>JAQPPZ010000139.1:8077500-13077500 GCA_028583015.1 Wollemia nobilis | reverse complement strand
TTATCCCTTGCAATTTAGGGTTTCATGAGTAGCATAATAAGAAAATGAGGATGGAAGATATTCATAGCAATTTAGGTTTTTTAGGGAAACATAAGAAAGTTATTTCTATGGATGAACATCCTTACACATTAGGATTTCTAGGGCAACATAAAGAAGAAAGTCCTTTTGAGATTATTCCTTACACTTCAAATCCTTCATAACAATACAAACTTATAGATTATAAGTCTCACTATGAATAGTATGAAAAATCAAAGAGATTGATGAAGATGAAAGAGATAATAGGAATGAACAAATAATAAGACCCAAGAAGCAAAAAAATTCTTTTTTAGTAGAGTTATCTCTGATATTGTAATAAGCAATTCCTCTTCTTACTCTCTTAGGTTGGAATAGGGCACTTGTGTTCAAGTTATCCCTCCCACTGTTGGAACCACTTGATGATTCAGAGTGGAAGAACTAGGTGAACCCTCCTTTGGATTTTAAGTGGTGTACCCTAGATTTTTTGAGGGCTCTTTCTTGGCATTTGTGTTTCTCATTACCTCCTTTGTTGAGCTCCCTCTTCTCTCAATCATTTTCTAATCATGGCTTCCACAAATCTACTAAGTGGTCTCACACAAAATCTTGAAGGAGCTCACTCTTTTGCAAATTGGAAATATGAAATGGAATCCATCTTAATGATGAATAACATGTGGGATTTTGTAAGAGATAGGAAACAAGATGAAGACCCACTCACTGCACCTGAAGACCCTACAACAAAAGCACTATTTGAAAAGAATTCCAATATAGCTTTAAGTCTCATCAAGCTAGCCACAAGAATTCAATGTAGAGAAACTGTAAGGGCTGCAACTACACCTAAAGAAGCTTGGGATGCTCTAATAAGATTGTTTGATAGGCCTAGTCAAGACAAAATTTTGTATCTGAAACAAAAATTGCACAATATTTGTATGAAAGGCTCACTTACTGATTACTTTATGGAAGTGAAGTCTATTAGGAATGATTTCTTAGTTGTTGGTAAAACTCTTGAAAATAATGAGTTGATTCCTATAATGTTACATGGCCTTCCTTCCAAATTTCATTCCTATGCTACCATGTTAGATCTAAGTGGTAAAACTATGAATTCATCACTTGAGGAGATTGAAATTCTACTTAAGAAACATGAGCAAGCCCTAATCAAAGATGAAGATATTGATTCCACATCAGCAACTTTTGCCACCAAGGCATCCTTACAGCCTAGACACAACAAGGGTCCACATCAGCAGCATCAAAATCATAGAGGTAGACAGAATCAACAATACCCTCAACAACCATGTCAGTAGCAACCTCAATAGTACCATCAACAACCATGTCAACAGTATCCTCAGTAGTACCATCACTAACCACGTCAGCAACAACCACAACAGTATCATCAGCAACCATATCAACAGCCAAGATGGCAAACAAGACCTCCCCAAGGGGGTCATCCTAATAGAGGGCCTCAAAATTTTAGGCCTCAACACACCAACAATCAACAAGGGTGTGATTATTGTGGCAAATGGAATCATAATGCCACTAATTGTTATCAAAGACAAAGAGATCAAAGGGGTCCACAAGACAATAATCTCAACACATTGTATGCAGCAAATCAAATTAATGTTGAAGATAAATATTGTTGGTATATAGATTCTGGGGCAGCTAAGCACATGACAGGAAGGCAAGATTGGTTGACCAAGGTTCAACCTACTTCTAATCAATTCATTACTTTTGGAGATGAGAGTGCTCTTCCCATTGAAGGTGTTGGAGAGGCACCACTTGCTTTACATGATGGGAATAATGTTCCTGCTATAGATGTCTTGTATGTACCTGGTCTTAAGAGGAGTCTCCTTTCTATTGGGCAACTTACAGATAAGGGTTATACTGTCTATTTTGAAAAATACAAGTGCTACATTCAGGAACCAAATGGCACTGTCAAAGCCATGGGAGTAAAAAAGGATGGTGTTTACTACCTCCTTACCAAATCTGTAACTCAAAACTCTTTGCATACAACTACTACTTTTTCTTTGGAGTACATGTGGCATGAAAGAATGGGGCATTTAAATTTTCATAATCTTCAAATGATGGCAAGAAAAGGTTTGGTAAAAGGGCTTCCTCACCTTAAGGAGTCAAAATGCTTTTGTGAGCCATGTGTTATAGCCAAACACCATAGACAACCTTTTGAGTCATGAAAGGCTTGGAGAGCCAACAAACCATTACAGTTGGTACATTCAGACATTTGTGGGCCAATGTCTGTTAACTCTCATACTGGGGCTAGATATTACATCACCTTCATTGATGATTATAGTAGGAAAGTATGGATCTATCTTATTCAATACAAATGGCAAGCCCTAGATACATTCAAAGACTTCATGGCACTTGTAGAAAGGGAAAGTGGCTATCAAATCAAAACATTGAGGTCAGATAATGGTGGAGAATATGTCTCCAAAGAATTCTTCAATTTTTGTAAGTACCATGGGATAAGGAGGCAATTCACAACTCCTTATACCCCCCAACAAAATGGAGTAGCTGAGAGGATGAATCAAACAATCACAAATAGGGCAAAATCAATGTTACTTGCTTCTACATTGCCTCACACATTTTGGGGAGAAGTTGTTCTTACTGCTGCATACTTGACTAATAGGTCCTACACTAAGGCCTTACATGATAGAACACCTGAAGAATCATGGAGTGGAAGGACGCCCTATGTGGGCCATTTTAGAGTCTTTGGATGTGATGCCTATGCTCACATTCCTCATAAGAAAAGGAAGAAGTTTGATGATAAGAGCCAAAAATGCATCTTTGTTGGCTATAGTGATAGTGCTAATGCCTATAAGTTATATGAGCCTATTTCCAAGAGGATATTTCTATCTAGGGATGTTACCTTTCATGAGTATCCCCCATCTAATCCTCCTCCTATGGCCCCCACTTTTTAATTAACTAATGAAACAGTTGCTCCCTTGGCACCTACCATATCACCTAGTCCTTCCTCTTCACTCATAAATCAAGATTTTCCTCCACATGAAGAACTCCCCACAAATGATCCATGTCCTCCATCTCCTTCTACTCCTCCATCTAATGATCAAGCCACATCATCCAATCCTTTACCTAAGTGGGTTCAATCTACCATAGATGAAGCCCAAAGTCATTTGCCCACTTATACAGGTAAAAGGCCTTCAGCCCTAAGACACCAAGTGAATTATGCCCTCATGGCCAAAGTCCTTAGCCAACCAGAACCTTCTAATGTCAAAGAAGCACTTGGTGATCCTAAATGGGTTCTTGCCATGGATCAAGAATTGGATTCCATTGAAAGGAATCACACATGGGAGTTAGTTGATTTACCCCAAGGTAAATCTACCATTGGCACAAAATGGGTTTACAAGGCAAAGTATAAATCAGATGGCTCACTAGATCGCTACAAGGCTCGCTTAGTAGCTCAAGGCTATAAGCAACAAGAGGGAATTGATTATGAGGAGACTTTTTCTCCTGTGGCAAAGATGACTACAATCCACATAGTTATTGCTTTAGCAGCTCAAAAACATTGGCCTATATATCATATGGATGTCAAAAGTGCATTTCTCAATGGTAACTTGAAGGAGGAAGTGTATGTGAACCAACCACCAGGGTACACAGTTGAAGGCCAAGAAAACAAAGTCCTCAGATTGAAGAAAGCTCTATATGGGTTGAAGCAAGCACCCCGAGCTTGGTATGCAAAAATTGACTCCTATTTCATCAACCTTGGTTTCACTAGATCTGCAATAGAATCTACTCTCTATGTGAAACATTGGAAGAACCACATCATTTTGGTTACATTGTATGTGGATGATCTTCTCATTACAGGTGATGACACAGATGGAATAAGATTGCTCAAGGAGGACTTATGTAAAAATTTTGAGATGATAGACTTAGGCCTCCTCCACTATTGCTTAGGCATAGAGGTATGGCAACAACCTGGTAAGATCTTTGTCTCACAGGCTAAATACATTCAATCTATTTTGGAGAGGTTTCGCATGGTGGAGTGTAAGCCCTCCCTCACTCCCATGGAAACCAGGTTGAAATTGGTTAATAGTGATGATGAAGAAAGGGTTGATGGCACCCTTTACAGATAGCTAGTTGGAAGTTTGATCTACTTAACTTCAACTAGACCAGATATTTCCTATTTAGTTGGCCTTGTTTCCAGATTCATGCAGGATCCTAAGAAGAGCCATTGGATAGCAGCTAGGAGGATTTTGAGATTCCTCAAGGCCACCCCTCATCATGGCCTTATGTACACATCATGTGATGATTTTTATTTGATTGGGTACATAGATTCAGATTGGGCTAGTTGTCCTGAAACTAGAAGATCCACTTCAGGTTATTGTTTTCAGTTGGGTCAGGGCTCAATTTCATGGAGCACCAAGAAGCAGAACACAGTTTCATTATCTTCAGTAGAGGCTGAATATAGAGCAGCAGTTGAGGCAACTAAGGAAGCAATTTGGTTGAGGCAATTACTTCAGGACATTGGGCTATTCATAGATGGTCCAACTTATATATATTGTGACAATCAAAGTACCATTAAGATGACCAAGAATCCAGTCTTCCATGCCAGAACAAAGCACATTGAGATCCATCATCACTTCATCAGAGAAATGGTCCAAGAAGACATTATACACATGGAGTATGTACCAACTCAATATCAAGTGGCTGACATCTTCACCAAGTCACTTGGGCTTGACAAGTTTTCCCAGTTTAGCAAAATGCTCTATGTATGTAATAGAAGTCAACATTAAGGGGGGATGTTATCTAATGTTGACTTATCTTTGTCTATAGTTAGGATAGTGCACATTAAGGGGGGATGTTAGAATATTATAATGTGCACTATACCTTCTTTTATCTTATGCATAACACTTGTCTTATGCATGACACTTGGAGTGAAGGTTATGACACTTGTCAAATCTCACATAGGCTTGATGCCTATATATTGTAACTTATTTCATCAATACATTGTGACTTCAATTGGTCCCAACAAAAATACATTAGGATTTGAATCATATATTTTAAACCTTAAATTTTGATTAATAACCATGATTACCATTTAACGTGGCGATCACAACACCATTGATTATTGGGATGCACATTTTGGGGGACATGTAAACACGCCCTTAATTGTGTCTTTATCCTTATTTCAGAGTTTTGGAAAAACTAACAAGCAAAAACAAGGAAATATGGTAGAAAGGTGACAATTTGGGTGAGAAAAGAAGACCAAAACCACCAACCAAAATGGCTTGTTGTCATCCTACCTAAGGACTAATTAATTTAGTCCAACCTTATGCTATATTAGGAGGATGAGACTTTTCATCACATGCAAGTTAGTTGTCAATGATCTTTTTACAAATATTGTACCTTTCGTACTTCAAGGTAATGGAGAAGGGGGAGCATTTTGTTTTGGAATGCAAGGCATCTAGTGATATTCAAACTATCTTAATAGTGGAATCCTTGTAAGAATCATTTGAAGAAGAAAAATAGAGAAAATAAATCATTGAAATTATTTGAAGAGGAAAAATAGAGAGAATAGAAAATAGGAAAAAGTAGAGAAATTTTTAAAATTCATCATCAAAAATCAATAATAAAATATCATATTTACGTATTTTTTTAATTGGTTATAGGAGATTGAATTGAGTTCCATCTATATTACATCATGACCATATAGTGGAATCATGAAATTTTGACAATTATACATGTATACTTAGATCTCCTCCTTAAAGTTGAAGAATTGTAATAAATTTTGGAAATATGAGCAAGTTTTGTTGTCATTGATGTCAAGAGGTTGATGTCCAAGTTTCGTCATCATTAATGTCATCAGGTGGTTTTTCCAAAAGGCAAGGAAGAAGTTTAAAGGAATAGGATATAATATTTATTTTAAATATTATATGCCTAAAAGGCCTAAAAATATTGAAGACCCAAGGAAGGAGAAGCAAGTTTAAAAGGAAATAATAATATTATAATATTTAATATTATAATATTCTAGGTTAAAGGTTGAGTTGAAGAAAAACGAGGTCCAAGGAGTTATTAAATTATAAATCCTCAAAAAGACCCATTTGGCAGATTTTAAAGGTTATGATTTAATTTATTTAAATTTAAATATTTTAACCATAGGTTAAAATTTAAATTTAAATAAATAATAAAGGCGCCAAAAGTTTAAATGTTAAATTCGAATTAAAAATCAAATTTCCTAAATCACCGACGTGTTGGAGTGCATAGCATATGGTATAAAAAGGGCAAAAGTTTTTAATTAAAAATTATCCATGCGAATTGTGTGCCCAAAGTCTAAAGAATTCGTGCACTGCATTCATTAAAGGAGAAAGGAAAGAATTCGCATGTGTTAAATATTAAAGGGCAGACATGGTGATAAATTGAAGTGGAGCACCAAGCAAGTCTCAAGGTGCTTGGTAGCGCAAGTGGCAGTCAAGGGCTGCGTTAAGGCATTTGTGAGGGCGAGATCATGGGTTCGATTCACGCGATTGTGTTTTGCAAAGGGAAAACGTTTTTCGTTTGCGCTAAGTGGGAGAAGAGACAAGGAATAAAGAGGAGTTTGTGCACCTTTTATTTTGTGTGGGCACGTAGCCCAACTGGTGGATGTGCTTTGTGCTAGGGTGTTGGAAAGGTGAGGTCATGTGTTCGAATTTCATCGAAGACATTTTGTTGGGCAGAATAAATTAAAAGGTATGCTTTTCATGTTTTAATTTATCCAAAGGTTTTGATATTCAAAAATTGCATTAGAGGGTTGTGAGATTTAAAAGGTAGTTTGTGAGTTTGTTGAGGGAGATATAAGGTATAAGAAAATTAAAATATTTTATTTTAATTTTGGTGGTTAGAATTTATTTTATAAAGTAGGAGTGATAAGGTATGCAAGGAATATTATATTTTGTATTTTGAAATAAAGCTACATTGTGATAATTATTTTTGAGAGGAGAAATAAGGTGCATAAAGGAAATTATTGTGAAAGTGAGTTATTTGAATCTTTGCTAATTATTTTTGAAGTTTGGAGATTATAAGGTGTACTTGAGATTTAATATTTTTGTATGGTGAAATAATTTTTGAGGGAAATATTTGAGTGAAGATTTTTAGAAAGATTGTTGCTATCTAATCTTGAAATTGGCAAAGAGGAGTTGATTGTGATTGAGATAGGTTTTGAAGTTATATCTCCATCAAAACAAAAGGTATGGGCATATCTTCCTTGTGAGTGAAATATTGTTGGATTGAATGTTGTGAAATGCAAAGTTGGAGTGAAAAGGATTGTTTGATAAGCATTGTTGGAAATGTTTGAGTGAGTTTTCATGTGCATGATTGTGGAATGTTGTGAAAGATCATGAGTATCATTGTTATGTGAGATTGAGAACTATCTTGAACTAGGGTTTGTGAAAGATCATGAGTATCATTGTTATGTGAAGTTGAGAACTATCTTGAGCTAGGGTTTGTGAAAGAACATGAGTATCATTGGTTTTGAATCATCTTGAGTCAAGGTTTGAGTTCCATAGTGTGAGTTGTTGGAAGTATAGTGAAACACTTGGTTAGGGTTTGTAAGCAAGTTGTGTTTCATTGAGTGAATGGTTGAGTGAAGTTGGATGAGCATTATTGATTGAAAGTATTGGAGTGATAGTTCAAGTTTTGTGAAACAAATTATTCTTTATTCTAAATTGATTTGAAAGAGAGTTTGAAAGTGATTGAGTGATTTGTGAGTGTGAAACATATTGAGTCTCTAATCATTCTCTATATGTTTCTATGGTTAAACAAGATTTTGAGTGAAACTTGTTTGTGTTATTGAAGAGGTTTTCTATAAGAGATTAAGTTGAGTTTTGTATGCAAGTTTTGCAATTGATTTGAATAAGCTTTTGTGAAAGCTAGTGAAAGATTTGAGTAAGTCCTAGAGTGGACTTAAGGATAGAGTTAAGCAAGATTTTGTGAAATCTTGTGAGAGATTTGAGTAAGTCCTAGAGGGGACTTAAGGATAGATTTGTGTAAGATTTTGTGAAAGCTTAAAGGTATATTTGAGGTAAGTCTTGGTGAAGACTTATTGAGAAGATTTGAGGTAAGTCTTGGTGAAGACTTGTTGAGCATATTGGACAAGTTCTAGAGAGGACTTGTTGAGAGATTTGAGGTAAGTCTTGGTGAAGACTTGTTGAGTAGATTGAGACAAGTTCTAGAGAGAACTTGTGGATATATTTGAGGTAAGTCTTTGAGAAGACTTGAGAGTAGAGTTGATTGATTGATTTGTTCAAGCTTTGAGTTAAGGCTTGGGGTAGATCTAGCAGAGTTGATTTGTGATTGGATCAAGCTTTGTGTTAAGGCTTGAGGATAGATTTGAGGATAGATTTGGTGTAGATTTGAGGGTATATTTGTGCTAGACTAGAGATAGACTTGTGAGCATATTTGTGCTAGATCGAAGGATAGTGTTTAGTGTAGATTTGAGATAGAATTGAGAGAGTGAGAGCAAGCTTTGGAGGTGATAGAGTAGAGGATAGTAGTCTCTAGTGGATAGAGATCCATTAGCTAGGGTAGTGAGGATAAAGGTCTTCTGAGTGAGGATAGAGGTCTTCAGTGGAGAGAGATCCACAAGCCAGTGTAGTGGAGGTAGTAGTCTTCTAGAGGATCACCACTAGAGAGAGGAGAAGGAGTTCTCCTATGGATAGAGATCCATGAACCAATAAGGGAAAGAGTTCTCCTATGGATAGGTATCCATGAACTTGATTAGGGGATTGGTGTCTCCTTTGGATAGAGGTCCATAAATATTGTAATAGGGAAGGATTCCCAAGAGATTTGTTGAGAAAATTTTAGTGAAATATTTTCTCCATGGAGTAGCCCACATTGGGTGAACCACGTTAAATTGGTGTCTCTATTGTGTGTGATGATTTATGCATTGCTTTGATTACTATTGTTGATATTGCCATTGATATATTGGATAATATTGTTTGGGAAAGAAAAGTAAAAAGTGGTCTTATACTGTTCACCCCCCTCTCAGTATAAGCTTGTGTTCTTCAATTGGTATCAGAGCGGGTTCCTTCGAAAGAGTTTAATAGCTTGAAGGAAAAGCTTATAGGAACACAGATGGATTCTCAGAGTGGATCTTCAGGGAATAAGGCACCATTGTTCGATGGGAACAATTATGCATTTTGGAGTGTGAGAATGAATATTTTCCTAATGGCACTAGGAAATGATATATGGCAAGCAGTTGAGGATGGGTACATACCGCCAACTACTCCACCTATAGATAAATATGGTAAGCTCCTACAACTGAATAATTCAAAGGCAATGAATGGAATCTTAAATGGTTTACGTGAAATAGAGTTTGTAAAAGTTATGCATTGCACATCAACAAAAGAGATTTGGGATAAGCTAAAAAATATATATGAGGGAGACAAAAAGGTCAAGATGGCAAAATTGCAAAATCACAAGAAAACATTTGAAGACCTAAAGATGAAGGATGAGGAAGACATTGCTACATACTTACTTCATGTGGATGAGGTTGTTAACTCCATGCAAGGACTTGGGTTTAAAGTTGAAGAAACAGATGTTTGTCAAAAGGTTTTAAGGTCACTCCCTAAGAGGTATAGTGAAAAGATTTCAGCCATAGAAAAGTCAAAAGATATTGAAATTTTGACAAGGGATGAGTTACATGGAACTCTCACAGCTTTTGAGATGAGAATAAAAGAGGAGTCTATCCCCCAGAAAGAAGCAACCTTCAAAGTTACAAAGAAGACAAAGGGTAAGAAGTCAGATTCAAGTAATGAGTTATCCAGTGATGAAGAAGCAAACTATGGCAGAAGGAACAAGGACACAAGAAAGTATAAAGGTACAAAATTAGTTAAGTGTTTCAAATATGGTAAATATGGTCACTATGCATCTGATTGTCTAGAGGCTGGAAGTAGCAATGGTGATGAGAAACAGGATCATAAGAACAGGGAAGCAGGAAAATACAGGTATCAAAATAAAAGTAGGGATGGACAAGGCAAGCAAGGAAAGAAGTTTTTCCAAAGGCATAAGAAGATTTTTTATGCAGATAAGGTAGGTAAGAGTTCAAGTGATAGTGATGGAAGGTCCTCAGATAATGAAGAAGAAGAAATTCTATTTCTGATAGTAGAAAAAGAAGATGTTAGAAAAAGGGCACCAATAATTCTCAAGTGTTTTAGGTGTGGTAACTTTGGTCATCTTGAAGATCATTGTACAAGGAATGGGTTCAGTTTTAGTGAAGATGAATATGAAGATGCTCTTGAAGGTCCAGAAGAAGAAAGTCTTCTTATGGCAATAGAAGAAGAAGGAAGTGCTCCTATTGGAGATGAATCAGAAAGGAATGAAGATGATCTTAAAGATAAAGAATCAAAAAATGAAGAGGAAGGAGAAGTTGATCTTGAGGGTGAGCTTATTTCTGCTCTTAAGGAATTAAGGAAGGTAAGAAAGCAGAACTCAAAACTCAAGCTTCAATTTCAAGAATGTGATGAAGAGAAAGGAAAGCTTATAGAAGATCTAACCAACTCAATAGCTAAGACAAGGATATTTAAAGAGAAGTTAGAGGTAAAGGTCTTAGAATGTGAAATATTAGAGCATGAGGTAGCTTCACTAAGGAAGGAAGTAAAAGAGTCTAAAGATAAGCTACACAGGTTTGGGAGAAGCTCAAAGAACTTGGATAAGATTATCAAGGTACAAAGATCTTCATCAAACAAGACAGGACTTGGTTTTGAAGAAGAATATAGAGGATGAGGAGAGGAGTCAATCTCAAGCTCCAAAGAAGAAGAAGCTTCAGAAGAAGAGAGTGTAAGAGAGAGTGAGACTTCTGAGGATAAGTTGGAAAATAGAAAGTTCAACAAGGAAAGGAACAATGCACAAATGAGGAACAGATGGAACATGAAACAACACAGGGAAGAAGAGACTAAGAGACCAATGGGGTCAAGGCAAGGTTTCTTCAATGGATGTTGCTTCTCATGTCACAGGTTTGGTCACAAGGCTACATAGTGCAGGACACATGAAAGATAGGGATATGGAAATTTCAGAAATGGGCATCTCTTTCAAGGGTATTGCTACTCTTGTAATCAGTTTGGTCATAAGGCAGTAAATTGCAGGGTTCATGATAGGAATGGATATGGCTTCACCAGGAGGAACTTCAAGATATTTGCACCTTCAAGGAACCACAACATTAAGTGTTATAAGTGCAATAATGTTGGGCATATGGCTAAGTGGTGTAGAGAAGAATTTCTAGAGACAAGCAGGAACAGGAATATTCAGAGGAATCAGAAGGATCAGTTGAGGAAGAAGGTGGACAAAGGTAAAGATCAGTGTATGCTGGGAGTAGAGATACTCCCACCCCAAAATTAACCACCTCAAAGAGAGGAGGTGGGGGAGGGGCTAAGCTAAGAGTCTTATCTTTAGCCCCAAGCCCCAAAGGTGGCCCTTTGCCATTGATGTCAAAGGGGGAGAGATTTGAGTTAGGGGAGAGCATTCAATCAGGGGAGCAGTTTCTTAGGGGGAGCAGAACTGAAAAAGGTAAAAGAAATGGTTAAAGGAAAATGGGTTGCCATCAATGACAAAGGGGGAGATTGTTGGAAATATGAGCAAGTTTTGTTGTCATTGATGTCAAGAGGTTGATGTCCAAGTTTCGTCATCATTAATGTCATCAGGTGGTTTTTCCAAAAGGCAAGGAAGAAGTTTAAAGGAATAGGATATAATATTTATTTTAAATATTATATGCCTAGAAAGCCTAAAAATATTGAAGACCCAAGGAAGGAGAAGCAGGTTTAAAAGGAAATAATAATATTATAATATTTAATATTATAATATTCTGGTTAAAGGTTGAGTTGAAGAAAAATGAGGTCCAAGGAGTTATTAAATTATAAATCCTCAAAAAGACCCATTTGGCAGATTTTAAAGGTTATTATTTAATTTATTTAAATTTAAATATTTTAACCATAGGTTAAAATTTAAATTTAAATAAATAATAAAGGCATCAAAAGTTTAAATTTTAAATTTGAATTAAAATTAAATTTCCTAAATTCGACATGTTGGAGTGCATAGCATATGGTATAAAAGGGGCAAAGGTTTTTAATTAAAAACCATCCATGCGATTTGTGTGCCCAAAAGTTTAAATGGAATTCGTGCACTCTAGAGAAAGGAAAGAATTCACATGTGTTAAGTGTTAGAGGGTAGACATGGTGATAAATTGAAGTGGAGCACCAAGCAAGTCTCACAACACTTGGTAGCGCAAGTGGCAACTGAGGGTTGCATTAAGGCATTTGTGAGGGTGAGATTGCAGGTTCGATTCAAGCGATTGTGTTTTGAAAAGGGAAAGTATTTTCGTTCATGCTAAGTGGGAGAAGGGACAAGGCATAAAAAGGGGAGTGTGTGCTTTTAAATTTCGTGTGGGTACGTAGCCCAACTGGTGGATGAGCTTTGTGCTAGGGAATTTGAAAGACGAGGTTGTGTGTTCAAATTTTGTCGAAGATATTTTTGGGCAGAATTAAAATAAAGGTATGCTTTACATTTTAAGTTGTCCAAAGTTTTTGATATTCAGAAATTGCAGTAGAGGGTTGAGTGAGATTTAAAAATGGAACTTGTGAGTTTGTTGAGGGAGATATAAGGTATAAGAAAATTAAAATATTTTATTTTAATTTTGGTGGTTAGAATTTATTTTATAAAGTAGGAGTGATAAGGTATGCAAGGAAAATTATATTTTGTATTTTGAAATAAATCTACATTGTGATAATTATTTTTGAGAGGAGAAATAAGGTGCATAAAGGAAATTATTGTGAAAGTGAGTTATTTGAATCTTTGCTAATTATTTTTGAAGTTTGGAGATTATAAGGTGTACTTGAGATTTAATATTTTTGTATGATGAAATAATTTTTGAGGGAAATATTTGAGTGAAGTTTTTGAGAAAGATTGTTGCTATCTAACCTTGAAATTGGCAAAGAGGAGTTGATTGTGATTGAGATAGGTTTTGAAGACATATCTCCATAAAAACAAAAGGTATGGGCATATCTTCCTTGTGAGTGAAATATTGTTGGATTGAATGTTGTGAAATGCAAAGTTGGAGTGAAAAGGATTGTTTGATAAGCATTGTTGGAAATGTTTGAGTGAGTTTTCATGTGCATGATTGGTGAATGATTAGTATTGTGAGTTGAGAATATTGAACTAGGGTTTGTGAAAGATCATGAGTATCATTGTTATGTGAGATTGAGAACTATCTTGAACTAGGGTTTGTGAAATATCATGAGTATCATTGTTATGTGAAGTTGAGAACTATCTTGAGCTAGGGTTTGTGAAAGAACATGAGTATCATTGTTATGTGAATTTGGAATCATCTTGAGTCAAGGTTTGAGTTCCATAGTGTGAGTTGTTGGAAGTATAGTGAAACACTTGGTTAGGGTTTGTAAGCAAGTTGTGTTTCATTGAGTGAATGGTTGAGTGAATTTGGATGAGCATTATTGATTGAAAGTATTGGAGTGATAGTTCAAGTTCTATGAAATAAATTATTCTTTATTCTAAATTGATTTGAAAGAGAGTTTGAAAGTGATTGAGTGATTTGTGAGTGTGAAACATATTGAGTCTCTAATCATTCTCTATATGTTTCTATGGTTAAACAATATTCTGAGTGAAACTTGTTTGTGGTATTGAAGAGGTTTTCTGAAAGAGATTAAGTTGAGTTTTGTATGCAAGTTTTGCAATTGATTTGAATAAGATTTTGTGAAAGCTAGTGGACAAATTTGAGTAAGTCCTAGAGGGGACTTAAGGATAGAGTTAAGCAAGATTTTGTGAAATCTTGTGAGTATATTTGAGTAAGTCCTAGAGGGGACTTAAGGATAGATTTGAGTAAGCTTTTGTGAAAGCTTAAGGAGATTTGTGAGTTTGGAAGATTATTGGAAAGTTCTGGAGTATTTTTGAGGTAAGTTTGGTGAAGACTTGTTGAGTAGATTGGAGGAAGTCTTGAGGGACAGTTGTTGAGAATTGGAAAGTTTAGGGATTGTTGAAGATTTGAGGTAAGTCTTGGTGAAGACTTGTTGAGAGATTGGACAAGTTCTAGAGAGAGGACTTGTGGATAGATTTGAGGTAAGTCTTTGAGAAGACTTGAGAGCAGAGTTGATTGATTGATTTGTTCAAGCTTTGAGTTAAGGCTTGGGGTAGATCTAGCAGAGTTGATTTGTGATTGGATCAAGCTTTGTGTTAAGGCTTGAGGATAGATTTGAGGATAGATTTTGGTGTAGAATTTGAGGGTATATTTGTGCCAGACTAGAGATAGACTTGTGAGAATATTTGTGCTAGATCGAAGGATAATGTTTAGTGTAGATTTGAGATAGAGATTGAGTAGAGCTGAGAGTAAGATTTGGAGGTGATAGAGTAGAGGATAGTAGTCTCTAGTGGATAGAGATCCATTAGCTAGGGTAGTGAGGATAGAGGTCTTCTGAGTGAGGATAGAGGTCTTCAGTGGAGAGAGATCCACAAGCCATTGCAGTGGAGGTAGTAGTCTTCTAGAGGATCACCAACTAGAGCATAGGAGAAGGAGTTCTCCTATGGATAGAGATCCATAAACCAATAAAGGGGAAATAGTTCTCCTATGGATAGGTATCCATGAACTTGATTAGGGGATTGGTGTCTCCTTTGGACAGAGGTCCATAAATATTGTAATAGGGAAGGATTCCCAAGAGATTTGTTGAGAAAATTTTAGTGAAATATTTTCTCCGTGGAGTAGCCCACATTGGGTGAACCACGTTAAATTGGTGTCTCTATTGTGTGTGATGATTTGTGCATTGCTTTGATTACTATTGTTGATATTGCCATTGATATATTGCATAATATTGTTTGGGAAAGAAAAGTAAAAAGTGGTCTTATATTGTTCACCCCCCTCTCAGTATAAGCTTGTGTTCTTCAATAAATTAAACTAATATCATATAATTAATCAAAACCAATGTTTTAAAAATATTTTGATATCACCCACATGTTGTAGGTGAGTTGGAGAGGGTAGGGCAATCCTCCAAGGGAGGTCCCTGGTTCGAATATCCACCCTACCAAATGCACATTGGGTACCAAAAATCCAGTTGATAATGTTGGTCGATCAGGGCCAGGCGTGACTCTCAGGTGATTTTAATGGTGTAGAATCCCCTAGTAATGGTTTATCAGACCAAGGTGGCCCTAAAAGGGGTTTTTTGCTAAATTAAAAAAAAAATCATTGATATCGTGTGCTAACCTGCATAACTTATGAGTTTTTAGGTGCGATAATTTTTTAAATTTTTTGGGTCAAAAAATTTGCCAACTTGTGACATATTTCTCAACATTTTATCTCTAATTTCTTGGTGATTTCTTGTGCTAACTCACACGGGTAGAGGCCATGGGGCAGAATTCATTTTAAAATCCCATTTCTGGGCATTTCCTCCTTTTTTCCCTCTCTCCAACAAAGGAAAAAAACTTGTAGAAGATCAAAACACTCCAAAAAAAAATCTAAACTACTTTCCTAGATCAAATCAAAGATTGGACACTAACATAATGATATTTCATGATATTTCCATTGATTTTTGAGGTATTTTCGAATCCCCCAAATGAAAACTAGTGTTTTGTTAGTTTTTTTTTCATTTTTTTTGAAGTTCTTTTCAAATTCAAACATGTAGGCTAGTTTGTATTTTTTTATTTGTTTCCTTTCTTCACCCACCCAAAAAAACTAGGGTTTTGTTAGTCTTTTTTCCCATTTTACTGTTTACTCTTTTCAAGCATGTAGGCTATGCAGTAACTTTTTTTATTTATTTTGAGAGCATGTATCTTCTTTTCTATTGGTCAAGTCTTCAATAAAACACATCATTATCATGATCAAGAGCAAAAGGATAAATAAAATAATTTTCTAGAGGAATGATATGATCTAAATCCTTTTTCTATTTCTTGGATTTCCTTCTCCCTACACCTAGTAGTCATTCCAACACCCAATGAAGAAGAAGGAAGGACCATGAAGAAAGCAAAAAACTACTAAGAGTAATCAAGATTTTGATAAAAGTCTTTATCCTCAAGCAAGCCACTAAGAAAAAAAAATACCAAAAACCCTCACAAGAAAGTAATATGGATTTGAAAGGAGCCCTAAGATAAAGTAAAAATATATAAAAGACCAAATCAACTCACAACAAAAACAACTAACGCAAGACCTACCACAACTAACCAACTAAACCATAGGGGTTGAAATATGAAAGGTGAATGTCGTAGAAGGTGATTTCATGTTAGGTTCACTAAAATGTTTGTGAAAAAGGAGGGCATCTCATATAATTACACAAATTAATACAATATATACCTAAACACTTTAACCAGGACAACAAAGCAACATCAAGATAAGCAAACATGCAATAACTAAGCTAATACTATCTTAATTAAAGTAAAGAATAATTAATGAGAGCAAAAGAGCTTACTACATTAAGATCATCCACAAAGCACATGCAAGACTAAATCATAATATATAAAAACAAATGGTTAATAATGTAGGGCATCAAAGACCAAAATATCCATAGTATTATGGTAATAAGCATGAAAAACACTCAATCCTATTCTATATTTCGTATGACATCACCACTATAACAAATAAGGACCACACACAAGATACTCAAATTGCCTTGGAAATAGGTCCTTAAGAAGTAGTTTGAATCTTTAACTATCATCTCTAGTAGAGCATCCCGTCTTCCTCCATGGAAGGTAACAAACCAGTAGTTGGTAGCTTTGGTCATCCCTACAAGAACAAGAAAGACAAATAGAGCAAAGAGAGGGTCATGTGATGTGACAACAACAAAGATAGTAGAATATTAGAGATGAAAGTGCTTCTAATATTGAATGTTTGATGTTTGGTACTTGGATGATTGATGACTAAATAGGGAGATGAAATGGGTATTTATAATATATTTGAGATCGGTGATTAGAGTATATTCTTATTGGAGCTCTAAAATTATAACCATTAATAAAAACAACTCATTGTCTTAAACTTAGGCATAAAAACACATTAGGATTTGAATCATACATTTTAAACCTTAAATTTTGATTAATGACCATGATTGCCATTTAAAGTGACGATCACTTCACCATTTATTATTGGGATGCACATTTTGGAGGACATGTAAACACACCCTTAATTGTGTCTTTATCCTTATTTCAAAGTTTTGGTAAAACTAACAAGCAAAACAAGGAAATATGGTAGAAAGGTGATAATTTGGGTGAGAGAAGAAAACCAAAACCACCAACCAAAATGTATTGTTGTCATCCTACCTAAGGACTAATAAAATCAGTCCAACCTTATGCTATATTAGGAGGATGAGACTTTTCATCACATGCAAGTTAGTTGTCAATGCTCTTTTTACAAATATTGTACCTTTCATACTTCAAGGGAATTAAGAAGGGGAAGCATTTTTTTTTGGAATGCAAGGCATCTGGTGATATTCAAACTATCTTAATAGTGGAATCCTTGCAAGAATCATTTGAAGAAGAAAAATAGAGAAAATAAATCATTTAAATTATTTGAAGAGGAAAAAATAGAGGTAATAGAAAAATAGGAAAAAGTAGAGAAAATTTAAAAATTCATCATCAAAAGCAATAATAAAATATTAGATTTACTTATGTTTTTAATTGGTTATAGAATATTGAATTGAGTTCCATCCATATTACATCATGACCATATAGTGGAATCATGACATTTTGACAATTATACATGTATACTTAGATCTCCTACTTAAAGTTGAAGAATTGTAATAAATTAAACTAAGACCATATAATTGATCAAAACCAATGTTTTAAAAATCATTGATATCACCCACATGATGTAGGTGATTTGGAGAGGGTAGGGCAATCCTCCAAGGGAGGTCACTGGTTCGAATCTCCACCCTACCAAACGCACATTGGGTACCTAAAATCCAGTTGATAATGCTAGTGCGATCAGGGCCGAGTGTGAATCTCGGGTGATTTTGACAGTGTAGAACCCCCTGGTCATGGTTTCTCAGACCAAGATGGCCCTGCAAGGGGTTTTTCACTAAAGTCAAAAAAAATTATTGATATCATGCGCTAACCTACATAACTTATGAGTTTTTAGGTGCGATAATTTTTTAAATTTCTTGGATCAAGAAACTTGCCGACTCATGACATATGTCTCAACATTTTATCTCTAATTTCTTGGCAATTTCTTGTGCTAACTCATAGAGGTAGAGGCCATGGGGAAAAATTCATTTTAAAATCCCATTTATGGGCATTTCCTCCTTTTTTCCCTCTCCAAAAATGGAAAAAAACTTGTAGAAGATCAAAAAACTCCAAACAACAAATTTAAACCACTTTTCAATATCAAATCAAAGATTGGACACTGACATAATGAGATTTCATGCTATTTGTATTGATTTTTCGAGGTATTTTCGAATCCCCCAAATGAAAACTAGTGTTTTGTTAGGTTTTTTTTCATTTTGTTTAAGTTCTTTTCAAAGTCAAACATGTAGGCTAGTTTGTATTTTTTTATTTGTTTCCTTTCCTCGTCCACCCAAAAAAACTAGGGTTTTGTTAGTCTTTTTTTTTCATTTTTTTGTTTGCTCTTTTGAAGCATGTAGGATATGCAATAACGTTTTTTGTTTATTTTTAAAGCATGTATCTTCTTTTCTATTAGTTAAATATTCAATAAAACACATCATTATCATGATCAAGAGCAAAAGGATGAATGACATAATTTTATAGAGGAATTATATGATCCAAATCCTTTTTCTATTTCTTGGATTTGCTTCTCCCTACACCTAGTAGTCATTTCAACACCCAAGGAAGAAGCAGGAAGGACAATGAGGAAAGCAAAAAACTACTAAGAGGTAATCAAAGTTTTGACAAAAGTTTTTATCCTCAAGCAAGCCACTAAGAAAATAAAATACCAAAAACCCTCACATGAAAGTAAGATGGAGTTTGAAAGCAGCCCTAGATAAAGTGAAAATATATAAAAGACCAAATCAACTCACAACAAAAATAACAACACAAGACCTACCACAACTAACCAACTAAACCCTAGGGGTTGAAAAATTAAATGTGAATGCCTTGAAAGATGATTTCATGTTAGGTTCACTAAAATGTTTGTGAAAAAAGAGGTCATCTCATATAATTATATAAATTAATATAATATATACCTAAACACTTTAACGAGGACAACAAAGCAACATCAAGATAAGCAAACATGCAATAACTAAGCTAATACTATCTAATTAAAGTAAAGAATAATGAATGAGAGCAAAAGATCTTACTACATTAATATCATCCACAAAGCACGTGCAAGACTAAATCATAATATATAAAAACAAATGGTTAATAATGTAGGGCATCAAAGACCAAAATATCCATAGTATTATGGTAATAAGCACGAAAAACACTCAATCCTATTCTATTTTTCGTATGACATCACTGCTATAACAAATAAGGACCACACACAAGATACTCAAATTGCCTTGGAAATAGGTCCTTAAGAAGTAGTTTGAATCTTTAACTATCATCTCTAGTAGAGCATCCCGTCCTCCTTCATGGAAGGTAACAAACCAGTAGTTGGTATCTTTGGTCATCCCTACAAAAACAAGAAAGACAAATAGAGCAAAGAGAGGGTCATGTGATGTGACAACAACGAAGGTAGTAGAATATTAGAGATGAAAGTGCTTCTAATATTGAAATGTTTGATGTTTGGTACTTGGATGATTTATGACTAAATAGGGAGATGAAATGGGTATTTATAATATATTTTAGATTGGTGATTAGAATATATTCTTATTGGAGGTATAAAATCATAACCATTAATCAAAAAAACTCATTGTCTTAAACTTAGGTATAAAAACACATTAGGATTTGAATCATACATTTTAAACCTTAAATTTTGATTAATTACCATTATTTCCATTTAAAGTGGCGATCACAACACCATTGATTATTGGGATGCCCATTTTGGGGGACATGTAAACACGCCCTTAATTGTGTCTTTATTTTTTAATTCAAACATGTAGGCTAGTTTGTATTTTTTTTGTTTGTTTCCTTTCCTCACCCACCAAAAAAAACTAGGGTTTTGTTAGTCTTTTTTTCCATTTTTTTGTTTGTTCTTTTCAAGCATGTAGGCTATGTAGTAACTTTTTTTGTTTATTTTTAAAGCATGTATCTTATTTTCTATTGGTTAAGTCTTCAATAAAACACATCATTATCATGATCAAGAGCAAAAGGATGAATGACATAATTTTCTAGAGGAATGATATGATCTAAATCCTTTTTCTATTTCTTGGATTTGCTTCTCTCTACACCTAGTAGTCATTCCAACACCCAAGGAAGAAGCAGGAATGACCATGAGGAAAGCAAAAAACTACTAAGAGGTAATCGGGGTTTTGACAAAATTCTTTATCCTCAAGCAAGCCACTAAGAAAACAAAATACCAAAAACCCTCACAAGAAAGTAAGATGGAGTTTCAAAGGAACCCTAAGATAATGTAAAAATATATAAAATACCAAATCAACTCATAAAAAAAACAACTAACATAAGACCTACCACAACTAACCAACTAAACCATAGGGGTTGAAAGATGAAAGGTGAATGTCTTAGAATATGGTTTCATGTTAGGTTCACTAACATGTTTGTGGAAAAAAGAGGGCATCTCATATAATTACACAAATTAATACAATATATACCTAAACACTCTAACCAAGGCAAATAATCAACATCAGGATAAGCAAACATGCAATAACTAAGCTAATGCTATCTTAATTAAAGTAAAGAATAATGAATGAGAGGAGAAGAGTTTACTACATTAAGATCATCCAAAAAGCACATGCAAGACTAAATCATAATATACGAAAACAAATGGTTGATAATGTAGGGCATCAAATACCAATATATCCATAGTATTATGGTAATAAGCACAAAAAAACACTCGATCCTATTCTATATTTCGTATGACATCACCACTATAACAAAGAAGGACCACAAGCAAGAGACTTAAATTACCTTGGAAATAGGTCCTCAAGCAGTAGTTTGAATATTTAACTATAAAATCTAGTAGAGCATCTCGTCTTCCTCCATGGAAGGTAACAAACAAGTAGTTGGTAGCTTTGGTCATCCCTACAAGAACAAGAAAGACAAATAAAGTAAAGATAGGGTCATGTGATGTGACAACAACGAAGGTAGTAGAATATTAGAGATGAAAGTGCTTCTAATATTTAATATTTGATGTTTGGTACTTGGAATATGAATGACTAAATAGGGAGATGAAATAGATATTTATAATATATTTGAGATCGATGATTAGAATATATTCTTATTGGAGCTATAAAATCATAACCATTAATCAAAACAACTCATTGTCTTAAACTTAGGCCTAAAAACACATTAGGATTTGAATCATACATTTTAAACATTAAATTTTGATTAATGACCATGATTACCATTTAAAGTGGCAATCAAAACACCATTGATTATTGGGATGTGTATTTTGAGGGATATGTAAACACACCCTTAATTGTGTCTTTATCCTTATTTCAAAGTTTTGGAAAAACTAACAAGCAAAAACAAGGAAAGATGGTAGAAAGGTGACAATCTGGGTAAGATAAGAAAACCAAAACCACCAACCAAAATGGCTTGTTGTCATCCTACCTAAGGACAAAAAAAATCAGTTCAACCTATGTTATATTAGGAGGATGAGACTTTTCATCACATGCAAGTTAGTTGTCAATGCTCTTTTTACAAATATTGTACCTTTAGTACTTCAAGGGAATTGAGAAGGGGGAGCATTTTGTTTTGGAATGCAAGGCATCTAGTGATATTCAAACTATATTAATAGTAAAATCCTTGCAAGAATCATGTGAAGAATAAAAATAGAGAAAATAAATCATTGAAATTATTTGAAGAGGAAAATATAGAGAGAATATAAAAATAGGAAAAAGTAGAGAAAATTTAAAAATTCATCATCAAAATCAATAATAAAATATCAAATTTACGTATTTTTTTAATTTTTTATAGGATATTGAATTGAGTTCCATCCATATTACATCATGACCATATAGTGGAATCATGACATTTTGACAATTATACATGTATACTTAGATCTTCTCCTTAAAGTTCAAGAATTGTAATAAATTAAACTAATACCATATATTTGATCAAAATTAATGTTTTAAAAATTGTTGATATCACCCACGTGTTGTAGGTGAGTTGGAGAGGATAGGGCAATCCTCCAAGGGAGGTCCCTGGTTTGAATATCCACCCTACCAAAAACACTTTAGGTACCCAAAATCTAGTTGATAATGTTGGTGCGATCAGGACTAGGCACAACTCTCGAGTGATTTTGACAGTTTAGAACCCCTTGGTCATGGTTTCTCAAACCAAGGTGACCCTGCAAGAGGACTTTTGCTAAATTCAAAAAAACAATTATTGATATCGTGCGCTAACCTGCATAACTTATGAGTTTTTAGGCACAACAATTTTTTTAATTTCTTAGATCAAGAAACTTGCCAACTCGTGACATATTTCTCAATATTTTATCTCTAATTTCTTGGCAATTTCTTGTGCTAACTCACACAGGTAGAGACCATGGGGAAAAATCATTTTAAAATCCCATTTATGGGCATTTCCTCCTTTTTTCCCTCTCTCCAACAAAGGAAAAAAACTTGTATAAGAACAAAACACTCCAAACATCAAATCTAAACCTCTTTTCTCGATCAAATCAAAGATTGGACACCGACATAATGAGATTTCATGCTATTTCCATTGAATTTTTTAGGTATTTTCGAATCGCCCAAATGAAAACTAGTGTTTTGTTAGGTTTTTTTTTCATTTTTTAAAGTTCTTTTCAAATTCAAACATGTAGGCTAGTTTGTATTTTTTTTGTTTGTTTCCTTTCCTCACCCACCCAAAAAGATAGGGTTTTGTTAGTCTTTTTTTCCATTTTTTTTTTGCTCTTTTCAAGCATGTAGGCTATGTAATAACTTTTTTTGTTTATTTTTAAAGCATGTATCTTCTTTTCTATTGGTTAAGTCTTCAATAAAACACATCATTATCATGATCAAGAGCAAAAGGATGAATGAAATAATTTTCTAGAGGAATGATATGATCTAAATACTTTTTCTATTTCTTGGATTTGCTTCTCCCTACACCTAGTAGTCATTCCAACACCCAAGGAAGAAGCAGGAAGGACCATGAGGAAAGCAAAAAACTACTAAGAGGCAATCGAGGTTTTGACAAAATTCTTTATCCTCAAGAAAGCCACTAAGAAAACAAATTACCAAAAACCCTCACAATAAAGTAAGATGGATTTGAAAGGAGCCCTAAGATAAAGTAAAAGTATATAAAAGACCAAATCAACTCACAACAAAAACAACAACACAAGACCTACCACAACTAACCAACTAAACCATAGGGGTTGAAATATGAAAGGTGAATGTCGTAGACGGTGATTTCATGTTAGGTTCACTAAAATGTTTGTTAAAAAGGAGGGCATCTCATATAATTACACAAATTAATACAATATATACCTGAACACTTTAACCAGGACAACAAAGCAACATCAAGATAAGCAAACATGCAATAACTAAGCTAATACTATCTTAATTAAAGTAAATAATAATTAATGAGAGAAAAAAAGCTTACTACATTAAGATCATCCATGAAGCACATGCAAGACTAAATCATAATATATAAAAACAAATGGTTAATAATGTAGGGCATCAAAGACCAAAATATCCATAGTATTATGGTAATAAGCACGAAAAAAACTCGATTCTATTATATTTCATATGACATCACCACTATAACAAATAAGGACCACACACAAGAGACTCAAATTGCCTTGGAAATAGATCCTCGAGCAGTAGCTTGAATATTTAACTATAATCTTTGGTAGAGCATCCTATCCTCCTCCATGGAAGGTGACAAACCAGTAGTTGGTAGCTTTGGTCATCCCTACAAGAACAAGAAAGCCAAATAGAGCAAAGAGAGGGTCATGTGATGTGACAACAACGAAGGTAGTAGAATATTAGAGATGAAAGTGCTTCTAATATTGAATGTTTGATGTTTGGTACTTGGATGATTGATGACTAAATAGGGAGATGAAATGGGTATTTATAATATATTCTTATTGGAGCTATAAAATCATAACCATTAATCAAAACAACTCATTGTCTTAAACTTAGGCATAAAAACACATTAGGATTTGAATCATACATTTTAAACCTTAAATTTTGATTAATGATCATGATTTCCATTTAAAGTGGCGATCACAACACCATTGATTATTGGGATGCATATTTTGAGGGACATGTAAACACACCCTTAATTGTGTCTTTATCCTTATTTCAGAGTTTTGGAAAAACTAACAAGCAAAAACAACAAGGAAAGATGGTAGAAAGGTGACAATATGGGTGAGAGAAGAAAACCAAAAGCACCGACCAAAATGGCTTGTTGTCATCCTACCTAAGGACTAATAAAATCAGTCCAACCTTATGCTATATTAGGAGGATGAGACTTTTCATCACATGCAAGTTAGTTGTCAATGCTCTTTTTACAAATATTGTAACTTTTGTACTTCAAGGGAATTGAGAAGGGGGAGCATTTTGTTTTGGAATGCAAGGCATCTGGTGATATTCAAACTTTATTAATAGTGGAATACTTGCAAGAATCATTTGAAGAATAAAAATAGAGAAAATAATTTATTGAAATTATTTGAAGACGAAAAAATAGAGAGAATAGAAAAATAGGAAAAAGTAGAGAAAATTAAAAATTCATCATCAAAATCAATACTAAAATATCGAACTTATGTGTTTTTTTAATTGGGTATAGGAGATTGAATTGAGTTCCATCCATATTACATCATAACCATATAGTGTAATCATGACATTTTGATAATTATATATGTATACTTATATCTCCTCCGTAAAGTTGAAGAATTGTAATAAAAAAAACTAATACCATATAATTGATCAAAACCAATGTGTTAAAAATCGTTGATATCACCCACGTGTTATAGGTGAATTGGAGAGGGTAGGGCAATCCTCCAAGGGAGGTCCCTGGTTCAAATCTCCACTCTACCAAACGCACTTAGGGTACCCAAAATCTAGTTGATAATGTTGGTGTGATCACGGCCATGCATGACTCTTAAGTGATTTTTATGGTGTAGAACCCCTAGTCATGGTTTCTCAGACCAAGGTGGCCCTGCAAGGGGTTTTCGCTCAATTAAAAAAAATCATTGATATCGTGTGCTAACTTGCATAACTTAGGAGTTTTCAAGCGCAAATTTTTTAAAATTTATTGGGTCAAGAAACTTGCCGACTTGTGAGATATTTCTCAATATTTTATCTCTAAATTATTGGCGATTTATTGTGTTAACTCACACAGGTAGAGGCCATGGGGAAAAAATCATTTTAAAAGCCCATTTATGGGCATTTCCTTCTTTTTTCCCTCTCCAACAAAGGAAAACAACTTGTAGAAGATCAAAACACTCCAAACAACAAATCTAAACCACTTTTCTAGATCAAATCAAAGATTGGACACCGACATAATGAGATTTCATGCTATTTCCATTGATTTTTTGAGGTATTTTCAAATCCCACAAATGAAAACTAGTGTTTTGTTATTTTTTTTCATTTTTTTAAGTTCTTTTCAAATTCAAACATGTAGACTAGTTTGTATTTTTTTATTTGTTTCATTTCCTCACCCACCCAAAAAAACTAGGGATTTGTTAGTCTTTTTTTCATTTTTTTGTTTGCTCTTTTCAAGCATGTAGGCTTTGCAGTAAATGTTTTTGTTTATTTTGAAAGCATGTATCTTCTTTTCTATTGGTCAATTCTTCAACAAAACACATCATTATCATGATCAAGAGCAAAAGGATTAATGACATAATTTTCTAAAGGAATGATATGATCTAAATCCTTTTTCTATTTATTGGATTTACTTCTCCCTACACCTAGTAGTCATTCCGACACCCAAGGAAGAAGTAGGAAGGACCATGAGGAAAGCAAAAAACTACTAAGAGGTAATCGAGGTTTTGACAAAAGTCTTTATCCTCAAGCAATCCACTAAGAAAATAAAATACCAAAAACCCTCACAAGAAAGTGAGAAGGAGTTTGAAAGGAGCCCTAAGATAAAGTAAAAATATATAAAAGACCAAATCAACTCACAGCAAAAAAAACTAACACAAGACCTACCACAACTAACCAACTAAACCATAGGGGTTGAAATATGAAAGGGAATGTCTTAGAAGGTGGTTTCATGTTAGGTTCACTAACATGTTTGTGGAAAAAAGAGGGCATCTTATATAATTACACAAATTAATACAATATATACCTAAACACTCTAACCAGTACAACAAAGCAACATCAGGATAAGCAAACATGCAATAACTAAGCTAATAATATCTTAATTAAAGTAAAGAATAATGAATGAGAGCAAAAGAGCTTACTACATTAAGATCATCCACAAAGCACATGTAAGACTAAATCATAATATATAAAAAAAATGGTTGATAATGTAGGTCATCAAAGACCAAAATATCCACAGTATTATGGCAATAAGCTCGACAAAACACTCAATCCTATTCTATCTTTCGTATGACATCACCACTATAATAAAGAAGGACCACACACAATAGACTCAAATTGCCTTGGAAATAGGTCCTCGAGCAGTAGTTTGAATCTTTAACTATAATCTCTAGTAGAGCATCCCTTCCTGCTCCATGGAACGTAACAAACCAGTAATTGGTAGCTTTGGTCATCCCTACAAGAACAAGAAAGACAAATAGAGCAAAGAGAGGGTCATGTGATGTGACAACAACGAAGGTAGTATAATATTAGAGATGAAAGTGCTTCTAATATTGAATGTTTGATGTTTGGTACTTGGATGATTGATGACTAAATAGGGATATGAAATGGGTATTTATAATATATTTGAGATAGATGATTAGAATATATTCTTATTAGAGCTATAAAATCATAACCATTAATCAAAACAACTCATTGTCTTAAACTTAGGCATAAAAACACATTAGGATTTGAATCATACATTTTAAACCTTAAATTTTGATTAATGACCATGATTGCCATTTAAAGTGGTGATCACAACACCATTGATTATTGGGATGCGCATTTTGGGGGACATGTAAACACACCCTTAATTGTGTCTTTATCCTTATTTCAGAGTTTTGGAAAAACTAACAAGCAAAAACAACAAGGAAAGATGGTAGAAAGGTGACAATATGGGTGAGAGAAGAAAACCAAAAGCACCGACCAAAATGGCTTGTTGTCATCCTACATAAGGACTAATAAAATCAATCCAACTTTATGTTATATTAGGAAGATGAGACTTTTCATAACATGCAAGTTAATTGTCAATGCTCTTTTTAAAAATATTGTACCTTTCGTACTTCAAGGGAATTGAGAAGGGGGAACATTTTATTTTGGAATGCAAGCCATCTAGTGATATTCAAACTAGCTTAATAATAGAATCCTTGCAACAATAATTTGAAGAAGAAAAATAGAGGAAATAAGTCATTGAAATTATTTGAAAAGAAAAAAATAGAGAGAATAGAAAAATAGGAAAAAGTAGAAAAAATTTAAAAATTCATCATCAAAATCAATAAGAAAATATCAAATTTAAATATTTTTTCATTGTTTATAGGAGATTGAATTGAGTTCCATCCATATTACATCATGACCATATAGTGGAATCATAACATTTTCACAATTATACATGTATACTTAGATCTCCTCCTTAAAGTTGAAGAATTGTAATAAATTAAACTAATACCATATAATTGATCAAAACCAATGTTTTAAAAATTGTTGATATCACCCATGTGTTGTCAGTGAGTTGGAGAGGGTATGGAAATCCTTCAAGGGAGGTCCCTGGTTCGAATCTCCACCCTACCAAACACACATTGGGTGCCCAAAATCCAGTTGATAATGTTGGTGCGATCAAGGCCAGGTGTAACTCTTGGGTGATTTTGACGGTGTAGAACCCCCTGGTTGTGGTTTCTCAAACCAATATGGCCCTGCAAGGGGTTTTTCACTAAATTCAAAAAAAAACATTGATATCATGCACTCACCTGCATAACTTTTGAGTTTTCAAGCGTGATAATTTTTTAAATTTCTTGGATCAAGAAACTTGCCCACTCGTGAGATATTTCTCAACATTTTATCTCTAATTTATTGGTGATTTCTTGTGCTAACTCGCATAGGTAGAGGCCATGGGAAAAAAATCATTTTAAAAGCCCTTTTATGGGCATTTCCTCCTTTTTTCCCTCTCTCCAACAAAGGAAAAAAACTTGTAGAATATCAAAACACTCCAAACAACGAATCTAAACCACATTTCTAGATCAAATCAAAGACTGGACACTGACATAATGAGATTTCATGCTATTTCCATTGATTTTTTGAGGTATTTTCAAATACTCCAAATGAAAACTAGTGTTTTGTTAGTTTTTTTCATTTTTTTAAGTTCTTTTCAAATTCAAACATGTAGGCTAGTTTGTATTTTTTATTTCTTTCCTTTCCTCACCCACCCAAAAAAACTAGGATTTTGTTATTCTTTTTTTCCATTTCTTTGTTTGATCTTTTCAAGCATGTAGGCTATGCAGTAACTTTTTTTTTTTTTTTGAAAGCATGTATCTTCTTTTCTACTGGTCAAGTCTTCAATAAAACACATCATTATCATGATCAAGAGCAAAAGGATGAATGACATAATTTTCTAGAGGAATGATATGATCTAAATCCTTTTTCTATTTCTTGGATTTGCTTATCCCTACACATAGTAGTCATTCCAAAACCCAAGGAAGAAGTAGGAAGGACCATGAGGAGAGCAAAATACTACAAAGAGGTAATCGGGATTTTGACAAAAGTCTTTATCCTCAAGCAAACCACTAAGAAATAAAAATACCAAAAAGCCTCACAAGAAAGTAAGATAGAGTTTGAAAGGAGCCTTAAAATAAAGTAAAAATATATAAAAGACCACATCAACTCACAACAAAAACAACAACTAACATAAGACCTACCACAACTAACCAACTAAACCATAGGGGTTTAAAGATGAAAGGTGAATGTATTAGAAGGTGGTTTCATGTTAGGTTCACTAACATGTTTGTGGAAAAAATAGGGCATCTCATATAATTACACAAACTAATACAATATATACCTAAACACTTTAACTAGGACAACAAAGCAATATCAGGATAAGCAAACATGCAATAATTAATATAATACTATCTTAATTAAAGTAAAGAATAATGAATGAAAGCATAAGAGCTTACTACATTAAGATCATCCACAAAGCACATGCAATACTAAATCATAATATATAAAAACAAATGATTGATAATGTAGGGCATCAAAGTAACCTGAAGGTCCGAGGTGTAGACCAAATGGTTCGACCAAACCCCTAAGGGGGCGAAGGTCCAAGTTTCAAATATTGAGCCTCATAGGATTGAATTCTTGTCCCTTTCCTAGTGCTTTCAATGGCGTAAAAGGTTTAAAATGATTGTGGCATGGTGGTTATAGGGGTAGACTACGCAAAGATCTATGTGGTGACTTTTGGGGCAGACAACACAAAATATTGTGGCAGCTATAAAAGTCAGACAACCTGCCCAGATTTATGGTGGCTAGGCATCAAAGACAAATATATCCATAGTATTATGGTAATAAGCACAAAAAAATACTTAATCCTATTCTATCTTTCGTATGACATCACCACTATAACAAAGAAGGACCACACACAAGAAACTCAAATTGCCTTGGAAATAGGTCCTCGAGCAGTAGTTTAAATATTTAACTTTAAACTTTGGTAGAGCATCTCGTCCTCCTCCATGGAAGGTAATGAAAGTAGTTGGTATCTTTGGTCATCCCTACAAGAACAAGAAAGACAAATAGAGCAAAGAGAGGGTCATGTGATGTTACAACAACGAAGGTAGTAGAATATTAGAGATGAAAAGTGCTTCTAATATTGAATGTTTGATGTTTGGTACTTGGATAATTTATGACTAAATAGGGAGATGAAATGGGTATTTATAATATATTTGAGATCGATGATTAGAATATATTCTTATTGGAGCTATAAAATCATAACCATTAATCAAAACAACTCATTGTCTTAAACATAGGCATAAAAACACATTAGGATTTGAATCATACATTTTAAACCTTAAATTTTGATTAATGACCATGATTGCCATTTAAAGTGGCGATCACAACACCATTTATTATTGGGATGTGCATTTTGGGAGACATGTAAACACACCCTTAATTGTTTCTTTATCCTTATTTCAGAGTTTTGGAAAAACTAACAAGCAAAAACAACAAGGAAAGATGGTATAAAGGTGACAATCTGGGTGAGAGAAGAAAACCAAAACCACCGACCAAAATGGCTTGTTGTCATTAAACTCTATTAAAGCTCTTAATACAATGAGAAAATATTTTTCCAATATTGGAACAAAACTTCTTCAATTCTCCTATTCCAATATGGTAATAGGAAGAATCTCTGGACTTCAGGATCAAAAAGAACTGGAAATGTTCTCAGATTCTCAAGCGTAGTTCTACCAAAACCTGCACAGCAAAGAGGAAGAATGAGAGATGAACAAAAAAAGACACAAAGGGAATACAACAACACAACTCACAGGGCACTCAAGTATACCTCTTAGAAAAATTTGCTATCTCTAAAGCTTGATGCAGATTCTAATCCTAGCTAGTGTATTTATAGCTTTGGTTTCTTGAATTCTGTTATTTTTGGCTTATCTAGACCTTACACTTGTTACTATTTGTTTTGATATTCAAAAACTTGTACAAATGTCTTCCATTATCCCCTTTCATTTACATTGTACACTCTACTAGGACTCTTTTAACTCAACTATTTAACCGGTAATCTCAGTGTCTGAAGAGTCTCCTTCTTTTGTCCCTTCTTCAATATCTGACTAGCTTCCTACTTTTGAAGTTTCTCCATCCTGAGTAATTTTTATTTCTTCCTCTAGGGGTGTATTTAATTCCAGTTGTAAACTGCATATTTTGGTTTCTTTATTTTTCTTGCTCTGTTGCAAACTTCGATTTGCTTTTCAATAATATTCCAAGCGTCAATATTAAAAGTTACTATAAATCTTAATATATTTATTTCTTAGAGGATTATGTTTTTCTGTATGTTAATAAAAACCTTATTCTTTTTGTAATGGGTAACAAGGGAATCCACAATAATGACCAAGAAAGTAGTCTATCTGGCCATTCCTTTGTCATCATCAGGTTCACAATCAAATTCTTCAATCTTATTCATGAGGAGGTCTTCTATGCTAGCGGTTTCCAAGAATTCATCCAATGATAACCCAATATCCACCAACTTTTCTCTTATCTCATTTATCAGAGTAAACATTTATGTAGCATCATTGTACCACCTTTCCCTATTTACCTCAAACATTGTTGCTTTCATGAATTCAATATTGTTCTTGACCTTAGAGCCATCCTTTAAGATCACTTCTTTACTCTGCATTTCTTCAAAATATTATGCCATCAAGCGGAGAGTGGGATGGATGACTTTCAATTCTTGTTCTTTCTGGTATAGCAGACTCTCTATTTCTTTGGTAGTAAATTGGATCACTCTGATCTATCTGAACATGCCTATGATTCCATTGATCCTGTCCTTAATTTTTAATGATATTTCTTTTCTGATTTTAGACAGATAGTCTGCATTGTCCATTACTTTCACAACCAGAGGGGGTTGTACTGGTGTGGTGGTTGCCTTAGCTAATTGTTCCTTTATATTATCAATTAAGGCTTGCATTTTAGCATTTTTCTTATCACTGGTTTCCAATTGGCCCCTCAATTCTTTATTTATCTAGTGCAAAAGGTCTATAGTTTGTTCATTCATAGCTTTGTTCATCCTGACCATGTCATCTTCTTTCCCGCGCATTAAATTTTTTCTCGTTTGGTCATAAACTATGAGAACCACTGGTTCTTGTGGAGCAAGGATGGATATCTCTACTATAGTTGCCCTAGACTTGTTTTCCTCGACTCCCACAATAGAACTTTCTCCTATGTTGCCCATCCTTGCTACCATATGTAGCTCTTTCTCACTAGCCACACTAAGAATTGTCTCTTCTTCTACCCTCTCCAGTGAAAATCGTGTTGAATTTAGGGCCAGTTTAGACTTCTTTGCCATAGGGGCAAACACAACTTCTTGTTGTTTTACCCTATGTTCTCTTAATAGGTCTCCAAAACCACCTACTCTCATCATATTCATTTGAATCACTTTTGGAACCTATATTTCTATATTATTGATTTTTAGTGAACTAGGGATGGCCTGCGGGGCTAGCTTTTTCACACTGGTAATGGCCAAAAGTTGGTCAGGAATAGGGGCTACAGCTTGTTTTTCTAGAATTTCCAAGTCCTGAGAGGATTTCGTAACAACTTATTTTCCTTTCTCTGTATGAAGCTTTGCAGGATTTTCTTGTGAAGTACCGGGCGCTGCGTCTATATTGAGTTGATGGATTTCTAGGGCTTGAATCTGGTGTTCCACTATATCTGTTGTTCTTACTATAACCTCTATTTTTCAATTCCCTGCTCTTTTGTAATTTCCAATATAGGATCTTCCCAGATCGCTTGAGTGGGAGGAGAGAAGATTGGGGCTATTGAATCTACAGTTTCCTCCTTATTGAGTTTAGCTCTGTGGGGTATTCATATGGTGTGTGAATTTGTGAATTACTCCTTTGATTATACGAGAAAGCATCCCATACTTTTTGAAAATTTTCTTCTTTCTCTATTGCTTCCAACAATGCTTCTTCATATTGGTCTTATTTGTGCTTGACCCAGGCATACTCGCGCTTCATCATGTCCCTATATTTGTTCAAAGGATCATAAGGTCTCCAAGTTACCTCTTTGAAATCCAAGCCTTCCAAATCATACATACCTTTAAACAAGGTTGGATATCCTATGAATATGTAATATCCAAATTTACAAGGGGCGTTGAGCCAAGGGACCCAACCATGCTTTTTAGCTTGTCTCATCTTGGCTTCTTCTGCAACCTGTCTCACTAGTTCCAAGGCGGATAAGGAGAAAGTGTAGTACATAGGTAACACCTTAGGGGGAATTTTGGTCCCATAGATCCTAATGTACGTGAAGCCTTCTAAGAAGAAATAATATCATATTTCCTTTTCTTTGATAAAGGCTTTTATCCCAAGGCCTAATATCTCGAGCATGTTTCCTATTAGGATCCAATGAATTTCCACCATGAGATTATTGCAAAACCAACCCAAATGAGTGTGTCCTTCGTGTATCATCCAAAATTTAACTTGAACGTAAGGACTCTCCAATTTTCCCAGCCAATAGATGCATGAGGATTAAGTAGTGGGAGAAACGGGGCATCTATTTCCTTTGCTACAAAATTGCCATTTTTAAATTTGTCAATTGTCTATGCATTTGTTTGCTTAACTCATATTCCCAAGCATAAATGGGGGTGTTTACGCTTCTATTACTTTGTGCTACCAGATACAATACATCCATGTATACCACATCGAGTTTTGGCACTCCTAATAGGATGTTAATCATATCACATAAATTCCTGACCTAGGGCTTAAACACCATTTTCCTAATAGGGAATTCATATTATATCTTTTCATGCATATCAAAAAGCATTTAAAAATATTCTAAACCAGTTAACATGATGGATTGTTTTTGAATTACCTAGTGGATTAGCGGTGTTTTTGATGGCATCAAGTTGAAAACTTTGCTAATATACTTGGGCGCTATACTAAACACTAGTCGATCCTTGTTGTCTCTGAAGGTTCTTGTGTTCTCATCCTAGGCTATTTCTAGCGACACCATTAGGTTTGCAAAGTAGTGTACTCTAGGACAGATCAATTTTCCCATATTGCTTATTCATCTATTACTTCTGGGAACCCCCTTGTTCTACAATTTTCTTTCTTTGTGGAACAAATTCGCCAACAACCAAGGATAGCATTGTAAATTCTCTTATGTGGACTCAAAACTCTGAACACAGGTGTTTTCAAATTTTTATTGTTGAGCTAGCATGAGCTTCTTGTCTTTCGTAGATTGTTTGGAGAAATCATACATCCCCATTATGATAGCAACTTTCTTCGAGAGTTCGGCATATGGGGTTTGATTTGTGATAAATTTTACTACCTCCAGGGTGTCTCTAGACGTGAAAGTAGCTCCCTAGGCGGTCATTCTACTTACAGACAACGCTTCTACTCTTTGTAGAACACTGTTCTTGAATTCTGACTTGCCAATGGTAACCTTTTAACTTTCTGCTCGCCTATAATAATTTTCTATTCTGAGATAACTAGGGTGGTAATGGTGTTCAAGAGTGGGGGTTTAAGTAATTTACAAAGGAGTGGCTTCACTGTCTTTGCATAGGGCGTTATTAATGTAGTGTCACCAATTGCCTTTTGAATTTAACCAATGGATATTGGCCATAATGTCATTTCTAAAATCGAACAGTTATGGTAGGTGATTTTCCTCAACCTGCACATCCATGAGAACTTTGGTTTGTGCACTTTGCAATCATTCGCAGTGTTTCTATTTGTCACTGAGTTGTTCTCCCTCCTGACGTGGTATTATAAACATGGTAGTGGTAGCTTTCGTGGGAATTTTTACAAAACATTCTACCACCTTGACGCTAAAAAAAGTTAGTTCAAAAATAGATACACCATTAAATATGGTCATATTATCGAGGCTCGATCATCTGATTTTGATCATAGAGGTACGTGCCCACCCAGATTCACCAAAATCTCTAGTACAGATTAATCTCATTTGGTCAATTATCATTTTGGGCATGATATTGTGTGAAGCTCCACTATCCAGCATATAATTATGAATTACATACCTCTCTCCTTCATAAAAATTATATCTTAATGACACATAGAAGGGTATGACAGAGGATGGTGACCTTGTATCCTGCTGATTTTGTCTAGCAGCATGGCAAGATGGATCTTCTTTTTGTTCAATAAGTTTGAATGCTCTACAAACTTGTTCTCTATACTTCTAAACTTTCATAAGCTCACCAAATGTAATATTAACTTTCTGTTTACTAAGTTCTGACCCAACATCAAATTCTATCTTTTTAACATCTAGTGGCTTATTGCATTCTTCCTTAGGTGGTTCCTCTTCTAACTCTACTAACTCAAGGATTACCTTTTTTGGGGTTCTATCAGTTTTCTCTTTATTAATATTTTTGTTTGTGAAGGACTGTTTTCTTGTTTCACTAGTAGAAGCTTTCTCTATTCTGTCAGGAACTGTTCTATTTCTTAAATTCAGAGTGTGGGTAGCTTCTAACTCCTCCACTTCCTTTGTAGTGGGAATTAATTTCCCTTGTTTCATTTTATCATATCTTGACTCATGTGGTCTTTGTAATATTTTGGTACCTTCAACTACTAAGATCTGAGGATGATGATTTGAAGCATACTTATCCATGTTTTCTTCAAAGAGTCTTTCTCTTGACTCATCTTCTAGAGATCAACAAGCATTAATCCTTATATCTTCTTATGAATCATCATTAAGATCTATATTGTGTTGTTTACTTAAGTAAAAACCACATCCTTATAGGTTATGGGGGGCATCACAGGTTGAGCAAAAATAAGGAAAACCTTCTGTTATGTTAGCAGATGGCATGGGGTTTGGAACATTGTTTTGATCTCTATCATACTCTTTGTTCTTCCAATTATTGTTCCCGTTGTTCCTATTTCTATTTACTTCCTCAGAGCCACTATTATTTCCCCAGTTCCTATTGAAATTTTTCTTGAAGGGAGGGCGATTATCAACATGTGGTCTCTCTAGTTGTGATGGCTCACCATTATTTCCATTGTTTCCATTATTTATTTCTATTCTTGCTAACCTATTGTTCATGGTATTAAACATTTATGTCATCTGATTAGTCAATTTCTCCATTGGATCTACTTCAGATCTTCTTTGTAAATCAAAGGCTACTCTTTTTGGTTTTTTATCAGGTTGATTTGATTCCAGAGAATAAGGCTTCATTTTACCACTATCTAGCATATTTCTTTCGATTTCAATCGCTTTATCCATGCATTCATCAATAGTGGTGGCTTGTTCTTGCCTTAATTCATAATTGAATTCTCCTTGGAAAGCATTTTTATAGAAACAAATTGATTGGATGTCACTAGGCCTGAGGTTAGCAGGGATTTTATTCCTAGTTTTGGAAAATCATCTATTAAAATCACTGACAACTTCATTTTCCTTTTTCTTCATAGTGGCCAACTCGGTTAACAAGGATTGTTCATTTTTCCTCTCTCCAAATTTCTTTAGGAACACAGTTTCCATTTTAGCAAAATCTGCAATGTCATTTGTTGGGAGGGAGTTAAACCACTCCCTAGCATATTTTTCTAAAGTTTGCATAAAACATCCTTAGGACTACATCTTCATGTTCTACTTCTAAACTATCCAAAGCATATAGAAAACTTTTGATATGGTCTTCTCTAGTTACTGCATTATTTCCTAAAAACTTGGGCAGGTACTTGTGGGCTTTATTTGGTAGGGCATTCAAATTTACAGGTAAATTAAAAGGCCTGTACCTATTAGTTCTCCACAATTGAACATTATTCTGATTTTGCTGAGCCATTGTTATTGTAGGTGTAATGGGATTAGGATTCATAGTAGCATTGCCTATAGGAATATGGGGTTGGGTAAACTTAATATAATCTGTTGGATTATCTACCACAGTATTACTATTAATTGGGCAATGAGAATAATCAAATGTATCATCTACAACGAAATTTAATCCACTATCTATAGTAATATCAACAATAATAATATTCTAATTTTTATTTTTCTTTACTTAATTTTACTGCTAAAGTAAGATCTATTCTCATAAATAGTGCTCTTAAGAAGTGGGACTTTTTGATTGTGGGTAAATACCTCGGGGTTCTTGAATTCTGGAAATAGCTCCTTATCGCTTCTCCTCGTGTGCGCCAACACGTTCTACTCCTTTCTTGATTTTTGATTTCTGGGTTTGTCCAGACAGAGTCGCCAACACAGGTAGTGCAGAAAGAACAAAATGTATGATCAAGATTGCTTGATCTTTAACTCTCAACCTCATAGGAGATGGTTCTTGGGGTAATTTCAAGAAAATCAAGAAACATCAAGAACACTTCAAAAGATAATTGAAAATCATGAGAAAAGAAAATAAAGAACATAAAAGACATAAAAATCAAAATGTAGGTTCTTTATTCTAATTGGCCGCTTATTGATTAAAAATATAGTCATTGAAAGAAAACTATTAAAAATATAATAATCTATTTAACAAGTCATCCCCAACAACAGCGCCAAAAAATTGTTGGCATCAGTTTGACAGGTAAAAGCATAAACATTGTCGTTGGGAACCAAACTAAAAAAAAGATATGTAATTAACATATAAGTTCGATCCCCAAAAATGGTGCCAAAAAATTGTTGGAACAATTTCTCGCATCTATAGGATTCAATTGTCACTCTACAAGAAATAATTTGGAACCAACGAGCTATTACAGGCTCTGGTCAACCTACCTCTTTATTTTGATAAAAGATATATTGCTAAAGAAAAAGAATCAGAATGGGTAAGGAAACCCTAGTGATAAACTCAAGATATTGTAAGTTTAAACACTCCAGATTTTAGTTACACTACTTATATTAAAATGACCAAGCAAAGACAACAACTCTTATTATGCCTTATGTAGACCGGTGCCTAGATTCATTGGGCTATTATAGCAATTTAACAATACTTATAATATGAATATAAATAATGGGGAAAAGAAGAAATTGGTGCTATTACATTCGTTTGAATATCGTAACAAATCTAACAGTAGGCCAACGAAAGAAAATGCTTGTAACACATTCAAATAATGTAATCTACTACAAAGTTACACTCAGAACTGAAGACAAAAGATGATAGAATTGAAACCCATAATTGTATTAATTTTCCATGAATATTACATGCAGAGTTGGTAGAATGCCATTAAACTCTGTTAAAGCTCTTAATACAATGAGAAAATCTTGTTCAAATAATGTAACAAGACTTCTTCAATTCTCCTATTCCAATATGGTAACAGGAAGAATCTCTGGACTTCAGGCTCAAAAAGAATTGGAAATGTTCTCAGCTTCTCAAGCACAGTTCTACCAAAACCTGCACAACAAAGGGGAAGAATGAGGGATGAACAAAAAAATAGACACAAAGGGAATACAACAACACAACTCACAGGGCACTCAAGTATACCTCTTAGAAAAATTTGCTATCTCTAAAGCTTGATGTAGATTCTGATCGTAGCTGGTGTATTTATAGCTCTGGATTCTTGAATCTATTATTTTTGGCCTTATCTGGGCCTTACACTTGTCACTCTTTGTTTTGATCTTCAAAAACTTGTACAATTGTCTTCCATTATCCCCTTTTGTTTACATTGTACACTCTGCTAGGACTCTTTTAACTCAACTGTTTAACCGATAATATCAATGCCTGAAGAGTCTCCTTCTTCTGTCCCTTCTTCAACTTCTGATTGGCTTCCTGCTTTTGAAGTTTCTCCTCCTTGAGTAATTTTTATTTCTTCCTCTAGGGGTGTATTTAGCCTCCAGTTGTAGACCGCATATTTTGGTTTCTTTCTTTTTCTTGCTCTATTGAAGCCCTCTGATTTGTTTTTCAATAAGCTCCCAAGCATCAATATTAAAGGTCACAACAAATCTCAATATATTCATCTCTTGCAGGATTCTATTTTTTTGTATGCTAATAAAAACCTTATTCTTTTCATACTGGGTAACAAGAGAATCCACAATATTGACCAAGAAAGTAGTCTGTCTGGCCATTCCTTTGTCATCATCAGGTTCACAATCAAATTCTTCAATCTTATTCATGAGGAGATCTTCTATGCTAGCAGTTTCCAAGAATTCTTCTAATGATAACCCAATATTTTCAAGCTTTTCTCTTATATCATCTATCAAAGCAAACATTTCTGCAACATCATTGTACCACCTTTCCCTATTTTCCTCAAATATTGTTGCTTTCATGAATTCAATATTGTTTTTGACCTCAGAGCCATCTTTTAAGATCACTTCTTTACTCTGCATTTCTTCAAAATATTTTGCCATCAGGTGGAGAGTGGGATGGATGACTTCCAATTCTTGTTCTTTCTAGTATAACAAACTCTCCATTTCTTTGGTAGTGAATTGGATCACTCTGATCTGTCTGAACATCTTTGTGATCCCATTGATCCTATCCTTAATTTTAAATGATATTTCTTTTCTGATTTTAGACAAATAGTCTGCATAGTCTATTACTTTCACAACTAGAGGGGGTTGTACTAGTGTGGTGGTTGCCTTAGCTAACTGTTCCTTCAGATTATCAATTAAGGCTTGCATTTCAACCTTTTCCTTATCACTAGTTTCCAATTGGCCCCTCAATTATTTATTTATCTAGTGCAAAAGGTCTATAGTTTGTTCATTCATAGCTTTGTTCATCCTGACCATGTCATATTCTTTCCCATGCATTGAAATCTTCCCCATTTGATCATCAACTGTGAGAACCACTGGTTCCTGTGGAGCAGGTATGGATATCTCTACTATAGCTACCCTAGACCTATTTTCCTCGACTCCTACAGTAGAACTTTCTCCTATGTTGCCCATCCCTGCTACCATCTGTAGCTCTTTCTCACTGGCCACACTAAAAATTATTTCTTCTTCTACCCTCTCTAGTGAAACTCTTGTTGAGGTTAGGGCCAGTTTAGACTTCTTTGCCTCAGGGGCAGACACAACTTCTTATTGTTTTACTCTATGTTCTCTTAATAGGTCTCCAAAACCACCTACTCTCCTCATATTCATTTGTACCACTGATGGAACCTGTATTTCTATATTATTGATTTTTAGTGAGCTGGGGATGGCCTATGGGGCTAACTTTTTCACACTAGTAAGAGCCAATAGTTGGTCAGGAATAGGGGCTACAGCCTATTTTTTTGGAATTACCAATTCCTAGGAAGACTCTATAACAATTTCTTTTCCTTTCTTTGTATGAAGCTTTGCAAGATTTTCTTGTGAAGTATCGGGTGTTGCTTCTATACTGAGTTGGTGGCTTTTTGGGGCTTGAATCTAGTGTTCCACTATATCTGTTGTACTCACTGTAACCTCTATTTGTTCAATGCCCTACTCTTCTATAATTTCCAATATAGGATCTTCTCGGATTGCTTGAGTGGGAGGAGAGAAGATTGGGGCTGCTGAATCTACAATAATCCTCCTTATTGAGTTCAGCTCTATGGGGTATTCATATGGTGTGTGAATTTGTGAATTACCCCTTTGATTATATGGGAAAGCATCCCATACTTTTTACAAATTTTCTCCTTTCTCTATGGCTTCCAATAATGCTTCTTCATATTGGTCCTTTCTGTGCTTGACCCAGGCATACTCGCGACTCATCATATCCCTATATTTTCCCAAAGGATCATAGGGTCTCCAAGTTACCTCTTCGAAATCCAGGCCTTCTAAATCATACATGCCTTTGAACAAGGTTGGATATCCTACGAATATGTAATATCCAAACTTGCAAGGGACATTGAGCCAGGGGACTCGACCATGCTTCTTAGCTTGTCTCATCTTGGCTTCTTCTGCAACCTATCTTACCAGTTCTAGGGCGGCTAGGGAGAAAGGGCAGTACATAGGTAACACCTTAGGGGGAATTTTGGCCCCATAGAGCCTAATGTACATGAAGCCTTCTGAGAAGAAGTAATCCCCTATTTCCTTTTCTTTGATAAAAGCTTTTATCCCAGGGCCTAATCTCTCAGGCATGTCGCTTGTTAGGATCCAGTGAATTTCCACCATGAAATTATCGCAAAACCAACCCAAATGAGTGCGTCCTTCGTGTATCCTCCAAAATCTAATTTGAACGTAAGGACTCTCAACAACTTTTAGTCTCCTTTTACTATCTTCTCCCATTTGCCCAACCAATAGATGCATGAGAATCGAGTAGTGGGAGAAACGGGGCATCTATTTCCTTTGCTCCAAAATTACCCTTTTTAGTTCTGTCAACTGTCTGTGCATTTGTTTGCTCAACTCTTCTTCCCAAGCATAGATGGGGGTGTTCACACTTATGTTACTTTGTGTTACTAGATACAATATATCCATGTATACCACATCGAGTTCTGGCACTCCTAAGAGGATGTTAACCATATCACATAAATCCCTGACCCAGGGCTTAAATACCATTTTCCTAATAGGGAATTCATATTGTATCTTTTCATGTGTATCAAAAAGCATTTTAAAATATTCTAAACCAGTTAACATGCTAGACTATCTCTGAATTACCTGGCGGATTAGTGATGTTTTCGATGGCGTCAAGTTGAAAACTTTGCTGATATATTTGGGTGCAATACTGAATACTGGTCGGTCCTTGTTGTCCCTGAAGGTTCTCGTGTTCTCATCGTAGGCTACTACTAGCCATACCATCAGGTCCATGGAGTAGTGTACTCTAGGATAGATCAATTTTCCCACATTGCTTGTCCATCTGTTGCTTTTAGGAACTCCCTTGTTTTACGATTTTCTCGCTTTGTGGAACAAATCCACCAACAACCAAGGATAGCATTGTAAATTCTCTTATGTGGACTCAAAACTCTGAATATAGGTGTTTTCAATTTCATATTGTTGAGCTGGCATGAGCTTCTTGTCTTTCCCAGATTGTTTGGAGAAATCATACATCCCCATTACGACAGCAACTTGCTCGGAGAGTTCGGCATATGGGGTCTGGTTTGTGATGAATTTTACTGCCTCTAAGGTGTCTCTAGGTGTGAAAGTAGCTCCCCAGGTGGCCATTCTTCTTACAGACAACACTTCAACTCTTTGTAGAACACTACTCTTGAATTCTCACTTGCCAATGGTAACCCTTTGACTCTCTGCTCGCCTACAACAATTTTCTATTCTGAGATAACCAGGGTGGTAATGGTGTTCGAGAGTGGGGGTTTAAGTAATTTATGGAGGAGTGGCTTCACTGTCTTCATACAGGGTGTTATTAATGCAGTGTCACCAACTGCCTTTTGAATTTGGCCAATGGATGTTGGCCATAGTGTCATTTCTAAAATCGGATAGTTATGGTAGGTGATTTTCCTCGACCTGCACGTCCATGAGAACTTTGGTTTGTGCACTTTGTAATCATTCACAGTGTTTCTATTGGTTGTTGAGTTGTTCTCCCTCCTGACGTGGTATTATGAACATGGTAGTGGTAGCTTTCACGAGATTTTTTACGAAACATTCTACCACCTTGACCCTAAAAAAAGTAAGTTCAGAAATAGATACACCATTAAATATGGTCATTTTATCGAGGCTCGATTGTCTAATTTTGATCATAGAGGTGCGTGCCCACCTAGATTCTCCAAATTTACACGTTGGTTAGTTTGAAGAAAAATATATCATAATTTGGGTTACCTCATCCTAAGGTTTATAATGATTAATCAAAGACTAAACAAAGCTTAAGGCATTTTATCCATAATACTTACCCTTTCAAAATCACATACCACATTTACCATTAGATTTAATATGCTTCAAGCGTCGTTGTAGGCAACAAATCCACCTCTTAGAAGAAGAGAAAGTGATAAAAGGGATTTGCTCAATTTTGACAATTTTAATAGTTTGTACAAGTTTTGCAAATCGTACTATAGGAGTAAATCGTACAACCAGGAGGGCAAACCATACAAGGCGCACTGAAATGCAGTAAAATACATAGGAAATATAATTTTAGGTTGAATGGCATATAGGTTTGATAATTAAAGTGTTATACTTAGTAAAAGCCTTAATTAATGCATTCTGTTATGCATGGGTGGTTGTAAAATAACTAATTGCCTCAAGAACTACTTTGGAACGGCCTGCGCAACGTTATATAAGGCCCCATTTTCAATTTTGTAGGTCTGGATAATTGTTGGTTGTAATCTTACTAAGTTATGCTATTATGTTCCAAGTTCTAGCTACAATTGTTGTTGTATCGCTCCAAATTTTTTGCATCCTTACCTTCAGGCTATAGGATCCACGCCCGGAAGGGGGATGCGAGAAGGATGGGACAATACCTCGGACTGAGAGGCCCTTTGAAGGTCCCGCCTCTCGGGGGAGGGGGTATAAGGGTGAATTTTCGATGGATGGTGGGTTCACCAGGAAACTTTTGAGTGGCGGTTTCCACACCTAGGTTGATAGTGGGTTTGATGTGTTCATTTTGTACTTTAATCATTCAATTCCTAGGTTTGGCCAAGATGAATCTAAACTATTCTATATGCCAATGCTGATTTTTATGGATACAAAAAATATGAATAAATGCTAAACATAGAGAATGTGCCGAATGGGACAGAACATACCTGATTTCGGATGTCTGATGAAGATTCTGAGTTTTGTAGCAGTCCAGATCATCTCAACTCATACGTAATCGTCTGAAATTACATCGAATCATCTCAAATCTCAGACGATCATCTGAGATCAGACGAGATCATCGTCAATCTGACGAATTCGTCAGAGACCTGCAATCATAGGAATAGATACAAAATACCAAAGATGCAACTGCAAAAGCAAAGGAGAATGATAGAAATAACAGACAAACATGCCTAAATAATAGATTCAAATAACAAATAAGAGAAATGCAGTAGATTTAATGATTGATTTTAACTTTATCATGCGGTTATGCTAAATGAGGTGAACTCCAAGATGCATAAATATAATAACTAAGATAATGTATAAAGAAATGCAAAAAATAATAAAGAGATGCAAACTTTGGGCTCTGATTGCCCCCAATCTGGACTACAGTCGGGATCGCCTCCAATCGTACGAGATCGTCTGCGCTCCTCGACAAGATCATCCGAAATTGCTTGGAATCGCTTGCGACGATCCGAGCTAGCTTCGACTAAAAAATAGTAAAGTTCCTGCAAGAAAACATGAAATACATAATGCAAATGATGGTGTGAGGATGCTCTGAGGTGCGTGGAAGTTCAGGGGGTTTAAGCAGAGTTTCAAGCAGAGAGTCAGGGGGATAAACTGAGAAAATCTCAGTTTATATAGGATTAGGGAGAGGTTAGGAGGTTGGAGATCATCCCAATTTGGGAGATCTCCAACGGGGGAGACTCTAACTGCGTAGACACGCTTTCTACCTAGGTTAGAGGAGTTGTTGGAACAGAAGCTAAGTATGAAAATTTGGTTTTGGGATGAAATCGTCTGGACGTTCTGTTCCAGACGAATTCGTCAGATCTAGGATGATTTCGTCTAATCTGCGATGATATCGTCCAACGGTCAAAACAAATCCTAAAAATGGTGCGGAAAACAAGGGGAGCGGGTAACAGGCGGTTAACGGGCGGTTTGAGGTTAAAATTTGAATTTTTATCTTTTTACTAAGGTTTAGCTGTGCCAATTTTAGGGTGCTACATTTTGCCCCCTCTTTAGCGAATTTTTCGAAGAAAATGCGTTAAAGACGAGTTCTTCCCATTTTACGAGAAAGCAAAAATGTACTCAATTTTCTAGACGACGATTCTTGGTCGAATCGTACGACTGCTGACTATGGTGCCCCCTCCGTGTTTTTACCCAAATCGAACGTTTGAGGTAAAAGCACGAAAAAGCAAAAATAAATAAAAAGAAAGTTGTTTTTAAATAAAATTAAGAAAAATAGGGTAAAACCCTAATTCATTTTTACTATTCATTTTTATTGGTTTTAGAGCTCTACAGGAAAAATGGTCGAGACAGCGCACCGATCGACAGAGGTCCGATGCGGGCTACGGGTAAGGATCTAATCCTAGTAAATTAGGTTTGAATTTAATTTGTGCAATTTTTTGTTTTAAATTTTGATTGTTTGGGGCATCGCGGCCGTTTTTAGGCCGTCGACGACGTCGGGATGAAATCGTCCCTATTTCATCGAAATCGTCCCTAGATCGTCGATTTCGTCGGAGGGCGAAATCGATGAACTAGGGGCGATCCCGTCCAACAAGGGGCGATCCCCAAGTTGCGAAATCGAAGACGATTTCATCCTACAAAGGATGATTTTATCCAATTTGGGATGATATCATCCAATGGTGGACGATATCATCATATTTATGAAATTTTGCTTTGTTTGAAATGCATTTAATTGATTTTAATAATTGGTTTATTAATGAAATTTGTTGTTTTATTGTTTGTTTTGCAGAGGGGATTACTAAAGAGTCGAGAATGGAAATACGGGGGACTAAGAGATGACATAGCCACGCTCGACCAGGCAGAGCATGACCGACTAGCACAGGTCGGGCTACAACATGTGGCAGAGATGCCACAAGTATCGACGGACATGGGGCTACTGACAACCCTAGCAGAGAGGTGGTATCCGGGGTCATCCTGCTTTTGGTTATCGATAAGGGAGATGGCTCCCACACTAGAGGACGTATGGAGGATCATGAGGATCCCCATACAAGGATGGTTGATGACTCCTACGGCCAATCAAGGCCAGGCTATGATGAGGTTGAGCGGAGACCCGAGCTTCGCCCTGGAGAAGGGCGGAGTGAACATCGAGTCTCTAAGGCAGATGCCTGGGGCATCTAGGCTGACTCGGGTTTTGGCAGGGGTGGTAGGTGGCTTACTACTGTGCCACCAGAGCGGGTGCAGATTACCATGGCTCCTATCAAATGTGGTCTGCGACATGAGAGACCATGGGCACAGGTTTGCATGGGGCAACTTTGTACTATGCCGCTTGTATAGGATCCTACATGGGGTCGTATACAAGGGAGGCCGATGTCTGGTCTTGACATCGCTACTACAGGTTTGGTGCTAGGAGCACATCGCGGTGCGGAGGCCGGTAGGGCTCCCACTGATAGGGGTTGATCGGGAGAGGCCCCAGGTTTTCTAATGGTGGCTACAGAGGGGGTCACAGTGGTGGATAGATCTATCGATGTCACGGAGGTTGCTAGATGACCTCATCCTAGACCAGATCACCTGGAGGCCATGGCGAGAGCACCCAAGGTGGGCAGAGGATGGGCAGGAGCTGGCTCGCATCAGGCGAGTCTGCTGGCTGAGGATGGAGTGGGGAGAGGTAGAGCTCCATCGCTACGATCGAGTTCTATGATAGTTCGGTCTATACAAGGGATCCCTTCTCTCAGGGATTACGAGTACTCCCGGACTATCCGGGATAGTACCACACTGAGCGGGGCTCTAGACATGCAGCGGTTCTGGAGTCAAGACATGGATGATGCCCCCATCCAGCCAGTGGATGGTGATGATGCTGGGGTTACCGACGGATACGATGCCTGGTACATAGGCATCCACCCTCCTCGGATGACGAGGGCATAGGGTCCGATGCATGTTGTTGTGCAACGGATGGGGAGGCGACGTCAGGCTACTATTGAGGCAGCACGGGGTCATGATGGGAGAGAGCAGCGACGGTCTCCATAGGAGAGATGCCAGAGGATGGCACGGGCTCCATAGAGACCACAGCAGACAGGGAGGAGGGAGGAGGGACTCCCTTCTCAGTAGGGGAGAGACCACCATCACCCGATAAGGGCAAGGGTGTCGAGGTAGGGGAGAGCAGTGAGACGGTGGCTCTCCGGGCTGAGGTTGCCCACCTCCGGGCTCGAGTGCGGACACTACGGGATGAGGCTACACGGCTCAGAGCTCGGGGTGGAGGAGCGAGCATGCAGGAGTTGGCATGGTCTATGGCTCAGACTACGTTCTACCAGGGAGCATACTACCAGATGGTTCCAGAGAGCCAGAGGTTACAGCTGCCAGTCGACATTGCGAGGCCGATTAGGATGGGGTCATCGAGGACATCATCACGATCGATGTCGAGGACCCACGACATAGGGTGGACTCCGATGGGGCCTCCTCCTCCACCTCGGGGTGGGAGAGGAGATGAGGCTGAGAGCTCGAGGGCTTCTCGAGGCTAGACGCTCACTTGCACTAGAGATTGTATTTATTATTATATATTTTTTGAGAGGATTGAGTATGCCAGGCTATTGATTGTGGCATACCGGTCCAGTTTTGATATGATGTACATAATTTGTTGATATATATATATGGTCTTTTTGATGATATGACTTGTGTATATGTTGTATGATGCTTTAATGTTGAATTTTGCAATTGATTATTGATGATTCATGTGATTATGTCATTTTAGAAATATTATAATTTTATGTCATGTTGTAAAATTTAAATGAAATAATCTGATGTAAACAATTGGTTGTTTTGGTGTGATTTGATGAAAAATAAAAGGGACTTCTAACAATAATTTCAAAGGACATTGTCGTTGTTATAGACCATTTCATGGAGTCGCCGCTCGCTCGGTCGTCAAGCTAATCCCAGTATAGAAATATTGCTAAAAGTAAAAGAATGCTTAAGAGGCTGTCTTAAGACTTTGTGTTGTGATGGTGATGATTTGTTTTCAGATTTTCATAAAAATATTATGCGTGAGATACTAAAAGAAATATGATTTTGCTAGGCATAAATTCCTAAGTGTGATAAAATTTTGAACAATTCCTTAGAAATTATACCATGGTTGCAAAATTGAATGTTGACATAATGACATGAAATAGAATAAGTGTTCGTTCGTTTTAAAGCACAATTGTGTAACATAATGATGTAAGCCATATGTTTGTTTGTTTTTTAAATGAATGGGAAAATAAAATTAGGACAATGGTTTGCGCTAGGCATAGAATTATAGGTATAGACTTATACCATCATCGCGAAATCCAAAGAAGAAATTGATATTTTAGTTTTATTGCATGATTGATTTTTTATTTTTGATAAACAAAAAATAATAATATACAAACTTGACTTTATTTGCTAGATTTTGTAATAGGTTGTTTAAAAGAATTTTGGATTTTTGAAAACAATGTATGTAATTGTTTTTATACTAAAAAGATGTTCTGAAATAAGAATAAAATTTATTCCAAAAGAGTTGCAGAAATATTTTAAATTATCTCAAAGACAAATGTAGATTTGTAAGGAACCCTCATGTGCATATGTGAGTTCATTGCCGATCTTGATTTATCATAATGATAGAGAATCTCTCAAATACAAATGTGTGTGCAATTGTATTGTTCGTTCACCAATTTTGAGCAAGATAATTTGATACAAGTAATTTGAATTAACCAAATGAATGTTCGTTGACCATGATTTATATGCATGTAACCGTACCGGACTATTGTGTAAGTTAGGTTATCAAGAGCTAGCTAATCCATAAGCCGACATAGGTCTGTACAAAAGAAGGTCGCTAATGTGACTAGACATATCACCACGCTAGGGATTACCCAAGGCCAAGCGGGTTGGGCACAAACCACCTGTTATGGGGCTTACCTCACAGTTTTCGAATAATTGAGAATTCCAGGGATTCAAGCTCATTCACCCTTCTTTTCTTTTCAAGGGGTAGGGAAAGGGATTTATTGCATTTTGCTTTTGCCTTTTCTTTTTCTCTTCTTTTCTTCTCTCTTTTTTTTTTTTTTTTGTATTTTGCTTGGAACTTGAGATAATGCTTGAAATATTGCTGCGATGGTACAAAATGATATTTTTCTTTTTCTCATTTTCTTTGACTTTTCTTTTTCTTCCTATGCTAGGGATACTTGCTCGGATTAGCTGTAGAGCAAGGGATTTTTATTCTAGGTAGGGGTGAGCTTGTCCTTTTGTCAATTCTCAAAGATTCTAGACCATGTGCATGATAGGATAGCAGGGGAAACTTTTCGCTCAAGAAACCACTTTTACTATGTAGCATCATATTGAATTTGCAATGAAATCATTTTAATGTGAAAAGATATATTTGGTTCAAGTAAATAACAAGATCAGTTCTCTATGCTCAAAAATTTATTTAATTCAACTGTGGACTTTGATATAAGAGAGATTAATAATCATACAAAATAAAATCAAGATATTTATTCATGTGAATGTGAAAGTGCGGGATTCCAAATAAATGCTAATTTATCCAAAATAATTGAAAATATAACTGCAATACTTCAAGAATTGACAGGTATGAAAATAAAATATGTTTTTGAAGATTTTGAGGATTTTGATGTTTTTATATTTTGATTTTGATTGATGAATTGCAAGAAGAAATACTATTACTATTTTTTTGAAATTTTACTAAAATGAAACAATATGCAAAATACACAATATATATAAATGATGAAAAAGGACCAAATGTTATGCATAATAACGCTTAAGATGCATAATGTTCATAGGTTCTTTAAGATCTTTACCATCTAAGGTAGCTAATCGATATGCTCCCGATCCAAATTTAGCAGTGATGACATATGGTCCGAGCCGGTTGGGCTCAAATTTACCTTTAAGGTCTTTAGTTGCATTAGTATTTTTTTGATTTTCTTTTAAGACAAGGTCATCGATCTCAAAGGATCACTGATGAACTTTCTTGAGGTATGCTCGTTTAAGCTTGTTTTGGTAGGCACGAAGATGCTCCAAAGCATTGATGCACTTCTCATATAGGAGTTCCGGTGACTAAGTCTGCCAGCACGATATTCATCTCCTACTTCAGTATCTTGAAGTAGCAGAGCCAAAGAAGGAACTTCTAATTCAAAGGGAAAAATTGCTTCAGCGCCATAGACCAAAACAAAGGGGGAAGTGCCTGTGGGAGTATGAACGCTAGTTCGATAAGCCCACAAAGCAGGATATAATTGAATATGCCAATCTCGGCCAGATTTGTTGACCAATATTTTGAGGATTTTGATTAATGTTTTATTAGATGCTTCTACTTGGCCATTACCCTGAGGATAATAGGGAGTGGACCAACGATGTTGAATTTTATACTTTTGACATAATTTCTTAACATATTTATTTTTAAAACAAGTTCCATTATCTGAGATGAGATTTGCAGGGATTCCGAACCTACAAATAATTTGATTAAAAATAAACTTGGAAACTTGGGTTCCAGTGCAAGAAGCTAATGGCATAGCTTCAACCCACTTCGTGAAATACTCAGTGGCGGTTATGATAAATTTGTGTCCATCAGATGACACAGGGTTGATTTTCCCAATGATGTCTAAGCCCCATTTTGAAAAGGGCCAAGGAGATGAAATAGCCTGTAGCTCTTGTGTAGGCGCATGGACAAGGTCAGCATGTTTTTGGAACTTGTCGCAATGACGCACATAAGCATGTGCATCATTCTCCATGGTAGGCCAAAAATATCCTATCCTAAGGAGCTTCTTAGCAATGGCGCTACCACTAAAATGCCCCCCACAAGATCCATTGTGGGCTTCACTCAAAGCTGATCTAGATTACTGCTAGATTCAAACATCTCGGTAAGATGCCTTCAAAAGATCTCCTATACAAGGTATTACCAATAATCACGAAGCGACTTGCTCGTCTACGTAATAACCTATGCTGGTTGCTATTACAACCTTCAGGAAAGGTCCCATTTTGAAGAAAATTAAATAGATCAGTGTACCAATGTTCAGGAGTAGTTTCGTTGATTAGAAACACATCCAAAGGTTCTAAGCATGATTTTCTTGAAGCGGGTTCCTGGAGTCGACGAATAATGATGGTAGCATATTCGTCATCTAACTCCAAGGGCAAAAGAGATGCAGTTGCAGCCATAGCGTCAACCGCACGGTTGTTAGTTCGAGGAATAGCTTCCAAGGTAACTTGATCAAACAAAGATAATAATTGTAAGACATATGCTTTGTATGGACGCAATTTATCATCTCGGGTTTGATAAACATCATTGATTTGATTTATGACAAGTTGAGAGTCACCAAAAACCAATAGATTTTTAATTTGTAGCGCTAAAGCAGCTCGTAATCCAAGGATAAGAGCTTCATATTCAGCGATGTTATTAGTACAAGCAAATGTTAGTTTGAAGGACAGAGGTATAAGATGTTTCTGCGGAGATATTAAAATAATACTTGCACCAGCCCCACTCATACATCGGGCTCCATCAAAGTATAGGGACCATTGCTCTGGATGGTCTGCCTCTAGTTTAAGGCATTCATCAGGAAACTCAATGATGAGGGGATGGGTAGACTCTAAGGGTGCAACGGCTAATTGATCTGCTATGATTTGACCTTTAACAGACTTTTGTCCTATAAACGTGAGTTCAAACTCGCTTAGTGCAAGAACCCACTTTGTTGTGCGACCAGATAAGTACGGTCGACTCATGAGATATCGCAAAGGGTCAAATTTAGCAATAACATACGTTTTCTGGCTGAGCATATAATGTCATAGTTTCTATGTAGAAAATATGACTACTAGACATAACTTCTCTAATACGGTATAGCGAGTTTCATAACTGATTAAGGTTCTGCTAATGTAATAATTAGCACGTTCTTTCTTCTCATCGTCAAGTTGAGCTAACATAGCTCCTAAGGCAAAATCGAAAGTAGAAATGTACAAAATAAATGGACGATCAGATCTAGGTGGTGAAAGCACCGATGGTTTAAGGAGATATTGTTTGAGGAGTTTGAATGCTTCCTGACATTCGTCGTCCCAATGAAAAGAGACATCTTTCTTAAGAAGCTTAAGAAAAGGTCCGGTTTTGTCTGCCAACTTATCAATAAAGCGACGAATAGCTTGAAGCTTACCTTGTAGACTTCGTAATTCCGATATATTTGTGGGTGTGGGCATATCAGTGATAGCCACGATCTTGAGAGGGTCAATTTCAATGCCACGTAAAGAAACTATAACCCCTAATAATTTATCGGACTTAACTCCGAATATACATTTAGCTGGATTCAATCGGATAAGATACTCCCTTAACCGATCAAATACTTTTCTCAAGTCATCTAAATGATCATCTTCTTTGATGGAACAAGCTATAATATCATCTACATAATCATGTAGAATATTATGCATCATATCATGAAAGATATAAGTCATAGCGCGTTGATAAGTTGCACCTGCATTCTTTAAACCGAATGGCATCACTTTCCAACAAAAGGTCCCCCAAGGGGTAATAAAGGCTATTTTAGCCTGATCTTCGGGAGCTATCCTGATCTGATTATAACCAGAAAATCCATCCATTAGGGATATCATTCCACTCCCAGCGATAAATTCAATGATCTGATCCATGTTGGGAAGAGGAAAATTGTCTTTAGGGCATGCAACATTAATATCTCTGAAGTCTGTGCAAACCCTAACTTTAGTGGCTTCTTTCTTAGTTACTTGGAACTACATTCGAGATCCATTCAGCATAATCAATGGCTTGTATAAAAATAACATTTAAGAGTTTTTCTAATTCCCCTTTGACTAGTAAGGCCACTTTAGGATGCATTTTTCTAAGTTTTTGTTTAACGGGTTTAGCATCCGGATGGACTACTAGGTGATGCATAACTACAGAAGGGTCTAATCCTGGCATATCTTCATATGTCCAAGCAAAGACGTCTTCATATTGTTTAAGGAATGCAATGTATTTATCTTGTTTTTCTTGACTCAATTCTGATCCAATGTTGATTATGTGAGGGTTATCTTTGGTTCCAATGTTAATTTTTATGATGTTTTCTACTTCCATGTGTAGATCTCTCTCAAAATTAGGTGGGGCGGGTGAAACGCCTAATTCTTGTAATTCTTCCAAGGTTAGCTTGGATAATTCATCTTGAGGAGTCGTGGCCTCAAGCTGGGCTATACTAGGTATAGAGCCATCGAAATAAAATCCGTTATGTAACAATTCCTCAATGGAGACATCATGAAAGATATCCCCCTCCAACTCATCGTCGGATTCGGAAATCATCTCAGGGTAAGCTATGGATAACATATTACATGTAAGAGGCTTATTCATTAAATGTAAGACATCCCGTTTATCCAGATAATCTTGGTAACATATGAGGTGGTCTGGTCATCATCCTCGAATGGGAAGGGCTGACCTTTACTAGGAAATAGGCCCACACCACATCGGGAAGTTCACGGTTCTACCTCAAAAGGTTCTTTCATACCATTCTGTAAAGGTCCCAAACCTTTCCCTTTATATCCCAATTTAAGCATTATAGGCTTAGCTTTAATATACTCATTAGCAAAATAGCATCTAGCATATCCATCACAATGTGTCTTGATGTTTCTAGGTATTCTTCCCTAGTCATATCCCTTATAAATAAAAGCACAACTCCCGACTTGGTAAATACTTCCCATAGGCTGTGGGAGGCCCAAGGTACGAGGAGAGGGTGGGAGTTTATTTAAAATAAGGGAATCTTGCATGGTAGTGTTTGTTTTTTCTTATATAAGAATTTTAGATAAATCGGGTAAGAGCTCATCAGTAAGAGCATAAGAGGTAGAAGGAACATTTCCTACATCATCGGATGTGGAAAGTATGCTTGTAGTGGATGTAGATGTTATAGAGATATCGATGGATGAGTCTATAGGTATGGAAGTTATAGGAGTAAAACAAGAAGCATTGGTTGTAGTTTTAGGATCTTTTTGAGGTCCTAATGTGGTTTGTTCGGAAGATGGTTGAGCTATATGTAGAGGTGTAGTTGATGGGGAAAAGTAGATGATGTTATGGGTGTGTGTTTCACACGTTTAGACGGTTGATGAGAATTAGGATGTGTGGATGATAGAGCGAGGCAAAATTGAACTCCAACGAGGTTCTGCCAAAGCACACATATCAAAGGGTCTAGGATCACCATGAATGGTAACCAACTGATTTTTAAATTTGAATTTAACACATTGATGTAAAGTTGAGGGAACAACTCGCATCGCGTTGATCCAAGGGCGACCCAAGAGTATATTGTACGATGCAGGGCAATGTACAATAAACACGATCGTGTCTAAGGTTCTTGGACCAACTTGCAATGGGATAGTAATAACTCCACACATTTCTTGTGTTTCATCATTGAAGGCTTTTATGATCATATCAGTTATTTTCATTTCGTCACTTCTAAACCCAAATCTTTGGTAGAAGTCAAAAGTGCATATGTTTAAAGATGAACCATTATCAATCAAGACTCGTTTAACTGCTACATCTCCAATTAGAGCAGTAATATATAAGGGGTTATCCTTATGTAAACTATGTTGTGGTATATCTCTATCCCGGAAGTCAATACAATCGACTTCTCGAGTTATGATAGTATTGGACATGGCTTTAGGTTGAATATTTTGTGGTACCATCATTTGGCTTAATGTGAGCATTAATTCATCCCTATGGGTAGGAGAAGATCTTAAAATGTCCAAAAGGGAAATTCTAGCTGTAGTATTTGATAATTGTTCATTAATATTATAAGGAGGTTTAGGTTGAACATTAGGCGCATGATTCCCTTTATTGGGATTTTTCAAAACAAATGGAGCTGATCCATCATTCTGAGTTTGATCCTGTTGAGAATTTTGAGCTTGTTGTCGAGTAACAACTCCGATGGTACCTACAATATTATTTTGTGGATGATGAATGGTTCTTAGTCTAGCATTTATGGCTTGTTCATTAGAAAGTAATTGGTGAGAAGACGGTCGAGTAATGACTCTTCTAGGAAATGGTTCTTCTGGAATCATAGAACTTGTGATAGGTTGAATAGGATCTGATTCATCTTCAGAACTATTCGATTGATTTGAGGTGATTTCCATGTCACTTTCAGTATCATATTCGGTATCACTAAGATCAGGTGTCCGAATATTATGTAGAGGTTTGGCCGTAACCATGGATAAAGTTGTGTCAAAGATTTGCGGATCATGAGCAGGTAAATGTCCACTAATAGTTCCTACATATCGAGTAGGAGGGGGAACATTATGATGCTCAATTTGATTAGCCACCTCTTTACCATGCTTTGGTAAAGGATGTTGAAATATGTCCAATGATTGATTGGCATTATGATTATGATTTTGGGGGATGTTCTTTTGAGAATTATTAGGAGGATTTTGTTTAGGTTGAAAGGCTTACACCTCCATCTCATTGTTATCAATCAGGTCTTGTATTTTATGTTTTAATCTTTTACAAGAGTTGGTAGCGTGTCCAGGTCCTCTATGGAAATCACAATGTAAATCAGCTCTGTATCCGGGTATAGTTGGATCAGGTTCCCGGATATTTGGTAATTGGATCAATCCTTGTGCTAGTAATTGCGGGAGAATGGTTGATAAAGGTTGATTTAACCTAGTAAATTCTCGGGGTGGTTTATCAGGAGGTTTCCATATGAACTTCTTTGTTGTTTTCGCAGTATTAACATTGATAATGTTTCTGCTATCAGTGACTCCATCACCCACAACTTGTTTATTTTTATATTGATTTCTGGATGTTTTCTCATCATCTTTCTTTTTAAGCTGACCTCTCCTAATAAGAGCATCTTCCACTCTTCGGACTAAGTCTATAGCTTGATCGAAGGTGGTCAAGGTAGCAGTTGATAATTCATAGGATAGTTGTTCTTGCAAATTATTGATAAAGATATCCAACATTTCCCGATAAGGTAACACGAAGTGTAATTTTCCTATCAACTGCCTCCATCAAGCTAAGAAGTCAGAAAAACACTCATCTTTGTCTTGTTTTAGGTTGTACAAATCTTTAATGGTTACATGCCTTTCAATATAGGCACTAAATTGATGCACAAAAGACTCGGCGGTTTCTTCAAAATTCCTCAAAGAATGAGTGGGTAGTTGATAATACCATTCCAATGCCATCCCTCCTAAACTTTTCGGGAACATCTTTAGTAATAACAAGTCATCATGTGATATATCATGACATGCTATCCTAAACATACGAAGATGCTCTATGGGATCTTCAATTCCTTTGTATATAGGTAGGACAGGCATAGGAAAGTGTTTGGGATATGGTTGTGCTACAACTATAGGATCTAGAGGCTGACTACACATCTCTCGATAATTGTACGAGGGACGGTAGGGATCTATCTGGTCCATGCGGGAGACTAACTGTTTCACCATGGCTTCCAGATTACCAGTTTGCCCACCATATTGGTTCGATGGTACATGAGCATAAGATTTGTGAGCATATGCTGGCGTGACATAAGGATTAGATGCTATATTGTTGTTATGCAAATGGTTGGTAGGAAGAGTATTATGAAGAAGATTTGTTGTAGCATTATGTTGTATCCCAGATTGTTGGAAATTGGTATTTAGTTTTGTTTTTGGCTCTTGTTTATTTGAGGTATATTGATCAATAGCTTGGCGAAATAAAGCAGTGAATGAAGGTTTCTTTTGTGTGGGAATAACCCTAGGCTTGGTAACAGGCACTCTAGGTGGTTGGGTAACCTGTTGTTGTTGCGTGTTCGGATTATAGCGGCCATATCCAAATTGGATGGTCCAACTTGATCACTTTCTTGATCAACAAAGGACAAGGGATTAGTGCGTGTGTGATATATGTCTTCTAGGGTTGCTTGAGTGTCACTAATTTGATCTTTGTCCATATGGACTGCTCTATTAAGAGTGCCAATATTAGTATTGAGGAACTTCCAGAAATGTTCCATGTTCTCAAAAGTAACAGCTCCTTCTAGAGATATTTTAGGGAATGAGGATCCTTCCTCTCTATCATTTTCTTTTTTTTCATTTCCTACAACAAATTCTTCTTCTTCTTGGTCGAAGGTTCCTTCTTCCTGAATTGGGTCTTCAGGAAGGACATTTGGGTTATTTCCTGGTTTTTCTAACCAATCTTCTTCTACTTCAGTCTGTTTTCCATTCTTGAGTCTAGTCATTATGTCTAAATTTATATTTTAGCAAATATATATTAATATATTTGCAACAAATTTAAGAGGTAGATATATTTTAATTATATACCTACTATAATACTTAAAAGAAAATGTTTTGATTTTTGTTATGATTTTGTTTTGTTTTTATTTTATTTTATTTATTTATTTTTATTTTTATGATTATAAAGACAACAAACAACACACTAAATGCAAGAAATAACAATAATAAAAGAATAGCTTAGTTTTCTATAAATAGTTTATAGATGTCATTGATAGGATCAAGTTCATCAAGAGTCATGAAATGCTCCTCTTCAAATTGGAAATGGTTTTTCAAGAACTTGATAAAGTGTGCTATAGTGATATTATTTGTTTCAGACTCTGAGTGGTAGAAATAAAGTTCATGGCAATACTCTCGATATAACACAGCTCTAGGAACTCTATTCCATCTTTTTCTATCCATAAGAACGACCTCTTAATCCTCTATATGAGATAGAAATTTATGTACTACAACTACATTCTCAAGGCATTCCTCAAAGGTGTATAGCTCTGAAGACACAAGGGCTCTTTTATCTGCTAACCACCTATGGCAAGCTCTCTGAAGTTCGTGATATAAGGTCACTTGATCAGGATCCAGGATTCTATCTAGGACAAACCTCTTAATTTTCCTAAGTTCTGTTGCCCTAGATCCAATGATACCCAATCTCCTATCAAGTTCGTCCCACAAAGGTTGAACCCTATTTGTTTGAGGTACTCTAAGCACAGAAGTAATCTCTATAGCTGCTAATTGACTCTCAACATTAATGGTGACAACTCGTCTTTTATTATAATCTACCATCTAAATATGATATGTAATCTTTGATTCTAAATGCATTTATATTTTGTTTTTTTTTTGGATTGTTTTCAAAAGGTTTTTAGTTTTTCACGTCGGGTTCACCAAAATGTATCGCTCCAAATTTTTTGCATCCTTACCTTCAGGCTATAGGATTCGCGCCCGGAAGGGGGATGCGAAAAGGATGGGACAATACCTCGGACTGAGAGGCCCTCTGAAGGTCTCGCCTCTCGGGGGAGGGGTATAAGGGTGAATTTTCGACGGATGGTGGGTTCACCAGGAAACTTTTGAGTGGCAGTTTCCACACCTAGGTTGATAGTGGGTTTGATGTGTTCATTTTGTACTTTAATCATTCAATTCCTAGGTTTGGCCAAGATGAATCTAAAATATTCTATATGCCAATGCTGATTTTTATGGATACAAAAAATATGAATAAATGCTAAACACAGAGAATGTGCCGAATGGGATAGAACATACCTGATTCCGGATGTCTAATGAAGATTCTGAGTTTTGTAGCAGTCCAAATCGTCTCAACTCATACGTAATCGTCTAAAATTACATCGAATCGTCTGAAATCTTAGACGATCATCTGATATCAGATGAGATCATCGTCAATCTGACGAATTCGTACCAAAGATCGATCATCTGATATCAGATGAGATCATCGTCAATCTGACGAATTCGTACCAAAGATACAACTACAAAAGCAAAGGAGAATGATAGAAATAACAGCAAACATGCCTAAATAATAGATTCAAATAACAAATAAGAGAAATGCAGTAAATTTAATGATTGATTTTAACTTTATCATGTGGTTATGCTAAATGAAATGAACTCTAAGATGCATAAGTATAATAACTAAGATAATGTATAAAGAAATGCAGAAAACAATAAAGAGATGCAAACTCTGGGCTTTGATTGCCCCCAATCTGGACTACAATCGGGATCGCCTCCAATTGTACGAGATCGTTTGCGCTCCTCGACAAGATCGTCCGAAATCGCTTGGAATCGCTTACGATGATCTAAGCTAGCTTCGACTGAAAAATAGTAAAGTTCTTGCAAGAAAACATGAAATACATAATGCAAATGATGGTGTGAGGATGCTTTGAGGTGCGTGGAAGTTCAGGGGGTTTAACCAGAGTTTCAGGCAGAGAGTCAGGGAGATAAACTAAGAAAATCTCAGTTTATATAGGATTAGGGAGAGGTTAGGAGGTTGGAGATCATCCCAATTTGGGAGATCTCCAATGGGGGAGACTCTAATTGTGCAGACACACTTTTTGCCCAAGTTAGAGGAGTTGTTGGAACATAAGCTAAGTATGAAAATTTAGTTTTGGGATGAAATCGTCTAGACGTTCTGTTCCAGACGAATTCGTCATATCTGGGATGATTTCGTCTAATCTACGACAATATCGTCCAATGGTCAAAAAAAATCCTAAAAATGGCACGAAAAACAAGGGGAGCGGGTAATAGGCGGTTAACGAGCGGTTTGAGGTTAAAATTTGAATTTTTATCTTTTTACTAAGGTTTAACTATGCCAATTTTAGGGTGCTATAGTTGTAGATAAACCATGTTGTAAGTGAAATCATGATAGAATAATATACAAATAAGCATAGTTATGTTTTCCAGGTTGTGTACGATTCTAGCATGGATGAATGACAATTGATAGCTTAAGGATGTTGTATGCACTTTTTGGTGAATGTTTTGACTGGTTTATGCCTTGTGGTAATAGAACGGATTAATCCAGCACTAGTGAAGCTTTGTAGAATGATCTGTGGTGATAGAAAAATTATTGAGGACATAGTGAACCCTACTGTATGATTTTAGGATGTAGCCATTGGAATTGCATCTCTCAAACCCCATTGATATGCTTTGCATGTTGTAGGAAAATGATTAATTGGCATGTTAAACCCTTACAAGACCTATCTGAGAGATATTGGCCAATTATAATATCTAATTTAGTACTTGGTTGCACTTTCGTTTCATACGGATCCCACACCAGAGTTCATACAAATCGTACAAAGACAACTTACCCGATTTGGCAATTTAGGCGATAAAAGGAAACTTACCCAATTTGGCAGTTTTGGAAAATCGACTTATTAGTTAAAAAATTGTGTACGATAGCCTGCAAAACCGAATTTTAAGGATTTTTTAAGTGTATAATCATACAATCCATATCACTGTATGATTTTTGATCATACAGTGTGTCATATTGACTTCCGTACAAGTTATTCATTGGGCATAAAATGGTAGTTTTAGGGACTGTACGGTCATACAATTTGGTAGACAAGTTAGAGATAATACATTGATCATTCTAAGGCACTAGAAACCACCTCCCCATTAGGAATAATGCACCCCTGTACTACAACCGTCGTTGATGCCTTTGGACCTGCATAATTGTTAGCCCTACAACATAGTAAACGTATGTCAAGGTGGTCACATATATTAAGGTTGAAATACTATGGTTAGCAGCAAGTTGATCTCACATACTTAGGCCTAAAATTAATAATCATTGTTTTCATTAATCATGGTATTAATCCGATAAATTAAGGTTAACTACGTGATTATATCGTTAATAACTCCTTAATGAAACATAGGCCTTTATAATTTGATCACCTCCCCTAGCACTCATCGTTCGATCAAATATCGATTGTGCACACTTGTTCGATCTTTTAGGTATGTGTTGAGGTTTAAGCAAGATAAGGGGGTCATTAAAAATGTATTAAAACCACTGCTAATCTTAATTAGGCATAGGATTTCGGCTTTATTAACCTTAATTAATCATTCGACCCAAAAGAGCTCATCTATATTAACCTCTAAACGTCTTAGAAACGTGCTACCGTCATATCTGAGTAAGGCTAAGCACTGCCATTGGATCAAAAAGATATGTGCGCTTTATATCCTAGTGGAAAAACATTAACACATGCTTAGAACCTTGTTAATCGTGATTAGCACCTGCTTTAAACCTTAATCATCCGATAATCTTACCTTTATTAGCTTTTGATTACCTTGATCAAGCGCTCCTGTCGGATTTGGGTAAAAATATGCACTATCGTCGGATCTTGATTTGACTTTTACTTCGTTTTTGACCGCTTTGTTAATTTCAATCACTTTTGGGGAAGCACTACCATTAGATTTGAGTGGGATCAAGTGCTACCATCGGATCAACTAATGATGTGCGCTTTTTATCCCTTTGATTCTTTTGATTAAGCCTAGCCTTCGGATTTGACGAGATTGGACGCTGCCATAAATTTTCTTCAGCTTTTAATTATTTTGGAAGAGCGCTATCGTCAGATCTAAGCGGGATCAAGCACTGTCGTTGGATCAAACTTGTGATGTGCACTTTTACATCTCCTATATTTGACTTGTCAACGTTTGATGACTTTGTGGAAGCGCTATCGTTGGATCCGATTTGGGGCGTGCGTGACCATCAAATTTAGTGAATATGGAAGGTGGTTAACCCTTGTTTAGATGAATAAATTTTATTGGTCGGTTGATCTTCTACGAGCGTCACCGTTAGATTGAATCATGGTTAAGCATTGCTACCGATCTTCTTTAACCTGCAAGCTTAATAAATGATGAGGCGCATAATTTAAACTTTAAATCACTGTTGATTAAACATAAGGGGGAAAGATTACTAACGTGTTAGGACTCTCACAAAACTTGATTAGCGGTTTAATTAATGTTTGGGCGCCTAAACCCTTTCAACATTAACACCTCGTTATTCTGAGCAAGCGCGATCGTTCAATTTCATTCCAATGGAGAACTGCCATTGGATCTTTTGGAGATGTGTGCTTCATACCTTTGCATTTGACTCGTCAACATCTGATTATTTTGTATGAGCGTTGTCATCGGATTAACTCAGGAGAAAGCGCATCTTTCGATTTCTTCAGATCTGCAAGACTAATAGCCAAATGTGCGTATACCTTTTATTTTTAAATAATCTTTAATTAAGAGGAGGAAATTTATAAATGTATTAAGGCCCTTGTTAATTTTGATTATCGGATTTGATTAATTTTTTGGCGCTTAACTCATTCAATACTAAACTTTGGTATTCCAAGTGACGCACGATCATCCGATTTCAATGTAATTGAGCGCTGCCCTTGGATCTTTTGGATTTAGACTTGACTAAAATTAATATTTTTATAGTTGTTCTTAGGGATCAAACCATTGACAATCAATTTTTTCAGAGGTGAAAGCAACATAGACCAACCACATTTGGTAAATTTATTGAAGCCAAAAATTTAGAATTGGGGGTATCTGAAGTTGATTCAAATTTGGCTCCAACAAGGCCATGGGGCAAAATTCATTTTAAAAGCCCATTTATGGGCATTTCCTCCCTTTTCCCTCTCTCCAACAAAGGAAAAAAACTTGTAGAAGATTAAAACACTCCAAACAACAAATCTAAACCACTTTTCTAGATCAAATCAAATATTAGACACCGACATAATGAGATTTCATGCTATTTCCATTGATATTTCGATGTATAATCCCCCAAATGAAAACTAGTGTTTTGTTAGTTTTTTTTTTTCCATTTTTTTAAGTTCTTTTCAAATTCAAACATGTAGGCTAGTTTATATTTTTTATTTGTTTCCTTTCCTCACCCACCCAAAAAAACTAGGGTTTTGTTAGTCTTTTTTCCATTTTTTTTGTTTACTCTTATCAAGCATGTAGGCTATGCAGTAACTTTGTTTTGTTTATTTTGAAAGCATGTAGACTAGGGTATTTAACTAATGAAATTTTCTCTCTTATTAGGAAATAGATATGGCTTCATTAGGTGAGGTCCCTAGAACCATTGTAGGCAATAACAATCCTCCTACAAGTGTAACCCAACAAACTCCATCACCAACCCCAACTCAAAACCTAGGAAGAGATCCAATGTGGAAGCACGCGATTAGGGGAAAATTGTCAAAGCAAGTGTTATGTAAACATTGCAACAAGGACATGGAAGGAGGCATCCATCACCTCAAATTATATTTAATCAGGCAACTAGGGCATGATGTGGGCCTCTATCCTAAAGTAGATGATTTGACTATAGTTGAGGTGAAGGCTTGGATGTGCATCCAAAAGACTAAGAAAATTGAGCACAATAGAACAAGAACTATACTAGAACAAGGAGCGAGACCATGCAATTCCTTTTATGATAATGTAGTCGAATTGTAGGATGTCCATGCCATGGTCAAAGAATCCATTCTTATCCCTTGCATTCGACAAGGTAGTGCTAGTGGGAGTGGGAGAAATGAGGGATGAGGCTCCAATACAAGACAAACCACAATTTATAATACTACATCAAGGAGGGACAAGGTGAGGGGGGTTAGGATAACCTTAGCAAATGTTTGATATTACTACAACATTCCCTTCCACTGTATGAACTATTGGGAAGTCGTAGTGAGGGCATTAAGTGAGTATGACAAAGGAATCAAGACACCTTCAACCCATGGGTTAATTGGACCATTGTTGAAAGAGTGTGTTATCAACACACATGCTCTTGTGGAAAAGCAAAATATTATATGGAGGAAATATGGCTACAACATTCTTTTTGATGGATTGACAAATCTAAGAAACCACACACTCCTAAACTTTAAGGTGGATCAATGGTCTTCTTGAAGTTGGTTGATGCCTCTTGAGAGGTAAATAATGCACATTTATTATTTAGTTTGTTGGAGGAGGTTTTGGTAGAAGTAGGAGTGGAAAATGTTATCTAAGTAGTGACAAATAATTCAACAACATATGTATTTGTATGTAGACTTCTCTAGGAGAAGCACTCCTATATTTTTGGAGCCCATGTGCTACTCATTGCATAGACCTCATGCTTGAGTACATTGGAAAAATATCATGGGTAAAGACCATGGTAGAAGAGGCAAAGAACATTACACAATTTATCTATAACCACACATGGGTGTTTAGCTTGATGAGGGAGAACAATGATGAGAGAGATGTTTTTCACCCAAGGACCACTTGATTTACCTCTAATTTTATTGCCTTGCAAAGTCTTCTATCAACATTTGAAGTGGATGTTTGTGTGCAAGGAATGGAATACCTCACCATTTCATGCTAAAAAGGAGGGACAATAAATATTGAGCAAAGTGTATAACAATTCGTTTTGGGAGAATGTTCAAAAAATTTTCAAGGTAATTGAAATTTGCTTGTTGAGTTCAAATTTAAATTACAAAAGTTTATTTTATACCTAAATATTACTTTTTATAAATTTTCAATATTTATTGTTTAATTGTAGTTGACTAAACCTTATAAGGGTTCTTCATCTTGTATATGGTGAACAATTGGCCATCGACGACTATCTGTATGAGGCAATGGATAAATCTAGGCCATTTTCCATGATTATAGTGGTAACCTATACAAGCTTGAAACATTTAACCAAATTATTGAGAAGAGATGGACAAGGCAACTACGTCAATCAATTCATGCCATAGGGTACTTCTTAAACCCTAAATTATTTTATAGTAGTAGACTATTAATCAATGAACAATTCCAAGAAGGGTTTTATACCTATGTAGAGAGGATGACAAATAACCTTGACAAACATTGCCTTATCCTTATTGAGTTGCAACTCTAAAAGGATACAAGAGGAAGCTTGTTTGCATCCCTCTTTGTGACGGGGGACCGAGAAATAAGCACACAGGCTCACTCGCGATTTCCAAATTCTCATGCATTAATCTAAAAATATTTACAAACACAGCCCACAGGCTTACATTAACCAACAGCTACGGCTTGGTTTACTCACTCCTATCCTCTACGTGCAATCTCCGATCCACCACCGACTAATACATAAAATTGGGTTTTTATAGAGGCCCCGACCCTCTGAAACACCTGTCACGCATTAATCGGGACACCAACCCGATTTATTACAAAGACTGGGTTTTTATAGAGGCCCCGACCCTTTGGAACTTCAACACGAAAATCGGGACACCAACCCGATTTAAAACCCCACTCCGCACGGCCCTGTCATCACCGCTCCCTGTCAGATTCTCTACGCGTCCATCCTTTTTGTTCCCCGTGCTTTTTGGTTCTTGTCCGCCTTGACTGTTCTCTGGGTGCCACGTGTCATTCTGGAATGATCCCAAAAAATACCGCCTGTCGCGGCTTTCCTGCCATCTCTTTCTTCTCCTTCGTATTCTTCTCTCTTCGTCGCGATATCGCGACATGTCGCCATATCACGACGACTTCTGCCCTCGCCTTGACTTTTCCCTTTGATGTCGCGATATCGCGACGACTCCTGCCCTCGCCATGGTCTTCCCCTTTGATGCCGCGATATCGCGACGACTTTTGTCTTCGCCCGCTTTCCTTGCTCTACGTCGCGACATCGCGACGTCGCGATATTGCGACAACTCTCCACTTTCGCTTTCACCTCGCTGCGACGTCGCAATTTTGTGACGTCACGATTTTGTTGCAACTTTCCACTTTCGCTTCCGCCTCGTTGAGACATCGCGATTTCGCGACGTCGCGAAATCGTGACGTCACGATTTCGCTGCAACTTTCCACTTTCGCTTTCGCCTCGCCTGGACATCGCGATTTCGCGACGTCACGATTTTGCTACTGTTTTCTTCCTCTGCCTTAGAAGAATTTTTTGTGCCTTCTTCTTCCTCCTGAGCCGACTCTTCTGAAGTGGCTCTCCTGCAACTGGATGCTTCTACTGCAGGTGCTGTCGCTGGATGCTCCTGCATCAGACACTCGGGGTAAGTGGAGAAGTGATCTTCACTTCTGCATGGTCTGGTTGCTGCCTCCTGCAACACCTCCAGACATTTCTCTGCCTCTGTAGACTGCTCCAACTCTGGCTCCCGGCCAGATAAACTTCTGTCTTCTACCGGACAGATCTTGACACTGCTTTGCACTCTTTTGCAGCCTTCTTTAGCTTCAGCTTCTGATGCACTCCCGCATCTTTCTTTTTTTGTCTTTCTTCACGCCTTCTGCGTCGCTCCTCTTGCTCCCGCAATTTTATGCTGAGCCACTCCTCCTGCAGGGCTTGAAATTGCCGCTGCAATGCCAAGAACTCTTCTTCTGGCACCATATCTTCCTTGCTGTCCCGGCTTCTTCGGAGATGCATTTTTTTTTTTTTCAACTTTTCTCACAAAGCTTCACCGATCCTGGTGTAGCTGCCTCACTATCGACGATCGGCTAACACACTCCGGGATCTTAACTCTTTCTCTCAGAACCCTACCACAGATCCTGGTGTAACTACCTCACGTCCGGCGATCTGTTACACACTCAGGAACATTAGCTCTGATACCACTGATGGGGGACCGAGAAATAAGCACACAAGCTCACTCGCGATTTCTAAATTCTCATGCATTAATCTGAAAATCTTTACAAACACAGCCCGTAGGCTTACATTCACCAGCAGCTATGGCTTGGTTTACTCACTCCTATCCTCTACGTGCAATCTTCGATCCACCACCGACTAATACATAAAATTGGGTTTTTATAGAGGCCTCGACCCTCTGAAACACCTGTCACGCATTAATCGGGACACCAACCCGATTTATTACAAAGACTAGGTTTTTATAGAGGCCCCGACCCTCTGGAACTTCAACACAAAAATTGAGACACCAACCCGATTTAAAACCCCACTCCGCACGGCCCTGTCATCGCCGCTCCCTGTCAGATTCTCTGCGCGTCCATCCTTTTTGTTCCCCGTGCTTTTTGGTTCTTGTCCGCCTTGACTGTTCTCTGGGTGCCACGTGTCATTCTGGAATGATCCCCGAAAATACCGCCTGTTGCGCCTTTCCCGCCATCTCTTTCTTCTCCTTCGTCTTCTTCTCTCTCCGTCGCGATATCGTGATGACTTCTGCCCTCGCCTCGACTTTTCCCTTTGATGCCGTGATATCGTGACGACTCCTGCCCTTGCCATGGTCTTCCCCTTCGATGCCGCGATATCGCGACGACTTTTGTCTTCGCCCGCTTTCCTTGCTCTACGTTGCGACATTGCGACAACTCTCCACTTCCGCTTTCGCCTCGCTGCGACGTCACGAAATCGCGATGTTGCGATTTCGCTGCAACTTTCCACTTTCGCTTCCGCCTCGCTGAGACGTCGCGATTTCGTTGCAACTTTCCACTTTCGCTTTCGCCTCGCCTGTCGCAAAATTGCGACGTCGCGATTTCGCTACTGTTTTCTTCCTCTGCCTTAGAAGAATTTTTCGTGCCTTCTTTTTCTTCCTCCTGAGCCGACTCTTCTGAAGTGGCTCTCCCGCAACTAGATGCTTTTGCTGCAGGTGCTGCTGGATGCTCCTGCATCACTTTGCTAAAGAAGCAAGATGAAGCTTACGACTAGGTAATGCATTTAAACTTTTAAAGTTTAATATATATGTTTTTTATGTAGTTAACATTTTTTTATTTACGAATGTAAATTAATACTTTGGAAATTATCTATTTTTTTTAGATTTATGGTGGGAGGACTATGATCTCAAAACATCTACTTTGTAGAGGATGGCTATTTGCATCTTGAGTTAGCCTTGTAACACTTTTGGGTGTGGGCGCAATTGGTCTCTATTTGAGGCCGTACACACAAAAAATCGTAACAAGTTGAGCTTAGAGCGCCTCAATAACCTTGTGCTTGTGTAATACAATCTCAGGCTTCACACAAGATAAGTGGAGCGTAATGAATCCTACAAAGCAGTTCAATTGGATAAGCTAGATCCACTATCTTATTGAATTACTGAAAGTTCTATGGATCTCAAGTTTATGGGAAAGGACATTGATACAATTGAGGAGGAAACAAAACATTTAAAAGGATTGGAGGAGATATGTCATGATGATATCACTCTTGAACAACCTCCAATTCGCTCACCCGTTCAAAGCCAAGGCCAACCATCAAGTATAAAGAAAAAAAAAACAATTTAAACACTACTTTATATTTTAAAATTCGCTCACCCGTTCAAAGCCAAGGCCAACCATCAAGTATAAAGAAAATAAAAAACAATTTAAACACTACTTTATATTTTAAAATGTTGCATTTTTATGGTATATTTAAACTAAACTACTAATTTATATAGTGTAATTATACATTTTATAATAAATATTTAATATAAAACCAATTCTTAAATTTTCTAATTAGTAATTAAAATATATTTTTTCTATTTTTTTCCTTTTTATTATTTTTTATGAGTTATCCTGAATCTTTAAAATTAAGCTAGGTGAATTGGTAAGTAAGAAACCTAGGTTCAAACCCTAGGAGCATGCACGTTGCAAAGGTAGTAGTTTAACCTGAATCTTCTAAGTGCGCACCAACCCAATGACACGAATCCCAAGCACTTGGTTTAGGGACATGAGTGTTGCAAAGGTGGTAGTTTAACTTGAATCCTTTAAATGCGCACCAATCCAACGACACGAATCCCAACCACTCGGTTTTTTTCTGCCAAGCTAAATAACAACAAAGTAGAATAAGTATTGTTGAAGACACACCATGATTTGAACCATAATTGATAGTAAAATAAGACTTTGAATTTAACCAACTCCCTTATAAATTAAAAAATAAATTCAAAATGAAGCGAGATTTAAAGCTATAACAAAACTACATATTGAAAAATAATTATATTAAGTTATTTTGAGGTGACCGGCCACCGTTCTTTTTAAAGTTTCTCACATAACCTCCTTTTAGCCTTGGTGAAGGTTAAAAAATTTATGTTCACCGAAGATAGACAGCCAGCAGCCAGTCCGGACGGTCCCTGTACATTCTATACTGGGCACAGATACCCGCACCTACAGCATTGCACGAAATCTCATCGTCTCTCTCCTCTCTCTATAATTAAAAAGGCGAGATCTGATATGAATAATAGGACACGTCATATGGCTGGCAACGGTGGATTGAAGTCCGGGATTCCATTTCTTTCAGTCTAGGTACCAAAGCAGCCCATTGACGTATCCGAGATCAACGACACAAACGGAGTTTAAGTAAACAATAAATACATTCCAGTTAGTTTTCACAACGCTAAGGCTTCACCTTTTGTTCGCGGGATTGGAACCCTTAACAAACGCAGTAGAGGCCAAAAGAGACGTAAAGGGTGTGGAGACGCGAGCTCGGATCTGCGCTTGCTGCAATCTGCAATGCTCATGGCCGTGCCCATGAGCATTTCTTGATTAAATTTCTTTTCAATCGTTTTCTTTTGTTTGGAGGAGGTTTTGATTTCCGTGGGCGGTAAGGATGATGATCTCAGCGCAGGCGCAGGCGCAGAATATGAACAATGCCTCTGCGGCGAGGCCTCAGAGCCTGGGGGCCGCGGGCTATGCCATGCACATCAACGTGAATATGAATTTGGGAGGAGATTCGGCTTCATCTGCAGGCGATTCTTCGGCGTCCTGTTTGTCGTCGTTATCACTTTACGGACAGGGCGTGTCTCAGCCGGACTCTATCGGGGGTCGGCAGGTGCAGCCGCAGCCCCAGGTGGCAGAGAAAGTGGAAGGTAGGCTCAGGCAGGCCCTTTTTCTTTTTTATTTTCTTCTTTGCTTTTACATGCAAAAAATGGGTGGAGGAGGCCACTACTCGCGATCTTGGCCGTGAAGCCTTTATTTTGGTTTTTATTTGGATGTCATTGAAAATGCAAAAAATTTGGAGGTTTTGCCGCTGGTGATTTTCAAAAATATATAACAAATTTGAGCTCGCGTATTTTATAAAAAATATTTTGCCCGGAAGAAATGCAAATCTTTGCCACCAATGCATTTTCTGAGGAAATCTCATAAAAAATGCAGAGGAGAAGGAGAAGAATAATGTGGGTTTCTTTTCGTATATACTTTTCCATGCAATGCTAATGGGGCCACTTGTCCATCTTTGTGGACAATTTTCATAATTATTTGTTCTTCATTGTCTGCTTGTAATGGATGAAATTGATCTGTGTATATTGATATGCGAAATCCCTTAACTGGTGTAAACTACAAACTAGTGATGTTCGCAGAATTCGTGAAACGTTCCTTTATTTCAAATATGTATTTTTTTATATACATTGGGGAATCGGTTACCCAAATATGTATTTGTTACTTACGTCTCGTAAATTGCATCCCAAAAATAATCTGCGAAGGGACTAAAAAAACACGTGATTTTTATTTTTATTTTTTTAAAGAAAATCTTTTTTTAAAACGTGGTGTAAATAGCCAAAGCTTCTCCATTTCCTTTTTTTTTACTTTGCCCTCACAGTATGTTCCAAAAACATATATATATATATGCTTCTTGGATGAATTTTTTATAGTGGCATGTACATGTTCAAAAAAACAGAGGGTTTCGTCCAAAACTGTAGTCATACGCTCTTAGTTAGGGATTCATGAAAGATTTGTTAAAACTGTTTGGCTAGTTCAATCATGGTGCCTGACAATAGTTTAATATTTCCTGTGACATTTTCAAAAACACAAAAGTTTAATGTGAACAGAAGTCAACTTTGGTGTTAAGGTTTCTTTAGTTTTATCCTCCATTTGTGTGAACTGAACTTGTCTTTGTCCACTATTTTCGAAGGGTAAGTCAAAAGGCAGGTTTCCCTTTGCAATCCTTCCAGAGGCTGGAATATATATTTGCCTGACACAGGCAGAGGTATAGATTTCCATGCAACCATTAAGCAGTTGGAATCATTTTACACTTACCTTTTGTCATTAGCTGCTTTCATGCTGCAAATGTTATTATTATTATTTCGTGAGCAAGAAAATTATTATATATATTTGCCTGACACAGGCAGAGGTGTAGATTTCCATGCAACCATTAAGCAGTTGGAATCATTTTACACTTACCTTTTGTCATTAGTTGCGCTTTCATGCTGCAAATGTTATTATTATTATTTCATAAGCAAGAAAATTATAATGCTTTTAGTCCTTTTCATGGTGGTGGCTACAGCCGCAAATGTTATTATTATTTTAATTTATTATATGGAATTGAGACGGGCCTGGCCCTTATTACATCATGACCACATAGTGTATTACAATATCTTGGCAATTATGCATGTATTGCTTGACAAGAATCAAATCTGGGTCTTCTACTTGAAGTTTGAGGAATTTAACTGGTTGAGCTCATACCATTTGATAGCTGCAAATGTTATTATTATTTTTTAATTGGTTATATGGGATTGAAATGATCCCACCCATATTACATTATGACCACATAGTTGTACTAAAACAACTTGTCTATTATGCATGTATCACTTAGGAAGATTTGAACCTGGTCTCCTTAGTGCCATTTGATAGCTGCAAATGTTAATATTATTTCATATGCAGGAAAAATTATAATTCCTTTGTGATAAATTTCAAGCAGGAAGCATGTTATCCATCAGATGTTGGATTTAAGTGGTGAAGCCGAATGTTTCTGGTGTCTGCTTAGGAATTTTCTTGTCAAATGGCAGTCTCTGTTTGCTTCAAAAAATATATATATATATAGTTAGTTAGTTAGTTAGTTTACTGAAAGCCTTAAAATGTAGCATAGCTGAAAATTTAATATTGGAATGAGCTTAAATGCTGCATAAGGGAATAAGGCAGAGGTCCCACGCAGGGGGCTACAGAATCTAAGAAAAGTGGAGCATGGGGTCTCTTGCCATAAAAAATTATACTTCGACAGGAAATATTAGAATATTTCCTTGAATTGCTGAGCGCTGTGAAAGTAGGCCGGAAATTTTCAGTGGGTTCTCAAGAGGGGGGCTGGAGGATTAAAGCACCCGCAGAGATTTTTTAGGGCCAGGTGGCATCACTAGTTTGGTCCAACTCTCTCTCCATCTCACTGTGCTGGAGGATTAAAGTAGCTGGAGAGACTTTTTAGGGCCAGGTGGCATCTCAGGTTTGGTCCAACTCTCTCTTCATCTCCCTGGGCAATTTCGACCTTATCTCAATCTTAACATGATATAGATTGTTCATTGTTCTAATGACATGGGACCAAAATTCTATTTAAGCACTTCTAAAAGTTCTCTGCTGGTACTCACTTAAAATTTTAAGTTTTTGTATGGTATGAGAACCTTGCCTAAGAACTAGTCTGTTCCAAGTCTCTCTCCATCTCACTGTGCTGGAGGATTAAAGCAGCCGGAGAGACTTTTAGGGCCAGGTGGCATCTCAAGTTTAGTCCAACTCTCTCTTCATCTCCCTGGGCAATTCGGACCTTATCTCAATCTTAACATGATATAGATTGTTCTAGTGACATGGGACCAAAATTCTATTTAAGCACTTCTAAAAGTTCTCTTCTGGTACTCACTTAAAATTTTAAGTTTTTGTATGGTATGAGAACCTTGCCTAAGAACTAGTCTGTTCCAACTCTCTCTCCATCTTACTGTGCTGGAGGATTAAAGTAGCCGGAGAGACTTTTTAGGGCCAGGTGGCATCTCAAGTTTAGTCCAACTCTCTCTTCATCTCCCTGGGCAATTCCGAGCTTATCTCAATCTTAACATGATATAGATTGTTCCAATGACACGGGACCAAAATTCTTTTTAAGCACTTCTAAAAGTTCTCTGCTGGTACTTGCTTAAAATTTTAAGTTTTTGTATGGTATGAGACCCTTGCTTGAGAACTAGTTTTCAGGAAGAGAATAAAGAAAATACAACAAAGACAGGATAAGGTACATACAGTTGGAAAAATATAGCAAGCAAAGAGAATAAAGCAAATACAGCTGGAAAAATATAGCAAGTTCAGATAGGAGAATAAAGCAAGTGCAGTTGGTAAAAAATAGAAAGTGCTGCTGAAAAAATATAGAAAATATTGGTGGACTGATAAGGCAAGTTTAGCTGGGGGAATCAAGCAAGAATAGAATAAAACACTCTATCTTGTATAAGTATATAGCACTTCATGAATAAAAGATGTTTTGCTGAGACAAAAATTGGTATTCACATTGGGGAGGAGAAAAGATTGGTTATCTTCTTGAACAGGGAGTGGCTCCCCTGGGATCTTGGATGGTCTCGGTTTATTAGTAGTAAGTTGAATAAATTTCTTTTGCTTTTTTTAGTTGGAGTATATTTTTGGATCTGTTCCATTGCATGTTTAATCTCAGCATCGATAAGAAAAATTGCGTGTTGAGATGTATGATTCGTTCCAGAATTCAAATTTTAGTTTCTTTGAGTTTTTATTTAATTAGTTTAAGTGAGTTCCAATTTCAAATTTTCATAGGTTCATAACAATCGTATGAGTCATCCACTCCATGAACATGTGCATTTGGAATGATGAAGAGCAGTGAGAGCAAGCTAATGTATGACATTTGTTTAGTGAGAGTATTCACGAGGGCATACAAACAACGTTGGGAAGTGTAAGGGAGATGACTCAAAGGGATTCAAGAACTGATTGCAATGTGCAGCCATTCTTCATGTGGAGCCAAATCACATCAATGTTCAACTCTTGTCGTCTCCATCTTCCCATGCAGACCTACATAGGCCAGCCTATGATGACTCATTAGAAGGCTTTAGAGGGCTTATGTGGCTTATGATATGTATTTTTGTGCATTGTATGATTTCAATGCCTATACGACAATGAGAGCGTTGATGCTGGTGGACAAGACATACTAGGATGGTGCTACAACGTTGCATGTGAAAGGTTGATGTTCTACGTTTTGATGGTAAACTGCAGTGGTTTCAGAAGTATGGTTGCATAAACCAGAATTGTCTTTCTGAATGCACCCCATGAATGATGTAGACAAAATTTGCTTGCTTCCACTTGACGGAGATGCCTATGAATGTTGGTGTCATTATGATCGGGATGTGCAGGATGGTCAATATGATGAGTAATTTACTTAATTGGGATTTACTAAGCCGATTACCACTGTTTTTCAGCAAAAGACAGCTGATTGGATGAACTTAGTGATCTACATTGATGATAAGTGTCTTTGGAGGAATATAGTACAAACTACAAGGTATAGAAGACTATGCATCCGATGTGTCCAACTATCATCGGATGGATGTGCTTGTTGATGGATTGCAAGAGGAATTGAAAGGTCACTTGGAAGTTCTTTGAACAGAAATGAAATGAATGAAATGAAATATTATTAATATCCTCAGTGGGCCAAAATAAGACCCAAGGGACTATACGAAGGACAATAATGACTGCAAGCTAGCGGGCTAAAAAAAGCCCAACAAAGAAAAGAACTAAGATAAATACAAGACGAAACCCGACAACCAGGCCAAAGAGAAAGTGAGAAAGAAAAGGGGGACCGGAGGAGGGGGGGGGCTGCAGTCCGAAAGAGAGTACACGCCAAGAAGAACGAAGAGAGAGAAGGAGGGGGTGGGAGCAACCCAGGAGGGGCAAGCTCTAAGAACCCTTCAAAAACTAATCTCTCCTAACAGTCGAGGCCGAAGTATCGGAGTTGAAGAAGTCCATGATATGTCTTTGTCCATATCTGGTTCGGAACCTTGACAAGCTGTGGGTGCGCTGTCTAGTGACCTTGCTCCTGTCCGAACTGGATGATGTGGGGCGTTTCCGTCCAGAGTCACCTGAGCCGTCAGAGTGGGTGAAATATGTAGTGATGAGCCGATGTTGAGGGGGGTGAGATCCATCTGGAGGAGAACTTTTATGTCGTCGAAGTTGAGTTATCTCCTTCCAAGGAAGCTCTCTCAAATGAGTTGAAAAATTCATAGAGAATAGGCATAACCAAGGAGAAATGTTGCTTCTCTAGTAGGGAGTATAGTTACTAGGTTCAAAAAATTTGACCCATTCAAAAGGTTGAAAAAATATGAAAATTCTGAATTTCTAAAGAAGTTCTAGAATATCTGATTCGAAATAGTTATATACTCAAAAAATATTAAGCATATATTACCTATTTGATATTTTTATATTTTACAACTCTTATTATAAATTTAACAAGGTTCGAAACTTTAGATTCATATCGGAGGCAATTGTTTTTTTTCAAAAATTTATAATTTTAAAAAATGTTTGGAAAACCTGGATTCAATTGGGAAAAAGAAGAACATTTATTAAATGCAAATACACAAAAATTCATGAGCATAACTTATAGAAATATATTATTCATAATAGATGCTATATAGTGGAAAGTTAGAATTTTTATCAAAGCATTGTAGTCAGCCTTAATTAAACTTGCACACTGCCATTTGCAAGTCCCAGAAGAATTACAAAACAATAATCTACAGAAAAGGATGATAAAAGAATGCTAGGCAAACTACAAAACATCTATAACTTATTGTCATGTGCACCATGCGAGTTTTAGATCTTGTTCCTTATGTTTTAGTTTAGCAATGTTGGATATTATTTTCAATTTTACAAAGCTACAAATCCGGTTTACTGATCCAGACTGTTTGTATAATCTAGTCCGATTTGGATTTGGTAACTATGGTAAGTAGCATGGTCATGAGACTATAAATGTGCTAATAGAGGCAGGATTCAATTGATTGAGATTGCTGAATATTCTTTACACTCTGAAGATGAGGAAGAATCAATTGATTCTTATAGATCACTGTTCAAAGATGTACCTAAAAGGAACAACACGAAGCAGCTGACTGCATTATTAGCAGGTACAAGAGGTAGAGGTATATTTGTTTGTTCTACCTCATGTGTGGAAGGTTTTATCAAAGGAAGAAAGCTCATGTCTTTGATTGTTTCAGGAAGTGCTTGTAAGGTTCAAAATTATATCTAGCTATGGGTTTATCAAGTACAGAATGTTCTTCCTTTGACATTAGTCCTAGTACTGCTGATAGGTCCCAAACCCACTATTGCACTTGTCCTATGTGACTTCACATGGGAACTTATTTTATGAACTCTGATTTTTATATTATGTCATTGGGTTGTGCTAATGTAGGAGTCCAGCGATTGAGATTACTTGGTGATATTAATATAAATTCTTAAGAGCTTCATAAGAAGTTTATGCAGCATGGAATACAATACCAAATTCATTGGTTAAAACCTCAGGAAAATAAGCTGATTTCAGCACATAAAATACAAAAAAAATGAAAAAGGTGCCTTTCGTTATGCATGGGGACCAGTCAAATTCATAAGGGCAGACTTGTGATGAGCTCAAATACTGCACACAGGAATAAGAACTAGTTTCTAGGAAGAGAATAGAAAAAGTACAGCAAAGATAGCATAAGGTAAGCAATTTAAGAGAAATTCAGCTTCCTATTGGTGATTGAAACGGGCCCCAGCCATATTACATCATGACCACATAGTATTATGACAACCTTGGTCTCGCTTGAATATTGAGGAATTTAATTGGTTGAGCTTGTGTTATTGGCAATTATGTATATATCGCTTGTCAAGATTTGTACCTGGGTCTCCTCCTGGAATGTCAAGGAATTTAACTGGTGGAGCTAATGCCATTTGATCCCTTTTGGTGTTATTATTATAATAATTAATTCTTAAGAGCTCCCTATGAAGTTTATGCATATGAAGTTTATGCAGCACTGAATACAACACCAAATTCATTGGTTAAAACCTCAAGAAAATGAGCTGATTTCAGCACATAAGATATGAAAAAGATGAAAAAGGGACCCTTGGTTATATGGTGCTCATTACAATTCATGATTGGGGGATTAATCAAATTCAGAGGGGCAGACTTGTAATGAGCTCAAATGCTGCATGTTGGAATAAGAAATAGTTTTTAGGAAGGGAATTAAAAAAACTTAAGCTGAGACTGCCTAAGGTAAGCAATCTAAGAGAATAACGCAAGTACAGTTGAAAAAACATGACAAGTTTAAGTAAGAGAAGAAAGCATGCACAATTATAGAAAGTGCAGCTGGAAAATTTAGAAAGTACTGTTAAAAGGATAAAGTAAGTACAGCGGGGGAATCAAGCAAGAATAGAATAAAGCACTTCCTCATCTATAAGTATGAAGCACTTCATGAATAAGGGGTCTTTTGCTGAATTGAAAATTGGTATTCACATTAGAGAGGAGAGAAGGTTAGTTATCTTCTCAAATCGGGAGTGGCTCACCTGTGAGCTTGGGCTGTTTTGTCTATTGGTTGTAAGCTGAATAGATTTCTCTTGCTTTTCTTAATAGGAGTTTATTTTCAGATCTGTTCTATTGTATGTTTAATATTAAGCATCTATAAGGAAAATTCTATGTTACGATTGTATGATGCAGTTCAGAATTCAGATTTTAGATTTTCGATCTTTTCTCTAATCAACTTAAGTGAGTTGCAGTTTTAGATCTTCATAGGTTCATAACATATCTCTTGTGAGACTAGGTTCTTGCAAAAAACTTTTAAGTCCCTTGCCATGGAGCGTTATATTAGTGCAATGGTCAAAAAGTGAGGCATAATTGCAGTTCCTATGCTTGTTGGTCATTGACTTTTTTGTTTCAAAGTATACTAACTGGAGGACTGTGAATGAAATTAACAATTTGTCAATTGAACCTCTTTATTAAAATCCTTTTATATTTATTTTGCAGTGAATGAAGATATATTACTTACACTAGCACACCAGGAGTACAAGGCAGGCGATTATAATCGAGCATTGGAACACTGTAATGTTGTTTATGACAAAAATTCTGCACGCACTGATAATCTTCTTCTGCTAGGTGCTATTTATTATCAGGTATTGTGATCTTGCCAAACTAACCTAAGATATGAATGTTTAAAAAATGGATATCAAAAAAATTTGATAAAATACTTTTTGCTTCCACTTTTGCCCTTGAAGTTTGTTTCAATCTTAGTTCTCAATTTCATAAATTTCTTGGAGATATCAAAAGGATGTATATTTATGCTTTATTTCTGAATCGTGGTTCTAAAACTAACTTAATGAGGCATGCTTATAGCAAACTGCACTTGCTGTAATTTGTGCTTATATGCAGCTTTAATTGTGAATTATGTTTCTAAAACTAATTTACGAGGCATGCTTATAACAAAAGTGCACTTGCTGTAATTTGTGCTCATGAGTGCATTCATTCCCTTCTCATCAAGTCATGATTGAGTCCAACATGAATGAAGGACTTGCTAATTTGAGAAAATTAGTTGAGTTTTTTTTCCCCACCAATTTGAATATTTTGCATTTTGGTGTCCTATCTGCAGCTACATAACTTTGACATGTGCATTGCCAAGAATGAAGAGGCAATAAGGATTGATCCCCACTTTGCAGAGTGTTATGGCAATATGGCTAATGCATGGAAGGTGACACTAATATTCTGTAACTTTAGCGATTTGCTTTGCTTTGTGGTTGTAATTATTTGAAGTTCTCTTTAGTTTAGTAAATGACAACATCTACAGTCTTGAAGGGCTTATTTAATGTTTGTGGATTTTTTATTAAAGGTGCTTGCATTTTGGTAGAAGGCTAACCATATATTTTTCTATTTTTTTCCCCTTGAACTTCAGGAGAAGGGAAACATTGATTTGGCAATCCACTTCTATTTGTATGCTATCAAGGTATTGTTCTCAATTCTTACAAATTTATTCTAGCCCTGTGTTTCTGCAAGTACAGTTCTCACTTTGAGGATTTATATTTAATTTATGAACAATTAAAGGTCTGGGTTGGAATGTTTTAAGAGATAACTAATTAAGCCAGTCAACACGTAGTGGATGACATGGGTATAAAGGATGAATAATAAAGACAGACGAACACAGTATCAAGGTGTATGGGTTTCGGTGATAATCAGCTATGAAAGGCAAGTTAACAATTGAAGAATAGGACCATATGGTAACTAAGTAATGTTCATGAAGCAGAATAAATTCATACATTGAGGTTCATATATTTTTATACTATAGAAGCTATTTAAGAGATAATCAAGTTGCTTGAGGATTTGAGATTACTATTCTGTATGTAGCCTTTTATGTTTATATTATTGGAAAGCTGATTTGATTCTACTGGAGAGTTTGTTTGACTCGTTGAGTTAGAGAATTAGCAGCTATAATAATTCAAAATTTTGAAATCATGCTAACAGTGAATTAACCATCAGTTTGAATTGGCATATACTTCTGGTTAAAATAAATTGAATGGATTTGACTATGTCACCGATTCAAAAGGTTTTTTGATATGACTACTTAATCAAATTTTGAATAAACTATGTCAATGGGGTCCTTTACACTGAAAGCTTTGGCTGTTGAAACATGTTTTACAATGAAAGTTTTTGTTGCAAGTTGACCATTAATATGGTAAAAAGGTCTTATATCTCCTTTGCTTGTTGTTGCCAGTTACGTCCAAATTTTTGTGATGCATGGTCCAATCTTGCCAGCGCTTATATGCGCAAAGGAAGGTTAAGTGAAGCATCAGAGTGCTGTCGTCAGGCACTACAACTTAACCCTCGTTTGGTGAGTATGTTGTATTAACAGTTTCATTTAGATGCTGTGGGATTTTGAGTTATTAAGCTAAATCATTTATACCGATGCAGGTTGATGCTCACAGCAACCTTGGTAATCTACTAAAGGCACAAGGAGCAACTCAACAGGTGAGTGCCATACTTTTTATGTAGAGTACTTTTAGAAACTTTAATTTGTTGATTTGATGAATTAATTTTCATGCAAAGTTAGTTTAAATGTTATTGAAAATAATTAGCATTTATATGAATTGACATGAAATATGGTTCTGGTTCATTGTCGTGGGTGACTTTGATAATCAACTGAGCATACAATGTCTGCCCTCGAGGGAACAGATCAATAATTTGTAGGACTCTTTTTGTTTTGGGGAGTATAGCACACAGTTTCCAACTAATTTTGTAAAATCCTTCGCCCCAATCAGAAGCAGCAGAAAGAAATAAAGCTGAATGTGATTGATATAAATAATTTTCCAACAGCCAGAAAATGTTTAAATCTAATCTTGGAGATCTTGAGATGCATTAGGTGATAAAATAAGCAATTTTTTTTTTACTCTTAAAATGATTTGTCACCACAACGATGATGGCAAGGCTTGAAGAAAGTGGTATGCCAAAGGATTTAAAATATTGTGTGTTGAATCTGTCCTTATTAAGCACCTATAGCCAGTTATGTAAATCACTAGAATACTTTGAGTTCTTACAGAAAATGCTAATACGGCATTCACCATGAGCTTTTGTGAGGAATGGACCATCAGCCAAATGGCAGGTAACATTGCTGGCCTTTTTAAGGTTTTCCTTAATTTAAGCATGGCAATACCAACTATAATGGCCATTTCATCTGGTTGTATGTTTTTTGAAAATCAACTTTTTGAAACACAAAAGCGCATTTTAAGCCTTCTTAGACTTTAATGATTTCTAATATCTGTTTGAACCAGATGTAACTCTTCTGTTTAAGCCTTTTCAGGGCTTTACCAGAATAGGCTGCTTGTGCTTAACTGTGAGTGTGTTCAACAGCGTAATAGGTTGCGACCTCATCATAAGCTTGGGATCTTAAGTGTTGGGATTACATTTGGTGTTCACTTTGTTAATCAAATTGCTTACTTGTTGGGTTCTGTCTCTGAGAATGTCCTGGTAATCAATGAGTAGATCTGGTCCATGAAATTCCAACATGCTTTGTAAAACTTATGGGGTAATCCATTGAAGGCAGGCAACCTTTTGTCATTCATCACTGTCAAAATAGCACGGAGCTTTTCTTTTAGAATCAGACCTTAGGAGTGATGATTTTAATGTATGTCTGTATGGTCATGTAAGTTGCTTAGTCACCTCTTGGGCATGGGAAACAAGATTGTAATATTTTCATGAAATGTGTTTTCTTACACTGCCTGTTATGACATTAGTAAGGGTTTATTTTAGTTGGTTGTTACATAGGGTGAAACTTGCACCTACTGACATCATGTCAAGCTTAAAGTTTGTTATGAAAATCCATTTTAATAACAATCAAATACCCAAAATCTATTAAGTTATATCGAAACTGTATTGGAAAAGATTCACTACAGCAATTTCATAATTTTTTGTATATGGTCGAGATTTCACTGTGATGTAGAGGACATTGGCACTAGCACACAGTTATCCAAACATATTTTTAGTAGTATCGTCTCCAACATGTACAACTCCTAAGACTTGGGAGATGCTTTAGAAATGAAAGTTTGATCTCTGAAGAAAGATCCATCTGTAACCATGGTAACAAAATACGTCGTATTTTGACTTTTGATCTTTTTAAACTGTATTTTAAGTGACCATATGAGAATGGAAGAAAAACAGAGGACACAGAGTATAGTGGTTTGTAGACTTTAAAACTTATATAATGTAGTAAATTTTTTAGGTCTTTTTAGTGTGGAAACAGAAAAAGGTGGCAGAACAAATAAGTTTTACAGTAGATTTGTGAGGCACAGTTGTTTAGAGTAGATTTGCAAGGCCAGTAGAATGAAGTTATTTCTGATGTAAAATTTTAACTAGTTTCTCCAAATATTCATAAATTGACATATTTAAAACTATTTAATTTACTTTTTTTTTTTGGAAAACTGATTCTTTTCATTATTTAGGGAAGTAAAGTATAGTAGATTTTAATGTCCACAATGCCATAGGCCATATGGGACGATATGTTTCACCACATATGTGTTTATCCAACCAAACTTCGGTTACTATCATATGTGTTTTAAGGTATGATATGATCATATCAAACAATCTGTACAAAAGTTTCGGCCTTGTCTGTAACCTTTTTTTTTTTCAATTGGTTATGTGGCATTGAAACAGGCCCCACCTGTATTACATCATCATCATGTAGTGGTATTACAACAGAGCTTGGATATTATCCATGTATCGCTTGGCAAGACTTGAATGCGGGTCTCCTCAAATGTTGAGGAATCTAACTGGTCGAGCTAATGCCATTTTATATAAAATTTTAGGGTAAAGCAGGGGTTTTTGAAAGGGGCCCAAGTCCCCTTGTACCAGGGTTTGAACTTGGGTCTCCTGGACAAAAACCTAAAGACATACCACTATGGTATCCCTCACAGGACCTACAATTATAAAGCACGGGTTTTTTAAAAGGTGTCCTGGTCCCCTTATACCGGGGTTTGAACTTGGGTCTCCTAGATGAAAACCTAAAGACATACCACTACGGTATCCCTCATGGGACACTTCGTCTGTAACCATTGAATTCTCCTGGTCCGAAAATAAATAACCATTTTTTTCCAGTGTAAAGCAGGGTTTGTTTCCTTGACACCTTGTATTTACCAGCAAACAGTCGTATATTTCAAATGACAAAAATAAAAGTAGAGATAAATAATTTTGCCTTAAAAGTTGTTTCTGTTAAGTTCTTTTCCTCTTGTATTTGATGGTGCAGAAACTTCAGGAGTCTCAAGATGGCTTCTTTTTTAGTAGTTCTCAATTTAGTCAGTGTTTACAGTCATGATTTGAATTCCACAGCAGACTCAGAGTTTATAGAAGTCATGAAGTTCTGTACAAAATATGGTCGTATTTTGACTTTTGACCTTTTTAAACCATATTTAAAGTGACCATATGAAAATGGAAGAAAAAAGGAGCAGACATAATCATTTGCAAAATTTAGAACATATATATAATATGGTAAATTTCTTTTTAGTGGAGAAACATAATAAGTGGTGGCAGAAATAAGTTTTTACAGTAGATTTGTGAGGCAACAGTAGAACCAAGGCATTTCTACTATAAATTTTTAAATGCTTTCTTCAAATTCTCAGAAATTATCATATTTTTTTATTTGGCTATGTGGGATTGAAACAGGCTCCACCTGTATTACATCATGACCACATAGCAGTATTATAACAATTTGGTAATTATGCATTTATCACTTGGCAAGATTCAAACCTGACTTTCCTCCTTGAATGTTGAGGAATTTAACCAGTTGAGCTCTTGCCAGTTGATCAGAAATTACCATACTTAATTTTTTTTTTTTTTCATACTTAAAACTATTCAATCTACCTTTCTTTAGAATTTTTGTTGGAGCACCAATTTGTTTCTTTGATATATAAGGTATGATCATATTGAACCATAGTAGAGAAAATTGGAATTGTATTGGAATCGGTCTGGAGAAAGAATTGGGAAAAAATTAGGAATCGGGAAAAAATGGGGAAAACAGGCAAAAAATCAGCAAAAGAAAACCCGAACAAAATGCAAAGAAAAGGTTTTTTTCATGCACGTCACAATGAATTAACATTATGCAAGTCAAATATTAATAATGTAAGTGACATAAGCTTAAACTACACATGGAAGTGGCAAGTGATACAAGTTTAAAGCCTTAAACTACACATGAAAGTGACAAAACACATCTTAAATAAAGAAATTTTAATGCATCCAAAATTCAAATATTCTTGTATTGCTTATAATATAGAAAAGGAGCAAATTACAAAATGTCACGAGTCATGACAAATACAATGTCTCAAGATCTTTAAATTCCTTCGTCCTTTGCCCTAGCAGAAGCTCTAGTCTCTCTTTGTCGCTGTTTCCATGCCTTTTTTGTGCCTTGGCTGCTAACATCGATCACCACCTGTGTCGGGGATCAAGGGGCAGCACCCTTCGTGCGTACCTTGTCGCGATACAGGGCAGGGTTGAGGGGCAACGTCCCTGTAGGGTTTAGGGCAGTGTCCTTGCAACCTCAAAGGCAAAACCATTAATATCTTACTATCTGAAGTGAATTTTTCAATATACAAGCATACCATTTGTGGTTTTAAATATTACTCCTATTTACAAACGTATTGAGCAATAAGTTTGGATTGATAATTCTACATCTTCTTATAGAGAATTTCATCAGTTAATAATATATAGCATTGTCGTTGGTGGCTGTTGCTAGTTGCTGGATTCCTTCAAACCGCTATCTGCTCGCTATTAGGATGCTCTAACGTGTTTGGGTAGGTGTGGTAGTAGGTAGGCAAACTCCTTTCTTCCCTTGCAACAGGTAAAATATAAGACAATTGAAAAAAATCACTTTTTTGTTAAATCGGCTGCAGCCTCTACGCGTGCGTCCAAAAAATCGAGTGATTTTTTTGGAAAAATCAAAATCGGTGATTTTTTTCAAAAAATTGCCGAATTGGCGATTTGACTCTGCAAATGATAAATTCATGAAAAAATGGGGAAATCGGCGTTTTTTTGGCGATTTTTGCTACTATGTATTGAACAATCCATACAAAAGTTTTGGACTTGTCTGCAACCATTAAATTCTCTTGTTCAGAAAACGAATAACCATCTTTTTATAGTGTAAACAAGGTTTGTTTTCTTGTAACTTAGTATTTTCAGCAAACAATCATATGTTTCAAATGACAAAAATAAAAGTAAACTTATGAATAATATTGCCTTAAAGTAAGTAGAGTTCAAGCCGGGATCGAGCCTTACTTTTTCTTTGGGGAAAAGTAGGAAGAGAGTGTGAACAGGAAGCAAGTTTGAGTAAGGAGTGAACCTCACCGTTTCTTGCTTCATATCTTTCGGAAAATTAAAAAAATAAAGGATTCATACGAGGAAAAGCTAGGTAGCATTGAAGGATAGCCATATTTGAAAGCCCTAATTGCAAGTAAGGATGCCCTAGCTGGAAGTATAGATGCCCAAGTTGGAGACAAGAGGAAGAGCAAATATAAGGCAAGTCTGATTTAGGCAGCAAATATTACACTAGAAGTGATTATCAAGGATGAGATGATCGAGCACGATGTAGTGGTTCTTAAAGGCAGAGAGTTAATATGTAAGTTCCACTGCCCTCAATACCAGCTAAAATTTTTGGAGATTCAAAATTGAATCAAGTGGAAGTGAGGATTGAATTCAAATTACGTGATGACTTGTCTTCGTAAAGGTTTTATCCCTCATCATCCTTTCCAGTTCTTAAATTAGGGATAAAATAATGTGTGGTGGCCCATGGTGTAGGGGGAGAGATGCTTGATATTTAAGACCATGTATTTTTTGTGGAGACAACCTATGGTGTAGGGGAGAGATGCCCTATAGTTAAGGCCATGGATTTTTTGTGGAGACAGAACCTTTAAAAAAGCTTCCAACATGGTTAGACTTTTGAACTTCTATATCAGCTTATCAATAAGAATGCTTTGAAAAATATTGGCAATACCCTAGGGGAGTTCTCCAAGAACGACCAACTACTAAGGAGTGAAAGCATGCTGCATATACCCAGATAAGTGTTGTTATGAATATTTCAAATCAAATGCCACAACCCATTAAGATCAAATCTGAATCAAGAGAATGGGATCAGCAAGTGGATTGCGAAAACATTGCATTCTAGTGCTAGACATGTTATGAGATTGGACACATGGCAAGAGATTGCAAAGTGAAAATGATAAAGAGAGAATTATTTGGTCATGAGACAAACTTCAAGATGAAGCAAGGAGATCATATTGTAGTAGAAGTTGGATTAGATCAAGGATATTCCACTCCCAAAAAAGAGGCAAAGAAAACCTATCTGCAGCATTTGATGACGAAGGCCATCATAATTCACTTGGATCTACCGTTAGAAAAAGCAAAGAAGGATACAAGGGATGAGAAAGTACAATGTGCAAGTTCAAATTCAGAAGGAATTAAAGGTGCAAAGGAAGATATGGAGGGAAATTCTAAAACATATGGAGGCATAAGAGGAAAATACTCTCCTTACAATAGAAATGAAAGTAGTGTGGAGGGTATTCATTGCACTTTAGGGTTTCAAGAGTAACATAATAAAGAAATGAGGATGGAGGATATCCATAGCAATTTAGGTTTTTTAGGGCAGCATAAGATGTTTACTATGGAGAAACGACCTTGCACTTTAGGGTTTCCAGGGCGGCATAAAGAAGAAAACACTCTTGAGTTTATTCCTTACACTTCAAATCTTTCAGAGCAAGACAAACATATAGATGACCAGTCTCACTATGAAGAGTATGGAGAAATTGAAGTACAGTAGTTTTTTAACATCCATGAGGCCAAAGGTCATAGGGGACGATGTGGTTATCTAAGTGTTTATCTACTCATATTGAGTATGGTGTACAACCCTACCTGCTTTCGGATTTGATCTTTGGACCTTCTATTCAGAGTTCGAAGTTTTTAACCATTAGGCCCACTCTGGTTGTATAAGACCAAAGAAGATGAAAGTGTTGGTGGGAATGAAAAAGAAGAGGACAACCCAAGAAGCAAAAACAAAGAGAAAAGGAAACTTAGAGGGATACTGATATGGGAAACAAAAGCAAATATTGCATGTGTTAACAAGAAGTGGTGCTAAAAAACAAAAAGTGACGATGAAAATGGTATCTTGGAATATTAAGGGCATGAACAAGACCCCTAAAAAAAGAGATTAGGGAATTGACAGGTGTTGGAATAAATTTAGATATCAGCATAACAACATAACTGCATATCATATTTGAGTCTTAGTTAAATTGAAAGGAAACTTAGAGGGATACCGATATATGAAACAAAAACAAATATTGCAAGTGTTAACAAGAAGTGGTTCTAAGCCCACAGATAAAAACAAAAAGTGACGATGAAAATGGTATCTTGGAATAAGGGCATGAAAAAGACCCCTCAAAAAAGACTGTAGGGAATTGACAGTGTTGGAATAAATTTAGGTATCAGCATAACATCATAACTGCATATCATATTTGAGTCTATGTTAAACTGCCAGTTGAGATATTTGACAGGTGTTGGAATAAATTTAGATATCAGCATAACAACATAACTGCATATCATATTTGAGTTTATGTTAAACTGAGGTATTTGACAGGTGTTGGAATAAATTTAGATATCAGCATAATAACATAACTGCATATTATAATACAAATATGATATGCTATATGTTCATGTGATATTATAATACAAATTACTGCAATATGATGAATCTTTTATGGTATCAAAGCCATTTAATTAGAGCTGGTTTGATCTGATTTCTTGATGGGTTGTTGAGGATAACCTCCCACACGATTCTGAGTGTAATTCTCCAAATGGGTTGTGCCTAAGTGTTTTGCAAGAAGGCATATTAGATTACGTATCTTCATTATCCAACAAAGCTTCAGTATCCATAATTGGATCTACACTTGTTTTTTTCTGGTGAAACATTTTGACTAGCGTCCGTGGTTCATTTTCAGCTCTTTGCAGCTTAACCCATTATTGAACTGTGGCGTGCTCAACACTGCTGTGTATTTTTCATGTCCCTGTTGGAATAGTGCTCTGATTTGATGCTCGCGTTGAACATGATGTGAAAGGTATTTGCTGCTTGCAGCCAAGCGATAAGCGCAAGGTCACCATGATGTGGAAGGTGGATGGCAATCTGGAGGAACAAATATTGCCCTTTACAGCTGCGCATGAGTTTGGGGATCTGACATGGAATCCATATCAACATCGGGTTATTTATTTCTTAAACCAAAGTTGGATTAACAACAATTGGGGTGTAAACCTTGTGTTTACCGTCAAACCTGTGAGACGAGGCAGTTCAGATTTGTGTAGATTGGATGCTGTGTGGGTGTATTTATTTTAGAAAGCGTGGAAGTGGGGAACACGAACCTATTGAGTTGTTGATCTGATGACTTGGATATCCAACCAAATATTGCTGGTTCTAATAATTCTTTAAGTAATGAAATTGTGGACATCATGAATTAAGCGACATCTTTCTTTAAGGGTGGCATTATTTGAGCAAAGCATTCTTGAAGGGTGGAATAATGTGAGTGAAGCATTAAGTTAGGGGAGGGAGAGGGAGAGGGAGAGAGAGAGAGACGACTTTGCATTTGAGGTTATTTCTTTTTGTTGTGAAATTTAAACCAGAAAAGGGGAGTTAGTCTTCTAATTAGCTTGTTCTTTAGATTCTTGAGCATGCTTTTCTACTTGCTACAAGAGTATAGTTGGTGTTGATCCAGTTACCTTGATATATATATATATATATATATATATTATTTTTTTTTAAAGCAAAAAACCCCTTGCGGGGCTGCCTTGGTCTAAGAGACCACGACCAGGGGGTTCTACACCGTCAAAGTCACCCGGGAGTCGTGCCCGACCCTGCCCGCACCAACATTATCAATTGGATTTTGGGTACCCAATTCAACTTTTTGGTAGGGTGGAGATTCGAACCTGGGACCTCCCTTGGAGGATTGTCCTCTCCTCTCCAACTCACCTACAACACCTGGGTAGTTACCTTGATATTTTATGGTCAAAGTATCTTGAGTAAATTAATTGTTTGTAAAAGTGTTCTGGTCAAGTTTGGTCAAGTTCTATTAACTTGATATTGTGTAGTGGTCAACTCTAGTTATTGATCTTATGTTAGGAAAAACTCCAAGATTCCACATCTGCAAGAGGAAGCACAATAACAAAAAATATAGAACACGGAAACAGTAACACAAGTGACATAGAGATTTTACGTGGAAACCTGCAATGTGCAGGAAAAACCACGGGGCAATGGCAACTTCTCTTCTTATTAATTTCAGCAAAGATTACATTCACGTCCTTGGACGTTTTCAACAACTCAACCTAAATGCAAGGGATCTCATCCCTTTTATAGAGTAGAGGAAGACTCCAAAACTGTTCGTTTCATCTTCCAACGCAAGCCTCCAAAGGACTGTTTGTTTCCGCAATCCAAGACTGTTGGTCTTCCGCGTACTGACGTCTACCTAGACGTCCACTACTTTGGCGTCTTCTTGGCATGACGTCTGGCCTAGACGTCTGCCAGCCCAGACGTCTGCCAGGTCAGACATCTAGTGGCCATACGGACTTCACACCTAACATTCTCCCACTTGAAGTCAGTATTCAGGAACTCTTTTGCCAAAAGATTTTCATCCAGTGCCAATTGCCCAATGCTGCCCTTGTTACTTTTTCAGCAAGCCCAGAGAAGTTCTGCACCATTCAAACTTCTCTACCTTGATCGACTTTGTAAGCATATCTGCAGGATTCACTTCAGTGTCGATTTTCTGCAAAAGGATCCTACCTTCTTCCACCACATTTTTGATAAAGTGGTACTTGACATCAATGTGTTTCGTGCGATCATGGAATGTTGGATTCTTCACTAATTGAATAGCACTCTGGCTATCACAATGCAACATAATTTTCTCCTGCATTACCTTGAAGTCACCCAACAATCGCTCTAGCCAAATTGCCTCTTTGCTGGCATGAGTTGCTGCAATGTATTCTACTTCAGTGGTTGATAAGGCCACAACAGACTGCAACTTAGAAGCCCAACTCACCGCTCCTCCTGCAAGAGTGAAGGTATATCCTGTAGTGGATTTTCTCCCATCTCTATCTCCACCATAATCAGAATCCGCAAAACCTGTAACTTGCAAATCTGCCGATCCAAAGTAAATGGCAACATCTGAAGTGGCTCTTAAATATCTGAATATCCACTTCACCGCATTCCAATGCTCCTTACCAAGATTTGCCATGTACCGGCTGACTACTCTCACTGCTTGGGCAATATCCGGTTTGGTGCTCACCATGGTATACATGAGGCTTCCTACTGCTGATGAATACGGTACACGAGACATGCTTGTCTTCTCTGCTTCCGTTCTAGGACACTGGTTGGAAAACAACTTTAAGTGTGGAAGAAGTGGGGTACTAACTGGTTTAGCATTCTGCATATTGAAGCGCTGCAAAATATTTTCCACATATGACTTAACCAGATCTTTCTTCCTTTTCTGTCCCTGTGTATCTTCATCCCTAAAATTTGGTTTGCTGCTCCTAAATCCTTCATTTCAAATTTCCTAGCCAACTAAGCCTTAAGATCAATGATTTTCTTCATGTTGGGGCCTGCAACCAACATATCATCAACATACAACAACAAAATAATAAAACTGCCATCGTCAAACCTCTTGTAGTATGCACAATGGTCAGCTTCACTCCTGCTGAAACCTTGGCTCGTCATGAAGGTGTCAAATTTCCTATACCACATCCTTGGCGCCTTTTTCAACCCGTACAATGATTTCTTCAGTCTGCAAACCAAATGCTCTTTGCCTCTTTCTTCATAGCCCTCAGGTTGATCCATATATATATCTCTTCCTCGAGATCACCATGCAAGAAAGCAGTCTTTACATCAAGCTGCTCCAGTTCCAAATCCTGTGCAGCTACAAGTGCAAGTAGAACTCTGATAGTAGTCATCTTCACAACTGGAGAGAAAATTTCATTAAAGTCAACACCTGACTTCTGCACATAGCCCTTTGCCACCAAGCGAGCTTTATAGCGTTCCAACAGCCCGTTGCTGTTTTTCTTCACTTTGTACACCCACTTGTTTCCAACAATCTTTCTTCCAGGTGGGAGATCCACAAGTTCCCAAGTTTTATTCTTTCGAAGTGCCTCGATTTCCTCCTCCATGGATTTCCTCCACTTTGCTGCATTCTCAGACTCTCTAGCTTCTTGAAATGAACTAGGTTCACCATCATCAGTTAACAAAGCAAAAGAGGACTGATACACATGAGAATACCTTTCCGGACACTTTTGTGGACGTGTAGATCTTCTAACCCAATGATCTGTCAGTTCTGGCTCTTGGTCTTGTGACCGTTGTGGCTGCTCTACTTCCTGTTCTACTTGCTGTTCTGCATGCTGATCAAAAACTTCAGCATGTTCATCTTCATAGTCATCTTCACTCAATTCTACTTCAACAGGTACAACATTAGGATTTTGCTGTACCTCCTTCCTTTGCATGGATTTTTCATCAACAATTACATCTTGGCTAATAATTACCTTGTGGGCAGTAGGATCCCACAGTCTATACCCCTTCACTATATCTCCATAGCCGAGAAAAACACATTTGCTTGACTTCGGGTCAAGCTTGGACCTTTTTTCTTTGGGTACATGGGCAAAAGCGTCACAACCAAAAGTGCGCAAATGAGAGTAATCAACTGGATTACAACACCAAACCTCCTCTGGAATCTGTCCATCCAATGCAGCTGTAGGTGACCTGTTAATAAGATAAACAACTGTATTAACAGCCTCCGCCCAAAACTTTTTCTCCAACATGGCTGCGCTAAGCATGCTTCTTGCACGTTCCATGATTGTGCGATTCATCCGCTTAGCCACACCATTTTGCTGTGGAGTGTATGGTATAGTCTTCTGGTGCTTAATACCTTCCTGCATACAAAATTTATCAAATTCCTTGGAGCAATATTCACCCCCATTATCTGACCTGAGACACAAAATTGACTTGCCCAAACTCTTTTCTACCCGTGCTTTGTACTCTTTAAATTTCTGCAAAGCTTCCGACTTCTTCTTCAGAAAATACACCCACACTCTCCTAGAATAATCATCTATAAAAGTCAGAAAATAGATGGTGCCATTCAAGGACTGAGTGGGGACTGGTCCAAATATATCCGAATGTATAAGTTGCAGAAAATCAGAACTCTTACCAGGACTTGCAGTAAACCAAACCCTCTTCTGTTTACCAAAAATACAGTGCTCACATAAGTCTAAATTGCAAGACTTAATCCCAGAAAGCATACCTTTGTCATGCAGAATTTTCAGGCCTTTTTCACTCATATGGCCTAGGCGTTGATGCCATAACATTACTGCATCCTGAACATAAGTTGCTGCTGCTGCATGGTTTGTCACCGTATCACCGCATAAACGGTATAAGGTCCCATAAGATTCTCCCTTTTCTACTACAAGAGCTCCTCAGGTAATCTTGCAGTAGTTGTTACTGAAGGTGACAGAATACCCTAGCTTATCCATAATTTTGATTGATAGCAAATTCTTCCTCAAATCGGGCACATGTCGCACATCACATAGCATCCTTTCTCTACCATTGTCCAGCCTGATCCTTATATCCCCTCTTCCCACAATTTCTAAAGGATGATCATCACCCAAATAGACCTTTCCACCACAGTATGGCTGATATTTGTCAAACTAGTCTTTGTGGGGAGACATTGGAAGGATGCACCTGAGTCCAAAACCCAGGTATATAACATTGATCTGCTGTAACTGATACAAAAGGCTTCACATGTTGCCATCTCTCCTGAATCTGCTGCACTGGCTTCAGCTGATGGCTGATTTTGCTTTTCACCATTCTTTAATTGCCAACAGTTCTTCTTGGAGTGCTTATGTCCTTTAGACTTAGATCTGGACTGCTTTCTACCTTGTTTACTCCCCTCGAACAATCGACCTCTCACAGATAGGGCTTCATTGGTTGAAGGTTCCAGAGACGTTTTTCGCCTCAACTCTTCTGCCAACAAAGCGGCTACCACATCATCAAAATTGAGAGTTCCTGATGATGAATTACTGATGGTCATCACCATATGATCCCAAGTGTCCGGGAGGGAACAAAGTAGGGTGATAGCTCTATCTTCATTGTCCATCTTCACATTAACTGAAACCAGTTTACTGATCAGAGTATTAAACTCATTCAAATGATCTACCACGGATGAACTTTCCTTCATCCTCAAGCTATAAAGCTGTTTTTTCAGAAAAACCTTGTTAGTTGCTAATTTTGTTTCATACAACTTTTCAAGATTTTGCCAAATGGCTTCCACGGGCTTTTCTTTAGCTACATTGAACAAGGTGGAGTCCGCTAGGCAGAGATGGATTGTAGAAACCGCCTTCCTGTCAAGCGTTACCCACTCCTCATCTTTCATGCTGCTCGGTTTACTCGTGACCCCTCTCAAGGCTTGCGCTTGGTCATTCTGAACCAACAAATCCTCTACCTTCATCTTCCATAGAGCGAAGTTCCTGCCATCAAATTTCTCAATCTTGAACTTGGTTACACCTTTTGTCATTGTTGCAGCTCCCACTTGCACAAAACCTTAGCTCTGATACCAGATGTTAGGAAAAACTCCAAGATTCCACACCTGCAAGAGGAAGCACAATAACAAAAAATATAGAACATGGAAACAGTAACACAAGTGACACAGAGATTTTACATGGAAACCTGCAATGTGTAGGAAAAACCACGGGGCAATGGCAACTTCTCTTCTTATTAATTTCAGCAAAGATTACATTCACGTCCTTGGACGTTTTCAACTACACAACCTAAATGCAAGGGATCTCATCCCTTTTATAGAGCAGAGAAAGACTCCAAAACTGTTCGTTTCATCTTCCAACGCAAGCCTCCAAAGGACTGTTCGTTTCCGCTCCCAAGACTGTTGGTCTTCCGCATTCCAAGACTGTTCGTCTTCCGCGTACTGACGTCTACCTAGACGGCCACTACTTTGGCGTCTTCTTGGCATGACGTCTGGCCTAGACGTCTGCCAACCCAGACGTCTGCCAAACCAGACGTCTGGCCTAGATGTTTGCCAGACAAGACGTCTGGCAGCCCAGACGTCTGGCCTAGATGTCTGCTAGTCCAGATGTTTGGCAACCAAAACGTCTAGCCCAGACGTGTGCCAGTCCAGATGTCTGCCAACCCAGACGTTTGGCCTAGACGTCTGCCAACCCAGACGTTTGGCCTAGACGTCTGCCAGTCCAGACGTTTGGCAACCAAAACGTCTGGCCCAGACGTGTGCCAGTCCAGACGTTTGCCAGCCCAGACGTTTGGCCTAGACGTCTGCCAGTCCAAACGTCTGGCATCCCAGACGTCTAGCATCCCAGACGTCTGATGCCAGACGTCTGGCCTAGACGTCTACCAGGTCAGACGTCTAGTGGCCATACGGACTTAACACCTAACATCTTAGTGGTGTGTCTTATTTGTTTGGAAGGGTACTTCATCCATCCCAGACGTCTGATGCCAGACGTCTGGCCTAGACGTCTACCAGGTCAGACGTCTAGTGGCCATACGGACTTAACACCTAACATCTTAGTGGTGTGTCTTATTTGTTTGGAAGGGTACTTCATCCAAGGGCAAATGTTTCTGACTCGACCAATGTTTGCAATGCAACCAATGTCTTCGATCACCATAGAGGAGGTATATGATCACCATGGAGGAGGCATATGGATTGTTATATGCTTTTTAGGAGATCTTGCATGAGACTGACCAGATGTCCTTAGAACATCTGGCATCGCAAGGGTGCTTAGATCATGTGATATTTTAGGCCCGTTGCAAGCATACAATTTCAAGCGACATCTAAATGAAGGCTATGAAGGTGATACAAAAGACACTTCAGAATAGAAATGTCATTGACAAAACAAACGTTCGGTGAATGGATCTTTGGCATAAAGATTGCTGTTCAACATTTCAAAGTTCATTTGAGACTCTGGTTGGGCTTGCCAGTTTGGGTGAAGCTCTTTGGTTGAACTGTTCGAAGTTGAAAGTTCGGAGATTGGTTTAGCTTGTGGTGTACACAATTCAGGTTTTGGTCGAGACTTTGGTCAGCATGTTTTGTTGCTTGGATGGTTCAGTGCATTGCTGTTGTGGAATCTGGAGGTCGGTTTGGCTTTTGGTTTTACCAAGTTCTGTGGTTGGTTACAATTTGCTTCTTGTCGAAGTCTAGAATTTGGGTTAGTGTTTTGTTTTGGGTTTAGGAGTTTCTGAGTTGAGTCTTCAATCTTATTGTTGTGTTTGTTTAAGTGTGATAGTAACACCTCTGTAATGTCTGTAAGTCCTTATAAGGGCATGCTTGTGCATGTGTTAATGACTAAATCTTGTGGGGTATTCAATTTAGTCATTAATGGGGGGGTGTTTGAGTAAAATTAGATATCAGCATAACCACATATCATATTTGAGTCTGAGTTAAACTGCCAGTTGAGATATTCTGTTATCACACAGTTAGCTATTCAGGGAATGTATTGTGCTATATATTCATGTGATACTGTAATACAAATCACTGCATTATGATGAACCTGTTAACAGGTTGTTATAGCAGGCATGCTTATAGAGGAGGACACTGGGTAGCAGATATTTTAGCCAATCGTGGTTGTTGATATCCGTCTTAACAAAATTCAAATGTTAAAAGGCAATTGGCCGAGTGAGATTTTATCTCATAGTAAAGACGATCTCACGGAGTTGATTGCAGAAATATAGCAGTTTGAGGAAGATGAATATCTTTGATAGAAAAGCAAATGAAGAATATTTTTGGTAAAAAAGCAAGCTGGACATGGTTTTATTAACCTGAGAACAATGTAATGGCAGCAATATAATGTTTTGTTATTTTAATGGGAGTGGCCCCAAATAGAAGCCACACCTAGCTTATTTAAAAAAAATGTCGCCTTAAAGTTCTTTCTCTGTCGGGAACGTCACATTACTAGGTCAGATGGACAGCAGGAGGATACCGGTCGGGAACGTCACATTACAGACCGTTCAGATAGTGGTGGGGATACTAGACAGCGCACCCGCAGTTCTTTGGGACTCCGGATCAGGGATAGACAGAGACAGATCACCGATTTTTTCAGGGGTGATTCTTCGACCTTGACTGCTAGGAGGGACTAGGGCCCGTGGTTGTGGGCGGATGCCCCTCTGGGCAGCCCCCCCTTTTTCTCTCTTCGTTCCTCATAGTGTTCACTCTACTCAGCGTGCTCCTCGTGGTTTGCTACTTTCTTCTCTCCTCTCCTCTCTTCTTCCTTCCCTTTTCCTTCGGCCAGCCCCTTGGGTTGTGACTTTGTACTTATCTTTGTTTCTTTTCGTTGGGCGCTTTGGCCCACTCGCTTGTCATTATGGCTGTCCTTTTCACAGTCCCTTGGGTCATCTTTGCCCCCCACCGTGGACATTAATATTATTTCATTTCATTTCTGTTTTCATAAGTTATTTTTTTCTTGCATTTGGGCTTGGATACCACAGCAGTCTCAGAGTTTATAGAAGGCATGAAGTTTTGTACAGTGCAAACTGTAATGAACATGATGATGCATATAAGTGAAAATGGATCTAAAATCTTCTTTAAACTGACAAAAAATGTCTGTTAGAAGTTTTATTTGTTAATGTAAGCAGAAAGGTAGTGGTATACATTTCTAGGTTAAACCCAAGGAATACCCTATTAATTTTTCTAGCTCAGTCATCTCTTGGGCTTAGAACTTTGGAGTTGGATTGCATAGCATTCCTGAAGAAAAATAAAATATAAAGGACAGAAATTTGATATTCATGTTAAGGTGGACTACAAATTCTGAGCTTTTTAACCTGAATTTCAATGGGATGGATTCATAGAATTTTGTGGTTTCTGATTTCTCGAAATTGAATGATACAAAATTCTAGTAGTCTGCAATTCTTTATTGAGGTTGTTGAAGTGTTTGTGAAATGAGCAGGCATTCTTTTGCTATATGGAGGCACTGCAGATACAACCAAATTTTGCAATTGCATGGTCAAACTTGGCAGGCCTGTTTATGGAAGCAGGGGATTTCCAGAAAGCCCTTGTATATTATAAGGTAGGTTAACATTCAAAATATTGTTTTGATATTGTCTGTGTGGTATCTTTTGCTGCATCCAACATGTTTGATTGAAGGGGAAAGCCTTTGCTTGTATGAAGTGAATTTTAGAGTTAATAATTGTCATTTTCTTTTCAGGAGGCAATCAGGTTGAAGCCTAACTTTGCTGATGCACATTTGAACCTAGGCAATGTACTGAAGGTAAGCTGTTCTTGGTTTTCTGTTTCAAGTTTTAGTCTGTTTCCTAATGGGATGCTTGGATCCATTTTACTGGACTATAATACCTTTTATATTGTCTTCATTCAGGCTGTAGGAAGACCTCAAGAAGCAATTTTATGCTATCAGCGTGCAATCCAACAACGTTCTGACTATTCTATTGCCTATGGTAAGGTTGATTAATTAAGTAGTATATGGTTCAAGAAATTTGTCATTTTTACTATGGAGCTATGGCATTTGTTTGGGCTATAATTTATGGGCTCTTCAGCTATGGTACTCAATAAACACTCATCAATGCTAACAGTTTTAGAAGCCCATCAATGGTAACAGTTTCTGAGGTGATCCTTTACGTGTAGGAAATTTAGCAAGTGTATATTATGAACAAGGACAATTGGATCTGGCAATATCACACTACAAACAAGCTATTTTCCACGATTCAACGTTTTTGGAGGCATACAATAACCTTGTGGGTTCATTTTGCTGCTGAGTATATGAAGCTGTTTGTTGCTTTGCAATATCTTTTTGTCAATTATTGACTGGCGGCAACTTTTGCCTAAGGACCACCGATGTAATCTGGTTTTCTTATAATGACTATTCAAACATATATTGCATCTTCATATGTAGGGAAATGCACTGAAAGATGCTGGGAAAGTTGAAGAAGCAATTGCCTGCTACCAGGTTTCAATTCAAGTTACATTACTTTTATATACTATATAGATAGTCCAAACTTTTATTGATCTTTCAAGCTCACGAAAATTACTTCATGTTACTTATTGAGGCATTGGAATAATGCTGTCAAGTTAACTATTTCTTGTATCATTTAACTCTATTCTTCTTGAATGTGTGTCCTCTTTTGCAGTCTTGTCTTGCACTTCAGGCAAACCATCCCCAGGCTCTTACAAACCTTGGGAATATTTACATGGAATGGTATGGTATAGTGACACTCAGATGTCTGTCTCATTGTTCTAGTATTTTATTCAGCTTGTATGGGAAAGCCATCATTTTTTGTAATTTGCTTACAAATATAGTATTTGTGTTGTGCACTGGTTCGAGTGGATCTCATTTTAAGATTATCTTTTAGGAATATGATTAATGTGGATCAGCCAGCTTGCATGTGAAAGACATCTTTTTGTTTTTTTTGGTATTTTGATTACAAATTTGGTGTAACATTTCTCATCGTGCACTGGTTCGAGTGGATCTCAGTTTATAATTGTCCTTCAGGAATATGATGAATGTGGCTGCAAATTTCTATAAAGCAACTTTATCTGTCACAACTGGTTTGTCTGCTCCTTATAGCAATTTAGCTACAATATACAAGCAGCAGGTAAAGTCCATGAAACATCTAGATAGTCCAACTAGAATTGAATTCAATACTTTAAAACATCAGTAGACTTTGCAGGAATATTAAGTTGTTTTTGGGTTGTGTTTCCAAGTGAAGAAATTGATTCTGGCAGGGTCATTACATGGAAGCTATTGCTTGCTACAATGAAGTTCTTCGTATAGATCCTATGGCTGCTGATGGTCTTGTTAATAGGGGGAATACACTGAAAGAGCTGGGCCGTGTTAATGAAGCAATGCAAGATTATATTCGTGCAGTAACAATCAGACCTACTATGGCAGAAGGTCATGCCAATCTTGCTTCAGCCTACAAGGATAGGTATGTATGATAGTAGTACTCTCTCATGTTTAATATATCTGTTTGTTGTTAGAGAAGTTGTCAATATTGGGATGAAATGAACTTTTTTTTTCGTGCAGTGGGCTAGTTGAACCCGCCATTAAATGCTATAAACAAGCATTATTATTGCGTCCTGAATTTCCAGAGGCTACTTGCAACTTATTGCACACTTTGCAGGTATGTTATCTAGGGTTCTTGCTTAATATTAAGGGGAAAATGACACTGTTTTTTGTTTTGGAAGATGAAATAAATCAATATGTTTCAGCTCATTGATATACAGAACCATGAAATATGAAGAGCCTTGTGTGGATGCAAAATTGAAGTTTGAACAGGAAATATCAAGACATTGTAGAAAATAGAAGGCTGGGTAATTTGGTGAGCCATTTGGAGGGTATTTGCATGCTGTCACTATGTGATAGAAATTGGCACTTACCATGGTTTTGATAGCAACTTAGAGAATAGGAAGTGCTTCTTTTACTAATGTTTTTGGCATTCCTCCCTCCCTTACTAGTAACAGTATTTGATGAGTGTCTTATTTATTTTAGTTTATCCATTTTATTACCAGCCTTCTTTAACATTTACTATACAACTTGTATTGCAATGGGATAAGAAGCTATCCATTGTTGAATGCTTTTGAAAAGAATTTATTGACTGTTTCTAATTTCTATCGTTTAGTCTGTTTGTGACTGGGAAGATCGTGACAGCAAATTTGCTGAAGTTGAGACAATTGTAAGGCGGCAGATAAAGGTGTACTCTCTCTTTCTGGATGTCATTATTAATCTATGTTCAGAAGCATTTTCATGTTTGCCTACTTTTTATGGGCATTAATTAGTAAATGTTCATTACAGGCGTCACTCCTTCCAAGTGTGCAACCATTTCATGCAATTGCTTATCCGATTGATCCCATGTTAGCATTAGAAATCAGGTATTTACTTTGGATTCTCTTTGTGGTATAATTTACAGTGTACATTTAGATTTAATTCTGATTTTGGGTTTGATTGAAGGATAAGTGCTTCATTCTTTAATCATCTCATTATGATAGCAATCATTTTATGGTTTAAAAAAAAAGAAAAGAAAGAAATGTTCCTATGACCAACTATTTTTTTGAGTGCTAACTTTGTCATTGTTTGTAGCCGCAAATATGCAGAACATGCCTCTCTTGTTGCATCCCGATTTGGACCTGTGTCATTCTCACATCCCCCACGTTTGCCCGTGAAGAGTGAGGGTGGTAGTGGCAGGCTTAGGGTGGGGTATGTATCCTTGTTGGTACCTTTGTGTTATGAATTTTATATTCTTGTTGTGTGCTCCACAGTCTACAGTATTTTTTTGTAAGTGTTTGGCAACTCTTCTTGTTTGTGGGGTTTGTTTTTAGGTATGTGAGTAGTGATTTTGGCAACCACCCTCTTTCCCACCTCATGGGATCTGTTTTTGGAATGCACAATCGGGATAACGTTGAGGTATGGAATTTTTTTGCTATAATTTACTAACAATTTGATGCTTATTAAGAATTTGAGCATTCAATTACTGCTGTAATGCATTATATTCATAGACCCTTGCTATTGAATGTGCACAGGTCTTTTGCTATGCTTTGAGTCAGAACGATGGCAGTGAATGGAGACAGCGTATACAGGCAGAGGCAGAACACTTCATTGACGTATCTGCTCTTTCATCTGATGTTATTGCACGGTTGATCTCTGAAGCTCAAATCCAAATTCTTATCAACTTGAATGGTTACACTAAGGTATGACTGTTCTTTTAGTTTCAACTGTCAATTATACCTCTGAGGACTTCATGTTACAGCTGTAATTGATATTATACACTGAACACTTTGCAGGGTGCCCGAAATGAAATCTTTGCAATGAAACCTGCTCCTATCCAGGTCTCATATATGGGCTTTCCAGGAACTACTGGAGCCCCTTACATTGATTATTTAGTGACAGATGAGGTACAATGTTATTTGATGAGTAGTATGAAGGGTTTTTACTTTTTTGTCCTTCCCAAGCATGCATTTCTTACTACAGGTTTGGGTTAAAAATAAAGATTCAGTAGTTATGAGTTCTAACAAATTGCATTGTTTGATGTAGTTTGTTTCACCTTCACGGTTTTCACATATTTATTCTGAGAAGCTTGTTCACCTTCCACATTGTTATTTTGTTAATGATTACAAACAGGTAATTCATTGTGAATTGTTTTATTTGATTATATCTGTGCTGGTGAAAGTTGATGAAAACTTAAACATAGCGTATTTTTCTTTTTGGCAGAAAAATCGAGATGTTTTAGATCCTATGTGCCAACGAAAACGCTCTGATTATGGACTTCCAGAAGATAAATTTTTGTTTGCTTGCTTTAATCAGCTGTATAAAATGGATCCTGGAATATACATGACATGGTAAGCTCTTGTAATTATGAAAGTTTCTTTATGCATGAGATTAAAATTGGTGTATTTGCCCTATCTTGTTATTGGTTAATGATATTTGTATATGCTATCACTTTAATAGAAATCTTCTCAAAGCATTAAAATTATGGTCTTTTATTAGAACTAGAACATTTAGTTCTATCCTGGTGTGCAGGGGGCTTTTTATGGGCATGTCTCATGCAAGCATTAAATTTACCTACGTCACTTTTGCTTGCATTTGTACTAAATATGTTCTATTTCAACAGGTGCAATATACTAAAGCGTGTTCCAGATAGCGCTTTATGGCTTCTCAGGTTTCCTGCTGCAGGAGAAAGTAGATTGCGAGCATGTATGGTCTTTTTAGCTTCTAATATAGTTCAGAGAAGCTAAACGAGATATAATATAAATGGAACATCACAATTGTGTTGTTTCCCAAAGCTGGATGTTGGTTGAAAACATTCTAACAGGTGTTTCACTTTTCAGTTGCTACTGCACAGGGTGTGAGAGCTGAACAGATTATTTTTACGGATGTTGCAGCAAAGAGTGAACATATACGTCGTAGCTCACTGGCTGATGTGTGTCTTGATACGTATGTGCTCATTATCTCTGTAGAGGGTCTGATCATTAAATGCTTTTCTTTTATTTGATAAAATCAATCATGGACAATTCCTTTATGTAGAACTCATGCTGGTATGCAGGCCATTGTGTAATGCACACACCACTGGCACTGATGTCCTCTGGGCTGGTGTGCCCATTGTAACTCTTTCGCTTGAGAAAATGGCTACAAGAGTGGCAGGGTCTCTCTGTTATGCTACTGGATTTGGTGAAGAGATGGTTGTCAACAGGTATCTTTCTTTCACATGAGATCTTTGGAAGCTCATCACTTTTTATGGGCAGGGGACAATTGTGAGGTTATTGAAAGTGAACCACCAATATTCATGAAATATTGATTAATATGGTGTCACAGTATGCAAGAGTATGAGGAGAAGGCTGTGAGTCTTGGTCAAAATCCTGCGAGGTGTCAAGCTTTGAGTGCTAGAATCAAAGAAGCAAGGTTGACGTGCCCATTGTTTGACACCCAACGTTGGGTGAGTAAGATTTTCTATTATAGGCTGATCTCTTTTGTATGCTGCATTTATGATATTGTTTCCTGTTTTATATGTGAGCAGGTACAGAATCTAGAGAGGGGCTATTATAAGATGTGGAATTTATACTGCACTGACAGACATCCCCAACCATTTAAAGTTACTGAGAATGACAATGATTTTCCATATGATCGATAGTTGCAAACCTCCATGTTTTACGAAGTGAAGGTATATTTGCCTTTAGATTCATGGTTTGAAAGTTACAATCACTGGCATACTCCACATGAGGCTTTGGTGTTGATGGAAGCCATGCTGCGTGTCACACCCAACGATACGAGTGGAGTGAACATTGTTGACATATTTGCATTTTTATTTTTTGGATAGTCATTAGTATTATTGGATGATACAAAATCACTGGCATACTCCACATGAGGCTTTGGTGTTGATGGAAGCCATGTTGCGTGTCACACCCAAGGATACCAGTGGGGTGAACATTGTTGACATATTTGCATTTTTATTTTTTGGATAGTCAATAGTATTATTGGGTGATTTTATTGATGTACATGATACGTGCACATGAACTTCTATGTATATAGTAGGAAGGAAAATTGAACAGTTTTACTCTTTGGATGTAAAGCATATCATGTGTTTCTTTCATCATGGTCAGAGAGATACCTCAAGGAAGGGAAATTGAATAGTTTTTATCTTTGGATGTATTCAAGCATATCATGTGTTTATTTCATCACACAGACACTTCAAATGTCCATGATGGAAGGTGCTACTGTTTTTTAATTTTTGAATGTGGACTTGGGTGTAGATCTGATTTAACTGTAACAATACTACACACAATATAGTTTGAAATGACTTTGTTTTTAATCATAAAAGAAGCAGTCTTTTCCCTTATCCATGTTCATACTCCACATATTTAGGTATTTTCTTCCAGGTGAGTACGAATTTGGGGGGTATTTTAAAGTCAGAGTTTGACTTTATGGGCTGTAACTTCATGTTATTTTAAACATCTATTATTACCTAAAAGAGCATATGTTGACCAACTTTCTTGTTCACTTTAGAGTGTTCTGAGACCAAACTAGAAATAACTAAGCATGGTGCAGCTATTTGTACGGGTATAGTACCCTGGTTTGGTACTGGTATAGAGTGGCTTGGTCAAAACACAATTCCATCTAATTGGCTTACACTTTGCACATACACAACGTAGATGCATTACATACATGCCATAGTTTAAATAAATATTAGAATATTGTTTATAATTGCACGTCCAGTTGAATGAGAGAATCACCCACACTGCACTACTCTTCTTAACAGGCATGACACTCTATTTTATAGAGGACACTTGTCATGTCATTTGAAAGTTAAAATTTAAATTTTCAATGTAATGATAATAAACAAACTCAGTATTTCAAGTAGTTCGAAAGTGTCTATTCTATTGATTTTGCATCTCTGTTTTAGATCCATTTTGGATTTGCCTTTAACAGAAAAAACAGAACAGATTTGAGTCAGAGCACACACTAATACCATGTGGCTCGGAGTGAATTCCTGCAGCTATAGTTAATAAGCATTAGTGTTAATCTGCATTTTTTTTCATATTCGTGGTGAAAAGCATATTCTATGTGCATTTGTCATATACGTGCATGAGTCCACAAATATTAAATTGTACTATTATTATCTCATTATTTTGTTTTGATATTTAGTAAATAATAGTCATTTTATAATATTTTATTTCCATATATATATAGTAAATAATAGAATTTTTTTATGCCTACATCTGTTGTTGTGTAATGTATGTATGAACAAATAAGATTTGAAACTTTATCTCCACCTTGAAAGCCCAAGCTTTTAATAAGCTCACTGATAAACTGTGTTCTCATCTTCTTTGTTGTTTGCTTGAGTTGATTGGTCCTAGTTACTTCCAAGTATCTAACACATTTGTTTAATAAAATTTTCAAATACATGGAGACTTACTTCTGAAGGGTTGCCTCTAAAGCTCTAGTCATATTGCTCTAAATGTACGAAGAATCTAAATGTAGCTCTAGTCATTCAGATACTACCAATAAAGTCAAAACAGAAAGATTCTATCGATTACCTTAGATTCGTTATATCAATATAAAATGGGTTGGAAAACATGTCATGCTCCAAGAGTAGTATTAGACGTAATGTAAATCCCATCAATCAGTCTCAGGGACATTTCATAATTATTAACTTCAGATGGAAAAAATTTAAATCCCACGAATAATAACATTACTTGTTGCAGATTTCGTCAAATCACCTTGGATATCTCGTAAGGAATCCCAGTCTCTCTTTACGGATGAGAAAATAAATCATACTCCCAGAAATTTGATCTTTGAAAGAATAAATAAAAATAACAATCAGAATGCTCCTCAATTCCGGATGAAGGATTTTCCTATTTTTTAACTTAGTGTGTTCTGGTTTCGAATTTTGGTCTCTTTTAGTCCCTGGTTGATAAGGTGCTCCCTCTTGCTTTTTGTTGAAGCCTTTTTCTTCTTATTTGTAGCTTTTTCGTTGTATCCCCTGTACCTTAGGGTTGTTCTCTTCTTGACTTGCTTGCTGTTTTTATTTCTATTATATCTCTCCTCATGAAAAGTTAAAAATCCTTTCAAAATCCTATATTTTTCTATCTAATAAAAAAATTAAAATCAATTTTAAGATTTTCTTACCAAACTCTTTACAAGGATTTGGACAGATTATGCTTTTAATAAATTTTATGGAACCTATGATGTAGGAACTTATTTTAAAAAGAAATAAAACATTTTCATTATTTTTTACCATCTTTACACTGCTTACAAGGGAATTGTCAAGATTATGCTTCCAATGAAAGTCATTTGCCGTGTAATTAGCGATCATTTTTTTTTTTTAAATTTTAAATTTTAAATTTTTAATTTTTGAGTAATATATTTTCTATTATATATGTAAATATTTACTTGTATATGCTCATTTTATTAATCAATATATGCATCATAAGTAGCCTTAATTTTTTATTTTTATTTTAAAAATAAACAATTTAGGTAAACCAGGTCAACACCATTTTTTTTATTAACATAAACAAGATGAAGATCATGTTACACAAAAAGAGAAATTTATATCAAGGACATGATTTTGTATCAAACAAGTTGATATCAATAAGAACAAGACTTTGTATCAACAACTTTTATCATGGAATGGAGAAAGACGGTAGCTCACTTGTCGAAACCATTGGCTCATAGTGATGGTAAGCTTGATTCTGTTTGCATTTCACTTCTCCAATGTTTGATGAACACAAGCAATCATCCCAATGAATACATTTTATAGTGTCATGGTACTTCATGAGAGTAATGAATTTCATGACAATTGCAGCATGACTCGCATATTTTGCAAATGTTCTTAACCCTAGATTGTTCATATTTTCTTTTGGATACATTATTTCAATTTTATCAAATACTATCGTGCAATAAATTGTCATTTGCAGCATCTTCATTTGCTTTTCAACTCCATTTTTAACCTTGAAACCATTGTCCGTATTTTTCCATGAAAAACAATTGCATGTAAGGTCTCTTTGTATATTTCTTCAAAAGGAGCTGCTTCAATGAATTGCATATAGAGATTTCATCATAACAATTTGTGTAGTTCTTGTCCCTTTCCAGGTGCTTTCAACGACGTAAAATATTTAAAATGATCATGGCATGGTGGTTATAGGGGCGGTCTGCGCGGAGATTTGTGTGGATTTGTGTGGTGGCTTCCGAGGCGAACAACGCAGAATACTGTGGCGGCCATAAAAGCTGGACAGCCTTCCCGGATTTGTGGCAGCTACCGATTTCACCATGTATAGTCCTTGTTTCTATCCCTCGACCTATAGATTGCTTCCCAAAACACACATTCCACATGTCACAAAGTCTAAGGACCATAAGTTAGAGTTGCTCTATTACGGGTTTCACAAATAAAAGATTAAATGAAAGGGAGGTGGCACAAGTTTCTATAGGTTGTGTACTTACCTTAATGAATGTATTAAAGTTAAACATAACCACCAAGATTGTTGAATTGCGAAAAGTTCTAACTTCTTATGTACCCATAATTTTGTTTAAAAAATTGGAAGGATGATTATGCCCCCTTTGACCGTTAGATTTAGGACTTGTAGATTGCTTCCCAAAACACACATTCCACATGTCACAAAGTCTAAGGACCATAAGTTAGAGTTACTCTATTACGGGTTTCACAAATAAAAGATTAAATGAAAGGGAGGTGGCACAAGTTTCTATAGGTTGTGTACTTACCTTAATGAATGTATTAAAGGTAAACACAACCACCAAGATTGTTGAATTGTGAAAAGTTCTAACTTCTTATATACCCATAATTTTGTTTAAAAAATTGGAAGAAGGATGGTTATGCCCCCTTTGACATTTAGATTTAGGATGACTTCCCACTATCTTTGCTAAATTAATCTAATCTAAACTAAATATTGGAAGTGAATGCAAAATTTAAAGGCATAAAAGTAAAAATTTGAAGATTAGAGTGCAAGAGATTAAAGCAAATTGTATGAAATTAAACAAGTCCATAATTGTAGGAAGGAGAGTGTGTGATCAATTAACACATGAAAATTTAAATAACAACAATTTATCCCATGCTTATAAAATGGAATTAATGAGGAGTGACAAGAGGACAAAATGGTAGTTCCACAACTGTTGCAGATTGCACAATCCAAAAGAGCATTGCCATTATTGGAAAGAAAAAAGTCTTGCACAATCTCCTTTTATCTCCACAATGAGAGCATTTACAATGTAGGACTCAAAGTGTAGTTCTGTTTCTTTCAAACCCAAAAGATGTTTACAATGGAGCCCATGGACCCCTTTAATAGAAGGAATTCACCCTTGAGTTACTTGGGTATTTTTTTTTTTACTTTTAGTAGTAAAAATAAAATTTTGGGTGTATCTTTGGCAAAATGATCACCTCCAAATATTACTTGCCCTTAGTTATGCCTCTAACTTGCTTAGAAGCCTTCTAAAAGAGTTTTGACATCATAAAAGGACAAAAGCATCACTTTCCTCGTGATCTTCCTCAAATTTCATGCATCCTTGCGCTTGGTCTGTTGATGAGTGAATCACACCATTTGTTGAAGCAAATCACATGTTTGGGACTCAGCAAAATTTTTTCAAATTTTGCAAACTTTGTTGTTTTGTATTATTGTTCCTCGATTTACAAAATTCATTCCCCCTAGTCTTTCATGGCTAACTTGGAGGAATTAGAAGGTAGTAGCCAAACTACTACATTTCTAATGACTTCTTGGGCTTTTGAGCTCGAATGATAGATATTAGATCTTACCTTTATCCTTGGGCATAGAGTCAAAATTGAGATTATCACATAGCAAAATTGAGAATTTGTGGGCCACCTTTGTTTAATTTTGGGGCAATAGTTTTAAATTTGCATGTTGATTATTGTTTGAGGGCTCATCTAGTGCATTCAACGTTTTGGAATTTAACACGAACTCTCCATACTAATCCCTTAGGAGTTTCTCCCTTTGACTCTCTTTAGTTTCTTTTCCAATAGGCTTTTTGGTTTAATAATCATCTTTAAAGCATTAGGCATAGCACCACCTATGGGTACCTTTGCTATGAATTTCTCTTCATCGTGGCCTTGGTGACCTCTTTTGGCATATGACATTGTCCTTGATTGAAGAATATTCTAGGCGATCCTTGATTTAACAACTATTGCATTTCCCTTGTCATTTTGAGAGCATCATAAGTAATGTTGCATATTAGAACTTCTCTTGCTTGTAGGGTATGTCCTTCAATCATATTTTTATTATCTTCTCATCTAACCTACCCATCTACTTTTCCCATTCATTAGATGATAGTACTTTGGTGTACCCTACATTGTCTTTGTTGTTTTGTAGAATCAACATTGAAATTTAGTCAAGCAAGATTTTGCATTCATCAAGATATGCAAGGTGTGCCTTAACACAATCTTGAGAATATAGTTGGTTTCAAAGGGACTTGATTCGATCCATAAATTGAGCTTTTGAGTTTCATATTCTACATTCATTTCTTCCTTTGCCATTGCTTTTCTTCTTAGACCATTGTTTTCCTTTTTTAAAATCTACAACTCCTATTGCATCTACACCACTTGATTTTGTTTGCCTTTCATCGACTGTTCCAATGCTTGCACACTATCATGGGCGTACCTATATTTTTAGCCTCACTAGTTGGTTGCACATATCTGATAGTTATGATTTGTTGTAACTTGTTTTTTAATTGCATCACCTAGAAGGGTTTGGTCTCTAACAGGTCTAGGATTGACATTCTGGTAGTGTAATTGGCTAGAGGGACTGCGAGTCTACTTGGATCCATTGAAAGTGCCTTGAAATCCAATAGTTTCCTTCCCTCTTTTTGGCCAACTAGAATTGATGGATCATAGGTGTGAAGGAGATGGAGCTTTAATCACTAACATTGTCTTGATGTTGCTTGATAATATTTTATGTTGTTTTTCCTTAGGGATTCTTATTATTTGGTAAAAGAATGATTAATTGACATCAAGGGTGAGGTGCTCCTCCAAAGTGTGGATTGCCTTGGATAGTTTTGATGCTATTAGAGGGAAGAGTATCATTGTACCTATAGTGACTAGTGGATTGACGATGCTGAAGATACTAGTTTAACTTGTCATGAACAATGAGGGGTTGAGGCAAGGACACACAAGGTGATGTAATGGAACATGTGGTATGGGGGGACCAAAGAAAAAGTAGATGATGGTGGTATTGATGATGATAGGACAAACTAGGGTGGAGATGATGTGTGGGATGACCCTATGTCTTGAATAGATAAACCTACTAGCCACCTTAAGACTAGGGCTATGCTTATTTGAGGTGGGAGCGGTGCAACAAAATAATTTAGTGGATTAAAGAAGCGAGAATATAAGAAATATTAGGAGAAGAGAGAATAGTGATGGGAATAGAAGCAATGGGTGGATGGGGAAGATGGTGGAAGTAACTTGTGCTTCTAGATCAATGGCTATTATTCTTGCTACTCTTTTCTTGATATATAAAACTTTTTCTTTTCCAAAGCCCTTCTTTTCAAGGTTATACATCAATTATATTCTTCCTTTTTATACTACTTTCCCTGAGTCATCAAAGGTTTCATGGAATCATCCTCCTTTTCCATGGTATCTTCCACATAATATTTTATGACCACATTGTTGATAAGGTCTATCTTAGCCTTTGCCTCATCCATTGGGCCATGGAGTTGGAAAAAAGAGAATGGCTTGAATCTAAGGCCTCACTTTGCTATCATCATCTTCTTGGGTTAACATTTCATATTATCAGTATTAGGAAATAAAGCACTAAAAATAGAGATATTCTCAACCAATCTTAGAAGAAAAGGATGGAAAAATGGGAACCCGAGTGTCTCTTGAAATATTTTCACGTAGGCAAGATATTTTTGTTTGGTAAAATAAACCAAAGAAGGGAAAGTAAGAAAAGGGGATATTAGAAATGAATAACTATTTCACTAAGCGAAATATAATCTTATCTATAAGATCAAGAAAATAATTGCTCTCCCTTTTAATGTCGACGATTCAATTCAGGATTTTTCAACACCTATGTAAACATAGTAAGTTGAATAACATTAATGGTGCAAATAGGGGGACTTTATCACGAGGTCTTCCTCAATTTAGAGCTTCATGGATGCATTATGAGAGGTAGTATATTTATTCATCAAAATAGTAAGGACCATGGGTGGATGTGATGGTCTAGGCATTTAGAATGACCTTTTATCCTATTACTCTTTCTTGACTGAAGCAGATCTGAGATCAACAAAACACACACCATCTACAGAAACAAAGAAATGCAAATAAATTTCTTGTATTCTTTACTGAGGAGAATGGAGCTTACAGAGACCAACCCCTTACAATTTTGAAATTCCCCCTCAAATACCCTGTTTTCCCTTTTCCTGCCTAGAACAATTCATTTGAAATTTGAATTTTAGGGGCAAACTTCCCGAGGTCATAACTCCTCGCTCGTTGCTTGAAATGACTATTGGTGCATGTTTTCAGAAATCTCTCGAAGGATTTTGCGGCTCAATAATGTCCTAAAGGAATTACCACCATTTTCAGCCCTCTACAAGGCCTCTAAGGCCTTCAAAATTGACCTTTAAGTTTTAGTGGCAGGATTTTCACTAGTTTTGGTAGGGTCTTCACCTTAAAATTTGCATATCTCCCAAACCACTCAGGATATTGGGGCGATTCTTTCACCGTTAGGTCTATTTTTCCATCCCCTAACAACTAAAAAAACTTAGAACATAAAAAAAATATTACAAATTTTGGATGATGCAAGATCACTCTTACACCACTGGATGCTCTTGCATCATTGACCTACTTATTGATTTCAACTATCTTGAAAATGATACCCCTTTAGTGGTAAGGAGAATGGGTGGGTTCTAGGGCTTCTACAAATTTGATAGCCTCATCATTTTTTTAATCTTGTTTCATGATGGATTTTGATGTTGACTATTAGTTTGAGACCTTGCCATTATGCAACCAAGTAATGTATCATTACACAATACTAGTAGCTCCTTCTACTATCAATCCTTGGATAATTTAATATCATATTTCAAAGCACTAGACTTTTGGAATGCGAGTTTAATCCTAGTGCTCCCCAAGATTGTAGAAAAATGCCAAATTTTTAGAATTATGACCTCTATGTTACTCATTGTAGCCAATTTATCTAGAACCAATTGAACAATCTTAGAAGTCATATGCAAATAATTTTCTATTTGTTGAGAAGTATCTGCTTCTAAGATTTCATATTCAAAGAGGAATACTTCTTTAGAAAAAGGCCCGCATGAGATTTCTCCAAGCCTTGCAAACTTTCTTTTCTTCAAAATGAAGTGGTATGTTTCATATTTTACCTTTTTTTTTTCCTCAATTTTTTTGTGGTATTCTAGTATTAATGTCAGCTCCAATATAAATGCCTCATATTTTGGTGGTAAATTTGCCTCTACTATTTCTATAGAAATTTCTTCTTCAAATAGGAAACCAAATGCCTCATATTTAATGAGATCAAATACTTCACTTTTCTTTCTTGACTTGTAAGGATCACACGTGACAACATCTTGGATAGGAAGGCATTTGCTAACCTTAGATGCTTCAAGCATTGAATAGACTTGAGTTTCACAAGGGATCCTAGGGATCTAGTAATTATCCTCTAAAAATTCATCTCTAAAGAACTAAAATACTCTCATAAAAGAGGACTCACATGCCAATTATTTAAATCTTGCCATGTTTCCTTCATATTTCAGACAAAATACTTTTTCTATTGCCTTTGTATGCTTTGATTCATCATTTTTGGGAAGCACCAGTGCTTTATGATTTGATTGTATATTTACCTTTATTATCTCCATAGGAAAGACATCCTCAAAGGGAAAATCAAATTCCTTATATTTTGACTCAATTCTCACTCCCATTATAGATCCTTCTCCTTCTAAAGGAAAACTAAACACCTCACATTATTATATAGCCTTTGAATTTTTGTTTGAAAAAGTATTAAATGATTCACAATCTTCTTCGACCTTTGATCTTTTATCTTTAGAATCCTTATTCTTAATCTTAATCATTTCCTTAGAATATCGAAGAGATACCTCTTAATGGGAGGATTGGGGCTTTCCTATAGGAATTATTGACCCATTGTCATTTGATCCTTCTATTACCATCTCATGCTTTTTTTAATTGAAGGGAGCATGGTTTCTAGGTGGTAGGTTGAGGATTCTCTAGAGTTGAATATTCTCCAAAATGAGGATTTTTCACTATTGCACTTTGGGTAGGGAGGTAATAATTGCTTATCTAAGTTGCCCTAGGCACTATATAGGCTTGTGTCACATTGAGTTGAGGTGTAGTCACTTGATTTACCATTTATTTACTTATCATGGGTTGACTAACCATTAGTTGCAAATGCCAATGGGATGATTTACCATTGTAGGCTAATTTGCCACTTGTTGACTCATCTCTTGGGTGCAATGGATTTGCATAGCAGAATTGGCTAGATCATGATCCATTTTATAGGTAAAGCACTATTAATTTATATTCATATTTTCTATGTCATTGTGCATGTGCTTAGTCACCCACATTATTTTGCTATAGTTCCCTAGCTAGAAATGACTCATTATAGGCCAAAAATTTCCTAAGAGTGGGGATCGATAGGTCTTATCGAGTTACTGACCATTAAGGCTCTTAATTTGTGAATTGCATGTTTTATTGCTGATAATTTTTTCAATTCTTGTCTTCAAGTTCATGATCTTGTATGAATAGATGCCAAATATTTATGAACTCTAAAACAAACTCTTTCAATACATCATTGAGAGTTAATGTGCTTTGTTGTTGGATCCTAGGACATTAAGACACTTTTTTGTATTGCACTTGTGAATTATATTGTCCTTGCATACACAACATTTGGTACATAGATTGTCTTATTGGATCATATGTTGGTGTTGTCGAGGATACTAAATCATTAATTAATTTTATGTAACTTGGGAATTTGGAGCTACCATTTGTTGTTGCATGAACTGCTACATTTATTGTTGGCTTTGATACACTTGCTACAAACCAATTCTATATTATTTGATGAACTTGCATATTTAGTTATGAATTTTGTTAAAATTTGAGTGAAATTCAAAATTTCCAAAATTGTTGTTGACCTTGAGGAGTTTGTAGGTAAAGAGGTAATTGAGGACTTTGAATCCATGATATACTTTGCATAATTTTAAGAATCCCTCTAGTTGATCCCCATGGCATTTCCTTAAGCCCGAATATATCAAATATAGAAGTGAAACTTGTATAATTCACCTTGTTAAGGGGGTGGGTTTTGAGGTAGTGTTCTAAATATATTTCTTGGATTTTTTTGGAGCAAAGAGTTCACTTGAGAGAGAGTTCACTTGAGAGAGAGAGAGAGAGAGAGAGAGAGAGAGAGAGAGAGAGAGTATTTATGGTGATACCATGGACACCCTAATATATCACCCTAGTATACCACATTTGATTACTCATTGGGGCTATTTATGGTGATACCAAAACCTAATGAGTAGTACCTCAAGTCGAAATTGGCTTAACCTTGAGGTTAAATTACGGTAAAATAATAATATATTAATATTTAAACAAGGTTATCCATAAAGGTGGATTAATCAATATCACCAAGGGTGAAATGTGAAATGTTCCCTTAGGCTTACATAAACACATGCCCATAGGTTACATTAATAGTTCTCATAAACACTTCAAACTTTTGGCCTTGGCCTAATAAGATCAAATTACACATATTTCAACAAAACAAACTAGGTTCAATTTCATATTGAAATCAAATCCTTGGTCCCATTGTGTATGTTAGAAACTATTGAATTATTAAAAGTTCTAACTTCTTATGCACCCATAATTCTATTTTAGTAATTGGAAGAAGGGAGATCATGACCCCTTTGACCTTTGAATTTAGGTTGGCTCCATAGTATCCTTGCTAAATTAATATAATATAATTTAAATAATGGAAGTAAATACAAAAACTAAATGCATAAAAATAAAAGTTTGAAGGTTAACGTGCAAGAGATTAAAATAAATTGCATGAATACAATCACAATTGTAGCAAGGAGAATGTGTGATTAATTAACACATGAGAAAATTGAATAACAACAATGTATCCCACATGTGTGAAATAGAATTAACAACGAATGACAAGAATATAAAAGGACAATGCCACAACTATCGTGCATCTTGTAATCCAAAAGTGTAATGCCACAATTAAAAAGCAAAAAGTCTTATGCAATCTTTTATTATTTCCACAATACGATACATTACAATGTGGGACTCACATAGTGTAGATTTGATTCTCTTAAGGTCAAAATCTATTTAAGTGGAGCCCATAACACCTATTTATAGAAGGAATTCATCCTCGAGTTACCTTGGGTATAAAATTTCTATTGCTAGCAAAAGTAAAATTTTGAGGGTATCTTTGATAATGCCATGCACCTCCAACTATTACATGCCTCTAATTATGCCTGTAACTAGATTAGAGTCCTTCTAATAGAGTTATGACTCCACAAAAGGATAAAAATATCACTTTCCTAATATTCTTCTATGGAATTTGTGCATCCTTGTCCTACTTGATCTACTGACGAGCAAATTGCTCTAGGATGGAGAAACAAATCATACCGAATTTTGGAGTGAATCTCTCCTATTGAAAAAATGCTCAACTTAGGAAGGAATCACATAATTGAAAGTTAGACAAAATTTTGACAATTTAGCAAACCTTATGGTTTTGTATTGTTGTTCTTGGATGTACAAAATTTGTGTTCCCTTGTTTTTCATGGCTAAGTCCTTGAAATAATTAGAAGAAAAACATACAACATGGTAGCCCTTTTTTCTAACCATCCATGCATGATGCGCTTCCCTTAAATGCCTTCCATAAAAGATACAATATACCGTATTATGAAGTGTAGCTCATAAAGTTCATTTGCCTAGCCTTCACTTGGGAAGGAGGAGGTTGTTGAATAAATATAATTCATATATTTTCTATAATAGAGCACAAAATATGTCAAAATTGTATAATACCTTGACCCTTCCATGCAAACATGAAAAATATATTTTTCATTTGATTTATTTTATCATTAAATAATTATGGAATATATAATGTATTTGTTTAAATAAAGTCATATACTCAAGTTACTTCCAAGAGAATGGAACACTTCACAACCTTCTTGTAAAGCATTGCATATCATTTTACAAAATAAATAATTATAATAAAACATGACTAGTATCATCCTTAAATGTCAATTTATTATTATTTAACAAATTTTGATCCCTAACACACTTGACTAGAATAAATTCTATACAATGCAAAAACTTATGTAGTTTTTAAATTATAACGAGGGTATTTTTATTCATTAAGGAAGGATTATTTCCTAGCCTTTGTTATGTTCAAGTAGTGTAATAGTGCTCATCCATTATTATTAACATTGAATAATCATAACTTACTTTTTCAAAGTACACGCTTAAAGAATGTTGTAAAATAAAATTTTTGTTGAATGTATTCCCATATGTCCGATTCTCTCTATTCTTGACATTGTTATACCATTGCAAGTCTACTAATAAGCGATTGTAAATAAATTGGAAAGTAGGTATGTTTGTAACCCCTTGTTTGGGATTTTGGTTAAGGACGCATATTCACAAGTATAAGGTTACAAGTTCAATTGCTATAAATTGGAAATTGGTTAATGCTTGAGAAACCAAAAAGTCAAAATTCACAAGCACTAAACAATAGCATTAAAGCGGTATTAATTTTTATAATTCAGGTCAATTTAAAATAAATTTATGAATAGTGCAAAAATACATTATTTTGTTTATGGTAGTTCATGTGGAAAATATCATTTCCCTGTTTGATAATTGTAACTAAACTAAAAAAGTGTTTGAGATTTTTTAAAATTTATTTATTATAATTTAATATATATTTTTCATTGGTTATATGGGATTGAAAGAGGTCCCACTTGTATTACATCATGACCACATAGTGGTATTATAATATTTTGGTAATTATGCATGTATCGCTTAGCAAGATTGAAACGAGAGTCTTCTCCTTGAACATTAACGAATATAAATAGCTTGGCTAATGCCATTTGATTAAATTTTAAGGTTCACCCATAAGATTTGAACCTTGGTTTAAGATGTGCAACTCTTCACTTCAAACCAATTTCTCTAGACCTCATGGGACTTTTATATTTTAATATTTTATATCTTCCATCTATATCACAAGATATTTTGATTTCAATAAGTAAGATCTTATTTTCTTAAGTCATCCATTAGGAAATTCACGTGTCTATGAAGATTAAACCTTCATAATGTTAGGATAATAATATATATAACAAGAAAAAGTAAGATCTTTTGATTGCAATAAGAAATATATTATTTCCTTTAGTCATCCACTAAAAAATTCAAGTATATATGAAGGCTAAACCTTCATCATATTTGGCTAATAATAAATTTATTAAACAAGAAAATATGAATAACCAAATGTTTAGGACTAGAAAATAATATAATAAAATATTTTTAGCACAATGGTGAAAATAACCTTTTTAATCATCAAGACATGAATTGTCATGCAAACGTTAGTATTTGTAAAATATAACATTTAAATCTATAACTTATATCCTTATCAATCAAGGGCAACGAGTCACATTTAATATTTATTTTAAGTAAAAGAGAAAACATATTGCAAAAAAAATTTAAGAACTATAATTTTGAGTACAAAACATATGCAAATCTATAAAAATAGTATGAAGCCTTTAACAATAATTTTTATATGCTGGGTGGAAAAATGAACATGAATAAAAATTGAAGCAAATATTTTATTGACAAAAAACAAGTATAAGAACTTATGAGAAACACCATACAATGGTAAATAGTGGCACAAATGAAGCCATGATTTTATATACAAATTGGAACCTTAGGTGGAATTTTTGACTTAAATTTGCAAAACAACATATTATTGGCTTGTGCAATGTCAACTCTAAAATACTAGAAGATAAAACATTGGGTAACATAGAAAGACTAAATAGGAATGAATCTAATGGGGCTATAAGCATGTTTCCTTAGGCATGCTATTCTCATCTTAGTAATCCTTTACATAGGAATTCATTTTGGTATTTTTAAATTTCTTTGATCAATTGCCTTCAATGCTCAATGAGAAATCTTGTTTACTCTCTCCCAACTATAAAACTCATAACATGTCCTTATCTATTGCCTATATTTGAGGAAACATATCAAGCATGAAAGCTCAAGATTTGATTTGGATGATACAACAAGCTTAAATTCTATATTAAATTACCTACAAGTTTATTTGATGCTTATCAATTTACCTTACTTTATATCAAATCACTTTAAATTCCCCAATATTTCTCTATCCTTGATTGAACATAAACAATTATTGGAAGCAAAACTTAATTTAACATATCATACTCTTAAGTTGACACATGGTATAAAAAGGATATAATAATAATTAATCCTTTATCTATTTTTATTGTATGAGCAACACTAGATTTAACCTATTCAACAATTAGTTACAACCTTATATTTATATAATTTGGATGCTTTGAGATGTTATTGTTTTTTGGGTGCTTTTTGTAGGTTTTTGGCATTGAATTTCTTAAGCATTTATAGGTTAGTTACTAAATCCTACAAAAATATTAATATTAAAGCTTATAATAAATGTCACATTCTATATTAAACACCTTTTCATTTGGTCAAATAAAGAGGAATGCTCTTTTATATGCCAGAAAATAAATTTAAACTATTTCATTAGAGCATATTTTCAATGATGACACTAAGTGTTTCAAGTGAAATCTAAGTGCTATATAGATAGTTATTAAAGATGGATTCAATATCCCTTTAATGTTAATATAAATTATGGCCATATACATACATAAAAAGCATTTTTCTTATAATAGTCAATACACCTAACTCTCATTTGGAAGATCATAGGTTAAAATATTTTTAAATGTACAAAGTAATATGCATTGCTCCCTTGAGTGCATTTTTGATTCATTCATCCTCTACATACCTTATGATCCATTTTTATATATGAGTATATCCCAATAATAGTAGGTTCAATATTTTCCCACAAGCCTCATCAAAGTTAGCTCCATACTAAAATATAACCCTTAAAATCCCCAAACAAGCATTAAATCATTTTAAAGTAAATATTTTCAGTTGATTGTCTACTTGAATATGGGTATATCATAATTAAACTAGGTTAAGAGTCTGCCATACCTCATAAAATATATATCCATCCTAGAATATACCTCTAAAATATCCAAATCGGCATCCTCTCATGCCAAAGTGAAGATTTCTCACAAACTATCTCATCGATGCCTTGTTTTGTGTTGTCTTTCCCCAAGAAAATTTAATCAAACATTTGCTTTATATTGGATCTAATTGGACACAAAATAAGATACAAAGGACCTTCAATCTATCTCTAGTTTGATGCATGTGAGATAGGACAAGTGGACATTTGATCCCACCTAGATTGGTCTTTTATTGATATTGGATGGATTAGATCTCTACCATCATATACCTCTACTATTGCCTTAACAAGGTTGATTAGAGCATCAATCTGGCCAAAAAAAATTGATCAACTACATAGAGAAAAAATCTAATTTGTTCTGAGTCTACTTCTATTTCAAAGCTTCATAAATATCCTATTATAAAAGATTTACATTTTCTCCTTGATCATGAAAACCATTAGAGAACTTTGAAAGAACCTTAAAAACTACTAATTAATTCTGCTTCGATGAGTTTGCATTATGAGTGATGAATATTTAAGTACAAAGCATTTCCAAATATGATGTAACTACTATCCATGTGAGGACAACAACTAACTTGGACTCATAGTCCTTGTGAAGATAACAACCCCTAAATAACTTTGACTTATGGTCCTTGTGAATGTCAGTTTCCATGAAAGAAAATTAGTTGAACTTAACTAATATGAATGTTTAGATCATGTGAGTGGTAGTTGTATCCACTCTAATTCATATTCCACTACACTATGATGATAATAATACTTAAAACTAATAACAGTCCTGATAGTATGTGTTTCCCTCTTTGATTGTCGTGGCCACAAGATGTAGAGAACTAGATGACTGAACTATCATGCCTTGTGTGGAGCGACACAAGGTAGATCTAAGAGCACAAAAAGTATATTTATTGGACTACCTATGGGATTTTTTACAAGGTTGGATCCTTTTAAGATGTGATATTCGATGCTCTTTTTCCTAAACTATTGAGTGCATAGAGAAAAGGGAAAGAAAACCATAGAAAAATAAATATAGTGGAAAAAAAAAAGATCCTAAGCTAACGCAAGCTAAATGGGGGTAATACACCATGATCATAAGTTTATTCTACATAATAGTGGGATAAATGAACATGTGAGTCAAATACACCAATAGCTCAAAGTGAACACTTTCTCTTATCAACATTAAAGTTAAGCATAAAATGCACATACAAGAAACATGACAAAAATCAGATAGTCATGACCTATTATATATGCACATAAACATACATATACATAGGAAAAGTATAGAAAAATCCTAGTAGTCACAAATTCCAATATATATAAATGAGTATGAAAATTACTTATCATGCCAGAAGCGAGGGATTGAAAGCTTACCTACAAAATCACTTAGGGTTCTTGTCCAAACTATTATACAGAAGAAAATGAAAGACAAGTTAAATATAAAGCTTGAGGCTTGAATAAGCAACTAATCAATCCTTTACAATTCCTAAATTCTACTATTTATAGACAAAATAAGAAATCTTTCCTTCTAAAACTTGTACAAGAGCCTCTAACAAATTTTCTTTGTTGCTTTCTTAATCTAATCCTCCTTCAATTTTAGACCTTCAAGGTCTTTGGATTTGGAATCATCAATTTTGAGTTGCTTGATGTTCAACTACCACCCTAGGGATCTTAAAAACTAAATACAAGCATCTTCTATAATTAAAATTGTTAGATTTAGGATTGCTGTTATTGTGATTTCCATTCTCTTACCTTTAATAAGCCATCTACTCTCTTTAGATTAATTAGCCTAATTGATGCCTATAGTTGATCCTCAACTTTCATCAGTAATGGCTTATTAGTTCAACTCATATTCCATTTTGGGAGCTTGTGAACTAGTACCGATGTCTTGGAATCTAATTTGAACCAACTTCCTATCAATCGTTCTCTACATTATGCTTTGCTTCCTAGAGTGCTTCTATTCTCTCTTTAACTTCCTTTTATCTTGTGAGCTATCATATGGTTGTCAATTTTTTTTCACCTTTTAGCATACAAATTTTATAAACTTCTAAGGTTAGGTTAGATTCTTGTTGGAAGTGTTCTTTTGTCCTCTTGTCGGATCTTTTGAATGTTTCATCTTTTAAAAGTTTCTTGCGACTCATGGTCCAACTCTTGGAACTTTTTATTTTCTTTTCCTTTTGGAACTCTTCTAACTTCCAAAATTTGGAGGTTTTTTTCTTTTTGCATCCATCAAAATTACTTGTCATTTCCTTCTTTTTCAGACCTGTTGGTCATATAGGCTCTCAAATTTTTTTCCTTCCTTCCTTGGTTGGGATATTTATAAAATGGTGCTTCAACCAAAATTTTTTCCTGCATTGGTCTAATGTTTATTTATTTGTCTCCTACTAGCTTTGCCTCTGTTTCATTCCTCTATCAATTTTTTTCTTAAAGTAAAAATATTAGTGTAGTGAAAACTCATTATAGTTCATACAACTCATAGGGGCCGTCTTGTTTGCTAAAGGAGAATTTAGAATTGCTTCCTTCATCCTTGGGCATGAGTCAAAATTGAAAGAATAAAAAAAAAGATGAAAAACAATACAAAAGAAAGAATAAGGAATATCACAAAGCTGGTATCTTATCCAATTCTTACTTCATTTCTACACATTCCTCATTTGAGGGACAGTGGATTTGCCTAAAGTGTCCATAAACCGCTTTTAGCTCAAATTGGTCATTGTAGGAGAAGTTCCTTTTTTATTTATGATTTCATGTATCTGAATCCTTAATTCCTCTAGCGGTCCTATTTCCCAAGCCAATTCCTTTATAGTAGGAGGATCTGACCATCCTTCAAAATAGGGGATATCCTCCTTATGTTGGCTTATCAATTGCAAATATTATTGCTTTGAATAGAGCTTGCCAACTTTGCTCCAAGAAGAAGAAAGTCCTCCCTATACTTAAGAGTCAATCTAGCCCTTGAGCTTCCCAATGGTAGAAAATAATATGGTTACTTAGTCTGCACATTGTTGTTCTACTTGCTCCATTAGGAGGAGATTGACCATATTTTGCACTATTGCCTTTTTACTTTGAATCCTAGTTACTATGGCCAATTTTACCTAATAAATATTAACCTCATTTAACTTTATGAAAAATTTATTGATGCTATGCTCAATATCATTACTTGAAGACCTTTATCAATGACTACATCAACAAATTTGAATAATAAAATAACACCATTGTAGTATTAGTAATTTCATCCTAGTAAGTGTCACTAGCTTCCTTAATTAGGCTTTTGATTCCTTGTTATTGCTTGATCTCACTTTTTTGTCTACGCTCCTCGAACTGCTTCTATAACACATCTCTCTTGATTAAAATAAGCTTCTTTATTGTTGAGCCTATCTACGAGGCTTTTTATTTACTCATCCTTTTCTCCTAAGAGATCCTAACAACTACTTCCTTAGGTGCTTATCTAGAACGTTTATTTGACTTTGGAGTACTTTAGCCTCAAATTACGAGTTGCTTAGAGTATTCTTTACCTATTCCAACTCCCTTTTTTCAATATCTGGTTTAATGACTTGTATTCGTATGCAACCACCTTTTTGGTTTCCCACATGAGTTGCATCCTATATTAAGGTTAGGCATATTTTAGATCAAACCCAACTATTACCACATGCCAATATTGATCTATCATTTCTTCCTCCAATTTTAATACCAATGGGTCCTTTGTGAACAATAATGTTTTTTTGGGGGAAAAGTGGTTAATTATTTGAGTTGCAACTAGCTGCTATGCTATCTTGGCTTGCCTTTTTTGGTTGTGTTGGGTTGTTTATTGCTAAATCCTCTAAGTTTTTTTGCCATGGGCTCAATTATGGCATGACTTATTATGAACCTTCTGTTGGCATTTTTGCCACATTGTTTTGTTGTTACTGTTCATGCAAGAGAATGCACAAGTTGTAGAGATACTAACTCCTCTGTTTGTCATGTAAAAATCTTTGCAATTTTTTTGTGTTAGAGCAAAGTAACTGAAAGATGTCGCGATATCGCGACATGTCGCGGTATCGCGACCTGTCACGTTTTCGCGGCATCCAAATGCAGAAATCAGCTAAGTATAAAAAGTGTCGCAATTTCGCGACATGTCGCATTTTCGCGACCTGTCACGTTTTCACGGTTAAAACAACCAACATAAGCAAGGGAGTAAAATTGTTGTGATATCATGACATGTTGGAGTTTCGCGACTTGTTGCGGTGAGAAAGTGAAAAATGAAAAATTGTTGCGATATCGCGACATGTTGCGTTTTTGCGACTTGCGATGGCCACAAAGCAGAGTGATAGAAAATGTCACGATATCGTGACATACAACAGCCAAGGGGAGCGCCAATGAAACTTGTCGTGATATTGCGATAGAAAAATAGAAAAGGAGCAAATGGTACGAAATGGCGTGATATCGCGACATGTCGCGTTATCGTGGAAGGAGCTGAAAGATAAACACAAGGCGAGAGAAAGATGTCGCGATATCGTGACATTTTTGAAAACAAAGCCAAGCAAGAGGAACTTGTCGCGATATCGTGACAGGAAGTGGCAACGACAGAGAAGGCAAGAAATTGTCACAATTTCGTGACATGTTGGACAGGAAGGGCAAAGCGCAAAGAAATGTTGCGATTTCATGACATGTCACGTTTTCACGAGGAGCAAGTACGGCACAACCAAATAGTACATGTTGAGTGGTATTTTCACCCGATTGTGAAAGTACACTCTCCTTTAGGATTTGGGTTCCAAATCCCCTCTTGCAAAGAAGTTAAACAAACAACTTCTCCAAGGTCTCCACTGTATTAGCATTTGCATATGTGTATTAGTAATCTCAAATAAAGATATTCAATTTAAATGCTTGGAACACCTTAGTGATTGCAAGTAACTGTAAACAAGGGGCAATGTTGGTTTATTTCACCATGAAACTTTAGTGATTGTTCATTGTTTTTTTGGATTTTGAATTTTTTAAATGTTTATTTTAATGCCTGAATAAAATGCAGAAAATGAAAATGAAATGCAGAAAGCTGAAAATAAAATGCATTCAGTATGATGCTATCCTATTTTGACAAAACCGAAGATGTGAGGTCTCCATGCATGCAACCTAACCTATTGGACTTGCAAAACAAGCACAATCCCCATAGACTAAGTTCTGGTTCCTAGGGTATGAAATAAAATTCAGATTTCAAATATTCACCTAATGTAACCCAAAAACATGGCATTAACATTATCTATAAATTTGAAATCTGAAAGAATGAAAGAATAAAAATTAAATCTGTATCATGCAAAAAGAATCTCCTTCTTTCTTGCCCACAAGATGCAAATTTCTAAAAACTTATGCATTAAAAATATGTCATTTTACAATAGTAGAATTTTTGGTTTTCCCAAACCAGTCCATGGAAGAAAAACGACTCAAACAGGTCCAGAATGGCCTCATCGCCTTCAAGTCCACAACTCTGCTCGCAGTAATTTTTGACCCATGTCCATGAAAAAGAAAAACCAGTCTACAAAAGAAAAACAGCCTAACTAGGTCTAGAATGGCCTTATCGCCTTCCAATCTGCAACGCTACTTGCAACAGTTTTCCCCCCCTTCTAGCCTCTCTGAATGGCGTATTTAAACTTCTAAAAACATTGTTTCTCTTTCCATGACGGTTCGCTTCGTTTTTCGATGGTTGTTCGCTTCACCTTCCCTGACTGTTCGTTTCACCTTTCCTTGTATGCGTGTGCTTTGGTTTCCATTTTGTGTCCCTTCACTGCGTTTTCTCCACATGGGCTTGCATCCGTTTCCCTCCGTGTGTAACGACCATCTTAAATGATTTCAAATCATTAAATATTCCCTATGTAACGCTTTGTCTTCTTCATTGGATTTTGTCCTTATGTCCACGTCACTATGCAGGTCCGTTACCTTGGCGAAAATGGAACATGTCGCGATATCGTGACACTTTTGGCCCCTTCCATCTTTTGTTGCTTTTAGTCGTGAAAATGCAACATGTCGCGATATCGCGACACTTTTTCTTGTACGGCCACAAAAATGCAACATGTCGCGATATCGCGACACTTTTCTTTTCTTGTTCTTTCTTGTCTTGTTTGGTCGCGAAAATGCAACATGTCGCGATATCGTGACACTTTTCCTTCTTGTTCTTTCTTTTCTCATTTGGTTGCAAAAATGCAACATGTCGCGATATTGCGACACTTTTTCTTTTTAGCTCTTCCTCTTTGCTTTGAATCACAAAAATGCAACATGTCGCGATATCGCGACACTTTTTCTCCTTTGACCGCGACCCAGCAACATGTGATATCGCGACATTTTTTCTCTTCTGACCGCGACGGTGCAACATGTCACGATATCATGAAATTTTTTCTCTTCTGACTGCGATGGTGCAACATGTTGCGATATCGCGACACTTTTTCTTTTTTTGGCGCGACAGCTGCAACATGTCGCGATATCATGACACTTTTTCTTTTTGGGCCACGATGGTGCAACATGTCGCGATATCATGACACTTTTTCTTTTTTGGGCCGTGACAATGCAACATGTCATGATATCACGACACTTTTTATTTTTTGGTCGCGATGGTGCAACATGTCCCGATATCGCGACACTTTTTCTTTTTTGGCCGCGACAACGCAACATGTCGCGATATCGCGATACTTTTTCTTTTTGGGCCGCGATGGTGCAACATGTCGTGATATCGCGAATAATTTTTCTTTTTTGGCCACGATGGTGCAACATGTCGCGATATCGCGATACTTTTTATTTTTGGGCCACAATGGTGCAACATGTCGCGATATCGCGACACTTTTCCTCCTTGTGGTATTTTGCTTTTTCCTTGATCTTTAGCCTATGGGCCACTTCGGTCTTCTTGGAACACATGCAAAAAAGGTGGGTCCCCAATTTTGGGGTATGTTGTGGATCAGCCACAACAAATGGTGACTGTTGGGAAATGCTCTTGAGCATTTCGGTGAGAACTCAACCTGAAAAACACACAGACTCAAATACAAGTGTTAGCGAATGTCCCAAGAATGAAACTAGACGAGAAATACATGAAACATTAGAATTATTAAGCATCAGCTCGGTGTGTGCAATGTGCTTCATTCCTTATCGTTTAAAACTCGTTCAACTTTCCATTGTCAGTTTCACTTATGATTCGCATGCAAGGCTATGAATGATTTGGGCAGGATTTGACGTATGACAACTATGTTAGAGATATAACAACCTGCTTTGCAAAGGCTCAGATCTTCCAGTATCATGAACAAATATATTAAAACTATCAAACCCTCTTGGGACCAAACGTATGTATATGAATTAATTTACTAGATCCCAAAGTTGGTTGTGTCACTACCATCTTGAACCCATGTGCAGGTGTAAGTGAAATCAGAGCTTTGGGGAATAGGATTCCCAACCTAAGCGAGATGGGAATTTAATCCTATCTTTGCTACTCTGATTTGGAATTCATTACCTCATCTTGAACAAAATGATTTAACTTTGTTATGGATGAAATCGTCAGACTAGCCTGTCCGTTTGAGCAGTCAATGGTCTTGCTTTTAGACAAGACATGTTGCCACGCATGACAATACTCCACTGCCATCCAGGTGTCTATAGCCCCGATGGAGATTAAATCCATAATCCATGATTTGGCTCTACTTTGATTTCTTGGACCTTGGGGATGACTACCCATCCTTGCAAGGGACATGTAGTACGATCCTTCCAATCCAATATTAATAAAGAAATGAAAAAATATTTTCTTTTGAATTTCAAGTTCTTGAGTGGGCAAAATAGAAGCTTTGGGGAATCGGATTCTCAACCTAAGCGAGATGAGAATTAGACCCTATCCTTACTACTCCATGAAGGTCAAATCAGAGCTTTGGGGAGTTGGATCCTCAACCTAAGTTCGATGAGGATTTAACCCTATCCTTACTACTCTAATTTTAGGCTTTAAGCACTATGGGAGTGGTGAAAACCATAATTTTAAGGATTATGTTGCATGATAGGACATACATGAAATACTCCTTTCGCCTCACCTTTTCTTCCAAGTACGGTTTTGACCATTTTGCTCAAGATCCTCTTTAATATGTGTAGAACGTGCTTGGTTCAAGATAGTTAAGGCATCAGTTCCCAACCTTAGGATCCTTTTAATATATGTTATGTAATAACCCTAAGAGGATTCGACACCTTTTCAATGATTGCACATGAAATGTGGATGCAACTGAGATGAAATGTATATGCAATGTGGAATGTAATATGAGATATGAATGCATTGCTCCTTTTGAAATGCGGATGGAGCATATATCACCTACTTTGCCCTAATGTGTAAAACTGACAATTTCATGCATCACAAGTTCCAAACGATATTCTTTAATGTGTTTGCAGTATTCGTGGAGCTTTCTACGATACAATTCTAATGTTTCATATTCTCCAAGTCCTAGTCAACATTCATAAGGATCTAAGTTAACAAACCAAAAATGTCCAAAGGCCAACACACAAAACTTAAAACCAAAATGAGATCCAATCTAAAATCGAAACACGAAAACCAAAAGTATATACAACAGTACAAAAAGTTTGGATTATCATTTTCTCGGATCCCAAACCTGATTAGAATTCTTTAAAAGACATATGACGTGATACACATACCCAGTTTTGCAGGAATCCAACAAGATCAAACCAAACAAAGAAACAAACTTCCACTTGCCCCTCTCACCATACCAATTTGATTTAGTTTCATTGATAATCCTATGGTGGAGTTTCAAATTTTCAAATTGATTAAACAATGATTGATATTCAATTCCTTTATGTCTATTCTTTAAGATGTTCATTCCACACTTTGATTCATGGTGTAGAAATAAGCTTTCATTTTCATTCAATAAAGCCATAACATTAATAATATTTGAATCAAACCATTCATTAGGCAAACCCTCATTCGAATTTTGCATGGTGAAACCAAAAAGATGATATTTTACCTTTGGCATGCTTTCATTCGACCTTACTTGAAGAGTATTTGAAAATTCCTCTTTTCTCTCACGACATTCATCATTATGCAGCACTTGTTCTTTATCCATGATTTGTTTATCAAAGGCACCAAACTTAGGTACCCAATTGAAAATATGCCCATCCCTTTCAAACCATAAGTCTTGTCTATCTAGGGGCGGGTTGACTAACACATTTTCGTGATCAATCACTTGGGTTGTTTCGGGTAACGTGAGATTTTCAATTGGATCATCAATGATATCAAACCCAAATGATTCAGGTTTTAAAATTTCCTCATTTTGAAATGGCGTAATCATTGTAGCACAAGTAAGTGGATCAAGATTTTCAATTTATTTTCCTTCAAAGGGATCTAAAGCAAGTGACTCTCTTTCTTGGTTCATGGTTGTAGAATCCTTATCATGTTCCAAAATTTGATGAGATTCAAATTCCTCTTCCAAAAATTTCTCAAATTGTACAGGATTTATAGTATCTTCATGAGAGGAAGCAATTGAGTTATCCTTCATATTATTTGACGCAACAAGTTTGTTAGAAGATTCAGATTGATAATATTCTTCCCATTTCTTCCACGAATCATAGTAATCATCTTCCAAGTTCAAGTCGTGACGCTCAAGCACTTCTTCTTCATCTTTTGATTCATCAACATGTTTCTCATACAATTCATCTTCACCTTCCTTAGATGGTGCAGTTATTTCCAAAAGTGGGTTATTTCTTGAATTCAAATTGGTAAAGCTATCATAATCCAAATTTGTAACCCATGATTCAACTTTATCACAATTTGGAAGGTGTGGATCCTCTTGGTCATCACTTTCTTGACGATATAGAGTTTCCACCACCAAAATGTTGTCCACTCCTTGCTGATGTTGGGGTGGACCCTTATTTGGCACAAGTTCCAAATCATCCACTTGAGCTTGGAGACAATGGGTATACATAGCAATTTTGGGACAATTCCTTTCATTATGCTCCTTTGTATTATGCAATCTACACCCCTTTTCCCATGCCAAATCATAAAGATCAAGAATGGAACTAGAGTGACTTGGTCCTCCAAAAGTATCTATCTGATTAGCAATAGGGGAAGGCACACCCCCATTGTTTGGCTTCATATTCCACTGTCTCCCTCTATCGTTGAAGTTTCGATTTGGGTGAGGGGCATGGGATTCATACTTTTGTTTTTGAACCAAATCATTACTCAATTTGTGAACCATAGTTTTGAGTTCTTCAACCTCTGAATAAATATCTTTTGGCTGAGCTATGTTATTGCCAGTTCCAGTAGGATTTGAGTAATTGGTGAGATCTTGAATTAACATTTGAGTTGGATTTTGAGCCACTTGATTTGCGTAGGGATTCACACTTTGAATCAAAATTGGATTGGGTTCATATGCGGGTGTTGATGAATATGGTTGTTGACAAGGCAAAGCATTTACGCCTGATATTTGTGGTGCCATGATCTGATTCATCATAGGAGCTTGACCATATGGACCATATTGTCCTACCGTAGGCATCTGGGAAAACCCATAACTCGTGGTGTCATTTGTTGTTCAATGGTCATAGCTTCATTGTAGGCTAGAGAAAGCGTGGTAACTTGAGGATTTTGCCTTGCAAACATTGCCGTCATAGGATCCAATGCCCCAAAATATATTTGCAAAGCTACTACGAGATCAATGGCAAAATGTCGAATTGCTCTATTATAGCACTTCTAAAATATTTTATTAAAAGTTTGGATTGGCTCACCCTGGCCTCTTTTGCATGTAATGAACTGGTTATAGATGATTGTGGGATCTAATGGTGATCTGAATTGGTTGATAAAAGCGTTCTCCATTTGCGTCCATGACGTAATGGAACCAGTAGGTACACAAATGTACCATTTGTAGGCCACTGGGTCTAGGCTCATGGGGAAGAGTCTACAAGCCACATATTCATGTTGAACTTGCAATCTTATCAAAACATCCCTATAGGCCTGAATATGTTCTTCTACGGTCCTTGGGCCATTCGGTTTGTATTCGGGAAAAAATCTCTCTATATTCTTAGGGATCTCGTGAATATCCCCTGCAATATTCAAAGGAATGTTATGGGCTTCGTACTAAGGAGCTGGTGGAGGTTGGGCCATTTGATTCAAAATCGATGATGATAACCCTACAAGAACCTGACAAAACTCTCAGTACCTCAAAAAAAACTTGCGACACACAGAAAATCCTGTAATTAATGAAATTCAAAGAATAACTTCGAAATCAATTTGTTAGTTGTGAATGAAAGAAGGAACCATGACAGAACAATATTCTAAAAATGTAAATTAGTTTTCGATTCACCAGATCGCATATGCGCAAGTGAAGAGCATACTCCTAGTGTTGTAGGCTTTCTGATTCACAAGATCGCATTACGCGCAGGTGAAGAGCATAATACCGACAACAAATACATTTTTAGACAAAATAATTCCTTACAAATAAGCATGAAATGACTAGCAAATATAAAAAATGTAACGTATGAATAATCACGTTAGCATCAACCAAGAGATGTATCCATTAAAATCAAATGAAAGTAATTGCATGGAGACAACCTCGTTAGTCAAGAATTTTTATTTTTTATTTTTTATTTTTTAAATCAAATCAAAACACATTATTCCTATATGAACAATCAAGAGCGTTAGAACAATGCATAGCAATTCATGTCCTCCTTTTAACACTACAAGGTTGTATTGTTAAAAGAGGGCTAAAGATAATAATCAATAGGGCATGAAATATTCAAAATTTAAATCCCTATAGCATTTAAATCACACTGAAATAAATCGGTTCAAGCCCTCCTTCTAGCGCAAATATGTTGAGTGGTATTTTCACCCAGTTGTGAAAGTACACTCTCCTTTAGGATTTGGGTTCCAAATCCCCTCTTGCAAAGAAGTTAAACAAACAACTTCTCCAAGGTCTCCGTTGTATTAACATTTGCATATGTGTATTAGTAATCTCAAATAAAGATATTCAATTTAAATGCTTGGAACACCTTAGTGATTGCAAGTAACTGTAAACAAGGGGCAATGTTGGTTGATTTGACCATGAAAATTTAGTGATTGTTCATTGTTTTTTTAGATTTTGAATTTTTTAAATGTTTACTTTAATGCCTGAATAAAATGCAAAAAATGAAAATGAAATGCAGAAAGCTGAAAATAAAATGCATTCAGTATGATGCTATCCTATTTCGACAAAACCGAAGATGTGAGGTCTTCATGCATGCAACCTAACCTATTGGACTTGCAAAACAAGCACAATCCCCATAGACTAAGTGCTGGTTCCTAGGGTATGAAATAAAATTCAGATTTCAAATATTCGCCTAATGTAACCCAAAAACATGGCATTAACATTATCTATAAATTCAAAATCTGAAAGAATGAAAGAATAAACATTAAATCCATAGCATACAAAGAAAATCTCCTTCTTTCTTGCCCACAAGATGCAAATTTCTAAAAACTTCTGCATTAAAAATATGTCATTTTACAATAGCAAAATTTTTGGTTTTCCCAAACCAGTCCATGGAAGAAAAACGACTCAAACAGGTCCAGAATGGCCTCATCGCCTTCAAGTCCGCAACTCTGCTCACAGTAATTTTTGACCCATGTCCATGAAAAAGAAAAACCAGTCTACGAAAGAAAAACAGCCTAACTAGGTCCAGAATGGCCTTATCGCCTTCAAATATGCAACGCTACTTGCAACAGTTTTCCCCCTCTTCTAGCCTCTCTGAATGGTGTATTTAAACTTTTGAAAACATTGTTTCTCCTTCCATGACGGTTCGCTTCATTTTTTGATGGCTGTTCGCTTCACCTTCCCTGACTGTTCGTTTCACCTTTCCTTGTATGCATGTGCTTTGGTTTCCATTTTGTGGCCCTTCGCTGCGTTTTCTCCACATGGGCTTGCATTCGTTTCCCTCCGTGTGTAACGACCATCTTAAATGATTTCAAATCATTAAATATTCCCTATGTAACACTTTGTCTTCTTCATTGGATTTTGTCCTTATGTCCACGTCACTATGCAGGTCCGTTACCTTGGCGAAAATGGAACATGTCGCGATATCGCGACACTTTTGGCCCCTTCCGTCTTTTGTTGCTTTTAGCCGCGAAAATGCAACATGTCGCGATATCGCAAAATTTTTTCCTGTAAAGCCGCGAAAACGCAACATGTCGCGATATCACGACACTTTTCTTTTCTTGTTATTTCTTGTCTTGTTTGGTCACGAAAATGCAACATGTCGCGATATCGCGACACTTTTCCTTCTTGTTCTTTCTTTTCTCATTTGGTCGCAAAAATGCAACATGTCACGATATCGCGACACTTTTTCTTTCTAGCTCTTCCTCTTTGCTTTGAATCACGAAAATGCAACATGTCACGATATCGCGACACTTTTTCTCCTCTGACTGTGACCCAACAACATGTCGCGATATCATGACATTTTTTCTCTTCTGACCGCGACGGTGCAACATGTTGCGATATTGCGACATTTTTTCTCTTCTAACTGCGACGGTGCAACATGTCGTGATATCACGACACTTTTTCTTTTTTTTGGCGACGACAGCGCAACATGTTGCGATATCGCGACACTTTTTCTTTTTGGGCCGCGATGGTGCAACATGTCGCGATATCGCAACACTTTTTCTTTTTTTGGCCGCGTCAGCGCAACATGTCGCGATATCGCGACACTTTTTCTTTTTGGGCTGCGATGGTGCAACATGTCGCGATATCACGACATTTTTTCTTTTTTGGCCGCGATAGCGCAACATGTCGCGATATCGCGACACTTTTTCTTTATTGGCCGCGACAATGCAACATGTCGCGATATCGCGACACTTTTTCTTTTTTGGCCGCGATAGCGCAACCTGTCATGATATCGCGACACTTTTTCTTTTTGGGCCGCGATGGTGCAACATGTCGCGATATCGCGAAACTTTTCCTCCTTGTGGTATTTTCCTTTTTTCCTTGATCTTAGCCTATGGGCCACTTCGGTCTTCTTGGAACACATGCAAAAAAGGTGGGTCCCCAATTTTGGGGTACGTTGTGGATCAGCGACAACAGTAGGGAATGTCACAATTTCGTGACATGATGAATTTTCATGGCCGAAAAGCAGCAAAGTACAAGAAGACAAAAAATGTCACGATTTCGTGACATATTGTGGAGATAAAGCCAAATGGAGAAACATGTCGTAATTTCACAACTTTTAGAGGACGCAAGGACAAAACGAAAAAAACATCACGATATCACGACATGTCGCATTTTCACGACCTGTCACGTTTTCGCGAAATGAAAGCTGAGAAGTACAAGGCAGCAAGAAAGTATCAAGATTTTGTGACATGTATTTTTGCGACCTATCATATTTTCACGGGTGTAAAGCAGACAAGACAGCGCCGAGTGAAAGATGTCGTGATTTCGCGACATGTTTCATTTTCGCGATAAGGAGTAGCGAAGAAGCCAAGAAAGAGGAGAATGTCATGATTTCGTGACATGTCATGGAGATGATGTTGAACGAAGAGAAGATGTCATGATTTCATGACATGTCGCATTTTTGCGACATGTGGCGGAAGAGAAAGCAGTAAGGTAAAAGTGTCACGATTTTGCGACATGTCGCATTTTCGTGACCTATCTCATTTTTGTGACAAAAGCAACAACAAAGGCCCGATACAGTTCAGTCTGCATTTTCCTTCAAAATTGCATAGGAGAACATGAGGAGAAGATAAGGATCAAGTAAAAGCTCTCCAACTGATTTTGAGATCGTGGTCAAAGAGGCTCAAAGATTAAATGTTGTTGATTACCGATGTGCGCAATATGGAAGAACATGAAGCAGTTTTTGATGCCGCAAAAATTAAAGATGCCTCCAGTATTAAAAGTTCTTGTTCATGATCTCTTAACAACTTCCAGCTTACCCCGATAATGGTCATTTAATGAAGAAATATGGTCCCTTGTTTTTGTTTAATTTTTAGTTTTGATCCATAAAAACAGGGACTATCATTTCTCCGAGGCAGATTAAGGGGGATTGTTTCTTCAAAATCTGTTTCATGTATTAAATGTTGTAATGCAAAAGGAAGAGGAAAGACCTCTATAAATACCAATGTAAAATCTCAAGCAAAAGGAGGAGGACCTTTTTGTAGAAATTAAAACAGAAATCCTAGATGCATCTTGCTCTATTCTTAGTGTCTTCTGGAGTTGGTGATCCAAATCGTTGTGCATGTTTTGCTTTTTTTCTGAGTCACTTCTGTTAGTCCAGTGTTAATATAAGTTAAATTCTACTGTTCTGAATTTGGCTGTATTCGCATTTGAACGTTTGGAGTACAATTGGAAGCGAACTTACGGCTAATGCTTGATCCAGTTTCTGTATATGCATTCTAAGAGTCGGTTGTTGCTTAACTTTAGGATCTTGTTGGAGTTATTTGTTGTTTGAGGTTGTTCTCCCCATCAACTATCGGCTTCGGCCATATTTACATCTCTTTCTGTTATTTCCCATTTCTTTCCCCATTTTCCCATTTCTTTCCTGCATCCTTATCTTGAAACCAGTTTAGATTAGTTTGGGAGCCAACCCTCTTTGGAGATTGGCCCGGGAGACTTCTCTTTCTCTCGGCCTTTCAATGTTGGCCGAGTCTAGGGTGCACAAGTGATGAAATATTGTACTTAGGCAGATTTGTGTCCAACAGTTTTTGGCATGCCCGATGGGACAGACTGTTTCTGTCTCAGAAAGATCCATAATTGGTGGGACAAGTGTTATTCCAAATTGACAAACCCACCTGTGCCAACATTTTTTGGCACGCCCATTTTTTTGACACCCGGAGGAATCAATATTTTTGATGAACTGTCTTGACCTCAAAGCGGAGATTGTATATTCATCTGGTGACTTTGTTGAGCTAAAGATCCAAATTTATCGATCGTAGATCCCTTTTGAATCTAAAAGAAGACACCTCAGAGGAATCAAGGTTTTGTGAGTAGCCTTGACCTCACAAGTAGAGAAAAGAATGTGCACCTGGCGACTCCGACTTAGTGGCGATACCTATGATCTCTGCAGACCGCTGCTATAATGGCAAGTGTAAGTTGTCCTAGCTGGAATGATCCTGGCCCCCTGAATCTTCAAAGTTACCATGAAATTCCCAAAAGTGCCTTGAAGACATTGATGAAATACAATGGCACTAATGGAATGGCTCTAGAGCATATTGAAGATGTTTCCACTTTGTCAATCCTCCATGCCATAATCCATGAAGATGTCATGATCAGACTTCTGGTTCTGTCTTTGGAAGGAAGGGCGTTGCAGTGGTACAGACTGCTCGAGCGTAAAAGCATCAGCTCATGGGATGACTTAGCGGGAGCACTCATCAGAACATTCGACGAGGATCCCTTTGATGGCTCTCAGGATCCCTTTTAGCTTTTAATGTACATCATGAGAGCACCTCTGGAGAGCATCACGGACTTCAATGTCCAATTCTGCAGAAGTTGGAAGAGAATTCCAGAGAAGATCCAATCGACACCCGCCCAAGCCCACCTCTTCTATGTTCGGGCTTTCCACCCGGACATAAGCCTCCTCTTGCTACAATCAAGTGAACAAAGGTTCCCTCAAATATTTGAGGAAGCAGTGCGAGCGGAACAACTTTTGCTCCTGTCAAGAAAGTGGCAGTGGGGAGAAACTCCATCACCTTATCCAGTAGTCACTACTCCTATCTACCCTATGCAGTATTCACTATGGAAGATTCCTCATACTGAGCAGAGACCTGAGATGCAGTCGTGTGGAGCTCAAGAGCTAGCTTTCATCCAAGTCCCATGATGGGAATATCCAAGCTTTGTCCCTGCAATAGATAATATGGTTGCTTGTAGTTTCCATCAGGAGATGAGTGAAGGAGAAGAAGAACAAGCTCAAGTGGCAGAACCTGAGAGCAAAGAGGGCACATTTTTGCACCCTTTTTGTGTCCCAGGGCATAACACGCAAGTGTTCAACCAGAGCCCAATAAGCAGACCTCCCCAAGAAGTTGAGCCTGAAGAGATCTTGGAAAAAGGCCTATCATCGAGAGAATTCTTGTTGTCGCATCAAGGGGTTGGAGGAACCTGTACTCGACCCATAGCCAATGGACTCTTCAAAATGGTGGTATTGGCTTTGGCTGTTACTGCAACTGGTACCCCAAGGAGCCTTCCATGTGGCAAATATCTTTGCTACATTATTTTTCAACTGTATGGTACTGGCATACATGATAGCTTACCACTGTTAAAAACATGGAGAACTTCGAGAGGCCAACCGAAATTCAAAGATTGATTGAAGTACAATCATATCTGGTCTGGACACTGCAGGTTCACCGGATTGACACCCGAAGCTGGGTTTGTGGTGGCGGCATGCCAATCATGTCACAAAATTTTGTAAATATTGTAAATATCTCAGCTAGTAAATAAAGTGCCGAGGGCACAAAGTGTTGCTTAGGAGCTTAGGTTAGGTTTCACTTTGCTGTTTTGCTCTAAAAAAAAAAAAAAAAAAATTCGTCAACTTCGGCTCCTTCACGAGCCCGCAGGTATGTTATTTATTTTCTCTTTTTCTTTTCCTTCCCAGCAGATAGTGGCTTTCTTCTACTTATTTCTTCCACTCCCTTATTTTCCTTCCCCTTCTCTCTCACTCCTTCCACTGTCATAATCAAGCCACTACTGTTGTTTCTACTCCCCTCTCTGATATTCCCTTTCCTTTACTTCCCCTTTCTTCTCATCCTTTGTCTTTTGAGCACTTCTCCATACTTCCCACCACTTTCTCCATCCCATTCACTCCCAATTCATTATCTATTTTCATAGGATTCTAGTAGCTGGTAGCACAATATCCCCCTCTTCAGTTGCTGTATCTACCGCTTCTAATCCTCCATCTTCCACCATTCCATAATTCACCATTCCCATTCCATGACCTACAATCTACCAGTCGTCACTCCATTTCATTTTTGTTTTTTTAATTCAGGTGCTTTTCACTACTGCCATGATCCTTGCACAACACCTGGTGATTACCCAGCTCAACCGAGCTAGGCAAAGTGCAGTAGTTCTAAAGAAATAAAGGAAGTTCTACTATTCTATAAATTTCTATTGAAGGTCCTATTTTGAGTACCGAGTGTCAGCAAGAGCTTGTTGCAGTAGCCCGCATAGACGTCCAACATCAACCAACACTTACTCTTTCTGCCCCTCCAGCTTCTTGACTCTGTTGCCCAATGGATAAAGGCTTGAGGTTCGTGCATACAGCAAAACTGTATACCCCACGAGCCGCCAAGAATGTTGGCATTTTTGCCACATTGTTTTTGTTGTTATTGTTCATGCAAGAGAATGCACAAGTTGTAGAGATACTAACTCCTCTGTTTGTCATGTAAAAATCTTTGCAAGTTTTTGTGTTAGAGCAAAGTAACTGAAAGATGTTGCGATATCGCGACATGTCGTTGTATCATGACCTGTCACGTTTTTGCGGCGTCCAAATGCAGAAATCAGCTAAGTATAAAAAGTGTCACGATTTCATGACATGTCGCATTTTCGTGACCTATCACGTTTTCGCAGTTAAAACAACCAACAGAAGCAAGGGAGTAAAACTATTGCGATATCGCGACATGTTGGAGTTTCACGACTTGTTGCGATGAGAAAGTGAAAAATGAAAAACTGTCGTGATATCACGACATGTCGGATTTTTGCGACTTGCGGTGGCCACAGAGCAGAGTGATAGAAAATGTCGCGATATCGCGACATACAACAGCCAAGGGGAGCGCTAATGAAACTTGTCACGATATTGCGACAGAAAAATAGAAAAGGACCAAATGGTACAGAATGGCACGATATCGCGACATGTCACGTTATCGCGGAAGGGCTAAAAGATAAACACAAGGCAGAGAAAGATGTCGCAATATCGTGACATTTTTGAAAACGAAGCCAAGCAAGAGGAACTTGTCGTGATATCGCGACAGGAAGTGGCAACGACAAAGAAGGCAAGAAATTGTCATGATTTCTTGACATGTTGGACAGGAAGGGCAAAGCGCAGAGAAATGTCATGATTTCGTGACATGTCACGTTTTAACGAGGAGCAAGTACGGACGCAGCCAGATAGTACGAAATGTCACGATTTTGTGACATGATGAATTTTTGCGGCCCAAAAGCAGCAAAGTACAAGAAGACAAAAAATGTCACGATTTTGCGACATATTGTGGAGATAAAGCCAAATGGAGAAACATGTCGTGATTTCGTGACTTGTTGAGGACGCAAGGACAAAACAAAAAAAACGTCGCGATATCGCGACATGTCACATTTTCGTGACCTGTCGCATTTTCACGGAATGAAAGCTAAGAAGTACAAGGCAGCGAGAAAGTGTCACGATTTCGTGCCGAGTGAAAGATGTCGCAATTTCACGACATGTTTCATTTTCACGATAAGGAGTAGCGAAGAAGCCAAGAAAGAGGAGAATGTCACGATTTCGTGACATGTCATGGAGATGATGCTAAACTAAGAGATGTCATGATTTCGCGACTGGTGGTGGAAGAGAAAGCAGTAAGGTAAAAGTGTCACGATTTCGTGACATTTCACATTTTCACGACTTGTCTCATTTTCACGATAGAAGCAACAACAAAGGCCCGATACAGTTTAGTTTGCATTTTCCTTCAGGATTGCATAGGAGAACATGAGGAGAAGATAAGGATCAAGTAAAAGCTCTCCAAATGATTTTGAGATCGTGGTCAAAGAGGCTCAAAGATTAAATGTTGTTGATTACTGATGTGCGCAAGATGGAAGAACATGAAGTAATTTTCGATACCGCCAAAATTAAAGATGCCTCCAGTATTAAAAGTTCTTGTTCGTGATATCTTAACAACTTCCAGCTTGCCTCGATAATGGTCATTTAATGAAGAAATATGGTCCCTTGTTTCTGTTTAATTTTTAGTTTTGATCCATAAAAACAAGGACTGTCATTTCTCCGAGACAGATTAAGGGGGATTGTTTCTTCAAAATATGTTTCATGTATTAAATGCTATAATGTGAAAGGAAGAGGAAAGACCTCTATAAATACCAATGTAAAATCTCAAGCAAAAGGAGGAGGACCTTTTTACAGAAATTAAAACAGAAATCCTAGATGCATCTTGCTCTATTCTTAGTGTCTTCTGGAGTTGGTGATCCAAATCGTTGTGCATGTTTTGCTTTCTGTTTGAGTCACTTCTGTTAGTCTAGTGTTAATATAAGTTAAATTCTACTATTCTAAATTTGGTTGTATTTGCATTTGAACGTTTGAAGTACAATTGGAAGCGAACTTACGGCTAATTCTTGATCCAGTTTCTGTATATGCATTCTAAGAGTCGGTTGCTGCTAAGCTTTAGGATCTTATTGGAGTTATTTGTTGTTTGAGGTTGTTCTCCCCATCAACTATCGGCTTCGGCCATATTTACATCTCTTTCTATTATTTTCCATTTCTTTTCGCATTTTCCCATTTCTTTCCTGCATCCTTATCTTGAAACCAGTTTAGATTAGTTTGGGAGCTAGCCCTCTCTAGAGATTGGCCCGAGAGACTTCTCTTTCTCTTGGCCTTTCAATTTTGGCCGAGTCTAGGGCGCACAAGTGATGAAATCTTGTACTTAGGTAGCTTTGTGTCCAACACCTTCTTATTGCCTCAAAGGTGTTACAAATATATATAATAACTTAAATAATGGAACTACTAAAGGAGAAATCAAAGATGCAATAGTAGATGAAAGTGGATAAATTTAGAAATGATACATTAATTATGGTATCTCTTGACTAGAGAATATTGCAAGAATAGTAGAAGAGGGGATAACTTCTATGGTAAAAATACATGGAACTTGGGCTATTAGGGCTAATACAGACTCTGGATCTAGTGATTTACCTATAGGTAGGGATGATAGGATAAATACATAATTCTCATTGGTGTTTAGCTCTAGCCTAGTAGCATCATTTTTCTTCTTCTTCACTATAGAAGAGATGGTTGCTGACCCTGCCTTCAAATTTTCTTTTCTTTGGATCTCCTGTTGTGCGATCTCCTATCAGGGTGTGTGTTGTGTTGAGGATGTCAACACTAAAGTCCTTATAGGAATAATAGTAACTAGACCTTCCTTCAAAATAATAGATGGAGGTGGTTGAGTCCCTTATTTTATTACCCTTTCCTTTTTTTCTTTTAGGGCATTTCAAAACTTATCTCTTCCTCACTCCACTGCTTTGAACCTAAGCTTTCAAAATTTGGATGTACTTCATTGTACAATCTATTAAAATCATCATCTATAGATAGTGTGTTAGGATCTTTTTCTTTCTCATCAATTCACTGACCTATTATCCACGAAACCTTGACCTTGGGATCCTTCCAATGCATTTTTATTAGATCATATTTCTTCTTTTTATTGATTTTGCTCTATGGGTTGACTTAACCCATTGCCTGATAGAAATATTCATATGATCTAAACTTTGGAGGAGGTTTAATGAGCAAGCTCAAGGGGAATGCACCAGTTTTATCTTTAGGATTTTTTCGAACCTTGACCTTGAGCCTATGCTCATGTTCAAAATTTGATTTTTTGATGCTCTTGATATATGTGGTAAAATTTCTCTGAGGGTCATAATTATAGTTACCCCCACTTGCTTGACTCCTAGCTCCTTCAACTTGCCTGACTCCTAGCTCCTTCAACTTGCCATTTGAAATAGAAGTAACTTTTATTCTATGTAGAAGCATTCCTCCCAACTTATAAGAGTTATAATATGTTGTTTTTACCTTTTCTCTCCCAAATTTATTATCAATTAGGTCCAATTTCCTGAATACTTCTAAAGAAAATAATCTATCTTGAAAATTTTTAGTAAGAAGGTATAGAAAAAACTAAATCCATGCATTTTGATGATGGTACCTTCTTCAATGAAGTACCAATCTCTAGGAAGGACACCTACAAATAAATGTCATTTTTTTGAGATGTGCTTAGGCTAAGAGCTTATTAATAGTGCTACAATTAGAGAATTTCTTTTTTTATGAAAGAATAATAAGAACTCTTTATCAAATCCCCCATATAGAAATATACCAATAGTCTTTGACCTTTTTCATCTATTCACTTTGGATCTAGAACTAGAAATACTTTTGGGTGTTGGAATAAGATCAAGTGCACCATAAATAATGAATACCTAAACACCCACGTAGTTAAAAAATTACTCTATCCCTCATGTCTCTACTTAGTAATTGACTTGACAAAGTCCAACATCATTTGCTCACTCCTTGATGCCTATTTCATTTTATACAAAACACCTAATTGGGAGGAGACCACAATTTTATTATGGTCTAGCCAACTATGAATGCCAACATCATCAAATCATATCTTGAGTTATCCTAAAACATATTGAGAGAAGAAGAACCTTTTAGTACTGGATCATCTGAGCTTAGGTATCTACATTCAGTGCATAGGAAATCCATGTTGGAGAATATTACATTATTTGGTACATGCCAATGTATCACCTTGGTACATTATTAGATTAGGTGTGTGTCTTATATTAGAGTGTGAATTTATATTTCATGTAATGTAATAATGTGCAAGAAATGCACAAGTATCATGTAATTAAGTGTGCAAGTGTTGTGAGTGTAAATGTGCACAAGTGTCCATTATGTAAGAGTGCACATGTGTCCTTAGAATGAAAAAATGAAGAGTTACAAAGAAGAGTGAAGATCAAGAGTGCACCATATGAGGAGTCACATACTATTATATATTTGTGACAAAGCATTGTAATTGGTATAAAAAATGCATAGCACATAACATGCATTAGTAGACCTTTATTCTATATCATTTTTAGTATTTTTGTGAGCATTTCCATGTGATTATTCTATGAGTATTTTTGAGTTATTCTTGTTATTATCATATTTATTGAGTTCATTATATTGCAACTTTGTTATATTTGATTATGTGGTTATTTACATTAAGTATTAGGCTTCAAAAGCTATCAATGGTATCAGAGCCACAACAAGGTTACTTGCATAGGTTTTTAAAAGTTACAAATAGTCTAAGGACATTTCCACTAGCTAAGGAAAGACCAGTGAAGTTAAGGACATTACCACTGGATAAGAAAAACTAGTGAAGACAAGTATTTCCACTGAGTTGAAGAAAAACCAATGAAGGCAAGAATTAATACCACTAGGTTGAAGGACAACTAGTGAAGATTAAGGTTACAAATTTTAGAGAACCAACTCAAGAAGAAAAGTTGGTCATTACTATTTTACTTTAGATATTGAAAAGTTTTAGATAGATTGAGTTTACCTATTCTAAGAATATATTTAGAATATAAGGTAATCTATAATATAGTTTTAGGTCTTGGAGATAGACCTTGATATTGGTAGAGAAAGGAGACTTGAAAAAAATCCCATTGGAAACAGAAGAATTCTAGCAAAGGTGTTTACATAAGGTTTGGGATAATCATCACCATTCGATGACAAGCCCATAAGATATAGAGGAGACCCATTGAAGGAGGCCCTAATGAATATTAGACAAGAAAGGAAAACTTGAAGGTAGAAGAAGACTTCAAGACAATAAAAGATCTTGAGGATAGTTCGAGTTAAAGGACAACAAGAAGACAAAAATATTACAAGATTTTAGAAGTTATTACAAGTCCACATTGGACAACAAGCTCAAGTATTCAAGTAAGCAAAACCACAAGGGTGTAATAGTTATTCAGCAAAATAAAGAAGTTACAATAGACCACAAGGGTGAAATAAAGGTTTAAGAGTTTTTTATGAATGCCATTCTTCTTAGGAACATTGGAATCTTTTGCAAGCTTGATATTTGCACCTACAAAAGAAAGAGAATTTAAAACAACCAATGTTTGAAGCATTAGATAAAGAAGAAGAACAAAAGAGATAAAGAAGAGGATCATTTGGAGTTAGCTGAACGTAGCAGCATAGCACGACAAGCTATAAAGTAGCACAACTTTGAAAGGAGTGCAATAGCACTAGCAGCATACAAGGGGATAACATTATCATGAGAACCTTGCATAAGAGTCATCCACACCTACACTTGCAAAGGATATTAGCAAGAAGATAAACAACAAAGTTCTAAGGTCAAGAGTCAAGAGCAAACTAGACTAAGCAAAAGAGCAAGATGATATTTTGGAAGATTCCACAAGGGTAATATTGAAAAGTTTAAAAGCCACAAGGGCAGTATCAAAGAGAAAGATAGCACAGTAAATGCCACAAGGGAAACAATAAATATAAGAGATCTTATAATAAGCCTTTTGTTAATAAATATAAATTTGAATAGTGAAAGTGATAGACTAAGATTCTTCAATGAAGAAAGCAAGCTAGCATCAACATATAAGAAGGCAACATATGAAAATAATGGATAGCTAGTTTATATTTAATTTTTTTTTTAATAATGTAGTCTTAGAGATTGACATGTAAGTTTCTTGCATCCCAAAATAAATGTGTCACCTACACCTAAATAACAAGGTAGAATTAGAGTTAGATTAAATAGCATCAAAGTTGGATGCCAAAGGAAGAATGCTAAGCTAAGACAACAAGTTAAAAGAAGACAAAATATTAAGCAACATCATCTCTATTAGAACTATGTAGAGAAAGAAAAATCAAACTCTAAATGCACAAATACATTATAGAGTGCCTAAGTCTTTCAAGAGTGCCTAAGATAGAGAAGAATATGAGTGCAGTAGTCAACACCAAATTGCACATGTTTGAGTCAAGCAATATCAAATAGAGGAGGAGACAAGTTCATATTGCAAAAGGAGCAACTAAGCATTAGAAATTCATAACCACTACAAGGGAATTTATATAATGTATTGGATGGTATAATATTTTTATGTGTTTGAAATCTTGAACGTTGAGCAACACACCTAAACCTACATAAATAGGAGTAGGCATAGTTAATGGAATAGTCATAGAAAAATTTGATAAGAGTGTAGTCTGAGAAGATAAAAGCTCAGTCAAAATCAAATTTAATATAGGGGGCAATCAAAGTATCAAGTGCCCCTAGACAATAAGAGCTAGTGTCATTCAAGAGCTATAAACTAGTAAGTGCTATGAGTCAACAATATCCAACAAGGAGCCATCAAGATGCTATGAGTCATCCAAATACCAAGCATTGATGAAGATAATATGTCCATCTAAGCAGCCAACAAGGACATCTATGAGCTACCTAGGTGTCTCAGGTCAACGCCATAAGTGAGCAATATTTTACAAGAAATTGAAGCACCATTAGCATCACCATAACACCATTAGGTAGTGAAGTGTTGCAAGAATTGAAGCGCCAAGGTCATTCTACTATTGAAGAACCAAAGACATCATTCAGTGAAGTGCCATTAGAATACTGAGGAGCAAAAGATGAAGTGCCACTCTAAGCACCACCCAAAGGGAGACTCTAAGCAAAGATATCAAGCACCAAGGAGAAGTACAAGCATCACTTAGGAACACTTGCACCATACACAAGGGAAATCAAATGTTTGAAGTGCATTCAAGTATTGAAATAGGTATTCAAAGAGCCAAGCCTATACAACATAATTCTTGAATGATAGCACCAAGGAGAAAGTGCCAAATGTCAAAGTGAAACATTTGGAATGAGCAATCAAATTTCATACCTCACCACTTTGCCAAAGTTCGTTGAATGTAATGGAAGGTTTGAATAGAACATTTGAGTTCAATATGAAATGCTTGATGAAGTGATTTCATGTAGAAAAACTCCACATATTCTATTTGCTGGTAGAGATTATTGAAGCATCCAAGCAGAGGGAAAGAGGTTAGAAAGGAGGAGAAGTGAGCATATATTCTCACACACTCGAAGATGAAGAAGGCACAATGAAACATAGTACCATAGAACACATTTCTAGAAAGACGCACCATTAAGGAGGTAATTAGGGTTTCAAAATTATTTTTTTTGCTAAGGTTAAAAGGAGGAATAAGGAGTTTATAATGTTAATTATTATTTTTGCTAAGGTTTATTGAGTTTAATGGAGAGATAAGTAGGTTAATAGAGAATTTATTACCATAATTTCTTGTTAAAATTTTGGAGTGATAAGTAGGCTTTAGTATATTTAATTTGAAGTTTTTAAGAGTTAATTAATACTTGAAAGCTTTATTGGTTTATTATTTTTTGAAATTCAAAAGCCATAGAATATTTGCAAATAATTTAAGTTATGGAGAAATAAGGATTTCTACTTCAAATTTAGGAAATTTTTGAATTTACAAAATTCTTAGTTTTATAGTTTCTATTTAATTAGGGAGCCATAAGGTTTTTCACTTCAAAGGTTTTTGAAAACTTAGAAACTTGAAATAATTACTAATAAAAACTAGGGAGTCAAAAGGATGTCTACTTCTAGGAACTCTATGGATAATGATATGGAAAATATAATTAGAAAAGAAACGGCATGTCATAAAAACTAGAATAAAAAATTTGCTCATAAAACTAAAGGCAAATTAGATTTAGCTTCAAAATTGATCTATAGTGAAGCAATAGAAGAAAGCTTTAAAATTTTAGAATATTATCTAAATGCTAGGGTTATTGAAGCAATTGATAATGGAAATAATATATTATAATTTATTTGGATATTGGTAGCTTATTATATATGGCATTGCTTACCCTTAAATATAAGAAAGAAGAAAGCATAAAACAAAAGGAATTGATTGAATCCTTTAAGAATAAAGCAAAAATAGATGAATCCTTTTTGGAAAAACTATTTCATTCTTCATGCAATATTGATAATCAAGTTGATCTAATTCAGATTCTTACCATGATGCTTTATGTGAATATTTTGAAGTCTCTATATTGTAGAAGACATGTGAAATGAAGAACAAAGGCAAAGGAAAAATTATTTTACATGAATCTAATGATAATACGATAGTTCAAGAAAGCACAAAGTCTAAAAAAAAAGCCGAGACTAAAGAAAATAAGCAAGAAGAAAAATAATTAGATCATGAAGAAGGACACATACAATGTAAGGTGAATTAAAGGATGAATATTATCTTCAATAACTAAATAATGTAATACAAGGGGGTGTTGGAGAATATTACATTATTTGGTACATGCCAATGTATCACCCTGGTATATTATTAGATTATGTGTGTCTTAGATTAGAGTGTGAGTTTATATTTCATGTAATGTAATAATATGCAAGAAATACACAAGTGTCATGTAATTAAGTGTGCAAGTGTTGTGAGTATGAATGTGCACAAGTATCCATTATGTAAGAGTGCACATGTATCCTTAGAATAGGAAATTGAAGAGTTACAAAGAAGAGTGAAGGTCAAGAGTGCACCATATGAGGAGTCACATACTATTATATATTTGTGACAAAGCATTGTAATTGGTATAAAAAATGCATAGCACATAGCATGCATTAGTAGACATTTATTCTATCATTTTTAGTATTTTCATCAACATTTCCATGTGATAATTTTGAGTATTTCTGAGTTATTCTTGTTATTATCATCTTTATTGAGTTTATTATATTGCAAATTTGTTATATTCAATTTTATGGTTATTTAAACAAATTTTTAGGCTTCAAAAGCTATCAATCCATATTGATTCTATCTAGGAGTTCATTAAATATTTTCTCTTCTTCTTCCATATTAATGTTATATTCCCTCTTTGGCAAGAGAAACACCTACTCGATTATATGTCTAGTAATGTTTACTTTAAAATTACAATCTAGGGACTTGATTTCTTGAGTGTTGGGCTCATAAAACTTTGTGTATGTTACAATTAGCTTATAGTAAAAGTAGACTTTAGGCAATAGGTATTGTGCTAGGTAATTGCTCTAAATATTTGACCCAAATCTTCTTGGTTGAGTGACCTTGAATCATTGCCATGTGTCTTCCCTTAGAATCTGTCTTTTTTTTGAAATTTTAAGATCTAAAAAATTCGTAATTGCTTCTTTTAATAGTTCAACATTGAAGGTATAATTTGGCACAAGTACTTCCAAGGATTCTAATGAAAGGGCCATCTCGATTTTAGATCCACTTGCCTTAGAAGATACCATGCATTGGTTGTTATCTTATTTTTTATTTATTTTTATAACTTTCTAAGAATTCTACACTTTTACTTGTTTCTATGTTCTTTATGCAACTATGCTCCTCAATGTTTTATCGTGCTTAAAAACATTCCATGTGCTCTGGGTTTGGTAAATATAAAGCTAAATGAGGAAAGAATACTTTATAGAAGGTTTCCTTCTTACCTTGCATATTCACTACCTTTTTTCATCTGCCATGCATTTATGATACCATATTGTTATATTATAGTAGGACACTTTCCACCTTTCATGATCAATTCTTCACCCCTATAGAGCCACCTCCAAAATATCTTCACACCTTCTAAGACAAATTCATGTTACAAACCTTGTAGTGAAATAAAAACACATCCATACAAAATTTAATAATAATAGAAAATATCTTGCAATTAATAATATTGCAAGATGAAATGAAAATGCAATAGATTATATTGTAAAAAATAAGAGCATACTATAGAATCGTAGGACTCTTCGAGGGGGAAACCTTCTTAGAAGTAGAGCTTTGATACAATAAACTATGAGAGACTTCATAACTATAATGCTCAAAGGTTGGATTCACATGCTAGTGGCCACCCAAGATAAAATATTTTACCAAACAAGTGGTTACATTTTTAATAACGATTACATTAAATGATCCCACTTATCTAGGTACCTCAATTGCCACATTCACATTACATAACATTACATAATATTATTAATATGGAGTCCCCATGTTAGGAAAGACGTAATTACATAATAAGGTTAGGATGGGGTCCTAACATACCCTTCTTCAAAAATATTTGTTCTCAAACCTAGAGAGGTTCCCATATAACACCTTTTGGCTATAATCCCTACCATTTGACCAAAAATTCAATGATGGTGTGGTTATAGAGAGAGTGTAGGTTCTTTGGTCAAAAATATTTTCAGGATCCAAGATGATTGAGCATTCTTCATCTAAATTAGGAAGTGTTGACTGAAATTAAATGTGATTATCAAGTACCTTCTTGAGACAAGAGACATGGAAGATTGGACGGATCTTAGAAGAAGGTGGTAATGCAAGCTCATAGGCCACTTGTCCAATCTATTGCAATATCTGGTAGGGTCCATAAAATTAGGCTTCCAATTTTTGATGAGGTTAAAATTGCATGAGATATCATTTGTAGGATTTTAGTTAAAGAAAGACCATATCATCAACATTAAAACAATTCTCAAAATGGTGTTAGTTAGTCTACTATCGCATCAAGTTTTGAGCTAGAACTAAGTTCTCCTTCAGTTGCTACAAAATTTGGGCATGCTCTTGAAGAGTTGCATCCACTGCCTAAAATTTGGAGTTTCTAGGAACATATGAAGAAGGTAAAGGAGGTGGGCACCCATAAAATTATTCAAAAGAAGTAATTCTAGAAGCTATATGGAATGAAGTGTTGTGCCACCACTTAGCCAAAGGCAACCACTTAGCCCACTATTTTTGTTTTTAGGAGGTAAAAAAATGAAGGTAGGTTTCCAAGCACTTGATAATTTTAGTCTTTGCATCCATCTATGTTTGGTAGGATAAGCTCATTCCTAGTTTCATTCCCTATATTTTAAAATATTCTTGCCAAAATCGACAAGTAAAAGTAGGGTCATGATTAGAAACAATGGATTTGGATATATCGTGGAGTTTGAAAATGGATTCTATGAATATTTTAGCAATGGTAGAGAAATGACAAGGATGGGTGAGGGAATATAAATGAACATACAAAAAGAGAGGGTCCACCACCACAAGAATGATCGATTTTCCTCTAGATTTACGAAGCCCTTCAATAAAATCCATGGATATATCAATCCATACATTGTTTGGGATTGGCAATGGTTGTAGAGTGCAGAAAGTATGAATCATTTCTCCTTTTATCCATTAGAAAATTTCACATGTAGCCATAAAAGTTTGAATATGTTTTTTATTCCCTCCCAATAGAATGACCTTTTAGCTCTTTCACATATCTTCAAGAATCCTGAATGGTCTACAATAGGTGAAGTATGAATTTCCCTTATGATATCTTCATGGAGTGATGAAGTTTTAAAGACTATAATGTAACCCTAATATATTGAAAAGTGTCCATCCCATGAATATCTAACATGAAAATTGGAATCCCTTTGGAGTTGTTCTTGCAAGATTTGGTCCTTGGCCGTGTCTTCTTGAAGTTAGGAGACCCATTTGGGGAAGTTGGGATAAAATAAAACACACTATTATTTGATCCTCAAAATGATGAGAGAGGGTATTTGCTACAATATTCTCATTTCCTTTCTTATACATGATGTCATAATCATACCCCAACAATTTTGAAACCCATTTCTACTATGTTGGAGTAGATACCCTTTGTTCCAAGAAATATTTCAGACTCTGGTGGTTCATTTCATAGAGAAATGTTTCCCAATGAGTTATGGTCACCAATTATTAACAACATGGACAATATCCATAATTTTGTTTTTATAAATAGATTTTTCTAAATTTTTGCATGATAACATCTTACTAGTGAAAGCTAAGGGTCACCCTCCTTGCATTAATATGGTCCAAATTCCATGAACTGGAGCATTACTTTCAATTATAAATGGTTTAGAAAATTTAGGAATGGACAACATTGGGGTTAAAATCATAACCTCAAGATTTTCAAATGCTTGTTCTATTATATATGACCATATAAATAAATTATTTTTCAACATGGCCATTAAGGAGGTGGATATTTTTCATTTTTTTGTACAAATAGATGATAATAGCCTATGAGACCAAAGAATCCATGAATTACCTTGAAATTTTGTGGCTTAGACAAATTTTGGATAGCTTTAATTTTCTTGGGGTCAACCTTGACTACCTCCTATGAAACAACATGCCTTGAGTATTAAACTTCGTACATGCCAAATGAACTTTTAGATCAATTGAAAAATAACTAAGTCCTGTAATAATTTCAAAATTTGATCCATATTTTGTAAGTGCTTGGTCCAAGTGCTCTTGTAGATGTGAATGTCATCAATGAAAACCAAAATAACCTTGAGAAGAAATGGGCATAAGAAATTATTCATGAGGCTCTAAAATATTGATGGTGCATTAGTTAGGCCATATTTCATGACCAAAAATTTGTAATGGTCCTCTTGAGTTCATAATGCTATTTGGGGATGTCTTCCTCCTTTAGACTTATCAGGTGATAACTAGAGTGGAGATCCAACTTGGAGAAAAACTTTGTGCTATGTAATTCATACAACAATTCATCGATCATAGGGATAGGAAATTTATCCTTAATGATGAGCTTATTAAGCTCACAAAAGTCTATACATAGCTTCCATGACCCATATTTATTTCTAACCAATAGTACCAAAGAAGAATAAGGACTATTACTAGGTTGAATTACCCTTGTTTTTAGTAATTCTTGAACCACCTTCTTAATTTATGACTTAAGTGCATAGGGGTATCTACAGGTTCTAATGTTAGGTGGTAAGCTTCTTGGTACCAATGGTATTGCATGATCATGGAAATGATATGGAGGTAATTCTGTTAGTTCCATAAGAAATACATTATGTTTAATCAAAATGAGTTGCAAATCCCCTTGGGGTTTATTTGCTTTTGAAGTCTATGGTTGAATTGCAAAAAATTGGGATACTACCCCATGTGAGGAATTTTTTAATAATTTCTTCATATGGATTGAATTCATAACCTACAAATATTCTATTGATGAACCATAAATAGTTTAGAACCTACCATTATGAGAGAATTGCATTCATAATTTGATAAATTTCTAGGCTAATGTTCCTAAGGTATGGATCCATCATGTTCATAGTGTTAGAATTAGAGTATATTACATCATTTGGGTGATTTTATGTAAATATACCAAAGGTACATAGTTAGGACATTATATTAATCTAGGGGGAAGTTATCTAGTTACTTGAGGAAGAAGCAACATATGCATAAGAGTCAATATGCATGTGTGCAAGGCATCCCATTATACAACTAGTTGGAGTGTTGCCAAGGAACCCTTCTTCCTACATAAATGGGGTCATGGTTTACATATTTTTATATCACTTCTTTTCATTCAATAAGATGTTCTATTGCTTTATTCTTTGTCTCATAATGTACTGCTGCTAAAGCCATAAGTGGTATCAGAGCTACAAGAATTCCTAGATAGAAATAGGGAAATCTAGTACTACGGTTTTTGCAAAACAAACACACCCTTAGACCTACCACTTGCAAATTACATTGCTTTAAGATCACTTGAAGAGCTCGACAAGAATAAGGAGATTAGAGAAGGTCTCATCAAGCATCTAGAAAAGTCTAGGAGAGCCTTGTTGAAGATCATCAAGAGAGTTCTTTGGAGAATTCCTTGGAGAAATCCACTACCAAGGTGAAGTCCCTGATAGTGAAGGACTTGGGATAATTGTCGCCATATGATAATAAGCCCAAGAGGAGAATTTGGCAAGGAGTGCCAAATCCTAGAAGAACATCCTACTTGAAGCAACAACTTGATGATTTTAGACACCAAGATCTACATCCTCTACAAAAGTGGGAGAAGAGCTACAAAAAAAGGTAAGCAAATTTTGGTGCAAAAATATTCATTAATTGGATTACTTATCAGATTTATTAGAGCACTTGAATTTGGATTATAGTTGCAAGAAGAAATTTAGATTACAATATTCTAAAGTGCAAAAAGAAAAAAAATCATTTTTATGATTTATTTGCACATTTATTAGGAGTTGATTAGATTTTAGATTAGCTTATATCAAATACCTATCATCTACTTTAGAAAAATAAAAATAAGACTAAGTCCTACAACATTGATTGTAGTGAAATTGCAGAATAACTCTTAAAGATTCATTTTAGGTTATTCTTGATTAGTTGCAGTATATTATTAGTGCATGAATTTGAGAGTTTATTGGAGTGATAAGGTGTAATATTAGTGCATTAAAAGTGAAGGACTTTTACTATTATACTACTCTAAAAAATAAATTAATTTTGTGTTTCTTGAAGGGCACAAAATCTGATTTGTATCGAGTGTCTAAAGACACTATTGAAGCACAAAAATCTGCAACTTGTAGTGGCCAAAAGAAGCACACAAAAGGTTAGAATCCTCCAAAATTTGGAGAAGAAATTAACTAACCAAAAAAAAAATAGAAGCTTCAAATATTGAGACTTGGTGAGCCTCAAAAAGCATTACAAGGTTAGATGCAAGGAAAGAAAGTGCAAAAAATTGCATCTATTGAAAAACTTATATCTACTGTTATTTAAAGCTTGGATTTGTTATCAAAGTGTCCAAGAAAAAAGGGAAAGGTGTATCTACTCTTAAAAGACAAGAAACACCAAGGGATCTCTATTGATTCTGGTGCCAAAGGTATCTCTTACATTGTTGTTATACTCAACCGTAGATATCATCGAACAATGAGGAGTTTTTGCATCTAAAAAGGTAAGGTTTAATCCCATTTATTATTGCTTTCATAGTTGGAGATATAAGGGTTATAAATTAAGGTTAAAACTTATATTTTGAAAGCAAAATCTATAAGGCATAACTTATCTCATTGATTTAATATTTGTAATTTAACCTAGGAGAAATAAGGAATTCTACTTGGATTAAATTATTTAAAATTTTGCAAATATTATTATTTTCTATTTTTCCAAACTTGGGAGCCACAAGGGTTACTACATCAAATTTATTTTATTGGAAATTAGAAATAATCCAAGGGATATAAAATATGTTATTAGGGTTTCTATTAAGGTTGGATAAATATATATTCTTACTTGTCTCAAACCTTCAAAAAGGGGCAAAAAAATTCCAATATTAAAACCTCTTCAAAAATTGAAAAGTGCTTAGTTCAATTAGGAGTAATAAGGTGTTAAGAATTTGATATTTTATCCTTACAAAACTTGTACAAAATAAACTAGAATTAAACTATAGCACTATATCATGGAGTGTTGGTATATAGATTCAGGTGCAAGCAAGCATATAACAAGAAATATACTTTGGTTTAACTCTTTGAAAAAGATAAATGAAAATCCAGTTGCAGTAGCAGACAATAAAACATATGAAGTAAAAGGAATCAGAGATATTCTAGTAAATATTAAAGATGGAAAAGGAATAATCAAATATGTATTGTAAGTTCCAATTTTAACCACCAATCTCATTTTTGTCTCTCAACTTATGGATCAAAACTTAACTATTGAATTCAAGGTTCTCACTGGGAGAAAACAATGTCACATATCCAGACAGGGAAAAAATATAGCATCAAGATCATAAAAAAATGGCCTATTTGTCTTGGATACAACTACTCACTCAACTCTTTAAATCAATGCTTCAAAAATATGATACAAAAGACTAGGACATACCAATAAGACACCAATGAAGGAATTATTCAGATATCATATGGTGGAAGGACTACCTAGTCTATCTACAGAAACTACTGTATGTGTAGAATGTTTAGCAGGAAAAAAACATAGAATTCCTTTTGAATTGCATCAACACAGAGCTCAAAAACCTTTAGAGATAATATATACAAATTTATGTGTACCCATGAAGGTTGATAGTGTTGGAGGAAATAAATAATTTTAGTTATTTGTTGATAATTACACAAGGAAAATATGGGTATACTTCATGAAATACAAGTCAAATGCATTCAGTTTCTTCAAACAATTCAAACTCAAAGTAGAGAAATAATCAGGAAAGACTATAAAAGCACTTCAAACAGATAAGGGGAATTTGTTTCTAAAGAGTTTGACTTATTTCTAGAGGAAAATGGAATTAAAATACAACTCACTACAACATATTCACCTCAACAGAATGAAATTACAAAAAGAATAAACATGTCAATAATGGAAATGGTTAGATGCATGTTGAAAGAAGCACAACTTGATCATCAATTTTGGGCAGAAGCAGTACAAATAACAATCTACATACAAAATAGTCTACCTACAAGAGTACTCAAAATATTTCACCAGAAGAAGCATGGTCAAGACAAAAGCCCAACATAGAGAAATTAAGAATATATGAATGTAAAGCCTATATGCATATTCTAAAATAGAAGAGGAATAAACTAGATCACAAAACCATGGTAGATATATTTTTTGGTTATGACAATGAATCCACAAGATACAAAATACTAGATTCATATACAAAAAAAGTCTATATTAGCAGAGATGTAGTCTTTGATGAAATAGTCAAAGTTGACACAGGAAAATCTAATGATGACATAGAAGTTCTTTTAGATCTATCCGAAGAAGATATAGTAAGTGAAGAGTCAGAATAAAAATATCAAGAACATGGAACATAATATCCTAGAAGAGAACCAATATGGCTCAAATATATACTCAGAGAAGTAAATCTAGAAAGGATGCCAGATATTACTACTACAAGATCTCAAACTTGCAACATAATCATAATGAAGAGAGGGATGTTGAGTAATATAGTAGAACCAACATCAACACTACAGACATTAAATGATTCATACTAGAAAGTAGCAATGGAATCTGAATTTATGTCACTTCAAAAGAATAAAACACGGAATATAGTGGAATTATTCCATGAAAAAAGGGTAGTAGGGTGTAAATGGGTTTACAAGGTCAAATACAAAGCATATGGAACACTAGACAAATACAAGGCTCGATTAGTGGTAAAAGGATATACTCAAATAGAAGGAATAGACTATGAAGAAACATTTGCACCAAAAACAAGAATGACTACTATCAGAACAGTCTACGCACTAGCAACACATCAAGGATGGAAACTTCATCAGATGGATGTAAAAAGTACCTTTCTTAATGGTGACATAGAAGAAGAAGTCTGTATGTCACAACTAGAAGGTTTTATCACTCAGGGATAGGAAGATAAGGTGTGCAGATTAAATAAATATTTATATGTTTTAAAGTAAGATTCTAGATCCTGGAATATAAATATCAACAATCATATATTACAACATAACCTCAAAAGAAGTTCATCTGACCCCAGTTTATATACCAAGAAAATTGAAAATGATATCTTGATTCTCATAGTATATGTTTATGACATTGTGATTACTGGAAGTTCATAAAAATTGATAAGAGATATAAAAAGGGATCTGGAAAAGGCATTTAAAATGATAGATCTAGGGTTAATGAGTTACTGTCTTTGTCTATAATTTTATCAAGGAGAAGACAAAATAGTGATCACTCAAATAAATTATGCAAAATCCCTACTGGAAAAGTACAAAATGATAGAATGTAAGCCCAAAGATACACCAATGGAACAAGGGATTCAACTGTCTAAAAATGATGAAACACCACTAGTTTCAGCTACATTATATCGATAGTTGATTGGAAGTCTTCTAAATTTTACAAAAAACCAACCAAATATTGTTTTTACAGCAAATTATCTATCACGGTTAATGCAAGAACCAAGAGAAAGTCATTGGAAAGCTACAAAAAGGATATCACAATATATAAAGAAAACTAAAGACTATAGACTAACCTATTTAAAAGATGTCAAAGGATTTTGTCTACAGGGTTACTCAAATTTAGACTATGCTGGATCCATTGATGATAGAAAATATACCTCAGGATATGTCTTCTACCTTGGATCAGGATCCATATCTTGGCACAACAAGAAAAATTATACAGTAGCACAATCATAAACTAAAGCAATATATCGAGCAGTAAGAGTTACCACCTGTGAAGCACTATGGCTACAATACATACTAGCCAACATGGGAGTTAAACAAGCTCCAACCATGATGTTTTGTTACAATCAAGGAGTACTGAACCTGATCAATAATCCAATCATACATGAAAGAACAAAACATATTGAAACACAATGTCATTTCATCAGGGAATATTTTTAGAATAAACACATCATCATCAAGTATGTCCCTACAAAAGATTAGTTAGCAAATATCTTTACAAAGGCACTTGGAAAGATCAAATTTTAAAAATTTAGATATCATCTATGCAATTCAAAGGAATATCATACCCAAATAATGTAATATAGGGGGTGTTAGAATTAGAGTATATTACATCATTTGGGTGATATTATGTAATGTACCAAAGGTACATAGTTAGGACATTATATTACTTTAGGGGGAAGTTATCTAGTTACTTGAGGAAGAAGCAACATATGCACAAGTGTTAGTATGCATGTGTGCAAGGTATCCCATTATACAACTAGTTGGAGTGTTGGCCAAGGAACCCTTCTTCCTATATGAAGGGGGTCATGGTTCACCTCTTTTTGTATCACTTACTTTCATTCAATAAGATGTTCTATTGCTTTGTTCTCTATCTCATAATGTAATGTTGCTAAAGCCATCACCTAGAATAACATCACATCCTCCAAGTCTAAAGGTAAACATATCAATTTTGATTTCATAGTCCCATATCTTCAAATTATGTGTGCTACCTAAATCAATAAGAATTATAATTCTTTGCCCTTTGAAGAATCCTACCACCTTCATAGTTTGAGGGGTCAAGATTTCTACAAGTGCATGGACATGAATATTTGGTTGTAATTCTTCTTGTACTTCATCCCCATTCTAAGGCTCTTCCTCCTATGATTCTATTTCTTCATAAGGTGTTTTAGTCACTTTTGAGTCATTCTAATCGATAAAAAAAATGTGTATGAATTTATGTCCTGATGAATATTTCTAATCATAATTTTAACATAAGCCTTGTGCTCGATGGGCATCCATTTTCTCCCTAGTCAATTGTTTGATATGCAAAGATTTATTGCTAGTATTTGATGTGAAATTGGATGCAAATGTAGGTTTGGTCTATGGTAATTTAGATGACCTTGTATGGACTAAAAAATTTCTCTCCGTTAGTCTTGCCAATCCTATGCTTGCATCATAGATTGTGGTTTGAACATATTTATCTCTTCCTTGATCTCATCTTTCAACCCATTGATAAAACAACTCTAAAATAATTTTTCATTTAAACCCTTTGTCCTATTAGCCAATTTCTCAAAATTAGTATGCTATTCTTGTAAGGTAGAGGTCTATTTCAATTTTTTTAAGGCTCTTGTAAAGTCCTCATACTTAGTAGGGCCAAAATAAGCGAGTGATTAGGACTCAAAGTCCTCCCAAGAAGATTTAGGATTCTTGATACCATTGTAGGGTCTCAAATTAAAATTTAAAGGATACCATGGTGACCCATAAATATTAAGGAATTTTATGGAGTTTGATGAATTGATCTTCCCAACACAACCAACTTTAGTGTCCTTGCCATTAAACTTGGAAAAGTTTATTTTGGGAATTTTAAATGGGGTATTAGTGTAAAAAAGAGCATGTTGGGTTTCTTCATCTCTATTTACTAAATTTCCACCTAGTACTTCAGTATTAATCTATTGTTATAATTTTAGGCCTTCCTTTAACTACTCTTCAACCTCAAGAAAATTTTTCTCAATCCCTGTTTTGACTTTAAGTTGGTCAGATTTTAGGACTTGCATGTGATATTTCATATGTTTAATTTTTGTTCCAATGTGTGACATTTGGCTCTATAGGTTACTAAATGTTTTATTTAATTGTTCCATATATTAAATTTGTTCCATCTTCTCATTACACCTCTAGTTTGTCTAGCCTTGTAATTATGATTTGGATCACTCAAATTGACTTACTAAAAATTAAAGTGTTGTCCTAGGGGTTATATTTTTAGTAATGGTCCAAAAATATGTTTGGGTTCTATATATCAAAATTATTAGATTTAAAAGATTAATACAATGGACTAGGTCTTTGTAGACACCTAAAAATATCTCAAACAACCTCTTGCAATAATATTTAATGAGCAAAGAACAAAATATTCAAAAATTGATCCAATCATCCAAAACCCTAGGTAAAGTTAACCTAAACCCTAGGTAAAACTAACCTAAGCCCTAGGTTGATCTAAACCCTAGGTGGGGTCCACCTCATCCTCCACTCACACCCCTCTACACTCTTTTCTAAGCACTCACCTTCACACGTAATGCTCATCCATTTTCCCCCTTTAAATATTTTAATGAAAATTTAATAAAAAGGTGGGATTTCTCTTTCCTAGGTAAGGTGGCCTTCCCTAGGTGTTAAATGAGCATGGAGAACCCATCACCCATAGGAGGTAAGCCTTACCCATCCACCTAATGCATTAAACATTCCTTCTCTCTCCTCCCTATTCTCCTACCACATCGTGTGCCCCTTTTTCTTCCTAGGAGGTCTATAAATAAACCATGCTACCTATGGTTTCAGGAAGAGGATTCAAAGCATAGTTATGCTACCAAATTGCACCTTGACTATGCATGGGATTTTTGAACAACTAACACTCCTTCCACTAAGTTTATTTTTAGGTTTCTAGTTATTTTCAAGGTAGAATAGGTACTAACACATTTTGGATTGATTCCAAATTCCATCGATGGCTTCTACGGCTAACATAGGGACCAATCCAAGTCAAAAAATTCAAAACTTATGAAGAGGTCCATTCACACCTAGAAAATTTAAGGAGGGATATATTTTCCAATTTTAGGCTACTACACCAGCCTTCCAGGTAACCCCTTTCTCCCTTATAAATTTTAGCACATTATAATATTCCCTTGATGCATTTTTGTTCATTTTTATCACTATATCTACATTTGTAGGAGGCTTGATTGAGACATACCCCAAATAGTATAACATATTTTTGTAGGGTTACACAAGATTACAAATTGGTGTAGCTCATGGTAGCACACATCATAAGCCCACTCTAAATTTGAGGATCTAAAGTAAGGCACATGTGGTGCCACAAATATATTTGATGCTAGGGTCCCTCCTAATGGAGTCCCTCTTTTCTAGCCCTTGGGCATATTGTAAAAGGGTTACATCCTAAATACTTTGTAACACCTTTTACAAAATCAATGAAATACATGTTTTTTTCTATATTTTATTTCATTTTGGTGATCACGGTTTATTTGATTTTGTGAGTTAATATCTATCTAACAAATTTATGTGGTTTTTCTATCATTGTAGGTACTACAAATCAAGCATGGTGTCTTCCAAATATCTAAAACACACAACTTCATGATTTATCTTGCTTTATTTTATGTCATTGTTTGTAGTTTAGATGTCATTTTAAGTATTCTATGCTAAAAATAGGTATTGATTGAGTTTAGTAGGATTCTAATATTTTACTTGCAAAATCATAGGTACGACCATCAAACTACTGAATTCTATACCCTTGACCCAAGATAGGTTCAAAAATGCCCGAAAAACACTTTTTGAAGAAACGTATGGACATGTATGTTTTCACCCAAAAAACGTATGGAGTGGTATGCTTTGGCCCAAAAAATGTACAAAGAGGTATGTTTTCAATTTTAACATGTGCGAAAAACTCTATCAAACCCCAAGAGCCATACAAAAGCTAGAAAACACAGGTAGACCATTGTAAACTATGAATTTCACCTATTTCTATTCTATTTTCCACCTCTTTAAAGAGTTGCCCCTTTCAAACAGTAATTTAGAATTTCCTTTACAAAAATGCACCTCACTCATAGGTTGTTTCTCAAAATGCATATCTACTTCACAAAACTGCTTTCTTTTATGTGTTTTACTTTCAAAAGGTACCTAGCACACTAGGTCAACTTTCAAAACATGCTTTTATTTTACAAAATGACTTTCTTAGGCATATTTTACTTTCAAAAGGTACCTAACTCAATAGGTCAAATTCCAAAACACACCTTTGATTTACAAAATATATTTATCTCATCGATTTTATTTTCAAAAGGCACCTAGAACATTAGGTCAACTTGCAACATAGCTTAAACTTGCTTTCAAAATGCACCAAAAATTGTTTGGTCAATTTTACAAATAGTGTAGCTTTCTTTTCAAAAGGTAAATTATTTTGAATAACATATTTGGAAATGTTGTCTTTCTATTTTGCTCTAGCATAGTTTCCTTTCAACATTTCCATTTCTAAAAAGAAAATAAAAACAATAAAAACACACATGCATGTAAGTCATAACATTATTTTGTGTTGGATTTCATCACCAATTGCAAAAAAGGAGATCAACAATATTTGCTCTCACTAGTAAGCATTGACTCACCTCCCCAGACACCTTAGTAGCCCCCATGAGTGGTTTTCTAGAATTCATCATCGAAATATCCCCTACTATTGAGATTACCTCAGGGTAGGATTAGGCTAGATGCCCCTGCTCATAAGGCTTACATAATTAGTAAGTTTGCAACTATCATTCTTGACTAAACCCATCCAAGGGTGAAGTGAAAGCCTGGGTAGGCCAGTAGTAGGTTTTAGATAGCACCACCTCTTTCATAAGAGGAATGTTTTCTCCCCCTTCTAGTCACCCTAAGCCTTACTCCATCATAGGAAGCTCCTCATCTATTCTTGTATCACCACTCCTTGCATACCTTTGAGTATAGTAGGAAGGGTGTGCATTAATGTTATCTTTTTTAATAGGTTAATTCACATAAAGCTTCAACTAGGATCTAAATATGAACCAAACCAATGCTACTAAAAATGAAACTTAATAACAAAAATATATTACAAATAATATCTCACAAAATATAACACAAATGAACACAATATACAAAAATTACATTAATGATATAGCTTGGTTACAATGCATGGAGCTTTACCTCCAATATATCCTTTTTCATGACTTTTTAGTTCTCTAACTATTGCTCTCCTCTTTCATCTGGGAGATGCAACCTTTCATATTCCTCTAATAAAGACAAAACTCTCAACTTGCCACATATCATGTGACTCTTCATACTCTCATGAAACTTTGCACTCTTTCTCATATTGCCATACATTATATAAAATATAAATCATCTACCAAACTAATATTGCAAGGGGGCCAAATAATGTAATATCTCCAACACCCCCTGTATTACATTATTTGGTAGGAAGGATTTTTCCTTCAATCACTGATTCTTCTTTCTCTTCAATATTTAGCTCTGAATCTGTCATGGTTGGATAAATAATCTATGTCTACCTCTAGATCAATGTATTTGAGTTACCTTTGTATCACTGTCTCTGGGTCACTGCCTCTAGGTCACTTCCATTGGTTTTGCTTTTGGGTTACTATCTTTGGATCTCTACGTCTAGGTCACTGCATCTAGGTCGCTTCCACTGGATCACTACCGCCTATTTATAATCCCCTAGCTCCACCCAACCAAAACTTGGATGTATTTTGAAATCCCCTACCTTAGCACATGCAAGCTACAACACTAACTGCACAAGTGCAAAACCCTCAAGTAAATAAGGTCAATTACATTCCTGAATGATATGGCTTCATAGGGATGGTTAAAAATATCACAAAAAATAACAAATATACCTCTCAACCTAGTCAATAAGTGTCGATGCCTACCCCATCATCGTTTACACCTCCATAGGCCCAAGATCTACCTCCACCATTGAAGACAATTATCACCATTAAAAGCAATATTACTCATTAACTTCAAATAGTGCCTATCAAGTTATCGATATATGACATCCTACCACAATATTAGCCTTATCATGAAGCATTAAATGACATATTGAGGTCCATCGATCTTCAAATAGATGATAGCAATGTTTTTCTAACTCCATAGGTAATATGTGTACCAGCATGCAACTATACATAGTGTTATATGAACATGAGATAATAAATCTTATAGGCCCTAGGTTGGATCCTCTTCCTCATCTTCAAGATAAAGGTGAGCATATGAGGTTACATTCCTATATTGACGATAAGGGTCGTATCTATCCAGGTGAGAAAATTTTTAGCTCATCCATGGTCTGTCAAGCAGAGTGTCCCACTCATCTATTCCAGGCACTAGTGTATAATCTCATACATACTTAGCATGGTGTATGGATCAAGTCAAGATGTGAATATATGACATTGCCCTACTGGGCATCTCAATGGGAAGATTATATCTAGTAATGGTACGATATCGACTTCGACCAAGAAGGTCATCTTCTCGATCATCTCAGGGATCTAAAGGTGCCTCCTAGATTGGGATATCTTGAAGGTCTAATTCTCTATAGGTGATGCTAACACTACGATGGGTACTAGGATGCCAAATGAGAATGACAAAGTCCTTGAGACTAAATTGGAGGTGTTCTAGACCTCCTTGTAATGTTTTTGCATCGTTGGCTCATGACTGAGATCAACTATGTGTGGTTACCATGATCTTGATTATGTAAACAGTAAAGAAATAAATAAAGTATACAATGTGATTATCTCATTTAAGTTTTCTTTGTGAATTTCTATACTATTTTGTGTTTTGATGTTGATAAACCCCTATTTCTATAAAACTAAGGGAAAATAAAATAGAAAATACTAGAAGGTAATTTGAGCACACCCCCTAATAGAGAATGTAACCCAAACAAAAAAAGTGGTTTCCTATTGGATTTAGGCTCAAGGTAACCTAAGGAATTAAAATCACCCCACTAGGGAGGTTGTATTGTTTGAGTCCTGCTACTAGCCCAACAAGGAGTTCGCTTCAACACTTGAGCGTGTCTTGGACAAAAATGATAGTTGTGTTCCACTGATTATTTTTCCCATGGTAAAATGGCACCACTAATATTTCCTACTCTAGGCATATCCAATATTAGGGGGTATTTTGGTGATGAAATCTAAAAAACCACTTGCTTTGGCCAACTAGGTTGCTAGGTTATGAGCCAACGGGTGGAGATGAAGCCCACCGTCGTTGGCCTCGATTAATGGTTGGGTATGAAGTCCAACTAGTTAATATTAAAGTGGTACATGGTGTGTGAGGTTCCTTTTATTTTATGCAAAAGAAATTAAAAGCAATAAGCATTCCATGATATTTCACTAATGCATAAAAAATGACGTTTCAAATTTATATTTCTAAATAAAGAACGTTTTAAATTTAGAAATCTATTAGATGCAAAATCCTATATGACTAGTATTTAGATAGGCAACAAGCAGGTAAACCATAGAAAAATAGAAAAAGAGGCCATCTCTACAGAGGACGGTCTGTAGAAGAGGTTGTTTGACCCAGAGACGACTAGAAAGAGGGACCATATAGGATAGGGATGACCATAGACTTAGGTCGTCTGACCCAGGGATGGTCATAGATAGACACTTAAAAATGCAAGATCTTCTATAATTCCTCTATTTAGCATAAAATTTTTAATTTTATTTACTAAAAATTAGGAAGGAATGATATAATAACTCATGGGTGTAGCCTAAGTCTGCTGTAGATGTTGTTTATGACCTTTTCTGAATTTTGCTCTAAGGTCATCTCTAGGAGGGATGGAGGCACCTATTGGCTATATTGGGGTGAGATGGTTGCACCCATTGACCATATGTATTAGGAATAGTGGTACCTGCAAATCAAAATCACCAACAAAGACAACAATTAGCAACGAATTTACAAAATGTGCACAAAGTCCCATCGTGATCACCACTAAAACTGTTGGAAAAGAGATCATACACCTATGCAATGAAATGAATAACAAACTAGATAGTAAACTATATAACCATAATGATAAAACAAGATATGAAATAATGGTGTCTTTTTTATTAATATCAATTATGTCCTTCAAAAGGGTTACAATAGGATCCTATTGAGGGATTTTCTACCAGCTTTGATACAAAGATTTACAATAATGAAAGTAATCCAAGGTGTATCTCACAAGATCTCTTTTGCATCTCATAAACTAATTTGGGGAGGGTTTCTCGTGATATATGTGATGTATGATGATGAGGTGTGAATATTTATATCATTTGTTCCATTGTAAAGACCTGTAATTTGCACACAAGAAAATCTAAAGAGCATCAAAAGCATATGAAGAGCCTTTCAAGATAAGGCCCATATCCATGATAAAAAAATTGATAAAGAAGCTAAAATACGACAAATAAATGCATGAAAATGAAATATAACTATGCTAAAAAGTAATTGAAATGCTGGTAAATCTAATGAAAGTAAGAAAACAGGGAAAATAGATCTCTACCAGGTCATATTTATGCAGTATATTATCACTTGCAGGTTGTCTTAGGATGAGATGATTTTTGAACAATGAATTCCTTGTGGTCGATGTGAGGCAATGTCATGTTTGATTTGTGAGTTGATTGACATTCTTGGTGCACTTGTGAAGAATGAATTAGAGACAAAAATTGATTTTGAATTAGAGATGTTGAATGGCACAAGAAGCACAAATTTGATCTTCAACCTTTGAGATGGTCCATTGGCATGCTTGAAAGCTCCATGGTTGAATTTTGATAGCACTTCGTTGCTTTGGGAATAAGGGCTCTTTTGCTCTCCAATTTGACAACACTTCGTTATCTCAAAATTACTATATCATTCATGAAGGTTGGGTGCCTTTTTATAGATTTCCCAAATGGGAATCCAAGCTTGTGAGGGAAGCCAAGAATCAAGAAGCAATTAGATTCAATAAAGGCAACCACCTATTCTAGAATCTTCTTGTAATTGATTGTGTGTACTTAGCTATCTCGTGTAGCCATTTTTCCCTTGGCTTGAGAGTCAAAAATTGTTATAAGCATGGTTGTCCCGAGGTGGGACAACCATGATTTCTGACCATATCGGGGTAAGATGATCTCTAGAAACCATCTCTTGGTGGGATGACCTAGGTTGAAAAAGGAAATTCCTCCCTATTTGAGTGGTAAAAACCATTTTTAGGCCCTGGGGATGCCCAAGGTGGGTCATATGGCTTGAGAATATGTCCATATAGGTAGTCTCCTCAACATGGCATAATTTAGATGTCTACACATTCAATGAAAGGTACTAGTACAAGCCTTTCCTATGATTGTAAAATATTTGGATTGCAAAGTGAGCAATGGTAAACAAGTTAGAATAGGGGTTGGTTCTATTTTGGGTTGTGGATAAAATATTTTGCTATCGAAAGTAATGATAAGCTCTTTACAATATGGGTATTTAATTTCTTCATCAGGTGGAGGAATCAGATTCTTCTAGTCTTTGGATCCAAGGTTGGAAGTAGGTTCAGGTCTTGGATTTTTTTTATGAGTTGGTTATTTTGTTGAAGGCTTACACTGATAGTATTAATAAGAGTCATATCAAGTTGAGAGCTAAACCAAATACTATTGCTTGGGTATACAAAAAATATAGGAGTTATTTTATGGCTAGACTTGGTTAAAAAGAAAAATTTAACCCTCATCCTCAAGGGCCTACTTGGTGGTGGAAGCAGATTTGGAAATTATCTGCCCCAAAAAAGATAATTATTTTCATGTGGTTAGCTTTGAGAAAAAAGGCTTTGACTTGGGAAGTTTTACATAGGAGAAGTAGACAAGGTCCAAGTATTTGTATGTTGTGTCAGTCGTAGGAGGAAAACATCACACATTTTTTAATAAAATATCCTTTTTCTCAATAAGTTTGGTTAGAAGCTAAATAGATAACTAGAGTACAAAATATTTGGGAAGGAGAAATAGTGGAGGTATGCTTAAGACAATGGTTTTTGAAAAAAGAGCTGAAACAATTTCTTTCTTTACCATATCTCATATGTTGGGGTTTTGTTAGAGTTAGAGAATATTACATCATTTGGATCATGTAAATGTACCACATTTGGTACATAGTTAGAGTAGGATATTAATTTAGGGGGAAGTTAGCTACTTACTTCAAGCAATATAATAAATGCACAAGTGTCAATGTGCAAGGTGTCCCCTTGTACATCTAGGTAGAGTGTTGGCCAAGGAATATATCTTCCTATATAAAGGGTCTCATAGTGATAGCTTAGTAGGCAATTGTAGTAAATAGTGGTAGAACTTCTATATGAAGTACAATGTAGTTCTTTAGCTTATGTTAATAGAGTGACCATCACATCCATACTGCATTGTATTTTTACCACTTTCTATTTATAGTATATTACATAATTACTTTCTTTTATATTTTCTACATCTTATTAGGAACTGTGATAGATATCTCCCACTGCAAATATCTTTAAAAGCTAACAGTGGTATTAGATCCATGATGAATCAAAATATAAATAGGGAGAGTTACCATTGCTATTGTTTGCCTACATATTTGCAAACCAGATCTGCCATTGTGCACCACTATATGCAAACGCTGCCATTAGGAATCGATTGATAGAAAAAACCACAGTAGTCAATAGGATTAAAGAGAATCGAAAGTGAGGATTAAATCTTAGTTACAAAAATTCTAAGATTACATTTTGAAGAACACAAGCTTATACTGAGAGGGGGGGTGAACAGTATAAGACCACTTTTTACTTTTTCTTCAAATTCAATATTATGTTGTGTAAAGATAGCAGTATCAATAGCAATAATCAAAGCAATGCACAAAAACCATACACAATAGAGACACCACAATTTACGTGGTTCACCCAATGTGGGCTACTCCACGGAGAAAATATTTTACTAAAAATTTCTCAATCAATCTCTTTGGGAATCACTCCCAATTACAATATTTATGGATCTCTGTCCAAAGGAGATGTTGATCCCCTAATATCAAGTTTGTGGATCTCTTCCATAGGATAACTCTTTCCCTTCGGCTCTGGCTATGTGATCTTCTATAAGACTCTGTCTCTTTGCTACACTAACTGGTGGACCTCTCTCCACTTGAAGACTCCTCACTCAGATCTATCTTCAACTATGCTGGCTTCTGGATCTCTATCCATTGAGACTCTATCCTTTGTACTCTGTCACCTCCAAATATCTATCAATAGGCTCACTAAGAACCTACTCAATAGGTTCACAAAAAACTTGCTTAACAAGCTCACACATAAATTGTCCAAAACTGAATAACAAGCTCACACAGAACTTGTTCAAAACTAAATAACAAGCTCACACAAAAATTGTCCAAATCTGCTCTAGCAAGCTCACCAAGAACTTTCCCAAATCTACTCTAGCAAGCTCACCAAGAACTTGCCCAAAACTATCCACAAATCTATCCCAACACTGTCCTCAACTTTATCCCAAAGGCCTTCTCAAAGGCTCAATCAATATTGCACAAAACTTCCACAAATTTGTCCAAAAATCTATCCCAAAAGCCTTCTCAAAGGCTCAACCAATCATGCTCAAGTAGTACTCAAAACTCATCCACAAATATACCAAGGCAAAGCTCAAATAGGAACTCAAAAATGAATGGCAATGTATTCTTCAATGGATGACAACAATGATCCACAATGATCTCAACTCAACTCAACTCATAGAATCATAAAGAGAATTTTTAGAGACTCAATATGTTCTAATCTCAATCTCAACTCAACTCAACTCAAATCAAATCATAAAATCATAAAGAGAATTGTTAGAGACTCAATATGTTCTAATCTCAACTCAACTCAAATCAACTCAAATCAATCTCAACTCAACTCAAGTCAATCTCATAGAAGCATAAAGATAATTTTTAGAGACTCAATATGTTCTAATCTCACTCTCAACTCAAATCAACCTCAACTCAATTCAAGTCAACCTCAACTCAACTCAAGTCTTATAGAACCATAAAGAGAATTTTTAGAGACTCAATATGTTCTAACCTTAATATCAACTCAACATAGAATGATGGAATAGTTTATTTCATAGAACTTGAGCATTAACTTCACACATCACTTGACTAGGCTCAATCAACTCAATTCAACCAATCATCACAAGGGACAACTCTTTCTCACACAACCCTAGTCCAAGTATGTATCAACCAACTCAAATGTTTCCAATAATGCTCAACCACAAATCTCACATAACAATGATACTCATGTTATTTTCTAACTCAAGTTCTTTCACAACCAATGGGCTTCAACAACTATGCTTATCAAACAAGGTTTAGACACAACTCTCAATTCTAGAAAACCTTGAAGCATTCAACCAACCACTTTCGAAAAGGAAATCACAAACAATCCTTTTCCCTCCAATGATATTTCATAAATCAACCACCATAAGCAATAAATAGGAGAATGTGCCCATACCTTTTATGAAGATGAAAAAACCTCATTGTAAATCTTCCACAATCTTAAAATTCTTTTGCCAATCTTCACAAGGGTTAGTAGATCACAAAATAATCAACATTACTATACTTTTCAATAATCATCACCAAGGCCTTTAATTGCACAACTTCCTTATCTCTCCTAAAACCACTTGTACCATAAAATAAAATAAATTAAAACATTGCATAACCTTTTCACTCCCAAAACCACTTATACCATAAAATAAAATAAATCACAATATTGCATACCTTATCACCTCATGAAAGGATTAATCCTCTTGAAAAATAACAAGGCAAACTTCACTTTTGGAACCTCTTTGAAAAATTAGAAATATCTCTTTACACACACCTTATTTCTCCTTCTAAATAAGTTAGTCAAATAGCCCTCGAAATACGCTTTTCGACGATATATAATATACCCACTTTCCGAAATAAATTGAAACCTTTACATATATATATATGCCAACCTCCATTAATTGCACATAGGTCGGCCCTCCATTAATTTAAACTTAAACTTTAAACTTTAATATATTCATCACTGGAGGTCCTTTTTCGATGAAACAAAATTCCACCTTGGATTTTAATAAAAGCCTTTTCCACATAATCCCACCATGGTTTCAAATAAAACCTTTTATTTTTCCTACCTTGGTTTTCATAAAAACCCTGTATATATCCATGCTCTCCGAAATATCATAGATGATTATCTATGAAGTGCTTTTGCCACCAAAACCAAATATGATCCATGTGACATCAATGATCCATGTGACATCAATGACAACATAAAATACCTCAAATTAACTCAAATTTCCAACACATTTGTCTAGAGTCTTTCCACAGAGTCACAAAAAAACTAGTGAAGACTAGGACTCAACATTCATTCCACTAGTTTGATGGATCAACCAATGAAGATTATTTCATTCTAATTTCTAACAACTTGTTGCAGGGAAAAGGACATTCAGAAAAAGGTTGGGAAGATTTCGACAAGAGAGTTAAGAAGAATATCTTCTTAGAATCATTCCAGCACTTACAACAACAAGGAGAATATTAAAGATTACAAAGACCTAAAAGGTCCCATTACAAGAGCTACAATCCTACATATTGTAGAAGAGAAGAAAATACCATAGCTACCTTATAGCAAACTCAAGGAAGAAGAGACTCTAGAAGATGAGTCAAGGAGAATATAGGAGATTGGTGATCTCCATCAATACCTACAAAGTGCAGAATAAGAAAGGCCATAGAAGCCTTGATCTAGAAGAAGAAAATGCCATAGAAGCCTTGATCCTAAAGAAGAAAAGACCAAAGAAGCCTTAATCCAGAAAAGAAGGCCATAGAAGCATTAATTTTGAAGAAGACTTTAATTCTTGATTCAGAAGAAGAGTTCCTGATTCAGAAGAAGACTCCATAGAAGAGTTCCTAAAGAATACTCCAGAGAAGAGTTCATAAAATAGGATATTGATGATCTCCATTAAAGCCTATAAATCACAGAAGAAAATAAGGACTAGCAAATATCTAGAATCTAGAAGCAGTAGATTTTAGAGATCCGAGAAGAAGTTCTCATCACCAACACTTCTAGAAGTAGAAGGTTGAAGAAAAAATCTCAGTTGGAAGACTAGAAAAGCTACAAGATTGAAGACCTTCAAGAGGTCTTAAGGAGAAACAAGAATTAGGCTTTGAGAACCTTGTTGTAGAGCTCATAGAAGCATCATCAAAATAAATCCTAGGAGAACTCATTAGAGAAAAACACTACCAAGGAGAATCTCCTAATAGTGAAGGACTTGGGACAATTACCGCTATCCAACAAGTCCAAGAGATGAATAATTTGGCAATGAGTGCCAAATCTAGAAGAATCCAGTGAAAACCTCAAGATATTCCGAATCTTGATAAGAAGAAGATCATGTTTGAAGTCAAAATTTTATAAGAAGATTGAAGGAAGATTTAGACAAAAGAACTTTACCAAATTTAGGATATTTGGAGATTACCTCTCACAATAAGAAGGTACAATTTTGAGATAAGAGTTCTCTGAATCTATACCAAAAAATATAAGATCACTAGAAGGATCAAGCCACCAAATTTGAGGCTCAAGACAAAAAGTTCAAGACCACAGTTTGGTGAAGCAAGAAGCTATTGTGGACAACCAACAAGAAGCTGCGAATTCATCCATTACAAGGCAACTTGGTGAATCAAAATACCAAGATCTACATCTACTACAAAAGCCATTAAAGGTAAGCAACTAGGATGTAATTAGTTGAAATTCAAATTAGGGTTCATTAAAAAATTCTATTAAGCATCGTATTTGGATTAAAGTTGCAAGGAGAAGGGCTCATATTATAGTCTTCAATAAAGTGCAAAAAGGAGAGTTCATTTTAAGATATATTTGCACATTAAATAGGAGTTGGATATTTTTTGAAAGAAAGAAAGAAAATTATCATTTGCCTATTATCTATTTAGAAAGTAAGAAGACTGCATCCTACAATATTGATTGTAGTGAAAATTGTAAATTATTTATTAAGGGTTCTTTATAGATTTCTCTTAAAATTTGTAGAGATTATTAAGTGCATTAGAATTCATTTTGAGAGTTTATTTATAGGAGCAATAAGGAGAGATTATTGTTACCATTAAAAGTGCATTATTAATCCATTAAGCACTATACTAGTTGATCTTTAACTAGGTACTATCATTTAGTTTCTGTTGTTAAAGGCATAAAACTAGCACAAAATTTACAGCATTTCATGGTCAAAAGAAGCCACCAATACAAGTCAAAATATGGAGAAGGAAACCACCATTAAAGTCCTTGAAATAAGCCTCAAATTGACACTTGGTGAGTCTCAAGATTCAAGGAAAATATAAGGATTCCATGTAAGTACAAAGTGCATAAATCCTTGTTAGAATTATTGAGTTCTCATTGATGTCAAAGGTCGACTTGGTTGCTAGCAAATGATGGGCGAATTATTCAAGGCAAATTGTTTAATTGATTTTAATATTTAATATATCAAAGGGTTTACTTGATTTTAAATTAAAGATTTAAAATTAAAAGGTTTGAGGTTCGAGGTGTAGACCAATTGGTTTGACCAAACCCCGTAAGGAGGGTGAAGGTCCAAGGTTCAAATCTTGGGCCTCGCTGGACTGAATGCTTGTCCCTTTCCTGATGCTTTCAATGGTGTAAAATGTTTAAAATAATTGTGACATGGTGGTTATAGGGGCATTAGGTGTTGGAGGACTCATATACGTTCAATGTTAATGCGCATCCTAGAATAACTTCATTAGGCTATGATGATCAGGGATATATGGTGACCAATCCAGAGCTGTGATATATCCTTGTGGACCGAAGTATCCAAGCAGATCGAAGCAGGACATTAGAAACGGTGATCAATGATTCAGAATCTCAATACTTCAACATTCGTAACATCTACCCGCAAGGAAATTTTTGGATAAAGGAGAGCATTTTGAAGGGAGAGTAGACAAGCCATTATAATGAAAAGGGTTCCACATGGAAGATATTTAGAGGATCCTATTTTGCACATAGAGGAAATAATCACGAGAAAACAAGAGGTGAAACATTTAAAGACTACCCAAAGCTATACGTAGCACCAATGGAGAAGGTAACGGTCATCCTTGAGTGCGGTAAACAAATATTTGAGTGCATATGAGTTTGGAAGGACAAACACTGATTGAAACTACGCAATATACTCACTTGGTGCCGGAGGAGAATCGTTACCTGTCAGAGGGAGAGAGCAAACTATTTTGGATCAATTACCTCAAAAGACAGTCTTTTACTAGTGAATATCCATGTTAAAATTTATATTTGAAATAGCTCATAAGCATCGAGAAACTATGTAGTGAGGAGCGAGAAATTATGAGCTTACCTTCTGACACATAAACATTCAATAAGCCAGTAATATTGAATTGTATATGTTATTGCTTGACGAAGAATAAAATTAACATTTGTGTAAGACCAGATATATCCTTAGAATAACTAGTGTAGTTGCTACAGTTAGTCATTATAAAGAGTGTAAGGGGGACACATTCTGTTTAAATTTGGAGATAGACAAATACACCTGTTTGTACCATCTTCTAAAGAACATGAAGCACCATCACCATCAGGATTTGGTCACTAATTTATTGACCGTGCTATCTAGTGCTTTCGAGGTTGCAAATTAATTGAAGATATTATACAAAGCTTGGAGGCTCTCATAGGTAGTCATTGTCAGCATAGACGTGCATGCATTAGAAGAATTTGAGGTAATCATAGCTACCAAAATGAGATATTCACAGTATTAAGAATTTAAAGAGTAAATGCAAGATAGTTTATGGCTGAAGCTGTGGGTGTTGGAAGAGTTCGATACATAAGATTAGTGAACTTGATTGGCTACTACTTTGAAGGGTATGAATACCTATTGGTTGTAGAATATATACCAAATGATACATTATCTAAGCATATTCACTAGTAGATCCAAGAAGATCCTGTGATAGAATTATGTGCAGTCTTGGATGCCATTAATGATTAGATTTTTGGAGCAGACCTGAGTAAAGTTTTTGATTAGATTTTAGAGCAGACTTGAGAAAGGTTTTGATCAGTAGACCTATACAAGTTATTGATCAAATCTGAGGTTGGTGCCTCAAGGATATTGGTGTCTCCCATAGGTTGGTGCCTATGTTATTGTAATAAGGAGATTGGTGTCTCCCATAGGTTGGTGCCTACGTATTTGTATAAGGGGATTGGTGTCTCCTGTGGGTTGGTGCCTACGAATCTTTTTGAAATAATAAAAGCAATATTTTACTATGGTTTTCTCTCAAAAGGGTGTTTCCATGTAAAATCCTTGTCTCTTGTGTGTGTGGTTTTTTGTGCATTGATTCATTATTGCATTCATATTATTGTAGTTATTATTTTGGAAAGGAAAATTTTTATCTTATAATATTCACCCCTCCTCTTAGTATAAGTGTGTGTTTCTTCAATTGGTATCAGAGCAGGTTCCTTTGTGAAAGCCTAACCGCTTGAAGGGAGATATTACAAGAACACACATGGCTTACCAAGAAGGTTTTTTTTCAATTAGAGCTCCATTGTTCGATGGGACTAACTATACCTTATGGAGTGTGAGGATGCAAATATATTTGATGGCACATGGCTATGATATATGGCAATCTATTGTGGATGGGTTCAAACCACCTATAACCCCTCCCACAGATCAAAATAGCAAGAAACCATTCGAAAATAATGCCAAGGCAATGAATGCAATATTAAGTGGGTTATGTGATTCATAGTTTGTTACAATCATGCACTGTACCTCTGCAAAAGAAATATGGGACAAGTTACAAAGAACATATGAAGGAGACGACAAGGTTAAAATGGCAAAACTTCAAACCCACAGGAGGAAGTTCAAAGACTTAAAGATGAAATATGAGGAAAATATTGCCAAATATTTGCTCCGTGTTGATGAAATTTTCAACACCATTCATGGACTTGGAGAAAATATTGAAGACTCTATTATTGTTTAGAAAGTCTTAAGGTCACTCCCCATGAGGTTTGATGCGAAGGTCTTGGTGATTGAAGAAATGAAGGATCTTAAAACTTTAAGCATGGATGAGCTACATGAAATTCTTACAGCCTATGATATGAGAACTAAAAAAGATCAAAAATCAAAATGGGAGGTCATGTTTAAAGTTTCAAAGAAGACAAAAAATAAGAAAGCAGAGTCAAGTGAAGGATCGAGCAGCGGAGGAGAATCCAACTTTGTGCGAAGGAATAAGAAGGGATCAAGTAAACACAAAGGTAAGTATACTTTGAAATATTTTAATTGTGGTAAAATTGGTCACTATGCAGCTAAGTGCCCACAAGAAGGAAGTTGTAGTAGTGAAGAAGAAGAGGAATACAAGAAAAATAAGAAAAGAAAATATAATTATAAAAATAAAAAGAGGCATGAACAAGCATGAGAAGATCTATCGAAGGTACAAGAAGAGTCTTTATATTGAAGAAGCACATAGTTATTCCAACAGCAGTGACGAAAGCATCTCTAATAGTGGAAGAGAAGAAATCCTATTTATGGCTATGGAGGTGAAAGAAAATGCTCCTGTTGTTGAAAACCAAGAAAAGGAGAAAGATCCAAAAAATGAAGAGGAAGCCATAGTTGACATAAAAGAGGAACTTGTTTTTGCTCTTGAAGAGGTGAAGAGGCTTAGAAAGAACTCAAGATTGAATACTTAAGTACAAGAGAATGAGAAGACAAAGACAAAGTTTTCACAAGATCTCATCAACTTAAAAGTTAAAATTAAAGTAGTAAAGTAAATTGAAGAAGTTATGATTGAGCAGTTAATGGAAAAAGTGTTGGAATGTAAAAAAATGGAACATGAGATTGTCTTTCTGAGGAAGGAAGTGGATAAATCTAATGATAAGCTATAGTAAAACATTAGGTTTGAGAAAAGCACAAAAATGTTGGATGATATTATCAAAGCATAGAGATCTTCGATTATAAATACTGGACTTGGTTTTGAAGAAATTAAAAGGAAACAAAAGGAGGAGTCAAGCTTAAAAGGAATAGAAGAGCTTGAGATCTATGTTGATGCGTTGAGAAGTAGAAGCATCAAGAAGTAAGAAAATAAAGCATCATCATGGACCAAGGTCCATCACAGAAACAACAATGAGAGAACAATGTGGTCATATCCTCCAAGGCAATCAAACAGGTTTCAATATTTCTTATGGGATTATTGCTTTTCATGTCACCAATTTGGTCATAAAGCTATAAATTGTAGGGTCCATGCTAAAAATGGTTTTGGCTTCACCAAGAGGAATTTCAATTCATTTGCACCTCTCATGGACCACATCATTTGGTACAAATGTAATAATTTTGGGCATACAGCTAAAAGGTGTAGAACAATGTTCCCTGAACTTTCGAAGTCAAGTAAGGAGGATGGTCAAAAATATATGTCCTCCAAAGTTTGGAAAAAGAAAATAGAACAAGAAAAAGAGACATGTGAGCAGGGAGTAGTTTTACTCTCATCTCATCATTGAACATCTTAGCTAGAGTAGTTAGTAAGGGGGAGTTGTCCAGTGCCTTATAATTTAGCCCTGAGAAACACTTACCATTGATGTCAAAGGGGGAGAATTTCAGTAAGGGGAGCAGCTTATAATTTTAGTAAGGGGGAGCAGCTTATAATTTCAGTAAGGGGGAGCAGCTTATAATTTCAGTAAGGGGGAGCAGATTGCCAGGGGGAGCAGTTTGTGATCTTTTTGCATTAAAGGACAGTTTCTTTATAGGGTTGCCATCAATGACAAAGGGGGAGATTGTTAGAATTATTGAATTTCCATTGATTTCAAAGGCCGAATTGGTTGCTATCAAATGGTGGGTGAATTATTCAAGGCAGATTGTTTAATTGATTTTAATATTTAAGATATCAAAGGGTTTACTTGATTTTAAATTAAATATTTAAATTAAAATATTTAAATATTTAAATTAAATGTTTGAATATTAATGTGAAATATGTGCCGACCTCTTGGGCACCAAAAGCAAGTAGGTAAGAGGTTGCACATAAAGACAAGGCAGAACCCATCACCCAATTTTGATCTCAGTATTTTCGTTTCAATTCGTCACTTGAAGGTTGTTATGCTATGCATTCTGATCCATTGCTAGAAGTCATAATTGAGGGCTGGAGGACTCATATGCATTCGATGCTAATGCATGTGTTGGGATAGCTCGATCAGGCACTAGAGGACTCATATGCGTTTGATGCTAATGCACGTGCTGGAATAGCTTCATTAGGCTACGATGACTAGGAATAAACGACGATCAATTCAGAGCTCTGAAACATCCTTGTGGACCAGAGTATCCAAGAAGATCGAAGCAGGACATTAAACACGATGATCATCGATTCAGAAGGTCAATATGTCAGCATTCATAACATCTACCTGCAAGGAAATTTTTGGATAAATGAGAGCATTTCGAAGGGAGAGTAGACAAGCCATTATAGTGAAAAGGATTCCACATAGAAGGTATTTGGAGGATCCTATTTTGCACATGGAGGAAATGGTCACGAGAAAACAAAAGGTGAAACATTCAAATACTACCTTAAGATATACATAGCACCAATGGAGAAGTTAACGGTCATCCTTGAGTGCGAAAAACAAAGGTTTGAATGCATATGAGTTTGGAAGGTCGAACAATGATTGAAACTGCGTAATATACTCACTTGGTGCTAGAGGAGAATAGTTACCTGTTAGAAGGAGAGAGTAAACTATTTTGGAGCCGTTACCTTAGAAGACATAGTCGTTTACCAACGAATATCCATATCAAAATTCATCTTTGAAATAGCTCATAAGCATCGAGTGACTATGTAGTGAGGAGTGATAAATTACAAGCATTCCTTATGACACACAAAGATTCAATAAGCTAGTAAGATTGAATTGTGTCTATTATTGCTTGACGGAGAACAAAATTAATATTTATGTAATACCAGATATATCCTTAGGATCACTGGTGCAGTTGCTATAGTTAGTCATTACAAAGAGTGGAATGGGGACACATTCTATTTAAATTTGGAGATAAAAAATACACCCATTCATACCATCTTCTCAAGAACACGAAGCACCATGACCATTAGGAGGTGATCAGTAATTTGTTGACCGCGCTATCTAGTGCTTTTGAGGTCATAAATTAATTGAAGACATTGTACAAAGCTTGGAGGCTCTCATAGGCAGTCATTGTCAGCATAGACGTGCGTGTATTAGAAGCATTTGAGGTAATCATAGCTACCACAATGAGACATTCACAGTATTAAGAATTTAAAGAGTAAATGCAAGGTAGTTTGTGGCTAAATTTGCAAGTGTTAGAAGAGTTTGACACAGAAGATTAGTGAACTTGATTGGTTGTTGCTTTGAAGGGGATGAACGCCTATTGGTTGCAGAATATATGCCAAATGATACCTTGTCTAAGCATCTTCACTAGTAGATCCAAGAAGATCCTATGACAAAATTATGTGCAGTCCTAGATGCCATTCATGATCAGATTTTTGGAACAGACATGAGTGACGTTTTTGATCAAATTTTGGAGCAAACCTGAGCAAGGTTTTGATCAGCAGAGCTATACAAGTTATTGATCAGATATGAGGTTGGTGCCTCAAGGATATTGATGTCTCCCATAGGTTGGTGCTTATGTTATTGTAATAAGGAGATTGGTGTCTCTTGTAGGTTGATGCCTAAGTATTTGTATAAGGATATTAGTGTCTCCTATGGTTTGGTGCCTACAAATATTTTTGAAATAATAGAAGTAATATTTTATCATGGTTTTCTCCCGAAAGGGTGTTTCTATGTAAAATCCTTGTCTCTTGTGTGTGGTGTTTTGTATATTGATTCATTATTGCAGTTATTGTTTTAAGGAAAAGTTTTATCGTATACTGTTCACCCCCCTCTCAGTATAACCATGTGTTTCTTCAATCCTTACTTTAAAATCAACATTATCTTGGATTAACTCTTATTAAATTATCCAAGGAAGAAAGGAGCTACCTCATCAAGATCAAAAAAATTCATATTGGTGCAAATCTAACTATTACAAAGCACCTCTTTTGTTCCTTCAAAAGGACAAAAGTATTTCTCTTTACAGGTAGTAGCACAACCATCATATTCAGTAGGTTTTAGGGAAAATTTTGAGCAAGAGGAAAGAGCCACCGAAGAGCTCATACTTCACAAAAATCAAGGTGTTTATAAACACCATTTCTCCATATCTAATCCAGCCCTAGAAGAAATCATGTCACCTGAAATATTGGATCCATTACAAGAGGCTATTATCATCCAAACTTATGTGGAGAAAGGATGGCATACAAAAGGATATAATATACGTTGGATAGCACTATTGAGATAAGCACAAGGGGTTATTACAAAAGCTACACAATAGCACCATCAATCTATTGTTACAAAGAATACACAAAAAACATATTACAAGCATCAAGGTATAAAGAGAAAAGTGTTATACCCAAGGCCATTACTTTGAGAGAACGACCACCAAAAAGAAGCATAAGAAGCTACTATAGGACCACCATTAAGAGCACCATAGAACCATGAAGTATTATAGCTAGAGCCACCCATTATCCTCATCAAGACAACGTGCAAAAGGAGAAGAGAAAATGCTTGCATTCCAAGAAACATAGCAAGCTCATGAACAATACAAAGATATAGGTAAAGATAGGGTTACAACACTCATCCTTGGAGTGTTAGAAGAAAGGCTTACATGCACAAGCCTTGAGTGCAACTTGGCATAAGAGTTCTAAATGTCCCAACGTTTATGAATAATCCAGCGTTCACCTAAAAAGGAGTTATTAACCTTTGGGAGGAACTGTTGCTACATTTTGCTAAGGAGTAAAATTTTGAAAATTGTTGCACTTGTTTTTATGTTCAAATCCTCTTCTTTCCTCCTTTCCAAGCAATCAGTCCAAGAAGTCCTCAGGGTCACACTTAGAAGTAGGTCTCAGGTTTGTTCAAGTTTTCAGCGATGCGCAAATTTAGGAAAAAACCGATGAACTTCGACGATGAACGAAGGAAGATTTAAAAATTTTCTAAGGCATGGGTTGCTTCTAGGTCGCCTCCTTTTTGAGTGATTCCCGGAGTCGCCCCTCTTCATCAGTGATTCTCAGCCTCATCGGAGTCTCGAGCGATTTGTAGCTCAAAGCTAAAAATGACTAAGTTAAAATCCCTCCCAGGTTCGCTCCTAAAGGCAATAATTTTGGGAATCGCTCCATTTGTCAGGCGACCAACAACATGGGTAGCTCAGGCCAGCGATCGCTCACAAGGTCGGGTGAACCCCGATATCGCTTGGTATTTCAAGCGAACTTCAGTCGGGGGCATTTCTAGAGTTTGCTTTGGGAAGAATGATCCCCAACAAGGTAGAAAACAACAACACAAAGCATCAAAAAATTCTAAGGTAGGGAGCCCCAAGATCGCTCCATTTTCGAGTGACTCTCGGCTTCATAGCAGCCCCTCGACGATTCTCGATCTCACTCCTATCCTCCAGTGGACCTCGATGTCACTTTGTTTTCTAGTGACTAAGCGGTAGAGTGTTTAAAATTTTCTAAGGCATGGTAATAGCTCCCAAGTTCACCCCCACTACCGTGCGATTCTTGTCATCGCTCCCTTTACCAACAAACTCTAATAGCAACTTTTTTGGGGCAAGAAGGCACCGAGGCTAAAGGCCCCAGGTTCGCTCGATTCCTGAGCGACCCCGGGAGTCGCTCTTGCCCTCATGCGACTCCCGAGTTCACTCCTTCATGGAGTGATTATCGTCATCGTCCTTCCATAGCGGTGAACCACGACTGTGTAAATACCAATACTTAGAAGCTCCCAGGTTCGTTCAAAGTAGGATTTCTCAAGTTTGCTCAGGCACTGAGCGATTATCAACGTCACCCTTTTGTTGTAGTGATTCTCGGTTTCGCCCAAGGCATGGGCGACTCTCAGCAGATTTTCAAACAGGCTCAGGCGGTAGGGTAGGTGGCTGGTTAAGGTGCATTAATGGCACATCGATTCAGGTTTCAGCCCAGGACACCATGTCAGGTCCTTTAGGCATTCCAAGGGGTAAATTGTACCTTTCACATTAATGGGATTTGCCTTCTCAACTACCAGAGTAGTCCGGATGCATTCTTGACATCGGGTGAGCCATGCTCTAGGTATGCTAATAGTCGACAGAGGTTAAATCTCAACTACTTTAATAGTTTTGGGGATCTGAGCATCAATGTAACTTGGGGGGAAAACTCTGCTATAAAAGGGAGTTTATTTCAATGTAAAAGGGGGGGAACATATTGCTAGAGAGCTACTGTAATCAGACGTTTGCATCAATACAAAGGATCCTTGGCTCTAACTCTTGTCTCTTTCTTGTATGCTGCCTTCTGCAAGTATTTCTGCTAAATATTCATTTATTTTTTTGATTGTTGTAATTCTATATTCTGGATTAGAGCATTGGGCATTAAGTGAATATGGAATTCTTACAGGAGGATACATAGGGAAGAATCACAATGTTAGTTTCTATTACATGCTTTGTTTTGATTGTTGTTAGTTTAGATATTAGTTGTGTTGCTTGTTCTTTCCCACTGTTACTGCAATGCCATTTACATTTCTTTCTACACTTTTCGAATCTCTTTCTAGTTCTTTTATCTAAAATCCCCAGTTAGAATAGAATAGGAGCCAGACTTCTTCGAAGATTGGCACAAAAGGCATCCCTTCCTTCCAGCCTTTCAATATGTTGGATGGGTCTAGGGTGCATAGATAGACTAAACCCTTTCCTAGTGGCAGATTCGTAACCAACAATTTTTTCTGGCACGTCCGGTGGGACCCAAACGTTCCACCTCATAAGTGGTATTGAAGAAGTGATGTTCGCTTCAGTGCTATTGAACCTGAACATCTGGCGACTCTGCTAAAACTCGGAGACCTCTAAGTCTCGAAGACCAGTCTAAGAAAATCTTGTCTTCGTGCATACAAGATGGAGAGTTAGAAATGCATAAGAGGATCCTGAGTACTATGAGCTTGACATCAACACCTTCAGAGAGCGTCCTAGGCTAGTCAGGCCAAACATCTCTCTAGATGAAGCATCATTGCAGGAAGCAGTTTTTGCTGAACAAGATCCCGATTTAGATAGCACCGTGACCAGTTGTCCTCCAAATTCTCCAAACTCTCTAGACCATCAGGACGTTCCAGTTTTCCCTGACGTGTAGTTAGATGTTTTGGGAGCTCTTGTTCAGTCGAACCCACTGCTACTGCCGCCATTGTTACCTCCCAATCATTCGAATCAAAATGCTAACATGGCAAACCCACCACCAAATCAGAACCAACAACAGAACCAACAACAAAATCAACATCCGAATCCACCTAGGTTGCTTGTGGCCTGGAACCACTCAGGGCCTTTGAACTTGGTAGCACAAAATTAGATCCCTGCTATAGCGCTCAAAGCTATCCCTACCTATGATGGCATGGGAAAGACAACACAAGAGCATGTCCAGGACGTTGCCGCTCTAACTACCATTCACGACATCACTGAAGAAAACATAATGGTAAGGTTGTGTTTTGGCCTCTCCACAACTATCCCCAAAGCTTTGGGACCCACCTTTTATTTTGTGTTTTGGGGTTTTCGGTCTATATGAGTGCCAATTTTGTAAGTCCTTACCCTTAAGTATTGACGCAGGATTAGGATGCTTGTAAAATGTGTCCTGCTGATCTCTGTTCCCATTGTCAATATGAGGGTGTGAGGTTAGATTGATGTGTGATTTTGTGTTTCAATGTTTAATTTGTTTTATATCTTTTATTTCACCTTGGTTATGTTTGAATTGTTTTGATTAATTTTAATTGTTTTATATTGAATCGATTTTAACAACTATAATTATTCAAAACAAAGCTTTTATTAAAAAATAAAAAACTATATATATATAAATAAAATAAAAAAATAAAAAATATAAAAAGAATAAAAAAATCATCTTTGATTTTTTGGTTTATGTTAAAGTTACTAATTATGTTGTTTCATTTTATCGTTTTATTTTAAGTGTATTTTATTTTCATGTTAGTTGTATTGTTGTCTTTTAGGGTAGTTGTTTTATCATATTATTTAGGTTTTAGTTTTGTTTATTTAATTATCGTTCACTTCATAGGTTAGGAAATGCCATGACAACTCGACATGCGGATCATTGATGACCAATGTAGACACTGACCAGTTGGCATTTTCTTCCATGATAGCGTTTGATGATGTCATGGCAGAATGAGAGGCCACTCCTGGCAATAACATGGTAGTGCAGCATTGAGGCAGTGACGGTAGCCAGAGAGAAGACTATTCGAGCTGGCGAGCTAGCTCGCTAGATGGGAATGTCCGTACGGACCGAATCTGAAGATATGGAGCCGACGTCAGATGCATGACCCAATGACCAGGTCATGAGTTGGACATGACGGATGTGTTTGATAGAAGTTCTGAAGCAAAGCGAGTCTACCTGGAAATCGAAGTGACAGCCGAGGATGGGATCGCACAAGCAGGGTGGCAATCTCGGTGAATTGTGGGCTAAATCATGACATGGACCGGGACCCGCATAGGTGGTGAGGATACAAACACAATCTAACCCGGACTATGAGGTGCCAGTGCAGCAAGTAACATATGTATATGGAGGAAAGTGCAGGAGTTTGAAACACGTTGAATGACAACGCACTTGAACCTCGGATGAACCCTCGTGGCCAACACACAACGAAGACGTCACTAACTTGGACAGCTCGTAATGGCAATGAATAGGCGTCTACTCCAGCTTGGCAGTCGACATATACAACTAGATGAGCCAACGTGGGCATACAGAGGAGCTCGACCGAAATATCACCGATTGTTGCAAGGGAATGGGATAGACGTCGTGACAAGGATTTCAATGACACCAGTGCATAATCGACAGAGATGGATATCAATTCATCACGGTGGTTTTGGGATAGGAATGATAGACTGTTTGGGGCACTACAAACGTGGAATACCGAGACTAAGATCCCACGATGCGACAAACAAGATAACGTGGATAGAGTTGTATCCAAAGTAGACATATGAGAATACACAGTAGCATGCGCACCGACTTGGGTCTATGTGGCAGTTTGATGGGTCTTATCCTGACGTGGATGTTATGGAGTGACGAGGGAATGTGCCCAGCATGGAAGACTTTGACGCATAGTCGTGGAGGTCCGGTTAGCGCTGGTATTTCAAAGGAAAGATTGGCAGGGAAGTTGAAAGATGACAAGGACCGACGCAATGAGCTTCGCGATCACGGCAGAATGAAACAAGGTAGTGAGACATAGTTGGGCATCGCGCAACTCAGATGGGTTGAACCCATATTTCATGGCGGTAACCAAAGGCGTGTAGAAGAAAGTCACCGAGGCGCGTCGCCGGGTATTTGAAAACTGCAAAAGTGCAGTGTCAAAAGGCGGTATGTAGGTGATAATTGGGGCTTCGTCGAACCTGCGTGGATGTGGATTTTATGTAACGTGACATGCCGACTAAGAAGCAGGGAGGAAATGTGACACTAATTAAGGTTGATTTTGCAATCATGCTGCGCCTTCAGCACCAAATGGGGAATCCAACCCGTGGACTATTCACATAAGCTTGTATGGGCAAAGAGTATGACCAGGCATGCGGTAAACACGATGATGACTGTAGTAGGATTAACAACGTCGGTTATAGAAGAGAGAAGAGCATATCCATTTCGGATGTGGGCGAAGTTGGCGATGTCAGAATCGACCTTTCAGGATGCGGACAGTGAGTGATTCCAATACGTCGACGCGACGGATGATAAAATGACGGGCATAGAAACGCAAAGGGTGCCCCATTTAGAATGGAAGGTTGGCGTGGTAGGATAGAGAGAAGCCCATATTGGTATGGGGCATTTACAAAATTTAATGATTACTTTGTTGGCTAAATTGGTGCTGAGAACAGAGCGTTTCACCAAGACATGATGGCCGTTACGAAGGATGGTTTCAACAGACGTAATGCCTCCGAATACCATAGATTGGCTCGATTGATTTCATATGAATAAAGGAATTATGTTTGATTGTTTAAACATTGAGTGCCATTGTTTAGGGAATTATTTTGCGAATATTGGTTGTTACCAAAGGAAGGTGTTAAACAAGGAAAAGTGAAATGCAAATGGAGAAAAATAAAACTGCCATGAAATATATGCTGAAAAGTAAAAACGCCAGGACGGTTATTGAGAGGGAAAATGGAAGCCAACATGTGACAAGGAGAAACTTTAAATATGGATGAAAAAGATGAATTAGGGGTTGGAAACTGGGGAGGCAGGACTGCATGCAGATGGGTCTGTTCTCTAATTTTTTCCAATTTTTCTACTGATGCCTGATAAAAGTTGTATTCTGCATTTTGAGCTTAATTAAAAATTTGTAATTCACGCATATGTTGAAGCTTTTGGCAGGTTTTAATGCATAATTTGGTTTGGTTAATCTGCTTTCAGTATTTCAATGTATTGCTTGTACCATAGGAGATTGCACCTCATTGAAGATTGATTGCATGAAAATGGATCATCTTAATGTAGGTTTTTGATGTAGGATACTCACATTGCAGGATTAATGGAGGTTTTAAATTGCAGCATGTTATTTTTTATTTCAGTTTCATTTTCTTTAGTTTATCTTCTAACTTTGACCTTTTTCTTATTTTTAATGTCTACAAAATGAAATCAAATAAAAAATATATAAAATATAAAATTCCAAAAAAACAGATTCACGGATTCAAAATAATAAGCTCTAAAATTTCATTTAGAACGGTTCAGGTTTTATTTTTGGGAGCATTTTCGAAATTACAAAATTATTTAAAGTTTGCAATCGTAAAAGGAATTTCGTGGGCTCAGTTTTGCACAGTTCCATATTTCAGTTTCTTTTTCATTTCAAGTAATAAATTAATTTCCTCGATGAAAATCACAATTCCGTGGAAGGAGGTAATTTATTTGGCAGTTCACAAGCCATTATATTAAAAGCAATAAAGTGACTTCCTTCATGAAAACTACAATTTCATTGAAAGGGGGCACTTGATAGAACATGTTCAAGCAATCAACTAACTCTCTTTATGGAAACCCAATTTCATTAAAGATAGTTAGTTATCAGGCATATTGAAGGCTATTAGAGCTACAAAGCTAATCATCCAAAATCATTCATTTTTCATGTAATGAAGTAACATAAAGGAATTCTGGCATCATTTTCAGATTCACGTTTTGGAAGCAGGTTTCATATTTTATTTCTTTTCTAAAGCAAAGTTAATAGAGGATAAAATTGGTTAAAGCTTGATTAATAAAGAAAGATAAATCTGCCTATAAAAAGAATTTCATTTCTACATCGTGGTCATATGAGGGCCAAACACATTGATTTTCCTTACAAGTTTCATGAATAATAATAGCATCTTATATTAAAATAATCCCAGCACAGGCCCCTTGTTAACAATTGTTTTGCAGAGCACCAAGGTATTATATGCACTCATTTGACAAGCATACATACACATGTTAAAATAAAAGGAACCTTGGAGAAGTTTATACTTCTTTGCAAGAGAGGGTTTTTTAACGAAATCCTAACTGTGAGTGTGGTTTCGCACTTGGGCAAAATTATCACTCAATATTTTAGCGCTAGAAGAAGGGCCTGATTTGGATGTTTTATTATAGATACTAACTTGTTCATGTTATTTGAAAGAGTGATTTGAATGCGTTTATCTTGACTAATAAGGTTTTATTGATCATGTCTATTGATTTGAAAGCTCTCCAATTGATGATACATTTATGCTAATATTTTGCAAATTGGAGAATGGTCTTTAATGTCATGTTTTGATTGATGCATATCTTTTAAGAGTTGTTAGTCATTTCAGGCTTATTGCAAGATATTTCTTTGACTAACAAATTGATTTTAAAGTTGTATTATTTAAGCTTCATTAATGGCATTCCTTGCTTCTTTAAGGGTAGGTTGTCCTTTAAATATACTTGGACCTTCACATCATAAGCCTATAGTTATTATGTGTAATCTACCTTAGTTTAGGCATAATGGGATGGAATCGGCTGAAGCACATATTCAAGGATATAAGAACATTTTAATTCATTTGCAAATCATACATGAAGATATTGTTTGTAGGATGTTTCCATCCACATTAAATGAATTTGCTTATGATTGGTATATTGGTTTACTTGCAGGTTCTATCACCTCTTGGGAGCAATTAGAGATAACATTTCTCAAATAGTTTGGAAAATTGATTGATCCAGATAGGATATTAAATTAGTTTGTTTATGTTTATAAAGAACCTAATGAGTCCATAAGCCAATTTAATGATAGGTTCCATAGGTTGTACACCGAGATGGAAAGCCATTACATCATTTTGGAGGAAGAAGCTATCCAAGTGTACCTAGAAGCCTTAGACCCTTTTACCTCTACATTTCTAGGGAGATTTCTCAAAGAGTCATCCTTACCTATAGCCTATAGTGAGGCAATCATGATATAACAACGGTACATTTCAAAAGGTTTGGATGCGGTATGATTATCATTGCTCAACCCTAAAGCTTGCAATAAAATGCTACCAAAGAATCTAGTTGAGGAATCACCTTCTCCTAGGATGGATTATTTTTTAGGAGTAATGGATTCCAACCAATACCAACCATCAAACCTTGTAGTCCTGAATCAAACAATGCCTAATGTGAGCAATCAAGGGGATAAAGTTGAATGTCCACATATTACAACCCCCTTAGATATCATCAATGAGGATGGTGATGATCAAGTTCATCAAAATCTAGAGGTTGGCTTAGGGTCGCTTTTTACGAAGGAGGATTGGGACAACTTTAGAAGTTTAAATACAATAGTTGCCTTGGAAGAAACTCTTGACCCACCAATAGATGAAGCTGAGGAAGATGAATTTTTTAAAGCTGAGGAGGGTGAATCCGAGGAAGATAAATTCTTTGAAGTTGAAGAGGGTGAATCAATGGTTGAATCTAAAGATTATACATAAGCCTTGATAGAATTTGATAATTATGATGATGTTTTGGGAAAACATGAGGAATGTGTTCCTTTTGCGCATTCTGATAAATTTTTTTCTTCATCTCATATGCATGACTCTAAGGGTGCTATCTTACATGAAGAGCCTACAATTTCTAAACCTTTAGAGAATCATATGCCATTTGAAAACATGATAGAGTTTTATCCCATGGGTTTAGAAGACAATTATTACAATGGATGAAGAAGATATAAGGATTTGTTTGTTTCCCACACTTCTATTGATAAAATTATTGTTTCATTTGATACACAGGATGCTGAAATCAATATATCACACGAAGTGTTACAAGATGACGATAATGAAGCCCATAAAGAAGAAGAAGAGATCACAATGGATCACCAAGTTTTGGTAAATTAAAATATATAGGAGGTAGAATCTAACCTTTTGGGTCCAAACATCCAAGTTTCAGGTAAAAATTCGTCTATTCATTTATTGGATTCAAATGCTATTTATGATGAAATACCATTAGAGGTAAAAGAAGAACTAGAGTGGATTTCTAATCACATAACTAATGAGATTGCCTTATTAAATGAAGGAGAAGTGGATATGCTTAAATTGTTAAATCAGGTTCATCAAAAACTAACAATTGAATCTAGGATGCAATATTATAATGATTCTCATTTAGTAAACATCCTAGATAATTGCAAACTATTGTGTGAGTACGATTGGCCTAAAGACATGGGTGATGATGATGCTTTAGATTTTTAAAATAGCCTATCATTTGGAAGAAATCCTACATGCTTGTGAAAATGAATCTAATCTTGAAATTTGCATCTCATTGAATAAGCGAAAGATAATTGAAAATCATGTATTCATTTGCAAGCTTAATGAATCAAATGCTCAATATGGAATTGCTAATAAACTTGAATCAAAATGGTTGTATGAGAGAGGCAATGTGAGAGGTGTTGCATGGCTTGATACAATCTTGTTTTGTTGGAATTTCTGTAAAGCTTGGTATGCATTTCATGTTAAATGTTTTTCAAATTGTGCTAACCGTGTTTGGGATCTAGGGAAGTGATAGCCAATTTTTTTGCATCTTGTACAATATTGTATATTATTGTTTTATTTTCGTGTTTTGGTTTTGATTTTTTATTTTGAGTTCTGTTGCAAATTTTAGTTTTCGTGAGTTTTGTGTGTTTATTTCCTTGTCAAGTCTGTATTAGAGTAGGTTTTGGGTTTGTTTCCAAGTTTTGGTTTGCAAGTTTTGAGTTTTGGGTTGGTTCCTCTATTGGTGGTTGTGTTCTATGGTAGTCACTAATGTTTGGCCTCTTGAAGGATGAATTGCTTATCATGTAGATCAAGAAAAAGGGGATAGGATTATTTAGTAATTGTTCCTAGATTTTGGGGACTAAGATAGTGAATTTTGGGAACCATGAATCATTTTGTTAGGGCTACACATGAACACATAATATTAAGAGGTATTTTTGGAATCTTGAAAGTTGAAATCATTTGGTCTGCAAATAAAGGCAAAAATATTTTTATATACTCAATATTCAACCTTATTTGATCTCTAACCCAGGTGGCAGGTGAAGTTGGCAAAGCAATGAAATGAGTTTGTTTGTTATAGATGCTTGGCTGGCAGTGGAGCAATGTTTACAAAAGAGATAAGCACAAATCTAATCTAACACCTGGGTGAGTGAGGGCATCTCCATCGGGGCTATGAATGCCCGACCAATTGTGGAGCAATACAAAGGCATATTTTTAATGAGTAATATTTATAGCCTAATGCAAGAAAACGTGATGGATTCTGAATAGTTTTCAAGAATGCCAAAATAAAAACACTTTCACACACTTAGCTAGAGCAATGATTCATGTGTTTTCGATTGATATTGTCTATCCTCACCTTATCCATGGATATTGCTAAATAGTTCTAATTTTAATCTTCAGTTGGTTGGGTTTCAGAACCGGAGATTCTGGATTTCCGTTCGGAATGCTCGGGAGCATTCCCCAGCAGAGTTGCCATTTGTTGTGGCCTCTCCACAGCTATACCCAAAGCTTGGGGATCCACCTTTTATTTTGTGTTTTGGGGTTTTCGGTTTCTATGAGTGCTAATTTTGTAAGTCCTTACCCTTAAGTATTGACACAGGATTGGGATGCTTGTCAAATGTGTCCTTTCGATCTCTGTTCCCATTGTCAATATGAGGGTGTGAGGTTAGATTGATGTGTGATTTTGTGTTTCAATGTTTAATTTGTTAGTGTTTTAGGTTAGCTGTGCTTTATGTGTTAGTTGAGGTTTTCCTTTATATCCTTTATTTCACTTTGGTTAGGTTTGAATTGTTTCGATTAATTTTAATTGTTCTAGATTGAATTGATTTGAACAATTATAATTATTCAAAGCAAATATTTTAATAAAAAATAATATATATATATATATAATAAAAAAATAAAAAATAATATATATAATAAAAAAATAAAAAATATAAAAAAATTATCTTTGATTTATGTTAAAGTTACTAATTATGTTGTTTCATTTTATCCTTTTATTTTAAGTGTGTTTTATTTTTATGTTAGTTGTATTGTTGTCTTTTAGGGTAGTTGTTTTATCATATTATTTAGGTTTTAGTTTTGTTTATTTAATTTTAATTGTAATTGTCATTCACTTCATAGGTTAGGAAATGCCATGACAACTCAACATGCTGGTCATGGATGACCAATTTAGACACTGACCAGTTGGTATTTGCTTTCATGATAGCGTTTGACGCTGACATGGCAACATGAGAGGCCACTCATGGTGATGACACGGTAGTGCGGCATTGGGGCAGTGACGGTAGCCAGAGGAGACTATTCGGGCCGGTGAGCTAGATGGAAACGTCCATATGGACCGAATCTGCAGACATGGAGTCGACGTGCATGATCCAAAAACTAGGTCATGAGTTGGACACGGCGGATGCGTTTGACATAAGTTTTGAAGCAAAGCGAGTCTACCTGGACGTCGAAGTGGCAGCCGAGGATGGGATCGCACCAGCAGGACGACAAGCTCGATGAATTGTGGGCTAAATCATGATGTGGACCGGGACCTGCATAGGTGGCGAGAATACAAACACAACCCGACCCGAACTGTGAGGTGCCAGTGCAGCAAGTAATAGATGTATATGGAGGAAAGTGCAAGAGTTTGAAACACGTTGAATGACAACGCACTTGAACCCCAGATGAACCCTCATGGCCAACACATAGCGAAGACGTCACTGATGTGGACAACTCAGAATGGCAACGAATAGGCATCTACTCTAGCTTGGTAGTCAACGTATACACCCAGATGAGCCAACGTGGGCATACAGAGGAGCTCGACCGAAATATCACCGATTATTGCAGGGGAATGGGATAGACGTCGTGACAAGGATTTTAGCGACACCAACGCAGAATCGAAAGATATGGATATCAATTCATCATGACGGTTTCAGGATAGGACTGGCAGACTATTTGGGGCACTATGGATGTGGAATAATGAGACTAAGATCCCAGATGCGATAAATAAGATAACGTGGATAGCATCGTATCCGAAGTAGACAACAAGGCCAACAGGGACGATAGATCTCTCAGTGAGATGGGAGACATTTTTATCATCATGGGACTGGGTGTCACGTACGTAGAGGAGTGGTTATGTTATTTTAGAAACTCTCAAGTTTCTCGAAGACACTGCAGTGATGCCATTACCGAACTGTGAGCAACCAACGCACAGTAGACATATGAGAATACATAGTAGCATGCGCACCAACTTGGGTCTATGTGGCAGTTTGATGGGTCTTATTCTGATGTGGATGTTATAGAGTGACGAGGCAATGTGGCTAGCGTGGAAGACTCTGACGTGTAGCCGTGGAGGTTCGATTAGCACTGGTATTTCAGAGGAAATATTGGCAGGGAAGTCGAAAGGTGACAAAGACCGACGCAATGAGCTTCGCGATCACGGTAGAATGAAACAAGGTAGTGAGACATAGTTGGGGATCACGTAACTCAAACGGGTTGAACCCATATTTCATGGTGGTAACCAAAGGCGTGTAGAAGAAAGTCACCGAGGCGCATCGCTGGATATTTGAAAACAGCAAAAGTGCAGTGTCAAAAGGCAGTCTGTAGGCGACAATTGGGGCTTCATCGAACCCGCATGGATGTGGATTTTCTCATAACTTGACATGCCGATTAAGAAGTAGTGAGGAAATACGATGCTAATTAAGGTTGATTTTTCAATCATGATGCACCTTCAGCGTCGAATAGGGAATCCAACCTGTGGATTGTTCACATAAGCTTGTATGGGCAAAGAGTATGACCAGGCATGCGGCAAACATTACGACAACTGCGGTAGGATTAACAATGTCAGTTATAGCAGAGAGAAGAGCATATCCAATTCGAATGCAGGTAAAGTTGGCGATGTCAGAATCGGCCTTTAAGGATGCGGACGATGAGTGATTCCGAGACGTCGATGCAGCGGGTGATAAAATGATGGGCATGGCAATGCGAAGGGTGCCCCATTTAGATTAGAAGGTCAGCGTGGCAGGATAGAGAGAAGCCCATATTGGTATGGGGTATTTACAGATTTTAATAATTACTTTGTTGGCTAAATTGGTGTTGAGAACAGAGCATTTCACCAAGACATGATGGCCATTACGAAGGATGGTTTCAACAGATGTAACGCCTTCGAATACCATGGATTGGCTTGATTGATTTTAGACGAAAAGCGGTGGTGCAAGTAGAGTGTAGCAGTGACTAGGCATTACAGTGGACATAGCCATTTTGATGAACCAGTGAACCTTTGGTTGTGATATTTTTATTATATGGCCAAGGATTTTGGTAACATTGAGAATTGGCATAAATTAAATTAACCAATATTAATGAGAACATTGAGTGCCATTGTTTAGGGAATTATTTTGCGAATATTAACTGTTACCAAAGGAAGGTGTTAAACAAGGAAAAGTGAAATGCAAATTGAGAAAAAGAAAACTGCCATGAAATATACGCTGAAAAGTAAAACGCCAGGACAGTTACTGAGAGGGGAAATGGAAGCCAACATGTGACAATGAGAAACTTTAAATATGGATGAAAAAGATGAATTAGACCAATTTAGGTTTTATTTTTGGGAGTATTCTCGAAATTACAAAATTACTTAAAGTTTGCAATCGTAAAAGGAATTTCATGGGCTCAATTTTGCACAGTTCCATATTTCAGTTTCTGTTTTCATTTCAAGTAATAAATTAATTTCCTCAATGAAAATCACAATTCCGTGGAAGGAGGTAATTTTTTTTGCAGTTCACAAGCCATTATATTCAAAGCAATAAAGTGACTTCCTTCATGAAAATTACAGTTTCATTGAAAGGGGGCACTTGATAGAACATGTTCAAGCAATCAACTAACTCTCTTTATGGAAACCCAATTTCATTAAAGATAGTTATCAGGCATATTGAAGGCTATTAGAGCTACAAAGCTAATCATCCAAAATCATTCATTTTTTCATGTAATGAAGTAACATAAAGGAATTCTGGCATCATTTTTAGATTCATGTTTTGGAAGCAGGTTTAATCTTTTATTTCTTGTCTAAAGCAAGGTCAATAGAGGATAAAATTGGTTAAAGGTTGATTAATAAAGAAAGATAAATCTACCTAAAACTAACAAGATATAAATAATGGCACTTCTACATCGTGGTCATATAAGGGCCAAACACATTGATTTTCCTTACAAGTTTCATGAACAATAATAGCATATTCTATTAAAGTAACCCCAACACAGGCCCCTTGTTAACAGTTGTTTTGCAGAGCACTAAGGTATTTCATGCACTCATTTGACAAGCATACATGTACACATTAAAATAAAAGGAACCTTGGAGAAGTTTATCCTTATTTTCAAGAGAGGGTTTTTAACGAAATCCTAACTGTGAGTGTGATTTTGCACTTGGGCAAAATTACCACTCAATAGGTTGCTAGTTTTTTCCCTCCATAGAAAGCTCTTGTACTAGTATAGATCCCTACCACCTGGAACCATTGCTATATGGGACAATCTGGCGGGAAGGTTGATTTAGAGGTTCAATGAATCGGTAAACCCATACTCCCTGCTCCACTAGTTCATGACCATCCAGAGACATCCTCAGGAGGGAGTCCTTGATTTTAATGTGAGATTTGCTCGGACCTAGCAGAGAGTCCCTGATGGCCTACGACCGACTCCTGATCAAGCTGCATTCTACTTCCTTAGAGCGTTCAACTCAGACCTTAGTATGAACATCCGGTACTCTGGCATCAACACTTTCCTAGATTTGTATACGCAGGCCCAAAAGGTCGAGGCTGATTTGATCACCATTGGAAAACTTCCACCAAAGCTGATAATGCCCATTTATCCTGATTTGTCATAGTATCAATACCCCAACACATCCACTCAATTCCCTCCTATGCCTTCCATGTATTTGGTTCCCTCATGGAATCCAAGCCAACCCCCTAGTTTTTCGTAGATTCTCACTTCTCTAGACCCATAGCTTCCTCCTCCCCTATAATATTTGGCTTTACCTTCGCCAATTGCACCATTGCCTTTACCTGCTCCTCCAGCAGTTGACCCACAAACTAAGCTTTTACGAGAATTGGAGTCACTTAAATCTACCATTAGAACATTGTCCAATGATATGGCAGTGATGAAGAAGAAGCAAGCTTAACAGTAATTCCTACCAAGAAGACCCTACCCTCCTCCGGTGCTCACCAAGGACCAAGCCGCTCAAGCTAGAAGACCTCTTGCGATGAATTGCACCATTAGTGAAGAGTCGAGCACCTCAGATTATGTGCACTGGTGCTCCATGTGCAATGATCCACATAGGGAAGACTTGTATGGTACACTAGCACTATGTTCAAACAATGATGGGTAGCACCCCTAACGGTAAAATCAACATGATTAGGGAGGCAGACCGTAACCTCATGATCCTTGAGGATGAGCAAGTTTTAATTCTTACCAAGGATGGCAATAAATTGATCGAGGTGGATGTAGTCTAGATGGAGCTTTTGAAGGTGTACACTCACCGATAAAAGAAGCAGCCTCCAAAAAAATCTCATGATAAAGATTTTTTTCCCTGCCAACGAAGGAGAAACCCTCCCCCACAAAAGCTCCAGCATCGTAACCTCAATAAGAAACCAGGGAGTAGGCCAGGGAGAAGCTTAACTACCCCTCATTGAAAAAGCCATAGAGAGTTGAATCCACATAGCAGTACCACACCAAGTATGAGACTGCAAAGAAACCAGAGGTATCCACTATTTCGACATACAACATTATTGATGAACTAAAGATGACTCCAACCAAGATAAGCCTGTATGATGCTCTACAACTCCTCAGGCAAGTGGATCTGTTGTAGGAATCGCTAAAATCTACCAAAGGGAGAAATCCAATGAAACAACCCGTGTTAGCTCAGACTCTAACCACTTCAGCCATGGGGAAGAACCGGTCACCTCCGTTCTACTTGTCTCTTCAGATGGAGGGGTGTGTAGTCCACAATTGCATGATTGATTTTGATGCATCGACCATCGTCATGCCAAGGGCAGTTTGCGAAGATATAGGCATGGAATTCACATGAAGCAGTCAAGGTGTTCTTCAACTAGATGGCACTCCTATGAAAATAGTGGGCATCATTAAAGATATTCCCATCCAGCTGCACAAGGTACCTCAAATTGTTGTGATACAGGAGGTTGTGGTCATTGACCTGGAACCGTACTTTGGCATGTGCCTCTCGAGGGAGTTCACTGCTAAGCTGGGTGGTTACCTTTCTCTTGACTACTTACACATGGATGTCCCTTCAAGGGAAGGAAAGTGAAGATTTATAATGAAAAATCCTCCACATTCCTCGTCAAAAGGATGCCCGAAGAAGGAAAACAAGGTGAATCAGTTCACCTAATGATGGAAGAGCTGGAAGAGGTAGACATAGTGGAGGAAACCCTAGAAGAGCTATAGGCAGAGGATGAGTTCTCCTTGACTGATTTTAACACCATGATTGAGTCAAAAATAGGCTGCTATTCCATCACCCAACCTGAGAAGCCAAAGGAGACAGTGCAGGAAAATAAATACCCTACCCCGAATGAGCTATGGGAGCTATACTTTTATGATGCCCAATGTAAAAATGGTATGAGGGCAAGGGTTCTTCTAGTTTCACCCTTTGGAGAATAAAATAATTATTGCTATAGGCTAGCCTGGAGTTGCACCAACAATGCAGTGAAATATGAACCCCTGTTCTTAGGGTTGAAGAATGCTAAGAAGTTGGGAATCAATAAACTTTAGATTTTTTGAGATTCGGAGCTGGTCTACAAGCAAATCACCAACAAGTGCATCTCAAAAAGCACTATCTCAAGGCATACTGTAACAGGGTGTAGGACTTGCTGGAATCCTTCGAGGCCTTTAATGTTCAAACCATATCCCAAGAAAAAAACAAACACGCAGATGTCTTAACATCTATCAAAGTGAGATACTCCCTGGCTAATGACATGATATAGAAGCCTAAGGCAAAAAGAACCATTTACAGGCCCTTTGTGCCTGATAAGGACACCCACTAGCAGGTGTTCGACTGTGACGAGAAAATCATCAATTTTTTAGTCCATGAAGTAAGTACTATAGAAGGTAGAGATCCTGATGACAAGGACTACGAGGGGTTAATATAATTAAAGAACAACCACATCTCGAAGGGGTTGATCACCCTGGAAAGTCTATTTGATCAGAATGACAGAGCGATATCTCACCAGATCAAAGTAGATGCCAAGCAGTATAAGGACCTAGAGCTTGAGCTTAGAAAGGTAATAAAAGTTAGAATGGACTGTACTCCATAGGAGGTTGAGCAGGTTGAGCATATTTGGACTTTGTGCAAAAAATATCCAAACATTATGGCCTGGTGCTATCAAGACCTAAAAGGGTATGACAGAGAGATCATCCAACACACCATTGAGTTGCAAGAAGGGGTCAGACCCTCCAGGTAGAAACAAAGGATTGTTAACCCAAAGATAGAGGTTATTATAAGAGCTAAACTCTTGAAGATGCTAGAGGCAAAAATCATCTACCCTATTAAGCATTCTTCTTGGATCGCAAATCTGGTCCCTGTCAGGAAGAAGAATGGGGATATTCATTTGTGTGTCGATTTTTGTAATCTGAATCAGGCCTCGCTAAAGGACCATTACCCACTCCCATAGGTTAATCATATTCTCCATGTAGTAGTAGGAGCACAACACTTCTCTCTCCTAGATAGCTTCTCTAGATACAATTAGATCTAGGTGCAAGACGAAGACCAACACAAGACAACGTTCACCACCAAATGGGAAATGTTTGCCTACCAACGTATGCCTTTCAGCCACATTATAGAGAGCTATGGATATGGCGTTCGATGAATTATTGAACACAATTATTGTCATCTATGTAGATGACATGATTGTGTTTTCACACAAAAGAGAATAACATACCTCACATCTGCAACAAGTGTTCGAGAGATACCGGGAGTTTGGCATATCCATTAACCCAAAGAAATTTGTCTTTGCAATGAAGGAAGGAAAGTTGCTAGGCCATGTTATCTCTAAAAAAGGGCTCACCATTGACCCCGATAGGGCAGAGGCTCTCCTTAAACTTCCACTCCTAGTAAACAAGAAGGGACTGCAATATTTCTTTGGTCAGGTCAACTTCGTAAGAAAGTTTGTGCCTAATTTTGCTTAAGTCATTAAACCAATGGCTGAACTTCTGAAGAAGGATGTCAAGTTTATTTGGACGACGGAGAGAAAGAAGGTGTTTGAAGAGATAAAGGCTTGAATTACCAAAGCACCTATGCTGGTTAACCTAGACTATTCTAAAGACTTCATCCTTTATGTAGTCGGAGAACCTAAAAGTTATGCAGCAGTTCTAACACAAAAGGGAGATGATAGTGAAGAGCGCCTGATTGCCTTCTTGAGCCAGGTGATGAAGCCCCAAAATAAAAGGTAAAACTTCATAAAACACCAGGTAAACACAGTCATGAGGTACTTGAAGAAATTTAGGTACTTTGTCTCTTAAAGCAGGACGACGATGTACGTGGTTCACCCAAATGTCAGGAGTTTCATCATCCAGGGAGAACTGTGTAACAAGAGGGTTGGGTGGATCACTAAGATCCAAGATTTTTACATTGAGTTCCAAACCATAAAGTTAATTTGATGTCATACATTATGCCAAGAGCTAGAAAAGAGTGTGGTCATGAAAGTAGCTGCATATCAATGGGAGGACCCAATACTAGAGGGCAACTTCACCAATAAATCGATGGAGGAAGGTGACTGGACTGATGAGATAGTTCAGTATTTCAAAATTGGGATATTTTCAGACCATCTTAATGCCTCACAAAGGAGGAGATTCAAGCTTCAGTACCAAAGATATGTTTTCCGCCCCGACGGGCATTTTTTTAAAAATGTTAATAGTGTTCTCTTGCGATGCGTCGGGGGAACAAAGAAGAAGAAAATCCTTGATGAATTCCATTTTAGGATGTCAGGGGAACACCTTTTAGGAAGGCCTATGACCTTAAAAATGATTATAGAAGGCTATTATTGTCCCACTATTTTTGTTGATGCTTTTGTAGTATGTCAAAAATATGAGAAATGTCAGATATTTGTCGATCGGAATAAAAATACCCCAATGCCCTTCTAATCGATCCAAGTTGAAGCTTCCTTCCAGAAATGGGGCTTATACTTTATCGGGGTGATATTGCCAAATTCTTCAACAGGGCATAAATACATTATGACCGCCATGGATTATTTCACTCGGTGGACCGAAGCGATGCCTACAAAGCATGCTGACCAGGAGACGGTCATTGCCTTCTTGGAGAGCTTAATAATCTGCTTCAAAATTCCAAAGGCAATTGTGACAGACAATGGTCTAGGGTTCGTAGGTACCAAACTCACCAAGTTCTCTTGTAGGTATGGAATCTACCTTAAGGTCTCCTCCAACTACTACCCACAGGGAAACGACTTAGCAGAATCAAAAAATAAAAATTTGATGAAGATCATAAAGAGAACCCTGGAAAGGAACAAAAGAACCTGGCACTTGTGCCTAGACCAAGCACTATGGGAAGATTGCATATCAGTAAAAAAATTCGATCAAAATGTCACCGTACATGTTGGTATATGAAAAGGGGACAATTTTATCCACACATTTCGAGATGCCCATGCTTTGGTTGTTAGACGACGAAAGAGGGAACCTAGATTCCATTGATGCTAGACTAGCTTAGTTGTTGCAACTTGAAGAGGAAAGAGAGAAAGCTTATGAAGCTTTCATGAAGCACATGGAGACTACCCCAAATAGGTTTGGAAAAGGGACCACAACTCGAGTCTTCCAGGTCGGAGACCTAGTGCTGAAATGGGATTCATGGAAGGCCAAACTGAGGAATCATGACAAATTTGATGCCTTCTTGGAAGGCCCCTTTCATATTGCCTGGGTTAATCAGTTCAATTCATTTATATTTCCAGACATGTAGGGTCATACTCTCTCCATACCAGTCAATGGCCTTCATTTGAAGTCCTATCACTATTGAGAAGCATCTTGAAATTTCCCTATGTACATAGTTCTATTTCTAAAGTTTTAGTTTATATTTTTTGAATGTAAATATGTTTTCCCACTTTAAGAGTAAGTTTTTGGCTCTTTAGTTGAGCAATTTTTTCCCAAGTGCAGAGTCGGGTTTCCCAACAGAGAAAAGCCCTTAAACAAGCGATTGAAGATGCCCCGGTTCGCAGGGTCCCATGCCCAAAGACGAGTGTCGCTCATGAAAAGGGGTAAGAAGGAGGTATCAGATGATGTTGGCACAAAGGTTAGGAAAGGGCTAGAGTTTTCTCCAGTTTCTAGTGAGAACAAGCATCGCTCATTATCTAGGGTGAAATTGGGATATTGGCTTAGCTCAAAGTGAGAAAGAAATCCATGCAAGGACCAAAGAAAAATCAAAATCCCGCAAAGGCATGCCAAAAAAGCCACGATTCGCACAACCCTGGGTGAGGGAAAGAGGTGAAATCTATTGAGTTTTTCCCGAGCATGGTGGTGATAATGGGATTTGTGGAGATTTTGATCTAACTACGGATGTATTCAGAGGGTTAGGACCTCCATCTTGCTAAGGTTCACATGGCCAAAAGTTGAGCGACGATTGGTGCACCGAGGACCGAAGTTGAAAATTAGAACACGGTTCGCTTGAATGTTGAGTGAGTCCAAGAATTGCACAGGAAAAATGGCGAGAAGGAGCAGATTTTGGTAAGAAGCAATGGCGAGGGAAGAAAAAAAGCTAAAAATTTCTAACTCCCCCTCCCGCCAAGGGTCGCTCATATTTTGAGTGACTCCGGGAATCTCCCAAAGTCTTGAGAGAAACCTGGAGTCGTCTAACCCGTGAGCTAAGAACAACCAGACTCAAAGGGCCAAAATTTTCCTAAGTATGAAAACAATGCCTCACTCCACCCCAAGGCAAGAACAGGAGTCACTCATCATTTTTGACGAAGACATGAATCACCTAAATTTTGAGTGAACTGTAGTAATGTCAGGTTTGGGCTAAGTTCAAAGAGGATGGTGGTCACCCAAACTGAGATGCGAGGATAGGCTTCACTCTGATTTTGGGTGAGAGCTGGGTTTTGTCCCAAGTACTAGCAATATTAATGTTCCAACCAAACAACGAAACCACATTGAGGTTCACACGGCCCCACAAAAGTGAATCTTTGTCCAAGGCAAAGGAAAATGAAGGGTCCTGAGTTCGCTAGCAGCTAGAAGATTGCTCATCACCCGATCGAGGAATAGAATTGCCCAGGGTTGCAGGTGACTCCAAGAACCAAAATAAGGAAGAAAATTTGAAAATTTTCGAAGTCCTAAATCATTCATCGAGGTTCGCTCAGATTCCAAGCAAGTACGAGAGTCGCTCAAGGTTTTGAGTAAACTTTGGCCCCATGCAGTAACTAACTATGGTGAACCTCAAAGCACATGAAAAAAATATAGCATGTTATACTCCCAAGGTGCACATTATAAATGAGGCACCTGCACGTATTTCTAAACGAATCATCAGAGAATAAGGAGGAAGCCTCAGGATCATTGATCAAGGTGTTTTTGCACCTTCAAGGAATATCTTGTGTATGACCACCAAGGAATAACGACTGTATCCACCAACTCCATGATCCTGGCATTTACCCCAAGTACTCACCATTAATGGTGAAATCACTACTCACTCCCATAAAATGCACGATGCTTTAGTTCACTCTATTAACCAACATAGAACTCACTTTGAGCTACACTAGAAGCCAAATACGGAGAAATTTACCAACGAACAGTAGTGCACTTGAGTTCCCCTACAAATCACCATGGGTAAAAAGAGTGTCGAAGAGAAGGGTAAGGTGCCCAAGGAAGGGGCTTCGGGAGCTTTAGAAAGTAGAAAAAAGAAGGCCGAGAGTGGAAAAGAAAGGAAATATAAGAAGAAAGAGCAAGCACAGAAACTAGAGGCAACGACTGAGCCAAAAGGAGAATCAGGTCCAGCTAAAGTGGTAATTTCCCCATCGACGGATAATTGGGCAAAGTACAGAGATGGCACTCTCTCCCAAAGCATCGAGCAGCTACGACGAACCATTGAATAAAGGTGAGAGAAATTTTCCTTTGCTAGTCCTAGGGCTGGAGCTTATTATTCTCACCTATACTAGTTTTTATGCACAACTACCCAAAGTTGGTTGCTGCAATCACGCAATACTATAACCTGAAGACCAAAAAGGTCCAAGAAAGATAAGGGAAGGTCCTATTTTTGTTGTTTTCTAACACTGTTTAGATGGCATTCACTCCAAATCAGCTACCCAACATAGATTATACCATCAGGTACATCAACCTTGACGAGCAGTATGATAGATACCACAATAACCTAAATATGTAGCTCTTCATGGAGTCTCAGCTGCTAGACCCGATACTGCCCAATCAATGGCTGAAATTGCCTATGTCCCTGAGGCATTTCAAGAGCATGAGCATATATACAATGCTAGCCTAGTTGCTAGGGCTCGCTACAGATGTCATGGTGTTACCCTACCAGGTCGCCCTTCTAGAGTGTATATTACATGGAGAATTTTGTGACCTCGGGGCATGGGGCCAAATACAAAACTGGTGTTCTTTGATTGGGCAGACTGGATAGCGCGTAGTTTACATTTGTGACTGTAGGACCTTATACAGGATAAGACCTAGTACTTTAGACAAAGCTCATTCCTAGTCTGGCTCTTCCTCTTCCACATGAATAATAAATTGAAGTTTATCCCCATCCAATGCATAGACAATAAGGGTGCACCGCTGCTAGTATACCAATGGACTCAGGTGATGTTGAAGAAGGAATCCTATTACAAGTTCAATCAAGCATTCCTTGGCCCTACCTTGGAGCTCATTCATAGCTCCTACCCACACGTACCCCAAAATATGAGAGATGATACAGTGCGGTGCAACATGGGTGACACTTTCTAGTTAACATAGGGCTTTATCATCAAAATTTTTGGGTTTATTGGTAAACCCTTCCTCCTGCCCTATTATACCATGGAGTACCTGTTCACCCTGGAGGTAGCGCGATAGACTAATTACACTGACCAAAATTATGGCCAAGGGAGGAAGTGGGGACATATATTCGAATTCCTATTCAGATGGGGAGAAATTGAGGTCAATGCCACCAGACATAATGAGTTCCTCATTACCACACTCCTGAGTTTTAGCTTGGTTGAGCTTCCCCAACGATGGATATATGACCCTCTGGATGTGATAAAAAAAATTGTTGAGATGAAGAGCTTGCATGCCTGACCTCACCTAGAAATCATGGAAGAGCACAACAACCCATATGGGCAGGAACTCGAATGGCACATAGAGAAGATGCGGTCCTTCCTACCATGGCATGATTACTATCACATGGAAGCAGAGTATGACCTATCTCACAACACCGCCCACAATCGTGAATCCAAAGTCTTCAAAAATATGGAAGCCAAATTGAAGGGGATGGGCTGGAATCTAGAGAATATTGCAGAATGGTGGGTTATGAGGGCTCATACAAAGAAGGAGACATCAAAAAATATCCTTGTGGGTGATAACCAGTTCTCTGATATTTATGATAAAAATCATGCCACATGGCGGCCAGTCATGTTCAAAGACCTCATGCCTCGAGGTGCCCAGGGCCTACAAAAAGTACAAGACCTACCTCAGTAGCCCAAACAGTCGCTTGAGCAAGACAGAGATCTAGCAGTAGAGCGAAAAAGAGTCAGGCGGTTGAACTTAAAGTATAGCAAGCCACAAAAAAGCAGGGAGGATCATCAAAATGACCAGTTGAAGAAACGCAGGTGTCCCCTCCGAAGAAGAAGATAAAGGTTGTAATAAAATCACCCAAGGCTCCCTCAAAAAATGCCGCCAGTTTGCCCCGAGTGCATCCATCCCAACTGCTATCCCGAAGAAGGAGGTCGCACCACAGAAGGAGAAAAAGACTGTACTACAAAGAGAAATCATACAAAAAAGGGAGATTGTACCATAGAGGGAGGCCACTTCTAAGATTCCTATAAAAGAAGTTATTATCATCAAATAAGACACTCCCCCTGAAGAGGAAGAATGGGTGGACCAAAGCCCCATAATTCATCTATTCACCACGTCATCTTTTATTGAGCACGCAAGTACGCAATCTTTTTTTTTGCTCCAATATTTTGAGCCATTATCTGCGGCACCGTCCACTACCACTATTGAGTCCCTTCTCACTGTGTTACCTTTGGGCAGCAAACCAACATCTTCTATCCCCCTCGTAGTATCCCACCTTGTCTTGTAAGAATCCCAACCTTCTACCTCCATCCATCTCAACCAACAGGTCTTTGGCCCATTTGCTTCTACCCCCAAATGTGTTTGGAACTATCATCTCTCTCTAGTAGGGTGCTGATATTGCAGAACCATTGCATCCATCCAATCCCTCAGATTCAATCGGTGTCTTAGTTAAAAATCTACTTGTGAACTTGAATAGTCCTCCCACCATCGTCCAGATCGTGACGTTCCCAATAGTGACTGAGCTCCCAGTCTCCACTGCCCCATATCTATTCGTAGAATCCAAGCCTCAGCAGGATCTGCCTTTGATCACCCCCATTTTTTGAGGAATGGAATTCATCAAGTAAGAACTGGATATGGTGGAATGTTTCCCTATAGCAGACAACCTGGCCCAAGCAGAATAGAGCTCCTTCAGGTGGATCAAGAATCTTATAAAATGGAAGGCCCAGGAACCTGTGGGGGTTGAAAAGTGTGCTAGGTTCGATCTGGAGAAGATGGTGCTACATAAGGAGAAAAGGATTTTAAAAGTCTAGAAAACCCTAAAATATATGATGCCTGAGGACTACACATACCATAGGGTGATCAAGAACTTGAATATAATCAATGTATAACATGCGGTAGGTGCTATCCAACTTAAGGTGAGCACAGTTTACATGCACCATCAGCAGTTGAGGGAGCGCTACTATGCAATTGAGAATGAGAATCTGAAGCTGCAAGAAACCATAGCAAAGATGCAGGCCCAGTTGGATGACTCCAAGAATGAATCTAAGTAGTTGAAGGAGCGACTAGCAGCTTGGGAAAAGGAACTAGTTGAACATAAAGAAGTTACAAATCACCATGTCAAGGAGAGCAAGGAGGCACAAGACAAAATAGGCTAGCTAGAGGATCAGGTCTAAGAAGTACAACAACAACTAAAATAAAGAGCGATACAAGTTGAAGTCTTCTCCAGGTATTGAGTCAAGGAGGTTCGCGTTGGTTTACTAAAAAATTTCCAAACCAGAACCTCAAGGTCCCTATCTGTCCTTATGTTTTTTTGGGAGGCAAAATAGGTATCTGCTTAGGGTAGGCCTATGGTAGAGGAGGTCAAATGACAAGTAGGGTGCTGGCTCAGCTTGGCCATTGAATTTGAGGACTATGAGCGCAAAGACCTCAAGGTGCCACCAATGACTCAAATCACCTGATATTAGGCCACTGCAAGGTCAACCCTACATATTTTCTTTAAAAATTTAGAAAAATTTTAGAGGGCCAGGAGATTGCTGGATATGCTTGAAAAAGAGAGGAGCATTTTTTTGGCACATTTTAAGACCCTCACACTGCTCCAGGTTTCCTAGCTTCACAAACGATAATGGAAATTGCCTGCCACAAACGATAATGGAAATTGCCTGCCCAGGGAGGAATTGAAGCTGACATGGGATGCCTTCAAGGAGGATACCTTGGAGATTGATGGTTGGGCAGACCCTATTTTGGAGGTATAGGTGACACAATTGATATCTAGATTTTGCCATATTATCACCTGTCTGGTTGATCTGAGCCAAAGGGTAGACCAAGCTGATATGCTCCAAATTGAAACCTTTCGGTGCCTACTAAAATATCTTCGTGACCTCGAACCCTTCTAAGAGGAATCCTAGACTTAGGTTCAGGTTACTTATGAACACATTTGTGACTGCCTTGCTTCCCCGAATACCAACCCAAAACAAGAAAAATAGGGAGAAGGTGAAGAGCATTCTGAAGGGGATACGAAGGAAGGAGAGAAAACAAATAATAAATCTACAAGTGGTAGTAGTGAAGCAAAGCAAGAAGCAGAGTAGGAAGAAGAGTAGAAGAAGAGTAGGAGATGAAGGGTGACTCTAGGTCCAAAGGATGAAGGCATGGGTCCTTGCATTGAGGTAAGCTCAATATCCTACGAGCCGCCAAGAATGTTGCTACATTTTGCTAAGGGGTAAAATTTTAAAAATCGTTGCACTTGTTTTTATGTTCAAATCCTCTCCTTTCCTCCTTTTTGAGCAATCAATCCAAGCAGTCCTCAGGGTCACACTCAGAAACAGGTCTCAGGTTTATTCAAGTTTTCAGCGATGCACAACTTCAAGAAAAGATCAACAAACTCTGGCAAAAAATGAAGGAATATTTAAAAAAATTCTAAGGCATGGGTTGCTTCCAAGTCATCCCCTTTTTGATTGACTCTCGGAGTCACCCCTCTTCATCAGTGATTATTAGCCTTGCCGGAGTATCGAGCGATTTGTAGCCCGGGAGCTAAAAATGACTAAGTTAAAATCCCTCCCAAGTTCGCTCCTAAAGGCAACGATTCTAAGAATTGCTCCATTTGTCAGGCGACTAGCAGCATGGGTAGCTCAGGCCAGCGATCGCTCACAAGGCCGGGTGAACCCCAGTATCGCTTGGGATCCCAAATGAACTTCGATTGGGGGAATTTATTGGGTTCACTCTAGGAAGAACAATCCTTAGTAAGGTAGCAGACAGAAACACAAAGTACCAAAAAATTCTAAGGCAGGGAGCCCTAGGATCACTCCATTTTGGAGTGACTCCTAGCTTTGCAGTAGCCCCCTGATAATTCTTTACCTCACTCCTATCCTCCAGTGAACCTCGACGTTGCTCTATTTTATAATGACTAAGTAGTAGAGTGTTTAAAATTTTCTAAGGCATGGTAATAGCTCCCAATTTTGCCCCCACTGCTATGTGATTCCTGTCATTGCTCCCTTGACCAACGAACTCTAGCAACAACTTTTTTGGGGCAAGAAGGTATTGAGGCTAAAGGCCCCATGTTTTCTTGATTCCTAAGCGACCCCTAGAGTCGATCTTACCCTCATGCAACTCCCTATTTTGCTCCTTCATGGAACGATTCTCATCATTGCCCTTCTGTAGAGGTGAATCACGATTGTGTAAATCCTAAGACATAGAGGCTCCCAGGTTTGCTCAAAGTAGGATTTCTCAAGTTTGATAAAACACTGAGTGATTCTCAACATCACCCTTTTGCTGCAGTGATTCTCAATTTCACCCAAGGCATGGGCGACTCTCAGAATATTTTTAAATAGGCTTAGGTGGCGGGGTAGGTGGATGGTTAAGGTGCATTGATGGCACATCAATTCAGGTTTCAGCCCAGGACACCATGTCAGGTCCTTTAGGCATTCCAAGGGGTAAATTGTACCTGCCGCATTAATGGGATTTGCCTTCTCAACTACCAGAGCAGTCCGGAGCCATTCTTGACATTGGGTGAGCCATGTTCCAGGTACGCTGATAGCCGACAAAGGTCAAATCTCAACTGCTTTGGCAGTTTTTGGGATCTGAGCATCAATGTAACTTGGGGGGAAAACTCTGCTATAAAAGGGAGTTCATTTCAATGTAAAAGGGGGGGAACATATTGCTAGAGAGCTATTGTAATCAGACGTTTGCATCAATATAAAGGATCCTTAGCTCTAACTATTGTATCTTTCTTGTATGCTGCCTTTTGCAAGTATTTATGCTAAATATTCATTTATTTTTTTATTACTGTAATTCTGCATTTTGGATTAGAGCATTGGGCATTAAGTGAATCTGGAATTCTTACAGGAGGATACATAGGGAAGAATCACAGTGTTAGTTTCTGTTACATGCTTTGTTTTGATTGTTGTTAGTTTGGATATTAGTTAGTAATTGTGCTGCTTGTTCTTCCCCATTGTTACTGCAATGCCATTTACATTTCTTTCTGCACTTTTCGAATCTCTTTCCAGTTCCTTTATCTAAAAACCCCAGTTAAAATAGAATAGGATCCAGCCTTCTTCGAATATTGGCATAGAAGGCATCCCTTCCTTCCAACCTTTCAATCTATTGGGCGGGTCTAGGGCGCACAGATAGACTAAACCCTTTCCTAGTGGAAGATTCGTAACCAACAGTTACCACCAAACTTATAATTGCATAAAGGTATGTTGGAATATCAACGTCTATTCAGTAACACTCAAGAGACACTTGCCTACAATCTACAAGGAAACAATCATATTTAAGGTGCCCATTCTGGAGAAGGAGATAGAACGAGGTCAAATGGAAGTCAAGCATTGAATGGTATGAAGCATGATCATAGGGAGGAGGTTAATTCAAGCCTATGTGCCATTCAGAGGTGTAAGCCTACATTAAATCGGCTATCATAGACTAGCCATACCAACGTCCCATTTTTGAGGATATTAGATGCAAGCCAAGCATTCATTAAGGATAAAATCAGTGCCATTCACAGAGGAGAGAAGCGCTACTCAAGGGAGAAATCAACACCGTTCAAAGAGGAATTGACTGCCAATGAGCACCACATATTAGAAGGTTTCAATCGGCCACCTCACAACGTCAAAGGAATATGACTAGAGGGATTATTAAGGTAAAATCTAATATTACTTATTGCTTTCTATAAACTAAGTTACATTGGAGTTATAAGGGTACATTATATTTACTATTGCAGCCATCCATTTAAGCATTAGTAATATATTAAGCAAGAAGATTTCAAGAACATTTATATTTGCAAATAATAAAGTAGGAGGAATAAGGATTTCAACTTGGAAATTAAATATCTAATATTGCAAATATTATTTTTTTCTAATATTCCAAATTAGGGAGTTATAAGGAATACTACACCAAATAAATTATTGGAATTTAGAAACATAAAATTTCAAATATCAAAGGCCATAAAAGGAGGTTCATTAAGGAATATCAAGAGTTGGAAATTAATTGATATACTTGTCTCAAAACCACATTAAAGGGATAAAATAAATCCAACCATTAGAACTTCATCAAACTAGAAAGTGCTTAATTTCAATAGGAGTAATAACGTATAATAGAATTTGATTTTTTCTATTTACAAAACATTACAAAATCAACCCAAAATTGAACTACTATTCTCAAGAAGCACTTTATTAATCATATAGCATATTTAAAAATACTAGGGAGTCATAAGGTATTCTACAAAACTTGATAATAATAGCATTCATAAAAAATTATCAAGTACCCAATTCATTTGGGAATCATAAGGTATCATCAAATTTATACTAAGAGGACCACAAGAATCATCATGTCATCAAAAAATTCTTTCTTGCAAAATCCCAATTAATTAAAGGTCTAAATTATTTTTCTTGGAAAAATAAGGTAAAAGCAATCTTAGTATATGAAAAACTTTGGTAGATAGCTCAAGGAACAACAAAAAACCAAACACAGGTGATACTGAGATTCAAAATTTTGAAGAAAATGATGCAAAAGTCCTAATGATAATAACCTTTGCGATCACTGATGAAATACAATCTTATATTAATTCAGCAAAGACATCTACAAAAGCATGGAAAATCCTAGAGAAGATATTCAAAGAGAAAAATAAAGCCACTATCCTTCATCTTCAAAATCAACTACATTCCCTAAAAATGAATAGTGGTGAGAGCATAGAACTATTTATAAGGAATGTAGAAGATATTAAAGGGAAATTATGAACCTTAGGAGAAAAAAATTTAAATATGAACTTCTTAATCAAGTAGCCATGAGAGCACTTCCAGATGACTAGAAATATTTGGTTACATATTTAAAATTCCTTAGTAAAGATACTTATTTTGATGACCTAATCAATATTCTTCAAGAGTATGAGGTGGAGAATACAATTAAAGATGAAATGACTAACACTACATTGGCATCAAAAGACAATCCATAGGGAAATATTTCTTCATCATCAAGAGGATGAAGACCATGGTACAACAAGTATTGTCAGATATGCAACAAAAAAGTTCATAGTACCAACTATTGCAAATTCAATCCCAAAAATCAGAATCAAGGAAATCAGATGAACAATGAGAGCAGATTTCAATCACAATAATATCAAAATAATCCTCATCAACAAGTTAAGCATCCTACCAATTATCCCAAATTGAAGTATCAAATAGAGAATAAGAAAGCATACCTAGCTTAAAGGATCGAAGAAATTGACGAACTAGAAGAACCTATAGATGGTTATGAAGTGAAGGTCTTTCAGGAAGAACAACAGATTATGAAGACACTAACTACTTTCTTGAATAGGTTACAAAAAAAAAAAAAAAAGAATACAAGTTTCAAGACCAAGAAGAAGATCCATATTGAAGATAGAAATCTTCAATACCCAAATAATGTAATACAAGGGGGTGTTAGAGTTAAAGCATATTACATCACTTGGGTCATGTAAATGTACCACCTTTGGTACATAGAGTAGGAAATGTAATAAATGCACAAGTATCAATGTGCAAGTTGTAATGTGCAAGGTGTCCCCTTGTACAACTAGGTAGAGTGTTGGCCAAGGAATCTCTCTTCCTATATAAAGGGTCTCATAGTGATAGATTAGTAGGCCATTACATATCAAGCATATCAAGTGTATTGTAGTAGATAGTGGTAGAACTTTTGTATGGAATACAATGTAGTTCTTTAGCTTATATTAATGGAGTGACCATCACCTCCAAACTGCATTGTATTTTTACCACTTTCTATTAATAGTATATTTTAATCATATTGTAGAATTACTTTCTTTTATATTTTCTGCATCTTATTAGGACCTATGATAGATCTCTCCCATTGTAGATATCATGAAAAGCTAACAGGTATATGGTTGGCATGGAATGCACCTATTTTTTAAGGGAAGTTAATACCCCCATTTCAGGTCATATTTTAGGTGAGGAATTTGGTCTCAATCAATAAAGGACCTAGAAAACATAAGAAACCTCGACAAGTAGATAATTTATTCATTGAAAAGTCTCAACCATGGGGTTTTTTTGATGGGGCCAATCAGAGACAATCAACTTTTAGTAGTGTGGGAGGTATTTGTACTTCTCGTATATCCACTATATCAAATTTAAAGTAGGTCTTGGGATAGGTTCCAATAATTTTGTTGAGTTTCATGCTTTGATATTGCTAATGAAGTGTGTCATAGAGAGAAATGTGAAAAATTACAAATTTTTGGAGATTCTACTCTAGTCATCAATTGGATGAATAGATCTACTCGATTAAAATTAATTTTCTTAGAATAATAGAAGATGAACTGCTGGAGGTGATTTCCCTTTTAGAAATATCTCTTTTACTCATGTTTATAGTGAATTAAATCAAGAAACATATAGGTTATCAAAAGAAGGTCAACAAGTTCCAAAAGGTTTCTTGCAAATGGAAGAGAACAAGGATGGAGTTTCTTATTTCATCCACATATCATACCCCTAGTTTCTATGTTAGCTCTGCGTTTTTACTATGGGCATGTTCATTTGATTAGAGCTTTATGGCATATTTTAATTGTTTTTTTTTTCTTTCAGTTGGTTTTCATTTCATTAATTTCTATCCAAGTTTTGGACATGGAGGTTATTTGGATGATTAAGTATTGATATATAAGAATATTTATCCTTATTATCCCCATGCTATTTTGAAGATGGGTTTTTTCCTCTCTGATTTGCTTGACTGTAATTATATTTTGACTCTCAGTAATATGCTTTTATCTAGGTTTTTGTTTGTGCCAAGGCACTTGAGAAGTGTAATTTTCTTTCATTCTTGAAATAAAATTACAACTTTTTTCTTGTAAAAAAATTATACATACATATATATATATATATATATATATATATATATATATATATATATATATATATATATATATATATATATATATAAGGCATGTTTTTATTTATCAAGTTATTTTTGAGTAACGAAATAGATGTAATCAACATATGCAATCTTCTATTGTACATATATGTATGTGTGTGTGTGTGTGTTTACATAGATAAGCATATATAGCACTTCATTTGATTTTTAAATGGGTTTCAAGTGAAGAGTTTGTTTTGTATTTTTGGAAGGAATAAGAAAGTTATACATATGTTTTCTTATTTTTTGATTGGCATTCATTGATAAAGGAAAGTTAGACTCTTTTATTGTTTACTCATTGATGAATAAAGAGATGCTAGGCATGCTTTTATTTATCAAGTTAGTTTTTAGTAATGAAAGATAGGTAAGCTATGTTGTTTGGTTATGAAATAAGAAGATAAAGATATTTTATTTAAAGTTGTTATTTATTGAAGATTAAAAATAAAATTTAGAGATCATTTATCCTTGTTGATTAGTATTTGATGAATGAGGAAAATTAGAAATCTTTGGTTGTATTGTTGCAATATTCTTTGAATTTTAAGAAATGAAAAATATGATATTGCTTTGGTTGGGTAAATATTTATAAATATTTTCTAAGGCTTGTACAGATAGGAGAACCTTTATAGAGAGAAGTATGGGATTCTCTCATTGTTGCTTGGATTGTATTTTGCATGGATGTTTGCATAATCATAGAGCATATTAAGTTGCATCACTTTTAGAGTTGTCCTAATACCTAAATATTCCTCAAATTCGTGGGCAATCCCATTTCATAAAGAAGATTGTGGAATGCAAATGACATAGAGACTTTATGCATATGGCTTCATTATACTTTTGACTATAAAGTTATCATGTAAATAGAAGTTATATAGAAGAATGTTCTAATAGCTAGAAAGTGTTGTAAGCTTGATATCTATACAAAACTAAAGATTGCTTTCAATTTCCTCTAAGCATATTTGAAGGTTTAAGGTTTATTTTTGTACTCCTTGATTAGATGCTTTATGATTAAATTTTATATCAAATAAACTTTGGCATAAATTGAGGATATGCTTCTTTATGTAGCTTATTATTAGCACTTGGAATATCTAAATTAGAATATTTTAAATGATGAGATGTATCTATACATATATTTAATATTAGAACTAGGATAAAATAAATTATGGTTTTTGAATTGATGAGATGCTTCTTTATGTAGCTTATTGTTAGCATCCAAATCATTTAAATTTGTAATTATTGAGTTACGATATGTGTTCTTTATTCTAATGTCCATTATGTTTCTATTACTTTAAGCATATTATTATCAAGCATGAATAATTAAATTATGGAGAGTGTTATATCTTAGGTTGAATTTAGAATTGCTTATAGGACCCAAGTCAAGGAAGGAGTTGCGAGAATGCAATCCTAGAAGGATTTGTGAGAATGCAATAGCTAGGACTTACAAAATCTGAAAGGAGTTACAAGAATGCAATAGCTAGGACTTGCAAAATTTGGAAGGAGTTGCATGAATACAATAGCCAGATCATTATGAATCGATATACCTTGATCATGAAGGATCAAGTGTTCTACAACTAGAAAGTTGTAGGGGTCATTCATAAGATAATAGTGGTATCTTGAATGTGGAGGTTTCGGTAACCATGTTCATTGTCAGTTGAGTGGTAATGATCTTAGTTAGCCCACGAAGATGTGGTATCTAAGCACCAAGGCTTATGCCTGATTAACCATCCTAGATGGACTTAGAGTAAGGTTAGGGAATAGGCATCCCCATTTAAGTCTTATGGATCTTAAATGATAATCCCATTATTGTGGTCATATTGTTCTATACTAAGGAGGGTATAGGAAATGTGGGGAGACCACTTTTGCGTCCTTCTAAATTATGAGGTTTAGTAATATGAACCCCCAAAACTACTGGATGTTGGTCACTCATGTCCACTAAGTTTCATCTACACTGACATTGAACTCAAATGTGGTAAAGCCTTGGGAATTCTGAAAAGAAATATATATATTGGGATCCCTTTTGTGAACCTTAATTAAAAAAAAAAACTCTTTCTCTTGGGTTGGTTTTGGTGATTGTTACACAAACTCTTATGAGTGTTGATAGGAATAGAAGAAGGAATGTTGATGAATGGGTTAGGGATTGGATTTTTAAGAGATTAGGAATATAACTTTTATTTGCTTAGTGAGATGTGGGGAAACTTACATTGACCCTTAGTAATTATTTGTGTGGAGGAATAGATACAAGATATATCAAATATGATGGAACATTTGGTGTCCCACACCTTATGGAAGTGATTATGGTAGACTAAAAAAAAAAGTATTTGATGCATTAAGGCCTAAAGTGGTTTGATTAAGGTTTGTATTTACTTCATTAGCATTTGGAATTTATTGATTGATTAATGTTTGGGTTGTTGGGAAAATCCAAAAGTGAGTCTTACCCCATTTAAGTGGTTTGGTTTATATCCGCAAGGGTGTTTGATTCAACATCCCTATGTTCTTATAAGAACATTACCATGTCTTCAAAATATTGAAAGGTTATTATTCCTAGAGTGTTGTGGTGAGGGGTTGATGAATGCAAATCCTCTTCTCCCTCACCAATGTTAGGGTTCTATAAGGGATTTTATTCTTTAGAATCATTCCCTAATTGGGAGTATTAGAGGCTATTTGATGTATCCCACTATGAAGGTTATAATACCTTTTGACAATGGGGAAAAGGACAAAGGGATATAATTAATTAAGTTTTGTTTAAAGAGTATATTAAACAAGAAGAAGATGTTTTAAATCCTTATATTACCTACTCTTGATATACCAATATGATTGATATACTTTAGGGGCCTTACTATATATATGAAGGTATTTATATACCTAATCACTCTTTATATACCCATCAATACATGAGAGACAATTGGTACATGGGATCACAACAGTACATGGAAGTGACCAGTAGGTACATGACCCAAGATGACACATGAGAGATAATTAAAAGCCTCCTTATGACTTCCACTATTCCACTACAATATACTTAGGAGGCTTAAAGTACGTGCGAGACCTTATGTGGAAGGCTAGAATCCTAGGCTTACAATATACCCAATTTAGCCTTAAGATTCGTATGGTGATTATTCAAAGGATTGTGAAATCCTTAATAGAAGTATCCTTTGGTTAGCTTCTTAATAATATTTATTAATGTGATCTATACTAAACACATAAAATTAGGTGATCTTGATTAAGGTAGGGGTTAAGACAAAAGGGATCTTGAGAACCATGATAATGTTCACATCGGATTCACCAAAATGTGAGAGGTTGAGAGAAGAGGTAAGGGGCCAACTAAGGGGATCCCTTTCACTTTATTCCCTCTCACTTTGAGGGATTAGAGGATGTGGGACTATGAGGATCCTAGTAACTAGTTTGATGTGTTAATTTCACAAACACCTATGTTTTCAAAGAGAATTAATATTCCTTTTAAAAACCCACTTTTGTGCCCAAGTTAACCTTAATATTATGAAATTAAAAGTATCAAGCATACATACGATTAATGCAACATACACACCTAAATCTAAGATGCTCTTTTGATTTCAATGATGAAGTAAAAATAAATAATTTTTTCTTTAAATAATACAAAGGGTTCAAAGGATCATGCACTAAACAAGATATCATAAAATGTAAGCTATATGATATTCAAGTTTAATTCCTAGAACAAATGATAAGATGAGCCCCTATCATGTGATTAACCTACAATATGGTTCCTTAATTTTCTCCTTGTTAATATTGACAAAAACAAGAAATAGAAACCTAAAATATGACAAACAACAAGCAAAATATCTTACAAAAATAAAAGAAGGAATCTAGAATGAGGGCACCTAATTCTGTAGAATCCACAAAACCATTTTCTATAAGAAAATATGATGGTGGTTTTTCTTGCTCTCTAGAATTTTTGCAATGACTTACAAAATAGATAAGAAAACTAAAGAAAAGTACAAACAATAATGAAAATTTAAATAGTCTATGAAATAAAAATCAAGAATTCAGACAAATGGCGACCTCGATAGCTCTGGCGACAACAGGCGGGATTTCCCAAGCCCTTGCAGGGGATTTTGGACTGGAGCAAGGTGAGATTCCCCCTTTGGACGAAGCTACCAAGGCGGATGATTCGAAGGGCCCAGATCCTGACCCAGGCGGGCAGTGGGACCTGGACGCTGACCAACCTTGGGAAAACTACAAGGGTTTTGTTCCTCCCCTCCCCACCAACAATCCCCAATTGGGAAATGTAGCTCCTCAAAGCTACCTAGAGAAGGTTACAGGTATCCCAAACCCTAGCTCTTCTGGGATTGAGAACCATCCCCCTTTGATCCCCTCGGGTGAAAATTTCATCATCCCTGATTCAGTAATGGCAGAAAAATTGTCTATCGAATCCCTTTCCCTTGTAGGGAAATTTGTCGGGGGAAGACCTGACATGGAGTCTATAAGAAGATGGGTTGCATTCAAATGGTGAACAACAGGGAGTTTCCAACTAGTGGCCCTATCCAGGGGTTTTTTCCTGATTCAGTTGAATAACCAGAATGACTATGCTCGCATTCTCATAGGAGGGCCATGGTTTTATGGTAGGAAGAGTTTGTTCCTTCAAAAATGGGGGGAATATTTCAACCCTAAAACTCAAAATATCAACTTTGCACCCATCTGGGTTCACCTCCCAGATCTTCCCATCCAGTTCTATCATGAAGACATCTTGCACGGGATTGGAAAATACATTGGGGATCTTGTTGCCATTGACCCTGCAACGAAGGCCCGAACCCACATGGCTCATGCCAGAATTTGTGTCAACGCCAACTTGGATTCCCAACTTCCAACCCGCATAAACCTCATCTATGGATCCTACCACTGGTGCCAAGCAATAGAGTATGAGAACAAGCCAACATTTTGCATAGAATGTCAATCCCAAGGGCATCTAAAATCCCAATGTCCATCTCTCAAACCCCAAAAAGAGGCGACCAACTCCAAGCATCCCCCTCCTCGAAAACAAAGCACCCATATGGGAATACACAATGAGAGATCCAAAGCCCCCTTCGACAACAAGCAGGAAAAATAATTCAAAGGGAAACAAATCGCCAACCAGGAACCGCTTCTCAGCCATCCTTCTTCAGATTCGGACAAGGTATGCTCCATGTTTGCTTTTCCTAATAGGTTTGGACCTTTATCTAACTCCAATGATGAAGTCCTTTTTCCATAATCTGCCCCTCCTCCCCCCTCACTTCCCCTTCCCCCTCCTCATTCCCCGTCCAGATCTGGACCATCCCTTCCCCCCAGGATGGGCCCCCCTCCCCTACCAAATCCATATCTAAATCCCTGAAAGAAGTTGTGAGTCCTTCCCATCGCAAAGCTGATCCACCCCTTCCCCCCTAGATGGGCCCCTTTCCCCAACCAAATCCATTTTTGAATCCCTGAAAGAAGTTGTGAGTCCCAACCACCACAAAGCGGACCACAGTCCTATCATTACCAGAAGTTTCAAAAAAGCCCTATTGACACAGGGAGTGAGAAGAAAAGGGGCAGGCCTACCTTATCTGAGCAAAACAAAAAAGACACCGAAAATCAAGTTGCCAATGGAGTGCAAACAACCTTGTTCCCAGATTTGTTCAACCTAGATCAGGGATGAAACAAAAAATCCCAAACCTCCCCCCAACAGGGCAAAGGAGGCAAGAAATCCACCAAAGTATCCAGATGAAGATCCTATCCTGGAATATTAGAGGTCTCAACAGTACGACCAAACAAATATTAGCTCGAACTGTTAGGAAAGACCATAAACCCACTATTTTCATTTTGCAAGAAACGAAAGTTGATGCTTCTAGAATTAATAACATTACCAATTCAGTGTGGAAGAATTGTCAATGGGCTTCCTCCCCTGTTGAAGGCTCTTATGGAGGCCTTATGTGCCTCTGGGATCCAAAAAAGTTGAAGGCAGGGTAATTTCATCCTCTGAAAGAACTCTAAACCTGGTTTTCTTCTACAAAGAAAATCAGTTCACCTGGGTTTTATCCAACATTTATGCTCCCAATAACCCTCTTGAAAGATGCTTTCTCTGGAGATCCCTCTCCCACATGAAGGATGCATTCTCCAACCTCCCCTGGATGCTAGCAGGTGACTTCAATTCCCCCCTCTTTCCCTCTGATAAAAGGGGTGGCAGTTCCATTCCCTCCAAAAGCATACAAGATTTCCAGGACTTTGTTACTGAGAATGAGTTGATGGATGTTCATATTAAAGGATGTCAATTCACATGGAGCAACAAAAGAGCGGGTTTCGAGCACATACAAGTTAAATTGGATAGAATATTCCTATCCCAGTAGGCTATTCCCATATTTGGAGACACCTCTCTCATCTCTCTTCCTAGAATTGGCTCCGACCATTGCCCCCTTCTTCTGGAAGCTAACAGGGCTCCATCCTTCAAAACCCCATTCAGATTTGAGAACATGTGGATCCAACATGCTGATCTGAGGTAGAGGATCTCTGAATGGTGGCAGCACCCTTACCCTAGGTCTGCTATTTCCCAAGTTTCCCAAAAACTGAAGGCTATCAAGGAAAACCTCAAAATCTGGAACAAGGAGGTGTTCGAGAATATTTTTGAAAATAAAGAATAGATCTTAAGCAAGCTCAAAACCATTGAACAACAAATCTAGCATGACCAATGGACTCCTCAGTTGAGAGAAGAAGAAAGGCAACTTCTGTCAGAATACCACAACATTCTGGCCAAGGAGGAGACCTATTGGAGATAAAAATCCCGAGCCCTCTGGCTAAAATATGGTGATGCTAACACGAGGTTCTTCCATGCTTCCACTCTACAAAATCGAAGCACAAGCAAAATCAAAGAGCTCATTCTGACTGATGGCACTTGCTCAAGAGACATCTTCAAAATCAGAGATGAAGCCTCATCCTACTTCAGCAACTTGATGGGAGCCATATCCCCCGAACATCCTGAAGCCCAAGAGGTCCTCCTACAGAACATTCCCCCTCTGGTTACTCCTGAAATGAATTCCTCCCTTATCCAACCCCTAAGCAAAAAATAAATCAAGCTCACTTTGTTCTCCATGCAAGCTGACAAAGCCCCTGGGCCAGATGGGTTTCCCCCTATTTCTTTCAAACTTTTTGGGATATCCTAGAGGAAGACATTTGCAAAGCCATCATGGAACTCCAACGAACCAAGATCATTCCTAGAGGGATGAACTCTACTTTCATTGCCCTGGTCCCCAAAACCCCTCAATGCAAATCCATGGTGGACTTCAGACCAATCAGCTTATGCAACATCATCTACAAGATTTTAACCAAATATTTAGCTATGAGGCTCAAGAAAATCCTTCCCATGATCATAGATCCCTGTCAAGGAAGTTCAGTGGAAGGTAGATCTATTACTGACAGCATCATCTCTCTTCACGAAACTCTTCACTCAACATCGTGCAACAAAAAAGTGGCCATGTTTCTGAAGTTGGACATCAACAAAGCTTTTGATAGGGTTAACCAGGATTTTCTTTTAAAAGTCCTCTCCAGGTTCGGGTTTCATAAGGAATGGATCGACCTCATCAAGGGCTGCATTTCCTCCCCTTGGTTCTCTATTCTAGTTAATGGATCAGTAGTAGGTTATTTCCCCAGCTCCAGAGGCATCAGATAGGGAGATCCCCTATCCCCCTTCCTTTTCATCATTCTTGTTGAATCCCTAGGAAGAGCCTTCAAATCTGCCTGTGCCTCAGGGAGTGTTTTCGGTATCAAGGCTTCATCTAATTCCCCACCTCTATCTCACCAACAGTTTGTAGATGATACTATCATCGCTACCCTAGCCTCTGTTGTTCAAGCTAAGTCCATTAAGTCTATCCTTGATACCTATGAGTTAGCAACCGAGTAGGAAATCAACTATCTGAAAAGCAAATGCTACTTTCTCAACACCCCTGTTAATAGACAATGCAAGATTACTCATATCCTTCAGTGCTGCATTGTTGATCTCCCCACCTCTTACTTGGGTCTTCCCCTATTCATCAAAAACCCGAAAGAGTCCATGTGGGACAATGTCATAGAAAGGATCAAGCAAAAACTTGCAGGATGGAAAGGGTCTCTTCTGTCTCAGGCAGCCAAAGCAACTCTCACTATGGCAGTTCTCCAGAGCATCCCAGTCTACTTCATGTCGATGTTCAAAGCTCCTACTGCTGTGCATGCCAAGATTGAACAGATTCAAAAGAACTTCCTATGGTCGGGCCTAGAGGATAAGAAGAAATTTCACCTAGTCAACTGGGACAGAGTTTGCCACCCAAAATCCCAAGGAGACCTCGGGCTTAGAAGAATCGCCAACATGAACCTCGCCCTCCTTGCCAAGCAGGCATGGAAAATCTTCATCAACTACAAAGCAGAGTGGGTTTCCATCATTCAAGACAAATATCTCCAGAACCTTTCCCTGCTGGAGGACAACATTCCCACCAATGGGTCTGCTTTCTGGTGGGCTATCATTCAGGCTAAATCCCTCATCATCAAAGGCACTCGATGGTAGCTAGGCAATGGTTCAAATATCAATTTCTGGGATAATGTATGGATAAAAGACAAACCTCTCTCAGAAGTCCCTGAGGTCTCCATCCTTAGACCTATTCTAGACAGAAGGTGGGGTAGCCAAGTGGTGAACTTCATTGACAATCAACGCAGATGGAAAGCCATTCCCACTACCAATGAAAGTGACCAAGTTGTTAGAGCTAGGAATATCTTGTCCCACTTACTCAAAACCACCATCATCCCAACCATAGCTACCCCTGACTACCCTATCTGGAAAGGAAATGATAGTGGGGATTTCTCCATCAAATCAACTTACTCCCTCCTGCTCAATTCCTAGGTCTCCACTATTCCCTTCAGGTTGGTGTGGGTCAAGCACCTCATTCCCAAGGTTGGCTTCTTTTCTTGGACTGCCATTCAAAACAAAGCCCTTACTACCGATAATCTTATGAAAAGGGGCATCCCTATCCCGAACAGATGCCACCTATGTCTATCCAATTGGGAATCCATCAATCACCTATTCTTAGATTGTGATTTTACCAAGGAAGGGTTGAGTCACATTCTGACTACCTTTCAGATTCAATGGGCTCCTCCCAATTCCCTCTTGGACCTCTTTGTCCAATGGCCAAACCCGTTCAACCATCCCAAAGTCTCTTTCCTATGGAAGGTTTACCTCCATCATTTTCTATGGCAAATTTGGTTAGAAAGAAACCGCAGAATCTTCTCCATCTTGTCTAACGACCCTGTGTCCACAACTACCAAAGCCATCACCTATGCTGCTAAAAATTCCCATCTACTTCCTTGCCCCAATCTTCCCAGTTGTAGCTTTGAAGCTGAGATTCTTCGATTCTTGAATATTCCCATCCCTTCTAATGTGACCCCTCCCCTACCCCATCCCAGAAAGAAGGCTCGTTGGAGACCACCCTCGAAGGATGGCTGAAGCTAAACTTTGATGGTGCATCCAAAGGGAATCCAGGTTTAGCAGGAGCGGGCGGGGTTGTCAGGAACCACAAAGGTGAAGTTGTCATAGCTTTTTCTGAGAACCTGGATCACCAAACGAATAATGTGGCTGAAGCTTGGGCATTATGGTGAAGTATGCATCTCATCAGGGATTCCAAAATCAATCTCCAAATCGAAGGGGACTCCCTCAATATCATTGGGTACATTAACAGTGATAAAAGTCCACCATGGAATATTCGCTCCCTGATCCAGGAAACCAGGATCCTCATTGGTCAACAAAATCAGGTCATGGCTGCTCACGTGTACCGCGAAGCCAACAAGCTTGCTGACGGTCTCGCAAATCTGGGAATCACCCAACCGACCATCTCCATTTGGTGCAATTTGATCCCGCAAAGTGTTCTTCACATAGCATCAATGGATTGGTCGAGACAGACCAGGTGCCTTTAATTCTCTCTTCATTGCCCCATGGTTTTCCTAATTATTGTTTTGTAGGTCTCATGGTGCAAAATTCCTCGAGCAATTTTTTTGATCCATGTGCCCCCTCTCTATCATTTGATTGGCCACCCACCTGGCCCGTCCGATCATGATTTTCGAACTTGGTTTCACTTTTCAAACTGCATCAGAGTTCAAGGCAATTTGCGCAGTCCCGACCATGATTACACCAAAGCCACCTCACCTAAATTTTTGCCTAGCCTCGCTGTCCCTAAGTGCCACTGGCGTTATATCTCCACCCATGTGGATATCCGTTTGAGGCCCTCCACCAATCCCCAATCCCATTTCCATCATATCCACCTCCCCACCTGCTGTCACCCCTGGGTTACCGACATGAGTAATGTCTCACGTAACGCTTATTTAAGTTGGAGGTGGTCTACCATGCAGTCCTACGTTCTTCATTTCCACCACCCCAACCCCTTGTCTAGCCTCCCTACTGCCATCCTTAGGCCCCCTATTTCCACCGCCATGGCCTTTATCGAGCCTAGCAACCTTCAACTCGACACCCTTTCGACCTCCTTCCTGCAATCGCAAAGGCTTATTCCTTTCCTATCCAAATTCAAGGATGTCGAGCCAGACATTACCATTGATTTTGTTAAATCTTGGTCGAATGGCCATGTTTTTGTGCGCAACATTCGCTTCAAGGTAACAACAGAGCTAATCGTAGAAGTGTTTGGCCTTCCTCTGATGGGGTGCTTGGTCCGATGAGACAAGCATAATTGGGACCAGGAGCTCGATGGGTTCCCCAATTACCAAGAGTTTAAGTGGATCGGAGTCGCCCTCGATCGTGAATCCCTCCCCTCACCGTGGCCTATCGTCATTATCCCTCTACTCCAGTACCTCACCTGCGATGACCCTTCCAAGCCTTTATCCAGCTTTCATCTTGCCTTGGAGGGTTCAAGCCTATGAATATCCCAACTTTCCTCCACCGTTCCATCCGGCTCTCTATTCTCAACACCCGCAAGAAGAATTCGACTCCCACCCATCAAGGGTTGTTTGCAGTCATCTTCCACCATGTCGTCGCCTCCACCCCATCGCCCATTTTGGCCACCCCCCTCCATTCCAACCCTCCCCATCCCTTGTCCACTCACAGTCCTTCCCACTCCCTGTCCAGTGAGCCTCTAGTTAGCGATGAACCCCAGGAATTCCAAACTCCTACTTCTAAAAAGGGTTCCCCGGCTGTTGCGACTCCCTCTTCCATCAAACCCCTTGCCACAAGTGGGAATAAGCCAACATCAGCTAAGCGAAAACCTAAGGTTGAAGAGAGCTCTGCTCATGTTCGAAGGTCATCCAGGGTGGAGACTAGTCAAAATTCCCCTGTCCACATCTCTGAGGATAATAGCGGGAATTCGAACCCTGATGTTGCAATTTCCAATAGAATTTTGAGAATGTTCCTCAAAAGCTTCATTTCGGCTTTCGACAGCGCTAGTGCAGCCCTGAAGCAGTCCCTCCAGCAGAACACAATCAACACCAAGGAGGACTCCCCGAAAGTCGAGCTTCACTAATCATCCAAAGCTAGTCTCTGGGTTCGCATTTTTTGATGCTACTGTTTCGAGGTTTTTTGTTTGTTTTGTTTTTTGATTCTGGAATTTCTAACAGACATTGCTATTTCTTCTCTGTATTTTCTAAGTCTATTAATTTTCCTTTCCTAAGATGGCCCCTGCGTGGGTTTTGGTTAGTTTTCTGTCGAAATGTAGTCTCCGTGGTCATTTACCCCTGCATGGGCAGTTTTGCTATTGTAACTGGTTCTGTCATCCCCTGCGTGGGAAATTTTGGTCCTATCATCCCCTGCGTGGGAAATTTGGTTTTGTTTACAGTTGTCTTCCCTGGTATGGGATACTTCAGTAGTATTTTCCCTATATCTATCAAAGTCTCTTGTATATCTGGGATTGGGACCCAACCAAAACCCGTATAATAGAACCATCCAATTACCAAAAAAAAAAAAAAAAAATTAAAATAAATGGCTAAATTAACAAACAAACCAGGTTACAAAATCTAATAACAAAATTTCTAAGATAGAAAACCCTCCATTTTTCTTTGGATGATGAATTTATTGTCGATCTTGTGAATTTTCTACCTACAAAGTTGTTGTTTATAGGCAAATACAACACTGATGTTTTCTATTTTCCATTGATGTTTTTTCTAGAACATATAAAATAGATAAGGGAGCAAAGAAAAGCTATAAATAATGATGAAATCTACAACAAATATCTATAAATAGAGATTATATGATAGAAAACTCTCCATATGGTCCTTGATGGTAAATTCATTACCGGTCCTAAGAATTCATTGCCTATAAATTTGCTGCCTATACACAACTACCAATGATTTCATAAAATCTTGCAAGACAAATAAAGGAAAATAACAATATTAATGTAGAGGGGTCTACTTGGTATAGGGAATATATATGCTTCCTTACTATGACTAGACAAATCCCTATTGCTTTGAGAAATGTGTAAAAACAATAAAAATAGATGATGCATGCTCCAATAATGAAAATATTACCTATAAGAAATCCAATAACGATAATGCTTCTATAATTTAGATAAATAGACATAGTGCAAAATCCTTAAAGATATGGTTAGATATGGATGTGAGGAATTCCTAGGAGTACCTTGGTATGCTATAGAAATGAATAAAAACTAGATTGAATGTTTATCAAATGAAGTAGAGGATACGATAAATATGATGAGGTAAGAAACAATAGCAAGATGAAATGGTTAATATCATATGATAATAAAATCATATGTTTATTAGATCGTGAAGGCGATAATAAAATGAAAGATGTTGGCCTAGTTGTGGGAAGATGATGTTGTGTCTTTTAGAGGACTTAGATTCATCATAACGATAGATCTATTGGTAGAAGTTTTCAGGCTCCTCAATGATGGAGAAATAGTGCAGCACAATGAACACTCCCTTGCCAGTGAATTATCCTTCTTCACTAAAAAATGGGAAAGGCTCAATAAAGACAAGGGTGGCATTATTTGAGAGTCTCTTCCCAAACCATGGAATAGGGTCATGGTGCCCATCCTTTAGTACTTTAGAGTGGATGACCCTAATTCAATTCTTCAAAGCTTCCATCTTGTCTTTCTGAATCATCTTCGAAGTAACAAATTCATTAATATTATAGAGTATATCTTCAAATGTATCAAGCTATTCATTCACAATGTTAAGAAAGGAACTTCCTTTCTTATCCACTAGGGCCTCCACCTTATAATCTATAGCCATATCCTTCATCTCTTGTATTGGTAGCCCCTTGACTCCTCCTCAATTTTAAAGTCACTACAAAAGCCCTCATCCTAATGTTCTTGAAGATGTTTCTCCATAGCCCACCTCTCCTAAGGCTAATTGAATGTTGGAGTTTGATGATGATGCTCGCAATACTCCTCCCACTATGAAATATAAAGCCCGATGTTGCTCAACCTGCAACAAGTTCCAAACTGGGAAGCATAAGTCTCCTAATATCTTAGAGCAAGAGCCTAAATTTTTTGAGGACTCTCCCACTAGGATTCATAAAGTTAAGTGTGAGGATGCTCCAATGCAGTCCTCCTCTCAAAAGGAGCTCTCTTGTGCAGCTCCTCCAAACCATCCAACCATAGCCAATAACGTATGTGTGTTCCCTTTATCACCAAGAAGGGCTATGTGCATGAGCTGGAGGACCTCATGAGCATGATGTCAATAGCTACAAAAATAAATGCGTATCTTCTACAACAGGACACTATAATCCTAGAATAATTTTAGAGCCAGTTTGAAGGTGATGAATCAATGGACATTGTTGACTCCCCTATTCCTATGAATGACAAATGATGGGCCTCTACTGCTCATATGGTTTTTGGTTTTGTGATCGTCTCTTTGCTTGTTAAGGAGGTCTTCCCTATTTTGGATACCCACTCTTTTGTGATCTTGTTGTTGTTTCTCTCATGGAGACTGTCTACATTTTTCTCCTTGTTGGGTCCTCTCTTTTTATATTGAGGAGATAGTCTCCCTTGAGGTTATTTTGTTGTACAAGGTTCAAGGATCCTTTCAAAACCCATTCCTCCAACCAATAAAAAATTGAAATATGTTAGCTAGACAAAATAAAATGGATCTAAACAAGCAAAGGGAGAGAGGAGAGATGCAAAATACAATATTAGTAAGTTGTTATTCTTCTTGGCTTGTGGAAGGCTCACTAAAAGCTTGTGATGGTTGCTTAAGTGTAAATTTCTAGAATAAATTTTACAAAGTTTTATTACTTGTAAACTGCTTCTATGGGAAGGCCATCCTAAGGCCCAAATTTATAGAGATTCATGGCCTTGAAAGAGGACATAAATCTCCCAAGGCCTAATTTATAGAGATTCATGGTCTTGAAAGAGGACATAAATCTCCCAAGGCCTAAATTTAAAGAGATTCATGGCCTTGAAATACCATGAATGAGGACATAATGGAGGAAGGAAATATTTTGAAAGGATGATTAAGAAGACAAAGATGGAAGATAATAAAAATGAAAAATATTGAATTTGGAATCTATCATAGGAGCTATGGATTAAATTTTTGGGGATTTGGTTCATTAATGGTGCACAACATAACAAAGACTAAGAGGCATGTGTCTAATATTTAGCACATGTTGAGGCAAAATTGCTACTAGGCAAAACTACTACTAGCAAGTTTGCAACAACAGTTTTGCCATGTGACTGTTAAAAGTCAAATTTAGACAAAAAATGCTATAATTAGGCAATAAAATTTAGGTGAACGAATTTGCTATCGAGGATAGCGAATTCACTACCAACATATTTGATTGCCACTAGTGTTTTTTATTCTAAGCAATAATTGTACCAAATTTGGACAAAAAGCTAATTAGGATAGTCTGGTTGGTTGAAAGGTTGTCTAGTGGGGGTCACGGTGAATTTTGGTATACCAAAATTGGATAACTATAGCCATCATGGGATACCAAAATTGGATAACTATAGCCATCATGGGATACCCTATCACACTAATAAAGATAATTAGATTATCCTTTGCTATCAAAAGAAAGAAAATACTCACTTTGGATAGATATATAGCTTATCCCACAACATCTTGCCTAGTATTTGGTCTATATGGGCTCTTTGATGCCCTATTCACATAGGCCTAGTCATTTAGGTCAATATCCCATGTTGGAAAGCATCCATTTTGGAATGGGATATGAGTTCAATAGGAATCATGAAGCATATTGTCTCTCAATTGGGTAATGGTTACTACCATGGATTTTCTCCTCATTGGCATTACTAGCACAAATCAAGGATCAAATTACTCTGTATTATTTTACCCTTATTGCTAGAGGGTAAGCATAATATTCAAGGATATAGAGGAATCTTGGATTGGTCAAGGATAAATTTATTATTATTTGATTTATTAATAGTGATTGTATTATTACTTTGACTTATAAGGTTATTATTATTTATATTTAGATACCTCAATGCATCAGTAATAGGAGACTAAGAAGAAGAGGAACATGATTTAAGAGATAAATTCAAAGGATAAATATGAGCTTTGGGATTCTCAACCTTGATTATCTTACAACAAGCAAAAGGTTTAGGGGTAGCTAGAATATGATAAGTATTGTCCTTGTATTCATACTTAAGGAATTGATCGAGAGTTGAAGGAATGGATTGTATCTCATGTATCTATGGCCTCCTAAGAAGAATTTTGTATGTCAAGCCATAACGCATGACATAGAAGAGTGTTACGAGTATGAGGTCAAATTCTAAGGGGTAAGGTTGTAGTATCACTAGCCTCACATTCCCCATTGTCAAAAGTTCCAATAGCAAGATCATATTTCTCTAGGTCTTGTTTGGTTAGCCCAAAATAACTAATAAACTTTAGGCTATAGGCATTTAGACTAGAACCATTTTTAATTAAAATTTGTTTAATGAACTTATCATCAATATGGCCTGTAATGTATAATGGTAGATCTTCAAACAAAGAATATTAAAGAATACCATCCTCACGAAATGATATAGTGGTGTGATTAACCCCAATATGTCCTACTATAAAAGTAAGGTTGTTGGGGTTGAAGACTTGAGGAATAATTTTTTTACTCAAAATTTTGATTAAGATGTCTCTATGGGTTGGATAAGACCTAAGAATTTTGAGGGAGATCTTGGCTAGGGTGTTATCAAGTTGCTAGAGCAATCAAAAGCACCCTTAGCTTTGGTCCCTAATTATATTATTAGAGGATGTCCTTTAGGTGGAGAAGCTATTTTTGCATGAAGGACTAGAGGATATGTTAAAGGTTGGTCATATGACTAATTTTTGTGTTGGTATTTGGTCATAACACAAATGTGAGAGATATGAGGATGTGATTGTAAGAATGAAGCCGCCATCCCTTGGTTTGGAGGCTGAATGCTCCTATAATTAATATATTTTTGCATTTTGGTTGTGATTATGATTAGGAAATGGTATCTAAATGATTCCCAAATCTTGGTTGGAAGAAGGCTGAGAATTAGATCCATTGATAATAATTTAATTATTGTCAATGAGATCTTTAACTATAATCTTAAATCCCTTGGATCTATTGGTTGCATGACTCTTGATGCTATGAAAGGCATATTTCTTATTGGCACAAAATCATAAAGCTTTTTTCCTTCCAGGTTTAACAATTTTAATGGGAAGAAGCTCTATCATCCTAGATTTTAGGAGCTACTCTATGATGGCTAAAAGGGGTTCCTCCAATTACGAGTACCTCCTTTTGCATTTTTATTATTGGCTTATCTAAGACAATATTTTGAAATCTTGTGGTATCATTAACATTGTTGGCATGGCTTGTGTCTATGAATACATCACCTATAATGTGATTGTTTTTATATTGTCCCTTCAAGTTAGAGGAAGACATATCTTCCTCTTTATTGGACTTAGACTTTAGTTGCCCTTTTTTTATTAGGATGGTCTCTACTCTCTTGGAAATTCCAATTGTATCTTTGAATAAAAACACATTCACCATCTCCAAGTAGGGGGCTAATTGCTCATTGAGGTTTCCTATGAAGATGTCCAACACGTCCCTTGGTGGGGGGACATACTACAAAATCCCAACTAGGGATTGTCATATTATTAAAAAGTTGGTGAAATTATTGTCTTTGGATTATTTGAGTTGGTGCAAACCAATAATGGTGATCTTTTCCGACATGTAGACATAGAATTTCTTAATGAACATCTCAATGAAGTCCCTAAATCCCTTTAGAGAGTGCCTTGGTATCTATTAGTACTATTCCAAGTTAGGATGACTAATAATCTTAGGAAATATTTTTAGTAGCAATGCTTCATCATAAGAAATATCATTACAAGTACTCCTAAAGAGTTGAAGGTGATTAACAAGATCCACTTTACCCTAGTACATTTAAAGCTTAGGTGTTCAAAGTTATGAGGGAAGGGAAGACTAGCTACAAAGGGATCTAGGGGTAAGTTGGACAAGTCACCATTTGAATGCTAAAGAAATAGGATTTGATGTGACAAAAGGCACAAGCTAAGATATAGAGGGGATCTATGGATAATTGATGTAATCGGGAGGTTGGTATACCCAGGCATATGATGTCAAAGTTGGCATCATATTATTTGATTTTAGGGTACCTAAGATGAAAGGGTTGGGATATGGAGGATGAGAGATTGTAGGGTTAGATTTTTTTCAAATTCTATCCCTACACTTATGGGATTAAAATGAAGACTATAACTCAAATTGAGATGAGGATTGGATATTGGGACAACCTCTCGATAAGCACGACCTTTATCTATCAATTTAGGTTTTTAATTAGCTAGGATACCATCACTGTATACATAGATAAACAAGGGATAGAAACCAAACAATTGTTCCTTCAATCTATTTAACTAAAGATGAACTAGTTCATTTTGTTATGTCTAATAATAGAATTGCATTAACATTGCTACAACTGGAATTGCTAATAATAGGAATTACTAAAGTATTATAGAGATGAAAATGATGGAGGGGTCATCCTCACTTACTAACACTCTTGGGTAGGCCCTTACCCAAGAGGCTAGAATGAAGAAGTACACCTAGGGATAACTAATAAACGAACTCAATCAAAGTTGAAAATCTAAAAACTAATAGACTTTCTTAATTCATGCTAGAACTAACTATGTCAAATAATAGTCTTATAATTAAAATTTGAAATAGAAACATATCACTTAGATCACCTAATCTACCTATTGTTTATCTTCGTCTATCTCAATAGCATCCTCTCTTAGGATCTTCAAGCACCCCTATTTATATAGAAGGAGAAAATAGTTAGCAATTACATTACTTAGCTAATGTAACAAACTACATGTAAAATAGAACACCATCATGCTTTGATTAACTTTACAAGATGATATCAATTGTTGCATAATTCTAGAAAAAATTCCTTTATTTACCTGTAATAGTAGTATGTTTGTTACAACTTATAACCAAAAATGGTTATAGCAACCTATAATAAAAAACTATTTGTGAGTGGAATCTAGCTGTAACAGAAAAAAAAAAAAGGTAAAATCAAATTTTGGTTGTAATGAAAAATTATCTACAAGTAAAATCAAAACTATTGTAATAGAAAACTAGTTTTTTTTTTTGTTATTTTGTTGGTTGTTTTTCTTGTTATTTTGTTGGCTAATTTTTCTTGTTATTTGTAGTTGGCTATTGCATCTCCAGTTGACAAGTAAAATTAGGCACTATAGGTTCATTTTATTAAGCCTGTAGCACCTTCGGTCCTATAGAGTTTGCCACTACAAGTTTAGTTTATTAAATTCGTAGTGCTTGTAGCACCAATATCACCTTCAGTCCTATAGATTTGGGCATTGTAAGGTTAGTTTAATAAACCTGCAATGCTTGTAGTGCCTATAGCACCTTCAAGTAAAACCTACAACACATGTAGCACCTACAATGCCTATAGCTTTTTAGGCAAAACCTACAGTGTAGCACCTGCAAGCATGCTACTACAAGTGCTATACTATTTTTACTAAAACCTATACCACTTAACAAGACCTTCAATTTTCAAACAAAATAATCATAAATTCTTTAATAAAATATACATGCTATTCAAATAACACACTTTCAGCATAATAACACAAAGTTAATCACAAAATCCACATAATTAACCATCTATTATGCATAGTGTTCTTTTTGCAAAAAGATGCATAATTATTTAAAATATCTGCCAATTTATTACTAAGTATTATAAATAGAATAGAGAAAATATGACAACACTGACCATAAAAATGGTCATTGCATGGTCTCACTTGTGCCTGCTTGTTGAGATGTGGGGCAACTAACATTGCCCTATAATAATTCCTCAAGGGTAGGTAGAGATGAATGATATACCAACAAAGGTGGGAGCGCTTGTTTCCTAGCATCCATTAATGTAGTGATATTAAGTGGAGTTGAATCAATGAAGTGAGATTCTAGTGCATTAAGATTCATTCTTATGGACCCAAAGGAAGGGTCCAATAGACTTATTAACAAGGGGTTTGAGTTAGGCTATTAGGGGTAGTCCAACAATGAGTTTCCCATATAGAAGCTTCTAGGTTTCATGACCTTCTCTAAGGCTTCTATGACTTATTTATTATCCTACAATAAATGTGTCATATGATCTATAGATTTGAATACCAATTGCCCATATTCTTCATTGGTAGGGTGTAGGTAGGCAAATTGATGTTTGCATTTAGTTTTGTTATTTGTGTTATTTTATAGTTTGTGTGCAAAGTGTTTGACGAAATGTGCATACATATAATTAATAAGGTTATAAAGTGGTAATATAATAATATGTGATATAGTGAAATTTTAGCATGCACAACAAAGTCATAAAGTGACTTAGGAAATTAAATATAAATATAAGTTAATGCAAGTGAAATGTAATTTGGGAGGATAATGAGGTGTCAGGTAGTTGGAGGTTGCAACTAATTTCTAGTTATATAAACATGACTCTTGTCTCATTTATTCATATGGAAGGTTTATGGATGTAATTGTGGTGGATAGCCATAATGTGTGGAGTTGGTCGACATGTGTTCTTATCAACAATGTAATGATAATATAATAAAAAATCTGATTATAATAGAATGGTATATGATAAATATTATAAGCATATTTCTACTATCAACAATTTGTATGACAATAGCATTTCATACAATCTATAGTTTGCAATCCTATGCATAACACATGTCAACCAACTCCACACACTACAACCATCCACCACAATTACATCCACGAACCTTTCGTATGAATAAATGAGACAAGGTTCATATTTATACAACTAGAAATTAGTTGCACCCTCTAACTACCTGATACCTTATCATTCTCTCAAATTATATTTCACTTGCATTAACTTACATTTATATTTTATTTCCTAAGTCACTTTATGACTTTGTCATACATGCTAATATTTCACTTTATCACATATTATTATATTGCTACTTTATAACCTTATTAATTATATGTATGCACATTTCCTCAAACACTTCGCACACAAACAACAAAACTAAATGCAAACATCAATTTGCCTACCTACACCCTACCAATGAAAAATATGGGTAATTGGTATTCAAATCTATAGATCATATGAGCAATCTTGAGAGGTTAGCTTTCTTTGTTGTAGAAGACTTATCTAAAGGTAAAATAGGTTTAACTTCTACAATACCAAAGACCATAAAATATATATCCTACCATACTTTAATTACCAAAACATTGTATACTAATTTTTTTTTTTGAAGTAATGTGAAGTTCAACCTCGGGCCACACTCCCTCTATGAGGCATATCAATAAGGGGCCTCCCTCCTCGTGATTCGAACTGGGGTATGGTATAGCAACAGGAGGCCTCTCCAATGATTCGAACTGAGGTCATCAATTGAAATCGAGATGAAAAACGCCAACGAACATACCATTAAGGTATTTCCCCATAAACAACTCTACCTTTGAATTTAAAACTTAAACCTTATCTAAAATTCTAAATTCCCCATTTTTAAACCCACTCAATTTATATTAGCATACTTGATGTTTGCCTGCTAGTCACAACTCTAACATTTCCTGCTTTTTCGAGTCTTAAAGTAATTTCCCTTTTCTCGGAGGGGAAGAGAGAGTTGAACTGGCAGACGGAAAATGGCCTGTTATGCATGCAGAAGTAACAATTAAGAAATAAAAAGCCTCCAAGAACACAAACATTGCAATCATTTTTTTTTAATGATTAATAGCAAAATTTCCATGACTTCGGACATTTCTTATCATGGCGACGTGTCTTAATGCTATCATGAGAGCATACATTTCCAAGTGGACTGTATCATTTCTCCGATAATATCGACCAACTTCTTTATGCTTGTGATCCCACTTAAATGAAGTTCCTCGTGAAAAAGGCTTTGTGTCGGGACTTAAGCTAAATGATTGTTAAATTCTCATGAACCGTGACAATATCACAAATTTAACTTCAAAGAATAGGGACAAGGAATAAAACTTCATTATATAAATATTGAAAGGACCATTGTGAGTGGGTTGGTGAGTGGGTCATCGTGGATACACTGCGCCAACCAGCCTTGCCTTCAACGGCAATAGTGAACGGCCAAATGAATGACTGATTCGATGATGATGGAGTGAATACCGAACAAAGAAAATGAAACAGCCACTTGCTTCTATTAATCATACTTATTATTGGTGGTCGGCGGAGGAATATTTAGGCTAGGAAGCAGATAAGCAGTAGTGTTGCAGTGGCCGGGTGATAGCGTCCGAATCAGGCAGAGGGATAGAAGAAGACTACAACAATGACGAAGAAAACGAAGAATGTAATACAGACGCCCTCGCTCATAATTCTGCAAGTTCTGTTGGACAGACTAAAAAAGTAAGTCTCACGTTGCTTTTAATTTTCAAATCCCATAGAGTCTCATACTTGAAAATTCAAAAACTTAGGCTACGTTATATGAAGAAATATGAAATATATATGGCCTGCGTTGGCCAGCGTTCAATGCCTCTTCATTAAAATAGTGAGCATGTGGATTCCTTGTACAGGATTGCGTGTCCCACTTTGTTTTCCCTATCTCTGTTTGGCCTTTTAGGTGTTTCTATGTATGTTTGGTGGACAATTATTGCATACTTGAAGAACTAGGGAGGGTGTCTGTTATTAACTAGGATTAGGATTGACTTTTGCGCCATTGGCTAGTTTCGATTTAGTTTTTATGTGGATATTGCATTTATGTGATTGTGGTTGTCTTTGTTTGTCCTTCATGAATTCCCACTGTCTAGGTAACCATTCTTATCGGTGGCGAAAATTCTTTGCCACTGCTATGAGTTGCCGGCCTTGACTTTCATACCAACTTCATTTGGGTTTGTGAGTGCTCAAGTTCACCTGAATTCCGAGAAGCAAACTGAAGAGATACTACTTCAAAATTATTGGGGATGAACAGAAACTAATGGTCTGGGAGGATTTTTACTAATATCTGTCCAAACATTTAAAAATCCGAACACCACTTTCCACTCTGTTTCGTCCATTTTACATAGGACAAGAAAAGTCCCTCTTCTGCCAAAGAAAGTTACTTGTCTCTTCAAAGTCCCTGTTCGGCAAACTGTACACTCGAAGGGCTATTCTCAGGGTCGGAATTGTCAGTCTATTTAAACGTGCCTTTGAAACCGTGTTTTACAGTTTAATGTTGATGGCAAAACGTATACCTTCACGTCCATAAATTTAGAAAATTAACGAAGTATACTAGTTTATATATATTTGATATATGTCTGTTATATATAGGTTGCAATGATTAAATATACCACATCTTACATAATATATGTACATAGACTGTAAAGAAAGAGCTCGAAATTTTCAGTACTTCATATAAATACACTATTTACACAATGAAGTATTATCTATGCACATGCCATTCAATATAAAAATGTAAGGTACCTCCACCATGTACGCGTCATTCAATTCTCCTTTGACAGGCAGGGGTGCCCATCAAATTCCAAGCCTCTCTATCCTTATCCAGCACTCACGTTCACATTGAGCCTACCATTTTTGGGCAGTTGAACAGTTTTAAATAGAAAATACTCAATATGTATTGCCAAAGGAGATGTTGGTAGTTGAAAGGAGGAAAATAGTCATAAAGTAAGCACCATTCCAGTTGAATGGTAGACTGCTGTTCAAGATAGGATCCAAAGGAATTCTGTGATGATGTGTGATGGATGAAGAGGTGCAGATGGCATTGAAGGAAACTCATGATGGGCTGGCAAGAGGGCACATGATGCCAATTCTATCACAAGAAAGGTGTTTTTGGCGAGGCTATGGTGGCCCACCCTCTATCGCTGCGTGAAGGAGTTTGTCACGATGTATGATACATGCCAAAGAGCTGGAAATTCGGTGTACCTAGACTTTATGCCATTACATCTGATGCAACCACGAGAGTTGTTTGAGCATTGGGGTTTGGATTTTGTCGGAACTTTGAAGACCAACAAGCGAAGAAGATGCAGGTACATTGTGGTAGCAACAAAATATCTAATGAAGTTGGTCAAGGCAAGAGCATTACTTGACAACTCTACTAAGAGCATGGCATGCTCTACTAAGAGATTATCATAAGGTTCAAAGTGCCATTGCAGTTGACAAGTGATCATGGAGGGCACTTCTTAAACAAAATTAGTCAAAAGTTGACCATGAAGTTCAAGATATTCCATTTATTAATAAGTTTGTACTATTCAAGGGCAAATGGGTAGGTGAAGGTGACAAATAAAGTGTCGGTCTCAATCTTGTACAAGGTTTGTAGAGTTGAAGGTTGAGATTGGGAAGAGAAGTTGTCAGTAGTCTTGTGGGCATATAAGACAACATATAAGTTGACAACAAATAATATGTCGTTCCAAGTGATTTATGGTCAGGAAGCAATGGTGTTGATAGAGTTTCTCATACCAAGTTTTAGAGTGGCGGTGGAGAACCATCTTGGAGGTCAAGAAAGCTTGGAGGAGAGGTTGACTACTTGTCAAGTTGGAAAAGAAGAGGGTGATGGTGCAATGGGCCATGGAAGTTGCCCAACATCTGCGAAAGCATCGGCACAATAAGCACTTACGAAAGATTAAGTTAAAAATTGATGCAGCTTGGAGGTCAAGAAAGGTTGGAGGAGAGGTTGACTACTTGTCAAGCTGGATAAGAAGAGGGTGATGGCGCAATGGGCCACGAAAGTTTCCCAACATCTGCAAAAGCATCGACACAATAAGCACCTACGAAATATTAAGTTAAAAGTCGATGATCTTGTGATAAAATACAATGGCAAAAGGGAAATTAGACTAGGGAAACTGAAGACCCTATAGCTTGGACCATTTCAAGTTGAGGAGGCCATGGAGAATGACGTAGTAATATTAAGGAGACTAGAAGGGATGCATTGTTCCAATATAGTGAATGGTTCCAAGTTGAAGCCATACAAGGTTCACACAAGTAAACCTTGTAAACAATGAACCATTGCAGTATTCAAGTTCAAATGGATTGCTTGACACACCTAGTTAATCCTCAGGGTCCTTTAAAGGGATCTCAATTCATGAAGTGGGAGAATGTAGTAGTTCAAATGGAAATGGTGTGAAATGTAAGAGTGACTTCGAAGGCAAGGAGCTTGTAGAACATCTAACATGGTTGTAAGAACAAGAAGTCGTAAGGTACAATGGGAATGGCATGCAATGACACCAACCAATCATTGAACAAAAAGAATTGGAGTTGGAGTACCCTGGCCAACGGAGGCTTATGCGTGCATCTCAAGTTCCTTGACAAAAGAAAATTGGACTTCACAAGGTGGCAAGAGCACATAGTTTATGACAAGACAAGTTGAGAAGGGAACATTGCAAGAAATAATGAATCTAAGGCACAAAGGAAGCCATGATGATGAAGAACTAAGTCTGTTGGCGACCATTGGGCACGTGCAACAAAGGATGTGTGCAAAAATCGAACAATTGCATGAACACAGTGAAGAGTTGAATGCTCATTTGGTGAATTGCAAAGGCAATGTGCGGAAGGGCTACAACAACTGTAAGAGGCTATGTTTACACATGCAAATTCTGGCGAGGAGACAAGTCCAAAAAATGTTGTTAGAGGAGGACGAAAACAAGCAAGCGTTGGAGCATGTTGTCCACTATATGAAGTAAGCTAAAATTTTGGAAGAGAAAAGTCATAGAAATAGAATACAACACATTGCAATACAATTTCATTACCACTTAGATAAACAAAATATACAATGGGAATAACTTAAAAGAATAAATGGATACACTACACACACAAGTTCCGGCATAACAACTATCTAGAATACATCATATTTCGACAAACAATCTACCAACAACACACTTCAACAACTTCCACACATACTGTAGCATAGTGGTGGTATTCCACCCTTAGAGGAACAATTTGGATTGACAAATTCAATATTCAAGGGTGTAATGATGAGGTTGTACGATCTACATCATATCCTTACCTTTGTTTGCCTTGTTCACTGCTTCAGACGACCCAGCCTACAAATAGGACAACCTGCCCTTTTCTAGACAACTTGCCTTCAATCTAGACGGCCCTAGCTCTTCACTGTATGGCCCAGGAACTTATTGTAACTGCCTTGTACGGCTTAGCACTAGGCTAGATGGCCTGTCAATCACCTAGACGACCCTGTATGATAGAACTTGGAAAGAACACACAATGGAAATAACAAATGATGAATGAGTATCTTGCATTAATGATAACCTATACGATGAAATACGTACAACATTCTCTTACATACACAATATCCGATCCTATGCAATGCAATGTCTATGCGAATGTATCTACTCTCCGTGTCTACAATGTACTCCCTTTGGCATGTACAAAGTCTACCCAATATATGTGTTGATACGATACCTGCTCAAATGAATGAGGGGGTCTATTTAATCTATGGGGTCAATAGTTACAAGTAACTACCACCCCGACACCTCATCTCCTAACTGGGTGATAACTACCCTTGCATGACTACATTCACACATAACTCAACTTAACTCATTATTACATGCATTATTTCAATGTACAACTTTATTCAAATTACAAAACTTATTATATGTGTTTATGACATCCATGCATATTTTATTTGACTTTTCTTTTGCTAAGGTGGCAAGTTAGAACTAGTACCTACATCTACCCTCTCTTCAAGATTGGTCGACATCCTTGTCAATGACTATTGTTGTTTTTGGGGACTTTGGCTCTTTTGAGGTTGAGGTGACAAAATAGGTACTCCTCCAAGCTTTTGAAATTGCAACTTCAAGGCTTTGGTTTCTCCCTTCAACTGCTTTGCATAGTCCTCGTAACAATTGCATTAGAAGCCGTAATGATGTGACTTTTGCTTGAATTCATTTAACCTATCCTTCATCTTGTTGTTCCTGCACTTGCCTCATGTTATCCATCTCTATTCTCAACTCAGCTAGTTTTGCTTTGGCATGCTGTTGCACTTGCTGAAGTCGTCCTTCCACCATTTGTACTTGGTTAGCCAACTCTTCCTCCTTCAACTTCAGGCTATAGACCATTTGCTAAAACATCCACAATCTTGATTTTAGTGGTCTCAATATCTCCTCTTCTTCCACACCTAGAAATCTAACATGCACCCGAATTTGTCTACGCTCCGTAGGCTGAATTTTTAATTCTTCTTGTTCAATTATGGGTTGCATATTTTATTCTTCACTTCTTGCGTTCTCTTCTTTATATAGGCAAGCTAGCTTCTCTGTAAGTTCATTCTTTGAGTCACTGCTTCCTACTGAACCATCTTCCTCGTTAGTTTGACTCGACTCCCCAACTTCTCGGACCAAGATTCCCTCAAAAGATTCTGAAGACTGATTTGGTGCCATTGTCAGCCTTCCTATACTCATTCCTTCTCCACTTGGTTCAAAATTTAACTTGTGCTTTCATCTTATATGGTTTCAACTTTGAACCATTAACTGTTTCGGGATACAATGTCTTGTCCAGTTTCTTCAATCTCACTGTGTCATTACTCATCACCTCGTCTACTTGGAAGGGTCCAAGCCATAAAGTTTTTAGCTTCCCTAGCTTGATCTCTCTCTTTCCATTATACTTTAAGACCAAGTCATTTGATTTCAAATCCATCTTCCTCAAGTTCTCATCATGCCACAGTTTCCTATGACGTTGGGCAATCTCCATTGCCCACTGAACCATCACTTTTTTCGTCCAGGTTAATGAGTGTCGTTAGCCTCTCCTCCACGCTCTTCTAGTCACCTAGATGGTTTTGTACCACCACTCTCAAACTTGATACTAGAAACTCCACCAACACAACCGCTTCCTAACCATACGTCAAACTGGAATGGAGTATGGTTTGCCATTGGCTTAAATGTAGTCTTGTATGCCCACATAATTACTGGTAATTTCTCCTCCCAATTAGCATCTTCAATTCCACATGTATTATACATCATTGAAATTAACACTTTATTCCTTGCTTCTGCTTGCCCATTTGTTGTGGGGTAATATGGACTAGACAATAAATGCAAGATCTTAAATTTTGTGTTTAGATTTTGAATGATTTCATTGATGAAGTTTCCTCCGCAATCACTTGTCAAATGAAGGGGTACGTCGAATCTTGTAATCACTTGCTCATACAGGAAGCCTGTAGTGCTCTTTGTGGAATTGTCAGGCAATGTCCTTGCCTTAACCCACTTCGTCAAATATTCAGTAGCAACCACAATTTATCTGCATCTTTGTTTATTGGTTCTCAATGGCCCTACAAAATCTAGACCCCATCTTTCAAACAAATCCTTCAGCGGCCTAGCTCTGGCATGTATCGCATGTAGTTGCGAACTCCTTTGCATCGCAATAGAGGGTGGGCCACCACAACCCTGCCAGAAGCACTTTCCTTGCGATCGCATCCTATGCCATATACCCTCTTGCTAGCCCTATGTGAGCTTCCTTCAATACTGAATTCACTTCTTTGTCCATCACACATCTCCGCAACACTTCGTCAGGTCTGATCTTGTATAGTAAACCAACTATCAAATGAAATGTTGTTGATTTTATGATGATCTTCTCAGTTGCTATCAACTCTTGTGGCAGCTTCCCTGTCACCAAGTATTCACCCATGTACTTGTACCATGTTGGTAGAGTAGTGATTAAAAACAAATGAGGGTCAGAAAATTCATTTGACTCTCCTACAAGCTCTCGTGAGCGAATCCTTGACAAATGATCCACTATCACATGTTTCCTCCTAGGTTTTACTACCACTCGAAAGATGAATTTTTGCAATGTGACAAGCCATCTACTAACTTATTAGTGAATAGTCATCTCGTTGATTAAATATAGCAATGCTTGATGATCTACATAGAAAGCAAAGGGATTGGCAAGTAGGTAATGTCCAAATTTCTATACCGTATACACCATTCACAAGGCTTCCCACTCTATAGCATTGTAATTTTTCTCTACATGGGACAACAACCGACGAGAAAAATATATGGGCTGATCCAGCCCAAATTACCCCTCTTGGTCCAACCCGCATCGAATTGCAAAATTGGATTCATCAACATGGATGTGAAATTCCTTCTCTCAATCTAGAAACACCAGAATGGGTGCACAAACCAACTTTGACTTCAACTCCTCAAAGGCTTTTTGGTGCGCCTTTGTCTATTAAAAGGAACATTCTTGTGCATCAACACATCTAGAGGGTTTGAGACTTGTGCAAAATTTTTGATGAAGCATCAATAGTACCCAACATGTCCCAACAAGGACTAGAGCGAACTCACATCATATGGCTCTTATATGTTCATCATGGCTCATATTTTGTCAGAATTGGTCTTCAAGCCCTCTTTACACCCAACATGTCCAAGCAACTTCCCATATTGTACCAACAATTTGGTCTTTTTCGAGTTCAAGGACAACCTTGCATTCATACACAATTTCATGCATTTTTCCAATGTCTTTAAATGTTCATCCATATTTGAGGTCCCATAGATCATATTTGGGTCTCGTGGATGTAATCAAAATCTTTCATTTCATTTCATCCTTTCTCCCATACAATGACCAATTGTCCAAGAATACTTTGAATTTGCCAATGGGGATTTGTTAAAAAATGTACAAAATTATCCCCTGAAAATTGGTAGGGGCATTGCATAAACCAAAAGGCATTTGATTATATGCATAGATGCCATTCTCTACTACAAAAGTAGTCTTCAACCTATCCTCCTTGGCTATATTGATTTGATTATAACCAGAATCCATCAAAAAATGAATAGATCTTGTGCCTTGCAACCTCTTCCAAAATCAAATCAATGAAAGGCATTGGAAAGGGATCCTTAATAGTTAAGACATTAAAACTCCTAAAATCAACATAGATGCGGATTTGATTACCCTCCTTCAAACTGATCACAATTGGTGACACCCACTCACTCACAATCACCTTGAAAATGATTCCAACATCCAACATCTTTTCAATTTCTGCATCGATCAAGGACGCGTACTTTGGATTCATTCTCTATCGCCTTCTTTGTACTGGTTGTGCACCCGAAACCAATGGAATCCAATGCACACACAATTCACGTGGAATCCCCTCTAAATCCTTATATGTCCATGTGAAGACCTCCTTATGCTGCATGAATATTTTGAAAGTTGCTGCTTTCAAGATTGGATTCCAGTCATCCTTGCTATGGATCATCTTTTCTTCATCTTTTTTACCAAGGTTTACTTACACCATCTTTGGTCCTTCATACTGTATCATTTCAAGTTATTTTGCCACTTTCTCCATATTGAATGGATATGCTAGCTTTTCACTAATCAATGCATTGCCAATATTGTACTCTGCAAAATTCTGTGGAAAAGTCCACTTGTGCAGACTTCGTATTCTGGCTGCATTGGCTGATCTCATATACTCTCCATACCGGTTCATCTTGAACTTCTTCCGTATTAATACACATACAGTTTTGTTGGAAGACTTCATAATCCTCCATTTGCCAATGGAGAAGTCCACTGTCAGAGTGCTCCTCATCCTCTATGCATTCTTCCAACTCCAACACACCTTCATTTGGTTCACGTCCATTTTTGTCCTTCGATGATGAACTCTCAAACTCATCGGATGTTTCCAATTCTTCACTAACGGACAGATTCTTCAAGGTAATCATATACTTGTGCAGGCATTTCTTGAATGTCAACCGATCATCCTCCCAATTGTGGTTTATCTTTGTTGTGCATAGCCACCCGTGTCACAAAAATGCATTATAGGCTGGATTCTACATAGCAATTACCACAAAATCTATGATGAAAATTTGATCAACAATCTTCACTTTTTGTGCAGTCAATATGCCTCTCATCTCTATCCCATACAGTCTAAAGTTGGAAGACCATAGAAATGGTGGTCCCAAATCTTTCCACGTCTTTTTAGGCAAAACATTTACACTTGAGCCCCCATCAATGATTACTTGAGTCAACTTGTGATTCAACAACTCAATATGAACCAATGTTGGTTTCTTCCTGGCATCAATCATCAAGGCTATTGAGTCAATGTATTGATCCTTCCTTATTCATGTTGTTTCTAGTTGGTGTCGTGCTTGCTCCACTTTTTTCGCCTGCACCATTTCTCCTACAGTTGCATAAAGCTTCAATACTATGCCAAGTAAACTGGATACTTTCACTTTTATTCTTGTATTTAGCACTTGTGCAGCCAACTGGTTCATTACTACATCCTCCTATTCAATTGTAATGGTTTCTTCAATTTCTTCTCCTAGAGCAGTCTCTCCTAATTGGTTTTTTCCATTTCTTCTTCAATTTGAACACATGCTTCCTGCCATTTCTCCTTTTCTCTAGCAAGGTTTGGGTACTGTTTTACTTTCTTTTCCTATGTCCGTTTTACTACTAGCACATCAACACCTTTTCAATCCATCTATCAAAGGTTTTGATTTCACAATTATCTTCTTTTCAGTTGCCATCAACTCCCTTGGCAAATCTCATATCGACAAGTATTCTACGCATAATCGTACCATGACTATAGTGTAGTGATTGAAAACAAGTGAGCGTCTAGAAATTTATCTGACACTCCTAAAAGCTCTCTTGAGAAAATCCTTGACAATTGATCCACTATTACGTGCTTCTTCCTTGGTATGACTACCACTTGAAACATGGATTCCTACAATGTGACGAGCCACCTACTAACTCGTCTGTGAATAATCGACACGTTAATCAGATACAACAATGTGTGACGAGCCACCTACTAACTCGTCTGTGAATAATCGACTTGTTAATCAGATACAACAATGCTTGATGGTCCACATAGAAAGAAAAAGGATTGGCAAGTAGATAATGTCTAAAATTTTGTACCACATACACCATTCCCAAAGCTTCCTGCTCCATAGTGTTGTAGTTTCTCCTTTGCACAAGACAATAATCGACTAGAAAAATATATGATTTGATCCAATCCATACTACCCCTCCTGTGCCAACTTGCATTTAATTGCAAAATGTGATGGGTCGAGATGGACATGGAACTCCTTTTCTCGATCTAGAAACACTAGAGTGGGTGTGCAAACCAACTTTGCCTTCAACTCCTCAAAGGCCTTCCGATGTTCCTTTGTCCATCAAAAAGGAACATTCTTGCATGTCCACTTCTCTTCTTCATCCTTGGCTGAAGATTTAGTATTATGACTGCATTCGTTGATCTCATATACATTTTGTATTGGTTCATCTTGGTTCTCTTCTTCTGCATTGATGCACATGCAATTTGGTTGGAAGACTTCATGATCCTCCTTTTGCCAATGGAGAAGTCCGCTATTAGAGTGCTCATTTTTCATGCACTCCAACTCCATCATGTCTTCTTCATTCGGCTCACATCCATTCTCGTACTTCAATGATGAACTTCCAGACTCATCACATGTCACCAACTACTCACTTACGGACTGATTCTTCAAGTTAACCACATACTTGTGCTGGCTCTTTTTGAACGTCAAATGATCCTTCTCCCATTTGTGGTTTACGTTTGTCGTGGATAGCCACCCACATCCCAACAATGCATCATAGGTTGGTTTTTGCATAGCAATTACCACAAAATCTATGATGACCACTTGATCAATGATATTTACCTTTTGTGCAGTCAATATTCCCTTCATCTCTATCTCGTACCGGTCTATGCCATACAATTGAAAGTTGGGAGACCACAAAAATGGTGCCTCTAGATCTTTCCACATCTTTTCAGTCGACATTTACACTTGAAACTCCATCAATGATTACTTGTGTCAACTTGTGGTTCAACAAATCAATGTGAATCAATACTAGTTTCTTCCCAACATCTATCTTCAGAATTGTCGGGTTAATATACCGATCCTTCCTTATCCATGTTGCTTCTAGTTGGCATCATGGCTCTTCCACTCTCCTTGTTTGCACCATCTCTCTTGTTGTTGCATATAGCTCCGGTACTATGCCTATTAAACTGAATACTTTCACTTCGATACCTGTATTCAATACTTGCACTACCAATTGGTTCGTTGCCATGTCCTCTTCACTCTTGATGGTTTCTTTCAATTTATTTTCTTGGAGCAATCTCTCGTGATTGTTCTCGTCTCATCTTTGATTTGGACATGTGCTTCTTGCCATCCCTCCTCTTTAGTAGGGTTTGGATACTATTTTGCATTTTTTCCTATGCCTATGTTATAGCTAGCATGTGTTTCTCCTTCTACTGCTAGTCCTATGGAGGTTCCTCAATGTCAATAAAATTGACATTTTATGGTTTACTTGTACTTGCTTTCTTTGGGCAATTTACCTCCTTATGATTGCCCGATCCACACCATTGACACATCATTGCCTTATTGTTACCCCTACCCTCTCCTGCCAAGGCATTCTGATAACTGTGTGTGAGGTGTCCCCATTCTTGACATCTTTGACACTAATTGATTGGCCTCCCATCCAAATCATACTGCAACTGACCCTCTCCTCTTGCAGATTGATTTCCTTGTTGTGGTTGCCTTCTTCCTTGGCAGTTATTATGATATCCGCCACTTGTTGCTCCTTTCCTATTCTTTGAATTGCTTTATTATTCTCCTTTTGCACTATTAGTGCCTGGTGTCTTGCACTGTTGACATTAAATGGACAATTGACATGTCCCACAAGTTCACAAATATTACAAAATGCTTTCTTCGGACAGTTGATATAGGTTTGTCCTGATTTACAATCAGAACACCATATATCCTTTTTCTTTGTCTTCTTTTCAACCTTCACATCATGAATCATACACTCTAGGTACTTCCATATGGCCTAGATTGTTGCGTGCAAGTCATCTCAATCACTATACAAATCATCTTTTCCATTGTGGATTGCACTTTATCCATCTACTACGGTTATCTTCATCTCACTTTCTAAATTCAACACTCTATCAAATGCTTCTTGATAGGTGGTTGGCAGAATTACCTTCATCTTCTTACACCGCGACAATAATCCATCTAGGAACCATCGTTTTTGCAACCCATCTGCTGGTTTTGCTTCCATATTATCAATATATTCTTTCAATCGACGATTATAGGACTTGATATTCTTGTCCTTCTTTTGCTTTGTTGAGTAGATTTCACCAATGATCTACGTATCGTCACAAAGCAAGCTGAATTATTTACTAAATTCAGTCCTCAACTCATCCCAAGTTGCAAAGGGTGCTTCTCGTTTTAAGTGCCAATCCATCCCTATTCCCCACAACGATGTTGGAAACAATCAAAGCCATGATCCTTCATCATCTATGCCATTGGCTCTCCATATTGTTTCACATGTTCCAATATGTTGTTCTGGGTCTTCCTTCCCATCACCATGAACTTTGGGCACTTTTACTTGCTTGCAATTGCAACAATATTAGTCATTGGTGGTTGTTTGTCTTCACTTGAATAACCTTCGTTTGATAACCTCTCTTTCATAAACAACCTTGGACGTCTACTTTGTGCTCCCACACTTCACGATATCCTCCACAAATACACAAGCATCAAATTTGCTCTTTTGAGCACACTCTCCCACTACTGCCTTTGTGCTTGATTCCCATCCTCTGCATCTCTAGGCACTCTCCCTTGCACTTGTGCTGGCATAACCAGTTGCTTCACTCCGTCTTGTGCATGCTTCATGTTGGTGCCTTCTTCTCTACTTGCACGAACATTCTTCTCGACCTGAACCTCATTTGCTTGTTGCGCCTCCACTTGCGCTTCATCTTCCATTAATAAAAACAAATTTTTCCACCTTTATCTTTTGTCTTCCTGTTGTCACATTTTGCACGGGGTGCAATGTCTTCAGTGTTGTAACAGTATTGCTCTTCTTTTCCCTCTTCCTCCATTTTCCTTCCTTCTTCTCTCCCTTTCCTTTTCTTTCCCGCATTCTCTTTCTTTCCCCCCTTTCTTGGAGTCCCCCAGTTGATTTTTCAACTTTCCAGCAAGTTACCTGAAAAATGACTAAGTGTTGGTGCGAAGTTCGCACTTCGCCCAGTCTGGGTGCGAAGTTCGCACTTCGCCCAGTTTTGGTGCGAAGTCTGACTTCGCCCCACTTTCTGGGCGCACCTTGCAACTGGCAGATTGACAGGCTGGCAGGCTGACAGAAGATGACAAAAGGCCGGAGCAGAGTCCGTACGGCGGCAGACACCAGTTTCCACCTGTGCGCAGCCCGACTTCGCAGTGAAGTCGGAGTGCGCCCTTGACAGGTGCGCAGTAGGGGAACAAACCCAGAATTTGACCAAGGCATGAAGGCCTTCCGACTGCACTGTTTTCTGCCCACGCAACCCGAGACGCTCTGATCCCAAGCGAAGATGGACAGACTGCCCTCCAAGGCAGACACGTGTCACACAGCATCATCCATCATCTGACAAGTGTCCAGCTTCGGGATTAGAGCCGAAACGTGCCGAGCAAAAGGACAAGCATGGGCTGCATTGCCTGCGCCAGTAGCCTCATTTAAAGCTGATCTGAGGTTTTACCTGCTCCAGCTACCCGCATCACTGCCAGATTGGAGTTCCGCCCAGCGCACCGCCATGTAGCTGTCCAGCTTCCAGGAGGACCATGCTGCAGGTACAGTCCGGTCCGACAAAAGGTCAGCATTTGCAGCTCTTTCGCCGCTTTTGTCAGCTTATGTTTGGCTGGGACCTTGTGCCCATTAATGTAACGGGAGGGACTCGGGCTTTAAAAGCCCACCATGAATTCATTGTAAGGTGTGGAAGGGGAATGTCTGTTAGGGAACCACTGTGCCCATTGTAACCGTGCTTCTGCTTATAAATATAATTTGTATGCCTGGTTCTCGTTTCGTCGTTTCGTTTTTTATGCTGCCTTTCTTTATATTCATGCCTTAGGCTAACCTGTGTCATGGCTCGTTGATTCATTTCAGCATTTGATGATCAGGTGCCTCTAGCATTGCTTGTTTAAAGCACCCCCTGTACTTCATGAATTAAAAGGATACATAGAATAGATGTGGTAGCAGTTTCATAAGTTGTGTGTTTTGTTGCTGGTCCGTATCTGGTGATTGGTGCGCTGCCGTACTGTTAGTTCCTTGTAGGGAATGTCTGTTAGGGAGCCATTGAAGCTGTGCGGTTAAATTCTCTACATAAACACATATACCTTGCTCTGATATCTCTATGATTGCTTTCTACCCATGTTAGTGTCCGTAGGTGGTGATTGACGTGTTGCCGTACTGTTAGTTCCTTGTAGGGAATGTCTGTTAGGGAGCCGTTGTAGCCGTGCGTACACTGCTTGGGTATCGGAAGTATACGTTAGATTTTGCAGTTCTCAGTCGTGCTTTATATTTAATGCAGTAAGTATTGGTGATTGGTGTGTTCCCGTACTGTTAGTTCCCCTCACCAACCTTTGAATATATTTGTAAATTCCTTTCTGTTCATTTATTTCTTTCCTGTACTCTTAGCTTGAACATAAACCCCCCAAAAAGGAGCCGGCCTTCTCCGGAGATTGGCTCGGAAGGCATCTCTTCCTTCCGGCCTTTCATGCTGGTGGGCGAATCTGGGCGCATCAACCCAAAATCCTTTCCTCATGGCAGATTCGTAACCAACAGTTTCTCTGGCACGCCCGGTGGGACCCTGGTCCCACGTTTCAAGAGAGATTTTTTGATCAGTCTCCACCTGGCGCTGACGGTGTTTTCTGAGCACCTGGTGAGACAAGGAAGTTTCTCACCCCCGACAGAATCGAAGCACCGGTGTTCGCTTCATTGCTGTTCCAAATCTGAACACCTGGCGACTCTGCACGAACAAATCCTCTGAGTCTAGAAGACCGGTCCCAGCACCTTCATGTACACGAGAAGGTGGCAAGCAAGGGATCCGAGAAGCCCGCCTGAGTTCTACGAACTGGACATCAACGCCGAGGCGAGATCCCCAGCCGGCTGATCCGTGAGCTCGTTTCGACGAAGCCGAGGCCGAGATACAAGAAGAAGCCGAAGCCGAAGTCGGAGGAGCTGAGTACGAAATAGAAGAGGCCGAGGAAGAAGAAGATCCTGCATCCTCGGGAAGTACCGACACTGAGTACACAACCGACGGCGGAGAAGAAGAAGAAGAAGAAATGGCTGCCCAACAGCCGAATGATGATGATCTCTTCCCGGCTATGGACTCTACGGGGCCCTTGGCCCTGGTCGGACAGCAAGCTGTGCCCCCTGCTGCTTTAAAGTCTATTCCCACATACGACGGCTACGGTAAGACGGCGTATGAGCACATCCAGGACATCCTTGCCCTGGCCGCATTGCATACTATCACCGATGAAAGTGTGAAGACCCGTCTGCTGGCCCTTTCCCTGAGGGGAAAGCTTCTCTACTGGTGGAGATCGCTGCCAGAGGGATCCATCACAGGGTGGCCCCAGCTTGCCAGGAGGCTCGTAAAAGGATGCAACGAGTCTGCTGACCCTACTTCTCTACTGCATCAGTTCCAAGCTATCCAGAGACATCCTCAAGAGGAGGTGTCTGATTTTAACATTAGGTTTGCGAGATCCTGGAAACGGGTACCTCGCGAACTTCGGCCTTCAACCGGCATGGCTGCTCACTACTATCCGAGATCCTTCAACTCGGACATATGCCTGTTGTTGAAGATCGCCAGAATTGATGAGTTCCCTGCGCTGTACGAAGCTGCCCAGCAAGCTGAAGCTGACATTATCTCCATCGGCAGACTCCCGTCCAGAGTGCAGGAGCCCATCCATCCCGACTTCCCCAGATCTCAGTATCCTTCTGCTTCTGGTGGTGCGCCGTCCACATCAGGACAGCAACCCCAGCAGCAGTGGAATCCGGCGCCGGTCGTAACTCCTTACGGCCCGCCTCAGTTGCATTACCCTCACCCGCCGCCTCCTGCTCCGCATTTTCCAGCACTTCCCGCTCCTCCACAGTACGCATCTTATTCTAACCCTCCTCCATTGGCCGCATTGCCTCCACCGGCACAAATGCCGCCACCTGACAGCAGCATCCAGAACACGATTGTACAAGAAGTGGGGGCTTTGGCCTCCGGATACCACGCCATGTCCAATGACATGACCGCTATGAAGAAGAAGCAGGCCCAGATGGACCTTGCTCCTAGGAGGCCATATGCGCCCTTGGCGCTAACAAAAGACAAAGCGCCAGAAAACCAGCCGCAGAGGCGTCCGCCTCCGAGAAATGCTGCTATAGAAGACCCGCCTGGTCCTCCCGACCAGGTTAACTGGTGCACTACGTGCAATGACCCGCATTCGGAGGAAGACTGCACTTTGCACCAGCACTACATTCAGACATTGGCCGGCAGCGCTATAGAAGACGATGAACTGTACATGATCTTGGATGGCGAAGCCAACTTTGCCCTCCCGGAAGAAAATCTAGCGCCACCCGCCAAGGAAGAAAAGAAAGCCGCAGATGCGGCCAAGCCTTTGCAAGTCTACGCGAGAAGAGAAAAACCGCAGCCCGGAGGGCTGCCACCATACAAGCGGCTGTGGCCCTACACAGCCCAGGAGAAGGCATCCAAAGATAAAGCTCCAGTCAAGCCTTCTCCGGAAAAGGCTGCCGCTGTTCCAGCCAAACCTCCAGCAAAGGCCCCAACTCCGGCTAAGACTCCGCATTGCAGCCTTCCAACCGAAACCAAAGAACAAGCCCAGGAGAAGCTGAAGTACCCGTCTCTGACCAAGAGGCAACGAGTTAAGGCCACCCAGCAGTACCGGACGAAGTATGAGTCGGCAAAACAAGCAGAAGGAGCTAGTACCTCGGGCTACAAAGATTGTAGACGAGTTGAAAAGAACAACCGCTAGAATCAGCATGTACGATGCTCTTCTGCTCCTAGGTCAGGTAGATCTGTCGCAAGAATCACTGAAGAACATGAAGAACGGCAGACAGATACGACCCGCTGTCCTGGTTCAACCTTTGACAGTCTCCGCCACCGGGAAGAACAGACCGCCACCCTTTTATCCGTCTTTACGGATGCAAGGGCACATAGTTCACAACCGCATGGTGGACTCCGGTGCTTCCTCGACCGTGATGCCGAAGGCCGTCCGCGATGAGATCGGGATGGAATACACACGGAGCAGCCAAGGCGTGCCGCAATTAGACGGCACCCCTGTCAAGACAGTTGGTGTCATAAACGACATCCCTATCCGACTGCACAAAGCTCTTGACATCGTAGTCATCCAAGAGGTCGTGATTGTTGACCTGGAGCCTTACTTCGGCATGTGTCTCTCTCGGGAGTTCACTGCGAAGTTGGGCGGGTACCTGTCTCTAGACTACTCACACATGGAAGTGCCCTTCAAAGGAAGGAGACTGAGAATTTTTAATGAGAAGCCTTCCCCCTTCCTAGTAGACAAGATACCCGGAGGAGAGATGGACTGTATGGTCCAGTTGTCAGAGGAAGAGCTGGTGACAGTGGAACTGACTGAGCAAGCCTTCGAAGTGCTACAGCTTGAAGATGAGTTCTCGTTGCGGGACTTTAATGCCGTAATCGGGACAGAGCAGGGCTGTTACTCCATTGTACAGCCCGAGAGGCTTGACATGTCGGCTGCAAAAGAAGTAGGACCTGCACCCGAAGAGCTGTGGAAGCTCTTCTTTGACGGCGCGCGATGCAAGAATGGCGCCGGTGCAGGAGTGCTGCTGGTTTCTCCAACCGGAATCCAGAAGGACTATGCCTACAGGTTGGCCTGGAGCTGCACTAACAACTCGGCGGAATACGAAGCCCTGTGCTTGGGTTTGCGAAAGGCGGAGAGGCTCGGAATCAAGCACCTACAGATTTTCGGAGATTCAGAGCTGGTGTGTCACCAAGTTACGGAGAAGTGCGCATCCAAACAACACTATCTTAGAGCGTACCGCAATCGGGTGTGGGACCTGATGGAGTCATTCGACTCATTGAATGTCAAAGCGATATCGCGTGAGAAAAACAAGCACGCTGATATTCTGCGCTCGTTGGAGCCGTGCACGTTCCGGCCGAAGACGTTGTCCGGAAACCGAAGCCGGTTCAGTACCGTCTGCAGTGCCTTCGTGCTCGATAAGGACACCCACCGGCAGTGTTCGGTTATGACGAGGAGATCGTCACATTCCTGGTTAACGAAGTGTGTGTAATCGGAGGTAGAGACCCTGATGACGAGCAATATGAGGGGTTGATACAGCTACTGGAATAATCACGTCCCAAAAGGACTGATTACATTAGAAAGTCTCTTTGATCGGAATGACAGAGCAATATCCCACAGGATCAAAGTAGACCCGAGGCAGTATGCTGACCTGGAACTTGAACCTGGTAAAACTATCAAGGTTGGAACAGACTGCACGTCGGAGGAACTGGAGCAGATCAGATCACTGTGCCAGGAGTTCCCCGACATCGTGGCCTGGTGCTACGAGGATTTGAGGGGGTATGACAGAACTGTCATCCAGCATACCATTGAGCTAGAGGATGGCGCCAAGCCATTCCGACAGAAACAGAGGGCCGTGAATCCGAAGATTGAGGCCATGATGAAGACCGAGCTCTTGAAGATGCTGGAGGCCAAGATCATCTACCCCATCAAACATTCATCCTGGGTCGCGAATTTGGTGCCCGTGAGGAAAAAGAATGGCGACATTCGTCTCCGTGTCGACTTAGAAACCTAAATCAGGCTTCCCTCCGGGACCACTATCCGCTTCCCCAAATCGACCAGATCCTACATATCGTTGCTGGAGCCCAGAGATTTTCACTTTTAGATGGATTTTCCGGCTACAACCAGATTTGGGTCAAAGATGAGGACCAGCATAAGACGGCGTTTACCACCAAGTGGGGGACGTTCGCCTATCAGCGCATGCCATTTGGCTTATCTAATGCTGGTGCCACGTTCCAAAGGGCCATGGACCTGGCCTTCCGAGAGCTGCTCAATAAGATTATTGTCATCTACCTTGATGACATGACTGTTTTCTCTCACCAACGAGGAGATCATGTTTCGCACCTACGGCAAATATTTGAGAGTTGTCGAGAATTCGGCATTTCTATAAACCCGAAGAAGTCTGTCTTCGCGGTAAAGGAAGGAAAGTTGCTGGGACATGTCATCTCCGAGGAAGGCCTCGCCATTGACCCTGACAGAGCAGAAGCCCTCGTTCGCTTGCCAGCCCCCATCGACAAAAAAGGGCTGCAGTCCTTCTTCGGTCAGATTAACTTTGTGCGGAAGTTCATCCCGGACTTCGCACAAGTGATCAAGCCTATGGCCGAACTGCTCAAGAAAGATACACTTTACGAATGGACTGATGAGAGAGAGCAAGCCTTCGAGGAAATCAAGGCCCGAATTGCACAAGCTCCGGTGTTGACAAACCCGGACTACTCCAGAGACTTCATCCTGTATGCAGTGGGAGAACCCGAAAGTTACGCTGCAGTCCTAACTCAGAAGGGAGACGATGGTGAGGAGCGCCCCATAGCATTCCTCAGCCAAGTGATTCTGCCTCATGAAGAAAAGTACAATTTTATAGAGCGGCAGGTTCATGCTGTTATGAAGTCCCTTCGAAAGTTCAGGCACTTTGTCTCCCAGAGCAAGACTACCGTCTTTGTGATTCACCCGGATGTTCGAAGCTTCATCTTGCAGGGAGAACCGGGTCACAAGAGAGCGGGATGGATTGCAAAAATCCAGGAGTTTGACATTGAAGTGCGGCCCACCAAGCTTATCAGAGGCCGAGCCTTGTGTCAGGAATTGGCCTGAAGCGCTGTAGCCGGCATCTCCGCCTGTAAGTGGGAGGACATGTTGGTTACGAATCTGCCATGAGGAAAGGATTTTGGGTTAATGCGCCCAGATTCGCCCACCAGCATGAAAGGCCGGAAGGAAGAGATGCCTTCCGAGCCAATCTCCGGAGAAGGCCGGCTCCTTTTGGGGGGGGGGCTGATTTAAGCTAAGGATACAGGAAAGAGAAGAATGTACAGAAAGAAATAAATGTACGTAAAGGGATTACAAATATATTCAGAGGTTGGTGGGGGGGAACTAACAGTACGGGAACACACCAATCAACGCTACTTGCTGCATCATAAATACAAAAGTATGACAAAGAACTGCAAAATCTACGCCTACTTCCGATACATAAGCAGTGTATGCACCATTCAATGATCCCCTAGCAAACATTCCCTTCAAGGAACTAACAGCACGGCAATGCATCCATTAACGGATACGTACACTGACATAGGTAGAAAGCAAGCCTAGAGATATCAGGGCAGTGTATATGTGTTTATGTAGAGAATTTAACCGCACTCGTTCAATGGCTCCCAAAGAAACATTCCCTACAAGGAACTAACAACACGGGATCGCATCAATCACCGGATACGGACCAACAACAAAACACATAACTGATGGAACTGCCACCATATCTATTCTATAAATGCTTTAAATTAATGAAGTACAAAAGTGCTTAAACAAGCAATACTAGAGGAACCTGATCGCCAAACGCCGAAGTGAATCAACGAGCCGCGACACAGGTGGGCCTAAAGCATATAATGAAAGACAAGGATAAAAGAATAAAGACAAGCAGTAATGCAACAGGCATACAGATTGTATTCATTAGCAGAAGCACGGTTACAATGGGTACGGTGATTCCCTAACAAACATTCCCCTTCCACCCTTTACAATGAATTCACGATGGGCTTTTATAGCCCGAGTCCTTCCCGTTACATTAATGGGCACAGAGTCCCAGTCAAACATAAGCTGACAGAAGCGGCGAAAGAGCTGCAAATGCTGACCTTTTGTCGGACCGGGCTATACCCGCAAGCATGGTCATCCTGAAAGCTGGACAGCCACATGGCGGTGCGCTGGGCAAAACTTCAAGTCGGCAGGTACGCTGGTAGCTGGAGCAGGTGGAACCTCAGATCAGCTTTGAATGAGGCTACTGACACAGGCGGTGCAGCCCATACTTATCCCTTTTGGTCGGCAGTCTTGGTTCAAATCCCGAAGCTGGACACTTGTCGTATGATGGGTTATGTCTGTAGGACACATGTCCGCCTTGAAGGGCAGTCTATCTATCTTCGCTTGGGATCGGAGCTCCTTGGGATGCGTGGGCAGAAAACAATGCAGTTGGGAAGGCCTTCACGCCTTGGTCAAATTCCGGGTTTGTTCCCCTACCGTACACCTGTCAAGGGCGCATTCCGGCTCTGCTGAAAAGTCGGGCTGCGCACAGGTGAACACTGGTGTCTGCCGCTGTACGGACCTGCTCCGGCAGTTATCATTCTTCTTTGTCAGCCTGCCACTCGCCGGTGCAAGGTGCGCCCAGAAAGTGGGGCGAAGTCAGACTTCGCAACAAAATGGGCGAAGTGCGCTTCGCACCAAAACGGGCGAAGTGCGCACTTCGCACCAAAACTGGGCGAAGTGCGAACTTCGCACCAAAACTGGGCGAAGTGCGAACTTCGCACCCAGACTTAGCCAATTTTTCAGGGTAACTTGCTGGAAAGTTGAAAAATCAACTGGGGGACTCCAAGAAAGGGGGGGAAGGAAAGAGAATGCGGGAAAGAAAAGGAAAGGGAGAGAAGGAAGGAAAACGGAAGGAGGAAAAGAAGAGCAGCACTGTTACAATATTGAAGACATTGCACCCCGTGCAAAATGTGACAACATTTCTGGCGGCTCGCGGGGTGTCGAGCTCGCCTCGGCGCAAAGAATCCATGCCTTCATCCTTTGGGTACAGAGGAACTTGCCTCCCCTGTCTTTTGCTGCTCTAACCGTTCTCCTTGCGGCAACTGTTCTTCAGATTCATCTTTGTCGCTTGCCCCATCGAAATGCCTTCCGAAAACTCTCCATCTCCTCGCTTCTGCCTCGCAGATGCGAGTGTATGCCACCTGGGCTGGGCGCCGTGCTTCTGCTTCGAATGGCTTGCGGTCCGCTATATCTTCTAATGCTCCGTGGAAAGCAGCGACCGCGTGCAGGTCGATGGTGAGGTACCTTTTTTCTAACTCCTGGAAATAGGAGCGGATCTTGGAATATTTGGACACCATCTGAGTGACCTGACTGTCTTGAATTGGCTCAGTCCAGCTATCAATTTCAGCTGTATTTGCCTCAAAGGACTGCCAATTTCTTTTTACCCGATCTAGGGTGAGGAGCTCGCCATTCTCAACAAAACTGGGGCACCCTAGTTCTGAAAGAGCGTGAAAGGGGGCCAGACAGATATCCCTTTCATGCGTGAATGCGTCTAGCATTCGTCTGGCCACTCTCACCTCTTCAACTTTTTTGAAATATTTGTGCAAGTTCACCCTTGCACCTGCCCATTCTGCAGCGAATGAGGACACGGGAGAAAATTGGAGGCCCTGAAGATTTACCGCCAGGTCCAGCCATTGCTTCGCCTGGCGCTCGGCCTCCTCTACCACAGGCTTTCCCTGGGCAGAAACTTCTTGAATCCTGGATGCGAAATCCAGGACTGCCATCGCCTTGAAGGTGTGGGGCTTGCATTCCCGCAGCAAACCAGCCCGCATCTCCTTAACTTTTGTCTTCGAAAAGACCGTCGCTTGAGATGTTCTCTCTCGCAAGTTGCGATCGCGCTCGCTTCAAAGACTCCCGGAGCCGAGAAATCTGCTCCGAGGCTGCTTTTCTTTCGGTTGCGGCTTGTTGCCGAGAAGCGGCCAGCCGGGCTTTGAGTTCATCTCGTCTCTTGCCGCGCCGCTTCCAGCCTGCTCGCAGACCTAGACAGGTCTTCTTCAAGCTGTCTTACTTTATCCTGCAACGCGAAAAGTTCCTCCCCGCTCCTCCAGACTCTTGACAAAGAGATTATCAACTTTGCGCATGATCGTCTGAATCTCATACTGCTTGTTGATGTCGTCAAAGCTCTTCTCCTTTGTCCGGAGCTCGTAGTCCGCCCTAGTCATTTCCCGGAGAGGCTTCTTTACTATTGGGATTATCTTCTCTGTTGTAAGCACTCTCCTCTCAAAATCGTACTTGGCGCGTTTTACCGGGGCGGCTATCTCTTCATGTCTCCTTCGTTTCAGGTTCTCGAGGAAGGAAACAGAACACTGTACAGCCCTTGTTGCCAGGGGCAAGTCGTCTGTATTCTGGAGGTCGTCCATGAAATCTGGTTCCCCCAGCCTAGGGTTCTGCTGAGACGTCTCTCCTGCGGGGATGGGATCAGGAGGAACCGGACAGACTTTGGAAGAATCGGTCGCTTGTGGGGGCGACCGGGAAATGGAGGTGGGAATGGTTGACACTGCGAGGGTTTGAAGCGGCTGAGGCGGAGGATGTGACGGTGAACGGGCTGCCTCGGCACTAGCTTCGGGCGAAGGGTTTGGAGTTGTGCTCAGAGAAAGAGAAACGTTAGGGTTCTGAGCAAACTGATCGAAAGAATGGGGACCGCTAGAAGGACGCGGGGACGGGGAGGAGGATGTGGTCATGGCTCGCTCAGATTGAGCGGGGGACGGAGTGGGAGTAGGAGTGGGTGAGACCAAAGAAACAGGGGCAGCAAACGTACCTGCGGGCTCCGCCTAGGCCGATGCCGGGTGAATGTCTTCGCTTCTTGTATCGGTGGTTGGCTTGGGACTGCCCAAAGGAACTGCCTCTGCGGCGGCAGGACGCGGCTGCGGCTCTGCGACTGGTCGCTGCACTATCAGGCTAGGTCGCCTGATTTTCTCGACTCTCCTCCGCTTCTTCTCTTCTGGAATAACGGTTGGATCAGGGGAAGGAGATGAAGCAGGTGCAGCAGGCGCTGATGCTCCCACGGTAAACTTGTACCGGGGTTTGACTTGCAGAAGTTCTGCCGCGACCGGTCTGCCTTCTGGCGGCGCTGGCGCTTTTCTTGCCTGAGGGATTGCCTCGGGCGTTGCCTTGACTAACTCTTTCGCCTTTTCAGGCGCCACCTTGGGAGCCACGGGCTGCATTGGATTGACCTGGGTACTTGCTGGGCCTGCGCTGGTAGTTGCTGAAGTGTACAACTGTTTGGGAGGAGACCCATTTTTATAATCCTCAAAGGGGCCTCGGGGAACGTAACCTTGATAAGCGAATGGCCGCCAGCGTCATGATGCCGGTCATAGAGAACCGAAAAGTCGTCATCTACGGCCAGGCTTCTTCTTGTTGATTTATCGTGCTGCGTGCGGCATCTCATCTTCCAAAGACTCGGTAACCTTTTCTTTAGACCAGCTTAAGGCCTCGCTATCTTGGATAGAAATTTTTTGAATCCCGGAGACGAGAAATGGTGGTCCGGGTTTCGCTTGGGGTCATATGTCACCTCCTCGCAGTAGAAATCTTGCCAGGGAGGAGAAGCTTCCATTAATTCAATCTCCCAGTCAAGGTCCACATGGACCATGTCGCATCTATCTTCGGTTATATCCCGGGGGCACAAATATGTGAATCTTGCTCTTATCCCATAGGGGTCGTACTTCCAGCACTGCGGCAGCAAAACCAGGCCAATCCGGGACAGCGCTTGCTCTAGGTAGACGTGCTGTCCTACCTCAGTAATCTCGACGTTGGCCCAGGAAAGAGAATATTGAAAAATCTGTCCTCTCTTCTTTCCTAGGCCGAACTCTTCTTCCACATAGTCCATCTGCCGGGCAACTTCCATCCCGAACAGATGCTCTGAACACCAATAGGGCAGCAAATAGGGCTTGCCCTTGAATCCGTAGATTCTGACTACAATCCCCTGCGTCAGTCTGAAAACGTCCCCGAGCTTCTGATTTATCAATGCACTCGTCATTTCTCTAGGGGGACGGGGGATTTCACTTTCGGTGAAGACTGACATGACGAATCCCAGAAAGTTGAAGTTGAATTTGTAGTAGGACCCTTTCCGGTATAAGTCATCCGTCCAGTTATAGACGGGCTGGGGCTCTCCCCTCTCGTTAACCTTCTTCAGGTTCAGGATCGGCATTTGGGGGTGCAGATGGTACAAACAAAGCCAGGCTAGAACAGAACTGAAACGAAAATCGGTAGACTGCCTCTTCTGAATTTTCAGCAGGCTGGAATGAATGGCGTAAGCCAGCCGACCTGCCCGACCGAAAGAGATGGGGCGCTTTCCACTCCTTTGCGCCGCTGGTTCGTAAGATTCTCCACACAGGAGACATTCTGCCAGCGCCAGCTGGTACGGATGTGCCAGCTGGTACGGATGTACCAACTCGTCGGAGTCGCAGCCGAGAATCCATGCCAGGATAGTATAAAGATACTTGTTCTGAAATTTTGCCAAGGGCATGGGGCCAGTCGGCCACTGTCCAGCTGGAAGCGGGGCGTTCAGCTCTGAATTGAGGAAATCCCTCATTCGCTTGGTGTGCGTGAAGCGTCCCGCTTGTTCGCCCAGATTTACCTTTCTGAGGATGGTGCCGGAGTCATACTCCAGCCCTGGGGCGAAAGCTGGCTGCACAGTCTCCCTGCGCAGCGCGAACAAGGGTTTACCGCTGGAGCTGCAGATATGCCGGGTAGCTGGTCTGTAGTGTCTGACAATGAGGTCTACCAGTTCCGGGCATTGATGGATAGGAGGGCACAAGAATCTGAAGAGGTTTGATTTGTACGCCGCTCCGAAATGGTGGGAGGGCGAAACTTTGTCAGCCCAGCTCTCCACATTTGCTCGCAGCTGAGTCAGGCTCATAGAAAATGAGCCGTCCACATATCCCGCCAGGTAATTCACCGGAGATGGTGGGGCTTGCCCACGCTGTACTTTTTTCGTTCGGGACTTTGACTTTTTCTCTGGCGGGGTATCGCCTTTGAAAACGCCAGGCCGCGGTAAATCCCTTGGTTCGCCACTTTCGCTGGACTGCGCTGACACGGGCCTTTTTCCTTTGTCCATCCCTCCGAATCAGCAATAATGATAGGTTCAGGCTGTCTGCAACAGATTTCGCTATCACAGGAATAATTTGAACTGTCCGAGGAATAATCTGTGCAATCTGGAATGTTTGCGTGCTTCGTCCCCCCTTTTCTAGATAAAAACAACGCCATTAATGCAACGCAGAGGGGGTAGGTCGGCTGAGTTAAGATCCTTGGGTGGCTGCGCAGGAGAATGTTTGGAAAAAACGCGCCCCGACAGACGTGCCATGCTTCTTTTGTTGCACTTTCCTTTGAAAAACGTGCAATCATTAATTCTGCTTTGGAGATTGCACCATGGCTGACGTCGCTGCCACCACTTGGGCACACTGCTCAAGACAAAACCCTTGGTGCGGGAACCCATGTTAAAACAGTTGCAAACGCGCCTTGGGCCCAGCTTGGGGGTTTTTCGAATTTTTTATTATTCATTTCTTGGACGCTGCCCCAAACTGGCCCGAAGACCAAGGCGGAGTCGGGCTTCGCCCGAATTTCGGGCGAAGCTCGAACTTCGCGCGAAGCGCGCGTTTGAACTGTTCTGCTCTCATTCTTTTCCGCTGCGCCCGAAGTTCGGGCACAGCGTGGGTCCAGGTCCTTTGCAACCTTGGGCGCTTTGGAACATACTTAATACTCCCCGCGGCCTTTGGACCTTGAGCAAATTGCGCAGCGCTGATGCGTTGAGGCAGGTTCGGACTTCGGCCGAAGCTTGGAGCGAAGTGCGAACTTCGCGCGAAGTTCGCACTTCGCGCGAGAATTGAGCGCAGTGCACACTTCGCACTAACGCTGGCCGAAGTCGGACTTCGCTGCGAAGTTCGCACTTCGCGCAAGAGTTGCGCGCAGTGCGTACTTCGCGCGGAAAGTATGCGCAGTGCGTACTTCGGTCAAAGCTTTGAGCGGGGCTTCCCTTTAGTGTGCCTTAACATTTTTTATCAAACTTCGCAATTTGGCTGGGCCGAAGTCCGACTTCGCTGCGAAGTCGGGCTTCGCCCAACACTTAGTCAATTTTTTGCCCTCTTTTTCTCCTTTCTTTCTTTGCATAGCCGAACTTCGCCCTTCCTGAGGGGCAACGACAGACTTCGCTGCGAAGTCTGTCCTTCTCTCCCATGCCGCAGTTAAGCTCAAAGAAGAAAAACAAATTGAAAGCTAAAACTGGAAACTGTACATGCCGGGAAATGGAAAAAAACATAAGGAAAATTTTTACAAAGAAGGGCCACTCGGGCCTCTTCAACAGCGATAAAGTTTTAAATGGAACCCGTTGACGGGGATAGGGAGGAGCTGTCCCTCCATATCCGAAAGTATGTAGGCATTGAACTGGTTCACCCGGGCAATCTGATAAGGGCCCTCCCAGAGAGCATCAAATTTTCCGTGATTACCCGGTTTTGCCTTGTATGAGTCCCACTTTAGCACCAAGTCCCCGACTTTGAAAATTCGGGCAGTGGCGCCTTTGGCAAACCAGCCTTGAGTGGCTGCAATGTGATCCGCGAAGGCCTGGTATGCACTTTCTCTGTCTTCTTCCAACTGCAGGAGTTGGCACAACCTGTCGTCCACCGGGTCTCCGCTGCTCCTGTCTTCGTCAATCATCCACAGGGCAGGGATCTCGATGTGTGATGGCATGACAGCTTCCTTGCCATAGACAAGCGCGTAGGGGGACGTTCTGAGGGATTTCTTGAACGCAACTCTATCCGCCCATAGCGCCCGGTTCAAGAGCAAGTGCCAAGTTCGCTTATTCCTTTCAATGGTCCTCCGGAGAATTTTCAGGAGGTTCTTGTTAGTAGACTCGGCAAGGCCATTCCCCTGCGGGTAGTAATTAGAAGACATCTTGTGATAGATGCCAAGTCTGCTGGTGTACTCCGTGAGTACAGCGCCTACGAATCCCGGACCATTGTCTGTCACAATCGACTCTGGAACCCCGAAGCGAGTAATCAGGCTTTCAATGAACCCGATGACCGTTTCTTGGTCTGCGTTCTTGGTCGGGATTGCCTCCGTCCACCGTGTAAAATAATCAGTAGCTGTAAGAATAAACTTGTGGCCGGCGGAGGAGTTAGGAGAAATCACCCCAATGAAGTCTAGACCCCATTGCTGGAACGGAGTCTCGGCCTGAATCGGTTGAAGGGGCAGGGGTGCTTTTCTGTTTCGGCCAGCAAACCTTTGGCATTGATCACATTTAGCGCAGACCGCATGCGCGTCTGCGAACAGAGTGGGCCAATAGTATCCAGCCCTTATTATTTTTAAGGCCGTCGGCCTCGAAGAATGGTGACCCCCAGGCATCCCGGAATGAAATTCTCCGAGGACCCTAGGCTGGTCGGATTTTCTGACGCACCGCAACAGGATGCCGTCAATGTTTCTGAAGTAAAGCCCCTCGGGGCGAAGAGTGTACTTTAGTGCACCTAGCCGAAATCTCCTTCGTTGTGAGGCGTTCAGGTGATCGGGACATCTTCCGGTGCAGAAGTATTTCACCAGTTCATCTGTCCAATCACTCCCCTCCGATAAGGAGTCAGCTAGGTAGATGCGTGTCGCCGTGTCCTCCCACTTACAAGGCGGAGATGCCGGCTACAGCGCTTCGGGCCAATTCCTGACACAAGGCTCGGCCTCTGATAAGCTTGGTGGGCCGCACTTCAATGTCGAACTCCTGGATCTTGGCAACCCATCCCGCTCTCTTGTGACCCGGTTCTCCTTGTAAAATAAAACTTCGAACATCCGGGTGAATCACAAAAACAGTGGTCTTGCTCTGGGAGACAAAGTGCCTGAACTTTCGAAGGGACTTCATGACAGCATGAACTTGCCGCTCTATAAAATTGTACTTTTCTTCATGCGGCAAGATGACTTGGCTCAGGAACGCTATGGGGCGCTCCTCACCGTCGTCTCCCTTCTGAGTCAGGACTGCGGCGTAACTTTCGGGTTCTCCCACTGCATACAGGATGAAGTCCTTGGAGTAGTCCGGGTTGGTCAACACCGGGGCTTGTGCAATTCGGGCCTTGATCTCCTCGAAGGCTTGCTCTCTCTCATCAGTCCATTCGTAAGGTGTGTCTTTCTTGAGCAGTTCGGCCATAGGCTTGATCACTTGTGCGAAGTCCGGGATGAACTTCCGCACGAAGTTAATCTGACCGAAGAAGGACTGCAGCCCTTTTTTGTCGATGGGGCCGGCAAGCGAACGAGGGCTTCCGCTCTGTCAGGGTCAATGGCGAGGCCTTCCTCGGAGATGACATGTCCCAGAAGCTTTCCTTCCTTTACCGCGAAGACAGACTTCTTCGGGTTTATGGAGATGCCGAATTCTCGACAACTTTCAAATATCTGCCGCAGGTGCGAAACATGATCTTCTCGTTGGTGAGAGAAAACAGTCATGTCATCGAGGTAGATGACAATAATTTTGTTGAGCAGCTCTCGGAAGGCGAGGTCCATGGCCCTTTGGAACGTAGCACCAGCATTGGATAAGCCAAACGGCATGCGCTGATAGGCGAACGTCCCCCACTTGGTGGTGAACGCTGTCTTATGCTGGTCTTCGTCTTTGACCCAAATTTGGTTGTAGCCGGAAAATCCATCAAAAAGTGAAAATCTCTGGGCTCCAAAGAACGATATGTAGAATCTGGTCAATTTGGGGAAGCGGATAGTGGTCCCGGAGGGAAGCCTGATTTAGGTTTCTGAAGTCGACACAGAGACGTATGTCGCCATTCTTTTTCCTCACGGGCACCAAATTCGCGACCCAGGATGAATGTTTGATGGGGTAGATGATCTTAGCCTCCAGCATCTTCAAGAGCTCGGTCTTCATCATGGCCTCAATCTTTGGATTTATGGCCCTCTGCTTTTGTCGGAATGGCTTGGCGCCATCCTCTAGCTCAATGGTATGCTGGATGACAGTTCTGTCATACCCCCTCAAATCCTCGTAGCACCAGGCCACGATGTCGGGGAACTCCTGGCACAGTGATCTAATCTGCCCCAGTTCCTCCGACGTGCAGTCTGTCCCGACCTTGATGGTTTTACCAGGTTCGAGTTCCAGGTCAGCATACCTACGTGCAATCTCGAGAATAGTGTCCCTTCTAGAGGTTTCCGTCTCCACACAAGCTCCAATAAAACCCTGCAAATCAACTCTGCAAGTGCTCTCCAAAATGCTCATGAATTCACAATAGCCAAAGATATGAAAAATGAAGCTTTATCTCCTTTTTATATTTCTCACCAAGAGGGTCGACCACATTGGGCATTTCATTACTTTTAAGTTGTTTTGATTTCATCTAAGTCCCCCTTGAAATTGGCGTTCCTTTTAATCATACTAATAGTCACTTTATGATATCAAATTTAATTTTAAGTGACTAACACATCCTTATGTCTCCCATATTAAAATATAAGGCCCAAAATTAATAAATTAAACATTACAACTAATTTATTAGGAAATAAACTTCGGCCATTAAAATTTCTTAGCTCCCCAATGCCGACCCAAGAAATAATATGAGAAAAGGACACCCATTTCGCTGTAGATTCCAAATGTACCTTTCGTTTCCCAAGAAACTACTTCAAACTAACTTACTAAAAACAGTAAGTCTCTGTCAAGTTGTCCAAAATGGCTTGCCAAGAATCTGCTCCAAACTGACTTACTAAAAATAGTAAGTCTCTGTCAAGCTGTCCAAAATGGCCTAAAAGACTGGCAAAAGAACACACTGCCTGTCCAAATGACAACTCAACATCCCAAGTGGACTTCCACACATCTGACACTGCCTATGGGAACCCGTGAGTAGGCAAGTCCACTCTGCAACTGAAGACTGACTAGGACGAGGACATTACAGTCCTCCCTCCCCAAGATTGCTTGTCCTCAAGCAATACCAAATCATACTCCAGTCATCCTTTAGCTCCTGGCTACAGTCATAAGTGATACCAGGATACCCATAATTTCCTCAGGAAAATTCCACCACGCTGATGCTGCGCCACTCTGATCACAACAAAAAAAACATTGTGCCAGAATTGCACAAGTCTCAATTGCAACACCATGATAAGATCACCCTCCAGTCTGAAACTGAAATACCGAACCAAACTGAAATGGAATACCTCTCACCAAGTAATATCAGTGAAAACATCAACATAGGAAACTGCCAAATCATCGTTGGAAATGTGAACTAACAATCTTATCTCAGCACTCATCCTCACGATGAAAATCAGGTGATCCCAAGTATCAAAGTCAACTGCAATCATCAAAGCATCTTCTGAAAAGATAGCTACCAACATCATAAATAAACTGCAGTGATCACAACACAACCATGTGGTACATAAAATCAAGTGCCCGACGCTTGAAGAATTTCCCACACCCTGCTCGCAAGCCAAGAATGAAAATAAATCTATCTGCTCATATCCGGATGTCACCATACTCAGCACCAGAAGTAATAGGTAGCAACTGATATGTTGGTAAACTCCGGCAATCCCACTGACCAACATGAATCGGTGTACCTGAGAATACAATCTGCTCAATAAGGAAAAATGATACCCAACAAATCCCACCACGGTGACCCAAAAAAGGTGCTGGTCAGTCTCCAACAAGTAGCTGATATAGAAGTGGACAGCAATATCAACTCTGAACATAAACATCCTGGGAATACTTCCGCTGCCCAAAACTGGAAACGCCCTGATGACACTTAAACTCCAAGTGTCCAAAAAGTTATCCCAAGGATTCAAACACTTCCACTCAGTAGTAGTAATGAAAGCATTATTAGGAAATATATCATTCACCAACATGAAGTGTTTGTAATAACACTCCCGAGATACCCCAAAATGAAGATACATACCACTGTCCAAGACTGAAATTATTATCTCAAGGTCTGATTTTTGGTAAATCAGCGTTTTACTAGGAGTACACCTGCTGCAAATCTGAGTTATGTCAGCCAAATTGAAAATTCTAATCATTTTCCACACTGAAATTACCTCCAAAATGGTCACCATCACACCTAGATCCCAAGGAGTTAAGTGCTGATCACTTAATTCTAACTCAACATGAAAATTATGCTCATCATGCAAGTCTGTCACTGTACATAAATCATCCTGCTGGTCTGATTTCTCTGTATTTGAATTTGTATCTGAAAAATACTCAATCTGTTTAGCTTTAGCTTTCACTGCACACTTGTGAGATGGATCCCATGGCTCCCTGCATTGAAAACATAATTTCTTCTTCCTTAGCTCATTCCAACTTTCGCTGTCCACTTTGCTAGGAGAATCTTTGGGTGAGTTTGAATTCTTCTGAAATTGTCTCTTATCCTTCTTATGCCCGAAACCCTTAGACTGAAATTTACTCCTGGAAGTGGATGACTCCATATCCCTAGCCTTGCGAATGGCTTCCTGCAAGTTGGGAGGATTAAGGGCTTGGATCCAGCCCTTCAATGGATCGGACAAACCATCAACGAACAACACTATGAGCCTCCTCTTGGAAATATCTGTAACCAAGACTGAGAGCCTCTGAAAATCAACAACATAGCTCTCTACTGAACCCCACTTCTTGAGTTGCGCCAAATCCTTAAAATGGAGCTCTGGATCCTTCCTATCAAACCTCTCGATCAATCTCTCTATGAAGTTTGTATAGGAGGTAATATGACCATGTCCAAGGGTGAATATCCCATGATGCCACCACTCATGCGCTAGACCATCTAGATGTAACGCTGAATATTTGATTGCTTCTGTCTCAGGCATCGGGTTCAAGTGAAGGTATGTGTCCAACTTTTGGACCCATGCTCTAGCAGTACTCTTCCCGGATCCATCCAAGTATGGTATAGAGGGTTTGCTAACCCTCTTCTGAAGCTCATGATTATGATGCCTTCCCCTCTATGGCCTATTCCTGGCTCTCCAATCTACATACTCTCGGAAGGACAACTCTGCTCTAAATTTAGGACTGGAATTTTCCCAATCCCGTAGAATCTGCTCCTGGAATTCATTTTGAGTAGGCTCCTCTTCAGGCTGCACCTCAACTCTGGGTAGAAAGGAGGGAATCAAAGGTCTAGTGCTTGCTGCCCTAGCTCTGTAATTCTGATCCGCACCCCCTTGGTTCACCGAACCCTCTCTGTTTCCATTATTTTTGTTGTTTCCAGCCTCACCTCTTCACTGCCCATTATTGTTTTGATTGTTCTGGTTGTTGTTGCATTGTTACAAACCATTTGTTGGGTCACTAGTGCAACTAATTAAGCCATACTATGTTGAAGGTCACGCTGCCCCCTCTGTAATTCTGTTATGATCTCTCTATCTGTAGGCCCTTTGTTCTGTCTATCCTTGTCTCTATCTCTGTCTCTGTCACCCATGTTTTCTTCCTCTCTCCTTGTTTTCGGAAATGTGTCAAATGGGTCTATTTCTATATTGGGATTAGGTCTGTTTCTCCGTAAGTAATACTGATGGCCACTTGGATGCATTCAAACCCTTCAGGATGGTAGGAAAATTCTGTGCTCTGATACCACTGTAATATTCTGCTCCCAACTGAGTTTTGGGTGTTTGCTATTTTTTTGTGTATTTTGCATAAAATGAAATGAACAGAAAATAAAATGACAACAACTAAGGAAAGTTGTAACTTTCAAATTACATTTCCCATCACAATGATAATTGATACTAAGATATTACATGCATATAACAGTAAAGCCTTTTAAGCAAAAGCTTAGAAACTAAGGTACCCGATTTTTATTGCAAGCTGGAAATGGTCTGATACATCAATGGCAACCACAAACCTTAGCTATGCTTGAACTCTAAATCAAACCCTAGCTGAATGTGCACACAAAATCTGAAATAAGGTCCAAAATGTACAACCTCTACTACAAATGATAAGAAATCTGGAGTTTCCAATATTAAACACAAAACCCTCTCCAAACTCCTCAAAATTGAAAGTAAGTAAGGCAAACATTAGATTTAATATTGATAATGAAAAATATATATAGGACAAAGTAGGGGTAACGTAATCAAATTGACTACGTAGACTAACCTGCCGTCCAAAATATCAGCCGACCAAACAAATGTCGGTAAATCAAAGAACTAACCTAGGTAACTAGTAAAAGTAAAAACTAGTGGTAAAAAGTAACAAGCTACTTTTTACCATGCAATAAATAAATTCTACCTAGTGTAGGAAAAGGGTAAATATCCCAAATGATGGAATATTACTCTAACATCCTCCCTTATTACATTATTTGGGTAATGTATATAACTGTCCCAATATAGGGAAAAAGATGTTGATCTGCTGGTTCTTGTGCTTGCTCAGGCTCTGTCACAGTGCTCTGGCTGCTCCTAAGCAAAAAGTGGGTCATTTCTCACTTTGTCTTCATATCAACGAATGTCCTTATTGTAATCTTGTCATCCAAACGGATTGCATGGGTAACCAGTCGCTGCAACCGCTAGGTGTAGTAGAGTAGATCACTTCATACGAGGTTCATTCGGTTACAATATGATTTTGCAAAAGTTTTGATAAGGTAGCTAAGGTGTCGGTCGCTGCTAAAAATGCACCCTTATAAGTTTCTCCCCTTGTTGCAAAAACATGTAATGAAATTTTTGAAAGAAGTGTGACTAAGGTGTCGATCACTGCCGAAAATGCACCCTTATAAGTCTTCTTCCCTTTTTACAAAAAATTGTGTGAAGTAAGAAAAGAAATGTTTATCTCCCTTTAATTGCAAAATATGTGCAACTCAAGAATCTTTGTGAAGGTTTTTTTACAAATATTGCTTGCCAGGCAAATTTTACACCAGAAAATTCCCTCTTTTGTTACAAGTGCTTCAAACAATGAGAGTTTGCTATTTATGAAACCTAAAATAGGTACAATCACCCCTTTATTGCAAGTACTTCAAACAAAAACTTATGCTATTTATGAAGCCTAAAAAAGAGAGAGAGGAAATGGTGCTTTCTTAAGGTGACAAATTTGTTTCTGTTGCCACATTTTGCACAGGGGTGCCATGTTTTTAGTTTCTGCAAGTGAGCTGCTCTTTTCCTTCCCTTCTCCTCATTTTCCCTTTCTTCTTCCTCTTCCTCACAGCTTCATTCCCTCTTCTTCTTTCCCCCTTTCTTCCCCCAGTAGAACCTCAGCAGGTGTACCTTGAAAAGCTTTTAAGTATTGGGGCGACGCCTGACTTCGCAGCGAAGTCGGAGTGCACCCATCAAGTGGAGCGCAGTAGGGAACCCGAAATGCGCACCAGAACAGGAAATAGTTGGAAATTCGACTAAGTGTCTAAGGGCGACACCCGACTTCGCAGCGAAGTCGGGGTGCGCCCTTCTTCCTGGGCGCACTAGGGGAACCATTCATCAGAAAAACTGCTAAGTGCTGGGGCGACACCGGACTTCGCAGCGAAGTCGGAGTGTGCCCCTTTTTCAGTGCGCAGTCCGAACAGCGGATGAAGACATACTAGCACCGGTGCGCAACCCGACTTCGCAGTGAAGTCGAAGTGCGCCCTTCGACCGGTGCGCAGTTGGGTAAAGTCAACTCAGAAATTTTCTAAGGCAAGAAGGCCTTCCAACTGCGCTGTTTTCCTCCTGCGCAACCCGACAGCGCCCGAATTCCTGGCGAAGTTGGATAAGCTGCCTTTCAAGGCAGACACGTGTCATACCTCAGCATCCGACAAGTGTCCACCTTTAGGATTCGAGCCAAGACTTGATCGCGCAAGGACAAAGCATGGGCTACACTACCGGCGCCAACTGTCACCATTTAAGCCGATGTGAAGTGCCATCTGCCGCACCTACCAGCATGCTCGTTGACCGAAGACTTGACCCAACGCGCTGCCACGTAGCTGTACCACCTTCAGGGACACCATGCTGCAAGGATAGTCCGGCCCGACAGAAGTCAGCATCAGCAGATCCTCAGCCGCTCGTGTCAGCTATCTGTCTTGTCTAGGACTTCGTGCCCATGAATGTAATCAGGGGGAAAATTGGGTTATAAATATCCACCACATTTCCATTGTAAGGTTGTGGAAGGGGAATATATTGCTAGGGAACAATTGTAGCTGTGCGTTTGCCTCAAATACAGACATATACTTGGCTCGCTTCTTGTCTTTTATCTTGCATGCTGCCTCTCCTTGTCATTTCTGCCTCATGTTTCTTGTGTCATTGCTCGCTGTTGTACTGAACTCTGGACTCCAGCATTTGATGGCCAGGTATTCTTGGAATGCATAGATAGAGGATACATGAGATCGCTGATAGCTGTAGTTTCAATGTATGTTTGTAGATGAATGTCGTTAGTAGTGGTGATTGATTCGTTGCCGTCTTGCTTATTCCCCCCACCCAACTCCAATCACATTTGGAATCCCTTTCTGCACTTTTATCTCTTTCTTTACCTTTTTATCTCTTTCCTGCACTCTTATCTTAACCTAACCCCCATAGGGGCCGGCCTTCTCCGGAGATTGGCACGAAAGGCATTCCTTCCTTCCGGCCTTTCAATCTGGTGGGCGAATCTGGGCGCATTAACAAAAAATCCTTTCCTCATGGCAGATTCGTAACCAACAGTTTTCTCTGGCACGCCCGGTGGGACCGAGGTCCCATATTTTAAGAAGAGAATTTCTAACTCGTCTCCACCTGGCGCCAATAGTTTCTTGGCCTTACCCGGTGGGACATGGTAGTTTCCTGCCCCCAAAAAGAATCGAAGTACTAGTGCTCGCTTCATTGCTGTTTAAAATCTGAGCACAAGGTGACTCTGCAAATTATCTGAACATTCTCTGAGTCCGTGAAGACCGGTCCTAACGCCTTCATGCAAACAAGAAGGTGGCAAGCAAGGAATCTGGAGAACCCGCCTGACTTTTACGAACTGGATATTGATGCTCCAGGCGAGCGCGTCAGGCTGGCTGATCATCAAGCTCGTGAAGAAGAAAACCAAGAAGAAGCCGAAGCTGAAATCCAAGAAGCCGAGGCTGAGATTGAAGAAGCGGAGGCCGAAGAAGAATCCGCATCTTCGGACAGTTTCGATACCGAGTACACTACCGGGTCAGAAGCAGAAATGGCTGATCATCAAGATGATGATGACCTCTTCCCGGCGGTGGATTCTACGGGCCCCTTGGCCCTAGTCGGACAGCAAGCTGTGCCCCCTGCTGCCTTAAAATCTATCCCTACGTACGACGACTATGGCAAGACGGCGTATGAACACATCCAGGACATCCTTGCCCTGGCTGCGCTACACTCCATTACTGACGAAAGTGTGAAGACCCGTCTGCTAGCCCTTTCCCTAAGGGGAAAGCTTCTCTACTGGTGGAGATTGCTGCCAGAGGGATCCATCACAAGATGGCGACAGTTAGCTGGCAAGCTCGTGAAAGGATGCAATGAGTCTGCTGATCCCTCTTCTTTGTTGCATCAGTTCCAAAGTATTCAGAGACACCCCCAAGAGGAGGTGTCAGACTTCAACATCAGGTTTGCGAGGTCTTGGAAACGAGTGCCTCGCAAACTCCGACCGTCAGCAGGACAGGCCGCCTACTACTACCTGAGGTCTTTCAACTCAGACATTTGCCTGCTGCTGAAGGTTGCCAGGATCAACACGTTCCCCGCTCCGTACGAAGCTGCCCAGCAGGCTGAAATGGACATCATCTCCATCGGCAGGCTTCCGCACAGAGTGCAACCGCCCATCTACCCTGATTTTCCCCGATCGCAGTATCCGTCAGCTTCTGGTTCGGAGCCGTCCACTTCAGGACAGCAACCCCAGCAGCAATGGAATCCGGCGCCGGTCGTGAACCCTTACGGCCCATCGTAGATTCATTATCCGCCTCCCCGTCCTCCGCGTTTTCCAGCACTTCCTGCTCCCCCATAGCATGCACAATATTCAACTCCTCCTCCATTGGCTGCATTGCCTACCCCAGCTCAGTTGCCACCGCCTCCTGGCCATGATATTCAGAATCAAATCCTACAAGAGGTACGGGCCCTGGCCTCTGGCTATCACACCATGTCTAACGACATGACTGTCCTGAAAAAGAAGCAGGCCCAGATGGACCTGGCTCCAAGGAGGCCATATCCACCCCCGGCGTTGAAGAAAGATCGGCCCCCTGAGCAACATTTGCAACGGCGGCCCCCTCCGAGGAATGCTGCCATTGAGGATGAACCTGGTACATCTGACCAGGTCAACTGGTGCACCACGTGCAATGACCCGCATGATGAGGATGACTGTACACTACATCAAAACTACCTCCAGACTTTGGCTGGGAGCGCCATCGAGGACGAAGAGCTCTATATGATCCTGGGTGACGAAAGCAATTTCGCCGTCTTAGATGAAGTCCCGATGCCGCCTCCTGCCAAGGAAATTAAGAGGTCTTCCGAAGCTGCAGCCAAACCCCTAAAGGTGTACGCCAGAAGAGACGAGGCGCAACCTGAGGAGATACCGCCCTACAAGAGGCTGTGGCCCTACACAGCCAAAGACAAAACTCCTCCGGCGAAGACTCCCGCAGTCAAGCCGCCCATAGCCAAAGCTCTTCCGGCTAAAGCTCTCGCTACTCAACCTCCAGCTGAAACAAAAGAACAAGCTCAGGAGAAGCTGAGATATCCGTCTCTGACCAAGAGACAGAGAGTTGAGGCCACTCAACAGTACCGGACGAAGTATGAGCCGGCAAAAGAAGCGGAAGGAGCTAGCACTTCAGGCTACAGCATAGTAGACGAGTTGAAGAGAACTCCCGCAAGAATCAGCATGTACGACGCTCTTCAGCTCCCAGGCCAGGTTGATCTGCTGCAAGAATCTCTGAAAATCATGAAGAACGACAAGCAGATACAGCCCACTGTCCTGGTGCAACCCCTGACAGTCTCAGCCACTGGGAAGAACAGACCACCTCCCTTCTATCTGTCATTACGGATGCAAGGGCACATAGTACACAACTGCATGGTGGACTCTGGCGCTTCCACGACCGTAATGCCGAGAGCCGTCTGCGACGAGGTCAGGATGGAGTACACAAGGAGCAGCCAAGGCGTGCTGCAACTAGACGGCACACCTGTCAAGACAGTCGGTGTCATAAAAGACATCCCCATTCGGCTGCACAAAGCCCTCGACATCGTGGTCATCCAAGAGGTTGTGGTCGTTGACTTGGAACTCTACTTCGGCAAGTGCCTCTCCAGGGAGTTCACTGCGAAGTTGGGAGGGTACCTATCTCTGGACTACTCGCACATGGAAGTGCCCTTTAAAGGAAGGAGACTGAAAATCTTCAATGAAAAGCCTTCCTCCTACTTAGTAGAGAAGATACCCGGAGAAGAGCCTGAGGACTGCATGGTTCAGCTGTCGGAGGAGGAACTGGTGACAGTGGACATGACGGAGCAAGCTCTCGAGCAACTGCAAATAGAAGATGAATTCTCCTTGCGGGACTTCAACGCCGTGATTGAAACAGAGCAAGGCTGCTACACCATTGTTCAGCCTGAGAGGCTCGACAAGTCAGCCAGAAGAGAAGTAGGACCTGCACCTGAGAAGCTGTGGAAGCTTTTCTTTGATGGCGCACGATGCAAAAATGGCGCCGGTGCTGGAGTACTTTTGGTTTCCCCAATCGGGATCCAGAAGGATTATACCTATAGGCTGGCTTGGAGCTGTACCAACAACGCGACGGAGTACGAAGCCCTGTGCTTGGGTTTGCGAAAGGCGTAGAGGTTGGGAATCAAACATTTGCTGACCTACGGAGATTCAGAGCTAGTATGCCACCAGATCACGAGCAAGTGCGCCTCCAAAAAGCACTATCTCAAGGCGTACCGAAATCGGGTCTGGGATCTAATGGAGTCTTTTGACTCGTTGAATGTCAAGGCTATTTCATGAGAGAAAAACAAGCATGCTGACATTCTGGCGTCTGTTGGAGCCAGGTACGTTCCGACTGATGACACTGTCCAGAAGCCGAAGCCGGTTCGTACAATTTACAGGCCTTCTGTGCCTGATAAGGACACCCACTGGCAGGTGTTTAGCTGTGACGAGGAGATCGTCACATTTTTGGTAAATGAAGCCTATTCAATCGAAGGTAGAGACCCTGATGACGAGCAATATGAGGGGTTGATACAATTAAAAAACAATCATGTCCCAAAAGGACTGATTACCTTAGAGAGTCTATTTGATCAGAACGACAGAGCCATATCTCACCGGATCAAAGTAGACCCGAAGCAGTATGCCGACCTGGAACTGGAACCTGGTAAATTAATCAAGGTCGGGACAGACTGCACCACAGAAGAACTCGAGCAGATCGGAGCATTATGTCGAGAGTTCCCTGACATAGTAGCCTGGAGCTACCAAGACTTGAAGGGGTATGACAGAGAAATAATCCAGCATACCATTGAGCTAGAAGATGGCGCCAAGCCATTCCGGCAAAAGCAGAGGGCCGTTAATCCAAAAATCGAGGCAATGATGAAAGCCGAGCTCTTGAAGATGTTGGAGGCTAAAATCATCTACCCCATCAAGCATTCATCCTGGGTTACGAACTTGGTTCTTGTGAGGAAAAAGAACGGAGACATTCGTCTTTGCGTGGATTTCAGAAATCTAAATCAGGCCTCCCTCAAGGACCATTACCCACTTCCCCAGATTGATCAGATCTTCCATACAGTTGCTGGGGCCCAAAGGTTTTCCCTCTTAGACGGTTTTTCCGGCTACAACCAGATATGGGTCAAGGATGAGGACCAGCACAAGACGGCGTTCACCACCAAATGGGGAACGTTCGCCTATCAGCGCATGCCTTTCGGCTTATCCAATGCTGGCGCCACATTCCAAAGAGCCATGGACCTGGCCTTCCGAGAGCTGCTCAACAAAGTGATTGTCATCTACTTGGATGACATGACTGTGTTCTCTCACAGGCAAGAAGATCATGTTCCCCATCTACGGCAAATATTTGAAAGGTGTCGCGAGTTCGGCATCTCCATAAACCCGAAGAAGTTTGTCTTCGCGGTGAAAGAAGGAAAGCTGCTGGGGCATGTCATCTCCGAAAAATGCCTGGTCGTGGACCTTGACAGAGCAGAGGCTCTCCTCCGCTTGCCCACCCCAATCGACAAGAAAGGGCTACAGTCCTTCTTTGGCCAAATCAACTTCGTGCGGAAGTTCGTACCGGACTTCGCACAGGTAATCAAGCCCATGGCCGAGTTGCTGAAAAAGAATACAAAATTTCTGTGGACTGAAGAAAGGGAGCAAGCCTTCAAGGAGATCAAAGCTCGCATTGCACAAGCACCGGTGTTCATAAACCCCCATTACTCCAAGGATTTCATCCTGTACGCGGTGGGAGAACCAGAGAGTTACGCCGCAGTCCTGACCCAAAAAGGAGAAGATGGCGAGGAGCGCCCCATTGCGTTCCTGAGTCAAGTGATATAGCCACACAAAGAAAAATACAACTTTATAGAGCGGCAGGTTCACGCTGTCATGAAATCTCTCCGAAAGTTCAGGCACTTTGTCTCCCAGAGCAAGATCACTGTCTTTGTGATCCACCCAGATGTCCGAAGCTTCATCATTCAAGGAGAGCTAGGTCACAAAAGAGCAGGATGGATTGCCAAAATCCAGGAGTTTGATATCGAAGTGCGGCCGACCAAGTTAATCAGAGGCCGAGCCTTGTGCCAAGGGCTAGCCCGAAGCGCGGCAGCCGAGATATCCGCCTGTGAGTGGGAGGATCCAGCAACACGCATCAACCTAGCCAACTCCTTACCCGAGGAGTGTGACTGGACAGATGAACTAGTGAGATATTTTTGCACCGAAAGATGTCCAGGCCACTTAAACGCCTCACAAAGAAGGAGGTTTCGGCTAGGTGCACTGAAGTACACTCTTCGCCCCGAGGGGCTTTACTTTAAAAACATTGACGACATCCTGTTGCGGTGCGTCAGAAAAACAGACCAGTCTAGGGTCCTTGGAGAATTCCACTTTGGGATGCCTGGAGGTCATCATTCCGCGAGGCCTACGACCTTGAAAATAATTAGAGCTGGGTACTACTGGCCCACTCTGTTTACAGACCGCTCATGCGGTCTGTACCAAGTGTGATCTATGCCAGAGATTTGCTGGCAGGAACAGAAAAGCACCCCTGCCTCTTCAACCGATCCAAGCCGAGACTCCGTTTCAGCAATGGGGTCTGGACTTCATCGGGGTGATTTCGCCGAACTCTGCAGTGGGCCACAAGTTTATCTTAACCGCCACCGACTACTTCACGCGGTGGGCAGAGGCGATCCCCACAAAGAATGTCGACCAAGAGACGGTCATCAGATTCCTCGAGAGCCTGATTACCCGTTTCGGGGTCCCCGAGTCAATAGTGACGAACAATGGCCCGGGGTTCACAGGCGCAGTACTCACGGAGTACACCAGCAAATTCGGCATCTATCACAAGATGTCTTCCAACTACTACCCGCAGGGGAACGGTCTCGCTGAGTCCACCAACAAAAATCTACTGAAGATCATCCGAAGGACAATGGATGAAAACAAGAAGACTTGGCACCTGCTCCTGAATCGGGTGCTATGGGCGGATAGAATTTCATTCAAGAAGTCCATCAAAACGTCCCCTTATGCGCTCGTGTACGGCAAAGAAGCTGTCTTGCCAACGCACATTGAAATACCCGCTCTCTGGATGCTTGATGAGGAAAGAGGTAGTGGGGATCCAGTAGAAGACAGACTCTGCCAACTGCTGCAGTTGGAAGAAGTCAGAGAGAAAGCGTACCAAGCCTTCACCAAGCACGCTGAAGCAACTCAAGGCTGGTTCGCAAAAGGCGCTGCCACGTAGCTGTACCACCTTCAGGGACACCATGCTGCAAGGACAGTCCGGCCCGACAGAAGTCAGCATCAGCAGATCCTCGGCCGCTCGTGTCAGCTACTGTCTTGTCTAGGACTCCGTGCCCATGAATGTAATCAGGGGGAAAATTGGGTTATAAATATCCACCACATTTCCATTGTAAGGTGGTGGAAGGGGAATATATTGCTAGGGAACAATTGTAGCTGTGCGTTTGCCTCAAATACAGACATATACTTGGCTCTGCTTACTGTCTTTTATCTTGCATGCTGCCTCTCCTTGTCATTTCTGCCTCATGTTTCTTGTGTCATTGCTCGCTGTTGTACTGAACTCTGGACTCCAGCATTTGATGGCCAGGTATTCCTGGAATGCATAGATAGAGGATACATGAGATCGCTGATAGCTGTAGTTTCAATGTATGTTTGTAGATGAATGTTGTTAGTAGTGGTGATTGATTCGTTGCCGTGCTGCTTATTCCCCCCACCCAACTCCAATCACATTTGGAATCCCTTTCCTGCACTTTTATCTCTTTCTGTACCTTTTTATCTCTTTCCTGCACTCTTATCTTAACCTAACCCCCATAGGAGCCGGCCTTCTCCGGAGATTGGCACGGAAGGCATTCCTTCCTTCCGGCCTTTCAATCTGGTGGGCGAATCTGGGCGCATTAACAACAAATCCTTTCCTCATGGCAGATTCGTAACCAACAGTTTCCCCTCTACAATACTGTCTTAGCCATGAGCACTTTGTGTGCTCTTTCTGAACCAGAATCAGAATCAGAATCAGACACTTCACTAGCAACATGTCTTCTGTGATGTGCCTTTGCCATTTTAGTTTTGCTTGTTTGGAAACCAACACTGAATGGTGTCATGGTTGTCCTTTTTACAATTTGTGCAAAACTTTGATTCCTAGGCAATTTTATCAAAAAAGTTCACCAAACAATCCTTCCTTATTGCAAGTACTTCAAGCATGGTTGCTATTATGAAGCCTAAAAGAAAAGTTATAATTTTTTATGACTTCTACTTTTCTGATTGCCTTTACAAGTTTTATCTCCCTCTTGTCAAAAATCTGTGTTTGAAGGAAGAAAGGAATTATTCCCCTTTAGTGCAAAAGATTGCTACTTTCAAGGTTCCTTGTTTTACAAAAACTTGTTCTTTCTTTTGATATACCCTAAAAAGAGTACCAAAAGATAATTCACTCAAAAAGATATTTATGACACCTGCCTGAAAATCCTCTTGAAGAGGGATAATCAGTTTGAGGAAATTAAGCCAAACAAATAAGAGTGAATTAGGGGTTTTGTTTTAGGAGAGAATATCAATAAAAATTGGCTTTAAACTTGTGCAAATGAATTACACAAATTATTGTGAAATTTTAGGGTTATGAAGGTTCTTGATTTTATGACTTATAATTGCAAAAAATAATGCAATAATCAAACAAGAATGCCCACAAAATTCTTATCACATAGGTGTCGGATGCAACCGAAAATGCACCTAATTTGCCAATAAAGGTGTCGAGTAAAATCGAAAATGCACCTTTTAATTTTTGCAACAAAATTTGGATTTGTGTTGTGCAAAAAATTGATATATTTTGTCTCCTCTTGTTTTTCAAATTTGCAAAGAATGGGGCATGAAACAATTGCCTTTTCTTTTTGTTTTGCAAATTTAACAAGTTTGATTTTGTTTTAAGTGCTCCTCACTTTTGTGTTACAATTTTGCAAAGAAGTACAATTTCTTGTCTTCCCCCCTTGATTTGCAAAATTAACAAAATTAGCACTCCTTCCAAGACAAGTCGACACACAACCCGCGTTTGAAAGGCTTCCAGAACCAGTCGACACACAACTTGGTTTTTATGGACCCAAGGTCTTTAATCTCTTGGCTCAACGATTTTGCAAAAAATAGAATGTGCAATTTTATGTATTATATCCCCCCTTGGAGAAAGCAAATGCACAATTTCAACGTTTGAAGTTTGCAAAAATCTATCTCTTTGTTTTAGAATTTGGCAAAAAGAATTCAAGTTTGATTCTTTATGGTTTGCTAAATAAACAAGGCTTTTGAGAAGAATTTTTAGGGCTCCTAATTGCAAAAAAAATAGTGCTCTAAATGTCTTATATCCCCTTTTTGGAAGAAAACAAAAGCACTTCTTTTGTATAGAAATTGCAAAAATAGGTTCCCATTCTTTTTTTTTTTTTAAATATTATTGCATGATTCTAATTAAGTTTAGTATAATTTCATTAATAAGAAAATTTATTTTATGAAAAATCAATTTATTATTAAAATAATTTTGATTTTATACAAAATAATATTTAAATATTAATAAAAAATACTAAAAAGCTTAATTAAAAAATACAAAAAAAAAATAAAAAAAAATAAAAAACATGTTTTACCTTTATATCTTTTCGGCCCTTTGTAATGGGCAACAAAAAAAATATCGTTTGAGTCCTCGCCGGGACTCGATCTCCTGATGCAAGGGAAAGCAGTGTCTGCGTGGCGAGGCCGCTACCACCCCGCCTACATTCCTGGACGTGAACAAAGATTCACGAGAGGGATTTTATTTCATTACCCGCCCGGCGGCGGATAAAAAAAATTATGTGGGACTTTTGTCCCACACGCAGTGTGTGGCTGCGTTTTTGTTGTATAAATACAACAATGCCCCCTCTTCCTTTCGACTACCTGCGGGCAGTTAAGGACCTATCTTTTGCCACGCAAACAACAAAGACTCTGCCACATCAAACTGTAGGAACCTATCACATCATGCCACATCAATGGAGGTATTGACGAATCAGAGGATTCCACGTTAGCACGTCAGGTCTACGTGTTTGAGTCCCGTCCACGTTAGCAGTCTGCCGCACCCGACACGTCAGCTCCAGTTCGACCGTCCACGTCAGCAGTCCGCCACGCCCGACACGTCAGTCCTAGTTCGACCGCCACCTCAATGCCTCGAAGTGTGAGCCCTCCAGGTGTTTGCCTCGATTCGTGTGCTTCCAGGTGTCCTCCATGTTAGTGCCTCGGGATCCGTGCCCAGGATGACATCCGTAGGAGGTTGGTCAGGGACAGTTCTCGAGATGCGTGTGTCGGAGGTGTTGTCTGCTGCGTGAGGTGGCGTTAGCTACCCTGTATCAGGTGCCAGTAGGGGACAGAGTGCTAGGAGATCACGTGCGGCTGTCTGCAGGTGGATGCCGTTCGAGGAGGGTCGTCGAAGGGCCGGATTCTGGTGCACAGGTTTAGTGCTCCAGGGCCGTCGGAGTGCAGGATTCCGGTGCACAGGTTCAATGCTCTAGGAATCCGTGGATCGCGTCAGATGACATCACGTTATGCCAGGCCAGATAGGAGGTGGGCTTCGCATCGCCCCTGCTGGTAATCAAGGCCCCCTTCAACGCCCTCCACCTGCTTGAAAGTGGGCCGATCGCCGGACTTGATCCGGTCGCCGATCCGTTGGGGAGGGTCTCTGATTCCTACCCACAGGAGAGGGCCACCTGCCTGAAGTGGTCCGTAGTTGCAAGATCGACTGCGGGCCACTTCAGATAAAATCTAGCACAGGAAGAACCAGGGTTTGGCGAAAAACCAGAATTTCCTTGAGAGGAAATATTATCTCGAATTTCGTGCCCATTGCCTTGCCTGTGGAATAGGCTCTGATACCATGAAAGTAGGTAAGGCAAACATTAGATTTAATATTGATAATGAAAAATATATATAGGACAAAGTAGGGGTACCATAATCAGATTGACTACGTAGACTAACCTGCCGTCCAAAATATCAGCCGACCAAACAAATGTTGGTAAACCAAAGAACTAACCTAGGTAACTAGTAAAAGTAAAAACTAGTGGTAAAAAGTAACAAGCTACTTTTTACCATGCAGTAAATAAATTCTACCTAGTGTAGGAAAAGGGTAAATATCCCAAATGATGGAATATTACTCTAACAAAAATGACTGAATAATTCTGCAACAATGTAGCCCACAGGCACTCCCTGAGTGAGAATGCACTAAACCACTCTGAAGATGTCTTGCAATCTCGAGAATGGTGTCCCTGCTGGAGGTTTCCGTCTACACACAAGCTCCAATAAACTCCTGCAAATCAACTTTGCAAGTGCTCTCCAAAATGCTCATGAATTCACAATAGCCAAAGATATGAAAAATGAAGCTTCATCTCCTTTTTATATTACTCACCAAAGGGGTCGACCACATTGGGCATTTCATTACTTTTAATTTATTTTGATTTCATCTAAGTCCCCCTTGAAATTGGTGTTCCTTTTAATCATAGTAATAGTCACTTTATGATATCAAATTTAATTTAAGTGACTAGCACATCCTTATGTCTCCCATATTAAAATATAAGGCCCAAAATTAATAAATTAAACATTACATTTAATTTATTAAGAAATAAACTTCAGCCATTAAAATTTCTTAGCTCCCCAATGCCGACCCAAGAAATAATATGAGAAAATTTCTTAGCTCCATAGTTATTGAATGCCAAACTATCCAAAATCCCCTTGACACTTGGGATCAACTTGTAAAAGCATTGAAAGATACCTTTTATCCTTCAAACTATGGAGAGGACCTAATCATCAAATGGCTACACTTGAGACGAGGAAACCATATGACTTTTCAAGACTATATTTATCAATTCAATAGATTGCGGATACTATTTGGTGTGCAGGACTCAGTTGCTGCTCTTATCATGAAATTCAAGAGTGGATTGCAGGAAACTTTGTTTAGGGAGTTGAAATATACTCCTTTTTCAACTTTGGATGCAATTTTCAACCAAGCTCAACTTGCAGAGGAGAAGCTTGCTGTGTAATCAAGGGGATCGTGATAGTTCAGTTTTGCGGGAGTTTCCGAGCCTCCAAATCAGAAGTAGTTAGTGACGAAGGTGAAAAGGCCTTCTTTCTCTCCTTCTATTTGGACAATCGACGAAGGTATCTGTTGTATCATTATGCCATAATATGATGAGGACAAAATTTGATGTAATCACATTCGTTAGATATTAGGATTATTTGCTTCTTATTTTATTTCCTCACCTATGTAACATGTGAGATTCCACACCTCATGTTGGCTTATTCTAGAGATAGGTTGTTAAGATTAGTTTCTAGACACTCCTTTAGCTAGCAATTAGTTACAGACTCTTCTTTAGTTAGCTAATTGGTTATCTTCTCTAATTTATTCTTCCGTTGAAGATTCAAAAGATATGCTGTTATGTAATCTCTTTCATTTGTGCTTATTTAAGCACAAGTTCTGAATGCAAGGGTTAGCTTCATTTGGATATACAATATATCATCCTCTATCTTTAAAATCAGGAAGATAAATTTCTTTCTCTATCAGTGTGGTTTATGCTAGTTTTTTACTTTAGCTTATTTTGTAGTACTTTTTAGCTACTACTGTGCATCGTAACAGCCCTTTTTGATCAGTTTTATTGGCCTACTTTGGTAATCCATGGATATTAATAAAATTATATTATCTATTAAGGTTATGATGGAATTTTGTTCCACATTAATACCTCCTCTTCTTCTTCTAATTTCTTCTCTTAAGGTCCATTGAACCATTGAGACTAAATATGTGACAATTATGCTAGATAATGTCTAATGACTAATCCAACATTTTCCCTCACAGCTATGTTTGTTTTGCCCTATAATCATCCAAACCATTACACAACTGCGATATTTCAACCCAATTCTCCCCGAGGAACAGAGGGGCCTATGAGTTATTCCTACATCAAATTTATTGTTTTTTAATTAATCCTTAAAAGGGTTTATCACATGAATCACAACTAATATTTTTGACAAAAATAAGACATCATTTATTTGTCTCACTCATTCAACTGTTATTGTAGCCACTACTTTTCATTAATAGATATTTAGTTCTATAGCCACCAGTTGCATCAATATGAATGGAGAAATGTTTGGATGAATTGGGGCATATTCAACAGTGGGACTTCTGTAAACTTCTTCTTAAGTAGTTCAAAAGACCTTTGTTGTCTTTGCTTCAAAGCAAACCTTTTGAGCTTCTTGTATAAATTCATTAATTATGCAGAAATCTGCTCAAAGTTTTGAACAAGCTGTCTACGGAGGGTGCCTGAATGAAGAAAACTTCACCTTACATGTAAGCAGAGCTTTTAATGGTAGGGGATCCTTTGCTTTTTTGCAAGGTGAAATGAAGTTAAGGCTGAAGGCAAGAGGATGTCAGTGTGCTAAATTTACATGTAAGCATTGCAGTTGCATTAGATGTATGTGTGTGAGGCATCAAAACCATTGTGAGTTGTAAAAGTCATCATAGAATCAAATAGAACATATAACCTTGGAAAGTCATCATAGAGAATTTTGACACTAGAATAGAAGAAAATGACATTTTGGATATAATTTATATTGATAATTGAAAGTCTGCATGCATAATATTACTCATTAGAACTAACGTCATTATTTTTACAGTCTAGAGAGTCCTGCAGAAGTGGATTACTATTTAACGGAGTTTGACGATGTTAGATATCATATTCAGGTATACCATTGCTTTCTTCTTTCATTTAGATGATAAAAAAGCCAACTTTGAAGCATTGATTCCTTCGATTGGATGCTTAGTATACATGTATTTTGCATCTTGATTCATCCTAAAAAGCTCCTTTAGATGACTGAAATAAATTCGTAAAATTGATATTAGTTTTTTATCATAAACTTAGATATGTTGGCTCATTAGCATATATAACTAATGTGCCCTGCAAAATGATTGACACTGTTTACTGTTTCTGGACACATTAATCCAAATGTTTAGAAGAATTGCTTATATCATTGTACCATCTGCATATCATGGATATATCTGTAGTTGCTTTAAAGTTTAAAGCAATGCTTCATACTTTTTGTACGCAATCTTTTTAGTTTTTTTTTTTCCAAAACGGAGTGCCATATTGTTTTAACATCTTATAGTTACCATCTTCGTAGTAGTTTGTGGCATTGTGAGTAGTATGCCTGACTTAATTCTGCAAAAGAGTTTCTGCTTGTTTAGTAAGTTGCATAATCCTAGTAAAAACTGATTTTGAGAACAGAAATGAATCATTTGGCAATGTGAGCTAATTTAATAGCAAAACAACTCTGATATATAAATGATTGTGTTTTGTAAAACCATGTGCATAAATGATCTTTTTTTTTTTTTTGCGTATACTAGAGGAATTGGTAACACGTTACAATTTTCATCACCTCTTCGTGGGTTCGAATCCTGCTCCTTGCTGCCACTATAACCTCTAGTTGTACCGGGTAAAATTTTTAACGTAGCCAGCGGCATTGGTGCAACACGCCCTCTGGTACTAAGAGTGCATAAATGATCTTTCGAGTCATGGATTAGGAGCCATTTTTAAAGAATGTCATAGTTTACATTTCACATAATATTTTCCTTCTTGAATGTACCACATATGGATTTTAGTTATTGTTGCCACATTTTGCACGGGGTGCAATGTTTTCAGTTTTGTAGCAGTGCTGCTCTTTCTTTCCCCTCTTCCTCTCTTTCCCTTTCTTCCTCTCTCCTTTTCTCTCTTTTTCCTACATTCTCTCTTTCCCCCCTTTCTTGGAGCCCCTCAGTTGAATTTCAAAGTTGACAGCAGTTGCCCTGGAAAATGGCTAAGTGTTGGTGCGAAGTTCGCACTTCGCCCAGTTTTGGTGCGAAGTCCGCACTTCGCCCAGTTTTGGTGCGAAGTCCGACTTCGCCCCTCTTTCTGAGGCGCACCTTGTGGCGGAGCTGGCGAGAAAACGACTAAGTCTTTGGAGGCGAAGTCCGTACAGCGGCAGAGATCAGCTTTCACCTGTGCGCGGTCCGACTTCGCGGCGAAGTCGGAGTGCGCCCTTGACAGGTGCGCAGTAGGGAAACAAACCCGGAAATACACCCAAGGCATGAAGGCCTTCCCGACTGCGTTGTTTTCTGCTTGCGCAACCCGATGGCGCTACGATCCCGGGCGAAGTTGGATAAAGCGCCTTTCAAGGCAGACACGTGTCACACGACATCATCCATCATCTGACAAGTGTCCGACTCGGGATTTGAGCCAAGACGTGCCGAGCAAAAGGACGAGCATGGGTTGCATTACCTATGCCGGTGACCTCATTTAAAGCTGATTGGAGGTTCTACCCGCTCCGACTACCCGCATTCTGCCGAGAAGAAGTTACGCCCAACACACCGCCACGTAGCTGTCCAGCTTCCAGGAAGACCATGCTGCGGGTACAGTCCGGTCCGACAAAAGGTCAGCATTTGCAGCTCTTTCGCCGCTTTTGTCAGCTATTGTTTGACTGGGACTTTGTGCCCATTAATGTAACGGGAGGGACTCGGGCTATAAAAACCCACCATGATTTCATTGTAAAGGGTGGAAGGGGAATGTCTGTTAGGGAACCATTGTAACCGTGCTTCCGCTTATAAATATAATTTGTATGCCCGGTTACGTTACTGCTGCTTTTATTTCTTTATGCTTATGCTTTACGCTTCCCTGTGTCACGGCTCGTTGATTCGTTTCAGCATTTGGTGATCAGGCGCCTTTAGCATTGTTTGTGCCATGGCTTGTTGATTCATTTCAGCATTTGGTGGCCAAGCACTTTTGAACTTCATAATAGATGTGGTAGCAGTTCCATCAGTTGTGTGTTACGTTGCTGTCCGTAGTGGTGATTGATGCGTTGCCGTGCTGTTAGTTCTCCTTGTAGGGAGAATGTTTGCTAGGGGACCATTGTAGCTGTGCGTATAAATTCTCTGCATAACACATATACCTGGCTCTGACATCTCTAGGTTACTTTTTGCTTATGTTATTGTCCGTAGTGGTGATTGATGCATTGCCGTGCTGTTAGTTCTCCTTGTAGGGAGAATGTTTGCTAGGGGACCATTGTAGCTGTGCGTACACTGCTTAAGTACCGAAAGTATACTTAGGTTTTGCAGTTCCTGGTCATGCTTTGTATTTATGATGCAGTAAGCAATGGTGATTGATGTGTTGCTGTACTGTTAGTTCCCCCCACCAAACTCCAATCATATTTGTAAATTCTTTCCGTTTCTTTATCTCTTTCCTGCACTCTTAGCTTAAAACCCCCCAAAGGAGCCGGCCTTCTCCGGAGATTGGCACGGAAGGCATCTCTTCCTTCCGGCCTTTCATGCTGGTGGGCGAATCTAGGCGCATTAACCCAAAATCCTTTCCTCATGGCAGATTCGTAACCAACAGTTTCTCTGGCACGCCCGGTGGGACCAGGGTCCCACACTTGAAGAGAGATTTTCTGATTAGTCTCCACACGGCGCTGACAGTGGTTTACGAGCACTTGGTGAGACAAGGAAGTTTCTCACCCCCAACAGAATCGAAGCACCGGTGTTCGCTTCATTGCTGTTCGAAATCTGAACACCTGGCGACTCTGCACGAACAAATCCTCTGAGTCTGAAAGACCGGTCCTAGCACCTTCATGCAAACAAGAAGGTGGCGAGCAAGGGATCCGAGAAGCCCGGCTGACTTTTACGAACTGGACATCAACGCTCGAGGCGAAATTCCCGAGTCGGCTGATCCGCAAGCTCGTGTCGACGAAGCCGAGGCTGAAATTCAAGAAGAAGCCGAAGCCGAGGTCGGAGGAGCTGAGTACGAAATAGAAGAGGCCGAGGAAGAAGAAGCACCTGCATCCTCGGAAAGTACCGACACTGAGTACACAACCGACGGAGGAGAAGAAGAAGAAATGGCTGCCCAGCAGCAGAATGATGATGATCTCTTCCCGGCGGTGGACTCTACGGGGCCCTTGGCCCTGGTCGGACAACAAGCTGTGCCCCCTGTTGCTTTAAAGTCTATCCCTACATACGACGGCTACGGCAAGACGGCGTACGAGCACATCCAGGACATCCTTGCCCTGGCCGCATTGCATACCATTACCGATGAGAGTGTGAAGACCCGTCTGCTGGCCCTTTCCCTGAGGGGAAAGCTTCTCTACTGGTGGAGATCGCTGCCAGAGGGATCCATCACAGGGTGGCTTCAACTTGCCAGAAGGCTCGTGAAAGGATGCAACGAGTCTGCTGACCCTACTTCTCTGCTGCATCAGTTCCAAGCTATCCAGAGACATCCTCAAGAGGAGGTGTCTGACTTTAACATCAGGTTTGCGAGATCCTGGAAACGGGTACCTCGCGAACTTCGGCCTTCAGGTGGCATGGCTGCTCACTACTATCTGAGATCCTTCAACTCAGACATATGCCTGCTGCTGAAGATTGCCCGAATAGACGAGTTTCCTGCTCTGTACGAGGCTGCCCAGCAAGCTGAAGCTGACATTATCTCTATCGGCAGACTCCCGTCCAGGTGCAGGAACCCATTCATCCTGACTTCCCCAGATCCCAGTATCCTCCCGCCTACGGTGGTGCGCCGTCCACATCAGGGCAGCAACCCCAGCAGCAGTGGAATCCGGCGCCGGTCGTAACTCCTTACGGCCCGCCTCAATTGCATTATCCTCACCCGCCGCCTCCTGCTCCGCATTTTCCAGCACTTCTTGCTCCCCCACAGTACGCACCTTATTCTAACCCTCCTCCATTAGCCGCATTGCCTCCACCGGCACAGTTGCCGCCTCCTGACAGTAGCATTCAGAATACAATCCTCCAGGGAGGTGCGGGCTTTGGCCTCGGGATATCATGCCATGTCCAATGACATGACCGCTCTGAAGAAGAAGCAGGCCCAGATGGACCTCGCTCCTAGGAGGCCATATGCGCCCCCGGCGCTAACAAAAGACAAGCCCCCGGAGCACCAGTTGCAGAGGCGTCCGCCTCCGAGAAATCCTTGCTATAGAAGACCCGCTTGGTCCTTCCGACCGGGGTTAGCCGGTGCACTACGTGCAATGACCCGCATTCGGAGGAAGGCGCACTTTGCACCGGCACTACATCCGGACCTTGGCCGGCAGCGCCATAGAGGACGATGAGCTCTACATGATCTCGGACGGCGAAGCCAACTTTGCCCTCCCAGAGGAGAATCTAGTGCCGCCCGCCAAGGAAGAAAAGAAAACCGCGAGATGCTGCCAAGCCTTTGCAAGTTTACGCCAGAAGAGAAAAACCGCGGCCGGTGGGCTGCCACCGTACTAACGGCTGTGGCCCTACACAGCCCGGGAGAAGGCATCCAAAGATAAAGCTCCGGCCAAGCCTTCTCCGGCAAAGGCTGCCCCTGTTCCAGCAAAGCCTCCTATAGCAAAAGCTCCCGGCTAAAGCTCCCGTACCTCGGCCTCCGAGCTGAAACCAAAGAACAAGCCCGGGGAGAAGGCTGAAGTACCCGTCTCGACCAAGAGACGGCGAGTTGAGGCTACCCGGCGGTGCCGGACGAAGTATGAGCCGGCAAAAGAAGCGAGAAGGAGCTAGTACCTCGAGCTACGGCATAGTAGACGAGTTGAAAAGAACACCTGCTAGAATCAGCATGTATGATGCTCTTCTGCTCCCAGGCCAAGTGGATCTGCTGCAAGAATCCCTGAAGAACATGAAGAGCGGCAAGCAGATACAGCCCGCTGTCCTGGTTCAACCTCTGACAGTCTCAGCCACTGGGAAGAACAGACCGCCTCCCTTTTATCTGTCTTTGCGGATGCAAGGGCACATAGTTCACAACTGCATGGTGGACTCTGGCGCTTCCACGACTGTGATGCCGAAGGCCGTCTGCGACGAGATCGGGATGGAATACACACGTAGCAGCCAAGGCGTGCTGCAATTAGACGGCACCCCTGTCAAGACAGTTGGTGTCATAAAGGACATCCCTATCCGGCTGCACAAGGCTCTCGACATCGTGGTCATCCAAGAGGTCGTGGTTGTTGACTTGGCTCCCTACTTCGGCATGTGTCTCTCTCGGGAGTTCACTGCGAAGTTGGGCGGGTACCTGTCTCTAGACTACTCACACATGGAAGTGCCCTTCAAAGGAAGGAGACTGAAAATTTTCAATGAGAAGCCTTCCACCTTCCTAGTAGAGAAGATACCCGGAGGAGAGTTGGACTGCATGGTTCAGTTGTCGGAGGAAGAGCTGGTGACAGTAGAGCTGACCGAGCAAGCCTTCGAAGTGCTACAGCTTGAAGACGAGTTCTCTTTGCGGGACTTCAATGCCGTAATTGAGACAGAACAAGGCTGTTACTCCATTGTACAGCCCGAGAGGCTTGACATGTCAGCTGCGAAAGAAGTGGGACCTGCACCTGAGAAGCTGTGGAAGCTTTTCTTTGACGGCGCGCGATGCAAAAATGGCGCCGGTGCAGGGGTGCTTCTGGTTTCTCCGACCGGGATCCGGAAGGACTATACCTACGAGGTTGGCACGGAGCTGCACTAACAACTCGGCGGAGTACGAAGCCACTGTGCTTGGGTTTGCGAAAGGCGGAGAGGCTGGGGATTAAACACCTGCAGATCTTTGGAGATTCAGAGCTGGTGTGTCACCAGGTTACGAACAAGTGCGCCTCCAAACAGCACTATCTTAGAGCGTACCGCAACCGGGTGTGGGACCTGATGGAGTCGTTCGACTCGTTGAATGTCAAGGCGATATCGCGTGAGAAAAACAAACACGCTGACATTATGGCGTCTGTTGGAGCCGAGTACGTTCCGGCTGATGAAGTTGTCCGAAACCGAAGCCGGTTCGCACTATTTACTGAGCCTTATGTGCCTGATAAGGACACCCACTGGCAGGTGTTCAGTTGTGACGAGGAGATCGTCACATTTTTGGTTAACGAAGTTGGCTTAATCGAAGGTAGAGACCCTGATGACGAGCAATATGAGGGGTTGATACAGTTAAAAAATAATCATGTCCCAAAAGGACTGATTACGTTGGAGAGTCTGTTTGATCAGAATGACAGAGCAATATCTCACAGGATCAAAGTAGACCCGAAGCAGTATGCTGACCTGGAACTCGAACCTGGTAAAACTATCAAGGTCGGAACAGTCGCACGTCGGAGGAACTTGAGCGGGATCGGATCAATGTGCCGGGAGTTCCCCGACATCGTGGCCCGGTGCTACGAGGATTTGAGGGGTATGACGAGATGTCATCCGACATACCATTGAGCTAGAGGATGGCGCCAAGCCATTCCGACAGAAGCAAAGGGCCGTGAATCCGAAAATCGAGGCCATGATGAAAGCCGAGCTTTTGAAGATGCTGGAAGCCAAGATCATCTACCCCATCAAACATTCATCTTGGGTCGCGAATTTGGTGCCGTGAGGAAAAAGAATGGCGACATTCGTCTACGTGTCGACTTCGGAAACCTAAATCGAGGCTTCCCTCGGGGACCACTATCCGCTTCCCCAAATTGACCAGATTCTACACATCGTTGCTTTGGAGCCCAGAGATTCTCACTTTTAGATGGATTTTTCGGCTACAACCAGATTTGGGTCAAAGATGAGGACCAGCATAAGACGGCGTTCACCACCAAGTGGGGGACGTTCGCCTATCAGCGCATGCCTTTTGGCTTATCCAATGTTGGTGCCACATTCCAAAGGGCCATGGACCTGGCCTTCCGAGAGCTGCTCAATAAGATCATTGTTATCTACCTTGATGACATGACCGTTTTCTCTCACCAAAGAGGGGATCATGTTTCACACCTACGGCAAATATTTGAGAGGTGTCGAGAATTCGGCATTTCTATAAACCCGAAGAAGTCTGTCTTCGCGGTAAAAGAAGGAAAGCTGTTGGGACATGTCATCTCCGAGGAAGGCCTCGCCATTGACCCTGACAGAGCAGAAGCCCTCCTTCGCTTGCCAACCCCCATCGATAAAAAGGGCTGCGGTCCTTCTTCGGTCGGATTAACTTCGTGCGGAAGTTCATTCCGGACTTCGCACGGGGTGATCAAGCCTATGTCCGAACTGCTGAAAAAAGATACAGTTTACGAATGGACTGATAAGAGAGAGCAAGCCTTCGAGGAAATCAAGGCTCGAATTGCGCAAGCTCCGGTGTTGACTAACCCGGACTACTCCAAGGACTTCATCCTGTGTGCAGTGGGAGAACCCGAAAGTTACGCTGCAGTCCTAACTCAGAAGGGAGACGATGGCGAGGAGCGCCCCATAGCGTTCTTGAGCCAAGTGATTCAGCCGCATGAGGAAAAGTACAACTTTATAGAGCGGCGGGTTCACGCTGTTATGAAATCCCTCCGAAAGTTCGGGCACTTTGTCTCCCCGAGCAAAGCGGCTGTCTTTGTGATTCACCGGACGTTCGAAGCTTCATCATACAAGGAGAACCGGGTCACAAGAGAGGAGGATGGATTGCAAAAATCCGGGAGTTCGACATCGAAGTGCGGCCCACCAAGCTTATCGGGGGCCGAGCCTTGTGTCGGGAATTGGCCCGAAGCGCGCTAGCCGGCATCTCCGCTTTGTAAGTGGGAGGACACGGCGACACGCATCTACCTAGCCAACTCCTTATCGGAGGGGAGTGATTGGACAGATGAGCTGGTGAGATATTTCTGCACCGGAAGATGTCCGAGATCACTGAACGCCTCACAACGAAGGAGATTTCGGCTAGGTGCACTTAAGTACACTCTTCGCCCCGAGGGGCTTTACTTCAAAAACATCGACGGCATCTTGTTGCGGTGCGTCAGAAAATCCGACCAGCCCAGGGTCCTCGGAGATTTTCATTCCGGGATGCACAGGGGTCATCATTCCTCAAGGCCTACGGCCTTAAAAATAATTAGAGCTGGGTACTATTGGCCCACTCTATTTACAGACGCTCATGCGGTCTGTTCCAAGTGTGATCAATGCCAGAGGTTTGTTGGCGAAACAGAAAAGCACCCCTGCCCCTTCAGCCGATTCAGGCCGAGACTCCGTTCTAGCAATGGGGTCTAGACTTCATTGAGGTGATTTTGCCTAATTCCTCTGCCGGACACAAATTTATTCTTACGACCACCGATTACTTCACACGGTGGGCGAGAGGCAATCCCGACCAAGAACGCGAGACCAAGAAACGGTCATCGAGGTTCATTGAGAGCACGATTACCCGCTTCGGGGTTCCGAGTCAATTGTGACGAGACAATGGTCCGGGATTCGCAGGCGCTGTACTCACGGAGTACGCTGGCAAACTTGGCATCTATCACAAGATGTCTTCTAATTACTACCCGCGAGGGAATGGCCTTGCCGAGTCTACTAACAAGAACCTCCCGAAAATCATCCGGAGGACCATTGGACGAAACAAGCGGACTTGGCACTTACTCCTGAACCGGGCGCTGTGGGCGGACGGAGTTTCATTCAAGAAATCCATCAGAACGTCCCCCTATGCGCTCGTCTATGGCAAAGAGGCTGTCATGCCATCCCACATTGAAATCCCTGCCCTATGGATGTTGGACGAAGACAGGAGCAGTGGAGACCCGGTGGACGACAGATTGTGCCAACTCCTGCAGTTGGAAGAAGACAGAGAAAAAGCATACCGGGCCTTCATCGATCATATTGCAGCCACTCAAGGCTGGTTTGCAAAAGGCACCACTTGCCCGAGTTTTTAAAATCGGGGGACACGGTGCTGAAGTGGGACTCATATAAGGCAAAGCCGGGCAATCACGGGAAGTTTGATGCTCTCTGGGAGGGCCCATATCAGATTGCCCGGGTGAACCAGTTCAATGCCTATGTACTTCGGGATATGGAGGGTCAGCTCCTACCTATCCCTGTTAACGGGTTCCACTTAAAAATTTACCGCTGCTGAAGGTGCCGGAGTGGCCCTTCTTTGTAAAAATTTCCCTTATGCATTTTTGTTTTCCGGCATGTACAGTTTCCAGCTTTCGGTTTTTTATTATTTTTTGAGCTAAACTGCGGCATGGGAGAGAATACAGACTTCGCAGCGAAGTCTGTTGTCGCCCCTCAGAAGGGGCGAAGTTCGTGAAGAGGCTGCTTGAACGAAGAAAGCAAAGCAAAAAACGGCTAAGTGTTGGCCGCTGCCCGACTTCGCAGCGAAGTCGGGCTGCGCGCCAGCCAAAGAGCGAAGCTCGAAGGGAGAAAAACTGCAAAGGCACCAAGAGATCGGACTGCGCTCAGTTTTGAGCGAAGTCCGACTTCGCGCGCGAAGTCCGACTTCGGCCGGCTTGCGCGCGAAGTACGAACTGCGCGCAGCTCGCGCGCGAAGTGCAAACTTCGCGCGAAGTTCGAACTTCGCCCGAATTTCGGGCGAAGTCCGAACGCGCTTCATTGTTTAAGCGCAGCTCGTGCGCCCGGTCCAAAGAGGCAGTAAAGTTCTAAGTGTTCGCCTCTCTTCCGAAGTTTGCAAAGGGCCGGACTGCGCTCAACCCTCGGGCGCGGTAAAGAAAAAAGAAAAGAAAGTCTCAATGCAAGTCGCAGCTCACGCGCGAAGTGCAAACTTCGCGCGAAGTTCGAACTTCGCCCGAATTTTGGGCGAAGTCCGACTGCGCTGGCGAAGTCGGATCGCGCCCAACTTTGGGCGAAGTCCGACTGCGCCTTGTTTTCTGGGCCAGCTTGGACAGTTGTTTAAAAAAATGAATAAAATATTCTAAAAGCTCCAAGCTGGGCCCAAGGCGCATTGCGACCGTTTTGAGATGGGTTTCCGCGCCAAGGGTTTTTTCTTGAGCAGTGTGCCCAGATTGCGGCAGTGACGTCAGCCATGGCGCAGCGTTCAAGGTAAATTTAATGATTGCACGGTCCTCAATAAAAAGTGCAATCAAAAGAGCATGGCACGGCAGCCGGAGTACCTTTTTGAAAACATTCTCCTGCGCAGCCACCCAAGAAACTTAACTCCTTCACTTGCCAGCCGACCTACCCCCTCCTGCGCGACATTAATGACGCTGTCGTTATCTAGAAAAGGGGGTCAGACGCATTCAAACATGCCAAACTGCGCAGATTATTCCTGTGACTGCGAAATCTTCTGCAGACGCCCTGAATTTGTAATTATTGCTGTTTCGGAGAGATGGACAGAGGAAAGATGCCAATGCCAGCGCAATCCAGCGAAGGGTGCGAACCCGAAGATTTACCGCGGCCAGGTGTTTTCAGAAGTGAAACACCGCCGGAGCGAAAATTAAAGTCCCGGCCAAAGAAAGTACAGCGTGGGCAAGCCCCACCACCTCCGGTAAATTACCTGGCGGGATACAAGGACGGCTCGTTTTCTATGAGCCTGACTAAGCTGCGGACAAATGTGGAGAGTTGGGCTGACAAGGTTTCGCCCTCTCACCATTTCGGAGCGGCGTACAAGTCTAACCTTTTCCGGTTCTTATGCCCTCCCGTCCATCAATGCCGGAGCTGGTAGACCTGATTGTCAGACATTACAGACCAGCTACCTGGCAGATTTGCGGCTCCGGTGGTAAACCCTTGTTCGCGCTGCGCGAGGAGACTGTCCAGCCAGCTTTCGCCCCAGGGTTGGAGTATGACTCCAGCACAATCGTCAGAAAGATAAATCTGGGCGAGCAAGCGGGACGCTTCACGCATACAAAACGGATGAGGGAATTCCTCAATTCAGAGCTGAACGCCCCGCTTGCAGCTGGACAGTGGCCAACCGGCCCCATGCCCTTGGCGAGGTTTCAGAGCAAATATTTATACACCATTCTGGCATGGATCCTCGGCTGCGACTCTGATGAGTGAGTACGGCCGTACCGGCTAGCATTGGCGAGAATGTCTCCTGTGTGGAGAATCCTACGAACCGGCGGCGCGAGAGAAGTGGAAAGCGCCCCATCTTTTTCGACTGGGCGGATTGGCTTGCATACGCCATCCACTCCAGCCTGGTGAAGCTCCAGAAGAAGCAGTCCACTGAATTTCGGTTCAGTTCTGTCCTAGCTTGGCTATGTTTGTACCATTTGCACTCCCGGATGCCGATCCCGAACCTGAAGAAGGTCAACGAGAAGGGAGAGCCACAGCCCGTCTATGACTGGACGGATGACCTATACCGGAAAGGGTCTTACTACAAGTTTAACTTCAACTTTACGGGATTGGTCATGTCGGTCTTCGACGAGGCGAGATCCCTCGCCCCCGCGGGAAATGACGAACTCTTTTCTGAGTCAGAAGCTCGGGGACGTCTTTAGACTGACGCAGGGGATTGTGGTCAGAATCTACGGATTCAAGGGCAAACCTCATCTGCTGCCCTACTGGTGCACGGATCATCAGTTTGGGATGGAGGTTGCCCGTCAGATGGATTATGTTGAGGAGGAGTTCGGCCTGGGAAAGAAAAGAGGCCGGATTTTTCAATATCCTCTTTCCTGGGCGAACGTTGAGATTTCTGAGGTAGGACAGCATGTCTACCTCGAGCGGGAGCTTTTTGACATTGGGCTGATTCTGCTGCCGCAGCGCTGGAAGTACGACCCGTACGGGATAAGGGGAAAGTTCACGCATCTCTGCCCCCGGGCAGATATAACCGAAGATAGATGCGATGTGGTCCATGTTGACCTTGACTGGGAAATTGACTTGATGGAAGCTTCGCCTCCATGGCAGGATTTTTACTGCGAGGAGGTGACATATGACCCCAAGCGAAACCCGGACCACAAGTTTTCTTCTCCTGGGTTTAAAAAATTCATCTCCAAGATAGCAGGCCTTAACTGGCCAAAAGAAAAGATTATTGAATGCTGGAAGATGAGGTGCCGCACGCAGCACGACAAATCCACCAGGAGAAATCTGGCCGTTGATGACGACTTTTCGACTCTATATGACCAGCATCATGACAGCTGGCGGCCGTTCGCATATCAAGATTACGTTCCCCGAGGTCCCTTTGAGGGTTATAAAGGAGGGTCTTCCTCCCAACAGTTGTACACTTAGGCAACTGCCAGCGCGGGCCCAGCAGACATCCAAGTGGACCCAATGCAGCCCGTGGCTTCCAAGGTGGTGCACGAAAAGGCGCAGAAGCCAGTCAAGTCAACGCACGAGGTGACCCTTCGAGCACAAAAGGCGCCAGCACCACCAGAGAGCAGACCGGTTGCGGCAGACCTTCTGCAAGTCAAACCCCGGTACAAGTTCACCGTGGGAACATCAGCGCCTGCTGCACCTGCTTCATCTCCTTCCCCCGATCCGGCCATTGTTCCAGAGAAGAGGAAGAGAGTTGAAAAGATCAGGCGACCTAGTCTGACGGTGCAGCAGCCAGTTGCAGAGCCGCAGCCGCGTTCAGCCGCTCCAGAGCGTGTTTCTCTGGGCAGTCCCGAGCCAGCCGCCGGAACCAGAATCGCAGACATCCATCCAGCATCGGCTCAGGCGGAGCTCGCAGGTACGTTTGCTGCCCCACTCTCTCTGGTCTCATCTAGCCCTACTCCTACTCCATCTCCCGCTCAATCCGAGCAAGCCATGGCCGCATCTTCCTCCCCGTCTCCACACCCTTCTAGCGGCCCCCATTCTTTTGACCAGTTTGCTCAGAACCCCAACGTTTCCCTATCTCTGAGTCAAACCCCAAACCCTTCACCTGTGGTTAGTGCTGAAGCCACGCATTCACCGTTACATCCACCGCCTCAGCCGCTTGAAACCCTTTCAGCGTCAGCCGCTCCCATTTCCACTCCCCGGTCGCCCTCAGAAGCGGCCGATCCTTCCAAGGTCCGTCCGGTTCCTCCTGATCCCATTCCCGCAGGAGAGACGTCTCAGCAGAACCCTAGGCTGGGGGAACCAGACTTCATGGACGACCTCCAGAATACGGACGACTTGCCTCTGGCAGCGAGAGCTGTAGAGTACCCTATCTCTTTCCTCCAAAACCTGAAGCGGAGGAGACCTGAAGAGATAGCCGCCCCGGTAAAGCGCACCAAGTTCAACTTCGAGAGGAGAGTGCTTACAACAGAGAAGATAATCCCGAAAGTGAAGAAGCCTCTCCGGGAAATGACCAGGGCGGACTACGAGCTCCAGACAAAGGAGAAGAGCTTTGACGATATTGACAAGCAATACGAGATTCGGGGAATCATTCGTAAAGGCGACAATCTCCTTGTCAAGAGTACGGAGGAACGGGAAGAGCTTTTCGGGTTGCGGGATAAGACAAGACAGCTTGAAGAGGACCTATCCGGGTCCATCGAGCAGCTGGAAGCGGCGCGACGAGAAATAGATGAACTAAAAGCCCGGCTGGCCGCTTCCCGGCAACAAGCCGCAACGGAAAGCGAGGCAGCCTTGGAGCAGATTTCTCAGCTCCAGGAGTCTTTGAAACAGGCGCAGTCGCAATCTGCAGAGAAAGCATCTCAAGCGACGGTCTTTTCGAAGAGCAAAGTTAAGGGGATGCGGGCTGATCTGCTGCGGGGATGCAAGCCCCACACGTATAAGGCTATGTCAGTTCTGGATTTCGCATCCAGAATTCAAGAAGTTTTTGCCCAGGGAAAGCCTGTGGTAGAGGAGGCCGAACGCCAGGCGAAGCAATGGCTGGACCTGGCAATAAATCTTCAGGAGCGCGAGCGCGATGGCCTCCAATTTTCCCCCATGTCCTCATTCGCTGCAGAATGGGCAGATGCAAGGGTAACCTTGCATAAATATTTTAAAAAAGTAGAAGAGGTGAGGGTTGCCAGACGAATGCTAGACGCATTCGAACATGAAAGAGACATTTGTATGGCTCCCTTTCACGCTCTTTCGGAACTTGGCTGCCCGGGCTTTGTTGAGAATGGTGAGTTTCTCACCCATGAGCAGGTGAAAAAGAATTGGCGGTCCTTTGAGGCAGATACAGCTGAGATTGATAGCTGGACTGAGCCAATTCAAGAAAGTCAGGTCACCCAGATGGTGTCCAAATGCTTTGCAAGATCAGCTCCTACTTCCAGGAGCTAGGAAAAAGATACCTCACCATCGACCTGCACGCGGTCGTTGCTTTCCACGCAGCATTAGAAGAAGTTGTTGACCGTCGGCCATTCGAAGCAGAAGCCTGGGGCCAAGCCCAGGCCGCATACAAGCGCATCTGCGAGGCAGAAGCAAAAGCTGGAGAGCCTTCGGAAGATGGTTCTGAGGAGGCAACTGATGAAGGTGAATCTGAAGAACAGTTGCCGCGAGGAGAACAGCTAGAGCAGCAAAAGGCAGGGGAAGCAAGTTCCTCTGCACCCAATGGATGAAGGCATGGATTCTTTGCGCCGAGGCGAGCTCGACACCCCGCGAGCCGCCAGAAATGTTGCCACATTTTGCACGGGGTGCAATGTTTTCAGTTTTGTAGCAGTGCTGCTCTTTCTTTCCCCTCTTCCTCTCTTTCCCTTTCTTCCTCTCTCCTTTTCTCTCTCTTTCCTACATTCTCTTTTTCCCCCCTTTCTTGGAGCCCCTCAGTTGAATTTCAAAGTTGACAGCAGTTGCCCTGGAAAATGGCTAAGTGTTGGTGCGAAGTTCGCACTTCGCCCAGTTTTGGTGCGAAGTCCGCACTTCGCCCAGTTTTGGTGCGAAGTCCGACTTCGCCCCTCTTTCTGGGCGCACCTTGTGGCAGGCTGGCAGGCTGACAAAAAACTAATTAAGTGCTGGAGCGAAGTCCGTACGGCGGCAGAGATCAGCTTTCACCTGTGCGCAGTCCGACTTCGCAGCGAAGTCGGAGTGCGCCCTTGACAGGTGCGCAGTAGGGAAACAAACTCGGAAATGCACCCAAGGCATGAAGGCCTTCCCGACTGCGTTGTTTTCTGCCTGCGCAACCCGATGGCGCTCTGATCCCAGGCGAAGTTGGATAAACTGCCTTTCAAGGCAGACACGTGTCAAACAGCATCATCCATCATCTGACAAGTGTCCAGCTTCGGGATTTGAGCCAAGACGTGCCGAGCAAAAGGACGAGCATGGGTTGCATTACCTATGCCGGTGACCTCATTTAAAGCTGATTGGAGGTTCTACCCGCTCCAGCTACCCGCATTCTTGCCGAGAAGAAGTTCTGCCAACACACCGCCACCTAGCTGTCCGGCTTCCGGGGAAGACCATGCTTGCGGGTACGGTCCGGTCCGACAAAAGGTCAGCATTTGCAGCTCTTTCGCCGCTTTTGTCGGCTATTGTTTGGTCGGGACTTTGTGCCCATTAATGTAACGGGAGGGACTCGGGCTATAAAAACCCACCATGATTTCATTGTAAAGGGTGGAAGGGGAATGTCTGTTAGGGAACCATTGTAACCGTGCTTCTGCTTATAAATATAATTTGTATGCCTGGTTCTGTTCTGCTGCTTTTATTTCTTTATGCTTATGCTTTACGCTTCCCTGTGTCACGGCTCGTTGATTCGTTTCAGCATTTGGTGATCAGGCGCCTTTAGCATTGTTTGTGCCATGGCTTGTTGATTCATTTCAGCATTTGGTGGCCAAGCACTTTTGAACTTCATAATAGATGTAGTAGCAGTTCCATCAGTTGTGTGTTACGTTGCTGTCCGTAGTGGTGATTGATGCGTTGCCGTGCTGTTAGTTCTCCTTGTAGGGAGAATGTTTGCTAGGGGACCATTGTAGCTGTGCGTATAAATTCTCTGCATAACACATATACCTGGCTCTGATATCTCTAGGTTACTTTTTGCTTATGTTATTGTCCGTAGTGGTGATTGATGCATTGCCGTGCTGTTAGTTCTCCTTGTAGGGAGAATGTTTGCTAGGGGACCATTGTAGCTGTGCGTACACTGCTTAAGTACAGAAAGTATACTTAGGTTTTGCAGTTCCTGGTCATGCTTTGTATTTATGATGCAGTAAGCAATGGTGATTGATGTGTTGCCGTACTGTTAGTTCCCCCCCACCAAACTCCAATCATATTTGTAAATTCTTTCCGTTCCTTTATCTCTTTCCTGCACTCTTAGCTTAAACCAAAACCCCCAAAGGAGCCGGCCTTCTCCGGAGATTGGCACGGAAGGCATCTCTTCCTTCCGGCCTTTCATGCTGGTGGGCGAATCTGGGCGCATTAACCCAAAATCCTTTCCTCATGGCAGATTCGTAACCAACAGTTACCTTGATCAATTGGGATATGATTCTAGGAGAGAAATCAGCTTTTCTAAATAACTTATAGACATAATTGGTACTTACATAAAAAAATTATCTTAGTGGTGGTGGAAGAAAGAGAAATATGGGTAGGGAAAATGATATTTGAAAATCAAAGGTGAATTTTTAGGTCCTAGTCTAGTCAGCATAGCTAACTATGTATGATACTCCTTTGTGGTAGCAAGGGAATTTTTCACTTTATGGTATATATATTGTTCAAAGTATTTACATTCTTGGGTTTTGACATTTGACAATGCTCATGGTAAATTGGTCTTTGCCAATCCATTTAATCCTGAGGCAGAACATATTGGAAAATGAAATTTGGTCAAAACTTTTGGAAATATTGGCTATATTCTCAAGAAAAAGCAGCCGGAAATACTTGTGTACTGTTGAACACGGAAATTGGCAAGTGTGATATGCACCCATAGTTCAACAAATAGATGGGGAGGGTTTTAATCTCCCCGACCACTAGATCTTGGGCGAGTTCCCTTCTAACTAAGTTGAAAACACAAGGAAAGAAACTAATCTAAAATTGCAGAAAACAAATCTAATCAACTTTGTTTAAGAGAAAAGGGTGCAAGAAAAAAGAAACATAAAATATGGCTGAAGCTGTAGTGAGGTTTCAAATTTGGTGCAATTAGTGATCTCATTAGTGACCGAACAACTTCAGTGTTGTAAGATCTTCGAATAACCTGCAACACAACAAAAGAGAACTAATAGGGTAAAGGAGGGTGGAGCCACTGATTTCACACATCCATGAGACAAAAGGTCAGATATAGTTGAATCAGAATGCCTTGTACGACTCTTTATTGATTTTTTAGTTAAGTGTTCAGTACAATCTCACTCCAAAGAGTAGCTCTAGTATGCTTGAAGGCCAAAAACCCTTTACAATGAGCATCAAGCTCTTATTTATACTCGAAAGTATAGCCAAAAATAGACTACGTGATAACTATGAGGTAACACATCATCCTTATCCATTTGCCAAAAATAGACATGGAGAAAGGTGCATAAGCGAGAATATCCTGAGTAGGGATCTCATGTGGGTCAGCCTGAGCAAGGTGCTATTGGAGCGGGGCAACTTGAGCAAGGAACTGTTGTCACATTTTGCCAAGGGGTGAAATTTTGAGCTATTGTAATATTGTCTTCCGTTTTATTCCTCTTCCTCCTCTGAAAGCGGCTTTCTCCAGCATAGGTTCTTCTCTGGCATCTTCGCGACGCTGAATCGCGCCTATGAGTATTTATTTCTCTTGTTTTCTATGCATGTTTTTAGTTCGGGGCGGCTTCGCTGGGGGAAGTTATAGAAAAGGGGCACCTTCGCCCAAGTAAGGAGTCAAATGTGTGCTTCGCTCACTTTTGGAGCAAGCAGCAGCTTTGTTGGAAAATCATTGTAAAAACCGCGCTTCGGACGCAAAATTTTGACTAAGGCATGAATAGGGCATTTCGCCCTTGAAGATAGCGAAGTTGCACTTCGGGCCACAATGTCGCCAAACTCCCACTTCGGGCCCATTCCCGACGAAGTGGCGATTGCGAGCAAATGATTTCTAAGGCACATAGTTCGGCTTGTCTTCGCCCTTTGGTTTAGCGAACCTCTAGTTCGGAGCTCCTTTCAAGCGAAGTGCCACTTCGGGCCCATCCGTAGCAAAGCATCCCATCCCTGGCGAAGTGACGCTGCCAACGGAATTTTTCTAAGGCAGGCAGTTAGGCTTTGCCTCCGCTCTTTGAACCAGCGAGGCTCCAGTTCGGGCCTTCATTTCAGCGAAGTGCCACTTCGGGCCCATCTAGAACGAGCCTCTTCCAGCCGAAGTCCGTTTTGGACTTAGAAAAAAGCGTTGCTGAAACTCAGCCCTCTCTTGGCCCAACAAAGCTGTAGTTCGAACACCCCCTCCAACAAAGTTGCATTTCGGCCGCAGTTCCAGGGAACCTACACGCAAGGCTATCCCAGGAGCAGTTCGGGCCGATTCTCCAGCGAACCTTCCATGAAGTGTTGTGGGGCGCTGGGGATGCTTTTAATGAGGCACATTTCTAGAGGAAGAGGTGGGTGAACATTCAAGGCGTTTTCATGGCGCATAGATTTGGAGCCTCTCGCCCATCCCATCAAGGCGGCGATGCTAATCCCGAAGAGACCCCCTCACCAACTGCAGTAACTACCGATGCAGGCTTCCAACGACCAATTTCAGGGTGAGTCGTATCCCGTAGCCGCGCGCTTCCCAAGAGGCCCCTCGATTCACGCTATTTCACCTGACAGGAGTCAGATATCAGCTACCCCCCAGCAGTTTTTAGGGCTTGTTATTAATGCTACAGAGGTGCGGTCCTCTATAAAAACCAGCCTATTGTAATGGAAAAAGAGGGGAACGCTTTGCTAGAAAGCCAGTATTCAGTTTTTGCATAAATGCTAAAGAACTCTTGGCTCTGATTGTATCTCTTCTTTGTATGACGCCTCCTGTGTTTATTTCTGTTAATTTCGTTTCTTTGTATGATCGTTATAATTCTTCTATCTGGATTTAGACGTCCTACATTAAGCAAATCTGGAATCTTCCTGGAGGATACATAGGGAAGGGAATATAGCGTTAGTTTCTATTTCTTTCTTTGCGTTGATTCCTGCTACTTCGAATAGAGATAAGTAATCGTGCTGTTTGTTCTTCCCCTCAAGTATTACTCTACAACCTTTATTTTTTTCAGTAATTTCCCAATCTCTTTCCAGTTCCCTAATCTAAAACCCCAATCTTAGTGTAGTAAAGGAGCCAGCCTTCTCTGGAGATTGGCATGGAAGGCATCCCTTCCTTCCGGCCTTTCAAGGTGTTGGGCGGGTCTAGGGTGCATAAATAGACCAAACCCTTTCCTGTGGCAGATCCGTAACCAACAGGAACTGTTGGTCACGAATCCGCCATGAGGAAAGGATTTGTTGCTTTTGCACCCTAGGACCCGCAAACCAACATTGAAAGGCCGGAAGGAAGGAATGCCTTCCGTGCCAATCTCCGGAGAAGGCCGGCTTCCTGTGGGGTTTTGAGGTTCAAGATAAGAGTGCAGGGAAAGATATAAAAAAGTACAGAAAGAAATCCAAATCAGATTGGAGTTGGGTGGGGGGAACTAACAGTACGGCAACGCATCAATCACCACTACTAACACCAATATAACAATAACACACCACTATGGATGCTGTCACTCGCCAGTAGAACAGAGCCAGGTATATGTTTTGTGTTAAGGGCCAGAAGCACAGCTACAATGGTTCCCTAACAGACATTCCCTCCAAGGAACTAACAGTACGACAACGCATCAATCACCACTACTAACAACACTATAACACAAAAACATAACCAGAAAACTGCCACTGACGTTTGCCCTATATATCCTCTGATTTATGCACCTCAGGTATACCTGACCACCAAATGCTGCAGTGAATCAACAAGCCATGACACAGGAAAACGTAAGGCAGAAATTTCAAGGAGAGGCAGCATACAAAATAAAAACAGTAAAACAGCACCAAGTGTATGTATTATATTAAAAGGCAGAAGCACAGCTACAATGGTTCCCTAACAGACATTCCCCTTCCACCACTTTACAATGAAAACGTGGTGGCTATTTATAGCCTGAGAACCTCCCGATTACATTTATGGGCACAAAGTCCCAGTCAAACATTAGCTGACAAAAGCAGCCGCGGAACTGCTGATGCTGACCTTTGTCGGGCAGGACTGTACTTGCAGCATGGTCTCCCTGAAGGCTGTACAGATACGTGGCAGCGCGCTAGGTAGAACTTCTCATCGGCAGGAATGCGGGTAGCTAAAGCAGGTAGAACCTCCAATCAGCTTTAAAGGCGGTAGCTGGCATAAGTAGTGCATCCCATGCTTGTCCTTGTGCTTGGCACGTCTCGGCTCGGATCCCAAAGTTGGACACTTGTCGGATGATGCTGCTTGACACGTGCTTGCCTTGAAAGGCAGTTTATCCAACTTCGCCCAGGATCAGAGCGCCGTCGGGTTGCGTAGGTGAAAAACAACGCAGTCGGGGAGGCCTTTCATGCCTTAGTCAACTTCTGAGTTTGTCTCCCTACTGAGCACCGGTCAAAGGGCGCACTCCGACTTCGTTGTGAAGTCGGGTTGCGCACCGGTGGAAGCTGATTTACACTGTCGTACGGACTTCGCCCTGGAAAGGGGGTGCACTCCGACTTCGCTGCGAAGTCGGGTTGCGCCCCAGCACTTAGTCGTTTTTCCTGACAGCTTGCTTACCAAGTGCGCCCAGAAAGCAGGGCGCACTTCGACTTCGCTGCCTGCTTACCAAGTGCGCCCAGAAAGCAGGGCGCACTTCGACTTCGCTGCGAAGTCGGATTGCGCCCTGAACACTTGTTCTTCTGGCTGATTCTGTCACACTGCGCACTTTGCACTCCTGCTGCGCTCCAACTGGAGGGCGCACTCCGACTTCGCTGCGAAGTCGGGTTGCGCCCTGACACTTAGCCATTTTTCAGGGCAACTGCTGTCATTTTTGAGATTTGACTGAGGGGCTCAAGAGAAAGAGGGAAGAATGAGAATGTAGGGAAGAGAGAGAAAGGGGGAGAAGAGGAAGGGGAAAGAGAGGAAGAGGGAAAGGGAAGAGCAACTCTCTTACAAAAATTGAAAACATTGCACCCCGTGCAAAATGTGACAACATTTCTGGCGGCTCGCGGGGTGTCGAGCTCGCCTTGGCGCAAAGAATCCATGCCTTCATCCATTGGGTGCAGAGGAACTTACTTCCCCTGCCTTCTGTTGCTCTGGCCGTTCCCCTTGCGGCAACTGTTCTTCAGATCCACTTCCGGCAGCTGCTTCCTCGGATTCGCCTTCCGAATGCTCTCCAGCGTCGGCTTCTGCCTCGCAGATGCGCTTGTATGCGGCCTGGGCTTGGCCCCAGGCTTCTGCTTCGAAGGGTCGGCGGTCAGCAACTTCTAACGCTGCGTGGAATGCAGCGACCGTGTGCAAGTCGATGGTGAGGTATCTCTTTCCCAGCTCCTGGAAGTAGGAGCTGATCTTGCAGCACTTGGACACCATTTGGGTGACCTGACTTTCTTGAATTGGCTCGGTCCAGCTATCGATTTCAGTCGTATCTGCCTCAAAGGACAGCCAATTCTCTTTCACCTGCTCATGGGTGAGAAACTCACCATTCTCAACATAGCCCGGGCACCCTAGTTCAGAGAGAGCATGAAGGGGAGCCATACAAATGTCTTTTTCATGTTCAAATGCATCTAGCATTCGTCTGGCAACTCTCACCTCTTCTATTTTCTTAAAATACCTATGCAAGGTTACCCTTGCATCTGCCCATTCTGCAGCGAATGAGGACATGGGGGAGAATTGGAGGCCATCGCGCTTGTGTTCTTGAAGTTTTAGCGCCAGGTCCAGCCATTGCTTCGCCTGGCGTTCGGCCTACTCTACCACAGGCTTTCCCTGGGCAGAAACTTCTTGGACCTGGATGCGAAATCCAGGACCGACATGGCTTTATTCATGTGGGGCTTGCATCCCCGCAACATATCAGCCCGCATCTCCTTAACTTTGCTCTTTGAAAAGACCGTCGCTTGAGATGCTTTCTCTGCAGATTGCAACTGCGCCTGTTTCAAAGACTCCTAGAGCTGAGAAATCTGCTCCAGGGCTGCTTGCTTTTCCGTTGCGGCTTTTTGCTGAGAAGCGGCCAGCTGGGCTTTTAGTTCATCTATTTCTCGCTGCGCCGATTCCAACTGCTCAGCGGACCTAGACAGGTCCTCTTCAAGCTGTCTTGTTTTGTTCTGCAACCGGAAAAGCTCTTCCTGTTCCTCCAGATTTTTGACAAGGAGATTATCCGCTTTACGCAGGATTCCATGAATCTCGTATTGCTGGTGGATATCGTCAAAGCTCTTCTCCTTTCTCTGAAGCTCGTAGTCCACCCTGGTCATTTCCCGAAGAGGCTTCTTCACTTTTGGAGTTATCTTTTCTGTCGTGAGCACTCTCCTCTCGAAGTCAAACTTGGTGCGCTTTACCAGGGCGACAATCTCCTCAGGTCTCCTCCGCTTCAAGTTTTGGAGAAAGGAGATAGGATATTCTATGGCTCTTGCTGCCAGAGGCAAATCGTCCGTGTTCTGGAGATCGTCCATGAAGTCTGGTTCCCCCAAACTAGGGTTCTGCTGTGACAGATCTCCTGCGAACAGGGAAATAGGAGGAACCGGAAGGACTTTGGAAGGAGCGGCCGCTTTTGAGGGCGACCGGGGAGCGGAGAGCGGAGCGGTTGATGCTGGAAGGGTTTCAAGCGGCTGAGGCGATGGATGCAGCGGTGAACGCGCAACTTCAGCACTAACCACGGGTGAAGGGTTTGGGGTTTGACTCAGGGATAGGAAGGCGTTGGGGTCCTGAGCAAACTGGTCGAAAGAATGGTGGCCGCTAGAAAGCTGTGGAGATGGGGAGGAAGATGCGGCCACGGCTTTTTCGGATTGAGCGGGAGATGGAGTCGGAGTAGGGCCAGATGGGATCTGAGGGAGCAGGGCAGCGGACGTACCTGCGGGCTCCGCCTGAGCCGATGCTGGATGAATGTCTGCGGTTCTGGTTCCGGCGGTCGGCTCGAGACTATCCAGAGAAACAACCTCTGGAGCGGCTGGACGCGGCTGCGGCTCTGCGACTGACTGCTGCACCGTCAGGCTAGGTTGCCTGACCTTATCAACTCTCTTCCTCTTTTTCTCTTCTGGAGCAATGGCTGGTTTGGAAGAAGGGGATGAAGTAGGTTCAGCGGGCGCTGATGTTCCCATGGTAAACTTGTATCGGGGTTTGACTTGCAGAAGATCTGCCGCGGCCGATCCGCTCGCTGGTGGTGCTGGCGTCTTTTGTGCCTGAGGTGTCACCTCGGGCGTTGACTTGGCTGACTTTTGCGCCTTTTTGGGCACCACCTTGGAAGCAACAGGCTGCATTGGGTCTGCTGGGCCCGCATTGGCAGTTGTAAAAGTGTACAACTGTTGGGAGGAAGACCCCCCTTTATAACCCTCGAAGGGACCTCGGGGAATGTAATCTCGGAATGCGAAAGGCCGCCAGCTGCCAATGTGCTGGTCATATAGAGCTGAAAAATCATCATCAACGGCCAGATTCCTTCTGATGGATTTATCGTGCTGCGTGCGGCACCTCATCTTCCAGCATTCAACAACTTTTTCTTTTGGCCAGTTAAGGCCTGCCAGTTTGGTGATGAGTTTCTTAAATCCCGGAGAAGTGAACTTGTGGTCCGGGTTTCGCTCGGGGTCATATGCTACCTCCTCGCAGTAAAACTCCTGCCACGGAGGCCATGCTTCCATCAAGTCAATCTCCCAGTCGAGGTCAACATGAACCACATCGCATCTGTCTTCGATTATATCCGCCCGGGGGCAGATATGTGCAAACTTTCCCCTTATCCCGTGTGGGTCGTACTTCCAGCGCTGCGGCAGTAGAATCAGGCCAATGTCAAAGAGCTCCCACTCGAGATAGACATGCTGTCCTATCTTTGATATTTCGACGTTCACCCAGGAAAGAGGATATTGAAAGATATGGCCCTTTTTCTTTCCCTGGCCGAACTCCTCTTCAACGTAATCCATCTGCCGTGCAACCTCCATCCCAAACTGATGATCCGTGCACCAGTAGGGCAGCAGATGAGGCTTGCCCTTGAATCCATAGATTCTAACCACGATCCCCTGCGTCAGTCTAAAAACGTCCCCGAGCTTGTGATTCAGCAAATAGTTTGTCATTTCTTGCAGGGGGCGAGGGATCTCTCCATCGCTAAAGACTGACATGACCAAGCCCAGAAAGTTGAAGTTGAACTTGTAATAAGACCCTTTCCGGTATAGGTCATTCGTCCATTCATAAACGGGCTGTGGCTCTCCCTTCTCATTTACCTTCTTCAGGTTAGGGATCGGCATACGGGAGTGCAAGTGATACAAACAAAGCCAAGCCAAGAAGGAACTGAATCGAAATTTAGTTGACTGCTTTTTCTGTAGCTTCACCAGGCTGGAGTGAATGGCGTATGCAAGCCAGTCCGCCCAGTCGAAGAAGATTGGGTGCTTCCTACTTTTCTGCGCTGCTAGTTCATAAGATTCTCCGCATAGGAGACATTCTGCCAAAACTAGCTGGTACGGCCGTACCAGCTCGTCAGAGTCGCAGCCGAGGACCCACGCCAGGATGGTGTATATATATTTACTTTGAAACCTTTCCAGGGGTATGGGGCCGGTTGGCCATTGTCCAGCTGCGAGCGGGGCATTTAGCTCTGAGTTGAGGAAATCCCTTATATTTTTTGTATGCGTAAAGCGCCCCGCTTGCTCGCCAAGATTTATCCTTTTAACAATCGCGCTGGAGTCATACTGCAACCCCGGGGCGAAGGCCGGCTGGACGGTCTCTCTGCGGAGTGCGAACAAGGGTTTTCCACTGCAGTTGCAAATTTGCCGGGTAGCTGGCCTGTAATGTCTGACAATGATGTCGACCAGCTCCGGGCATAGGTGGACAGGAGGGCACAAGAACCGATGAAGGTTCGACTTGTACGCAGCCCCGAAATGGTGAGAGGGCGAAACTTTATCCGCCCAATTTTCCACATTTATCCGCAGTTTAGTAAGGCTCATGGAAAACGAGCCGTCCTTGTACCCAGACAGGTAATTAACCGGTGGTGGTGGGGCTTGCCCACGCTGTACTTTCTTTGTCCGGGATTTTGACTTTTGATCCTGCGGCGTCTCACTTTTGAAAACATTTGACTGCGGGGAATCTCCACTTTCGCGCCCTTCGCTGGATTGCACTGGCATTGGCAACTTTCCTTTGTCCATTCCTTCAAAACAACAACAATTATGACCTCTGGATGTCTGCAGAAGATTTCGCAGTCACAGGAATAATCTGCACGATTTGGCATGTCTGGGCGCACCAGACCTCTTTTTCTAGATAATGATAACGTCATTAATGGTGCGCAGGAGGGAGTAGGTCGGCCGGCTAGTGAAGGCGTTATGTTTTTTGGTGTCTGCGCAGGAGAACGTCTTGAAAGATGTACCCTGGTTACCGCGCCATGCCTCCTTGATCGCGTTTTTCTTGAAGGTTGCACAATCATTAAATCTGACTTTGAACGCTGCGCCATGGCTGACGTCACTGCCACAATCTGGGCACACTGCTCGAGGTAAAACCCTTTTGGTTCGGAAACCCAACCTTCACAGCCGTTGCGCGCCCTGGGCCCACACTTGGAGTATTAATTTTTTATTTATTTTTTTATAAACCATCCAAGCTGTGCCCAGGAAACGGGGCGCAATCGGATTTCGCCGCAAAATTGGGCGCAGTCGGACTTCGCCCCAAAATTGGGCACAGTCCGAACCGACACTTGCTTATTTTCTGTTGCTGCTTTCACTTCCCAGCTGCGCCCCTCGGATGGGCGCAGTTCGAACTTCGCCCGGCGCAGCTCGAACTTCGCCCGAAAACCGGGCGCAGTCCGAACTTACGCCTAGTCCCTTCTGCTGCCCTTGCTCGCCTTTGGTGAACCACCCGAGCTGCGCCCGGAAAACGGGGCGCATCTCATACTTCGCGCGAAACCTGGGCTCGCCCAAACTTCGCGCGCGAAGTCAGACTTCGCCTTGAAAGTCAGCGCAGTCCGAACAATTAACTCCCTTTTGATGCTCCTCCAACTGCGCCCTTTGGGTGGTGCGTAGCCCGACTTCGCTGCGAAGTCGAGTTGCGCACCCGGACTTAGCAGTTTTTTACTGTTTTCTTGGGCAGTCTCCTTTTACGAACTTCGCTCTTTTTCAGGGGCGACCCCTGATTTCGCCGCGAAGTCAGAGCTTTCTCCTTCTGTCCGACTTGGGCTTATTTAAACTGGAAAAACTGAAAGCTGAAAACTGTACATACTGAAATTTAAAAAAGCATAAGGGAAATATGTTACAAGGAAGGGCCCGTTAGGACACCTTCAACAGCGATATATTTTCAAATGGAACCCGTTAACGGGAATAGGCAGGAGCTGACCCTCCATATCCCGAAGTATGTAAGCGTTGAGCTGGTTCACCGGGGCGATCTGATAAGGGCCCTCCCAGAGGGCATCAAATTTTCCGTGGTTGCCCGGCTTCGCCTTTAATGAGTCCCACTTCAGCACCAGGTCCCCGATTTCAAAAACTCGGGCAGTGGTGCCTTTCGCAAACCAGCCTTGAGTGGATTCAACATGCTTGGTGAAGGCCTGGTATGCTTTTTCCCTATCTTCCTTCAACTGCAGGAGTTGGCACAGTTTGTCATCCATCGGATCTCCGCTGCTTCTTTCTTCGTCCAACATCTAGAGAGCGGGGATTTCAATGTGGGATGGCATGACAGCCTCTTTGCCATAGACGAGCGCATAGGGGGACGTTTTAATAGACGTCTTGAACAAAACTCTGTCCGCCCACAGCGCCCGGTTCAGAAGTGAATGCCAATTCCACTTGTTACTTTCAATGGTCTTTCTAATGATCTTCAGGAGGTTCTTGTTAGTAGACTTAGCAAGGCCATTCCCCTGCGGGTAGTAATTAGAAGACATTTTGTGATAAATGCCAAGTTTGCCAGTGTACTCCATGAGTACAGCGCCTGAGAACCCCGGACCATTGTCCGTTACAATTGACTCTGGAACCCCGAAGCGGGTAATCAGGTTTTCAAGGAACCCGATGACCGATTCTTGGTCCACGTTTTTGGTTGGGATCGCCTCTGCCCACCGTGTGAAGTAATCGGTGGCTGTAAGAATAAACTTGTGTTAGGCAGAGGAATTAGGCGAAATCACCCCAATGAAGTCTAGACCCCATTGCTGGAACGGAGTCTCGGCTTGAATCGGTTGAAGGGGCAGGGGTGCTTTTCTGTTTCTGCCAGCAAACCTCTGGCATTGATCACACTTGGAACAGACCGCATAAGCGTCTGTGAATAGAGTGGGCCAATAGTACCCGACTCTAATTATTTTCAAGGGCGTAGGCCTTGCAGAATGATGACCTCCAGGCATCCTGGAATGAAAATCTCCGAGGACCCTGGACTGGTCTGATTTCCTAATGCAACGCAACAGGATGCCATCAATGTTTTTGAAGTAAAGCCCCTCGGGGCGAAGAGTGTACTTGAGTGCACTTAGCCGAAACCTCCTTCGTTGTGAGGCATTCAGGTGATCTAGACATCTTTCGGTGCAGAAATATCTCACCAGTTCATCTGTCCAGTCACTCCCCTCCGATAAGGAGTTGGCCAGGTTGATGTTTGTTGCTGTGTCTTCCCACTTACAGGCGGAGATGTCGGCTACAGCGCTTCGGGCCAGCTCCTGACACAAGGCTTGGCCTCTGATAAGCTTGCTGGGCCGCACTTCGATGTCGAACTCCTCGATTTTAGCAATCCATCCTGCTCTCTTGTGACCTGGCTCCCCTTGTATGATGAAGCTTCGAACGTCCGGGTGAATCACAAAGATAGTCGTTTTGCTCTGGGAGACAAAGTGCCTGAACTTCTGAAGCGATTTCACGACAGCGTGAACCTACCGCTCTATAAAGTTGTACTTTTCTTCATGCGGCTGAATAACTTGGCTCAGGAACGCTATGGGGCGCTCCTCGCCATCGTCTCCCTTCTGAGTCAGGACTGCGGCGTAACTTTTCGGTTCTCGTACCGCGTACAAGATGAAGTCCCTGGAGTAGTCCGGGTTAATCAACACCGGAGCTTGCGCAATTCGAGCCTTGATTTCCTCGAAGGCTTGCTCTCTCTCATCAGTCCATTCGTAAACCGTATCCTTTTTTAGCAGTTCGGCCATAGGCTTGATCACCTGTGCGAAGTCCGGAATGAACTTCCGCACGAAGTTAATCTGACCGAAGAAGGACTGCAGCCCTTTTTTATCAATTGGGGCTGGCAAGCGAAGGAGGGCTTCTGCTCTGTCAGGGTCAATGGCGAGGTCTCTCTCGGAGATGACATGTCCCAACAGCTTACCTTCTTTTACCGCGAAGACAGACTTCTTCGGGTTTATGGAAATGCCGAATTCTCGACACCTCTCAAATATTTGCCGTAGGTGGGAAACATGATCCCCTCTTTGGTGAGAGAAAACAGTCATGTCATCAAGGTAGATGACAATGATCTTATTGAGCAGCTCTCCGAAGGCCAGGTCCATGGCCCTTTGGAATGTGGCAGCAGCATTGGATAAGCCGAAAGGCATGCGCTGATAGGCGAACGTCCCCCATTTGGTGGTGAACGCCGTTTTGTGCTAGTCCTCATCCCTGACCCAAATCTGGTTGTAGCCGGAAAATCCATCTAGAAGTGAGAATCTCTGGCTTCAGCAACGATGTGTAGAATTTGATCAATTTGGGGAAGCGGATGATGGTCCTTGAGGGAGGCCTGATTCAGGTTTCTGAAATCGACACAGAGACGGATGTCGCCATTCTTTTTCCTCACGGGCACCAAATTCGCAACCCAGGATGAATGCTTGATGGGGTAGATGATTTTGGCCTCGAGCATCTTCAGGAGCTCGGCTTTCATCATGGCCTCGATGTTGGGGAACTCTTGGCACAGTGATCTGATCCGCTCAAGTTCCTCCGAAGTGCAGTCTGTCCCGACCTTGATGGTTTTACTAGGTTCGAGTTCCAGGTCGGCATACTGCTTCGGGTCTACTTTGATCCTATGAGATATAGCTCTGTCATTCTGATCAAATAGACTCTCCAATGTAATTAGTCCTTTTGGGACATGATTATTTTTCAACTGTATCAACCCCTCATATTGCTCGTCATCAGGGTCTCTACTCTCGATCGAACATGCTTCATTTACCAAAAATGTGACCATCTCCTCGTCACAATCGAACACCTGCCAGTGGGTGTCCTTATCAGGCACAAAAGGCCTGTAAATAGTGCGAACCGGCTTCGGTTTCTGGACAACGTCGTCAGCCGAAACGTACCTGGCTCCAACAGACGCCAGAATGTCGGCGTGTTTGTTTTTCTCATGCGATATTGCCTTGACATTCAACGAGTCAAACGACTCCATCAGGTCCCACACCCGGTTACGGTACGCCTTGAGATAGTGCTTTTTGGAGGCGCACTTGTTCGTAACCTGGTGACACACCAGCTCTGAATCTCCAAAGATATGCAGGTGTTTAATCCCCAGCCTTTCCGCCTTTCGCAAATCCAAGCATAGGGCTTCGTACTCCATCGAGTTGTTAGTACAGCTCCAGGCCAACCTGTAGGTATAGTCCTTCTGGATTCCGGTTGGAGAAACCAGAAGCACCCCTGCACCGGCGGCATTTTTGCATCGCACGCCGTCAAAGAAAAGCTTCCATAGCTTCTCAGGTGCAGGTCCCACTTCCTTTTCAGCTGACTTGTCAAGCCTCTCGGGCTGTACAATGGTGTAACAGCCCTGCTTTGCCTCAATTACTGCATTGAAATCCCGCAAAGAGAACTCATCTTCGAGCTGTAGCACTTCGAGGGCTTGCTCCGTCAGCTCTACCGTCACCAGTTCTTCCTCAGACAGCTGGACCATGCAGTCCAACTCTTCTCCGGGTATCTTCTCTACTAGGAAGGTGGAAGGCTTCTCATTAAATATTCTCACTCTTCTTCCTTTGAAGGGCACTTCCATGTGTGAGTAGTCTAGAGACAGGTACCCGCCCAGCTTCGCAGTGAACTCCCGGGAGAGACACATGCCGAAGTAGGGAGCCAGGTCAACAACCGCGACCTCTTGGATGACCACGATGTCGAGAGCCTTATGCAGCCGAATAGGGATGTCTTTTATGACACCAACTGTCTTGACAGGGGTGCCGTCCAATTGCAGCACGCCTTGGCTGCTCCTTGTGTACTCCATCCCGATCTCGTCACAGACGGCTTTCGTCATAACAGTCGTGGAAGCGCCAGAGTCCACCATACAGTTCTGTACTATGTGCCCTTGCATCCGTAAAGACAGATAGAAGGGAGGCGGTTTGTTCTTCCCAGTGGCTGAGACTGTCAGAGGTTGAACCAGGACAGCGGGCTGTATCTGCTTGCCGTTCTTCATGTTTTTTAGAGATTCCTACAGCAGATCCACCTGGCCTAGGAGCAGAAGAGCATCGTACATGCTGATTCTAGCGGGTGTTCTTTTTAACTCGTCTACTATGCTGTAGCCCGAGGTGCTAGCTCCTTCCGCTTCTTTTGCCGGCTCATACTTCGTCCGGTACTGCTGGGTGGCCTCAACTCTCTGTCTCTTGGTCAGAGACGGGTACTTCAGCTTCTCCTAGGCTTGTTCTTTGGTTTCAGCTGGAGGCTAAGGTTCTGGAGTTTTAGCCGGAACTGGAGCTTTTGCAATAGGAGGCTTGGCTGGAATAGGGGCTGCCTTTACCGGAGGAGGCTTGGCTGGAGCTTTGTCTTTGGATGCCTTCTCCTGGGCTGTGTAGGGCCACAGCCGCTTGTACGGTGGCAGCCCGCCAGGCTGCGGTTTTTCTCTTCTGGTGTATACTTTCAGAGGTTTGGCAGCATCTGCAGTTTTCTTTTCTTCCTTGGCGGGCGGCACTAGATTTTCCTCTGGGAGGGCAAAGTTGGCTTCGCCGTCCAGGATCATGTAGAGTTCATCGTCCTCTATGGCGCTGCCGGCCAAAGTCTGGATGTAGTGCTGGTGCAGTGTGCAGTCTTCCTCCGAATGCGGGTCGTTGCACGTAGTGCACCAGTTGACCTGGTCGGAAGGACCAGGTTGGTCTTCTATAGCAACATTTCTCGGAGGCGGACGCCTCTGTAGTTGTTCTGGAGGCCTGTATGGAGCGAGGTCCATCTAGGCCTGCTTCTTCTTTAGAGTGGTCATGTCATTGGACATGGCATGATAACCTGAGGCCAAAGCCCGTACCTCCTGGAGGATTGTGTTCTGAATGTTATTGTCAGGAGGCGGCAATTGTGCCGGTGGAGGCAATGCGGCTAATGGAGGAGGGTTGGAATAAGGTGCATACTGCGGGGGAGCAGGGAGTGCTGGAAAATGCGGAGGAGGAGGCGGGTGAGGATAATGCATTTGCGGCGGGCCATAAGGAGTTACGACCGGCGCCGGATTCCATTGCTGCTGGGGTTGCTGCCCTGATGTGGACGGCGCACCACCAGAAGCTGACGGATATTGGGATCTGGGGAAGTCAGGATGAATGGGTTTCTGCACCCTGGACGGGAGTCTGCCGATGGAAATGATATCCGCTTCAGCTTGCTGGGCAGCATCATACAGAGCAGGGAAACGAGTCTATTCTGGCAATCTTCAGCAGCAGGCATATGTCTGAGTTGAAGGATCTCAGGTAGTAGTGAGCAGCCATGCCAGCTGAAGGCCGAAGTTCACGAGGTACCCGTTTCCAGGATCTCGCAAACCTGATGTTAAAGTCAGACACCTCCTCTTGGGGGTGTCTCTGGATACTTTGGAACTGATGCAACAAAGAAGTGGGGTCAGCAGACTCATTGCATCCTTTCACGAGCCTTCTGGCGAGCTGGGGCCACCCTATGATAGATCCCTCTGGCAGCGATCTCCACCAGTAGAGAAGCTTTCCCCTTAGGGAAAGGGCCAGCAGACGGGTCTTCACACTTTCGTCAGTAATGGAGTGCAATGCAGCCAGGGCAAGGATGTCCTGGATGTGCTCGTACGCCGTCTTGTTGTAGCCGTCATATGTAGGGATGGATTTTAAGGCAGCAGGGGGCACAGCTTGCTGTCCGACCAGGGCCAAGGGCCTCGTAGAGTCTTACCGCCGGGAAGAGATCATCATCATTCTGCTGCTGGGCAGCCATTTCTTCTTCTTCTCCTCCGTCGGTTGTATACTCAGTGTCGGTACCTTTCGAGGATGTAGATAGCTCTTCTTCCTCGTCCTCTTCTATTTCGTTCTCAACTCCTTCGACCTTGGCTTTGGCTTCTTCTCGGATTTAAGCCTCGGCTTCGTCGACACGAGCTTGTTGATCAGCCAGCCTGACAATTTCGCCTCGAGCATTGATGTCTAGTTCGTAAAAGGCAGGCGGGTTTCTCGGATCTCTTGCTCGCCACCTTCTCGTTTGCATGAAGGTGCTAGGACCGGTCTTTCGGACTCAGAGGATATGTTCGTGCAGAGTCGCCAGGTGTTCTGATTTTGAACAGCAATGAAGCGAACACCGGTGCTTCGATTCTGTTTGGGGGTGGGAAACTTCCTTGTCCCACCGGGCGTGCCAGAAACTGTTGGTCACGAATCCGCCATGAGGAAAGGATTTGTTGCTTTTGCGCCCTAGGACCCGCAAACCAACATTGAAAGGCCGGAAGGAAGGAATGCCTTCCGTGCCAATCTCCGGAGAAGGCCGACTTCCTGTGGGGTTTTGAGGTTCAAGATAAGAGTGCAGGGAAAGAGATAAAAAGTACAGAAAGAAATCCAAATCAGATTGGAGTTGGGTGGGGGAAACTAACAGTACGACAACGCATCATTCACCACTACTAACACCAATATAACAATAACACACCACTATGGATGCCATCACTCGCCAGTAGAACAGAGCCAGGTATATGTTTTGTGTTAAGGGCCAGAAGCACAGCTACAATGGTTCCCTAACAGACATTCCCTCCAAGGAACTAACAGTACGGCAACGCATCAATCACCACTACTAACAACACTATAACACAAAAACATAACCAGAAAATTGCCACTGACGTTTGCCCTATATATCCTCTGATTTATGCACCTCAGGTATACCTGACCACCAAATGCTGAAGTGAATCAACAAGCCATGACACAGGAAAACGTAAGGCAGAAATGTCAAGGAGAGGCAACATACAAAATAAAAACAGTAAAACAGCACCAAGTGTATGTATTATATTAAAAGGCAGAAGCACAGCTACAATGGTTCCCTAACAGACATTCCCCTTCCACGACTTTACAATGAAAACGTGGTGGCTATTTATAGCCTGAGAACCTCTTGATTACATTTATGGGCACAAAGTCCCAGTCAAACATTAGCTGACAAAAGCAGCCGTGGAACTTCTGATGCCTACCTTTGTCGGGCAAGACTATACTTGTAGCAGTCCGTCCAACTTCGCTTGGGATCAGAGCGTCTCGGGTTGCGCGGGCAAAAAACAGTGCAGTCGGGAAGGCCTTCATGCCTTGGTCAAATTCTGGGTTTATTCCCCTACTGCGCACCTGTCAAGGGCGCACTTCGACTTCACTGCGAAGTCGGGCTGCGCACAGGTGGAAACTGGTGTCTGCCGCCGTACGGACTCTGCTCCGGCCTTTTATCATCTTCTGTCAGCCTGCCAGCCTGTCAATCTGCCAGTTGCAAGGTGCGCCCAGAAAGTGGGGCGAAGTCAGACTTCGCACCCAAAACTGGGCGAAGTGCGCACTTCGCACCCAGACTGGGCGAAGTGCGCACTTCGCACCCAGACTGGGCGAAGTGCGCACTTCGCACCCAGACTGGGCGAAGTGCGAACTTCGCACCAACACTTAGCCATTTTTCAGGTAACTTGCTGGAAAGTTGAAAAATCAACTGGGGACTCCAAGAAAGGGGGAAAGAAAGAGAATGCGGGAAAGAAAAGGAAAGGGAGAGAAGAAGGAAGGAAAATAGGGGAAGGGGGAAAAAGAAGAGCAGCACTGTTACAACACTGAAGACATTGCACCCCGTGCAAAATGTGACAACATTTCTGGCGGCTCGCGGGGTGTCGAGCTCACCTCGGCACAAAGAATCCATGCCTTCATCCATTGGGTGAAGAGGAACTTGCCTCCCCTGCCTTTTGCTGCTCTAACTGTCCTCCTTGTGGCAACTGTTCTTCAGATTCATCTTTGTCAGTTGCCTCCTCAGAGTTACCTTCCGAAAGCTCTCCATCTCCTGCTTCTGCTTCGCAAATGCGATCGTATGCGGCCTTGGCTGGGCGCCAAGCTTCTGCTTCAAATGGCCGGCGGTCAGCTACATCTTCTAATGCTACGTGGAAAGCAGCGACCGCGTGCAGGTCGATGGTGAGGTATCTCTTTTCTAACTCCTGGAAGTAGGAGCTGATCTTGGAATATTTGGCCACCATCTGAGTGACCTGACTGTCTTGAATTGGCTCAGTCCAGCTATCAATTTCAGCTGTATCTGCTTCGAAGGACTGCCAATTCCTTTTCACCCAATCTAGGGTGAGAAGCTCGCCATTTTCAACAAAACCTGGGCACCCTAGTTCAGAAAGAGCGTGAAAGGGGGCCAGACAGATATCCCTTTCATGTCTGAATGCATCAAGCATTCGTCTGGCAACTCTCACCTCTTCAACTTTTTTGAAATATTTGTGCAAGGTCACCCTTGCACCTGCCCATTCTACAGCGAATGAGGACACGGGAGAAAATTGGAGGTCGTTGCGCTCGCGCTCCTGAAGATTTACCGCCAGGTCCAGCCATTGCTTCGCCTGGCGCTCGGCCTCCTCTACCACAGGCTTTCCACAGGCAGAAACTTCTTGAATTCTGGATGCGAAATCCAGAACTGCCATCGCCTTATAGGTATGGGGCTTGCATTCCCGCAGCAAACCAGCCCGCATCTCCTTAACCTTTGTCTTTGAAAAGACCATCGCTTGAGATGCTCTCTCAGAAAGTTGCGACTGTGCCTGCTTCAAAGACTCTTGGAGCTGAGAAATCTGCTCCGAGGATGCTTTCTTTTCGGTTGCGGCCTGTTGCTGAGAAGCGGCCAGCTGGGCTTTGAGCTCATCTATTTCTTGCCGCACCGCTTCCAGTTGCTCAGTGGACCTAGACAGGTCCTCTTCAAGCTGCCTTGTTTTATCCTGCAACCCGAAAAGTTCTTCCTGCTCCTCCAGAATTTTGACAAAGAGATTATCAGCTTTGCGCATGATCGACTGAATCTCATATTGTTTGTTAATGTCGTCAAAGCTCTTCTCCTTTGTCTGGAGTTTGTAGTCCGCCCTGGTCATTTCCCGGAGAGGCTTCTTTACTTTTGGGATTATTTTCTCTGTTGTAATCACTCTCCTCCCGAAATCATACTTTGCGCGTTTTGCCGGGGCAGCTATCTCTTCATGTCTCCTCCGCTTCAGGTCCTGGAGGAAAGAGACAAAATACTCTACAGCCCTCGTTGCCAGGGGCAAGTCGTCTGTATTCTGGAGGTCGTCCATAAAATCTGGTTCCCCCGGCCTAGGGTTCTGCTGAGACGTCTCTCCTGCGGGGATGGGACCAGGAGGAACCGGACGGACCTTGGAAGAATCGGTCGCTTGTGGGGGTGACCGGGAAATGGAGATGGGAACGGCTGACACTGCAAGGGTTTGAAGCGGCTGAGATGGTGGATGTGATGGTGAACGGACAGCCTCAGCACTTACCTCAGGCGAAGGGTTTGGAGTTGTGCTCAGAGAAAGAGAAACGTTAGGGTTCTGAGCAAACTGATCGAAAGAATGGGGGCCGCTAGAAGGGCGTGGAGATGGGGAGGGGGATGCAGCCATGACTTGCTCGGATTGAGCGGGAGATGGAGTGGGACTGGGACTGGGTGAGACCAAAGAGACAGGGGCAGCAAACGTACCTGCGGGCTCCGCCTGAGCCGATGACGGATGGATGTCTGTGCTTCTGATTTCGGCGGCTGGCTTAGGACTGCCCAGAGACACTGTCTCTGCGGTGGCAGGACGCGGCTGCGGCTCTGCAACTGGCTGCTGCACTATCAGGCTAGGTCGCCTGATTTTCTCAACTCTCTTCCGCTTCTTCTCTTCTGGAATAACAGTATGATCAGGGGAAGGAGATGAAGCAGGTGCAGCAGGCGCTGATGCTCCCACGGTAAACTTGTACCGGGGTTTGACTTGCAGAAGGTCTGCCGCAACCGGTCTGCCCTCTGACGGCGCTGGCGCTTTTCGTGCCTGAGGGATTGCCTCGGGCGTTGCCTTGACTAATTCTTTCGCCTTCTCAGGCGCCGTCTTGGAAGCCACGGGCAGCATTGGATCGACCTGGAAGTTTGCTGGGCCCACGCTGGTAGTTGCCGAAGTGTACAACTGTTGAGAGGGAGACCCTCCTTTATAGTCTTCAAAGGGACCTCGGGGAACGTAACCTTGATATGCGAACGGCCGCCAGCTGTCATGATGCTGGTCATAGAGAACCGAAAAGTCGTCATCTACGGCCAGGTTTCTCCTTGTTGATTTGTCGTGTTGCGTGCGGCATCTCATCTTCCAGCATTCAGTAATCTTTTCTTTAGACCAGTTAAGGCCTGCTATCTTGGATAGAAATTTTTTGAACCCTGGAGATGAAAATTGGTGGTCCGGGTTTCGCTTGGGGTCATATGTCACCTCTTCGCAGTAGAAATCCTGCCAGGGAGGAGAAGCTTCCATTAATTCGATTTCCCAATCAAGATCCACACGGACCACATCGCATCTATCTTCGGTTATATCTGCCCGGGGGCAGAGATGTGCGAACTTTCCCCTTATTCCATATGGGTCATACTTCCAGCGTTGCGGCAACAAAACCAGGCCAATCCGGGAAAACTCTTGCTCAAGGTAGGAATGCTGTCCTACCTCAAAAATCTCAACATTTGCCCAGGAAAGAGGATATTGAAAAATCTGTCCTCTCTTCTTTCCTAGGCCGAACTCCTCTTCAACATAGTCCATTTGTCGGGCAACCTCCATCCCGAACAGGTGCTCTGAGCACCAATAGGGCAGCAAATGGGGTTTGCCCTTGAATCTGTAGATTTTGACCACAATTCCCTGCGTCAGTCTGAAAACGTCCCCGAGCTTCTGATTTATCAAAGTGCTCGTCATTTCTCTCGGGGGACGGGGAATTTCGCTTTCACTGAAGACTGACATGACGAATCCCAGAAAGTTGAAGTTGAACTTGTAGTAGGACCCTTTCCGGTATAAGTCATTCGTCCAGTTATAGACGGGCTGTGGCTCTCCCCTCTCGTTGACCTTCTTCAGGTTCAGGATCGGCATCAGGGAGTGCAAATGGTACAAACAAAGTCAGGCTAGGACAGAACTGAAACGAAAATTGGCAGACTGCCTCTTCTGGATTTTCACCAGGCTGGAATGAACGGCGTAAGCCAGCCAGTCTGCCCAGTCGAAAGAGATGGGACGCTTCCCACTTCTCTGTGCTGCCGGTTCGTAGGATTCTCCACATAGGAGACATTCTGCCAGCGCTAGCTGGTACGGCTGTACCAGCTCATCAGAATCGCAGCCAAGAATAGATGCCAAAATGATGTACAAGTATTTGTTCTGGAATTGTGCCAAGGGCATGGGGCCGGTTGGCCACTGTCCTGCTGCAAGCGGGGCGTTCAGCTCTGAATTGAGGAAATCCCTCATCCGTTTTGTTGGCGTGAAACGTCCCGCCTGCTCGCCCAAATTTATCTTTCTGAGAATGGCGCTGGAGTCATACTCCAACCCTGGGGCGAAAGCTGGCTGGACAGTCTCCCTGCGCAGTGCGAACAAGGGTTTACCGCTGGAGCTGCAAATTTGCCGGGTAGCTGGTTTGTAGTGTCTGACAATTAGGTCTACCAGTTCCGGGCATTGGTGGACAGGAGGGCACAAGAATCTGAACAGATTGGATTTGTACGCCGCTCCGAAATGGTGGGAGGGCGAAACTTTGTCAGCCCAACTTTCCACATTTGCCCGCAGCTTCGTTAGGCTCATGAAAAAAGAGCCGTCCTTGTATCCCGACAAATAATTCACCGGAGGTGGTGGGGCTTGCCCACGCTGTACTTTTTTCGTCCGGGACTTTGACTTTCTCTCTGGCGGGGTTTCACTTCTGAAAACGCCCGGCCGCGGTAAATCCTTTGGTTCGCCACTTTCGCTGGACTGCGCTGACACTGGCATCTTTCCTCTGTCCATCTCTCCGAATCAGCAATAATTGCAAGTTCAAGGCGTCTGCAGCAGATTTCGCTGTCACAGGAATAATTTGCACTGTCCGAGGAATAATCTGCATAGTCTGGAATGTTTAAAAACATCTGACCCCCTTTTCTAGATAAAGACAGGGCCATTAATGCCGCGCAGGAGGAGGTAGGTCGGCTGAGTTAAGGCTCTTTGGTGGCTGCGCAGGAGAATGTTTGGAAAAAGCGCGCTCCGGCAGACGTGCCATGCTCTTTTGCTTGCACTTTCGTTGAGGAACGTGCAATCATCAATTCTGTCTTGGACGCTGCGCTATGGCTGACGTCACTGCCGGAGCGCGGGCACACTGCTCAAGAAAGAATCATTGGTGCGGAAACCCAACTTGGAACGGCTACAAACGCGCCTTGGGCCCAACTTGGGACCTTTTTTGAATATTTTATTCATTTTTTAAAAGTCGCACCAAACTGGCCCAGAAAACGAGGCGCAGCCGGACTTCGCCCGAAGTTGGGCGCGGCCCGACTTCGCCGGCGAAGTCGGACTTCGCCCGAATTTCGGGCGAAGTTCGAACTTCGCGCGAAGTGCGCGTTCGAACTGTTCCTTCCTTTTTTCTTGTTTGCTGCGCCCAAGGTTTGGGCACAGTCTGGGTCCTTTGCAACCTTCGGGCCTTTGACCACACTTATCATTTTCCTTTAGACTGACTTGGACAAGCCGCGCAGTGCAAACGCTGAGGCGGGTTCGGACTTCGGCCGAACTTTGGGCGAAGTACGAACTTCGCGCGAAGTTCGCACTTCGCACGAAAGTTGGGCGCAGCGCGGACTTCGCGCGGAAGTTGGCCGAAGTCGGACTTCGCACGGAAGTTGGCCGAAGTCGGACTTCGGCCAAAGCTTAGCGAAGCCTGTCTTTAGTGTGCCCTTGCGGCTTCCCTTTCAGTCGCGCTTCGCACCGTGGCTGGCCCGAAGCCCGACTTCGCTGCGAAGTCGGACTTCGGCCAACACTTAGCCAATTTTTTGCCTTTTTTCCTTTTCTCTTTTCTTTGCATAGCCGAACTTCGCCCCTCCTGAGGGCGACGACAGACTTCGCTGCGAAGCCTGTCTTTCTCTCCCATGCCGTAATTAAGCTCAAAAAACGAAGAAAAACAATTTAAAAGCTGAAAACTGGAAACTGTACATGCCGGGAAATAAAAAGACTAAGGAAATTCCTTTACAAGGAAGGGCCACTCGGGCACCTTCAGCAGCGGTAAAGCTTCAAGTGGAACCCGTTAACAGGGATAGGCAGGAGCTGACCCTCCATATCCCGCAGTATGTAGGCATTGAACTGGTTTACCCGGGCAATCTGATAAGGGCCCTCCCAGAGGGCATCAAACTTCCCGTGATTACCCGGCTTTGCCTTATATGAGTCCCACTTCAGCACCAGGTCCCCGATTTCGAAAACTCGGGCAGTGGTGCCTTTTGCAAACTAGCCTTGAGTGGCTGCAATGTGATTCGCGAAGGCCTGGTATGCACTTTCTCTGTCTTCTTCCAACTGCAGGAGTTGGCACAGTCTGTCATCCACCGGGTCTCCGCTGCATCTGTCTTCGTCGATCATCCACAGGGCAGGGATCTCAATGTGTGATGGCATGACAGCCTCTTTGCCGTAGACGAGCGCGTAGGGAGACGTTCTGAGGGATTTCTTGAATGCAACTTTGTCCGCCCACAGCGCCCGGTCCAGGAGCAAGTGCCAAGTCCGCTTATTTCTGTCAATGGTCCTCCGGATGATTTTCAGGAGGTTCTTGTTAGTGGACTCGGCAAGGCCATTCCCCTGCGGGTAGTAGTTAGAAGACATCTTGTGATAGATGCCAAGTCTGCCGGTGTACTCCGTGAGTACAGCGCCTACAAATCCCGGGCCGTTGTCTGTCACAATCGACTCTGGAACCCCGAAGCGGGTAATCAGGCTCTCAATGAACCCGATGACCGTTTCTTGGTCTGCGTTCTTGGTCGGGATCGCCTCCGTCCACCGTGTGAAATAGTCGGTAGCCGTAAGAATAAACTTGTGGCCGGCAGAGGAGCTAGGAGAAATCACCCCAATAAAGTCTAAACCCCATTCTTGGAACGGAGTCTCGGCTCGAATCGGTTGAAGGGTCGGGGGTGCTTTTCCGTTCGGCCAGCAAACCTCTGGCATTGATCACATTTAGCGCAGACCGCATGCGCGTCTGCGAACAGAGTGGGCCAATAGTACCCAGCCCTTATTATTTTTAAGGCCGTCGGCCTTGAAGAATGGTGACCCCCAGGCATCCCGGAATGAAATTCTCCGAGGACCCTAGGCTGGTCAGATTTTAAGACGCACCGCAACAGGATGCCGTCAATGTTTCTGAAGTAAAGCCCCTCGGGGCGAAGAGTGTACTTAAGTGCACCTAGCCGAAATCTCCTTCGTTGTGAGGCATTCAGCTGATCGGGACATCTTCCGGTGCAGAAGTATCTCACCAGTTCATCTGTCCAATCACTCCCCTCCAATAAGGAGTTGGCTAGGTAGATGCGTGTCGCTGTGTCCTCCCACTTACAGGCGGAGATGCCGGCTACAGCGCTTCGGGCCAATTCCTGACACAAGGCTCGGCCTCTGATAAGCTTGGTGGGCCGCACTTCAATGTCAAACTCCTGGATTTTTGCAATCCATCCCGCTCTCTTGTGACCCGGTTCTCCCTGCAAGATGAAGCTTCGAACATCCGGGTGAATCACAAAGACAGTAGTCTTGCTCTGGGAGACAAAATGCCTGAACTTTCGAAGGGACTTCATGACAGCATGAACTTGCCGCTCTATAAAATTGTACTTTTCTTCATGCGGCAGAATCACTTGGCTGAGGAATGCTATGGGCGCTCCTCACCATCGTCTCCCTTCTGAGTCGGGACTGCAGCGTAACTTTCGGGTTCTCCCACTGCATACAGGATGAAGTCTCTGGAGTAGTCTAGGTTTGTCAACACCGGAGCTTGTGCAATTCGGGCCTTGATTTCCTCGAAGGCTTGCTCTCTCTCATCAGTCCATTCGTAACGTGTATCTTTCTTAAGCAGTTCGGCCATAGGCTTGATCACCCGTGCGAAGTCCGGAATGAACTTCCGCACGAGTTAATCCGACCGAAGAAGGACTGCAGCCCTTTTTGTCGATGGGGGCGGCAAGCGAACGAGGGCCTCTCGCTTCTGTCGGGGTCAATGGCGAGGCCTTCCTCGGAGATGACATGTCCCACCAGCTTTCCTTCCTTTACCGCGAAGACAGACTTCTTCGGGTTTATAGAAATGCCGAATTCTCGACAACTCTCAAATATTTGCCGTAGGTGCGAAACATGATCTCCTCGTTGGTGAGAGAAAACAGTCATGTCATCAAGGTAGATGACGATAATCTTATTGAGCAGCTCTCGGAAGGCCAGGTCCATGGCCCTTTGGAACATGGCACCAACATTAGATAAGCCAAATGGCATGCGCTGATAGGCGAACGTCCCCCACTTGGTGGTAAACGCCGTCTTATGCTGGTCTTCGTCTTTGACCCAAATCTGGTTGTAGCCGGAAAATCCATCTAAAAGTGAAAATCTCTGGGCTCCAGCAACGATATGTAGGATCTGGTCGATTTGGGGAAGCGGATAGTGGTCCCGGAGGGAAGCCTGATTTAGGTTTCTGAAGTCGACACAGAGATGAATGTCGCCATTCTTTTTCCTCACGGGCACCAAATTCGCGACCCAGGATGAATGTTTGATGGGGTAGATGATCTTAGCCTCCAGCATCTTCAAGAGCTCGGTATTCATCGTGGCCTCAATCTTTGGATTCACGGCCCTCTGCTTCTGTCGGAATGGCCTGGCGCCATCCTCTAGCTCAATGGTATCTTGGATGACGGTTCCGTCATACCCCCTCAAATCCTCGTAGCACCAGGCCACGATGTCGGGGAACTCCTGGCACAGTGATCTGATCTGCTCCAGTTCCCCCGACGTGCAGTCTGTTCCGACCTTGATGGTTTTACCAGGTTCAAGTTCTAGGTTAGCATACTACCTCGGGTCTACTTTGATCCTGTGGGATATTGCTTTGTTATTCTGATCAAAGAGACTTTCTAATGTAATCAGTCCTTTTGGGACGTGATTATTCCGTAACTGTATCAACCCCTCATATTGCTCGTCATTAGGGTCTCTACTTTCGATTACACACACTTCGTTAACCAGGAATGTGACGATCTCCTCGTCACAACTGAACACCTGCCAGTGGGTGTCCTTATCAGGCACAGAAGGCCTGTAGACAGTACCGAACCGGCTTCGGTTTCTGGACAACGTCTTCAGCCGGAACGTACCTGGCTCCAACAGACGCCAGAATATCAGCGTGCTTGTTTTTCTCACGCGATATCGCTTTGACATTCAATGAGTCGAATGACTCCATCAGGTCCCAGACCCGATTGCGGTACGCTCTAAGATAGTGCTGTTTGGATGCGCATTTCTCCGTAACTTGGTGACACACCAGCTCTGAATCTCCGAAAATCTGGAGGTGCTTGATTCCGAGCCTTTCCGCCTTTCCGCCGAGTTGTTAGTGCAGCTCCAGGCCAACCTGTAGGCATAGTCCTTCTGGATTCCGGTTGGAGAAACCAGCAGTACCCCTGCACCGGCGCCATTCTTGCATCGCGCGCCATCAAAGAAGAGCTTCCACAACTCCTCGGGTGCAGGTCCTACTTCTTTTGCAGCCGACATGTCAAGCCTCTCGGGCTGTACAATGGAGTAACAGCCCTGCTCTGTCCCGATTACGGCATTGAAGTCCCGCAATGAGAACTCATCTTCGAGCTGTAGCACTTCGAGGGCTTGCTCAGTCAGCTCCACTGTCACCAGCTCTTCCTCTGACAACTGGACCATGCAGTCCAACTCTCCTCCGGGTATCTTCTCTACTAGGAAGGTGGAAGGCTTCTCATTAAAAATTTTCAGTCTCCTTCCCTTGAAGGGCACTTCCATGTGTGAGTAGTCTAGAGACAGGTACCCGCCCAACTTCGCAGTGAACTCCCGAGAGAGACACATGCCGAAGTAAGGCTCCAGGTCAACAATCACGACCTCTTGGATGACTACGATGTCGAGAGCTTTGTGCAGCCGGATAGGGATGTCCTTTATGACACCAACTGTCTTGACAGGGGTGCCGTCTAATTGCAGCACGCCTTGGCTGCTCCGTGTGTATTCCATTTCGATCTCATCGCAGACTGCCTTCGGCATCACGGTCGAGGAAGCACCAGAGTCCACCATGCAGTTGTGAACTATATGCCCTTGCATCCGTAAAGACAGATAAAAGGGTGGCGGTCTGTTCTTCCCAGTGGCGGAGACTGTCAAAGGTTGAACCAGGACAGCGGGCTGCATCTGTCTGCCGTTCTTCATGTTCTTCAGTGATTCTTGCAGCAGATCTACCTGGCCTGGGAGCAGAAGAGCATCGTACATGCTGATTCTAGCAGGTGTTCTCTTCAACTCGTCTACAATGCTGTAGCCCGAGGTACTAGCTCCTTCTGCTGGTTTAGCCGGCTCATACTTTGTCCGGTACTGTTGGGTGGCCTCAACTCGCTGTCTCTTGGTCCGAGACGGGTACTTCAGCTTCTCCTGGGCTTGTTCTTTGGTTTCAGCTGGAGGCTGAAGTACAGGAGCCTTAGCCGGAGTTGGGGCCTTTGCTGGAGGCTTGGCTGGAACAGCGGCAGCCTTTGCCGGAGAAGGCTTGACTGGAGCTTTATCTTTGGACGCCTTCTCCTGGGCTGTGTAGGGCCACAGCCGCTTGTATGGTGGCAGCCCGCCGGGCTGCGGTTTTTCTCTTCTTGCGTAGACTTGCAAAGGCTTGGCCGCATCTGCGGCCTTCGTTTCTTCCTTGGCAGGTGACGCTAGATTCTCTTCGGGGAGGGCAAAGTTGGCCTCGCCGTCCAAGATCATGTACAGCTCATCGTCTTCTATAGTGCTGCCGGCCAAGGTCTGAATGTAGTGCTGGTGCAAAGTGCAGTCTTTCTCCGAATGCGGGTCATTGCACGTAGTGCACCAGTTAACCTGGTCGGAAGGACCAGGCGGGTCTTCTATAGCAGCATTTCTCGGAGGCGGACGCCTCTGCGGCTGGTTTTCTGGCGCTTTGTCTTTTGTTAGCGCCGGGGGCGCATATGGTCTCCTAGGAGCGAGGTCCATCTGGGCCTGCTTCTTCTTCATAGCGGTCATGTCATTGGACATGGCATGGTATCCGGAGGCCAAAGCCCGCACTTCTTGTAGAATCGTGTTCTGGATGCTGCTGTCGGGAGGCTGCAACTGTGCCGGTGGAGGCAATGCAGCCAATGGAGGAGGGTTAGAATAAGATGCATACTGTGGAGGAGCGGGAAGTGCTGGAAAATGCGGAGCGGGAGGCGGCGGGTGAGGGTAATGCAATTGAGGCGGGCCGTAAGGAGTTACGACCGGCGCCGGATTCCACTGCTGCTGGGGTTGCTGTCCTGATGTGGACGGCGAACCACCAGAGGCAGAAGGATACTGAGATCTGGGGAAGTCGGGATGGATGGGCTCCTGCACTCTGGACGGAAGCCTGCCGATGGAGATAATGTCAGCTTCAGCTTGCTGGGCAGCTTCGTACAGCGCAGGGAACTCATCAATTCTGGCGATCTTCAGCAGCAGGCATATGTCTGAGTTGAAGGATCTCAGATAGTAGTGAGCAGCCATGCCGGCTGAAGGCCGAAGTTCGCGAGGTACCCGTTTCCAGGATCTCGCGAACCGAATGTTAAAATCAGACACCTCCTCTTGAGGATGTCTCTGGATAGCTTGGAACTGATGCAATAGAGAGGTAGGGTCAGCAGACTCGTTGCATCCCTTTACGAGCCTTCTGGCAAGCTAGGGCCACCTTGTGATGGATCCCTCTGGCAGCGATCTCCACCAGTAGAGAAGCTTTCCCCTCAGGGAAAGGGCCAGGAGACGGGTCTTCACACTTTCATCGGTGATAGTATGCAATGCGGCCAGGGCAAGGATGTCCTGGATGTGCTCGTACGCCGTCTTACCGTAGCCGTCGTACGTGGGAATAGACTTTAAAGCAGCAGGGGGCACAGCTTGCTGTCCGACCAGGGCCAAGGGCCCCGTAGAGTCTACAGCCGGGAAAAGATCATCATCATTCGGCTGTTGAGCAGCCATTTCTTCTTCTTCTTCTTCTTCTCCGTCATCGGTTGTGTACTCAGTGTCGGTACTTTCCGAGGATGCAGGATCTTCTTCTTCCTCGGCCTCTTCTATTTCGTACTCGGCTCCTCCGACTTTGGCTTCGGCTTCTTCTTGTATCTCAGCCTCGGCTTCGTCGAAACGAGCTCGCGGATCAGCCAGCCTGGGGATCTCGCCTCGAGCGTTGATATCCAGTTCGTAGAACTCAGGCGGGCTTCTCGGATCCCTTGCTTGCCACCTTCTCGTGTGCATGAAGGTGCTGGGACCGGTCTTCTAGACTCAGAGGATTTGTTCGTGCAGAGTCGCCAGGTGTTCAGATTTGGAACAGCAATGAAGCGAACACCGGTGCTTCAATTCTGTCGGGGGTGAGAAACTTCCTTGTCTCACCGAGAGCTCAAGAACTGTCAGCGCCAGGTGGAGACTGATCAGAAAATCTCTCTTCAAATGTGGGACCAGAGTCCCACCGGGCGTGCCAGAGAAACTGTTGGTTATGAATCTGCCATGAGGAAAGGATTTGGGTTAATGCGCCCAGATTCGCCCACCAGAATGAAAGGCCGGAAGGAAGAGATGCCTTCCGAGCCAATCTCCGGAGAAGGCCGGCTCCTTTTGGGGGTTTTCTGATTTAAGCTAAGAGTACAGGAAAGAAAGAAATATACATAAAGAGATTTACAAATATATTCAAAGGTTGGTGGGGGGAACTAACGATACGGGAACACACCAATCACCGCTACTTACCGCATATAAACACAAAGCATGACAAAGAACCGCAAAATCTAACGTATACTTCCGATACCCAAGCAATGTACGCACGGCTACAACGGCTCCCTAACAGACATTCCCTACAAGGAACTAACAGTACGGCAACACGTCAATCACCACCTACGGACACTAACATGGGTAGAAAGCAATCATAGAGATATCAGAGCCAGGTATATGTGTTTATGTAGAGAATTTAACCGCACAGCTTCAATGGCCCCCTAACAGACATTCCCTACAAGGAACTAACAGTACGGCAGCGCACCAATCACCAGATACGGACCAGCAACAAAACACACAACTGATGGAACTGCTACTACAGCTATTCTATGTATCCTTTTAATTCATGAAGTACAGGGGGTGCTTTAAACAAGCAATGCTAGAGGCACCTGATCATCAAATGTTGAAATGAATCAATGAGCCATGACACAGGTTAGCCTAAGGCATGAATATAAAGAAAGGCAGCATAAAAAACAGAAGCAGCAGAACAGAACCAAGCATATAGATTATATTTATAAGCAGAAGCACGATTACAATGGGCACAGTGGTTCCCTAACAGACATTCCCCTTCCACCCTTTACAATGAATTCACGGTGGGCTTTTATAGCCCGAGTCCCTCCCGTTACATTAATGGGCACAAGGTCCCGATCAAACATAAGCTGACAAAAGCGGCGAAAGAGCTGCAAATGCTGACCTTTTGTCGGACCAGACTGTACCCGCAGCATGGTCCTCCTGGAAGCTGGACAGCTACATGGCAGTGTGTTGGGCAAAATCTTCTTCTTCTGGCGGTGATGCGGGTAGCTGGAGCAGGTGAAACATCAGATCAGCTTTGAATGAGGCTACTGGCGTAGGCAGTGCAGCCCATGCTTGTCCTTTTGCTCGGCACGTTTCGGCTCTAATCCCGAAGCTGGACACTTGTCAGATGATGGATGATGCTGTGTGACACGTGTCTGCCTTGGAAGGCAGTCCGTCCAACTTCGCTTGGGATCAGAGCGTCTCGGGTTGCGCGGGCAGAAAACAGTGCAGTCGGGAAGGCCTTCATGCCTTGGTCAAATTCTGGGTTTGTTCCCCTACTGCGCACCTGTCAAGGGCGCACTTCGACTTCACTGCGAAGTCGGGCTGCGCACAGGTGGAAACTGGTGTTTGCCGCCGTACGGACTCTGCTCCGGCCTTTTATCATCTTCTGTCAGCCTGCCAGCCTGTCAATCTGCCAGTTGCAAGGTGCGCCCAGAAACTGGGCGAAGTGCGCACTTCGCACTAAAACTGGGCGAAGTGCGAACTTCGCACTCAGACTGGGCGAAGTGCGAACTTCGCACCAGATCGGCGAAGTGCGCACTTCGCACCCAGACTGGGCGAAGTGCGCACTTCGCACCAAAACTGGGCGAAGTGCGACACCCAGACTGGGCGAAGTGCGCACTTCGCACCAAAACTGGGCGAAGTGCGCACTTCGCACCAAAACTGGGCGAAGTGCGAACTTCGCACCAACACTTAGCCATTTTTCAGGTAACTTGCTGGAAAGTTGAAAAATCAACTGGGGACTCCAAGAAAGGGGGGAAAGAAAGAGAATGCGGGAAAGAAAAGGAAAGGGAGAGGAGAAGGAAAATAGGGGAAGGGGGAAAAAGAAGAGCAGCACTGTTACAACACTGAAGACATTGCACCCCGTGCAAAATGTGACAACAGGGCCCAACACCACCTTTTTTGCTTAAAACAAAAATGGTGCTGACTTTTAGAACAAAAACGAAGGCGCTTTCGCCCATTTAGCCCCGAAAAGGGATTGCGCTCTCCATCTAGGGCGAAAACACTTGGGCCCCACTTGTTTTTCGTTGTTTTCTAGCCCGAAATGGGCCTGTGCTCCATTCTTGCTCCGAAATCAAATTGCGCTGGCCAACTTAACTAGTTTCTATTGTCGTTTTTGAGGCCGAAATGAGTTTTCAACAGAAGTGTTGGCGCGAAACAACTCTCGCCTATCAAAAACCATGAATTTACTTGGACCTTGCAATGAGAACTCGGAGAAAGACCCTACATGATGAGTGAAAAAGAAAGGATTGCACGCCTCCTTGAGTGCAACCAACAAATCTCGACAACAAAACATGGAAAAGAAGGAATGTATTCTGAAAAAGAAGAGTTTTTCAGGGAAGAAGAGATCATTATATAACAAAATTTCTCACAAAATAAACAATGTGGCAGGGATGGCAACATCTCTAGAAGCTCGCGGGGGGATTGAGCTCGCCTCAATGTGAAGATCCCATGCCTTATCTGTTGGGCGCAGAGTCATCGTCGCTCTCTTTTTCTCAATGGTCGTTGGTAGCAGACTCTTCCTCCAACTTCTCCCTTTCTCCTTCCTCTTCTTCTCTTTTGTGCTCATGGTCCCCTTCTTCTCCTTGGTCTCCTTCTTCTTGTGCTTGATCTTCATGCTGCTGGGAAGACTCCAATTGTGGGAGACGCTCATAGATACGATCATAGGTTGCTTGGACCAGGGCCCAGGCATCTTCTTGGAGCGTAGCACGATCTTGGAGCTCCCTAACCAGGTATCCAAAAGTCTCAAGCTGGTCTACGTCAACGAAGTTAGCCCTCTGGCTGAGGTCCACCAAACAAGATTCGATCCGTGCGAACCTGGTCATTAACTGCATTACTTAGGGCTTCTATAATAGGCTCACCCCAACTGTCAATCTCCGAAGTATCGCCTTCAAAGGTGTCCCAAACTGGGTTCAGTTCTTCCTTCGTCAAAATAGCCTCTTCCTCGTTAGTGAAGCCAGGGAAACTGAGTTGCGTGAGAGCTTCAAAATACATCAGAGAAATGTGCCTTTCCTGCTCGAACACTTCCAACAACCTTCTCGCCTCTCGGGCCCTTTCCACTTTTGCGAAGTAAGCCCACAGTGTCACCTTCGTAGTTGCCCATGACCGAGCAAGTGGGCTCATAGGAGTAAGCTAGAGGTCCATTTTTTCTAAGGTTTGCACCTTCATAGCCAGTTCCAGCCATCGGTCAATGTCCTTTTCGGCATCCTCCACGACAGGTGCGCCGTGAGTGACTGTTTGCTTGGCCTCCCAAATGAATGTGAGGACGGCTATTGCTTTTGACGCCCTTGCTCGGAAGTTTGCTAGGAAGTGATAGCGAACCTTCTTAATACGGTCTTTTGTGAAGACCTCCGATTGTACCACCTTCTCTGTCAACTGAGCTTGCAGTTCCTGGACCTGGGCATTCAAGGCTTGCACCTGGCTTTCTGCCTCTGCGTGTGCCTTAAGGTGATGTTCAGTTTCTCTCTTGTAATCGGTCACTTCTTGCTCCAAACTGGCCACGCGCTGCTGCAACTGCTCAGATTTGGACTGAGCCTCCTCGAGTTGTGCCCTCGTGTGCACTAAGGTCTCCTCGAGCTCCACGTTTTTGGCCTCCGCCTCGAAGAAGCGAGCTTTGTAGTGCTCCCCATGAAAATAGATGGAGCCCATTTCAACCTGGATATTCCCCATCTTCTCTGCTACGTCGATTGTTCTTAAGTCTTCAACCGTATGATGGTAGGAGTAATCCATTGGTGTCATTTCCTCCAGGGGATTTTGAACTTTGGGCACCTTCTCCATCTTGTGGAGTTCCATCTTCTCCGGGTCAAACATAGCCCTTTTTTCCACCTTGGCTGGAGCCTGCACATTTTTTCTCTTCCGGCCCTTCAGCCAGCTTGAGGAACTCTGACACGCTCGGCGTATGCTCTCCACAATCGGGCGCTCCTGCAGAACTTCTAGCTCCATTTCCAATGGTTCCTGTACTCCAAAGAGTGGCGTGAAGGGGAAAAGAGCACACTGGGGGTTTGCTTCGGCAGATGGATCAGGAACAGATGGGGCAGTGACTACGGTGACTTTGGGAGACACTAGGGTTTGGATAGTGGTGACCGAGGCATTAGGATCTGAGAGTGGAATATCAAGGGGTGCCGCTGCAACTGAGGTGTAGGGGTGGATGATGCAGGAAATGCAAATGCGTTGGGGACAGACGCAAAGGAACTCAATGTGTGAGAGACAGGAGGGAATGATGAGGGGAGCAATGACTGGGATGCAGGGAAAGGCATGGCAGACATGGGGACTCCGAATGAAAGCTGGGTGGAAATGAGGGTTTTGGCGTTGGAAGAGATAGTTGCCAGAGGCACAGAAGCAAGGGAAGGAGAAAGAGATAACGCTCCTACGGGCTTGGGAAATACCAGAGCCGAAACGGTGAACTGTTGTCTGATTGGGCTTGCTCTTCCTTCTTCTCTGTTTGATGCTTCTGCTTCTAGGTCAATTAGATCCACCTCTTGCCGCCCTTGCTGTGTTGAAATAGGGACTTCAGGGACGCTTTCTTCCAGGTTGTCGACGTTGCAGAAGGGTTTGTTCTGAGAGATCGGGCTGCACCAGTCCGAGGCTTCTTTGCAACATGGGGAAGCGAAAGTGTTGCACCAGTGCTCCTCTTCCTTGGATTGACCTCTTCTTTAAGGGGTAGTTGCTCGTCTCCGTGACAAGTGGATCCTATTCAATTGTCTGCCCCTGTTCTTCCGCCGTGTCTTCCACTCTGCTAGGGCTTTGAGTGCTTCGAGGCACGATATCAACAAATAAGATAGGTTGGTAAGTGTCGAAATTTGCATCATATATCATGGAGAAGTTCTCGTCCAACACAAGAAACTGTTCGGATGCCTCCTTTTTATTGTGGACCCTCATGATCCACCAGTTAGCAATTTTTTTGTCTGACTAGTCGGGAACTTTGTCCTTCATCGCTTGAAACACTTGCTCATCAGGCACATGTGCTGGGTTGTGTGTAGGGTCATATTCTGCCTCCATCGTGTAGAAGTCGTGCCATGGGGGAAGTGACATCATCCTCTCCACATGCCATTCCAGATCATGCCCTGAGGGATTGTTGCGCTATGCTTCAATATCCGGGCACGGATAGCTATGGAAACTTTTTGCTCCGATCATTTGCCTGAAAATGTCTAGTGGGTTATACCTCTAGCGCTGGGGGAGCTCGATTAAGCCGAAATCGTACAATGTCACTGCAAGAAAGAACATTTGCTCGGTGACCGCCACCTTAATGTCGCCGAACTGGAAAGGTGAAGCGCACGTGTGCGGCTCCCTTCTCTCACACCCATATGTATCATCAGTGAAGTCGCTTTGTCGGGCAACTTCGAGGGTGAAAAGGTACTCCATGGTGTAGTACGACAACAGGAAGGGTTTTCCAGTAAACCCATAAATCCTGACGACAAGGCCCTGCGTAAGTTGGAACACATCACCCAACTTCTTCTGCACTACCTCGTCTCTCATCTGCCTCGGCACTCGTTCGCAAACGCAATAGATGAGCTCTAGAGCCGGGCCGAGAAACATCCTGTTGAAATTGTAGTAGGACTCACTTCTGGACAGACTTTGAGTCCACTGATAAACTGGGAGCGCCTTACCCTCTTTACTGGTGCGGTTCTTGGCGATGAAAACAAAGCGGTTGTGCATGTGGTAGAACAGGTACCAAACCAGGAAAGAGCAAAGTTGGAATGACGTATCCTTACCACTTTGCAGAACACTCAATAGTTTATGCATCTACCGCGCAACCCATTCTGCCCAATCGAAGAACACGGGCTTTGTCTTCGGCTCCATGGCGGCAAGAGTAGATTTCGCCATGCAAAATACACTCTGCGAGGGAAAATTGCCACTTATACACCGTTGCATCCATGGAGAGTCCCATAACCCATGCCAGCATGGAGTATATGTCAGGATGCTTAAACATTTTCAAGGGTTTGGGCAGGTCTGGAAATACCCCGGGCGTCGGCTTCTCTAGTAATTGCGTCTCTATGAACTGTCGCATTTGCGTTGTCGGCGTGTATCTTTCGTTGTTCAGTACTATTGATTTTTATGATTATGTAGTCGATAGGGGGATTTTCCCCACAAGAAAAAGCCTCCTGGACGTCTTTGGGAGAGATGGCGAACAACTTGTCCCCTTTGGCATTTTGGACCATCCTGGTCTAAGGGTCGTAAAACTTAGCAATTCCGCACACCAGCTCCGGGCAGTTATGCACAAGCGTGCACAGGTACCAATAGAGGTGAGAGTAATAGGCGGTCGTCCGCCTGCTTTCGACAGACACCTTTGTCATCATGACGTCCACAGTCTGGCGCAACTTCTCCACACTCTTGTTTGTGAGCATACAATCTCGGATTCTCCCCAACCTATCTTCGGGTGGTGGTGGTGCTACTTGTTTCTTTTCCTTCTTCTGCTTCTTCGCGCCTTCCGCCTTCTTTGAGGTCTTCTCCTTCTTGGGCTCGGTGCTTTTCTTGCCCATTTTGGCTATACGTTGGGACAAGCGCTCGCTCTGAAAAAGACAGTGTCTCACTGTTGCTTAGTGCACCGCGTTTTATCAGCAACACTCTCTCTCTGAACTTCGGCAATGGCAAGCAGTGATACTGAAAAACCCTCAGCAATTTCTTTGGTTTCATTTGAGGCGCAGCGATGGCCCTCTTATAGCATTGCAATTTACCCACCATCTTAATTGCGCTTTGGGGTGGAGTAAATGCATGGAGGGATCATGGGCGAAGTGGGAGATCTCCTGCGCGTTAACCAATGGTGGAGCGCTCCTCCCAATGATGACCAACTGCGTGGGCCGCAATCTTTCTTGAGAGACGTGATGCGCCGCTTTTTAATTTTCAAGGCACGATTTCCTGCTCCAACGACCTTCCTCGGGGCGTGCGCTTGCTAAGCTTCGCTTCGGAATGTGTGCCCGTGGCATTGGAGAAAGCGAAACTTCCTTTCGCTCTAGCAAACGTTTTCATTTTTAAGAGCCGAAATGGCTTTCGCTCAAAACGTCAAGCGAGAAACCCTTTCGCCCATTTAATGTCCGAAATAGAAAAACAGCGCCGTAATTTATGCAAGGCCTTGGTTAATTGGGAACAACTCATAATATCTTACTTTTTGGAGTGAAAACCATCTCTTTAATTCCTTGCCACGTGGCACTTGCACAAAAATAGCTCAAAGGGCCACGATTTGAATTTTGCCCATAAAGGAGAGCAAAAGCGCCTTTCGCTCAACAAAGCTCCCGAAACTTTGACTCGTGAGAAACTCACCTTTGACTTTGAATTTTGGGTTGGCCCCGCCTCGGTTGTAGCTTTCGCTCCCTAAGGCGTCGAAACATAGTTTCGCCCCTATGGAAGAGCGAAAGTCCTCTTTGCCAGATGATAGGGCGCCTTTCATCCGCTGTGAATTGCTTTGCTAGGGGACGCTTTAAAACAACGAAATGAACTCCTTTGCTCAAAAGAAGAGCGAAAATGCTCTAGCTGGCTTTGGGCGCCTGAAACTGCTCTTTTCCTTGGAGCGCTAGAAAACACACAAACTAAACTAAAAAAATTTTTATTTAAGCTCTTCCACACCATTTCCCTACCAACTCGATCCTCACCATAGCGAGGAACTTGGCCAAAACTGCACTTCTGAGAGCGCGAAGGGAAGCGAAGAGACTTATACTCCGAGAGAAAAGATATATACATACAAACAAAAGGAATAATTATGTACACAACTGAGGAATCTTTATTACTACCCCTTACTGGTAGTATGCCTTCAGATGAAGGCCATTGACTAATATTGGAAGAGTGAACCCATCTAAATCTTGGAGAATGAAAGAGTTTACCTGATTAACCCCAGAAATTCAAAATGGACCCTCCCAGAATGCATCAAACTTGTCGTGATTTCCTGGTTTGGATTTTCTCTCGTTCCATTTCAACACCAAGTCACCAACCTGGAAGGTCCGGTCGGAGGTTCTCTTGCCGAACCAATTTTTTGTGGTCTCGGCGTGCTTCATAAAAGCTTCATAGGCCTTTTCTCTTTCTTCTTCCAATTGCAACAATTGGGCCATCCTGACACTTATGGGATCAAACTCCTCATCTTCACCATCTAAAGACCGGAGAGACTGCAATGCGGGCAACTCAATGTGTGTGGGGAGAACTGCTTCCTTCCCGTACACCAGGGAATATGGGGACGTCTTGATCGATTTCTTAATTGAGATGCGGTCAGCCCATAAGGCTAGGTCCAGGAGCAGATGTCGACTCCACTTGTTCCCTTCCAAGGTTCTCTTCAGGATCTTCAGTAAGTTTTTGTTCGTTGACTCCGCTAAACCATTGCCCTGCGGGTAATAGTTAGACGAAGTCTTTAAGTAAATACCATACTTGCGAATGCGTAGATTTTGGCACCGGTGAAGTGGGTGCCATTGTCGGTTACGATTGCATCCGGTATCCCGAAACGGGTTATCAATCCTTCCAAGAAGGCAATGACTACATCCTGGTTAGCTTGCTTGGTTGGCATCGCTTCCGCCCATCGGGTGAAATAGTCTGTAGCTGTTAGGATATACTTATGCCCCGCAGAGGAATTAGGATCTATCGCCCCAATGAAATCTAAGCCCCATTGCTGAAATGGAGCCTCGACCTGAATTGGGTGCAAAGGCAAAGAAGCATTCCTGGTCCGACCGACGTACCTTTGGCACTTATCACACTTCTGGCTGACCTCGAAGGCATCGACAAAAATAGTGGGCCAATAATAGCCTGCTTTAATGATTTTTAAGGCCATAGGCCTTCCTGTGAAATGTCCTCTTGACATCCCGGAATGGAACTCGTCAAGGATCCTCTGTTTCTCTGTCCCCCTGACACACCTCGGGAGAACTCCATCTATATTCCTGTGAAACAAACCACTCGACAACAACACATACCTGCAAGCTTGAAGCCTAAACCTTCTCCTCTGCGAAGCATTGAGGCGAGAAGGGCACCTTCCGGTATTAAAGTATTCGACAAGGTCCTCTATCCAATCCTTGCCATCTACAGACCGATTTGCAAGATCGCTCTCTTGTGCTGGATCATCCCACTGGCATGCTATTACCTCGGATGCGGTGCTCCTGGCAAGTTCTTGGCACAATGCTCGGCCGCGGACCAATTTAGTGGGCCTGACCTCTATGTCGAATTCTTGGATCTTGGAGACCCATCCTGCCCTTTTATTACCAAGCTCACCTTGGATGATGAAGTGACGTCAGGGTGTACTACGTACACTATTGTCTTGCTCTGGGAGACGAAATGGTGAAACTTCTTCAATGACCGCATCATTGCATGCACTTGTCTCTCTATGAAGTTATACTTCTCCTCATGCGGATGGATGACTTGGCTCAGGAATGCTATCGGTCGTTCATCCCCGTCCTCGTTCTTCTAAGTAAGGACAGCTGCATAGCTCTCCGGTTCATCGACGGCGTAAAGGATAAAGTCTTTGGAGTAGTCGGGGTTCACCCAAATAGGGGCTTGAGCGATTCTCTCTTTGATTTCTCTGAATGCCCGCTTCCTTTCCTCAATCCACTGAAACTCAACATCCTTCTTTAGGAGTTCGGTCATTGGCTTAACCACCTGAGCGAAATCAGATATGAACTTCCTAACGAAATTGATCTGCCCGAAAAAGGATTGGAGGCCTTTCTTGTTTGTTGGCAGAGGTAGCTTGAGGAGGGCTTCAGCCCTAGCAGGATCGACAGCTAGTCCCTTCTCTGAGATTACATGGCCCAGGAGCTTACCTTCTTTCACCGCGAAAATGGACTTTTTCGGATTTATGGAAACTCCGAACTCTCGGCACTTCTCAAATACTTGACGCAAATGTAGACCGTGTTCTTCCCTTTTGTGGGAGAAAACAGTCATGTCATCTAAATAAATCACAATGATGCGATTCAGTAACTCACCGAAGGCTAAGTCCATCGCTCTTTGGAAAGTCGCTCCGACGTTCGAGAGGCCAAATGGCATTCATTGGTAGGCAAAAGTGCCCCACTTGGTGGTGAAAGCAGTTTTGTACTGATCCTCATCCTTCACCCAGATTTGATTGTATCCGGAGAAGCCATCTAGTAGAGAGAACCTCTGTGCTCCCGCCACTACATGAAGAATTTGATCGATTTGGGGTAGTGGGTAGTGGTCCTTTAGAGATGCTTGATTGAGATTTCGAAAATCAACACACAAGCGGATGTCTCCATTCTTTTTTTGCACTGGGACCAAGTTCGCCACCCAAGAAGAGTGCTTGATAGGATAGATAATCTTTGCCTCTAGCATCTTCAGGAGCTCAGCCTTCATCAACACTTCAATCTTTGGGTTGACCGGCCTTTGTTTCTGTCTGAAAGGTTTGACCCCTTCCTGCAGCTCGATCGTGTGTTGGAAGACGCTCTTATCGTACCCTTTCAGGTCCCGATAACTCCAAGCGACAATATCTGGGTATTCCTTACATAGGGTCCTGATTTGCTCGATCTCTTCTGGCGTACAATCGATTCCAACCTTAATCACCTTTCCGGGTTCTAGCTCCAGTTCCTTGTATTCTCTCACGTCTACTTTGATCTTATGAGCGAGGGACCTGTCATCTTGATCGAATAAACTTTCAAGGGTGATTAAGCCCTTCGGAACGTGATTATTTTTCAATTGTATCAATCCCTCATACTCTTCTTCATCGAGGGTCCTACCTTCGATAGTGCTGGCTTCATTAATAAAAAAATTGACAATTTGCTCATCATTGTCGAACACCTGCCAGTGAATATTCTTGTCTGGCATCGAAGGCCTGTAAATCACTCTTACCGTCTTCGGTTTCTGCATCATGTTTTCAATGGGGGAGAATCTGGCTCCAATAGACGCCAAGACGTCAGCGTGCTTATTTCGCTCTCGCAAAATAGCTCGGATATTCAGGGCTGTGAAAGATTCGAGCAGGTCCCATACCTTGTTGCGGTATGCCTTCAGGTAATGTTGCTTTGCGACACACTTATTGGTGACTTGGTTGCAGATCAACTCCGAATCTTCGAAGATCTGCAACTGCTTGATTCCAAGTTTGTCTGCTTTTCTTAACCCCAAGCACAGGGCTTCATACTCAGCAGCATTATTAGTACAGCTCCATGCGAGTCTGTAGGAGTAGGTTTTCTGCTTTCCCGAAGGAGAGATAAGGACAACTCCTGCCCCGACGCCATTCTTACATCGGGCACCGTCAAAGAAGAGCTTCCATAGTTGATCGGCAATGGGGTCTTCATCACTCGATACCTTAGCCTTTTCGGGCTTGGTGATCGAGTAGCACCCTATCTCTGATTCGATCATGGCGTTGAAATCGCGCATGGAAAATTCGTCTTCTATGCGGAGCTCGTCCAGGGCTTCTTCCATCAGCTCTACTCCTCCTTCCTCCACTTCCTCAATCAGATTGACTGAGTCCACTTGCTTCTCCGCATCCTGGATCCTTTCGATATGAAAGGTAGAGGGTTTCTCATTAAAAATTTTAATCCTCCTTCCTCTGAAGGGGATTTCCAGATGCGAATAATCCAGAGACAAATAGCCTCCTAGTTTGGCGGTGAATTCCCTTGATAGGCACATACTGAAATACGGCTCTAAATCCACCACCACAACTTCTTGTATCACGGTGATTTGCGGCATCTTATGCAACACGATCGGAATATCCTTGATCACCCCTACTGTCTTGACCGGAGTTCCGTCCAGTTGGAGCACTCTAGGACTACTCCTCGTGTACTCCATGCCCATAATCTCGCAAACAACCTTGGGCATCACAGTAGTAGCAATGCCAGAGTCGATCATGCAATTATGCACAACCCACCCCTCCATCCCGAGGGACAGATAGAATGGCAACGACCTGTTCTTCCCAGTGGCCGAGGTAGTCAACGTCTGAGTCAAGATAGTTTGAGTCGGCCTTTCCTTGCCTTTAGCAGATTTCAACGATTCTTGCAATAGATCGACTTGGCCGGGTAGCTGAAGCGCATCAAAGAGGCTTACCTTAGCTGGAGTTTTCTTTAGTTCTTCAACAATGTTGTATGCTCCTGTACCAGACTCACCTCCCTCCTTCGTAGTCTCGTATCTGGTTCGATACTGCTGCGTCGCTTCCACCCTTTGACGCTTGGTCAATGAGGGATACCTGAGCCTTTCTCTTGCCTGGTCCCTTGTCTTGGTTTGGGGTTGGGAGGGTGAAGCCTATGGTTGAGGAACTCTCCCCCTAGCTCTCGGAGGTAAGAGATCCTTCAATAAGACGAGTTCCTCCGGCTTCGACACTTGGGCAGGCTCTTTTACTGGCGGTGACATCTTCTCACTCAGCACCTTGGAGCTTGCAGGTACCTTTAACGGTTCCATTTGAACCGGATCAACTTCAATGGGTTTTTTACCTGTCCTCATCAGAACCGAAACCTGCTCGATAGGGGGAATCATAAAGTTGCGGTCCACTTCTCTGATCATATTTACTTGCCCACCAGGAACGTTGTCCGCAAGGGTCTGTACGTAGTTCAAATGGACCATGCAAGTCTCCTCGTCGTGCGGGTCATTGCAGGTGGAGCACCAATAAGCTCTATCAGATGGACCAACTTCTTCATTATCTAACATCACCGCATTTCTCTCGGGAGCCCTACTAGTGGAAGCAGCTTGTTCTCTAGTAATCGAGGGAGGAGGAGTGAATCTCCTTGGTTGGAAACTCTGATCAGATTGCCTCCTCTTTAAGACGGTGATCTCATTCGCCATTGTCCTCATTGATGATCGTAGATCCTGCAATTCTTTGGCCTGATCTGGATTTGCAGCTGCCGGAGGCGCGGGTAATGGCAACGGCGCCAATGGTGCAGGCAATGCCGGATATGGGATAGGAGCTGGAAGTTGGGGAACAACGGGTGCTTGAAACTGCGAGGCGGGTACCGTCTGGTTCTGAGAAGCATTGGGATTCCATGATTGAGTAGGGTACATTGGGGATGTAGGCAATGATTGAGAGGATGCACTAGGATATAAATTTTGGGGTAAGTTCGGAAAAATTGGCATAGTCATTTTCGGAGGTAACTTACCAATAGCGACTAAATCGGCCTCAGCTTTCTGTGCCTGAGCGTACAAGGCTGGAAATGTGTTGACATTAGCGTGTATGATGCTCATGCTGATGTAAGAATGGAAAGCCCTTAGGTAATAAAATGTCGCTTGGACCGCCAGTAACTCTCTGTCAGGTTCGGGCGAACCTGACATTAAAATCCGCTACCTCTTCTTGAGGGTGCCTTTGAATAGTGGTGAACTGGTGCAACAAGGAGAAAGGGTCCGCTTGTTCATTGAAACCCCTTATCAATTGTTTCGCTAACTGGTCCCATGTAGCGATGGTACTGGGCGACAACGATTGGTACTGTTGTCACATTTTGCACGGGGTGCAATGTTTTCAATTTTTGTAAGAGAGCTGCTCTTCCCTTTCCCTCTTCCTCTCTTTCCCCTTCCTCTTCTCCCCCTTTCTCTCTCTTCCCTACATTCTCATTCTTCCCTCTTTCTCTTGAGCCCCTCAGTCAAATCTCAAAAATGACAGCAGTTGCCCTGAAAAATGGCTAAGTGTCAGGGCGCAATCCGACTTCGCAGCGAAGTCGGAGTGCGCCCTCCAGTTGGAGCGCAGCAGGAGTGCAAAGTGCGCAGTGTGACAGAATCAACCAGAAGAACAAGTGTTCTGGGCGCAACCCGACTTCGCAGCGAAGTCGGAGTGCGCCTTGCTTTCTGGGCGCACTTGGTAAGCAGGCTGGCAGGAAAATGACTAAGTGCTGGGGCGCAACCCGACTTCGCAGCGAAGTCGGAGTGCGCCCCCTTTCCAGGGCGAAGTCCGTACAGCAGTGTAAATCAGCTTCCACCGGTGCGCAACCCGACTTCGCAGCGAAGTCGGAGTGCGCCCTTTGACAGGTGCGCAGTAGGGAGACAAACTCAGAAGTTGACTAAGGCATGAAGGCCTCCCCAACTGCGCTGTTTTTCACCTGCGCAACCCGACGACGCTCTGATCCTGGGCGAAGTTGGATAAACTGCCTTTCAAGGCAGACACGTGTCAAGCAGCATCATCCGACAAGTGTCCAACTTTGGGATCCGAGCCGAGACGTGCCGAGCACAAGGACAAGCATGGGATGCACTACTTATGCCAGCTACCGCCTTTAAAGCTGATTGGAGGTTCTACCTGCTTCAGCTACCCGCATTCCTGCCGATGAGAAGTTCTACCTAACGCGCTGCCACGTATCTGTACAGCCTTCAGGGAGACCATGCTGCGGGTACAGTCCAGCCCGACAAAGGTCAAGATCGTCAGTTCCGCGGCTGCTTTTGTCAGCTAATGTTTGACTGGGACTTTGTGCCCATAAATGTAATCGGGGGTTCTCAGGCTATAAATAGCCACCACGTTTTCATTGTAAAGTGGTGGAAGGGGAATGTCTGTTAGGGAACCATTGTAGCTGTGCTTCTGCCTTTTAATATAATACATACACTTGGTGCTGTTATACTGTTTTTATTTTGTATGCTGCCTCTCCTTGACATTTCTGCCTTACGTTTTCCCCGTGTCATGGCTTGTTGATTCACTTCAGCATTTGGTGGTCAGGTATTCCCGAGGTGCATAAATCGAGAGGATATATAGGGCAAACGTTAGTGGCAGTTTTCTGGTTATGTTTTGTGTTATAGTGTTGTTAGTAGTGGTGATTGATGCGTTGCCGCATCGTTAGTTCCTTGGAGGGAATGTCTGTTAGGGAACCATTGTAGCTGTGCTTCTGGCTCTTAACACAAAACATATACCTGACTCTGTCCTACTGATTAGTGACAGCATCCATAGTGGTGTGTTATGGTTATATTGGTGTTAGTAGTGGTGATTGATGCGTTGTCGTCATCGTTAGTTCCCCCCACCCAACTCCAATCTAATTTGGAATCCCTTTCCGCATTTTTATCTCTTTCCCCTGCACTCTTATCTTGAACCTCAAAACCCCACAGGAAGCCGGCCTTCTCCGGAGATTGGCACGGAAGGCATTCCTTCCTTCCGGCCTTTCAATGTTGGTTTGCGGGTCCTAGGGCGCAATAGCAACAAATCCTTTCCTCATGGCGGATTCGTGACCAACAGTTTCTGGCACGCCCGGTGGGACAAGGAAGTTTCCCACCCCCAAACAGAATCGAAGCACCGGTGTTCGCTTCATTGCTGTTCAAAATCAGAACACCTGGCGACTCTGCACGAACATATCCTCTGAGTCCGAAAGACCGGTCCTAGCACCTTCATGCAAACGAGAAGGTGGCGAGCAAGGGATCCGAGAAACCCGCCCGCCTTTTACGAACTAGACATCAACGCTCGAGGCGAAATTGTCGAGCCGGGCTGATCAACAAGCTCGTGTCGACGAAGCCGAGGCTGAAATCCGAGAAGAAGCCGAAGCCGAGGTCGAAGGAGCTGAGAACGAAATAGAAGAGGCCGAGGAAGAAGAGGAATCTACATCCTCGGAAGGTACCGACACTGAGTATACAACCGACGGAGGAGAAGAAGAAGAAATGGCTGCCCAGCAGCAGAATGATGATGATCTCTTCCCGGCGGTGGACTCTACGGGGCCCTTGGCCCTGGTCGGACAGCAAGCTGTGCCCCCTGCTGCCTTAAAATCCATCCCTACATACGACGGCTACGGCAAGACGGCGTACGAGCACATCCAGGACATCCTTGCCCCGGCCGCATTGCACTCCATTATCGACGAAAGTGTGAAGACCCGTCTCGCCGGCCCTTTCCCTAAGGGGAAAGCTTCTCTACCGGTGGAGATCGCCGCGGAGGGATCTATCACAGGGTGGCCCCGACTCGCCGTAAGGCTCGTGAAAGGATGCAACGAGTCCGCCGACCCCACTTCTTTGCCGCATCGGGTCCAAGTATCCAGAGACAACCCCAAGAGGAGGTGTCTGACTTTAACATCAGGTTTGCGAGATCCCGGAAACGGGTACCTCGTGAACTTCGGCCTTCAGCTGGCATGGCTGCTCACTACTACCTGAGATCCTTCAACTCAGACATATGCCTGCCGTTGAAGATTGCCAGAATAGACTCGTTTCCTGCTCTGTACGATGCTGCCCAGCAAGCTGAAGCGGATATCATTTCCATCGGCAGACTCCCGTCCAGGGTGCAGGAACCCATTCATCCCGACTTCCCCAGATCCCAATATCCGTCAGCTTCTGGTGGTGCGCCGTCCACATCAGGGCAGCAACCCCAGCAGCAATGGAATCCGGCGCCGGTCGTAACTCCTTACGGCCCGCCGCAAATGCATTATCCTCACCCACCTCTTCCTACCCCGCATTTTCCAAGGACTCCCTGCTCCCCGCAGTACGCACCTTATTCCAATCCTCCTCCATTAGCCGCATTGCCTCCACCGGCACAATTGCCGCCTCCTGACAATAACATTCAGAACACAATCCTCCAGGAGGTACGGGCTTTGGCCTCAGGTTATCATGCCATGTCCAATGACATGACCGCTCTGAAGAAGAAGCAGGCCCAGATGGACCTCGCTCCTAGGAGGCCATATCCGCCCCCGGCGCTGACAAAAGACAGGCCTCCAAAACAACAACTGCAGAGGCGTCCGCCTCCGAGAAATGCTGCTATCGAAGACCAACCTCGGTCCTTCCGACCGAGTCAACTGGTGCACTACGTGCAACGACCCGCATTCGGAGGAAGACTGCACACTGCACCAGCACTACATCCAGACTTTGGCCGGCAGCGCCATAGAGGACGATGAACTCTACATGATCCTGGACGGCGAAGCCAACTTTGCCCTCCCAAAGGAAAATCTAGTGCCGCCCGCCAAGGAAGAAAAGAAAACTGCAGATGCTGCCAAGCCCTTGCAGGTGTATGCCAGAAGAGAAAAGGCGCAGCCCGGTGGGCTGCCACCATACAAGCGGCTGTGGCCCTACACAGCCCAGGAGAAGGCATCCAAAGACAAAGCTCCAGCCAAGCCTCCTCCGGTAAAGGCAGCCCCTATTCCAGCCAAGCCTCCTATAGCAAAAGCTCCAGTTCCGGCTAAAGCTCCAGAACCTCAGCCTCCAGCTGAAACCAAAGAACAAGCCCAGGAGAAGCTGAAGTACCCGTCTCTGACCAAGAGACAGAGAGTTGAGGCCACCCAGCAGTACCGGACGAAGTATGAGCCGGCAAAAGAAGCAGAATGAGCTAGCACCTCGGGCTACAGCATAGTAGACGAGTTAAAAAGAACACCCGCTAGAATCAGCATGTACGATGCTCTTCTGCTCCCAGGCCAGGTGGATCTGCTGCAGGAATCTCTGAAAAACATGAAGAACGGCAAGCAGATACAGCCCGCTGTCCTGGTTCAACCTCTGACAGTCTCAACCACTGGGAAGAACAGACCGCCTCCCTTCTATCTGTCTTTACGGATGCAAGGGCACATAGTACACAACTGCATGGTGGACTCTGGCGCTTCCACGACTGTTATGCCGAAAGCCGTCTGTGACGAGATCGGGATGGAGTACACAAGGAGCAGCCAAGGCGTGCTGCAACTGGACGGCACCCCTGTCAAGACAGCTTGGTGTCATAAAAGACATCCCTATTCGGCCGCATAAGGCTCTCGACATCGTGGTCATCCAAGAGGTCGTGGTTGTTGACCTGGCTCCCTACTTCGGCATGTGTCTCTCCCGGGAGTTCACTGCGAAGCTGGGCGGGTACCTGTCTCTAGACTACTCACACATGGAAGTGCCCTTCAAAGGAAGAAGAGTGAGAATCTTTAATGAGAAGCCTTCCACCTTCCTAGTAGAGAAGATACCCGGAGAAGAGTTGGACTGCATGGTCCAGCTGTCTGAGGAAGAACTGGTGACGGTAGAGCTGACGGAGCAAGCCCTCGAAGTGCTACAGCTCGAAGATGAGTTCTCTTTGCGGGATTTCAATGCCGTAATTGAGACACAGCAGGGCTGTTACACCATTGTACAGCCCGAGAGGCTTGACAAGTCAGCTGAAAAGGAAGTGGGACCCGCACCTGAGAAGCTGTGGAAGCTTTTCTTTGACGGCGCGCGATGCAAAAATGGCGCCGGTGCAAGGGTGCTTCTGGTTTCTCCGACCGGGATCCGTAAGGACTATACCTACAGAGTTGGCCTGGAGTTGCACTAACAACTCGGCGGAGTACGAAGCCCTGTGCTTGGGATTGCGAAAGGCAGAGAGGCTGGGGATTAAACACCTGCAGATCTTTGGAGATTCAGAGCTGGTGTGTCACCAGGTTACGAACAAGTGCGCCTCCAAAAAGCACTATCTCAAGGCATACCGCAACCGGGTGTGGGACCTGATGGAGTCGTTTGACTCGTTGAATGTCAAGGCGATATCACGCGAGAAAAACAAGCACGCTGACATTCTGGCGTCTGTTGGAGCCAGGTACGTTCCGGCTGACGACGTTGTCCAGAAACCGAAGCCGGTTCGCACTATTTACAGGCCTTCCGTGCCTGATAAGGACACCCACCGGCAGGTGTTCGATTGTGACGAGGAGATCGTCACATTTTTGGTAAATGAAGCATGTTCAATCGAGAGTAGAGACCCTGATGACGAGCAATATGAGGGGTTGATACAGTTGAAAAATAATCATGTCCCAAAAGGACTGATTACATTGGAGAGTCTATTTGATCAAAATGGCAGAGCTATATCTCATAGGATCAAAGTAGACCCGAAGCAATATGCCGACTTGGAACTCGAACCTGGTAAAACCATCAAGGTCGGGACAGACTGCACTTCGGAGGAACTTGAGCGGATCAGATCACTGTGCCAAGAGTTCCCCGACATCGTGGCCCGGTGCTACGAGGATTTGAAGGGGTATGACAGAGATGTAATCCATCATACCATTGAGCTAGAGGATGGCGCCAAGCCGTTCCGGCAGAGCATAGGGCCGTAAATCCGAAAATCGAGGCCATGATGAAAGCCGAGCTCCTGAAGATGCTCGAGGCCAAAATCATCTACCCCATCAAACATTCATCCTGGGTTGCGAATTTGGTGCCTGTGAGGAAGAAGAATGGCGACATCCGTCTCTGTGTCGATTTCAGAAACTTGAATCAGGCCTCCCTCAAGGACCATTATCCGCTTCCCCAAATTGATCAAATTCTACACATCGTTGCTGGAGCCCAGAGATTCTCACTTCTAGATGGATTTTCCGGCTACAACCAGATTTGGGTCGTGGATGAGGACCAAGGATAAAACGGCGTTCACCACCAAATGGGGGACGTTCGCCTATCACCGCATGCCTTTCGGCTTATCCAATGCCGGTGCCACATTCCAAAGGGCCATGGACCTGGCCTTTCGAGAGCTGCTCAATAAGATCATTGTCATCTACCTTGATGACATGACTGTTTTCTCTCACCAAAGAGGGGATCATGTTTCCCACCTGCGGCAAATATTTGAGAGGTGTCGAGAATTCGGCATTTCCATAAACCCGAAGAAGTCTGTCTTCGCGGTAAAAGAAGGTAAGCTGCTGGGACATGTCATCTCCGAGAAAGGCCTCGCCATTGACCCTGACAGAGCAGAAGCCCTCCTTCGCTTGCCAGCCCCAATTGATAAAAAAGGGCTGCAGTCCTTCTTCGGCCAGATTAACTTCGTGCGGAAGTTCATCCCGGACTTCGCACAGGTGATCAAGCCTATGGCCGAACTGCTGAAAAAGGATACAACTTACGAATGGACTGATGAGAGAGAGCAAGCCTTCGAGGAAATCAAGGCTCGAATTGCGCAAGCTCCGGTGTTGATAAACCCGGACTACTCCAAGGACTTCATCCTCTACGCGGTGGGAGAACCGGAAAGTTACGCCGCAGTCCTAACACAGAAGGGAGACGATGGCGAGGAGCGCCCCATAGCGTTCCTGAGCCAAGTGATTCAGCCGCATGAAGAAAAGTACAACTTTATAGAGCGGCAGGTTCACGCTGTCATGAAATCGCTCCGGAAGTTCAGGCACTTTGTCTCCCAGAGCAAAACGACTGTCTTTGTGATTCACCCGGACGTTCGAAGCTTCATCATACAAGGGGAGCCGGGTCACAAGAGAGCAGGATGGATTGCAAAAATCCAGGAGTTCGACATCGAAGTGCGGCCCACCAAGCTTATCGTAGGCCGAGCCTTGTGTCGGAGCTGGCCCGAAGCGCCGTAGCCGGCATCTCCGCCTCGTAAGTGGGAGGACACAAGGAACAAGCATCAACCCGGCCAACTCCTTATCGGAGGGGGAGTGACTGGACAGATGAACTGGTGAGATATTTCTGCACCGGAAGATGTCCAGATCACCTGAACGCCTCACAACGAAGGAGATTTCGGCTAGGTGCACTCAAGTACACTCTTCGCCCCGAGGGGCTTTACTTCAAAAACATTGACGGCATCCTGTTGCGTTGCGTCAGGAAATCAGACCAATCCAGGGTCCTCGGAGATTTTCATTCCGGGATGCCTGGAGGTCATCATTCCGCAAGGCCTACGGCCTTGAAAATAATTAGAGCCGGGTACTATTGGCCCACTCTATTTACAGACGCTTATGCGGTCTGTTCCAAGTGTGATCAATGCCAGAGGTTTGCTGGCATAAACAGAAAAGCACCCCTGCCCCTTCAACCGATTCAGGCCGAGACTCCGTTCCAAAGAATGGGGTCTAGACTTCATTGGGGTGATTTCGCCTAATTCCTCTGCCGGACACAAGTTTATTCTTACAGCCACCGATTACTTCACACGGTGGGCAGAGGCGATCCCAACCAAAAACGCGGACCAAGAAACGGTCATCGGGTTCCTTGAAAGCCTGATTACCCGCTTCGGGGTTCCAGAGTCAATTGTAACGGACAATGGTCCGGGGTTCGCAGGGCGCTGTACTCACGGAGTACACCGGCAAACTTGGCATTTATCACAAGATGTCTTCTAATTACTACCCGCAGGGGAATGGCCTTGCTGAGTCTACTAACAAGAACCTCCTGAAGATCATCAGAAGGACCATTGAAAGGAACAAGCGGACTTGGCATTCACTTCTGAACCGGGCGCTGTGGGCGGACAGAGTTTCGTTCAAGACGTCCATTAAAACGTCCCCCTATGCGCTCGTCTATGGTAAAGAGGCTGTCATGCCATCCCACATTGAAATCCCCGCTCTCTGGATGTTGGACGAAGAGAGAAGCAGCGGAGATCCGGTGGATGACAGATTGTGCCAACTCCTGCAGTTGGAGGAAGACAGGGAAAAGCATACCAGGCCTTCACCAAGCATGTTGAAGCCACTCAAGGCTGGTTTGCGAAAGGCACCACTGCCCGAGTTTTTGAAATCGGGGACCTGGTGCTGAAGTGGGACTCATTGAAGGCGAAGCCGGGCAACCACGGGAAGTTCGATGCCCTCTGGGAGGGCCCTTATCAGATTGCCCGGGTGAACCAGCTCAACGCTTACATACTTCGGGATATGGAGGGTCAGCTCCTACCTATTCCCGTTAACGGGTTCCACTTGAAAATTTACCGCTGTTGAAGGTGCCCAACGGGCCCTTCCTTGTACAAATTTCCCTTATGCATTTTACTTTTCAGCATGTACAGTTTTCAGCTTTCAGTTTTTCCATTTTTTCAGAGCCCAAGTAGGACAAAAGGAGAAAGCACGACTTCGCAGCGAAGTCTGGTGTCGCCCCTCAGAAAGAGCGAGGTGCGTAAAGAGACCGCCCAAGAAAGGAGGGAAAATCGCTAAGTCGGGTGCGCAGCCCGACTTCGCAGAAGTCGGGCTGCGCACCACCCAAAGGGCGCAGTTGGAGAGGGAGCATTAAAAGGGGTTAAGGGATGGGTGGGATGGGGCAGGGCGGTTTGGGAAGTACCGAGATGCGCCCGTGTTCCGGGCGCAGCTCGAGTGGTCCACCAAAGAAGGAAAGGCAGAAAGGGACTAGGCCTAAGTGGACTGCGCCCGGTTTTCGGAGAAGTTCGAGCTGCGCCCATCCAAAGGGCGCAGCTGGGAAGTGAAAGCAGCAACAGAAAAGAAGCAAGTGTCGGTTCGGACTGCGCCCAATTTTGGGGCGAAGTCCGACTGCGCAGGCGAAGTCGGACCGCGCCCAATTTTGGGGCGAAGTCCGATTGCGCCCTGTTTCCTGGGCGCAGCTTGGATGGTTTATAAAAAATAAATAAAAAATTAATACTCCAAGTGTGGGCCCAAGGCGCGCAACGGCTGTGAAGGTTGGGTTTCCGAACCAAAAGGGTTTTGCCTCGAGCAGTGTGCCCAGATTGTGGCAGTGACGTCAGCCATGGCGCAGCAATCAAAGTCAAATTTAATGATTGCGCAACCTTCAAGGAAAACGCAATCAAGGAGGCATGGCGCGGTAACCAGGGTACATCTTTCAAGACGTTCTCCTGCGCAGACACCAAAAAACATAACGTCTTCACTAGCCGGCCGACCTACCCCCTCCTGCACACCATTAATGACGCTGTCATTATCTAGAAAAGGAGGTCTGGTGCACCCAGACATGCCAAATCGTGCAGATTATTCCTGTGACTGCGAAATCTTGTGCAGACGTCCAGAGGTCATAATTATTGTTGTTTCGAAGGAATGGACAAAGGAAAGTTGCCAATGCCAGCTCAATCCAGCGAAGGGCGCGAAAGTGGAGATTTCCCGCAGTCAAATGCTTTCAGGAGTGAGACGCCGCAGGATCAAAAGTCAAAATCCCGGACAAAGAAAGTACAGCGTGGGCAAGCCCCACCACCACCGGTTAATTACCTGTCTGGGTACAAGGACGGCTTGTTTTCCATGAGCCTTACTAAACTGCGGATAAATGTGGAAAATTGGGCTGATAAAGTTTCGCCCTCTCACCATTTCGGGGCTGCGTACAAGTCGAACCTTCATCGGTTCTTATGCCCTCCTGTCCACCTATGCCCGGAGCTGGTCGACATCATTGTCAGACATTACAGGCCAGCTACCCGGCAAATTTGCAACTGCAGCGGAAAACCCTTGTTCGCACTCCGCAGAGAGACCGTCCAGCCGGCCTTCGCCCCGGGGTTGCAATATGACTCCAGCGCGATTGTTAAAAGGATAAATCTTGGCGAGCAAGCGGGGCGCTTTACGCATACAAAAAAGATGAGGGATTTCCTCAACTCATAGCTGAACGCCCCGCTCGCAGCTGGACAATGGCCAACCGGCCCCATACCCCTGGAAAGGTTTCAAAATAAATATATATACACCATCCTGGCGTGGGTCCTCGGCTGCGACTCTGACGAGCTGGTACGGCCGTACTAGCTAGCGCTGGCAGAATGTCTCCTATGCGGAGAATCTTATGAACCAGCAGCGCAAAAAGTGGGAAGCGCCCGATCTTCTTCGACTGGGCGGACCGGCTTGCATACGCCATTCACTCCACTCGGTGAAGCTACGTAGAAAGCAGTCAACTGAATTTCGATTCAGCTCCTTCTTGGCTTGGCTATGTTTGTATCACTTGCACTCCCGTATGCCGATCCCTAACCTGAAGAAGGTAAATGAGAAGGGAGAGCCACAGCCCGTCTATGAATGGACGGATGACCTATACCGGAAAGGGTCTTATTACAAGTTCAACTTCAACTTTCTGGGCTTGGTCATGTCAGTCTTCAGCGATGGTGAGATCCCTCGCCCCCCGCAGGAAATGACAAACTATTTGTTGAATCACAAGCTCGGGGACGTTTTTAGACTGACGCAGGGGATCGTGGTTAGAATCTACGGATTCAAGGGCAAGCCTCATCTGCTGCCCTACTGGTGCACGGATCATCAATTTGGGATGGAGGTTGCGCGGCAGATGGATTACGTTGAAGAGGAGTTCGGCCAGGGAAAGAAAAAGGGCCATATCTTTCAATATCCTCTTTCCTGGGCGAACGTCGAAATATCAGAGATAGGACAACATGTCTATCTCGAGCGGGAGCTCTATGACATTGGCCTGATTCTGCTGCCGCAACGCTGGAAGTACGACCCATACGGGATAAGGGGAAAGTTTGCACATATCTGCCCCCGGGCGGATATAATCGAAGACAGATGCGATGTGGTCCATGTTGACCTCGATTGGGAGATTGACTTGATGGAAGCATGGCCTCCGTGGCAGGAGTTTTATTGCGAGGAGGTAGCATATGACCCCGAGCGAAACCCGGACCACAAGTTCACTTCTCCGGGATTTAAGAAACTCATCACCAAGCTGGCAGGCCTTAACTGGCCAAAAGAAAAAGTTGTTGAATGCTGGAAGATGAGGTGCCGCACGCAGCACGATAAATCCATCAGAAGGAATCTGGCCGTTGATGATGATTTTTCAGCTCTATATGACCAGCACATTGGCAGCTGGCGGCCTTTCGCATTCCGAGATTACGTTCCCCGAGGTCCCTTCGAGGGTTATAAAGGGGGGTCTTCCTCCCAACAGTTGTACACTTTTACAACTGCCAGTGCGGGCCCAGCAGATATCCAAGTGGACCCAATGCAGCCTGTTGCTTCCAAGGTGGTGCCCGAAAAGGCGCAAAAATCAGCCAAGTCAACGCCCGAGGTGGCTCCTCAGGCACAAAAGACGCCAGCACCGCCAGCGAGCGGACCGGCCGCGGCAGGTCTTCTGCAAGTCAAACCCCGGTACAAGTTTACCGTGGGAACATCAGCGCCCGCTGCACCTACTTCATCTCCTTCTTCCAAACCAGCCATTGCTCCAGAAGAGAAAAAGAGGAAGAGAGTTGATAGGGTCAGGCGACCTAGCCTGACGGTGCAGCAGTCAGTCGCAGAGCCGCAGCCGCGTCCAGCCGCTCCAGAGGTTGTTTCTCTGGATAGTCCTGAGCCAGCCGCCGAAACCAGAACCGCAGACATTCATCCAACATCGGCTCAGGCGGAGCCCGCAGTACGTCCGCCGCCCCGCTCCCCTCAGATCCCATCTGGCCCTACTCCGACTCCATCTCCCGCTCAATCCGAGCAAGCCGTGGCCGCATCTTCCTCCCCATCTCCACAGCCTTCTAGCGGCCACCATTCTTTCGACCAGTTTGCTCAGGACCCCAACGCCTTCCTATCCCTGAGTCAAACCCCAAACCCTTCACCCGTGGTTAGTGCCGAAGCCGCGCGTTCACCGCTGCATCCATCGCCTCAGCCGCTTGAAACCCTTCCAGCATCAACCGCTCCGCTCCCCGCTCCCCGGTCGCCCTCAAAAGCGGCCGCTCCTTCCAAAGTCCTTCCGGTTTCTCCTATTTCCCTGTTCGCAGGAGAGATGTCACAGCAGAACCCTAGGCTGAGGGAACCGGACTTCATGGACGATCTCCAGAACACGGACGATTTGCCTCTGGCAGCAAGAGCCGTAGAATATCCTATCTCTTTTCTCCAAAACTTGAAGCGGAGGAGACCTGAGGAGATTGCCGCCCCGGTAAAGCGCACCAAGTTTGACTTCGAGAGGAGAGTGCTCACGACATAAAAGATAACTCCAAAAGTGAAGAAGCCTCTCCGGGAAATGACCAGGGCGGACTACGAGCTTCAGAGAAAGGAGAAGAGCTTTGACGATATCCACCAAGCAATACGAGATTCATGGAATCCTTCGTAAAGCGGATAATCTCCTTGTCAAAAATCTGGAGGAACAGGAAGAGCTTTTCCGGTTGCAGGACAAAACAAGACAGCTTGAAGAGGACCTGTCTAGGTCCACTGAGCAGCTGGAATCGGCGCAGCGAGAAATAGATGAATTAAAAGCCCAGCTGGCCGCTTCTCAGCAAGAAGCCGCAACGGAAAAGCAGGCAGCCCTGGAGCAGATTTCTCAGCTCCAGGAGTCTTTGAAGCAGGCGCAGTCGCAATCTGCAGAGAAAGCATCTCAAGCGACGGTCTTTTCAAAGAGCAAAGTTAAGGAGATGCGGGCTGATCTGCTGCGGGGATGCAAGCCCCACATGAATAAAGCCATGTCTGTCCCGGATTTCGCATCCAGGATCCAAGAAGTTTCTCGCCAGTGGAAAGCCTGTGGTAGAGGAGGCCGAACGCCGTGCGAAGCAATGGCTCGGACCTCGGCGATAAAACTTCAAGAACACGAGCGCGATGGCCTCCAATTCTCCCCCATGTCCTCATTCGCCGCAGAATGGGCAGATGCAAGGGTAACCTTGCATAAGTATTTTAAGAAAACAGAAGAGGTGAGAGCTGCCGCACGAATGCTGGATGCATTCGAACATGAAAGAGACATTTGTATGGCTCCCCTTCACGCTCTCTCTGAACTAGGGTGCCCGGGCTATGTTGAGAATGGTGAGTTTCTCACCCATGAGCAGGTGAAAGAGAATTGGCTGTCCTTTGAGGCAGATACAGCTGAAATCGATAGCTGGACCGAGCCAATTCAAGAAAGTCAGGTCACCCAGATGGTGTCCAAGTGCTGCAAGATCAGCTCCTACTTCCAGGAGCTGGGAAAGAGATACCTCACCATCGACTTGCACACGGTCGCTGCATTCCACGCAGCGTTAGAAGAAGTTGCTGACCGCCGACCCTTCGAAGCAGAAGCCTGGGGCCAAGCCCATGCCGCATACAAGCGCATCTGCGAGGCGAAGCCGACGCTGGAGAGCATTCGGAAGGCGAATCCGAGGAGGCAGCCGCCGGAAGTGGATCTGAAGAACAGTTGCCGCGAGGGGAACGGCCGTAGCAGCAGAAGGCGTGGGAAGTAAGTTCCTCTCGCACCCAATGGATGAAGGCATGGATTCTTTGCGCCGAGGCGAGCTCGACACCCCGCGAGCCGCCGTAAATGTTGTCACATTTTGCACGGGGTGCAATGTTTTCAATTTTTGTAAGAGAGCTGCTCTTCCCTTTCCCTCTTCCTCTCTTTCCCCTTCCTCTTCTCCCCCTTTCTCTCTCTTCCCTACATTCTCATTCTTCCCTCTTTCTCTTGAGCCCCTCGACCAAATCTCAAAATGACAGCAGTTGCCCTGAAAAATGGCTAAGTGTCAGGGCGCAATCCGACTTCGCAGCGAAGTCGGAGTGCGCCCTCCAGTTGGAGCGCAGCAGGAGTGCAAAGTGCGCAGCGCGACAGAATCAACCAGAAGAACAAGTGTTCTGGGCGCAACCCGACTTCGCAGCGAAGTCGGAGTGCGCCCTGCTTTCGGGCGCACTTGGTAAGCAGGCTGGCAGGAAAAATGACTAAGTGCTGGGGCGCAACCCGACTTCGCAGCGAAGTCGGAGTGCGCCCCCTTTCCAGGGCGAAGTCCGTACAGCAGTAGAAATCAGCTTTCACCTGTGCGCAACCCGACTTCGCAACGAAGTCGGAGTGCGCCCTTCGACAGGTGCGCAGTAGGGAGACAAACTCAAAAGTTGACCCAAGGCATGAAAGGCCTCCCCAACTGCGCTGTTTTTAACCTGCGCAACCCGACGGCGCTATGATCCTGGGCGAAGTTGGATAAACTGCCTTTCAAGGCAAACACGTGTCAAGCAAGGATCATCCGACAAGTGTCCAACTTTGGGATCCGAGCCGAGACGTGCCGAGCACAAGGACAAGCATGGGATGCACTACTTATGCCACCTACCGCCTTTAAAGCTGATTGGAGGTTCTACCTGCTTCAGCTACCCGCATTCCTGCCGATGAGAAGTTCTACCTAACGCGCTGCCACGTATCTGTACAGCCTTCAGGGAGACCATGCCGCGAGTACAGTCCTGCCCGACAAAGGTCAGCATCAGCAGTTCCGCGGCTGCTTTTGTCAGCTAATGTTTGATTGGGACTTTGTGCCCATAAATGTAATCGGGGGTTCTCAAAGTTATAAATAGCCACCACGTTTTCATTGTAAAGTGGTGGAAGGGGAATGTCTGTTAGGGAACCATTGTAGCTGTGCTTCTGCCTTTTAATATAATACATACACTTGGTGCTGTTTTTATTTTGTATGCTGCCTCTCCTTGACATTTCTGCCTTACGTTTTCCTGTGTCATGGCTTGTTGATTCACTTCAAGCATTTGGTGGTCGTGTATTCCTGAGGTGCATAAATCAGAGGATATATAGGGCAAACGTTAGTGGCAGTTTTCTGGTTATGTTTTGTGTTATAGTGTTGTTAGTAGTGGTGATTGATGCGTTGCCGTACTGTTAGTTCCTTGGAGGGAATGTCTGTTAGGGAACCATTGTAGCTGTGCTTCTGGCTCTTAACACAAAACATATACCTGGCTCTGTTCTACTGATTAGTGACAGTATCCATAGTGGTGTGTTATGGTTATATTGGTGTTAGTAGTGGTGATTGATGCATTGTCGCATCGTTAGTTCCCCCCACCCAACTCCAATCTAATTTGGAATCCCTTTCCGCATTTTTATCTCTTTCCCTGCACTCTTATCTTGAACCTCAAAACCCCACAGGAAGCCGGCCTTCTCCGGAGATTGGCACGGAAGGCATTCCTTCCTTCCGGCCTTTCAATGTTGGTTCGCGGGTCCTAGGGCGCAATAGCAACAAATCCTTTCCTCATGGCGGATTAGTGACCAACAGTACCCGTAGAGAAGCTTACCTCTGAGCGAGAGTACTTGAAGTCTTACCATGATGTCTTCTTCTGTGATGTGGTGGATGGTTGCTAGCGCAGTGACATCTTGGACATGCTCGTAAGTTGTCTTTCCCGTACCGTCATACGTGGGCAGAGCCTTCAATGCTGCAGTTGGGACCTGGTTCTGAGCCTGTAGATTGAGCGGTCCCGAATGATTCCAAGCTGGAAATTGCTTGGGCAAGGCCTACGCCATCTGGATCGAAGGGTTTTGTTGAGGGGGCAAGCTAGCTGCAATGCTGGAAGGACTTGGAGTTTGTGAAACTATACCAGCTACTTGCGAGGATGTCCCGACTAACGAGATAGTCGAGGGGACTACTCTAGGATTTTTGCTTCTATTTAGGACTCATGCCTACATATTTTTCATACGACATTTGCACCTTCTTGAAGAGGCAAACAAAGAATTTTTCAATGGCGTTTCATGCCATTGGAATAATGCTATATACAGTGTCATATTCGAAGTTGGGGATTCTAAGATTGAGACATCCCAAAGAATTACTGAAACATGAATCGACAATTCTGAGATGGATGTACATAGTACCACTCAGTAAGCCAACAACTCCGATGAAAACAAATAAATCTTATAAGAGGAAGCATATGGAAATGTTACTAGAGGATGAGAGTGGGGAATCAGAGGAAGAAGCACAATCGGTAGATAAAGGAACGAGAAGGAGATGAGAACCAAATATGGAAACTCAATCTCAACATCAGCAACAAGAAATAGAATTACAGCAACCTGAGAAATAGGACGAAGTTAGGGAAATAGTACAACAAGAAGTTGTACAACCACCACTGATCAAGCTAGTGGAGATGGAGGAAGATATAGTGGAACCAGTATGGGTACAACATATTGGAGTAGACTTACCCAAAAAATTTGAAGTACAACAATTGGATTCACAAACGTCCTTCTCAATGCTAGTATCAGTGAACTTCGATATTATAGAAACAATCGAAGAATGTCTAGAAGTGGAGCTGAAAGTGTTAGGAAATGTAGCACAAGAAAAAGACAATGAACTGACACAGGAAGTGTAGGAAGCATCGAAAAGTGATGAATAGTCAATAACATTCAAAATGATAAGAAGATGTGGTGCAAATCCAAAACAACCTCAACAAGAGCAACATCCCCTAACATAAGGAAACGCAGCACAAAAGCCTATCAATTTGCAAGGAGAAGAGATGGAAGAAGTCCACATAGAGGAAACAAAAGTGGAGATTCTAGAACACTCGACTAAACATTTTTTGGTTGTAGTAGCAAACTTTAGAGTCTCACCAAAAAGGGTCAAACAAATGAATGTCCATGACGGGAGTGTCCATGACGACAGTGTTAGACGGTAATTTCCATGACGGTAGTTTCCATGACAATAGTGTTCATGACGACAGTGTCCATGATGGCAATGTCCATGACAACAATTTCTTAGACGACACCTCCCTTTCCGATGTCTATGACAGCAATGATGGTAGTATTTGTGTCGGGTCCTTCCTTGCTGACATCTATGATGGCACCTTAGATAACAACTCCCTAGATTACACTTGCTCCTCTTTCATCATATGACTGCGGTCTCCAGCCGTCCTAGCCTCATTCGTCTAACCAGCCTCTTGACAAATCCCTATCGTCTAGCCTTTGTCTTGATGACACCTTGTGATGTGGACATCATTTGATAGGCTAAGGTTTAAGTTCCTAGGCTTAATAAAACCTTAGGCTTAGTCTTTTGAAATTAGGACTTAGTCTTATTTTTGGCATAATAAGCATTTTATGCAAATTTGTAAAACATGGGCATTATTAACTCATGTTGGATTTGGTCTTTAGGCCTTAGTTGTTCCAATATCTTTTAGAGGGATATTAGAAGTTGGAATGATAAGGGGTAATCCTTCAAATAAACCTTTGAATAAAGCTTATCTTCCCAATTTTGGAATTGGTTGCTAATTCCAAGGGGTTGGTTGCTCGTTCTAAGGGCAACTGGTTGTAATTTGGGCCTATTTAAGTCCCTTACCTAAATGAAAAATTCAACTTCATTAGATTCCACATTACCTTGCCTTGTCTTCTTCCTAACGGCACCCTGTCGTCTGGCCTTCCTACTAACTGCACTCTGCCGTTTGTTGGCCTTGCTAACTACACTCTGTTGACTCACCAAATTCTTGAATTGTTTCAACTTCTTGTAGGAAGTCTCCGTCCTCAATTGAATTCAAATTCACTTGCTCAATTTGAATCAAGCTCATCAAGTTAACTCTGTCAAGTTCACTTCCTCAATTGCAATTGGCTTCAACTCTTCTCCAACTCTTCAAACTCATGATGAATCATTGGTTCATCTCGCTTTACAGTACTTTGACAGTCTTGTGCATAGTGCCCCTACAATTGGCATTGCCAACATTGCACAATAGGTCTATCCTCACTATCATACTGAATTATTAATCTGCAATTTCTTCGATGGTTGTCACAGACTGTTTCACCAGCAGTATCCCTCCTTTGTACAATCTCCCTTTGTGTTGCATATACTTGTAGTGATGATCTTACACTCTGAGTCATACTCATCCTCAGAGTCATCATTCGTCTCTTGGGAGTCGCTTCCTTCCTTGACTACTCGACCCCAACACTTGAATTATGAACTACTCTCTTGCCCAACACCATCACTCTCAGCGTCTAAATCATTCTCAATATCAAAATCACTTTCATCCTCAGAATCACTCTCATCAATATTAACATGATAATAATACTTCAATGATGTTTTTCCCAATCAAGGCATATTTCAGAGCCTCTTGGTATGATGTCGGAAGGACCATTCTCATCTTCTTCCAATACGTAGGAAAAAGTCCATCTATGAACTATCTCCTCTTCAATGCATCTGATTGGTCTTTCTCCAAATGGTCAAACAACCCACTCAACTTCCTGTTGTAGGAACAAACAGACTTGTTCTCACCCTATTTCAGTCTATAGATTTCAACAATGACTGCATAGTCATTGTCAAACAACCAAAATTCTTGCACAAAAGCATTACGCAACTCTTCCCATGTCTGGTACTTGTCCTCTGGGAAATTCATGTACCGGTCCATTGCAAGTCCACGAAATGTTGTTGGAAACAATTACGTCCAATCTACCTCTTTATTTTGCCCATTCGCTTTCCACATCATGCGGCGAATTCTCCAATGCCTTATTGGTCCTTACACGATATGTCCAAATTGGCCTTCGGTTTGATAGGTTGTCCTGGTATTGGCTGCAGTTGTTTGCATATCCCTCCCTTATGTAAAACCTTCCACTCATCACCTTGCAATTGCTCTTCCATTGTACTCTCACTCTTACCATGAAACATTCCGACCTACAGTTGCTCCGATGTTGGACTCTCATCCTGATTCCCATCGAGCACACTAACCTGCAGTTTCCCTTGTGCTAGACTCCCATCTCATGCATTTTTGGACATGTCATCTATCATTTGCATCGATGTTGGACTCTTGTCTTGCTCACCCTCATGCATCACAACTTGCAATTGCTTCAACACCAAACATTCTGCGTCGGCATGCAACTTCTCATTGACACCTTTCGTCAACTGTTGCACTGGGTTTATAGGACCGTCTTCCATTTGACCATCCCTTTGATGGCACCCTACTGTCTGGTGACTTTGTTGACGATGCCTTGCCATCAAGCCATCTTGCTGACGGCAGCTTCCCCTGTCGTCATCTTGACGGCTAACTGCGTCACTGCCATCATTTTGACGATTGACTGTTTTGTCTATTCTGCCATCATTCTGATGGCAACTAGTTCTACTGTCATCTTGACGACAACTAGCTCTGCCGTCATCCTGACGGACTACTCTTATGTCGTCATCCTGATGGTGACTTAAATGTTTCTGGCTATATATCTGTCTGCAGTTTTGGCAGATCCTCCGTCTGTAGCATCTCCTTCTGCAACGTCTGTGTTTGTAGATCTTCCTTCTACCAAGTCTACATTGGCAATGTTTTTCGTCTGCAGATATTCCGTCTACCAATTCTACGTCAGCAATGTTTTTGTCTGCAACGTTTGTCTGCAACGTTTGTGTCTACAGTTTCTACGACTGTCGTTTTTGTGTCTATGATTGTAGTTTTCATGTATGCAATGTTTGTGTTTGTAGATATGCTGTCTGCAGTGTTTGCATCTGCAGATCCTTCGTTTGCAATGTTTGCGTCTGCAGTTTTCTATCTGCAAATTCGTCATCTACATTTGGATGACGATCTACCTTGCATCTAGTTTGTGCGCCTGCCATGCACATCCCATTAGACAGCCCTTCATTTGCATCAACAAAGAAATCTACTGTCTCTTCACCTACTTCTTTGGCTGCATTCCATTGCTCTCGTTGCGCATCTTCCCAAGGGTTTTGCTTCTTAGAACTCCATGTCACCAGATTGGACCCAACTTTGTACAGGCAACGACACCAGAATGTAGAAATGAAATTTAACATACTTATACACAATTCCATTTCTACTTAAATAATTCTATAGATCTAGAGCCAATAGCAATAACAATACACAGAAACAGCAGCAACAGTAGCAATAGAAAATAAATAAATATGAGCAGATTTATATTAACAATGGCATGTATAGTTACAACATGACTGCATCATGTCCTACGCACATATGCACCAACCTACTGTCACATGTGCCAATTCTCCTCTAACATCCAATGAATGAATGAGGGGAGGGTCTTATTTATACAGCTAGAAATTGGTTGCACCGTGCAACTACCTGACACATCATCATTCTTCTAAATTACATTTCACTTGCAAATTAACTTGCATTTACGTATCATTTTCCACTACAGGACAAACTAACTTATGACATACATGACTTAACATTATATTATTACGTACAATATTAAATTGCCACTTTATAACATTATTAAATATATGTACACACATTTCGTCAAACACTTTGCGTACAACTACAAAATAACAGAGAATACCAAAACTTATTCACTAAATGCAGACATTTCAAATTGCCTATCTACATGTTGTTCAAGATCATCTAGTTCTTCTTGTCTTCATGCTTCTCTTTCATTAATTTGTTTCATTGTTTCATCTAGTTCAACAAACTGGTCCCTCATTTGAGCATTGTAGCTTCACCGAGTTTCATATTCCTTTTGCAACTGTTGCATTTCCCTATGCATCCTTTCCTTCATTAGACCAATTTGTGCTTATGGGCTAATGTCCTCATCTTCTCTTTCATTACCCCCAATTTTTTATATGGGCTTTCCTGTGTTACTGACTCCCTTTGTCGAAAATATGCATTTGTCACAGCTTGCGGTCTTTGTTCTTCCTCTGTACTCGAAAAAGTTACATGAACTTGTATTCTTTGTCTTTTGGTTGGACTTGGTTCCAACTCCCTTTGTTCAATAATAGGTTGTCTTCATCCTTTTGTCCCGAATAACCAATGTAGACCCATATCTCTCTTCTCTTGATTTATACCTTGAATTGCAGCCCCTCTTGGTTCTCCTCGTTCCTGGAACCATTTTCCTTCAAATATTTTTGAATATTTTCATGGTACCTTCATTAGTCTTCCCATAGTTTCTTCCTCTTATGATTCAAAATTGATCATATTTACTTGAGCCTTTACATTTTATGGCTTCAACTTCAAATTATTAACTGTCTCGGGACATAATGTCCCATCTAGCTTCTACAGTTGAACTACTCTATTCTCCATAACCTCAACTACTTGGAAGGGCCCAAGCCATAGGGTCTTCAACTTCCCTGGCTTGATCTCTCTCTTGACATTAAACTTCAAGACCAAGTCACCTGTTTTCAACTTTAACTTCCTATATGCTTGTCATGCCACAATGTCCTTCATCGTTGGGCAATTTTTGTTGCCCATTGAGCCATTACCCACTTCTCTTCCAACTGTACTAGTGTGACAAGCCTCTCCTCTAGGTTTTCTTGGTAATTCAAACGGTTCTCTACTACTACCCTTAAACTAGGGACTAGGAACTCTATTAGAACTACTGCCTCCTCCCCGTACATCAACTGGAAAGGCGTATAGTTCGTCGTAGTCTTGAAGGTTGTCCTGTATGCCCACAGGACTCTTGGCAATCTTTCTTCCCAATCTGTTCAATCCACTCCACATGTCTTGTATATGATTGACACCAGGACCTTGTTTGTTGCCTTTGCCTACCCTTTGGCTTGGATAATACAGACTGGACAACGAGTGAAAGATCCTGAATTCTGTGGTCAAATTCTGGATGATCTCATTGACAAAGTGTCCTCCTTTATCACTTGTCAACTTCAAGGGGATCCCAAATCTTGTAATTACTTGCTCGTATAAGAAACATGTTGTACTCCTCGTAGAGTTATCTGGTAGGGCTCTTGATTCTACCCACTTTATCAAATGCTCGGTTGCAACCACAATGTATCAACATTTTTTGCCTTTGCTTGTCTTCAATGGCCCTACAAAATCTAGACCTCATATTTCAAATAACTCTTGTGGTTGAGAGGGATGTAATGGCATGAAATCTCTCTTTATTGGCTTTCCTGTTCGTTGGCAGGTATCACATGCTTTTACATTCTCTTTGGTGTCGTGATACAAGGTAGGCCACCATAATCCTGCCAACAACACCTTTCTTGCTATTGCATCTGGCCCCATATGTCCTCCAACCAGTCCATTCATGTTCTTCCGTAAATACCATCTAAACTTCCTCTTCCATAACACAAATTTTGCAAGATCCCATTAGGTACCAGCTTATATAACAAGCCTGCAATTAATGAGAAAGATGCTGATTTCACGGTGATCTTTTTTTTTTCGTTGCCATCATCTCCTTTGGCAACTCTCTTGTTGACTAATATTCCCCGATATTTTTTTACCATTCTGGTACTTCCTTCACCATGAACTATTGTGCATTATTCCTTCTTTAGCAGGTTCTAATCGAATCCTTGACAATTGATCCGTTGTTACATGCTTCTTCCCATGTCTTACTACCACTTCAAACATGAATTCTTGTAAGGTGACGAGCCACCTGCTCACTCGTCCATATATAGTTGGCTTATTGATCAAATATAGCAACACTTGATGATCCTTTTAGAAGGTGAATGGGTTGGCCAACAAGTAGTGTCTCAACTTTTGCACCTTATATACCATCCCCAAAGCTCCTCATTTTGTCGTGTTGTAATTCTTTTCTACTCTTGATAGCAACTGAATTGCAAAATAAATGGGTTGATCAAGCCCAAACTACTCCTCCTAGGATAACAGGCATCCAATTGCAAAGTTCGATGTGTCAATGTGGATGTGAAATTCCTTATTCCAATCTGGAAATACCAGAATGGACGCACGTACTAACATTGCCTTCAACCCCTCAAAGGCCTTCTGATGTTCCTCTATCCACTTAAAGGGAACATTCTTGCACGTAAGTGCATCTAATGGGTAAGATACCTGTGAGTAGTTTCTTACGAACCTCCTGTAATAACTGACTATACCTAGAAAAGTCTTCACTGAACTCATGTTGTATGGCTCCTTCATGCTCAATACAAGTCGTATGTTATTAGGGCCAGTTTTCAATCCTTTGTTATAGACAATACGCCCTAACAACTTGCCATAAGGAACCAATAGCATACACTTTGCAAGATTCAATGCTAAAGGAGCTCGTCTACACAAGCCCGTACACTCCTCTAGCGCTCGTAAATGTTTGGTTGTATTACCATATAAGGACCAATCATCTAGGAGTGCCTTAAAATTCCTTGTGAACATCTGATCAAAGATATACAAAATAATCCTTTGAATAATTATTGGTGCATTACATAACCCAAATGGCATCCGGTTATATGCATAAATGCCATTCTCCACTATAAATGTCATCTTCAACTTATGTTCCTTGGCAATATTAATCTGGTTGTAGCCCAAAAATCCATCAAAAAGGGAATAGATCTCATGTCCAGATACCTTTTCTAATATGGAATTTGTGAATGAAATGGGAAAAGGGTCTTTTATTGTGATGGCATTCAAGTTTTGGAAATCAACACAAATTCGAATTCGGTTAACCTCCTTCAAAGTGATTACTAGGTGGCACCCACTCATTGACTTTCACTTTGAAGATGGTATTGACTCGTGACATCTTCTTAATCTCTACATTCACCAAGGCTGCATACTTCGGGTTCATTTTGTATGGCCGTTTCCTTATAGGTTGTGCGCCTGAAATTGAGGGAATTTGATGTATGCACAATTCTGGTCATATCGCTTTTAGATTTTTATAAGTCCATGCTAATACTTCCTTGTATTGCATTCACCAGGGATGCATAGTTTAGGTTCATTCTGTATGGCTGTCCTTACTGGTTGTGCGCCCGAAATCGAGGGAATTCGATGTATGCACAACTCTGGTCATATCCCCTTCAGATACTTATAAGTCCATGCTAATACTTTCCTGAATTGCAGGAAATTTCTTTAAGTTGTTGCTTTTAGTACTAGATCCCATTCATCTCCACAACGAATGATCTTTTCCTCCCCTTCTTTGCTGAGGTTTACTTGTATCAACTTCGGTCCCTCTTTCTTCACAATATCCGGTTCCTCCATTGCTTTAAGTACATAAATCATATGGGCTGGTTTGTCCTCAATGACTACATCTCCCACTGTGTACTCCACAAAATTCTTTGGGCATGTCCACTAAACCTTTTCTTCGTCCTTATTTGATATGGACTTCCATTTACTACTTTCTTTGACTTCTTGCACAATATTCTTCCTTCCATCATGGGTCTCCTCCTCTGCGTGGATGCAAAAATAGTGTGGCCTGAACACTTCCTAATCCTCCATCTGCCCATGGAAGAGTCCTTTGTCACAGTATTCCTTGTCCTCTGTACAATCTTCAAGTTCCAACTCTCTTTCGTTTGGCTCATATTTGCCTTCTTTATCTAAAATATGAGTTTTCTGAATCGTCAAATGTTGTTATGTCTTGACTTATGGACAGATTCTTCAAATTTATTATATATTTGTTTTGGCCTTTCTTGAATGTGACGCGTTCTTTCTCCTAGTTGTGATTCACTTTGGCCACCCTTAGCCATCCATGTCCTAACAATGCATTGTAAGCTGATTTTTGCATTACCACGAAATCCATGATAAAGTCTTGATCGACAAATCTTTTCTTCCTGATTTATCAGTACACCCTCATCTCTATACCGTACTAACCTTCTCCATACAATCGAAATTTGGAGACCTAAAAAATGATGCTCCAATATCTTTTCAAGTTTTTTTTGGTATGACATTCATGCTAGATCCTCCATCAACAATCACCTGCATGAGCTTATGACCCAATAATTCCATATGGATCAAAGCTGGCTTCTTCCTCGCTTCAATCATCAACATCGTGGGATCAATAAATTGATCTTGCTTACTTGCTATGACTTCTTTTGGCTCCTTCGCATTTTTTATATGCACAATTTCTCCTACCCTTGCATATAAATCAACTATTGCACCAAGTAAACCGAGCACCTTCACCTCGATTGTCATGTTCAGTACTTGTGTTTCCAATGCTCCATTGATGATTGCTCATCTTTTCCTCTGGTTTCTTCAATGTCTTTTCATGGAGTAATTTGTCCTGTTTCATTTTCTCCATTGCTGCTTCTATCATGTCATGTGCTACCTACCACCGCTCCTCCTTGGCAGTGTTCGGCTACTACTTAGTCTTCTTTGCTTGAGCCCTTGTTACCTTCAGCACATGCTTCTCCTTCTCCTTTCGGTTTAGAGGTTCACCTATATCGATTATATTAACGTTTTGTATTATTCTCATTTGTTCCTCTTGTCTGTTGGTTGGGTCAGTTCTTTGCAAAATGACCCCATTCTTGGAAATTCTGGCATTGAATAACTGGTCTCCCATCCGAGTCGTAATGTAATTGACTTTGTCCTCCTTGTTGGTTATTTTGCTGGTACTGTCGTCAACCATGACGATTATTTTGATAACCAACACTAGTCTCACATTATGAATTCTTGGAGGTATTTGGCTTTTCTTCTTCTTCCTTTTGCATTGCCATTGCCTGATGTCTTGTACCTCTCAAATTAAATGTACATTACATGACATGTCCCAACACATCACATATATTACAGTACACGTTCTTTGGACAGGTTACATTTGTGTGCCCCTCCGTCTTACAATCTGAGCCCTATATCACCTTCTCTTTCCTTCACCCTTTACTTCCTTAATCATTCTTGCAAAATCCTTTTTCATTGACTGGATTGCTACATGGAAGTCCTCCTTGTCACTATCTGAATTTTCATTTTTATAATGACCTCTAATATAGGCTACTGTTTACTTTGTTTCACTTTCGAAGTTTCGTGCTCATTTGTAGGCTTCGTCATATGTTGAGCATGGAATGATATTCATCTTCTTCCTATATTTTGGTACTAATCCATCGATGAACCACGACTTTACCTTGCTGGTTTCAATTCCATATTATCTATCAGTTTCTTTAATCGACGATTATAGGATTTGATATCTTCATCTTTTTCTGCTTACTGGAGTATATTTCCCTTATGATTTCTGTGTCATATCTTAATGGTCTAAATTATTTCTTAAATTCATCCACTAAATTCTCCCATGTGGTGAAGGGTAGATTCACTTCCTTCTTCATATGCCAATCTATTGCAATTCCCCGCAGTGTTGTTGGGAATAATTGTAACCATGTTTCTGGGTCTCTTACCCCATTTGTTTTCCAAATTGTTGTGCATGTTCCAATGTGTCATGTTGGATCTTCCTTTCCTTCTCCTGTGAAAGGTGGGCACTTTTGTTTCCCTAGTTGATTTGCGATATTCGCCATTGGTGAATGGTTTTCCTCTCCTGATTCACTCTCACTTGGCTCATCTAACTCTTGATTCCAATGTGCTTCCATTCTTGGCAGTTCTTGTTTCTCTTCTCTTTGTGCCTCAGCTCTTGGCTCTTCGTTATCTCAAGGTACTTCTTGTCCTTAAAATAGCCTTCATCCCAATTCAGGTGCACCTGCACTTCGTGGCCTCCTTCATTAATATATGAATGGTGGATTTTTCCTTCTCGCCCAAACACTTTCACACGGTTTCTTTGGTGCTTGACTCCCATACTTTGCACTCCTTAACAAATTCCTACCCACTTGCTCAATTGTGATCATCCACTCTTTGTCTCCTTATGCTTTTTCCACATTGGCGTCTTGACTTACATGAACGTTCTCGTTGGCTATTTGATGTGATTCCTCTTGCACCTCATCCTCCATTGTTAGTTGCAATGTCTGCCACCTTTCACTGTCCTTGCTCACACTATCCTCCTAAGGATTCCAAACTCGCTCTACTTTAGGTTGTGCATGTTTTATTCATGACTGTAGTCCTTGGTTGTCAATTCTAGCACTTCTCCTTACAAGTTGCTTCGAGATTCTTCCTCAATTCCTTCTTCGTCCATGCAAATATTTCATTCACCTCCTTAGTCTACACGGATTCTAAGCCTAATGCTCCAATGTCAACGGACCAGCTGACCCACACTTCAATTGGGCAATGACGCCAACAACAAGGGAATGACAAGTTTAAAAGCCAGCAAGGTTGTAGTTAATGAAAGTATAAAGACTTATCACAAACAACAATGATTATTAGATAGCAAGGTCTCAACCAACAAAGTCTTGTAGTTGGCACAAACTCCTGATAGACAGATTGGCAGTGACTCAGATGGCATCAACTAAACGGTATTCCTAGACAACACAGTCTAGATGGCATCCTCTCGACGGAATGTCCCAAACGGCATCACCAATCAGCATGATGACATGATGGCACAGTGTATCGACATGATGACATGATCCCAGACGGTGATATCTTCCAAAAGATGGATTCCACTTCCATGACGACGACTTCCTATGACGGTTGGCTTTGTCTGACGACGTCTGCACTTCCTAACTGCAACTGCACTTCTCTGTTTGAGTCCTCCAACCTGCAATCAATCACCTTGCAATACAAACCTAACAATCTAATCATAAATCAAGCATCAATACACAACCATACACAACGAGAATGGAGAATGTATCTTGCATTAATAGATCTGCCACAATGGCATACAACTCAGAGAACTATCTATCTCTATGACGGATCTGCTACATGCACTCAGGCATATCTCTCCATGCACATCTATACCTCTATGCTTCTCCTTACACTTATGCTCCTTGATCGTTCTCTCCTTACACTTATGCTTCTTGACCGCTCTCTCATAGTGAAAAAAGGGGGGGGGTTATTTATAATGCAGTCCTGGTCATTGGTAAAAATGGTTTCTAGGACACGTTGCATATAACTACCTTCCCTAGGTACATAAAATACTTGCGCCAACTTTATAACATATGCACAATTCCTAACTTATGATGGCTTATATATCATTTGCCTTACATTTTGTTGAAATTACATTTCATTTCATTTCATTACATTTCCCACTTAGACTAACTTAGTGCCTTATTGCTTGGACATTTCTGCAAACACTTTCATTTCTGCTTTTGTTTAGAATTGGTGCCTACATTCTTCATTGTATGTGCGTGTAGACCAAGAGAGACATTGGTAGCAATGCAGTTCTGGTTCTAAGTAGTTGCAGGTTATGGTAGAGAGCCATTGTGGCTAAGTGCATCTATGTTTATGACTGTGTAAGCCTACCTACAGCAATTGCAATATAAATGAGATTTCATTCTATTGTTTTGTGTATACTTGAATGGTGAATGCAATCACTGTTGTATGTTGTAGATTGGATAGATTATTGTGTAGGTTGCAGGGATTCATAACCGTTTGTTGCAGATTGTATTTCCGTTCAAGCAGTTGGAGTGTCGTTAGGTTGATGAGATCATACACTCCTGTTCACTCCGTTGTCAGATTAGCAATTGGCCATTCAAGCAGTTGGTGATTAAGTTGGTGAGCCATTCAAATGCATGATTGACGTTCATACAAGGTAAACTGTCATATTATTCAAACTATCCAAGTGAATTTTGCCGTTCAAGTACACAAACCGTTCAAGTGAACATTACCGTTCACTGAGAGTATTGTCATTCAATTGAAGGTTGATCGCTGTTCATGTCGAGATAATTCCGTGCATGTGCATTGACTGCAGTCTTGCTTGGACTGAAATTCTGTCACACTTGTCTCTACTTGTTTGGGAACTCACCACCATGCTACAAACGTTTGCCACCTCTTGTTTGTTTCACTTGGATTCTCCTCCTCTCGAGGACTCCACACACGTTCAACTAATGGCTCTTCAAGTTAGGTTTCTTATACTATAGTACTTGGTTGGCAATGTTTCAACACCCATCTGCTGAGCAATCCTTGTACTTCGTACAAAATTATGTTTGTATCTGGGACCTCATCTTCCACATCCTCATGATAATGAATCTATCATTCACCTCCTCCCACTTCATGCGTGTTGATTCTTCTACAACTCGACCAACGACAACAGAGCCAAATTTAGCACAGTGGTGAGTATTCCAAGAATGGAGGACAATATGACAGATTAGAGTCCAAACAAGACTACAATCAATTCAACTTTGTTCAAAATTCTACTCTTGAACGACATCAACACTTCGCTCATATGGAAATATGACTTGAATGACACTTCCACTAGAATGACAATGCTAGAACATGCACCGGAACGACATGCACGAGAATGACACTTGCATTGGAATGGCAAACAGTACAATGACAATGTGTTGTAATGGCAAGTGCTTGTACGACACTTGCTAGAACGGCAGGGTCAACTCTACTAGAATGACAAGTGCTTGAAAGGCCACCTACACTAGAATGGCCACAATCGATCAACTAGAATGACGTGCTCAGCACCACTAGAACGACAACCTCAGCAGTTCCACTTGTACGGTGTTTTGGACTGCAAATCCTCTGTTCCATGTTTTGATTGCAACAATGGTACCTACGGTGTTCTGGACTACAACAATGATACCTACACATAGAATCCAACACACAACTACCAACTACCAATGGCAATCATACTGTACATAGATTACACACATCATGGATAGAAGATGAGTCATTTGCATTACTCAATTGTACGACATTATAGGGTCTCGTACAATGCATATACAATCTCTCTCCTAGCACATGCTCTACACACATTTGCATACATGCTACACTATCTGCACATACATATGGTTTGCCAATACATGGTTCTAGTATCTACATGGGTGATTCTATCAAAAAAGGGAGGGGGGTTCTATTTATGCCTTTGGTCTTGGCCGTTGCCAACAACGGCTTCCAAGACACCTCACCACCCAACTGTCTCCCCATTTGGACGTTCACATAGCACCCTTAATGCATACTATAGTCTATTGCAATTTATCAAACTCATGATTAAATTGCATTACATTAACATTTCATTTACATTTGCATTTGCATTTCACATGCATTTGACTCACATTTACATTTACATTTCATTACAATTTATTTACACTTAGTGCATTTTGCACTTATTCCTACTATGTTCACTACTTTTTCTTGTGAGTTCTAGAACTACTGTCTACATTCTCCTCATCCGAACTTAGTCTGCAAGCTGCGCCTCCATCGTTAAAAACAATGTTTGCTACCTTTCACATCCTTCATCTGAACTTCCTACCTCCATAGGTTTCCACACTTGGTCCACTTCTAGCACACATATGTTTTCGCTAGCAAACTCTGTCAGCACTTTGCCATTAGCTTGCAAATCTTCCTCGCCAACATGTAGCTCCTTGCCTCCAACATGCAAGTCTTCTATGTGCTCCACACGTCCATGCTCTCCTCGCACTTGCTGTTGTGTGATCCTCAAGCTTCTTCTCGTTGGATGCTTGCTCGTCCTTCCATGTCTATGTCTCCCACGTCCTTGTGTTAGTTTATCTATCATTCACCTCTCCCATATTACATGTCCATGGGATCACTAGTTCGAACTTTAGACAACTCCAATTGTTGCACAACAATGGTATTTCACAATTAAAGGAATAGAGAAGAAATGACAGAGTAATTCAACAACAAAAATCATCAACATGCAGTCAAGACAACACTCAAATGGTCTTGTACTTCCCTCCTGACGACTAGCATAACACAGATAACTCATGCCTGACGGTCCTGCACAATACAAGTTAGATGGCCTAGTCAATAGTTCAAACGACCTTGTTTAGCATTGGATGGCCTGGGTCAGCAATCGAGATGGCCTAGTCTCATTGTTAGTTGGTCATATTTGTACGTCTATAGTAAACATATAAAGGTGGAAATAGTCGAGATGATCTATCTACAACAATAGAAACTGTTGATCACAAATCCGCCACAGGAAAGGATTTTCATATGTCTAAAGGTCGGAGGGAAGAGATGCCCTCCATGCCAATCTCCGGAGAAGGCCGGCTCCTATACTAAACTACTGGGGTTTTAAGATAAGAGTGCAGGAAAGAGATTAAAAAAGGTTAAGGGTGCAGGAAAGAGATTAAAAGATACAGAAAGAAATGGAAATAACTTGATATTGCAGTGGGAAAGAACACGCAGCACAATAACTCATCTATATCTAAACTAGCAGCATTCAATAAAGAAAATGTAACAGAAACTGAAACTGCATATGCCTCTCTATGTATCCTCTAACAGAATTCCAGACACATTCATCTTCTCATGCTAAAATCCAGATATCAGAATTACAGCAACCAGAAAGCTAAATGAAAGCAGAAATACTTGCCAGAGGCAGCATAAAAAGAAGGCACAGATTCAGAGCCAAGGATCTTCAGTATTGATAGCAAAATGTTTAGCTACAGCAACTTCTTTAGCAAAATGTTCCCCCCCGTTTTCATTACAATGCTTGGGTTTTTATAGAGGACCCTCCCCTCTGTGCCATTAATGAACCCGATTTACAAGGATGCTAGGGCGGATCCGGTAATGATGCTCGCCTACTTTTCACAATTGAACCCTCCCATCCAATTTCTACAATTAGTTACAGGACCGCATTAGGCGGGGAAAGTTGCATTTATGTGCCGCGGGCGTGTCTCGGACTCATACCCAGTCTTGGAATGTGTGCCCCTCGGGAGGAGCACTATCGTCAGATGCGCCTTGGGTGAAGCTTCGCTGGATTTTCGTCCGAAGCGCTGCTTCGCAATGAGTTCGGGCCGAAGCGAAGGTCAGGATGGGAGGCAAAAATGTGATGGTTCGCTGGAAAATGGCCTTGAAGATAGCTTCGCCAGATAAACTGGCCGAAGTAGCTAGTCTGCTTGTAGAAGGCATGGTCACTTAATTCCTAGCTACGCTGCTTCGCCGAAATGTGCTTGCTTCGCTGAGAAACGGGACCAAAATGCTACTTCAGCAAGGAACTTGCCCGAAGTGGCTGGCTGCTGGCAATATGTTACAAAATCTTCTCCCTTTGCATTTGGATAGACGCTTCGCAACGATCAAACCAGAAGGTGGCAGTTCGGGGGAGCATCGACCGAAGTTTACTCCCTGCCTTAGACATTTTCCTATTCTTCCAGTAGCGCTTCGGCAAAACAGTGACCGAAGTGGGAGGTTCGCCGGGGGAATGGCCGAAGTAGCCAGCTCGCTAGACTAAGGCCCGAACTGGCGCCCATCTAGGTGACAGTTCGCTGGGAGGATGGGCCGAAGTAACACTTCGGCAAAGATTTTAGCGAAGTGACCCGGCTAACTTAAAACATTCTTGCTCAACTCAAAATTGCAGCTTCGCAGCTCCTCTGCCCGAAGTGGCTACTTCGGCAGTCTTGTGAGCGAAGTGCCCTCCATGCCTTAGAAATATTTAGGCCAAAACTGGACTTATCTGATTTCCTTTGCGAAGCTGTCCTTTTATCTCTGCTCTCAGCGAAGCTGTCTATTTTTTCCTGTTTTCTGCTGGCGAAGCTTCTTATATACATGAATTAAATACAAGGGGGCCAAAAAATGGGAACCAAAATTGCTGCAATGCTACGAAATACAAGAAAAGCAAGGGAACAAATTCATGAAAAATAAGAAAAGACATTACAAAGCCAACTTATACTTTAAATTTCTTTACCCCTCCAAGCAATGTGACATAATTGTCAACAGTAATCATTCACAAGTACATGCACAATGCAAACACAGTCTCCACAATAATGGCTGAATAGAAGTATTCTATTATCTACAAGAATTGTCTGGCATACAATGCAATTATCTCCCAATTCACCCAAGCATACAACTATACTCTCCATACATACCATGCATTGCCCTCTCAAATGAATGAGGAACGTGGAAGGTACTTACTCCTTAAATATCCCATTACTACCTTCTAAACACTTCTTTTTCTTGCCTTTTCATTTGTCATTTATTTTACTTACATTTGATTTCATTACATGAGTTAATACATGATCTATTAATTACACGATCAAACATTGTCTTTTACGTATAACAAAACAACTCAAAATCATTGAATTATTACATTACAAAATTGCAGACACATGTACTTGACTTGCGATGCACTACATTATGTTCGTTGTGGTGCTTGAGATGGTGCCAATCTCAACTAGCACCTACAACAGGATTGCAAGCAAATTTTCCTCTTAGTTAACATCTCCAATTCTACATGTTTTGTATAATATGGATACCAAAACATTGTTTGTTGCCTCTACTTGCCCATTTGCCTTAGGGTAATACAAGCTTGACGCCGTTGCAACCGCTAGGTGATATAGAGGAGATGACTAGATACTAGGATCTCTTAAGAAAATGACTGGGAGTTTCGGGTTCAACCGAGAATGCACTCCATGATACAACAATATTTTTTTGAACCACAAAAAAATGTTGAAAACAGATCCAAAATTTTAAGTGGATTGCACCATCTTGTCCGGCTCGAAAAAACCTTTCCGATGACTATAAATACCCCTATGTTCCATTCTCAATGGGGCCTTCATCTTGTGGGAAAAACAACATGCCTCCCTAGGCAGCAAATAGAAAACATCGCTCAAGGCGGACTTAAAACATAATCTCAGGAAAAAATGGCCAATGAGACCATACTGTCGGCCATATTATCTCGGGCACTTAAATTCCCCATAGCAAAAAAACAAAGTGGTCCCCTTCCACTCCACTTTGGCTTACTATTTTAAAAAACATAATATGCACTTTGGCTTACTATTTTAAAAAACATAATATGCACTTTGGACTTACAATGTTAAAAAAAACATAATATCCCCTCATGCTTTTAAAGTAAAGCTTTATGAAGCCTTTTTAAAGGTCCATGTTTCCCTTTCTTTTAGAAAAGAGAAATAAATAAAGACTATCCTATCCAAAGTGCCCACTTTAAATTAAACCTGACGGGGACAAATCTATTTCTTCAATGGAACATGCACATTTTAAAGCCCGTCTAAAATCAGAAAAAGGCCGAAAAAGAAAGTGTCGTTGGGCCACTACTGGAGTCATGGCTGCGTCTGCGTTGCCCGATTCTACCAACGTGAGGGGGCAGCTCCTCCATGAAGCGCAGGTCTTTGGATGAGGCCACTGCTGCCATGTGACGTCAACAACCTCACGAACAGCGCCATGATTCAAGGGAAATTTTAAATGGTAGCACTGATGCCGCCCACGAACAAACTCCTCCGTCTCAACACAAAAGCCGACTGCAAATCGAACACGCGACCGGCCAGGTAGATGAATTAGACACAAACGTATCCAGCTTGTCCATCGTGTCCAGGGCAGCGATTCCAATGGTAGCCCCTACATGCCTGCATATCATAAACATTTTGTGGATTCCAATGCAGGGCACAAACAAGTAATACACCACCAACTGCCCGGATGAGAAAAAACACAGAATTAACTGGACATTCACGTCGTCGCCATGTGTGGGCAGAATTGGAAAGTATAAAGTTTTGTAAAACAGTGCACCGCAGCAGCAGCATTGGTAAAATAGGGCTTCCATAAGATGTCAAATGTTCACACAACAATCGCCTCCACCACTAACAAAAAATATATAGCACACGTCCACCAAAGGACATGCTGACGCGGACTGAGATCAATGTTTTCCGTGACAGACAGTACGACAGTCTTTCAACCAAAACAACGTGCTTCTGTGTACTCTCGGCCTAATCACGGAAAAAAAATGCATACTCTTCAGCTGCAAAAAATCGCATCTCCCGCTTGGCCTGCGTCTTCTACCATTGGTACGTTGATTTTTCCATCTGCTTTCTTTCAACATTTGTAGACGACATATTTCTTTGGCGGATGTGGGCGCCACTTGCTGGAAACAAACCCATGATGTTTCCACCGCCAGCGAGAAAGGAGTCTGCATCATTTACAGCCGCAATAAACAAAATATGCAACCCTTATTCCTTTTTTTTAATCCTCCATCGTGTGAGAAAAGCCCACAGTTTCCCTTTGGAAATGTTCCATCCACGATCTCCGGATTAACGCGCCCACTTCACAGACAAATTTTCAGTCCATATCACTCCAAACATCTTCAACTTCAATTTTAAATCCCCATTATTGCTGGCAGTGGTCGGGCTGACAGGTGGCTCACTTCACGTCGCTCTTCATGAAAACTGTTGAAATTGACAGCTTCGATGTGTATATCAATTTCCCTGCCAAACTGCCTGCGCCGGCTCAAAAACAATCTCAGCAGTATCCTTCAGAAAGTGACCTTCCATTAAAAAAATTAAACTGTAGGTGGCGGCTCAAAGCCACCCCGAACACGCAGAAGAAAAAAAAACATAAGGCTTTATTTTCTACCATCGCCCACGAGCATGATGCCTCCATCCTGCGCTGCCTCCATGCGGCCTGGAAAAAATGTGAAACACACAGATGTGCTTGGCGATATCAGCCATAACAACGGCTCCACGAACAGCAAATACTGATTTAGAAATATCTCGAGCATCACAACGACTCCATGAAACAGCAAATTATGACCGCCAAAAAATTACAATAAATCGCCATTAGCGCTCCAAGCTCACTTTCTCCGCCTTGGGCACCATCGGAGCCAAACGGGCAGAAATGAATTAAATCTTCAACCGCAAGAGAAATTACGCCACCTGTATCACACGTGGAAAGATGTATTGCAACTTGGCTGAAGACAACTCCACTGTGATCTGTCAACGTAGCTACATATCCCCGCTAACATAGCCGAGTACAAAAAAAATCCAGGCATAGACCGTCACCCGGCTACGTCGCTGCCACCGTCGGGCGCTCGATCTGGAAACGATCTCGCAGCAATGTTGGTAAAAAATACTCAAATTGATCTGGCAGATCTCGGTCGGGTGCTGCGAACTTCGCGTCATCAAAGACTTTATGAAAACGCAGAGAAAAAAAAGGCTACCCAGTCACTGTCAGCTTACCAAATCACAAAAAAGCTGCTGATAGTACCGTCGATGCGCCTTGCTGGAACATAGCCACCGGGTCAGGAACGCCTCCAACGCCAATCACTCCACCACAATGGGCACAAGTGCGAGAGCATCTCAAATATTATAACAGGCCGAAAAAAATACAGCTCCGACGCCTGTAACCACTACTGCTGCGACGAAAAAAAACTGCTTCGAATGCAGTCACAGGCGGGAAAAAGGACATTTGTGCCTGCGCGGCTGAGTGCAATGTTGGCTTTAATAAAAAAAAAAATCTGCTACAGCCTTTCAATTATTCCCTCCACCGTGGACTGCGCGCTGAGTGCGTCGTGGCGCCAGACATACACCAGGGCATCTCCTGCGCGAGGAGCACCAGGGCACTGACCAAGGAAATCTAAGAAAACACCATGGAAGGAATGAAACTTGTTAGAAAAACAGCCCATCGACCGACGTGCAACGTCACCAAAAACTTGATCCTGGCAAAAAACGAACTCCGGAAAACGCCATGGCCGGAAAAAAAGTTACGCAGATTGAGCATGGGAGTCCATGTAAAGCATGGGAGTCTCAGTTGAAAAACATCAGCTCGTCAGAAAAAAATATTTGCGCTCCCTTTCGAAATCGAGTTTTGACGATCTCGGAGATCTGTAGTAGCGGCGTGCCCCTCGACATGTAGGTTTTTTTGCGACGAAGCGCGAGTTCATGACCACCTCACTCGACGCAATCACACAAATTTTCCACGGTGCATATTTTACAAAACCTCCACCTTCTGCTGCGCCCATAAAAACATCTTCTAGCGGCTCGTTGGATTGTCGTTGATGCCTAAAATCAAGCACTGGTGCTCTCGAAGGGATTTTGGAGGTCGGATGGCACGCTGTCTAGTGGAGAACCGTGATTAGAAATCTTCCCGCCACGCCAAAAAAAACATCTCCCTGATCATTGCCTGTTGAAACTTCTTGGCCTTTGGTGCTAGAGGGCCCTGATAGCTTGGGGAAAAAATCATGCCAGCCAGTTGAATTAAAACCAGGCAGAAGACAGAACCCCTGCGACGAGCAAAACATTGGAGTCGAGAGGCACAGGAGGATATAGACGCAGCGCAGAGACTGTATCCAACTGATTCCAGTCTATAAGGGTCGTCGTGAATCACCCTCGCCTTCTCTTCCTGAGTCCATGTAGGGAATATGATAAGGCCCAAAGAGGCTGCACAATTGGACCGCAGCGCAAATCCACATAAAACTAAAATCCTAAAATGACCTCTCAAAATTTTAAACCATCTGGTTTCTGATCCATCAAAAGATGGAGAGCATACTCCCTTGGTAAAAAAAATTAGAGGAAAAAAAAAGAAGTGGAAATCCCCCCATGAGGAAAATCTCCTCAGGCTCACAGGGCAGGGAAAGCCTGCTCTCATACACATGTACTTGACTTGCGATGTACTACATTATGTTCGTTGTGGTGCTTGAGATGGTGCCAATATTCACTAGCACCTACAACAGGATTGCAAGCAAATTTTCCTCTCAGTTAGCATCTCCAATTCTACATGTTTTGTATAATATGGATACCAAAACATTGTTTGTTGCCTCTACTTGCCCATTTGCCTTAGGGTAATACAAGCTTGAAAATGAGCGCAAGATTTTGCACTCTGACATTAGCTTTTGAATAATTTCATTGATAAAAGTGTCCTTTGCGATTGTTTGTCAACTAAAAAGGTACTTCAAATCTTGTAATGATTTGCTCATACAAGATTTATGCAGTGCTCTTTGCTGAGTTATTTAGCAACACCCTTGCCTCCACCCACTTTATCAAATATTCAGTTGCCTCCACAATGTACCTACACCTCCTTTGGCTAGTCTTTAATGATCTAACAAAATTGATACCCCATTGTTTGAGCAACTTTTGTTGTTGATATGGATGCAGTGGCATGAAGTCTCTCTGCAGTTGCTCCTTGGCTCGTTGGCATGTGTCACACGTGGTCATAAACTCCTTCGCATCATGAGAGGGTGGGCCACCACAACCCTACAAGAAACACCTTCCTCGCAGTCGCATCTGACCCCATGTGTCCTACTACCAATCCTTTAGTGCTGTGCTCACCTTCTCGTCCATTACGCATCTCCGTAGAATTCCATCTAGTCCAATTTTGTATAATAATCCAACATTCAATTGGAATGGTGCTAACTTGATTATTATATTTTTATTTTCCACTACCAACAACTCCTTCGGCAGCATGCTTGTTGACCAGTATTCTCCTATGCTCTATTACGAAAATCGCCGAGTCCTGATTTTTTTCAAGTCTGCTAGAAATCCAAGTCAAATTGCTGCGGAATCAGATTTTGGCGATTTTTTGGAAAAATCGGGAATTATGATTTTTTCAAAAAATCGCGATTCCCAATGGAAAAAATCAGCTGCAGCTGCACAGGTAGAGAAAAAGGTTTAAACCTTTTTTTTCAATTTCCTTCATTTTTACGTGTTGCAAACTAGAGAAGGGGTCTGCCCACCTACTAACCACACCAAACCAAACACACTAGGGCATCCTAATAGAGGATTTTTTGCAGTTTGAAGGAATCCGGTAGCCACCAATAGCCATCAACGACAATCCCATACATTATTAACTGATGAAATTCTCCATAAAAAGATGTTGAATTATCAATCCAAACTTATTGCTCAATATGCTTGTATATAGGAGTAATATTTAAAAGCACAAGTGATTATTTGTTTTGTAGGTTCATTAGATCACATGGGTCTTAAGAGATAGTAAAATGTTAAAACCAATCACAATCATCATTTAAGTTAATTTGTTGGTGTTAAAACGTTAGACCATTTGTTGTTCTAAGTTGTTGAAGTCCCATATTAGTAATTGCAGCATCCTTTCTGCACCAAAATGCAAACAAGGAGAAAAATTCAGTTCAAATAGTGAAGGTATTAATGGTTTTTCCATTGAGGGTACATGCGAAGGGCGCTGCCTCTTGACCCCGCAAGGGGGCTCCCACCCCTTGACCCCCGACACAGGTGGTGATCGGTGTTAGCAGCCAAGGCACAAGAAGAGGCATGGGCACAATGACAAAGAGAGACTAGAGCTTCTGCTAGGGCAAAGGGCAAAGGCATTCAAAGATCTTGAGACATTGTATTTGTCATGACTCATGACAAATTTTGTAATTTGTACCTTTTTTATATTATAAGCAATACAAGAATATTTGAATCTTGGAAAAATTAAAATTTCTTTATTTAAGATGTGTTGTGTTGCTTTCATGTGTAGTTTAAGGCTTTAAGCTTGTATCACTTGCCACTTTCATGTGTAGTTTAAACTTGTATCACTTACATTATTAATATTTGATTTGCATAATGTTAGTTCATTGTGATATGCATGAAAAAAACTTTTTTCAATGAAAATTTTTAGTTTCTTTGTTTTTTTTTTGGCCGAGTTTTTCCCAATTCTCAATTTTCCCCGATTCTTTTTCCAGCCCAATTCCGATTTTCTCTACTATGCTCCCACGTACTTGTACCACGATGGTAGCGCAGTAATTGAAAAAAAATGAGCATTTGGAAATTCATTTAGACACTCCTCCGTCTGCACGTTCTCCCAAGCAAATCCTTGATAGTTACTATGAAGTGTTTCTTCCCCACTCTAACTACCACCCGAAACATGAACTCCTGCAATTTAACGAGCCACCTGCTAACATGTCCATTAACGGTTGACTTGCTGAACAAATACAACAACACCTAATGATCAACATAAGAAGCAAAAGGGTTTGCTAGTGGATGATGTTTGAACTTATGTACCACATACACCATCCCTATTGCTTCATGCTTCGTTGTGTTTTAATTTTTCTCTTCCCTAGACGACTGACGACTTGAAAAATATATGGGATGATCCAACCCATACTATCCTTGTGCAACTCCACATCTGATTGAAAAATTGAACGCATATACATGGACATGAAACTCCTTTTCCAAGCTTGGAAACATTGGAATGGGTGCGCAAAACAACTTTGCCTTCGACTCCTTAAAGGCCTTCTATGCTCCTTGGTCCACTTGAAGGGAACACCCTTGCACGCCAACATGTAGTCTGTCCAAAGTTTTTGATGAACCACTGATATTACCTGACATGCCCCAAAAATGACTTCAACAAGCTTACATCATACGGCTCCTCTATACACTTCACGACATGAATCTTGTTGGGATTGGTCTTCAGTCCCTCCTTGCACACCATGTGGCTGAGCAACCTCCCATATGGAGCCAAGCATTCATGCATAGCCTCATGCACTCCAATTCCTTCAAATACTCATCCTTTCTCTCATATAACGACCAGTCATCGAGGAACACTTTGAACTTACCCATACACATTTGCTCAAAAATGTATTTAATGATCCTTTGAAATGTGGTAGGGGCATTGCATAAATCGAAGAAATTCGATATGCATAAATGTTGTTTTCAACAATGAACATGGTCTTTAGGCGGTCCTCCTTAGAAATACTGATTTGATTGTAGCTCAAAAATCCATCAAAAAATGAATAGATTTCGTGCCCTGCTATAGGTACGGTTTTGGACAGCCTAAGTCTTAGTGTACATAGTCAGAATAATAAGTCTAATGCACATGAAATGTAAATGCAATGAAATGAAAGTCAATGTAATAGTAATGTGCATGAAATGTAATCTTGATTAGAACATCCAAGAAAGGTGACGTTATTATGATTAATATTTTGTAATAGTCTAAAGTGCATAAAAGTCTTATGTTATGTATGTGTGGAAGGTGTGAGGTGGACAACAGACCGTTTTGGAAATGGCCTAGGCTCAACCTGAAATAGCCCCCCTTTATTTGTTTGGGATACACACATAGATATGCATAGACACCTTTGGTAGATTAGGAGAAATATGGAACATATGTGCATTGTGTATTCTGTAAACAAGTAAGACTATATGGTGAAACCCTGTAACACCGTACATATGAATACAATGATGATTATTCCTTTCTCTATGCCTTGAGTATGATCTGTGTATGTTGTGATTATGTTAGTACATTGGTAGTGTGCATATAGAGTCCTATGTGCAGGTAGAAGCATTGTAGTTAGAGCAAATATAAGGAAGTTGCAGTCTGGAACGTGAGACAGAGTTTGCCACACGCGAGGGATAGGTGCAATGGCGTTCAAGTGAAGACTGTTCTAGTGAGTTGCAGACTGCTCCTTGTCATTTTAGTGCTTGCCATACAAGCACAAGGCCGTTCAAGTTCAAAACTTATTGTGGTTCAGATGATCATACTGATGCCATACAAGCCAAGTGCCATTTTTAGGCTTAAGAATTTTCTTGGTTGTATTGGCTTCCAGGATCTGTTATCCAACTGTTTCTCCAACTATTGAATTACTCACCATTGTGCTACACCTGCTACCTGCTCCAAGATCGAATACATAAATGAGATCAAAAGGGGATCCTTGATGGTCACTTCAAGCTCCGAAAATCCACACAGATGCAAATTTTTTTGCTCTCCTCCTTCAAGATGATAACAACGATTGGTGACACCCATTTGCTCACTGGTACCTTGAAGATTATTTCTACATCCAACATCTTTTTAGTCTCTACGTTGACTAAGGGCACATACTTCAGGTTCCTCCTATATGACCTTCTCACAGGTTGCACTCTTGAAGTCAATGGAATTCAATGCATGTACAGCTCAGATGGAATCCCTTGCAAATCCTTGTATGTCCTTGCAAAAACCTTGTATTGTATAAATTTCAAAAGTTGTCACTTTTAAAACTAGGTCCCAGTCGTCCCTGCTATGGATTATTTTCTCTTCCTTGCCTTAAGGTTCAACTGCACCATCTTTGGTCCTTTGTATGTTATGGTGTCAAGTTCTTCTGCTGCTCTTGCCACATCAAAGGAATGTGTCAGCTTTTCATCAATTTGTGCATCCTCAACACCGTACTCCACAAAATTTGGTGGGAAAGAAAACTTCTCTTCCTCCTCGAATTTCATGGCTGGTTTAACACTTTGAATGCTCTTGCCAACTTCTTCTATACTACGAATTCCATCATCTTGGTTTTCATCTTCTGTACTTATGCACATACAACATGGCTAGAAAACTTCATAGTCTTCCATCTGCTAATGGAGTAGTCTTCTATCCAAGTTCCATTTGTCCTCCGTGCACTCTTCGAAATGCAACACACCTTCATTCGATCCTCGTTCACTTGTCTGATCTTCATCTGACAACAAGTCGCCAGATTCGTCAGACATCGCCAACTCCTCATTGACGAACTGGTTCTTCAAATTTATGACATATGCTAATCCTTCTTGAATATCAAATGGTTCTTCTCCCAATTGTGATTTACCTTGTGTGTAATCACCCACATCCCAATGGTGCATCATAGGTTGGCTTTTGCATGGCAATGGCTGCAAAATCTAGAATGATCATTTTATTGATGATTTTCACTTTTTGGGGAGCAAGACACCTTTCATATCATGTGACCTCAAGTCACCTCCACCCTCTTTGTGTTGCCATGCTCTTTCCCATTTGGCTTCCCTCATGCTCCTCCTACTCCCTGTAATGTTTGCGCTCCACATGACTTCTAACGAAGCTTGCCGATTCCTCTGCACGTTTGGGGTCCTTGCCATAATACAACTCTCAAAGGGTGCCTTCTTGACTCCTCAGGCTCTATAATCCTTGGCCTGTGTTGCAATCCAATTGCACTTTGCTTTGTAGGTTTCTAATTATGAACTCCAATAGCGATAGTTACTCCCAACTGCCCCAACTATCTTCCTGCTAATGTGGCTTCCTCCCCTAGCTCTACATGGAATATTCTTGTCTTTTGTGCAACTTGCTTTCTCAGTTTGTGTGCCTTTTCTTCTTCACCCTGTTGGTTACGAATCTGCCATGAGGAAAGGATTTTTGGTTAATGCGCCCAGATTCGCCCACCAGCATGAAAGGCCGGAAGGAAGAGATGCCTTCCGAGCCAATCTCCGGAGAAGGCCGGCTCCTTTTGGGGGGTTTGATTTAAGCCAAAGGGAACAGGAAAGAAATAAATGAACTGAAAGAGACAAATGTACAGAAAGAGATTACAAATATGTCCAAAGGTTGGTGGGGGGGAACTAACAGTACGGGAACACACCAATCACCGCTACTTACTGCATACGAACACAGAGCATGACAAGGGACTGCAAAACCTAAGCGTACTTCCGATACACCAGCAGCGCATGCACAGCTTCAATAGCTCCCTAGCAAACATTCCCTACAAGGAACTAACGACGAGGGATCGTATCAATCACCAGATACGTACACTGACAGGGGTAGAAAGTAAACCTAGAGATGTCAGAGCCAGGTATATGTGTTAGGCAGAGAGTTTAACCGCACAGCTTCAATGGCTCCCTAGCAAACATTCCCTACAAGGAACTAACAACAGGGGATCGCATCAATCACCTGATACGGGCCAGCAACGTCACACATAACTGATGGAACTGCTACCAGATTTATTATATGAATGCTTTAAATTAATGAAGTACAAAAGGTGCTTTAAACAAGCAATGCTAGAGGAACCTGATCGCCAAATGCCGAAATGAATCAACGAGCCGCGACATAGGTGGGCCTAAGGCATATAATGAAAGACAAAGATAAAAGAATAAAAACAAGTAGAATGAGAACCAGGCATACAGATTGTATTCATAAGCAGAAGCACAGTTACAGTAAGCACAGTAGTTCCCTAACAAACATTCCCCTTCCACCCTTTACAATGAATTTCAGATGGGCTTTTATAGCCCGAGTCCCACTTGTTACATTAATGGGCACAGAGTCCCAGTCAAACATGAGCTGACAGAAGCGGCGAAAGAGCTGCAAATGCTGACCTTTTGTCGGATCGGCATGTACCCGCAAGCATGGTCTTCCCGGAAGGCTGGACAGCTACGTGGCGGAGTGCTGGGTAAATCTTCAAGTCGGCAGGCTCGCTGGTAGCTGGAGCAGGTGAAACCTCAGATCAGCTTTGAATGAGGATATTAACGCAGGCGGTGCAGGCAGCCCATGCTTATCCCTTTTTTGGTCGGCAGTCTTGGTTCAAATCCCGAAGCTGGACACTTGTCTGATGATGGGTTATGCTGTGTGACACATGCCTGCCTTAGAGGGCAGTCTATCCATCTTCACTTGGGATCGGAGCTCCTTGGGATGCGTGGGCAGAAAACAGTGCAGTTGGGAAGGCCTTCACGCCTTGGTCAAATTCCGGGTTTGTTCCCCTACCGTACACCTGTCAAGGGCGCATTCCGACTCTGTTGAAAAGTCGGGCTGCGCACGGGTGAACACCGGTGTCTGCCGCCATATGGACCTGCTCCGGCATTTTATCTTTCTTCTGCATTGACCTGCCAGTCTGCCAGTGCAAGGTGCGCCCAGAAAGTGGGGCGAAGTCGGACTTCGCACCAAAACTGGGCGAAGTGCGGACTTCGCACCAAAACTGGGCGAAGTGCGCACTTCGCACCAAAACTGGGCAAAGTACGAACTTCGCACCCAGACTTAGCCAATTTCAGATAGACCTGCTGGAAAGCTGGAAAATCAACTGAGGGACTCCAAGGAAAAAAGGGGGGAGAGAAAAAGAATGGGAAAGAAAAGGAAAGGGAGAGAAGGAAGAAAAACGGAAGGAGGAAAAGAAGAGCAGCACTGTTACAAAACAATATTGAAGACATTGCACCCCGTGCAAAATGTGACAACACACCCCTGACTGCACATCCAAATGACCACCTCCTCACCTCCATATTTTTCCAACAAAGATGTAAAATCAATGCGACCTCAAGTCACCTCCACCCTCTCTGTGCTGCCACACTTTTCCCTATTTGGCTTCCATCTCATGCTCCTTCTCTTGGTTGTGTGTGTGCGCCACGTGATTTTTGACAAAGCCTACATCGACGACTCCATGCATTTGGTGTCCTTGTCGTGATACAACTTCCGGCACAACCCTTGGAGGGTGCCTTCTTGACTCCTCATTGACCAGGAATGCTAGACATGAAATATATTTCGGACAAAGATCTAGGAATGCATTTTTGTCCCATCCTAAGGCACAATCTCCCTTGCACCATATTCAGTGGTGTTGGAAACAAAATAATTAGAAGACATGGAAAAAAAATAATGCTAAATTTTATTAGAATCTGCTGTTATTAGAAACATTTTCTACCTCTTGCTTATGATATTGTATTATCTTGAATATAACAACATAAAATTATTATGTCAAATTATATTTGAAATAGTTTTATTTTGTATTGGTGATTCCATAGAAATTACATAAATAGGCAAGGACTTATCCTATCATCATATTACTCTATAAAACATAGGTGTTATAATGTTATTAAAAGCTTTATAGCTGAAGGGGCTGCCTATGGACAATGTACTATTTGGAAATCTATTAATCAAGTTATTTGAACTTCGTTTGTGGATATAGATGCTTTTGTTTCATCTAATTATTGGTTTTCTATTGGCAATCTTTGTTTGAGTCTTATAGTATTTGCTTTAACTGTAGTGATTTCTAATGGACTTTGTCTTATTTTGGATAACATATTGTTCTCCAGTCTCCAATTTCAGATCCTCACTATGTCGAATTATCAATCTCACTTCCTTCTTGGCCTCAAGAGAGTATTTTTCCTGTTGGGCTTCCTCTTGGTACAATAGAAGCTGTCAAAGGAGCATATGGTTCTGTGATACAGATCCTTGATCCTCCAGAAGAAGGATTTCAACTAACATTGGCTCTTGATTTGGCAAAAATTCCATTACATAAAGGTTTAACAAGTTTCTTACACAAGGTCATAATAGTCTTTCTTCAAGGTTTCATATTAAAATTTGTTTTGGGGGGGGGCCATGTTTCTGCTCTATAAGTGATTATTGAATTTGGTTCATATTAGTCAGTTGTTTGTTTTAAGCCTATCAATATTTTGTTTTCTATATTTCCTAACATACAAATATAACAAAAATAGAATCAAGAGAAGTGATGTTTCCAACTGATTCTTGTTGAATTCCCAAAGCTCACATGGTTTGGTAATTGATGGTTGAAAATATCGTTAAGTTTTTCTTCATATCATGTACTGTTTTTAGGCAAATAGCAGGCGATTAATCTTCTGGAAGCAATTTTTTAGGCATTTGAATTTCTCAGCTGCTGCTATCTTTTAGCTTAGTTGTTGTTCACGGTTTGATTTCTTTGTTGACAGTCCTAGTCTATCCTACCTATAACATCTATCTATGAATTCATTGGGTGTAAGACTCAGCCCAAAATGGCACTGAAATATCAAATTGGAACTTATTAAGCCTAGGTGGTGTTTAAAATAGTTTATGACGACTTCATGGAAATTGAGACATATACTTGTGATCATGCCCCATGAGCAGGCCTGGAAGCCTCTTGACAGGGTATAAGGATCAACAAATTACAATACAACTTTGCTAACTTAGGATATATTAGACACAAATGCTTTGGTCAAAATTTAGGCCCAAACATAAATAGGTAAAAGCTAAAGGTGATTTTTTATGTCATAGTCTAGCCAGAATGCCCTTTGGGGATATGAGACCCTCTTGTTTGAGAAAATAAGGTTTTCCACTTATTATTTCAATAGTGTACATTTATGGGTTTCAACGCTTTGATCAAGCTCTTGATAAATCATGATTCTTGGCAATCCATATAAGCCCAAGATACCTGTTATTCTCTTATCATAGCATTGCACTTTATTACCACCATTTCCAATTTGTAGGCAATTTATCATGTTGCAGGATTCCCATAAAGAATGAAAACTTGCATTTTGACATCAAAACCTTGTTGAGTTCAAATGTGGGAAGTTTATATCAGCTGTTTGGAAGCAACTTGTTGTTTATGACAGGTTTTTGGTAGCAGGTTCTTGGGGATATATATATATATATATATATATATATATATATAGATGTCATGGTATGTTTTTTTTTTTTTTGGCATCATTAGTGTCATCCTTAAGACATTCTGTTTATTTCACAGATAAATATTGTCATCAAAGGTTTTTTGTCAGTATGGCACCATTCTGTCAGTCATAATAGAAGAGTGTGTTGACACACAATGTCTTGCAAAGCAAGTTAGGGAGTTCTGGTAGTTGTAAATTGTAATGACAGTGGACAAATCAAAACCAGTTAAAATGTTGTTCACGAATTTGATTGGTTGTATCTCTTACGACAGACAATGAAGGAAGAATATACTATAATGATAATTTGATTATCGATTCCAGTTTATGTTCTATATAGTCTGATATAGTTTGACACCGCAAGGACCTTTTTGTATGAGAGATAGATGTCCTAAGTGATATACTCAACTGAATTTTCTCTTGTTGGGTAGTTGCTTCCAAATTTTGTGTGAAGCTTTTTGAGTAGAGGACTTCTTATCTGTAAAGGTTCCCATTCTCATTTTTGAGGTTAAGAACCTTCTAATTAAAGTAAGCACATTTCTGAATGTGCTTACTTTAATTAGAAGGTTCTTAACCTCAAAAATGAGAATGGGAACCTTTACAGATAAGAAGTCCTCTACTCAAAAAGCTTCACACAAAATTTGGAAGCAACTACCCAACAAGAGAAAATTCAGTTGAGTATATCACTTAGGACATCTAGCTCTCATACAAAAAGGTCCTTGCGGTGTCAAACTATATCAGACTATATAGAACATAAAATGGAATCGATAATCAAATTATCATTATAGTATATTCTTCCTTCATTGTCTGTCTTAAGAGATACAACCAATCAAATTCGTGAACAACATTTTAACTGGTTATAAAAACATAAATTCATGAAGAACAGAATATTGCAATATGAAATATAAATGCAAAAATATAATAATCTCACAAACACAACACATAATTGCGGGCCTCTTTGAGGGGGCAACCTCCTTCAATACTTTCATTCAATATGCAAATCGTTTATGGACCCTTGTCTTTTAAAGATACGCTTTACCCTAACCTAATGCTCAAGAGTTGGCTTACATGCAAAGTGCCACTCAAGCTAAAATATTCTACCAAACAACAGTTACATTCTTGATAATGGTTACATGAAATGGCCCCACTTGTCTAGGCGCCTCAATTACCACATACCTTTACAAAATATTACGAAATATCATTATAATGGGGTCCCCACGTTGGAAAGGGTCATTACATAATAATGTTAGGATGGGTTCCTAACATGCCCTTCCCCTTCAAAAAGCTTTGTCCTCAAAGTTGGAGATGAGTAAACTGTTGTTGTAGCTGCTAGAGAGACTCCCAAGTGGCATCTTTAGGTTGTAATCCACGCCATTGAATAAGAATCTCAATGAAGAAGTGCCAAAGGGTGCGTGATCTTTGGTCCAAAATTTGTTCAAGCTCGAGCAAGATGGAACCCTCTTCATCCAATTCTGGTAAAGCAAATTGAACCTGTACCTAATTTCCAACAACTTTCTTGAGAGAGGAGACATGAAAGACGGGATGGAGCTTTGATGTAACTGGAAGGGCCAATTTGTAGGCTGTTGCACCAATACCTAGTAGGGCCCATAGTATTTGGCAGCTACTTTATGGCATCTATGGAGCTGGAGTGATGACTATTTATAGGGCTGCAGGCAGAGAAAAACCATATTGCCTACTTCAAAGTTGTGCTCATAACGGTGTTGATCAGCTTATTGACACATACGGTTCTAGGCCAATTCCAAATTCATCTTCAATTGACAAAGGACTGTTGCATGCTGGTTGAGTGTAGTGTCGACAACATGAACCTTAGAGCTTCTTGGAATGTAGGAGGGTGTTGATGGAGGACGATCGTAGACTACTTCAAAAGGGATAACCTTGGTCGCTATATGATATGAAGTATTATACCACCATTCGTCCAAGGGAAGCCACTTCGCCCATTGTGTAGGATATTCAGAGACAAAGCAACGAAGGTAGTTCTCTAAGCATTTGTTAACAATTTCTGTTTGGCTATCCGTCTACGGATGATAGGCTGAACTCATTTTGAGCTGAGTTCCCTGCAACTTAAAAAGTTCCTGCCAAAAATGACTAGTAAAGGTAGGGTATCTGTCGGATACAATAAATGCGGGCATGCCATGAAGCCGAAAGATGAATTCTAGAAAGATTTGGGCTACTATTGAGGCTATGTAGGGATGGTAGAGGGAACAAAAATGAGCATACTTGGTGAGACGATCCACTACCACTAGAATAACTGATTTTCCTCCCAACTTGAGTAACTCATCAATAAAATCCATGGAAATTTTTGTCCATACTTGTTCTGAAATTGGTAAGGGCTGGAGAGTTCCAGGGGAATGCACTGTTTCTGCTTTCATTCTGTAGCACATGTCACATTCAGCCACAAAAGTTTGAATATCCTTCATTCCCTTCCAGAAGAAAGTACGCTTAATCCTTTCATATGTCTTTAAGAACCCAGAATGTTCCACGGTGGGTGAAGCATGCATTTCCTTCAAGATGAATTCCCACGGTTGTGAAGTTTGGGGAATAAAAAGGCAGTCAAGATATCGCAAATCTTGTCCATCCCAAGTGTATCCCGGGCATGAGTTAGGCTTTGTTTGAATTTTGGTGATCAAAGTTTGCAATCCTGAGTCCTAGATCACGTCCTCTCTGAGATAAGTAATCCATTGAGGTATGGGAGAAGAGATAGCATTTAACATACTTTGATCCTCAAACTGTTGGGAGAGTGCATCAACCACGATGTTCTCCTTTCCTTTTTTATATGTGATCTCATAATCATAGCCCATTAATTTAGAGATCCACTTTTGTTGTTCCAGTGTGGCGACCCGTTGTTCGAGGGAGTACTTGAGACTTTGGTGGTCTGTTTTGATTGAAAAATGGTACCCGATGAGATAGGGCCTCTAGTGAGTAACCACATGCAAAATAGCTAGCATCTCCTTTACATAAGTAGATTTGCTCAAATTGCGGTCTGAAAGTGCTTTAATGGTGAAGGCCAATGGTCTTTCCTCTTGCATCAACATGGCCCCTATATCATTTCCTAAAGCATCACTTTCAATTACAAAGGGTTTGGAAAATTCAGGCATTGCTAACACTGGTGGTTTTCATGGCATGCTTTAAGTCAAAGAAAGCCTTCTCAGCTGGGTCTGACCAAGTAAAATAAATCTTTTTCAACATGGCTGTTAAAAGGGCTGCTATTTTTCCATAGTTTTGGACAAATTTGCAGTAATACCCTATTAGTCCCAAAAATTCCTCGAAGTCCCTTGAGGGCGTGAGGCTGTGGCCAATCTTGAACAGCTTGAATATTTTTAGGGTCAACTATAACTCCTTTGGTCATAATGTGACCCAAATAATCTACTTTTGTCATCCCAAAAGAACACTTAGACCTCTTGGTATAAAGTTTATTCTGGGACAAAATTTGTAGAGTCTGATCCAAATATATGAGGTGCTCCTCCCAAAAGCGACTATAAATAAAAATATATTCAAAGAAAACTAGAATAGATTTGCGAAGAAATGGGTAGAAGACATGATTCATGAGGCTCTAAAATATGGATGGTGCATTTGTTAGGCCAAATGGCATGACGGAAAATTCGTAATGGCCCTCATGATTTCAAAATGGGATATCTTCCTCCTTGAGCCTTATCTAATGATAGCCCGAGTGAAGATCCAACTTGGAGAAAAACATTGCACCATGTAGCTCATCCAACAATTTATCAACCATTGGGATAGGAAATTTATCCTTAATGGTGAGCTTATTGAGCTCATGAAAATCTATACACAACTGCCATGACCCATCTTTCTTTCTAACCAAGAGTACTGGGGAAGAATAAGGACTATTACGAGGTCAAATGACCCCCGCTTGTAGCAATTCTTGTACCAATTTCTCAATTTATGACTTAAGGGCATGGGAGTACCGATAAGGTCAGATGTTAGGTGGCACGCTACCAGGTACCATGTTGGACATTTTGAGTAGATAAGTTGTCATTGATGTCAAGAGTGAATGGTCATTGATGTCAGTTTCAGTGAGCAGTGCAAAGGGAAGCAGTTCCGTAATCAGTGCAAAAAGGTGAGTCCGCTTCAGTTGGTCAGATCCGGTTCCAGGTAGTCAGATGTGGTCCAAAGTGCAAAGAAGAGGCCCAAGAAAATAATATTATAATATTAAAAAGGAAATTTAAATTAATTAATATAATTTTATTATAAATTAATTTATTAATTAATTTAATTAACTTTCAAAAGTTAAGTTAATTATAATTTAATTTTTAATTTAATTAAAAATTAATTTATATTAATTTAAATAACCCTAAAGAGGGTTATAGGGTTAAAATGTAAATCAAATTGAATTGAGAGGAAGATTTTTTTGCTCTGCTAGGGTTTGCTTGCGAGAAAACCTAGTTTCGTCATGTTGCAGGGGGGGCCGGGTTAGGGCGAGGCGGCGCTTGGGCGGGTTGGCTGCTATGGTGGACGTCTGCTGCACCGACGGGCTTCGGTGCGGGGTGGATGCTAGGCGGGGTGGTTCCTGTTCTGGCTGGCGGCTGTGCGGTTGGGGGTGCTGTGCTGGCTGTCTTCTTTGGCCGCTGCGCGGAGTGCTTCTGCGGGTGCTGGTAGCTGTTCATCTTTGGTCCCTGTTCAGGCTGGACCCCGGGCGGGTTGCTGGCATGCGGGATGGCCCCTGGACGGGGTGGTTCCCGTGCGGGCTGGCTCCTGGGTGGGCTAGTCCCTGGGCTGGGTGGATCCTGTGCGTTTGGGCCCGTTGCGGGGTGGTTCTTGTCCCTCTTCCCCTTCCCCTGCCCCCCTCCCCGGGAACTCTCTTGCCCTGCTTTTCCAGATCCCGTGTTTGCTCAGGGTTCCCGTTGCTTGGTTTGCTTTTGCTTGGCAGGGTCTGCGGTTTCTGGGCCCGAGTTCCTTGGTTCGGCGGGTTTTCAGCTTGCCCAAGGGCGACTGCTGAAAGAGGGTTGGTTCTGGTTTCCTGGTTGCCACTTGGGGATCTTCATGTGCTCTTTCTTGGCCTCGGGGGGGGGCCTATTCCCGCATATGAGGCCCTTCCTCAGTTGCTCTAGGTTGCCTTTGCCTTCGGGATCTCCGTGTAGATCTGGGGTTTGTCTGGTCTTGAGGTGGACCCTCGGTTTCTGTAGTCTGCCCTTTGGGCCCTGGGGGGGGCCAATCCTGCAGCTATGTCTCCTAGGCTTCTGTCTCCTCCAGGCATGGATGGGGCTGGTTGGTCTCTTGCTGGTCGTTTCAGTGATCTTCCGCTGCTTTCGTCTTGGCCAAGATTCCCTTTCCAGCCCCGGGCGCTCGTGGGACAGCTTCCCTGTCCCTCCCTTGTTTTTTGCTTCCTAGCTCCGAGCCTCCTGTTGGGCAGGGGTTTGTTCCTTTGGCAGATTTCTCGCTGAGCAGGATCCTTCTCTTCCAGCTACTGCTGGTTTCCTTGCTGAGCGGGTTGTTCTGCTCCTACTGTTTTTTCCCGCGGGGCGGGTTTTCCAATCCTGCTGGTTTTCCCGTCGGGCGGGATTTTTCAATTATGCCGGTTTAGGGTTTGCTCCTTTTCCTACTAGTTGGGATTTTCCAAATAATTTTGTTTTTTCCCTGAGACGGGATTTTAGGGTTTACTATTTTTTCCCGCTTAGATGGGATTTGTCAACTTCATCCCTTTTTCGGATTTTCTCACTGGGTGGGATATGTCCTAGGGTTTGTTTTTGAACCTAGGTTTGATCTTTTGACCTGTTGTAAAAAGGTTTTGGGATCCTTTCAAAACCTGTTAAAAAAGGGAAAAAAAAAAAAAAGAGGCCCGGAGCCCCGGACTCCGGCCCTGGGATTAGATTCAGGCGGTGGTACTTCCTTTAGCTTCGGCTTTTTCTGTAAATAAGGTTTTGGGTCCCTTCTCAAAAAACCCGCTGTAAATATAATGCTACTTATCAAAAAAAAAAATGTAAATCAAATTTCATATTAGATTCAAGCACCGACATTTATGGCACAAGAGGCATCGTGTATAAATAATGGCAAAGACCTTTGCCTTACCTCCCTATGCAATTGATCGAATATCCTATGCTCCATCGAATTCGTGTGTAAAAAGGGAAAAGACTTTCCACGTTTTCGAAGGGTCTCCGACGGTGAAGGAATAAATCGAAGGGAGCGCCAATACATAGCACCAAAGGCGCTGGTAGCGCAGCTAGCAACGATGAAAGTGCTAGAGTGTGTGGCAAGCAAGGCGTGCAGGTTCGAATCCCTTCGGGTTCATTTTTGGCAAAGCAGAGAGGGCACATCTTTTTGAGCAAGCGCCGAACAAGGGGTTAAAGGGAGGCTTGTGCCTTGCCTTCCCGTGGGAGCGTTCAGCCCATGTGGTGGGCTAGCACCTTGATAAGGCGCTCGGCGGAGAAGTCTCGTGTTCGAAACCCACCGAGGCCTTTTTGGTAGTGACAAATGTATGCATTGATGTCATTTGTGTTGGTCGCTTAATTTCGGATGTGCCAAGGTTGAAAGAAAATAAAAATATTTTTATGTGCCTAAGGTTGAAAAATAAAAACATTTTGATGGTTTATGAGGTTTAATTTTTTCCTGAATTAATTTGGTTATTAAGTGTTTTGAGGGTGATAAAAGGGTAGGCAAATATTATTTTTGAATGGTTAATTTTTTGGAGATTGATTTATTAAAATTGGAGATTATAAGGAGCAATTTGAGTGATTATTTTTATGTGTGATTTGATGATTGCTAATTTCAAGAAGGAGTAATAAGGTGTATTTGAGATTGATTATTTGTGTAATTGAGAAATATTTTGAAAGAGTGTTAGTGTGAAATTTTGTCATCTAACCATTGAAATTGGCAAAGAAGAAATTGTGATTGAGACAGGTTTTTAAAAGCACTTCTACATCAAACAAAAGGTATGGGCACATCTTCCTAATGAGTGATTGTTGAATATTGTGAATGCTAAGTTGGAGTGAAAAGGTTTTTTTCTGCAATAATAGTTGTTGATAAAACCTTGTTTGATGAGCATTGTTGAGTTAATTGTTGAGGGTTTTTCTGGAATAAGAGTTGTTGATAAGACCTTGTTTGATGAGCATTGTTCAGTTGATTGTTGAGGGTTTTTCTGGAATAAGAGTTGTTGATAAAACCTTGTTTGATAAGCATTGTTGTTGAAGTGATTGATTGAGTGAAGAACTTGAGCTAGGGTTTGCAAAGATCATAAGTATCATTGTTATGTGAGATTGCTTGATAAGCATTGTTGTTGAAGTGATTGATTGAGTGAAGAACTTGAACTAGGATTTGCAAAGATCATGAGTATCATTGTTATGTAAGATTGGTTGATAAGCATTGTTGGAAATTATTGAGTGAGTGTTCATATGCTTGGACTAGGGTTTGTGAGCAAGGATTATTTCACCGAGTGATTGGTTGAGTAGAGTTGTGATTGAGCCTACTCAAGTAGTTGTGTTGAAATGATAGTTCAAGTTCTGTGAAACAAATTGTTCCATATTCCAAATTGATTTGAGAAAGAGGTTGAGTGTTTGTGAGCGCGAAACATATTGAGTCTCTAACAATTCTCTATATGTTTCTGTGTTAAAAAAGAGATATTGAAAGTCATTGAGCATTGTGGTGAATGTGAAGCATATTGAGTCTCTAACAATTCTCTATATGTTTCCGTGAGATTGGACAAGTTCTAGTGAGGACTTGTTGAGCAGATTTGAGGCAAGTCTCAGAGAAGACTTGTGGACAGATTTGTGCGAGCTTTTGTTGAAACTTACAATATAGAGTTTGAGGACAGAGATTAAGAGCAGATTGGACAAATTCTAGTAAGGACTTGTTGAGCAGATTTGAGGCAAGTCTTGGTGAAGACTTGTTGAACATATTTGACAAGTTCTAGAGAGGACTTGTGGATAGATTGGTGTGAGCTTTTGTGGAAGCTTACAAGGCAGATTTGAGACAAGTCTTTGAGAAGATTTGTGAGCAGAGTTGATTGATTGATTTGGTCAAACCTTGAGTTAAGGTTTGGGGCAGATCCAAGAGAGTTGATTTGTGATTAAGTCAAGCTTTATGTGAAGGTTTGAGGACAGAGATTGAGGACAGATTTGTGCTAGACCGAAGGTCTGTGTTTCGTGCAGATCAGAGGACAGAGATTGATGACAGATTTGTGTTAGACCGAAGGATTGTGTTTAGTACAGATTTGAGGATAGATTTTGGTGCAGATTTGAGGACAGGTTTGTGCCAGACCAGAGACAGAGATTGAGCACATTTGTGCTATACCGAAGGATTGCGTTTAGTACAGATTTGAGACAGAGCTAAGAGCAAGCTTTGGAGGTGATAGAGTATAGAGGACGACAGTCTCCAGTGGATAGAGGTCCATTAGTCAGGGCAGTGAGGATAGGTCTTCTGAGTGAGGACAGGAGTCTTCAGTGGATAGAGATCCATTAGCCAGTGCAGTGGAGACAACAGTTCTTCTAGAAGATCACTAGTCAGAGTAGAGGAGAAAGGAGTTCTCCTGTGGATAGAGATCCACGAACTTAATTAGGGAATTGGTGTCTCCTTTGGACAGAAGTGTAATGTCCCAAAAATAAATATTTTTTGTAAATGTCTCCTACACTTAATTATAAAAGTGAAAAAGGGGTTCATGTGACTAGGAGACATAACTTAAGTTGTGTTTATTTGTGTTTTATGTTTTTATGTTGTAATAAGGCACTTTAAGTGATTTTAGGGTTGGGAGATGTCAACTCCAAATTAGAACCTCACCCTATATAAGGGAGTGAGACGTCCCATTTTGGATATGTTATGTTGATATCAGAATTGAATATTGAAACCCTAGAGGTTCCATGAGTTGAGATTGCAGGTCTTGCTCATTCCCATAGTGCATTGGAGGTGCATGGTTGGGGTCTTGGCAATATCATTGCAGGTGTTATTGCCCTAAAATATCAAAAATACAAAAAGAGACATCTATGAGGAGTTCATGGCATTTTTGGGAGCATTTGTGTCATGTGTTTCAGATAAGTTGGCAGCCCCAAACCCTACGCTTGTATTTGGGGTCATTTTTGAGGAGTTTTTGCATCTGTTCAGCCTTGGGGTTAGTTCATCCCACTTGTGGGAGTTTGTATCTGCATTTTGAGTTCCTTGAGGACCCATTTGTCCATTCCAGTTGTTATATTGGTTTGGCAATATTTAATATATGATACTGGCTGATTTCTCCTCATACTTGTGTTATTTTATGAGCAATTTCTGAGTTATTTCCTTGCTGTACTTAATTTCTGCATTTTCGTAGTAAGGGTTTGCTATTCCTAAAAAGGGACATTACAAGTGGTATCAGAGCTGGAATCTTGCCAGCTTGTGATTCGTGGTGATAAGTATGTTTCTGTGGTGAAAAGTTGTGCCCTAGTGAAAATCGCGGATTTTTAGGAGATTCGCGGATTTTTAGGGATTTTGTTTAGAAAATAAAAATTGCAGATTTGGATACCCTTTTGACCAATTTGCAGTTCTGTGGTTTCAGAAATTTTTTTTTTGGTGGTTAGAATTTCAGATTTTCATCTTTTTAGGGTTTGATAGGGTTTTATGCATCGTTCTCTTGTTCATCAGTATTTTACTAGGAGAAACAGACTCGCTTTGGAAATGTCAAACAGGGAAGAGGTTGAGGATCCCCAAAGGCCAGTTGATAGGACTGAGCAAAAATTCGATGCCCTACTTGACATGCTGCAAAGAATGGTGTCCTTACAAGAGACAAATCAACAAGAATTGAGGGCAGCTTTGGGCAACCCAAATGGCACAAGGAGGGAAGGAGAAAGGGGAGGCAACAACAATGGGCATGAGTCATCATCTAACTCACACACTCCCTTGCTTAGGCCGTCCAAGCCTATGTTCCTTGTTCCACCACCTCCACCGGAGGAAAATGAGGTATGTTGATGAATTAGATGAATGGTTTGTTGCTTATAGTAATAAATACGAGGGTTTTAGGGCAGCAGTTTCTTTTGATAAATATTTGAAGATTGTGGGTAAATCTGTTGTTGAGGCTAAAAAAGAGAAAAAGAAGCCCTTTTTGCATCAAAAGGTGACCATTCCCTCATTTAATGGTCAAGATGGTCTTACAGCTAGGGCATGGCTTCAAAAATTGCAGACTTATTTTACCTTGGAGCCTATTTCTAAAGCTGATGCAGTTTAGATTGCTACACTCCACCTTGAGGGTAGTGCTTACTCATGGTGGCATCATGGGTTAGTAACCCGAGGGCATGGTGATATTGATACATTTGATGAATTTTGTACCAGGGTTTTGAACAGGTTTGAAAGGAGGAATGTGGAAGAGTATTTCAAGGAGCTTGCCACTTTGAAGCAAACTTCATCCATTCATGCCTATGTGGAGGAGTTTGAACAACTTTCAGTTCAGGTACAAAATATTTCACCTAAGAGGGTAATTTTTCTTTTTATGGATGGTTTGTTGGAACCCATGAAGGGATTAGTTAAAGCTTTTGAACCAGCCACTCTTGAAGATGCCATTAAGAGAGCTTTAAGCTTAGAATCTGTTTTACCTCCTAGACAGAAATATTTTGCACATAATCCACTTGCTAGACCACCTTTTGCAGCCAGAAAAACAGTTTTTGGACAGCAGTATGGGCAGCAAGGAAACCTCACGCAGCAAGGTGGAAATGAGAGAAATTTTTATGGCAGGAATCCCACGCATGGAGAAGGTTTCAGATCTGGTTTTCAGCCACCTAATAAGCCCCCAAATGGCCCACGCTTGACACAAGAAGAGAAAGATGAGCTAAGGAAACAAAACAAGTGTTTCATTTGCAAGTCTCCTTGGCAAAGAGGTCATAAATGCGGAGAGGTATGAAAATCATTGAATTACATTCTGATTCTGATAATCCTGATTTTTATGAGGCAAGATGAGACACCCTTGGAAGAGGAAGCACAAAGGGAGTATGAGGAAGTTCTTGAAGGTTCCCTAGCCACTTTAAGTGGGCTGAATCAGTTTCGCACTATTAAGGTACCAGGTAGATCTTTTGATGAAAAGGTTATTGTTTTAATAGATGGTGGTGCTACTTACAATTTTGTTGATGAGAAGTTTGCCACTAGAAAGAATCTTCCTACAGCTATCATTCCTGGTTTTAGTGTTGCTATTGGCAATGGTGATCTTATCACATGCAACAAAGTGGTAAGAAACATAAAAATTAATTTTGGCAACATGGAAGTAGATGAGCAATTCTTTGTTTTTCCCTTAGGAGGTATTCCACATATGGTTTTGGGTGTGCAATGGTTGTATTCACTTGGTGATTATGTTACTAATTATCAAAAATTAGAACTGAAATTTGTGCTTGAAGGGAAAGATGTGGTGTTGCAAGGAATCAAGGAAAATGGGTCAAAAGATTCTTGCAAAATTTTGGAGGTTTCATACAAAAGAATGGAGAAGATGATAAGGCATAAGGACGTTGAGTGGGCAGCTGTAATTTTCAGTTCAGAAGGGAAAAAATCAGCCACCTATCATCCTCAAATTCAAGGTTTACTACAAAAACATCTTAAGGTATTTTCTGACCTACCTAAAGGTTTGCCACCTAGTAGAGGTTTTCAGCATGTTATTGAATTGGAAGCAAATAGTAAACCTGTCATAATTAAACCTTATAGGCATCCTAAGGTTTTCAAAGATGAGATTGAAAAGACCATTGCTGATTTACTTGAGAGTGGGCACATTATTTGCAAATATGGGGTGAAGGTTGATCAAACTAAAGTTTCAGTTGTACAAAGATGGCCTATACCATCCAACCTAACGGAATTGAGGGGTTTTGTGGGTTTATGCAGTTACTACGGGAGGTTCATTAAGGGGTTTTCTTCTTTGGCTGCCCCCCTTACTGAATTAACTAAGAAAGGGGCCTTTTCATGGTCCAATGAGGCTCTTTTAGCTTTTCTAAAGCTGAAAGATGTAATGACTTCCACTCCTTTACTTGCTATTCCTGATTTTTTTGTTGCTTTTACTATTGCTTGTGATGCTTCAGGTGTTGGAGTTGGAGCTGTACTTATGCAACAAGGACGCCCCATTGCTTATGAGAGTAGAAAGCTCTCAAATGTGGAGAAAACTTTCAGCATCTATGATAAAGAGATGCTAGCTATCATGCATGCCTCGACCAAATTCAAGCAATACTTAGTGTGTGGCAAGTTTGTGGTCAAAACTGATCATAACAGTTTGAAATACTTCTTGGGGCAAGTTGAACTGAATGAAAGACAGCAGAAATGGGTAACAAAGTTACAATCATATGATTTTGAAATTGAGTTTGTAAAGGGTAAGAAGAATTCAGCTGCTGATGCACTTTCTAGGCACCCTACTTTTCATTCTCTTTCCATTATTTCTGCTGATTGGAAGGTGAAAATTATGGCTGAATATGCAAAGAATGATTTTTGTTCTAAACTAATAAATGGGCAAGTTGAAGATGACAGGTTCAGCCATAAAGAAGGACTGATTTTTTGCAAGGGAAGAGTGTTTTTAGTACCTGAATCGAAGCTGAAACAAGCTTTAATTACAGCCATGCATGATGCTCCACTTGTAGGCCATCCAGGTTTCTACAAGACTTACAAAAAGGTTAGAGAAAGATTCTATTGGAAGGGTTTGAAAAGGGATGTCTTCTTGCATGTTCGGGAATGTGTTATTTGCCAAGAAAACAAGGGGGAACATGAATTTGCAGCTGGTTTACTTCAGCCACTTCCTATTCCCAATCAGAAATGGGAAAGTATCTCCATGGACTTCATTACTGGTTTGCCCAAGGTATACATGAAGGATTGCATATTTGTTGTTGTTGATAGATTGACAAAATTTTCTCATTTCTATGCCATTTCAACAACTTGTACAGCCATACAAGTTGCTGATTTGTTTTTTAAAGAAGTTTTCAGATTGCATGGTTTGCCTAAATCCATTGTGAGTGATAGGGACAACAGATTTTTGAGCATGTTTTGGCAAGAATTGTTTAAGCTATGTGGTACTAAATTGACTCCTAGTACTAGCTACCATCCCCAAACTGATGGGCAAACTGAAATTGTTAACAAATGGCTTGAAGGATATTTGAGAAATTATGTTTCAGGTCAACAAAAGGCATGGGTTAAATGGCTGCACCTTGGTGAATATTGCTACAATTCTACTTATCATATGTCCATAAAAATGTCTCCATTCAAGGCACTTTATGGTTATGATGCCCCACACTTTTCAGATCTGATTTTAGGTGATTCAAGGGTCCAAAAAGCTAGAGACTTTGCAGCAGAAAATCGAGATATTCTTAATGCTTTGAAGGACAATATTCTTACGGCACAAAATCAGCAGAAGAAGTATGCAGATCAGCAGCGTAGTGAGTGCTCATTTGAGGTGGGAAACTTGGTTTATGTTAGGTTGCACCCCTACAAACAGTCTACATTGAAAATAAGTGGAGCGAGAAAAACTCAAACCCAAATTTTATGGACCTTACAAGGTGTTGAGTAAGGTTGGACAGGTTGCATATGCTTTGGAACTTCCAAGTGGAAGTAAAATACATAATGTCTTCCATGTTTCTTGTTTGAAGAAGGCCTTGGGCCAACATATTCAGCCATCTTCAGATTTGCCACCCCTTGATGATGAAGGAAAGCTCATTATTGAACTCTGAATTGATCCTTGAGACAAGGGAGAGAAAGCTTAGGAGTAGGATTGTCAAAGAATATCTTGTGAAGTGGAAGGACTTGCCTATGGAGGATGCTACTTGGGAAGGTGCAGAAATTTTAGATGCTCCAGCTTTGACTTTGCTTGAGGACAAGCAATTTGAGGAGGGTGGACTTGTAATGTCCCAAAAATAAATATTTTTTGTAAATGTCTCCTATACTTAATTATAAAAGTGAAAAAGGGGTTCATGTGACTAGGAGACATAACTTAAGTTGTGTTTATTTATGTTTTATGTTTTTATGTTGTAATAAGGCACTTTAAGTGATTTTAGGGTTGGGAGATGTCAACTCCAAATTAGAACCTCACCCTATATAAGGGAGTGAGACGTCCCATTTTGGATATGTTATGTTGATATCAGAATTGAATATTGAAACCCTAGAGGTTCCATGAGTTGAGATTGCAGGTCTTGCTCATTCCCATAGTGCATTGGAGGTGCATGGTTGGGGTCTTGGCAATATCATTGCAGGTGTTATTGCCCTAAAATATCAAAAATACAAAAAGAGGCATCTATGAGGAGTTCGTGGCATTTTTGGGAGCATTTGTGTCATGTGTTTCAGATCTGTTGGCAGCCCCAAACCCTACGCTTGTATTTGGGGTCATTTTTGAGGAGTTTTTGCATCTGTTCAGCCTTGGGGTTAGTTCATCCCACTTGTGGGAGTTTGTATCTGCATTTTGAGTTCCTTGAGGACCCATTTGTCCATTCCGGTTGTTATATTTGTTTGGCAATATTTAATATATGATACTGGCTGATTTCTCCTCATACTTGTGTTATTTTATGAGCAATTTCTGAGTTATTTCCTTGCTGTACTTAATTTCTGCATTTTCGTAGTAAGGGTTTGCTGTTCCTAAAAAGGGACATTACAAGAGGTCCATAAACATTGTAATAGGGAAAGGATTCCCAAGAGATTTATTGAGAAAAGATTAGTGAAAGTTTTTCTCCGTGGAGTAGCCCACATTGGGTGAACCACGTTAAATTGGTGTCTCTATTATGTGTGATGATTTGTGCATTGCTTTGGTTACTACTTGTAATGTTCCCGTCCTAGTCAGTCTTCAGTTGCAAAGTGGACTTGCCTACTCATGGGTTTCCGTAGGCAGTGTCAGATGTGTGGGAGCCCATGTGGGATGTTGAGTTGTCATTTGGACAGGCAGTGTGTTCTTTTGTCAGTCTTTCAGGCCATTTTGGACATCTTGACAGAGACTTACTATTTTTAATAAGTTAGTTTGGAGCAGTTTCTTGGGGAACTGAAGGTACGTTTGGAATCTACAACGAAATGGGTGTATGTTTCTCATATTATTTCTTGGGTCAGCATTGGAGAGCTAAGAAATTTTAATGGCCGAAGTTTATTTCCTAATAAATTAAATGTAATGTTTAATTTATTAATTTTGGGCCTTATATTTCCTTATGGGAGACATAAGGATGTGCTAGTCACTTAAAATTATATTTGATATTATAAAGTGACTATTAGTATGATTAAAAGGGATGCCAATTTCAACGGGGACTTAGATGAATCAAAATAAATTAAAAGTAATGAAATGCCCAATGTGGTCGACCCCCTTGGTGAGTAATATAAAAAGGAGATGAAGCTTCATTTTTCATATCTTTGGCTATTGTGAATTCATGAGCATTTTGGAGAGCACTTGCAAAGTTGATTTGCAGGGGTTTATTGGAGCTTGTGTGGAGACGGAAACCTCCAGCAAGGACACCAGTCTCGAGATTGCAAGACATCTTCAAATTGGTTTAGTGCATTCTCACTCAGGGAGTGCCTGTGGGCTACATTGTTGCAGAATTATTCAGTCATTTTGAGGAGTTTGGAGAGGGTTTTGTGTTTAATATTGCAAACTCCAGATTTCTTATCATTTGTAGCAGAGGCCGTACATTTTGGGCCTTCATTTCAGAGTTTGTGTGCACATTCAGCTAGGGTTTGATTTAGAGTTCAAGCATAGCTAGGGTTTGTGGCTGCCATTGATGTATCAGACCATTTCCAGCTTGCAATAAAAATCGGGTACCTTAGTTTCTAAGCTTTTGCTTAAAAGGGTTTACTGTTATATGCATGTAATATCTTAGTATCAATTCTCATTGTGATGGGAAATGTAATTTGAAACTTACAGCTTTCCTTAGTTGTTGTCATTTTATTTTCTGTTCATTTCATTTTATGCAAAATACACAAAAAAATAGCAAACACCCAAAACTTAGTTGGGGGCAAAATACTACACTACTGTTGATATTGCCATTGATTATATTGGATAATATTGTTTGGGAAAGAAAAGTAAAAAGTGGTCTTATACTGTTCACTCCCCCCCCCTCTCAGTATAAGCTTGTGTTCTTAATACCAATGGTATTGCATGATCATGGGAATGACATGGAGGTAATTCTGTTAGTTTTGCAAAAATTGCATCATGCTTAGTCAAAATGAGTTGCAAATCTTCTTGGGTCTTGTCTTCATCTAAGTTTGCAGTTGAATTGCAAATATTTGAGCTACTACCCCACGTGAAGATTTTTTTAACTTCTCCATCCAGCTTGAACTGATAATTTGTGGAGATCTTGCTTGTGAACCATGGAGAGTGTAGGACTTACCATTTTGTGAGAAGTGCATCCATGATTTTGCAAAATTCCGGGCTATTGTTCCCAAGGTACCTAGCCATTGAACTTTGAGCACAACATCACATCCTCCCAGTTGAAGAGCAAACATATCAATTTTGTGTTCATAGTCCCCCATCTTCAACTTATCATTGCGGCATTTACCCTTACAAGGTAATGTTCCACCATTTGTCACTATCACCTCAAGGAGTTGCAAGCATGTATGTAACAATTTGCTTTCTTGGCTACTCGGTAATCAATAAAATTATGCGTACTGCTTGAATCAATGAGAATTGTAAATGTTGCCCTTTGAAGAATCCCACTACCTTCATCGTCCAAGGGGTAGAAATTATTGCAAGTGCATGGACAGAGATTTCTGGTAGTGGTTCTTCTTGTGTTTCATCCTCATCCTTAATTTGTTCGTCTAGTCGTTCTACTTTTTCATTTAAGTTGTTCGCTACTTACGGATTCCTTTACATGCATCAAAAATAACTTCTTTTGGGTGCATTTATGCCTTGGTGAGTACTTCTCATCACAATTATAACATAAGACTTGTGCTCGATGGGCATCCATTTCTTTCATAGTCAAACACTTGAATGGGGTAGACTTATTGCCAATATTTGGTGTGAACTTGGAAGGAAATGTGGGTTTGGCTTGTGGAAATTGAGATGGTCTTCTTTGAGCCAAATTTTTTTCTTCTGCTAATCTAACCAATCCTATGGCTTGCATCATAGTCCTATTAGCCAATTTCTCAAATTGGGTCTGATATTCACGAACAGTAGAGGTTTGTTTCAATTTGGTCAAGGCTTTTGTAAAGTCCTCATACTCACTAGGGCCAAAACGAGTGAGTAATTGTGACTCAAAATATTTCCAAGAAGGGTCTAGAGTCGTGTTTTGTAACCATTGATACCATTGTAAGGCTTCAGATTCAAAGTTGAAAGATGCCATGGTGACCCACAAATATTTAGGTACATTATGAAGTTTGAAGAACTCGACATAACCACCCATCAGTGTCCTTTCCATTGAACTTAGGAAATTCTAATTGAGGCATCTTAAACGGAGTATCCGTGTCAAAAAGAGAATGATACCTTCTTTCTCCTTATGAACTCCCTTCTCTTTGTTGCCTGAACTGCCATGTTTTTCAGTGTTTAGATGCTCAAGCACCTTTGGGCCTTCTAATATGACTTCAACCTCTAGGATTTTTTCTTGAAATTCAGCTTTGGATCTAAGTTGGTCACTTCTCATAATCAATACTTCTTCCCTTATCTATTTAAGTTCATTTGTAAGGTTAGCGACTATGATACTCATTTGCTCCATTAAGTTGCTTTGGTCTAACTCCTTTTGGTGTCCTCTAGTTCTTCCAACCATTTATGTATGATTTGAACCACTCCCACTGACTTACTAAAAATAAAAGTGTTGTTCCAGGAGTTACTATTTTTAGTAATGGTCTAGAAAAAGTGTTTGGGTGCTATATAGCAAAACGATCACACGAAAAGACGAATATAATAGACTAGGTCTCAAAATGATGTTTTTTGACACCCTAGAAAAAGTGCATGGAGGCTATATACCAAAATGATCAACTCAACGAGACGATCGCAATGGGCTACATCCCACAACTCTGTATTTGGGCACCCCAAACTTTTTCTAGGGGAGTGTTGTCTTCAAGTGTTGTTGGTTTTTCTCCTTGAGTCTTGGTTCACTCAGAAATTTGACTTTTGTCTGACAATCCCTTATTAGACTCTGCACTGTTTGTTACTGTTTTGACACTGAAACTGTAGCTCACTATCTCTAACAACTGTTGAAGCTGACTCTATTCTGACAAATTCCCTATCTGGTATGATTCCCAATTGTTATAGATAACTGTTACAAACTGTCACTGACTGCTACCCGACTGTTACTAACAGATCCTGTTGTGATTGTTATTCTCACAACCAGTTTTTTTTCAATTGTTTGTGTTCGGTTAATTTTGGAATAGTGGTCTTGTTGGTTACGAATCTGCCATGAGGAAAGGATTTGGTATAATGCGCCCAGATTCGCCCACCAGATTGAAAGGCCGGAAGGAAGGAATGCCTTCCATGCCAATCTCCGGAGAAGGCCGGCTTCCTGTGGGGTTTTAGTGTTTAGGATAAGAGTGCAGGGAAAGAGATAAAAATGCGGAAAGAGAATCCAAATGTGATTGGAGTTGGGTGGGGGGAATAAGCAGCACGACAACGATCAATCACCACTACTAACAGCATTCCTATACAAAACACACATTGAAACTACAGCTATCATGCATTCTATGTATCCTCTATCTATGCATTCCAGGAATACTTAATCATCAAATACTGGAGTCCAGAGTTCAGTACAACAGTAAGCAATGAAATAAGAAACATGAGGCAGAAATGACAAGGAGAGGCAGCATACAAAATGAAGACAGTAAGCAGAGCCAAGTATGTATCTTGTATTAGAGGCAAACGCACAACTACAATGGTTCCCTAGCAATATATTCCCCTTCCACCCTTTTACAATGAAATTGCATGGCTATTTATAGCCTCAAGTTCCCCCGATTACAATCACGGGCACAAAGTCCCAGACTAGACATTAGCCGACAAAAGCGGCAGAGGAGCTGCTGATGCTGACCTCGTCGGGTAGGACTGCACTGCAGCATGGTCTCCCTAAAAGCCGTACGGGTACGTGGCAGCGCGTGGGGTGGAACTTCAAATCAGCGGGAATGCGGGTAGTTGTGGCAGATGGTACTTCACATCAGCTTTAATGGTGGCAGTTGGCGTAGATAGTGCAGTCCATGCTTGTCCTTTTCGCTGCGAAGTCGGGTTGCGCCCTGACACTTAGTCAAATTTCGCTCATTTCCTGTCTACTGTGCACTTCGCATTCCCTACTGCGCTCCAACTGGAGGGCGCACTCCGACTTCGCTGCGAAGTCGGGTTGCGCCCTGACACTTAGTCATTTTCAGGGAACACTTGCTGGAAACTTCACTGGGGGAAGTTCAAGGGGAAGAGGGAGGAATGAAACTGCAAGGAAGAGGGAGAAAGGGAGAAATGGAGAAGGGGGAAAAGAGGAGGAGGAGGGAAGGGAAAGAGCAGCTCACTTACAGAAACTGAAAACATGGCACCCCGTGCAAAATGTGGCAACATTCCTGGCGGCTCGCGGGGTGTCGAGCTCGCCTCGACGCAAAGAACCATGCCTTCATCCTTTGGGTGCAGAGGAACTTCCTTCCCCTGCCTTCTGCTGCTCTGACCGCTTCCTTCCGGGCAACTGCTCTTCTTCAGGATCACTTCCGGCAGTTGCCTCTTCGGTTTCTCCTTCTGAATCTGAATGCTCTCCACTGTCAGCCTCCCACTCGCGGATGCGTTCGTATGCAGCCTTGGCTTGGTCCCAGACTGCTGCTTGGAAGGGCTCGAGGTCGCTGACCTCTTTTAATGCTGCGTGGAATGCAGCAATTGCGTGCAGGTCGATGGTGTTATATCTTTTTCCCAATTCCTTTAGGGAGGAGTTGATTTTGCAGTATTTCGACACCATCTGGGTGACCTGAGCTTCCTGAATTGGCTCTACCTAGCTATCAATTTCTGTTGTCTGCCTCAAAAGACAGCCAATTCTGCTTTACTTGTTCAAGGGTCAGAAATTCGCCATCCTTGACGAAGCTCGGGCACCCGTGTTCGGACAGAGTGTGAAAGGGGGCCAGGAAAATGTTCCTTTCATGTTCTAGTGCGTCCAGCGTCTTTCTGGCAGCCCTTATCTTCTCTGTCTTCTTGAAGTAAATATGCAAGGTTACCCTTGCATCTGCCCATTCTGAGGCAAGTTGGGACATAGGAGGAAATTGGAGGCCCTTGCGCTCAAACTGCTCAAGTCTCATAGCCAGGTCCAGCCATTGCCTCGCCTGGTGTTCGGCCTCCTCTACCACAGGCTTTCCCTGGGCAGATACTTCTTCGATCCTGGACACGAAATCCAGGACTGATAAGGACTTAACAAGGTTGGGCTTGCAACCCTGCAGCAGACTAGCCCGCATCTCCTTAACTTTGCTCTTTGAAAAGGCCGCCGCTTGTGATGTTTTCTCCGCAAGCTGCGACTGCGCCTGTTTCAGCGAATCCTGAAGCTGTGAAACCTGCTCCAGCGCCGCCCTTTTCTCCTCTGACAGCTGCTCGGCTGTCTGTTTCTGCGCTGCGGCCTCCTGCTGAGAGGCGGCCAGCTGGGCCTTAAGCTCCTCTATCTCCTGCTGCGCAGACCCCAGCTGCGCGGTGGCCCTAGCCAGGTCCTCCTCTAGCTGCCTTGTGTTATTCTGCATCTGGAATAGCGCTTCCTGGGTCTCAAGATGCTTGACAAGGAGATTATCTGTCCTACGACGAATACCATGGATTTCGTATTCCTCGTTGATATCATCAAAGCTTTTCTCCTTCCTTTGATGCTCGTAGTCCGCCTCGGTCATCTCCCGGAGAGGCTTCTTTACTTTCGGGATTAATTTCTCAGTTGTCAACACTCTCCTGTCTAGGTCGAACTTGGTGCGTTTTACCGGGGCAGCTATCTCTTCGGCTCTCCTTCGTTTCACGCCCTGGAGAAAGGAGGCGGAGCATCCTGAGGCCTTTGCTGCCAAAGGCTGGTCATCAGCGCTCTGCAGTTCGCCCATGAAGTCCAGGTTCTCCAGCATTGGATCTTGCTGCGGCATTTTCCCTGCAAACAGCGACGCGGGAGGTATTCCAGAAGGAGTGGCCGCTTTTGAGGGCGACCGGGTCCTAGGGGAAACGGGCGGCTGAGTGGATGGTGCTGGTAGGGTTTTAAACGGCTGGGGTGAGGAGCGCGGCGGTGAAGGAGCAGCTTCAGCACTGGCTGCGGGTGAGGGTTCTAGGGTTTGGCTCAGTGACTGGAAGGCGTTAGGATCCTGAGCAAACTGGTCAAAGGAATGTGGGCCGCTAGAGGGCTGGGTAGCTTGGGAAGAGGAAGACGCGGCTACGGCTTGCCCTGATGAAATGGGAGATGGAGCTTTGGCAGGGCTGACTGGGACTTGGGGAAGAGGTGCAGTGGACGTACCTGCGGGCTCCGCCTGAGCCGCTGTTGGAGGGACGCTTGCAGCCCGAGTGTCTGCCTCTGGTTCAGGGCTGTCCAAGGAGACAATCTCTGGCGCTGCTGCCCCCGTTTGTGCCGCGGCTGTCTGCTGTACCGGCTCCTTAGGCCGTTTGGCCCTTTCAACTCTCTTCCTCTTCTTTTCTTCTGGCGCTGTGGCTGGTCCAGAGGAAGGGGATAAGGTTGGGGCGGCAGGCGTTGACGTTCCCACGGTAAACTTGTACCTGGGTCTGGCTGGAAGGATGCCCGCCGTAGCCGGTCTGCTAGCTGGCAGCGCGGGCACTTTTTCTGCTTGAGGGGCCACCTCAGGGGTTGACTTCTCTGAATCTTGCGCCTTTTCGGGCACTGCCTCGGAAGCTACAGGCTGCATCGGGCCCACTTGACTGCTCGCCGGAGTTGCGCTGGAAGTCGCCGGAGTTGACGATTGCTGGGATGAAGGCCTCCTTGTATATCTTTTTCTTGCGCCTCGGGGAATGCAATTTCGAAATTCGAAAGGTCGCCACGTGTCAGCATATTGGTCATATAGAGCCGAAAACTCATCATCAACGGCCAGATTCCTCCGGTTGGATTTATCGTGCTGCGTGCGACACCTCATCTTCCAGCATTCAATGATTTTGTCTTTTTGCCAGTTGAGGGGCGCCACCTTGGCGAGGAATCTTTTGAAGCCCGCGGATTCCAACCGGTGATCCGGGTTCCGCTCCGGGTCGTACGCCACCTCCTCGCAGTAGAAATCATGCCATGGAGGCCATGATTGCATCTGCTCGATGTGCCATTCTAGGTCTGCGCCTGTCCTATTTCCTCTTTCCTGCATGATCTCGGCTCGGGGACAGATGTGCGTGAATTTTCCCCTGACCCCAATTGGGTCGTACTTCCAGCGCTGCGGCAGCATTATTAGACCCATGTCAATGAGTTCCCGCTCGAGGTAGACGTGTTGTCCGATTTCGTACACTTGGGTATTCGCCCAGGTAATGGGATACTGAAATATATGGCCTTTCTTTTTGCCTTGGCCGAACTCTTCTTCAACATAGTCCATCTGCCGCGCAATTTCCATCCCGAACTGGTGGTCAGTGCAGAAGTAGGGCAGCAGGAACGGCTTTCCCTTGAATCCATAGATTCTGACCATGATGCCCTGCGTCAGCCGGAAGGTATCCCCATACTCGTTCTTCCTCAGGTATCTTGTCATGACTTCTGGCGGGCGGGATGCCTTACGGTTGAACAACCCCATGACCATGCACAGAAATTTAAGATTAAATTCATAGAACGAGCCTTTTCTGTACAAGATCTCGGTCCATTCGTAGACGGGGAGCGGCTCTCCTTTTTCGTTTATTTTCTTCAAGTCAGGAACGTTCATCCGGTAGTGCATGTGATACAAGCACAGCCATGCGAGGAAGGAGCAAAACCGGAAATCCGTTGACTGCTTCTGTTGCAGCCTAACCAGACTTGAATGTATTGCATACGCCAGCCAGTCCGCCCAGTCAAAGAAAATAGGGCGCTTTCCACTCTTCTGCGCTGTAGAGTCGTAAAATTCTCCGTGCAGGAGACATTCTGCCAGCGCCAGCTGGTACGGCCGTACCACTTTGTCAGAGTCGCAGCCGAGGACCCACGCCAGGATGATGTAGATATATTTATTTTCAAATCTGTCCAGGGGTATGGGGCCAGTCGGCCACTGTCCGGCTGCCAGCGGAGTCTTCAGCTCCGAGTCGAGGAATTCCCTCATCCTCTTTGTCTGCGTAAATCTGCCGGTCTGCTCATCCAGATTCACCCTTCTGATAATCGCGTCGGGTTCATACTGGAGCCCTGGGGCGAACGCTGGCTGGACGCTCTCCCGGAAAAGTGTGAACAACACTTTTCCCTTGTTGTCGCAGACTTGCCGGGCAGCCGGTTTGTAATATTCTACAATTGCTTCAATCAGCTCCGGGCACTGGTGGGTAGGAGGGCACAAGAACCAATACAGGTTCGATTTATACGCAGCCCCGAGGTGGTGCGAGGGCGAAACCTTGTCTGCCCACTTTGCGATATTCGGCCGCAGCTTGGTGAGGCTGATGGAGAAAGAGCCGTCCTTGTACCCGGCCAGGTGATTAACTGGTGGCGGCGGAATTTGCCCAACTACGCGCCTCTTCGTCCGGGTCTTTCTTTTCTGGTCCCGCGGCGCTTCGCTCTCATGAGCGCTTGACTCTGGTGATTCCTCAGCTTCGCGCCGCTCTTCGCTGGATTGCGCCTGTACGGGCGCTTTCCCCTTGTCCATCCTTTCTGAAACAGCAGAGGCGGGAATTACGGCTTCTGAGTTGTCAGCTCTGCTCTTTGCAGTCAGGGAGTCAGCTTGAATGATTTGAATTTTCTGAGTGCGCCAGGGCCCTTTTTCTAGGCAAAGACCGCAGCATTAATGGCGCGAGGGAGGGAGTTAGGGCGGTTAACTTGGAGTTGGTGGAGGCGTTATGATTTTTTGGCGGTCGTGCATGGGTTTATTTTTGAAAAGTGCACCCTAGTAGCCGTTGGTCCAAACGCACCTTGCTTTTTTAATGCATCGTTCTTGAAAGCTGTGCAATCATTAAACCTTCCTTGGACGTCGTGCCATTGCTGACGTCATCGCCGCCGTCTGGGCACACTTTACAAGGGAGAATTTCTGGCCCATTGACCCAACTTCGCCCTGTGCCGTACTGCGCCCTGGGCCCGCACTTAGAATTTTTCGCGTTTTCCGTGGTGGGTTATTCGGGCTGCGCCCAAAATTCAGGGCGCACTCGGACTTCGCCCGAAAAATGGGCGCAATCCGACTTCGCCCAGATTTGCTTGCGCAGTCTGACACTTAGCCGTTTTTTGCTTCCCGCGACGGATTACCCAGGGTGCGCCCGAGAATGGGAGCGCACTCGGACTTCGCCCGAAAAATGGGCGCAATCCGACTTCGCCCAGATTTGCTTGCGCAGTCTGATTTTGCACTTAGCTGTTTTTTCTTGTTTTTCCAAACTGCGCTCTCCAGACGGTGCGCAGCCCGACTTCGCTGCGAAGTCGGGTTGCGCACCCAGACTTAGTCATTTTTGCTCCTTTTTCAGCTGCCTTCTTCCGAACTTCGCACTGTTCAAGGAGCGCTACCCGACTTCGCTGCGAAGTCGGGGTTTGCCTTAAGTCTTACTTGGGCTCTTTGAAAAAAATAAAAACTGAATGCTGAAATATATACATTCTGAAAACTAAAAATGCAGAAGGGAAATCTGTACAAGGAAGGACCCATTTGGGTGCCTTCAGTGGCGGTAAATTTTTAGGTGGAACCCATTGACGGGAATGGGGAGAAGTTGTCCCTCCATATCCCGGAGTACGAATGCATTAAACTGATTTACCCGGGCAATCTGATAAGGGCCCTCCCAGAGGGCATCAAACTTGTCGTGGTTGCCCGGCTTTGCCTTCAACGAGTCCCACTTCAGCACCAGGTCCCCGATTTTGAAAACTCGGGCGGTGGCGCCTTTTGCAAACCAGCCTTGGGTTGCTTCAGCATGTTTGGTGAAGGCCTGGTATGCTTTCTCTCTGTCTTCCTCTAACTGCAGCAATTGGCACAGTCTGGCGTCCACCGGATCCCCGTTGCCTCTCTCTTCGTCCAACATCCAGAGAGCGGGAATTTCTATGTGGGTTGGCAGGACTGCCTCCTTGCCGTATACGAGCGCATAAGGGGATGTCTTAATGGACTTTTTGAATGATATCCTATCCGCCCACAGCGCCCGATCCAGGAGTAGGTGCCAAGTCCTCTTGTTCTTTTCTACTGTCTTTCTGATGATCTTCAGTAGGTTCTTGTTGGTGGACTCGGCAAGACCGTTCCCCTGCGGGTAGTAATTGGAAGACATTTTGTGATAAATGCCGTATTTGCCGGTGTACTCCGTGAGTACCGCGCCTGTGAACCCCGGACCATTGTCCGTCACTATTGACTCGGGGACCCCGAAACGGGTGATCAGGCTCTCGAGGAACCTAATGACCGTCTCCTGGTCCGCATTCTTTGTGGGGATCGCCTCTGCCCACCGGGTGAAGTAGTCGGTGGCGGTAAGAATGAACTTGTGCCCTGCTGCAGAGTTCGGCGTAATAACCCCAATGAAGTCCAGACCCCATTGCTGAAACGGAGTCTCGGCTTGGATCGGTTGAAGGGGCAGGGGTGCTTTCCTATTTCTGCCAGCAAATCTCTGACATTGATCACATTTTGTACAGACTGCGTGCGCGTCTGTAAAGAGAGTGGGCCAGTAGTACCCAGCCCTGATTATTTTCAAGGCCGTAGGCCTTGCAGAATGGTGACCCCCAGGCATCCCGGAGTGGAATTCTCCGAGGACCCTGGGCTGGTCGGTTTTCTTGACGCACCGCAACAGGATGCCGTCAATGTTTTTGAAGTAAAGCCCCTCGGGGCGAAGAGTGTATTTCAGTGCACCTAGCCGAAACCTCCTTCTTTGTGAGGCGTTCAGGTGGTCTGGACATCTCCCGGTGTAGAAATACTTCACCAGGTCATCTGTCCAGTCACTCTCCTCGGGTAAGGAGTTGGCTAGGTTGGTGGTTGCTGTCGGATCCTCCCACTTACAGGCAGAAATCTCGGCTGCTGCGCTTCGGGCCAGCTCCTGGCACAAGGCTCGGCCTCTGATAAGCTTGGTTGGCCGCACTTCGATGTCGAACTCCTGGATTTTAGCAATCCATCCTGCTCTCTTGTGACCCAGCTCCCCTTGTATGATGAAGCTTCGGACGTCCGGGTGTATCACAAAAACAGTTTGTTCCGGCTCTGGGAGACGAAGTGCCTGAACTTTCGGAGAGACTTCATGACCGCGTGAACCTGCCGCTCTATAAAGTTGTACTTTTCTTCGTGCGGCTGAATCACTTGGCTCAAGAACGCTATGGGGCGCTCTTCGCCATCGTCTCCCTTCTGGGTCAGGACTGCGGCGTAACTCTCGGGTTCTCCCACCGCGTACAGGATGAAGTCCTTGGAGTAGTCCGGGTTTATCAACACCGGAGCTTGTGCAATGCGGGCCTTGATCTCCTCGAAGGCAAGCCTCCTCTCATCAATCCATAAGAATTCAGCGTTCTTTTTCAACAGTTCGGCCATGGGCTTGATTACCTGTGCGAAGTCCGGTATGAACTTCCGCACGAAGTTGATTTGGCCGAAGAAGGACTGTAGCCCCTTCTTGTCAACTGGAGCGGGCAAACGGAGGAGGGCTTCTGCTCTATCAGGGTCCACGGCTAGGCCTTTCTCGGAGATGACATGCCCCAACAGCTTACCTTCTTTTACCGCGAAGACAGATTTCTTCGGGTTTATGGAAATGCCGAATTCACGACATCTCTCAAATATTTGCCGCAAGTGGGGAACATGGTCCTCTCTCTTGTGAGAGAATACAGTCATGTCATCCAAGTAGATGACAATGATCTTGTTGAGCAGCTCTCGGAAGGCCAGGTCCATGGCTCTCTGGAATGTGGCGCCAGCATTGGATAGGCCGAAAGGCATGCGCTGATAGGCGAACGTTCCCCATTTGGTGGTGAACGCTGTCTTATGCTGGTCCTCGTCCTTGACCCAGATCTGGTTGTACCCAGAAAAGCCATCTAGGAGGGAGAATCTTTGCGCTCCAGCAACTATGTGGAGGATCTGGTCAATCTGGGAAGCGGATAATGGTCCTTGAGGGAGGCCTGATTCAGATTTCTGAAGTCTACACAGAGACGAATGTCTCCGTTCTTCTTCCTCACGGGAACCAAGTTCGCAACCCAGGATGAATGCTTGATGGGGTAGATGATCTTGGCTTCCAGCATCTTCAGGAGCTCGGCCTTCATCATGGCTTCGATCTTCGGATTTACAGCCCTCTGCTTCTGCCGGAATGGCTTGGCACCATCTTCTAGCTCAATGGTATGCTGGATTATATTTTTGTCATACCCCTTCAAGTCCTGGTAGCACCAGGCTACTATGTCAGGGAACTCTCGGCACAATGTTTTGATTTGCTCGAGTTCCTCTGTGGTGCAGTCTGTCCCGACCTTAATTGTTTTTCCAGGTTCAAGCTCCAGGTCGGCGTACTGCTTCGGGTCTACTTTGATCCGGTGCGATATTGCTCTGTCATTCTGATCAAATAGACTCTCAAGTGTAATCAGTCCTTTTGGGACATGATTATTTTTTAGCTGTATCAACCCCTCATATTGCTCGTCATCAGGGTCTCTACCTTCGATTGAACACGCTTCGTTAACCAAAAATGTGACGATCTCCTCGTCACAGTCAAACACCTGCCAGTGGGTGTCTTTATCAGGCACATAAGGCTTGTAGATGGTACGAACCGGCTTCGGCTTCTGGACAGTGTCATCAGCCGGAACGTACCTGGCTCCAACAGACGCCAGAATGTCAGCATGCTTGTTTTTCTCACGTGATATAGCCTTGACATTCAATGAGTCGAACGACTCCATCAGGTCCCAGACCCGATTACGGTACGCCTTGAGGTAGTGCTTCTTGGAGGCGCACTTGTTCGTAATCTGGTTGCACACCAGCTCCGAATCGCCAAAGATCTGCAGGTGCTTAATCCCCAACCTCTCCGCTTTTCGCAAACCCAAGCACAGGGCTTCGTACTCCGCCGCGTTGTTGGTACAGCTCCAAGCCAGCCTGTAGGTGTAGTCCTTCTGGATCCCGGTCGGAGAAACCAAAAGTACACCTGCACCGGCGCCATTTTTGCATCGTGCGCCGTCAAAGAAAAGCTTCCACAACTTTTCTGGTGCAGGTCCCACTTCTCTTTTGGCCGACTTGTCAAGCCTCTCAGGCTGGATGACGGTGTAGCAGCCTTGCTCGGTCTCGATCACGGCGTTGAAGTCCCGCAAGGAGAATTCATCTTCTACTTGCAGCAGCTCGAGAGCTTGCTCCGTCATATCCACCACCACCAGTTCTTCCTCCGTCAGCTGAACCATGCAGTCTTGCGACTCTTCCCCGGGTATCTTCTCTACTAAGAAAGTGGAAGGCTTCTCGTTGTAGATTTTCGTCTCCTTCCTTTGAAGGGCACTTCCATGTGTGAGTAGTCTAGAGACAGATACCCACCCAACTTTGCAGTTGAACTCCCCGGAGAGACACATGCCGAAGTAGGGTTCCAAGTCGACAACCACGACCTCTTGAATGACCACGATGTCGAGAGCTTTGTGCAGCCGAATAGGGATGTCTTTAATGACACCGACTGTCTTGACAGGGGTGCCGTCCAGTTGCAACACGCCTTGGCTGCTCCTTGTATACTCCATCCCGATCTCGTCGCAGACGGCTCTCGGCATAACGGTCGTGGAAGCACCAGAGTCCACCATACAGTTGTGCACTATGTACCCTTGCATCCGTAATGACAGATAGAAGGGAGGTGGTCTGTTCTTCCCAGTGGCTGAGACTGTCAGGGGTTGCACCAGAACAGCAGGCTGTATCTGCTTGCCATTTTTCATGTTTTTCAGAGATTCCTGCAGCAGATCAACTTGGCCTGGGAGCAGAAGAGCATCATACATGCTGATCCTTGCGGGGGTCCTCTTCAGCTCGTCTACTATGCTGTAGCCCGAGGTGCTAGCTCCTTCCGCTTCTTTTGCCGGCTCATACTTCGTCCGGTACTGCTGAGTGGCCTCAACTCTCTGTCTCTTGGTCAGAGACGGATATCTCAGCTTCTCCTGAGCTTGTTCTTTGGTTTCAGCTGGAGGCTGAGCAGCGGGAGCTTTAGCCGGGGAGCTTTCGCTACGGGAGGCTTGACTGCGGGAGTCTTCTCTTTGGCTGTGTAAGGCCACAGCCTCTTGTCAGGTGGTAGCCCAGCAGGTTGCGCCTTATCTCTTCGGGCGTATACCTTCAAGGGCTTTGCAGCGGCTTCAGCAGACTTTCTGTCTTCCTTGGCAGGAGGCGGCAACAGATCTTCCTCTGGGACGGCAAAGTTGCCTTCGTCGTCCAGGATCATGTAGAGTTCTTCGTCTTCTATGGCGCTGCCGGCCAAGGTCTGGAGGTAGTGTTGATGCAGTGTGCAGTCATCCTCCGAATGCGGGTCATTGCACGTAGTGCACCAGTTGACCTGGTCAGAAGTACCAGGTTGGTCCTCGATGGCAGCATTTCTTGGAGGGGGCGCCTTTGATCTCGCCGTTCTGGGGCTTGATCTTTTGTCAGTGTCGGGGGCGGATATGGCCTCCTTGGAACAAGGTCCATCTGGGCCTGTTTCTTCTTTAGAATGGTCATGTCGTTGGACATGGTGTGATATCCAGAGGCCAGAGCCCGTACCTCCTGGAGGATTTTATTCTGAATATCATTGTCAGGAGGCGGCAACTGAGCTGGAGGAGGTAATGCAGCCAATGGAGGAGGTGTAGAATATTGTGCATACTGCGGGGGAGCTGGGAGTGCTGGATAATGCGGAGGAGGAGGAGGCGGATAGTGAATTTGTGGTGGGCCGTAAGGGTTTACGACCGGCGCCGGGTTCCATTGCTGCTGGGGTTGCTGTCCTGAAGTGGACGGCATTGTACCAGAAGCTGATGGGTACTGGGACTGTGGAAAGTCTGGGTAAATGGGTGGCTGTACCCTGTGCGGGAGTCTGCCTATGGAAATGATATCCATTTCAGCTTGTTGGGCAGCCTCGTACAGAGCAGGGAATGAGTCTATTCTGGCTATCTTCAGCAGCAGGCAAATATCTGAGTTGAAGGACCTCAGGTAGTAGTGTGCAGCCTGACCTGCTGAAGGTCGGAGTTCGCGAGGTACTCGTTTCCAAGACCTCGCAAACCTGATGTTGAAGTCCGACACCTCCTCTTGGGGGTGTCTCTGGATGCTTTGAAATTGATGCAACAAAGAAGAGGGATCAGCAGACTCGTTGCATCCTTTCACGAGCCTACCGGCCAATTGTCGCCACCCCGTGATAGATCCCTCTGGTAGTGATCTCCACCAGTAGAGAAGCTTTCCCCTTAGGGAAAGGGCCAGCAGACGGGTCTTCACACCTTCGTCAGTGATGGAATGTAGCGCAGCCAGGGCCAGAATGTCCTGGATGTGTTCATACGCCGTCTTGCCGTAGCCGTCATACGTAGGGATAGACTTTAAGGCAGCGGGGGGCACAACTTGTTGTCCGACTAGGGCCAAGGGCCCCGTAGAGTCCACCGCCGGGAAGAGGTCATCATCATTCTGCTGGGCAGCCATGTCTTCTTCTCCTCCGGTAGTGTACTCGGTATCGGAACTGTCCGAGGATGTAGATTGCTCTTCAGCCTCGGCCTCTTCAATTTCAGTTTCAGGCTCTTCTTCGCGAGCTTGGTGATCAGCCAGCCTGACGCGCTCGCTTGGAGCGTCAATGTCGATTTCGTAGAAGTCAGGCGGGTTTCCCGGATTCCTTGCTCGCCACCTTCTTGTTTGCATGAAGGCGTTAGGACCGGTCTTTACGGACTCAGAGAATATTCAGGTACGTGCAGAGTCGCCAGGTGCTCTGATTTTTAACAGCAATGAAGCGAACACCCGTGCTTCGATTCTGTTTGGGGGTGGGAAACTACCATGTCCCACCGGGCGTGCCAGAGAAACTGTTGGTTACGAATCTGCCATGAGGAAAGGATTTGGTATAATGCGCCCCAGATTCGCCCACCAGATTGAAAGGCCGGAAGGAAGGAATGCCTTCCGTGCCAATCTCCGGAGAAGGCCGGCTTCCTGTGGGGTTTTAGTGTTTTAAGATAAGAGTGCAGGGAAAGAGATAAAAATGCGGAAAGAGAATCCAAATGTGATTGGAGTTGGGTGGGGGGAATAAGCAGCACGACAACGATCAATCACCACTACTAACAACATTCCTATACAAAACACACATTGAAACTACAACTATCATGCATCCTATGTATCCTCTATCTATGCATTCCAGGAATACTTAATCATCAAATACTGGAGTCCGGAGTTCAAGTACAACAAGAAGCAATGAAATAAGAAACATGAGGCAGAAATGACAAGGAGAGGCAGACATACAAAATGAAGACAGTAGCAGAGCCAAGTATGTATCTTGTATTAGAGGCAAACGCACAGCTACAATGGTTCCCTAGCAAGTATATTCCCCTTCCCCCTTTTACAATGAAATTGCAGTGGCTATTTATAGCCCCAGTTCCCCCCGATTACAATCACGGGCACAAAGTCCCAGACTAGACATTAGCTGACAAAAGCGGTAGAGGAGCTGCTGATGCTGACCTCTGTCGGGTAGGACTGTACCTGCAACATGGTCTCCCTGAAAGCTGTACAGCTACGTGGCAGCGCGTTGGGTGGAACTTCAAATCAGCGGGAATGCGGGTAGTTGTGGCAGATGGCACTTCACATCAGCTTTAATGGTGGCAGTTGGCGTAGATAGTGCGGTCCATGCTTGTCCTTTTCCCGGTCATGTCTTGGCTCGAATCCCGAGGTTGGACACTTGTCGGATGCTGATGAGTGACACATGGCTGCCTTGAAAGGCAGTTTATCCAACTTCGCCCAGGATCAGAGCGCTGTCGGGTTGCGCAGGTGGAAAACAACGCAGTTGGGGAGGCCTCCGTGCCTTAGTCAATTTCTGGGTTTACTTGCCCAACTGCGCACCGGTCAGAGGGCGCACCCCGACTTCGCTGCGAAGTCGGGTTGCGCACCGGCACTTTGCTGTCTTCTCTGCTGTTCGGACTGCGCACCAGGAGGGGCGCACCCCGACTTCGCTGCGAAGTCGGGTTGCGCCCCAACACTTAGCTGATTTTCTGCCATACTGCTTCCCAAGTGCGCCCAGGAAGAAGGGCGCACCCCGACTTCGCTGCGAAGTCGGGTTGCGCCCTGACACTTAGTCAAATTTCGCTCATTTCCTGTCTGCTGCGCACTTCGCATTCCCTACTGCGCTCCAACTGGAGGGCGCACTCCGACTTCGGGGCGAAGTCGGGTTGCGCCCTGACACTTAGTCATTTTCAGGGAACACTTGCTGGAAACTTTACTGGGGGAAGTTCAAGGGGAAGAGGGAGGAATGAAACTGCAAGGAAGAGGGAGAAAGGGAGAAATGGAGAAGGGGGAAAAGAGGAGGAGGAGGGAAGGGAAAGAGCAGTTCACTTACAGAAACTGAAAACATGGCACCCCGTGCAAAATGTGGCAACAGGTCTCCTCAGTATGCTAATTTTTTGTGATGTTTTTTGACATGCAGGATAAACAGAAATAGGGTACTCTAAGCCAAGGTGTGTGTACTGTCCATAGGCTCTCTGTTATACAGTGACAAACAATAATGCTCGAACCAATATTTCAAGCCACTACTCAAGGAGGATTCCACGCATAACCTTGAGCACACTACTCGCCTCTCTGACAATACACGAGGGTGATATTCCCGGATGTTGTGTCTGGTGTACTATGGAGAATACATAGTCAAAAATCTTCATAGGGCTCAAGGCTTCTCCTAATCCTAGGGGGTCTCCTGAGGGCCGATATACCCGAAGATACATGGGAGCTCAATTCTGTATACAGGTGTTGTCTAAGGCCAATGTTTTTATTTTTAGACAAAGGACAGAAACAAGGTTGAAAAGATGAAAGTAAGCAAGAGTGCAGTTTAGATGATGGAGGATGCTATCTGGACATGATGGTTGTGTGGAAACCAATCGTCTAGATGATGAACGATACCTTTTTGGATGAGGCAGTAATATGATCGTGTTCCAATGAGGAAGTCTGCCATCTAATAAAGGTATGAGTCATCCCACAAGAATTTTAGGACATTTGATGAAACTTTTAGGCTATTTGAGAGGTCAGTGTTGTTCAAATCCAAGGACCCACTGTTTTAGCTCCCAAGCTTGTTGTCAAGGTTTTAAGGGAGGCCATTATGACAGATGACAGTTGGTTTACATTCAACACATGTGACCACCATCTAGGAGAAGAAGCTTCCGTTTTAACGCTCTTTTCCTCCTGGTCTTCTTCCTTTGGGCCTACTAATGCAGTCTAGGTTCCCGTTTATAGTTACATATCCTATGTAGTTGTTGTTGCCACATTTTGCACAGGGGTGCCATGTTTTTGGTTTCTACATATAAGCTGCTCTTTTCCTTCCCTTCTCCTCATGTTCCCTTTCTTCTTCTCTCCCTTTCTTCCTCTCCCTCGCAGCTTCATTCCCTCTTCTTCTTTCCCCCTTCTCTCCCCCAGCAAACTTCAGCAGGTGTACCTTGAAGAATTTCTAAGTGTTGGGGCACAACCCGACTTTGCAGCGAAGTCGGAGTGCGCCCCTCAGTTGGGGCGCAGTAGGTAACCCGTGCGCAACAGGACAGGAAGTCGCAACCCGACTTCGCAGTGAAGTCGGAGTGCGCCCTTCTTCCTGGGCGCACTATGGGAATGTCCAATCAAGAAAATGGCTAAGTGCTGGGGCGCAACCCGACTTCGCAGCGAAGTCGGACTGCGCCCCTGTTCCAGTGCGAAGTCTGTACAGTAGATGAAGACAGCCAAGCACCGGTGCGCAACCCGACTTCGCAGCGAACAAATATATTTATATGATCCTGGCGTGGGTCCTCGGCTGCGACTCAGACAGGGTGGTGCGACCTTTTCAGCTGGCGATGTCCGAGTGCATCCTGCACGGGGAGTTCTACGACTCCACGGTGCAGAGAAGCGGAAAACGCCCAATCTTCTACGACTGGGCGGACTGGTTGGCTTACGCAATCCATGCGAGCCTGGTAAAACTGCAGTAGAGGCAGTCAACGGACTTCCGGTTTTGCTCATTCCTCACATGGCTATGCCTGTATCATATGCATTACCGAATGAACGTCCCTAACCTGAGGAAAGCAAACGAACAAGGAGAGCCGCTCCCCGTGTACGAATGGACTGAGGCCCTGTACCGGAAGGGCTCATTCTACGAGTTTAATGTCGGTTTTCTAGGCCAGGCAATGGGACTGTTCAACCGTGGCGCGACTCGCCCACCAGCGGCTATGACAAAGCATCTGACAAACAACAAGCTTGGTGATACCTTTCGGCTAACTCAGGGCACTGTCGTCCGAATCTACGGATTCAAGGGGAAGTCGCGTTTGCTTCCCTACTTCTGCACAGATCATCAGTTCGGGATAGAGGTGGCGCGGCAAATGGACTACGTTGAAGAGGAATTTGGCCAAGGAAAGAAGAGAGGTCACATATTCAAATATCCTATGACCTGGGCCAATATTCAGGTCTTCGAAATCGGGTAGCACGTTTATCTTGAGCAAGAGCTGCTGGAGATGGGCCTGATAATCCTGCCACAACGCTGGAAATACGACCCAATCGGGGTCCGGGGAAAGTTCACACACATCTGTCCGAGACCCGAAATCATGAAAGAAAGAAGAAATTTGACAGGTTCAGACCTCCACTGGCACATTCATCTGATGCAGTCATGGCCACCATGGCATGAATTTTACTGTGAAGAGGTCACCTATGATCCTGAATGAAACACCAAATGGAGTCAAAGGGATTCAAGAAGTTCCTCGCTAAGGTGGCACCGCTTAACTGGCATAAAGACAAAATCCTCGAATGCTGGAAAATGAGGTGTCGCACGCAACACGACAAGTCAAGCCGGAGGAATCTTGTCGTTGATGATGAGTTTTCGGCACTATATGACCAACACGTCGACACGTGGCAGCCCCTCGAATTTCGAGTTTGCGTTCCCCGAGGCGCGAACATAAGGCATAAAAGGAGGGCTACCCCTCAGTCATCATCAACCCCGGCGACTTCCAGCGCGACTCCTTCCAGCAGTCAGGTGGGCCCAATGCAACCTGTTGTTTCTGTGGCAGTGCCCGAAGTGGCGCAAGGTTTAGAGTAGTCAATTCCTGAGCTGGCCCCTCCATCAACAGAGAAGACGCTCACATCACCATCCAGTGGACCAAGTGCGGCAGGTATTTTACCAGCGCGACCCAGGTACAAATTTACCGTAGGGACATCAGCGCCTGCCGCCTCTTTATTGCCACTCCCTTCTGGACCAGCCATGGCGTCGGGAGAAAAGAAAAAGAAAAAGGTCAAAAGGACCAAACGACCGCTGGAACCAGTGCAGCAGCCACCAGCAGAGCAACCACAAGCAGCAGCGCCGGAGGTTGTCTCTTTAGACAGCCCCGAACCAGTAGCGGGCATCCAGGCTGCAACCATTCCTTCGGCGTCGGCTCAGGCGGAGCCCGCAGGTACGTCCTCTGTGCCATTTGCCCAAGTCCATGTCGGCCCTGCAAAAACCTCGACTCCCACTTCATCAGGGCAAGCCGTAGCTGCATCCTCCGCATCGCAAGCCACTACGCCGTTCAACGACTTTCACTCTTTTGAACAGTTTGCTCAAGACCCCAATGCCTTTCAATCCCTGAGTCAAACCCAAGACCCTTCACCCGCGGTTAGTGCTGAAGCCGCTCCTTCATTTCCACATCTTTCGCCCCAGCCAACTGAAACCCTACCAGCGCTGTCTAGCCAAACCCTTGTCACTCCTAGGACCCGGTCACCCTCAAAGGTTACTACCCCCTCTGGTATCCCACCTACTTCATTGTTCGCGGGAAAAATGCTGCAGCAGGCCCAGGAGCTGGAAGACCTTGATTTCATGAGCATCACTGAGGACCAGCCTCTAGCAGTAAGAGCCGCAGAGGGATCTGCCTCCTTCCTACAAGGAGTTAAATGCAGAAGGGCCGAGGGGATGGCTGCCCCGGTCAAACGCACAAAGTATGACCTAAATCGAAGAGTGCTTACGACAGAAAAGCTGATTCCTAAGGTGAAAAAGCCTCTCCATGATATGACCGAGGCAGACTACGAGCTTCAGACGAAGGAGAAGAACTTCGATGATATCAACGAAGAATATGAGATCCGCGGTATTTGCCGCAGAACAGACAACCTCCTTGTCAAGCATCTCGAAACCCAGGAGGCACTTTTCCAGCTGCAGAATACAACCAGGCAGCTCGAAGAAGACTTGGCGAGGGCTACAGCGCAGTTGGGGTCAGCACAGCAAGAAGTTGAAGACCTCAAGGCCCAGCTGGCCGCTGCTCGGCAGACAGCCGAACAAGAGAGTAAAGAAGCGCTGGAGCAGATCTCACAACTGCAGGGTTCATTGAAAAAGGTGCAGTCGCAGCTAGCGAGCAAGCATTACAAGCGGCGGCCTTTTCAAAGAGCAAGGCGAAGGAGATGCGCGCAAGTCTGCTACAAGGTTGCAAGCCCAACCTTGTCAAGTCCTTGACAGTTTTGGATTTCTTATCCATAATTGAAGAAGTATCTGCCCAGGGCAAGCCTGTGGTAGAGGAAGCCGAACACCACGCGAGGCAACTGCTAGACCTGGCTATGAAACTTGAGAAATTAGAGCGCGATGGCTTCCAAATCGCCCCCATGTCACATCTTGCCTCAGAGTGGGCAAATGCAAGGGTAACCTTGCACACTTATTTCGCCCGGACGGAAAAAATCAGAACGGCCAGGAAGGCGCTAGACGCCTTAGAACATGAAAGACACATCCTCCTGGCACCTTTTCACATTCTGTCCGAGCACGGGTGTCCGAGCTATGTCAGAGATGACGAGTTCCTCACCCTGGAACAGGTAAAGAAGAACTGGCTGTCCTTCGAGGCAGATATAGCTGAAATTGACAGCTGGACAGAGCCAGTTCAAGAAGCGCTGGTCGCTCAAATGGTGGCTAAGTACTGCAAGATCAACTCTTCTCTTGAGGAGTTGGGAAAAAGATATAACACCATTGACCTGCACGCGGTCGTTGCATTCCACGCAGTACTCAGAGAGATCAGCGACCCCACTCCCTTCCAAGCCGTAGCCTGGGATCAAGCTAGGGCTGCACTCGAACGCATAAGCAAGCGAGAGGCTGAAAGCGGAGAACCTTCTGATTCAAAAGCCGAGACTGAGGAGGCAACTGGTGAAAGCGAAAACGAAGAAGAACAGTTGCCCCAATGAAAACGACCAGAGCAGCAGAAGACAGGGGACGGAAGTTCCTCTGCACCCAAAGGATAAAGGCATGGTTCTTTGCGCCGAGGCGAGCTCGACACCCCGCGAACCACCAAGAATGTTGCCACATTTTGCACAGGGGTGCCATGTTTTTGGTTTCTACATATAAGCTGCTCTTTTCCTTCCCTTCTCCTCATGTTCCCTTTCTTCTTCTCTCCCTTTCTTCCTCTCCCTCGCAGCTTCATTCCATCTTCTTCTTTCCCCCTTCTCTCCCCCAGCAAACTTCAGCAGGTGTACCTTGAAGAATTTCTAAGTGTTGGGGGGCAACCCGACTTCGCAGCGAAGTCGGAGTGCGCCCCTCAGTTGGGGCGCAGTAGGTAACCCGTGCGCAACAGGACAGGAAGTCTCAACCCGACTTCGCAGCGAAGTCGGAGTGCGCCCTTCTTCCTGGGCGCACTATGGGAATGTCCAATCGGGAAAATGGCTAAGTCTGGGTGCAACCCGACTTCGCGGCGAAGTCGGACTGCGCCCCTGTTCCAGTGCGAAGTCTGTACAGTAGATGAAGACAGCCAAGCACCGCGCCCCTGTTCCAGTGCGAAGTCTGTACAGTAGATGAAGACAGCCAAGCACCGGTGCGCAACCCGACTTCGCAGCGAAGTCGGATTGCGCCCTTTGACCGGTGCGCAGTTCGGAGAAGTCAACTTAGAAAATGCCAAGGCAAGGAGGCCTTCCAAATGCGCTATCTTCCTCCTGCGCAACCCGATGGCGCCCGAATTCCTGGCGAAGTTGGATAAACTGCCTTTCAAGGCAGACACGTGTCTTCGACATCCGACAAGTATCCACCTTCGGGATTCGAGCCAAGATTTGACCGCGCAAGGACAAAGCATGGTCTACACTACCGGCTCCAGTTGTCAACATTTAAAGCCGATGTGAAGTACCATTTGCCGCACCTACCCGCATTGCTGTTGACCGGAGACTTGACCCAACGCGCTGCCACATAGCTGTACCACCTTCAGGGACACCATGCTGCAAGTACAGTCCTGCCCGACAGAAGTCAGCATCAGCAGCTCCTTAGCCGCTCGTGTCAGCTACTGTCTTATCTGGGACTCCGTGCCCATGAATGTAATCGGGGGGGGATTTGGGCTATAAATACCTACCACTTTTCCATTGTAAGGTGGTGGAAGGGGAATATATTGCTAGGGAACAACTGTAGCTGTGTGTTTGCCTCAAATAAAGACATATACTTGGCTCTGCTTACTGTCTTTTATCTTGCATGCTGCCTCTCCTTGTCATTTCTGCCTCATGTTTCTTGTGTCATTGCTCGCTGTTGTACTGAACTCTGGACTCTAGCATTTGATGGCCAGGTATTCCTGGAATGCATAGATAGAGGATACATGGGATCGCTGATAGCTGTAGTTTCGATGTATGTCTGTAGATGAATGCTGTTAGTAGTGGTGATTGATTCGTTGCCGTGCTGCTTATTCCCCCCACCCAACTCCAATCCCATTTGAAATCTCTTTCTGCATTTTTATCTCTTTCCCGCACTCTTATCTCATTTTACTCTTTCCTGCACTCTTATCTTAATCCAACCCCCATAGGAGCCGGCCTTCTCCGGAGATTGGCTCGGAAGGCATTCCTTCCTTCCGGCCTTTCAATCTGGTGGGCGAATCTGGGCACATTGACGACAAGTCCTTTCCTCATGGCAGATTCGTAACCAACAGTTGTAATATTTTAATTTTCTGTCCCAGGGGGGACAGCGCAACGGTTTGGGCTTTGGCTCTTCTTCGGGAGGTCCAAGGTTCAAACCGTGGCGTGGGTGAGTGTGTGAGGGGGTGGGTGTGTGTTCATAAAAGAAATATATATATTTTAATTTTCCTTTGGGCCTTGGGAAATAAAACAAAGACATTTTATGAAGTTAAAATTTAAAGAAATAAAGTGAATTTAAAGAATTTTCCTTTTGCCTATGAAGTCACTCCCGCATTTTGTTATGTTTTTGCCTTCTTAGAGATGGGAATTCGCACCTCTCAACGTTGATGACTGGACATGCATTATCTGGATTTAATAATGTCTTAAAGTCTGTGAAAACTAATTATTTCCATTTGATGTGGTCCAATGACGGCTTCTATATTATTATTATATTTGTTTTGTTTTTTTAGTATTTGTTATTTTTTAATGGAATTGGCGTTAGGAGTTTAGTTTGTAAAGTTGTATGGATTCAAATAAAAAATAACTAAATTTTCAATAAAAACAAATTCTTGGAATGTAAGATTTGGTTGGTTTTTTCTCCATCGGGTTAGGCAGTTGGTGTTTAGCTTTTTAAATTTTAAGTTCATTAGCATGCTTATGCTAAGGGTAATGGTTTTAGTATTTATTATTAACTTTTTCATTATGATTAACATCTTTTAATCAATGAGTATTAAGTTTGAAAATTTATAATATATATTAATTATTTGTAAAATAATTAAATTTTTTTAAAGAATGAAAACTTAAATTGTTAATATAAAAAAAAAAAAAAAATTATTAATTGTAATTAATTTAACAAAGAAATATAATTATTAAGGAAAGATAGGTAAGACTGAAGTTTTTAATATTTGTCTTTTAAAAATATGAGCACCAAAGTTTATATAATTATGGTTGAAAAGACTTACAATGGAAACTGTTGGTCACGAATCTGCCCTAGGGAAAGGATTTGGTTGAAAAGACTTACAATGGAAACTGTTCTTCCCCTTTGGAACCTACTCTAAACTGTTCGTCACGAATCTGCCCTAGGAAAGGAGTGGAGATAAGTGATCGTGCTGCCTGTTCTTCCCCTTTGGAACCATCTGTGCGCCCTAGACCCGTCCAACACTTTGAAAGGCCGGAAGGAAGGAATGCCTTCCGTGCCAATCTCCAGAGAGGGCTGGCTCCCTTACTACTCTAAACTGGGGTTTTAGATTAGGGAACTGGAAAGAGATTGGGAAATTGTTGAAAGAGAGGAAATGACTGAAAGAAATAGGGAAATATGGCCACAGGCCAGATGGTTCCAAAGGGGAAGAACAGGCAGCACGATCACTTATCTCTACTTGAACCAACAGCAATCAATACCAAGAATGAAACAGAAACTAACACTTAAGATTTCTCTGACATGTATCCTTCATAATAATTCCAGGTTTCGTTCTTTACCAGACGCTTAAATCCAGATTACAGAATTACAGCAATCAGACAAAGAAATGAAATTAGCAGAAATTGCAGTAGAAGGCATCATACACAGAAGAAAATCCAGAATTAGAGCCAAAGAGTCTTTAGTATTGATGCAGAATTCAAATACAGCAGTTCTCTAGCAGAACGTTCCCCCCCCCTTTTACATTGCATTGAGCTAGCTTTTATAGAGGATTTCGCCTTTGGAATATTAATGTCAAACCCTAAAACCGCTGGGGTCGTTGAGATTTGACCCTTGTCAGGCAATTATGAGACATGGCTCACCCTGAGATTATCGCTGGGAACTCACATCAGTAGTTATGAGGCATGGCTTCGGACAGGATTTGTTGTTGAAACTGCTCGTCTCATTAATGCAGTTGGTGAAACTTGCCTCCCGAGGCTTCCTTGGATATGACAGCGTCGTCTTGATGGGATAGGTGGGAGACCAAAACCCGTGCGCCATGAAGGCTCCTTAAATTTACACCTACCGTCCTTTATCTCTGGAAACGCGCCCTCCGGATGTAGCCTTGGCGCCGAAAAAAGCTTCGGGGAGGTCTCGCTAGAAACTGAGTCCGAAATGGCTTTTCGCTCTGGGCAAACCCCGAAATTGATTTTCGCTGTCCTCCGGGCCCGAAATTGTCTGTTGACGCTGTCTTTGACCTTGACTTGCTCCAATTTCGTCGCCAAGCTGAAGATGTGCTGCACCGGGGATTTTCGCGCCAGAAATCCGCGAAGGGGATTTTCGCGCCAGAAATCCGCGAAGGGGATTTTCGCGCCAGAAGTGCAGCGAAACATAGTTTGACCTGGTTGACTTTTGCCTTAGTTTCTTCTCGCCCGAAATGACTTTCGCTGGTTCTGCTTCCCGGGGCCATAACTTTTGATCCGCTGACCCGATCGCCTATTATAATATATCGTTGGAAAGCTTAAGAGAAGATCTACAACAATGAAACATCTAAAGATCATTTCATCCAATTTATCATCCTCTTTTAGGGCCTGCGAAAATGCCAACACTTCTGCATGCGTTTCGCTGATTTAAAGCTCCAGATGATTTCGCTGGCGAAGAGCGCTTCACACTTAGGCAAAAATTTGTCAAAAATTTTAATGTGGCAAAAATGCCAACATTTCTGGCGGCTCGCGGGGTATTGAGCCTGCCTTAATGCAAAGATCCCAGGCCTTTAATCCATTGGGCAACAGAGTCATTATCGCTGTCCTCTTCTGAGTGCTCACTGGTGGCGGTAAACTCCTCCTCCAACTTCTTTGGGGCCCTGTCCTTCTTCGGGGCCTTCTCTTTCTTCTCAGCGCTCTTCTTGCCCATTCTGGATGTACAATTGCCCAAGCGCTCGATCTGAAAATGACAGTGCCTTATCAAACCCTAGCGCTCCGCTTCTTACCAACAATATTCACTCTCTGAACTCTGGGAAATAATGCTGCAGCAAAACCTCCGGTAATTCTTTGAGTTAAAATGGGGCGCAGCGATGGTCCTGGGCCCCACTTGCGATGTCATCTGCTTGGAGTGGAGCGCACGGGCCTTGAGGGTGGGTCAAAGGGGATTTCGCCCTGCAAAAGCCCGAAATGGAATTGCGCTTCTTCTCGGGGGCGAAACTGACTTTGACTTGACCTTTTGACCTGCCCTTCAATTTCGACTTGGCCTTCGCTCCACAGAGTGCCGAAACGGGGTTTCGCCCCTAAAGGAGAGCGAAACTTCTCCTCGCCAGGGCGCCTTATATGGCACTGAACTGTTGTGCCAGGTGATGCTAAAAATGGTACCTGAAAACTGCTCTCTTTTTTCTTTCTTGGAGCGCTAAAAAGAAACACACACAAACTAAACTAAAAAAACTTAAAATCAAACTCATCCGCACCATTTCTCTGCCAGCTCGACCCTGGCCAAAACTGCGCCACCGATAGCGCGAAAAGGGGCGAAGAGACTTACATTATTTACACAAAAGTTTGCGACATGATTGGCATGCCGCCACCACAAAATTGGCATTGGGCGCCTACCCAGTGAATCTGCAGTGTCCGGACCAGATCTGATTGTACTTGAGTTGATCTTTGAAGTCCGGTTGGCCTCTTCCCAAAGTTCTCCAGGTTGCGAACAAGGTGCAACGTGGCAAGTTATCATGCGTGCCAGTACTCGTACAGTTAGTGAATAATGTGGCAAAGAGATTTGCCACATGGGAGCCTTCTTCGAGTACTGGTTGCGGTAATGGCTGGCCCCAATGTCACCACTTTTGAAAGTCCGCTGGCTGTGGGATCTTGGGTACATGCTCCTCTGTCAGGATCTCCGCAAGACCAGCCTCCTGAGGAGGTATGCTTATTGAGTCTCGGCCGAGTACTTGCGTGCTATGCTCAGGGATACAAAAAGGGTGCAAAATTGTGCCCTCTTCGCACTCAAAGCTTGTCGTTAGACCCTTCTCTTCCTCCCGGTCTTCCTCCGGAAAAAAAGTTGCAAGCTACCACATTGTTCATTACTGAGGTATTGCCTGCATACTCCTTCTGCCGGTGCTGGGAGATATCCACCTCTTGCGCTCTAAACAACTGTATTCCGAAATTCTGCACAGTTTGTGATGACCATGAGGGTGGATACTGTGCGAGATGGATGGGGGTAGCAACCGTCGGAAGAAGTGATAGGGGAGCGGGTTCTCTCCACTGCAACTTTCCTGCTTGGAGCAGGAGCAACTCTGCATGTACTGCCTCCTGAAAGACTTGAGGGAACCTCTGTTCCCCAGATTGTAGTAGGAGGAGGCTTATATCCGGGTGGAAAGCCCGAACATAGTAGAGGTGGGCCTGGGCGGGTGTCGGTCGAACCTCCCCTGGAATTCTCTTCCAACTCCTGCAAAATCGGACATTGAAGTCTGTGATGCTCTCTAGAGGTGCTCTCGTGATGGTGGAGAGGTGCATCAAGAGTTGAAAGGGGTCCTGAGAGCCATCAAATGTGTTGACTAATGCTCCTGCCAAGTCCGCCCATGAACAGATGCTCTTACGCCCGAGTATTTTGTACCACTGCAGCGCCCTTCCTTCCAAAGACAGGACCAGAAGTCTGATCATGACATCTTCGTGGGTTATGTCATGGAGGGTCGCTAGAGCAACAATATCTTCAAGGTGCTCTCGGGCCATTCCCTCAGTGCCATTGTATTTTGTTAGGGTCTTCAGGGCACTTTTGGGAATCTCATGCCAACTTTGGAGATTCAGAGGGCCAGGATCATCCCAGCTGGGATAGCATACCTTTGCCATTATAGCAGTGGTCTGCAGAGATCACGGTCCTTGCCACTAAGTCGGAGTCGCCAGGTGAACATTCTTTTCTCCGCTTGTGAGGTCAAGGCTGCTCACCAAACCTTGATTCCTCCGGGGTGTCTTCTTTCAGCTTAAAAGGCGCCTACGATCAAGAAATCTGGATCTTCAGCTCAACAGAGTCGCCAGATGTTCGGATTTGACAGTAACAAGATGAACATCAACTCTTAATACTGCTTTTGAAGTGGAACGTTTGGGTCCCACCGGGCGTGCCAGAAAAACTGTTGGTCATGAATCTGCCCTAGGAAAGGGTTTGGTTTGTTTATGCGCCCTAGACCCGTCCAACACTTTGAAAGGCCGAAAGGAAGGAATGCCTTCCGTGCCAATATCCAGAGAGGGTTGGCTCCCTTACTACTCTAAACTGGGGGTTTAGATTAGGGAACTGGAAAGAAATTGGGAAATTGTTGAAAGGGAGGAAACTAACTGAAAGAAATAGGGAAATATGGCCACAGGCCAGATGGTTCCAAAGGGGAAGAACAGGCAACACGATCACTTATCTCTACTTGAACCAGCAACAATCAATACCAAGAATGAAACAGAAACTAACACTTAAGATTTCTCTGACATGTATCCTTCATAATAATTCCAGGTTTCGTTCTTTACCAGACGCTTAAATCCAGATTACAGAATTACAGCAATCAGACAAAGAAATGAAATTAGCAGAAATTGCAGTAGAAGGCATCATACACAGAAGAAAATCCAGAATTAGAGCCAAAGAGTCTTTAGTATTGATGCAGAATTCAAATACAACAGTTCTCTAGCAGAACGTTCCCCCCCTTTTTACATTGCATTGAGCTAGTTTTTATAGAGGATTTCGCCTCTGGAATATTAATGTCAAACCCTAAAACCGCTGGGGTCGTTGAGATTTGACCCTTGTCAGGCAATTATGAGACATGGCTCACACTGAGATTATCGTTGGGAACTCACATCAGCAGTTATGAGGCATGGCTTCGGACAGGATTTGTTGTTGAAACTGCTCGTCTCATTAATGCAGTTGGTGAAACTCGCCTCCCGAGGCTTCCTTGGATATGACAGTGCCGTCTTGATGGGATAGGTGGGAGACCAAAACCCGTGCGCCATGAAGGCTCCTTAAATTTACACCTACCGTCCTTTATCTCTGGAAACGCGCCCTCCGGATGTAGCCTTGGCGCCGAAAAAAGCTTCGGGGAGGTTTCGCTAGAAACTGAGTCCGAAATGGATTTTCGCTCTAGGCAAACCCCGAAATTGATTTTTGCTGTCCTTCGGGCCCAAAATTGTCTGTTGACGTTGTCTTTGACCTTGACTTGCTCCAATTTCGTCGCCAAGCTGAAGATGTGTTGCGCGGGGATTTTCGCACCAGATGGCCGCGAAGGGGATTTTCGCGCCGGAAATCCGCAAAGGGGATTTTCGCACCAGATGGCCGCGACGGGGATTTTTACGCCACCAGATGGCCGTGACGGGGGATTTTCGCGCAAGAAATCCGCGAAGGGGATTTTTGCACCAGATGGCTGCGACGGGGGATTTTCGCGCCAAAAATCCGTGAAGGGGATTTTCGCACCAGATGGCCGCGACGGGGAATTTTCGTGCCAGAAGTGTAGTGAAACATAGTTTGACCTAGTTGACTTTTGCCTTAGTTTCTTCTTGCCCGAAATGACTTTCGTTGGTTCTGCTTCCCGGGGCCATAACTTTTGATCTTCTAACCCGATCGCCTATTATAATATATCGCTGGAAAGCTTAAGAGAAGATCTACAACAATGGAACATCTAAAGATCATTTCATCCAATTTATCATCCTCTTTTAGGGCCTGCAAAAATGCCAACACTTTTGCATGCGTTTCGCTGATTTAAAGCTCCAAATGATTTCGTTGGCGAAGTGCGCTTCACACTTAGGCAAAAATTTGTCAAAAATTTTAATGTGGAAAAAATGCCAACAGAAACTATATTTAGAATTTAATTATAACTATAGTTAAGAATGAAAAAATGTGAGATATTTTTTATTCATTGGATATGTATAAAATGAATAATAAATTGTCCCGCAGGGGACAGTGCAATGGTTCGGGCTTTTGCTCTTCTTCAAGAGGTCCAAAGTTCAAACTGCGGTGTGTGTGGGGCTGTGTGTTAAATTCCCTATTGATAAGCTCAGATATCCCCCTTATGAGAGTTCATGGTGGCATGGGATGCTCAACCCTAAGCATCGGGGGTTTTTCACACTAACCAAATAAAAAAGGAAAAATCTTGATTTTCATTTTTTGGAGCTTCTTCAATTTTATTTGTAAATACAAATATGCCTCTTCCTCTTGTTAATTTCGTATTTGTTATAATGTTGAATGTTGAGTAAGTGTGTTAGAATATAATAATAAGTAATATGAATGAAAATACTTACTTTTTCATGAAAATTTGTTTTTTTTTTTCATTTTTTTTTTGCGAGTTTTTTCTGAGTCTTGCTGAGTTTTTTTGCCAAGACCCGAGTCCGAGTCCCGAGTCGCCCTTGCCAATTCTGAGCCGAGTGCGAGTTTTGCTACTATGGTTGATACCATAGAGCAATTGATAATGGAAGGTAAGGTAGCAAAGAAGACCATCAATCTGTAAGGTGACGGTGAAGGAGACAAAGAGGAGATCCTCATCGAGGAAGAAACGAAGGTTGAAATTCTAGAGACAAGTGAGCATTTCATGATCTAAGTGCCAAACCTCAGGCAACTACCATATCTAGGAGAGCATGCGAAGGAACAAATTGATGTATTCTTTGAAAAGATGATGAAAATTATAGACCGAAAAAGATTGGAATTCAGGATGGGTTGCATTGGACAGTTGAAGAAGTGGCAGCTAATGGTATATGAAGAGATAGATAAATTAATATAGTGGGTTCAAGATGAAGAAAGGATAAAGGAGCTCACTGAAATCCATCAGAAGCAGCCATGGGAAATGGAAGCTGGTAATATACAAAGGATGGTTGGAATAAAAGAATTGCCATCAGGAACAATGACAATATATAGGCAGCCAACCCAAATATATCTTGATGAAGTAGATCTAATGCCTTGTCCAGAAGATGAACACGTGTGGAGTACAGAAGATCGCACTTGAATTGGTGAAGATGTATGCATTAATTTCTTGGCATAAGGAAGCACATACTAACCGATACGAAGAGTTGAAGAGAGCAAAAGAGGAACCTGAGGCAGAATTGGTTGCTGTAAAGCAAGAGGTTGAGGCAGCACTAGATGCTTTGAAACAAGAGGTTGAGGAGACAACAAAAATGAAGGAGGAACAAAGTGTATTGATTGCACATCTGAAATCCGTGTTCAATTAGAGAACAAATGTTGGAAGTAAAGACCAAGGAATTGAAGCACAAAGAGTGGCTAATTGCAGAAAGAGACAAGCAGCTTGCAGAAGCAGCTAAGAAAGCTAAGAAGGAAGCTGAAGATGCCTTTGTGAAGAGGGAGAAAGAACTCTTGACAAAATTGGCTAAGATGGAGCAGAGGGCCAATCATTATGGTATAGGAGCAAGATACCATAATTATGCCAAGAGATTGAAAGACAAGAATGAGGCATTGAAGTTGTAGATCACGGAGATGGGAGGAGCACCTGTTCCAACACCTCAAAAATAGCATTTGAGTCCCTAGGAACTGCAGTGGACATCAACCAAAGGGGAGAAAAGATGTAGGCACTGGTTCTGGACCTTACAAAAAAAAGTAATGAACATAGTAGGAATAAGTGCAAAATGCACTTAGTGTAAATAACTGTAATATAAATAAGAGTCCAATGCATATATAATGAAATGCAAGTGTGGGTGAAATGACAATACAATGCAATTTAATCATGTGATTTGATAAATTTTAATAGACTATAGTTGCATTAAGGGTGCTATGTGAACATCCGAATGGGGAGACAGTTGGGTGGTGCATTGTCCTAGAAGCCATTGTTGGCAACGACTAGGGCACAAGTTTAAATAGACCTCCCCTCCTTCATTCGAGACCATCTATGCATTCATGTGTCTATGAGATATCTAGGACGTCTAGGGAGGGACTACCAAGAGAGCAGATGGAGAGACTAGAGCCATGTATTGGCAATCCCCATATATGTGCAGACAATATGCAGATCATATATGCATTCTACGGGACTCTGTAATGCCATAGTATTGAGTATTGAAATTGACTCATTTTATATCCATGATGTGTGTATAAGTGTTATTGCCATTGGTAGTTGGTAGTTGTGTGTTGGATTCACTCTGTGCAAGTATTATTGTTGCAGTCAAAATGTGGAGCAAGCGAGTTACATTATAGAATGTCGTACAAGTGGAATTGCTAAGGTTGTCGTTTCAATGGTGTCGGTTACGCTGTTCTAGTAGCTTGATTGTAGCTATTTAAGTGCAAGTTGTCGTTCTAGTAGTGTGGAGCACTTGCCAAGTTGATCCTGCCATTCTAGCACGTGTCGTTCTAGCACTTGCTGTTCCAACACTACCATTCTCGTGTGTGCTGGAACTGCCATTCCAGTGTATGCCGTTCCAGCACTTGCCATTCCAATGTATGCAGTTCCAATGCAAGTGTCGTTCCAATGCGTGTTGTTTAGTACTTTTCCGTACTAGCCAAGTGTTGATCCCGTTCTAGTGCAGAATGATGACCAGAACTGCATTGACTGCAGTCTTGTTGGGCCTCTAATATGTCATCTTGTCCTTCATTCTCGGAATACTCACCATTGTGCTACAACAACTTTGGCTGTATTTTACATTTCTTTTCTCTTAAACAAAGTAGATCAGATTTTTTTCTGCATACTTGGATCAATTTATTCCTTTATTTTTCAGCTTAGTTAGAAGGGAACTGACCCAAGATCTAGAGGTTGGGGAGAGTAAAACCCTTCCCATCCATTTGTTGAACTGCGGTCAGCAACACAAATCACACTTGCCGATTTCCGTGTTCAACAAGTAAGGTACTAGAGTCATTGCTAGCCTAGATGTCCATATGTGGCTTATGCTCCATGAATATGTCCTTGGCCTTATCCCAAAATGTTTGTTCGGCTCCTTTTGTGACCTTAATTGGCGTGTGCTTGTATTGCCCCTTGGTAACCTTCCAATAGGTATCATCAAATATATTTACTGCTTTTTTGGGCTTTTTGGGTGTTTTTTCAATGATTTATTATGAAGGACTTTAGGCTATTGATCTTTTCATTACTCTAGCAAATCCAACCTTAATTACAAAGAGATTTGAATGTGAATTTTTATTTATTGGGAAATTCCACTTTACACTTTGGAACACAACCACCCCTATTGATGGGTCCAGTATCTGGGCTTGCAACGTTGGGAGTAGGTAACTTATATGCAATGTCACCAGAAACTTGTGCCACTATCAAAGTACACCATGAAAGTCTCAAATATTTTTTTAAAACAGAAGATTGAAATCAAATTGTGATCATTCTAATGTTCTTGTGTCAAATGGGGTTCTTAAAGCATAGATTTCTTCAAAGTTCTATGAGCAAGTCTTTTTCCTCAAAATAATAATACTACCATCAGAATTCATTCAAAGTTGAATAAAACTAAATTCTGCTTACTCAATATCAGTGTATGATATATATTAAAAAAATATTTAATGATGCAAAAAAAAATGTTGAAAGTAACTTTAGTTTTGAATATTTATTAAATGGAAATGAATATTATAATTGTTATGGAAGTAGTCTATTCTGATGTATTTTGCTGGTACCTGACAGAAAGTCGGTTGCAATTGATGAGAAAGATTGCATCTTTGAGAGCAGTGGTTTTAGGTGCGCGCATGAGGGAGATTTTGAAACATCATGCTTCCAATATAGTTGTTTCTGACACTGATCGAGTTATAACACTAGTACAACGTCCAAAAGAGTCTTTGTTTCTTATCCCCATGGTAATGTTGCACCATATCAAATGATTATGTTTATTGGCTTTCATTTTTAAATGTAAATAGTCGTTTCTTCAAAGAAATGTCTGTTTGGATTTTCAATGGTCTCCATATTTCTGAAATTATGGGTATGAATTCTGAAGAAAATTATACTCCTCTCCCTTCCAATAGTACAGATAAACAGATTATATTTCTTGATTTTCTAATATCTGTGTCACATATTTGTTAATCATCTGTGGCTGCTTTGATTTATAGGTCTATGAAGGGAACCATGTGTGTATTGCTAAATGCTATGCATACGAGGAAAATTATCGTTATATGCTGTGCATACATTTTTTGATTTTGCATGTCTTGCAATGATGATTTACATAACCTTGTTTTAGTGTGCCGATGATCATTAGACTTTAAAAGTCCTTTTTGTGGCAGAAGTATAGATATGAGTAATAATATCATTTTTCTTTCATGAAAGCATGAAGAATCAAGGTGGTTAATTATTAATATTTTTTTAAATAACGAGTTGATTGTAAAGTAACATGTAAACTACTAAATAGTTATGGGAGATATCAATGTGGAAAAGAAACTCACACATAGGGCATGCCATGTGTTAGGAAACAAATAAACATTGTCTCTTTGTTTTGGACTTGGGAAACACAAACCTTTTGTCATTAATTTAGGCTTTTAATGAATATGCTATTTCAAAAAAAGTTAATAGTGATGGTAATGTCAATGGCATGGATGTTTTGGCAGCAAGAAAAGGTAATGGTGGTCCTTCCAGTCCACTTTAAAGATAACATTGATGCAGTTCTTGCAACTTATTTTTTGCAGGTAGGTTGACATTTTAGGCTATCTTGTGTTCTTAAATGTAAGATTATGATGATTCCATCTTAAGCGAATAATATCACACAGGAATTCATGGAGGCAAAGCACAGTTCAGGGTCAAATAAAGCACCATCTTGTGTTTGGTCTCAAATGCCACCTTTAGAGATGAAAGAAGTACCTCTCTATACATTGGACACTAATGCAGGCTTTTTATCTTTAGGTATTTTCTAAACATTTCTCTTAAACAATTGCTCTTGATTCCTTTATCAAGTACCAAATGGTGCATTAGGGAGAAGTCTGGAGTCACCAACTTTGTAGGTATTGCAATCTGTTTTGGGGAATAAAAATGAAAATAGGATAATGTTTTGAAGTCAAAGGAGCTTGAAATTTATATGTGATTTGGTAAACTTGTGTAGCAATATTCCGTCATCATGTTGAAGGTGATAAACTGGAGAGGGCAGTTTGGATTTTATCAAGCTTTCATGCTTACTTAAATTACCATATAAAGGTATGTAAAAATCTTAGAAGCATGTATGCAGTTTTTTAACTATTGCAATCATGGATAGGCATAACTCATAATTCTAAGCATGCTATAATTCTAGCATCATTCTTATAAATTTTTAAGTGCAGAACTGGTTGTTTTCTTTGTTTTGCATTTTCTTGATAATCAGCAACTGCTTTTCATTTCTTACTCTCATATCTGCAAAAAACGAAGCGTGAATACAATTTATTGGCCCACACTTCTTCAGAAAGTAAAGAATGTGCTTTTTTATTCCCTTTTTTTTTTTAATTTTCTGTCTTGTTGAAGATTGATAATTTTATTTTTATGTAAGCCGGATAAAAAGGGACAACAATGCCCTGGATAAAAATAGGAAAAATTCATGTATCAGTTTATGGATTGAAGTCAACCAATCACTAATATTCAAATAACAATATTGGGTCCTCAAAATAAGATGTTTTGAGAGACAAAGTGGTGAAAAATCATTCACAACTGTGTATAGTTTTTAAATCCATTCTTTCCAATATACTTCCTAGCACCACTCATTAAGCAAGACACCATAGGTGATATGAGTGGAGTAGGGGTCACTTAAGTCCTCATCACCACTGTCTCCAAGATATCATACATGCTAGTTGCAAAAACAGGCCTCTGCACTTTGGGAATACACTGAAGAACAATATCAAAGCCTGATGCACGACAGCATTGGCAGTTCTCTCACCTCAATTATGTGGATTCCTTACCCCTATTAACATCCTGTGTGTGGGTGGTACTTGGCCCTCTTGCTTTATAAATGGATCATTGTGATGCATGTTTCTTCTATAGTCTGTTTCTAGTGACATATACCTATGATAAAATTTCCTTCCACTCTCATTCCTAGTTCTCTAACCCTTTGTGTGAGACACTTGTCCAGTGCCAAGCTGGTTTCTAGTGCCAGTGTTAGCACTCAGCCATGAACCAAATGCCAATGCCTAGTGCCAGTTTCGGATGCCAACGTTCCAATAGAAGCATATCCACATGTCCAACACTAGAGGATGTGTACCACCTGTCAATTCATGTTGTCAGCCCACTCTTTAACCCGACACCACAAGGAGACATGCAGGAGTTTGCAGTGTGATTCATCATAAACACTTTCTTGTAACCATTGGAAGTTGAACTGTCTCCTCTCTAGGAGTTGTCAAGTAGTCTTCTACTTTGTCAACCAAAGTGGCATTAGGATTATGTAGTCAAGATTAGGAAAGCAAAGTAGGAATCAATGCTTCAACGCACAACATCAAAGAATGCCCATTGCAGCCTCTAGCTTTAGCTTTGGTATTGTTACCAACTTGTCTATTTGAGTGTGCCGGTGGTTGTTTTCTGCCCTTCTTTTCAGAAGACAAAGAGGGTAGACTTAACATAAAGGATGAATCAAGTCAATATTTATGCATATCAAAGTATGAAAAATTATTTACCATTATTCACAGAAATTTGTCAAGCTTCTTGATCTGTTAAAAAATTTAGATTGCCGTACCATGAAAAGCCTCAACAGTTTGGGTGGGTTAAACCTCTGCTCATTAGATCTTTGAGATCAAGTCCTTGTAAGTTGTAACACACCTTAATGAGGTTTACTCACCATTACAAATCCACATCCTGAACTTCCCCAAATCTAAGTGTCACCAAGAAGCCTGGAGAGAAAATGATGGGAGATCAAGAAACCCTACCAACAAACCTTAGTGCAGTGAAAAGTAAAAATACCCATCTTTTGAAAATTATTCAGAAGCTTACATGGGTATGCATTCAAATTCAGATTTACAGCATTTAATCCTAAAAAAGCATAGTAATTGGGAAAATAAATTTAATTAGTACTCAACATGAAAAATGAGTGTTTAGCACATAAATCAATGCCCAGTCAAGATTTATCAATCAATTATAACAAATGTTAATGTAAAAGTAATAGTGAAGAATACGAATGTGTAGGTGGAAATTCTGACGTGGTGTCACGACATGCACCGCTAAGAGCATGAGTTGGATGCATACACATGATGAGTACACACATGGATATTATGAATGTTTGTAGTTTGATTTCATGTTTGTAAATAATCACGTTGCATGGAGTTACACAATGATATGTTATGTTTCATGTTTGTGTTTTGTTATATATGGGGTAGTTGTTAGAAGAGCAGATATAAGAGGGTAGTTGCATAGTTGTGTATCTACCTCCCCCTTTCAAAATTGCTGTTTAGAGACCTCTACATTCATTGTCCGAGTATTTGTAGTAGCTCGATTTGTAGGCAGGCGGATTGACATGTATGCATAATTTATTTTATAGTTCGCATGCAAAGTGTTTGATGAAATGTGTGTATACATAATTAATAAAGTTATGAAATGTAAATGAAATCAAATGTATGTGAAATATAATTCAAGAAATGATGAGGTGTTGGGGTAGTTAGTTGGAGGAAGTTGAGGATGCAACTACCTCCTTAGTTGTATAAATAAGATCCCTCCCTCATTCATTCGAATTTTGGTATTGTACGTTGGCATTGCACATGGTAATAGAAGTTGGGTGAAATTAGACATGTGAGACACTAGGCTATCTAAACTACTGTGCTAGGTCGTCTGACTATTGTGCAAGGACGTCTGACTGTTGGACTAGGCCATCTGATATCCATTTGTAATTGTAAGTTATTCCTATTTTATATTTTGTTTTATTTAAGTGGTAATTGAATTGAGTTGCAGTATGTTGTTTTCCATTTCTATACGCTATGACCATCATGCTCCCAATGGATATCCATCACACAAGCTGAGACAGACAATACAGAAGTGAATAAATTGGTGAAAATTGGTTGTGTTAGGAAATGCACCCTGATCCAGTTCAGTGTGCTCCATTTTTGTTCTAATGCACCCTGTTCCTAAAAAATGCTCCCCAATCTAGTCAACTGCACCCCATTTGTCATGTCCCCTTTCTGAGCTCGTCAGCATTGGCACAGTGCATAGCCTATTCACGCGATCCTGTAGGCTATGGGAGCAGTTTAAGGATCTTGGAAGTCAGTTGGAGCAGTTTCCTATTTTTTAGGGCCGTGCTTTTTTCAGAACAGTTTCTATATTTGGACAGTTCGACCAAAAGGGTATCCAAAAATGCTATCAGATGTTGGCTTGGGTCTTATGGTGCAATTATTTTAATACTCGTAATTATTTAATTATAAAGTCGTATTTAATTAAATAGACTTTATATTATGTGTGCACATAAGTCACTTAAGTGAATTATTAATTATTTGATAAAGTGACTTAGGGAGACATAAGGATTTATTAAAAAGGGGGTTTTTTTATCCCACATTGGTTATGTTATGATACAACCAGGCCGAGTCAATAATAAATAAAGTGGTCGGGCTCTCATTCCAGCATCCTTGAACATTGAATATATTGCTTGATGCATTTTGGAGAATTTGCTTGCAGATTCGAGCTTGTTGAGAACGGAAACTCTCGGCAAGGACATCCACTACGGTTGTGAAAGATCAGCTCTATTGGATTTTGATTGTCTTCATTCAGAGGGCAAATTGGAGATCAAAGAGAATTTCTGGTTCGTCATTGATATCTTGTGTGTGTTGGGAGATAGCAGCGATTTATACATGTAGACGGTACTTATTTGGAGGCTGTAGCGAGTTTACTATTCAAGCGGCACTGTAGCAGTTTACTATTCACGCGGCACTGTAGCAATTTACTATTCACGCGGCATTGTAGCAAATTACTATTCACGGCACTATTCACAAACTATTTCCAGAACGTGGATTGCTGCGATTTGTTTTCAGACTTGAGGAAAATCGGGTATTTTCAATGTTGTTCATCATTGTAATTTCCCTTGCAATTAAGTTGTTCCAGTTTGTGAAGCTTTCTTTCAGCAGTTTATTGTATGTTTAAATCCCATAAAAATACCAAAAAAAAGAGCATATATTTGAATTAAAAGAGCAAGAAATTTGTGTTTTTTTTTACTAGTCAAAATAGATAGGAAACAATCCAGAATAGGGTGGGTTGTTACAGTGGTATCAGAGCGAGTCATATCTGCCGACTTGTGGGTTTAATTAATGAGTGAACCAGTTGGTAAAGGGAAAGAGAAAGATTTTCATCTTCAGTACGAGCGACATAAGAGATCTATTGAATTACTAGACAATATGGGTGATGATCAGCATCGGGAGAACCCTAGTATATTTGGGGCTCTTAATGCTTTGTCAAAGGCACGAGATGGATATGCGGGATCGGATGATACGGGGACGGGAAGCATTAGCGAGATGCTATTATGGCTATGACTAATACTTTGCGGGGGCTACGAGACGGGGACTAATCGGGATGGTGGGCCTAGCTCATCAAACAGGCGTATTCCGAGCAAGGGCAGCCGGGGCATGGCGATCGGAGGCAACATACGGTTGTTACTTCTCGACCGACTTGGCCTACGTTCTTATCTAGAGCTGAAGTTCCGGCACTGAGATGCACACGGCTCAAGGGCCTATAGAGGATCGGTTTGAGGAGTGGTATCGGCGGTATAGTGCTCTTCGGAAGGCCTTAGGGCCCATTGGTCATTTGACCAATATGTCACTCGAAGCGGAGGGTATGGGACGGGGAGGTGGTCACCGTGCTGATCGGGCTAGACCAGCACGATAAAGAATTCAACCAAGCAGCTTGAACAAGGTTTCTTTACCTCAGTTTGATGGTAGTGGCAAATGTACAGCCAGGACATGGGTGGATAAACTTGATAATTTCCTCTCACTTCGACCTATGTTGGAAGAAGAAGCTATAAAATTCGCCACATTACATCTTGAAGGAGCTGCACACGATTGGTGGTTTCATGGGTTGATCACTTTGGGTCATAATTTGATTACATCCTATGAGGAGTTCACACGGCTACTTATCGATCGATTCGATAAGAAGGATCTGAGTTGTATTTTTGAGATATGGCACAGTTGAGGCAGAATAGTTCAGTAGAGGCCTACATCACAGAATTCCAGTCCATTTCTGTCAAAGTGGATGATATCTCAGAGAGGCGTCTAATCATACTCTTCTATGAGGGATTGTCTGAGCCGCTACGTGGTTGGGTAAAGGCATTTGATCCGGTCACTTTACGGGATGCCATGAAAAAGGCGAGAAGCATGGAGTTCGTGCTGTTCCGAAACAAAAACCAGCCTTCAAACCTTTTCGAATAACAAAGATAAGAAGGGGTTTGTCCAGAATGCACCTAAAACTGAAACTAAGAAACTATCAGATAATGAGCTCAATGAATTAAGAAAAAGGAAATTATGCTTCAGATGTAGAGAACCATGGGAGTTGGGCCACAAGTGTTCAGTTAAGGTGAAGCAACTAGAGGCTAGAGAATATTTTGAAGTTGATGAATGCGGTTCGAGCATTCGAGATCAACGGGAGGATGAGGAGAATTGTGGAGCGGGGGAGACGAGAAGAAGAGGCGAGGTACAGATTGCACAATTGTATAGTTTTAAAAAGGGATCTTCTTTCAAGGTCCGAGGAGTCCTTCGGGGGCAGCGGGTGGTGACAGATTGATACGAGGGCAACTCATAACTTTATTGACTTTGGGTTGGTTGATAAGAGAGGGTTGCGGACAGGAAGAATTTCCGAGATTCGAGTAATGGTAGCGAGATGGGACAGCCATACAGTGTAACCGCAGGATCCCTAAACTACAGATGAAGTTAGGAGGCTATGATCTTACTGATGATTTTTATGTGGTTAATATTGGGGATACTCATATGATTTTGGGAATGCAGTGGTTAGAATCCTTGGGCGAATTCACTATGAACTTGAGGGCTATGGAGATGAGTTTCATGACGGGTGGCAAGAAGGTGACGGCGAGAGGCATGTCAGACGGCGGACCCCGAGTTGTCTCCATTAAGCGAATGGAGAGGCTTTTCAGACATGATGAGGTTGAGTGGGCAGCGAGTGTCTCATTACTTCAGCAGGGGATGTACAGGTTAAGTCCACTTACCGGCCGGAGATTCGGGACATCTTGACTAAACACTCCAAGGTGTTTAGTAATATTCCTCCGGGGAGACCTCCGGAGAGAGGAATGGAGCACATTATTGAGTTGGAGGAGAGTGCTAAGACAGTTATCACTACACCCTATAGGCACCCTAGGCGACATAAGGATGAGATTGAGAAAACAATTCAGGAATTGCTTGACATGGGACATATCCGACCAAGCAAGAGTCCTTTTGCTTCGGCTGTGGTTTTGGTAAAGAAAAAAGATGGGACTTGGCGTATGTGTGTTGACTATAGGGAGCTAAATAAGAAAACAATTAAGAACAGGTACCCTATTCCACGCATCGACGAATTGATTGATGAGCTACATGGAGCTCAACTCTTCTCAAAAATAGACCTGCGCGGTGGTTACCATCAGATCAGAATGAGAGAGCGAGGATATAGAGAAAACAACTTTTCGTTGTCATTGTGGGCACTTTGAGTTTCCGGTTATGCCTTTTGGGTTGACCAATGCCCCGGCGACTTTCCGAGTCTTGTATGAACAAGATTTTTAGCAGGCAATTGAGGAGGTATGTTTTGATATTCTTTGATGATATTACGGTTTACTGATCGATCATGGGAGGAGCACCTACGACATCTTGAGGAGGTCCTCCGTATCCTCGAAACGAGGAATCCTTTTATGCTAAGGAAACAAAATGTGATTTTGGGTTGACCGAGCTCTTGTATCTTGGGCACATTATCAGTGCGGATGGAGTACGTATGGACCCGGATAAAATCAAAGCTATCCGGGATTGGCCAGCTCCAACAAATCTATCTCGGCTTAAGGGATTCTTTGGACTTTGTGGTTTTTACAGACGGTTTGTGAAGGGATTTTCGCGAGTTGGCAGCCCCACTCACGAGATTTGACCAAGAAGGGTGCCTTCAAATGGTCGATGAAGCTCGAAGTGTTTCGAACACTTCAAACGGGTTATGTGTTCTTGCCGGTGCTTGCTATGCCGGATTTTTCACGGCCTTTCGTTTTACTGAGTGTGATGCTTCCGGTGAAGGGATTGGTGCGGTTCGATGCGAAACGGACACCCAGTGGCTTATGAGAGTCGGAAGCTCCAGGGGGCAGAAAGGAGTTATTCTATTTATGATAAGGAGATGTTGGCGATAATGCATGCTCTCGCCAAATTCCGGCAGTATCTGGTTGGAGGTAGATTCACTGTCAGCACGGATCATAACAGTCTTAGATACTTCTTGGCTCAGAAGGATCTAAATGAGAGAGCGACGAAGTGGGTCAGCAAGCTACAAGCTTATGATTTTGACATAGTTTATGTTAAGGGAAAGTCGAATGTGGTTGCTGATGCTTTATCTCGAAGGCCTCACATTTGTTCGGTGGTGGTATTTCAGCGAGAATGGCGAGATGTTATTATTGCAGAATATGCCGAGGATGAGTGGGCATCCAGTTTACTAGAGGGCAAAGTGCGGGATGACCGTTATATGATTTCACAGGGTTTGATCCTTTATAAGGGTCGCGTTTTTCTTCTATACGGGTCACGGTTTAGGAAGAGAGTTATCCAGTATTTTCATGATGATCCGACTGCAGGTCATTCAGGTTTCTTTAAGACTTACAGGAGCATTCGGGAGAGATTTTCTTGGAAAGGGCTTAAGAATGAGGTTCTTCAGTATGTTCGTGAGTGTTCTATCTGTCAGCAAAATAAGGATGAACATACACACCCAGCAGGTTTATTGCAACCCCTTCCAATACCGAACCAGAAATGGGAAGGTATATCTATGGATTTCATTACTGGGTTACCCACAGTGCAGGGCAAGGATTGCATTTATGTTGTGGTGGATAGACTCACTAAGTTTGCACATTTCTTTGCTATTTCAGCTACTTTTACGGCTGCTCAGGTGGCTGATTTATTTTTCAGAGAGGTGTTCCGTTTGCATGGAATACCCAAGACTATTGTGAGCGAGAGGGATACACGGTTCATGAGCATTTTTTGGCAGGAGTTATTCGGGTTAGGAGGAACCGAGCTCACTCCCGGCACTAGCTACCACCCTCAGACCGATGGGCAGAGAGAGATAGTTAATAAGTGGATAGAGGGTTACACGAGGAATTATGTTTCGGGGCAGAGAAAGCTTGGGTGAAGTGGCTTCATCTTGGGGAATTCTGCTACAACACAACTCACCACATGACTATTGGTATGACACCTTTCATGGCTTTGTATGGTTATGAGGCTCCAAGCTTCATTGATCTTCTATTGGGTGACAGTCGAGCTCCGGGAGCTAAGGATTATTTGCAGGACAGCCAGGACTTGTTGAGGTCCCTCAAGGATAATATCCTTCAAGCTCAGAATCGGCAGAAGCTTTATGCCGATCAGCACAGAGTTGAGCACGGTTTTGAGGTGGATGATCTGGTCTATCTTAGGTTGCAGCCTTATAGACAATCTACTCTCAAGAAGAGTGGGAAGGAGAAGTTGAAGCCCAGATTTTATGGACCCTTTCGGGTAATCAGGCGGATTGGTGAGGTAGCTTATGAGTTGGAGCTACCTGGTGACAACAAAATACATAATGTCTTCCATGTTTCACGCCTCAAAAAGGCGATTGGTGCACGCATTGTTCCTTCTATTGAGTTGCCTCCATGGGATGAGGAGGGTAAACTCATTTTGGTTCCTGAAGCTATTATTGATTACAGGGAGAAGGTGTTGAGGCGGAAGGTAATTAAGGAATATTTGATTAAATGGAAGAACTTACCTGTTGATGATGCTACCTGGGAACATGAAGACATTCTACAGCATCCGGCACTAAGATTGCTTGGGGACAAGCAATTTTTGGGAGGGAGGACTGTCATGTCCCCTTTCTGAGCTCGTCAGCATTGGCACAGTGCATAGCCTATTCACGCGATCCTGTAGGCTATGGGAGCGGTTTAAGGATCTTGGAAGTCAGTTGGAGCGGTTTCCTATTTTTTAGGGCCGTGCTTTTTCGGAAGCAGTTTCTATATTTGGACGGTTCGACCAAAAGGGTATCCAAAAATGCTATCAGATGTTGGCTTGGGTCTTATGGTGCAATTATTTTAATACTCGTAATTATTTAATTATAAAGTCGTATTTAATTAAATAGACTTTATATTATGTGTGCACATAAGTCACTTAAGTGAATTATTAATTATTTGATAAAGTGACTTAGGGAGACATAAGGATTTATTAAAAAGGGGGTTTTTTATCCCACATTGGTTATGTTATGATACAGCCAGGCCGAGTCAATAATAAATAAAGTGGTCGGGCTCTCATTCCAGCATCCTTGAACATTGAATATATTGCTTGATGCATTTTGGAGAATTTGCTTGCAGATTCGAGCTTGTTGAGAACGGAAACTCTCGGCAAGGACATCCACTACGGCTGTGAAAGATCAGCTCTATTGGATTTTGATTGTCTTCATTCAGAGGGCAAATTGGAGATCAAAGAGAATTTCTGGTTCGTCACTGATATCTTGTGTGTGTTGGGAGATAGCAGCGATTTAGACCTGTAGACGGTACTTATTTGGAGGCTGTAGCAGTTTACTATTCACGCGGCACTGTAGCAGTTTACTATTCACGCGGCACTGTAGCAGATTACTATTCACGCGGCGCTGTAGCAAATTACTATTCACGGCACTATTCACAAACTATTTCCAGAACGTGGATTGCTGCGATTTGTTTTCAGACTTGAGGAAAATCGGGTATTTTCAGTGTTGTTCATCATTGTAATTTCCCTTGCAATTAAGTTGTTCCAGTTTGTGAAGCTTTCTTTCAGCAGTATACTGTATGTTTAAATCCCATAAAAATACCAAAAAAAAAGAGCATATATTTGAATAAAAAGAGCAAAAATTTGTGTTTTTTTTTACTAGTCAAAATAGATAGGAAACAATCCAGAATAGGGTGGGTTGTTACATCATTCCTATTTTGTGCATCCTGATCCAGTCGAATGCACCCCATTCCTATTTTGATGCACCCTGTTCACTAGAAAAGCACCCCATTCCAAAACAGTGCACCCTATTCTTGTTTTGTGTGCCTCATTCCAAAACAATGTGCCCCATTCCAAAATAGTGTCTCATTCTTGTTTAAAATGTCCCTTCCCGTTTTTTGTTTCCCATTCTTGTTTTGTGTGCCCTGTTTCGAAGGGTAAAAAAGGGTGAAGTAGTTTTTAATGTCCGCAAGGCCATAGGCCATATGAGACAGATATTGTTTACTCAATATATGGTTATCCCCAACCATACTCCAATTATCGAAGCATGGTGTATAACCCTACCCCCCTTAGGATTCGAACCTTGGACCTCTATTCAGAGTTAAAAATTCTCCACCGTTAGGCTACTCAGGCTATTCAATGTTCACTATTCCTATTTTGTGTGCCTCGTTCCTATTTTGTGCCCCCCATTCCAAAACACTGCACCCTGTTCGTCATGGAGAGATGATAATGACGTTTTTTGTCATTTAGTGCTAGATTTCATCTATAAATAAGAGCCATTGGCTCATTTGTAAGGGTCCTTGGAAATTTTAAGAGACCTAGAGCTACTCTTTGTAATCAACAGTGATTTGTACTTCATTTTTGTAATCTATGAGAAACTGAACACGATGTCCATGGATCAACTGTGTTACACAACATCTTTGTTCATAAGTGTATGGTGTTAGTGGCTTTGCTCTTCCACCTTCTACTAGTTCCTTTTCTTGTTTGTTGCAAGAATTCTAGGGTGGATTCATTGAAGTTATTTGTCCGACACTTTGGATCATCGTTGGACCAATGTTGATCCTGCTATGGTTTCTCACCTGTACTTATTTCCTGGCACCCTTTACCTCAACAAGAGTAGATTAGTCTTAATTTGTTTGCTTAGTTTAGATTCTTTTTATTGTGTCATTGAGTTTAGTGGGGAATCGGACCAAATCTGCATGTTGGGAAGAGGAACCCCTTCCTTTCTATTTGTTGAAATGTGGTCATAGGTGCAAATATTATCTGATGATTTTCGTGTTCAACAGTTTTGGAATGCTCGGTGGTTTGCACATGAGCAAATTTTGTATGAAATTGATCTTATCCATTTACATATAAATTTTTAGATCTATAAAATTAAACATTGAATTTCTTTAGATTTGTACAAGGGTTTGTTTATCACATCAAAACACACAAAGTGCACAAATAATTTGATCAGATCTATCTGTTTAGCTCTAAATCTAATCAACATGCATCAAAACTTTACGAGTTTTGTTTTTCCCTTTCAGATTCATTTTAATTCATTATATTCATGCAATGGAGACTTTGTTTTTCGTACTAACTCGCTTTTTTTCCTAACCTGACCCAAAATTGAAATATTTGTTAGGCAGATCCATTTTTGCTTTTTGAAAATTGCGATTTCAAGTTTGATCGAGACTAAGGCTTCACAGCAAAAAATTGCTAGTGTTTGGTGTGCCCTGCTCCACAACAATGTTCCCCATCCATCCAAAGTGTGCTCTATTTTCTAGCCAAATGTCAAAATGCTCCTTGTTTGATAAGCAGTGCACCCTACTCTACCGGTAGTGCCCCTGCTTTGAGTGAGGTGCACCTTTCCCTGAAAGCCCTATTTTCGATCAATTTTTTCAAATCTCTCATTTTTGTCTATGGGTACAAGATAAAACCTCTAACCAATACAGGATTCTATCAGGTATATGACAACCCTACTAGGGGGAACACCCCAATGATGTACCTCTTGACTGCCTATGGAATCGGGTACTGAATTGCCTATGCATCTGTTACATAAATGTATAATGGGTGTCTAGGACTGACACACTAAGTTGTAGCTTTGGCTGGCCAAGTATGGTCCTATTTTGTGTGTCGTCTTGTGTCTTCCATGCTTTGGTTGGCAATGAAATCTCCCAATTTTATTTGGTGTCACTGAGAAACCACTTTAAGAACTTAGCAATCTTACTATCCATGCACATAGCCGTATGTGCCATTGCTTCAAGGAACTCATCAAGAATTAATTGTGCATGATTATCATTAAATTAATAATTTGGTTATAGAAACCAATGACACGTGCATTGGATACCTCTCCTAAAACATTATGTAGAAAGGGATTTTACATATTTCCAACAGCTCCCTTTCCACGTAATAAATTACAGATCTGCCAACATTATAGTATAGCAATAATAATGCACAGAAATTCTGCAACAACATTAATAACAGCAGTAATAACAACAATGGCAGATAACAGAAATTACAGCAGTTTTATATTAATAATGGCATGGATGATACAACATTACAGTTTCAACAATACAACCTACAATCAGCATAACCATGGCTGTACACAGGACTGGACTGCACTTTGCCATCAATCTGCCTGACTTCCCTGCAATACTTCTTCCACGTATCAACCATTCAACCCTAGGCTGAACATCCCTCATGGTTGCACATCATGCTAGACTGCATTCTGCCCATAGACTTCAATCTGCTCACGTACCAATCTTCAGCAACTCTAATGAATGAGGGGGGGTTTATTTATACACCCACCAAGTAGTTACTTTCTCCAACTACCTTGCAACTACCCTCAAATTACATTTTATGTGCATTTGCTTTGCATTTACATTTCATTTGCACTACAGGACGAAATAGCTTATTTAGCCGACTTACATGATTTAATATGACTTTATTCTTTACGTACAATATTAAATTGCACTTACAACATTAAAATATATGCACGGGCGTTTCGTCAAACACTTTGCGTGCATTTACAATAAAACACATAATATCAAAACTGGTTCTGCAACTAAGGATATCTCAATATGCCTGTCTACACATTAGGGTTGCTCAAATTAGGAAACTCCACCATTTGTAAATAAGGAGCGCAAAGATAGAACACAACACTCTACAATATAGTTCCATTATAAATATATAATCAAAGGTACATAATGGGAAGAACTTATATGTGGATACATTGCGTAGACAACATATATCCTTCACAACCTAATTATCTGCAACACCTCATCTTGGTTTGGTCAAGCATACAACACACAAACTTGCCCTAACCAACATTGATCAACATCATATCTCGATGAACATCTTCAGCCAACATCTTCTCTACAAACATACATGCATACATATAACCAGCAAGGGACTAGTAGGCGGTTGGCGATTGTCCAACTAATGTCAAACTACCCATATGCACAAAAACATTAAAGTACCCCATAATATAACATTACATTATTACAAATATATTTCCATGTACACGTAAGATAGATCTATACTGTGCGACCATACTTACATATGAAAAATCTATTTATAATACAAAAATTCAACTAACACAATGCATACATTTGTGTGGTCATGCAAACATGATGTTCATTCATGTGTCAAATCGTCTATATATATCCCCTCCTCTAGACTTGTCAGCATCCCCATTGACAAACCATTGAACATTGGGATAGAAACATTGAACATGGTACTTGAATCTCTTGTTGCACTCCGTTTTTGTCTTTCTATCCCATGCATCTTCTAAATTGGCTGCACTATAATTGCTACCAGTAAAACGGTTTCTTCCCATTGCTCACTTTGTTGTGTGCCATCGACCACATCACAAATATGGCATTCAATGCCCCTCGCTGCCTATGTCAGGGGTCAAGGGGAAATTTTTGAATTATTTGGAACAACATTTGGAAACTAGTTTCTATACCCATACAACTCCCTTGAAATGTGTAAATGGCCTTAACAGCTTCTTATGATTGGACATGTTACTTGACCTAGATATGTTTCTCGACCCATATGACAACTGCAACTTGTGTGATTGATGATCTTGGATGGCCTCTAAATGGCTACAATAGATGACATTTAGATCGCCTCCCAAATAGTTGATGTTGCTGACCTAGATGACACCTCTTAAATGATTTGCTCTATAGACCCAGACAACATCCCCTAGAGAACAATCTTGGACAACTAGTTACAGATGTCAGTCTCCATCGGCAATTCTGACAATAGCTTTCATCGACAAGTCTTGAACAACAAGATTTTTTAGCCTAGCCTAGATGGTAGGTCTAGACGACTCTTCCTGAATGACAGGATCCATTGTCCTAATCAAGACAAAAAATCCAAATGTCCTAACCTCAATAGTAGGATCCATTGTCCTAGCCTAGACAATAGGCCCAAATAGGCTTTGTTAGCCTAGAGAACATGTTTCATATTCTAGATGGCAACCCCACGATTCAAGATGGCAAATTACTTGTATACATTGACATACTTGACCAAGTTGATCTCATTCACTTCCTAGATGACATCTTTCACTGTTCAAAAAACTTGCATCTTATCGTAGATGACACTCTGGTTGGCCTAGTCGGTAGTTTAAGCCTTGATTGTACCCATGCTGTCTCAAACATACGATGTTCTTCTCATGGCTCAGATGGTAAGCATAAATGACTGCCTCAGTTGGCCAAACCTAGACAGACGACACATCCTTGACAGATGATGCTCTTCCTTTGATAGACAACATACTTTCTATAGTTGTCACATTCTATTTGTCTGCATGGTCATGTTGGTTACGAATTTGCCATTAGGAAAGGATTTTAATCTTTTGCGCCCTAGATTCGCCAGCAGATTGAAAGGCCGGGAGGAAGAGATGCCTCCCATGCCAATCTCCGGAGAAGGCCGGCTCCTATACTACACTACTGATGTTTTTGAGATAAGGGAACTGGAAAGAGATTGTAAAATGCAGAAAGAAATGTAAATAGCATGTGGTAATGGCGGGAAATAACAAGCAGCACGATTACTAGCTAGTACCCAAACCAACAGCAATCAAAACAAAGCATGTAATAGAAACTAACACTGTTATTCCTTCCTTTGTATCCTTCATTCAGTATTCCAGATTCAATTAGTTGCCAATGCTCTAATCCAGAGTTCAGAATTACAGCAATCAGAAAAATAAATGAACACGGAGCAGAAATACTTGCAGAAGGCAGCATAAAAGAAAGAGACAGATATCAGAGCCAAAGATGCTTAGTATTGGAAGCAAGTGTTTGTTACAGCAGAGCTTTCTTAGCAATATGTTCCCCCCCTTTTACAATGAAATTCCACTGCTATTTATAGCAAAAATTTCCCCCCGATTACAATCATGCACAGAACCCAAGAACTGCAAAAGCTGCCGAGATTAGACCCTTGCTGGCCGTGAGCGTACCTGCAACAAGATTCACCTGAATCTGGTACGGCTCCGGACAGATTTGGTGGTTGAGAAGGCGCGTTTGATAAATGTGGTAGGTGCAGTACAAACTGCTGTTGAATGCTTGCTGTCAATGTTCACCTACCCTGTACTTTGAAGTACGCCTTCTGTTATGTCTTGTCAGGCTCGAATCCCGAAATCCGTATGTTCTTTGCCTGAGTCTGAGGTTCACTGAGAACTGAGGGGGTTGACCAGAGTCGGTGAAAAAAGGAGCGACCGGCGTCGATCGCGCGAGCGATCGGCGTCGATCGACGGCGACCGCGTTGACTGCTCACACTTAGACAATTTTTTTATTTTTTTCCCTCCGTTGCCCATGGTCGTTGAAAAACCGAGCGACCGCCATCGATCGCTGAAAAACGGAGCGACCGCTGTCGATCGCTGAAAAACCGAGTGACCGTCGTCGACTACTGAAAAACGGAGCGACCGGCGTCGATTGAGCGATCGACGTCGACTGAGCAACCGACATCAACTGAGCGACCGACGTCGACTGCTCATGCCTTAGGATTTTTCATGACGAATTTGAGCTTTCTGGTTCTGCTTCTCGAGGCCATAACTTTTGATCCGCTGACCCAATCGCCTATTATAATATATCATCGGAAAGCTTGCGAAAAAATCTGCATTGAAAAAAAATCCAAAGTTCGTTTCATCCATTTTATCATCCCCATTTAGGGCCCGCAAAAATGCCAACACCTCTGCATGCTCTTTGCCACTTTAAAGCTCCATACTTAGGCAAAACATTTATCAAAAAGTTTAATGTGGCAAAAATGCCAACATTTCTGGCGGCTTGCGGGGAATTGATCTCGCCTCAATGTGAAGATCCCACGCCTTTATCCATTGGTCAACAGATTCATCCTCGCTGAGTCCTTCTCTGAGTGTTCACTGACGGCGGCAAACTCTTTCTCCAACCTCTGCCCTTTTGCTTCTGACTAGGGGATTTTTCTCCTTGGCGCTCAAAAAAAGCACGAACTAAAAAGAAACAACTGAAACTTTACATACTAGCCGGCCTATTTACATTATTTACACAAAAGTTTGCGACATGATTGGCATGCCGCCACCACAAACCTAGCTTCGAGTGCCTATCCGGTGAACCTGCAGTGTTCGGACTAGATTTGATTGTACTTCAGTCGATCTTTGAAGTCCGGATGGCCTCCCAAGGTTTGCCAAGTTGCGGACAAGGTGCAACGTGGCAGGTTATCATTCATGCCGGTACAACTGATGAATAATGTGGCAAGGAGATTTGCCACACGAGAGCCCTCTTTGGGTACCGGTTGCGGTGATGGTTGGAGCCAATACCACCACTTTAGAGAGTCCACTGCCTGTGGGCTCTCGAGCACGGGTTCCTCCAACTCCTTGATGCGATAGTAGGACTCTTCCGGCGATAGGCCTTCTTCCGGGATCTCCTCAGGATCAGCCTCCTGATGAGGCATGCTTGTTGAGTTTTGGCTGAATACTTGCGTGCTATGCTCAGGGATACAAAAAGGGTGCAACATGGCGCCCTCTTCGCACTCAAAGCTTGCCGTTAGACCCTGCTCCCCTTCTTGGCCCACCTCCTGATGGAAACTGCAAGCATCCATTTTATTCATTGCTAGGGCAGCGCTTACATATTCCCATTGGATGAGGTTTGCCTCTTGATGAGGCATGCTTATTGGGCTTTGGCTGGATACTTGCGTGATATGCTCTGGGACACAAAAAGGGTGCAAAAGTGTGCCCTCATTGCTCTCAGAATTTGCCACTTGAGCTTGTTCCCCTTCTTGGCCCATCTCCTGATGGAAACTGCAAGCATCCATTTTATTCATTGCTAGGGCAGTGCTTACATACTCCCATTGGATGATATCGGCCTCTTGAGCTTCACGCAACTGCATTTGAAGTCTTTTCTCAGTATGTGGGATTTGCCATGAACACTGTGCAGGATATACAGGAGCAAGAGCAGCAACATCTTCAAGGTGCTCTCGGGACATTCCCTTAGTGCCATTGTATTTTGTCAGGGTCTTCTGGGCACTTTTGGGAATCTCGTGCCAAATTTGGAGATTCAAGGGATCATCCCAGATGGGGTAGCATGCCATTATAGCAGTGGTCTACAGAGATCACGGTTATTGCCACTAAGTCGGAGTCGCCAGGTGAACATTCTTATCTCCGCTTGTGAGGTCAAGGCTGCCCACCAAACCTTGATTCCTCCGGGGTATCTTATTTCAGCTTTAAAAGGCGCCTACGATCAAGAAATCTAGATATTTAGCTTAGTCAGAGTCGCCAGGTGATTTTACCAGATGAAGGCAAGCCAGAGATTCACCAAACTCGGGCTTCCTTAAAATATGGAGACTTTTGGTCCCACCGGGCGTGCCAGAGAAACTGTTGGTTACGAATCTGCCATTAGGAAAGGATTTTAATCTTTTGTGCCCTAGATTTGCCCAACAGATTGAAAGGCCGGGAGGAAGAGATGCCTCCCGTGCCAATCTCCGGAGAAGGTCGGCTCCTATACTACACTACTGATGTTTTTGAGATAAGGGAACTGGAAAGAGATTGTAAAATGCAGAAAGAAATGTAAATAGCGTGTGGTAATGGCGGGAAAGAACAAGCAGCACGAGTACTAGCTAGTACCCAAACCAATAACAATCAAAACAAAGCATGTAATAGAAACTAACATTGTTATTCCTTCCTATGTATCCTTCATTTAGTATTCCAGATTCAATTAATTGCCAATGCTCTAATCCAGAGTTCAGAATTACAGCAATCAGAAAAATAAATGAACACGGAGCAGAAATACTTGCAGAAGGCAGCATAAAAGAAAGAGACAAATATCAGAGCCAAAGATGCTTAGTATTGGAAGCAAGTGTTTGTTACAGCAGATCTTTCTTAGCAATATATTCCCCCCCTTTTACAATGAAAGTCCACTGCTATTTATAGCAGAAATTTCCCCCCGATTACAATCATGCACAGAACCCAAGAACTGCAAAAGCTGCCGAGATTAGACCTTTGTTGGCCATGAGCGTACCTGCAACAAGATTCACCTGAATCTGGTACGGCTCCGGACAGATCTGGTGGTTGAGAAGGCGCCTCTGATAAATGTGGTAGGTGTAGTACAAATTGCTGTTGAATGCTTGCTGTCAATGTTCACCTACCCTGTACTTTGAAGTACGCCTTCTGTTATGTCTTGTCAGGCTCGAATCCCAAAATCCGTATGTTCTTTGCCTGAGTCTGAGGTTCACTGAGAACTGAGGGGGTTGACCAGAGTCGCTGAAAAAAGGAGCGACCGGCGTCGATCGGAGCGACTGGCGTCGACTGAGCGACCGGCGTCAACTGCTCACACTTAGACAATTTTTTGATTTTTTTCCCTCCGTTGCCCATGGTCGCTGAAAAACGGAGCGACCGCCGTCGATCGCTGAAAAACGGAGCGACCGGCGTTGACTGAGTGACCAGCATCAATTGAGCGACCGACGTCGACTGCTCATGCCTTAGGATTTTTCGTGACGAATTTGAGCTTTCTGGTTCTGCTTCCCGGGGCCATAACTTTTGATCCGCTGACCCGATCGCCTATTATAATATATCGCCGGAAAGCTTGCGAAAAGATCTGCAATGAAAAAATATCCAAAGCTCATTTCATCCATTTTATCATCCCCGTTTAGGGCCCACGAAAATGCCAACACCTTTGCATGCTCTTTGCCGCTTTAAAGCTCCATACGTAGGCAAAAAAATTATCAGAAAGTTTAATGTGGCAAAAATGCCAACAGGTCACTCCGAATGCATGATGATTGATATCCTCCAACAGGGCTAGTGCATTGCTGGAATTAATAAGCATTAAATGAGATGCCAGCATATGCACCATCTTCCATGCATTTGGATTTCTCCTAAATTGGCCAGGATCAGCCAAGGAGCCTAAGATAGCATGCAAGGACATTCTCCATGCACTCAAACATTCAGTTAAAACAAGAAACAACTTTGACAAAACTCGTCAGACAATTTTGGGTCTTTAATCCTTTCACCAAAGTAACCTTCCACCTCTCTAAGCATTTATCTTTTGTAACGCATGTCTCTTCTTCACAAGTTACAACAATGCTTTCTTCAATTAGAATTTCAAGTTTGCGTCATCAACTAATCCAAAGTCTATAGTTGTAACATCATCTAGTCTTTACCTTTGGATTTTTATTTTTTTACAATTTGACTACTGCCACCTTCCTGATTGCTTGTGCTACCTTTTCATTAGCATCCCTTTAGCTTCTTCTTGACCTTTATTCTCTGTTTCTTCTATTTTCAATTTTCTCATTCATTTCTTGTTCTCTGCCGTACCACATACCAAAGGACAGTATTTAGAGATGAAAATTTTAATCTAAATAGACTAAGTTTCCAAATCCAGAAACAACTCAAGATTCTATCCTTCACAGGAAAGAAACTCCATATGTCTGTCACTTTAAATGGAAACTTCCTTTACATTCTCCCACCCTTTAAAAATTAAAAAAGTTTTACATATTTAAGATTCTTTCTTTTGTAAATGGTACTTTTACATCAAATGACCAAAATCAACAATTGCAAAGTCAACTTTGTAAAATGCCACTCTTCACACCATTTCATTTTTGAAACCTGATACATCTGATCACTTGCCAAGCAAATTTAACTGTTAGTTACAATTTCCTCCTGTCTCTTCCTCAATTCCTACCTTCTTGAAATGGTAGTTCAAATGACAGAATTGGGCATTTAATAGATCTATAATATTTCTTGCACTTTCTAGCACTATCCTCCTTGTGACATACCATGCGGCTTCCAGGCTTCATGCATTTCTGCAAGACTAGGCTCAAAAGAATGTGGCAATCTTATATCAGGAGCATAAATTTTTGTTATAATACTCCTTGCCGTGTTTAACATCCCTTTCTCCTAGGAATGCTAACATGCTTTAAGTCATGTTGTATTAGACATTTTAAAATGGGATCCTTATACAACAATGTGACAATAAGGGTATTAGCTCCTTTAATTTCAACCTCACTCTGTTATTGGTCAAATTGTCCTTGACTTTGTTGCCAACTCTTTGGATATGTTAGGTTTCCTTTTTTTCTTCTTTTTTTTGTCATTTCCTCAGCCTCTTCCTTTACAGTCTGGTTGATTTTGTTTAACATTCAATTGGTAGTATGGCCCTGCTTTAGAGCTTGTATAATTATCATCGAATCTACTCCCATAAGAAATAAATTCTGTTCTTTCTTCCTTTCCCAACTTTATGCCTTCTAATAGTGCTTGCACTTCAGCAAGTCTTCAATGTTGTATTGAAAATGTCTTTCCTTGAGAATATTTTATGGCTCCACTTGACTGTTCAGGGTTCCCTCTTGCAGCCCCATCAAAGTTCAAAGTTCAAAGTTCAATTCGATCCATTCCTGTTATGAGGGCTTCTATTTTTGTTCTGATTTGGTGTTTGATTTACCCATGCTTTATCAAGCGATTAGGTAGAAACCATAGCTTCTTTTTTTCCATATTTTCTTTGATATTTTTAAATGCATGCTAGAAGTTTGAGCTTGCAATATTTTGCTATATTTTTCTAAAGCTTAGTTGTTTATTTATCTATTTTTAGTTGAAATAATCTTTTAAATTTCCTAGGTGTACTAAAAGAAACCCTAAAGTTTGACAAGCAGCTTGGGTATGCAGAAGATATCACTGTAAAACCTTGAATGTTTACCAAATGTTGTTCCTAAACATATTCAACTCTAGATGCTAAATTGATAGGGTGATCCTAAAAAATTAAATAAAAATGGTAAATCATGGAACACTTGCAGGTAGGCAAATTGATATATCTTTGTTTAGTGAATAAGTTTTGTCAATTTGTGTTATTTTGTAGTTTGTACACAAAGTGTTCGACAAAATGTGTGTACATATAATTAATAATGTTATAAAGTCAAAATGATTTAGGAAATGAAATGAAAGTGTGAGTCAAATGCATGTGAAATGTAATTCAGGAAATGATGAGGCATCGAGTAGTTGGAGGATGCAACCACTTCTTAGTTGTATAAATAAGACCCTTTCCTCATTCATTGATTGATGTGGTACAGTTGTGAGGATGATGTTGTATGGTTGTGGAGTTCACTGACGTGTGTGGTAAAAGATTGTGGGCATTGTTGGCCAAAGTGTGGTCATTGGCATGAAGGAGATTCTGCACAGGGTTGCAGATTGTGTATGTAATGCAAGTACCATACAAACTGTTGTTAATACAAAATCTGCTCATTTATTTATCATCTGCTATTGTTATTGTATGTTTTTTGTATGTATTGTCATTGCTAATTGCTGCAAACGCTAGATCTGTAGGCTTATTTAAGTGGAAATGGAATTGTGTTTGAGTATGCTAAATTTCATTTCTACAAAGCTAACAACATTTAGAACAAAATTAAGGAGTCACATATTTGACAAGCACTTAGAATATAATGCATATTGGAAGGACTAGTTCTGTCTGCATCTACTGCTTTTAAATGTGTATTTCCTTAAGCATACCCTACAATTTTTAGGAAATTTTAATTTTACCAAAAATCTCCTACTGTAATGTCCCCATCCTAGTCAGCTAACAGAGCGTAATATGGACTTGTCTATTCATAAGGTTTCGTAGGCAATGTCGAGTGTTTAGGAACCACTAGGTGTTATGGAGTTATTGTTGGACAATCTGCATTCACAGTTGTCAGCTTTCAGGACCGTTTCTGGCAGTATTTTCAAAGACTTACTATTTTTAGTAAGTCAGTTAGGGTTGGATTCTCGGGAAACGGAAAGTACGACTGGCATCTTCGGCTTAATGGGTATCCGTTTCCGTAAGTTGTTTGGTGGTTGGATGTTGGGAGAGCAATAATTTTAATGCCCGAAGATTTATAATGTTATATTTAAATATAAAAGTTAAATATATTAATGTTGGGCATTAATTTAATCTTAGAAGGGGTCATGTAACCACTTGAATTAAAGGGGATTTTATAAATTTCATATTTATAATGTCATAAAAGTGGTATGGTCTCCTTGGAAAGTAATAAGTGATATTGTGGAGTTAAGTCATTATATGTGTTCATTAGTAAATGAATTATTGACATAAAGCAAGTAAAAAGAAAGAAGTTTAATCCCACATTCTACCCACATTGGGTCGACCAGCTTGAGAAAAGAATAAATAGAGGTTGTGAGTGTTAGCGTACTATTACAATAGGTGTTATATTAGTTAATTTGTTATTTAACTTTAGCACCTTGTTGCAGCGGCATCCTGTTGAGATGCGCCCAACCCGGGCTAATCCAGGAGTGCTGTTTCTGCATGTTGTATTATTTAAACTGCTCTTCAATAATACAATGATGTTCGCACATTTACATGGTACCAGAGCCAGGGGCGAGGTGAGGAGCAGAGCGCGATTTTTTGATTCGGACGCGTTTTTTTCTCGCAGTCCGTGCGTTTAAAAAAAAAAAAAAAAGGGACGTTCAGGACCTCGCGCAGAGCGGGGAGGAGCCGAACGCGCGTCCAGTTCGCGACGATCGAGCACTGGACGCACGACAGAGGAGCCGAGCGCGGCAGACGAGGAGGGGAGAACCCCCGCGTGCAGCGCAAACGTTGCGCGTTGGAGGGAGGTCGCGTCACGCGTCAACAGACGCGCGCGCCCCCCGAGGTGGCCCCGCCCCCCCCTCCCCACCGGCGCGCCCCCCCCCCGCCCGCGGCGCGCGATCTCGATCCCGCCCGCGCGGGCCCCGAGGAGCGCCCCCCCCCCCCCACCCACGCGTGACGCGCAATTTGCGCGCGTGGGAACCCCGAGGAGGGCCCCCCTCCCCCCGGCCCGCCCGCGGAGCGGGAATTCAAATTCCCGCCCGCGCGGGAAATCGGAGGGGTATAAACCCCCGCGGGACTGCGTCCGCGAGACGCAGTGTTTGCGCCCGTCCGCGCAACCCCCCGCGGGGCTGCGTCCGTGAGGCGCGGTGTTTGCGCCGGCGACCCCCCCGCGGGACTGCGTCGGGAGACGCGTGTGCGCCGGTGATTGCGCAGAAGGGCCGAGGGCCCTCTAGCCCGAATTCCTGCGCGCGGGGCTGGCCCTGGATTTTTTATAAAAAAAAAAAAAAAAAAGGGAAAAAAAAAATTTCGCTGCGACTTGCAGAGAGGAAGCCGAGCCGGAGGCTGCTGCAGAGGGTGTTGAAAAGGGAGGTGGCTTGCTGATCATTTCGGATCAGCCCGGCTGGCTCACGTGGTCGTGAGCCGTGCGGTAAGGCTCGAGGAGCCTACGGGTCGGGGGTTCGAATCCCGCCGGCTCCCCCAAGGTATAATTTTTTTTTTTCAAAGTTATTTTTTATTATTATTATTTTTAATTAAAATTTTTAATTTTAATTTTTTTTAATATAGTTTTTAAACTTTAATAAATTAAATTTAATTTTAATTTATTTTTTCTAAAAGTTTAAAACTATAGAAATTAAAATTATTTATTTTAATTTTAAAATTGATAATAATTATAAAAATGCTTTGTTAAAGAAAGCCTTTTAAGGGGGGATTTTTTTTCAAAAAAATCAAAGGGGGATTGAGAGTAATTTTTTATGAAAAATAGCAATTTGGCATTGTAAAAGGTGCATTTTCGGCTGTGACCGACACCTAGTGGGTTATTCTAGTGGGCATTTTTTTTTGTTGTATGTTGCATATTTCATTTTTGCACTATAACATTAAAAATTAAAATCAAACACTCCTTAAAGTCCCCGGAATATAAAACCCATCTGTGCAATTTATTTGCCTTTGCGGCGTTCGGTATTTGCGATACCTACGCCGGCACTTACGGGTAAAGCTGTCGTGATTTGGCCTCTTGTATCCGCCGCCTAATATAGCTGCTATAACGACGTACGAGCTTGTTCTCTATAAATCGTCGGGGAGGAATAAGTACGCCATTTTTGCATTTTTTACTCCATCCACTACCCTTTATCGCACTTGTGTTTAGGCGTAAATCTGACGAAGTATTCTTCATAGTGTTTAGGGGAAGTTACGCCCCACGCATGAGAAGAATCTTCTATGGTAGGTGCCATCAACAAGGCGATTCCCTTTCGGTACCGCTTATGTTCCACGTATCGTATGATCTCTAAAATTCACCTATAGTCTCCCTCACGTAAGGGCGGGTGATTTTTGTTGATCTTTCTAAATACCTATAGTTTCCCTCACGTAAGGGCGGGTATTTTGTACGGTATATTGGCCTAGCAAAAGGTATATCGAAAGGGGGACCAATTTGGTGATATAAGGAACCTTCACTATGGCCGTTGTTGCAAAATTGATGAGCGATCCGCATCGATTATTGAAAGGTCCAAATTATACACCATGGAAACATAAGATGAAGGCTATTCTCCAAATGGAAGATTTGTGGGATATTATTCTTGGAGTAGCAACAAGGCCTTCACCAACGACGGGATCCACGGGTCCTTCGAGCGGATCAGATTGCTTTTGACAAGAAAGACAGGTAGAGCAAAGGTGCTCATTTTGTTTGTTGTTTCCGATGAAGTGCAACCTCATATAGCTGATAAAGCAAGTGGTAAAGAGGCATGGGATGCCCTTAGAACCATCTATGAGGGGAAGAATGAATCCACCATTCTTCATCTTCAACAACAACTTCATAACTTTGAGTTTGAGACAGGGGTGAAACGGTTGAACTCTTTACGTGCGAGTGTCCGAGTTGAAAGAGAAATTGAGTTCTCTAGGAGATCTTGTGGATGAAAAGCTTCTCATTTCACTTGTGATGAGAGCTTTACCTTCTTCATTTGACATGTTGATAACCTCCATCCGGGTGTCCCAACGACAAATTACCTACATCGAGTTGGTCAATCTGCTTCAACAACGGGAGGCACGCCAACTTCACAAGGATGATTCTTCCAATACAGCCCTATACACCAACAGGCGGGGTTCTAGGAAGAAAGGTAATGGGCAAAAAGGAGGCAACTTTCGGAAAGGAGGAAATTCTCAACGAGGATACGAAAGGAAAAGGCAAGCAACCTCAACGAGAAGAAGAGGTGGTGCAAGATCCGTGAGAAAGACAACCATGACACCAACGAGGTGTTGGCATAAGAACAAGCAAAAAGGCCAAAACAAACCACAAAATAAAAACAAGCAACCCCGAGGCGAATGTTCTTTGTTGAAGAATACGACTCGGATTACGAATGGGCACACAAGGTGCTCATGACTACCACGAGATTCCACTCGGAGGGATCCTATTTGGTATGTCGATTACGGAGCTAGTAAACATATGATGGCGACAGATCGTGGTTTGAATCATTTGTGGCCAAGGAGGGCAAACTTGTCACCATTGCTGATGATAAAACCTACAGGGTTCAGGGAGAGGGTACAATTTCAGTCACTCTTCCTGATGGCAAGTGTCAGATTGACAAGGTCCTCTATGTTTCGGGATTGGCCAACAATTTGTTGTCGGTGACACAAATCCTGGACGAGAAATATGGTTGTCAACTTTCGTGTTGAGAATGGAAAGAAGTGTTGTACAATTACCGGGAAGGGTAAGCGGTTACAATGACTTCATATAAGCATGGCTTATTTGCACTAGATGCTATCTCTATTCCACATGTTGCCATGGTTGTCTCTACCAAGGAGGCAACTTCCCTATGGCACAAGAGATATGGGCATCTTAGTTACGGCTACTTACTTGAGCTCGGCAAGTATGAGATGGTAAAGGGTCTTCCTTCCCTTTACGCCACATTGCCGGTGTGCTCGAGCGCTTAGCGGGAAAGCGGCATAGAGTACCATTTGAGAAGAGCTCTACAAGAGCAAGAAAACCTCCGGAGCTAATTCACACCGATCTATGCGGTCCTTTCACACCCAACGGTGTTGGAGGGAAGAGGTACTTTCGAGTTATTCGTAGATGACTACTCACGAAAGATGTGGGTTTTCTTTCTCCAGCTGAAATCCGAAGCTTTCGCATTCTTCCAACGAGTTCAAGAAATCCGTTGAGAAGGAGTCGGGGGCTTCTATTAAAACCCTCCGCTGAGATCGAGGGGGAGAGTTTACCTCTAATGAATTTTCTGCATTCCTAGATAAACATGGGATCAAGAGACGGTTAACAGCTGCCTATACTCCTCGGTGAGAATGGAGTTGCTTTGAGAGAAGGAACCGTTCTATCATGGAAATGGTTCGTTGTATGCTCACGGGTGCAACTCTTGGGCAACAATATTGGGCGAGAAGCTGTCACCAGCTGCGGTGTATCTTTTGAATAGGGCACCCACAAAGGCCCTAAAAGGAATGACTCCACAGGAAGCATGGAGTGGTCGAAAACCCTCCATATCTCATCTACGTATTTTCGGGTGTCAAGCTTTCATGCACATACCGAAAGAAAAAAGGAAGAAGCTAGATGAGAAAACATCGAGATGTATTTTTCTTGGATATTCTGAGCACTCTAAAGGATATCGGTTGATAGATCCTTTGACCAAGAAAATTCATATCAGCGAGAGATGTTGTCTTTGATGAAGCTTTCACATCACGGAGCACATCTACGGTACACCGAGGATATTGTGGAACCAAAGGAAGAGGAGATTCCTTCGTCAACACGAGACAGGGAGGTCCTTCTACATCTTCTTCACCACCACCGAAGGAGAATCCTAAATGGTGTACAAATACAATCGAGAGATGCAAATTTATCCACTCCTCCCAATTTGAATTTGGATAGACCTCGTACACGCGGTATGGCTCAACGGGAAAGAGAAGCCGAGAGCGGGTGAGGTTGATGATCTTTGTCAATCTTTTGAGGAACTTTATGTGACTCCAAGTAGAGAAGTTGAGGATATGGATATTGATGATGACAGGGCATTCATGTCTACCATAGATAGTCTTGGACCTGCATCAGTGCAAGATGCTCTTAGTGAGCCTCAGTGGAAGGCCGCTATGGATACGAGTATGAGTCTATGATGAAGAATAAAACTTGGAAGCTTGTTGATCTGCCGCATGGAAAGAAACCTATTGGCTGCAAATGGGTATACAAAGTCAAGTACAAGGCAGATGGAACAATTGATAAGCATAAAGCCCGTCTTGTTGCAAAGGGCTATGCTCAAAAGGAAGGCATCGACTATGAAGAAACTTTTGCACCTACTTGCTCGGATGACCACAATTCGGGTTATGTGTGCTATGGCAGCACAATATGGGTGGAAAGTTCACCAAATGGATGTCAAAAGTGCCTTTCTTAATGGTGATCTCCAAGAAGAAGTCTATATGACTCGGCTGAAGGATTTGAAGTGGAAGGCCAACGGCGAGAAAGTTTGCAAATTGGTTAAATCCTTGTATGGTGCGAAACAAGCTCCTCGAGCTTGGTATATAAAAATGGACAATCACCTAATGCGGCATGGATTTAAGAGATGTCCGTCGGATGCAAACCTCTATTTCAAGAAACAGGGTTACGAGATAGTGTTGCTTGTACTCTATGTGGATGATCTGCTCATTACGGGGAGTTCGGAAGATTTGATCTCTCTTTGTCAAAAGAAACTTGTGCAAATCTTTTGAGATGACGGATCTTGGACTTCTCCATTCTTGTCTTGGTGCGGAATTCAGCCGAGAAGGAGCACACCATCAAAGTGTCTCGAGAAAAAGTATGCCAAGACATTGCTCGATAAATATCGCATGGTGATTGCAAGCCAATGGCAACTCCTATGGAGAATGGACTTCGATTATCGCGATATGATGACTCACCCCGAGGTAGATGGCACTCTCTATCGACGGTTGATTGGGAGTCTCATATATCCGACCAATACTAGGCCGGATCTCGTATTTCTTTGTAAACTATCTTTCGAGGTTCATGCGGGAGCCTAAGATTACTCATTGGAAAGCGAGCAAAACGTGTTCTTCACTATGTCCGTGGTACTATAGAATATGGCCTAGAATACAAGAGGAACAACAAATTCTTCTTGCAAGGATACACGGACTCCGACTATGCCGGATCATTTGATGATCGCAAGTCAACTTACGGATACATTTTTCATACGGGATCCGGTCCTGTCTCTTGGCACGACAAGAAGCAACGGTGGTTGCTATTTCTTCAACGAGAGGCGAGAATATCGCGCCGCACGTGAAGCCGTGTGCGAAGTGATATGGTTACGTCGCATTCTAACAAGTATGGGCCATCCATCAAAATCTCCAATACACTTGTTTTGCGACAATCGGGGTGTTACGAACCTCGTCAAGAATCCGAGTCCATCATGAAAAAACAAAGCACATTGACACACAATGTCATTTCATTCGAGAGGAAGTTCCAAAGCACCGAATTCAGCTTGACACATTCCCACCGATGCTCAAGTTGCGGACATTTTCACTAAGGCACTTGGACGTGTCAAATTTGAATTGTTTCGCGGCTCACTTTGTATTGCAAAATAATGTAAGGGGATGTTAGTATAGCTATTAGTTATTACATTACCCAAATAATGTAATAAAGGGGGATGTTAGCGTACTATTACAATAGGTGTTATATTAGTTAATTTGTTATTTAACTTTAGCACCTTGTTGCAGCGGCATCTGTTGAGATACGCCCAACCGGGCTAATCCGGAGTGCTGTTTCTGCATGTTGTATTATTTAAACTGCTCTTCAATAATACAATGATGTTCGCACATTTACAGTGAGAGCATTTGAAGACATCTTTTGGTTATTACATTTCATGTTTGGAGAAAGGAGCTTGCTTGCAGCAGAGTTTGCAGGAAGATATCCAGCTTGTTTGTGACGAAAAACCACAAGCAAGGGCAGATTTGGCTTGTTTGGAGACGAAACCCTCCAACAGGAACATCACTTTTGGGATTGCAAGATATCCTTGGAGTGATTGTGGCATTTCCGTGACGGGGAATGATTTGAGCTTCAAAGTGGCAGTTTGTTGATGAGTTTTGGGGTGCACTTGGTGCCATTTTTAGAGTTACTTCAGATTGCAAATGTTTCCACTTATCAGCCGTACACTTCAGAAGTTTGGAAGGGATCTATGTCATTTGTGAAGGGTTTTAACAGGTCGTACCAGTTGCAGTGAAGGGCGTGCACTTATTGAGGCCAAATGCCTCCCATTTGGAGTATTCATTGTGTTGTATGAGGTATTCTCTTTGTTGGACAGCCAAACAACAATTAGTATGTTGGAGAAATTGTATTACAAGCATATTTAATGAATATATAAGTTTGTTGTTGCTGGTGTTAACTTCCAAAATTATATCAGGCCTTTAGATCTTCGGGTACACTTATCCTTGTACAATTTCCTTCATTGGGTTTGCTCAATATCATTAGAAGAAGTTTGTGCTTAAATTCCGTAGTCATTGGAGGAGTAGTTTTTAAGATACAAGCATTTCTAGTTTGCTGCTATTTTTATTTCCAGAATTTGTATTATTGCAAAAAGTATAAAAAATTCATATTTGCATAAATCACGTGATATCAAAGCAATCAACAAACAAGACATTCAAGTTTTCAGTTTGGAACCCAAGATCAGAACCTGGCTCTTTTGGTGGCAAATTTATTTGCCTTCGAAAGGGGTAGGACATTACAGTGGTATCAGAGCTCAACTTATCCTACTAGCCTGAGAGTTACAAAGTTGCAGTAGTGTGTTGGTAATGGCTACTATCCAGGAACTCATGATAGAGCTGATGCAAAAATTTCAAGAACAAAATGAGTTTTTTACAACAATAATAGAACATCATCCTAAGTGGTTGAAGCCTCCATTAGCAGATGGAATAAAAACAGGGACAAAGGGAAACGACTCATTGCAGCCAAGCACAGTTGTGGACAGCGAAGAGGACAACAAGGAGGTTGAAAATTTAGAGAATGTTTCATGCATAACCGAGGTTCAGGTTGATTCTTGTATTGATGGGGAAAACAAAGCAACAGTAGTAATTGATGGGGATGAGGTCACTTCATCTTGTGTGTTGAATATTGGAGAGGTGTGTATTGATGAGCATGCTGATCTTGTGGTTGAGGATTCAGTTGTTGATGTAGTTGGTGATTCAGAGGATGAGCATAGTTCTGTCATCACTTCGAGTATGAGGTTGGTGAGTGCAGTGTAGTGAAAGGGCCTAAGATTGATCATTGTGCATTGGAGGATACACATGAGAGTTTATTTTGTGTTGATGATTCCAGTTCATGGCAGGATCACATACAGGTTACAGATGAGCAAGTTGTCCACACATTGACACATTTGAATAGCACACATGAGTTTGTTGAATGCCTTTATCAGACAGCCCAGCTTGGAGAGAGACGACACCGGTTGATAGTTGGAGCTACTGCTACAAATTTGCAGGCCATCAAGCGAGCATTAGAGGTAATCAAATCAGATTACTTGAGGCTATTATCTGATAGGGATCGGGTTATGCGGTTTGCAGAGCAGTTTTCCCGAGAGCTCACTCGGAAAGATGAGGAGATTGATGAGCTTTGTCTTGAGTTGAGTTTAGCTCATCACTCCCTTCTCACAGCGAAAAGTCAGTCATCTGTTGCATCCACTTCATATGATTCAGAGACTAATTCGGATACTATGGTGGTTAAGCAGTTGATTGAGGGGATACATGAGATTGGACGTGAGGAAGGATTGATTAGTAATAATGATTTCGCATTCACTCAAGTCGATCAGTATGAGCATAAGCAGAGTGATGATATGCTTTCTTTAATGGATGTTACTTCCTCATTCGGTGCAGTAGATGATGGTACATTACTTGATTCCGATCCTGAGGATAATGATGCGATCCATACTTCAAGGGATTCTTTGGAGCTTCATAGGGGTTCAGTTGGTGAGGTTCATATGGATTGTATAGTGAGGTATGCTAGTCATTTTGATTTCAGCCCACATGTAGATGAGTGGACCTTTTTTCGGATGACACATAGTGGTGGGTTGAAAGATGGTTATAGCGGGTTGTATACTTCACTGGGGTATGAGATGCCTTCTTCATTAGAGAGTAAGGTGATTCATTGTTGGGATGATTGTTTGGTTCAGCATGATGGATGTAGTGCAGAGACAGTTATGGCTGAACAACTCTTCGCTTGTATGCAGTTATGATATTTCAGTCTTGGATATTGGATTTTTCCTTGGTTCGAGTGATATGGCAGGGGACCACATATGGATTTGGGATCCAGGTAGTTGTCAGTGGTTTAGTTGCTGTTTCACCGAGTTGGTAATTGACATGACTGCTAGGATATTCTTTGGCCCATGGGATCCGGGAGATGTGTGCCCATGGAGGTCAGTGATCTGTGGAGATCGTGCCTTAATGCCACTTCCGTTGGCTATTTGGTGGCGGGATTTAGTTCAGACTCCCAGATGGGTCATTATTACTCGGTTGTGGATTAACAACCGATTAACTCCAATATTATGTCAACAGAAAGATTGGAGAGATTTTTTGGTCAGGGATCGGTTACTTTGGTTGTTGGGAGTTGTTGGGGGGTTGATTCTAGCATCTCCTCAACTTACCGTCCTTGATTTACTTGTCCTCTCACACCAGTTTTTTAGTCTAGTTTGGGGTGTTGTCATTCTAGGAATACAGATGAGGTGTGTGCGGTCGTGTTACTATGAGCTTCGGTTTTGATCAGAGTGGCGCAACGTCAGCGTGTTAGTTCTGACAAGATGTTGATTTGGGACTTAGAGGATATGCTCGGTTTCAGTGTGGTGACAAAGCTTCATCGGGATTGTGGGGAGCAGTTTACTTGTGAGTTGGTTGAACTATTTCAGAGACTGATCGCACTTCTGGATAGAGGACTACACGAGATGACACTTGCAGAGGGTCAGCAGTGCAGGATTTATCTCAATTGGAGATATGAAGCTCATCGATTCATTTGGGATCCAGGGATTGCATGGCAATTATTTTTGAGATTGTCATGTTATGAGATTGGATTGCTTGAGGACAAGCAATCTTGAGGAGGGAGGACCGTAATGTCCCCATCCTAGTCGCCTAACGTAGCGTAATATGGACTTGCCTATTTATAAGGTTTCGTAGGCAATGTCGAGTGTTTAGGAACCACTAGGTGTTATGGAGTTATTGTTGGACAATCTGCATTCACAGTTGTCAGCTTTCAGGACCGTTTCTAGCAGTATTTTCAAAGACTTGCTATTTTTAGTAAGTCGGTTAGGGTTGGATTCTCGGGAAACGAAAAGTACGACTGGCATCTTCGGCTTAATGGGTATCCGTTTCCGTAAGTTGTTTGGTGGTTGGATGTTGGGAGAGCAATAATTTTAATGCCCGAAGATTTATAATGTTATATTTAAATATAAAAGTTAAATATATTAATGTTGGGCATTAATTTAATCTTAGAAGGGGTCATGTAACCACTTGAATTAAAGGGGATTTTATAAATTTCATATTTATAATGTCATAAAAGTGGTATGGTCTCCTTGGAAAGTAATAAGTGATATTGTGGAGTTAAGTCATTATATGTGTTCATTAGTAAATGAATTATTGACATAAAGCAAGTAAAAAAGAAAGAAGTTTAATCCCACATTCTACCCACATTGGGTCGACCAGCTTGAGAAAAGAATAAATAGAGGTTGTGAGAGCATTTGAAGACATATTTTGGTTATTACATTTCATGTTTGGAGAAAGGAGCTTGCTTGCGGAGAGTTTGCGAGGAAGATATCCAGCTTGTTTGTGACGAAAAACCACAGGCAAGGGCAGATTTGGCTTGTTTGGAGACGAAACCCTCCACAAAGAACATCACTTTTGGGATTGCAAGATATCCTTGGAGTGATTGTGGCATTTCCGTGATGGGGAATGATTTGAGCTTCAAAGTGGCAGTTTGTTGATGAGTTTTGGGGTGCACTTGGTGCCATTTTTAGAGTTACTTCAGATTGCAGATGTTTCCACTTATCAGCCGTACACTTCAGCAGTTTGGAAGGGATCTATGTCATTTGTGAAGGGTTTTAACAGGTCGTACCAGTTGCAGTGAAGGGCGTGCACTTATTGAGGCCAAATGCCTCCCATTTGGAGTATTCATTGTGTTGTATGAGGTATTCTCTTTGTTGGACAGCCAAACAACAATTAGTATGCTGGAGAAATTGTATTACAAGCATATTTAATGAATATATAAGTTGTTGTTCTGGTGTTAACTTCCAGAATTATATCAGGCCTTTAGATCTCCGGGTACACTTATCCTTGTACAATTTCCTTCATTGGGTTTGCTCAATATCATTAGAAGAAGTTTGTGCTTAAATTTCGTAGTCATTGGAGGAGTAGTTTTTAAGATACAAGCATTTCTAGTTTGCTGCTATTTTTATTTCCAGAATTTGTATTATTGCAAAAAGTATAAAAAATTCATATTTGCATAAATCACGTGATATCAAAGCAATCAACAAACAAGACATTCAAGTTTTCAGTTTGGAACCCAAGATCGGAACTTGGCTCTTTGGGTGGCAAATTTATTTGCCTTCGAAAGGGGTAGGACATTACACCTACAATATAAAATTTCTCATGCTTAATATTAATCTTCAGGCAAATGTTTACTAATTGCCACTAAGCATTGTGGGATTGGAGCATTTGATTTCTCCCTTCTTGCAATTTGTTTATGCATCTTTCTCATCTACCCATTTTGGATCATTTGCGAAAAAACTGTTTCACTTGAGCGGAAATTTCATAAGAGACATTTAGCTTCCTGTTGACAATTTTGTCACATTGCTTGGAGGGGTAGTAAAATTCAAATTTCTATAATGGTTTTTGTTGCCACATTTTGCACGGGGTGCCATGTCTTCATTTTTCTTGTAAGGATGCTGCTCTCCCTTCCCTCTTCCTTCTTTCCCTTTCTCCACTATCCCCTTTCTTCCCTGCCATCAGTTTCATTTCCTTCATTCCCCCCCTTTCTCCTTTCCTTTTTCCTGTCAATTTCTCCAAGAGAGCAAAAGGCCCCTAAAAAATTCTAAGTATTGGTATTGCGCAACCCGACTTCGCAGCGAAGTCGGGCTGCGCCCTTGAGTTTGAGCGCACTTGGGGAGCCGAAGTGCGGAGAGATGGTCAGAAATTTTGCTAAGTATAAGAGCGAACCCCGACTTCGCAGCGAAGTCGGGGTGCGCTCTCATTTTTGTGCGCACCTGGGCATCAGTGGAGCCCTGAAAATTTCTAAGTGCTGAGTGCGCAACCCGACTTCGCAGCGAAGTCGGGCTGCGCCCTCAAGTTCATGCGCAGTCGGGGCGATGTGGCTAAAAAGTGGCTAAGTGTTGGGTGCGCAACTTGGACTTCGCAGCGAAGTCGGGCTGCGCCCACTTACTTGTGCGCACTTGGGCAGAATGTTGAAGCCGGCCCAAGAATTTTCTAAGGCACGGAGGCCTCCCCAACTGCGCTACTTCCCCCTTACGCTGTCTGATTGCGCTCCAATTCCGGGCAAAGTCGGGCAAGAAAGAGAGACGAGATTCCAAGGCAGATTTGTCCCTTATCAGATTCTGACAGGTGTCCAGCCTCGGGATTCTAGTCAGAGATGTGACGGGTGGTGTGCGAGCGTGAATTGGATTATTGTACTTAAGCTGCCCTCAGTCAAGCTGACTCGGAGCATCATCCCCTCACCGCCACGTAGCTGCCAATCCTTCAGGTGGACCTTACCGCAAGCACATTCCATGCCGGCAGAGGTCAACATCAGCCGCTTTTTGCCGTATTTGTCAGCTTTGTCAGCTTCTTCGATTAATTGTCAGGTCTGGGATCCTGTGCCCAATGATGTAATGGGGGGAAATTTGCGCTATAAATAGCTCGGCAATATCATTGTAAAAGGGTGGAAGGGGGATATATTGCTAGGGAACCATTGTAGCTATGCGTTTGCTTCTGAATACAAAATACACTTGGCTCTATTGACTGTTCTTGTTCTATATGCTGCCTTTATTTAGCATTTCTGCCTCATGTTGCTTATGTTATTGCTTACTGCTATTCTGCTATCTGGATATCGGTATTTGATAGTTAAGTATTCCTGGAATGCAAAGTTAGAGGATACATAGGATGAATGACATTGATAGTTTCTGCAACGTATTCTGTGTTTAATTGCTGTTAGTAGTGGTGATTGATAGTTGTTGTGCTGCTTATCCTCCCCACCCAATACAAATACATTTATATTTCTTTCTGCATTTATAATTTCTTTCCTGCACTCTGAGCTGATAAACAACTGAGAAAACATAGGAAGCCGGCCTCCTCCGGAGATTGGCACGGAAGGCATTCCTTCCTTCCGGCCTTTCAATCTGCTAGGCGAATCTAGGGCGCATTACACTAAATCCTATCCTAGTGGCAGATTCGTAACCAACAGTTTCTTGGTTTGTTTTCTTTCTTTTTATTGTTGTAAACAACATTTTAGCAATTTTGGCTATCATTTTTGCCCCCTTTGTAAATAAGCTACATATGTAGAAGCTTCGCCCACAACATCAGCAGGAGTTATAGGCTTCGCAAGGAGAAAACAAGAACATGAAAATGCATGCCCAAAATTTTCTAAGGCATAGAAAGAGCTTCGCAAGCGAAGCTTCCAAGAGACTCGCTTCGGGCCCAGTTTTTGCGAAGCGGCAGAGCAGCGATGAAGAAATTTCTAAGTGTGAAAAATGCTTCGCCGAAACATAAGCGAAGCATCCGCTTCGGCCCCTTTCCCTGGCGAACCGCTTCTCCCAGCAAGATTTGCTTCGCCCCGAAACGCTGCGAAGTACCCGCTTCGGCCAACTTTTGTGCGAAGCTCCCTCACTAGAAGCCTAGTTGCCCTTTGAAAATCGGAGAAAATATTCTAAGGCAAAATTGTACTTCGGCCGAAAACCCCCGAACGGCCATTTTGAAGAAGGTTCGCAGCGAAGCATTTTTGCAGCCCATCAGTGAAGCATCCACTTCGGGCAAAGACTCTTGCGAAGCAGCCTTCAACCCATTTTTTCGGCGAAGCAATGAAAGATTGAGAGCCATGTTTTGAGAAGGAATATCTGCTTCGGCACAAGGTCTTCGCGAAGCTGTTTTTGGAAGTCCCTTCGCGCGAAGTACCCATCCAAGGAGGTCAGACCCGCTTCGGCTCACATCCGTTGCGAAGTAAGGTCCCGAACTGGAATTCGGCGAAGCTCTTCAAGGGCGCCCTCTTCAAGGACACACACCAAGGCTGGGTATCTTTTCGAGGCAATTGAGTGTTTCATAAATGAATTTTTACTTGCCCGAAAGACCCGGGGCCCATTTTTGGCAATCAGAAAAGAGATATCAGTCGCAGGAGGAGAGCCCGATGGACCTAGCAGCAACTCGAGCACCGCACCCGGAGAAGTCAAGACGAGTCAGGCGGCCCATAAATGCAAATTTCCCCGGTTAATGCGGCCGTAGCTGCTAATTGTAGAAAAGGATGTGAGAGCTCGGTCACGAGAGGAGCAAGAGCAGATTTCTCAGGTTTTCGAGGGCGTACTTCCAGATTTTGTGCATTGATGGCTTAGAGGGTCGGGTCCTCTATAAAAACCCATGAATTGTAATAAGAAAAGGGGGGAACTCTTGCTAGAAAATTGTTGTAACTTGGTTCCTGCAATTGATATTAAAGACTTTGGGCTCATTTCTCTCTTGTATGCTGCCTTCTGTGATTATTTCTGCTATTCTGTCTTCGTTTGTATACCGTAATTCTGAATCCTGAATTTAGGTGTGTAATTGGGGACAGAACCCTGGAATTCTCCTGAAGGATACATAGGGGAGATAATATTGCGTTAAACTCCTTTTATGCCGCCTGTGGTTAGTGGTTTCTGTTACGTTCATTTATTTTCCTAATCGCTGTAATTCTGAAATCTGGATTTAGGCGTGGGAGAATAGTTGAATTCTGGAACTCTTCCAGAGGATACATAGGGAACTTTGCGTGATGTTCATTTATGCATTATTCTTGGTATTTATTGCTGCTGTTCCAAGTTATTAGTTGATAATCGTGTTGTTGGTTCTTTCCCACCAAATTGTTCACACTTCTTACCCTATCCCTTTTATTTCTTTCCTGCACTCTTATCTTAAAACATCAAGTAGTTTAGTATAGGAGCCGGCCTTTCTCCGGAGATTGGCACGGAGGGCATCTCTTCCCTCCGGCCTTTCAATGTTGGTCCAGGTCTAGGGCGCGTATACATGTACAAAATCCTTTCCTGTGGCAGATTTGTGACCAACAGTTTCTGGCACGCCCGGTGGGACCCGGTCAGTCTCATCTTGTGAGTGGTAGTGAGAGCTGATGCTTATCTCATTACCAGAAGACTCTAGCATCTGGCGACTCTGTTCAACCTGAGAATCTTAAAGTCGTAGAGACCGGTACTAAAATATCCGTGCCTTCATGCAAACGAGATGGAGAGTTAGGAATAGTGGAGAAGAAACTGAGTTCTTTGAACTTGATATTGACGCCTTCGGGGAACGCTCCAGGCTAGTCACCCCTGAATCACTTTTACGTGGAACGTCCTCGCAAGAGGCTGCCTTTGACGAACAAGGTCCAACTTCAGATAGCACAGCGGCTAGTCTTCCTCCAAACCCTCCTAACTCCCCCGATCATCCGAGTGCCTCCGTTTCAGTTAGCCATCAACAACGAACTTCGGGAACTCCGGTGTTTCCGAATCTAGGCACCAGCATGGCACAACAGCAGCAGCTGCCGCCACAACAACAACCGCCCAGATTGTTCCCGGCATGGAACTCTTCCGGACCATTAAACCTAGCGGGACAAGGGCAGGTTCCGCCTGCTGCAATGAAGAAGATCCCTACCTTTGATGGCACGGGGAAGACAACTCTGGAACATATCCAAGATATAGTTTCTCTGGCAGCGATACACGACATCACAGAAGAAAGGGTGATGGTGAAGCTCCTGGTTTTGTCTCTCCGAGGAAAGCTCCTCTATTGGTATAGATCCCTACCTCCGGGCACTATAACGAGTTGGGACCAATTAGCTGGACAACTGATGAGAGGTTTCAATGAGTCTGCCGATCCATCCTCCCTCTTGCACCAGTTTACAACGATTCAGAGACACCCGCAGGAGGAGATTGCGGATTTCAATGTGAGGTTCGCTCGGACTTGGCAAAGAGTACCCGCTGGACTTCGGCCAACCAGCGAAGCTGCAACATACTATTACCTTAGGGCCTTTAATCCAGACATCAGCGTGATGGTAAGGTATTCGAATGTGAATACTTTCCCTGAACTATATGAACTGGCCCAGAAAGCGGAAATGGATTTGATAGTCGTGGGGAAGCTTCCTCAAAGAATGTCGATGCCTATATTTCCGGAATTTCCGCAGACACAATACCTAGGTGCAGCTACTTCGCAAACCTCCACAACCCCTGTATATCCCATCTCATCATGGAACCCCAACCCCGTTGTAACCCAGATCGTTACTCCACAAGTGCATTTTCCGACATTTTCAGCACCACAGCCCACCGTCCCTTCGGCATTTCCCGCGTTACCGGCTCCGCCTCAATACCCTGCCTTGCCTCCAATACCTACGATGGCTCCATTGCCACCGGCCCCCAAAGCTGAAGATATGCAGGCGAAAATACTGCAGGAAGTTCAATCTCTGAACTCCACTGTGCAGACCTTGTCCAACGACATGATTATCATGAAAAAGAAGCAAGCACAACAGGAATTTCTTCCAAGAAGGTCTTATCCCCCACCAGCGCTCACCAAAGATCAAGTGGTTCAACCAGGGAAGTCATCGGCAAGGAATGCCGTGATTGACGAGGGACCGAGCACTTCTGACTACGTGCATTGGTGTTCCACATGCAATGACCCACATGGAGAGAGTACCTGTATGTTGCATCAACATTACGTGCAAACGCTGTCAGGGAGCAGTCCTAGTGGTCAAGTCAATATAATAAGACAAGCGGATCAGGACCTGGTCGTTGATGAAGAAGAACAAGTTTCAGTTCTTACCAGGGAAGGAAAAAGACCAATGGAGGTGGATGCAGCTCAAATGGCTCCCTTGAAGGTGTATACTCGCCGCGAAAAGGAGCAGCAACCTGTTAAGGCCCCAGACAAAGTTTCGCATCCTGTGCCAGCAAAAGAGAAGACCCAGCAAGCCTCCGCAGCCCCGCCTCAGGCCGAAACCAAAGAACAGGCCAGGGAAAAGCTTAAGTTCCCTTCATTGACCAAGCGACAAAGAGTCGAAGCCACGGAGCAATATCGTACAAGGTACGAAGCTAAAAAGGAGCCCGAAGTACATGCCCTCATAGGGTATAACATCGTGGACGAACTGAAGAGAACCCCTGCCAAGATTAGTCTATACGACGCTTTACAGCTGCCAGGACAAGTGGACCTGTTGCAGGAGTCCTTGAAGTCCGCGAAAGCTGGGAAATCAGCGCCGCCTGCCCTAGTGCAAACCCTATCCACGTCAATAACAGGAAAGAACAGGCCTCCTCCATTCTACCTGTCCTTACAAATGGAAGGGCATATTGTCCACAACTGTATGATTGATTCAGGGGCCGCAACAACCGTCATGCCTAAGGCGGTCTGCGAAGAAATAGGAATGGAGTACACGCGAAGCAGCCACGGTGTGCTCCAACTGGACGGTACTCCTGTAAAAACGGTCGGCGTAATTAAGGATATACCTATTCGACTGCACAAAGCACCCCAAATTGTGGTAATACAGGAGGTGGTAGTCGTAGATCTAGAGCCCTATTTTAGCATGTGCCTTTCGAGGGAATTCACAGCAAAGCTAGGTGGATATCTATCCATGGACTATTCGCATTTAGAGGTCCCGTTCAAGGGAAAAAAGGTCAAAATTTACAACGAGAAACCTTCTACATTTCTCGTAGAAAAGATGTCCGAAGAAGAAAACAATAGTCCCGTACATGCGATAGCAGAAGAAATAGAACAAGTGGACTTAGTGGAGGAATCCCTTGCACAGCTAAATTCTGAAGATGAATTTTCATTGACAGATTTCAATGCCATGATAGAGACAGAAATAGGATGCTATACCATCACAGAACCAGAGAAACACATTAAGCCAGAGAATAAGGTGTCTGCCCAAGGGGAATTATGGAAATTATTCTTTGATGGCGCCCGATGCAAAAATGGCGCCGGGGCAGGAATACTTTTAGTATCACCGTCTGGAGAGCAGAAAGAATACTGCTACCGGTTGGTTTGGAGCTGCACCAACAACGCAGCAGAGTATGAAGCCTTATGCCTAGGACTGAAGAAAGCAGAGAAATTAGGCATAAAACATCTCCAAGTCTTCGGAGATTCAGAATTGGTATGTAATCGGGTCACCAACAAGTGCATCTCCAAAAAGCATTATCTTAAAGCATATCGCAACAGAGTATGGGACTCGTTTGAACAGTTTGAGTCACTCAATCTGCAGCCCATCCCACGGGAGAAAAATAGACACGCTGACGTCTTGGCCTCCATCGCGGCTAGATATTCTCCGGCCGACGACATGGTACACAAGCCCAAGGCCGTGAGGATGATTTATAGACCCTCTGTGCCGGATAGGGACATGCATTGGCAAGTTTTCGACAATGATGAACAGATCATCAATTTCTTGGTCCAAGAAGCAACCACTGTTGAAGAAAGGAACCTGAAGGACGAGGAGTATGAAGGACTGGTCCAGTTAAAAAATAACCATGTTCCAAGAGGATTGATCACTCTAGAAAGCCTGTTCGATCAGAACGACAGAGCGGTTTCTCACAGAATCAAAGTTGATGCTAGGCAGTATCAAGATCTAGAGCTTGAGTCCGGGAAGGTGATAAAAGTCGGGACAGATTGTACCATGGTTGAATTAGAACAAATCCGATCTTTGTGCAGAAGGTACCCCGATATAGTGGCATGGTCTTATCAAGACTTGAAAGGCTACGACCGACGATTGGTTCAACATACAATCGAGCTGCAAGAAGGGGTCAAACCTTTCAGACAGAGGCAAAGACCTGTCAACCCGAAGATCGAAGCCCTGATGAAAGCCGAACTTCTGAAAATGCTTGAAGCTAAGATCATTTATCCCATAAAGCATTCTTCCTGGGTAGCGAACCTAGTTCCCGTCAGGAAGAAAAATGGGGACATTCGGCTATGTGTCGACTTCCGCAATTTAAATCAAGCTTCGCTAAAAGACCATTACCCTCTCCCGCAGATTGATCAAATCTTGCACTCAGTAGCTGGAGCCCAGCGTTTTTCCCTACTTGATGGTTTTTCAGGCTATAACCAGATTTGGGTTAGAGATGGGGATCAACATAAAACGACATTTACTACTAAGTGGGGGACGTTCGCTTACCAGCGAATGCCGTTCGGCCTTTCAAATGCAGGAGCTACCTTCCAGAGGGCTATGGACCTAGCATTTGGCGAACTGCTGAATAAGGTTATCGTCATCTATTTAGATGACATGACTGTCTTTTCCCGGAAGAGAGAAGACCATCCCTCACACTTGCAGCAAATATTTGAAAAATGCCGAGAATTTGGTATCTCAATCAATCCGAAGAAGTCCATATTTGCAGTAAATGAAGGGAAATTATTGGGACATCTTATATCAGAGAAAGGGCTCGCAATAGACCCCGACAGAGCTGAGGCTCTCTTAAAGCTCCCGCTACCGATGAATAAGAAAGGGCTGCAATCCTTCTTCGGCCAAATTAATTTTGTGAGGAAGTTTGTCCCAGACTTCGCTCAAATCATCAAGCCGATGTCCGAACTTTTAAAAAAGGATGCCGAATTCATCTGGACCGATAATAGAAGGGAAGCATTTGAGGAAATCAAGGCCCGAATCGCTCAGGCACCCGTTCTAACTAACCCTGACTATAGTAAGGATTTCATCTTGTATGCTGTAGGGGAACCTGAGAGTTACGCCGCAGTCCTGACGCAAAAAGGAGAAAACGGCGAAGAACGCCCCATCGCATTTTTAAGTCAGGTAATACAACCCCATGAGGAGAAATACAACTTCATAGAACGACAAGTGCATGCTGTCATGAAATCTCTCAGAAAATTCAAACATTTTGTCTCCCAAAGTCGGGTTACAGTGTTTGTTATCCATCCAGACGTGCGGAACTTCATTATCCAAGGAGAGTTGGGCAGCAAAAGGGCTGGTTGGGTCAACAAAATACAGGAATTTGATATTGAAATTCGACCCACAAAATTAGTTCGCGGTCGTGCGCTTTGCCAAGAGCTTGCAAAGAGTGTCGCGGCCGAAGTGACAGCCTGTCAATGGGATGACTTAACAGCAGAAGAAAGCTTCGCAAATCAAGAAGAAGATGAAAAGGACTGGGTCAGTGAAATAGTCGAATATTTCAACACTGGAAGGTGTCCTCCACATTTGAATGCTTCGCAGCGAAGACACTTCAGGCTGCGGTCCCTTCGTTACGTTTTACGCCCCGAAGGCCTGTTCTACCGAAATATTGATGGTGTTCTTCTAAGATGCATAAGGGAAGACGATAAGAAAAGGGTCCTTGGTGAATTCCACTCAGGGTTATCAGGGGGCCACTTCGCAGGAAGAACAACTGCTTTAAAGATAATCAGGGCTGGCTACTACTGGCCTACGCTCTTCGCCGACGCCTTTGCGGTTTGCCGAAAATGCGAACAATGTCAGAAGTTCGTTGGCCGAAGCAAAAATGCTCCCATGCCCCTCCAGCCGATACAGGTGGAAGCACCATTTCAACAATGGGGATTGGACTTCGTGGGGGTCATCTCTCCGAATTCCTCTGCAGGGCATAAATTCATCTTAACTGCAACTGATTACTTCACCAGATGGGCTGAAGCAGTGCCCACAAAGCACGCTGATCAAGAAACGGTGATTACTTTCCTAGAAGGCTTGATCACCCGGTTCGGCATCCCCGAAGCAATAGTCACGGATAACGGTCCTGGGTTCACAGGCGCCAAAATCAATGAATTCGCCTGCAAATATGGGATATACCGCAAGGTCACCTCCAATTACTATCCACAGGGTAATGGATTAGCAGAATCAACGAATAAGACCCTGTTGAGGTTGTTGAGAAAGCTCATAGACAAGAACAAAAGGACTTGGCACCTTCTCTTAGATCAAGCCTTGTGGGCTGATCGGATATCTATCAAGAGGTCGATTAAAACCTCCCCGTACGCCCTAGTATACGGCAAAGAGGTTGTCCTGCCAACCCATATAGAAATTCCTGCGTTGAAGATGTTAAATGATGAAGAAGCAGAATCCAGTCCTATGGAAGTCAGGCTAGCCCAATTGCTACAGTTAGAAGAAGATCGGGATAAGGCATACCAAAACTTCGCAAAGCATGCCCAGATCACCCGAAACTGGTTCAGGAAGAAGTCCTCCGTCCGGACATTTAAGGTGGGAGACTTGGTGTGGAAATGGGATTCGTGGAAGGTTAAGCCAGGCAATCATGACAAGCTGGACGCGTTCTGGGAAGGACCGTTCGAGATCGCCAAAGTAAATTCGGCTAACTCCTTCATTCTCAAAGACGCAACTGGCCAGACTCTGCCAATTCCTGTAAACGGTCTTCACTTGAAGACCTTCCATCAGTAAAAGGTTCTCTAAAATTTTTATCCTTGTATATACTGTTGTTCATACTTGTACATACCTTGTTTTAAGACTTTCTAGAAGCTAAGTATGTAGTTAGATAGAGATTGTATTCTCATGCCGTTGTAACAATGAGGTTTCACCTCACGGCTAAAGTTCGGCTTTGCCAAGTCAAAAGGAAACCTCCTTCGGAAATTTTTCGCGCGAAGTGGCTGATGTGAGTCAGTTCGCTGCGAAGCACCTTCGCTGCCAAGATGTAAAAAACGTGAGGACGCCAGAATACAATGTGTCATCAACAACAAGGAATGGCTCATAGTGCCCGAATCCTAAGGGAGAAATCCGATATAAACTGCTTCGCTTGGCAGCAGGCTTCGCTGAAGGAGAAAAAGGAAATACTTCCCCGAAGTCCCTAATCGACAAAGGCATGGAAAATGCTTCGCAAAAAGAAGCTGAGCGAAGCAACTTCAAAAGGAAAAATCTGCGAACCATTTCTTTGCTTGTAAAAGTAATAGAAACAAAGGGACGCGCTTCGCTCCCAAGGTAGCTCAATCCCCACTTCGGGGCTAGTCTTTCGCGAAGCGGCCGATGAGGCAGCAAGGTAGCCTGGATCCCATGAGAAAACAACTTCGGGTCCGAAGTATAGAAGATCGGGGGTGGTTTGAGGTTCGCCGCGAAGTATTTTGCGCCAAAATCAGCTTCGCCAAACCATAAGTCGCAAAACAAGAAGCATTTAAAACGTGCCTTGAGACGTGTGCCAGCGACAACCTAGGAGAACGTCCAAGACGTGCGGGATTAATGCAAAGGTGGCGGAGCGCATCCCAAGAGAATGTAGTTATGATTAAAAGTCGTGCCCAAGTACGAGGTGGCAGGGAATTAGATTTTCGAAGCCGGGCTAGGTTCTCGAAGTACATCGACCCGCGTGCACCCGCGCCGCAAAGCCAATCAAAAAACAAGGCAATCTCTTCGGTTTGATTTTTGAATTTAATTTTGGCAGGTGCCATAAATGGTGGTGGGTTTAACTCGCAGCTATAAAACCCAGGCTTTAGCAGCAAAAAACTGTTTACCCGCCGATAAGCACAGTGTAGGAGCCTCGCCAGAATTCTGCGTTCTTCTCGTTCTCCGCGTCGAATTTCTGCTACTCTTGAGAATCAAAAATGGGAAAGAAGAATTCGAAGGAGAAAAGGAAGGAGCCTGAAGCAGTCGGCCCAGAGAAGGTTAAAAAGAGTAAGGAAGAGAAAAAGCATAGACCTAAGAAAGTTGATCTTAACCTGCGTCCTGAGAAACAACCCATGGAAGAAGGAGAGGAGTCAGAGGAGGAGCAACTTGCAGAACCGCCCATTGACGGGTGGGAGAGGATAAAGGACACTGAACTTTCAAAGAGCATCGCGGAGCTGCGATATACCATCGACTACATGAGAAGTCGATTGTCTGCAGAAAACAAGAGGGCTGCCGCATATTATTCGCAAATATACTGGTACCTGACTCCGCCGACGCATCACTGTCCCGAGTTGATCTGTGCTATCGCCAGAAATTATCAACCCTCCACTAGACAAGTTCTGGATGCTGCGGGTAATAAATTATTCACAATTTTTAAGGAGGATGTGCAGGTAGCCTTCGCTCCCTTGCAAGGGCCACCTAAGGGTTATTCTGTTCGCAATGTCATTCTAAGCGAACAAATGGACAGATTCAACACTTCCAGCCACATGGTAAAATTCTTAAGTGAAAATCTCAAGGATGGGCTCCCTTCAGGCAAGCTACCGCAGATGCCTCGCCCTCTGAAGGATTTTAAGAACATAGACATCTTTTCCATCATTGCGTGGGTCGCGGGCCTGTCCACAGATGCTGATGTATATCCCTGGCAAGTGTCATTGGCCGAGTGCATTTCACGAGGAGAGTTTTATGCTCCAGACCCATCAAGGCCAAACACGAACCCGGTTTTCTTTGACTGGGCAGAATGGGTGGCCCGGACTTTGCATACGCGGCTGGCTAGTATGAAAAATGCTGGAACGGGCCAATATTTTGGACCTTGCTCTTTCTTGGTTTGGCTCTTTTTCTATCATACCCACAGGCATTTTCCTCATATTGCCATTACTCAGAGCGGCAAGGATGGAGCCCCGCTGCCGGTATATCAGTGGACTCCCCTCCTAGCGAGGACGGAGTCGTATTATGCGTTTAACCAGCAATTTTTAGGACCTGCTCTTCAACTATTGCAGGGTTCTTGCCCTCGAGTGCCCGTGGACCTTAGAGATAAGGTAGTTAATGAAAGGAAGGGAGATGTTTTTCAATTGACCCAGGGGCTTGTTGTCCGCCTGTTTGGATTCACGGGGAAACCCTTCCTGCTACCAGTATTTCCTTCTGAATACCAGTTCGCTTTGGAGGTTGCTCGTCAGAGCGACGCAACAAACGTCATCTACGGCCACGGCCGAAAGTGGGCTCCGACTTGCGATTTCCCCTTCAAAATGGGAGTCGTAGAAGTCTTCGCCCTGAAACAACATGTCTACCTGGAGGATAAACTTGCCGACTTCGGTCTGCTGCAGATTCCGCAGCGATGGTGCTATGACCCCTTGGGGGTAATGAGAGACCATCTTAGATTCAAAAACTTTCATGTTTGCCCTCGACCGGAGATAGTGGAACAGAGGAATAATCCCACCGGCAGAGATTTAGAGTGGCACTTAGAGAGGATGAAGACGTTGCCCCCGTGGCATGAATTTTACACTATGGAAGCTGAGTATGATCCCATCCGGCACCCCTTCCCGAACCCAGATTCTGCGTTCTGGAGGAAAATGAAAGATGATTTAAGGGGAGAAATAAGAAGTTGGGGCGAGGCACAATTGAAAGAATGGTGGGTGATGAGAGTTCATCGCCGGAAGCAAAGATCATACGGACTCTTGGAAATGGATAAGGACTTTGCTATTTTCTATGTAGCTAATGTCGGATCTTGGCAACCCCTCTCCTTTGCTGATTTCATTCCTCCCAGTGCCCCAGGTTCGGGCGAAAGCCCAAGAAGAATCGCTGATGATTCCGAACAAGAAGAAGAAGAAGCAGTAGCAACACACCAGGAGCCGCCTAAGGAGCCTGTTGGAGGTTCTGTTGTCACATTTTGCACGGGGTGCAATGTTTTCAATTTTGTAACAGTGCTGCTCTTCTTTTTCCCTCTTCCTCTATTTTCCTTCCTTCTTCTCTCCCTTCCTCTTTCTTTCCCACATTCTCTTTCTTCCCCCTTTCTTGGAGCCCCTCAGTTGAATTTTAAACTTTCCAGCAAGTTACCTGAAAATGGCTAAGTGTTGGTGCGAAGTTCGCACTTCGCCTTTGGTGCAGAGTCCGACTTCGCCCCTCTTCTGGGCGCACCTTGTAACTGGCAGGCTGGCAGGCTGACAAAAGAGTGATAAGTGCTGGGGCAAAGTCCGTACGGCGGCAGATACCAGTTTTCACCTGTGCAGTCCGACTTCGCAGCGAAGCCGGAGTGCGCCCTTGACAGGTGCGCAGTAGGGAAACAAACTCGGAAATACACCTAAGGCATGAAGGCCTTCCCGACTGCGCTGTTTTCTGCCCGCGCAACCCGAGACGCTCTGATCCCAAGCGAAGTTGGACAAGCTGCCTTTCAAGGCAGACACGTGTCAAACAACGATCATCCATCATCCGACAAGTGTCCAGCCTTCGGGATTTGAGCCAAGACGTGCCGAGCAAAAGGACGAGCATGGGCTGCACTACCCGTGCCGCTGACCTCATTTAAAGCCGATTGGAGGTTCTACCCGCTCCAGCCTACCCGCATACCCGCCGAGAAGAAGTTCTCGCCCAACACACCGCCACGTAGCTGTCCAGCCTTCCAGAAGACCATGCTCGCGGGTACAGTCCGGTCCGACAAAAGGTCAGCATTTGCAGCTCTCTTCGCCGCTTTTGTCAGCTAATGTTTGACTGGGACCTTGTGCCCATTAATGTAACGGGAGGGACTCGGGCTATAAAAACCCACCATGAATTCATTGTAAAGGGTGGAAGGGGAATGTCTGTTAGGGAACCAATGTAACCGTGCTTCTGCTTATAAATATAATTTGTATGCCTGGTTCTGTTCTGTTGCTTTTATTTCTTTACGCTTTATGCTTTACGCTTCCCTGTGTCATGGCTCGTTGATTCGTTTCAGCATTTGATGATCATGCGCCTTTAGCATTGTTTGTGCCATGGCTTGTTAATTTTAGCTTGATGGTCAAACACTTCTGAACTTCATAGACTAGATGTGGTAGCAGTTCCATCAGTTGTGTGTTACGTTGTTGTCCGTAGTGGTGATTGATGCGCTGCCGTGCTGTTAGTTCTCCTTGTAGGGAGAATGTTTGCTAGGGGGCCATTGTAGCTGTGCGGTTAAAATCTCTGCATGACACATATACCTGGTTCTGACATCTCTAGGTTGCTTTCTGCTTATGTTAGTGTCCGTAGTGGTGATTGATGCATTGCCGTGCTGTTAGTTCTCCTTGTAGGGAGAATGTTTGCTAGGGGACCATTGTAGCTGTGCGTACACTGCTTAGGTACAGAAAGTATACTTAGATTTTGCAGCTTCTCAGTCATGCTTTGTATTTATAATGCAGTAAGTATTGGTGATTGCCGGTTGCCGTACTGTTAGTTCCCCCCCACCAACTCCAAGTATATTTGTATATTCTTTCTGTTCATTTATCTCTTTCCTGCACTCTTAGCTTGAACATAAAACCCCCCAAAAGGAGCCGGCCTTCTCCGGAGATTGGCACTGAAGGCATCTCTTCCTTCCGGCCTTTCATGCTGGTGGGCGAATCTGGGCGCATTAACCCAAAATCCTTTCCTCATGGCAGATTCGTAACCAACAGTTGCTCTGGCACGCCCGGTGGGACACGGGTCCCACATTTGAAGAGAGATTTTCTTATCAGTCTCCACCCGGCGTTGACAGTGGTTTCTGAGCACCTGGTGAGACAAGGAAGTTTCTCACCCCCGACATAATTGAAGCACCGGTGTTCGCTTCATTGCTGTTCCAAATCTGAACACCTGGCGACTCTGCACGAACAAATCCTCTGAGTCCGAAAGACTGGTCCCAACGACCTTCATGCACACAAGAAGGTGGCAAGCAAGGGATCCGAGAAGCCCGCCCCGACTTTTACGAACCGGACATCAACGCCGAGGCGAAGTTCCCAGCCGGGCCGATCCGCGAGCTCGTGTCGACGAAGCCGAGGCTGAAATCCAAGAAGAAGCCGAAGCTGAAGTCGGCGGAGCTGAGTACGAAATAGAAGAGGCCGAGGAAGAAGAAGCACCTGCATCCTCGGAAAGTACCGACACCGAGTACACAACCGACGGAGGAGAAGAAGAAGAAATGGCTGCTCAACAGCAGAATGACGATGATCTCTTCCCGGCGGTGGACTCTACGGGGCCCTTGGCCCTGGTCGGACAGCAAGCTGTGCCCCCTGCTGCTTTAAAGTCTATTCCCACATACGACGGCTACGGTAAGACGGCGTACGAGCACATCCAGGACATCCTTGCCCTGACCGCATTGCATACTATTACCGATGAGAGTGTGAAGACCCGTCGCCGGCCCTTTCCCCGAGGGGAAAGCTTCTCTACCGGTGGAGATCGCCGCCGTAGGGATCCATCACAGGGTGGCCCCAGCTTGCCAGAAGGCTCGTGAAAGGATGCAACGAGTCTGCTGACCCTACTTCTTTGCTGCATCAGGCTCCAAGCTATCCAGAGACATCCTCAAGAGGAGGTGTCTGATTTTAACATCAGGTTTGCGAGATCCTGGAAACGGGTACCTCGCGAACTTCGGCCTTCAGCTGGCATGGCTGCTCACTACTATCCGAGATCCTTCAACTCGTACATATGCCTCGCCGCCGAAGATTGCCGTAATAGACGAGTTTCCTGCGCTGTACGAGGCTGCCCAGCAAGCTGAAGCTGACATTATTTCCATCGGCAGACTCCCGTCCAGGGTGCAGGAACCCATTCATCCCGACTTCCCCAGATCCCAGTATCCTCCTGCTTCTGGTGGTGCGCCGTCCACATCAGGGCAGCAACCCCAGCAGCAGTGGAATCCAGCGCCGGTCGTAACTCCTTACGGCCCGCCTCAATTGCATTACCCTCACCCGCCTCCTGCTCCGCATTTTCCAGCACTTCCTGCTCCCCCGCAAGACGCACCTTATTCTAACCCTCCTCCATTAGCCGCATTGCCTCCACCGGCACAGTTGCCGCCTCCTGACAGTAGCATTCAGAACACAATTCTCCAGGAGGTGCGGGCTTTGGCCTCGGGATATCATGCCATGTCCAATGACATGACCGCTCTGAAGAAGAAGCATGCCCAGATGGACCTTGCTCCTAGGAGGCCATATGCGCCACCGGCGCTGACGAAAGACAAAGCCCCCGAAGCACCAGCCGCAGAGGCGTCCGCCTCCGAGAAATGCTGCTATAGAAGACCCGCCTGGTCCTCCCGACCAGGTTAACTGGTGCACTACGTGCAATGACCCGCATTCAGAGGAAGACTGCACTTTGCACCAGCACTACATCCAGACCTTATCGGCGCGCCATAGAGGACGACGAATCGTACATGATCTCGGACGGCGAAGCCAACTTTGCCCTCCCATAAGAGAATCTAGTGCCGCCCGCCAAGGAAGAAAAGAAAGCCGCAGATGCGGCCAAGCCTTTGCAAGTCTACGCAAGAAGAGAAAACCGCAGCCCGGTGGCCGCCACCATACAAGCGGCCGTGGCCCTACACACCCAGGAGAAGGCATCCAAAGATAAAGCTCCACCAAGCCTTCTCCGGCAAAGGCTGCCCCCTGCTCCACCAAACCTCCAAAGAAAGGCCCCAACTCCGGCTAAAGCTCCCGTACTCTCACCCTCCACCTGAAACCAAAGAACAAGCCCAGGAGAAGTCAAGTACCCGTCTCCGACCAAGAGACAACGAGTTGAGGCTACCCAACAAGCATCGGACGAAGTATGAGCCGGCAAAACAAGCGAAGGAGCTAGTACCTCGGGCTACAGCGATTGTAGACGAGTTGAAAAGAACACCCGCTAGAATCAGCATGTACGATGCTCTTCTGCTCCCAGGCCAGGTGGATCTGCTGCAAGAATCACTGAAGAACATGAAGAGCGGCAAGCAGATACAGCCCGCTGTCCTGGTTCAACCTTTGACAGCCTCACGCACCGGGAAGAATGGACCGCCACCCTTTTATCTCGTCTTTACGGATGCAAGGGCACATAGTTCACAACCGCATGGTGGATTCTCGGTGCTTCCTCGACCGTGATGCCGAAGGCCGTCTCGCGATGAGATCGGGATGGAATACACACGGAGCAGCCAAGGCGTGCCGCAATTAGACGGCACCCCCGTCAAGACAGCTTGGTGTCATAAAGGACATCCCTATCCGGCCGCACAAGGCTCTCGACATCGTGGTCATCCAAGAGGTCGTGGTTGTTGACTCGGAACCTTACTTCGGCATGTGTCTCTCTCGGGAGTTCACCGCGGGTTGGGCGGGTACTCGTCTCTAGACTACTCACACATGGAAGTGCCCTTCAAAGGAAGGAGACCGAAAATTTTCAATGAGAAGCCTTCCACCTTCCTAGTAGAGAAGATACCCGGAGGAGAGTTGGACTGCATGGTCCAGTTGTCAGAGGAAGAGCTGGTGACAGTGGAGCTGACTGAGCAAGCCTTCGAAGTGCTACAGCTTGAAGATGAGTTCTCGTTGCGGGACTTCAATGCCGTAATTGGGACAGAGCAGGGCTGTTACTCCATTGTACAACCCGAGAGGCTTGACATGTCAGCTGCGAAGGAAGTAGGACCTGCACCCGAGAAGCTGTGGAAGCTTTTCTTTGACGGCGCGCGATGCAAGAATGGCGCCGGTGCAGGGGTACTTCGGTTTCTCCAACCGGAATCCGTAAGGACTATACCTACAAAGTTGGCCCGGAGCCGCACTAACAACTCAGCGGAATACGAAGCCCTATGCTTGGGTTTGCGAAAGGCGGAGAGGCTCGGAATCAAACACCCGCAGATTTTCGGAGATTCGTAGCTGGTGTGTCACCAAGTTACGAAGAAGTGCGCATCCAAACAACACTATCTTAGAGCGTACCGCAACCGGGTGTGGGACCTGATGGAGTCATTCGACTCATTGAATGTCAAGGCAATATCGCGTGAGAAAAACAAACACGCTGATATTCTGCGCCTCGTTGGAGCCAGTGCACGTTCCGGCCGACGACGTTGTCCGTAAACCGAAGCCGGTTCGCACTATTTACGTGCCTTCCGTGCTCGATAAGGACACCCACCGGCAGGTGTTCGGCCAGGACGAGGAGATCGTCACATTCCCCGGTTAACGAAGTGTGTGTAATCGAAGGTAGAGACCCCGATGACGAGCAATATGAGGGGTTGATACAGCTTAAGGAATAATCATGTCCCAAAAGGACCGATTACATTGGAGAGTCTCTTTGATCGTAATGACAGAGCAATATCTCACAGATCAAAGTAGACCCGAGGCAAGATGCTGACTCGGAACTTGAACCTCGGTAAAACTATCAAGGTCGGAACAGATCGCACGTCGGAGGAACTTGAGCAGATCGGATCACCGTGCCAAGAGTTCCCCGACATCGTGGCCCGGTGCTACGAGGATTTGAAGGGGTATGACATAACCGTCATCCAAAGATACCATTGAGCTAGAGGATGGCGCCAAGCCATTCCGACAGTGCGAGGGCCGTGAATCCGAAGATTGAGGCCATGATGAAGGCCGAGCTCTTGAAGATGCCGGAGGCCAAGATCATCTACCCCATCAAACATTCATCCCGGGTCGCGAATTTGGTGCCCGTGAGGAAAAAGAATGGCGACATTCGTCTCTCGTGTCGACTTCGAAACCTAAATCAGGCTTCCCTTGTGGACCACTATCCGCTTCCCCAAATCGACCGTATTCTACATATCGTTGTCGGAGCCCGCAGATTTTCACTTTTAGATGGATTTTCCGGCTACAACCGGATTTGGGTCAAAGACGAGGACCAAGGATAAGACGGCGTTCACCACCAAGTGGGGGACGTTCGCCTATCGCCGCATGCCGTTTGGCTTATCCAATGCTGGTGCCACATTCCAAAGGGCCATGGACCTGGCCTTCCGAGAGCTGCTCAATAAGATTATTGTCATCTACCTTGATGACATGACTGTTTTCTCTCACCAACGAGGGGATCATGTTTCGCACCTACGGCAAATATTTGAGAGGTGTCGAGAATTCGGCATTTCTATAAACCCGAAGAAGTCTGTCTTCGCGGTAAAGGAAGGAAAGCTGCCGGGACATGTCATCTCCGAGGAAGGCCTCGCCATTGACCCCCGACAGAGCGTAAGCCCTCGTTCGCTTGCCGCCCCCATCGATAAAAAGGGCTGCAGCCCTTCTTCGGTCGATTAACTTCGTGCGGAAGTTCATTCCGGACTTCGCACAGTGATCAAGCCTATGGCCGAACCGCTGAAAAAGATACAAATTACGAATGGACCGATGAGAGAGAGCAAGCCTTCGAGGAAATCAAGGCTCGAATTGCGCAAGCTCCGGTGTTGACAAACCCGGACTACTCCAAGGACTTCATCCCGTATGCAAGTGGGAGAACCCGAAAGTTACGCCGCAGTCCCGACTCGTAAGGGAGACGATGGTGAGGAGCGCCCCATAGCGTTCCCGAGCCAAGTGATTCACGCCGCATGAAGAAAAGTACAATTTTATAGAGCGGCAGGTTCACGCTGTTATGAAATCCCTCCGAAAGTTCTGGCATTTTGTCTCCCGTAGCAAAACGACCGTCTTTGTGATTCACCCGACGTTCGAAGCTTCATCTTACAAGGAGAACCAGGTCACAAGAGAGCGGGATGGATTGCAAAAATCCAGGAGTTCGACATCGAAGTGCGGCCCACCAAGCTTATCGTAGGCCGAGCCTTGTGTCGTGAATTGGCCCGAAGCGCTGTAGCCGGCATCTCCGCCTGTAAGTGGGAGGACACAACGACACGCATCTACCTAGCCGACTCCTTATCGGAGGGGAGTGATTGGACAGATGAACTGGTGAGATTTTTCTGCACCGGAAGATGTCCCGATCACCTGAACGCCTCACAACGAAGGAGATTTCGGCTAGGTGCACTTAAGTACACTCTTCGCCCCGAGGGGCTTTACTTCAAAAACATCGACGGCATCCTGTTGCGGTGCGTCAGAAAATCAGACCAGCCTAGGGTCCTCGGAGATTTTCATTCCGGGATGCCTGGGGGTCACCATTCTTCAAGGCCAACGGCCTTAAAAATAATTAGAGCTGGGTACTATTGGCCCACTCTATTTGCAGACGCTCATGCGGTCTGCTCTAAATGTGATCAATGCCGAGGTTTGCCGGTAGAAACAGTAAAAGCACCCCCGCCCCTTCAACCGATTCAGAGCCGAGACTCCGTTCCAAACAATGGGGTCTAGACTTCATTGGGGTGATTTCGCCTAATTCCTCTGCCGGACACAAGTTTATTCTTACAGCCACCGATTATTTCACACGGTGGGCAGAGGCAATCCCGACCAAGAACGCAGACCAAGAAACGGTCATCAGGTTCATTGAGAGCCTGATTACCCGCTTCGGGGTTCCAGAGTCAATTGTGACAGACAACGGTCCGGGATTCGCAGGCGCTGTACTCACGGAGTACACTGGCAAACTTGGCATCTATCACAAGATGTCTTCTAATTACTACCCGCAGGGGAATGGCCTTGCCGAGTCTACTAACAAGAACCTCCTGAAGATCATCCGGAGGACCATTGACAGAAACAAGCGGACTTGGCACTTACTCCTGAACCGGGCGCTGTGGGCGGACAGAGTTGCGTTCAAGAAATCCATCATAACGTCCCCCTATGCGCTCGTCTATGGCAAAGAGGCTCGTCATGCCATCCCACATTGAGATCCCCGCCCTATGGATGTTGGACGAAGACAGGAGCAGCGGAGACCCGGTGGACGACAGATCGTGCCAACTCCCCGAGCTTGGAAGAAGACAGAGAAAGTGCATACCAGGCCTTCACTGATCATATTGCTGCCACTCAAGGCTGGTTTGCCAAAGGCACCACTGCCCGAGTTTTTGAAATCGGGGACCTGGTGCTGAAGTGGGACTCATATAAGGCAAAGCCGGGCAATCACGGGAAGTTTGATGCCCTCTCGGGAGGGCCCTTATCGATTGCCCGGTGAACCAGCTTAATGCCTATGTACTTCGGGATATGGAGGGTCGCCCTCGCCTATCCCCGTTAACGGGTTCCACTTAAAAATTTACCGCCGCGAAGGTGCCCGAGTGGCCCTTCTTTGTAAAAATTTCCTTATGCATTTTCGTTTTCCAAAGATGTACAGCTTCCCACTTTTAATTTTTTATTTTTTGAGCTTAATCGCGGCATGGGAGAGAAACAGTACTTCGCAAGGAGTGTCGCCCCTCGAAGGGGCGAAGTTCGGGCTGCTTGGTTAAGGAAGAAAAAGAAAAAGAGCAAAAAAATGGCTAAGTGTTGGCCAAGCCCGACTTCGCAGTGGAGCCGGGCTGCGCGCCACCAAAATGCGAAGCTTGAATGAAGAGAAAAATGCAAGACACAAAAGAAAACGGACTGCGCCCAACTTTGGGCGAAGTCCGACTTCGCGCGAAGTCCGACTTTGCGCGCGAAGTTCGAATCGCAAGCACAACCTCCGCGCAGATGCAACTTCGCGAAGTTCGAACTTCGCCCTAACTTCGAGCGAAGTCCGAATGCGCTAAATTTCCAAAGCGTGGCTCGTACAGTCCGGTCCAAAAGGAGCAGTAAAGTGCTAAGTGTTCGCCTCCTCCGAAGGTTGCAAGGGACCGGACTGCGCTCAACCCTTGGGCGCGGAAAAAGAAAAGAAAGGGAACAGCTCAATGCGAACTTCGCGCGGTTCGGACTCGCCTGTCCGAAGTCGGATCGCGCCCAACTTCGGGCGAAGTCCGACTGCGCCTCGTTTTCTGGGCCAGTTTGGACAATGGTTTAAAAAATGAATAAAATATTCAAAAGGTTCCAAGCTGGGCCCAAGGCGCATTGTGACCGTTTCAAAGTGGGTTTCCGCACCAAGGGTTCTTTCTTGAGCAATGTGCCCGGATTGCGGCAGTGACGTCAGCCATGGCGCAGCGTCCAAGACAAAGTTAATGATTGCACAATCCTCAAGGAAAAGTGCAATAAAAAGAACATGGCACGGCTGCCGGGGTACCTTTTTCCAAGCATTCTCCTGCGCAACCACCCAAGAAACTTAACTCCAACCGACCTACCCCCTCCTGCGCGGCATTAATGACGCCGTCATTGTCTAGAAAAGGGGGTCAGATGCATTCAAACATGCCAGATCACGCAGATTATTCCTTAGACTGTGCAGATTATTCCTGTGACAGCGAAATCTTCTGCAGACGCCCTGAACTTGTAATTATTGCTGATTCGGAGAGATGGACAGAGGAAAGATGCCAATGTCACGCAATCCAGCAAAAGTAGCGAGCACAAGGATTTACCACGGCCGGTGTTTTCAGAAGCGAAACACCGCCGGAGCGAAAGTCAAAGTCCCGGCCTAAAAAGTACAGACATGGGCAAGCCCCACCACCTCCGGTAAATTACTCGGCGGGATACGTGGACGGCTCGTTTTCTATGAGCCCGACTAAGCCGCGGACAAATGTGGAGAGCCGGGCCGACAAGGTTTCGCCCTCTCACCATTTCGGAGCGGCGTACAAGTCCAACCTTTTCGGATTCTTGTGCCCTCCCCGTCCATCAATGCCCGGAATCGGTAGACCTCATTGTCGACACTACAGCACCGGCTACCCGGCAGATTTGCAGCTCCAGCGGTAAACCCTTGTTCACGCCGCGCAGAGAGACTGTCCAGCCAGCTTTCGCCCTGTGGTTGGAGTATGACTCCAAGACAATTGTCAGGAAGATAAATCTGGGCGAGCAAGCGGGACGTTTCACGCAAACCAAAACGGATGAGGGATTTCCTCAATTCGTAGCCGAACGCCCCGCTTGCTACCGGACAAGGCCAACCGGCCCCATGCCCTTGGCGAGGTTTCGTAGCAAATATCTATACACCATTTTGGCATGGATCCTCGGCCGCGACTCGATGAGCCGGTACAGCCAGCACTAGCCTAGCGCCGTGAATGTCTCCTGTGTGGAGAATCCTACGAACCGGCAGCGCAGAGAAGTGGAAAGCGTCCCATCTTTTTCGACTGGGCAGACTGGCTGGCATACGCCATCCACTCCAGCTCGGTCAAGATCCAGAAGAAGCAGTCCACCGACTTTCGTTTCGCCTCGTTCTAGCCTGGCTTTGTTTGTACCATTTGCACTCCCGGATGCCGATCCCGAACCTGAAGAAGGTCAACGAGAAGGGAGAGCCACAACCCGTCTATAACTGGACGGATGACCTATACCGGAAAGGGTCCTACTACAAGTTTAACTTCAACTTTCTGGGATTGGTCATGTCAGTCTTCAGCGAAAGCGAAATCCCCCGCCCCCGAGAGAAATGACGAACTCTTTGCTCGAATCGAAGCTCGGGGACGTTTTAGACCGACGCAGGGAATTGTGGTCAGAATCTACGGATTCAAGGGCAAACCCCATTTGCTGCCCTATCGGTGCACGGAGCATCCGTTTGGGATGGAGGTTGCCCCGCAGATGGACTATGTTGAGGAGGAGTTCGGCCTAGGAAAGAAAAGAGGACAGATTTTTCAATATCCTCTTTCCTGGGCAAACGTTGAGATTTCTGAGGTAGGACAGCATGTCTACCTCGAGCAAGAGTTTTCCCGGATTGGCCTGGTTCTGTTGCCGCAGCGCTGGAAGTACGACCCGTACGGGATAAGGGGAAAGTTCACACATCTCTGCCCCCGGGCGGATATAACCGAAGATAGATGCGATGTGGTCCATGTGGACCTTGACTCGGGAAATTGAATTGATGGAAGCTTCTCCTCCCTGGCAGGATTTTTACTGCGAGGAGGTGACATATGACCCCAAGCGAAACCCGGACCACCAGTTCTCATCTCCAGGGTTCAAAAAATTCCTATCCAAGATAGCAGGCCTTAACTGGCCAAAAGAAAAGATTACTGAATGCTGGAAGATGAGATGCCGCACGCAGCACGACAAATCCACCAGGAGAAATCTGGCCGTAGATGACGACTTTTCGGTTCTCTATGACCAGCATCATGACAGCTGGCGGCCGTTCGCATATCAAGGTTACGTTCCCCGAGGTCCCTTTGAGGATTATAAAGGAGGGTCTTCCTCCCAACAGTTGTACACTTCGGCAACTGCCAGCGCGGGCCCAGCAGACATCCAGGTCGATCCAATGCAGCCCGTGGCTTCCAAGGCGGCGCCTGAGAAGGCGAAGAAATTAGTCAAGGCAACGCCCGAGGTGATCCCTCAGGCACAAAAGACGCCAGCGCCGCCAGAGAGCAGACCGGTTGCGGCAGACCTTCTGCAAGTCAAACCCCGATACAAGTTTACCGTGGGAGCATCGCGCCGTCGCACCTGCTTCATCTCCTTCCCCCGATCCGACCATTGTTCCGTAAGAGAAGAAGAGGAAGAGAGTTGAGAAAATCAGGCGACCTAGCCTGACAGTGTAGCAGCCAGTCGCAGAGCCGCAGCCGCGTTCAGCCGCTCCAGAGACAGTTTCTCTGGGCAGTCCCGAGCCAGCCGCCGGAATCAGAAGCGCAGACATCCACCCAGAGATCGGCTCAGGCGGAGCCCGCAGGTACGTTTGCTGCCCCAGTCTCTTTGGTCTCATCTAGTCCTACTCCTACTCCATCTCCCGCTCAATCCGAGCAAGCCATGGCCGCATCTTCCTCCCCGTCTCCACACCCTTCTAGCGGCCCCCATTCTTTTGACCAGTTTGCTCAGAACCCCAACGTTTCCCTATCTCTGAGTCAAACTCCAAACCCTTCGCCTGAAGTTAGTGCTGAAGCCGTGCATTCACCGTTACATCCACCGCCTCAGCCGCTTCAAACCCTTTCAGCATCGCCCGCTCCCATCTCCACTTCCCTGCCGCCCTCGTAAGCGGCCGATCCTTCCAAGGTCCATCCGGTTCCTCCCCGATCCCATTCCCGCAGGAGAGACGTCTCGCCAGAACCCTAGGGCCGGGGGAACCAGATTTCATGGACGACCTCCATAATACAGACGACTTGCCCCTGGCAACAAGAGCTGTAGAGTACTCTATCTCTTTCCTCCAGAACCTGAAGCGGAGGAGACCTGAAGAGATAGCCGCCCCGGTAAAGCGCACCAAGTATAATTTCGAGAGGAGAGTGCTTACAACAGAGAAGATAATCCCAAAAGTGAAGAAGCCTCTCCGGGAAATGACCAGGGCGGACTACGAGCTCCAGACAAAGGAGAAGAGCTTTGATGATATTGACAAGCGATACGAGATTCAGGGAATCATTCGTAAAGCTGACAATCTCCTTGTCAAGAGTCTGGAGGAGCAGGAAGAGCTTTTCGGGTTGCAGGATAAGACAAGACAGCTTGAAGAGGACCTGTCCAGGTCCACTGAGCAGCTGGAAGCGGCGCGGCAAGAAATAGATGAACTTAAAGCCCACCTGGCCGCTTCTCAGAGAACAAGCCGCAACCGAAAGTAGGCAGCCTTGGAGCAGATTTCTCAGCTCCAAGAGTCTTTGAAACAGGCGCAGTCGCAATCAGCAGAGAGAGCATCTCAAGCGACGGTCTTTTCGAAGAAGAAAGTTAAGGAGATGCGGGCTGGTTTGCTGCGGGGATGCAAGCCCCACACCTATAAGGCGATGTCAGTTCTGGATTTCGCATCCGTAATTCAAGAAGTTTCTCGCCAGTGGAAAGCCTCGTGGTAGAGGAGGCCGAACGCCGTGCGAAGCAATGGCCGGACCTCGGCAATAAATCTTCAGGAGCGCCAGCGCGATGGCCTCCAATTCTCCCCCATGTCCTCATTCGCTGCAGAATGGGCAGATGCAAGGGTAACCTTGCATAAATATTTCAAAAAATTAGAAGAGGTGAGAGTTGCCAGACGAATGTTAGACGCATTCGAACATGAAAGAGACATTTGTATGGCTCCCTTTCGCGCTCTTTCTGAACTAGGGTGCCCCGGTTTTGTTGAGAATGGCGAGTTTCTCACCCTAGATCAGGTGAAAAAGAATTGGCAGTCCTTTGAAGCAGATACAGCTGAAATTGATAGCTGGACTGAGCCAATTCAGGAAAGTCAGGTCACTCAGATGGTGTCCAAATGTTGCAAGATCAGCTCCTACTTCCAGGAGCTAGGAAAAAGATACTACACCATCGACCTGCACGCGGTCTCTGCTTTCCACGCAGCATTAGAAGAAGTTGCTGACCGCCGGCCATTCGAACGTAAGCCTCGGGGCCAAGCCCAGGCCGCATACACTCGCATCTGCGAGGCAGAAGCAAAAGCTGGAGAGCCTTCGGAAGGTGATTCTGAGGGGGCAACTGACAAAAGTGAATCTGAAGAACAGTTGCCGCGAGGAGAACAACTAGAGCAGCAAAAGGCAGGGGAGGCAAGTTCCTCTGCACCCAATGGATGAAGGCATGGATTCTTTGCGCCGAGGCGAGCTCGACACCCCGCGAGCCGCCAGAAATGTTGTCACATTTTGCACGGGGTGCAATGTTTTCAATTTTGTAACAAGTGCTGCTCTTCTTTTTCCCTCTTCCTCTATTTTCCTTCCTTCTTCTCTCCCTTCCTTTTTCTTTCCCACATTCTCTTTCTTCCCCCATTTTCTTGGAGCCCCTCGCTTGAATTTTAAACTTTCCAACAAGTTACCCGAAAATGGCTAAGTGTTGGTGCGAAGTTCGCACTCGCCCGCTTGGTGCGAGGCGACTTCGCCGGGCGCTTCGCCCGCTTTGGTGCGAAGTCCGACTTCGCCCTCTTCTGGGCGCACCTTGTAACTGGCAGGCTGGCAGGCTGACAAAAGAGTGATAAGTGCTGGGGCAAAGTCCGTACGGCGGCAGATACCGCCACTCAGGCGCAGTCCGACTTCGCAACGAAGCCGGAGTGCGCCTTGACAATGCGCAGAGGGAAACAAACTCGGAAATACATCTAAGGCATGAAGGCCTTCCCGATCGCGCCGTTTTCTGCCCGCGCAACCCGAGACGCTCCGATCCCAAGCGAAGTTGGATAAGCTGCCTTTCAAGGCAGACACGTGTCAAACAGCATCATCCATCATCCGACAAGTGTCCAGCCTTCGGGATTTGAGCCAAGACGTGCCGAGCAAAAGGACGAGCATGGGCTGCACTACCCGTGCCGCTGACCTCATTTAAAGCCGATTGGAGGTTCTACCCGCTCCAGCCTACCCGCATACCTGCCAAGAAGAAGTTCTGCCCAACACACCGCCACGTAGCCGTCCAGCTTCCAGGAAGACCATGCCGCGGGTACAGTCCGGTCCGACAAAAGGTCAGCATTTGCAGCTCTTTCGCCGCTTTTGTCAGCTAATGTTTGACTGGGACCTTGTGCCCATTAATGTAACGGGAGGGACTCGGGCTATAAAAACCCACCATGAATTCATTGTAAAGGGTGGAAGGGGAATGTCTGTTAGGGAACCAATGTAACCGTGCTTCTGCTTATAAATATAATTTGTATGCCTGGTTCTGTTCTGCTGCTTTTATTTCTTTATGCTTATGCTTTACGCTTCCCTGTGTCATGGCTCGTTGATTCGTTTCAGCATTTGATGATCAGGCGCCTTTAGCATTGTTTGTGCCATGGCTTGTTAATTTTAGCATTTGATGGTCAAACACTTCTGAACTTCATATAATAGATGTGGTAGCAGCTCCATCAGTTGTGTGTTACGTTGTTGTCCGTAGTGGTGATTGATGCGCTGTCGTGTCGTTAGTTCTCCTTGTAGGGAGAATGTTTGCTAGGGGGCCATTGTAGCTGTGCGGTTAAAATCTCTGCATGACACATATACCTGGCTCTGATATCTCTAGGTTGCTTTCTGCTTTTGTTAGTGTCCGTACGTAGTGGTGATTGATGCATTGCCGTGCTGTTAGTTCTCCTTGTAGGGAGAATGTTTGCTAGGGGACCATTGTAGCTGTGCGTACACTGCTTAGGTATCGAAAGTACACTTAGATTTTGCAGTTCTCAGTCATGCTTTGTATTTATAATGCAGTAAGTATTGGTGATTGCTGGTTGCCGTACTGTTAGTTCCCCCCCCACCAACTCCAAGTATATTTGTATATTCTTTCTGTTCATTTATCTCTTTCCTGCACTCTTAGCTTGAACATAAAACCCCCCAAAAGGAGCCGGCCTTCTCCGGAGATTGGCACGGAAGGCATCTCTTCCTTCCGGCCTTTCATGCTGGTGGGCGAATCTGGGCGCATTAACCCAAAATCCTTTCCTCATGGCAGATTCGTAACCAACAGGTTCCAATGTTGATGTTGGAAGGCCATTGCAACAGCAGGAGAGAGAGGAGAAAAAGAAGAGAAAGAGACCTGAACAGGTCCAGATGCCTCCTCATCCAAAGCGGCCTCGCACCAGACCTTCCGGTGCTTCCAATGAACAGTCCGCAGTAGGCTCGGTGGAAGTCGATGTTGGAAAAACAGTGTCACAAAGGACAAAGGAGAGTGCCGAGGTAGACATTGTTAATGTGGAGGAATTCCTCCAAGATGAAGGAAACGTTGGTGGAGAAGTTGAAAATGTTGAGAGTGTAGAAGCTGAGAAGGGTAGCGAACCCAAACATGCAGGAATTCGCCGCTTCTGCTCTATCACTAGAGCACGCAGGTATGCATTCCTCCTCTTCCACTCTGGTTTCTCAAGTTGTGTCAACAATAGTCCCGGCCGAAGTTCCCTTGGGACCTTCTCCCAAAAATACTTGTCCAGTTGAACAATCGCCCTCCCGTGTAGTTTCCTTCACTGTCACCAATTTGTCTCATGATTCCGCCAATCCCATGGGTGTTTCCCTTCTGTCTGAGTCGTCAGGCCGGGACGTGACAGCAGCCACCACTTCGCTCGCCCATGCCACCATCCCGTTAATACTTGGTCAGACCGGAGGTGACACCTCACCTCCGAACCCCGACTCCCGCTCCACAGCCACTCATGCCATCGCTTCGCTAGCCAAAACTCCCACCACACCCGCCGCCAAATCCACTGACGACGTTTCACCCATACAATCATTATACTTGTTTACCCCTTTGGCTGTTAACCCAACCTCATTAGAAAATGAATTAGCTATGATCAAGGAGAGCCCTCTAGCAGAGAAATTGATCCGAGCCCGGCAAAACACCGACAAGATGCTCAAGGAGGAGAGGAGAAAGAGGGGATGTTCCTTGGCGAAAGAAGAGAAGTGCGCGGTATTTGATTTGAAAAGTGGAAAATTGCATAAAGTGAAGAAGATTCCCAAGGTCCAAAAACCCCTAGATGAAATGACCTCTGCTGGTTATGAGTATCAAGAAAAGGTCAAGGACCTAGAATATATGGACGTTGATAATGAGTCTGAATCCATGCATGTAAGGATAGAAACATTCCGCGCACATGCAATAATTGCCAACTACCGCCGCTATGAGGCAGAAAACGCCAATGTAAAGCTGGAAGAAGATCTAGCTAGAACCCGCTCATTGTTAGAAGATGCTTAGAAGCAATGCGAGCAAATGAAGTAGGAAAGGGATGCCTTGAAACAACAGATGGAACAACTGTAGAACGAAGTAGAAAATCAGAGCAAAATTCAGGCCGAAGCTGAAGTAAGGGCCAAAGGGTTTGAAGAGAGAATCTTGCAGATGCAACTGCAGTTGCATGAAAAGGAAAGTTTAGAGTTGTTTGATAGAAAAAAAATCAAAGACATCCGCTCGCATTTGCTCAAAAATTTCAGATCCCGGGCCTCCAGTGCCCTCTCAATATTGTCGTACATCACCGAAGCCCAGAACGCTGCTGCGCAAAAGGGACCAATAGTGGATGAGGTAATCCAGGAGATAAGAAGCCGACTCGATTTAGCTTTTGAGGTACAAAGCATTAAGTACCAAGATTTGCAGGTTACAACTATGAGTCGGACAACCCGAGATTGGTCCACTGCCCAAGCCACAGTTCACGCCTTCTTCTCCAAGGTGAGGAAAACTCAGAAGGCGAAGCAACTTTTGGATGTGTTTGAGCAGGAGCAGCGTACCTCTCTGGGATATTTATAGAACCTTTCAGAATTGGGTTTCCCGAGTTTTACCGACGATGACGGGAACCTTTTGGCTAAAGAAGAATTGAAACCAGCCTGGCTCAGCTTTGAAAATGATGTTTTTGAAATTGATGAATGGAAGGAGCCAGTCACAAAAGGGCAGGTTACGGATTTTATTCTCAGGTATTGCAGGATCGCGGCTTGTTTGAATGACCTAAGCGCAAGAGCCAAATATGCCGACATTGGGCAGATTGATCGGTTCCATGTTCTGGTTAAGGCACTACAAGACCGGGAACCTTTTCAGAAGGGAGCATGGGCCCATGTTCGCCGAACCATGGAGAGAATCTGCGATCGCCTTCCACCGCCGCCACTTGAACAGACACCCGGTGAAGAGGAGGAAAGAGGAAAAGAGGTAGTTGATGAGGCACTCTCAGAACAGGAGAAGCAGAAAGGAGAAGGGTCTGGAGGTAACTCTGGCCCAACGGATGAAGGTTGAAGGGTCCTCACACCGAGGCGAGCTCGTTGCCCCGCGAGCCGCCAGGAATGTTGACAATTTTGTCACATTGCTTGGAGGGGTAGTAAAATTCAAATTTTTGTAATGGTTTCTTGGTTTGTTTTCTTTCTTGTTATTGTTGTAAACAACATTTTAGCAATTTTGGCTATCATTTTTGCCCCCTTTGTAAATAAGCCACATATGTAGAAGCTTCGCCCACAACATCAGCAGGAGTTATAGGCTTCGCAGGGAGAAAACAAGAACATGAAAATGCATACCCAAAAGTTTCTAAGGCCTAGAGAGAGCTTCGCAAGCGAAGCTTCCAAGATACTCGCTTCGGGCCCAGTTTTTGCAAAGCGGCAGAGCAGCGATGAAGAAATCTCTAAGTGTGAAAAATGCTTCGCCGAAACATAAGCGAAGCATCCGCTTCGGCCCCTTTCCCTGGCGAACCGCTTCTCCCAGCAAGATTTGCTTCGCCTCGAAACGCTGCGAAGTACCCGCTTCGGCCAACTTTTGTGCGAAGCTCCCTCACTAGAAGCCTAGTTGTCCTTTGAAAATCGGAGAAATATTCTAAGGCAAAATTGTACTTCGGCCGAAAACCCCCCGAACGGCCATTTTGAAGAAGGTTCGCAGCGAAGCATTTTTGTAGCCCATCAGCGAAGCATCCACTTCGGGCAAAGTCTCTTGCGAAGCAGCCTTCAACTCATTTTTCCGGCGAAGCAATGAAAGATTGAGAGCCATGTTTTGAGAAGGAATATCTGCTTCGGCACAAGGTCTTCGCGAAGCTGTTTTTGGAAGTTCCTTCGCGCGAAGTACCCATCTAAGGAGGTCAGACCCGCTTCGGCTCACATCCGTTGCGAAGTAAGGTCCCGAACTGGAATTCAGCGAAGCTCTTCAAGGGCACACACACCAAGGCCGGGTATCTTTTCGAGGCAATCAAGTGTTTCATAAATGAAGTTTTACTTGCCCGAAAGACCCGGGGCCCATTTTTGGCAATCAGAAAAGAGATATCAGTCGCAGGAGGAGAGCCCGACGGACCTAGCAGCAACTCGAGCACCGCACCCGGAGAAGTCAGGACGAGTCAGGCGGCCCATAAATGCAAATTTCCCCGGTTAATGCGGCCGTAGCTGCTAATTGTAGAAAAGGATGTGAGAGCTCGGTCACGAGAGGAGCAAGAGCAGATTTCTCAGGTTTTCGAGGGCGTACTTCCAGATTTTGTGCATTGATGGCTTAGAGGGTCGGGTCCTCTATAAAAACCCATGAATTGTAATGGAAAAGGGGGGGGAACTCTTGCTAGAAAATTGCTGTAACTTGGTTCCTGCAATTGATATTAAAGACTTTGGGCTTATTTCTCTCTTGTATGCTGCCTTCTGTGATTATTTCTGCTATTCTGTCTTCGTTTGTATACCGTAATTCTGAATCCTGAATTTAGGTGTGTAATTGGGGACAGAACCCTGGAATTCTCCTCGAAGGATACATAGGGGAGATAATATTGCGTTAAACTCCTTTTATGCCGCCTGTGGTTAGTGGTTTCTGTTACGTTCATTTATTTTCTCAATCGCTGTAATTCTGAAATCTGGATTTAGGCGTGGGAGAATAGTTGAATTCTGGAACTCTTCCAGAGGATACATAGGGAACTTTGCGTGATGTTCATTTATGCATTATTCTTGGTATTTATTGTTGCTTTTCCAAGTTATTAGTTGATAATCGTGTTGTTGGTTCTTTCCCACCAAATTGTTCACACTTCTTACCCTATCCCTTTTATTTCTTTCCTGCACTCTTATCTTAAAACATCAAGTAGTTTAGTATAGGAGCCGGCCTTTCTCCGGAGATTGGCACGGAGGGCATCTCTTCCCTCCGGCCTTTCAATGTTGGTCCAGGTCTAGGGCGCGCATACATGCAAAATCCTTTCCTGTGGCAGATTTGTGACCAACAATTCCCATTTCTTCTCATTTCTTTCATTCCAAGATTGGTTGAAGATATCTCTAAAATTAGTGGTTTCTTTCTTGAGACTGATAATATGATGCACCAATCTACACAAGTGCTGAAAACAAGTCAAAAAAAAATAGACAATACGAAAGTTGGTGAATTTGGCTCATTGCTGGATCCCATGATGGCAAATAAAAAGGAGGATGAGGCTATGAGACCTTTAATGATTTAAGGAAAAGAATGCAGAGAAATAATGGATAACCTTGAAGAGAAGGGATTTGAAAGAAAAGAAGGTTCACCATTTAGGAAACGAGCAGCAAGAATGGAAGTCGCTGATCTAAAAGCACAAATTATTTCCACCATCTACCACACAATCAATCCACGTCCATCGCCTTATTTCTTCTATTCCCATCGCTATTCTTTCTTTCCCCCTTATTTCTTCTATTTCTGCTTCTCAAATCCCCCTCACTTTTTCTGTTGCACCCATCTCACCTCCAACAAGCACAACCTTAGTCCAAGAGTCATCAACAGGCTCACCTCCTCTAGTTTTAGGGCCATCCCATTTGCCATTACCAACTTAAAACATTTAGATAAACTCCCAAATAATCGACATTGTTGACCCAAATGACACCCCCTAAATGATCTGCTCTGTAGACCCACACAACATCCCCTAGACAACAACCTGGGACAGCTAGTTATAGATGTTAGCCTCCATTGGCAAGTCTTTGACAGTAGCTTTCATTGACAAATCTTGGACAACAAGCTTTATCAGCCTAGCCTAGATGGCAGGTCTAGATGACCTTTCTTGAATGATAGACTCCATCATCTTAGTATAGACGGAAAACGCAAACATCCTAACCTCCATGGCAGGCTCCATTGTCCTAGCCTAGACAGTACACCCAAATGGCCTAGCCTGCATGATAGGCTTTGTCAGCCTACAGAACAAGTTTCCTATTCTGGATGGCAACCCTGCACTTCGAGATGGCAAATTACTTGTCTTCATTGACATACTTGACCCAGATGATCTCATTCATTTCCTAGATAACGTCTTTCAATATTTAAACAAGCATCTTATCCTAGATGACACTCTAGTTAGCCTGGTTGGCAGTTTCAGCCTTGATGGTACCCATGCTGACCCAAACGTATGATGTTCTTCTCATGGCTCAGATGGCAAACCCAAATGGCTGCCTTAGTTGGCCAAACCTAGACAGGCGACACACCCTTGACATATGATGCTCTTCCTTTGATAGACAACATACTTTCTATAGTTGCCACATTCTATTTGTCTGCATGGTCACTCCCAATGCATGATGATTGATATCCTCCAACAGGGCTAGTGCATTGCTGGAATTAATAAGCATTAACTGAGATGCCAGCATATGCACCATATTCCATGCATTTGGATTTCCCCTAAATTGGCCAGGATCAGCCAAGGAGCCTAAGATAGCATGCAAGGACATTCTCCATACACTCTAACATTTAATTAAAACAAGATACAGTATTGACAAAACTACTCATACAATTTTGGATCCTTAATCCTTTCACCAAAGTAACCTTACACCCCTCTTAGCATTTATATTTTGTAATGCATGTCTCTTCTTCACAAGTTACAACAATGCTTTCATCAATTAGAATATCAAGTTTGCATCATCAATTAACCCAAAGGCTGTAGTTGTAACATCATCTAGATTTAACCTTTGGATTTATACTTTTTTAGAATTTGACTACTGCCGCCTTCCTGATTGCTTGCGCTACCTTTTCATTAGCATCTCTTTAGCTTCCTCTTGACCTTTATTCTCGGTTTCTTCTCTTTTCAATTTTCTCAATCATTTCTTGTTCTCTGTTTTATCACATACCAAAGGAAAGAGTAATTAGAGATGAAAATTTTAATCTACATAGACTAAGTTTCCAAATGCACAGACAACTTAAGACTCTACCCTTAACAGCAAAGAAACTTCATATATCCTTCACTTTAAATGGCAACTTCCTTTACATTCTCCCAAATAACCCTTTAAAAATTTAAAAACTTTTACTCGTTTAAGACTTTCTTTTGTAGATGGTATTTTTACATGAAATGACCGAAAACAACAATTGCAAAGTCAACTTTGTAAAATGCCACTCTCCACATCATTCTAGTTTTGAAACCTGATACACCTGATCACTTGCCAAGTGAATTTAACTGTTAGATACAATTTTCTCCTCTTTCTTCCTCAATTCTTTCCTTCTTGAAATGGCAGTTCAAATGACAGAATTGGGCATTTAATAGATCTATAATATCTCTTGCACTTTCTAGCATTGTCCTCCATGTGACATGACCATTCGTCTCCCAGGCTTCATGCATTTCTGCATGCCTAAGCTTGAAAGAATGTGACAATCTTATATCAGGGGCTTAAATTTTTGTTATAATACTCCTTGCCATGTTTAACATCCCTTGCTCCTAGGAATGCTAACATGCTTTATTTAAGTCATGGTGTATTAGACATTTTAAAATGGGATCCTTGTACAACGATGTGACAATAAGGGTTTTAGCTCCTTTAATTTCAACCTCACTCTGTTATTTGGTCAAATGGTTCTTGTTATGATCCTAGTGTATTCGGATTTCACTAAAGCCTCAAGGTTTTGGTGTAATTGTTCATTACATTTGGCATCAGAGCAACCACCTGGGTTCGAGTCACAGAGCAGGCGGGAAGGTCAGTATTGCAGTGTTAGCCCGAGGCTCGTATGGAGAGTGGTGGATGCCGCCGTGCAAGTGAACAACCACCAAGGGTCCAGGCTGTTGAGTGTGGTGGAATGTTATGATCTTGGTGTATTCAGATTTCACTAACATCTCGAGGTTTTGGTGTAACGGTTCGTTACAGTACTTGACTTTGTTGCCAACTCTTTGGATATGGTAGGTTTCCTTTTTTTTCTTTTTTTGTCATTTCCTCAGCCTCTTCCTTTACAGTCTGGTTAATTTTATTGAGCATCCAATTGATAGTATGGCCCTGCTCTAGAGCTTGTATAATTATCATCGGATCTCATAATTTCCATTCTTTCTTCCTTTTCCAACTTTATGCCTTCTAATAGTGCTTGCACTTCAGAAAGTCCTCAATGTACATTGAAAATGTCTTTTGTTGAGAATATCTTATGGCTCCATTTGACTGTTCAGGGTTCCCTCTTTGAGCCTCATCAAAGTTCAATTTGGTCGATTCCTGTTATGGGGGCTTCCATTTTCGTTATGGTTTGGTGTTTGATTTACCAATGCTGTATCAAGGGATTAGGTAGAAATCATAGCTTCTTTTTTTCCATATTTTTAAATGCATGCTACAAGTTTGATCTTGCATTATTTTGCTATATTGTTCTAAAGCTTAGTTCATTTTTTATTTAGTTGTGGTTGGAATAATATTTTAAATTTCCTAGGTGTACTGGAAGAAACCCTAAAGTTTGACAAGCAGACTGGTTACCCAGAAGATATCACTCTAAAAACTTGAATGTTTACCAAATGTTGTTCCTAAACATACTCCATTCTAGAGTCCAGATTAATAGGGTGATCCTAGAAACTTTAGTCCTAAGTTTTCTAAGTAAGAAATTGTAAATCATGGGAAGCTAATGGCATTTAGAATAAAATTAAGGAGAGTCACATACTTGACAAGCACTTAGAATATAATGCATATTGGAATGATTACTTCTGCTTGCGTCTGCTGCTTTTAAATGTGTATTTCCTTAAGCTCACCCTCAAAGATTTCAGTAAATTTCTATTGTACCCAATATATCTTACAATATCATATGCATTGAAGCAAAAAATTTCTCATGTATAATATTAATCTTTAGGGAAATGTTTACTAATTGCCACTAAGCATTGTGGGATTGGTGCATTATTATGTCTGAGAATTATAATAGGAAGACTTCGTCATACAGTTCATTACTGTTCTTGTTTGCAGTGTTCTAAAGGATTTATGCACACATTAATGAGGCAGCGAGTGGAGAATTTGATTCAGGTGATTATCACTTTTTGACTCTTTGTGAATGTTGAATGTGAGTTCGTGGCAATTTCATGATAAGTTATGCATGTGGCAGGCATTGAACCAAGCAAAACAACCTATGGGGAAAGATAAGAAGAAGAAACAAGGTTTGTCATTCAACCTATTTGTGCAGCTAGGCCAGTGAAGTATATTTGACATAGTAGACATTGTTTTGCATTCTAGTAAAGTGATATGCACTTGTCCAACAAATAAAAACACCCAGATGGTGCATGGTAAGATTGAGCCCAGACCAAAATCAAAGAAAGATGAGAGTGAAGCTGAAATACTTTTTGATTTTTCCTTGCAAAACATTTTTTTACTCATGGAAATTAAAGAATATATCCATTCTCACTCACATGCACTGCACACTGGCAATTAAAGAATATTTACATTCTCACTCACATGCACTGCACACTGTTGTGCATTGACCGTAGCTGTTCTTGCTTTAATGTTGAAACCATCCCCCCTTATGTGCTTTACACGCCATGTTGTACCTTGTTTTAGGTGCTTTTCTTGCTTTTATGTAAAGGCAACAATTCTTTTCTCATGTTTATATATGAAGAATATAGAGGCATCAACAATTCAATAACAATCACTGGCATCAATTATTGCATTTGATGTCCATTTTTCAAGAACCAAGCCTTCTAATAATGTTTGTAGTGATGTTTTTGGATGTGATAAACATGTTGTTTTGATTATGACATCACATATGGAAAATGAAATGTTCTTTTCAGAGTAATAAAGGACAAAAACCTAAGCAAGAAAAACTATTTACATAAGAAAACAAAGCACTCCATGAGAATAGAAGGGGCCCTTTATACAGGAAAATCCACTGAAACCATGGCAACAAAAGCCCATTTGTACAACAGATGTAGCTGTTATTGACAACAAAAATAACAACTTCAAGCTGTGATTTCAACACAAAAAATCTATGATACTGAAGACTTTGCTGTGACAGGACATCAATATAGATGAATTTACTGCAGAAACAGAACTCTTCCATTTTAATCTAAGGCAGGAGGTGGTGGAGAGAATTATAAATGTATACTATGGTGGTGGAATTTTCCACATTGTCTGTGCTGCTTTTCTTTACAAAATTGTGCCTGATTTCAGATTTTCAATGGTCATTTACTTCTTTCAATTGGAGATTGACTACTATACATGGAAGAATTTTAATAAGTTATGGGGTCAGTATATGTTGATTCATTAAAAACTTGCAGTGATTTCCCTAAATGATGAATCTTCTTCAATATATTGTTGATTCTTTATACTTGATTTTTGTTCCTTTTTTTAATGGTTATATGGGATTGAAACAGGCTCCACCCTTACTACATCATAACTGTTTTATTACAGTATTTCAACAAACCACATAGTGGTATTTGACAATTATGCATATATTGCCTTGCAATATTTGATGTTGGGTCTCCAGATTGAAATTCCATATTTTTAACCACTTGAGCTCATGCCATTTTATTACTTGATATCTCTTTATCTTTAAATTTTGATTAGAAACTCTTGAATCCATTATTTTTGACCTGTAATAATTAACCTTGGAAGTGGTGATTATTTATTATGCAACTCTCTCTTTCTATGGTTTTATTCCCTTTTTTCTTCCATTTATAATAGTATTTTGAAGCTACAGATAAGAGAATTCTTGGATGTATAAAGAGGGTTGTGTGTTGAATGAGCTATGCCTGTTGTAGAATCCCTCTCTAACATTCCATGTCTTACCTAGGGTTAGAGTGGATATGATAAGATGATTAGAGTCATGAATTAGTGAGTAGAGACCCACTTTAGATTCGGTACAATATGTAGAGTCTGCCTCAAGGATGGATGTTGTTGAGAGGTCAAATATTGTGTAAGGTTATGTGCTCTGTTAAGAGGTTGATGGAGGATAAGGATGGAAATTCCGATGAATGTTTGGAATACTTTATATAGGGATCAAAGGCTTTATAGGGTGATTTTGACCATGTAGTCTTGATTCTTGAACTACACATTTCAAGTGTGTTTGGTGGATTGGAAAAACATTGCTTGCCCACATTTTTTTACCAAGGCCATGAGATGAACATTTTTCACAATAGAAGCATTAACATAGTGGCGATTGTGAGCCACTAGAATCATTTGCAATCTAGACATCTTTTTAAAGTGGGCATGAGAATGTAGAGCTGCATATTTGGAAAGACTTGTTGAGCCCATAGTGCAAGGTAATACATATAACAAGGTATGGTTTCCAACGATACTTACATATTTTATCACACTTAGATCCAAGGTAGGGTTGTGAATCTACCAAAGTTGGGACAAGAAGTATAGCAAGTCAACGTTCCAATAAATGAGAGTCAAGGATACTACACAAATTTGCAAATGTTGAGTCACATCCATGAGTAGAAGCAATAATAACTAGAGCACCAACCGTCTAAGGTAGGGAACCAAGAAGAGAGGGGTAAAGCAGGCCAGGTAAGAGAGGCACACAGTCCAAATACTGAAGAAGTTGAGAAAGGGAATAGATGACATGTGTAGGTTGGAGGAGATGTGGAAGCATACAAAAGAAATGGATGTAGAGAGATGTGTAGAGGAGGTGGGCTAGAAGTAGGACTACTACAACATGTGAGTTCCCAAATTTAAGGTTCAATTCAATGCTCGGGAGATTAAGTTGGATGAGGAATAGATAAATTGGCATTGATATTTCTACATTGATAAAAGGACTCAATGTTGACATGATATTGCATGCTAACAAACTAAGGATCTTGAAGCAGGTTTAACAATGCCATAAAATTCAACTTTAATGGCTTCCATTACTCTAGTCACGTCTGTTCTTACACCCATGTCAATCACACTACTACCCCAACTAGTGCTTTAGATAGTCAATTGGAAAGGGCATTGACATATCTAGTGCAAGGGATAGAGTTTGTCACATTGGTCCTAGACATGAGACTTGATACTTAAGCATTTGATATAATTTTTTGTTATATTATGTTCTTTTGATGTACTTTTAATACTATTGGAATATATGGCATGATATGTATATATTATATTTGGAGTTGTTAGCAAGGGGTACATGTTTTTTATATTGATGCAACCAAGGCCATCAAGAGTTAGGTTGTCTAGAGTTCCAATGTCGTCGTTTGGAGCTATGTCAATGCAACATGGATTTGCATTTACATATTTCAAAATTATATGGTCATCCAAGGTTACAATGAGACTTTTGGAAGTTGCATCATGACCATTCAAAGTATTAACAAGGTTGTCCAAAGTCATGTGGCCATTCAAAATTATATTGCTAATGAGAATTTTTGAAGTTAGATTGTCATCTAAAGTTTTAGTAGAGTCGTCTTAGGTTTGATGGACCATTTGACTAGTCCCAACCCTCTAGCTGATGGACAATGTCATTTGGCCAACTTGGGCTTTAAGATTGTATGACCAATCAAGGTTGTTCAACTATTTTCTTAGCTAGGGTAATCTTGAAGGTGGGTGTGTTCTATTGTGCAACTTGTTGACATGAATTAATGCACATCAACAATTGTCCCATGGCTCTTGTTGTTGATGCAGTGTTTCCATTTACCAAAATATGCAATGATCTTACTGCCAAAGTTATCAACTTGTAAGCATTGGCCCCTTTTACCTTGTCAATATGGTAGTGCCCACTCCACAATGAGTCAAAATTTTCATGCTTGCCCAACTTTGCTCTATTTTCATCCCACTTGAGCATAATTCTCTGTAATGTCCTTTTTCTGGGAATTCAACAAAACCTAGCAGAAAACAATGTTTTCTTCCAAAAAAATAATTTTTACTTAAATAAAATACAAATATTTAATTTATGGATTACAAAACTATGCAAGAATTTTCCAAATCACACCCACAATACGAAATTGCATTAAATTTGAAGAGCAATGACAATTACATGAACAAATCTGAACAAATCACATGTAGAACAACTCACAGTACATTAAATCTGGCTGCAAACTGTTAAGAGACTGGAATTTGCTTTGAAACCCTTCTGATCTGCCTTGAAAACCCTCAAACATGCAAAACAAGGCCTCCTAGAGGCTGATGTCACCCTTCTAGGGTTACAAGAAGTTGCAACACACCAAAACACTGCTGAACTACGATGCCACGAATACCATGTTGTTATCCACTAACTCTTCTACACTGCTAAACACTGAAACTGTAATGTACCCAAATACCAAAAAAACACAAATTCTTGCAATAATAATGAACAGATAAAAATGTTTTTTTTTTTTTTTGAAATACCCACAATTCAAATTACATCAACAATATCATAAACTGTATATGCAGGGTAAATTCACAATCTGAAAACATCAACAAACAATAATATTCCATATATAAGCAATATGGACTACTACATATGCTCACAACATAAAATAAGTGGAACGTTGCACCTGGTCCATGAGATACTTGAAACAGTAACCAATTTTTTGATGAGAAATGTTGTTTATAAATGCAGAACTGAGACGTTGGTGAAGGGTGAGCAGATCTCTTCAATTAAACTCTGAAAACTGAGTAATAATTCCCCAAATCAGGACGTCAGCTTTCTGGGATGCCAATCTGCCCCACAATCCAGAAATCTGATCATGAACACATCTGATTGCAAAAACAATGCCCAAGGATGGGACGTCTAGTTCCTGGCAGCATATGTGGCCAATGCAATGCTCAAAACCCTGCCGAATACTTCTCCAAATTGGGTGGCCTGCCTTCTGGACCCAAATTCACCTTCACAACTACACAAGAATGATCCCCAATGCTGGTCGACTCATTCAGGGGTTTCACAATCACCAAAAACTCCACTAATCCGCAATGCTAATGATCTCCTGTGCCACAAATACTCAACTTTCTGATTTAGTAAATGAAGCTCACAACTGGTTACGAGGGATCAGCCTTTGTTCCTTCTACAAACCTGGGATCAGCCCAATAATTAGCAGAAGTCGATATGGGAGCAGCCCACCCACAAAACTCACAATATCATATCACATAATAATCTCCTATGGGACGCCCGTGCCTTTTATCCCCCTCTCATTCTAATTGCTCATTATGTGGGTCCCATTACATAAAAAATATAACACAACCTTATAACTCCTCAAATAAAATAAAAATAATAATAACACAACCTTATAACTCCTCAAATAAAATTAATAATAATAATAATAATGTCGCATGACCCATAACTCCCTATTCCACACACCACACCAAAAACCATTAAAATTATTTACATAAAATTAGAAATAGAATTGGGAAGGTCTAACTTTCCAAACTGGGGACATTACAGAACTGACCAAATCACACTGCACACAAACACTGAAACCCTAGCTGCTAACTCCACTGAAGCTCTGTAGCAAACCCTAGGTAGATTTGCCTCTCAAAACTAAGGGATCAGCCCTTAGATCCAATCAAATAGCAAGGGCCATCACTTGTCTATCTGATTAGGGCTTCCTGAAAAGAGGGATCATCACCAATCCTCAAAAAGAATGAGCAAGGATCAGCCTTGTCTCCACAAGAATCACTTGGATCCTCCAAACTCACAATAACATAATCAAAAGCATCCCAAAATGAAACGTTGAGCCTCCTTATAAAGCCTTTTCTTCTAATTCTTCGTTGACACTTCCCTAGGCACTTAAAATCACTTAAGGCCTTTATTTAAAAAATAAAAGATGAAATAACTAATATTAAGTCTCCTAACACATTATCCCCCCTTTTATTTTTATTTTTAATTCTTTTATTTGCCTAAGTCCACACAATAACACCTTGCACCACACCACAACTTGTTCAACATTGAACACCAAAAATGGGGACATTACAATACATCCCTCCCCAAGATTGCTTGTCCTCAAGCAATCGAATGCAAACTGAAACCATAATCAGTTCCAGGATCCCAAATGAGTCTCAAGAAACATTTATCATGCTGATATAGTAGTATTACCTCAAGGGTGAGTGCTTTGGAACAAATCAATTTTCCAAGGTCCATGTATGCAGCAAGTCTTACTAAAAATGCCATTATTGCTTCATCACAAGCATCAATTCTCTCAAATCCTGTTGTAGGCATTATCCCATTAGATTCAGTCCATAAAAATTGATTGATTGCCTTCAAAACATCGTGGGGAAAAGCGAAATTAGTTCCTGTTTCAATAACCAACAATGCATTATCACATTCAGTCCACAAATTATCAAGAAGTGCAGCCTTTATACAGTCTACAACTGCCACTGTTTTGTCTTCATTAAGGGTGCCAAAGGGTGAAAAAAATGATGTCCACGGTTGTCCTTGCAAAGAATTTTCATCAGCTATTAAAACAGTCCCTAAATCTTTGATAACAGTCCCAAAATTGTTCATAATTCCTTGCCTTTTAACATCAGTAGCTAAATTTTCATTTGCAGCCCCTAAATGATGCATTGTAGCTCCCAATTTATCTTTAATAAGAGAGATATCAACTTGTACTTGCTTGCCAATATGTATGTTTTCAAAACAGTCCATATGCCAAGGTTTATAATGCCCACATTGTTGTGTTAACAGCCCCTCGTATTCCCTTTTATGTGGCTGGTCCATATCAATACTGTTCATATTTACCACTTCTAAATATCCCTCATGAGTAACTTGCTTGCTACATTCATCATTCACTAACTCTTCCTTTTTATTCATGCTATGACACATGACTGAACTAATGTCACATAAATGGGGATTGGCTTCATACCTGTCATAAGCAATTCCATGAAGAGGAACACAAGATAAATGGTCTATATCTTCAAAATTTGAAACAACATCACCTTCCAACATCATCTTGATAATGCCTATTTCTGATTTCATGTCTTCACCACCATCAAATTCTTCATCAAACTTAGGCTCCTTATAATCATCAAATTTGAAATCATCAAAGTATAATGCTTCATCTTCATGGTCTTCACTATCCACATGAGTAGGGCTATGCAAAATTGTTACACTGCTATCATACAAATCAGAATTAACCTCATTCTTTTCAGCTGTAGCTTCTTCAATAATATCTTCATTGGTAGGGTTTAAGGCAAAGCTAATAATTTCTGATTTGTTTTGAATATTTTCAGATTTACCTTCTTCAACCACTTCTCTAGGTATAACACTAACATCTTCACTATTCTCAAATTTGAAAGAGCTAGATGAAGTAATTACATTGCTGCCATGTAAATCAGAATTGTCCTTATTTGTCTCAACTTCACTCCTAGGACTCACCTCAACTTCATTGCAATGCTCTTGAGCTTGATCATTAAACACCAATTGATCTTCACCAATTTCTGTTTTGTTTTCTTTACCTGGCTGAACTTTCTTTTCAAAAGTGTTTGCATAAGATTCAAATTCATGGAGTAAAGACACTGTATCATAATGTTGACTCCCATCATACAAAACTCCAATAATGTTTTCATGTCCATACTCTTTCCCATATTCTGAAATAATTGAAAGTTCACCATTTTTGTCATTTTTCAAATAAACTGTTATGGGTTTTTGAATTACATGTGTGGCCATGAGAATTTCTGGTTCTCCTCCCCATACACCTGGCTGTCTCATATTCTGAACATAAGTGTCATAATTGCCTTCTACAAACCCTTTCATCACTGCTCTTCTTTTTAGGAGCTCATCTGCAATTTTTTCTCTTAAGTCTTGGGCTAGATTCTTCAAGGTGCTATCATCTGGACATGGTTCTTTCCTTTGCACACAAAGCCCATAAGCAATGGCTCTGAATAAGCAGTTTCCATCACCTATCATTTCTGAAACTATGAGATCTTCATAATCCTCTGATTCCTTACCTGCTTTATCCTTTCCACATACATGCCCATTACTCCAAGACTCTTCACTTTCTGAAATGACCTCTATATAATGAATTTGGCCTTTTCCTTGACATCTATGACCGGGTGTCCATGGTGCTTTGCAAGTAAAGCACAATTGCTTCCTCCTAAGCTCATTACGCTCATCTGAAATAGCTTTGAAGGCTGACGTAGGAGTCTTGGATGGCTTAAATGGTGGTTTTGATGCTCCCACCTTGCTCTCTACCCTTGACGTCATATCCTTCCCTTTATCATCCCTTGATGTCATGTTTCTAGGCTGCCAATTTGCTGCATTTTTCGCTGAAAATGGTTGCTTTACAGGTGTGTTATATGCAACATACTTTTGCCTCGGTGGTAGGACTGTTTCTAAATTTAGTGCCCTCTTGATTGCATCTTCCAAGGTGGCTGGTTCAAAAGCTTTGACAAGTCCCTTCAAAGGTTCCATCAATCCATCTATGAATAAGAATATGACTCTCCTTGGTGAAATATTTTGTACTTGGACAGCCACTTGTTCAAACTCTTCTATATACTCTCTCAAGGATGAAGATTGCTTGAGAGTAGCAAGCTCCTTGAAATACTCTTCTACATCCTTTCTTTCAAATTTGTTTAAAATATTTTGACAAAACTCATCAAAGGAAGCGATTTGCCCATGTCCTTGAGTGACAAGTCCATGATACCACCAATCATAGGCAACACCATCAAGATGAAGAGTAGCAAGTTGAATGGCATCCTCTTCTGGCATTAGATCAAGTGCAAAATATATCTGTAATTTCTAAAGCCATGCTCTTGCTGTTAACCCTTCACTGCCATTAAAAACTGGAACCTGCATTTTCTGCTGTAATTTTTTATCCCCATGCTTCTTTTCTGAAATTTTCTTTCCTATGATCTTCAAATACCTGTCAAAACTCACAACAGTTCTGAAATTTTCTGGTTTTTCCATATATTCCAAAAATAATTCATCCAAATCATCCTGAATATTGCTGACTTGAGGTAGCTGTTGTGTAAACATGGGTTTAGTAGGTTTAGGCAAAGGTGTATGAGAGTAACCTGTAGATTTTTCAGCCTCTTGCCCCAACGTTGCACCCCCATGTGAAGAGGATTCACCTTGATGTGGAACGTTCTGCTTCATGGCATCTTTGGTAACTAATTGCCTTAAATGGGTCATGCTTTCTTGCTGGAAAGCCACCATTTTAGTCATCAATTGCAACAAATTATCGAATTTCTTTTCTGATTCATCTTGGGAAGGTTGTGACTCTTGTCCATTCTTTGCCCTTTCTACCATTTCTGCTAATGCCTCTTCCTCAAGTGTTGCTTCTTGTGGATTTATCTCCCGAGTGGGATTTTCTTCTGGATTGATATTCTGCTTATTTCTTCTGGTATAATAATGGTGGGTTGGCTGCATAACCCAGAATTGCTAGTTCTGGTGAATCAACTCTGAATTAGCAATACCCAGAACTCTTAGAGCTCAAATCAACAAAATGGGTATTCAAATCACCAATACCCAGAAGCCCAAAACCCTAGATCTAAAAACGGATGGATTTTTGCACCAAACCCTAACTCCAAATCTCTGAAAATTTTTGGATCTGCTTGCTCTCTCCACATCCAAGCTCGATACCACTTGTAATGTCCTTTTTTGGGAATTCAACAAAACCTAGCAAAAAACAATGTTTTCTTCCAAACAAATAATTTTTACTTAAATAAAATGCAAATCTTTAATTTCGGGATTACAAAACTATGCAAGAATTTGCCAAATCACACCCACAATATGAAATTGCATTAAATCTGAAGAGCAATGACAATTACATGAACAAATCTGAACAAATCACATGTAGAACAACTCACAATACATTAAATCTGGCTGCAAACTGTTAAGAGACTGGAATTTGCTTTGAAACCCTTCTGATCTGCCTTGAAAACCCTCAAACATGCAAAACAAGGCCTCCTAGAGGCTGATGTCACCCTTCTAGGGTTACAAGAAGCTGCAACACACCAAAACACTGCTGAACTACGATGCCACGAATACCATGCTGCTATCCACTGACTCTTCTACACTGCCAAACACTGAAACTGACCAAATCACACTGCACACAAACACTGAAACCCTAGATGCTAACTCCATTGAAGCTCTGTAGCAAACCCTAGGTAGATTTGCCTCTCAAAACTAAGGGATCAGCCCTTAGATCCAATCAAATAGCAAGGGCCATCACTTGTCTATCTGATTAGGGCTTCCTGAAAAGAGGGATCATCACCAATCCTCAGAAAGAATGAGCAAGGATCAGCCTTGTCTCCACAAGAATCACTTGGATCCTCCAAACTCACAATAACATAATCAAAAGCATCCCAAAATGAAACGTTGAGCCTCCTTATAAAGCCTTTTCTTCTAATTCTTCGTTGACACTTCCCTAGGCACTTAAAATCACTTAAGGCCTTTATTTATAAAAATAAAAGATGAAATAACTAATATTAAGTCTCCTAACACATTATCCCCCCTTTTTATTTTTATTTTTAATTCTTTTATTTGCCTAAGTCCACACAATAACACCTTGCACCACACCACAACTTGTTCAACATTGAACACCAAAAATGGGGACATTACATTCTCCTTTTTAAAACTCCACATTTGTCAATATTTTATTAATTATCTCTATATAGCCATTTTGTGATAAACAAACCACTTGAACACTTTATCCTTTTCTTCCTCCAAGGATAATATTTAATAAATCTTTATTACATTGGTGAGATGTTTGCATCCTCAAGCTTCAACTACTAAGACATTTGGAGCGAAGGGATCTTAATATTTATGGGTAACACTTCTTTACCAAATACAATTTTGTATTGTAAAGTACTAATGGAAGCTTTAGGAGTCAACTTGTTTGCCCAAAGAGCCTTCTTTAACTTGGTACGCCAATATCTCAAGGACTCTACAATTGTCCTTTTTGGTATTTAGACAACATTTTTATTTGTGGACATCCAAATCATTTCCTTATGGTATTAATTATAAGTTTCCAAATTGAAGCCATGTTCTAATGTAAATGTATCAAGTTTTCCCCAATGAATATGGTGCTAACGGTGTCCCATATCTAGTGATGATGTCTTCCAAATGTTATATGACTATTTCTTGATTGGATGTCTTCGTTGGAATAGCTTCAGTCAATTTGGTGAAGAAATTTATGGTGGTTAGGATCGCACCAATCCCCAAACCAGATAGTGTGTTTTCCTATGAAATTCAATCCCCATTGTTGGAATCACTTTGTCACAATTACAGGTTGAAGTGGCATGGATGCTTTCCTCCTTCATCTCAAAAACATGTAATAAGCTTTGTATCTGTTAACCCATTGGAAAGAATCTAAGAAGATGGTGGGCTAATATTATCCTGCTCCTAAGATCTTATGCACTATTGTCTAAGCTAAATACTGACCACTGTCATCATGATACTCTTGTAGAAAATATTTCATTCATCCTTCTTCAATGCATATTTGAAGCAAACAATCATATCGTTTGCTAAAAGGAATATTGTCAATCAAAGTGTAGTTAATAATCTTTTGCTTGAAACATTTCCTTTCTTTAGGTGTCAAACTTCCTAGGATGTGACTTGTTTCCATGTATCTTCTAATATCACCCATCCAACCAGTTTGTTCATTTAAGTCAATTTCTTCTACAAATATCACTTGCTCATTGAATTGGGACATAAACATGTTTTCACATAAAGTTTGCCTCCTTATCAACTTGGTAGGCTTGATCTCGATATCAAATTCTTGAATTTTTGTTAATCTACCTAACTCGATATCAATTTTTTTCATTACAAATATGGTTGTTTTGCTTTGAGATAGGTCATATCTAAATTTCCTTAATACCATCATCATTGTAAATAAATGCTTCTCAAAAAAGGTGTACCTCTCATAATTATGAAGTGTTTGACTCATGAAGGGTATGAGATGCTCTTCATCTTTATCTTCCTTTTGGGTCAAAACGATTGCAATGCTTATGTGAGTGCCAAATACATACAAGCTAAAATCCTTAGAGAAGTCAGGGTTGATTACACTAGGGTTCTTGTCATTGCATCTTTGATCACTTGGAAAACCTATTTTCCACTTTAATCCATGTGAAACTGACATTTTTATTGAGTATTTTAGTGGTGAGCCTAACCAATTCTACAAAGTTGGTAATAAATTTGACTATGAATTGTATATGGCCTAGAAAGTTCCTAATAGCCTTGATTGATGACGACACAGTTAGCTCTTGGATGGCCTTGATGTGGTTTGGGTCAATTATGAGCCCTTCCTTTGAAACTACATGTCTTAGTAGTTTCCCTTCCTAGAACAAAATGATGGACTTTTTAAGGTTCAAGGATATACCATATTCTCTACATCATTTAAAAATAGCCTTCAAGTGTTCTATGCATTTGCTCTTGTTTTTGGAGAACACAATTAAGTCATCTAGATATGCAACAATTGTTTTATCAATTAGGCCAATGAATGCTATATCCATGGCCCTTTGAAAATTGGCACCTTTATTTAATAATCTGAATGACATCTTTTGCTATGCAAATGTACCCCACTTAGTTGTAAATCCTTTCTTATGCAATCATCATCTTTGAAAGAAATTTGAATGTGACCTAAAAAGCCATGAAGCAATGGTAGCATTTGTGACTTTGCCACCTTTTATAACAATTCCTCCATGGATGGTAGTGAGTAATGATCTTTTATAGATGCCCTATTTAGTTTCTTGAAATCCACATAGATAAATATCCCCATTATTCTTATGCACAGGGACTAGATTAGTCACCCATGTTGAGTTCTTAATGGGAAATATGATCTGTCCTTGGAGTAGTTTAAGAAGCTCTTTCTTTATTACAAACTCTATCTTTGGATTGATTGACCTTTGCTTCTACCAAATTGGCCTAGCCCCAAGCTCAAGGTCAATTGCATGTTCAATTATGTTCATGTCATAAACCTTGAGATTATACGCAGCTAAATTAACATGTCTACATAATCAGTGAATAAATTATCATTTATGTTATTTTTTAGTTTGTACGCAAAGTGTTTGACAAAATACATATGTACAATTAATAGCCATAAAATGAGTTGTAATGCCCCCTCTCTAATCAGTTAGCAATTGTTGCTTGGGTTAGCCTACTCTCGGGTTCCCGTAGGCTAATGGTTGTGTGTGGGAGCCTTTTGGGGATGAGTTCGATGCTTGGACGCGTTGCTTGTTGTCGGTTTCCAGTTTCTGGAGCGGTTTGGGGTGTTATGGGCTTCACTTACTATTTTTAGTAAGTCAGTTCATGGTGGGTCTTGCAAAACAGAGAGATGGGTTTGATGCATTTTTCAATTGGGTATCTATTTCCACCCTCGGTTGGTGGTTTCGAGCAGCATGGACCAAAATATTAAATATTTTGTCGTTGAAATAACTTAAATTAAAGATTTAACTTTATATTTCCTAATGTATTTTGTGAATGGGGCCAAAAAGGGACATAAGGATTAAATTTAAAAAGTGTCTAATGTTATAACTTAAAATTGGGCACCCAATTTGGGAGACATAAGGGGATGAAATGAAATTAAATTAAAATTAAGTTTATTTGCCCAAGAGGGGCGTAGCCTTCTGGAGGAGATATAAAAAGTGAAATTTCTTCATTTCCTTCTCATTCTTGTTTGCTCATTTCATGAAACTGGAGACTTTGGCCTGTGCAAGGGTTTCAAGATTTGTGAGGATGAAATCCCTCTCATAGAACATCATATTCGAGTGTGAGAGATCACTCCTGGGTGATTCGAAGGCAGCTTCATACAGAGGTTGCAATTGTGCTTCAGCGGAGAGTCGTTTGGAGATTCTTGCAAATATTTTGGCAACATTTTTGGAGATTATTCAAGGAGAAATCAATGGAGATTATTTGTAGATAATTTGTTTTCATTTGTCGCAGATTTCTGCAGTATTGGTCGTACCACACTAGGGTTTCCAGCCCTACCTTTTTGCTCACAGCTCTCAAATGAAGACATTAAATCATTTTGGGTGTTTTGGCGTTGGAGATGGCATGCCTGGGCAACCCTTTGTGGTGATTGCGAGCATTTTTGGAGGTGTGCGCATTTTTATATGCTGGCCATACCATTACAAGGGGAATGTACAGTTTGGGGTTGCATTTTCAGCAATGGCACTAGGGTTTGAATTTTTTGGTTTTGGCTTCGAAGGGGATTTCAGCATCTGGGTTGGCATTATTATCTGCATCTTCGGTCTATATGACCATTCCATGTACCTATGAATCCCTCTTGTTAATAATATATGATATTTCATTTCAGTTCAACCTTTAGTTTATGTTCGTTTCATTTCTTTTTCTGCATTCTCATTTCTTGCAAGCGAAAAAAACACAAAAAAATCATAAAACAGAAAAAGCAACAAAAAGCAAAAAAAGCAGAAAGGCAAAACATCAAATAGGGGTGGGTTATTACATGAGTCATGAAATGTAAATGTAAGTCAAATGCATGTCAAATGTAATTTAAGAAAATGATGAAGTGTCGGGTAGTTAATTAATTAGAGGATGCAACTACCTATTTAGTTGTATAAATAAGACCCCTCCCTCCATTTGAGAAGTTGGTATCGAGGGTTGGTATTGTACATAGGCATTGCACATGGTAATAGAAGTTGGGTGAAATCAAATGTGAGACACTAGGTCATTTGAACTATTGTGCAAGGCCATCTGACTATTGGACTAGGTCATTTGATATATGTTGTGTGCATAATATATCCATTATAATTGTAAGTTAATTGCATTGTATATTTTTTTTATTTAAGTGGTAATGGAATTGTGTTATAGTATGTTGTATTACTTTTCTACATTCTGATTCCATTGTATTTTTGAAGTTTGGTCAAGCCTAATGACTTGGAGTTATGATGAGCAAATCATTCGAGAAGGTGCACAATGACAACAATTGAAGATTACAATGCAACTGATAAAACAAATGAAGACTTAGACTTGTTTGTTAACGTTGATGAAGTGTCGACACATGAAGTAGACATGCAAGTGGATGCACAACTAGACATGCAAGCGGACACACACAAAGGATGTATACAAGGGTTTATGTGCAAAGAGTTGTGTTGATGGCAAAAATTTGCTTGATGGTGTTGGAGAGTTGTGTGACAATGGCAAAGAGTTGCATGTTGATGGCCCTGAGTTGCATGTTGGTGACGGATAGTTGGGTGACAACGATGGAGAATTTTATGTCGACAATGAATAGTTGTGTGATAGTGGTGAAGTGTTGCATCTTGGCAGCAGAGAGTTGCATGTCGGCAATAGAGAGTTGCATATTGATGGTGGTGAATTACATGATGACAAAAGATTTATCTAACAATGATGGAGAATCACGCGATGGCAAGTTGCATGACGGTGAGGGATTGCATGATGATAAAGTATGTATGGCATTAGAGAAATTTCAAGTTGATGTATTTGATGGTGAGTGGGATAGGAGTCCAACATCGATGCAAATGTAAGATGGCATGTGCGACAATGTGCAAGATGAAATTCCAAAAATAGAGCAACTATAGGTTGGTGTGCTTGATGGTGAGTAGGATGGGAGTTTGATATTGGAGCAACTATATGTTGGCACATTTCATGGTGTGTGGGGAAGACACCTGAGAGCAATTGTGGTGGGGTGCACCTGAAGATGTGCATAAAGAAGATGAGACATGCAAACAAACAAGACCAATGTCAAGTCAACCTATCACATCAAAGATCAATTTTGGCATATTGTGTAAGTGTTTCATGTTTCATGGAGGGGAAATAGAAGATATAGTCAGGCATTGGAGAATTTTCCTCATAATGTAGAAAGAAAATGGCCAGAACAATGATGAAGATTGGAGGAGATTATTTCCTAAGATATTTTATGGAATCACAATAGACTGGTACATGGGATTGCCAGAGGGTAAGTGCTAAACATGAGATGAATTGCATGATGCATTTGTGAAGGAATGTTGGCTATTCCACAATGACATTGGGGTCATTACTGAAATTCATAGAATAAAATATGATGAAAGTTTGTTTGTTCATACAACTGAAGGTTGAGTGGGTTGCTTACCCATCTAGAAGAAGATCCTTCAGATGCACTAAATAAAATTTGGTTTGTGGGGGGACTTCTTTCGATATATAGGAAGAAGATTAGGTTGGTCCTTCCAACATCATATCAAGAGACCTTGGAGTAGGACTTGAACTTAGAAAATGATACAAAGACATCATTAAAATTTTGGGATCATGCTAATGTGGACGAGAGTGACCTTGAATATGAAAGTAATTCTGATGTTGAGAGTGGATTTGACAGTGAGAGATGATTTTGAGAATGAGAGTAGCTCATCGTCCAAGTGTTGAGACCCAAAAGTTAGTGAATAAAGTGACTCTGAAGAGAAGAACAATGACTCCAAAGATGAGCATGACTCAGAGAGTGCGATATCATTTCTATAGGAATATGCAACACAAAGTCAGCTTGCAAGGTGATCAATCTACAAGCTTCATCCCTCTTTAGTTGTTGCCTTAATTTTTTGTCATAAAAATACATAGTCATTTGGTTTTCTAAGGACCATAATTTAACCCTTTAAGCTTGAATATATTGATAATAGATTCCATCATTCCTAATTATTTTGTCCCAATGGCAGCCAAAGAGGGCAAAAAACATTGTACTATTGCATAGATATAAAAAAACTATGATATGGAAAAATATCAAAATATGAATTTGTAAATTTATGGGCTTTAGAATTTTGTCCATAAAAATCAACTCCAAGCAGGAATATTACTTCCAAGGATAACATGTGGATAGTATTTGGTTTATATGTTGACCTGTAATCTTGAGTACTTGCAATGAATTTAATTCTGCTACCTATTATTTTGGTTGGGAATGGTCTCAATCCTAACAAGTTAATCTATGACACATGATATCTTGGGGTCAGATGCAAGATCCTATAGCATGCCCATGGATACGTATAGAGTGTACCATATATCAGTCGAAAATGGGACTGCTTCAAAACTTTCAAAGCAAATGATGGTCTATCTTGCATTTCCTAGGAATTGAACCCAACTATCTATGAGCAAGGAATGTTAAAATAACTATGGTTGCAAGGGATCCCATATGATCCTTTAAACATGGGAAGGAGAGGAGTTCTATTTATATAAGAATCACCTTTAAATTTAAACAAGAAATGTGTTCGAAGGGGGTTGGGGTTGAATCTAGTTCACTCTTGGTGAGAGGGTCTTGAGCTAGCTAGTATTGATAGGAGCCATCCATTCACCATCAATGAGAGAGACAAACTAGCCCTAAATACATAGGATACACTTTTCCACATCATAATGGGCATAATCCAAATTGGAATGAGCTTTGAACATGTGATTAACCTTAGAAGGCTTACCAATCTATCGGTAAAAAGCTATCCCTTGGGAGGTTAGGTGTACATTCTCCCTTTCAAGGAAATCTACATACTCTTACCTAAAGAAAAACAATCCAAAAGAAAACCATGGATGTGCTTGAGAGTGAAGAAAGAAGGGAGGTAGATGATTTAGTAAATTAAATATTTTATTCATGTTGGAATGTTCTAGCTCTACCACCTAATTTAATTTATTTGTTTTTAAATCCAACCACCTTTATGGAGAGGTAGATACAGTTGAATTGCATTTTGTTGTGAAAATCAACAAAATTAGAGAAAATATAGAATTGAGATCTCCCATATTTTTATATAGAATTAAAAATATAAATTTTTCTTCCCATAATACCTTAGGATTTATCCTACAAAAACCATAAATCACTATTATAATTGGCCTTAACAACCATCATAACAATGTCATTCTAACTTACAGATTCTAAAGCCTCTTCAAGTTTATACATTTTACTTGTTTTCACAATATCCTAAAGCAACAACTTTGAATTCATAATTGATTTCCTTTACAACCTTTTTGTATCACCATAATTTCATCATTTTATTGGTGTGGGTAACACAATAATGCACTCAAATCCTGGAACATAAAGTTCTCCAAGTTTTGTTGTTTCAATATTGACTTCACCATTATTGAAAATTTACAAGGTAAAATCATTATCAATAACAACCTTTTATTCATTGTGAAGATGACTATAATTAGATAGAATATGACAATTTATAGTCCATGAATACAAAATTTATTCTTAACAAAAAGTAGAAGTTCAATAAACCAAGTGGATGACCATCAATCCATGATTGGAGTTGCTAGTGTCATCTATTAGTGGAGAATCAATAATGACTATCACATACAAATCCCCTAGCAATTGCATTAATTTTACAAATTTGTTCTTGGAAAGTACGGGACCTATGTAGTTTTTCCTTGCATAATTCACATACTGGATTCTTTGCCATATTTCTGATAGATTTTAATCTAAACTTTGGTTTTCACAATTCCTTTGGAAAAGTACATATTATCATCTTTTGGACAACCCTAATTTTTAGGTGGAAATTTCTCCATATTTCTAAACTAATTTGATGTTGAATGAGACAACCAAAGAGCCCTATATAAGGCTATTTAGGATTTTCATAGGCAATGTAATGCTATGAGAAAATACCATCAAATCTTTGACATGCATGCAATGAGTTATTTAGAAGAATTTTTATATAGTCGTTTTCTTCTTAGGCTACCCTGTCCTACATTGTAATATCTTTTTTGATATTATTACCTATAAATGTACTTCTCAATAGTATCAAAATCCTTTAACCAAAGGATGGCAATTTCAGTTCTTAATTGACTAACTTATCATGTAGTTGATCTTCCCAATGTGATCTTGGTGCTTTTATGACACAACACATGGATCTTTGTTTTCTTTAGTATGGACCAAACCTATTTCAATATACAAGGTAATTAGCCTATCAAATTCATCCCTCTTTAGCTACTACATAATTTATTTTTGTATTCAATATTTATGACCAAGGTTGTGATGAGATCATCTACATTCATAGCCCTCTACAATTGAGAAGAACAACCATTTGGTATTTCTATAGGCCATCATGTGACCCATTAAGCTTAGGTATATTGAGGCTAGTTTTCATCTAGTTCCTACGTAACTTTGTCATAGTAGCAGTCAAACAGGGCAAAAATAACTATACCACTATGTAGATATTGAAAAACTATAAAATCTAGTTGGTCCTCAAAATATGACTCCAAGAAGCAAAATTGCCTCTAAGGCTTACATATAGCAACTTTTGTTTGTTTCACATGGTATCCATGAATCCTGATAGCTAATTTGAGCATGCCATTTATCTTATTAGCTGGCCATTGTAACAAGCCAAACACTCTAACTTATTACAAATGGTGACTTAGTATTAGTTAGAATATTACATGTAGGTTGTCCCATGGTCAACTTGAATGACTAAGTTATATGAGTTGGCAGTATCATGGAGGGGTTATGTGTTCCATAGTGTCACTTGAAGAATAGGGGTCCTTTAGGAATTTAAAAGCAAAAAAAATTGCATTGTTGGGATCTGAATCCAATGTACCATGGGCATAAAAATCTTAAGCTAAAAAGTCTAGATAAGGATCCCATAAACCCACATAGCAATGATAAGAGAGACCACCTATTTAAAGGGTGTTCCTTATATGTCAAAATACAAATCACTTAGAGGAGGCAAGGAGTAAATTTATGTGCATCTAATTTCAAGGGTCATGAGTTAGGATAGTTGGAATCCCTTCGTTCACCATTAGTGAGAGTTGGGAATAGGCCTCTAATTAAGAGTATTCATATTCTCATGTCAAAATGGGATCAATCCCAAGAGGGGACAAGTTTGGAAACCTTTATTCCTTAGCTCTATGTAACTTTGAAAGGCATAGCCAACAAAATCATCTAATATTTCCTTTGGGAAGGGAGGAATAGGTTCTAACATTGAGAAGACCCACATGCCCTTGCCTATAAAAAGGTAATCCTAGAAAATTTTGGGATTATAATCCAAGTAATTTTATTCAACGTTTGCATATTTAATACATACTAGGTTGTTCTGATCAAAGATCGTTATAATCAATGACCATTACATATGAGGAGATCATTTTAAATGATGCTCCTTCTAGATTACCAAACTAATGTAATAATTTAGCCTAACATCCCCCTTTTTACATTATTGGTAAACATCACTCTTTATGAAATAATTCAATTTTAGTGGCTTAGACTTGGACTTGGGTTTGGACTCTAGCTCTTGGATCTGGCTTTGGCTCTTGGCTCTGGCTTTGGCTCTTGGCTCAAGCTCTTGGATTTGGCTCTTGGCTCTAGCTCTTGGCTCTAGCTCTTGGCTCTTAGATCTAGCTCTCGACTCTTGTCTTTGGCTCTTAGCTCTTAGATCTAGCTCTTGACTCTTGGATTTGCCTTTCCCTTCATCTCATCCAACTCACTTGGCCTTGAATATTTTTTAGGTGTTTGGATCTAGATCTGGATTTGGCTTTGGATCTAGATCTGAATCTGAATATGGATCTAAATCTAGATCTGGATTTGAATAGGGATTTGGATTTGGCTCTAGTTGTGGCTTTGGATTTGGCTCTAGATCTAGATCTGAATTTGAATTTGAATCTAGTTGTGGATCTGTATTGAGCTCTAGATTTGGCTAGGCATGCCTGGATTTGGATCTGTATCTCTAAATGTGTCTAGATTTGGATCTAGATGTTTGGATGTGTTGGGATTTAGTTGTGGCTTTGTATCTTTGCCTTTGGGTCATTGCCTCTTGTTCTACCTTTGGGTGTGTCTCTGGATCTGCCTTTGGTTTTGATTTTGGATTTGCCTTTGGGTCTTTTGGGGATTTTATAGCCTCAGATCTCATTCGTCATGCACAAAACTCCCACATTTCTTCATTTCTCGAATATCCTCTATCCTGTGCTCAATGGCCTTTCACTTAGATGGAGCAAATGCGCAGATCATCTCAGGTTATACTGGAACCAACTTGACCAAATCATTCTCAAGCAAGGATTCATTTCTAATAATTCAAATCATCTTAATGTGACAAGTATAAAGCATACTCATATTACCTTTTCTAAGAGCCTAACATGGATTTGATACCAATTTTGGGATAATAATCCAAGTAATTTTATTCAACGTTTACATATTTAATACATATTGGGTCATTACCATTAAGGATTGTTATGATCAATGATGGTTACATATGAGGAGATCGTTATAAATGATGTTCCTTCTAGATTACCAAACTAATGTAATACTTTATCCTAACAAGAAAACCATGCGTGCATCTAAAGGTGAAGCGAGAAGAAACAAAGTAGGTGAATTGGAAAATAAAATATTTTGTTCACGCTAGGATATTCTAGCTCCTCGTATCTAATACGAAAGTTGATTAATTTTTCTTTTTTGAAAACACTTATTGTTTGAGGTCAAACAAGAGAGCATAAAGTGCATAATTTAGTCCTCCTTATTTTCACACAAATTGTTAAATGTAAATGATGTTTTAGAATTCCATATGGTCTATCTTATAGAAATAGTTTGAAATAGAAGGCTATTTATTTGCTTTCTCTTTGTCAAGATATTTTGTGTATCATGATAGGGGATAAAAGAACTTGGAATCAACTCTTCTCTACCATGTTGACAAAATTCTATATAATTTTATGGTGCACAAAGAATTTTCCAAAAATCTTATGAATCCCTTCAAAAAAATCTCTGAAAGCCAACACTACTTTAAACCTATCGGATTCCAAGACTGTCTATTTCAAATTCTTACTTCATTTGTTGATCCCAAAGTTGATTGGAAGAAACATACTTTTTCCTAATACTCAAAAAAACCTAGTGCGAAAACAAATATAGTAGATCTAGAAATTAAGAAATCTTGACAAGAAGATGATAATACTAAAATCCTTGTAACCTCATCCTCTACCTTTTCCTTCTAGGATGAAACCCTATTGGATGCACTGAATCAAAAGTATCCAAAGTTGGGTCTTCTATATCAAGTAGTGGAAATTCACACACTTTTGACATTGAAAAAAAATCACAATTATGATAAAAATAATCAAACAAAATTAAAATAATGTCCAAATTAAGAGATAATGATGATATAGAAAGGAGAATAAGAAAATATGGGAAGGTGTACTTACACCCCAAATAATTCACTAGGAAATAAAAGAATGATACAACTTGACAATCAAATGATGTATGGATGGATCCCAATAATGTCCTAATAACATATCATAGTTCTATAAAATTTTAATATGGATCACTTTACAAAGTAAAGGTAGGCACATGCATCGATTATGAATAATATTAGATGTCAACAGTGACCAAAGTGAATGATGATACATTCTATTAATCTATTGATGTAAAATATTATCTTAGAATCCATTAAAAGTTGGAATGGAAGATTCACTGTAATGCAAAAATAAAAAAACCCATAAAATGTCATAACAATGTTATTGTGCATGAAGTTTTTTGCTCAAGTCAAGTAATGGCCAAGGGCCTTTGGATGCCTTTGGATTTAATGTCAAACAAGGTAATTCTGACTTTCAAAGTATAATCTAGATGGCATGAAAGATAACCAAAGCATCATGTATAGGAAGTACTAAGATTGACCACATTAGTGATAAAACCCTCATTTGTTGGGAGATAAAACAATGGATTTATGTTATTACAATATGGATATATATAAATATATAAATAGAAGGTGAGAGAGAGGATTCATTATAGTGTTAATCCATATTGATTGAACATGGACAAGTTTAAGAGGACCCATATCATTCTTGTTATGACAAAATAATATTTAATATTTAGTGAAGCTATATATATAATTTTGCAATATGTTTTCTTACTTTTCTAGATCTTCTTAGAAAAATCAATGGTAAATTTTTTAGTTCTAATGAATATTTATAAGAGATTTGGAGTAAGTTGGAAAAATAATAATATGCTTAGCTAAGATAGAACAATTAAAGAATGCATAATTATGTTAAATTGCATAAATGCCCCACTTCTTATGTGCTCACAAATATTTTTTAACAAATTATAAGAAAGGGGTGTATGGTCCTCTCTATCTTTGGATTTAGGCCAACTCCCCACCATCCTTGCAAATTCTAATATAATCTAAGTCAAATGTGGAAAGTAAATGTAGAAATTATGGCAGCGAAGGCAAGTGCAACAATGCAAGGGGGCAGCAAAGTAAAATATTTTAACAATGCCGCAACAGTGTTAGGGCAGCGAAGTAAAAATATTTTAACAGTGCCGCAACAGTGTTAGGGTAGCGAAGGGAAGTGCAGTAGTGCTAGGGCAGTGAAGTAAAAATATTTTAATAGTGCCACAACAGTGTTAGGTTAGTGAAGGCAAGTGCAACAGTCCTAGGGCAGTGAAGTAAAAATATTTTAATAGTGTCACAACAATGCTAGGACAGTGAAGTAAAAATATTTTAATAGTGCCACAACAGTGCTAGGGCAACAAAGGAGAGTGCAGCAGTGCTAGGGCAGCGAAGGCGAGTGTCGGAGTGCTAGGACAGCGCAGGCGAGTGCAGTAGTGCTAGGGCAGCGCATGCTAGTGCAACAGTGCTAGGGCAGCAGTGCCAGGGTAGCGAAGCAAAAATATTTTAACAGTGCTGCAGCAGTGCTAGGGCAACGAAGGTGAGTGTAGCAGTGCTAGGGCAGCGAAGTAAAAATATTTTAACAATGCCGCAACAGTGCTAGGGTAGAGAAGGCGAGTGCAATAGTGCTAGGGCAATGAAGTAAAAATATTTTAATAGTGTCGTAGCAGTGTGAGGGTAGAGAAGGTGAGTGCAGCTGTGCTAGGGTAGCGAAGTAAAAATATTTTACAAGTACCACAACAGTGCTAGGGTAGTGAAGGCGAGTGCAATAGTGCTAGGGTAGCGAAGGCGAGTGTAGCAGTGCTAGGGCAGTGAAGTAGTGCAGCAATGCTAGGGCAACAAAGGTAGAAAGAAAAATAGTAAAATATTTTAACAATGTTGCAGTAGTGCTAGGGCAGCAAAGGCAAGTGCAACAGTGTTAGGGCAGCAATGGAAGAAAGCATTGATGGTCAGTAGGAATTTGAAAGGCCTGGTGGTTGGTAGGAAGATGGATGCGTTGGTGCTCTACAGGGAGTTGGAGGGTCGGGTGGACAATAGGAAGGTGCGACCCTTGAGGGGCTGGTCAGGAAGGAAAGGGAAAAAGGTGTTACCGATCGTAGTGGGGTGTCCTATGGGGTACTCGTGAGTGGGTCCCTAAGGCTTGGTCACCTCGTCTCTCAAAACCCCTCTTCGACCTTTCTCCAATATGTAATAAGGTAGTGGTGTCGGACGAACTCTTGGATGTGACTATGGAGGAAGGGTCATGGAACCTGGTTAGCAAGTTCCAAGGTGGTAGACCAGATATTGACTCTATCCGATGTTGGGAAATTCTCAAATGGAAGCCACTAGGGTCGCTTGATATTGTTGCAATGTCTAATGCCTTCTTCCTCATCAAACTGAACTATGAGGAGGATGCAAAGCACATTTTAGGTGAAGGCCCCTGGTTCTTTGGAAAGAGGGGTCTCTTTCTACAAAAATGGGGTCTGGACTTCAACCCCAAGATGCAAAAGGTGAACTTGGCCCCCCTTTGGGTGCGACTCCTGAATTTACCTTTTCATCTTTGGCATGAAGATATTTTGTGGGGCATAGCTAAAGCTATTGGGGACCTGGTCTTGATTGACTCAGCTACCAGAGCCAAGACCAGGATGATTTTCACTAGAATGTGCATCATGGCAGACCTGGAGGTTGATTTACCTAGCTAGATTGAGCTTGTGTCTAGATAGGGTCCTTGGATTCAATCAATTATTTATGAGAACAGACCCATGAGATGTTCTACCTGTAAGAGGTATGGTCACTCATCTGGGTCGTGCTCTCATAAGGCCCCAGGTGGGGGTACCCAAAGGAAGAATGAGACCAAAAGGCCAGTTAGTTTAAGCCAAGAACAGGGGGTCCCTTTTGAGCCAATCCAACATGAATTGATTTTGGATGAGCCTGAACCAGAGGAAAGGATAATGGACCAAGTCCCTGTGGTGGATGTTAATGAGTCTGGAAAAGTGGTGGTCCAGAATATGAACCCATCTAGTGGTAGAAGTCTAGACTAGGTTCTCCCAGAAGACTTGGTGATGAAGACTTTAATCCCTTCGAAGTTCCTTCATAACTCCTATCAAAGCTTACTCTCTGAGGAGCCAGTCATAGAAGAACTCTGCTCCCCCCAGAAGCCTTGTGAGGCTCCTAGTCAGGAGTCACCAACCCTGCTCGAGTTGAAATGATCACCGTGCCCAAGGGCGGGCTCTTCGGGCATAGCCAATTCCAGACCCAAAACCAGAAGTACCCAAAAAGGTCAGATGGATGTCGGAGGTAATCGTAAGGTAGGGAAACCCTCTAACAAAGTGTTGAGGATCCATGAGGTAGAGTCAAAAATTGTTGATGGACTCCAATCCCAATTGAAGTTTGAGAAAGAGAAGGATAGAAAAGGTAAACAACTAAAACTTGACACATTTTGTAGCTCCCTCGGTTCTCCGAGTGGGAATAATGGCTCCAAATATCAAATATGAAGTTGTTATCTTGGAATATCATAGGCTTGAATGGGCCCTCCAAGCAACGAATTTTGGCAACACTCAGGAGAGAGGTAAGACTTGATGTTATATTTATTCAAGAAACTAAGATGGATAGTTCTAATGCAGAGGTAGTTAAAAAATTAGTTTGGAAGGAGGCGGGTTTTGCAGCAAATTCTGCCAATGGAGCTTCTAGGGGTCTTCTTTGTCTATGGGACCCTGAGAAACTGGATGGATCCATTCTATTTATTTTTGATAGAGTGATTAATATTCTATTTTGTAGTAAGGACTCTGGGTAGAGATGGATTATGTCTAATATTTATGCCCCTAATACAACCCCTAACAGGAATCTTCTATGGGAGTCTCTGAGCTCTATGAGAGAATTTTTCAAGGGGGAAGCTTGGATTCTCGTTGGGGACTTCAATACCCCCTTATACCCTTCGGATAAAAAGGGTGGTAGTGATTTTGGTTCTAAAAGTATGGAGGATTTTGCTGCATTTATTAATAATCAGGAGCTGATGGATGTGGATTTGAAGGGGTCTAAATACACTTGGAGTAACAAGCGTCTAGGCAATCAAAATATTCAGATTAGGCTGGATAGGGTGTTAGTCTCCAAGGAAGGTCTTCCAGTGTTCGAAGATGCATCCCTTTGCTCTCTCCCCAAAGTGGGGTTCGATCATAATCCTCTGGTATTTGAAAAAGTCCCAAACTCTAGTTTTTTTCTCAGACCCTTCAGGTTTGAGGCAATGTGGTTGCAACATCAGGGCTTAGAATCCAGAATTCTGGAATGGTGGTCTCGAGGTTTTTTGGGCCCTCTTATTTCTCAAGTGGCTTCAAAGCTCAGATTTGTTAAAGCTAATCTTAAGGTTTGGAACAAGTACATTTTTGGGAATGTGTTCCAGAGGAAAAAAGAGTTGGCTGAATAGTTAAAGGAAGTTGAATTAAATTTGGAGTCAGGAGAGGTGACTGAAGGGGACAAACACAGGGAAAGAAAATTGTTAGCAGATTTCCATAATGTGCTAGCGGATGAAGAAATTTTGTGGCATCAAAAATCAAGATCCCTCTGGCTCCATGAAGGTGATAGGAACACAAAATTCTTTCACACGTCCACCTTAAGGCATAGGAGCAATAATAGAGTTAGAGAAATTATGAAATCAGATGGTGTTATCTCGAAGGATATTATAGAAATTAGGGAAGAAGCGATCGAGTTTTTCAAAACCCTCCTCTGCTCTAGGGATGATAGGGATATTCAAGTTGAAGAGAGGCTGCTGCACCACATCCCCACCCTGGTTTTAGATGATATGAATGAAGACCTTTGTGCTCCCTTTCGGGATGAGGAAATTAGGGTCGTTGTCTTCTCTATGGGTGGTCTGAAAGCTCTAGGGCCGGATGACTTTCCTCCTATTTTCTTTCAAAGGTTCTGGCACATCGTAGGTGGTGACATCTGTTCAGCTATGAGGGAAATTCAGGAGTCTAATTTAATTTTGGCTGATGTAAACTCAACATTTATAGTTCTTATCCCGAAGTCGGTGGGTGCTAAATATTTCTCTGATTTCAGGCCCATTAGCCTTTGTAATACACTTTTTAAAATTCTCACTAAAACTATGGTGAACAGGCTCAAAGTATACCTTCCGATAATTATTGACCATCCTCAAAGTGGATTTGTAGCAGGCAGACAAATTTTGGATGGTGTTATTGCAGTGCATGAGTTGATTCATTCTGTAGATAAAAGTAGAAGGCCAAGAACTTTCCTCAAACTTGATATGCATAAAGCATACGATCGGGTCTCATGGAGCTTTCTGCTTAGAGTTCTAGGGAAATTTGGTTTCAAGCCTTGCTAGATTAGATTGGTCAGAGCTTGTATATCATCAAAAAAATTCTCAATCTTAGTTAATGGATCACCGACTGGTTACTTTAGCAGTTGTAGAGGCATTCGTCAGGGGGATCCTATGTCTCCGTATCTATTTATTTTATTGGTTGAGTCTTTGGGAAGAGCTCTGAAGGTGAATCCCATAGTAGTGGGAATCAAACCTGCAACTACCATTGACCCGATCTCACACCACCAATTTGTTGATGATACGTTATTATCCTTTTTAGCTTCAATCCCTCAAGCCAGAGCTATCAAAGAGATCCTCCAGGACTATGAAAGAGTGGCTGGGCAGAAAGTGAGTTTGAGGAAAAGTAAGGTGTTCTTCCTGAATACTCCTCTCGGTAGGCAGAGGAAAATTGTTGAGATCTTGGGATGTGAGATTGACTCCCTTCCTTCAGTTTATCTGGGATTGCCAATGTTCAAAGGGGGGATTAAGACTTCTCTATGGGAACCGGTTGTAGAAAGAGTTCAAAGAAAATTGGTGGGATGGAAAGGGGTGCTTTTGAGCCAAGCAGGTAAAATTATGCTAGTTAAGTCTACTCTGCAGAGCATACCAGTGTACTTCCTTTCTCTCTTCTGGATTCTAGGAAAGATTCTTTGAAAAATTGAACAAATTCAATGATCCTTTCTCTGGTCTGGTTCTGAGGAGAAGAAGAAGTTCTCGCTTGTGGCATGGGATCAGGTGTGCAGTAGGAAAGAGTTGGGAGGTCTGGGCTTAAGAAGAATGAAAACGTTAAACAAAGCACTAATAGCTAAATAGGGTTGGAGATTGGTTCAAAAATATAATGTTAATTGGGTTAAAATATTGGCAGCCAAATATTTAGGTAACACTGGTAATTTTCTCACAGACCCAAGTCCTACCCTTGGCTCAACATTCTGGCGCAACATTGTTAACAACCACTCTGATATCGTAAAGGGTGGAATATGGGTGTTAGGTAATGGGCAGAGCATTGATTTTTGGAAAGACACATGGGAAGCTGATAGACCATTAGAATCATATCCTCACCTGAGTCTAGTGGAACCAATCACAAGCCAAGCTTTCGGGTCGAAGGTATGTGACTTCATTGTCTCTGTTAATGATAGAAAATGCTAGAAACCATTTGTTTTTCTAGGGATTTCGTAGGAAGAAGAAATTACGTTAAAATATCTGATGGACATCCTAAAGTGGATGGTTATTCCTAACTAGGATAGGCTAGACAGATTGGTGTGGGGGGTTGAGAAGGATGGTTGCTTTTCTGTTAAGTCAGCCTACCTATTGTTAGATGTTCCCTTTGATCCCTGGTTTCCCATTAGTAATATCTGGTTGAAGGGTCTTACCCCCAAAGTTAATGTTTTCTTTTGGTTGGTAGCTCAAGGGAAGTGCCTCACATTGGATAATTTGCAGAAAAGGGGATTGGTTATCCCAAATAGATGCTACCTGTGTGGTAGTGTTGAAGAATCACCTGTGCACCTATTGTCTGACTGTCCCTTCTCTCAGTCTATCTTCTCCCAGTTCCTGAGGACCATTAGTGTGGTTTGGGTTTTCCCGAAGTTGTTGTCTGACTTGATCATTCAATGGAGGTCTCCCTTTCTGTCTTCGCATATTCGGGCTTTTTGGTCCTTTGGTTTACCTCATGTTTGGTGGCGTATTTGGAAGGAGAGGAATTCTAGAGCCTTTAAAAATATCTCCCATCTAGCTGAGTTCGTGGCACTTCGTGTTGTTGCTGCCATTGTTGAGAATGTGGATGCAATTTCTTTAGATAAGGTCACTTCCATTGGGGAGTTGGCGGTGGAGTCGGCTCTTGGATTTAGAGATTATTCTCTCAAACATCCCTCCTGCTAGACATACTACTATTTGGGAACCTCCTCCTCCTAGCTGGTTGAAGCTAAATTTTGATGGAGCTTCTAAAGGGAATCCAGGACCAGCCGATGTGGGGGGATTGGTTAGAGACTCGATGGGAGGATTTTGTTGGCTTTCGCTAAAAATTTAGATCGTCAGACCAGTCATTTTGTGGAGGCACGAGCTCTCTTTCAAGGGGTTTGTCAACTGGAAATTTTGAATGGCAGGAAGGTAATTATTGAAGGGGATTCCCTCAATATCATTAATATGCTCAAAGGTGTTTAGGTCCCTTCTTGGATGATCACAAATGAACTTGCTGAAACCCAAAGATGGATTTTAACCCTCGAAGCGGTTGAGATTAAGCATGTTTACAAGGAGGGAAATAGATCGGCAAATTTTTTAGCAAACTTGGGACTTTTGTAGGAAAGATGCACAATTTGGTAGGAGGATTTCCCAGATGGATTAAATCAAATAGACAATGAAATCTCGAGGAGATAATTTGTGTTTTCAAATGGCTCTGATCTACGACAGTAGGGATCCCCTGGGAAAATTTGTTGTTTGTCTTGCTTGGCTATTATGTAGCTTTGTTGTTTGTTTGTTTTTTGGATCCTTTTTGGTTTGCTATGTTGATATCTTTATTCCTTGTTTCCAGTTGGTTGGTTGATCCACTCTTGTAAAAGGTTTGGGGCACCTTTCAAAACCCCTTCGTCCATATTATCAAAAAAAAAATGTAGAAATTAAAATGTGTAAAAGTAAATTTTAGAAATTTAGGATTTGAGAGATTGAAAATAAAATATAGTTATAACCGTAGCAATGAGAGTGTGTGATCAATCAACACAGATAAAATCAAATAACAAAAATGCATTTTGCATGTATAAAATGGAATTAACACAAAATTATAAGAGGACAATTGGGCAGTGCCACAATCATCATGCATTCCACAATCTAGGAGGGCAATGCCACTGATGGAAAGCAAAAAGCCTCATCAATTTCTTAATAGTCTAAATGAAGCAAGAGCAATTACAATGTGGTACTCACAAAGTATATCACTAATTCTCTCAAGGACAAAAGATGTTTACAATGGATCCTATGGATCCTATTTATAAAAATAGTTCACCTCTGAGTTACTTTGGGTGAGATTCTTACTAATAAAATTAAAAATTTGGTGGCATATTTAGAAAAATGATGCACCTTTAAATGTTACATGCCTCTAATTACATCCCTAAATGACTTTTAATGCTTCTAAAATGATTAGTGGTTCCATAACATGTTGAAATATTGCTTTCCAAGGATCTCCCTTAAGATCCATGCACATATTGTTTGCTTTTACCTTCTAGTGAGCAATTTTCTCTAGGAAGGGGAGTGATTCACTCTTGATTGGGAGTGCTTCGCTCCATTCTTCCAAGTGCTTTGATTCACTAGAACCAATCACATCACTTAGATAAAACCAAACCTCTAACTTTGACTTTGCAAAAATAGCTCCCTTGAGGCTCAACTTGCTTGGTTCATTGGTTTTGTAAGTCTTCAAAATGTTGGGGAATACAAGGTATTATTACTATATTTTGTATGAATCTATGGGGTGCCAAGCTTGATCGGAAAGAGATCCTAATTCCATACTCTATACTTGGGCACAAAACCTACAAAATTGGGACCAATTCACAACAAAATTATAAAACATTGGTTCTCCTTAACCTCTTCATGGCAACAATTTTAGCAATTTTTTCTCCTCATCTCCAGGAAATCTGAGGCCTATGATTTTTTTGCATCTTTTACAATATCTTCATAAGGGATTTTAGATAATACATCCTACTACCCCACCATATTTTGTAGTTAGCCTAACAATGCTTTTAGTTGTTCAATATGTTCTAGTTTTGCTTCAACATTAGTCTTCGCGTTTTTCTCTTCAAACATTATTTGGATGACATCATCATTGAGGAGTCTCTTTTGATTGTCAAAAATATCAAGCAAACCAATGTTTTCTAACCCTTGTGTTTCAACTACCATTTCTTGCACTATGGTCTCAAAAGTAACTATTGTGTCTTTGCATGTTTGCATGTCCCTTTGGGCATAAGAAATTATTTTCATCTTCATGACCATTTCCTTTCTATCTATCCCCAATTTTTTTTTCTATGATGTCAACGTCATGGCCATTATTTTAATACCTCTTGATATCTTGCTTTCACACCCAATTCATCCTTTGTCCATTGGATGATCTTTGTTGTTTTGTTGAGGATTGTTTTCATGTTGGCTATGTATTCAAAATACCTCTTTGTGTTTTCTACCTTGATTTTAATATCAACCTATAAGGACTTTACTTTCTCTAATTTTGAGATGCACTCCAAGTTTATCACGACTCCTTTTAGTTTTGTTATTTCTTCTTGGACTTCAACAATATCTCACTCTCTCCTCTGGTGGGTAGCCCACTACTAGCTATACAAAATCCTTATTTATTATTTGATTTGTTGCCTTAGTTAGTTTTGTCCTTGAGCAAGTTGCTCCAAGAGATCTTTTAGATTCTTCCTCTGTTTCTCACTCTCAACAAGTTTAGTTTACAACTATTCAAGTTATTGTTGCAACTGGGCTCCTTCAATGACATCCTTTATGAGGGCTTCAACTTCTTGTTGAAGCTACAACTTTTCTATTGCAAGTTGGACTACTATGAGAGCATTGTCTTTGGAATTCTTTTTGTTCACTTCATTATTTCTTGTTAGTTGGTCATACTTCATAGCTGCTCTAGTTGATAACTAATTTGAAATTTGGATCATTTGGCATGAGTCTATTCTTCATCTAGCTCCAAAACTCTGGTGATGAAGTCGACAGAAGAGGTGGATGGCCTAGATGGATTATTTTCAAGGGATTCAACATCAAGATCTTATATCCACACACATCTAACTATGGTCTCATAATGTTTGCACCCATGGAGATTAGTCCTTTAAATGTTTGTATTCTTTTCTGGTTCTTTCTTTTGCTAAGAGTGAGTCAAACACTTTTTGTGCATCTTTGGATCCTAGGTGCCAATGACCTATTAGACATAAACCTAGATGTTCCTTCTGTTTGACATAGAGGGCTTTGAGTTGTTCTTTGTTTATAATTAACAAAAGTAGACAATGCTTTATGTTATTCTTTAATAGTTTTCGACTTGGGAAGGGGTCTCCTCTAAGGGATTTTTCCTTTCTCAAGTGAGGGCAACTCTTGTTTGTTATCTTCCTATAGAGTTGTTTATGTTTCCTATAATGGGCCTACGACTGGTACTCCTTCCATATGCATGGCCACTTTCCCAAAAAATGATCATTGAGGGTCTCCTTGTTGCTTCTCTAATTGTTCCCTAGTGACAACATTGTTTATTGCTAGGCTTAACGATGCCTTGAAAATTATGATTTCAAAAGTGGAATGGGGGACCTCCTAAACTGCTAGTTGGGGATACCTCTAGATCGTTGGACTTTTTGTTGATCTCTTATGCTTGCAATCCCAAATGGTTGAGAAGTGTTTATTAACGGGACCTTGATGTATTGGCTTCTTTATTATTCCCATTTCATACTACATCTTTTGTCAAGTTATGATATTTATTTGAGAGTAGATTTGTGGGAAATATAGTGATATTATTGTCTAGTCTTATGAAGATATAAAGGTGTATGGCAACAATATTATAAAGCACATTATAGGATTGGTGCCTAGAAAAAAATGCTTCAGACGAAAATAGAGGCGTATTAAGTGGTTATGAAAAAAGAGCTTCTAAAGATTCTATAGGCCCAAATAATTTTTTGGATCAAGTATCCTACTTATGTAGCAATTTGTGTCAATTTGTAAGAAAAATAATGATATCAAGTTATGTGTCGATTTTAGAAACATGAACCAAACATCATTGAAATATCATTATCCATTGCCTGCCATATATCATATTTTGCAATAAGTGGTTCGATTACAAATTTTATTGCTATTGAATGACCTCTTAGGGTATAATCAAATCTAGATCAAGAATGACGACTAACATAAAATAACTTTCACAACCAAATGGGGGATCTTTACATAATGGTTGGGACACCTTCCAATGAGCTATAGACATAACCTTTGTGGGTCTCATAAGCAAAATTATACTCATATACCTTGATGATTTAACTGTTGTATCTAAAGAAAGAAATAAACACATTGAACATCCAGAATCCATCTTCAAGAGGTGTAGAAAAATGACATTTCACTGAACCCCCTAAAGTCAATATTCATTGTTTAGGAAAGGAAACTATTAGGGCATTTAGTGTCTAAAAATGACCTAGCAATAGATCTTGATCCAAGAGTCACCTCTACCCACATCCATGCAAGGGGTTCAATTTTTCCTAGGTCAAATCCACTTTATAGCTAAGTTCATAACCAATTTCCACTAGTTAGATCAATAACCGATATGTTAAAGAAAGATGCCATCCTTACATGGACTAAAGAACGTAAATAGGATTTCCAATATTTAAAAGACATGATTAAGTTGTAATTCTCATCAATCTGGATTAATCTAAAGACTTTAGGCTATATGTGTTCAAGACAGATGAAAGTATCGCACTAATATTTACTCAAAAGGACAATACATATAAACATATGATCTCCTTTATGAGTTAGGTACTCCATAATTGTGAGCAAAAACATGCATTCTTTGAAAATTAGGTGTTTGCAATGATGAAATCCCTAAAGAAATTCAAGTACTATCTATCTCAAAGAATTACTACTATCTTTGTGGTTCATCCTGATGTCAAACCCCCACATGCTACTTGGTGAAATGGGAGAAAAGAGAGTAGGATGGATAAACAAGATCCAATAACTTGATATAGAGATGAAACCCACTAAACTCATCAAGGGTAGGAATTTTTGTGACAATATTGAAATGTTGGCCCCTACGAACCAAGTAGCATTGGTAGAAGAGATCGAACTAGATGATCAACCGAGTTGGATGGCAACATCAGGAGATACATGATATCAAGGCAAGTTCTTGAAGGTTTAACGCCTGAAGAAAGGGCTAGATTTAGACAAAATGTTATGCATTATACATAGTTTGATAATGTGCTTTATTGAAAAGGGTGTGATGGAGTTCTTTTGAGATGTGTGGAAGAAGAAATAATAGAAGCCCTAGCTAAAGAATACCATGATGAAGGAGGGCACTATTATACCCTAAACAATGATTTTATTTAGGGTAGGGTATTATTGTCCTGCCATATTTTTTGACAAATTCTAGTGGATCAAAGAATGCAAAGCCTATTGCACATTCATGGAAGGATAAGAAAAACACCAATGCCCTTAAAACCCATCATTGTTATTGAACCCCTCCAAAAATGGGGTCTAGATTTTGTCAACAAAACCAACCCCTTATCTAGTGTAGGGCATGGATGGATATTGCAATAGATTACTTCACCAGGTGGGTTGAGGCAACGTTAATCAAATTAACAAACTAGGAGGCATTTACGCACATGTTGGAAGAAACCATCACCATATTTTGGGCCTCTTCCTTGATAGCCACTAAAAATGCCACATCCTTCACAGGATTCAAGGTAATGAAGTTTGCCCTTGAGTATGAATTTGTGTTGAAAATTACTTCAAATTATTATCCCCAAGACAATGGTTAGTTGAATCCACCAACAAGAACATCATAAGGATTTTGAAAAGAATAATAGTTGAATCATGAAGGAATTAGCGTACAAAGCTAAAATGACATTGCAGGTAGATAGAGTAAGACCTAAAGCTTATACATGATCATCATTGTACAAGCTAACATTTGGAAAGTAAGTAATGTTGTTTGTAAACATGAACTTCCCTTCTCTCCAATTGTTCCAGCAATTAGATCTCAAAGAAATTGGTATTGAGTCGATGCAAGCCTTATTGAATGACATACTAGATGTAGAAAAAGAAATAGATAAGGCCTTTAAAAGGTTACTACAACATAGACTGGTAGTAAAGGTATGGTTAAAATATATGGCTATAGTAACACCTTGCTGATTAGCATATATAAAAATAGTAACCATTTTTCTTCTAGTCCCAACCCCATGCTGATTAGTATATGCAATTGTAGTAACCTTGTTACTACCTTGGTATTCCTCCATATTTTGAATATTTGCAAAACCCTTGAATCAACCAATTGGGGCCTCTAGAAACTTAGTTTTGCAAAGTTTTGATCATAAATGTACTTTTTCAAAGTGAAGTCATTATATCCTGAAGAGCAAAGCACTAGACTAAACGGAGCAAAGCACCCTAAGCTAGGAGTGATTTGCTCCCCTTCCTAGAGTGACTCACCTATTGAAAGATAAAATAAAAAAAATAAATGCAAGAATCTTGAGGAAGATCTCTAGAAAGTGATATTTGGTATGTAGTGACGCCACTAAGCAATTTAGAAGGCTTCTAAGCCATTAAGATATGAGTTTTTGTAATATTTTGCCCCCAACTGAGTTTTGGGTGTTTGCTATTTTTTTGTGTATTTTGCATAAAATGAAATGAACAGAAAATAAAATGACAGCAACTAAGGAAAAATGTAACTTTCAAATTACATTTCCCATCACAATGAGAATTGATACTAAGATATTACATGCATATAACAGTAAACCCTTTTAAGCAAAAGCTTAGAAACTAAGGTACCCGATTTTTATTGCAAGCTGGAAATGATCTGATACATCAATGGTAGCCACTCAAAAAACTGAGTTCTTCATTAGCAGCAAAATCAAACCCTAGCTGAATGTGCACACAAACTCTGAAATGAAGGCCCAAAATGTACGACCTCTGCTACAAATGATAAGAAATCTGGAGTTTGCAATATTAAACACAAAACCCTCTCCAAACTCCTCAAAATGACTGAATAATTCTGCAACAATGTAGCCCACAAGCACTCCCTGAGTGAGAATGCACTAAACCACTCTGAAGATGTCTTGCAATCTCGAGAATGGTGTCCCTGCTGGAGGTTTCCGTCTCCACACAAGCTCCAATAAACCCTTGCAAATCAACTCTGCAAGTGCTCTCCAAAATGCTCATGAATTCACAATAGCCAAAGATATGAAAAATGAAGCTTCATCTCCTTTTTATATTACTCACCAAGGGGGTCGACCACATTGGGCATTTCATTACTTTTAATTTGTTTTGATTTCATCTAAGTCCCCCTTGAAATTGGCGTCCCTTTTAATCATACTAATAGTCACTTTATGATATCAAATTTAATTTTAAGTGACTAGCACATCCTTATGTCTCCCATATTAAAATATAAGGCCCAAAATTAATAAATTAAACATTACATTTAATTTATTAGGAAATAAACTTCGGCCATTAAAATTTCTTAGCTCCCCAATGCCGACCCAAGAAATAATATGAGAAACGGACACCCATTTCGTTGTAGATTCCAAACGTACCTTCCGTTCCCCAAGAAACTGCTCCAAACTGACTTACTAAAAATAGTAAGTCTCTGTCAAGCTGTCCAAAACGGCCTGAAAGACTGGCAAAAGAACACATTGCCTGTCCAAATGACAACTCAACATCCCAAGTGGGCTCCCACACATCTGACATTGCCTACGGGAACCCGTGAGTAGGCAAGTCCACTCTACAACTGAAGACTGACTAGGATGGGGACATTACAGTCCTCCCTCCCCAAGATTGCTTGTCCTCAAGCAATGCCAGTACAACCCCAACATCATCTGACTGAGCCAAACTGAAACCAACTATGATCCCAGGGTCCCAAATCAATCTCAAGAAAAACCCATCATGCTGATGCTGCGCCACTCTGATTATAACTGAGAATCCATCATGCCAAAGTTGTACTCTCCTCTCCTGTGACCCAATAATGTAACCATCATCAAAATTCAAACTAAAATACCTGCGAGGGCTGAAAACTATATCATGAAATATCTCCTGCCAAAGCACCTCAGTGAGGTCCACATCTGTAATCCCTCTGTCTGACACGATCCTGGGCAACAGGAAAAATAATTTGCTCAACCCAAAAACATATTCCTCATGAGTGGTTGTCTCTCTGAATAAATCACTCTCCATCCTCTTGAGAGATACTACTCTCATGCCTCCATCTGAAATGCCTCGAAGGACTATCTTCTTCCCTCCTGATTCGAACTTCATCTCCATACTATGCAAGTTCATGGTGAACTCGCCAAGGGTACGCATCCAATGCATACCAAGGACCACGTCTGTGTCTCCAATCCCTACAACATAAAAATCATCCTGGAGGTCATATTCACCCATCCGAATGCGAAGATTGGGAATCTTCCGTGTACAAGTAAGAGTGAATCCATCTGCCATCATCACCTTGAAACCATCGAAAGGTTCCGTCTGCAAGCCCCGCTTGGCTACAAGCCCCTCATCTATAAAATTGTGTAGCACCTGTATCAATGAGTGTAGTAATCCGCTGTCCACTTAACACTCCTCGCACCTTAAATGAACCAGCCTTCTGGAAACTACAAAGTTGTGCCACAACTCCCTCTTTTTCATGTGTAGCCTCAACATCTCCATCACTATCTGAGCCACTGCTATCAAAATCATCCTGCTGGTCTGATTTCTCTGTATCTGAATCTGTAGCTGAAAAATACTCAATCTGTTTAGCTTTAGCTTTCACTGCACACTTGTGAGATGGATCCCATGGCTCCTTGCACTGAAAACATAATTTCTTCTTCCTTAGCTCATTCCAACTCTCGCTGTCCACTTTGCTAGGAGAATCTTTAGGTGAGTTTGAATTCTTCTGAAATTGTCTCTCATCCTTCTTATGCCCGAAACCCTTAGACTGAAATTTACTCCTGGAAGTGGATGACTCCATATCCCTAGCCTTGCGAATGGCTTCCTGCAAGTTGGGAGGATTAAGGGCTTTGATCCAGCCCTTCAATGGATCGGACAAACCATCAATGAACAACACTATGAGCCTCCTCTCGGAAATATCTGTAACCAAGACTGAGAGCCTCTAAAAATCAGCAACATAGCTCTCTACTGAACCCCACTGCTTGAGTTGCGCCAACTCCTTAAAATGGAGCTCTGGATCCTTCCTGTCAAACCTCTCAATCAATCTCTCTGTGAAGTCTGTATAGGAGGTAATATGACCATGTCCAAGGGTGAACATCCCATGATGCCACCACTCATGTGCTAGACCATCTAGATGTAACGCTGAATATTTGATTGCTTCTATCTCAGGCATCGGGTTCAAGTGAAGGTATGTGTCCAACTTTTGGACCCATGCTCTAGCAGTACTCTTCCCGGATCCATCAAAGTATGGTATAGAGAGTTTGCTAACCCTCTTCTGAAGCTCATGATTATGATGCCTTCCCCTTTGTGGCCTATTCCTGGCTCTCCAATCTACATACTCTTGGAAGGACAACTCTGCTCTAAATTCAGGACTGGAATTTTCCCAATCCCGTAGAATCTGCTCCTGGAAGTCATTTTGAGTAGGCTCCTCTTCAGGCTGCACCTCAACTCTGGGTGGAAAGGTGGGAATCAAAGGTCTAGTGCTCGCTGCCCTAGCTCTGTAATTCTGATCCGCACCCCCTTGGTTCACTGAACCCTCTCCGTTTCCATTATTTCTGTTGTTTCCAGCCTCACCTCCTCGCTGCCCATTATTGTTTTGATTGTTCTGGTTGTTGTTTGCATTGTTACAAACCATTTGTTGGGTCACTAGTGCAACTAATTGAGCCATACTCTGCTGAAGGTCACGCTGCCCCCTCTGTAATTTTGTTATGATCTCTCTATCTGTAGGTCCTCTGTTCTCTCTATCCCTGTCTCTATCTCCCATGATTTCTTCCTCTCTCCCTGTTTCCGGAAATGTGTCAAATGGGTCTTCGTCTATATTGGGATTAGGTCTGTTTCTTCTACGATAGTATTGGTGTGTACCCGGCTGCATTCAAACCCTCAGGATGGCAGGAAGAGCTGGGCTCTGATACCACTGTAATATTCTGCCCCCAACTGAGTTTTGGGTGTTTGCTATTTTTTTGTGTATTTTGCATAAAATGAAATGAACAGAAAATAAAATGACAACAACTAAGGAAAGCTGTAACTTTCAAATTACATTTCCCATCACAATGAGAATTGATACTAAGATATTACATGCATATAACAGTAAACCCTTTTAAGCAAAAGCTTAGAAACTAAGGTACCCGATTTTTATTGCAAGCTGGAAATGATCTGATACATCAATGGCAGCCACTTAGAAAACTGAGTTCTTCATTAGCAGCAAAATCAAACCCTAGCTGAATGTGCACACAAACTCTAAAATGAAGGCCCAAAATGTACGACCTCTACTACAAATGATAAGAAATCTGGAGTTTGCAATATTAAACACAAAACCCTCTCCAAACTCCTCAAAATGACTGAATAATTCTGCAACAATGTAGCCCACAGGCACTCCCTGAGTGAGAATGCACTAAACCACTCTGAAGATGTCTTGCAATCTCGAGAATGGTGTCCCTGCTGGAGGTTTCCGTCTCCACACAAGCTCCAATAAACCCCTGCAAATCAACTCTGCAAGTGCTCTCCAAAATGCTCATGAATTCACAATAGCCAAAGATATGAAAAATGAAGCTTCATCTCCTTTTTATATTACTCACCAAGGGGGTCGACCACATTGGGCATTTCATTACTTTTAATTTGATTTGATTTCATCTAAGTCCCCCTTTGAAATTGGTGTCCCTTTTAATCATACTAATAGTCACTTTATGATATCAAATTTAATTTTAAGTGACTAGCACATCCTTATGTCTCCCATATTAAAATATAAGGCCCAAAATTAATAAATTAAACATTACATTTAATTTATTAGGAAATAAACTTCGGCCATTAAAATTTCTTAGCTCCCCAATGCCGACCCAAGAAATAATATGAGAAACGGACACCCATTTCGCTGTAGATTCCAAACGTACCTTTCGTTCCCCAAGAAACTGCTCCAAACTGACTTACTAAAAATAGTAAGTCTCTATCAAGCTGTCCAAAATGGCCTGAAAGACTGGCAAAAGAACACACTGCCTGTCCAAATGACAACTCAACATCCCAAGTGGGCTCCCACACATCTGACACTGCCTACGGGAACCCGTGAGTAGGCAAGTCCACTCTGCAACTGAAGATTGACTAGGACGAGGACATTACAGTTTTAGAGGCATATAACATTTGAAGGTGCATTATTTTGCTAAAGATGCCCCAATATTTAATTTTACTAGGAGTAAGAATTTCCCACCCAAGAAAACTCAAGGGGGATTTATTTCTATAAATAGGAGCCATAGGTTCCATTGTAAATATCTTTTGGCCTTGGAAGTATTAGAACTACACTTTTTGAGTCCCACATTGTAATTTCTCTTTCCTCTTGGAACAATAAGAAATTTATTAGACTTTTTGCTTTCCATTAGTGGCATTGCCATCTTGGATTAAGGAATGCATGATGATTGTGGAACTGCCCTTTTGTTCTCTTGTGATTCCTTGTTAGTTGTATTTTATATGTGTGGGATACATTGTTGCTATTCAATTTTCTTTCATGTTGGTTGATCACACACTCTTCATAATATGGTTATTATTGTATTTTATTTTCAATTTCTTGCACCCTAAAATTTCAAATTGACTTTCTTACATTTATATTTTTACATTCACTTTATGTACTTAGTTATATTAGTTAGATTTAGCAAGGATAATGGGGAGCTGACCTAAATATTTAGGTTTAATAGAGGCACATGCCTCTTTCTTGAAATTTGTTGAAATGGAGTTGTAGGCACATAAGTTTGACCTTCCTACAATTTAACAATGACATTATCCTCAAAAGAGGAATCTCACCTTCTTTGACGAGGTCAAAGTTGATAAAGACAACATTATTTAGATTTGTTAAAGTTGGAACCACTTATACGAGTTGGAGATTTGTAGAAAAAATTACTTATTATAGGCAATTGATATACAACTTAATTTATTATAGGTGGTTGGTTTATTATAGGTACTATTTGTCCCATAGCTATGACCTATTGAGCTTGAAATTGTTGGTCATATTGATTGGTTTGAGAATGCCTAATAGCTATGGCACAATTGGTAGGATCATGTTTGACATTGCATGGGAAGAACCACAAAGTGGTAATCTCTGAATTTGCATTCACCATATTATTCTATACTTGGTTATTAGTTTTCCTTGCATTCTAAAGAGGGAACTAATATTTTGTAAGATATCGGGTCTTCCTATGTTGCCCTATATTGATTGGTTTCCACTACTTTTCCATGTATTTCTAATTCACCATTGTCCTCATTATATCCACCATTTCCTTCATTGAGAGTTTATATTTGTCAAGGCTTTGGGTGACAATATTGTTGCCACTCTATGGATGAGCTATTAAAGTAGGTAATTGAATATTTGTATGAAAGGTTCTATGAATTGAGCCAAATTAGTATTAGAACTATCAGATAATCCTTTATACCACAAAGTAATTTTATCTCTTAACGAGTAGATAAGCAAACATACCATGATATATTCTTCTTGGATGTAGTGAATCAACTTCAATATGGAGATATTGTTTAGATGGTCCATTGTTGTTTTGTTTCCTTTTGCATCAAAAGTTAATAAGGATTTTATGGCAGCGATTGGAATGAGGGAATAGACCCTCAAGTTCTCAAAGATCTTTGATAGGTCCAATTTGGAAGTTGATTTTGAGGCCTAGGTAGCATAGGAGCTTTATTGTGCTAAGAAGGTTGATTATATTGTATTAGATAAGGAGAAATCACATAGCCTTGAGGTAAGACTATGTATCCTTGCTATGGAGGCATTTGAAGGATAATGTGTTGTGGGAAACCTTGAGGATACTTTTGTACAACATAATACTAGGGCCAAATAGGAGGATTAGGATTTTTCATAGGTGGTGGGTTAGAGTACGTTAATTTTTGATTAGGTGGGCTTGTTTATTATGAATAGATAAAGATTTTGAAAGCCTTGTTGAGGGACTTGATGATTGGGAGGATGCATGTATTGATACAAATTTTGCAATGGTTGATTGACTAGAGATGACATTTGGTTTGGGGGGTTTCCCTAAAATCCTAGCATCTCCAATTCACTAGTTGGCACTTGTGAATTTTGAGTCATACCTTGACTTAAGACTAGGATGCAAATTTCTCCTCAAATAGAATAAATATTAGTTTTTGATGGTGGATTTACTACTTTGAAAGTATTTATTTATTGACTAGACCCAACTACCTTTTAAGTTAGAACAATACTCGTTGGAGTGTTATTTTGGATAAATTTATGGTTGACTAACTTTGACCTGGGTATTAGAAGATACCGAGATATGATTATTTAATGAATTGGTCATATTAGTTGAAGACCTCATCCAATTTGGGAATTGAAATAATGTTTGAGATACTTTGGGGATTCCATAAAGAAAGTTGGTATGAGTAACAGTTGGCTTAGCATTAGCCTAGTCTTTATTTGGACAATTTGGAATGATAACTGTATAGTCAAATATTAGGGGAACCCAAGGAAGTTTACTTATTTAGACATAGGGTTTTAACTTGTTTGATCAACCATTGGACCCATTCCTTTTAATGGAGTAGGATAGGTGTTGGATAAATTTCAGAATCATTGTCTTGGTGTACCCATGCAATAACTTGTTATTTTTTCCCTTGCATTCCTTCATTGGTATGATATGAACTCAGATTGTCAAAACTCTTTGCCTAGTTGGTATGTATTTAAGTGTGTGTATTTATAGGCTTGAGTCCCACTACATAATTACCTACATTGATAGAGTTTTAGGGTCAAGTTAAAAAAATTCTAGAAGACTAAATTGTTGCATTAAGTGGAACAAATCACTCAAAAAATAGGACTTGGAGAAAATGTTGAAAAGGAGTATCCCAAGAGATTAGCTTTGGGTTACTAGGTGTATCGATTCCTTAATGGGATTTTGAAAAATTATTGTTTTCTAGGTAATTCACTTCTTGGATCTTGAGCAAATCGCTCCTTGGATTGGACTTGGAAAATTTTTACTTCTCAAGAGATTCATTTTGATATCAGAGTGAATCTCTTTATTATCAAAGAGTCGATCACTTTTTGGATGATTAGCTTCAAATGGGGTGATTCACTTTAATGTTGGAGCGAACTGCTAAATAAATGAAGACTTTGCAAAGTCCTTTAAAGTTTGGAAAATCACTTTTTGTCCTTAACAAAATACAATTTAATGCCAAATTGAAGGAATCAAATAAATTTTGATGTCTTTGCTGCTGCTTTGTAAAGAACTTAAACAATCTTAATAGTTTCATAATAGAGTTTCCATTTGCAAAGCACCTGTGAAAATAAACACAAAAATGAAGATATACAAAATTAGTGTTCAAAATTGGACTAGGCTTGACTTTATCTTGGAAATCAAGCTCTTTGTGCATTGAAACTTGCAAAAAACATTTGGAATTGTGAAATGTCCAACTTCTTATGTGCTCATAAATTTGTTTCAATAAATTTAAAGAAAGGGGAGTGTGCCTCTATCAAGCTTTAGCTTTAGGTTGTCTCCCCACTATCTTTACTAAGTCTAATCTAAGCTAAGCTAAATGTAGAAAGTAAATGAGGAAATTTAAATGCATAAAAATAAATTTTAGAAGTTTAGGGTATGAGAGATTGAAAATAAATTACTACCATAACCATAGCAAAAAGAGTGTATGATCAATCAACACATGAGAAAATTGAATAACAACAATGCATCCCATATGTATGAAATAAAATTAACAAGGAATGACAAGAGAACAAAAGGGCAATGTTGTAATCATCACACATTCCACAATATAGGAGGGCAATGCCACTAATGGGAAGCAAAAAGTCTCATCAATTTTTTTATAATATATAGAAGGGGTTTTGAAAGGGTCCCCGAAATTTTTACAATAGGAGAAGCCCTGCAAAAGTTGGTCTAAGACCAGCAATACTAGGATAAGAACAACTATAAAGCACTACAACTAGCCACCCATCACCAAGTGAACCAGCTACAACTTATACAAAAAACAAAATTAGAAAAGTGCTGGTGAGCCTCCCAGCCAAAAAAAACTCCCACCAGGTTGTGCACAAAACCTTTCTTCATAAATAGTAAAAGCTTACAAAGCATCAAGGAGCATGCATCGCTAAATCCAATTGAAAAAGGCCTTTCGGAAAATTGTCTCTCCAAACTCTCCAAACAGATAGGCCATTGAGACTTATACCTAGGTTTACTATAAAGTCAATGTGGCAGTTTCCTTCTTTGAAGATATGCTTTATCTCCCTATCCTCTCTAGCCTGAAGAATCCATGTAGATTCCATAATCACAACCTCAATGTTCCAACCGAGGACTGAATCACTTTTGACCAAGTTTATAATATTAAGTGAGTCTCCTTCAATGCAAAATTTTTGGTACCCCATCTTCTCCACAAGTAGGAGACCTTGGTAAAGGGCTCTAGCCTCCACAACATGGCAATTTTAGATATCTAAGAATTAGCATATGCCAGCAGAAGCCCATCTCTATCATCCCTAAGCACCCCACCAACACCAACATTACTAGGATTACCCTTTGAAGCTCCATCAAAGTTCAATTTGATCCATCCTTGAGAAGGAGGTTCCCACCTCACAAGGGCTCGGGGATTAGGATCAAGAAGACCAAAAACCCAATTGCTCTGTTCAAAGCCAATTTTTCTTTCGATCTCATCAAATCATTATTAAAGAAGCAAGAGAAATTACAATGTGGGACTCAAAGTGTATTTTTTATTCTCTCAAGGTCAAAATGTGTTTTCAATGGAACCCATAGCTCCTATTTATAGAAAGATTCAACCTTGAGTTACCTTGGAAGAAATTTTTACTCCTAGTAATAGTAAATATTTGGGGGCATCTTTAGCAAAATGATGTACCTCTAAATGTTACATGCCTTTAAATACATCCCTAGATGGATTAGAAGTCTTCTAAAATGCTTAGTAGTACCATTACATGCAAAACTGTTTCTTTCCAAATATCTTCCTTGAGATCCATGCACTTCTTGCCCATTTTTAACTACTAATGAGCGATTTTATCTAAGAAGGGGAACGATTTGCTCTTTGTTGGGAGCACTTCACTCCATTTTTCCAAGCACTTCACTCCACTAGAACCAATTACATAACTTAGAGTTGTTTGTATCTCTAACTTTGAATTTGCAAAACTAGCTTCCTAAAGGCTCAAATTGTTTAGTTCATTGGTTTTGCAAGTCTTTAAAATGTTGGAGAACCCAAGTTAGTACATGTTAATATGCTAAGAGACATTAACTTGCTTAGTATTATACCGAAAACCTTAACTATTAAATAATAATGGGTAGGTCTCTTTCCATTTAATAGATGCTTAATAACTAGCTAGTCTTCAAGAATTATATTATTCCCCTGATTAGGGATGATTTTAGTGGTTACTTTTTAATAGGTAAAAGTTCTTAGTGTTTTCTCAATACTTAGTCAATGAAAATTTTATCTTTTAAAAATTTGCTAATATTTGATTAAATTGTGTAGCAATGTCCTGTAGGGACACCCTAGTGGTATGTCATTGGACTGTTATTTGGGCTTCCTAAGTTCAAATCATGGGGAGGGAGGCTCCGTTGTGCCCTCGATGAGTGTGGCCCACACTTGTGCCACTCGTACTTTGCCTTACTTCAAAAAAAATATTGTGTAGCAATTCTTAAAAGATTTAAATAATTAGTTCTAGATTCTTAGAATATTTAAATTGAAAAAATGCATACTTCTCTAAATTCATCCTCCTTCCCCTCGTGGAAAACTCCTAGTAAACTCTTACTTAAATATCATCTTGTAAAATTAACACATATAAACCAAAGTTTCTTCTTGCCTTATATTTCACCAAAAACGAAAAATGAAATGGTGTATCCTCTCTCTTAATATATCTCTCCCTCCAACCCAGGTGTTGTAGGTGAGTTGGAGAGGAGGGGGCAATCCTCTAAGGGAGGTCCCAGGTTCAAATCTCCACCCTACCAAAAAGCTGAATTGGGTACCCAAAATCCAATTGATAATGTTGGTGCGGGCAAGGTCGGGTGCGACTCCCGGGTGACTTTGACGGTATAGAACCCCCTGTTCGTGGTCTCTCAGACCAAGGCGGCCCCGCAAGGGGTTTTTCGCTTTAAAAAAAAAAAAAAAAATATATATATATATATATATATATATATATATATATATATATATATCTCCCTCCCATATAAAGAAAATATTGTTTTCTTTATAAAATTATATTTTCTTATTTTTATTCTAAAATTCAAATATATCACATATGTTTGCAGTCAAAACTTTTTACTAACACAAATTTTAAATGGTTTGCAATCTTCAACAAACCATATGCTACAAGTCCTTATTGTGCCTATTATCAACACATTCTTAAATTGTTTTTCAACTTTCAACATACCATATGCTACAAAAATTCCTATTATGCTCATCTGAAACAACTATTACTTGCCTCTACTAATAATCCTATCACAATTATATATTTTTTCCAAAAACAATGTGATCTTACTACTTGCTTTGTTTTTCCTATAAAGTATGTTATTTTTTTTAACTTAATATTTCTAATAATTTTTTTTGCCTTTAGATTTTTCACTCTTATTTATCCAATTTAAACTTATTTTTATAATAAAAATAAATAATATATGCAAATATATGCGTATGTTTATTATTTAAGACTAGATCTTACTTGAGTATAACACACATTGCAATTGTATGAGTGGATATTATGTCACGTGCACTTAAATGCATTTCTTGGGCTATTTCTATTTAATTTTATAACATAATAAATAGAATTTTTACTATAGTTTCTATAAAGTTTATGATCATATAGTGGAGAAGTGACTAAGATAATATTATGAATCTAATAATATTTTACTATCATAGTTACAATTATTTAGGAGCAAATATCATAATCCATAAATTTAGATTTTTTAAACATTCATTTTTTAATAATATTATTTAAAAGTGTATGAAATCTAATTATCCATGAATTTGACTTTTCTTTTGTTAAAAAAAATGTCCATATTTTTGAAATTGGATATGATGATTACTTGGTTTGTTTGTTTTTGCTCAGGCCTTAGATGTGTTCGAAAATTATTGAGGCACTCAAAGCTACAAACTACCAATAAAGTTCATGGTTATCATGTAAGACAAGTAACTAAGGTGAGCACGCCTATTCAAGTACAAGGAGTAAAACAACATCAAAGGAAACACTTATGGTGGCGGTGCTTAAGGATTCCTACAATTTCTTCTTTGAAGAAATGCACAAGATGATACTAAGCATATGGTTTAAATTGCATAGTAACTCAGCCTAAAATTATACATTTGGATGGAAAGAGGGGAGTGAGATAATTACAACAAATTATATTCAAAATATTCTTTAAGTAAAACCTATATATAATTTTGATTTGTTAAAGGGACTATGGTGAATATGATATTGTTGTATTCAACTACTTTTATTATAGATGTATAAATATTTTTATTCAATCAAAATATTTTATTCAATGTCTTTTGAGAACTTGTTTTTGCATGAATATATTTCAACAAGCAAAAAAATGACAAAATTTCAAATAAAAATAATAATCTTAAAATCGAGTTATCATACTTATTTTTTTATCTTTTATCATAATATATTAAGGTGGAAAACAAAACCCCCCAATATTGGCTCTCCATAATGGAGTTCAATCCTTACAACTTTAGTAAATTCTATGACACAAAAAACAAACTAAATTTATTAGCATTGGATATCAAGTATTCTAAATTCTATAATTAAGTAGCTTCATCCCAACCCCTAATAAAAATATGTTTGTATTACTTTTAGAAAATTTTGATGAATTTTATTTAAATAAACATCATGTGATTTTGTAATGTATTCTTGTCTTTTATATTATAGTAAACATAATATTAATAAATAAATTCATTTTGAACAAAATTATTTACTTGTGAAACATATAATAGTGTAACTTAGTTAAGTCGCAAGCTTACTACAGTGGTAAGGGCTTTGGCCTCTCATTGAGAGGTCCAAGGTTCAAACCCCACTTAGTATGAGGGCCCCTCATAAAAACCTGTGTAAAATTATTAAAAAAATAGTGTAACTTAGTTGAACAACATAATGTAAAAATATTGTAATGTATTATCATTTTATTTGTCAAGAATATTTTGAAGGACATGAACATGTTATAAGAAACTTATGAGCTAATTGCACTTAAATTTGAATGTATAAAATGAACAAATATACTATTTATTTTATTTTATAATTATTTTTTAATTATGGTAAATGAAGGGGTTTTGAAAGGGCCCCAAACCTTTTACATTTGCAGAAGAGAAAAATCACTTCCAACACCTACATATTACAAAATTTGGACTAAAAAGGAGCATGTTGCATACTTAGATACAACAATTTTGATTTAACTCTATCCCATGGGGATTCAGTATTTCTTAAATTCAATCCATCTGGTTTCTTTAGAATCTTCAGGAGCTTTAATCAATTCTCTATTAGCTTCAGATCAGATCTCCAATTCTGCCTTTCTTGAGAACTTTGGAAGCTTCCGCCTAGTCTTCATTCAATATGCAACCTTTTTTAATCAGCTCTTGAATCTCAGTTTAGTTTCCTTGAAAACTGGCCCCATGCTAATAGATCTTTTGCAGTGATCAATTCCCCTAAGGCTTTGAAACTTCTAACTCAGCAGCATCAGAAGTGTTTTCCTCTTTCAGAGTTATAATCATCAAAGCCTCCGGGAAAACATCATTCCATACCTTGGATCCATCCATCTGAACTCCCATGTTTGCCATAACATCAGCCGCAACATTACCTTCCCTGTAGATGTGTTGGATCATAAATGACTCCATGCTTGATAGTATATTCATTGCATCCTGAATAATACTTTCAATGCTCCAGCTAGCGGTTTGCTTGGCATTCAAACTGTTAATGATATTCATAGAATCCCCTTCCACTATAAGCTTCTTAACATTCATCTTTTTTGCAAGCCTTACTCCTGTAATCATGGCTCTCACCTCTGCTACATGGTTTGATGTATGGCCAAAGTTCATTGCATAACAAGATATCACTACCCTAGAGCTAGATCTCAAAACCCCTTCCCCTCCAACCTTCCTTAGATTACCTTTAGAGGCTCCATCAAAATTCAGTTTTACCCACTCTGAGGGGGAGGAGTCCATCTCACCTTTCTCTTTGGCCAACTAATCTGATTCCTTGTAGCTCTCAATAGTCCCTAATCCACTACTATTTCTTCCTCCAACTCATTTTCATAGATTTGGTTGTCCATATTAACAATCACATTTTTAAAGGGTTTGATTCTCTTAAAATGCTCTACACTATTAGCTTTTTTTGGAACACTCTTTATTCTTAAATTATTATTTTAATTTTATTCTCTCCCTCCATATCTACCAAATGAAATGAGGTAAGACAAAGATCTAAATTTTCTTCAATCATGGGCTATGATAAGGGTTAACCCAACTTTCCCATAAGGCCTCCAAAGACTTTGTTGTCACCCATTGAATTTTAAGCGATTGAAGAAGCGCATGCCAAACCTCCAAAGAAAGGGGGCAATGGACAAAAATATGATCAATTGTCTCCTCATCCCCACAACATAAATAACACCTATTAGGAATGATCATCCCTCTTCTTCTAAGATTGTCCACCATCAATATCCGATTTTGCAATGCCAACCAAAGAAAGAAAGACACCTTCGATAGGAGATCTTTAATCCAAACTCTATGTGAGGAAAATTTTGATTCTCCTTATCCCTTTCAAAGTCAAAATCTAAGTTAATAGTAAATATTCCTTTAGGATTAGGACCCCAAAAGAACCTATCCTCTCCTATGTTGAGCTGTAGATAGTAATGTTGTAAACTGAGATTGAGAGAATTAAGCCTACTTTGCATAATTGCATCAACTCCTTCCAACTGTAGCATGTGCCACACTCTACAATTATCTTCCTCCTTGATGTACTCTTGAACCATGTTTCCATATTTTTGCTTTAAATGCTAAATGATGCACTTCTAATAATCATTAAAAATTAAAGGCCTCTCTGTGACCCATGCATCCTCCCAAAAGCGTATCTTATCACCTCTTCCCACTTGCCATCTTAAACCTTTCCATAAGAGAATTCTTGTTTTGATCAACTCATTCCACAAAGATGATCCTAAAGGTGGATTTAAGCTATAAGCAAAGGGGATTCTATTCTCAAGATATTTTGTAGAGAGGATCTGAGCCCAACATTGATCATGTTCAATCATTTTTCACCACCCCACTTTGGCCATTAAAGCCCTATTCATCTACTTCACTTTTTTGATGCCCAGACCACCTTCTCGCTTAGGCCTACAAACTTTCTCCCATGCCACCAAACTAATCCTCTGTTTCTCTTCTACACCAGTCCAAAGAAAGTTCCTCTACATTCACTCCAATTTCTCAGCCATCGATGCTAGGATTTTAAATAAAGACATCATGAAAATGGGTAAGTTTTGGAGGGTTGCCCTCAATAGTTGTAATTTCCTCGCTTGAGTAAGGGAAGAGCCTTTCCATCCTGCAAGCTTTCTATTGAATCTCTCAAGCACTGAATTCCAGTATTCTCCTTTCATTCTACCTACAAAAAGGGGCATTCCCAAATATATAGTGGGGAAGTTGTCCACTCTGCAACCAAAATTTCTTGCAATTTTATTCTGTCTAAGTTGGGGAGTGTTAACAAAGAACAACCTACTTTTCAAGAAATTAATTTTTTGACCTGAAGTTGTTTCATAGGTTTTGAGAATTTTCTTGATATTCTCAACTTCCACAACTGATGACTCTGATAATATTATGGTATCATCAATGAATTATTGATGAGTAATTATATTTGAAGATGATGTTGGCCAAATTCCTTTAATCAAGGTTGCATCTTTTGTTGTAGTTAAGCTTCTTCCTAGAGCCTCAACCACTATTATGAATAGATAAGGCGATATAGGATCACCTTGTCTCAGCCCTCTTTTACCTGGAAAGAAACCTATTGGTTCTCCATTTACTATCATTGAATACTAAGGAGTGGAGATGCAAACCATGATCCAAAGCCTCCAATTTGCCCCAAAACCAAAATACTGTAACACTTTATCCAGAAACTCCCAAGAGACTCTATCATAGGCTTTATTCATATCTAACTTCAATAACATGCCTTCTAATCCTCTCATCCTCATAGAGTGTAGAGCCTCATGAATAATGATTATCCCATCCAAGATCTACCTTTGTTTAACAAAACCACTCTGTTGGGGGGAGATAATCTTAGGTAAAATACTCTTCAGTCTATTGGCTAGAACCTTTGTCAAAATTTTATAAATGGAATTGCATAGGCTGATTGGGCAAAAATATTTTAGCATGTCTACTCCTTGCTTTTTCGAAATCAAAACTAAGAATGTAGAATTCCATTCCTTGAGAATTATTTTTTCTCATTGAAATTCCAGCAAAGCCTCTAACATATCGTTCTTAATAATCTCCCAATAAGTCTGAAAGAAACCATTTGGGAAACCATCCAGACCTAGGGCTTTATCCTTCTGCATGCTAAAAACTACCCTACGCACCTCCTCCTCTGAGAAAGGACTATCCAAAAAATGATTTATTTCACTATTCACCACTTGGGGAATATTCTTCAACAATTTGTTAACTAATTCAACATTTGTTACATCTTCCATGCTGAGGAGATTTTGAAAAAAAGAAATTGCTTCCTTTTTAATATCCTCTTCCTCTTTTATTTCCTTGCCCTCTTCTATCTTCAATATTCTTATTCTATTATACACCCTATGTCTAATAGTTGTGAGATGAAAAAATTGGGTGTTCTAATCTCCTTCTTTGAGCCATAAAGCCCTAGATTTCTATCTCCAATGGACTTCTTCCTGGGCTAATAAAGTGTGGAGATCAGACAAAAGCACCTTTTATTTTCTATCTAATTCCTTCATGCACCCCCAATTCTGAATTTGCTCTTCCACCTCTTCCAAGCTAGCATTTAGATTACTTTTTCTCTCTTTTAAATGACCAAAAACCTCCTTGTTCCAAACCTTTACATTTTTCTTAACATTTTTAGCTTCTAAGAGACTTGGAATATTTTGGATCCCCTAATATCAATGTTCCACCATTCTAAAATATTTTGAGCTAAATAAGGATGTGACATCCACATTAACTCAAATTTGAAGGGTCTACCTTTAACTCTTCTCCCCTCCAACACTTCCAAAAGTAGTGGTGAATGATCAGAGGTAATCTTTGGGAGGGCTTTGAGAGAATAGTTATCATAGTGAGTTAACCAAGATTGGGATGCTAATACTCTATCCAATCTAATTTGAATGTAGTTGCTTCCTAACCTCCTATTAGACTAGGTGTATTTAGCCCCTTTCAGATCCAAATCCATCAATTTACATTTAGAGATAAAATCATTAAATTCCTCCATACTATTAGAATAACCCAAACTACCTCCCTTCTTGTCACTAGGATACAAGGGTGTGTTAAAATCCCTAGAAACTATCCATGGCCACTGAGACACCTCATGAAGATTACTAAGGAGCTCCCAAACCCTTTTTCTTCCTTCCCTAGTGTTTGGGGCATACACATTGGAAACAACCCAAGAAAAGTTTGTAATTTTACAAGTCAAGAGGACAGACACACACCTTTCATTTCTTTGAATACATTGACCATCAAATCTTCTAGGGTCCCATAAAGTCCATACACCTCTAAAGGCTCCCATCATTGAACTTCCCACCATATCCACTTCCTTCCAAATGGTATTTTTAACCGATTGAAAATTTTGCTCATCAATCTTAGTCTCTTGAATCAAGAAGATACTAGGTTTATATTCTTTTCTCATCTCCCGAAGTACCCAATGTTTTGTAGGGGCATTCATACCCTTGATGTTCCAAGATAGAAAATTCATTTCTTAGATTTTGGTGGGTTCTTCCCCCACCCAAATCTAAAACCTTCTGAGTACCATCTGCAACTTGTTTTGCTGCCTCTCTGGATCTAACCACTCTAGTTTTTTGCCTTCCTCTAGACATAAAAGAGCCCACATCCACTCTTTTCTTGGCATGCTTTAAGAGAGTCAATAACTTCAAATCCTCTTCAGATTTTTCTATATTTGTATCCTCTGAAGACTCCCATTCCTCTATATCCATTTCCTCTTCTAGTCTATTCTTAAATCTCTCTCCATTCTAATTTTTCCCCTTCTGGTGAGGTATTTCCCCTAGAGAACTCTCATCCTTGTTATCATATTTCTCCCTCTGATGCCTGACCATGTTTTCTTGATTAGTTTCCTTATTCTGGATGTCATAATCTACTTCAACCATTGGATTCTAAAGACTTGCAAAGGAGTTTTGGTTCATGAATTCAACTTTGTCATAAGAGGGTTCCTAGGTTTGAAAATTTTCTTTCTCAATGATAGAGGGGTTTTGATCTATGAGGTTCACCTAAATTGCTTCTTCTAGAATTTCCCCTTCCTCCATTGTCTAGGTCTCCGAGTCTTCAATAGGGGTTTCTTGGACCTCAACCTTATTCGATTTCTTCTCCATTGGAATGACTAGGTCTCCCACCTATTTGGATCTTGAATCTGAAGCCTCCTTCCTTTGCCAAACTTTTTGAGGGTTGCTCTCCTTCTTCCTATTAGGGCATAAATTTCTTGAATGCCCTAGTTTCTTGCAAGAATCACATCTTGAGGGACTGTTCTCATATTCGATAGACTGCACCCAACTTCCATGTTTAGAAATGAGTTCTATTGAGTTGGGGAGTTCCTTTTCCAGGTCGACATTCACACATATCCTAGCATACACCAACCTCGACTTTGCTAACATTGTAGGATCGATCACAACTAGACTACCAACCTCTTTAGCAATACCTATCAACACTTCCTCATGCTAAAACTAGAAGGGTAAACCCAACAATCTAACCCAAATAGGAGCTTGATGAATGCTCTGCTTATTTGGGTCAAAGTTGGGCCCCCATTTTTGCAGAAATAAACCTCGACGTCCAAAAACCATGGGCCGCCCCATAAGATGTGATCTGCATCCTCTTCGTAGTTTAGTTTGATCATGAAGAACCCTTTAGGAAATACCGCTATCTCCATGTGCCCTAGGGGGCGCCATTTCATCAAAGCCCATTTTCTTATAGTGTCCAAATTTGGTCGAGCATCGATAAACTTTCCCACTAAGTTCATTGCTCCTTGGGCCATCGTTAGGTCTACCAAGATGTCTGGAATGATGAGTTTTCCTTGCTCTAGGCTTAAATCGAACCGCTTCTCCACTCCTTTGAGCTTTCCTTTCACCACATTTAACCATGATCGGGCCCTCGGGTCAAAAAGCCTGTTCTACAGATTCCCTGGGACCTACGCACCACTGAAAACACCTTCCTTGGAGTTTCCCGCCTGACCTTCCTCGGGCTCGACTTGCAGACCATCCATATTTTCAATCAAAGGTGCACTTGTCATATTCCAAACTACCTCTTAGCTCGCACTTCCTCCCGGATCACACTACATGCTTTTATAATGCCCCATGGGCTACAAGAGGGGTTTCCAAGGTGGATTTTCCCCTCGATAAATGTAAATGTAATGTCACCAAAAAGTATTCTAGACCACCTCAAAGTGTGGGTGGGTTTTATGCTCGATGACCACCTTTGGTTGAATGAGTCTTTAAGAGCCCTACACACAACCAAAACAATGGTTAGTAGCACCTCATAGGCCCACCTAGGTTGGACCCAAGTTTATGTAAGATGCAAGCAATAAAAGTAAACTTGGATTAAAGCATTATCATAGCTCAAAATGAGACAAAATACAAAATATCACCTTGCTCACCTCTATCGATTTTCTGCTACAAGATTTTTGACTTTGACTGATCCCTAGAGGGAACTACCTAGGGGGTCTAGTTGTGACTATGAATCACCTAGGGGGTACAGTTGTGACTGTGAACTATCCATTGGGGGTGGTTGAATCTTTGTTGCTAAGAATGTGATACAATATTAGGAGAGGGTTCTCTATGCTATTAGAAGTTGAATGCCTGACTGAAACCATTCCTGAGAGGAAACTACCCATCGAAGGGCAATTACGACTATGAATTGCCTAAGGGTGGGTAGTTGAGGCTGTGTTGTCCAGAATTTGATGAAATCTTATTTTCGATATGGTGTCAGGAGTCTAGAGTCACCTAGAGCTTCCACCTGTGAGCAGTTTTCATAAAATAGATGCATGCAAATGGAGGGTTGCAATGTTATCCATGGTTGATATGCAAGCAAGTGGTGTACACACAAGAGAATTCTAATTAAATTTTGGTATGTAATATCACACTCATGTTTAAATGAAATAAAGAGGGAGGATATTTATAGAATTTTGAAAAGGGTTAGGGGGTATTGAGGTGGACATAACCTGGTATCAGTGACTTGGATGAGGGGATATAAATCTGGGTTTTTCAAGGTGGATGGTCAAATGGGTATGTGTGCACCATGCCTCATTAATATCCTTGGGTTGGGAGAGTCACCCTACTCAAGTGCTATGTGTATACCATGTCTCATTAATTCCCTTAGGTGAGGAGAGTCCTCACCACACCCAAATGGATTCAAGAGCATAGGGGGTTATGTGGGTGCATGGGGATATGCAGAATAGGGGGTAGGCTAGGCTAGGGTGAGGTGGACCTATGCTAAAATCAAAGGGTGGTCTAGTGGAATGTCCACATAGGCTAAGGTAATGAGACAGACACATGGTGACCATGGGCTAGGTGTAGGATGGGGCTAAAAGGGGCTGATTTTATGTTTCTAAGGTTGCATGCCAAATATTTAAATTAATTGGGACCTTTGCAAGATTATTAATTATTGACCTTAGACAAATGTTAATTTTAAATTTTTTAGGTGTCTACATTTACCCCTTTTTTATATTGTATTATTTTAAACATGATGCGATGTAAAAATACATGACATAAATATGATTGGATTGATGATGGATTTCAATGGATGATGATGGTCAATAATAACTTTTGGCATACCATAATCATAGTTGAAGGAGAAGACATAGGTTTGGCTCTAATTAAGAACAATGTAGGAAGCCCCAATAATGGAAGGAGCAAATATATTTGAAACTTTATCTTTGATAAATTATTGAGATCATTTTGATTTGGCAAGTTGACCAGCCATTGGTATGGGTCCTCATGATGCTTCAATTGATTAGATAAGTGGAATTAATGTTGCCACCTTGGTGAAGCAAGTGTGTGAGTAATCATACAAACATTGGCATGGAGTGTACCTAATTAGATTCAATTGGATTTTGTGTTGAGAAGAAATTTTTTCTTTTTACCCTAGTAGAGGGGGTTAATGATAGTCTCAGGTGAATATTCTTGGATAGACATAATTCAGGATTGAGTGTTTGGGTATTGGACCTATTTGAAACACAATTTTTTGGGTAATATCTACCCCCTAAAGTGATGAATTGATGGATGAAGAAATAAAAGAAAACAATGAATTGCTTGATAAAAATGTCATTCCACAACTAAGATATGGGAATGAATGAGGTGGAGGGCCATATTTACTAGTTAGAGGAGGAAAAATGTAGGTTTTTGTTTTGGGAACCTCCCTAGGTGATCTCCAATTGTATGGTATAGTCGAGCGCGTGCCATGATATATGGGGGAGCACACGGTGCGAGTGCTCATTTGCATTGCATTCTATGGGAGAATTAGGAGTGAGAGTTAGGGGTACGAGCAAGAATTTGATGTAGAGAACTTGCAAAGTTGAGGTACGATTGGATGAGATTATGAGTGGTGGCATTGGACCAAGTGGTGGAGGGAGTGTAGGGTTGGTTAGTGAACATTTTGCCCTTTTATCTATTTTTGTAATTACAAGATAAAATGGACCCTAGGGATTTTTTTGTAGTGAAATGAAGTCGTAGAAGGATAGGATAGTGTATAGAAATGTATATTTTATGTTGTTGGGTTTGTGGGGTTTGCACGTGTTTTGCTTTATTTTTTTTTAGGGGGGTTTATGTGGATGTGTGCATGTGATTTGATTTTTCCTTGTTTACGCTTTTGGGTGCTTGTTTTATTGATTTTTTAAATGTTTTTGGCTAGTTCATGATAATGGGTATCTTGATATACCTTTAGTTGGCCAACCATATAGGGCTAGGTGATTGAGTCAACCATTTGGGGTTGGGTGATTGAGCTTCTAGGATCGAGTGACTGATGGATTTTTTTTGGTTAATGAAATATGAGTTTTGATGGGGGGAAATGGTAGCAACTAAAGATTTTGTGGTTGAGACAGATTCAAGCAACTTTTTCATAGGTTGAGGGATTTGTTGGATGTGGGTGATTGGATTGGTTGAGAGGGATAGGGTTTGAGGGGGAAGCTCATTTGGAGCCTATACATGCTAACAGGTGCTATTTATTAGCATTCTGTGAGATATGAGACCTTTATAGGGGTACACCATCTTTCGACAGGGGAGATGATGGTGACATTGGAGGATGTATACCAGATACTCCAATTGCCCATGGAGGGATGCATGATCATCACAATAGATGGACCACAAAAGGATGTGGTTATGGATATGGTTTTTGTGAGGGTTGAGGTGTGGTGAACACCGATAGTGGGAGGATTATTTATGAGTTATATTATGATGAGAGTGTGTTGAATCAGATATAGGCCATGGTTATGGTATTCATATTGAGTATTATACTACATGATTCTTCAAGTGTGTGATTACCCTAGAACATGCTGGGGGTGGTAGAGGATTTGGTAGATAGATCAATGGTGTATGTATAGGCTCTAAATTTACTAGCCCATACATATTGAGACTTATATGAGGTGTGGAGGACCGACCAAAGGGGATTGAGCTATAATTTACTACTATAGGTGTGGGCATAGGAGCACATAGTAGTGGATAGGTCCCAAGGGTTACCCTATGATGCACATAGGTGGATGGGGCTATATATAACTAGGCCTTGAGGTGGAAGAGAGATAGGGAGGGCCAGGTGAGCAGGCCATATGTGAGGGATGACAATCATTATTGAGCGTGGGTGAGTCTAAGGCGACAAGGTGTTACTTGGTGATCATGGTAGAGTGGCCAAATATGGGATGATGATGAAATTTAGCTAGCTCATGTATAATAAGTGAGGTGGGTTGTTGGATGATAGAGTATCCAATGTAAGTAGTTTTAGTATACTTAGGTACTATGACAGTTTGGGCTTAAAAAAGAGATTCTAGATCTATCAATGATATACAAGAGGCTGTATAATGATATGGAAGCTATTCCATAAAATAGACCCATTGGGAGTGGAGGCAGATGAGGTTATAATAGTACTATATTTTGATGATGTTGGCACAATACTAAACTATGATATATGGGCCATGTAGTAGTGGCAAGTAGGAAGAAGTGCAAAGGAGGAGATGGAGAGGTAGTTGTTGGAGGATTAGGGGCTAGTGGAGAGGGAGAGGAGGAGGAGACAAAGTAATATGAGCCATTGAGGTGATGATTGCATCATCGACTACTTGAGGGAGTAGGCCTTTTAGGAGCAATGACCGAGGAGGCACTAGCGACTAATTTTAGGAGTGGGGATGATTTATATTTTGATGATAATATGGAGAAGGGTGGATTACTAGAGTTAGCTAATGTAATATACAGGTTGAGGAAGAGGATGTAGTAGCTAGGGGAGGGTAGAGACAGACAATATGTAGAGAGGACAAAGTTGTAGGGGTAACTGGACACAGTAACAGCTAAGAGAGATTAGCTACGATAAGAGGTCGAGCAACTGAGGGGAGGTGGGGACATGGTGACAACATAGGTAGAGATCACACGATTGAGGCAAATATGAGATGAGTTCAATGTGCTTTATCTTTGGGAGAGGAAGAAGGTGTTAGCCTATGAGGAGGTGATGGTGAGCTAGGGTGTGTCCATGCTAGCATACTTTGCGATCATAGTGGAGCCAAAGGAACACACTATCATTAGTCCATGTCGTGCCCCATTTTGAAGATCCCATAGTGTCTTGAATGTTAGACACAAATCCAAAATAGGGTGGCGAGTAGCAGTAGAGAAGTGGGGGTGATGGTCAAGGAGTCCATGAGGGGAGTGGCGAGATGATAAAGAGATAGTAACCGTGATGGATATTTTTAGGCATAGCCATGAGGCCATAATTTTTTATTGAGTATGATGTATGATATTGTATATGGATGTGATGTAGCCTGAGGGGTAGTTTTGATGTAGCCTATGAACATTGATAATGATGCCTTTATTATGTATATGAAATGATATATAGATACCGATGAGTTAATATTTGTGATGATGTGATGTGTGTAGATGATTATGATTTGTATAATTTATGAATTCCTTTGATTAAATATATATGCTTATGTGGAATACCATGTATTCACGATGTTTATGTTATGGATGATGATGTGCTAATTTGTTTTCATGGTTTAGACTCACATGTGTTTGGTTGATCACGTTTTGGATATGTGTATATTTATTTCATAATAAAAATTAGTTTAATTAATCAATGACAAATTAATGACACATTAACACAACATGAAATAAGATAATTACAATGGACATAAGACATAAGACATGGCAGATAATGCATTAACCAAATGAATAGTGAATAATGACTTATGATGAATGACACAAATATAAATTTTAGGACATATGTATAGTGAATGGGAATAAGCCAAGATGTTTGTTGCTCAAATACCTTGGGATTTTTAGATCCTAGAAGTATTTCAGGAAACTCAAACACTCTGGTGATACCAATCAAATTCATCCACAGGTCAATCAATATCCCATGGAAACCTAGACCATCCTAAAAAGATCAAGCCAATCATAGACCAATGTGTGTGCAATGATGTTCTTTGTCAATCTTGAGCAAGGTTGGACTAACCACTTGTAACTCAATCCAATATAAGCTAGCTCATCCATGAGCATTCAAAGGTTTGTACAAAAGAAGGTCACTAATGTGATAGATTTGTCACCACGCATAGGGCATACTCCACTATTAGTTAAGAGTTTATAGCCCTAATGGAGGTTAAATCCATAATCCTTCAATGTAGATCCACTGCTAGCTAGGAATCTACAGCCTCGACGGAGGTGTCTAAAATACTTGAGGAACCAGATGGTGAATCTTTTTTCATCATTTATTTATTTATTTTGAAACATGTAATTTGGATCCTCAGGTTCAAATTATGTGCATGATAGGATGTACAAGAAATATTTTTACTTTATGGAAAGATACTCATGGTATCATCTTCTCTAAACTCAAAATTTGATTAATGTGTGATACGTGCATGGTCCAATAAGGAACTCGAGTTAGCTAGGGGAGGACAAAATTTCTTTGGAACATGACAACTTTTGATAAAGGTTGAGTGGGACACTAGGTATGGTTGGTCAACATAAACAACCTCTATTTCCAAGCAACCTAAGAAAATGATTGAACAAAATATTGTGACAAGTATATCACTTAGCATATGTGACTAACAGGGGATGCAAAATGAACAAGGAATGTATGACACAATAGATAGGACGATATGAAACACGAAACCATACTATATAAAGGATAAAATGCATGAGATAAACATGATGCAAGACACCTAGATGGCATATTATGTACAATTTTTATATTTCATCAATTGATTATACCAATTTAAAATGTTGGAAACACATATACACACACCCAAGGTGATCAACTTAGTGATGGATTTTGAAGCCTTAATATTAATGTACAACTTAGGATACATTCCACATGATCAATTCTAAGATTACCACAATATAGTAAGATCAAGATAATGATGTAAGTAGAATAATATGAGCAAACTAATATGTAAATCTAGGCTTATAATATATCAACTAACATTCATTAATATGTAGTAATATGAATGTAATAGTCTGAATCATATATGTAAGAAGCATGTAGAAAAACTTACAATATTAATTGCTCAAACATATGCAATCATATATTACTACACTTTACCTTACAAATGTAGTACTTGAATCTTTGATATTCGATGATGGATCTATGCTTCTCTATGGATTATTATATAGCCATAGTAGAATGACTCTGTATACTTGAATATTCCTTTCCATATGCCAAGTCTCATGACTCTTGGCTTATCTACTTGACACTTGCATACACATAAATCTATCTTGTATGCACACCTAGACATGAATATTCACTTATCACTCTCTAATATAAGAACACTTGTGCACACTTACATATAAGACACTTATGCACATATACTCACATAACACTTGCACACTTACTCACATGACACTTGTGTATTTCCTGCACATTATTACATTACATGAAATATTACTCATACTCTAATCTAAGACATAACCCTAATATAATATTTACAAGTTGTACCATGAAGGTACCATGGGGGTACATTAGCATGTACCAAATAATTTTCTCAAACACCCCCTATATTACATATTTTGTTTATTGAAGACTTTAGTCTTCGATCTAGGTCTTCATCCTTCATATTCAATCTACAAGTGGCCTTGTAATACATGTGATGTTCTGCTATCCTTGGTTTGCTCTTATTTTTGTCTTCTATAGTGTGTTCTTTTATCTTCAATCTACTTCCTTTAGATCAATATATGAACCCTTAATATGAGATTCTCCTTTGTCTTCTAATTCAGTTTTTCTATCGCCCTTATTGAAATGATTTATTTTCTTCTTGTTTCTTCTTCTTTGTTTCTACATCTTAATTATAGATATATCCAATGATATATATTCTAAACATTGAGTTAGTAAATCATCATAATAATATTGTCCTGATTCCAATGATTCCTTATTGAAACTAACATAAGCTTCATTCAAGTTATATGTGAATTTTTCTTTTTCTTGTTTCTTCCCTTGAAAGAACTCAAAGCTAATTAATGATAAATACATCATTAAGCATTATTTTGAAGAGAACCTAATAGTATTTTGAGAATTCCACCATGTTTTGAAGATTTTTTCATGAAGATAACTTATAAGTGTTGTAAAAATTTCTTCTTTTGCCTCCTTGAGAAACAAAGACAATTTTTCTTTTAAATCATTAGACATTTGTTTCTTTCCATAAAATTCATTTATTAAGTTTTGAGAATAAAACTTAAGTGTATGCAATATTTTTCACTATCCTCATTAAATGCATTCTTAACAACTTCTTCCATGATACACAATCAATGTCAAGAATATATTTCCTTTGATGTAGACTATCTTATAACTCCCTAGGTATAAGGTTTCTAAATTTGAATTTTATGAAGTAGAAATCCTTGTCTCCCAAATATATTTTTTAATTTTTTTAATTTTTTGAATTTACATGGTGGAATCAGTAGCCGCCACAAATCCGGGTAGGCTGTCCAACTTTTATGGCTGCCATAGTATTCTATGCTATCCATCCCGAAAGCCGCCACACAGTTCTTCGCGCAGTCCTCCCCTATAATCACCATGCCACAATCATTTTAAACCTTCTATGCTGCTAAAAGCACCAATAAAGGAACAAGTGTTTAGTTCGACGAGGCTCGAGATTTGAACCTTGGACCACCACCCCCCTTACGGAGTTTGGTCGAACCAATTGGTCTACACCTTAGACCTTTGTCTCCCAAATATTATAAACTAAAAAATATGAATTTTGCAAATTTCAAAATTTTAAATTTGAATTTGTAAGCCTTTTGAATCCCTAATAATTAATTTGCAAAAATATAATAATCTATTATTTCAAAAACTAATAAATCAAATCAATCTTAAAAACTATTAAGAAACCATAACTCTAAACTTAACTCTCCATTAAGTAAATTATTTCTCTTTTTCAATCACTTATCACTCCTAAACTTAATTAAACTTAATAACCCTAATAATTTAAAATCTTATAACTTATCTCTTTTAAGGTCTTAACAATTTAAAACATTCACTAAACCTTATTTCTTTGAAAATAAACTTTGTAAAACCTAATTCTTCCTTTCTCCACTATAATATCTTGACTACTTTCGAAATGACCTTGGCAAACACTTTAATCCATAAACTTCAATCATTACAAGGCTCTAACAAACATTTTTCTCATGATGCTTGATCGTTCACTTCTAAATTCTTCTTACATGGCAAGGTAAGACGTCTAAAATATTATTATTTCTTTTTGGTTATGTAAAAATCCTTGATGTTAGTGAGGTTTGTTCGACACTACTAAATATGCCTAACATTATAACACTCAAATTAACCTTATGCTTTCTTCTTCAAGAATCATTTGACTCCTTTCTCCTTCAGCTTGATGTTGTTTCTCAAGTCCCACCTATTGGCTATTCATTATATTCCTTAGATGACATTCCAAATGCAACCTTTTGAGTATTTGCTCTACATCTCAAGTTATATTTCAAATTGTACCTCTTGAGTGTTTTCTCTATGTCTTAGGTGATGTTTCGAATGCTATATTTTGAGTGTTTGCTCTACGTCTTAGGGGATGTTATGAATCCCTTTATTGTAACTGATTGAATGGTTTACAGTCTACCCTTTCCACCTAGTAGCTTGGTGGGTTGATCTCACTATTTACGCTCATTGCCTAGTAGCTTAGTGGGTTGAGCTCATTGTTTGCACTCACCGTCTAGTAGCTTGGCTGGTTGAGCTCACTGTCTAGGCTCTCTACCTGGTGAATGTCGTCCTCTATAGCACACTTATCTCCTCTAATTATGATGCTCAACCTTAATGTCTGATAAAAAAATAGATAGCACAAATATCTTTTGCATTGGTTACTATATCTTCTCTACCTAAAACCTAGTGTTCTGACTTGATAAATGGTGCAATGTTATTTGTTATTTCTTGATTATTAGGCACTCTAATAACACATAGTTGTGCTCTTTTCTATTAAATTTTGTTAATGCATTGTTGCACTAATGGCTTCTACGTAGAATACATATCTAGAAAAGTTTAGTTTTTACCTAAATTTTATGTGCAAGTTGGATGGATGATGCAATTGCTATATTCTAATGTTGTTTGGATAGCCTTTGGATAGACTTTGTTGACTATATCTATTTTCTAAAAAAATAGATTCTCTTTTTCCTTCACTTATAGGCTGAATATATGATGCTCTTTATGCTACATGCTTTCTTTCTTCCTTTTTTAGTCGACAAAATAGAACTGCATCCTTTGACCTTCTATCATTATGAACCTTTTTCTATTATCACAAGCCTTTCTCTAATGACATCTCTTTCAACTTCATATAGACCTCTTTTATTACTTATAAGGGTCTTTCTTTCTTGGACCTCATTTTTTTGAAGGACCTCTTTACATTATGAATCTATGTAACCTCTTAGAAAACCAATGCTCAAAGTTAGCTTTACTAAATTACTTCAAGAATGATTTACTTGACTTCTAATTCTTCTATTCTACTCTTAGGAAGCTTTGAATGCTTCTCAATCTCCTGCAACCTTCTCTGCTTTCCAGAAACTGAAATTCTTCCCTATAATTTATAGGAATCTTCTCACACTTCTATAGCATTATATTTATCTCTACAAACTTTCTTAATAATGTCTTAGGTCATACCTAAGAACCCAAAACATGTCAAGGTGACTCAGATTTCCCTAATGCTTCAACCAAATTCGAGATGACTTGATTGTATCAAATCCTTCAACTTTCTTCTATGTTGATAGGTATCAATGTCAAGGATTATGTATGTCCCTAAAAATATTCTTATATCAAGGGTTGGATATTTTCCTAAATGATTAACTATCTTAAATTTTATTCACCTCCAATATGAGTCATTGTCTTCACTAGTTATTCTTCAACCTAGTGGAAATACTCTAGTTTTTTCTAATTTGATCTTACAATAGAGTCTAGGTCTAATTCCATTTAAAATAGAAAAACTCTAAATCAATTTCATGAAACTAGACAAAATAAATTTTATATGCAACTAGCTAAATTCAACCCGTGCAAGAAACTACTTGTAGCAGCTCTTATACCACTAATAGATTTTGAAGCCTTAATATTAATGTAAAATTCATAGGATAAATTCCACAGGATCAAATATAAGATAGCCACAATATAGTAAGATTAATATAATGATGTAAGCAAAATAAGATGAGCAAATTAATATGTAAATATCATCTTATAATATATCAACTAACATTCATTAATATGTAGTAATATGAATGTAATAGCTCGAGTCATACATGTAAGAAGCATGTAGTAAAACCTACGATATTAATTTCTCAAATATATGCAATCCTTTATAACTCCACTTTCCCTTACAAATGTAGTACTTGACTCTTTGATATTCGATGACGGATCTATGCTTCTCTATGGAGTATTATATAGACACAGTAGAATGACTCTCTGTATACTTGACTATTCCTTTCCATATGCCAAGTCTTATGATTGGATTCTCTAATTGACATTTGCATACACATGACTTTATCTTGTATGCACACCTAGACATGAATATTCACTTAGAACTCTCTAATATAAGAACACTTGTGCACACTTACATATAATACACTTGTGCACATATACTCACATAACACTTACACACTTAGTCACGTGACACTTGTGCATTTCCTGCACATTATTACATTACATGAAATATTACTCATACTCTAATCTAAGACATAATGCTAACCTAATATTTACAAGTTGTACCATGAAGGTACCATGGGGGTACATTGGCATGTATTAAATAATAGAATATTCTCCAACACTTAGAATAAGCCTCATGCATGAATGCAATGGATGAATGTGTTTTGAATGCAATAAAAAGAATGATGAAGGGAAGGTTTTGAATTATTTATAGCATGGTATGGAAAAGAAATGGGAAAAATAATAGGGGAAGAATGAAATGCAAAAGGAAGGGGAAATGAAGAGGAGAATAAAGCTAGAGAATAGAAGAAGGTGGATGAAGGAAAAAGAAAATGAGGAGAGTAAACGACCAACCATAGGTACATAGGCTCTTTGTGCATGACCATACAATAATGGCATGGAACCTATGAATAAAGGAAAATAGAGTGAAAGAGGTAAAAATGTGAGAAATAAAGAAGAAATAGGAGGGAAGAAGAACCAATCATAGGTATATAGTTGCTCATGCATGATTATACAACAATAACATGGAAATTGTGGAGGAAGAAATAGAAATAAGAGGAGGATAAGGAAAAGTGATCAAAAATAAAGAGAAAATAAGAATGAGGTAAAAAAAAAGCAAATGGAGAGAAGAAAGAGGATGTTAGACTTGATGTGGACTAGTTGCTATTGTTGTTGACTATGGGAAGATCGTGAGGTGGATGGATAGGACTACTAGAGGATAGGTTGGGGATTCTTCTAGAAGATGGAGAAGTTATCAAAATATGGGTGGATGAGGATTAGGTAGGAGTGGCAGATGTTACGATAAAATGAGAAGTGGATGTGGGATAGGATGATCAATGGGATGTTTTGGCAAAAGGAGCACATAAAAGATAGGGAGAGGAAAAAGGTGAAAGTAAAAACTACCATTATTTGAAGGATTGGATATGGGGTGAAATGGGCTAAAACTTAATTGAAACTATCAAAAGCAATAGAGAGTGTCAACTTGCTCCTCAATCTTATCCTCAAAATTGTCAGATGGGGAGACATGGATCACCACAACTTGGAAAGGCTCTACACGAATATCGATCATAGATTATCTAAAATGCTCAATTATGTGGGTTTACTTAGGGTCAATGTACTCATCATAATCATCCCCATAAGATCAAGATTAATATACTTAAGACCTTCTTCAAGGAGGGTGGTCGAGAAACTCTTGTTATACCCTAGGCTAGATTTATCTTTGGGTAATTGTTAGGGGGTTCAACAAGATATTGTGGACCCTGCTCATATCATCTGATACAAAAGCCTTACCATTGGAAATATTGAGAATACAGAATGGTGAAGGATGAGTTAGACATGTAGTTGATCTTCTCGTAAAATGGGTCTTTGGGCTCTTAAAGTATAGGCTTATCGAAGGAGGTATCAACTCCCCCATATATAAAATTGGTGTGGTTAGATGAGGAGCCTATGGGAAAAATTGTGCCTATAGTCAGGGGAGCATCGTGAGGATGACAAAATTCCCTAATTGATTCCATGGGAGGAGGTTAGAACATGACATTATATACAAGGCACTCCCGTGAATCGAAATTGGACAAATGGATAGACACATGAAGTGACCCTTGACTTGCTTATCATGACGGAGGCCTCAAACCTTCAATATTCAGAGGCATAGGTGGATCAACTAAAGAGGATGAAGAGGCATATTGGGAGGATGACATGAAAGGGGAAGATGAGGATGGCAATGAGGGAGATACATTAGCCTATCCACTAGGAAATAAAGAAGTTGTGTTGGCAATTTTGGGTATCTTGGGTACATTGCCTTTGCTCTAAGTGTAGATGTTGTCATTGATGTCAAGAAGGTCTTGAAGCAATTTGGTTTGATGTCAAAGAATGTGTTTTGGTGAAGGTTTTAGTTTGGAAAGTGAGTTTCCAAGAAGATCAGAGTAGCCCAGTTGAAAAAGATCAAGAAAAAGACAAGTAAAAAAAAGTATGCAGGCGGTTGGAAAAACTATCGCGATTTCGCGACATGTTTGAGGAGAGAGAAAGTGCTAGAAAAATTGTCACGATTTCGCGACATGTTTGAGGAGAGAGAAAGTGTTGGAAAAACTGTCGCGATTTCACGACATGTTTGGGGAGAGAGAAAGTTTGGCCAAAACTGTCGCGATTTCACGACATGTTGGCAGAGGAGAGCAAGTTGGAAAGTGTCGCGATTTCGTGACATGTCGCATTTTCGCGACTCGAAAAGTGCAGGAAGGCAAAAAAGGAAAAGTGTCGCGAATTCACGACATAATGCAAGGAAGGTTGTACGTACAAAAAAGTGTCACGATATCGTGACATAATGCAGAAGAGAGAGTCCGCAGGGTGAACTGTCGTGATTTCGTGACAAGTTTGAAGAGAGAAAGTTATTCAGAAAGTGTCACGATTTTGTGACATGTTGCAAAAGACAAAGTGAGGACTGTCACGATTTCGTGACATGCTTAAAAAATCAAAGTGATAACTGTCGCGATTTCGCGATAGGCTGAAGAAAAAGCGTACGAACGCAGAGAGTGTCGCGATTTCATGACAGGCAGTAGAGAAAGTGAACGGAAGCTGAAAGCATCACAATTTCGCGACAAGTTGAAGAGAAATCTTGTGTTAGCAGAAAATGTCGTGATTTCGCGACAGGTTGATAAGGTAGCATTGAGTTGGAGAAAGTGTCGCGATTTCGTGACAGAAACTAGAAGCAGGTCTTCTACAGCAAAAGTGTCGCAATTTCATGACAAAAGCTAAGAGGAAGGCCATGAAGACAAAAGGGTCACGATTTCATGACAGAGTTAAAGATGACGTCAGAAGAAGCAGATGTGTCACGATTTTGCGACAAAAGAAGAGAAGGCAATGAAGATTAAAGTGTCGTGATTTCACGACAGGAGTGAAGATGACGTTAGCAAAAGATAGAAGTGTCATGATTTTGTGACAAGGACGCAGTCAAGGCAGACAAAGGCAAAAAGTGTCGCGATTTCGCGACAACAGGCAAAAGAAGGTGTATGACAGGCAAAGGTGTCACGATATCGCGACATGTTGTAGTTTCGCAGGAAAAGCTACAGAACCAGAGGTGGTTGAAGGACAAAGTTAACCTTGAGCCGACAAAGTTAAATCTGGGCCGACGCAGCATAGGGTTTTGAAGCCGACGTAGTTCTAGGGTTACAACCGACTAATATTGAGTGTTTTTTATCTTAGAATTTATGCTATAAAAGGAGGGCTATTTTGAGATTGTATGAATCGAATGCGTGAATCGAACTTGCGCAAGCAAAGTCCACGGTGCACAAAGACCGAGTCGAATCAATTCGTGCAAAGTGTGCAAGATGCAGCCATAACAGCGCAAATAGCGCAAAAGTGGCGAGTTGATGCGCACTGTGAGAAGTTCGTTCACAGAGTGTTGTATGCTGTTGTGTTTGCGCAGAGGTGCAAAGGTCGATGTTCGATCGAGTGCAGTTGTAATTGTGCAATAAGAGTGAAGGACTGTGTCTTGTAGAACAAAGGAAGAGGACAATTTGTGCCAGACCGAAGGACTGTGTTTTGGTGTAAATTCGAGGACCAGCTTTGAGGTGATAGAGTTGAGGACAGAGGTCTCCAGCCAGAGCAGGGAAGACAGGTGTCTTATGTGGATAGAGTTCCACTTGCTAAGTGCGGAAGAGGCGAGAGGTCTTCTAGAGGATCACCGACAGAGCAGAGTTAGGGGAAGGTATCTCCTTTGAGCAGAGGCTCATAAACATTGTAATTGGGAAGGTTTCCCAAAGAATTTGAAATAAAATTTTAGAGAAAATTTTTGTGGACGTAGCCCAGCCATTCTGGGTGAACCACATTAAAAATGAGTCTTCTATGTGTAATGCTTTATGTCTTGTTTAATATTGTGTTGATGCCACTGCTATATGAATTTAAAATTATTAAATGGTTAAGTCTTATACTGTTCACCCTCCCCTCTCAGTATAAATTCATGTTCTTCAATTGGTATCAGAGCCGGTCACTCCAAAAAGAGCCTAACAGCTTGGAGAAGGATCTATCAGAGGAACATATAAATTCAGAAAGAATTGAAGAGGTTGAATTCGAGCTCAAAAGTGAATTCTTCTTGGCCTTGAGAAAGCTTGAGAAACTCAGGGAAGAGAATTCTGTTCTCAAGCATAAATGTCAGGAAGAAGAGATAGCAAGATTGGAATTGTCTCAAAGTGTTATAGATTTCAAAATTCTAGTTGAAGAAGGGAAGAAGGTTGAACAGGTTCTAACAGAGGCTCTAAAAGGAAAGGAAGCTGATTGTGAGAAACTAGAAGAAGAGATTATGTCTCTTAGAGTGAAGTTGGAACAGTTGAATCTCAAACAAAATATTCCATGTGAAAAGAAGGATGGTATCACCATTCATGAAATAGGGTCTTCGAGCAAGATCAATTTTCATCCTGAAGAGCAGTGGATTCCAGTTGATCGCAAGAAGAACAATCATCCAAGGCATCAAAACAGGTTACATAATACCTTCCATGGCTATTGTTTTTCCTGTAAGAAATCTGGTCACATAGCTATGCATTGCAATAATTCTCTGAATAGCCATAGTAAGGAAAATAGCCATAGCTATGCATGGCTATTGTTTTTGCACCTCTTATGAATAAAAATATGTGCAAGAATTTTGGGCATATAGCAAGGATGTGCAGTTTGAATAGATTTAGCTTTGAGTTCACTAAAAAGAGGAATGAAATCAAATCTAAGTCAATGATAGTTCAAACTGCTTTTCATGCTCAAGACAAAGTAGAAAAATGGTATCTTGATAGTGGCTGTTCTAAACATATGACTGGTGAAAAAGAAAAGTTTTTGGTTTTTAAAGAAACAAACAGAGGAACAGTCAGTTTTGGAGATAACAGGTCCGCAAAAATTTGTGGTAAAGGGACTCTTAGTTTGGATAGGAAATCCAAAATAGAGAATGTGCTCTATGTAGAAGGCCTAAGACATAATCTTCTGAGTGTGAGTCAACTTTGTGATCAAGGGCACATAGTATCTTTCTTTTCAGATAGATGTGAGATAAGTAAAGAAAAAAATGGAAAACTCATTGCTAGTGCTACAAGGACTCCAAACAATCTTTACATGCTAAGTGAGATAAAAAGGGAAAAGTGTTTTATAACTCAAGAAGATGAGAGTTGGTTATGGCATAAAAGATTGGGACATTTGAGTTTTGATAATCTTGTCAGTATTAGTAACAAGGAAGCGATCGAGAGACTTGCCCAAAATAAAAATGCCCCATAACATCATTTGTGGTCCTTGTCAACATGGTAAACAGACCAGAACCAGTTTCAAATCAAAAGGGTATACTTCTTCCAAACCATTGGATCTTATTCATACTGATTTGTGTGGCCCCACCGAACTCAGAGCATTCAGGGAGATAGCTACTTCATGCTGTTTATAGATGATTATTCTAGAATGACTTGGGTTACTTTTCTCAAAGAAAAATCTAAAGCTTTTAAAAAATTTAAAGCTTTTAAAGAAATGATTGAAAATGAGACTAACAAGAGAATCAAATGCTTAAGATCAGATAGAGGAGGAGAGTTCACTTCAAATGAATTTGTGGAATACTGTGAGCAACACGAAATCAAAAGAGAATATTCAGCAGCAAGAACTCCTCAACAAAATGGAGTAGTTGAAAGAAAAAACAAAACTATTGAAAATATGGCTAGAGCTATGTTAAATGAGTCAAAACTTTTAGATGGCTTTTGGAGAGAAGCAGTCAATACAGCAGTTTACATCATCACCAGGGCTCAACTCAGAGTCAATCATCATAAAACTCCCTATGAGTTGTGGAAAGGAAGACCAGCTACAGTAAAACACTTCAAAGTGTTCGAGAGTAAGTGCTTCATCAGAAGGGAAGATCAGAATTTGGGAAAATTTGATCCTAGGTGTGATGAGGGAATTTTTCTTGGATATTCTAGCAGAAGCAAGGCCTACAAATGTTTCAACAAAAGAACTCATACTGTTGTAGAGAGCATAAATGTAACAGTAGATGAAAAGACAGGGATAAGAGAACCAGTCAAGGAAGCTGGGTGATGAAATCTGTCAAGAAGAATTAGAGAGGCTTCAGATGAAGAAGAGGAAAGACAACAACTGCTTCCCAAAACTCCTTCACGGTATGTTCAGAAACATCATCCCAAATACTTGATCATTGGTGATCCAAATAGTAGGCAAACAAGAAGAAGAGTCATTCCTTCACATGATTCTACGAATGTTGCTTTATTGTCTCGGATTGAGCCAAAATATTTCGGTGAAGCATGTGCAGATAAATTTTGGATAAAAGCAATGGATGAAGAGCTAAACCAAATAGAGAAAAGTGAAACTTGGGATTTGGTTCCTAGACCTAAGGACAAGAATGTCATTGGCACAAAATGGATTTTCAGAAATAAACTCAATGAGGATGGAAAGATTGTCAAAAACAAAGCTAGGTTAGTTTGTAAAGGTTATTCTCAAGTAGAAGGTGTTGATTTCGAGGAGACGTTTGCGCCTGTTGCTCGTCTTGAAGCTATCAGAATGTTTTTGGCCCTTTCTAGTTTCAAATATTTCAAGGTATTTCAAATGGATGTAAAGTCAGCCTTTCTAAATGGGGTGTTGGATGAAAAAGTCTACATAGAACAGCCAGAAGGAGTGTCTCTCTCAAAACAGCTATACTATGTATGTAAACTGAAAAAGGCCTTGTACGGGTTAAAGCAAGCACCCAGGGCTTGGTACTCAAGACTTGACGGGTATCTTCATGAACAAGGTTTCAGGAAAGGTGTGGCAGATAGCAACTTATATATTAGGAATGAAGGTGATGATATGTTGATCATAGTTGTCTATGTTGACGATATTATTTTTGGGGGAAATAATACTTAGATGTGCAAAATTTTTGCCAACACCATGCAGAAGGAATTCGAGATGTCTATGATTGGAGAGCTGTCATTCTTTTTAGGGCTTCAGATTGCGCAATCAAAAGATGGTATATTTCTCTCTCAAGAAAAGTATATCAAATAAATATTGAAGAAATTTGGGATGATGGACAGCACACCCGTGTGTACTCCTATGATTACAGGGTGCAATCTGAGTAAATATGATGAATCTCTAGCGACAGATCAGAAGTTGTACAGATCTATGATTGGTAGTTTACTATACAGTACAACTACCACACCGGATATCATGCAGGCCGTTGGATTAGTTGCAAGATTTCAGGCAGCTCCAAAAGAATCTCATGTTATAGCAGTCAAGAGGATATTCAGATATTTGAAGGGCACTATGGACTTTGGGCTTTGGTATCCCAAAGGTGATGATTTCACCCCCCTATATAGATGCAGATTGGGCAGGCAGTATTGATGATAGGAAAAGCACTAGTGGTGGAGCATTCTTTCTGGGAAAGAGTCTGGTTTCTTGGTTAAGTAAGAAACAACCTTCAGTTTTCTTATCTACAGCAGAAGTTGAATACATAGCAGCAGTGGCTGGGTGCACATAGGTTTTATGGATGAAAACCACCTTGGAGGATTTCAAAGTCAAGCATGAACAACTCATATCCATTCTCTGTGATAATACAAGTGCCATAAGTATTTCTAAAAATCCGGTAATGCACTCAAGGACGAAGCACATTTCCATCAAATATCATTTTCTAAGGGAGAAAGTGCAAGAGAAGTAGGTCAAGCTAGAGTATGTGCCTACTAAAGAGTAGATTGCAAATATCTTCACCAAACCTCTTCCAAGAGATACGTTTGAGTATCTAAGGGAGAAATTGGGAGTTGTACTCTCACCTCGAGAATTAATCACCTCATCGGGAGGTGGGGGGAGAGACCAAGCCAAGAGGCTCTTTCTTAGTCCCGAGTCCCAAAGGTGGCCCTTTGCCATTGATGACAAAGGGGGAGAGATATGAGTAAGGGGGAGAGCTTCATAGTGAAGAAGAGAGCTTCAAGTCAGGGGGAGCAAAAAATTCAAAGAAATATTCTCAGTTGTGGGCACAGTTGGTTTCAATTTTGGCTCTTGAGAAGTGTTTTCAGTAAAGGTTTGCCATCAATAACAAAGGGGGAGATTATTGGCAATTTTGGGTATCTTGGTTACATTGACTTTGCTCTAAGTGTAGATGTCATTGATGTCAAGAAGGTCTTGAAGCAATTTGGTTTGATGTCAAAGAATGTGTTTTGATGAAGGTTTTAGTTTGGAAAGTGAGTTTCCAAGAAGATCAAAGTAGCCCAGTTGCAAAAGATCAAGAAAAAGACAAGTAAGAAAAAGTATGCAGGCGGCTGGAAAAACTGTCGCGATTTCACGACATGTTTGAGGAGAGAGAAAGTGCTGGAAAAACTGTCACGATTTTGCGACATGTTTGAGGAGAGAGAAAGTGCTGGCAAAACTGTCGTGATTTCGTGACATGTTTGGGGAGAGAGAAAGTTCGGGCAAAACTGTCACGATTTCATGACATGTTGGTAGAGAAGGAGAGAAAGTTGGAAAGTGTCACGTTTTCGCGACATGTTGCATTTTCGCAACTCGAAAAGTGCAGGAAGGCAGAAAAGGAAAAGTTTCACGATTTCGCGACATAATGCAAGGAAGGTTGTATGGACGAAAAAGTGTCGCGATATCGCGACATAATGTAGAAGAGAGAGTCCGCAGGGTGAACTGTCGCGATTTCGTGACAAGTTTGAAGAGAGAGAAAGTTATTTAGAAAGTGTCACGATTTCGGTGACATGCTGCAAAAGACAAAGTGAGGACTGTCGTGATTTTGCGACATGCTGAAAAACTCAAAGTGAGAACTGTCATGATTTTGCGACATGCAACAAAGGAAAGAGTTTGATATGAGAAGCGTCGCGATTTCGCGACAGGCTGAAGAAAAATCGTACGGACACAGAGAGTGTCGCGATTTTGCGACAGGCAGTAGAGAAAGTGAACGTAAGCTGAAAGCATCACGATTTCACGATAGGTTGAAGAGAAAGCTTGTGTTAGCAGAAAATGTCACGATTTTGCGACAGGTTGAGAAGGCAGCATTGAGTTGGAGAAAGTATCAGGATTTTGCGATAGAAACTGGAAGCAGGTCTTCTACAGCAAAAGTGTCACTATTTCACGACAAAAGCTGAGAGGAAGGCCATGAAGACAAAAGGGTCACGATTTCGTGACAGAGTTAAAGATGACGTCAGTAGAAGCAGATGTGTCATGATTTCGCGACAAAAGAAGAGAAGAAGGCAATGAAGATTAAAGTGTCGTGATTTCACGACAGGAGTGAAGATGACGTTAGCAAAAGATAGAAGTGTCGTGATTTCATGACAAGGACATAGTCAAGGCAGACAAAGGCAAAAAGTGTCATGATTTCGTGACAGCAGGCAAAAGAAGGTGTACGGCAGGCAAAGGTGTCACGATATCGTGACATGTAGTTTCACGGGAAAAGCTACAGAACCAGAGGCGGTTGAAGGACAGAGTTAACCTTGAGCAGACAGAGTTAAATCTAGGCTGACGCAGCATAGGGTTTTAAAGCCGACATAGTTCTAGGGTTACAGCCGACTAAGATTGAGTGTTTTTGATCTTAGAATTTATGCTATATAAGGAGGGCTGTTTTGAGATTGTATGAATCGAATGCGTGAATCGAACTTGTGCAAGCAAAGTCTGCGATGCCCAGAGATCGAGTCGAATCGATTCGTGCAAAGTGTGCGATATGCAGCCATAACAACACAAATAGCACAGAAGTGGCGAGTTGATGCGCACTATGACAAGTTCGATTGTAGAGTGTTGTATGTTGTTGTGTTTGCGCAGAGGTGCAAAGGTCGATGTTTGATCGAGTGTAGCTGTAATTACGCAATAAGAGCGAAGGACTGTGTCTTGTAGAACAGAGGAAGAGGACAATTTGTGCCAGACCGAAGGACTGTGTTTTGGTGTAAATTCGAGGACCAGCTTTGAGGTGATAGAGTTGAGGATAGAGGTCTCCAGCCAGAGCAGGGAAGACAAGTGTCTTCTGTGGATAGAGTTCCACTTGCTAAGGGCAGAAGAGGCGAGAGGTCTTCTAGAGGATCACCAGCCAGAGCAGAGTTAGGGGAAGGTATCTCCTTTGAGCAAAGGCTCATAAACATTGTAATTGGGAAGGTTTCCCAAAGAATTTGAAATAAACTTTTAGAGAAAAGTTTTGTGGACGTAGCCCAGCCATTCTGGGTGAACCACGTTAAAAATGAGTCTTCTATGTGTAATGCTTTCTATCTAGTTTAATATTGTGTTGATGCCACTGCTATCTGAATTTAAAATTATTATATGGTTAAGTCTTATACTGTTCACCCCCCCTCTTAGTATAAGTTCATGTTCTTCAAGTTGATGGAGGGGTATTTTCTAGTTGAGAATCGATTCTAGCAGAGCATTACTCCCAAGAGTGGTTCTCTAGAGGAGTAGATCAGGGAAATGAAGGAGAAAGTGGTAGGCTTGACATGGAGGAAGGTGGTGGATGTAGGTTGAGGGGACATGGATTGGAAGAGTAAGGTATAGGAGATGGTTATGTTGCAAGATGATATGGTATAGGAAGAAGAGGAGGGGTAGGTGAAGAAGCATGGACATGTACCATAGGGGAAGGAGGAAACTAAGGTGACCACTGAGAAGAATGGGGAAGGAGTATGAGAGAATGAATGAGGGGAGGACACAAAAATGGAGGATGAGGATAGCCATGCAAAGATAGGTAGAATATAGATTGTAGATGAGGAGGTAGTTGAGATGAAGGATTAGTTGGATGGGTAAGAGGATGGTTAACCACTAGGGAAACAAACAATGCAAGAGGTTGGTTTGAGGTTTGGATAGGGGGAGTGGTTTGGACACTAGTGGGGTCAAGATGAGTGGATGGTAGGGTAGGGCCTTGCAGAAGAGAGAACATATTGTAGTATTTGAATGGTTTATCATCAATGAGAATGTGGTGCACCTGTCCCTCATGGACATATTTCAAGCAGTGGTGTAGAGTAGAGGGGACACATTGCATTTCTTGGATCCATGGTCACCCTATGAGAAAATTATATTGCATATCACTTTCAATGACATGGCAAAGTTTAGGGATGGTCTTCATGCCCACCTGGATAGGGAGGATGATTATACCAAGCATTGAGCAAAGAGTGTCATTGAAAGCCCACAAGGTGATGGTAGGGGTGACCAAATGGTTGGAAATAAGGATGAGGTATTGAAGGACAATGGATAAGATGATATTTATGGAAGAGCTAGTATCGATGAGAATGCACTTGAACATGTTGCCATTGACACATTTCATGACGTAAATAGGGGGATCAACCCATACTCCATAAAAAATTATTACCTCAAAATTATAAAATATGATTGAGGGTGTCATGCAAGTACTCAAATTACCCATAAAGTTTGTGAAGGCATTGGGATCATGTGTCTCTAGATATATGGACCTTAGTATATCATTCAAAGCTTTCCAATGTTGGGGGATTATTGAATGAGATCATATATTGATTATTTTGATGATGTCATATTTAGGCTATGGGTAAGGCAACTTTATAAGGTGAGAACAAGTTGTGTTAGAGGAGGCATACCCTATATAGATGTTGTAGTCAATGGGGAAGTCACATTTGAGAGGTCACATTATGGGGGTTGTTGACTAGGGTACTGTTGATTTTTACTGACAATGTTAATCATTCCAACAAGGCCTTGGTAGGATGGGGTGCCATTGACATGATTGATTTGATTAGGAATAGTTACTAAGGTTGAGGCACCTACGTGTTGTTGGGGCATCCCAAGTTGAGGTAGGGATTTTGATAAATATTAAGGTTTTTATTGGAAGGGACCAAGGGGTTATCAACTATTATCTTCCCTTTATTGATCATGTCTTGTATCGAATGCTTGAGATATCAACAATTATTAATATCATGACCTCTTTGCTGATGGAAGATGTAGTACTAATGTTACTTATACCTTTTGGAATTTTCCCTATTGGGATCCTATTGGGGGAAATTCCTGCATCCTTAATAGATTTTTCACGTTGCAAGACTTCCCTGATCTAATCAACACTGTGGACTCTGATGGATCCACCTCTTTAACTCGAGAGAATATTATCCTAAGAATCTAGACAGATCAAGTAGGGTAAGGAAACCCCATAGGTGAGCCTACCATATTTCTTATATGCTCATGCTCATCTAGATTTGCAAAAATGAAATAAAACTGTAACATAAAATTTGATCAAGTTCGAAAGTAACTCCCAGCTAGTGTTTCAACCTGTATACCAGTGCCTTATCCATTGGGTAATTGTATCCATACTCAAAAGATGATGAAGATAAAAGGGGGAGAAGATAAAATTGAGCCAATCACATCCATTCAAATAATATAATAGAAATGATTCAACATGTCAGCGAAATATGATGTCATTTATACATTCATATGATGTAACATATAAATGAGAGAACACACAAAATTGCACATAGAACTGCTGAAAGGAGAAATAAGATTGCATTAAACAACATATCATTACAATGGGAGTCTGATTAGAATAATCATATCTCATTGAACTAGTATAAATAAATTCTCCATTTAAATGATGCAATAGAGAAATGCAACTCTATTAAAATTATGTAACAAAGAGCCTTCTAGCTTCCAATTTTAGCCACTGGAAATGATCTTAGTAAACTGGGCACCTCCTCAACAAAACTTGCACAATAATGGGGAAGAAAAAAGAGGTGACTAGACAAGACACATAGGAAAATACAACTGATAATGATGGGTACACTGGTATACCTCTTGCAAAATTAATGTGCAAAAACTTGATGATTTTTTCTATTGCAACAATTCTCTCATATAGCCTACAAATTGATTCTCATTCAAAGCTCGATGATAATCGATAATTACAAAACTGCAACTATTTCGATGATCCATAACTGCAATTGTCTTCATGATGGTTCATATTATTTATTGTGCTTGTAGTGGTTCTTATTTGTAGTGTGTTAGTGATATTAGTTGGTCAAAAATACCCATTACATAAATCTTGATAATAATAATATTTTATATCTGCAATTACCAGAGCTGAATGATGGCCTTAATTGGATCTCGAAAATGGCCCATAATAGCCTATCTTCCGTAGGGCATAACTTTTGATCTGACCGTTGGATCAACTTGAAATTTTATGTGGAGCTAGATAAAGAGTAGGAAAACATTGTGGTAAGGTTTCTTTAGAAGCATTGAAGATTTTCCAGTGTGTTATAGGGCCCTAATTTCTTCATATAGTGCCCTAAAAATAGGATTTAGTTTTTTTTTTGAAAAACTGGAAGAAAGAATATTTGGAATTTAATGACTTTTTAGACATGGATAGGTGTTGAGATTTTCTAGGAGGTCTAATATGGTAAATGCAACAATGTGTATTAATTTAGGGAGCTATCTAGGATTTTTTTGGTGACTTAATAAAAATTGGGTAGCTTTTGGCCAAAAATAACAAATTTTCCAAAATAGTAATTTTTTTCAAGGGGGCAAACTCAAGTTGGAATTTGAGGATCCAACACAGGATCCAAATATGAAAGGTGATGAAAAATACTCTTGACAATGAATCACTTGAGAATTCTAGAATCTCCAGTAGACCACAAAAACTCAAAAACTTGCCTAATCACCTAAAAAGGTAGCCTTAATCACCTAAAAATATCTCCTTAATCACCTAAAAAGAACTCCTTAATCACCTAAAAATTGAAACCTTAATCACCAAAAAAGAACAATATTGAAACACACTTTATTTTTTTTTCTTTTATGGTTTCTCAAGCCTTCAGTGCTGAATGATACAATTTCAAATGTTGACCATTGATAGGAATTGAGAACTCTGCACCATTCATAGTTTGCAATTTTTAAGTATGTTGACTTACATTTTGAAGGATTTGATAGGGGTCAAGCAATTTAGGCTTCCATTTCCATTTTTCACCATGCTTGTCATTTTTGGGGTCCCAATACAACACTATATCTCCTCCCTAAAAAGGTTTACCTCTGGATTTCTTATTGAACAACTGCACTATTTTATGAGCTTGCTTAGTCATTTTCATTAATGCATCCGTTCTATCTTGCTACAAATTTACAATTTGATCAAGTCTTCTTTGTAAAAGATTTGGATTTTCATGATCCTGAATAAGTAAAGATAAAACATGACTTTCCACTTGAGGGGGTAGTAGAGCATTCTCACCATATACTAGTTCATAGGAAGAATTTCCTATGCTTATTTTAATAGATATTATGTCAGCCCATAAAGCATACTTCAGCTCATTGTCCCAACTTCTTTTGTTTCTGTCTAATGCTCTTTTGATTCTTGTGATTAAATTCTTATTTGAGGATTTTGCTAAACCATTCCCTTGAGGATAATAATTTGCACAATGAGAAAAATCTATGTTGTACATAGCACAAAATTTAATCATTAATCATCTCAAAATAAGTGAAGTAGTTACCATTGTCTGTGACTATCTTCCTAGGAACCTCAAATCTTGTCAATATGTGCTCTTCTAAAAACTTGAAGACCACTTCTATAGTGGATTTTTTGAGAGGTGCTACTTTTACCCACTTGGTAAAATAGTCTATTGCTGCAATGATCCACCTATGACCTCCAGAAGAATTGGGGTTAATCTCACCTATGAGATCTATTCCCAATTAAGTAAAAGGAGCTTCCACAATCACTAGCTTTAGGGGCATGGTTGCCAAATTCTTCTTTCCTGCAAAATTTTGACAATTATGACAACTTCTAACAAACTGGTAAAAATCCTTAAATAGAGAGGGCCAATAATAACCAAATTTCATGATCTTGTGAGTAGTAGTCTTTGGAGCAAAGTGACCCCTACAAAATCCAGAATGATATTATTTCAGCACTTGAGGTACCTCTTTCTCAAAGAAAGAGAGAAGCAACACACCATCTGGATGCATCCAATACAATTTACCTTCTTGAATGTAATACCTTTGGACCAATTTCTTGATAGATATCCTTTTATTTTTGGAGATGTCTTTTGGAAATGACAAGTTCTAAAGGTAAAACATAATATCATCATACTACTGAAAATTATAATTATAAACTACTCTAGCTTCTTGCTGCTCATCCACTACAATAGTATTATTCATAGCCTCCCCTTTAGCCAGATATTTTACCAATCCCTGTCCTCTAACAATCTGCACTGCTTTGAATTCTACATCATACTATAATAACTTAACCATTCATATTGTAGGATTGCCTAAAGGTTCAGGTTGAGTGAAAATATCTTTAACAACAATGTAGGGAATACAGGCTATTACCTTGTTGGATCTAAAGATACATTTGAAATGATCTAATGCTCAGATTAATGCATAACCTTGTTTTTCTAGCATAGAGTATTTTAGTTTAGCACCCTTCAATCTTGTACTCATAAAGGCTATAGGCCTTTCATTTTTCTCTTCATACTTCTAAGCTAGAACTGAAGCAATAGTGTATTCTGAGGCAAATGAGTAGATCTTGAAATCTCTAGAGTAATCAGAGCAATTCAATACTGAAGCTTGAGTGATTGCATCTTTGATCTTCTGAAAAGCTGTAGTATTTTCCTCTATTCACCTTATTTCCTATTTTTTCTTGATCATGTCATTTATTGGTTTAGCAATCTGAGCAAAATTAGGGACAAACCTCCTAATAAAGTTAAATTTTCCAAAGAATGATCTAACTCCCTTAAGTTTCTTAGGAGGGGAAATTTTAGCAATGGCTTATACTCTTTGTGGATAAATGCTAATCCCATATTTTGAAATAATATGCCCAAGAATTTTACCTTGTGTGGCCCCAAACACATATTTTCTAGGATTCAAAGATATGCCAAACTCCTTACACCTGTCAAAAACTTGAGTTAGATGTGCGAAATGATATTTAGAATTTTTTGAAAAAACTGTAATGTCATCAAGATATACTACCACTATCTTGAACATAAATCCCTTAAATATAACATCCTTTGTTCTCTGAAATGTTTTTGTAACAACCCAAGTGTCCTAACCACTTGGTTGTCCTATCATGAAGGTCATAGTGTGGAAAAATATTTCAACCCAATCCAAAATTTTACTAGTACGTGGCATGCTAAATCATCATGAGTGTCATTCCACTACAGATGGAATACTCACGAGATCGAGATTGGTCAGATCTCGCTACTATTGCCTTTAAAATAACTTCACTCTCTCTCCCGAGATTTCTAGTTTCGATTGGGGTTTCTCCTCTAGGGCCCATTTCACCTAGAGGTTGGACGCATAATTTCCTCGATAGCGTATACATGCCAAGTGCTAGATGGAGTTACTCCTTCCCAATAACCCATCTAGGGTCCGTCAACACCCTGACTTATGGACCAGGAGATACATGATCTGTCATGATAAGCGACGAGATGTCCCATTCCATCTTGATGTTGTGCAACAATCATTCCAAAATCAAGTAACCCTTCACTGTACTATAGGTGGCAGCCTAAGAGTGATGCCCATTTCATCCTCCTTTACCTCCCGTCCTGACCCTTCCCGTCAGGAGTGCAGTCGTCCCTACCTTCGAAAATTGACATTCCCTCAATTTATCGATGTTGTGCTTAATATTCTCCTCCATCTATCCCGATGGGTTGTTTTGGTTGGTTAAGTTAGACTCTAATGTTTAGATCCTGAGATAAGAGTTAATTTATTTCTAAGTTTAATTTAAACTAAAAGTGTATATACAGGTGGCTAGAGATAAAGAGTTTTAAATAAGTTCCACCATCAAGTGTAATATTGATTTACACAATTTTGACTATCCACACACTAAATTTTAAATCCTATAATAAAACATGGAGTAAACTATTTATGAATATATTTAGTATAATATCTTGGGAAGACAACTGATTAAGTTATAATATCAACGATAGATTAATACGAAATTATAAGAAACATGACCTTAACAGAGAAGACCCATACTCCTCCCTAAAAAGAGACATTTCAATATACAGTAAGTTGGGGGAGATTATATTAATTGGATATTTCAATGCAAGGACAACAAATAAGCAAGCTAACATTCTAGAAGGTAACGAAGATATTGAGATTAATCCTCTTTGGATGCCAGAAGAGGAAAATCAACAGTGGACCAGGACTTCAGAAGATGAGCATGGGGCTATCACGCAATATGGAGAAGAGTTGTTAGGTCTTTGCAGCATATACAATTTGATTATTTGCAATGGGATGAACAAATGGAAAAATTCAGGAAAGTATACATGCAAAACATATAAGGGACAAAGTGTAATAGACTATGTAATATGCTCATAGAATTACATACCAAAAATAGAAGAGCTAGAAGTGGAAGATTCTCCAATGGAACTTAAGTCAGATCACAACCCAATTGTTATGAAACTTCAAATGCATGGAGACAAACCAAGGGAAAAACACTTGCAAGGCAATCAAAATAAATATCCTCACAAGGGAAACATTCTCTTAATAGATGAAAATCGGCAAAATTTTAGAGCGAGTATTAAATAATAAGTTACAGGAAAGGGAAGAACTACATCACGAGTAGTAGAGATTACGAGTAAGAGTGAATGGTTAATGCAAGTTATTCAAGAAGCTCTAAACAAATGCAAGAGAGCTAAACCTAAAAAGAAAGAAAGGAATAGCTTCCCAACCAACCCATGGTTCGATGAAGATTGCAAAAAAATGCGAAGATTACTAAAGGAACCAACGGGTAAAACAAGAGCAAACAAAAAAGCATATGAGAAACTGGTAAGGGCAAAACAAGAAGAATACACTAGAACAAGGAGAAAAGAATTGATTTATTTAAGGAAGCATGAACCAAAGAAAATTTGGAAGGAACTAAGCGTGAAAAGGATGCAAACTAAAAATAACATAACAATTAATCAATGGTTGGAGTATTCAAAACAACTGTATCAGCGTGGTAACTAGCAGGAGACACCCCTTACTATCATTGTCAAGAAAGAACTTTTCACAATTGAAGACATTATTCAAGGGATAAAAAAGTTAGCAACTGGTAAAGCCCTTGACATAGACAATCTTCAAGCAGAGCATATAAAATGGGGGGTAGATATCTTGGCACCTCAAATGAAAGAAATTTTCAATGAGGTCATACAAAATGGCTTCCCTACTGAGTGGACAACTAGCTTGATCATTCCTTTGTTTAAAAGTGGAGATGTAAATAATCCCTCAAACTATCGAACTATCATGATCAACCCTCTCTTTGCAAAGTTGTTTGGGAGTATGATAGAGCATAGGATCAACATATGGGCGAAGAAAAGGGAAAGAGAGCAAAGGGGCAAGCGGGTTTTAGGCCCAAGCACTCAACTATTGATCACCGTATCACGCTCGGATACATAGTGGAAAAAATATGGGACAAAAAGAGGAGGCTTTTTGTTGTTTTGTAGACTTCAAAAAGGCATTTGACACAGTGCCAAGGAAAAAATTATGGAGCAAAATGGAAGAGCTAGAGGTTCCAATTCACTACATGGCAACAGTTCACAGACTATATGAGCATGTAAAGGCTAGAATCAGAACACAGGAAGGGTTATCTGAATGTTTTGGTAATGACATAGGTGTCAAACAAGGTTGCCCTCTATCTCCGACCTTATTTGGGTTGTACATTGACAAGTTAGAAGAATGGATAAACAAATTTGGGGGAGAGGGTGTGCATTTAGCCAAATATGTGGTAAAACTCCTCATGTATGCAGATGATGTAATTCTTGTGGCCAAAACAGCCAAAGATCTAGAAGATCACCTTCAAGTTCTAGAACTCTTTTGTAAAGAATTTGGGATGCAGGTGAACACGAGCAAAACAAAAATTATGATTTGTTCAACAAAAAAGAAGAAGCAACAACTCAAATTTCAGTTTGCAAGAGAACCGCTTGATGTAGTAGTAGAATACAAATACCTAGGCATAAACTTTCATGACAAACTTAATTGGAATACATGTAGGATGAAAAGAACTCAAAGTGGTTGGAGAGCACTATATGCACTTAAAAACAGGTGTAGGAATGCCGAGTTGTGGGACTGGAAGACCACCAAGGTCTTATTTGGCCTACTTGTTACACCGGTTTTGTTGTATGGTTGCGATGTGTGGGCTAGTGGCACAACAAATGCAAAATGGAGGCAAATAGAAAGGATTCAAAAATATCTAATCACAAACTTTCTCAAAATTAAGGCCACAACCCCTTATGAAATTATTCTAGCTGAAACTGGAATGTTCCCTTTAGAAGCAATTGCTATGACCAAGTTGTTATGTTACTTGAAAAAAACAAAAAACATGACAAATGATAGATGGCCTAGAGTAGCTAGGGACGAAGAGTTGCATAGGCGAAAGAATACGTGGATGAAACAAAATCACAAATGGATGAAACGTTGGGAAATCAACATAAATGAATGCCCAAATGTCAACAAAGACAAAAAATTATGTGAATGAAAAGTTTAGAAGTGGAATGTGGAAAAATGCAAGCAAGAAAAGACAATATTATATTGCAAATTTTAACCCAACGTATGACCACAAGGAAAAAGCGTATATAGGCACTGAAATCAAGTGGAAGGAAAAAATACTCATTGCTCAGATAAGGACTAGCTCTCATAGGCTTCGATGTGAAACAGGGAGATGGACAACGCCCAAAGAACAATGGGAAGAAAGGATATGTACTCTATGCAACACAGGAGCAGTAGAGACAGAGGAACACTTCATCTATAAATGCCCGAGTTTTTCGGATATCCGTGACAAATACAAAGAAACACTTGGGAACGAGTTTATTACGATTTATTTGAAGACAGTAAAATAAAAAAAATTGGAGAATTGCTAACACAAATCAGCAGGAGAAGGAACAACCTTCTCAAAGATATTAAATATCATATGATATGATTTGAGTAATTGTACTTCCATATTTGAGGTCCCATAGACCATATTTGGGTCTCGCGGACGTAATTAAAATCTTTCATTTCATTTCATAATATCGGCAACAACGTCACTTGCATTAAAAAAAATGATTTAATACTTTTCGGGTAACTCCATTTTATTCCACAAGCATGATCATAATGATACATTTAGAGTAATCAACACCAATTTAAACTTATAATATTCAAGGATAGCCATATCTAGGGTTTAATCATTTTCTATTTACCTAACTTTTAAATAAACATTAATTAAATCATTAAAGAGATAAGCGAGAACATTCTGTTATTAATATCATAAATAAAAGAAACCCAACAAATTCGTTTTATAAAACATTGTCCTCTACTACCATTTAGAATACTTTTAAGCTGGTTCCCAAATCGGAAGTAACGATAAAAAGATACACGACATAGGTTTTCTAGTTGTTCTCAACTCACGTTTATCCACTAAGTTTAACATAACCTATGCAGCGGAGTCCATTTTAAGAATGTTGGAGAAACTATGGCTACTTTGCTACGGTTGTCCTAAACAGAATTTGACGGTTAGCTATACTTCTGAGTCCATGCGATCATGCGAGTGAAAAGAGATTTAATGTATTGCTCTTATTAAGGATGCTCAGAACACCATCTACGTCCTACCTTTCCTTGTCCAACTTAATTAAAAGAATAATTTAATCTCCTGTTACCTATCTTCTTTCTACACTTCCTCATTTTAACGCAAAACTTAGAAATAATACTTTGACCTACGCGATTAAAGTTCATATTAAATGAGAGGAAGCTTTGGCTTATTCGATGGCTAAAATTTGGCCTGGCCTTCCGCCAGTAAATATAGATGAGCTCTTGACTAAACAGTTTTATATATAAGTATCTGAGGCTTAAATAAAATGTTAAATATTGCCATACCTATTGACGGTATTACAATATTAATAAAACATGAAAGTTGGGTCTCAAGTTCGTTTACAAATCAAAGGCAGAGTAGCTTTCAAGCAAGTTGCACATCTAAGGTGTCTAGATATTTTCCTGAAACTTGTTATGCCCACAACATATTTCTCAACAGGAACACGTCTCCTCGGAGCGTGCCCTTGGCAGGCTCTGGAATAAGCGTTATATATATAAAAGCATGTTTGAACCAAAAAATTAACATAACAAACTTTGTTTTCAATTTTGCTAAATCCCACTTTAGTTATCTTTTGATGTATTATTTTTTATAAAGAAAAATCTTCCAAATAAGAAACAGTGAAAAATTTCAGGTACATTGTATTATAATATATCTGCCTAAAATAATGTTATTCATAGTGATAACATATAGCAAAAACTAGGTATTAAATACATCTCATATTTTTAATTTATAGAAAAATTCAGAAATAAAATGAAATCAGATTCAGGAACAATTTCATCTGTGTCTTAATAGACCTGAAAGTCTGTTTTATATATAGCGGAAGGAAAATATGGTCGCATCTCATAGATCCATCCATTGTCTGGCGTCACACTTACACCAAATCAACTATATTTACACAGGTTTAACTTTCAATTGAACACATAGACTATTGACATGAGTTTTCTTCACATCCGTATTGCGCACGACGCCAAGGTGTAATGTATTTCAGAAGATCTCAATTAAGGAATCAGAGCGGCCTACTACAATGGAAATGCAACTATTCCTATTATGCACTCAATAATGCATGTCGCACGTAAATTTATTCACAATCAGTTTTTTTTATAACTCCTTTAAAACATTATAAACATTTTAACTTATCTAATAGAAATACAGAGACAATACTTAAACCAACTTGCACTTATTTACTTATAAAATATCATGGAAAGGGTGTTACCAGGGTCTAGCTTAACACACACAAATCGACTTGTCGTTGTAATTCTTCACCTATCACCGAAAGCCCGAGTGCAACAGTTGCCTTTGTGATAACGATAATCCCCATCCTAATTTCCTTACCATATTTTATAAAAGAGGGGAAGTAGCGCTGAGAATTACACCTATAATTTTCATGCGTATATACTAACCAACATTTGGCCATGTTATGTTGTACAAATGTGCCAAGCTAATTAACTTCGTTTTATTTCCTTAATAATTAAGATATTCAAATTTCATTGTTCATGCTAATTTCTATTTATTTTATACATTTGCTTATTTTAATAATTTTATTTTAATTTAACATATGTTATTATTATTATTTTATATATGTTTATTATTATTATATATTTTATTTTAATATATATATATATATATATATATATATATATATATATATATATATATATATATATATATATATTAAGGTCTATAAGTAAAACACGCAATATCCCTAGAATGCATCTACATGAGCCGCTAACGGATGTACTGTTGATAGAAAGTTTAGACCCTAATAATCACGAATACCCCGCCGCTCATCACTTTCCCACTCTTACCTATTGCTGGTGCTTTATGTCTGCTTTCAGGAGAAGATATATTCTTCTATACCGCTTTATTTTTTCGGAGACACTTGCACTTGCAATCATAAAAAATATCAATAGTACCACATCCTTACAAATAAAGAAACCAACCAAATAGTTCATTAACCGAGGGTTGTTACAGTTTCCCCTGCATTCATCAATCCAAAGGGCATCTTGAGATATTCAAATATTCTCCATGGTGTAGTGAAAGTTATTTTGTGTTTATATTCTGGATTCACTGCAATCTGATTGTAACCTGAAAAACCATCCAATAAAGACATTCTCGATGACCCAACCACTGCTTGAAGCAATTGCTCCATATTTGGAAGTGCATAGTTGTCTTTGAAAGGTCTCTTATTTAGATTCTTGAAATCTATACAAAGCTTGATCTCATTATTCTTTTTTCTAACCGGAACCAGGTTTGCCAACCAAGTAGAAAATCTCACCTTTCTGATTATCTTGGTATCCAGTAACTTTTGCACTTCTTTCTGCATAACCGGATGCAAAGTGGGATTGAACTTCCTTTGTTTATGCCTGAAAGGCTTGGTATATTTCTAAAGGGGTATTATGTGAGCCATTACATTTGTATTAAAGGTCTTTAGATCTTCATAACTCCAAGCAAAAATATTCATGTTCTTTTTCAAAAAAATTATATATTGTTGCTTCTCTTTTATTGATCCTAACAATCTTGGGCTCTTCATCTGTTCTGATATTAACTTCATCTACCTTAGATTCATGAACTAGAGGTTTATATGCTCTATCAAAGTCATCAAACAAACTCTCTAAATATACCAACCCCTGAGGGATCCTGTTGGTCTTCAGTTGTATGACTTATGTAGGCTCTCCAATAACATCCTACAATTTTTCTTCATCACTTTCCTCACAAATAACATAAGAAATTTTATTTTGCATAGTCATAAAATCATTTATGTGTATATCATCATGAAAATATTTTAAATGTACCACATTATCTTGGACATATGGCTCATAAAAAGATATGGTTGGGAACCTTTCTATAAACAAAGTTTCTATCTCAAGGTTTTTGCTCCATAAGCATTAATGGCCAATAGATTAGCATTGTGATTATGTGCTCTAGGAATACATTGTAGATCAAAAGCCAAAAATCTATCTATTTTATCCAACACTTCTTGCTTATATTGCTTTAATCTAGGGTTCTTTGTTTGATATCTCCCTTTGATATATTGAATTATTAGCTCAGAATACCCACTAACTTTGAGGTAATTAATACCCAATTCCTTGGCTTTTCTTAGCCCTAGCAATAAAGCTTCATACTCTGCAACATTATTTGTACAAGAAAATTCTAACCTGTATGGTGTGCCAAGATAGTTGCCATTAATTTCTATCAACAGTACTCCAACTCCTGCTCCTGCTTTATATTTTACTCCATCAAAGGTCATAGTACATAACTCAGAAGTTAGAATTCTATCAGTTTCTGCATCTACTTTACCCTTCAGTTTTGGATCCATATACTGCTAGCAAGAAAGAAGAATTCTAGATAGAGTAAACCCCCATGTCTTTTTCCTCAACTAAATTCATAATATTAACCATATTATCATTAGGATTTTTGAATTCAACTAAATACTTGTTTAAGGGTTATATTTTCAATTTCACTTTTTCCTTACCCTACATTGGAATAGTACCACCTAGCTACTCTACCCAATGCCTAGAGAGTAAGATGAAAAAAAAGGGTCCACATCTACAACTAAAACATCCATTACCACACCTATCTTAGGATATTTTTCAATATGGACAAGAATTCTAGTGATAATGCCTAAACAAGGTACTCTCCTGTTATCCATGATAGAAATAGGGGGGTGCTCTTTTTGACAAATCAAACCTAATTGATTAGCTACCTATTTTGACATCACATTCATAGAAGCACCACTATCAAGCATGTAATTATGAATAACATATTGGTCTTCATAGCCTGATGTATACCTTAGTGATATGTAAAGTGTTATAACTAAAGACGAGGCTTTGAATGCATTATTTTCAAGGTCTATGGGGGTTTTAGACTGTCCTCCTAACTGATCAGTTAATTTGAAATCTCTACATACCTGATACCGATACTTTGGAATAGTCATTAATTCTCCAAAAGTGATACTGACCTTTTGTTTGGCAACCTCTAAACCCAGATCAAACTGATCTTTATTATCATCAATTCTTTTTCTAGTTCTCTGATTAACCAGATCATTGTGCTACTTTTGGATAATTTCCTCTACTTCAGGATCTTCAGAAATCATTTGCAATTTCATCTGATTTATCTTTTTCTATGAAATCACTCCTATAGTTTTATCCTTTTTTGTAGGTCCTTCATCAACTTTTTCCTGATCTGTTTTATTCCTAAGATTGATAGCATGTATTATTTCTAAAGACTCAACCTCTTCTATTGTAGGTATAAGCTTTCCTTACTTCATTCTATCAAATCTAGTATTAGAAGGCTCACTTGAGGTTAATGCCTCTCCAAAGACTAAGGCTCTTTGATCAAGATTACTGGTACATATGTCCATTTCCCTTTCAAATTCCTATTCTCTAGTTTCATCCTCCTAATTCCAGCATACATTAATAATATCTTCATCTTCAGATTCAACATTTAAATCAATATTAGAATGCATACTTAGATAAATACCACAATCAACAGGGTTATGTGGTGCATCACATGTAGAGCAATAAAAGGGATGATATGATGCTATATTATTTGATGGCATGGTATTTGGAATAGAATCTAGATATCTCTCTATTTATTTCTTCTTCCAACTTCCATTTTGATTCCTGTTTCTCTCTTTATTTCCATTGTTATTCCAGTTTCTATTGAAATTCATCCTAAAAGGAGGCATGTTATCTTCTTGCTATTTGTTATTACCCTATGAGGTTTTTATAATGTTATCCTTACCTTTTCAAGTCTAGCCAACCTATTATTCAAAGTAGTAAACATCTCACTCAACTAATTAGCTATTTTATTCATAGGATCCTGATCTATTTTATTAGGGATAGAAAACTCAACCTTCTTGGGCTTCCTTTTAGGTTGATTGGGCTTTAAAGAGTATGTTGTCAATCATATGTCTCTCTATTTCAATAGCCCTTTCCATACATATACCAATGGTGGTTTCTACTTGTTGTCTTATCTCATACCTAAAATCTCCAAGGAAAGCATTTTTGTAGAAACAAATGAACTAATCATCATTTGGCCTTAATGTTGTCAAAATATTATTTTTGGTCTTAAAGAATCTTCTATTAAAATATTCCATTAATTCATTTTCTTTATGTTTCATGGTAGCCAATTCTGTCAGCAAGGATTGTTCATTCTTCCTCAATATTTCCTAAGGAAAGTGTACTCTAGCTCTTGAAAATTACGGATAGTACCAGCTCCAAGATTGTTAAACCATTCTCGAGCATCTTTCTCTAAAGTTTGAAAGAACGTTTTAAGGACCCCATCTTCATCATCTACTTCAAGACTATCCATGGCATACAAAAAATCCCTAATATGATCTTCACTTATGACAACATTATTTCCTTGGAATTTAGGCAAGTACTTATGAGCTTTACCAGGGAGAGGGTTCAAATTTACAAGTAAAACAAAAGGTCTATATTTATTGGTTCTCCACTGATTGAAATTTTGGTTAGCATTGACATTCTGATTAACATTTTTATTGATATTGATATTTTGGTTTACATTAGGAGCTGCCATACTCACTACATATTGATTTATTGCAGGTATTTGATTCACAGTAGGAGAAGACCGATTTGAACCAAATTTGGATTAAAAAGGAATAACAAGAATTGAAGTTTTTTCATGAGATTTGAAGAATACCTCAGGATTTGGCACTCTAGCAAGTACTTTTTTGCCACTTCTTGTAGATGCTAGATCCAGCTCCTCCTTTGATTTTTAAATGACTGAGTTCATTTGGAGTCTCCAACACAGATGTGCAAAGAAGGAACAAGATATTTAATAATACTTAGGCCAAGATTGCTCAACCTGATATTCACTCAACTCTCACAAATTTCACTCTAGGAAAGACTATGAGAAATACAAACACAAAATAGTACTAAGCCACCAAAAAATATTGGTTGATTGCTACCACACAAAAAGTTTTAGAATCATCCCTGACAACGGTACCCAAAACCGTTGGGGGAAATTATTGCACCCTTAATATATTTGTCACACTACAAGACTTCCCTGATCCAATAAGCACCGTGGACTCTGGTGGATCCACCTATTTAACTTGGGAAAATATTATCCTAAGACTCTAGACAAACTGAGTAGGGTAAGGAAACCTCGGAGGTGAGCCTGCAATATTTCTTATATGCTCATACTCATCCAATTTTACAAAAATGAAATAAAACTGTCATAAAATTTGATCAAGTTCAAAAGTAACTCCCAGCTAGTGCTTCAAGCTATAGACCGGTGACTTATCCATTGGGTAATTGTAGCCAAACTCAAAAGATGATGAAGATAGAAGGGGGGAGAAGATAAAACTGAGCCAACATCCATTCAAATAATGTAACAGAAAATATTCAACATGCCAACGAAAGAATATGCCATTTAAACTTTCAAATGATGTAACATATAAATGGGATAACACATAAAATTACACATAAAACTATTGAAAGGAGGAAATATGATTGCATTAAACAACAAATTATTACAATAGGAGTCTGATTAGAATAATCAAATCTCATTTAACCAGTACAAACAAATTAGCCATCCAAATGATGCAAAGAACTACAAATATTTGTTCAAATGATGTAACAAAGAGCCTCCCAGCTTCCAAATTCATCCACTAGAAATAATCTTAGTAAATTGGGTACCTCCTCAGTAAAACTTGCGCAATAATGGGGAAGAAAAAAGGGATGACTAGACAAGATACACAAACGAAAATACAACTGACAAGGATGAGCACACTGGTATACCTCTTGCAAAATTAATGTCCTAAAACTCGATGATTATTTTTCTACAGTAATTCTCTTATATAGCCTAAAATTTGGTTCTCATTAAAAGCTTGATGATGGTCCATAACTATGAAAAGTGCAACTATTTTGATGATGGTCCATAACTGCAACTATCTTCATGATGGCTCATATTATTAATTGTGCTTCTAGTGGTTCTTATTTGTAGTGTGGTAGTGGTATCAATTGGTCAAAAATATCCATTACATAAAGCTTGATAATAATAATATTTTATAGCTGCAATTACCAGAGTTGAATGATGGCCTTTCACTATCTCTTAATTGGATCTCGAAAATGATCCATAATAGCCTATATTCTAGAGGCCATAACTTTTGATCTGATCATTGGATCAACTTGAAATTTTACGTGGATCTAGATAAAGAGGAGGACAACATTGTGGAAAGGATTATCTAGAAGCCTTGAAGGTTTTTCAGTGTGTTATCGGACCCTAATTCCTTCATCTAGTACCCCAAAAATGAGATTTAGTATTTTTTAGAAAAACTAGAAGAAAGAATATTTGGAATTTAATGACTTTTTAGACATGGATAGGAGTTGATATTTTCTAGGATGCATAATATGGGAAATAAAATAATGTGTGTTAATTTAGGGGGCTGTCCAGGATTTTTTGATGACTTACTAAAAATAGGGTAGCTTTTGGCCAAAAATAACAAATTTCCCACAAATAGTAATTTTTTTTTCAAGCGGGCAAACTCAAGTTGGATTTTGATGATCCAATAGGTCCTTAGGTTGAATCTTAGGCAAGGAAATTGCTTTTGTATCATAAATATTTTGAAATATAGTTAATAGTTGCTTAGATAGAGGGGTACAATTATGATTTGGATGGGGTGGGTGTTGATTGTGATTGGAAGGTTAGGTAGAGAAAGGTAGGATGGATGGATGCACAAGGGTGAATTGTGGTTGGCATATTCAAAACCACTTGGTTGACTTGGTGAGACTTATTTTAGTTGCTATTATTGTTATCCTTATTGAACTTATCAGGGTATTATTTATTTCTAATATTAATTTCCCCTTCTTGAATATTAATTTTTTCAATGATCTTTTCTTGGGCAATAGTTTCCTCAAAAGAGTGGTGTTATTGAATTTGTAGGGTAGAGGAGATATGCTTAGCATAATTTTTGGTGAACATATTCACCAACTTGACAAGGGGGATAGAGAATTTCAAATCATGAATAACCCCCTTCCACCTAGAGACATAGTCATTGATTGGTTCATCATAAAATTGGTGAGGACTATAAAGATCTCATAATGAAGTTTATTTTGAATATTTATTGAGAAGTGCTCTAGGAAGAGGTTGGATAATTGCTATGTTGAGGTATATTGTTGAATCAGTCTAAGGCTTGGCCCCCAAGGGACATCAAAAAGGTTTGCAACATGAGGGAATCACCACCATGGAGTTGGTAGCATAGAGAATTGAAGTTCGTCAAGTGCTCTTTGGGGTATTCTTTCTCCTTAAATTTCTTCAAATTTTGGCATCTTAAATCGGTAAGGATACGAGTGGTGTAGTACTGATGGGTGAATGAGATCATTGCATATTTAACTATATGTGTTTTTTGATACCCATAACTAGTTAAGTGCAACTCTAAATTATTGAGTCGGTCTATCAGACATTGAACCTTGGCTTGAGGGGCTTGAGGTGTTTATGGAGGGTTAATAGGGACAATGGAGGATACAGGTTGATCAAGAGGGTATGGGTATGGGTAAGAGTAAGGATAAGGTGGATGAAGTGGATATGATGAATGGGAAGGCTGAGGGATGTAAGCCACATGGACCATGTGAGAAAAAGATAGAGGAGGCTAATGTGGTGGAGGATAAGGGGCTTGGATTGTTGATAAGATGGAGGGGGCTGATAATGTGGTGGTGTAACCATCACATTGGTTTGGGTAGGTGGAGGTTGATTTAGGATTGAGGAATGTTGATAGGAAGCTTGAGACTGTGTAGGTGGCCACTGATAGGAAGTAGGTGGAGGAGGTATTGGTGGATTAGTGGTAGGTGGAGTGTGAGTCCAAAATGAAGGTTGAGTTAAGAATGAAGGTGGATTAAAAAGGGAGAAGTAAGAGGGGAAATAGTCAAAAGTAGTTGATAATATGAGGAAGAAGCAATGTGAAAGTTGATATGAGGAGGTTGTTGATAAGTGTTGGCATGCATATGTTGTGAAGAAGAGTGAGAGTATAGAGGTTGCAAATAAAAAGTAGCTTGAAGAAGAGGTGAATAATAAGGATAATTAGAAGGTTAAAAATAAGAAGTAAAAGAAGGAGAAAAAGGAGGGAGAGGGATAGAAGAAGAAACAATATGCATGTCAGTTGGAGGATAATTGATATGTGAAGAGAAATGTACAAAATAAAGAGTTGGATTGGTTGATGTGGACTCATGAGGTGAAGTAGGAAAATGAAAGGGGATTTTAGGAATAGACAAAATAGAATGAGAAGCAACATTGTCTCTTGGGATAGGAAATCGATTAGATTTGGAGAAAGCATAGAAGGTGGTGTTGTTGTAAGGGTATTTTGTGAAGAAGAAGCAAGTTTAAACGAGGAAGGATGATTGGAATCAATGACAACTGATATAGTACCCACAACTTGAGTGGTGATAGGTAAAGTAGAAATGGATGAGATATGGGATGTGTAAGAGTGGTCTTGCTCTTGGGAGAGTGAGGGAAAGGAGCATTTAGGAACATAGAGTAAGGGTAGGAAGACTCAAGATGATTCAGGTGGAGGATGTAAAGGCAAGAGAGGGTGATGATAGGGGAAAGTTAAGATGAAGTGGTTCCATCACTGGGGGTCTCAGGTAAGGTCATATGGGTGGCTTGGTATAATAGATTCTGGTCATAGTACGAATATATTACATCACTCGAGTAGGGGACATGATGCATGGTGTATAGGCTGCAAAGCAAGGTGAAAGGTGCCTCCTCCATATTGGTTGGAGGAGTCATTGAAGGGTGAGGGATCATCTCAAAATATTCCATAGAAGGGTGTTCCTATGCTTTAGCTTGACTTCTGGTCATGACCATAAGCAATTAGAGACAAGACAAGAAATGGGAAATATGATGGTGTAGAAAGGGGATACTATGACTCAAATTTAGGATACGGTCTTTCCTGGATGGTCCTATATGAAATCATACCTTCCTAGGTGGTTGTAACCAAAGACAAGTTACATGGGTTGGGAAGCAAACAAGGAAAGTGGACTGACTCTTTTTGGGGGTTTTTGTTTGTTTTTAACTGTTTTTGATATTTTTAGAAAGTATTTGAACAAAGAAACAAGCAATCAACAAAAAATTACAATGAATATGTTTGACGTGTTTAAAATTAGTTTGTATGTTTGATGTTGCTTAGGGTTTTGATTTTTTTTTTGCTTGAGTTTGTTGATATATTTTTTTGTTTTTGTTTTTAGTGTGTTTTGATGTAGCCTACCCCTAAAATCTATAAAATGTGGATATGGGAGAGCTAAAGGTATGTCTATGCATGCTTCTATATATACCCAAAGAGTACATGGGAAGAAGTGCATACACAACTGAGAGCTTCCTAAGGTGAGTGTGGCTCAAGGTACCTATAAGGAAAAAATACCTTCAATACCCTTTTTAGGGGTATAAGATGTAGCACTATCTAAACTTACATCAGCCTTGTTGGCTTTTGCTTCACCCTTGGGTAGGTTTGGTCAAAAAGACAATACACACTCATTAATTATTTAGTCCCTTGATCAAGGGCATCTAACCCTAGACTACATTGAGCCAATCCCAAGGGTAGTCAGCTTCTCGATGATAAAATCTAGGAAACTATGTGAACTAACTATGGTATCTAAAGGGAACAACCAATGGTTGGGGATGAAGTCCAACATCATCAATTGGTTTACAATGTGTTGTGCAAGTGATGTGAATTTATTTTTGGATTTTATTTTAGGTATGCCTAACTATGATGCACAAACAAGACTATCCTAAGGATGCAAAATGCAAATATTTCCTAAACTAAATGCAAAGAAAAAAATGCTAATCTAAGAATGCTCTTTCTCTACCTAAGATGCAAAGAAAAGAAAGTCCTATTTGTGATATGAAATGGAAACAAAATGTTTTTTGGAAAGACAACCTAATCTAAGAAGCAAGTGACAAAAGAGGTTCCTATGCTAATCAAACAAACAAATAAACCTATGCTAGTTAGAAAGAAGAGGAGAGTCCTACACTAAAGAAATTAAGATGCAAGACTTTAAAAATAAATGATATTTTAGAAGCAAAATCTATGCTAAGGAAAGCAAATGATAAAGCTAGCAAGAGAAACCCATACTAAGGAAAGCAAATAACAATGCCATAAAGGAAATATGGTTTAACAAAAGTGAGGAAGTTGCACAAAAAGAAAACCTAATCTCAGAAAGAAATATCACAACCCAAATTTGCTTATCCCAACGGTGAGTTTTTTTTTATTGGGGTAGAAGTTAACTCGTGATCTTAGTGTTTCTATTTTAAACTCTTAGAACCCTTGTGGATTCATTCCCTTCAATATCACAACCCAAATTTGCTTATCCCAATAGTGAGTTTTTTTATTTATTATTGGGGTAGAAGTTAACTTGTGATCTTAGTGTTTTTAGTTTGAAATCTTAGAGCCCTTATGGATTCATTCCATTCCTAATGAGTTGGTCACGAGGAATACCCATCCCTAAGACTTACATATATCTATCTATGTGAGCATACTAGGTAACATGCAAGTTCAAGCTATCCTTCTCATCCATATTTTGATGAGCAAGCTTAATCCTTTCAGTCCTTTGAAAGGAACACACTCATATCTACACTATGCATCAATACTTTGATGTAAGTGTACTAAGCATGCTGGAATTAGACTATCATTATCATGTCCATGATGAGCTAATTATTTCCTTGTATAAACTTACTCCATGTTTGAATCTAAGGTCACAATTATCAACTCACTTCTCATTCCACTAGGATTTGTCATGAGAGATCTTTATTTCTAATGTATAAAAATTACCTACTCTTTTCCATCTATTACCCTTAAGGTAGTTATTCGACTAAGCATAAATGTCCTTTAAGTAGAGCGTCATCTCATGGAAACTTTATTCACTTTCTAAAGAAATGCAAACAAGTTTTAAATTTAGCATAACAAAAACATAGACTAATTCAAGTTCCTTTCTTTACAAAAGTACAAACCATTCCAAATACATAATTAAAGCCAATCAAACAAGGATTTTAACTATCCTATGAAGTTAATGATGAGTAATTAATGCATGACCCTAAAAATATAATTCCATAGCAATTTACCTATTTAATTGAAAGCAAAGCAAATACATTATCATAACCAACATAATGCATTATAAAAAAGGAAACATCATTCATAATCACACCAACAACTTGTTTATCCTCGGAACCCTCATGGGGAATAAACCTAGCCTCAAAATGATTTTCTTCAGCTTATTCATATAATATTTGGTACCTTACATTGGGTAAAAGACACCCCTTATTGCTTTCACAAAAAATGAAGATGAGCCCAAGTCTTTCTGACCTTACAATACGGATTATTCTTTCAATCCATTTGTACAAAGTTATCCATATTCAATTCAAAGGTAGGTCATGATTCTTTTCCTATCCATATAAACATTCTCTTTTATCTTATGGATTTACAATATGGCACAACCCTTCTTTAGATAAGTACAATCTAGTTTCTATCATAGATTTCCTCATTCTTCATCATAAGCATGAAACAAGATCATTTAAGATTTCCACATTTCCATTTTACACCCAAGCATAATACCATAATGTGAACTCTCTACACTTAATCTCACACACATGAAAACAAGGTATGATTCTGTTGTGGCCATTGCACAACTAGCCCCAAATTTGGGGACCCACCTTAAATTTTCTTGTTTTGGAAAATTTTGGGTAGTATGTGAGTGGTATTTTGTGATTTCATCTGCTTGCTCTCATGGGTTCACTAGGAAAAGGTTTTCCACGTTATTTTATTTGTGTGGATTCCTCGTACTTCGCTTGTCTTTGGAAGTAGTTTGATTTATAGCTTTGAAATTGTTAATTTTAAAATATTTAGGAGCATGAGTTTAAGTCGGTAGTTTAATGGTTTTGAAAGACTATAATGTTACACTTTTAAAAAGTTGTTAATGTTAGATTTTAAAATAAACCCATTTCAAATATGTAACGGTGTTGGGTTTCATTGTCATGTACGCAGCCAGATGATGGATAACCACGTCGACCTAGGCGAAGGATATGTTGTTGACACTGATGACTTGAGCTCCGACATGGATCGGGACTTGCATAGGTGACGAAGATCCATATCCCGACCCGATCAGCTAGTGGACGTGGCAACGAGTGGCACTGCGAGCTATGAAGGTTTGTGCTGACGCGGCGGAAGATACGTCAATAAAGTTTTAAACAAAGACACGGACGCAAAGTTGGTAGTGTTTTTCACGGATGAGGAAAATCCAGTTCCAAAGTAGGCAGATATCCGTCGGTTACAAAATAGAGAGACATGGCAGGGACAGTCAGGTAGCGCCGCCCGACGTGACGGCCAGCGAAGAAGCATGGACTGCATGCGTGGAAATTAACGGGGATTACCAGACAAGGCCGACTAGATGCAGAGTGTGCATTACCACAGAATGACGAACCCGTTGGAGACATAGACGACGCGTTGGACACCCCCGACGTGGCGGATACGGTGAATATTTGGATGGGACGAGTCATTGGTGTTAGATGTTGTCCTTCAAACAGATCGTGGGGTTCGATGGAATGTTATTTGTAGAAGTCCCACCGTGGAATCTTGTTTTTTTTTTTTTTTTTTTTTCAGAAATATAAGAGTGGGGCAGCGAAGCTATTGGGCAGCCAGAGATGAATGCAGGAAATAGGGCGTTTATATGTCAAAGAGTTATTAATAAGTTGTATTGAAGCCACATTGGGACTATATATATATATTTATTTTTGAATACTCTGACAAAAAACACTATTGAAACAACTTTTTGTTATAGGGCATTTTAGTTACAAAAGAAGAAGCTTACACAAGGAAGGAAAAACGTTTTGGAAGTCCAACGAACAAAATAAAAACAAATCGAAAGGAGAAGCGAGGGACCACATCGAAGTTTTTCAAATACTACAGTACAAGGCAAAAAGAGAGTTGGACATTTTTGGACTGGTTGGAGGTTTTGGAGTCAGAGACCCCGATACTGTTGTAATTTGGATTTTTCTACACTTCTGTATGTTAAGTATTGAAAGCTTTTGAATAATATTTTATTGTTTATATTTTCTGTATGTATTGATTTCATTTAACCGTGTTTTGTGCATGGATATGGTAGCGTTTGTTGATGTTTTTTCAATTTGTGTTCTTAGTTTTATTGTCTATATTTCCCCACATGTGTTAGACTGCTTTTGTGGTGGGTTATGCAGGGTCTTGATAACACCATTTCACCATTTTAATGTCGTTTAATGTATGTTTTTGTTCTTAGAAGCTTGCACCTAGTTTATCTGATAACATCATTTTAATGTTGTTTAATGCATGTTTTTGTTCCTTAGAAGCTTGCACCTAGTTTATCCTGGATCGTGTGGATAAATCTCTGGTTGGCTATGGTTTAACATTTAAAGCTTTATGTTGTTTTCCACATGTTCTTTCACTCCAACATTTTATTTTATTCTTTATTTTTCTTCTTTTCTTTTTTGCAACTTTATTTTCTTTCAAGCATTATCAAACACTCAAAATCCCAAGGTTCTATTTGCTCAATAAATTTAACAATGGGATTCTGTAGTAATCACACATCCAAATAGTTTGCTTTGCAAAGCCATAAGGTTAAACTATTTGGACACATTTATTTTAAGGATTAAAAGGAATCAACACTCTACTATTTTCTGCATTTCCTTTACCAGTTAAAATCTAAGATAAAATTTAGTTGCACATAAGGGAAATCAAGCATTTTAACTGACATAAAATATTGCAAATCACCTTAACCACATGCCCCTTGTTAACAGTTTACTTGCAATCACTGAGGTATTTTTAACATTAAGGTTATACCAATTTACACATTTGCACATACTCACAAGCACATCTTTGTTTATGCCAAATGGAACCTTGGAGAAATTTCTATTTCTTTGCAAGAGAGGGTTTTCTAATCAAAATCCTAAGTGTGATGGGGATTTTACAATTAGGTAAAATTTCCACTCAACATTTTGGTGCTAGAAGGAGGGTCTGATTTAAGGTATTTGATTTGTGATCTTTCAAGTTATTCAAATTTGGAGTGCATTTAATTTTCATATACGTGTTTCATCTATCTGTACTAATTGATATGTCTTACTTGGATGCATATGTTACATAGCAAAAAAAAATTTAAAAACATTTGAAAAAAAAAACCTAGAACCAAGTCAAGGTCACAAATGACCATGTTTGCACCATGGATTGTAGGCAACCCATTGGATATACCTGGAGTTCAACATAGTTTACCCATCGGTTTTGAGATATATCTTCCTTGATTTGTGTCTAATGGGACGAGGCCCGCAAAAGAACATATTCAGGCATTCAAAAGCTACGTGATTCATTTAACAAGGTGGTCTCATGATGTTGCTTGTAAAATATTCCCTTACACCTTGGACAAGTTTGCATACGATTGGTTTACTAGTCTACCTTTAGGGTCTATCACTTCTTGGGCTCAACTAGAGGTAATGTTTCTCAATCAATTTAACAAAAGGCTAGTTGACCCAATCCTCATGTATAATTAGTTTGTCACTACTCATAGAGAACCAAGTGAAAATTTGAAGTCATTCACCAAAAGGTTCCATGGGCTATACACTCAATTGGTGGTACCTTATGTCCTTATAGAGGGAGTGGCTATCCAAGTATACCTCAAAGCTCTTGACCCATTCACTTCCATATATTTATGAGAAATACCTCAAATCACATCTTTGTCCCAAGATTATACTCAAGCAATGGCAATTGAACAACGATTGAGTTATCAAAATTGTGGTGTCGATTTTGGATCATATAATCCTCAACCATCTATTGATCTGACTCAACCAAGCTCAAGTGGAAATCAATTTCAAAATCTTTCATTGTTCTTGAATGTGAATCAATTTCAGTATCAACAATCATTCCCAAGCTTCAATCAATTTCAAAATCCTCAAATGTTTGTGGACAATGGAATGAATCAAGCTACTACAACTCACGTTGGTCCCACCAACTCTCAAATGGATGGTCTACACAAATAATTGTTAGAGCTTAGTAGAAACAAGGATCAATCACTAAAGCAAATGCAAGATATCCATGATGATCATCTTTTAAGTCATGTCCAGGAAACCAATTTCAATGATTTTTACCATGATATTTCATCAAGAAATGGAGTCCTCCTAGAATTAACTAGCCTTGAAACCTATGATAATTTAGGACCTTCCATAAGTTTGGATGAGATGACTAAAACTGATGATCAAGACATTCAACATGCTACAAATGATGATATCCAACATGAGCCAGATTATAAGGAGCTGGAAATAGATGGCTTAGAGTCATTGTTTACAAAGGAATATTGGGATAATTATTTTAACAAACGACTAAAGGCAGAAATTGATCCAATTTTAGAAGCAAGTGAGCCATCAAAGGTGGATGAAGGTGAGTTGGGAAAGAAATCCATTGATGAATCAGAATATTGTGAAGAGGAAACTAAAGTTGTTACCCTACAAGAAAAGTCTATAATTCCTCTACAGTTAGAATACCCCATGCAGTTTGAATACGAGGAAAAGGGAATGAATACCTTAGGATCATTAATTACGAAAGGGGATCGTGGTTATCATGCAAATTTGAATGTAGGAATTAACTCACTATTGGAAATAATTGAGCCATCAAAGATATTAAAAGGTGAGTTTGAAAAAGAATATAGTGATAAATCGAAAGTTTGTGAAAAATCCATGGTAGAGCTTCATCCCTTAGTTTTAGGAGATGATTATTATGATTGTTGGAAGAAATGGGAGGAACATGTTTCTTTCAAGTTTTCTAATGAAAATTTTTCTTCGTGTGATATGCAGGACAACAAGGATTCTACCCTATGTCAAGAGCCTACAACTCCCATACAGTCAGAAAATCACACCTTATTTGAAGAAGATGGATATGAAATGGTAAAGGATAGCCATGACTCATTGGTAAGGGATTATGAGAAGATAGAATCCTCACCTTATTTATTAACTAATGAATTTTTTGGAAAGGATTCATATGATATTCTTGTAAATTCAAATGAATTTGATAATGAAATGCCATGTGTTTTAGACAACCAATTGGAGTTAATTTATAAAGTTGCTTCATCAAATAAAATGGAGGGAAACAAATTTGAAGTGCTAAATCAAGTTCATAAGTAATTAATAATAGAATCTAGGATACAAAATTATAATGATCCACATATATCAAATATCCTATATGCTTGTCACCTCTTGCAAGGATTTGATTGACCTAGAGACATGGAAAATGACTTGGAAATAAAATTCTCAAAAATAGGCTCTTATTTGCAAGATATCTTGTTTGATTATGAAAATGAGAGCCTAATTTTAAATCATGAATCATATATGCAAATCTACACTTTAAGCTATAGACAAGAAGAAATTGAAAATCATTTATTGTCTTATCAATTTATTGAATTAAAGTCTCACTATGGGATTGTTAATGGAACCATATCATTTTGGTGGGGTGAAATAAGGAGAATAAAATATTTAGTATGCATAGACCTAATATTATAGTGGGATGTTGCCCATAAAATTTTGTATGTCTATCATGTCAAAATTCTTTTTATTTATGATAGAAATCAAGTTTGGGATCCAGGAAAATGATGCTTGAAATTTTTGCATCATATTGTACCATTTTGTATATTATTGTATATAGTTTTGGTTTTCTTGCTTTTGTTTTTTAAGTTATGTTGTTTTTGGACATTGTCCCTAACTCTTGGTTTGGTAAGTTTTGTTTTGTTTTCTTGTCAGTTTTCTATTTTGCATTTTGGTTCTCCCTTTGTTTGTGGTGATGTTGGTAGTGGACACTAACTCTTGGTCCCTTTGTTGATGTTTGGTCCTTTGTTAAGTAGGGTGGAATATCTAATCTGAAAGCAAGTGAAATTGGGAAAAGGGAGGTGGAGTTATTTTGTGATCATGCTCAGATTTTGGGACTAAAATGATGGAGAGTGGAACAATAAAATATTTTGCTAAAGCTCCACATGTAACTCACATGTTAAAGGGTATTTCTGGAAGTCCTGAAGGATGAAGTCATCTTGGTTTTCAAATTAAGGCAAAAATCCAACATGCTCCATTTCTTGCTTCAAATACCCATGTGATGCATAAATATTTGTAAATCTAAAAAAAAGCAAGTAAAGGAAAACACGCTAAAATTAGTCACCAAGTTTAGATAAAATCTATCGAGGCTATAGATGCCTGACTGGTAGTAGGGCTATGTCTAGACACAACTTGTTCAAAAGGAAAGGCTTTGCAAAATATCAATTAAGCACAAGAGTAACTTAGATAAAATCTACCAGGGTTATAAATGCCTGACTGGTAGTAGGGATTTGTCTATAAGAGTTCTTTTTATGAGCAGTACTTTATATCCTAAAAGCAAATCAGATGATGGAATCCGGACGGTTTCAAGAATATAAAACGAATCACTTTGCACATACTAAGCAAAGGTAGATGGATTAGTTGTCTTCATTCAAAGTTGTTTACCCTCACCTTCTTAGGACATTGCTAAATAATTATTATTTCACTGATCTTTTGTGTTCTCATTTCAGATTGGGTTCTTCACCCAAAATGCTTAGGAACATTTCCCATTAGAAACTCCATTTGTTGTGGTCATTGCACAACTAGCCCCAAATTTGGGGACCCACCTTAAATTTTCTTGTTTTGGAAAATTTTGGGTATCATATGAGTGGTATTTTGTGATTTCATCTGCTTGCTCTCATGGGTTCACTAGGAAAAGGTTTTCCATATTATTTTATTTGTGTTGATTCCTCATTCCCATGTTTGTTTTAGCGATATAAAAGAAGTATACATGTATATATACTTATATATATATATATATATATGTATAACACATAAATAAAAATAAACTATATATAAAACAAAAAAATAAAAAATAAAAGTAATAATATATATATATAGATATACATATTTATAGGGAAATGATACACTTCCCTTGTCTTTGGAAGTAGTTTGATTTATAGCTTTGAAATTGTTAATTTTACAATATTTAGGAGCATGAGTTCAAGTCTGTAGTTTAATGGTTTTGAAAGACTATAATGTTACACTTTAAAAAAGTTGTTAATGTTAGATTTTAAAATAAACCCATTTTAAATATGTAACGGTGTTGGGTTTCATTTTCATGTACGTAGCCAGATGACGGATAACCACATCGACCTAGGTGAAGGATATGTTTCTGACACGAATGATTTGGGCTCTGATATGGACTGGGACCCACACAAGTGACGAAGATCCATATTCTGACCCGATCAGCTAGCGGACGTGGCAACCAGCGGCACTACGGGCTATGAAGGTTTGTGCTGATGCAATGGAAGATACGTCGATAAAGTTTTAAACAAAAACACAGACGCAGAGTTGGCAATGTTTTCACAGATGGGGAAAATCTGGTTCTAAAGTAGGCAGATATCCATCAGTTACAAAATAGAGAGACATGGCAGGGACAGTCAAGTAGCACCGCCCGACGTGATGGTCAGTGAGGAAGCATGGACTAAATGTATGGAAATTAACAAGAATTACCAGAAAAGGCCGACTAGATGCAGAGTGTGCATTACCACAGAATGACAAACCCGTTGGATACATAGACTACACGTTGGACCCCCCGATGTGGCGAGTATGGTGAACATTTGGATGGGACAAGTCATCGATGTTAGATGTTATCCTTCAAACAGATTGGGGTCTGATGGAATATTATTTGCAAAAGTCCCACCGTGGAATCTTATATTTTTTTAGAAATACCACATCAGGAGTCATGGCGAATTGAAGGCTAAGGAAATTTGAAATTTAGATAACATAGTGGAAGGATTCAGCGAGTGATCGATGGGCCTTATTTAGAAACACCAGTGGATGATGACGTTCTATAATATTTGGTGCAATGTAGTCAGTCTAGCCATGGGGTATAGAGTATAGGACTCCCTTGCACTGCGCCCTAGAAGAAAAAGATATTATGTACGCAGATAAATACGGATGAGGATTGCTAAAAATTAGGCAGTAATTTCTACAAAAGCAATAGGACTGATTATTTTAGGCAGTTTATATTTGACAACTAATTCTCCTCCACTTTAGGCATTCTATTGGCTCGAATGTCGATGCCATCATATGGAGATATATCCTTTCGATGATTACTGTAGAAGCTGACACTAAATAGGTTGAAGATTATCGGCGGATAAAGATGAAGGGTAGTTTTCCATTTGATCAATTTCTCACGCAGCGGCCAGTGCATGTGGAGATAAAGGGCGACGAGATCGCAGGAGGTACCCAATTTTCTACACGATATTATCATCTACAGTAGGTCTTGGTAAAAGGGTTCGCCTAATACATATTTAAAGCAGTGACCGCTGTGTTTGCTCTGCTCAGAAGGTGAGGTGCAGGCAAGATTTGCATATATAGAAAGGAGTTAACAGTAGTTATTTGTAACACGATGATAGTCCATACATGGGCTACGACAAGATGGTAGGATATGCAGTAGTTCTGGATAGAAATAGTGCAGCGAGGTTTGAAATCTTATCATGCGAATGATATCGATTTTATGTTTATGCTTTAGAATGCCTTCGTAGGTATCAATATCAACTCAGACACGAGTGATCTGAACCTCCCTGCGAGTGCTGTATTCATTCGTTGCCTATACTTTTGACAAAAAAATAGCTATCTTAATGTCTAAGTGTAGCTTGTCCCATGCATGGGCAAATAGTTCGGGTGGTCAGAGATATCAAATTAAATGGATAAAATAGTTGCAGTGTATGGTGTGTAGGAGGGTGGCAAAGAAGTTCGGGCCATAATACCTGTCGAGATGATCCGGACCAGCACCCGCGTCCTCGCTGTGATGGCGTAGTAGTGGACCGACCGTAAGGACAGTGAGGTCGACCTACGTGATGAGTACTTGGAGATCAAAAAAATATGTTTAGCTGTGTGACGTGGAGGTTAAGGTAGAGAATTTGTCTAATATGGTATTTAGTGGCCACATTGGTCAAGAATGTAACAAATGTGTCGAATGATAATTTTATGGTGAGTAGTGGTTACAAGAGCATTACGGAAGGAACGCATGCCTATGATAAGACAAGGGCAACGTAGCTATTGGGCAGCCCAAGATGAATGCAGGGAATAGGGCGTTTATATGTGAAAGAGTTAATAGTAAGTTGTATTGAAGCCACTTTAGGACAAAATATATATATTGAATACTTTGACAAAAACACTATTGAAACAACCTTTTTCGGGGTATTTCAGTTCTAAAAGGACAATCTTACACATGAAAGTGAAAAAAATTTGGAAGCCAAAAGAACAAAAGAAAAATGAAATGAAAGGAGAAATGAGGAGCCACATAGAAGTTTTTCAAATACTGTAGGAAAAGGTAGAAAGAGGGCTGGACGTTTTGGAATTGGCTGGAGGTTTTGGAGTCAGAAGACTCTCGACACTATTATAACTTAAATTCATTTGCACTTTTGTATGCTAAGCATTAAAAGATTTTGAATAAAATTTTATTGTTTATCTTTCCAGATGCGTTGATTTCATTTAACAGTGTTTTATGCATGGATATGGTAGCACTTGTTGATGTTTTTCAATGCTTGTCCTTAGTTTTATTGCATATCTTTCACTACCTTTGTGGTGGGTTCTGTAGGGTCTTGATAACACCATTTTAAAGTCATTTAATGCATGTTTTTGTTCCTTAGAAGCTTACACCTAGTTTAGCCCGGACCGTGTGGATACAACTCCGGATGTCTATGATTTAACATTCAAAACTTTCTGCTATTTTGCACATGTTCTTTCACTCTAGCATTTTTATTTTATTATTTTTTCTTCTTTTTTTCTGCAATTTTATTTTCTTTCAAGCATTATCAAACACTCATAATCCCATGGTTTTATTTGCTCAATAAAATTTAATAATGGGATTCTGTAGGAATCACACATCCAAATAGTTTGCTTTACAAAGCCATAAGGTTAAACTATTTGGACACATTTATTTTAAGGATTAAAAGGAATCAACACTATAATATTTTTTGCATTTCCTTTACCAGTTAAAATATAGGATAAAATTCAGTTGCACATAAGGGAAATCAAGCATTTTAACTAGCATAAAACATTGCAAATCACTTTAATCACAGGCCCTTTGTTAACAGTTTACTTACAATCATTGAGGTATTTTTAGCATTAAGGTTATACAGACTTACATATTTGCACATACTCGCAAGCACATATTTGTTTATGCTAAAAGGAACCTTGGAGAAATTTCTATTTCTTTGCAAGAGAGGGTTTTCTAATCAAAATCCTAAGTGTGATGGTGATTTTGCAATTGGGCAAAATTTCCACTCAACCTTTTGGTGCTAGAAGGAGGGCGGTGAAGAAGTTCGGGCCAGAATACTTGTTGAGGTGATCTGGACCAGTGCCTGCATCCTCGTTGTGATGGCATAGTAGTGGAACGAATGCAAGGACAATGAGGCCGACCTATGTGACGAGTACTTGGAGATCAAAAAAATGGGTTTAGCTGTATGATATGGAGGTTAAGGTAGAGAATTTGTCTAATATGGTATTCAATGGCCACACTGATCAAGAATGTAACAAATGTGTAGAATGATAATTTTATGGTGAGTAGTGGTTACAAGAGTGTTACGGAAGGAACACACAGCTATGAGAAGACAAGGGCAATGTACCTATTGGGCAGCCCAAGATGAACACAGGGAATAGGATGTTTATGTGCGAAAGAGTTATTAAAATTTTATCTTGAAGCCACTTTAGGAAAACAAAGATATATTTAATACTGTGACAAAAACACTATTAAAACAACCTTTTTCAAGGCAATTAAGTTACAAAAGTAAAAGCTTACACACGGAAGGAAAAGTGTTTTGGAAGCCAAACGAACAAAATAAAAATGAAACAAAAGGAGAAATGAGGGACCACATCAAAGTTTTTCAAATATTGCAGGAAAAGACAGAAAGAGGGTTGGACGTTTTGGTATTGGCTGGAGGTTTTGGAGTTAGGAGACTCCCGACACTGTTGTAACCTAGATTTTTCTACACTTTTGAATGCCAAGCATCGAAAGCTATTGAATAAGATTTTATTTTTTATCTTTCCCACATGCATTGATTTCATTTAACAATGTTTTATGCATGGATATGGTAGCACTTGTTGATGTTTTCAATGCATGTCCTTAGTTTTATTGCCTATCTTTCCCCACATGTGTTAGACTACCTTTGTGGTGGGTTATGCAGGGTCTTGATAACACCATTTTATCATTTAATGCATGTTTTTTTCCTTAGAAACTTGCATCTAGTTTATCCCGCACTATGTGGATACAACTACGGCTGGCTATGGTTTAACATTCAAAGATTTCTACTATTTTGCACATGTTCTTTCACTCCAACATTTTATTTTATTCTTTTTTCTTCTTTTCTTTTCTACAACTTTATTTTCTTTCAAGCATTATCAAACACTCAGAATCCGAGGGTTCTATTTGCTCAATGAATTTAACAATGGGATTATGTAGTAATCACACATCCAAATATTTTGCTTTGCAAAGCCATAAGGTTAAACTATTTGGACACATTTATTTTAGGGATTAAAAATAATCAACACTCTACTATTTTCTGCATTTCCTTTACCAGTCAAAATCTAAGATAAAATCCAGTTGCACATAAGGGAAATCAAGCATTTTACTTCGCATAAAATATTGCAAATCACCTTAACCACAGACTTACAATCATTGAGGTATTTTTAGCATTAAGGTTATACAGATTTACACATTTGCACATACCCGCAAGCACATATTTGTTTATGCTAAAGGGAACCTTGGAGAAATTTCTATTTCTTTGCAAGAGAGGATTTTCTAATCAAAATCCTAAGTGTGATGGTGATTTTGCAATTGGGCAAAATTTCCACTCAACAGATCCATTTTAACTATGAGGTTTGCTCAGTCCCAAATAATATCCATTCTTTTAGCAAATAAGTGACTCTTCTTCAAGTATTAACAAAAATAACCATAAAAAATATCATTAGCTTATTTTAAATAGGAAAAGGCCTTCCTTAATATTTCCCATAAACTAGTACCACATCATCTTCTACCAAAAGAGAGATGCACACTCGCAGGTTTATCAAAAGTCAAATTTTCCTTAACAATTTTCAATGAAAATACCATAATCACGATTTGAAAAACAAGACGTCCATCATCCAGTGCAACCAAACAATTATCAACACTTTCCAAGATATTTAGCTCTAGATAGTTTCTTTCCAAATAGTAAAGAATAACTTGTCCTCCTAGACAAAGAAATAAAATATAACTTTATAACACAACAACCATATTTACGATCATCACATTGACATAAGGCTTTGTTATGCTAGAGCCAATTCCAAAATCATAAAGATGTATTTAAATAAATGTCATATTTTGTTCACACTCCATTTACTAAAATAAGCAACAATAGCACGTTCATCACAATTTGTTTCCTTCCAATCAAAACTCAATTGATAAATGATAAACTTTGTTTTCTCCTTTGGTTTTGAGTTATACTAAGTATTACACCCCACTACATATAAGTTCTATTCTGACTGCAATAAACAAAGGCACACCATAGCCTTTATATGTACATATATTTGTTTTCTTAGGTCTCACAGTCATCTAGCGCATCAAAACTTAATGTATTATGTGTTGGGCAAAATATTGGTTAGTTTTTCTATGGTTCAATTAATTGCCTCCATTTAATTGTCAACCCGGGGTAGCTCGTAGTCTTGTGAGCAACCATGCAAAATCTATGCTTGTAATTTCTCCTTCGGAGATGAGTCCCTTGGATTATGGTTTGGGGGTGTTTGGTGTTCGTTGGAGTTTATGTTTAAACCAATAATCTCATGCTAAGTCTAAGAAACAGGACTGAAAACATTTAAAATCTAAATAACTACCTTGTTGGAAATTACAAAAAATAGGGGAAATAACTGGAAATAAATTAATCTATTAAAAAAATATAAAAAATAGGGGAAATAGGGAAGAACTCTGTTGTAAGTGGGCCCACGCTTCCAGCAGGTTCTGCCCATGGTAGAATGATCACCGGATGCTTAGAAGATGTTTTTACAGGAAAAATGCAGAGATTTTATTAACAGTTTGTAGCAGAAGAAAATTACATAAAAAGTTTGGGGGGTCTTCTTCAGGGGTGGCCTGCATATTTATAAGGTATGCGGCCAGCCCTATTACAATTTTTAGGATGAATCAACACATGATTCGTTGTTACAACTGTTTGCTTGATTAGAGGAATCGGGTAAAATATCATGATATTTCAGCGTATTCTGTTTCCAGAATACGTTGATATTTGATTTACCCGACTTACAGAAATAATTTACGTATCAGCTAAAAAATGGGTGATGAGTCACCTTTGACATTGTCCCATGTTCGGTTGTAATGCTGGAAATCCCTTCACGTTGGTTGCCGAAGTTTCGCTCTGTTTTGCCAACCACAGAGTCATGCTGAAGTTTGGCGTTAATGGAAATCAGGCACCACGGTTGAAGAAGTTGGGAAGTAGGCGCCTTGTATGCAGAAGTCGGGAAGCAAGCACCTTCCATCGCATAATGGGAAGCAAGTACCTTCTGCCATACAATGGGAAGCAGGCACCTTCTTTCATACAATGGGAAGTAGATGCCTTTTGTTGTACAACAGGAAGCAGGTGCCTTCCACCGTACAATAGGAAGCAAGCACCTAATGGAAAGCAAATGCCTAACAGGAATCAAGTGCCTAACAGTTAAGTGTTAAACGAAGTCAAGCACTTCAAAGGACTTGGGCGCCTGACTTCGTACCTCTTTATCGATATTTCGTAGATGTTTTTCCTTCATTAAATTGCAAGTGCTAGGTCCGAGTGGGACCTCGACGAAAACATGCCAAAATGCAACAATTTCCACTAAATCTACACAAATTACACTTAAAGACAAATATTAGAGAACATGCAAAATAAATTATTAATTATATATATAATTTCCATAAAATATTTATATCTACAAGAATATATGCCACACATTATGGGGAAAAGAGTACAAAAAATGAGCAATTCTGTGGCTCATCATCCCCCCATGCTTAAGGGGTGGCATGTCCCTATGCCACTTTGAACTGGTAATTACCAATTCTGTTCACTTCATCCCAATAGGCCCTGTTGGTCTGTGTCCTCTTCCTCTTAGCGGCCTTGGATTTCTCTTTGTCCCAGGGCTTTCACCCCTTTGATGCCTTGGGAGCTGTTGTCTCTTGACCCTACTACTTTTGGCGTTTGCTACGCCAAAGTGGTTCACTTGGCCCTGCTCTCTTCTTGGGTGGTTCTCTGGTCCAGGCCACCTTGCCCTTATCAACATTCAGATAAAAACTAGAGAAGCTGGTGGCATCCTTCTAGAATGCAGGCTCAACCATTTTCTAGTACTCATGGTGAGGTGGCAACTTCTCACCCATAGGCACTAATTCCTTATCTCCAAATGGGATGCTAGATTCCTTAGCAACCTTAGTTGTGGGTAAATCTACCCCTGTTGGGTCAAGCTCAGGTTTAGCTTTGACCTTTTTTTTTGCCATAGGGGGAGTTCTGCTGCTTGATGCTAGATCTTCCTTCTGCATAGGGCCTAGAAATCCCATCCTTATAAAATATGCCTACATCCTCAAAGGCTTTCCATCCTCTGACCCATACAAATACTAGAACTTCTCAGGTTGAGCAACTAGAATCTTCCTGCGAGGCCTGTTAGATTGTTTTCTGGCCTCCTTTTCTGATTCCTTGAGGGCTTTCTTGGAGGCCTTCTTCCAGTTCTTCTTGTCTGCCTTAATTTCCTCCTTAAGCTCCTCAAATTTCTATTTTTGGGTAGCAAAAAGATTCTTTGTTGCCTCCCATTCCTCATCGAAATCTAACTCTGATTCCTTATCAGATTCAATGCCCAAGGCCTTCAACTCTGCAACTCTCACTCTGGTTCTGGGTCATCATTGAGATGGCCTTATGGATTTTTATTTTGATCTCAGCTTGATACTCTGTACCCTAGGGTATGTTGGTGCAACTATTGTTTCCTGGTGTACAAGGGATTCAGGTTGTTGAGCCTCCTAGGGTATAGGGGATTCAGGCTGTTGAGCCTCTTTTTCCTCTATAACTACTTGTTGCACATCAGGGACTACTTCTTCTTCTTGAGGTTGTCCGACCCCTACATCAATTGGAGAGTGCTCTACCTCTCCCTCTTTACCTATAATTTGAGGCTCTTCGACCTCCATCTCCTTTTCCCCCTCTTCTCCCTCCTTTGCAGGTTGCTCTACATTTTGAGGTTCTTCAACTTCAACCTCATCCTCTTGAATTACCTACTCTACAGAGGGGGACGTAGAACAGGGTTGCTCTACTTCCATTGCAGCAATGTCTCCCTATTCTATTTTTTTATCAATAGGGGGTACTTTTGTTGCCCCATCGATCTACACTACTGCATCAACCCTGGTCGGTTGCTCGACTCCTCCTGGTCCCCTTGCAACTGCAATTGTCTCCATAGTTGCTAAATTGTTTGATACAATTCATGCATTTTTAATGTAGCCTCCTTTTTAGACTCTTCAAATAGAGCCCGTTCTTCTTTAAATTTGGCTTCCCAAGTGGAAGCCTGTTCTTTCAAAACCTACAGCTATTGCTACAAATCCTCCACCTGGCCTTCTGGTGGTACATCTTCCATGGCCACCTCCTATTGAGGAGTTGGCCCATAGGAAATATCCTATAAAATGTGGGCCAAATACTCCTCCTTGTTGAGCTCATCGATTGGTGTCTCCTCATCGGATGAGCTCGAAACCACCCTTGATGCCCTCATTCTTCTGCTTTGCATCCTGGTGGAGATAGGCATGAAATCCTACTCTACCTCATCTTCAAATTGTGGTGCATAAGGGGATAGATCCTACCTTGCTTCCTCCCCAAATTAGGGAAAATTAGGGGATGAGGCCTATCCTGCTTCCCCTGTATTTCTTGTAGGCTAGGATGCAGGTGTCGTCTCTTCTCATTCTGTCACCTCCTAGGCCGACTATTCATTTTGAATTGGCACCTCCTCCTCTACTTGTGCCCCTACCACTACACTAGTTTCCTCAATTATCACATTTCTATGTGACTCTGCATATCTCACCAAGGCAAAAATCAGGCCATGGTGAGCTAGGGTAGAGGTGGTGCCTGCCTGGTATCGCCTGGCCTCATCTTTCAAGGTGCATGCAAGGTAGTGGGGGATGTTGATTTTATCCCCATGTAGAATATGATTGAGGAAATAGAAGTGGTTGGCATTCAGGTGGGAGTACCTACCAGAGCATGTGAAGAAATGGGTGATCTATTCAAAAATGGCCCTCCAGAGCTTGAGAATGTGCCATTTTGGCAAGCCAATGCACTTAGGTACTCAGTTGGTGCCCCAAAAAATCTCTATGCATAGAGGGTAAGGTTATCCTCCTTGTACGTGCACTCCCCTGTAAGAGGGAGGCCCGTAACTTTGGTGATATAGTCCTCTATGACTGGGATCTCTAGCCCCCACATGTGCACGACCCCATCGCTCATCGACATCACAAATTCATTTGCTACTGCCACATCCTGGCCTTGACTGACCAGTCGATAGTAGTCCATCCATTCTATAATATCCAACTATGTTTGGACGTCTACAGAAATTCTCGAGCAATCGATCGACTCACTCTTCTTAAGGTCATGATTTTTTGACTTTCCCCCCATGCTTTACCTCTAGTTCACAATTCACTCAACAATGTTACTGCCTCCCCTTCGAATTACTACTGTGCCTCACTGCTCTATTTTTTTCTCATTGAATTTGGCTGCATAGTAGCTGGTAAACAACTTTTTAAAACAACTGTGTTCATGCACGCAGGCGGTTAATTACCGTAATCAATAGTGATTATGGTTATCCATAGTAAATTTCCTTCGAGCATGTGCCCGATTATGCGGAGATGATAACCATAAACTGTCGACCAATCAGAGGCGTGCCATGCAACACCATGCCAAGTGGATTTTTTCAAGTGGTTAAGGTAATAATGGGGGGTTGTACTGGCACATTTCCATAGACACACATGTTCATGAAAATAATATAGACAAGAAATAAAAAATTTAAACATGCACCTAAATTCGTTCCGTGGGTGCATATGTGTAGATATTCATGGTGCATCACTATTGGCTGGCGTTTGATGATGGGGTAAACCACAATGGACAATGATGGCCATGGTTCCCATGCAATGAATTTCCTTCGATGTGATTGGTTCTTGGTAGCTGCACTGTGGGTTATTCAAGAAATCCTACAAAAATTAAAAATAAAAATTAGAAAAATGTATCGCCTTGGGATGACAAATGTCCCCTCCTTGAAAGTTGGTTGATGTCAAATTTTAATTTTGTCTATGATGGATTTGAATTTGCACGTGCATGGGGTGTTGATGTGGCTTGGGCCACATCCCAATGCTAACGTGTTATTCTATCAAGGCAAAAAATGGTTATAGTAAATGAAAATCAGGCACCTTTTTTGTATGGAAATCAGGTGCCTTCTTTTTGAATTATGGCATGCAGGTGCCTTGGAAACTAAAAATAGGCATCGTAGGAATCGAGTGCTTTGCTTACATGGTAAGCAAGTGCCTTAGCATTCAGGTTCTCTACTTAACATGGGAAGCAAATGCCTTAGAAATCAAGTGCTTATGCCTAACATGGGAAGCAGGCACCTTTTTGCTAACTATCGGGTGTCGTACTTATAAAATAAACTTTATACAAACTTTATTATTTTTTTTTACATATGCTAAGAATATTTGGTGTTAGTTTCCCAAAAATTGGAAGTCATCCATTCTCCTAAAAAATCGAGAGTCAAGCATTGATCTTCCAAAAAATGGGACGTAGATGCCATCTTCGTAACATACTGGGAGTCAGGCACCATGAAGCGTATAACGGGAAGCAGGCACCTTCCACCATACAACGGGAAGCAGGTACCTTCCACCATACAATGGGAAGCAGGTGCCTTCCATCGTACAATGAGAAGTAGGCGCCTTCCACTATACAATGGGAAGTAGGCACCTTCTCTAATAATGGGAAGCAGGTGCCTCCCCATCAAATACAAAAACATGGCACTTTTCTTTTATTCAATGGGTGCTGACTTGTCCTTGTATATGCGCTATCAGGTTGATCAAGCCCTTCAGTGCTTCTGATTGAAAAATAGGTACAAAATCAGCATCCACCCCTGAACCAGCAGTTGAGTGTTTTATTGTCCAAAAAGACCAATCCAAACACTCTTGTGCAGGTTTAGGTTTAGTATTCCCCTCTCTGAATGGGGACTAGCTACTCCTACTGCAAGCAAATTCTCCTAGAAATATTGGAAAGCGCAGGTTCATGGATCCTGTGCTTGTTAGGCCTAGGTCTCCTAGGCTGCCTAACAGCTGCACAAAGGGCATTGTTCTTGCAAAACAAAAACACAACTAAAAAAAGAAAATTTTGAAAGAATAATTGTCTTTGGGACTATGTGGACTAGGTCCACATCTCACTGACTCAAGATAAAATCAGAATCAACTGGGGTCTCCCCCATGCCTAATCTAGACTCAATCATGTATGCTTCAGACACATAGTATGGATGCAGGTGGTGGCCATTGACTGTTAAGGTAATGTTGCTGCCATCTATTGTTCTAACTCTTACAACCCCATTATTGATGATTTCAGTCACTTCATATGGCCCCATCCAACGTTGCATGAGCTTGCCCTTCCTTTCCTAGAACCGGGAATCATAGAGTAATGCCCATTCTCCCACTTTAAGCTGCTTTGGCCTGGTGTGGCGGTCATGCCACTTGGCCCTTTGTTTCTGAATGATCTCTATTTTTTGTAGAGCCTCAAGGCGGTATTCATCCAGCTGATTAAGCTACTGAATTCTATATTTTTGTGCATCATCCAGATTGATATTCAATTCTACAGTAGTCCTAAGTGTTTTGACTTCAAACTCTATAGGCATCATGGCTGTTTTCCCATAGACTAACTGAAATGGTGTGAAACCAGTAGTAGTCTTCCAGGTGGTCCTGTAGGCCCACACTACTTCTGGTAATCTAGTAGCCCAGTCCTTCCTGTGTTGTTGCATTGTCTTTGTCAGGATATTCTCCAACTCTCTGTTGGTCACCTCAACTTGCCCATTTGCCTATGGATGGTAGGGAGTGGTTTTGTTATGCCTGATTTTGTATTGTTGCATGAGTTCTTGGATCATCCTTGAAGTAAACTGAGGTCCTTGATCTGTTGTGATCTCCCTTGGGACCCCAAATCTTGTAAAAATTGATGAATACAAGAAATCTGCTACAGTTTTCTCCTTTGAATCACGTAAAGCCTGTACTTCAACCCACTTTGTCACATAGTCAGTACAAACTAGGATATACCTCTTACCTCCTGACTACGGATTAATAGGTCCTACGAAGTCCATCCCCCATTTATCAAATGGTTCAATGTGAACATGTGGTTGGAGTGGCATCTCATCTCTGAGAGTAGGTCTGCCCATCCTCTGACATTGATCACATTGGCTCACATGCTTGGCTGCATCTTTGAATAGTGAAGGCCAGTAATAACCAACCTGCAACACTTTATATGCAGTCCTTTTTCCTACAAAATGGCCACCACAAGGTTCATCATGGCAAGCCTTTAGTATTTCAATTATTTCTTCTCCAACAACACATCTTCTCATGATTTGATCAGGTCCTATTTTGAACAGGCACCCATCAATCCATGAGAAATCTGCACTTTTCTCAATTAAAGTCTATTTTTCATGAGGTAAAAGTGTAGGGGATACTCTACCAGTGGCTAAATAATTAGCCATATCTGCGTACCAAGGTATATGATCATTTAGAGCAAACAAATGCTCATCTGGAAATTGGTCTTCTGTAGTTGCATAGTCTGGAGGTGTCAATCTGGATAGGAAATCAGCTACCACATTGTCCTTTCCTGGCTTGTCCACTATTGTCACATCAAATTCCTGCAAGAGCAACAACCATATGATAATTCTACCACTAATCCTAGGTTTGTTTGTCAAGTATCTAATTGTTGAGTGGTCAGTGTGTACAAATACCTGATAACCTGTAATATAATGATAAAATTTGTTAAGAGCATGTATTACTGCAAGAAACTCTTTCTCTGTGATAGTATAATTTAGTTCAACACCTATGAGGTTTTTACTAACATAATAGATGGCATAAAAATCATCACCATATTTCTATCCCAATATTGAGCCTATTGCATTGTTAGATGCATCAACATATATGTGAAAAGGTATGGTCCAATTTGGACCTCTCAACACTGGAGCAGTAATCAGTTTTTCCTTCAGGGTGTTGAATGCTTGTTCACATTCTTCAGTCCAGATAAACTCTGCATCTTTTGTTAACAATGTGGTAAGAGGTTTAGTAGTTTTTCTAAAGTCTGATATAAACCTCCTATAATAACCGATTGATCCTAGGAAACTATGGATGTCCTTTTGTGTTTTGGGAGTAGGCAGGGTTTGGATGACTTCAATTTTCTTTCTATCTACTTTGATCCCTTCTACAGAAAGGTGATGTCCTAAAACTATCCCTTCCTGCATCAACATATAGCATTTCTCATTGCTTAAGGACAGGTTAGTTTCCTCACAACATTTAAGTGTCTTTTCCAGATTTTCTATGGTAGTTTCAAAAGTCTCACCATATACAGTGAAATCATCCATGTATACTTCCATAGTCTCTCCAATCATATCTAAAAAAATGCTAAGAACTGCCCTCTGAAAGGTGGCAGGTGCATTGCATAGGCCAAATGGTAAAACTCGGTAAGCAAATGTCCCCCATGGACAAGTGAAGGTGGTTTTATCTTGATCTTCCTCCCCTATTTGGATCTGATTGTATCCACTGAACCCATCCAGGAAAGAAAAGTACTTCTTGCCTGCTAAGGTGTCAAGGACCTGATCTATAAATGGTAAGGGGAAGTGGTCCTTTTTAGTTGCTTTATTCATCAACCTATAATCAACACAAATTCTCCACTTTCCATTCTTCTTGGGCACCACCACTAATGGTGATACCCACTCACTATCTGAAATGGGGTAGATGAATCCAACTGTGAGGAGTTTTTGTAACTCTGTTTTGATAATTTCTTTCATGGTTGGGTTCATTCTCCTCTGTGGTTGTCTTACTGGTCTGACCTGGTCTTCCAGATATATTCTATGTGTACAGGTCTCAGGAGCTATTCCTCTCATGTCAAAATACTCCCAAGAAAAGGCATCTTGATGTTTTTCCAATGTTTGTTTCAGTTTGGTTTGTTGTTCAGTTGTCAACTTGTTATCTACATTCAACATTCTACCAGGTGCAACTTCTATTTGCTGAATATGGTGGTCTTTTCCTCCTACTAATGGCAACTCAGGAGGAGGACATGAAGGTTCTCCTTGAAAAAAGTGGGAGATCATCTTATCCTCATCACTTTCATCTTCCAACTCCTCAAGTGTCATCACAAGTTGGATCATTGATAGACCATCAATATTTTGATTTTCATCCTCAGGTTCTCCCAACAAATCTACAAAATGTGTAGGTGGATGTATGATCAGTTTCTTTATATTCTGACCATCTGAAATGGTCATTTTCCCATCTCTATAGCTTATGTAGGCATCAATTATTGCCAGCCAAGGTCTACCTAAGATTAATGGGTATCCACCTAGTCCAGACTTAGATTGCAACACTAAGAAATCTATTGGATACTCCCATGCATCTATTGTAATAGTGATATCTTCTAGTATTCCATCAGGAAGTACTGTAGACCTATCTACCAACTGTAACATAGTTTTAGTGGGCTTCAGATTGGTCAATTTTAGTTTTTGCATGGTCTCCTAGGGCATGACATTGATGGCAACCCCCAAATCTACTAGTGTGTTGGGTAAAACACAACCTTCTATTTTTACAGTCAACATAGGGCTTCCTGGATATGAGTACTTCTGGCTGTAGGTATTCCCTAACATAAGGTCAGCTAACTGACCTACCAAACTGATTGATTTAGTTGGTTTCCTCCCTGGTTTCTTGAGGCACAACTCTCTTATGGCCTTCCCATAAATAGGTATGTCTCTAATGGCCTGAAAGAGAGGGATTGTGACTGTTAAATTCTTTAAACTGGAGAGGATATCAAACTCTGTTTGTATTGGTTTCTTGGGTTCCTGCAACCTTTGTGGAAAAGGTGGAACCTCCTCTTTGTTATGTACAGGTGTTGATTCTTCTTCTACCTCTTCTATAAGGGGTGATTCCCCTTTCTCTATTTCTATTGGTTCCTCTTCTTCTACAAGAGGAGTGACTTCTACACCTACTTGCTTTCCTGACCTTAACTGGATAGGATCACAATCTACCTTAATATTATACATAGGGTACATCTCATTTTCCATCTGATAGGTTGGTTGCTTGTTGTTTGGGTTTGCTGTTGGTTGTGTTGGTAACTGAGGAGTCCTTGGAGTAGGTAAGGTTGGCAGACTTGGTTGTAGTGGAGCTGGAGCAGTATGTTATGGATACTAATTCCAAGCATTCTGATTTCTCCACTGCTATGCTAGGCTGTTGATATTGGTTCCAAGGATAAGGGTTGTAAGGATTTTCTCCTTGGGGAAATGGATTCCAAGGTTGTTGACCATACCAACCCATGTTGGGTGGTTGGGCTTGACCTTGATTCTGGTAATTGCTGCCCCCATAGGATGACATTCCTGATTGCATATTGTTACCCATAGGAGACTGTTGCTAGTTCCTCCTATTACCCATGAAGTATGCCTCTACTACTTCAGGTTCCTCTTTAGATTTCATTAATTGTGGACACAACTTTATTTTATGATCCTTCTTACAAATAGCACATACACAAAAAAAAATTTATGGGCACTCATTTCTAGGGTGTTTGCCTCTGCATTTAGGATAGAAGTAGGCCAATGCTACCTCATTCTCCTGCTTCTTTCTCTGAAGTAGAAGAGTATCCATTTTAAGAGCCATAGATGATAACATCTCGCTCTTAAGGTCTTCTAGCATGTTACCTATTTCTGTTTTAGTGACAGTGGTTGACTGCTTAACATTTCTAGGGGTTAACTTACCCTTTCTTCTTGAGAAATTTTGACACAACTACTGAATATCATCCATTTGGTGTTGGTAAATGTCTCCCCCAAAGATCATGTTTAAAGCTTCCAAGGATTCATTTGTCAGTCCTTTCAGAAAAATACTTCTTAGGGACCTATCTCCTAGTTTTGAATGGGGTGATCTTTGCAAATTGAAGTTGAACCTATCCTAGTATTCTTCCATGGATTCCCCTTCCTTTTGGGTCATATCTAGGACTTCCTCTCTTGCATCTCTTGCTCTACCAAAATCTTGATACTGATCCAGGAAAAGTTTCTTCAACTATTCCTAGGTAGTTATCCGTTTATCCCCCAAGCTGATGAACCAGTGCAAAGTTGAATCATCAAGGGTGGAAGGGAATAATTTTAATTTTTGAGGATCTATGGTGTAATCCACAGATCTACATAAAACATCAAATTTGAATAGAAATAGGTCTGGATCTTCTGTTGGTAGTCCTCTAAAGGTTGGAAGGTGGGCAGGAGAGATGTGTTTCATCTTGTGATCTCCTCCTGCCTCTCCTATTGGAAAACTAAAACTAGTGGATGTTTCCTCTAGATTTTCTACCATTCTACCTACTACTAGTGTTTCTACCCCTGCTTCATTCAAAGCAGTTGTCAATGCTTCTAGTTCATTTCTTTTATCCTTTAGAAGGATGGATAAGTCAGTGTTTGAGATAGTTCCATCTAACATTGCTTGCCAATGTTCAACATTTAGTAGATCCTCCTCATATTGAACTCTACTTATCTCCGATCCTGCTCTAAGATTCTGTTGGATTGTTTTAGAAGGATCCTATGCAAATAGTGGGTGTTCCCTCCAATGCACAGGTGGATATTGAGATGGTGAGAGTTCAGTCTCAGGTTGAGGTTCTACTGAAGCAGAAGGATTTTGAGAAACAACTTCTTTGTTTTTGACAAAATGATCGTCTGGTCCCTTGTTCTTAGGTGGACTCATACAAAGTTTCAGATGAAGGTTTCTGAAGAAAACACTCTAAACTACTATAACTATGCTTTCTTCAGAACAAGAAATTACAATGGCTACTCCTCAACAATGATGCCAAAATGTTGGGCAAAATATTGGTTAGTTTTTCTATGGTTCAATTAATTACCTCCATTTAATTGTCAACCCGAGGTAGCTCGTAGTCTTGTGAGCAGTCATGCAAAATCTATGCTTGTAATTTCTCCTTCGGAGATGAGTCCCTTGGATTATGGTTTGGGGGGTGTTTGGTGTTCATTGGAGTTTATGTTTAAACCAATAATCTCATGCTAAGTCTAAGAAACAGGACTGAAAACATTTAAAATCTAAATGACTACCTTGTTGGAAATTACAAAAAATAGGGGAAATAACTGGAAATAAATTAATCTATTAAAACAAATATAGAAAATAGGGGAAATAGGGAAGAACTCTATTGTAAGTGGGCCCACGCTTCTAGCAAGTTCTGCCCATGGTAGAATGATCATCGGACGCTTAGAAGATGTTTTTACAAGAAAAATATAGAGATTTTATTAATAGTTTGCAGTAGAAGAAAATTACATAAAAAGTTTAGGGGTCTTCTTCAGGGATGGCCTGCATATTTATAAGGTATGCGGCCAACCCTGTTACAATTTTTAAGATGAATCAACAAATGATTTGATGTTACAACTGTTTGCTTGATTAGAGGAATCGGGAAAAATATCGTGATATTTCAGCGTATTCTGTTTCCAGAATACGCTGATATTTGATTTGCCCGACTTACAGAAATAATTTACGTATCAGCTAAAAAATGGGTGATGAGTCACCTTTGACATTGTCCCATGTTCGGTTGTAATGCTAGAAATCCCTTCACGCTGGTTACCAAAGTTTCGCTCTGTTTTGTCGACCACAGAGTCGTGTTGAAGTTTGGTGTTAATGGAAATCAGGCACCATGGTTGAAGAAGTCGGGAAGCAGACACCTTCCATCACATAACGGGAAGTAGGCACCTTCTTTCGTACAACGGGAAGCATGCACCTTTTGCCGTACAATGAGAATCAGGTGTCTTTCACTGTACAATGGGAAGTAGACGCCTAGCCAGTTAAGTGCCGAATGGAAGTCAAGTGCTTCAAAGGACTTGGGCGCCTGAATTCGTACCTCTTTACCGATATTTCGTAGATGTTTTTCCTTCATTAAATTGCAAGTGCCAGGTCCGAGTGGGACCTCGATGAAAACATGCCAAAATGCAATAATTTCCACTAAATCTACACAAATTACACTTAAAGACAAATATTAGAGAACATGCAAAATAAACTGTTAATTATATATATAATTTCCATAAAATATTTATATCTACAAGAATATATGCCGCACATTATGGGGAAAAGAGTACAAAAAATGAGCAATTTTATGGCTCATCATTATGCACTACAAGGTCTCTATAATCTCAATCCCATGTGCTAAATTCTTTTATTAGTTTTTTTTAGACTTTAAACATGTCCACTGAAGTCCATCATTAGTTTTAGACAACATAGAAACTTATTACCCAAGTTTATATAAAGTATACTATGCTTATACCTCCTATCACCCGATCATACTACCAAAGCTAGAAACTCTACAAACTTTATGGTGTTGAAGTTTCCAGAGAGTCATTAGGTTTTTTGAGCATACAAACGCCCATGTTCCCAAGTCAATTTAACCAACACAGATACTCATCTCACTAAGAATAGTTGAATTAAAAAATACACCATACTAAAGGAACAAAACAATCCTTCCTGAGGAAAAGGGTTCTCAACTAAACAAACAATGCCATAATTAAAATATTCTAGAACTAGTTGGACTCTTTAGAAAAGAACATTTTGCTCTTCAAAACAAAAGGATAAATTTATCGAGCCTACCTAATATTAACAAGCTTTGATTGCTGCAATATTCTTCTGGTGACAATTAAAATCAATTTCTTTCTACCTGGTTCCCACTTCTCACCTTTGTCTTTCTATTTTTTTTTCTTGTTAACACCTCCAAGGGATAACAACTCGTTCCCCTTCCATTACCCAATTCACTAGGACGTTGCTTAGGAAACATGGGTGCTTATCCCTTCATCCACTTCACACATCTTCATCTTTACTTCTAACATGTGGAAGTAATGAACATATTTGAAACTAATAAGACATATAATCACCCCCTAAATTTAACCAAAATTATAGCACACCAATATCATTATATCCATATATGTTTTGTTTTCTAGCTTAATGATAAGCTCCACCACTTAATAAGGTGGTATTTTAAAAAATTGAATCAAATTACTAAGTATCTAATGGTCTTCTCTTGTAGCAATATTTTCTTTCTTTCATAGTGAATTTAACAAAGATCACTTTGGATCTATTAATGACAATTCTTGTTCATTATTACTTTCAAGCTGGTAGTCATAATATTTTCTTACCCATTACAAGCACTAATGAAAATGACCAACAACACTTTACATCCTCCCTTCTATCAACAACAAACCATGAAGTAAGGTAATTGTTCTTCTTTACAAAGATCTCTATCCTTTAAAATAAAATTCCATTTCAAAAATAGACAATCATGAAATAACAAGTTTTATATTTAACTTGGTATATTTATTTTTTCCTTGTGCAAATTATGTTATGCAATTTCATGAAGAAACATTCATCCATGTTGCCCTGTTATTTAATGTGTAAACTAACACATCAACATTTTTTTTAAAGTATCTTGTTTATGATAATTAAGTCTTTCTTCCACCCATGGAAAGACTGATTCCTACGAATAAATTTTAAACTTATTAGCAACATCATATTATTGAAAATATTTAAATAAGAAATCATTAGTCATTTCATTGAAACAAAACATCATATTCTTCCTCTAAATATTCATTTGCAAAATTTTAACATGAAATAGTCAATCATTCCATTAATAAGATATACTACATTTTCCATAAAATATATGTCTTGCATAACTAGTCATGAAATAGCCAATCATTCCATCAAAAAAACAGCATAGCAAAACATAAATCCATCCAATGAAAAGTTTGCCAAGGGAGGGTCATGACATCTTATACCCCTTAGGATTAACACAGTCCTCTATGTTTCATAAAAGTTCAACACCAACAATAAATTACTCATCATTTTCAAACAGGAAAGGAAATTGTCTCTACATGTCTTCCACTTTCTCCCATGTAGCATTTCTCTTGGAGTAGCGGTCCTACTGGACTGTGCATTGCTCAAAAGTTCTCTTCTACATTGATTTGGAACAAAACTCAAGGATATTTACTAGATGCATCTCTATAGCCTTTGGATATTCCATTTGCAAATTAGAAAATTTCCATACATGATGAGGGTTAGTAATATATTTTCTAAGCAAGTACACATGAAAGATGTCATGAATATTTGACAAAATGGGTGGTAGGGCGAGTCAATACGCCACAGGATTAATATTTTCTATGATTTTGAAAGGTACAAAAAAATGAGGATCCAATTTTATGGAATTAATAGCACTCCTCCTTGTCCTCACCCTCAAAAATACTTGATCACCCATTGAAAAATCTCTAGGTGATCTCTTAAGATCGGTATAACTTTTTTGATGATCCACTACTTCCTTAAGCCTTTCCCTAATCATCCTTAACTATTGCTCCATTTCCCTAACTATGTCTGGACCAAGCATAACGTGGTATTCTATATTATTCCATGAAATTGATGTCCTACACCTTCTGCCATACAAATATTCGAATGGAGCCATGTCTAAGATTGAATGGTGACCATTATTGTAGGAAAATTATACCAGATGCAATTATTCTTTCCATAGAGACTTTTTATCCATATAATACATGCAAAGCATTTCTTCCAACACTTGGTTCATCCTTTCAGTTTACCCATTAGTTTCTAGGTGATACGTAGAACTAATATTTAATCTAGTACCAATGGCACAGTGCAAAGCTTACTAAAACATGGATGTGAACCTCAATTCCCTATATAAAATAATCACTTTTGATAAACTATGAAGTATTATTATCTTCTTGGAAAATATTTTAACCACAATCATGATATCATCCTTGGTATTATCATGTATAAAATGCACAACCTTGGTCAATATATCTACCACAAGTAGGATTGCATCATGCTAGAGTCTAGAATTTGGAAAACCTACAATGAAATCCATTGAAATCACCTACCATTTATGCATAGGTACATCGTGAGGATACAAAAATTATGTAGGATGTTTGTGTTCAGCTTTAACCTTATAGCATTCAAGGCATCGGGTGACATATTTCGTGATGTCCCTCTTCATTCCTAGCCTGTAAAAAATTTTCTTCATGTTTTCCCTCATCGTAGCTCCTCCTATATGAGCAAAGTAAGGGGATCTATGTACTTCATTCATGATAATTTTCCCTATATCACCTGCCTTAGGAATTATTACCCTATCCTTCAAGCATAAGAAACCATACTTGATGCCAAATTATTTTCTTTCCTCGAATTTCCTTTTCATCTTTGCCCAAATTTGATCGCAATACACATCCAGATGTTGCATTTCTTTGACTTGATTCATCAAGTCTATATGAATGTGGATCAAAGTAGCAATGTTCCTTCTCCTACTAAGAGCATCAACAACCTTGTTTCCTTCCCTTTGATATATTTGATACCAAAATCATACTCAACAAGAAATTCCATCTACTTTCTTTGTCTAGCATTGAGCAAAGGTTGAGTGAATATATACTTCAAACTTTGGTGATCAGTTCTCAATTCAAAGGGTCTTCCCACTAGATAATATTGCTAATTTTTGAGAGTGAACACAACCACTACCAATTCTAGATTATGGATGGCATAGTTAACCTCATGTCTCTTGATATTTCTTGAACCATAAGCTACAACTACTCCATCTTGTGAGAGCACTCCATCCAAACCTTCCAAAGATGCATCTGTAAACACTAAGAAGTTACCATGGGGGTCTAGGATTTTTAAGATAGGCATTGTGGTGAGCTTTTGTTTGAGCAAGTCAAAAGCTACCTCACATTTATCTATCCACTTGAACTCCTTCCCCTCCCTCTAAATTTTAGTTCTTGCTAATGCTATCTTGGAGTAATCTTTCACACAACACATGTAATATCCAATAAAACCCATGAAACTCCATACTTCAATCACATTTGTAGGTGCCGACCAATTTCGTATGGCCTCTATCTTCTTGGTATCTAAAACTATCCCTTCAACTGATATGACGTCCTAAATACTGCATTTTTGACACATAGAAGTCGCACTATGATAGATTCCCGTATAATCGATTCTTCCATAATAGCTCTAGCATAATCCTAAGGTGTTTTTCATCTTCTGTCTTATTCTAAGAATATACTAAAATATCATCCAAGAATACTAGAATGAATCGATTCAAATACTTTTTGAAAATTATATTCATCAAGTTCATGAATGCTGCTGGAGCATTCCTTAGACCAAAAGGTAAGACAATAAACTCATAGTGTTTATATTGAATTTTAAATGTTGTGTTATGTGTATTATATTTATAGATTCTCAGTTTATGGTATATCCAAATTTTAGATTTATCTTTGAGAAAATAGTGGCACCCCTTAACTGATTAAAAATATCTTCAATTTTGGGTAGAGGATATATGTTTTTACTGGTTGTCTTGTTAAGCATTTTGTAATCTATGCACAATCATAAGGAACCATCCTTTTTCTTAAAAAATAGTATAGGTGCACCCCATGGTGATACACTCAGTCTAATTAATCCCTTCTCCATCAACCCTTACAACTGTACTTTCAATTCTTACATATCAATGAGGTTCATTCTGTAAGGAGCCCTATGAATAAACTCTATCCTAGGTTTAAGTTCAATTGTGAAAGTATATTTATTTTTCAAAGGTAATCCAGGTAAACCCTCTAGAAATACATCCCTAAACTCTTGAAGTACTAGGTGTTTCTCAAACACATCTTCCTTATTTTGCTTTTCAATTTCATTTATCTTAACTACATAAATTGTTCCTCTCCTTTTTATGGCTTTATTAAGTTGAATTATCGAGAGGATATGGAGTTGAAAAGCCCCTTGTAGGCTATACACCCTCTGAATTTTATTGTTGTCTTTAGAATAATAAATCCATCTATCCTAGAAATTGATCACAACCTTACGTACTTGCAACCAATCCATTTCTAAGACTACATCAAAATCATGTAGTGCTTCTACATACAGGAATCCAATGGTCGTACCACTAGGTAGGGTAATTTTAGCCATAGGATAGCATTGATTCATAGAGTAGGTTTTTCCTAAACCATACTTGACCTTCCACCCATATGACAAGATTATTGGTCTTTCTAGTATATCCTTAATCAAACTAATAGAAACAAAGCTATCGGTAGCTCCACTATCTATCAAAATTTTAACATTTCTACCAAAAATAGTACCCCTTATAAGCAAATGAGTGGCTTGCCCTTCCATATTTTGACTTCCAATTACTGCATGAATCTTGTGTGTAGGTTCCTTATGTGTAGGTTATTTGTAAGCGGATTCTTTTCCTTTTGAACTCGATCCTGCTTTGAGCGGGCATTTACTAGCATAATGAGGTCCTACACAATCAAAGCATCTACTTTTAGGCATCAATGTATTTTCTACTTCTGTTCCTTTGCTTTCACTACTAATGGATGGTTGGTCTATCCTTGTTAGGATGGCTTGTTACTACTATTGTTGTGGTTGTTAAATTTTTGTTTCTTATTTTGAACTTCCTCCTAAATCTTCCTTGTTTCTTGTCATTTCTTTTGTCTCACCTTGAGGAGTCTTTGTTTGCCTGTTCTGCTTCCCTTTTCATAAAACCTGCATTGTTTCTTTTCCTGCCTATTTTTCCTGCTCAAAATCTCCTTCATAGTCAAAATAGAGCTTATGATAAGTCTCAAATTCCCTATCCAAGTCATAGGCATTATAAAGAGTATTATGATCTCTCATGTTCACTTCATGCCCTATTCTAGGATCAACTTCTAATGTGAACTTATGAATCTTCATCTTGTCATTATATGCAAGTACATATTTTAACAATTGTGAACAAATTTTTGGTAATAAGACTCCACCATATTAATTCCCTATTGAATATTGATGAAATATTAAAATTTATTGGTATGGAAATGCTTTGTGATGAACATATCTTTAAATGCTACCACAAAGTCCTATTTTAGATCAACTGCTTCCTTAATTCCTTTTTTTTACTATAAGTTTTCTACCAATCTAGTCCAACACCTTATATATGTAAGGTGGCATATGAAATTCGGGTCAAAATGGATTAATTATTTATATTGAAGAAATTATCTATCCCCTTTAGCCAAGATTCAACTACATCACCACCTTCCTCTCCTTTGAATTTGAAGGATTTTACATGTTAGAAATCCTTATCCATTTCCATATCTATTCAAATTTTGGCCTATTGCGCTTCTGTGAGATGTTCATTAACTTGTCCCACTCTAAATTTCCTAGCTTGTGAATCTGGATTCAGTATAGCATCTAATAATTGTTTCTGCTTCTCCATATGTTCATGAAGTAAAGCCATTGTTTCAGTGAGATCCTCCCTCTCATTATTAGGATCGTCTATACCTACAACTGGGGTCCTGACCTAAATATTAGTTTGTTGTGTCTACCTTGTTGATGGGACAACACTCCCTCTCATCCTATTTGGTGGAATTATACCTAACCACACATAGGAGAGATAGTGGTAATTATATCACAATTACTTCTTTGAATTGTTCTCCCTACTATCAACTAAATATCTAGTTAACCTAGCTAAACAGATCAGGTTAAATTTCAGAAAATACACTATACATGTAGATATTTTCCTTACATGTTGTATGTCCTATTACACACCTTCATATAATCTTATGCAAGGAAGCTTATATCCCTATGAACCAAGTGCTCTGATACCAAATGTCACAACCCAAATTTGCTTATCCTAATTATGAGTTTTTTTTTATTAGGGTAGAAGTTAACTCGTGATATTTGTGTTTCTAGTTTGAACTCTTAGAACCCTTGTGGATTCATTCCATTAAAAATCCAAATTTTCTTATTCCAACAATGAGTTTTTTTTATTAGGGTAGAAGTTAACTTGTGATCTTAATGTTTCTAGTTTGAACTCTTATAACCTTGTGGATTCATTCCCTTCCTAATGAGTTCATCACAAGTAATACCCATCCCTCGACTTACATACATCTATATATGTAAGTGTACTATGTAACATGCAACTTCAAGCTATCCTTCTCATCCATATTTCGATGAGCTAGCTTAATAATTTTGGTCCTTTGCAAGGAACACGCTCATCGCTACACTATGCATTAATCCTTTGATGTAAGTGTACTAAGCATGTAGGAATTAGACTATCATTCTCATGTCCATGATGAGCTAATCATTTCCCTGTATAAATTTGCTCCATGTTTGAATCTAAGGTCACAAATATCAACTCACTTACCATTCCACTAGGATTTGTCATGAGAGATCTTTATTTCTAATGTTATAAGCATTACCTAATATTTTACATCTATTACCCTTAAGGTAGTTATTTTATTAAGCATAAATGTCCTTTAAGTAGAGCATCATCTCATGGAAACTTTATTCATTTTCTAAAGACATGCAAACAAGTTTTATATTTATCATAATGGAAACATAAGACTAACTCAAGTTCCTTTATTTACCAAAGTACAAACCATTCCAAATACATAAATAAAGCCAATTAAACAAGGATTTTGACTATCCCATGAAGTTAATGACGAGTAATTAATGCATGACCCTCAAAATGTAATTCCATAGTAATTTACCTATTTAATTGAAAGTAAAGTAAATACATTATCATAACCAACATAATGCATCATAGAAAAGGAAACATCATTCATAATCACACCAACAATTCATTTATCTTGGGAACCCTCATGGGGAATAAACCCAGCCTCGAAATGATTTCCTTCAATTTATTCATATAATATTTGGTACCTTACATTGGGTAAAAAACACCCCTTATTGCTTTCACAACCAATGAATATGAGCCCGTCTTTATGACCTTACAATATGGATTATTCTTTCAATCCATTTGTACAAAGTTGTCCATATTCAATTCAAAGGAAACTCATGATTCCTTTTCTATCCACATAAAAATTCTCTTTTATGTTATGGATTTACAATATGGCACAACCCTTCATTAGATAAGTATGATATGGTTTCCATCACAAATTTTCTCATTCTTCATCATAAGCATGAAATAAGATCATTTAATATTTCCACATTTCCATTTTACACCCAAGAATAATACCATAATGGGAACTCTCTACACTTAATCTCACACACAAGAAATCAAGGTATGATCTCTTTTAACTACGAGGTTTGCTCTAGCCCAAGGAATACCCATTATTTCGGTAAATAAGTGACTCTTCTTCACGTATTAAAAAAAATAACCATCAACAATATCATTAGCTATTTTTTAATAGGAAAAGGCCTTCCTTAATATTTCCCATAAACTAATACCACCTCAACTTCTGCAAAAATACAGAAGCACACTGGTAGGTTTATCGAAAGATAAATTTTTCTTAACAATTTTTAAAGAAAATACCATAATCACAATTTTAAAAACAAGACATCCATCATCCGGTGCAACCAAAAAATTATCAATAGTTTACAAGCTATTTAGCTCTAGATAGTTTCTTTCCAAATAGTAAAGAATAACTTGTCCTCCCAGACGTAGAAATAAATTATAACTTTCTAACACAACAATCATATTTTACAATCATCACATTGACATAAGGCTTTGTTACTCTAGAGCCGATTCGAAAATCATAAATATGTATTTAAATAAATATCATCTTTTGTTCACATTTCGTTTACTGAAACAAGTAACAATAGCACATTCATCACACTTTGTTTCCTTCCAATCAAAACTTAATTGATAGACAATAGACTTTGTTTTCTCCCTTGGTTTTGAGTTATACTAAGTATTACACCCCACAACATATAACTTCTATTATGACTACAATAAACAAAGGCACACCATAACCTTCATACGTATACCTATTTGTTTTCTCAGGTCTCACAGTCATCTAGCATGTGAAAACATAATGTATTATACACAGCAAGGTCTCTATAACCTCAATCCCATGCCCTAAATTCTTTTAATGGGTTTTCGTAGATGTCAACCGAAGTCCATCATTAGGTTTAGACAGCATAGAAAATTATAAAGGATACTACTCGACTGTGCTACCAAAGCTAGAAACCCTACAAACTTTATGGTGTTGAAGTTTCTAGAGAGTCATAAGGTTTTTTTAAGTGTACAAACACCCATGTTCCTAGGTAAATTCAACCAACACAGATACTCATCTCACTAAGAATAGTTAAATTAACAAATATACCATACTAAAGGAATAAAAAAATCCATCTTGATAAAAAGGGTTCTCAATTAAATAGACCATGCCATATTTATAGTGTTCCAAAACCAGTTGGACTCTTTAGAAATCAACATTTTGCTCTTAAAAACAAAAGGATAAATTTATCGAGCCTACCCGATATTCACATGCTTTGATTGCTACAACAGTATTTTGGTGATAACTAAAATCAATTTCTTTCTACTTGGTTCCCATTTCTTAGCTCTATCTATCCATTTTTTTTTCTTGTTCACATCTTTTAGGGATAACATCTCGTTCCCCTTCCATCGCCCAATTCACCAGGATGTTGCTAGGAAAATATGGGTGCTCATCCCTTCACCTACTCTGCACGTCTTCGTCTTTACTTCCAACATGTCGGAGTAATAAACAAATTTGAAACTGATAAAACATATAATCACCCCCTAAATTTAACCAAAATCACAGCAAACCAATATCATTATATCCATATAAATTTTGTTTTCTATATTGAGGATAAGCTCCACCACTTAATAAGGTGGTATTTTAAACAACTGAACCAAATTACTAAGTCTCTAATGGTCTTCTCTTGCAACAAAATTTTATTTCTTTCATGGTGAATTTAACAAAGAACACTTGGGAGCTGTTAATAAAAAGCCTTGCTTATTATTACTCTCAAGCTGGTAGTCATAATAATTTCTTACCCATTACAAACACTAATGCAAATCACCAACAATACTTTACATCCTCTCTTCTATCAAAAACAAACCATGAAGTTAGGCATTTATTCTTGTTTGCAAATATCTCTATCTTTATCAAATAGAATTCTATTTCAAAAATAGACAATCATGAAACAAGTTTTATATTTAACTTGGTATATTTATTTTTTCCTTATGCAAATAATGTTATGCAATTTCATGAAGAAACATTCATCCATGTTGCCCTGTTATTTAATGTGTAAACTAACACATCAACATTTTTTTTTAAAGTATCCTATTTATGATAATTAAGTCTTTCTTTCACCCATGGAAAGACCAGTTCCTGCAAACAAATTGTAAACTTATTAGAAAAATCATATTCCTGCAGATATTTAAACAAGAAATTATTAGTCATTCCATAAAAATAAAATATCATATTCTTCCACTAAATATTCATTTGCAGAATTTTAACATGAAATAGTCAATCATTCCACTAATAAGATATACCACATTTTCCATAAAATATATGTCTTGCATAACTAGTCATGAAATAACCAATCATTCCATCAATAAAGCAACATAGCAAAACATAAATCCATCCAATGAAAAGTATTCCAAGGGAGGGTCATGACATCCTACCTCCCTTAGACTTAACACAATCATCTGTGATTCATCAAAGTTCAACACCAATAATAAATTACTCATAATTTTCAAATAGGAAAGAAAAATGTCTTTGTCTGTCTACCACTTTCTTCCATGTAGTGTTTCTCTCGGAGTAGCAGTCCCATTGGACCTTGCATTACTCCAAAGTTCTCTTCTACAATGATTTGGAATAGAACTCAAGGATCATTACTAGATGCACCTTATAGCCTCTGGATACACCATCTGTAAATTAGAAAAGTCCCATACATGATCAGGGTTAGTAATAAATTTTCTAAGCAAGGACACAAGAAATATGTCATGAATATTTGACAAACTAGGTGGTAGGGCAAGTGGATACACCATAGGACTAATATTTTCTATGATTTTGAAAGGTCCAATAAAATAAGGATCTAATTTTATGGACTTAATAACACTCTTCCTTGGCCTCACCCTCAAAAACACTCTATCACCCATTGAAAACTCTCTAGGCATCCTCTTAAGATCGACACAACGTTTTTGGCGATTCATGAATTCCTTAAGCCTTTCCCTGATCATCCTTAAATATTGCTCCATTTCCCTGACTATGTCTATCCCAAGTATAACCTAGTCTTTTGGATTATTCCATGACAATGGTGTCCTACACCTTCTACCATATAAATATTTGAATGGAGCCATGCTTAAATTCGAATGGTGATCATTATTGTAGGCAAATTCTACCAAATGCAAGTAGTCTTACCATTGAGACTTCTGATCCATACAATACATGTGAAGCATATCTTCCAACACCTGGTTCACCCTTTTGGTTTATCCATTAGTTTTTGGGTGATACACAAAACTTATATATAACCTGGTACTAATGGTACAGTGCAAAGCTTACCAAAACTCGAATGTGAACCTCGAGTCCCTATCTAAAATAATCACTTTCGAGAAATCATGAAGCCTAAATATCTTCTTGTTAATTTTTTTAGCCACAACCACGATGTCATCCTTGGTATTCTCGGGTATAAAATGCACAACCTTGGTCAATCTATCATCCACAACTAGGATTACATCATGCTGGAATCTGGTCTTTGGCAAACCTACAATGAAATCAATTCAAATTACCTACCATTTCTACATAGGTATATTATGAGGATATGATAGTCCTACAAGATGCCTGTGTTCAACTTTAACCTTCCAACATTCAAGGCACTGAGTGATATATTTTGTGATTTTCCTCTTCATTCTTGGCGAGTAAAAAGTTTTCTTCATGTTTTTTCTCATCGTGGCTCCTCCTGGATGAGCGAAGTAAGGGGATTTATGTACTTCATTCATGATAATTTTCCTTAGATCACCTGCCTTAGGAATTATTACCCTATCCTTGAAGCATAAGAAACCATCCTTGATGCCAAATTCTTTGCTTTCCTTGGGTTTCCTTTCCATATTTTCCCAAATTTGGTCGCAGTACACATCCTGATGTTGTATTTCTCTGATTTGATTCATCAAGTCTACATGAATGTGGGTCAAAGCAACAATGTGTCTTCTCCTACTAAGAGGATCAACAACCTTTTTTTTTCTTCCCTTTGATATATTCAATCCCAAAATCATACTTGATAAGAAATTCCATCCACTTTCTTTGTCTAGCATCAAGCAAAGGTTGAGTGAATATATACTTCAAACTTTGGTGATTGGTTCTCAATTCAAAGGGTATTCCCACTAGATAATATCGCCAAATTTTGAGAGTGAACACAACCTCTACCAATTCTATATCATGGGTGGCATAGTTAACCTCATGTCTCTTGAGATTTCTTGAACCATAAGCTACAACTGCTCCATACTATAAGAGATATCCACCTAAATCTTCCAAATATACATCTGTGCACACTAAAAATTTAATGTGGGGGTCTAGAATTTTTAAGATAGGCATTATGGTGAGATTTTGTTTGAGCAAGTCAACATTTACCTCATATTTTTCTGTCCACTTGAACTCCTTTCGCTCCCTTTAAAGGTTAGTTATTGTTCATGCTATCTTGGAGTAATATTTCACATAGCACCTGTAATATCCAGTCAAACCCATGAAAATCTATACTTTGATCACATTTGTAGGTGTTGATAAATTTAGTATGGCCTTTATCTTCTTGGGATATATAGATATCCCTTCAACTGATATAATATGTTCTAAATACTACACTTCCAACACATAGAAGTCACACTTTGATAGATTATTGTATAATTAATTATTCCTTAGCAGCTGTAGCACAATCCTAAGGTGTTTTTCATGCTTAGTATTATTCTAAGAATATACCAAAATAGCGTCTAAGAATAATAGAACAAATTGATCTAGATGCTTCCTAAAAATATTGTTCATCAAGTTCATGAATGCTACTGGAGCATTGCTTAGACCAAAAGGTAAGACAATAAACTCATAGTGTCCATATCGAGTTTTAAATTTTGTGTTATATATATCCTCTTCACTGATTCTTAGTTGATGATATCCAGATTTCAGATTGATATTTTAAAAAATGGTGGCACCCCTTAACTGATCAAAAATATCTTCAATTCTAGGTAGAGGACATATGTTTTTAATAGTTGCCTTGTTAAGCATCCTGTAATATCTGCACAATTACAAGGAACCATCCTTTTTCTTAACAAATAGTACAAGTGCACCCCATGGTGACACACTCGATCTAATTAATACCTTCTCCAACAACCCTTGCAACTACACTTTCAATTATTACATCTCAATGGGGTTCATTATATAAGGAGCCCTATGAATAGGTTTTGTCCTAGGTTTAAGGTCAATTGTGAAATCAAATTCATGTTTCATAGGTAATCCAGGTAAATCCTCTAGAAATACATCCCTAAAATCCTGAAGTACTAGGTGTTTATCAAACACCTCTTCTTTATTTTGCTTTTCAATTTTATTTATCTTAATTGCATAAAATGTTCCTCCCCTTTTAATGGCTTTCTTTAGTTGCATTATCGAGAGGATTTAGGGTTGAAAAGCCCCTTTTAGGCTATACACCATGTGAATTTTCTTGTTGTCTTTAGAATACTCAATTCATCTATCCTAGAAATTGATCACAATATTATGTGCTTGCAACCAATCCATTCCTAAGACTACATCAAAAGCATGTAGTGGTGCTACATACAAGCATCCAATGGTCGTAGCACTAGGTAGGGTAATTTTAGCCATAGGATAGCATTGATTCATAAAGTAGTTTTTTCCTTAACCATACTTGACCTTCCACTTGTATGCCAAGATTATTGGTATTTTTGGTATATCCTTAATCAAACTAGTAGAAACAAAGCTATCTATAGCTCCACTATCTATCAAAATTTTAATATTTCTACCAAAAATATTACCCTTTATAAACAAAGGAGTGGCTTGCCCTTCTAGATTTTGACTTCTTGTTACTGCATAAATCTTGTGTGTAGGTTCTTTGTAAGCGTGTTCTTTTCCTTTCAAAATCAGTCCTACTTTGAGTAGGAAATTACTAGCATAATAAGGTCCTCCATAACTGAAGCATCCAATTTTAGGCATGGATGTATTTTTTGCTTCTGTTCCTCTGCTTTCACTGCTAATGGAGGGTTGGGCTGTCCCTGTAAAGGTGACTTGTTACTACTATTGTTGTGGTTGTTAAAATTGTTGTTTCTTCTTTTGAACTTCCTCCTAAATCTTCCATGTTTCCTATATTTTTTTTTCTCACCTTGAGGAGTCTTTGTTTTTCTGTTCTGCTTCCCATTTCATAAAACTTGCACTGTTTCTTTTCCTGAGAGCTTGCTTATCCTACTTGAAAGCTCCTTCATAGTCAAAATAGGGCTTAAGATAAGTAGCAACTTTCCTATCCAAGTCATAGTCCTTCTAAAGGGTATTAGGCTCTTTCATGTTCACTTCATGCTCTATTTTGGAATCAGCTCTTAATATGAACTTATGAACCTTCATCTTCTCATTATACACAGGCACATATTTTAACAACTTAACAAATTTTTTGTAATAAGCCTCCATTGTCTTAATTTCCCATCAAATATTGGTGAACTATTCAACTTTATTGGTATAAAAATTCTTTGTGAGGAACCTCTCTTTAAAGGCTACCACAAATTCCTCATATTTTAGGTCAACTGCTTTCTTAATTTCTTTTTTATACTATAAGTTTCCCACCAATCTAGTCCAAGACCCTATAAATGTAAGGTGGCATATGATTTTTGGGTCCTAGTGAAATAATTCTTCATATTGTAAAAATTCTCCATCTCCTTTAGCCAAGATTCAACTACATCACCAGCTTCCTCTCCTTTGTATTTGAAGGATTTTACATGTTTTAAATCCTTATCCATTTTCGCCTCTAATTGAATTATGGCCTATTGTGCTTTTGTGAGGGATTCATAAACTTATCCCACTCTAAAGTTCCTAGATTATGAATATCAATTTACTATAGCATCTAACAATTGTTTCTATATTTCTATTTGTTCACGAAGTAAAGCCACTATTGCAGTGAGATCCTCCCTCTTGTTATCAGAATTGTCTATAACTACAACTAGGGTCCTGACCTCAATATTAGTTTATCGTATTTGTCTTGTTTATGGGATTTGGTGGTATTGTCACTAGCCATACATAGGATAGATAGTGGAAGTTAGAGCAAAATCACTTATTTGAATTGTTCTCCCTACTATTAACTAAATATCTAGTTAACCTATCTAAAAAAATAGGGCTAAATTTCAAAAAATACACTATACATGTAGGTATTGTCCTATTACACACCTTCATCTAATATTATGCAAGGAAGCTTATATCCAAACGAACCAAGTGCTTTGATACCAAATGTCACAATCCAAATTTGCTTATCCCAATGGTAAGTTTTATTTTATTTTATTGGGGTAGAATTTAACTTGTGATCTTAGTGTTTCTAGTTTGAACTCTTAGAATCCTCGTGGATTCATTCCCTTCAATGTCACAACCCAAATTTGCTTATCCCAATGGTGAGTTTTTTTTTTAATGGGATCAAAGTTAACTCGTGATCTTAGTGTTTCTAGTTTGAACTCTTAGAACCCTTATGAATTCATTCTCTTCCTAATGAGTTATTCACAAGGAATACCCATCCTTACGACTTACATATATCTATCTATGTAAGCCTACTATGTAACATGTAAGTTCAAGCTATCATTATCATCCATATTTCTATGAGATAGGTTAATCCTTTCGGTCCTTTAAAAGAAACACACTTATATCTACTCTATGCAAAAATTCTTTGATGTAAGTGTACTAAGCATGTAAGAATTAGACTATCATTCTCATGTCCATGATGAGATAATCATTTCCCTATATAAACTTACTCCATGTTTGAATCTAAGGTCACAAATGTCAACTCATTTCCCATTCCACTAGGATTTGTCATGAGAGATATTTATTTCTAATGTTATAAACATTACCTACTCTTTTCCATCTATTACCCTTAAGGTAGTTATTTGACTAAGCATAAATGTCGTTTAAGTAAAGCATAATCTCATGGAAACTTTATTTGCTTTCTAAAGATAGCAAACAAGTTTTATATTTAGCATAATGGAAACATAAGACTAATTCAAGTTCCTTTCTTTACCAAAGTAAAAACCATTCCAAATACATAAATAAATCCAATCAAACAAGGATTTTAACTATCCCATGAAGTTAAATATGAGTAATTAATGCATGACTCTAAAAATGTAATTCCGTAGTAATTTACCTATTTAATTGAAAGCAAAGCAAATACATTATCATAACCAACATAATGCATCATATAAAAGGAAACATCGTTCATAATCACACCAACAACTTGAATATCTTGGGAATCCTCATGAGGAATAAACCCAACCTTGAAATAATTTCCTTCAATTTATTCATACAATAATTGGTACCTTACATTGGGTAAAAAATACCCCTTATTGCTTTCACAACCAATGAAGATGATCCTAAGTCTTTATGACTTACAATATGGATTATTGAAACTTATTCTTTCAATCCATTTGTACAAATGTGTCCATAGTCAATTCAAAGGCAACTCATGATTCCTTTCCTATCCACATAAAAATTAACTTTTATCTTATGGATTTACAATATGACACAACCCTTATTTAGATAAGTACAATCTGATTTCCATCATATATTTCCTCATTCTTCATCATAAGCATTAAACAAGATCATTTAAGATTTCCACATTTCCATTTTACACCCAAGCATAATACCATTATGGGAACTCTCTACACTTAATATCACACACATGAAAACAAGGTATGATCCCTTTTAACTAAGTGGTTTGCTCTGGCCCAAATAATACCCATTATTTTGGTAAATAAATGACCATTGACAACATAATTAGCTCATTTTTAATAGGAAAAGGCCTTCCTTAATATTTACCATAAAATAATACCACCTTAAATTATGCCAAAATACAGATGCACACTGGTGGGTTTATCAAAAGTTAAATTTTCCTTAACCATTTTAAAATAAAATACCATATTCACAATTTGAAAAAAAAGACATCCATAATCCAACACAACCAAACAATTATCAACAATTTCCAAGCTATCTAGCTCTAAATAGTTTCTTTCCAAATAGAAAAGAATAAATGATCCTCCTAGACATAGAAATAAAATATAACTTATCAACCATATTTAGGATCATCACATTGACATAAGGGTTTGTTACTCTAGATCTAATTACAAAATCATAAAGATGTATTTAAATAAATGTCATCTTTTATTCAAACTTCATTTACTAAAACAAGCAACAATAACAAGTGCATCACAATTTGTTTCCTTCAAGTTATAATTCAATTGATAGATGACATACTCCATTTATCCCTTGGTTTAGAGTTATAATAAGTATTACACTCCACATTATATAAATTCTATTATGACTACAATAAAAAAATGAAGAACACAAGCTTATACTGAGAGGGGGGGTGAACAGTATAAGACCACTTTTTACTTTTCTTCTCAAATCAATATTATGCAGTGTATAGATAGCAGTATCAATAGCAATAATCAAAGCAATGCACAAAACACCACACACACTAGAGACATAGATTTAACGTGGTTCACCCAATGTGGGCTACCTCCACAGAGAAATATTTCTTCTAAATATTTCTCGAATGATCTCTTGGGAATCCTTCCCAAATTACAATGTTTATGGACCTCAGTCCAAAGGAGATGGTAATCCCCTAATCTCAAGTTCATGGATCTATTCCATAAGAGAGCTCTTTCCCCTTCTGCTCTGGCTAGTGATCTTCTAGAAGACTTTATCTCTATGCTGCACTGATTGGTGGATCTCTCTCCACTTGAAGACTTCTCATTCAGATATTGTCTTCAATTATCCTGGATTCTAGATCTCTATCCACTAAGACTTTGTCCTCTATACTCTATCACCTCCAAATCTCTATCTCAATACTATACTAAACACAGTTCAGTCGGTCTAGCATAGTTTTGCTCAATAGGTTCACTTAGAACCTGCTCAAATTTGCTCAACAGGTTCACACAAAACCTATCTAAATCTGCTCAATAGGTTCACACAAAACCTGTCTAAATTTGCTCAACAGGTTCACACAAAACCTATCTAAATCTGCTCAACAAATCCTCTCTAGGACTTGCTCAAATCTGCTTAATAAGTCCTCTCTTAGACTTGCTCAAATCTGCTCAATAAGTCCTCTCTTATACTTGATCAAATCTGCTCAATAAGTCCTCTCTTGGACTTGCTCAAATCTGCTCAAGCAAGCTTTCACAAAAGCTTAACTCAAAACAGTCCACAAGCCTTCTCAAAGACTTGTCTCAAATCTGCTTAACAAGCTTACACAGAACTTGTTCAATATCATAGAATCATAAAGAGAATTGTTAGAGACTCAATATGTTCTAAGCTCAAAGTACAATCAATATCTCAATTCAATCTCATAGAAGCATAAAGAGAATTGTTAGAGACTCTATATGTTCTATACTCAAATCCCAATCTCAACTTAATAGAAGCATAAAGAAAATTGTTAGAGACTCTATATGTTCTATACTCAAATCCCAATTTCAACTTAATAGAAGCATAAAGAGAATTTTTAGAGACTCAATATGTCCTATTCTTAAATCTCAATCTCAACTCAAATCAATATCATAGAAGCATAAAGAGATTTTTTAGAGACTCTATATGTTCTATACTCAAATCCCAATCTCAACTCAATAGAAGCATAAAGAGAATTGTTAGAGACTCAATATGTCCTATTCTTCAATCTCAATCTCAACTCAAATCAGAATATAGAATAGTTTGTTTTATGGAACTTGAACAACCATTCCACACATCCACTTGACTAGGCTTAACCAACTCAACTCAACCAATCACATCAAGGAACAACCCTTTCTCACAAACCCTAGTTCAAGCATGTATAAACCAACTCAAAATGTTTCCAACAATGCTTTATCTCAAATCTCACATAACAATGATACTCATGTTCTTTTCTAGATCATGTTCAAGTTCATTTTATCATCAATGGGCTTCAACAACAATGCTAATGAAATAAGGTTTAAATACAACTCACAAATTAGAAAAACCTTGAAGCATTCAACCAACCATCTTCACAAAGGAAACTTCAATTAATCCTTTTCACTCCAATGATATTTCAAAAATCAACCACCACAAACAATCAATAGGAGAATGTGCCCATACCTTTTTTATGCCAATAAGTTGTCCACAAAATCTGCCACACTTAATCACAACTTTCCTTTTCAATATTAATAAGGGTTAGTGGTCTTTTAAATAATCACAATAAAAGCATAACTTAGTTTACACCCTTTTCACTCCAACTTCATAAACACATACACCAAAGTCTATTCTAATAAAAACCTTATTAATAATAACCCACAATAAATATCTCAAAATCACTTTAACAACAACTCCTTATTTCTCCTAAAATCAATTCTCCATTTCCATAAAAATAAAACATAAATCAAATATGTTTTTGCAATAATAATCACAACACTAATGATAAAATTAATTTTCCATTAAATACCTTATAATCCAAAATTTAGGGCTAATAAAAATTATTAAAAGCAAAAACGTAAATACCTCTCAAGGGGATTCGAACCCCCGTCTGTCACACACTGCGAGTGTCTTAGCTGTGGCTAAGATTCCAACCGAGCCAAACTACTTGTTGGAAAAGCAAAGGCCAAAAGGGCCTTTAATCTTCCTCTGCCTGCTGCAAAGGACAAAGTGCCAAGGCGCTTCCCACATGCTGCCATAAAGGGGATTTGATCCCTGATATTTGCGCTGTCCACAGTCTTAGCAAAATCAATATGCCAATGCGCCACACCTCATACCATGTTTGAGATTTCCAAATCACTGCGCTTTCTTCGCTGCTTTCTTTTCAACAATTCGCACGAGCTATTTCGAATTCCAAGGTAATTAACACATGAGAGGAAGGATGATTATTTGGTTTAATTGCCATCCCTTTATATAGTGTTTAATAACACTTTGAAGATGTCGACGAAAATATTAAAATTGTATTTGCATGATGACGTCGGTGGGAAACTTTCCATTTAAATTTGAATTTAAATTTTAAATAATTAAAATTTAAACCAAACATTAAAACTCAAATAACTCCATCACCGGGACACCTTTTTCGATGAAACAAAATCCCAACATGGGTTTTAAGAAAAATCCAAATCAAATCTGCTGTCCATAGTTTTAAATAAAACTTTTTATTTTCCCTGCCTTGGTTTTCACAAAAACCCTTCATAGATCCTTTTGAAATTTATTGCTCGATTGACATCAAAGACAACATTTTAGCTTAGGGACTCAAAATGTCCAACAAAAAAGGCACACCATAGCCTTCATATGTATTCCTATTTGTTTTCTTAGGTCTCACAGTCATCTAGCACATCAAAAATTAATGTATTATGCACAACAAGGTATCTATAGCCTCAATCCTATGCCCTAAATTCTTTTATTAGGTTTTTGCAGACATCAAACACATCAACCAAAGTACATCATTAGGTTCAGACAACACAAAAAAATATTTCCCAAGTTTTTACAAAGGATTCTCGTTTCTCTGCTCTATCTCTCTATTTTTTCTTGTTAACATCTCTAAGGGATAATAACTAGTTCCCCTTCCATAGCCCAACTCACTGAGATGTTGTTGGAAAAATGTGGGTGCTTATCCCTTCACCTACTCTGCATGTCTTTGTATTTACTTCTAGCATGTCGGAGTAATAAACAAATTTGAAACTAATAAAACATATAATCACCCCCTAACTTTAACCAAAATCACAACAAACCAATATCATTTTATCCATATATATTTTATTTTCTAGCTTAATGATAAACTCCACTGCTTAATAAGGTGGTATTTTAAACAACTAAACCAAATTACTAAGTCTCTAATGATCTTCTCTTGCAAAAAAAATTTCTTTCTTTCATGGCGAATTTAACAAAGATCACTTGGGAGTTGTTAATAAAAAGAGTTGCTCATTATTACTCTCAAGCTGGTAGTCATAATATTTTCTTACCCATTACAAGCACTAATGCAAATCACCAACAATACTTTACATCCTCTTTTCTATCAACAACAAACCATGAAGTTAGGCATTTATTATTCTTTGCAAAGATCTCTATCCTTATCAAATAAAATTCTATTTCAAAATTAAACAATTATGAAACAACAAATTTTATATTTAGCTTGGTATATTTATTTTTTCCTTATGCAAATTATGTTATACAATTTCATGAAGAAACATTCATCCATGTTGCCTTGTTATTTAATGTGCAAACTAACACATCAACATTTTTTTTAAAAGTATCCAGTTTATGATAATTAAGTCTTTCTTTAACCCATGGAAAGGCCGGTTCCTACAAATAAATTGTAAACTTATTAGCAACATCATATTCCTACAAAGATTTAAGCAAGAAATTATTAGTCATTCCATTGACAAAAATTTCATATTATTCCTCTAAATATTCATTTGCAAAATTTTAACATGAAATAGTCAATCATTCCAATAATAAGATATACCACATTTTTCATAAAATATATGTCTTGCATAACTAGTCATAAAATAACCAATCATTCCATAAACAAAGCAACATAGCAAAACATAAATCCATCTAATGAAAATTTTTCCAAGGGAGGGTCATGACATCCTACCTCCCTTAGACTTAACACAGTCCTCTGTGATTCATCAAAGTTGAACACCGATAATAAATTACTCATCATTTTCAAATAGGAAAGGAAAATATCTCTGCATGTCTACCACTTTCTTCCATGTAGTGTTTCTATCGGAGTAGCGGTCCCACTAGACCTTGCATTGCTCCAGAGTTCCCTTCTACATCGATTTAGAATAGAACTCAAGGATATTTACTAGACACACCTCTATAGCCTTTGGATCAACCATCTATAAATTAGAAAAGTCCCATACATGATCATGGTTAGTAATATATTTTCTAAGCAAGGATACATGAAATATGTTATGAATATTTGACAAAATGGGTGGTAGGGCAAGTGGATATGCCATAGGACTGATATTTTCTATGATCTTGAAATGTCCAAGAAAATTAGGATCTAATTTTATGTACTTAATAGAACTCTTCCTTGGCCTCACCCTCAAAAACACTCGATCATCCATTGAAAACTCTCTAGGTGACCTCTTAAGATCAACATAACTTTTCTGACTATCCGTGACTTTCTTAAGCCTTTTCGTGATCACCCTTAACTATTGCTCCATTTACCTAACTATGTATGGCCCAAGCATAACTTAGTCTTTTGTATTATTCCATGACAATGGTGTCCTACACATTTTGTAGTATAAAGCTTTGAATGGAGCCATGCCTATAGTCAAATGGTGATCATTATTGTAGGAAAATTCTACCAGATGCAAGTAGTCTTCCCATTGAGGCTTATGATCCATACAATACATGTGAAGCATATATTCCAATACTTGGTTCACCCTTTTGGTTTATCCATTAGTTTTTTGGTGATACACAAAATTGATATTTATCCAGGTACTAATGGCATGGTGCAAAGATTACCAAAACTCGAATGTGAACCTCGAGTCCCTATATAAAATAATAACTTTCAAGAAACCATGAAGCCTAAATATCTTTTTGCTAATTTTTTTAGCCATAACCACGATGTCATCCATGGTATTCTCGGGTATAAAATGCACAACCTTGGTCAATCTATCAACCACAACTAGAATTATGTCATGCTAGAATCTGGTCTTTGGCAAACCTACAATAAAATCCATTGAAATCACCTACCATTTCTATGTAGGTACATCATGAGGATACAATAGTCCTACAAGATGTCTGTGTTTAGCTTTAACCTTCTGGCATTCAAGGCATTGGGTGACATATTTCATGATGTTCCTCTTCATTCTTGGCAAGTAAATTTTTTTCTTCATGTCTTCCCTCATCGTGGCTCATTATGGATGAGCAAAGTAAGTGGATATATGTACTTCATTCATGATAATTTTCCTTAGATCACTTATCTTAGCAATTAGTACCCTATCCATGAATCATAAGAAACCATCCTTGATGCCAATTTCTTTGCTTTCCCCAGGTTTCCTTTCTATCTTTGCCAAAATTTGGTTGCAATACACATCCTGATGTTACATTTCTCTAACTTTATTCATCAAGTTTACATGAATGTGGGTCAAATTAGCAATGTCTCTTCTCCTGCTAAGAGCATCAACAACCTTTTTTTCCTTCCCTTTGATATATTCAATCCCAAAATCATACTCGATGAGAAATTCCATCCACTTTCTTTGTCTAGCATCAAGCAAAGGTTGAGTGAATATATACTTCAAACTTTGGTGATCGGTTCTTAATTCAAAGGGTCTTCCCACTAGATAATATCAAAAAAAATTTAGAGTGAACACAACCGCTACCAATTCCAGATCATGGGTGGCATAGTTAACCTCATGTCCCTTGAGCTTTCTTGAACCATAAGCTACAACTACTCCATCCTATGAGATAACTCCATCCAAATATTTCAAAGATGCATCTGTGCACACTGAAAAGTTACCTTGGGCATCTAGAATTTTTAAGATAGGCATTGTGATGAGCTTTTCTTTGAGCAAGTCAAAAATTACCTCACATTTATCTATCCACTTGAACTCCTTTCACTCCCTCTAAAGGTTAGTTATTGTTGATGCTATCTTGGAGTAATCTTTCACATAGCACCTATAATATCCAATAAAACCCATAAAAATTCATACTTTGATCACATTTGTATGTGCTGACAAATTTAGTATGGCCTTTATCTTCTTGGGATCTATAACTATCCCTTCAACTGATATAATATGTCCTAAATACTACACTTCCAACACATAGAAGTCACACTTTGATATATTTCCATATAATTAATTCTTCCTTAGCAGTTGTAGCACAATCCTAAGGTGTTTGTCATGCTCCATATTGTTCTAAGAATATACCAAAATATCATCCAAGAATAATAGAACAAATTGATCTAGATGCTTCCTAAAAATATTATTCATCAAGTTCATGAATGCTGCTAGAGCATTCCTTAGACAAAAATGTAAGAAAATAAACTCATAGTGTCCATATCGAGTTTTAAATGCTATGTTATATGTATCCTCTTCGTTGATTTTTAGTTGATGATATCTATATTTCAGATTGATCTTTGAGAAAATGGTCGTACCCCTTAACTGATCAGAAAGATAATTAATTCTAGGTAGAGGACATTTGTTTTTAATAGTTATCTTGTTAAGCATCTTGTAATCTATGCACATTTGCAAGGAACCATCCTTTTTATTAACAAACAATACAAGTGAACCCCATGGTGACACACTCAATCTAATTAATCCCTTCTACAACAACCCTTGTAATTGCACCTTCAATTATTACATCTCAATGGTGTTCATTCTATAAGGAGTCCTATGAATAGGTTTTTTCCTAGGTTTAAGTTCAATTGTGAAATCAAATTCACAATTTTAGAGGTAATCCAAAGAAATTCTCTAGAAATACATTCTGAAACTCCTAAAGTACTAGGTGTTTCTCAAACACCTCTTCCTTTTTTTCCTTTTCAATTTCATTTATATTAACTACATAAATTGTTCCTCCCATTTTAATGGCTTTCTTTAGTTGCATTATCAAGAGGATCTAGGGTTGAAAAGCCCCTTGTAGGCTATACACCCCCTGAAATTTTTTATTGTCTTAAAAATACTCAATCCATCTATCTTGGAAATTGATCACAACCTTACGTGCTTGCAACCAATCCATTCCTAAGACTACATCAAAAACATGTAGTGCTACATACAAGAATACAATGGTCATACCACTAGGTAGGGTAATTTCAGCCATAGGATAACATTGATTCATAGAGTAGGTTTTTTATGAACCATACTTGACATTCCTCCCATATGCCAAGATTCTTGACCTTTCTGTTATATCCTTATTCAAACCAGTAGAAACAAAGCTATCTGTAGCTCCACTATCTATCAAAATTTTAATATTTCTACCAAAAATATTACCCTTTATAAGCAAAGGAGTGGCTTGCCCTTCCATATTTTGACTTCCTATTGTTGCATAAATCTTGTGTGTAGGTTCCTTATGTGTAGGTTCTTTGTAAGCGAGTTCTTTTCCTTTCAAACTCGATCCTGCTTTGAGTGGGAAATTATTAGCATAATGAGGTCCTCCACAATCGAAGCATCCACTTTTAGACATGGATGTATTTTTTTCTTCTATTCCTCTGCTTTCACTTCTAATGGAGGGTTGGACTATCCCTATGAGGGTGGCTTGTTACTACTATTGTTGTGGTTGTTAAAATTGTTGTTTCTTATTTTGAACTTCCTCCTAGATCTTCCATGTTTCCTATCATTTCTTTTGTCTCACCTTGAGGAGTCTTTATTTACCTGTTCTACTTCCCATTTCATACCTGCACTATTTCTTTTCCTAAGATCCTATTTGTCATACTTGAAAGCTCCTTCATAGTCAAAATAGGGCTTAAGATAAGTTGTAACTTTCCTAGCCAAGTCACAGTCCTTATAAAGAGTATTAAGCTCTATCATGTTCAATTCATGCCCTATTTTGGGATCAGCTCCTAATATGAATTTATGAAGCTTCATCTTCTCATTATACACAAGCACATATTTTAACAACTTAAATTTTTTTTGGTAATAAGCCTCCACCATCCTAATTCCCCATCAAATATTGGTGAACTATTCAAATTTCTTGGTATATAAATGCTTTGTGAGGAACCTATCTTTAAAGGCTACCATAAAGTCCTCTCATTTTAGGTCAACTGCTTCCTTAATTCCTTTTGTTTACTATAAGTTTCCCACCAATATAGTCCAATACCTTATAATGTAAGGTGGCATATGATGTTTGGGTCCTAGTGGAATAATTCTTCATTTTGAAAAAATTATCTATCTCCTTTAGCTAAGCTTCGACTACATCATCACCTTCCTCTCCTTTGAATTTGAAGGATTTTACATGTTTTAAATCCTTATCCATTTCCACCTCTAATCGAATTTTGGCCTATTGTGCTTTTGTGAGGGGTTCATAAACTTATCCCACTCTAAAGTTCCTAGCATGTGAATCTCGATTGACTATATAATATAAAAATTGTTTTTACATTTCCATCTATTCATGAAGTAAAGCCACTGTTGTAGTGAGATTCTCCCTCTTGTTATTAGGATTATCTGTACCTACAATTGGGGTCCTGACCTCAACATCAGTTTGTCGTGTCTGCCTTGTTGATAGGACAACACTCCCTCTCCTCCTCTTTGGTGGTTTTATCCCTAGCCATACATAGGAGATATAGTGGGAGTTAGATTACAATCACTTTTTTGAATTGTTCTTCATACTATCAACTAAATATCTATTTAACCTAGCTAAACAAATAGGGTTAAATTTCAATAAATACACTATACATGTAGGTATAGTCCTTATGTGGTGTATATCTTATTACACACCTTCATCTAATCTTATGCAAGAAAGATTATATCCCTATGAACCAAGTGCTATGATACCAAATGTAACAACCCAAATTTTCTTATCCCAATGGTAAGTTTTATTTTATTTTATTGGGGTAGAAGTTAACTTGTAATCTTAGTGTTTCCGGTTTGAACTCTTAGAACCCTCGTGGATTCATTCCCTTCAATGTCACAACCCAAATTTGCTTATCCCAATGGTGAGTTTATTTATTTATTTATTGGGGTAGAAGTTAACTCGTGATCTTAGTGTTTCTATATTGAACTCTTAGAACCCTTATGGATTCCTTCCCTTCCTAATGAGTTCATCATAAGGATTACCCACCCCTACGACTTACATATATCTATCTATGTAAGCATACTATGTAACATGCAATTTCAAGTTATCCTTCTCATACATATTTTGATGAGCTAGCTAAATCCTTTTGGCCCTTTGAAAGAAACACACTCATCTCTAGTCTATGCAATAATCCTTTGATGTAAGTGTAATAATCATGCAAGAATTAGACTATCATTCTCATCTCCATGATGACATATATAAGCTTGCTCTATGTTTGAATCTAAGGTCACAAATGTCAACTCACTTCCCATTCCACTAGTATTTGTCATGAGGGATCTTTATTTCTAATGTTATAAACATTACCTACTCTTTTACATCTATTACCCTTAAGGTAGTTATTTGACTAAGCATAAACATCCTTTAAGTAAAGCATCATCTCATGGAAACTTTATTTGTTTTCTAAAGAAATGCAAACAAGTTTTATATTTAGCATAATGGAAACATAAGACTAATTCAAGTTCCTTTCTTTACCAAAGTACAAACCATTCCAAATACATAAATAAAACCAATCAATCAAGAATTTTAACTATCCCATGAAGTTAATGCTGAGTAATTAATGCATGACTCTGAAAATGTAATTCCATAGTAATTTACCTATATAATTGAATGCAAAGCAAATACATTACTATAACAAACATAATGCATCATATAAAAGGAAACATCATTCATAATCACACCAATAACTTGTTTATCCTAGGAACCCTCATGGGGAATAAACCCAGCCTCAAAGTGATTTTCTTCAATTTATTCATATAATATTTGGTACCTTACCTTGGGTAAAAAGCACCCCTTATTGCTTTCAAAACCAACGAAGATGATCCTAAGTCTTTATGAATTTGTACAAATGTGTCTACATTCAATTCAAAGGAAACTCATGATCCCTTTCCTATCCACATAAAAATTCTCTTTTATCTTATGGATTTACAATATGGCACAACCCTTATTTAGATAAGTACAATCTGATTTCCATCCTAGATTTACTCATTATTCATCATAAGCATTAAATAAGATCATTTAATATTTCCACATTTCCATTTTACACCCAAGCATAATACTATAATGGGAACTATCTACAGTTAATCTCTCACACACACGAAAACAAGGTATGATCCCTTCTAACTACGAGGTTTACTCTGGCCCAAAGAATACCCATTCTTTTAGTAAATAAATGATTCTTCTTCACATATTAATAGAAATAACCATCGAAAACATCATTAGCTCATTTTCAATAGGAAAAGGCCTTCCTTATTCTTTCCCAAATACATAAATAAAGCCAATAAAACAAGGATTTTAACTATCCCATGAAGTTAATGATGAGTAATTAATGCATGACTCTGAAAATGTAATTCCATAGTAATTTACCTGTATAATTGAAAGCAAAGCAAATACATTATTATAACAAACATAATGCATCATAGAAAAGGGAACATCATTCATAATCACATCAATAACTTGTTTATCCTAGGAACCCTCATGGGGAATAAACCCAACCTTGAAATGATTTCCTTCAATTTATTCATATAATATTTGGTACCTTACCTTGGGTAAAAAACACCCCTTATTGCTTTCACAACCAATGAAGATGATCCTAAGTCTTTATGAATTACAATATGGATTATTCTTTCAATCCATTTGTACAAATATGTCCACATTCAATTCAGAGGCAACTCATGATTCCCTTCCTATCCACATAAAAATTCTCTTTATATTATGGATTTACAATATGGCACAACCCTTCTTTAGATAAGTACAATAAGATTTCCATCCTAGATTTACTCATTCTTCATCATAAGTATTAAACAAGATCATTTAATATTTCCACATTTCCATTTTACACCCAAGCATAATACCATAATGGGAACTCTCTACATTTAATCTCTCACACACACGAAAACAAATACCCATTATTTTAGTAAATAAATGATTCTTCTTCACATATTAATAGAAATAACCATCGAAAACATTATTAGATCATTTTAAATAGGAAAATGCCTTCCTTATTCTTTCGCATAAACTAATACCACATCAAATTCTACCAAAATATAGATGCACACTAATAGGTTAATCAAAAGTCAAAATTTCCTTAACAATTTTCAAATAAAATACCATATTCACAATTTGAAAAATAAGACATCCATAATCCGACACAACCAAACAATCATTAATACTTTCCAAGATATTTAGCTCTAGATAGTTTCTTTACAAATAGAAAAGAATAACTTGTCCTCCTGGACATAGAAATAAAATATAATTTTATAACACAAGAACCATATTTATGATCATCACATTGACATAAGTGTTTGTTACTCTAGAGCCAATTCCAAAATCATAAAGATGTATTTATATAAATGTAATATTTTATTCACACTTCATTTACTGAAACAAGCAACAATAGCACACACATCATAGTTTGTTTCCTTCCAGTCAGAACTCAATTGATAGATGACAGACTCCATTTTATCCCTCAGTTTGGAGTTATACTAAGTATTACACCCCACAACATATAATTTTTATTATGAATACAATAAAAAAAGCCACACCATAGCCTTCATATGTATTCCTATTTATTTTCTCAGGTCTCACAGTCATCTAGCACATCAAAACTTAATGTATTATACACAACAAGGTCTCTATATCCTCAATCCCATGCTCTAAATTCTTTTATTAGGATTTTGTAGATATCATACACATCAACCAAAGTGCATCATTAGGTTCAGACAACACAAAAATTATTTCCCAGGTTTATATAAAGGATACTATGCTTATACCTCCTATCACCTTATCATGCTACCAAAGCTAGAAACCCTGCAAAATTTATGGTGTTGAAGTTTCTAGAGAGTCATCAGGTTTTTTTTTAGTGTACAAACATCCATGTTCCTAGGCCAATTCAACCAACAAAAATACTCATCTCACTAAGAATAGTCGAATTAAAAAATACACCATACTAAAGGAACAAAACAATCCTTCCTGAGGAAAAGGGTTCTCAACTAAACAAACCATGCCATATTTAAAACATTCCAGAACTAGTTGGCCTCTTTAGAAAGCAAAATTTTGCTCTTCAAGAAAAGGATAAATTTATCGAGCCTACCTAATATTCACAAGCTTTGATTGCTACAATAGTATTTTGGTGATAATTAAAATTGATTTTTTCTACTTGGTTCCCATTTCTCAGCTTCATATCTCCATTTTTTTCTTATTCACACCTCTAAGGGATAACATCTCATTCCCCTTCCATCACCCAATTCACCAAGATGTTGCTGGGAAAATGTGGGTGCTTATCCCTTCACCCACTTTGCATGTCTTCGTTTTTACTTCCAACATGTCGAAGTAATAAACAAATTTGAAACTAATAAAACATATAATCACCCCCTAAATTTAACCAAAATCATAGAAAACCAATATCATTATATCCATATATGTTTTGTTTTCTAGCTTAATAATAAGCTCCATCACTTAATAAGGTTGTAATTTAAACAACTAAACCAAATTACTAAGTCTCTAATAGTATTCTCTTGCAACAAAATTTTCTTTCTTTCATGGTGAATTTAACAAAAGTGGGAGCTATTAATAAAAAGCCTTGCTCATTATTACTCTCAAGCTGGTAGTCATAATATTTTCTTACCCATTACAAGCACTAATGCAAATCACCAACAATACTTTAAATCCTCTCTTCTATCAACAACAAACCATGAAGTTAGGTATTTATTATTCTTTGCAAATATCTCTATCCTTATCAAATAAAATTCTATTTCAAAATTAAAAAATCATGAAACAACAAATTTTATATTTAGCTTGGTATATTTATTTTTTCCTTATGCAAATTATGTTATGCAATTTCATGAATAAAAATTTATCCATGTTGCCTTGTTATTTAATGTGCAAACTAACACATCAATTGTTTTTTTTTAAGTATCCAGTTTATGATAATTAAGTCTTTCTTTCACCCATGGAAATACTAGTTCCTACAAAAAATTGTAAACTTATTAACAATATCATATTCATGCAGAGATTTAAACAAGAAATAATTAGTCATTCCATCGAAAGAAAATATCATATTCTTCCTCTAAATATTCATTTGCAGAATTTTAACATGAAATAGTCAATCATTACACTAATAAGATATACCACATTTTCCATAAAATATATGTCTTGCATAACTAGTCATGAAATAACCAATCATTCCATCAACAAAGCAACATAGCAAAACATAAATCCATCCAATGAAAAGTCTGCCAAGGGAGGGCCATGACAAGAAAGGAAATACATGAAGGAAAATATAATCTAAGAAATAAAGAAAGATACAAGAAATGAAATATACTATATGAAAGTGTTCAAATGCTTGAAATAAAAACTAATCTAAGAAAGTAAGGAAATGCATAAAATGAAAGCTAATCTAGGAAAGCGAGGAAATGCATAAAGTAAAAACTAAACTAGGAAAGCAAGGAAATGTGAAAAATAAAATTTAATCTAAGAAACCAAGGAAGTACATGAAATGAAAATCTAATTTAAGAAAGCATGGAAAATGGTGATGTTCGTTGATCCAAGGTGACTTGCTTTTGATTCCCAAGACCGCATGAGGTACAAGGAAAGATCATATACGAGGTAAGGGAACTGTTGACAATTTTGTCACATTGCCTAGAGGGGTAGTAAAATCAAAATTTTTGTAAAGTGTTTCTTTTAATTTCATGAATTTGTTCCCTTGTTTTTTTAGAAACAACATTTTTTTTAGTATAGTAGCAATTTTGGCTTTCATCACCATCCCCCTTGTACATAGAATGGAGATACAAGTGCTTTGCTACTGAGCAAGCTAAGCTTAAAAGCTTCGCAATATGAAGAAAGGTTGCTAAGGCATGAAAAGAGCTTTGCACCCGAATTATCCCAAATAGATGCTTCAGGCAAAAGTTTTGCGAAGCAGGATTCAAAAAGTTCAAATGCTAAAAAATGCTTCGCCAAAAAATCAGCGAAGCACCCACTTCGGGCCTCACTACTGGAAAATCATTTTTACTTCACCCAAAGTCATTGCGAAGCATCTGCTTTGAATAGCTTTCGTGCGAGGCACTTTCACCCGAAGTAGTAGTGGTCCGTAAAGAGCAAAACATTTTTCCAATGCAGAATGACACTTCAGCCAAAAACCTCCCGAACCGTAGTTTTGAAGAAGGTTCACGATGAAGTATTTTGATGGCCCATAAGTGAAGCATCCACTTCGAGCGAAGAACCTCGTGAAGCAAATTTTGACATGCCTTCCTGGGGAAGCAGTGAGAGATGGAAAGCTACGTCTTGAGGAGAGAAATCTACTTCAGCATTTTACATCCTCGAAGCTGTTTTGCAAAGCCCCTTCGTGCGAAGTACATAACCAAGGAAGATGATCTGCTTCAGCTTACATCCAATGCGAAGCAGGATCATGAACTAGAAATCGGTGAAGCACTTCAAGGGCACGCACTCCAAGCCGAGTATTTTTTTGAGGCAATCAAGTGCCTCATAAATAAGTTTTTACGTGCCCGATGAACTCGCTGCTCATTTTTGGCAATTGAAAAGGAAGTATCAGTCTCAGAAGGAGAGCCCGAAAGACATGGCGGCCACTCGAGCTACACACCCAGAAGCCTAGGATGAGTCAGGTGGCTCATAAATGTGAATTTCCCTGGTTGACCCAGTCGCAACTGCTAGTTTTGGAAAAATATTTGAGAGCTTAGTCACGGGAGCTGCGGGAGCCGACTTCTTAGATTTTTGAGGATGTACTCCTTCATTTTTTGCATTGATGGCTCAGAGGGTTGGGTCCTCTATAAAAACCCAAGAATTATAATGAAAATGGGGGGGAACTTTCTACTAGAAAGCTTCTGTAACTTGAATTCTTGCGATTAATACTAAAGAGATTCGGGCTCAATTTCTCTCTTGTATGCTGCCTTTTGTGATTATTTATGTTATCTTTTCTTCATTTGCATACTATAATTCTACATTCTATATTTAGGTGTTCGATTGGGGATAGAATCTTGGAATTTTCCCAAAGGATACATAGGGGAGAAAACATTGTATTAGTTTTCTTGTATGCTGCCTATGGATAGTGTTTCTGTTATATTCACTCATTTCCTAGTCGCCGTAATTTTGAATTTTGGATTTTGACATAAGGGGAAGGGTAATCCTGGAACTCGTCTAGAGGATACATAGGAGGGCTAGTATCGCGTTCATTTCATTTTATTCTTGGTATTTCTTGCTGTTGTCTCGAGTTATTAGCCAATGATCGTGCTACTAGTTCTTTCCCACTCTAATCCATTGACATTTCTTCCCTTACCCTGTTTATTTCTTTCCTGCACCCTTACTATTTTATTTCTTTCTTGCACTCTTGTCTCAAAACACCGAAGTAGTTTGGTTAAGGAGTCGGCCTTTCTTCGAATATTGGCACAAGGGGCATCTCTTCCCTTCAGCCTTTCAATTTTGGTCCAGGTCTAGGGCGCGTACACTTCCCAAAATCCTTTCTTGGGAAAATTTGATGACCAACAGTTTCTGGCATGCCCGGTGGGACATGGTCAGTCTCACCTTATGAGTGGTAGTGAGAATCGATGCTCGTCTCATTGCTAAAAAACTCTTAGCATCTAGTGAATCTGTTTAACCTGAGAATCTTAAAGTCGCAAGAGACCGATACTTAAGTCTGTGCCTTCATGCAAATGATATGGAGAGTTAGGAATAGAGGAGAGGAGACTGAGTTCTTTGAGCTTTATATTGATGCCTTTGGGGAACGCTCTAGGTTGGTCACCCCTGAGTCACTGTTACTTGGAACATCATCGCAAGAGGCTACTGTTGATGAATAAGGACTAACTTCGGATAGCACAACAACTAGATTTCCTCCTAATCCTCACAAATCACCGAAGCATCCTAGTGCCTCTGTTCTTATTAGTCGTCCTGTTAGCAACCAAAGAGGAACTTTGGGAATCCCTATTTCTCAAAATCCAGGCGCAAACATGGCACAACAGGAACAACAACAACAACAAAAAATGTAGCAACAGTAGCAACCATTGCCCAGACTATTCCCAGCATGGAATTCTTCTGGACCGCTAAATCTAGTGGGACAAGGGCAAGTTTCACCTACTAGTATGAAGAAAATCCTAACATTCGATGGAACTGGGAAGACTGCTCTAGAGCACATCTAGGACATAGTTTCTCTGGCGATGATTCATGACATCACAGAAGAGAGAGTCATTATAAAGCTTCTGGTTCTATATCTTAAAGATAAACTCCTCTACTGGTATAGATCTTTACCACCCGGTACTATAACAGGATGGGACCAGTTAGCTAGATAATTGATGAGAAGCTTCAATGAGTCTGTCGATCTATCTTCTCTTCTGCATCAGTTCATAACAATCCAGAGACATCCACAAGAAGAGATCATCAACTTCAATGTTAGGTTCACTCGAACCTGGCAAAGGATACCAGTTGGACTTTGGCCAACTAGTGAAGCTATAGCATACTATTTCCTTAGGGCTTTCAACCCTGATATCAGTGTAATGGTAAGGTATTCAAATATCAATACCTTCCTCGAGTTGTACAAGTTAGCCCAAAGAGCGAAGATGGATCTAATAGCTACCAAAGGATTTTGATGCCCATACTTCCTAATTTCCTTCAATCCCAGTATGCAAATGGAGATGCTTTGCAAATATATGCAACCCCCACATACCCAATCTCTTCTTGGAACCCGAATCCCATTGTATCCCAGATCGCTACTCCACAGATCCATTTTCCTACATTCTCGACATCATAGCCCACTATCTCTTCAAATTTTCATGTATTTCCAACACCACTTCAACACCCCGCCCTACCTCCAATACCAATGATGGCTCCATTGCCACCTATTCCCAAAGCCGATGATATGCAAGTCAAAATACTACAAGAAGTTTAGTCCCTGAACTCCATAGTGCAGACCATGTCTAATGACATGACCATTATGAAAAAGAAGCAAGCACAGCAAGAGTTTCTACCAAGAAGGTCTTATCCTACACCCATGCTTACTAAGGATCAAGTGGTCCAGCAAGGGAGAACGTCAGTAAGAAATTCCATGATTGATGAAGCTCCGAGCACTTTCGATTACATACATTGGTTCTCCACATGTAATGATCCTCATAAGGAGAATACTTGTATGCTGCACCAACATTATGTGCAAATGCTTGCGAGCAGTAGTCATGGTGATCAGGTCAACATTATCAGACAAACGGATCAGAACCTGGTAATTGGTGAAGAAGAGCAAGTTGCAGTCCTCACCAGAGGAGGAAAAAGGTCGATGGAGGTAGATGCTGATCAAATGGCTCCTTTAAAGGTGCATGCTCACCACGAGAAGGGACAATAAATTTCCCAAGCCCCGAATGAAGCTTCTCAGCTTCCACCAGTAAAATAAAAGGCCCAATAGGCCCCTACAAATCCACCTTAGGTGGAAAACAAAGAACAAGCTAGAGAGAAGCTCAAGCTTCATTCATTGACCAAGCGACAAAGGGTCAAAGCCACGAAGCAGTATCACACCAAGTATGAGGTGAAAAGGGAACCTAAGGTGCCCAACTCCCTGGTTTACAATATTATAGATGAGCTAAAAAAGACCTCGACCAAGATTAGTCTATATGATGCATTGCAGTTACCCGGACAAGTGGACTTGCTATAGGAATATTTTAAAACAACCAAGGCAAGAAATTTAGCATCGCTCGCCCTAGTGCAGACCCTGTCCACATCCATTACAGGGAAGAATAGGCCACCTCCATTCTACCTGTCTCTACAAATGGAAGGGTATGTTGTACATAATTGTATGATTGACTTCGAGGTCGTGATGATAGTCATGCCCAAAGTAGTGTGTGAGGAAATAGGAATGGAGTACACCCGAAGCAGCCATGGCATGCTCCAACTGGATGGTACTCCTGTGAAGACTATAGGTGAAATTAAAGATATACCTATCTGACTACACAAGATGCCTCAGATCACGGTTATATAAGAGGTGGTGGTCTTCGACCTTGAGACATATTTTAGCATGTGTTTGTCAAGAGAGTTTACAGCGAAGCTGGGAGGATATCTATCTATGGATTACTTGCACTTAGAGATTCCATTAAAAGGGAAGAAAGTAAAAATATACAATGAGAAACCTTCTACCTTCCTCATACAAAAGATGTTCGAAGAAGAGAGCAGTGATCCCGTGCATGTGATAGTGGAAGAGATAGAGCAAGTGGACCTGATCAAGGAATCCCTTGCCCAGTTAAGTTGTGAGGATGAGTTTTCATTGGCAAATTTCAATGCCATGATAGAGATGGAAATGGGATGTTATGCCATCACAAAGCCTGAGAAACACACCAAGTCAGAAGATAAGATCTCTAACCAAGAAGGACTATGGAAATTGTTCTTTGATGGCATCCGATGCAGAAATGGTGCTGGAGCAGGAATTCTTTTAATATCACCATCAGGGGAGCAAAAGGAATATTGCTACCGGTTGGTATGGAGCTGCACCAACAATGCAGTAGAATACAAAGCATTATGCCTATGACTGAAGAAAGCAAAAAAGTTAGGCATAAAGCATCTCCAAGTCTTCGAAGATTCAAAATTGATATGCATTCAAGTCACAAACAAGTGCATTTCAAAGAAGCACTATCTCAAGGCATACCGTAATAGGGTATAGGACTTGTTTGACCAATTCCAGTCTCTCAATATACAATCCATCCCCCATGAAAAGAACCGACATGTTGATGTCTTAGCATCCATCGCACCTAAGTAATATCCAGTGGAAGATATGGTGCATAAACCTAAAGCTATGAAGATGATTTACAGGCCCTCTGTCCTAGACAAATATCTGCATTGGCAAGTTTTTGACAGTGATGAGCAAATTGTAAATTTTATGATTCAAGAAGCAACAACAACTGAAAGAAGAAGCCCAGATGATGAGGAATATGAAGGGCTAGTTCAATTGAAGAACAACCATGTTCCCAAGGGGTTAATTACTCTTGAAAGCCTCTTTGATCGAAATGATCAAGTTATTTCTCATAGGATCAAAGTCAATGTGAAGCAGTATCAGGATTTGGAGCTTGAACCTGGAAAAGCAATAAAAGTTGGAACATATTGTACTTAGGAAGAGCTAGAACAGATCCAATCTTTGTGCAGAAAGTATCCTAACATAGTGGCGTGGTCTTATCAAGACCTAAAGGGATACGATCAGCAACTGATCCAACATACAATTGAATTGCAGGAGGGGATCAAACCCTTTTGACAGAAGCAAAGGCCGGTTAATCCAAAGATCAAGGTCTTGATGAAATCTAAACTCCTAAAGATGCTCGAGGTGAAGATAATTTATCCCATAAAGCATTCCTCTTGGATATTGAATCTAGTCCCTATTAGAAAAAAGAACGAAGATATACGACTATGCGTGGATTTTTGCAACCTGAATCAGGATTCGCTCAAGGATCATTACCCTCTCTCACAGATTGATCAGATCTTGCACTCAGTGGCTAGGGCTCAGTGCTTCTCCCTACTTGATGGCTTCTCAGGATATAATAAGATTTGGATTAGGGATGAAGACCAGCATAAAACCGCATTTACTACCAAGTGGGGAACATTCACCTATCAGCGAATGCCATTCAGCCTTTCGAATACAAGGGCCACTTTTTAGAGGGCCATGGATTTAGCTTTTGGTGAACTCTTGAATAAGGTCATTGTTATCTATTTGTATGACATGACTGTTTTCTCTCGAATAATGGAGGACCATCCTTTTCACCTACAACAGATATTCAAAAAGTGCCAAGAATTTGGCATTTCAATCAATCCTAAAAATTCCATATTTGCAGTCAATGAGGGAAATTTATTGGGACATGTGATATCAGAGAAGGGTCTCATTGTAGATATTGATAGATCTGAGGCTCTCTTGAAGCTCCCACTCTCGATGAATAAGAAAGTACTACAATTATTTTTTGGCCAGATCAACTTCATAAGGAAGTTTATTCTAGATTTTGCCCAGGTCATTAAGCCAATGTCTAAACTTTTGAAGAAGGGCATTGAATTCATCTGGACAGATGAAAGGAAAGAAGCATTTGAAGAGATCAAGGCATGAATTGCTCAGGCTCTAGTCCTGACCAACCCCGATTACAATCGAGATTTCATCCCAAATGTTATAGGATAACTTGAAAGCTATTCTACAGTCCTGACACAGAAGGGGGAAGACGGCGAAGAATGCCCTATCACATTTCTAAGCCAAGTGATACACCCTCATGAAGAGAAATACAATTTCATAGAAAGGTAGGTGCATTTAGTAATGAAGTCCTTAAGGAATTTCAAGCACTTCATTTCTCAGAGTCGGGTTACAGTGTTTGTCATTCATCCTGATGTGCGCAACTTCATTATTCAGGGAGAGTTGGGTAGCAAAATAGCTGGTTGGATCAGAAAAATACAGGAGTTTGAAATTGAAATCAAACCCACAAAATTTGTCTATGGTCGCACACTATGTCAGGAGCTTGCAAAGAGCGTAGTGACCGAAGTAACAGCTTGTTAGTGGGATGACTTAGCGGCAGAAGGATGCTTTGCAAACCAAGAAGAAGATGAGAAGGACTAGGTCAATGAGATAGTTGAATATTTCAACACCGGGAGATGTCCTCTACACTTGAATGCTTCGCAACGAAGACACTTCAGGATGCGGTCCCTCCGATACATGTTATGCCTCAAAGGCCTATTCTTTAGGAATATCGATAGAGTTCTTAGATGCATAAAATAAGATGATAAAAAGAGAGTCCTAAGAGAAGTCCATTCAGGGTTATCTGGAGGCCACTTCGTAGGATGAACAATGACATTGAAGATAATTAAGGTAGGTTATTATTGGACTACACTCTTCATCGATGCCTTTGTGTTCTGTCGTAGATGCGAGCAATGTCAAAAGTTTGTTGGCTGAAGCAAAAGTGCTCCTATGCCTCTCCGATCTATACAAATAGAAACACCCTTTCAACAATGGGGATTGGATTTCATAGGGGTTATATCACCGAAATCCTTCGTAGGGCATAAGTTTGTCCTGACTGCAACCAATTACTTCACCAGATGGGCCGAAGCAGTTCCCAAAAAGCATGCCGATCAGGAGACCGTCATTGCTTTCCTAGAAGGTTTGATCACCTGGTTCGGCATCCCAGAAGCAATCGTAATCGATAATGGTCCCGGGTTTTCAGGCACTAAGATCAATGAGTTCCTCTACAAATATGGGATATACCATAAGGTCTCTTCCAATTACTATCCATAAGGTAACAGCTTGGCAGAATCAACTAATAAGACTCTGTTAAGGGTGTTGAGAAAACTCATGGAGAAAAACAAAAGAACTTGGCACCTCTTTCTAGATCGGGCCTTATGGGCCGATCGGATTTCTGTCAAGAAATCGATCAAAACATCACCTTACGCCTTGGTGTATGGCAAGGAGGCCATCCTTCAAACCCATGTAGAGATCCCCACATTGCAGCTATTGGATGAGGAAGAAGAATTTAGTCCTATCGAAAATAGGCTGGCTTAGCTACAGTAGCTGGAGGAAGACCGTGAGAAGACCTACCAGAGCTTCACTAAGCATGCTCAGATCACCCGAGAGTGGTTCAAGAAAAAATCCTTCGATCGCACGTTCAGAGTGGGAGATCTAGTATGGAAGTGGGACTCTTGGAAGGCCAAGCCTAGTAATCATGATAAGTTAGATGCTTTTTGGGATGGACCGTTCGAGATTGTGAAGGTAAACTCAGCCAAATCTTTCATTCTCAAGGATGCAGATGGTCATATCTTACCGATTTCTGTAAATGGTCTTCATTTGAAGACTTTTCATTGCTGAAACAAAAAAAAATGGTTCAATTTTTACTTTTGTATGTAACAGATTTTCTATCTTTGTAAATACCCTATTTCAAGACTGCCAGAAGGTTCAACTTCACACTTCCATAGCAACAAGCCCCAGCTTCGCTGGACTTGGCAAGAATATCCTTTGAGAACTTTGTGTGCGAAATGACTGATGCAAGATGGATCCCAGCGAAGCACTTTGGCCTGGAAGGAGTCCTCAAAAGAAACGAAGTTCAAAATGAAGGTGTGAGAGATGCTTCGCAAAAGGAGTTTGAGCGAAGCAGTTTTCAAAAGAAGTTTGAGCGAAGCAGTTTTCGAAGGGAATAAGCTTCAGAGGCCAACCTTCCACAAAGCGAGCATTGACACGACAAAGTAAAACTACTTCGAGCACGAAGCATAGAAAATCAGCTCACACTGGAGGTTCACTGCGAAGTGTCTTCAGCATCGGTTTCAACTTTGCAAACCTAATAGCACGCGAGGTGGGGGGCATTTAAAATGTACCTTGAGAGACATGTCGACAACAACCTAGGGAAACGTTCGAGGTAGATGATTTTAATGCAAAGGTGGTAGAGCACATATCGAGAGGATTCAGTTACAAAAAGAAAGCTCGCACCTAGGTACGAGGTGGCAGAGGGTTAAGTTTCCAATTCTGGTAAAATCATCGAAACACATGGGTCTGCGTACCATGCCACCGTGAAACCAATAAAATGGCAAAGCAACCTTCCCCACCCAAGTTGTAAATTTAATCTTAGCAGGTGCCATAAATTGAGGTAGTTGTCTTTTAAGGCTTTAAAACGTGAGCCTTAGCAGTAAAAGGGGTGTTCGCCAACTATTAATGCAAGATTAAGAGCCCTCGCTAATAGACTACATTTCTTCTACCCTTCGCATTGAAATCCTTTGTGTCGTAGACTCTGCTGCTGCCTATATCCAGAATGAGGAAGAAGAACTCTAAAGAAAAGAGGAAGGAGCCTGAAGTAGTAGGCCCAGAGAAAATGAAGAAAGGCAAGGAAGAGAAAAAGCACAAACCAAAGAGGGTCGACCTCAACCTCCACCCCAAAAAGCAAGATGTGGAGGAAAGGGAGGATTTAGAAGAAGAACAGCTTGAGGAACCACCAATTTATGGGTGGGAGAAAATAAGGGACATTGAACTGTCAAAGAGTGTGGTTGACCTCCAATATACTATTGAGTTTATGAAAAGTAGGCTCTCCACGGAGAACAAGAGAGCCACCGCCTATTACTCATAGATATATTGGTATCTGACCCCGCCCGCACACCATTATCCTAAATTAATCTGTGCCATCACGTAGAACTACCAGCCCTCCTCCAGACAAGTGTTGGACATCATGGGCCATAAATTGTTTTCAATTTTAAAAGAAGATGTGCAAGGAGCTTTCGCTCCACAACAAGGGCCGCCCAAGGGTTATTCGGTTCGCAATGTCATCCTGAGTGAACAAATGGAGAGATTCACCTCCTCCAGCTATATTTTGAAATTTTTGAGTGAGAAACTCAAGGACAGACTCCCTTCAGGCAAGCTTCCTTAGATGCCTCGACCCTTGATGGATTTCAAGAGCACTAACATCTCCATCATTGCGTGGGTCATAGGCCTGTCAACTGATGCTTCGGTGCACCCCTGGCAAGTGTCTTTGGCCGAGTGTATTTTATGAGGGGTGTTTTATGCCCTATACGCTTCAAGTCCAAACATGAACTCGGTATTCTTTGACTGGGTGAAATGGGTGGCCCGAACCTTACACACGTAGCTAACCAGCATGAAGAATGTTGGAACGGGTCAGTGCTTTTCCCCCTACTCTTTCCTAGTCTGGCTATATTTCTACCATGTTCATAAGCAATTCCCACACATCGCTATTTCTTCGAGTGACAAGGATGGAAATCCTCTGCCGGTATACTAGTGGACTCCCCTTCTAGTGAGGCTGGAGTCATATTATTCTTTTAATCAACAATTCCTAGGACCTGCTATTCATTTGTTGAAGGGTTCCTGCCCTCGGGTACCCATCAGTCTGAGAGACAAAGTGGTAAAGGAGAAAAAAGGAGACGTATTTCAACTAACACAAGGGCTTGTGGTTTGCCTGTTCGGCTTCACAGGGAAGCCCTTCCTGCTGCCCGTATACCCCTCTAAATATCAGTTCATATTGGAGGTCACTCGAAAGAGCGACGTGACAAACGTTGTATATGGCCACGACTGAAAATGGGTGCACACATGCGACTTCCATTTTAAAATGGGAGTAATTGAGGTGTTTGCCCTAAAGCAACATACATTATTGAGGAGAGGCTGGCCAACTTTGGTTTGCTGTAGATTCCTCAACGGTGGTGTTACGACCCCTTAGGGGTGATGAGGGATCACCTCTGATTCAAAAATTTTCATTTCTACCCTCACCCAAAAATCGTAGAGCAAAGGAATAACACCAATGGGAGGGATTTGGAGTGGCATTTAGAAATAATGAAGACTTTACCTCCCTGTCATGAATTTTACCCTATGGAGGTCGAGTATGATCTAGTTCAGCACCCCTTCCCAAGCCCAAACTCCACATTTTGGAGAAAAATGAAGGATGAATTGAGGGAAGAATTGGAGGGTTGGGATGAAGAACAATTGAAGGAGTGGTGGATAATGAGGGTCCACCATCAAAAGATGAAATCATACGAACTCTTGGAGATATACAGATACTTCACACTTGTTTACGAAGCCAATGCTTGGACCTGGAAGCCCATCTCCTTCGTTGACTTCGTTCTCCCCAGTGCCCCAGGTTCGGGTGAAAGCCCAAGGAGAGCCGATGATGCTTCTGAATAGGAGGAAGAGGTAGAGGTGACACCACAAGAGTTGCCTCAGGAGGAAGAAAAGAGAAAAAGAAAGAGGATGGAGCAAGCTCAAGTGCCTCTGACTCACCCGAAGCGACCACGTACAAAACCTCCAGGTGCATCTAGCGAATAGCCTGTAGCAGGCTCAACTGAAGAAAATGTTTAGGAAACAGCATCACAAAGGGTCGAGGCAGCCTCAAACGTAGACATCATCGATGTGGAGGAACTCCTCCAACAAGAAGGGGGCCCTGAAGGAGAGGTCATGGAGGTTGGAAATACAGAGGCAGAGAAGGAACAAGAGCCGATCATGCAAGAAACCACTACTTTTGCTCCATCAGGGGAGCACGCAGGTACGCACTCCTCACCCATCCCCTTGGTTCCTCAAGTCATGTCCATAATGGTCCCAGTCATAAATCCCCATCAGTATCCCTCTCTCACAAAATTTTGGTCACCCCATCACTTGCCCCTCGCCACCTTGAGTTTGCCTCATGATTTCGTTAGCCCCACAAGCGTATCTACCCCTTTCAAGTCGGTAGGCTGAGACAAGTCCGTTGATACTACTCCACTCACCCATGCCACCATTACCTTGGTTTCTAGTCAGGGTGAAGGTAGTACTCCAATGCTAAACCTCGTCTCCCACTCCCTTGTCACACACGACGTTGTCACTCTCACCGAAACTCCTACCACACCCATCTTCGAACCCACTTGTGAGGCATCTCCTATACAATCATTGTATTTGTTCACCCCCTTGGCTAGAGATCTATCCTCATTTGAAATAGAGTTGTCCATGATCAAGGAACGTCCCCTGGCAGACAAGTTGCTCCAGGCCCGACAAAATACCGATAAAATGCTAAAGGAGGCCAGGAAAATGAGGGGCGCTCTTTGGTCGAAGTAGAAAAATGCGTCATTTTTGACTTGAAAGGTGGAAAGCTGCATAAGGTGAAAAAGGTCCCCAAGGTCCAGAAACCTCTGGATGAAATGACTCCAGTAGATTATGACTATCAGGAGAAGACTAAAGACCTGGAACACTTAAATGTAGATAATGAATCTACATCTATGCATGTACGAATAGAAACATTCCACGCACATGCAAATATCACCAATCAATGCCGATTTGAAGCAGAGAGCGCCAACATAAAGCTGGAGGAGGAGCTAGCTAGGACCCACTCCAAGATAGAAGACGTGGAGAAGTAGTGCGAGATGATGAAAAAGGAAGTAGACACCTTAAAATAGCAAGTAGAACAACTATAGGGTACAACTAAAAATCAGAGAAAGATACAAGCCAAAGCTGATCTAAAGGCCAAGGAATTTGAAATAAATATCTTGCAAATGCAGCAGTAGTTGTACAAAAAAGAGAGCCTAGAGTTGTTTGATAGGGGTCGAATAAAAGAAATCCGCTCGTACCTACTCAAGAACTTTAGATCTCGGGCCTCCAGTGCCCTGTCAATTTTAACCGACATTACTGAAGCCCAGTATGCCACTGATCAAGAAGGGCCAATAGTAGATGAGATCATCCAAAAAATTAGAGGCCAATTCAAACTGGCTTTTGAAGTCCAAAGTACCAAATATCAGTACCTACAGGTCACTGCGATGAGTCGGACAGCCAGAGATTGGTCTACAACCCAGGCCACGGTCTACACCTTCTTCTCCAAGGTGAGGAAAGCACAGAAGGTGAAGGACCTCTTGGATGTGTTTGAACACGAGCAGGGCACATCACTGGGGTATTTCCAAGACCTCTCTTCACCAAGTTTCCCAAGTTTCACGGATGAGGATGGGAACCTTTTGACTAAGGAAGAGCTCAAATCGACTTGGCTACATTTTGAAGGCGACGTCTCAGAGATAGACAGATGGGAAGATCCAGTTATAGAAGGGCAAGTCACAGACTTCATCCTGAGACATTGCAAAATCGTGGCCTACCTGAATGATCTAAGCACAAGAGCCAAGCATGCCGACATAGGGCAAATTGATCGGTTCCATGTTCTGCTCAAAGTGCTACAAGATCGAGAGCCTTTCCAGATAGGTTCTTGGGATCATGTTCGCCAAACCATGGAACGCATCCGTGATCGCCTTCCCCAACCACCATAATAGGAGGCCACACCAGAAGAGGAAGAAGAGGAAGAAGAAGCTATGGAAGCACCCCCGAAAAGAGAAAAAGGAGAAGGGTCTGGAGGTAACTCTAGCCCAATGGATTAAGGCTGAGATTTCTCACATCGAGGCGAGCTCGTTGCCCTGCGAGCCACCAAGAATGTTGAAAATTTTGTCACATTGCCTAGAGGGGTAGTAAAATCAAAAATTTTGTAAAGTGTTTCTTTTAATTTCATGAATTTGTTCCCTTGTTTTTTTAGAAACAACATTTTTTAGTATAGCAGCAATTTTGGCTTTCATCACCATCCCCCTTGTACATAGAATGGAGATACAAGTGCTTCGCTACTGAGAAAGCTAAGCTTAAAAGCTTTGCAAGATGAAGAAAGGTTGCTAAGGCATGAAAAGAGCTTCGCACCCGAAGCAGCCCAAACATATGCTTTGGGCGAAAGTTTTGCGAAGCAGGATTCAAAAAGTTCAAATGTTGAAAAATGCTTTGCCAAAAAATCAGCGAAGCACCCACTTCAGGCCTCCCTACTGGCGAATCATTTTTACTTCACCCAAATTCATTACGAAGCATCTGCTTCAGATAGCTTTCGTGTGAGGCACTTTCACCTGAAGCATTAGCGGTCCGTAAAGAGTAGAACATTTTTCTAAGGCAGAATGACACTTCGGCCAAAAACCTCCTGAACCGCAGTTTTGAAGAAGGTTCACGACGAAGTATTTTGATGGCCCATCAGCGAAGCATCCACTTTGGGCGAAGAACCTCATGAAGCAAATTTTGACATGCCTTCCCGACGAAGCAGCGAGAGATGGAAAGCCCCGTATTAAGGAGAGAAATCTACTTCAGCATTTTACATCCTCGAAGCCATTTTGCGAAGCCCCTTTGTGCGAAGTACATAACCAAGGGAGATGATCTGCTTCAGCTTACATCCAATGAGAATCAGGATCGCAAACTAGGAATCAACAAAGCGCTTCAAGGGCACGCACTCCATGTTAGGTATTTTTTCGAGGCAATCAAGTGCCTCATAAATGAGTTTTTACGTGCCCGGTGAACTCGTTGCTCATTTTTGGCAATTGAAAATGAAGTATCAGTCTCAAAAGGAGAGCCTGGAGGACATGGCGGCCACTCGAGCTCCACACCCAGAATCCTAGGATGAGTCAGGTGGATCATAAATGTGAATTTCCTTGGCTAACCCGATCACAGCTGCTAGTTTTGGAAAAATATTTGAGAGTTCAGTCACGGGAGCTGCGGGAGCCGACTTCTCAGATTTTCGAGGATGTACTCCTCCATTTTGTGTATTGATGGCTCAGAGGGTCGGGTCCTCTATAAAAACCTAGGCATTGTAATGAAAAAGGGGGGGAAAATTTTTGCTTGAAAGCTACTGTAACTTGAATTCTTGCGATTAATACTAAAGAGCTTCGGGCTCAACTTCTCTCTTGTATGCTACATTCTGTGATTATTTATGTTATCTTTTCTTCATTTGCATACTGTAATTCTGCATTCTGGATTTAGGTGTGCGATTGGGGATAGAATCCTGGAATTTTCCCAAAGGATACATAGGGGAGAAAATGTTGTATTAGTTTTCTTGTATGCTGCCTGTGGATAGTGTTTATGTTATATTCACTCATTTCCTAGTCGTCGTAATTCTAAATTCTAGATTTTGACGTAAATAGAAGGGTAATCCTAGAACTCGTCTAGAGGATACATAGGAGGGCTAGTATCGCATTCATTTTATTTTATTCTTGGTATTTCTTGCTGCTATCTTGAGTTATTAGCCAGTGATCGTGCTACTGGTTCTTTCCCACTCTAATCCATTGACATTTCTTCCCTTATCCTATTTATTTCTTTCCTGCACCCTTACTATTTTATTTCTTTCTTGCACTCTTGTCTCAAAACATCGAAGTAGTTTGGTTAAGGAGCTGACCTTTCTTTGGATATTGGCACGAGGGGCATCTATTCCCTTCGACCTTTCAATGTTGGTCCAGGTCTAGGGTGCGTACACTTCCCAAAATCCTTTCCTGGGCAGATTTGATGACCAACAGGAACTTTTAATGTGATATGCAGTGCAATGATGTGTTATGCCTTGCCTTAGAAGGAATGACTCTCTTTTGATCTCCAAGATCATCCTAAGGTGCAAGGAGAGAGAATATGAGGTAAAATACTCCAGTTAATGTGATATGTGATGAGGAGATCATTAACCTAGAAGTGATGGCCCAATTTTGATCTCCAAAATCACTCTAAGATGTGAGGAGAGAGCATACATAGGTCGATTCTTCTATTTAGTGTGGATTGTGCAAAAGGAAAGTTGTAGCAAGAAAATGCAACTTCCTTAACCTCAAAATATTCTTCCACCCTTTTTATCCTCAAGATCACTTTTGAACATGAGAGGAGAGCATACAAATAGGGAAATAGCCTTTGTTTAGTGTGATCTAATGACCAACAATAATTGTGCTAGACTACATTTGATTTCATAAAGTTAGACTTAAAAGTAAGACACAAGAACACCTATATAAGGTCCCACTCTTACTAAAGGATGATATGGTCTATTGTATAGGTTCTATATCTGAAACCAAGTTTTTAACTGCAACCATCACATCTCAAGTTGTTCATAATCAAAACTTTCCATACTTGGGAAGTTTAGCTTGGGAGGGGCTTTTGGTTTACTGGCTCTATTATGTTATGTTTCTATGTCTTAGAGGGTTAGTCTAGAAACATTTTCCCTAAAACCACTATGATATATTATGTGAAATTGGGTACCTGATAATTAGGTCCTGATTGAGAGCAACAATTGGGGAACCACCCATGCAGGGGTGGTGTGTACTGTCAGCTATTTGGGATTGGATAGTTGAGACTATGAATTGCCTAGGGATGGATGGTCAGGATTGATGGCAAATGATATGGGACCAACTTCTATGGGTACCAACATGGATGGTTTTTTGTTAGGAACCTACTATTAAAATAAAGCACACTCACACAAAATACTGAAAAATAACTCACATACATCAAATAACTCAATATCACTATGCAAAAATCAATTACAAAAATAAAACAATCTCATAGTAACACTGAATCACGAGCCTCTTCGAGGGGGCAACCTCCTTCAATATTTCATTAGCTTGCAAAATGATGATCTTGTACTTGGCTTCATATCTTTTTAAAGTAAAAATTCATGCAACCCTACCTAAATGCTCAAGAGGTAGATTACATGCAGAATGCCACTCGAGCTAGAATCTTCCACCAAATGGTGGTTACAATCTTGATAAAAATAGTTACATGAGATGGTACCACTTGGTGAGGTATCTTACTACAACGGTTACAATATTGATAAAAATGGTTACATGAGATGGTACCTCTTGGTGAGGTACTTTTATTGCCACCTACATTACTAAGTATTGCATAATAACATTAAAATAGGATCCCATGTTGGAAGTGGGTTATTACATAGGTACATGAGAATTACAACATGGTGTTAGGATAGGATCCTAACATGTCCTTCCCCTTCAAAAAGTTGTGTCCTCAAAGTTGAAATTGAGGAAACTGGTGTTGGAGTTGATGAAGAGACTCCCATGTAGCATCTTTTGGCTGGATTCCACACCACTGGACAAGGACTTCGGTGATGGTATGATTATAGAGAGTGCGGGTGCGATGATACAACAACTATTTTGGTTTGAGTAAGATGGACCATTCCTCATACAATTCTAGTAATGCTGATTGAACATGTACCTGTGTGCCCACAACTTTCTTGAGATATGAAACATGGAAAATAGGATGGAGCTTGGAGGTGGGCGAAAGAGCCAATTTTTAAGCGGTGGAACAAATCCGCTATAGGAATTGGTAAGGCCCATAGAATTTTGCAGCAAGTTTCTAGCATCGACGTAGTTGGAGGGATGATTTTTTGTATGGTTGTAAGTGAAGGAAAACCATATCACCCACATCAAATTTATGCTCAAATCGATGCTAGTCGGCCTGTTGTTGCATCTGGTTCTGGGCCATGTCCAAATTATGCTTTAGCTGGTGAAGGACATCGATATGCTAGCAAAGAGTAATGTCGACTTCCTGGACCTGGAGCTACCTAGAATGTATGAAGAAGGTGTGGGTGGAGGGTACCCATAAACAACCTCAAAAGGAGTGAGTTTGGTAGTTGTATGATAGGACGTGTTGTACCACCATTCGGCCAAAGGAATCCACTTTGCCCATTGAGAAGGATGATCTAATGCAAAGCAACGAAGATAGGTCTCCAAACATTTGTTGACAATCTTAGTTTGACCATCCGTTTGCGGATGATAGGATGAACTCATTTTGAGCTTCATTCCCTGCAACTTAAACAACTCTTGCCAGAAATTACTAGTGAAGGTTGGGTCTCTATTGGACACAATGGAGGTGGGTATACCATGAAGGCAAAAAATGGAATCGAGAAAGATTTGGGCAATGGTGGAGGTTGTGTAAGGATGGGCAAGGGAACAAAAATGAGCATACTTCGAAAGGTGATCCACTACCATGAGAATAACAGACTTACCACCCGATTTAGGTAACCCTTCGATAAAATCCATAGAAATATCAATCTAAACCTGATCTAGAATGGGCAAGGGTTGAAGAGTACCCAAAGAATGAATTGTTTCACCTTTCATCCGTTGGTAGGTATCATAAGAAGTCACTGATGTCCTATTTCATCCCTTTATAGAAGAATATGCGCTTGAGGCATTCATACATTTTGAGAAATCCAGAATGACTTGTAGAGGGAGCAGTGTGTAGTTCCTTTATGAAGAGGTCGTGGAGTGGCGAGGCACGGGGAATAACAAGGCGTTGGTGATAACGCAAATCTTGGCCATCCCAATTGTATCCTGGGGATGAAGTCAGATCAGCTTGAAGTGAAGCTATCAAATATTGTAGGTCTACATCTTGAAGTACCTCCTATCGTAAGGAATATATGCATTGGCGATAGGTGCGAAGATAGCACATATCATACTAAGGGCTTTAAATTGGAGAGAGAGAGCATCAGCCACAAGATTTTCTTTGCCCTTCTTATAGGTGATATCGTAATCATAGCCCATGAGTTTAGAAACCCATTTTTTTTTGTTTTGGGGTAGCAACCCATTGTTCTAAGAAATATTTGAGACTCTAATGGTTTGTTTTAATGGAGAAATGACACCCAATGAGATATGGTCTCCAATGGGTGACAACATGTAAGATGGACAACATCTCCTTGGTATATGTATATTTTTTCCAAATTACGCTCAGAGAGTACCTTACTGGTGAAGGCCAAGGGTCTCCCTTCTTGCATCAATACTGCCCCAATTCTATGACCAAAAGCGTCACTTTTAATGACGAAGGGTTTAGATAAATATGGCATGGCTAGAATAGGTGTGGTGGTCATGGCATGCTTTAATTCAAGAAAGTCTTGATCAATAGGTCCTGTCCAAGTGAAAGAGTCCTTCTTTAACATAGATGTGAGGGGAGCTGCTATCTTCCCATAATTACAAAAAAAATTCCTATAATAACCTGTAAGTCCTAAGAATCCCCGAAGTCCTTTGAGAGTGCGGGGTTTTGCCTAGTCCTGAACTGCCTGAATCTTCTTAGGGTCGACCTTGACACCATATTTGGAAACAATGTGTCCTAAATACTCCACTTTAGTTAGACCAAAGGAGCACTTAGACCGCTTAGCAAAAATTTGATGTTGGGCCAATAACTTTAATGTCTGATCCACATGGGTAAGGTGTTCATCCCATGAGCGGCTATAAACTAATATATCATCAAAGAAAACCAGGATGAACTTCCGCATGAAGGGATGGAAGATGTTGTTCATAAGGCTTTGAAATGTGGATGGTGCATTTGTCAAACCAAATGGAATTACCAAGAACTCATAGTGACCTTCATGAGTACAGAAAGCAATTTTTGGAATATCCTCGTCCTTGAGCCTAATTTGATGGTACCCCGAATGAAGGTCCAAATTGGAGAAGTACATAGCTCCATGTAATTCATCCAACAATTCATCCACTACAAAAATGAGAAATTTACCCTTGATGGTGATCTTATTGAGCTCACGGTAGTCTAAACACAATCGCCATGAGCTATCTTTCTTATGAACTAGAAAACTGGAGAAGAATAGGGATTGGTACTAGGTCGAATGACACCTGCCTTGAGCAATTAATGTATCATCTTCTTGATTTCTAACTTGAGAGCATGAGGATACCGATACGGTTTGATATTCGGTGGTGCACTACTCGAAAGTAGTGGAATAGCATGGTCATGAGAGTGATGAGGTGGCAGTGTAGTTGGTTCTAAAAATATGCCATTGTGCTTGGTTAGAACAAGTTGCAAATCTACTGGAATTGGATCTGCTGTAGAAGTGGGTGGCTGAATTGAAAATATTTATGCAATGACCCCACGGGAGGACTTTTTCAACAACTTATCCATGCGATTGGAACTAATAATTTGTGTAGGGCCAGCCTTGATACCCTTGAGGGTATATGTTTGTCCATTTTGTGAAAATTGTAGCCATAGTTCTACAAGGTTGCAAGAGAAAGTGCCCAAGGTGCTCATCAATTGGGATCCTAACACAACATCACATCCTCCCAATTGGATGGTGAACATATCTTTCTTGAGTTCATAATACCCTATCTGAATTTTGACATTTAAACATTTACCTTTACAAGGTAAGGTTCCTCCATTGGCCACCATGAATTCAAAAGAATTGCATGAGTGTATATAGTAGTTGATCCGTTTGGCCACTTGAGGATCAATAAAGTTGTGTGTATTGCATGAATTAATAAGAATTGTGAGATGTTGGCCTTTGAAATAACCCACAACTTTCATGGTTTATGGGGTGGTAATCTCGGCAAGAGCATGGACTGAAATTTCTATTGGTGTTTCTAATGGTTCCTCTTCCTGTGGAGTTGGTGCCTCAGTTGTATCACTCTCCTCATCACTATGGTCACTGTTTTCTGGTTCCTCCACAACTATTAAAAGCAATCTCTTATTTGCACATCTATGCCCGTTCATAAACTTTTCATCACAATTATAACATAACCCTTGGGCACGACGTGCATCCATTTCCTCTGTAGTCAGCCGCTTGGGAGCAGGAGGTTTATGATCAGTATTGTTTTGGACCTGAGGAGGGAAAGAAGGTCTGTTATGCAAAAATCATGATGTTTGCCTTTGAGATGAGAGTTTAGATTCAACCAATCAGGCTAAAATGATAGCCTCCATAATGGTGTGGGGTTTGAACATCTTGACTTCAGCCTAGAGATCATCTCGTAACCCACTAACAAAACAACTCTTAAAAAATCCCTCATTAAAACCCTTAGTTTTATTGGCCAATTTCTCAAATTGGGTCTGGTAATCACGAAATGAGGTGGTTTGTTTCAGCTTTGTTAGTGCACCTGTAAAGTCATCATAATCATTAGGGTCAAATCGGGTGAGTAGTTGGGACCCAAATTCCTCCCAACATAGATCAGGGTTAGCACCTTGTAGCCATTGGAACCAATGTAAGGCCTCAGATTCTAGGTTGAAGGAAGCCATCTGAACCTGATGATAGATAGGGACATTATGGAGTCGAAAGAATTGATCAACCCAACATAACCACCCATCGACATCCTTTCCACTGAACTTAGGGAAGTATAATTTAGGCATTCTAAAGGTTGGATCTCGATTAGAGTGATTGTCATCTGGTGTTCGTCGACCTCATTCAGAGTTTTCAGCATGGTGTTCAGTTTTGGTACTATCGTGCAATTTGGTCTCCATCTCTGTGAGTTGTTCTTCTAAATGGGTTCGAGTGTTATCCTGATCCAGTTGAAGCTCTCGAATCTCTGTGCCTATGTTCTTGTTTGTAGAGGTCAAGTCAGCAATGGATTTTTGTAGGTCGGCCAATAATGTGCCCAAGTCTAAATCCTTTTGTTGTTGTCCTCGAGTGTCGCCTGCCATTGCGGTCCCTCTTGTGCTGATTTACTAAAAATAGACTTCAGACTTTTAGGAGTTACTATTTTTAGTAAGGGTCAAAAATTTAATTTGGAAAATGAGTTGCAACACTGATTTTAGGATAGGGTCCACTTCGGTGGTTGTTTGATCTGAGTGCTCAATGAGGAGATATACTGAATTTCTTGACTTTTGGTGATCTCCTATTGGTTGCAAGTCGATGTCAAGGTAATATCTTCCACTTGTACTTAAAATTTCACTAATGAGTACTTGAGGGTATTTTGTGCAGAATAACAAGTAGATTCTATTCCCAAAAATTTGGATCAATTTGATGGACCGATGAAAAGTTATTGCCTTAGCAAGAAAAATCAAAATTTGCCATTTTTAGAAATTTGGTGCAAAATTTGACCAGGAGCTACCAAGGACAATTTTGTCTGGAATAGAGTGTAGAATTTTTTGCTAAATTTTTGAGTCAATATGAGCTATGTGTGAAGAGATATCCTTGTTTTAATAAAATTTCAATGCCTTTTTTTATTGGTGTTTTCGGTTTCTAATTTGGAGTTACAGTTCAAAATTTGGGACCTAGGATCAACTGTTTTGGACCTGTATACTGCACCCTGACCATCGTGTCACTCACTATTCTTTGTTCCTGTCACCTATACTAGGGTTATTGATAGAGTTTCTACTTCTGACCTTAGGGAATTTTTTGACACTGACAACTCTGTTTCTGACACTAAAAGTCTGCAATTCTGGACTGGTACAGAGGACTGTTACTGTCAACCCGACTACCACTATTACTATCCTAACCGTTACTATCACTCTCCTAAATATTTAGATTTTGACCACATGCTGGTTCAAACACTTGCAAAAATTTGTCTTGACTGTTGGTGCATGCAAGTTGTTTTTCGTGATAGGGAAAGCCTTCTCCGTATGCTCACTTTTGGGGATGGTGAAAGCAGGTTAGCAGAACAAGGATGGGTTGATTTGTAGGGGAATGATACTTTATTTTTATTTTGTTTTCTTGAACCAGGGTATGCTAAGTAATGGAGTATGTAATACCCATAGGTCCTCTGTTATACCATAGTGACAAGCAATAGTGCTCGAACGAATATTCTAGGCCACTACTCAAGGAGGATTCCACACATAACCTTGAGTACACTATCTACGTCTCTGACAGTACGGGAGGGTAATCGTCCAAGATGTTGTGTCCCATGGACTATGGATAATACAAGGCCAAAAAGCTTCCTAATGGATAAAATCTTGTTTAAACCTAGATTGTCTCTTGATATACCCAAAGATACGTGGGAGCTCAATCCTGTGCGCGAGTGTTGTTTGAGACCTGGGTATTGGAGCCTGATCGCCCCTCACTTCACTAGACGCTTTATGGGCTATATAGCTTAGTCAATAACGACAACTCCTTCACGATATTTTAAAACCCCCATCACAGGGTTTCTAACCTACACAACTACTATATTTGTTTTTGTCTTTTTTATTTTCTGAGAAAAAAAATGACTGTATTTTTTGGATTTTTTTTTTGATAAAGGAAAAACAGAAATAAAAACACACAGGAAAATTATACCTAATAGACGGAATGACTGGCAAGAATCATCTTAGTTGCAGTAGAAATTGGTCTTGGAAAGCGCTTTAATACCACTTGTTAGGAACCTACTATTAAAATAAAGCACACTAACACAAAATACTAAAAAATAACTCACATACATTAAATAACTCAATATCACTATGTAGAAATCAATTATAGAAATGAAACAATATCGTAGTAACACTGAATTGCGAGCCTCTTCGAGGGGGCAACCTCCTTCAATATTTCATTAGCTTGCAAAAGGATGATCTCGTACATGGCTTCATATCATTTTATAGGAAAAATTCATGCAACCCTACCTAAATTCTCAAGAGGTGGCTTACATGCAGAATGCCACTCAAGCTAGAATCTTCCACCAAATGGTGGTTACAATCTTGATAAAAATGGTTACATGAGATGGTACCACTTGGCAAGGTATATTACTACGTCGGTTACAATATTGATAAAAACGGTTACATGAGATGGTACCACTTGGTGAGGTACCTTTATTGCCACCTACATTACTAAGTATTGCATAATAACATTAAAATAGGATCCTCATGTTGGAAGTGGGTTATTACATAGGTAAATGAGAATTACAACATGGTGTTAGGATAGGATCCTAACATTTTTGGATAGTTTTTGGATGATCTTACAAAAAGCTAAAAATAACACAAGACAAATCCTAAAATAAATGACAATAAACAATAATTTCTACAGCCTAAAAAGTGAGAAATGCCATGTGTGGTCAAATATTAGAAGGTCTTACTATGATCATCAAAATGTGGAATAGAAAGTGTACCATTTTATTTATTACAAAAGATGTTACAATACATGCTTTTATAATGCCCCATGGGCTACAAGAGGGGTTTCCAAGGTGGATTATCCCCTTTACAAATGTAAATGTAATGGCACCAAAAGTCTTCTAGACCACCTCAAAGTGTGGGTGGGTTTTATGCTTGATGACCACCCTTGGTTGAATGAGTCTCCAAGAGCCCTACACACAACCAAACACAATGGTTAATAGCACCTCTTGGGTCCACCTAGGTTGGACCCAAGTTTATGTAAGATGCAAGCAATAAAAACAAACTTGGATTAAAGCATTAACATAGCTCAAAATGAGACAAAACACAAAAATATTACCTTTCTCACCTTTATCAATTATCTGCTGTAGGATTTTTTATTTTGACTAGTCCTTGGAGGGAACCATCCAAGGGGTGCAATTGTGACTGTGAACCACCTAAAGGGTATGGTTGTGAATGTGAACCACCTATCGAGGGGTGATCAAATATTTGCTACTCATAATATGATGAAATATTAGGAGGGGGTTCTTCAGGCTATCAGAAGTTGAATACCTAACTAAAATTGGTCCCAAGAGGGAACTACCCATTGGGGGTAGTTGCGATTGTGAACCACCTAAGAGGGGATGGTTAAGGATGTGTTATCTAAAATTTAATGAAATATTTAAGAGACCTTCAAAATGGTGTTAGGAGTCTCCAGTCTAAGTTTGAAGTCTCTTGAAGCTTCCACCTATGAGTAGTTTCACAAAATAGATGCATGCAAATGGAGGGATGCAATTTTATCCATGGGTGATATTCAAGCAAGTGTTGTACACACAAGAGGATTCTAACTAAATTTTTGTAGATTTTTGGTATGTAATCTCACACTCATGTTAAAATGAAATAAATATGTGGGTATTTATAGATTTTTGGCAAGGACAAAGGGGTAGTAAGGTGGACATGACATGGCATACAAGTGGCTTGGGTGAGGGAAGAAAAATATAGGTTTTCCAAGGTGGATGGTCAAATGGGCATGGTGTGCACCATGCTTCATTAATATCCTTGGGTGGGGAGAGTCCTCACCCCACTCAAGTGCTATGTGCACATCATACCTCATTAATACCCTTGGGTGAGGAGAGTCCTCACCCCACCCAAATTTTTTAAAGAGCATGGGGGGTTGTGTGGGTGCATGGGGATATGGAGAGTAGGGGGTAGACTAGGCTAGGGTGAGGTGGACCTATGCTAAAATCAAAGGGTAGACTAGGGAAGTGTGCACATAGGCTAAGGTAATTGGATAGTCACATGGTGACCATGGGCTAGGTGTAGGATGGGGCTAAAAGGGATTGATTTGATGTTTCTAAGGTTGCATGCCAAATATTTAAATTAATTGGGACCTTTGTAGAATTATTAATTATTGACCTTAGACAAATGTTAATTTGACTGTTTTTAGGTGTCTACAAAGATAACACTTGAATTAGTTTTAAAAAAGGAGGTAGAACTCCTTAAAACAACATGTATTGCATATAAAGTCTGTCTATTAAACAATAATATTTAAAAATAATGATACTTTTCTAATTATCATCAAATTCAAATTCTTGAAGTAAATAAAAAATAAAATTTTCTCATTTATTATTAAAATTGAATAAAACTTTCAATAAAATTAAATGCTACATTCTTCAGTGAATATACTAATAAATGATTTTGATCTTATCATTTAAATTTTGGTTTAGTACTTTCATTGACATAATTTTTCACTATTTTGATGATTTATATATATTAATAAATAGAATTTTCATAAAAAATATAAAAGCAATAACTATTTTTAATTGGTGTTTAATAATTAATAATAATGAAGCATAAGTTTACAATATAAAACAACCTTTCTTATTAAATGTTTTAAGAATATTAATATTAATATAACATAATGTATTTCAATTGATTCATTTTCTAGGATAAAATAAATTTAGATCTACCTCCATTATATTTAGCATTTATTCAATCTCACTTGTATTTCTCCAATATTATATGAACATCTTTTATCCTAGTTAAGATATCTAGCATCTTGATAAAATGGCTCTATTATCAAATAGATGTGTTTAGTCTCAATATAATCCTATAATTTTTTTTTTCAATTGATAGATTAGATGGATTAAATACTATTGGGAGTGACTATATTAATATGAATCTATAGCATTTATTTCATGTATTGTTTAAGTTAATTTCACTTTGTAAGACAATACTTGTAAGGAAAGCAAAATATCTATAAGGAGCAATTTAATAATTAAGACTAAAAATCTAATGGCATGAGCTTAAATTATTAAATCCTTTTATTGTCAAGGAGGCTAGGTTCAAATCTTGCCATGTGATACATGCATTACTGCTAAGCTATTATACTACCACTATCTGAACTTGATGTAATATAGGTGGTGGTCATGCTCTAAGATAGGTGTAGTCCATTTCAATCCCATATAACCAATTAAAAATAATTAGACTCCAAAGATCCATAATTATTTTACCATTAAAATTTCTTTCTTCAAAAAGTAATTTACTACACAATATAATTACCTCTTAAAATTATTAAAAAAATATTGTCTTAACCAAAGTTTTCTAGTTTTTATTATTAATGATTTTTAACAATATAATATTTTTATTAGTTTCATAGTTATGGTGTAGGTGTATGATAGAAATAATGGTTAGAAGACTATAGAAATGGAGAGGTAATTACTAATCTACAATGCATTATTGGTAATATTCTTACTTATGATATTCATTAATCATTGAAATGATTGAACTTGCCAAACCTTTCTATCTCTTTAATTGATTTATTGTGGAACAACATCAAATATATTATTTTATAAACTTTTGAAGTGGATTCATATTAAATATCACCTATTTAAATTGATTTGAACATTGATTGAATTTTAAAAAAATATATTTTCATCCTTCCTCTAATATATTAAATAAATTTATTCAAACCTTAACATCTAATTTATTGTTATTACTTATCTTTTGTTACTTATAGTGAAGGAGATTAAAAATATTATAACTATTTGATGGTGTCAAAATGGGCTATATTTTCAAAAAATTGGAAATGATCCATGAGAAGGAATTATTTCTTCTAAAAATGAGGATTTCTCTTTAATAAATTTTCAAAAAGCACCATCTTAAAAAATATTCTTGAAAGTAATTTTTTCTAGAAAGAAGAGATTTATTTGTCATTTATGGACTTGTAAGTATGAATTTCTAACTGACATTCAACATGGAAAGATAGCAAAATGTTGGTGTATTCCCCTTGTTGTTCTCTTTCTAAAAGAATCAATTCAATTTAGCATCCCTTTGTGGTAAGGTTATGTGATCCCTTGACTAATACACTTTCCTTTTTTTACTAATTCCTCCATTTGTCTTTGTTTGTTAATAATTGTCCAAGTTGTGGCTATGCCTATTTGTTTCTCCATGATGTGGTCATGACCTATGTATTCACCTATGCATTATCTCAAGAGCATTCATAATAATTTTTTTCTAGTTTTGAGTTCTATTAAAAGAATGTTATTTTCTATTTCAATCAACACATAAAATTCCATGCATGCTTGTTTCATTTGTCAAGGTGGTTGTAGGGATGATAATCTTAGGGCGCCTTTTATGCATTGAAATTGCTCTTATGTATGTATTTTATCAACACCTATAGTGACAATTAACTACTCTAGAAAACATATAATTTTAGAAGGTGATAGAATAGTGGAATCATTCAATTCATGCCTTCCCAAACCTCTCAATTTTTTTTTAAGATGAGAAAAATGATAAATTTTCTCTATAAAGACCGAATTGTTATAGGAGTTATCCACTAGCAAGATAAAGTGATTATCTTTTAGTATTGAAGCACTAATAAAACACTAGTTAAGCACTAGTAGAGAGGAGCAATTTTATTGTCTCTTGGAGTGAATCACTCATGAACCAGTGAAGGGGTAAAAATATAAGTAAAAATCCTAAGGAAGATCTTTAGAATACAATATTTGGGTATGTAGTGATGTCATAACTCATTTTGAAATCCTTCTAAGCCTTTTAGATATATAATTATAGGTATGTAACATTTGGAGATGCATCATTTTGTTAATGATGCCCCCAAATCTTTACTTTTACTAAGAGTAATAGTTTCTCACCCTAGGTAACTCAGGGATAAACTTTACTATAAATAGGAGCCATGAGATTTATTGTAAATATATTTTAACTTTGTGAGACCCACATTGTGCTATTGTAATTCATGAAATTTCTAAGAAATTGACAAGTCTTTTGCTATCCATATACCCTCTTGGATTATGGAATGTGTGGTGATTGTGGCATAACCACTTTATCTATCTTGTCATTCCTCTCATAAATTTAACTCATTTGAATGGGAATACATAATTGTTACCTAAATTTATCATGCCTTGATTGATAACACACTCTTCTTGCTACAAATTTGGTTGTATGCACTTTTAATTTTCCATATCCTAAAACTTCACAATTTGCTTTCATGCATTTTAATTTTTGCATTTGATTTTTATACTTAATTTCATGTAATTAGATTATAATTTGGAAAGGATAATGGGAATATGACCTAAATATAGAGGTTGCAAGAGGACCTAAAACCTTCCATCCAACTTTGTTAAAACTATATTTGAGGGTTCGTAAGAAGTTGAACAATTCTCTAATTCAACATAATTTGTAGAATGCCCAATGGGATGAATATCCATTATTCACCCCTCAAATAAACACCCATAATGCATCAACTCAACATTTTATCATGCACACTAGTCCTTTAGTCCATCATTTAGCAAAAAAAATTCATTTTGGTTCTAAATTTGCATTTTGCCATAGGTGGGAAGCATTTGGTCAAATCTTGAGGAATGTTTTCCAAGTCCCCATATAGGTAGTGATTTTCTCCACTTATAGTGATTTACTTCACTTGGGCTCAATCATTTTAAAATCAACTAAATAAACCTAAGTCAAATTTTGGGGGTGATGCACTCCACTAAGCTAGTGATTTGCTCTAAATATTAAAAAAAAATTATAACTTAAATATAAATTTTTTGGACTGCATTTTTTGGATCCTGTTTGTCTATGTCCGGTTGGCTGGTCTTATTTTACGGAGTTTATATTATAGGTAGGATGCATCTTTGATTTATATTTTCATCTTCACAGCTTTCCATAATGTTGTTTTTGTAACAAGGTTTTGGGATTCCTTTCAAAACCCGCATTAATAAAGTTTTTACTTATCAAAAAAAATTCTAAACAATTTTTTAGGATTAAGGACTTGATTTTCAAAACCAATCCCAAATTGACTTTGAATTTTATATATTTTTTGTTATTAGTGTCCAATTTTTATAGGTCCTTTGTGAATAGTAACTCTATTATGAACTTAAAAAGCATAATTGTTTTTAAACCAAGCAAGTCAAGTGACATCAAATAAAAAAATCTCACTATTGGATCCATTTTTGTATTTGCCATAGGTAGAAGGTATTTAAGACAAACTTTAAAAATTTCTTGCCAAGGTTCAATCTAGCTAGTGATTTTCTCTAGAAAAGTAAAAGTTTTCTAAGTGAATCCAAGGAGTGATTCACCTAGAAAGACAAACTTTTTCAAAGTCTTTTAAGAAGAGTAATTCACATGGAACTCTACTTGTCAAAATTTTCTAAGTAATTCACCTAAGACTACTAATTATTCACTCTAGTTAGTTGATGATTTGCATTGTAAACTATTTTTTTTTGTAAAATATGAGAATTTGATCCTAAAACTTTGTCAGCGTAGGTACATACATGCATGAGATCAATTATGAATAGATATTAAAATATGCAACAATTACATAAAGAAATTTAATTACAAACATTAATTACAACATATCAATAGAGGAATACAAAAGAAAGCAAGAAAGAGTAAATCATCACATGGGTGCATAAAGATGTAGATTATATCTAACCCTTCTCTATCAAAAGTAAAAGGTTCCATGTCCAATCAAGTTAGTCAAAATTATACATCCCAAGAAATTATCTTTCTCAACTTTTGGTATAGTTATTCATCCACTCATAAATTTGGGTAACTATAGATCCTAGTTTAATTTACACAAGTTTACTATATGGAATGAAATTTGATGTAAATAATCCTATGAATGATACATTATTTGATCCCTCTCATAATATAAATAATGTAAGTCAACCTGCAATGTCTAATTCTCAAAGCATCCCTCTTATTCGTATGGCTTCATCTCAAAGTCCACCTAGATCTAGCATGTCCAACACAATAAACATTTTATTTGGATAACTTGTGCTACAAAATGTAGGTTCTTTAGGATAAATTTTTTATTCCTAAAAAAATCCAAGCTTTTGCATATAATTTACAAGTATCATTTGGTCAAAAGGGAGTGCAAAGTATGTAGAGAAACTCCCTAGATCAAACATCACCTCCAACTAGCTAGATTGTAAAACCTACAACAATTTCCACCATTTCAAAATTAATAAGTCCCTCCATAAGGCTTGTGGTATCATCCTCCATTCTAAAACATGCAAAATCCCCCAAATTAGTAATGGCCTTGTCCTAATACACTACCTCATCCTCTTTAGAATTTAAATCCTCTTTTTTTGCCATCATTTTATGCTACATATGAATACCCTAAAATGCCTTAGTATCTTCCATATACAACTCTACCCAAAAGCTATATGGTATACCCCTATCCAATGCACTAAGGTCAACCTCAAAAAAATAATTCAATACCTCAATCACCTAGGCCCCAAAAGCAACTTTTGAGTTTGACTATCAGGGACCATAAAATCTAGGAACCTATTCCCTCATTTTGTCTACTACTATGAATGCATTACCCACATTTTATGATAAAATGAACAAGAAAATGTTGTATCACCTCAATAAGTTACCTACACTCAAGTAAATCCATCACATCTAGGAGGAAAACATCATGGTACACTTGTCTATACTTTGTGTGATAAATTTGCTTTGTGATATAGAGGTTTACCTGATATTTCTATTTCTATTTAGGAATTTATTATAGAACCTTTCATGTGCATATTTGGTAGTATAGGTAATGAGTATTCTTTTTTGTTTTAATTAAATTCTATTCAAAGGCATCCTCAAAAAAATATTCATAATACTATATTTTTGAGGATCTTGAATTTAATTCCACTAAATGTTACACCAAATGAGGAACAAACATTTCCATATTATACCAAAGGTTTACAATATGACTTGGCTTTAAGGGTTTGTAATGCTAATCATATCATTTTAGCTACAAACTTTTAAGAATCAATGCATGTAAAATATGTCTTTATCAATGTAGAAAAGTTACTACCTATCCCACCAATGGCCTATGCCACCCCTACCACCCAAAATCTATAAATCCTTGGATCTATGCCCTCCATATCACCCATTTTGAATGCCTAATTTTGCTCAAAATTAATCCATTTTCTATACATGATAACACATCAAAGCCAAAATTCATCATCAATCATTACCTTCCAACCATAATTACCAACTCTATTTACTCTAATACAAACCAATAGTGAGGATAAAGCCTCTATGGATCAATATAAGCTTGACATGAAAGAAATATTGAACATGGTAAAAACCTTGATAAATTAAAATAATAGAAAAAAATACAATGACAACATAATAGATGGTGGTAATAAAATTATGGGTGGCAATAACAATAAAATCGACATCCCAAAAAAACCCTTCTATTACTAAAGACCAAGTGCCTAAACAAGTTGCTACCAAGCATGCAAATTAGGTTCATAAAAATATGTTAAACACAAATTAAAATATTAATATGTTATGGTGTTTGTCATATAATACAAGATATGATCCTACAAATTGTATGTTAGCCATTAAATATTCACATGTAAATCCATATGATTAATAATTTTAAGCTCAACAAGTCATTGCCTTGGGTCAAATGGCACAAACAATGAATCAATATGCTTTCTAGTAGTCTATCCTAAATCAAAACCACTAGGTTCAAGTGCAATAGGTAGTTCTTGCCTAGCCAAATTCTAATAATACAATTTTTGCTAACTTTAATGTGGTTAAAAGGAAAAAAGTTTTAGGTTTTAAGATAATGTCATATGCACAACCGTTAAGGGATATGAATGAAGGATAAAAGAAAGGCATTAGAAAAGCAAATGCCAATATAATAATAGGATGATATGAAAAAATATACCATCATACTTAGAAGGGGAAGGCCACTACTACACTTAAAAGTCAAGATGCTAGTAACAACTACAAAACAATTAAAATAAAGTATTGGAAAGAACATTGCTGACACACCCTAAGTAGATGTATAAACTAGTAAAGATCAACAAATACATAAGAGAGAAGCAAAAAATTAAAAAGAGGATCCTAGAGAGAGTAGGAAAGTACTAGGGGAGAAGTGATAAAGAGAAGGATCAACTTCAAAAGGAGGTAGAGAAACATATCAAATATCCTTACCTCACTAGTGGACACACAATGGTTGCTAGACAATACAAAAAATTTACAACACACTAAGAATAACTCTATTGAGTTTAGGATTAACATTACAAAATATATGAAGAAAAATTTTATACAAGTAAGCACATTAGAGTTAGTATATCTTCATAGCTAAAGAGATTTACTCCAAGAAGCTCTCAAGCAACAATAGAAAAGGTATGCTAAAAATGGGTAGTCTGAGCCTATCCAACATAGTCTAGCCAAATAATAAATTCTAATAGTAGAGGTTCCACCTAATATTCAAGTCAATATGGTGGACATATTAAATGTTCCAAAATATTAAACTATTAATTCATCACCATTCTATGTGAGTCTAAAAATTAAAAATTACCTATTAAGAAATTGCATAGTCAATTTAGAAGCTTCCATAATTATAATGCCAAAATTTGTCTACAAAGAGATGGTATTACCCTATACTAAAATATTTGGGCATCTTATTCAAATGGATTTCACCAAGGTGAATGCCATAGGGGTAATAAAATATATGATAATAACTATAGTAAACCATCCAAAGATAGTGATAGTACATGAGGTAATAGTAATTGATCTTCCCCCAAATTTTGGTATGTTGTTGTCTAGACAATAGATGTGTAAGCTAAGTATGGATACTTGGTAATGGACTATACATTATGGAAGTACAACAATATGGAGAAATTATTCAAATAAAAATTGATCCTCTATGTAGTTACTTACTACATAAATTACATGAATATTGCATGGTAAATTAGAACAAACTTTTAGACTTTGTAGAAAATAAATTCTTAGAAGATCAAATATCCCAAATAGACATGATTAATGGTGTGCTTTTGCATGATGAGTACCTAGAGATAAAATTCAATGAAACTAATATTAGGATAATCTAAGATCCCAACTATTACAAGCCAACAAGCATAGTGGTCAAACAAAGAATGGGTAATGCACTTTGATCATGCATGAACAAAAAAAGTAGGCATAGGTATTCAATTTAGAAAATCACAAGGTCCACACTATTCAATTGCAAAAATTATATGGTTGAATATAAACCATTGTACATTAGCTTGAGAAAGGCCAAAAATATGGGAACAACAATCCTGAAAGTATTTAATGACTTTGAATTGGTCATAAATTTGGTCAATTCTCAATGTGCAACCAAAAAAAAACACCCAAAGCCATACAAGCATTGAGTATGGATTTTTCTAGAGAGCTTCAATACTTACAAAGTCAAGGCAATTCCCTAGGTATTAAATTCCAAAGTAAATGAGCTTGCATAGATGACAGTAAAATATGACCCCACAAACAACATCTAAGATAAAGAAAAAGAGCTAGAGGTGGTATTTAAGATAGAATTCCATAACAATTTCCATAATTAGTAGGTATTTAATAATTATAAGAAAATACTCAAATTCCTCATTAAAAGAGCTTGACATGATAAAGATAAAAATAATTATGAAGATAATATAAAATATAGGGCGATTCTGTTAAAAAAAAAATTGTTTTCAAAGCCCAAAGGGGTTAATCACTCTAGAAAGTATATTAAATCCAAATAATAGTGCATAGAATTTCGACATCAAGGTGAAATTCTCTTCCTACTATCTTGTTGAGATCATTTAAGAGAACTTGTTACTTTGTAAAGAGTTCATTGAGGAAGAAGTCCCTATATACAAGGAATTCTATGGAATGGAGAAATCATTGATTGATCCTATGAGAATTTTAAGGTCTATGATAGAAATATCATGGAGCACACCATTGACTTATAGCCTAGTGCAAAGCCTTTCTAGTAGAAAAAATGACCTTTGAATCTCAAAATTGAGGTAATTATTAAAAAGAGCTCTTGAAATACCTATAAGCACAAATTATTTTTCAATTAAGCACCCCACCTTTGTATCCAACTTGTTAGCATTTCAAAATAATGGTGATATTAGGTTGTATGCCAACTTTAGAAACCTTAATAGGGTATGATTGAAAGACCACTATCCCCTAGCTATGATAAAATAGATGTTGCAAAATGTAATAGTGCCATATATGTTGTTACTCTCAAATGGTTTCTCAATGTATATCCATATTTGGATCAAGGATGATGATAGACACAAAAATACCACCACCACCACCAATTAAGAAATCTTTACCTACCAAAAATTTATGTTGGGTTGTTAAACATAGGGTCCACCTTCTAATGAGACATGGATATTGCATTTGTAGGATTTGGTAAGTTCATTCTCATATACCTCAATTATTTAATAATATTTTCAAAAATTAGGAATAAGCATGTTGAATATCTAGAGTATGCCTTCAAAGGTATAGGGAGTTTGGTGTCTCACTCAACCCTAAAAGTTCATATTTATGGTCTACGAAGGAAAAATATTAGGATATGTGGTTTTACCTAACCACATATTTTAATATAATAAAAATAATCCAAGAATCCTCTTATTTACATCCATAAAGGGAATTTGATCCTTCTTAGATCAAATCTAGTTTGTTGCTAATTTCATAACCAATTTTGTACAATTGGTCAAGCCAATCACCAAAATATTGAAAAAGGATATAATCCTAGGATGGACTAATGAAGAATTTTATTTTTCAATAAAATAAAGAAACCATTCCTAAGGCGATAGTCCTCCTCATCCCTACTTTCTATAAATACTTTAGGATCTATGTGTTTGAGATAAATGAGAGCATTTCTGCAATAATAACCCAAAAGAATGATAAGTACAAAGGACACCCCATTTCCTTCATGATTTAGGTTCTTCGCAACAATGAATAGGGGTACATCATTGAGAAAGAGGTAATTTCCATCAAGGAATCCCTAAGTAAATTTAGGTACTACCTATCTAAAAGCCAGAGCACCACCTTTATAGTCCACTTTGATGTCTGATCTACTATGCTTCATGGAGAACTAGGGGAAAAGAGAGTTGGGTGTATAGAAAATTATAGGAGTTTGATAAATAAGTTAAGCCCATCAAGCTCATTAGAGGTTTTCTTCTATGTAAGAATATTGTAATGTCTTCTAAAGGATCAATTTTCCTTATAAAGTAGTAATTAATGATCAAACAAGATGTATGGGAGATATCAATAGGTACATGGAAATTGGATAGATCCTAAAAATATTGACAACTAAAGAGAGGACCTAATTTAGACAAAGAAAAACACATTATGCATTGCTAGATGGGGTATTGTTTAGGAAAGGGTATGATGACATCTTGTTAAGATGCATCAAAGAAGAAAGAATAAGATCCATAATAAAAGAATATCACAATGAAGGAGGAAATTATTGTACATTAACTACAATGTATAAAATTCCATTAGGAGGATACTACTAGCCCACCATATTCTCTAATTATTTTTTATGGGCCAAAAATTACAAATCCTATTACATGTTTCGTAGGAATAAGGAGAAAAGCACCAATGCCCTTAAAAATGGTCATTATTACAAAACCCTTATAATACTGGAGATTGTATTTCATTGGTAAAAATAAGTCCTTTATATAGTGTAGGGTACATATGTATTATGACTACAATAGACTATTTCATCAACTGCATGGAATCTATGTCAATAAAATTAGCTAATTAGGAAGAAATCATCTAACTATTAGAAGAAAACATTACCAGATTTGGGATATCATCCATAATAGTCATTGACAATGTGACCTCATTGATAGGGTTAAAAGTGATGTTCATCCTAGAGTATGGTTTTGTACTTAAAAGATCCTCCATTTATTACCCTTAGGGAAATGGATTGGAAAATTCTATCAACAAGAACATAGTAAGAATCCTAAATAAAATTGTTGCTAAGTCACAAAGGGATTGGCATACTAAACTACAAAAAGTACTTTGGGTAAGTTGGGTGACTCTAAAAAAATTAACAAGATCATATCCTTACAAACTAGCCAATAAGAATGAGGTCATGTTGCCAATTAATTTGGAACTCCTCTACAAATATCACAACAATTGGAGCTTGAAGACATTAATGTAAAACCAATGCAAACATGACTAAATATTTGCTACAACTGGAGGAGGAGAGAAAGAAATCATTCAAGAAGATAATTCAACATCAAGAGGTAATTAAAATGTGGTATGGCAAATGAGCTACTAAGATGAACTACAAGGAAGGTGGCTTGGTATTTAAATAGGATGAGGATAGAGGTAGACTAGGAGGTCACTAAAAAGTTGATTCTCTTTGGATCAAACCCTATGAAATTCTTCAAATAGCAGGTCCAAATGTTGGAAATATTTGTGCAAATTGTTGTCATTGATGTCAAAAGAGAGATGTCATTGATGTCAAGGAAAATTCTTAAGGCACAATTATTATTCTAAGGTCAATAATGGAGGAACAAGTTTATCTCAAAAGAAAGGAAATTTGTTGAGAAAAGCATTATAATATTTATATTTGAATATTATAATGAAGGAAAAAAAGCTTAAGAGTTCTTTGAAACAATGGTTTAAAAATGAAGGCAAGATATTAATATTATTGAAGGTAATAATATTAATTGTGAATGCAAGGTTCAAAGGGATTAATATTATAATATAAAGATTTCAAGTTATAATATTTTGAGCGCCAAGTAATTGAAGGTAATTCGAATTAATTATGAATTGAGGTGGTCAACTTCATATTGTGTAAAAAAAGACAAGGTGGACTGACTTTGGACAAAGAGGAAATTAAATCATATTAATACCCCATGCCTAAAGTTATTTTTGAGTTATTTGATATGGTGCAACCAATAATATCGATATTCGATTCAATGCACATGATAGAGAAGGAAATTAAAGGAGAGTGCAGTATTCTACAATGAACAGTGAAGGTTTATGTTTAGATTGGTGCACATCAAATACCATCCAGCCAGCTAAACTAGCTGGTGGCTAAACCTGCGCAAAGGTGTTGTAAGAAGGAGGTTTCGAGTTCGAAATCCATCATAGACCATTTTTGTTTGGATAGGCAGAGTTCATGGTAGGAGGAAGTTAAAGGTTATTGGTGCCTTTGTGTTCTCATGGGCTACGTTAGCGTAACTAGTCGTGGCCCTTTGGTTGGGTGCCTTGCTCTCACGAGGTGAGAGGTTCAAGTCACATTAAGGGCAGAATAAAAGAGGTATTTATTTTCTCAATTGTGATTTTATTTTTGTGGGAGTTATAAGGTTGAGTTGTCATTTATTTTTGCTCATTTGATATAGGAGAAATAAGGTGTGAAAAGGGTCTTTTGGTATTGAAATTTAAAATCTATTCAGAAGGAGAAATAAGGTGTGAAAAGGATTCTCTCATTATATGAGTTTATTGTGTGTGTTTTAAAAGTAAGAGTTATAAGGTGTTTTATGGTTTAATTATTGTGTGTATTGTTTTTGCATGGTGAAAGAAATTTTGAAGGATGTTGTTCACTGATTAAAAAGCCTTGTCTTAGAAAATTAAAAGGAGTATAGAGCAATATTTTTGTGCACAATTTTTGAGGAAAGGTTTTCATGTGGATGATTGAAAAGTGTTATGCTAACTAACCCTTGAAAGTGGCATAAGAAATATAGAATATTTTTAGATAGGTTTTGAGGGCACTTCTTCATCAAAGCAAGTTAAGAGGTATGGTGACATTATTTCATCTTAAAGGTGTTTTATTGAGGAAATATTTTTGAATCATAAGGTGAATATAAAAGGTTTGATTAGTGTGAATTGTTAGAAATATTTAAGCTAGGGTTTGTGAAAAAAAATGTGCATCCTTGTTGAAATAAATTAAAAATATTTGTGTTAGAGTTTGTGAACAAGTTGTGCTTTATCCTTGAAATAAATTGGAAACACTTGTGCTAGGATTGAAAGCAAACTTGTGCATTATTGTATTTGATCTTTGAGAACAATTTGTGCATTGATTTGAGTGTTCTTGAAAGTGAATGTGCAAGTGTTAGAAATCATATTTGTGAAGCAAGTGTGTGCAATGGTTTTGATTGTGGAAAATACATAAGAAGAACATTTATCATGTGCTAGACTAGAGCTACCTTTAGAAAGCAATAAATATGAGACATGTTACAGCAACAAACTTAATGAATCTGTAGAACATATTGAGCATTTGTCAAGTGCATATCATTCTCTATATGTTCAAGATATTAGACGAATTCTAGGTAGAATATGTCTAAACTACTTCAAATTAAAGAAATCACATTGAAGATTAGAAAAGCACTTGGTGACACTATTATGCAAGATATAGAAATAGATGAACATTATTTTGCATGAAAGATCTGGAGAGTTGAGAAGAGGTTTTGATGAGCATATTTGAGTATGTGTTTTGAGCATTTTTTGAGCATGTGTTATGAGCAAGTCTTTTGAGAAGGCTTGTAGGAAGATTTGAGCAAGTCTTGTGAGAAGAATTGAAACAGGTTTGAGGTAAATTTGAGCAAGTATTATGAGAAAACTTGAAACAGGTTTGAGGTAGATTTGAGCAAGTCTTGTGAAAAGACTTGAAATAGGTTTGAGAGTAGATTTGATGAGAAATTTTGAGATAGATTTGTGCTAGTCTTGTGATGAGGCTTGGTGTAGATTTGTGTAGAGTTTGTAAGCAGAGTTGAGATAGATTTATGCATGTAATGTGTACAGATTTAGGATAGAGTTGAGACATATTCGTGCATGTAACATGTGCAGATTTGAGCAGAGTTAAGAGCAGTTTTTATTTCTAATTTGAGGAAGCCTTGTGTGAAGGCTTGAGGTAGATTTGTGCATGTAACGTGTGCAGATTTGAGCAGAGTTGAGAGCAATTTTTGTTTTTGATTTGAGGAAGCCTTGTGTGAAGGCTTGAGGTAAATTTTTGCATGTAACATGTGCAAATTTGAGCAAAGTAGAGCAGACTTTAGCACTAACCAGAGTAGAGAGGAGAGGAGTCTCCTGTGGATAAAGGTCCACTAGCCAAAGTAGTGGGAACAAAGGTATCCTATGGATAGAGGTCCACTAGCTAGATTAGTGGAGATAGAGGTCTCCTATGGATAGAGGTCCACTAGCCAAAGCATTGGGGACAAAGGTCTCCTATGGATAGAGATACACTAGCCAAAGTAGTGGGAACAGGTGTCTCATGTGGATAGAGTTACACAAACTAGAGTTAAGGGAATATAGTTCTCTTGTGGATAGAGTTCCACATACCAGATTTAAGGGGATAGAGTTCTCCTATGGATAGATTTCCACGAATCATATTTAAGGGGATAGAGTTCTCCTATGGATAGAGATCCATGAACTTGAGCATAGGGGATTAAGATCTCCTTTGGATAGAGGTCCATAAACATTGTAATAGAGAATTGGTTTCCAAGAGATTTATTGAGAAAAATTAGAAAAAAATATTTTCTCCATGGATGTAGCTGACATTGGATGAACCACGTTAAATTTGTGTCTCTCATGTGTGTGATGATTTATGCATTGCTTTACTACTGCTATTGATGATATTGGTTGATACTATTTTTGGAAATATATTGCAATTAATAACATTGTATAATATTTTTTGTGAAAGAAAAGTAAAATTTGATCTTATACTGTTCACCCCCTCTTTCAGTATTGTAACAACCCAGGTCTAGCCACCTGGTTGTCCAAAATTCACAAGTAAAATTTTTAAACAAATCAAGTTATCACCCAACATTTTTATTGGTACACAAGCATTGAATATTCGTTTCAAAGTGATTGACTATTGCAGATAGTCCCTTAAAATTTCAAGACTGGCCAAGTCCCATGTTAGGTGCCATCATGTGAACACATTCATATCCATAGCCAGAGATCTATGTCCATGGTATGGGGTTTTCCTTTCAGATCCCATTTCATCTGAAAGGGTGGACGCATACTTTTTCGCCCATAGCATGCCTTCATTGGAACATCCCTTCCACTACTTGTTCTTGTTACATGCTATGGTTTAGCATATGAATGCATGGTGCTTAACTGAATACCCATATTTTTGGGTTTCAGTTAAGGTCCACCACTTCTCTAGTTTCAAGACCAGGTAACTAGATCCCACTACAAGTGACGAAGTATTGTCCCATTCCAACACCCACTGGACCTTTTAGCTTCAGGGGTTCAACTTCTCTTGAACTTGTTAGATGATTTCTAACAATTCCTCGTTTGAGTTAAAATCATGAGATACCCTCACGTACCACTCATGTTTTAGTCTGGAGAGAGTGTCCCATTCCACCCCTTGTTACATGTTCAAGGTGATAGGACATTCTCGCTCTGATTTGTATTGCCTGAAAGTGACTGAGTATGATTCACGATGTTGCTCTTCTCGCAAACATCGAAGGTGGATAATATCTTTGTATAGGTCATTTTGTTTGTATATCATTCCAATACCATAGGTATTTTTTGAGTTTTCTTAAGCCCAGTATGTTTCTAAATTCTACAAACTCTATGTTAGATATTTATAAGTTCAACCAGGTAAAAAAGCCAACTTTATTTACCTCTATATAATCATTTTTTAATATTTTTCTAAATTTACAAAAATCTATAATTCGAAAGTCAGTTCGTAGGCTTCTTGTTCCTATATAACATATTATATATTCTTATTTATTAGAATTTGTACTGCCATGAAGTGATTCCCATTACAATCTAAGCTCGATTTGTTTGACCCCCTCTTGATTCCACTTATAAAATACCAATTCAGCATTTGTAAATTTATTTTATACTAAACCTTTTAAAAAGACTTTATTTACCTTTTTACTGATATTTTATTATAAACCATATATTAAATTTTATTGAATTTTTATTGAATCTTAAAATAATCTATGTTTCAACTTGCTATATTTGCGATAATAATTTTGTTACTCTATTTATATTTGTATCTACGAATTCTTTTTAAAGTCTACTATACTAATGTTGTTTTGTATAATAATAGAAGACGCTATCAACAAATCCAAATGTTATTTTTTCAATTGGAAAATGAAGTAGTTCGAGAAAACTAATTGTTCTTATAGAAACCGAGTTGTACCATGATTTTGACTACCATATTTGGTCCTCTTTTAAATTTTATCATTTTAATATTAAATTATAGTGTTTGAAATCATTTACATGAATTTAGATTTTTTATTTTCACACCTTTATGGATGGCACACAGGTGAGTTTACAAATGACTAGGTTAAGCTCATTCACCATAAATACAACCTAGTCTTTTGATGTACCTCTAAAGCAACCAGTATATTTCTACAATAGACTACACAGACCACTCCTTACAGGGGTTCTATGTCTTGCTATATTTTTTTAGATGAACCAACCCTCAAGACTGTTTGCTTACCAACAAAGGGTTCCATATTATCGATATACTAAGTATTCGACTCAACGGTGCAACACACGATATGCTCTAGGGATCAATTTCCATATCAATATTATTCATGGTGGGGTTACCATAATTTAGGTTTGGTGTACACTAAAACATGCATACTGGCTAAGCTAATTTAAAATACCACCTTCCTTTTAGCATGGCTTTTTTATTCGTCCACAAGATACGAATATGGTAAAGACTCCTAGTTTCAAATTTTCTTTGCATATAAAGTTTATTTTCTAAAGATACTTCAGACTTTCCATTGATTTATAATTACTATAAAATACTAATTTTTCCTCTAAACCCTTTGAGATTATAAGGTTGTACCTAATTCATTTATTCAACCCGTTGTTTATGCAAAGGGACATGTCGTGTTATAATTAGTTCAAATTCTTGAAGTTTTTCTCTCTGAGGCGATACCAAGCACATCTCGACTGCTGTATTTTTGACAAATTTCTTAAGAAAATAAGCAACATTTACTATGCAGTAGAATCATTACTTCTACATTCTAAACCCCTCCTTTCAATGTGATCCCATACACATATTCCTATGTTGGAATTTTGGTCCACTTTAATACCTCTTCTATTCCTATGTAGTGGTACCGGGTAGCTTTGTACCTATGGTGTTTGATTTAATTTGCAATTGTAAACTAACATAACCACACTATCCATGATTTACTATGCTTGTCAAGAAGAAATAATGGTGAATTTATGTCTATATTTTTATTTCCCCAATGGTAGGTGGTTTATTAAAAACATTACATTATGTTTACATCCTACATACCATTCTTCATCAGTTGCTATTCTCAAACGATGATACTTTCTTCAAAATACCTACCTATCAGGGTTAAGCATTATGTCAGATAAACTATCCCTACTATTCAATTTCCAGACCACTTATATATATTTCTTAACAATACTAAAAACATACCATCACTTTCAATACTTGGGGCTTGCAAAATGTCCAAGGCTCCGCATACAAATACATAACCATTCAAAATCACAACACATCTATACTAAGTTTATAATCAACATAACAACAAAAATAATAACACATCAGTTGGACCAAATATTATATATTAGCAAGGTTAGAGACAAATAAATTAGTGCTAAAATTAAACAAACAAAACGTGATAACAACACAACACAGAGGGTGCATGGATGCAAGCTCAACACAGGCTGTTGCAAATCCAATTCTAGAAAATAGTACTTTAATTCCTCATAAATACAATACATAACCAACCATACAACTATTATTTTTGAATTCCTATGCCTATCCTTCGTTCTTGACGAGTGTCACACATTTTGAACATTCAAAATTCCATTTTAAATAGTAAAGTAATTGACATTTCCTCCTGGATGATAGATGGTGAAAGGAAAATCTGACTATGGCCATTAGCTTTAATTATTTTAAGGTTGGATACCTATTAAATACCTCATTAGCACATACTCTCTTGCTATGCCTCTACCGTCTATGGGTGTCCTCCAAGGCCCAAGACAAACTTGTAGAGGATTAGAGCAACCAATTAAACTTAATGGATGCAATCTACTTTAATTGCATACAAACTAATGCAATTTTAACAACAAAATAACATAGATTTTCTATTTAAAATTTAACAGTTGGCTTCGCTCAGACATTCAACATAATATTTTTTTAAAAATATTGTACTTCAGTTATAACATTGAATCATTTTCTCAATTCTAAAAATTCATACATAGTTCACTTTAATTTTCATGAAATTGCGCAGAAGCCAAAACATTGTCTAATAACCTCCTTATTGTTATCAAGCAGTAAAATACAAGCTAAGAGTGAATGAATGGAAGGCCAGCCTGCAAAAGTGACGATATGCCTTCCAAATTTCTCTACCAGCAAGATTTTCACAAGCTTTCCTACCACACTTCACAACTTAGTATCTCTTCGTTGAATAATTTCTCCATAGTCTTTCTTAACTTAAATAGATGATTCATATATGAAATCAAATGATAAATGTACTATTCCATGCAAATATTTACCTTGGTGGTCTGCCAGGTGTTTATCGGAGGATTTACATGGCTAAGGTGTTCTAATATTATTATATAAATTATAATTTCATTTATTATTTTATTCATATTTTAGTTTTTATTATTATATATATATTCTCATTTTCATAATTTGTTAAAAATATTACATCTTTATTTTTTTGTTTTTATTATTATTATTTTCCAATGGTAAAATATTCTGAGTGTTAAAACATGGAATACAAAATCCCTAAATGTGGATACATGAATGCAACTACATGGACCGCTGGCGGGTGTACTGCCAATAGGAATATGTGTCCCTAGCAACTGTAAATACCTCACCGCTCATCACATCCCCTCATTACCTTTTATTCGTATTCTTCATCTGCAAATAGAAGGAGGTAGCTTCCTAAAGATTAGCTCCTACTACTAAAGGTACATGTCCCTGCATCCATAGATAGATCAGCAGTATCTCATCCTTGCAAAAAAAGTAAGCATATAGAAAGCTAGAATTTGCAGGGATATTACATACTTCCCTGTAGAATTAAACACAGTACATGAGTTTTTAGTAATTTAAACATTTTCACAAAGTAATTTAACTATTTTTACAATATCATAGAAATACTACACAGTATGAAATCAAAATATTTACTATTCTATACATGAGTAAAATCTTAGTAAGCATCAAAAACATGCAGATATAGTCTTAATAATTTCATATCAAACATGCATTATAGATCCCAAAAATATATATACAAAATTGTCTCCTACTATTTGTTCATATAACAGTTTTTAAGAAAGTTCATTTGGTCTTTAGTAGCCACACCTTCTCATGTGGCTTGACTTTTTTTGTTAGAAGCCAAGTTCTTCGAACTTGGGTAGACTTTAATATGGTGTAGGTCCAACATCGGTTGCTGCATACATTTTATGTGTGGTCTCCCCTGCAGGTTGCTGCTTGTCTACCCTCTGTGGACACTGGCTAGCATAATGAGCTTCTCTACAAATATAGCACTGTAGAGGGGTCTTATCCCTTTTATTTTCTTCATTTTTAGTTTGGGATGTGTTTTCCTTTATGTGCTCTCTATAATCATCCCTGTAATTTATTTTGTCAGGTTGGTCCCTATTCTGGTATCTATTTCGATACTTGTCATCTTGTCTGAAATGATCTCCACCTCTGAACCTCTTGTTTTGATATTTATTTCATTTTGCGGGTCTATAATCCCTTCTCTTATTTGATTTATCTCTATCTTTTTCATTCTTTTGATAATAATATTTTGTGTTCGTGTAGCTATATTCTTTAAATAAGGTGGTGTCATAAGCTTCAGATAAATATTTTGGCTTAACTAAGCCTACCAAATATCCAATTCTTGGATGTAGACCCATCAAGAATTTTTGCACCTTCATTTCCTCATTTTGATCGTAATCAAGAACATATTTTAGCAATTGGATAAATATTTGATAATATTCAATAACTATCATATTTTCTTGATGCAAATTGGTGAACTCCTTAAAATTCTTAATATAGAACTATTGTGTCAAGAAACAATATCTAAATTCCTTTAAAAATGTGTCCCATGGAACATTTGCAGCTTCTACATGCTTATTATTTTTATAGGCCATCCACCAATCCATGGCGGATCCATTCAAATGAGCTACCGCCCATGCCGTCTTGGATTCAAAGGAGAGAGTGCTATTAATGGCATAATAACTTTCAACTTCATTCAACCATATTTTTGTTGCTTTTCCATCTCCTTTACCATAAAATTGCTTGATATCTAATTTTCTCAATTCCTTTCTCAATTCACTAGCAACTCACCTGTGATACGACCCTTCAGGAAATCCCTCTAGATTCTCTTTTGAATCCTTTTTAGATAGATTTTCAATTAGCTTATCCTACTGGACAAGAAATTCTTGTTGTTGACTCATTTATGCTCTTTTTATTCCATTTGATCCATCAACTGTACCCTTTGCATCTCCATATGTTCCCATTGCTGATTCAATTGCTCTTGAGCCTACTCCCTTTGAAAATCCATGTGCTCATACTACTGATTCATTTGCTCTTGCAACAACTGTACCATCTTGGCCAGGTTGTCCTCTCTTGATGGGGTTTTATCTTGCACAGGTTCTTTCTCTTTTCGAACAACTCATCGAGGTGCTTCTGCTCTAGCTACCCTCTTAGACTCCTTTATGAGTCTTCTGAGCCCCTTTCTTGGGCCTTCAACAACTGTCTCTTGTTGTGTCATTGCAATATTTCTAGAACTTGCCACTAGTTGTATGCAAAAAAAGAAAAATTAGTTTCATATTCTCAAAGTTTTGCAACCTAGGATCTGATACCAACTGTAACAACCCAGGTCTACCCACCTATTTTTCCAAAATTCACAAGCAAAATTTTCAAACAAATCAAGTTATCACCCAATATTATAATTGGTACATAGGCATTGAATATTCATTTCAAGGTGATTGACTGCTATAGACAGTCCCTTAAATGTTTGAGACCGGCCAAGTTCTGTGTCATCATGTGAACACGTTCATCTCCATAGATAGAGGTTTATGTCCACGACATGGGATTTTTATTTTAAAGCCCATTTCTTCTGAAAGGGTGGATGCATACTTCCCTTCCCATAGTATATATTTATTAGAACATCCCTTCCACTACTTGTGCTTGTTACACGCTATGGTTTAGTGTATGAATGTAGGGTGCTTAACTAAATACCCACTTTCCCAAGTTCTATTTAAGGTCCACCACTTCTATAGTTTCAGGACCAAGTAAATTAGACCCCACTACAAGTGACGGAGTGTTTTCCCATTCCAACACCCACTGGACCTTTTAGCTCTGGGGGTTCAACTTCTCTTGAACTTGTTAGATGATTGCTAACAATTCCCCACTTGAATTCAAATCGTGAGATACCCTCATGTACCACTCGAGTTTTAGTCTGGAGGGAGTATCCCATTCCATCCCTCGTTACATATTCAAGGTAATATGACCTTCTCACCCTGAGTTGTATTTCCTAAAAGTGACTGAGTATGATTCACGATGTTTCTCTTCCCACAAACCTCAAAGTTGGGTAATATCTTTGTACAAATCATTCCGTTTGTATATCATTCCAATACCATTGGTATTTTTTGAGTTTTTTTAAGCCTAGTATGTTTCTAAATTCTACAAAATCTAAGTTAGATATATATAATTTCAACCAGGTAAAAATGCCAACTTTATTTACCTCTATATAATCATTTTTTTATATTTTCAAAATTTATAAAATATATAATTCAAAAGTCAGTTCGTAGGCTTCTTGTTCCTATATAACATATTAAATATTTTATTTATATTCTTATATATTAGAATTTTTACAGCCATGAAATTATTCCCATTACAATCCAAGCTCGATTTGTTTGACCCCCTCTTGATTCCACTTATAAAATACCAATTCAGCATTTGTAAATTTAGTTTATAATAAAACTTTTAAAAAGACTTTATTTACATTTTTACTGATATTTTATTATAAACCATATATTAATTTTATTGAATTTTTATTGAATCTTAAAATAATCTATGTTTCAACTTGCTATATTTATGATAATAATTTCGTTACTCTATTTATATATGTATCTATGGATTCTTTTTAAAGTCTACTATACTAATAATTTTTTGTATAATAATAGAAGACGTTATCAACAAATCCAAAACTTAATTTTTCAATTAGAAAATGAAGTAGTCCGAGCAAACTAATTGTTCTTATATAAACAGAGTGTTACCATGATTTTTTTTTTTGTGTGGAAAACATCCCAAAAGGGATGCCACTTTCGGGTAATATCCAAGGAGGCAGGGGTATCCATTCCACCAAAAATGCCCAGGGCTCAGATTTGGCCTACCATATTTGACATACTCAAGGAGCAAATAAACACATAAAACCAATTTAAAAATAAGTAAATAACAACAAAAATAATAAAATAAAATTAAAAACATGCTCCTTGAGTGTGTCAAAAATAAAAGCACAACCACACACACACACAATAAGATAAAATAAACCACAACACGGACCACATAGAAAAATACAAGAAGCACATAACAAAACACAAACAAGAGAAAAACAATAGAACACTACAAAGACATAACCCAAAAAAAACATGAAAAATAAACATAACCAAAACCTAAAATATTAAAAAAATACGAAACAACCAACAACAGACAATAAACAAAAACAAAAAACATAGAAAACACTCACACAAAAAATATGAATTAACACAAACAAAGAGAAACACAAGAACAAGAATGACAAAAACACAAGAACAATAACAAAAAACACAAAACAAAAAAAACACAAGAACAACAAAAAACAACACAAAAACAAAAGAACACACACACCTTAAAAAACTAAACCAAAAAACAAAAAAAGAAAAAAGAAAAAAAAATGAGCATAACAATGACCTATCTAGACCAAAAGATTAATAAGGCAAGAATCAACAAAGGAAACAAAATAAATAATAGATTGAGCTAGGGAACTAAAAAAACCTGAAAGAACCAAAGAGAAGCAAAAAAAACAAGAAGAAACTAGGTACCTTCAGAACTGGAGCCATCCAAAGAAATGATAGAAAGAAGAGCTTCCCTAATTTGTGAAGCCCATCATCTAGGAGGGTGGCCATAACAAGTAAGATCACCTTTATCCAAAGCCCAATTAGCTAAAGCATCAACACTCTTGTTTTGATCTCTGACCACATGATTGTAATCAACTTTCAAAAATCCCATATAGATTAATTGAATCTTCTCGATAATTCTTTTTATTCTCCAATCAACCTTATGATTCTTAGAAGGAGTATTCAAAATATCAATCATAAGTTGAGAGTCAGACTCAACTAACACCTTTTCCCATCCAACCTTAGTAGCCTCCTAAAGGCCTCTGAGGATACCATACCCCTCAGCAAAGGTTATTGGAAAGAATACCCAAATTCTCAGCAAAAGTAAAAACTAGGGAGCCATCTGAAAGTCTACCAATTCCTCCCACACTGGATTTTCTAGGGTTCCCTCTAGAGGCTCCATCAGTATTGACTTTTCTAAAATCCTTAGGAGGAGGTTGCCAATTTCTTGTCCTATCCATATTACTAATACTCACATTCCCTTTAAGTTGGTTGTCCTTAGAGGATTTAATCTTCAATCTTTGCATCACTTGATACCATCTTTGGTGGGAGTTTTGGGGTGATTAAGGAGTTGATGGACTGATTCAACTAAGTTGGCTATGGTCTTTTGCCAAATATAGTGAATATCCTTCCTATATTGATTTTGATTGCCATATTTGGTCCTCTTTTAAATTTTATCATTTTAACATTAAACTATAGTGTTTGAAATCATTTACATGAATTTAGATTATTTTTCTTCACACCTTTATGGATGACACATAGGTGAGTTTACAAACGACTAGGTTAATCTCATTCAAAATAAGTACAACCTAGTCTTCTGATGTACCTCTAAAGCAACCAATATATTTCTACAACTGACTACATAGACCACTCCTTACTGGGGGTTCTATGTCTTGCTACATATTTTTTTAGATGAACCAACCCTCAAGACTATTTTATTACCAACAAAGGGTTTCGTATTATTGATATATTATGTATTTTAGGGATCAATTTCCATATCAATCTTATTCATGGTGGAGTTACCATGATTTAGGTTTGGTGTACACTAAAACATGCATGTTGGAAAAACTAATTTAAATTACCGCATTCCTTTTAGCATGACTTGTTTATTCGTCCACAAGATATGAAAATTTTCTTCGAATATCAAGTTTATTCGCTAAAGATACTTCAAACTTGCCATTTATTTATAATTGATATAAAAGACTAATTTTTCCTCTAAATCCTTTGAGATTGTAAGGTTGTGCCTCATTCATTTATTCAACCTGTTGTTTATGCAATGGGACCTACCGTGTTATCATGAGTTCAAGTTCTCAAATTTTTTCTCTATGAGGCGACATCGAGCACATCTCGATTGCTATGTTTTTGATGATTTGCTTAAGAAAAGAATCAACATTTACTATGCAATAGAATCATTATTGCTTCTACATTCTCAACACCTCCTTCTTTCAATGTGATCCCATACACATATTCCTATGTTGGAATTTCGTTCCACTTTAATACATCTTCTATTCCTATGCAGTGGTACTATGTAGCTTTGTACCTACGATGTTTGATTTACTTTTTAATTGTAAACACATATAACCATGCTATCCATGATTTATTATGCTTTTCAAGATGAAATAATGGTGAATTTGTGTCTATATTTTTATTCCCCCAACGACAGGTGGTTTATTAAAAATATTACATTATGTTTACATCCTACCTACCATTCTTCATTAGTTGCTATTCTCAAATTGTGGTACTTTCTTCAACATACCTACCTATTAGGGTTAAGCATTATGTCAGTCGAACTATCCCTACCATTCAATTCACAGACCGCTTATATATATTTCTTAACGATACTAAGAACATACAATCACTTTCAATACTTTGGGCTTGCAAACTGTCCAAGGCTCCGCATACAAATACATAACTATTCAAAATCACAACTCATCTATACTAAGTTTATAATCAACATAACAATGAAAATAATAACACATCAGTTGGACCAAATATTATATATTAGCAAGGTTCGAGACAAAGAAAGTAGTGCTAAAATTAAACGAACAAAATGCGATAACAACACAACTCGTAGGGTGCATGGCTATAAGCTCAACACAGGTTGTTGTAAATCCAATTCTAGAAAATATTGCTTTAATTCCTCACAAATACAATACATAACCATCCATACAACTATATTTTTTTGAATTCCTATGCCTATCCTTCATTCTTGACGAGTGTCACATATTTTCAACATTTAGAATTTTATTTTAAAGAATAAAGTAATCGACATTTCCTTCTGGATGACAAATGGTAAAAGGAAAATCTGACTGTGGCCATTAGCTTTACTTAATTTAAGGTTGGATACCTATTAAAGACCTCATTTACACATCGATTGTCAGGAACAATTCATATAGGTTAGCTGCCACATATTGAGTGGTAGCACGTACTCTCTTGCTATGCCTCTACCATCCGTGAGTGTTCGCCAAGGCCCAAGACAAATTTGTAGAGGATCAGAGAAGCTAATTAAACTTAATGGATGCAAGCTACCTTAATTGTAATACAAACCAATGCAATTTTAATAGCAAAATAACATAGATTTTCTAGCTAAAATTTAAGTCTCAAACAGTTGGCTTCGCTCAGATATTCAGCATAAGATTTTTTTTAAAAGATTATACTTCAGTTATAACATTCAATCCTTTTCTCAATTCTAAAAATTCATACATAGTTCATTTTAATTTTCATGAAATTGCGTAGAAGCCAAAACATTTTCTAATAACCTCCTTATTGTTATCAAGCAGTAAAATACAAGCTAAAAGTGAATGAATGGAAGGCCGACCTGGAAAAGCGATGATATTCCTTCCAAATTTCTCTACCAACAAGATTTTCACAAGCTTTCCTACCACACTTCACAACTTAGTATCTCTTCCTCGGATAATTTCTCCATAGTCATTCTTAATTTGAATAGATGATTCATATATGAAATCAAATGACAAATGTACTATTCCATGCTATAGTATCTTATCTACCAAAAAAAAAATGTACTATTCCATGGAAATGTTTACCTTTATGGTTTTACAGGTGTTTATCAGAGGATTTACATGGCTAAGGTGTTTTAATATTATTATATCAATTATAATTTCATTTATTATTTTATTCATATTTTAATTTTTATTATTATATATTTATATATATATTTTCTCATTTTTTTTTTTTTTTTAAATATTACATCTTTATTTTTCTGTTTTTATTATTATTATTTTTCAATGATAAAATATTCTAATTGTTAAAACATGGAATACAAAATCTCTAAATGCGGATACATGAATACAACTACATGGACCACTGGTGGGTGTACTGCTAGTAGGGATCTTTGTCCCTAGCAACTGCAATTACCCTGTCACTCATCACATCCCCTCCTTACCTTTTATCCGTATTCTCCATCTGCCAACATGAGGAGGTAACTTCCTAAAGTTCATATCATACTACTAAAGGTACCTATCCCTACATCCATAAATAGATCAATAGTATCTTATATTTGTAGACAAAGTAGGCATACAAAAAGCTAGACTTTAGAGGGATGTTACAAGTATAAGCTTGTATTTTTCACCAAATGCCTACAAACTTACCATAATGGATGTAAAGACATTTCAATTTTAGTAAATAGACTATATTTCCAACCCATACAATGAATAATTGTAATATATGCACATAGCTTGCATTATTTCACTTTTTTTGTTATTAGTTATTGTGCTCCATATTTTATCTTACTTTAGAATGAATCTATTTTTTATCTTCTTTTATTCTCTAGTGTAATGGTGATGAGAGAATCACTTGTGAGTGATCCACTCATAGAAGCGAGTGAAGCTTTATTCAACAATTTTGCCTATAATCCAAATGGCTAGGTAGGAAAATCAACCTACTTTGGGCTGACCTACTTGCATGACCCATTAATGAAGGACATGAGTAGGTCATGGGGTATAAAATACCCTCACCCCACTATCCTCAAAGTTATATTTTTCCCTCACACATGAGCTAACATGTTGTGAACTGCATGAATAACTCCTCTATTATTGATTTACTTAGGTATTAACACACAATGCTAGATCACACCCAAAACAACCCTACTAACCTACTCAAAATTTTTCTCCTTTGGTCAATTTACCCAAAAAAACATAAATAAGTGCAACAACCATTTTTTCCCATTACCCTCTAATAAAGGAACCCTTGAGGACCTTAAAGGAGTGACCACTTTGGATCTAACCCAAATGAACCCTAACGAAGCTTCTCATATTTTTTTAGAAGGTATAATTTTTCTTAAGGTCATTCCATCAAGTGGTTTGCTAGGTCTTTAGGATGAATTGATCAAAGCTTCCAAACCTCTAAAAAGCTTAAATTTTTCCAAGGAACCTTCAAGGAGCAATTCACTAGCTCCTTTGAGAAAATCACCCTGATCCTCTAGTGAATTGATCAAACCACTCCAAAGTTATTAAAGGTAGTCCTTTTCAGTGATTTGTTGTCTTTACTATTGGAAATATGAGCAATTTTTGTTGTCATTTGATGTTAAGAGTCAGTTTCAGTGAGCAGTGCAAAAGGAAGGATGTCAAGAGTCAGTTTTAGTAAGCAGTGCAAGAGAAATATTGCTTCAAGGTGGTCATATAAGGTCTAAAGGAGCAATAGGAAGGCCCAAGAAAAATAATATTATAGTATTTTATTATAATATTGAATTTCTAATGTTAAGACCTAAAGTTGTTAAAATAATTATAAATTAATTATAATAATTTCATTATAAATTAATTTATAATTTAATTTAAATTACCCTAAGGTTAGGGTTATAAGGGAAAAGGTTTAATTAACGTCGATGTCATATGCATTTTTCCCCTCTGCCGACGTCCAAAGGGAGATGGCACAATGGTATAAATACCATGTGCATTTGGTTGCCTATGGTCTAACCTTCGATCAATTCATATAGCGAGTGCCTGTCAATTTTTGTGATCTGCATGCAAGTAAAGGAAAAAAAATTGTTTTATTCGACGACCATCGAAGGGATAAATGAAGGGAGGCTTAAAGCCTCATTGCCAACCTGGTGGTTGGGCTAGCAGCAAGCGACTGTGCGTTGAGACATTGACAAGTGGGAGGCCCCATGATCGAATCCTGACAACAGTAATTTGTGGTGGTCATTTTAGGTTTTGGTGCCTAGCATAGGCTACAAAGCACACAAGACACTTTGGCCTACCAAGGTGAGCATCTAGCTCATGCGAAAGTTGGGCCACGACTAGGGCACTGGTGGCAGTGCAACAATGGATAAAATCTTGTCGAGGGCAATAAAGATATTTAATTTTTAAATTAAATTTTGCTCCTAAGGTTTTAATGTGGCATGGATTTTTGTGTTAGGAGGGAGATATAAGGTTTATAAAAATTAAATATTATATTTTGATTTTGATGATTAGAATTTACGAGTAATAAGGTGGATAAAGAAAATTAATTTTTGAAGTGAGTTGTTTAATTCTTGCCAATATTTTTTTTTTAAGTGTGGAGATTATAAGTTGTAATTGAGATTTAATATTTTGTATGGTGAAATATTTTGAGGGAATATTTGAATGAAATATTGAGAAGTTTTTTGCTACATAACTTGTGATATTGGCAAAGAGGGTGATTATGATTGAGACAGGTTTTGAGGTCAATTCTTCATCAAACAAAAGGTATGGACACATCTTCCTTGTGAGTGAAATATTGTTGGATTGGATGTTGTGAATTCTAAGTTGGAGTGAAAAGAATTTTTTGATAAGCATTGTTGAGTTTGGTTTTGAGATATCCAATGTTGATTGATGAGGGTTTTCTGGAATGAAAGTTGATGCTAGAAACCTTGTTTGATAAGCATTGTTGGAAATGTTGAGTGAGCCTTCATGTGCATGATTAGGGTTTGTGAAAGATCATGAGTATCATTGTTATGTGAAGTTGAGAACTATCTTGAACTAGGGTTTTATGAAATATCATGAGTATCATTGTTATGTGAATTTGGAATCATATTGAGTCAAGGTTGAGTTCCATAGTGTGAGTTGTTGGAAGCATAGTGAAACACTTGGTTAGGGTTTATAAGCAAGTTGTGTTTCATTGAGTGATTGGTTGAGTGGAGTTGATTGAGCATAATTGATTGGAAGTGTTGGAGTGATAGTTCAAGTTCTGTGAAACAAATTGTTCTTTATTCTTAATTGATTTTAAGAAGATTTTTAAAGTGATTGAGTTTTGGGTGAGTGTAAAACATATTGAATCTCTAACAATTCTTCATATGTTTTTGTGGTTAAACAAGAGAGCATGAAAGTGATTAAGTATAGTTGTAAGTGTGAAACATATTGAGTCTCTAACCATTCTCTATATATTTTTGTGAGATTAAAATAAGATTCTGTGTGAAACTTATTTGTGTGATTGAAGAGGTTTTCTATGATAGATTGAGTTGAGTTGAATAAGATTTTGTGAAATCTAGTGGACAAATTTGAGTAAGTCCTAGAGTGGACTTCAGGACAGAGTTAAGCAAGCTTTTGTGAAAGCTTGTGAGCAGATTTGAAGTAAGTCCTAGAGTGGACTTAAGGATTGAGTTGAGTAAGCTTTTGTGGAATCTTACAATGCATATTTAAGATAAGTCTTGGTGAAGACTTGTTGAGCAGATTGAGCAAGTTCTAGTGAGAACTTGTTGAGCAGATTTGAGGTAAGTCTTGGTGAAGACTTGTGGACAAATTAGTGTGAGCTTTTGTGGAAGCTTACAATGCCTATTTGAGGTAAGTCTTGGTGAATACTTGAGAGTATTTTGAGCAAGTTCTAGAGAGGACTTGTGGATATATTTGAGGTAAGTCTTTGAGAAGACTTGTGAGCAAATTTGATTGATTGATTTGTTCAAACCTTGAGTTAAGGTTTGGGGCAGATCTAGAAGAGTTGATTTGTGATTGGATCAAGCTTTGTGTTAAGGCTTGAGGACATATTTGAGAATATATTTTGGTATATATTTGAGGGTAAATTTATGCCAAACCAGAGATAGAGATTGAGCAGATTTGTGCTAGACCAAAGAACTATGTTTATTGTAAATTTGATATAGAGGTTAAGCAGATTTGTGCTAGAAAAAAAGACTGTGTTTAGTGTATATGCTAGATAGATTTGAGAGCAATCTTTGGAGGTGTTAGAGTAGCTAACAGTAGTCTCTAGTGGATAGAGATCCATTAGCCAGGGTAGTGAGGATAGAGATATTATGAGTGAGATAGAGTCTTCTATGGAGAGAGATTAACAAGCCAATGTAGTGGAGGCAGTAGTCTTCTAGAGGATCACTAGCTAGAGTAGAGGAGGAATTCTCCTATGGATAGAGATCCAACTAAGGTGATTGGTGTCTCTTATGGATAGATATCAATGAAATTGATTAGGGTATTTGTGTCTCCTTTGTACAAAGGTCCATAAACATTGTAATAGGGAAGGATTCCCAAGATATTTGTTGAGAAAATATTAGTGAAATATTTTCTTTGTGGAGTAGCCCACATTGGGTGAACCACATTAAATTGGTGTCTCTATTGTGTGTGGTGATTTATGTATTGCTTTGATTACTATTTTTGATATTGCCATTGACATATTGGATAATATTGTTTGAGAAAAGAAAAGTAAAAAGTGGTCTTATACTGTTCATTCCCCCTCTCAGTATAAGCTTGTGTTCTTCAATTGGTATCAGAACGTGTTCCTTCGGAAGAGTTTAATAGCTTGAAGGAAAAGCACACAAGAACATAGATGGATTATCATAATGGATCATCAAGGAATTCAACACCATTTTTTGATGGGAACAATTATGTATTTTATAGTATGAGAATAAAGATTCACCTAATGGCACTTGGAAATGAAATATGGTAAGCAATCGAGAATGGATACATACCACTAGCTACTCCACCTACAAATAAATATGGTAAGCTCCTACATTTGAATAATTCAAAGGCAATGAATGGAATTTTAAAGGGTTTGCATGAAACAAAGTTTATAAAGGTTATGCATTACACATCAGCAAAGGAAATTTGGGATAAGTTGAAAGGTATATATGAGGGAGACAAAAATGTCAAAAGGGTAAAGTTGAAAAATTACAAGAGAACATTTGAAGACCTAAAGATGAAGGATGAGGAAAAAATTGATGCACACCTACTTCATGTGGATGAGATTGTTAACTCCATGCAAGAACTTGGGCTTAAGGTTGAAGAAATAGATGTTTGTGATAAGATTTTAAGGTCACTCCCAAAAAGGTATAGTGAAAATATTTCAGCTATAGAAGAGTCAAAAGATATTGAACTTTTGACAAGGGATGAATTACATGGAATTCTCATAGCTTTTGATATGAAAAAAAAAGAGGAACCTATTACCCAGAAAGAAGCAACCTTCAAAGTTACAAGTAAGTCAAAGGGTAAGAAGTTATATTCAAGCAATGAGTTATCCAGTGATGAAAAAATAAATTATAGTAGAAGGAACAAGGACTCAAGAAAGTATAAAGGTATGAAATCAGTTAGATGTTTTAATTGTGGTAAATATGGTCACTATGCAACTGATTATCCAAAATCTAGAAATAGTAGTGAAGATGAGAAACAAGATCATAAGAACAGGGAAATAGGAAAATACAGGTACCAAAAGAAAAGCAAGGATGGACAAGACAAGCAAGGAAAGAAGTTTTTCCAAAGGCATAAGAAGAGTTTTTATGTAGATAAAGCAAGTAAGAGTTCTAGTGATAGTGATGACAGGTCCTCAGATAATTACGAAGATGAAATTCTATTTATAGCAAAAGAAAAATAATGATTAGAAATAGGACACCAATAATTCTCAAGTGTTTTAGATGTGGTAACTTTGGTCATATTGAAGATAGTTGTGCAAGGGATGGATTCAATTTTAGTAATTATGAATATGATTATGTTAGTGAAGATCCATAAGAATAAAGTCTTCTTATGGCAATAAAAGAAGAAGAAGCAAGTGCTTCTAGTGGAAATAAATCAGAAAAGAATGAAGATGTTTTTAAAGACAAAAGAGTAGAGGCAGAATCAAAAGAATCAGAAAAAGGAGAAGTTGATCTTGAGGGTGAGATTATTTTTGCTCTTGATGCATTAAGAAAGGTAAGAAAGTAGAACTCAAAAATCAAGCTTCAATTTCAAGAATGTGATGAAGAGAAAGGAAATCTTATAGAGGATCTAACCAACTCAATAGCTAAGACAAGAATATTTAAAGAGAAGTTAGAAGCAAAGGTTTTAGAATGTGAAAGGTTAGAGCATGAAGTAGATTTATTAAGGAAGGAAGTGAAATATTCTAGAGATAAGCTACATAGGTTTGGGAGAAGCTCAAATAAATTGGATAAGATTATCAAGGAATAAATATCTTCATCAAACAAGATAGGACTTGGTTTTGAACATGAACAAAGAGAACAAGGAGAGGAGTCAATATCAACCTCCAAATAAGAAGAAGCTTCAGAAGAGGAGAGTGTAAGAGAAAGTGAGACTTCAGAGGATGAGTTGAAAAATAGAAATTTCAATAAGAGAAGGAATAATGCACAAATGAAGCGCATATGGAATAGGAAACATCACAAGGTAGAAGATACTAAGAGACCAATGGGCTCAAGGAAAGGTAGTTTCAATGGATGATGATTCTTATATCACAGGTTTGGGCACAAGGCTACACAATGTAGGACACATGAAAGAAAGGAATATGGAAATTTCAAAAACATGCATCTCTTTCAAGTGAAGAACACAATTTTGCTTAATAGGTTCACTTAGAACCTGATCAAATCTACTCAATAGGTTCACACAAAAACTTGTCTAAATCTACTCAATAGGTTCACACAAAAACTTGTCTAAATCTGCTCAATAGGTTCACACAAAACTTGTCTAAATATGCTCAATAAATCCTCTCTAGGACTTTCTCAAATCTTCTCAATAACTCCTCTCTTGGACTTGCTCAGATTTTCTCAATAATTCCTCTCTTGGACTTGCTAAAATCTGCTCAATAAGTCCTCTCTTGGACTTCTTTAAATCTGCTCAATAAGTCCTCTCTTGGACTTGCTCAAATCTGCTCAATAAGTCCTCTCTTAGACTTGCTCAAGTATTCTCAATAAGTCCTCTCTTGGACTTGCTCAAATCTGCTCAAGCAGCTTTCACAAAAGCTTAACTCAAAATAGTCCACAAGCCTTCTCAAAGACTTGTCTCAAATCTGCTTAACAAGCTTACATAGAACTTTTTCAATATCATAGAATCATAAAGAGAATTGTTAGAGACTCAATATGTTCTAAGCTCAAAGTACAATCAATATCTCAATTCAATCTCATAGAAGCCTAAAGAGAATTGTTAGAGACTCTATATGTTCTATACTCAAATCCCAATCTCAACTTAATAGAAGCATAAAGAGAATTGTTAGAGCTTCTTGGGGTACCAGATGTCCATCCTAGTGCCAAAAAGTCTCCTCAAGTAGAATTGGCTAAGTTTGGGATGCATTGGAACGTTTTTACCTAGTTGACGCTTGTTGGGATACCAATTGTCCATTATAATGCTGGAATATATCCTTAAGTAGAATTGGCTAAGTATGGGATGCATCAAAACTTTGGTACTCAATTAGAGCCCGTTGGGGTATTAAATATTCATCGCATTTCCAAAAGAGATAAAGTAGTAGAAAATGATAATTCATAAATATTTTATAACTCTTGCACCTATCCAAAGTCCAGAGTATCATTGAAGGTAACTTACACTACCAAAAGTACGAATATGATAAAATTGACTAAGTTGCAAAGGCACCAAAACTTTTACACCCATTCAAAACCTAAGGGCTTACCCAATACTAGTCATACTTTAGTAATCTTGTGTGATACCTGGAAATGATCAACGAACACAAAATGACTTATATTCAATGTCAGATATTAGATGACTGTCATCTTGTACCATCTATAGGACAAAATCACCTAACTAAAAATCATGTTAGCAAGGGATAAATATAATAGAAGATCAATGAATCTAGTGTAAGCAACAAGGCTAACATGATGCAGATTCAACCAGGTCAACAAACTATAATTAGTTGGTTAGAACAAGCATACTTTTAGTTCATTCAATAGATGGGTGAATCTTCTAACATAACATAAATCCACTCCTTAGGCAATGATGTGGTAATTGAATAAGTTGTAAAGGACTATATATACTAGAATGTAGAATAAAAAGAGGGTCGACTCTTAGGCTTTTACAATTTACATGTACAACGGAGCTTTGCATTTTAATACAAAGGGATTGTTGTTTGGCCTCTGGTTCCATTCAATTACAGAATGTGTATGTATGAATGATTACTTATTTCTAATTTTAGCCTATTGAATGCTCATAGTGTTTATTTTTATTTCTAGATTTATGCTTATGATGCTTTCACTTGTTCTAGAATTTGTAATCTGATGAGCTACAATGATGGTTTAATCATTTTGTGATTGGTAATAAAACTAGTTGGTCTAGGTGGTTCACTTGCATTTCTATGTAATCTCTCACTCTGCATGTGTCTTGATGTGGCTTAATATGTACCATTATAAGTTCTAGCTTTAGTCCCTTTAACTTATTTTACCACTCTTTTACCACTGCATATTAGGATTAGTTATCTTGAGTTTCAAAGGAACCAGCCTCCTCTGCAAAAATTGAGGTGAATCTGCCCAAAAAAGTTTTACACCCAAATTGTTTTGGCTAATGGGCCCCAGTCAAGGGTACCTAATATTAGCCAATTCCAAATTTCAAAAATCAAAATATTTGTTAATTAATGATGATTAGCCACTATGCATAGTGTCTCCCTATGATTCTTATCTAGAATAAATCCCTCATGTACACCACTTATAGGGATATGTATGGAATTCCAATGGCCATATGATGCCAACTCATGTATATCAAAGATCCATAGCTAAGATTCCTAGGACCTAGATACCAATTTTTACTTTCATTATCTACATGTATAACCATAGCAACAAAAATTATCTTCCTAAAAGAGGAAAAAAATGAGGATGACATTTCTTCCAACTTGTACATTTGGTTAGAATCATCACAATAGCCAAAAATAACAATTTTAAACCCATTGTATATATTTTTAATGTCACTACCCAAAATTTCCATCCTAATCATGATCATTTTTTTTTTTTATGTGGGTAAAAAACTATATGTGTTAGTCCATTCCTAATCACCAAGCAACTTCACTAAGCTTCAACCAACAATCTTAAGGTTCCCTATCCAAGTTATTTTCCCATCACAATTTTGAGTCTATATTATTTCCATAGATCCATCATGAGGTACACCCATCCCTACAACTTACATATCTCTCTCTATGTAAGCGCACTAGGTGTATTACAAAATTTAGGCTATCTTTCTCATTATACCAATGAACTAGCTTAGTCCTTTCATTCCATCGAAAGGGGTACACTAATCACCACACCCTACATAAGTCCATGTATGTAGGTACATTAAGTGTGTAAGAATCAAACTATCCATATCATCTCCATGATGAGCTAGCCTTCCCATCAATAGGAATCTTTCCAAACAACCCGTGGATGCAAAGTATTTAAAACCCTTAAGGTCTATCATGAATGAGACTTTAGGATAACAATAATAATAAATCCTCCATGGATGGAAGGAGTTTCTTGGATACATCAAACACTCCTAATTCATGGATTAACCATCCTTGAAGACTTCCAACAATATTTCATCAAAAGATATTTGTTGTATAACTCCTAAGGTTTCACATATCCAAGATTACTTTAGAAAGTTGTATCCAAGAATTAACTAACAATAGAAAGCTAGTTTTCAACCTATCACAAACTCACCCCTTTCAAGGACAACACTAAAATAATTACCACCTTTCTAGTATAACATTACTTTCTTTCTTTAATTAATTTTTAGACCTTTGTTAGTTAAAACCATCAAGATCATTTATGATTCTTAAAAGAAATATTCTCTCATCATGTCTAACAAGAAGATTTCAATCACTTTTCTTAAAATCCCTGAAACCCAACCAACTCATCAACGTATAATATTTCTTGTTTAAAATAAATGAAAAACATTTATACATATATTTAATTAAATTAACACCAATTCCTTCCTTTTGCATTGCCAAAAGAAAATAATAATAAACCTTTTGCCAACAATGTGAATATACCAATACATATCTTGTTGACCCAAATCTATTTATCCATATTTCTATTTCAAGCATAGAATAAACCAATTACATAGTCTTAAGAGAATTTCTTTTTTTTAAGAATATCCTAGAAGCAATGTCCCTATTACAAAAATACCTTCAAATATATTTTCAATGAAATGCAAATACATTGCTTAAAGTTCATTCTAAATTTGTCTTAAATATGGTAGAATAATATCTTTCTTCTATTCATAACTTATGTGCAACATAAGTCCCTCCATATTTAGATTATCTTCATACCACTGAGAAAGAGATACATTTAAGGGATCAAGACAACTTTAGCATGAGAGTGCATTCCTAAAAGCATTTTTTCTCCTTTCATTGCAATTAATAAATTTAAAATTCACAACACAGTATAACATGTTCTTTCAAGTATACCAAAATATAGTCCATCATGTCTTTACAAAGTAAGCCAAACATAGTCTATCATGTTCTTTAAAAAATAAGCCAAACATAGTCTATAAAATTCCTTCCAAAAATTTACACACATGCTAAATAAAATAAACCAAAGCATATTCCATATTTTTTAAAACTAAAATAGAAAATATGCTTTATTCTTTAATTGAGAGTTACAATATCAAAATAAACCCATAAATTTTTTATATAAAGTGGGCTCCACACCCTTCAGACAAATGAGATTCCCATATATTATTTTTTTTCCAACAATACCCCCTTATCCAAGCATATTAACACACCAAAATTCCACAATCATATATTCTAAATTTCATTAGTTAAAGATACATTCCCTTGGAATACAAGACAATTACCGCTCGTCTTCTCCATAATATAATTCATTGAAATTTTAGAACACACAATTACAAGCTCCAAATACATACTATATATATATATATATATATATATATATATATATATATATATATATATATATATATATATATATATATATATATATATATATATATATATATATATATATAGCTATATGGAAAGGTTCATCTCCAATAGTGGTAGAGATGACACTAAAATATGGAGTCAACATACTCTATTATTGACATTTATCAATCATTTAAATAAGCAGTTTTAATGAGAAGTATCTCTTTTAAGGATAGTATTTGAATTATCTTTTATCTCATTTCTAAAATAGAAACCCTAAGACAAACTCTACACCATTCATATATTTTTTCTTAACTGTATAAAAATTAATAGACGTTCTCCATACACTTCCTTTGGATGGAGTTGTGTTAAGGAATGCAACAAGCATTGCCATAGTATTTTCATTGGTTGAGTCAACACATAGATTGCTAAAACTTCCTACATGCATCTATAAAACTCCTTAGTTTTTGGGTACATCAAGGACATCAACCGAGAGCTTATCAATAAACCAAATGAACCAATAAATATAAATTTAGATGAAATATACCACACAGACTAATTATTGCACAAAATTTCATTAAATAAACCAATTTCTACCTACTGTTACATATTTGAAGCACTTAATAAACTAATAATCTAAGACACTCTTTTAAAAGGTATACCTTTAGAAAATTCTTCCACACGCAACATAACAAATTCATAGAACAAGTCATCATAGTTATATTACCAAAAAATTGACTACAATAGAAAGGTGTTGACATACATGCATTGGATATCAACCTGAGTATGTTTCTTTTAAAGCTTCATTGTTTTCCACTGACTACACTTGAGAAAATAATAGCTGGGAATATTATGTTTTACCAAAGGTTCTAGTAGCAACAATAAGCACTCAAGAGATTCATGGTTCACATGCAACAATACGTAATTCTACTAAGCATGGATACTCAATTCGTCATCTTATTTTTGGTTCAACAAACTAAACATTGGATGAACTAAAACATTCAAGAATTAGGAGAAATTTTCAATCAAACATACCATGCAATAAGCTTATATTTAAAAAAAATTTGGGATTTTTAAATCAGTAATTTGAATCCAAAATCATAAAGACAAAATCTCCAGAATCTACCTGGTATTCATGAAATGAAGTTTAGCAGGGTCTCCCAAGAGACAAATCTAGTTTTTACCTCTGGTTCACTAGCTAACACTCTTTTTCATCCTTCCCTTTCAAAAAACCATCTGCTACTCCCACCTATTTTGGTTCTAACTTCAAGGAAAATATAACAATCCCCTCTCCTTTGTTCGATTCTACTGGGATGTTGTTGATAGTATGCATCCACTACACACATTCCCTCCCTGAAGTTGAATATGATAGATTAGTGTAAATCAGCCAACAATTCATATATATATATGTGTGTGTGTGTGTGTGTGTGTGTGTGTGTGTGTGTATAAACATATATTCATTCCAAAATTCTTTCCAGAGTCTGAATATAATATTTTAATATTATTCATCTTTTGATTGCTAGCTAAGCCACGAGATCCATCATAAAGTAGGATAATAATCCAATTAACCAAGCTGAGTCATTAAATCCCTACTTAATGAATCTCACTACACGAAGTATCTTTTTTTATAGTAAAAAAAAGCAAGTGTTCTTAATGAAAAACCTTAATCATTAATGATTTCAAGCAAGCACAACAATACACTTTCATTTTTTCATGCTAACTCAATAATGTCAATTCAAAATATAAATTCCTTTATACCTTTACTAAAAACAAAGAAACAATAAATTCAAACATATATTCTAATTTGTGATAAATCTCTTATATCTAATGAAATCTGATCCTAAAAGAGGATCATACCCAATAAAATTGCATCAAGAAATATTATCAAGCAGCAAACAAGTTTCATCGTAAACTAGATATATTTCCCTCATGAAAATCATGATATGCAACTACATGGATAGATAGATAGATAGATAGGTATTAACATGGAATGAAATTCCAATCATCCCATAATTTCCTTGGCATCTCATTTTTGGTGGTTAATCATTTCTCCCACCCATGCAAAAACTTGTTTGTTCAAGAGTGTAAATCCATTAGTAGCATCATATTATTCCATAAAATATATGTTTTGCAAAAATTAAACATGAAATAGTCAATCATTCCATTAACAAGATACATCATATTTTTCCATAAAATATGTCTTGCATAAACTAATCATGAAATAGTCAATCATTCCATCAATAAGATAACATAGCCATTCATGAGTCCATCCTATGAAAATTTTACCAAGGGAGGGTCATGACATCCTACCTCCTTAGGCTAAACACAATCCTATTTGTTTCATTCAAGTTCAAAAAAATAAGCAATAATTACATTTCACTTTCAAATAGAAACAAAAAATGCCTTTGCATATCTGCTACTTTTTTCCAAGTAGCATTTCTCTCGAAATAGTGGTCCCACTAGACCTTACATTGCTCCAGAGTTCCCTTCCTCATCACTTTGGAATAAAACTCAAGGATTTTTACTAGATGCACCTCAATGGCCTTTGGGTGTGCCATCTACAATTTAGAAAAAAATCATACATGATCAGGATTAGCAATGTATTTTCTAAGCAAGGATATATGAAAGGTATCATGGATATTTAACAAACTAAGTGGTAAGGTGAGTCTATAAACCACAAGACTAATCCTTTTCATAATTTCAAAGGATCCAACAAAATGAGGATTCTATTTTGTGGATTTCATGGCACTCTTCTTTGGTTTCACCCTCAGACACACTCTGTCACCTACTGAAAACTCTCTTTGTAAGCTCTTAAGATTGGCATAACCGTTTTGACGATAAATAACTTCCTTAAGCCTCTCTCTAATCATATTTAATTTTTTCGTCATTTACCTAATAATTTTTGGTCCAAGAACAACCTGATATTCTGGATTATCCTATGATAATAGTGTCCTACACCTCTTGCCATATAAATCTTCGAATGAAACCATACCTAAGGTCAAATGGTGACCATTTTTGTAAGCAAATTCTACCAGGTGTAGATAGTTTTCCCATAAAGACTTTTGATCCATAAAATATATGCAAAGCATGTCTTCCAAAACTTGGTTCACCCTTTCAGTTTTCCCTTTTTATTTGGATGATACGTAGAACTAATGTTTAGTCTGGTACCTATGGCATGATGTAGAGCTTATCAAAATTTGGATGTAAACCTAGAGTCTCTATCTAAAATTATCACCTCAGGAAAACCATGAAGCCTAAATATTTCCTTGTATAATCCATTAGCAATAATCACAATATCATATTTGGTATTTTTGGGTATAAAATATGCAACCTTCGTCAATTTTTTGACTACAACAAGGATTGCATCATGCTGGAATATGGTTTTGGGTAAACCTACAATGAAATACATTGAAATCACCTACCATTTTTGCATAGGTATATCATGTGGATACAATAGTCCTATAGGATGTCTATGTTTAGCCTTAAACTTCTGGTATTCAAGGCACTGGGCAATGAATTCAGTGATGTCTCTCTTCATTCCTGGCTAGTAATAAGTTTTCTTCATGTTTTCTCTCATATTTTCTCCTCTTGGATGAGCAAAGTAAGAAGTTCTATGTGCTTTGTTCATGATAATTCTCCTTATATCACCCACATTGGGAATTAGTACCCATTATTTGAAGCATAGAAAATCATCCTTGATGCCAAAATACCTACTTTATTTAGGTTTTCTTACCATTTGTTCTAAATTTGGTTGCAGTACTCATCCTGATACTACATTTATTTGAAGTGATCCATCAAGTCCACATGGGTACGGGTTAAAGTATCAATATATCTTCTTCTTCTTAAGGCATCCACAAATATATTTTTCTTTCCCTTGATGTATTCAATTCCAAAGTCATATTCAATGAGGAACTCCATCCATATCCTCTACTTGGCATTGAGCAAAGGTTGAGTAAATATATACTTCAGACTCTGATGGTAAGTTCTTAACTCGAACGGTATTCCCACTAGATAATGCTACTAGATTTTGAGAGTGTATACAACCGTTGTCAATTCTAGGTCATGGGTAGCATAATTGACCTCATGCCTCTTGATATTCCTTGAGCTATAAGCTATGACTATTCCATCTTGTGAAAGCACTCCACCTAAACCTTCCAAAGATGCATTTGTGCATACTAAGAAATTACCCTAAGGATTTGGAATCTTTAATATGGGTTTTGTGGTGAGTTTTTGTTTGAGAAATTCAAAATTTACCTCACACTTATTAGACCACTTAAATTACTTTCCCTTTCTTTGGATATTAGTTATTGCAAATTCTATCTTAGATAAATCTTTCACATAGCACACTCATGAAGCTCTGCACTTCAATCACATTTGTGGGCACTGATCAATTCAGTATAGCCTCTATCTTTTTTGGGTCCACCATGATCTCTTTATATGATATTATATTTCTTAAGTACTACACTTCCAACACATAGAAGACACACTTAGATAGGTTTCCATAAAATTTATTTTTTCTTAATAATCCTAGCATGATTCTAAGATGCCTGTTGTGCTTAGACTTATTTTGGAAATATACCAGAATATAATCAAAAAATATAAGGACGAATCAATCTAGATGCTTTCTGAATACATCATGTTCATGAATGTTGCTAGAGCATTCATCAGTTCAAAAGTTAATATTGTAAACTTATAGTGTCCATATAGGGTTTTAAATGCTATATTGTGAGTATCTTCTTCATGGATCCTCAATTGGTGGTATTCAGATTTCAAATCAATATTTGAGAAGATGGTAGCATCCTTTAACTGATCAAAGAGATCTTCGATTCTAGGCAGAGGGTGTCTATTTTTAGTGGTTGGCTTGTTAAGCATTCTATAATCTATACATAATTACAATGAGCCATCCCTCTTTTTAACAAATAGCATAGTTGTGCCCCATGGTGACACACTCAGCCTAATCAATCCCTTAACAAATAGCATAGTTGTGCCCCATGGTGACACACTCAGCCTAATAAATCCATTATATAGCAACCCCTATAGCTATATCTTCAACTCTTGCATCTCAATGGGATTCACCCTATATGGAGCCCTATGAATAGGATTTATCCTAGGTTTCAGTTCAATAGTGAAATCAAATTCATGTTTAGAAGGGAGTCTAGGTAAATCTTCTGGAAAGACATCCCTAAATTCTTGAAGTATTGGGTGTTTTCCAAATACCTCTTCTCTATTTTCCTTTTCAATTCATTTATCTTAACTACATAAATTGTTCCTCATTTCTTAATAGCTTTATTTAATTGCATTGTAGAAAGTATCTAGAGCTAGAACTTCCCTTGCAAGATATGGATTATTTGTCTTTCCTGGCCATCCTCTGAATATTCCATCCACCTTTCCTAAAAATTAATCACAACATTTCATGCTTGTATCCAATACATCTCTAATACTACATAAAAATCATGTAGCAGTGCTACATAAATATATCCAATGGTAGTACCACTAGGTAAGGTAATTTTGATCATAGGATAACACTAATCTATAGAGTATTTTTATCCAGAATCATACTCGACCTTCCACCCATGTGCCAAGATTCCTGGTCTATATTGTATATCATTAACAAAATTAGTAGAAACAAAGTTGTTAGCATCTCCACTATCTATTAGTATTTTTACATATTTACCAAATACATTACATTTTATAAGAAAATGAGTGGCTTGCCTTTCCAAATTTTGACTTCCTATCACCATGTAAATCTTATGAGCAGGTTCATTGTGTACAGGTTCCTTTCCATTCAAACTCGATCTTACTCTAAGTAAGCAACAATTGGAATAATATGGACCTCCACAATCATAGCATACCCCCTTGGGGCCTAGGTGTACTCTCTGCTTCTATCCCTCAACTTTCTCTGCTAGAGGAGAATTTTTCTACCTTTGAGGAAGTGGTTTGTCATTATTTTTGTTGTGGTTTTTTGTATTATTATTATTGCCTTGGAACTTCCTCCTGAAATTTTCCTATTTCCTATCATTTATTTTGTCATGCCTTGGGAAGCTTTTTTTTTATCTATTCTCTCTCCCATTTCATGAAACTAGTGTTGTTTCTTTTCTTGAGTGCTTGTATGTATTATTCAAATGTCATTTCATAATCAAAGTAGAGCTTTAGATAAGTCTATGCTTTCCTAGCCAAGTCATAGGCCTTTTGAAGGGTCTTAGACTCATGCTCATTCACTTCATGACCTATCTTGGGGTCTACTCTTAGTATGAATTTATGGATTTTTTCTTCTCATTATACACGGGAACATATTACAATAACTTGAAAAAATTTGGTAATAAGCCTCCATCGTCTTATTTCCTTTCCAAATATTGGTGAAATCCTCAAATTTCTTGGCATAAAAATGCTTTGTGAGGAACATTTCCTTAAGAGTTGCAACAAATTCCTCCCATTTTAGGCCAACTACCTCAATATTTCATTCCCCACTAAAATTTTCCCACCAATCTAATCCAACACCCTGTAAATATAAAGTGGCATATGATGTTTGAGTCCCTATAGAGTAATTCTTCAAAGTGAAGAATATTTCCAATTCCTTCAGCCAAGCTTCAGATGCATCACCCCCTTCTTCTCCATTAAACTTGGAGGATTGTACATTCTTCAAATATTTAGCCATCTTGACCTCCAACCAAATTCTAGCCTATTGTACATCTGTAAGATGTTCATTAGCTTGACCAACTCTTGAGCCCCTCACTTGTGAATCTTGATTCACTATGATTTTCAATAATTATATTTGTTGTGCCATCTATTATTGAATTAGAGAAATTATTGCAATGATGTTCTCCCACTCATTAGTATTATTACCTGCATCTACATTTGGGATCCTGACCTTAATATTAGTTCATCGTGTCTACCTCTTCAGTGGGACAACACTTCCTCTTCTCTTATTTGGTACCATTATCCCTGGTCACACACAAGAGTGAGAGTTGGAATTATATCACAATTCCTTTTTTGGATTGCCCCACATACTACTAACTAGATGCAATTCATCTTGACTAATCAATTAAATTGGGTACCAATAGTTACCCTACTCCTAAGTGAAGTATATTCATTACTAGTATTTAGTACCATCAAACGCACAACATTACCTAGCCTAATTATAACTAGGTCTTATCTAGGGAAGTTTATAGTCCTACAACCATGAGCTCTGATACCAAATATCACTACTCAAAATTTCTATCCTAATCATAAGCATTTTTTCTTGTTTATGTGGGTATACACCTATACTTGTTAATTATTGATCCATTCCTAATCACCAAGGAACTTTACTAAGCTTCAATTAACAATCTTAGGGTTCCCTATCTAATTTATTTTTCCATCACAATGTTGAGTCTATCTTATTTCACCTAGATCCATCATAGGGTACACCCATCCCTACAACTTACATATGTCTGTCTATGTAAGCACACTAGGTGTATTACAATATTTAAGCTATCTTTCTCATTATCCCAATGAGCTAGCTTAATCCTTTTATTTCGTTGAAAGGGGTACGCTAATCACCACACCCTACATAAGTCCATATATGTAGGTACATTAAGTGTGTAAGGTTTAGACTATCAATCTCATCTCCACGATGAGCTAGCGTTCCCATAAATAGGCCTCTTTCCAAATAACCCATGGATGCAAAGTGTTTAAAAAACTTAAGGTCTATCATGAATGAGACTTTAGGATAAAAAAAATAATCAATCCTTCATGGATGGAAGATTTTTCTTGGATATATCATATACTCCTAATTCATGGATTAACCATCCTTGAAGACTTTCCAATAATATTTCATCAAGAGATATTTTTTGTATAATTCCTAGGGTTTTACATATCCAAGATTACTTTAGAAAGTTGTATCCAAGAATTAACTATCAATAGAAAGCTATTTTTCAACCTATCACAAACTCATCCCTTTCAAGGATAACACTAAAAGAATTACCACCTTTCTAGTATAAAATTACTTTCTTTATTTAATTAATTTTTAGACCTCTTTTAGTTAAAACCATAAAGATCCTTTATGATGCCTAAAAGAAATATTCTCTCATTATGTCTAACAAGAAGATTTCAATAACTTTTCTTAAAATCCTTGAAACCCAACCAACTCATCAAAGTATAATATTTCTTGGTTAAAATAAATGAAACACCTTTATACATATATTTAATTAAATTAACACCAATTCCTTCCTTTTGCATTATCATAAGAAAATGATAATAAACCTTTTACCAACAATGCGAATAGACCAATACATATCTTGTTGATTCAAATATTTTTGTCCATATTTCTATTTCAATCATAGAATAAACCAATTACATAGTCTTAAAATAATTTATTTTTTCCAGAATATCACAGCAACAATGTCCCTATTACAAAAATACCTTCAAATATATTTTCAATGAAATGCAAATACAATGCTTAAAGTTCATTCTAAATTTGGCTTAAAGTTGGTAGAAGAATCTATTTCTTCTATTAATTGCTCATGTGCAACGTAAGTCTCTCCATATTCATATTCTATTCATCCCACCAAGAAAGATATGTCTTTAAGGGATCAAGACATATTGACCACGAGAGTGCATTCCTAAATGCATTCTTTTCCTTTTCATTGCAAGCAGTAAGTTTAAAATCCATAACACAGTCTAACATGTTCTTTCAAGTATGCCAAAATATAGTCAATCATGTCTTTACAAAGTAATCCAAACATAGTCTATCATGTTATTTAAAAAATAAGTCAAACATAGTCTATCACGTTCCTTCCAAAATTTTATATACATGCTAAATCAAATAAATCAAAGCATATTCCATATTATTAAAAACTACAATAGGAAATATGCTTTCTTATTTCATTGAGAGTTACAATATCAAAAGAAACCCATAATTGTTTTTATATAAAGTGGGCTCTGTGCCCTACAAACAAAAGGGATTCCCTTATATTATATTTTTCAAACAATACCCCCTTATCCAAGCATATTAACACACTAGAATTTCACAATCATTTATTCTAAATTTCATTAGTTAAAGATACATTACCGAGGAAAACAAGACAATTACCGCTTGTCTTCTCCAAAACATAATTCATTGAAATTTCAAAATACACTATTATGAGCTCCAAATACAAACTATATGTAAATATATTTTTATAGCTATATTGAAAGGTTCATCTCCAATAGGCGTAGAGATGGCACACTAAAATATGGAGTCAACATACTCTATTATTGACGTATATCAATCATTTAAATAAGTGGTTTTAATGAGAAGTTTCTCTTTTAAGGATAGTATTTGACTTATCTTTCATATCATTTTTAAAAGAGAAACCCTAATACAAACTCCGCACTGTTCATATATATTTTTTAACTATCTAAAAATTAATAGGCGTTCTCCATACACTTCCTTTGGATGGAGTTGTGTATGTCAAAGGCCGACTTGGTTGCTAGCAAATGGTGGCATGCTTGGGTAAATTATTCAAGGTAAATATATTTTGAGTGAAGGTTTAAATATTTAAATATTATAATATTTAAATATTAGATTTAAATATTATAAAGTGATGTTTCAAATTAAAGTGTGAGTTTTTCAACCACTTGGGAACCAAAAATTAAAGTGAAAGGTTGAATATAAATATAAGGTAAAATTAATTTCAACAAGGGAGTTTATAGAATGTATTCGATATAATAAAAAGGAAGCTAATGACACAAATAATATAAAATTTGTAGAGGGGAGCATCCACAATGGAGAAGAGACTGTTTCAAGTGATGAAACACGACAAAAAGGAGTTGTGAGTCACATCATTCAAATTGACATCCAAATCGTATAATTTCTACATAAATTGCATTATTGGAGATGAGCATTTCAAAGGGAGAATCTATGGAGCTGAAACATTATTTCGTCACACCACATTGCTTGTTGATCTACACATGCAATGAGAAATAATATAAAAATTAAAGGAGGTTTCATTTTCAAAGCTTAGATCATTTGAGAGACATTGGATAATGACATAATAATTTATTAAAATAAGTGCAATGATAGAGAAAATAAAGTGCACTATCCAGTGCCCCCATTGACAAAATCAAAGATGTAGTTATAGAGACAAATAAATATTTCACTTCAACATGTGGCTACTTGGAAAGAGCGAAGAGAAGTTGGATGAAAGTTTGCTCAACAATATTCATCTATGAGAATAAAATTCAGAATTCCTTCTCATGGTTATTGTGGTGACGAAGTCTCCAAAAGAAAACAGAGAAAAAGCAGTGAATCATTGCCATTTTGGATCATGATAAACATGGATGAAAAATGTAGGCAAGATTGGAAGCGATGTTGCCCAATCATAAGAAAATCATTGAAAAATAGGAGTTACCCATACGCCAAGGTTCATTAGTGATTCACACAAAAGAAGACCATTGAGAATATACTACTCCAATATTGAGTGATCAATTGAAAAAGAGATATATGCCTTTATGGATTTGGAGAGAAGGATAATTAATAGTAGCCATAAAATTGTAAGGTCAGAGTGAGCTTGATTGACATAGGATAAAAACAACACATTAATTTGAGCAATATCAAAGGACATTGTGAAGGTTGACATAGGTCATTGATAGTTAGAAGGAGTGCGTGCAGGAGTTATTAGAAAATTGCATCAAGAGGATAGTAAATCCTTGTGAGGTAGTTGGAGCACCAATCTCAAACATCATCTACTACTGGCAGAGGAGAATATAGTGCAAGTGAAATTTAGCATGTAGTTTGAATTGAGTGCAAGTTGACTAAGACACTACAGGGATTTCAAGCAAAGGACGTTGAGATAGTAAGGTCGATAGGGTCATTTCTCTGGTGACGTTTGCAAGCTCAAGAAAAAGGGAAATCTGGGTGCTATCGCAAAAAATTTCTTTTTGAATGTGTGGTGGAGCAAGCAGTTTTTTGAAGTGGAGTGAGGCTTAAACAAAGTGAAGGTGACATTCAAAACTATGTGATAGCATATGAAGGTATAGCAGCAGTGAGAGATACATATTTGTATGATTTGATAGAGGAGCAGTGCTGGAAGGATTTTGGCCCATACAAAGGATTTGTGGAGCTTAACTATACAAATGATATGCTTGTCATTCTGAATGTCTTGGAAGAATTTAAAGAGTGAAAGCAAGGTATTAGCATCTCCAATTCAACATGCAAGTAAGTTATCTAATGCTAAGGCTACCTTTAATTTGTGATAAATATGATACATGTGGAAGCAATAGACTTAATGAATGTGAAGGACATTGTGGCCATTTGAAGCTTCCAACACCAGTATATTTATTGATCAAGTTTGGTGCCTTAAGATTTGAGGTTGGTACCTCAAGGAGATTGGTGTCTCCTGTGGGTTGGTGCCCATGAACTTGTAACAAGGATATTGGTGTCTCTTGTGGGTTGGTTCCCATGAACTTGTAACAAGGATATTGGTGTCTCTTGTGGGTTGGTGCCCACAAACTTGTAACAAGGAGATTGGTGTCTCTTGTGGGTTGGTTCCCATAAAATTGTACAAGGAGATTGGTGTCTCCTATGGGTTGGTGCCCACAAATTTGTAACAAGGATATTGGTGTCTCCTATGGGTTGGTTCCCAAAAACTTGTATAAGGGTATTGGTGTCTCCTGTGGGTTGGTGCCCACAAACTTTTGTTGAAGAAATATAAAAAATATTTTGTCATAGTTTTATCCTAAAAGGGTGTTTCCACATAAAATATTATCTCTTGTGTATGGATTTTGTGCATTGATTTATTATTGCATTCATATTATTGCAATTTTTATTTGGATAGAAAATTTTTATCTTATACCATTCACCCTCCCTCTCAATATAATCATGTGTTTCTTCATGTCCATATGTTTTTTTAACTGTATAAAAATTTATAGACATTCTCCATACACTTCGTTTGGATGGAGTTGTATTAAGGAAAGCAACAAGCATCACCATAGTCTTTTCATTAGTTGAGTGAACACACTGATTGCTAAAACTTTCTACTTGCATCTATAAAACTCCTTCTCAAGTTTTGGGTACGTCAAAGACATCAATTGAGAGCTTATCAATAAACCAAATTAATCAATAAATATAACTTTAGATGAAATATACTACACAAACAAATTATTTCTCAAAATTTAATTAAATAAAGTAATTTCTTCCTACTGTTACATATTTGAAGCACTTAATAAACTAATAAGCTAAGACACTCTTTTAAAAGGCATGCCTTTAGCAAATTCTTCCACACATAGCATAACAAATTCAAAAAACAAGTAATCATAGTTATATTACCCAAAAATTGACTACAGTAGAAATATGTTGACACACATGCATTGGATATCAACTTGAATATGTTTCTTTTAAAGCTTCATTGTTTTCCATTGACTGCACTTGTGAAACTAATAGCTGGTCAAATTACGTTTTACCAAAGGTTCTAGTAGAAACAATATGCACTCAAGAGATTAGTGGTTCGCATGCAATAACACATAATTCTGCTAAGCATGGATACTCAATTTGTCATCCTATTGTTGGTTCAAAAAACTAAACATTGCATGAACTAAAACATTCAAGAGTTAAGAGAAATTTCTAGTCAAACGTACCATGCAATAAGCTTACATTTCAAAACACGTTGGGATTTTTAAATTAGTAATTTAAATCCAAAATCATAAAGAAAAAATCTCTAGAATCTACCTGGTATTCATGAATTGAATTTCAGCAGAGCCTCCCAAGATACAAATATAGTTTTTACCTCTGGTTCAATAGCTAACACTCTTTTTCATCCTTCCCCTCCAAAAAAACATCTTCTATTCCCTACCTATTTTGGTTTTTAACTTCAAGGAAAATATAACAACCCCCTATCCTTCTTTTGATTCTACTAGGATGTTGCTGAGGGCATGCATCCACTATGCATGTTCCCTCCCTTAAGTTGAACATGATGGAGTAGTGTAAATCAGCCAACAACTCATATGTATATATATATGAACATATATTCATTCCAAAGTTCCTGCTAGAGTCAGAATATAAAATTTTAATATTATTCATCTTTTTATTGCTAATTAAGCCATGAGCTCCATAATAAAGTAGGATAATAATCCAATTAACCAAGTTGAGTCATTAAATCCCTACTTAATGAATCTCACATACACGGAGTATTTTTTTTATAGTAAAAAAAAAGTAAGAGTTCTTAATGAAAAACCTTAATCATTAATGATTTTAAACAAGCACAACAATACTCTTTCATTTTTTCATGCTAACTCAATAATATCAATTCAAAAGATAAATTCCTTTATATCTTTTCTAAAAACAAAGAAAAAATAAATTCAAACATCTATTCTCCTTTGTAATAAATATCTTATATCCAATGAAATCTCATCCTAAAAGAGGATCATACCCAATAAAATCGCATCAAGAAATATTATCAAGCAAAAAACAAGTTTCATCATAAACTAGATATATTTTCCTCATGCAAATCATTATATGCAACTACATGAATAGAGTATTCATCCATGTTGCTTTGTTGTCTAATGAATAGATAATCCCATCCCTTGATATCTCGTTCTCGATGGTTAATATTTTCTTCCACCCATGCAAAAACCTATTCCTATAATAGTGCAAATCCATTAGCAACATCATATTCTTCCATTAAATATATGTTTTGCAAAAATTAAACATGAAATAGTCAATCATTCCATTGACAAGATACATCATATTTTCCCATAAAATATATGTCTTGCCTAAACTAATCATGAAATAGTCATTCATTCCATCAACAAGATAACATAGCCATTCATGAGTCCATCCTATGAAAAGTTTGCCAAGGGAAGGTCCATCCCAAGGAAACGTGCTAAACTAGAACCTCTCTAAATTTTTATAAAGGATCTAGAAACAATGATGGTTCATCCCTATATATCATGATTTTCCCTATTTAATATTTTTTTTTAGCACAACCAATCAAGAAATCCTCTCATGCATATACAACAAAAAGGTTGCCAAACTATTTTTGCAACTTTGTCAAGTGGCTCAAAGGTCTTGTCAAGAATGAAAGTCTTCCCGTAGATTATATGGAACTAGGAGCCTATATATAGATATTCAATTTCTTCTTTTCTTCTTTTATAGTGGCCAAACAAATTTTTCTCTCATTTAAGTTTCTAGTAGACACAAGGAGTTGGAAGGGAAAAGGAAATGAGTTTTTTGAAAAAATTCATAAAAAACAAATGAGGTTTTTAAAGAACCTCAAGAAACTCAATCCTATAATATGGCATTCATTTGGCCAAAAATTAATATTAAAAAAGGATAAGTGCCAATAAAAGTAACAAAGGAACATATTGGTAAATGTTTCTCCTAGAGCAAATCTACAAATCCCAATGAGATTTTCATGATCAAAGTCCACTAGGTTTTTGTTAAAAAATCCTTTCTCTAATATTTACCTAATATTTTAGAAAAATATTCTTAGTTACTTCAATAATAGTTTCCCTTGGAAAAAATTGTAGAAGTGATACTACTGACATAATCAATCGAGTAATAGAAATTCACATCCACTCAAATAGCATGTTAAATTTTATAGTAGTTTTAATAAATGAATGGAATTAACATGTTACCCAATATTGTTGAAAAAGAAATACACCCAAAGTAATATATGAATATAATTTTATTCCAACTAATCATAAAATGGTTGGTATTATGGGGTATTTATATCCAAATACAAGTTACATTTAGGTCAAGGTTGTGAGACCAACATTTAGGAATAAAAATAATAAATTATTATAAAAGTGTCTTTTTCAAAATTTACATGGTCCTAAATGGCTAATTTGAACAATACAATAAAAAATATAGTCATGTTCTGAAAAGAATATTAACTACCATATATTCAAACAAATGGAAAATCATTGATTAATGACATATAAATATTATATCTATTACAATCAACCTATGAAAAATATAATTATTACCATAGTTTCTCAACATATTGGTACTAGAGAATCATTTTTCTTTGTTCATTTTTGGGAGAGAGGGTATGCTATTGTAGAGGTTGTGGAAGCCATTTTGGATCACATTTTTTGTATGAAAGGTGACATTATTCTTTTTTTTCTAGGCATGTGGATTATGTGTTATTATTGGGCATTCATAAAGGTGTGCACTAAGTGAAATAAAACTATAGTCTATTCAATTATAGTCTCTTATACAAATTATCATCCATATGCATATAGTAAACACCTCTCTCGTTTTCTAAAAAAAAATCTTCTTGGCCATTTTAGAAGTGAAGGAAGACTTGATAAGACCATATACAATTAGAATGCATTGAAAAATAATTCTATAAAACGTGAGTGTTGAATCTTGAAAGGAATGTTATCATCATGAATGTATCATACTTTTGCATCAACAAATATATTACATTATGAAGTAAATAATGTTGTTTGCATAAAGGTATAGAGGGGTATCATTGGTTCTTCTAATTTTTTGGAGAGTGATTAAATAAATGTATACATTGTGAGTTCCTAGATGTATCCAAAATAAGAATGTAGATATTGAAAAGTAATTAATATGTTTATTGAATGTTCTAATTTAAACATGTGCTTTAAGGATGACTTGATATTAGGTATTATATTCCATATGTTTTAATTGCATTATGATTTTTGTTTTTTCATGTGAAATGAGTTGCTAAATAAGAAGAATAATCAAGAAACATCTGCTATAGTGAAAGGAGAATGTTTGTTTGGGTATGAGATTATTGTATCAAGGGATGTATCAAAATGGGGAGGTAGGATATAGTTTCAACAAGTGCAATATGTCATGATTTTCCTAGATGGGATTTTTGAATGAAAGAAATATCAAGGATAAGAACAAAATATGTTGTGGCATTTTTTCTAATATTACACTCATAATGTATGTTTAATTTTGAAAAAGAATGTGATGAATTTTTTTGAAATTTTGTGTACATTGAAGCAGTGTCCTAAGTCAAATATTGCACTTGTTGGATACAACAAGGAATACCTCAATATATTTTATTGATATATGAGATGGCCTACTCACTAAAAAGGTCATTATAAGAAGATTATGAAGCTTTATTTTCAAACCATGAATAGTGGAGCAAGCACTTGCATAGGTTTACAACATCCAATGTATGGTGCTATCATTTTGCATTGATTTGCTACATCCTCTTGCTTAGAAATAGATTCATTATTTGAAGGAATTATTTATATATTTTTTTGAGGGGATCGATATTGATCCAAACTTGGTGGAAGAAATTAAGTGAAGGATTTATCATATTATTTTAACCATTTGGTGAATAAGAGAACTATTGGTTGGAGTTAAAAATTGCAAGAAGTGAGTTCTATATCTAACACTTAAATTATTGAAAATTTGTAATTTGTTCAAATATAAAAAAGAGGAAACTTTAGATATTAAAACTCATTGATATTGTATTAAAAGTTTTTAAACAATGAAGAGATATTAAAATAAAACCTTGATGACATTATGTCCTATTTTGATGTCCAAATCATATAATTTCTACCATGTTCTTTAAGAGATGTTGAATGAGATAGGCGTTAGAATTAAAACAAGAATTTTATTGCTCACTCACAACCTTGAATCTAAACATATATATTTTCACTTACAATGGTATGTCTCTTGGTTATCTCCAGAGACTCTTGACAGTTCATCTTCTTTTCTAATTATTTAGCTTCTCTCAACTGATTATGAGGTGTAACAATAATAACAATTGATGTAATAATTATATAACATACCCCCTTATTATTATTTGGTATAGTAAATATTTTAAAAATTGAAGGTGTCAATCACATTAAAAAATACACCTTTTACAAAAAATTGCTATCCCCTCTTTAATTAAAGGGTAGCAAAATAAAATTGTTATCTAGTTTTGGATTTGGCATTGAATCATGCTCTAGATCTATCTTTGGGTTGGGCTCTAGCTTTAGATTTGACTCTGGCTTTAAATTTGGCTCTAGCTCTAGTTTTGGATTTGGCTTTAGATTTGGATTTGGATTTGGCTCTAGCTTTAGCTTGGGCTTTGGCTCTAGCTCTTTCCACCACCCATTCAGAATCTTCCACATGATGTTTACCATAGGATATATCACTGTGGGTTTTTTTATCATATTTGAGATCACATCTATAAACTTTGATGTAGAAGTCATGCATCTCTTATTTTCAAGACACCCTAAAGAATCCCAAGTTTAAATTGGTTCACAAGTTAACTTATATTTGATAAAATTTAATCATCACTATGGTCAACCACAAAAATCTACGTTATTGTTGCTCTCTTCTAAGAACTAAATATTCTATTGTATAGTCCATTCAAAATTTCATTGACTTTGCCCTATTTCACATCCAACCATCCATGATAAACATGTATTTTGTTGGCCATTTTATATTTGTGCCAACAATATTTTGGGAGAGATAATTTTCAACACAAATGCTATGGGGATATAGATCCTAACACTAGTTGTCACATGTCCTAATAATTCATAATTGTTGTATATTATTCTAGGAGTTTCATCCTCTACATAGATTTCTCTTTTTACAAAATTAGTCTTACCACTTCTTATTTGACCATCATAATCAAGGCTTTCATTATTTGGCCTTAGATTTGGCTTTATGGGGTTTATTTTGCCTTGACCATTCCTTCCAAATCATATGCCTTTATATCCCATAATTTTAGTTAATCTCGAGCCAATGCCTTTGGTGTGCTTTTCAAATAACCCAATCTCTTCATCATCACTATGTTCTTCATCAACATGGCCTTCAACACCACTATCACCAACAATGTTCAAACACCCAAACTCTTCATCATCACTATTATCTTTAATAATATGGTATTTATTAGGAAAAATAAAATAAAACAATATTGAGCATGAGATCATGATACTCATCTTCAATACAAACACCATTATTGCCAACAATGTTCAAATTGCTAGTTTCACAAGAAAAATCTATCCTTTCTAAAATATTGCTTGTATCACAACAAACACAAACACTACTATCACCAACAATGTTCAAATCGCTTGTATCATAAGCATAATTTATCCCTTGAATAAGGTCACTGGTATCACAACAAACATTTTCTTGTTGGCCTAGATTGAATAATGAATAATCAAATTTTATTACAAGGCTTTTCAATATACAAAACAACATCTAATACATATCTTTATATATTTACAAAGCATTCCCATAGGATATAATTCCTATACAAGACAATAACATGATAACAAACAAGTAACTTCATATATTAAATGTTACTACCTAATTATCCTTAAAATAATAAATTTTGAGGATATTTTATGTGATTTATAAATACTACATGAATAAATATCCTAACATCCCCCTTACATTATTTGAGAGAGTAAATAATGGAATAACTTCCCCCTTGAATCTTGAGGAGAATCATTGTTGAATGCATACAATACTTGGTTTTATTTTATAATTTTCATATAATATGTCTTGAATGATGTCATTTCGCAATGTCTATCCATCCATAATTTAACTAAATATTTTTGTAGTTTCCTTTGGGAATTTTTACAATGGTATCTGATGAATATCTAAAACCACAAGTACACACGTTTCTTTGTGATGTAAGATCAACCTAGCATAAAATTTTTGCTTGCTCATGCTTAATCTATGTAATATGAAAATATATATATATATATATATATATATATATATATATATATATATATATATATATATATATATATATCCTCTATTCTAGTGTTATTTTTTCGTAAATCCTTAGTGTCAGTACTGAAATCCTCAGTTTCCACCTGTAAAACATTAGTATCACAACCCAAGTCCTTTGTATAAACATGACTTGTATTACAAGAAACTTCCTTTTTAATGATAATATCACTTGTATCACATATCACATTAGTAATTGCAAGTTTATTTTTTTATTTATAATTATTTATTATTATATTTTATTCTTTTCTTTATATATTTCAAGTGTAAGAAATGACACAAATAATCTTGACTAAATTAGTAGGAAGTGTCATATCAATTTCTCTATTATCAACTACTTTTTCAAGATGTAGACTTATATAATTCTTTAGTGTAGTAAATATGTCATTATTAGCTTCTTGAAATATTGATTGCATAAATTTTGAACCATTGGCTCTATTGACAATAATTTGTATCCATGCTTTAAACATTGTATATTCATCATCTTCTTGTATATCATGCTCTATATTTTTTGTAACATCCCAATTTTTCCAACCAAACTCGAGAGATGTTTTTTTCTTCTTTGATAAATGCATGTATCCTTACCAAACATAAGTCCATATACATCGGTTAAACATATTACGGATAGGTTCTCTCTCTCTACCATTTCTTCTTGTACAGACCCAAGATCATAGCCATTATGAATTACAATAATTTAAAAATATACAAATCAATCACAAACATTACATTATGAATTTATAATTATATACATCCTTCATGATTAGATACATACAATCATAACAAGCTATCTCTAAAATCATGAGAATAACATCATAAATGAACAATAATCATCACACACATGAGACAAATGATATATCCTGGGAAAACCTCAAAGGGAAAAACCCAACCTTAAAAAATTCATCACCATTTCATTATCTTAGATGAATCCAATACACTTGTATAAAGGGATTACATAATCCCTTATGATACATCCACCATTATGCGTGCATAGGAACTCATAGTTTCTATATTCCCAAATACATGAACCAGTCCTTTAATTCATGTTACAAAGCCATGAGGATACCTCATGATTTTCTCAAATGAACTCTATGTTCATCCTTCGAATGATATCTTCTTCATTTGCTCCAAACTTAAAGGAAACGTCTTCTTCCCAAGAGTCTAAAGTAGCTGCACTTCGATATAATAATACCTCAAACCACCCCAATGAATTCTTGTGTAAGTATATAAAAAATAAGAGATCCTTCTCCTACTTTACAAGTACTATTCACTCAAAAATACATCTTAGCATGGTTTATGCCATCTAGAAATAATTAATATCAATAAATTATTTCATCTGTTAATACATTCCTAGTTCCAAAAGATACATTCTCCTACCAATGAATTCTTCCATGCAATATTTTAGCCATTAACATATTTCAATCCATCCAATTAGGTAAAAAGCAAACCACTAATGTTTATGATTTAACCTATTTAACCATAAATAAGTCCTTTACTCCAACCTTTCCCAAACAAGGATAACTCATCTGTCCTTATCTACACATGGATGAATCAATAAATCTATTCTATATCCAGTCATATATATTTCATTAAATCTATTTTTTTTCAAACTTCATATGATCTATTCCTCCGAAAGCATAAATTAATCATTTAATCTATCCCATTAGCAAATATAGTTTATTCATTCATTCTATTCTTTCCAAAACATATATTATTCCTTTAATATATTTTATTTCAAGCATTGAATAATCGTTCTATCTATTTATTCAAAAATATAGATTAAACATTAATATATATAATCACAAGGTATAGTTTTTCCTACTTTCTATGAGAATACAAAATGAATTAGTACTTCCATTCAAATTTTCTATTTGGTGCCAAATAACAAATCAAGGCACCACATAATGCTTCCAATGATGGAACTCCCTTTTCATTCTTCCTTTTAATCATTTAGGTTACATAAAGAAAGAATTATCCAAATCAAATTCACATTAAATTCTTTTTATTACTTGATGAATTTATTTTAATAAAATATTCTAGCTCTATGACCAATTTGCAAATTCTAATAACATGTTCAAAATCATGTGAACTCTGATTATTTTTTCCCATTTATCATCTTCTTCCTAATCTAGTCTATTCTTATCATTAACACAGTAAGATGATTCAATACTTTAACTAAAAGATAACAATATGTGAGTAGAACCAAATCTGAATATACATTCCCTATAATTATTACTAAGATAGATTTGGTAGGGATATATATCTACCATCAACACAATCTCTTTATCCATCCAAAACATGCATCGATTCTAAAATGGATTTACATATTTAATGAAATATTCTATCTCTATGACCAATTTACAAATTCCAATAATGTGTTCAAAGTTAAGTGAACTCTAATTATTTTTCCCATTTGTCATATTCTTCCCTTTCTAGTCTATTCTTCTCATTAACACAATAAGACAATTCAATACTTTAACTAAAAGATAACAATATGTGAGTATAACAAAATCTGAATATACATTTCCTATCATAATTATTGAGATAGATTCGGTAGGGATATCTATCTACCATCAACATAATTTCTTTATCCATTTGAAACATGCGTCAATTTCGAATGGATTCACAATACCACAAGAGGTTTCTATGTATATATATACATGGTTTTTCTCTTCCTTGGGAATTTACACAATCCTTCATCAATATTAAAGCGAGAGTAGTTTATAAGTAGTTGTTATTTAAATCATTTTACAATAAGATTTCTTTTCCAAAATCATTTTACAATAAGTTTTCTTCTCATATTTTCAATTAAAATCTCTTTTTGAGAAACGATCTCAACTGAGCTCCATTGCGTGTTGTGCCTTCGGTTTACTTATTGAACTAGAGAGATGTGATTATTGTTGGGGATCTAGAAAACCCCTACTAATGCTATTGCATTCCTATAACATATTCACAAACTTAAAAATGTAGATGTCATCCCATGACAAACTGGAATCTTATTCTTTCAATCTCTCTAATTATTCTTTTTATACAAGAATATACAATCATAAAGAGAATCTAAAAGCTTAATCATTCAACAAGTGCTCATATTTCTTACATGCAAACATGTCAATCTACGTTCCACTATATCCCTTATAAGGATTAAATATTGCATTAATTTAAACCATAAGTTTCATATTTTCAAAGCAATTATTCATCACACCAAAGGATAACTTCAAAATTTAAAACCAAGCTCTTTTTTTACATTTTCAAAAGGTCTACCTAAGGCGAATTATTAAAGGAAAAATACCAAGCAGAATATTCACTGCAACCTATTGGCACCTCTAAAATACATTGACCATCTATCTTAGCCATGTTTCAATAATAGTCACTGCGATGTAACAATGATAATTTATAAATAAAACATATCTAATGAATTTAAATAACCAAATAATTTTCTTTTACAAGGAAATACACACACCCCATTGGTAGATAATTTATATCTTTCATAGGCTTTCTCTAAGGAAACATATGTACCCAAAGTAGGACTCATGTGCATCTACCAAGAGATTACAAAAACACTATCTAATTTCTCTCCCATTCTCTTTGTAAAAACCTCCAGTCAACCGAACATGCAATATTCCCTATTACCAAACTATATTCCCAACTTAATACTCTATGAAAATGTTTTAATGAATAATAAATAACTAGTCCATAAAGAACTGTTATACGTTTGTGGAAAAGAATTATGGAAAGTACTCAAATCATCTAGGGTCTTAGCTGGTTAAAAATGGTATATGGGAGAATTATTTTTAAATACAATAAAGAAAACCAGATCTTTCAACATACACACAACACATTCAAATATCAACAATGGACATAGTAAAATAGCATTTTCAACTTACAATCACCAAAAACGAGCAACAAAAACTACCTAAGCCTTCGTCAAGCTTTTTCCACCAATTCCACAATGCTACTCTTCCTACTCAACCGCAGTTTGCATATTCTTTCCTTTTCTTTTCCTTCCCTTGGTGGTAAGTCCTTTTTCTCCTTTCTCCAATAGATTTCAAACTACCTATTATCCATCGTCCATCTCCTTCGAAAGAACCTCCGGTTCCACATTCTACATTGAAGCCTTGTACCCCATTACACCCATGATTCCAAGTAACAACCATATCATGGGTAAGAGTTATAAGAAGTAGTCTCATGAATATATCAATTAGTCAAATGATATTTTTTATCACCCCTAATATATTGGAAATTACTGTAAGTGTGTGTTATCTCCCAAAACCACTATGCATGATCTCACCTTCTTTTGTGTTATCTCCCAAAACCACTACGCATGATCTCACCTTCTTTTGAGCATCATGAAACCATAACAACCAACATATTACACAATTATTATAGTGTTATTTATATATTCCAATGTCCTTTCCAGAATTATAAAAAGGAGGTATTATTATTATTCATTTTCAATTGCTAAATTAGAAATAACCTCTACCTTATGATAATAGGGATAATTCAATTAACCCCACAATATCATTAATCCCTTGTTTAATGAAACCTTCTTGGTCTATGGATGGCCTTCCTCATCCTTCTCCAAGGTGAGGTTAAATGAACTTTCAGTCCAAAAGAAAATAAACAGCTATTTTTTTCAAACATGAGGAAAATAAGATACTTAGTAAATCAGATTATCAAATTAAAACTAATCACAATTAATTACATAAACTTATAATTAAACCATAATAAGGAAAAATATGGATCTCCATTCATCTTTTCCTTCTTTCTCATCCTTAGTGGCAACTTCCTCTTCCACAACATCTGAAGGATACCTGCTCTTATAGCCATGTAGACTACTACAAACTATTAGTAGTAGCATATTTTTCCATAAAATATTTGTTTTTGCAGAAACTAGACATGAAATAGTCATTACTTCCATCAATAGTATAACCTATTAGTTCGTGAATTCATCACATGCATAGGTTTTCCAATGGAGGGTCATGACATTTTTGTTTTATTTTTATGTTGTTTTTATTATATTGCCTTAATTTATTAACTTAATTTTTTTGTCATTAAATATCTATCCCATTTTCTTAATATTTATAGCTCTTTCGGTAAAGATGAATATGTAACAATATCTAAGGCAAATAATCCATTTATATATGATGCAATACCTTCTAATTTTTTCTTTCTTGATATGAAGCATTTTTTATGTCCATTAACAACTTGAAAGTCAAAAGAGATTCCTCTATCCATCATTTGAGCAATAGAATTTAAATTATTTGTAAATCTAGGAACATATAACACATTTACAATGGTGCACTCTACAAAAGGTAATGTGAGAGAAATTGTTCCTATTCCTTTTATGTGATAACTTGTGTTATCTTCCATTGTTATTGGCCAACCCTCTATTTATTGAAAAGTATCAAACCATTGTAGATTACCATTCATATGATTAATGGCTCTTGAATCAACATACTAATTATTATCCTTGATGTTATGCCTTTTGTGTGTCATTAGAACTTTATAGGCTATTTTTATTTCATATTTTTGTTATGAATTTGACTCTTCTTGTGTTATCTCCTATAGTTTGATCTATGTTCTTGATTTTCTCTAGATTGAAGAGTTTATTATGGTGTATTTTGTGATCTAGTTAAGGTATTATATCTGCAAAAAATTGTATCATTACTCCCTTCGTTTCACATATGTGGCAATGCCTATTTCTCTAATAAGGTTGTTTTTAAAAAGAAGAGGATGGATTTAATTTTATGGCTTTGATATCTTCTTCTACATGTTCAAAGATTCATCTTTTAATTGCAATTCTAGTTCATTTTGCTATGATATATTAATCAATTCTTCAAAAGAAACTTGTAATGAAGTTACCTAAACATGATAAGACTCAGGTAAAACATAAAATACGATTGAAATTAGCAATTATCAATTATTTATCCTAAATAATTTAACTTGCTCTTTAACTATATTATATTTTGAAGAAAGTTTTTTATTTTTCTACATTTGTAATCTGTATAATTATGATTACAAATGATGTATTATTGCTTGATTTCTACCCTAAAAAATTGTGCATAGAGTATCCCAAGCTTCTTTTGATGTACTAGCTTCACTAATATGAGCTTGAATTTCATCTATTATTCCTAAGAGAATTATCAATTTGGCTCTATTATATTTTTCATCAAATTATAATTGTGTTATTGGTTCTTCAAGGCATTCTTCATCTCTAAATATAATTTTCTAAATTTTTTCCACAATAAGAATTGTTCTCATTTTATTCTTCCAAGGAACAAATTTAGGAACCTTTACTTGTTAATATTTTGAAAGGAATTTGAGAGTAGTCATATATTTGTTCTAAATATTGAGTATTTTCATTTATATTTTGTATATTCCTTATAATTCCCTTATACCTCAGTTTAAAAAAAACCATTTTAATATTCTTCTATCAACTCTAAGGGTTAGTTTTTCTTTTAACTCATATTTCATATCATAATCCTTAGTCTCTTTTGAAAAAGAATCTTCTTTTATTTTTATTTTTAATATAGCTCAAACATAATCAAGCATACAATACTCTTAATATCATATGCTTAATTTCTATTTCAATAACCAGACACTTCATTTTTTTAAAATATGAACACAATTAACACACTTTTACCAAGAAATCATGTGCCTTTTAAAATTATCACCTTAGTAACTTTAGAAAGCATACCTATAATTATAATTGTAAATAATATTTACTTTGTTGATGAATTTGCATATCCAAACACCTTCATCTTATGACTTTCCACTAGAGTTTTTTTATATAATTGAAGAAAAAATTAATTGAGGTGAACATAAGGTGTCTATGAAGGATTATAAATCCTCATTGGTAGATAAATCAGACATTTAGGTAGGGCATGAACAAATTACTTACGATCAAGTGCTTATGCAAGCTTGTTCTTTTCTTTGAACTTTTAATATCTACAAGCTTCTTTCAGACAGGTTTGCACATATTACTTTCTTTTGGGTGCTTAGCTAGACTCTTTCATAATCTTGTCTCTAAAAACTCCAAAAAAATACATAATGTGTTTGCACATGGATTTGCTATCAGTGCACTTCAAAAGCATATATAACCTACATTTTTCTCCTCAACAAACCTTCATATATATGTTATATGAAACAATTTATCTAGCAAGTCTCACCCAAAATTTATAGCTTGAGAAGATGATTGGATTTTTTTTAAAAATAATTTCAAATACCTTTTCTACTTGGCATGGACAGTTAGTTTATAAATAGTGCCAACATTCAAGATGTGTGGTGAGTGTCTTTTTTGCATGGCAAAAACATTTTTTGAAAGAAATACTTGTATCTAGTGGCGAAGGGTCTCTTGTGAAAGCAACCAGAGATTTAAAAATAAACTTAAATTCTTTTGGTGTAAACAACCAGACACATCCAACCATAATTGTTTTGGTGTAATCAACCTTACTCTAGTTCCAAATCAACTAGGAATATCCATTAATAAATCTTTCTATAGTGCCAAATCAACTAGAGAATTTTGCTCCTTTCATTGGTGCAAAATCAACTAGGAGAAGATAAGGGTGTTCCACTGGTGCAAAATAAACCAAGAAAATTGTTGGCTAGCCAAAACTTTGAGGACTAGTTCCATTCCCATTCCATAGGCATAATGACCACTCATTATGGTTTTCAGGTGTGTTTGATGCTTGTGCCTCATATGGAGCACACAATTGAGAAGTCTAGGGAGCATAGGAAATGACTCAAGGGAAGACCTCTAGGATTTATCAAATTCAACTCCTTATTTGGATGAAATATTGGCACACTATTTTCCTAAACTACCCTAGTCTACCATATTCTTATCTAGAAAAAGTGAAAGCAGTGAAATGAAAGGGAAATATCTCAAAATAAAATTCTATTCCAAGGGATGTGATGTTCCAAGATCCTAAATATCTTTGTGTTATGGTAGGATTAAATGAACACATGCATCATCGTTGACAATGCACAAGGAACACAATTTTATTGAACACAAATCAATATAACTATGCATACATAAAAACTAAGAAAAAAGGAGGAAATAGTCGTAACTTCTTATATACACAATAACTAGATTACATCCATGCTTCAAAAAGAGGATCAAAGCATATAAATAAAACAAATCAAGGTTCGAGCTAGGCCATAATACATAAGAGGGATAAAAGAAAGATTGTGTGTAAGGCTAGATACTAGGTACACATACAATAGTTTTTTGATACCTTATAATGAAGAAGAAGATATTTATAAGAAGAAAGAGAGAATTCACTCAAAAACTTGTGTAGGAATTCAAAATTATCTAGTTCAAAATTTTCTTAGGATTTTTGTCATAAATTTTGGATGATCCCATAGTCTCTAGATCTATAGCCATAAATACCATAGGTGGGTTGGTTTGATGGGACATAGTACTTTATCACCATTCTACTTGATCACCCATGTTGGAGATCCATTATGAATAGACCCCTGAGATCCTCCATTAATGTCCTTGGTATTGGTGTTACCCCTGGGTCAACTTTGTGTTGCTATTTTAAATGCATAAATTATCACCTAAGGTACCATGTTTAGTTGTTGGGATTGATAGAACCAAATCAACATCTCTCCCTTTGCATCAAGTCACTTTGGATGGGTGCGATTTCTTGGTGATGATTGGTGATTTATTCCCTTTGTATCTTGACAAGTTCCTTTGGTGAAGTCCTACTCTTTGCACCATTTAGGGTTTTAATTTCTTCCTTTTCATGTTTCCTCCAATTTTTAGGAATGTCCTTTTCCATTGACCCATCTATTACTTTATTTCTAGTGTTTTGATGGTGATCGAGGCTACTAGATGCTCTGCTTTGGTAGGTGAATTTAAGGTATTCTTCTCTCCTAGTTTTTCCTCTTCTAATTTTTGTCACTTCTCTACCATAGAACTTTAGGGTGACCTTCATAGGGTTCATCAAGTCTTAGGGACTTCATAGAGGTTTCACAACTTGAAAACTTCCATATGTTTTTCCTTTCATAACTTCCTAAGTATTGATCTCCCCTTGAGGGAGTAATAGGAGTTTTCCTTACCACTTTTCTATATAATCAACTCGAATTTCCTTCCTTCCTCCATGGTGAATGGGTTTTATTCATCGGGTTCACTAACTAATGATGAATTATAACCACACTAGGAAACTATGAACACCATCAAACATGGAGGAGATCTAAACATGTGACCTTCCCTTCTGAAGAGAAGAAGAGTATGCATGTGCTATATAGGAAAAAATCCCATGAAGGGTGGAGCCCCTTTAGCTATTGCTAGAAAGGCTTTATGACTCTATATCATGGAAATTTTTTCCCTAGCTACCATTGGAAAGGCTTATGAACCATTGATATTTTGGTCCATTTGATCAACTAAGTTTCATGGCACATGGAGCTCTAGAGTCAATATTAGTTTATGACAAAGGTTCTTCCTTGGTAGCACTTTTGAGGGTTTTTTAGAGTTAGTTGCTTCATAGGTTTTAGGGTCCCTAAAACCCTTCATATTGTCTTTCTTGAGTTAGCTTTGAATGGCACTTTTGTTAAAATTAATTTCTCAATAGGATTTGTCTGGAATAATAATTTTTCACTATCAAAATAAAGATGATTTTGGTGCAATATCAACCAAAATTATTACACTAAGCTTTGATACCACATGTTGGCCTAGATTGAATTGTAACTAATAATAATTTATTACAAAGTTTTTCAATATGCAAAAGCATATTTGATGCCATGAACGGGAAGGGGGAGGGGGAGGGACCTACTCCCTCTCCCTACTCCCCTTTCCCTGGTTCTTGCCCGATCCCTAATTCATCCCAGGTCATCCCACTCTAGGAATGGTTTGTAGCAGATGATCTCCTTGGGGGGAGATCCTTGCCCACTTTCTGCTCCTTTCCCAGTAGTTTTTGGGGTTTCCTCGTTTGAATCCCGGGCCTGGTGCTTCCCAGGGATCCTCTGGGGTTTCCTGCATGTTCCTGGGATCCTGTCCCTGATCTCCCTTAGGCTTTTCCTTGGGGTTTTTTGTAGGTTGTTACTGGGATCCGGTTCCCAAGGCTTTCTCGGTCTATGGTGGTTGCAGGTTGGGTTCTCGTTCACTTCCTGGTGCATCCCGTGAGGTTCTCTCTTCATCGAGGTTGGTTTGGGGGGGCCAGTTTCCTCTTTGCTTGTGTTTCCTCTCTGGGATGCCATTGGTTGCTGGTGGTCTCATCCCTTTGGGTGGGACCATGTTTGTTTTCCTGTTCGAAGGCTTATTTTTGCTGGATCTGCTGCTTGGTGGACACTTTGAGCATTTGCATGGCCTTGGGGGGGCCTCTTCCTGTGCTTGAGTTGTTCCCAGCCCCAGTCCCAGTTCCTTGAAGTTGTTCATGTGCAAGGATGGGGATTCTTGGTCCTTTTTGTTGGGGTGCTTTGGGTTTTTTGCTGCATGTCTCGATCTTGGGGGGGATCGGTGATCTATGCATGCAGACCCCTGGATCCCTCAGTTTAGGTTTTCATGGATCCCATATTTGTGTTTGTTGCTGCTTTCTGCCTGGGCTTCACAGGTTTTCATTTCAATTTTTGTTCGAGGGATTCTGCTTTCTGGTCCTGCTTCTTGGTGGACTCTCAGAGCTTGTTCTTGGCCTTGGGGGGGCCTTTTCTTGTTCCTGAGTTGTTCCCAGTCCCAGTTCCTCTTCCCTAGAACTTTTTGTGAGCAAGGATGGTGGGTCCCTGGTCCTTCGTGGATTCCAAGATCTTTTCTTTGTGCCTACGTTTGTTTTCCCTGGATCCTTCCGGCTTCCTCGTACTCCTGTTGGTGGGATTCCAGTGCTGCAGTTTCCCAAACCTGTTCTTCTGCTAGTTCTCCTGCTGGGCGAGATTTTCCATTCCTGTTGGTTTTCCTGCTGGGCGAGATTTTTCAATCCCATTTTTTTGTTGGTTTTCCTGCTGGGCGAGACAGGATTTCCCGCTGGGCGGGTTTTCAAATCTTCTGGTTTTCCCACTGGGCAGGATTTTTCAATCCCATTTTTTTTGCTAGTTTTCCTGCTGGGCGGGACGGGATTTCTCGCTGGGCGGGATTTTCAAATCTTCTGGTTTTCCCGCTGGGCGGGATTTCCAATCTGGTGGTTTTTAGTTGCTTCTCGCTGGGTGAGATTTTCAAATTCATCATCTTGCATGTTTTCCCGTTAGGCGGGATTTTTCAAAACTAGTGGTTTCCCACTGGGCGGGATTTTCCAATCTACTGGTTTTCCCGCCGGGTGGGATTTCCAACCTGGTGGTTTTTGGTTGCTTCCCGCTGGGCAGGATTTTTTAGAACTGGTGGTTTCTCGTTGGGCGAGATTTTTCAAAATTGGTGGTTTCTCGCTAGGAGAGATTTTTCAAAATTGTCTTTTCCCGTTGGGTGGGTTTTTCCAAGCTGTCTATTTTCCGCTGGGCAGGATTCTTCAAAGTGATTGTTCTTGACCTTTGGTTTGGTCGGTTGACCTGTTGTAAAAAGGTTTTGGGGTCCCTTTCAAAACCCACTTTTAATATAATTTTTACCTACCAAAAAAAAAAAGCATATTTGATGCATATATTTATATCTTTACAAAGCATTCCCATAGGATAGAATTCCCATACAAGACAATAACATGATAACGAACAAGTAACTTCATACATTAAATGTTACTACCCAATTATCCTTGAAACAATAAATGTTGAGGATAGTTTCTATGATTTATAAATACTATATGAAGAAATATCCTAACACTTCCATCATAGACTTGACCTTCAACCTTTCATTTATTTCCTTTTGCCTTTTATACTTCACCTCAAGGATTTCAAGAGTGATTAATACCATGTACATCCTCTTCACAATATTAATAGAGAATGCAACACCAATTTTATAGTAATATTGGTAAACATTAACTTCTTTGAGAATCAATTGTAAGTAGAACATAAGTGTTAAGAATTCTCCACATTCACTAGCTTCTTATAAATAAAGACCATTATCTAGTGTCACACACTATTTAACTTCAACTTGCTTCTTGAATTTTTTCCTCCTTTCCTTCCTCATACTTGTTATATATTTATATATTTCTATTTTTTAACTATCATCATTGTTATTATAATTTTTTCAAAACTCTCTCTTATTTTTTTAAATAAACAACTCTTTGAAAAATATGCACGATAAATGGAGAGGTTTACTTGTAACTATCCTAGCCATATGACACCCTTGATGCCGTATCAATTTTACTTCCAATATTACATTCATAGGCACCTTTTTTATAGCTGTTAACAATTTTATTGCTAATTGGAGTCCATAATGTTGGCGACAAAGTCTTGGCAACAACCCCTTATTATTTTGATGACTTTATGGTGTTTCTATTTAACTTCAATTAAAAATTATATTCTTTATAGACAAGCACCCATTGTTATTTGTTTGTTAAAATATCTGGTGTCATAGTCAAAAGAAAACCTCACTTTCAATGTTGCCAAAGTTGGCTCTCGTATGCACTTTTTTCCCACTATATGGAGTGCATGTACAAGTCTTAGAAATAATATCAACATCTCTCTTATAAATTTTTTGACAACCTCTCTAGTGCATGGACAATCGAGATTAACTATGCCTAGTCGATCCTCTCCTTTTATTACATATCTGGGGTGCAAATTTGTTGAAATATATTACATTATTTGGTGCTTGCTAAAGTACCATCATGGGTACATGTTTAGATTAGGGTTTTATCTTAGATTAGGATTTAAGTATTTGCTTAAAGCAATGTAATAAATGCACAAATATTATTAGAATGTGCAATGATGTAAATGTGCATGTAGTCCACATGTACATGAGTTCTAAGAATAGAATAGTGAGGTGTCATAGGAATATGGAAGGCTAAGAGTTATGTCTCAGTATAAATAGAAATTTTTAGAGTAGAAGAGACAAATGTTTTTTGGATTGCATAAGGTAGAGTAGTAGTAGATATAATGTAGAGCATTTTTGCAATATGGAGGATTAGAGACCTCTATTTCATAGCATTGTACATTTTCATGAGCTTTCATTTATGCTTATTTCTTGAGTATTTTTAGAATTTTTTACTCTTATTCTCATGCATATTAGTTAGCCATTATCATAGATATAACATTGCATGCTTATTGCATTATTTGTGATTGCATTTCATTTTAGTTTATAGCTTCAAAAGCTAACAGTGGTATCATAGCACTAGGTAGATCAATAGGAATTAGAGAGAACCACAAGAGAGATTGAGAGTAGATAGAAAATATCATTTTTAGAATTTTTGAGATTGCATTTGGCTAGAGTCTTTCCATAGAGTTGCATAAAAACTTGTGAAGACTAGGACTCAACATTGATTCCACTAGATTGAAAAATCAACTAGTGAAGATTATTTTCTATAGATTCAAAGAAATTTCTAGTATCATTTCCTAATACTTTATTGCAAAAAAAAGGATATTCAAAGAAAGTTGAGAATCTTCCTACAAGAGCTAGGAATAATATATTCTTTGGAATCAATCTAGTACCTGAAGCAACAAGTTGGATATTGAATATTTGGAGGCCTAAGAAAAAAAGGTCCCATTGCAAGATTTGCAGATTGAAGACTCCAAGTTGGATATTGAGAAGATATCTAAAGGCCAAGGAAGACACATTGAAGACTATAAATAAAGGAGTTCCTATAAATAAGACGCCATTAAAGGAAGAAGAGACTCAAATAAAATATTCTTGAAGAATATTGGATATTGGAGATCTCCATTGAAGATTGAAGACTTCAGATTGAATAAGAAGATCCAAAGGAGTTCTAATTGAAGAACTTACATATTTGAAATATTGAAGATAGAAAAGTACTAGCAAAGGTCCTATTGCAGATTTAGAAGCAACAAATTTTCAAGATCCAAGAAGAGATCTCATTGCAGAACTTCCATAGTTGGAAGATTGGAGAGATTAAGAAAAAGTCTCATTGAAGACTTAAGAAGTTGCAAGATTTGAAGGCCCTAGGAGAAAGCCTCAAGCTACTTGGAAGGAGATAGAAGGAGAAGGCTAGAAAGCCTCATTGAAGGAGATTTTGAGATTATTGGAAGAGATTTCAAAGAACTTGTTGGAGAAGATTTCTAACATGAAGAAGTTCCTGATAAAGAAAATTTGGGACAATTATCACCGTCCAACAACAAGCCCAAGGGAGAAGTATTTGGCAACAAGTTTTCCAAATTTTTGAGAAGAAAAGTGAATACCTCAAGACATTTTTATTCTTGAGTAGAAGGCCACTAGATAGGCCAAGGTTGAAGTCATAATTTAACAAGGAGGTTGAAGGAGAAAGGAGCTAGAAGAAACCACCAAACCTGAGAGGTTTGAAGATTGCCTTTGGAGGATTTGAAGGCTTACTTGCAGAAGGAGGTTTTCTATTTTTATAGTAGAAAATTGAAGTTTTCTTGAAGGAAAATCTCAGCTATGATTTGGAGGAGTTTCCTACCTAATTTTTGAGACTCAATAATACCATTTAGAAGGACAAATTGATTGCTTTACAATATGAAAATTTTAGACTTGAAGACAACAAGAAAGCAGCAATCTGGGCAGCATTAATATTTTCTAAGTTTCATATTCTCAAGGTGTATCTTGAAGGGAAGTTGAAGCCACCAAAATATATTTTTCAAGCAGTAAGTTAAAGGCATTTCAAGGCTGCAAATAGGTGAGTTAAAGAGCTATTTTGGACAGCCAATAAGAGCTGCAAATTTATCATTTACAGGGCAGCATTTAGGTGATCCAAATCACCAAGAAATCCATCTACAAACCAAGGTTTAAAAGGTATGCAACTAAGGTGCAAAAGGTTCATTAATTGAACACTTATATTTTGGTTCATTATTAAGTTTATTAAGAACCGTATTAGAGTTTAAAGTTGCATGAAAATGTTTCAAATTTAAATTATTTTTTTTGAAAATTTTGAAAAAACTTGTATTAAAACAAAGATCAATTACAATATGGGAAGAGACTCTTCCCAGCCGAATTCAGAGAGAACACAAGCTTACAATAGTAGAAGAAGATTTGCAATGGAGCCAAATCTCCTGAACCATTAACTAGCTAGCAGGGGGGTCGGCATGGACAGTTGATGCAGCTTGTCACGAAATCGTGACACTATTCTTCTCCTTAGGCCGCAAACATGCAACATGTCGCGATATCGCGACACCTTTCCCCTTTGGCCGCGAAAAAGCAACATGTCGCGATATCGCGACATTTTCCTCCTTTGGCCGCGAAAATTCAACAAGTCGCGATATCGCGACACTTTTCTCCTTTGGGCACGAAAGTGCAACATGTCGCGATATCGCGACACTTTTTCTCTCTCGGCCGCGATGAAGCAACATGTCGCGATATCGCGACACCTTTTCTCCTTTGGCCATGAAAATGCAACATGTCACGATATCGCGACACCATTTCTCCTTTGGTCATGAAAATGCAACATGTCACGAAATCGTGACACCTTTTCTCCTTTGGCCGTGAAAATGCAACATGTCGCGATATCGCGACACCTTTTCTCTCTTGGCCATGAAAATGCAACATGTCGCGATATCGCGACACCTTTTCTCCTTTGGCCATGAAAATGCAACATGTCGCGATATCGCGACACCTTTTCTCCCTTGGCTGCGAAAAAGCAACATGTCACGATATCGTGACACCTTTTCTCCCTTAGCCATGAAAAAGCAACATGTCACGATATCGCGACACCTTTCCTCCCTAGGCCACGAAAAAGCAACATGTCATGATATCGTGACACCTTTCCTCCCTTGGCCATGAAGCGACATGTCGTGATATCGTGACAACTTTCCTCCTGAGAGACATGTCGATATCGTGAAACTTTCCTCCGCGATGATGCAACATGTCGCGATATCGTGACAACTTTCCTCCAGCAGCCATGACGAGCGCAACATGTCATGATATCGTGACAACTTTCCTCCAGTGACCGCGACGGTGCAACATGTCATGATATCGTGACAACTTTCCTCCGGATCGACGGTGCAACATGTCGTGATATCATGACAACTTTCCTCCAGTGACAGATGGTGCAACATGTCGCGATATCGTGACAACTTTCCTCTAGTGACTGTGACGGTGCAACATGTCATGATATCGTGACAACTTTCCTCCAGTGACCATGATGGTGCAACATGTCATGATATCGTGACAACTTTCCTCCAGTGACAGACGACGCAACATGTCATGATATCGTGACAACTTTCCTCCAGCGACTGACGGCGCAACATGTCGCGATATCGTGACAACTTTCCTCCAGCGACCGCGATGGCGCAACATGTCGCGATATCGTGACAACTTTCCTCCCTTTGCTTTTTCTTTGATCATTGGCTCAAGGACCTTTCTAGACCCTGTCTAATCACCTCATCCTCAATATCCATGTCACTGTGCAACTGAACTCCAACCTCCTTTTCCGCACCCATCTTAGCCAGAAAGTCAGCCGCTTTGTTCAAATCTCTACTCGCATAAACTGGGATCACGTCCTCCAATTCCTTCCATAATTCTTTAATTTGGGTAACAAGAGCCCTCAACCTCCAAGCTTTCAGATCAAAGTTCCTCATGCAGTCTAGAGCTCCAACCATTATTTGCGAGTCTGATTCAAGAATAATCCTGCGGTGGCCATGTTTCACTGCCCAAATAGAAGCAGACTTGATGGCAATGGCTTCGGCTTCATTGTTAGTGGATCTTCCCAGGCCTTGCAATTCCCAATAGAGCACAGTCCCAGCATGGTTTCGGCACACCACTCCAATTTTGGCTCTACCCGGATTGCCTTTTGCAGCTCCATCAGTATTGATTTTAATCCAACCTTCAGGGGGAGGTTTCCAACAATTTTTGTCCTGTCCCTCTTGCAGTTCAGGGCATTCTTCCAAAGCTCCAATGCCAATTTGAGCTTCCTCCTCAGCATGAACAGCCACAGTTTCGGTAACCTTGCTCCAAATGGTCTGCCAAACCCCGTCTAGAGCAGTAAAAGTTTCTCTAAAAATTTTGGCATTTCTTTCCAGCCATACTTGCCACCAGATAAAGCTTAAACCGAGCTCCCAGCCAAAATGAAGAGCTTTAGATTTGAATCTACCTTTCTACCATTTTGCCTAGATATTCATCCGGTTCAGGTCACCACTTACTTGAATTTTAAAGTAAGCAAACCAACGCAGCCAAATCTGTCGGGTGAAAGGGCAACCAAACAACAAATGGTCAACAGTTTCCTCGCTCTTGTAGCATAGTACACATTGAGAAGGGCCGATGATACCTTTTGATCTGAGATTATCAAAAGTGAGGATTCCATTGTGCATGCACTGCCAGGCAAAAAAGTTAACTTTCGGCCAACCTTTAGAGTGCCAGATTTTCCTCCAGTCCTCAACCTGAAAAGTATGAGGGGGGGCTCTAGGAGAATGTTGTCATATCCGTCCTTTACTGTATAGATGCCAAGACTCCCAAAGCCCCAGGCTAATTCATCCTCCACGTCTCCCCCTGTAAGAAATATTTCTGTCAAAATTTTAGTCATGATAGGCGACAAATCCGGAGGGATTGAAATGGGCCACTCATCCAACTTCTTGAACTGCTTAAACTTACACTCCCCCAGTTGAGTAGTTGTGAAATAAATTTCAATACGGATCCATCCCTTGGCTTCAATGGCTACTTTTATTGGCTGTAATTCTAGAAATTCAGCAATGATGGGTGGGAACTGATCCCAAGAATCTATCCAGAAATGAGCCTTCTCCCCTCTTCCCACTTTCCAAAATAAGCGGTCTTTAACAACCTGAGACCCTAACTTGAGAGCCTGCCAAACTAGGGACCCAGTACCATCCAAGGGGATGCGAGCTACATCGATTGGGTTGGCCTGTCCCAGGTATTTGCTAGTTAGGATTCTACTAAAAAGGGAGGTGGGTTGGGAGATCCATCTCCAGTACAACTTTCCAGCCAAAGCTTTATTATTCAGCTTAGATTTTCTCAAACCCAGACCTCCTTTAACCTTGGGCTGGGTAACTTTGTCCCAGCCCACTAAGGCCCACTTTCTCTCTCCCTTTGCTCCTTCCCATAAAAACTTTCTAGCCATCCTGTCCAACTCTTTCCATATTGTAAACGGGGCAGCCAGGATAGAGAATTTGTAAATTGGCATGGCTTGAATGACTGACTGTAAGAACGTTAATCTGCCACCATAACTTAACCACTTGTGAGACCAGTGATTAATTCTGTCCTTGATACACTCCAGCAGATTCCTCCATGTGTCTAATTTTAGCTTCTTAAAGTGCAAGGGGACCCCCAAGTAAACCACTGGGAGAGAAGTCCTTGTGAATCCCAGGATTTCTAAAATTCTGTTCTGAAGCCTTTGCTCCAGATTAAAAAAAACCACTTTGGATTTCTTGTCATTAATGACCTATTGAGTAGCCCTGAGATAGACATTAAGAGTATCCCTAATCATTCTTGCTTCCCTAAAGCTGGCCACTCCCACCAAACCAGTGTCATCCACAAACTGCAGGTGCGTTAAAACTTCGTCACCCACCCTGATACCCAATAATCTACCTTGTTGTCTTCTCCTCAAGAAAAGTCTGCCAAGACCTTCAGCCAAAATGAGAAAAAGATAAGGAGAACATGGATCCCCCTAGCGCGAGTCCTCGAGTAGCTCCAAATGGTTGCGAAGGAAGGCCCTTGATTAGCACAGAGTAAGTCGGGGTAGAGACACAGCTCATGACCCACTCTATCCAGTCCTGAGAGAAACCAAAGGCTGCCATCATTTTAGCCAGGAAACTCCATTCAACCCTGTCATAAGCCTTTGACATGTCCAGTTTTATGAACATCCCTTTATTACCCGAAGTGTGCATTGAATGGATTGCTTCCTGGGCCACAACCACCCCATCCAGAATCTGTCGTCCCTCAACAAAACCCCCTTGCTCGGAGGAGACAATGTTGTGAAGAAGAGGTTTTAGGCGCTCAGCCATTACCTTTGTGATTATTTTGTACAACACATTACATAAGGCAATAGGCCTATAATCTGAAATATGAACCCCCTCCTCCCCTTTTGGAATTAAGGTAATGAAAGTGTGGTTTATAGCTTTAAGCATTCTCTTATTTTCTCTGGACTCTTCTACAACAGCCCTTACATCTTCCTCTAAGTAGTCCCAGAAAGCCTGAAAAAACTCAATTGGGAAGCCGTCTGGACCCGGAGTTTTACCAGTGCTCATTCCAAAGACCACAGTTTTCAATTCATCTCTATCAATGGGTTTGAGGAGGGCCTGATTTTCATCCTCAGAAATAACAATAGGTATGACAGAAATAACTTCATTTTGGGCCTCTACATCTTGTACCACACTTTCCTTAAAAATCTTAGAAAAATAATCCATAGCATGGGAATGTATACCTGGAAGTGTATCAAAGGAATGACCGTTCTCATCTTGAAGGGCCTCCATCTTATTCATCTGTCTTCGAGCACAAGCAGTCCGATGAAAGAATTTTGTATTTTTGTCCCCTTCTAATAACCAGGTGGTTCTTGCTCTCTGCTTCCAATAGGTCTCCTCCTGGTTGTCAATGTCCTCAACCGCTGTATGCAAGGCATCATCCTCAGCTTTGAGCTGGTCTATAATTACTCCTTCTCTGAACTATTTTTGGACCTCATCCCATCTGGCCACCAATGGAGCTCTTTGGGCCTGGAAGTCTGTTTTATTAGCACGCCTCCAATACTTCAACTGAGCTTTGACATATTGTAGTTGTTTGTGGATTCTAAACATTGCTCTCCCATAAGCTGGGCGGCCTTCTTCCCACCACTATGGAATTTTCTCCCGAAGTTCTTCTTTCTGAAGCCAAAAATTCTCAAATCTGAAAGGTTTGTGATGCTGCCCCATCCTAGTCCCGCCTTCCAACAGAATGGGACAGTGATCTGAAACTGGGCCTTCTAAAATCTAAAAATTTATATTCCATTTTACAAACGCCTCCTCTGAAACTAGAAAATGATCTAGCTTAACCTTCCTGCTATGTGGCTCCCACCTTTTATTAGTCCAAGTGTAGTTAATGCCAGGACATTTAATGTCCACTAAGTGCAAAGCCTGGACTTGGGCAATCATGAAACGGTCCCCTGGGTCCAAAAATGGTGTTCCCCCTTCCTGGTCTCTAGAAGATAATTTAGCGTTAAAGTCCCCCGCTATAATCCAGTCTAGATCTTCCCTTGAGGTTCGCATGTTATGCACAACCTTCCACTGCCGCCTCTGACCATCTAGGTTTTGAGACCCATAAAAGTTTGTGATTAGAACGTGTTCCACAGTGACATTATTCCTAAAAAGAGAAGTGAGAACCCCCTCCAGGCAAGATGTTCTATTGCAGACCATTCAAGAGAGTTCCACAGAGTAACAATCCCCCCTGAGGCACCTTGGGCAGCCACATCCATATGACCAGCACCCCTCCAAATTTTGTTGACTATTTTGGACATAAGATCTAATGACATCTTAGTCTCCTGTAAAAGCAAAAAATCAGTATTACGATTCTCTAAAAGTCTTCGAACAGCAGATTGATGGGTTCTACTGTTTAAACCCCTCACATTCCATGATTGTATAATCATTGGTTACCCTGGGAGCAATAAGAGTCTATTGTCCTCACCGATCCTCCCGTGATCAATTTGTCTCCTTGGGCTGCTAGCAACTCCTTATTGGATCTTCTACCTACTCCCTGAGAATTGCTATTTTTTGATCTTTTTTCTACCTGGGTTATCCCCAAAGTTGGCCTTTCCCTATTCTTCTCTGGTATTCCCATGCTGACATCCTGAGATACTGTCTGCTCCTGGTTATGCACTACTAAAGCCCCTGAACACACTGGTTGTGATACCTCACAGAGTTCAACTACCTGTTGTATGACGGGAGGAGAAGAGAGAGGGAGTTGCCCGGGAATATTAGAAGTTTCCTTAATACCCTCCATGCCCTCCATAAATTGTTCCTCTTCGTCAACCAGTGACTTAAATATCTCATACCTATTGGCAGGTCTGAGATGGGATTGCTCCTTTCCCTCTTTTTTCTTTGTCCGTATTTTTCTTCTGGGCTGTTCAAAACCCTCTCTCTGAGCTTCCTGGCCCTGAACGGTGCTATTAGAATCTTTATTAAGTGTTGCCTTATCCTCTTTAGGCAGGTTTGGCATTCCTAAAGGGGCCTCCATTTTAGCATTCATATTATTAGGGCAGAAATGGGCCAAATGTCCATGTTTGTGACAAACCCTACATCTAAAGGGTAGGGCCTCATAGTCCAGTTGTTGAATCCAGGAGAGACCTGCCAATTCAATTTCCATCTCTATCGACAAAGGCTGGCTGAGATCCATCTCCACACATATTCTTGCATACACCGCCATGCTCCCTTCAAGTGTGTCTCTGGCAACACCCAGATGTCTTCCAATAGAATTGCCAATCCTTGCCAACACCTGCTCACTCCAGAATTCCATTGGGAGAGCATATAGTCGGATCCATACTGGGACAGCAGTAGGTTCAACTCGGGGATCGAATCCCACTCTCCATGGCTGAACAAATAGCCCTGTCGGGCCATGACTTTTCTTCTCTGACTCGAAAGCCTTATTTCTATCGGCCAAAGATGAAAAGCTAACAATAAAATATCCATTGCTAATAAACCACAATGAATACTCACCGTGAGGCTCCCAGTTTTGGCGGATCCAAGAGTGCAAAAAATTTAGGGAAGGACGTATACCCATGAACTTGCAGATTAAATCGTGATTAGCTCTGTAAATGACTGATTCTTCAACCATACTTGGCTCGATGACAATTTTTGGCCTGGTTTCGGCCTGCGGCAAACATCCATTCACACGAGGTGTTGTCGACCTATTCCCAGTAGCCGTGAAGAGCATTTTATATGCCATTTTTTGAGCTTCGTCGTTCTTTGGAGGAGAATTTTCTTTAAACAAATCTGCGTATGAGCTGCTACTCCCTGGAAAAGGAGCCGGAGAAGTCCCCATTGGACCCTCCTGGGGCACCGATCTAGCCTTCAGATCCACCGTACCCCGAAGGCACTTCTGCAATCCAGCTGATGCCCTAGATTTTTTGAAGTTCCAAAAACCCTAGTTTAGAGGAAAAAATTGCCAGAGCTCATTTTCCCGCCTTTCAAGCAATTGTTCATCAAAATTTAAATTATTCAAAGTAGTGTGGAAGTTCATTTATACAAGGTTCAAACCTGCACATAAATAATAGAAGTTAGATATATTTCAAGAGAAATAAAATATCAACATTCTATTACCTATTGAAAGGAAAGAAGACTTAATTGCATATACAAGAGTGCATAGTATTATCATCCAAAAAGGGCACTCTATTTACATGGTTCAAAGAGCTTGGAATCATCATTTAAAAGTAACCAAGCAAGGAGAGAGTTGCCAAAGGTTAGAAGGTAATATTGAATCCTACATTATCATAGCTTGCAAAGAAAGGAAAAGCCACCATTTTGTGAAGGCAAGGAAGTCAATTTAAAGTATAGGGGGAAAGCATTTAAATTAATGCATCTTAAGGTTTCAAGAGAACCATATTAGAGCATTAAATAGATATCTAAGGTTTAGTATCTCCAAGGTGAAAAGGATACATCTTGGACATCATCAACCTACACATTTACAATCAAGAAAATTAGATATTGCTTGGAGAAGAAGTCATATAAAAACAAAAAAGCAAAAAATTGCTTTAGACTTCTCAGGGATACATCTAAGGACTATTGAGCTAAAAGTAGAACTCAATAGCAAGACTGAAGTATTCAAAAGCCTTTGGTGAAGGTAAAGTAAAGTACATCTAGCCTTTGGTGAAGGCAAGATAAAGAGGTACAATGAAGGTTACTCCAAGCAGCACAGTCAGAAGGCAACAACACATTAGAGAAAGCATCGTTGGGAACTAACACATTATCTTAATTTTTCCCATGTAACAACATTGAATTGCATGTAGGCAAGTGTTCCCATTTGGCCCACGTAACAACATTAAGGACTATTACAAGTTGCAAATCTAATCCAACAAATATTACACTAATCACGCAGAAGAGTTATTTGCTACCATAATCCACCCTATAGGACAAAGCACATAGTTGGCACTTGAAAGAAACATTGGAATACAAGGTATATTTACATCCTATAACGTCATCAAGAAGCTTGAAGTATTACCACTAAACTAGTTGAATTCTCTGCCATAGAAGGAGATGAATATATTCATGAGCGTTAAGAAGTTATAAAGAAGTGTAGTGAGATGTTGAGTAGCTTTGAAGAAAAATGTTGAGAATATTAGGATGTATAAAGAGAAGGCCAAGTGTTTGAAAAGCACTCACCATGTGGAGATGTTACATGCCATTAGAGAGCATACCATCATTTATAGTGAAGAGGCTTCACTCAAATAAGAGAACGCTCTCACAAGAAGCATTAGGTAAGGACAGTACCTTAGATGACATTGAAGAAAGAAGTGAAGGTCTTGGTGCCACTTGGCATAGGTGTTGGAGAAGTGAAAGGTATTGTAGAATACATTACCAAGGAGTTGAAGAATCTTAGTGCCACTTGGCATTAGCTACCTTGCATTCTAGTTATAATAAATGAGAAATGCGTCCAAAGGATGTTTATATAGTGCACATATTATAAGGTAAATGTGCACATAATTAGAGTGAGGAGGAGTGCAAAAATATACTATGTAGAGGAACGAGGAGTCAAATACTAGAGTGTAGTGAGGATTAATTGTAGTCAAATACCATTAATACTCATATATTGAGTTGATTGTAGGTTCGGTTGAGTGCATAACACAGTGAAAGTGCATGTAAATATTTGACACCTTGAAGGTAATATTGATCCTCATTACCTTTGTAAAACATGTAATAAGGGATATATATTAAAGTTGACATTAATTGAGTTTTTATACTCTAGGGATATTTAAATAGTAGGAGTTATAAGGTGTTAAAAGAAACCCTAGAAAGTATATTGAATGCCTTAGAAGGTAATAGTAAATATAAGCATTGAAACTATTATCCATATTACATTAAATATTTGCAAATCATTAAACAAGGAGACATAAGGTTCCTTACAAATTGAAGTGAAGTTTAATTTGCAAATACATAGTTTTTCTAAATTTCTAAACTAGGGAGATATAAGGAATCCTACATCAAATTGAAATTATAGAAATTTAGAAACTACATTATACAAAGATTGAAGGAATCCAAACTCTAGAATTGCTTAAAAGTTGGAAGATTAATTTTATTAGTCTCATATTCAAATTGAAGGGACATAGAGAATCCAACTTGAATACCTTAAATATATTGAGAGTTTTATTCATTGAAATTACATCTTAAAGCTTTCTACAAGGGGAAATAAAACATTGATTTAAGGTGATAGGAGTTGAAAATTATATTAAACTTGTCATCTAAACACTAGGAAGACAAAAGGGATTTAACTCAAAGCAAATACTAGAAATCTAATACTACTATCAAAACTATATTTAAAATAGTTGGAAAAGATAAGGTATTCTATAAACTCTAAAATTGAAGGGATATTATTAGATATTAAGGAATTCAACCTCAAGGATTTAGAGTTTTTTAATTATACCAAATTTCTTAATAAAAGGTTTACTAAAATAATACCATGGAAAGGCTTATAAAGTATACAGGATTCAAGGACTCAAATGGTTTAGAGACATGGGAGAGGGAAGAAATTAGATAGGGGAGGGCTCTGGTCCCTCCCCTGCTCCCCCTCCCATGGCTCCTGGTTCCTGCCCAGTCCCTAGCTCAACCCAGGTCATCCCTCCCGGGGAGTGGTTGTTTGCAGATGATCTCCTAGGGGAGATCCTTCTCCACTATCTGCGCCCCTCCCGACCGGCTAGGGTTTCCTTGGTTGTTTTTTCGGACTGGTGCTTCCCAGGGATCCCTGTTTGGTTGGGGATCCCTTCCCTTTTTCCCTCAGGCTTCCCCCTAGGGTTTTTTGCAGGTTATTCGCGTGGATCTGGTCCCCTGCATTTCTCGGTGCGGTGGAGGTGACGATTTAGGGTTTGGACAGCTTCCCCCTTTTTCTTGTGAATCCTCGACGGGCTCTGTGCTTGGACGGGATTCTTGGTCCCTCGACGGGCTCTGTGCTTGGACGGGATTCTTGGTCCCTGCTGTTGGGATCCTCTTTTGTTTTCCCGAGGCGGGTTCCTTGTGGTGCAACTCTCTGGTCACTTCTTGATGGGCTAGATCATCTCTGTGCTGGATGTCGGCTTCCTACAGGATGGCTCTCGCTGAACTGAATGTTTTACCGGTGGGCAGGATGGTTTCTCCACAATGCGGGATCCGCCAAATCTGCCGATTTTCCTGCGAGGTAGGATCCTTTATTTTCTGCTGGTTTCCCGGATGGCAGGATTTCCCTGTTGCTTCCCGCTATGCGGGACTGTTTGTGGTGGTTTTGACTGCTTCCCGTGAGACGGGATTTTATTGTAATAGTTTTTTTGTGCTTCCTGCTGGGTGGGATCTTCTCGATGGTGGTTTTTGGCTACTCCCCGCTGGGCGGGATCTCCAAAACTAATTTCTTTCTTATTTGTTTGTTTCCCGCTAAGAGGGATTGTTTCATGCTTATCGTTATCACTGGGCAGGATTTCTGTTTTGGTGTTCAGTTTCAATGGATTGATGCCCTAGGCCCATTGCTTATGTAATCAGGTTTTGGGATCCTTGTTAAAACCCGCTATAAATAAAAACACTTATAACTATCAAAAAAAAAAAATGGTTTAGAGACATACTTGATTCTAAAAATGATCCTAAGGAAAATTTAATTAGAAGAGAAGAACCAATATGGCTAGAAAAGAGTTCTGAGAACCCACAAACAAATAGGTTGACAAAAGTAGGTTTTGTAGAGATATCTTCTAATGATATGATGAAAGGAATTGATGACAACTATATCAAAAACCATATTCAAAAGATAGAAAAGAGTATTGATAAAAAATATGACATACAATTTTATAAAATAAGTAAATATGGAATAGCTTCAATTGTACACAGATGGTTTGACTACTTCATAAAAGAAATAGATGAACATGATTCTCCTAAAACAAGTAATAAAGAAGTTGGGATACCATTACTATGCACTTATTGCAACAAATTTGATCATGAGAAAGCAAACTTCTGGAGTTTCAATCCATAAAAATATTATGGAGGAAAATCTCATTCATATTTTTTTATTACTATAAAGACAATATAAAATATTTGAAGAAATATAGATATTCATATTATATTGTTTCTTTCAATTTCTTATTTTAGAAGCATCCACCAACAATAAATTCAATCTTGACATTTTGAATATCAAGGAGACAGGTCATTCAGAAGACCAAAGGAAATACAAGGAAGCAATTCTAATCCAATTATGATGTGCAATATTATAAGATCCTTAGCTCATCAAGGATATCTAAAAGACTTTAAATCCAATGATTCTACCAAACACTTTGAAATATCGAAGAACAGTGGAAATAAGAAGACATGGAGAGACAACATGAAGACTGAAGCATAAGAAGAATTAGATCAAGCTGAAGACTATTTGAAATATGAAGATCCATATTTAAGACTAAAGTCTTCAATACCCAAATAATGTAATATAGGAGGATTTTGTAATATATTACATTATTTGGTGCTTGCTAAAGTACCATCATGGGTACATGTTTATATTAGGAGTTTATCTTAAATTAGGATTTAAGTATTTGATTAAAGTAATATAATAAATGCACAAATATTATTAGAATGTGCAATGATGTAAATGTGCATGTAGTCCACATGTACATGAGTCCTAATAATATAATAGTGAGGTGTCATAGGAATATGGAAGGCCAAGAGTCATGTATCACTATAAATAGGTCTTCTTAGAGTAGAAGAGAGAGGTTTTTGGAGTGCATAAGGTAGAGTAGTAGTAGATACAATGTAGAGAATTTTTGCAATATGAAGGATTAGACACCTCCATTACATAGCATTGTACATTTTCGTGAGCTCTCATTAATGGCTAATTATTGAGTATTTTTAAAATTTTCGTGTTCTCCAAAATAGAAAAGCTTGGATTAGAGATACCCCTCCTACAGGCTGGACCAAGCCTTGGCCAATCTACTCAACATGACGTCAGGCTCTGAGTCTTCAGACTAAATTATCAATCGTTGTTTGGAATTGTGGTGGTTCTCTTTTATTTTCCCTAGGTTCAGTAGATGATGTGATTCAGAATAGAGGTATTATATTCTTCATAGAAACACATGAGACTAGCACAAAGTTGCTCCCCTCATATACAGGCTACTCATGGTTGTCCGCACAAATACCAAAGACTCAACATGGTGCTAAGGGTTCATGAGGTGTTGCTTCTTTGTTCCAAGATCATCTTGCCTCTTCTATACATTTGGAATGCTTAGATTCTCATGCCAGATTTATGTGGATCTCTCTGGATAGAAATCCACCACTCAGTCGGCTCTATATATCAGTGTGTTATTTTCCTCCAACCTACTCTTCATATGCAATGACATCAGATGGAGATTCACCATATTTAGATCTTTTTCCAAAAATTTCTAAATTCTCTTCCCTAGATGATATTTTGCTAGTGGGTGATTTCAATTGACATGCAGGTACTGCACAATGCTCTATATATGATGTTTCTTCAGATTTGTTGTGTCTAAAGGATATTTATCATGACATTTTGTGTATTTCTCACTGATCAGTCGATGTGGACACCACCATCACACCCTATGGTAAGCACCTTATTAACCTTGGTGAGTCGCATGATTTAATCATTCTAAATGGTATCAAGCAGTTTCCTCTTTCCAGTAATTTTAAATGTTTTCCACATGCTGGTGGAGCTAGTGTAGTTGACTATGTGATGGCTAACCCACATTTTACCTTAACCATATCTAATTTGTGCATCTCAAGTATGCCTCCTTTAGCATATCATGCCTTCCTCACCTTTAACCTTCCATTTGTTCAAAATCTGAACCTACCCCCCTCCACCCCCTCCCAAAATAATTACCAAAATCCACTTTAACCACAATTATGATGATGTGTACACATAAAACTTAAAACCTACCTTACCCATATCCACACAATTCAAGATCCCATTGAGAAAGCAAACTATTTTTCTAAAGCATTATGATTGGCAGCTGTTGAGTCTTTCCCCATACCACCCATTCTTTTCATCAGTCCTGTGGCCATTGCCCTCATAACTCGTGGTTTGACACAGATTGTAAATCTTTACATAGGATCACTTAGTAAGTAGGTCGTCTTGATCCCATGAATTACAATCTAGCCCAAAACCACTACCATTACTTTCTTAGGAAGAAAAAGCATCAATTCTTATCAAGAAAAAGACAAGAAATTTTAGACATGCTCAAACTTAACCCTAGAAACTTTTGGCATATTTTTCTACCCAAAAAGAAAACATGTCCCATTTTTTACCCTCACACTTGGTACACCTATGCTGGCTCACTCTATGATATCCCAAACCATGCCCCAATTATCCCCAACCCACGACCATCACATTGTAACTTATTTACTGATGAAATGATTTTTCATGCTATCTGTAAACTACAGACTGGGAAAGCAGTTGATATTGAAAATTTGAAGGCAAAATTTCTTAATCATAGCCCTAGAGTCTTGGTGGTCCATATTTCCAAAATCTTCAATCATATAGTTACTCATGGGTTCCCACCCTCTTGGTCCTCGAATATCATACATCCCATCCATAAATTCGGAGATCCGCTAAATCCAAACAATTACAAAACTATTATGGTTGGTCATACTCTTGCAAAACTTTTTGCAATAGTTCTTGATGTTTTTATCTCTGAATTTTTTGAGGCTAAGAAACTTCATGCAAAGGGATAGGCAGGTTTTAGAATAAATCATCGTACCTGTGATCACATTCTAACTCTCAGAGCTATCATTGAAGAAGCCAAAGCCAATAAACACAGGGTCTATTGTTGTTCTATTGACTACAGGAAAGCATTTGATATTGTTCCCAGACAGTTACTGCTTCAGATGTTGAAGTATCTAGGAATTCCATAGGAGGTTATTCTATTGATTATGACCTTATATGAAAAAGTCACGGGACAGGTTAAAATTGGATCTCTTAGAACAAAATATGTTCATAGTACTATTGGGGTTAATCATGGCTGCCTACTTTCACCTACACTCTTTGGACTTTATATTGATAAATTGGAGGTGCTCATTATAGAATCTCTGGCTAAGAGTGCAGGTTGCCTTCTTTTTGGTAGTGTTATTGCCATTTTGCTATTTTTTGATGACATTATCCTAATGTCACACACAATAGGAGGATTTCAACAACAGTTGGACATACTTGGCACATACTCTGACTTGCATGGATTGGAAGTTAATCTCCAAAAAACAAAAATCATGACATTCAACCTACCCAAGAAATATCTTTCTTCTGTTCACATCACATATAAAGGGAATGTTGTTGATATTGTCACATCATACACATACTTGGGAGTTCTTTTCATAGGACATACCTTCAATTTGATCCCTGCATCTCAAGCAAGGTTAAACAAAGGTTATGCTGCCCTAGCCTCTCTAGATAAGCAATGCTTTCAGCTCTAGTTTTAGGACATCAGTACAAATATCAGACTCTTCCACACTCTTGTTATCCCTACACTACTCTATGGTTGTGAAGTTTGGGGCCCTAGCCTTAGACAGTTGGGTTGGTCTCATATTGAAAGGGTCATCATCTCAATGTTGTCAAAGTTCATTCGTTCCAAAAGAACTTTTCCACATCCCATCATTCTAGCTGAGTTTGGTGCTCGTCCATTGCTTACATCAACAATATTTCTTGTTGTTTCTTTATTATATATATTTCATTGTATGTCGGACATGAGAAGATATCCATATGTATCACTACAATCCTCGATACAGTTGGTAAATCAAGGGGTCAGGAATTGTTGGTATGCTCAGACTACTACTCTACTTCAATCTCTTGGCCTAGACATCACGAGACCTCCTCATACTAAAGCATAAATCAATGCACCATACTCCAATAAGGATATTCGAGATGAGATTTACTCAGCATATATAAAAACTACTTGGACTGATCCAAAGGAACCTCTTTCACCAAAATTGCTCCATTACTCTCACTTTTATCTCCAACTAGAGCATGGATTGATCACTACTCCAAATTATAACTTGATATAGATGTCACATAGCCTTAGGTTTCCTCTAGCTTAGATACGAGTTTGCTCCCACCAGCTATGTATTGAGACAGATCATCACCTCCCTAGAGATCAACGTATTTGCAGATTGTGCAGTCTTGATGTGGAATCCGAGGAGCATTTCATTTTTACTTGTCCTGTCTACTATGAGATACGAGGTAGATATTATTGCTTATTAAGAGACACCCATACACTAAAATCTTGAATTAATTATGATCAGATATGCATTACCATTTTCATTCAGGAATTATTCAATCTCAGGAAAGAACTACTTAGTAACAATTTATAGAAGATAACAGGATCCTGACTTATCACTTCATTCTTTCAGCTTCCAAATGCCATGAATAGGAAGCACCAGGGTGATCATAGAGATACAAAAATATCAATTCATCGTCTCCAACAAAGAACATCTACAATGACATCCAACTCTTACATCACTCACTTCTCTTCAGCCTTGAATATTGGGAGTAATCCTTGATCCATAGATCTTGTATATCATATGTCATCCTGTTTACTATTTTTCTTATTTTATTTTCTCTGGAGCTGCATTAGACACTCTCATTGCTTTGTATATGTCCTACTTTATAGTCCTATTGACCTCTTTTGGTCACCGATGGACATTAATACAAATTCATTCATTCATTCATACTCTTATTATCATGCATATTAGTTAGTCATTATCATAGATATAACATTGCATGCTTATTTAATTACTTGTGGTTGCATTTACTTTAAGTTTATAACTTCAAAAGCTAACAAAATTACCCCCTAAAAGAAATAATTTCTTTTTTTTTAATTTATCTTTACTATTTGGTCTTGTCCTTTGATATTAGAGAAAGAAAGGGCATTGAACAATTAGATTTTTATGGTCTGATAGGTGCACATTCAGCCACCCTCACATTTTATCTGTTGCTAGCTATAATCACCCATCATTGCAAGTTTCTAGTTAGGGTACTTATATTATATTATATTACCACAATATTCCTCTTCATACCCATGTTGGAAATTAAGACTGACAATGTTATTTCTTTATTGAGTTCACAAAGGCATGTTATATTGTTAGCTCTTCTATAAGGTGGGGGTGGCCTAAGTTTTAAGCCTTGGTTGCATGCTTGTTTTCTTGTTTTCACCCTCCTTTTTCTTGACCACTAGTACATTTTATAGCAAAATAGCAGCCACAATGTGTCAAATATTTTGGTTTCTAGAAATGAAAAGCAATAGAGGTTTTTTAGGCAACATGTGTATCTATCTGTTGCTAACAAAAGGTGGTTTTTCTAGTTGCAACTCTATAAATTTCACTTTTCTCAAGCTCTCTACCTCCATAATCCAATTTTTTACTTGCCACTACTCAACCCATACCTTTTAAAGGTCCTCCCATTTTGTAGACTAAAAAAATAAACAAATTCAAACACAAAAAATAACACATCTTTTTCATTTTTGACAATACTTACATCATTTGAAAGATCTTCATCTCTTCAATCTAAATCTTCAGTAAAAAAAATTGGTCCCATGATATTTCACCATCATTTACTTTATTTTCATGTATTAAATTATTCAAAATCTTGCTTTCACTAAAAAACATAAGTTGCTATTTGTCATTAATTTGTGCGCTTGCCTACATGTTCACTAGGCCAAGAGCGGTGTGATGGAGAGTGGTTTTTCTCAATAGAGAAAGCATTTGAATTTTAAATTTCCTCAAGGAAGAAGTGATGGAGATTCCCCTGGTGGTCACAGGATGGTCCATGGTGGTCACAAGATGGTTGAACTAGGAGGTGGTGAGTTGGATTACGATCAGGATGAGGACCTCGATGACGATATTGATGTTGAACTTCTAAGTGAACCCCCGACTGGGCCCCCTGCTGAAGTGTCACAAGGTTCATCTCAGGTGGGATCCCCCACTATCGTGGAGCAGGATTTTTCCACATCTAGACCCTCACCTAAACCAAAATTTTCCTTTGCTAATAAATTCAAAGAGCATTCCCACCATTACCAAATAGATCCTTCTTTAAACATTGGGATTCTCTCTAACGATTTCAAGGAACTCAGTCTTCCTAAATATGTAATGGTCTTTATTTTGAGCAAGAAATCAATTTCCCTTGTTGAAAATTTCATCAAGGCTCACCCCGATATTGAGTCCATCCATCGGTGGACGATTGGCAAATGGAAATCGATCGACCATATGGACCTAATCGTATTATCTAGATTATTCTTCATTATTTGTCTGAACAACCCCATTGACACCAGTCACATTCTCATAGGAGGACCCTGGTTATTTGGTAGGTGACCTCTATTCATCATGCACTGGAACTCAATTTTAAATTTTAAGACTCAAAGCATTAATGTTGCTCCTATTTGGGTTTATCTACTAGAGCTCCCATACCAATTTTGGGATGAAGGCATTATCAAAATATTCACACGTGCATTTGGTGACCTCGTTGCTCTTGAATCGGCTACCAAAGCTCAGTATCACATACCTTATACATGTTTCTATGTTATGGCCAACCTAGACTCTCAAATCCCCACTTATATTGACTTAACTTATTGGTCTTATCACCAAAGATAAGCCTTTGAGTATGAGAACAAAACTTCTTTCTACATCAAATTCCAAAAGCAAGGTCACCTCAGAACCCAATTTTCACTGCTCAAAAAGGAACCGAAGGTCAAAGTTGACACATGCAATGAATATCACAAATAAGGACACTCCAAAAGTAATACCCATTGCTTATTAAAGAACCTCATCCATTATGACCACCAGGAAAGCACTTCCAAAGTATGAATCTTCAATAGCATGAAGGATGCAGAGGACCCTCTAGCTCAAATACCCAAGTTGAAAAAGGAAAATGCATAAAGGCTCCCCTAGAGCCCTCCTTAATACCTCAAGGCCAAGATGCAAACTAGGTATTTTATCTCTTCGTTAATTCTAATCAATTTGAAGTTATTTTCAAAGAAGGAAGTGGCATCTCTTTAGAATGTTTTATTATTGAACAACTAGATCATCATGATCCCTCTCTGGCCAACCAAGGAGTGATTGAAAACTGCCCCACCATCCCTGAAAATCCCCCCCCCCTTTTGTTCCTATTTCTCCACTTGTGTCTCCCTCTAGAGGTTGTTCACCTTCTCAGTCATCTCTCCACCCCTCCCTTTCCTCTCCTCTAAGCCCCTCTTTGATGGGCAACATTGGTGGGTCTCCTCTGTAGGTGCCCTTATTTTATGGATTCTTGTCCCATATACCCTCACCCCATGCTATTGGTGAGTCTTTAAGCTCTACTATGTCTAACACCAAAAGCCATAAAAATCCTCAAGGTGATGTGGGTATGGATACAAATAAAGGTCGACCCCCGTGCCTTGACTAGAGGAACAAAAAGTAGAAGAGAAAATAGCTAATGGTTTTCAAACAATATTGTTATCTTCTTTATCTCCCCTCAAGGAGATGTCCAAATGGGAAGGCAAAAGACCCAAATCCTAATATGGGAAAGGAGGTAAAATATCCATATCCAAACTCTACAAATGAAATTCCTATCATGGAATGCAATAGGTCTCAATGGAGCAACAAAACAAAGGGTTGTTTCATCCATGAGAAAATATTACAAGTCTTCAATTTTCATTATCCAAGAAACTAAAGTGGATGCTATGAATACAGAAAGGATTGTTAAGTCGGTGTGGAACAACTGCAAGTATGTTACAAGCCCTTCTCATGGTGCTTTAGGGGGGCTCTTGTGTTTATGGGACCCACTCAAAGTGGAGGGTCAGCTAATATCCCTCACTAAGAGAGTGATCAACATTCAATTTTTTTACAATGAAACAAAGAGGAGGTGGGTGCTATCCAATATCTATGCCCCCAATAGTCTCATTGAAAGAGCTTCCATGTGGGATACTCTCTCACAAATGTGAAGCACCTTTCCATACCATGAATGGAAGTTGGCTGGTAACTTTAACAACCCTATATATCCTACAAATAAACTTGGAGGTGCTCTGATCACCTCCAAAAGCTATGAATAATTTTTTGACTTTGTCGATTCTAATGAATTGATGGATGTTGAGTTAAAAGGTTTGATGAGCACTAGAATTGCTCATATTTTGCATATGTTTCTAATATTTTGTGTGGTAGTATTTTATCATATTTGTACTTTTTATGAATATTTATATGTATTTAATGGTAAAATTGTGTATGTTGCCTAACTTGTGTGAAAAGTGTTCTTTGTGTATAGATTTGATCACTTTAGTTGTTTTTTGCATGACTACATCGAGGTCCCACTTGGACCTAACATCATCAATTTTAAAAGGAGTTCAATTAATCTTAAGGAAGGAGTTTGGCCATGAAAGAGAAGGGTGCCTTACTCTCATCTTCCAATGAGAAGGTGCCTTACTCCCGTCTTCTGACGAAAGAGCACCTTACTATTGTCTTCTAACGGGAAGGCGTCTTACTCCCATATTTCAATAGAAAGGCACCTTACTCCTGTATTTTGACAGGAAGGCACCTTACTCCAGTATTCTAGTGGCAAGGTGCCTTACTCTTGTCTTTGATGAAAAGGTGCCTGATCCTCTCCTCTAATAGAAATACACCTTTTTTTTTATGAAGTCAAATACGGTTGACTCCACATAAGCAAAACAAAGTGCCTAACTCTTGACCTGATGGTGCCTAAATACCATTAACCGGTGAACACGTCAACTGCTCTGTTTTCATATGGAATAGAGTAAAAACTTCCTAAAGGTAGAACATGAGTGACGATAATGAGATAAGACCAAAAGCCATTTGATGTAACAGGATCGTAGACGAATGTAGTAAGAAAATTATATTCTAAATACACCGAATTATCCCAAATTAGTGTGTTGTTATTGTAATCACGTATTTGATAGAGATTTGTTATTGTAACAATAATATAAATATTGTAATAGAGAAACCTGTGTGATATATATATGCATAGGAATTCTCTAAGAAAAAAGGAGAAAAATAGCAAAGGAACCAGATTGTAATGTAAATTCATTTATGCAATAATATTCATTCGAATTTATCTAATTTAGTTCAACATACGTATTTTATCAGGCAGAATCTTCTAGATCCTGGGCTCACTCTTGGCCAGTATTCCTCCCCTCTCATTTACTTTTTTGTAATTTATTTTAGTTGTGTTTATTTATTCTATTTTCCTGCATTCGATTATTTTTCTGCAATTTGATTTATTTACTGCTTTCTTTCATTCTTGCAAGTGTGGTGTGATTTTATTTCCAATAATTTATGTTCTATATATTAAGTGGTTTGGATTGAAATGAATGCTATATAAACACCCCATAAACTATAGAATTAGTAGAATCACCTCAGAAGTATTGTAGTATATCTCTACTTGGTACATCGTAAGTTTACAAACATCCTTGGGTTGATAATTAAGTGAAAGGATTGTGACATCAACATAGAATTTAACCAATATTTTTTTCCCAAAAAGGTTCACTGTTTATGTGGATCAACTAGAGAGTGGGATATTGGCTCATTCAACTAAGAATTGATAGGTTACTCATGACCAAGGAAACTATACATTTTTGGTGATGCAACATTATCTTTCCTTTCTAGGATTACCTCTAATCATAATATGCTTCTCCTTGAAGTGTCACGACCAAGGTCTATCCACAAGCCTCCCTTAATATTTGAATCTATGTGGTTACATCACCTGGATTTCATATAAAATATTATTGAATGGTGGTGGTAACATTTTAGCAGATCTTGAGCCTTCCATGTTTGTATGAAACTCAAATTTCTCAAGACCCAGCTTAAGAAGTGGAACAAGGAAGTTTTTGGCAATATTTTTTAATTGCACAAGGTAATATGCTCCTAACTAGAAGAAAACCGAAGAGCAGGTTTAGATCGAAAATTCCAGTAACAACCTCAAAGTCAGGGAAAATAATTTATTGGCTGATTTTTATAATACACTTGCCAGAGAGGAGATCTTATGGAGATAGAAGTCCAAGGCGATTTGGCTTAAATAATGAGACTCTAACTCCAAATTTTTTCATGCGATAACCATGCATCACAGAAGTGCCAACATTATTAGAGCCCTTTGTAAAAGTGATGGAACCAACACTGATAACATTGAAGAAATTAGAATGGAGATCGTTGATCATTTCTGTAACATTCTTGAATCGTCCCAACCATTCCTAGTCAATATTTTAGAGTCCTTGCTTCAACATATTTTGTATCTTGTGACTCAAGATGATAATTATTTCTTTATCCAACCCTTCTCTCATGAGGAGATTAAGGAGGCTTGATTTTCTATGCTAGAATATAAGGCACTAGGCCTGAACGAGTTCTTGCCAAGGTTTTTTAAACCTTCTGGGATTGTATTGGGGAGGAAGTGTCTACGGCCATCTAGGAAATTCAAAGGTCTAATTTTTCCCCTAGGGACCACAACTTCATCTTCCTCATCCTTATCTTGAAACCACACGAGTGCTACTCCATGTCTGATTATCATCCCATCAACCTATGCAATGTGTTATATAAGATTCTCACTAAGACTATAGCTAATAGGATGAAATGTGTCATGACTGGCATTATTGACCCTTATCAAGGAAGCTCTGTGCAAGGGAGGGTCATCACTGATAGCCTAATAAATATCCATGATTTGATAAATTCAGTAACTATCAATAAGATATCAATATTTTTTTAATGTTGGATATCAGTAAAGCCTTTGACAGAATCTCATAGGACTTTCTCTTTGCCATTCTCACCAGGTTTGGTTTCCACACTAATTGGGTCCATATTATCAAAGCCTACATCTTGTCTTCCTGGTTCTCTATTTTAGTCAATGGAGCGATGATAGGTTATTTCAGAAGTAGTCATGGAATCAAACAAGGGGATCCAAAATATTCATTTTTATTTATCATTATAACTGACTCTCTAGGGAGGGCCCTCAAATTTATATGTGATTTTGGGGCTATTTATGGTGTTAAATCTTCCTTTGGTCTCCACCTAGTATCCCACCAGTAGTTTGTGGATGACACCATCCTGGACAACTACTCTAGCCTTCCTGAGACCAGAACAATCAAGTCAATTTTGGGTGCATATGAGATGGTTGTTGTCCAAAAATTCTATTACCTCAAAAGTAGCATTTTCTTTACCAATAATCTGAATCAAAAGTAGATGAAAATCACATATATTCTTTAATGTGACATTTCCAAGTTCCTTGCAATTTATTTGGACCTTCCCCTTTTCCAAGGTAGCCCAACGGAAAGGATGTGGGACAATGTGATAAAGAGGATAATGAAAAATTTGGTTGGCTGGAAGGGAGCTCTCCTCAGTAGTGCAGGTAAAGCAACTCTAGTCCAATCCTATCTCCAAAGTGTTCCCATATACTTTCTATCTCTATTATGGGCCCTAATAGCAGTGTGCAACAAAATAGAGCAAATTCAAAAGAACCTTCTTTGGTTAGAAATGGAGAATAAATTCAAATTTCTTCTCATTGCCTAGGATAAATTTTACCTATTAAAGTCTACAGGAGGTTTGGGATTTCAAAAATCCAAAAAATGAACATGGTAATGATCTACAAATAAGGGTGGAAAATTATCTCTAAATCTCATGTTCAATGGGTGGAAATCATTAAAAATAAATACCTTAGGTAGGGCTCTCTTCCTAGTGACTCTCCTATTCTGCATGGATCTACTTTTGGAATTCCATTTGCCAGAACAAACATATCTTAAAAAAGGGAAGCAAATGGAAACTTGGTGATGGGTTCCAATTCAAGTTTTGGGAAGATTCCTGGTTAACCACTCAGCCACTAATTCTTGGCCAATCTATGAATAACTTTAAAATCATCTCTGATGAGTTGTTTGGAAGTACGATATGCAATTTTATATCCTTTCAATTTTTTGTCCCTAGATGGAATCCTTTGCCCCAGGATATTGGATATTTGGATCAACATAATGTTAGTCGATGTATTTCTAAGATGCTTCACCTTGTGATTATCCCTAGCCACCCTTCTTAGGATACTCCCTATTGGTAACTTTGCGAGTCAGGGATGTTCTTAGTCAAGTTTGTCTATTCTATCTTGGATGATCCCACTAACGACTGGTTCCTAGTTAAGAACATTTGGTTAAAACATCTCATACCCAAAGTTGCCCACTTCTTTTGGCTTGTGGTTCAGAATAAAATCCTCATGACAGATAATCTCTTCACCTGGGGTATGTTCCTTTTGAATAGGTTCTTCCTTTGTCAGATTACCTAGAAATTAGTGGGCCACATATTTTTGGACTATTCCTTCTCCAACATAATTCTCTTCTCTCTATTTTCTATGACTTCCATTGTCTGGGTTGCTCCCAATTCTATTATGGATCTTTCTCTCCAATGGCCCAACCCCTTCTACTCCACCTCCCTTAAGTCTTGATGGTCCTTCATTTTACCCCACTTCCTTTTGTAGGTTTGGCTTGAGAGGAACAATAGATATTTCTGCACTTCTAGTAGAGACTCTAAATCTATTTTCCTTAGGATTGTCTCCCATGCCTCTGAGAATGCTAACCTAATCCCATCCAATGATTGTCTAAAGTCCCAAATTGAGGTTCAGCTAGCCAAGTTCCTCAACTTATCCCTTGAGCCAAATATTCAACCCCACCTTGCAGTGGATAAATCCTTACTATCTTGTATTCCCCCCTCCTCGATGGTTAAAACTCAATTTTTATGGAGCCACAAAAGGTAATATTGAAATGGCTAGTTGTGGGGGAGTTATTTGTAATGAGAATGCCAAAATCATTCAAGCATTTGCAAAGAATTTTGAGGTCCAATCCAACAAGTTTTCATGAGATAGAGCCATCTTCTGTGGTGTCCATTCCACTATAGAACTTCATGTTCATAGTCTAATCATTGAGGGTGACTCACTGAATATGATCAATTACATCAAAGGTAATGTAAAACCCCTTGGAATATCACCCTGTTAATTCATGAGACCATCCTCTATATTCGTAGCTTCAACAACCTATCAATTCAACATGTGTATTGAGAAGGCAACAGATCTACTGACATCATGGCAAATTTTGGGTTGATACTGGATTCCTTCAAGACCTGGAGTATATATTTTCCTCAATTCTTATTATACATTTTTCATAGAAATGATGCATCCACATATGTTTAGTTCAACCTCCTTGTTGATTGGGCTTAACCTTCTACACTAGAGGGGAGGCCTCTACATACCTATCTTGATGATTATACTTCATAATTCCTACTATGATAAAGCTCATTTTAAATGTGCCTCAGTGACTGGGCTTCACCATCACACCTGAGACACGTGGGTGAGAATATTGAGTTTCATCTACCAAAAAGTCCACCCAAAGGTTTTTGAGACTATAATGCCTTTAATTCCATTACTGGTGTGATTTGTATAAGCCCAAGTTCCATAAAAAACATTAATTTTCTTATCATAATCAATAGGCATAAGATAAAACCTGGTAGTGGATATCAATATAAAATACATGTCATCTACGATGATCGACATTGGAAAGAGGGAAATATTGAAATGGCTAGGAATGTGCATAAAACAAGGACTGGAGAAAAATGTGGATCTATAAGCACTATTCACATGTTCCTTACCTCAAATTAGTGTTGTGTCATTTCTATTATTGATATGACCAACATTTTGTGCCAACATGCCAATTATGCTCTCCTTGTTGACAGGGTTCACCAACTCTACCTTTGCATGGGTGGTAACTTGAGTCGCTCTTGTCTAGGTGGAACCTTCTGGTTTTGGGTTGGATGTGAGGAATCTCCTCATTGGTCCACACTAGCATACACTTGCCAATATCTTGAACCATATACTCCTAAATGCACTACTAGTTCTAAAGATGTTCACCAGCTTTTCACCCCTTAGTTTATGCCTCCTTTTTTTGTTAATACTTGACTGTCAAACCCAATAATCATTAGGTATGGCAATGCTCATGTGGTGAGATGTTTTAGGATAGAGCATGTTTATTAATGTCTTATATTGATAACGAGATCCAAGAGTGGTGATATGAACCCTTCTTGGCCTATGGTGACATGCTTTTTAAACCAGTTGATGCTCAGCTTCACGGAGGTGGAGTATGAGTACAATCAAGAAGTATAGTGTGAGCTAGTTTGTACCTATTTTTTGAGTGAGGTTATGTTTAGTGGGAAGAGGATGATGGCACTTATTGAACCTTAACTTCTGCAACTTGACTTGATGGTCGAAGAGATTATGGCATCCCATAGGTTGCTAAATTTCCTAAAAAAAAATTAGGGATATGACCCAGAGATTTCAAAGGAATTCATCCAAACCTGGGACAAAAACACTATGTCCCTAAGGGGACTTAAATTTTTATTAACAATTGATTTTCTAGATGAGATAATAGAGCTTCCTAATGATGGGGAGATCATCCATTGAGAAAATCACTCGATGGCGAAAGAACTTGTCTTCTTTCACAACAAATGGAAGTTTCTATACAAGAAGGACAATGATTTCATTAAAAAAAAAACCCACCACCATGGAACTATGCCCTAGTACCAATAATGTAGTATCTTAAGATTTACAAGCCATCCTCACCTTTACGGAGCTTCCATATGGCATTTCTAAACTATCTAAATGTAAATAGTGAAAATCATGCATCTAACTATCTGCAAACATGTAATCAAATTGAAAGCAAAATACAATGTAACTATTACAAGATAAAGAAAATATTTTTAAATAAAGTGCTCTCTATTAATCATAAGGATTCAAGGTTACATTATTTCCCTCTTAGAGAATCCCTAAATTTAATACAATTCATTACAAAGTTGTAACCCTTCCAAAAGGGAGAGATGCATTGCAAAAGACTTTCACTCTTCCAACTAATTTTTTTATAGGAGGGATTATGAGCTGCCTCCTCTTTTGGATGTCAAGAAATGTGATCTTGATGCTTTGAATCTTGAAAAAATTTGTCACCTACATGCAAGGAAACAATGAAGCACATTAGTAGCACATGAAACCTCTCATGATGAGGTTGATTTCCAAGCAAATGTATGAAATATAAAAAATATGTAAAGAATGCATGAACACATATAAGTATGTGTAAATTTACCTAAAATATTGATAATAAAGCATGAAGAAAAGATTAAAACATATAAAGGAACCTAGAATTGTGTGTAATTTTACATATTAATCATAAAGGAACCTAATAAATGAAATCATACAAAGGAAAGCATGAAGTGCACAAATGTAAGCAAAGATACCTATGAAACTATAAATCAACCATGGAAATGCATGAAATGTGATTAATATATGCTGATTTAATCTAAATATATGCTAAGAAATGTAAATCTATGGCTAAATTAGAGAACTAAGCATATCAAACCCTAGTTGGTGATGCTCATAGCATCTAGCTCTACTAGTTTCTATTAGGTCCAGTAGCTAAGCCTGCGGGCCGCTGTTGATAACAGTAGCCATGGAAAAAGGATTTTTCTATTGAAATCATATCTATGGATGCGTAATATCTCTATTGAATTGATGATCAAGGATCATTGGTGTGTCTAAACATAGATTTAAGGGTGAATTTTTATGAATTTTCAATGGATTGGTATGAAATGGCAAGCTTGCTCCTCAAGCTATTGTAAACTCCATTGCTTCAAATGCAGGTGTCATTCTCCAATTGGTTAGTATCTTAGCACTCCTCAAGGGTTGCAAATATCTCTCAAATCTGGTAGGGCTTCACTGCATTCAACTTGTCTCTCTATTTACATCTAAAGGATTCATAATATCCTCTTCTTTGTAGACTCTCTCCCATAAGAATATTACTTTGAACTGCTAACCAGAGAAATGTTGAAGCCTTAGGGAGAGCCTCCAATGACCATATGTTCTTCCAAGGAAAATATTTGGGAGAAGGAAATTTTGATTGTTTTAAATCCTCATATCCCAACTTGATCGAGTATCTGTCATCCTTTGACTAATTTCAAACCAACTCATCCTTTCATGTAAAAATTGGCAAATAAAACTCTCAAAGCATCTTTTGAAGTCCGTTTACTTTTTTTTTGAGTTCCTCTCCTTCAACCAGGTTACTAAAAGAAATCCATGATCTGAGATTTTGCTCATTATAATATAACCTTTGACTTTTTTATCTTTACATGCTAGGCACGTTTAATCAAATGGTTTCCATTTTGAGTCAAAGATAAGAGGATAAGGCTTCAACCAAGCATCAAATAAAAAATTTGCATAACTCTCCTCATTGACTGACCATCTAATATGTTTCTTTATTAATTTCAAACTCTATGATATGAATTTTTATGTTGAAAATCCTTTGGGTAGATTTATTTTCCTAAATAATTTCATTGCATCAAGAGAATCTATATATTTTTGAAGTTATATTTTCTCCCAATATTTCCTTGATTTCTAAATAATCTCCATCCAAGCTTTGCTCCTAATGCCAAATTTATAATTTTGTAATTGCACAAGCCTACTCCTTCAATATTCTTTCCTTTGCAAACCCTATCCCATTTACAAAGAGGAAACCTAAATTTTTCCTCACAACCTTTCCATCGAAAGTCTCTTTGAATTTTATCAATTTTTGATGTAATACCTAATGGCAGTCTTAAAAGTGGTTTCATATAAATAGGAATGGATTGCAAAGTAGTCTTTATGAGTTGTAACCTTCTTACCGTGGTTAATAACTTACCTTTCCAATCTACTAAGCAAGCTTTAATTCTATCAAAAAAATATATCCAAATATCCTTTTTATTTCCTTTATCATATAAAGGAATACCCAAGTACGTTGATGGAAATTTTTCAATTTTAAACCCTAAAATATTTGCAATAATTTGTTGTAAATCTAGGGCAATATTAATGAAAAAATCTTGTATTTTGAAGTATTTACCAACTATATAGTAGCCTTCTCATAGCATGATAATATTGATTTAAACTGCATGGCCTCACTAACTACGGGATGGCCCAGAAGAAAAGTATCATCAACAAATTGAATATGAGATTCAAAGGGACCATTTTTTGCAACTTGAATACCCTTTATTTTTCCTTTCGTTTTTACATTTAAAAAGGCTCCCCCTAATGCTTGCACTAGAATATGAATAGATAAGTAGAAATAGGATCATCTTGACAAATTCCAAAATATGACTTGAAGTACACAATAGGAGAACCATTGATCAAAATAGAAAATTTTGTAGTGCTATAACAACATTTAATCCACTCACACCAATTATAATCAAAGCCAAAATTTTTGATAATAGCATGTAGAAAATTCTAGGAAACCCAATCTTATGCTTTGTTCATATCTAATTTCAAAAGCATACCTATTTTTTAATGGAATGAAGAGAATGTATGGCCTCTTGTGCAATAATTATACCATAAAGAATTTATTCACCATGATCAAAGCCACCTTTTTCCTCTGAGATAAGATACCCTAGAATGCCCTTGAACCTATTTGCCATAAGTTTTGAAATAATCTTATAAATCATATTACAAAGGCTTATTGGACAAAAATTATCAAAATATTTTATCGCCTTTATTGGGAACCAAGGTAATAAAAGTAGCATTGATCTCACTTATTATAGCCTTCCTTTTTTGGGCCTCTTCAACTGCATCTAACATATCACTCTTCAATAAATCTCAAATTTTTTGAAAGAAAATTGCAGGAAATCCATGAAGGTCAAGTTCCTTGTTAGGATGGAAAGAGAAAATTGCTTCATGGAGCTCCTCCATAGATATCTTCTTCATCAAGCTTTCATTTTGTCCTTGAGTGATAATTGATGGAATATTTGGCATAAGTTTTTCTTGTGCCTCTTTATCTTGCTTAGAATCTAACAAAATATTTTTGAAATAATTAATTTTTTCCTTCCTTATATCTTCTTCATCCTCAATATTTATTCCATCTGGAGTTATAATAATTTTGACATGATGAACTAAAAAATTGTTTTTGTTGTAGCATGAAAATATTTTGTATTTATATCTCCTTCCTTGAGTTATTTCTCTCTATATTATTGGAACCAATATGACTCCTCCTTTTTCAATACTTTATGATGATTAGAAAGTAATTATTTTTCTTTCACATAAGAATATTGATCCATTCCATTAATCTCAACTATCTCTTGTAAAGTTTTGATCTTGGATTCAATTTCTTTTTTTTCTTTAAAAATATTACCAAAATATTTGGCATTCCATATCTTCATTTTCTCCTTTAAATATTTCAAATTTTGAATAAACCTGTACATACATGATCCTTCAAATTTTGATTCATCACACCATAACATAACCATATAGAAAAAATTAGGGTCTTGGACTGGAAGCAAAATGTCTTTGGATGATCATTATTAGGTAACTCACAAGTCAAAATAATGGGTTTGTGATCTAATCCTACTCAGTAAAATATCTGAAGATATTGTATAGTTTGCAACCATTTATTGGATAACAAGAATCTATCCAGTATTTTTGTTATATGATTTTTCCCAATGCATCTATTATCCCATGTATATTGAAAACTTGAGGGACTAACATCCCAAAGGTCATTTGAATTGACAAATCAAGAAAAATATTGCATTGATTTAGACCATCCTAGAATGCCACACTTCTTTTCTAAAGGAGATAAAATAGTATTAAAATCACCCCTAAGAATCCACAGATCACAATTATTCATCATTGTATTTGACAAAAAAAAAGCAAGAATATGTAGGTTACTTCAAATGGAGGACACAAATTTTCTAGAAACATATCTAGGGATGCCCCTATTTGAGGGGAGAATGAGGATAGCATTATGGATTCCAACTATAAGTAAATTTTAGAATAAACTACTAACATAGAAAGGTAGATCGTTGTCATTATCAGGAAGAGTCCAACTAATTAAATTGATCTTTCAGTACATTCCAACATATTATATTCCCTTGTTTATTATGCCAAAATTGATAGAAAAAATTTTAATCTATATTATACGATGATTTTTGTGGTCAAGAATATATGATAAAAGGACATTTCCTTTGGTGAAATGGAGCAAGTTGTGTGATGATAAAACTAGGGGAGGTCTCAGTTTAAGATTTCTAATGAATGCAAACTTAGCTCTAAGGGGAAAAGCAATTTGAATATTGTATAAAAAGAGTCAAAAAATGAGCAAGAATTCTTCTAAATATGTTGAGCTTAATGATCCAAGATTAATATTTATTGCATTCTCACTACAAGATAGTTATACACTTTGTAATGGTTTAAAAAAATCAATTGATATAGTGATTAAAGTTCTAATATGGGTGGTGGAAACTAGAGAAAAAAAATCTATTTGGATGGATACTTGGTGTCATAAAAACCCACTCAATATTGATCCAATTTTTAAACCAAGAATGAAATTACTTCAAGATAAATACGATGATAGGGTTTCAAACATTATGTACAAGGATTAGGAAGGAACATATAAATGGAAAAAATATATTTTTACAAGTATACCAAACATTATTGCTAGAAGACAATTGAGCAGAAAGATAACAACAATGATTGTTCTTAGGGAAGTAGAGGATAAGTTGATTTGTGAGTTGAATATCTCAAGAGAATACACAACAAGAAGAGTATATAATTTAAAGCACCAATAAAATAGGAAAATTATGAGAATATATAGAGATATTTAGGATAGCTTAAACATTCCAAAAGTCAAAATATTTGTATGGCTAGTAGGTCATAGAAATTTTTTATCCTATGATAATGAAATAAAATGGGATTTTCATGGGCCCTCAAAATGTGCTCTATATAAAAAGAATGAGGAAATTATAGACCATATCTTGGGACACTATTAAATATTTTGGGAACTTTGGAAATGGACTCTTAATATGTTTGGTAAATTCATTGTGATAAATGGTAGAATTAAAGAATGGTTAAAGCAATGGTACAACATTTTTAAAAGTGGGGTATTACAGATAATCGAGGATACATCAAAATATACAATACTTTGGATTGTATGGATAGCAAGTAATAAAATAATATTTAAAAGAAAGGAAATAAGTTTAGAGGTAATGGAAAGGAATATTTTTTTAGCCATAGAGGAGTCTAAACCAACCCTATCAACTCACCCAATACCTAATCTTGAAGCAAAGAGCCTTGATAGATGGATTCAAGTCATCAAATGGATTTATGATGTTGGGTATAGGAGAAAGAAAAGGAATACAAATAATATAAAGTGTAAACCATCAAAATTTAAGTTGGTCAAATTAATTTTTGATGGAGCATTTAAAGGAAATCTAGGACCAGCATGAGGAAGAGGAATAATTAGAAATAGTCAGGGTAGGATTTTATCATATTTGCTTTTAAATATGGATTGAATACAAATAATGAATATGAATCTTGAGAATATTTATAAGGGTTAAAAATATGTATACAATTGAAATGGAACATAGCATGGATGGAAAGAAATTCACTAATAGTAATAAACACAATTTTGAGGAAAGGAAAGGCTCCATGGAACATATAAGAGATCATTGTGGAAATATAAGACCCCACTATAGAGTTTGAATAAATTAGGTTTACACATACATTAAGGGGAGGGAAAAAATATATATATGGGCTATCCAATAGAGGGGTTTTAATAGTGGATCATGAAGTTAAATTCTCTTTTCCATAGTTAGAGGAAGTAGTGAGTTTAACTGAAGTTGACAAGAAAATATTGACTATTTGAATCAAATAATTATTAAGATTTACTATAATTTTTTTTGCTAATATTTGTTGTATTTTATAACATTAATGTCTTTTCATTTAAACTATTTATTATAGTTATTGTTGTTGCATTTATGCTTTAGGGAGGAAACTAATAGTCCAAATTTGGTAAAACAATTTATGATAGCGTGAAGTTTTGGAAATATTACACCAAGATGTTGTGCATAGATAGTAGAAGTGAATTTGTGGTATTGTGAAGGCTACTAAAAGAAAATATCAAGAAGAAGGATGTTGAATTTTGGAATACTTGTATTTACAAAGAAAATTGAAGAACATATAGAAAATGAAAATCAAGAATTCAATGGAGATGATAATTGAATTTTTTTGTAAAACCTCAACATCTAAAGGAGGGAGTTGTGATTTTTCAAGGGTGGGGGACTTGAGTACAACCCCTCTTTCTCCAACAAAAAAAAAAGAAAAATCAAGGTTAATCAACTTTACTTGGGTGAAAAGTAGGAAAAACGCTTATTATAAATGAGAGCCATGGGCTCATTTATAAAAGTCTTTTAGATGATTATGAATACTATATTTATGCTTTATGATTTTAATTATACTATCTAAATTAGTTGTAATTAATGAAAATATTGTGCATGGTGTTTATGAACCAACTATATCTTTTGACCTCTTGATTCATGAGTGTATGGTGTTTGTGGACTTGTCTTATCACCTCTTATTAGTCATTTCTACCATTGTTTCATGTAATACAAATATCAAATCATACTAACATTATTGTTTTTTTTATTATATGAAAAGAGGGGGTTTTGAAAGGGTTCCTAAACATTTTACATGTATACAAAGAGAACTACAAAGTAATCCCTAATCAACCAAAAAAAGAGGAATAGAATAAGGTAAAAACCCAATCATTAACCTACAAAGTAAGCCCTAATCAAAACCAGACAAAGAGGAACAGAATAAGGTAAAAACCCAAGCCTTAACATAAAGAGGATATAAAGAGGGAAAAGGATAGCATGCCAGCAATAAATTAGTCCACAACCATTAGAGAGAAAATTAGCAAAGAAGGGCATATAAGGACTTCCAAAGGAAAATAGAACCAGGTCAAATCAAGCTACATTATATCTTCCTCTAACCTACCTTGGTTATTTTTAAAACAGTTCATAACCCAAGAGATTTCGTCCATATAAATTATTGGCATATTCATAGACTTACTCTTAGATAAACATAATATTCCTAGATAGTTCAAGGCAATAGCATAAAATTGCACATAAGATCAAAATCCATCCATGAATCTTGTAAAGTATTTTCTAATGATAACATTGAGATTTTGAGGGAAATTTTCCCTCCAAGTAATAAAATTTTCCTGATGAACTCCTAAATTGGCCATGAAATCAGCTACCATGTTTACTTCTCTAAAAATGTGTTGGCACTAGATGTTCTCAAAATTTCTTAGGATTCAATTTGACTCAGCCATTAAATTTACAATGTTCTAGCTAGGATTATGGATGCCATTAAGAATGTTGATTAAGTTAAAGGAATCTCCATCAATAATTACCTTCTTAAAATTTAGATATCCTAGAAAAGAAAGACCTTAGAAGAGGAACTTGGAATTAGCAAAGTAGTTGGACTGGGTTCCAAGGTTCTTAGCATAGGCTAAAATAATATCCCCTTTATTATCTCTAATAATTTTGTCGATACCTACCAATCCTGGATTTTCTTTTGAGGCTCCATCAAAATTTAATTTTATCCACCCATCAAGAGGAGGGAACCACTTGGCATGCAATATTCTAGAATCAACTTGAGTAGAGCCTTGCTCAAGCTTGGGAAGACCCAACTTGATAGCTAGTTGAGATTCTTTAGAAGTATCAATGCCATGAAAAAAATATTGGCTATATTTTCATATAGAGAATTCAAAATTTTGGCTCCTACTGATGTTGGGTCTCTAGAGCAATTTTTGAATGCCCTGTTATTCCTCTCCTTCCAAACTCCCCATAGGAAGTGCAGGAGGTCAAATTTCTAGAGGGTTTTCCATATAGGGCTAGAGAAGGGGGAGGAATACCATTGCTCAACCATTTCCATCAATGTTCTTGGGAGAACCCAACAAACCCCCAAAACATTTAGGATGTGATTTAGAATTTCCAAAGAGAAACCACAATCTATGAAAAGGTGTTGAGTCATCTCCTCACTCATTCCATAGAGGTAACACCGGTTGGGAAGGATCATATCTCTAATTTTAATATTTTTTATGAAGAGAATTTTATTTTCAAGGGCTAACCAGTAGAAGAAATTAATATTGGATATAATCTCTTTGAACCAGATTTGCTTCCCCAAGAACCAACTAATATAATATTCAACCACAATGTGATATGTAGACTTCATAGAAAAGGTACTATTTTCCTCATATTTATAGATTAAGTATTCTTCACACCTAATATTCCTTATCACTTGATTTCTCAATTTTAGGGCTAAATATTTCAGATATTATATTTCCCCTTGGCCATGATCAAAAACCTATAGATTCTTCCATCTTTTCCTACCATATACTTCTTCAATAAAATTTGTTACTTTGGTTCCATACAACTATGAGAATCTAGATCTCGAAATGGCATATGAGGGGTTCAATGAGAGGGTAGCATATTCTAGCCATGATTCATACCAAAAAGTAATATTTTCACCATTACCTAAACTCCACTTGCTACCTCTCAGGACAAGGCTTTTTATTTAACAATATTGTTCTAGAAGGTAGATCCATAAAGCGGCACCTACTCTTTCAAGAAGCTAACTTCCCCATTTAGATATTTAGAATTAATAATTTGAGTCCACCCATTGTTATCTTGTTTGGTGATATTCCAATAGTGCTTGTCCAGAAGATTTGTGTTCATCATAATCACTTTTCTCATCCCTAGCCCTCATGCATCTTTTTTTCACACACTTGTTCCAAAGAAATGAGATGAAATATCTTTTTATTTTTTTATCCTGACCAAAGAAAGGTCTTTTGGAATTGTTCTATTTTTTTAGTAGCTTTTGCAAGAATTCTAAGGATAAAAATACATTGGTAGACTTTGGAGGGAGGATTTTACCAGTTATGCTTTTTTGGCCTGGCTAAGAAGAGAGTCCTTCCACCCTACCAATTTATTTTGTATTATTTCTAAAATTGGATTCCAAAGCTCCTCTTTTATTCTACCCTTAAACAAAGGCAAACCTAAATAGGTAGAAGGTAGCTCAGCAATAGGTCACCCAAGAATACTAGCAATGATCCTTTTCCGGAGAATGAGAGTATTGAGAAAAAAATTTGCTCTTAAGAAAGTTGATGTATTGACCAAACACACTCTCATAGAATAGGAGGATTCTTTTGATTTCTTTAGCTTGGGGAATAGAATAGAGGGTAGAGATAATAGTATCATTAGAAAACTATTGGTGGGAGAGAATCAATAGCGAGAGCAAGTTTAATACCTTCAATGATAGTAGAAGATTTAATGGATCTTCCTAGAGCTTTTGCTAGGATAATGAAGAGGGAAGGTGAAAGAGGATCACCCTATCTCAATCCTCTAACATGCACTTTGGTAAATTGTGTAAAGGAGGAGATAAAACAATAAATTTGGCTAATTCCTAGACCTATCAAAATATTTGCACCCAACTAGAGCCTATCAAAGTACCAAATCTCTATCACACTACTAGAGATATCAACAAGCAAAAATGACTAAGTGATTGACCCATCAAAATTTGTGTACTCAATCGAAGTCTGCTAGGATACCAAAAATCTATTTCATGTGAGAGTAATAAAATGACTAACCTGGAGATGGACGATAATAAGGATGACAAATACGTGGACCAGGAGGAGGAGTAAGAAGAGGAGGACTAGGGTCCTCCTTAAGGTTCTGCTACTCTGAGGTTTTGTGGTTCTAATAGCTAAAATTCGTTGTTTCTTAGGATAGAGATTTTGTTTTTTTTGTTGTTGGTTTGTGCTTGGGTAAGCTTCAGGGGTTGGGTTGGTTTTCTATGGTCTTTGGGGTTTGCAAGAACTTTAATTTCTTTTTGTTGTTTGGGTCTTTCCTAGGTTGGGTTACTCAGTATGGAGGTTACCATTCAAGGAAGACATACTTAGGTAGAGGACAGAGGATCCTCAGTTTGGTTAAGTTTCGGTTCCTCAGCTTAAGGCTGACTTTTGTAAAAAGGTTTTGGGTCAACCTATAAAACCTGGTTTAAATGAAATAGTTTATTTACCAAAAAAAAAAACTTTATACCTGGTCGGAGTCCATCAGGGTACTAAATGTCTATTGCATGAATGGAGGAATTGATGATGATAAAATGGCTAAGTATGGGATCCATTGGAATATTTGTACCTGTTCAAAGCCCATCAAGGTCCCAAAATTCCATCACATGCAAGAGCAGTAAAATGGCTAACTTTTGGAAGCATCAAAATATTTGCACCTAGTCAGAGTATGTCAAGGTCCCAAAATTTTATCACATGAACAGAGGATGTGAGAGAAATTGAAATGGCTAAGTGTTGAAAGTGCTAGGAAATTTGTACCTGGTTAAAGCCCACTAGGATACTAGATCTCCATCACACTACTGAAATATGAAAGTAAATAAAATTCACCAAGTGTTGAATCCATAAAAACTTTTGTACCTAATTAGGACCCACCAAGGTACCAAATTTTAGTCAAATGACCATAGTATTCAAGACAATCAAAATGGTAAAGTTTTGGATGCATTGAAATATTTGTACCCAATCGAAGCCTATCAAGGTACCAAATATTCATTATTGAAAGGTATGAATATGTAAATATCTATCAGTAGCCTTATTTAGCACCTGATAGCCATGAATGAGCATAAGTAGGGTATATTTAAGATCTTACCTATTATCATGTAGTTTGCCACCATCCCATGAAACCTATTTTTTGAGATCACTTGTTAGAATATCTTGATAATATCATTTCCATAAAGGCCATCGTACAGATGATAGGGTGGCTCAACTAAAAATATCAATAAAGATAAAAAAAAAACTACATGCAAGCAGCTAGGTCAACATTAATTAGCATGGCACAAATCCCAACCAAGTCAGCAAGCCATTATTGGATGGTTACAACAACCATACCTTCAAGTAGTGTAGCAGGATGGAAAATATTTTGACATAAAAGCAATCTGTTTCTAAAGCAATGATGCCTTGCTAACTAAATACATTGTAAAAGACTATATATACTAGAATATAGAATAAAAAATGGTTGGCTCTTAGGATTTTACAATTTGCATGTAAAATGAAGTGTTGCATACTAATACAAAGGGATTGTTATCTGGTCTCTAGTTTAATTCAGTTGCAGGATGTGTATGTATGAATGATTACCTATTTCTAATTTTAACCTATTTAATTTTTATAGTGTTTATTCTACTTTCTATATTTATTCTCATGATAAATTCACTTGTTTTGGAATTTATAATTTGTTAAGCTACAGTATAATAAAATTAAACATTCTATGATTGATAGTAAAACTAGTTGGTCTATTAGGTGGTTCACTTGTATTACTGCATAATATTTTACTACTCATGTGTCTTGATGTGGCCTAATCTACACCACTATAAGTTCTAGCTTTAGCTCTTTTAACTTCTTTCATCCCCATTTTCCCACCATATTTTAGGGTCAGTTAACTCGAACTTCAAAGGAACCAACCTCCTCCAAATATTGACCACTGAAGCCTCATAGTTTTTAGATAATTCGATGTTGGTCAAGGTTTATGGGTGCAAAACCTTTCCTTAAATATATTTATAGACCAACATTTTTTGGCATGCCCGGTGGGACTTGTCCCAATTTTTGTATAAATCAAAGTTTTAGTGATACTTTGGCTTAGCATTCTTAAGTTCAATCACCTAGTGACTCCATTTAAAAGAAACCTAGAGATATTTGCATATTCATTTCAAAATATTATTAATATAAAGTTGCTCTGTTAAGATCCCGAGATACATGATCATAAGGCAAGCAGTTGGGATATCAGAGGAACCTATAGAATTTCTAGAATTGCACTTGGGTAGTTTTAGAATACACCCTATATTGTCCTCTACATCAACCCTATACTTAGTCCTCATCGAATATTTGACCTATACAACAAATATTACTCCTACAAATATTAGCCCTACTATCCCTCTCGATACAACAACAATAATGGCTATGAATCCAAATTAGAACCCCCAAAACTATCCAACATGGAATTATACAAGCCCTTTGAATTTACCTATTCAACACCCCATTTCTCAAGTAGCCCTAAAATCACTACCAATGTATGATGGAAATGGGAATATAGCTTACGAGCATTATCAATATGTTGCATCACTGGTTGCCATACATAACCGTTTTTAACAATTAGTACAAGAATTCAATGAGCAAGCTGATCCATTATCCCTACTCATGTAGTACACAATGATCCAAAGGTATCCATAGGAGGATATAATAGATTTCAATATTAGATTCAATTGGGTATGGAAAAAAGTGCCCCAAGGTCTGTATCCAACCAATGAACAAGCAATGTATTACTATTTGAGGGATTTCCATTTATATTTGGGTATGTTTATAAGGTATACCAATGTGTTAATATTTACTTAGATTTTTCAAGAAGCATTAATATTAGAAAGGGATTTGATTGCTATAGGGAGGCTACCTCCAAAAGTGGTAATGCCAATATACCTAGAATTTCCTCAGTAATAAATGCAAGCCTCTACCACACCCAATTAATTCCTAGTGATTAATCCTCCCATAAATTTCCTAGCATGGCTAATTACACCAACTACTTAAATACTACCTACTCCTCCTACAATCCCATTACTCCCAGCACCATCTACTTTCCCTACATTACCAACCCTAAACCCCCAGATAGTTGCCTTCAAAGAAATGGTAATAGCTATGAAGAATCTCACAAGTGAGATCACTGCTATGAAAATAATATAATCTAAGAGAAACTTTCAACCATAAATGTTTTCATCTATCACAAGGGATCAATCTACCTCCACTAGTAAGCCCTTAGAAAAATCTAGTACAATATACAATAATCAATAAGAACAACCTTCTACCTTAGGATTCAAGTTTGTTTATTGGTGTTTGTAGACACCTAAAATACATCATTTTTATGAGACTACCTATATGAACTCCTTTAAGGCCATATGACCCACCTTGGGTAGCCCAAGGAATCAATAGTGGTTTTCACCACTCAAATAGGGAGGAATTACCCTTTACAACAAAGACCATCCCACCAAAGGATGGCCTTAATAGATCATCTCACCATGATATGGCCTCCATTCAAGGCCATATTACCCCGAGATAATTGTGCTAGAATAAAATTCAAATAGGACCTAGAATCCATGCCATAATTAAAGAGGTTACATGAGCCAACTAAGCATAACGACATGCCTGGTTTGTTGTGAGGAAGATTCAAGAATGGGTAGTTACCTTTCTTGGATCTAACCACTTCTTGGCTTCCCATGCAAGATTGGACTCCCTTTTGGAAGTCTATATAATGGCACCCAACCTTCATACATTTAGGATTAGAGAGTCTTCATTTTCAAGCAATGAAGTGTTGTCGAATTCAACCACGAAGCTTCCAACCCTTTTTGAATTGTTTTCTTCATACAAAGCATACCAATAGATCATTTTGAAGGTTGAATATTGCATCCATGCTCTTTATGTAAGCTAATGTCCTTGTTTTGGCATTCAATTCCACCTCTTGAGCCATTCCTCGTGAATGCACCAATTTGTTAACCAATCCACATATTGAACCCGACATCACCTTGCATCAGCCACAAGAGAATCGCTCATAGATTAGTGACCATATCTCTCAAATATGGCTCATAGGTATGATCATATCTCTTAGATATGACCTGTAGGTACAATCATCCTACAAATATATGGCCTCCCAGGTAGATATTTAATTGATGTTTTCTTTATTTTGTTAAGCTTTAACAGTATTTCTAGTTATTATTTAGCATAGATAGATTTCATTTTCATGCATGCATTTATCTTATTTTAGTTTCTTTATCATTTTCTTTGCTATTAATAAGGGTCTTATATTGAAAGTCTCCGCATATGCTTTTAATGTTATTTAATATTCTTGTGTGTAGATCACAGGTATCTACGAGGAAGCAATAGTATAAATAATCGCATATCATCATCATTCATTGTGACAGTCCCAAAACCTATCCCAAATCAATTTGTAGATGTGAAAAGATCCTACATAGTACATCCAAATTGTTTCATTTGTAACTCATTGTATCAATATTGGTAGAAATACCTCAAAGGGGATCTTATTTGTAACCTTCTTGGAAAAGAACAAGATATTATTAATAAAAGGGCATCATCCATTATTTTCTCTTATTTCATTCTTTATATTTATAGTTGCAGCTTGATTTACTACATTTTAACCCCCCTTCTTGGATGCCCACCATTATGAATAGTGCACCACCATCCACCTCAGATCAAAGAGCAGAGAAAGTAGAAAGTTAGATCTTCAACAAATATAGGCTTTCAAGGTGAGTACATATGGTCTGTCTCTTTGTGTTTATAACTAAAATTTTTAGAAAATTTTTAGGTTGCAGATATTTAGATACAAAAAACATAAGTGTTGGGCTTCTGTCTATGATCATATTTGTTCTAGACGGTCCTTATCTGCAATCGTCTCTCTATGAGATGACCTAAAGGTAACCATCCCTATGTAGGATGGCCCCTATTTGAAGTCATCTCTATGTGAGATGGCCCCTTGTATACTACTTTTTGGTTTGATTTCTTGCTACCTGGCCATAGGCTACTCATGTAGGGTTCTGCATCTTATAGGTTTCTAAAAATTAAAATGTTCATTATTTAGAAATCTAAATTTGAAACGTTATTTTTATGCATTAGTGAAAGAGCATGGAATGTTGTATGATTTTACTTTATTTTGCATAAAATAAAAATAACCCCACACACCATGTTTCACTTTAACATTAACGAGTTATATTTCATCACCAACCATTGATCGATACCAGCGATGGTGGGCTTCATCTCCATCCGTTGGCTCACACCATAGCAACCCTAGTGGTCAAAGTGAGTGGCTTTCTAGATTTCACCACCAAAAATTCCCCTACTCTTGGGTGCACCTAGAGTAGGAAGGATTAGTAATGTCCTTTTACCATGGGGCTTAATAATAAGTGGAACGCAACTATCATTTTTGTCCAAGCTCACTCAAGAGTGAAGCGAAAGCCTATGAGACTTTATCTCAGTATTAGGAAAGTAGCAAGACTTAGACAGCACGGCCTCCTTCAAGGGGTAATTTTAATTCCTTAGGTGTTACCTTGAGCTAATATCCAATAGGAAGCCACTTTTTGCCATTTGAGTCACATTCCTCGATAGGAGGGTGTGCTCAAACTACCTTTTAGTAGTTTTCTATTTTTGTTACCCTTAGTTTCATAGGAATAGGGGTTTCAACATCAAAATGCACTAAACAGTATAGGGACTCACACTTAAAATTTAAATGATATAATAAATTGTTTTCTTGTGTGTTTCTTTATTGTTTGATTAATCCACCTCATGATAACAATGCACAAACTAGCTCAATCATGAGCTAGAACTGCTAAAAATTTGCAAGGAGGCATGGAACATCTCTAGTTTAGTCTAGAGGACATGGACACCAATACCCTCTACAAGGAGTCAGACCTTCAAGACATCCCCATTAGGGAGGCACCCACAGGTCCTCCAAGAAACCTTCCTGACTTGGACACCCTGATAGAATTTTATAAAAAGAATAATCCACCCACTGAGGGGCCTAGTAGGGTGGTGTCATGGATTCACATTTTGACTTGCTCTATACATCAATCAGAACATGAACATGAGTATACACCATGGCCCAGCCTGGATGAGCAAGCCACCCCACTTGATCGACCAAGGATGAGTCAAAAATATGCCCATCTAGATAGGTACGACACTCATAGTAAGATAGCCACATCATCCCATGCCTTTCTTGTAGATGAGGAAAAGGAAGACTCAAGTCATCCTCCTACTCCTCATGGAGGGTACTTCATGCAAGCATGTTATATCTCTATGCAACCCAAGTATACAGAGCTTACATTTAAGCTTGAATATCATGCATTTCTCATAGATGAGGAAGGGGACCCAAGTCATCCTCCTACTCCTCATGAAGAGTACTCGATGCAACCATGTTGCATCTCTACATCACCCAACTATACAAAGCTCACTCATAAACCAGAATATCAGGTTAATACAACCTTTAAATATCATGGAAAATAAGTAATAGATCCTTATAGGGGGAAAGACAAGATAAACCCATTCGTATTTTAGATACGAAGGTATACCAACCCCACATAACTGAGCAATGAGATCATACTCATCAGGCACTTAGGCCACATATTAACCAACAACAATAGTTGGATCAACTTTGGTTGGACCAACAAAAATTAAATCAACAATGGGTGGACCCACAATGGGCACACCTACAAAGGTTGTATCAACAAAGGATACAACAAGAGCAACAAAAAATATAATAAGAGCAATTGCAAAATGTATTGCATGAAGTGGTGCCTACACCTAGCACCTATAGGATGCAACAATGCGTAAGACACCCAATACAGTATCAAAATATTCTCCCTCAACCATACCAAAATCATGTTCAACATCAAAGGCCGCTACCTAGTTATCATCAAGAACCTCATACTCCTCAATAGTACCAAGATCAATAGGAGGAGGAATTATATGAAGAGCCCCAATGGGGACATCAAGAACAAGTAGATACCTACCCTGAATCCATTTATGATGAGGTACCTAATGATCATACTTATCACCCACCTCAACATCAAAATCGGCCCCCTCTACCTAATCAAGGGTGACAATAGGTAGATCATATCATTTCATCAAAGGCATACAAAGTGCTAACTGATCAAATAAATTCATTAGAAAAACAAGCTCAAAGTTTGGGTTATCAAAAACCCACACTAAAATAGCTTAGCAATCAACCTCTGCATCCATCAATGCCATCACCACCATACCCACCGCATTTCGAGATGCCTAAACTCGAAAATTTCAAAGGTGACAAAGACGCGCAAGAGCACGTGATAAGCTTCATCAATATGTGCTTTCATATTCAAGACAATGACTCTTTGATGTTGAGAACCTTCCTTATAACATTAGTTGGGGGTGCTTTGGAATGGTATAACCATCTACCATGCCATAGCATATACACCTTTGAGAAATTAGTCAATGCATTTTTGGAATGTTTTGCCTTTAGCATTAGGAAAAAGGTAAACTTGATTGACTTGTCTAGCCTTCATCAATTTGATGATGAGCCAATCATGGAATATGGCAATAGGTGGAGGAAGGTTATGTCAAAATTGTCTTTCACCTTACCCATCATAGAACTTACCCGAATGTTCACTAGGAGTTGTTCGAAGTAAATATCACTTCTATTACAACTACAACAATACCAAACATTCAAGGAGGCCTTAGCACAAGCCAAGGTCATTGAGGACATCAAGGTCTAGGAGGGTGACATTCAACTCTACAAAAAGGAATGGCCAAACAAGAATATTAAATGTGGCAACACGCAAAAAAATATGGCCCCAATCAATCAAGTTGTTTTGAGTATCCCCAGATCCTCAAACCAGGCCACACCACCTCAACTACCAGTGTAGCCTAATTATCAGGCTCAACCTCCATCAGCCCAATATCATACGCAATAGAATCAAATACAAGGCCAACAATATCAACCACCATGGCAATATACTCCTTTTCTAGAGATATTAGCATCAATCTTCAATCGATTATGTGAGGCATGAGCAATCAATATTCTTGAGATCCATCCATTGAATCCTAATAAGCATAGATCAAAGGGGCATAGGAAAGATCTATACTGTGCTTACCATCGACAAAGGGGTCATGACATTCAGACATGTTACCCCTTTAGAGATTTAGTACATGATATGATCAAGAGGCAAGAGCTTCAGATTGGCAATCCTCTTACCCCAAACAACCAACAAATAGGAGTCTTCCAAGACCCCTTACCCACACATGAAACAAACACAACACCTACCACTCAAGTAGAGCAACCTAGGTAGGTGAATCAGGTGTAAAGCAATTTGGGGCTGCTCAAGGTATCACACCTTCCCCCCACACAAAAAAAAAAAAACAAAAAGCTCCAAAGGCACCTAAGCCCTTTGGTCAACTCACAAAAATATCCAAATGCACCTAAGCCCTTTTGTCAATTAACAAAAATCTCTAAAGGTAGCTAAGCCTTTTGGTCAACTCAAAAAAATATCCAAAGGCACCTAAGCCCTTTGGTCAACTCACAAAATGCTCCAAAGGCACCTAAGCCCTTTGGTCAATTCACAAAAATCTCCAAAGGCACCTAAGCCCTTTGGTCAACTCACAAAAATATCCAAAGGCACTTAAGCCCTTTGGTCAATTCATAAAAAGCTCCAAAGGCACTTAAGCCCTTTGGTCAACTCACAAAAAGCTCCAAAGGCACCTAATCCCTTTGGTCAATTCATAAAAATCTCCAAAGGCACTTAAGCCCTTTGGTAAATTCACAAAAATATCCAAAGGCACCTAAGCCCTTTGGTCAACTCACAAAAAGCTCCAAAGGCACCTAAGCCCTTTGGTCAACTCACAAAAATCTCCAAAGGCACTTAAGCCCTTTGGTCAATTCACAAAAATCTCCAAAGGTACTTAAGCCCTTTGGTCAACTCACAAAAAGCTCCAAAGGTACTTAAGCCCTTTGGTCAACTCACAAAAAGCTCCAAAGGTACTTAAGCCCTTTGGTCAATTCACAAAAATCCCCAAAGGCACTTAAGCCCTTTGATAAATTAAAAAAATAAAAAAAATAAACCACAAAAACATTAAAAAATTGCAAAAATATAAAAACATTGCATTGATCACATCATCTTGCATTGCATATCATTGCATTCATTGATTAGTTGCATTAGGCATATTCATTCATTGCACTTGCATTAGAATATGTTGTTCTTGCATTACCACAAATAGCACCACACTTGTATGACTATCATGAGTCTTAATCAAACCTTTTCCATCATCATCATTTGCACTTTTCCTTATGAGATTTTTCTTATTAAGGGGTCCTCGTAAGATAGGGTAGATATCGGATGAACATCAACAATGATGTTTAGATGACCACTGACTATTTTATGCACACCTCTTAGTTTACAAAAGATCATAGGGAAAACCCTCACATTCCACATATCACTACCATCCACATTCCCCTTTGCGAGTAACTATGTTTTTCAACACAACCAATAAGTTGCTAAAGGGTGTTCACTAGGGTTTTTGATCATTCAACCATTCCTAGTTTTCCTTTTAGATTGTGTAGAAATATATCTTGATTTTTAGAAGGTAGGGTCTTGCTTTGATAGAACCTTGCATATCTCAAAATCCCAAACACAAACTCACACATTAAAATCCAAGTTTGAACAAGGAAGGATGATGCTACAACGTAGTCCTTGCCACCCTAAGCAAAAGGTGTCCCTGGCTCATCCTATTATGCGCATGGTCTAGAATGCTGAGAATTGACAAAAGGACAAGCTCCCCCTACCTAAAGCAATAAAATCCCTTGCTCCACAAAAATGAGCAAGTATCCCTAAAAAAAAGTGGTTTTCACCACTAAAGAAAATAAATCCCCTTGTTCATCATCAAAAAAATGAGCAAGAATCCCCAATCAAATAAATCAAAAGAAAATAAGGGGGTAATGAGCTTGAATCCCTAGAATCCTCAGTTATTCAAAAGTCATGGGATGATCTCCATTATAGCAATGGGTTGAATGAAACCCACCTAGAAATGGAGTAGTCTTATGCATGGTGATATGTTTGTCACATTAGCGATCTTATTTTGTACAGACCAATGTCAGCTTGTGGATGAGCTAGCTTTTGGTGGCTTGTATTTCCTAGTAGTCAAGTCCAACTACGTCCAAAATCAAGATAAGGATGACCATAAGGTGATCCTCATTATAGCAATGGGTTGAATGAAACCCGTCTAGCAATGGGGTAGTCTTATGAGTCATTAATAAACATCACATGCACACATAGGGATATTGAATATCTTGGTCTTCCTAGAAGATTTTTATCTTTCAAAGTCATGGGTAGTCAGTATACATATTTTGATTGGTCAACTAGGATGTTTGAGTCTCATGAAAACCATGTTGTTTCCCTATAACATCTTAATAGTCATCCATCCATCATCTAAATTGTCTCATATTACATATGGTTGGCTTTTAAATGTATGACTTTTGTGAAAAGGTTAACATTTGGATTGATGACTTTTATACATTATGTGGTGCTTACACTTAGTTTTTTAGGCATGTTAAAATTCATTCATTCTATTTCACATATAAATAGTGAAAATAAAAATTAAAATTAAAAAAATTTTGCATCATCATGTCATTAGTACATCACATACATGCATACATCTTACGAATTCTAGGCATACATTCATCCATCATCCATCATTGCATTCACATATAAATTCAAAATGCTCCAAAGGCACTTAAGCCCTTTGGTCAAATCAATTCAAAAGGATCCAAAGGCACTTAAGCCCTTTGGTCAAATCAATTCAAAATGCTCCAAAGGCACCTAAGCCCTTTGGTCACATCAATTCAAAATACTCCAAAGGCACCTAAACCCTTTGGTCACATCAATTCAAAATGCTCCAAAGGTACCTACTCCTTTGGTCAAATTAATTTCAAAAGGCTCCAAAGGTACCCAAATTCCTTTGGTCAAAATCAAAAGGCTCCAAAGGTAACCAAATTCCTTTGGTCAAAATCAATGCAAAAGGCTCCAAAGGTACCCAAATTCCTTTGGTCAAAATCAATCCAAAAGGTCCCAAAGGCACCTAACCCCTTTGGTCATATAACATCAAAAAAAAATCCACGACATTTGAGTGAATCTTGTATCTAGTGATTTACTCTATAAACCTGGCAATTGCAGTGATTGGTTTTCCATGCAATTTGATAGGATGAGTAAATTACCATAAGGTCACTCACCAAAAATAGTAATAAAATAGATTAAAATTAAGGTTGTAATGAGGACATGAGCCCTCTAAACTTTCGTAATGGTCCTAGAAAACCCAATCAATTAATCTTGGTCAAGCGACTCATTGCTTTCATCATTTTTCCATTTCCTCATTGACTCATCACTTGAGGGTGTAGTCATATATCACAAAATTCATAAATCAAATCAATAATCAAACACTCAATCATGCAAATTGTGTTTATTCAAGAATCATTGCCAAATATAATCATGCCCTTCTTGCTTGGGGTAGATAACAAACAAAAACTTAAATTAAACACATAACAGGACAATTGAAACTGCCTTATTGGTATCCCCAAAGGGCTAAAGTGTAGACTTAAGCTTATATTCCAATTCCCCTAAGGCTAAAGTGTAGACTTAAGCTTGTATTCCAATGCCCCTAAGGCTAAAGTGTAGACTTAAGCTTATCTTCCAATGCCCCTAAGGCTAAAGTGTAGACTTAAGCTTGTCTTCCAATGCCCCTAAGGCTAAAGTGTAGACTCAAGATTATCTCCCAATGCCCCAAAAGTTTACCAAAAAAACTCAAGTTCTTCAATTTTTCAAAAGCAATGATTCAACAATGCATGCTCTTTCCATGATTGGGGTATCTAATGTTGATTAGGTTAATGAATAACCTTAATCATTTTGACTATTTTAGTCTTATTTTTGCTCTGTGTTGTGCTTTCACACAATGCATCCCAAAAAGGGGCATCTGTAGACACCTAAAACACATCATGTTGAGGAGACTACCTATATGGACTCCTTTAAGGCCATATGACCCACCTTGGGTAGCCTAGGGCTCAATAGTGGTTTTCACCACTCAAACAAGAAGGAATTTCCCTTTACAACCAAGACCATCCCACCAAAGGATGGCCTCAAGAGACTGTCTCACCATGATATGGCCTCTAGTAAAGGTCATATCACCCTGATATGGTTGTACCAAAACAAAATTCAAATAGGACCCAGAATCCCGTGCCACGGTTAAAGCGGTTACACAAGCCAACTAAGCATAATGGCATACATAGTCAGTTGTGGGAAAGATTCAAGAATGGGCAGTTACCTTTCTTGGATCTAACCACTTCTTGGCTTCCTATGCAATATTGGACTTCCTTTTGGAATTCTATATAATGGCACCCAACCTTCATACATTTAGGATAAAGGAGTCTTCATTTTCAAGCAACAAAGTGCTACCAAATTTCAACCATGAGTCTTCCAACCCTTTTTGCATTCTTTTCTCCATGGAAAGTATGCCAATGGATAATTTTGAAGGTTGAAGATCGCACCAATTCTCTTTGTGTAAGCTAACATCCTTGTTTTAGCATTGAATTCCACCCTCTAAGTCATTCTCCACGAACACACCAATTTGTCGACCAATCCATAAATCGAACCTGACATCACCTTGCATCAATCCACAAGAGAATCGCTCGTATATTAGTGATCGTCTCTCTCAGATATGGCCCATAGGTATGACCATATCTCTTAGATATGACCCATATGTACGATCATTCTACATAGATATGGCCTCTCGAGCAAATATTTGTTTCCTATTTTCTTTCTTTTTTTAATCTTTAGCAGCATTTCTAGTTACTATTTAGCATAGATAGATTTTATTTTCATGCATGCATTCATCTTATTTCAGTTTCTTTATCATTTTCTTTGCTATTAATATGGGTCTTATCTTGAAAGGCTCTGCATATGCTTTTAATGTTCTTTAATCTTCTTGTGTGTAGATCATAGGTATCTATGAGGAAGCAATAGCATAAAGATTCACATATCATCATCATCCATTATGATAGTCTCGAAAACCTATCCCAAATCAGTTTGTGGATGTAAAAATATCCTGCATAGTACATCTGAATTATTTCATTTGTAACTCATTATATCAAGATTGGTAGCAATCCCTCAAAGGGGATCTTATTTGTAACCTTCTTGGAAAAGAACAAGATATTATTAATAAAAAGGGCATCATCCATCATTTTCTTTTATTTTGTTCTTTATATTTATGGTTGCATCTTGATTTGCTACATTTTGATCTTGTATTTCATTTCATGGATGTATGATATTTTTCAGCATTTTCAATGGACTGAAAATGCTGAAGAGATCATATATCCATGAAATAGAACACAAGATCGAAATGTAGCTAATAAAGATGCAACCATAAATATAAAGAATGAAATAAAATAAAATGATGGACGATGCCATTTTTATTAATAATTTCTGATTATTTTCCAAGAAGGTTACAAATAAGATCACCTTTGATGGATTGCTACCAATTTTGATATAATGGATTACAAATGAAACAATTTGAATGTACTACATAGGATCTTTTCACATCCAAAAACTAATTTGGGATAATTTTCTAGGATTGTTGTAATGGATAATTATGATATATGAATCTTTATGCTATTGATACCTTGTAGATACTTGTGATCTACACACAAGAAGATTAAAGAACATTAAAAACATATGTAGAGCCTTTCAAGATAAGGCTTGTATTAATAGCAAAGAAAACAAAAAAGAAACTGAAATAAGATGAATGTATGCATGAAAATTAAATCTATCTATGCCAAATAGTAACTATAAATGCTACTAAAACTTAACAAAATAAGGAAAATAGGAAATAAATCTCTGGCTGAGAGGCTATCTCTATGTAGGACGTTCGTACCTGTAGGCCGTCTCTGAAAGAGATGGCCTCCCAGGCAGAGATTTGTTTCCTATATTTCTTATTTTGTTAAGTTTTAGTAGCATTTCTAGTTACTATTTAGCATAAAATATATTTCATTTTTACGCATGCATTCATCTTATTTCAATTTCTTTGTCATTTTCTTTGCTATTAATATGAGCTTTATCTTGAAAGGCTCTGCATATGCTTTTAATATTCTTTAATATGAGTCATACCTATAGGTTTTCTCTAAAATATATGGTCGTACCTATGGGCCATTTCTTAGAGAGATGATCATGAATTTGCGAGTGATTCTCTTGTGGTCGATGCAAGACGATATTGGGTTCGATCTGTGGATTGGTAAACAAATTGGTGAATTCATGGGGAATGTCTTAGGGGATAGAATTCAATGTCAAAACAAGGATTTTATATTACACAAAGATCATAGATGCAATCTTCAACCTACAAAAATGATCCATTGACATGTTTTCTATGGAGAAAATAATGTGAAAAGGGTTGGAATCTTCATGGTTGAAATTTGGTAGCACTTCATTGCTTGAAAATGAAAACTCTTTGATCCTAAATGTATGAAGGTTGGGGGCCATTATATAGACTTCCAAAATGGAGTCCAATATTACATGAGAAGCATATAACATATGTTGTTGAAGTCTCGGGAAATTAGTCTGAGTGGAATGGAGGAGAGGAGCAACGGAGAGATTTTGAAAGTTTTAGGCGAGAAGAGTAGAGATGGCTCGGAGGGTTTGGGTAGGACCCTCGAGATTGACCCAGGCGAGGATCCAGAGGATGGGAGGCCAGCGGCGTCAGGAGGGGTTGTCCAGAGAGAGCGCGACCCTCCCCAAAAAGATCCGGACAAAGGGACCCAGATGGGCGGTGCGGGTCCCGGAGGAGGCCGGTCCTTTGCGGAAACTGTCAAGGGGAGAAAGAGTGTTTTTCTTTCACTCCCGCCCCTCATCCCGGTAAATAACAGGATAAAGGCACCTATTGATTCGATGGGGCCATGTTTAGCCATGGAAGAGTTTTCATTAGTGGGCAAGTTTTTGGGTGGAAGGCCAGATATAGAAACTATTCGGTCCTGGGCCCTATCCAAATGGAGGACGGTGGGTAGTATGGAGGTTGTTGCCCTGTCCAGGGGGTTTTTTATCATAAGATTTAACAATAAGGAGGATGCGAGCCGCGTTCTCACTGGAGGACCCTGGTTTTTAGGGAAACGCAGTCTTTTCCTCAGGAAATGGGGGGAGGATTTTGACCCTGAAAAACAGAATATCAATACTGCTCCCATTTGGGTTCGGCTCCCCAACCTTCCAGCTCAGTTTGTCAATGAGTATTGGCTGCATGGCATTGCCAGAACGATCGGAGAACTGGTGTCCATAGATCATGCAACCTTGGCTAGGACAAGGATGACACATGCAAGACTTTGCGTCAACGCCAATCTTGAATCTGAGCTGCCAAATGTTGTGGAGCTAGAGTACGACAACTACCTAAGATATCAGGTGGTGGAATATGAAAACAAGCTAGCTTATTGCCTTGAGTGTAAATCCCAAGGCCACCTACAAAATCAGTGCCCTACTCTAGCAGCAAGTAGAGACATCCACAGATCGGAAGGCAAACATGCAAATGAGAAAGGGTTTCCTAGGAACCCCCCTCTAAAAAGAGGCCCTGTTGGCAAAGGAGGGTCTAGGCCATTTAAAAAGAACTACTTTTTTCAGGAGAAGGACAAACGGGGTGTAGGGCAAAATCAGAGCAAAGACAAGCAACATCTCATCGAAGAACAGGGAAAATCAGGTAAGCCCTAAATTTCCAAGCTCAAATAAGTTCAATATTTTAGCCGATCTATCGGTAGAAGGGGAGATCGAGGAATTAGAAGAGGGAAACAGGCAATGTGTTCTCCCTGAAACCCTAGAATCCCCATCAAGGGCGGGTCCTTCAAATCCCATAACAAATAACCCCTCAATCCCCCAGGGAGGGGTAAGGCTAAGCCCCAGAGAATATAGAAAAAGGGTGGAGGAGATTGTGTCTTCGAAACCAGACCTCCCCAACATCATAGCCAGAAGCCCGCCCAACCAGCTAAAAGATTCTTCTCATAAATCAGGAGAATACGGGAAAAATATGGAGGAGTTAGAATCAATGACTGAGATGGTAGAATTGGATGATTTTGAGGAATGCGTGAGTCCGGTTCTTCAACAGTTAGATCCCCCTCAATTTAGCCCCAAGAAGACCAGGAGTACGACTAAGTCACCTATTGACTATGGCTATGAGAGAAAGAAGGGGAGGATTTCAAATGCAGAGCACAACAGAATGAGGACCGACAATGAGATTGCCAGTGGTAAACAGAAAACTCTGATACAACAAGTTATCCCAGGGCTCGAAGATAACAAATCAGGAAAACCTCCTCGGGGAAGGGGGAAAGGGAAAAACTCTAAACAATCTAAATGAAGGTTCTCTCATGGAATGTGAGAGGCCTCAATGGCCGGCCCACTCAGAGAGTGGTTAGTTCGCTAAGAAGGCAATACAATCCAACAATTTTGATGTTGCAAGAAACAAAATTAGACGAAGCCCAGTCAAAATCAATAGCAAAAAAGATGTGGAGTCAAGGGGAAATGGTGTTTATACCGGCTAGAGGAACGTCAGGGGGGCTCATGGTTCTGTGGGACCCTCGGGTAGTGGAAGGCAGTATCATCCAAGAGGACGACAGGGTGTTGAGTGTTTTTTTCCATGATATTGACAACAATAGATCGTGGATCTGCTCCAATGTTTACGCTCCTAATTCTGTTCGGGGAGAGCTTCTTTGTGGGAGTATCTGGGCAATCTGGGTGATGCTTTCCATGACATCCCGTGGGTGGTGGCAGGAGATTTCAACACGCCGCTATACCCATCAGACAAAAAGGGTGGATCAGGGCTCCCTACCAGAAGTATGGAAGACTTCAATGATTTTGTTAACTCGAACCAACTGATGGATGTGAGGCTAAGAGGAGCCAAGTATACCTGGAGCAACAGGCGTTCGGGAAGCCAACTTATCCGGGAAAGACTTGACAGGTTTTTCTTATCCAAGGAGGCGATTGTTGGGTTTGGAGACTCTACCCTGCAAACCTTTCCCAAAATTTCCTCCGATCACAATCCCATCCTCTTGGAGGTCCCAAAGTCAAACTCTTTCAAAAAACCCTTTCGTTTTCAGTCAATGTGGATCAGACACCCGGATTTAAAAGAAAGTATTTCCAAATGGTGGCAGCAACCCTTTCACGGAAGTTCAGGTTTCATTCTTGCTCAAAAGCTGAAATTAGTAAAGAATAACCTTAGAACTTGGAATAAGGAGGTTTTTGGGAACCTGTTTGAGAACAAGAAACAAGTGGGGGAAAGGCTGCAGGTCATTGACAACACGATACAGAATGGTATCAGTGATGAAGCTACTAGGAAGGAGGAACAAGCCAATCTGTCAGAATATCACAATATTTTAGCTTGTGAGGAGACTTACTGGAGACAGAAATCCAGGGCTTTATGGCTAAAGGATGGTGATTCGAACTCAAAGTTCTTTCATGTTTCTACCTTGAGGAACAGAAGTAATAATAAGATCAGAGAGTTGACCAAAGCCGATGGATCCAAAACCCAAGACTTAATTGAGATCAGGGAGGAAGCAGCAGCTTACTTCAGCTCCCTTCTCGGGGATGAATCCCAGTGTAGAGAGGAAGCCAAGGAAACCCTCCTCCAGTCCATTCCGAGTTTGGTTGATGAGGCCATAAATGGTAAGCTTCTTGCTCCCTTCACTGATGAAGAAATCAGAAAAGCTCTGTTTAGCATGGATCCTGAGAAGACCCCTGGCCCTGATGGGTTCCCTCCTCGGTTCTACCAAGTTTTTTGGGACACTGTAGGAGCGGATGTCATCTCTGCAATCAAAGAATTTTAGGCTTCAAAACATATCTCGAGAGGGTTCAAGTCCACCTTTATCGCCCTGATTCCTAAGGGCCCAACTCCAGAGACAATGGCAGATTTCAGACCGATTAGTCTATGCAACGTGTCCTACAAGATATTATCAAAAGCCATTGCTAACAGGATGAAAGAAATTTTGCCCCTCATTATCGACCCTAGCCAAGGCAGCTCTGTTCGGGGAGATCAATTTTGGATGGTGTGATCACAGTCCATGAAGCTTTGCACTCTGCAAGTCAAACCAACAAGGCGGTCTTAGCCCTAAAGCTCGATATGAACAAAGCTTTTGACCGCATTAACTGGGATTTTTTGATGGCTGTTCTTCTGAAGTTTGGCTTTCATCCTCAGTGGGTCAGGCTGATAAAAGAGTGCATATCCGAACCCTGGTTCTCAGTTCTGGTCAATGGCACGACAGTTGGGTACTTCCAGAGTCACAGAGGGCTCAGACAAGGAGATCCAATAAGCCCAATGTTGTTCGTCATTGTGGCAGAGGCTCTGGGTAGAACTATTAAAGCAGCTTGCAATGTTGGATTAATTTTGGGGATCAAAGCCACCTCTCTCATCAACCCTATTAGTCACCAACAATTTGTGGATGACACTTTGATGTTGACCCAGTCGTCTGTGGTTGAAGCTAGAAGGATTAAGCACATTCTCCAACTCTACGAGGATGCGGCGGGTCAGAAGGTGAATTTCAACAAGAGTAAGCTCTACTTCCTTAACACCCCAAATCAGAGGCAAGCCAGAATAGCTCAAATTTTGGGATGTTCGATAGCGACTCTCCCTACCACGTATCTAGGCCTTCCCCTTTTCTACGGTTCTCCGTGTGTATCTATGTGGGATAGAGTGGTAGAAAGAATCCAAAAAAAATTGGTTGGCTGGAAAGGACATTTTTTATCTCAGGCCGAGAAACTCACCCTCACTAAGGCTTCCTTACAGAGCATTCCGGTTTATTTTCTTTCTATTTTTAGGGCTCCGACCAGAATTCACCAAAAAATTGAACAGATTCAAAAGAACTTTCTCTGGTCTGGATCAGAGGAAAAACAGAGGATCCACCTTGTGGGCTGGGGCAAGGTTTGTAGGCCGAAAGAATACGGGGGGCTAGGACTGAGAAGAGTTGCTCATCTAAACACAGCTTTAGTAGCTAAACAAGCTTGGCGTCTTATTAACAATGAGGAGAATGAGTGGACTGCCATAATTAGAAGGAAATATCTTCAAGGTTCTGACTTCCTAGATGATACGGTGCTCAGGAGAGGTTATGCATTTTGGAAAGAAATCTTATCAAGCAGAGAGGTCATTAAGAAAGGCATAAGATGGGTCCTTGGTAATGGATGAGAAGATCGGGTTCCGGGATGACGGGTGGGCCAAGGATGAAGTGTTATCTCAGGTTCCTCACCTAGCGAGGGTCAAAAGAATCACGAGAGGATCTCTATGGAAGGAAAGTAGCTGACTTCATGAGGTAGGACAGAGGAAGGCTTATTTGGAAATAGATAAGGATCCTAGGATTTGAAGCCGTTTCAGAAGAAATCCAAAGCATATTGCATCAACAATTCATCTCCATGAGTCCTGGGCAGGATCATGTAATTTGGGCAACTTTCGAAAATGGGTAGTTCTTAGTCAAATCTGCATACATGCTAATGGTAGATTCTGAGGACCCCATTCTCCAGACTCAGTTGGTGTGGGTCAAAAAGCTTATTCCTAAAGTTGCAATGTTCTCGTGGATGGCGATCCAAGGCAGGATTCTTACGATTGACAACTTGATAAGGAAAGGTATGATAGTTGCTAACCGCTGTTGTTTGTGCAGGGCCAATTGGGAGTCCACCCTCCATATTTTCCTTGAATGCCCGGTCTCTTTGAGCATCCTCAATAGGTTATTTCAAGCCTTTAGCATTTGTTGGGTCAGACCAGCCACCATCATTGACCTCTTCCACCAATGGCCAAATCCCTTCGTTAGCCTTAGGTTGAGGTTTTTTTGGAAGATCTGTCTCCACCATTTTCTGTGGCAGATTTGGCTTGAACGAAACCATAGAGCTTTCCATGAGTCGAGCCATGATGCCACCTCCATCACCAATAAGATCCTTACCTTTGCCCGTGAAAACGTTAGCCTTATTCCTCATGAAGCTCGCAATCCTCCCCTCTGGGAGAGACTGATCGCTCACTCTTTAAATCTTACCCTGGTTGAGAAACCCTTGTCCCCCAAGATCAATCCTAGAGTAGATGTCAGGTGGAAACCGCCCCCAGTTGGATGGCTCAAGCTTAACTTTGATGGGGCTTCTAAAGGTAACCCTGGCAGAGCAGGGGCTGGAGGAGTAGTGAGAGACCATCAAGGCTTTTTGGTGATGGCCTTTTCTGAGCAGTTGGGAACAAGGACTAACAACGAGGCGGAAGCAAGAGCGCTATGGAGGGGTCTTCAGATGGCTCAGGAGATTGAAGATAATCTTATCATCGAAGGAGATTCCCTGCACGTCATAAACCTTATCAGCAATGGGAAAATTCCTCCGTGGCGGTTTAAGACTGTCATCGAAGAGGCTAGGATCCTCTACCAAGCCAGGAATGAGCGAAGGGCCCAGCACGTGTTTAGGGAAGCTAATAAAACTGCTGATATCTTAGCCAATATAGGGGTGGAAGCCGATGGGTTGGTCACTTGGGAACTCGGGGTTCCAAGTGATGTGGACAAGATTATTCAAAATGATCGCCAATGTTGATGCATCTGTGGGGTTTGGAAAAAGGAAGAGGAGTTTTCTGTCTCCCGAAGCAGTCCTATCGTGATTTCGCGACAAAAAAAGGCAAGTGCGACCACGGACCAAAACTGTCGCGATATCGCGACGTGTCGTCGTATCATGGTCAAAGTAGAGCAGGAGAGGTTTTGATCGATAATTGTCATGATATCGTGACTTGTCGTTATCGCGCTCAAAAGAAGCTGTGAAGAGCACATAAGGAAACTGTCGCGATATCGCGACGTGTCGCGTATCGCGGTCAAAGTAGAGCAGGAGAGGTGTTGACCAAAAAATGTCATGATATCGTGACATGTCGCGTTATCACGCCCAAAAGAAGCAGTGAAGAGCTTAGAGGAAATTTGTCACGATATCGCGGCTTGTCGCATTTTTGCGACTTGGGTTTCGCGGTGCTCAATGCTGGAAAAATTTAAGTATGGAAAGTTGTCGCGGTTTCGCGACGACAGAGGTGGGAGCGCCCAGCAAGAATGTCGTGATTTCGCGACGTGTCGTCGTATCGTGGTCAAAGTAGAGCAGGAGAGGTGTTGACCAAAAAATGTCACGATATCGTGACATGTCGCGTTATCGCGCCCAAAAGAAGCAGTGAAGAGCTTAGAGGAAATTTGTCACGATTTCGCGGCTTGTCGCATTTTCGTGACCTGTTGCGGTTTCGCGGTGCTCAATGCTGGAAAAAGTTAAGTATGGAAAGTTGTCACGGTTTCATGACCGACAGTGGCAGAGGGGAGCGCCCAGCTAGAATGTCACGATTTCGCGACGTGGAGGCGGCATCGAAGCAGAAGACTGAAAGATGTCACGAAATCGTGACATGTCGCATTTTCGTGACTTGTCGCGAAATCGCGGAGATGATGAAAATGAAGCAGAAGGCTGAAAGATGTCACGATTTCGTGACATGTTGCATTTTTGTGACTGGTCGCGAAATCGCGGAGATGCTGGGATTTGTTGTTGAAGGCAGAAAGATGTCACGAAATCGTGACATGTCGCATTTCTGCGACTTGTCACGAAATCGTGGAGGGGCTTGCAGGCAAAGCAGAAGGCAAAAATGGAATGTCGCATTTTCGTGACTTGTCGCATTTTCGTGACTTGTCATGAAATCGCGGTGTTGCATGAAGTTGAAGCAGAAGGCAGTTTGTTGTCGCGATTTCGTGACATGTCGCATTTTCGCGACCTGTCGCGAAATCGTGGAGTTGCTGGCAAAGGAAGCAGTTGGCTGTTTGATGTCGCGAAATCGTGACATGTCGCATTTTCGTGACTTGTCATGAAATCGCGGTGATGCTGGAAAATGAAGCATAAGGCTGTTTGATGTCGCGATTTCGTGACATGTCTCATTTTCGTGACTTGTCGCGAAATCGCGGAGGTGAGGGTAGATGAAAGCAGAAGGCTGAGGTGCGTGAAGCTATTTCAGAAGGGGGCTTCAGATGGGTTCTAATAGCGTAGGACAGTCTGTCCCTATTGATTTTTTGATCTGTAACAGCTCTGTGCTGATTCTTGTAAAAGGTTTTGGGTCAACCTAGAAAACCCGTTTGCAATGAATTTGATCCTTAATTACCAAAAAAAATATTACATGAGAAGCCAATAAGTGGTTAGATTCAAGAAAGGTAACTTCCCATTCTTGAATCTTTCCTGCAACTAACTGTGTACGTCATTATGCTTAGCTAGCTCATGTAGCCACTTTAACCATGGTATATTTGAATTTTTTTTAGGCATAACCATATTAGGGTGATATGGCCTTGATTTGAGGTCGTCTTTTGGTAAAATGATCTTTGGAAGTCATCCTTTGGTAGGACGGTCTTAGTTGTAAAGGGAAATTCCTCCTTTTTTGAGTGGTAAAAACCATTGTTGAGTCCTAAGTCTATCCAAGGTGGGTTATATGGACTTAGAGGAGTCCATATAGGTAGTCTCCTCAACATAACATGTTTTAGTTGTCTATAGATACCCCTTTTTTGGGTGCGTTGTGTGAAATCACAACGCAGAGAAAAAATAGATGACCTATAGTCAAATTGAGGGTTGGTAATGTTCATTGATCTGATCAATATTAGATGCCCCAATTATAGAAAGAGCATACATTTTTTAATCATTGCTTCCAACACTTTGATGGACTTGATATTAGGTAAAATTTTTAGTCGAGGGTAGATTTTCTACATTAAATGACTTTAGGTATACCTAATCTTGGTAATATTAAACGTTTTAGGTAGATTTTCTACGAGTCGGATTTCAGACTTACCAAGTGTTTATTGAAATTTTTGCTTTTGCCCCAACAAATAGGGAAGTGTATGATAGTTTTTGGCAATGCTTCTTGAATGAATGCAATTTGCATTGATTGAGTGTTTGATTATTGACTTCAATTATGAACTTTGTAATTATATGACTACCCCCTCAAGTGATGAGTCAATAGAAGAGATGGAAAATTCTGAAAAAGATCATACATCCATGCAATGAAATACAAGATCAAAATGTAGCAAATAAATATGCAATCATAAAGATAAATAATGAAATAAAATAAAATGATGGACGAAGCCCTTTTATTAATAATATCTTATTATTTTCCAAGAAGGTTACAAATAAAATCCCCTTTGAGATATTGCTACCAATATTGATACAATGAGTTAGAAATGAAACAATTTGGATGTACTATATAGGATATTTTCACATCCACAAATTAATTTAGGATAGGTTTTCAGGACTGACATAATGGATGATGATGATATGTGAATCTTTATATTATTGCTTCCTCGTAGATACCTATGATCTGCACACAAGAAGATTAAAAATAAATAAAAGCACATATAGAGCCTTTCGAGATAAGGCCCGTATTAATAGCAAATAAAATGACAAAGAAACTGAAATAATATGAATGCATACATAAAAATTAAGTCTATCTATGCTAAATAGTAACTAGAAATGTTGCTAAACTTAAAAAAAAAAGGGAAATAGGAAATAAATCTTTGCCCAGGAGGTTGTCTTTGTGCAGGACGGTTGTACCTATGGGTTGTCTCTAAAAGATATGATCGTACCTGTGGATTGTCTTTGAAAGAGATAGACACTAATCTATGAGTGATTCTCTTATGGCCAATGCAAGGTGATGCTAGGTTTGATCTATGGATTGGTCGATGAATTGGTGCATTCATGGAGAATGGATTAGGGGGTAGAATTCAATACTGAAACAAGGATGTTAGATTGCACAAAGAGCACATATGCGATCTTCAACCTTCAAAATGATCCATTGGTATGTTTTCTATGGAGAAAAGAATGCAAAAAGGGTTTGAAGCTTTGTGGTTGAAATTTGGTAGCACTTCATTGCTTGAAAATAAAAACTCTTTAATAAATGTATGAAGGTTGGATGTCATTATATAGACTTCCAAAAGGGAGTCCAATCTTGTATAGGAATCCAAGAAATGGTTAGATCCAAGAAAGGTAACTTCCCATTCTTGAATCTTCCCCATAACTAACTGTGTATGCCATTATGCTTAGCTGGCTCATGTAACTACTTTAACTATGGTAGGGTATTCTGGGTCCTACTTGAATTTGCTTTTGGCATGACCATCTCAGGGTGAGATGGCCTTGACTGGAGGTCATCTCAAAAGGCTTTGCATATGCTTTTAATGTTCTTTATTCTTATTGTGTAAAAATCATAGGTATCTATGAGGAAGCAATAGCATAAATATTCACATATTATCATCCTCCATTATGATAGTCTCAAAAACCTATCTCAAATCAGTTTGTGGATGTAAAAAGATCCTACATAGTACATTCGAATTGTTTCATTTGTAACTCACTATATCAAGATTTATAGCAATCCCTCAAAGGAGATATTATTTATAACCTTATTGGAAATAAAAAGACATTATTAATAAAAAGGGTATCATTGATCATTTCCTTTTATTTCATTAATTATCTTTATGGTTGCATCTTCATTTTCTACATTTTGATTTTGTATTTCATTGCATGGATGTATGATATTTTTTATCATTTTTAGTGGTGATCACGATGGGACTACAAATTGCCAGTTACACCAACTACTCAAATGCTACCTACTCCTCCCAGAATCATATTACTTCTAACACCATCTATTGTCCCTACATTACCAGTCTCAAACCCCCAAATAGCTGCCTTCAAAGAAATGGTAACAACTATGAAAAATTACTCAAATGAGTTTATTGTTATGAAAATAAGGGAATCTAAGAGAAAATTTCAACCATAAAGGTTTTCATATATCACAAGGGATCAAGTTACCTCCACTAGTAAACTCTTAGAAAAATCTAGTACAATTTATAGTAATCAATAAGAACAACCTTTTGCATTAGGATCCAAGTTTGATTATTGGTGTTCAACATGTAATGACTCAAATGGTGAGAATACATGTATGATGCATCAACATCACATTCATAATGTTTCCATATAAAATGCAAAAATGGCCTAAAATATTCAGGTGAATATGTTGAGTAGAATGGATTACAATTTCATGATGTCGGTTGTTGAACAAGTAGACTTCCTAACAAGATACAAGAATATTCCTTTGTCAATTGATCCTAAAGTCATGGACTCTTTCAAATTTCCCTCTAAGATAAAAGATCCTCCAAAAGGAGATGTTCCTCAAGTAGCTCCACCTCAAAATCCAACTCAATGACATCAAAAGGTGATGAAGGAAGGAGAAGAAAAAGAATAAGTCAAATATAAGCTCAGATATCCTTCCTTGACTAAACGATAGAGGATTGAGGCCACTAAGAAGTAAAAAAATAATTATGATGAACCTATAAAAGAATTCAAAAAACCTGACTCTCCTAGTTTCAACATTGTGAAGGAATTAAAAAAGACTCCATCAATGGCAATCATGTATGATGTACTTCTTATCCCAAGATAAATTGATCTTTTACAAGATTCACTCAAAACAATAAAGAATCAAGATAAGTAGGTAGATCTCAATTTGGCTCAGGGGCACTCGACTTCAATAATATGAAAAAATAGACCATCTCCATTCTATATATCCTTACAGATGGAAGGATGTGTGGTACATAACTGTATGATTGACTCTAGAGAAACTATTACTGTAATTCCAAAAATATTTTATGAAATAATGGGTATGGTACAAGGAGTAGTCCTAGAGTACTACAGCTAGATGGAACACCTATGAAAATAGTAGGTGTAATCAAAGATGTCCCCATGAAGTTGCATAGAATATCTCAAATCACTATCATCTAAGAAATTGTGGTGGTAGATTTGGAACCTTACTTTGGGATGTGTTTGTCAAGAGAGTTTAATACCAAGATGGGTAGTTATTTATCCCTTAATTATTCACATATATAAATCTCATTTAGAGGCAAAAGAATCAAAATATTCTCGAAAAAACCATCTTCTTTCCACATAGAGAATCTTGAAGAAGAAAATCATCAAGTTGACATAATTAATATAATAACTGAAAATGGAGACTTAATGGAGGAAGTACTAAAGGATATTCAAAGTGAATATCAATTCTCTATCAAATAATTTAATGCTATGATTGAGACATGAATTGGCACCTACTCAATCATGAAGTTGGAGGAAAAGAAAAGCACAACTCTAATAGAGTAGATTCCCCACCAAGAACAAATATGGAAGCTATTTTTTGATGGTGCCAAATGCAAGAATGGTGTTGGAGTAGGTATAGTGCTAATATCACCTTATAGAATGGAAAATTCCTTCTCAAAATGGTTTACATGGAGCTATACAAACAATGTAGAAGAATATGAGTCACTTTGCCTAGGGTTGAAGAAGGCTAAAAATATGAGAATCAAGCAACTACAAATATTTGGTGATTCTAAGTTGATAGTCAATTAGGTTATAGATAAATGTAGTAGATTGATAAATGTAGTAGTAAACAACATTATCTTAAGGTATACATAAATAGAGTATGAGACTTACTAGAATTATTTTAAGCTCTTAATATCAAAGCTATTTTTAGAGAATAGAACAGTCATGCTAACATATTAGCATTTATGGGAGCTAAATTTTGTGCAGTATCTAATATCATTCATAAAGAAAAAATGGTAAGGTTTTTTTATAGACCTGTTGTTCACGAATCTGCCACAGGAAAGGATTTTTACAATTGCGCCCTAGACCCGGCCAACATTGAAAGGCTGGAAGCAAGAAATGGCTCCCAGACCAATCTCCAGAGTGGGCTGGTTCCCTCTACTATTCTAAAATTGGGTTTAAGATAGGGTTGCTGGAAAGAGATTTAAAAGGTTGCAGAAAGAAATGGGAAATATGGCCACAGGCCGAAGTGATGGGATCAGAAAAACAATAGCAGGAAACTACAAACGCAACAACAGCAAGTAACATAAGAAATCAGCTTAATCTTCGCACAATCACATGCCGCAAATCCCTCCAAACTCACATTCCAGGAATCGTACCCTGATCGCAATATTTAAATCCGAGTATGCGAGAATTTAAATGTAATAGCAATGCAGGAGTACGAATGCTATTAGAAATGCAGAAAACAGAAAAGAAATTCATCCATGCAACGCTTGAAAAATTAGAAATTGATCCTTTTATTCCCGTAGATACAATTCCAGTTTCTAGCAGCAAGTTTTTCCAACCTTTTGAAATGAGAATTACATTGGTTTTTATAGAGGTCCGTCCTCTTTGCAGCATTAAATATTTTAAACCGACCTTCTTGAGATCTACAATTATGCGAAGGAAACGAGGAACATGATCCCCTTAATTGCAATCTCGAAGAAATAAAAATTAAAGGCAATGAAACGTTCGTGGTTCTTCATTAAATTCATTTTTGAAGATATGCATGAAACCGTTACGCCAATCCACGAACAACTTTGAACCAATAAATCCTTCAATTTTGGTGGCCTGGGTGCTTCTTCGACTTTAACCGCCTCGGAAATCCGCAAAGCATTTAATTCGGGTCAATATTAAATCGTCGAAAACCAAAAATATCTCCTCGGCCGTTCATACTGCACTTGGCGGGAAAACAGTTACAGGTCGCGAAAACGCGACGGGTCGCGAAATCACGACATATTTTTATGCCGTACGCTTCGCTGCTGAAGACCCGCGAAAACGGAACATGTAGCGATTTCGCTACATGTTTCCGTCGTTGGCTCCTCCCTGCGCTCTGCCCCACGAAAATGGAACATGTAGCGATTTTGCTACATGTTTCTTCTCTCCGCACCAATCGCCATTTTCCATCACGATTCGCTGACATGTCAGCGACGCACTGCAAATTTTCACTTCGTGCCTTTGAAGCTGCCCGGGTCGCGATTCGCTGACATGTCAGTGAATTGCTGCAAGTTTTGACTTAATGCCTTTGACGTCGGCCGACCCGCGATTCCGGAACACGTCGCGATATCGTGACGGTTCCGTCCAACCTGCCTGCGTTGACTGCGTTGACCGCGATTCTGAAACATGTCAGCGCATCGCTGCAGTTTTTTAACTTAACCATTTTTTGCTCAATTTTTCTCCTTTTTTCGCCCAAGCTGCATCAAAGCTGAAGTCAAAGGTCAGATTTCCAACAATACACTAATGCATTAATCAATGAGAATCAATGTGGCAAAAATGCCAACAAGACCTTTTGTACCTAATAAGGACATATTTTGGCAAGTATTTTATAATGATGAACAAGTCATCAACTTCCTAATTCAAGAAATGAATTGTGCAGGTAACTTGTTTCCAGAAGAAGATGAACCATTTGAAATGATTTAGATCAAGAATAATTATATCCCAAAAGGATTGATAAATATTGAAAGTTTATTTGATGGCAGTGATAGGCCAACTAATCACAAAATTAAGGTTGATAGTCAAAATTATAAAGATGTGCAAATTGAACCTGGAAAGGATATCAAAATTGATGTACACTATTTAGAAGAAGTCAACCAGACTTTGGATTTATGCAAAGAATTTAATGATATCATAGCATGGACCTATGATGATCTCAAGGTATACAACAAGGATACTATCCAACATACTATTAATATAATGCCATATGTAAAGCCTTTTGAACAGAAGTAGCAACTAGTAAATCCCAAAATAGAGACTCTAATAAAGCAAGAACTATTGAAGCTATTAAATTCTAAAATCATATACCCCATTACGCACTCTATATGGGTTTCCAACCTAGTCCTGGTAAGAAATAAAATGGAGACATCCATATCTGTATGGATTTCAAGAATCTAAATCAAGCTTCCCTAAAGTATCACTACCCTATTTCACAAATCGACCAAATCCTGTACACTATAGTTAAAGCCAAGAGATCCTCTTTATTGGATGGGTTTTCTAGTTTTAGTCAGATATGGGTAAGAAATAAATACCAATACAAGATTACATTCACCACCAAATGGGATGCATTTGCATATCAATGTATACCTTTTGTCTTATCAAATGTACGTACTGCTTTCCAAAGGACTATAGATTTAGAATTTGATGAACTAGTAAACAAGATCATTGTCATCTACCTGGATGACATGACTGTATTATCTCATGATAAGAATAAATATGTTAAGCACCTCCATATGGTATTTGATAAATATAGAGAATTTTGGGTCTCATTGAATCTAAGAAATCAATATTTGCAGTGCATGAAGGAAAATTATTGGGACATGTGATATCAGAATCAAGAATGGCAATTGATCCAGATAGAGTAAAGGTTATTCTATCTTTCCCTCTCCCACTGAACAAAAAGATACTTCAGTAAATTTTTTATCAGATTAATTTTATCCAGAAATTCATCTTGGACTTTGTTCAAATAGTAAAACTAATGACTGAGATGTTGCAACAGGAAGTGGAGTTCAAATGGATAGATGTCTCGAAGAATGCTTTCAGGGAGATCAAGGAAGCAATATCTCAAGCTATTATTCTCATTGAATTATATTACTCCAAAGACTTCATTCTCTATGCATTTGAAGTAGAGGGAAGCTATGCCACTATTCTTACTCAAAAAAAGGAAGATAATGAATGACCGATTGCTTTCTTAAGTCAAACATTCCATGATCATGAAGAAAAGTATAATTTCATTGAGAAACAGGTTTATACAGTCATGAAGTCTCTAAATAAGTTTAGATATTTTGTTTCTCAAAGCAATACTTTGGTGTATGTAGTACATCCAAATATCTAGAACTTTGTGACTCAGGGAAAACTTGGTGACAAAAGATTCAATGGGTGACTAAGATTCAAGAGTATGATGTTGAAATTAGATCGACAAAGTTGATAAGAGGTAGAGCCCTATATCAAAGCTTAGTAGATTCTGCATGTCAAAATATCAATATGTTGAATCAAAATGAATAAAATGCTCAGTCAAAAATGGAAGCAATATAGCCTAACCCTTGGATCAAGCAGTTATGGTATTATTTCACTACAAGGAGGTGTTTGGAAGGCTTAAATGCATCTCAAAGGTACCAGTATAGATTACATGCTAGAAAGTATATTATGATTAAATATTTCTTATATCATAGAAACTTTGATGGGGTGCTATTAAGATGCTTACATCCTAAGAAAACTAAAGAAGTGCTCAAGGAGTTTCACAGTGGTTTCTTAGGTGTTCACTATTTCTAATAGACTACTGCATGAAATATTTTAAGGTTAAAATATTATTGGCTATTCATTTTTTCAAACGCTTTCAAATTAGCTAAAGCTTGTAATAAATGTTAGAAATTTATAGGCAAAAGTAAACATCCGAAAATGCCACTCTAATTGATAGTTGTAGAACCATTTCAACAATGGAGATTGGATTTTATTGGTATGATTAATCCCAACTCATATACCAGACACAAGTACATTTTGATAGTGGTGGATTATTTTACAAAAGGGATGAAAGTGGAAGCTATGAAACATGTTGATCAAGATATCATGATTGAATTTTTAGAAATATTGATCACTAGATTCAGAATTTTGGCCACCATTATCTCAGATAATGTTGAATCCTTTCTAGGGCTAAAACTATTGATTCTGTGAGAAAGTATGAAATATACCATAATGCTTCATCAAAATATTACCCTCATGGAAAGAGTCTTGCAAAATCTACCAATAAGAATCTGTTGAAAATCATCAAAAGGAGTATTGAACACAATCCTAGAAGTTGGCATTGCTAGATCAAGCACTTTGGGCTGATTAGATCATGATCAAAATGTCTTTGAGATCTTCACCTTATGCTCTAGTTTATAGAAAATAATTTGTGCTACCAATCAACCTAGAGCTTTCAATGTTGATATTCATAACTAAAAATTGTTTGGATGATTTATAGCCTATAGAAAAAATGATGATTCAATTAGAAGAAAAACATGAACATGTGTATAATAATTTTGTCATTGTCAAAGATTTAATAAGTGTTGGTTTGGTAAAAGGGAAATGCCAAAATCATTTGAAGAAGGTGACTTAGTATTTAAGTGGCATGTGAAAAAAGCAAAGCCTAGATCACATGAAAAGTTTGATTCAATGTGGTATGAACCATACATAATTGAGCAAAAGAAGGATTCGAATGCATTCCAATTGCACCACCTAGATGATCATCTATTGACAATTATAATAACAACCAACATATAAATTATTATGCTTAGGATAAGTGGAATCCACCATGTATATATGTAAATATGACACGTGTACACTTCTTGTAAATATTTTAGTTTGTTTCTTCTAAAATAAAAAGGGTTTCTTTGTAATTAATGCTTATGTGTGGAAGATCATCCATTAATTTTATATCTCAGGTTGCACACTCCCTTCATTGCATTTCAATTGGATAACCAATCAATATGTCTAAATATGATTAAAATCCCTTAACACACCTCACAAAGCAATTTCTAGCTAAAAGGTTGTTAGAATTTGCAAGCCAACCACAATTGATAAATCCAAGAATTGTATTTTGTCAGATGAAATATCGAGTACAACATGTAAAATTAATGTTACAATGGTTGGTAATCCTTATAGTATTTGCTTTGATTAGAAGGTCCACAAAATTATGCACCCTTAACTGACCTATGAAAAGTAGTTATTCCAAAATACACTTTAAGCAATGAACCGATTTGTTGCCAACCGACAGTTTCAAATTATGATAGAATGTTATTAGACAACAGTGTACTTTCATAGCATATGTGTAAAATCTCCCAAAAATGTAACCATCTCAAGGTAAATATTCCTAGGCACGTAATCCATCACATGAAGATAATAACACTCCAAATTAGTGAAACATGTAGCCAAATAGTATAAATTAAATTTTACTTGCAAATATTCTTTACCTTACAGGAGTTCTAAATATGAGTTGCAGGCAAAAGCTTCAAAATATTTTAAAGGAATAAGTTGCTAGCAATATATGAAGAATCAATGAAAATAGCTAGAGGAAAGAAGAGTGTTGTACAAAAATCTATGAAATATCTACAAGACGATATGATGGGCATTCATGACACAGTGCTTACAATTAAATCCAAGTTGAGGAACTCCCAAATCGATTGTAAATAAAAATGGAAGAAGTTTTCTAAAAATTGTTTGGTCGATGTGGCTTATCGCTCACAACTCAATAGATTTGTGCCTAAAATAGTGCACCCATATCCAGAGCTCATCAATGTAGTAGTTAAATTCTATGATCCTAATACAACCATCTTGTGCAATTTCAAATTTGAGCCACTATTTACTATTAATTGAGAACTCATAATGGAAGCATTTGAAATAAAATATACCCCAGATATCATAACAAAGGAAGTCGTATTGGATGATCAAATATTTTACCTAAAGAATGATACAATCTAAGAATGGCTTGTTAAAGTAGGAGGAAAATTGCCAGAGGGTTTCATGACTAAGAATAGAAAGCTCATAGAATTCAATTATGAAGTGTAATCTATATTTTCTAAGCTAGCAATATTTTTGGACCTGAGGATTGATGTGAGATTTTACACATATTATATGGGTATGGCAAATGCATTTATGGTCGGTTCCTCCTATGTTATTTTGGACTAAACTGGATTTTTGGCCATCGGCATACATAAACAACTAAAGTCTATTAAGAACATAAAATGGAAAAATGTGATGTATTACATACCAATCCTATGTGGCTTGGTTGTTCCTATTCTATATGAATTCAATTGGAAAACATAATATTCAGGTGTAGAATATAGATGAGCATGGTGTCGTACGCTCAATTATGACCAAAACCATGTTTTGAGAGAGAGTAATTCATATCTTGAATTCAATAGATAGTTTCTTGGACCAACCGTAGCAACAATTTATGGCAAATACCCTCGCATCACACCAAACGCTAAAGATATTTTGAGAGGGAAAATGTAAGAGCAAGAGATTGGTACTTCTTGGAGCAAGGTACCATAATCAGACTCTATAGCTTCTCCAAATATCCCTATTTGCTTCCATATTATGTCACCAATTGGGAGTTTGGACTTGAATATTGTAGGAAAATATATGTGATAGAGCAGAGTTTTGGTCTAAGAGCAATAAATACTACAATATTTAAGCTCCCCATAAATTTTGAGTGCAACACTATGTCTAGGAGGTAATCATAGTAGCATCATGACCTATAGGCCAAGTTGGATTCATTAAAGCTACCATTAGTACCACATATGTGGCATTATGACCCAAATGGTGTTTTGTTTAAAAGGATAGATAGAATAAATAGTAAATCACCTCCATTCAAACATGTGATATGCATGAACATAGAAAATTTTAGGAACTTAGCTGAAGATCAGGTGGCACCATTTGACTATATGGAAATGCAAGAAATGTTGCCATCGATGAAGTGCTACAAGTATGTGTAGGTTTTCAACCCAGAAAGGAATGTATATAAATTACTCAATTTGAACATCATATAAACAATCAAGGATGACAAGGTATGGGAGGAATACAAAATTGAAGAATGGTGGGTAACTCAGTGTGAATGCAACTTGATTAAGAAGGCCAAACCAAATGATAATAATGATAGTTTGTTCAATGTAAAATTTTATGTCGAGTATATTAATTGGAAGCAAGCTCATGAAAGAGAAATCTTTCTAAAATTCCTAAGAATTCAAATGATTGAGGACATAGGAAATGAATAAGATGAGGATTCAAAGGTAGAAATCCTATAACAACTATTGGCCTCTCCTACGAGAGGTGAGGCTGAAGCAAAAGAAGAAACATTACCTCATCATACATCCATGTTCTACATCATAAGATCAACTACTCATAAAATATCTAAGGTACCTTCAAAGGCACAACCTAAATCTTCTAGGTAGAGCTCCAAGTTATGCAAGAAATAAAAGTACCACCCAAATATGAGAAGTTAGAAAATAGTGATTTTAGAAAGAAAAGGAACAAAAAAAAAGCAAGGGGTAAGAATTATAGCAAGAAGTGCAAAGGTGCAAAGAAAAAATCATGCAAGTAGAAGCTAAATAAGTAAGAAAGAAAGAGCTTAGAATAAAATCAGTTGAATCCATTTAGACGAAGGAGCTACAGATAGGAGCACAAGATCAATGTATGTCTCATAGAAATTATTCACTCCTGATTCCCTCATCAATTGAAATTCTAACCTCCCCACCACACCAATATCATCCATCTTCAAAAATGACCCCTGCAATTATAGAGCTTATAGCATAAGCACACCCCTCTCCTTTAACTTTGCCTTCCACCTCACAAACTCCACCAGTTCAATTGACCATCCCACAATTTCTTAAGCCCATTCTATTGATTGAACAATACACCACACATGATTCTCTACCTCATTCTCCATCATCCATTCCTTCGCTCATAGCCCAAAAAAGTTAGATTTTATATAAAACTATATCCTCTACAAAATTTATGATTTCCTATCATATTACCCCACTATCGACCTTCCTAGATATCTTGTTTCTCCTAGTAGCTACTGAAGAGCCACTATCAAAGGTTTTATCTACCATTCATTTAGTAGAGGAGAATCAATGAAAGTAGGAGGAAGAAGAAGAGAAGCTTGAAAATCTATGAGATAAAGAGGAAGAAGTTGTTGCCATGGTTTATGACGCACTAGATCCCATCAAAGGAACAAGGATTAAGGTGATAGCTAAACCAAAATTCAAAAATCTTACCTCCTAGATGAGATCAAAATATTGGAAAATAGAGGATCATAGTAGATATATCTCCAATACATAAAATGAATAAACCCTCTAGGACATTCAAACATAGGTAGAAATATTGTTCATATAATCCAAAAAAATGAACAAAAGTTCTGGTAGCCACTAAAAGGAATATCGAAACCCTTGAGGTCAAATTTGACAAAGAAATATTGGATTGAGATGTCCTAAAAAATAAAATCATAACATTAAAGGGCATCATTTATAAATTCCCCTCTGAGAAGAAGTTGTAGTAGAGAGATGAAACGATCAAGCACCTGGAGACGAATCTATAGAAGATATAGGAAGAGAAAAAATAGCAATATTCAAAGCTGACAGAGCTAAAGGACAAATTACAACAGTAAGAGTAAGATTTATCCATAACCATGAATGAGTTATAGCAAGAAAAGGATAAGCCACATGGCTCACAAATTTCCAAGGATTGGCTTAGACAAGTCAAGAGTCACTATTAGGTAAATATAAGAGCAATTTTGCCTACTTTCCTCCCTTTCTATACAAAGCTTTAGAAAATTAGTGTTACTTCTATAGATGTCAGAAAGGAGATAGAAATAGGATAAAATACTCTAATAACCAATATTTTGGAGGCACAAAAATTTAGGAAAATGCTAAGATATCCTAAAAAAATTCTTGCTCTTCAAATATGTCCTAATAAGGATATAGAGGAGTGGAGACTTCTGGCTCACTAGATCTATCATTTAAATGATCTCATTAATTTGGTATGAGAAATATTTGCCACATTAGAAAAGAAGCTAAGAAAATGAGAACCATTACAAAGTATCTTAGGGGCCTTCGTGCACCAATATTTTGGGATGATAACTTGGTCTTTCACAAAAATAAAAGTAATCACCCAGTTGTTTGACAAGCAAATCCAAGATGAAAGTGAGATTGACTCACTGTCAGAACCACTTGAGGTGGAGAAGATCTTCTCACTATTCTACAAGATTTTTTAGATCCTATCAAGAGCACAACACTTAGCTAAGAAATATAGTGACCCTTCGTATGATAACGTTTGTAAATTAAGGGGGGCTATGTCTAAACTTAGGGGAATCCTAGATACCTCTCCAGAGATATGAAATAAAATGCACCAGGAACTTTAGATCTTCATACCATCTTAGGTTGTATCACAACATAGAGAATTTTCAAAAATGGCTTCACTAAGGCAACCTCAGCAAGAAGGAGAGTCACAACAACATCCATCACGAGGGGGGTGATTAATGAATTTTGAAATCAGTATATGTATTATATTGATTTATGTTTGTACAAATGTACCATAGTATCTTTTTAGCAATAATGACTCTAAATCCTAATGGATCAACTCAAAATAAAATTGAATGATAGTGATCAATATCGTACTGACACAACGAATGAGAAGACAACAATAAGTGTTTGTCATCAGACTATTAGTAATAGAAATTAGATGCACATCAGATTAAGTGCTAAACTTGCAGTAAACCAGTGATATTTGTAAGATCTACCTAGATTATAAATTGTGATGAAGTTCTCAGTTGGAACTAGGCATAAATCTATTTTAAAAATCATTTGGTAAGTACACTTCAACATTGTTGAGGCAAAATGGGAGAAAGCATGAAGAACTAGATGCTTAGAATCAATATGATGGAGTGATTTTTACTAAGTCACATCAAGAAAAGAAGAAAAGATAAAAAAACATAGTGAATAGAAGAATGGTGATTTCCTAAGTGACATAGCCAGGACCTAAAGCAACTATCAACTACAGTTAGATTTACTCAGTAATTATCAATTTTGTTGGGGTATATCATGTTCAAGGTATCCCTATTGTCCTTTTATGCTTCCCTTTTCTCATTTTTTGTTCATATTTGCACCCAAATTTTTGTTACAGTCTCCATCTTGAGAGTTCTTGATTGGGTTTTCTAGAGGTATCCTATTCTCCAGGTATCCCCATGCACTATTTTTGTTTCATCATTTCCATTTCTCTTTCACTTACCACCTATAAAATTTACCACAAACTCCTCCACCCAAGTCATTTTCATAGTTTTATTTTTAGTTTTTTCCCTAAAGGTTTATTTGTTTAAAAGGTACTCTTTATAATTTGTCTATAGTTTTCATCCATCAATTGTCTTGTTCATGACAATTTTATATTGTTGTAGTATATAGTCAAGTTAGTCCAGGTTCTTTTTCACTAGGAAAAAACCCCTATGATTTGTCAAGAATGTGGATATTTTCAAGCATCATCCACATGCACTTTGGTAAAAGGTGTAAAGGAAGAGATAAAACAACAAATTTGGATAATTCTTAGAACTATCAAAATATTTACATCCAATCGAAGCCTATCAAGGTACCAAATCATCATCACACTACCAAAGACATCAACAAGTAAAAAAAAGCTAAGTGATTGATCCATCAAAATGTTTTTACTTGGTCAGAGTCTACCAGGGTACCAAAATTTCATCACATGTGAGAGTAGTAAAATGACTAACTATTGGATACGCCAGAATATTTGCACTTGGCTAAAGTTCATCAGAGTACCAAAAGTCTATCGCATGACTAAAGAAATTGATGACAACTAAATTGGCTATGTATGGGACCCATCAAAATATTTGTACCTGGCCAAAGCCCTTCAAGGTCCCAAAAGTTTGTCACATGTGAGAGTAGCAAAATGGCTAATTTTTGGAAGCATTGGAAGATTTATACCTAGCCAGAGTTCGTTAGGATCCTAAAATTCCATTGCATAACTGAAGGATGTGAGAGCAACTGAAATGGCTAAGTGTTAGAATTTCCAAAAGATCTATACTCTATTGGAGCCCACCAAGGTACCAGATCTTCGTCGTGCTACTGGAAGATGAAAGTAAAGAAAATTCACCAAGTATTGAATCCATCAAAACTTTTTTACCTAACTAGGACCCACCAAGGTACCAAATTCTTGTCATATGACCAAAGTATTCAAGATAGTCAAAATGGCCAAGTGTTGGTTGTATTAGAATATTTGTACCCATTCGAAGCCCACCAGGGTACCAAATCTCTATCACATTGTCAAAAGGTATGAATATACAAAGATATATCAATAGCCTTATTTAGAACCTAGTATCCATGAATGAGCATAAGCAAAGCAGATCTAAGATTTAGCCTATTAGCATGTAGTTGGCCACCAACCCATTAAATTTATTTGGTGAGATCACTTGTTAGAAGATCTTAAAAACATCATTTCCATTAGGGTCATCATGCATATGATAGGTAGGATCAACTAAAAAAGTTAATAAAGATAAATAAAACAAATGCAAGCAGTAAGGTCAACATGACTCGGCATGATGTAGATCCCAGCCAGGTCAGCAAGTCATTATTGGGTGGTTACAACAACTATACGTCCAAATAGTGTAGTAGGCTGGAAAATATTTTGACATAAAGGCAATCTATTTCTAAGGCAATGATGTCTTACTAACCGAATACATTTTAAAAGGCTATATATACTATAATATATAATGAAATGGTTGACTCTTAGGCTTTTATAATTTGCATGTAAAATGAAGTGTTGCATACTATTACAAAGGAATTGTTATCTGGTCTCTAGTTCAATTTAGTTGTAGGATGTGTATGAATGAATGATTACCTATTTTTAATTTTATCATGTTAAATGCTCATAGTGTTTATTTTACTTTCTAAATTTATGCTCATGATATATTCACTTGTTCTAGAATTTGTAATCTATTAATTTACATTATAATGAAATTAAACAATCTGTGATTGATAATAAAACTAGATGTTCTATTAGGTGGTTCACTTGAATTACTGCATAATATTTAGTACTCATATGTCTTGATGTGGCCTAATATGCACCACTATAAGTTCTAGCTTCAGCTCTTTTAATTTCTTTTAGCCTCCTTTCCCACCATATTTTAGGATTAGGTAGCTTGAAATTCAAATGAACTGACCTTCTCTAGAGATTGACCATTGAAGCCTCACAAATTTTAGGTTATTCAATGTTGGTCAAGGTCTATGGATGCACAACCTTTCCTTATATTTACTGACCAATAATACCTTCAATGACAACAAAATCTTAAATGGATATTCCTAGAGCTTTTGCTAGGATAATTAAGAGGGAAGGTGAAATAGAATCATCTTGTCTCAATCCTCTAACACTTTTAAAATACCCTGAGACCTCCCTATTAACAATGACTAAGAAATAAGGAGTTGAGAAGCATCCCTTAATGAGGGATATCCATCTGGAGTGAAAGCCAAAATGAACTACAAATTTTTCTAGAAATTTCTAGGACACTCTATCATAGGCTTTGCTCATATCAAGCTTAAGGAACATTCCAACTTTACCGCTTTTATCCATTGGATGGATAAACTCATGGACTTTAATAATTTTATTTAAGATTTGTCTTCCTGGAACCAAACCTCCCTAGTTATGATCAATGATAATTTGAAGTAACAATTTCATTATGTTGGCCAACACTTTGGATAGAATTTTATAAATGGTGTTGCAAAGGCTAATTGGTCTAAATTTTTTAAATTTCTTGGATCCTGTGCTCTTATATTTAAGGACAAGGAATGTGGAATTCACATATCTCGGTATGAATTTAGTTCTTTGGACTTCATAAATGGCCTCTACAACATCTCTCCCAACTATATGCCAAAACTTTTGTAAGAAGATGGTTAGGAATCCATCAGGACCAGGTGCTTTTTCCCCTACCATGGAAAATATAACATTCTTGATCTCCTCCTCCTCAAAGGTTCTAAGTAACCTAGAATTCATTTCATAATTGATTAAGGAGGGAATTTTGGATAACAATTTCCTTTCTGCCTATAAATCCCCTTGATTTTTGGTGCCTAAGAGATTTAAAAAAAAAACAACTTATTAATTTGATGTAGTGCAAACAAATTTACTTTCTTGCATTTTGCTTTGATATCTTGAACCCTTACCTTCTAATATTTAATTTTTATGCACTTAGATTAGTTTAATTTAGATAGATAAGTGAGGAATTGACTTGAACTATAGGTTGTAAATGATGCATCCCTTCCTATCAAATGTTCAAATGGGGACATAAGTGTAAATCCAAATCCGATGATTCTATGATTAAATAATTTCCTACATTTTATTTTTCATAAATTTAGGGATATGTTGAAGAGTGATATGTTAGTTGTAGTACCAAAATTTAGGAAAAAGAAGTATGTAATAAGTGAGATCAATGTTGACTTTATTGTATTGGATTCCGAGAAATATTAGATAAAATATTTTGGTAATTTTATCTCTCAAGTCTTTGTAACATTATTGTAGTGAATTCTCACTACACTTGGGAGGAGTGAGCATTTTGGCCAATTTTATGAAAAATATTCCCTATGGAAAGCAAAGCAACCAAATTTAGAAGGAGGTAAGTACAAGTGCATGGGATCGATGTTCCAATTAAAGCTGACAACAATGAAGGTGTAGGCCCAAAATGGCCACATCCTTAGAAAACATTGAAAATTTTATCTAAGGTATGAAGTTTTGATTCTGCACATTTTTCAGTGCATTTTGGAGTGGATCCGCAACAAGAGTTTTCTAATCCACCCAACACTTAGTACATTTTTCACTTGGAGAAATTTCGCACATTTTATAATGCATTTGGCAGCGGACTGACGATGCATATCGATTCCACAAAAGTTTTTGGTGAAGATGATGTCATCATAGGAAGAAGTGCGGAATGGTGACCGCTTGTATTTTTTGACATGCTTTGAGTGGCTAAGTGTTGATGAGACCAATTTCGGTGAGTTTATAGAGTATTTTGGTCTGGAATGGCGATGAAGAGGCAAAAAATCATAGAAGAAGTGTGGATTGGCGACAAGGATGCATTTTACACTAACTCCAGTGCGGAATGGAGGTAAAGCTATTTTACACTATGGCAAGTGCGGATTGGTGACGAAGGAAGATTTACACTTGCTCGAGTGTGGATTGGCATTCCGCAGATTTATAAAGCAAATATGATGTCAACATCTTTTGTAGTGCGGATTTTTGGTTGCTTCAAAGTCAAAGAAGAAAGAGGAAGGTTGACGAGCGGATTTCATCCCGCTTAACTCTTAATGCATTTCATGTCGGATTGGCATTCCGCATAATCAAAGCCATGGAAGGTGATGTCATCGACTTAAAAGAGCGGAATGGTGCTTTGGTTTTTCCCTACCATTGTACAGAGTATATTCCAAGATCTAATCTAGCCATGCATGGGGAAGATCAACGGTCGAGATTCTGCTAACAATTCTGAAGTATTTAAAAGTATTTTCTCACCGGATTTGAACACAGTCAGTTGGGAGATAGGAAGTCAAAGCATCAAAGGGTTTCAAGAACAAGAACCAGAGGTAGTTGTAGATCGATGATGAAGCGAGCTTCCAAGAAGAGTTGATGGATGAGATGCAGTCTCTAACGGCCTGTACACCAACTATCACCAACCAACCAGCAAGTTGTAGAGGATCTGAGCTGCCATGGTGGTCTACGTACAACGGATTTCTTGAAGGTTGAACCAGTAAGATGATGCTAGCAAGAACTCTCTGTTGATCTAGAAAATATGTAATCTTTGTAATGTTCCTTATTATTCTTTCATTTACAAACTATAAATAGAGGTCGAACCCTCATTTTTTAGGGTTGGCTCTAGTGCATTTGCTTGCCCTACTATAAATATTCTTGTGAGCTAATGGAAGGAGCATTACTCTGATTGTTCGACTCAAATTTATCATCTTCATTATCTTGTGCAAGAGGTTCAAAGTCTTGGACTACATTTCTGTTAATACTTGAATGGTTAGTTCATTCTAGCTTTTGGATTACTAGTTGTAAGAGTAGTTGAAATCTATTCTTGATTAGATCTGTATTGTTAGGAAGTTTATTTCTATTAAATCTAACTATTGGTTTATTCTGCTATTTGGATTATCAATATTGGATGTTGGAATTACTTTCTACAATATTTCTCTATTTATGCTTTAATGTGTGAAGGTTTCATTAATTTGGGTAATGTGTATTTGAGTGATGGGACACTAGAAATAGCTTGTGGGAGCCTTTTGTTGTAGTTGCCTATGTTGTTAGCCTATCTGACCACTATTTATTTATAACATTTCTAACCCTAAACCTTTTCTAACCCTTATCTCAAAACCCTATTTGAGCTTTAATTGAATCAACACCATTTTAAGTTGATAAGGAACCAACCTACTCTGGAGGTTGGATTGAAGTTTTCTTTGATCCATCCAATGCTTGAGTGTCGAGCTATGACTATCGGGTGCATGCCTGGATAGAAAATTGGAAGATAGATAGTTGTAGTGTCAAGTAAAGCTTGATGACATTTTGGTGCCCAATAGTTTTTGGCATGCCTAGTGGGACCAGTTCACAAGGAACATGAAAACCCATCATATGAGTTATTGTTTTATCTCTACCCGAAGGAATCAAGATTTGGTGAATTGTCTTGACCTTGTTAAGTAGAGAATAGCAAATTCACCTAGTGACTCCCTGGTCTTTAAACCCATAAAATAATCACCCTTGTAGACCAGTGTCCTTTCATGTATACTAGGTCTTTCAAAAGGAATAACCCTAACTCATATTTCTATTGTGAGCTACCTTATAGAGGGTCTACTGTTATTAAAAGTTTGAATCAAGATTTCCTCTCAGAAGAAGAGCTTCCTGAGGAAAATCCTGTAGTTAATCCAATAACCCCTCCAGCAAGACCTACACCTAGAAATATGGTAGGAAATGCAGCCCAAAATTAGGGAAATGTGGCCCCTAATCAGCCATTATAGAAGTACCCTAGCTGGAACATAACTGGTCCCCTTAGGTTAGCCCATATGAATGCCATTCCCCAGGCTGTGTCCAAGGCTATTCCCACTTATGATGGATCTAGGAAGACAACATATGAGCACTGTCAAGATATTTTGAATCTGGCAGCAATCCACAACATAAAGGAGGAGGATGTTATTGTGAGAATCCTAGCCCTGTCCTTCAGAGGAAAGATTTTACATTGGTTTAGGACTTTGGAAGATAACACCATTACTTCATGGGAAGCATTGGCTGAGCCTTTTGTGGAAGAATTTAATGAATCTATTGACCCTTTCTCCTTGCTTAATCAGTTTACATCCATGCAAAAATCTCAGTAAGAGACTATCTCAGATTTCAATTTGAGGTTTAGCAGAACATGGAAGAGAATTCCCCCTACAGCTAGACCAGTTGCATGCTTGGCTTATATGTATTATATCAGAGCTCTTGGATCAGATCTAGGCTTGCAAACCCAACAATATAGGGTGGAAACCTTTCCACAAGTTTATAATGCAGCAGTTCATGCAGAGAATATCCTAATTAATGTGGGGAGGTTACCTCCCAAAGTTGTGCTACCTTATAGTTTAGAAACCACTAATGGCCAAAGCCAAGCTACAAACTCATCTTACATGGATCCCCCTTCCTTATCATCCCCATATCCACAAATGAATCCTATTCCTCAATTGAAAGCATCATCTACTATAGTTCCTTTCCCTCCCCTTCCTTCTCAAACATCTCAAGAGTTTTTTTCTATTCTTGATATACAAAATACTTTAAAAACTCTGAGTAATAGAATGAATTCAATGGAAAATAGAGATCAAGAAATGTCACAATAGAGGATATTTCCATATGTGAACAAATATCAGAGACCTGGTCCTAGTAATAATACTGGGGTCAGAGTGAATGCAACATATGAAGAGCCTGAGTGTTCTTCAGAGATAAGTCTGGTTAATATCTGGTGTTTGGTATGTAATGATCCTCATGATTCATAGTCTTGTGTCATGTACCAACACCATGTTCAACAAGCTATGGATCAAGCTGAAAGAAATCAAAAGGGAAGAGTAAGTATGTTATGGCAGCCTGACCAAATCATGGTTGGGAAAGAGCTGGATGAGGATGGCCCAATTGTTGTTATGACAAGGTCTAGAAAGAAAACCTTGCAAGTAGATCCCAAAAATATGGGACAATTCTAAGTTCCTTCTCAGAAAAGGAATGACCCACTCCCCCAAAGCAGTGATACTTTTCCTATTCCCTAGGCTAAAGGGAAAGAGAAGATAGATAGTCTCCCCAAGAGATTCGAGAAAGAAACTGAAGGAGATCGAATGAAGTCTAAATATGAGGCTCAAGAGAGGCTTAGATTCCCTTCTATTACCAAAAGATAAAGAATAGAAGCCACTCAACAATATAAAAGAAAATATGGTGAGCCAGAGAGAAGGCCTGAGAGGACCACTTTGGCTAAGTCTGAATACAACATTGTAGAAGAGATGAAAAGGATTCCATCAAAATCTAGTTTATATGATACCCTTTTCATTCCTGGCTAGATTGACTTGCTTAAAGCTTCTCTCAACAAGTATCCATAGGATAGGCAGGCCACCACAATCCTTAGTATACCCCTAGAAAAGAAAGAAATGTCCCCTACTATTTTAAAGAATAAACCCCCTCCTTTCTATATCTCTTTAAGAATGGAAGGTTGGGTAGTCCAAAATTGTATGATAGATTCAGGAGCATCAACTACAGTTATGCCTAAAGTAGTCTGTGAAGAGATGGGTATGGAGTATACCCGATCTTGCCTTGGAGTACTGCAATTGGATGGGACACCTATGAAAATAGTGGGAGTAATAAAGGATGTTTTAATGAGGTTACATAGAGCCCCTGAGGTGACAATAGTACAAGAAATAGTAGTGGTTGACCTAGAGCCCTACTTTGGTTTATGCCTCTCAAGGGAGTTCACTGCAAAATTAGGTGGATGCATGTACATGGATTATTCCAGCATGGTCATTCCCTTCAAAGGGAAGAGGATAAGGATAACACCTAAAAATCCTGTGTCTTATCACATAGAAAAATTTGAGGAAGACATGTGCAACCTCACTCCTCTTGAAGAATTTGAAATTGTGGATAAATTTGAGGAACTAGAACTTGAAGATGAATTACCTTTTAGAGAGGATTACAATCAGTTTGGGATAGGCATGGGCACATATAGTATTTTTGTAGAATCATAGAAGAAAATTCTTGCTATATCTAATCAGTATCTAAGAGAGATAGAGGTATGGACTATGCACTTTGATGGTGCTAGATGCAAAAAATGGATGTTGGTGTGGTACTACAGTCCCAATCAGAAGGGACAAAGAGTTTTACCTATAGATTAACATGGTCATGCACCAATAATGTTGCAGAGTATGAGGCTTTATACCTTGGACTGATGCAAGTAAAAAATATGGGCATTAAGGTCCTAAACATATATGGTGACTCTGAGTTAATCATCCATCAGGTAAGAAAAAGGTGCAGTAGTAAGCACCATTACCTAAAAGTATACAAAAATAGGGTATGGGATCTGATGGAATCCTTTGATGCCCTAAATATAAACTTTGTTCCTAGAGAAAAGAATACTTTGGTAGACTCTTTAGTAGCAAGGGGAGCTAACTTCAACCCTTCTGTAGATATTGGAGTCAAGAAAGACAAGGGAATCAAAATGATTTTTAGGCCTGCAGTGCTAGATAAGCAGATTTTTTGGCAGGTTTTTGAAAATGATGAATAGATAATTGATTTTCTGGTAAGGGAAGCCTGTCTCTCCACTATCCAAGAGGAAAATCTAGAGGAAATTGATCAACAGGATGTTATTCAACTTAGGAACAATCACATACCTAGGGGTTTGGTCACCTTAGAAAGCCTATTTGATAATGAAGATAGAAAAAGGACCAGAACCATGGAAGTCAATAAAAATATTTATAAAGAAGTTGAAGTTGGTACTGAAAAGAAGCTCAATGTTGGAATTCGATGTTCACCAGAGGAAGAAGAGGACATCAAGGCCCTATGTCTAAGGTATCCAGATATCGTAGCTTGGTCATATGAAGACCTCAAGGTATATGACAAAAGGATTATCCAACACACTATTGAGCTAGAGCCTGATGCAAAGCCTTTTAGGTAGAAGCAAAGGCCTGTAAACCCAAGGATCGAAGCCATAATGAGAGAAGAGCTCTTAAAGTTGTTAAAGGCTAAGATCATCTATCCCATAAAACACTCCACCTGGGTAGCCAACTTGGTACCTATAAGAAAAAAGAATGGTGATATTCACCTATGTGTGGATTTTAGAAATCTTAATCAGGCATCATTAAAGGATCACTACCCCCTTCCATAGATTGATCAAATATTATAGATAGTGGTAGGGGTAGAAAGGTTCTCACTATTGGATGGTTTCTCTGGCTATAACCATATTTGGGTGAAGGATGAAGATCAGTATAAAACAACATTCACCACAAAATGGGGTACTTTTGCCTACCAGAGAATGCCTTTTGGGTTGTCCAATGCAGGAGCCACATTTTAGAGAGCCATGGACTATGCCTTTGGGGAACTTATCAATAAGGTCATTCTGATCTATTTGGATGATATGACTATGTTTTCCCATAACAAGCATGATCACTTAGCACACCTTGAGCAAGTCTTTCAGAAATGTAGAGAATTTGGCATTTCCCTTAATCCTAAGAAATCATTCTTTGCAGTCCATGAGGGAAAGTTGCTAGGTCATGTAGTCTCAAAAGAAGGTATGGCCATAGATCCAGATAGAATCAAGTCCATTCTAACCCTTCCATTGCCTATGAATAAGAAAGCCTTACAATATTTCTTGGGTCAAATAAACTTTGTCAAGAAATTCATTTCTGACTTTGCACAAAAAGTGAGGCCCATTTCTGAACTGCTCAAGAAAAATGTCGAGTTCAAATGGACTGAAGTCAGGAAATAAGCCTTTGAGATAATCAAGCAGTCCATTGCAATAGCCCCAGTGCTAGTAAATCTAGATTTTAGTAAAGATTTTATTCTTTATGCTTATGGAGCTGAAGAAAGTTATGCCTCAGTGCTCACTCAAAAGGATGATCAAGGTGAAGAGCATCCCATATTATTTTGGAGCTAGACCCTCCATGATTACCAGGTTAAGTATAATTTTATTGAGAAACAAGTATTTGTTGTGATGAAGTCATTGAAGAAGTTCAGGCAGTATTTGGTTCAAAGTAAGACCCTGGTATATGTTGTTCACCCGGATGTAAGAAGCTTTATTCTGCAAGGTGAACTAGGAGATAAGAGAGTTGGATGGATCACCAAGATCCAGGAATATGATGTGGAGATACACCCCACCAAGTTGGTAAGAGGTAGGGCCTTATGCCAAGGTCTAACAGAGGTAGCAACATCAATAAAAATAATAGCTTTCTAGGTAGTAGAAGATGATCATATTGAAAGAATACAACTAGGTGACTCTGATTGGGTAGACCAGATGATCAATTACTTTCAAACTGGAGTATGCCCTCCTGATATTAATGCATCACAAAGAAGAAGATATAGACTTCAAGCTTTGAAGTATGTCTTACTTCTAGAAGGGCTATACAAAAGGAACCTTGATGGAGTCCTCCTTAAGTGCTTGAAAGAAGATCAACAACAAAAGGTCATTGAGGAGTTCCATGGAGGGCCATCTGGAGGACATTTCTCAGGCAGAGTCACAACTTTGAAAATCATAAGAGCAGGCTATTACTAGCCTACTATATTTTTTGATACTTTCAAAATCACTAGAGCTTGTGACAAGTGCCAGAGGCATGTGGGGAGAACAAGGATTGCATCATTCCCCCTCAGGCCAATACAGGTAGAAGAACCATTTCAGCAATGGGGGTTAGATTTCATAGGTGTCATCAATCCAAATTCTTTAGCTGAGCACAAGTATATTCTAACTACCATAGACTACCTCACCAGATGGGTAGAAGCTATCCCTACCAAGAAATCAGATCAGGAAGTTGTGATCAATTTTATGGAAAGTTTGATTTCAAGGTTTGGAGTTTCGGAAGCCTTGGTGAGTGATAATGGGCCAACCTTTATAGGAGCCAAATATATTGAATTTTCCAGTAAGTATGGCATAACCATTAAGAATACTTCAAATTATTACCCTCAAGGGAATGGACTTGCAGAGTCTACCAACAAAAATCTGTTAAGGATTTTGAGGAGATCACTAGAAGGGAATAAAAGAAGTTGGCACCTAATGCTGGAACAAGCTTTGTGGGTAGACATGATTACCATCAAGAAGTCCATCAAGACTTCCCCTTATGCTCTGGTATATGGCAAAGAGGTAGTGCTACCTATCCATTTAGAAATTCTAGCACTCAAACTGATAAATTTAGAAGAAGAATCAGAGGAAAATCTAGTGGATACAAGGTTGACACACCTACTACAGTTGGAAGAGAAAAGAGCTCAGGCCTATGAGAACTTTCAGAAACATTCTGTGGACATCAAGGCATGGTTCGATAAAAAGGCAAGATTCAAAAAATTCTAGGTTGGAGATTCAGTCCTAAGGTGGAATGTTGAAAGAGCAAAACCAGGTCACCATCAAAAGTTTGACTCCTTCTGGGATGGCCCTTTCAAGATAGTAGAGGTCAAGGAGACCAATGTTTTCCAACTTGAAGATCTAGAAGGAAACATACAACCAATTCTGGTTAATGGTTTTCATCTCAAACTCTACTTTGATTGAAATATAAGCTCATTGTAATATATGTATATACATTGTATCATATTTCCTTTCTTTCTGCACTTTGTATCAAGTTTTGTTTTAACAATATATTGTGCAAAATATATAAAAAAAAAAAAAAGAAAGAAAATTTTGCAAAATTTGGCTAAGTGTTCCCACAGGATGCAACAGTTCCTATTCCACACTCAAATACTCTAAGTGCAAAGTAGAATATTTCTAGACTCCAATCCACATTCAAAAGAACCATCACACTAGTGAAATGACAAGCGGGTTCCAATCCGCACCTAAATGAACTACATTTTAGCGGAATGCAATGTGCACTATTTTTCTACACTCAAATGGACCACGATGCTAGTAGAGTAATGAGTGGGTTCCAATCCATTAGGTTTCTAGACTTTTGAGGTGTGGAATGAGGAAGTTCCTAATCTATTACAATTCAGAGTTAAGTTGTGCGAAAAAGGAAGGTGTCACTAATCCACCATTTTTAAGTCTACATTTGAGTGGGGTAGCAATTCCGCATCTTATCACTTGGAAAAGGGCAAAATGTCCACAATAAATGCTAAATTTTCCCATGCTTGAAAGAGAAAGGACAAAGCGATGCCACAAGGGTGAAGCATATTTGAATTTTGACCAATCAAAGGTCAGAACGCCACCTCTAAGCTACCAAAAGGGATAGAGTGCTAGTTGAGAAGCATGCCAATGGGCAAGTCATGCAGTAGCCACATTAATGGTGGAAGATATGCATGCAACATTAATTAAAAGAACAAAGCATATAATCCTATTCATTTGACAAGAGCAGCGTCCACTAAGTGGAGAAAGAGCAGAATGATAGTAGAAGAATTACCTACAAATTCTATAGAGAAAATCTAAGGCATTGCTAATGAAGATGGCTTCCAAAGATTCCCAAGAGATTGGAAAATCAATGAAAAGGGTAGTGAGTCGTTATATCGACAAAGTAGAAGCTATGGTGGATACTGAGCTAGTCCTAATAGAGAGATCGAAGCTCAGGAGAAACATCAACAATAGATACAAGGTAGGAGCGGCCCTATCAGTTGAAGGTAGATGTGTTGTGCTCTCATTTCTATATTTTTATATTTGTGATTCTATCCATCCTTACCCTGAATTAATAGCGGCCATCATTAAGTTTTATGATCCAATGGCAAAAGTAATAAAGACTTCTAAAGGCAAGACCCTATTTAGCATCACGGCTACAAACTGTAACAAGTTTTTTGCCATAGAAGTAGAACCACCGATAAAACCAAAGGAGTTTAGAACAACTACCCAAGCTGGGTATTACTCCCTAGAGAAGAGAGCTAATGATGGTGAGTCTTTTAGAAAATGGGTATATAAACAACTCAAGGGCACTAGGCCCAGAAAAGGATTACCTCGGGTCCCAATTTCCATTGAACATTTTGAACACCCAGAGCTTTACTCTATGTTAGCCTGTATGGATGGTCTGGATTCTGATAAAATGGTGCAGGGTTGGCAAATAGCCATGCTGCATATTGCATTTCCAATGAGAGGATGTATGAGAAAAAGGTGACTAAAAAGGGTATTAGGGTTATCTATTTTGATTGGCCAACTTTCCTTGCCCAAAGAATACATGAGCAATTAGTAACATTGAAAAGAAGCTCTGATGCACCTTGTTTTCGACATTGTTCAAGCTTGGTCTGGATGTTTTTTGTTGCTGTAAGAGATATGATGCCCTGGATTCCAATCAAGGATAAGACCAATGAAGGAGAACCCATGCTAGTTTATTATTGGACTAAGCATCTCAGAAGTATTGAGTCTTTTTATAGATTCAATTTGGAATTCTTAGGGCCAACATTGAAAATAATGTATGGAGTTTGCCCTAGGATACCACTTTTGGATGAGAAAATATTGAGAGCAGAGGGTGTAGAGGAAGGAGACTGGTATCTCCTAATAGAGGGCATAATCATTAGATTGTATGGCTTCCAAGGCAAGCCTTTTCTGCTACCTCACTTTGTCATTGAGAGGCTATTTGCCTTAGAATATTTGAGGTAAGCAGAATCTATTGATTTGAACTATGGTTCTAGGAGAAAGAGGAAGTCTATGTTGACCTACCAAAATGTTAGTGATATAACTATTACAAAGAAGTGGTAGGGTGAACAAATTGACCAATACCTAGATAGGTTGGGTCTATTCTATATTCCTCAGAGATGGAGTTATGATCCAGATGACATATTTTATAAAAGAAATATTGCCTTAAATGGAGAGAAGGCCTACAAATTTGAAAAGAGATCTAGGCCCCATTTTGAACAAGGCAGAAATAACAAAGAAACTGATATTTTGGAATGGAATGTTTCTAAAATGGATCAACTCCCTCCATGGTTGGACTTTTATGAGAAAATTGTGGATTTTGACCTAGACAACAATGTGAAACATCAGTTGAAGGAGTCTACCATCAAGGATATTGAGGAAAAAATAGAAAAGAAAGAAGACCCTCAGTCTCAAGAACCTGATGATGAAAAGATAGAGCATAAAGGGAAATGGAATGAGGCCAAGATATCAGATTGGTGGAGGATGAGAGTCGATACTGGTAAAACAAAGTCCAAGTTTGGGATTAAAATGGATGTTGAATTCTCTAAAAGGTATGACAATAATCTCCAAACTTGGAGTCCCAAAGACACGAGAAATATAGTACTCATATATGGCAAGTCACAATCTGGGCCTGATTCTCCATCCCCACATTCAGAAGAAGAGGAGCCTGATACTCCATTAACCATTGTCAAAGTCCTGAAGCCTTTTCAACCTTCAACTGAGCAGATAGAACAATTTCCAAAGGGAGCACGGTTGATGAGTAAAATGCACTATTCTGATGAGAGGACTGTCAGTGCACTAGTTATAGAAACAAAAAATAGGCCTAAGCACCTAGCCCTGGGTGCTCAGCCTCTAGATATAGATATTAACTAGAAAGAAAAGGATGAGAGCTTCAGGTTTACACCTCTGAGTTTCACCACCATAGCGATAGTGGAGTTAAATCCCATTTTTGAGTAGGTATTGCTAGAGGAAATAGTACAGGAAGGGCTATTTGAGGAAGAAATGGAAGCTGAGAAAGTTACCTATCAAGTTTTTCAAAGAAAGGCCAAAAGGGCCCTAGAAAGAGTTGAGAAGGAGATCTCAAAGAAACAAAGGTTGGATAAAGAGGATATAATTGAGAAAACAATTATTTTAGTTGTTAAAGAATCGATACAACAAGAACAATAGTAAATCATAGAGACAACTCTAGAAAACCCTACATCAGTAGGTGAAGGTATGGTCTCTAATCCCTCTTCTCCTCTTCCTCCTCTAGATTCCCCAAGGAAATCTCCTTCCCTTTCTGAATAAGAAGTTGTAACAAAGGTACCTTCTCCACCTCATAGTTCACCTCCTATTTCATCAGTCACTACTGAGGTGCAAGCTAACCCATCTCCTCCAAGGTCACCCCAAGTTCCACCTTCATCATCTAAAGTTCCACACTCATCAACTGAGATTCCCCTCTCATCATCCCCCATAGTTTCAACTTCACCATTACCACCACCACCATCATCTGAGAAACAAATTATTTCTAGTTCACCCCCTCACCCATCTGTGAGTCTCCCTTCATTTTCCATAAGTTTACCAATTACAACAATGGTAGTGGTCATAGATTCCACTATGGTCATAGATTCTACTGTAAATACTTCTACATCGCTAGTATCAACTATTGATTCTACCCTTACATTCCTTGTGTCTTCTTCTCCTCTTGCTATGAGTTACCCTACCCAGGCAATTTTATAGAAAGAGCAAGAAGCTACATATAAAATCAATGATTTCTAGGTAGAAAATTTATCTAAGCCTTCTAATAGGATGGCTACAAGGAGAAGAAGCATGTTTGTTGATCTAGTTTTAAGGCAAAGGACTTCTAGGTTCATGGTTCCCCTGGTGAGCAAGCCTAAAACTGAGATGACAGTTCAAGATTATCGTATTGAAGAGCATACTAAAGATATTGAGAAGTTTCCTGATGAAGATGAATTGGTAATAGCCAAAGCCCACTTGGATACTTTTTATGTGAAGAATGATATATTTAAATAAAATGTGGGCAAGTTGGAAAAGCAAATTGAAAAGCTTCAGAAAACTATCAGCAATCAGAAAGAAGTGGAGAAATCTTTGAAAAAGGAAGCTAAGAGCTGGCAAGAAAAGTTTCAAGAAGCTAATAAGCTCAAGGAGTAGATTAGCAGGCAAAAAAGGTTGAATGAAGAATAGGCTAAGGAGATACAAAGTTTGAAGCAGCAGCTTCAGATTGAGAAAGCTAAATCTTCTAGTTTTTCCAAATATGGATTAAAGAAAGTAAGAAAAGAATTGCTCTCTGAAGTTCAAGAGAAATGCTCAGGGCTTCAACTTATTATTGATTATTTAGATGATGCCAACCACTTACTCCAGAGCATTCAGAAGGATTTGGATAAAATCACTGGAGAACTATAGCCTATGGTAATTCTAGTAGAGCAAATTTATAGGTTGGTGGATAGTAGACTCAGTGATTCTACCAAGCCAATCCCTAATAAAGAATGGAACATTGCTAGAGTTGCTACCAGGATTGTAGTGAAGAAGCATAGAGCACTTCAAAAGGCTTGGTTATTGTATGACAAAATTGAAGGGGTAATTAAGGATGTAGTGGATGTTAACAAGGAAATGATACAAATTGGTTTTAGAGGTTTGTGGATGGAAGATCATAGCTTGCTATCAGTCGAAGAGATTAAGAAAAGTATTGGAGAGAGCTTACAAGATGAATCTAAAATTGATGCTCTAGAGGAACCAATTGACCAAGAGCAAGCTTCACAAATGATCATTGATTTCACCAGGCTCAGAGACCTCATGGAGGACTTGGTAAATAGAGGAAGTGTTGCTTATTATGAAGATATTGGTGAACTCTAGTATATTTACAAGTAGCTAAAAGAGACTTCCAATCCCTTAGAAGTAACCTGGAAACAAGCCCTACAGACTTTGAAATTAATGGTACAATTGTTTGGTGATGATGCTAGAGAGAAAAATCAAGAGCAATCTTCTCCTGAGGAAGAAGTTGAAGAAGAAGAAGAGGAAGCTGAAGAAGAGGCTCAACAAGAAGAAGAGCTAGATAGAACTACATCCTGAAGGGGCACAATCTTAGCAATTTTTGTTTTGTACATATATAGTCATAAGTTTTGTATGTTGTTTTTTGCTCTGACATGGTCAGAAATAAATAATAAAAGCATGAGTCTATGAGGCACAGAGAGCAACAAGTTTTGTGTGAAGGCATTTTTTGTAAGAAGGCTTCATAAGGAGAACATAGTTATGTTTTTCTAGAGTAGTGAGGCATTTTTGGAATGGCATAGATATTAATGCTTATGGCATAGTCTCCATATGAATCGTTATCCTCTAGGATGTATGAAGCATGGTCTCGATATGAACGTTTATCCTCGAAGATGACCATAAAATTTTTAGAGGGTAGTGTTCATATGGAAGTTATTCTTTAAAGCATTTTTGAAGAGAAGCATTTTTGACTCTTGATGCCCAATGGATAAGACTCTGAGTTCGATGGATTTGTGAGAAAATCCACCTGAGAGGCACCAGAATGTAGGCCCAAAATGGCCACATCCTTAGAAAACATTGAAAATTTTATCTAAGGTATGAAGTTTTGATTCCGCACATTTTTTAGTGCATTTTGGAGCAGATCCGCAACAAGAGTTTTCTAATCCACCCAACACTTAGTACATTTTTCACTTGGAGAAATTCCACATAGTTTATAATGCATTTGGCAGTGGACTGGTGACGCATACCGATTTCATAAAAGTTTTTGGTGAAGATGATGTCAGCACAGGAAGAAGTGTGGAATGGCGACCGCTTGTATTTTTTGACATCCTTCGAGCGGCTAAGTGTTGATGAGACCAATTTCGATGATTTTATAGAGTATTTTGGTCTGGAATGGTGATGAAGAGGTGAAAATTCATAGAAGAAGTGTAGAGATTGGCGACAAGAAGCATTTTACACTAACTCTAGTGCGGAATGGAGGTAAAGCTATTTTACACTATGGCAAGTGTGGATTGGTGACAAAGGAGATTTACACTTGCTTGAATGTGGATTGGCATTCCATAGATTTATAAAGCAAATATGATATCAACATCTTTTGTAGTGCAGATTTTTGGTTGCTTCAAAGTCAAAGAAGAAAGAGGAAGGTTGATGAGCGGATTTCATCCCACTTAACTCTTAATGCATTTCATGCCAGATTGGCATTCCACATAATCAAAGCCATGGAAGGTGATATCATCAACTTAAAAGAGTGGAATGGTGCTTTGGTTTTCCCCACCATTGTACAGAGTATATTCCAAGATTTAATCAAGTCATGCATGGGGAAGATCAATGGTCAAGATTCTGCTAATAATTCTAAAGTATTTAAAAGCATTTTCTCATCGAATTCGAACACAATCAGTTGGGAGATAGGAAGCTAAAGCGTCAAAGGGTTTCAAGAACAAGAACTAGATGCAGTTGCAGATCGATGATGAAGCGAGCTTCCAAGAAGAGTTGATGGATGAGATGCAGTCTCTAACGGCCTGGACACCAACTATCACCAACCAACCAACAAGTTGTAGAGGATCTGAGCTACCATGGTGGTCTACATACAATGGATTTCTTGGAAGTTGAACCAGTAAGATGATGCCAGCAAGAACTCTCTATTGATCTGGAAAATATGTAATCTTTGTAATGTTCCTTATTATTCTTTCATTTACAAACTATAAATAGAGGTCGAACCCTCATTTTTTAGGGTCGGCTCTAGTGCGTTTGCTTGCCCTACTATAAATATTCTTGTGAGCTAATGGAAGGAGCATTACTCTGATTGTTCGACTCAAATTTGTCATCTTCATTATCTTGTGCAAGAGGTTCAAAGTCTTGGACTGCATTTCTGTTAATACTTGAATGGTTAGTTCATTCTAGCTTTTGGATTACTAGTCGTAAGAGTAGTTGAAATCTATTCTTGATTAGATCTGTATTGTTAGGAAGTTTAATTTCTGTTAAATCTGACTATTGGTTTATTCTGCTATTTGGATTATCAATATTGGATGTTGGAATTGCTTTCTACAATATTTCTCTGCTTATGCTTTAATGTGTGAAGGTTTCATTGATTTGGGTAATGTGTATTTGAGTAATGGGACACTGGAAATAGCTTGTGGGAGCCTTTTTCTTGTAGTTGCCTATGTTGTTAGCCTATCCGACCACTATTTCTTTATAACATTTCTAACCCTAAACCTTTTCTAACCCTTATCTCAAAACCCTATTGGAGCTTTAATTGAGTCAACACCATTTTAAGTTGACAAGGAACCAACCTACTCTGGAGGTTGGATTGAAGTTTACTTTGACCCATCCAATGCTTGAGTGTCGAGCTGCGACTATCGGGTGCATGCCTGGACAGAAAATTGGAAGATAGATAGTTGCAGTGTCAAGTAAAGCTTGATGACATTTCGGTGCCCAATAGAAGGGAGATCCAAGATTCCAGTGGTAAGCCAATGCAACAATATGTACAACCAAAAGGAAAAATAGCCAAGGCACATTTACCCAACACAAACATCTAGTAATCTTAAGCTAAGGATGTCAACCAAAAAACCAAAATGAGTAGAATCAAAATTCAATAGAAAGGTTACCAACCATACCAAGCATGGAAAACCAAGTTACCAGGTAAAGGATAAAGAGAAAGCTACCTTCCAAAACCTATTCAAGCTTGCACCACCTAGGCCTCAAAAATATAGGAGATCAAGTTTTACTTCGTGGGCTCATGCCCTTGACCCTCCACATAGAGGGTTATTGCCCCCCCACAACCTCCAATTGGGGTCATAGACTTAAACCCCATAAATGGTGTTGAGGTGTACACTTTGCCAAGTGTACTATCCCTCCTCTATAAGAAGGTACAACATTTAAAGCATCATTATGAAGTCTTTAAAGAGACCACAAACCAAATTAAGCATTAATAAAAAAGTATACCAACATCTAATCACTACAAATATATAGAATGGGAGACAGTATCTCACTTCAAATAGCTCTAGGATCATGATACCTTGGAATTTTATACCATCATACAGAGTACCCTGAGTAAGAATTTTGAATCATAGAAGGGAAAGGATCTAATTATGATCTATGAATATATATATATATATATATTTCTTCTCATTGTAATAATTAAAAGTCATTCATTCCTCTAAGGGTGATTTCCTTCATTCATTTTGACTTTTTCTTGTGTGTTATATTCTCTACACTTAGGGGCTTGGGGATCAAAGGGTTCACTAGGAACGATTTTCGAACTCGCTCCAAGTCTAGGATGGAAATGTTTAATGTGTATATTGAGCAAAAACCTATGTTTGGCCTTTCTAAAATCTAACCTATGAAAATGAAAGAACAATGCAAGACAAGCAATGATGCAAGAAGACAAGAAATTAAACCTAGGATGATATTTTATTGTCAATGATGACTAAACCCTGACTTGCAATAGAGTAAGCCTTTTCTTTTTTCAGCAAGATTTTTGAGATAATGCACAAACAAAGTTAACCCTTGAATGAAAACTATATGATTTTTTCTCTTTTGAATGCTTAGAAATAAAATCAAAATATTTTTCCTTTATTTATGATCTAGGTTTGAAACATAAATGGACAAAAAGAAAATAATAAACAACCTAAGAATTTTATATAAGAGACTTATATGATCTGGTGGTTGACCTTAGCTTTAACTTGCATCCATATAAATTCAACAACTTTGAATCCTGCAAAATAGATTCACAAAACCTTAGAAATTTTGATTAGAGTTTGGGGGCCTACTTAGGCCATTGTGTGACTGAGCTTGAAGGTGTAACAATCAAACCCCTTTGGTCCTTTTAGCTGATTATTTGTAAAAAAAAGTGATTTTTGACCTTTTGGAAATGAACAATACAAGATGCAATGAAATAAAATAGTGCGACAAACAAAATATAAACAATAATATTATTGCCTATATGAATCATGCAAAAATAGATTAAGGGCTTGGGAGAGAAACTTTGCCCGCAAACTTGATGAATCTAAAATCATGCCTCGTAAGGGGCAATCATGACTTTGGATCTGCCAAAAGCGTGCCTTGTACAAGCAAGGCATAATTTTACAATAGACATCCAAAAATGGTTTATTAATACAAAATAAAACAATGAAGTGCACAATTAATGATCTAGGAACATAAAATGCAAGAAAAAACTTGGTAGTAGCGAAAAATAATCAAAAGGATGAAGACCTCCACAAAATGGTAAACTCCTCCTCAAGGCTCCAACACTTGCCCACCAAGAACAATGAATGAAAATAGAGCAAAAAAAGAACACTTGATCTTGTTAGGATAATTCATCAAAAAACCAAAAATCACTTAGCACTTCTCGCAAAAAGGTTATTTGGAAAAACCTCTTGGTAGTAAAATAGGATCCAAATCTTCTATTTATAAGAGGTTTGAAGGGAAAAAGGATGGGAAAAATAAAGGGCAAACCTAAGGGAGGGCTAAAATCCTGGAGTTTGGCTCAAAATTTGGGTTTTCTAAGAAATAAACTCTAACTTACCAAAATCATGCTCGGTACTAGGTGATCGTGATTTTGACACAACTAGAAAAAAAGGAAAGGGTAAGGGGAAGAGAGGCCTAAAAAATGTATTTTGACAAGTTTGAGGGTCTCTCTAAGGCTCTAGGAAAAATGACTCACTTGGGTGGGTCAATTTTCCATGTCTACAATAAGGAAAAGAAGATTAGAACAACAAGCATATTATGTAAGAAAGTCGTAGAAGAATGTAGTGTTAATATAAGAGTGTAAGATTTAATGAAGAGCCATCATATACATTAGAATCCTACATAATCCAAACCAAACATCAGCAAAGAAGCATCACCCTTACAGTCTAGAATCGAGCACCTAGTGAGCACAACCATGAGTCAAAGTTGAGCGTAATACAATACTATAGTTAAACGTAGGTCTAGTGAAGCACCATCATGAGATAGTGAAGCATCATTGACATCTAGAAGCAAGATGCTATTATCAAATTTAGGCCATTGAAAGCACCATTTATGAACAAAGAGGAGTGCAAGATAGGCAATTAAGTGTTGGTTGTGCACAATTAAAAGCACAATCGTCAATAGCTGAAGAGTAAAAGAAGCTCAAACGATGGATGAGCCAAGTTATATGTCCAAGTCAAACATCAATAAAATAGGTTAAGCACCAAGCAAGGTGAAGATAAATCAATTTTAGAGGTGTGTAAGCACAAACACCAAACAATTAGAAGAATAATCAAATGTTATAATTGCCAAGGTATTGAAACATTTGAAATCATTTCCAAGCACCAACTAAAATTGCCATACACTCTGCTAAAGTGCCACATTGAAATAAGGAAGGCAAATGGGTAGATAATGAAGTGTTTTTTGAAAATTTACAAGTATTATTCTATGTAAAGAATACTAACACATCCTCACACACTCAAGCCAAGAGAAGTTTAGTGAAACACTTACCAAATGTAGCACCAAATATCATCTCAAGTAGTCATGCCTAAGGAAGTGAATTCTCATAAGTTTCTATACAAAAAAAGAAATTATGTGAAAGACAAAGGTAAAGGGAATATTCTTTTACAAGAATCTAATGACAATGTGAAATCTCAAGAAATTACAAAGACTAAAGAATATAAAGTTGAAATTAAAGATAAAGACAAACAAAAAGGAGGAGAATATGACAAAGACCAAAGATGAAGACCATATTGAAGATTAAAGTCTTCAATAACCAAATAATGTAATACATGGGGGTGTTAGAGAATATTACATTATTTGGTACATGACAATGTACCACCTTGGTACATTATTGTAAATTTTAGATTACAGTTGTGCCCTAGATTAGTGAGCGAATATTTTATGTAATATAATAATGTGCAAGAAATGCACAAGTGTCATGCAGGTATGTATGCAAGTGTTATGAGTGTAAATGTGCACAAGTGTCTAATATGTAAGTGTGCACATGTGTCCTTAGAATAGGAAAGTGAAGAGTTGTTAAGAAGAGTGAAGATCAAGAGTGCAACATATGAAGAGTCACATAAGATTATATATTTGTGATAAAGCATTGTAATATCATGAAAGAAAATGGGAATCGAAAGTGCAAATCTTTATGATTGCATTAGTAGACCTTTTTTCAATAATATTTTTCAGTATTTTCATGTGTAATATTGTAAGCATGTTTATGCAAGTATTCTTATGAATTATTTAGAATCAAAAGTGCAAATCTTTATGATTGCATTAGTAGACCTTTGTTCAATAATATTTTTTAGTATTTTCATGTGTAATATTGTGAGCATGTTTATGCAAGTATTCTTATAAATTATTTAGTTTGTTACTACACTTTGAGCTATTATTTAGTTTATTATATTGTAACTTCATTATATTAGATTCTGTGATTGTTTTATTGTGGTGATTTATATTAAGTATTAGAGTATCAAAAGCTAACAAATATTACTTTGTAGGTCATTTCCTTGAATCTCATGCATTTTTTCTTTGATCTCGTACCTTAGAGAGTGATTTCCTAAAATAGTGATTCCTCTTTTGATGAAATTGTGATTTATTCTTTAGACTTGAGTGAATTGCCCCACTGAATGGATCACAATTTGGACATAGTTAAAAGTTTAAAATTTTGCCTTAATTCTCTTTTTGCATTTTTGCTTATGTGGTTGCAAAATTTCTTCCTATTTCCTCCATGACAACTTCTACAATGATGGTAGCTAAGCTACTACAAGACTTTAATAAGAGATAAAATATGAAATTGTATACTTCATTGCCCTTTTGCTTCTATTATTTGGAGTTGTTTTTTTTAGAAAAAAGAATATATCTAATTGGTCCATCAATATTGAACTAATGAATGTTGGATTGACTGTTTTAAAATTTAATTTTTAAGCGTTCTATGAAAAATTGGTCCCACTATTATATGTTAAAATCTATGGCTTGAAAGGAATTTTATATATATATATATATATATATCAAATGATATATAAGACTAGATTTATATTGTTGCTTATTTTACAAAGTGGTAGTAAGCATAATGTTCATCATGGAAAATTTTGGATGTGCAAAGATATATGTGTAGACATCTAAAACACATCATGTTTAGAAGACTACTCATATGGGTACCCTTACAAACCATATGAATGATATTGGACCTTTTCGAGACCTAATAGTGGTTTTAACCACTCATTTAGAGTAGTCTAGTCCTATGCAGCTCTATTCGTTGATGTCAATAGTAGCTAGGATCCCAGTTACTAATGATCAAAATGGATACGAGCTAGCCACTAACGATGATAATGGCTAGTTCCCTAGCCACACTGAGTGAGAGTGGCTAGCCCTGTAACTAACTCGTGCTCCCTGATTCAAGCAAAATTAGTTGTATTTAACCAATTTGCAATGGTTCTTGAGTGGTTTGATCTATGAATATTCTAGAAGCTTCTCCCTAACTGCTCCATGCCAACATATTCTTGATCTTGGCTTCCTTGAGAAGCCAAGGTGAGGATTTGGAAAGTCTATTTATAGGCCTCCCAAAGAGATGTCTAGATCTTGAATTCATTGTAGTGAAGCCCACTCAAATTGGAGAGAAAATTTCTATCCCTTGAGGAGTAGTGAGGTGCTATCCAATTATAGAATAACAAATTCCCATCCATTAATGGAGCTTCCAAAGGATTTAGTAGTAAGTGTGTTATTCAACATCAATTCAACTACAAATTCAAGATAATCCACCACAAATCCGTGTTTTGATACATAGGAGACCATTGAACATTAATTCAGTAGATAAATTAAGCATCATCAAGCCAAGATTCAAGGGACAGAATACTTTCCTCGTAGCTACAGTTGTCAACAATAGCCCACAGGCTTAGCCACTAAATTTGATAGTGGCTAGCAGAGCCAACTGCTATACTTGATATCGACTAGGGCTTGACTGTTCATTTCCCCTATTTTTAGCCAGTAAACTAAATTAGCAATATTTTCATTTGATTTCTAATTTAGTGTAGCAGCATTTTCATTATTTATATTCAAACTTTCAAGATTTATTTCACATTTTCAAGCATTTCTTTATCATTTCATGCATTTCTTTTCTATTTGCATATTTCAATAAATTAGCCTCATCTTGAGAGGCATCATGTGCTATTGATGTGTCTTGTAGTTTCTTTATGTGCAGGTGACAAGGACAATAAAGGATCCAAGAGCATCATCGAGATCATATTTCTTGACATCAAAGGAGGAGGCAACTAATAATCCCTCTTATAAATAAAGTAGTGGAGGAGTGAAAATCATTGCAATGCATCTCTCCCTTTTAAAGGGCCACAAAATTTGTATTAATTAAATCAAATTGAGGGATTCCCCAAGAGAGAAAGATTGTAATCAAGATTCATTATGATTAATAAAGAGCGCCTTGTTTTGATTTGAAGATAGTGAATAAATGATCAATTGAAGAGGAAGATGGCTTCGACAATGATGGCTCCCTCTACTTCGACTAACGCAGCCTTTGCTTCCATCGCAGCTGCCCTGGCTTTCCTTGGCAGGGTCTCCCAAATCCTCCTCGGGGATCTTGAACCAGGTGAGATCCCTACCAATCTCACGAATGTTCCCATTGCCCCCAATCCGAATTCGGGTGGTGCGCGACCTTGGGCAGAAGGTTTCATTCCCCCATTTCCCATTTCCAAAACTCCTACCTCGACTGGTCTGTCCTTCAGCGCGATGGTGTCAGGATCCCCCTCTCCCAAACCATCTGATACGGTTTCTCCTCCCCCCTTGGTCACCTTTGGGGATACTTTGGTCATCTTGATTTCTTGCATGGCTCCAAAACTTTCCCTCGAATCCCTATCCCTGGTTGGGAAATTCGTTGGAGGCCAACCTAACATGGCGTATATCAAAAGATGGGCCAGTTTCAAATGGCGAACAGAGGGAATTTTATAGCTAGTGGCTCTTTCCAGGGGCTTCTTCCTAATTCAACTAAACAACCAGAATGATTTTGCAAGAATCCTCACTGGAGGACCGTGGTTATTTGGCAGGGAAAAGTCTATTTCTCAAGAAATGGGAGCAGGGTTTCAACCCCCAAACTCAGGACATCAATGTCACCCCCATTTGGGTTCATCTTTTGGACCTACCAATCCAGTTTTTTCATGAAGACATCCTTCTGCGGATCGAAGGATACATCAAAGACCTGGTTGCCTTTGATCCAGCAACTAAAGCCCATTCCAGAATGGCCTTTGCTAGAATCTATGTGTCTGCAAACCTAGCATCCCAGCTTCCCACTTGCATCAATCTCATCTATGGGGACTTCTAGTGGTGTCAATCCATTGAGTACGAGAATAAACCGACATTCTGCATCGAATGTCAGGCTCAAGGACACCTCAGATCCTAATGCCCTTCTTTGAAAGCTGCCAAAGAGGTTCCTCGATCCCAGCTCTCCTTTGCTCAACGTCCGGCTACCCACCCAGGATCAAAGGCTACTGGTGGCCCTTTCTGAGGGAAAACTGACAAAGGGAAATAAGTCCCCTTCCACAAATCCCTCCCCCAACAAGCTCCATCAAGTTCCAACTAGGTATGTTCACTTTTTGCCCTTCCCAACAAGTTTGGTCCTCTCTCTGGTGTTGATGACGATGTCCTATTTCTCAAGTCTGGTTCCCTTCCTTCTTCTCCCTTGCCTCCACTACCTCCCCTCCCATTCGTTTCCCTCCCTGACCCCCCTGCGGCCGCACCTCACTCCCAAACCCCTCCCACATCCCCGCTCCCTCCCACCTCTCCTAGATCCTTTTCCCCCCTTCCCCTTGAGGAGGGCTTTCCCACCTCTTCTTTAGATGGACCTGTGTCTCCAACCAAGCAAATTTTTGACCCCCTTGAGGAGGCTTCCAGCCCTTTCCGCAATCACTCGGACTCCAGTTCCATCATTACCAGAAGCAAGAAAGGACCAGTGGATACTGGAGGTGACAAGAAGAGAGGAAGACCATTCACATCTGACCAGCTTAAGAAAGACACTAAAAATCAAGTTGCAAACGGGGTCCAAATAACCCTCTTCCTTGATCTGTTCGACCAGCCTTTGGATGATCCCAAGAATCCCAAACCTCCTCCTGTACCCACCAAGGGTGATAAGAAACCCTCCAAATTTTCCAAATGAAGATACTCTCTTGGAACATTAGAGGGATTAACAACTTAGGCAAGCAGAGACTGGTAAAAACCATCAGAAAGGATTTCAAACCCACCATCATCATGCTACAAGAAACCAAAGCAGATGTAGAAATAACCCTAAACATCATCAAATTAGTTTGGAAAGAATGTCAGTGGGCTTCCTCCCCCACAGAGGGATCGTCTGGGGGCCTTATGTGCCTTTGGGATCCTCTCCAAGTTGAGGGAAGGGTGGTTTCCTTCACCAACAGAACCCTTAACATGGTTTTCCATTGCAAGACCAACCAGTTTACTTGGGTCCTCTCCAATATCTATGCCCCCAACAATCCTCTTGAAAGGCGCCAACTGTGGGTGTCATTGTACCTTCTCAAGACTACTTTTTTTGCCCTCCCATGGATGTTAGCTGGGGATTTTAACTCTCCTCTGTTTGCTTCTGACAAACGAGGTGGCCTATCCACTCCATCCAAAAGCATAACTGACTTCCAATATTTTGTGTCAAGTAATGAGCTTATGGACATTCAAATCAGAGGTTGTCGGTTCACTTGGAACAACAAAAGAGCAGGGCAAGATCACATCCAAGTCAAGCTGGACCGGTTTTTCTTATCCCAACAAGCAATCCCTCTCTTTGGCGATACTCTCCTCACTTCCCTCCCTAGAATTGGGTTTGACCATTCACCACTCCTCCTAGAATCCAACAAGGCCCCATTCTTCAAAACCCATTTCAGATTTGAAACATGTGGATTCACCACCCAGACCTCAATCAACGTATTTCTAAGTGGTGGAATCTTCCATGTTCAGGATTTGCTATTGACCAAGTTTCCTGCAAGCTCAAATCAGTGAAATAAAACATCAAAATTTGGAACAGGGAAGTCTTTGGAAACATCTTTGAGAACAAGCAGCTCATCATTGATAAACTTAAGACTTTGTAGGAGCAAACCCATCATGATCAATGGATCCCCCAACTGAGGAATGAGGACAGTCATCTGTTGTCTGAGTATCACAACATTTTGGCTAGAGAAGAAACCTTCTGGTGTCAAAAATCCTAAGCCCTTTGGCTCAAACATGGGGATGCCAATACCATATTCTTTCATGCCTCCACGATGCAGAACCACAGCTCCAACAAAATTAGAGAACTCACCCTACCTGATGGCTCTGTCTCCCAAGACATTCTAGATATCAGATCAGAAGCGTTTGCTTATTTCAGCAATATGATGGGAAATTCCTCTCCCTCCCACTTGGCTGCCCAGGAATCCCTTCTACGAAACATCCCCCCCTTGGTCACTCTAGAGATGAATGCTACCTTGATTCAGACCCTCTCTTCGAAAGAAATAGAGACTGCTCTATTCTCCATGCAAGCTGACAAGGCCCCTGGTCCAGATGGCTTTCCCCCTCAGTTTTTTCAAAAATTTTGGGACATCTTGAAGGAAGACATTTGCAAAGCCATCATCGAGCTACAATCGACTAAGTCCATTACGAAAGGGACTAATTCAACTTTCATTGCTCTGATACCCAAAATCCACTCCTACAAAACTATGGTGGATTTCAGACCCATTAGTCTCTGCAACATCATCTACAAGATCTTAACCAAATACCTAGCCCTGAGACTAAAGAAGATTCTCCCAGCTATCATTGATCCTTGTCAATGCAGCTCAGTGGAAGGTATATCTATCATAGACAGCATCATATCCCTTCATGAAAATCTACACTCTTCTCACTGCAACCGCAAGGCAGCCATGTTTTTTAAGCTGGATATCAGCAAAGCTTTTGACAGAGTCAACCGAGAGTTCCTTCTGAAAGTCCTTTCCAAGTTTGGGTTTCATAGGGAATGGATCAAGCTCATCAAAGGTTGTATTTCAATGCCATGGTTCTCGATGCTTGTTAATGGTTTAGATGCAGGTTATTTCCCATCTCATAAAGGCATAAGTCAGGGTGACCCCCTATCCCCTTTCCTTTTCATCATCCTGGCAGAATCCCTGGGAAGAGATTTCAAGAATGACTGTGCTTCTGGGCATGTGAAAGGGATCAAAGCCTCATCCACCATGCCCCCCTTTCTCACCAGTAGTTTTTTTATGACACCATTACCACTTCCTCTGCATCCCTCATCCAAGCTAAGTCCATCAAATCGATCCTTGACACCTATGCCAGAGTAGCAGGCCAAGAAATCAATTACACCAAAAGCGAGTGTTTCTTGCTTAACACTTCGGATAGTAGATAGCATAAGATTACCCATATCCTACAGTGCAGAATCTCAAGCTTACCCACTTCTTACCTGGGCCTTCCTCTTTTTATCAAGAGCCCAAAAGAGTCCATGTGGGATAATGTCATTGAAAGGTTCAAATGCAAACTCGCAGGCTGGAAGGGTGCCCTCCTATCCCAGGTAGCCAAGGCCACTCTCATGATAGCGGTCCTCCAAAGCATTATAGTCTACTTCATATCTATTTTTAGATCCCCAGTGTCTGTTCATGCCAAGATTGAGCAAATCCAAAAAAAATTCCTGTGGTCAGGTCCTGAAGAAAAAATTAGAATCCACCTGGTCAACTGGGATAGAGTTTGTCAACCCAAATCCCAAGGGGGCCTAGGGTTGAGGAGATCCTCCAATCTTAACCTTGCCCTCCTTGCCAAGTAGGTGTGGAAACTTTACATCAATGACAAATAAAAATGGGTGACGATTGTCAAGAGAAAATATTTCCCACGATCGTCCTTCATGAGTCAAGACCTCCCTTCTTTTGGATCTGCTTTCTGGAGGGTGGTAAGTCAATCCAAACCTCTTATCACTAAATGGTCCCATTGGCAACTTGGCAATGGCTCCGAGATCAAGTTTTGGGATGATGTTTGGTTGAACAACAAGCCCCTCGCAGTTATCCCAGGTATGGCTGCTCTCAAATCCTTTCTTGATCATAGATGAGGTAGCAGGGTAAATGATTATTTCAATGATCAGCGAGAATGGAAATAAATCCCCACTGGCAGTGCCAATGCCTAGATAACCCAAGCGAATGCTTCTTTGTCTCGTCTTCTCATAACCACCATCATTCCTACTACAACCATTCCATATTCTCCTATCTGGTCAGGGACAAACAACAGGGTTTTCTCAATCAGGTCGGCTCACTCCCTCCAGGTGAACCACCATATTTTTGCCTTTCTATTTGGGTCATTCTGGATCAAGTGCCCAGTCCCTAAGGTTGGGTTCTTCTCTTGGACTGTCGTTCACAAAAAAGTGCTCACCATCGATAACTTGGTGAAGAGAGGCATCCCTATCCCTAATAGATGTCATCTTTGCCTGTCTAATGGGGAATCGGTCAACCACCTCTTTTTACATTGTGAGTTCACCCAAGGGAGTCTTAACCACGTGCTATCCATGTTCCAAATCCAATGGGCCCAACCCCGCACTCTCCGGGATCTCTTTATCCAATGGCCCACCCCTTTTCAGAATCCCAATGTTGCTTTCCTATGGAGGATCTGCCTCCACCACCTTATTTGGTATATTTGGTTGGAGCGCAATCGTAGAGTGTATTCCACCCCTTCTAACGATGCCATATCTACGGCCACCAAAGCCATTACCTATGCATCTGAGAACCTCCATTTACTCCCTTGGTCAAATTCCTTGATTGGGAGGTGGAAAGGGACATTTTCCATTCCCTCAACATCCCTATCCTTGACCACCCTTCCCCCTATCCCCATCCTAGATGGTTAGCCTTTTGGCATCCCCCTCCCGTAGGTTTTTTAAAGCTAAATTTTGATGGGGCGTCCAAAGGGAACCCAGGACTCGCTGGAGCTGGTGGGGTCATTCGAGACCACAAAGGGATGATCATTCTCACCTTTGCTGAGAACCTCGATCATCAAAAAAATAACTTTGTGGAAGCCTGGGATCTTTGGCATAGTTTGAATTTGATCAAAGATTCTCATATCTATCTTCACATCGAAGGGGATTCTATGAACATCATCCGTTACATAAAAACTAACAAAAATTCCCCTTGGAACATTAGCTTGCTGATCCATGAAAGTAAATTCCTCATTGGTCAGCAATGCTAGGTGGCAATTTTCCACATTTTATGGGAAGCAAATAAGCTTGTTGACCATGTTGCCAACATGGGTCTCAGTCAATCCCCGCTAACGATGTGGCATAATTCCAATCTGCCAGGTGTCTCCCACGTAGCATATGCTGACAGGCAAGGTAGGTTCGTGTCACCCCCTGACCGCTAACTAATGTGTTTTCTATTCAGGTTTACAGCTGGTCCTAGGAGTATCTTATCCAACAAGCTCCTCCGTCATCGCTGGCTCATGAGTGGCATCCCTACTGGCACCGCCAGTCATCATTTCCCCATGGGGACAATTGGTATCCTTAATTACGCTCCCCAATATGGGTTGTGATGTCCCAACGCCACCATCGGTGCTCCTGTCCAATCAACTTCCTTACCCACCCTCATCGAATCCAAGCGGCTTCGAATATCCTTGTTTCCTCATGTTGACTCAGGCCCTTGAACCATCACCAATCCCCACCTTCCTTGGCCTTTTCCCACCTGTCCCCTCCTCGATCCCATTGGCATGCTTAATCATCCCTTGCTAGCTTTTTTAAGCATTTCCCTTTTCCTTCCTTTCATCGATTGTCACCCTTTGCCTTGGTTGCTTTATCTTCCCTTGTCCTATTCTCCTGGCACTATGGCCTACATCGAACCTAGCTCCCTCTAGCTTGACCCTCTGGCAAAACCTTCATCGACACCTTTAACCTGTTGCCCTTCCTAAGAAAATTCTAGGGCCTCGAAGCTGATATTTCTACTGACTTTGTCAGGACGTGGAAGAATGGTTTTGTCATAATCTGTAGTGTCCATTTCAAGGTTACCCTCGAGTTGATAGCTGAAGTGTCTGGACTTCCCTTATTTGGTCGCCACATCCATCGAGACAAGCATAGTTGAAAGCCCGAGTTGGAGGGGTTCCCCAACTACCAAGAGTTCAAGTGGTCAGGTGTTTCCCTTGAACGCACTTCCCTTCCTTCCCCCTAGTTCACTATCGCCATTCCCTTGATCCAGTATTTGGCCTTTGATGATCCCGCCAAGCCGATGTCCAGCTTCCATCTAGCTCTTGTCAACCACTTCTATGGTTACAAGCCCATGAACATTCTCGCCTTCCTCCATCACTCCGTTCGTTTATCAGTTTTTGTCACTTGAAAGAAACACCCCTCCCACCCACCAGGGCCTTTTCGTTATTCTCTTTCCCTATGTTGCAGGAAATTCCTCCCTAGCAGCCTCACCCCTCCAATCCAACCCTCCTATTCCCCCCCTGTGTCTTCACCAACTCACTCGTTCTCTAGCGAACCCTTGGCCAGTGAGACAGACCTCGAGTATCAAACTCCTGACTCCAAGAGGACCCCTCCCAAATAGCCTTCCTCGCCTAAGGCCACCCCATACTCCAAGAAGGCGATGGTGGGAAAGCGTAGAACCATAATTGAAGATGTTCCTATGATCCGCAGATCTTTGAGAACCAAGAAGCTCAAGACGGAGTCAATCTAGAACTCCCCTGTTAATGTACTTGACGATAACAGTGAGGACTTGGACCCTACCCTTGAAACGTCAAAGCGCATGACCAGAATGTTTATTAAATGTTTCATTTTTGCATTTGAAAGCACCATCGAGGCTATGAAGCACTGCTTGGAGGATCTCAATCCGGATGCAAAGGAGAACCCCGCGAAGGTCGATCCTTAGGGTTTCCCTTTTGGTTTCCTTGTTTTGTTTTTGTTATGCTGGTCATTGCTAATTTCTTAATGTTTTGGGTTTCTAGAAAGCCCTTGGGGCTCTGTCACCATTTTTGGGTAGGGTTTCGGTTAGAAAGGAATGCCCCTGTGTGGGCTATTCGATTGTAAATGTTCAGGTCCTTATCCCCTATGTGAGACTGTTGTCTTGCTTATCCCCCAAGTGAGATTCTACTAGGCTTTCGGTTTCTATTCACCACTACAAGGTTTCTGCAATATCAATTTCCACCACCCTGGCAAGGGTTTTTGTATATCTGGGACTGGGACCCAGTTAAAACCCTGATAATCAAACTACTACTTACCAAAAAAAAAAAAAGAGCACCTTGTTTTGATAATATTTATCTTGTTATAGTTACATGCTTTCTCATTTTAAATTTGTTACATGCTTACAAATAGTTTAGATGCATGATTTTTACTGCTTAATAGTGGTGATCATGATGGAAATACCATATTTTTGCATTTATTTCTAATGTTTCTATCTTTTTATTTAATGCAAGTACAACCACTCTGAACGATAGTGGCTAGCAGTCTCAGTTGCCATCAATTTCAATAGCCAGCACTGCAACCACCCTGATCGACAACGGCTAAGAGAAAAGTCAGAAAAAATAGTTAGTAGCATGTTTCTTCATCAGATGTAGATCTACTTATAAGTGGTCCTATTCCATTTTTCTATTTTCTTTCTTTGTTGTGTTTTTGAAAAAATAATAGGTTTAATTAAGTCACATAAAAAAATTTAAACAAGGTAAAACTATTTTTCTTCTATGTTTCTGGTAGTTGCTACTAGGAATAGCAGTTGGTTCTGCTAGCCACCCCAGAGCTAGTGGCTAGGATTCTAGCTGCTACTGTGTATAGCGATCGAGACTGTGCACCACTGATTATAGTAGCAACTACTATTTAGCTTGATTTGTAGGTGTGCATGCTTGAAGCCTGTTCAAAGGCTAATTCATTTCTTAATTTGCATTACATTTCTGAATATTAAACGTCTTTTCCATACTATATTTTTGAAAGTAAAACACATTTTACATACATGTAGTGAAAAGAGCATTGTATGTTGTTTGATGCATATTTATTTTTATGCAAATTAAAATGAACACACCACACACCATGACTCAATTAAACATCAGTATCATTAGTACTTCTCATCCAACCCATTGATCAAGACCAACAATGGAAGTTATTACCACTTAGTTGGCTTATTGATTGAGAATTGTTCTTCATTACCCATCCGTGGCCAAGGATGATTCAATAATTGTCCTATCCATAGAAAATAGCATGTACTCTTCTTTAGAAGATATAACGGTGCCTATGGTGTGTTGGATAATAATCGGTAGTACATATGCTCCCTAACCAGGTATGGATTTCATATCCATATTTTGGTGGGTAGACAGTTTGGATGTCATTATCGGGTTTGTCGTTGCAAGTGTATAGGTGAAAGTTTTAAACAATCTAAGAATTACATAAACTATTGTAAACATGATAAGAATTCAAATTGTACTCACAATAAACCAAAACACACAGAACAAGTTTTAGGAACACAAACAAATTTTAAAAGAGATAATCATGTTGTCTACTTTGTTTCTTTATTTTTTGTGTAATCAACATAAGATATTACCATCCGATCTGGGACCAAACCCTAACCTTAATTTTTCTAAAAAAGAAAAAAACCATATCATATTATGTACTAGGTGATCATGATTTTGGTACAACTAGGAAAAAAGGAAAGGAAAAGGGGAAGAGAGGCCTAAAACTTGTATTTTGACAAGTTTGAGGGTCTCTCTAAGGCTCTAGGAAAAATGACTCACTTGGGTGGGTCAATTTTCCATGTCTACAATAAGGAAAAGAATATTAGAACAACAAGCATATTATGTAAGAAAGTCATGGAAGAATGCAATGTTAATAGAAGAGTGTAAGAGTGAATGAAGAGTCATCCTTTGATCTGAGTGCAGAGCCATCCTATGCATCAAAATCCTATGTAATACAAACCAAACATCAGCAGAGAAGCATCATCCTTATAGTCTAGAATCGAACACCTAGTGAGCGCAATCTTGAGTCAAAGCTGATTGCATTACAAGACTGCAGTTAAATGTAGGTCTATTGAAGCACCATCATGAGGTAGTGAAGCATCATTGACATCTAGAAGCAAGATGCCATTATCAAATTTAGGCCATTAAAAGCACCATTTATGAACAAATAGGATTGCAATATAGGCAATGAAGTGTTTTTTGTGCATAGCTAAAAGCATGATCATCAATAGCTAGAGAGTAAATGAAACACCATCCAAGTGCAACAAATATAAGATCAAAAGATGGATGAGCCAAGTTCTATATCCAAGTCAAACATCAAACAAATAGGTTAAGCACCAAGCAAGGTGAAAAGAAATAAATTTCAGAGGTGTGTAAGCACAAACACCAATCTATTAGAAGCATAATCAAATGTTATAATTGCCAAGGTATTAAAACATTTTAAATCATTTCCAAGCACCAACTGAAATTGCCATGCACTCTATTGAAGTGCCACATTGAAATAAAGAAGGCAAATGGGTAGAGAATGAATTGTTTTTTGAAAGGTTACAAGTAATGGTTTATGTAAATAATACTAACACATCCTCACACATTCAAGCCAAGAGAAGGTTAGTGAAACACTTATCAAATGTAGCACCAAATATCATCTCAAGTAGTCATGTCTAAGAAAGTGAATGCTCATAAGTTTCTATATAGAAAGAGATATGATGTAAAAGACAAAGGTAAAGGGAATATTCTTTTGCAAGAATCTAATGACAATGTGAAAGCTCAATAAAGTACAAAGACTAAATAATATGAAGGTGAAATTAAATATAAACACAAGCAAGAAGGAGGATAATATGATAAAGATCAAAGATGAAGACCATATTGAAGATTAAAGTCTTAAATAAACAAATAATGTAATACATGGGGTGTTAGAGAATCTTACATTATTTGGTACATGACGATGTACCACCTTGGTACATTATTGTAAATTTTAGATTACGGTTGTGTCCTAGATTAGTGAGTGAATATTTTATGTAATGCAATAATGTGCAAGAAATACACAAGTGTCGTGCAGGTATGTGTGCAAGTGTTATGAGTGTAAATGTACACAAGTTCCTAATATGTAAGTGTGCACATGTGTCCTTATAATAGGAAAGTGAAGAGTTCTTAAGAATAGTGAAGATCAAGAGTGCAACATATGAAGAGTCACATAAGATTATATATTTGTGATAAAGCATTGTAATATCATGAAAGAAAATGGGAATCGAAATTTCAAATATTTATGCTTACATTAGTAGACATTTATTCAATAATATTTTTTAATATTTTCATGTGTAATATAGTGAGCATGTTTCTGCAAATATTCTTATGAGTTATTCAGTTTGTTATTACAATTTGAGCTATTATTTGGTTTATTATATTGCAAATTCATTATATTAGATCCTGTGATTTTTTCCTGTGGTGATTTATATTAAGTATTAGAGTATCAAAAGCTAATAAATATTACTTTGTGGGTCATTTCCTTGAATCTCATGCATTTTTTCTTTGGTCTCATGCCTTAGAAAATGATTTCCTAAAAAAGTGATTCCTCTTTTGATGAAATTGTGATTCATTCTTTATACTTGAGTGAATTGCCCCACTGAATGGATCACAATTTGGACACAATTAAAAGTTTAAAATTTTGCCTTAATTCTCTTTTTGCATTGTTGCTTATGTGGTTGCAAAATTTCTTCCTATTTCCTCCATGACCACTCCTACAATGATGGTATCTATGCTACTACAAGACTTTAATAGGGGATAAAATATGAAATCGTATACTTCATTATCCTTTTTATTCTATTATTTCAAGTTTTTTTTTAGGAAAAATAGAATATATTTAATTGGTCCATCAATATTGTGCTAATGAAATGTTGGATTGTCTGTTTCAAAGTTAAATTATTAAGCATTCTATGAATGATTGGTCCTACTGTATATGTTAAAATCTATGGCTTGAAAGGAATTTAAAAATATATATATATATATATATATATATATATATATATATATATATATATATATATATATATATATATATATATATATATATATCAAATGATATCTAAGATGGATTTATATTGTTGCTTATTTTACAAAGTGGTAATAAGAATAATGCTCATCGTGGAAAATTTTGGATATGCAAAGATATATGTGGACACCCAAAACATGTCATGTTTAGGAGACTACTCATATGAGCACCCTATATATATCAAATGATATCTAAGATGGATTTATATTGTTGCTTATTTTACAAAGTGGTAATAAGAATAATGCTCATCGTGGAAAATTTTGGATATGCAAAGATATATGTGGACACCCAAAACATGTCATGTTTAGGAGACTACTCATATGAGCACCCTTGCAGACCATATGAATGATCTTAGACCTTTCCAGACCAAACAATGGTTTTAACCACTCATTTAGGGTAATCTAGTCCTATGTAGCTCTAGTCGCTGACATCAATAGTAGCTAGGATCCCAACTGCTAACGATCAGAGTGGCTATGAGCTAGTCGTTGATGGTGATAGTGGCTAGTTCCCTATCCACGCTAAGTGAGAGTGACTAGCCATATAACTAACTTAGGCTCCCTAAGCCGAGCAAAATCAGTTGCATTTAACCAATTTACAATGGTTCTTGAGCGGTTTGATCTATGAATCTTTCAAAATCTTCTCCCTAATTACTCCATACCAATAGATTCTTTATCTTGGCTTCCTTGAGGAGCCAAGGTGACGATTTGGGATGTCTATTTACAAGACTCCCAAAGAGATGTCTAGATCCCAAATTCATTGTAGTGAAGCCCTGTCAGATTGGAGAGCAACTTTGTATCTCTTGAGGAGTAGTGAGGTGTTGTCCAATTATAGAATGACAAATGTCCATCCATAAATGGAGCTTCCAAAGGCTTGAGGAGTAAGCTTGCTATTCAACATCAATTCAACCACAAATTTGAGATAATCCACCACAAATCCATGTTCTGAGACACAAGCGACCATTGAACATCAATTTAGTAGAGAAATTGAGCATCATCAAGCTGAGATTCAAGGAGCAAAATACTTTCCCCATGGTCGTTGTTTTCAATAGTGGCACGTAGGCTTAGCCATCAAATTTTATAGTGGCTAACAGAGCCAGATACTCTACTTGATAGCAGTTAGCTTGAGTGTTCATTTCCCCTATTTTTAGCCAGTAAATTAGATTAGTAGTCTTTTCAATTGATTTCGAACTTAGTTTAACAACATTTTCATTCTTTATATTTAGTCTTTCAAGATTTTTTTCACATTTTCAAGCATTTCTTTATTATTTCATGCATTTTTTTCCTATTTGCATATTTCAAGAAATTAACCTCATCTTGAGAGGCATCATGTGCTATTGATGTGTCTTGTAGTCTCTTTATATGTGATAGGGACAATAAAGGATCCAAGAGCATCATCGAGATCATATTCCTTGACATCAAAGGAGGAGGTAGCTAATAAACCCTCTTATAAACAAAGTAGTGGAGTGAAAATCATTGCAATGCATCTATCCCTCTTAAAGGGCCACAACAATTGTATTAATTGTATCAAATTGAGGGATTCCCTAAGAGGGAAAGATTGTAATAAAGATTCATTATGATTAATAAAGAGCACCCCATTTTGATCATCTTTATCTTGCTATAGTTACACGTTTTCTCATTTTCAATTTGTTACATGCTTGCAAATAGTTTAGATGCATGATTTTTACTGCTTACAATATGTTAGCTTCATGGTTATTGGATTTGAATATACATCAAGGTGATCAACATTAATGAATTCAATTTAAGTATATATGTAAATCCATGGTAAAATTAAAATGTGTTTAAGTTTAGTTAATGAAGTTCAATTTTCATGATGCTTCTAGAGAAAACCTAGAAAAGTTGACAAATGTGGTGTTTTCAAAACATTGAAGGCAATTTTTCTTCATATACTCATAATTATATTAAATTTCAATCAATAAATAAGTGGATGTTATGACACTTTTTATAAATATCAACATTTCCATTGAAAAATAATGGGAGCATATTTGAATCAAGGGGGATTCCTAGATTATTACTAATATTGTCAAGAAAAATATGTGGAGATTGGATTAAATATAACATTATCCTTAATGAGCATCAATTGTTAGCATATAAAATTGCAATGACCCTAATATAGCCACATTGACTATCATTATTTATTGGCTTAGGACCCTAGGTTTTTATAGTGGTCCCTTGAGCATTAGGGCTATTTTTTATTACTTTTTTAGATTATAAATAGGAGACTTGTGATGTAGTGGGATCATTAGTCATGTCTAAATTCTAATTGTATCTAGTGCATATGAGATATTTTTCCCTCTCTATGTAACTAAAATACTTCCCCTATCTAAGTGGCTTAGATTGTTTCAAGACTTGGAATCTGGATCTAATATACTCGTTTGAGATTTGTTATTCTAGAATCTAATTCTATTATAAATGTTATAGTGGATGATGTTTCTATTACTAAATTTATAAAAATTATTATTGTAATAGTTATTTTTTGGAAGTTTTTTTATTACAAGTGGTATTAAAGCCTCAATTTTGGATTTATATGATAAAATAAAATGGAAACAAAATGGTGAGTGAGCTATTCCAAAACCTCTTTCAAGCAAATTTATATTTTCCAATAGGGTACCTTCTAATCAATTTTTCTTGCTATATATATTCTTACACAATTATATTTTATAATATTTTGATTTAGGCAAAACCATTCACATTCCTCAAACCTAAAAAAGTATCAAGTGTGTTGGGGCCCTTGTGGGAGACCTATCTCAACTTGATCATCTCATCAAGTTGATCAAAATAAGATATATATCTAGTGAGAAATTTTTGGCTAATTTGAGATGTACTCAGGCCTTGTCATTTGATTAGGTGTGAATGTTTGATCCTTTGACATTCACTAGTTGGGAACAAATAAACAAGTATCTACAATAAATAAATCTGACTTATGATGATTGTATGATCCAAAATAATTGTCAACCAAGGAACCAAGGTAAGCACCACAAAGTCCTACAATGCAATAACAACTTTGACCCTCTTGTTATCTCAGTCATCAACCCCTTAAGTTCATCTTCCTCCTCTCTTGCAAAAAAATGACTTGTTCAATCCTCCTCCAAGCCTAGAACTAAAGGTTTTCCATTAACTTTAGACATTGGTAAGAAGTTTGAATGGTAGGATTACTCAAATTAGTAATAGTTAAATCACTTGTAAAAAGAATATTGCACACATTAGACTACAATTCAAGAATATTTTTATTAAAAATAATAGAGGGTAATAGAACCTAGACCTTCCAAAAACAAAGTGAGCACTTGAAAGTGAATTACATCTTCCTTGACCAAAATTGACATCGACAAAAGGGATATAAAATTTCTAAATATGACCCACCACTCATCAAACATTTCTAGCATCAAGATTTTAGGCACCTTCAACAATAGGATCCAGGGAACTTCTAATGGATGACCTTTGAGCATAATATAGGAAACCTCCAATGGTCAACATACATTTGCTTCCATTTTTCCTAAACATGTCCAACTCTTTATGAGAATTCATCTAGGTATGGATGATAATGACTAGGATTTTTCTACTGATTTGGATTTCATAATTGATAGTCTTGCCTATCTGCTTGAATGGATTCATGGCATTATGGTTTCTTAATTAATACCCTAAATTTTGATTGTGAAGACTTGTGGGTCAATTTTTTGACCACATTCAAAGGGCAAAGAAATAGCTACCAAAATTACAAAGAAAAAGACTAAGTGCTACAAAATTATTGGATCGATCTAGGATCGGGATCATCCCAAAGTCTTTGATGATGATAAGTAAATATCAATAGCTAATACATTCTTAGCGAGGGAAAGCAGTAATAAAGTCAGCATAACATGAAGATTTCTTGGAGCTAGATCAAAGGGAGGGTTGTCAACTGGAAAAGAGCTTGATGTCATGAAATCCTAAGGCTAGACCTGGCAGGTCAAATATTTGGTCAAACCTCACAACTAGCTTGGGGCCACGATAGTCAAAATACATTTAAACATCATGTTCAACGTCATACTATCTCGAGAAATGATGTCATCAAAATCAAGAGATGCTTGACACCATGCAAAGCAAATGAAATATGCTTAAGACCAAAATGTAGCTCGAAATCACGTTCAATAATCACGTGATGTCATCACTATAGGCTTGAACTCAAGACCATGTTTGAATAGTGAAGATGTGCTAGAAGCCCAAAAGTGCTCAAACTCAAGACTTAAGCTCAAACTCATGACTCTATAAAAGGGGACATAGGGGATAATAATGGAGCTAGATATCAAGATCACCAACTAATGTTACTATAGATTTTTACCATCATAGTGCTCACAAGATTTTTTCAACTAGAACCTCAATAATATAACCACTTGCAAGAATCTATTGCAGATCAACGAGCCAAATTAAAATGCAGACATAGAACAAAATCTAAACCATTCATGCAAATTTTTAGAACTTTCTATACAATTATTTGCAACTATTTTTCATAACTGAATGTAAATCTTATTCTACAAGATTCAAATAAGCAACCTATAAATATGATTTTAGACCTCATTCAAAGGGTCAACTCTATAGTCCTTGCCTGGTATCACACTGTAATCGTTGTTGATCAATGAAGTGGTAGTTGTTTGGTCTCCATGGTTTTTGCATCTACAAGTTTTATAAGAATGATATTTCTAAGTCATTTTATTACATTGTAATGTTAGTTTATTTTGTTAAAGTAGTTCTATGTTTGAATTACCTATTGGATCACTAGCATTTATGGTCCTTGGAATGATTATAAGCCTTATATATTTGTTTTAAGTCATTTTTGTTACATTCAAGCTTTAGTGTATTCTGTTAAAGTGATATTCTCATCGCCTATTGGATTTCTAATTATGTGAATCCTTGGAATGATTAAGATGAATGTAATGGATTGAATGAACTTGTATATGTAATCATTAATGGTTGATTTTTTAAGTTCCATGAAATGGTTTAGTAGTTGATTATTTTGTGAGATCCAATGTTGTTACACTATATTCCGACCATGTTTTTACTTATCCCTAAACCCTTTCTCTTTCTTTCCCTTTACTCTTTTCCTTACCCTTTTCCTTCAAAAGATATCCATAGGAGTTAACCTTCTCCAGAGGTTGAAACATAGGGTGACCTTGTTTCATCCAATTACTATACTTTGGCTAAAATCGATGGGTGCAATGTCTTTCCTTAGTAATGGTAGATTTTAGTCCAATAATAGAGTAAGTTTTTGGCATGCCTTAGTGGGACAAAACTAATCATTTCATCTCATTTTCTTAGAGGATTCAATATTTGATGGACAATATTGACCTCATCTGCAAATATTGTATATTCATATGAAGACTCCCATTTAGAAATAGAACCCAAAATAATGTAATCATTAGTTTCATAATTTATCTTGAACTTTAGGGATAGTTGTCGACCTAAGCTTAATGGCCCAACAATATTGCCCACCTTGGTATGATACAGGTCCCCTCAATGTCCCAATCCTTCATGAGATACCTAAAATTACCTTGAAAACCCTACCTACCTATGAAGGCAAGGATAAAATTGCATTTGAACATTACCAAGACATAGCCTCCCTAGCTACTGTTCATAATATTGTGTTTGAAGATGTAATGATCAAGTTACTAATTCTTTCTTTCAAAGGAAAAAGTATTGTTATGGTATAGATCTTTGGAGAATAAAAGTATCTACATGGTGGATGATTTAGCTGAGGCTCTTATTAATGAGTTTGATAACTCTGGAGATCCTTTCTTGTTGCTTACTCAATTTTCATTCATTAAGAAATCTCCCCATGAAAATATCTTCAACTTCAATGTTCGTTTTAAAAGAACTTGGAGGAGAATTCCTCAAGAGTTCCAACCCTCCCCAGCTCAAGCATATCTCTATTATATTCATGCTTTCCATCCAGATCTAAGCATCCTCATTCAACAATCCAAAGAAAAAAATTCCCCCATATTTTCCAAGAAGCCATACGTGCTGAAAATATGCTAATCACAGCAGGAAAAATCCCTCCTAGAGATACCATCTCTCCATTCTATTTTTACATGAGTCCATCTCATATACCATCCTCAAAGAACATTGAGTCTTACTCATCTCAAGTCCCTAAAATCAATGATGTTTCTACCACTCAGAGGGAACAACTTCAAAAAGAACATGAGTTTAGAGCAATTATTTAGAAGTTGATTGAATATGTCAAGAAAGTGGAAGAATGACTCTCACAGCCTAAAAGGGATGATCCTAACAATTATAGGCCCATGTTACCAAAAAAAATTTAACATATTAGTCTTTGACCTCCTATTAGTATATAATACAATATGAAAAAGAGAGCAGAGCAGGATGTGAACTATGGTGGAAAAGAAAAATGTGATATGCTTGTTCCATTTGAGCCTTCATCACAAGGAAATATACATTAAAGTATAAAATTCAAGCCTAAGAGCTTTGTAGGGGTCCTAATTGGTAGAAAATGTGATAGTCTTCAACACAATACCCAATCAAGAATATTGTGAAGAGACAAGTATCAAAGCCAGTCCACACAAAGGTTGTAATAATGGTTACTCTCTATTTCTAGAGACTCAAACTATAATAAAGAATATCAAACACGCACTCAATTGTTGAGCCCTTGAGCAAAATATTTAAATCAAATAAAGGTTAAGTCCTATAAAGGGTTGCATTTCCTAGAAATGACTTCAAAACAAAGAGTAGAAATGGTGGAGTAGTTTCATAACTTGTTCAAGATTTTTGTTACAACACCACAAAATTTAAGGGAAGATTTTTTTATGGTGAAAGAGGTAGAGTCTATAGATATTTACATGAGGAATCAAAAGGAAATAATAATGTACCTATAGGAAGCATGCCCCTAGGTGTTCTAGGAATTCATTCTACTCCATTTTATATGTCTCTTTCTTTGGAAAGATGTATATTACACAATTGTATAGTAGAATCAAAAGCTAGGATCTCAATCATGCTAGTAGAAATTTTTAAAAGTTTGGGGTTGAATGCAGATATGTTGGAACCCGAATGGTTATATTTCAAGGGGAAACTGGTAAAAAGAATAGGTATTTTGAAATATTTTTTGATGATGGTATGTGGACACCCAAACTTGGTTGCCATCCAAGACATAATGGTTGTTGATGTACCCCCATTGTTCAACATATGCTTATCTAGATATTTCTTAAAATAGGTTGGGGGATGTCTAAACCAAAATAAAGATCAAATGGTAATCTTAGGGATTAGGAAGATAATTAGAATACAGAATCAGGGCCTACATCCTTTCCATATTGAGAATTACAAAGAGCAAGAAGCAAGTCTCTCAAAGGAAGTCATTCACAACATAGGGGTAAAGCTTAGTGAATCACCAAGAATAGAGATAGTCCATTATGAGAAATATCATCTATACTCTGATGAAAGTCCACATCATGATCCAATAGTCAACTTTACTCTTTACTAGGATACAAAGGATTCCAATTCCTCCTAGTTTTGTACAACAAATCAAAATCAACTGGCAAGAGAAAGAAATAAATAGAAGGTAGGGAACCAAATAGAACCCTAGATGAAGAAGTATACATAGGAGAGGTTAGAAGAATCAACACCCAATCAAATGGAGTTTAGTACAAAGAAAAATGCTATAATGTTCACACATGGCCAAAGCACAAGATCGTCAAAAGAAAAACCATAATCAAAATAGACTCCAAATAAGCTTGAGAGCAACTTTGAATCGTTGAAAAACAAACATGAAGAAAAAATCAAATTTTGTGTCATATGGTCTAGATATTATAGATTCACAGGATAGTATTCAATAAATCATCTAAGTCAGGTGTGGGAAAGCACACCACGTTTTTGTGTACATAGTCGACAAGTAAATAAAATAGTTGATTACAACTATAATGAACATAATAATGGCAAGCTCATGTGAGAGCATGTCACTTAAATTATTTTGTACATAAATTAAAAGGTATAAAGAGAAGAGATCATTGCAACAAATAATTATGGCTTGATCAAGATAAAGACATAGCAGAATTTTAGCAAAGTAAATGGGGAATTGAATTTGAAATAAATTATGGTTATCATCAATTTTTTCACACAACACTTTTCACTCTTCCTCCATACTCTTCCTAAAGTATCTCTCCATAATTACTACTCTGACTTTATAGCCCAATGTACAAGAACAAAACAATTCAGAAGTCATAGGGGATGCACCTAAAAATTTGACATAGTACAAAGCAAAACTAACGCTACACGTGTGAGCAAAATAAACACATCATACTTTATCAAGCATGATGTTGGTTGAATAAAAAGTAGCCAAAAAAGGAGGATCTCATTTGAAATAAGAAGAGATGTGAATAGACAGTTCATGGGAGGCCAAATTTTTTAAAAAGGTACTGAATTAAGAAGTACCATTCTTTAGATGTCAACTGGAAAAATCATCATTCGGGACTTTACTCTATATAAAGCCTGTTATGCAACATGAATTGAAATAAGTCATGAGTCCAAAGTCACAAGCAAATATTTGCATGGCAAAGAGCAATCAATAGAGGAGGTTCCTATTGGATTGCATGAAAAAGAGAAAAGAGTGTGAAGATGATGAACTTCGATCTATAAGTGACTGGAATATTTGATCATGGCAATTTTTTTGTTCCTGAAGCAGCTTTAAGCTGCAATAGAGTATGATCATGGAGGTACATTTTTTGGGGTATGTCCCATGACTAAGGACCCCCTTCCTTTTTTTTCATTTTTCCCTTCTAATGTAGTACCACTTCCTTAGGCTTTTTCCTATACATTGCATCACAAACACCTTCATTTGTTTCCATATTCACACCATCATCGTTTATCCCCTATAAATCATATTTCTTCCAATGTTTTGTCATCCACATGCTTTTCCTCTCTTCTCCTCTTTACTACCATTTTCATTATTTTTACGCGTGTATATAATTATCACTTCGTATTTATTTTTCTTTTGTCACTCACCACCCTCCTTTCTCTTGCGATAATTACCAGTTGTATTTCCCCTCTTATAAACAATCTACCTTTCATATTCTTCTTTAGTTATTTTTTGGCTTTTAATTTTATCAAAAAGTGTTAAGTTCAAAAGAAAGGCTATTTGAGTTCTCCATTCCCATGAGTGAAAATGCCTCGGGAGGCACCAAACATGTGGGTCAAATTTTGACCACATTCAAAGGACAAAGAAATAGCTGCCAAAATTACAAAGAAAAAGACTAAGTGTTACAAAATTGTTGGATTGGTCTAGGATCGAGATCAACCCAAATTCGTTGATAATGATAAGCAAACATCAGTAGCTAATACATTATTAGTTGGGGCTATCAGTAATCAAGTTAGCATAATGTAAAGATTTTTTGAATTTGGATCAAAGGGAAGGTTGTAAGCTATAAAAGAGCTCGATGTCATGAAATCCTGAGCTTAGGCCTAGTGGATCAAAAATTAAGTCAAACCTCACCACTATCTTGAGGTCACGATAGTCAAAATACATCCAAACAACGGGTTCAAGGTCATGCTATCTCAAGCAATGATGTCATCAAAAGTGAGAGATGCTTGACATCACATAAAGCAAATGAAAGACATATGAGATAAAAATATAGCTCAAATCCATGTTTTATAATCATGTGATGTCATCACTATAAGCTTCAACCTGGGACCGCATTCAAATAGTGAAGATGTGCTAGAAGCTTAAAAGTGCCTAAACCTAGGACTTAAGCTCAAACCTGTGACTCTTTTGAAAAAGGTAACATGGGATAATAATGGAGCTAGATATCAAGAGCACCAATTGATGTTACACAAATATTCACCATCATAGTGCTCACCAACTATTTCCAACCAGAACCTCAATAATGCAACCACTTGCAAGAATCCATTGTAGATCAACGAGCCAAATTCAAACGTAGACACAAAATGAAATCTAAACCATTCATGCAAACTTTTGGAACTTTTTGTATAGTTATCTGCAACTATTTTTATAACTAAATGTAAATCTTACGCTACAAGATTCAAATAAGCAACTTATAAATATGAGTTTAGACCTCATTCAAAGGGTTGACTCTATAGTCCTTGCCTAGTATCACACTGTAATCATTGTTGATCAATGAAGTGGTATTTTTTTGGTCTCCATGGTTTTTGCATCTACAGGTTTTATAAGAATGATATTTCTAAGTCATTTATGTTACACTATAATGTTATTTTATTATGTTAAAGTAGTTCTATGTTTGAATTACCTATTAGATTGCTAGCATTTATGGTCCTTGGAATGATTAGAAGTCTTATACATTTATTTTAAGTCATTTTTGTTACATTCAACTTTTAGTGTATTATGTTAAAGTGATATTCTCATCACCTATTGGATTGCTAATTGTGTGAATCCTTGGAATGATTAAGATGAATGTAATGGATTGAATGAACCTGTATATGTAATCATTAATGGTTGACATTAATGGTTGATCTATTAAGTTCCATGAAATGGTTTAGTATTTGATTATTTTATGAGATCCAATGTTGTTACACTATATCCCAACCATGTTTTTACTTATCCCTAAACCCTTTCTCTTTCTTTCCCTTTACTCTTTTCCTTACCCTTTTCCTTCAAAATACATCCATAGGAGTCAACCTTCTCCGAAGGTTGAAACATAGGGTGACCTTGTTTCATCCAATTACCATACTTTGGTTAAAATCGATGGGTGTAGTGTCTTTACTTAGTAATGGTAGATTTTAGTCCAACAAGACCCTCATGAATGTATTTTCAAAATGGATTACCTAATACACTTGCATTGAATTTCTAAATATGACAAGGTTACTATTATCACCTCTAAATTGGGTGCTTATGATTATAAATTACTTCTTTATAAATTATGACATCATGGTTATCATATTTGCTTACTAGAATTTAAGATATTCTTGGTGAAATTTGAGAAGGGTCCTTGTACCTTTTATGTGGTCAACTTAATGTAGATAAAACAATCATGGATGGTGGATGAAAACTGCATAAATTTTACGAGCTTCCTCACATAGACATAAGATCTAGATCCTATAGTGGTTTTCACATTCAGGCATAGACTTAAGGATGAAATATGGTGGGAATTAGATATGCACAATATCTACACCCTTTGTGATGCTAAATAGGTGGCCTCATAAGATAAAAAAAGTTCTATTTGCATTGATTTTAGTGATGATATAATTTCAAAACTCATACAACTTATTTCACCTAGAAGAATACTTTTTTTTTAAATGTCAATCATGAAATACATGGGATAAGGCATGTGAGAAGTAATGTAACTTTGACATGAAATTTGAGGATGGAGATACTAAAGAGGAGGAGTTCCTTGTCTCACCTCATAAGGAGGAACTACCAATCCTAGAAAACCCTAAACGAGGTATGAATACTATGGTCCTATCAATATTTGTCTTAATTAAAATGTAAACTAATCACACTATCAAGATATAGGGCTTTATAAAAAAAGGATTAATTTTTTTACTAGTTTAGACAACACTCACAATTTCATCGATCATGATATGACCAAAGCCTTGGAGTTATATATCAACCATTTTGATAAGGATAAACTCCACATGTTGATTGCTAATGGTGGTAAGGCTTAATATGTGGGTCACATCACTAGCATTCACATATAGATGAGTACCTACATTTTGAGGAAAGTCTAAACATGATGAATTTGACTAGTGTAGATGTTATCCTTAGAGCTCAATGGTTATCTCAATTGGGGGATGCTACTTTGAATCTATAATAGTTTTATGTATAATGGATTAAAAATAATAAGGTCATCCATATATAGGGTTTGCAACCTTCGCCCTATAAGGTCAGTAACTCCCACTATATGGAAAAATATTGAAGAAGGGAAGCAAGGGTATCTTCACATAAATATGTTACATGGAATTCCTAGCCACTGAGCATTAATCTCCTTCTTTTCCTTTCAAAATATAATCTCTTATTGACAAATATGATCAGGTTCTAAAATAACCCAAGGGTCTTCCACCAAATTGAGCACATGGTCATGCTATTCAACTAATTTTAGGAATTCAACCACCTAATATTCATTCTTACTACTATCCTCATCCTCAAAATATAGAAAATGATATTCTAGTTCAAGAGATGTTGGAGCATGATATTATCCACCCTCATACCAATTTGTATTCATCCCTAGTAGTCATGGTTAAACACAAGGATGGTTCTTGGTGGATGTGTGCATATTTTAGACCATTCAAGATGATTGTGGCCAAAGATAAGTTTCTTATTCCTATTATTGATGATTTGTTGGATGAGTTGCATTATGAATTTTTTTTAATAAGCTAGACTTGCTTTCTAGGTTTCATCAAATATGGTTAGAGAGAAGGATATTCTCAAAATTGTTTTTCATAGCCATTTTCGTCATTATAAGTTTTTGGTCTTATCAATACCCCTTCCACTTTCTAGATTCTAATAAATATTTTCTTCTATTATCTCCTTTGAAAATTTGTATTGATATTTTTTGACAACATCCTAGTCTATAGTAAATATCTGGAAGCCCATTCGCATCATGTCTAATAGGTGTTTAAACTTTTAGAGCAAGAATACTTATATGTTAAAAGGTCCAAATGTTCCTTTGACGTGCCTAAAGTAGAGTATACTAATCATGTAGTATCTCTTAAAGGTTTCAAGGTGAACCCTAATAAGATCAAGGCCATGCAATATTAGCTTGTGCCCAAATATCTCAAGTCTTAGGGTCTTTTAGGTTTCACTAGCTATTATAAGAAAGTCATTAAGAATGATGGGAATATTGAACCTCGCCTTATAGATCTTACCAAGAAGGATGTCTTCATCTAGTTTGATGAGGCTACAAATGCCTTCAATACCTTAAAGAAGCTTATATGCACCACCCCTATTTTAAATACTTTGTACTTCATCAAGACTTTTTCATTGAATATGATGCTTTTGGAATAGGTATGAAATAGGAAGCTCAAAGTGAGTGGGCCTAACAATAAGACTTTGGAACTCTAAATAGGAGGTTTAAGATCATAATCCAATGGGGGTAGAGTTGTACACCATACTTTAATAATCAGAGTTTGGTTGGATAAATATATATTAGGTAAATAACATCATCTATGAGGGTTGTATCATATGGGCTTGTGGATGTTAAAAACTACTTTACCTTTATTTTGATACAAGGTCATTCCTTGGCTTTTAAAAGAAAAAATTTCTTTGGCAAGAATCAAGCTTGTTCTACTTATGAGAATAAGATATTAGCCATGTTGCATGTAGTGAAAAAATGGAAGCCAACTTTATTGGCCCAAGATTTTACTATCAAAATTAATCATAACAGTCTCAAGCAGTTTTGGGAATAATTTATCTCGTGTTTGAAACAAAAGAAATGGTTAAACAAGATTTTGGATTATGAATTTATGTTGAATATAAGAAAGGGAATAATAATGTGGTGGTGAATTCCCTTTCTTACAAGTATGATGATTTTATTGCTATCCATGCTCTATATCCCCTTCCCTTATGGATTATCCAACTTCAAGATGAATGGCATTCAAATATTGAGTTTGTTAATATGATTTATGACATTAAGGCTGGTAACCCACCCAATATCTTGTTCTCTTACTTTAATGGGATTCCCAAGAAGGACCACATTTATCTCATTTAGTCTTCCCAGGTTAATAATATTATCCTTTAGGAATTATATGCTTATATCTTGGTAGGATATTCTAAATTTCTTAAAACCCATAAACAACTTAAGTAGTATTTTTCTTAGAATAATGTGAAGTGTGTTAGAGGAATAAGGGTGAAATAATCAAGTCTCTAGGACTATTGTAGACCCTTTCTATTCCAAATCACTAATGGAGATAAATATCCATTGACTTCATTAAAGGTCTTCCCAAGTCATAAGGAAACATAATGATTTTTGTGGTGGTGGAAACCTTTTCAAATATGCCTGTTTTTGTGTTGTGTAGCGTCCTTCCACTATCAACAAGGTGGCCAATATATTCAAAATACATCATATGTGCAAGTGTACTATTTGTGATAGTGATCTTATTTTCATTAGGAAATTTTGAAGGGAGTTGTTCACTCTTAGTAATACTCAACTTAATATGGATCTTCCTATCACCCTTGGTCGAATGGCCAAACAAAAATAGTAAAGAAGTGCCTAGGTACATATCTAAGATGCTTTACCCAAGATAAAACTATTACTAACTAAATGGGTTTTATAATTAAAATGGTGATACAATACCTCTTATCATATTTCCACTAATATGTCCCCATTTGAGATGTTGTATGATTAGAAACCCCATCCTTGGTAGATTATCTTTCATGTTGTTCCCTTGTGGCTCAAGTAGATGATTTCCTCCAACAATGTTAGATGTCCTCTAGCTCCTAAAGGACAATCTCTATTAGTCCCAAAATCTTATGAAGTAGCAACAGGATTTGCACTACTCTAAATGATATTTTGAGGTGGGTAATATTGTCTTTTTGTAGCTTCAATCATGTTAGCAACTTTCTCTAAGACAAAATACAACTAAAAGCTTACACCCAAATTATATGGTCTTTGTAATAAGTTTCACTGGATAGAAGAGGTGGCATATCAATTAGAGCTTCCTCCTACCTCTAAAATAAACCCTATTATTCTTGTCTTAAAGTAGGTACTTCGTTAGAAGGTGCAGTCCTAAATGGTGCTTCTAAAGTTAAAGGAAGAAGGGTTGGACTACAACTAGAAGCAGTATCATATCCATAGTTTACGTCTTGCCAAGTACAGGAGCTTCTCATCAAGTGGCAAGACCTTTCTGAAGAAGATGCAATGTGGGAACTAGTGACCATTCTTTAGAAATTTCTAGCTTTAAGGACACATTTTTTTGAGGGGGAAGCCATGTAATGACCTTGATATAGCCGCGTTGACTATCATTACCTGTTGGATTGGCCCCCTAGGTTAGGATATTTGATCCTTCAACATCAGGGTTAGGTTTTATTACTTTGTTAGACTATAAATGGGAGTGTTGTGATGTAGTGGGATAATTATTCATTTGTCTAACTTCTATCACCTTTGTTGCATATAAGAGACTTCACCTTCACTACATGACTAAGAGACTTTGCTCTCTCTAAGTGGAATCAATTGTTTTGAAACTTGGAATCTAGATTTGATATCTCATTTGGGATTTATTGTTCTAGAATTTTAATTTTAGAATTTATTGTTGAAAGTTTTGTTTGTTAGAAGTTATTTTGTTACCAAAATATTTTGCAAATGTTAACAAATCTATAAATAAAGCAATGAGATGGCAAATTATTATCCAACTAAAATCTTGATATGTAATTTTGGTGAAATTCAAATTTTTAGAAGTGATTGACCAAGGAAGATTTTATCTCTTAATGAAAATGATATTAAAGATATGATAAAGAAAAAATGATGGTTCAAGAGAGTTGGAAAAACATTTTCAATAGAAAGGTAAGCTCAAAAATATTCGTGGAAATGTTGTTTAGATAAGGTCTAGTTGAAATTTTAATAAAAATAATATTTTGATGGGTTTAACCCTAATAGGTTTCTCTCTCTCACACATATATATAGATACATAGATATTAAAATTTGATGAATATATTTTTAATAATTAATATAAAAAAATTAAAGATTGTGAATAAATCCTTTTGAAAATATTTTTTTGATAATTGCAGACTTAATACTCTCATGGAAGTGTATTTGGATCTCAAGCATAGATTGAGAATTAAAATCTTCTCTTCTATGATTTGTGAATGTATTAAGGTGGTTGATAAGCTTTCTAACATGGCAATCAACTTGGATATATCATACAAATTCATTAATGACATTTATACATAATAGGATGTAGTTTTACAAATTAGTTATCTCATGGTGTGGCCAACTTATGATAATAAAACCTCAAAATGACATGATTGGGACATTTTTCATTGTTCACATTGGATTTGATGTCTTTATATTTTCATTGATGTATTGGGCTTTTCCTTTGCCTTGTTGTGTTATGGTTAGATAATTTATCATAATTGGATCTAAGTATTATCATATTTTTTTTTATACTTCTGCTAATGAAATCAACTAGGTAGATATTTTATTTTGTCTTTCATGGCTAGGGCACCCAATAGAAGCTCCTTTAAATTGGTAAAAGAACATCTATTGTAATTTATCCATAAAATTTAGGGTAAGTGATAAGGAAAAACCAATGTTTCAATCTCATGAGTAAACTTTAACATTTTGTCTAACACATTATTGAGGATAAAGGATAAAAATGTTTTTAATGTATATGAGATCATTAGTCATATGGGATGACCCTCATGGAAGATGTTGTTTACCCATTATATGGTTATCCAACAATGTACTTTAGTTACCAAAGCATAGTATACAACTCTAGTCCTCACAAGATTCGACCTTACACCTCTATTCAAAGTTCCAAAGTCTCCACCATTAGGCCACTCAGGTTGAGTAATAGTGAAATGGGATACCATTGTATAAATGCAATCAAAGTTGACACTCCAATGCTAAGATATATTGACATTATGATTTGACATAATACAATGAACAATTAAACCCAAATTTGAATCTTGGGAAGGGTGTTCCTTGTTGTGCCCCCAATTGTAATTATCGTCCTACTTAAAAAAATCTATTTTTAATTATTATTTTTCCAATGTTTTTATATTTTAGCCTACTACTACCCTTATTGAGCTAGCCTAATATATAAAGAGTCTTTGGGATACAATTACAATGGCCTTATTAAGCTAGCCTAGATATTTGAAATGTCTTTAGGATCTAATTGCAAAGGTTACACAAGAACTAAAAAGTAAAGGTAAAAATGAAATTGCAGAGCTTACTCAAGAATTGAAAGGTAAAGGTAAAAGATCAAAGGTTACACAAGAATTGGAAGGTAAAGGTAAAGGGTCAAGTAGAGGACCCATACAAAGAATATTTTTTATCAAACATATGATTATCTAACCATATTTTCATTACCAAAGCATGGTGTACAATGCTAGCCCTAATAGGATTCGAACTTTGGACCACTGTTTAGAGTTTCAATGTCTCCACCATTAAGGCCACTCAACTTTGTTCTTTGTTGGATAATAAGGGGTTGTACTTAGGTCCCCACCCTTGACAAATTACAAATATCTTCTTTAAAGCTTGAGAGTTTACAAATAGATACACTTCTTATCTCAATTGAGATGTTATAGCTAGAAACCTACATCATTTTACATAAAATGCTTGGATTCGTTTCATTTTTTTGATCTTTTCAATTTTTTGTATGAATACAAATATTCCAAAATTTAGCATCCTTCTTGATATTTTCCTATAGCAGTTTTCACAATACCAAAACTTCACCTCTACTATCTATGCCTTGCATCTTAGTAGAGTAATATTTTCAAAACATTGCATTATCATAGTCCGCTTTACCAAATATGAATTGCTAGTTTCCTTCTTAAAACACAAATGCAACCACAAAAATTATAATAAATAGTCTATATGAAACACATTACTATTACAAAATAAAGCAGATATTACCAACAAAAACATTAAAGTAAAACTTAATCAATTATTGATTTAGGCAATCAACATATTCTTGTCAGCTTTAACTAAACTCACTACTTCCTCTAACCATGGAAAGGATAATTTAACTTCACAATCCTCAATCAAAACCCCTCTATTGGCTAGCCTATCTGCACATTTGTTACCTTCCATTAATATGTGTAAACCTGATTTCTTCAAACTCTTTAGCAAGATCTTCAATTTCCACAATTATCTCTTGTATGTTCCATGGAGCCTTTGCTTTTCTCAAAATTGTATTTATTACTATGAGAGAATCACCTTCCATCCATACTTTGTTCCATTTCATTTTTTTGCATATTTTTAACCCTTCTAAAGTTTCCCAAGCTTCAACTTCATTATTTTTCTTAAATCCACTATTGAAAGTGTAATGAGACAAAATCTCTCCTCTATTATTTCTAATTATTCCTCCTCCTCTTGCTGGTCCTGGATTTCCTTTAGAAGCTCCATCAAAATTCAATTTAACCCACTCCACATTTGGTGGTTTCCACTTTATATCCTTTGCCTTCTTTTTGCTTATATTGTACCCAACATCACAATTCCATTTAATGACTTGATTCCATCTATCAAGGCTCTCTACTTCCAGATTAGGGACCGGGTGAGTTGATAGGGTTGGTTTAGACTCATCTATGGCTAAACATATCTTCCTTTTCATTACCTCTAAACAACTTTCCTTTCCTTTAAATATTATTTTATTTCTTTCTAGCCATATAGTCCAAAGTATTGTATCTTTTGATATATCCCATATTGTCTATAAAACCTCACTTTTATAAGTTCTCTACCATTGCTTTAACCAATCTTCAATTTTGTTATTCATGACCATGCATTTACTAAACATATGAAGAATCCATTGCTATAGATTCCAGACTATTGAGCAATGCCCTAAGAGATGATCTATATTGAGCAATGCCCTAAGAGATGATCTATATTGAGCAATGCCCTAAGAGATGATCTATATTGAGCAATGCCCTAAGAGATGATCTATACTTTCCTCCTTTTTTACAAAATATACATTGAGAGGGGCCATGAAAACCCCTTTTCGCAAGGTTATCCCAGGATAAAATTCTTCTATGACCTACTAGCCAAACAAACATTTTGACTTTATGAATGCTTGGACTATCCCAAATATCTCTCCATATTCTAGTGATATATTTTTTTTTTGTGTTGTACATTATATCCACTTCTTGTTGTGTATTCTCCTAAGCTATTCAACTCCCAAATCAATTTATCCTTAACTTCCCTTAGAATAATCACAATTGTTATCTTTCTACTCAAATGTCTCCTAGCATTAATGTCTTGTATACTCGTAAAAAAATCTTCTTTCCATTTATCTTCCTTCTTGATCTTTGTACAAAATATTTGAAACCCTATCACCATATTTGTTTTGAAGCGATCTCATCCAAGGTTTCAAAATTATATCTAAATTAAATGGCTTTTTTTATCACACCAAGTATCCATCCAAAATGAAAATTTTCTCCATTTCCCACCACCTAAGGCCCACTCCACTTTTATTTATATATTTATAGTTTATTAATTTTAATTTAAAATATATAAAATTATTTTTCTTCTAAAATTAACTATAAATATAATTTTTATTTTTAATTAAAGATGGTGCACACTCACACCTGTGAGTAAGATCATGAGATTTGAACCCTTAATCTTGTCACAACAATGAATACCCTTACTTCCACTCCTAATGAATACCCTTACTTCCACTCCTAAAGGACCATTGTGATCAATTTTTTAATTTTATTTTCACATTATACTTTTTATTTTTTATTTTTAAAACATAAAGGGATAAAGTAGTTTTTGATATCAAGGACTCTTATAGAACAAGTTGTCTTCAAAGGCTAGGTGGATTTGTTAGTTCTGGTGCTTACAAAGAAAAGACTTAGGTTCAAACCTTGGAGGCATGCTTATTTGTGCAAAGATAGAAGTTTGACCTGACTCTGCTGAGTGTGAGCCAACCTGACGATGATGGTAGAAATTCTTCGATTCACCTGTTGTTTCCTTTACATTGGATCAAGAACAATGAAATGCCATAAAAGTTATAGGGACAACCCAAAAATTTAAATCCAACTTAATAGTAAAAAACTAAAAACTAATTGATTTAAAAAAAAAAATTATAATTATCCAACAATCTTGAAATTAATTAATTTTTTTTTTTATAATTATCTAACTATCCTTCCATTGCTAATTAAACTCTATTCAAAGTTTCTCCATTCAAAATAATTTAACTATGTTTAAAGTTTCAAAATCCACATTTGACGTTTCCAGCTGGTGTGGTGAGAAGTAATTAGGAAATTATCCAAGGTTATTTTTTTCTTGTGTGTTTATTTTTTTCTTTTGTGTTTTTTTTTCTTGTGTTTTAGGGGCATAAAAGATTTAAAATGATTGTGGCATGGTGGTTATAAGGACGAACTGTGCGAAGGAATATGTGAAGGCTTCCAGAGCGACAACCTACCTAGAATATTGTGACAACCATAAAAACCAAACAACCTACCCAATTTATGGTGGCTACCGATTCCACCATATAAATTAAAAAAAATATATATTCTTTTACTTTTTCCCCACGCCTAAAGAAAAAACTATTGTTTTATTTTAGTGCCAGCAACTCCAACGGGTATTTGAACCCTACACTGCCAGTTACTAAAAATAGTGGTTGTAGCCAACTCTCCTATGTAATAATAATAAAAAAAATTCGAACGGTTATTACAAATTCAGAATAAACAATATCCACCATAAGTGAAAACATATATATTGGGGATGTTTTTTTTAAATAAATAGGGGAGTTGGTCATTAACTATTAAATATAGGGTTCAAATTATAAAGGTTGTTCTCAATAAATCTATCAACTCCTCAACAAGTTTATCACCTTGTTATTGTTACTCTAACTAAAAATTCGTACTCAGATCAAACTACCACCTTACAATAAACATACCCAAAATTTATACTTATATCAAACAAACAATTACCCATTTACCTAAACAAAAAATTACCCAATCCACCTAAACGCCCACTTATTATCCACCACAGCTTCGGAAATATATATGTGGTGGAGCAAAAGAGATTACGACGTTATCGTAATTACTAATAAAATAAACATTAAATTGGTCGTCAAGCAAGGTAGGAGGAGAGAAGCGCAGACATGGCTGCGTATGCATGCGGGAAGACCGTTCCAATGGTCTGTAGCGGAGTCGAACGCAGCCGCTATCAGTTGCAGTTGCTTTCAAGTAAAAAGGCAACGACAACGGGGAGAATGAGGTCAATAAGAGCAACGTTGGACTCGGCAGTGGATTTGGAAGTAGCTACTTCAAAGTTGTCGAATGTATTGGAATGGGAAAAGGGAAAGCGGCTGCAGACACAGACTACTCCAATTGCCCCTAGCGTGACCACTATCAGGTCTTTGGACTGGGACCGCGATCGCTTTGACATGTATGCATGCATATCCCATATCTACTTGTATTTATGTATCTCATCATTTGTGTTCTCCACAATAGTTTAGTTTAATCACTTACAATTTTTATTTTTAGGATATTCTAGTAAGTTAAATACGGTGGAGCATTCGTCTGCCAAAAAACGTAATACAAAGGCCTTTATTGTCTGTTTTGTTTTTTGCGTGGATTCAAGTACTGCCTGTGGGTGCTACGTTTACGTGGAAATCCACAAGCACCCGACATAATTGTTACAGTGCAGCAACTCGCATTGACAGTATCTGCAAACCCATCGTTCGCTTTCCTTAATTTTGGCTGTGCAGGAATGGCTTCCCAGTAAGATCATTACTACAAGCATAGTTGTATGGAAATTTGTTAAGGATGCTATCCTTTTATACATGTAGTCAAGGAGTTGAACTGTGAAGATATAAGTACTTATATTTTTACATATGCTTTACTTCACATATGTGAATTATTTCAGCATTCCATCCCATTCCAAGGAGCAGGCCTAATTGGCATATGAAACCCGTGGTAAGACGTCAACTTTTTTGTTTACTCTTATGTATATTGTGTCACATTTTACACCTCCTCGCATTCAATCCCTGAATAAACCTGATAGTGGGGAAAGAAAATGAGCATGGGCGTGAATCTTCGTATCTTTTGTACTCAGAATGAAAGAAGAAATACATAGCATGGTTGAGATTAGTTGATGTTCTGTTAAGGGAGTAGTTTATTTTTTATTTTTTTTCTTTATACAGGTGAATGGGAAGGATTATTGTCTTCACGAGGTCTTTTCTCCGTGATGAGACTAGATGAGAAGCTCTCTCTTGGATTCTCTTCTTGTTGTTATTATTATTTTTAAATTTATTACAACAAACCATATTATCATAAGCTGCATTATTGTGGGAGTATCTATCACAATACAGGGATTTGAACTCAGGTTGCAATCATACAATTTCTTCTCATTTACCATTGTTCCACGATGCCTTGGACATTGTCATTGTTGTACTGGAGAATTGATATTGAATAAAAGCTCATGCCTTGTTGCATTCATTGGTTGTGTACTTTTGTGTGTGTTATTTTGTTGTGATTGATATCTTTTTGTATTTATTTTTCATTTTAAGTACACTTTGCATGCTAAATTTCTAGCTGCCCGTCATGTTTGGTTCCTGTACTCAAGAAACTTATGAATAGGGACCCAATTAATTGTGTTATTGAAAAGACTGGGCAGTGATGATAAAGGGAGGTCAGAGCATAAGGAGAACTGCAAGGATCAAAGGATCAACATATAGATAGAGATTAGACCATAAGAACTGCAAGGATAAAAAATTAAAAATATAAATGGAGGTTAGACCATAAGGAAAACTGTAAGGATCCAAATAAAGAGCAAGAAGACAAACTTGGCATAATGTGGCAGCCAAAAGTGGCTCACTTTCAGAGCCACTTGTTGTAAAAAGAGGAAGAAATGAATTTACCCCTTCCTCTATGGGAAGTTTTAGAAAGGAATCTTCCTATAATGCCCTCCTCAAAGAGGGGAAGATAGGACTTGCCTTATCCAAGAGCATTGTTGAGGTAGAACTAGGTATTAAGGTGGAATGGGATTCCATCATAGGAATATGCCATTGGAAACACCAACTTGTAGAAAGAGGAGGGTGAGTTGACACTACCCCCTTCATGGGAGAGAAACCAAGCACATTTGGAACAAAGTGGTGTAGAATTGTAGCGTCCATATACAATCTTGTAGGAAGAACATGGTTAGCTTCCTTGAGTAGGGAGATGTTGTTTGCGAGGAAGTGAATCCATGGATGATTTCCTTGATGAGAGAAGAAGTGTGTATAGAGAAAACTTAATTTAGTTGGATACATTGGTCAGCTTCGGTAAGGAAAGAGCACAAATTAGAGAAATACACACAAGGATTGCTCAAAGTTTGCAAGAGTATGAGGAACAATGCATCTACTAGTGCATGATAGCCAGACTTGGCACAAGAGTGAGCGATAATGTACCATCGAAGAAGACGTAGCTTGAAGACAAAAGTGTAGTAGAGGTTTAACTATTATTCACTGGTTGGGTCTCGTGAGCTAGTTCATGCCTATGATGTATTATGCCTATGATGTATTTATCTCTAGAGGCCCATAAAGGAAAGAAGGGATGATTGAATCTTAACCTTGTGTTATTGGATTCGACTTCTTGGATGAGTCTAGAGCAAAGACAAGTCTTGTGGAGAAAAAAAAGAAACAATTCAACACCAGGTTCTCTGAATAGACACTTCACTTTTTGCAATAAGCCATAGTAGTAGCATGAGCAACGCCATCAACATCATGAAAATGACGGGTAATGCCCGTCACCACCTGTGTCGGAGGTCAAGGGACAACGTCCCTTGTGGGGTCGAGGGGTAGATCCCTTGGTTAAACCATTGAAACCATCACTGTCTGAACTAATTTTTGCTCCTTGTCAACCTTTTGGGAACTTTCACTTGATCTACTGAAACAACTTCCCCTCAACTCCAATTCACTGATTTCTTGATGCAACTAACTACTTGTCAACCTCTGATAGAAATCTCCCTTGTCGGATTGTACTGTTGATGGCAACTCCTCTGACTACACTGCCTCAGACGACACTTTTTATGATAGCAATCTATGACGGATTAGTCTGTATGACTCCTCCTCAGACAGATGGGTCTAGACGGGTAACTGTTCAGACGGGTGACTGCCAGACGGGTAAGTCCAGACAAGTAACTTCCCAAATGTGTAGTTGCCAGATGGGTACCTTCCAGAAAGGTACCTTCCAGATGGGTAACAGCCAGACGGGTAGGTCCAGATAGGTAGTTGTTCAGACGTGTAGCTTCCAGAGGGGTACCTTCCAGACAGGTAACGTCCTCAGACGAGTAACCTGCCAGACATGTAACTTCCTCAGATGGGTAACCTACCAGACATGTAACTTCCTCAAATGGGTAACTTGCCAAACAGGTAACTTCCTCAGATGGGTAATCTGCCAGACGGGTAACTTCCTCAAACGGGTAACATGCTAGACATGTAACTTCCTCAAACAGGTAACCTGCTAGACGTGTAACTTCCTCATACATGTAACTTCCTCAAACAGGTAGCTCTCCTCAAACGTGTAGCTTCCAGATGAGTACGCCTCAGACGGGTAGCTTTCCTCGGACGTGTAGCTTCTAGACGGGTACGCCTCTAACAGGTAGCTCTCCTCAAACGTGTAGCTTCCAGATGAGTACGCCTCAGACGGGTAGCTCTCCTCAGACGTGTAGCTTCCAGACGGGTACGCCTCGGACAGGTAGCTCTCAGACATGTTCTCTTTAGACGGGTTCACCTCAGACGAGTTCTCCTCCGCCATCTGATTGCATTCTCCAACCGTTCTAGCCTCATTCATCTGACCAGCCTCCTGACAAAGCCCTATCGTCTGGCTTTCTTCCTGATAGCACCCTATCATTTGGCCTTCGTACTGACTACAGGTTTTTGTCTAGCGACTTAACTGACTGCAGGCTTCCATCTGGTGACTTGACTGATTGCATTCTATCATCCTATCACCTTCCCGACGACACTCTACAACTTCTTGAAATGTTTCAACTTCTGGCGAGAAGTCTCAGTAAATTGAAATCAAATTCACTTGCTTAATTTGAATCAAGCTCGTCAAGTTAATGATCTCAAGCAGGTTCACTTCCTTCAATGCAATTGGCTTCACCACCTCTGCTTCCTGGCAAGGGCTATAACTCTTCTCCGACTGTTCAAACTCTTGATGAATCACTAGTTCATCTTGCTTTGCAGTACTTTGACAATCACGTGCAAAATGCCCCCACAATTGGCATTGCCAACATTGCACAATAGGTCTTCCCTCACTATCATATTGAAGTCTTCGTCTGCGAGTTCTCTGACGGTTGTTATAGATTGGTTCATTAGTGGTATCTCTTTGTTTTACCATATCCCTTGGTGTTGCATATACCGTTAGTGGTGATCTTGCACTCTCTGAGTCATACTCATCAGTCATCTTTCGAAAGTCGCTTCCTTCCTTGACTTCTTGACTACAGTATTGTAGCAATGAACTACTCTCCTCCCCAAAATCATCACTCTCAACATCTGAATCAATCTCAATATCAAAATCACGTTCATCCTCAGAGTCACTCTCGTCGGTATTAACATGATGCCAATACTTCAATATTTTTGCATCACTTTCCCAAATCAAGGTGTATTTCAAAGCCTCTTGGTATGACGTCAAAGGGATCCTTGTCATATTCTCCTGGTATGTAGGAAGAAGTCCATCTATGAACCATCTTCTCTTCAATGCATCTGATTGGTCTTCCTCAAAATGGTCAAATAGCCCACTCAACTTCCTGTTATAGGAACAAACAGACTCATTCTCACCCTGTTTCAGTCCATAGATTTCAGTAATGACCTCATCATCATTTTCAAACAACCGAAATTCTTGCACAAAGGCATCACACAACTCTTCCCATGTCTGGTTCTTGTCTGCAGGGAATTCCATGTACCAATCCATTGCAAATCCATGAAATGTTACAGGAAACCACCTTCGCCAATTTACTTCATTAGTTTGTCCAATAGTTGTCCACATCATGTGATAGATTCTCCAATGCCTTACTGGATCTTCTCTTGATTCACCATGAAATAGTGGACACTTACACGGTATGCCCAAATTGGCCTTTGGTTTGATAGGTTGGCATAACCTCGACAGTGGTTCGTGGCATATTGCTCTCTTATGTGAAGTTTGATGCGCATCACCTTGCAATTGCTCTTTCATTGTACTCTCGTGCGTACCATGAAATATTCCAACCTGCGGTTGCTTCGATGTTGGACTCTCATCCCCCTCCCCATCAAGCACACGAACCTGCAGTTTCCCTAGTGTCGTAATCCCGTATCGTGCACTGTTGGACATGTCATCTATCCTTTGCACCGATGTCGAACACATGTCCTGCTCACCATCGTGCACCACAACTTGCAATTGCTTCAACACCAAATATTTTGCATCAGCTTGCAACTTCTCATTGACTACTCTTTTTTTTCTATTGTCTTCCTGACAACTGACTGGTCTACCTATTCTGTTGTCATTATGACGACTGACTGTGCTTCTATCGCCATCCTGACGGTTAATTGCGCTTTTGTCATCAATCTTACCAACATCCAGACTGGTTCCATCAGTCTTGTCGATGTCTAGACTGGGTCTGCCAACGTCCAGACTGCTCCTGCTGACATCTAGACTGGTTCCATCAGTCCTGTCGACATCTAGACTAGTTTTGCCAACGTCTAGACTGGTTTTGTTGATGTCTAGACAGGTTCCATCAGTATTTCCGACGTTTAGACTAGTTCCATCAGTCTTGCCGACGTCTAGACTGGTTCTATTGCCATCTAGACTGGTTTTGTTGACGTCTAGACTGGTTCTGTCAATGTCTAGACTAGTTTTGTCCTACAGATGTCTAGACTAGTTCTGCCGACATCCAAACTGGTTCGATCAGTCCTGCAGACGTCTAGACTGGTTCTGCCGACATCCAAACTGGTTCCATCAGTCCTGCAGACGTCTAGACTGGTTCTACCGTTTTCCAGACGTGTTGGTTCAGTGTAGACATCTTCCATACATGTTCTTCCTATGTCCAGACGTGTCAACTCAAGACAGATGTCTTCCAAACGGGTCCTGTCACTGTCTAGACGGGTTAACTCGTTATCCAAATAGGTCAACTTTGGGCAGACATCGCCTAGATGGGTTCTGCCATCTCCTGGACGGGTTTTCGCATTTGTGACTGAAATTTCTGCATCCGTGATTGATGTGTTCTTCATTTTTGCATCTCATTGGCGTGCACGTCCCATTAGATGGCCCTTCATCTACATCAACAAACAAATAAACCTCTTCTTTGATTGGATTCCATTGTTCTTGTTGTGCATCTTCCCTAGGGTTTTGCTTCTTAGAACTCCATGTCACCAGATTAGACCCAACTTCGTACAAGCAACGGTGCCAGAATGTAGAAATGAAATTTAACATGCTAACACACAATTCCATTTCTACTTAAATAATTTTACAGATTTGCATTCATTGTAGTACAATATACAGGAAACAGCAAAAATAATAACAATAGCAGCAGCAATGGCAATAACAGCAATAGAAGATGACAATAAATATAGGCAATTTTACATTAACAAAGGCATTTACAGTACAACATTACAGTTTCAGCATTACAATCTGCAGCCTGCAAACCCTAGGCAGAATACTCTTCATGGCTGCATACAAGACTGGACTGCATCATGCCCTACGCACATATGCACCAGCCCTCACACATACCAATGCTCTCTATCAATCCATCAACCTGCATGACTGAACAACTCCTTGAATGAATGAGGGGAGGGCTTATTTATACACCCAAAAAGTAGTTACCCTCCAACTACCTAACACCTCATCATTTCCCAAATTACATTTCATATGCATTTTATCTTGCATTTACATGACATTTTCCACTACAGGACAAACTACCTTATGACTTATGATTTTGCTGACTTACATGACTTAACATCACTTTATTATTATGTACAATATTAAATTGCACTTTACGCACATTTCGTCAAACACTTTGCATACAATTACAAAATAATATATAATACCAAAACTGACTCACCAGATACAGACATATCAATTTGCCTGTCTAGATTACATTCTAGCGATGATGTTCTCATTGTTTCTGATTGTTTGTCTGCAACTCCAACATCCAATAGGTGGTTATGTAATGGTTAATGTGGTGAGGCTAGAATGAATTGAGAACCATTGTTCCTTTATTTAGGAGACCACCGTGTTTTACTGAATCATCAATTAAGAAGCATGGCCAGGAATTGCATGCTCTATGATTTGATTGTCATTAGGAGGGTGAAAATGGTCATTCTATGTAGTTAGTGTTGCCACATTTTGCACGGGGTGCAATGTTTTCAGTTTTGTAAGAGTGCTGCTCTTCCTTTTCCCTCTTCCTCTCTCTCCCTTTCTTCTTCTCTCCCTTTCTCTCTCTTCCCTGCATTCTCATTCTTTCCCCCCTTTCTTTTGAGCCCCTCAGTCTGATCTCAAATTTGACAGCAGTTGCCCTGAAAAATGGCTAAGTGTTAGGGCGAAGTCCGACTTCGCGCGAAGTGCGTACTTCTCCCAGTTTTGGTGCGAAGTGCGTACTTCTCCCAGTTTTGGTGCGAAGTTCGTACTTCTCCCAACTTTCTGAGCGCACCTTGTAGCGGTGGCAGTGGCGGGAAAATGACTAAGTCTTGGAGCGAAGTCCGTACGGCGGCAGACATCAGCTTTCACCTGTGCGCAACCCGACTTCGCAGCGAAGTCGGAGTGCGCCCTTGACAGGTGCGCAATGGGAAACAAACTCAGAAATGCACCCAAGGCATGAAGGCCTTCCCGACTGCGCTGTTTTCTGCCTGCGCAACCCAATGACGCTCCTATCCCGAGAGAAGTTGGATAAACTGCCTTTCAAGGCAGACACATGTCAAACAGCATCATCCGACAAGTGTCCAGCTTCGGGATCTGAGCCAAGACGTGCCGAGCAAAAGGACAAGCATGGGCTGCACTACTTATGCCAGCTGCCTCATTTAATGCTGATTAGAGGTTCTACCAGCTCCAGCTGCCCGCGTTCCTGCCGATGTGAAGATCTACCCAACGCGCTGCCACGTAGCTGTCCGGCCTTCAGGGGAACCATGCTGCAGGTACAGTCCTGTCCGACAAAGGTCAGCATCAGTAACTCCATAGCTGCTTTTGTCAGCCAATGTTTGACTGGGACTTTGTGCCCATTAATGTAACGGGAGGGACTCGGGCTATAAATACCCACCACATTTTCATTGTAAAGTGGTGGAAGGGGAATGTTTGTTAGGGAACCATTGTAACCATGCTTCTACTTATAAATATAAAGTATATGCATGGCTCTGTTCTACTGCTTTTATTTTTTATGTTGCCTCTCCTTTGTATGTCTGCTTTACGTTTTCCTGTGCCACGGCTCGTTGATTCGTTTCAGCATTTGGTGGTCAGGTACACCTGAAGCATTGCTTGTGTCATGGCTTGTTGATTCACTTCGGCATTTGGTGGCCAAGCACTCTTGAATTTAATAGATTAGAGGATACATAGAATAAATGTGGTAGCAGTTCCTTCAGTTGTGTGTTACGTTGCTGTCCGTAGTGGTGATTGATGCGTTGCCGTGCTGTTAGTTCTCCTTGTAGGGAGAATGTTTGCTAGGGGACCATTGTAGCTGTGCGTATAAATTCTCTGCATAACACATATACTTGGATCTGACATCTCTTGGTTGCTTTCTGTTTGAGTTACCGTACGTAGTGGTGATTGATGCATTGTCGTCTTTGTTAGTTCTCCTTGTAGGGAGAATGTTTGCTAGGGGACCATTGTAGTTGTGCGTACACCGCTCTATACGAAAGTATACTAGACTTTGCGGTTTACGGCTATGCTTTGTACTTATAATGGAGTAAGTAGTGGTGATTGGTGTGTTGCTGTACTGTTAGTTCCCCCCACCCAACTCCAATCATATTTGTAAATTCTTTCCGCATTTTTATCTCTTTCCTGCACTCTTAGCTTAAAACCAAAACCCACAAGGAGCCGGCCTTCTCCGGAGATTGGCTCGGAAGGCATTCCTTCCTTCCGGCCTTTCTAGCCGGTGGGCGAATTTGGGCGCATTAACACAAAATCCTTTCCTCATGGCAGATTCGTAACCAACAGTTTCTGGCACGCCCGGTGGGACCCGGAGTCCCACATTTGAAAAAACTCAGGCTCGTGTTCACTCGGGCTGACGGTTTGTTCCGAGCACTCGGTGGGCCAAGGAAGTTTCCCACCCCCAAACGAGAATCGAAGCACCGGTGTTCGCTTCATTCTTGTTCAAAATCGGAGCACTCAGCGACTACTGCACGAACATATCTTCTGAGTCCGAAAGACCGGTCCTAGCACCTTCATGCAAACAAGAAGGTGGCGAGCAAGGGATCCGAGAAACCCGCCTGACTTCTACGAACTGGACATCAACGCTCGAGGCGAAGTTGTCAGGCTGGCTGATCAACAAGCTCGTGTCGACGAAGCCGAGGCTGAAATTCAAGAAGAAGCCAAAGCCGAGGTCGGAGGAGCTGAGTACGAAATAGAAGAGGCCGAGGAAGAAGAGGAATCCACATCCTCGGAAGGTACCGACACTGAGTACACAACCGACGGAGGAGAAGAAGAAGAAATGGCTGCCCAGCAGCAAAATGATGATGATCTCTTCCCGGCGGTGGACTCTACAGGGCCCTTGGCCCTGGTCGGACGACAAGCTGTGCCCCCTGCTGCTTTGAAGTCCATCCCTACGTACGACGGCTACGGCAAGACGGCGTACGAGCACATCCAGGACATCCTTGCCCTGGCCGCATTGCATTCCATTACTGATGAGAGTGTGAAGACCCGTCTGCCGGCCCTTTCCCTAAGGGGAAAACTTCTCTACTGGTGGAGATCGCTGCCAGAGGGATCTATCACGGGATGGCCCCAGCTTGCCAGAAGGCTCGTGAAAGGATGCAACGAGTCTGCTGACCCTACTTCTCTGCTGCATCAGTTCCAAAGTATCCAGAGACATCCTCAAGAGGAGGTGTCTGACTTTAACATCAGGTTTGCGAGATCCTGGAAACGGGTACCTCGCGAACTTCGGCCTTCAGCTGGCATGGCTGCTCACTACTATCTGAGATCCTTCAACTCAGACATATGCCTGCTGCTGAAGATTGCCAGAATAGACGAGTTTCCTGCTCTGTACGAGGCTGCCCAGCAAGCTGAAGCTGATATTATTTCTATCGGCAGACTCCCGTCCGGGTGCGGGAACCCATTCATCCCGACTTCCCCGGATCCCGGTATCCTCCACGCTATGGTGGTGCGCCGTCCACATCAGGGCAGCAACCCCAGCAGCAATGGAATCCGGCGCCGGTCGTAACTCCTTACGGCCCGCCTCAGTTGCATTATCCTCACCCGCCTCCTCCTGCTCCCCATTTTCCAGCGCTCCCCGCTCCTCCGCAGTACGCACCTTATTCCAATCCCCCTCCATTAGCCGCATTGCCTCCACCGGCACAGTTGCCGCCTCCTGACAGTAGCATTCAGAATACAATCCTCCAGGAGGTGCGGGCTTTGGCCTCAGGATATCATGCCATGTCCAATGACATGACCGCTCTGAAGAAGAAGCGAGGCCCGGATGGACCTCGTTCCTAGGAGGCCATATCCGCCCCGGCACCGACAAAAGACAAACCCCCGAGCACCGGCCTGCGAGGCGTCCGCCTCGAGAAATGCTTGCTATAGAAGACCCGCTGGTCCTTCCGACCGGGTTAGCCGAGTGCACTACGTGCAATGACCCGCATTCGGAGGAAGGCGCACACTTGCACCGGCACTACATCCGGGACTTTGGCCGGCAGCGCCATAGAGGACGATGAACTCTACATGATCTTGGACGGCGAAGCCAACTTTGCCCTCCCAGAGGAGAATCTAGTGCCGCCCGCCAAGGAAGAAAAGAAAGCTGCAGATGCTGCCAAGCCTTTGCAAGTTTATGCCAGAAGAGAAAAACCGCAGCCCGGTGGGCTGCCACCGTACAAGCGGCTGTGGCCCTACACAGCCCAGGAGAAGGCGTCCAAAGACAAAGCTCCAGCCAAGCCTCTTCGGCAAAGGCAGCCCCTGTCCCAGCCAAGCCTCCTATAGCAAAAGTTCCAGTTCCGGTTAAAGCTATCGTACCTCGGCCTCCGGTGAAACCAAAGAACAAGCACAGGAGAGGCTGAAGTACCCGTCTCTGACCAAGAGACAACGAGTTGAAGCTACCCAGCGATACCGGACGAAGTATGAGCCGGCGAAAGAAGCAGAAGGAGCTAGCACCTCGAGCTACAGCATAGTAGACGAGTTGAAAAGAACACCTGCTAGAATCAGCATGTACGATGCTCTTCTGCTCCCAGGCCAGGTGGATCTGCTGCAGGAATCTCTGAAAAACATGAAGAACGGCAAGCAGATACAGCCTGCTGTCCTGGTTCAACCTCTGACAGTCTCAGCCACTGGGAAGAACAGACCGCCTCCCTTTTATCTGTCTTTACGGATGCAAGGGCACATAGTACACAACTGCATGGTGGACTCTGGTGCTTCCACGACTGTGATGCCGAAGGCCGTCTGCGATGAGATCGGGATGGAGTACACACGGAGCAGCCAAGGCGTGCTGCAATTAGACGGCACCCCTGTCAAGACAGTTGGTGTCATAAAGGACATCCCTATCCGGCTGCATAAGGCTCTCGACATTGTGGTCATCCAAGAGGTCGTGGTCGTTGACCTGGCTCCCTACTTCGGCATGTGTCTCTCTCGGGAGTTCACTGCGAAGCTGAGCGAGTACCTGTCTCTAGACTACTCACACATGGAAGTGCCCTTCAAAGGAAGGAGACTGAAAATTTTCAATGAGAAGCCTTCCACCTTCCTAGTAGAGAAGATACCCGGAGGAGAGTTGGGCTGCATGGTCCAGCTGTCGGAGGAAGAACTGGTGACAGTTGAGCTGACGGAGCAAGCCCTCGAAGTGCTACAGCTTGAAGATGAGTTCTCTTTGCGGGATTTCAATGCCGTAATTGAGACAGAGCAGGGCTGTTACACTGTTGTACAGCCCGAGAGGCTTGACAAGTCAGCTGCAAAAGAAGTGGGACCTGCACCTGAGAAGCTGTGGAAGCTTTTCTTTGACGGCGCGCGATGCAAAAATGGCGCCGGTGCAGGGGTGCTTCTGGTTTCTCCGACCGGGGTCCAGAAGGACTATACCTACAGGTTGGCCTGGAGCTGCACTAACAACTCGGCGGAGTACGAAGCCTTGTGCTTGGGTTTGCGAAAGGCGGAGAGGTTGGGGATCAAACACCTGCAGATCTTTGGAGATTCAGAGCTGGTGTGTCACCAAGTTACGAATAAGTGCGCCTCCAAACATCACTACCTCAAGGCGTACCGCAATCGGGTGTGGGACCTGATGGAGTCGTTTGACTCGTTGAATGTCAAGGCGATATCACGTGATAAAAACAAACACGCTGACATTTTGGCGTCTGTTGGAGCCAGGTACGTTCCGGCTGATGACGTTGTCCAGAAACCGAAGCCGGTTCGCACTATTTACAGGCCTTACGTGCCTGATAAGGACACCCACTGGCAGGTGTTCGATTGTGACGAGGAGATCGTCACATTTTTGGTTAACGAAGTTGGTTCAATCGAAGGTAGAGACCACGATGACGAGCAATATGAGGGGTTAATACAGTTAAAAAATAATCATGTCCCAAAAGGACTGATTACATTGGAGAGTCTATTTGATCAGAATGACAGAGCAATATCTCACAGGATCAAAGTAGACCCGAAGCAGTATGCCGACCTGGAACTTGAACCTGGTAAAACTATCAAGGTCGGGACAGACTGCACTTCGGAGGAACTTGAGCAGATTAGATCATTGTGCCGAGAGTTCCCCGACATCGTGGCCTGGTGCTACGAGGATTTGAAGGGGTATGACAGAGATGTAATCCAGCATACCATTGAGCTAGAGGATGGCGCCAAGCCATTCCGACAGAAGCAGAGGGCCGTAAATCCGAAAATTGAGGCCATGATGAAAGCAGAGCTCTTGAAGATGTTGGAGGCCAAAATCATCTACCCCATCAAGCATTCTTCCTGGGTCGCGAATTTGGTGCCTGTGAGGAAAAAGAATGGCGACATTCGTCTCTGTGTCGACTTCAGAAACTTGAATCAGGCTTCCCTCAAGGACCACTATCCGCTTCCCCAAATTGACCAAATTCTACACATCGTTGTTGGAGCCCAGAGATTCTCACTTCTAGATGGATTTTCCGGCTACAACCAGATTTGGGTCAGGGATGAGGACCAGCATAAGACGGCGTTCACCACCAAATGGGGGACGTTCGCCTATCGGCGCATGCCTTTCGGCTTATCCAATGCTGGTGCCACATTCCAAAGGGCCATGGACCCGGCCTTAGAGAGCTGCTCAATAAGATCATTGTCATCTATCTTGATGACATGACTATTTTCTCACCAAAGAGGGGATCATGTTTCCCAACTGCGGCAAATATTTGAGAGGTGTCGAGAATTCGGCATTTCTATAAACCCGAAGAAGTCTGTCTTCGCGGTAAAAGAAGGAAAGCTGCTGGGACATGTCATCTCCGAGAAAGGCCTCGCCATTGACCCTGACAGAGCAGAAGCCCTCCTTCGCTTGCCAGCCCCAATCGATAAAAAGGGCTGCAGTCCTTCTTCGGTCAGATTAACTTCGTGTGAAAGTTCATTCCGGACTTCGCGCAGGTGATCAAGCCTATGGCCGAACTGCTGAAAAAAGATACGACTTACGAATGGACGATGAGAGACGAGCAAGCCTTCGAGGAAATCAAGGCTCGGATTGCGCAAGCTCCGGTGTTGATAAACCCGGACTACTCCAAGGACTTCATCCTGTATGCGGTGGGAGAACCGGAAAGTTACGCCGCAGTCCTAACTCAGAAGGGAGACGATGGCGAGGAGCGCCCCATAGCGTTCTTGAGCCAAGTGATTCAGCCGCATGAGGAAAAGTACAACTTTATAGAGCGGCAGGGTTCACGCTGTTATGAAATCCCTCCGAAAGTTCGGGCATTTTGTCTCCCCGAGCAAAACGATCGTCTTCGTGATTCACCGGACGTTCGAAGCTTCATCATACAAGGAGAGCCGGGTCACAAGAGAGCAGGATGGATTGCAAAAATCCGGGAGTTCGACATCGAAGTGCGGCCCACAAAGCTTATCAGAGGCCGAGCCTTGTGTCAGGAGCTGGCCCGAAGCGCCGTAGCCGACATCTCCGCTTTGTAAGTGGGAGGACACGGCGACAAGCATCTACCTAGCCGACTCCTTATCGGAGGGGAGTGATTGGACAGATGAACTGGTGAGATATTTCTGCACCGGAAGATGTCCAGATCACCTGAACGCCTCACAACGAAGGAGATTTCGGCTAGGTGCACTTAAGTACACTCTTCGCCCCGAGGGGCTTTACTTCAAAAATATTGACGGCATCCTGTTGCGGTGCGTCATGAAATCAGATCAGTCCAGGGTCCTCGGAGATTTTCATTCCGGATGCAGAGGTCATCATCGCAAGGCCTACGGCCTTGAAAATAATTGAGTTGGGTACTATTGGCCCACTCTGTTTACTGAGACGCTTATGCGGTCTGTTCCAAGTGTGATCAATGCCGGAGGTTTCCTTGGCGAAAGCGAGAAAAGCACCCTCTGCCCCTTCAGCCGATTCAGGCCGAGACTCCGTTCCAGCAATGGGGTCTAGACTTCATTGGGGTGATTTCGCCTAGTTCCTCTGCCGGACACAAGTTTATTCTTACAACCACCGATTACTTCACACGGTGGGCAGAGGCGATCCCGACCAAAAACGCGGACCAAGAAACGGTCATTAGGTTCCTTGAGAGCCTGATTACCCGGTTCGGGGTTCCAGAGTCAATTGTGACGGACAATGGTCCGGGATTCGCAGGCGCTGTACTCACGGAGTACAGCGGCAAACTTGGCATTTATCACAAGATGTCTTCTAATTACTACCCGCGGGGGAATGGCCTTGCCGAGTCTACTAACAAGAACCTCCTGAAGATCATCAGAAGGACCATTGACAGGAACAAGCGGACTTGGCATTTACTCCTGAACCGGGCGCTATGGGCGGACAGAGTTTCATTCAAGAAATCCATCAGGACGTCCCCTTATGCGCTCGTCTACGGTAAAGAGGCTGTCATGCCATCCCACATCGAAATCCCTGCCCTATGGATGTTGGACGAAGACAGGAGCAGTGGAGACCCGGTGGATGACAGACTGTGCCAACTTCTGCAGTTGGAAGAAGACAGAGAAAAAGCATACCAGGCCTTCACCCAGCACATTGGAGCCACTCAAGGCTGGTTTGCAAAAGGCACCATTGCCCGAGTTTTTAAAATCGGGGACCTGGTGCTGAAGTGGGACTCATATAAGGCGAAGCCGGGCAACCACTGGAAGTTTGATGCCCTCTGGGAGGGCCCTTATCAGATTGCCTGGGTGAACCAGTTCAATGCCTATGTACTTCGGGATATGGAGGGTCAGCTCCTACCTATCCCCGTTAACGGGTTCCACTTAAAAATTTATCGCTGCTGAAGGTGCCCAATGGGCCCTTCTTTGTAAAAATTTCCCTTATGCATTTTGCTTTTTCAGCATGTACAGTTTCCAGCTTTCAGTTTTTTATTTTGTTTGAGCCAAACTGCGACATGGGAGAGAATACAGACTTCGCAGCGAAGTCTGTTGTCGCCCCTCAGAAGGAGCGAAGTTCGTGAAGGGGCTGCTTGAGTGAAGAAAGCAGAAAAACGGCTAAGTGCTGGCTGCTGCCCGACTTCGCAGCGAAGTCGGGCTGCGCGCCAGCCAAAAGGCGAGGTTCGAAAGAAGAAAACTGCAAATTTGCGAGTGTTCGGACTGCGCTCAGTTTTTGAGCGAAGTCCGACTTCGCGCGCGAAGTCCGAACACACGCGGCTTGCGCGAGTAGTGCGCCCGGCTTGCGCGAAGTGCGAACCGCATCGCGCGAGGGGCGCCGAACCGGGCGAAGTCGAACGCGCTCCATTGTATAAGCGCAGCTCGTGCACCCGATCCTAAGAGGCAATAAAATTCTAAGTGCTCGCCTCTCTTCCGAAGTTTGCAAAGGTCGGACTGCGCTCAATCCTCGGGCGCAGTAGGAAAAGAAAGGAAAACAATCTCAGTGCAAGTGGCAGTTCGGACTGCGCTCGACTTTGGAGCGAAGTCGGATCGCGCCCAACCTTCGCGCGAAGTCCGACTTCTCCCTGTTGTCTAAGCGCAGCTTGGGTAAGTTTAAAAAATGAATAAAAAATTCTAAAGCGTGGGCCCAAGGCGCGTTGCGACGGTTTGAGATGGGTTTCCGAACCAAGGAGCTTTTCTTGAGCAGTGTGCCCATATTGTGGCAGTGACGTCAGCCATGGCGCAACATTTGAAATTAAATTTAATGATTGCGCAGTCTTCAATAAAAGTGCAATCAAAGAAGCATGGCGCGGCGGCCGGGGTGCATCTTCCAAGACATTCTCCTGCGCGGCCACCCAAGAAACATAACTCCTTCACTTGCCAGCCGACCTACCCCCTCCTGCGCGACATTAATGACGCTGTCATTATCTAGAAAAGGGGAACGATGCATCCAGACATGCCAAATCGCGCAAATTATTCCTACGACTGTGAAATCTGTTGCAGGCGTCCAGAAATCTTAATTATTGTTGTTTCAGAAGGATGGACAAAGGAAAGTTGACAATGTCAGCGCAATCCAGCGAAGGGCGCGAACTGGAGGATTTACCGCAGTCAAGTGTTTTCAGGAGTGAGACACCGCCAGGGCAAAAGTCAAAATCCCGGCCAAAGAAAGTACAGCGTGGGCAAGCCCCACCACCGCCGGTCAATTACCTGTCGGGATACAAGGACGGCTCGTTTTCCATGAGCCTTACTAAGCTGCGGATAAATGTGGAGAATTGGGCTGACAAGGTTTCGCCCTCTCACCATTTCGGAGCGGCGTACAAGTCTAACCTCTTCCGGTTCTTGTGCCCTCCTGTCCATCAATGCCCGGAGCTGGTAGACCTAATTGTCAGACATTACAGACCAGCTACCCGGCAGATTTGCAGCTCCAGTGGTAAACCCTTGTTCGCACTTCGCGAGGAGACTGTCCAGCCGGCCTTCGCCCCAGGGTTGGAGTATGACTCCAGCACAATTGTCAGAAAGATAAATCTTGGCGAACAAGCGGGACGCTTCACGCACACAAAAAGGATGAGGGATTTCCTCAATTCAGAACTGAACGCCCCGCTTGCAACTGGACAATGGCCAACCGGCCCCATACCCCTGGAAAGGTTTCAGAGCAAATACCTATACACCATTCTGGCGTGGGTCCTCGGCTGCGACTCAGACGAACTGGTACAGCCGTATCAGTTAGCGCTGGCAGAATGTCTCCTATGCGGAGAATCCTACGAACCAGCAGCGCAAAGAAGTGGGAAGCGCCCTATCTTTTTTGACTGGGCGGACTGGCTGGCATATGCCATTCACTCCAGCCTGGTAAAGCTCCAGAAGAAGCAGTCGACTGAATTTCGGTTCAGTTCTTTCCTGGCTTGGCTATGTTTGTATCATTTGCACTCCCGGATGCCGATCCCGAACCTGAAGAAGGTAAATGAGAGGGGAGAGCCACAGCCCGTCTATGATTGGACGGATGACCTATACCGGAAAGGGTCCTACTACAAGTTCAACTTCAACTTTCTGGGCTTGGTCATGTCAGTCTTCAGCGAGGGTGAGATCCCTCGCCCCCCGCAAGAAATGACGAGCTATTTGCTGAATCACAAGCTCGGGGACGTTTTTAGACTGACGCAGGGGATTGTGGTCAGAATTTACGGATTCAAGGGCAAGCCTCATCTGCTGCCCTACTGGTGTACGGATCATCAGTTTGGGATGGAGGTTGCCCGGCAGATGGATTACGTTGAAGACGAGTTCGGCCAGGGAAAGAGAAAGGGCCATATTTTTCCATACCCTCTTTCCTGGGCGAACGTTGAGATATCAGAGGTGGGACAACATGTCTATCTCGAGCAGGAGCTGTTTCGCATTGGCCTGATTCTGTTGCCGCAGCGTTGGAAGTACGACCCGTACGGGATAAGGGGAAAGTTCACGCATATCTGCCCCCGGGCGGATATAATCGAAGACAGATGCGATGTGGTCCATGTTGACCTCGACTGGGAGATTGACTCGATGGAAGCATGGCCTCCGTCGCTGGAATTTTATTGTGAGGAGGTAACATATGACCCCGAGCGAAACCCGGACCACAAGTTCTCTTCTCCGGGATTTAAAAAATTCATCTCCAAGATAGCAGGCCTTAACCCGGCCAAAAGAAAAGATTGTTGAATCTTTGGAAGATGAGGTGCCGCACGTAGCACGATAAATCCGTCAGGAGAAATCTGGCCGTTGATGACGACTTTTCAGTTCTATATGACCAGCACCATGACAGCTGGCGGCCTTTCGCATTTCGAGATTACGTTCCCCGAGGCCCCTTTGAGGGTTATAAAGGAGGGTCTTCCTCCCAACAGTTGTACACTTCGGCAACTGCCAGCGCGGGCCCAACAGACATCCAAGTGGACCCAATGCAGCCCGTGGCTTCCAAGGCGGCGCCTGAAAAGGCGAAGAAATTAGTCAAGGCAACGCCCGAGGTGATTCCTCAGGCACAAAAGACGCCAGCGCCGCCAGAGAGCAGACCGGTTGCGGCAGACCTTCTGCAAGTCAAACCCCGGTACAAGTTTACCGTGGGAACATCAGCGCCCGCTGCACCTGCTCCATCTCCTTCCCCCGATCCAGCCATCGCTCCGGAAAATAAAAAGAGGAAGAGAGTTGAAAAGATCAGGCGACCTAGTCTGACGGTGCGGCGACCGGTCGCGAGCCGCGGCCGCGTTCAGCCGCTCCAGAGATTGTTTCTCTGGACAGTCCCGAGCCAGCCGCCGGAACCAGAATCGCAGACATCCATCCAGCATCGGCTCAGGCGGAGCCCGCAGGTACGTTTGCTGCCCCACTCCCTCTGGTCTCGTCTAGCCCTACTCCTACTCCATCTCCCGCTCAATCCGAGCAAGTCATGGCCGCATCTTCCTCCCCGTCTCCACACCCTTCTAGCGGCCCCCATTCTTTCGACCAGTTTGCTCAGAACCCCAACGTTTCCCTATCTCTGAGTCAAACCCCAAACCCTTCACCTGTGGTTAGTGCTGAAGCCGCGCGTTCACCGTTGCACCCATCGCCTCAGCCGCTTGAAACCCTTCCAGCACCAACCGCTCCTATCTCCACTTCCCGGTCGCCCTCAGAAGCGGCCGCCCCTTCCAAAGTCCGTCCGGTTTCTCCTCCTTCCCTTCCCGCAGGAGAGACGTCTCAGCAGAACCCTAGGCTGGGGGAACCAGACTTCATGGACGACCTCCAGAACACGGATGATTTGCCTCTGGCAGCGAGAGCTGTAGAATACCCTATCTCTTTCCTCCAAAACCTGAAGCGGAGGAGACCTGAAGAGATAGCCGCCCCGGTAAAGCGCACCAAGTTTAACTCGAGAGGAGAGTGCTTACAACAGAGAAGATAATCCCGAAAGTGAAGAAGCCTCTCCGGGAAATGACCAGGGCGGACTACGAGCTCCAGACAAAGGAGAAGAGCTTTGATGACATTCACCCGCAATACGAGATTCAGGGAATCCTCCGTAAAGCGGATAATCTCCTTGTCAAGAATGCGGAGGAACGGGGAAGAGCTTTTCCGGTTGCGAGGATAAGACAAGACAGCTTGAAGAGGACTGTCCGGGTCCACTGAGCGGCTGGAAGCGGCGCGACGAGAAATAGATGAACTAAAAGCCCGGCTGGCCCCTTCTCAGCAAGAAGACGCAACGGAAAAGCAGGCAGCCCTGGAGCAGATTTCTCAGCTCCAAGAGTCTTTGAAACAGGCGCAGTCGCAATCTGCGGAGAAAGCATCTCAAGCGACGGTCTTTTCAAAGAGCAAAGTTAAGGAGATGCGGGCTGATCTGCTGCGGGGATGCAAGCCCCACACATATAAGGCTATGTCGGTCCTGGATTTCACACTCAGGATCCAAGAAGTTTCTGCCCAGGGAAAGCTTGTGGTAGAGGAGGCCGAACGCCAGGCGAAGCAATGGCTGGACCTGGCAATAAAACTTCAAGAGCGCGAGCGCGAAGGCCTCCAATTCTCCCCCATGTCCTCATTCGCTGCAGAATGGGCAGATGCAAGGGTAACCTTGCATAAATATTTCAAAAAAGCAGAAGAGGTGAGAGTTGCCAGACGGATGCTAGACGCATTCGAACATGAAAAGGACATTTGTCTGGCTCCTTTTCACGCTCTCTCTGAACTAGGGTGCCCCGGCTATGTTGAGAATGGTGAATTCCTCACCCACGAGCAGGTGAAAAAGAATTGGCTGTCCTTTGAAGCAGATACAGCTGAAATTGATAGGCTGGGTGAGCCGATTCAAGAAAGTCAGGTCACCCAGATGGTGTCCAAGTGCTGCAGGATCAGTTCCTACTTCCAGGAGCTGGGAAAAAGATACCTCACCATCGACCTGCACGCGGTCGCTGCATTCCACGCAGCATTAGAAGAAGTTGCTGACCGCAGACCATTCGAAGCAGAAGCCTGGGGCCAAGCCCAGGCCGCATACAACCGCATCTGCGAGGCAGAAGCCAATGCTGGAGAGCATTCGGAAGGTGATTCTGAGGAGGCAACTGCTGAAAGTGGATCTGAAGAACAGTTGCCGCGGAGTGAACAGCTAGAGCAGCAGAAAGCAGGGGAAGTAAGCTCCTCTGCACCCAATGGATGAAGGCATGGATTCTTTGCGCCGAGGCGAGCTCGACACCCCGCGAGCCGCCAGAAATGTTGCCACATTTTGCACGGGGTGCAATGTTTTCAGTTTTGTAAGAGTGCTGCTCTTCCTTTTCCCTCTTCCTCTCTCTCCCTTTCTTCTTCTCTCCCTTTCTCTCTCTTCCCTGCATTCTCATTCTTTCCCCCCTTTCTTTTGAGCCCCTCAGTCAGATCTCAAATTTGACAGCAGTTGCCCTGAAAAATGGCTAAGTGTTAGGGCGAAGTCCGACTTCGCGCGAAGTGCGTACTTCTCCCAGTTTTGGTGCGAGGCTACTTCCCAGCGGCGTTCTCCCGGTTTCGAGCGAAGTGCGTACTTCTCCCAGTTTTGGTGCGAAGTGCGTACTTCTCCCAGTTTTACGAGCGCACCTTGTAGCGGTGGCGGTGGCAGGAAAATGACTAAGTCTTGGAGCGAAGTCCGTACGGCGGCAGACATCAGCTTTCACCTGTGCGCAACCCGACTTCGCAGCGAAGTCGGAGTGCGCCCTTGACAGGTGCGCAGTAGGGAAACAAACTCAGAAATACACCCAAGGCATGAAGGCCTTCCCGACTGCGCTGTTTTCTGCCTGCGCAACCCAATGACGCTCCTATCCCGAGAGAAGTTGGATAAACTGCCTTTCAAGGCAGACACATGTCAAACAGCATCATCCGACAAGTGTCCAGCTTCGGGATCTGAGCCAAGACGTGCCGAGCAAAAGGACAAGCATGGGCTGCACTACTTATGCCAGTTGCCTCATTTAATGCTGATTAGAGGTTCTACCAGCTCCAGCTGCCCGCGTTCCTGCCGATGTGAAGATCTACCCAACGCGCTGCCACATAGCTGTCCGGCCTTCAGGGGAACCATGCTGCGGGTACAGTCCTGTCCGACAAAGGTCAGCATCAGTAACTCCATAGCTGCTTTTTGTCAGCCAATGTTTGAATGGGACTTTGTGCCCATTAATGTAACGGGAGGGACTCGGGCTATAAATACCCACCACATTCTCATTGTAAAGTGGTGGAAGGGGAATGTTTGTTAGGGAACCATTGTAACCGTGCTTCTGCTTATAAATATAAAGTATATGCCTGGCTCTGTTCTCTTGCTTTTATTTTTTATCTTGCCTCTCCTTTGCATGTACGCTTTACGTTTTCTGTGCCACGGCTCGTTGATTCGTTTCAGCATTTGGTGGTCAGGAACACCTGAAGCATTGCTTGTGTCATGGCTTGTTGATTCACTTCGGCATTTGGTGGCCAAGCACTCTTGAACTTAATAGATTAGAGGATACATAGAATAAATGTGGTAGCAGTTCCTTCAGTTGTGTGTTACGTTGCTGTCCGTAGTGGTGATTGATGCGTTGCCGTGCTGTTAGTTCTCCTTGTAGGGAGAATGTTTGCTAGGGGACCATTGTAGCTGTGCGTATAAATTCTCTGCATAACACATATACTTGGATCTGACATCTCTTGGTTGCTTTCTGTTTGAGTTACCGTACGTAGTGGTGATTGATGCATTGCCGTGCTGTTAGTTCTCCTTGTAGGGAGAATGTTTGCTAGGGGACCATTGTAGCTGTGCGTACACCGCTCTATACAGAAAGTATACTAGACTTTGCAGTTTCCGGCTATGCTTTGTACTTATAATGCAGTAAGTAGTGGTGATTGGTGTGTTGCTTGTACTGTTAGTTCCCCCCACCCAACTCCAATCATATTTGTAAATTCTTTCCGCATTTTTATCTCTTTCCTGCACTCTTAGCTTAAAACCAAAACCCACAAGGAGCCGGCCTTCTCCGGAGATTGGCTCGGAAGGCATTCCTTCCTTCCGGCCTTTCTAGCTGGTGGGCGAATCTGGGCGCATTAACACAAAATCCTTTCCTCATGGCAGATTCGTAACCAACAGTTAGCACTAGAGGACTGAGCAAGCTTCCCAAGGATTATGTAGACATTGTTGAAAATAAGGACTTGTGTTGCAATGTAGGCTTGTATGCGGGGTAGTGAAGTTCTATCTGCGATAAGCAGCAGCCAGGTGCAGAGCCTAAGTATATGATTGGGAAGCCTCATCAAGAGGTTAAGTAGCAAAAGTAGATGGCACTCAAGGGTAAGCCAAATTCTGATTAGGAAGCTACTCTTGTTGATGAAAGTATCTTCCTTTTTTTGGGGACAAACCAACATCATGATCATGGATCAACTGTTCTTGAGTGGGAATTGTTCGTCAGTGTCAGATTTGAGTGACCACAATATGTTATTACAACAGCTTGTAATTATGCATTTATCACACTCGGCAAGATTCAAAGCTGGGTCTTGTTGCCACATTTTGCACAGGGGTGCCATGTTTTTGGTTTCTGCAAGTGAGCTGCTCTTTTCCTTCCCTTCTCCTCATTTCACCTTTCTTCTTCTCTCCCTTTCTTCCTCTTCCTCACAGCTTCATTCCCTCTTCTTCTTTCCCCCTTTCTTCCCCCAGTAAAACCTCAGCAGGTGTACCTTGAAAAGTTCCTAAGTGTTGGGGCGAAACCCGACTTCACAGCGAAGTCGGAGTGCGCCCCTCTAGTGGAGCGCAGTAGGGAACCCGAAGTGCGCACTAGGATAGGAAATATTCGAGCGACACCCCGACTTCGCAGCGAAGTCGGGGTGCGCCCTTCTTCCTGGGCGCACTAGGGGAATGGTCTATCAGAAAAACGGCTAAGTGCTGGGGCGACACCCGACTTCGCAGCGAAGTCGGAGTGCGCCCCTGTTCCAGTGCGCAGTCCGAACAGCGGACAAAGACAGCCAAGCACCGATGCACAACCCGACTTCGCAGCGAAGTCGGAGTGTGCCCTTTGACCGGTGCGCAGTTGGGTAAAGTCAACTCAGAAATTTGCTAAGGCAAGAAGGCCTTCCAACTGCGCTGTTTTCCTCCTGCGCAACCCGATAGCGCCCGAATTCCTAGCGAAGTTGGATAAGCTGCCTTTCAAGGCAGACACGTGTCACACCTTAGCATCCGACAAGTATCCACCTTCGGGATTCGAGCCACGACTTGACCGTGCAAGGACAAAGCATGGGCTACACTACCGGTGCCATCTGTCACCATTTAAGCCGACGTGAAGTGCCATCTGCAGCACCTGCCCGCATTCCTGTTGACCGAAGACTTGACCCAACGCGCTGCCACGTAGGCTGTACCGCCTTCAGGGACACCATGCAGCAAGAACAGTTCGACCCGACAGAAGTCAGCATCAGTAGCTCCTCAGCCGCTCGTGTCAGCTACTGTCTTGTCTGGGACTTTGTGCCCATGAATGTAATTGAGGGGAATTTTGGGCTATAAATACCCACCACATTTTGATTGTAAGTGGTGGAAGGGGAATATATTGCTAGGGGACAATTGTAGCTGTGCGTTTGCCTCAAATATAAACATACACTTGGCTCTGCTTACTGTCTTTTATCTTGCATGCTGCCTCTCCTTGTCATTTCTGCCTCATGTTTCTTGTGTCATTGCTTGTTGTTGTACTGAACTCTGGACTCCAGCATTTGATGGCCAAGTATTCCTGGAATGCATAGATAGAGGATACATGGGATCGCTGATAGCTATAGTTTAAATGTATGTTTGTAGATGAATGTTGTTAGTAGTGGTGATTGATTCGTTGTCGTGCTGCTTATTCCCCCCACCCAACTCCAATCACATTTGTAATTTCTTTCTACACTTTTATCTCTTTCTGTACTTTTTATCTCTTTCCTGCACTCTTATCTTAACACAACCCCACAGGAAGCCGGCCTTCTCCGGAGATTGGCACGGAAGGCATTCCTTCCTTCCGGCCTTTCAATCGGTGGGCGAATCGGGTGCAATAACAACAAATCCTTTCCTCATGGCAGATTCGTAACCAACAGTTTCTTTGGCACGCCCGGTGGGACATGGTAGTTTCCCACCCCCAAACAGAATCGAAGTACTAGTGCTCGCTTCATTGCTTGTTCAAAATCAGAGCACCTAGCGACTCTGCAAATTATCTGAACATTCTCTGAGTCCGTGAAGACCGGTCCTAACGCCTTCATGCAAACGAGAAGGTGGCGAGCAAGGAATCCGGAGAACCCGCCTGACTTTTACGAACTTGACCTTGACGCTCCAGGCGAGCGCGTCAGGCTGGCTGATTATCAAGCTCACGAAGAAGAAATCCAAGAAGAAGCCGAGGCTGAAATTCGAGAAGCCGAGGCTGAGATTGAACAAGTTGAGGCCGAAGAAGAATCTACATCTTCGGATAGTTCCGATACCGAGTACACTACCGGGTCAGAAGCAGAAATGGCTGATCATCTGGATGAGGACGACCTCTTCCCGACGGTGGATTCTACGGGGCCCTTGGCCCTGGTCGGACAGCAAGCTGTGCCCCCTGCTGCCTTAAAGTCTTCCCTACATGCGACGACTACGGCAAGACGGCGTATGAACACATCCAGGACATTCTTGCCTTGGTCGCGCTTCACTCCATTACTGACGAAAGTGTGAAGACCCGTCTGCTGGCCCTTTCCCTAAGGGGAAAGCTTCTCTACTGGTGGAGATCACTGCCAGAGGGATCCATCACAGGGTGGCGACAGTTAGCCGGCAGACTCGTGAAAGGATGCAACGAGTCTGCTGATCCCTCTTCTTTGCTGCATCAGTTCCAAAGTATTCAGAGACACCCTCAAGAGGAGGTGTCAGATTTCAATATCCGGTTTGCGAGGTGTTGGAAATGAGTGCCTCGCGAACTCAGACCGTCAGCAGGTCAGGCTGCCTACTACTACCTGAGATCTTTCAACTCAGACATTTGCCTGCTGCTGAAGGTAGCCAGAATCAACACGTTCCCTGCTCTGTACGAAGCTGCCCAGCAAGCTGAAATGGACATCATCTCCATTGGCAGGCTTCCGCACAGAGTGCAACAGTCCATCTACCCTGATTTTCCCCGATCGCAGTATCCATTAGATTCTGGTTCGGAGCCATCCACTTCAGGACAGCAACCCCAGCAGCAATGGAACCCGACGCTGGTCGTAAATCCTTACGGCCTACCGCAAATTCATTATCCACCCCCTCGTCCTCCACGTTTTCTAGCACTTTCTGCTCCCCCGCAGCATGCACAATATTCAACTCCTCCTCCATTGGCTGCACTGCCTCCCCCAGCTCAGTTGCCGCCGCCTTCTGACCATGATATTCAGAATCAAATCCTACAGGAGGTACGGGCTGCGGCCTCTGGCTATCATACCATGTCTAACGACATGACTGTTCTGAAAAAGAAGCAGGCCCAGATGGACCTGGCTCAAAGGAGGCCATCTCCGCCCCCGGCGTTGAGGAAAGATCGGCCCCCCGAGCAACATTTGCAACGGCGGCCCCCTCCGAGGAATGCTGCCATAGAGGATGAACCTGGTACTTCTGACCAGGTCAATTGGTGCACCACGTGCAACGACCTGCATGCCGAGGATGACTGTACACTACATTAGCACTACCTCCAGACTTTGGCCGACAGCGCCATTGAGGACGAAGAGCTCTACTTGATCCTGGGCGACGAAAGCAATTTCGCCGTCTCAGATGAAGTCCTGATGCCGCCTCCTGCCAAGGAAAACAAGAAGTCTGCCGAAGCCGCAGCCAAACCCTTAAAGGTGTACGCCAGAAGAGACAAGGCGCAACCTGAGGAGATACCACCGTACAAGAGGCTGTGGCCCTACATAGCCAAAGACAAGACTCCTTCGGCGAAGACTCTCGCAGTCAAGCCTCCCTTAGCCAAACCTCTTCCGGCTAAAGCTCCCACTGCTCAGCCTCCAGCCGAAACAAAAGAACAAGCTCAGGAGAGGCTGAGATATCCGTCTTTGACCAAGAGGCAGAGAGTTGAGGCCACTCAACAATACCGGACGAAGTATGAGCCGGCAAAAGAAGCGGAAGGAGCAAGCACTTCGGGCTACAACATAGTAGACGAGTTGAAGAGAACTCCCGCAAGAATCAGCATGTACGATGCTCTTCAACTCCCAGGCCAGGTTGATCTGTTGCAAGAATCCTTGAAGACCATGAAGAATGGCAAGCAGATACAGCCCACTGTCCTAGTGCAACCCCCGACGGTCTCGACCATCGGGAAGAACAGACCACCTCCCTTCTATCTGTCCTTACGGATGCAAGGGTACATAGTACACAACTGCATGGTGGACTCTGGTGCTTCCACGACCGTAATGCCGAGAGCCGTCTGCGATGAAATCGGGATGGAGTACACAAGGAGCAGCCAAGGCGTGCTGCAACTAGACGGCACCCCTATCAAGACAGTCGGTGTCATAAAATACATCCCCATTCGGCTGCACAAAGCTCTCGACATTGTGGTCATCTAGGAGGTTGTGGTCGTTGACTTGGAACCCTACTTCGGCATGTGTCTCTCCAGGGAGTTCACTGCGAAGTTGGGAGGGTATTTGTCTCTGGACTACTCACACATTGAAGTGCCATTCAAAGGAAGAAGACTGAAGATTTTCAACGAAAAGCCTTCCACCTACCTAGTAGAGAAGATACCTGGAGAAGAGTCTGAGGATTGCATGGTCCAGCTGACGGAGGAAGAACTGGTGACAGTGGACATGACGGAGCAAGCTCTCGAGCAGCTGCAAGTAGAAGACGAATTCTCCTTGCGGGACTTCAACGTCGTGATTGAAAAAGAGCAAGGCTGTTACACCATTGTTCAGCTTGAGAGGGTTGACAAGTCAGCCAAGAGAGAAGTGGGACCAGCACCTGAGAAGCTGTGGAAGCTTTTATTTGACGGCGCACGATGCAAAAATGGCGCCGGTGCTGGAGTCCTCTTGGTTTCCCCAACCGGGATCCAGAAGGATTACACCTACAGGCTGGCTTGGAGCTATACCAACAACGCGGCGGAGTACGAAGCCCTATGCTTGGGTTTGCGAAAGGCGGAGAGGTTGGGAATCAAACATCTGCAGATATACGGAGACTCAGAACTGGTGTACCACCAGATCACGAATAAGTGCGCCTCCAAAAAGCACTATCTCAAGGCGTACTGAAATCGGGTCTGGGATCTGATGGAGTCTTTTTACTCGTTGAATGTCAAGGCTATTTCAAGAGAGAAAAACAAGCACGCTGACATTCTGGCGTCTGTTGGAGCCAGGTACGTTCTGGCTGATGACACTATCCAAAAGCCGAAGCCGGTTCGTACCATTTACGAGCCTTACGTGCTCGATAAGGACACCCACTGGCAGGTGTTTAGCTGTGACGAGGAGATCGTCACATTTTTGGTAAATGAAGCCTGTTCAATCGAAGGTAGAGACCCTGATGACGAGCAATATGAGGGGTTGATACAACTGAAAAATAATCATGTCCCAAAAGGACTGATTACCCTAGAGAGTCTATTTGATCAGAACGACAGAGCCATATCTCATAGGATCAAAGTAGACCCGAAGCAGTACGCTGACCTGGAGCTGGAATCTGGCAAATCAATCAAGGTCGGGACAGACTGCACCACAGAGGAACTCGAGCAGATCAGAGCATTGTGTCGAGAGTTCCCTAACATAGTAGCCTGGAGCTACCAGGACTTGAAGGGGTATGACAGAGAGATAATCTAGCATACCATTGAGCTAGAAGATGGCGCCAAGCCATTCCGGCAAAAGCAGAGGGCCGTCAATCCAAAAATCGAGGCCATGATGAAAGCCGAGCTCTTGAAGATGCTGGAGGCCAAGATCATCTACGCCATCAAGCATTCATCCTGGGTTGCGAACTTGGTTCCTGTGAGGAAGAAGAACGGAGACATTCGTCTCTGCGTGGATTTCAGAAATCTAAATCAAGCCTCTCTCAAGGACCATTACCCGCTTCCCCAGACCTATCAGATCCTTCATATAGTTGCTGGAGCCCAGAGATTTTCCCTCTTAGACGGTTTTTACGGCTACAACCAGATATGGGTCAAGGATGAGGACCAGCACAAGACGGCGTTCACCACCAAGTGGGGGATGTTCGCCTATCAGCGCATGCCATTCGGCTTATCCAACGCTGGCGCCACATTCCAAAGAGCCATGGACTTGGCCTTCCGAGAGCTGCTTAACAAAGTGATTGTCATCTACTTGGATGACATGACTGTTTTCTCTCACAAGCGAGAGGACCATGTTCCCCACCTGCGGCAAATATTCGAAAGGTGTCGTGAATTCGGCATCTCCATAAACCCGAAGAAATCTGTCTTTGCGATGAAAGAAGGAAAGCTGTTGGGGCATGACATCTCTGAGAAAGGCCTGGCTATAGATCCTGACAGAGCAGAGGCTCTCCTCTGCTTGCCCGCCCCAATCGACAAGAAAGGACTACAGTCCTTCTTCAGCCAAATCAACTTCGTGCGGAAGTTCATACCGGACTTCGCACAAGTAATCAAGCCTATGGCCGAGTTGCTAAAAAAGAACGCAGAATTTCTGTGGACTGAAGAAAGGGAGCTGTTGCCACATTTTGCACGGGGTGCAATGTGTTCAGTTTTTTTAAAGTAAGCTGCTCTTATCTTTCCCCTCTTCTCTCTTTCCCTTTCTTCAGTTCTCCCATTCTCTCTCTTCCCTCCATTTCTATTCTTCCCTCTTTTCCTTAAGCTCTTCAGACAGATCTCCAAAATGACAGCAGTTACCCTGGAAAAATTCTAAGTGTAAGGGCGAAGTTAGGCTGCGCCCCCTTTCCAGGGCAAAGTCGGACTGCGCCCCTTTTCCAGGGCGAAGTCGGACTGCGCCCTAATTCTGGGCGAAGTTGGACAGATTACCTTTCAGGGCAAACACGTGTCAGGCAGCATCATCCGACAGGTGTCCAACTTCGAGATCCGTGCCAAAACATGCCGAGCACATGGACAAGCATGGGACGCACTATTTTATACCAGCTGCCACTTTTGAAGATAATTAAAGACCCTACCTGTTTCAGCTACCTGCAGTTCTGCTGTTAGTGGAGTTCTACTCAGCACACTGACACATATCTGTACAGCCTTCAGGGAGACCATGCTGCGGGTACAGTTCCATCCGACAAAGGTCAGCCTGAGCAGCTCCACCGCCGCTCTTGTCAGCCCAATGTTTGTCTGGGACCTTGTGCCCATGGATTGTAAACGGGAGGGGATTCAGTCTATAAATATCTTTGACATTCTCATTGTAAAGGGTGGAAGGGGAATGTCTGTTAGGGAACCATTGTAACTGTGCTTCTGCTTATCAATATAAAGTATATGCCTGGCTCTGTTCTACTGCTTTTATTTTGTATGCTGCCTCTACTTAATATTTCTGCCTTACGTTTTCCTATGTCATGGCTTGTTGATTTACTTCGGCATTTGATGGTCAGGTACTCCTGGACTTCATAGATCAGAGGATACATAGAATAGATTTGGTAGCAGTTCCTTCAGTTGTGTGTTATGTTTATGTTGCTGTCCGTAGTGGTGATTGATGCACTCGCCGTCATCGTTAGTTCCTTGTAGGGAATGTCTGTTAGGGAGTCATTGTAGCTGTGCGTACAAATTCTCTGTATAACACACATACTTGGACCTGGCATTTCTTGGTTACTTTTTATTCAAGTTACTGTCCGTAGTGGTGATTGATGCGCTGCCGTACTGTTAGTTCCTTGTAGGGAATGTCTGTTAGGGAGTCATTGTAGCTGTGCGTACACCTCTTGATATAAAAAGTATACTTAGATTTTGCAGTTTCAGGTTATGCTTTGTATTTATGATGCAGTAAGTAGCGGTGATTGATGTGTTGCCGTACTGTTAGTTCCCCCCACCCAACTCCAATCACATTTGTAAATTCTTTCCGCATTTTTATCTCTTTCCTGCACTCTCATCTTAAAAACCATAAAACCCCACAGGAGCCGGCCTTCTCCGGAGATTGGCACGGAAGGCATTCCTTCCTTCCGGCCTTTCAATGTTGGTTTGCGGGTCCAGGGCGCAATAGCAACAAATCCTTTCCTCATGGCGGATTCGTGACCAACAGTTTTTGGCACGCCCGGTGGGACCCTTTGTCCCACATTTGGAAGATCTCAAGCTCGTCCTCGCTCGGGCTGACAGTTTCTTTCCGAATACTCGGTGGGACAAGGAAGTTTCTCACCCCCAAACAGAATCGAAGCACTGGTGCTCGCTTCATTGCTGTTCAAAATCAGAGCACCTGGCGACTCTGCACGTTCATATTCTCTGAGTCCAAAAGACCGGTCCTAACGCCTTCGTTCAAGCGAGAAGGTGGCGAGCGAGGAACCCGGGAAACCAGCCTGACTTTACGAAATTAATACCAACGCTCCAGGCGAGCGCGTCAGGCCGGCTGATTACCAAGCTCGCATAGACGAATCCGTGAGGTGAGACGATCAATCTCCATATTTTAAGGAAGCCCGAGTTGGTGAATCTTTGGCTTGCCTTCATCTGGAAAAATCACCTGGCGACTCTGACTGAGCTGAAGATCCAGATTTCTTGATCGCAGGCGCCCTTTTTTTAAGCTAATAGAAGACACCCCGGAGGAATCAAGGTTTGGTGAGCAGCCTTGACCTCACAAGCGGAGAAATGAATGTTCACCTACAGTCTCCACCGTGGTGGTATTGGCTCCAACCATCACCGCAACCGGTACCCGAAGAGGGCTCCCGTCTGAAAAATCTCCTTGCCACATCGTTCATCAATTGTACGGGTACCGACATGAATGACAATCTGCCACGTTGCACCATGTTCGCGACCTGGCAAGCTTTGGGAGGCCAGCCGGACTTCAAAGATCATCTGAAGTACAATCAGATCTGGTCCGGACACTGCAGGTTCACCGGATAGGCAACCAAAGCTAGATTTGTGTTAGCGGCATGCCAATAATGCCGCAAAATTTTGTATAAATAATCCGGCTAGTATTCAAAGTTTTAGTTGTTTCCTTAATTCAGTCTGTGCATTGTTTTTCTTATTTTAGTTTGTGCGGTTCTTTTTTCAAGTGTTCTAAGAGGACAGCGAGGGTGACTCTGTTGCCCAATGGATGAAGGCATGGATTCTTTGCGCCGAGGCGAGCTCGACACCCCGTGAGCCGCCAGAAATGTTGTCACATTTTGCACGGGGTGCAATGTTTTCAAGTAAGCTGCTCTTATCTTTCCCCTCTTCTCTCTTTCCCTTTCTTCAGTTCTCCCATTCTCTCCCTTCCCTCCATTTCTATTCTTCCCTCTTTTCCTTAAGCTCTTCAAACAGATCTCCAAAATGACGGCAGTTACCCTGGAAAATTCTAAGTGTCAGGGCGAAGTCGGGCTGCGCCCCCTTTCAGGGCAAAGTCGGACTGCGCCCCTTTTCAGGGCGAAGTCGGATTGCGCCCCTTTTCAGGGCGAAGTCGGACTGCGCCCCCTTTTCAGGGCGAAGTCGGACTGCGCCTTGATTCTGGGCGAAGTTGGACAGACTACCTTTCAGGGCAAACACGCGTCAGGCAGCATCATCCGACAGGTGTCCAACTTCGAGATCCGTGCCAAAACATGCCGAGCACATGGACAAGCATGGGACGCACTATTTTATACCAGCTGCCACTTTTGAAGATAATTAAAGACCCTACCTGTTTCAGCTACCTACAGTTCTACTATTAGTGGAGTTCTACTCAGCACCGACACATATCCGTACGGCCTTCGGGAGACCATGCCGAGTGTCCGTCCGAAAGGTCGCAGCTCCATCGCCGCTCTTGTCAGCCAATGTTTGTCTGGGACCTTGTGCCCATGAATTGTAACGGGGGGATTCAGGCTATAAATATCTTCGACATTCTCATTGTAAGGGGTGGAAGGGGAATGTCTGTTAGGGAACCATTGTAACTGTGCTTCTGCTTATCAATATAAAGTATATGCCTGGCTCTGTTCTACTGCTTTTATTTTGTATGCTGCCTCTACTTAATATTTCTGCCTTACGTTTTCCTGTGTCATGGCTTGTTGATTTACTTCAGCATTTGGTGGTCAGGTACTCCTGGACTTCATAGATCAGAGGATACATAGAATAGATTTGGTAGCAGTTCCTTCAGTTTGTGTGTTATGTTTATGTTGCTGTCCGTAGTGGTGATTGATGCACTGCCGTACTGTTAGTTCCTTGTAGGGAATGTCTGTTAGGGAGTCATTGTAGCTGTGCGTACAAATTCTCTGTATAACACACATACTTGGACCTGGCATTTCTTGGTTACTTTTTATTCATGTTACTGTCCGTAGTGGTGATTGATGCGCTGTCGTACTGTTAGTTCCTTGTAGGGAATGTCTGTTAGGGAGTCATTGTAGCTGTGCGTACACCTCTTGATATAAAAAGTATACTTAGATTTTGCAGTTTCAGGTTATGCTTTGTATTTATGATGCAGTAAGTAGCGGTGATTGATGTGTTGCCGTACTGTTAGTTCCCCCCACCCAACTCCAATCACATTTGTAAATTCTTTCCGCATTTTTATCTCTTTCCTGCACTCTTATCTTAAAAACCATAAAACCCCACAGGAGCCGGCCTTCTCCGGAGATTGGCACGGAAGGCATTCCTTCCTTCCGGCCTTTCAATGTTGGTTTGCGGGTCCAGGGCGCAATAGCAACAAATCCTTTCCTCATGGCGGATTCGTGACCAACAGGAACAAGCTTTCAAGGAGATCAAAGCTCGCATTGCACAAGCACCGGTGTTGATAAATCCGGACTACTCCAAGGATTTCATCCTTTATGCGGTGGGAGAACCAGAGAGCTACGCCGCAGTCCTGACCCAAAAGGGAGAAGATGGCGAGGAGCGCCCCATAGCGTTCCTGAGCCAAGTAATCTAGCCGCACGAAGAGAAGTACAACTTTATAGAGCGGCAGGTTCACGCCGTCATGAAATCTCTCCGTAAGTTCAGGCACTTTGTCTCCCAAAGCAAGATCACTGTCTTTGTGATCCACTCGGACGTTCGAAGCTTCATTATTCAAGGAGAGCCGGGTCACAAGAGAGCAGGATGGATTGCCAAAATCCAGGAGTTTGACATCGAAGTGCGGCCAACCAAGCTAATCAGAGGCCGAGCCTTGTGCCAGGAGCTAGCCCGAAGCATGGCAGCCGAGATATCCGCCTGCGAGTGGGAGGATCCAGCAACACGCATCAACCTAGCCAACTCCTTACCCGAGGAGTGCGACTGGACAGATGAACTGGTGAGATATTTCTGCACCAGAAGATGTCCAGACCACATGAGCGCCTCACAAAGGAGGTTTCAGCTAGGTGCTTTGAAGTACACTCTTCGCCCCGCGGGGCTTTACTTTAAAAATATCGAGGGCATCCTGTTGCGGTGCGTCAAAAAAGCAGACCAGTCCAGGGTCCTCGGAGAATTTCATTCTAGGATGCCTGGAGGTCATCATTTTGCAAGGCCCACGGCCTTAAAAATAATCAGAGCTGGGTACTACTGGCCCACTCTGTTTACAGATGCTCATACGGTTTGTACCAAGTGTGATCAATGCCAGAGATTTGCTGGCAGAAATAGAAAAGCACCCCTGCCCCTTCAACAGATCCAAGCCGAGACTCCGTTTCAGCAATGGGGTCTAGATTTCCTCGGGGTGATTTCGCCTAACTCTGCAGCGGGCCACAAGTTTATCTTAACCGCCACCGATTACTTCACACGGTGGGCAGAGGCGATCCCCACAAAGAACGCCGACCAAGAGACGGTCATCAGATTCCTTGAGAGCCTGATTACCCGTTTCGGGGTCCCCGAGTCAATAGTGACGGACAATGGTCCGGGGTTCGCAGGCGCAGTGCTCACAGAGTACACCAGCAAATTCGGCATCTATCACAAGATGTCTTCCAACTACTACCCGCAGGGGAACGGTCTCGCCGAGTCCACCAACAAGAATCTACTGAAGATCATTCGAATGACGGTGGAGAATAACAAGAGGACTTGGCACCTGCTCCTGAATCGGGCGCTATGGGCGGACAAAATTTCATTCAAGAAGTCCATCAAAACGTCCCCTTATGCACTCGTGTACGGCAAAGAGGCTATCTTGCCAACGCACCTCAAAATACCCGCTCTTTGGATGCTTGACGAGGAAAGAAGCAATGGGAATCCAGTAGACGATAGACTTTGCCAATTGCTGCAGTTGGAGGAAGACAGAGAGAAAGCGTACCAGGCCTTCACAAAACACGCTGAAGCAACTCAAGGCTGGTCCGCAAAACGTACCACCACCCGAGTTTTCAAAATCGGGGACCTGGTGCTGAAGTGGGACTCGTTCAAGGCCAAACCCGACAACCATGGAAAGTTTGATGCCCTCTGGGAGGGCCCCTATCAGATTGCCCGGGTTAATCAGTTCAATGCATATGTGCTTCGGGACATGGAGGGACATCCTCTCCCCATTCCCGTCAACGGGTTCCACCTCAAATTGTACCACCACTGAAGGCGCCCGAAGGGGCCCTTCTTTGTATAGATTTCCCTTTTTGTATTTTAAGTTTTTAGCATGTAAATACTTAAGTTTTCAGTTTTTGGTTTTTCAAGAAGCCCAAGTAAGTCTGAGGCAAATGCCCGACTTCGCAGCGAAGTCGGGCAGCGCTCATCAAATGGGGCGAAGAAGGGAAGAAAGCAGCTGAAAAAAGAGCTAAAAATGTCTAAGTCTGGCTGCCCAACCTGACTTTGCAGCGAAGTCGGGCTGCGCCCCCTCCAAAGGGCGCAGTTGGGAAGCAGACTACAAGGAAATGTTGTGCCAGACTGCGCCCATTTTTCTGGGCGAAGTCGGACTGCGCCCATTTTTCGGGCGAAGTCCGAGTGCGCCCCCATTTTCGGGCGCACCCTGGGTAATCCGGTGAAAGCTGAAAGCGCCTAAGTCTAAAATCCAAGTTCGCCCGTTTTCCGGGCGAAGTTCGAAGTGCGCCCGTTTTCTGGGCGAAGTCTGACTGCGCCCCGAATTTCGGGCGAAGACCGGACAGCTCACCGCAGAAAAACATGAAAAATCACAAGTGTGGGCCCAGGGCGAAGTTCGGCACGAGGCTAAATTGGGTTATGTTGTTCTTTGAAAAGTGTGCCCAATGGTGGCGGTGACGTCAGCGGCGGCACAATAATCAAGGAGGCTTTAAATGATTGCGCAATTACCAATGATGATGCATTTAAAGGGTAAGGCGCCTTTTTGGGGCTAACGACTAATAAAGCACGCTTTTTGAAAAAAGCCCATGCACAGCCGCCAAGATCATAACGCCTCCACCAACCCAAAGCAAACTGCCCTAACTCCCTCCCTCGCGCCATTAATGAGTGTTGTCGCTGTCTACAAAAGAACCCTGGCACGGCCAGAAAGTTCATAAGTTCGAAGCTGACTCCCGGACTGCAAAGAATAAACCTGACAAGCTCTGAAGCTGTTGTCCCTGTCTCTGATTGTTTCAACAAGGATGGACAAGGGAAAAGCGCCCGTACAGGCACAATCAAGTGTAGAACCGCGTGAAGCTGACAAGTCTCCAGAGTCTAGCGACCATGAGAGTGTAGCGCCTCAGAAGGGCAAGAAAGCAAAATCCAGAACAAAGAGGCGCGTAGCTGGCCAGACTCCGCCGCCACCAATCAATCGTCTGTCTGGATACAAGGATGGTTCATTCTCTATCAGTATCACGAAGCTGCGTTTGACTATCGCAAAGTGGGTGGGTAAGGTTTCGCCTTCCCACCACCTCGGAGCCGCATATAATTCGAATCTTCACTGGTTTCTGTGCCCTCCAACTCACTGGTGCCCGGAGCTGGTTGAAGTGATCGCTGAATACTACAAACCAGCTGCGCGGCAGGTCTGCGATAACAAAGGAAGGGTGTTGTTCACTCTCTTCCGAGAGAGCATCCAGCCAGCGTTCGCCCCAGGGCTTCAGTACAGCCCAGATGCAATTGTCAGAAGGGTGAACATCGAAGAGCAGACCGGCAGATGAGGGAATTTCTTAATTCAGAGCTGAAGACTTCGTTGGCGCCTGGACAGTGGCCAACTGGCCCCATACCATTGGACCGATTCGAGAACAGATATATCTATATCATCCTGGCATGGGTCCTTGGCTGCGACTTAGACAGAGTGGTGCGGCCTTTTCAGCTGGCGATGGTCGAGTGTATCCTACACGAGGATTTCTACGATGCCACGACGTAGAAAAGCGGGAAGCGCCCAGTCTTCTATGACTGGGCGGACTGGATGGCCTACGCAATTCATGCGAGCCTGGTGAGACTGCAGCAGAGGCAGTCGATGGACTTACGGTTTTGCTCCTTCCTCACGTGGCTGTGCCTGTATCACATGCATTACCGGATGAACGTCCCTAACCTGAAGAAAGTGAACGAAGCTCCCTGTGTACGAGTGGACTGAGGTCTTGTACCGGAAGGGCTCATTTTATGAGTTCAATGTCCAATTTCTGGGCCAGGCAATGGGATTGTTCAACCGTGGTGCGACTCGCCCACCAGCGGCTATGACAAAGTGTCTGTCGGACAATGAGCTTGGTGATACCTTTCGGCTGACTCAGGGCATCGTTGTCCGAATCTACGGATTCAAGGGAATGCCTTGTTTGCTGCCCTACTTCTGCACAGATCATCAGTTCGGGATGGAGGTGGTGCGGCAAATGGATTACGTCGAAGAGGAATTTGGCCAAGGAAAGAAGAAGGGTCACATATTCAAATATCCTATGACCTGGGCCAGTATTCAAGTCTTCGAAATTGGGCAGCACATTTATCTTGAGCGGGAGCTGCTGGAAATGGGCCTGATTATGCTGCCCCAATGCTGGAAATACGACCCAATCGGGGTTCGGGGAAAGTTCATGCACATCTGTCCAAGACCTGAAATCATGAAAGAGAGAAGGAATTTGACAGGTGCGGACCTCCACTGGCGCATTCATTTAATGCAGTCATGGCCACCATGGCATGAATTTTACTGCGAGGAGGTCACTTACGATCCTGATCGGAACCTGGACCATCGAATGGAGTCGGTTGGATTCAAGAAGTTCCTCGCTAAGGTGGCGCCGCTCAACTGGCATAAGGACAAAATCCTCGAATGCTGGAAAATGAGGTGTCGCACGCAACATGACAAATCAAGTCGGAGGAATCTTGCCATTGATGATGAATTTTCGGCACTTTATGATCAACATGTCGACACGTGGCAGCCCTTCGAATTTCGCGTTTGCGTTCCCCGAGGCGCAAATATAAGGTATAAAAGAAGGGCTACCCCTCAGTCATTGTCAACCCCAGCGACTTCCAGCGCGACTCCATCCAGCAGTCAAGTGGGCCCGATGCAACCTGTAGCTCCTGCGGCAGTGCCCGAATCGGCGCAAAGGTCAGAACGGTCAACTCCTGAGCTGGCCCCTCAAGCAAAAACAGTGTCAGTACCGCCCACCAGCGGACCAAGTGCGGCAGGTATTCTCCCAACGTGACCCAGGTACAAATTTACCGTGGGGACATCAGCGCCTGCCGCCCCTTTATTGCCGCTTCCTTCAGGACCAGCCACAGCGTCAAGAGAAAAGAAAAAGAAAAGGTCGAGAGGACCAAACGTCCCAAGGAGCCAGTGCAGCAATCGCCGTAGAGTAGCCGCAAGCAGCAGCGTCGGAGGTTGTCTCTTTAGACAGCCCCGAACCAGAAGCAGACATCCAGGCTGCGACCATCCCTTCAACGTCGGCTCAGGCGGAGCCCGCAGGTACGTCCTCCGTTCCGCTTGCCCAAGTCTGCGTCGGCCCTGCAAAAACCCCAACTCCCACTTCATCAGGGCAAGCCGTAGCCGCATCCTCCGCATCTCAAGCCACCCCGCCATCTAGCGGCCTCCACTCGTTTGACCAGTTTGCTCAGGACCCCAATGCTTTTCAATCCCTGAGTCAAACCCTAGAGCCTTCACCCGCAATTAGTGCTGAAGCCGCTCCCTCATCTCCACACCCTTTGCCCCAGCCGCTCGAAACCCTACCAGCGCCATCTAGCCAAACCCCTGTCACTCCTAGGACCCAATCGCCCTTGAAAGTTGCTACCCCCTCTGGTATCCCTCCTACTTCACTGTTCGCAGGGAGAATGCCGCAGCAAGTCTAGGAGCTGGAAGACCTCGATTTCATGAGCATCACCGAGGACCAGCCTTTGGCAGTAAGAGCTACGGGGGGATCAACCTCCTTTTTTCAAGGCGTTAAGCACAGAAGGGCCGAAGAGATAGCCGCCCCGGTCAAACGCACGAAGTTTGACCTAGATCGGAGGGTGCTTACGACAGAAAAGCTGATTCCTAAGGTGAAGAAGCCTCTCCGTGATATGACCGAGGCTGACTATGAGCTTCAGACGAAGGAGAAGAACTTTGATGATATCAACGAAGAATACGAAATCCGCGGTATTCGTCGCAAAACAGACAGCCTCCTTGTCAAGCATCTCGAAACCCAGGAGGCGCTTTTCCAGCTGCAGAATACCACAAGGCAGCTTGAAGAAGACTTGGCTAGGGCTACTGCGCAGTTGGGGTCAGCGCAGCAAGAAGTTGAAGATCTTAAGGCTCAGCTGGCCGCCTCCCAGCAGACAGCCGAGCAAGAGAGAAAAGCAGCGCTAGAGCAGATTTCACAACTGCAGGATTCGCTGAAACAGGCGCAGTCGCAGCTCGCAGAGAAAGCATCACAAGCGACGGCCTTTTCAAAGAGCAAGGCGAAGGAGATGCGCGCAAGTCTGCTACAAGGTTGCAAGCCCAACCTTGTCAAATCCTTGTCAGTTCTGGATTTCGTGTCCAGGATCGAAGAGGTATCTGCCCAGGGAAAGCCTGTGGTAGAGGAAGCCGAACACCAGGCGAGGCAATGGCTAGACCTGGCTATGAAACTTGAAGAATTAGAGCGCGATGGCTTCCAAATCGCCCCCATGTCACAACTTGCCTCAGAGTGGGCAAATGCAAGGGTAACCTTGCACACTTATTTTGCGAGGACAGAAAGGATCAGAACGGCCAGGAAGGCGCTAGACGCCTTGGAACATGAAAGACACATTCTCCTGGCGCCCTTTCATATTCTGTCCGAGCATGGGTGTCCGAGCTATGTCAGAGATGACGAGTTCCTCACCCTTAATCAGATAAAGAAGAACTGGCTGTCCTTCGAGGCAGATACAGTTGAAATCGATAGCTGGACAGAGCCAGCTCAAGAAGCGCAAGTCGCTCAAATGGTGGCTAAGTACTGCAAGATCAGCTCTTCTCTTGAGGAGTTAGGCAAAAGATATAACACCATTGACCTGCACGCGGTCGCTGCATTCCATGCAGTACTCAGAGAAATCAGCGACCCCACTCCCTTCCAAGCCGCAGCCTGGGATCAAGCTAGGGCTGCGCTCGAACGCATAAGCATGCAGGAGGCAGAGAGTGGAGAGCCTTCAAATTCGGAAAGCGAGACTGAGGAGGCAACTGGTGAAAGCGAACCTGAAGAAGAACAGTTGCCCCAAGGAAAGCGACCAGAGCAGCAGAAAGCAGGAGAAGGAAGTTCCTCTGCACCCAAAGGATAAAGGCATGGTTCTTTGCGTCGAGGCGAGCTCGACACCCCGCGAGCCGCCAGGAATGTTGCCACATTTTGCACAGGGGTGACATGTTTTTGGTTTCTGCAAGTGAGCTGCTCTTTTCCTTCCCTTCTCCTCATTTCCCCTTTCTTCTTCTCTCCCTTTCTTCCTCTTCCTCACAGCTTCATTCCCTCTTCTTCTTTCCCCCTTTCTTCCCCCAGTAAAACCTCAGCAGGTGTACCTTGAAAAGTTCCTAAGTGTTGGGGCGAAACCCGACTTCGCAGCGAAGTCGAAGTGCGCCCCTCTAGTGGAGCGCAGTAGGGAACCCGAAGTGCGCACCAGGACAGGAAATATTCGGGCGACACCCGACTTCGCAGCGAAGTCGGGGTGCGCCCTTCTTCCTGGGTGCACTAGGGGAATGGTCTATCAGAAAACGGCTAAGTGCTGGGGCGACACCTGACTTCGCAGCGAAGTCGAGTGCGCCCCTGTTCCAGTGCGCAGTCCGAACAGCGGATGAAGACAGCCAAGCACCGATGCGCAACCCGACTTCGCAGCGAAGTCGGAGTGCGCCCTTTGACCGGTGCGCAGTTGGGTAAAGTCAACTCAGAAATTTGCTAAGGCAAGAAGGCCTTCCAACTGCGCTGTTTTCCTCCTGCGCAACCCGATAGCGCCCGAATTCCTGGCGAAGTTGGATAAGCTGCCTTTCAAGGCAGACACGTGTCACACCTCAGCATCCGACAAGTATCCACCTTCGGGATGCGAGCCATGACTTGACCACGCAAGGACAAAGCATGGGCTACACTACCGGCGCCATCTGTCACCATTTAAGCCTACGTGAAGTGCCATCTGCAGCACCTACCCGCATTCCTGTTGACCGAAGACTTGACCCAACGCGTTGCCACATAGCTATACCGCCTTCAAGGACACCATGCTGCAAGGACAGTCCGACCCGACAGAAGTCAGCATCAGCAGCTCCTCAGCCGCTCGTGTCAGCTACTGTCTTGTCTGGGACTTTGTGCCCATGAATGTAATCGGGGGGAATTTTGGGCTATAAATACCCACCACATTTTGATTGTAAGTGGTGGAAGGGGAATATATTGCTAGGGGACAATTGTAGCTGTGTGTTTGCCTCAAATATAAACATACACTTGGCTCTGCTTACTGTCTTTTATCTTGCATGCTGCCTCTCCTTGTCATTTCTGCCTCATGTTTCTTGTGTCATTGCTTGTTGTTGTACTGAACTCTGGACTCCAGCATTTGATGGCCAAGTATTCTCGGAATGCATAGATAGAGGATACATGGGATCGCTGATAGCTGTAGTTTCAATGTATGTTTGTAGATGAATGTTGTTAGTAGTGGTGATTGATTTGTTGCCGTGCTGCTTATTCCCCCCACCCAACTCCAATCACATTTGGAATTTCTTTTTGCACTTTTATCTCTTTCTATACTTTTTATCTCTTTCCTGCACTCTTATCTTAACACAACCCCACAGGAAGCCGGCCTTCTCCGGAGATTGGCACGGAGGGCATTCCTTCCTTCCGGCCTTTCAATCTGGTGGGCGAATCTGGGCGCAATAACAACAAATCCTTTCCTCATGGCAGATTCGTAACCAACAGGTCTCCTTGAAAGTTGAGGAATTTAACCAGTTGAGCTCATGCCATTTGATAAATGTGAAGGTTAACCCAATCTCCTCATGATTATATCTATCTATCTATATATCTATATATACATGTCTCAATAATCATCGCAAATTGTAGACTCTATTGCTATTGCCTCTGTCAAAAAAAGGGCTATGCTTTCAAAATAGGCCATTTCATAGGGGGTCAGCTATTCTATATGTTGAAATTGTAATTCTCTTTTAGTTGAATATATTTATCATGTTATAGAAAAGTAGAACACACCCTCATTTTGATTGTCATCTGCTAATGTTGATCTATGTGATATATTATTATAAATCCTACCAATTTAAAATCAAACTCTTATGAACATAATATATGAGACAATGCATGTGACAATATAACCTAACCCTTCTTTTATTTTATTAATGCTATACTTGTTTCTTTCTCTTATTATTCATCTGATGTTCTTCAGTCTACACTAACACAAATTTCTTAGTAGTAGAACTATAATATAATTTAAGGTGGAAAGCACTTTCTTGCTTGCTTTAATTTTTAATAACAGATTTTTCTTCTTCCTACAGAGAATTTGGCTTACAAAACGGGACTACATACAATTCGTTTATAATTGATGCTGATAAGCCAACTGTTATTGATGCTTCTCATGAAAAGTTCAAAGGACTTTACCTTTCAGCAATCAAGGAACACATTGATCCAAGTACAATTGAGTACATCATAGCAAATCACACAGAACCTGACCACAGTGGTCTTATTCCTGATCTCCTAGAACTTGCTCCAAATGCAACAGTTGTTGGATCTAAAACATGCATTATTTTTCTTCAAAATCTTGTGCTACGCCCATTCAAAAGCTTAGTTGTGAAGGCATGTTCCACTCTTTCATGCCTCAACTGTTTAGATCAGGCTTTAACAAGCAATTAGCATCCATGTTTTCTTAAAGTGAATTTGATATTTTTACAGGGAGGTGACACTCTAGACCTAGGAAGGGGTCACATATTGGAGTTTGTAATGGCACCAAATTTGCATTGGCCTGATACTATGTTCACACTTGACCATGGAACAAAAGTTCTCTTTACTTGTGATGCATTTGGAATGCACTATTGTTCTAAGTTGGTAAGTTACCTTCTATTCTAACTAGTCCTTTTGGATTGTCTAATATTATGAACTATGACGTGAATGTCATGTCTATAAGATAGAATGTATTTTTTCACCAATTTATGAATACGTTCTTTTCTTCCATATAAGAGCATATACATCTGCGATGTTGTTGATAATTTGGACGTCATTTATATTTTTATTAACAAGGCTTTTGGGTATCTAAAATAGGAAATGTTAGCAACACAATGGCACAGAGTGGGGGGTGAATCTGTGCAGTTTTTAATTTTTTTTTTTTTTTAAATCTGATTTAAAGCAGCAATAAAATGAAATATAACAGCAATGAGATGCACAAGAAATTCAACCCACAACACAGGAATTGACGGGGAAAACCATGATGGTGAAAAACCCCGGTGAGAAATGCTTGCTGTGTCTACTGCACAGTATCAAGCCTCACAAAATAAAAGAGTAGAATATGATTTTTCTGCCACAACAGAAGGAGGGCTGCAACCCACCTATATCTCAGCCACAACTGATCAACTCAACAATATTATGAAGAAAAGTATAGCAAAATGATGCATTCACTGATAGCAAGCTCTAACTAGCCTGCAAGCACAAACCCACAATCCTGCAATGAAGAGATTTTGCAACCAAAGTATGCAAGATGAAAATACCATAAAATCTGATCAAACCCCTGCAATATTCACATCAATCCAAAGCTCTCATCATCCAAAATAGGCATCCACAATTGCATAAAATATTATCAAACTTCAAACACCTGCAGAAAATTCGGCAGCATAACCTTGCATATCTGAAAACCTCTCACACCACAACTTAAAAATACCTTCAATTTTTTTAATTCAAAAATGTGGAGGGAAACCAAAAATGGTTTCCAAAACCATGTGCAAAACCACCTCCCAAAAATCAAGCCCTTTTCATTCTGTCTCAACCAATCAATTATCCTGTAGTGAAATCCACGCTGTCAATCTTGCCAATTTTTTAATACTTGCACAAAAATAATGAAAGAAACATAAAATATGTTTCCAAATCAGTGTAGCACGCCTCTTAAAATATTTCCCAATCTCTTCGAATCCACAACACCAAAAAATATTGACATGCACAATCACTTCCACTGAAAAAGCAGGAAAAAGCAACTTCATGTTTTTGTCTTCTTGCTAGGTGCCTATCCTTGACTTCATGTTTTTGTCTTCTTTCTAGGTGCCTATCCTTAACAAATTCAAATTTAAAATTATTTTTCAAATCCAAATACAAACATAGGCATCCATATTTCTATCTTGCTTTATTATGCTTTATTGCTTTCATATTTCATGTTATAAAACACATCGGGTTTTATAACAGAATGACAATGTTATAAAACACACAATATTTTATAACAATGCCAAATTTTCCAACAAGATGCCAAATGAAATGTGTTGACAACAATGACAACACCTCTAAGGCTCAACAATCTCCCCCTTTGGAATTGTTGGCAACACATGCAACACTGCAACAACCTGCATCACTGAAACAACTGAACAACATACCTCAAATGTGTTTGCAAAAGCATCAACCTGTATGTGCAGCACTTTGAACATTATGTAACACCTCTGCTGCACTCCCCCTAAGTCATCTCTCCCCCTATTTGAGATGACAGTTGCAGTCTCTTCTCTCCCCCTTTGACAACAATGACAAAGGGTAAACAGTGCATCCTAAACCATGAAGATAATCACAACTCCCCCTGAACCAATGCACCAACACACTTGAAACTGATATGAGCATGATATAACAGTAGTGTAGAGACTGAAACACCAAGAGAAATCTGTACAAGACAGCCCCAAACAGTTCTACACAAGAAACAATGCCACTAGCCCACAGAACTCCACAAACGGGTACCATAGAATGCACCAAATAACATCATAACTTGCTGTTGTGAAAAGAACTGATACACAACTGATATGAACAGAAAATGACTGATAACCAACATGAAAAATCAGTAGCAACAACAGCAAAATGATACCTGTTGGTCACGAATCCGCCACGAGGAAAGGATTTGCTGCTATTGCGCCCTGGACCCGCGAACCAACATTGAAAGGCCGGAAGGAAGAGATGCCTTCCGGGCCGATCTCCGGAGAAGGCCGGCTCCTTTTGGGGGGCTTGATTTAAGCTAAAGGGAACAGGAAAGAAATAAATGAACGGAAAGAGACAAATGTACAGAAAGAGATTACAAATATGTCCAAAGGTTGGTGGGGGGGAACTAACAGTACGGGAACACACCAATCACCGCTACTTACTGCATACAAACACAGAGCATGACAAGGAACTGCAAAACCTAGGCGTACTTCCGATACACCAGCAGCGTATGCACAGCTTCAATAGCTCCCTAGCAAACATTCCCTACAAGGAACTAACAGCAGGGGATCGTATCAATCACCAGATACGTACACTGACGGGGGTAGAAAGTAAACCTAGAGATGTCGAGCCGGTATATGTGTTAGGTAGAGAGTTTAACCGCACGACTTCAATGGCTCCCTAGCAAACATTCCCTACAAGGAACTAACAGCGAGGGGATCGCATCAATCACCAGATACGGGCCAGCAACGTCACACACAACTGATGGAACTGCTACCAAATTTATAATGAATGCTTTAAATAATGAAGTACAGAAGGTGCTTTAAGCAAGCAATGCTAGAGGAACTTGATCGCCAAATGCCAAAGTGAATTAACGAGCAAATGACACAGGTGGGCCTAAGGCATATAATGAAAGACAAGCATAAAAGAATAAAGATAGTAGAACGGAACCAGGCATACAGATTGTATTCATAAGCAGAAGCACGGTTACAATAAGCACAATAGTTCCCTAACAAACATTCCCCTTCCACCACTTACAATGAAAACGTGGTGGCTATTTATAGCCCAAAGTTCCCCCCGTTACATTAATGGGCACAACGTCCCGATCAAACATTAGGCGACAAAAGCAGCCGCGCGTCATGCGGACTGTCACTCCGCATGGTCTCCCCGAAGGTTGAACAGCCCACGTGGCGGCGCGTTAGGTAGAACTTTATATTGACGAAATGTGGGTAGCCGAGGCGGTGGAAACTCTCATCGATCTTAAATGAGGCAGCTGACACAGGCGGTGCAGCCCATACTTATCCCTTTTGGTCGGCGGTCTTGGTTCAAATCCCGAAGTCGGACACTTGTCGTATGATGGGTTATGTTGTGTGACACATGTCCGCCTTGAAGGGCGCTCTATCTATCTTCGCTTGGGATCGGAGCTCCTTGGGATGCGTGGGCAGAAAACAGTGCGGTTGGGAAGGCCTTCACGCCTTGGTCAAATTCCGGGTTTGTTCCCCTATCGTACACCCGTCAAGGGCGCATTCCGGCTCGCTGAAAAGTCGGGCTGCGCACAGTGAACACCGGTGTCCGCCGCCGTACGGACTCGCTCCGGCAGCTTATCATTCTTCTTTGTCACCGCTCCGCCGATTACAAGGTGCGCCTAGAAAGAGGGGCGAAGTCGGACTTCGCACCAAAACTGGGCGAAGTGCGCACTTCGCACCAAAACTGGGCGAAGTGCGCACTTCGCACAAAAAACTGGGTTTCCGGTTCGGCTTCCCGGGCCATAAATTTTGATCCGCCGATCCGATCGCCTATTATAATATATCGTTGGAAAGCTTGCGAGAAGATCTGCAATAATAAATTATCCAGGGCTCATTTTGTCCATTTTATCGCCCCCGTTTATGGCCCGCAAAAAACCCGAACACCTCAGCATACCCTGACACTTAGCCATTTTTCAGGGCAAGTGCTGTCAATTTTGAAAAGAATGAGAATGGTGGGAAGAGAGAGAAAGGGGGGAGAAGGAAGAGCAGCTCTCTTACAAAAATTGAAAACATTGCACCCCGTGCAAAATGTGACAACATTTCTGGCGGCTCGCGGGGTGTCGAGCTCGCCTCGGCGCAAAGAACCCATGCCTTCATCCATTGGGCAACAGAGTCACCCACGCTGCAACTGCTCTTCAGATCCACCCCCGGCAACTGCCTACTCGGAACACTTAAAAAGAAAACACTGCACAGACTGAAAAAAGAAAAACAACTAAAACTTGGAATAATAGCCGGATTATTTACACAAAATTTTGCGGCGCTATTGGCATGCCGCCACCACAAATCTAGCTTTGGTTGCCTATCCGGTGAACCTGCAGTGCCCGGACCAGATCTGATTGTACTTCAGATGATCTTTGAAGTCCGGTTGGCCTCCCAAAGCTTGCCAGGTCGCGAACATGGTGCAACGTGGCAGATTGTCATTCATGCCGGTACCCGTACAATTGATGAACGATGTGGCAAGGAGATTTTTCAGACGGGAGCCCTCTTCGGGTACCGGTTGCGGTGATGGTTGGAGCCAATACCACCACGGTGGAGACTGTAGGTGAACATTCATTTCTCCGCTTGTGAGGTCAAGGCTGCTCACCAAACCTTGATTCCTCCGGGTGTCTTTTATCGCCTTAAAAAAGGGGCGCCCGAGATCAAGAAATCCGGATCTTCGACTCGATCGGAGTCGCCGGGTGATTTTTCCAGATGAAGGCAAGCCAAAGATTCACCAACTCGGGCTTCCTTAAAATATGGAGACTGATCGTCTCACCTCACTGATTCGTCTATGCGAGCTTGGTAATCAGCCAGCCTGACGCGCTCGCCTGGAGCGTTTAGGCAGGTTTACCGGGTTCCTTGCTCGCCACCTTCTTGCTTGCACGAAGGCGTTAGGACCGGTCTTTCGGACTCAGAGAATATGAACGTGCAGAGTCGCCAGGTGCTCTGATTTTGAACAGCAATGAAGCGAGCACCGATGCTTCAATTCTGTTTGGGGGTGAGAAACTTCCTTGTCCCACCGAGCATTCGGAAAGAAACTGTCAGCCCGAACAAGGACGAGCTTGAGATCTTCCAAATGCGAGACAAAGCGTCCCACCGGGCGTGCCAAAAACTGTTGGTCACGAATCCGCCACGAGGAAAGGATTTGCCGCTATTGCGCCCTGGACCCGCGAACCAACATTGAAAGGCCGGAAGGAAGAGATGCCTTCCGGGCCGATCTCCGGAGAAGGCCGGCTCCTTTTGGGGGGCTTGATTTAAGCTAAAGGGAATAGGAAAGAAATAAATGAACGGAAAGAGACAAATGTACAGAAAGAGATTACAAATATGTCCAAAGGTTGGTGGGGGGAACTAACAGTACGGGAACACACCAATCACCGCTACTTACTGCATACAAACACAGAGCATGACAAGGAACCGCAAAACCTAGACGTACTTCCGATACACCAGCAGCGTATGCACACCTTCAATAGCTCCCTAGCAAACATTCCCTACAAGGAACTAACAAGCAGGGATCGTATCAATCACCGGATACGTACACCGACAGGGGTAGAAAGTAAACCTAGAGATGTCGGAGCTGTGTATATGTGTTAGGTAGAGAGTTTAACCGCACAGCTTCAATGGCTCCCTAGCAAACATTCCCTACAAGGAACTAACAACAGGGGATCGCATCAATCACCAGATACGGGCCAACAACGTCACACACAACTGATGGAACTGCTACCAAATTTATAATGAATGCTTTAAATAATGAAGTACATAAGGTGCTTTAAGCAAGCAATGCTAGAGGAACCTGATTGCCAAATGCCAAAGTGAATTAACGAGCAACGACACGAGGTGGGCCTAAGGCATATAATGAAAGACAGCATAAAAGAATAAAGATAGTAGAACAGAACCAGGCATACAGATTGTATTCATAAGCAGAAGCACGATTACAGTAAGCACAGTAGTTCCCTAACAAACATTCCCCTTCCACCACTTACAATGAAAACGTGGTGGCTATTTATAGCCCAAAGTTCCCCCCGTTACATTAATGGGCACAACGTCCCAGTCAAACATTAGCTGACAAAAGCAGCCGCGGAATCGCTGATGCTGACCTCTGTCAGGCTGGACTGTACCCTCGGCATGGTCTCCCTGAAGGTTGAACAGCCACGTGGCAGCGCGTTGGGTAGAACTTTATATTGACAGAAATGTGGGTAGCTGAGGCAGGTGGAAACTCTCATCAGTCTTAAATGAGGCAGCTGACACAGGCGGTGCAGCCCATACTTATCCCTTTTGGTCGGCAGTCTTGGTTCAAATCCCGAAGCTGGACACTTGTCGTATGATGGGTTATGCTGTGTGACACATGTCTGCCTTGAAGGGCAGTCTATCTATCTTCGCTTGGGATCGGAGCTCCTTGGGATGCGTGGGCGGAAAACAAGTGCAGCTTGGGAAGGCCTTCACGCCTTGGTCAAATTCCGGGTTTGTTCCCCTACTGTACACCCGTCAAGGGCGCATTCCGGCTCGCTGAAAAGTCGGGCTGCGCACGGGTGAACACCGGTGTCCGCCGCCGTACGGACTCGCTCCGGCAGCTTATCATTCTTCTTTGTCACCGCTGCCCGCGCTACAAGGTGCGCCTAGAAAGAGGGGCGAAGTCGAACTTCGCACCAAAACTGGGCGAAGTGCGCACTTCGCACCAAAACTGGGCGAAGTGCGCACTTCGCACCAAAATCGGGCGAAGTGCGCACTTCGCACAAAAACTCGGGTTTCCTGGTTCAGCCTTCCCGGGCCATAACTTTTGATCCGCTGATCCGATCGCCTATTATAATATATCGTTGGAAAGCTTGCGAGAAGATCTGCAATAATAAATTATCCAGGGCTCATTTTGTCCATTTTATCGCCCCTGTTTATGGCCCGCAAAAAACCCGAACACCTCAGCATACCCTGACACTTAGCCATTTTTCAGGGCAAGTGCTGTCAATTTTGAAAAGAATGAGAATGGTGGGAAGAGAGAGAAAGGGGGGAGAAGGAAGAGCAGCTCTCTTACAAAAATTGAAAACATTGCACCCCGTGCAAAATGTGACAACAATACCCAACCAAAGCTCACCAAACTGCAAGAAATTGCCAAGCAACTAGGCAATAAACCATCAACCCGAACACCTTCAATTCTGCACACACCATCCTCAAGCATACATCAGCAAATAGAAACATGAAATATCAGAAATAGGAGCATAAAATAAGGTCATAAGAAGCTCCCCCTGAGGATGTGCACCAAAAAAAATGATCTAATGAAATGGAGAAGAAACAACTCCCAAGAGTTGTCTCAAATGCTCAAAAGTCTCCATAGGCAAAGGCTTAGTGAAAATATCAGCAACTTGTTCCTTCGTAGGCACAAACTCCAATACAACCTGATCATTAGCAACCTTCTCCTTCAAGAAATGATATCTTATATCTATGTGCTTTGTTCTTGAGTGTAAAACAGGATTCTTAGAAATGTTAATAGCACTAGTATTGTCACAAAGAAGAGAGATAGGCTCACCAATATGAATACCCAAGTCCACAAGCATTTGCTTCATCCAAAGCACTTGAGTACAACAAGCAGCAGCAGCAATGTACTCAGCTTCAGCAGTAGAGAGTGATACAAAATCTTGTTTCTTACTATGCCAAGAAACAAGCATGTCACCAAGATAGAAAGCTCCACCACTAGTGCTTTTACGATCATCAACACATCCTGCCCAATCTGCATCTGTGTAAGCTCTAAGTGTGAAATAATTACCTTTTGGATACCACAATCCAAATTCCAAAGTCCCCTTAAGATATCTGAAAATCCTCTTAACAGCTTTCACATGTGTTTCCTTAGGTGCACTCTGAAATCTAGCAACCATACAAACAACTTGCAAAATATCAGGCCTAGAAGCAGTTAGATACAATAAACTTCCAATCATAGACCTGTAGAGTGTTTGGTCAACAAGAGGAGACTCATCATCCTTACTTAGCTTACACCCAGTCACCATAGGTGTACTCACAGGTTTACAATCCTCCATGTTAAACTTTTTCATCATTTCCTTGACATATTTTGTTTGTGAAATGAAGATGCCTCTATCAAGTTGAGAAATTTGAAGACCAAGAAAATAAGACAACTCTCCAATCATAGACATCTCAAACTCACTTTGCATAGCAGCAGAAAAATCATGACACATACCATCTTTGCTTCCACCAAAAATAATATCATCGACATAAACAACAATCACTAGCTGATGAGAATCAACAACTTTGAAGTACAAGTTGCTATCAACCTTACCCTTTTGGAAGCCTTGCTGCAAAATATACTTATCCAACCTTGCATACCATGCCCTTGGGGCTTGCTTGAGCCCATACAAAGCCTTATTTAACCTGCAAACATAGTTCTCATCCCCAAGCTGAAATCCTTCAGGTTGCTCCATATAAACTTCCTCTTCCAAATTGCCATTAAGAAAAGCAGATTTCACATCCATTTGATAAACCTTAAAGTTCTTATGAATAGCAAAAGCAAGAAACATTCGGATGGCTTCTAATCTAGCAACAGGAGCAAAAGTTTCATCAAAATCAATACCTTCAACTTGAGCATAACCTTTGCAAACTAACCTTGCCTTATTCCGAACAACTTTGCCATCTTCATTGAGCTTGTTTCTAAACACCCACTTGGCGCCTATTACATTTTTGTTCATTGGTCTAGGTACCAATTCCCAAGTGTTGTTCTTTTCTATTTGATTAATCTCTTCTTCCATAGCATGAATCCAACCTTCATCCTTAGAAGCTTCAATAAAATATTTAGGCTCAACTTGAGATAACAAAGAAAAATGACTTTGCTCATTTGATCTTACCAGTCTTCTCCTTGTTTGCACACCTTGAGTTGGATCACCTATGATTTTCTCCTTGGGATGATTCTTCTTGATGTAGTTTGGAGGTGACTTTGAAGCATCACTTTGTTCTTCTTCTTCTGAAACTTGCTTGTCTTCATTTTGCACATCTTCTACAAATGGCTCAAACTGTGATGGTGGAGGTTCCTCAAGATCAACTTTGGGTACATGTCCTTCATCAAACTTCACATTGGTGCTTTCTACCACCTTTCCAAGATTTTTATTGAAGCATCTATAAGCCTTGCTTTTGGTGGAATAACCAAGGAAAATCCCCTCATCTGCTCTAGCATCGAACTTGCCAAGATTATACTCATCTCTCCTAATGTAACATTTACACCCAAATACTCTGAAATGCTTAACTGAAGCTTTCCTTCCTGTCCATAGTTCATAGGGAGTCATGTGGCTATGAAATCTAAGCATGCACCTATTCTGAATATAGACTGCTGTATGCACTGCTTCCTTCCAAAATCTATCTGCAACCTGTGAGTCATTAAGCATTGTTCTAGCCATCTCCTGCACTGTTCTGTTCTTCCTCTCTACCACCCCATTCTGTTGAGGTGTCCTTGCTGCTGAAAGATGTCTCCTAATACCATGCTCATTGCAATAGCTATCAAACTCACTAGAAGTGAACTCACCACCTCTATCCGATCTCAAGCATTTGATCCTCTTTCCTGAGTCATTTTCTGCCATAGCCTTAAACACTTTGAAGCATTTAAAAGCCTCTGATTTCTCCTTCATGAATGAAACCCATGTTAGTCTAGAATAATCATCAATAAAAAAAATGAAATACCTCTCACCATTAGTGCCTTTTGTCCTCATAGGTCCACACACATCTGTATGTACAAGCTCCAAAGGCTTTGTTGTAGAATACTCCTTAGTTTTGAACTGTGATCTAGTTTGCTTGCCCTGTTGACATGGCGCACATATGCTATTGTTTGGCTTTGTCAACTTAGGAAGGTGCCTAACAACATTCTTGGAGCTAATATTAACAAGATTATCAAAGTTAATATGCCCAAGCCTCTTATGCCATAACCAACTATCATCAACCTGTCCAAACAAGCATGTTTTCTCATTTGTACTACAAAGATTATACAAGTTACCAGGTGTTCTTGTTCCCTTTGCCAAAAGTTTACCACTCAAAGCACATCTAATCTCACAACCATCTGACTTAAATATCACATTTTTACCAGTATCACACATTTGACTAACACTTAAAAGATTGTGCTTGAGGCCATCAACAAATAGAACATCTTGTGAAGAGATCTTACCATTATTAAGTTTGATCATACCTTTACCCACAATTTTTTCACTACCATTGTTGCCAAACTTGACTGAACCACCATCATATTTTTGCAAGTTTGTAAATTGCTTTCTATCTCCAGTCATGTGACTAGAGCACCCACTATCAAGGATCCAAGATGTGGACTTGCTTTGAGCCTTAAAAGCTGTTTGAACAATCAATGATTCTTGTTTTGCCTTTCCTTTCTCAACCCATATCCTTTTGTGCTTATTTTCAGATTTCTTCTCTTTCTCTTGCATTTCTACCTTCTTGAGAGGATGAGCATTATCCTTCATGGGCTGCATATTGTGTACTTTAGAAGGCTTATAATGACTTCTTTCCTGCATTGAATTAGTCACAAAATTTGTCCTGCAATTTCTAGCAATGTGACCAAAATTATTGCACTTGTAGCACTCCACATGAAAATCAAGAAGAGGAGCAAATGAGTTGTGACTTACAAAGCTCTTAGGCCTAATATTAAGCCTACAATTCACCATCTTGTGTCCATAAGAATTACACTTATAACAATAACCGGAAAAGGAAGGAGTAAACCTGTTTTGAACTTGATGCCAAGCATTGAAATCTCTTCTAGGTGCTCTACCTTTTTGATGTTCAACCTTCACAAACCCATCATTATTGGTCTTCTTGGGGTAATTCGGCCTATTGCTGTTGTTGGACTGATTTGGCACCTTTCTTTCTTCCTTTTCATGATTTTGGGGCTGCACTACAATAGGCTTCTCATTCTTTGTGCTCTCAACAACTGGTTTTGCATCTTTTGAAGTATGTGAACATTCACCCTCTTCAAACCCCAAGCCAAACTTGATGTAGGGAGGCCTTTGACAACCAATAATCTCATCAAGCTGATTAGAACTTTTTTGAAACTTAATATTGGCATTCAAGTTCAAATATGCCTTGTCAAGTTGTTTTCTCAAAGTCACAATTTCCTCTTCTAGCTTGCAACAAAAACCAGATTTTTCACATACCTTATTTTTAAGATCTTCATTTATTTTCTTGAACTCTTCAAGACTCACCTTTGCATCACCTAATTGCTGTTGCAAAACAGAAATTTCATCTTGAGCATCTTTCTTTACCTCTTCTATTTTCTCCTTCAAGTCTTCATTGAGTTTGTTTAGCTCCTTGATCTTCTCATTCATCCTCTTGTTTCTTTTTCTCTCTTTTTCATACTCTTCCAAAGCTGCTGCAAGCTCATCTTCAAGATCTATTTCAGATTCATTATCTTCTTTGTTTGCATCTATATTGCTTTTGTCCTCAATGGCCATAAAGAGGACTTCAGAAGCCTCTTCATCAGAATCATCCACACTCTCATATGAAGAATAACTATCTTCATGTGACAACAAGATCTTCTTTGAGAACCTCTTGCTAAACCTTGATGCTTTCTTTTTGATGTCTCTGTTTTTGCCTTTTTGATACTCACCATCATCTTCCAAATGCTCCTTGTAAGGACATTTCGATGCAAAATGCCCAATGCGCCCACACTCAAAACACTTCAATGGCAATTTTCCCTTGTATTTTCCTTTTCCTCTCTTTAACTTTCGAACAAAGTTTGCTTGCTCTTCATCAGAAAACTTCTCTTCATCGGATTCAGAATTTACTTTCAAGTTCTTGAAGGCTTTAAATGCACTCTCCTTTTCAGAAGGCTTGCTGCAACCAACTCTCATCTCATATGCAATAAGTGAGCCATGTAATTCATCTAATGTTAGAGTGTTCAAATCCTTTGCTTCTTCAATTGCAGAAACCTTTGAATCAAATTTTGAAGTCAAAGAACGAAGAACCTTTTTCACAACAATAGTATCTGTCATAGCTTCTCCTAAACCTCTAATGGAAGTAATTACCTCATTCACACGAAGCATGTAGGCTGAAATATCTTCATTCTCATCCATTCGAAGACTTTCAAATTGTGCTCTATTTATTTGCAGTTTAGCTTCCTTGACTTTGTCATTGCCTTCATGAATTGCCTTCAACTTATCCCAAACTTCTTTAGCTGTTTGCAAACCCATAACCTTCACTAATTCACTTGGTGCAAGGGCATTGGTAATTGTTGATTTTGCCTTCATATTGTTCTCATAATCTTTGATTGCATCAGGATCAGTAGGAATTGTTGTAGGAAAAGTATAACCATTCTTAACAGATAGCAAAACACCAAGGCCAAGTGAACCCAAAAAATCCATCATTCTGTAACTCCAAAATGCATAATCACTACCATCAAAGTATGGCGCCTTACCAGTATTGACTTCTCTACCAGCCATTGTGAACCAGGAATCAATCCGAGCTGATTAAGCTGCAAAAAGGACAACCTTGCTCTGATACCAATTGTTAGCAACACAATGGCACAGAGAGGGGGGTGAATCTGTGCAGTTTTTAATTTTAATCTTTTTTTTTTAAATCTGATTTAAAGCAGCAATAAAATGAAATATAACAACAATGAGATGCACAAGAAATTCAACCCACAACACAGGAATTGATGGGGAAAACCATGATGGTGAAAAACCCCGGTGAGAAATGCTTGCTGTGTCTACTGCACAGTATCAAGCCTCACAAAATAAAAGAGTAGAATATGATTTTTCTGCCACAACAGAAGGAGGGCTGCAACCCACCTATATCTCAGCCACAACTGATCAACTCAACAATATTATGAAGAAAAGTATAGCAAAATGATGCATTCACTGATAGCAAGCTCTAACTAGCCTGCAAGCACAAACCCACAATCCTGCAATGAAGAGATTCTGCAACCAAAGTATGCAAGATGAAAATACCATAAAATATGATCAAACCCCTGCAATATTCACATCAATCCAAAGCTCTCATCATCCAAAATAGGCATCCACAATTGCATAAAATATTATCAAACTTCAAACACCTGCAGAAAATTCGGCAGCATTCCGGCAGCATAACCTTACTTTTCTGAAAACCTCTCACACCACAACTTAAAAATACCTTCAATTTTTAATACAAAAATGTGGAGGGAAACCAAAAATGGTTTCCAAAACCATGTGCAAAACCACCTCCCAAAAATCAAGCCCTTTTCATTCTGTCTCAACCAATCAATTATCCTGTAGTGAAATCCATGCTGTCAATCTTGCAAATTTTTGTAATGTCCCCTTTTCTAGGCAATCAGTGTGCAGAGCAGATTAGCCTATACATGAGCTCCCGTAGGCTAAATAGGATGTAGAGGAGCCTTTGGAGATATCATAATATTTTATAGAACCCAGAGAGCTCTTGATTGACTGTTGTTTGGGCTCGTTCGGAGGTCGTTTGACGGGATTTCTATTTTTAGCAATGGTTGTTTTTAGGGTTTCGGTCAATGGGTCAGCTGCAGGATTACACTTCGGCGAATTGGGTATCCAGAACTGTTCATAGTTTTTCATTCTGACAAGCGGAGGTCCAGTATTTTAATGGCCGAAGTTAATTTCATTAATTGACATTATTTTAATATTTATAGAGTTTGTACTTTATATTATAAAGGGTCACTTATAAAATTGTAAAAGGGGGCCACTTTATAAAATAACTTTAAGTGGTTGAACCTAGTGCATGAGGGGGCTTGTTGAAGGAAAATAAGAGAAAATTAGAAACTAACTTATTTTGTGTGCACAACCCTAATTTTGCCCTAATTTGGGAGAACCCTAAAAGGAAAGATTAAAAAGGCTTTTGGGAGATCATTTTGGATTATGCGTGGATTATTTTTTCTTACTTCCCTCTGGGCTTTTGGAGAACTCTCTAGCAGAGACATTGCAAAGATTCTGGAGCTTGTGAGAGCCGGTAACCTCTTATAGGGACATTGACTTCGGGGTTGAAAGATTACCCTCAGGCCAATTAGCGGTATTTCCATACAGGGAATACATTCAGACTTCATTATTCAGTCTTTTGGAGTTGGGGTTTCCACACAGGGACACGAGAGCTTTATACGGGGGAATATTTGGAGCGGGGACACCACACGAGTTCCAATCGAAGGGCTGAGCCTTCATATTTATCTATACAGAGATCAGATCAGCTAGGATTTACAGAGGTATTTATTTTATTGTATTGATTTAATGTTCCAGAGTTGAAAACATTGTAATTGTTGTGCCTTAGTTCAGTATTTGAAATAAAAAACAAAACACCTCTATATTTCTGGATTGTCTGTGTTTTCACACAAACTGTATCATAAAAATAAAAAGGTTAAAAACTAGAACGGGGGAGGGTCATTACAGTGGTATCAGAGCCCAGCTTATTTTGCCAGCCTATTTGGGTTCATATCTGGTGTGTGTTCTCATAACTTCTTCAGCTAAGAGTTGGTTAGTCCGGTGTGAGAATGGAACCACTCAGTGATGGGAATAGGTTTCAGCATGAGTTTTTGGAGGGTCAAAGAAAGTTGCAACAGTCCATTAACCAATTGGCTGCTATGATGACAAATTATCCACTTACAATTCCTCCTCAGGTAAAGGTTGAGCCTACAGTCATTGAATTACTTGATCAGTTCCAGCAGGAGTGGGAAGCTTTTGATGAGGGTTATCACGCTCTTATGACTTATGAAGATTACATTGATATGCGTATGAGGCAACAACCAAACGGAGATGAAAAAATGAGACTTCTTGAGAAGATGAACAAAAAATCAAAACACAATGTTGATGGAGCTGAAGATTCAAAGACTACTGCTGAAGAAGAAATCAAATCAGAAGATTTTGTTGAAGACAATGGTCCATTACATGAGAGTGGGCAGCAGAGAGAGCATGTGAATAAGGGAGTTCGGGACAGTCACACCTTACTTGATCTGGAGAGCAACTCATTCAGTAAGGTAATTCCTCATGAAGAGTGCAATGTTCATTTGATTTCTCAACATGGTGGTCATCTTATTGTACCATGGGATCCGGGTGTGTTGGCACCTAAGTTTGACGAAGAACCACTTGGGAATGAAATTCCTCTTGCCCCAAGTGATGAACTATCGATGAGAGCGAATGATAATCAAAGAGGAAGCCAAGGCAAATGATTTTTTTGAAGACCATTGCCAGGTATATAATTCTGAAATTTTAATGCAAAAATCTGATTTTAATTCAAGGACTAGTGAAGACACAATTGTTACAGCCCTATCCTGTGTTGATCACACTCATAAATTTGTTGAAGAATTTTATTGGAAGGCTCATATTGAGAGGAGGCAAAAGGGTGTTGAAGGGATAATCTCTATTGCTGATTTACAAACATTGAAAGTAGCCTTGGAAACCATGAAATCAGACTTCATAAATATACTTACAGACAGGGATCATTCTATAAAGCTTGTTGAAGAGATCCCTGGTGCATTAAAGGGTAAAGAGGAAGAAGTTTATAGGCTCACTCTTGAGCTTGAGTCAACTAGAGTCTCATTATCAGATGCTCACATGACATTGCATGAAACTAAAAGGGAACTTGTTGCTGTTATAAAAACTAGAAAATAAGGATAGAGCCATGGAGATTAGGCAGTTGGTTGATGAGCTCGATAGCATTCAGGAGGACTTTGAGTTAGTCCATTGTCCAATGAAATCAGATTATGTAAATGTTGCCACATTTTGCACGGGGTGCAATGTTTTCAGTTTTGTAGCAGTGCTGCTCTTCCTTTTCCCTCTTCCTCTCTTTCCCTTTCTTCTTCTCTCCCTCTCTCTCTCTTCCCTACATTCTCTTTCTTCCCCCCTTTCTTGGAGCCCCTCAGTCAGATCTCAAATTTGACAGCAGTTGCCCTGAAAAATGGCTAAGTGTCAGAGCGAAGTCCGACTTCTCCCAGTTTTGGTGCGAAGTCCGACTTCGCCCTTCTTTCTGGGCGCACCTTGTAGCAGGCTGGCAGGATGGCAGGAAAAATGACTAAGTGTTGGGGCGAAGTCCGACTTCGCAGCGAAGTCGGACTGCTCCCCCTTTCCAGGGCGAAGTCCGTTCGGCGGCAGAAATCAGCTTTCACCTGTGCGCAACCCGACTTCGCAGCGAAGTCGGAGTGCGCCCTTTGACAGGTGCGCAGTAGGGAAACAAACTCAGAATTTGACCAAGGCATGAAGACCTTCCCGACTGCGTTGTTTTCTGTCTACGCAACCCGATGGCGCTCATATCCTGGGAGAAGTTGGATAAACTGCCTTTCAAGGCAAGCACGTGTCAAACGGCATCATCTGACAAGTGTCCGGCTCGGGATCCGAGCCAAGACGTGCCGAGCAAAAGGACAAGCATGGGCCGCACTACTTATGCCAGCTGCCTCATTTAAAGCTGATTGGAGGTTCTACCTGCTCCAGCTGCCCGCATTCCGGCCGATGAGAAGTTCTACCCAACGCGCTGCCACGTAGCTGTCCGGTCTTCAGGGAGACCATGCTTGCGGGTACGGTCTGTCCGACAAAGGTCAGCATTAGCGGCTCCGTCGCCGCTTTTGTCGGCTAGTGTTTGGTGGGACTTTGTGCCCATTAATGTAACGGGAGGGACTCGGGCTATAAATACCCACCACATTTTCATTGTAAGGTGGTGGAAGGGGAATGTCCGTTAGGGAACCATTGTAAGCGTGCTTACGCTTATAAATATAAAGTATATGCACTGGCTCTGTTCTACTTCTTTTATTTTTTATCTTTGCCTCTCCTTTACATTTACTGCTTTACGTTTTCTGTGTCATGGCTCGTTGATTCGTTTCAGCATTTGGTGGTCGGGTATACTGAGGCATTGCTTGTGTCATGGCTTGTTGATTCACTTCAGCATTTGGTGGCCAAGTACTCTTGAACTTAATTGATTAGAGGATACATAGAATAAATGTGGTAGCAGTTCCTTCAGTTTGTGTGTTATGTTTATGTTGTTGTACGTAGTGGTGATTGATGCATTGCCGTGCTGTTAGTTCTCCTTGTAGGGAGAATGTTTGCTAGGGGACCATTGTAGCTGTGCGTACAAATTCTCTGCATAACACACATACTTGGATCTGACATTTCTTGGTTGCTTTTATGTTTATGTTGCTGTCCGTAGTGGTGATTGATGCATTGCCGTGCTGTTAGTTCTCCTTGTAGGGAGAATGTTTGCTAGGGGACCATTGTAGCTGTGCGTACACTGCTTTATACAGAAAGTATACTTAGGTTTTGCAGTTCCTGGTTATGCTTTGTATTCATGATGCAGTAAGTAGCGGTGATTGATGTGTTGCTGTACTGTTAGTTCCCCCCACCCAACTCCAATCACATTTGTAAATTCTTTCCGCATTTTTATCTCTTTCCTGCACTCTTAGCTTAAACCATAAAAACCCACAGGAGCCGGCCTTCTCCGGAGATTGGCACGGAAGGCATCCCTTCCTTCCGGCCTTTCAAGCTGGTGGGCGAATTCGGGCGCGTTAACACAAAATCCTTTCCTCATGGCAGATTCGTAACCAACAGTTACTCTGGCACGCCCGGTGGGACCCGGAGTCCCACATTTGAAAAAAACTCAGGCTCGTGTTCACTCGGGCTGACAGTTCATTTTGAGCACTCGGTGGGCCAAGGAAGTTTCCCACCCCCAAACGAGAATCGAAGCAACTGGTGTTCGCTTCATTGCTTGTTCAAAATCGAGAACACCTGGCGACTCTGCACGAACAAATCCTCCGAGTCCAAGAGACCGGTCCCAGCACCTTCATGCAAACAAGAAGGTGGCGAGCAAGGGATCCGAGAAACCCGCTTGACTTTTACGAACTGGACATCAACGCTCGAGGCGAAATTGCCAGGGTGGCTGATCCACAAGCTCGTGTCGACGAAGCCGAGGCTGAAATTCAAGAAGAAGCCGAAGCTGAGGTCGGAAGAGCTGAGTACGAAATAGAAGAGGCCGAGGAAGAAGAGGAATCTACGTCCTCGGAAGGTACCGACACTGAGTATACAACCGACGGAGGAGAAGAAGAAGAAATGGCTGCCCTGCAGCAGAATGACGATGATCTCTTCCCGGCGGTGGACTCTACAGGGCCCTTGGCCCTGGTCGGACAACAAGCTGTGCCCCCTGCTGCTTTAAAGTCCATCCCTACGTACGACGGCTACGGCAAGACGGCGTACGAGCACATCCAGGACATCCTTGCCCTGGCCGCATTGCATTCCATTACTGACGAGAGTGTGAAGACCCGTCTGCTGGCCCTTTCCCTGAGGGGAAAGCTTCTCTACTGGTGGAGATCGTTGCCAGAGGGATCTATCACAGGGTGGCCCCAGCTTGCCAGAAGGCTCGTGAAAGGATGCAACGAGTCTGCTGACCCTACTTCTTTCTTGCATCAGTTCCAAAGCATCCAGAGACACCCTCAAGAGGAGGTGTCTGAATTTAACATCGAGGTTTGCGAGATCCTGGAAACGGGTACCTCGCGAACTTCGGCCTTCAGGTGGCATGGCTGCTCACTATTACACGAGATCCTTCAACTCGGACATATGCTCTTGCTGAAGATTTCCAGAATAGATGAGTTTCTTGCTCTGTACGAGGCTTCCCAGCAAGCTGAAGCTGATATCATTTCCATCGGTAGACTCCCGTCCAAGGTGCAGGAACCCATTCATCCCGACTTTCCCAGATCCCAGTATCCATCAGCTTCTGGTGGTGCGCCGTCCACATCAGGACAGCAACCCCAGCAGCAATGGAATCCGGCGCCGGTCGTAACTCCTTATGGCCCGCCGCAAATGCATTATCCTCACCCGCCTCCTCCTGCTCCGCATTTTCCAGCACTCCCTGCTCCCCCGCAGTACGCACCTTATTCCAACCCTCCTCCATTAGCCGCATTGCCTCCACCGGCACAGTTGCCGCCTCCTGACAATAACATTCAGAATACAATCCTCCAGGAGGTACGGGCTTTGGCCTCAGGTTATCATGCCATGTCCAATGACATGACCGCTACGAAGAAGAAGCGAGGCCCGAGATGGACCTCGCTCCTAGGAGGCCATATCCGCCCCGGCGGCGACAAAAGACAAACCCCCGAGCACCGGTTGCGAGGCGTCCGCCTCGAGAAATGCTTGCTATAGAAGACCAACCTGGTCCCTCTGACCAGGTTAACTGGTGCACTACGTGCAATGACCCGCATTCGGAGGAAGACTGCACTCTGCACCAGCACTACATCCAGACTTTGGCCGGCAGCGCCATAGAGGACGATGAACTCTACATGATCCTGGACGGCGAAGCCAACTTTGCCCTCCCAGAGGAGAATCTAGTGCCGCCCGCCAAGGAAGAAAAGAAAGCTGCGAGATGCTTGCCAAGCCTTTGCGGGTATATGCCGAGAAGAGAAAGGCGCGGCCGGTGGGCTGCCACCATACAAGCGGTTGTGGCCCTACACAGCCCAGGAGAAAGCGGCCAAGGACAAAGCTCCAGTGGCCAAACCTCCTACAGCAAAGGCAGCTCCTGTTCTGGCCAAACCTCGTATAGCGAAAGCTCCAGTTCCGGCTAAAGCTCCCGTACCTCGGCCTCCGGGTGAAACCAAAGAACAAGCACGGGGAGAAGGCTGAAGTACCCGTCTCGACCAAGAGACGGCGAGTTGAGGCCACCCGGCGGTGCCGGACGAAGTATGAGCCGGCAAAAGAAGCAGAAGGAGCTAGCACCTCGGGCTACAGCATAGTAGACGAGTTAAAAAGAACACCCGCTAGAATCAGCATGTACGATGCTCTTCTGCTCCCAGGCCAAGTGGATCTGCTGCAAGAATCTCTGAAAAACATGAAGAACGGCAAGCAGATACAGCCCGCTGTCCTGGTTCAACCTCTGACAGTCTCAGCCACTGGGAAGAACAGACCGTCTCCCTTCTATCTGTCTTTACGGATGCAAGGGCACATAGTTCATAACTGCATGGTGGACTCTGGCGCTTCCACGACTGTTATGCCGAAAGCCGTCTGCGACGAGATCGGGATGGAGTACACAAGGAGCAGCCAAGGCGTGTTGCAATTAGACGGCACCCCTGTCAAGACAGTTGGTGTCATAAAGGACATCCCTATCCGGTTGCATAAGGCTCTCGACATCGTGGTCATCCAAGAGGTCGTGGTTGTTGACTTGGCTCCCTACTTCGGCATGTGTCTCTCCCGGGAGTTCACTGCAAAGCTGGGCGGGTACCTGTCTCTAGACTACTCACACATGGAAGTGCCCTTCAAAGGAAGGAGGCGAAAATCTTTAATGAGAAGCCTTCCACCTTCCTAGTAGAGAAGATACCCGGAGAAGAGTCGGACTGCATGGTCCAGCTGTCGGAGGAAGAACTAGTGACAGTGGAGCTGACGGAGCAAGCCCTCGAAGTGCTACAGCTTGAAGATGAGTTCTCTTTGCGGGATTTCAATGCCGTAATTGAGACGAGAGCAGGGCTGTTACACCGTTGTACAGCCCGAGAGGCTTGACAAGTCAGCTGCAAAGGAAGTGGGACCTGCACCTGAGAAGCTGTGGAAGCTTTTCTTTGATGGCGCGCGATGCAAAAATGGCGCCGGTGCAGGGGTGCTTCTGGTTTCTCCGACCGGGATCCAGAAGGACTATACCTACAGGTTGGCCTGGAGCTGCACTAACAACTCGGCGGAGTACGAAGCCCTGTGCTTGGGTTTGCGAAAGGCGGAGAGGCTGGGAATCAAACACCTGCAGATCTTTGGAGATTCAGAGCTGGTGTGCCACCAGGTTACGAACAAGTGCGCCTCCAAACAGCACTATCTCAAGGCGTACCGCAACCGGGTGTGGGACCTGATGGAGTCGTTTGACTCGTTGAATGTCAAGGCGATATCACGTGAGAAAAACAAACACGCTGACATTCTGGCGTCTGTTGGAGCCGAGTACGTTCCGGCTGATGACGTTGTCCAGAAACCGAAGCCGGTTCGCACTATTTATAGGCCTTCTGTGCCTGATAAGGACACCCACTGGCAGGTGTTCGATTGTGACGAGGAGATCGTCACATTTTTGGTTAACGAAGTTGGTTCAATCGAAGGTAGAGACCACGATGACGAGCAATATGAGGGGTTGATACAGTTGAAAAATAATCATGTCCCAAAAGGACTGATTACATTGGAGAGTCTATTTGATCGGAATGACGAGCAATATCTCATAGGATCAAAGTAGACCCGAAGCGATATGCCGACACGGAACTTGAACCTGGTAAAACTATCAAGGTTGGGACGGACTGCACGTCGGAGGAACTTGAGCGAGATCAGATCAACGTGCCGAGAGTTCCCCGACATCGTGGTCTGGTGCTACGAGGATTTGAAGGGGTATGACAGAAATGTGATCCAGCATACCATTGAGCTAGAGGATGGCGCCAAGCCATTCCGACGAAACGAGAGGGCCGTAAATCCGAAAATTGAGGCCATGATGAAATCAGAGCTCTTGAAGATCTTTGGAGGCCAAAATCATCTACCCCATCAAACATTCATCCTGGGTCGCGAATTTGGTGCTGTGAGGAAAAAGAATGGCGACATTCGTCTACGTGTCGACTTCGAAACACTGAATCGGGCTTCCCTCAAGGACCACTATCCGCTTCCCCAAATCGACCGGATTCTACACATCGTTCTTTGGAGCCCCAGAGATTCTCACTTTTAGATGGATTTTCGGGCTACAACCAGATTTGGGTCAGGGATGAGGACCAGCATAAGACGGCGTTCACCACCAAATGGGGGACGTTCGCCTATCAGCGCATGCCTTTCGGCTTATCCAATGCTGGTGCCACATTCCAAAGGGCCATGGACCTGGCCTTCAGAGAGCTGCTCAATAAGATCATTGTCATCTACCTTGATGACATGACTATTTTCTCTCACCAAAGAGGGGATCATGTTTCCCACTTGCGGCAAATATTTGAGAGGTGTCGGGAATTCGACATTTCTATAAACCCAAAGAAGTCTGTCTTCGCGGTAAAAGAAGGTAAGCTCTTGGGACATGTCATCTCCGAGAAAGGCCTCGCCATTGACCACTGACGAGACGAGAAGCCCTCCTTCGCTTGCCGGCCCCAATTGATAAAAAAGGGCTGCAGTCCTTCTTCGGTCAGATTAACTTCGTGCGGAAGTTCATCCCGGACTTCGCACGAGTGATCAAGCCTATGGCCGAACTGCTGAAAAAAGATACAACTTACGAATGGACTGATGAGAGAGAGCAAGCCTTCGAGGAAATCAAGGCTCGAATCGCGCAAGCTCCGGTGTTGATAAACCCGGACTACTCCAAGGACTTCATCCTCTATGCGGTGGGAGAACCGGAAAGTTACGCCGCAGTCCTAACTCAGAAGGAGACGATGGCGAGGAGCGCCCCATAGCGTTCTTGAGCCAAGTGATTCAGCCGCATGAGGAAAAGTACAACTTTATAGAGCGGCAGGTTCACGCTGTCATGAAATCCCTCCGAAAGTTCAGGCATTTTGTCTCCCAGAGCAAAACAACTGTCTTTGTGATTCACCCGGACGTTCGGAGCTTCATCATACAAGGAGAGCCGGGTCACAAGAGAGCGGGATGGATTGCAAAAATCCGGGAGTTCGACATCGAAGTGCGGCCCACCAAGCTTATCGGGGGCCGAGCCTTGTGTCGGGAGCTGGCCCGAAGCGGCTGTAGCCGGCATCTCCGCTTTGTAAGTGGGAGGACACGGCGACAAGCATCTACCTAGCCAACTCCTTATCGGAGGAGAGTGATTGGACGAGATGAGCTGGTGAGATATTTCTGCACCGGAAGATGTCCGAGATCACTGAACGCCTCACAACGAAGGAGATTTCGGCTAGGTGCACTCAAGTACACTCTTCGCCCCGAGGGGCTTTACTTCAAAAATATTGACGGCATCCTGTTGCGGTGCGTCATGAAATCAGACCAGCCCAGGGTCCTCGGAGATTTTCATTCCGGGATGCCCGGAGGTCATCATTCTGCAAGGCCTACGGCCTTAAAAATAATTAGAGCCGGGTACTATTGGCCCACTCTATTTACAGACGCTTATGCGGTCTGTTCCAAGTGTGATCAATGCCAGAGGTTTGCTGGCAGAAACAGAAAAGCACCCTTGCCCCTTCAGCCGATTCAGGCCGAGACTCTGTTCCAGCAATGGGGTCTAGACTTCATTGGGGTGATTTCGCCTAGTTCCTCTGCCGGACACAAGTTTATTCTTACGACCACCGATTACTTCACACGGTGGGCAGAGGCGATCCCGACCAAAAATGCAGACCAAGAAACGGTCATCAGGTTCCTCGAGAGCCTGATTACCCGCTTCGGGGTTCCAGAGTCAATTGTGACGGACAATGGTCCGGGATTCGCAGGCGCTGTACTCACGGAGTACACTGGCAAACTTGGCATTTATCACAAAATGTCTTCTAATTACTACCCGCAAGGGAATGGCCTTGCCGAGTCCACTAACAAGAACCTCCTGAAGATCATCAGGAGGACCATTGACAGGAACAAGCGGACTTGGCATTTACTCCTGAACCGGGCGCTGTGGGCGGACAGAGTTTCATTCAAGAAATCCATCAGAACGTCCCCCTATGCGCTCGTCTATGGCAAAGAGGCTGTCATGCCATCCCACATTGAAATCCCTGCCCTATGGATGTTGGACGAAGACGGGAGCGGTGGAGACCCGGTGGATGACGGTCGTGCCAACTCTGCGATTGGAAGAAGACGAGAGAAAAAGCATACCGAGGCCTTCACCAATCATATTGCAGCCACTCAAGGCTGGTTTGCAAAAGGCACCACTTGCCCGAGTTTTTAAAATCGGGGGACATGGTGCTGAAGTGGGACTCATTTAAGGCGAAGCCGGGCAACCACGGGAAGTTCGATGCCCTCTGGGAGGGCCCTTATCAGATTGCCGGGTGAACCAGTTCAATGCTTACGTGCTTCGGGATATGGAGGGTCAGCTCCTACCTATCCCCGTTAACGGGTTCCACTTAAAAATCTACCGCTGCTGAAGGTGCCCGAGGGGCCCTTCTTTGTAAAAATTTCCCTTATGCTTTTTTATTTTTCAGCATGTACAGTTTTCCAGCTTTCAGTTTTCCATTTGTTTGAGCCAAAACGGGACAAAGGGAGAGAGCACAGACTTCGCAGCGAAGTCTGTTGTCGCCCCTCAGAAGGAGCGAAGTTCGTAAAGGGAGCTGCTTGTGAAAACAGAGAAAAACGGCTAAGTGGCAGTGCGCTGCCCGACTTCGCAGCGAAGTCGGGCTGCGCCCCGGCCAAGAGGCGCAATTTGAAAGAAGAAGCTGCAAAGGAGTGAGTGTTCGGACTGCGCTCAGTTTTTGAGCGAAGTCCGACTTCGCGCGCGAAGTCCGTATACACTCGGCTTTCGCGCGAAGTTCGAACTGCGCTCAGCTTGCGCGCGAAGTGCGAACTTCGCGATGGGCGAAGTCCGAGCGCGCTCCATTTCGGGCGCGTCGGCCCCCTCACAAAAGGCAACAAACTCTGTTCGAAGCCTCATCCGGAGGTTGCAAAGGTCGGATGCGCCCGATCCTCGGCGCGATTGGAAAAGAAAGGCAAGTCTTAACGCAAGTGGCGATTCGGACTGCGCCCGATTTTGGGGAAGTCGTGGCGAGCGAAGTCGGATCGCGCCCAACTTTGAGGCGAAGTCCGATTGCGCCCTGTCTATTGGGCCAGCTCGGACGGTTTAAAAAAATAAATAAAATTCTAATATTCCAAGCATGGGCCCAAGGCGCATTGCGACAGTTAGAGGTGGGTTTCCGCACCAAAGGGGTTTTTTCTTGAGCAGTGTGCCCGGATTGCGGCAGTGACGTCAGCCATGGCGCAGCGTTCAAAGGCAAATTTAATGATTGCGCAATCTTCAAGGAAAGCGCAATCAAAGAAGCATGGCACGGCAGCCGGGGTACATCTTTCAAGACATTCTCCTGCGCGGCCACCCAAAAATCATAACGCCTTCACTTGCCATCCGACCTACCCCCTCTGCGCGACATTAATGACGTTGTCATTGTCTAGAAAAGGGGGTCTGATGCATCCAGACATGCCAAATTGTGCAGATTATTCCTGTGACTGCGAAATCTGGTGCAGACGTCCAGAATTCGTAATTATTGTTGTTTCGGAGGGATGGACAAAGGAAAGTTGCCAATGCCAGCGCAATCCAGCGAAGGGCGCGAACCCGGGGATTTACCGCAGTCAAGTGTTTTCAGGAGTGAGACGCCGCCGGAGCAAAAGTCAAAATCCCGGCCCAAGAAAGTACAGCGTGGGCAAGCCCCACCACCACCGGTCAATTACCTGTCGGGATACAAGGACGGCTCGTTTTCCATGAGCCTGACTAAGCTGCGGATAAATGTGGAGAGTTGGGCTGACAAGGTTTCGCCCTCTCACCATTTTGGAGCAGCGTACAAGTCGAACCTTTTCCGGTTCTTGTGCCCTCCTGTCCATCAATGCCGGAGCTGGTAGACCTGATTGTCAGACATTACAGACCAGCTACCCGGCAAATTTGCAGCTCCAGCGGTAAACCCTTGTTCGCACTCCGCAAGGAGACTGTCCAGCCGGCCTTCGCCCCAGGGTTGGAGTATGACTCCAGCACGATTGTCAGAAAGATAAATCTTGGCGAGCAAGCGGGACGCTTCACGCATACAAAAAGGATGAGGGATTTCCTCAATTCAGAGCTGAACGCCCCGCTCGCAGCTGGACAATGGCCAACCGGCCCCATACCCTTGGAGAGGTTTCAGAGCAAATACATATACACCATTCTGGCGTGGGTCCTCGGCTGCGACTCTGACGAGCTGGTACAGCCGTACCAGCTAGCGCTGGCAGAATGTCTCCTGTGCGGAGAATCCTATGAACCAGCAGCGCAGAGAAGTGGAAAGCGCCCCATCTTTTTCGATTGGGCGGACTGGCTTGCATACGCCATTCACTCCCGGCCTGGTGAAGCTCCAGAAAAGGCAGTCAACTGAATTTCGGTTCAGTTCCTTTTTGGCTTGGCTTTGTTTGTATCATTTGCACTCCCGGATGCAGATCCCTAACCTGAAGAAGGTGAATGAGAGGGGAGAACCACAGCCCGTCTATGACTGGACGGATGACCTATACCGGAAAGGGTCTTACTACAAGTTCAACTTCAACTTTACGGGATTGGTCATGTCAGTCTTCAGCGATGGTGAGATCCCTCGCCCCCCCGAGAAATGACGAACTATTTGCTTGAATCGGAAGCTCGGGGACGTTTTTAGGCGACGCGAGGGATTGTGGTCGGAATCTACGGATTCAAGGGCAAACCTCATCTGCTGCCCTACTGGTGCACGGATCATCAGTTTGGGATGGAGGTTGCGCGGCAGATGGATTACGTTGAGGAGGAGTTCGGCCAGGGAAAGAGAAAGGGCCAGATCTTTCAATATCCTCTTTCCTGGGCGAACGTTGAGATTTCTGAGATAGGACAGCATGTCTATCTCGAGCGGGAGCTTTTTGACATTGGTCTGATTCTGCTGCCGCAGCGCTGGAAGTATGACCCACACGGGATAAGGGGAAAATTTGCCCATATCTGCCCCCGGGCGGATATAATCGAAGACAGATGCGATGTGGTCCATGTTGACCTCGGCGGGAGATTGACTCGATGGAAGCATGGCCTCCGTGGCAGGATTTTTATTGCGAGGAGGTAGCATATGACCCCGAGCGAAACCCGGACCACAAGTTCTCTTCTCCGGGATTTAAAAAATTCATCTCCAAGCTAGCGAGGCCTTAAGCGGCCAAAAGAAAAAGTTGTTGAATCTTTGGAAGATGAGGTGCCGCACGCAGCACGATAAATCCATCAGGAGAAATCTGGCCGTTGATGACGACTTTTCAGCTCTATATGACCAGCACATTGCCAGCTGGCGGCCTTTCGCATTTCGAGATTACGTTCCCCGAGGTCCCTTTGAGGGTTATAAAGGGGGATCTTCCTCCCAACAGTTGTACACTTTTGCAACTGCCAGCGTGGGCCCAACAGACGTCCAAGTGGACCCAATGCAGCCTGTGGCTTCCAAGGTGGCGCCTGAAAAGGCGAAAAAATCAGTCAAGTCAACGCCCGAGGTGATTCCTCAGGCACAAAAGACGCCAGCGCCACCAGCGAGCGGACCGGCCGTGGCAGACCTTCTGCAAGTCAAACCCCGGTACAAGTTTACCGTGGGAACATCAGCGCCCGCTGCACCTGCTTCATCTCCTTCTTCCGAACCAGCCATTGCTCCAGAAAAGAAAAAGAGGAAGAGAGTTGAGAAAGTCAGGCGACCTAGTCTGACGGTGCAGCAGCCAGTCGCAGAGCCGCGGCCGCGTCCAGCCGCTCCAGAGGTTGTTTCTCTGGATAGTCCTGAGCCAGCCGCCGGAACCAGAACCGCAGACATTCATCCAGCATCGGCTCAGGCGGAGCCCGCAGGTACGTTCGCTGCCCCGCTCCCTTTGATCTCATCTAGCCCTACTCCTACTCCATCTCCCGCTCAATCCGAGCAAGCCGTGGCCGCATCTTCCTCCCCATCTCCACACCCTTCTAGCGGCCCCCACTCTTTCAACCAGTTTGCTCAGGACCCCAACGCCTTCCTATCCCTGAGTCAAACCCCAAACCCTTCACCTGTGGTTAGTGCTGAAGCCGCGCGTTCACCGTTGCATCCATCGCCTCAGCCGCTTGAAACCCTTCCAGCATCAACCGCTCCGATCTCCACTTCCCGGTCGCCCTCAGAAGCGGCCGTTCCTTCCAAAGTCCGTCCGGTTTCTCCTATTTCCCTTGTTCGCGGGAGAGATGTCTCGGCAAAACCCTAGGCTGGGGGAACCGGACTTCATGGACGATCTCCAGAACACGGACGATTTGCCTCTGGCAGCTAGAGCTGTAGAATACCCTATCTCTTTCCTCCAAAACCTGAAGCGGAGGAGACTTGAAGAGATAGCCGCCCCGGTAAAGCGCACCAAGTTTGATTTCGAGAGGAGAGTGCTCACGACAGAAAAGATAAACCCGAAAGTGAAGAAGCCTCTCCGGGAAATGACGAGGGCGGACTACGAGCTCCAGGAGAAAGGAGAAGAGCTTTGACGATATTCACCCGCAATACGAGATTCGGGGAATCATTCGTAAGGCGGATAATCTCCTTGTCAAAAATGCGGAGGGAACGGGAAGAGCTTTTCCGGTTGCGGGACAAGACAAGGCAGCTTGAAGAGGACTGTCTGGGTCCAGCGAGCGGCTGGAATCGGCGCGGCGAGAAATAGATGAATTAAAAGCCCGGCTGACCGCTTCTCAGCAAGAAGCCGCAACGGAAAAGCAAGCAGCCCTGGAGCAGATTTCTCAGCTCTAGGAGTCTTTGAAACTGGCGCAGTCGCAATCTGCGGAGAGAGCATCTCAAGCGACGGTCTTTTCAAAGAGCAAAGTTAAGGAGATGCGGGCTGATCTGCTGCGGGGATGCAAGCCCCACACGTATAAGGCTATGTCGGTTCTGGATTTCGCATCCAGGATCCAAGAAGTTTACGCCCGGGAAAGCTTGTGGTAGAGGAGGCCGAACGCCAGGCGAAGCAATGGCTGGACTTGGTAATAAATCTTCAAGAGCACGAGTGCGATGGCCCCAATTCTCCCCCATGTCCTCATTCGGCTGCAGAATGGGCGGATGCAAGGGTAACCTTGCATAAATATTTTAAGAAAGTAGAAGAGGTGAGGGTTGCCGGACGAATGCTTTGGATGCATTTGAACATGAAAGAGACATTTGTATGGCTCCCTTTCACGCTCTCTCCGAACTAGGGTGCCCGGGCTTTGTCGAGAATGGTGAGTTTCTCACCCATGAGCGGGTGAAAAAGAATTGGCGGTCCTTTGAGGCGGATACGGCTGAAATTGATAGCTGGACCGAGCCAATTCAAGAAAGTCGAGGTCACCCGAGATGGTGTCCAAGTCTTTGCAAGATCAGCTCCTACTTCCGGGAGGTGGGAAAAAGATACCTCACCATCGACACACACGCGGTCGCTGCTTTCCACGCAGCATTAGAAGAAGTTGCCGACCGCCGACCATTCGAAGCAGAAGCCTAGGGCCAAGCCCAGGCCGCATACAACCGCATCTGCGAGGCAGAAGCCAGAGCTGGAGAGCATTCGGAAGATGATTCTGAGGAGGCGACTGCCGGAAGTGAATCTGAAGAACAGTTGCCGCGAGGAGAACGGCTAGAGCAGCAGAAAGCGGGGAAGCAAGTTCCTCTGCACCCAATGGATGAAGGCATGGATTCTTTGCGCCGAGGCGAGCTCGACACCCCGCGAGCCGCCAGAAATGTTGCCACATTTTGCACGGGGTGCAATGTTTTCAGTTTTGTAGCAGTGCTGCTCTTCCTTTTCCCTCTTCCTCTCTTTCCCTTTCTTCTTCTCTCCCTCTCTCTCTCTTCCCTACATTCTCTTTCTTCCCCCCTTTCTTGGAGCCCCTCAGTCAGATCTCAAATTTGACAGCAGTTGCCCTGAAAAATGGCTAAGTGTCAGAGCGAAGTCCGACTTCTCCCAGTTTTGGTGCGAAGTCCGACTTCGCCCTTCTTCTGGGCGCACCTTGTAGCAGGCTGGCTGGCGGGGAAAAATGACTAAGTGTTGGGGCGAAGTCCGACTTCGCGGCGAAGTCGGACTGCTCCCCCTTTCCAGGGCGAAGTCCGTTCGGCGGCAGAAATCAGCTTTCACTCTGCGCAACCCGACTTCGCGGCGAAGTCGGAGTGCGCCCTTTGACGAGTGCTGCAGTAGGGAAACAAACTCAGAATTTGACCAAGGCATGAAGACCTTCCCAGCTGCGTTGTTTTCTGCCTGCGCAACCCGATGGCGCTCATATCCTGGGAGAAGTTGGATAAACTGCCTTTCAAGGCAAGCACGTGTCAAACAGCATCATCCGACAAGTGTCCAGCTTCGGGATCTGAGCCAAGACGTGCCGAGCAAAAGGACAAGCATGGGCCGCACTACTTATGCCAGCTGCCTCATTTAAAGCTGATTGGAGGTTCTACCTGCTCCAGCTGCCCGCATTCCGGCCGATGAGAAGTTCTACCCAACGCGCTGCCACGTAGCTGTCCGGTCTTCAGGGAAACCATGCTGCGGGTACAGTCCTGTCCGACAAAGGTCAGCATTAGCAGCTCCGTCGCCGCTTTTGTCAGCTAGTGTTTGACTGGGACTTTGTGCCCATTAATGTAACGGGAGGGACTCGGGCTATAAATACCCACCACATTTTCATTGTAAAGTGGTGGAAGGGGAATGTCTGTTAGGGAACCATTGTAGCTGTGCTTCTGCTTATCAATATAAAGTATACGCCTGGCTCTGTTCTACTGCTTTTATTTTTTATGTTGCCTCTCCTTTACATTTCTGCTTTACGTTTTCCTGTGTCATGGCTCGTTGATTCGTTTCAGCATTTGGTGGTCAGGTATACCTGAGGCATTGCTTGTGTCATGGCTTGTTGATTCACTTCAGCATTTGGTGGCCAAGTACTCTTGAACTTAATTGATTAGAGGATACATAGAATAAATGTGGTAGCAGTTCCTTCAGTTTGTGTGTTATGTTTATGTTGCTTGTACGTAGTGGTGATTGATGCATTGCCGTGCTGTTAGTTCTCCTTGTAGGGAGAATGTTTGCTAGGGGACCATTGTAGCTGTGCGTACAAATTCTCTGCACAACACACATACTTGGATCTGACATCTCTTGGTTGCTTTTATGTTTATGTTGCTGTCCGTAGTGGTGATTGATGCATTGCCGTGCTGTTAGTTCTCCTTGTAGGGAGAATGTTTGCTAGGGGACCATTGTAGCTGTGCGTACACTGCTTTATACAGAAAGTATACTTAGGTTTTGCAGTTCCTGGTTATGCTTTGTATTCATGATGCAGTAAGTAGCGGTGATTGATGTGTTGCTGTACTTGTTAGTTCCCCCCACCCAACTCCAATCACATTTGTAAATTCTTTCCGCATTTTTATCTCTTTCCTGCACTCTTAGCTTAAACCATAAAAACCCACAGGAGCCGGCCTTCTCCGGAGATTGGCACGGAAGGCATCCCTTCCTTCCGGCCTTTCAAGCTGGTGGGCCAATCTGGGCGCATTAACACAAAATCCTTTCCTCATGGCAGATTCGTAACCAACAGTAAATTTGGATCAACAAGTTGATTGGGATGAGCATAAGGATAATGACAGTTTTCAATGGGTCGAAAATCCATTATTTAAAATGGATCATGAGACATCTTTTGATAACCCACTTTTTGAGATGCATCATGATCATGGTGGCATGGTGAGGGATCTTGTGGACACACCACAAAGAGAGGAGATTGATTTGCATCTCAATTGGGTCGTCATGGGTGTGGGTAATTTTTCAGGTGACATGCAGTTTAATTTACACCCCACTTGGTTGAGTAGCGATTACTACAATCTAGTTATGATGATAGACGCTATCTTTTCAGAGGATGCTTTGTTGGTTGTAGTTGATTTTGGGACATGGGATCACCCAATTTACGTCAGGTGGACAAGCCTTGAGTTGAGATTGTTATATGGTGATTATGAAGACAGTTTCAGAGTTGTTCTTGTCGTTGCCTATGATGGAGATTTCACAGATATTACTTGGCGTGAGATATTTCATTCCAGCTTAGACAGGCATTTTATTTTCAGGTTGGAGAATGATCATACTATGGTGTTGCTGTTTAGCCTTGAGCTAATTGTGCACAACAGATTTCCAGATGTGATCAGAGTGGCGCAGCGTCAACGTGGTGGTTTCTTTTTGAGGATGTTATGGGATCCAGGGATTTTATGGACCTCAGCCAGGATGCAGACACTTGACTGGAGTATGTATGCATATTGCTTTAGGACAAGCAATCTTTGGGAGGGGCGGACTGTAATGTCCCCTTTTCTAAGCAGTCAGTGTGCAAAGCATATTAGCCTATACATGAGCTCCTGTAGGCTAAATTGGATGTAGGGGAGCCTTTGGAGATATCAGAATCTTTGACAGATTCCAGAGAGCTCTTGATTGACTATCGTTTGGGCTCATTCGGAGGTCGTTTTATGGAATTTCTATTTTTAGCAGTAGCTGTTTTTAGGGTTTCGGTCAACGGGTCACCTGCAGGATTACACTTCGACGAATTGGGTATCCATAATTGTTCACAGTTTTTCATTCTGACAAGCGGAGGTCCAGTATTTTAATGGCCAAAGTTAATTTCATTAAGTGACATTATTTTAATATTTATAAAGTTTGTAATTTATATTATAAAGGGTCACTTATAACGTTGTAAAAGGGGGCCACTTTATAAAATAACTTTAAGTGGTTGAACCTGTTGCCACATTTTGCACACAGTGCCATGTCTCTGGTTTTTGTAAGTAGGCTGCTCTTTCCCCTTCCTTCTCCTCATTTTCCCTCCTTTCTTCATTTCTCCCTTTCCCCTTCTTCCTTGCAATTCCATTCCCCCTTCTTCGTTTCCCCCTTCTTCCCCGGTAAAATTTCCAGAACAGAGGTGTTCCCTGAAAATTTCTAAGTGTTGGGGCGACACCCGACTTCGCTGCGAAGTCGGAGTGCGCCCCTCAGTTGGAGCGCAGTAGGGAGCCCAAAGTGCGCAAACAGGCAATGTTGAAGCAGAAGAATCTGACTAAGTGTCAGGGGCGCAACCCGACTTCGCAGCGAAGTCGGAGTGCGCCCTTCTTCCTGGGCGCACTAAGGGAACAGTCTGTCAGAAAATCAGCTAAGTCTTGGGCGCAACCCGACTTCGCAGCGAAGTCGGAGTGCGCCCCTTTTCCAGTGCGCAGTCCGAGCAGCGGACGAAGACAGCCAAGCACCGGTGCGCAACCCGACTTCGCGGCGAAGTCGAAGTGCACCCTTTGACCGGTGCACAGTTGGGTAAAGTCAACTCAAAAATTTGCTAAGGCAAGAAGGCCTTCCAAGCTGCGCTGTCTCCCTCTGCGCAACCCGATAGCGCCCGAATTCTGGCGAAGTTGGATAAGGCTGCCTTTCAAGGCGAGACACGTGTCACACTTCGACATCCGACAAGTGTCCATCTTCGGAATTCGAGCCAAGACTTGACCGAGCAAGGACAAAGCATGGGCTTCACTACCGGCGTCATCTGTCACCATTTAAGCCGATGTGAAGTGCCATCTGCCGCACCTACCCGCATTCCTGTTGACTGAAGACTTGTCCCAACGCGCTGCCACGTAGCTGTACCATCTTCAGGGACACCATGCTGCAAGGACAGTCCGGCCCGACGAAGTCGGCATCAGCAGCTCCTCGGCCGCTCGTGTCAGCTCCTTGTCTTGTGCGGGACTTTGTGCCCATGAATGTAATCGAGGGAGTTTTGGGCTATAAATACCCACCACATTTTCATTGTAAGGTGGTGGAAGGGGAATATATTGCTAGGGAACAATTGTAGCTGTGCGTTTGCCTCAAATATAAACATATACTTGGCTCTGCTTACTGTCTTTTATCTTGCATCCTGCCTCTCCTTGTCATTTCTGCCTCATGTTTCTTGTGTCATTGCTTGTTGTTGTACTGAACTCTGGACTCCAACATTTGATGGCCAGGTATTCCTGGAATGCATAGATAGGGGATACATGGGATCGCTGATAGCTGTAGTTTCAATATGTGTTTGTAGATGAATGTTGTTAGTAGTGGTGATTGATTCGTTGCCGTGCTGCTTATTCCCCCCACCCAACTCCAATCACATTTGGAATCCCTTTCTGCATTTTTATCTCTTTACGTACCTTTTATCTCTTTCCTGCACTCTTATCTTAACACCAACCCCACAGGAAGTCGGCCTTCTCCGGAGATTGGCACGGAAGGCATTCCTTCCTTCCGGCCTTTCAATATGGTGGGCGAATCTGGGCGCAATAACAACAAATCCTTTCCTCATGGCAGATTCGTAACCAACAGTTTCTCTGGCACGCCCGGTGGGACATGGAAGTTTCCCACCCCCAGACAGAATCGAAGTACTAGTGCTCGCTTCATTGCTGTTCAAAATCAGAGCACCTGGCGACTCTGCAAATCTGAATATTCTCTGAGTCCGAAAAGACCGGCCCTAACGCCTTCATGCAAACAAGAAGGTGGCGAGCAAGGAATCCGGAGAACCCGCCTGACTTTTACGAACTTGACCTTGACGCTCCAGGCGAGCGCGTCAGGCTGGCTGATTATCAAGCTCGCGAAGAAGAAATCCAAGAAGCCGAGGCCGAGATTGAACAAGTTGAGGCCGAAGAAGAATCTACATCTTCGGATAGTTCCGATACCGAATACACTACCGGATCAGAAGCAGAAATGGCTGATCATCTGGATGAGGACGACCTCTTCCCGGCGGTGGATTCTACGGGGCCCTTGGCCCTAGTCGGACAGCAAGCCGTGCCCCCTGCTGCCTTAAAGTCTATCCCTACATACGACGGCTATGGCAAGACGGCGTATGAACACATCCAGGACATTCTTGCCCTGGCTGCGCTTCACTCCATTACCGACGAAAGTGTGAAGACCCGTCTGCTGGCCCTTTCCTTAAGGGGAAAGCTTCTCTACTGGTGGAGATCGCTGCCAGAGGGATCCATCACAGGGTGGCGACAGTTAGCCGGCAGACTCGTGAAAGGATGCAACGAGTCTGCTGATCCCTCTTCTTTGCTGCATCAGTTCCAAAGTATTCAGAGACACCCCCAAGAGGAGGTGTCAGACTTCAATATCCGGTTTGCGAGGTCTTGGAAACGAGTGCCTCGCGAACTCAGACCATCAGCAGGTCAGGCTGCCTACTACTACCTGAGATCCTTCAACTCAGACATTTGCCTGCTGCTGAAGGTTGCCAGAATCAACACGTTCCCTGCTCTGTACGAGGCTGCCCAGCAAGCTGAAATGGACATCATCTCCATTGGCAGGCTTCCGCACAGAGTGCAACCGCCCATCTACCCCGACTTTCCCCGATCACAGTATCCATCGACTTCTGGTTCGGAGCCGTCCACTTCGGGACAACCCCAGCAGCAATGGAATCCGGCGCCGGTCGTGAACCCTTACGGCCCGCCGCAAGTTCATTATCCGCCTCCCCGTCCTCCGCGTTTTCCAGCACTTCTTGCTCCTCCCCAGCATGCACAATATTCAACTCCTCCTCCATTGGCTGCATTGCCTCCCCCAGCTCAGTTGCCGCCGCCTCCTGACCATGATATTCAGAATCAAATCCTACAGGAGGTACGGGCTCTGGCCTCTGGCTATCATACCATGTCTAATGACATGATTGTTCTGAAAAAGAAGCAGGCCCAAATGGATCTGGCTCCAAGGAGGCCATATCCACCCCCGGCGTTGACGAAAGATCGGCCCCCTGAGCAACATTTGCAACGGCGGCCCCCTCCGAGGAATGCTGCCATAGAGGATGAACCTGGTACTTCCGACCAGGTCAATTGGTGCACCACTTGCAACGACCCGCATGCCGAGGATGATCGTACACTACATCAGCACTACCTCCAGACTTTGGCCGGCAGCGCCATTGAAGACGAAGAACTCTACATGATCCTGGGCGACGAAAGCAATTTTGCCGTTTCAGATGAAGTCCCAATGCCGCCTCCTGCCAAGGAAAACAAGAAGTCTGCCGAAGCTGCAGCCAAACCCCTAAAAGTGTACGCTAGAAGAGACAAGGCTCAACCTGAGGAGATACCGCCCTACAAGAGGCTGTGGCCCTACACAGCCAAAGACAAAACTCCTCCGGCGAAGACTCCCGCAGTCAAGCCGCCCATAGCCAAAGCTCTTCCGGCTAAAGCTCCCGCTACTCAGCCTCCAGCTGAAACAAAAGAACAAGCTCGGAGAGAGGCTGAGATATCCGTCTCTAACCAAGAGGCAGAGAGTTGAGGCCACTCAACAGTACCGGACGAAGTACGAGCCGGCGAAAGAAGCGGAAGGAGCTAATACTTCAGGCTACAACATAGTAGATGAGTTGAAGAGAACTCCTGCAAGAATCAGCATGTACGACGCTCTTCAACTCCCAGGCCAGGTTGATCTGCTGCAAGAATCCCTGAAAATCATGAAGAACGGCAAGCAGATACAGCCCGCTGTCCTGGTGCAACCCCTGACAGTCTCAGCCACTGGGAAGAACAGACCACCTCCCTTCTATCTGTCATTACGAATGCAAGGGTACATAGTACACAACTGCATGGTGGACTCTGGTGCTTCCACGACCGTAATGCCGAGAGCCGTCTGCGATGAAATCGGGATGGAGTACACAAGGAGCAGCCAAGGCGTGCTGCAACTGGACGGCACCCCTGTCAAGACAGTTGGTGTCATAAAAGACATCCCCATTCGGCTGCACAAAGCTCTCGACATTGTGGTCATCCAAGAGGTTGTGGTCGTCGACTTGGAACCCTACTTCGGCATGTGTCTCTCCAGGGAGTTCACTGCGAAGTTAGGAGGATATCTCTCTCTGGACTACTCACACATGGAAGTGCCCTTCAAAGGAAGGAGACTGAATATTTTCAATGAAAAGCCTTCCACTTACCTAGTAGAGAAGATACCGGAGAAGAGCACGAGGATTGCATGGTCCAAGCGACGGAGGAAGAAGCGGTGACGGTGGACATGACGGAGCAAGCTCTCGAGCAGGCTGCAAGTAGAAGATGAATTCTCCTTGCGGGACTTCAACGCCGTGATTGAAACGAGCAAGGCTGCTACACCATCGTTCGGCACTGAGAGGCTTGACAAGTCAGCCAGGGGAGAAGTGGGACCAGCACTCGAGAAAGCTGTGGAAGCTTTTCTTTGACGGCGCACGATGCAAAAATGGCGCCGGTGCTGGAATCCTCTTGGTTTCCCCAACCGGGATCCAGAAGGATTACACCTACAGGTTGGCTTGGAGCTGTACCAACAACGCGGCGGAGTACGAAGCCCTGTGCTTGGGCTTGCGAAAGGCGGAGAGGTTGGGAATCAAACATCTGCAGATCTACGGAGACTCAGAACTGGTGTGCCACCAGATCACGAACAAGTGCGCCTCCAAAAAGCACTATCTCAAGGCGTACCGAAATCGGGTCTGGGATCTGATGGAGTCTTTTGACTCGTTGAATGTCAAGGCTATTTCGCGTGAGAAAAACAAGCATGCTGACATTCTGGCGTCTGTTGGAGCCAGGTACATTTCGGCTGATGACACTGTCCAGAAGCCGAAGCCGGTTCGTACCATTTACAGGCCTTACGTGCCTGATAAGGACACCCAGCGGCAGGTGTTCGGCTGTGACGAGGAAATCGTCACATTTTTGGTAAATGAAGCCTGTTCAATCGAAGGTAGAGACCACGATGACGAGCAATATGAGGGGTTGATACAGTTGAAAAACAATCATGTCCCAAAAGGACTGATTACCTTAGAGAGTCTGTTTGATCGAACGACAGAGCCATATCTCATAGGATCAAAGTAGACCCGAGGCGATACGCTGACACTGGAGCTGGAATACGGCAAATCAATCAAGGTCGGGACAGGCTGCACCACGAGAGGAACTCGAGCGGATCGAGCATTATGTCGAGAGTTCCACGACATAGTAACTGGAGCTACCAAGACTTGAAGGGGTATGACAGAGAAATAATCCGAGCATACCATTGAGCTAGAAGATGGCGCCAAGCCATTCCGGCAAAAACGAGAGGGCCGTCAATCCAAAAATCGAGGCCATGATGAAAGCCGAGCTCTTGAAGATCTTTGGAGGCCAAGATCATCTACCCCATCAAGCATTCATCCTGGGTTGCGAACTTGGTTCCTGTGAGGAAGAAGAACGGAGACATTCGTCTTTGCGTGGATTTCAGGAATCTAAATCAGGCCTCCCTCAAGGACCATTACCCGCTTCCCCAAATTGATCAGATCCTCCATATAGTTGCTGGAGCCCAGAGATTTTCCCTCTTAGACGGTTTTTCCGGCTATAATCGGATATGGGTCAAGGATGAGGACCAGCACAAGACGGCGTTCACCACCAAGTGGGGAACGTTCGCCTACCAACGCATGCCATTCGGCTTATCCAATGTTGGCGCCACATTCCAAAGAGCCATGGACCTGGCCTTCTGAGAGCTGCTCAACAAAGTGATCGTCATCTACTTGGATGACATGACTGTTTTCTCTCACAGGCGAGAAGATCATGTTACCCACCTGCGGCAAATATTCGAAAGGTGTCGTGAATTCGGCATCTCCATAAACCCAAAGAAGTCTGTCTTTGCGGTGAAAGAAGGAAAGCTGCTGGGACATGTCATCTCCGAAAAGGGGCTGGCTGTGGACCCTGATAGAGCAGAGGCTCTCCTCCGCTTGCCCGCCCCAATCGATAAGAAAGGGCTACAGTCCTTCTTCGGTCAAATCAACTTCGTGCGGAAGTTCATACCAGACTTCGCACAGGTAATCAAGCCTATGGCCGAGTTGCTGAAAAAGAACGCAGAATTTCTGTGGACTGAAGAGAGGGAGCAAGCCTTCGAGGAGATCAAAGCTCGCATTGCACAAGCACCGGTGTTGATAAACCCGGACTACTCCAAGGATTTCATCCTGTACGCGGTGGGAGAACCAGAGAGTTACGCCGCAGTTCTGACCCAAAAGGGAGATGATGGCGAGGAGCGCCCTATCGCGTTCCTGAGTCAAGTGATCCAGCCACACGAGGAAAAATACAACTTTATAGAGCGGCAGGTTCATGCCGTCATGAAATCTCTCCGAAAGTTCAGGCACTTTGTCTCCCAGAGCAAGATCACTGTCTTCGTGATCCACCCGGACGTCCGAAGCTTCATCATTCAAGGAGAGCCGGGTCACAAGAGAGCCGGATGGATTGCCAAAATCCAGGAGTTTGACATCGAAGTACGGCCCACCAAGCTAATCAGAGGCCGAGCCTTGTGCCTGGAGCTAGCCCGAAGCGCGGCGGCCGAGATATCCGCCTGCGGATGGGAGGATCCAGCAACACGCACCAACCTAGCTAACTCCTTACCTGAGGAGTGCGACTGGACAGATGACCTGGTGAGATACTTCGGCACCGGGAGATGTCCAGACCACATGAACGCCTCACAAAGAAGGAGGTTCCGGCTAGGTGCTCTGAAGTACACTCTTCGCCCCGAGGGGCTTTACTTTAAAAATATCGACGGCATCCTGTTGCGGTGCGTCAGAAAAACAGACCAGTCTAGGGTCCTTGGAGAATTTCATTCCGGGATGCCTGGAGGTCATCATTCTGCAAGGCCTACGGCCTTGAAAATAATCAGAGCTGGGTACTACTGGCCCACTCTGTTTACAGACGCTCATGCGGTCTGTACCAAATGTGATAAATGCCAGAGATTTGCTGGCAGAAGCAGAAAATCACCCCTGCCCCTCCAACCGATCCAAGCCGAGACTCCGTTTCAGCAATGGGGTCTCGACTTCATAGGGGTGATTTCGCCGAACTCTGCAGCGGGCCACAAGTTTATCTTAACCGCCACCGACTACTTCACACGGTGGGCAGAGGCGATCCCCACAAAGAATGCCGACCAAGAGACGGTCATCAGATTCCTCGAGAGCCTGATTACCCGTTTCGGGGTCCCCGAGTCAATAGTGACGGACAATGGTCCGGGGTTCACAGGCGCTGTACTCACGGAGTACACCAGCAAATTTGGCATCTATCATAAGATGTCTTCCAACTACTACCCGCAAGGGAACGGCCTCGCCGAGTCCACCAACAAAAATCTGCTGAAGATCATCCGAAGGACAGTGGAGAAAAACAAAAGGACTTGGCACCTACTCCTGGATCGGGCGCTATGGGCGGACAGAGTTTCATTCAAAAAATCCATCAGAACGTCCCCTTATGCGCTCGTGTATGGCAAAGAAGTTGTCTTGCCAACTCACCTTGAGATGCCCGCTCTCTGGATGCTTGACGAAGAGAAAGGCAGCGGGGATCCATTGGACGACAGACTTTGTCAACTGTTGCAGTTGGAGGAGGACAGAGAGAAAGCGTACCAGGCCTTCGCCAAACATGCTGAAGCAACTCAAGGATGGTTCGCGAAAGGCACCACTGCCCGAGTTTTCAAAATCGGGGACCTGGTGCTGAAATGGGACTCGTTGAAGGCAAAACCCGGCAACCACGAAAAGTTCGATGCCCTTTGGGAGGGCCCCTATCAGATTGCTCGGGTTAACCAGTTCAACGCATATGTGCTCCGGGACATGGAGGGACATCCTCTCCCCATTCCCGTCAACGGGTTCCACCTGAAGATGTATCACCGGCTGAAGGCACCCGAAAGGGTCCTTCCTTGTACAGATTTCCCTTTTTTGTATTTCCAGTTTTTCAGCATGTAAATGTTTCAGTTGTTTGTTTTTAGTAGCCCAAGTCCGAGGCAAAAACCCGACTTCGCAGCGAAGTCGGGTAGCGCCCATCAAATGGTGCGAAGTGGGAAGAGAACAGTTAAAAGGAAGCTGAAATGCCTGAAACGCCTAACTCTGGCTGCCCACCCGACTTCGCAGCGAAGTCGGGCTGCGCCTTCTCCAAAGAGCGCAGTCGGGTAGCAGATTACAAGTAAAGTGCCTAGAGACGGACTGCGCCCATGTTGATGGGCGAAGTCGGACTGCGCCCGTTTTTCGGGCGAAGTCCGTGCTGCGCCCGTTTTCGGGGCGAACCTCGAACTGCGCCCATTCTCTGGGCGAAGTCCGAGTGCGCCCCATTTTCCGTGCGAAGTCCGAGTGGGCAAGCTGGCGTAGAAAATTGAAGTGTAAAACCCAAGTTGCGGCGAAGTTCGGTGCGCCCAAATTCGGGCGAAGTCCGAAGTGCGCCCCTTTTTCGGGCGAAGTCGGACCGCGCCCCCGATTCCGGGCGAAGCACGAACGGCTCATCACGGAGAGCGCCAAAAGTTTATAAGTGTGGGCCCGGTGCGAAGTCCGACGCATGGCAAAGTTGGGTTAATTAATTACAAGGTCCTTTGAAAAGTGTGCCCAAATGGTGGCGGCGACGTCAGCAACGGCACAACGCCCTAGGTGTTTTAAATGATTGCGCAATAACCAAGGATGACGCATTTAAAGGGTAAGGTGCGCCCTGGGCCAACAAAGCACGTTTTTCTAAAAAGGGCCCATGCGTAGCCGCCAAAATCACAGCGCCTCCACCAACCCAGAGTTAACTGCTTTAACTTCCTCCCTCGCGCCATTAATGAGCAGTCACCGTCTACAAAAGACCTTGGCGCCAGCCAGAAAATTTATAGTGTTCAAGCTGACTCCCGGACTGCAGAGAATAAGCTTGACAAGCTCAGAAGTATTTGTCCCCGTCTCTGATTGTTTCAACAAGAATGGACAAGGGAAAGCGCCCGTACAGGCGCAATCAAGCAAAGATCTGCGCGAAGGCGACAAGTCTCCGAGTCCGGCGACCATGAGAGCGCGGCGCCTCGGAAGGGCAAGAAAGCAAAACCTCGAACAAAGAGGCGTGTAGTTGGCCGGACTCCGCCGCCGCCAACAAATCGTCTGTCCGGGTACAAGGATGGGTCGTTCTCCATCAGTATCACGAAGCTGCGTCGACTATCGCAAAGTGGGTGGGTAAGGTTTCGCCTTCTCACCACCTCGGAGCCGCATATAATTCAAATCTTCACTGGTTTCTGTGCCCTCCAACTCACTGGTGCCCGGAGCTGGTTGAAGTGATTGCTGAATACTACAAACCAGCTGCGCGGCAAGTCTGCGATAACAAAGGAAGGGTGTTGTTCACTCTTTTCGGAGAGAGCATCCGGCCGGCGTTCGCCCCAGGGCTTCAGTACAGCCCAGACGCGATTATCAGAAGGGTGAACATAGAAGAGCAGACCGGCAGATTTTCTCAGACAAAGCGGATGAGAGAATTCCTGGACTCAGAGTCGAAGACTCCGCTAAATGCTTTGGACAGTGGCCGACTGGCCCCATACCGTTGGACCGATTCGAAAACAGATATATCTATATCATCCTGGCGTGGGTCCTCGGCTGCGACTCAGACAGGGTGGTGCGGCCTTTTCAGCTGGCGATGGCCGAATGTATCCTGCACGGGGAGTTCTACGACTCCACGGCGCAGAGAAGCGGGAAACGCCCAATCTTCTATGACTGGGCGGACTGGTTAGCCTACGCAATTCATGCGAGCCTGGTGCGACTGCAGCAGAGGCAGTCTACGGAATTCCGGTTTTGCTCATTCCTCACATGGCTATGCCTGTACCATATGCATTACCGGATGAACGTCCCTAACCTGAGGAAAGCGAACGAACAAGGAGAGCCGCTCCCCGTGTACGAATGGACTGAGGCCTTGTACCGGAAGGGCTCATTTTATGAGTTTAATGTTCAATTTATGGGCCAGGCAATGGGACTATTCAACCGCGGCGCGACTCGCCCACCGACGGCTATGACAAAGTGTCTGTCGGACAACGAGCTTGGTGATACCTTTCGGCTGACTCAGGGCATTGTCGTCCGAATCTACGGATTCAAAGGAATGCCTTGTTTGCTGCCCTACTTCTGCACAGATCATCAGTTCGGGATGGAGGTGGCACGGCAAATGGATTACGTCGAAGAAGAATTTGGCCAGGGAAAGAAGAGGGGTCACATATTCAAATATCCTATGACCTGGGCCAATATTCAAGTCTTCGAAATCGGGCAACACATTTATCTCGAGCGGGAGCTGATGGAAATGGGCCTGATTATGCTACCCCAACGCTGGAAATATGACCCAATCGGGGTCCGGGGAAAATTCACGCACATCTGTCCGAGACCTGAAATCATGAAAGAAAGAAGGAATTTGACAGGTGCGAGACCTCCATTGGCGCATTCATTTAATGCAGTCATGGCCACCATGGCATGAGTTTTACTGCGAGGAGGTCACTTACGATCCTGATCGGAACCCGGACCATCGAATGGAGTCAGTTGGGTTCAAGAAGTTCCTCGCTAAGGTGGCGCCGCTCAAGCGGCATAAGGACAAAATCCTCGAATCTTTGGAAAATGAGGTGTCGCACGCAACACGACAAATCAAGCCGGAGGAACCTTGCCGTTGATGATGAATTTTCGGCACTTTATGATCAACATGTCGACACGTGGCAGCCCTTCGAATTTCGCGTTTGCGTTCCCCGAGGCGCAAATATAAGGTATAAAAGAAGGGCTACCCCTCAGTTGTTGTCAACCCCAGCGACTTCCAGCGCGACTCCATCCAGCAGTCAAGTGGGCCCGATGCAGCCTGTAGCTCCTGCGGCAGTGCCCGAATCGGCGCAAAGGTCAGAGCGGTCAACTCCGGAGCCAGCCCCTCAAGCAGAAACAGCGTCGGTACCACCCGCCAGCGGACCAAGTGCGGCAGGAATTCTCCCAGCGCGACCCAGGTACAAATTTACCGTGGGGACATCAACGTCTGCCGCCCCTTTATTGCCGCTTCCTTCTGTACCGGCCACAGCGTCGGGAGAAAAGAAAAAGAAAAAGGTCGAGAGGACCAAGCGACCTAGGGAGCCAGTGCTGCAATCACCGCGAGAGCGGCCGCAAGCGACGGCGCGGAGGTTGTTTCTTTAGACGGCCCCGAACCAGAAGCAGACATCCAGGCTGCGACCGTCCCTTCAGCATCGGCTCAGGCGGAGCCCGCAGGTACGTCCTCCGTTCCGCTTGCCCAAGTCCGCGTCGGCCCTGCAAAAACCCCAACTCCCACTCCATCAGGGCAAGCCGTAGCCGCATCCTCCGCATCTCAAGCCACTCCACCATCTAGCGGCCTCCACTCGTTTGACCAGTTTGCTCAAGATCCCAACGCTTTTCAATCCCTGAGTCAAACCCTAGAGCCTTCACCCGCAGTTAGCGCTGAGGTCGCTCCCTCATCTCCGCATCCTTTGCCCCGGCCGCTCGAAACCCTATCAGCGCCATCCACCCAAACGCTTGTCACTCCTAGGACCCAATCGCCCTTGAAAGCTGCTACCCCCTCTGGTATCCCTCCTACTTCACTATTCGCAAGGAAAATGCCGCAGCAAGCCCAGGAGCTGGAGGACCTCGATTTCATGAGCATCTCCGAGGACCAGCCTCTGGCAGTAAGAGCCATGGGAGGATCTGCCTCCTTTCTTCAAGGAGTTAAGCGCAGAAGGGCCGAAGAGATAGCCGGCCCGGTCAAGCGCACAAAGTTTGACCTAAATCGGAGAGTGCTTACAACAGAGAAGCTGATTCCTAAGGTGAAGAAGCCTCTTCGTGATATGACCGAGGCTGACTATGAGCTTCAGACGAAGGAGAAGAACTTTGATGATATCAACGAAGAATACGAGATCCACGGTATTCGTCGTAAAACAGACAGCCTCCTTGTCAAGCATCTCGAGACCCAAGAAGCGCTTTTCCAGCTGCAGAATACTACAAGGCAGCTTGAAGAAGACCTGGCTAGGGCTACCGCGCAGTTGGGATCAGCGCAGCAAGAAGTTGAAAATCTTAAGGCTCAGCTGGCCGCCTCCCAGCAGACGGCCGAGCAAGAGAGAAAAGCAGCGCTAGAGCAGATTTCACGACTACAGGATTCGCTGAAACAGGCGCAGTCGCAGCTCACCAAGAAAGCATCACAAGAGACGGCCTTTTCAAAGAACAAGGCGAAGGAGATGCGCGCAAAACTGCTACAAGGTTGCAAGCCCAACCTTGTCAAATCCTTGACAGTTCTGGATTTCGTATCCAGGATAGAAGAGGTATCTGCCCAGGGAAAGCCTGTGGTAGAGGAAGCCGAACACCAGGCGAGGCAATGGCTAGACCTGGCTATGAAACTTGAAGAATTAGAGCGCAAAGGCTTCCAAATCGCCCCCAGGTCCCATCTTGCCTCAGAATGGGCAAATGCAAGGGTAACCTTGCACACTTATTTCGCCCGGACAGAAAAGATCAGAACGGCCAGGCAGGCGCTGGACGCCTTGGAACATGAAAGACATATTCTCCTGGCACCCTTTCACGTTCTGTCCGAGCACGGGTGTCCGAGCTATGTCAAAAATGACGAGTTCCTCACCCTTGAGCAGGTAAAGAAGAACTGGCTGTCCTTCGAAGCAGATACAGCTGAAATCGATAGCTGGATAGAGCCAGTTCAAGAAGCGCAGGTCGCTCAAATGGTGGCGAAGTCTTGCGAGAATCAACTCTTCTCTTGAAGAGTTGGGCAAAAGATATAACACCATTGACTTGCACGCGGTCGCTGCATTCCATGCAGTACTCAGAGAGATCAGCGACCCCACTCCCTTCCAATCCGCAGTCTGGGATCAAGCTAGGGCTGCGCTAGAACGCATAAGCAGGCGGGAGGCGGAAAGTGAAGAGCCTTCAGATTCAGAAGGCGAGACTGAGGAGGCAACTGGCGAAAGTGAATCAGAAGAACAGTTGCCCCAAGGGAAGCGGCCAAAGCAGCAGAAGACAGGGGAAGGAAGTTCCTCTGCACCCAAAGGATAAAGGCATGGTTCTTTGCGTCGAGGCGAGCTCAACACCCCGCGAGCCGCCAGGAATGTTGCCACATTTTGCACACAGTGCCATGTCTCTGGTTTCTGTAAGTAGGCTGCTCTTTCCCCTTCCTTCTCCTCATTTTCCCTCCTTTCTTCATTTCTCCCTTTCCCCTTCTTCCTTGCAATTCCATTCCCCCTTCTTCGTTTCCCCCTTCTTCCCCAGTAAAATTTCCAGAACAGAGGTGTTCCCTGAAAATTTCTAAGTGTTGGGGCGACACCCGACTTCGCGGCGAAGTCGGAGTGCGCCCCTCGATTGGACGCGATAGGGAGCCCAAAGGCGCAAACGAGGCAATGTTGAAGCAGAATCTGACTAAGTGTCAGGGGCGCAACCCGACTTCGCAGCGAAGTCGGAGTGCGCCCTTCTTCCTGGGCGCACTAAGGGAACAGTCTGTCGAGAAAATCAGCTAAGTGCTGGGGCGCAACCCGACTTCGCAGCGAAGTCGGAGTGCGCCCCTTTCCGATGCGCGATCCGAGCGGCGGACGAAGACAGCCAAGCACCGGTGCGCAACCCGACTTCGCGGCGAAGTCGGAGTGCGCCTGCTGACCGGTGCGCAGTTGGGTAAAGTCAACTCAGAAATTTGCTAAGGCAAGAAGGCCTTCCAACTGCGCTGTCTCCCTCCTGCGCAACCCGATAGCGCCCGAATTCCTGGCGAAGTTGGATAAGCTGCCTTTCAAGGCAGACACGTGTCACACTTCAGCATCCGACAAGTGTCCATCTTCGGGATTCGAGCCAAGACTTGACCGCGCAAGGACAAAGCATGGGCTTCACTACCGGCGCCATCTGTCACCATTTAAGCCGATGTGAAGTGCCATCTGCCGCACCTACCCGCATTCCTGTTGACTGAAGACTTGTCCCAACGCGCTGCCACGTAGCTGTACCATCTTCAGGGGCACCATGCTGCAAGGACAGTCCGGCCCGACAGAAGTCAGCATCAGCAGCTCCTCAGCCGCTCGTGTCGGCCTCTTCGTCTTGTGCGGGACTCCGTGCCCATGAATGTAATCGGGGGAGTTTTGGGCTATAAATACCCACCACATTTTCATTGTAAGGTGGTGGAAGGGGAATATATTGCTAGGGAACAATTGTAGCTGTGCGTTTGCCTCAAATATAAACATATACTTGGCTCTGCTTCTTGTCTTTTATCTTGCATGCTGCCTCTCCTTGTCATTTCTGCCTCATGTTTCTTGTGTCATTGCTTGCTGTTGTACTGAACTCTGGACTCCAGCATTTGATGGCCAGGTATTCCTGGAATGCATAGATAGGGGATACATGGGATCGCTGATAGCTGTAGTTTCAATATGTGTTTGTAGATGAATGTTGTTAGTAGTGGTGATTGATTCGTTGTCGTGCTGCTTATTCCCCCCACCCAACTCCAATCACATTTGGAATCCCTTTCTGCATTTTTATCTCTTTCTGTACCTTTTATCTCTTTCCTGCACTCTTATCTTAACACCAACCCCACAGGAAGCCGGCCTTCTCCGGAGATTGGCACGGAAGGCATTCCTTCCTTCCGGCCTTTCAATCTGGTGGGCGAATCTGGGCGCAATAACAACAAATCTTTTCCTCATGGCAGATTCGTAACCAACAGAACCTAGTGCACAAAGGGGCCTGGTGAGGGAAAATAAGAGAAAATTAGAAATTAAATTATTTTGTGTGCACAACCCTAATTTTACCCTAATTTGGGAGAACCCTAAAAGGAAATATTAAAAAGTCTTTTGGGAGATCATTTTGGATTATGCGTGGATTATTTTTTCTTCCTTCCCTTTGGGTTTTGGAGAACTCTCTAGCAGAGACATTGCAGAGATTCTGGAGCTTGTAAGAGCCAGTAACTGTTGGCCACGGATCCGCCACCTGGGAAGGACTTGGTGTGTCAATGCGCCCTAGACCCGCAGACCAACATTGAAAGGACGGGAGGAAGGGATGCCCCCGTGCCGATCTCCGGAGAAGGCCGGCTCCTTTCCTAACCTACTTGGGGGTTTTTAGATAAGAGTGCAGGAAAGAGATTAAAAAAGGGGGTAAAGGGAACTGGAAAGAGATTGAAAAATATAAGGGAACGAGGAAAGAGATGTAAATATCATGCGTTTCGGGTGGGGGGCGAACAAGCGACACGATCGCAAATTTGCATCCGAACCAACAACAATTAAAACAAAGCATGTAACAGAAATTGCAGCTGCGATTCTATCCTATGTATCCTTCTGTTTTGTATTCCAGATCCAAATAATCACCAATGCTCAAATCCAGGATTCAGAATTCAAACAGACAGAAATATAAATGGACATGAAGCAGAAATACTAGCAGAAGGCAGCATAAAAAGACAGAGACAAGAAGCAGAGCCAAGGATGCTTTGAATTAATTAGAAGGTGATCCGTCACAGCAGAGTCCTCTAGCAATATGTCCCCCCTCCACCCTTGTACAATGAAATGAGGCTGCTATTTATAGCGCAATTTTCCCCCCCGATTACATTTTGGGCACAGAATCCCAGACCTGACAAAAGCTGCAAAAGCTGACAAAAGCGGCTGATGTTGACCTCTGCGGGTAAAGAATGTACTTGCAGCAAGGTCCTCCTGAAAACGTGGCAGCTCCGTGGAAATCCGGTAGGTGGGAAGTTGAGTCAGTTTGAATGGGGGCAGATGCGGTACAATCTGTCAGTTCACGCTCATCTGTCCGGTACCCTGGCGGCACACCTTCTGTCACATCTTTGACTCGAATCTCGAGGCTGGACACCTGTCGAAATCTGATAAGGGGAAAAATCTGCCTTAGGAGCTCATACTTTCTCTCTTGCCCGACTTCGCCCAAAATCGGAGCGCAACCAGGCAGCGCAAAGGGGAAGTGGCGCAGTTGGGGAGGCCTCCGTGCCTTAGAAAATTTCTGGGCAGGCTTCAACGTTCTTTGCCCGAGTGCGCACAGGTCAGTGAGCGAAGCCCGACTTCGCTGCGAAGTCGGGCTGCTCAACATTGTGTTTTGTATTTTGGGGTCCCACACTTAGCCGTTTTCTTCAAGTGAGCTGCCCAATTGCGCACGAATTTGAGGGCGCAACCCGACTTCGCTGCGAAGTCGGGTTGCGCACCCAACACTGACAATGCCCAGGTGCGCACAAAACTGAGAGCGCAACCCGACTTCGCTGCGAAGTCGGGGTTCGCTCAATACTTAGTCAAATTTTGGGCTCAGCTCTCTGCACGTCAGCTCCCCAAGTGCGCACAAAATTAAGGGCGTAGCCCGGCTTCGCAGCGGGTGCGGCAACACTAACACTTAGAAAATTTTGGGCCTTTGTATGAGCGCAATCGGGAGGATGAGCGCAGTCGGGGGGCCCGACACTTAGTCAATTTTCTGGCCCGAAATTGAGCTTCCTGGTCCTGCTTCCCGGGGCCATAACTTTTGATCCGCTGACCCGATCGCCTATTATAATATATCGTCGGAAAGCTAGCGAGAAGATCTGCAATGATAAAATATCCAAAGCTCATTTCATCCATTTTATCGCCCCCGTTTATGGCCCGCGAAAACCCGAACACCTCCGCATGCTCTTTGCCGCTTTAAAGCTCCATACTTAGGCCAAAGTTTATCAAAAAATTTAATGTGGCAAAATTGCCAACATTCCTGGCGGCTCGCGGGGCATTGAGCTCGCCTCAATGTGAGGACCCAGGCCTTTATCCATTGGGCAACAGAGTCACCCTCGCCGTCCTCTTGATACTCACTGCCGGCAACAACCTCTTTCTCAAACCCTTGGCACCCATGGCCCTCTTGGAACACTAAAAAAAAAACACTGCACAAACTAAACTAAGAAAACAACTAAAACTTTGCATACTAGCCGGCTTATTTATATTATTTACACAAAAGTTTGCGGCATGATTGGCATGCCGCCAACACAAATCTAGCTTTGGTTGCCTATCCGGTGAACCTGCAGTGTCCGGACCAGATCTGATTGTACTTCAGTTGATCTTTGAAGTCCGGCTGGCCTCCCAAAGTTTGCCAGGTCGCGAACATGGTGCAACGTGGCAGGTTATCATTCATGCCGGTACCCATACAATTGATGAACAATGTGGCAAGGAGATTTGCCATACGGGAGCCCTCTTCGGGTACCGGTTGCGGTGATGGTTGGAGCCAATACCACCACTCTAGAGAGTCCACCACCCGTGGGCTCTCGAGCACGAGTTCCTCCAACTCCTTGATGCGATAGCAGGAGCTTTCCGGCGATAGGCCTTTTGTCGGGGTCTCCTCAGGATCAACCTCCTGGTGAGGCATGCCTATTGGGCTTTGGCTGAATGCTTGCGTGCTATGCCCTGGGACACAAAAAGGGTGCAAAAATGTGCCCTCTTTGTGTTCAGAATTTGCCACTGGATTTTGTTCCTCCTCTTGGCCCGTCTCCTGATGGAAACTGCAAGCAACCATATTATTCATCATTTGGGCGGTGTTTGCATATTCCCACTGTTGACTTTGGACGAGATCTGCCTCTCGAGCTCCACACAGCTGCATTCTAGGGCTTTGCATAGTATGAGGGATTTGCCATGGTGATTTTGCCAGATGAAGGCAAGCCAGAGATTCACCAACTCGGGCTTCCATATTTTAGCTCAGTCAGAGTCGCCAGGTGATTTTGCCAGATGAAGGCAAGCCAGAGATTCACCAAACTCGGGCTTCCTGAAAATATGGAGACTGTAGGTGAACATTCATTTCTCCGCTTGTGAGGTCAAGGCTGCTCACCAAACCTTGATTCCTCCGGGGTGTCTTCTATTAGCTTAAAAAAAGGCGCCTGCGATCAAGAAATCTGGATCTTCAGCTCAGTCAGAGTCGCCAGGTGATTTTGCCAGATGAAGGCAAGCCAGAGATTCACCAAACTCGGGCTTCCTGAAAATATGGAGACTGTTCGTCCCACCGGGCGTGCCAGAAACTGTTGGCCACGGATCCGCCACCTAGGAAGGACTTGGTGTGTCAATGCGCCCTAGACCCGCAGACCAACATTGAAAGGCCGGGAGGAAGGGATGCCCCCGTGCCGATCTCCGGAGAAGGCCGGCTCCTTTCCTAACCTACTTGGGGGTTTTTAGATAAGAGTGCAGGAAAGAGATTAAAAAAGGGGGTAAAGGGATTTGGAAAGAGATTGAAAAAGATAAGGGAACGAGGAAAGAGATGTAAATATCATGCGTTTCGGGTGGGGGGAGAACAAGCAGAACGATCGCAAATTTGCATCCGAACCAACAACAATTAAAACAAAGCATGTAACAGAAATTGCAACTGCGATTCTATCCTATGTATCCTTCTGTTTTGTATTCCAGATCCAAATAATCACCAATGCTCAAATCCAGGATTCAGAATTCAAACAGACAAAAATATAAATGGACATGAAGCAGAAATACTAGCAGAAGGCAGCATAAAAGACAGAGACAAGAAGCGAGCCAAGGATGCTTTGAATTAATTAGAAGGTGATCCGTCACATCAGAGTCCTCTAGCAATATGTCCCCCCTCCACCCTTGTACAATGAAATGAGGCTGCTATTTATAGCGCAAATTTTCCCCCGATTACATTTTGGGCACAGAATCCCAGACCTGACAAAAGCTGCAAAAGCTGACAAAAGCGGCTGATGTTGACCTCTGCGGGTAAAGAATGTACTTGCAGCAAGGTCCTCCTGAAAACGTGGCAGCTCCGTGGAAATCCGGTAGGTGGGAAGTTGAGTCAGTTTGAATGGGGGCAGATGCGGTACAATCTGTCAGTTCACGCTCATCTGTCCGGTACCCTGGCGGCACACCTTCTGTCACATCTTTGACTCGAATCTCGAGGCTGGACACCTGTCGGAATCTGATAAGGGGAAAAATCTGCCTTAGGAGCTCACACTTTCTCTCTTGCCCGACTTCGCCCAAAATTGGAGCGCAACCGGGCAGCGCAGGGGGGAAGTAGCGCAGTTGGGAAGGCCTCCGTGCCTTAGAAAATTTTTGGGCAGGTTTCAACGTTCTTTGCCCGAGTGCGCACAGGTCAGTGAGCGAAGCCCGACTTCGTTGCGAAGTCGGGCAGCTCAACACTTAGTCGTTTTTCTGGAGATACCATGATGGGCTGCCCAACTACGCTCTTCTTCCAGGGCGAAGCCCGACTTCGCTGCGAAGTCGGGCAGTCCCAGCACTTAGCCGTTTTCTTCAAGTGAGCTGCCCAACTGCGCACGAATTTGAGGGCGCAGCCCGACTTCGCTGCGAAGTCGGGTTGCGCACCCAACACTAGAATGATTTGGAGTTGGGTTGCCCTCATCGACAATGCCCGAGTGCGCACAAAGCGAGAGCGCAACCCGACTTCGCTGCGAAGTCGGGGTTCGCTCAATACTTAGTCAAATTTTGGGCTCAGCTCTCCGCACGTCAGCTCCCCAAGTGCGCACAAAATTAAGGGCGCAGCCCGACTTCGTTGCGAAGTCGGGTTGCGGCAACACTAACACTTAGAAAATTTTGGGCCTTTGTATGAGCGCAATCGGGAGGATGAGCGCGAGGGAGGAGGCGCGGCGGGGGCCCGACACTTAGTCAATTTTCTGGCCCGAAATTGAGCTTCCTGGTCCTGCTTCCCGGGGCCATAACTTTTGATCCGCTGACCCGATCGCCTATTATAATATATCGTCGGAAAGCTAGCGAGAAGATCTGCAATGATAAAATATCCAAAGCTTATTTCATCCATTTTATCGCCCCCGTTTATGGCCCGCGAAAACCCGAACACCTCCGCATGCTCTTTGCCGCTTTAAAGCTCCATACTTAGGCCAAAGTTTATCAAAAAATTTAATGTGGCAAAATTGCCAACAGTAACCTCTTACAGGGACATTGACTTCGGGGTTGAAAGATTACCCTCAGGCCAATCAGCGGTATTTCCATACAGGGAATACATTCGGACTTCATTATTTAGTCTTTTGGAGTTGGGGTTTCCACACAGGGACATAGAGCTTTATACAGGGGAATATCTGGAGCGGGGACACCACACAGAGTTCCAATATGAAGGGTTGAGCCTTCATATTTATCTATACAAAGATCAGATCAGCTAGGGTTTACAAAGGTATTTATTTTATTGTATTGATTTAATGTTTCTAGAATTGAAAACATTGTAATTGTTGTGCCCTAGTTCAGTATTTGAAATTAAAAAAAAAAACAAAATACCTCTATATTTCTAGATTGTTTGTGTTTTCACACAAATTGTATCAGCAAAATAAAAAGATTGAAAATTAGACCGGGGGAGGGTCATTACAATTTTTTAATACTTGCACAAAAATAATAAAAGAAACATAAAATATGTTTCCAAGTCAGTGTAGCACGTCTCTTAAAAGATTTCCCAATCTCTTCGAATCCACAACACCAAAAAATATTGACATGCACAATCACTTCCACTGAAAAAGCAACTTCATGTTTTTGTCTTCTTGCTAGGTGCCTATCCTTCACAAATTCAAATTTAAACTTATTTTTCAAATCCAAATACAAACATAGGCATCCATATTTCTATCTTGCTTTATTATGCTTTATTGCTTTCATATTTCATGTTATAAAACACATCGGGTTTTATAACAGAATGACAATGTTATAAAACACACAATATTTTATAACAATGACGAATTTGCCAACAAGAGGCCAAATGAAATGTGTTGACAACAATGACAACACCTATAAGGCTCAACAGAAAACCGTATAGTCGATTACCTATTTTGAAAGGAAAGTTATATCCCAAGTATATTTGGTTATCGTGCTTGTTCCATTTCTAATTAAAAGGTCAAAGGATAAATGATTAAATTTATGCATGGTATGCTGAACACGGAAATCGGCAAGTGTAATTTGTTCTTGTGATCATAGTTCAATAAATGGATGGGAAGGTTTCTACTTTCCTTAATCTTCGGATCTTAAGCCGGTTCCCTTCTACCTTCTATCTAATGCTGAAAATAAATAAAGAAACTGATCTAAAACATGCAAAAACCAATGAGCAAACTGACGCAGAAAACAAATCTAATCTACTTTTGTTTGAGAGTTAAGGGTGAAAAGGGAAAAAGTGCAAAATACTACCGAAGCTGTAGCAAGTTTTAGAGTTGGCACAATTAGCAACTCCAATAGATACTGGATAGCTTCCTTGTGATCAGATCTCCAAAGTAATCATCCATATCACAAAGAAAGACGACTAATAGAGGGAAAAAGAGCGGTGCTACTAGTTCCATGCATCCATAAGTTAAAAGGTTAAAGACACAATAATTTATGAATGTCAAGCACAATCCTTTGTTTTATTGATCTTAAAGTGTTGAGTACAATGATCTCCATAGAGTAGCTTTGGTATGCTGGGTAGCCAAAAGACCGTTACAATGAACATTCAACTCTTATTTATACTTGAACCTGTAGCCACGAGATGGACTAACATACAATGTACGTTAGTGATAATTATGAGGTGATTACATCATCCTTATAGTAGGGTGCTCTAAGAGAGTAGGTGCTCCAATGAGCATGGTGCTTCGAGAGAGAGCTGCTTTAGTACCAAGTTGCTTCGATGAGCACGGCGTTTTGCGAGCAGGACATTTCGGCAACAAGTCACCCTAATGAACAGGGTGCTTTGCAAGCGGGTCACTCTGGTGAGCGAGGCGCTCCGATGAGTGGGGCACTCAAGCAACAGGTTGCTTCGGTGAGCAAGGTGCTTAAGGAGCGGCGTGAGTGGGTTGCTCCGGAAGCAGGGCTTCCTCTCTCGAACACAACCAATTCTTGTATATTTCTGCCTTGCTCTGTATTTTTCCATAGCTTATGCAACGAACCTCTGTTTGGAGCATGATGGTAGTAGCGAGATACTAAAATTCTAGCAACTTGTGGGGGGGGCATTAATCCTGATTGATAGAAGATCCAAAATTGTCCCTTATTGTTAGGTGTCGAGTCAAAATTGACGTAGTCATGCAATAGGACCGATTCTTATGGAGGGAAGAATGTTAGTGCTTGTAGCGACCTGTGGATTGATGAGGGTAAGAATACTTGTGTTTTTATGGTCCTTCGGAGTAAGGCTGCGCTTATTTGAGTTGAAATGGACACAAGAAAAAAAGTGAAGGGGATTTGAGAAGTGGGAACATAGGGAATAAGAGAGGAAGAGAGAATAGTGATAGTAGAAGAAACAAAGAAGGTGGAGGTGAAGCGATCATGAGGTAGTGTTGGTTACGAATCTGCCATGAGGAAAGGATTTGTTGTTAATGCGCCCAGATTCGCCCACCAGATTGAAAGGCCGGGAGGAAGGAATGCCTTCCGTGCCAATCTCCGGAGAAGGCCGGCTCCTATGGGGGGTTGTGATAAGATAAGAGTGCAGGAAAGAGATAAAAAGGTACAGAAAGAGATAAAAGGGTACGAAAGAGATAAAAGTGCGAAAGAAATTCCAAATGTGATTGGAGTTGGGTGGGGGGAATAAGCAACACGGCGACGAATCAATCACCACTACTAACGACATTCATCTACAAACATACATTGAAACTACAGCTATCGGCGATCCCATGTATCCTCTATCTATGCATTCGAGGAATACCTGGCCATCAAATGCTGGAGTCCAGAGTTCAGTACAACAACAAGCAATGACACAAGAAACATGAGGCAGAAATGACAAGGAGAGGCAGCATGCAAGATAAAAGACAGTAAGCAGAGCCAAGTATATGTCTGTATTTGAGGCAAACGCACAGCTACAATTGTCCCCTAGCAATATATTCCCCTTCCACCACCTTACATTGAAAATGTGGTGGGTATTTATAGCCCAAAACTCCCCCCGATTACATTCATGGGCACAAAGTCCCAGACAAGACAATAGCTGACACGAGCGGCTGAGGAGCTGCTGATGCTGACTTCTGTCGGGCCGGACTGTCCTTGCAGCATGGTGTCCCTGAAGGCGGTACAGCTACGTGGCAGCGCGTTGGGTCAAGTCTCCGGTCCAACGGGAATGCGGGTAGGTGCGGCGGGTGGTACTTCACATCGGCTTTAAATGTTGACAAGTGGCGCCGGTAGTGAAGCCCATACTCTGTCCCTGCGCGGTCAAATCTTGGCTCGAATCCCGAAGGTGGATACTTGTCGGATGCTTGAAGCGTGACACGTGTCCGCCTTGAAAGGCAGTTTATCCAACTTCGCCGGGAATTCGGGCGCCATCGGGTTGCGCGGGGAGGAAGACAGCGCAGTTGGAAGGCCTCCTTGCCTTGGCATTTTCTGAGCTGACTTCACCGAACTGCGCACCGGTCAAAGGGCGCACTCCGACTTCGCTGCGAAGTCGGGTTGCGCACCGGTGCTTGGCTGTCTCCATCCAGCTGTACGGACTGCGCACTGGAACAGGGGCGCACTCCGACTTCGCTGCGAAGTCGGGTTGCGCCCCACACTTAGCCATTTTCCTGATAGGCCATTCCCCTAGTGCGCCCAGGAAGAAGGGCGCACTCCGACTTCGTTGCGAAGTCGGGTTGCGCCCTGACACTTAGTCAGATTTTCAATCGTTTCCTGTCTGCTTGCGCACGGGTTACCTACTGCGCTCCAAGCGAGGGCGCACTCCGACTTCGCTGCGAAGTCGGGTGTCGCCCCAACACTTAGAAACTTTTCAAGGTACACTGCTTGAAGTTTCTTGGGGGAGGAAAGGGGGAAAGAAGAAGAGGGAATGAGGCTGCGAGGGAGAGGAAGAAAGGGAGAGAAGAAGAAAGGGAAAATGAGGAGAAGGAAAGGAAAAGAGCAACTTACATGCAGAAACCAAAAACATGGCACCCCTGTGCAAAATGTGGCAACATTCTTGGCGGCTCGCGGGGTGTCGAGCTCGCCTCGGCGCAAAGAACCATGCCTTTATCCTTTGGGTGCAGAGGAACTTCCTTCCCCTGTCTTCTGCTGCTCTGGTCGTTTCCCTTGGGGCAACTGTTCTTCTTCATTTTCACTTTCACCAGTCGCCTCCTCAGTTTCGCCTTCTGAATCAGAAGGCTCTCCGCTTCCGGCCTCTCGCTTGCTGATGCGTTCGACCACAGTCTTAGCTTGGTCCCAGACTGCGGCTTGGAAAGGAGAGGGGTCGCTGATTTCTCTAAGTACTGCATGGAATGCAGCGACCGCGTGCAGGTCAATGGTGTGAAATCTTTTGCCCAACTCCCCAAGAGAAGAGTTGATTTTGCAGTACTTAGCCACCATTTGAGTGACCTGCGTTTCTTGAACTGGCTCTGTCCAGCTATCGATTTCTGCTTGTGTCTGCCTCGAAGGACAGCCAGTTCTTTTTTACTGTTCAAGGGTGAGGAGCTCGTCATCTTTGACATAGCTCGGACACCCATGCTCGGACAGAATACGAAAAGGAGCCAGGAGAATTTGTCTTTCTTGTTCTAAGGCGTCCAGCGCCTGCCTGGCTGCTCTGATCCTTTCCGTCCGGGCGAAGTAAGTGTGCAAGGTTACCCTTGCATTTGCCCACTCTGAGGCAAGACAGGACGTAGGGGAGATTCGGAAGCCATCGTGCTCTATCTTCTCAAGTTTCATAGCCGAGTCTAGCGGTTGCCTCGCCTGGTGTTCGGCTTCCTCTACCACGAGGCTTGCCCTGGGCAGATATTTCTTCAATTCTGGATAAGAAATCCAGAACTGTCAAGGACTTGACAAGGTTGGGCTTGCAACCTTGTAGCAGACTTGCGCGCATCTCCTTCGCCTTGCTCTTTGAAAAGGCCGCCGCTTGTAATGCTTGCTCTGCTAGCTGCGACTGCGCCTGTTTCAGTGAACCCTGCAGTTGCGAAATCTGCTCCAGCGCTTCTTTCCTCTCTTGTTCGGCTGTCTGCTGAGCGGCGGCCAGCTGGGCCTTGAGGTCTTCAACTTCTTGCTGTGCTGACCCCAGCTGCGCTGTAGCCCTCGCCAAGTCTTCTTCGAGCTGCCTGGAAGTATTCTGCAGCTGGAAAAGCGCCTCCTGGGTTTCGAGATGCTTGACAAGGAGGTTGTCTGTTCTGCGGCGAATACCGCGGATCTCATACTCTTCGTTGATATCATCGAAGTTCTTCTCCTTTGTCTGAAGCTCGTAGTCTGCCTCGGTCATATCACGGAGAGGCTTTTTCACCTTAGGAATCAGCTTTTTTGTCGTAAGCACTCTCCGATTTAGGTCAAACTTTGTGCGTTTGACCGGGGCAGCTATCCCTTCGGCCCTTCTGCGCTTAACTCCTTGAAGGAAGGAGGCAGATCCCCCCGCGGCTCTTACTGCCAGAGGCTGGTCCTCAGTGATGCTCATGAAATCAAGGTCTTCCAGCTCCTGGGCCTGCTGCGGCATCTTTCCCGCGAACAATGAAGTAGGTGGGATACCAGAGGGGGTAGTAACCTTCGAGGGCGACCGGGTCCTAGGAGTGACAGGGGTTTGGCTAGACGGCGCTGGTAGGGTTTCAGTTGGCTGGGGCGAAAGATGTGGAGATGAAGGAGCGGCTTCAGCACTAACCGCGGGTGAAGGCTCTTGGGTTTGACTCAGGGATTGAAAGGCATTGGGGTCCTGAGCAAACTGGTCAAAAGAGTGAAAGTCGCTGGACGGCGGGGTGGCTTGCGATGCGGAGGATGCGGCTACGGCTTGCCCCGATGAAGTGGGAGTCGGGGTTTTGCAGGGCCGACATGGTCTTGGGCAAATGGCACAGAGGACGTACCTGCAGGCTCCGCCTGAGCCGATGCTGAAGGAATGGTTGCAGCCTGGATGTCTGCTTCCGGTTTGGGGCTGTCTAAAGAGACAACCTCCGATGCTGTTGCTTGTGGCTGCTCTGCAGGCGTCTGCTGTACTGGCTCTAGGGGTCGTTTGGTCCTTTCGACCTTTTTCTTTTTCTTTTCTCCCGACGCCGTGGCTGGTTCAGAAGGGAGCGGCAATAGAAGGGCGGCGGGCACTGATGTCCCCACGGTAAATTTGTACCTGGGTCGCGTTGGTAAAATACCTGCCGCACTTGGTCCATTGGCTGGCGGTGTGAGCGTCTTCTCTGTTGATGGAGGGGCCAGCTCAGGAATTGACCGCTCTGAACCTTGCGCCACTTCGGGCGCTGCCACAGAAGCAACAGGCTGCATTGGGCCCACCTGACTGTTGGAAGGAGTCGCGTTGGAAGTCGTCGGGGTTGACGATGACTGAGGGGTAGCCCTCCTTTTATGCCTTATGTTCGCGCCTCGGGGAACGCAAACTCGAAATTCGAGGGGCTGCCACGTGTCGACGTGTTGGTCATATAGTGCCGAAAACTCATCATCAACGGCAAGATTCCTCCGGCTTGACTTGTCGTGTTGCGTGCGACACCTCATTTTCCAGCATTCGAGGATTTTGTCCTTATGCCAGTTAAGCGGCGCCACCTTAGCGAGGAACTTCTTGAATCCCGCTGACTCCATTCGGTGGTCCGGGTTCCGTTCAGGATCGTAGGCGACCTCCTCACAGTAAAATTCATGCCATGGTGGCCATGATTGCATCAAATGAATGCGCCAGTGGAGGTCTGCACCTGTCAAATTTCTTCTTTCTTTCATGATTTCGGGTCTCGGACAGATGTGTGTGAACTTTCCCCGGACCCCGATTGGGTCGTACTTCCAGCGTTGAGGCAGCATTATCAGGCCCATCTCCAGCAGCTCTTGCTCAAGATAAACATGCTGCCCGATTTCGAAGACCTGAATATTGGCCCAGGTCATAGGATATTTGAATATGTGACCTCTCTTCTTCCCTTGGCCAAATTCCTCTTCGACGTAGTCCATTTGCCGCGCCACCTCCATCCCGAACTGATGGTCTGTGCAGAAGTAGGGCAGCAAACACGGCTTCCCCTTGAATCCGTAGATTCGGACGACAGTGCCCTGAGTCAGCCGAAAGGTATCACCAAGCTTGTTGTCTGTCAGATGCTTTGTCATAGCCGCTGGTGGGCGAGTCGCGCCACGGTTGAACAGTCCCATTGCCTGGCCCAGAAAACCGACATTAAACTCGTAGAACGAGCCCTTCCGGTACAGGGCCTCAGTCCATTCGTACACGGGGAGTGGCTCTCCTTGCTCGTTTGTTTTCCTCAGGTTAGGGACGTTCATCCGGTAATGCATATGGTACGAGGCATAGCCATGTGAGGAATGAGCAAAACCGGAAGTCCGTCGGCTGCCTTTGCTGCAGTCTTACTAGGCTCGCATGAATCGCGTAGGCCAACCAGTCCGCCCAATCGTAGAAGATTGGGCGCTTCCCGCTCTTCTGCGCCGTGGAGTCGTAAAACTCCCCGTGCAAGATGCACTCGGCCATTGCCAGCTGAAACGGCCGCACCACTCTGTCTGAGTCGCAGCCAAGGACCCATGCCAGGATGATATAAATATATTTGTTCTCGAATCGGTCCAGCGGTATGGGGCCAGTCGGCCACTGTCCAGGATTCAGCGGAGTCTTCAGCTCTGAGTTAAGAAACTCTCTCATCCGCTTCGTCTGCGAAAATCTGCCGGTCTGCTCCTCTATGTTCACCCTTCTGATAATTGCGTCTGGGCTGTACTGAAGCCCTGGGGCGAACGCCGGCTGGATGCTCTCTCCGAAAAGAGTGAACAGCACCCTTCCTTTGTTATCGCAGACCTGCCGCGCAGCTGGTTTATAGTATTCAGCAATTACTTCAACCAGCTCCGGACACCAGTGAGTCGGAGGGCACAGGAAATAATGGAGATTCGAATTATATGCGGCTCCGAGGTGGTGAGAAGGTGGAACCTTACCCACCCACTTTGCGATAGTCAGACGCAGCTTCGTGATGCTGATGGAGAACAAACCATCCTTGTATCCAGACAGACGATTGATTGGTGGCGGCGGAGTCTGACCAGCTACGCGCCTCTTCGTTCTGGATTTTTCTTTCTTGCCCTTCTGAGGCGCTGCGCTCTCATGGTCACTAGATTCTGGAGACTTGTCAGCTTCGCGCGGACTTACACTTGATTGCGCCTGTACGGGCGCTTTTCCCTTGTCCATCCTCGTTGAAACAATCAGAGACCGGGACAAATACTTCAGAGCTTGTCAGGCTTATTCTCTGCAGTCCGGGAGTCAGCTTCGAACTTATAAATTTTCTGGCTGGCGCCAGGGTCTTTTGTAGACGGTGACTGCTCATTAATGGCGCGAGGGAGGAAGTTAAAGCAGTTAACTCTGGGTTGGTGGAGGCGTTATGATCTTGGCGGCTACGCATGGGCCCTTTTTAGAAAAACGTGCTTTGTTGGCCCAAGGCGCACCTTACCCATTAAATACGTCACCCTTGGTTATTGCGCAAGGTTGCCCTTTAAATGCGCCATCCTTGGTTATTGCGCAATCATTTAAAGCCTCCTTGGACGTTGTGCCGTTGCTGACGTCGCTGCCACCATTGGGCACACTTTTCAAAGGACCTTGTAATTAATTAACCACACCTTGCCACGTGTCGGGCTTTGCAACGGGCCCACACTTGTGAACTTTTGGCGCTCCCGTGATGAGACGTTCGTGCTTCGCCCGGAATCAAGGGCGCGGTCCGACTTCGCCCGAAAAAGGGGCGCAAGTCGGACTTCGCCCGGAATTTGGGCGCAAGGCGAACTTCGCCAAAAAACGAGCGTAGCTTGGGTTTTGCACTTCAATTTTCTAAGCCAACTTGCCTACTCGGACTTCGCCCAGAGAATGGGCGCACTCAGACTTCGCCCGACAGTTGGGCGCGGTCGCGGACTTCGCCCGAAAAATGGGCGCAGATCCGGTCTTGGCATTTCCTTGTAGTCTGCTACCCAGCTGCGCCCTTTGGAGAAGGCGCAGCCCGACTCGTTGCGAAGTCGGGTTGGGCAGCCGAGCTTAGGCATTTTTAGCTCCTTTTAACTGCTTTCTTCCCTTCTTCGCCCCATTTGATGAGCGCTGCCTGACTTCGCTGCGAAGTCAGGCATTTGCCTCGGACTTACTTGGGCTACTTGGAAAACTGAAAAACTTAAAATAATTACATGCTGAAAACTTTAAAATGCAAAAAGGGAAATCTGTACAAAGAAGGGCCTTTTCGGGCGCCTTCAGTGGTGGTACAATTTGAGGTGGAACCCGTTGACGGGAATGGGGAGAGGATGTCCCTCCATGTCCCGAAGCACATATGCATTGAATTGATTAACCCGGGCAATCTGATAGGGGCCCTCCCAGAGGGCATCAAACTTTCCATGGTTGCCGGGTTTGGCCTTGAACGAGTCCCACTTTAGCACCAGGTCCCCGATTTTGAAAACTCGGGCAGTGGTACCTTTTGCGAACCAGCCTTGGGTGGCTTTGGCGTGTTTTGTGAAGGCCTGGTACGCTTTCTCTCTGTCTTCCTCCAACTGCAACAGTTGGCAAAGTCTGTCTTCTACCGGATCCCCGTTGCTTCTTTCCTCGTCGAGCATCCAAAGAGCGGGCATCTCAATGTGCGTTGGCAAGACAGCTTCTTTGCCATACACGAGCGCATAAGGGGACGTTTTGATGGACTTCTTGAATGAAATTTTGTCCGCCCATAGCGCCCGGTTCAGGAGTAGGTGCCAAGTCCTCTTATTTTTCTCCACTGTCCTTCGGATGATCTTCAGTAGATTCTTATTGGTGGACTCGGCGAGACCGTTCCCCTGCGGGTAGTAGTTGGAAGACATCTTGTGATAGATGCCAAATTTGCTGGTGTACTCCGTGAGTACTGCGCCTGCGAACCCCGGACCATTGTCCGTTACTATTGATTTCGGGACCCCGAAACGGGTGATCAAGCTTTCGAGGAACCTGATGACCGTCTCTTGGTCGGCGTTCTTTGTAGGGATCGCCTCTGCCCACCGTGTGAAGTAATCGGTGGCGGTTAAGATAAACTTGTGGCCCGCTGCAGAGTTCGGCGAAATCACCCCGATGAAGTCCAGACCCCATTGCTGAAACGGAGTCTCGGCTTGGATCGGTTGAAGGGGTAGGGGTGCTTTTCTGTTTCTGCCAGCAAATCTCTGGCATTGATCACATTTGCTACAGACTGCATGAGCGTCTGTAAACGAGTGGGCCGGTAGTACCCAGCTCTGATTATTTTCAAGGCCGTGGGCCTTGCAGAATGATGACCTCCAGGCATCCCGGAATGAAATTCTCCGAGGACCCTGGACTGGTCTGCTTTTCTGACGCACCGCAACAGGATGTCGTCGATGTTTTTAAAGTAAAGCCCCTCGGGGCGAAGAGTGTACTTCAATGCACCTAGCCGAAACCTCCTTCTTTGTGAGGCATTCATGTGGTCTGGACATCTTCCGGTGTAGAAGTATCTCACCAGTTCATCTGTCCAGTCGCACTCCTCGGGTAAGGAGTTGGCTAGGTTGATGCGTGTTGCTGGATCCTCCCACTCGCAGGCGGATATCTCGGCTGCCGCACTTCGGGCTAGCTCCTGGCACAAGGCTCGGCCTATGATTAGCTTGGTTGGCCGCACTTCGATGTCGAACTCCTGGATTTTGGCAATCCATCCTGCCCTCTTGTGACCCGGTTCTCCTTGTATGATAAAGCTTCGAACGTCCGGGTGGATCACGAAGACGGTGATCTTGCTTTGGGAGACAAAGTGCCTGAACTTACGGAGAGATTTCATGACAGCATGTACCTGCCGCTCTATAAAGTTGTACTTTTCTTCGTGCGGCTGGATCACTTGGCTCAGGAACGCTATGGGGCGCTCCTCGCCATCTTCTCCCTTTTGGGTCAGGACTGCGGCGTAACTCTCTGGTTCTCCCACCGCGTACAGGATGAAATCCTTGGAGTAGTCCGGGTTTATCAACACCGGTGCTTGTGCAATGCGAGCTTTGATCTCCTCGAAGGCTTGCTCTCTTTCTTCAGTCCACAGAAATTCTGTGTTCTTCTTCAGCAACTCGGACATAGGCTTGATTACTTGTGCGAAGTCCGGTATGAACTTCCGCACGAAGTTGATTTGGCCGAAGAAGGACTGTAGCCCTTTCTTATCGATTGGGGCGGGCAAGTGGAGGAGAGCCTCTGCTCTGTCAGGATCTATAGCCAGGCCTTTCTCGGAGATGATATGTCCCAGCAGCTTTCCTTCTTTCACCGCGAAGACAGATTTCTTCGGGTTTATGGAGATGTCGAATTCACGACACCTTTCGAATATTTGCCGCAGGTGGGGAACATGATCTTCTCGCTTGTGAGAGAAAACAGTCATGTCATCTAAGTAGATGACAATCACTTTGTTGAGCAGCTCTCGGAAGGCCAGGTCCATGGCTCTTTGGAATGTGGCGCCAGCATTGGATAAGCCGAACGGCATGCGCTGATAGGCGAACGTCCCCCACTTGGTGGTGAACGCTGTCTTGTGCTGGTCCTCATCCTTGACCCATATCTGGTTGTAGCCGGAAAAGCCGTCTAAGAGGGAAAATCTCTGGGCTCCAGCAACTATATGGAGGATCTGATCGATCTGGGGAAGCGGGTAATGGTCCTTGAGGGAGGCCTGGTTTAGATTTCTGAAATCGACACAAAGACGAATGTCTCCGTTCTTCTTCCTCACAGGAACCAGGTTCGCAACCCAGGATGAATGCTTGATGGGGTAGATGATCTTGGCCTCCAGCATCTTCAAGAGCTCGGCTTTCATCATGGCCTCGATTTTCGGATTGACGGCCCTCTGCTTTTGCCTGAATGGCTTGGCGCCATCTTCTAGCTCAATGGTATGCTGGATTATTTCTCTGTCATACCCCTTCAAGTCTTGGTAGCTCTAGGCTACTATGTCAAGGAACTCTTGACATAATGATCTGATCTGCTCGAGTTCCTCTGTGGTGCAGTCTGTCCCGACCTTGATTGATTTACCAGGTTCCAGCTCTAGGTCAGCATACTGCTTTGGGTCTACTTTGATCCGGTGAGATATGGCTCTGTCATTTTGATCAAATAGACTCTCTAGAGTAATCAGTCCTTTTGGGACATGATTATTTTTCAGTTGTATCAACCCCTCATATTGCTCGTCATCAGGGTCTCTACCTTCGATTGCACAGGCTTCATTTACCAAAAATGTGACGATCTCCTCGTCACAGCTAAACACCTGCCAGTGGGTGTCCTTATCAGGCACAGAAGGCCTGTAAATGGTACGGACCGGCTTCGGCTTACGGACAGTGTCATCGGCCGGAACGTACCTGGCTCCAACGGACGCCAGAATGTCGGCATGCTTGTTTTTCTCTCGTGAAATAGCCTTGACATTCAACGAGTCAAAAGACTCCATCAGATCCCAGACCCGATTTCGGTACGCCTTGAGATAGTGCTTTTTGGAGGCGCACTTATTCGTGATCTGGTGGCACACCAGCTCCGAATCTCCGTGGATCTGCAGATGTTTGATTCCCAACCTCTCCGCCTTTCGCAATCCCAAGCACAGGGCTTCGTACTCCGCCGCGTTGTTGGTACAGCTCCAAGCCAGCCTGTAGGTGTAATCCTTCTGGATCCCGGTTGGGGAAACCAAAAGAACTCCAGCACCGGCGCCATTTTTGCATCGTGCGCCGTCAAAGAAAAGCTTCCACAGCTTCTCAGGTGCTGGTCCCACTTCTCTCCTTGCTGACTTGTCAACTCTCTCAGGCTGAACAATGGTGTAACAGCCTTGCTCTGTTTCAATCACGGCGTTGAAGTCCCGCAAGGAGAATTCATCTTCTACTTGCAGTTGCTCGAGAGCTTGCTCCGTCATGTCCACTGTCACCAGTTCTTCCTCCGTCAGCTGAACCATGCAATCCTCAGGCTCTTCTCCGGGTATCTTCTCTACTAGGTAGGTGGAAGGCTTTTCATTGAAGATTTTCAGTCTCCTTCCTTTGAAGGGCACTTCCATGTGCGAGTAGTCCAGAGAGAGATATCCTCCCAACTTCGCAGTGAACTCCCTGGAGAGACACATGCCGAAGTAGGGTTCCAAGTCGACGATCACAACCTCTTGGATGACCACAATGTCGAGAGCTTTGTGCAGCCGAATGGGGATGTCTTTTATGACACCAACTGTCTTGACAAGGGTGTCGTCTAGTTGCAGCACGCCTTGGCTGCTCCTTGTGTACTCCATCCCGATTTCATCGCAGACGGCTCTCGGCATCACGGTCGTGGAAGCACCAGAGTCCACCATGCAGTTGTGTACTATATACCCTTGCATCCGTAAAGACAGATAAAAGGGAGGTGGTCTGTTCTTCCCAGTGGTTGAGACTGTCAGGGGTTGCACCAGGACAGCGGGTTGTATCTGCTTGCCATTCTTCATGATTTTCGGGGATTCTTGTGGCGAGATCAACCTGGCCTGGGAGCTGAAGAGCATCATACATGCTGATTCTTGCGGGAGTTCTCTTCAACTCGTCTACTATGCTGTAGCCAGAAGTGCTCGCTCCTTCCGCTTCTTTCGCCGGCTCGTACTTTGTACGGTACTGTTGAGTGGCCTCAACTCTCTGCCTCTTGGTTAGAGACGGATACCTCAGCCTCTCCTGAGCTTGTTCTTTTGTTTCAGTTGGAGGCTGAGCAGCGGGAGCTTTAGCCGGAAGAGCTTTGGCAACGGGAGGCTTGACTGCGGGAGTCTTCGCCGGAGGAGTTTTATCTTTGGCTGTGTAGGGCCACAGCCTCTTGTACGGTGGTATCTCCTCGGGTTGTGCCTTGTCTCTTCTAGCGTACACCTTTAGGGGTTTGGCTGCAGCTTCGGCAGACTTCTTGTTTTCCTTGGCGGGAGGCGGCATTGGAACTTCGTCTGAAACGGCGAAATTGCTCTCGTCGCCCAGGATCATGTAAAGTTCTTCGTCCTCAATGGCGCTGCCGGCCAAGGTCTGGAGGTAGTGCTGGTGAAGTGTACAATCATCTTCATCATGCGGGTCGTTGCACGTGGTGCACCAGTTGACCTGGTCGGAAGTACCAGGTTCATCCTCTATGGCAGCATTCCTCGGAGGGGGCCGCCGTTGCAAATGTTGCTCGGGGGGCCGATCCTTTGTCAACGCCGGGGGCGGATATGGCCTCCTTGGAGCTAGGTCCATTTGGGCCTGCTTCTTTTTCAGAACAGTCATGTCGTTAGACATGGTATGATAGCCAGAGGCCAGAGCCCGTACCTCCTATAGGATTTGATTCTGAATATCGTGACTAGGAGGCGACGACAATTGAGCTGGGGGAGGCAATGCAGCCAATGGAGGAGTGGAATATTGTGCATGCTGCGAGGGAGCAGGAAGTGCTGGAAAACGTGGAGGACGAGGAGGTGGATAATGAATTTGAGGCGGGCACGTCTTGGCTCAAATCCCGAAGCTGGACACTTGTCAGATGATGGATGATGCTGTGTGACACGTGTCAGCCTTGGAAGGCAGTCTGTCCAACTTCGCTTGGGATCAGAGCATCTCGGGTTGCGCGGGCAGAAAACAGTGCAGTCGGGAAGGCCTTCATGCCTTGGTCAAATTCTGGGTTTGTTTCCCTACTGCGCACCTGTCAAGGGTGCATTCCGACTTCGCTGGCGAAGTCGGACTGCGCACAGGTGAGAACTGGTGTCTGCCGCCGTATGGACTTGCTTCAGCACTTATCACTTTTCTTGTCAGCCTGCCAGCCTGCCAGTCAAGGTGCGCCCAGAAGAGGGGCGAAGTGCGCACTTCGCACCCAGACTGGGCGAAGTGCGAACTTCGCACCCGAGCGGCGAAGTGCGACTCGCACCCAGCGGGCGAAGTGCGAACTTCGCACCAACACTTAGCCATTTTTCAGGTAACTTGCTGGAAAGTTTGAAAATCAACTGGGGGACTCCGAGAAAGGGGGAAGAAAGAGACGTGGGAAAGAAAGGGGAAGGGAGAGCAGAAGAAAGGAAAATAGAGGAAGAGGAAAAAAGAAGAGCAGCACTGTTACAAACTTGAAAACATTGCACCCCGTGCAAAATGTGACAACATTTCTGGCGGCTCGCGGGGTGTCGAGCTCGCCTCGGCGCAAAGAATCCATGCCTTCATCCTTTGGGTGCAGAGGAACTTGCCTCCCCTGCCTTTTGCTGCTCTATCTGTTCTCCTTGCGGCAACTGTTCTTCAGATTCATCTTTGTCAGTTGCCCCCTCAGAATCACCTTCCGAAGGCTCTCCAGCTTTTGCTTCTGCCTCGCAGATGCGAGTGTATGCCGCCTGGGCTTGGCGCCAGGCTTCCGCTTCGAACGGCCGGCGGTCAGCAACTTCTTCTAATGCTGCGTGGAAAGCAGCGACCGCGTGCAGGTCGATGGTGAGGTATCTTTTTTCTAGCTCCTGGAAGTAGGAGCTGATCTTGCAATATGTGGACACCATCTGAGTGACCTGACTTTCCTGAATTGGCTCAGTCCAGCTATCAATTTCAGCTGTATCTGCTTCAAAGGACTGCCAATTCCTTTTCACCTGATCTAGGGTGAGAAGCTCGCCATTCTCAACAAAACCTGGGCACCCTAGTTCAGAAAGAGCGCGAAAGGGGGCCATACAGATGTCTCTTTCATGTTCGAATGCATCTAGCATTCGTCTGGCACCTCTCACCTCTTCTAATTTTTTGAAATATTTATGCAAGGTTACCCTTGCATCTGCCCAATCTGCAGCGAATGAGGACACGGGAGAAAATTGGAGGCCGTCGCGCTCGCGCTCCTGAAGATTTATCGCCAGGTCCAGCCATTGCTTCGCCTGACGTTCGGCCTCCTCTACCACAGGCTTTCCCTGGGCAGAAACTTCTTGAATTCTGGATGCGAAATCCAGAACTGCCATCGCCTTATAGGTGTGGGGCTTGCATTCCCGCAGCAAACCAGCCCGCATCTCCTTAACTTTCTTCTTTGAAAAGACCGTCGCTTGAGATGTTCTCTCTGCGAGTTGCGACTGCGCCTGTTTCAAAGACTCTTGGAGCTGAGAAATCTGCTCCAAGGCTGCTTGCTTTTCGGTTGCAGCCTGTTGCTGGGAAGCGGCCAGCTGGGCTTTGAGTTCATCTATTTCTTGCCGCGCCGCTTCCAGCTGCTCAGTGGACCTGGATAGGTCCTCTTCAAGCTGTCTTGTCTTGTCTTGCAACCCGAAAAGTTCTTCCTGCTCCTCCAGACTTTTGACAAAGAGATTATCAGCTTTGCGCATGATCGACTGAATCTCGTACTTGCTTGTTGATGTCGTCAAAGCTCTTCTCCTTTGTCCGGAGCTCGTAGTCCGCCCTGGTCATTTCCCGGAGAGGCTTCTTCACTTTTGGGATTATCTTCTCTGTTGTAAGCACTCTCCTCTCGAAATTGTACTTGGCGCGCTTTACGGGGCGGCTATCTCTTCGGGTCTCCTCCGTTTCGGGTTACGGAGGAAAGAGAGAGGAATATTCTACAGCTCTCGTTGCCAAGGGCAAGTCGTACGTATTACGGAGGTCGTCCATGAAATCTGGTTCCCCCAGCCTAGGGTTCTGCTGAGACGTCTCTCCTGCGGGAATGGGATCAGGAGGAACCGGATGGACACTGGAAGGATCGGCCGCTTCTGGGGGCGACCGGGAAATGGAGATGGGGGCGGTTGATACTGCAAGGGTTTGAAGCGGCTGAGATGGTGGATGTGACGGTGAAGGGACGGCTTCAGCACTAACTTCAGGCGAAGGGTTTGGAGTTGTGCTCAGAGATAGGGAAACGTTGGGGTTCTGAGCAAACTGATCAAAAGAATGGGGGCCGCTAGAAGGGCGTGGAGACGGGGAGGATGACGCGGCCATGGCTTGCTCGGGTCGAGCGGGAGACGGAGTGGGGGTAGGACTGGATGAGACCAAAGAGACAGGGGCAGCAAACGTACCTGCGGGCTCCGCCTGAGCCGATGCCGGGTGGATGTCTGCGCTTCTGGTTTCGGTGGCCGGCTTGGGACTGCCTAGAGGGACTGCCTCTAGAACGGCTGAACGCGGCTGCGGCTCTGCAACTGGCTGCTGCACAGTCAGGCTAGGTCGCCTGATTTTCTCAACTCTCTTCCTCCTCTTCTCTTCTGAAATAATGGTTGGATCGGGGGAAGGAGATGAAGCAGGTGCAGCAGGCGCTGATGCTCCCACGGTAAACTTGTACCGGGGTTTGACTTGCAGAAGGTCTGCCGCAACCGGTCTGCTCTCTGGCGGCGCTGGCGCTTTTTGTGCCTGAGGGATCACCTCGGGCGTTGCCTTGACTAACTTCTTCGCCTTCTCAGGCGCCGCCTTGGAAGCCACGGGCTGCATTGGATCGACCTGGACGTCTGATGGGCCCACGCTGGCAGTTGCCGAAGTGTACAACTGTTGGGAGGAAGACCCTCCTTTATAATCTTCAAAGGGGCCTCGGGGAACGTAACCTTGATATGCGAACGGCCGCCAGCTGTCATGATGCTGGTCATAGAGAACCGAAAAGTCGTCATCTACGGCCAGATTTCTCCTTGTGGATTTGTCGTGTTTGCGTGCGGCATCTCATCTTCCGGCGATTCGGTAATCTTTTCTTTAGACCGGTTAAGGCACTGCTATCTTGGATAGGAATTTTTTGAACCACTGGAGATGAGAAGCTGGTGGTCCGGGTTTCGCTTGGGGTCATATGTCACCTCCTCGCAGTAAAAATCCTGCCAGGGAGGAGAAGCTTCCATCAATTCAATTTCCCAGTCAAGGTCCACATGGACCACATCGCACTTATCTTCAGTTATATCCGCCCGGGGGCAGAGATGTGTGAACTTTCCCCTTATCCCATACGGGTCGTACTTCCAGCGCTGCGGCATACGAACCAGGCCAATCCGGGAAAGCTCTTGCTCTAGGTAGACATGCTTTGTCCTACCTCAAAAATCTCAACGTTTGCCCAGGAAAGAGGATATTGAAAAATCTGTCCTCTCTTCTTTCCTAGGCCGAACTCCTCTTCGACATAGTCCATCTGCCGGGCAACCTCCATCCCGAACAGATGTTCCGAGCACCAATAGGGCAGCAAATGGGGTTTGCCCTTGAATCCGTAGATTCTGACCACAATTCCCTGCGTCAGTCTGAAAACGTCCCCGAGCTTTTGATTTAGCAGAGCGCTCGTCATTTCCCTCGGGGGGCGGGAAATTTCGCTTTCGCTGAAGACTGACATGACGAATCCCAGAAAGTTGAAGTTGAACTTGTAGTAGGACCCTTTCCGGTATAAGTCATCCGTCCAGTTATAGACGGGCAGTGGCTCTCCCCTCTCGTTGACCTTCTTCAGGTTCGGGATAGGCATCCGGGAGTGCAAATGGTACAAACAAAGCCAGGCTAGAACAGAACTAAAACGGAAATCGGTGGACTGCTTCTTCTGGATCTTGACTAGGCTGGAGTGGATGGCGTATGCCAGCCAGTCTGCCCAGTCGAAAAAGATGGGGCGCTTTCCACTTCTCTGTGCTGCCGGTTCGTATGATTCTCCACACAGGAGACATTCTGCACGGCGCTAGGCTAGTGCGGTTGTACCCGACTCATCGAGTCGCGGTCGAGAATTGATGCCAAAATGGTATACAAGTACTTGCTCTGAAATCCTGCCAAAGGCATGGGGCCGGTTGGCCACTGTCCAGCTGCAAGCGGGGCGTTCAGCTCTGAATTGAGGAAATCCCTCATCCTTTTGGTTTGCGTGAAACGTCCCGCCTGCTCGCCCAAATTTATCTTTCTGAGGATGGTCTTGGAGTCATACTCCAACCCTGGGGCGAAAGTTGGCTGGACAGTCTCTCTGCGCAGTGTGAACAAGGGTTTGCCGCTAGAGCTGCAAATTTGCCGGATAGCCAGTGCGTAGTGTCGACAATTAGGTCTACCGGTTCCGGGCATTGGTGGACGGGAGGGCACAAGAATCCGAAAAGATTGGATTTGTACGCCGCTCCGAAATGATGAGAGGGCGAAACCTTGTCGGCCCGACTCTCCACATTTGTCCGTAGCTTCGACAAGCTCATAGAAAACGAGCCGTCCTTGTATCCCGCCAAGTAATTTAACGGAGGTGGTGGGGCTTGCCCATGCTGTACTTTTTTAGGCCGGGATTTTGACTTTCGCTCCGGCGGTGTTTCACTTCTGAAAACGCCCGGCCGCGGTAAATCCTTTGGTTCGCCACTTTCGCTGGACTGCGCTGACATTGGCATCTTTCCTCTGTCCATCTCTCCGAATCAGCAATAATTACAAGTTCAGGGCGTCTGCAGCAGATTTCGCTGTCACGGGAATAACTTGCATCGTCCGAGGAATAATCTGTGCAATCTGGCATGTTTGAATGCATCTGACCCCCTTTTCTAGATAAAGACAGCGCCATTAATGCCGCGCGGGAGGGGGTAGGTCGGCTGAGTTAAGGTTCTTGGGTGGCTGCGCAGGAGAATGTTTGGAAAAAGGTGCCCCGGCAGACGTGCCATGTTCTTTTCCTTGCACTTTTCGTTGAGGAACGTGCAATCATTAATTTTGTCTTGGACGATGCGCCATGGCTGACGTCACTGCCGCAATCCGGGCACACTGCTCAAGAAAGAACCCTTGGTGCGGAAACCCACCTTGAAACGGTTGCAACGCGCCTTGGGCCCAGCTTAGAACCTTTTGAATATTTTATTCATTTTTTAAACTTTTGCCCAAACTGGCCCAGAAAACGAGGCGCGGTCGGACCTCGCCCAAAGTTGGGCGCGGTCCGACTCGCCGATCGGACTTCGCCCGAATTTCGGGCGAAGTTCGAACTTCGCGCGAAGTGCGCGTTGAACTGTTCTGTTTTTCATTTCTTTTTTTTTTTCTTGCCGCGCCCAAGGATTGAGCGCAGTCTGGGTCCTTTGCAACCTTAGCATCCTACTGCTCGTTTGAACTGTTCGAACTGCGCAACGTGAGCATTGAAGCGAGTTCGGACTTCGCCCGAAGTTCGGGCGAAGTGCGAACTTCGCGCGAAGTTTGCACTTCGCGCGGAGGTCGTGCGCAGTTCGAACTTCGCACGCAAGCCGGCCGAAGTCGGGCTTCGCGTGCGAAGTCGGACTTCGCCCAAGGTTGGGCGCAGTCCGTTCTTCTTTTGCTTTGCAGTCTTCTTTCCTTGTACAAGCTTCGCACTAGGCTGGCGCGCAGCCCGACTTCGCTGCGAAGTCGGGCTTCGGCCAACACTTAGACAATTTTTTGCCCTTTTTCCCTGCTTTCTTCTTTCTTTGCACAGCCGAACTTCGCCTCTCCTGAGGGCGACGACAGGCTTCGCTGCGAAGTCTGTCTTTTTCTCCCATGCCGAATTTTAAGCTCAAAAAATGAAAAAAAACAATTAAAAGCTGAAAGCTGGAAACTGTACAAACTGGGGAATGAAAATGCATAAGGGAAATTTTTACAAAGAAGGGCCACTCGGGCACCTTCAGCAGCGGTAAAGTTTTAAGTGGAACCCGTTAACGGGGGATAGGCTGGGAGCTGACCCTCCATATCCCGAAGTACATATGCATTGAACTGGTTCACCCGGGCAATCTGATAAGGGCCCTCCCAGAGGGCATCGAACTTCCCGTGATTACCCGGCTTTGCCTTATATGAGTCCCACTTCAGCACCAGGTCCCCGATTTCGAAAACTCGGGCAGTGGTGCCTTTGGCAAACCAGCCTTGGGTGGCAGCAATGTGATCAGTAAAGGCCTGGTATGCAGTTTCTCTGTCTTCTTCCAACTGCCAGGAGTTGGCATAGTCTGTCATCCACCGGGTCTCCGCTGCTCCTGTCTTCGTCCAACATCCATAGGGCAGGGATCTCGATGTGTGATGGCATGACAGCCTCTTTGCCATAGACGAGCGCATAGGGGGACGTTCTGATGGATTTCTTGAACGCAACTCTGTCCGCCCATAGCGCCCGGTTCAGGAGTAAATGCCAAGTCCGCTTGTTTCTTTCAATGGTCCTCCGGATGATCTTCAGGAGGTTCTTGTTAGTAGACTCGGCGAGGCCATTCCCCTGCGGGTAGTAATTGGAAGACATCTTGTGATAGATGCCAAGTCTGCCGGTGTACTCCGTGAGTACAGCGCCTACAAATCCCGGACCGTTGTCCGTCACAATTGACTCTGGAACCCCGAAGCGGGTAATCAGGCTCTCAATGAACCTGATGACCGTTTCTTGGTCTGCGTTCTTGGTCGGGATTGCCTCTGCCCACCGTGTAAAATAGTCGATGGTCTGTAAGAATAAACTTGTGTCCGGCGAGAGGAGTTAGGAGAAATCACCCCAATGAAGTCTAGACCCCATTCTTTGGAACGGAGTCTCGGCCTGAATCGGTTGAAGGGGCAGGGGTGCTTTTCTGTTTCGGCCAGCAAACCTCTGGCATTGATCACACTTAGAGCAGACCGCATGCGCGTCTGCAAACAGAGTGGGCCAATAGTACCCAGCTCTTATTATTTTTAAGGCCGTTGGCCTTGAAGAATGGTGACCCCCAGGCATCCCGGAATGAAATTCTCCGAGGACCCTAGGCTGGTCAGATTTCATGACGCACCGCAACAGGATGCCGTCGATATTTTTGAAGTAAAGCCCCTCGGGGCGAAGAGTGTACTTAAGTGCACCTAGCCGAAATCTCCTTCGTTGTGAGGCGTTCAGGTGATCGGGACATCTTCCGGTGCGAAGTATCTCACCAGTTCATCTGTCCAATCACTCCCCTCCGATAAGGAGTCGGCTAGGTAGACGCGTGTCGTTGTGTCCTCCCACTTACAGGCGGAGATGCCGGCTACAGCGCTTCGGGCCAATTCCTGACACAAGGCTCGGCCTCTGATAAGCTTGGTGGGCCGCACTTCAATGTCGAACTCCTGGATTTTTGCAATCCATCCCGCTCTCTTGTGACCCGGTTCTCCTTGTAAGATGAAGCTTCGAACGTCGGGTGAATCACAAAGACAGTAGTTTTGCTACGGGAGACAAAGTGCTGAACTTTCGAAGGGACTTCATAACGGCATGAACCTGACGCTCTATAAAATTGTACTTTTCTTCATGCGGCAGAATCACTTGGCTCAGGAACGCTATGGGGCGCTCCTCACCATCGCTTCCCTTCTGAGTTAGGACTGCAGCGTAGCTTTCGGGTTCCCCCACTGCATACAGGATGAAGTCCTTGGAGTAGTCCGGGTTAGTCAACACCGGAGCTTGTGCAATTCGGGCCTTGATCTCCTCGAAGGCTTGCTCTCTCTCATCAGTCCATTCGTAACGTGTATCCTTTTTCAGCAGTTCGGCCATAGGCTTGATCACCTGTGCGAAGTCCGGAATGAACTTCCGCACGAAGTTAATCTGGCCGAAGAAGGACTGCAGCCCTTTTTTGTCGATGGGGGCTGGCAAGCGAACGAGGGCTTCGCTCTGTCAGGGTCAATGGCGAGGCCTTCCTCGGAGATGACATGTCCCAGCAGCTTTCCTTCCTTTACCGCGAAGACAGACTTCTTCGGGTTTATAGAAATGCCGAATTCTCGACAACTCTCAAATATTTGCCGTAGGTGCGAAACATGGTCTCCTCGTTGGTGAGAGAAAACAGTCATGTCATCAAGGTAGATGACGATAATCTTATTGAGCAGCTCTCGGAAGGCCGGGGTCCATGGCCCTTTGGAATGTGGCACCGGCATTAGATAAGCCAAACGGCATGCGGCGATAGGCGAACGTCCCCCACTTGGTGGTAAACGCCGTCTTATCCTTGGTCCTCGTCTTTGACCCAAATCCGGTTGTAGCCGGAAAATCCATCTAAAAGTGAAAATCTGCGGGCTCCGGCAACGATATGTAGGATACGGTCGATTTGGGGAAGCGGATAGTGGTCCCGGAGGGAAGCCTGATTTAGGTTTCGAAGTCGACACCAGAGACGAATGTCGCCATTCTTTTTCCTCACGGGCACCAAATTCGCGACCCAGGATGAATGTTTGATGGGGTAGATGATCTTAGCCTCCAGCATCTTCAAGAGCTCGGTCTTCATCATGGCCTCAATCTTCGGATTCACGGCCCTCTGCTTACGTCGGAATGGCTTGGCGCCATCCTCTAGCTCAATGGTATGCTGGATGACAGCTCTGTCATACCCCCTCAAATCCTCGTAGCACCAGGCCACGATGTCGGGGAACTCTTGGCACAGTGATCTGATCTGCTCCAGCTCCCCCGACGTGCAGTCTGTTCCGACCTTGATGGTTTTACCAGGTTCAAGTTCCAGGTCAGCATCCTTGCCTCGGGTCTACTTTGATCCTGTGGGATATTGCTCTGTCATTACGATCAAAGAGACTTTCTAATGTAATCAGTCCTTTTGGGACGTGATTATTCCGTAACTGTATCAACCCCTCATATTGCTCGTCATCAGGGTCTCTACCTTCGATTACACACACTTCGTTAACCGGGGAATGTGACGATCTCCTCGTCTCGCCCGAACACCTGCCCGGTGGGTGTCCTTATCGAGCACAGAAGGCACAGTAAATAGTACGAACCGGCTTCGGTTTACGGACAACGTCTTCAGCCGGAACGTACCTGGCTCCAACAGACGCCAGAATATCAGCGTGCTTGTTTTTCTCACGCGATATTGCCTTAACGTTCAACGAGTCGAATGACTCCATCAGGTCCCACACCCGGTTGCGGTGCGCTCTAAGATAGTGTTGTTTGGATGCGCACTTCTCCGTAACTTGGTGACACACCAGCTCCGAATCTCCAAAAATCTGCAGGTGTTTGATTCCGAGCCTCTCCGCCTTTCGCAAACCCAGGCATAGGGCTTCGTATTCTGCTGAGTTGTTAGTGCAGCTCCAGGCCAGTCTGTAGGTATAGTCCTTCTGGATTCCGGTTGGAGAAACCAGGAGTACCCCTGCACCGGCGCCATTCTTGCATCGCGCGCCGTCAAAGAAAAGCTTCCACAGCTCTTCGGGTGCAGGTCCTACCTCTTTCGCAGCTGACATGTCAAGCCTCTCGGGCTGTACAATGGAGTAACAGCCCTGCTCTGTTCCGATTACGGCATTGAAGTCCCGCAACGAGAACTCATCTTCGAGCTGTAGCACTTCGAAGGCTTGCTCAGTCAACTCCACTGTCACCAGCTCTTCCTCTGACAACTGGACCATGCAGTCCATCTCTCCTCCGGGTATCTTGTCTACTAGGAAGGGGGAAGGCTTCTCATTAAAAATTTTCAGTCTCCTTCCTTTGAAGGGCACTTCCATGTGTGAGTAGTCTAGAGACGGTACCCGCCCAACCTCGCGGTGAACTCCCGAGAGAGACACATGCCGAAGTAAGGTTCCGAGTCAACAATCACGACCTCTTGGATGACTACGATGTCGAGAGCTTTGTGCGGTCGGATAGGGATGTCCTTTATGACACCAAGCTGTCTTAACGGGGGTGCCGTCTAATTGCGGCACGCCTTGGCTGCTCCGTGTGTATTCCATCCCGATCTCATCGCGAGACGGCCTTCGGCATCACGGTCGAGGAAGCACCGGAATCCACCATGCGGTTGTGAACTATGTGCCCTTGCATCCGTAAAGAGAGATAAAAGGGTGGCGGTCTGTTCTTCCCAGTGGCGGAGACTGTCAAAGGTTGAACCAGGACAGCGGGCTGTATCTGCTCGCCGCTCTTCATGTTCTTCAGGGATTCTTGCAGCAGATCAACCTGGCCTGGGAGCAGGAGAGCATCATACATGCTGATTCTAGCAGGCGTTCTTTTCAACTCGTCTACAATGCTGTAGCCCGAGGTACTAGCTCCCTCTGCTTGTTTTGCCGGCTCATACTTTGTCCGGTACTGCTGGGTGGCCTCAACTCGTTGTCTCTTGGTCAGAGACGGGTACTTCAGCTTCTCCTGGGCTTGTTCTTTGGTTTCAGCTGGAGGCTGAGGTACGGGAGCTTTAGCCGGAGTTGGGGCCTTTGCTGGAGGTTTGGCTGGAACGGCGGCGGTCTTTGCCGGAGAAGGCTTGGCTGGAGCTTTATCTTTGGATGCCTTCTCCTGGGCTGTGTAAGGCCACAGCCGCTTGTACGGTGGCAGCCCACCGGGCTGCGGTTTTTCTCTTCTTGCGTAGACTTGCAAAGGCTTGGCCGCATCTGCGGCTTTCTTTTCTTCCTTGGCGGGCGTCACTAGATTTTCTTCTGGGAGGGCAAAGTTGGCTTCGCCGTCCAAGATCATATACAGTTCATCATCCTCTATGGCGCTGCCGGCCAAGGTCTGGATGTAGTGCTGGTGCAAAGTACAGTCTTCCTCCGAATGCGGGTCATTGCACGTAGTGCACCAGTTAACTTTGGTCGGGAGGACCAGGCGGGTCTTCTATAGCAGCATTTCTCGGAGGCGGACGCCTCTGCGGCTGGTGTTCTGGGGCTTTGTCTTTCGTCAGCGCGGGTGGCGCATATGGTCTCCTAGGAGCGAGGTCCATCTGGGCCTGCTTCTTCTTCATAGCGGTCATGTCATTGGACATGGCATGGTATCCTGAGGCCAAAGCCCGCACTTCCTGTAGAATCGTGTTCTGAATGCTGCTGTCAGGTGGCGGCAATTGTGCCGGTGGAGGCAATGCGGCCAATGGAGGAGGATTAGAATAAGGTGCGTACTGCGGGGGAGCAGGAAGTGCTGGGAAGTGAGGAGCAGGAGGCGGCGGGTGAGGGTAATGCATTTGAGGCGGGCCGTAAGGAGTTACGACCGGCGCTGGATTCCACCTTCTTTGGGGTTGCTGTCCAGATGTGGACGGCGCACCGCCAGAAGCAGGGGGATACTGGGATCCAGGGAAGTCGGGATGAATGGGTTCCTGCACCCCGGACGGAAGTCTGCCGATGGAGATTATGTCAGCTTCGACTTGCTGGGCAGCCTCGTACAGTGCAGGAAACTCGTCAGTTCAGCGATCTTCGGCGACGAGGCATATGTCCGAGTTGAAGGATCTCGGATAGTAGTGAGCAGCCATGCCGGGTGAAGGCCGAAGTTCGCGAGGTACCCGTTTCCGGGATCTCGCAAACCTGATGTTAAAATCAGACACCTCCTCTTGAGGATGTCTCTGGATAGCTTGGAACTGATGCAGTAGAGAAGTAGGGTCAGCAGACTCGTTGCATCCCTTCACGAGCCTTCTGGCAAGCTGGGGCCACCCTGTGATGGATCCCTCTGGCAGCGATCTCCACCAGTAGAGAAGCTTTCCCCTCAGGGAAAGGGCCAGCAGACGGGTCTTCACACTCTCATCGGTAATAGTATGCAATGCGGCCAGGGCAAGGATGTCCTGGATGTGCTCGTACGCCGTCTTACCGTAGCCGTCGTATGTGGGAATAGACTTTAAAGCGGCGGGGGCACGGCTTGCTGTCCGACCGGGGCCAAGGGCCCCGTAGGAGTCCACCGCCGGGAAGAGATCATCGTCATTCGGGCTGTTGGGCAGCCATTTCTTCTTCTTCTTCTCCGCCGTCGGTTGTGTACTCGGTGTCGGTACTTTCCGAGGATGCGGGATCTTCTTCCTCCTCGGCCTCTTCTATTTCGTACTCGGCTCCGCCGATTTCAGCTTCGGCTTCTTCTTGGATCTCGGCCTCGGCTTCGTCGACACGAGCTCGCGGGTCGGCCCGGCCTGGGAATCTCGCCTCGGCGTTGATGTCCGGTTCGTAGAACTCGAGGCGGGCTTCTCGGATCCCTTGCTTGCCACCTTCTTGTGTGCATGAAGGTGCTTTGGGACCGGTCTTTCGGACTCGAGAGGATTTGTTCGTGCGAGTCGCCGGTGTTCGATTTGGAACAGCAATGAAGCGAACACCGGTGCTTCAATTCTGTCGGGGGTGAGAAACTTCCTTGTCTCACCGGGTGCTCAGAAACCACTGTCAGCGCCAGGTGGAGACTGACCAGAAAATCTCTCTTCAAATGTGGGACCCGTGTCCCACCGGGCGTGCCAGAGAAACTGTTGGTTACGAATCTGCCATGAGGAAAGGATTTTGGGTTAATGCGCCCAGATTCGCCCACCAGCATGAAAGGCCGGAAGGAAGAGATGCCTTCCGAGCCAATCTCCGGAGAAGGCCGGCTCCTTTTGGGGGGTTTATGTTCAAGCTAAAAGTACAGGAAAGAGATAAATGAACAGAAAGGGATTTACAAATATACGTGGAGGTTGGTGGGGGGAACTAACAGTACGGGAACACACCAATTACCACTACTTACTGCATTATAAACACAAAGTATGACTAAGAACTGCAAAATCTATGTGTACTTCCGATACCTAAGCAGTGTATGCACAGCTTCAATGATCCCCTAGCAAACATTCCCTACAAGGAACTAACAGCACGGCAATGCATCAATCACCAGATACATACACTAACATGGGTAGAAAGCAACCTAGAGATATCAGAGCCAGGTATGTGTGTCGTGTAGAGAATTTAACCGCACAGCTACAATGGCTCCCTAACAGACATTCCCTACAAGGAACTAACAGTACGGCAGCGCATCAATCACCAGATACGGACCAGCAACTTAACACACAACTGATGGAACTGCTACTACATCTATTTTATGTATCCTTTAAACTATTAAATACAGAAAGTGCTCAGACAAGCAATGCTAAAAGCACCTGATCACCAAATGCTGAAGTGAATCAACGAGCCGTGACACAGGTTAGCGTTAAGCATATATATATTGAAAGGCAGCATAAAAAATAGAAGCAGACGAGAACGAGAACCAGGCATACTGATTATATTTATAAGCGAAGCACGGTTACAATGGGCACAGTGGTTCCCTAAGAGACATTCCCCTTCCACCCTTTACAATGAATTCATGGTGGGTTTTTATAGCCCGAGTCCCTCCCGTTACATTAATGGGCACAAGGTCCCAGTCAAACATAAGCTGACAAAAGCGGCGAAAGAGCTGCAAATGCTGACCTTTTGTCGGACCGGACTGTACCCGCAGCATGGTCTTCCTGGAAGCTGGACCGCTACGTGGCGGTGTGTTGGGCAGAACTTCTCTCTGGCAGTGATGCGGGTAGCTGGAGCAGGTAGAACCTCAGATCAGCTTTAAATGAGGTCACTGGCACAGGTAATGCAGCCCATGCTCGTCCTTTTGCTCGGCACGTCTTGGCTCAAATCCCGAAGCTGGACACTTGTCAGATGATGGATGATCTTTGTGTGACACGTGTCAGCCTTGGAAGGCAGTCTGTCCAACTTCGCTTGGGATCAGAGCATCTCGGGTTGCGCGGGCAGAAAACAGTGCAGTCGGGAAGGCCTTCATGCCTTGGTCAAATTTTGGGTTTGTTTCCCTACTGCGCACCTGTCAAGGGTGCATTCCGACTTCGCTGGCGAAGTCGGACTGCGCACAGGTGAGAACTGGTGTCTGCCGCCGTATGGACTTGCTTCAGCACTTATCACTTTTCTTGTCAGCCTGCCAGTCAAGGTGCGCCCAGAAGAGGGGCGAAGTGCGCACTTCGCAGGCGAAGTGCGACCGCACGGGCGAAGTGCGCACTCGCACCCAAGCGGGCGAAGTGCGAACTTCGCACCAAAACTGGGCGAAGTGCGAACTTCGCACCAACACTTAGCCATTTTTCAGGTAACTTGCTGGAAAGTTTGAAAATCAAGCTGGGGACTCCGAGAAAGGGAGGAAGAAAGAGACTGTGGGAAAGAAAGGGGAAGGGAGAGCAGAAGAAGGGAAAATAGAGGAAGAGGAAAAAAGAAGAGCAGCACTGTTACAAACTTGAAAACATTGCACCCCGTGCAAAATGTGACAACAGTTACTCCTCCAACTACCTACCTAACACCTCATCTCCTTTTATATTACATTTTTCATACATTTCCATTTCATTCATTTCCAACTACATCACTCATTAATTATACGTATGTTAACCAGTACTTAATCATATGCATAACAACACATTAAAAAAAATTCAAAAATATTACATTCAAAATTGCATGTACGTGTACTTGACTTATGATGCGCTTATTCTATATACGAGGTGTCACATGTGATGGCGCCACGTCAGAATTAGCGTCTACATATGCTCTCTCCTCTAGATTGGTCAACATCCTTGTTGACGACTATTGTTTTTCTTGAGGGCTTTGACTCTATTGTGGATGAGGCATTGACATAGGTACTCCATCCAACTCCTGGATTTGTAGATTCAAGGCTTCAGTCTCTCTTCAACCTCATCGCATAGGCTTGGTAACTAGCCCACTAGAAGCCATAATGACGTGACTTCTGCTCGAATTCAGCCAACCTAGCCTTCGATTCAACCTTCCCTTTTGTTGCTTTATCTTCCTTCCTTGCAGCTTTTGCCAGCTGCTCATCACGTTCGGCAATCAGCTGGTCCCAGTGTGTAATCTCTTACCTTTTCGCTTCAAGAGTTTTTTTTTTATTATGGTAGAGGGAAGGAGTTTTGAAAAGCTCCCTAAACCTATTACACTTCCTTTCACAAATTAAACATTAAAGCTCCAGAACTGAAACAAGAAAAGAGGAGACAAATCACCCGAATAAGGAGCCACACAGAAAGACTCCATCAACCAAGACTACCTAAAACATATTACTAAAGATCCATCACAAAATACCACTGTAGAGCAAGAGCCAAACACGAAGAGACCAGACTTATCAACAAATCAGGCAAAGGTAAGATCAGTCAAGTTCACGGGCCACCAACTCCATTTCCTTTACAGAGTTTGTAGCCTTTGGGATTGTTACGGAGTTCGTAGCCATTGGAACTGTTATGGAGTTCATAGTCGTTGGGTCTTTCAATTGTTTTTCTTCTGTAGCAGAGGTTCTTCCTCCTTTAGAGTGGCAAGATCTGAGAATGCATTTTTGCACTTCAAGCTCCTAAGGTAATATCTAGTTGTAACACATTCTGCAAGATTTTCATTTTCAGAAAACTGACTGTCACCGATTGTTTCATAATTAGCTTCAAGAATACCATTTGAGGTGTTAATATTTTCCATGGAACCGACTAGATGATCCTCAATAACCATTTGGCTTTTGTCAATGAGCTGATTCGAATTCGCCTTTTGGGGTTGAGTCTTCTATCGCTCGCTTGATTCTTGTTGGACAATTGGCGCATTTAGAAGATGAGCTTCTTCCTTTTGAACTGGGACGTTTGAAGGTTCAGGATCATTTGTGTGCAGGGCCTTCTCCAGCAACGAGGAATTAGAGCATGATTGGATGACCAGGCATCTCTTTTTCTGGTGGCCATATTGCTGACAACCATAACATCTCAAGGGAGAAGTTTTCATATTCAATATTTTGTATCTATTCCCCTTTGCTTGAGCAGATAATAATGGATTGAGTCCAAGGAACTGAAACATCCATCCAAACAACCAATCTTGCTTTAGTCATATGAATTTTACTGGACAAATTTTCCTTTACTTGGGCATCCATATACAAAATGCACCAATGGCATTAATATCTTCTCTCCCCAAAACTCCATGGGGAGAGCATATAGATTCACCTAGACTGGGTAGCCATCCACTTATTTTGTAAAGGGGTTGAAATCGGGAGTCCAAGGTATTATATAGACACCCCTTTGTCCGAAAAACCAACTGTATCTATAATCCATTACCCTATTTCTTTCCACAAAATCAGAAAAGGAAACAAAAAATAAATTTTTGGGTAGCAGAGTTACTTGGAATTTTGTACTGGTCCACCAATGTTTAATGTATCCTTTGAGCTCCTCCAGGCTTGGTCTTTTGCCCTTGAGTTTGCAAATAACTATTCGGGCTTCATGATCACTCAGATCCAACCCAAATTTATCCTTCAAAATCTTGATAGAGGACAAATATTCATCAGAAAGATGCACCCACAAACCCAAAGATCCCTAAGAGATATTTCTTCTGATCGAAGAGGCTTTCTCATAGACTAAAGAGCGATTAATGTCCTCCTGAGTATAGCGAATGGGCTGTGAACAACCCTCTTTGTTAGGATCTCACTATTAAAATAAAGCTCCTGTGGCTGTTTGTTTCAACTTTGTCAAAGCTCCTATGAAGTCTTCATAGTCACTAGGGCCAAATCGGGTGAGTAGTTGGGACTCAAAGTCCTCTCAAGATAGATCAGGGTTAGTGGCTCGTAGCCATTGAAACCAGTGTAAGGCCTCAGATTCTAAGCTGAAAGAATCCATCTGAACCTGATGATATACAGGGACATTGTGGAGTCTAAATAATTGATCAACTCGACATAACCACCCATTGACATCCTTTCCAATGAACTTAGGGAAGTCCAATTTAGGCATTTTGAAGGTTGGATCGCAATCATAGTGAGTGGTTTTTGTTTCCCTTCTTCGGTCTTCTGTTTCCCTTTTGCGACCTCGTTCAGAGTTTTCAGCTTGGTGTTCAAATGTGAGAGTACCTTGCAATTTGGTCTCCACCTCTATAAGTTGTTCTGCTAAGCAGATTCTAGTGGCATCATGATCCATTCGAAGCTCTTGAATCTCTTCTCTTATGGTGAGGTTTGTAGTGGTCAAGTAGTCAAGGGATTTTTGCATGTCGCCCAATATTGTGGCAAGTTCTAACTCCTTGTGTTGGCCACGAGTGTCGCTCGCCATTGTGGGCCCTCTTTTTTGAGTTACTAAAAATAGATGTGGGGTTTCAAGACTTACTATTTTTAGTAAGGTGTCCAGAAAAGTGCTTGGGTGTGGTATATCAAAATGATCAACTCGAAAAAACAGGCACAATGAGCTATACCCCACAACACTGATTTCGAGCACCCCATATTTTTTTATTTTTTTATTTTTTATACTACTGTGTTGACGAGTCTACTGATGGTGTCGGTTTCTGATTTGGAATTACGATTCAAAATTTGGGGTCTGGTGTCAACTGTCTATGACCTGTAGTCTGCACCCTGTCACTATCCTGTCCCTTCCTCTATCACCTGTACTGCGGTTACTGACATGGTTCTTGTCACTGACCTTGGGGATTCTCCGACATCGGCAGATCTTGTTTTGACACTGGAAGTCTGTAATTCTGGACTGTTACAGAGGGTTGTTACTGTCAACCTAACTATCACTGTTACTGACTAGACTGTTTTTGTCACTGTCCTGACTATTCTGTTTTTGACCACGGGCTATTACAGACACTTGCAAAATCTGTCCTGACTGTTGGTACTTGCAAGTTTGTTTTCTGTGATAAGGAATGCCTTCTCCATATCCTCACTTTTGGGGTTGTGAATGCAAGTTAGCAAAACAAGGATGGTGTTGATTTACAGGTGGAAGTTGTGTTTTTGTAAGTAAGGCAGTATGTAATACCCATAGGCCCTCTGTTATACCACAGTGACGAACAATAGTGCTCGGACCAATATTTCAGGCCACTACCCAAGGAGGATTCCACAGATACCTTTGAGCACACTATCTGCCCCTTTAACAGTACCGGATGGTGATCGTCCGAGATGCTATGTCCCGTGGACTATTGATAATACAAGGCCGAAAAGCTTCTTAATGGATAAAATTTTGTTTAAGCCTAGATTGTCTCCCAATACACCCAAAGATGCGTGGGAGCTCAAGTCCGTGCGCGAGTGTTGTCTAAGGCTTGGGTATTGGAGCTTGATCGCCCCTCACTTCACTAGACGCTTTATGGGCTATTTAGCTTAGCCAATAACGATAACTCCTTCGCGATATTTTAAAACGCCCGGCACAAGGTTTCTAACCTACACAACTACTGAAAAGATATTGTATTTTTTTTTTGTGTTTTCTGGTTTTTTGGAAAAAATACAGACTGTATTGTTTTTGAATTTTTATTTAATAACAGAAAAAAAAAACGAAAAACACATGGAAAATTATACCTAACAGGCGGAATGAATGGCAAAAATCGTCTCAGTTGCAGCAGAACTCGGCCCTGGAAAGCGCTTTGATACCACTTGTTAGGATCTCACTATTAAAATAAAGCACACACAAAGTACTGAAAAATAACTCAAATACATCAAAAAACTCAATAACACTATGCAGAAATTAAATGCAGAAATGGAACAATCTCAAAATAACACAGAATTGCAGGCCTCTTCGAGGGGGCAACCTCCTTCAATATTTCATTAGCTTGCAAAAAGATGAATTCGTACATGGCTTCATATATTTTAAATAAAAACTTCATGCAACCCTACCTAAAGGCTCAAGAGTTGAATTACATGCAAAATGCCACTCGAGCTAGAATCTCCTACCTAACATCGGTTACAATCTTGATAAAAACAGTTACATGAGATGGCGCCACTTGGCTAGGCACCTTACTTGCCACATACATTACAAAGTATTACAAAATAATATTATAATGGGATCCCCCACGTTGGGAGTGGGTCATTACATAAGTAAATGATAATTACAAAATGGCGTTAGGATAGGATCCTAACACTCTTCCTGCAACACTTGATTGCACCTAGGGTTTGCACCCCTTTTGCGAAGACTGTAGTCAAATGTGTTGCTCTGATCCATTGCACAACCCTCTTCTTGCAACGCTTGATTGCACCTAGGGTTTGCACCCCTTTTGCGAAGACTATAGTCAAATGTGTCACTCCGATTCATCGCACAACCCTCTTCTTGCAACGCTTGACTGCACCTAGGGTTTGCACCCCTATCGCGAAGACAATAAGAAATCTAATTTCATTGCACACTCTAATTTCATCTAATTGAATGTTCACTTCAAGAGTTTGTTCCCTCATTGCACACTCTAATTTCATCTAATCAATTGATCTTTTTGTGCCTACGCTTGCCTCATATGATCTATTTTTGTTCTCATCCTTGCTAGTTCGGATTTGGATCAACAAATGGTCCTTGTGGCCCACCCCGTTGATCCTGTAGCCTAAGGGTAGCAGGAGGGAAATTTCTTCCCCTCGAGCCACCGGGAGGGAGACCAACCAAACTCCTCCCTTGGCTAGGTAGCCTTAGACCACCGAGAATTGATTGTCTCCCCAAGTTGCCTAAATTACCTCTATTTTGTTCTTTCAGTGCACTGGATTCTTCTTCATGAATCCTTATAGTTGCTTCCTCCAAAAGTCTTCTTTGTCGTTTGTCTACATCCAATTGTCTTCTGAATTGTCTGTCTTCCTCTAGATGCCTTTGTACCTCAAGATGGATTGGCGTTTCTCTATATCTTCTCAAGAAGTCAGATTTAGAACTTGAACTTTCCGCTTCAATGTTGAATGGATGAGGGCTCGTGTCACTACTTGTATTCGTCATCCAATTCCTTCCTTCTTTCAGGGACGTCGGTGCTTCCATCGCATCTCTCCACAATATCTTGGCAACTTCTTCCCTACTTAGCTGATATTGTTCCGGATCATTGGATTCCTCCTATTGGCTGCCATCTTGGTTTTGCCTTGGTCTTTCTTTAGCCATTTGTTGTTGTTCAAGTTCATTTTCTTACTCCTATCGCTTTCTCACTTCTCTTTCATTCAGTCTTTGTGTTGTATCATCCAATTCTTGGAACATTTGTGCTCTCATTCTTGCATTATACATATGCAAACTTTCATATTCTTCCAGCAAACTTTGTTCTTCATTTCTCATTCTCAATTGTAAGAACCCAATTTGAGCCAATGGACTTAATTCCACCAACTCCTCATTCCCAATACTTCTATTTTCGGGAATCAACACATACTGCTCATATTCTTCAGTTATATCTAGAAATCGCACATGCACTCATACTCTTTGTCGTTCATTCAGGTGAGGTACTAATTCCTACTACTCTATTACCAGTTGCACTTCTCCCTCTTCTGCAAGTAACCTTCTCAATCCCATATTGCCTTCCGCATCCTAGCGTTTCTCATTAGTTTGGCTTGACTCCTCTTGTTCGCAGGATGCTCTTTCTTGTCTTGCTCTTATTTCTACCTCATCTATATGAATATACAAACATTGTTCTTTCACTTTGTAAGGTTTCAATCTTGACCCATTTACTATTTTGGAAATCACAGTCCCGTCCAATTTCTACAATTTAACCGCATAGTTCTCCATCATTTCTATCACTTGTAAGGGCCCAAGCGATAATGTCTTCAATTTCCCTGGCTTGATTTCTCTCTTGCCATTATACCTCAAAACTAAGTCACCTGGTTTCAATTCCATCTTCCTCAGGTGCTTATCGTGCCACAACTTTCTTCTCTGTTGGGCCACTTCTGTTTCCCACTGCGCCATAACCTGCTTTTCTTCCACTTGGATTAATTCCCCTAGCCTCTTCTCTAGGTTATTCTGGTCTCCTAAATATTTTTCTACTAGTACCCTCAAACTGGGTACCAAGAACTCTATTGGCACCACTGCCTCCTGCCCATACATCAACTGGAATGGCGTGTGATTCGTTGTTGGCTTAAAAGTCATCCTATTCACCCATAGGACTGATGGCAACTTTTCCTCCCAATATGTCCCTTCTACTCCATAGGTCTTGTACATAATGGATACCAAGATTTTGTTCATTGCTTCCGCTTGCCCATTTGCCCTAGGGTAATACGGACTAGACAACGAATGCAAAATCTTAAATTCCATAGTCAACTTTTTGATTACTTCATTCACAAAGTGACCTCCTCTATCACTTGTCAATTGTAGCGGAATCCCAAATCTAGTAATCACTTGTTCATATAGGAACCGGGTTGTACTCTTCACCGAGTTATCTAGTAGTGCCCTTGCCTCTACCCATTTTGTTAGGTATTCAGTTGCCACTACTATATACCAACACTTCCTCCTTTGACTTGTCCTTAGAGGTCCCACAAAATCCAAGCCCCATATTTCAAATAATTCCTATGGTTGGGATGGATGTAATGGCATGAAGTCCCTATGTAACAGCTTCCCAGCTCTCTGGCATGTATCACATGCTTTCACAAACTCCTTCACATCGTGATAGAGGGTGGGCCACCATAGCCCTACTAGAAGCACCTTCCTCGCGGTCTCATCTAGTCCCATATGCCCTCCAGCCAATCCTTCATGAGCTTCCTTCAATGTTACCTTGACTTCTTCCTCCATTACACATCTCCTTAAGATTCCATTAGGTCCCATCTTGTACAACAATCCCGCTATCAATTGAAAAGGTGTTGACTTTATAATAATCTTCCTCCTTTCTGTTGTCGATATCTCCTTTGGTAGCTCCCCTGTGGATAGATACTCTCCAATCATCTTATACCATGATGGTATAGCACTTATCATGAATAAATGAGCGTTAGGGAACTCGTCTGACACTCCTCCTGCAGGTTCTCCTGAGCAAATCCTTGACAATTGATCCACTATTACATGTTTCTTTTCGGGTCTGACCACTACCCAAAATACAAACTCCTGTAATGTGACAAGCCACTTGCTAACTCATCCATGAATGGTTAGTTTATTGATCAAATACAACAACGCTTGATGATCTACATAAAAGGTGAAAGGGTTGGCTAGCAAATAGTGCCTAAATTTCTGGACAACATACACCATCCCTAGCGCTTCCCTTTCATTGTATTGTAGTTCTTTGCCTTGGACATCAATCGACTTGCAAAGTAAATAGGCTGGTCTAGACTAAATTGCCCCTCCCGGGCTAGTGCACGTCCAATTGCGAAATTGGATGCATCAAAGTGAACTTGAAACTCTTTGTCCCAATATGGAAATACTAGAATAGGCATGCGTACCAACTTTGCCTTCAACTCCTTGAAGGTCGTCTAATGTTCCTCTATCCACATAAAAGGAACATTCTTCCTTGTCAATGAATCTAATGGGTGGGACACATGGGCAAAATTCCTGATGAACCTTTTGTAGTATCCTATGGATCCCAAAAAGTCTTCAATGAACTCATGTCATGTGGTTCTTCCATATTCACTATGATGCGAATCTTATCAGGATCTGTTTTCAGCCCTTCTTTGCAAACTATGTGTCCCAATAGTTTGCCATATGGCACCATCAACTTGCATTTTCTTGGGTTCAATGCTAAGCGAGCATTCATACATAATTTCATGCATTCCTCAAGTGCTTGTAAGTGCTCTTCCTTCTTCCCATATAAGGACCAATCATCTAGGAAGGCTTTGAACTTTCCTATCGACATTTGTTCAAATATATACAGAATAATCCTTTGGAATGTGGTGGGGCGTTACACAGCCCAAATGGCATTTTATTATATGCATAAATGCCATTCTCTACAACAAACGTTGTCTTCAATTTGTCTTCCTCTGCAATACTTATCTGATTGTAGTTGGAAAACCCATCCAAAAATGAGTAAATTTCATGTCCAGCTACCTCCTCTAGGATGGAGTCGGTAAAGGGTATTGGGAAGGGATCCTTTATTGTGACAACATTTAGACTTCTAAAGTCTACACATGCGGATTTTGTTCACTTCCTTCTTCAAAGTAATTACAATCGGTGACACCCACTCGCTCACCATGACTTTGAAGATTATGTCGGCGTCCAACATCTTCTCAATTTCTGCATTCACCAAAGTTGCATACTTAGGATTCATTTTGTATGGCCTTCTCCTCATTGGTAAGGCTCCTAGAATCAACTGAATCTTGTGTACACACAACTTTGGGGATATCCCTTTCAAATCCTTATATGTCCATGCAAAGGCTTCCTTATACTACAAATATTTTTTGAAAGTCGTTGCTTTCAACACCGGGTCCCACTCCTCTCCGTAATGGATTATCTTTGGTTCTTCTTTACTTCCCAAGTTTACCTCGACCATACTTGGTCCTTCGTATTTGATATTCTCAGGTTTGTTCATTGCTTTTGCCACATCTACTAGGTGTGTTGGTTTCTCTTCAATTACAACATCATCGACTGTATATTCTACAAAGTTCTTAGGGAACGTCCATTTCTCTTCTTCCTTTGGTGCGGTTTTCTTGCTACATTCATTTGTTTCATCATGGATTTCTTCAGTCTCCTTTTCATGTATGCGGAGGTAGGTGGGCGGAAATATTTCACACTGCATTTTCCAAAGGAGGAGTTCGCTATCTGATCAATTCTCATTCTCACTACATTCCTCAAGGTGCAAAACTTATTCCTCATTCGACTCACTTCCTCTGAAGAACTGCCTGACTCATCAGTTTTTTGCATGATATTCACTTATAGTTTGATTTTTTAGATTTATCATATATTTGTGGTTTCCTCTCTTGAATGTGAGTCGATCCTTTTCCCAGCTATGATTAACTTTGGCCATTCGTAGCCATCCTCTTCCCAACAATGTATCATATGCTGGTTTTCACATTGTTATCACAACGAAGTCCATGATAAATTCTTAATCTGCAATAATTACCTTTTGATCTGTTAAGACTCCATTTCAATTTCATATTGATCTACACCGTATAGCTTAAAATTTTGTGACCATAAAAATGGATCCCGATCTCCTTCCAAGTTTTTTGTGGTAGCACATTAACACTTGATCCTCCATCCACAATAACTTGTGTCAACTTATGGTCTAGTATTTCATTATGAATCAATGTTGGCCTCTTACCAACATCGATCATTAACATTGTTGGATCAATGAACTGATCCTTTCTCTTCACTACTTCCTTTGGCTAGCTTTGCAATTCCATTACTCTTTGTGGCTGCAATTCTTCTCCTATTATTGCATGTAGCGTCGGTATGGCACTAAGCAAACTTGCCACTTTTACTTTTATTGCTGTATTCAATACTTGTGCTGCTAGTTCATAAGTCGGAGACTTCTCCTCTGAGGCTAATGGTTTCTTTAATTTCTTTTGCTCCATTAACCGTTCTTGCTTAGCTTTTCTCATTTCTTCTTCTATCACCTCTTGTGCTTCCTACCATCTTTATTTTTCCATAGAAAGGTCGGGGTGTTAATCTTTTTTAGCCCATCCCATTGTAACAACCAATTCATTATTCTCCTTTGATCTGTAGGAGGCTCCTCAATGTCAAGAAAGTTGAAATTTTGTGAGTTACTTTTACAATATTTCTTCGGGCAATTCGCCTCCTTGTGATTGCTTGGACCACAACATCTACACATTTGTGGTACATTATTTCTTGTTGCTCCTCCTGCTTTAGGAGAGGGGCAAGTACAACATTGAATAATCAGTATTCCATCTAAGTCTGTTGGATTTTTAGCCAGATTATCACAAGTCCCAATATCTAGGATCTTGAGTAGTCTCAAATATAAAAGCAATCACTATATTAAATGGCCAAAATAATGAAATAACTTTCATGAAAATAACAATAATATGAATAAAATGACCTATATCATTCATGCAATAACTTGAAGAAAAATTACACAATAATTGCTCAAAATATGCATACAAGCTTCAATACTATCAATGTTTGAATGTGATCTGACATACTTTGACAATCGATGATTATTATATGGAGCTTTGTCTCCATAATATAACCTTACAAAGATGACTCTTCAATACTTGACTATTGCTCTCCTCACATATCCGGGAGATGCATATTTTCTTATTCCATGCATAAGATAAATCCTCTCATATCTTTTGGCTTCTCATCTTGCCACTTGTATACATGACTCTTGACTCTCTATTTACTCTTGCACACTTTATTCTATGACACTTGCACACTTCTATTTACACACTTGCACACTTTACTATATGACACATTGCACACTCCTACATCTATACACATGCATACTCTATTACATGACACTTGTGCATATCTTGCATATAGACACATACATAAAGGGGAAATATAAATCACACTCCTAAACTATAGACTCACACCCTAATCTATTACATATTTACATTTGTACCATAAAGGTACTATGGGGGTACATTAGCATGTACCAAATAATGTAATATTCTCCAACAAAGTCATACTACAAATGACTTTGACCACCTTGTCGATTGCCTTGTTGGTACTATCTTCCTCGGTGGTTATTCCTGTAACCAGCGTTGGTTGCGCCTTGCCCATTCCTTGAGGTGTTTGGTTTTTCTTCTTCCTCTCCTTGCACCATCATTGTTTGGTGTCTTGCACCTCTTAAGTTAAATGGACAATCGCCAATCACATGGCCTAGTTTGTTGCATAAAATACAATATTTGTTTTTGTGGGACAGTTGATGTTTGTGTGCCATTTACACTTACAACTTGAGTAGCATATATCCTTCTTTTCTTTTTTTCCTTCACCTTTTACTTAATCATTCTATCGAATTCCTTTTTCATGGACTGAATTGCATTATGCAATTCCTCCTTGTCACTATCAGAGTCATCACTTTTGACATGACTTCCTATTTCGACGATTGTTTGTTTGGCTTCACTTTCAAAATTCCTTGCTCTTTCATATGCTTCTTCATATGTTGAGCAGGGTATTATCTTCATCTTTTTCTTGTATCGAGGCAACAACCCATCAATAAACCATCGCTTAACCATGCCATCAACTGGTTTCAACTTCATTTTGTCTATGAGTTGCTTGAGTCGCTGATTATAAGTCTTATTGTCTTCATCTTTCCTTTGTTTTTTAGAATATATCTCAGTTATAATTTCCGTATCATCTCTCAGAGGCTGAAACTCCTTTTTGCATTCATATACTGAATTCTTCATGTGGTGGAGGATTCTATGGCTTCTCTTTTTAAGCACCAATCTATTGCGATTGCTTGCAACGTAGCAGGAAACAATTGCAACCATTCCTCTAGTTGTCTAAGACTCTAAACCTATTAGCTTTTCATATCATTGTGCAAGTGCCTATATGCCTTGTAAGATCTTCTTTCCCTTCTCCTGTGAAGGGTGGGAACTATTTTTTGCCTGCTCTATTCGCAATATTAGCCAAGTGTGTCTTACACCCCCCAAAGTCTGTCCATGCACGTCTACGCGGACCCATTTACGCGCTCGTGTGCCCACCCTATCTGTCCGTGCGTGTCTGTACACGCACCCTTTCTCATATACTCCCCCCGTATGTTCGCGTGCATCTGCACGCTCCCCTTGTTCGTGTGCATCTACGCGGATCCATCTTCATGCACGCCCTCCTAGTCTGTCCGCGTGCCTTCGTGCCCGTCTACTTGCATCCCAACCCTCCCTGGGTCTGTCCGCATGCGTTTACATGGTTTGTTTTGTGTGCCCTCACGTCCCTCCTCTGTTCATGCATCCCCGTCCACCTGTCTACGTGGATCCGTCTTCGTGTACACCCCCCCAATATGTCCTTGCCACGTGCCTCTGCACCTGTGTACTTGCATCCTCGTGCCCCCGCGCGCATGTGTACTTGTGCCTTAGGAGCCTACACCCCCGTGCCCCTACGCCTCGGGTCAACCTGTCCCCAAGTCTCCGCGTGTCTTTGTTTCTCTTTTCCCCATATTTTTATATGGGGATTCTCGATGGTGGAGGGATTGAGGAAATGCGGGCTTCTCTGCTCAAGTTTGTTCAACATTTTCATATAACATCCTCCTACCAACGTCTCTCCAAACTAATCACATCTCTTTAGAAACAGTTGGATACATAGACTAGTGTCATACTCTCTCTACAGGATCAAGTAAATGATGGCAATTGAATCATCATGGATATTCAAGGTAATATTTAGGATCAGCAAGCCACTATCACTCAATTACAGACTGAGCACACAGAATGGTCTTGTTGCCACATTTTGCACGGGGTGCAATGTTTTCAATTTTTGTAAGAGAGCTGCTCTTCCCTTTCCCTCTTCCTCTCTTTCCCCTTACTCTTCTCCCCCTTTCTCTCTCTTCCCTACATTCTCATTCTTCCCTCTTTCTCTTGAGCCCCTCAGTCAAATCTCAAAAATGACAGCAGTTGCCCTGAAAAATGGCTAAGTGTCAAGGCGCACTCCGACTTCGCAGCTCAGTCAAATCTCAAAAATGACAGCAGTTGCCCTGAAAAATGGCTAAGTGTCAGGGCGCAATCCGACTTCGCAGCGAATTCGGAGTGCGCCCTCCAGTTGGAGCGCAGTAGGAGTGCAAAGTGCGCAGTGTGACAGAATCAACCAGAAGAACAAGTGTTCTGGGCGCAACCCGACTTCGCAGCGAAGTCGTAGTGCGCCCTGCTTTCTGGGCGCACTTGGTAGCAGGCTGGTAGGAAAAAAGACTAAGTGCTGGGGCGCAACCCGACTTCGCAGCGAAGTCGGAGTGCGCCCCCTTTCCAGGGCGAAGTCCGTACAGCGGTAGAAATCAGCTTTCACCTGTGCGCAACCCGACTTCGCAGCGAAGTCGGAGTGCGCCCTTCGACAGGTGCGCAGTAGGGGAATAAACTCAAAAAAGTACCCAAGGCATGAAGGCCTTCCCGACTGCGCTATTTTCTACCTGCAAAACCCGACAGCGCTCTGATCCTGGGCGAAGTTGGATAAACTGCCTTTCAAGGCAAGCACGTGTCAAGCAGCATCATCCGACAAGTGTCCAACTTTGGGATCTGAGCCAAGACGTGCCGAGCACAAGGACAAGCATGGGATGCACTACTTATGCCAGCTACCGCCTTTAAAGCTGATTGGAGGTTCTACCTGCTTCAGCTACCCGCATTCCTGCCGATGAGAAGTTCTACCTAACGCGCTGCCACGTATCTGTACAGCCTTCAGGGAGACCATGCTGCGGGTACAGTCCTGCCCGACAAAGGTCAGCATCAGCAGCTCCATGGCCGCTTTTGTAAGCTAATGTTTGACTGGGACTTTGTGCCCATGAATGTAATCGGGAGGGACTCGGGCTATAAATAGCCACCATGTTTTCATTGTAAAGTGGTGGAAGGGGAATGTCTGTTAGGGAACCATTGTAGCTGTGCTTCTGCCTTCTAATATAATACATACACTTGGTGCTGTCCTATTGTTTTTATTTTGTATGCTGCCTCTCCTTGACATTTCTGCCTTACGTTTTCCTGTATCATTGCTTGTTGATTTACTTCAGCATTTGGTGGTCAGGTATTCCTGAGGTGCATAAATCAAAGGATACATAGGGTAAACGTTAGTGGCAGTTTTCTGGTTATGTTTTGTGTTATAGTGTTGTTAGTAGTGGTGATTGATGCGTTGCCGTACTGTTAGTTCCTTGGAGGGAATGTCTGTTAGGGAACCATTGTAGCTGTGCTTCTGGCTCTTAATACAAAACATATACCTGACTCTGTTCTATTGGTTAGTGACAGCACCCATAGTGGTGTGTTATGGTTATATTGGTGTTAGTAGTGGTGATTGATGCGTTGTTGTACTGTTAGTTCCCCCCACCCAACTCCAATCTAATTTGGAATCCCTTTCTGCATTTTTATCTCTTTCCTCGCACTCTTATCTTGAACCTCAAAACCCCACAGGAAGCCGGCCTTCTCCAGAGATTGGCCCGGAAGGCATTCCTTCCTTCCGGCCTTTCAATGTTGGTTTGCGGGTCTAGGGCGCAATAACAACAAATCCTTTCCTCATGGCGGATTCGTAACCAACAGGTCTCCTTAGGACTCGTCAAATTTTCAATCTGAAATCTCAAAGCTCTAAGAAAAGCAAGCTGCTATTTTGACTGAACAAGAACGTCTTGGGGAAGCATCCACTGAACAGAGTCGGAAATTAGTTGATCAACAATCTTGGGTTTAGGTAGTGACCGGGAAGAACAGCTGGCATTTTTGCCACATTAAAATTTTTGACAAAATTTTGCCTAAGTATGAAGCGCACTTCGCCAGCAAAATCCCTTTGGAGCTTTAAATCGACAAAGCACATGCAGAAGTGCTGTCATTTTTGCGGGCCCTAAAAGAGGATGATAAATTGGATGAAATGATCTTTAGATATTTCATTGTTGTAGATCTTTTCGTAAGCTTTCCGGCGATATATTACAATAGGCGATCGGGTCAACAGATCAAAAGTTATGGCCCCGGGAAGCTGTACCACCAAAGTCCATTTCAAGCCAAGTAAGAGAGAAATGACCTTTGACTTTTCAACGGTCATTTCGCTCCAGTTTTCAAGAGAATGTCAATTTCGGGCGAATATCTAGCGAAAGTGCATTTTCGGGCGAAAGTTTGGTGAATGTGCATTTTTCGGGGGAATATCTAGCGAAACTTTGGTGAAGTTTGGCGAATGTCCATTTTTGGGCGAAATTTGAGCGAAAGTCCGTTTCGGACTTATTAGCAGCATTCACCCAGGTTTCTAGCGAATCTCCTCCGGAGCATTTTCAAGCGCTAAGGTTGCTTCTGGAGGGCGCGTTTCCAGAGACAAGGGACGGTAGGTGTAAATTTAAGGAGCCTTCATGGCGCACGGGTTTTGGTCTCCCACCTATCCCATCAAGACGACGCTGTCAGGTCCGAGGAAGCCTCCGAGGGCAGACTTCACCAACTGCAGTAATGAGACAATCAGTCCCAATGATAAAACCTGTCCAAAACCACACCTCATAACTGCTAATGCGAAATGAACCACGTTCCATAAATGTGTTGTTGCCTGACAAGGGTCAAATCTTAGCTGCCCCAGAGATTTTAGGGTTTGAAACTAATGTTACAGAGGTGAATTCCTCTATAAAAACTAGCTTAATGCAATGTAAAATGTGGGGAACGTTCTGCTAGAGAACTGTTGTATTTGAGTTCTGCATCAATACTAAATACCTTTTGGCTCTAATTCTGGATTTTCTTCTGTGTATGATGCCTTCTACTGTAATTTCTGCTGATTTCGTTTCTTTGTCTGATTGTTGTAATTATGTAATTTGGACTTAAGCGTTTGGTAAAGAACGAAACCTGGGATTATTCTGAAGGATACATGTTAGAGAAACCTTAAGTGTTAGTTTTTGTTTCATTCTTGGTATTGATTGTTGCTGGCTCAAGTAGAGATAAGTGATTGTGTTGCCTGTTCTTCCCCTTTGGAACCTCCTGGCCTGTGGCCATATTTCCCATCCCTTTCAGTTATTTCCATCCCTTTCAGCAATTTCCCAATTTCTTTCCAGTTCCTTAATCTGAAACACCAGTTTAGAATAGTAAGGGAGCCAGCCCTCTCTGGAGATTGGCACAAAAGGCATTCCTTCCTTCCGGCCTTTCAAGGTTGGTCGGGTCTAGGGTGCATAAACTAACCAAATCCTTTCCTAGGGCGGATTCATGACCAACAAGAACCCCCTTCCTTTAGTTGAGCTTGTTGTCTAGGCTAAGTTTGAAGAGGAAAGAGTTCGCAATGCTAAGGCCCTCAATCTCAGGGTCCGTGGAGTGCCCAAACCAACAGATTTGCTTCAAGTCGGCAACACCTTCATTCATAACACTCTCGAGTTAACAGACATCACCCTAGAGAAAGCATGGGTGTCTCCTGATTCCACATTGGTCATACACTTCAAGAACGTGGAAGAGTGGATGAAGGCCTTAAGGGCCAAACGGAAAATTTTCAATCTCTAGGAAAAGATCTTCCTTGATGAGGATCTTACGTAACTCCAGGTTGATGAATTGAGGAAAGCCAGAGAACAGGAATCCGTAGCCATAAAAGTCAACAAATGGGAAATAATCTGTAATTTGCGTGCAGTCATCAAGGACTCCCCTCCACTAGGGGGTCCAAACTCTTACGTACCAAATGACTCCTTTGACACGAAAAGAGGGGGATTGAGGAAGCATGGCATAGACTCTCTTGTTAGGCCCCTCACTAATCTCTTCAATCTCACTATCAGCTCGATTTTCCTTGACTCTTGGACTTAGCATATCATCCACCCCATCCATAAGGCAGGAGATCCCCACAAAACCAACAATTACAAGACCATCATGATTGGGCATGTCTTTGCCAAGCTTTATGCCACAACATTAGACGTGCTTCTTTCTCACAGGCTAGAGGAGGAGGGACACAGGGCCATGGACCAAACTGGTTTTTGACAAGACCACCAGACCACAGATCATATCCTAGTCCTCAGGGCTATTATTGAGGAGGGGCTTTCCAGGTCCTCAAGAGTCTATTGCTACTTTGCCGACTTCAGGAAAGCTTTTGACACAGTACCTTGGCATTTACTACTTGAGAGACTTCGGTCGGTTGGCATCTCTTTACAACTTTTGACAGCATTTTCGCGGTTGTATGAGACAGTGACAGGACGGTTTTGCTCTCCACAGGGGCTTTCAGACAACATTCTCAGCACCATGGGAGTGAAACAAGGTTGCCCCCTTTCTCTAACACTCTTTGGGATCTTCATAGACAAGCTTGAGTCATTTATTTGAGAGAACACACAGGCAAAGGATGGTTGCCTTCTCCACCATGTGCTGATTTCTATCCTCCTCTTTGTCGATGACGTTGTTTTTCTAGCTTCGACCCCTGAGGGGCTCCAGTGTCATCTGGATGCTTTAGCCGCTTTTTGTACCTTGAGGCAGTTGACAGTGAACCTCTCTAAGACCAAGGTTATGGTGTTCAATACTACTAAAGAGGTTCTATCCCATATCCACTTCTATCTTCAGGGGTGGGAGGTTGAGATCACCACCTCCTAAGTGTTCTTAGGGGTTCTCTTCACTGGACCCACCTTTGGGTTGAAACCCGCTGCCCAAGCCCAAGTTTGTAAGGGGTATGCAGCTCTTTCTTTGCTCGAGAGGAGTTGTTTCAGAGCACATTTCTGGGATATTCTAGTAAAGATGAGAATCTTTGATGTCTTTGTCAAACCAACTGTAACCTATGGATCAGTGATATGGGGTCCTAGTCTTGGCCCGACTGAATGGTCTTGTGTTGAACAAGTGTAGACACTTTTGCTTCAAAGATTCATTCAATGGTCCCCCAATCCATTATCCTAGCAAAGTTTGGGGCCTCTTCTCTTCAGCTCGAGATCATATTCTCGATTATCACCTATCTTCACAGGGTTTGTACTTTGGGAGATACCCCTTGGGGTTGTAGACGGTACCCTTATCTTGCCCTTCACTCCTCAATGGACCTCTCTTCGAGCCCTCAGGGGGGTTGGAGGAGCTGGTATTTTCAGGTATCCACACTTTTGGCCAGCATTCAAATATAGATTGATAGACCTCCCCCTTATTCCTTAGGTGCTCTCCCCCCTTCTCAGAATAAGAAAGAGAATATCCTACACGGGATTCGGAAGGACATTAACCTCCAGTTAACTTGTTGCACATGAATCTCTCCTACTGCCCCTCTTTCTCCCAAGTTGTCTTTCTACCACGAGCACTTCCTTCAGATACAAGATGGTTGGATAGTCCCCCCACAGTACCTCCAACAACATACAATGCATAACATATGGATCCCAATTGGACAGCTCAGACTGTGCACCCACCAACTTTGGGTTGAGTCAGATCACCATCTTCCAAGGGAGGAGCAAGTCTGCCTATTTTGCTCCTTGGGAGAAGTAGAAACCTTGCATCACTTTATTTTTCGATGTCCCATCTACTATGAGATCCGAGGTAGATTTCATTGCCTTTTCAAGGATAACTCAAGATCTCTATCCACCTTCTTCAAATACCCGGACCAGCAATGTCTTGCACTCTACTTTAGGGAGGCGACTCAATTTCGTCAACAGAGGAGCTCTCCTTCAAGCGACTCTCGCCCCCTACACTCTCAACCCATCACAACCTACTTCACTAGCTCAGATGGACCAAGGGAGGATATCGGATGGAAATGTCACATATCGGATCGTTCAGATAGAGGCAGACAGAGGAGCTCTCCTCCAAGTGGCTCTCGCCTCCCACACTCTCGACCCATCACAACCTACTTCACTAGCTCAAATGGACCAAGGGAGGATATTGGATGGAAATGTCACATATCGGACCGTTCAGATAGAGGCAGGGCCACTAGACAGCGCACCCATGGTTCGTTGGGACTTTGGATTAGTGATGGGCAAAGACAAATCATCGATTTCTTCAACAAAGATTCTTTGGCCTCAACTATTAGGAGAGACTAATGTCTGGGGCCATTGGAGAGTGCCCTTTAGGGAAGATCACCCCCCCCTTCTCTCCATTCTTCTTCTTGGCGAACACTCCACACAGTTTGTTTCTCTCCCCTCTTATCTCTTCCCATTCCCTTTGGCCCGCTTATCGGGTCGCGTCTTTGTATTTATCTTTGTTTCTGTCTTTGTTGGGTACTTTGGCCCATTCGCTTGTAGTTATTGTTGTCCTTTTTATAGTCCCTTGGGTCATCTTTGGCCCACCATGGACATTAATAATATTTCATTTCATTTCATTTTCATTTCTCCCACTTCTTTGTCACTCGATGCTTGTTCGGATAGCACTTTAACCCAACATGGTTTTGTCCATGGTGGTTCCACTAGATGTTCCGTTCTAGGTGCTTCAATCCTAGGTACCTCGTCAACTCTTGGTGTCTATTGACCTTCCATATTTCCTTCAAATAGCCTTCTACCCAACTCTGGTGCACCTGCACTTTGCAACCTTTGCAAATTATATAAGTGGTGGATCCAACCTACTTTCCCAAACACTCACGTGCGGTTGCTCTGGTGCTTGACTCTCGTCCTCTGCACTCCTTAGCAAACTCCTCACTTGCTTGAGCATTACCATTCACTCTTCTTCACCTCGTGCATGCTCCATGTTGGCGCACTCACTTATGCAAACGTCTCCTTCTGCTAGTTGATGTTGACCTTGCACCTCATCGTTCATTGTTAACAACAACATTTTCCACCTTTCGTTGTCTATAATGTCCCCCCTTGTTCTGATATTTTTAATATTTGGGACACTATATTGTTTCTTAAAATCAGAAAATACAACTCCAGGAAACAGGAAATAACTAACAATTTTATTTTTCAAATTTCTTTCAAAATAGGGTTCAGATTACAATATTTTAAAAATATAATCTTTCCACAATATGTCTGCAAACCCTTGAAATATACTAAATCAGCAAACATGGAAAGATACCTCTGAAGATTGATGAAGCTCCAAGTGTGAATCCTGTGTGAATTCACCAACGAGAACTGGGGTTTCGTCCAGCTCCAAAAATTTGAGGGGTTTCGTCCTCAGCCACACCGTTGGGGTTTCCGTCCCTTCGGAGAAGAAGTCTCAGCCACTGGCCTCAAACTCTAGAGGAAATAACTAAAATCCAGAATATAATGAAATGAGACCAAGCCACCGAATAAATAGACTCCTCCACAACAAACTCCTTTTGCACGCTCAATGTGGGATAAATCATGAAACATAACTCTTTTTTTAAGTCCCACGTCCCCTTTTTATAAAATAAGGTTTTAAACTATATAAAGTATTTAAATAATTTTACTTTATATAATTAAACCTTCGCACATTAAAAACTTGGCCTTCGATTATCCGATCCACAAACTGAGGATAGATACGGACACCCATTTCGATGAAGAATATCAATGCACCGTCCGTTTTGCCTGAAACCCTAAAAACTAACTTACTAAAAATAGTAAGTCAAGGCTCTATCCATCCGATTCAACATCTGAGAGTGGATTCGAATACCCATTTCGCTCAATTATCCGCTCCCAGAACTCCAGTTAGGCTCCCCTGCAATCTGCCCTAGCCTACGGGAACCCGTGAGTAGGCTAAATTGTTATGCACACTGACTGCCTAGAAAAAGGGGACATTACAGTCCGCCCTTCCCAAAGATTGCTTGTCCTCAAGCAATATGCATACATACTCCAGTCAAGTGTCTGCATCCTGGATAAGGTCCATCAAATCCTTGGATCCCATAACAATCTCAGAAAGTAACTGCCACGCCGACGCTGCGCTACTCTGATCATCACTGTCCCTCTGACATGGTTAAGCTGTTGAAGTCTCAACTGCAATAGCATGATGAAATCTCTCCCCAACCTGGCACTAGTCCGCCTATCTAAACTGAGATGAAATATCATGTGCCACGTCATATCCAAGAAATCATCATCATAAACCACTTTGCAAATACAATCTTTGGAAGTGCCTCCATAGTCATCACCTGACCAGCTCAACTCAGCGTTCACACTCTTGGAATAACCCAGATAATCCCATGTAGCCCAATCTACTGCAGTCAACAAAATATCCTCTGGAAAGATGACGTCCCTCATCATACTCAACCAAGTAGGGTGTAATTTTATCTGTGAGACTCTTGAAAGACCATCCATACTCCACTCCTGCAACTCCATAAGAAGCTCAACCTCATAATCAAAACTGGTATGCCCATAATGACTGAACTTTGTGCCAAGAAACATCTGATGCATAGGTGACTCAACCAGGCCTACCTGCTCATTGATTAAGCTGACCCCCTGAGAGAACATGGTGTTCAAATAAGTAGGATACTCCATATAATGCCAACCAAACTGCTGACCAACCTCCATCAAGTAAATGTTATGGCTGCCCAAAAAGCGAACAGCGGCATATCTCTCATACCCATGATCAACTATCACCCATATAATGCTCCTACCATCGCCCTCGATGCTCATCAATGCAAGCATACAATCTTGGGTAAGAGAACTCAATCCTCGATCATCATGATTAGGCTGGAAAATGCTCATGAAATCACTCTCAGACTCATGTCGAAATAGACACCCTGTCTCAAACAATGTATCCTCATGATCTATCACAGGAAAAGAATCAACACTCTTCATCTCAAAAAGAGGATTATCAAAATATGTATCATGATCCATCTCATACAGCGGATTGTGAGTCCATGAGAAATTATTATCACTCTCGTGCTTATCACAGCCAATCCACTGATCCGAAATTGTGTAATCTGATCTCATGGGACAATGTGTTAAGTTATAGTCCTCCTGAATGCAATCTAGTTCGACAACAATCCGCCCAATCTCCCTGGCTCTCTCCTGATTCAGTTGTTCAGTGGATTCTAAAACAGAATTGAGTTTCAACTCTGTCTCATGCAATGAAAGACGAGCCTCCGACAAAGAGCTTCTAGTCTGCTCAAGCTCTTCAGTTAGCTGACTAACTTCTTCTTCTTTGCTCCTGTATGCACTAGGGGTCTCTTCAACAAGCTTGGCATAGTGATCTCTGTCTGCAAGAGTGCTCATGAAGTCTGACTTCATAGTTTCTAAGGCTGCCTTCAAATTTTGTAAATCAACACTAGACTCATCATGCATTGAATTTTCATGGCTGTCCTGGTGAGATGAAATATCATCATAAGCTGATTTAAAATCAGCAACAACCTCAACTATGTTATGATCTGAAAAATCATGCCTGTCTTCATCAAGAGGGGCTGCCACGTAACCTGTAACAACACCATCATGTGTATCATGCATAACTGATTCCATATTCAGCTCACTCTGCAAATCTCCGAAGAAGATATAGCTATCCGGTGCATGCATCATAATGGGTTCAATGTGAATATCCAACCCAAGTTCTTCTGAACTGTCACCATTAAAATGTGATGGGTGAATATCATCATGAGCTGATTGGGAATCTACGTCACTATCAACTGGCTTCTCCAACTTTTCTGGGACAGCAGGCTCTTCATTGTGTTTCGAATTTTTGATCTTCTCAAGAAGGTTCATTTTTTCATTTCCATTGGGTTGTTGCCTCATACGCATATCAATATAATCTTCATTAGACATAAGGGCACGAAAATCATCATCATGAGCCCTCCACTCTTGCTGGAACTGATCAAATAATTCAATGACTGTAGGCTCAACCTTTACCTTAGGAAGAATTGTAGGTAGAGAAATTTGCATCATTGCAGTTAATTGACTGATGGATTTTTGTATCTCACTCTGAGTCCTATCCCAATCACGCTGTCTCCTAGACCAATCATTATAAGACTCCATGAATCTGAAATTTACTTAGGCTTCCACAGGCTGGCAGAATAAGCTGAGCTCTGAATTAACAATACCCAGAACTCTTAAAGCCCAAATCAACCAAATGGGTATTCAAATCACCAATACCCAGAAACTGGAAACCCTAGATTTGAAACGGCAACCAAACCCTAACTTCCAAGTCTGAAAAATACTCACGGCTGCTACAATTTTTTTTTTTTCACACAATACTGAAATCATTTCTGAAATTTTCATCAAACCCTGAACAGGCTAGCAGGGAAAAACCAGCTACGATACCACTTGTAATGTCCCCCCCTGTTCTGATATTTTTAATATTTGGGACACTATACTGTTTCTTAAAATCAGAAAATACAACTCCAGGAAACAGGAAATAACTAACAATTTTATTTTTCAAATTTCTTTCAAAATAGGGTTCAGATTACAATATTTTAAAAATATAATCTTTCCACAATATGTTTGCAAACCCTTGAAATATACTAAATCAGCAAACATGGAAAGATACCTCTGAAGATTGATGAAGCTCCAAGTGTGAATCCTATGTGAATTCACCAACAGAGAACTGGGGTTTCGTCCAGCTCCAAAAATCTGAGGGGTTTCGTCCTCAGCCACACCGTTGGGGTTTCCGTCCCTTCGGAGAAGAAGTCTCAGCCACTGGCCTCAAACTCTAGAGGAAATAACTAAAATCCAGAATATAATGAAATGAGACCAAGCCACCGAATAAATAGACTTCTCCACAACAAACTCCTTTTGCACGCTCAATGTGGGATAAATCATGAAACATAACTCTTTTTTTAGTCCCACGTCCCCTTTTTATAAAATAAGGTTTTAAACTATATAAAGTATTTAAATAATTTTACTTTATATAATTAAACCTTCGCACATTAAAAACTTGGCCTTCTGATTATCCGATCCGCAAAATGAGGATAGATACGGACACCCATTTCGGTGAAGAATATCATTGCACCATCCGTTTTTTCTGAAACCCTAAAAACTAACTTACTAAAAATAGTAAGTCAAGGCTCTGTCCATCCGATTCAACATCTGAGAGTGGATTCGAATACCCATTTCGCTCAATTATCCGCTCCCAGAACTCCAGTTAGGCTCCCCTGCAATCTGCCCTAGCCTACGAGAACCCGTGAGTACGCTAAACTGTTATGCACACTGACTGCCTAGAAAAAGGGGACATTACATTGTCCTCCTCCTTTGAGGGCTCCAAACTCGTTCGAGGATTGGTTCTTCTGTTTCTCACAATTGTAGTACTTGATTGGTTATATCATTCCTTCTTTGAGCAATCCTTGTGCTTCTTCTCATAGGCACTTGATCCTCTCTGTGACCTCATTTTCCATGTGCTCGCGGTAATGTATTTCTCATGCACCTTTCTCCTTTCAGGTGTGCTAATCCCTACTTGACCCTCCTCACTCCAGCAACAACAACAATGCCAAATGTAGCACAAGTGATGATATTCCCAATAATGGAATGATGGAATGACAGATTCAGGAACCAATCAAGAATATAGTCCTAAGACTGCCTTTACTATCATACGGTGTCATTGTCTTGAGATGTATGGTCTCATTTGTATGGCACAATACAAGACGGTCTCCTGCATATGATGTTGAAACACTTTGACAATAGTCTTCTTGTATGGTAGTCTTGGTCCCAAATCTGCATAGTTTATACTTTATATGCGCCCTAGAATCTGGCCAAGATTGGATGACTTGGAATATGCTCTCAGTCAACCTCGGAAGAAGACTGGTTCTTGTAATGCTAGCTAAACTAAAATTGGATTTGAAGACTAAAGAAAGAAATGAGAAGAGTTAGAAATAACATAAAAATTGGTCGAGGATCAGCAACAGCAAGAAGCACAAGGTATGAGAGTCTTGCACTCTCAACTCAATTCAAGGCCTAACAGACCAGCTACCATACAATATTGCAGAGCATTACTTAGATCAACACATACATAGTTAAGCATTCCATAGGTTATATAAATAGTAATCCAGATAGTTATCCAGTTTAGCAGAATAACTTTAACAAAATTCACCATCCATTTAATATAAACAAAAATGTAAACACTTCAATCTTTATTGAAAGGCACACAGTACAGTCATCATACAGTTTATGCAAATTGTAAACACTGAAGAGCCAACTCTCCTTTTGACCTATTTTGAGATATTTATAGATTTACAGTGGCATGAGGATGTGTGCTTTTAAGAGTTTGCCAGATTTTATGTATGGGAGCAGCAGAAGTTATGCTTTTGGCCGGTGAGGGATTCTAAGGATGCAAGTTTTCTCATGGAGGGAAGGTGGTAGAGTTGGTTTTCGTGGGGGAGAAGGTAGAGGTGAAGGCGGATTTGTAGAGGCAAGAGTAGGGATAGAGGCCATACTTGGTCCTTGCGCTTTCGGCTGCTGTTTCTGAGTTGTTGATTCAGACTCCTGAATTGTTGCATCCATTCTTTGCGGTCTAGATACAATTGCTGAGCTTTGACTCTCTTTACGATCTCCTCCTGCTGGCTACGTGGAGAATCTTTTCTTTTAGTCCTCTCTTTAGATCGCCTATATCAAAGGTGTTCGCTTATACTAGGCTCTAGCTCATTTCTACCAGAAGCTATTGGAGCAGTGACTTCGTCTACATATTCTGTTGCCTGCATTATCTTTGCCCCTGCTATGTGCTTTGTTTGTCCTTCCTGAATTGCCAATGGAAGGCTTTCTACTATTGGATATTGCTCAGCTGCACTCACCTTTTCAGGATTCCTTTTTTCTATTTTGTATCCTGCCATCTCTTCCGAAGTTGAGTCTTACTCTGGATCTAAATTCACTACAAGGGGCTGATCTTTGGTAGGACTTTGTCCTATGGTCTCTTCTTCCTCTTCAAAAATATATTCTTCTTCTTTATCATATTCTTTGATCAGGCCAGGAGATTTCTCTCCTTTATGTGCTGCCATCCATTTAACATATTCATTGTTAAAATCTTCTTTGAAACTGAGCTTCTGAGGTTCTGGGAAAAGCATTCTTCTATGTGTTCTGCTCACACCTGGAGATCCACCATTTCCAAAAAACATTTGAGGTCCACTTCAACTCATTTTCAATTCTCTCTATAAGCTTGTTGTTTATCCATTGATCTTTGTTTCTGGCCGGATCATAAGATTGTAGACAAGGATAACATTTTCTCTATGGGGGCTGCCCTTGTAATTCATTCACATCTAGATGAGGGGCTTGATCTTCTGAATTATTTCTAAATGTTTCTATGTCCGGTTGGGGAAAATGCTCGAACGCTAGAGCTTTAGTGTTTATAGCTTCTAATTTGGCTTTAAACCCTCCTTTCGGATCATAGTTCCACATGTGTGGCACTATTGGCAGCTGGAGGTCACTAAGCTTATCATCTAAAACTTTGGCCTGGCCTCGAGCTGTCATGATGATATCACCAAAGTTAAACGGAAACTGATAAGTACTGACCTTTTTAATGCCGGCTCCAAAGCTGTCATCTGCTTCGTCAATTTGCTGGCATAATTCCATTGCAAAAACCCAGTCGGTCACATAGTAAGGGAGCAGATATGGGTTTCCAACAAAACCATAGACTCTGATAATATTGCTGCTTTGCAAAAAATACCAATTTCCTAGCTCACACTTATCACCATGTAGCTTATCCTTAGCTTCCGAAGTCAGCCAAGGAATTCTGCCATAAATGCAAGCTAGCACAGGCCAAAAAAACAATCTATTGAACTCCAAATAAGAGTTGGTTTCCCTAAGCACAGGAGTCCAATCGACTACAGGGAAAGTTGCTCCATTGTTTGCACACATTCTAATTTGTAGGCCCGGCATGCTACCTGCCATGAAACACAAGAATAACTAGGCCAAATGTGAGGAATAACGAATATTCTCGCTCTCTTTAATCTTTCGGGCAACTAATTGAGCATGAATTCGAGAGCTTAGAAACTCAGCCCAATCATAGAAGAGGGGGCCTTTTTGATAGTGCCATCATAATTATGTACATTAGTTTCTATGTAAGCTAAGGCCACTTGGTAATCATACATATTTTCAGCAGTATCTAGCCCAAGGATGATAGCTAGCATAGAGAAAATTTCTTGGTAGTCTCTGAATGCAAGAAGCTTAATCAATTTTTTTGGGAAGTTTTCAATGGGTTTCCCTAATTGCTTATCAAGCCAATTTCTTACCATATCTCTTTTACAATGCATAGCTTGTTCATCTATACTAATAATTTTAGGAATTGTCCCTATGTGAGCTACTACTGCAAAAGCCTTTTTGATAGCATCTGCTACAATGTCAAACAACTTCTGCCTGGTCATAGTACACAATATTCTAGATTTCAGCTCATAATTTTCTGCTATTGCCTTGACAAGTTCCAGGCATGGATGTACAAACCTGGGCATATATGATGACAAAGGAGGAATTCCACGCAACTGCTTGTGCCATATCACGCGAGTACCTTTTCCTTTCATCTCCACTCTATCTCTGAAGCTCTAGAGTTTCAATTTAACTGTAATCAGGGGGTCATGAATTTGGCTCAAACGGTCTTGGAGCTCCTTGGTGGTCTTTTGCACCTTTTGTCCCTTCCTTCCTTGCACCATAGCTACTGAATCGAGGAGCTTCAACAACAAATGCAGTCATAGAACTGAATAGGGCAACTTTGCACCTTTGCATGAAATAGCTTTGTAATTCTAGAATACTCTATTGCTCAAATGCTTAACCGCTCAAATGTGCGTAGTACATTCACAAGCCCTAATTTTATAGCGTGAAGTCGGCGAGAAGCTTAACCGTTGTATTTATGTCAAAGATTTCACATGCTTTTATTTTTTGCCGAGATCTTTTCTCAAAACTGACACTTCGTGTAAGTGCTTGGGATGCATCCCACTTTAAAGATTGCTTCACTCTTCAAATAATAAAATCACTTGGATTTCAAAATTTGGTGGCTACCAGGTTTTTATTTCGTCCAATCAACTCCTAGCTACTCAAAACTGCCGCAACCACTACTTTCATATTTTCACGTGTTGTTGTTTACATATAATATAGTTTTCAAGGCACACATCTCTATGCATAATGTCTTAAGTATTGGCCGTTTACTGGAATTGGCAAAATGCGACCGTCCATATATGTCAGCTCGTATGCATTTAACTCACGCTTTCCCGAGATTAGGTAAGGTTTGGACCATAATGATTCCAGCTTTTCGTGCTTCCCTAGTTTGGCTCTATCCTCATCCCACTTTAAAACTAAGTCACCAACTTTAAATAGCTTGGGAAAAGGTTTTTGTCAAACCATCATTTAATTGCTGCTAGATGCTATGGGAAGCCATTATATGCTTTCTCTCTTTTTTCTTCTTGCAAAATCCGCTTTGCCATCCTTTCAACCGGCCTTGCGTTCTCTAATTCGGCTTGGTCTATAAGCTTCATAGTCGGTAACTCTAGGTGCATAGGTAATACAACTTCCTTGCCGTAGACCAAAGAATATGGGGTTGTTTTCAAGGCTTTCTTGATTGTGATTCTATCCACCCACAGTGCCTGATTGAGAATTAGGTGTCAGCTTCTTTGATTATCCCCAATATTTCTTTTGATTATTCTCATTAAATTCTTGTTGGTGGATTCAGCTAGCCCATTACCTTGTGGGTAATAATTGGAAGAAGTTTTTCAATATATGCCATATTTGCTAGCAAAATCTATGACTTTAGCACCTATGAAGGCTAAATCATTAACTAAGACTATTGTTGCTGTAATTCCAAACTTGGTGATTAATCTTTCCAAAAAATTAATAACAATCTCCTAATCCGCATGCTTCTTATCTTTTGCCTTAGACCACTTGGTAAAGTAGTTTGTTGTGGTCAAGATGAATTTGTGCCCAATGGATGAATGTGGGTTTATTACCCCAATGAAATCAAGCCCCCATTGTTGAAAGGGCTCCTTTGCAATTATTGCCTATAGGGGTAGTGTCGGACTCTTTCTCCTTCCCACAAACCTTTGACATTTGTCGCATGCTTTAGCAGCTTTGAAAGCATCAACAAATAGGGTAGGCTAATAGTACTTGGCCCGAAGGATTTTAGCAATTGTTTGACCGGAGTAGTGACCACCTGAGAAACCGAAATGAAATTCATCCAAGACAACTTTTGCTTTATCCGGATGTATACAATGTAAAAGCACTCTGTCAAAAAAAATTCGGTATAGATTGCCATGAATCATGACATAGTTCATAGCATGTAGCCTACACCTTCACCTTTTAGAAGCTGTAAACCCGTTCGAACACTCACTAGTCTGAAGAAAATGAATTAACTGATCAATCCAATTACTCTGCTTATCCCTGTTGTCCGTTGCTTGCATTTCTTCAGGTTCAGCTACCACCAGGTTAATTTCTAAGACTGCAGAGTTAGTGAGGTGTTCACACAGGACTCTTCTTCTGATTAGCTTAGTGGGTCGGATTTCTATATCATATTCTTGAATTTTGATAATCCATCCAGCTCTTTTTCACCTAGCTCTCCTTGTATAATGAAGTTCTGAACATTTGGATGTACAACATAAAACACAGTCTTACTCTGTGAAACATAGTGCTTTAGCGTTTTTAGAGATTTCATGAGAGCGAATACCTATTTCTTGATGAATTCATAATTGTGCAATGTTTGGCTCAAAAAGGCTATTGGTAGCTCGTGATCTTTGTCCTTTTGAGTAAGTACAATTGCAAAGCTTTCTTCAACACCATATACATAGAGGATGAAATCCCTCTAATAATCCGGGTTGGCAAGTAACTGAGCTTTAGTTATAGCTTGCTTGATGTTTTTGAACGCTTCTCTTCTTGCCTCCATCCATGTAAAAGCTACATCCTTCTTTAGCATCTTAGTCATAGGCTTTACTATTTGAGCAAAGTCAAAGTTGATTTGTCCGAAGGAATGGAAACCTTTCTTGTTTTGTGGAATGGGGAGCGCTAGGATTGCCTTGACTCTATCCAGATCAATGGCTAGGTCTTCTTTTAATACCACATGCCCCAATAGCTTGCCTTCATGGACTGCAAATTTCGATTTCTTTGGATTTAGAGACACTCCAAACTCTCTGCACTTATGAAATACAAGCCAAAGATGATCAAGGTGCTTCTCCTTCTGATGTAAAAAAACTTTCATATCATCCAAATAAATCAGTATAACCTTTTTGACAAATTCTCCAAAAGCCAAGTTCATAGCCCATTGAAAAGTAGCTCCAAAATTAGAAAAACCAAAAGGCAACCTCTGCTGAGAAAATGCCCACCACTTCGTGGTGACATAGTCTTGTACTGATCTTCATCTCTTACCTAGACCTGATTGGAGCCGAAGAATCCATCAAGTAAGGAAAACCTCTCTGCTCCAGCAACAGATTGCAGAATTTGGTCAATCTGAGGAAGAGGGTAATGATCCTTCAAGGAAGCTTTATTCAAAATTCTAAAATCCACGTAAAGGTGGATATCACCATTCTTTTTTTTTTCTTATAGGCACCAAATTGGCTAACCATGTAGAGTGCTTTATTGGGTAAATGATTTTCGCATTGAGCAATTTCAGCAGCTCTTGCTTCATATGGAATTCTATCTTTGGATTTACTGGCCTATGCTTTTGCCAGAATGGCTTAGCATTTGGCAGCAGTTCTATAGTGTGTTGGATAGAATCCTTGCTATAGAATTTAAAATGAACATAGCTTTATCCTATAATGTCACTATATTCCTTATAGAGTGTGATAAGCTCCTGGACTTCTTGCTCTGAACATTGCACTCCAATATTCAAAATTTTACTGGGTTCCAATTGAATCTCTTTGAACTCTTGGTTGTCAATTTTCATTTTTTGGCCAGTTGGCTGGTCGCTGTTATCAAAGAGACTTTCAAGAGTAATCAATCTTTGTAGGATGTGATTATTTTTCAGCCAAATAACATTTTCTTGATCTATGCTCTTAAGTGTCTCTTCAGTCATACCTGCACAGGTTGCTTGCTGAATTAGAAAATTCACTATCTACTCATCATCATCAAACAACTGCTAGAAGGTGTTCTTATTTGGCACAAAAGTCCTGAAAGCTAGCTGGACTGATTGTGAATTCCTCCAGATATTGGGCGTCGGGCAGAAGTTTGCCCTATGAGAGGCTAATGCATCAACTTGTGCATTTTCATTTTGGGGAATTGCTTTTATATTCAGAGCTTCAAAGCTCTCCAATAGATCCTAGACTTTGTTCTGTTAGGCTTTGAGATAATGTTGCTTGCTATTGCATTTCTCTGTAACCTGGTTTACTACTAGTTCGGAGTCGCCATAAATCATTAGTAGCTTAACTCCCAGTTTCTGTGCTTCTAGAAATCCTAGGCAGAGGGCTTCATATTCTGCAGCGTTATTGGTGCAACTCCAAGTTTACCGGTATGATAACTGCTTAATTCCTTCGGAAGGGGAGATTAGCACTATTCCGGCTCTAGCCCCATTTTTGCATTTAGCTCCATCGAAGTAAAGCTTCCAGATTTCTGTCTTCTAGAGCTCATGATTTAACAAGGTCAAAAGCTTTTTCTCTTCAGGCTTCATGATGGAATAGGTGCCAATCCCTGTTTCAATCATAAGATTAAAGTCTCTAAGAGAACTAATATTCTATCTACAATTCATCTATGATTGCTTCAATGGGCTCAATTTCATCATTGACTATATTTTTTTTTTTTTTAATTTACATGGTGGAATCGGTAGCCGCCACGAATCCGGGCAGGCTGTCCAGCTTTTTATGGCCGCCACAGTATTCTGCGTTGCCCGCCCCAGAAGCCGCCACACAAATCTTTGTGCAGTCCGCCCCTATAACCACCATGCCACAATCATTTTAAACCTTTTATGCCGCTAAAAGCACCAGGAAAGGGACAAGCGTTCATTCCGGCGAGGCCCGAGATTTGAACCATCATTGACTATATTAACATGATCATCCTCTTCAATTTTCTCTATATGTCTGCATATATCTTTACCTTTTTGCCCTTATGAGGGATTTCCATGTGAGAAAAATCCAGAGACAGTTATGCACCCAACTTAATTGTAAATTCCCGGGAAAGGCACATGCTAAAGTATGGCTCCAGATCCACCACCACCACCTCTTGTATAACAGTTTTCTCCGACACTTTATGGAAGATCATTGTATATCTTTTATCAACCCAACAGTCTTCATCGGGGTACCATCCAGCTACAATAGTCCATGACTAGACTAGGTATACTCCATTCCCATAGCTTCACAAATTGCTTTAGGCAACCGTTGTTGTTGCTCCAGAGTCGACCATGCAGTTGTGTACAACCCATCCTTCCATGCTCAAAGACATGTAGAAAGGGGGCAGCCAATTATTGCCCATTCCCAACACTAGTTTGCCTTGAGCTAAATTAAGCTTTCGATGCAATTTGCCTTCAGGATGAACAGATTTTAGCGGTGCCTAGAGAATGCCTATCTATCCCGGAATCATTAAAGCATCATACATACTTGCTTTAGATGGAGTTTTCTTCAACTCTTCTATGATATTGAAGCCTGAAGATTTCCACTGCTTCTCTCTTTTCTCCGACTCATCTAATCTCCTTAAGTAGTCCCGCATTGCTTCAATCCTTTAATGCTTGGTCATAGAAGGGTATCAGAGTTTATCCTGGGCTTGGTCCTGAGTTTCAACTTCCTTTGCTTGTACCGACTTTTGTTGCTCTTTAAGACATTCTATTGGAGGCTATTCTTTTCTTTGAATGGACTGGAGTGGTTCTTTCTCTAGTATCTTCATTTGTTGAGATGGGACCTTGAATGGGTCCAATGTTTTAGGATCTACCTACAAAGGCTTCTTGCTGGATCTTGTTAAAATAGATTTAGATTCTTCCTCTAGAGGATCTTGCATCAACATGATTTGATCTAATTCCCACAAAATGTTCACTTGGCGCTTTTGTGCTTTCACTGCCTTTTCAACTACTACTACCTATGCTTGGTGTTGATAGATCATACAAGTGTTGGCACCATGCAGGTCATTGCAAGTTGAGCACCACTAATTTGCTTCCGATGAAGAAGTAGAAGGTCCTTCCTCTTGGTTACTATAGACAATGTTGGGCTTCACACCGACATTGCTTGAGGAAGCCCCTTGATCTTTCATGATGTAAGGAAATCTCTTGAGCTGGAAATTTCTTTCACCATCTCTCCTTTTCATGGTGGTTACCTCATTGCTCAGGTTCTTTAATGTTGTTAACACTTCTTGCATGATGGGAGATTCCTTAGGCTCAAGGGAAGGCAATGCAGGTATAACAGGTGTGTAGGTGGTAAATCTGCCTCTCAGAAGAAAAAGAAATAAAGTGTATAAATTACAGATTTTTTGGCAAGTTTTGTGCATTTTTGACAAATTTTTGTAAAACAAAATGTAAATGAAATGACGTGTAATTAATACAAAATGCAATTTAGGCTTAAATGAAATTAGATATCAAATTAGCCAAAATGAGGGAGATGAAAGTGAAATTGAGTTTAATAAAAATTAAAAGCAACCTTAGGAAAAATTAAAGGTACTTGTACGACGGTTGCGGGGTGGTAGTTGTGAATATTGTCTCAGGAACTGCTTGGAATGGCCTGGACAAGCATTATATAGCCTCCCCTTCATTTTTCAGGGATATCCTTTTGCTGTGTATGTAGGAGAACAAAGGTATAGAGTATGAGATACCATTGTATGCAATTGGAGTGTTAATAGGTTTGTTGGACCTGGCTAGTTCATGTTGTCTGTGCATGCTGTAATCCTGATGCCATTATCAATACAAATCCATTTTTTAATACAATTGTGTGTCCATGTGATGGGAATTGAATGCTTTTATGGTAATAGTATAAATGGTGTTGTTCTGTGCAATATATAATGAATAATGCAGGTAGAAGTCCTTGTTAGAGCAAGTGTTTATTGTAGGTTTGGAGGAACAGGATTACTACTAGAAACCGTACATATATTGCAATGGATATAATATCCAACTAAGGCATTCGACATAGTTTGCATCATTGTAGAGATCATGTCGTTGAGTGTTGGTAGTAAATTCAACTGCTAAGTATATCATGCAAATTGTTGGTAAATGTACAGTTTAAACCAAGGCTTAGGAAGAATGGTAACCATACAAGAAGCATAGATGCTATAAATATTATGAACAATTGTAGAAATTGCTATGGTTAATTGCCAATATGACAAATCGAACAGTGAATATTTAGCAAACTAACTTTTGTACGATTTGCTAAATCATACAACTAGACAATTGAATGATCCTACATAAATTGTACGATCACCAGAGTGTACGATTTGGTGAAACTATATGTTTTTACTAAACTGTACGGTTGTGGACTATACGTTTTGTGATCATACGATTGTGAAACCGTACAATCATACATTGTACGATTTCAGTCAGTGTATGTTTTGGTAACATCTATTGTGCATTTGCCAAGATGAAGGATTTGAGATTTCAGGTCTGAATCTGTCACCACCTCCCCTATTGGGAATACCACCACCTGTGCTACATTTGGTGTTGTTGTCGTTGTTAGGAACAAGGAGGGTTTGATACAGTAAGTCGTGTGAAGGAGATAGGAGTGGATGACAGATATAAGTTTGGGAATACGTGGGAAACGAGATCGCAGAGAGGATCAGGTGCCAGTAAGAAGAAGAGAAGCACAAGGATTTCTCAAAGAGGCAATGCAAACAATATAAAAATTCTAATCCAAGAAACACATGAACCAATATTGGAATGTGTGGACTTCAAAAGGAGACACTAAGAGGTGGGAAATGTTGGTTACGAATCTGCCACTAGGATAGGATTTAGTGTAATGCGCCCTAGATTCGCCTAGCAGATTAAAATGCCGGAAGGAAGGGATGCCTTCCGTGTCAATCTCCGGAGTAGGCCGGCTTCCTATGTTTTTTCTCGATTTGGTTTAAGGTCAGAGTGCAGGAAAGAAATTAAAGACGCAGAAAGAAATATAAATATGATTGTTCCGGGTGGGGAAGATAAGCAGCACAACAACAACCAATCACCACTACTAACAGTAATTAAACACAAAATATGTTGCAGAAACTATCAACACCATTCATCCTATGTATCCTTCACTTTTGCATTCCAGGAATACTTAACTATCAAATACCGATATCCGAAAAGCGGAATAACAGTAAGCAATAACATAAGCAACATGAGGCAAAAATACTCAGTAAAGGCAGCATACAAGACAAAGACAATCAATAGAGCCAAGTATGTTTCATATTCAGAAGCAAACGCACAGCTACAACAGTTCCCTAGCAAGATATCCCCCTTGCACCCTTTTACAATGATATGGCGCAGCTATTTATAGTGCAATTTCCCCCCGATTACAACTTTGGGCACAGAATCCCAAACCTGACAAAAGCTAGAAAAAGTTGACAAAAGCGGCAAAAAGCGGCTGATGTCGACCTCTGTGGGTATGGAATGTACTTGCAGCAAGGTCCTCCTGAAAACCTAGCAGCTACATGGCAGTGCAGTAGATGAAACCTCAAGTCAGCTTGAATGAGGGTAGTTGCAGTACAACAAGTCAGTTCACGCTCGCACGCCTTCTGTCACACCTCTGAATCGAATCTCGAGGCTGGACACCTGTCGGAACCTGATAAGGGGAAAAATCTGCCTTTGAAGCTCATACTTTCTCTCCTGCCCGACTTCGCCCAAAATTGGAGCGCAACCGGGCAGCACAGGGTGGAAGCAGCTCAGTTGGGAAGGCCTTCGTGCCTTAGAAAATTTTTGGGCAGGTTTTAACGTTCTTCGCCCGAGTGCGCACAAGTCAACGAGCGTAGCCCAACTTTGCTGCAAAGTCGGGCGGATCAACACTTGGGAAAATTTTTTATGCCTTCAAGCGAGCCGCCCTACTGCGCACAAACCTGAGGGCGCCGCCCGACTTCGCTGCGAAGTCGGGCAGTCCCAACACTTAACCATTTTTTGGATATTCTTATCATTGACGTCGCCCAGGTGCGCATGAAATTAGGAACGCAACCCAACTTCGCTGCGAAGTAGGGCGGCTCAAGACGTTGCATTTTTCTGGGCTCAGCTCTGACAATTTTGGCTAGGTGCACACAGATAGGCAAGCGCAGCCCGACTGCGCTGTGCAGTCGGGCGAACAACAACACTTAGAATATTTTTGGGCAGATTGGCCCACTCAAAGGAACAGTCAGAAATATGGGAGAGGAGATGGAGAGAATGAAACTGATGGCATAAAATAAAGGGGATAGTGGGGAAGGGGAGAGAAGAAAGAGGGAAGGGAAAGCAACATCCTTACAAAAAATTCGAAGACATGGCACCCCGTTCAAAATATGGCAACATTCCTGGCGGCTCGCGGGGTGTCGAGCTCGCCTCGATGCAAAGAACCAGGCCTTTATCCTTTGGGCGCTGAGGAACTCCCTTCCCCTGCATCTTGCTGCTCCTACTGAGCTCCCTTCTTGGGCAACTGTTCTTCTTCGGGCTCGCTTTCAGCAGTCTCTTCTTTTGATCCTTCCTCTTCTTCTATTTCTGAGCCTGACTGCTCGGCACCACTATCGCCCTCTTGTTCGGCAAGCTGATCCCGCTCACGGACGTGCTCGTAGGCGGTCTTGGCCTGATCCCAAGCTGTTGCCTGGAAGGGCTCTAAATCGCTGATATCCTTCAGCGCTTCTTTGAATGCCGCGACCATATGCACGTCAATGGTGTCATACCTTTCTCCCAGCTCTTGGAGGCATGTGTTAATTTTGCAAAATTTTGACACCATTTGGGTCACCTGTGCCTCTTAGACTGGGTCAGTCCAGCCATCAATATTTGATGTGTCTGCCTCAAAAAACAGCCAGTCTTGCTTTACCTGCTCTAGGGGCAGAAATTCCCCATCCTTGACAAAGCTCGGAAATCCGAGCGCAGAAAGAGTGTTGAAGGGTGCCAGACAGATATTCATTTCGTGGTTCAATACATCCAGCATCTTCCTGGCAGCCCTGATCTTCTCAGTTTTTTCAAAGTAGTTTTGCAAGGTTACCCTCGCGTCTGCCCAGTCTAGGGCAATTCGGGACATAGGTGGAAATCGGAGGCCCTTGCGCGCAAATTCCTCAAGTTTTATTGCCAAGTCCAGCCATCGCCTCGCTTGGCGTTCAACCTCCTCTACCGTAGGCTTTCCCTGGGCAGATACTTCTTGAATTCTGGATGCGAAATCCAGGACTGACAGGGACCTGACCACATTAGTCCTACAGTCCTGCAGCAAACTAGCCCACATCTCCTTGATCTTGTCCTTCGAAAAGGCAGCCGCCTGGGACGCTTTCTCCTTCAGCTGTGATTGAGTCTGCTTCAGCAAATCTTGCAACTGAGCAACATGCTCCAGTGCTGCCCTTTTTTCTTCTGATAGCTGTTCGGTTGTCTTTCTCTGTGTTGTCGCCTCCTGCTGGGATGCGGCAAGCTGATCTTTCAAATCTTTAATCTCTTTCTGAGCAGATTCCAGCTACGTGGTGGCCTTGGCCAGATCCTCTTCCAGCTGCCTTGAATTGTTTTGAAGCTGAAACAACTTCTCTTGATTCTCGAGCCGCTTAACAAGGAGATTATCAGTCTTCCGACGAATACCATTGATTTCGTATTCTTCGCTTATATCGTCGAAACTCTTCTCCTTGGTTCGGTGCTCATAATCTGCCTCAGTCATCTCCCGGAGAGGCTCCTTGACTTTCGGGATTAACTTCTCCGTTCATAGCACCCTCCTGTCCAAGTCAAACTTGGTGCTCTTCACGGGGATGGCTATTTCCTCGGCTCTTCTCTTCTTCACGCCCTGGAGGAAAGAAGCAGAATGCCCTACGGCCTTCGCGGCTAGAGGCTAGTCATCTGTAACTTGCAGTTGTTCTCCCATTAGGTCCAGCTCTGCCAGCATAGGGTATGCCGGAGCTAGATCCTGCTGTGGCATCCTTCCTGAAAACAATGAAGCAGGCGATATTCCAGAAGATAAGGCCGCTTTTGAGGGCGACCGGGTCCTAGGGGAAACGGGCGGCTGTGTAGGAGGTGGAGATGGGTTTTTGAATGCGGTTGGTGAGCGGCGCGATGATGGTTTAGGGTTTGACCCAGGGTTTGGAAAACGTAAGGGTCCTGGGCAAAACGTCCAAAGGAATGGGGGTTGCGGAGGGACTGGGTGATAGGCGATATCGATGAGGTGACTAAGGTGTGCCCTGATGCAAAGGAGGAGGGCATTATAGCAGGGCTAACTGGGGTTTGTGAAACAGGGGAAGAGGACGTACCTACGTGCTCCGCCTGAGCCAGTGCTTGAATGACACCTGCTGCCCAGACCTCTGCTTCCTTCTCTAGACTATCCAGAGATTATTTTAGGTGCAACCGCTCCTGCCCGTGGGGCCGCTACTATCTGCTACACAGTATCCTTTTTCGGGCGCTTTATCTTGATCTTCTCGCCCCTTTTTCTTTTCTTTTCTCCTGGAGCGGCAGTTTGTTCGGTGGAGGCAGAGATGGTTGGTGTGGCGGGTAACGAGGCGCCCACGGTAAACTTGTACTTGGGCTTTGTCAGAGGGGTTCCCGCTACTACTGCCTCGCCGGTTGACCCTTCTGGCTCCTTCTCCGTTTGAGACGACTTTTCGGGAGCTGGAGACAACATTGGGCCCACCTGACTGCTTTTTGGCGCCTTACTGTTGGATGGCTTTCGAATGGACAAATGTTGTGGTGGGGGTTTCCTTTTATATCTTTTCTTGGCGCCTAGGGGAACGCAATCTCGAAATGTGAACGGCTCCCATTTGTCGGCGTATTTATCATACAAGGCCGAAAAATCATCTATGGCCAATGTCTTTTTGTTCGATTTATCGTGTTGCGTGCGACACCTCATCTTCCAACATTCAATGATTTTGTCCTTTTCCCAGCCGAGGGGCGCCACCTTCGTGAGGAACTTTCTGAAACCGGCCGAGTCTAGCTTGTGATCTGGATTATGCTCTGGATCGTAATCCACCTCCACACAGTAGAAGTCATGCCATGGTGGCCATGACTGCATTCGCTCAGTGTGCCACTCCATGTCTGCCCCTGTCTTGTTGCACCTCTCCTCCATGATTTCTGCTCGAGGGCAAACATGTATAAATTTTCCTCTGACCCTAATCGGGTCGTATTTCCAGCGCTGCGGTAATTGTATCAGGCCTATGTTGAGGAGTGCCTGCTCCAGGTAGATGTGCTGCCCAATTTCGTGGACTTGAATGTTCGCCCAGGTAAAAGGATATTTGAAAATATGGCCCTTCTTTTTAAAGAATTTGACGAAACAATTATTCATTCCGATTGATATCAATTATAAAGATTACAATGTGGTTACAATAAGTTGGTTTATGAAACCAACTTGGTGGTTATTAAACCAACCTAGAGAGCGCCTACGTGCGCTACCCTTTTGCTTCAATAATGTAAGACATATATGCTAACATCCCCCCTTATTACATTATTGGCAAATTCCAATAGTATCTCGAAACTTTTCATATTTGATACGCCCAAGTGCTTTGGTAAAGATATCTGCAACTTGCGCATCGGTAGGAATGTATTGAAGTTGTATATGGTGCTTTGGAACTTCATCTCGAATGAAATGACATCTGGTATCAACATGTTTGGTACGTTCATGAAAAATTGGATTTTTGACAAGATTCAAAACACCTTGATTGTCGCAAAACAAATGAAGAGGAAGATTCTTTGGAAGACCCATGTTTGTAAGAATGCGACTTAACCACATTATCTCGCAGACTGCTTCATTGGCTGCACGATATTCTACCTCTGTAGAAGATAAAGCAACCACATGCTGCTTCTTACTGTGCCATGAGACAGGTCCAGATCCTAGATGAAAAACATATCCAGAAGTGGATTTACGATCATCAATGGATCCAGAGATAATCCGAGTCCGTGTATCCTAGTAAGAAAAACTTATTATTCTTTTTGTATTCTAGACCATAATTTGTACTACCATGAACATAATGAAGAACTCTTTTTGCTGCTTTCCAGTGACTCATCTTAGGCTCTTGCATGAACCTTGAAAGATAGCCCACAACAAAACTGAGATCTGGCCTGGTATTTGTCAGATATAGGAGACTCCCAATCAACTGGCGATAGAGAGTACCATCTACCTAAGGTGATTCATCATATCATGATAACTTAAGTCCTTGCTCCATTGGAGTTGCTTTTGACTTACAGTTAGTCATCCGATATTTTTCTACTAAAGTCTTGGCATATTTCTTTTGTGTTACTCTAATATGAAATCTTTTTTGAGTAACTTCTAAACCAAGACAATAGTGCAGAAGTCCTAGATCTGTCATTTCAAATGATTGCTTCAAATCATTTTTCACTAAGTCAATCATTCTTTCCGAGCTTCCTGTTATGATCAGATCATCTACATAAAGTACAAGAATCACTATATCAGAACCATTTTTCTTAATATAGAGATTTGCATCTGAAGGACTTATTTTGAATCCATGCTGCACAAGGTGACTGTCTATCTTGATATACCAAGCTCGAGGAGCTTGTTTGAGCCCATACAAGGATTTGATCAACTTGCATACTTTTTGTTCTTTCCCCTCGACCACGAATCCTTCTGGTTGAGTCATGTATACTTCTTCCTGTAAGTCACCATTCAAGAAAGCACTTTTAACATCCATCTGATGCAACTTCCACCCAAACTGAGCTCCCATGGCACAAAGTACTCGAATGGTAGTCATTTTTGCAGTAGGGGCAAAAGTCTCTTCATAGTCTATGCCTTCTTTCTGAGCATAACCCTTCGCAACAAGTCGGGCTTTATGCTTATCAATAGATCCATCTGCCTTATACTTCACTTTGAACACCCATTTGCAGCCTATGGGTTTCTTTCCTGTTGGCAGATCGACTAACTTCCAAGTATTATTTTTTATGAGAGACTTATGTTCTACATCCATGGCCTCTTTCCATTGTGGTTTATCAAGTGCATATTGAACCGTTGTGGGTTCATTTGCATTCAATGTAGACATATAAATCTTTTCTTCATCCTCATCTTCTTCTCTATCATTTTCTGTACCCACTGACAAATCATCAAAGTGTTGACAAAGTTCGTCAACCTCTGAAGTAGATTCCTCTGCTCTCATTTGTTGAGTCATACTGTGAGTACATGGCCTATCTAGAGATAGATCTGGAAGGGAATTCAACTTAGCATCTCTCAAAGTGCTAGTATACCATTTTGGGACTTTCTGTTGTTGTTGTGGAAGTTGAACCTCCTTCTTAGGTTCTTCTTCATCTAGGTATACAGTTGTAGATGTGTCTTTTGATGTGAAAGCTTCATCAAATACAACATCTCTACTTACGTGTGTCTTCTTGGTCTTAGGATCAATCAATCGATAACCTTTTGAATACTCATCATAGCCAAGAAAGATACACTGCAGGGTTTTCTCATCCAACTTCCTCCTTTTCTGTTTTGGAATGTGCATGAATGCTTTACATCCAAACACCCTTAAATGAGAAATGGAAGGTTTCTTACCACTCCAAGCTCCTTGTGGTGTTTTCCCTTGTAGAGCTCTAGTGGGTGCTCTATTTAGGAGGTATGATGTTGTGTTTACTGCTTCTGCCCAATATTGATCCTCAAGATGTGCTCCCTTTAGCATACATCGAACCATTTCCATAATGGAACGATTTCTCCTTTCTGCAACTCCATTCTGCTGAGGTGTATAGGCTGTAGTCAGTTGTCTTTTGATCCCATGTTTCTTAAGAAAATCTGAAAACTCTTCAGAGGTGTATTCCCCCCCTCGATCTGAGCGGAGGGTTTTTATGAAACAACCCGACTCCTTCTCGACAAGTTTCTTGAATTGTTGAAAGTAGAGAAATGCTTCTGATTTCAACTGAAGAAAGAAAACCCACATCTTCCGTGAGTAATCGTCAACAAATAGTTGAAAATACTTCTTTCCACCATAGCTGGTTGGCATAGGACCACACAGATCGGTATGTACCAGCTCTAAAGGGTTTGTAGCTCGAGAGGAGCTAGTTTCAAAAGGTACTCTGTGTTGCTTCCTTGCTAAGCAATCCGAGCACACTTGGTAAGATAGATGAGAGTGGAGGAAGACCTTTCACAATCCCATATCCGTGTAATTCAAGCAAATATCCTGAACTGAGGTGCCCATAACGTCTATGCCAGAGAGAGGTGGCCTCCTTTGTAGTTGCATCCAGAGCAAAATGAGGAGTTGAAAGAGCATCTAGAATGAACAAGCCATGTTTGTAGGATCCGGTTGCACATTTTTACCACTGTGGGTGATAAAACATCTCTTCTTTCCTTTGACAACTTGAAACACGACATCCATGTTTCTATCCAACATTTGTGTGACTAAGAGCAGATTATTGGCTAATCCTAGAACATAGAGAACCTTCTCAATTTGACAATTACCATCAGGAAGGGACACAAAAACATCCCCTTCTCCCTTTACTTGATAGACTTGATTGTCAGCAATTGTGACTGGCTTACCCTCTTTCTCCGCAAAAGTATCAAACCATGATTTGTCCCCAGTCATGTGTTTGCTAGCTCTTGAATCAATATACCATACAACATCTATCTGGGAAGACGAAGTATGGGTCATGAGCACCTTGTGTGCTCTTTCAGAGTCTGAATTTGAATCGGACCCAGGAGAATCTGAGTCTGAGTTGGAGTCAGCATAAGCAAAATGGCCTTTAGGTTGCTTATGTTTGTTGTATTTTTGTTTGTCTTTGCCCTTCTTCTTAGGACCTTGATCGTTTTGTTGCTTGTTTTTGAACCAACACCTGTTGGTGTCATGGGTATTCATATCACAAATATTGCAATATTTTGTATCCTTCTGCTGATTTTGCTTCCCTTTTCCTTTGGAAGAAGGACCCCCTTTTTGAAACTGACCTTGTTTCTTACCACTTTGTTGTGTGGAAAGGGCATTATCTGGCACGTCATCTTTCTGAACCTGATTTGCCTCCTCAATCTGAAGCAAATTTACCAGCTCCACAAATGATACTTGTCTACCATAAACATTGAGAGAAGTGATCAACATCTTGTAGGAATATGGCAATGCTCTCAAGATGACATATTTCAAGATATCATCATCCATTGGTTTTCCCATGGCATTCAATTTGGCTTTCAAGTCAGCCACTCTACAAAGGAATATATCAATTGTTTCCCCAGAATTCATATTGAGAGTATGTAGTTGAGTTTGAAGGTTTAGAATAGTGGATTGATTCTTTCCTTCATATACTGTGATCAAGGCATCCCAAGCTATCTTACTAGTTTTTACATCACAAATATGAGGCTGCACCTCATCTGTAGTAGCAAGCAAGATAAACACGAAACTCTTCTTGTCCTTCTTATCCCAAGCATCTTGATCTGTTCATGTTGTCTGAGGGCGCTTTGCAGTGCCAGTCACTACATCCCATAAATCTTCCAACTGAAGAATGGCTTTCATCTTTGTTTTCCATGGAACAAAGTTAGGACCTTTCAACAACTGTGAATCTGAGAGATACTTATAAATTGTGGCCATTATGAAGCTTCCTTATATCACCAATTGGTCTCCCTTTCTTTATACCTGCCAGATCTTTATATCATAACCATTCAATATATACCCGCCCTTACGTGAGGGAGACTATAGGTATATATGAACAGTATACTACTCAATATGTACCCGCCCTTACGTGAGGGAGACTATAAGTACATATGAGAAGCACAATATATTGAACATAGGCGATACTGAAAGGGCATCATGTTGTTAATGACACCTACCATAGAAAGTTTTATTCCTCATGCGTGGGGCGTAAGGGGGTCTTTAAGAACAAGGAAAGCTACTATAGCTTTCGGTTGCCTTCGGGAAACCACCCCGCCCTTTTGCCTCCACAACCGTCGACCTCCTCTGTCTGCGTGCCCAGTCTGCTCTCCTCTATCTACGTGCCTCCAGTCTCGAATCACCTGCCTGATCTGCTCTGCTTTGTCTGCGTGCCTCCAGTCTCGTTGGCTGGTAGTCTGTCCTTTGTCTGCGTCCGTTAGTGTCTCCTCTGTCTGCGTCCGTCAGTGTCCTCCAGTTTGCGTGCCTCCAGTCTCATTGGCTGGTAGTCTGTCCTCTGTCTGCGTCCGTCAGTGTCTCCAAGAACCGCGTTGTTTAGGGAATTTGGAGTAGTTAGAAATGATAACTACCTTACCCAATGTCTGCGATCATCCCTAGCTCTGATACCATAAAGAATTTGATGAAGCAATTATTCATTCCGATTGATATCAATTATAAAGATTACAATGTGGTTACAATAAGTTGGTTTATTAAACCAACTTGGTGGTTATTAAACCAACCTAGAGAGCGCCTACGTGTGCTACCCTTTTGCTCAATAATGTAAGACATATATGCTAACACTTTTTTCCCTGGCCAAATTCCTCCTCGACGTAGTACATCTGCCGCGCTGCCTCCATGCCGAATTGGTGCTCAGTGCAAAAATAGGGCAGCAAGAACGGCTTCCCTTTGAATCCGTAGATTCTGATAATGACGCCCTGGGTCAACCGGAAAGTGTCCCCATATTTGTTTTTCCTTAGGTACTTTGTCATGGCCAGGGGAGGGCGAGACGCCTTGCCGTTGAACAGTGCCAGGGTCATACCCAAGAATTTGAAATTAAAATCATAATAAGACCCCCTTCTATACAGCGCCTCTGTCCACTCGTATACCAGCAGCGGTGCGCCCTTCGCATCTACTCTCTTAAGATCGGGCACCCTTATTCGGTAAGGCACAACCATGTGAGGAATGAGCAGTGCTAGAATTCAATTGTCTGTTTCTGCTGTATCCTAACCAAGTTTGAATGTATGGCATATGCCACCCAGTATGCCCAATCAAAAAATATTGGGCGCCTTTCGCTTCTCTACGCAGTGGGGTCATAAAATTCTCCATGCAAAATACACTCTGCAAGTGCCAGCTGATATGGGTGCACCACCCTGTCCGTGCCGCAACCAAGGACCCATGCAAGGATAATATAAATATACCTGTTTTCGTACCTTTCCAAGGGTATGGGACCTGATCGCCATCGTCCAGCTGGTAGTGGACACTTCAGCTCTGAATTGAGAAATTCCCTCATCCTTCTGCTCTGACTAAATCTGCCTGCCTGCTCTTCCAAATTAATTTTTTTGACAATGGCATCAGGGTCGTACTGGAGCCCCGGGGCGAAGGCTGGATGTACGCTTTCTTTAAAGAGGGTAAACAATACCCTTCCTTGGCAGTCGCAGACCTGCCGGGTGGCTGGTTTGTAATACGTCACAATTGACTCAACCAGCTCCGGGCAGTGGTGGACAGGAGGGCACAAGAACCAGTAAAGGTTCGATTTATAGGCGGCACCAATGTGGTGCGAGGATGAGACTTTGCCTGCCCACTTCGCGATATTGGGATGCAGCTTGGTAAGACTAATGGAGTACTCGCCATCTTCGTATTCGGCCAGGCGGTTGATGGGCGGCGGCAGAGGACCTTGCTTTTTAACTCGCCTCGACCTGGATTTTTCCCTTTTCTCTTGTGGTGCCTCGCTCTCATGAGCGCTAGATTTTGTGCGTTCCTCAGCTTCCTGCTTTGTATTACTGGACTGCGCCTGCATTGGCGCCTTCCCCTTGTCCATTCTCTGTCCCTCACTCATGGTGCCGGAGATAGAAATTACAGTCACTACAAAGCTTAATTTCGCACTTCTCCTTTTCACTGCGCAGCTCAGATTTACACTGGTAATTCTGGTGTTCTGAGTAAGGGCCCTTTTCTAGGAATGGAAAAACAACATTAATGGCGTGAGGGGGAATTTAAAGTGATTTGCCCGAAGTAGGTAGAAAGCGCCGTTATTCCTCGGCGGCCGCGCGTGGGATCTTCTATTGGAAAGCGCAACTCGTACGCGGTTGGCCCCTGTGCGCTCTCTTCTTAATGACATCTTCTTTGAAATCCGTGCAATCATTCCTTAAAATCTTTGAACTTCGTGCTTTCAATGACATCATCGCCGCCATTTGGGCACACACTTCGAGGTACCAAACTTGAGGAAGACTCTGACCAAGTGCGCTCAAAAAGTGAGCGCGGTCCAACTTCGCGTTACGCAAGGTGCGCCCTTGGGGGGGCCATACTTAGAAACATTTCACCATGCACCTTGCTTCCGGGATGCGCCAGTCAGAGTGCGCAAAAATTTGAGTGCGCAGCCCGATTGCGCTCAGAAAATTTGCGCAGTCAGGCAACGACACTTAGATAAATTTTTCCCATTTCTCTATCCTTTCTGCCCGGCTGCACTCCGAAAAGGGTGCGCAGCCCGATTTCGCTGCGAAGTCGGGCGGCGCGCCCAACACTTGAAAAAAAATTTGGGTTTTTCTTGGTCGCTTTTACTTCTTAAGCTCCCGACGTCGCACAATGTTAAGAGCGAAGCCCGACTTCGCTGCGAAGTCGGGCGATTTTCTGCCTTGGTTAGACTTGAATAGCCGCACAAAACTTTGCTTCTTTTTTCATACTTAGCCTTCTTTTGACTTAAAAGCTGAAAACTAAATGACTGAAAGAAATATTCACATTCTGAAATAAACTGAACTACAGGAAATATTCAAACTCTTGTATCTTGGCTATCCATCCTGCCCTCTTGTGACCTAGCTCCCCTTGGATGATGAAATTTCTGACATCCGGATGTATCACAAAGACAGTTATCCAACTTTGGGAGACAAAGTGCTTGAACTTTCTCAGGGATCTCATAACTGCATGCACTTGCCGCTCAATAAAATTGTATCTTTCTTCATGCGGCTGAATCACCTGGCTTAGGAATGCTATGGGGCGCTCCTTGCCATCATCCCCCTTCTGAGTCAGGACTGCAGCGTAGCTTTCGAGCTCTCCCACCGCAAACAGGATGAAATCCTTGGAGTAGTCTAGATTTATTAACACTGGAGCCTGGGAAATTCTAGCCTTGATTTCTTCAAAGGCTTGTTTCCTTTTGTCAGTCCATACGAATTCAGCATTCTTTTATAGGAGCTCAGCCATGGGCTTTATTACTTGTGCAAAGTCTGGCACAAACTTTCTCACGAAGTTGATTTGACCAAAAAATGATTGTAGCCCCTTTTTGTCAACTGGGATGGACAAGCGAAGAAGAGCTTCCGCTTTGTCAGGATCGACTGCAAGGCCCTTCTCAGAAATAACGTGTCCCAGTAGTTTGCCTTCTCTCACCGCAAAGACTGACTTCTTCGGGTTGATGGAAATGCCGAATTCACGACATCTCTCAAATACTTGCTGCAAGTGGGAGGCATGGTCCTCTCTTTTGTGTGAAAACACAATCATGTCATCCAAGTAGATGACAATGATCTTGTTGAGCAGCTCTCGGAACGCGAAGTCCATAGCCCTTTGAAATTTAGCCCCGGCGTTAGAAAGACCGAAGGGCATATGCTGATATGCAAACGTTCCCCATTTGGTGGTGAACGTTGTCTTGTGTTGATCTTCGTCCTTCACCCATATTTGGTTATAGCCGGAGAAACCGTCCAAGAGAGAGAATCTCTAAGCTCCAGCAACTACGTGGAGGATTTGATCAATTTGGGGGAGTGGGTAATGATCCTTCAGTGAAGCCTGATTGAGGTTTTTGAAATCCACGCAGAGGCGGATGTCTCCATTCTTTTTCCTCATAGGGACCAGATTTGCGACCCAAGAAGAGTGCTTGATGGGGTAGATGATTTTGGCCTCCAACATCTTCAAGAGTTCAGCTTTCATCATGGCTTCAATTTTTGGGTTCACCGCCCTTTGCTTCTGTCGGAAAGGCTTTGCATTATCTTCCAGTTCTATAGTATGCTAGATCATCTCTCTGTCGTACCCCTTCAGGTCTTGGTAGCACCAGGCCACGATATTTGGGTACTCTTTGCATAGAGATCGGATCTACTCTAACTCCTCATCAGTGCAATCCGTCCCGACCTTAATCACCTTTCCAGGTTCCAGATCCAGGTCCACGTACTGCTTGGGGTCCACTTTGATCCTGTGGGATATGGCTCTATCGTTCTGATCAAAGAGGCTCTCCAGGGTAATCAGTCCTTTCGGGACATGATTATTTTTTAACTGTATCAACCCCTCGTATTGCTCGTCATTAGGGTCTCTACCTTCGATTGTACTAGCTTCATTTATCAAAAAGGTGACGATATCTTCGTCACAGTCGAATACCTGCCAGTGGGTGTCCTTGTCAGGCACAGAAAGCCTGTAAATGATACGAACCGGCTTCGGCTTCTGGACAGTGTCATCAGCCAGGATGTGCCTGGCTCCAACAGACGTCGAATGTCAGCATGCTTATTCTTTTCATGAGATATGGCTTTGACATTTAGAGAGTCAAACGACTCCATCAGATCCTAGACATGGTTGCGGTACGCCTTGAGGTAATGCTTCTTGGAGGCGCACTTATTGGTAATCTGGTTGCACACCAGCTCTGAGTCGCCAAAGATCTGCAAATGCTTTATCCCAAGTCTCTCTGCCTTTCTCTGCCTTATCGGGAGGTACTCTTTTCCAGGACCTCGCAAACCTCACGTTGAAGTCCGATATCTCCTCTTGCGGATGGCGTTGAATACTTTGAAACGGGTGCAACAATGAGGAGGGATCAGCAGACTCGTTGCAATTCTTCACTAGCCTGCCTGCTGACTGGGGACATCCCGTGATAGCTCCTTCTGGCAAAGATCTCCACCAATAGAGAAGCTTCCCTCTCAGAGAAAGGGCTAATAAACGGGTCTTAACACTCTCACTAGTGATAGAGTGTAGTGCAGCCAAGGCCAAAATATCTTGGATGTGCTCGTATGCTGTTTTCCAGGAGCCATCATACGTAGGAATGGATTTCAAGGCAGCAGGAGGTATAGCTTCTTGTCCAACTAGAGCCAAGGGCCCTGTCGAATCAACTGCTAGGAAGAGGTCGTCATCATTTTGTTGGGCAGCCATGTCTTCTTCCTCTTATTCAAGCTAATCAGTAGTATAATCAGTATCAGTGTTGTCCGAAGTTGTAGGTTGTTCTTCAATTTCGGCCTCTCCAACTTCAGCTTCTTCAACCTCAGCTTCTTCTATTTCAGCTTCAGCTTCGAGTTCGTTTTGGTGAGCTTGGTAGTCAGCCAGCCTTACGTGCTCTCTAGGAGCGTTGATGTCGATTTCGTAGAGATCAGGCTGTTGTCCTGAGTTCCTTGCTTTCCACCTTCTTGTATGCATGAAGGCGCTTTTGATATTGGACCAGTCTCACGGACTCAGAGAATATTCAAGTAGTGCAGAGTCGCCAAGTGTTCTGATTTGATAGCAATGAAGCGAACACCGATGCTTCGATTCTGTTTTGGGGTGGGAAACTCCCGGGTCCCACCGGGCGTGCCAAAGAAACTGTTGGTTACGAATCTGCCACTAGGATAGGATTTAGTGTAATGCGCCCTAGATTCGCCCAGCAGATTGAAAGGCCGAAAGGAAGGGATGCCTTCCGTGCCAATCTTCGGAGTATGCCGGCTTCCTATGTTTTTTCTCGATTTGGTTTAAGCTTAGAGTGCAGGAAAGAAATTAAAGATGCAGAAAGAAATACAAATATGATTGTTCCGGGTGGGGAAGATAAGCAGCACGGCAACAGCCAATCACCACTACTAACAACAATTAAACACAAAATATGTTGCAGAAACTATCAACACCATTCATCCTATGTATCCTTCACTTTTGCATTCCAAGAATATAACTATCAAATACCGATATCCAGAAAAGCAGAATAACAGTAAGCAATAACATAAGCAACATGAGGCAGAAATACTCAGTAAAGGCAACATACAAGACAAAGACAATCAATAGAGCCAAGTATATTCATATTCAGAAGCAAACGCACAGCTACAGCAGTTCCCTAGCAAGATATCCCCCTTCCACCCTTTTACAATGATATGGCGCAGCTATTTATAGCGCAATTTCCCCCCGATTACAACTTTGGGCACAAAATCCCAGACCTGACAAAAGCTGGAAAAAGCTGAGAAAAGCGGCTAATGTCGACCTTTGCCGGTATGGAATGTACTTGCAGCAAGGTTCGCCTGAAAACCTAGCAGCTACGTGGCAGTGCGGTATATGAAACCTCGAGTCAGCTTGAATGAGGGTAGTTGCGGTACAACAAGTTAGTTCACGCTCACACACCTTCTGTTACATCTCTGACTCAAATCTCGAGGCTGGACACCTGTCGGAACCTGATAAGGGGGAAAAATATGCCTTTGAAGCTCATACTTTCTCTCCTGCCCGACTTCGCCCAAAATTGGAGCACAACCGGGCAGCGCAGGGTGGAAGCAGCGCAGTTGGGAAGGCCTTCGTGCCTTAGAAATTTTCTGGGCAGGTTTTAACGTTCTTCGCCCAAGTGCGCACAAGTCAGCGAGCGCAGCCCGACTTCGCTGTGATGTCGGGCGGATCAACACTTGGGAAAATTTCTGATGCCTTCAAGCGAGCCGTCCTACTGCGCACAAACCTGAGGGTGCCGCCCGACTGCGGTCCCAACACTTAACCATTTTTTGGATATTCTTCTCATTAACGTCGCCCAGGTGCGCATGAAATTAGGAGCACAGCCCGACTTCGCTGCGAAGTCGGGCGGCTCAAGACTTAGCATTTTTCTGGGCTCAGCTCTGACAATTTTGCTCGGGTGCACACAGATAGGCAAGCGCAGCCCGACTGCGCTGCGCAGTCGGGCGAACAACAACACTTTGAATATTTTTGGGCAGATTGGCCCACTCAAAGGAACAGTCAGAAATATGGGGGAGGAGATGGAGAGAATGAAAATGATGGCAGAAAATAAAGGGGTAGTGGAGAAGGGGAGAGAAGAAAGAGGGAAGGTAAAGCAACATCCTTACAAAAAATTCGAAGACATGGCACCCCGTGCAAAATATGGCAACAGGAAACATTGTTGTTAAGTACGGAAGATGAGGTACAAGGAAAACAACCAATAGCCGAAGAAGACTTTAGCATAAGGGAAGACGCCAACGTAGGTGTGCAAGGAAATGAAGGGTGGATAGTGAAAAGCAAAGCAAGCGGCAGGAAGTTTGCCAACGGGTGTAGAGGACAAGAGTCAGGCACTAGAGCAACCGTGTGCAAGTACTTGGGAAGATAGACCAACACCACATTTCATATATTAGCGGAGAAGGTTAGAAGAAGGCTATTTATAGAAAACAAAGTACCAAGGACAAAAACGTTAGAAGAAGAATAGCAAGATGAACCACCAATAGTCAAAAGGGATTAGACAAAATTCCCAAGGGGGCTATCGTCAAGTGATGAAGGAGGAAGTCCACCAATGGCTAATGTTGCTACTAGAGCGGGTAAATAGAAATGCCCACTCTTATGGGAGAAGGGAAAGAGGACCCAGTCAGACATATTGGCACATGTACCATTGTTTGGAAAGCAAATTGGGTAAGACAACCAAATGAATGGTTGCAATTATTTCTTGCCACATTGTGAGGACTTGCAATAGATTGGTATTTGAAGCGAGAAAATAAACCAACATTTCAACTATGGAATACAATGAAAGATGCATTCATCAATGAATTCCAACCCTTCAGGGATGATATAGAGATCATTATAGAAATATATGCTGCAAAGCAAGGAAAAAATGAGGATGTTAAAGCATATAATCAATCATTGAAGCAGTTGATTGACAAAATGCAAATGCCACTGGCTGATGGACTAATTAGGAGATGATTCATTGATGGAGTATTACCCAAATATAAGAAGAAGATGAAGGTGGTTTTATATTCAACATATGTTGAAGCTTTAAAAAGATCAAAGAACTTTGAAACTGAATCGAAGTAGACAGTAGACAGTAGCTAGAATTGTAGGACATCCCAAGAATGAAGATTTACATAGTGATACAAAAGACAAAGTTCATCACGCTATCCAATCTTTCAAAAAGAATTTGATAAAATGATGGAGGTTAAGGGTGAAACCAAGAAATATCGGAAGGATATATGGTGTATTGATTGCAAGACCGAAGGACACACTAATGTCAATTGTCCTAGGGATGCATATTGTAATAAATGTTATATGTTGGGACATGAAATTGTAGATTGTCCATTTAATCTGAAGGGGGCAAGACACAAAAATCTAATGGTGCAAGAGGAAGAAGAAAAATCGAATGCCCAAAGAAATGGACAAGGTGCAACTAGCGGTGGTTATAGGAATAACCGTCGAGGAGGCAAGCCATACCAAGGCAATTGATAGGGAGGTCAAAGTCGGTTGAAGTATGATTCAGAGGGCAAACCAGTCATACAATGTCACAATTGCTAAGAGTGGGGGCATTTTGCAAAAAATTTTCCTGCTCCTCAAACAAACGAGACAACAAGGAATAATGTAATGCATGTGTTGATGGTGTAGTCCAGGAAATCACAAGGAGGTTAACTATCCAAAGAAAGTGAATACAAGAAACTCGCAGAATATCAATTTTCTTGACATTGACATACCACCAATGGAAAATGAAGAAAAGGAGAAAGATATATTGGTCATTGTATATAGGGGTGAGTGCATTCCCGGGATAGGCGTGATGACAATCAGGACAGTCAGGTTCCAACTTATACACCTATAGATTGTTTATGGACGTCAAAGGATCAGGTGTCTAGATGTCTATGACCAGACGTCACAGAGGCTTGACGTCATAGGATGGTTAGACGTCATACAGGAAGCTAGACGTCACACAGGTAGCTAGACGTCACACCTGTGGGTAGACGTCACATCGGGTGGGTAGACGTCACACGGGTATTTAGACGTCACACCGGTAGCTAGACGTCACACCGGGTGGGTAGACATCACACCGGGTGGGTAGACGTCACACCGGTAGCTAGACGTCACACGTCAGCTACTTTGGACGGCTAGCCGTCTGACGGCTGCCCAGACGTCAAAGGCTAGACGTCTCCCGTTCTCCTTGTTCACCTTGTACCTGCAATAAACCTCGCCCAACCGTGTCCTTGCTGCAACCATCAACCTGCAATGCTTATCAAGATGAAAACCTGCAATCACTAGTCAGTGCAATACAACCTGCAATCTCATAAACTCACAACATCACCATACACAGAACAAAACTTCCGTACAAGAGCATTGGCATTCGTAGCAAAATGTGATCATGATGATATATGTACAATGTTTGAAGAGGGGGGTATAAATAGGGAGGCGAAGTAGTTACTGCAACTACTTCACTCTCAACTACCCCAACCGTCTTGCCTTAACATAATTAGATGCTAACTAATCCTAAACGTCTAACCATGGACATCTAACACACTAGTTAGCCCATTAACAATGACGACTAGTTTTGTCATCTAGTGTCTAGCACGTTTACAATAAAGCCTTCCTTTTCCTTGGTTGATTTTACAAAATCACATGCAACATATATATTCCAAAATTGCTATGTACAATCAAAATTGGTGGACAACATTATTCCATCTAGTTCTAGGATTTGTCTTGCTTAGAACTGTTGTCTACATCTATCCTGCCCTTCGAAGAATTTGATGTCCTTAGCGACTTTCTTCGTTCCACTGAAGGGGTTCCAGCATCCGTGGGTGTTGAACTCTGTGGATTGGCAGCCTGGAATACCTTCGTGTACTCCTGGAGTTGTGCCCGCAAGCTGTCCCGTTCATCCTTGAGCCTCTTAGAATAGTTGAAGTACTTGGCCCATTCTACTCCCAAGGCATTGGCCCGATCTTCAGTCTGCTTGAGACTGGATAACAACTTTGTTTCCCTACTTCGAAACATATCCTTCAAACGCTGTTCTGATATTGATGGAGCGGTTGTAGCTTTTTGTGCCAACTGCTGTTTCGCCAGCCGCAGTTCTTCTTTCAAGGCTGCCTGTTCTTTTTGCCAATTTTCTCTTTCCTAAGTCCAAGCACGCTCATGTTGGCTTATGTTAGCTGTAAATGATTCTGCCTGCTTGATCAGTAGTTTCTTCGCACTTTTCAGTTGTGAGACTTCCGCCTCTGATTCGGACAGTTGGTCTTTTTCCTCCAGTTGGGTTTTCAAGTCCTCCATAGTCTGTCCGAGTTCCAAAAGTTCCTTTTTAACTTCATCTATTCGTTCCATTCCTTCTTCTAAGAGGCGATCCTTCCTTTCCAAGGCTTCCTTGGCTTCTTTTTCAACCTCCTGCTTTGCTGAGTGCAAATGCTTGATCCCTTCTCCTAACCAGGTCAACAAGTGTGCGAGGAAATTTAACTGCATGTATATTGGCAGTAATTCTGGCACCACTTCATCATGTGTGCCGTGTTCCACGGGATGCTGAGGAGGGTTATTATCGTGGTCGTAGATATATACCTGCGCTGTCTCCAGATAGAGGCTTGGTGTCTTATCTAGCAACTTTTTTTTTTTTTAAAGCGAAAAACCCCTTGCGGGGCCGCCTTGGTCTAAGAGACCACGAAAAGGGGGTTCTACACCATCAAAGTCACCCGGGGTTGCACCCAGCCCTGCTCGCATCAACATTATCAATTGGATTTTGGGTACCCAATTCAGCTTTTTGGTAGGGTGGAGATTCGAACCTGGGACCTCCCTTGGAGGATTGCCCTCTCCTCTCCAACTCACCTACAACACACGGGTAAACTAATTTATAGTGGAAAACACCCCTTTCGAGGTGCCACTTTCAACAGGTTGGGCATAGGAGGAATGGAGCCTTGTCGGCCTCTACCGAGCACATAGGACATTCCTAACTATACCATATATCTACAGGATGGAGACAAGGGGAATGGAACCTGGGTCGGCCTCTACCAGCACCCAGGGCATTTACCATTGCACCACAACAAGCAGATTAAACTAATTTATAGTGGAAAACACCCCTTTCGAGGTGCCACTTTCAACAAAGTTGGGCATAGGAGGAATGGAGCCTTGTCGGCCTCTACCAGCACATAGGACATTCCTAACTATACCATATATCTGCAGGATGGAGACAAGGGGAATGGAACCTGGGTCGGCCTCTACTAGCACCCAGGGCATTTACCACTGCACCACAACAAGCAGATACTAATTTATAGTGGAAAACACCCCTTTCGAGGTGCCACTTTCAACAGTTTGGGCATAGGAGAAATGGATCCTTGTCGGCATCTACCAGCACATAGGACATTCCTAACTATACCATATATCTGCAGGATGGAGACAAGGGGAATGGAACCTGGGTCGGCCTCTACCAGCACCCAGGGCATTTACCACTGCACCACAACAAGCAGATACAACATTAATTTATAGTGGAAAACACCCCTTTCGAGGTGCCACTTTCAACAGGTTGGGCATAGGAGGAATGGAGCCTTGTCGGACTCTACCAGCACATAGGACATTCCTAACTATACCATATATCTGCAGGATGGAGACAAGGGGAATGGAACCTGGTTCGGCCTCTACCAGCACCCAAGGCATTTACCACTGCACCATAACAAGCAGATTTATCTGGCAACTTTTCAATGCCTTCCATCGTTTGCAAATGGGCAGTGGGTAGTGACCATGGTTGTCTCGCATAAATGCTTGAGATATCCTTCCGCCACAGACCTTGAGCCGCCCACTTAACCAATTGGTCTAGTTCTTCCTCTATCATACCTTGCCATTTTTTCCATTGACCCATACATGCAATATTGAACTACAAGCGAAAACTGTCCATGATCTTTCTCAACTTTTCAAAGTATGCTGCCACTTGCTCGTCCATATTATCCGACGGGTCCATGAGATTGGGCACTCGGACAAGGAAATCCTAGGACCAAGTGTTCGTCTATTCTTCCTCCTGTGCAATTTCTTTCCCTTTCTCTGCTTGGTGAACAGGTGGTCTGTCTATTGCTCCAGACTGTACTGGAATCTGGCTGTTCTGCCCTTCCTGTTCCTCCATGTTTTCCAAATCTATTATTTGTGGGGGTTGTTTTCCCTCACTCGTAGGGATCTCCATCTCTTTAGACATCGTTATTTTCTCCAAAATAGGCTTTTTTGCCTCAGGTGTCAACTATCCTATAACCGGTGGTGGTAGGCCCTCCTCTACCCCAGGGTTACTGCTTATTTCCAAAATACTTGTGGCGGCTGATTCCCTAGCTGCTGCGGCAAACATGTCATCTATTGAAAATGTACTCAAAGTAGCTGATAGTGAAGTTAGCCTCGCCAAAGATACCTCAGTCAGTTCTGGTGAACCTGTGCGGGCCATAAATTCAGCCTCCGCCAGGTACTCATTAGGTCCAAATTGTTCAGCCAAACTAGTTCCGGCTGCCTGATCATTAAGAGCTAGAGGTATGGCAAAATCCACTTGCTCCTGTGTTGACTGTTGTTGCTCTCGGGTGCGAGCTGCCTCCAAATTATCAGCTATCTTCTGCAGTGCTTCCTGGGAGAAAGCTGGGGGTGGCACATTGAATCGCCCCTTCTTTCGTTTAGGCTCTTCTGGAGATTGGGCATCCTTTTCTTTTTGTGATTTTTCCTCCCTAACTTGTGCCACTATGCGATCCTCCCCTTCTAGCGCGGCCACCAGCTTCTCCTGACGCGGTTTGTGCGAAATTTGCTTGACTCGAATCTTCACCGGCGTTGTCTTCTTTGCTGGTTGGGCATCCATCCATCTCCAGATAGATGGTGCTAGATCTGGTAGCTGTCTGGGGGTATCAAAGTCCGGGATCGGGACTCTTGCTGTTCCTGCTGCGTCCAAGAGCAACCCAATGGCATGGAAATCCATAGAAAAATTCTTTGTAGTCCTCATCAGAAAAGTCTGTATACGCATTGTGTGTTGCCCAATCATATTGTACACCCTGTGCTATCCCCTGTAGGTATGGAATCAACCATATGGGCAAGTTTGTACTACGTTGTTCTCCTGACAACCTCGCCGTGATGACATTCATAATTACCTCCAGTCCGTCATTTCACAGTTGTGCCTGTTTTATTCCTATTCCACCATGAACACTTAACATAGCGTCCACATCTCTCTTCAGGTTGGTGACGCTCATGATTACTTCAAGTGTCTCTTTCGTATCCACTCTCATTCAACACCGGCTTGCCCTTTCGTGGAAGTCCAAATGCACGCTGAAAAACTCCGGGAGAGAAATCAATCACTAGTGTAGTATCCCCTATTTCTACAAAACTGTTGTGCCTCCCTTCATCGTACGTCTCCACCATCTGCAGCAGATATTCTTTGAAGAACTCTTTCTCGAAATTAGGAGCCTGTAAGATGAAGTGCACTCCAGCCTCTTTGAGCTTTGCCCGTACTAGGTGGTTGGTTGGTGTCTCTGCCCACCATTGACGGAAATAGTATCCTGTTGGGCACAACTAGGTGATTTCCTCCAATGGTATGGGCGCTTTGCCACTTTGATGGATTTCCTCAGCTGCTTCTCTTCGGCTCCGAACCTATCCTCCTTCTAGACTTTTGATCTGTCCCCGCATTTCAACTTCCTGTTGATGTCGTAATATTTTGGCTACCACTGATTCCGTTTCCGGATCAGTTCGGACTGACGTTTTTCCGGATTTCTGGTGTGCCATCTTTGTCAATTTCCCTCCTATTTCTTCACTTGTCCAATTCTTTCGGACGTTGAATCAACCTGTCACTTATGTTGCAGCCGTCGGCTATTTCTACAAGACGTCTCTTGTCACCGGACGTCTTCCTCCTTTGCTCGTCTGTTCCGGTTGATTTCTTCCCTCTTCTAACCTAGACGACTTCTACACTAGACGTCTCCCATCCTTGCCTAGACGTCTTCTATTCCTACTTAACGTCTGTTGTTCTAGACATCAATTCTGCCGTCTAGAAGTCCGTTGCGCCTGCTTTCTTAGCCGTCAAGCCTACCCTCTAGACGTCCACCACGCCTGTTGTTCTAGCTATCAAGCCTGTCGTCTAGATGTCCACCGCGCCTTCTATCCTAGCCGTCAAGCCTGCCATCTAGACGTCCGTCGTGCCTGCTGTCCTAGCTGTCAAGATTTCCGTCTAGACGTTCGCTGTCCTAGATGTCAACTTTGTCATCTGCTGCGCCTCTTGCTTCGTCATCATTGCTGGCACTGTTTATTTCCTCCGTCGGCTGACGTCTCCGGCGATTATTTCATCTTGGGGGAGTTTTCGAGCGTGACTGTTGCTGCTGTTTTATAGTGGCTCACGGCACAATACGCCAGTCAAGTTGTTTTTCTTCTTCCGGTTGATGCCGTGTTTTCAGCTCACGGGACTGGTGGGTACTGGCCCGTCGTCTGACATTATTGGTGGCTTGCTGATTTCTTTGTGCTGCCAGACATATTTGTTCCATCCGTTCTTCTACAATGCGGATTTCTCCTTCTTCTAGGTTAGCATTATTTTTATCCAAATGTTCTACTACATCCTCCAGGTGTCTACTGGTCATATTTGGGCGTGTGATGTCATTTTCTGGATGGGCGGGCACTAGTGGAATTTGTTCCGTACTTCCATCATTTCGTCGGATTATTATTTAATCATCCAAGTAGTGAAACCTCTCCCCTTCTTGTGCCTGTTGATCAAGTTCATTTTGAATGGGTTGTTGTTGTCTTTGGTGTTCCTTGTTTTGGTGGGATCGTCTGGCTCTTAGACCTCTTCCTCGGCCTCTGTCATTTCCTGCAACTTGCCCTATCTTGATCCCTTTGTTCTAAATTGGGATTTCTGTCCCAATTTCCTCTTTTGCGGACCTAGTTACCGCGTCCTCAGCCTCCTTCTGATCAAATCTTCCTAATGTTGGGTTGTCGAACTCCCAGCTGCCCAAGATTCGATTGGTCCCTCAGTAATTCCTAACGATGTCTTCGATTCCTACGAGCTCGCTGAGACGGATCTATCGGTATGTTCTTAGGAGCACGTAGTAATGGGTTGGCTTGGACTAAGTTCTCAGATGGTCCTTGCGGTCCTATCTGATAACCAGTCGACCTATTGGTAACTGGAGGGGAATTTCTTCCTCTCGAGCTACCGGGATGGAGGTCAACGACGCTTCTCCCTTGGTCAAGTGCTCTCGGAATTCCTAGCGGTCTTCCGAGTACCTAAGTTATCTCTACTACAGGCTTCGTTTATCAGTTGTGCTCTTGTCTCTGGTGGATGGTGTAAATGCGCAAGTGTTAGTTGGTGCAAGATCCTCAGTCTCCTATCGGCCCTTATCAGTCTTCGTCTCCATCTACTTTCCTCAAAGTGTCGTTGCATGGCACAATGAGTTAAGTTTTCCTGATATTATTCTGAAAAGACTGAATCAGTGCTGGAGTCATTTCCTTCTGTCATGTTCATTGGCCATTCTGAGGTTTCTTGAACCTGTTGCTGCAATCTTCTTACTTCCCTTCTGTGCTGTCGTAAGTCAAGTGCAGCCATCCGATACCTGGCTACCTCTTCCCGTTCTGTTGGATGTCTCATGGCTCCAACATATGGTGTTCTCCATGCACGAGGTGGTGGTACTTCTGGCATCATGTCTTCATTCAATCCTTCGTCGTACTCGTCTTGTGGGCTCAGTGAAGCATCATCTTTTATTATGTGTGTCGTTTCTATAAATTTGACACCTGGTTGTCAAATGTGATCTTCATCCCTCTGTCTGCTATGATCTGGGTAAGGACTGGCATATGGTATATCAGGAATCTGTGGTAGGTTTTCGTCACTACTTGACTCCTCCCACCAACTTCCTGTTTTTGGTTTTTCTGGTACCGTCTCGATATCCTTCCATATGATGGCTGCCATTTCCTTCCTGCTTATTTAATATTTGATAGTCGAGCTTTGTCCTGCTTCCCATATCCTCGGGTCTTCTTGGATATTCTTTCATCTCCTGATGGTTCATGGACATTGAGCTTGAGGAATCTTATAAATTAAGCATGATTTTTAATGTGGCTGAAGAAGAACTCCTAGAATGTGCACCTGTTGCTATTGCTTTTCCTCTTCTATTTTCCACTGGGCTTACAACATCTTCCTTTTCTTCCTCCAAGGAAATTAAATTGCTTTATGAAGAGTTGCCTGTTGCACTTCCTCTTAGTCCTCCCTGTTCTAATTCTACCCATTCCGCTTGACATGCTTCATGTCTTTCATTCACTCATTGCATGGTTGTGTCCAACTGCTGAATCACCTATTCCCGCAACTGATTATTGTATTGTCTTAGTGTTTCATATTCTTCTTGCAACCTTTGGGTCTCTAACCGCATTCATTGCAGAAGTCTAGATCCCTCTTCTTCATCTTCTTCTTGTTCTTCTTCTTCTTCCGAAACTTCTTGTAGAGCGACCTCCGTCAGAGTCTGAAGTCAGTCTCCCGCATTGTTATTTGGATTCTAAACCTGCTGTTGCAATATTTGTTGCTCTTCTTCTCCATCGGTTCCAAATAACCAATCCAGGTTATGTGTTTCCTCCCTTTGAACAACACGACTCTGCTTGTCAGTTTCATGGGATTGTATTCCTGGATCTGTCCTTGTTTCGGAAGTTCCTGATTGTTCTAGGTTGATCATATTTACCTAAACATGTGGTTTGTATACCTTCAAATTCGAACCATTAATTACCTCGGGGCATAGTGTTCCATCTAGATTTCTCAGTTTTACTGCCCCGTTCTCTAGTACTTCTGCCTAGAAGGGTCCAAGCCATAGGGTCTTCAATTTTCCTAGCTTGAGTTCTCTCTTCCCGTTGTACTTCAGTACTAATTCACCAGCCTTGAGATCCATCTTCCGGAGATGCTTATCATTCCAAAATTTCCTTCTCTTCTATGCGATCTCCATAGCCCATTGTGCCATTACCCTCTTCTCATCCAACCGTACCAAAGCTATTAATCGTTCTTTCATGCTATCTTCGTCATTCAGCCGATTGTCCACTGCCACTCTTAAGCTTGGTACAAGGAATTCAACAGGTACCACTGCTTCCTGTCCATACATCAGTTGAAAGGGTGTATGATTCGTGGTGGGCTTGAAGGTGGTTCTGTATGCCCATAACACTGCTAATAACCGTTCCTCCTAGTCGGCTCCTTCTACTCCACATGTCTTATACATGATTGAAACCAAAAAAAAATTTGTCGCTTCCGCCTGCCCATTTGCTCTAGGGTAATACGGACTTGACAAGGAGTGAAAAAATCTGAATTCTTCCGTCAAGTTCTGGATAATTGCATTTACAAAATGGCCTCCTCTGTCGCTTGTCAATTGTAGAGGTATCCCGAACCTTGTAATCACTTGTTCGTACAAAAAGTGAGCCGTACTTTTTTCCGAGTTGTCCGGTAAATCTCTTGCTTCTACCCATTTTGTAAGGTACTCCGTAGCAACTACGATATATCGGCATTTCCTTCTTCGACTTGTTTTTAAAGTACCTACAAAATCCAGTCCCCATCTCTCAAAGAGTTCCTGAGGCTGGGATGGATGTAATGGCATGAAATCTCTTTTCAATGGTTTCCCTGTTCTTTGACACGTATCACATGCTGTCACAAAATTCTTTGCATCGTGAAAGAGGGTGGCCACCATAGACCTGCCAACAGTACTTTCCTGGCTCTCGCATCTGGTCCCATGTGTCCTCCTGCCAATCTCTCATGTGTCTCTTTCAGGGTTTGTTGTACTTCATCCTCCATTATGCATCTTCGCAATATGTGGTCCTCCCCCATCTTGTAGAGCAATCCTGCAATCAAGGTGAAAGGTGTCGATTTCGTAATCACTTTTCTCCATTCGATTGTCGTTAGTTCCTTTGGCAGCTCTCCTATCGACAAATATTCCCCTATATGCTTGTACCATCCTGGTATTGCACTAATCATAAACAACTGGGCATTGGGGAATTCGTCTGGTATTCCTCCCTCTGCAGGTTCTCCGGAGCGAATCCTTGACAATTGATCAGCTATTACGTGTTTCTTTCTTGTTCTTACTACCACTCTAAACACTAATTCCTACAGGGTGACAAGTCATCGACTCACTCTTCCATAGATTGTTGGTTTATTGATTAAGTACAACAGGGCCTGATGATCCACATAGAAAGCAAAGGGGTTTTCTAGTAAATAGTGTCTATACTTCTGCACCGCATACACCATTCCCAGTGCTTCTTGCTCTATTGTGTTGTAATTCTTCTCGACTCTGGACAATAGCCGACTTGCAAAGTATATGGGCTGATCTAACACGAATTGGCCTTCTTGTGCCAATGCACATCCAATGGCAAAGTTTGAGGAGTCCACATGCACATGGAATTCCTTCTCCCAGTCTGGGTAAACTAGGATAGGTGCTTTCACCAAGTGGCCTTTCAATCCCTCAAACGCTCCCTGGTGCTCCTCTGTCCATTTGAATGGAACACCCTTTTGTGTAAGTGCGTCTAGTGGATGAGATGTCAGTGCATAGTTCCGGATAAACCTCCTGTAATATCCGACTGTCCCTAAGAAGGTTCTGACCGAGCTCACATCATGTGGCTCCTCCATTAGCAATATCACCCGTATCTTATCTAGGTCTGGTTTCAAACCCTCCTGGCATACTATGTGCCCTAGCAACTTTCCATATGGCACCAATAAGACACATTTGTTTGGATTTAATGATATTCGTGCTTTCCTGCACAATCCCATACATTCTTCTAAGGCCTTTAAATGTTCTTGTGTCCTGCCATACAGTGACCAATCATCTAGGAAAGCTTTGAAGTTCCCCGTGGACATCTTATCAAAAATGTACAAGATGATCCTCTGAAAAGTAGCTGGTGCATTGCATAGTCCAAATGGCATGCGGTTATATGCATATATCCCGTTTTCCACTACAAAAGTGGTCTTCAACTTGTCTTCTTCCGCTATGCTAATCTGGTTGTAGCCCGAGAATCCATCCAAAAATGAATATATCTTGTGGCTGGCTACTTCTTCCAGTATGGAGTCTGTGAAAGGGATCAGGAAGGGATTCTTTATGGTTACGGAATTCAAAATTCTAAAATCCACACAGATTCGGATTTTATCTACTTCTCTTTTTAGAGTAATCACAATCGGTGAAACCCATTCGCTTGTCGTAACTTTGAAGATAATGCCTGCATCCAACATTTTCTCAATTTTGGCATTCACCCTTGCTTCGTATTTGGGATTCATTATGTAAGGTCGCCTTCTTACAGGTTGCGCACCTTCAATCAGAAGAATCTTGTGTACGCAGAGTTCTGGTGGTACTCCCTTCAAGTCCTTATATGTCCACGCAAAAACATCCTTATAGTCCAGAAAAATCTTAAATCCTGCTGCTTTTAGGACTGGATCCCAATCATCTCCACGTTTGATCATCTTCTTCTCGCCATTTTCTCTCAAGTTTACTTGAATCATTTTAGGACCTTTATATTTGATGGATTCAGGGTCATTTGTTGCATTTAGTGCAGCAATGGGATGGGCTGGTTTATCTTCAATAACTGCCTCCCCCATCGTGAATTCTGCAAAATTCTTGGGAAATGTCCACTTCTCCCTTTCCTTGTCCTTCTCTGCTGCTATCTGTCTTTTATTGCTAGTTCCCTTTTCAGGTTCTTGTATCTCATCCTTTTGAATCTCCTTTCCTACATCTATGCAAAAACACTGGGGAGAAAATATCTCATAGTCTTCCAACTGCCAATGTAGTAAGCCTTTGTCCTGGTCATACTCATCTTCCATGCAATCTTCAAGGTGCAAGACTCCTTCCTCATCTAGTTCATACCATGTCTCACCATCTGATGAAGAGGATCCCGAATCATCTGAAGTGGCTATGTCTTGACTCACAGTTTGATTCTTCAAATTGATTATATACTTGTGCTGTCCCTGCTTAAAAGATAACCATTCCTTCTCCTAATTGTGGTTGACTTTTGTTGTTCTCAACCATCATCGTCCTAGCAATGCATCATATGCGGGTTTCTGCATAGCAATGACAACAAAATCCAAGATGAAGTCCTACTCTGCTATGCGTACCTTCTGATTCATCAAAACGCCTATTGTTTCAATGCCATATTGATCAAGCTATGTCTTTGATTTTCCTTGGTTGAACCTGTAACCTCTTAGCCAAGGACATATTGATAAAACCATATTTACTGCTAGGGTTAATGGAAACAATAATTTTTTGATTTTGAATGCAACCATGAACATGCAAAATAGAATTTTTAATTTCAAACAGATCTTTCGGAACACTATTTGGCCTATCTGACACAAAAGGTGTGGTTTCCTTAGCCAACACATTATTATTATTTTTCTCCAATCCCCATTTACTTAAAAATGCAACTTCAAATTCTTCCCATGTGTATGAAAAATTATGGTCATATTTAAAATTCTCATACCATTCTGAAGCTTCCCCTTGCAAAGAAAACCAAAGCTTACCTTTCCATTCCTGCTTAGAAGAATTTAATTTTTTTTTTCACTTGATCAACCATTCCCAAGCATCACTATCCTTTCCAGTAAATATTGGCAACTTCATGACCTCAATAAAATTTTTTTCTAAAGCAGCTAGGGTTTTAAACAATGAAAAATTCTTAAAAATAAAATTTCTAAGATCTCATCTATTTCTTTCTTCAAACAATAAAATTTGCAGATTTTCTTCTAAACAAACAAACAACTAATTTGCTTACCCGCATTGGGAGATATGAATTCTTTTCCCTTTGCACGAATTTTTTGCACATCCCAAAATCAGCCTCAAAAGCCCAATTTCAAACAGCTATAACTCTTTCAATACTTATCAGAATTTGACAAATGAGTAGTTGCTTATGTATTATTCAAAATAATCTACACAATGGTGCAAAAAAAAATCTGAAAATGACTGATAAAAAATTGATATGAATTTTTTCTGTTGAAAAATATTTCACACAGCCAAAAAACAGCATAAATAACCCAACTTCAAACAGCCATAACTTCCTCAATACTTATTAGAATTTAACAAATGAGTAGTAATTTTTGTAGTACTTGAAAGTTTGAAACAATCTTATGTAATGGAACAAAAATCTTCTGAAAATGACTGCTGAAAAAAAATATGGCCCCGCAAGATGTGACGTTTTTCTTAAAAAATGTGCCCTAGCTCTACAAAAACAACCCCACTTTGCCAAAATCGTTGCTTTGATACCAATTGTTATGAACCTCTCTTCTCATCAACAATAAATCATTCACCAATATAAAGAAATATCAAATATGCATCCACAATAACAATCCACACAATAAAATAGAGATATATAATACCCTTGAGGTAGGGCAACACCAAAAATACTCCTTAAGGAAATAATCACTCCACAAAATCTCCAGCTCCACGAGCCAAGACTCTTACAAAGAATACTTGATATGACTTTCTTTTACAATTGGGGGTATATCTTTCTTTATACAAGAATGTGATGGTTCACCTTCCATGAGTTAGAAGGTCACCCATGTGGTGATTCACCTTCCATGAGTTTGTAATATTATAATATGGCACTATGTTATATATTATTATAATTTTATGTCACCCATGCCATAATATAATATTATATTATATCCCCACAAGTATATACTTAGGTACCTAACATAATCTGGCATTGTATAGTTATTTTACTTTAGTGTGGTTTTATTTAGTTTATTTACTCTAGTTTGGTTTATCTTATTAGTTTTTTCTTTTTTTCCTTCTTGTTGCTATAGTCCTTTGTAATGGATTATTCCGAGGGAATTCCATTGGCCTATTTTAATCATCCATGCATCTTGATCAGATAATTCTGTGTTATCTATCTTGTGGTTCTATATTACCTAGAGTCTATGGTAACACTTTGTTTATATATGGCACATGCAGTCAAATAAATGACTTATTGGCCATACATAAGGAAATGGTCATAATGTCTACCATTTATATTTAAAGAGTATTGAAAATTCAGAATCTGGACATAATTATGGTTTTACAACCAAAGGAGATGTAATTAGAATTTATATTCAAGAAATATTCTTGATGAATAATATATGCAGAGGATAAAAACAAAATGTTGTAAGCCTGGTGCCACCACATCAAGTTTTAGAGAGGTAAATGCCAATTTTAAAACAGAACAATGTTTTTAGGTCCAATCTTAGTTTTATCAACCCTACCTTAAATCTACGATCTGTATTTGTTGTACAGCTTCTACTTTTTTAGTTATAACTGCTATGTCTGCATAGATATTTTTCATGCGTTTTACCTGTTTACAGTGGACTGTTGCCAGAATTACTGAAATACCTCTGGAATTTGGTTGCAGGTATATGATGAAGACTTGGGTGCTATAGAACCACATTATAGGTTCTATTATGATTGTTTGATGCGACCAAATTCTCGTTCTGTCATAACTGCATTGAAAAGAATTGCTGAGAAAGATTTCAGACTTGTAGCAACGGGACATGGTCCTCTCTTAAGGTACAATGTAGCTGAACTGATGAACAAATATGAAATGTGGAGCAAACAAGCACAGGAAAAGCAGCTTGCCACAGTGGCTGTGCTCTATGTATCTGACTATGGATTTAGTGATCGACTATCTCAGGTCTGGTTTTGGAACTTGCTATGATGCATTTTACATCTATTTTAACACATCTGGATGTAGTTTGTCTTTGTTAATAAATTATATGTGGATTCTTTATGGGGGGAGTCCTGTACAAAACAAAACATTACATTTGTTATTACGTCAAGAAGACCATAACGAAGCTTAATTTCAATGAACCAATCCTGGCTCACCTTTCCATAGAAGATTTTTCTCCTGCTCTATCTTCTTCCTACTTCTTGGGCTACTACTTTTCTCTGTCAATTCTTTGATATCAGTTTAAATAGAATCTCTATTGACCAATTACCTTCCAATATTTGAAATTTGTCCAATGCAAGGTTGAATTTCTGATTGGCTAATTCTTTTCCCACGGTATTTGCTTTTTTGTGTATATGTTGACACTTTAAAAATGTTGCATCTGTCAATAATTTTCATATCTTCTTGAATGCCTTCTTACGTTCCCCACCACCTATTTTTGTATCCTGTGTTAAAACGAATTCAGGACAAAGATAATATATTATTTTCTCAACTCTTTTTCCTGGGACCATATTTATACCCCAAATATTCAAAGGTATCATATTCATCATATTTTATTCTTATTTATGTATGTAAACCCACTTCTTGTTAATGTTTGTAATATCTGCCTCTAGCTTCCAAAATCAATTTCCTTCTGGGTTAAGGACCCGTACTGACAAGTACAAGGTTGTGAATTTGATTTACTTTGAGTGTCTTCCTCTATTCTTGTCATTCCCACAAATGTCTTCATCCTCAATCTCTTCCATTGTTCTAGATAAATTCTTAAATTGGCTAATCATCTTCATCTTTTAACTTCCTTGAAGAATCTAAAATACACAAGACAACTTCATACAACTCTCCTTTTTATTGCATTTTTTTTCCTGCAAGGAAATGATTTTCCACTTTTTAAAGAGTGTGGAGATGATTTGCCTAACTCATAGTCACTCTCTTCCACTTTCTCTCCTTTGAAAATTGACTCTAAAATTTTCTTTGTGGATTTAAGATTCTTTTGAATTTAATCTCTCACATTGCAGCTGTTCATTGAGTGTGTCCTTCTTGGTCCTGTTGCCACATTTTGCACGGGGTGCAATGTTTTCAAGTAAGCTGCTCTTATCTTTCCCCTCTTCTCTCTTTCCCGTTCTTCAGTTCTCCCATTCTCTCTCTTCCCTCCATTTTCATTCTTCCCTCCATTTTCATTCTTCCCTCTTTCCCTTAAGCTCTTCAAGACAGATCTCTAAAATGACAGCAGTGACCCAGAAAAAATTCTAAGTGTAAGGGCGAAGTCAGACTGCGCCCACTTTTCAGGGCGAAGTCGGACTGCGCCCACTTTTCAGGGCGAAGTCGGACTGCGCCCACTTTTAGGGCGAAGTCGGACTGCGCCCACTTTTCAGGGCGAAGTCGGACTGCGCCCCAATTCTGGGCGAAGTTGGACAGATTACCTGTCATGTCAGGCAGCACCATCCGACAGGTGTCCAACTTCGAAATCCGTGCCAAAACATGCCGAGCACATGGGCAAGCATGGGAGGCACTATTTTATAGCAGCTGTCACTTTTGAAGATATTTAAAAACCCTACCTGTTTCAGCTACCTGCAGTTCTGCTGTTAGTGGAGTTCTACTCAGCGCACTATCTGTACAGCTTTCAGAGAGCCCATGCTGCGGGTACAGTTCCATCCGACAAAGGTCAGCCTGAGCAACTCCACCGCCGCTCTTGTCGGCCCATGTTTATGCGGGACCTTATGCCCATGAATTGTAACGGAAGGGGATTCAGTCTATAAATAGCTGTGACATTCTCATTGTAAAAGGGTGGAAGGGGAATGTCTGTTAGGCAATCATTGTAACTGTGCCTTTGGCTTTTGCATAATACAGATATACACTTGGTGCTGTTCTAACTTCTTTTATTTTCTATGCTGCCTCTCTTTATCATTTTTGTCCCGTCTTTCTGTACTATTGCTTGTTGTTGTACTGAACTCTGGACTCCGGCATTTGGTAGTCAGGAATTACTGAAATACATTAATTAGAGGATACATAAGATAAAAGCTAGTTGCAGTTATAGGTTGTGCTTTGTACTAATATTGCTGTTAGTAGTGGTGATTGATGTGTTGCCGTGTTGTTAGTTCCTTGTAGGGAATGTCTACTAGGGAACCATTGTATCTGTGCTTCTGGTTATTTATGCAAAGCATTTTCTTGGCTGTTAGGATCAGTTCTTATGTTTATATGTTATGTTAATATTGTCGTTAGTAGTGGTGATTGATGCATTGCCGTACTGTTAGTTCCCCCCACCCAACTCCAATCTTATTTGAATTTCTTTCCGCATTGTTAATCTCTTTCCCTGCACTCTTAGCTTAAACCATAAAAACCCCACAGGAAGCCGGCCTTCTCCGGAGATTGGCACGGAAGGCATCCCTTCCTTCCGGCCTTTCAATCTGGTGGGCGAATCTGGGCGCATCAACACAAAATCCTTTCCCCATGGCAGATTCGTAACCAACAGTTTCTTTTGGCACGCCCGGTGGGACAAAGGTCCCACGTTTGAAGAGAGATTTTCTGATCAGTCCCCACCTGGCGCAACAGTTCCTAAGCACTCGGTGGGCCAAAGAAGTTTCCCATCCCCAAACAGAATTGAAGCACTGGTGTTCGCTTCATTGCTGTTCAAAATCAGAACACCTCGCGACTCTGCACGAACAAATTCTCTGAGTCCGAGTGACCGGTCCTAGCACCTTCATGCAAACAAGAAGGTGGCGAGCAAGGGATCCGAGAAACCCGCACTGCTTTTACGAACTAGATATCAACGCTCGAGGCGAAAATATCAGGCTGGCCGATTGCCAAGCTCGTGTTGACGAAGCCGAGGCTGAAATCCAAGAAGAAGCCGAAGCTGAAATCGAAGAAGCTGACAGTGAGCTAGAAGAGACCGAAGAAGAAGAGTTTGCATCTTCGGAAAGTTCCGACACTGAGTATACAGCCGACGAAGGAGAAGAGGAAAACATGGCTGCCCAGCAGCATATTGATGATGAACTCTTCCCGGCGGTAGACTCTACCGGGCCCTTGGCCCTGATCGGACAACAAGCTGTGCCCCCTGCTGCCTTGAAATCTATCCCTACGTATGACGGCTACGGCAAGACGGCGTACGAGCACATCCAGGACATCCTTGCCCTGGCTGCATTGCACTCCATCACGGACGAAAGCGTGAAGACCCGTCTGCTGGCCCTTTCCCTAAGGGGGAAGCTTCTCTACTGGTGGAGATCTCTGCCAGAGGGATCTATCACGGGGTGGCGCCAGCTTGCCAGTAGGCTCGTAAAAGGATGCAACGAGTCTGCTGACCCTACTTCTTTGTTGCATCAGTTTCAAAGCATCCAGAGACATCCTCAAGAGGAGGTGTCCGACTACAACATCAGGTTTGCGAGGTCCTGGAAACGGGTACCTCACGAACTTCGGCCTTCAGCTGGCATGGCTGCCCACTACTACCTGAGATCCTTCAACTCAGATATATGCCTGCTACTGAAGATTGCCAGAGTAAACACGTTTCCTGCTCTGTACGATGCTGCCCAGCAAGCTGAAGCAGATATCATTTCTATCGGCAGACTCCCGTCCAGAGTCAAGGAACCCATTTATCCTGACTTTCCCAGATCTCAGTATCCTTCAGCTTCTGGCAGTGCGCCCTCCACATCAGGGCAGCAACCCCAGCAGCAATGGAATCCGGCGCCAGTAATAACTCCTTACGGCCCGCCGCAAATACATTATTCTCACCCACCTCCTCCTCCACATTTTCCAGCACTTCCCGCTCCTCCGCAGTATATGCATTATTCCACTCCTCCATTAGCTGCATTGCCTCCACTGGCGCAGTTGCCGCCTCCTGACAACAACATTCAGAACACAATCCTCCAGGAGGTACGAGCTTTGGCCTCGGGTTATCACACCATGTCCAACGACATGATTGCTCTGAAAAAGAAGCAGGCCCAGATGGACCTTGCTCCTAGGAGGACATATCCGCCCCCGGCGCTAACAAGAGACAGACATCCAGAGCAACAGCTGCAAAGACGTCCGCCTCCCAGAAATGCTGCTATTGAAGACCAACCTGGTCCTTCCGACCAGGTCAACTGGTGCACTACGTGCAATGACCCGCATCCTGAGGAAGACTGTACGCTGCACCAGCACTATCTTCAGACTTTGGCGGGCAACACTGTAGAAGAAGAACTTTACATGATCCTCGATGACGAAGGCAACTTTGCCCTCCCAGAGGAAGATTTGGTGCCGCCGCTTGCCAAGGAAGGTAAGAGGCCTGCGGATCCTGCCGAAAAACCCTTAAAGGTGTACGCCAGAAGGGAAAAGGCACAGCCTGCAGGGATGCCACCATACAAGCGGCTGTGGCCTTACACAGCCCAGGAGAAGGCATCCAAAGACAAAACTCCAGTCAAGCCTCCTCCAGCAAAGGTAGCCCCCGTTCCCGCCAAGCCACCTATGGTAAGAGCTCCAGTTCTGAATAAAGCTCCTGTACCTCGGCCTCCAGCTGAAACCAAAGAACAAGCTCAGGAGAAGCTGAAGTACCCGTCTCTGACCAAGAGACAAAGAGTTGAGGCCACCCAGCAGTACCGAACGAAGTACGAGCCGGCAAAAGAGGCAGAAGGAGCTAGCACCTCGGGCTACAGCATAGTAGACGAGTTGAAAAGAACACCCGCTAGAATCAGCATGTATGATGCTCTTCTGCTCCCAGGCCAGGTGGATCTGCTACAAGAGTCTCTTAAAAACATGAAGAATGACAAGCAGATACAGCCCGCGGTCTTGGTTCAGCCTCTAACGGTCTCAGCCACTGGAAAGAATAGACCACCTCCCTTTTATCTGTCTTTACGGATGCAAGGGCACATAGTACACAATTGCATGGTGGACTCTGGTGCTTCCACGACAGTTATGCCGAAGGCCGTTTGCGATGTGATCGGGATGGAGTACACAAGGAGCAGCCAAGGCGTGCTGCAACTAGACGGCACCGCTGTCAAGACAGTTGGTGTCATTAAAGACATCCCTATCCGGCTGCATAAAGCCCTCGACATCGTGGTCATTCAAGAGGTCGTGGTTGTTGATTTGGCTCCCTACTTCGGCATGTGTCTCTCCCGAGAGTTCACTGCGAAATTGGGTGGGTACCTGTCTCTAGACTACTCACATATGGAAGTGCCCTTTAAAGGAAGAAGAATAAAAATCTTCAATGAGAAGCCTTCCACCTTCCTAAAAGAGAAGATACCCGGAGAAGAGTCGCAGGACTGTATGGCCCAGCTGGCTGAGGAAGAACTGGTGACGGTAGAACTGGCTGAGGAAGAACTGGTAGAGGAAGCCCTCGAAGTGCTGCAACTCGAAGATGAGTTCTCGTTGCGGGATTTTAATGCCATAATCGAGACAGAGCAAGGTTGTTACACCATTGTACAGCCCGAAAGGCTTGACAAGTCAGCTGTGAAAGAAGTGGGACCTACACCCGAAAAGCTATGGAAGCTTTTCTTTGACGGCGCACGATGCAAAAATGGCGCTGGTGCAGGAGTGCTCTTGGTTTCCCCAACCGGGATCCAAAAGGATTATACCTACAGGCTGGCCTGGAGTTGCACTAACAACGCGGCGGAGTATGAAGCTCTATGCTTGGGATTGTGGAAGGCAGAGAGGCTAGGTATTAAACACCTGCAGATCTTCGGAGATTCAGAGCTGGTGTGTCACCAGGTTACGAACAAGTGCGCCTCTAAAAAGCACTATCTCAAGGCGTACCGTAACCGGGTGTGGGACCTGATGGAGTCATTCGACTCACTGAATATCAAGGCGATATCACGCGAGAAAAACAAACACGCTGATATTCTGGCGTCTGTTGGAGCCAGGTACGTTCCGACTGACGACGTTGTCCAGAAACCGAAGCCGGTTCGCACCATTTACAGGCCTTTTGTGCCTGATAAGGACATCCACTGGCAGGTGTTCAATTGTGACGAAGAAATCGTCACATTTTTGATAAATGAAGCACATTCAATCGAGAGTAGAGACCCTGATGACGAGCAATATGAGGGGTTGATACAGCTGAAAAATAATCATCTCCCAAAAGGACTGATTACTCTTGAAAGTCTATTTGATCAGAATGATAGAGCTATATCTCACCGGATCAAAGTAGACCCGAAGCAGTTTGCCGACCTCGAGCTTGAACCTGGGAAAATTGTCAAGGTCGGGACAGATTGCACTTCAGAGGAACTTGAGCAAATCGCATCATTATGCCGAGAGTTCCACGACATCGTGGCTTTGGTGCTACGAGGACTTGAAGGGGTATGACGAGAGAGGTGATCCAGCATACCATCGAGCTAGAGGATGGCGCCAAGCCATTCCGACAGAAACAAAGGGCCGTAAATCCAAAAATTGAGGCCATGATGAAAACCGAGCTCCTGAAAATGCTCGAGGCCAAAATCATCTACCCCATCAAGCATTCATCCTGGGTTGCGAATTTGGTGCCTGTGAGGAAGAAGAATGGAGACATCCGTCTCTGTGTGGATTTCAGAAATCTAAATCAAGCCTCCCTCAAGGATCATTATCCGCTTCCCCAAATTGATCAAATCTTACACATTGTTGCTGGAGCCCAGAGATTCTCACTTCTAGACGGATTTTCCGGCTACAACCAGATTTGGGTCAGAGATGAGGACCAGCATAAGACGGCGTTCACCACCAAATGGGGAACGTTCGCTTATCAGCGCATGCCTTTTGGCTTATCCAATGCTGGCGCCACATTTCAAAGGGCCATGGACCTGGCCTTCCGAGAGCTGCTTAACAAGATCATTGTCATCTACCTTGATGACATGACCGTTTTCTCTCACCAAAGAAGGGATCATGTTTCCCACCTGCGGCAAGTATTTGAGAGGTGTCGGGAGTTCGGCATTTCTATAAACCCGAAGAAGTCTGTCTTCGCGGTAAAAGAAGGTAAGCTGCTTGGACATGTTATCTCCGAGAGAGGCCTCGCCATCGACCCTGACAGAGCAGAAGCCCTCCTTCGCTTGACAGCCCCAATTAACAAAAAAGGGCTGCAGTCCTTCTTCGGCCAGATTAACTTCGTGCGGAAATTCATTCCAGACTTCGCACAAGTGATCAAGCCAATGGCCGAACTGCTAAAAAAGGATACAGCTTACGAATGGACTGATGCGAGGGAGCAAGCCTTCGAGGAGATCAAAGCTCGAATTACACAAGCTCCGGTGTTGATAAACCCGGACTACTCCAAAGACTTCATCTTGTACGCGGTGGGAGAACCGGAAAGTTACGCCGCAGTCCTGACACAGAAGACAGATGACGGCGAGGAGCGCCCCATTGCGTTCCTAAGCCAAGTGATTCAGCCGCATGAAGAAAAGTACAACTTTATAGAACGGCAGGTTCACGCAGTCATGAAATCTCTCCGAAAGTTCAGGCATTTTGTATCCCAGAGCCGAACGACCGTCTTTGTGATTCACCCGGATGTTCGAAGCTTTATCACTCAAGGAGAACCGGGCCACAAGAGAGCAGGATGGGTTGCAAAAATCCAGGAGTTCGACATCGAAGTACGGCCTACCAAGCTTATCAGAGGCCGAGCATTGTGTCAAGAGCTGGCTCGAAGCGCTGCGACTGGTATCTCCGCTTTGTAAGTGGGAAGACACAGCAACAAGCATCAACCTAGCCAACTCCTTACCAGAGGAGAGTGACTGGACAGATGAACTGGTAAGATATTTCTGTACCGGGAGATGTCCAGAACACCTGAATGCCTCACAACGAAGGAGATTTCGGCTAGGTGCACTCAAGTACACTCTTCGCCCCGAGGGGCTTTACTTCAAAAACATTGACGGCATCCTGTTGCGGTGCGTCACAAAATCAGACCAGCCCAGGGTCCTCGGAGATTTTCATTCCGGGATGCCTGGGGGTCATCATTCTGCAAGGCCTACGACCTTGAAAATAATTAGGGCTAGGTACTATTGGCCCACTCTGTTTACAGACGCTTATGCAGTCTGTTCTAAGTGTGATCAATGCCAGAGGTTTGCTGGCAGGAACAGAAAAGCACCCCTGCCCCTTCAACCGATTCAGGCCGAGACTCCGTTCCAGCAATGGGGTCTAGACTTCATTGGGGTGATTTCGCCTAGTTCCTCTGCCGAACACAAGTTCATTCTGACAGCCACCGATTACTTCACACGGTGGGCGGAGGCAATCCCGACCAAGAACGCAGACCAAGAAACGGTCATCAGGTTCCTTGAGAGTCTGATTACCCGTTTCGGGATTCCAGAGTCGATCGTGACAGACAACGGTCCGGGGTTCACAGGCGCTGTACTCACAGAGTATACCGGCAGACTTGGCATTTATCACAAAATGTCTTCTAACTACTACCCGCAGGGAAATGGCCTTGCTGAGTCTACTAACAAGAACCTCCTGAAAATCATCAAGAGGACAATCGAAAGGAACAAGCGGACTTGGCATTCCCTCCTGAACCGAGCGCTGTGGGCGGACAGAGTTTCATTCAAAAAGTCCATTAAAACATCCCCTTATGCACTCGTCTATGGGAAAGAGGCTGTCATGCCATCCCACATTGAGATCCCTGCTCTCTGGATGCTAGACGAAGAGAGAAGCAGCGGAGACCCAGTGGATGACAGGTTGTGCCAACTATTGCAGTTGGAAGAAGACAGGGAAAAAGCATACTAGGCCTTCACCAAACACGCTAAAGCCACTCAAGGCTGGTTTGCAAAAGGCACCACCGCCCGAATCTTTGAAATCGGGAACCTGGTGCTGAAGTGGGACTCATTGAAAGCAAAGTCGGGCAACCACGGAAAGTTTGATGCCCTCTGGGAGGGCCCCTATCAGATCGCCCGGGTAAACCAGTTCAACTCTTACATACTTCGGGATATGGAGGGTCAGCTCCTACCAATTCCCGTTAACGGGTTCCACTTAAAATTATACCGCTGTTGAAGGTGCCCAGTGGGCGCCCTCATTGTACAAATTTTCCTTCTGCATTTCATTTTTCAAAGCATGTACAGTTTTTTTGCCTTCAGTTTTTTCCATTTTTGAATAAGCCCAAGTAAGACAGGGTGAAGACACCGACTTCGCAGCAAGTCAGGCGCCGGCCCCAGGAAAAAGAAAAAAATCTGGTCCGTGACGAAGAAGAGCAGAAAAAACGGCTAAGTCTGGGTGCGCAACCCAACTTCGCAGCGAAGTCGGGCTGCGCACCATCCAAAGGGCACGGTCTAATGAAGGGCAGAAGCAAAATGAGTTAAGTCCTCCGAGCGCAAACCGGACAGCGCCCGTTTTTGGGGCGAAGTTCGGACTACGCCCGTTTTTGGGGCGAAGTTCGGACTGCGCCCGTTTTTGGGGCGAAGACCGGACTGCGCCCGTTTTTGGGGCGAAGTTCGGACTGCGCCCGTGTTTCGGGCGAAGTTCAGACAGCGCCCGTTTTCGGGGCGCAAATCGAACAGCGCCCATCCTTGGGGCGAAGTTCGGACAGCGCCCAACCTTGGGGCGCAAACCGGACTGCGCCCGTTTTTCGGGCGAAGTTCGGACCGCGCCCTTCTTTTGGGGGTGCAACTCGGACGGGCCATCACATAAAACAAAGTGCCCTAAGTTGGGATTCGTGCAAAAGGGGCTTTTACCTCAAAAGGTGTGCCCAGGTGGTGGCAGCAAGGGCACAACTTCCAAGGGCCGTTTCAAGGCATTGCACAGTTTTCAAGGAAACAAACAAAAATTAAAGTAAATCGCGGCGTCCAGGGTGCGTTCTTCGAAAAACATTCCCTGCACGGCCAACAAAAAAATATATATATATACACCGCCACCAGCTAGCCGACCCCCCCCTTTTTTATACAGTTAATAGCGCAGTCATTATCCACAAAAGGAGGTCAGGCGCCCCCAGACTTTTCAAATCGTACATACTTTTTCCTGTGATAGCGAAATTCCGTACTAACATCCAGGAAGCTGTGATTATTGTCCTTTTGAAGAAATGGAAAAAGGGAAAATGCCGGTGCAGGCCTAGTCAAGCGAAGAACCTGAAAGTGGGGATTTTCCACAGTCGAAAGTTTTAAGGCATGAGGCGCTGCAAGATCCAAAGTCGAAGTCCCGGACGAAGAGGGTACAGCGTGGCCGAGCTCCACCACCACCAGTGAATTATTTGTCCGGGTATAAAGATGGTTCATTTTCTATGAGCCTTACCAAACTACGAGAAAATGTGGAGAATTGGGCTGATAAAGTTTCGCCCTCTCACCATTTTGGTGCAGCATACAAATCAAATTTATACTAGTTCTTGTGCCCTCCTGTTCACCTATGCCCAGATCTGGTTGATATCGTAGTTAAATATTACAGACCAGCTACCCGTCAAATCTACAACTGTAATGGAAAGCCCTTGTTCACGCTCCGCAGAGATACCATCTAGCCAGCTTTCGCCCCAGGGTTGCAGTATGACTCCAGCGCCATTATTAAAAGAATAAATCTGAGTGAACAAACGGGACGCTTCACACCAACGAAAAGAATGAGGGATTTCCTCAACTCAGAGCTGACGCCCCGCTTGCATCTAGACACTGGCCAACCGATCCCATGCCCCTAGAGAAATTTCAGAATAAATACATTTACACCATCCTGGCGTGGATCTTAGGCTGTGAATCTGACAAACTGGTATGGCCGTACCAGCTAGCGCTGGCAGAATGTCTTCTCTGCGGAGAAACTTATGAACCAGCAACGCAGAAAAGTGGTAAACGTCCAATCTTCTTCGACTGGGCGGACTGGTTAGCATTCGCCATACACTCCAGCCTGGTGAAATTGCAGAAAAATCAGTCAACTGAATTTCGATTCAGTTCCTTCTTGGCCTGGCTTTGTTTATACCACTTGCACCCCCATATGCAGCCTTCAAATTTGAAGAGGGTAAATGAGGAGGGAGAGCCGCAGCCAGTTTATAAGTGGACGGACGACCTATACCGAAAAGGGTCCTATTATCAGTTCAACCTCAACTTTTTGGGCAAGGTCTTGGCAGTCTTCAATGACGGAGAGATCCCTCGTCCCCCGCAGCAAATGACAGACTATCTGCTAGACCGCAAGCTTGGGGACGTTTTTCGGCTGACGCAGAGGATCGTGGTTAGAATCTACGGATTCAAAGGCAAGCCTCATCTGCTGCCCTACCGGTGCACGGGTCATCAGTTTGGAATGGAGGTTGCACGGCAGATGGATTATGTCGAAGAGGAGTTCGGCCAGGGAAAGAAAAAGGGCCACATTTTTCAATATCCCCTTGCCTGGGCGAACGTCGAAATCTCAGAGATAGGACAGCATGTTTTCCTCGAGCGGGAGCTCTACGACATTGGCTTAATAATGCTGCCGCAGCGCTGGAAATACGACCCCTATGGAATAAGGGGGAAGTTTACACATATTTGCCCTCAGGCAGATATAACTGAAGACAGGTGCGATGTGGTCCTGTTGTCACATTTTTGCACGGGGTGCAATGTCTTCAATGTTGTTTTGTAACAGTGCTGCTCTTCTTTTCCTCCTTCCGTTTTTCTCACTTCTCTCCCTTTCCTTTTCTTTCCCATTCTCTTTCTCTCCCCCTTTTTCCATGGAGTTCCCCAGTTGATTTTCCAGCTTTCCAGCAGGTCTATCTGAAATTGGCTAAGTCTGGGTGCGAAGTTCGCACTTCGCCCAGTTTTGGTGCGAAGTTCGCACTTCGCCCCACCTCCTGGGCGCACCTTGCACTGGCAGACTGACAGGTCAATGCAGAAAAAAGGTAAAATGCCGGAGCAGGTCCATATGGCGGCAGACACCAGTGTTCGCCTGTGCGCAGTTCGACTTCTCAACGGAGCGGGAATGCGCCCTTGACAGGTGTACAGTAGGGGAACAAACCCGGAATTTGACCAAGGCTTGAAGGCCTTCCCCGACCGCACCGATTTTTGCACGCATCCCAAGGAGCCCCGATCCCAAGCAAAGATGGATAGATCGCCCTCTAAGGCGTGCATGTGTCACACGAGCATAACCCATCATCGGACAAGTGTCCAGCTTCGGGATTTGAACCAAGACCGCCGACCAAAAGGGATAAGCATGGGCTGCCCGCACCGCCCGCGTTAATAGCCACATTCAAAGCTGATCCGAGGTTTCACCCGCTCCAGCCTACTAGCAAGCCTCGCCGACTTGAAGAATTACCCAAGGACTCCGCCACGTAGCCGTCCGGATTCCATGAAGACCATGCCGCGGGTACAGCCCGACCCGACAAAAGGTCAGCATTTGCAGCTCTTTCGCCGCTTCGTCACCTCATGTTTGATCGGGACTCGTGCCCATTAATGTAACGGGTGGGACTCGGGCTATAAAAGCCCATCCGAAATTCATTGTAAAGGGTGGAAGGGGAATGTTTGTTAGGGAACTACCGTGCTTATCGTAACCGTGCTTCCGCTTATGAATACAATCTGTATGCCCGGTTCTCGTTCTACTATCTTTATTCTTTTATGCTGTCTTTCATTATATGCCTTAGGCCCACCTGTGTCGCTGCTCGTTAATTCACTTTGGCATTTGGCGATCATGTTCCTCTAGCATTGCTTGCTTAAAGCACCTTCTGTACTTCATTATTTAAAGCATTCATTATAAATTTGGTAGCAGTTCCATCAGTTGTGTGTGACGTTGCTGGCCCGTATCTGGTGATTGATGCGATCCCCTGCTGTTAGTTCCTTGTAGGGAATGTTTGCTAGGGAGCCATTGAAGCCGTGCGGTTAAACTCTCTACCTAACACATATACCCGGCTCGACATCTCTAGGTTTACTTTCTACCCCCGTCGCTGTACGTATCTCGGTGATTGATACGATCCCCCGCTCGTTAGTTCCTTGTAGGGAATGTTTGCTAGGGAGCTATTGAAGCCGTGCATACGCCGCCGGTGTATCGGAAGTACGCCTAGGTTTTGCAGCTCCTTGTCATGCTCCGTGTTTGTATGCGATAAGTAGCGGTGATTGGTGTGTTCCCGCATCGTTAGTTCCCCCCCACCAACCTTTGGACATATTTGTAATCTCTTTCTCGTACATTTATCTCTTTCCGTTCATTTATTTCTTTCCCTCGTTCCCTTTAGCTTAAATCAGCCCCCCAAAAGGAGCCGGCCTTCTCCGGAGATTGGCTCTAAGGCATCTCTTCCTTCCGGCCTTTCATGCTGGTGGGCGAATCTGGGCGCATTAACCAAAAATCCTTTCCTCATGGCAGATTCGTAACCAACGGTTCTCTGGCACGCCGGTGGGACGCTTGTCCCACGATTTAAAGAAAGAGTACCCATCCAGTTTCCACCTAGCGCAACAGTTTCTCTGCCACGCTCGGCGGAACACGGGTCCCACATCTGACGAGAGATTTTCTGATCAGTCTCCACCCGGCGCTGACAGTTCCTGAGCTCTTGGTGAGACAAGGAAGTTTCTCACCCCCGACATAATCGAAGCACCGGTGTTCGCTTCATTGCTGTTCCAAATCTGAACACCTGGCGACTCTGCACGAACAAATCCTCCGAGTCTAGAAGACCGGTCCGGTCACCTTCATGCACACGAGAAGGTGGCGAACAAGAAATCCGAGAAGCCCGCCCGAGTTCTACGAACTAGACATCCACGCCCGAGGCGAGATACCCAGGCTGGCTGATCCGCGAGCTCATTTCGACGAAGCCGAGGCTGGGATCCAAGAAGAGGCCGAAGCCGAGGCTCGGAAGAGCCGAGTACGAAGTAGAAGAGGCCGAGGAAGAGGAAAATCCTCGTATCCTCGGAAAGTACCGATACCGAGTACACAACCGACGGCGGAGAAGAAGAAGAAATGGCCGATCAACGACCGAATGACGATGATCTCTTCCCGGCGGTGGACTCCCACAGGGCCTTTGGCCCCGATCGGTCGGCAAGCCGTGCCCCCCCGCCGCTTTAAAGTCTATTCCCACATACGACGGCTACGGTAAGACGGCGTACGAGCACATCCAGGACATCCTTGCCCTGGCCGCACCGCATACCATCACCGATGAAAGTGTGAAGACCCGTCCGCCGGCCCTTTCCCCGAGGGGAAAGCTTCTCTACCGGTGGAGATCGCCGCCGTAGGGATCCATCACCGGGTGGCCCCGCCTTGCCAGGAGGCTCGTAAAAGGATGCAACGAGTCCGCTGATCCTACCTCTCTACCGCATCGGTCCCAAGCAATCCGGAGGCATCCTCAAGAGGAGGTGTCCGATTTTAACATTAGGTTTGCGAGATCCTGGAAACGGGTACCTCGCGAACTTCGGCCTTCAACCGGCATGGCTGCTCACTACTATCCGAGGTCTTTCAACTCGTACATATGCCTCGCCGCCGAAGATCGCCCGAATTGACGAGTTCCCTGCACCGTACGAAGCTGCCCAGCAAGTCGAAGCCGACATTATCTCCATCGGCAAAGCTTCCGTCCGCAGTGCAGGAGCCGATTCATCCCGACTTTCCAAGATCGCAGATCCTTCTCGCTTCGGTGGTGTGCCGTCTACTTCAGTGGCAGCAGCCCCGCCCGCAGTGGAATCCGGCGCCGGTCGTAACTCAATACGGCCCGCCTCACTTGCATTACCCTCATCCGCCTCCTCCCGCTCCGCATTTTCCAGCGCTTCCCGCTCCCCCGCAGTATGCGTCTTATTCTAACCCTCCTCCATTGGCCGCTTTGCCTCCACCGGCACAGTTGCCGCCTCCCGACAGCAGCATCCATAACACGATTCTACAAGAAGTGCGGGCTTTGGCCTCCGGATATCATGCCATGTCCAATGACATGACAGCTATGAAAAAGAAGCAGGCCCAAATGGACTTTGCTCCTAGAAGGCCGTATGCGCCGCCGGCACCGACAAAAGATAAAGCCCCGTAAAACCAACCGCAGAGGCGTCCGCCTCCGAGAAATGCCGCTATAGATGACCCACCCGGTCCTCCCCGACCGTGTCAACCGGTGCACTACTTGCAATGACCCGCATTCGGAGGAAGATTGCACTTTGCACCAAGGACTACATCCGGACCTTGGCCGGCAAGCACTATAGAAGATGATGAGTTGTACATGATCTTGGACGGCGAGGCCAATTTTGCCCTGCCAGAAGAGAACCCAGTGACGCCCGCCAAGGAAGAAAAGAAAGCTGCGGACACGGCTAAACCTTTGCAGGTATACACGAGAAGAGAAAGACCGCAGCCCAATGGGCTGCCACCGTACAAGCGGCTGTGGCCTTACACAGCCCAGGAGAAGGCATCCAAAGATAAAGCTCCCGCTAAACCTTCTCCAAAGAAAGACCGCTGCTGCTCCAGCCTAAGCCTCCAAAGAAAGGCCCCAACTCCCACTAAGCTTCCTCGTACTTCAGCCCCCACCGAAACCAAAGAACAAGCCCGAGAGAAGTCGAAGTACCCGTCTCCGACCAAGAGACAACGAGTTGAGGCCACCCAACAGTACCGGACCAAGTATGAACCGGCTAAACCAGCAGAAGGAGCTAGTACCTCGGGCTACGACATTGTAGACGAGTTAAAGAAGACTCCTGCCAGAATCAGCATGTACGATGCCCTTCTGCTTCCAGGCCAGGTAGATCTGCTGCAAGAATCACTAAAAAACATGAAGAACGGCAAGCAGATGCAGCCTGCTGTCCTGGTTCAACCTTTGACAGTCTCCACCACTGGGAAGAACAGACCGCCACCCTTTTATCTGTCTTTGCGGATGCAAGGGCACATAGTTCACAACTGCATGGTGGATTCTCGGTGCTTCCTCGACCGTGATGCCGAAGGCCGTCTCGCGATGAGATCGGGATGGAATACACGCGGAGCAGCCAAGGTGTGCTCGCAATTAGACGGCACCCCCGTCAAGACAAGTTGGTGTCATAAAGGACATCCCTATCCGGCCGCACAAAGCTCTCGACATTGTGGTCATCCAAGAGGTCGTGATTGTTGACCCGGAGCCTTACTTCGGCATGTGTCTCTCTCGGGAGTTCACCGCGGGTTGGGCGGGTACCTGTCTCTAGACTACTCGCACATGGAAGTGCCCTTCAAAGGAAGGAGACCGAAAATTTTCAATGAGAAGCCTTCCCCTTTTCTAGTAGACAAGATACCCGGCGGAGAGATGGACCGCATGGTCCAGCTTGTCGAAGAAGAACCGGTGACAAGAGAACCGACCGAGCAAGCTCTCGAAGTGCTACAGCCTAGAAGACGAGTTCTCGTTGCGGGATTTTAATGCCGTAATCGGGACAGAGCAGGGCTGTTATTCCATTAAGCAGCCCGAGGAGCTTGACGTGTCCGTTGCGAAGGAGGTAGGACCTGCACCCGAAGAGCTGTGGAAGCTTTTCTTTGACGGCGCCCGTTGCAAGAATGGCGCCGGTGCAGGGGTCCTCCTGGTTTCTCCAACCGGAGTCCAGAGGGACTATGCCTACAGGCTGGCCTGGAGCTGTACTAACAATTCGGCGGAATACGAAGCCCTGTGCTTGGGTCTGCAAAAGGCGGAAAGGCTAGGAATCAAGCATCTCCAAATTTTCGGAGATTCATAGTTAGTGTGTCATCAAGTTACGAATAAATGCGCGTCTAAGCATCACTATCTTAGAGCGTACCGCAATCGGGTCTGGGACCTGATGGAATCGTTTGACTCATTGAACGTTAAGGCAATATCGCGTGAGAGAAACAAGCACGCGGATATTCTGGCGTCTGTTGGAGCCAGTGCACGTTCCGGCTCGAAGACGTCGTCCGTAAACCGAAGCCGGTCCGCACCATTTACAGTGCCTTCGTGCTCGATAGGGATACCTTCCGGCGGGTATTCAGCCGTGACGAGGAGATCGTCACATTCCCGGTTAACGAAGTGTGTGTAATCGAAGGTAGAGACCCCGATGACGAGCAATATGAGGGGTTGATACGAGCTACGGAATAATCACGTCCCAAAAGGACCGATTACATTAGAAAGTCTCTTTGATCGGAATGACAGAGCAATATCCCACAGATCAAAGTAGACCCGAGGCAAGATGCCGACCTGGAGCTCGAACCCGGTAAAACCATCAAGGTCGGAACAGATCGCACGTCGGAGGAGCCGGTGCAGATTAGATCACCGTGCCAGGAGTTCCCCGACATCGTGGCCCGGTGCTACGAAGATTTGAGGGGGTATGACAGATCCGTCATCCAAAGATACCATCGAGCTAGAGGATGGCGCCAATCCGTTCCGACAAAAGCAAAGGGCCGTAAATCCAAAGGTTGAGGCCATGATGAAGACCGAGCTCTTGAAGATGCTGGAGGCCAAGATCATCTACCCCATCAAACATTCATCCTGGGTCGCGAATCTGGTGCCCGTGAGGAAAAAGAATGGCGACATACGTCTCTGTGTCGACTTCAGAAACCTAAATCAGGCTTCCCTCCGGGACCACTATCCGCTTCCCCAAATCGACCAAATTTTGCATATCGTTGCTGGAGCCCACAGATTTTCACTTTTAGATGGATTTTCCGGCTACAACCGGATTTGGGTCAAAGACGAAGACCAAGGATAAGACGGCGTTTACCACGAAGTGGGGGACGTTCGCCTATCGCCGCATGCCGTTTGGCTTATCCAATGCCGGTGCCACGTTCCAAAGGGCCATGGACCGGGCCTTCCGAGAGCTGCTCAACAAGATTATTGTCATCTATCTTGATGACATGACCGTTTTCTCTCACCGACGAGAAGATCATGTTTCGCACCTGCGGCAGATATTTGAAAGTTGTCGAGAATTCGGCATCTCTATAAACCCGAAGAAGTCTGTCTTCGCGGTAAAGGAAGGAAAGCTGCCGGGACATGTCATCTCCGAGGAAGGCCTCGCCATTGACCCCGACAGCAGCGTAAGCCCTCGTTCGCTTGCCGCCCCCACTGATAAAAAAGGTCTGCAGTCCTTCTTCGGTCAGATTAACTTCGTGCGGAAGTTCATTCCGGACTTCGCACAGGTGATCAAGCCTATGGCCGAACCGTTGAAGAAAGATACACCTTACGAATGGACTGATGAGAGAGAGCAAGCTTTCGAGGAAATCAAGGCTCGAATTGCGCAAGCTCCGGTGTTGACAAACCCGGACTACTCCAAGGACTTCATCCCGTATGCAAGTGGGAGAACCCGAAAGTTACGCCGCAGTCCCGACTCGAAGGGAGACGACGGTGAGGAGCGCCCCATTGCGTTCCTAAGCCAAGTGATTCTCGCCACACGAAGAGAAGTACAATTTTATAGAGCGGCAGGTCCATGCGGTCATGAAGTCCCTTCGAAAGCTCGTGCACTTTGTCTCCCAAAGTAAGACCACCGTCTTTGTGATTCACCCCGATGTTCGCAGCTTCATCTTGCAAGGGGAACCGGGTCACAAGAGAGCGGGATGGATTGCCAAGATCCAGGAGTTTGACATCGAAGTACGGCCCACCAAGCTTATCGTAGGCCGAGCCTTGTGTCGTGAATTGGCCCGAAGCGCTCGTAGCCGGCATCTCCGCCTCGTAAGTGGGAGGACACAGCGACACGCGTCTACCTAGCCAACTCCTTATCTGAGGGGAGTGATTGGACAAATGAACTGGTGAGATACTTCTGCACCGGAAGATGTCCCGATCACCTGAACGCCTCACAACGAAGGAGATTTCGGTTAGGTGCATTAAGGTACACTCTTCGCCCCGAGGGGCTTTACTTCAAAAACATTGACGGCATCCCGTTGCGGTGCGTCATAAAATCCGACCAGCCTAGGATCCTCGGAGATTTTCATTCCGGGATGCCTGGGGGTCACCATTCTTCAAGGCCAACGGCCTTAAAAATATTAAGGGCTGGATACTATTGGCCCACTCGTTCGCGGACGCGTATGCGGTCCGTGCCAAGTGTGATCAATGCCGAGGTATGCTGGCCGAAACGTAAAAGCACCCCCGCCCCTTCAATCGATTCAAGCCGAAGCTCCGTTCCAAAGAATGGGGTCTCGGACTTCATTGGGGTGATTTCTCCTAACTCCTCCGCCGGCCACAAGTTTATTCTCACAACCATCGACTATTTCACACGGTGGACGGAGGCGATCCCGACCAAGAACGCCGACCAAGAAACGGTCATCGTGTTCATTGAGAGCCCGATTACCCGCTTCGGGGTTCCGTAGTCGATTGTGACAGCATAACGGTCCGGGATTTGTAGGCGCTGTACTCACGGAGTACACCAACGGCCTTGGCATCTATCACAAGATGTCTTCTAATTACTACCCGCAGGGGAATGGCCTTGCCGAGTCTACTAACAAGAACCTCCTGAAAATTCTCCGGAGGACCATTGAAAAAAATAAGCGGACTTGGCACTTGCTCCCGAACCGGGCGCTATGGGCGGACAGAGTTGCGTTCAAGAAATCCCTCAAGACGTCCCCCTATGCGCTCGTCTATGGCAAGCAAGCCGTTATGCCATCACACATTGAAATCCCCGCCCTGTGGATGATTGACGAAGACAGGAGCAGCGGAGACCCGGTAGACGACAAAGTTGTGCCAACTCCCGCAGCTTGGAAGAAGACAGAGAAAGTGCATACCATGCCTTCGCCGATCACATTGCAGCCACTAAAGGCTGGTTTGCCAAAGGCACCACCGCCCGAGTTTTCGAAGTCGGGGACCCGGTGCCGAAGTGGGACTCATACAAGGCAAAACCGGGTAATCACGGAAAATTTGATGCTCTCTCGGGAGGGCCCTTATCGATTGCCCGGTGAATCGGCTCAATGCCTACATACTTTCGGATATGGAGGGTCAGCTCCTCCCCATCCCCGTCAACGGGTTCCACTTGAAGCTTTATCGCCGTTGAAGGCGCCCGAGTGGCCCTTCCCTGTAAAAATTTTGCCTTGTGTTTTTATTTTTCCCCGCATGTATAGTTTCCGCTTTAGCATTCGGCTTATTTTTCCTTCTTTGAGCTTAAATGCGGCATGGGAGAGAAAGACAGACTTCGCAACGAAGTCTGTCGTTGCCCCGCAGGAGGGGCGAAGTTCGGCTATGCAGAAAAAGAAAGGAGAAAAAAGAGCAGAAATCGACTAAGTGTTGACCGAAGTCCGACTTCGCAGCGAAGCCTGACTTCGGCCCAGCCGAATTGCGAATTTTGTCCGAGAAAAGCTGAAGCAGACCAAAGTCCGCAATGCGCAACCCTTCGTGCGAAGCACGCACTACGCGCAAAGTTTGTGCGAAGTACGAACTTCGCACCGAAGTCCGACTTCGGCCGCCGCCCGTGCGAGTGCGCGCCGCGCTCAACGCTTGGGCGAAGTGCGAACTTCGCGCGAGTTCGCACTTCGCATCAAGCTTCGGCCGAAGTCCGAACAAAGCGGCCACCGCCCGTGCGAAGTCCATCTAAAAATGAAAGGCGGCAAAGACCCGTATCGCGCCCAAACCTTGGGCGCAACTAAAAACAGAGGTAGAACAAGCTCAAGCACGCGCTCGCGCGAAGTTCGTACTTCGCCCGCTTTGGTGCGAGTTCGGACTTCGCCCGAAATGGGCGAAGTCCGACTTCGCCGGCGAGGTCGGGCCGTGCCCAACTTCGGGCGAAGTCCGGCCGCGCCTAGTTTTCCGGGCCAGCATTGGGACGCGGTTTAAAGAATAATAAAAAAATTCAAAAACCCCAAGCTGGGCCCAAGGCGCGTTTGCACTTGTTTTAATGTGGGTTTCCGCACCGAAGGTTTTGTCTTGATCAGCGTGCCCAAGTGGTGGCAGCAACGTCAGCCATGGTGCAGTCCCCAACGCTGAGTTAATGATTGCGCGTTTTTCAAGCGAAAACGCAACTAAAAAGCAAGGCACGGCTGCCGGGGCGCGTCTTTTCCTAAACGTTCTCCTGCGCGGCCACCAAGGGTTTTAACTCAGCCGACCTACCCCTCCTGCGTTGCATTAATGGCGCTGTTTTTATCTAGAAAAGGGGGTCCGAATCATGCCAACATTCCAGTATTGCAGTAGATTATTCCTCGGACAATGGCTAATTATTCCTCCGATAGCGAAATTTGTTGCGAGCAGACTCGAACCCGTCATTATTGCCGACTCGGAGAGATGGACAAGGGAAAATGCTCGTGTCGCCGCAGCCCAACTGGAAGCAGACGAACTGTGCGATTTGCCGCGGCCAGGAGTTTTCAAAGGCGATCCTCCGCCAGAGAAAAAGTCAAAGGCCCGGACGAAGAAGGTACAGCGTGGGCAATCCCCACCACCTCCGGTGAATTACCTGGCAGGATATGTGGACGGCTCGTTTTCCATGAGCCTAACTCAGCTGAGAGCGAATGTGGAGAGTCGGGTCGACAAGGTTTCGCCCTCCCATCATTTTGGAGCGGCGTACAAATCAAACCTCTTCGTATTCATGTGCCCTCCCGTCCACCAATGCCCGGAGCCGATAGACTTAATTGTCGTACACTATAAACCAGCCTTCCCGGCAATCTGCAGCTCCAGCGGCAAACCCTTGTTCGCACCGCGCAGGGAGACCGTGCAGCCGCCTTTCGCCCTGTGGCCGGAGTACGACTCCGGCACCATCCTCGTAAAAATCAATTTGGGCGAACAAGCGGGACGTTTCACGCACACCAAGCGAATGAGGGATTTCCTCAATTCGTAGCCGAGCGCCCCGCTTCCAGCTCGGACAATGGCCGACCGGCCCCATGCCTTTGGTAAAATTTCGTAGCAAGTATCTATATACCATCTTGGCATGGATCCTCGGCCGCGACTCCGATGAGCCGGTACACCCGTACTCAGCCGGCGCCGCGTAATGCCTCCCGTGTGGAGAATCTTACGAACCAGCGGCGCAGCGGAGCGGAAAACGCCCCATCTCTTTCGACTGGGCAAACTGGCTGGCTTACGCCATTCATTCCAGTCCGTCGAAGATCCGTAAGCGCCACCAACCAATTTTCGTTTCAGTTCCGTTCGGTCTGGCTTTGTTTGTACCATCTGCACCCCCAAATGCCGATCCTGAACCTGAAGAAGGTTAACGAGAAGGGAGAACCCCAGCCCGTCTATAACTGGACGGATGACTTATACCGGAAAGGGTCCTACTACAAGTTCAACTTCAACTTTCTGGGATTCGTCATGTCAGTCTTCACCGAAAGTGAAATCCCCCGTCCCCCGAGAGAAATGACGAGTGCTTTGATAAATCGAAGCTCGGGGACGTTTCGGACCGACGCAGGGATTGTGATCGGAATCTACGGATTCAAGGGCAAACCCTATTTGCTGCCCTATTGGTGCTCAGAGCATCCGTTCGGGATGGAAGTTGCCCGACGTATGGACTATGTGGAAGAAGAGTTTGGCCTAGGGAAGAAAAGAGGACAGATTTTTCAATATCCTCTTTCCCGGGCCAATGTTGAGATTATCGAGGTAGGACAACATGTCTACCTAGAGCAAGCGCTGTCCCGGATTGGCCTCGGTTTTGTGCCGCAGTCACTGGAAGTATGACCCTCATGGGATAAGGGGAAAGTTTGCACATCCGTGCCCCCGGGACATAACCGAAGATAGATGCGACGTGGTCCATGTGGACCTTGATTGGGAGATCGAATTGATGGAAGCTTCTCCTCCCTGGCAGGATTTCTACTGCGAGGAGGTGACATATGACCCCAAGAGAAACCCGGACCATCACTTCTCATCTCCATGGTTCAAAAAATTTCTGTCCAAGATTGCAGTGCCTTAACCGGTCTAAAGAAAAGATTATTGAATGCCGGAAAATGAGATGCCGCACGCAAAGACGATAAATCCACAAGGAGAAACCTCGGCCGTAGATGACGACTTCTCGGTTCTCTATGACAAGCATCATGACAGCTGGCGGCCGTTCGCATATCAAGGTTACGTTCCCCGAGGCCCCTTTGAGGATTATAAAAGTGGGTCTCCTCCCAAACAGTTGTACACTTCGGCAACTGCAGCGCCGGCCCAGCAAGTACCCAGGCCGATCCAATGCAGTTCGTGGCTCCTAAGGCGGCGCCTGAAAAGGCGAAAAAGTTAGCCGAGGCAGCGCCCGAGGCACTTCCTCAGGCAAGAAAAGCACCAGCACCGCCAGAACGCAGACCGGTTGCGGCAGACCTTCTGCAAGTCAAACCCCGGTACAAGTTTACCGTGGGAGCATCGTGCTCGCCGCACCTCGCTTCTGCCTCCTTCCCCTGATCCGACAGTTGTTCCATAAGAAAAGAAGCGGAGGAGAGTTGAGAAAATCAGGCGACCTAGCCTGATAGTGCAGCAGCCAGTCGCAGAGCCGCAGCCGCGTCCTGCCGCCGCAGAGGCAGTTCCTTTGGGCAGTCCCAAGCCAGCCGCCGAGACAATAAGAGAAGACATTCACCCGGCATCGGCTCAAGCGGAGCCCGCAGGTACGTTTGCTGTCCCTGTCTCTCTTGTCTCACCCAGTTCTACTTCCACTCAGGCCCCCGCTCAATCTGGGCGAGCCATGACCACATCCTCCCCCCCGTCTCCGCGTCCTTCTAGCGGTCCCCATTCTTTCGACCCGCCTTGCTCGTAACCCTAACGTCTCTCTTTCTCCGAGCACAACTCCAAACCCTTCGCCCGAGGTTAGTGCCGAGGCTGTCCATTCACCATCACATCCTCCGCCTCGCCCGCTTCAAACCCTCACAATGGTCGGCCTCTCCCATTTCCGTTTCCCGGTCGCCCCCACAAGCGACCGATTCTTCCAAGGTCCGTCCGGTTCCTCCCCGATCCCATCCCCCGCAGGAGAGACGTCTCGGCAGATCCCTAGGGCCGGGGGAACCAGATTTTATGGACGACCTCCGTAACTCGGATGACTTGCCCCCGGCAACAAGAGCCGTAGAGTATTCTCGTCTCTTTCCGCCAAGACCTGAAGCGGAGGAGACATGAAGAGATAGCCGCCCCGGCAAAACGCGCAAAGTATGATTTCGGAAGGAGAGTGATTACAACGGAGAAAATAATCCCAATAGTGAAGAAGCCTCTCCGAGAAATGACTAAGGCGGACTACGTGCTCCATACAAAGGAGAAAAGCTTTGACGACATTGATAAACAAGATGAGATTCGTACGATCATGCGCAAAGTCGACAATCTCTTTGTCAAGAGTCCTGGAGGAGCAGGAAGAACTTTTGCGCTGCAGACAAAGTAAGGCAACTTGAAGAGGACCTATCTAGGTCCACCGAGCAGCCGGAAGCGGCGCGGCGAGAAACAGATGAATTCAAAGCCCAGCCTAGCCGCTTCTCAAAGAACAAAGCCGCAACCGAAAAGAAAGCAGCCTCTGAGCAGATTTCTCAGCTCCAGGAGTCTTTGAAGCAGCACAGTCGCAGCCTTGCAGAAAAACATCTCAAGCGGCTGTCTTTTCAAAGACAAAAGTTAAGGAAATGAGGGCTGGTTTGCTGAGGGAATGCAAGCCCCATACCTTTAAGGCGATGGCGGTCCTGGACTTCGCATCCAGGATTCAAGAAGTTTCTGCCCAGGGAAAGCCTGTGGTAGAGGAGGCCGAGCGCCAGGCAAAGCAATGGCTGGACCTGGCGATAAACCTTCAGGAGCGCGAGCGCGACGGCGTCCTTTTTTCCCCCGTGTCCTCATTCGCTGCAGAATGGGCAGGTGCAAGGGTGACCTTGCACAAATATTTTAGAAAAGTTGAAGAGGTGAGAGGGCTGCACGAATGCTTGATGCATTCGGGCATGAAAAAGATATCTGTCTGGCCCCCTTTCACGCTCTTTCAGAACTTGGGTGTCCAGGTTTTGTTGAGAATGGCGAGCTCCTTACCCTAGATCGGGTAAAGAAGAATTGGCAGTCCTTTGAAGCAGATACAGCTGAAATTGATAGCTGGACAGAGCCAATTCAAGACAGTCAGGTCACTCAGATGGTGTCCAGATATTCCAGGATCCGCTCCTATTTTCAGGAGTTAGAGAAAAGATACCTCACCATCGACCTGCACGCGGTCGCTGCGTTTCACGGAGCATTAGAAGACATAGCCGACCGCAAGCCATTCGAAGCGGAAGCCCGGCGCTCAGCCCCAAGAGGCGTACACTCGCATGTGCGAGGCGTGCAGTGAAATGGAGACCTTTCGTAAGGAGATACTGATGAGGCGACTGACAAAGATGAATCTGAAGAACAGTTGCCGCAAGGAGAACAGTTAGAGCAGAAAAAGGCAGGGGAGGCAAGTTCCTCTGCACCCAAAGGATGAAGGCATGGATTCTTTGCGCCGAGGCGAGCTCGACACCCCGCGAGCCGCCAGAAATGTTGTCACATTTTTGCACGGGGTGCAATGTCTTCAATGTTGTTTTGTAACAGTTGTCGCTCTTCTTTTCCTCCTTCCGTTTTTCTCACTTCTCTCCCTTTCCTTTTCTTTCCCATTCTCTTTCTCTCCCCCCTTTTTCCATGGAGTTCCCAGCTTGATTTTCCAGCTTTCCAAGCAGGTCTATCTCGAAATTGGCTAAGTCCTGGTGCGAAGTTCGCACTTCGCCCGCTTTGGTGCGAGTGCGCACTTCGCCCGCTTTGGTGCGAGGCGCACTTCGCCCAGTTTTGGTGCGAAGTTCGTACTTCGCCCCACCTCCTGGGCGCACCTTGCACTGGCAGACTGACAGGTCAATGCAGAAAAAGGTAAAATGCCGGAGCAGGTCCATATGGCGGCAGACACCGATGTTCGCCCGTGCGCAGCTTCGACTTCTCAACGGAGCGGGAATGCGCCTTGACAGTGTACGTAGGGGAACAAACCCGGAATTTGACCAAGGCTTGAAGGCCTTCCCCGACCGCACCGATTTTTGCACGCATCCCAAGGAGCCCCGATCCCAAGCAAAGATGGATAGATCGCCCTCTAAGGCGTGCATGTGTCACACGAGCATAACCCATCATCGACAAGTGTCCAGCCTTCGGGATTTGAACCAAGACCGCCGACCAAAAGGGATAAGCATGGGCTGCCCGCACCGCCCGCGTTAATAGCCACATTCAAAGCTGATCCGAGGTTTCACCCGCTCCAGCTACTAGCAAGCCTCGCCGACTTGAAGAATTACCCAAAGACTCCGCCACGTAGCCGTCCGCATTCCATGAAGACCATGTCGCGGGTACAGCTCCGACCCGACAAAAGGTCAGCATTTGCAGCCTCTTTCGCCGCTTCCGTCACCTCATGTTTGATCGGGACTCGTGCCCATTAATGTAACGGGTGGGACTCGGGCTATAAAAGCCCATCCGAAATTCATTGTAAAGGGTGGAAGGGGAATGTTTGTTAGGGAACTACCGTGCTTATCGTAACCGTGCTTCCGCTTATGAATACAATCTGTATGCCCGGTTCTCGTTCTACTATCTTTATTCTTTTATGCTGTCTTTCATTATATGCCTTAGGCCCACCTGTGTCGCTGCTCGTTAATTCACTTTGGCATTTGGCGATCATGTTCCTCTAGCATTGCTTGCTTAAAGCACCTTCTGTACTTCATTATTTAAAGCATTCATTATAAATTTGGTAGCAGTTCCATCGCTTGTGTGTGACGTTGCTCGGCCCGTATCCGGTGATTGATGCGATCCCCTCGCCGTTAGTTCCTTGTAGGGAATGTTTGCTAGGGAGCCATTGAAGCCGTGCGGTTAAACTCTCTACCTAACACATATACCGGCTCGACATCTCTAGGTTTACTTTCTACCCCCGTCGTTGTACGTATCCGGTGATTGATACGATCCCTCGCCGTTAGTTCCTTGTAGGGAATGTTTGCTAGGGAGCTATTGAAGCCGTGCATACGCCGCCGGTGTATCGGAAGTACGCCTAGGTTTTGCAGTTCCTTGTCATGCTCTGTGTTTGTATGCAGTAAGTAGCGGTGATTGGTGTGTTCCCGTACTGTTAGTTCCCCCCCACCAACCTTTGGACATATTTGTAATCTCTTTCTGTACATTTATCTCTTTCCGTTCCTTTATTTCTTTCCCCGTTCCCTTTAGCTTAAATCAAGCCCCCCAAAAGGAGCCGGCCTTCTCCGGAGATTGGCTCGGAAGGCATCTCTTCCTTCCGGCCTTTCATGCTGGTGGGCGAATCTGGGCGCATTAACCAAAAAATCCTTTCCTCATGGCAGATTCGTAACCAACAGGTCCATGTTGACCTAGACTGGGGAAATCGATTTAATGGAAGCTTGGCCTCCGTGGCAGGAATTTTACTGCGAGGAGGTGTCATATGACCCCAAGCGGAACCCGGATCACAGTTTCTCTTCTCCGGGATTCAAGAAACTCCTCACCAAGATAGCAGGCCTTAACTGGCCGAAAGAAAAGATCATTGAATGCTGGAAGATGAGATGCCGCACGCAGCACGACAAGTCCGGTAGGAGGAACCTGGCCGTTGATGATGAATTTTCGGCTTTATATGACCAACACGTTGGCAGCTGGCGACCTTTCGCATTCCGAGATTACATTCCCCGAGGTCCAGTTGAAAGCTATAAAGGGGGGTTTTCCTCCCAGCAGTTGTATACTTCCGCAACCGCCAGCGCAGGTCCGGCAGATATTCAAATGGACCCAATGCAGCCCTTCACCTCCAAAGCAGCGCCCAAAAAGGCGCCAACATCAACGAAGTCAACGCCTGGGTTGGCCCCTCAGACATAAAAAGTGCCAGCGCCGTCAGCAATCGGGCAGACAGCGACAAATCCTCTAGCAATCAAACCCCGGTACAAGTTTATCATGGGAACATCGGCACCCGCTGCGCCTTCTTTGTCGTCTCCTTCCCAACCAGCCGTTGCACCAGAAGAGAAAAGAAGAGGGAGAGCTGAGAAGGTTAAAGGACCTGGTCAGGCGGCACAGCAGTCAGTGGCGGAGCTACAGTCGCGACCAGCGGCTTCAGAGGTAGTTTCTCTAGATAGCCCCGAGCCAGCCACGGGAACCAGAACTGAAGACGCCCATCCAGCATCGGCTCAGGCGGAGCCCGCAGGTACGTTCACTGCCTCACTCCCTCAAGTCTCATCGGACCCCACTCCAACTCCATCCCCCGCTCGGTCCGAGCAAGCCGTGGCCGTATCTTCCTCTCCGCCACCACAACCTTCTAGCAGCCACCGCCCTTTTGACCAGTTTGCGCAAGACCCCAACGCCTTACTATCCTTAAGTCAAAACGCAAACCCTTCGCCTGCAGCTAGTGTCGAGGCTGCACATTCCCCACTTCATTCATCCCCTCAGCCGCTTGGAACCCTTCCAACGTCCCCCACTCCACTTCCCGCTCCCCGGTCACCCTCAAAAGTGGCCACCCCTTCCGAAGTCATCCCTGTTTCTCCTGTTTCCTTGTTCGCAGGAGAAATGCCGCAACAAAACCCTAGGTTGGAGGAACAAGACTTCATGGATGACCTCCAGTACACAAACGATTTACCTCTGGCAACAAGAGCCGTAGAGTACTCTTCCTCTTTTCTCCAAAACTGGAAGAGAAGGAGACCTGAGGAGATCACCGCCCCGGTAAAGCGCACCAAGTTCGACTTTGAGAGGAGAGTGCTCACTTCAGAGAAGATAACTCCGAAAGTGAAGAAGCCTCTCCGAGAGATGACCAGGGCGGACTACGAATTTTAGAGGAAGGAGAAAAGCTTTGACGATATCAACCAGCAATATGTGATTCATGGGATCCATCGTTAAGCAGATACTCTCCTTGTCAAACATCTGGAGGACCAGGAAGAGGTTTTCAAGCTGCAAGACAAGATAAGGCAGCTTGAGGAGGACTTGGCTAGGTCCACCGAACAGCTGGAATCAGCGCAGCAAAAGATAGGCAAATTAGAAGCCCAGCTGGCCGCTTCTCAGCAAGAGGCCGCAACAGAAAAGCAGACCGCCATGGAGCAGATTTCTCAGCTCCAGGAATCTTTGAAACAGGCGCAGTTGCAAGCTGCGGAGAAAGCAGCACAAGCGGCGGTATTTTCAAAAGATAAAGTTAAAGGGATGCGGGCTGATTTGTTGAAGGGATGCACACCCCATGTCTGTAAAGCTATGCCTGTCCTGGATTTTGCATCCAGGATCCAAGAAATTGCTGCTCAGGGAAAGCCTGTAGTAGAGGAGGCCGAACGTCAGGCAAAGCAATGGCTAAACCTGGCTATGAAACTTGAAGAACATGAGCGCAATGGCCTCCGATTTTCTCCTATGTCCCCATTCGCTGCAGAATGGACGGATGCAAGGGTAACCTTGCACAAATATTTCAAGAAAGCAGAAGAGGTGAGAACTGCAAGACAAATGCTAGACGCATTCAAGCAAGAAAGAGACATTTGCCTGGCCCCCTTTCACGCTCTGTCTGAACTAGGATGCCCGAGCTATATCGAGAACGGTGAGTTTCTCACTCTCCAGCAGGTAAGAGAGAATTGGCTGGCCTTTGAGAAGGATACAGCAGAAATCGACAGCTGGGCCGAGCCAATTCAGGAAGCCCAGGTTACCCAGATGGTTTCCAAGTGCTGCAAAATCAACTCTTACTTCCAGGAGCTGGGAAAGCGATATCTCACCATTGACCTGCATGTTGTCGCTGCATTCCACGCAGCATTAGAGGAAATCACCAACCTTCGGCCCTTCCAAACAGAAATCTGGGATCAGGCCCAAATTATATATGAGCGCATCTGCAAGTTAGAAGCCGATGATGGAGAACATTCAGATCCGGAAGGAGAATCCGTTGAGGCAACTGCCGGAAGCAAATCTAAAAATGAACAGTTGCCGCAAGAGGAACAGTCAGAGCAGCAGGAGGCAGGAGAAGGAAATTCCTCTGTGCCCAATGGATGAAGGCATGGATTCTTTGCGCCGAGCGAGCTCGACACCCCGCGAGCCGCCAGAAATGTTGCCACATTTTGCACGGGGTGCAATGTTTTCAAGTAAGCTGCTCTTATCTTTCACCTCTTCTCTCTTTCCCGTTCTTCAGTTCTCCCATTCTCTCTCTTCCCTCCATTTTCATTCTTCCCTCTTTCCCTTAAGCTCTTCAAGACAAGTCTCTAAAATGACAGCAGTGACCCAGAAAAATTCTAAGTGTAAGGGCGAAGTCAGACTGCGCCCACTTTTCAGGGCGAAGTCGGACTACGCCCACTTTTCAGGGCGAAGTCGGACTGCGCCCACTTTTCAGGGCGAAGTCGAACTGCGCCCCAATTCTGGGCGAAGTTGGACAGATTACCTGTCATGGCAGACACGTGTCAGGCAGCACCATCCGACAGGTGTCCAACTTCGAAATCCATGCTAAAACATGCCGAGCACATGGGCAAGCATGGGAGGCACTATTTTATAGCAGCTGTCACTTTTGAAGATATTTAAAAACCCTACCTATTTCAGCTACCTGCAGTTCTGCTGTTAGTGGAGTTCTACTCAGCACACTATCTGTACAGCTTTCAGAGAGCCCATGCTACGGGTACAGTTCCATCCGACAAAGGTCAGCCTGAGCAGCTCCACCGCCGCTCTTGTCAGCCCATGTCTGTCTGGGACCTTATGCCCATGAATTGTAACGGAAGGGGATTCAGTCTATAAATAGCTGTGACATTCTCATTGTAAAATGGTGGAAGGGGAATGTCTGTTAGGCAATCATTGTAACTGTGCCTCTGGCTTTTGCATAATACAGATATATACTTGGTGCTGTTCTAACTTCTTTTATTTTCTATGCTGCCTCTCTTTATCATTTCTGTCCCGTCTTTCCTGTACTATTGCTTGCTGTTGTACTGAACTCTGGACTCCGGCATTTGGTAGTCAGGAATTACTGAAATACATTAATTAGAGGATACATAAGATAAAAGCTAGTTGCAGTTATAGGTTGTGCTTTGTACTAATATTGTTGTTAGTAGTGGTGATTGATGTGTTGCCGTGCTGTTAGTTCCTTGTAGGGAATGTCTGCTAGGGAACCATTGTAGCTGTGCTTCTGGTTATTTACGCAAAGCATTTACTTGGCTGTTAGGATCAGTTCTTATGTTTATATGTTATGTTAATATTGTTGTTAGTAGTGGTGATTGATGCATTGCCGTCCTGTTAGTTCCCCTCACCCAACTCCAATCTTATTTGAATTTCTTTCCGCATTGTTAATCTCTTTCCCTGCACTCTTAGCTTAAACCATAAAAACCCCACAGGAAGCCAGCCTTATCCGGAGATTGGCACGGAAGGCATCCCTTCCTTCCGGCCTTTCAATCTGGTGGGCAAATCTGGGCGCATAAACACAAAATCCTTTCCCCATGGCAGATTCGTAACCAACAGGTCCTCCCTAAAATTTTCTCCAAATGAACTCTGGTGGCCTTTTTCCATTTGAGGAGGTAGGGGATCTTCATTAACCACATTTTTGGGAGGGGAAAATTCTTGATCTGAGCTATGTTCTGTTTCTATCTGATCCTCTTGTTTCAACTTTGGACTTGTCTTATGTCCAGAACCTTTCACATCTTTCTCAGTTCTGATTTTGCAATCTCTTGCCTTGTATCTAGTCTTGTGCCATACGTGGCACCATAATGCAATATTGTCATAGTTCTCCAATTGCTCTTACTTTCTTGATTAATGATGATTTCCATATGACCTCCTATCATTTCATCTCAAAGGATCATTTCAAACTTAATCACTCCTGTCTTATCTGCATTATTTTGTTTTTTTAAGGTTATATCTGAAAGAATCATTGTTTCCGACCATTTAACAATTTTTGGTGGCACATATGTATGTATTAGATAATGTTTTTGCTGTCACAATAAAAGGTATCGCTCGTTGGAAACTTCCCAAACATTCATCAAGGTCTCTGTGTGTGCTTCTAAGATCGCATTCTGGATCTAGGAATTTCTTGTTGCATATTTACAATATATTTTAGTTTGTTGTTACCTGTTTTGGTTTTGTCTTTTGTCAGGCCTTATACCCCAAATATTGTAATAAGATAGATTTTTTTGGCTTTGTACTCCAAATATAGGTTTTCTTGAGAATTTTTTTTTATACTTTTTGCTTTAACTTTAAAGAAATTCCTATTAAACACATGATTGAAAATATTAAAAAAATGCTATGATTATACATCGCATTTGGAAAATCTGCAGGCCTTGAATGCTTAGAATGAGCATTTTGAAAAGGTTGTATAAAATCTACTCACACATTGCAAAATTTGCCAGAATAAAAAATACAGTAGGCAGACAGAATTTCAGCAGATGCCCTTTTATATGTTAAACAGTCTTAGAGACCGCAGCAGAAAATGACTCAGCAAATATAGCTCATTATAACACAAGGAGAAACTCACCATCTGCTTACTTCTTGCATTCTGTACTAGTGATGTAATTCTACCATGCAATGCCATTTACATTGGCACATATTCCAGACATTTTAGGTCAAACTTTGCATGTTTGTATTTGTTGGCAATTTTGCCACATTAAATTTTTTGATAACTTTGGCCTAAGTATGGAGCTTTAAAGCGGCAAGGAGCATGCGGAGGTGTTAGGTTTTCGCGGGCCATAAACGGGGGCGATAAAATGGATGAAATAAGCTTTGGATATTTTATCATTGCAGATCTTTTCGCTAGCTTTCCGACGATATATTATAATAGGCGATCGGGTCAGCGAATCAAAAGTTATGGCCCCGGGAAGCAGGACCAGGAAGCTCAATTTCGGGCCAGAAAATATTCTAAGTGTCGGGCCCCGCCCGACTGCGCTCAGCCAAAGGCCCAAAATTTTCTAAGTGTTAGTGTTGCCGCAACCCGACTTCGCAGCGAAGTCGGGTTGCGCCCTTAATTTTGTGCGCACTTGGGGAGCTGACGTGCAGAGAGCTGAGCCCAAAATTTGACTAAGTATTGAGCGAACCTCGACTTCGCTGCGAAGTCGGGTTGCGCTCTCAGTTTTGTGCGCACCTGGGCATTGTCAGTGAAGGACATCCCAAAAAAGTCTAAGTGTTGGGTGCGCAACCCGACTTCGCAGCGAAGTCGGGCTGCGCCCTCAAATTCGTGCGCAGTTGGGCAGCTCACTTGAAGAAAACGGCTAAGTGTTGAGCTGCCCGACTTCGCAGCGAAGTCGGGCTTCGCTCACTGACCTGTGCGCACTCGGGCAAAGAACGTTGAAACCTGCCAAAAAATTTTCCAAGGGACGGAGGCCTTCCCGACTGTGCTCATCCGCCCGACTGCGCTCATCCGCCCAACTGCGCTCATACAAAGGCTGAGCTTAAAGACGATTTCTTCCCCCTCCATCAGATGCTGACAGGTGTCCAGCCTCGATATTCGAGTCAAAGATGTGACAGAAGGTGTGCCGCCAGGGTACCGGACAGATGAGCGTGAACTGATAGATTGTACCGCATCTGCCCCCATTCAAACTGACTCAACTTCCCACCTACTGGATTTCCACGGAACTGCCACGTTTTCAGGAGGACCTTGCCGCAAGTACATTCTTTACCCGCAGAGGTCAACATCAGTCGCTTTTGTCAGCTTTTGCAGCTTTTGTCAAGTCTGGGATTTTGTGCCCAAAATGTAATCGGGGGGGAATGGCGCTATAAATAGCAGCCTCATTTCATTGTACAAGGGTGGAGGGGGGACATATTGCTAGAGGACTCTGCTGTGACGGACCACCTTCTAATTAATTCAAAGCATCCTTGGCTCTGCTTCTTGTCTCTGTCTTTTTATGCTGCCTTTTGCTAGTATTTCTGCTTCATTTCCATTTATATTTCTGTCTGTTTGAATTTTGAATCCTGGATTTGAGCATTGGTGATTATTTGGATCTGGAATACAAAACAGAAGGATACATAGGATAGAATCGCAGTTGCAATTTCTGTTACATGCTTTGTTTTAATTGTTGTTGGTTCGGATGCAAATTTGCGATCGTGCTGCTTGTTCTCCCCCCACCCGAAACGCATGACATTTACTTACATCTCTTTCCTGTTCCCTTATCTTTTCCAGTCTCTTTCCAGTTCCCTTTCCCCCCTTTTTTAATCTCTTTCCTGTTCCCTTATCTTTTCCAATCTCTTTCCAGTTCCCTTTCCCCCCTTTTTTAATCTCTTTCCTTCACTCTTATCTAAAACCCCCCAAGTAGGTTAGGAAAGGAGCCGGCCTTCTCCGGAGATCGGCACGGGGGGCATCCCTTCCTCCCGGCCTTTCAATGTTGGTCTGCGGGTCTAGGGCGCATTGACACACCAAGTCCTTCCCAGGTGGCGGATCTGTGGCCAACAGTACTCCATTATTTGTATATCTGATTTTTGGATCTTTATCTCTGGCTGCTTTTAGGCGATTGTAGCCAAGTGTACCATTTGAGTCCTATTGACCTACTTTGGATGCATGTGGACATTGATAATTTTCTTTCTTTCTTGTTGTACATGTCCCCTCTAACCCATGATGACTATGCTTTCCATCCTCATGTTAGGGATAACCTATCACAAAGTGGGACTGGAAAGAACAGTAAAAGTTGTATTTTGGACAAGATCATAGCTGTATTTGTTCAATATATATTGGATATAAGATAGTATTGAGAAAAAAACAATCAAAACCATCTCTATTCTACCATTTCTAAAATACAAAGTCTCCTCCATAAACTCTTATGACCATATTCTGTTGTCAGATATATTTTGTTCTAGATGCTCTTGGGCATTGTTGTATTCTATTCGTATGATGAGTCATCCAAGACATTTAATTAGACAGTTGCATAGTTGGAGATATTTATATATGAATATGATATTTTGTATGCTCACTCATGTGAGCAAATGTATATGCACACGGGGCTAAGAGTCAAACCCAAACATGTCATGATTTGATTTGTTTGGATTTTGTCTCCTATTTTTTGGCTGGAAGTTGTGAGATGGGATCATACTTAGTATCCTTAGGGGGTCGCTGTAATAGCCAAGAAATAAATCAAAATTTGAGTTTCTGAGTTTACCAGTAAATTTAGATAGAGTCAAATTCTAGCAGCAGTCAAACCCTCCATTTATTTTCCTCTCATATGATGTTGTTACTTAAGTCTAAGCTAAAAGAGGCCAGTAAATCAACAAAGAAGCCCCAAAAAGGCTTAGCAGAGTCAGTTGCATGAAGAAAAATATTTCTTCTATTGCATTTGACCTGGTGCACAATTTTTGCAAGAGAAAGGGATGTTCTAGCATGTGCTGTATATGCTCTCCACGAGCAAAATCTGAGTGAAATTGGTATTGAAGAATTTCCTGGGACTTAACAAGTTCAATACCATTGTCACATATGAAGGTTGGTGGCCTTTGAAGGATTTCTCATCAACCTCTGTAAATGAGAGATTTTGAGATATGATAAAAGCCTTACAAGGTTTTATTTAATCTATTTAGATTGAATTTCATGTTGAAGTCCACCCCTACACATTCCCTTGAGGTCATATGATGGTCCCATTTGACCTTGTGCCTTGTTGATTAAAAGGGATAGTAGGAGAGTGCTCTTTTAGGAAGTCATTTATAGTTTTAAATTGGTGTTCTAAATTACCACACCTTTAGTTCCTTCTATCATAAAATCTTTAGACATCCTCATATTGATGTGTTGTTTGAAGGTTGGAATCATGAATCAGAGACCCTTGAAATGAGTGGCTTCATGAAAAATGTTGAAGGCAAATGGAATGTGAAAAGTTCCTTTATAGAGAAGGGAATAGTTTTGGAGGCCTATTTTTAAATTTATTTTTGTATTGAAACTTTGACCCTAAATCATCATGAAATATGGGGAAATTAGTTGAAGTATGCCTATTTTCTAAAATGCGCCTATGTGTTATCTTGGCAATTGCATCTTTCAAAATTCATATTAACATTTTTGGGCGGTGGTCGAGTCCCATGTAAGCAATCTTAGTGACTAGCATCTATGTCAGGCACCAACATAGCATCAAATCATCATCGTCTCATGTATATAGTGTTTTGTCATATGTGTTTATCACATAAGTTTTGTCACATGTGTAGTTGTGAGGTTAAATGTTTGTAATAAGATAGTATATTGAATACTATGGGGTACAATATTACTTTCATCTATATGGGTGTCAGTAGTAAGGGAGTTGTGCTGGTGTGGGTTGTTGTAATTGCCTACCGCTATCTCGTAACCCTATATATTCACCTTATAATAGTTGATTTGGGGTGTTGTGTTTTTGGAGGATGTTGTGATGTTATGTTGTCAATAGATACATCCAGGTTGTTCAATGATCATATTCCTTTAATAGTGTCTATGTATGAATTGATATGAGTGACTAGATTGATTAAGGATGTATTTCCCAAAGATTAATGAAGTTGTTTATGGTTGTGGGTCCTTCTATGATTGTTGCTAATCATAGAATACATTTGCTTTGAATTATGTTATGTTCTATTATAATATTCCTTTGGATTACATGACTTGAATACAGAAACCTACCCTACATTTTGATACCATTGCTGATTTGAATATTCATTCTGTGACATGGGTGAATGAGTGACAATCCATACAGTCTTAGCGGATGAAGACAATGATGAGAGTGGGGTGAACCTACTCACAAGTTGGAGAGCATTGCATGATGGATGGCTGTGACCAACGATGCATATGGCACTAATGACAAAAGACGTGTAATAACCCCTCTATTAGGCGTTAAAACACAACCTAAAAATTCTGTTCAAAATAACAATATTTAACAGCTGAGCAAGGCTTGTAAGTAGATTATTTCATTAAGGTTATATATATATATATAGTAATATCATGTGTGGTATCTACAAGGAAAGGCTATGTATTAACTAATTCTATTTCCGGAAGAGGACATTTGCAAATATGCTTTAGCAAGACAAGATTCAAACCTAAAACAATCTGGAAGTTTCACATTTAAAATTTAGAGTCAACAACCCCAGTAGAGTCTACTATAATTACTTTACACAATAACTTTTACTGTGCACCCAAATGTCCAAGTTTACTACACAACAAGACTCTCCAGGGTAGTTTATTGGCCGAAGCCGAAGTTCTCTAGTGATAAAATTCATGCGGCTAAAACTGAAGCTACCAAATGGTGAGGTTCGTTTGGTTGAGTCCAAAGGTTCTAATGGCCAAGGTTTAATCTCATGAGGCCCACATTTGCTTATACAAAGCTTCGTTCCGATTAGAACTAAAGACTTGTCAAGTTCAAATTTCAGATGTTGAATTACTATAAAATTAGTTAATTTTCCAAGGTTTACTTATGGGTTCAGAAGCCACATGTAAGCAAAAGGGTGAACACGCATGAGGTGTCGACGCTACCTAAGTTCCTTGTTGCCACATTTTGCACAGGGGTGCCATGTTTTTGGTTTCTGCAAGTGAGCTGCTCTTTTCCTTCCCTTCTCCTCATTTTCCCTTTCTTCTTCTCTCCCTTTCTTCCTCTTCCTCACAGCTTCATTCCCTCTTCTTCTTTCCCCCTTTCTTCCCCCAGTAAAACCTCAGCAGGTGTACCTTGAAAAGTTCCTAAGTGTTGGGGCGACACCCGACTTCGCAGCGAAGTCGGAGTGCGCCCCTCAAGTGGAGCGCAGTAGGGAACCCGAAGTGCGCACCAGGACAGGAAATATTCGGGTGACACCCGACTTCGCAGCGAATCGGGGTGCGCCCTTCTTCCTGGGCGCACTAGGGGAATGGTCTATCAGGAAAACGGCTAAGTGCTGGGGCGACACCCGACTTCGCAGCGAAGTCGGAGTGCGCCCCTGTTCCAGTGCGCAGTCCGAACAGCGGATGAAGACAGCCAAGCACCGGTGCGCAACCCGACTTCGCAGCGAAGTCGGAGTGCGCCCTTTGACCGGTGCGCAGTTCGGTGAAGTCAACTCAGAAATTTGCTAAGGCAAGAAGGCCTTCCAACCGCGCCGTTTTCCTCCCCGCGCAACCCGATAGCGCCCGAATTCCCGGCGAGTTGGATAAGCCGCCTTTCAAGGCGTACACGTGTCACACCTCAGCATCCGACAAGTATCCACCTTCGGGATTCGAGCCAAGACTTGACCGCGCAAGGACAAAGCATGGGCTACACTACCGGCGCCATCTGTCACCATTTAAGCCGATGTGAAGTGCCATCCGCCGCACCTACCCGCATTCCCCGTTGGACCGAAGACTTGACCCAACGCGCCGCCACGTAGCCGTACCGCCTTCAGTGGACACCATGCCGCAAGGACAGTCCGACCCGACGAAGTCGCATCGGCAGCTCCTCGCCCGCTCGTGTCGCCTATTGTCTTGTCTGGGACTCCGTGCCCATGAATGTAATCGGGGGAATTTTGGGCTATAAATACCCACCACATTTTCATTGTAAGGTGGTGGAAGGGGAATATATTGCTAGGGGACAATTGTAGCTGTGCGTTTGCCTCAAATATAAACATACACTTGGCTCTGCTTACTGTCTTTTATCTTGCATGCTGCCTCTCCTTGTCATTTCTGCCTCATGTTTCTTGTGTCATTGCTTGTTGTTGTACTCGAACTCGGACTCCAAGCATTTGATGGCCATGTATTCCCGGAATGCATAGATAGAGGATACATGGGATCGCCGATAGCTGTAGTTTCAATGTGTGTTTGTAGATGAATGTCGTTAGTAGTGGTGATTGATTCGTTGCCGTGCTGCTTATTACCCTCACCCAACTCCAATCACATTTGGAATCCCTTTCTGCACTTTTCTGTCTTTTCGCACTTTTTATCTCTTTCCTGCACTCTTATCTTAACACAACCCCACAAGAAGCCGGCCTTCTCCGGAGATTGGCACGGAGGGCATTCCTTCCTTCCGGCCTTTCAATCTGGTGGGCGAATCTGGGCGCAATAACAACAAATCCTTTCCTCATGGCAGATTCGTAACCAACAGTTTCTCTGGCACGCCCGGTGGGACATGGTAGTTTCCCACCCCCAAACAGAATCGAAGTACTAGTGCTCGCTTCATTGCTGTTCAAAATCAGAGCACCTGGCGACTCTGCAAATTATCTGAACATTCTCTGAGTCCGAGAAGACCGGTCCTAACGCCTTCATGCAAACGAGAAGGTGGCGAGCAAGGAATCCGGAGAACCCGCCCGACTTTTACGAACTTGACCTTGACGCTCCAGGCGAGCGCGTCAAGCTGGCCGATTATCAAGCTCGCGAAGAAGAAATCCAAGAAGAAGCCGAGGCTGAAATCCAAGAAGCCGAGGCTGAGATTGAACAAGTTGAGGCCGAAGAAGAATCCACATCTTCGGATAGTTCCGATACCGAGTACACTACCGGGTCAGAAGCAGAAATGGCTGATCATCTGGATGAGGACGACCTCTTCCCGACGGTGGATTCTACGGGGCCCTTGGCCCTAGTCGGACAGCAAGCTGTGCCCCCTGCTGCCTTAAAGTCTATCCCTACATACGACGGCTACGGCAAGACGGCGTATGAACACATCCAGGACATTCTTGCCTTGGCTGCGCTTCACTCCATTACTGACGAAAGTGTGAAGACCCGTCCGCTGGCCCTTTCCCTAAGGGGAAAGCTTCTCTACTGGTGGAGATCACTGCCATAGGGATCCATCACAGGGTGGCGACAGTTAGCCGGCAGAGCTCGTGAAAGGATGCAACGAGTCCGCTGATCCCTCTTCTTTGCTGCATCAGTTCCAAAGTATTCAGAGACACCCCCAAGAGGAGGTGTCAGACTTCAACATCCGGTTTGCGAGGTCTTGGAAACGAGTGCCTCGCGAACTCCGACCGTCAGCAAGTCAGGCCGCCTACTACTACCTGAGATCCTTCAACTCAAACATTTGCCTCGCCGCCGAAGGTTGCCGTAATCAACACATTCCCCGCTCTGTACGAGGCTGCCCAGCAAGCTGAAATGGACATCATCTCCATCGGCAAGCTTCCGCACAGAGTGCAACCGCCCATCTACCCTGATTTTCCCCGATCGCAATATCCATCAGCTTCTGGTTCGGAGCCGTCCACTTCAGGACAGCAACCCCAGCAGCAATGGAACCCGGCGCCGGTCGTGAACCCTTACGGCCCGCCACAAATTCATTATCCACCTCCCCGTCCTCCACGTTTTCCAGCACTTCCTGCTCCCCCGCAAGCATGCACAATATTCAATTCCTCCTCCATTGGCCGCACCGCCTCCCCACCTCGGTTGCCGCCACCTCCTGGCCATGATATTCAGAATCAAATCCTACAGGAGGTACGGGCTCTGGCCTCTGGTTATCATACCATGTCTAACGACATGACTGTCCTGAAAAAGAAGCAGCCCAGATGGACCTGGCTCCAAGGAGGCCATATCCGCCCCCGGCGTTGACGAAAGATCGGCCCCCCGAGCAACATTTGCAACGGCGGCCCCCTCCGAGGAATGCTGCCATAGAGGATGAACCTGGTACTTCTGACCAGGTCAATTGGTGCACCACGTGCAACGACCCGCATGCCGAGGATGACTGTACACTACATCAACACTACCTCCAGACTTTGGCCGGCAGCGCCATTGAGGACGAAGAGCTCTACATGATCCTGGGCGACGAAAGCAATTTCGCCGTCTCAGATGAAGTCCCGATGCCGCCTCCTGCCAAGGAAAACAAGAAGTCTGCCGAAGCTGCAGCCAAACCCTTAAAGGTGTACGCCAGAAGAGACAAGGCGCAACCCGAGGAGATACCACCGTACAAGAGGCTGTGGCCCTACACAGCCAAAGACAAGACTCCTCCGGCGAAGACTCCCGCAATCAAGCCTCCCATAGCCAAAGCTCTTCCGGCTAAAGCTCCCGCTGCTCAGCCTCCAGCTGAAACAAAAGAACAAGCTCAGGAGAGGCTGAGATATCCGTCTCTGACCAAGAGACAGAGAGTTGAGGCCACTCAACAGTACCGGACGAAGTATGAGCCGGCAAAAGAAGCGGAAGGAGCAAGCACTTCGGGCTACAGCATAGTAGACGAGTTGAAGAGAACTCCCGCAAGAATCAGCATGTACGATGCTCTTCAGCTCCCAGGCCAGGTTGATCTGCTGCAAGAATCCCTGAAGACCATGAAGAATGGCAAGCAGATACAACCTGCCGTCCTGGTGCAACCCCTGAGAGTCTCAACCACCGGGAAGAACAGACCACCTCCCTTCTATCTGTCATTACGGATGCAAGGGTACATAGTACACAACCGCATGGTGGACTCCCGGTGCTTCCACGACCGTAATGCCGAGAGCCGTCCTGCGATGAAATCGGGATGGAGTACACAAGGAGCAGCCAAGGCGTGCCGCAACTAGACGGCACCCCCGTCAAGACAGCTTGGTGTCATAAAAGACATCCCCATTCGGCTGCACAAAGCTCTCGACATTGTGGTCATCCAGGAGGTTGTGGTCGTCGACTTGGAACCCTACTTCGGCATGTGTCTCTCCAGGGAGTTCACTGCGAAGTTGGGAGGATATCTCTCTCTGGACTACTCACACATGGAAGTGCCCTTCAAAGGAAGGAGACTGAAAATCTTCAATGAGAAGCCTTCCACCTACTTAGTAGAGAAGATACCCGGAGAGGAGCCTGAGGATTGCATGGTTCAGCTGACGGAGGAAGAACTGGTGACAATGGACATGACGGAGCAAGCTCTCGAGCAGCTGCAAGTAGAAGATGAATTCTCCTTGCGGGACTTCAACGCCGTGATTGAAACAGAGCAAGGTTGTTACACCATTGTTCAGCCTGAGAGGCTTGACAAGTCAGCCAGGAGAGAAGTGGGACCAGCACCTGAGAAGCTGTGGAAGCTTTTCTTTGACGGCGCACGATGCAAAAATGGCGCCGGTGCTGGAGTCCTCTTGGTTTCCCCAACCGGGATCCAGAAGGATTACACCTACAGGCTGGCTTGGAGCTGTACCAACAACGCGGCGGAGTACGAAGCCCTGTGCTTGGGTTTGCGAAAGGCGGAGAGGTTGGGAATCAAACATCTGCAGATCTACGGAGACTCAGAGCTGGTGTGCCACCAGATCACGAATAAGTGCGCCTCCAAAAAGCACTATCTCAAGGCGTACCGAAATCGGGTCTGGGATCTGATGGAGTCTTTTGACTCGTTGAATGTCAAGGCTATTTCACGAGAGAAAAACAAGCATGCAGACATTCTCGGCGTCTCGTTGGAGCCAGTACGTTCCGGCCGATGACACTGTCCGAAGCCGAAGCCGGTTCGTACCATTTACTGTGCCTTCTGTGCTTGATAAGGACACCCACTGGCAAGTGTTTAGCTGTGACGAGGAGATCGTCACATTTTTGGTAAATGAAGCCTGTTCAATCGAAGGTAGAGACCCTGATGACGAGCAATATGAGGGGTTGATACAACTGAAAAATAATCATGTCCCAAAAGGACTGATTACCCTAGAGAGTCTATTTGATCAGAATGACAGAGCCATATCTCACAGGATCAAAGTAGACCTGAAGCAGTACGCCGACTTGGAGCCGAAACCTGGAAAATCAATTAAGGTTGGGACAGACTGCACCACAGAGGAATTCGAGCAGATCAGAGCATTATGTCGAGAGTTCCCCCGACATAGTAGCCTCGGAGCTACCAAGACTTGAAGGGGTATGACAGAGAAATAATCCAAGGATACCATTGAGCTAGAAGATGGCGCCAAGCCATTCCGGCAAAAGCGAGAGGGCCGTCAATCCAAAAATCGAGGCCATGATGAAAGCCGAGCTCTTGAAGATGCCGGAGGCCAAGATCATCTACCCCATCAAGCATTCATCCCGGGTTGCGAACTTGGTTCCCGTGAGGAAGAAGAACGGAGACATTCGTCTTCGCGTGGATTTCAGAAATCTAAATCAGGCCTCCCTCAAGGACCATTACCCGCTTCCCCGCATCGATCGGATCCTCCATATAGTTGCCGGAGCCCGCAGATTTTCCCTCTTAGACGGTTTTTCCGGCTACAACCAGATATGGGTCAAGGATGAGGACCAAGGACAAGACGGCGTTCACCACCAAGTGGGGAACGTTCGCCTATCGCCGCATGCCATTCGGCTTATCCAATGCTGGCGCCACATTCCAAAGAGCCATGGACTTGGCCTTCCGAGAGCCGCTCAACAAAGTGATTGTCATCTACTTGGATGACATGACTGTTTTCTCTCACAAGCGAGAAGATCATGTTCCCCACCTGCGGCAAATATTCGAAAGGTGTCGTGAATTCGGCATCTCCATAAACCCGAAGAAATCTGTCTTCGCGGTGAAAGAAGGAAAGTTGCTGGGGCATGTCATCTCCGAGAAAGGCCTGGCTATAGATCCTGATAGAGCAGAGGCTCTCCTCCGCTTGCCCGCCCCAATCGACAAGAAAGGGCTGCAGTCCTTCTTCGGCCAAATCAACTTCGTGCGGAAGTTCATACCGGACTTCGCACAAGTAATCAAGCCTATGGCCGAGTTGCTGAAAAAGAACGCAGAATTTCTGTGGACTGAAGAAAGGGAGCAAGCCTTCGAGGAGATCAAAGCTCGCATTGCACAAGCACCGGTGTTGATAAACCCGGACTACTCCAAGGATTTCATCCTGTACGCGGTGGGAGAACCAGAGAGTTACGCCGCAGTCCTGACCCAAAAGGGAGAAGATGGCGAGGAGCGCCCCATAGCGTTCCTGAGCCAAGTAATCCAGCCGCACGAAGAAAAGTACAACTTTATAGAGCGGCAGGTTCACGCCGTCATGAAATCTCTCCGAAAGTTCAGGCACTTTGTCTCCCAGAGCAAGATCACTGTCTTTGTGATCCACCCGGACGTTCGAAGCTTCATCATTCAAGGAGAGCCGGGTCACAAGAGAGCAGGATGGATTGCCAAAATCCAGGAGTTTGACATCGAAGTGCGGCCAACCAAGCTAATCAAAGGCCGAGCCTTGTGCCAGGAGCTAGCCCGAAGCGCGGCAGCCGAGATATCCGCCTGCGAGTGGGAGGATCCAAAGAACACGCATCAACCTAGCTAACTCCTTACCCGAGGAGTGCGACTGGACAGATGAACTGGTGAGATACTTCTGCACCGGAAGATGTCCAGACCACATGAACGCCTCACAAAGAAGGAGGTTTCGGCTAGGTGCTCTGAAGTACACTCTTCGCCCCGAGGGGCTTTACTTTAAAAACATCGACGGCATCCTGTTGCGGTGCGTCGTGGAAAGCAGACCAGTCCAGGGTCCTCGGAGAATTTCATTCCGGGATGCCTGGAGGTCATCATTCCGCAAGGCCCACGGCCTTGAAAATAATCGTAGCCGGGTACTACCGGCCCACTCGTTTACGTACGCTCATGCGGTCCGTACCAAGTGTGATCAATGCCGAGATTTGTCGGCGAAACAGAAAAGCACCCCCGCCCCTTCAACCGATCCAAGCCGAGACTCCGTTTCAGGAATGGGGTCTGGACTTCATCGGGGTGATTTCGCCGAACTCGCAGCAGGCCACAAGTTTATCTTAACCGCCACCGACTACTTCACACGGTGGGCGGAGGCGATCCCCACAAAGAACGCCGACCAAGAGACGGTCATCAGATTCCTCGAGAGCCTGATTACCCGTTTCGGGGTCCCCGAGTCAATAGTGACGGACAATGGTCCGGGGTTCGCAGGCGCAGTACTCACGGAGTACACCAAGAAATTCGGCATCTATCACAAGATGTCTTCCAACTACTACCCGCAGGGGAACGGTCTCGCCGAGTCCACCAATAAAAATCTACTGAAGATCATTCGAAGGACAGTGGAGAATAACAAGAGGACTTGGCACCTACTCCTGAATCGGGCGCTATGGGCGGACAGAATTTCATTCAAAAAGTCCATCAAAACGTCCCCTTATGCGCTCGTGTATGGCAAAGAAGCTGTCTTGCCAACGCACATTGAGATACCCGCTCTCTGGATGCTTGACGAGGAAAGAAGCAACGGGGATCCAGTAGACGACAGACTTTGCCAACTGCTGCAGTTGGAGGAAGACAGAGAGAAAGCGTACCAGGCCTTCACCAAACACGCTGAAGCAACCCAAGGCTGGTTCGCAAAAGGCACCACAGCCCGAGTTTTCAAAATCGGGGACCTGGTGCTGAAATGGGACTCGTTCAAGGCCAAACTCGACAACCATGGAAAGTTTGACGCCCTCTGGGAGGGCCCCTATCAGATTGCCCGGGTTAATCAACTCAATGCATATGTGCTTCGGGACATGGAGGGACATCCTCTCCCCATTCCCGTCAACGGGTTCCACCTCAAATTGTACCACCACTGAAGGCGCCCGAAGGGGCCCTTCTTTGTACAGATTTCCCTTTTTGTATTTTAAGTTTTCAGCATGTAAATATTTCAGTTCAGTTTTTAGTTTTCCAAGTAGCCCAAGTAGGTCTGAGGCAAATGCCCGACTTCGCAGCGAAGTCGGGCAGCGCTCATCAAATGGGGCGAAGAAGGGAAGAAAGCAGCTGAAAAAGAGCTAAAAATGTCTAAGTCTGGCTGCCCAACCCGACTTCGCAGCGAAGTCGGGCTGCGCCCCTTCCAAAGGGCGCAGTTGGGAAGCAGACTACAAAGAAATGCCTAGTGCCGATCGCGCCCATTTTCTGGCGAAGTCGGACTGCGCCCATTTTTCCGGCGAAGTCCGAGTGCGCTCCCATTCTCGGGCGCACCCTGGGTAATCCGGTGAAAGCTGAAAGCACTAAGTGTAAAATCCAAGTTCGCCCTTTTTCGGGCGAAGTCCGAAGTGCGCCCTTATTCTGGGCGAAGTCGGAGTGCGCCCCGAATTTCGGGCGAAGTCCGAACAGCTCACCACGAAAACAAAATCATAAGTGTGGGCCCAGGGCGAAGTTCGGCACGTGGCTAAGTTGGGTTATGATAGTTCTTTGAAAAGTGTGCCCAAATGGTGGCGGTGACGTCAGCAGCGGCACAACAATCAAGGAGGCTTTAAATGATTGCGCAATTACCAATGATGATGCATTTAAAGGGTAAGGCACATTTTGGGGCTAACGACTAATAAAACACGCTTTTTGAAAAAAGCCCATGCACGACCGCCAAAATCATAACGCCTCCACCAACCCATAGTTAATCGCTCTAACTCCCTCCCTCGCGCCATTAATGATTGCGCCACTGTCTACAAAAGAACCTCGGCACGGCCGAAAATTCATAAGTTTGAAGCTGACTTCCGGACTGCGAAGAATAAACCTGACAAGCTCTGAAGCTGTTGTCCCCGTCTCTGATTGTTTCAACAAGGATGGACAAGGGAAAGACGCCCGTAGCGCAATCAAGTGTAGAACCGCGCGAAGCTGACAAGTCTCCAGAGTCCAGCGACCATGAGAGCGCAGCGCCTCAGAAGGGCAAGAAAGCAAAATCCAGAACAAAGAGGCGCGTAGCTGGCCAGACTCCGCCGCCACCAATCAATCGTCTGTCCGGATACAAGGATGGTTCATTCTCCATCAGTATCACGAAGCTGCGTCTGACTATCGCAAAGTGGGTGGGTAAGGTTTCGCCTTCCCACCACCTCGGAGCCGCATATAATTCAAATCTTCACCGGTTTCCGTGCCCTCCAACTCACCGGTGCCCGGAGCTGGTTGAAGTGATTGCTGAATATTACAAACCAGCTGCACGGCAAGTCTGCGATAACAAAGGAAGGGTGCTGTTCACTCTCTTCCGAGAGAGCATCCAGCCAGCGTTCGCCCCAGGGCTTCAATACAGCCCAAACGCAATTATCAGAAGGGTGAACATCGAAGAGCAGACCGGCAGATTTTCTCAGACGAAGCGGATGAGGGAGTTTCTTAATTCAGAGCTGAAGACTCCGCTGGCGCCTGGACAATGGCCGACTGGCCCCATACCGCTGGACCGATTCGAGAACAGATATATCTATATCATCCTGGCATGGGTCCTCGGCTGCGACTCAGACAGAGTGGTGCGGCCTTTTCAGTTGGCGATGGCCGAGTGTATCCTGCACGGGGAGTTCTACGACTCCACGGCGCAGAAAAGCGGGAAGCGCCCAATCTTCTACGACTGGGCAGATTGGTTGGCCTACGCAATTCATGCGAGCCTGGTGAGACTGCAGCAGAGGCAGTCGACGGACTTCCGGTTTTGCTCATTCCTCACATGGCTATGCCTGTACCATATGCATTACCGGATGAACGTCCCTAACCTGAGGAAAGCGAACGAACAAGGAGAGCCGCTCCCCGTGTACGAATGGACTGAGGCCCTGTACCGGAAGGGCTCATTTTATGAGTTTAATGTTCAATTTCTGGGCCAGGCAATGGGACTGTTCAACCGCGGCGCGACTCGCCCACCAGCGGCTATGACAAAGTGTCTGTCGGACAATGAGCTTGGTGATACCTTTCGGCTGACTCAGGGCATCGTTGTCCGAATCTACGGATTCAAGGGAATGCCTTGTTTGCTGCCCTACTTCTGCACAGATCATCAGTTCGGGATGGAGGTGGCGCGGCAAATGGATTACGTCGAAGAAGAATTTGGCCAGGGAAAGAAGAGGGGTCACATATTCAAATATCCTATGACCTGGGCCAATATTCAAGTCTTCGAAATCGGGCAGCACATTTATCTTGAGCGGGAGCTGCTGGAAATGGGCCTGATTATGCTGCCCCAACGCTGGAAATACGACCCAATCGGGGTCCGGGGAAAGTTCACGCACATCTGTCCGAGACCTGAAATCATGAAAGAGAGAAGGAATTTGACAGGTGCAGACCTCCACTGGCGCATTCATTTGATGCAATCATGGCCACCATGGCATGAATTTTACTGCGAGGAGGTCACTTACGATCCTGATCGGAACCCGGACCATCGAATGGAGTCAGCTGGATTCAAGAAGTTCCTCGCTAAGGTGGCGCCGCTCAACTGGCATAAGGACAAAATCCTCGAATGCTGGAAAATGAGGTGTCGCACGCAACACGACAAATCAAGCCGGAGGAATCTTGCCGTTGATGATGAATTTTCGGCACTTTATGATCAACACGTCGACACGTGGCAGCCCTTCGAATTTCGCGTTTGCGTTCCCCGAGGCGCAAATATAAGGTATAAAAGAAGGGCTACCCCTCGCTCATTGTCAACCCCGCCGACTTCCAACGCGACTCCATCCAACAGTCAAGTGGGCCCGATGCAGCTCGTAGCTCTGCGGCGAGTGCCCGAAGCAGCGCAAAGTTCAGAACGGTCAACTCCTGAGCCGGCTCCCCCAGCGCAAACGACGTCAGTACCGCCCACCGACGGACCAAGTGCGGCAGGTATTCTCCCAGCGCGACCCAGGTACAAATTTACCGTGGGGACATCAGCGCCTGCCGCCCCTTTATTGCCGCTTCCTTCTGGACCAGCCACAGCGTCGGGAGAAAAGAAAAAGAAAAAGGTCGAGAGGACCAAACGTCCCAAGGAGCCAGTGCAGCAATCGCCCGCAGAGCAGCCGCAAGCAGCAGCGCCGGAGGTTGTCTCTTTAGACAGCCCCGAACCAGAAGCAGACATCCAGGCTGCGACCATCCCTTCAGCGTCGGCTCAGGCGGAGCCCGCAGGTACGTCCTCCGTTCCGCTTGCCCAAGTCCGCGTCGGCCCTGCAAAAACCCCAACTCCCACTTCATCAGGGCAAGCCGTAGCCGCATCCTCCGCATCTCAAGCCACCCCGCCGTCTAGCGGCCTCCACTCGTTTGACCAGTTTGCTCAGGACCCCAACGCTTTTCAATCCCTGAGTCAAACCCTAGAGCCTTCACCCGCAGTTAGTGCTGAAGCCGCTCCCTCATCTCCACATCCTTTGCCCCAGCCGCTCGAAACCCTACCAGCGCCATCTAGCCAAACCCCTGTCACTCCTAGGACCCAATCGCCCTTGAAAGTTGCTACCCCCTCAGGTATCCCACCTACTTCACTGTTCGCAGGGAGAATGCCGCAGCAAGCCCAGGAGTTGGAAGACCTCGATTTCATGAGCATCACCGAGGACCAGCCTGCGCAGTAAGAGCCGTGGGGGATCCGCCTCCTTTCTTCAAGGAGTTAAGCGCAGAAGGGCCGAAGAGATAGCCGCCCCGGTCAAGCGCACAAAGTTTGACCTAAATCGGAGAGTGCTTACGACAGAAAAGCTGATTCCTAAGGTGAAGAAGCCTCTCCGCGATATGACCGAGGCAGACTATGAGCTTCAGACGAAGGAGAAGAACTTCGATGATATCAACGAAGAATACGAGATCCGCGGTATTCGTCGTAAAACAGACAACCTCCTTGTCAAGCATCTCGAGACCCAGGAGGCGCTTTTCCAGCTGCAGAATACCACAAGGCAGCTTGAAGAAGACTTGGCTAGGGCTACCGCGCAGTTGGGGTCAGCGCAACAAGAAGTTGAAGATCTTAAGGCTCAGCTGGCCGCCTCCCAGCAGACAACCGAGCAAGAGAGAAAAGCAGCGCTAGAGCAGATTTCACAACTGCAAGATTCGCTGAAACAGGCGCAGTCGCAGCTCGCAGAGAAAGCATCACAAGCGACGGCCTTTTCAAAGAGCAAGGCGAAGGAGATGCGCGCAAGTCTGCTACAAGGTTGCAAGCCCAACCTTGTCAAATCCTTGACAGTTCTGGATTTCGTATCCAGGATTGAAGAGGTATCTGCCCAGGGAAAGCCTGTGGTAGAGGAAGCCGAACACCAGGCGAGGCAATGGCTAGACCTGGCTATGAAACTTGAGGAATTAGAGCGCGATGGCTTCCAAATCGCCCCCATGTCACAACTTGCCTCAGAGTGGGCAAATGCAAGGGTAACCTTGCACACTTATTTTGCCCGGACAGAAAGGATCAGAACGGCCAGGAAGGCGCTGGACGCCTTGGAACATGAAAGACACATTCTCCTGGCGCCCTTTCACATTCTGTCCGAGCACGGGTGTCCGAGCTATGTCAGAGATGACGAGTTCCTCACCCTTGAGCAGGTAAAGAAGAACTGGCTGTCCTTCGAGGCAGATACAGCTGAAATCGATAGCTGGACAGAGCCAGTTCAAGAAGCGCAGGTCGCTCAAATGGTGGCGAAGTACTGCAAAATCAACTCTTCTCTTGAGGAGTTGGGCAAAAGATATAACACCATTGACCTGCACGCGGTCGCTGCATTCCACGCATTACTCAGAGAAATCAGCGACCCCACTCCCTTCCAAGCCGCAGCCTGGGATCAAGCTAAGGCTGCGCTCGAACGCATAAGCAAGCAGGAGGCAGAAAGTGGAGAGCCTTCAGATTCAGAAGGCGAGACTGAGGAGGCAATCGGTGAAAGCGAACTCGAAGAAGAACAGTTGCCCCAAGGAAAGCGACCAGAGCAGCGAGAAGGTAGGGGAAGGAAGTTCCTCCCGCACCCAAAGGATAAAGGCATGGTTCTTTGCGTCGAGGCGAGCTCGACACCCCGCGAGCCGCCAGGAATGTTGCCACATTTTGCACAGGGGTGCCATGTTTTTGGTTTCTGCAAGTGAGCTGCTCTTTTCCTTCCCTTCTCCTCATTTCCCCTTTCTTCTTCTCTCCCTTTCTTCCTCTTCCTCGCAGCTTCATTCCCTCTTCTTCTTTCCCCCTTTCTTCCCCCAGAAAACTTCAACAAGTGTACCTTGAAAAGTTTCTAAGTGTTGGGCGACACCCGACTTCGCAGCGAAGTCGGAGTGCGCCCTCAAGCGGAGCGCAGTAGGGAACCCGAAGTGCGCACCAGGATAGGAAATATTCGGGCGACACCCGACTTCGCAGCGAAGTCGGGGTGCGCCCTTCTTCCTGGGCGCACTAGGGGAATGGTCTATCAGAAAAACGGCTAAGTGTCGGGCGACACCCGACTTCGCAGCGAAGTCGGAGTGCGCCCCTTTCCGACATGCGCAGTCCGAACAGCGGATGAAGACAGCCAAGCACCGGTGCGCAACCCGACTTCGCAGCGAAGTCGGAGTGCGCCTTTGACCGGTGCGCAGCTTGGGTAAAGTCAACTCGGAAATTTGCTAAGGCAAGAAGGCCTTCCAACCGCGCTCGTTTTCCTCCCCGCGCAACCCGATAGCGCCCGAATTCCCGGCGAAGTTGGATAAGCTGCCTTTCAAGGCGTACACGTGTCACACCTCAGCATCCGACAAGTATCCACCTTCGGGATTCGAGCCAAGACTTGACCGCGCAAGGACAAAGCATGGGCTACACTACCGGCGCCATCTGTCACCATTTAAGCCGATGTGAAGTGCCATCCGCCGCACCTACCCGCATTCCTCGTTGGACCGAAGACTTGACCCAACGCGCCGCCACGTAGCCGTACCGCCTTCAGGGACACCATGCTGCAAGGACAGTCCGGCCCGACAGAAGTCAGCATCAGCAGCTCCTCAGCCGCTCGTGTCAGCTACTGTCTTGTCTCTGGGACTCCGTGCCCATGAATGTAATCGGGGGGAATTTTGGGCTATAAATACCCACCACATTTTCATTGTAAGGTGGTGGAAGGGGAATATATTGCTAGGGGACAATTGTAGCTGTGCGTTTGCCTCAAATATAAACATACACTTGGCTCTGCTTCTCGTCTTTTATCTTGCATGCCGCCTCTCCTTGTCATTTCTGCCTCATGTTTCTTGTGTCATTGCTTGTTGTTGTACTCGAACTCGGACTCCAAGCATTTGATGGCCAGGTATTCCCCGGAATGCATAGATAGAGGATACATGGGATCGCCGATAGCTGTAGTTTCAATGTATGTTTGTAGATGAATGTCGTTAGTAGTGGTGATTGATTCGTTGTCGTGCCGCTTATTCCCCCCACCCAACTCCAATCACATTTGGAATCCCTTTCTCGCACTTTTATCTCTTTCCCGCACTTTTTATCTCTTTCCCTGCACTCTTATCTTAACACAACCCCACAGGAAGCCGGCCTTCTCCGGAGATTGGCACGGAGGGCATTCCTTCCTTCCGGCCTTTCAATCTGGTGGGCGAATCTGGGCGCAATAACAACAAATCCTTTCCTCATGGCAGATTCGTAACCAACAGTTCCAAACACGGAAACCCAATTCTACCCGAACTACAAGAATCATTTTTAAACAACATGATCTTCAGCCCAGTTATTCATTGAAGGAATGATAATGCCAATCAAAATAACATTTTCAGTTCACATATCAAGTCACCAAATTATACTTTTTATTTCCTGCAATAGTTTATATGAACTCAAGGTCACTCCTGATTCACAATCCAACCATTTGGGAAACTCAGTGTACATTATTCCACAGTCAAACTTACAAACAGTAAACTTTCACTTGAGCCAGTCATACATTTACATATCCTGAACTGAATATGTTTACTTCCTTACAATTTTTAGTCACATACAATAAAGTAAACAGGTACAAACATTCTTGTTCTACCACAGTAGGATCATCCTAAAAATTGTAGCAAGATGGTTTGACACCAACAGCCGCCTTGAGCAACCACAATTGAGGACAAGTTTTAACGACCCTTCCTCCCTCTAAACCCCACAAGCATTCCAAAAAAGATAGTTTATAAGGCTTCTGATTACCATTTCTCAAATTCAGAAACATAAACATATGATTACCATCTCACAATTTCAGAAACACAAACATATGCTTACCATATCCCCAATTCAGAACAAAGACATATGTTGATCACTACACAGTAGCATAAACACATGCAACACACTTGCCCTTGCATTTAAGCTCCTAACATCCTCACCAGGTCAGGTTGGCATATATAGGATACGCCCATCTTTGGAGAATTCGCTCTGTTATAAATCCCTCCTTATTTCAACCTTGGAGAAGCCTAGCTTGCTCTAGCATTCATTTACAGGAGGCATCCCTCACTCCTCTCCTGCGACATTTGAGATGAAGGAGCTATCACTAGGCTTCATGTTGACATCTGGTAAGCCCAGGGTACCCTTCAACTTGACTTTGAAACTTAAATGCAATAAATTTTTACATTTGTCAACATAGTAAAATTCAAGCTGGCATGTGAATAGAACATTATTTAACACCAGGGGCCTTTCCACACATGCATACATTATTGGGTTCTGAGTTTAATTTTGAAAATATGCATATTGTCGAGTCCCAAAATCATTAATTTTGGAAATTTATGGTGCCAATGTTTGCTGCCACACTCTAGCTTCTTGTAATTTCAGGTAAAGCAGTTTTAGCTTATCAAGTTTCGTGTGGAACTCTTTGGAGACATTTTACCTTCCTCAAATTTAGTTGCTTTAATATGACAATTACACTGGAATTAGTCATTTGCATTATTTTATTCTTCCAACTACTTTATGGTAAATGTTTCTTTGAAGGCTAATATTCATCCATCAGAAGTATTGAACTGTAAGTAGTGGCATAGCTGATAAGCACATTATGTTCAACTACAATAGGTTCAGGGTTCATGGCATCACAAAATCATAGTGTCATCTGCTTGCCTCCAATGCTAGCCACTAGCAAGGATGGACCTCTGTACAGCTAAGTATATCATTTTTTTGCTGGTCCACACAGAAACATCCTCCATATGAAAATTTTTGTCCATTAATGTGGTTGTAGTACTGCTATTTTTTAAAAGAAAAATGGCAAAATCACCAAGTTAATGCTTGATGCTTTTCGTCAGCTAGGCTCTAAAAATTCTATTCTTGCAGCTGTTATATGCTCATGCATCCAAGGTTTAAATATGGCATTCATCTTTTGTATCTCAAAAAAAAAAAAAAACAGAGCAATTGATGACTACAATATTATGTTACCATCCTATGGCCTTCATGTAATAAAAAAATGATCATGATAAGACAAATGAAGTGAAAGCCATAAGATGGTAACACTAAATTTTAGTCATCAATTTCATTTTTCTTTTTTGGACCATTATTGGGGCATGGTGAGAAGGCCTGGATTTATTGGGAATATTTTACATTTTTATGTCAAGTCCTTAAATACATCGTTTATAAAACCCCATCCCTGACCACTGGTGAGATGCAATGGGCAACAAAGTCTTACTATCACTGATTGGTCTGGAATATAGTTGTTGTATGTGCATGTAATTATCTTATGGGGAATGTATCAAACCATTTTGTTTCAAAATTGCCAGCCATTAAGATCTAATGTGTGTGGATGTGGATAAGCAGCATAGGGATTACGTGTCTCACGATATCCAATTTCTAGCCCTTAAATTTTTTTTTTATATAGGTAGATAAGTGGGTCCTATTTGGGGTGCCAACCCTTGAAGATCATAGCATAATTACCTTGAAAGCTGGAGACTATAAGAGGGGTTTGCCAAAAACACAGTTCTGTCAAAGTCGGGCAAACCTCCATTTTAAACTGAAGTGGACAAAAAATTCACGATTCATATTTTGAAAGTTTGAACATCTTAAAATAGAGACTTCTAAACCATTATATTGGCTTAGAGTCCATAAGTTCCAAGAATTAATACTTAGAAACTAAACCAACCAAAGAGAGTATTGTCAAATTTATCACAGCTGCCAATAGAAGAACCTTATACATTGTACAATGATATCAGTGACCTGGAATGATCAAATATTGAGAGCATAATGAGGATTTTCTAGGATCAACTTCAAAATCAATTGATAATCCTGTCTGGGAACCTGATGCTACAATGAAGAAAACGGAACGATGTGTCTTGATTAATTTTAAATGAGTAGTACCACAGCAGAGAAGATAGCACCACATTCTTACCAGAAGAATGAAAAAGGATGGACAGTGAATGTTTGTCTTGAGGTAGGCTATCCAGAAAAAGATACGTGTCTTCCTTTTTCCATCCAAAATAATTGCCTTTTCACCGTGAGAAGTAAATCTCTGGATGCATGTGATACTGGTAATTCTATACAGACATGGAAATACTTGAAACAGTCCTGACAGGTCCAAAATGTCTATTTCCCAACAGATATCAGTATAGGAATTGTAAATATGCTTTGTAACTCTATTGATTGGACTTGGAATAGATGTCCAACTTTTTCTTTTATTCTTTTGTCAACTTAAAAAAATAAATAAATGAAATGGTCAGATGGTTTTGATTCTCTGTAGTACTGCTTGCTGGTGTTTCTGCATTTGTTGGTTAGTCTGTAGAATGCTCTTTGCTGAGATTGTTTTTAGTATTGATATCATTTTTTGGTATCTTCTTAATATTATCTTATTTAAGGATTCTTCAAAAGAATATATATATATATATATATATATATATATATATATATATGTGGATAGATAGATAGATAGTCCCTTTGTTGAAGATAATTATTCCCAGTGAGGAATTGAATTGAATGCTATTTATCAACAAAAGACATTTATTTTTTGAATCAAAACAATGTGACATGGGGATAATTAATTTAATGGGTAGAGACGTACTTATGCATTATGTTCGAAGCTTATGTATGAAAACTATGAAGTTATTTTTTACTCGTGTTTTTAATAGATTTGCATGCTGGCATATTAATGAATTCAATACTTTTATCCTTGAAAATATCTGCAGACTTTAGCAAGAGGTCTGACAAAGACAAACACTGGTGTGGAGATGATGGATCTTAACATTATAGACATACAAGATATGATAGAGTGTGTTGGCAAATGTGCTGGAGTTGTCATTATGGTGCCTCCTAGCTCAGGACCAGCTAGCAAAGCTCTAAGTACGCTTTATGCAGCTGTAAAACCAAAGCAGGTTAGTAAACTGTCTGCAGGAGTTCTATTTTTTGTATCTTATATACAAATGATTCATAATCTGAGTTCCCTTCATAAATATTAATCACAAAGAGTCATGTTGCAGCCAATTGTTATAGCAGAGAGCTATGGAGGAGATGATGAACCAGTTGATACATTAGTCCAACGATTTGTGGCACTTGGGATTTCTCTTCCCATTCCACCTTTGAGAGTAAAAGAGATACCAAATGAAGCAACGTAATCTCCCTTACTGCTTAGCTCTAGTTTGATTTGTTAAATACATAAGAAATCAAGTTCTTGAAATTTGTAGTGAAGCATTACGTTTTCTCAAAAATTTAACAAGGCAAATGAACTTGTTTAATGTAGAATTTGATTGTCACTGAAACCAAAGATAGGGTCTGATATATGTTGATGTAGGGAATTCTCTTGACTTTTAATTTAAATGTTGTGCCCCCAAATCCGAGTTTCAATAAGATTGGACAGGTTTGCCAAAGGCTTCCCCCTACCTCGTATTTCTCTCAAATCTAATTTAACTACTTTGCATGGAAAATAAATGCATGAAAGAAAATACATGAAAGTAAAATGTGAAAATAAAATACATAAAATAAAGTAAGTTAATGAAGTTTAGAGTGCGAGAGATGAAAGCAAATATAGCTATTACACTGGAGTGAGGCTAGCATGCGACTAGTCAACAGATAAGAATTCGAATAACATCAATGTCCACCCATTCATTAGATTATGAACTTGATAAGAAAATGACAATATGGGCTTGAAGGGTCGTATCCAACTACCGAGCACTTAGAAAACCAAGAGGGCAGTGCCACTGATGGAATACATAAGGACTTGCCAATTTCTTACAACCTCATGAGTACAAAGCACAATATGGGTTTCACAGAGTGTAGCTCTAATTTCTTATGGCCAAAATATGAATACAATGAGGGCCCTAGGTCCCTATTTATAGCAAACGTTTACCCTTGAGTTACCTGGGGTGAGAAACAATTACTTCTAGTGAAAGTAAAGATTTGGGGGCAACTTTAGCAAAATGTTGCACCTCCAAATGTTACATGCCTCTAATTATGCCTCTAATAGGCTTAGAAGGCTCCAAAAATGCTTAGTGCGCCACAAAATGCCAAAAATGTCACTTTCCAAAAGATTTTCCTTGAAATTCGTGTAGATTTTCACATTGGCACCCTATCCAAGTGATTTTCTTGGCTTTGTTGAGTGATTTACTTGCATTGTACACCTTTGTTGAGCAAATTAGCACCTTTGTTGAGTGAATCGCTCCTCCGAGCCAATTAGCAGGTTTTGCAAGCGAGTTGGACTTCTCCAAAAATGTGCAAAATTTTGGGATTTTGGGGAATTTTCCCGCCATCTGGCCTCCTACTGTTGTTTATTGCTTCCAAAATGGGCAAATTTTGGCAAAGTTAGTGCCGAGGTACTACATTTATTGCGACTTCATGGGATGCCAAGCTCGATTGGCATAGAATCCTAGATCTTGGCTCTATCCTTGGGTGGGGAGTCTACAAAACTGGGATCCTTGCTGCAAAATTGGCAAAATTTGTTGTCTCTCCTTGGTGTTTTGGCTCCTTAGCCAGCCTTTGGTGGTAATAGCCCCAATATTTTTTCTATTCACTATTGTCGGGCAACTGGATTGTCCCGAGGCCTTCTGCCTCCCCTACCAGGTCTTTGAAAGGATTCTTGGATAGCTTTTCTCCGTTGGCCGCTAGCTCCTTTAGCTCGGCATGAATTTGCTTCGGCTTCTTGCATATTTCAAAGGCATTTCTTTCATTGGCTTGATCTTTCTCTTCTTCAATCATGGCACCGATGACATTGTTATCTAGGACATTTCCTCTTAAAAAATATTTGGCATCCTAACAACAATCAACCACTAAATCTCTTTGCCATTTCTTGGACATGGGTCTTTAGAGACTCTAGGTTGTCTTTGCATTTTTATAAGTTCCTCTAGACATCTGGGATCTTTCTAGTCTTATTCACCATATCTTTATGGTCTATCCCATGTTGCTTTGTCTATGTCGGGGTCATCGATGCAAGGAGTTTTAGGGCTTCCTGATGTCCACTCCTGAGACTATTGCTTTTCTACTTGTTTGATGATATTCTCAACCGGTTCGAAGCTTTCCCCTACAAAGGATCTTATTTGGAAGTACTAAAAGGAGTTTTGTATCTCCTTGATCTGGTCCCACATGTCCTTGGCCATCTGGATTTCTTGTGCCAACTTGGGGTCTACCTCCATTTCTATAGTCTTCAAGGCTTCCAACTCCTTGATCTGCTAGTCTTTCTTTTCTAGGTCCTCTAACAATCTACTTTGTTTCTAGCACAAGGTGTTCAGACTCGACAAGTTGGGCTTTGAGGTCTTCCTCTTGCTTCTTTAACTAATCCCTTTCAACAACCTCTTCCTTAAGCCTTTCATTTTCCTATTGGATTTTGTCCCTTTCAGCCTTAACTTTTGCCAGTTTTGCCTCTAGCCTTTTGTTCTTGAGTTGTACCGCCTCATACTCAATTGCTAGTTGGTCATACTTCATTCTCATACCCAATATGAGTTGGTTCACCAACTGGACCATTTGGTATGGATCCAATTTGTCTAGGTTTAGTTCCAACACGCCCATGGTCAAGTTAGCAGGGGTCGACGCTATCTGGGAGGGGTTGGTCTCAATCTCCTCGGCAAAGTATATTTTATCCCCCTTATTGGAGATTTGTGAGTGGAGTATTGATGCCTTGGAGGTTTTTTTGTTGATTCATTTGTACTCTTTCTTCCACCCTTTCTCTTATTTAAAATGGGGGATCAAATACCTTAGCAACCTCAAATTCTCCATCCTTGTATGCATAGCTTGGCCCAGGTCCTTCCGATACACTGGTAGTTGGGGGAGCTCCTACAAAATTAACTCCTTAAGCAAGGCTAATGGGTGTCGTTGCTTGTAGGAGGAGTCTCCTTGAATGAGATGGAGAGCAAGTAGAGGTGGTAGGTACGAGAAGGGGTGTGAATTTAGGGATGATGGTGGGAAATGGAGTGGAAGTGGGGGGAGTGGGTTGTGATGCCAATCCAACTAGGGTAACGAAAAGGGGTGTCATGGTTTGTGTAACTATTGGTGGAGATGTGAGGACCTGAGCAAGTGGAGATGGAAATGAAGTGATGGGAGCAATCAATCACTTGATAATGATGATGGCCACACTTGCTCCACGCAAGGTGTTATACCAAAGTAAAGCTACCTTTCCTAGGATTTATTCCTTAAGCAATTTTCAGCTTATCCATGGAAGCTTCTAGTCCTACGACCATGAGCTCTAATACCAAATGTAACAACCCAAAAATCTAATCAACTCAAGATAGATTTTTTTTTTATACACTCGTTAGGGATCTAAATATCCCCACCCTACATAAGTTATTCTATGAAGTTGTCTATTGACTTAATGCCTTATGATTAAGTTGTCCGTCTAATCTCTGAAATGAGCCAACTTATCCCTTTTAATCCGTCAAAAGGGTACGCCCATCCCTACACCATACATAAGTCCATCTATATAGGTGCACTAAGCGTAATGCAAAAAAGCTATCTATCTCATCTCCAAGATGAGCTAACTTTTCCATCAATCACTCTTGGTGATAGACGATTCATTGACTCTAAACCTAGTTGCTTCCTTCATGCATCTACCTAAGTTTAGGTCTTAGAAGAAAGATTTGATACAAGGTTACTCGAATAAGCTTCAAAACGAAATAGAACAACCCCAAACAAGCTGTATTTTCTCTGAAACCAACTAAAAAAACCTACGAAATGAAGCATTCTTTCGTTTTCCACAATACGCAAAGATCATTAATCGATTTATCAAAGCAAATAAGGTTTACGAGACCAACCTGGATTATAGCCAACAATGAAAAACCAATCCTTCTTTCTCTACAAGTCCTTTTTAATCCTTCGTAGCCTTCTCTTTTTTTAATTTTTGAACTCCTAGAGAGACAATGTCCCAATCTTGGGCTTCTCTTTTCTTTTTAATCACCCTCACCATGCACCATACCCAAGAGCATAAATGCCCATTTGTTCCCTTTTCCAAGTTGGCAAGGGGAGCATACTTTCATTAAGACAAGCCTCCTTACTCAGACCTCCCTGACATGAAGACTTTAATTCCACATTTTGAATATCCAACTTTAATATATTTTATTGCTTGCTTTATTTGAAAGTCAAAAGAGATTTTAATATAATAAAAGCATTAACAATCCATGATGTTAGTCACTTTAATTAAAACTAATGCATGCATGGAACAATATTAATCATCTCCATAATTAATTAATTCAAATGCAAATATCAAAAACTAATACTAAATTATTAGCTTGATATTGTCCACCTAGGTATTAGTAAAACCTCTATTTTTACTAATACCCTCCTAGGTGGATTCGTCAATTTTTTTGCAAAGATTGTTGATGGAGGGAGAGGAGGTAGCCCTTCAAGACCACCCGGTTTTGAACTTTAAGGGGTGGTTGTGGGTTCTTCAGGGTTTATCCCTAATAGAGTTCATAAAGCATACAATTCCCTAAAGAAGGCTTAGGCTGGTGCAGTGGGTGATGACGGAAAGGTATACGACTGCCTTCGTCGCAAGGAGGAGCGACCACGGATTAAGGTGTAGCCTGAAGTGGTCGCGAATGAGGTAATTTGATTACAATCCAAGGTCCTCATTTGCAGATTCAATGGAATTAGGGCGGACCTGATAAGAATAGGGATGGAAAGCTCGATACTGGAAAACTGAAGACATTGTTCTTCTGCAAATGGGTATTTTTTAGCTATTTTTGATAAGGAGGATCGAAATAAAATTTTTGAGGGCGACCCTTATTTCATGGGGCAAGCGGGGCTATACATGAAATTGTGGCACGTAGGGTTCAATCCGGTGGAGGAACTGCCTTCAATTATCCTAGTGTGGACCAAACTTCATTGTTTGCCTTTGGAGCTTTGGAAGGAGGAGATTTTTAGAGATATTGGCGAGGCCATAGGGACCTTTGTTTCGGTCTCTGATCTTATGAAGAGAAGGAAGTTTACTACTTATGCTAGGATTTGTGTGGATCTAGATATATCTAGTCCTCTCCCGGATGAGGTGGAACCGGTTTATAGCCTCCCCTTTAACGGGGGGGGGGGGGGAGGGTCCATCATTTGGATTGCAATTAAAAAGGCTTGTAATGTTATCACTATTGGGCTATTCTGGAAAGTCAGAAATGGGAGAAAGGCAAAAGTTTGGGATTATGTGTGGGATCAATACCAGTGAATTACTTCACAGTTCCCAAACCTGGGTAATGTTGCAAAAAATTTTAAGAATGCAAATTGGGTCTATGTTAAGGACTTTTGGGAGGAAGATGAAGGGGGAGTGGGTTTGAGGAGGTGGAAATACCTCTCGGTTTGGAGATAGATAGCTGAAGAAGACAAGGATAATATGAGGGCTACTTCGGATCAAAGATGGTGCTCGTGGTTAGATGAGGACTCTTTGGGATGGGGAGACAAAGGAAATGGACAATATTCTATTAAGAAAGGATATGACTGGCTCATAGAGGGATTGGGTAGGGAGAGGGCGATTGAAGGGATATGACTGGCTCATAGAGGGATTGGGTAGGGAGAATTCAAGTATCTGGCCGAAAGTCAACATTTTCTTTTGGTTAGCCATTCAGAATAGGATTTTGACTCAGGACAATCTTTGTAAGAGGGGCTTGGTGGGGCCAGAATGGTGTGTGCTCTGTTATGGGGCGGGAGAATCTATTGACCACCTTCTAGTTCAATGTCCCTTTGCTGGTTGGATCTGGGAGCAAGGCGAAAGGATGTTTAATTTGCCTCGGCTTGGTGATGTCTTGTTGGAGCAATTCTTTGATCTGTGGGGCTCTACGGGGGTGGGTGAAAATTCTTCCCTTCTAGTCCATTGTTTCAAGGCCTTCACTTTTTGGCAGGTGTGGCTAGAGCGCAACAGGTGCATTTTCCATGATGAGTGCTCATCTAGGGAGTCAATTCTCTTGAGAATTTTGCTCAATATTAGAGAGGTTGTAAGAGGAATCAAAGGTTTTCAGCTTATGCCCAGAGATGAGGAGTTATTGGATATTCTTGGGATTGTGATCCTTGGGTGGGTTCAGTCCCAATCTTAATGGAATTGGAGCTCTAGAATAAGGAAAGGTTCCTCCTTCTAAAAGTTGGACAGGGAAGGGAAGTGGAAGCCACCACCGATGGATCGGGTTAAGGTTAACACCAATGGTGTTGCTCATGGCAATCCGGGGGAGACGGATATTGGAGGGGTGGGTCATACGCACGAAGGGATGATGGTTTTTGGCTTCCATCGGGGCATTGGGAGGAACAACAACATGGTGGTAGAGGCCATGGCCATCTGTGAAGGCTTAGCCATGGCTCTTAAGCAAGGATACTTGAGAATTGAGGTGGAGTCTAACTCTCAAGTCTTAATCAATAGGTTGAACAAGCAGGAGGAGGGTGGGGAAATGGAATGATGGGTCCAGCGGGTCTTGGACAATATTATGGGTTTAAAAATAGAGTGTGGATAAAATTTCTCCACATGGTGAGGGAAAAGAACAGAGTTGTAGACAGATTGGCTAATTGGGGAATAGAGAAAGGTCATAATTGGCGGGATTATGGTAGGGGACAAAACTTGGGGGAAGATTATATGGACTTACAGGTTTTGCTTCGACAAGATTACCCGAATAATGGGGAAGGAATAAGTACCAGCATGGCAACTCCTAGGAGGAGGGAGGATTTGCACACAAGGATATTGAAGACCATGGTGTTTCATGATTAGGAATTGTTCGAAGCACTGTATATGTGGGAAGGTGGAGATAGGACAGACAAATAATAGTAGAGATTAGCAGGATGAGCTGGTGGAGATGCAGGAACTTGCAATCGGCACTAGAAATGAAGACCTCTTGAATGCGGTTTTAAGAGGATATGCGGTATACAAGGAAAATAAACCGATGGTTTTGTCATATTGCAGTTCGGAGGAGTCCTCCTCTGATATGTCGTTTAGTCATATTGCAGTTCGGAGGAGTCCTCCTCTGATATGCTTTTTTGTGCATTTTTTGTCTATTCTCTAATTGGGCATTTAGCCTTCATGGGATTATAGGCATGTATATCTGGGCACTTCCAGGCTGTGGCCCATGTATGGAAGGCCTCACGACTATGTAATCTGGTTTCTGTTTAATAAAATTTAGTCTTTTTTCGCCGACAAAAAAAATTATAATAATTTGGAAGATTATGATTGAAAATTTCAAATTTTCATTGACTTTAATTGCTGCCCGAAAAGCTGCCCTATAGGTGACGTTTTCTCCATGTTTAGCCAATTATCTATTAATATCTGAATTATCATGTAGTGAATCTCTTGTTAATCTTCTTATTGCATGAGAACCCCATGTCCTATTATTTATGTATTGCAGCCCAATAAATAGTGCTAAGTCTCAATAATTTTTGAGGTTCAAGTATCAGACAATGCATTGATGGATAGCGAAGTTTTTAACAGACCATGTGTTGGTAATGGTAAATTTGCAGTTATCAGCAATTTGAGGAAGCTGGCACTGATTTGGGACAACTTTTGTCTCAAAAGAAGACGATTGAGGCAAAGAAAGCAGGTATGCCTATCAACATTTCCAAGGCTATAGCACGTATCTCAGGGGGACTCTATGTTGTCACAGCTGTCAAGGGAACCTCCAAAGGTGCAATGATTGCTTCATGGGTCTCACAGGCAAGTTAGTCCCTTCTTTCTACACTCTACACAAAGCTGTTCTGAGTATCTTCTGCTATGCTTATGGTTATGCTATTTCTTGCACAGGCTAGCTTCAAGCCCTTGGGTGTAACCATTGCAGTGGCGAAGGATCGAGCTATTGAATCATTGATGCAGGTCTCTCTCTCTCTCTCTCTGAAATTCCTTGCCTTCCATTGGAGATGCTCATATTCTAAAATTTTATTCGCTGTTCATGGTGGCAGGTGCAAGATACATTTGTTCTCAACTGTTTAGAAGAAGGAAAATATGCACCTTTGATGAAACACTTTCTAAAGCGTTTTCCACCAGGAGGTATGTATACATACTTATAGATAATTTCTTCCTTCACTGACTATAAAAACAATTCTGAGGTGTGTGGGATGGTGCAAAATTGTAAATGGTCTTGGGTTTGTTTGCATGCAGCCGATCGATTTGAAGGAGTTGAGTGGAGTCCAGCTACAAATGGGTCTCCCATCCTGATTGAATGCATTTCCTACTTGGAATGTAAAGTGGTGAGCAGGATGGAAACAAGTGATCACTGGATTGTCTATTCTCATGTCATTAATGGCAATGTATCCAAACCTGAAGGTCGCACTGCAGCCCATCACCGCAAGGTGGGCAACTACTACTAATGGATCAACATATTTGCACCTTGTACCTTCAACTTTGTGCAACTATTCACATGTAACTTGTTTAGCATATATTTTAGTACTTGTGATAAGAGGGTAGATAAGTAATAAGAAATCTGTGCAGTGGTTGAAATGGATCCCTGGATTCAGGGTAGTTAAGGTGGGCAACTACTACTAATGGATCAACATATTTGCACCTTGTACCTTCAACTTTGTGCAACTATTCACATGTAACATTTTTAGCATATATTTTAGTACTTGTGATAAGAGGGTAGATAAGTAATAAGAAATCTGTGCGGTGGTTGAAATGGATCCCTGGATTCAGGGTAGTTATGCCTTTATAAAAGCTACAGCATTATTCAAACTGTAAACAGAAGCCTGTTTTAGGCCATACCTGGGCTTTTGACAAGCAAATACATTCAATCTGTTAATATTGTTGCAGGGCAAAAGTTAATTAGAACACTTATCAACTAAAAAGAAATTTTAAATGTCACTTCATCTTTTAGTCTTTCTCCTTCAATATAAGAGTAGGGGCTTCTCAGAGAGTGGATATAAATATTCAGAGTTGACTGTATAGGTGTAATAACTAGATTCTAAGCTGCCTGTCAAATTTTTACAAGAGTTTTTTTAAAAATAAGATTACCTTAGAAAAAATGTGGATAAGAACAAAATTATGACTTAATTTTGTACAATTTTAAAATAGAATTTACATTACAATTTGTTTGATAATCAGTCCTTCAAACAAGATGAATCAGAATATCATTGTTAAAAATATATATCTCAGGTTCCAAGACCTCTGCTTTTCAGAATAGAAATGTCAAAATGCTAAATTTTGGATTTAGGAAAAGAAAAGAAATGTTTAACCTATAATCTTGTGCTTTTGACATTTCTCTATGGATGTGAGATGAGTAAAAGTCTTTCTCAACACCCATAGAACAAAATTGAAAAAATAAAAAAAACATTTCATCACGAATAATTTTAAGATTCTTTATTGAGAGTCAAAATAAATTTGAGCAAATGCAAAAGCTATTCATCAGTATAACTGGACACCCAAACACTCTATATCCATAGGTACAAGTACAAGGTTATTGTTGGTTACGAATCTGCCATGGGGAAAGGATTTTGTGTTGATGCGCCCAGATTCGCCCACCAGATTGAAAGGCCGGAAGGAAGGGATGCCTTCCGTGCCAATCTCCGGAGAAGGCCGGCTTCCTGTGGGGTTTTTATGGTTCAGACAAGAGTGCAGGGAAAGAGATTAAAAATACGGAAAGAAATTCAAATAAGATTGGAGTTTGGTGGGGGGAACTAACAGTACGGCAATGCATCAATCACCACTACTAACGACAATATTAACATAACATATAAACATAAGAACTGATCCTAACAGCCAAGTAAATGCTTTGCATAAATAACCAGAAGCACAGCTACAATGGTTCCCTAGCAGACATTCCCTACAAGGAACTAACAGCACGGCAACACATCAATCACCACTACTAACAGCAATATTAGTACAAAGCACAACCTATAACTGCAACTAGCTTTTATCTTATGTATCCTCTAATTAATGTATTTCAGTAATTCCTGACTACCAAATGCCGGAGTCCAGAGTTCAGTACAACAACAAGCAATAGTACAGGAAAGACGGGACAGAAATAATAAAGAGAGGCGAGCATAGAAAATAAAAGAAGTTAGAACAGCACCAAGTGTATATCTGTATTATGCAAAAGCCAGAAGCACAGTTACAATGATTCCCTAACAGACATTCCCCTTCCACCCTTTACAATGAGAATGTCACAGCTATTTATAGATTGAATCCCCTCCCGTTACAATTCATGGGCACAAGGTCCCAGACAAACATGGGCTGACAAGAGCGGCGGTGGAGCTGCTCAGACTGACCTTTGTCGGACGAAACTGTACCCGCAACATGGGCTCTCTGAAAGTTGTACAGATAGTGCGCTGAGTAGAACTCCACTAACAGCAGAACTGCAGGTAGCTGAAACAGGTAGGGTTTTTAAATATCTTCAAAAGTGACAGCTGGTGTAAAATAGTGCGTCCCATGCTTGCCCATGTGCTCGGCATGTTTTGGCACGGATCTCGAAGTTGGACACTAGTCGGATGATGCTGCCGGACACGTGTTTGCCATGAAGGGTAATCTGTCCAACTTCGCCCAAAATGGGGCGCGATCCGACTTCGCCCTGAAAAGTGGGCGCGGTCCGACTTCGCCCGAAAAGTGGGCGCGATCGACTTCGCCCTTACACTTAGAATTTTTACGGGTCATTGTTGTCATTTTAGAGATCTGTCTTGAAGAGCTTAAGGGAAAGAGGGAAGAATGAAAATGGAGGGAAGAGAGAGAATGGGAGAACTGAAGAACGGGAAAGAGAGAAGAGGGGAAAGATAAGAGCAGCTTACTTGAAAACATTGCACCCCGTGCAAAATGTGGCAACATTTCTGGCGGCTCGCGGGGTGTCGAGCTCGCTCGGCGCAAAGAATCCATGCCTTCATCCATTGGGTACGGAGGAAATTCCTTCTCCTGCCTCCTGCTGCTCTGACTGTTCCTCTTGCGGCAACTGTTCATTCTTAGATTTGCTTCCGGCAGTTGCCTCAACGGATTCTCCTTCCGGATCTGAATGTTCTCCATCCTCGGCCTCTAACTTGCAGATGCGCTCATATATGATTTGGGCCTGATCCCAGATTTCTGTTTGGAAGGGCCGAAGGTTGGTGATTTCCTCTAACGCTGCGTGGAATGCAGCGACAGCATGCAGGTCGATGGTGAGATATCGCTTTCCCAGCTCCTGGAAATAAGAGTTGATCTTGCAGCACTTGGACACCATCTGGGTAACCTGGGCTTCCTGAATTGGCTCGGCCCAGCTGTCGATTTCTGCTGTATCTTTCTCAAAGGCCAGCCAATTCTCTCTTACCTGCTGGAGAGTGAGAAACTCACCGTTCTCGATATAGCTCGGGCATCCTAGTTCAGACAGAGCGTGAAAGGGGGCCAGGCAAATGTCTCTTTCTTGCTCGAATGCATCTAGCATTTGTCTGGCAATTCTCACCTCTTCTGCTTTCTTGAAATATTTGTGCAAGGTTACCCTTGCATCTGCCCACTCTGCAGCGAATGGGGACATAGGAGAAAATCGGAGGCCATTGCGCTCATGTTCTTCAAGTTTCATAGCCAGGTTCAGCCATTGCTTTGCCTGACGTTCGGCCTCCTCTACTACAGGCTTTCCCTGAGCAGCAATTTCTTGGATCCTGGATGCAAAATCCAGGACCGGCATAGCTTTACAGACATGGGGTGTGCATCCCCTCAACAAATCAGCCCGCATCCCTTTAACTTTATCTTTTGAAAATACCGCCGCTTGTTCTGCTTTCTCCATGACTTGCAACTGCGCTTTGTTTCAAAGATTCCTGGAGCCGAGAAATCTGCTCCATGGCGGTCTGCTTTTCTGTTGCGGCCTCTTGCTGAGAAGCGGCCAGCTGGGCTTCTAATTTGCCTATCTTTTGTTGCGCTGATTCCAGCTGTTCGGTGGACCTAGCCAAGTCCTCCTCAAGCTGCCTTATCTTGTCTTGCAGCTTGAAAACCTCTTCCTGGTCCTCCAGATGTTTGACAAGGAGAGTATCTGCTTGACGATGGATCCCATGAATCACATATTGCTGGTTGATATCGTCAAAGCTTTTCTCCTTCCTCTGAAATTCGTAGTCCGCCCTGGTCATCTCTCGGAGAGGCTTCTTTACTTTCGGCGTTATCTTCTCTGAAGTGAGCACTCTCCTCTCAAAGTCGAACTTGGTGCGCTTTACCGGGGCGGCGATCTCCTCAGGTCTCCTCCTCTTCCAGTTTTGGAGAAAAGAGGAAGAATACTCTACAGCTCTTGTTGCCAGAGGTAAATCGTTTGTGTTCTGGAGGTCATCCATGAAGTCTTGTTCCTCCGACCTAGGGTTTTGTTGCGGCATTTCCCCTGCGAACAAGGAAACAGGAGAAACAAGGATGACTTCGGAAGGGGTGGCCGCTTTTGAGGGCGACCGGGGAGCGGAAAGTGGAGTGGGCGACGCTGGAAGGGTTCCAAGCGGCTGAGGGGATGAATGAAATGGGGAATGTGCAGCCTCGGCACTAGCTGCAGGCGAAGGGTTTGCGGTTTGACTTACGGACAGGAAGGCGTTGGGATCTTGCGCAAACTGGTCAAAAGGGCGGTGGCTGCTAGAAGGTTGTGGAGATGGAGAGGAAGATATGGCCACGGCTTGCTCGGACCGAGTGGGGGATGGAGTTGGAGTGGGGTCCGATGAGACTTGAGGGAGTGGGGCAGTGAACGTACCTGCGGGCTCCGCCTGAGCCGATGCTGGATGGGCGTCTTCAGTTCTGGTTCCCGTGGCTGGCTCGGGGCTATCTAGAGAAACTACCTCTGAAGCCGCTGGTCGCGACTGTAGCTCCGCCACTGACTGCTGTGCCGCCTGACCAGGTCCTTTAACCTTCTCAACTCTCCCTCTTCTTTTCTCTTCTGATGCAACGGCTGGTTGGGAAGGAGACGACAAAGAAGGCGCAACGGGTGCCGATGTTCCCACGGTAAACTTGTACCGGGGTTTGACTGCTAGAGGATTTGTCGCTGTCTGCCTGATTGCTGACGGTGCTGGCACCTTTTGTGTCTGAGGGGCCACCCCAGGCGTTGACTTTGTTGATGTTGGCGCCTTTTTGGGCGCTGCTTTGGAGGTGAAGGGCTGCATTGGGTCCATTTGGATATCTGTCGGACCTGCGCTGGCGGTTGCGGAAGTATACAACTGCTGGGAGGAAGAACCCCCTTTATAGCTTTCAACTGGACCTCGGGGAATGTAATCTCGGAATGCGAAAGGTCGCCAGCTGCCAACGTGTTGGTCATATAAAGCCGAAAATTCATCATCAACGGCCAGGTTCCTCCTACCGGACTTGTCGTGCTGTGTGCGGCATCTCATCTTCCAGCATTCAATGATCTTTTCTTTCGGCCAGTTAAGGCCTGCTATCTTGGTGAGGAGTTTCTTGAATCCCGGAGAAGAGAAACTGTGATCCGGGTTCCGCTTGGGGTCATATGATACCTCCTCGCAGTAAAATTCCTGCCACGGAGGCCAAGCTTCCATTAAATCGATTTCCCAGTCTAGGTCAACATGGACCACATCGCACCTGTCTTCGGTTATATCTGCCTGAGGGCAAATATGTGTAAACTTCCCCCTTATTCCATAGGGGTCGTATTTCCAGCGCTGCGGCAACATTATTAAGCCAATGTCGTAGAGCTCCCGCTCGAGATAAACATGCTGTCCTATCTCTGAGATTTCGACGTTCGCCCAGGCAAGGGGATATTGAAAAATGTGGCCCTTTTTCTTTCCCTGGCCGAACTCCTCTTCGACATAATCCATCTGCCGTGCAACCTCCATTCCAAACTGATGACCCGTGCACCAGTAGGGCAGCAGATGAGGCTTGCCTTTGAATCCGTAGATTCTAACCACGATCCCCTGCGTCAGCCGAAAAACGTCCCCGAGCTTGCGGTCTAGCAGATAGTCTGTCATTTGCTGTGCGGGGGACGAGGGATCTCTCCGTCATTGAAGACTGCCAAGACCTTGCCCAAAAAGTTGAGGTTGAACTGATAATAAGACCCTTTTCGGTATAGGTCGTCTGTCCACTTATAAACTGGCTGCGGCTCTCCCTCCTCATTTACCCTCTTCAAATTTGAAGGCTGCATATGGGGGTGCAAGTGGTATAAACAAAGCCAGGCCAAGAAGGAACTGAATCGAAATTCAGTTGATTGATTTTTCTGCAATTTCACCAGGCTGGAGTGTATGGCGAATGCTAACCAGTCCGCCCAGTCGAAGAAGATTGGACGTTTACCACTTTTCTGCGTTGCTGGTTCATAAGTTTCTCCGCAGAGAAGACATTCTGCTAGCGCTAGCTGATACGGCCGTACCAGTTCATCAGATTCACAGCCCAAGATCCACGCCAGGATGGTGTAAATATATTTGTTCTGAAACTTCTCCAGGGGCATGGGGTCGGTTGGCCAGTGTCCAGCTGCAAGCGGGGCGTTCAGCTCTGAGTTGAGGAAATCCCTCATTCTTTTCGTTGGTGTGAAGCGTCCCGTTTGTTCACTCAGATTTATTCTTTTAATAATGGCGCTGGAGTCATACTGCAACCCTGGGGCGAAAGCTGGCTGGATGGTATCTCTGCGGAGCGTGAACAAGGGCTTTCCATTACAGTTGCAGATTTGACGGGTAGCTGGTCTGTAATATTTGACAACGATATCAACCAGCTCTGGGCATAGGTGGACAGGAGGGCACAAGAACCAGTATAAATTTGATTTGTATGCTGCACCAAAATGGTGAGAGGGCGAAACTTTATCAGCCCAATTCTCCACATTTTCCCGCAGTTTGGTAAGGCTCATAGAAAATGAACCATCTTTATACCCGGACAAATAATTCACTGGTGGTGGTGGAGCTCGCCCACGCTGTACCCTCTTCGTCCGGGACTTTGATTTTGAATCTTGCAGCGCCTCATGCCTTAAAACTTTCGACTGTGGAAAATCCCCACTTTCAGGTTCTTCGCTTGACTGGGCCTGCACCGGCATTTTCCCTTTTTCCATTTCTTCAGAAGGACAAGAATCACGACTTCCTGGATGTTAGTACGGAATTTCGCTATCACAGGAAAAAGTATGTACGATTTGAAAAGTCTGGGGGCGCCTGACCTCCTTTTGTAGACAATGACTGCGCTATTAACTGTATAAAAAAGGGGAGGTCGGCTAGCTGGTGGCGGCGTATATATATATTTTTTTTGTTGGCCGTGCAGGGAATGTTTTTCGAAGAACGCACCCTGGACGCCGCGATTTACTTTAATTTTTGTTTGTTTCCTTGAAAACTGTGCAATGCCTTGAAACGGCCCTTGGAAGTTGTGCCCTTGCTGCCGTTGCTGCCACCACCTGGGCACACCTTTTGAGGTAAAACCCCCTTTTGCACGAATCCCAACTTAGGGCACTTTGTTTTATGTGATGGCCCGTCCGGATTTCGCCCAAAAGAAGGGCGCTGTCCGAACTTCGCCCCAAGAATGGGCGCTGTTCGGTTTGCGCCCCCAAGAAGGGCGTCGTCCGAACTTCGCCCCAAAAACGGGCGCTGTCCGGTTTGCGCCCTCAAGACGGGTGCTGTCCGAACTTCGCCCCAAAAACGGGCGCTGTTCGGTTTGCGCCCAGAAAATGGGCGCTGTTCGGTTTGCGCCCCTAGAACGGGCGCTCTCCGAACTTCGCCCGGAACACTTAACTTATTTTGCTGCTTCCGCCCTTCATTAGATCGTGCCTTTTGGATGGTGCGCAGCCCGACTTCGCTGCGAAGTTGGGTTGCGCACCCAGACTTGGCCGTTTTTCTGCTCTTCTTGCCAGCGCTTCATTACGGACCGGATTTTTCTCTTTCCTGGGGCCGACGCCTGACTTGCTGCGAAGTCGGTGTCTTCACCCTGTCTTACTTGGGCTTATTCAAAACGGAAAAAACTGAAGGCGAAAAAACTGTACATGCTTTGAAAAATGAAATGCAGAAGGAAAATTTGTACAATGAGGGTGCCCACTGGGCACCTTCAACAGCGGTAGAATTTTAAGTGGAACCCGTTAACGGGAATTGGTAGGAGCTGACCCTCCATATCCCGAAGTATGTAAGAGTTGAACTGGTTTACCCGGGCGATCTGATAGGGGCCCTCCCAGAGGGCATCAAACTTCCCGTGGTTGCCCGGCTTTGCTTTCAATGAGTCCCACTTCAGCACCAGGTTCCCGATTTCGAAGATTCGGGCGGTGGTGCCTTTTGCAAACCAGCCTTGAGTGGCTTCAGCGTGTTTGGTGAAGGCCTGGTATGCTTTTTCCCTGTCTTCTTCCAACTGCAGGAGTTGGCACAACCTGTCATCCACCGGGTCTCCGCTGCTTCTCTCTTCGTCTAGCATCCAGAGAGCAGGGATCTCAATGTGGGATGGCATGACAGCCTCTTTCCCATAGACGAGTGCATAAGGGGACGTTTTAATGGACTTTTTGAATGAAACTCTGTCCGCCCACAGCGCTCGGTTCAGGAGGGAATGCCAAGTCCGCTTGTTCCTTTCAATTGTCCTCTTGATGATTTTCAGGAGGTTCTTGTTAGTAGACTCAGCAAGGCCATTTCCCTGCGGGTAGTAATTAGAAGACATCTTGTGATAAATGCCAAGTCTGCCGGTATACTCTGTGAGTACAGCGCTTGCGAACCCCGGACCGTTGTCTGTCACGATTGACTCTGGAATCCCGAAGCGGGTAATCAGACTCTCAAGGAACCTGATGACCGTTTCTTGGTCTGCGTTCTTGGTCGGGATTGCCTCCGCCCACCGTGTGAAGTAATCGGTGGCTGTCAGAATGAACTTGTGTCCGGCGAGAGGAACTAGGCGAAATCACCCCAATGAAGTCTAGACCCCATTGCTTTGGAACGGAGTCTCGGCTCTGAATCGGTTGAAGGGGCAGGGGTGCTTTTACATTCTGCCCGACAAACCTCCGGCATTGATCACACTTAGAACAGCTGCATAAGCGTCTGTAAATAGAGTGGGCCAATAGTACCCAGCTCTAATTATTTTCAAGGCCGTAGGCCTTGCAGAATGATGACCCCCAGGCATCCCGGAATGAAAATCTCCGAGGACCCTGGGCTGGTCTGATTTTGTGACGCATCGCAACAGGATGCCGTCAATGTTTTTGAAGTAAAGCCCCTCGGGGCGAAGAGTATACTTGAGTGCACCTAGCCGAAATCTCCTTCTTTGTGAGGCATTCAGGTGGTCTGGACATCTCCCGGTACAGAAATATCTTACCAGTTCATCTGTCCAGTCACTCTCCTCTGGTAAGGAGTTGGCTAGGTTGATACTTGTTGCTGTGTCCTCCCACTTACAGGCGGAGATACCAGCTGCAGCGCTTCGAGCCAGCTCTTGACACAAGGCTCGGCCTCTGATAAGCTTGGTAGGCCGTACTTCGATGTCGAACTCCTGGATTTTTGCAACCCATCCTGCTCTCTTGTGACCCGGTTCTCCTTGAGTGATAAAGCTTCGAACATCCGGGTGAATCACAAAGACGGTCGTTCGGCTCTGGGATACAAAATGCCTGAACTTTCGGAGAGATTTCATGACTGCGTGAACCTGCCGTTCTATAAAGTTGTACTTTTCTTCATGTGGCTAGATCACTTGGCTTAGGAACGCAATGGGGCGCTCCTCGCCGTCATCTGTCTTCTGTGTCAGGACTGCGGCGTAACTTTCCGGTTCTCCCACCGCGTACAGGATGAAGTCTTTGGAGTAGTCCGGGTTTATCAACACCGGAGCTTGTGTAATTCGAGCTTTGATCTCCTCGAAGGCTTGCTCCCTCGCATCAGTCCATTCGTAAGCTGTATCCTTTTTTAGCAGTTCGGCCATTGGCTTGATCACTTGTGCGAAGTCTGGAATGAATTTCCGCACGAAGTTAATTTGGCCGAAGAAGGACTGCAGCCCTTTTTTGTTAATTGGGGCTGTCAAGCGAAGGAGGGCTTCTGCTCTGTCAGGGTCGATGGCGAGGCCTCTCTCAGAGATGACATGTCCCAGCAGCTTACCTTCTTTTACCGCGAAGACAGACTTCTTCGGGTTTATAGAAATGCCGAACTCCCGACACCTCTCAAATACTTGCCGCAGGTGGGAAACATGATCCCTTCTTTGGTGAGAGAAAACGGTCATGTCATCAAGGTAGATGACAATGATCTTGTTAAGCAACTCTCGGAAGGCCAGGTCCATGGCCCTTTGAAATGTGGCACCAGCATTGGATAAGCCAAAAGGCATGCGGCGATAAGCGAACGTTCCCCATTTGGTGGTGAACGCCGTCTTATGCTGGTCCTCATCTCTGACCCAAATCTGGTTGTAGCCGGAAAATCCGTCTAGAAGTGAGAATCTTTGGGCTCCAGCAACGATGTGTAGGATTTGATCAATTTGGGGAAGCGGATAATGATCCTTGAGGGAGGCTTGATTTAGATTTCTGAAATCCACACAGAGACGGATGTCTCCATTCTTCTTCCTCACAGGCACCAAATTCGCAACCCAGGATGAATGCTTGATGGGGTAGATGATTTTGGCCTCGAGCATTTTCAGGAGCTCGGTTTTCATCATGGCCTCAATTTTTGGATTTACGGCCCTTTGTTTCTGTCGGAATGGCTTGGCGCCATCCTCTAGCTCGATGGTATGCTGGATCACCTCTCTGTCATACCCCTTCAAGTCCTCGTAGCACCAGGCCACGATGTCAGGGAACTCTCGGCATAATGATGCGATCTGCTCAAGTTCCTCTGAAGTGCAGTCTGTCCCGACCTTGACAATTTTCCCAGGTTCAAGCTCGAGGTCGGCAAACTGCTTCGGGTCTACTTTGATCCGGTGAGATATAGCTCTATCATTTTGATCAAATAGACTTTCAAGAGTAATCAGTCCTTTTGGGACATGATTATTTTTCAACTGTATTAACCCCTCATATTGCTCGTCATCAGGGTCTCTACTCTCGATTGAATGTGCTTCATTTATCAAAAATGTGACGATCTCTTCGTCACAATCGAACACCTGCCAGTGGATGTCCTTATCAGGCACAGAAGGCCTGTAAATGGTGCGAACCGGCTTCGGTTTCTGGACAACGTCGTCAGCCGGAACGTACCTGGCTCCAACAGACGCCAGAATATCAGCGTGTTTGTTTTTCTCGCGTGATATCGCCTTGATATTCAGTGAGTCGAATGACTCCATCAGGTCCCACACCCGGTTACGGTACGCCTTGAGATAGTGCTTTTTAGAGGCGCACTTGTTCGTAACCTGGTGACACACCAGCTCTGAATCTCCGAAGATCTGCAGGTGTTTAATCCCCAGTCTCTCTGCCTTCCGCAATCCCAAGCACAGGGCTTCATACTCCGCCGCGTTGTTAGTGCAACTCCAGGCCAGCCTGTAGGTATAATCCTTTTGGATCCCGGTTGGGGAAACCAAGAGCACCCCTGCACCAGCGCCATTTTTGCATCGTGCGCCGTCAAAGAAAAGCTTCCATAGCTTTTCAGGTGCAGGTCCCACTTCTTTCACAGCTGACTTGTCAAGCCTTTCGGGCTGTACAATGGTGTAACAGCCTTGCTCTGTCTCGATTACGGCATTAAAGTCCCGCAACGAGAACTCATCTTCGAGCTGCAGCACTTCGAGGGCTTGTTCTGCCAGTTCTACCGTCACCAGTTCTTCCTCAGTCAGCTGGGCCATACAGTCCTGCGACTCTCCTCCGGGTATCTTCTCTGTTAGGAAGGTGGAAGGCTTCTCATTGAAGATTTTTATTCTTCTTCCTTTAAAGGGCACTTCCATATGTGAGTAGTCTAGAGACAGGTACCCGCCCAATTTCGCAGTGAACTCTCGGGAGAGACACATGCCGAAGTAGGGAGCCAAATCAACAACCACGACCTCTTGAATGACCACGATGTCGAGGGCTTTATGCAGCCGAATAGGGATGTCTTTAATGACACCGACTGTCTTGACAGCGGTGCCGTCTAGTTGCGACACGCCTTGGCTGCTCCTTGTGTACTCCATCCCGATCACATCGCAGACGGCCTTCGGCATAACTGTCGTGGAAGCACCGGAGTCCACCATGCAATTGTGTACTATGTGCCCTTGCATCCGTAAAAACAGATAAAAGGGAGGTGGTCTATTCTTTCCGGTGGCTGAGACCGTTAGAGGCTGAACCAAGACCGCGGGCTGTATCTGCTTGTCATTCTTCATGTTTTTAAGAGACTCTTGTAGCAGATCCACCTGGCCTGGGAGCAGAAGAGCATCATACATGCTGATTCTGGCGGGTGTTCTTTTCAACTCGTCTACTATGCTGTAGCCCGAGGTGCTAGCTCCTTCTGCCTCTTTTGCCGGCTCGTACTTCGTTCGGTACTGCTGGGTGGCCTCAACTCTCTGTCTCTTGGTCAGAGACGGGTACTTCAGCTTCTCCTGAGCTTGTTCTTTAGTTTCAGCTGGAGGCCGAGGTACAGGAGCTTTATTCAGAACTGGAGCTCTTACCATAGGTGGCTTGGCGGGAACGGGGGCTACCTTTGTTGGAGGAGGCTTGACTGGAGTTTTGTCTTTGGATGCCTTTTGGTTTGTGTAAGGCCACAGCCGCTTGTATGGTGGCAGCCCTGCAGGCTGCGCCTTTTCCCTTCTGGCGTACACCTTTAGGGGCTTTTCGGCAGGATCCGCAGGCCTCTTACCTTCCTTGGCAAGCGGCGGCACCAGATCTTCCTCTGGGAGGGCAAAGTTGCCTTCGTCATCGAGGATCATGTAAAGTTCTTCTTCCTCTACAGTGCTGCCGGCCAAAGTCTGCGAGATAGTCTTTGGTGCAGTGTGCAGTCTTCCTCAGGATGCGGGTCATTGCACGTAGTGCACCAGTTGACTTGGTCGGAAGGACCAAGTTGGTCTTCAATAGCAGCATTTCTGGGAGGTGGACGTCTCTGCAGCTGTTGCTCTGGATGTCTGTCTCTTGTTAGCGCCGGGGGCGGATATGTCCTCCTAGGAGCAAGGTCCATCTGGGCCTGCTTCTTTTTCAGAGCAATCATGTCGTTGGACATGGTGTGATAACCCGAGGCCAAAGCTCGTACCTCCTGGAGGATTGTGTTCTGAATGTTGTTGTCAGGAGGCGGCAACTGCGCCAATGGAGGCAATGCAGCTAACGGAGGAGTGGAATAATGCATATACTACGGAGGAGCGGGAAGTGCTGGAAAATGTGGAGGAGGAGGTGGGTGAGAATAATGTATTTGCGGCGGGCCATAAGGAGTTATTACTGGCGCCGGATTCCATTGCTGCTGGGGTTGCTGCCCTGATGTGGAGGGCGCACCACCAGAAGCTGAAGGATACTGAGATCTGGGAAAGTCAGGATAAATGGGTTCCTGCACTCTGGACGGGAGTCTGCCGATAGAAATGATATCTGCTTCAGCTTGCTGGGCAGCATCGTACAGAGCAGGAAACGTGTTTACTCTGGCAATCTTCAGTAGCAGGCATATATCTGAGTTGAAGGATCTCAGGTAGTAGTGGGCAGCCATGCCAGCTGAAGGCCGAAGTTCGTGAGGTACCCGTTTCCAGGACCTCGCAAACCTGATGTTGTAGTCGGACACCTCCTCTTGAGGATGTCTCTGGATGCTTTGGAACTGATGCAACAAAGAAGTAGGGTCAGCAGACTCGTTGCATCCTTTTACGAGCCTACTGGCAAGTTGGCGCCACCCCGTGATAGATCCCTCTGGCAGAGATCTCCACCAGTAGAGAAGCTTCCCCCTCAGGGAAAGGGCCAGCAGACGGGTCTTCACGCTTTCGTCCGTGATGGAGTGCAATGCAGCCAGGGCAAGGATGTCCTGGATGTGCTCGTACGCCGTCTTGCCGTAGCCGTCATACGTAGGGATAGATTTTAAGGCAGCAGGGGGCACAGCTTGTTGTCCGATCAGGGCCAAGGGCCCGGTAGAGTCTACCGCCGGGAAGAGTTCATCATCAATATGCTGTTGGGCAGCCATGTTTTCCTCTTCTCCTTCGTCGGCTGTATACTCGGTGTCGGAACTTTCCGAAGATGTAAATTCTTCTTCTTCTTCGGTCTCTTCTAGTTCGCTCTCAACTTCTTCGATTTCAGCTTCGGCTTCTTCTTGGATTTCAGCCTCGGCTTCGTCAATACGAGCTTGGCGATCGGCCAGCCTGATATTTTCGCCTCGAGCGTTGATATCTAGTTCGTAAAAAGCAGGCGGGTTTCTCGGATCCCTTGCTCGCCACCTTCTTGTTTGCATGAAGGTGCTAGGACCGGTCACTCGGACTCAGAGAATTTGTTCGTGCAGAGTCGCCAGGTGTTCTGATTTTGAACAGCAATGAAGCGAACACCAGTGCTTCGATTCTGTTTGGGGATGGGAAACTTCCTTGGCCCACCGAGTGCTCAGGAACTGTTGCGCCAGGTGGGGACTGATCAGAAAATCTCTCTTCAAACGTGGGACCTTGGTCCCACCGGGCGTGCCAAAAGAAACTGTTGGTTACGAATCTGCCATGGGGAAAGGATTTTGTGTTGATGCGCCCAGATTCGCCCACCAGATTGAAAGGCCGGAAGGAAGGGATGCCTTCCGTGCCAATCTCCGGAGAAGGCCGGCTTCCTGTGGGGTTTTTATGGTTCGAGACAAGAGTGCGAGGAAAGAGATAAAAAGTACGGAAAGAAATTCAAATAAGATTGGAGTTTGGTGGGGGGAACTAACAGTACGACAATGCATCAATCACCACTACTAACGACAATATTAACATAACATATAAACATAAGAACTGATCCTAACAACCAAGTAAATGCTTTGCATAAATAACCAGAAGCACAGCTACAATGGTTCCCTAGCAAACATTCCCTACAAGGAACTAACAGCACGGCAACACATCAATCACCACTACTAACAGCAATATTAGTACAAAGCACAACCTATAACTGCAACTAGCTTTTATCTTATGTATCCTCTAATTAATGTATTTCAGTAATTCCTGACTACCAAATGCCGGAGTCCAGAGTTCAGTACAACAACAAGCAATAGTACAGGAAAGACGGGACAGAAATAATAAAGAGAGGCAGCATAGAAAATAAAAGAAGTTAGAACAGCACCAAGTGTATATCTGTATTATGCAAAAGCCAGAAGCACAGTTACAATGATTCCCTAACAGACATTCCCCTTCCACCCTTTACAATGAGAATGTCACAGCTATTTATAGATTGAATCCCCTCCCGTTACAATTCATGGGCACAAGGTCCCAGACAAACATGGGCTGACAAGAGCGGCGGTGGAGCTGCTCAGGCTGACCTTTGTCGGACGGAACTGTACCCGCAGCATGGGCTCTCTGAAAGCTGTACAGATAGTGCGCTGAGTAGAACTCCACTAACAGCAGAACTGCAGGTAGCTGAAACAGGTAGGGTTTTTAAATATCTTCAAAAGTGACAGCTGGTGTAAAATAGTGCGTCCCATGCTTGCCCATGTGCTCGGCATGTTTTGGCACGGATCTCGAAGTTGGACACCTGTCGGATGGTGCTGCCTGACACGTGTCTGCCATGACAGGTAATCTGTCCAACTTCGCCCAGAATTGGGGCGCAGTCCGACTTCGCCCTGAAAAGTGGGCGCAGTCCGACTTCGCCCTTACACTTAGAATTTTTCTGGGTCACTGCTGTCATTTTAGAGATCTGTCTTGAAGAGCTTAAGGGAAAGAGGGAAGAATGAAAATGGAGGGAAGAGAGAGAATGGGAGAACTGAAGAACGGGAAAGAGAGAAGAGGGGAAAGATAAGAGCAGCTTACTTGAAAACATTGCACCCCGTGCAAAATGTGGCAACAGTTATGAGTTCAATTTGATTCTCTATTCTTCTTTTTATAGAAGTGGCCTACTTCCCATTGAGAATGATGCCTTAAAAGAGATTTTTCATACGAATTACAAACTTCATGTTATAACCTAACCTAAACATCATGTACATCTCAATTGTGATTTAAAAAAGGATTGGCAAAACGATAAATGAGACTCAAGTTTATATTACTTAATTCTCTTCTAGCTTCTCTTGAGGATGATTTTCATAGGGGCTTGTGGAGAAGATTTTTTGAAGCCGATGACGTAGTCTAAAGAAGGGTTTCTGACAAAAAACCCTAGTGGACTTGGATCGTGAAGATCTCACTAGAATCAACAGATTTGCTCTAGGATAATATTTACCAACAAAGAGGCAAAGGTAGAGGCAAAATTAGGAAGGGAAAGGCAGATCCAAGTGGTGCAGATAGATTCCAAAGGTAGAGGCAAAGGTAGATTCCAGTGGTGGAGACATATTCCAAAGGTAGAGGTAGATTCAAGTGGTGGAGACAGATTCCAAAGGTAGAGGTAGATTCAAATGGTGGAGGTAAATTCTAGTGTAGTTGATAGACATAGATGTAGTTGATAGATTTGGGTGCATGTGCAAAGGTTCTTTCTGGCAAGATCATAGTGCAAATGAAGGCAAGTGTATAGAAAAGACAAAGACAAAACCAAGAAAGCCTTCAAACCCAAATACCTTATTTTTCTTCTCTTGTTATTTTTATTCTATGGTCCAAAATTCTGAAAGCTGAATAAATACATTTGGTGGGGCTAAGGCTAGGGTTTGAAAAATTAAGATCCCAAACATTCTAGTACATGTTTGTTAGGAAAGGTTGAATCAGGTAATGACAAACCTACAACACAAAGGAGACAAAAGAAAAATAGGTGAGATTTAACTTGAATATATTTGTTGATACCATGGCTAGCTCATCTCATGATAGACTAATAGTTTTAGAAGATTGCATAGGGTCCTTGCAACATGAGATGTTGGAATTGACCATAGTCATGAGGGAACAACAAAGCCTCATCATGAAACAACAAAAAATGATTTTGAAACTAGTTTTTCAAATAAATCTATTGGAGACGTTACTAATAGAACTGAAATCCTCCACTACCATGGGCTTGTGCAGTAGTAATGACAATATAAATGGATCCTATCTTCAAATTGAGTTGCAAATCAGCAAAGAAAAAGAAAATGAAGACAATCTATCACAAATAAAAGAAATTCAGGCAACAATTGCAAACATGATGACCAAAAAATTAGAAATGCAAAACAAATTTTGAGGAGACTACATCATGGACACAAGTGGTAGAGATTCAACAATCAAGAAAAAAAACAAAGAAATTTAATGAGAAACAAATCAAAATGCGACTATTAGAAGAAAAAAGAAAATAGGTCAATAAACTTCATCATTAAGGGAATAAAAGAGCATAGAGAACAAGAAAACACAACCAACTTAATAAGGAATTTTCTTTTTGATAAGCTTCAGTGGAGCAGACAAATTCATCAAGCATGGAGACTGGAAAAGTAAAGGAAGACATGAGAGCTAGACCAATTCGAGTCACAATGTTCAATATAGGAGATAAAAGGCAGGTTCTTCAAAATAGAGGATTGCTATGGGGGTCACATTTTTACCTAGATGAGGATCTTACTCCTATACAAGAAAAGACTAGGGTAGAATGGGAAAATGTAAAGACAACAAGGAGTGAGGGTAAAAATACATGGTTGAAAAATGGGAAAGCATGCATTATAAATGGAACAAACCAAAAAAAAAAAAAAGGAAATTGGGGCCCTCCAAGAACAATTAACATTGGTGAGTTGGTATTGTCGTGGATATCCATGCAGAAGAGGTCTTGTCTAGGGCCCATAGCTAAAGCAAATGATATAATTGTACTAATAAAAACACATGAACATGATGGATGCAAGATTCTAGATTGCAAAGGATACAAAAAGATATCAGTATGGAATGAAGCAACAAAAAATAGAAAAGGACATGGATGAGTAACAATACTAATAAAAGAGTCTTGGGGTAGACTCATACATGTTGAGAAATAAAAACCAAATAAACAATATATATGGATTAGAATCACAAATAATGACAAATTGATTAGCATTGTAGCTTGTTATTTTGATCCATAGCAATCAAAGTTCTATAAGAAACATGGCTTAGATCATAAAGATCATGAAGATCATATATGGCATTTACTGAAGATGTCATAATAAATAACAAGCTTGGAGAGGTGATTTTTGTAGGCATCAATTTTGGACCTCATAAGAAGAAACAATGCAAAAAGCACTAAGTGTAAATATTGTAATTAAATGAAATGTAAATGAGAGTTAAATGCATATGTAATGACATGAAATGCAGACGAAATGGCAATGTAATTGCAATTTGATGAGATAAAGTGAGAATATTTGAATATGAGGATGGTTGGGCGGTGCGTTGTCCTAGGAAGCTATTGTTGGCAACAACCAGGATATTAGTTTAAATAGACCCCCTCCTTCATTGGAGAGTATCTATGTGTAAATTCATCTATCATATAGACGTCTAGAGCATATGCTATGAGAGACTAGGACCATAAGCCATATGTGCAAACCTTGTCGACTATATATGCATTGTGCAGTATTTTGTAACACCGTACGCTTAGGAATGCAATTGAATTGTATTCTATCTATGTTGAGTGTAGTTTGTATACAATATGTTTACCATTGGTAGTTTAGACTCTAGAGTGTATGTTGGATTCTATGTGTAGGGATTAGAGTTGCAAACTAAACGTGGAACATAAGAGTTATAGTTTGAAATGTAATATGAGTGGAACTGTTAGGAGTGTCATTCGAAATGGTGATGATCATGTTGTTCCAATTGGGAGACTGTGGGTATTCTAGTGAGAGTGTCATTTCAAGTGGTATGGAGCACTTGTGCTAGTAGAACTCAATATTGTCAATCCAACTCTTATCGATCTAGTGGAACTACCATTCCAAGTGTGTTGTTCTAAGTGGAACTGTTGTTCCAAGTGCATGTCATACTAGTTGGAGCATTGTTGTATGAGGTCAAGATAATGTCATTCTAAGTGCAAAATGATAATAGGAAGTGCATTGACTACAGTCTTGGTTGGCTCCTAATCTATCATCTTATTTCTCTATTTTTGGAATGCTTATCATCGTGCCACATTTGGCACCTTTGCCTAATCAAACTTCGGGTTAGCTTGTTCATTGACAAATCAAAATTAAGATTAGTTGATGAAGGATCAATATGCATGAAGAGGAAAGAGGTGAATGACAGATTCACTGCCGCAATGATGTGGGAGACAAGGTTGCAAAGATAGCCAAGTTCCTATGAGAAGAAGCACGAGGATTGCTCAACAACAAGGTGATTAGCAAATACTGCCAACCAAGCATTGCAGTCAAGAGAGATTGAGCTTGAGGAGCCTATAGTTGAACGTGTGTGGATCTCACGAGAGGAGGATAATCTAAGCAAAACATACAAGAGGTAGTAGTTGTTTTTAAAATATTTGGCTAGAAGAATAAAAGTCAAGAGTTTAACATATAAATCAAGTCAATTAATCTAGTTAGAGAATTGGCTTTATGATATTCTAGCTATATATCATTGTAATGAAGAGGTGACACTAGTGGAAAAAGTTGATTTGGATGAGAAATTTGGATGGATGAAATATAAGGAAGTGCATGATAAATAGGGAGGTCTTGGGGGACTTTATAATAAAGGAAATGGATAGATTCAAAGGGATAACTATGAACTATACTTGCTTAATGATATCTTTTTTACAAGGGATACAATGGAGTACTCTCAAGATTTGTCAACAAAAAATGTGAGTCTTATTAAGGGAGTATGATGATAAAGGTGATCATTGTTCATCCCAACTAATCCCCCATAAGATCTTGAGGGAAGGATACTATTGGTCCACTATATTCTTCGATAATTTTTAGTAGGTAAAGGAGTGTAAAGCATGTTTTATGTTTATGGATCATATGAGGAATGCACCTATGCCTCTAAAATTCATAGTCATGTGAAAGCCTTTTCAAAAGTGAGATCTAGACTTCATTAGCAAGATTAGTCCATTGTCCAACGTTGGGCAATGTTGGATTTTGAATGCTATAGATTATTTTACAAGATGGACCAAAACAACACCAATAAAGTCTACATACTAGGAGGAAGTCATTCAATTATTAGAGGTCATTATCACAAGGCATGGAATACTTCAATTATGATTTATGATCATAGTTAATGGCATAGTATTTATAGGGGCTAAACTAATATAGTTTGCACTTGAATGGGGGTTTATCTTAAATATCTCCTCTAACTACTACCCACAAGAAAATGTTTGGTAAAATCTACCAACAAAAATAGTTTCAAAATTTAAAAAATAATAATTTTTGAATCTTAGAGGGACAAGAACATGTTGGCATTTCCTGCCACATTGACTTCCTCTATATAAATTTTTATTGTTCTGTAATTTCTCCTTCCCCGAAGCTTTCTTCTTTGTACAGATGCATTTTCTCTTTCCTGCTTTCTCTGTCAGACTTTGTCAGTTAGGGCTGGTGCAGTTTTCTGTTTATTCAGCGTACAGGGTTTTCCCCTTGTCAAGGGCGGTTTGTTCCGGGGCGGAAGCAGAGAGCAGGCCCATTCCGGGCCATACAGCAGCAAAGGCCAGCTCCAAAAAATAAAACGTAGGAGAGCCATGTCTTTTCGCCCCGTCTGAAGGGCGCAAAGCCTTTTCGGAGTCTTCCAAGAGCACTTGGGGTTTTGACCTTTCAACAGCGTAGAGAGCAACAATTTTAATGAAAAAATGCTATGTTGAAATGGATGTTTCACTCTGCTTTCCAAGCGCAAGGTTGTTTCTCTCCTGTTGAGAGCACTTTAGCCTTTGACTTTTCAATGGTGCAACCCATCAAGTGGAAGAAAAATGCTAAGTATGGGGGCAGTTGTTTCGCTCCAGTTTCGAGCGCAATGCAAATTCGGGATAGAAAGCTAGGCGAAATGGCCCTTGCCTTTTCAATGCCAACGCATCTCCCAATGTTGCAAGGACGTTGTGCTTCATTTTTTAGGCGTAAGGCATTTGTGCTTTAGTCCACAACGCTTTGCCCTTTGACCGTTCAACTATGGCTCGTCTCCCAAGGCTCAAGGACGTTGCGCTTCACTCATTCAACGCAAGGCTATTTCGCTCTAGTTTGAGAGCGCTTTGCATATTGACTTTTCAATCCCAACACTCCCCCTGAGACTCCAAGGCGTTTTCACTACTGTTTTCGAGCGCAAGGCATTTTCAAAGTTCTCCAAGGCGCAAGCACCTTTGACCATTCAACCCTGGCGCCCCTTCCAACGCAACAAGGCATTTCGCTCAAATTTTTGAGCGCAAAGCAATTTTGGCCTAAGGAGCAGCACTTTACCCCTTGAATTTTCAACGCCTACACTGTTTTCAGAACAACAAGTTGTTTTACTGCATATTTTGAAGCGTAAGCCCGCTCCGATACAGGAAGCAGCAAAACGTAGCAGCTGGGGCTTACATCTAGCGCCTTTTTTCAATCCAACCCTCACTGCTTCGACCAGAGCCCCTCATAAATGCCCCTCAACAACAAAACAAGGTTCACCCTCATCCATTTAAGTGCAGTCGGTTTGAGAAGCTTCTATACTAGACATTTTCGGATTTCAAAATCCTATATCGCATTGAGGCATTTCTAGCAAGTAAAGAGGCAGCGCCAGCGAGCTAAATATGTCAGAGCATTGAAGGGGTGCAACTGCATTTAGGGGAGTCATTTTTTTTAGCCCATGCCTGGTTAATGTTTCATGAGTGTTTTCAAGCGGCATAATTCTCTATAAGAGAGCAACAATTTTATTGTAAAATGATGGACGTTTGCTAGAAGCTTGTTGTAACTTGAATTCTGCTATCAATACAGATAATTTTTGGCTCTAACTCTGCACTTCTATTAATGTGTATATCTTCTATTGTTTATTTTCTATTAAATTCTTTGCTTTGTATGTGGGTTCTTATTATAAGTCTGGATTTGACTCCCGATAGAGGGTGAACGCTGGAATAGTCTTGGAGATTACACATGTTAGATTCTTGGTTTTAATTTCTGTTAGTTTTCTGTGTTGAGTGCTATTGATTTGATGTATAGTTAAGTTATCGTGTTGTTAGTTCATCACCCATGTTCTATCTGGCCTGTGGCCATATTTCCCATTCCTTTCATTTATTGTCAATTTATTTCTTGTTCTCTAATCTAAATCCCCCCAATTAGAATAGCAAGGAAACCAGCCATCTCTGGAGATTGGCACGGGAGGCATTTATTCCTCTCGGCCTTTCAATGTTGGTCGAGTCTAGGGCACATGAATGACACATTTCATACCTAAGGCATATTTTTGACCAACAGTTTCTGGCACGCCCGGTGGGACGCAAACGTTCCACGTTAAAAACAATATTAAGAAGTTGATGTTCATCTTGTTACTTTCGAATCTGAACATCTGGCGACTCAGCTGAATCCAGACGCCTCTAAATCTCGAAGACCAGTTTAAAAGCCCACACCTTCATGTACACGATATGGAAGGCTAAAAATATAGGAGCATTTGAGTTCTTCAAACTTAACATCGATGCTTTGGGAGAACATCCTAGAGTGGTTCAGCCAAATATCCCGTTAGACGAGACATCTTCGCAAGTAGTTGTTTCGCAGACTCGAAGTCCTGCCAGCACAACTAGCTTGCCCCTGAATCCACTAAATTCTCCAGTTCAACCGAATCCTCCGGTTCAACCGAACGTTCGGAGTTTTTCGGTCCAGCCAGTTCAACCAAATCCGCCAGTCCATATGGTGCAGCAAGATGCCCCCAAGCAGTTCCCCGCATGGAATCATTTAGGACCTCTAGCTTTGACGACTCAGAAGCAAGTACCGCCCGCAACATTGAAAGCTCTACCCACATTCGACGGTACAAGAAAGACCGCCTACGAGCACGTTCAAGACATTGTTGCGTTGGCAACCATCCACCACATCACAAAGGAAGACGTCATGGTGAGGCTGCTGGTGCTCTCACTTAGAGGTAAGCTCCTCTATTGGTACCGATCGCTGTCGGTTGGCATTATCACTACCTGGGACCAGTTAGCAGAGCAACTGATTAAAGGGTTCAATGAAGTAGCAGACCCATTCTCACTGTTGCATTAGTTCACCTCCATCCAAAGACACCCTCAAGAGGAGATAGCTAGCTTAAACATTAGGTTCACTCGAACTTGGTAGAGAGTCACTGCTGGCCTTCGGCCCACTTCGAAGCAAGCAGTGTTCTATTACCTGAGAGATTTCCACTTTGACATTAGCATGAGCATTCGACATGCTGACATCAGAAACGTTCTGTGGCTTGTATGAGCAGGCGCAGAAGGCTGAGGTTGACCTAGTAGCTATCGAAAAGTTGCCTCCAAAGACAACCATGTCGATTTATCCAGATTTCCCTCAAAACATGTATCCTAGTGCATCTGCTCCACCTACATCTTTGATGTACCCCAATAAACCATGGAACCCCAATACACAAAATCAGACGACATATACACCATAGTATCAAACACCCGTTGTTCCTCAGCTCCCAGCTCTTGTCCCATTTCTCGCATTGCCTGCACCATTGGCACCCTTGCCATTACCCGCGCCTCAGGCAACCTTAAATGCGGACCAAGCCAAAGAATTGTAGGATTTGCGTGCATCGGTAAAGACAATGGCTAATGAGATGACCATCATGAGGAGGAGGCAAAATTATCAAAGCTATCAACCAAGGAGATTTTCTTCCCCAATCACTAGGGAGCAAGCTGCTCCCACCGGTAGGGCTCCTGAGAGGAACTCGAGGATGTTGGAGAGCGAAGAAGCTAGTTCATCTGGTAGAGCTTACTGGTGCTCCACCTGCAATGACCCGCATGGTGAAGAGACTTGCATGGTTCATCTGAACTATGTACACACACTTGCATATAGCTCTCCTAGCGGACAGATAAATATGATAAGGGAAACTGATCGTAATTTCATGATTCCCCCTATCAAGCAGGTCTTCATTCTTATGAGGACGGGAAAGAAGCCAATCAAAGTCGATCCGGTTCAAATGGAACCATTGGAGGTGCCTACCAATCCCTAGATATCAAGCAATAAGGCGCCATCACTAGGAAAGGAGACAATTCCAGTGTCAAAGCCAGCAAATTTTTCCCGATTAAAAGACTACATGCGTCCAAGAGCAAAAGCAGGAATCCCTCAACCATAGGCTTTGCCCTATCAACCCCAAACTGAAGCGAGGGACCAGGAAAGAGAAAAACTCATATATACATCGCTGACCAAGCGCTAGAGGGTAGAAGTGACGCAACAGTACCAGACCCGGTATGAAACTGCTAAAGCAGGGGGCAAGTCTGGTATGGGAGCATACAACATAGCCAAAGAACTAAAGAAGACTTTGGCTAAGGTAAGCCTCTTCGATGCACTTTAGCTTCCTGTTCAAGTCGACCTGTTGCAGGAATACCTCAAGGCCATTAAGGGCAAGGGGAGACCAACTCAGACCATCTTGACACAGCCGCTAACTACCTCCGCCACTGGCAAGAAAAGGTCATTGCCATTCTCTCAGTCTCTCGGGATGGAGGGGTGGGTCATGCATAATTGCATGGTCGATTTTGGCGCTACCACTACTGTAATGCCCAAGGTTATTTGCAATATTATGGGCATGGAGTACACCAGGAGCAGTCCTAGAGTGCTTCAACTGGATGGAACTCCAGTCAAAACAGTGGGGGTCATCAAAGGCATCTTGATCGTGTTGCACAAGATGTTGCAAATCACTATGATTCACGAAGTTGTGGTAGTAGACTTAGAGCCCTATTTTAGCATGTGCTTATCAAGGGAATTCACTGCCAATATTGGAAGCTATTTGTTTCTCGATTATTCGCACCTGGAGATCCCCTTCAGAGGAAGGAGGATCAAATTTTTTAACGAAAAGCCCTCCACTTTTCACATTGAAAGGATCCAGGATGTGGAAAAACCAATGGACTCAGTCAACATCATTGACGAAGTAGAAGAAGAAAAGGTAGAGCTAATGGAGGAAGCTCTGGACGAGCTCCACATAGAGGATGAGGTCTCATGCGTGATTTTAATGCCATGATCGAATCTGACATTGGTGTTACTCGATTACCAATCCCGAAAAGGCTAAGGTATCGAATGACGAAGACCCCATGGACGATCAACTATGGAAGCTCTTCTTCGACAATGCCCGATGCAGGAATGGCGCTGGAGCAAGAGTTATCCTTGTCTCCCCATGCAAAAATCAGAAGACTTACTCGTATAGGCTCGCGTGGAGCTATACAAATAATGTCGCTGAGTATGAAGCCCTGTTTTTGGGGTTACGAAAGGCGGAGAAACTCGAAATAAAATAGTTACAGATCTTTAGCGATTCAGAGCTGATTTGTAACCAAGTAATGAATAAGTGTGTTGCGAGGCAACACTATCTGAAAGCGTACCGTAATAAGGTATGGGACCTGCTAGAGTCTTTCTCGGCTTTGAACATCCGATCTATTTTGCGGGAGCAGAACAACCATGCGGATGTCTTGGCGTCTATTAGAGCCAGATGCTCCCCCGTTGAGAACGTAATGCAAAAGTCGAAAGTAGTGAGGGTAATTTACCAGCCTTCGGTACCTAACAAAGACATCCATTGGCAAGTTTTTGACAGTGACGAGTAGATCATCAATTTTTTAATAGACAAAGTAGGCAACATTGAAGACCGAACCCTCGACAATGAAGAATATGAGGGGTTAATTCAGTTGAAGAAAAATCACATTCCCAAGGGTTTAATCACCTTTGAAAGTCTGTTTGACCAAGATGACAGGTCCCTCGCCCACAAGATAAAGGTGGACGCAAGAGAATACAAGGAGCTGGAACTGGAATCCGGCAAAACCATCAAGGTGGGAACTGATTGCACCCCACTGGAAATCGAGCAAATCAGAACCCTATACAGAGAATATCTAGATATCATCGCCTGGAGCTACCAGGACTTAAAGGGGTATGACAAGTTTGTCTTACAACACACCATTGAACTACAAGAAGGGGTCAAACCTTTTAGGTAGAAGCAAAGTCCTGTCAACCCGAAAATAGAAGTCTTGATGAAGGCCAAACTCTTGAAAATGTTGGAGGCCAAAATCATCTACCCAATCAAGAACTCTTCCTGGGTGGCTAATCTGGTCTCAGTGCGAAAGAAGAATGGGGACATCCACCTGTGTGTTGACTTCTGGTACCTCAACCAGGCATCGCTGAAGGACCACTACTCGCTGCCCCAAATCGACTAGATCCTTCATGTAGTGGTAGGGGCACATAAATTTTCTCTATTGGATAGCTTCTTTGGGTACAATCAGATATGGGTAAAGGACGAAGATCAGTTCAAGACTGCCTTCACCCCCAAGTGGGGAACTTTCACCTACCAGCGCATGTCATTCAGCCTCTCTAACGTCAACGCAAATTTTTATAGAATGATGGACTTAGCCTTTGGTGAGTTGCTCAATCGCATTATTATGATTTATCTTGATGACATGACTATTTTTTCCCACAAAATGGAGGAACATGGTCTACATTTGCGATAGGTGTTTGAGAAGTGTCGAGAATTCGAGATCTCCATAAACCCAAAAAAATCCATTTTCGCGGTTAAAGAAGGCAAGCTTCTAGGCCACGTGATATCGAAGAAGGGACTAGCTATAGACCCTGCCAGGGCGGAAGCCCTCCACAAGCTACCACTGCCAGCAGACAAGAAGGGCCTCCAATCCTTCTTTGGGCAGATTAATTTTGTTCGAAAATTTATTTTTGACTTTGCCCAAGTAGTAAAGCCGATGACGGAGCTCCTTAAGAAAGATGTTAAGTTCCAGTGGACCGAGGAGAGAAGGTGGGCATTCAAAGAGATAAAAGACAAGTCCATGCGGTGATGCGATCGCTAAAGAAGTTTCGTCATTTTGTCTCTCAGAGTAAGACGATAGTGTATGTGGTACACCCGAACGTTAGAAACTTCATCATCCAAGGCGAACTTGAAAATAAAAGGGCAGGTTGGGTCTCCAAGATCCAGGAGTTCGATATAGAGGTCTGACCCACTAAACTGGTCTGTGGCCGAGCCTTATGCCAAGAACTTGCCCGGAGTGCCACATCAGAGGTGACAGCTTGCCAATGGGATGATCCAGTGTAGGAGAGCAATCTTGCAAATCGACTTGTATCCGACAGAGATTGGACGGAAGACTTGGTGGAATAATTCAATACTGGACTATGCCCTTCCGATTTCAACGCTTCGCAGAGGAGAAGGTTCAGGCTGCAAGCCTACAGATATGTGTTGCTATCGAGTGGGTTGTTCTACAAGAATATTGACGGAGTCCTCCTAAGATATCTCAAGGGGACTGAAAAGCTGAAAATCTTGGACAAGTTCCATTCTGGAATGTCCGGGGACCATTTTTTAGGAAGGCCTATGGCCTTGAAAATAATAAAAGCAGGCTATTATTGGCCTACGATTTTTTTTTATACCTTCAGTGTTAGACATAAGTGCGACAAATGTCAAAGGTATGTTGGCCGCACTAGGAATGTTCTTCTGCCCTTGCACCCAATTCAAGTCGAGGCTCCATTTTAGTAGTGGGGATTAGACTTCATTGGGATGATAGATCCCAATTCTTCGGCAGGGCATAAGTATATCCTGACGGCCACAGACTACTTTACCTGGTGGGCAGAAGCAGTGCCCATCAAGTAGGCTAACCAGGATGTTGTCATCACCTTTCTGGAAGGACTGATAACCCGTTTCGGGATATCGAATGCGATAGTAACTGACAACGACTCCCATTTCATCGATGCCAAAATGTACGCATTCACAAGTATGGTATTTACCTGAAAACTTCGTCTAATTATTACCCGTAGGGCAATGGTTTGGTGGATTCCACGAATAAAAAATTACTTCGAATCCTGAAGAGGACATTGGAAGACAAGCGGAGTTGGCATCTGCTTCTAGAATTTGCGTTATAGGCTTATTAAATTTCCATTAAGAAATCCATCAAGACGTCCCCATATTCCCTGGTGTACAGGAAGGAAGCAGTGCTCATGCTGAAATCCGTCGTTAGCATTTTGATAATTTCATTAACAAAGTGTCCCCATCGGTCACTTGTTATCTGCAACAGAATATCAAATCATGTGATTACCTGCTCATACAGAAATATTCTTGTACTTTTTATCGAGTTGTCAGGTAATGCTCTTACTTCGACCCATTTTGTTAAGTATTTCATTGGGACTACGATGTATCTGCACTTCCTTTGTCGATATGTTTTCAAAGGTCCAACGAAGTCTAATCCCCATCGCTCAAATAATTCTTGGGGTTGTGATGGATGCAAAGGCATAAAGTCCATCTTTACCAACTTTCCTGCCCTTTGGCAAGTATCGCATGCTTTCACATACTCTTTCGCATCATTATATAGTGTGGGCCACCATAGTCCAGCTAGTAATATTTTTATAGTTGTCGCATCTGGTCCCATGTGCCCTCCTGCTAAGCCTTCATGAGCTTCTTTCAATGTTTCTTTGACTTCTTCTTCTATCACACATCTTCATAGGATACCATCGCTTCCCATCTTATACAACAATCCTGCTATCAACTGGAAGGGTGTTGACTTCATGATCACTTTCTTTTTCTTGGTTGTTGTCATTTCTTGTGGCAACTCACCTGTGGATAGGTACTACCCAATCAAATTGTACCATGATGGAACAACGTTGATGGTGAATAATTGTGCATCCAAAAATTCATCTAGATTTCCTGTTCCTACAGGCTCTCCTGATCGTATCCGAGACAACTAGTCTACAATGACATGATTCTTACCAGGTCTCACTACTACTCAAAATATGAACTCTTGTAGGGTGACAAGCCACCTACTGACCCGTCCTTGTATCACCGGCTTATTTATCAAGTATAACAGAGCTTGGTGATCGACGTAGAAGGCAAAGGGATTTGCCAATAGGTAATGCCTAAACTTTTGGATTGCATATACCATTCCCAAAGCTTCTCTTTCTATTGTACTATAATTTCTCTCTGGCCTTGACAATAGGTGACTAGCAAAGAAAATAGGTTGATCTAGCCTAAACTACCCTTCTTGTGCCAAAGCACATCCAATTGCAAAATTTTAAGCATCAATATGGACATGGAACTCCTTATCCCAATTTAGGAACACCAAAATCGAACTACTCACGAGTTTAGCCTTTAGCTCCTCAAAGGCTCCTTGGTGTTCATTTGTCCATCTAAAGGGAACGTTCTTCGTCAACGAATCCAATGGGTAGGATACATGTGCATAATTCTTGATAAACCTTCGATAATATCCGTCGATCCCAAGAAGGTTTTAGGTGAACTCACATCATATGGTTCTTCCATGTGCAATATCACACGGATCTTATCAGGATCTATTTTTAATCCTTCACTGCACACTATGTGTCCTAACAATTTCCCATATGGTACCATCAAGTAGCATTTCCCAGGGTTTAATGATATTTGTGCATTTCTGCACCTACTCATACATTCACTAAGGGCAGGAAGATGTTCCTTGATCTTCCCATAAATGGACCAATCATCCAAAAATGCTTTAAAGTTCCCTATTACCAACTGATCAAATATATACAATATGATGTGTTGAAATGTAGTTGGGGCATTACAGAGCTCGAATGACATTCGATTGTATGCGTAGATGCCATTCTCCATAATAAATGTGATCTTCAGCTTATCCTCCTCGGCTATACTGATTTGATTGTACCCCGAAAACCCATCCAAGAATGAATAGATCTCGTGTCCTGTGACTTCTTCCAGGATAGAATATGTGAAGGGAATGGGGAAGGGATCCTTAATAGTTAATGCATTCAGACTCCTAAAGTCCACGCATATTCTAATCTTGTCCACTTCCTTCTTCAAGGTGATCACTATGGGTGATACCCATTCATTGGTTGTCACCCTAAATATGATTCCTACCTCCAACATATTTTCTATCTCTACATTCACTAATGCAACATACTTTGGATTCATTCTATATGGTCTCCTCCTTACGGGTTGAGCTCCAGGAATTAGCGTAATCTTGTGGAAACATAACTCTGGTGGTACTCCCTTCAGATCCTTATATGTCCATGCAAAGACATCCTTATATTCCAAGAATATCTTAAAAGTCATCGCTTTCAATACAGGGTTCCAATCATCGTCGTAGTGAATCATCCTAGGTTCCTCCTCCATTCCTAGATTGATGTCCACTATCCGAGGTCCTTCATATTTGATATTCTTCGGCTCACTCGCTACTTTCTCCACATTCTTTGGGTGTGTCGGTCTTGTATCAATCTCCGCATCTCCTACTATATACTCTGCAAAATTTTTTGGGAATGTCCATTTCTCTTCTGCCTCCTTAGGTTCTTGATTGAATTTTGGTTCATCTTGTTTTTCCTTGATCTCCTCTGACTCAATACAGAGGCAGTTGGGCTGAAAAATTTTGTACTCCTCCATTTGCCAATGAAGTAGTCTCTATCAGATCTAGCTTCGTCTTCACTACATTCATCCAGGTACAACATTCCTTCTCCATCAGGTTCATACCCTTCATCTCCTAAGGAATTTTTTGATTCATCCATCGTAGCTACATCCTCATTGACTTTTTGATTAGCTAGATTAATCATATATTTATGTTGTCCCTTCTTGAAAGTGATCTGATTATTTCCCCAGTTGTGATTAACTTTGGCTACTCGTAGCCATCCTCTCCCCAAGAGAGCATCGTATGCAAGCTTTTGCATTGTAATCACAATGAAATCCAAGACAAAATCTTGGTCAACTATCACCACTTGTTGTGCTGTCAAGACTCCCTTTGTCTCGATACCATACTGGTCAGCACCATATAATCGAAGCTTGGTGCCCATAGAGATGGAGCGCCTAGTTCTAGCCAAGTTCTTTCAGGTAGCACATTGATGTTGGATCCTCCATCCACAATCACTTGTGTCAATTTGTGCCCTAGGATCTCCATATGAACTAATGCGGGTTTCTTTCCCACATCAATCATCAATATAGTCGGATCCATGAATTGATCTTTCCTTTCCTTCTCCTGAATTGGTTGGCTTCACACTTCCATCACCTTATGCTATTGTATTTCTTCCACCATTGCTTTCTGCAATGCTGGAATAGCTTCCAAAAGGTTTGACACTTTAATCTCTACTGTGGTGTCCAAAACCTGTGCTTGCTAGACTTTGCACAATCGCCTTCTCTTCTGATGGCTTTTCCAGTTCCTTTCCTTCAGCTAACTTCACTTGTTTAGCTTTTTGTGCTTCATCCTATAGTATTTTCTTTGCTACTTGTCAGCATTGCTTTTCCTTTGTTGGCTCTAGATACTTATCCTTTTTAGCCTGATTCCTCATCACGGCTAATACTTCTTGGGTTTCCTCCTTAACTTGAGGAACCTCAATGTCTAAATAATTGACATTCTATGGGTTACTTGAACTTGCCTACTTTGGGAAATTTGCTTCTTTGTGGTTCCCTGGACCACACCATCTACACATATGTGTAGTACTTGCTTGCGGTGTTTCCTGCCTCTGAGGTGAAGGACAATTTTTTGCAAAATGCCCCCATTCTTGGAAATTGCGACATTGTATGATCGGCCTTCCTTTCGAGTCATACTGCAAATGGCCCTGGCCTCCTTGCCGATTGCCCTGGTTCGGCCTTCCACCTCGCCTACTATTTCTATAACCACCACTTGTTGCTTGTTGCCCACTCCCTTGGGCCTTCGGTTTCTCTTCCTGCTCTTGGATTGACAGGACTTGTGGACGTACTCTCGCATTATATGGACATAGCATTACCTCATGTCCCATCACATTACAGATGTGGCAATAATCATTGTGTGGACACTTCACATTTGTATGACCTTCCGTCTTGCATTTCGTGCACCAAATGTCATTCTTGTCAGGTTTGCTCCTTTTTTCTTTCATTATCTTGTCGAACTCTTGATGAAATGATGCTACTATCCTCTGTATAGTGTCATCTTCTCCATTGTCTGAATCATTAGACTTGGGGTGAGACAAAATTCTTGTATACATCTATTTTGATTCACTTTCAAAATTATTTGCATGCTTTAAAGCTTCTTCATATGTTTCTGATGGTACTACCTTCATATTTTTCTTATATTTTGGTAGTAATCCATCAACAAACCATCGCTTTACTAGGACATATGCCAGTGGCATCTGCATCTTATCGACTAATTGCTTTAGTTTACGGTTGTATGATTTCACATCTTCATCATATTTTTGCTTTGTCATGCAAAGTTCAGTAACAATGTCTCCATCATCCTTCAAAGGTCAAAATTCTTCAATGAACTTCTCCTTTATCTGATTCCAAGTCTGAAAATCTATGGTATTTTCTCTCTTCAAATACCAATCAATCGCCAATCCTCTCAAAGTAGCAAGAAATAAAGTTACCCAATCATCTGGTCTGTCTACACCATTTTCTCTCCAAATGGTTATACAAGTTCTGATGTGTCTTGTGGGGTCTTCCTTACCCTCACCTAAAAATGGTGGACATCTCTGTTTGGCTGCCTTGTTAGCCATCTTCGAAGAATCATCACTATCACTTGAGGTCTCCCATGGAATCTCTGTCTGATTCCTCCTTGGGGGTGTCTTGCTACCATCATCATCAGAAGTTTCTATTTGAGGTATCTTGTTCTATCCCACCACTCGTTGACCAAACTCTCGTGCGTCTTCACTCTGCGACCTCCTTCACTGATGTGAGGGAGATGGTCTTGGTCTTTCCTCCTGAGACCTCATGCCTTGTTGCTCTGGTGCCTGACTCCCATCCTCTGCACTCCCTTGCAACCCTTCCATCACTTTCTCAGGTGTCACCATCCACTCTCCATCCTCTTGCACTGTCTCTCTATCAACTCTCGCCTCTACGCTAGGTGGTTCTATTTCCTCGTCTTCTGTCTCTATCAACGCCTCAAATTCTCCTTCTTTAGATGTCCAAACTTGCTCTATTTTTGGTTCATGTGTACTATGGTATGAGTTACTTGCATTCTCTCTTCGAGCAATCCTCATTCTCCTTCTTACTAGAATGTTCTCTCGTACTTCCCGTCTCCTACGCCTTTGTACACTGGTGTCTGTCATTCACCTCTAGTTTTTGTAGTATTCTTTCTTTGTCAATTTGACCCGTTTTAACAAAAATTCCAGATTCAATAAGGCAACGATACCAAATGTAGCATAGGGGTGCAATATTCCTAGTGGGGAGGTGATTTCTAGTGATTAGAATGATCAATGTACTATCTCTAACTTATCTACCAAGTCGTACAATCGTACAATCCCTAAAACTACCATTTTACGCCCAATGAACAGCTTGTACGAAAGTCAATTCGACACATTGTACGATCCAAAATCATACAGTGACATGGCTTGTACGATTATACACTTAACCAATCCTTTATATTCGGTTTTGCAGGTTGTCGTACACAGTTTTGTAACCAATAAGTCGATTCCACAAAACTGCCAAATCGGGTAAGTTATCCTCAATCGCCTGAATTGCCAAATCGGGTAAGTTGTCTTTGTACGATTTGTACGAACTCTGGTGTACGATATGTACGAAAAGAAAGTACAACCAAGTGCTAAATTGGATACTCTAATGGGCCAATCTCTCTCAGATAGGTTTTGTAAGGGTTTAATATGCCAATTAATCCTTTTCCTATAACATGCAAAACTTATCACCGGGGCTAGAGAGAGATGCAAATCCAAGGGCTACATCCAAAAATCATACAATAGGGTTCACCATGTCCTCCATAATTCTGCCATCATCACATATCATTCTACAAAGCTTCACCAGTGCTGGATTAATCCATTCTATCACAACAAGACATAAACTAGCCAAAACATTCACCAAAAAGTGCATGCAACATCATTAAGCCATCAATTGTCATTCATCCATGCCAAAATCGTACACAACCTGAAAAATATAATTGTGCTCATGTGTATATTATTTTGTCTTGATTTCACTTACAACATGGCTGATCTACAACAATTATAGCTAGAACTCAGAACATAATAGCATAACTCAGTCAGATTACAACCAGCAAATATCCAAACCTACGAAATTGAAAATGGGGCCTTATATAACGTTGCCCAGGCCATTCCAAAGTTGTTCCTAAGGCAATTAGTTATTTTACAACCGCCCATGCATAACGGAATGCATTAATTAAGACTTTTACTAAGTCTAACACCTTAATTATCAAACCTATGCGCCATTTCAACCTGAAATTACATTTCCCATGCATTTCATTGCATTTCAGTGCGCCTTGTACGGTTTGTCTTTGCCTTGTATGGTTTTCCCTTCTGGTTGTATGGTTTACTCCTACCTGTACGATTTGCAAAACTTGTACAAACTATCAAAATTGTCAAAATTGAGCAAATCCCTTTTGTCACTTTCTCTTCTTCTGGGAGGTGGATTTGTTGCCTACAGCAGCTCCCTGTGCAGTGGGGCCCAAAACTGTTTTTCTCTGTTTTCCAAGCGCAAGGTGATTTCGGGCCTTCCAAGAGAGAAGGTCCCTATGAATTTTGTCACCCCAACATCACTCCCGAGGCAATTGTTGTGCTCCTAGGCAATGATAAAAACATGTTTAAAGCGAGGGTAAAGTGCGTTCTTTCCAATGGCATGGACCCGCAGTCCAAGATATCACCCAGTATGCACACACCCAAAGGAAATTCGTTAAGCCCAAAAACTATGTATGGGGATTTAAAAAAGGGTGATGCTTCACATTTTCTAGCTTAGATTTTGGCCCCATGCACTAATTTATCATTGGGAGGTGTGCTCAGCACACTGAGTAGCACACAGGGAATCCTCCACTACGCTCGCAATCGCTCCAGGCATTTACTCTGCTCAAGCGCCATTAATATGGTAGGTAAATAGCTGGTCTATAAAAAAGGCCATCGTTGTGCTTTAATTTTAACTCAGAGGAATTGTCAGAGGTTTTACTGCAACATTATTTGTCATAGTTCAGAAAGTGAAAATTGCTGGTAAACAACGAAGTGCTAGGGTTTGATAAGGCGTTGTCATTTTTAGATCAAGCGCTTAGACAAGTGTGCGATCAGAATGGGAAAAAAGAGTGTCGAGCCAAAGAAAGAGAAGGTCCCGAGGAAGGAAAAGACCCCGAAAAAGGCAGAGGGCGAGAAAAAAGAGAAGGGAAAAGTACCGTTGCCCCCACCTGAAGATAGACTGAGCAAAATTCAGAACTGCGTCCTCACTAGAACGAGCGTGGATAAGCTATGCGAAAATGTTGAACTCATGCTCATGAAGGTATCTGTTTAAAATAAGCGAACAACCGCTTATTATTCCCACTTATACTGGTACCTATGCACGTCTGTGCACCACTGCCCGAAGTTAATTTACACCATCGCCAAGTTCTATGACCCTCTGACTAGAACGGTCCAAAATGATGTCAAAGATAAGTTGTTCTCTATATCTACTGAGGATATCCAGGAGGCTTTTTCCTATGGGGAAAAGCCCCCTAAGGACTTCATAGTGAGAAGAATCAGTTGTACCAAGCAGACTGAAAGGTACACCAACATAGAGCAAATGCACTAGTTCATGGAATCATTACTGAGGGAAAAGCTAAAGTTGCTCAGAGTATTGCCCGACCTGCCTACATCTTTGAGGAAATTTAAGCACCCTGGATTATTCTCAATGTTGGCATGGGTTATGGGGTTGGCTACAGATGCGACAATATATAAGTGGTAGGCTTCACTTACCGAGTGCATTTTGTATAGCGAGTTCTACACGCCTGCCACTATGAAGTTGTGTACCAAGCCCATATATTTTGACTGGGCATAATGGGTGGCGTGGCTAATACACTTCCAGCTGGCTGATGTGTAGAGTGGGAGAGACGTGATGTTCCAGTCTTGCTCTTTTCTTGCATGGTATTTTGTCTACCACATGCACAACAAATTTGCTTTCATCAGCACAACTTGCACAGATAAGGAAGGCAAGGCGCTCCCTGTTTATCAGTGGATTCAGAGTCTATCAAGACACGAGTCCTATTATAATTTCAATAGGATGTTCCTTGGTCCGGCCCTGGAGCTTATTTATGGCACTTGCGAGCGAGTGCCAAGATAGATGAGATATCAAATAGTGTAGGGGAATCTCGATGATATTTTCCATCTCACTCAGGGCCTTGTCAAAATCTACAGGTTCACTGGAAAACCCTTCCTATTGCCATAGTACATGATTGTATACTTGTTTGCCCTCGAAGTCTCCCAACAGTGCGACTTCACTGATGACACGTATGGGCATGGAAGGAGGAAGCCACACACCTGCCCTTGGTCTCTATAGCTCGACGACATCAAGTTCACAGATAACGAGTAGAATAATTTTCTAGCAGCAATGTTGTACGATTTTTGCTTGGTTAAGCTTCCCCAGTGCTGGAAGTACAACCCGTGTGACATTTTCAAGGAGAAAATTAGGGCAAAGAACTTTCACAACTATCTACGCCCAGAGATTGAGGCCCAACGCAACAATCCTTTAGGGTTCAATTTGGAGTGGCACGTGGGGATAATGATGTCATTTCCCCCGTGGCACTTCTACACAATGGAAGCAGAGTATGACCCCTCATCGAATCCAATGCATGACCCTGATGATGAGCTATTCAAAGTGGTGAAGGAGAAATGACCCGATTGGATGAAAGAAAAAATTTTCAACTGGTGGGTCATAAGGGTCCACAACAAGAAAGAGATGTCTGATTTAGAGCTTGTCATGGACAAAAACTTCTCCCAGGCATACGATGCAAATTGCAACACTTGGCAACCTATCTTGTTTTCTAACATTATGCCTAGGAGTACACAAAACCCTAGCAGGGTGGAAGACACGACAGAAGTACAACAGTAGCATACAAAGCAAGATCCACTTGCCAGAAGGGGCAAGGAGCCACTCCCTGAAGAAGTCACTCTAAAAAAGAGGAGTGTTGCTACAACGCTTTTTCCCACCAACATCACAAAGAAGCCTCAGACTGGGAAAATCTACCCCTTTGGTTCCAGCCTTCCCGCAACATCAGCAACTATGGGAGAAAGCACCACATAAGTTCCTATACCAATGCAACAGGTGCATTTGACACAACAGGAGATCGCGTTCATTGAACTAGAAGTAGAAGCGTCAGATAAAGAGAGAGAAATAAGTCCAATCACGTAGCAGTTCACCACTTCATCTCTGGCATTGTTCGAGCCCGCAGGTGCATTCTCTCTCTCTCCCTCTCTCTTTTGTCCCTCAGACGTCTTTCTTTTTCAATATCAAAACCCTAGTTTTCACCCAAGTTGCATTCGATGTCCCCATCTCAGTCGCTTCTCACCCGACATCCTAGTTGTTTCCCTCATTATCCTTACCTCCTGTCTTTCAAACGTTTGATGCTTTTGCATCTATATCCAATGCATTCATATTTCCTATATCTTCCACCCTCGCCCTCAATATTCTATCCAACTTGTAGCGGTGTCTACTGTTGTAGTTAGTCTTAGCCTATTCTCGCCCTTGTGCACCTCCTCAGTAGCAGCAACGGTACCCCTTGATGTCTTAGCCTCGGTACCTAGTGCTTCAAGCACCATTGTATAAACCTCGATGTCTACCAAGGTCACTACAGTTGCCTCCTTGATTGTCCCTAAATCCCCAGCTGAAGCCAACCCACAGCGAGCCTTGTACCCTTTCATGTCACTCTTCAACGTAGAGGAACTAATGGAGACGAAGCTGGATGTTATTCAAGAGGGTTTGATTGCAGAAAGCCTACGCCTGGCGCAGCAGAGCTCCTCACGCTGGCTCAAAGTTTAGAAAATAAGAAAGGCACAGACTCTAGCCCAAATAGAAAGGAGGGCTATATTCGATCCATAAAACATGCAACTCCATAGGATGGAGAAGGTGCCCAAGGTGCAAAAACCCCTGGAAGAAATGATGTCGGCAAACTATTCCTTCTAGCATACAGTTGAAGACATGAAAACCATCAGTGTAGCCAACAAGATCGGGAACATTGGGGTTGAAATGGGCACCATTTACTTTCACAGTGAGCACTACAAGACTCGCTTCTACGAGGCTGAGTCTGAAAATGCAGAGCTAGAGGAGACTTTGGCGCACACAAGAGCGCAACTAGAGGAGGCTCAGGCTAAATCTAAGCAGTTGCAACAATGTGTAACCATCCTAGAGCAGGAAATAGAGAGTTATAGAAAATAATCTAAGCAGCTCTTCCAAGCGCTTGCAGAAAAGGAAAGCCAGTTGCAGGCTTCTAACGCTTAGGTCCAGGACTTGCAGGCTCATTTTACGGAAAGGGCGATGCAAATAAAGGTATTCACAAAAGACCGCATCAAAGAGATTCGTAGTCATTTCCTATAAAATTTTAGAGTAAGGGCATGCAAGGCGATAGCAGTCCTCACATTTGTTATGGAGGCCAATCCGAAGGTTTCTAACAGTGGACCCATTATGGAGGATGTTGAGAGACATATTGAGTGATGGTTGGAGTTGGAAATGAAGGCACAAACCCTAGAAAAGACAAACTTCCAGCTTGCTCCTATGTGCCTACTTGCTGAATCCTAGGCAACTGCCAAAATGCCATTGCAGGTCTACTTCACAAAGCAAAAAAGAGCCCGAGAGGCGAGAAAGTTGTTGGATGCGTTCGAGCAGGAAAGGCGCATCTCTCAGATGTATTTTGATGCCCTCACGTAGCTTGGTTTCCCTAGCTTCACTAGTGAGGATGAGACCATTTTGACAAAGGAATATCTTGGCCCAGTGTGGGATGCCTATGAGGGCGATACTTCGGAGATTGACGGTTGGAGCGAGCCTATTTCACAAGCTTAGGCACTCTAGTTGACGGTAAAGTTTGTGTGGATCGAGTCCTATTTGGTGGACCTTAGCCAGAGGGCTAACTTCGTTGATGCAGACCAGCTTGAAAATTTTGAATACCTAGTCAAAGAGCTTCAAGACCACGCTCCATTCCAAGAAGAATCCCGGGCCTTGGTCCAAGCCACCTGTGAGTCAATTCATGAGCGTCTCCCGCAGATAGAGCCTCCCAGCGGCATGAGGACCCAAAAGAGGAAGGAGTCCAAGGAGAAGAAGAGGGTCGTGAGCCCCAAAAAGAAGAGGAGGAAGTAGAAAGAGAAATATTGGAGGAAGAGTCTACTGCTAGCAGTGAGCACTCAAAAGAAGATAGCGATAGTGACTCTGACCCCAACAGATAAGGCCTAGGATTTCAAAATTGAGGTGAGCTCAATTCCCCCACAAGCCACCAGAGATGTTGGCATTTCCTGCCACATTGATTTCCTCTGTATAAATTTTTATTGTTTTGTAATTTCTCCTACCTCGAAGCTTTCTTCTTTGTACATAAGCATTTTCTCTTTCCTACTTTCTCTGTCAGACTTTGTTAGTTAGGGTTGGTGCAGTTTTATGTTTATTCAACATACAGGGTTTTCCCCTTATCAGGGGCGGTTTGTTCTGGGGCAGAAGCAAAGAGTAGGCCCATTTTGGGTCATACAGTAGCACAGACCAGCTCCAAAAAAGAAAACGTAGGAGCGCCATGTCTTTTCGCCCCGTATGAAGAGCGCAAAGCCTTTTCGGAGTCTTCCAGGAGCGCTTGGGGTTTTGACCTTTCAAGGGCGCAAAGAGCAGCAATTTTAATGAAAAAATGCTAAGTGTTGAAACGGATGTTTCGCTCTGCTTTCCAAGCGCAAGGTTGTTTTGCTCTTGTTGAGAGCACTTTAGCCTTTGACTTTTCAATGGTGCAGCCCATCAAGTGGAATAAAAATGCCAAGTATGAGGGTAGCTATTTCGCTCCAGTTTTGAGCGTAATGCAAATTCAAGATAGAAAACTAGGCAAAATGGCCCTTGAATTTTCAACGCCAGCGCATCTCCCAAGGATACAAGGATGTTGCACTTCATTTTTCAAGCGCAAGGTATTTGTGCTCCAGTCTACAATGCTTTGCCCTTTGATCGTTCAACTCTCGCTCATATCCCAAGGCTCAAGATATCGCGACATGTCGCATTTTCGCGACTCAGGAAGGAGAGAGAAAGCACGGAGCAAAAATGTCGCGAAATCACGACATGTCGCATTTTCGCGACTCAGGGAGGAAAGAGAATGTCGTGAAATCGCGATCGAAAGAGGAACTAGAAAGGAAAGATGTGATATCGCGACATGTCGTGATTTCGCGATCGAAAAGGAGAAAGAGGAACCGGAAAGGAAAGATGTCGCGATATCGTGACATGTCGCATTATCACGACCAAAGGACGAAGGAAAGCGCAAAGGAGAAAAATGTCGCGATATCGCGACATGTCGCATTTTCGCGACCAAAAGGCGAAGGAAGGCGCAGGAGAGAAAAATGTCGCGATATCGCGACATGTCACATTTTCGCGACCAAAAGGCGAAGGAAGGCGCAGGAGAGAAAAATGTCACGATATCGTGACATGTCGCATTTTCACGACCAAAAGGCGAAGGAAGGCGCAGGAGAGAAAAATGTCGCGATATCGCGACATGTCGCATTTTCGTGACTCGAGGAAAGCAGGAAGGCAGAGGAGCCGAAGGTGTCGCGATATCGCGACATGTCGCATTTTCACGACCCGAACAGGACAGGAAGGCAGAGAGCAAAGTTGTTGTGATATCGCGACATGTCGCATTTTCGCAACTCGAGAAAAGCAGGAAGGCAAGGAAGTCGAAAGTGTCGTGATATCGTGACATGTCGCATTTTCACGACCAAACAAAAGAAAAGAAACGGTAGGCGGTTACAGGGGCCGTTACAGAGTAAATTATCGAGCGACAGGTATTCTGAACATCATCATGGATTGACAGGCGGATAGAGTCTACAGTGGCAGCATTGGACGAGCACGTGGCACCAAGGTGCAGTGAAAGTAGACGAAGATCAAGAGTCGGGAAGGAAGACGTTTCGAAAGCCAAGCCAACGAAGAGGCACGGGAAATGAAACGAAGCGTCAGAAAAGGGAAACAGAGTGTCACGCCAGAGATTATAAAAGAGGGAAGCGAAGGCAAGTAGAAGGGTTGGAAACTATGGAGACAGAGTGCAGACGTGAAGCCAAGAGGGCCATTCTGAACCTGTTTGAGTTGTTTCCTTCCAGGGTGAAGTACTGCAAACTTGAGATTTAGGGGATCAACATCTCCTTTGGACAGAGGTCCATAAACATTGTAATTGGGGAGGATTCCCAAGAGATTGTGTGAGAAACCACGCCTACGGGCTAGTGAAGTAGTTGTTTTTCTTCCTGGGTGGAAGATGTTGTAATACTGATAAGAAAAGAATCTATCTTTCGGGATAGAGTAGTTTATCTGGCAGAGTCTGCCATGATTGTAATCTTATTCAGATTTAATGAATGTGAGCTTTGAGAGTTTGGGCTGAGCAATTTTGGCTCCCCCATCACACTCATTCAGTGCAAGATTGTTTCGCTCCAATTTGAGAGTGCTTTGCTCGTTGAATTTTCAGCGCCAACACTCCCTCGAGACTCCAAGGTGTTTTTGTTGCTATTTTCGATCGCAAGGCATTTTCAAAGTTCTCCAAAGTGCAAGAACCTTTGACCATTCAACCCTGGCATCCCTTCCAACACAACAAGGCATTTCGCTCAAATTTTTAAGTACAAAGCAATTTTGGCCCAAGGAGCAGCGCTTTACCCCTTGACTTTTCAACACCTGCACTGTTTTCAAAACGACAAGTTGTTTTGCTGCATTTTTTGAGGCACAAGCCCACTCTGGGCCAGGAAGCAGCGAAATGTAGCAGTTGGGGCTTACATCTAGCACCTTTTTTCAGTCCAGCCCTCACTACTTCAGCTAGAGCCCCTCATAAATGTCCCTCAACAACAAAACAAGGTTCACCCTCATCCATTTAAGCGCAGTCGGTTTGAGAAGCTTCCAGACTAGACATTTCCGAATTTTAGAATTCTATCTCGCATTGAGGCATTTCCAGCAAGTAAATAGGCAACGCCAACGAGCTAAATCTGTCAGATCATTGAAGGGGTGCAACTGCATTTTGGGGAGTCATCAGTTTTAGCCCATGCTTAGTTACTATTTCATGAGTGGTTTTCATTGCAAACCTTATCTTGGCTGCCACTACCATGTTTTGTAGGTGTGCATTAAATATTTCAAGTGACAGAATTCTCTATAAGAAAGCAGTTGGTTTGATAGAAGCTTACTGTAACTTGAATTATGCCATCAATACAAATAATGTTTGGCTCTAACTCTGGACTTATATTCACGTGTGTCTTCTATTGCTTATTTTCTATTAAATTCTACGCTCTGTATGTGGGTTATTATTCTATGTCTGGATTTGACTCCCGATAGAGGGTGAACACTGGAATAGTCCTGGAGATTACACATGTTAGATGCCTGGTTTTAATTTTTGTTAGTTTTATGTGTTGAGTGCTATTGATTCAACTTATAGTTAAGTTATCGTGTTGTTAGTTCATCACCCCTGTTCTATCTGGTCTATGGACATATTTCCCATTCCTTTCAGTTATTTGTCAATTTATTTCATGTTCTCAAATCTAAATCCCCCCAGTTAGAATAGCAAGGGAACCAGCCCATCTCTGGAGATTGGCATGGGAGGCATTTCTTCCTCTTGGCCTTTCAATGTTGGTTGGTTCTAGGGTGTATGAATGACACATTTCATACCTAAGGCAGGTTTTTGACCAATAGAATACCAAACTCAAAAAATACTCATGGGTAAACAAGATTACCTCTAAAGTTCCCATTGAAACATTATCATATAATTTAGTATTTGACAAGGATACAATGCTATTGATAAATCTAAAATTATATTCACTCCAAATTTCTCAACAACTAGATCTAGAAGACATTGATATTACCTCAATGTAGGCTAAGATGAATGAAGTATTGCTACTAAAGGAATATAGGGATAATTACTTCAAGAGGTTTATATTACGTCATATGACCATTGAAAGATTGTTTAATATAAGGTCCATAAAAATGGAATTTAGAGAAGGATATTTGGCACTCAATTGAAATGAAGACAACCAAACTTGATAAATATACTAAGTTTTAATTCTTATGGAGTGGGCCAAATAAAATTGACAAGGTCAAAGGACCTAATACATATATATTAGTCATGATGGATGGAAGGCCATTGTCCCTTTTAGTGAATGGATTGTATCTATGGCCTCTCTAAATTTAAAAGAGTGACAACCCTTATAAATATATGCATAGTGTTTGCTTTGTCCCACTTTAATTCTATTTTCTACTTATATTATTTCCTTTCCCTTAAAAAAGTAAAATAAAATCCCTTTATACCTAAGTCAAATCCCTATTCCTACCCTTTTGTTATAGGAATTTGTTCAAGATAATGGAGAAAAATAACAACCAAGAAAGTATTCAAAAAATATATAATGGGCCTCGCAGATGAATCACTATTAGAGTTAACAATTCACATGTTAAATCAGTGATTCACTGGTATAAGGGGTGACATAACATTGATGTAAATAACTATTGCTGGAAAAACTTATGATTTTTAAATCTTGAGTTAGAAATATGCATATGATGTAATTTATCAATAGATCTAGTGATTTCAATATGATAAAAGCAATAGTCCAACACACAAGAAGAGATGTACTATATCCAAATACATATGATTTACTAACAAATGATATGATCTTTCAACAAAGGATGAATCCAAGGCATGACAACAAATTGACCCCTGATAGGATGCTATCATTCTATCATATACAATAATCCTTGTGACAAAGAAGATAAATCATGAGAAAGGAGATAACTTTGTGATGATATTAGAAAAAAATAGACTCATTAACATACAAGAATAGGCATAAAGGGAAAGGTAATGGCATGTTAACATCATCATAGAAAGTATTGATTCATTAACATGATACATGTGTGTTATGAAGTTATTTTATACATATGGGATATTTTTAGGAAGACTATATAAATCACACTCAAACTCTTATTTATACTTTTATTCCTACATGTTTTCATTCTCTCTACTAAGAATTTGGAGTTGAACCACTAAAAATAGCATTATTCTTGCTCAAGATACTTCTTTTATGTATAAAATACCACTATTATAAACCTTAGTTATCACCATTTTTGTGCTAGATACCATTAGTTTAGTTGCAAGGAACAAACCCTAACTCTTCTACCATAACACTATGTTTTATAGAGTATCCATATCCATGCTACTAGTTGAGCTCCTACCATGGTAGCGTACTATCATTAATACCTTATGCTATACTTCATACCATTTCCCAACTCCATCAAATAGCCAACAACCTTCAATATTTCACAAATTGTATAAGCATATCACCAAAGTTGAACCTTAGAATGGGCCATGATATTACAAGTAGACAACTATTGAAATCATTGAAGTTAATATTGAGACTAATTTATAAGTAAGTTAGTGAATTGTATGCCAAAAAACCAAATCCAAAAAGTGATTAAAATTAAAATTCTGCAAGAAACTAATCTAGCATATTGTTAAATAGGCCCCCTATTCACTAACAATAATAAAAAATGAGTAATTGAAAAAAAATTAAGTTCTTGTGTTAGTGATTCAATGACAATGCTTCTAATTTGTTGATAAAGCTAACAAGTCACAACATTCTAAGAGTTATATATGTTAATATTCTTGCTACATAAAAACTAAGAATAACTAGTGATGGATACCACTAGTACCTCTATAGACTCGACCATAGAAATCATTAATATAGAATCAGAGGAGGGGTTTGAGAAAGCCCCCAAGGAATTCAAAGCAGAGGCTAGTGATCAACTTAGTATATTAGGGAGGTTGATAGGCCCCACATATAAACTAGGAAAGTAATAAAATGTTTCTTTCCATCCAATTTAGTAGAAGAAGAAAGGTCCCACCAAGACCTTCCAAATTATCCATGACCTATTCTAGGATGGGACCTTAAATATAACCATGGAAACTCAACTAGATGCTACCAATCATTATAACATAAACTTGAGTGATACCTAGATTATTTCTAGGTTATAAGTTTAATATTAGGATAGTTTTTGGTGTTGCAAATCTAGGACTAGCCAAAACTAGTGCACACATGTACCACAAGGTACAATAAGCAACAATGTAATATCCAAGTAATTGGATGCACCTCTATCATGATAACACCCGTGAACATATGGAAACTCATGCATGTGAATGATTATAATATTAGTGGATCACCTATTTCCCAAAGACACAAGTTTTATTTTTGACAAGATGTAGGAGGAGTGGGAATCATTCTTAGCAACCCATATTGAGAATACATTAGGTATAAAAGGCTTCAAGCTACCCTTGAAAATAGATATGTTTAAGGATTAAATACAATGGGTTATCTCAATCATAACCTTCATGATGAGGAGTATGATTAGATGTTATGGTATGGAAGGAGTATTTAGGAATGCTACATGTAGTTAGGGGTATCACTTCATACCCTAAGTTACTCAACTATGCTACATACATTGCAAAGATGATAAACCTATAATTAGAACATTTTGAGGATTTTAGGGTATTAAATTTCTCTTCCTACTTAGTATGGATCATCACGCACCAAACAAAGGACTATTTTCTTAACATAAATTTAAACCAAAATGGTGACTAGTTTTTGAATATGGGTGTACCTTATAAAAACATAAAACAATTCAGCTATGACATTAACACTGATGTGGATGTGTCTATTATACAGTGGATATAGAATGGACTCCTGACATTCTTGCAAGTGTGTAGAGCACCTGTATAGAGGGAGGAAATCTAAATTAGTGATTTTTACCTAAGGAAATACTCTTGCTTTGTTATGCTATATTATTTTCTTAAGCATGCTAATTATTTTTTCAATTGGTTATATAGGATTGAAATGGGTCCCACATGTATTACATAATCACCACATAGTGGTATCATAACAAAGTTTGGATATTATCCATGTATTGCTTGACAAGATTCGAAGGATTGCTTGACAAGATTCAAAATTAGATATCCTTCTTAAAAGTTGAGGAATCTAACTGGTTGAGCTAATGCCACTTTATTAAGCATACTAATTATTGATATATATCCCAAATACCATTTTGACCATGGAAGTAGTGAGATAGTTGGATATCATGGATAGATAGTTTGGCAAGGGGAAAAAGAAGAACATTTTTATCATAATAAATGCTACCTACAATGACTCTACTAAGCAAGGGTTACATTCAATAGATTAAAAAAAGTTCTAGAAGTTATTGGTTGGCAATAATCCTTTATTCAAGGATATCACTTGGTACCCTAAGTTATTTGACTATGCTAGATATATAGCAAAGATGATAAACCTATAATTCAAACACTTTGAGGATTGTAGGGCATTCAATTTCTCTGTCTACTTGGTATGAATCATCATTCACCAAAGAAATAATTAGTTTCCTAACATAATTTTAACCAAAATATGGAAAATAATTAGCCATTGCTAGTTTTTGAATATACAAACATACCTTATAACAACACAAAATAGTTTAAATATGTCATTAATATTGATGTATGTGCCCATACGTTGGTTATAGGAAGGAGTCTTGATGTTCTTGAAAGAGTGTAGAGGATTGGTATAGTTGAAGGATAACAAAATTGGTGATTTATATCTAGGGGGATACTCTTGATTTGTGATGTTATGAAGATGAACATTAAGTGGACTGGTCACAACCAATTTTGTAATCCAATATTGTTGACCAAATAATAAAATAAAATAAAACTGACTATGAAAAGTCATCAAGGTCAATAATTTATTAGCAAGTCATTATATTCACTAGATGGTAGGAAAAATAGGTGTAAACTGGTATAATTAACACACAAATTCCAAGGTGGCTTTTGAAGCAATATTTTTGTCCATTAGTAGTGAATGTAAAGGTTAACTAGTTTTACTTAGGTAAAAAATAAGGAAAAACCTACCATAAATAAGATCCATGGGATTTTTTCTAAATATCTTTTGACCATTTGAGAATTATAGATCTATGCTTTATGATTTGCATCATACTATTTTGAAACCTGTGCAACTAATGGATAAGATTATACATGATATTTATAGATCATGTCTTGATTTTTTTATTCATGAATGTATGATACTTGTGGCATTTCCTTCTCACCTTTTGTTATTGCTTTCTTCTATTGTTGCATGGATCATTATAGTAATATTATTCAATCACTTCTAAATGGCTTAACTAATTGCATACTAATGTCACTAAGATATTGACCATGTTTTATTTTCTTAAACTTTATCATCTTTCCTTGTACCCTTACCTTCATAAGTTTTCTTTCTTATACTTATATTAATTTTTTTATCTAAATTATTGGTATCTAGTCTAAATCTAGAGATCTAAGTGAACTTAACCTTCCTTCTTCCAATAGTTGATGTAGAATTGCAAGCAGAAATCTAGTCAAATGATATTGTATATCAACACTATCCACCAAATGCATGAAGTATGTAGATGGTCTTCTAGGAGTAAATATAGGATAAATCAGAGCAACAATATGAGAAAGACCTTAAGCAATCACATTATGCCATCTCTCTAAGGTACCTATATGTATTATTTCATTTAGTTAGTCATTTCATATAATATTTTATTTTCATTATGGCATGTATTGGAAAGAGCAAAGATTAAAATTTGAGTTATAATATATTTAATTGGGTCTCCTAGTGTGTTGCTTATATCCATGATTGTATACATCCCCTCCTTAGTCCTACCCAGTCTCTTTCCCTCCAATATATCCTCCTTATAACCTACATTGCAACCTCTACTAGGACACCCTCATTCATACCCCCATAATTGGGGTACCACCTATCCAATATCTCCCATGTGATGAATATCCCACCTTAAAAATCCCAACCATTAGGGCATTCATTGATCCTATCATACTCCAAGTTATGAGGCATACCTCCTACTCCTTTTCCTCTTCTTCTTATCTAAGTAAGGGTATGTCCTTATTTGGGTGTACACCTTAAATAAGAGAACTTTCCATTCTCTTTGTTGTATATTATACTTAATTAACCCTATAAAATCCCTATTCCTTTATTGAATGTACCTCAATGTAAACTTGGAAAGTAGTGGAATAAAATCCGCAACTCCAATTGTTAGCATAACCCTAGGATGAGATGTTAGAATAACCCTAGGATGAGATGTACCTCCATATTATACTCATGGTTATTGCACAACTACTCTCATCTAAGTTCATTATGACTTTAGTTTCATATGGTTGTAAAACCACATTTACCTTGGAATCCATCTTCTCTAGTGTGAGGATGCAAGTCGTTCATGTCTCCACTCTCTTTCTATTCCCATCTATGGATGATGGATAGCCTCTCTTGGGTAAACCAAATTTTATATATCAAAGTAATCTCTCATATGTATACCCCAATGAAAGTAAGATTACACCCATTTACATGTTTTATTATCCCCTATTGATATGTAAAAATATATGATCTTCTTATGTGCCTACAATATCATAATTCAACATTGAAATAGAGGGATTTACTCTTGTAAATATCTAGATATAGGTAGTATCCTCACTATTTTAACTAGTCTAAACTAATCTAATTAATCATGGCAAAGGAATGCAAAATATAAAAGTAAAAATAATAAAATAAATACAACAATATGACTATATCAAGATTGATTTTGATCTAAACATATTATCCAATAATGATTGGATAAATTCAACTTATGAGATATCTAAATAACCTAAAATCAAACCAAATTAGAGGACTATCATGGAATAGGATGGTAGATCTAGTTATACTATAAATTCATTGATAAAATTATCAGATACATAATTGATTTATAAACTCCATGCATAATCTATTCATTAATTGAGTTTAAAATAAAAAGTACAAATCTAATATCAAAGAGTAGCTCTAGTATGCTAGATAGCCAAAAGGAACATTAAATGAGAATGAAACTCTTATTTATAAAAAAAGTATATATAATAACAATACTCCTAACTATAATAAACTAAACTCTAAGTCATAATTACATTATTTTAGTTGATACTTTACAATTATATTGAAAAAGGATGCATTGCTAGACAAATTTGGTATTAAAACATATTCTAAAAACATTAGAAGCTTAATTCTTCCATTATCACTATCTAGAGAGAATATCACTTTCTAAATTAATACCTTGATTTTTGTGCCTTGAAAACCATGTTGAACATGATATTTTCTAAGATCCTATCTTAGGGTGCAATTCGCTTCTTGAGATGATAGAGATTCATTCTTTGATCTATAGTGTCAATCACTCTATGGATGACAATGTAGAGCATTCCTTGGCTTTTTGTATTTTAACTTTATCCTCTTTGTACATGTTGAATTATATCTTTATATTATAAGTTAGTAGTCATCTATTACAATTATAAAGGTTCATTGGAACATCAAGCTTAATTAATAAAATATTTCAAATTATGCTTTGTTCCATTTGGAATATAATATATAAAATTTTAGTTGATCAAAAGACAAAATTTATAAAATTATAGGACCATGTTTCATAACATACATTGTTTAATTCAATATTAAGTGTTAGAGGCCTCCTAATTAGTGTTTTAAGGAATATGAATTGCACTTAACATTGTGATTTTAGAAAATAAATATTCATACTAATCTGTAAGAAGATTCTCTACTTTATATACCACCATTTTAACCTCTTTCAACAATCATCTAGGTTTGTTAGTCTATCAAACATATTAGTTTCTATTTCTCTAGATGATTTAGTTGTTTGTGTATATTTAGTTTTATCTTCCTCTATTAAACTAGCAAATTATTCTACCATGAGGATATCTCCTTAATTGAATATAGGGTTGGGTATCCCATCATCCACCCATTGATGCACTTAACATTTTATTTCCTCCATGGACTTCTTTAGTGCATCACATGTTACTTCACAAACTCTCAATTTTATTTGGTTTATCTAGTATAAATTTTAGTTGGACTATTTTAATCTTATACTTATTATTCCTAATTAATTTAGTTGCTATTTAGACATATTTTATATCTATTAATTCTTATTCCTAATTATTTTCTTGATTTAATTGTTTCCTAAGTTCTTTTCTTTCTTTATCAATATACTTTTTATGATCTTTAGTTTTTTGCTCAATCTATTTCCTGGGATATTCCATTTTTTTCTCCATTTGTTTTTCAAAATTTTCCTTCCTTTACTCTAGTTTCCATTTGAGATTTGTAGTATCCTTTAATTTATCCTCTAATATTGTTTATTCTACTTTTAATTCCCTTATAAACTAGATAATAATTTATTCTTTATTATTAACACATGCTTGCATATCATTCAATACCTTCATCTTTTCTTTAACTTGGTTTCTATTTTTATTCATCTCTTTGATTGTTTGTATATATTGGAGTGTGTATTGGATTAATTGCTTCTATATCTATGCAATCTAAATATACATCGATCAAATTAGGTCTAAGGTGGATACCATAGTCATGATATATAAGGTTGCAATGATATTTTGATTTAGATCTAATTACGATACTTTTATAATCAATAATTTATTTCATATTTTGACTAGTTAAGATTGGAATAAGTAGGGGCTAAAGATTCAAAGCATACATGGTTGTAATATTCTAATTGATTTGACCCATAGCTTCTCACAAGATCCTTGTTGTTAGCTTTTGAAGCTATAAACTTAAAAGAAATGTAACCACAAGTAATGAAATAAGCATGCAATGTTATAACTATGATAATGGCTAACTAATAAGTATGAAAATATGATGAGAGACTTCTGAAAATACTCAAGAAATAATCATTAATGAAAGCTCATAAAAATATACAATGTTGTGCAGTGGAGGTCTATAACACTCCATATTGCAAAAATGCACTACGTTGTAACTACTACTACTCTACCTCATGCACTCCAAAATGCCACACATTCTTCTACTCTAAGAAGGCCTATTTATAGTGATACATGACTCTTGGCCTTCCATATTCCTATGAAACCTCACTATTCTATTCTTAGGACTCATGTACATGTGGACTACATGCACATTTATATCATTGCACATTCTAATAATACTTGTGCATTTATTACATTGCTTTAAGCAAATACTTAAATCCTAATCTAAGATAGACTCCTAATATAAACATGTACCCATGATGGTACATTAGTAAAAATGGATCTTCATCTTTCAAGTACTCTTTAGTTTGAACCAGTTCTTCTTCTTATGTTGCTTCAGTCTTCATGTTGTCTTTCCATGTCTTCTTCATTCCACTGTTTTTTAGTATTTCAAAGTGTTTGGTAGAATCATTGATTTTGAAGTCTTCTAGGTATCCTTGATGAACTAAGGATCTTATAACCTTGTAAGTCATAAGTGAATCATGATTGGTTCCTTATTTTCCTTCGGTTTTCTAAATGACCTACCTCCTTGATCTTCAAAAATGTTCTTGAATTCACTATTAGTGGATGCTTATGAAATAAGAGCTTGAAAGAAATGATCTAATCTGAATATCAATATTTATTCAAATCTTTTGTAGTACTTGTCTTTATAATAACAAAAGTAAGATGAATGAGATTTTCCTCCACAATATTTACATGGATGTAGACTCGAGCAGTTTGTTTTTTCATGACAAAATTTGCTACAATAAGTGCATAGTAAAGATATCCCAAATTCTTTGTTTTTAGGAGAATCATGTGCATCTATTTTCTTGATAAAGTATTTAAACCATTTGTGAACAATTTAAGCTATTTCATATTTGCTTTTTTCATTAATTTGTAAGATATCTTGATGAATATCCTTTTCTACTTTTTTAATATGGTTTTCAATATCTACATTAGTATAGTTGTCTTCATTGGAAGATGTTTCTAAAACATTTACTTTTCCCAAATTATCAGTTTGTGAATTCTTAGAAGTCTTTCTAAACCATATTGGCTATTCTTTTCTTATTGCACTTTGCTTATTGTCATTTTTAGAATCAATTAATTCTTTGACCCATTTTGACTCCTTGAGTCCTGTATATTTAATAAGCCTTTCCATAACTTCTTTTAAGTAATATTCCTAGTTATATATGATCAACTACTATATTTCAAATTTAGTGGTTTGTAGAATACCTTATCTCTCCCAAGTATTTGATAGTAGATTTTAGCTTTCTTAGATTAAGTTGAATCGCTTTTGTCTCCCTAGTAATTTGATGATAAGTTTGATATAAAGTTCAACTCCTATCACTTTAAATCAATTGTATTATCTTCCCTTGTAGAAAGCTTAAAGATGTAATTCCAATGGATAAGACTTTCAATATCTTTAAGATATTTAAGTTGGATTCTCTATGTCTCTTCAATTTGAATATGAGACTAATAAAATTAATCTTCCAACTTTTAAAGTTTGGCTTACTTCAACCTTTATATAATGTAGTTTCTAAATTTCTATAAATTCAATTTGGTGTATGATTCCTTATATCTCCCTAGTTTAGAAATTTAGAAAAGCTATGTATTTGCAAATTAAACTTCACTCCTCATTTTATGATTTGCAAATATTTGAAGCAATAATAGTAATGGTTTTAATGCTTCTATTTTCTATTCCTTTCTTAAGGCATTCAATATAATTTCTAGGGTTTCTTTCAACACCTTATTACTCCTACTATTTGATATCCCTAGAGTATAAAACTTGATTGATATCAACTTTAATATATATGCCTTAATTTCACCTTTGAACTTTGCAATATTTTTGAAGATAACTCTTACCTTCCAAGAGCCAATTCTAATGTGTAATGTCACTGCACTCATTGTAGTTTTCTATGCATTAATGTTGATTGACTCCTTTTCATTAGCATGTGATGCGAGGTTGACTCCTTTCTCCTCTACATAAATATTTTTTGTGTTCTTCTTCTATTCTTTTTTGTGCCCTTCTCTCTTTCGACTTACATGCTCCTTGCTAACATTAATGGTTTTTTGATGTGCTTATCCTCTTGGTTTTTAATTGATATGCGAGATGGGCAGTGCCAATTGACACTCATATTCTTCAACGTCTCCTATAGCATCTTATTATTCCAAGAATTATGCCAAGTGGCACCAAGAATATCTCTTCTTCCTTCAACGACTTTGAGGTAAGTCTAACACTTATTGAGAGCGTTATATTCTTGATTTATGAGTGCTCAGCATAAATTCTTCACCTTACCTTAATGATGATATGCATGGGGTATCTTAAAATACGAGGTATCTTCACCTTTTGCTTGTCCCAATGATATGAGGTATCTTCTCCAGGTGGTGGATGTGTTTCAACCACTACACCCTAATTTTCCTTCCAATGTTTGATCACTGTACTTCTTTCTTGATGATTTGAGAACATTATTTTCTCCTTCAATGACAAAGATATGATGGCAATCCTTCTAAGCTCTTAGATAAGGATATGATGGTGAAAATATCTATTGTTCTCCAATGCTTCTTTTAGGTGCCAACTAGGAGTGTGATGTGGCTTGTAAGAAGTATTCGGTCAGACAATAACTTCTTTTTTGATTCCTTATTGTTAGAAATAGCTTATATTACATTATTTGGGTCATGTAAATGTACCTTCCTTGGTACATACTTAGGACATTATATTACTTTAGGGGGAAGTTATCTAGTTACTTCATGCAATGTAATAAATGCACAAGTGTCAATGTGCAAGTTGTAATGTGCAAGGTGTCCACTTGTACAACTAGGTAGAGTGTTGGCCAAGGAACTTATCTTCCTATATAAAGGGCCATATATATAGAAGAGATAACATAGTAGTGTAGGAACACAGTAGTGTAGAACTATAATAGTGTAGGATAGATAGTAGTGTAGTGTGTGTGAGATATAAGCTTAGAGCTCATTCATTGAGCAGTAGCTTGTATCATGGAGTGTTCATTTCCTCCATAGCTACTATTGTACTCATTTTCGTTATTTCTATTTATAGCATATTTTATTCATCTCAAATATTTACTTTCTTTCTTATTATTTTGCATCTTGTGAATGTGATCTCCCATTGCATGTTGTATCAAAAGCTAACATTGGTATCAAAGCTACGGTAGATCAATAGGAAAATCATCATTATCATTGATCCTGAGTTTTTTGTCAACCTGATGTGCCATTGGACCAGTCACTATCAAAATTTCTCAGAAGAGTCTAGGTGATAGAATTAGGGAGAGCCACAAGTGAGGACTAAATGAAATCTCAGTTTCAAAAATATTGAGATTGCATATGGCTAGAGTATTTCCACAGATTTGCAGAAAAACTCGGGAAGACTAGGATGCCCATTGAATTCTGGAAAATGGATATCTTCAAGGCAATAAGCAACACTCTAGGAATAATTTCTTAAGATTTTAGAAACTACAAAAGATGAAATCTTAGTTATTTATGCCCAAATACTAGTCATGATTGATATTAGTAAACCTTATATAATCAATCATTCTTAAGTATAGGGGTAAGTTGTGGAACCAAAATATGGATTATAAAAATACATCTTTCAAATGTATTATATGCTATGAGGTGGGGCATATTGAGATATCATGTCCAAAGAAGAGTCCAACAGAAACATATATAGAAATTTGCAAGAGAAACTTACAAATGGATATGAATGAGGATGGTTTTCAATTTTTAAAAAATAGGTCTAGACATATATATAAGTAAATAAATAGGGGAGACCATTAAGGATATTGGAAGAAACAAAAATTCATTTGAATATTTAGCCTATGAATAAAAAGCATATTAGAGCTTAGAGGATATGGTACAACAAGATCATAATATTAACAAGGAACCATCTACTTAGTCTAAACCCGATTTAGGGATGAACATTCTTGTTGAACCTAAGTAATGTGCCTCATCATATTTTGAAGACTCTCTTGAAGTACCATGCACCATTTATGATAAGGAAAGTTGTAGAAAAACACAATATTAGATGTTACTACCTCTACAATTAGCAAGGAAATACCAAAAAATGAGTAGGATAAGTCGAAATATTTCGTAGCAAAGCCAGAAGAGGATATATTTGATGAAAAAGAAAGTTGTGAAAGAATATTGAGGAATAGAATAATAAGACGTACCTCTAATACTAACAAGGAAAAAAGAGGAAAATCTTTAAATTATCAAGCGAGAACCAATGAAGCAAGAGCAAACATAGAGAAAGGAACACAATATAAGTTGGTTGAACTTTTATATACCAAACATCAAAATGATAATGTAAATTCATAGGAGGGGCCAAAAACCCCTAATAAGACATGATTACCATCTCATATCATATAAGGTGTGTTAATTCCCCCTCAAATTAGAGGTGTATCACAAATATTTATTTAGGTAATAAGCCTAATATTCTTTGTATCTAGGAAACTACAATGACAAAGGAAGTATGGGAAAGTAGTATGGGTAAGATGTGAATTTGATGCTATGGATTCAAAAGGAGTGACAGGTGGAATTCTAACAATTTGGAATCCAATTAGAGCCTCTTATAAAACAATTCATAAAACTAGGCATTGCATAGCCTCATTAGTCACATGTTACTTTGTAGATATTTGTTTCATATTTATTAATGTCTATGGACCTACAACTCAGTTAGGCATATTAGAAGTATAGAGTGGGATTGAAACCTTTATAAGAGGTAAATACCAATAAACTTGCTTCATGACCATATGATATTTTAATTACATAACCAAGTTGGATGAAAATTTTAGGAGAATTAGGAAAATAACCTATGGAAGGTTGAGTTTGAATTGGAAAACTATACATGGACAACAATAGGATAGGCTAGAACTTGATAGTAGAAAATTGAGCATATGTATACTCTCAAATCATTGGCTAGATGAAGGGAATTGTGAATTTAATACCCTAACAAGAATCGGTTTAGGTCACTGGCCAATAAAAGTTAAAATGATAAAAAGTAAACTCAAAAAATATCATATTATAAATATGAGCAAATGTGGGAAGACCATCCTCAATTTGTTGATATGATAGTGTAAACATAGAATTATTCAAGAAACAATGGGTTATATACACTTCCAAACCAAATTATATCAATGACATTTAGATTCAAAGAATGGAAAAATAGCATTTTCTAAAAATATTTTGAGAAGAAAGAAGAACTAAAAGAGAAATTTTTAAATTTCCAAAAATATGAGCATAATAATCCAAGGTCAGAGGAAAGGAAGTTGCTTTGTGAATATCATAATCTTTTGAGTAAGGAAAAAAAACTTTGGAGATTAAAATTTGAGACGGAATTGGTTAAAACAAGGAGATAAAAACACAAATTTTTTTTCATAGGATGGCAATAATACAATGATCATCATCTATAATTAGTAAAAGGGATTTGGATTGAATACCAAAGTGAAATTAGAAAGGAGGTAAGGTTTTTTAACTAGAATATTCTAATATTTGAGGAGATTGAAGTTCTTAATGATAATCTACTACAAGAATTACCTTTAGTTATAATAGATGAAGATAATAATAAATTGATGGAGCCTATCACTCTAGAAGTTCATTCAAAAAATTTCTCTTTTGTTAAGGATAAATCCTGGTGTTTGAATGGAATCTCTACAACATTATATTAGCATAATTAGGAAATAATGAAGGATTCTTTATTGGTGGTAGTGGATCATTCTAGGGTAAAACGATACAATACTTATAAAATAAATGTAGCATATATTACCTTGATTTCAAAAAATAAGGATGCATAATTGTTTGATTCATTTAGTCCCATAAGCCTATGTAATATGGCATATAAGATAATCTCCAAAGTGATAGCAAATCGTTAAGACCACTATTAGACAAAATTATTTCAAAAGAGCAAGGATGATTTGTGAAAGAGAGACAAATTTTGGATGGGATCATAGTATCTCATGAAGTAATGCATTCAGTAGCTTCTAGAAAATAGAGAAATAATCTTAAAACTTGATATGAATAAAGCCTATTATAGGGTTAAATGGGATTTTCTTTTTGTAGTATTAGAAAAGTTTGGTTTAGGAAGAAATGTGTCAAATGGATTAAATCATGTGTCTCTACAATATTATATTTAGTGTTGATCAATGGGCTAGTAACATAATCATTTTAATTAGTTACATTGGATTGAAATGATCCCTAGATCCATGATTGCGAGGACTGTCCAAAATTTTGAACCTGTTTCAGCCATATTTCACTCATACGAACTCGAATTGAGCTAAAATTTTGAGGGTAGATGACTGAAAAACCCTAAAATATATCCACAATTTTTTATATAATTTGGAGTAACATCGATCCTAGAACATCCCTATGTGTGAATGAGTTTTTTTGGCAAGCGGTTGTATAAGGGTTTCATCTGGGTTAAGTGCAAGCAGCTCCAGAGGTTGGTTTTTGGGATCTTCGAGCCCTAGCGGCCAATATTTTTGTGTTTTCTACTCAATATTTTAGCAGGATATGTTGCAGGGGATCCAAGATGGGTTAGAAATCCATATTTCAACAGATCATATTGTGAACTTGAGTGACAACAACTTCCAATTTATTGCATAAAATAAAAGAGAAAATCATACCTTTCCACGATGTTTAGGGCAAGGATTAAAGAGATCACAAAACAAGTTTCAAGCAGTTGATCAGAAAATGTCTCAGATATCAAGTGAATCTAGTGCTAAGGTGCACTCACAAAATAAATCTATAGTGAAAACCCCTGTCAAGGATAAAAATTTTGAAGACTCAGCCCCAAAAATAAATTTTAAGGATGCCCTCCGTGGTGGACAGCCTTAATCCAATGCTAATATAAATCTTAGGGCTTCCCATAAACCTCTAATAATGCCTAAGATTGATCCTAGGAAATGAATTCAGGATGTCTTAAAGCAGCTGATGGAACTCCTATTGTTAAAATTGATATGGATAACATTCATACTGGCATTGAAGATCTAGAAAAAAGAGGACTAATTTTTCAATTCATGGGTTTTCGTCCAAGCCTATCTGCTTTCAAAGTCTAGGCTGCAAAAAGCTGAAAAAATAAAGGTGAGTTACAAATCTCTATTTATCCAAATGTTTATTTTTTTGTTTTATTTTCTAATAATGAAGATAGAGAGAAAAATTTTCACGGGGTTCCTGGTTCTTTGGAAGAGCATGGCTTTTCATGAAGCCCTGGCATATTAAATTTAAAGTCAAAGAATAGATACCTTCTACAACTCTCGTATAGGTTAGACTCTTTGGCCTTCGTATTGATTTTGGAATCCTTCTATTTTTTCTTCAATTGGAAACTTTTTAGGAACTTTTATGATGACTGTTGATTGTACTCAAAATTTTGAACATATTATTTATGCTCAGATTTGTGTTTTAATGGATTTTGAAAAACTCCTACCTAAAAATATCACATTACAATTTGGACAAGATACTTAGGAGCAAGTAGTGGACTATGAGAACATTCCTTTTTGTTGTATAATTTGCCATGAATATGGTCATTTGGCTAGGGCTTGCCCAAATAAAATTCTTGATAAAAAGAAAGAAGATATAAACTCGGTAGGTTTCCAAATGCCTAAGAAGAAGAACACTCAGAAAAAACCAGTTATGAAGGATCAATCAGAGTCAAATGCTAATATGTTTGAAATCCTTTCCATAAATAATGTCCCAAGTGAGGAAGAGGAAATAAGGGAAACAAAAATCTTAGAAACACAATTTAAAGATGAAGGGAATAACTCATACACAAACCAACAAATCAAAGGTTTTCAATAGAAAAAAGGAAGAAAATTTGCACAAGAAAAACAATCTTTTAAATGTCAAAACTTCAAATAATACAGGTCCCAATATAGACTCTGTTGAACCCTCTAGTAACATTTTGGCTATGTATGAGCATTCTTCAAGGTTAAAAGCCATCTCAAATTCAATTGGAGTAAGTCAAAAAATAGGGAAAAAAATTGAATATGGATTCTAATCAAAAGGCAGGTCGCAAGACCAATCAATATCATATGGTAAAAGAAGGTGAAAAGCTTGTAGAGGAAGGTAAGATCGATGCCCTTCCCAATTTTTTTAACCCTGGTATTAATGAAGATAATCACTTGGAATATTAGAGGACTCAAAGGGAGTCTTTCAAAACAAAATGAAACTAGAAGAATGATTTAGATAAATCATCCACATATTATTTTCCTTCAAGAAATGAAGATGTCAATAGAGGATATGGACTCAATTGCTAGTAAAATTTGGCCAGCTGAAAAAATGGTTTCCCTCAGTTCCCAAGGGACTTCTGGTGGCATTTCTTGTCTTTGGGACCCTAAATAGGTAGTTATTCACCATATGGTTGGCATTTGGGGTCTTTTGGCTATAGTTGTTCAAAGTAGACATTCCAACCAAATTATGCTCTACATTATTGTTTATGCTCCGACTGCTTTGGAGGAAAAAAGAAGATAGTGGAAGGATATAACTTATATTATCTCTCATTTTTTTGAAGCTTGGATCTTGATCAGAGGAGATTTCTTTACCATCCTCTCTTTGGATGAGAAAATGGGGGGAAATTGAAATTTATACAGAAGCACCAGCCTCATAAGCAATTGCAAACCTCTATCTTGTGGACATCCAACCAGATAATGGCCTTATGACTTGGTCCAACAGAAGGTAAGGCTTACCTTGTATAATGGAGAGGTTGGATAGGTTTTTGCTCTTTGAAAATTTCTTAATACATGGTCACATTCCTAAAGTGAAGACTCTTAACAATTTTGGTTCGGATCACTGGCCAGTCATGGTGGAAATGTGGAAAACCAATGTGAGTTTCTCTCCTTTCTGTTTTCAAATAATGTGTCTCAAAGACAGTTCCTTTAGACCTCGTGTGCAACAATGGTGGAAGGAATGTAAGCCTAGGTATGGGACTAATATGTTTTGTTTTTCCAAAAGACTGCAATACATTAAATCCAAAATCAAGACTTGGAACTAAAAGTAGTTTAGAGATGTTCATAAGAAAAAACATGAAGTTATTGCTCAAATTGAAAATTTGAATAACAATATTCATTTAGATGACCTCACAGAGAGTAGAAGTGCAGATAAAATTAAACTCACAACTCAGTTAGAGGAATGGGAAAAAAGAGAAGAATTCTTATGGAAGCAAAAATCTAGAATTCAATAGCTCAAAGGAGAACGAAACACAAATTTCTTCCACAAATCTATTCTAGATCGAAGATCTCGCAACTTTATTTATTTCCTAAAATCAGATTCTAGAGATGTTGTCTACACTTCGGATGGAATGAACTCTATTATTGTTGATTACTTTTCTAATATTTTCGCTACTACTCCTCTTGACTTAGCTTCTCAACAAAATGTTCTTTAAGCAATCTCTTCTCTTATCACTTCTGAGGAGAACTTTATTTTGACTACTCCTTTTACTATCAATGAGCTTCAACAGGTAGTTTTTAAAATGCAAAAATGGAAAACCCCAGGTCCTGATGGTTTTCCCATTGAGTTCTACCAAGAGTTATGGGATATCCTTCATGTTTATTTATTAGAGGTGGTGGAAGAATCTAGGAAAGCCAAAGAAATTTTGAAGGTTATCAATAAAACTTATATTACTCTTGTTCCAAAAGGTCAAGAGGCTGATCATATCTCAGCTTTTAGACCTATTGATTTATGTAATGTTCTTATCAAAATCATTACTAATATCATGACAGAAAGGTTGAAGCCCCTTTTGCATAAGAATATTTCCCCTGATCAAGGGGGTTATGCGAAAGAGCATCAAATAGTAGATGAGATAGTTCTTACTCGGGAAGCCATCCATGCCATGGATATGTAAAAATCTTCTTCCATGTTCATTCGATTAGATGTATCCAAAGGTTATGATATATTGGATTGGCACTTCCTTATAAAAATTTTGAGGTAATTTGGTTTCTCTCAATATTGGATAGATTGGATTATGGGATGTATCTCTATAGTTTAATACTTAGTTCTTATCAATGGTAGGCCTTCTCAGATGTTCCCAACTTCCATAGGTATTAGACAAGGTGACCCGATATCCCCTTATTTATTCATCATTCTTACTGAATGCTTGGGTAGGACTATAACCAAAAAGAGAGAAAACAAAACCGTTGAGTGAGTTAGCATTGATCATGGAGCTAGACCTATCTCTCATCTTTAATTTGTTGATGACTACTATTTTAGGTAAAGCTACAGTTAAGGAAGCTTCTAATATTAAGCAAATCATTAGTTGTTTTTATAATGCTACTGGACAATTGATAAATGAAGACAAATCTAAAGTCATTTTATTTCACTGCTCTACCAGACAGGAATTCATGGTCTTGGATAAATTAATATATAAGAAGACCTCCCTTCCGATCACTTATTTAGGTATTCCCATCAATATTCAAAGGCAAAAAAATATATATTAGAATTGGTTGTTGGACAAAGTCAAGAAGAAAATTGAAAAGTGGACCAACAGGTGGCTTTCTTCTGGGGTAGAATCACCTTGGTAAAATTAGTCCTTCAAGCTATTCCTATTTATGTTTTTTCCATGTTTAATATCCCAAAGGTTGTTCTTCGATAACTAGATCAAATCAGTCATTGGTTCCTTTGGAGTGGTACTAAGGAGAAAATAAAATGGGCCTTGGTAAAATGGGACACTTTATTTCTTCCTAAGAATTAAGGGGGTTAGGATTCCCGTCTTCTATTAATAACAACAAAGCTTTAGCTGCTAAATTATATTGGAGGATGTTGCATAACCCCAATGCTCTTTGGGCTAATAATATATGTGCTAAATATACTGAGAACAAAAGTCCTGAAGACCTTGTTCGCTATCAATTGTCTACCAAAGGTTCTCCCATTTTAGTAGTTCTTAATACTGGTGAGGATTTGATAAAGAAAAATGTATTTTGGATCATTCATAATGGTCAACAAGTAAATTTTTGGACAGATTCTTGGGATGGTCACTATTAGGAATGAACAAAAGATGAGATATATTACAAATGAAAATGATTACAATATATAGGCATAAGCCTATATGAAAAACATGACACTTGTCAAGAGAAACTGACAAGTGTCAAGATAGAAGGCATAGTGCACATTATATTCTAACATTCCCCCTTAATGTGCACTATCCTAACTATAGAAAAAAATAAGTCAATATTAGATAACATTCCCCCTTAATGTTGACTTCTCTAAAAGAACCCTATCATCCTCCTTTATTACATGATTTGGTCTAGGCTCATGCTCTTTGCGCTTGGCTCTCCAATTGTGAATAATTCTAGATCAACGATGTATACATCTTGGTCTGTTGTCATAGGGTCAGCCACTTCCACGGGTCTATTGCCTCTGGGTTAGCCGTCTAAGTGCCTCATGGTCATCTTGGGTGCCTCAGGGTCAACCACTTCCATGGGTCTGTTCCCTCTGTAGGTCATCCTCTAGGTATGTTGCCTCTCGTAGGTCACTGACTAGATTCACCATAAATATCATCCTCCCTCATGGTGAACTCAATCTAGAAGGTGTCAGTCTTTGCCGAAAATGCACCTTACTACAAAATAAATATGAGCCATGAAATACAATAGAATGAGCCATAAAATCCAATTTGGAGAAGAAGAAGAAATAAGAGAATAGAAGTTGATTCAAAAAAGTCCTCGTATAGAGTCTAGGGTGTCTATGTTTGTAGTCCTTAGAGTAGGTGTCCTTATGGTGACCTCCTCATCCTACCAAAATGCATGGGTAACCAGTCGATGCATCCGCTAGGTGTTATAGGTAAGGTGATTAGGCACAAGGATCACTTACAATTTCCTTGGGAGTGTCGGGTTCAACTGAGAGTGCACTCCATGATACAATAATTTTCAAGCCTAAAAAAATCATAGCAAACAGTATCAAAACTAAAAATAGACCCCACCATTGAGTCTGGCTCAAAAAAATCTTTCTGATGACTATATATAAGGCTGTAGTCGGATCTAAATGGGCCCTCCATCTATGAGAAAAACAGTTGCAAGTCTTTCTAAGAAATTACATCATCCATGTGGCCTTCCAATCCCACTTCCACTCTCTGTGCGTAAAAAATCATTAAAACAATGAGTGCCCCTTAAAAAAATGCCCCGTAGACGGAAAATACTCACGCGCACTCCCCAATTCCCATACAATTTGAAAAATTAAGTTTCCTATTGTGGATATTCAATTATGATATGTGGAAAGAAAATATTTTTTAAAATATTTAAACGGTCACCCCAAGAAATTTGGGCATCAATGTGCCCATTAGCAACTGCGATGCCCACCCACGGATCACAAGGCCCCATACTTATGTGCCTATAGTGCAGATCGATGCCACTCCGCTCAACCTGCATGCAGTGAAGATCGTCCGCCAATCGAGCTTTCGCGTAACCTCGTGACCCTTCAGGAAAGGGGTCATGCGCATGGTTCAATCACATCAATAAAATACAGTACATCGCCATTTCCAGCATCCTTACTCCAAAAATTCCTCATCAAGAAGTAAAACACAGATTCATTAATTATTTTTAATTCGATCAGGAAGTCTCGGACGTACAGGACCATTGAGAGAAAACAAACAGAATGGTATATGAGAAAAAACAGAATGATCAACATGCACTATAAGGTAACACATCTTCGTTGCGATATGCAACTTTTCCCCATGTGACATTGAAATGCGCATATTCACGGACCCGTACAGGAGCCTCCTGACCAAGTTGATGCTGGCGTAGGCTAGAGAATTTTCCAATACCGCCACTTCTAGGTCACAAACTCCTCCGTCTGCGCAGCCTTCCAGCTAAACCAGATATTGTGGAGTCTTCATCTGGTCCAATTCCAGTTTGTTGTCACAGCATCGTCTAAATATGATTACGCTCCCCGACGAAATGTCGATCAACCTCATTGCCAAGATAGTGAAAAAACTCAATGTTGGAAAAAAAAATTGAAGCCCTTCGACGTCGCCCGAGTGCTTGTCCTTCACCTCTGCAACCACCACACCATCCAAATATATCCTGCATGTTTTCTGAATTTCAATGGGATAGTCATAAATTTCCTGCCACTGCAATGCTTGGGGTGTTGGCTTTGATGTTGTTGGTTTACAGTAGCTCCTTCTCTGAAAAGACTTCACACAACCACAAGCGACAAAAAAATCAAAATTTAGGATAGTGACTGCGGTGGCGCGCTCCAGTGCTCGTAAACAAAGTAATATTCATGTAGATTTATGTCACATGTCTAGGCAGGCCACGTCTGTCTATCTCTATTTCAAAGAGCATAGAACAACACGCCCCACAAAATTGTGCCTGCAACATGTACAGTAACTCAAAAAATGTGGTCTTCGCACTTCTCAATATTTTCAACACCATAGTTTTTCACATGGGTGAAGAAAAAACAAAAAATATTGCAAATCACAGAGCGGACCTTCCCGTAGTAGCCAATCATTTTGGCCATTATATTAGTCTGTGGTATGAAAGCCACCTCTTTCATCTTCGCAGAGGTGATCTACAACATCACCCATGGCATTTTTGCCCTCCAAATGGATACCTCCACCCTCGAAAATTTCAAATCTAATGGCTCTAAACTTAGCATTACCAATGCATGTGGTACAAGAAAGGGACCCATAGAAAATCAAACACAAGTGCTCTTCAAAATAAATGATCTTACACTACATCCAAAATCGCCCGAACACGAGCGCCGCTCCAGTTGCACGATGCCACCATGGAGCCCTTCCATGCACTAAAAAATTGTTATATCCATCAAACTATCAGGAAAGACTGCGCACATTCCGAGATACAACCATCACCTACTCTCTGTTTTGTGCACATCCCGCAATGATGACTTCCAACGATCATGGCATTGGATACCTTCGCCCTCGAAAAACTCAAAAAAGCACAAGCACTGTAGTCAAAACACTGCATTAAACATTGATCGCAACTACACTCCCTCCAATTGCGGGAAAAAAACAAAAAAACAAAATATTACGTCTCTATCCATGTGATCCATTATAGGGGCCAGGAAGTCTTCAATCACGATGTATTTGATCGTTGAAGAGCTCGCATATTGTTGGCAGCTCTTTTACTCTTCCATGCAACTCGTCATCGAAGTATTGCATCACTATTCATGCCAAGCTCAAACAGAGAGATCCATTTCATCTGCAATCTAGCGAGGCTGCGTTGCAGATCCAAAGAAATTATTCTTTCGATCTCCTCTTCATGGGTCCACACATCCGGAGAGTGTCTATTAAGTTCCATGTTTTCTCACCTTATTGCATCACCTTCCACTTATTTCAACAAGTGGCAATATCACGTACCTTCAATATTCCAAAAATTATTGTAGGGAGGATTTCCGTGAGGGAAATCTCCCCTCAAGGGTTTACACAGGGTAGAGAAAGCCTGCTCTGATACCAGATGTTATGAATGAACAAAATATGAGATATATTACACATGAAAATGATTACAATATATAGGCATAAGCTTATATGAAAAACATGATACTTGTCAAGAGAAACTGACAAGTGTCAAGATAGAAGGCATAGTGTACATTATATTCTAACATTCACAAGCCTTTGATAACTCAGTTTCCTAATTGAAGGCCTTGGATGGAGGACCTTCACCGAGCTAACTGGATAAAGGTGGCTAACCATACTGGTAATTCAAAGGTTGGGAGATATTGGATCCCTATTGAGGACTGGCCTATTCAAATCCTAGAAAGGCAAAGACAAGATATCCAAGGCATCCTTCATATGAGATCTCTCTCTTGGTCCCATGAAAATATTGTTTTGGATGGAACAACATTACTAAGGGTGAGTATTCAGTTGCTCAAGATTATTTGACCTTATACCATAATAATCCCAACCAATCATCTGACATAATTTCTTAGCGGTGGGCTCAAGCTTTGGCCTAATATGAGGTTCTTTACTTGGCTTTTATTGTATCATAGGGTGCTTACTGGTGAGCAACTTATGAAGCGTGGTTTTCATGGCCCGATGTGAAATGTGTGGAGAGAATGTAGAAACTCTTAGTCATATTTTTATTGAGTGTACTTTAGCCTTTGAGCTATGGAGGAGAATGGCCACTTTACTTGGCTTATAGTGGTCCAATTTTTTTTACTTTTGAACAACTTTGGAAGGATTGGCCTAAACAAGGAGGAGTTGATCATTTTATTAAGCAATTAGTTTGGATGGGTTCTACCATTCTTCTTTGGAATATATGGAATGAAAGGAATAGCCGGTTTTTTAATCAATATAGGAAGGATATTCACTATATTTGGAAAAATACCATTGCTAACTTAGTTGAATCAGTCCAACAACTCCTTAATCACCCCCAAAACTCCCACCAAAGATGGGATCAAGTGATGCAAATATTGAATATTAAATCTTCTAAGGGTAACCAACTTAAAGGGAATGTGAGTAATTGTAAGATGGATAGGACAAGAAATTGGCAACCTCCTCCTAAGAATTTTGGAAAATTCAATACTGATGGAGCCTCTAGAGGGAACCCTGGAAAAGCTAGTGCAGGAGGAATTGGTAGACTTTCATATGGCTCCCTGGTTTTTACTTTTATTGAGATTTTGGGTATTCTTTCCAATAACCTTTTTTAGGGGTATGGTATCCTCAAAGGCCTTCAAGAAGCTACTAAGGTTGGATGGAAAAGGTGCTAATTGAGTTTGACTCTCAACTCATGATTAATATTTTGAAGACTCCTTCTAAGAATCATAAGGTTGATTGGAGAATTAAAAAATTTATTGAGAAGATTCAATTAATCCAGATGGGATCTTTGAAAGTTGATTACAATCATGTGGTCAGAGATCAAAACAAGAGTGTTGATGCTTTAGCTAATTGGGCTTTGGAAAAAGGTGATCTTACTTGCTATGGCCACCCTCCTAGATGGTGGGCTTCGCAAATAAGGGAAGCTCTTATTTCTATCATTTCTCTGGATGGCTCCAATTATGGAGGTACCTAGTTTCTTCTGCTTTATTTTTCCTTCTTTTTGGTTCGGTCAAGGTATTTTAGTTGCCTAGCTCAAACTATTCTTTCTTTTGTTTCCTTTGTTTATTCTTGCCTTAAATGTCTTTTGGTCTAGAAAGGTCATTGTTGTGTTCAATTATTTTCATTTTTTTTTTTTTTAGTTTTTTGAGGTGTGTGTGTTTTTTGTTGTTCTTGTGTTTTTATTGTTTTGTGTTTTTTTTTGTTTTTTGTTATTGTTCTTGTGTTTTTGTTGTTCTTGTTCTTGTATTTCTGTGTTTGTGTTAATTCGTGTTTTTGTGTGTGTTATCTATGTTTTTTATTTTTGTTTATTGTTTGTTGTCGATTGTTTTTTTTTTTTTTAGGTTTTGGTTGTTTTTGTTTTTCATGTTTTTGTTGGTTATGTCTTTGTAGCGTTCTATTGTTTTTGTCATGTTTGTGTTTTTTTATGTTGTTCTTGTGTTTTTTCTATGTGGTTCGTGTTGTGTTTTTTTTTATCTTATTGTGTGTGTTTGGTTGTGCTTTATCTTTTCGACACACTCAAGAAGCATGTTTTTTATTTTATTTTATTGTTTTTATTTGTATTTATTTATTTATTTATTTATTAATCTTATTGTGTGTTTGTTTACTCCTTGAGTATGTCAAATGTGGTAGGCCAAGTGCGAGCCCTGGACGATTTTAGTGGAATAGATACCCTTGCCTCCTTAGGTCTTACCCAAACGTGGTATCCCTTCTAGGATGTTTTCTACAAAAAAAAAACATAATCATTTAAAGCCGAGAGGGGTCTTAGACAGGGAGATCGTCTCTCACCATATTTATTCATTATTATGGTGGAGTAATTGAGAAGGAACTTGAATAAAGCATACAAATATGGGCTAATAAGCGGACTTAAGGTTAGTAATAACATCAACAACATCACCCATCAACAATTTGTAAATGATACAACCCTTTTTGGGAGGGTAGGAAAAAATGAGATCAAAGCTTTGAATAACTTATTAAAGGAATATGGAAGAGTGCACACAAAAAAATTTAATAGGACAAAATCTAAATTTACTCCCTAAACACTCCAACTAGAATCAAAGCAAGGATATGCAAGTTACTTTAAATAGGGGAGCAATATTTCCCAGCAACATATTTATGGATTCCCTTATTTGAGGGGAGAATGAGGATAGAGTTATGAAATCCAGTTATAAGTAAAGTTCATAATAAACCACCAACATGGAAAGGTAGATGGTTATTATTAGCAAGAAGAGTGTAGCTAATTGAATTGGTCTTATAGACCATTCCAACATATTATATGTCCTTGTATATTATGCCAAATGTGTTTTTGGTGGAAAACATCCCAAAAGGAATGCCACTTTCGAGTAAGACCCAAGGAGGCAAGGGTATCCATTCCACCAAAATCGCCCAGGGCTCGAACCTGGCCTACCACCTTTGACATACTTAAGGAGAAAACAAACACACAATAATATTTAAAATAAATAAATAAAAATAAAAAACATGCTCCTTGAGTGTGTCAAAAAGATAAAGCACAACCAAACACACACACAATAAGATAAAACAAAATCCCACAACACGAACCACATAGAAAAAACACAAGAACAACATAACAAAATATAAACATGACAAAAAGTTTAATCTATATTATGTGGTTAGGATTACATGATAAAAGGAATTTTTTTTTGGTGAAATGAAGCAAGGTGTGTGATGATAAAACAAGGGGAGGTCTTGATTTAAGAGTTCTTACAAATGCAAACTTAGCTCTAAGAGGAAAATTAATTTGAAGATTGTACAAAGAGAGACAAAGACAATGGGCAATAATTATTCTAAGTACATTAAGCCCAATGATCTAGGCTTAATATTTATTGCATTCTCACTACAAGATCGTTTTGTACTATAGAATGGTATAGAAAAAATCAATTGACCATTCAGACGGGTGGTGTGGACTAGAGAAAAAATTCTACCTAGATAGATACTTGGTGTGATAAAAGACCACTCAATATAAATCTAATTTTGAAACCATGTATGAGATTACTTCAAGATAAATATGGTTATGGGGTTTTAAACATTATGTACAAGGACTAGGAAGGAAGATACAAATGGAAAGAATGTTTTTTTATAAGTATATTGAACATTGTTGCTAAAGGTAGCTGAGCAAAAATATAACAACGATTATTTCAAGGGGGGCCAAGGGTAAGCTAATTTGGGTGTTGAATACCTCAAGAGAATACACATCAAGAAGTGAATATAATGTAAAGCACCAAAAAAATAAGAACACAATAAGAATATGGAGAGATATTTGAGATAGCCCAGGCATTCTAAAAGTCAAAATTGTGTATGGTTAGTAGGTCACAGGAAAAGTTTACCCTTGGATAACCTAATGAAAAGGGGTTTTTATGGCCCCTTACATTGTGTTCTACATAAAAATGAGGAGAAGAGTATAGACCATCTCTTGGGACATTGCTCAATAGTTTGGGAACTATGATAATGGATTTTTGATATGTTTGGTAAATGCATGGTAATGAATGGTAAATTTGAAGAATGGTTAAAGCAAAGGCAACGCACTTTTAAAAGTGAGGTATTATAAACAATCTAGGATACATCAAAAGATATAATAATTTGTATTGTATGGATTGAAAAGAATAAAATAATATTTTAAGGAAAGCAATTTAGAGGTAATTAAAAGGAATATTTGTTTAACCATAGATTGTCTTAACCAACCCTATCAACTCATCCAATACCTAATATTAAAGCTGAGAGCCTTGATAGATGAAGTCAAGTCATCAATTGGAATTATGATGGCAAGTACAAGAGAAACAAATGGAAGTAAAAAATTATAAAGTGGATTCCACCAAAAGCAAAGTTGGTCAAATTGAATTTTGATGGAGATTATAAAAGAAATTCAGGACCAAGAGGAGGAGGAATAATAAAAAATAATAAGGGTGATATTTTATCACATTACGCTTTTAGTAGTGGATTTAAGATAAAAAATGAAGTTGTAGCTTGGGTGGCTTTGGAAGGATTAAAAATATGTAGATAAATGAAATGGAATGGAGTATGGATGGAAGGCAATTCACTAATAGTAATAAATACAATTTTGAGGAAAGCAAAGGCTCCATGGAATATACAAGAGATCATTGTGGAATATAAGACCTTGCTACATAGTTTGAATAAATTGGGTTTACACATACATAAAGGAAAGGGAACAAATGTGCATATAAGCTAGCCAATAGAGGGGTTTTAATAGAGAATCATGAAGTTAAATTCTCTTTTCCATGGTTAGAGGAAGTAGTAAGTTTAACTAAAGTTAACAAGAAAAATCTAAAAGGAGCAAATTCAAAATAATGTTCCAAAGGATTACAAAATGTTTCAAGGGATCCATTTATAGATCAATGCATTGGAGGAAACTAACAATCTAGATTTGGTAAAGTGGAGTATGATTTCATGAAGCAGATAAAATTTTTGTATGTTGAAGCAAAAGAAGATGATATAAAATGGACTTCATGATTGAATGGATTATTTGAGTTGTTGGTTGTTGGTTGGATTATGGGACAGAGTATGGATTGGAACTTTCAACTTTTTTGATATTGTTAAACTATTTATTAAAATAATACCATTATGATTTGTCAAAATGTCATTATAATATGAATGAGATGTACTTTGTAACTCATCAAAATGATAAAATATTTTTTAATTGGTTATTTAGGATTAACATGAATTGACCCATAGTTTATTATTATGCATATATTTTTGGATAAGATTTAATCATGAACTTTCAACTTTTTGAGACTGTTAAACTATTTATTACAATTCTTGTGGTTGCACTTATGCTTTAGGAAGAAAACTAACAATCTAGAGTTGGTAAAGCAAACTATGATAACACAAACTTGATAATCGCTACCAAGAGGAATGAGTCAGCTGAGGTTTAGCGGGTGTGGTGGGAGTGAGGGTTTGAATTTTCTGGGCAAGAATCTCAGCCAAGGCGGCAGAGGTAGAGGAGGTATAGAAGGGGTGGGTGGGAACCTTAAGCATGGATCAAGCGAGGATCTAAAGGAAGGCGGTCAGGCTGCGGCATATTTGGAGGCGGGCATCACGCGGGGGCCCGACCCTCCTTAGAAAGACCCCAAAAAAAAAGATACAAAGGACAATGCAGGGCCCAAGAAGTGGTTGTCTTTTGCTGAGACTCTTAGAGGAAAAAGAAAGGAGGTTCTCTCTCTTTCGCCCCTAGTTCCAGTAAATAATAAAATTTTGGCCTTAAAAAGTTCCATGAGCCCTTTTCTTTCAATGGAAGAATTCTCCCTAATAGGCAAGTTTTTGGGAGGTAGGTCGGACATGGAGACTATCAGGGCTTGGGCGATGGTTAAATGATGATCTGTAGGCAACTTGAAGTTGGTAGCTCTAACTCGAGGGTTCTTCATTATCTATTTTAATAATATGGAGGATGCTAACCATATTTTAACAGGAGGTCCTTGGTTTCTGGGCAAAAGGAGCCTTTTTCTTAGATGATGGGGTGAATATTTTGACCCTAAAAAGCAAAATATTAACATTGCCCCTATTTGGGTTCGTCTCCCAAGTCTACCTGCCCAGTTCTTCAATGAATATCGGTTGCAGGGCATAGCCAAAACTATAGGGGACCTTATCTCCATTGACCATGCGACCTTGGCCAGGATAAGGATGACTCATGCACGAATCTGCGTAAATGCTAATTTGGATAATGAATTGCCAAGGTTTGTGGAGCTAGAGTATGGAGAATACTATCTAAAATAGTCGATAGAATACAAGAACAGATCGACATTCTATGCACAATGCAAAAATAAAGGACATTTATGCAATCAGTGCCCTAATCTGGCAATGAATAGCAAAAAGTAGAAGCAAGGAATGCTAGACAGAGGAAATTTTAGGAGTTTCGCTGGCAGAGGCGATTTCAATCAAGCAAACTATGTCTACCAAAAAAATAAAAGAGAGGTTGCAGGGTCCTAATAAGACAAATGAAAACAATAGGTTGTTGGCAACCAAAATACTCAAATAAGTTCCAATCCTCTAGTTTCAAATAAATTTTCAATTCTATCCAATATGGGAGTATGAGGATTATCGAAAGACATGGAAGCCTAGAACCTTCAGGCTAACCTTTCTGACTCTAAAGAATCCCCATCCAAGTCAGTATCCTTAAACCCTAATGTTAAAATTATTGTAAGCCTCGTGGGCATCACAAAGCCAAACCCTAATGCCCGATCTCTAGAATCCCCATCCAAGTCGGGATCCTTAAACCCCAATGCTAAAAATACTTCAAACCCAGTGGGCATCCCAAAGCAAAACCCTAATGCTGAAGAACTTAGGAATAAAGTTGAGGCATTGGAAAATAAAAAATCTCATCTCCCTAACATCATCACTAGGATCCAGGTGAATCCTACTGAGGAGTCGTCCCACAGGCCAGGGGAATACAGGAAAAAGGAGAAGATTTGGATGTAGGGGTGGAGATATGTGAAACTCTTTAGACTGAGGAATATGGCAGTCCGGTTCTGCAATAAATTGCCTCCCCCCATTTTAGTCCTAAACAAACCAGGAGCACTATGAAGTCTCCTATAGATTTTAGCAATGAAAAAGAAGAGGGAGAATATCAAATTCTAAGCATCAAAAAACTAAAACTGATAATGACATTGCCAATGGAAAACAGAGAACCTTGTTTCAATACGTTATTCCGGGTTCTGAAGACAATAAATTAGGAAAACCCCCTCAAGGTAGGGGGAAAGAAATCCCAAACAATCTAAATGAAGTTCCTCTCATGGAACGTGAGAGGCCTCAATGGCCTGCCCAAACACAAGGAAGTCAGTGAAATAAGAAATCAAGTGAATCCAACTATTATCATGTTGCAAGAAACAAAAATTGATGAGATTCAGTCAAAAAAAGTAGCAAAAAAAATATGGAGTCAAGGGGATATGGTTTGCAAATTAGCCAGAGTAGCATCTGGAGGCCTTATGACTTTGTGGGATCCCCGGATAGTAGAAGGCACCATTATTCAGAAACATGACAGGGTTCTTAGTGTTTTATTTAAGGAAATAAACATCAACAGGTCATGGATCCTTTCAAATATTTATACCCGACTTTAATTCAAGGGAGAGCTCTACTGTGGGAGTACTTAGGCAATCTGAGTGAAATATTCCATAATGTCCCCTAGATTCTGGCTAGGGATTTTAACACTCCTCTTTACCCTTCAAACAAAATGGGTGGAAATGGACCACCTATCAAGAGCATGGATGAGTTCAATGACTTTGTGAACTCCAACATGTTTATGGATGTAAAACTTAGAGAAGAAAATTATACTTGGAGCAATCGGTGGATAGGGTGTCATCTCATTCAAGAAAGGCTTGATAGGTTTTTTCTATCAAAAGAGGCTACAACTCTGTTTGGTGATTCTACCCTGCAAGCCCTTCCTAAAATTGCCTCTGATCATAATCCTATTTTTTTGGAGATCCCTAACTCTCTGTCCTTCAATAAACCTTTCAGATTTCAATCTATGTGGATCAAACATTCAAGTTTTAGAGATAACTTAATTCAGTGGTGGCAGCAACCTGTCAAGGGTAGTGCAGCTTTTAAACTTGTTGGCAAATTAAAGTTTGTTAAGGAAAATCTTCGAACTGAAACAAAGAGGTCTTTGAGAACCTCTTTGAAAATAAAAAATAGGTTGTTGAAATTTTGAATATAATTGATCAGAGGATTCAACATGGTGATGCTTATGAAACTACTAGGCAGGAGGAACGGACAAAACTAGTAGAGTTTCATAACATTTTGGCCTGTGAGGAAATCTATTGGAGGCAAAAATCAAGGGCTCTTTGGTTGAAATATGGAGATTCAAATTCTAAGTTTTTTCACGTCACAACACTTAGAAACAGAAGCAATAACAAGATAAAATTTTTAAAAAAAGCATATGGTTCTATTACTCAGGACTTAACAGAAAACAGAAAGGAGGCAGTAACTTATTTCAATTCTATCCTTGGTCAGGAATCACAGTGCAATGAGGAGGCCAAAGATATTCTCTTGCAATCCATTCCTAGCATAATAAATGAGGATATAAACCTTAAGCTTCTAGCTCCATTTTCTGATGAGGAAGTTAAGGAAGCCTTGTTTAGCATGGAGCCAAAAAAAACCCCGGGACCCGACGACTTTCCCCCTCGTTTCTATCAAGCTTTTTGGGACATCGTAAGTGAGGATGTAATTTTTGCTATTAGATAATTCCAAGCAAGTAATCATATCCCAAAAGGTCTCAACTCTACTTTTATTTCTCTAATTCTTAAGAAGCAAACCCCTGAATCTATGGTTGACTTCAGGCCAATCAGTCTGTGTAATGTTTCTTACAATATCCTAACTAAAGCCATTGCAAATAGAATGAGAGATGTTCTACCCCGCATCATAGATCCATGCCAAGGAAGCTCTGTCCATGGCAGGTCAATCTTAGATGGAGTTATCATAGTTCATGAAGCTCTGCACTCTACTCATAAGACTAACAGGCCTGTTTTTGCCCTCAATCTTGATATGAACAAAGCATTTGATAGGTTAAATTGGGACTTTCTGATTGTTGTCCTCCTTAAGTTTTGTTTTCACCACCAATGGGTTAATTTTATCAAAGAATGCATTTCTAAAGCATGGTTCTCGATTCTGGTTAATGGAACAACTATTGGTTACTTTTAAAGTCGTAGAGGAATTCGGCAGGGAGACTCTATTAGCCCCATGTTATTCATCATTGTGGCAGAAGCTTTAGGCAGAACCCTAAAAAATACTTGCAGTTCAAGGCTAATATCAGGAATCAAGGCAACATATCTCACTAGGGTTGTTTGTCACCAACAATTCGTCGATGATACCCTTCTATTGACTAAGGCGTCGGTGGTTGAGGCCAAAAGAATTAAATGCATCTTACAACTCTATGAGGATGTTGCTGCTCAGAAAGTTAATTTCATTAAAAGCAAGTTATATTTCTTGAACACCCCTATTTAAAGGTAAGGAAGGATTGCAAAAATTTTAGGGTGTGATATAGCAAACCTCCCCACTTTGTATCTTGGTCTCCCTCTTTTCATTGGTTCTCCGAGAGAGTCAATATGGGACAAGGTTATTGAAAGAATTCAAAAGAAACTTGTTGGATGGAAAGGTCTTCTATCTCAAGCAGGAAAGTTGACCCTCACTAAGGCCTCTCTTCAGAGCATTCCAATCTATTTCCTCTCTGTTTTCAAAGCCCCTGTTAAGGTTTTCCATAAAACTGAGAAACTCCAAAAAGAATTTTTATGGACTGGATCAAAGGAGAAAAAAAGGATACACCTTATAGGATGGACCAAAGTGTGCAAACCCAAGGAAAATAGGGGCTTAGGTCTGAGGAGAATTTCTCATATGAATTTAGCTTTACTAGCTAAGCAGGCATGGCGCCTCATTTTTGGTGAAGAAAATGAATGGACAATTATCATCAAATGAAAGTATCTTCAAACTATGGAATTTCTAAGTGACTCAGTTCCAATCAGAGGTTATGCTTTTTGGAAAGCAATTCTCAATTGTAAGGAAATCATCAAAAAAAGTTTAAGATGGGTTTTAGGCAATGGTGAGAGGATAAATTGTTGGAATGACAGGTGGGCTAAGGATGAACCACTGACGCAATATCCTAACTTAGCCCGAATTAGAGATATCACGAAAGAACTCATTGACAGAAAAGTCTCCGATTATATGGTTGAGGACAGAGGCAGAATGAAGTAGAAACAAATAAGGATTCAAGGAAATAAGCGAAATCAAATGATCTTTGTAACATTCTCGGGCAATAGTTTATCCCCATGAGACCCAAGGAAGATCAAGTGACCTAGGCTCCTACGGAAAACGTGCAGTTCATTGTTAAATCAGCTTACAAGCTTGCTTGATGACGAGGATTTTGTCCTCCAAAAGGACTTAGTTTGGATAAAAAATTTAATTCCAAAAATTATAGTCTTTTCATGGTTGGTTATCCAAGGAAGAATTCTAACCATTGATAATATGATGCATAAATATATTTGTATCACTAATCGTTGTTATCTGTGCAGGGCTAATTGGGAGACCATTTATCACATTTTCCTTGAGTGCCATTTTTCCTTGACTATCCTAAGTGGGGTTTTTAAGGCCTTCAATATTTCTTGGGTTAAACTAGCCACCGTACTTGATTTGTTCATCCAGTGGCATTACCCCTTTTCAAGCCAAAGACTTAGACACGTGGAAAATTTATCTCAATCACTATCTTTGGCATGTGTGGTTAGAAAGGAACCATAGAGTCTTTACTGAGTCTATACATGATCATCAAACTATTATTGCTAGGATCCTATCCTTTGCCAACGAGAATGTGAACCTTATCCCTTTTGATATTCGTAAACCTCATCTACAGGAGACCACGATTGCTCAATATTTAAGCTTAACCTTGTTATATGAGTATGTGCCTAGGGTAGTCAACCCCAAAGCCAATGTTAAGTGGTCCCCACCTCCTATGGGTTGGTTTAAGTTTAATTTTGATGGAGCGACTAAGGACAATCCTGGTAGATCAGGCGCTGGTGGTATTGTGCGAGATCATAATAGGAATATGATGCTTGCATTTTTTGAATATTTGGAAACAAGGATGAACAACGAAGTTGAAGCTAGAGCTATGTGGAGAGGCCTTCAAATGACTCAAGACTTAGAAGGTAATTTGATCGTAGAAGGAGACTCTATGCATGTTATAAATCTCCTCAATAATTGGAAAACATATCCTTGGAGGATTAAAACAATTTTTGAAGAGGCTAGGATCCTTTTCCAGGGAAGACAGGATAGAAAAGCCCAACATGTCTTTCGAAAAGCTAACAAAATTACTGATAAGCTGGCCAATTTGGGTGTTGATGGTGACGAACTTTTCAAATGGGAACACGGTTTCCCGAGTGAAGTAGAGGAGTTTATTCAACAAGAATTCCAAGAATGATAGTCAAATTTACCAACAGGGAAGGCACTATAAGTTTGAAGGCTAGGAGTATTCTTGCCTCTTTTTTGAAATGGACTCACAATAAAAATTATCCGAGTTGTCAGTCTTCGTGGATGCTGCTTGGAAATACCACAAAGACTAATGGGGACAATCACATGTCAGATAACATGGCTCGTAGTCATCTTAGTAATTTGACGTTGGTTTATAATCACTGGGCAGGAAAGAAACAACAATATAAGACTTCGAACCAGAGCCACGTGGACCACTAGATAGCCACCGCCATAAATCTAGCCAGCAGGTTCACTTCTCCAAGGCTGATTGGCCAAGACGGGATGTGGTCCCAAAGCATGTCATATACGAAAGAAAGCAATTACCAAAGAATTATTAAGAGTAACTGTCAATACAAAGCTTGTGGGAGTTTTTTTCAATACTCTGCTATGTGTGTCTACAACTTTTTGTTTCTCCACTGTTTCAAGGAAGGGATCCGTGTCTGTTTCTTTTTTTGTAATTTTATGTAGGTGTGTTTTCTTGGGGTATACCCAAAATTTTGTATGTGCCTTATCGGATGTAATGGCTTTGGAGGCATGTAGATTTTACATATGTAGGATCCTTAGTAAGGACATGTTCATCAATAGCCCTGGGCTGATTTTTGTAAAAGGTTTTGGATCAACCTGTAAAACCTGGTATTAATGCTATAGTATCTTATCTTCCCAAAAAAAATGATAACACAAACTTTTAGAATATTTCTCTACTAAGATGCAATGCTTAGACAATAGATATGGAGTTTTGGTATTGTGAAGGCTACTGTAGGAAAATGTCAAGAAGGATGTCGAATTTTGGAATATTTGTATTTACAAAAAAATTGAAGATCCAAAAAATAAAAATTGGGAATTCAAACTTATTATAAAAATTGATGTAGATATCTAGCTATAGCAACTCAATTGAGATGAGAATTGAATTTGTTTGTAAACTCTCAATCTCTAAAAGAAATAGTTGTAATTTGTCAAGGATGGAGGACCCAAGTACAACCCCTTTTTCTCAAGCAAAAAAAAACTTGATAATTATATGTAGCTTGATAATTATGAATGTATTGCTTGTATAGATTTGAATCTTGGTTTAATATTTTAATTGTTTCATGAGTAAAAAAAAATGATAAATATATACTTAATAAAGAAATTACACTTAAGGGAAGAGGGGAAATTAGATTGACATAGGTTTCATTGAGATTTGTTTTTAGGGTAAGATTGGGCCTTTTATAAAGCTCTAGCGTACCAAGTTCAAGGTATAAGAGGAAATACCCTCAATAGCCCTAATCTGGGTGAGATTTTTTGGGTTGCTAGTGGAGCTTTGAAACTAAGTTGTCTTCATAGCAATAGGCAATAATCTAGGATCTTATAAGATGACAACAAACAATACGAGCCAATTTGAAAAAAATATCTATGCCAAAATTTATGGATAAAGAAACGGTAAAGCTTTGGATGGTGAAAGAAATGGGATTCCATGGGAACATGACCAATATGCAAAATAAGCCAAAGGAAGTGGAATCTAAGAAGGACCAAAATTACCATGAGAACATGCAAGTGGAACAAATAATACAAGCTAGTGACAAAATCCCATTTTAGTAAGAGAAATCTGAATATTTATTCAAATTCACAACAACCAATCCCAAACAAGAGAATAACCAAGGGTGAAAATTCACAAGAGGTAGAGGATCAATTTAAAACAAGTTAGGGTTATATCATAACTAGTGGAAATATTTCAAAAGGGGAATAACCTTGGACTATTGAAATATAATCAAATAGGGGCCAATGTTGTTGATCATAGCAAGGAAAATGAGTCAATCCCTAGTATGGGAAGAGATTCTGATGAAATATTACCAAATATGACCTTTTAGGATGCCTTAAGAGGAGAAAAATTACAATCAACTATAGTTAAAAACTCTACGACTTCTCATAGACCTTTGAGGATGCCCAAAATGGACCCTAGAAAAATAGCATTGGGGTGCATGAAAATAATGGATGGCTTTCCCATAGTCCAAATTTAGATATTAGACATATAAACTAGGATCGATGTTATGGAACATAGAGGATTAGTCTATCTATTTATGGGTCTTTGTCTAAGCCTCCCCACTTTCAAGATGTGGGCTTCTAGACAATGAATAACTAGAGGTGAGTTAAATATTTTTGCTTACCCAATGGTTATTTCTTAGCTCTTTTTGCTAATGAAGAGGATAGAAAACAAGTTTTCTAGGGGGATCCTTGGTTTTTAGACTAGTCAATGATATTCATGAAGCCATGACATACCAAGTTTAAGGTAGAAGAGAAAATACCCTTAGTAACCCCAATTTGGGTGAGAATTTTTGGGTTGCCAGTGGAGTTTTAGAACCAAGATGTCTTCATGGAAATAGGCACTACTCTAGGATCTTATATGATGACAACAAACAATACAAGCTTATTTAAAAAAATTATCTATGCCAAAATTTGTGTTCTCATCGATCTTGACAAACCATTTTCAAAACATATTACTCTACAATTTGGGGAGGATACCTGGGAACAAGATGTGGACTATGAGAACATCCTCTTTAGGTGCAATATTTGTCATAATATGGTCACCTAGCTAGGGATTGTAAATATTGTATCTAGATCAGGCACAAGAGTAAATGAACCTTGGAGGTTTTAAACTATCTAAACATAAGAACATACAGAGAAAACATACATTTAAAGAGCAAGTAGTCATATCCACCATTAAGTTTGCTAACCTCATAATGGATGATGAGGAGAACATCACGGAGATGGAGATCCTAGAAACTCCTCTTAAAGACCTAAGAAAGGAACCAATAATTTAAGAAATAAATCACAACATCGAACAAATTATAGATCTACCAGGTAGCCCACAAGAGAACCCACCCCAAAAGTTAAAAAGATTTCAAAGGAAAAATAGAATCTAAGAGAAATATAATGACTCTAACCAATCAAATGGAGGAAATCATAAAGGAATAGACAATGGAGATGACACCCAAGAATATTTTGATAGGGCCATAGTGGTATTCTCACTTATGCCAAGGTTTGGTGTCCATCCTAGAACCAACAAGAGTGAGTCAAGAGTCTACTAAAAATATGAAGTTAGATACATACCAAAGAGCATGCAGGAGACTACTCAGCATCAAATAGGGAAAGAAGGTACAAAGCTGATAGCAATGGGTAAGTTCAAGGATCTTACCCATATTTTCAATCCTCGTGGTTGATGAAGAGTATCACCTAGAATATTTGAGGGCTTAATGGTAGCCTGGTAAAGCATAATAAAGTAAAAAAAATGATTCAACATCACCTGCATGTAGATTCTTTCCAAAAAAACAAAAGTGTCAAAAGAAGAGATGTAGATTCTTTCCAAAAATATTTGGCCTGCATGTAGGATCAAATCCTTAATTTCCCAAGAATATTTTGGATTTTTGGCTTGTCTTTGGGATCTCAAAGATATAGTGATACACCAAACAATGGGAAACTAGGGGATTTTGGATTTACTAGTCCATTGTAGAAATTATTCTTATTATTGGTTGTCCTGATTTATACTCTCCTATCAACATCATTTCCCTGGACCTTGGTTGATAGTAGGTGGAGATTTCAACACCATCCTCTCATTAGAAGAGAAGATAGGGAGAAATCACACTCTATATAATGGTACTAACCTTGTGACATAGCATATTAGATCTCTTCATCTAGTAGATATTAAACTAGACAATGGTTTGATGACCTAATCTAATAAAAGGTAGGTCCCAACATGCATTCTAGAAAGACTAGATAGGTTTCTATTATCAAAGGAGTTTTTGAGCAATGGATATATTCCAAGAGCACAAACATTGAACAATTTAGGATTAAATTATTGGCTAGTGTTGGTGGAAGTGTGGAAGACCATACCTAGTCATGATTCTTTTAGGTTCCATCTAATGTGGTTTTGAGATAGTAGTTTTCAAGATAAGGTTCAATAATTGTGGTAGGAGGGTAAACCTAGGCATGGTACAAATATGTACAATTTTTTTATAAGGCTTCAGTACCTAAAGTCCAGTATTTTGATGACATATAGGAAAATAAATGACATATTTTAACCAAACTTGAGGACCTAAATGAGCAAACATGAAAAAATGACATTACTAAGATTCGAAGTAAGGAGGAGGCTAGGGTTATTGCTCAACTAGATGAATAGGACAAAAATGAAGAAATCTAGTGGAAACAAAAATCAAGGATCAAATGGCTCCAAGAGGGAAATAGGAGCACTAGCTTCTTCCATGAATCTCTCCTAGCAAGGTGAAAGCACAATTTTATCTCTTCACCAAAAATAATTGTGGGTGATTCAACACACACATGGGATGGGATGAAATATATGGTGAGAGAATACTTTGCCCAAGTCTTTAAGGCAAAACCATTGAACTAGGAGGCATAGGAGGAAGTACTCCAAGAGATTCCTTCTCTTATCACAAAAGAAGATAATGTAACTTTGACTGCCCCAATTACTACTAAAGAACTACAACAAGTAGTTTTCAAGATGAGAAAAGGTAAAACTCTAGACTTGGATGGATTTCCTATAGAATTCTACCAAAAAAATTGGGATATCCTTAAAGAATAATTGTTGGAAGTGGTAGAAGAGGCTAGGATAGCCAAAGTGGTGCTTAAAGAGGTGAATAAGACATATATGTAAATTTTCTTAACCCTAGATAACTGTTGTCCTATGTTATTTTAAAATAAATCAGATCTGAAATTAATTTATTTAAACATGCAACAGACACACAAATGGTTGGAAAAATAAACAGTGTGAATAGAAAAATTTAAATATATTTTTTAACCTAAAATATTACCAAATAAAGGAGGCTACATCTATAGTAGGACACCCTGCTCTTTTGCTGCCTTTCTAGCCAGTAATTTCACTGTTCTTCTCCTCCTAAGCTTGTCGTTTTTCCTTCAACAATATGTTCTCCTTGTCTTATTTATGTGTGTAAAACACTCTTAATATTCTCATTTTATCCTTGAAAAGGTAACCCTAATCGCTTTAACCCTAATATTAGAACTCATATTATATTGAGATGTATGCTTAAAAATAGAAAATCACTTAAGCGAATTACAAAATAGAATCATTAAGTGCATTTAAAATAGAAAATCAATTAAGTGAATTACAAAATAGAATCACTTAAGTGAATTTAAAAATATAAAATCACCTAGGTGTTGTAGGTGAGTTGGAGAGGAGAGGGCAATCCTCCAAGGGAGGTCCCAGGTTCAAATCTCCACCCTACCAAAAAGTTGAATTAGGTACCCAAAATCCAATTGATAATGTTGGTGCGAGCAGGGCTGGGTGCGACTCCCGGGTGACTTTGAAGGTATAGAACCCCCTGTTCGTGGTCTCTCAGACCAAGGCGGCCCCACATGGGGTTTTTCGCTTAAAAAATAAATAAATAGAAAATCACTTAAGTGAATTAGTAAATTACAAAATAGAATTCACAATGTCTCGAACCACTTCTAGAATGTTCATACTAAAGCCTATGCAACAAGTTCCTATTCGAGCTACATTTCTCAACACTCCCTCTTAGCGATGAAGGAACTCTACACCAATCCAATTTTATCTTTGAATGCATCAAACTTCCCTTTCACTAAGGGCTTGGTCAAAATATCAGCTACCTATTGATCTATGGGAAATATAATAGAGCTTTATGGCTCCCTTCTGAATCTTGTCTTGTATGAAGTGATATTTGATGTCTATGTGTTTGGACTTGTCATAAAATACTGGATTCTCAAAGAGTTTGATACAACTCTGATTATCATAGTCTAATACCATGGGATCCAACTCCTGATCAATTAATATTGTAAGCAACTTACGAAGCTAGATGGCCTCACAACTAGCAATACTAGTTGCCATGTATTTGACATTTGTTGAGCTAAGTACCATAGAAGTCTGCTTCTTGCTAAACCAAGATATCATGCCTGATCCCAAGCTAAAGCAATGCCCTAATGTGATCTTCATGTCTACTACATTTACTACCCAATATGATTATCTATACCCCTCAAACCTCACTTCACCATCTCCAAGATATCTCAGACCATACTCCACCATGCCCCTCAAGTATCTGAGCATATGTTTTGCTACTACCCAATGCTCCTACCTTGGCTCCACCATGAACTAACTCAAGGTGTTCACTACAAAACATATATCTAGTCGAGTGTTGACCAAATACATCAAGGATTCTATCAATTGTCTGTACAAAGTAGGGTCCAATTTTGAATCTAAAAGTATCACCTTCTTCAGATTAGTGATCATGGGTGTGGCCATAGGTTTTGTAGTCCTCCATACAAAACCTCTTTAGAATCTCAATTGCATACTTACCCTGCCTAAGGAATATCTCCCCTGGTCTCTACCAAACCTTCAAACCCAATAAGTAATGCATCATGCTAATATCCATCTCAAACTCAATTGTCATATCTGCTTTGCACCCTACAATGAGCTTATTTGCACCTATAAAAAACAAGTCATCTACATATAGAACCAAAATGAGTATATCAAACCCAAAAAATATGTAAAATAGATTAGTATCTGCATCACTTTTTGCGAAGCCCACACTCTGCAAGTATCCATCTATCCTGGAATACCATGCTCTCAATGTCTGTTTGAATCCATATAAGGATTTCTTCAACCTACAAACATGAGACTCCTTCTCATTTACCTCAAAACCTCAAGGTTTATCTATGTACACTTCTTCCTCAATGATCCCATTAAGGAAAGTTGTCTTCACATCCATTTGATGAATATGCCATCCCATTGATGAAGCTAAAGATATTACTGCTTTAATGGAAGTGTATCTAGTGATTGAAGCAAGTCTCCTCATAGTCCACTCCCTCTTTTTAGGATAACCCTCTCACGAAAAACCTTACCTTGAACTTCTCGATGCTCCCATAGGCAACATTCTTAATTTTGTAAAGCCACCTGGAACTCACAATTGACTTCCCCTTCGATCTTCACACTATGTTCCAAACATCATTCTTCATGATGGAGGTGTACTCCACCATGGCATCCTTCCAAACCTATTGGTCTATTGCCTCCTAAAAATTGGAAGGATTTAAATTTATGATGTTACTCATCAATGCCATGTAGTTTGAAAACTTCCTTGGAGGTTTGCTCTCCCTAATCATGTTTCTAGGAGCCTCAACATACTCCTGAGCATCCCTCAATATCTGTGTAAGCCATCGATATCTCCTGATAGAACTAGAAGGGTCTAATGTCTCCTCCTCACTTGAAGGTTGTCCTAAACTAGAAATGACTGGTGTCTTTGGTGACCCTGGCTCAACCTTCGGAGCTTCCTACTCCTCATTCTCTATCACTAGAATAGGCTCATGGGACTTCTTGGATGCAACATCCTCCTCAAACTTTACATCTCTGCTCACTATTGTCTTCCTCTTCTCTAGAATATAAACCTTGTAAGCTTTTGAAGTCTCACTATAACCTACAAATAAACCCTTCCTACTGGAGGGATCCAACTTGGTCCTCTTCTCTACCAGAACATGGATATAAACTAGATATCCAAAGATGCAAAAATGACTCACCTCTGGTTCACACCAGTGAATGCCTCCTCTAGTGTCGTGTCCTCTAAGATCTTGTGAGGACACCTGTTCTGGATGTATACTATTGTGTTGCATGATTTTACCCAAAGAAACATCGACAAGCCCTAGTCATGAATCATGGCCCTAGCAGCCCCTATGATGGATTGATTATTTCACTCTACAACCCCATTCTATTGTGGATTGTATGGAGCTCCCTGTTGATTCTTGCTTGCTTGCAAAAACCATCGAACTCCTTGGAGGTATATTCACCCCCATTGTCTGATCTCAAGACCTTGATCTTCTTCTATGTCTGGTTCTGAACTAGAGCTTTGAACTCCTAAGACCTCCTAAAGACTTCATCCTTGATCTTTAAGAAGTCAATCCATATCTTGTGAGAGAAATCATTGATAAAGGAAACATAGTACATGATACTTGAAATTGATGCTACTGGCATTGATCCACAAAAATATGAATGTACTAGATCTAGTATCTCCTTAGACCTATGCATGTTGTTTGGGAAAATAGCCTTGGCATGCTTGCCAAGTGTGCACCCTCTGCATACTCCCTATTGCTCAATGCTAAAATCTGGAAGGCCTATCAATATCTCCCTCAAAATAGGCAATGCTCTATGATGCAAGTGTCCCATTTTATTATGCCACAACTCACACAAGTTAACTGCTATGAACTAGGGCTCAAATAGGTTCACCCTACAACCTGTATAGACTACCTTCTCTAACCCCTATCACTTTTGTTATTTCTGGGCTAGATTCTTTTAGTATAATAAGAACATGTTGGTTCTTGAACTCTACTGCATAACCCTTATCCTCCATAACCAAAAATGAAAGAAAGTTCTTCCTCAGACCTAAAACAAACAAAACATCATCAAAGTCTAAAGAGTTCCCTAACTGGATTTGAAAAGGAATGGTACCAATTCCTTCAACTAGATATTTGGTATCATCACCAAGATGCTAGTAAAACACTTTCGGACTGATGTCATGTGCCAAGATGCATCACTATCCACATACCAAGCATATATTGGAACCATGTTGGTAGAAAGGCAAGAGACCAACAATAAATACTTCTTGAATTTGGAAGCAAACTTGCTCATCTAAGTTTTTGCAAAGGATGCTACTTGTGTCTGTTGTTGCTTCCTTTGCCCTTCTTGTCTAGACACTGTTATGTATAATGATCGTGCTTTTGACAAATGAAGCACTTGATGTTGCTCAAGTCTTTCTTCCCTAACTGTGAGGTTGACTCCTCAATATTTACCTTATCCTTTTTAGGTCCTTTACCTTTGCCCTTCTTGATTTACCTAAAGAGAGCTAGGTTATCATCACCACTTTTATTGCTAGTCTTTGACTCCATTTGAGTCTCCTCTTGGATGAAATCATCCAACAATTTTTCAAAGGTGGTAAGGTGCTTACAAGCTTAGATTCCTTTGACAAATGGTTTCCATGAAGCTGATAAACCATTAAGTGCCACGTCCACCATTTTTGTGTCTTCAACCTTCTCCCCAACTATTGCCAATTGATCAGGAATCTGTGTGATCTTCATCAGGTAACTAGTAACGATGTCAGATTTGGTCATCTTCATAGATTTGAGTTTGTTCCACAATATCATCTTATTTTTTATGTTCTCACTTTGGTAGAGGCTAACCATGGCATCAAACATCTCCTTTGCCTTAGTCTTCTCGGATATGTGAGGAATCAAGTGATCCTTCACTACATCCAAGATCATCCGCTTGGCCTTCACTTCCTTATTTCTACGAGTTGCCAATTGTTGTGGATTTGTAGGTAGATTCACATCATCCTTGACAATATCCCAGAGATCATTCTCTTCCAATAAGAATATTACCCTAACTTTCTATGGCAATAAATTGGAGGCACCTTCCAATCTATCCTCAAATATGAGTAAATTTGTTGCCATCTCTGAGATATGTTATACAAACTTTCATATCTGATATGAATGACTCTAAAAAATTATCCTAAAAATAAGCTTTGTCCTTCAAGCAAAAAAATATGAAACCCTCTAACTGTTGGTTTTTTTAATATCCAGCAGTGATCTACTATTGTAAACCCTTGAGGATCTCAATCACAGAACCTAGCTCTAATACCATGTAAATTTTCCTAACCCTAGATAATCAGTGTCCTATGCTATTTTAAAAGAAATTAGATCTAAAATTAATTTACTTAAACATGTAGTAGTCACACAGATGGCTGGAAAATAAACAACGTGAACAGTGGAAGTTAAATATATTTTTAACCTAGAATATTACAAAATAAAGGAGGCTATAGCTACAGCAGGACACCCTGCTCTCTTGCTGCCTTTTTGGCCAATAATTTCACTGTTCTTCTCCTCCTAAGATTGCAGTATTGTCTTCAGCAGTCTATTCTCCTTCTCTTCTTTCTGTGTAAAACACTCTTGACCTCCTTTTATCCTTGAAAAGGTAACCCTAATCTCTCTAACCCTAAGATTAGATCTCATCTCATCTTGAGATGTATGGTTAAAAATAGAAAATCACTTAACTGAATTATAAAATAGAATCACAAAATGATGGGGTGAGTCGAGGTTTGCATGTGTGCTTGTTGTTTCAAACCGCCTCATTAATTATGAGTTTACGGGTTTTTTACCACGTACCTGCATTAATTCCACCTTAGGGTGGGGTTTGGTCCTTTTAATGGATGTCACTCATACGACAGCTTCAGTTGTTGTTGGAACTGTCGGAGCGCAAAATGGTGGTCGAGAAACGTCCTCGCAAGATGGTAGAGAAAGTGTACCATGAGGTAATGACTCTGTCCCTCATGTTATCATTCCTGATGCTGAGTTTAACAAAGCCTGTGAGTGGTATGAGAACACCCATTTAGTGGGCTATTTTCTTGGACGTATTCCTAGTGAATCCTTGATTCATAACTAGGTCCAGCAAGTCTGGAAACCCTATGGTATTCAATGTGTTAATGTGTAGAACCTCACCAAGGGTTTCTTCCTTTTTCATTTTGCTAAAGCGGAGCATGCTAAGAAAGTGCTTAATAGAGGACCCTGGTCTGTCCTTAGCTCCCTGTTAGTCCTGCAACAATATTACCGTACCTTCTCCATCGACGAGGAAGCCTCGCTAGAAGTTCCGGTTTGGGTTGAGTTTCTTGGTCTCCCCATTCCGTGTTGGCCTTTTTTGAAAACCCTAGCCGCTCCTTTGGGGAAATTTGTTTGCCTGGAATCTGATAAGTTTTTTTGTCCTCGTCCTACTAAGCGAGTTTGCATGAAATTCGACCTTTCCAAGGATTTGGATGAACATATTGATATCATGTTGGATGGGGAAACCTATCGACAATGTGTTGTGTATATCAACTTGCCCAATACCTGCTATCGGTGTCAGTCGTCTTCTCATAAAATCAAGGATTACCCGCTTATGACCGGTCGAGCTCAGACCCGTACTTCGGCACCTCCTCCTCCCACCACCACCTCAACGGTACAGCCTGAAGGGGCTAAGAGTGGAGAAGAGTGGGTTACTGTATCCCATAATCGATGAAACAAGCACCCTAAGAATCAGGTGCGACATGCAACAACTAGTTCTTCAGCTGCGGCTCAAGGTCCTCAAGAACCCATGGTCATTCCGCAACCTCAACCTAATCCCACAGCATGGACTGGGCCTTCCTTTGCGGATGTAGTTTTGGTTACATATGCCCCCTCGGCTCCCCGAAATTCTTCCTCTCTAGAAGGCGCGGGTCCAGCAGGCTCTCAGACTTACAAGGCACGCCGCTCACGCAGCCCTCCTCGTGAAAGGGAGGAGTATAATGTTGATAAGGGGCACCAGACAGATGATGTGCGTTGGCAGTTCACCGAGGCTCAGGGCCACCCAGAACGCTTCACCACAAATACATTTGGGGCTCTTGGGAAGCTCGGGGACTCCGAGGTTGTTGAGGATAGTATGCACCTCGACCGGGCTTAATGCTTTTTCTCTCATGGAATGTAAGAGGACTGATGGACCCAGTCCAAAAATACCTGGTCCACGATGAGCTGACTAAGGTCTCTCACACATTTGGTAATCTTGACTTTGTTTGTCTGCAAGAAGTTAAATTTTTTATTTTAATCTAGATTGTACCTATAATTTTTTGTGGTCGCGTGGTTGCTTTCATGCAACCCGTCATACTCCTGGTAAGGGAGGAGTTGTTACTTTTGTCTCTTCCAAGTGGATGACGAATGTGGTTTCTTGGGGGTGGACCCCTCAAATCAAGTTGTCTGGACTCTGTTTGAGTTTCAAGGTCAGCCTTTTGGAATAATTAATCTGTATGCATCTAACGATGCTTCTGACCATTGTAGTCTGTGGTGGTGGCTGGATTTTTCTCTACCGCATGTTGTCTGGGTGCTTTGTGGTGACTTTAACATGATTGAGAAACCCCAGGACAAGGTTGGGCACATGCCAATGCGATGGAATGTCAAGGAAAGAGAAGCATGGTTTTTCATGAAGAATAAATTGGGGTTGTCAGATCCTAATTACTATTTCTCTCAGTCTAACTTCCCTGAGAATGTTTGGTTCACCTGGTCTAATTTCCAAACAGGATTTTCGAGGGTTTTGAAATGCTTGGACCGAGCAATGCTTACGGATTCCCACCACTTCTTCTTTAATAGGATTTCTCCGTCCTGCCCTTTTGTTCATGCCATTCTAGACACTACCCTCTCTGATCACTCCCCGATTATTTTTGACATTGCCACCCGGGCCTCTCCTCCTCGAAGCTTTCAATCATAATTTTACCTAAATGTTTCCTTTCTTCAAAATGATGCTATGAGGGCTCATATTACCCGATGTTGGAATCTTCTCCCAAGACCCTCTGGCTCGGTTGGCTGGATTGTTTGGTGGAATAAGGCCATTCGGCGTACGACTTCTATGCTTCGATCTCTTGGGGTTGAAGTTGCAAAGCGCAGGAGGGTTGCAAATTCTGCCCTCAAAAAAGAATTATCAAAGGCCTCTGTGAGACTTGAGTCTTCCCCATTCAACCAATATTTGCAAGCTCATGTTGCTATCATTCATCATGAGCTGAAGAAAGCAGAGCTTTATGAGGCCAGAGGAGCCCAACTTCGTGCCAGAATGCATTGGCTCAAGATTGGGGACAAGGTGTCTAAATAATTCTTCAAATGGTTACGCCCCTCTTCGTCGGTTGTGCAATTTCAAGCTCTTCAAATCGATGGGGGTAGACTCACTGAGCTTCCTGATATAATCTCTGCCTTTGTCCGCCATTATCAAAAAAATTTTTCTTCTCAACCACTCACCCTCACCCAGAAATAGGCCTTGGTTGAGTGTTGTGCAGTGGTGCCAGAAAAGCTCTCTTTCGAGCAAAAATCCAGCTGTGAAGCCCCTTTGTCTCTTGAAAACCTTACTCAAGCTCTCTCTCAAATGAAGAATGATAAGGCCCCTGGGTTGGATGGATTCCCCTGTGAATTCTTCAAAGAATTTTGGGATTTCATTGGCCCAGACTTGCTTAAGGTCTATCAAGAAGCAATGATCATAGGTTCCTTGGGTTCTATAATCAATAAAGGCAATATTCGATTCATACCCAAGGTTGGGGACCCTGAAATTATTACCAATTGGAGGTCGATCACTCTTTTGAATGTCAGCTATAAGATCATTGCCAAAGCTCTGGCTTTAAAGTTATGCCCCATTCTACCTTTAATTATCAGGCCTAAACAAACTGGGTTTGTTCAAGGCCGATATATCCTGGATAATGTCCTGGTAGTATGGGAAAGTATGGAATGGGCTAGACAGTCTCAACAGGATGCTATATTCATCAAAATTGATTTTGAAAAATCTTATGATAAAATTGAGTGGAATTTTATTCTTACCATGTTACAAGCACTTGGGTTTGGTCCAAACTTTGTTAAGTCTATCAGTATGCTCTTCCAAGATGCTTCAGCTATGCTCACTCTGAATGACACTCAGTCTGAAGTCCTGGGCCTATTTCGTTCGGTGAGGCAAGGCTACCCGCTTGCTCCTTCTCTATTTATCCTGGCTGTAGAAGCCTTTGGATACCTCCTGGCTGCCCAAGTGTCTCAGGGAAACATTCGAGGAATTGCTCTTCCCAATTCGCCAGCTCAGTTGGTTAATGGGCACTTTGTTGATGATTCTTTCCTAACCATTAGGGAAGATCAACAATCTGTGTCCAATGCTTTGCATTGCCTTGATATCTTTTGTGCAGCTTCAGGCTCTAGCATTCAGTGGCATAAGACTGCCTGCTTTCGATAGTCTGCTAATCCTTGCCCAGATTGGCTTTCTCAATATCCCTGGCAATGGATTCAATCTGGCAAAGTTTTTAAGTTTTTGGGCATTCCTTTTGCTTTTTAGAGTACCTCTGCTCAACTCTGGAATCATGTGCTCCAGAGAGTTGAGAAGAAGCTTTCTTATTGGATTACCAAGAAACTCTCCCTTGTAGGAAAATTCCAAGTTTGCTCCAAGATTTTGGCTACCACTCATGTGTATTTTTCTTCTTGCTGGACTCCATCCCGGGCCTGTTACCAAAAGCTAGAGAAGTTGTTGCGAGATTTTCTTTGGGCTAGCTCTTCCCAGAAGAAGGGATTTCATAGAGTAGCCTGGGAAATTTGTTGTCTTCCCAAGTCTTCTGGTGGGATGGGTCTGTTTGACTATCAACGCCAGGGATTTGCTCTATGTGCAAAGTGGGTTGTTAGAGCTATTGACGGCCCAGAAGCCTGGAAGGTCCTAATTCGACACTGTATTTCTATAGGCCTTCCTTTGGGTAAGAAATTTTGGTGGGGGATGTCTCTCCCCTCTATTGTTACAGCCCCTGTGTTTATTAAAATTCAAGGCTCCTTTGTGATGCAGAGCATTTGGCGAGCTTGGGAGGCTCTTAAACCCTGGCTCTGTTGGTCTGGTGATGGGAAAAAAAAAGGGCTTCCATAGCCTCTCTTAATGTGTGGTGGTCGTCTGTCATTACTTACCAAGGCTCCCCTTTGGCCTCGTTTCAATGGATTCATGCTCAACGGTTTTTCAAGAAGGGAATTGCTACCATTTTTGATTTCTTCTCTTCTCATACCAAAGATTGGATTCCTTGGGAGGTTTTTAGACGACTTCATAATTTAAATCTGGAAGATAAGACCACGTATGATATTGTGTTAGATAGCATTCCCTTCTCTTTTTGGCCAAAAATTACCAGGCATTTCTAAAAACCTTGGTGGTCGAACTGGACCTGGCCGAAGAACATCCCGTTAATTCAGTACAAGGCCCGTTTGGGATATTCTTGGCTTTCTCCACACTTGCCCATGGTGGGTAAGTTGAATGAGCGTTGGGACTTAATCTCTAGGCCTTCATGGTGGAAATTGCATTTTAACATGGTCTGGGCCTCTTATCTTGAGCCAAAGCTGGCTTTTCTTGCTTGGAGTCTGCTTTTTCAAGGTTTGCCTGTGGGGCAACGGCTGAAATACTTGGGCGTGGCTAATCCCAAATGCTATTTTTGCAATGAACCTGAAGATTGCACTCATGTTTTTTGGTCATGTCGTAAAGCTCAAATGGCTTGGAAGTGGTTGGAATCTTTCTTTCGACCTTATATGGCCACTTCTTTTTCTTGGCACCATTCCCTGCTAGGCGATGCTCCTGATTTTTCTATTCCTCTTGTGCCTATCTAGAATATTTTTAGAGTCAATATTCTTTTTCACTTATGGAAGGCTAGAAATAATATAGCTTTTTCCAGAGATACAACTTTTGATTCCTTTTCTTTAGCTGATAAGTATGCTATATTTTTTGACTCTTGGCTACAGATATAGGTTCAAGTGGAAAAAATTCATATTGACATTCAGTACCTGAGGACTCTCCTGGACCATTGGGCCAATGCATCGTGCACTGTCAGTCGGGTCCCCTCGGATTCGACGTCACAACGTCGTGCTGGCTCTCATTCTCGGTCTCATCGGGGATGCAGGGCATTGCCGTAGGCTGGGAGACACTGGTCTCAACCTCCATCGGTGACCAAACATCGTTACTCTGATGGTGCTGGTAATTCGTGGCTGGTGAGTGGATGGGATGTCCATCCAGAACCTTCACACCAGGTTGCGGGTTGGGGAGATGCGATCGTGGTGGCACCAATTAATGCTCTAGGCTGGCATGGTGATGGCCAAACCCCCCACCCCTAGGATATAAATGCACAAGAGGTTAATGATGTTGTTGATATGGGTGGTACTGACACTGATGATAATGGTTGGGATGCTCCTGTTGTCGCCTCTCCCTGGTACCATGATGACAATGTGGACAATTTTGTCCCCTCGATGTCTGGAAATGATTTTTGTTCTGTGGATGCATGCTTTTCTTTGATTTTTGGCTAAGAGGATGATTTTAATTCCCTCCTTTTTGTGTTAGCTAGCTAAAGACTTTATATTTGCTATTTGGTTTCTCCTAACCGTATGCGGTTAGTGTGATTTTTGGGACCCTACTAGGGTGTGCGTATCCACCCACTTTTTGTATGATTAAGTTGTATTTTTAATATAATATAGCTTATTTCATTTAAAAAAATAGAATCACTTAAATGAATTTAAAAACAGAAAATCACTTAAGTGAATTACAAAATAGAATCACTTAAGTGAATTTAAAAATAGAAAATCACTTAAGTGAATTACAAAATAAAATCACTTAAGTAAATTTAAAAATAAAATCACTTAAGTGAATTACAAAATAGAATTCAAAATGTCTCGAACCACTTCTAGCACGTTCATACTAAAGCTTGTGCAAGAAGTTCCTATCTGAGCTACATTTCTCAAAAATATAAAGCATTGGTTTCAAATACCTAGGAGTCTTAACATGTCTCTAGCTACCGATCAATATCCCTTTTTTAACATCCTATATAAAATCATCTCTAAGATCACAGTAGAAAGGGTCAAACCTCTTCTTCACAAAAGAGTGGTTTTGTGGAAGGAAGATAAAATTTGGATGAGATAGTCTTAGCTCAAGAGGCCATCCACTCTATGCAGGTACAAAAAATACCCTCCATGTTTATTAGGTTAGACTTATCCAAAGCATATAACAGAGTTGACTGACACTTACTCCTAAAGGTGATTTAGGGTTATGCATAAGGGGTCGGACCCAAAATCTATTTATAAAAATTAGGCAAATCAGTTTTAAAATCAAGGCGAATCATGTCCAACATAGGGCGAATTACCTTTATTTTCCACCAAAAATTATAAAAATAGGGTGAATCAATTGCAAAATCTTACTACCACTCATTTTTCATATATTCTTCTAATAAGACAATAATATTTACCAAATCCATCATTTTAGGTTGCCTAGACCTAACATCCTTTAAGGGTTTCTACACATTACCCTTACTAGATCTCTACTTATTTTTTCTCAGGTATCACACTTTAGCAACTTCAAAGCTCATTTTAGAGGTCTTCTGAGGGTTTTATTGAGGATTTTACCAAGTGCCAAATCGATCATAGATTCGTTTAAAGCGTAGATCTCGTCAAGCTAGGTGGTTTAAAAAAAATTAAAAATGGAGTTGTAGATCAAAAGTTACACCTCCTAGAAGGTTCTCTACTAATCAGATGCAGTCGGATCACATCCAACTACAAAAGTGTAGTCTGACTACACTTTTGCAATCAGACCACATCCGGCTTCAAAAGTGCACGCAAATGCGGTCCGACTACACTTTTGTAGTTTGACCGAATATGATTGCAAAAGTGCACCCGGATGCGGTCTGACTACACTTTTGCAGTTGGACCACAGCTGACTACAAAATGCAGTCGAACCACACTAGATAAGAAAAGTGCAGTCTAATTGCACTTTTGCAGTCGAATATTTTGTAGTCAGACCACACTCCTCTACAAGTAATTATTTTTTTCCACTAGTCCTCTATCAAACCACTACTTCTCTATAACTAATTATTTTCCTCAATCAATCATTTGTTCTTCTCTCTACAACTGATTATTATTTATAGGTAATTTTTTGATAAGAATGAATGTTTTAGTTATATGGGTATGATTATCATGTTAGGTATATATACTAGTATAAGAGGTGAATTTGGCGGGATAAATAAACAAATTTATAATTTCAAGGCGAAAGGGTCCTCGATTTAGGTGGGAGTGCTAGCAATTTAAAAAAAATGGTAATATTATTATCAACATGGGGTGAGCCGACTCCTAAAAAAATTTTGGACCCAAAATTTTTGGGTGAATGGGCCGACATCTAAGGTCCCCAAATTTTCCAATTTCCATTTTTAACAATGCTAATATTTGTGAATTAATGAAGATTCATCACTATGGATAACCTTGAAGTGATGAGAAAAATTTGGATTCTCAAATGATTGGGTAGAATGGATCAAGGGATGTATTTCCTCAGTATCCTACTCAGTTCTAGTAAATGGAGCTCTTACCCAACTATTTATAGCTTCCAGAGGTATTAGGCAGGGAGACCCCTTATCCCCATACATGTTCATCATATTGGCTAAATGTTTGGGTAAAACATTAGCGAAGGATGGGAAAATTGGAGCCTTGAAAGGAATAATAATAACAACTAGAGCTAAACCAATTACTCAACCACAATTTGTTGATGACTATACATTATTAAGAAAAGCAACAACAAGGGAGACCTCCAGATTTTAAATTATTTTAGGACAGTTTACAATAGCGAATAGACAACTTATAAATGAAGAAAAATCCAAGGTCATATTTTTCCATTGCTCATCTAGGTAGGATATACTATTGTTGGATAAATTCAGATACAATAAGACATCTCTTCTAATCACCTACCTAGGAATTCCAATACCGTTGGAAGGCAAAAAAAGGAGGACTGGACTTGGATGTTAAAGAGAGTGAAAGTCAAATTGCTAAAATGGACCAATAGGTGGATTTGTACACGAGGACAAATGAGCCTAATAAAAAAAATCCTCAATGCCATACTTATTTATGTCTCCTCAGTGCTAGCTATCCCCAAGGTAGTTCTTAAAGAACTGGATCAAATAAGCTATAGATTCCTTTGGAATGGAGTCAAGGAAGAACAAAAATGGGCACTGGTAAAATGAGATACTTTATGCCTTCGAAAAAAAGAGGAAGGACTAGGAATCATATTAGTTGTCAAGAATAACAAGGCATTGGTGGCTAAGTTATATTGGAGATTGCTAAAATCCCCTAAGGAATTGTGGGCTCAAAATTTGAGGGCCAAATATGTAGAGATTAAAACCTTGATAGAGCTTGTTTAGTTTTTGCTTCCTAGTAGAGGATCTTTCATCTTAATGGGACTTAGAATAGGAGAGAATATAATCAAGAAAATTTTGTTTTGGTTTATCAATAATGGACAGAATACTGGACAAATTTGTGGGATGATCTCCTCCTCTTATAACTCAATTCCCAACTTGGAGATTGTTGATGTAGAAATTTCATAGAAACAATTGGATTAAGGTAGCTAAATATTGTAAGCCTCAAAGCAATAACTAAGAGGTAGGAAGGTAATGGATCGTAGTAGAGAAGTGGCCAATCCAAATCCTAGAGGATCAGAGAAAATAAATCTATAGGATCATCCAAACAACATCACTCTCATGGTCTCAACAGGAGGATACTCTTGGATGGGGCAAGAAAAATCAGAGTGAATATACAATTACCTTTGGATACGTAGCCCTCTACCAAAGTACCCTAATCCTGTTAAGTGATATATTCACATAGTTGTGGGCACAAAACCTTTGGCCCGAAGTAAGATTCTTTATTTGACTACTTCATAGAAGGGTGATGATAGGGGAACAATTGATGAAAATAGTGATGCATGAGCCTTTTAGATGCAAGATATGTTGGGAGAATGAGGAAACAATCTCTCACCTTTTTATAGAATGCCCCATCACAATAAAATTATGAAAAGAAACAACAACGTTTTTAGGCATCCGCTAACCTGAGCTATCTTTTATAGAACAACTTTGGAGGGAGTGGCCTAAATAGGAGAAAATAGACCAACCCACTCAACAAATGTTTTGGATGGCGACAACTATCCTTCTATGGAATTTGTGGAAGGAGAGAAATAATCATATCTTCAACCAATAGTATAGAGACAACCACTTTGTTTGGCAAAGGATATCAAAAAATACGAGGGAGTCAATCCAATACCTATCAAAAGAGCCCCAAAATCCTAACCAAAAATGGATTAAGATATTATCAAGATTACAAGTGTCTCCAATGGTGGTCACATTAAAAAGAGTAACCCCAAATCACACACAAGTAATCAAAACTAGGAATTGAAAACCTCCTCTAGAGGAAATGGGTAATATTAATACGGATGGAGCCTTAAGGAAAAATCTAGGAAGAGTGAGTATTGGGGAATATGACACCTCTTGAATGGTGCCCCTGCTTTTATATTCACAAAAATTCTAAGTATCTTATCCAACAATTTGGTAGAGGGATGCCACCTTAAGGGGATTAAAAGAGGCTTTGAATGTGGTGTGGAGGAAAATTCAGGTTGAATCAGACTTCCAAATTATGACTAACCACTTGCAAGAAAAATAATACAGATTGAAGAATACAAATAATACTTGAGCAAATACAAATGATCCAACAACACTTTGAGATGACGTAGTTCATACACATATTTAGAGATCATAACAAGATGGCAGATGTAGTGGCTAATTGGGCTCTTGATCAAGGAGACCTTTGTTGCTATGGATATCCTCCCAAATGGTGGCCTCAACAGACCAAGAAAAATCTTGTTTTCATTCTTACCATTGATAATAGTATTGCTTCTTGTCTCTAGATTTATATATCCTTGCTTTATATGGTTACTCTTTTTTGCATAGATAATTGTAGAATATTAGATGTGAGGGAGAATAGTCTCACATACTTTGTTAAAACTTGGCTTAAAAACCTTCAATCTTGGAAAGGTAGGAGATATAATATAATTTTCAACTAATTTAATTTATTAATCCTTTTTACAAAAAAGAAAAGAAATTACACTTGAAAGGTTTTAAAAGATACATTAAATCTTAAAAGTTTATTTGGCTCATTAGCAAAAAAAAATGATATATTTGGCTCATTAGAGGAATCGGTAACACCATTGGGTGATGCCACTATAAATCCTAGCCTGTGGGCTAGATTAAGTCAACGAGATCCCAACCCTCCAGGGCATCGAACAAGAAAAATTAATTGACAAACACTCAACCACTACCATCCAACCTATCCCCTTTTGAGTATGCCATGGTTTAAACCTTAGACCTCCCAAAGAGAGACCAAAGCCCTAACCACTGCACTGTCCTTGTAGGACAAAATATAACTTATATATATGTTGGACATTTTGAGTCAAAGTTGTCATTGATGTCAAGGAATGAAGTTGTCATTGATATCAAGGAATAAGCTTTGTTGATGTCAAAAGGTCAAGAGGAACAATGCACAGGTTAAATGCAAAGAGCTTCATAATATTTTTAATATTATGTGGAAGCATATGAAGGGTTTTTATTAAAACCATGGGTGAGCAAAAATAAAAGGTTTTTCCTTAAAACCAATGGTGGCACAAGTAAAAGGTTTTTCTTAAAACCGATGGTGGCAGAAAATAAAAGGTTTTTCCATTAAAACCATGTGAGCAAGTTGTAAGGTTTTTCTAAAAACCTAAAGAGGCCCTTAAGTTTGGTTTAAGGCCAAAAGACCATGTTAATTATTAAATTATAATAATTAAATTCTTAAAGAATTTAATTTATTATATTTAATAAATTGCCAAAGCTAAAGTTTGGGCACATTTCATAAAGTTTGGGCACCAGTTTGTTCGCGTGCAAAGTTGTCCCCCCTTCCGTCGACGTCACCGCTTGCTAGATGACATCCTCACCGCCGACATGGAGCAATGAAGGCGTATGATATATAAATACCATAACCTTCTCAAAGGCAAGACATCCACTCACATTCGTTGAAAATAATTAACGTCGATTTTTGTACGCAATTCCCTCGTGACAACAGTTCGTGTAAAGTTTTTGGACAACGTGAGTGAAGGAGCCAATTCGTGGCTCGTGCGAATAGTGGAAGTCAAAGGGCGTAAGGTAGTGGAGGTTCCAAAGGGAGCATGTGGCTCCACGACTTTGGGAGCCACGGTGAAAGTGCTTTTGGAGAGAAGCGCTCAGTTCGAATCTTTGTGCAATGAAAAGTGGTAACACTCTTTTAAATTAAAATATTTTGATTTTTGACTTAGGCGAAGGTTAGTATTAGGAGAAATAAGGAGGTACATGATTTTTGATTTTTGTCTAAGTTAAAAAGGAAGTTTTGTGGGTTTTATAAAGTGTTTGCTAAAAATTTAAGTGGTGGGTAAAAATTATTTTACCTTAGAAAAGGAAAGATTAGTTGTTGCATTATTTTTTAAAAGAATTATCTTTAACAATGCAATGTTAAAGTAGGGAGTCATAAGTAGAAGTTGGATTGATTTTTGAAGAATAAAATTTTGAAGTGGCTTATGTCAAATATGATTGATTAAGATAAATTTGTGATGAGTTAAGGTTTTTGAGAAGTGAATATTCAAACTATTGTGGTGTTGGATATCATTTCAAGAAAGGAGTAATAAGGTGTATTCTAACTTCCTTGAGATTGGCAAAAATATGTTTATGGTTGTGATAGATTTGTGTGGTCTACTTCTCATCAAGCAAAAAATTATGGGCACATTCTTCCATAATTGAGTTGATTGATGGTTTTCTGGAAAATAAGTTTGGAGTGAAAAGGACTTGGTTAGGATTTCCTTGTTGAGTTGTTGAGCTAGTATGAATGGAAGTGAATACTATGGTTCTTGTTTGATAAGCATTGTTGTTTGAGAGTGAGCTTGTTGAAGTTTCCTTTGAAGTTGAAGATTGAGATTGCTCTAGGGTTTGGAAATAACATGAGTATCATTGTTATGTGAGATTGGCGTTGTTGTTGAAGTGATTGATTGAGTGAAGAACTTGTACTAGGGTTTGGAAAGAACATGAGTATCATTGTTATGTGAGATTGGTTGTTGAGCATTGTTGAAAACATTTTGAGTGAGTGTTCATATGCTTGGACTAGGGTCTGTGAGCAAGGAGTATTTCATTGAGTGATTGATTGAGTAGAGTTGGTTGAACCTATTCAAGTGGATGTGTGAAGTAATTGTTCAAGTTCCATAAAACAAACTATTCTATATTATGAATTGATTTAAGTAAGTGATTGAGTATTGAGTTGAAGCATATTGAGTCTCTAACAATTCTATGTATGTTTTTGAAAGAGTGATTGGGAGTGATTGAGTATTGAGGTGAATGTGAAGCATATTGAGTCTCTAACAATTCTCTATATATTTCTAAAAGAGTGATTGAAAGTGATTGAGCATTGTGATGAGTATAGGGCATATTGAGTCTCTAACAATTCTTTTTATGTTTCTATGAGATTGGATAAGTTCTAGTGTGGACTTGTTGAGCAGATTTGAGGCAAGTCTTTGAGAAGACTTGTGGAAAAATTTGAGTAAGCTTTTGTGGAAGCTTACAATACAAATTGAGAACATATTTGGATAAGTTCTTGTGAGGACTTATTGAGCAGATTTGGATAAGTTCTTGAGATGAATTATTGAGTAGATTAGACAAAGTTCTTGTGAGGACTTATTGAGCAGATTGAACAAGTTCTAGAGAGGACTTGAGGACAGATTGGTGTGAGCTTTTGTGGAAGCTTACAAGGTAGATTTGAGACAAATCTTTGAGAAGACTTGAGATCATATTTGATTGATTGATTTGTTCAAACCTTGAGTTAAGGTTTGGGGCAGATCCAACAGAGTTGATTTGAGATTGAGTCAAGCTTTGAGTTAAGGCTTGAGGACAGAGATTGAGGACATATTTGTGCTAGACCGAAGGACTGTGTTTAGTACAGATTCAAGGACAGAGTTTGGTGTAGATTTGAGGACAGGTTTGTGCCAGATCAGAGACAGAGATTGAGGACATATTTGTGCTAGACCGAAGGATTGTGTTTAGTACATATTCGAGGACAAAGTTTGGTGCAAATTTGTGCCAGACTAGAGACATAGATTGAGGATAGATTTGTGCTAGACCGAAGAATTGTGTTTAGTGCAAATTTGAGACAGATCTTTGGAGGTGACAAAGTTGAGGACAAAGATCTTCAGCCAGAGCAAGGAAGACATGTGTCTTATGTGGATAGAGTTCCATTTGCTAAGGGCAGTGGAGGCAGAGGTCTTCTAAAGGATCACCAACCAGAGCAAAGATTAGGATATTGGTGTCTCTTGTGGATAGAGATCCACGAACTTGATTAGGAGATTGGTGTCTCTTTTGGATAGAGGTCCATAAACATTGTAATAGGGAAAGAATTTCCAAGAGATTTATTGAGAAAATATTAGTGAAATATTTTCTCCGTGGAGTAGCCCACATTGGGTGAACCACATTAAATTGGTGTCTCTATTATGTGTGATGATTTGTGTATTGCTTTGGTTATTGCTATTGATATTTCCATTGATTATATTGGATAATATTGTTTGGAAAAGAAAAGTAAAAAGTGGTCTTATACTATTCACCCCCCTCTCAGTATAAGCTTGTGTTCTTCAATATATATATATATATATATATATATATATATATATATATATTTTTTTTTTTTGGATATATAGGGGAGTTGGTTACATCCACACTATTTTTAGTAACTGCCAAGTGCAGGGTTCAAACCATAGGGGTTGCTCCCAACAAGCCTATACCACCTTGTTATTGTTGACTCGATGTGAGGGGGACCACCGGTCGCTTAGGATTTGCCCCATCGTCATCGGTCTGGTGCGCACTCAGAGGGTTCAAAACAAACTACTACCTTTGCAACATGCATGTCCCCAAGGTTTGAACCTAGGTCTCTTCTTAGTAAGCTAGACAAACAACTACCAATCCACCTAGCCCTTGGGGACAAATATATAAATATATATTTTTGAACCTAGGTCTCTTCTTAGTAAGCTAGACAGACAACTACAAATCCACCTAGCCCTTGGGGACAAATATATAAATATTTATATATATTTTCGGTTACATAGGAGAGTTGGTCACAATCACACTATTTTTAGTAACTGACAAGTGCAGGGTTCAAACCACATGGGCTGCTTCCACCAAACCTATTTCACTTCGTTATTGTTGACCCAGAGTGAAGGGGACCACCGATCAATTGGGATTCGTATCGTCATTGTTGATCTGACACGCACTCAGAGGATTCAAATCAGACTACTACCTTTGCAAATAGGATGCCCCCGAAGTTTGAACCTGGGTGTCTTCTTGATAAATGTCTGGCCAGAAAAACACTTACCAATCCACCTAGCCCTCGAGGACTTTCCATTATTTCTACAAATATATAAATATAACTTATATATATTTTTGATACATAGGGAAGTTGGTTACAACCACAATATTTTTAGCAACTTTTCTAGGGGCGACAACATAACGTTTTGGACTTTGACTCTTCTTTGGGAGGTCCAAGGTTCAAACCACAATGTGCGTGGATGAGTGTGTGAGGGGTGGGTGTGTGTATGATTATACATAACAAAAAAAAATTAGTAATTGTTCTAGGGACGACAACATAACGGTTCGAACTTTGGCTCTTCTTTGGGAGGTCCAAGGTTCAAACCACAGTGTGGGTGAGTGTGTTAGGGGTGGGTGTGTGTATGATTACACATAACAATTTTTTTTTTAGTAATTGACAAGTGCACATAACGGTTCGGACTTTGGCTCTTCTTTGGGAGGTCCAAGGTTCAAACCACAATGTGAGTGAGTGTGTTAAGGGTGGGTGTGTGTATGATTATACATAACAAAAAAAAATGTAGTAATTGATAAGTGCACTTGTCAGGTTCAAACCACATGGGCTGCTCCCAACAACCCTATTCCAACTCGTTATTGATCTTGTGTAAGGGGAGACCACCAGTTGCTCGTATAATTGTCATCGGTATACTCAGAGGATTTAGAGCAGACTACTACCTTAGAAACTATGTCTCTTCTTGTAAGTGCGTGACCAAGACTACCAATCACTCGTACAACTGTCATCGGTATACTTAGAGGATTTAGAGCAGACCACTACATTTGCAAATTGACACTTTCAAGGTTTGAACCTATGTCTCTTCTTGGTAAGTGCGTGACCAAACAAACAATTATCAATCCAATACCTAACCATTGAGACAATATAACTTATATATTACTAATAACGCACCTGGGGATGCAATGCAACGGTTTGGGATTTGGCTCTTCTTTTGGAGGTCCAAGTTTCAAACCGTGGCGTGGGCAAGTGTGTAATCTTCTTTAGGAGGTCCAAGGTTCAAACCGCGGCATTGGCAAGTGTGTGAAGGGGTGGGTGTGTGGTGGCTTTGTGTTAAATTCCCTATTAATAAATATAGCTTTTAACTTTAAGAAGGGTTATGAGTTCTTACCATAATCAAATCAAAAAAAAAAAAAAAAATTACACTAGAAAGGGTTTGAAAGGTACAATGGATCTTAAACTTAAAGCTTTTCAAAGGTGCAAAACTCTTCAAAGGTACAATAGAAGGCAATTAAAGCTATACACCGTCATCAAAGTTCTAATTGACCGGAAAAGCGATATTCGTCTTAATTATATCCGCGAAATGAAATCCTCCCCTCAGGAACATGTGCTACTTGGAATAATGAATATGGATCATTTTGAACATCATTCAGCGGCCTCAGAGGCAGGTATCGATCGAAAAAGGCAATGGCAATGCCAGTAGTCATAGCTTCACATGCCGTTCCCACGGGAGCCCGCTTGGATTTGAACCTGCCACGTAGCAGCGCCAACAAACTAGCTACTCTATCAACTAACACATCAATTGATGGAAACGGCCATACGAACTGGCGATCCTGCAAGCAAAATTCAGTTGTTTTTGTCAAGCTCATCTCAGAAAATGTGAAAAAGCCACTGCTTGTAAGCATTATATCAGCCCTTCTAGCTTTTGAGGACCTGCAGAATATCCCATTTTACCCCGCCTATGTCAATGACAATGCCAGGGGAGTGGGAACGGCAGAAGCAGCAGGACTGTTTCAAATGCCTCCTGCTAGACTTACCAACAGGTTGGCAACTCAATTCTTGCATAACATTCTCTTGTTTATTTTAGAATTAGCAAGAATGGAACTCGCATTTAAACCATTTTCTCTTGTTTTCTTGTTCACTTCTGAGCCCCACAGACTCGCAAATAGATGATATAACTGCACCAGATGATAATGAAACTCATAACTCTGTACCCAGCTTTCTTGTTACTTATTACTAAAGTATGAAAAGATTTTATTGTCTTTAACTTAAAAGCAAGTCTATGAACAATGAGTTCCAAAACAATGGTTGTAAAACATAAAGTATGATTTAATTTTTTAAAATGTAATATTATTATTAATGTTTTATGAATTTATATAGTTTTTAGAGGTTTTGGTTTTAAGTGAGGTTTGAATGAAAGATTTTAATTATGTCCGTGAGACCCAAATATGGTCTATGGGACCTTAAATATGGAAGTACAACTACTCAAATCATATCATATCATCTTTAATATCTTTGAAAAGGTTGTTCCTTCTTCTGCTGATTTGGGTTAGCAATTCCCCAACCTTTTTTATTTTACTGTCTTCAAATAACTCTGCCATAGATCCATTTTCAAGTGTTTCTTTGTATTTGTTACAGATATCTGAAAAACTCAGGGGGCATTTATAGATGAAGTGTTCCTCTGTCTCTACTGTCCCTGTGGTGCATAGAGTACATATCGTTCCTTCCCATTGTTCTTTGAGCGTTGTCGATCTCCCTGTTTCACATCTAAGCCTATGAGAGCTAGTCCTTATCTGTGCAATGAGGATTTTTTCCTTCCACTTGATTTCAGCGCCTATATACACTTTTTCCTTGTGGTCATACATTGGGTTAAACTTTGCAATATAATATTGTCTTTTCCTGCTTGCATTTTTCCACATTCCACTTCTAAACTTTTCATTTACATAATTTTTATGTCTTTGCTGACATTTGGGCATTCATTTATGTTGATTTCCCAACGTTTCATCCATTTCTGATTTTGTTTCATCTATGTATTCTTTCGCCTATGCAACTCTTCGTCCCTAGCTGCCTTAGGCCATCTGTCGTTTTTCATGTTTTCTGTTTTTTCAAGTAACATAACAGCTTGGTAATAGCAATTGCTTCTAAAGGGAACATTCCAGTTTCAGCTAGAATAATTTCATAAGGGGTTGTGGCCTTAATTTTGAGAAAATTTGTGATTAGATATTTTTGAATCCTTTCTATTTGCCTCCATTTTGCATTTGTTGTGCCATTAGCCCACACCTCGCAACCATACAACAAAACCTGTGTAACAAGTAGGCCAAATAAGACCTTGGTGGTCTTCTAGTCCCACAACTCGACGTTCGTACACCTGTTTTGAAGTGCATATAGTGCTCTCCAACCACTTTGAGTTATTTTCATCCTACATGTATTCCAATTAAGTTTGTCATGAAAGTCTATGCCCAGGTATTTGTATTCTACTACTACCTCAAGCGGTTCTCCTGCAAACTAAAATTCAAGTTGTTGCTTATTCTTTTTTGCTGAAAAAATCATAATTTTTGTTTTGCTCGTGTTCACCTACATCTCAACTTCCTTACAAAAGAGTACTAGAGCTCGAAGGTGATCTTCTAGATCTTTGGCTGTTTTGGCCACAAGAATTACATCGTCTGCATACATGAGGAGTTTTACCACATATTTGGCTAAGTGCACACCCTCTCCCCCAAATTTGTTTATCCATTCTTCTAACTTGTCAATGTACAACCCAAATAAGGTCGGAGATAGAGGGCAACCTTGTTTGACACCTATGTCACTACCAAAACATTCGAGATAACCCTTCCTGTGTTCGGATTCTAGCCTTTACATGCTCATATAATCCGTGAACTGCTGCCTCGTAGTGAATTGGAACCTCTAGCTTTTCCATTCTGCTCCATAATTTTTTCCTTGGCACCGTGTCAAATGCCTTTTTGAAGTCTACAAAACAACAAAAAGCCTCCTCTTTTTTGTCCCATATTTTTTCCACTATGTGTCTAAGCGTGATACAGTGATCAATAGTTGAGTTTTTGGGCCTAAAACCTACTTGCCCCTTTGCTCTCTTTCCCTTTTCTTCTGCCCATATGCTGATCCTACGCTCTATCATACTCCCAAACAACTTTGCAAAGAGAGGGTTGATCATGATAGTTCGATAGTTTGAGGGATTATTTACATCTCCACTTTTAAACAAAGAAATGGTCAAGCTAGTTGTCCACTCGGTAGGAATGTTGTTTTGTATGACCTCATTGAAAATTTCTTTGATCTGCGGTGCCAGAATATCTACCCCCCATTTTATATGCTATGCCTGAAGATTGTCTATGTCACGGGTTTTACCAGTTGCTAACTTTTTTATCCCTTGAATAATATCTTCATTTGTGAAAAGTTCTTTCTTGACAATGATAGTAGGGGGTGTCTCCTGTTGGTTACTACGCTTATACAATTGTTTTGAATACTCCAACCATTGATTAACTGTTATGCTATTTTCAGTTTGCATCCTTTTCACGCTTAGTTCCTTCCAAAATTTCTTTGGTTCATGCTTCCCTAAGTAAATCAATTCTTTCCTTCTTGTTCTAGTGTATTCTTCTTTTTTTGCCCTTACCAGTTTCTCATATGCTTTTCTGTTTGCTCTTGTTTTACCCATTGGTTCCTTTAGTAATCTTCGCGTTTGTTTACAATCTTCATCGAACCATGGGTTGGTTGGGAAGCTATTCCTTTCTTTCTTTTTAGGTTTAGCTCTCTTGCATTTGTTTAGAGCTTCTTGGATAACGTGAATTAACCATTCACTCTTCACCGTAATCTCCTGCTATCGTGAGGTAGTTCTTCCCTTTCCTGTAACTTGGCATTTAATACTGCTCTAAAATTCTGCCGATTTTCATCTGTTAAGAGAATGTTTCCCTTGTGAGGATATTTATTTTGATTGCCTTGCAAGTGTTTTTCCCTTGGTTTGTCTCTATGCATTCGAAGTTTCATAACAATTGGGTTGTGATTTGACTTAAGTTCCACTGGAGAATCTTCCACTTCTAGCTCCTCTATTTTTGATATGTAATTTTGTGAGCATATTACATAGTCTATTACACTTTGTCCCTTATATGTTTTGCATGTATACTTTCCTGAATTTTTCCATTTGTTCATCCCATTGCAAATAATCAAGTTGTGTATGCTGTAGAGGCCTAACAACTCCTCTCCATATTGCGTGATAGCCCCATGCTCATCTTTTGAAGTCCTGGTCCACTGCTGATTTTCCTCTTCTGGCATCCAAAGAGGATTAATCTCAATATCTTCGCTACCTTCTAGAATGTTAGCTTGCTTATTTGCTGTTTTTGCATTGAAATCTCCAATTAATATAATCTCCCCAACTTACTGTATATCGAAATGTCTTTTTTTAGGGAGGAGTATGAGTCTTCTTTGTTAAGGTCATGTTTCTTATAAAATTTAGAATTCTTGGGAGCAAAATAACATGCTGCCATGCTAATAACTGACTTATTTTCTAGGATATTTATCTAGATGTACTATTTGTTTTCATCTTGTTTTTCAATTTTAATGACCCTATCCCATTCCTCTTTTATTAAAACCATAATACCCCCATGCCCTTTGCCATTTTCTGCTGCTTTATTCCATATTGCTATTTTTTTGTATCCCACAAATTTTGGAGTCCTACATCCATCGTGTTCATGTGTTTCCGTCAATATGATTATATCTTTGTCTCTAGCAATGGGCCCTAACCCGGGTCCTCTTCTCCAAGGGTAACCTCTACAGTTCCAACTTACCATCGTAAGATGTTCCCGGGCGGGCCATACTCCCTATTTGTTTTGGGTTTGTTTAGATGTGATGTATGCCTTTTTATTTCTTAAATATGCCCATTTCTCTTCATTCCTTGCTGCCCTCACCTTTTCCCATTCCTTATTTGTTTCTTCCTGCTGTAAAAATGTTAGGTCGTCATCTAAATAGAATTGTGACCCTCTCAACATGCCTCTGTTTTTTAGTAACCTTGTTTTATCCTCGTAACTCATCAATGTGACCCGAATATGCCTATCTTTGCCTCCTTCTCTCAACTTGCTAATTCTGCTTGCTTTTTTTATCTAACCTTTCCATTGTAATCGATTTGACAAGAAGTCCTTGGTTAAACGATTTTTGTCTTCCCTATCCCCATAATCTTTCAACCCTTTGATGATTATATTTGATAACTTCTCATGTCTTTCTTTCTCTTATGTTATTTGAATTTTTACTTGCTTCTCTATCAACTCTTTTTGTTGATTGATTGGTTCTTTTACTACTTGAGACCATGTCTTTGCCTTTGCTAATTCATTTCACAGCTCATTTTCTCTTGTTTCCATGTTTTGGAGTGTTTCCCGTACCTCTTTTATTTGATTTGCATTTGTTTTTTCCACCTCTATTGCATCATTGATTGGGGGTGGATGGCTTGTTTGAGGACATGCCATTCACGCTGACCCATGCTTGCAAGGTTTTGTAGCTTTGACACTTTCTCCTTGAGTTGGCTGTTTTCCTTTTCCAGCCTCCGAATGGTGTTTATAACCTCATTTGATTTAGTATCTCTTAATTTCTCCCTCCTTTCCATGCTTTCAAGTTTTTCTTTCATCTTCATTAGCTCTTGCACATAAATCCTTGGTGCCCACATGAGTGGTGTGGTTGTGGGACTGTAAGTTTCTTCCTCGTCTAAAAACTCATTTTGGTGACCTCCATTTTCCATGTTGAATGCTTTCTTGCGGTTATTTCTGATTTTTTTCTCCTCGTTTGTTTTTCCTTCTGTATTCTCTTGTGTTGTCATTTTGCCTTCATTTCTTTTATCTTCTCTCTTTTGTCCCCTCTGTTGGGCTAATTGATCTCCTCGTTTGATGATGGTTAGTGCCTTTGATTGTTCCTTATTCTCCACCTGTTTATGTGGTAGAATATTTTTTATTTTTATTTTTCGATTTGTCCTCTTCATTGTTGTTGCCCTTGCTCGAGTTTGTCAACGCCTTAATATCCTCCAGTACTGTTTCTCATTGACATATGTCGGTTCTTGCAATTGTTGCTTCCCTTCTTCCATTGCCGAACCCTTTATACTATTGATCCGATGAAATAGATGTGTAATAAAACCCTTCGCTGCAAACCCTCCTTGCTCTGCAAACCCTTGCCGAACCCCCTATACTATTGATCCGATGAAATATATATATAATAAAACCCTCCGCCGCAAACCCTCCTTGCTTTGCAAATCCTCCTCCGCTGCAAACCCGTTGAACGAATTTGTGTATATATCTGTGCAAACCTTCCTCTGCTGCAACCCTCCTCCACTGCAAACCCGTTGAAACAGACTCGACCCTCACTGTTTTGTGACGAGAAAATATTTGTTGTATGTTTTGCGTTGCTGTTTTTGCCGTATGTTTTTCTGAGGGTGACTAAAACCCTTTTCAAATTTTTTGTTCTAGCTAAAAGCTAGTGGAGCTCGCAACTGGGGTGCTGAATGAAGGAACTATATGTCCACGTATTTCTCCTATCTACTTTAATTGTTTTATAAATCGAAAGAGGACAAAAAATATGCTTACCCGATGAGATAGATGTGTACTACAACACTCCCCGCAAACCCTCCTTACTCTGCAAAAGCACTCCACCGCAAAAAACACTGCGCTTCTTGCAATCCCTTAAACTTAAAAAAAAAAAATCAAAACCCTTATCTACAATAAACTTGCAGCCTAATGTAATATTATTTTTAATAATGACCATAAACTCTCTACCTTTTCTATTTTTTCGTATAATAAATTTTGTATTAATTCTGTTGTTAAAGTATTAACACATCTAACTCTAATAATCTTCTAAACCTCCAATTCCAACATAAAATGTTTTTCTCTCTCAACTTGGAAACAACGATTGAGTATATAAGAAGCTACAAGAGAAAGTTGGCCATCAGGAATTCTTTTATAAGCAAGATGTCTTCACTAAGTAGTGCATACTATCCAGGTACTATCTGGTGAGGGCGGGTGAGTCCGTGTTTGAGAGAAAGGGGGTTATTAACACAAATCCGGTTGCAAAGACATCAGTAGACAGTGGGCTTTCAGAGGAAGGGGAGAAACAGACAGTGAAGGCTGCCTTGGATTTGAAGGCCATGGGGGCCTGCAGAGGGAGCTGTTGGATATGGCCATCCATTACTCAGCGTGCATACCAATCTGCAGAAATTATTGGTTCTGTCAACGGTGTCAACCGTAGGTAAGATGATGTAATGTTTTTTTAAATTGCTTATTATTTTTGTCATCTGCAAATGCACGTAGGGAATGAGCTTGAGTTGTTTTGATGACAGAATATCCTTGCGAAGCTATTACTTATATGGTATGCATTAGTCCTTTGGGCCCTAGGGAGGCATTGCATTTATGAAGCATGGAGCTAGAGAAATCCATGGACAATAGCAGTTGATAACTGTTAGCACGATATGGAGACTGTGAAAACACAGCCAAACGCAAGATACTAATAGAGAAAGATAAAGACAGAGAACAACGAAAAATAGACACAACAAAAAATAAGAAGAGACTATTTACATTGATACAGAGATATACACAAAATTTTGCATGCTCACATTTAATCCATGGAGGGGTATTTATATGCTCTTACAGCACCTTTTAGAGGAGTGGTTGCATCCAATTATCTGGTTACTCCTGCTTATTAATTGGACAATGCAACCATACATCCCAACCGGATATTGCCACAGTACACCTTATTGTTCGGACAATAACATAATATATCCTATTGTCCAGTGACAAATACCCTTTAACACCTCCCCATAAATTAATTTTGTCCAATACTTGAAGACCTTCCCACAAACATAACACGGAAATATAAGTTCCGCCTGCCTCTTCCGGTCTTATGGCTGATTAGGTACCCATACACAACAAGGGTCTTCTTCCACTCTATCATGTCTCTATCATGACACCCTCTCCATGATTATGTTCCATCTTACACTTGGGATGTCCCTTCTACTTAACTGCATCTCTTTGCAGTCCTCATTGGATGTCTCTTCATCCTTATTGATCAATGTGCATATATCAAGGGTTTTCAATTGGCTAACCCACAACCATCTTACACAAGTGTTTTTACGTGGTCAACCCATAACCACCGATTTCATTATGGCCTCCCTCAACCACCTCCTTACTTTGTGGTTCCTCTCAACCACCTCCATACTCAGGGTTACTCTCAATCACCTCCAACCTATGTGGTTACTCTCAACCACCTCCAAGGGTGTTTTAATGGCTTACCCATAACTATTACATGCGCATGTTTGCGGGAAAAAGGAGATATCTCATACAATTATGCAAATTAATACAAGATAAACCAAGAAACTTAAACTAAGATAGCAAAGCAATAAATTAATAGTAACTGTTGAAAGCTATGTTAATTCAAGCATAAATAAATTTGGACCATTCAAGAGCAAACTACACTAAGACATCCACAAAATTCAAATGCTAGGGCTAAACCTAATGCAGTCAAATAATTGCTTGACACCTAGGGCATCAATGACCATTTTATTCAAAAACTAAACATGATAAAGAGCTCATTCCTACCCTATATTGCTTGCAATGTCACCACAATAAATAAGTAGAGATCACATGTGGGATGTTTGCAGAGGGTTTGACCTGCCTCGGAAATTGGTCCTCGAATGAAAATTAGTGACCTTTGGTTGTGGATCCTGGTAGAGCGTCCAGTCCTCCTCTGTGGAAGGCAGTGAACCAGAAATTGATGGCTTTGGTTTTACTTGCAAGGACAAGATAGAGAGAAAGAGAGTGAAAGAGGGTGCATGATGTGGAAGCAATAGAGACAAATATCATGAAAGCAATGTTAGTAGTAAAATTTTCAAGAAGTGAATGTTTGTTTTTGATAGCTGAATGAATGGTCGCTGAATGAATAATGAAGTGGGTATTTATAGCAGATAACTTTCCCTTTGGAGCCGATGGCTGATTCTATCCCTTTTCGGGCTCATAAAATCATAACCATCAGTCCAAACAACATGTTGTTTGAACACTAGATGTAAAAACACATTAGCATCGTGATCGTGCATCAAAAACCCTAAAATTAATCAGACAATCAAGCTCCCCACTTAAAGTGGCAGCCTTGGCACCGTCAATTTTTAGGAGTAGTGAATCTGTCATTCTCCACCCCACACTTCACCCATGCTGATTCTTCTTCAACTGGACCCATTTCTGATTCGACAATGACAATGGTGCCAAATGTAGCATGGTGGTAAGTATTCCAAGAATGGAGGAACAAAATGACAGATTAGAGGCCAAACAAGACTGTAGTCAATGCAGTTATACTTAACATTTTCCACTTGAACGACATCAATTTGTACAACAATATGATTTGAACGACACTTGCTTGAATGACAAGCTCTAGAACGACAACTTCACTTGCACTTAGTTGGAAATGTTAGGTTCATCTTCTTATATGCCACTTGCATGGCATCTTCACTAGAACGACCACAGTCAATCTACTTGAATGGCATGCTCAACCCCACCGGAAGGACAACCTCAGCAGTTCCACTTGTACGACGTTCTAGACTGCAACTCCCTTGTTCCACGTTCTGACTACAACAATGATACCTGCACACAAAATCCAACACACAACTACCAACTACCAATGGCAATCATACTGTACACATCATACACACATCATGGATAGAAGATGAGTCATTTGCATTACTCAATTGTACGACATTACAGAGTCTCGTACAACAATATAATGCACATAGTCTCTCTCCTAGCACATGTTCTACATCCTCTCAGACACACACATCAACATACATGCTCTACATACATTGCCCATAGATAATTATAGTTTCTATGATAGTCTCAAATGGAGGGGGGGTCATTTTATGCTTGAGTCTTGGTTGTTGCCAACAGTGGCTTCCAGGACACCTCACCACCCAACCGTCTCCCTCTTCGGACGTTCACATAACACCCTTAATGCATACTATAGTTTTATTGCAATTTATCAAACTTATGATTAAATTGCATTACATTGACATCTCACTTGCATTTACATTTCATTTTTCATGCATTTGACTCACATTTGCATTTACATTTCATTACAATTAATGTACACTTAGTGCATTATGCAGTTATTTCTACTTTTAACCCTATTTCTTCTTGTGAGGTCTAGAACCTGTGCCTACAAATGTATTGCAAGGTGTAGTAAAAGTTGTTTTAGTTTGATTTTCAGGGGCAATCCGGATAAGGTTATACCCTGAATAGCCATCCATAAGGGACAACATTTCATACCCTGCAATAGAATCTACAATAGCATCAATAAAAGGCAAAGGAAAGTTATCCTTAGGACAAGCTAGGTTGATATTTTTAAAAGCATGGCAAATACGGATAACATTCTTTTCTCTTTTTTTCATAATTACAATGTTAGATGCCCAGCCCGAAAAGTCGACAGGTCTTATAAAATGAGATCTAACAACTTTTGAATTTCGATTTTGCACAGGTCTTGAATGAGGGGAGAGAATCTCCATTGCTTTTGTCAGATAGGAGTGGTGTCCTCATAAGTAACAATGTTATGGACAACCAGGTCCTCAACCATTTCAGGCATGTCAGAATATTCTCAAGCAAATACATCCTTGTACTTCTTGAGCAAGGCAGTAAAGGTGGCTTGCTCTTCACTAGATAGGCCTGCTCCAATTTTAACTATGCATGGTTGCTCGAGGGTACCTATGTTAACATCTATAGTATACTTGACATTCATTACATTGCCTTCTTCAAAGTGGTTTGGAGTGGGAGGAAGATTCTCTAATTTAGAATTAATCTCAACTGGGCAGACTTAGTCAGACCATTTATGCCTTCCCCATTTATGATCAGGTTTGTGAAGGAGTCCTCTTGTGATATTGCTAGGGAAGTCTTTCCTCTCTAGCATATAGGAATTCTAGGATATCTTCATCATTGGGCAATGATGGGAGAAAGAGAACATTATCAACAATTTGAACTACTGGTTCTTCTGCACGCTTCTTGCCCCTAAGCCTAGAGAGGATGTGAGCATGAGATTGGGTATTGAGAAAGATAGGTTTACACTTACTGGGGTATGGTCTTACTTGCTTATAGACATTCATTAAAGCCTTAATAACAACCCTAGTTTTTAATTCAATAGAAAACTCAGCTTCGATTAGATGCCTAGCTGGACAAGAGGGTGTAGGATCAATCAAATCATCACGTCCCTTGTCAGACAATTTATCTGAATAAGAAAACATTTTCCAGATCTAGAAACAGGCCAGCAGTGATAATAGGGAACACATGGGCATTCACTGTTTCCTGCATATCAGAGGAAGCCGAGATTGCCACATTTTGAGGTGGTCACATTGCCAACAAATGTCATTAGAAATGTCAAACAATCTGGGCACAGTAGGAGTTCTACGGGTTAAACAGTCATTAGGGACTAGGAAAATGACAGGAACAGGACCAGAAACAACTGCAATGTCAGGATTGATAGGGATCACTGCTTTTAGTGGTGGTGCTGGTATTGCTGGAATTTTTTTTAACAAACAATGAACCAACATTGGATTCTGGTTCAAGATAGGCTAAGATAGTATGGTCATTAACGCTTTCAAAAACAGAGCAATCAACATGACAGTTTTGAAACTGATGGATTTCAGCCTTTGTTAAATGCCTATGCAAAGGAATAATTCCTGTTTCACCTAACATATGCAAAGGTTTGGAAGTAGAGATAACAGAAACATCAGCTGTTCTATGTCTATCTAGCCTAGCTTTGTTTTGATTACATTCAGTATTCTTAAGCATATAATAGGCAAACAAATTACTGTTATCAATTGCACAAAAATTTATTCAAGCTGATCATGATCATCATCTAAAACAAAAACTTCCATTGAACCTACTTGATAATGCCCCACACCTATCTCAGAAATAGTAGAGAAGGAGCATTCTCAGTTTCAATGTTAAAGGCCTGATTGAAATCACTATCTGCATCACTATCAATTTCCTTCTCCATGCTATCGTTATCTACACAAAATGTTGTAATTTGGCCAACCTTTGGTAAAACAAAATAGGATCTTCTCTCGGTTTAGGTTTCAACAATGGTGGCAATTTATCAACTACCTCTTGAGGAAGGGGAGTAATAACATCAATGTTAGGTTGATCATCTCAGATTCATATGTCTTGAGGGCATTTCAAACGAAATTCAGGATGCCTGCTTCCTTTTAGAAGTCCACTGAGTCTCATGTTCATAGATGGGAACTTTTTGTTTTTCATCCATAGAAGGAATAAAACAACTATCATGGTGTGGAGGTGCCCACAAGGCTCTAAATCTCCTTCTATGGTGAAAATTTTGTCATCATAGACATACTTAACCACTTGACAAGTAGAGGAAGCTATGGCTCTTATCTTACTAGTCCAAGGCCTACCTAATAGCATGTAATAGTTGGTCTGAAAATCAGACACCATGAACTTCACTCTTACTTCTTTAGGCCCAATTGAAATTGACAACCAAATGCAACCCATAGGATCTTGAGGTTTACCATTATAAGCATCACAACGACTTCTAGTAGAAAGGATATTTTCCGAGGTAACAGGGTTTGCGCACCCGGCCTGCCAAGTGCGCAAACCCGCACCCGCCTTGGGTGCGTAGGTGCGGGGTCGGGTTTGGTCAGATGCAGCCAACCCAAAAGGGCAAAAAAAATAAAAAAAAAACGAACATTTTAAATTTTTTTTCATTTATTTAAGTGGGCCACAGGGTTGTCCAGACTAATTTTCACTAAACGAGATAGCAAGTCAATTCCAATTACAGATTATTCACAATCTCAAAATCTGCGTCTATAATTTGAGTGGCTTGAGACACGCAATTTATACATCTCCATTGTATTGCTGCGAGCTACCGTACTTGTATACAGTAATGCTGCCAGTTATTTAATTTTCAAAATAATACTCCTCTGGTATAAAGAATATAGTGTCTCCAAAGAAACAAGCATGAGCCAGCCACCAGCTGTAATTCCATTCGGAAAAGATAACAAATGTTCAAATATATATATATATATATACTTTTCAAACCATGAACAATGTAACGTAACTATTTTATATGGCTATAAATAAAATCAGATTTGTGTGTTCTTTTTTAATATATATGTACGGATAACTCAGTTTATTGATATTCGTTGAAATTTATATACGTCTCCAAAGTATTTTTTTCGTACTAAGTGATTTGCTAACCATTAGAACATGAGCTGAATTAGAATTAAATTAATTTCTTTTTAAAGAAAAAAGATCTAATATTACGTGAGCCTTGTCCTTGAAAGATGGTTCCTCTCAATTTCGAGTTCAGCTAAAAGGAACTAAACTTTTCGCATGCAGTGGATGGAGTGCCTCTTGCTCTATGAAGAGGTCATTATAACTTCAGTCTTACGTTCCATATCTTCCGATTTCAGCTCCTCCCTGTTAATATTTTTCCCTCGTATTTTTTATGTTACCTGGGCATACAAACACTTTAGATTAAGAAGAAAACACTGTTGTGAAATTCAAACCCTTTATTTTTTTATAGTTCATATCTTCCATTTAAATTCTACCAAACTATTGACTCTACACATTTGATTTAGCAATGACTCTCACCCACACCCATACGATGTTCTCAGTAGGCTGTTAAAGGTGAATACTTAATGGAATAATGTCACTGTCTATTTGATGGGCAGGGTATAAATTCTTTAATTTTAAAATTTTTCGATAAAAAATACATATATAAGTATATATATTTTTTAATTAAAAAATAGTTGCACCCGCTTCCGGTGAACCTTATTTTTGGCAGGGGCTGCACCCTCACCCACACTCGCGATTCCTGCCACACTGCTCCCCCACACCTGGTAACCTTGATATTTTCTCTAGGGATCTTCAGTTTATCTATTAAGGACAACAACATAACACATGTACCTCTCCATCAACCAAAGCCCTATGGATTGCCATATGGTTATAAACAACAATTATCATCAATGGCAGGTAATCAACCCTTGCTAAATAATCAGCAACAATCATGTTTTTCAAAGGAAAATTTATAACCAAATCAGGGCTAGTATGTGCATCAATACAAAGGTTTTCTCTATGTGATTGAATATACTGCACTTCATAAGACCTTGGAATGGTGGGCATAATGTTAGCTATTCTTAATATGGTCATCTCCATCTCATCCAAAAAGTCTCTCAGCCTTTGTCTTTGATAGGAAGATGTCCTAAGTAATTGCAAATATGGGACCTTGCAAAAGGAGTTGTATGCAACTCCTCAACAATATCCTGCGCTTTTGTTTATTCATGACTGCTTTCAGCAGTGATTCCTTGGGCTCAATGATGTCCTGTTGTTTTTTTGTCATGGATGATGGGATCGCCTCTTTAAGCATTGGTTGTGGTCTTTCACTAATTTTGGAAACGACAAGTTCCGTAGGCTAGGTTGGGGTATCCTTAGGAACGTTTTCTGCACTTTTGGATGTTTCTGCGTTTGTGACAGGTTCCCAAATGGCCAAAGGAGGGTTTGGGATTTTATCAATAATAGTAGGATTAACTGTTGCCTATATGGGTTCTTTTCCTTTATCCTTCTTTTCTTTTTTTTCTTTAGAAGGTTGCTTTTTTTGTATTGAGGTGCACTCCTAGTAGCAGCAACAATTTGCTATTCCAAGGATGTAATTGTTTCTTTTTGCACCTCTAAAATGTTGACATACTGAATCACATTTGGTTGATTACAGATGTATTCTCTATTTGGACCAGGCTGGGCAAAGATTTGATTAACTTGAGTCATTTTGAGAAGTGCTAGGTTCAGGTTTTTGATTTTGGGAGTAACTACCATTCTGATTTTGATAATTTTGACTCTCTCCTTGGTTGCCTTGACTAGAATTGTATCCTTGATTTTGATAGTTTTGTTGACCATCTTGATTAAACCCTTGACCTTGATTTTGATTCACTTCTTGTTGTTGATTGGAAGCTTGTTGATCATGGTTGGGGAATGAGATGTTGTAGATACCTAACCTTTGATTGTGAGGGTGATTAAACCTCTTATGGAGACTCTTTTTCTTTTCATGAAATAAAGCAATCCTATCATTGTTAACTTGATCAATGTTGAAGTTAGGACCAAAGGCTTGCCTAAGGCAAAACTTACGCAAATCTGTGCAAGTGGAATTATCATGACCATATGTTCCATGCCAAAAGCAAAATTTGTTAGCTTAGGAGGTCGGAAGATTTTGAGGTTATTGTTGGTTACGAATCTGCCATGAGGAAAGGATTTGTTGTTATTGCGCCCAGATTCGCCCACCAGATTGAAAGGCCGAAAGGAAGGAATGCCTTCCGTGCCAATCTCCGGAGAAGGCCGGCTTCCTGTGGGGTTTTTAGTGTTAAGATAAGAGTGCAGGGAAAGAGATAAAAGTGCGGAAAGAGAATCCAAATGTGATTGGAGTTGGGTGGGGGGAATAAGCAAAGACGACAACGATCAATCACCGCTACTAACAACATTCCTTTACAAAGCACACATTGAAACTACAGCTATCATTAATCCTATGTATCCTCTATCTATGCATTCCAGGAATACTTGATCATCAAATACCAGAGTCCAGAGTTCAATACAACAGTAAGCAATGATACAAGAAACATGAGGCAGAAATGACAAGGAGAGGCAGCATACAAGATAAAAGACAGTAAGCAGAGCCAAGTATATGCTTGTATTAGAGGCAAACGCACAACTACAATGGTTCCCTAGCAATATATTCCCCTTCCACCACTTTACAATGAAAATGAGTGGGCTATTTATAGCCCCAAGTTCCTCCCGATTACATTCTCGGGCACAAAGTCCCAGACTAAACATTAGCTGACACAAGCGGCTGAAGAGCTGCTGATGCTGACTTCTGTCGGGCAGGACTGTACTTGCGGCATGGTCTCCCTGAAAGATGTACAGCTACGTGGCAGTGTGTGGAGTCAAATCAGCAGGAAATGAGGGTAGCTGTGGCAGATGGCAGTTCACATCAGCCTTAAATGATGGCAGCTGGCGTAGATAGTGCGGCCCATGCTTGTCCTTTTCCCGGTCATGTCCCGGCTCGAATCCCGAAGTTGGACACTTGTCGGGTGTTGATGGATGACACGTGTCCGCCTTGAAAGGCAGTTTATCCAACTTCGCCCAGGATCGGAGCGCTGTCAGGTTGCGCAGGTGGAAGACAGCGCAGTTGGGAAGGCCTCCGTGCCTTAGTCAATTTCTGAGTTCACTTTACCCGACTGCGCACCGGTCAGAGGGCGCACCCCGACTTCGCTACGAAGTCGGGTTGCGCACCGGTACTCTGCTGTCTTCTCCGCTGTTCGGACTGCGCACCAAGAGGGGGGCGCAACCCGACTTCGCTGCGAAGTCGGGTTGCGCCCCAACACTTAGCTGATTTTCTGCCGCACTGCTTCCCTAGTGCGCCCAGGAAGAAGGGCGCTCCCCGACTTTGCCGCGAAGTCGGGTTGCGCCCTGACACTTAGTCAGATTTTGCCCGTTCCTGTTTGCTTGCGCACTTCGCGTTCCCTACTGCGCTCCAACTGGGGGGCGCACTCCGACTTCGCTGCGAAGTCGGGTTGCGCCCCAGACTTAGTCATTTTTCAGGGAACACTTGCTCGAAACTTCACCGGGGGAAGAAGAGGGAGGAAGAAGGAGGAATGAAACTGCAAGGAAGAGGGAGAAAGGGAGAAATGAAGAAAGGGAAAATGAGGAGAAGGAAAGGAAAAGAGCAGCTCTCTTACGTAAACCGAAAACATGGCACCCCGTGCAAAATGTGGCAACATTCTTGGCGGCTCGCGGGGTGTCGAGCTCGCCTCGACGCAAAGAACCATGCCTTCATCCATTGGGTGCAGAGGAACTTCCTTCCCCTGCTTTCTGCTGCTCTGACCGCTTCATTCCGGGCAACTGTTCTTCTTCAGGATCACTTCCGGCAGTTGCCTCCTCAGTCTCTCCTTCTGAACTTGAATGTTCTCCACTGTCAGCCTCCCACTCGCTGATGCGTTGGTATGCAGCCTTGGCTTGGTCCCAGACTGCTGCTTGGAAGGGCCCGAGGTCGCTGACCTCTCTTAGTGCTGCGTGGAATGCAGCGACCATGTGCAGGTCGATGGTGTTATATCTTTTTCCCAATTCCTTTAGGGAGGAGTTGATTTTGCAGTATTTCGACACCATCTGGGTGACCTGAGCTTCCTGAATCGGCTCTGCCCACCTATCAATCTCTGCTGTATCCGCCTCAAAAGACAGCCAATTCTGCTTGACCTGTTCAAGGGTCGAAATTCGCCATCCTTGACGTAGCTCGGGCACCCGTGTTCGGACAGAGTGTGAAAGGGGGCCAGGAGAATGTTCCTTTCATGTTCTAGGGCATCCAGCGCCTTCCTGGCAGCTCTAATCTTCTCTGTCTTATCAAAATAAATATGCAAGGTTACCCTTGCATCTGCCCACTCTGAGGCAAGTCGGGACATAGGGGAGAATTGGAGGCCTTTGCGCTCAAACTGCTCAAGTTTCATAGCCAGGTCCAGCCATTGCCTCGCCTGGTGTTCGGCCTCCTCTACCACAGGCTTTCCCTGGGCAGATACTTCTTCAATCTTGGACACGAAGTCCAGAACTGACAAGGACTTGACAAGGTTGGGCTTGCAACCTTGTAGCAGACTAGCCCGCATCTCCTTGGCTTTGCTCTTTGAAAAGACCGCCGCTTGTGAGGTTTTCTCTGCTAGCTACGACTGCGCCTGTTTCAGCGAATCCTGAAGCTGTGAAACCTACTCCAGCACCGCTTTTTTCTCTTCTGACAGCTGCTCGGCTGTCTGTCTATGCTCGTGGCCTCCTGCTGAGAGGCGGCCAGCTGAGCCTTAAGCTCATCTATCTCCTGTTGTGCTGACCCTAGCTGCGCGGTGGCCCTAGCCAGGTCCTCCTCAAGCTGCCTTGTGTTATTCTGCATCTGGAACAACGCTTCCTGGGTCTCAAGATGTTTGACGAGGAGATTGTCTGTCCTACGACGAATACCACGAATTTCGTATTCCTCGTTGATGTCGTCAAAGCTTTTCTCCTTCCTTTGAAGTTCGTAGTCTGCCTCGGTCATCTCCCGGAGAGGCTTCTTTACTTTCGGGATCAATTTCTCGGTTGTCAGCACTCTCCTGTCTAGGTCGAACTTCGTGCGTTTCACCGGGGCAGCTATCTCTTCGGCTCTCCTTCGTTTCACGCCTTGGAGAAAGGAGGCGGAACACCCTGAGGCGCTTACTGCCAAAGGCAGGTCATCAGCGCTCTGTAGTTCGCCCATGAAGTCCAGATCCTCCAATATTGGATTTTGCCGCGGCATTTTTCCTGCAAACAGTGACGCGGGAGGTATTCCAGAAGGGGTGGCCGCTTTTGAGGGCGACCGGGTCCTAGGGGAAACGGGCGGCTGAGTGGATGGTGCTGGTAGGGTTTTGGATGGCTGGGGTGAGGAGCGCGGCGGTGAATGTGCAGCTTCAACGCTGGCTGCGGGTGAGGGTTCTAGGGTTTGGCTCGATGACTCGGAAGGCGTTGGGATCCTGAGCAAACTGGTCAAAGGAATGGGGGCTGCTGGGTGGTTGGGCTGTTTGGGAAGAAGAGGATGCAGCTACAGCTTGCCCTGATGATATGGGGAGTGGCGTTGCGGCAGGGCTGATGGAGACTGGGGGAAGCGGGGAAGTAGACGTACCTGCGGGCTCCGCCTGAGCCGCTGTTCGAGGAACGCCTTCAGCCCGGGTTTCAGCTTCTGCTTCGGGGCTGTCCAGTGAGACAACTTCTGGCGCAGCCTGCTCGGTCGGCGCTGTGGCTGTCTGCGGCACTGGTTCCTTAGGCCGTGTGGCCCTTTCACTTCTTCTCTTTTTCTCTTCTGGCGCAGCAGCTGGTTCGCGAGAAGGAGATGAGATTGGGGCGGCAGACAGCGATGTTCCCACGGTAAATTTGTACCGGGGTCTAGCTGGAAGAATGCCTGCCGCGACCGATTTGCTAACTGGCAGCGCGGGCGCTTTTTCCGCTTGGGAGGCCACCTCAGGAGTTGACCTTCCTGACCCTTGTGCCCTTTCGGGTGCCGCTTCAGAGGCTACAGGCTGCATTGGGCCCACTTGACTGCTTGCCGGAGTTGCGCTGGAAGTCGCCGGAGTTGACGATTGCTGGGACGAAGACCTTCTTATATACCTTTTTCTTGCGCCTAGGGGAACGCAATTTCGAAATTCGAAGGGCTGCCACGTGTCAGCGTGTTGGTCATATAGAGCCGAAAATTCATCATCGACGGCCAGCATCCTCCGGTTGGATTTGTCGTGTTGCGTGTGGTATCTCATCTTCCAGCACCCGATGACTTTGTCCTGTGGCCAGCTGAGCGGCGCCACCTTGGCGAGAAACTTTTTGAAACCCGCGGATTCCAACCGGTGATCCGGGTTCCGCTCCGGATCGTACGCTACCTCCTCGCAAGAGAATTCATGCCATGGAGGCCATGATTGCATCTGCTCGATATGCCATTCTAGGTCTGCGCCAGTTCTGTTTCTCCTTTCCTGCATGATCTCCGCTCGGGGGCAGATGTGCGTGAACTTGCCCCTGACCCCATCTGGGTCATATTTCCATCGCTGCGGCAGCATTATCAGGCCCATGTCAATGAGCTCCCGCTCGAGGTAGACGTGCTGCCCGATTTCATATACTTCAGTATTCGCCCAGGTGAAGGGATACTGAAAGATATGGCCTTTCTTCTTGCCCTGGCCGAATTCTTCTTCGACATAATCCATCTGCCGCGCAATTTCCATCCTGAACTGGTGATCAATGCAGAAGTAAGGCAGCAGGAACGGCTTCCCTTTGAATCCGTAGATTCTCACTATGATGCCTTGAGTCAGCCGGAAGGTGTCCCCGTACTCTTTCTTCCACAGGTATTTTGTCATGACCTCCGGCGGGCGAGATGCCTTGCGGTTGAACAACCCCATGACCTGGCACAGAAATTTGAGATTAAACTCATAGAACGAGCCTTTTCTGTACAGGACGTCGGTCCATTCGTACACGGGCAGCGGCTCTCCTTTTTCGTTTGTTTTCTTCAAGTCAGGGACGTTCATCCGGTAGTGCATGTAATATAGGCACAGCCATGCGAGGAAGGAGCAGAACCGGAAATCCGTTGACTGCTTCTGTTGCAGTCTGACCAGGCTTGAATGTATAGCGTACGCCAACCAGTCCGCCCAGTCGAAGAAAATTGGGCGCTTTCCACTCTTCTGCGCTGTAGAGTCGTAAAATTCTCCGTGCAGGAGACATTCTGCCAGCGCCAGTTGGTACGGCCGTACTACTTTGTCAGAGTCGCAGCCCAAGACCCACGCCAGGATGACGTAAATGTATTTATTCTCAAATCTGTCTAGGGGTATGGGGCAGTCGGCCACTGTCCAGGCGCCAACGGAGTCTTCAACTCCGAGTCGAGGAATTCCCTCATCCTCTTCGTCTGCGTAAATCGCCCCGTCTGCTCATCTAGGTTTATTCTTCTGACAATTGTGCTGGGGTCGTACTGCAACCCTGGGGCGAACGCTGGCTGGACGCTTTCCCGGAAAAGCGTGAACAACACCTTTCCTTTGTTGTCGCAGACTTGCCGGGCAGCTGGTTTGTAATATTGTACAATTGCTTCAACCAGCTCTGGGCACCGATGAACAGGAGGGCATAAGAACCAGTACAGGTTCGATTTGTATGCAGCTCCGAGGTGGTGTGAGGGCGAAACCCGGTCTACCCATTTGGCAATGTTCAGCCGCAGTTTGGAGAGGCTGATGGAGAAGGAGCCATCTTTGTATCCAGCCAGGTGGTTAACGGGTGGCGGCGGAATTTGCCCAACCACGCGTCTCTTCGTCCGGCTCTTCTTTTTCTGGTCCGGCGGCGCTTCGCTCTCATGAGCGCTCGACTCTGGTGATTCCTCAGCTTCGCACCGTTCTTCACTGGATTGCGCCTGTACGGGCGCTTTCCCCTTGTCCATCCTTTTCGAAACAGCAGAGGAAGGAATTACGGCTTCTGAGTTTGTCAGCTTTATTCCTTGCAATCAGGGAATCAGCTTGAACGATTTGAATTTTCTGGTTGCGCCAGGGCCCTTTTTGTAGACAACGACTGCAACATTAATGGCGCGAGGGAGGGCGTTAGGGCAGTTAACTTGGAGTTGGTGGAGGCGTTATTATTTTTGGCGGCTGCGTATGGGCTTATTTTCGAAAAGCGCACCCCATTAGCCGTTGGTCCAAACGCACCTTGCTTTTTTAATGCATCATTCTTGAAAGCTGTGCAATCATTTAAACCTCCTTGGACGTTGGGCCATTGCTGACGTCATCGCCACCATTTGGGCACACTTTACTAGGAAGAATTTCTGGCCCATGACCCAACTTCGCACCATTCCGCACTTCGCCCTAGGCCCATACTTAGAATTTTTCATATTTGCCGTGGTGGGTCATTCGGACTTCGCTCGAAATTCAGGGCGCACTCGGACTTCGCCCGGAAAATGGGCGCGCTCCGATTTTACACTTAGCCGTTTTCAGCTTCTCGCGCCGGATCATCCAGGGTGCGCCCGAGAATGGGAGCGCACTCGGACTTCGCCCGAAAAATGGGCGCAATCCGACTTCGCCCGGGTTTGCCTGCGCAGTCTGACACTTGGCATTTTCTTGCTGTCTGTTACCCAACTGCGCCCTTTGGAGGGGCGCAGCCCGACTTCGCTACGAAGTCGGGTTGCGCACCCATACTTAGTCATTTTAGCTCCTCTTTTCAGCTGCCTTCTTCCGAACTTCGCACCGTTCAAGGAGCGCTACCCGACTTCGCTGCGAAGTCGGGGTTTTGCCTTGGTTTTACTTGGGCTTTAAGAAAACTTAAACAAACTGAATGCTGAAATATATACATCCTGAAAACTTAAAAGTGCAGAAGGGAAATCTGTACAAGGAAGGGCCCATTTGGGCGCCTTCAGTGGCGGTAAATTTTGAGGTGGAACCCGTTAACGGGGATGGGGAGAAGCTGTCCCTCCATATCCCGGAGCACAAATGCATTAAACTGATTTACCCGGGCAATCTGATAGGGGCCCTCCCAGAGGGCATCAAACTTGCCGTGGTTGCCCGGCTTCGCCTTTAGCGAGTCCCACTTTAGCACCAAGTCCCCGATCTTGAAGACTCGGGCGGTGGTTCCTTTTGCAAACCAGCCTTGTGTTGCTTCAGCGTGTTTGGTGAAGGCCTGGTATGCTTTTTCTCTGTCTTCCTCTAACTGCAGCAGTTGGCAAAGTCTGTCATCTACCGGATCCCCGCTGCCTCTCTCTTCATCAAGCATCCAGAGAGCGGGAATTTCGATGTGGGTCGGCAAGACTGCTTCTTTGCCGTATACGAGCGCATAGGGGGACGTTTTAATGGACTTCTTGAAGGATATCCTATCCGCCCACAGCGCCCGATCCAGGAGTAGGTGCCAAGTCCTCTTGTTTTTCTCTACTGTCCTGATGATTTTCAGCAGATTCTTGTTGGTGGACTCGGCAAGACCGTTCCCTCGCGGGTAGTAATTGGAAGACATTTTGTGATAAATGCCGTATTTGCCGGTGTACTCCGTGAGTACCGCGCCCGCGAACCCCGGACCATTGTCCGTCACTATCGACTCAGGGACCCCGAAGCGGGTAATGAGGCTCTCAAGGAACCTGATGACCGTCTCCTGGTCCGCATTCTTGGTAGGGATCGCCTCTGCCCACCGTGTGAAGTAATCGGTGGCGGTAAGGATGAACTTGTGCCCAGCTGCAGAGTTCGGCGTAATCACCCCGATAAAGTCTAGACCCCATTGCTGAAACGGAGTCTCGGCTTGGATCGGTTGAAGGGGCAGGGGTGCTTTTCTATTTCTGCCAGCAAATCTCTGGCATTGATCACATTTTGTACAGACCGCATGCGCGTCTGTGAAGAGAGTGGGCCAATAGTACCCAACTCTGATTATTTTCAAGGCCGTAGGCCTTGCAGAATGGTGACCCCCAGGCATCCCGGAGTGAAATTCTCCAAGGACCCTGGGTTGGTCTGCTTTCTTGACGCACCGCAACAGGATGCCGTCAATGTTTTTGAAGTAAAGCCCCTCGGGGCGAAGAGTATATTTCAGTGCACCTAGCCGAAACCTCCTTCTTTGTGAGGCATTCAGGTGGTCTGGACATCTCCCGGTGCAGAAATACTTCACTAGGTCATCTGTCCAGTCACTCTCCTCGGGTAAGGAGTTGGCTAGGTTGGTGGTTGTTGCTGGATCCTCCCACTTACAGGCGGATATCTGGGCTGCTGCGCTTCGGGCCAGCTCCTGGCACAAGGCTCGGCCTCTGATAAGCTTGGTTGGCCGCACTTCGATGTCGAACTCCTGGATTTTCGCAATCCATCCCGCTCTCTTGTGACCCGGCTCTCCTTGTATGATGAAGCTTCGGACGTCCGGGTGTATCACAAAGACAATGATCTTGCTCTGGGAGACAAAGTGCCTGAACTTCCGGAGAGATTTCATAACAGCGTGAACCTGCCGCTCTATAAAGTTATACTTTTCTTCATGTGGCTGGATCACTTGGCTCAGGAACGCTATGGGGCGCTCTTCGCCATCGTCTCCCTTCTGTGTCGAGACTGCGGCGTAACTCTCGGGTTCTCCCACCGCGTACGTGATGAAGTCCTTGGAGTAGTCCGGGTTTATCAACACCGGAGCTTGTGCAATTCGAGCCTTGATTTCCTCGAAGGCCTGCCCTCTCTCATCAGTCCATAAGAATTCTGCATCCTTTTTCAACAGTTCGGCCATGGGCTTGATTACCTGTGCGAAGTCCGGTATGAACTTCCGCACGAAGTTGATCTGGCCGAAGAAGGACTGCAGCCCTTTCTTGTCAATTGGAGCGGGCAAGCGGAGGAGGGCCTCTGCTCTATCAGGGTCCACGGCTAGGCCTTTCTCGGAGATGACATGCCCCAGCAGCTTACCCTCTTTTACCGCGAAGACAGATTTCTTCGGGTTTATGGAGATGCCGAATTCACGACACCTTTCAAATATTTGCCGCAAGTGGGGGACATGGTCCTCTCTCCTGTGAGAGAATACAGTCATGTCATCCAAGTAGATGACAATAACCTTGTTGAGCAGCTCTCGGAAGGCCAGGTCCATGGCTCTCTGGAATGTGGCGCCAGCATTGGATAAGCCGAAAGGCATGCGCTGATAGGCGAACGTTCCCCATTTGGTGGTGAACGCCGTCTTATGCCGGTCCTCATCCTTGACCCAGATCTGGTTGTAGCCGGAAAAGCCGTCTAAGAGGGAAAATCTCTGGGCTCCAACAACTATATGGAGGATCTGATCGATTTGGGGAAGCGGATAATGGTCCTTGAGGGAGGCCTGATTCAGATTTCTGAAGTCCACGCAGAGACGAATGTCTCCGTTCTTCTTCCTCACGGGAACCAAGTTCGCAACCCAGGATGAATGCTTGATGGGGTAGATGATCTTGGCTTCCAACATCTTCAAGAGCTCGGCTTTCATCATGGCTTCGATCTTCGGATTTACAGCCCTCTGCTTCTGTCGGAATGGCTTGGCGCCATCTTCTAGCTCAATGGTATGCTGGATTATATTTCTGTCATACCCCTTCAAGTCCTGGTAGCACCAGGCTACTATGTCAGGGAACTCTCGGCACAATGTTCTGATTTGCTCAAGTTCCTCTGTGGTGCAGTCTGTCCCGACCTTGATTGATTTTCCAGGTTCAAGCTCCAGGTCGGCGTACTGCTTAGGGTCTACTTTGATCCTATGTGATATGGCTCGTCATTCTGATCAAATAGACTCTCAAGTGTAATCAGTCCTTTTGGGACATGATTATTTTTTAACTGTATCAACCCCTCATATTGCTCGTCATCATGGTCTCTACCTTCGATTGAACACGCTTCGTTAACCAAAAATGTGACGATCTCCTCGTCACGCTCAAACACCCGCCAGTAGGTGTCCTTATCGTGCACGAAGGCCCGTAAATGGTACGAACCGGCTTCGGCTTCTGGACGTTGTCATCACCGGAACGTACTCGGCTCCAACGGACGCCGTAATGTCGCATGCTTGTTTTTCTCACGCGATATAGCCTTGACATTCAATGAGTCGAACGACTCCATCAGATCCCACACCCGATTACGGTACGCCTTGAGATAGTGCTTCTTGGAGGCGCACTTGTTCGTAATCTGGTGGCACACCAGCTCTGAATCGCCAAAGATCTGCAGATGCTTAATCCCCAGCCTCTCCGCTTTTCGCAAACCCAAGCACAGGGCTTCGTACTCCGCCGCGTTGTTGGTACAGCTCCAGGCCAGCCTGTAGGTGTAGTCCTTCTGGATCCCGGTTGGGGAAACCAAAAGTACACCTGCACCGGCGCCATTTTTGCATCGTGCGCCGTCAAAGAAAAGCTTCCACAACTTTTCTGGTGCAGGTCCCACTTCTCTCTTGGCCGACTTGTCAAGCCTCTCAGGCTGGATGACGGTGTAGCAGCCTTGCTCAGTCTCAATCACGGCGTTGAAGTCCCGCAAGGAGAACTCATCTTCTACTTGCAGCAGCTCAAGAGCTTGCTCCGTCATGTCCACCACCACCAGTTCTTCCTCCGTCAGCTGAACCATGCAGTCCTGCGACTCTTCTCCGGGTATCTTCTCTACTAAGAAAGTGGAAGGCTTCTTCCTTTGAAGGGCACTTCCATGTGTGAGTAGTCTAGAGACAGATACCCTCCCAACTTCGCAGTGAACTCCCTGGAGAGGCACATGCCGAAGTAGGGTTCCAAGTCGACGACCACGACCTCTTGGATGACCACGATGTCGAGAGCTTTGTGCAGCCGAATAGGGATGTCTTTAATGACACCGACTGTCTTGACAGGGGTGCCGTCCAGTTGCAGCACGCCTTGGCTGCTCCTTGTGTACTCCATCCCGATTTCGTCGCAGACGGCTCTCGGCATTACGGTCGTGGAAGCACCAGAATCCACCATACAGTTGTGCACTATGTACCCTTGCATCCGTAATGACAGATAGAAGGGAGGTGGTCTGTTCTTCCCAGTGGCTGAGACTGTCAGAGGTTGCACCAGAACAACGGGCTGTATCTGCTTGCCATTCTTCATGCTTTTCAGAGATTCCTGCAGCAGATCAACCTGGCCTGGGAGCAGAAGAGCATCATACATGCTGATTCTTGCGGGGGTCCTCTTCAACTCGTCTACTATGCTGTAGCCCGAGGTGCTAGCTCCTTCCGCTTCTTTTGCCGGCTCATACTTCGTCCGGTATTGCTGAGTGGCCTCAACTCTCTCGTCTCTTGGTCGAGACGGATATCTCAGCCTTCTCCCTGAGCTTGTTCTTTGGTTTCAGCTGGAGGCTGAGCAACGGGAGCTTTAGGCGGGGAGCTTTCGCTACGGGAGGCTTGACTGCGGGAGTCTTCTCTTTGGCTGTGTAGGGCCACAGCCTCTTGTCAGGTGGTAGCCCAGCAGGTTGCGCCTTATCTCTCCTGGCGTATACCTTCAAGGGCTTTGCAGCGGCTTCAGCAGACTTTCTGTCTTCCTTGGCAGGAGGCGGCAACGGATCTTCCTCTGGGACGGCAAAGTTGCCTTCGTCGTCCAGGATCATGTAGAGTTCTTCGTCCTCTATTGCGCTGCCGGCCAAGGTCTGGAGGTAGTGTTGGTGCAGAGTGCAGTCATCCTCAGAATGCGGGTCATTGCACGTGGTGCACCAGTTGATCTGGTCAGAGGTACCAGGTTGGTCTTCAATGGCAGCATTTCTTGGAGGGGGACGCCTCTGATCTCGCCGTTCGGGGGCTTGATCTTTTGTCGCTGTCGGGGTGGATATGGCCTCCTTGGAACAAGGTCCATCCGGGCCTGTTTCTTCTTTAGAACGGTCATGTCGTTGGACATGGTGTGATATCCGGAGGCCAAAGCTCGTACCTCCTGGAGGATTTTATTCTGAATATCATTGTCAGGAGGCGGCAACTGAGCTGGGGGAGGTAATGCAGCCAATGGAGGAGGTGTAGAATATTGTGCATACTGCGGGGGAGCAGGGAGTGCTGGATAATGCGGAGGAGGAGGAGGTAGGATAATGAATTTGTGGCGGGCCATAAGGATTCACGACCGGCGCCGGATTCCATTGCTGTGGGGTTGCTGTCCTGAAGTGGACGACACTGGACCTGAAGCTGATGGGTACTGAGATCGGGGAAAGTCAGGGTAAATAGGCGGCTGTACCCTGTGCGGGAGTCTGCCGATGGAAATGATATCCATTTCAGCTTGTTGGGCAGCCTCGTACAGAGCAGGGAACGAGTCGATTCTGGCTACCTTCAGCAGCAGGCAAATGTCTGAGTTGAAGGACCTCAGGTAGTAGTAGGCGGCCTGACTTGCTGAAGGTCGGAGTTCGCGAGGTACTCGTTTCCAAGACCTCGCAAACCTGATGTTGAAGTCTGACACCTCCTCTTGGGGGTGTCGTTGTATACTTTGAAATTGATGCAAAAAAGAAGAGGGATCAGCAGACTCGTTGCATCCTTTCACGAGCCTGCCGGCTAACTGTCGCCACCCTGTGATAGATCCCTCTGGCAGTGATCTCCACTCGTAGAGAAGCTTTCCCCGTAGGGAAAGGGCCAGCAGACGGGTCTTCACACCTTCGTCAGTGATGGAATGTAGCGCAGCCAGGGCCGTAATGTCCTGGATGTGTTCATACGCCGTCTTGCCGTAGCCGTCATACGTAGGGATAGACTTTAAGGCAGCAGGGGGCACAGCTTGCTGTCCGACTAGGGCCAAGGGCCCCGTAGAGTCCACCGCCGGGAAGAGGTCATCATCGTTCTGCTGGGCAGCCATGTCTTCTTCTCCTCCGGTGGTGTACTCGGTGTCAGAACCGTCCGAGGATGTGGATTCTTCCTCAGCCTCGTCTTCTTCGATTTCAGCCTCGGCCTCTTGAATTTCAGCCTCAGCTTCTTCTTCTACGCGAGCTTGGTAATCAGCCAGCCTGACGCGCTCGCCTGGAGCGTCAATGTCAATTTCGTAAAAGTCAGGCGGGTTTCCCGGATTCCTTGCTCGCCACCTTCTTGTTTGCATGAAGGCGTTAGGACCGGTCTTCACGGACTCAGAGAGTATTCAGATATTTGCAGAGTCGCCAGGTGCTCTGATTTTTAACAGCAATGAAGCGAGCACTCGTGCTTCGATTTCGTTTGGGGGTGGGAAACTACCATGTCCCACTGGGCGTGCCGTAGAAACCGTTGGTTACGAATCTGCCATGAAAGGATTTGTTGTTATTGCGCCCAGATTCGCCCACCGTATTGAAAGGCCGGAAGGAAGGAATGCCTTCCGTGCCAATCTCCGGAGAAGGCCGGCTTCCTGTGGGGTTTTTAGTGTTAAGATAAGAGTGCAGGGAAAGAGATAAAAGTGCGGAAAGAGAATCCAAATGTGATTGGAGTTGGGTGGGGGGAATAAGAAGCACGACAACGATCAATCACCGCTACTAACAACATTCCTTTACAAAGCACACATTGAAACTACAACTATCATTAATCCTATGTATCCTCTATCTATGCATTCCAGGAATACTTGATCATCAAATACCAGAGTCCGTAGTTCAAGACAACAAGAAGCAATGATACAAGAAACATGAGGCAGAAATGACAAGGAGAGGCAGCATACAAGATAAAAGACAGTAAGCAGAGCCAAGTATATGCTTGTATTAGAGGCAAACGCACAGCTACAATGGTTCCCTAGCAATATATTCCCCTTCCACCACCTTACAATGAAAATGAGTGGGCTATTTATAGCCCCAAGTTCCCCCCGATTACATTCTCGGGCACAAAGTCCCAGACTAAACATTAGCTGACACAAGCGGCTGAAGAGCTGCTGATGCTGACTTCTGTCGGGCAGGACTGTACTTGCGGCATGGTCTCCCCGAAATATGTACAGCTACGTGGCAGTGTGTCGGGTCAAACCTTTGGTCAGCAGGAATGCGGGTAGTTGTGGCGGATGGAACTTCACATCAGCCTTAAATGATGGCAGGTGGCGTAGATAGTGCGGTCCATGCTTGTCCTTTTTCCGGTCATGTCCTGGCTCGAATCCCGAAGTTGGACACTTGTCGGATGCTGATGGATGACACGTGTCTGCCTTGAAAGGCAGTTTATCCAACTTCGCCCAGGATCGGAGCGCTGTCAGGTTGCGCAGGTGGAAGACAGCGCAGTTGGGAAGGCCTCCGTGCCTTAGTCAATTTCTGAGTTCACTTTACCCGACTGCGCACCGGTCAGAGGGCGCACCCCGACTTCGCCGCGAAGTCGGGTTGCGCACCGGTACTCTGCTGTCTCTACCGCCGTTCGGACTGCGCACTGGAGAGGGGGCGCACCCCGACTTCGCTGCGAAGTCGGGTTGCGCCCCAGCACTTAGTTGATTTTCTACCAGACTGCTTCCCAAGTGCATCCCAGAAGAAGGGCGCTCCTCGACTTCGCTGCAAAGTCAGGTTGCGCCCTGACACTTAGACAGATTTTGCTTGTTCCCGTCTGCTTGCGCACTTAGTGCTCCCTACTGCGCTCCAACTGGGGGGCGCACTCCGACTTCGCTGCGAAGTCGGGTTGCGCCCCAGACTTAGTCATTTTTCAGGGAACACTTGCTGGAAACTTCACTGGGGGAAGAAGAGGGAGGAAGAAGGAGGAATGAAACCGCAAGGAAGAGGGAGAAAGGGAGAAATGAAGAAAGGGAAAATGAGGAGAAGGAAAGGAAAAGAGCAGCTCTCTTACAGAAACCGAAAACATGGCACCCCGTGCAAAATGTGGCAACAGTTATCTTCATGTGTCCATTGAGGCATCATATTCTCAGGTTTTGGACCACCCCCAGATTTAGTTAATATATGCACAGGAGCTCTAACTATTTCTAATTCATGGCAGGTATCTTGGACAGCTACATTACAAATCGCATCCCTACAACATGTTTGTTAGGGTTTTTAGGTTTCAAGGCTTTTTGGCCTTCCTTCTTTTCCCATTGTTTAAGGATCTTAGCAAAATGAATAACTTTGTGGAGGAAAGGCAAACTACAAGGGTTATGTTCTTGGATTTTAGCCTGAAAAGAGGAACTAAGCTTGTTTACAAACATCATTGTAGTAGCCTTTTTAGCTAAATTAATATTTGCATGACATTTTAGTCTTTCCCACTTTTTGTGGAAATCAGTAACATATTCATGAGGGCCTTGTTTTGTGTTTACAAAAACATCCATTGCTTCCATTACAATCATATTGTCGTCAAAATCTTGTTTTAACTTTTTGACAAAAGTATTTAGGGAGTCAATGGAATGTTTAGGCAAGGAAGCAAACCAATCAAAAGCATTTCCTACCAAAGCCCTTATCATTAATTTTAGTAGCACTTTCTCATATGAAGCCAATTCCTATTATATGCTATGAACTTCTCTATAAATGTTTGGGCTTTACTAGTCCCATCATAAAAGAACTTAGGTACATGCCTAGATAGGTCTATAGCTTCCACATCATGGGCTAGAGATTGAATTTTATAATTTCTCAAAGTTGGATTAGTTGATGCAGGTAAATCCTCCCTAGGGTTAGCTAGGGAGGAGGAGGAGGAGCATTAGGGTTCATGATTGAGGGAGGAATGATAGCTTGTACTATAGGGTTTCTATTAGCACTTAAGATTTGAGTCATATTGGTTATCAAATCCTGCATTTGTTTGGCTATTTCCCTCCTAGAAGCCTCCATTTCTCTCTTAGAAGCCTCTTATTACCTTTCAGCATCACGCCTCTGACTGTCTAGCTTGTAAGCCAAAGATTCCCTAAGGGTCGTCATATATGTAGCCAGTTTTTTGTCATGAGGCTTAGAATGAGTATTAGATTTCGAGTAGTGTTTGGCATGCGTTGTTCACACAAGTGCGTTTGTTTTGTTGCGATCATCACTTTTTGGGACGATCGCGATCATGCCGCGACTGCCTCATTAAGGGGCGGTTCAGGTTTGTCATGGCGTTCATCTTTGCTGCATATTATTGAAACTCTCACAACTTTTTGGGATCCTACGATAGATCTGTATGGTTTGCCAAAGTTGATATTAGGGTCAGTTTCTTCTTTTGAGTTAGAATATCTACCAGTCCAATCCTTAATGCGAGGTTCATCATCATGAGGAAGTGAAAAGGATGGTTGATAAAATTTGGAAGGGTAATAGGAGGAAGGTCCTCTTCTATTTTTACACATTTTGGAACTTCTTCTTAGACCTAGTAGTCATTCCAATGCCCTTGGAAGAAGCTGGAGGAGCCATTAAAGTTAAACAAAATATCTGCTCAAGAGCAACTAGGGTTTTTACCAAAATGTTCTACTCTTAAGCAAATAAAATACAAAAACCGTTACAATAAATGAAATTTAGATTTTTGGGAAAGCCCTAAGAAAAAGAGGAAAACTATGACAGTTTTGCACAAAACCTACAACATCTAACCTACTAAACCCTAGGGGTGAAAATGGAAAGAAATACCCCAAAAGGCGGTTTCATGTTGGGTTCACCAAAATGTTTGCGGGAAAAGGGGGATATCTCATACAATTATGCAAATTAATACAAGATAAAACAAGAAACTTAAATTAAGAAAGCAAAGTAATAAATTAACAGTAAGCTATCCTAATTTAAACATAAATAAATTTGGAGCATTCAAGAGCAAACTATACCAAGATCATCCACAAAATGCAAATGCTAGGGCTAATCGTAATGCAGTAAAATAATTACTTGACACCTAGGGCATCAAGGATCAGTCTATTCAAAAAATAAATATGATAAACAACTCATTCCTATTGTTTTGCTTGCAAATTCTCCACAGTAAATAATGAGAGATCACACCTGGGATTTTTGTAGAGGGTTTGACTTGCCCTGGAAATCGGTCCTCGAATGGCAATTAGTGACCTTTGGCTATGAATCCTGGTAGAGCATCTCGTTGTCCTCCATAGAAGGCAACAAACCAACGATCGATGTCTTTGGTTGTACCTACAAAGACGAGAGAAAGAGAGCAAAAGAGGGTGCACGAAGCGGAAGCAATAGAAGCAAATAGCATGAAAGCAGTGTTAGCAATAAAATTGTCAAGAAACGAATGTTTGTTTTTGAGAGTTGAATGAATGGTAGTTGAATGAACGGTGAAGTGAGTATTTATAACAGATAACTTTCCCTTTGGAGCCAACGACTGATTTTCTTCCTTTTCAGGGTCATAAAATCATAACCGTTGGTCCCAATGATGTGCCATTCGAAACCTAGGTGTAAAACATGCTAGCATCACAACCATGCATTAAAAACCCTAAAATTAATTGGACGACCAAGCTCTCCATTTAAAGTGGTGGTCTTGGCACTGCCAATTTTTAGGACGTGTGCTTTGGGGGATGCATATCAAAATGTCCCTTAATTGTGACGCTATTCTTATATTTGGGTTTTGGGAAAGCTAGGAGGTAAAAATGTTATGAAAGACGGTGGAAAAATGACAATCGGGTGAAGAAAGGGAACCAAAACCACTGGCCAACATGGTTCGCTGTCGTCCTACCCAAGGACTAACAAAATTGGTCCACCTTGCCCCATAAATAGGACAGGACTCTCCACTACCTGAAAAGTCAGCTGTTATTGCTTTTTTTACAAATACAACGCACAACTTTTATTTCACTTTGAGACCACCCTGTTCTTTTAGAATATATCATTTTGACATTATTTTCAACATAATTGTTTCCAACAACCAACTCACCATACGACTACATATTGTAACATTTTAAGGGTGTTGGGTACCACCGATCATGCACCCAAAATACAACGTTTCTTGAACATAGACTAACCCACTATTGAAGAACATTAAAACCACCTACCATTTGTCTGTCTTTTACATTTTTACCATTCACACTTGTATTTTAGTATATGACATTTTTGACATGCTAATGTAAATGCCATGACTCTCACAATGTGACTGCTGACATTCACTAAACACAAGGCATATGACCATAATCAGATGTGGGAACCTCAAATAAAAAGATCAGAATGCCAGATTTTCAAGAATCTGCAGTTTCCCTAATGCCCAGAAATCATACTGCTTGAATACAATGCAGGGAAGGAGGGAAGCGACTCTGGGAACAAGATTATGGTACATACCCATGGCCATTCACAGAGGGCTTGCTCTCAAACAATATTTTCAAACATTATATTCACAAACACCCAAAGATCCGTATGGCTCTGATACCACTGTTAGCACTATATGGAGACTGAAAACACAGCCAAACACAAGATACTAATGCAGAAAGATAAAGACACAGAACAAGGAAAAATAGACATAGAAAGAAATAACAAGAGACTATTTACATTGATGCAGAGATATACACAAACTTCTGCATGCTCACATTTGATCCATGGAGGGGTATTTATAGGCTCTTACAACACCACCTAGAGAAATGGTTGCATCCAATTATCTGGTCACTCCTGCCTATTAACTGGACAATGCAACCATACATCCCATTAACTGGATATTGCCACAGTACACCTTATTGTCGGACAATGGCATAATATATCCTATTGTCCACTTAAAATTAATTTACTCACTAACAATAATTTAATATATGGCCTATAAAGCCTGAGACAAATATCAAGAAATAGGTGAATCAGTAAAAGATTAGGTATTTCAAAAACCATAAAGTGGTATATACACAAATTTTATTAGCAACTATGCATATATTGCTTGCAAGATCTGAATGTCAGTCTACTCATTGAAGTCCACATTTTTAACCACTTGGTCTTATGCCGTTTTATAAAATGTTGAGGTTCATTTAGATATGAAGCTTGTTTTAGAGTGTAAATGTCCTTTCTCCCCACCATTGGCCACAAGCCACGAAGGCATAAAGCTAAAAGCGTGTTTTTTGTCATATAAAAGCTTAGATTAACAGTATTTATAATAAAGTACAAAGCTTTTATAAAGTGGGCAGTATGGAGGCACAACCAAAAGCCAAAATTGCATGGCCCATGGCCTGAACATGGCACTAAATGTCCTGCAAACAGCTAGTGGTGCTAGAAAATAATGAAGCAAGATCAAACAAAGTCCTAACTCTGGACAAAAATCATAAACACAAAGTTAATGCCCCTTGATCAGGTTGTTCAAGATTTACATGAACAAGACCCAAAGCAACATGGCCTATAAATCACCTAGCAGTTAAACCACCTGAAAGAGGCAAGTGAGTGCCATTCTTATTGATTTTGTCTCCATGGTTGTGCAGGAGCTTATGGGTCATTCATTATTCCACGTATCTCTAGTCAATGTAAGAAACCAATAAATCTCCTGCGTGAAACCCATAAATGATTCGACATATGATATGCTATACAAAATAGAGATTAATGGTAGATGGGTATAATCATTATCTAAAAGCTATAGGAACTAGGTCCACTGCATGTCTGTCCATCTTCAAAATTTGAAATCTTCAAATTGGGGATGGCAATTTTCTTTTTGATTCAACTCTCTTATGTCTCAGTTGAAAACTAAATAGTTTCACAATATAGTCACGGGAGAGGCAAAAGGAATCAACAAATACCCACATTCACTGAAAAGCAAATAACCACCATGATTGCACAAAAGAGAACACAACATATGGAGAGACACCAATAATTCACCAAATATAAAAAAAGAGCAATGCTACATTATTATGCAATGATGTGTCAGTGGAGGTATTTATACTTCTCACGATTAATTTCACAGATACATTAACATCACATGCGAACATATTATTGGTCCAATAATTGATATAAGAATCAAATACAAAGTAATGATCAACTCATAGGCCTTTCACAGGATGTTATGTTTCCATATCTGAAAATGGCTTATTGCTTGGAAGAAAAAACAGTTGTCAAGAGTTGTAAATACTTGGAAATCCATACAGTTCTAAACTATAATTTTCTGAAGTAGAAAGATGATTTTTCAAAGCTAAAACTTATGAGCTTTAAACCAAAATATGACACTCTGAAACAAACTGAATATTTGAAATCTAATCTGAAGCAAGAGACAGTCTGATTATTACAATCAGCTTCTAAAAGCTCAACAAAAAGTCAAAAAGAGAACAACTATATTTTTCTAGCAAACAATTCAGAACAATATATAACATAACAAGAACATTCCTGAGAAGGTATGTATGCCAACTCAGGTCCAAATTCAAGAACATCGTGAACATTGCCCCGAGAGGCGATGGGGATGGCAATTTTCTTTTTGATTCAACTCTCTTATGTTTCAGTTGAAAACTAAATAGTTTCACAATATAGTCACAGACTCACGAGAGAGGCGAAAGGAATCAACAAATACCCACATTCACTGAAAAGCAAATAACCACCATGATTGCACAAAAGAGAACACAACATACGGAGAGACATCAATAATTCACCAAATATAAAAAAAGAGCAATACTACATTATCATGCAATGATGTGTCAGTGGAGGTATTCACACTTCTCACGATTAATTTCACAGATACATTAACATCACATGCGAACATATTATTGGTCCAATAATTGATATAAGAATCAAATACAAAGTAATGATCAACTCATAGGCCTTTCACAGGATGTTATGTTTCCATATCTGAAAATGGCTTATTGCTTGGAAGAAAAACAGTTGTCAAGAGTTGTAAATACTTGGAAATCCATACTACGAACTCTGTCAAACAATCCATCCACGATCACTTGTGTCAACTTGTGATTCAGTAACTCGATGTGGATTAATGCTGGCTTCTTGCCAACATCAATCATTAACATTATCAAATCAATAAATTGGTCTCTTCTCCTCATGATTGCTTCCTGCTGGCATTGCGGCTTCACTACTTTGTTTGGCTGCATCATCTCTCCTACCGTTGCATAAATCTTTGGTATGACGCTAAGTAAACTTGACACCTTCACTTCAACTGTTGTGTTCAATACTTGCGCCACCAGTTACTGTGTTGAAGACATCTGTTCTTCCTCTTCAGTGATCGACTTCTTTAACCTTATCTTTAACCTTATCTCTTGGAGGAGTCACTCTTGCTTGGCCTTCTTCATTTCTTCTTCTATTGCATCATGTGCTTCCAACCATCTCTCCTTCTCTATAGTAGGATTTGGGTTTTGTTCTGCCTTCTTCGCTTGACCGCTCGTCACTACAAGCACATGGTTATCTTTATTCTACTCGTCCACTAGAGGCTCTTCAATGTCAATGAAATTGACATTTTGTGAGTTACTTGAACTCGCCTTCTTTGAGTAGTTCACCTCTCTCTGATTACCCGGACCACACCATTTGCACATTAATCCATTGTTATTGCTATTTTCGACATTCTCCCCAATTGGCTGATTTTGACAATTTCTTGTGAAGTGCCCCCACTCTTGGCATCTTCAACTTTGTATGATAGGCCTTTCATCTAAATCATATTGAAATCATTTTTGTCCTTGTTGTTGCCAATTGTCTCGCTGCAGTTGTCCTCTTCGGCTGTTATTCCTATATTTGCCACTCACTGTTGCTTGTCCACTCTTAGAAGTACTAGGTTTCTCTTCCTTTTCTTTTTGCACTGATAGTTTTTGGTGCCTTGAAATTCCCAGATGTTACAAAAAACATTCTTATGACAAGTGATATTTGTGTGTCCTTCTGCCTTGCAGTCTGAACACCAAATATCCTGTTTCTCCTTCTTCTCATTCTTTGCATCATGTACCTTTTGGTTACGAATCTGCCATGAGGAAAGGATTTGGTATAATGCGCCCCAGATTCGCCCACCAGATTGAAAGGCCGGAAGGAAGGAATGCCTTCCGTGCCAATCTCCGGAGAAGGCCGGCTTCCTATGGGTTTTTTAGTGTTTTAGCTAAGAGTACGGGAAAGAAATAAAAGTGCGAAAAGAGATTGAAATGTGATTGGAGTTGGGTGGGGGGAATAAGCGGCACGACAACGATCAATCACCACTACTAACAATAATTAAATACAAAATACTCCATAAAAACTACAACTATCAAGCATCCTATGCATCCTCTATCTATGCAATCCGGGAATACTTAATCATCAAATACCGGAATCCAGAGTTCAGTATAACAGTAAGCAATGAAATAAGAAACATGAGGCAGAAATGACAAGGAAAGGCAGCATAAAAGATGATGACAATAAGATAGAGCCAAGTATGTGTCTTGCATTCAGAGGCAAACGTATAGCTACAATGGTTCCCTAGCAGTATATTCCCCTTCCACCCTTTTACAATGAAATGGTGTGGCTATTTATAGCCCAAGTTCCCCCCGATTACAATTACGGGCACAAAGTCCCAGACCAGACAATAGGCGACAAAAGCGGCGGAAGGGCTGCTGATGCTGACTCCTGTCGGCGAGGACTATACTTGCAGCAAGGTCTCCCTGAAAGCTGTACAGCTACGTGGCAGTGCGTCGGGTGAAACTTCTAGTCAGCAGGAATGCGGGTAGCTGTGGTAGATGGAACTTTGCATCAGCTTAAATGGAGGCAGCTGGCGTAGGTAGTGCGGTCCATGCTTGTCCTTGTTCCCATCACATCTCGGCTCGAATCCCGAGGCTGGACACTTGTCGAATTCGATGAGTGACACATGTCCGCCTTGAAAGGCAGTTTGTCCAACTTCGCCTGGGATCAGAGCGCCATCGGGTAGCGCAGGTGGGGAACAACGCAGTTGGGGAGGCCTCCGTGCCTTAGCCAATTTCTGGGCTGCTTGATGGATCTTGCCCAACTGCGCACCGGTCAAAGGGCGCAGCCCGACTTCGCTGCGAAGTCGGGTTGCGCACCGGCACTTGGTTGTTTCGGCCGTTGTTCGGACTGCGCACAAAAAGGGGAGCGCACCCCGACTTCGCTGCGAAGTCGGGTTGCGCTCCAGCACTTAGCTGAATTTGCAACCATTGCTTCCCAAGTGCGCACAGGAAGAAGAGCGCACCCGACTGCGAAGTCGGGTTGCGCTCTGACACTTAGCCAAATTCTGCTCCTTTCACTCTTTCCGCACTTCGCATTCCCTAGTGAGCTCCAACTTGAGCGCGCACCCCGACTTCGTTGCGAAGTCGGGTTGCGCCCTGACACTTAGAAATTTTAAGGGAACACTTGCTCGTTTGGGAATTTGATGGGGGAAGTACAAGGGAAAAGGGAGGAATGAAACAGGAAAGGGAGAAAAGGAAAAATGGAGAAAGGGAAGAAGGAGGAGGGAAGGAAGAGCAGCATACTTACAAATTTTGAAAACATGGCACCCCGTGCAAAATGTGGCAACATTCCTGGCGGCTCGCGGGGTGTCGAGCTCGCCTCGACGCAAAGAACCAGGCCTTCATCCTTTGGGCGCAGAGGAACTCCCTTCCCCTGCTTTCCGCTGCTCTGACGGCTTCCTTCCGGGCAACTGTTCTTCTTCAGGTTCACTTTCGGCAGTTGCCTCTTCTGTTTCTCCTCCTGAACCTGAATGTTCTTCACTGTCGGCCTCCCGCTCGCGGATGCGATCGTATGCAGCCTTGGCTTGGTCCCAGATTGCTGCTTGGAAGGGCCCTAGGTCGCTGACCTCTTTCAGCGCTGCGTGAATGCAGCAACCGCATGCAGGTCGATGGTGTTGTATCTTTCTCCCAACTCCTTGAGGGAGGTGTTGATTTTGCAGTATCTTGACACCATCTGGGTGACCTGAGCTTCCTGGACTGGCTCCGCCCAGCTATCAATTTCTGAAGTGTCTGCCTCGAAAGACAGCCAATTCATCTTTACCTGCTCAAGGGTCAGAAACTCGCCATCCTTGACGAAGCTCGGGCACCCGTGTTCAGACAGAGTGTTGAAGGGGGCCAGGCAAATGCTCATTTCATGCTCTAATGCGTCCAGCATCTTCCTGGCGGCCCTTATCTTCTCTGTCTTATCAAAATAAATATGCAAGGTTACCCTTGCATCTGCCCACTCTGAGGCAAGTCGGGACATTGGGGGAAATCGGAGGCCTTTGCGCTCATACTCCTCAAGTTTCATAGCCAAGTCTAGCCATTGCCTCGCTTGGTGTTCGGCCTCCTCTACCACAGGCTTTCCCTGGGCAGATACTTCTTGGATCCTGGATGCGAAATCCAGGACCGATATAGATCTAACAACGTTGGGCTTGCATCCCTGTAGCAGACCAGCCCGCATCACCTTGATCTTGTTCTTTGAAAAGGCCGTCGTCTGTGATGTTTTCTCTTCTAGCTGCGACTGGGCCTGTTTCAATGAATCCTGGAGCTGAGAGACCTGCTCCAGTGCTGCCCTTTTCTCCTCTGACAGTTGTTCGGCTGTCTGTTTTTGCGTTGCGGCCTCCTGCTGAGAGGCGGCCAGCTGGGCTTTCAGTTCATCAATCTCTTGCTGTGCAGACCCCAGCTGCGCGGTGGCCCTAGCCAGATCTTCCTCTAGCTGCCTTGAAGTATTCTGCAGCTGAAACAGCGCCTCCTGATTCTCAAGTCGCTTGACAAGGAGATTATGGTTCTACGACGAATACCGTTGATTTCGTATTCCTCGTTGATGTCATCAAAGCTCTTCTCCTTGACTTGATGCTCATAGTCTGCCTCGGTCATTTCCCGGAGAGGCTTCTTCACTTTTGGAATCAACTTCTCAGTTGTAAGCACTCTCCTGTCCAAGTCGTACTTGGTGCGCTTTACCGGGGCAGCTATCTCCTCGGCTCTCCTCCGTTTGACGCCCTGGAGGAAGGAGGCGGAACATCCTGCGGCCTTTGCTGCCAAAGGTTGGTCGTCTGCGATGCATGAAGTCGAGGTCTTCCAGCATCTGATCTTGCTGCGGCATCTTCCCTGCAAACAGCGAAGCAGGAGGTATTCCAGGAGTGGCCGCTTTTAAGGGCGACGGGTCCTAGGGAAGCGAGCGGGTGAGTGGACGGCGTTGGCGGGGTTTTGAACAGATGATGTGAGTGGCGCGGTGATGTATGTGCAGCTTCGACACGGCCGCGGCGAGGGTTCTAGGGTTTGGGTGAGGGATGGAAGGCGTTAGGGTCTGGGCGAGCTGGTCGAAGGAATGGGGGTGTGGGATGGTTGGATGGTGCGGGAAGATGGGGATGCAACTACGGCTTGCCCTGATGCGATGGGGGATGGCGTTATGGCAGGGCCGGTTGGGACTTGGGGAAGCGGAGAAGTGGACGTACCTGCGGGCTCCGCTTGAGCCGTTGTTTGGAGGACGTCTGCAGCCCAAGTTTCTGCTTCTGCTTCAGGGCTGTCTAGTGAGACGATTTCTGGCGCGGCTGTCCCTGTCTGCGCTGCGGCCGGCTGCTGTGTCGATTCCTTAGGCCGCTTGGCCTTTTCACTCCTCTTCCTCTTCTTTTCTTCTGGCGTTGTAACTGGTTCAAAGGACGGAGAGGATGTTGGGGCTGCAGTCAGCGATGTCCCCACGGTAAACTTGTACCTGGGTCTAGCGGGAGGATGCTGCCGCGGCCGGTCTGCTAGTGGCTGTTCGGCGCTTTTCCGCTGGGGGCCACCTCGGAGTTGACCTCTCGACCCTTGCGCCCTTTCGGGTAATGCTTCAGGAGCTGGAGGCTACATTGGGCCCACTTGATCGCTTGTCGGCGTTGCGCGGAAGTTGCGGGAGTAGACAATTTTGGGAGGGGGACCTCCTTGTATACCTTTTCCTAGCGCCTCGGGGAACGCAATCTCGAAATGCGAAAGGCCGCCACGTGTCAGCGTATTGATCATATAGGGCCGAAAACTCATCATCAACGGCCAGCGTTTTCCGGTTGGATTTATCGTGTTGCGTGCGGCATCTCATCTTCCAGCATTCAATGATTTTGTCCTTTTGCCAGTTGAGGGGCGCCACCTTGGCGAGGAATTTCTTGAAGCCCGCAGATTCCAACCGGTGATCCGGGTTTCGCTCTGGATCATACGCCACCTCTTCGCAGTAAAAATCATGCCATGGAGGCCATGATTGCATCTGCTCAATGTGCCATTCAAGGTCAGCACCTGTTCTGTTGCCCCTTTCCTGCATGATCTCTGCTCGCGGGCAGATATGTGCAAATTTACCCCTGACCCCAATTGGGTCATACTTCCAGCGCTGCGGCAGCATTATCAGACCCATGTCGATGAGTTCTCGCTCGAGGTAGACATGCTGTCCAATCTCGTGCACTCGGATATTCGCCCAGGAAATAGGATATTGAAAAATATGGCCTTTCTTTTTCCCTGGCCGAACTCTTCTTCGACATAGTCCATCTGTCGCGCAATCTCCATCCCGACCTGGTGGTCAATGCAGAAGTAGCGCAGCAGGAACGGTTTCCCCTTGAATCCGTAGATTCTGACCACGATGCCCTGCGTCAACCGGAAGGTGTCCCCGTACTTGTGCTTTCTCAGATAGCTTGTCATGACCTCTGGCGGGCGGGATGCCTCACCATTGAACAGCCCCAGGACCATGCACAGAAATTTAAAATTAAACTCATAGAATGACCCTTTTCTGTACAGGATCTCGGTCCATTCGTACACGGGCAGCGACTCTCCTTTTCATTTACCTTCTTCAAGTTAGGAACTCTGATCCGGTAGTGCATGTGGTACAGGCACAACCATGTGAGGAAGGAGCAAAACCGGAATTCCGTTGACTGCTTCTGCTGCAGCTTGACTAGGTTTGAATGAATGGCGTACGCCAGCCAGTCTGCCCAGTCGAAGAAAATGGGGCGCTTCCCACTCTTTTGCGCTGTGGAGTCGTAAAACTCCCCATGCAGGATACATTCTCCGCGCCGGTGGTACGGGCGTACCACTTTGTCAGAATCACAGCCGAGTACCCATGCCAGGATGATGTATATGTATTTGTTCTCGAACCTGTCCAGGGGTATGGGGCCTGTCGGCCATTGTCCGGCTGCCAGCGGAGTCTTCAGCTCCGAGTCGAGGAATTCTCTCATCCTCTTTGTCTGCGTGAATCTGCCCGTCTGTTCATCCAGATTAATCCTCCTGACAATCGCGCCGGGGTCGTACTGAAGCCCTGGGGCGAACGCTGGCTGGACGCTCTCCCTGAAGAGTGTGAACAACACTCTTCCCTTGTTGTCGCAGACTTGCCGGGCAGCTGGTTTGTAATATGCTACGATTGATTCAATCAGCTCCGGGCATTGATGAACAGGAGGGCACAAGAACCAGTATAGGTTCGATTTATACGCAGCCCCGACATGGTGTGAGGGCGAAACCTTGTCAGCCCACTTTGCAATATTCGGCCGCAGCTTGGTGAGGCTGATAGAAAATTCGCCATCTTTGTACCCGGCCAGGTGATTGACGGGCGGCGGCGGAATTTGCCCTCGACTTCTCTTCGTCCGGGTTTTCTTTCTCTGCTCTTGCGGCGCTTCGCTCTCATGAGCGCTTGATTCAGTCTGTTCCTCAGCTTCGCGCCCTTCGTCGCTGGATTGCGCCTGCACTGGCGCTTTCCCCTTGTCCATTTTCTCTGTTCGAATTGGAGGAGAGAATTCGGCTATCGATTGCTCGGTTCTGCGCTTGCGGTCTCGGAGTCAGCTCGACAATCTGGATTTTCTGAGTATGCCAAGGCCCTTTTTCTAGGCAAGGATTGCAGCATTAATGGTGCGAGGGAGGGAGTTAAGGTGGTTAACTTGAAGTTGGTGGGAGCGTTATAATATTTTGGCGGTTGTGCATGGGTTTAATCTTGAAAAGCGTACCCTAGTTGCAGTTGGTCCTAATGCGCCTTGCTTTCTTAATGACATCGTTTTTGAAAGTCGTGCAATCATTAAAAATTCTTCGAACTTCGTGCTTTTGATGACGTCATAGCCATCTCACGGCACACCTTTTGAGGGAGAATTTCGGGCCCGAAGGACCCAACTTCGCACTATGCCGAATTGCGCTGTCCGGGCCCACACTTAGAAAGTTTTCTTGTTTCTGTGATAGGTCATTCAGGCTGCGCCCAAGATTGAGGGCGCACTCGGACTTCGCCCAAAAATGGCGCACTCCGACTTCGCCAGGTTTGCTGCGAGTCGGACTTCGCTCAAAAAGGGAGGGGTCGTTTTGACACTTAGCCGTTTTCGCTTCTCCCCAGCGCTCTCAAGACGGTGCGCAGCCCGACTTGCGAAGTCGGGTTTCGCACCCGACACTTAGTCAAATTTTTGCCTTTTTTGCCGCTTTCTTTCTCAAACTTCGCACTATCCAGGAGCGATGCCCGACTTCGCTGCGAAGTCGGGGTTTGCTTTAAGTTCTACTTGGGCTCTTGAAAACTAAAAGCTGAAATGCTGAAATAAATATATACATTCTGAAAAAAAATGCAGAAAAGAAATATTTACAAGGAAGGACCCATTGGGTGCCTTCAGCGGTGATAAATTTTGAGGTGGAACCCGTTGACGGGAATGGGGAGAAGTTGTCCCTCCATGTCCCGGAGCACGAATGCATTGAATGGTTCACCGGGCAATCGATAGGGACCCTCCCCAGAGGGCATCAAATTTGCCGTGATTGCCCGGCTTTGCCTTCAGTGAGTCCCACTTCAGCACCAGGTCCCCGATTTTGAAAACTCGGGCGGTGGTGCCTTTTGCAAACCAGCCTTGGGTCGCTTCAGCGTGTTTAGTGAAGGCCTGGTATGCTTTTTCTCTTTCTTCTTCTAACTGCAGCGCTGGCACAGTCTGGCGTCCACTGGATCCCCGTTGACTCTCTCTTCATCCAACATCCAGAGTGCGGGAATTTCTATGTGGGTTGGCAGGACTGCCTCCTTGCCATACACGAGCGCGTAGGGGGATGTCTTGATAGACTTCTTGAATGATATTCTATCCGCCCACAGCGCCCGATTCAGGAGTAGGTGCCAAGTCCTCTTGTTCTTCTCTATTGTCCTTTTGACAATTTTCAGTAGATTCTTGTTGGTGGACTCGGCCAGGCCGTTCCCCTGCGGGTAGTAGTTAGAAGACATCTTGTGATAGATGCCGTACTTGCTGGTGTACTCCGTGAGTACAGCGCCTGCGAACCCCGGACCGTTGTCCGTCACTATTGACTCTGGGACCCCGAAACGGGTGATGAGGCTCTCGAGGAACCCAATGACCGTTTCCTGGTCCGCATTCTTCGTGGGGATCGCCTCTGCCCACCTAGTGAAGTAATCGGTGGCGGTAAGAATAAACTTGTGCCCCGCTGCAGAGTTAGGCGTAATGACCCCGATGAAGTCCAGACCCCATTGCTGAAACGGAGTCTCGGCTTGGATTGGTTGGAGGGGCAGGGGTGCTTTTCTGTTTCTGCCAGCAAATCTCTGGCATTTATCACATTTTACACAGACCGCATGTGCGTCTGCGAAGAGAGTGGGCCAATAGTACCCAGCTACGATGATTTTCAAGGCCGTAGGCCTTCCAGAATGGTGTCCTCCAGGCATCCCGGAGTGAAATTCTCCAAGGACCCTGGGTTGGTCGGTTTTCTTGACGCACCGCAACAGGATGCCGTCAATGTTCTTGAAGTAAAGCCCCTCGGGGCGAAGAGTGTATCTCAAGGCATTTAGCCGAAACCTCCTTCTTTGTGAGGCATTGAGGTGATCTGGACATCTCCCGGTGCAGAAATACCTCACCAGGTCATCTGTCCAGTCACTTTCCTCTGATAAGGAGTTGGCTAGGTTGGTGGTTGTTGTCGGATCTTCCCACTTACAGGCGGATATCTCGGCTGCAGCGCTTCGGGCCAGCTCCTGGCACAAGGCTCGGCCTCTGATCAGCTTTGTTGGCCGTACCTCGATGTCGAACTCCTGGATTTTGGCAATCCATCCTGCTCTCTTGTGACCCGGCTCCCCTTGTATGATGAAGTTCCGGACGTCCGGGTGTATCACGAAGACAGTTGTCCGGCTCTGGGAGACGAAGTGCTCGAACTTTCGGAGAGACTTCATGACTGCGTGAACCTGCCGCTCAATAAAATTGTACTTTTCCTCGTGCGGCTGAATCACCTGGCTTAAGAACGCTATGGGGCGCTCTTCGCCATCGTCTCCCTTCTGAGTCAGGACTGCGGCGTAACTCTCGGGTTCTCCCACCGCGTACAGGATGAAGTCCTTGGAGTAATCTGGGTTTATCAACACCGGAGCTTGTGCAATTCTGGCCTTGATCTCCTCGAAGGCCTGCCTCCTCTCGTCAGTCCATAGGAATTCAGCATTCTTTTTCAGCAGTTCGGCCATGGGTTTGATCACTTGTGCGAAGTCCGGTATGAACTTCCTTACGAAGTTGATCTGGCCGAAGAAGGACTGTAGCCCCTTCTTGTCGACTGGGGCGGGCAAGCGGAGGAGGGCTTCGGCTCTGTCAGGATCCACTGCAAGGCCTTTCTCGGAGATGACATGTCCCAGCAGCTTACCTTCTCTTACCGCGAAGACTGATTTCTTCGGGTTAATGGAAATGCCGAATTCACGACATCTCTCAAATATCTGCCGCAGGTGGGAAGCATGGTCCTCTCTTTTGTGAGAGAATACAGTCATGTCATCCAAGTAGATGACAATGATCTTGTTAAGCAGCTCTCGGAAGGCCAGGGGTCCATGGCTCTCGGAATGTGGCGCCAGCATTGGACAAGCCGAAGGGCATGCGGCGATAGGCGAACGTTCCCCATTTGGTGGTGAACGTTGTCTTATCTTGGTCCTCATCTTTGACCCAGATCTGGTTGTACCCAGAAAATCCGTCTAAGAGGGAGAATCTCTGCGCTCCAGCAACTATGTGGAGGATCTGATCGATTTGGGGAAGCGGGTAATGGTCCTTTAGTGAGGCCTGATTTAGATTTCTGAAATCTACGCAGAGACGAATGTCTCCGTTTTTCTTCCTCACGGGAACCAGATTCGCAACCCAGGATGAATGCTTGATGGGGTAGATTATCTTGGCTTCCAGCATTTTCGGGAGCTCGACTTTCATCATGGCTTCAATCTTCGGGTTTACTGACCCTCCTTCTTCGGAATGGTTTCGCACCATCTTCTAGCTCAATGGTATCAGGATTATCTGTCTGTCATACCCCTTCAAGTCTGGTAGCACCAGGCTACTATATCGGGGAACTCTCCGCACAATGATCTGATCTGTTCGAGTTCCTCTTCGGTGCAGTCCGTTCCGACCTTGATTGTCTTTCCAGGTTCAAGCTCCAGGTCGACGTACTGCTTGGGGTCTACTTTGATCCTGTGTGATATCGCTCTGTCATTCTGATCAAAGAGACTTTCTAGTGTAATCAGTCCTTTCGGGACATGATTATTCTTTAACTGTATCAACCCCTCATATTGCTCGTCATCAGGGTCTCTACCTTCGATTGTACATGCTTCGGTAACCAAAAATGTGACGATCTCCTCGTCACGAGTCAAACACCTGCCGGTGGGTGTCTTTATCGAGCACGAAGGCCTGTAGATGGTACGAACCGGCTTCGGCTTACGGACGGTGTCATCGGCCGGAACGTGCCCTGGCTCCAACAGACGCCAGAATGTCAGCGTGCTTGTTTTTCTCACGTGATATGGCTTTGACATTCAATGAGTCGAATGACTCCATCAGGTCCCAGACCCGATTACGGTACGCCTTGAGGTAGTGCTTCTTGGAGGCGCACTTGTTCGTAATCTGGTTGCACACCAGCTCTGAGTCGCCAAAGATCTGCAGATGCTTTATCCCCAGTCTCTCCGCTTTTCTCAAACCCAAGCACAGGGCTTCGTACTCCGCCGCGTTGTTGGTACAGCTCCAAGCCAGCTTGTAGGTGTAGTCCTTCTGGATCCCGGTCGGGGAAACCAAGAGTACGCCTGCACCGGCGCCATTTTTGCATCGGGCGCCATCAAAGAAGAGCTGCCATAGCTTTTTTGGTGCAGGTCCTACTTCTTTCTTGGCTGACTGGTCAAGCCTCTCAGGCTGAATGACGGTGTAGCGGCCTTGCTCAGTCTCGATCATGGCGTTGAAATCGAGCAAGGAGAACTCATCCTCCACTTGCAACAGCTCAAGAGCTTGCTCTGTCATGTCTACCACCACCAGTTCTTCCGTTGTTAGCTGAACCATGCAGTCCTGCGACTCTTCTCCGGGTATCTTCTCCACTAGAAATGTGGAAGGCTTCTCGTTGTAGATCTTCAGTCTCCTTCCTTTGAAGGGCACTTCCATATGCGAGTAATCCAGAGACAGATACCCACCCAGCTTCGCAGTGAACTCCCTGGAGAGACACATGCCGAAGTAGGGTTCCAAGTCGACAACCACGACTTCTTGAATGACCACTATGTCAAGAGCTTTGTGCAGCCGGATCGGGATATCTTTAATGACACCGACTGTCTTGACAGGGGTGCCGTCTAGTTGCAGCACACCTTGGCTGCTCCTTGTATATTCCATCCCGATTTCGTCGCAGACGGCTCTTGGCATAACAGTCGTGGAGGCACCAGAATCCACCATACAGTTGTGTACGATATACCCTTGCATCCGTAATGACAGATAGAAGGGAGGTGGTCTGTTCTTCCCAGTGGCGGAGACTGTCGGGGTTGAACCAGAACAACAGGTTGTATCTGCTTGCCATATTTCATGCTCTTCAAAGATTCCTGCAGCAGATCAACTTGCCCTGGGAGCAGAAGAGCGTCATACATGCTTATCCTTGCGGGAGTCCTCTTTAGCTCATCCACTATGTTGTAGCCTTTGAAGTGCTAGCTCCCTCCGTTTCTTTCGCAAGCTCATACTTGGTCCGGTATTGCTGCGTGGCCTCGACTCTCTGTCTCTTTGTCAGAGACGGGTATCTCAGCTTCTCCTGGGCTTGTTCTTTGGTCTCAGCTGGAGGCTGAGTTGCGGGAGCTTTCGCTGCGGGAGGCTTGGCTGCAAGCAATTTTTCCTTGGCCGTGTGAGGCCACAGCCTCTTGTCAGGTGGCAGCCCAGCAGGTTGCGCCTTTTCTCTCCTGGCGTATACCTTCAATGGCTTTGCAGCAGCTTCAACAGGCTTTTTGTCTTCTTTGGCAGGGGGCAACGCCAGATCTTCCTCTGGGACGGCAAAGTTGCCTTCATCGTCCAGGATCATGTAAAGTTCTTCATCTTCTATGGCGCTGCCCGCCAGAGTCTGGAGGTAATGTTGGTGCAGTGTGCAATCTTCTTCTGAATGCGGGTCGTTGCACGTGGAGCACCAGTTAACCTGGTCAGAAGTGCCGAGGTTGGTCCTCGATGGCAGCATTTCTTGCGGGGGGCGCCTCGAACTTGCCGTTCTGCGGCTTGATCTTTTGTCGGTGTCGGAGGAGGATATGGCCTCCTTGGAACAGATTCCATCCGGGCCTGCTTCTTCTTCAGTATAGTCATGTCATTTGACATGGTATGATATCCGAGAGGCCGAGCCCGTACCTCTTGGAGGATTTTGTTCCGAATATCATTGTCCGGAGGCGGCAAGCGAGGGGCGGAGGTAATGCAGCCAATGGAGGAGGTGCGAGAATACTGCGCATACTGAGGGGAGCTGGGAGTGTTGGATAATGCGGAGGAGGAGGCGGCGGGTTAGGATAATGAATTTGTGGCGAGCCGTAGGGATTTACGACCGGCGCCGGATTCCATTGCTGCTGGGGTTGCTGTCCTGAAGATGACGGCATCACACCAGAGGCCGATGGGTACTGGGATTGAGGAAAGTCAGGGTAAATGGGTGGTTGTACCCTATGCGGGAGTCTGCCTATGGAGATTATGTCCATTTCAGCTTGTTGGGCAGCTTCGTACGAGGCAGGGAATGAGTCGACTCGGGCTATCTTCAGCGACGAGCGGATGTCTGAGTTGAAAGACCTCGGGTAGTAGTGCGCCGCCTGACCCGCTGAAGGTCGCAGTTCGCGAGGTACTCGTTTCCAAGACCTCGCAAACCGTATGTTGAAGTCCGACACCTCCTCTTGGGGGTGTCGTTGGATGCTTTGGAACTGATGCAACAAAGAAGAGGGATCAGCAGACTCGTTGCATCCTTTTACGAGCCTGCCAGCCAGCTGGCGCCACCCCGTGATAGATCCCTCTGGCAGAGATCTCCACCAGTAGAGAAGCTTTCCCCTTAGGGAAAGGGCGAGCAGACGGGTCTTCACACTCTCGTCCGTAATGGAATGTAGCGCAGCCAGGGCCAGAATGTCCTGGATGTGTTCGTACGCCGTCTTGCCGTAGCCATCGTATGTAGGGATGGACTTTAAGGCAGCGGGGGGCACAGCTTGCTGTCCGACTAGGGCCAAGGGCCCCGTGGAGTCTACCGCCGGGAAGAGATCATCGTCATTCTGCTGAGCAGCCATTTCTTCTTCTCCTCCGGTAGTGTACTCGGTATCGGTACCGTCCGAGGATGTAGATTGCTCTTCAGCCTCGGCCTCTTCGATTTCGGGCTCGGATTCTTCTATGCGAGCTTGGTGGTCAGCCAGCCTGACGCGCTCTCCTGGAGCGGCAATGTCGATTTCGTAAAGGTCAGGCTGGTTTCCCGGATTCCTTGCTCTCCACCTTCTCGTTTGCATGAAGGCGTTCGGACCGGTCTTCACGGACTCAGAGAATATTCAGGTACTTGCAGAGTCGCCAGGTGTTCTGATTTTAACAGCAATGAAGCGAACACCAGTGCTTCGATTCTGTTTTGGGGTGGGAAACTTCCATGTCCCACCGGGCGTGCCAGAGAAACTGTTGGTTACGAATCTGCCATGAGGAAAGGATTTGGTATAATGCGCCCTAGATTCGCCCACCAGATTGAAAGGCCGGAAGGAAGGAATGCCTTCCGTGCCAATCTCCGGAGAAGGCCGGCTTCCTATGGGTTTTTAGTGTTTTAGCTAAGGGTACGGGAAAGAGATAAAGTGCGAAAAGAGATCCAAATGTGATTGGAGTTGGGTGGGGGGAATAAGCAGCACGACAACGATCAATCACCACTACTAACAACAATTAAATACAGAACACACCATAGAAACTACAGCTATCATGCATCCTATGTATCCTCTATCTATGCATTCCAGGAATACTTAATCATCAAATACTTGGAATCCGAGGTTCAGTAATAACGATAAGCAATGAAATAAGAAACATGAGGCAGAAATGACAAGGAAAGGCAGCATAAAAGATGATGACAGTAAGCAGAGCCAAGTATGTGTCTTGCATTCAGAAGCAAACGTATAGCTACAATGGTTCCCTAGCAGTATATTCCCCTTCCACCCTTTTACAATGAAATGGTGTGGCTATTTATAGCCCAAGTTCCCCCCATTACAATTACGGGCACAAAGTCCCAGACCGGACAATAGCTGACAAAAGCGGCAGAAGAGCTGCTGATGCTGACTCCTGTCGGCGAGGACTGTACTTGCAACAAGGTCTCCCTGAAAGCTGTACAGCTACGTGGCAGTGCGTCGGGTGAAACTTCTAGTCAGCAGGAATGCGGGTAGCTGTGGTAGATGGAACTTTGCATCAGCTTAAATGGAGGCAGTTGGCGTAGGTAATGCGGTCCATGCTTGTCCTTTTTCCCATCACATCTCGGCTCGAATCCCGAGGCTGGACACTTGTCGAATTCTGATGAGTGACACATGTCTGCCTTGAAAGGCGGTTGTCCAACTTCGCCTGGGATCAGAGCGCCATCGGGTAGCGCAGGTGGGGAACAACGCAGTTGGGGAGGCCTCCGTGCCTTAGCCAATTTTGGGCTGCTTGATGAATCTTGCCCAACGCGCACCGGTCGAGGCGCAGCCCGACTTCGCTGCGAAGTCGGGTTGCGCACCAGCACTTGGTTGTTTCGACCGTTGTTCGGACTGCGCACAAAAGGGAGCGCACCCCGACTTCGCTGCGAAGTCGGGTTGCGCTCCGACACTTAGCTGAATTTTGCAAACATTGCTTCCCAAGTGCGCACAGGAAGAAGAGCGCACCCCGACTTCGCTGCGAAGTCGGGTTGCGCTCCGACACTTAGCCAAATTCTGCTCCTTTCAGCCTGCTTTCGCACTTCGCATTCCCTAGTGCGCTCCAACTTGAGGGCGCACCCCGACTTCGCTGCGAAGTCGGGTTGCGCCTTGACACTTAGAATTTTCAGGGAATACTTGCTCTGTTTTGGGAATTTGACTGGGGGAGGTACAAGGGAAAAAGGGAGGAATGAAACTGAAGGAAAGGGAGAAAGGGAAAAGTGGAGAAAGGGAAAAGGAGGAGGAGGGAAGGAAGAGCAGCATACTTACAAAATTTGAAAACATGGCACCCCGTGCAAAATGTGGCAACAATACCATCCCCTCTAGGTCTTTCCACATGTCCTGGATTGCCACATGCAAATCATCCCAATCACTATCTAAATCTTCATCTTTACAGTGACTCAATCCTGCAACAACTTGTTTTGCTTCACTCTCCAGATTAATCGCTCTATTAAAAGCTTCTTGATAGGTAGTCGGTGGTATTACCTTCATCTTCTTCTTGTACTTTGGCAACAATCCATCTAGGAACCATCGCCTCTATAATTTGTCTGATGATGTGACTTTTATTTTGTTGATGAGTTCCTTGGGTCTTCTATTGTAAGATTTAACATCTTCGTCCTTTTGCTTTGTGGCATAAATTTCTCCGATGATTTCTATATCATCTTGGAGTAATCCGAATTCCTTGATGAATTCAATTGTCAGTTGTTCCCATGTCATGAAGGGGCTTGTTCTTGCCGTCTTCAAATGCCAGTCCATTGCAATTCCTTGCAATGTTGCTGAAAACAGTCTCAACCATGATTCTTCATCGTCTACCCCATTAGCTTGCCATACTGTCACACACATCCCAATATGATGTTTTGGGTACTTTCCATCACCCATAAATTTTGGCCATTTTTGCTTGCCTGCTATTGCTGCAATATTTGCCATGTTTGCCATCGCTGGCTGATTTTCTTCATTTCTCAATTCTTCCCTTGGCACTTCTTCGCCTCGCACGTCCTTATTAGCAAACAATCTTCGACTGAGTCCTAGTGCATCCACTCTTTGCGATCTCCTCTGTGAATATATGAGTGTTGGCTTTGGTCTCCTCGCCCACGCACTCTCTTGCAGTTGCCCTTGTGCTTGACTCCTGTCCTTTGCACCTATTGGCAATCTCCCCCGCACTTGTGTTAGCGTTACCAACTGTTCAACCTCGTCTCCTTGTGCACTCTCCACTTTGGCACGTCCACTTGTGCAAATGTTCTCCACGATCCCGCCTTCGTTTGCTCATGCTTCATCTCATACTTCTTTTGTTGTTAGAAACATCTACCACCTTTTGTGTGATTCACTTGGACTATCCTCTCCTTGAGGACTCCACACACATTCTACTTTAGGTTCTTCTAGTTCTATTGCCCGCGACTATAGTACTTGGTTGGAAATACTCAAATTTCCGCTTTGCTCAACACAACAGTGTTGGACAATTCTCCAACTCCTCGTAGGATTATGGCTTTTTTTGCAACCTCATCTCCCATGTCCTCACGACAAATAATCCGTCATTCATCGCTCCACGCTTCATGCATGCTAGTTCAAACTTAAAGTGGAAACGACACCAAATGTAGCACGGTGGTGAGTATTCCAACAGTGGTGGATCAAAATGACAAATTTAGAGGCCAGGCAAGACTATAGTCAATGCCATTTCACACCGACTGAACATTCTACTTGAATTACAATCAAGTGATCCACTTATACAATAGGTTATAGTCTACACTTGTACGATAGGCACTTGTATGACGACACTTGAACAACAATTAACTTGCTCAATTGTACAACACTTGACAAGTGACTTGTACGGTAGTCACTTGTACGACAAGTTACTCACTTGAACGACACTATGCAATCCACTTGAACGACACTCCCAATTGCTCGACTCATACGACAACTCTCATACGATGTTGTGGACTGCAACTTCTCGTACAAATATGGCTGCAACTTTGCTTCACACCTGCATATAGAACTTGACACAACCACGATCTACCAATCTACTAGCAACAACAATATCATACAGAACACATATATCACACAGATGAAGGATGAATCATCATTGTATTACTCTGCCTGTATGACATTCACATTACAGGACATCTGCCTTGGCAATACAATGCAACAATGGATCTATAGACAGACTATAGATGCTCTCCTGGCACTTCCTCTCTGATGGTGTCTACAATGATAGTCTCCTTGTGATACATGGTACTGCACAAATGAATGGGGGTCCTATTTAACTTTGGGGCTGGCAATTACCCACAACTGCTACCCGGGACACCTCACTTGTAACTATCCCATTCGCATATGCATAATACATACATTAGCCACACTTTACATTTGCAATTAATCAAACAATGACGTCATCACCCTTGACATCACACTACAAAATTGCATTTCATTTACATTTACATTCCATTTGTATTTACATTTACATTTACATGTGCATTTCATGTGTACATTTCACACTTATTATTACTATGTACACTACTTCGGCTGGTCAGAACTGGCTCCTACAAAAGTTAAATTTGTTAATTTTTTGTAACTTTAGCTTCTTATAATGGTATTTGTGGTTCATTGGAATCTTGAGCAGAAGGGAAAATTTAATGGTGGTGGTTCATTCTTGAAATCACAAATCTCTCTCTGAAATGCTTTTTTATCCTTTACATTTTTTAAACCTATATCTGTTTGTTTAGAAACATGTATTATTTATGTCAAAATGGATTTATTCCCTCCTTTTTTGGGGAATTTAATGTGTTGCTTTGCCAACTTTCCATTCTAGTCGTATTGTCCCGGAATACAGCTTCTTGGACGCACGCGGCTTGGGAGCATACGAAGGAAGAAGCTTGAAGGATATACAAGAAGTAAGATTCAAAAAATTTAAAATCACTACAAACTTTGGAAGGGATATCATGGTGATAGCTATGGGAAATAAGTTTTTCATATTTAAATCGAGAAAATCTATATAGAAACTAGTAGTATGGTATAGATGGAGAAATTAGCTTTTCGAAGGTTTCTTTTATGAAAGAAGGTATATTAAACTCTTTCTGTTATATTGTCTAATCTATGCATTAATGTTTGAGTTCACTGTTTTAAAGTTGTTGAGAAGCTATGTTATTTGAGTATGATATGTGTTGTGTGGAGATATACTAAGAGTTATTTCAATGCACTAAACAACATAAATAATTAACTAATTAGGCTCTCCTGCAAGGACTTTGTCACTTGTTCTTTTTTTTCATTTATGTTTTTATTTTATGTTCCATGGGTATGTGTCTTGAGATTTGGGTGCTGCCTAGGAGACACATTCTGACATCTCGGAAAGTCATCTCGACATCCCAGAAACACGTCTTAACATCCCCGAAACATTTTCTACCATTTTAGAAATATGGCCCATAGTCTCACCATCCCCTTCTCAGGAACTTCATGGAATACAGTATTTATTGGGATTGCAAGAGCAATGGATATTGCTATGGTTAATATCTTGTACAACTTTATGATGAAGACCTTTCCACAATATTCATTCTTAGCATTTTCTATTATTCTGTGCTGATCACGTCTTAAATGTTTTCCATGTAATTAAGTAATGGTGGCCTTACAAATCCATATTAAAAGAATTGGAAAGCATGTTATAAAAGATATTAAAAATGATTATAAAGGAGGTTGGCATTGATTATATTTGGTGAGCCTCTTTTCTTTCATAAAGGATGATCACTCTTCTTGTTTATTAGCAAACTAAAGCCTTAAAGGTTGGAGTCTTGTAACATGTGTCACACATAAACTATTAAACAATTAATGGTAGTTATTGACCTCCAAACCAAGAGAAGAAGCAAATGAACATGAATGATAAAGCACGACCAACCCACTGAAAGAAAATTCTGAGTTTGTATTGGGGTATAAATTACAATACAACATCCTCTATTACAATAAGACAATTCTAGCACACAGCAATGAGCTACTCAAATAAAAAATTCAGCTTGAATTTTATGATACTTCCTTGGATATCCATGTAGAGGGAAGAAAACATACAAGACAGCTAAGCAAGTATGCTTATTGAAGAATTCCTCAAGCTGGAAACTTATTACTTCTACGATTACTGACTAATTAGGAAATAAGAGATTTTCTTTTTTATTTTCAAAGGAAAATGACCAAATCACTTTAGTAGATAGCATAACTAAATCAACAAGGTCCATACTACATAGCTTAACCATTAAGACTTTGGTCATTGTACCAATCATCAATGTAAAGATGTTTTCTAAAGATAGCCTCCTAAGAACACAGCAAGTGAAAAAGTCTGTAAATGCACAATAAAGTATGGAAAAATGTATTTCAACCATAGTTGAGATAATTGGAATCGGATCAGAATCGGCGTGGAAAAGAATATGGAAAAATCGGGAATCGGCAAAAAATTGAGGACAAAATTGGCAAAAAATCGGCATTTTTTCATTGAAAAAACCGAAGAAAATGCAATTTTCATTGAAAAAAAGCTTTTTTCATGCATATCTGAATTTTTCAGGAAAAAATTGGCAAAAATCGACAAAAAATCGGCTAGCCTGTGAATCGGGAAAAATCGGGATTTTTTGCAGATTTTCTCAACTATGATTTCAACATTTGCAATTCCAATTAAGTTCTATTATAAGAGACCATCCTCAATTAGATGAACACTCAGAAAAAAGGCAAATTACATGATGGAGGATATCTTAAAGGCATACTGCAGAAATAGATAAAACAGTTTGGGAAAAGAGTTGTACTCTGTCCTCCACTATATGTACAGGCACTTTGAAAGCAATGTATATGTGAACCTTTCGCATTGACTCGTCTATGCTTCCACATTTTTAGCTATTATGGATCAGAACAGCAGTTCACTCTATGAAGATGCCATCAATGCCATTTTCAATGTAATGGAAGGTAGTTGAGAGGATGAACTAGAGAATATGTCCAAATAGAAACATTAAGATGGAAGACAAGATGATTAATTTATACAGTCATCATTTATAAGATCACATTTCTTAGCATGCATCCCTAAGTCCTAATTCACCACCCATCTACCTAGAAATTCTGCTAGTATCTGTTACTTTAGTATTATCTTTCTAATCCTCGGTTGCTATATGTAACATGATGGTCCTAATGATATTGATTATTTACCATACAGGTGGTTATATCTTAATGTAATATAAATCACTAATAGAATGGTTGCACATTTGCTGTAGTCATTTGGTTTATTGGTAACACCTCTTATTTATTTCCTGTTATAAGACTGGATAATGTTTTGTTACTTGGTGGCAACACAAGATCTTCTAGTGGGAACAATATATAACTAATTTTTTGCTACATCTCTCTCCTTCCCCCAAACTCATTCATTATAATAATAATAAGGAACCATACTCTAACCCACATTCTGACATCTCGGAAAGTCATCTCGACATCCCAGAAACACGTCTTAACATCCCTGAAACATGTTCTACCATTTTAGAAATATGTCCCATAGTCTCACCATCCCCTTCTCAGGAACTTCATGGAATACAGTATTTATTGGGATTGCAAGAGCAATGGATATTGCTATGGTTAATATCTTGTACAACTTTATGATGAAGACCTTTCAACAATATTTATTCTTAGCATTTTCTATTATTCTGTGCTGATCACGTCTTAAATGTTTTCCATGTAATTAAGTAATGGTGGCCTTACAAATCCATATTAAAAGAATTGGAAAGCATGTTATAAAGATGTTAAAAATGATTATAAAGGAGGTTGGCATTGATTATATTTGGTGAGCCTCTTTTCTTTTATAAAGGATTATCACTATTCTCGTATATTAGCAAACTAAAGCCTTAAAGGTTGGAGTCTTGTAACATGTGTCACACATAAACTATTAAACAATTAATGGTAGTTACTGTCCTACAAACCAAGAGAAGAAGCAAAAAAATAAGAATGATAAAGCACGACCAACCCACTAAAAGAAAATTCTGAGTTTGTATTGGGGTATAAATTACAATACAACATCCTCTATTACAATAAGACAATACTAGCACACAGCAATGAGCTACTCAAATAAAAAATTCAGTTTGAATTTTATGAAACTTCCTTTGATATCCATATAGGGGGAACAAAGCATACAAGACAGCTAAGCAAGTATGCTTATTGAAGAATTTCTCAAGGTGGAAACTTATTACTTCTACCATTACTGACTAATTAGGAAATAAGAGATTTTCTCTTTTAATTCCAAAGGAAAACGACCAAATCACTTTAGTAGATAGCATAACTAAATCAACAAGGTCCATACTACATAGCTTAACCATTAAGACTTTGGTCATTGTACCAATAATCAATGTAAAGATGTTTTCTAAGGATAGCTTCCTAAGAACACCGTAAGTGAAAAAGTCTGTAAATGCACAATAAAGTATGGAAAAATGTATTTCAACATTTGCAATTCCAATTAAGTTCTATTATAAGAAATCATCTTCAATTAGATGAACACGCAGAAAAAAAGCAAATTACATGATGGAGAATATCCTAAAGGCATACTGCAGAAATAGATAAACAGTTTGGGAAAAGAGTTGTCCTCTGTCCTCCACTATTGTACAGGCACTTTGAAAGCAATGTATATTTGAACCTTTCGCACTGACTCGTCTATGCTTCCACATCTTTAGCTATTATGGATCAGAACAGCAATTCACTCTATGAAGAAGCCATCAATGCCATTTTCAATGTAATGGAAGGTAGTTGAGAGGATGCACTAGATAATATGCCCAAATCGAAACATTAAGATGGATGACAAGATCATTAATTTATACAGTCATCATTTATAAGATCACATTTCTTAGCATGTATCCCTAAGTACTAATTCACCACCCATCTACCTAGAAATTCTGCTAGTATCTGTTACTTTAGTATTATCTTCCTAATCCTCAGTTGCTATATGTAATATGATGGTCTTAATGATATTGATTATGTACCATACAGGTGGTTATATCTTAATGTAATATAAATCACTAATAGAATGGTTGCACATTTGCTGTAGTCATTTGGTTTATTGGTAACACCTCTTATTTATTTCCTGTTATAAGATTGAATAATGCTTTATTACTTGGTGGCAACACAAGATATTCTAGTGGGAACAATATATAACTAATTTTTTACTACATCTCTCTCCTTCCCCCAAACTCATTCAATATAATAATAATAAGGAACCATACTCTAACCCACATTCTGACATCTCGGGAAGTCATCTCGACATCCCAGAAACGCGTCTTAACATCCCCGAAACATGTTCTACCATTTTAGAAATATGTCCCATAGTCTCACCATCCCCTTCTCAGGAACTTCATGGAATAAATTATTATTGGGATTGCAAGAGCAATGGATATTGCTATGGTTATTATCTTGTACAACTTTATGATGAAGACCTTTTGACAATATTTATTCTTAGCATTTTCTATTATTCTGTGCTGATCACATCTTAAATGTTTTTCATGTAATTAAGTAATGGTGGCCTTACAAATCCATATCAAAAGAATTGGAAAGCATGTTATAAAAGATATTAAAAATGATTTTAAAGGAGGTTGGCATTGATTATATTTGGTGAGCCTCTTTTCTTTCATAAAGGATGATCACTCTTCTTGTTTATTAGCAAACTAAAGCCTTAAAGGTTGGAGTCTTGTATCATTTGTCACACATAAACTATTAAACAATTAATGGTAGTTACTGACCTACAAACCAAGAGAAGAAGCAAAAGAACAAGAATGATAAAGCACGACCAACCCACCGGAAAAAAATTCTGAGTTTGTATTGAGGTATAAATTACAATATAACATCCTCTATTACAATAAGACAATACTAGCACACAGCAATGAGCTACTCAAATAAAAAATTGAGTTTGAGTTTTATGATACTTCCTTGATATCCATGTAGGGGGAACAAAGCATACAAGACAGCTAAGCAAGTATGCTTATTGAAGAATTTCTCAAGGTGGAAACTTATTACTTCTACCATTACTGACTAATTAGGAAATAAGAGATTTTCTTTTTTATTTCCAAAGGAAAACGACCAAATCACTTTAGTAGATAGCATAACTAAATCAACAAGGTCCATACTACATAGCTTAACCATTAAGACTTTGGTCATTGTACCAATCATCAATGTAAAGATGTTTTCTAAGGATAGCCTCCAAAGAACACAGTAAGTGAATAAGTCTGTAAATGCACAATAAAGTATGGAAAAATGTATTTCAACATTTGCAATTCCAATTTAAGTTCTATTATAAGAGATCATCCTCAATTAGATGAACACACAGAAAAAAAGCAAATTACATGATGGAGGATATCTTAAAGGCATACTGCAGAAATAGATAAACAGTTTGGGAAAAGAGTTGTCCTCTGTCCTCCATTATTGTACAGGCACTTTGAAAGCAATGTATATTTGAACCTTCTGCACTGACTTGTCTATGCTTCCACATCTTTAGCTATTATGGATCAGAACAGCAATTCACTCTATGAAGAAGCCATCAATGCCATTTTCAATGTAATGGAAGGTGGTTGAGAGGATGAACTAGAGAATATGTCCAAATCGAAACATTAAGATGGAAGACAAGATCATTAATTTATACATTCATCATTTATAAGATCACATTTCTTAGCATGCATCCCTAAGTCCTAATTCACCACCCATCTACGTAGAAATTCTGCTAGTATCTGTTACTTTAGTATTATCTTCCTAATCCTCGGTTGCTATATGTAATATGATGGTCCTAATGATATTGATTATGTACCATACAGGTGGTTATATCTTAATGTAATATAAATCACTAATAGAATGGTTGCACATTTGCTGTAGTCATTTGGTTTATTGGTAACACCTGTTATTTATTTCCTGTTATAAGATTGGATAATGCTTTATTACTTGGTGGCAACAATATATAACTAATTTTTTACTACATCTCTCTCCTTCCCCCAAAACTCATTCATTATAATAATAATAAGGAACCATACTCTAACCCACATTCTGACATCTCGGAAAGTCATCTCGACATCCCAGAAACACGTCTTAACATCCCTGAAACATGTTCTACCATTTTAGAAATATGTCCTATAGTTTCACCATCCCCTGCTCATGAACTTCATGGAATACAGTATTTATTGGGATTGCAAGAGCAATGGATATTGCTATGGTTAATATCTTGTACAACTTTATGGTGAAGACCTTTCGACAATATTTATTCTTAGCATTTTCTATTATTTTGTGCTGATCACGTCTTAAATGTTTTTCATGTAATTAAGTAATGGTGGCCTTACAAATCCATATTAAAAGAATTGGAAAGCAAGTTATAAAAGATATTAAAAATGATTATAAAGGAGGTTGGCACTGATTATATTTGGTGAGCCTCTTTTCTTTTGTAAAGGATGATCACTCTTCTCGTATATTAGCAACCTAAAGCCTTAAAGGTTGGAGTCTTGTAACATGTGTCACACATAAACTATTAAACAATTAATGGTAGTTACTGACCTACAAACCAAGAGAAGAATCAAAAGAACAAGAATGATAAAGCACGACCAACCCACTGAAAGAAAATTCTGAGTTTGTATTGGGGTATAAATTACAATACAACATCCTCTATTACAATAAGACAATACTAGCACACAGCAATGAGCTACTCAAATAAAAAATTCAGCTTGAATTTTATGATACTTCCTTTGATATCCATGTAGGGGGAACAAATCATCCAAGACAGCTAAGCAAGTATGCTTATTGAAGAATTTCTCAAGGTGGAAACTTATTACTTCTACCATTACTGACTAATTAGGAAATAAGAGATTTTCTTTTTTATTTCCAAAGGAAAACGACCAAATCACTTTAGTAGATAGCATAACTAAATCAACAAGGTCCATACTACATAGCTTAACCATTAAGACTTTGGTCATTGTACCAATCATCAATGTAAAGATGTTTTCTAAAGATAGCCTCCTAAGAACACAGTAAGTGAAAAAGTCTGTAAATGCACAATAAAGTATGGAAAAATGTATTTCAACATTTGCAATTCCAATTAAGTTCTATTATAAGAGACCATCCTCAATTAGATGAACACGCAGAAAAAAAGCAAATTACATGATGGAGGATATCTTAAAGGCATACTGCAGAAATAGATAAAACAGTTTGGGAAAAGAGTTGTCCTCTGTCCTCCACTAAATGTACAGGCACTTTGAAAGCAATGTATATTTGAACCTTTCGCACTGACTCGTCTATGCTTCCACATCTTTAGCTATTATGGATCAGAACAGCAATTCACTCTACGAAGAAGCCATCAATGCCATTTTCAATGTAATGGAAGGTAGTTGAGAGGATGAACTAGAGAATATATCCAAATCGAAACATTAATATGGAAGACAAGATCATTAATTTATACAGTCATCATTTATAAGATCACATTTCTTAGCACGCATCCCTAAGTCCTAATTCACCACCCATCTACGTAGAAATTCTGCTAGTATCTGTTACTTTAGTATTATCTTCCTAATCCTCGGTTGCTATATGTAATATGATGGTCCTAATGATATTGATTATGTACCATACAGGTGGTTATATCTTAATGTAATATAAATCACTAATAGAATGGTTGCACATTTGCTGTAGTCATTTGGTTTATTGGTAACACCTGTTATTTATTTCCTGTTATAAGATTGGATAATGCTTTATTACTTGGTGGCAACAATATATAACTAATTTTTTACTGCATCTCTCTCCTTTTCCCAAAACTCATTCATTATAATAATAATAAGGAACCATACTCTAACCCAAAGCAGAAAGTGTAAGAAAAGAACTCAGTATTGGAGAATGCTTTGAGATCATTGGATAAAGACCGTTTCAAAGGGTTTTAGTTTGAATTCAACAAAATTTAAATTTGAAAAAATTGAAATAAAGTCCAACACGAAATTCAATATATAAATATATTATTATTATTTTTTTAATTGGTTATATCGAATTAAAATGGGCCCTACCCGTACTACATCATGACCACAGTGGTAATGTAATATTACAACTTGGTTGTTATGCATGTATCGCTTGGCAAGACTTGAACCTGGGTCTCCTCCTTGAAGTGAAGGATTTTAACCGATTGAGCTAATGCCATTTGATATATATATATATATATATATATATATATAATCTATCTACATAAATGAAATGGCATGAGCTCAATTGGTTCAATTCCTCAACTTTTTTTTTGTTTTTTTTAAGCAAAAAACCCCTTGCGGAGCCGCCTTGGTCTGAGAGACCACGAACAGGGGGTTCTACACCGTCAAAGTCACCCGGGGGTCGCACCCGACCCCTGTCCGCACCAACATTATCAATTGGATTTTAGATACCCAATTCAGCTTTTTGGTAGGGTGGAGATTTGAACCTGGGATCTCCCTTGGAGGATTGCCCTCTCCTCTCCAACTCACCTACAACACCTGGGTCAATTCCTCAACTTTTAAGGAGGAGATCTAGGTTGAATTTCCAAGAAATATATGTATAATTGCCTTGCTATTGTACTACCTCTATTTGTAGTGGTCGTGATATGGTGGGGCTCCTTTCAATTATGTATGGCCAATTTATAATTAATTAAAAAAAAAAACTATGTATATATATTTAAAAAGTAAGTTAAAAAAATAAACCATATTCTAAAGATAATGGAAATTATTTTATTTGAGACCTCGTTCTTGATGATAAGATAATGGAAATTATTTTATTTGAGACCTCGTTCTTGATGATACATAATTACTTCATGAAAACAAGTTGAAAACAAAAATCATGTTAACAAAAATAACAATGATTCACCATAATTTTATTCGAGGCTTTCTCATGTAAGTTAAAAAAATTAATCATATTGTATGCTTTATTTACTCTTTTAGACATTAGTCATGCCTAGGACAATTATTTTCATCATGCCCTCTTTTATAAATCTCACTAGTCCATATTGAAATTCTGTTAACATTCGATAAAACCCTTGAAATCGTCAAATTTTGATGGAAATTTTGATACTTTTGGTTGACAGCATGAAAGAATCAAATGATAGAACAGCAAGCAGGAGTGTGAAATGTAGGACAATTTTGTAGACCTTTACACCATAATCCGATCATGACCCTTAATGCACGAAACTCATTGCCTAATTCAAAACCTTTATGACTTCCCTAAAGGACACAGTCCCCAACATTGACTGCCCGACAATCATGAATCACTGCTTGTGTTGGGAATCCCAGCGATGATGGAGCACAAGCAAGAATGTTAGTGTCATGGCTGGTAGCAGTTATATTCAAATTCAGAGAATCCATGGCTGTGAAAGTATTGCACGCACTCCGCCACAATCACAACAGTGCCATCATTTGAGTCTCAGGCCTTGTGTTCCACCATTGCTAGGATCCACAATGCAAGCATTGATTCATGACCCGCTGGGCAGTCCATACTGGAAACTATGTCCTTTGGGGACATCTTAAGAGTTTTGAATTGGGCGATGAGTTGTGCATTCAGGCTTGTGAGTTGATTATTGCTTTAGGGGTCTGCGAAATTGTCTTACATTTCAAGCTCCTGCTTGCTCCAGCATTGGATTACCTTAATGCTGCAGTGTCAAAATTTTTAATTGAATTTGACTATTTCAAGTTTGGGATTTAAGGGGCTTTATCAAGTATTGACAGAATTCAATCCAGACTTGTGAGACTTTTGAGAAAGGGGATGATGAAAATAATTGTCATAGGCTTGACTAATTTCTAAAAGAATATATAAAGTAAGTACTATTTTTTCAATTTACATGACAAAGCACTGAATAGAATCTTGGTGAATCATCCGTTAGTTTTGTTAATATGATTTATATTTTTCAACTTATTGGAACCTTGGTCTCCACCTTAAAAGTGAATGTATTGAATCAGTTGAGCTCCTGCCATCTGATACATATTATATTGGTATTACAATGACTTGGTAATTATTCATGTCTCGTGCTTGGCAAGATTTGAACTTGTATCTTCTCCTTGAAAGTTGAGGAGTTTAACTAGTTGAGCTCATGCTATTTAATAATAAATATTTTAGTGTATATATATATATATATATATGGGTTATATGAGATTGGAATGGTCCAACCCGTATTACATCATGCCCACATAATGGTAGTACAACAGCTTGGCAAGATTCAAACTTGGGTCTCCTTCTTAAAAGTTAATAACCAGTAGCCATTTGACATTATCAATAAAATGGCATTAGTTCAACCGGTTATATTCCTCAACTTCACGGAGGAGACCCAGGTTCAAATCTCCAAGCTGTTGTAACACCACTATGTGGTCATGATGATGTACAAGTGATGTCCATTTCAATCCCATATAACTGATTAAAAAAATAATATAGGTATATATGAAATTTTTTGTTGAACTTTATTTTGATTTTTTTCCAAATTTTAATCTTACTGATTTCGAACTCGAACCCGAACCTTGTGACATAAGTTGAAAGTAATCATCATCTACTTCTTGATGATAGGGTTAGTCTATTTAGGGACTATCATCTATACAAGGACTCTGTATGTTCACTTTCCACCTTCTTTTGCTATGTATATCAATTGCACATGGATCCTTTTCTCTGGGAGAATGTTCTCTTTAAACATAGTGCACTTCAAGAGACACCTAGACACACCACAGTAATTATTTATTTTTTCTATCCTGTTTTGCATCTTGGTGGTGCTAAGGAGCTTCTAGGTACTGCCATGCCACTTACAGTTGTTGACACATAGGTAAGAGTGGAGACAATGTTCTTGTTCACCTATTAAACTGGAAGGATCTCAGCATTTCCACTAAAGAGACAAGGTTTACCCTCAACAGTGAGGCTCTCAAATCCTTGCAAGGAAAAGCTTGCATCATGTGTTTCCATTCCTATTACAGTTCATCAACCTTAGGTTTGCACAGATCACATGGCCTAGCCCTCCTAGCCTTGGGCACTTCTTGATTGATATTTTTGGTTCCTCAATTGGCAAATTCAATGTGATTATGAGCACATCAAATCTGTTGTTCCTACTGCAGTTATTGATGAGTGACAAGAATATTATGCAGTTTCACTGCCAACTCCATGGTCTACACCAACCCCCATTTTATTGTGGAATCCCTCCTTCCCATGGTTATCCACTTGTACTTCTCTTGATTCACATTTACTAGGGTTTATTCCCTCTAGTTTATCACTGTTGTTTCTTTTAACTTTGTAAGAGCATTTATTTGGTTTATAGTCATATTTGTTTGTGCTTGTAGGTTTCTCTTATCCCTAATACATCTTGTTGTAATATGCTGTTCTTTTGAGTCCCATTGACCTATTTTGGTCATTTGCAGATATTAGTATAATTTGAATTTCTAGGACTTGTGATTACGTGGTAATACCAGTTTGCATCTTATCTAATCTATTTTTTACCAGCTAAAATAATATGCCTACCTGTTGGAATATGATGTTTTGCTTTCTAATTATTATTTTCAGCAGCTAATGAATAATATTCTATGATTCAATTAAACAGATATATGCAGCAGATTTGATTTCTCCAAATTCTAGGCCACCTCCTTTCACAGATGGAACCCCAAATGAAAGTGTTGCTGATGTATTTGTTCGTGTGACACAACTAATGTCCATTTTAGAAACACAATATTCCAGTGAGAGTGTAATTATTGTCTCACCTGATTCAGACAACTTGACGATTCTTCAGGCAGGTCTGATTGGACTGGATCTACGAAGGTAAAGATCTGGAAATTGTTTTGATCTAATGATTTCTGCACAAATACACTTCCTGAGCTCTTTTCCTATTTCAGGCACAGTGAACTTTCATTTAGTTCTGGGGAAGTCAGGTACGTGGATATAAGGAGTATCCCTGCTCGCAAGGAACCTGTTTCAGGACTCTTCAAATGCCTAAAACCTCCAAATTGTACCCAGTACATAACCAAGTAGTTTGATCACTGGCCCTGTAAATCAAAGTTGTTTGGTGTAACTTTTTATTGAATTGTATCCTTGTGAGCTCTTTGATAGCCCACCGATGGTCTGCATTCCCTACAGAATTAGGTATTGCAGAAGGAGAGAAAAAGTAGATCTCAATGTTTCAATATACTCACAAATGTTCCTAGTATAATCTGGTGCTAATGGGAAGCAATGCTTTATTTACTAATCCAATTGATCTGAGCAAAGCCGACAAAGGCAAAATAATTGTGTCAGGTGTCTCAATTTCATCTTCCAATGTTCAAGCTTGAAAACTTATTCACATAAATATTATAATTTCTGCACATAAATTTGATATTTTTCATGTCCATAGTGTTCCCATATATAATATTATACATGAATTGCATATGGTGTTCTATTCTAGCTCAATTTTCTGCTTCTTCGTCATGACATGTACCGATGTTTCCATTCTTTTCTGCCCCCAAAATCATCCCTTCTTGTTTTGTTCCCACTTGTATCTTTATTCCAGGCGATAATAATAGAATCCACATACTTTTGGGAACAACTAAAACAGTTTGGCTGTATTTATTCCTTGAGTAACTCAAATTTTCCAATACTACGTTAGTTGTCATCTCTAAATGTGTATTACATGGTATTGAAACATAAATAGTAGAGCTTGCCTCCTAGAATTGAATATGGTAGGAATCAAATTAATCATCTCTCCCTCTCTCTGTGTATATATATATCCCCAAGAGTTAGATTGATGCACTTGCAGGCAATAGCTAATAATGTGGTCTAACATGGGCTTGTGTTTTCAGCAATAACTATCAGCAATGCTGAAAAGGAAAGTTTAAGGGGGATTGGGAAAAGAAACTGTTGTGAAGTAATGGCTTTATATTGCAGACTGATATACCATTTGAGTGTGAATAAATATATAATAACGTGGTCTAACATGGACTTGCGTCTTCAGCAATAACTAACAATGCTTAGAAGGAAAGGTTAGGGGATTTGTGAAAGAAAATAATATTAAGTTGTAATGTCCCAAAAATAAATATTTTTGTAAATGTCTCCTACACTTAATTATAAAAGTGAAAAAGGGGTTCATGTGGCTAGGAGACATAACTTAAGTTGTGTTTATTTATGTTTTATGTTTTTATGTTGTAATAAGGTACTTTAAGTGATTTTAGGGTTGGGAGATGTCAACTCCAAATTAGAACCTCACCCTATATAAGGGAGTGAGACGTCCCATTTTGGGCATGTTATGTTGATATCGGAATTGAATATTGAAACCCTAGAGGTTCCATGAGTTGAGATTGCAGGTCTTGCTCATTCCCATAGTGCATTGGAGGTGCATGGTTGGGGTCTTGGCAATATCATTGCAGGTGTTATTGCCCTAAAATATCAAAAATATAAAAAGAGGCATCCGTGAGGAGTTCGTGGCATTTTTGGGAGCATTTGTGTCATGTGTTTCAGATCTGTTGGCAGCCCCAAACCCTACGCTTGTATTTGGGGTCATTTTTGAGGAGTTTTTGCATCTGTTCAGCCTTGGGGAGCTGTTGTATTGGTTTGGCAATATTTAATATATGATACTGGCTAATTTCTCCTCATACTTGTGTTATTTTATGAGCAATTTCTGAGTTATTTCCTTGCTGTATTTAATTTCTGCATTTTCATAGTAAGGGTTTGCTGTTTCTTAAAAAGGAACATTACATAAGTGTAGTAGCTCGCTACTACCATCATGCTTTGAATAAAGATCCGTCGCACAAGCTAAGGAAGAGACAAAGCAGTGCATAAATCAAAGATAATTGGCTGAGTGTTTGAAAGAGTGCACCCTACTTCGTCGGAGTGTGCGCTGCTCTGTCCAAGTGCATCCCGCTTTGTCATAAGTGTGCCTTGTTTGTCATAATGGATAAGGATGATGTGTCCTATTGTAATTATCACCATTGTACACCGCATGTTAATTTTGACTATAGTTAGAAATAGAGTAGGCTACATTTTCAAGTATAAATAAGAGTTTCATACTCATTGTAAGGGTCTTTTGGCTATCTAGCATACCAAAGCTACTCTTTGGGATCAAGTTGTACTTATCGTTATGGATAGCAAAAAATGAAAGACTGTGCATGGCTTTTTCAATCAACTATGTCTATGACCTCTTGTTTATGAATGAGTGGAATCAGTGGCTCTGCCCTTCTTCCCTCTATTAGTCCTTTCTTTCCTTCTACTATAGGTTATTCAAAGATTTAACTTAATGCACTCAAGACATTTATTCACTATTGGATTTTCCAATTGTACCAAAGCTAATCTCGCTATGGCCTTTGGTCGTATTTATTTTACTGTAATTGCTCAAGTTTTCTTGCAACATTTTGCACACAATAGTAGATCAGGTTTATTTTATGTACTTAGTTTAGGTTTCACATTATTTTGATTAGTTTAGTGGGAACTAGCCTGAATCCGGAGGTTGGGGAGCGTAAACTCCTTCCCATCCATTTGTTGAACTGCAGTCATGGGTGCAAATCTCACTTGACAATTTTTGTGTTCTATAACATCAATGCTTAGAAGGAAAGTTTAAGCTGGATTTGGGAAAGAAAATGATGTTAGGCAAGGAACTGTAAAGTAGGATTATTATTGAAATCATTTTCATACTCTGAATTTGTACAAGGTGTTGTGCTTTAACAACAAATGGGGTGCATTTGTAAGAGCATGACCTAGGTGTAAATTCCCACACTGCAATGAGGCAGTCCATACCTTTCGACACACTCATAATAAGGTGGCATTGATGATGCTATTAAGTTGTAATATGAGAGGGGCCTTGTCCCGCCCCCAATTCGCCTATGTCATAAAAAACAATAACAAATTAAACAAAAAAAAAATTAAAATAAAAAAGGATTCAGTCTTTGAATATACCTCTAGGAGAGAACCTTGCCTTGGATATTATAGATCAATCCCAATTAGATACATGCACACAATGGCAAAATACAAGACAACGATCTTGTTTACATTGATGCCTGCACACACAAACCCTGAAGGCAGTATCCTAAATCCTTAGTGGATCTATGGTGAGGGAAGACTCTAAAGCACACTTGGAAGGACACATTTCTTTATATGTTCATTTTCATCAAGTTACTGCTATTTTGGGGTTTGAACCAAGTCACCTTTGTTCTCTCGCCCAAACCTAATATAGTAAATATCAACAAATATCATAGCAATCAGTTTAAGCTATATAGGACATATTGACTCCTTTTGATATGGCTTATGATGTTTCTGTTGCCACATTTTGCTAAGGGGTAAATTTTTTTGAAAAATTACTGCTGCAACTTTCGGACCAGATTCTTCCCTTCCTCCTTCCTTTCCAGCTTTGTCCAGGTAGTCTTTGCATTTTCAGTTTCCAGTTTCAGTTTCCCAGTGTCCAGCAGGTTTTGCAAGGTTTGGGAAAAGCCCAAATTTTTCTAAGTTAGGGGCACTCCCTTGGTCACTCACTTTTGGAGCGATTTCGGGAGTCGCTCCCTCTTTTCAGTGATTCCTAGCCTTGCGCCTCTCTCCGACGACCGACGACAACCCCAGGAAGCAAAGCAAGTGGGAGAAAATTGATTGAAATTTGTCTAAGTGTAAATTTCCTGTGGTCGCTCCATTTTGGAGCGACCTCCGTCGTCGCTAGCTTTTTCCAGCGACCCTCGGCGTCAGCGACCGTCGGCAATGAGCAAAACGTAAAAAAATTCTAAGTGTGAAACGACGACGCCGGTCGCTCCCTTTCCAAGCGACGCCCGTGGTCGCTCTGTTTTCCAAGCGACGCTCGTCATCGCTCCTTGTTTCAGCGACCGTGGTCGACGGGTGGAAAATAATGAAAAATTGTCTAAGTGGTGAGATGACGTCGGTCGCTCGGTTTTTCAGCGATCGACGACGGTCGCTTGGTTTTTCAGCGATCGACGCTGATCTCTCGGTTTTTTAGCGACCAAGGTCAATAGGGAGAAAATTGATTGAAATTCGTTTAAGTGTTGGTGTTGACGCCGGTCGCCCCTTCCGCCAGCGACTCCCGTCGTCGTCTATTTCTTCAACGACCGTCATCAAGTGCAATATTCAAAGGTCGACGCCGATCGCTCCATTTTGGAGCGATTCCCGGTGTCGCTGCAGCATTTCAGCGATCGCAGGCGAGAGTCTCAAAGAAATGTTAAGGCAAGGAGGATGTTGACACCGGTCGCTCATTTTTTGAGCGACTCCTAGCATCGCTGCCATTTCACAACGATTTTTGTCGCCCCCCCATTCAGCGACTGTGAGCAGAAAAAGACGGAGTTGCAGATTTCTCTAAGGCAAAGTGCATCTCGGGTTCGCTCCATTTTGGAGCGACTCCCGGGGTCGTTGTTTATTTTAAGCGACTTTGGTCAACCCCCTCAGTTTTCAGCGAACCTCAGGCTTAGGCAGAGAATGTACGGATTTCGAGATTTGGGCCTGTCAGAAAGGGACCAAAGGCACACTTCAAGTACAGGGTAGGTGAGCATTGACAACAGTTATTCAACAACAAATGGTACTGCACCTACCGCATTAATCAGACGCGCCTTCTCAACCACCAGATCTGTCCGGAGCTGTACCAAAGTTAGGTGAATCTTGTTGCAGGTACGCTCACGGCCAGCAGAGGTCAAATCTCGGCAGCTTTTGCAGTCTTTGGGTTTTGTGCATCATTGTAATTGGGGGGAAATTTCTGCTATAAATAGCAGTCTACTTTCATTGTAAAAGGGGGGAAACATATTGCTAGAAAGCTCTGCTGTAAACAAACACTTGCTTCTAATACAAAGCATACTTGGCTCTGACATTTGTCTCTTTCTTTTATGCTGCCTTCTGCAAGTATTTCTGCTTATACTCATTTATTTTTCTGATTGCTGTAATTCTGCATTTTGGATTAAAGCATTGGCAATTAAGCGAGTTTGGAATACCGAATGGGGGATACATAGGAAGGAATAACATTGTTAGTTTCTGTTACGTGTTTTGTTTTGATTGCTGTTGGTTTGGGTATTAGATGGTAATCGTGTTGCTTGTTCTTTCCCACCATAACTACATGCTATTTACATTTCTTTTTGCATTTTACAAATCGCTCTCCTGTTCTTTTATCTAAGAACCCCCAGTAGTGTAGTATAGGAGTCGGCCTTCTCCGGAGATTGGCACGGAAGGCATCTCTTCCTCCCAGAATTTCAATATGCTGGGCGAATCTAGGGCGCAAAAGATTAAAATCCTTTCCTAATGGCAGATTCGTAACCAATAGTTTCATCCCAAAAAAATGATTTACAAGCTTCATCCATATCATTTCAATGCATACTTATAGGACAATTTACAATTCTTCAACACCACAAGGATTTATAAGCGTTCTCAACATGTGGCAATTTTCAAATGACCTACTAGAAAAGAACAATGGACATGCCATTGGTGTCTTGTAGTAGAAACTCATAGCAGTTGGCAGATTATCAAGTGTAGGAGAATTTTTAGATGGCATCAATCTTAGACATGCCTTCCAAATTTTAGTTTTTAGTTCTTAAAAGGAAAAGCATAAATAAAAAATAAATTATTCTATTTCTAACCCTAATGGAAATCTAATGGAAAGTGAGTTTTGAATTGGACACATTTTGAAGGAGCATTTTTAAAATATTTTCACATTGGTTTTTATTGACACCTGGCAAAGTGCATCTATGGATTTTGTTGAGCAAGAATTTCCCCAAAAGGTTGAAAGTTGTGAGAGAGTGTATTTATCTAGAGAGTTAAGAGTTGGAGGCAGCTGTGAAGACATGGAAAATGAGAAGTCTTCAGATCCAAATGGTCTTTTACTAGAAAAATATAAGAAGATGGGAAAGTAGTTGGACTATCTTATCTTAAAATGGTGTGAGGAATTCATCAAGAAATGAAACGAAATATTATTAATGTCTATAGTGGGCAAAAAAGACCCAAGGGACTATAAGAAGTACAATAATGACTGCCAGCTAGCAGGCTAAAAGCCCGATGTTAGGATCCTCGATTCCAACTTATGGCTTTTTAATGAGATTAATGGGAGGTATTAGAAATTCAAATAAATGAATCACAGTTTTACAAAGAATCACAGTTTCACTGGTAGGAAGGTCCCTCCAATGTATTTAATAAACAATTATATTCTTTGTCATTGATGCTTTCCTACAACAATACCTACCCTATTTTATATCTATCTATAAAAACTATTATGAAAGGACACGATGGTCCATTTGTAATTATATAAAATAATCAGTTAATTAAGTGATAAAGTAAGGTTAGGATGTGGAATCCTAATATGCCACCTTGTTGAACCTTGTATATAGTGTGAACACATTTATATTGTTTACATAGCTTAGGATACAAATATTTCTTGTTTGGAGAGCAATTGTAGGGAGCAATTGGACTAGGTCTAAGTTTAGGTTTTGTTTCTTAAATTTTGCATCTCGTCTATGTTGAGCTATGGTTGTTGTGCCCAAGATCTATAAAATGTAACCAAATTGTAGAAGAAAATAATTGATTATGTGAATTGAAATCACATTTGGTATCAGAGCGGAGGTGAAGTGCTCTTTCTCAGTGGATTGCCCATCACGTAATAGTGAGTTTAGTTTTATTAGAGAAGAGAGAGAAATCTTTGCATTGAAGGCGTGTTCGTTGCAAGTGTTGTGACGTTTCATTGCGCGACGACATCACTGCATGTTCATTCTGCGTGAGATGGTCACTGGGATAACACAAACTCTGCACTTTGAGGAGCTGTGTAACCAAATTTAGACCATGAACGCCTGAGAGGAAAAGCAGAACATGTGAAGTTCTCATTCGTGTTGTTGTGCAGATTCTGCTGCAGATTCATTGGGTGATTCGATTGGCTCATGCTAAGCGCAGACATAGTTGACATCGCACAGAGAGGAAAGCAAGTCAACTGTTGAATGTTGTGTTGTGAAGTGTTGCAGGCCCAGTTCTGTTGAACGTTGTTGAAATATTGAGAGCATGCTGCAACGTTCAATCGCTGAAACGTGCGCTGAGAAGAGACGATTCACGTGACGTCGCATGAAGGACGATTTGTGGAGGAGAAGTAGTCCGCGATTGCGGAAGCCTTTCGGCGTGCCCGTTTAACACTTCCAAAAAAATTTGGCTCGCAGGGTGCTGCCCCTTGGAACCCCGTTCAGGGGCCTAAATTTTATTGTTGAGAGGTGGTCTGCGTTGAGTGGAGGTCTGTGTTGAGAGGAGCTCTGTAGTAAGTAAAGAAGTTTGTGTGAAGCCGGTTACACAAAACAAGTGTTGAAACAAATTCAGCAACAGGAAGAACACAACAGCAAGTGTACACTACAGGAGGTGTTTGTTGAAAACACAGAGAGGAAGGCTGGTTTTACAATACCAGCAAGTTGCACAGATCTGAGAGGTATAACAGAATTAATATATATATATATATATATTTGTTTGTATTTTTTAATAAATTTATTTCAATTTGTTTTTTAATAATTTAATATATTTTGGCTTAAAATCAATATCTTTGTTAGTATATTTGATTTTTTAGCTTAAAATATTTTATTATTAATTAATATTATTGATTAAATTTATTGCAAACATAATATAAAGGGGTAAAATATTTTTGCTAAGTTTTGTTACTAATGGCTGGTAACAATAATCTTCCTATACCTGAGTTTAGTGGCCTAGATTATGAGTACTGGTCCATCAAGATGAGGACCTTACTCATTGGCAAAGGACTATGGGATATAGTCGAAGAAGGTTATGCAGAACCTTCAGATTGGACCACCTTGAGTGCAGCAGATAAAAAGAACAAGAAAGATGCCCAAAAGAGCAATTCTTCTGCCCTCTACCATCTCCAAGCAGCTTTGGAGAAGAGCATCTTTCCAAGGATTGCTTCTTGTTTATCAGCCCAAGAAGCATGGAAAGCCTTGAAGGATAGTTATCAAGGTAGTGATCAAGTGAAGCAAGTGAGGCTTCAAACCTTGAAGAGGGATTTTGAAAACTTAAAGATGCAAAATGATGAAAATGTTGGTGATTATTGTATTAGAGTAAAATCCATTGTAAACAAAATGCAAACCCTTGGAGATAACATCAAAACTGAAGTAGTGGTGAAGAAAGTGTTGAGGACACTTCTTCCTAAATGGAACCATATAGCTATCATTATTGAAGAGTCTAAAGATTTATCTACTTTATCTTTTGATGCTCTAATTGGTTCCTTGATGTCTCATGAAGAAAGATTACAGGGTTCTACATCAACAAGCTATGGAGGTGATGAGAAAGCATTCTCATCCAAAGAAGGTGATAATGCACAAGGAAGAGGACAAGGAAGAGGACAAAGGAGAGGCAAAGGAAGAGGACGAGGTAGATCAAGAGGTGGCAATCAAGGAAGAGGAAGAGGTGACAAAACAAATAAATCTTGTTACAATTGTGGCAAGGTTGGTCACTTTGCTAAATATTGTTGGTCCAAGACTTCTCAAGATGGGAGAGGTCAATATGGAAACTATGGAGAAGAGGAAGGAACTTCAAATTTGTTTCTTTCTTATGGAAAATCAGATTCCAATCTCAATGAAACTTGGATTTTGGATACTGGTTGTTCCAATCACATGAGTGGCAAAGAGGAGCTCTTTGCTACAATGGATTCCTCCTACAAATCAAAGATCAAATTGGGAGATGACAAAACACTACAAGTTGAAGGCATGGGAGCCATGGAGGTTCCAACAAAAGAAGGCACCAAGAAGGTAAATGACATCTATTACACCCCCAAACTCCAACATAATTTGCTTAGTGTTGGACAAATAATGGAAAAGAATTATAAGCTTGTTTTTGAAGATGGAAAATGTATCATTTTTGACAAAAACAATTGTAATAGAGTTGTTACACAAGTACCTATGACAAATAATAGGTTGTTTCCTCTTAAGTTTGGGGAACAAGGAGGTGCTCAACTTGCTAGTGTAGCTATTGCTAATCCAAGTGTGCTTTGGCACTTGAGATTTGGTCATCTTAATTTTGCAAGCTTGAAGTTGTTGACTTCTCAAGCTATGGTGAGTGGACTTCCAAGAGTTGAAGAACACAAGGAGGTGTGTGAAGGATGTGCTTTGGGAAAGCACTCAAGATCAAAGTTTCCAAAGGGACAAGCATGGAGAGCAAGCCATCCACTACAATTGGTGCATTCGGACATTTGTGGTCCAATGCAAACCAAAAGCATTGGTAACAACTCTTACTTTCTCACTTTCATTGATGATTTCTCTAGGATGTGTTGGATTTATTTTTTGAAAACTAAAGATGAAGCTTTTGATTGTTTCATAGATTTCAAAAATAATGTAGAGAATCAAAGTGAGTTTGTTGTAAAGAGTCTAAGGACTGATAGAGGAGGAGAGTATTCATCTAATGCATTTCTAAAATTTTGTAAAGATTATGGGATAAAAAGGCAATTCACAACTGCCTATACCCCACAACAAAATGGTGTGGCTGAAAGAAAGAACCACACTATAGTAGAAATGGCTAGATCAATGCTTCAAACTAAGCATCTAAGTAACATGTATTGGGCTGATGTTGTAAGAACTAGTGTTTACATTTTGAATAGGAGTCCTACTTCTAGTTTAGATGGGATTACTCCTTATGAAGGATGGTATGGCAAGAAGCCAAATGTAAAACACTTTAAGGTTTTTGGTTGTCTTGCATATGCCCACATTCCTGATGAGCAAAGAAAGAAACTTGACCCCAAAAGTCAAGCATGTATTTTTGTTGGATATTGTGAGTCTTCCAAAGCATATAGGCTCTACAATCCCAAAACACATAAAATTGTACTCTCCAGGGATGTAATTTTTGATGAAGGGGGAGAATGGGGTCATCAAAAACTTTTTGTTGATGATGGATCTCATGATGCAAGTTCCTCTCAAGTGCAGCAAGTGCAGCCCAAAAACAGCAAAGGAAGTCCTCCAAGCCCAAGTATGAGTACTACTTCAAGTACAACAGATGCTACTCCAAGTCCTTCTCCACAAATATCAGTAAGTTCTTCACCAATGGATATTGATTCTCCATCTAGAGGTAAGAGAACACTTCAACATCATCCATATTTTCAAATGTTGGATAAGAATTTCCAGAAAAGATACACTAGAAGTCAAGCTAGTGAAATGAATGCAGTTTTGAAAAGACTTGAAAATCTGCATATGTATGGTGATGATGATTCTCAAGAACCTAAGGGTGATGTTGTAAATTATGCTTTAATGACTAGTGTTGAGCTAGAGCCATCTAGTTATGAAAAAGCATGTAATTTTGATGTATGGCAACAAGCCATGAAAGAGGAAATGACCTCTATAAAAAAGAATGATACTTGGGAGCTAGTGAAGCTTCCTAAGGGCAAGAAATGTGTTGGATGCAAATGGGTCTACAAGACCAAATTCAATGTTGATGGAAGCATTGAAAGACACAAAGCAAGACTAGTAGCAAAAGGGTTCACTCAGAAGTATGGGATTGACTATGAGGAGACCTTTGCTCCTGTTGCTAGACAGGAGACAATCAGATCAGTACTTTCTTTGGCTGCCCACAAAGGGTGGAAAATTCAGCACATGGATGTTAAAAGTGCCTTTCTCAATGGGTACTTGAATGAAGAGGTTTTTGTGCAACAACCTCAAGGATTTGAAGAACAAGGTAAGGAGAACCTTGTCTACAAACTAAAGAAAGCACTATATGGCCTCAAGCAAGCACCAAGGGCATGGTACTCACGCATTGATGGCTACTTTCAGAAGTATGGATTCACTAGGAGCAAAAGTGAACCTACTCTCTACTACATGAAACAAGGTAAAGACATTCTCATTGTATGCTTATATGTGGATGATCTAATATTCATGGGTAGTAGTGCTAAGATGAATGAGGAGTTCAAACACTCCATGATGAAAGAATTTGAAATGAAAGATCTAGGTTTAATGCATTACTTCCTAGGCATGGAAGTACATCAAACAGGTAAAGGGATCTTCATATGTCAACACAAATATGCTCAAGATATGATCAAGAAATTTTCTATGGAGCAATGCAAGTCAGTTGCAACTCCAACGGGTCATGGGATCCAATTGAGCAAAGATGATGGAGCACCAAAAGTTGACATGACCACTTACAGGAGCATGGTTGGGAGTCTAATGTTCCTCACCAACACAAGGCCGGATATTCAGTATGTTGTTTCTCTTGTTTCAAGGTATATGGTTGATCCATATGAACTTCATTTACAAGCAACTAAAAGAATTTTGAGATATGTAAAGGGTACATTGGATTTTGGAATCCATTACCACAAATGTAATTCTGTAAAATTAGTTGGCTTTAGTGATAGTGATTGGGGCAGCAATATAGATGATAGAAAATCTACTTCAGGGAATTGTTTTAGTCTTGGGTCAGGACTAATTACATGGAGTTCCAAAAAGCAGATTGTTGTAGCATTATCATCTACTGAGGCTGAGTATATAGCAATCACAAATGCTAGTACTCAAGCTTTATGGTTGAGAAAAGTTCTTGAAGAAATTGGAGAGCAACAAAGTGGTCCTACAAGATTGTACTATGACAATATGAGTGCCATCCAATTGGCACATAATCCTATCCACCATAGCAGGTCAAAGCACTTTGATATGAAGTATCACTTCATTCGAGACATGGTGGAGAAACAGGTGGTTGAGCTACGACATTGCAGCACTTTGGACAACATGGCGGACATCTTCACCAAAGGAGTTGCTAAAGCTCAATATGTAAAGCTGAGAGACTGTCTTGTCAGCCCTCTCAACTTTAAGGGGGAGAATGTTGAACCTTGTATATAGTGTGAACACATTTATATTGTTTACATAGCTTAGGATACGAATATTTCTTGTTTGGAGAGCAATTGTAGGGAGCAGTTGGACTAGGTCTAAGTTTAGGTTTCGTTTCTTAAATTTCGCATCTCGTCTATGTTGAGCTATGGTTGTTGTGCCCAAGCTCTATAAAATGTAACCAAATTGTAGAAGAAAATATTGATTATGTGAATTGAAATCACACACCCTTCCTAAAAGAAGCTTTGTCCTCAAAGCTTAAAGTGAGGAAATTGTTGTTGGGATGGATGAAGCGCTTCCCAAGTAGCATTTGCTCAAGTTCTTGCACCAGTATAATGTCACTTTTATGTAAGCAAGGATATCTTGAAGGTCAAAGCTTTAGTGGGGGATTGGCAGGAAGAATAGTAGGATCATGACGACGATGGGGGGCAACCCTTTTGGTTTGTTAAATACTCCAACATGATATGTTAGGAGTTGTTGGAATTCTGGCATCTCGTTTTGGTCCTCCTCGGTGGATTGCATAGAAAATAATTGTGCAACCATGCCTTTGCCTCCTTTGCGAATAATTTTTTCCATGCGGTGAGAACTCACTATTTGTGAGGAGCCAAATTGTAATCCTTTAAGAGTATATGTCTGATTGTTGGTTGTGAATTGCATCCATAATGCCTCAAAATACCATTGGATGGTCCCGAGTGTTCGTAACCATTGCACCCCTAGGACAATATCACATCCTCCTAATGGAAGTGCATACATGTCATGTTTCATGCTGTAATCGCCCATGGTGAGCTTAATATTCTGGCACTTCCCTTTATAGGCGATCCTTCCCCCATTACCAATCATGACCTCAAAACTATTACAGGGTTGTATATAGCAATTAGCTTGTTTTGCCACACGTGGGTCGATGAAATTATGGGTACTGTTGGAGTCAATGAGCACAATGAGGTTGTGTTGTTTGAAGGACCCTGGAATTTTCATAGTTTGTGGAGAAGAAAAACCAGCGAGGGCATTAAAATAATTTTTGAGTGGATTTTTAGCGCTATCATCGGGTGTATTTATCACTACTACTTTTATCTCATTTTCTTCTTCTGTTGAACTACGAGGATCAACTGCATCCAAAATATATAACGTTTGTGTAGTGCATTTATGATTTGGTACAAATTTATAGTTGCAATGATTGCAGAGGCCCTTGGCTCATCATTCCTTCATTTCCTCAAAGTTGAGACGTTTAACTGGTAAGGTTAGGTTAGGTGTGGGGGCAATATAAGTGATTTATGATTTCCCAATAAGTGGTTTTCCTATTCGACGTTGAGCATTGAATTTGTCTTCAGCTAATTTGGCCAATCCAATGGTCTGCATCATGGTACTAGGATTGTACATTTGTACCTCCAGTCGAATTTCTTCTTTTAATCCACTAATGAAACAACTTTGGAAAAATGAGGCATCCAACCCTATTGTGTGATTGGCTAATTTCTCAAATTGAGCTTGGTATTTGCACATCGAAGTGGTTTGACACAGCTTGGTAAGGGCTCCTGTGAAATTTTTGAATTTACTAGGGCCAAACCATACCAATAGATTTTGCGTAAAGTCTAGCCAAGTAGGGATGCCATTAGTATTTTCATACCAGTGGTACCATTGGACAACCTCATTTTCGAGATGGAAGGATGCAATACGAACTTTCTGTGCCTCCGAAATCTGGTTTAAGGAAAAGTATTGTTCTGCCCGATAAATCCAATTAGTTGGGTCACCTTCAAATTTTGGAAAATCCAATTTAGTTGTTCTTGGAAGTATGGATGTTTGTGGTCCCCCAAGATGTATTGGGTTTGTTGGCCCTCTGGTGGATTGGCCATCTAGGACTAATGCCATATTTTGATACATCGTATTAACAGAGTTATTCACGTTGTCTATCATCAAGTGTATCCCTATTATATTTTCCTCAAAATACTGCATCGTAGCTAAATTTTCTTGAGAAAATGTGTCTTTAAGTTGACGAAGCTTGTGGTTGAGTTTTTTGAGAGTAATGTCTTGCGATCTCTGTTCGTCAACCATTTGAGGAGTATTTTGCAAAAGTCAAGTTTTTACAAAATTTAAACTTAAATTTTGGCTGCAAATTTAAAGTTTTTACAAAAAAAAATTGGCAAAATTTAATTATAGTTGGCCTAAAAAAAATTTGTTTTAGCAACTTGAATTTGGAACCCTCCCAACGGTTATCGAATTTCAAATTTTGAATTTATAACATTCACTAATAGGCGGGAGAAACACTGACAGGCGGGAACCGAATTTCAAATCTTAATTCGGGAACTGAATTTCAAATCTTAATTTTGCCACGTTAACTGATAGGCAGGAGAGCACTGACAGGTGGGACAGGGTCAGCAAGGTGAGGCGCGGACAGGTGCAAGAGCAGAGCACAACAGATACAAGGCATGAGGTGTTTTAGGGATAGGCGACATGTGAATCCTATGTGGGTGCGCGGGTCAGGCGAGGTATGACCACAAGTGGTCAACTTCAATGTGTGGATTGTGCTTTATAAAGGACCGACGAAGAAACTTCACCCACAATGTGGGATTTTGTTTTAATTTGCACACTATCAGATTTTCGCGACGTACGACTCCTCCAAAAATTATTAATCAAAAAACCTTTAGAACTTTAGGCTAATTTTCCATGTGGCTTTTTGGGATTGGAGGTAACCTTTTTAGGGTGTGATAATAGTTTTTGCTGTGGGAATATCCTGTTTCTGCACTGTATTAGACAACACGATGCCGTTGCGAGGAAAACACCAATGTGACGAGAGTCCACTTTAATTTTCCGCACAATATTGTTCAAATATATATATTTTTAATTATGCTATAGGAATTTTTGATCTCTCAAACCAACCACGCGATGACTATTTTCTATGTTTTTTCGATGTGCGACGATGACGAGACTGCTGCTATTATTGTGTTCACGTTATTACCATAGCTGATGAGCGCGGGAAACAAGCAACAGGGGGAGGCAGAGTTGCTATTCACTTGTGCAATGAGAAGCACTCGGATGCGCTTGCACTGAAGCTGGTGCACATGCTGTAGGTGTGTATAAGAATGTATGATGCTGCAGACAATGTATAATTGATGCACTGCTGCGGTGTACAAAGGGCGAATGGTGATGGACGGATTATTTGACAGTGTTGGAATAAAAACACAGGACAGATCCCTGGTTTGGCTCTGATACCAGATGTTAGAATCCTCGATTCTAACATATGGCTTTTTAATGAGATTAATGGAAGGTATTAGAAATTCAAGAAAATGAATCACAATTTTACAAAATTTAGCAATAGTACATATATTACTGCTTTTGCCTTTTCCTTTCTTGGACAACTTATAAATTTCTAGGAAATGTTCTCAGAATCTTTTTGAGAACAAGCAAGGAGTTGGGGAAATAAATTCCTTTCATAGCTCTGGACCTTTGCACTTTTCCAAGGAATCAAGGGAATTGGGAATCCTTGAAGTTAAAGTACAAGGAGCTGCCCTCATATTTAAATGGATAGTAAACGAAGTGCAAGGTGAGGCTTCTAGAATTGTTGAGTAGGATGCTCAGCAATTAGTCTTTGACTACCATCATCAGCATTATGACGCATGGGATCTAGTTGAAGGACCTCTATGGGCATTCCATTCTCCTTGCAGTCAATTTGGCCCCTTGTTTTCATTTGCATGTAAATCATTGGCAAGAAGAGATTTTTTTTCTTGGGGAGATATTTGGAAACATGAGGTGTAATAGTGGCATACATCGCACGATTTAAGTCAAAGCTCAAAATTTGAGTACAAAAGACAAACTGACGTACCTGAAGCTCTGAAAATGATCCCTAAGAGTTGTATTTTTACAATTGAAAATGTAATGATCGGGTCCTTATCAAAGGGATTAGAATTAGAGGAATGGGACAATATTCTATAACTATGTGACAAAAGACATTATGATTTTGTAATGTCCCTTTCTTGGCTTGTTGTCAGTATGGGAGCATTCAGAGAAGGTTGGAGGATTACCAGGTTGATGTATGCTTCTGGATGCCTATTTTCTGGAGTTATACTGAGCTCAGATGATGGACTTACTATTTATAGTAAGTTATGAGGGTTTCTGGCCGAGCAGATAGCAGGATGTTACTCTACGCCATATTGGGTATCCAGATATATATTCTGTTGATAGACTTCGGTCCGTTTGGTCACTGGTGTAAAAGACTTACTATTTTTAGTAAGTCAATTAGGGTTGGCATTTTGGGAAATGAAAAAGGTACGTTTGTCATCTACGGCGAAAAGGGTATCCGTTTCTATCTTTTGTTTGGTGATTGGATGTTGGGAGCTTGATTATTTTAATGCCCGAAGTTAATTAATATTATAATTAAATGTAATGTTTAAATATATTACAGTTGGGCTTATATTTTTGATTAAAAGGGGCCTTGTGAGTACCTGTTTTAAAGGGGATGAAATAAAGATTTTATTGGGAAGATTATTTTATCATTTTTAATTACTTTTGTCACCTTGGGAAGTGGGACGCCCCTTTTTGGCTCTTAAGTTATGAAATTAATGTATTTCTTTATCCCACATTCATCAAACATGAGGAACGCCCAACTTGAAGAAAGAATAAAAGGGCGTTGAGGAGGCATAAGGAGACATATTTGGTTATTATATTTTTCTCTTGGAGAACATGGTGAATTTATTGCACATTGCAGGAGTTACCTTTCAACTTTGTTGTGACGAAAACCATAGCAAGGGACGCCATTGTCGAGAGTGAAAAATCTCCTTACTTTGGCAGTTGCATTCTCAATCCTTGGGAATGACTTTGAGCTAATTGGATCATTTTCATTCATATGTCGTCAAATGCATGTTTCTTCATGAAACTCAAAGCACTTTCAGATACCCTTTACTGAGAGGAAGACTCAGCAATTGATAATCCTTCACAAGGAGGTGCGTTTAGAACCCTAAGGGAATCATGTCCTACCCAGCTTGTACGGCCAGGTGCAGGGGTTGGTACGTCTGTAATGTACTTTGTTTTTTGCTCTTCCCAACCCTCAAATTTCTTCAAATTTGATCACTATCCTTAGAGTTTAAAGTGTTATGCTTCAACAATGCCATGATTGGGCGAGTTGGATGAGATATAAACCTACTGTAGAAATTCTATGTTCTTCCTATAATCTTCCTCCAAGAAGCTCTTCCACAATGACCGAAATAGATGCTCTTATCGTTGCAAATTGCCAATCTCCAACTGCTGGACCTGCTCAAATACCATGAAGGGAATCTTCCAATATGATCTTCAATCGATGCAACCTGTCCTCAAACCCAATAATCTTGTTGGCTGATAAGAATGCTCAGATAACTCTTTTTAAACCCTTCCAATCTGCCACAAAGAACCTGCAATAATTGATTTTTCTAAGTCTGATTTGCAACTTCAGAATTATATCAGGACCTTCTAATCATGGGTACATCTCCTTATTTGATGATATGTTTTAGAGGGTTTCCTTTACTATGTTGGTAGAATATTGTGCTCAATTTTTATTGCAATTGGAGAAGTGTTTTAGAAGTTAGATAGAGATCACTTTTTGGCTGTAGCTTCTTTCATTGAATGCATAACAAGTGTTTGTAAAAATGCCTTGCTTGAATATCATAAATTTTTAAGATCATTCAAAGGATGGGGTTAGCATATTGAAAACAACATATGATATTTCTACACCAAAAAATGAATTCATATTATCCAAATCAGCAAAACAAAGTTGCAATTTCAAACAATTACACAAGAGGAGCAGTATTCTGGTAGTCTTAGTTGGGGTGGGACATTACAGATTTTGAAGTGCATTGTTGGTCCATGCGTGAACAAATTAATGATCCTGCAGTGCGATGCCAAAGGTACCTCTTGCCCTCTTGGAAATCCATGTATTCTCTTGTACAAACAAGTCTTCAGGTGGTGGGCATGTATCAAGGATTGACAGTCAATTCAAGGACTGCACAGAGTTGTCATTTCAGTTTCTTCATGCTCTGTGTGGGAGAGAAGAGTTAGATGGCCTTATGAGTTAAATTCTACTTGTAGGTTAGTGCCCTTCTTTTTAAAAGGTTATATTTTTAGGGGACTTTTGGATGATTAGGGATTACTTGAAAACCTTATGGTATGCAAGATGGTTGTAGTCATTAGCTTGTTCCAGAAGACACAATGTAAGTTTACTTCTTAAAGAAAATTTTCTGCTATGTTCAAGGAAATTGAGGCTTTTCAAACAGGTTTTTTTTTTGGTGAAATAAGTTTAAAAGGTTCTCTTATCTCTTTCAGAGATTAAATGTCATACATTTCATGCCATGACTTTGTTTAAATGCAATTTTACACTTTCAATACCAAATAGATCTCTTGAGCAGGCAATTTTTGCACTCATTGTTAGATTGTGTTCCTTCAACATTGATTTTGATGTTTAGTACAAGATGATTTTCACACTTTATGAAACAAGCTTAAAGGAGGAATGTTTGGATTTGAAAGATGTTACTCATTTGTCCTACTAACATCATTATATGGGATCTAGAAATATAAAATTTGTGAAGCAGAGTAACAAAGTCACACAAAACCCACTTAAAAATGAATTTAAGAGACTGAATTTAAGATCAAGTCTTCCCAACAACCCAACAAAATTTCTATCAATCAATATTTTGTTTCATTCAGACAGTGTGAAACACACTGACGAATGGAGTGTCTAATGTTTGTGAACCATAAGCATAGTTAATGAGTGATAGGCCAATAATATCAAGAGTTGGTTGAGAAAACTTTTCCTTTATATTCATACCTATTTCTATATATTCATGAAGGGAAGTCTGCCCTTCTAAATGTCCACAACTCTCCCTTGGTAGTGGCAAAGATAGAATCACAAGGGAATTTAGAAATCTTTAAAGCATACATTTTCCCATCCTCACCATAACCTCAATAGACACTCATGGTTGAAGAAGCAAATAAAACTAGTTAAAAGCATGGTAGAGAAAATTGGATTCAGATTGGAATTGGATTGGAAAAAAAATTGGGAAAAAATCGGCAAAAATAAAAAACCCCGAAGAAAACCTAGTTTTCATTGAAAAAAGTTTTCTCATGCATATCACAATGAATTAACATTATGCAAATCAAATATTAATAGTCTAATTGATTCAAGCTTTAACTACTCATGAAAGTGATAAAACACATCTTAATAAAGAAATTTTAATGAGTTCAAAATTCAAATAATCTTGTATTGCTTTTAAGATTAAAAAGGTATAAATTACAAAATGTGTCATGAGTCATGACAAATACAATGTCTCAAGATCTTTGAATGCCTTTGACTTTTCTCCTAGCAAAAGCTCTAATCTCTCTTTGTCGTTGCCCATGCCTGTTCTTGTGCATTGGCTGGTAATGCCCATCACCACCTGTGTCGGGGCCAAGGGGGCGGGTGCCCCCTTGCGGGGTCGAGGGTAGTGTCTTGAAACCTCAACCACAAAACCATTAATACCTTCACTATTTGAACTACATTTTTCTCTTTGCATTTTGGTGCAGAAAGGATGTTGCAATTACTAATATGGGACTTCAACAACTCACAGGCTGAATAAAACACAAACAAATTAACTTAAATGATAATTGTGATGGGTTTTTACTTTTTACTATCTCTTAAGACATACATGGTCTAATGAACCTATTGAAAAAATAATCACTTGTGCTTTTAAATATTACTCCTAGTTGAGCAATAAGTTTGGATTGTTAGTTCAACATCTTTTTATGGAGAATTTCATCAGTTAATAATGTATAGCATTATTGTTGGTGGCTGTCGAATTCTTTCAAAGTGCAAAAAATCGGCTGTTAGGATGCCCTAGTGTGTTTTGTTTGGTGTGGTAGTAGGTAGGCATACCCCTTTCTCTAGTTTGCAATAGGTAAAAATGAAGCAAAATGAAAAAAAATTATATTGTTTTCTCTAACCATGTGGCTATAGCCGATTTTCCCCCTCAAGAATCGTGATTTTTTGAAAAATCACAAATTTTGGTTTTTTGGAAAATATCAGCAAAAATTGGAAAAAAATTGAGATTTATGATTTTCCATGCGATTCGAATTGAAATTTGGGTAGAATCGAAAAAAATCGATTTAATCAGGATTTTTTTTGGTGATTTTCGTAACTATGATTAAAAGTTCAAAGATATGTGAATATTTATGGACAAGTGACGGCCCATGCGATACTCAAGGTGAATGGTTGTATTTGTCTCCATTCACAAGAAGATGAAAATTAGTAAGGACCAATCCAACTGATTATCTATGATTGGTTGTGTCCCAATCATAATTGCTGGGAATAGTAGTGTGTCCAATTAGGTTGTATGACCATGGATAGAAGAGTTTATCCCTGTACTTGGTTAAGTGTTCAGTGAGGCCATTCCTATTGAATAAGCATAGTGAGGCCAATCCCACTATTGCTTGTTGCGAATAGTTTAGTGTCCCTATTTGTACTCTAAGGTGTACTTGATATAGTATCCCTACCCATATTTAGATCATGATGTAATAAGAGGAGAATGTTAGGATTTATTACATTATGTGATAAATCATAGTGAGTGGTTAAAACCACTCACGTAAGAGTCTTTGTTTGAGTTATTAGTGAAGTCAAGTTGTTAGAGGTTGTTACAACAATAACCTAAGTTTAAAATGTTTGTTAGGCCTAAATATGGTCAACACGATTGTATAAATCAGTTTATTTGGTTAATATAATTGGTTCAACCTTGGGCTGTTACATGTGGTATCCGAGCAACTTATATTATAGAGCAATTGAAATGAGTATGTTTGGATCTCAATATTTTTGATGGAGAAAGAGAAAGCCTAAGGGGCCAAGAATTTACAATGTTCCCTATGTTTGGAGCTATTCAAATACTCAAAATTAGCACTTTCACTTGCATCATAGATGTCACCCAATTTCGTTCCTCAAGCAAGCCACATTGACACTCTTATGATAGTGAATGTACAAGTGCAAGTTCCACTCCTCTTATGATATTTCTTAATTTTGAGGGCATGGAGTACAAAGTGCAAAACCAAAACTTGGCAGGATCATGGAATCCACTTTGTCAAATTGATGGAAGCTAGAACTAGGCCATGTACAAGAGTATGGTGAATACTAGAAGCATGGATCTTAGTCAGATTCTTGTGTTGATGGGCCCTTCTAGTAGTGGGAAGACTACTTTTATTAAAATTCAGGGATGAAGTGTTGTGGTGAGCAAATATCGTAGACAGTAAACAACCTTGACCTTGTTCACCAAAATATCCAAGAGCGACAAAAATTGGTTGATCTTGAGAGGGAAATGCTCCGTCAGCCACATAATCGACCTTAATATTTTTATATACTTTTTCTCCATGTTTTGATTCCTCTAATGCCCCACTTCCTAAGCATTACCATTGTCCTCTTTAGGAGGGGAGACACTACAACTCTCTGCATTAGGGTACCCCATAGAGGAGCACCACTCGGTGAAAGAAACGAGTGTGTCACCCATCCTTCCTAGAGACCAACTCTCTATATTATTGGTTTGCCTTGTTCAATGTTGCCATGAATTTTTGTTGTTCCTCCTTCATCAAGCAATCCTCCAACCTACCATAGCAATTATTTGACTAATCCTCTTCCTGTTGTCCTGACAAACCAACATAGGTTTTATGGTAACCAGAGAAACCCAAAACATTGCACATTTTTTAGAAATTAGCCTTATAAGGCCCAATCATATCATTCCTATGTTGTTTGGTCCACATTCGCAGTGACATGAGCTTCATGCCCATGACATCGGTGATGTGCTACACGCATTGGCTTCCAATATTTTTGCCACCTCATGTAAAACAAAGGCTTCAGAGGGGAAAACCCAGAGGCTCTTCAAGGTATCTGACACATGCTTCTCCTTATGATTGAGAGAGCACCATTGTATCTCTCAGGAGGAGCCTGAATAACCTTTGATTTACGGAGATGAATAACTATTGGTTCAAAGTGAAGCTAAAATTATATAAGCCCCATAATGGGGGAAATAGAACTTGTCTTTGAGCATCCCATGCATTTGGGCAATCAATCAGGGGTTGGATGTTTAGACAAAAACACAAGGAAGCATAGAGCAACAAACAAATTATGTCTTGAAGAAGAGATATTCCATGCTCATATGGAACATGGCGTTGAGAAACATCATGCTGTTAGAGGTCGAGAAACATAAGAATGTCGAGTTTGCATGGATCATGGTGGACTGTCATGAGTATGCTAGGTTTTTGAAGGACCATCCTGACAAAAGGAATAATATTCTCATAAACGCTGACAATGACTGCATTGAGGAGTTCAACGCCATACATTCAACTAAGGGCAGGGCCATGCTTGAGGGTACATGTCATCCACACCATGAAGGACATGGAGCAGTTGGCAAGGGACAAGCCCAAGTTGTCGGTGTGGAACAATCATCCCCGACATGAAGGTCATCGATGAAAACATGAAATCGTCGATTAAAAATCCAAGAAAGAAAAAAAACAAAAGGGCTTTTGGGGTTTTGACAAGTTAGGCACAAAGTAAGGTTTTTGGGGATTCCTTCGCAACCCTATAGGATTCAATCATGAGACCTTTGTGGATGCAACAGGCCAAGGAAAAGACCGTCCTGACCCTTTTTGACCTAGATCTCATTTCAACTTTTTGAAAAGTCCTTGACAAAATTTCTCCCATGGGCCTCGATTAGGAAACCTCGTCCGTGTCAATGCAGTGTTTTCCAACAATGATAGAGCAGTTATGGATATTGAGTGGAGGCTTGACTACCTAATCATCTTTATAAAGGTCCATTTGGGTTCAAGTATCTTTGTTGTCTTCACATTGCCAGAAAGGTAGAGCAAGAAATTGCACTAAAATCTCAAATTTGAATACTTATTTTGGTAGGCAACATGGGGTGTGCACATTTCAAGGACCACCACATCAAGGGTAACTTAAACCTACCAATAACCTGAAGCTACACAATGCCAAAGGCCAAACTACCGTACACCTAGCTTGCATGAGAGGTTATACTAAACTTGTTGAAGGAATTTTGGAGTATTTTGAAGCAAAAAATAGTGCAGGATGCCGAGAGGCACTAAGTCAGGGGCATATGAGATGTTGAATTGAAGGTTATACTAAACTTGAGTTTGATGAAGTGTATGAAGTTGTAAATGGGTTCACTACCCATCTTGACATAGATGATGATGAACAAATAAAAATTTACAAGGTAAATAGGAAGGCTCGGTTAATTATCATGAAATTCAACCATTAATTCATGACTCAACCATGTCCAAATACACATGGGAAAATCTCTAGATAGTATTTTAGGTAAAGAACAAGAACCAAATCTTGTTCCTTAAAAAGCCAACTCTATTGTCTAAAATTGAAGCATGCAGAAAAACTTGAGTCATTTTTTAGATGAGTTGCAGAGTTGCATGTATCACTACAAGCCTTGGGAGAAACACTATTTGATGGCACATTTGTTTCCATTTTTTGAAATCTCTTCCCCCATAGAATTTGTTTGTAACAACCTTGAATGTCACTAAGCAAACACCAATATTTGAAAAATTAGTGAATCTACAAAAAAAATGGAGGTCTCTCATACATCACAAGATGAAGGTCATATTTTCATTTCAAATAAAAAGGGAAAGTAACCAGTCCAAAGAGGTATATGACCTTAACAACACTTCTAGCATAAAGGAAATAATTATTACAAACAAAAGACGTGCTCTTTGTGGCAAAATTGGTCACACATTGAAGGAATGTTGACACAATCCTTTCACAAATGGATTGTCATCTCATGCAAAGCATTCACAACAAAATAAGTCATCCTAATGGTGTTTGGTATGTCGATTCTAAAGCAACCAAACATATTACTAGTTGAAAAGACTGGTTCCATACTCTAGACTGTTCCAATTATACATGGCAAGTCTCCCTAGGTGATGACACATCCTATGACATCAAAGGCATAGGTGATGTTAATTTCTGACTTAGGTCACATAAATGCAAGATAACATAAGTTTTGTATGTTCCAAGATTCACTAATTCCTTTTCTGGAGTGCATGATTAGTGGTACAGGACACTCTTAAATAATGTGCAAGTGTAGAGTTCACATTGACGAGGGAGGAAATATTAATTTTTCCCAATGTTCAATGTGCCCATAAACTTTGTAATACTACAATTAATAGTCCATTTTTAAATATTGTATTTGATAAGCGTAAGGTGAACGAAGATTGATAATGCTTTTCAAGAGTAATAAGGACCATCCAACTATCCTATTGAATAAGTGAATTTGTATGGATAGCAGTGAAGGTCCTAGATTCGGGTCATAGCTGATCTATACTTTTAACATAGTGATGATAACCATTGGATAAATATTGTGTGGTTGAAGCAAGGTTTGACACATGAGAGAAATAAAGGCTTGATGCAAAAAAAATAGAGTGAACCTTGTAAGTAGTGATATACTCTATTACACCCAACAATTTTAGAAAATGGTTATTCATGCAATCCATTAGGATGAGAAGGTTACCATAAGGATACTTGTGGTTGAAAAAGCAAAGAAAACCAATAGTTAAAAATTCAAATATATGTGAATCTATATGGAAAAGTGACTACCCATGTCACACTCAAGATGAATGGTTGTATTTATCTCCATTCAAAAGAAGATGAAAATAAATAAGGACCAATCTGATTGATTATCTAATATTGGTTGTGTGTCCCAATCATAATTGTTGGGAACAATAATGTGTGTTGAATTATGTTGTATGACCATGGATAAAATAGTTTATCTATCCTTGGTTAAGTGTTCGTGAGGCCATTCCCATTGAAGAAACATAGTGTAATTGATATGGTGAGTATCCCTACCCATGTTTGGATCATGATGTAATAAGGGGGGAATGTTAGGATTCATTACATCATGTGATAAATCATATTGAGTGGTTAAAACCACTCTCGTAAGAGTCTTTGTGCGAGTTATTAGTGAAGTCAAGTAGCCTATGTTTGAAGTATTTGTTAGACCTAAATTTGGTCAACAAGATTGAATAAATCAATTTAATTGGTTAATATAATTTGTTTAGCCTTGGATTGTTCCAACAGGATGCTTGCGTTCTTGCTTTAGGGTCATTGAACACATAAAACAGAGAGTTACTTGGTTGTGTTTGTAATTTATAAGCAAGATTGAATTTGTTCATCTACTTGAGAGACAAAGGAAAATATTTCCACCCAAAAAACCACATACACCATCAAGCTTTACAGTGTGCCATAGGAATTGTAGATGCATAGGAACGTGTCCTTAGTTTGATAAATAAAATAAGGTAATATTGATTCACACATGCTTGAGTGCCCTGCTTTTATCTGTACATGTGTTATTCACATCTGCTTTGTGTTAAATTCTCAATGTTCATGTTCTCTAGATTTTAGTATTCCTCTAGCCATAGAAGTCTTGTTTAAGTAATGATGAAGTTCAATATAGGTGCTTCATCTATCTTGTTGAATTATTGGTAATGAAATAAATACAATATTGTGCATGTCATGGAAGAAGAACTAGGAGGTATACATTCAGTGTGTTAAATCACTAGGATTGAGTTATATACCTAATGACAAGTTTGAGCTATGACTCTTTGGACTTGGGTATTTTTCTTAAGCAAGGATGTGCATAACAATTCATGGAAACATATGATGAGATGGTCATTCTGCTAAGATTTTTATATTAAGAATCAATCTATGCAATAAAATAGTGTTATGAACATGCATGGAAAGGTCCTATAAGAGATAAAGGCAAGTGATGCCTACTCTGAAAATAATGAAAAGTTATTTTTACTATAGTTCAAAACTAGGTCAAACTCTCTAAAATTTACTAGAGGTTTATTGTTACCCAAATGACCACCTACTCTAGGCAATTCTATTAAATAATGCTCATTGTGTTTTCTTATAGTTGTATTTGGGATATAACACACCCTCTTTAGTTTTAAACTAAGGTTGGCTTCTAATTACATTCACACAATGTTCTTTTTAGTTGTCACACTATTGCATCAAATGACATGAGCTCAAATGGTTTAAAAATATGGTCTCCTAATTAAGAGACCCAAGTTAAAATCTTGCCAAGCGACATATGCATAATTGCATATATAGAAGATTATTTGAGCTATTTTGTTGGGCCACCTTCATAGGGTCATCTAGGTTTTTAATTATTGATCATGTTTTCTATTATTGTTAGTTAAGTAATAGAAGGTTGTTAATCAGGCCAAAAAAATTGAGGGCCTTTTTGATTTATAGATTTCTTTAAGATTTAAAAATGTTGTTTTGTTGTCAAATGAGATGAGCTCAAGTGGTTAAAAACATAGGATCCCAATGGGGAGGCCCAAATTTAGAACTCCTTGGGCAACATGTGCATAATTGTCAAAATGTCAAGCATTAATAAGGAAAGCTAATCTAAGTGGGGGTGGAGCAAACCCAACAAACATGACCAAGTGCAAATTCTAACAAAATTTGGAAAAATAGTCTCCATGGTTGTGACAACTAATCCAAAGGTCTACCCCATTAAAGAGAGAATTTACCAACCAAAAAAATGTCTTGGAATTTTTATTTTGTAATAATATTAATTTGTAATTTCATTATGTAATCAAGTTCCTATGTTGAATTACCACCTAGATCGATCACAACCACTCATTAGGAAGAAATGGGTTTCATTAAGAAAGGTTCTCATGGACACCAATTATCTTCTTCATTATTGATGCAAATCTCCAACCAATACAAAAGTACAATTGGGATGATGTATTAATAAATCTCTAATGCAAGGCACATATCCCAATAAATGCAAAAAATTGACATATTATTAGTTAATAAAATATCTCATGGATCATGTTACAAGGTGCCAATTGGGCCTATGGGCTTATACAATATAATATATAATACAATTTTAGCCGTGATTTAATAAGTGAAAGTTTACACATTTCAACAACTTGCTTAATTTGAATTGAGGGGCCATGGAAAGAAGACATTACTAAACATCCTTTCTTAGTTGAAACTCTTCCCCATTGCTATGATTCTACAACAGGAGTGAAGATAACCTCAAGTATAACTTTTGTGAAGGTATTTGTGTGAGTTGCACTACTAAAGCCATATAAATTATAAGCAACAAGCCTTGAGAGTGAAGTTTTTGAATCTTATGCATGTAAATATTAATGTGTTTGGTTTAATAATGCTCCATAAGACTAGGATTAAGTAAATAGTGCTCTATTTATTGCAAAACAAAGTGGGGGTTCTTCTAAGGGAGGCTCAAATGTTCAAGAAACATCCTCATCCACACTAGATGTTTCACAACATCATTGGCACTATTATACATTGCTTCTGTAGAAGATAAAGTAGTATACTACTTTTTGGAATGCCAACAAACTAGTCATAAACCAAATTCAAAAACCTAGCTTGAACTAGATTTTTACTTGTCTATATCTCTAACCCAATTTGCAATTGAATACCCTTGGAAATAGTGAATAATTTTCTTGGCATTCTTCTAGTGACTTTCATGAGGTCCTTGCATAAACTTAGAACAAAGAGTGATAATGAAAAAAATATTCGATCTAGTGTGTTTGAGATAGAGAAGAATACCCACTAAGGACTTATAAATAAAAACATCTATAAAAGAAGAACAATTAACCTCAAGATTTACCCTCCATCCAAAACCATTACGGTATCTCCAAAGCATACGTGACTTGCGAAAGGATTATAAAAACTCCAAAGCATACAAAAATTGAGGAGGTAGAGATGGATTATAATCCTTCATCCAAAACCATTATAGTAGCTCTAAATAATTTGAAACTTAAGAAAGAAAAATCCTTAAAGAACACTAAGTAGTCTTAGAGGAAAATGATTAACCTCAAGATTCGCCCTCCATCCAAAACCATTATAGTAACTCCAAAGCATACAAAAATTGAGAAAGGATTATACTAACTCCAAAGCATATGAAACTTGAGAAAGGAAAATCCTTAAAGAAAATTGAGTAGTCTATATGCCTTGATAATAATGAATTAGGGTCAAATTTATCGTCTCAAAATACTAGTGCAATCATAGCCACAAATCTTAATCATGAAGGAGGAAATTTTCATAATTATTAGATCAATACACAACACAACAATCAATATGTGACAATCATAATGCTTGATATGAACACCATGACCCATATTACTACAAAAAAATTCATATTTAATGAATCTTCTCATATCAAGCACATGATGCTTACTTAAAAGCCATACAAGAACTTTTTAAATCTACATACCAAGGATGCAAGGCCAACCTAATCAAAATATGATGGTTTCTACCATAGTTGTTGCTTGTCGTGTGAGAGAATAACCCAAGTGTCATTTCAAAGGAGACCTGAATACTTTCATCTAGGTTGGCCTACCTCCATGTACATATATATGCTATATGTATATGTTTATGCAATGTTTGGTGAGTTAAATGGATAAAACCTAAGGATTTTGTCTCTAAACCTAAGCAATATCACTAATGAATATGAAATATAATTTATGAATGTAGGAATACAAAATGCATCAAAAAATGGTATCTAACTAGCATGCTTGTTAGCTTTTGAGGATATTGTAGACACCTAAAAGTTGCACATCACTATACCTACGTACTTGTAGATCATTTTGGAAACTTGTAGGTTTACATAGGCAATCCTAGATACCCCTAGGCTATCGCAGACCAATGTAGACTATTGTAGATCCTCATAGACCTGCGTAGACTACTGTAGATATGCGTAGACATGCGTATACTATCGTAGACATGCATAAACTGGTGTAGATCGCCATAGACTATTGTAGCATTGCGTAGACTTCCACACACCACTTCATTAGTTTTAGATCCAAAACCCTAAAAAACTACCTAAATCACATCATCAACACATTACATGCATTGAAAAACCATACACCAGCCTTCTAAGGCGATACAATACTATTTTATGCTTAATTGAGGCCCGCTCGGGGCTATTAATTGGCAAAAGTATTAATTGAGTTAATTGTTAAATCTAATTTTGAAGTGACTTCACTTAATTTCACTTTTAGGGCTAAAAAGGTTAATTAGGTCCTTAATCCCTAATTAACCCTAATTACTCCCTCCCACATGTGTGTGCACTAGGTTAGTCAGGATATTTCTTAGGAAACCCTAACCTAACCCCACATCTAACCTAGAGTTGACTAATCCTAGTTAACCCTAATCTCTCCTCACACATGTGTGAGGATGAGATATTTCCTCAAGGGAATGTGAGGATGCCACCTCAAAAACCCTAAACTAACCTTCATGGTATCTCATCCTAGGGCTTAGTTATCCTAACTACCCTCCTACACCTTGGGTTTTCTTATAAATAATGGGCCCAAACCCTCATTTATCTCTCTCCATTTTATGTCCAAATTACAGAAACCCTACCAAAATACGTATAAAAGCACAACAAAGCACATCTGAACCTTCACATCAACAATACAATAACAAAGGAACCTCTCCACTAAAGTATTTCTAAAGAACAACTATTATAGTCTGATTCATCCCCCGCCTCGCGAATTCAGCACCAGTTTGCTCCCGGGTGGTGAATTGGGTTTATAGGGCCCAAATCAAATCAGATTTGGGAGGTAAGCTTCATTTTACATTTTTATGAGGTCCTACATAATTTATTTTAGTTTATATTATATTTTCATAGTCGATTTATCTTTCTTATTATGGGGCCTGACTAAGGCAAGCCCCCCAACGCACTAACCCATTTTTGCAAGTTTATCCTAGAACCAAGGAGGGAAAAAACTACAAACTACAACCTCACGGTGGTATGCAAGACCATCTACACTGAGGAATGCAAAAAGAAGGCATCAGGCCTATTGTAACATTTGTGAAAAGAAAGGAAAAAGGGGAATTCTCCCTATTTGTAACCTATGCAAATATTATCATGAATAAAATATATTTTTCTAAATAGCATGTGTCTTTAATGTGTTATTAGATCAAATGTAGTCTTTTGGCCATTTCAGATATATGCAGTGGGAGAGATCTAACACAGGTCCTAATAAGATGCAAAAAATATGAAAGAATGGAATTTTGCAATATGACTAAAATATACTATAAATAGAAATGATGAAAATACAATGCAATATGGAGGTAATGGTCACTCCATTAATATCATCTAGAGAACTACATTGTACTCCATACAGGAGTTCTACTCCTATCTACTATGCAGAAACTTGATATGCTTGATATGAGCTTGTTATAATCTATCACTATGAGGCCCTTTATATAGGAAGATAGATTCCTTGGCCAACACTCTACCTAGTTGTACAAGTGGACACCTTTCACATTACAACTTGCACATTGACACTTGTGCATTTATTACATTGCTTGAAGTAACTAGCTAACTTCCCCCTAAAGTAATCTCCTATTCTAACTATGTACCAAAGGTGGTACATTTACATGACCCAAATGATGTAATATACTCTAACTCTAACATCCCCCTATATTACATTATTTGGGTATTGAATATTTCAATCTTCAATATGGATCTTCTTCCTATGGATGCTCTTTGACTTGATCTGGTTCTTTCAATTCCCATTGCATTGTATGCTTCCTTGAGCTGGTTCCTCTTCTTCTTCTTCTTGGAGTCAAAACTAGAACTTGTATTCTCCTTCATTGCTTACTGTAATCTGATCAAGCAAGTAGTTAGTGTCTTCATATGATGCAAAGAGAGTTGTAGTTGAGGGTTCTTCAATATTTATGATTTCTTTGTTATTCATGTCTTCTTTGCTAAGATCTCTTTTAGCATATATTTTCTTCCTTTTCCTCCTTCTATGCAATTCTGCATTGATACTAGTGGAATTTCTACTTCATGAGGAGTTAGTCTATCATCACAATAATATTGATTTGTATTGCTAGCTTGCTTCATGTGTTGAGTGAGTACAAACACAATTAATGATAGGTAAATCATCAAACACTCCTCGGATGTGAATATAACTATATTTTGTGAATTCCACCATGCCTTGAAGAGGTTTTCATGAAGATAACCAATTAATGCTTCAAAGCTACCCTCTTTTTCTTCTTTAAGAAATAAGGAGAATATCTCCTTATCACTAGTTGATAGATTCTCATATCCTTCAAGGGTATCTATCAAGTTTTGAGAATACAATTCCATTTCATGAAATAATTCTTCATTAATAAAGGTATTTCTTATTATTTCATCCATATTCCTTCTTGATAGGTTTTGAGATAGTGTTTCTTGCTATTCCTTAGAATTGTAGATATGGATTTGATAGAAGTCCTTTGAATACTCTAAATTGAATCTTTTGAAGTAGTCTACCTTATGACTCCCTAGTTTAGAGTATGTGGATTTGATTTGATAAAACCTTTATAGAGCTTAGGTTTTGTAGGCTTCCTTATATCTCCCTAGTTATGAGATGTGAATTTGATTTAATAAGATCCTTATATTTTTGTAGAGACCTTATGACTCCCAAATGGATTAAGTACTTGATAATATTTGATGAATGCTATTATTATCAAGTTTTTTAGAATACCTTATGTCTCCCTAGTGATTTTGGATATGCTTTATGATTGATAAAGTGCTCTTTGAGAATAGTAGTTCAATTTTGAGTTGATTTTGTAATGTTTTGTAAGTAGCAAAAATCAACTTCTATTACACCTTATTACTCCTATTGAACTTAAGCACTTTCTAATTTGATGAGGTTCTATTGGTTGGATTTCTTTTGTCCCTTTAATATGGTTTTGAGACAAGTATACCAATTTATTTCCAACTCTTGATTTTCCTTAATGAACCTTCTTTTATAGCCTTTGATATTTTGATATTTAATGTTTCTAAATTCCAATTACCTACTTTGGTGTAGTATTCCTTATAACTCCCTAATATGGAATATTAGAAAACAATAATATTTGCAATAATAGATGTTTAATTTATCCAGGTAGAAATCCTTATTTCTCCTATGTTTTAAATTGCAAATATTAGGCTATTTTAATATATATTTTCCTTTTAATTTTGCTTTCAAATATGGTTGATTTCCCTTAATGTTTCAACCTTATATTATATCCTTATAACTCCCTTTAATGAAAGTAAATTAGAGTAAGGTAAACTCTTACCTTTATAATGCTTCAAACCTCTACGTATTCGATGATGGATTTGGATGTGTATGACAATAATTTTCAACGTTCTTCTTGGGCACTATGAGCAATGGCAGACTTTGATTCTCCCTTGAATTCAATGCTTGAATGGTGGTGCCTCAAGTCTGGCCTCTTTGACCTGCTTTGAATACCTTGATCGAGAGCTTTTAATGCTCTTCTTACTGCAACTCGTTGCTGCTTTGAATGCTTCCGAATGTTGTTTCCTCCTTGGTTTTAGGCACCTTAAATAGGAGGATGATCTTCTTAAGAAGGACAAGTGTCACGATGGTTTCTTTCAATGCTCGAAGATGCTATTAGACACTTGGAATTCTCTATAGAATGGAGACATTATAGTCTTTATGTAAACACTTGTATACCTTGGTTACAAGTGTCACCCCTTCTCTAATACTCCCAATGTTGACCTGTGTAATGCTTCTTCGGATTATTCCTTTCACGCATGTGGAATTTTGAACATTATTTTGAAGGCGTTAGGGTTTCTTCTAAGGTGACAAGTGGCACCTTCTTTCCTTTGCATGTCCTAACCTTATTAACGTATTCTTGCAAGCTTCTCCAATGTATGTTTCCACCTTTTTCTTTGTTGTGTTTTGATGGCACTGAGTTGGTTCCAGTTGAGCAATGCTATGGTGGAGCTCGAGTGGCTTTGAGCAGTGCTTTGGTGGAGCTCAAGTGGCTTTGAGCTAGAGCAATGAGCAACACTTTGGTGGAGACTTTGTGATGCTCCAATGATGATATAGAATGCTCCTTGGATGTACATCTAGCTTTGGTATTGATTGCTTTGATTTTCTCCTACTTCCAAGCTATTGGGTTTCTTCCTTTGTGAATAATATATCTCCTTCCTTGTACTTTTCTTTGTGTGTTTATAGGTTACCTGTTGTGGCTGTCCAAACCATGGGTGATGTGAGCCTTTTGATGGCTCTTTTAGCCTTGCTTGGATGATGCTTTTCTATGGCCACTTTGAGATGCTTCTTCCTTGTGAAGAATGTGTCTTTGAGACACTTAAGCCTTGTCCTTTCTCCTACGTAGGATAGAATATCATGGTGCAAGACAATGTAAATAAAATTTGTAAATACAATACCTTTTTGCACCTCTTTTTGCAATCTCTTTCTGTTGGTTTTAATGGTGACTTTCTTGTAGGTAAGGGCTGATTTGATGTTGTCTTCTTTGTTGGACAACTCTCTCCTTTTGCTTGATTAATCTGTAGATAGAAGCTCTTGTAGAAGTAATTTTTGCACTAATTTTTACTTGTATAAAAACCTTTAGTGCACCTCAAATCTGAGACTCACCAAGTCTTGATTTGTAGCTTCTTTTACTAATTTTGATGGTGGCTTTCTTCTCCACTCCTTGGAGGAATCTAATCTGATTTTGGTGGCTTCTTTGGGCCATGAAATGTTGTAGGTTTTATGCACCAAATAGTGTCTCTAGACACTTTGATAATCTTCTAGTTTTGTGCTCTTGATCTTTAACAATCAACAAACACAAACTAATCCTTTTGAGAGTAACTAGTTAAAGATTAACTAGTGTAGTGCTAATGGATTAATATCTCCAACTTAATGCACTTTAAAGGTAACAATAATCTCACCTTATTGCTCCTATAAATGAACTCTCAAAATAATTTTAAATGCACTTAATAATCTCTACAACTTTTAAGAGTAATTTGTAATGAACCCTTAATGAATATTCTACAATTTTTCACTACAATCAATATTGTAGGATATAGTCTTCTTGCTTTCTAGATAGATAATAGGTAGGTGATAATTTTATTTCTTTCAAAAAATATCCAACTCCTATTTAATATGCAAATATATCTTAAAATGAATTCTCCTTTTTTGCACTTTCTTGAAGACTATAATATGAGCCCTTCTCCTTGCAACTTTAATCCAAATATGGTGCTTAATGGAATTTGATAATGAACCCTAATTTGAAGTTCAACTAAATGCACCCTAGTTTCTTACCTTTAATGGCTTCTATAGATGATGTAGATCTTGGTATTTTGATTCACCAAGTTGCTACCTTGTAATGGATGAATTCACAACTTCTTGTTGTTTGTTTCTAGAATAACTTTTTGCTTCACCAAACTATGGTCTTGAACTTTTTATCTTGAGCCTAGAGTTTGGTGGCTTGATCCTTCTAATGATCTTCTATTTTCTACTGTAGATTTAGAGAAATCTTTTCTCTGAACTGTGCCTTCTTGCTATGAGAGGTAATCTCCAAATCTCTTGGATTTGGTAGGCTTCTTCTGTCTGAATATTCCTTCAATCTTCTTGTCAAATTTTGACTTCAAATAGGATCTTCTTCTTCTCAATATTTTGAATGTCTTGAGGTCTTCACTGGATTCTTCTTCTGGGATTTGACACTCCTTTCCAAATTCTTCTTCTCTTGGGCTTGTTGTCGGATGGCGATAATTGTCCCAAGTCCTTCACTATCAGGAGCTTCTCCTTGGTAGTGGATTTCTCCAATGAGTTCTCCTAGGAACTCTTTTGATGATGCTTCTTCGAGCTCTGCAACAAGGCTCTCCAAGCCTTCTTATTTTTACTCCTTGAGACCTCTCCAAGGTCTTCTATCTTGCATCTTCTCTAGTCTTCCAACTAAGACCTTTTCTTCAACCTTCTACTTCTAGAAGTGTTGGTGATGAGATCTTCTTCTTGGATCTCTGAAATCTATGCTTCTGGATTTGAACAAGACTCTCCTAGTCCTTCTCTTTCTTCCAAGAATGGAAGTTCTTCAATGAGATCTTCTCCTGATCTCTTCAACTTCTTCTAAAAGAAGTCTTTAATCAGTAAAGGAGATCACCAATCTCCTATTTCATGGACTCTTCTCTGGAGTCTACTTCAGGAACTCTTCTATGGAGTTTTCTTCTAAATCATGAACTTTTCTTCTGAATCAGGAATTCTTCTTAGAATTTTTCTTCAAAATTAAGGCTTCTATGGCCTTCTCTTCTAGATCAAGGCTTCTCTGGCCTTTTCTTCTGGATCAAGGCTTCTGTGGTCTTTTCTTCTGGATCAAGGCTTATATGGTCTTTTTTGCTTCTACACTTTGTAGGTATTGATCTTGAATGGAGATCACCAATCTCCTATCTCCTCCTTGACTCATATTCTAGAGTCTCTTCTTCCTTGAGTCTGCTATAAGGCTATTGTGGCCTTTTCTTCACTTCTGTAGTTTGTAGGATTGTAGCTCTTGTAATGGGACATTTTTTTTAGGTCTTTGAAATATTTAGTCTTCTCCTTGTTGCTGCAAGTGCTGGAATGATTCTAAGAAGATATTCTTCCTAACTCTCTTGTAGGAAGCTTCCCAACTTTTTTTGAATCTCCTTTTCCTGCAACAAGTTGTTAGAAACTGGAATGAAAGAATTTATAATTCTGGAGATAATAATATTCACTAGTTGATCTGTCAAACTAGTGGAATGAATGTTGAGTCCTAGTCTTCACGAGTTTTTCTGCAACTCTGTGGAAAGACTCTAGCCAAATGTAATCTCAAAATTTTTGTAACTAAGATTTATTTTAGTCTTCACTTCTCCACTCTCTCTATTGACTATTGTAATTTTTTCTATCAATCAATTCCTAATGATAATATTTGCATGTAGCGGCACACACCAATAGATCTAGTTTGCAATGATGCAGGTCAATAGTACCAATGGTGACTCTCCCCATTTCTCTTGACCTATTGGACTTCTCTTATGATGAATTTTGCAAGTTGCAGTGCATAATGGCAAGTCCAATTTATAAAAATGCAAAGAGGAACTATGATGGGCGTAGGCCCTCCTGTTCCTATCTCAATTCACCATGGCTCTAATACCACTATTAGATTTTGAGGATATATGCAGTGGGAGAGATCTAACATAGGTCCTAATAAGATGAAAGAAAGTGAGTTTTCAATATGACTGATTCTGCATAATAGTGTTGTCGACACTTTTGCTAATGGTGCTTTTACTGGGTGTAAAATAGAGAAGTAGAAGTGCTGATTTTTTAAGGTAGTGAAAAGGGATAGAGAAGACTAAGAAGTGGCAGGTGATTGTCTGAGGTGTATGTAAATGATATCTATAGGTGTCTAAGAAGTAAGAAAATATGCCTAAAAGTATTACAAATGAGATAAGAGAACTACAAGCTTAATTGCAATTGAATTTTGAAAAGGGGAAAATAATATAACAAAAATCTAATGCAAAATGAGATAAAATGTCTAGGAAATATCAAAAAAAGACCTAAGATAGATATTGAACAAGGATTTAGCCTACAAATAAGTTTACAACTACATCAATGTAAGACACACAAGTACAATAAGAAATATTAAACATTTTTTTTGTGTGCATGGATAATATGCCTACAACAAAGTATGAATGAGTATGCAATGATCAAAGAAAAGAGTCTGCAAGTGAAAAGAAACTAGATACAAAAGAGTTATTAGATGTTATAGAAGCTAAAACAAGGGAGATAAGTAGATTAATATGATCTCATAAATGTATTATACCTACAATAATAGAATATTAGTATAAGATAAATGAAAATACCTATAAATTCAAATATGAATGATTTTAAATAGAGATTAAAAATCTAAATAACATGGATTAGTAAGATAATGAAATATATATTCTTGCAACACAATGATTATAAGTATAAACAGATATGGATTGTTGCATATAGAAACAAAATGGAAACAAACTAATGTTAGATGCATGCAAAGAAGAGTTAGAGTTGAAGAAATGGAAAAATGCAAGTGTTAGTAGCTATAGCATGTAAAAAAAAGTGTTAGAAAGGCTTAGCAAGAGGGAAATACATAAAATAATTAGCAAAGGATATGAAAGAAAAGGGGCTAGGGATGTCACAGCTTAGTTGGTCCTCCTCTTTACACCAAGTATCCTTGCTCCAATGACCTGTTTGCATTTCTTCACTTACCCCAAAATTTTGATTCAAATGCCCCCAATGCAAGAGTGAAGAGAATGAGAGTAAATTTTGATAAATTTTTTATAGTTGGGATTGTTCCCTTTGAAATGCCCATCCCAAGAGCTCTATTTAAAGATCTTGAGAGGGATGATCTTTGGAGGGATAGGTCAAAGTGCCATTTGGATAATGTAGGGAATTAAAATTTCATAGGCCTAATAAGAGGATGGAGCATACATGATCAAACTAGGAATGGAAGGAAGGAATTTACATGCTATTGGTTTGTGTCATAGATATTCTACCGATGTTAGAAAATACATTGGAATTTGCAAAAGCATTGGTGTAGGGATTTTGCTACCAAGTATCGCTTTTGTTCAACAATCCTATTGAGTGGTCAAAATACTAAAAAAGACTTATTTTGCAAAAGTGCTAAAGTCAAGTAAAAGCACAGGCAATGCTTTTTCCAAGAGGTGGTGCTTATGCAAAAGTGTCAAATTTGATGTCTATTTTTCCTGGGTTAAGATCTTTGAACTGATGATATGTTTTTTGATCCTTTGAGGGAATATGTAGCTGGCTAGGCCTATCAAAATTGGGTATCTACATTTACCCCATTTTGCATAAAAAATATTTGGACTCCAATTTTAAAACCGACATGTTTGTTGATATTAAAACATGATATGTTAAAAAATGATTACAAAAATAGGTTGATTCAAAAAATTTGATGATTGATTAGTGTCATTAGTGTATGTATGCCTCATAATTGATGTCCCATGGGTGCCCCATTGGGATTTGGATCAAAACAATAGTTTTGAGAGAAAAATTGCTAAGGTGGGGTATTGAGATGATTGGAAGGAAAGAAATGAAAAAATACAAGTAGAAAAGTTGTAGGACAGGTGGGGGGTAAGGAGAGGGGGTAAAATTTGATTCATTTTTACCATTCTATATTATTGGTTGAGAGTATAGCTAATTTTAAGAGGCTAGTACAATGTGTAGATCTAGTTCAAGGGTCAACTTAGGCATTAGTAAAGGTGTTGCAGAACTTTATTATTATTAACAAGAATTATTCACCAATATGCAAAAACATCAAATCATTCCTCCATAATAACAATCCATAAATGAGAGAGAGATAGATAATACATTTAAGGTATGGAAACACCAATAATACTCCTTAAGGAAGGAATCACTCCATAAGTTCTCCCAAGATGAGAGAGCCACTCAAGGAGGGTAAAGTCCCATAAGCCACTTTGTGGGCAAAGACGATTACATAAGATTCATCTCCAATGATGATTACAATGATAAATATCTCTTCTTTATATATCCATATTATTATTCTAATTTAGGAAGCCTACTACTAATAATATAATATAATATTATAATACAACCAACCTTGGGTTATGGGTGGCCTATGCCAACCCTTATACAATATAATAATATATCCCCAAATATCTATTCCTAGGTACCCTACCAAAAGGTTTCACAAGTATACCCCAAAATCCTAATTTGATAATTTTAGGATATTTTTATGTGCTTTTTGCAAAATTCAACACTTTTATGATACTTTTCTAGTAGTGATTTTTCTATAGGCATCATTTTTGCAAATATTAATTTTGCAATTTCTAGCACTATTAAAAATAATGCTTTTGCAAAAATTATTGATTTTGATTGTTGTAGGTTAAAAGGCTAAGGAATATGATGAATTATGCTAAATTAATCTCTTCTTATGGTTTGTAGGATTTAGGAGTTCTAGATTTCCAAGAGTAGTGGCCTAGGACCCTGGGGTTGACATTGGAGCTAGTTAATGATACATACATCAGAGTGTTGGCAGTGATTGGTCTGTATCATGTGGTAGTTATGCCAAAGGTAGATTTTGATTGATCATTACTGATAACATTAGCAAAAAAATGGTACTTAGAGATAAGTATATTTTAGTTACCAAAATGAGAGATGATAGTTACGTTGGAGGATGTCTGTCAAATCCTACAAATTTTGATTTGAGGGTCTCCTATTTGTCTAGGGAGTGACAAGAGGCTATGCATTGAAATATTGATAGGATATATAGGGTATTCCAGAGTAATATTGGGGATATGTATTAATAATGCATACCATGGAGGTAATCTAGATCACCTCACAACTTTGCTATGTGTTATAGTGTTAGGGATTTTGATGTCAAACACCAGTCTATGAGTGTTATCTTTAGGATGAAGAGAGGTAATTATGAGGCTGAGAGATTGATAGACTATTTTTGCCTAAGGACCAATTATTTTGGATATATTATATAAGAATATTTATTGGGTATTCTACCACAGGGGTAAGATTCTAGTCTGTTGCATGGTCTTTTAGGTGTGGGCTTGGGAACACAACAATTAGGTGACCACAAATTGTATGGGGGTCAGATGTGTTATCCTTGGAGTCTTGCATAATGTAGATGGACTAGGAGATGTAGAGCTAGTATAGGGACATTGGTCCTTGCTCATTAGGTTATAGATGATATCAAGGATTCCTAGGTAATGTGGAAACTATGGTGGGGCTATTTCAGGTGGGTTAAGGATGACTGGGAGTTGGCCTAAGTGAGAAGGACTTGATGGATGCATGATGGAGATAAGGAGTATGAGCTTACTGACTTGATAGTTTGGTGGTGTGTAGTAGATCCTAGCTATAGTAGAGGTCTAGTTCCATTATACCACTCAAGAGAGAGCAAGTTTGGGGGGACTCTTGACCTACTATCCTTTGTAGAGGAGGATATGAATGATGCTAAATTCCCTAAGTCATATATGGATGACCTAGATTTTGTTAAGGGGTATATGAAGTGGCATGTTGAGTTTTGTTTGAGATGAATGACTTCGATGACACTAGTTCTAAAGTGAACTTAGGTGATGGAGGAGATAGCAAAGATATTGAGGGGTATTTAACATAGGTTGGGATGGAATGCAATGATACATCAAGCCACTAGATGAGCCACTAGGGGTAAGGGAGAGGTACCAAGAAGGTATGAGTGATCTATTGGTTCGAGTGATCAGGTTCTATTGGATGTTGATCCATTTGTAATCATGTCCTAGGGATTAGAACTAATAGGTCTACAAAGTAGTTGATGTGAGCTAAGGTGGAGGATTTTATGTGGAGTTTCTATGAGTTGAGGGTACAAATTGAAAGCATAGAGGCAAATAGGTAAGATAAAGTAACTAATGCTTGAGAAGAGATAACGAGAGTGGAGTGAGAGTAGGATGAGGCCATTGTTAATATATACATCAAGTTTGATAAAGTGAAAGGGGATAATGAGTAGCTTATTTGAGAGAGAAATGAGGTAATCTCTAGAGCATGAACCAAAGGTCTCAGTGGGTTTATACTAGGTTTATCACAACAATGAGTGACTTTTCTAGAGGGAGATATTGATAGGTTGTGTATGGAATTGAGAGTGGATGAATTAGAGGATGAGGAGGAAAGGGACTAAGCTAGACACCATTGGTTGTTCTATCATGCAACAATACCTACCTTGTAGAAAGAACCATCATTGACCTGCTCAAGAGTCATACTAGATCACATTGTCACGAGGTATGCACAAAGAATGGTTAGATTTCGATCTCCTCAATTACCACCATCAACACTAGGGGGTGGATATATAGGGTATTCATTTGAGGATGAGTGCACTCCTTTTGATTCTTGTGGTGCATCGCCTCTTGGAGGTACGACTAAGTGTACGAATTTTTGGCATTATGGTACATTGGACCCACAACCATGTATTATCTCGAGGTATTTATGCATTAATGATATTGTGTGATTGAGTTATGTATTTGTTGTGATATGATATTGACATGATGCTAATATTTAAAAAAATTATTTTGAAACTAATTAGGAAAAAATACACGATTTTGTCAAATGTCATTTCTGATGCATTTGATGGATTGTGGTTGATATAGATAATGAGATAAGATGTGATTGAAATGGTTTGATAGTTATTTTTTATCTTTAATAAATTTATTTCACATGAAAAATAATGCAAGATAACAAGGTGGTGACTAATGCTAGATTGGAAAATTTAACAAATGAAGGAAGCAATGAGATTAAGCTTGGATATATAGTTAAAAGAGTTTTATGATCAAGAAATAATGGATTGGATAAATTTTTGATAAGATTTTGTGGATCAAGGAAATTGAGAGAAAAATTTGGAAGTGAGAAAATTAATATAAAATTCTTTACTTCCTAACACCATTTTGGAAAGTGTTCGTGTGAGGAATACTATGATTGGAGAATGGAACAAACCATTTTCCAAGAAAATTTGATAAATGGAGGTATTTTTAATAAATTTATTTAATTTCGTAAAAATATGGGTATAATTAAGTGGGAGAGTTAGTTATTCCCAACTTATTTTGGTTACTTAGCAAAATAAAGATAATTATGGATTTTTTTACACTTGTCAAGTAGGGGTGACAAGCACAATTATTACCAAAGTTGATCATATTTGGGGTGAAGCTATTACAGATAGCCTCAAATGATAAAATGATTGAATTAATTTAGATGAAATTAATTAAAAATTAATTTCTAAAGGGAAAGGGAATACAAATGTTTTAATGTGTTATTTGATGAAATAATTTGGAATCTATGCAATTTGTAGGACATAAGATGGAATAGGGATTTTAGAATAAATTTATTTATTATAATATCATGAATCTACCATTGTACGATTGAAAGATAAAATAAGTTTATGAAGAGGAAATATACCAAAAAAAAAAAGAAAATAAAAATGAGAAAGCCATAATCTAAGACAAAAACATACGTTTAGATAAATGTTTTACGCAAGCGATGGTCTAGGAACTACATAATGGAAAAATAACTTTTATGAAAAAAAGAATGATTTATTTTGTTATTGAGTGACAACCTAAGATTTTTATAGTTGATAAGCACTTAGAAGTATGTTGTTGAAACAGGCTGAAAATGATATTTGATAATTTAACACAATACACAATTATGCATTAAACAAAGAAATCGTAATTTCATTGATATTAAAAGATACGTGTTACAAGAGGGACATGATGCCCTTTATCCATTTATTTTCCTAACAATGTTACAATCAATTTTATGTCTTCTTCAATCATCCCTCAGTGTAGGTGGGCTTATTTGTATGTGGGCCACCATCGGGTTGCTGTTTGTTTGATGTTGTTCTTCCTCTTTAGATTTGCTAAATAACCTATGAAGAATTTGCAAAAGGGGGGTCAGTGTGATGGGGGGCTTGCCTTAGTCAGGCCCCATATTTATGAAGATGAAATGACCATAAAAACATAATAAAAACTAAAATAAATTATGTAAAAGGTGATAATATGGTGAAACAAAGCTTACCTCCCAAATCTGGAGAGATATGGGACCTGTAGACTCAATTCGCCACCTGAGGGGTGAACTAATGCCGGATTCATGGGGTAAGGGGTGATCTGAGCTGCAAGGCCTCTTTTGTAAAATCTCTTTGATAGATCGATTCTTAGGTAGTTGGGGTGCCTCTGTATGCTATTGAAATCTTACTATGTGCACCGAAAATTGATTGTTCAATGTTCACTTTCCATTTCAATGCAGAGTTTCTGTGCTTTGTTGAATTTGGGAGAGAGATGTAATTAGGGGTTTAGGACCCACTATTTATAGGAAAAGGCAAGGTGCAGGGGGGTTAGATAGACTAAACCTAGGTTTGATTCTGACTAGGGTTAGGTTAGGAAATGCAATGTGGCAACATCACATTCCTTATGGGAAATATTCCATCCTCACACATGTGTGAGGATGGATTAGGGCTAATCCTGATTAGGAGGTCTTAAGTCAATTTAGGACATGATTAAAGAAATATCCTAACAAACCCTAATTTCACACATGTGGGAGGATGTAATTAGTGTTAATCAAGATTAAGTGTTCTTTTAATCAATTTTGCCCTAAAAAGGTGACTTAAGTGAAGTCAACATTAAATTAGATTTTAGGTATTGACTTGTTAATTGTTTTGGTCAATTAATACCCCATGGGGACTCAATTGAGTGCAAATAGGTTGTAGAAGGATATCCCAGTGCATGATATGTGATTTTGAAGGCTTATGAGGGTTTAGGACCTGAAAGCCGATGGAGTGGTATATGGAAGTCTACATATTGCTATGGCAAACTATAGCAATCTATGCATTACTACGCATGACTACGCCTGACTATGCATGACTAAACATGAATATGATAGCCTACAATAGCCTAGGGATGTCTAGAATCACCTATAGATACGTATAAACAACAATGTGTGACTTTTGGGTGTCTACATTTTCCCCTTTTTGTATTATACTATGTAGAACATAGTTTAATACAAAAATGTGAAGGGTTTGTGCAGAAGGAAAAGGGATAGAAGGGGAATGGAATCCAATCAAAGAGTATGTAGCCACTCGAAGCGTGACCATACAAATTAACTAGATGTCCAAGGGAAAGAAGAGAAGAAGGAAATAAGGAGAAGAGGAAAGAAATAAAAACAATGCTAAAAAATGAAAATGAATGATTATGAATGCAATGATGTGATTTTGTTGAGTCCGTATGACATTTAGGATGCCATACTAGTTGCTTGAGAATGACAAATTTTGATTGCTTTGCTTTTAAGACCAAATAAATGTGGTCCAAAAGTATGATTAGGACAAAATACTAACTAAATCTTTGTTGTTGATTGATTGATGAGAACATGGCGACAAGTGTCAAACCATTTGAGTTAGTTAACATTTGAATTATTCAAACATGTCATTCATTGTGCTCCATGAATGCCAGAGTGAAGTCTTCCAAATGTTACGCTGAATTAGTCGCCCATGTCATTCATTGTGCTCCATGAATGCTAAGGTGACCTTTCCATTGTTATGCATAACTCTCGTGATATAACCCATGCCTAGTTGGGATTGAGATTATTTCGTATGATAATATTCAGTAAAAATTTTTGTAGACAAATGTGCTAATCACACTTTTGGATTTTTGATTTTGTGGTTGCATGCAAAGCTGACATTGGATATGAATACCCCCTCAAATGAGGAATCAACAATGAGGTGAATGGAATGCGATGAGTTGATGATGCAACGATTGATAAGATACCAATGCATGATGATTATGATGACAAAAAACAAATTAGAAGAGTGTTTTGGGAAGTTCCTAGGATTTTAGAGGAAATTTGCATGATTTCCTAGGGTTTTGGGGGCAACTTGGTTGATTTTGGAAGGTTTGAGCTGAGTTCACCACTTGGGGGGTGATTTTGACCTAAATCGCCACCCGAGGGGCGAATTAGGGTTTTGAACTGTTTGACACATGTGTAATGTTTTGGTAGTTTGGGGAACCAAACGATGTCAAAATTGGACAAATATTATACTGTTGGAAAGCTCTTTCTAAGCCCGATACAATGGTGAAAGTTTTAGGAAATGTGGAGATGATTTGATAGGTGAAAAGTTAGACCAAAGATGACCCTACTTTTAGAAGTAATGAATGCACAATTTCAAGCCTTGTGAAGGGTGTGCATGGAAGCAAAATCTTTGTGAGGACAAAGAGGTGAAAAATTGTTGTGCTATGCTAGGAAATGCTAGGCTATGCTATTTTTTCTAAGGTTTTGGGACAAACCTATCCAAATTTTTACTAAGGTTTTTGGGGAAACCTATCCAAAGTTTTACTGAGGTTTTTGGGAAACCTATCCAAAGTTTTACTTAGGTTTTTGGGAAACCTATCATTCTTTTAAACCTATCCAAATTTTTATTGAGGTTTTTTGGGAAATCTATCCAAAGTTTTACTGAGGTTTTTTTGGGAAACCTATCCAAAGTTTTACTGAGGTTTTTGGGGAACCTAATTTGCTAAGAGCTTTTAAAAAGAATGTTCCAAAATTTTTGCTAAGGATTTTGGAGAAAACCTAGTGTGCTAAGACTCTAAAAAGAATGTTTGTGATAAAATGTAAGGCAAAGGGTGCAACCTTTTGAACCTAGTAATTGATTTGATTTTGATGAATATGAGGTAAAGGATGCAACCTGTTGAGCCTATCGATTGATTATGATGTAATGAGGTCGAGGTGCAGTCTCAGGTTGGGGAGAGGGATCCTCCTATGGATATTTTGGATGTGGAGAATGTCGGGACTACTCCAGAGTTTGAGGCCTGGTGAGCATGGCAGAGTTGGGAGCTTGGCAGAGGCATGATTGACTGATGGGTGGCACCTAATGTTGGGGTGCCTCCACCAGAGGGGAGAGCCTATAGGGGAGCTCGAGCTAGGGTAGAGGGTGTGGCTGGTGATGAGGAGGAGGTTCCTCTATGATGGTCATGGCATCGCTTGGGTGGTGGAGCGAGCACCCAAGGCATGAGGGTGGAGTAGGTGCCTATAGATGTCGATGTGGATATGGGGTAGGTTGTTGGAGGAGAGGAGGGAAGAGGTGGGGCTACTATTTTGGGTGACATTGATGACACCATTGATATTGGTGCATTCATTGGTATGGCACCACAGATTCCTATTAATATCCCGATGAGACAGGATGCAGAGGAGGAGACACAAGTGCTATAGGATAGAGTCTGATAGTTGGAGGTTGAGGTAGAGCAGCTGAGGGTTGGGATGGCTAGGTAGGGGACTAAGGTGGAGCAGTTGAGGGCCAGGATGGCTAGGAAGGAGTAGGCTATTGGGAGGTTGACTAGTCAGCTGGCTGTGGAGTCTACGAAGAAGGTTTTATGTGAGACTGTTCTGACAGTGCATGGTATCCCATTACCTAATTATGATCAGGTGGTGTCACAGTCTAGGACACATTCACGAGTGTGGGCACATTCTCATTAGAGTCAACATAGTGTTTCTATGGTGGCGTAGATTGGTGCTAGGGATTGAGGTGCAGGATTAGCCTGCTGTGGATCTGGTTTTAGAGTTTATGGTGGAGTCGAGTAGGGCTATGGAGATGCGAGCTAGCCATGAGGGACGTAGGGAGGCTCGTGGTGGTAGTTAGGATTCATATACATGATTGTAGCCTATGAGCATTTTGGATGCTAGATGATGGGTATGGTCCCAAATTGTAGCCTTCGGACATTTTGTATGGATGATATATATATACCTTGATTTCGACTGTTATATATACATGTGTCATTTTGATGTTTTGAAATGTATTGTTTTTATGTTTGCATAGGTAGTACAACATAATATGTAGGTATGTATGATAAATAAATACATATGTGTGAATGGTTTAGATCTATAATCATTCTTTCGTATGAATGAATTGTAGAGTAGTATGTGTGATTGTGTTTCGAATGCAATGTGATGTGATATCAAATGTGATTTTGTAGATGAATGCATTTAGAGTAAATGTAATGTTGTGATTCAATATTGGAATTCATGTAGGATGAATGGAATAATGTGATTTGCTATTTGTAAGATGCATGTAGTATGAATGCAATACTATAATGTGTATGAAATATATATGGCATAGATGCATGGATGCATGTATGAATGTACTAAAATGCACCAAGGAAGCACTTGTATCGTGGCATTTACCTATATGGATGCGATCCATTATATTATTTTAGGGATGATGGATAATGTAAGGCATGTGTAATGGCTTTGACTAACATAGTTGTGACAATCAAATCTCAGACCCTTAGCTATACAAGTATTTGTGGCAACTTATAACATAATCGGGCTGGTTCAAAATCTATCATGGACCTATGTGTGTGAATGTGTAAGGTTCATTTATCCATTTTGAGGGAGGTAGGATTAACCCATTGTAGTCATCGAACTAGCTAGCTCATTCATTTGCAACCATGATCTATACAAAAGCGAGATGCTAATGTTACAGATGTGTTGCCACCTGTAAGACTATTCCACTAGTAGGCAGGCTCTTGGAGCCTATTGCTAGTGATGGAAATCATCCCATGGTGTTATGTTGAACCTAGGGACCAAAGGCGATAAGCATAACATTGGTGATATCAAGAAGCATTGCCTTTTATTTTATGCCCCTCATCTAGTGTTGACCTATTTGTGTGGTAGTGCTCTTTTTTTTTTGTTTACATTCTCATGGTGCTCTTTTTGTATGGGCGATGAAGTTTATTTTCTACCCAATCATTTATTTTTTCTTATGCTTGATCCCTTTGTTTATCCCTAGGTCGTATGTTGACCATGTAGGCGATAGGATGAGCAAGGGATACCGTTCGCTAGATGGCAATATCTACTCAAGATGTCCTCTTTCCTAGGCTCAAAATTTTTAATGTGTGACCTATTTTGTGTATGGTCCATGGGAGAAGTTGAACCAGCCTAAAGGACCATAAGAAGAATGTACAAGACTCAGTAGCTATGGGTGACACTAGATTGCCTAAACTATAGAGTGGTCAAAATCAAACACGACACCTATGTATACCCTGATCCTAAAAGAGGAAATGGACATCCAGGTGGTGATGCTAACAAGTGCATGTTTGTTACTCCTGCTGAGGCACATTTTGGGGGAGAATGTACAAACATGAATTAAAATTCTAAATATAAAGCATATGAATATGTGCAATGGATGTAAATGTAAATGATGCAAGTGGGGGAATGCAATATCTACAAGATGAAATTTTGTAACATGAAGATGAAGAAGTTTGTGGTGAATTTATCTACATATGAGTAGTGTGTGTTATGATGAAAAAAATCATGATGCTATGATCATGGTTGCCCCAGCGTGTGGGGTGTGTGTGTGTAGTGGGTGTACAAGCTGTGAGCTACAAAAATGTGTGTAATAGTCATTGAACGAGGGAAGATGTAAGAGTAGAATGTACAGATGGAAGAAGTGAGAAGAAATAGACTTTGGTAACCAACAAGAAGAGGGGATTACCAAAGTCCAAAATATGATAGAAGAGGAGAGTGAATTAACATAGGTATGCGATTGCTCAAAGGGGGGCCATGTAGCTATGTGAGGAAATTAGAAGAAATATGGATGAGGAAGTGGAAGAAGGATATAAGAAGGCCTACTGGTGGGAAAAACTGTGTGAGTCAAGACGTGTATGAGAAGGTGATGTGATGGTGCGGTTACCATGTAGCATGTTGTTCACTAGGTTTTTGAATATTTTGCACTCTTCAATATCATGGCCTGGTCGATGGTGGTAGATGCAGTATTTGCTCACATGATAGTTATGCAGTTTAGGGCACGAGGTATCGATAGGCTAGGTATTTGGTAGAGTCAAGTGGCCTTGGTGCATTAGGTGGTAAAATATTTCTCATAATGGGGTTAGTGGGAATGTCATGGGGTAAATATGGGGCTCTTATTAAGGTGATGAAGGTCGGTCTACCTGTGGGTGCGTGGGTCGAGGGTCCAATGTAGGTTGGGCACATGATCGAAGGGTGGATCTGTGCAAAGGTGAAGGTGTACGGGTCGTGGGAGACTGACATAGGTGAACATGGTAGTGGTAGTGGCTCATTTGTAGCTCTAGAGATTCGATGTGGGAGAAGAGATGTTGTATCTCATGGTGCGGCGGTATTGGTGTTGGTGAGGGTGGAGGTCGGGATGTGTGTGGCATGGCTTGGTAGGCATGGGAGGATGGAGAAGACCTTGAGGATGAAGGGGAGGAATGAAAAGGCTTGGGTAATTGGAAAGGCAAGCCTCACAGGGGAGATGGTAGTGTTTGGAGTATGGGTGGCATGGGGGATGGTACCAAATGACAGTGCACATGGGATAGAGGCCTACCTATGGAGATGGCTTGAGCAGCTTGTGCAACATGAGCTTGTAAATATTGGGAGTAGGTGGATTCACCATTGGGAAGCAGAGTGGGTAGGAATGTAGGATGAGGTGTACACTCCCTATTAGGTGGGTGATAGGCTCCTATGGGATGATGGGGGTGATTTGTGGGTGAATAGCGATGTTTGAGATCATCATATGGGTGAGATGGTGACCCCTATTCTTGGGTTTGGACTGATTCCTCCTTTTCATCAAAAGAGGATGTGGTGATTTGGTTGTCTCCAAAGTGGGGTGAATAGGATGAACCTCATTGGAGAGGGGAATGGTGTCAAGGTGAGGTATGATGACCTAAATGGGATGAATGCAAGGAGCACCTGGTATGAAGGGCAACTGGTGGTCAAGCTAGATCAGCTGGTGTGATGGGTATATGCTATGGCTGCGGATGGTCCTGCATGGTGGTGAGTGAGGACGCTGTAGTACTCTCCTGATAATGATGTGGGTCCTGCAAAAGGAAAAACAAATACCTATAGCATAAAAATGACATAAAGATGAAAATATATGTATAGTGAAATAATAAAGTAAAGTAACATATCTACATGGTGATGTGCTTAGTGATTTATTACTAGTACTGTGTGGCACTCGTGATGGTGAATGTGCTTGTGCATCATGCATTGAATGCATGAAGGTGTAAGATGTTGATGGGTTTAGGTTCATTAAGGCCTTCAAGATTGGCTAGACGATATGCTCTTGCATCGTATTTGTGTGTGATAATGAATGGCCCTAACCAATTTGGGGCAAATTTATCATGCTGTTGGTGAGGTTGACTTGTGATTTGTTGGTTTTCTTTGAGAACCAGATCACCAATTGTGAACTCACATTGATGTACCTTACTATTGTAGGCATGATGAAGGTGATATTGATAGACTCATGTGTTCTTGATTGCGTGAATGCGATGCTCATCAAGAAGTGTTAATTGATCTAAGTGAGTTTGGTGAGCGATGTCATCATCAATGAAATCCTTCATAGATATCCTTAAGGAGGGTATCTCAAGCTCAAGGGGCATGATAGCTTCTGACCCGTATACAAGTGAAAAAGGTGTTGCCCTAGTAGGAGTACAAATGCTTGTACGATATGCCCACAATGCTAGGGGCTTTTGATTATGCCAGTCTTAGTGAGAATCTGCTATGGTTTTATGAAGAATGGAATAGATGGTTTTGTTCATGGCTTCTACCTGGCCATTACCCTAAGGGTAGTATGGGGTAGAGAAACTATGATGTATGAGGAATTTATCACACAAGGCTTAGACAATCTTGTTTTTAAAGGATTTCTCATTATCAAAAATGATTTGGGAGGGAATTCCAAAGTGGCATATGATATGCTCTGTGATGAATACTGCTATTTTGACTCCTATGGTTTGGACCAATGGGATGGCTTTGACCCACTTGGTAAAATATTCTGTGGTAGTGATGATGAACTTATGATTGCTTGAGGAAGCTGGTGTAATATGTCCAATTAGATCTAGGCCCCATCGAGAAAAGTGATGAGGCCCAAAAATACCTCATTATTGCACAATGTTTGACTACCATATGATAAGTTAATTGCCAAATAGTTGACTAAAATATACTATTTGTTAAGTGTTTGCATGATTTTATGTTAGGAATACTATATCTCTGTTTTTGACTATTTTCAGCATTTTGTGACTGATTTTGCTTGATTAAGTAGCAAGTAAAAACATGCATTTCAATTAACCAAATGTGGTATGCTGATATCCATTAACTTCTCAATGGTTTTTGAATGTTTTCCTGCCCTTCAACTTGTTTCAAATCCACATTGAAGCTAAAATTTTAGGACTGTCATAAATCTGAAAATCTGAAAAAAACAGCCATATAAAAATCAGCAAGTTGTCACTTTATAGGAACACCTTGAAGTTGTCAAGCAAAGCATGAGGATATGGATGGAATGAGTTCAGAAGGACTACATAAGACATCTGACCTATTTAGAAGCATTCCCACATGGTCTAAATAGGCAGCAACAGGGTATAACAAAGGAGGGACAATTGTGCAGCATTGTTGCACTATTTCAGCATGGTTACTTGGTGAATGAAGTGTATAAATTCAGTAGCAACTTGATGTACTCCTTCATGTTGATATTTGAATAATTTTTCCATGTTCTAATTTGTTTGAATTTGCAAGAAATGCCAATATTTTACAACTATGCAGTAGAGCTAGAAAATGCAGTAATTTACCATGTAAATTCTAGCAAGCTACCAATGAATGGCAAGGCATGGAATTCACACATGGAGAGGAATGAAGGCTATTGCAATCTGATCCTGAGGGCTAATCCACCTGAGAAATGCAGCTAAAATCACTTGAAGAGCACATAGTTGTTCATTCCAAAGATCTTCGAAATGAACAGACATCTTCGAAATGAGAAATACAGTCTCTTCGAAATGAGCGGACATCTTCGGAATGAGAAATACAGTCTCTTCGAAATGAGCCACTTATCTTCGAAATGAGAACATAAAGTGCTTTTTGACTTGTTGACTGATTTTTGATGATGGAAAAATGGAAAGAAGGTTGAAAAGGTTAAAGGAAAATATCTCCCATCTGACTTTGCCATCCTTGCCGTCCAAAGCCACCATTCATGGAAAAGATCAATTTTGATCCTCTTCTAGGATAAATCAGGAAATAACTGTAGCATAATAGGAAGTTGTTTGCAAGATAGAAATGGCATATTCTAAAGTGGAGAAATATGTGTGAGATATTTCTAGACTCCTCCCACGTACTCCCACCACTGAAGATGCTTTCTAAGGGCCAATGACTACTATTGCAACACAAACTGTCCAGATTTGCATTTATTTCAGATCCAAAATTATTGGCAAATCATTGTAAAGTAGCACATAGGCTGATTTGAGCATGGGATATGTTGTAAATATTTATATAAATAACACAGCTCCCTCCTTGGTTGAGCCAGTTAGGAATTAGAATAGAGGAGAGTTTTCAATAGCAAGCAATTAGGATCTGTACAACAATTTTTTGTAATAGTTTTCAGCATGTTTTGTCATCAATAAAAGTGCAGTTATTTTATCATTTTCTGTTCTGAGTGTTAATTAGTTAAGGAGTGCTTTTCACCTCCTTCTAGATCAGGAAGTATGGGCCCACTTTCAGATCTAGAAGGAGGGATTTTATGGCAGGTTTTAATCTATAATTTTGTTGCAGTAGAAATTAATAGATTGCTTGCCGATTTCATTTTCTTGTTTTTATTTTGTATTATGTGATTGATGTTTTCTATTATGTTTGTGTACAATATTTATGTGTGTGTCAGCTGAAAAATTAGATTAAACATTTATTTCTTGTTTCCTTTGCTTTCCATGTTCTGTTATTTTTATGTTTCAGCAGCTTTCAATTTCTAGCAGATTTCATTTTCTTGTCAATTCCTATAGCAGAAGCTTGACGACCTTTTGTGGCAGGGCATTGACAGGTGTTTTATTTCCAAGCATCACTTCCATTCTGCAAGAGTAAAATAGGTTTCAATTTTGCAAGTGTAATTTAGGATTTCATTTCAGCAACATTTCAATTTAGCAATTTCAATTATGTTATTTCAATTCTGCAAAAGTAGATTAGATTTCAATTCAGCAATTTCAATTCATGCAATTGTAGTTAACTTTAATTTTCTGAAATTAGAATTAGTTTTTATTTCTTATAAGTTTCCATTCTGCAGATTAGGTTTAGTGTGACACCAAAAGGCTAAACCAAATCTGTCTCACCCAATAAATGTTTGAAATCTGAATGCCTAAATTGTACTCTGCCCTAGCCTTCTATCGTAGACAACCTTGGACACCACCCCGGATTGATAAGATCTTTGAGATTTAATGATGTGCTTAACGACAATGCATCATTTTGGCATCATTGCTAGGGATCATGGTGTTGTTAGAGGGTAAAAGTAGTCAAATAATTATTATTGTGCTAAGTTATGAAGTTCAGAGTAAAATCTGAATGTAATAGCTGGTATAAATAATAATTATTGATAGTTGCATTTCAGTCCATTTAGAAAACAAGCAACCACAGGGAGGTGATCTTCACACTTGGGGGTTAAATTGCCTATGTTTGAAATTCTTGATAAAAATTGAAAGAATTCATCATCCTCATTATCAAGAAACATAAGATCTCTTAAAAAAATTTAGAAGAGCCATCTGCTAGTACTGCCCTTTTTATATCCATATCATCAGGGTAGTATAAACAAATTTGTACTAGGTGTTGGAAAGATATCATGGTAGATATACAAGACTATCCCTTGAACAAAATAGCCATATCAGCTACCTGTAGCATTTGTTCACAGGGACATATCATTGATGAATGCCATTTACTTCCACAACTCAGAGATACAAAATTTGTTGCCTAATCTGAATTCTTCTCAAAGAGAGATCCCAACAACAACAAACAGGGTAAGTAAATCAACCACCACCTTCAGCCCAACCTATGGTCAATCTGAATAATACAGGACAGGTAACCCCTGTCTATGTAAGCTGAGTCAGTTAAAAAAAAAAATCACAAAACTTTTTGCACAATCAAAATAGAAGTTTACAGCTTAACAGTGATCCTAGAGTTTTGCCATTATTGCTTAAATATTGTTAGGGTTTTACCGCGCTAAACCGCAACCTAACAATTCTTAGCCTACATCGACAATAGTTGATCTCATTAGAGGTGATCCTACCTGACAAGTAGTTGATCTGCTAAAGTTGTACACTTCTTGTCTTATTGTGCAAACCAAAAATATGTCTTTTTTAGCCCAACTTGTGATCAATTTGAATAATACAGGATAGGCAACCCCTGTCTATGTAGCTGAATCTGGTAAAAAAAAAAACCTGCAGGAAATGTTATTGACTGCAACAACATCCAACTGTGCTCAAACAAGAACTTACCTGAGCTTGAAGAAACAAAAATCAATGGAGATACACAGAAAACCTTTAGTCCAAACACACAGAAATTAGCTTTGGATAAAGGAGAAAAACTAGAAAAACTGCACATAGAAAATTTACTTCCATTGAACTCTTTAGTAAGAAATTACAAAGGGGTAAATTATGTCCTCCTAGGAATGAAACAAATTGAAGTGCAGCCAAGAAAATTCTTGAACATTATTAGTTGGCTGACTTATAAACAAAAAGCAAAATTGTTGCTATTTTGAAACAATATTTCAATCCCTTTACATGGAATTACAAGGGTATATCAAGATTTTATCTTGATGTAAGCACTTAACATATTTTGGGAATTGGTATTTAATTGTTTCAAGTATAGATTGACAAGATTTTGCAGACTAGGAGACATGGACAACACTTGATTGAAGAAGTTTTTCAGATATGGAGCAGTGCTTCTTTCTCCCATTGGTAATTCATGGAGGATGTTAGTGGTGAATGGACATTGCCTTCGGGTATACCATGCACCATTAACTAAGGAGGAGTTATTGAAGGAGATTCCATTGGATGTACACATAATGGAAGAGAATTTCTCTTCAAATTCAGATTCAGAGTGATGATAAAAAGTTTGACAAAAAGAAAAAAAATACAAGAAAAGCAAAAAGAAGAATAGTTTTGTTTGTGAACTTCCTTCTTGGGTACAAGCAAGACAAGAAAAATTGAAAAAAAAAGAAAAAAAGAAGAGAGAGAAAAAATTGCAGCAAAGGCATGTCCCACAAAATGGGGATACATGAGGACAAGTATCAATTTCAGCAAGGAAGAGGAACAATGGAGCCAATACTTCATTTCCAGCAATAAGGAGGCAATTATGATGTAAGAAGATTCTTATTGCTCATCTAGAAAGGAAGGTTGCATCAATGTTGCAGGTTTCAATAGAAAGAGATGGTGTTTTCATACAACAATTGACATGTTTTTGTAGAATAAGGATTGGTCTTATCCAAATAAGAGTGAGAGATGTTCTCTCTCATTGAAGCACTTGAAAAAAAAAGGGGACAGAAGTTGGTTGAAAACCAGAAATGGCAGCCTCTTCTGATGAAAAAAAATAAAAAATAAAAAAATGAATAATTCAGTAGTGAAAACCTTCTTGGAGGCGCTACTGAGTTGGCTTGCATGAAAACCAATTTTTCGGCATGCATTGCCTTGTTGATCTACCCATCATTGTTCCACCATTGTACAAATCTCACACTGCACATGTGTTATGTTTATGTTTTCAGATAGCCTGCTAACAATCATCAAAAGCAGCTTGTAAAGTGCATGACCAATTTTCAAGACAGTAAGGTATGTGTTTCTTGCATTTAATTCATAGTAAACTTTTAGCATTTAGTGTATGATAATCGGTATTTGGCATAAACTATTCATACAATATTGGCAAGTTGAAAATGGAACATGTTCAAGATGTCAAGAAACACCCCTTATGCCCTTAATTGCATGGAAATTCCAAAACTGTGCAAAAACCTGATTTTGGGACAGACATGGCAACAATTCTATTTCAATTTGTAGGGCAAGTTTCAGAAGGAGAACTACAAGTTTATATCTCACAATTTTCTGATAAATTGAAGGAGGATAATCAGCAAAATGCACCTGAAGGTTCTATTTTAGTACTACTGGAATAAAATAGCAACATACAAAACAAAGAATAACATCTAAACAAAAGGATGAAGAAGGGATTTTTGATGTTATGGAAGGCTTATACACTCTAGATATGGGCCCACAATAGAATCTGTAGCTAACTTTTGCATAGGAGGTCATTTCTGCATTTTTTGATGCATCTTCGAAATGAACAGTCATATCTTCGAAATGAACAGGTATATCTTCGGAATGAGCAGGATATCTTCGAAATGAGTAGAAACTGTACCAAAATTGCTGAAAATACTACAGAATAGCAAAAAGAGTAGGGTACATCAAATATTGAGGTTCAGAAGGCTCTACCATAAGTAAGTACATCCCTCAAGTATTTCAAATCCAAAAATTTTATCAATTTTGTTCAAAAGGTGCAAACAACAAAAATAAGCATTCAGGCTGAAATGTTGTTAAGAACAAAAAATTCCATCAGTAGTAGTGCATCTGCCAAATACGGTTCCACAATAAGACTATTGCAAGATGAATCACATGATATCAAGCCTTTAAGAGGTACCTTGCAACACTAAAACTTGTAGAAAGATAGAAAAAGAGTCATACATGTGCTTAATTGCAAAATACTTGATATAGTGCAGCAAGGAGGAATTTCTCGGTTAGCAGGTAGCAAAGGATGTTGTTCACAAGAATAAAACCTGCATATTACTATGGCCTACTAAGATGCATGAGGGCATGCATCAGTTCAAGTTGGGGGGGATGATGAGGCCCAAAAATACCTCATTATTGCACAATGTTTGACTACCATATGATAAGTTAATTGCCAAATAGTTGACTAAAATATACTATTTGTTAAGTGTTTGCATGATTTTATGTTAGGAATACTATATCTCTATTTTTGACTATTTTCAGCATTTTGTGACTGATTTTGCTTGATTAAGTAGCAAGTAAAAACATGCATTTCAATTAACCAAATGTGGTATGCTGATATCCATTAACTTCTCAATGGTTTTTGAATGTTTTCCTGCCCTTCAACTTGTTTCAAATCCACATTGAAGCTAAAATTTTAGGACTTGTCATAAATCTGAAAATCTAAAAAAAATAGCCATATAAAAATCAGCAAGTTGTCACTTTATAGGAACACCTTGAAGTTGTCAAGCAAAGCATGAGGATATGGATGGAATGAGTTCAGAAGGACTACAGAAGACATCTGACCTATTTAGAAGCATTCCCACATGGTCTAAATAGGCAGCAACATGGTATAACAGATGAGGGACAATTGTGCAACACTGTTGCACTATTTCAGCATGGTTACTTGGTGAATGAAGTGTATAAATTCAGTAGCAACTTGATGTACTCCTTCATGTTGATATTTGAATAATTTTTCCATGTTCTAATTTGTTTGAATTTGCAAGAAATGCCAATATTTTACAACTGTGCAACAGAGCTGGAAAATGCAGTAATTTACCATGTAAATTCCAAGCAAGCTACCAATGAATGGCAAGGCATGGAATTCACACATGGAGAGGAATGAAGGCTATTGCAATCTGATCCCGAGGGCTAATCCACCTGAGAAATGCAGCTAAAATCACTTGAAGAGCACACAGTTGTTCATTTCGAAGATCTTCGAAATGAACAGACATCTTCGGAATGAGAAATACAATCTCTTCGAAATGAGCGGACATCTTCGAAATGAGAAATACAGTCTCTTCGGAATGAGCCACTTATCTTCGAAATGAGAACAGAAAGTGCTTTTTGACTTGTTGACTGATTTTTGATGATGGAAAAAGGGAAAGAAGGTTGAAAAGGTTAAAGGAAAATATCTCCCATCTGACTTTGTCGTCCTTGCCGTCCAAAGCCACCATTCATGGAAAAGATCAATTTTGATCCTCTTCTAGGATAAACCAGGAAATAACTGCAGCATAATAGGAAGTTGTTTGCAAGATAGAAATGGCATATTCTGAAGTGGAGAAATATGTGTGAGATATTTCTAGACTCCTCCCACGTACTCCCACCACTGAAGATGCTTTCTAAGGGCCAATGACTACTACTGCAACACAAACTGTCCAGATTTGCATTTATTTCAGATCCAAAATTATTGGCAAATCACTGTAAAGTAGCACATAGGCTGATTTGAGCATGGGATATGTTGTAAATATTTATATAAATAACACAACTCCCTCCTTGGTTGAGCCAGTTAGGAATTAGAATAGAGGAGAGTTTTCAATAGCAACAATTAGGACTGTACAACAATTTTTTGTAACAGTTTTCAGCATGTTTTGTCATCAATAAAAGTGCAGTTATTTTATCATTTTATGTTCTGAGTGTTAATTAGTTAAGGAGTGCTTTTCACCTCCTTCTAGATCAGGAAGTATGGGCCCACTTTCAGATCTAGAAGGAGGGATTTTATGGCAGGTTTTAATCTATAATTTTGCTGCAGCAGAATTAATAGATTGCTTGCCCGATTTCATTTTCTTGTTTTTATTTTGTATTATGTGATTGATGTTTTCTATTATGTTTGTGTACAATATTTATGTGTGTGTCAGCTGAAAAATTAGATTAAACATTTATTTCTTGTTTCCTTTGCTTTCCATGTTCTGTTATTTTTATGTTTCAATAGCTTTCAATTTCCAGCAGATTTCATTTTGTTGTCAATTCCTATAGCAGAAGCTTGATGACCTTTTGTGGCAGGGCATTGATAGGTGTTTTATTTCCAAGCATCACTTCCATTCTGCAAGAGTAAAATAGGTTTCAATTTTGCAAGTGTAATTTAGGATTTCATTTCAGCAACATTTCAATTTAGCAATTTCAATTCTGTTATTTCAATTCTGCAAAAGTAGATTAGATTTCAATTCATGCAATTGTAGTTAACTTTAATTTTCTGAAATTAGAATTAGTTTTTATTTCTTATAAGTTTCCATTCTACAGATTAGGTTTAGTGTGACACCAAAAGGCTAAACCAAATCTGTCTCACCCAATAAATGTTTGAAATCTGAATGCCTGAATTGTACTCTGCCCTAGCCTTCTATCGTAGACAACCTTGGACACCACCCCGGATTGATAAGATCTTTGAGATTTAATGATGTGCTTAACGACAACGCATCAAAAAGGGCCACATGGACTAGATTAATTGAAGTGCTTGGGAAGGCAAATGCGTTAGGTTGGAATGTTATTGGCATTTGATGTAATGTTTGACATATTTCCATTAGTATTTCTCCATTTTGGGCTAGCAGTAGCCCATACAGAGGATGCGTTTGGTGATCGCCATGCCACTGAAATGTCCACCACAAGTACCATCATGGGTTTCTTGTAAAACCTATTGTAATTCTTGTGGTTCTAGGCAATGTAAGAGAGCATGCCATCATAGCTACGATGGTAAAGGATGTCTCCCAGCAAGGTGTAGTGGATTGCTCTTTGTTTAAATATTCAGTGTTGGGCATGGGACAAATCACATGGCAGGAATCCTAGTTTGATATACTCTTTGATCTATGAAAACCATGGGTTGTGAGGTTCAATTTTTACCACATACACACCACCATCATCTATGGGAGGTGTGGGTGATATAGCAGATTGCGTAAGTGTAGGAATGGCTACATATGTTGTGTCAGATGTTGGGTTTTGTGGAATAAGAGAACCTAAGGAGGCAATAGTGTCTGAAAAATAGTTTGATGATTGTGAAGAAGCTTCAAGGTTGTACCACTCAAATTGGGATAGGAGTTATTGGGTGATTTTATTGTACTGCTGGAGGATTGGACAGTTGCATAGCCATAGTTCCTGCACTTGATTTACTATCAAGAGTGAATCACCTATGATGTGGGGGCATTTTATGTGCATAGAGTGTGCTTGTTTCTATCCTAGGATTAGGGCTTCATATTCTAAATTGTTTTTGGTACAAGAGAAATCAAGTTTGAATGAAAAGGGGAGTGGTTCAACTTATGGTGTAAAGAAGACAATGCTTGCACCTCAGCATGGAGACACCTAGAACCGTCGAAGAACATGGTGAGATCAACCATGAATTTGAGTTCAACATATTATTCCTCTTTGGTTATGTGGAATATGGAATCATTGGGGAGTTGAATGAGTAAGGGTTGATTATCAATTAAAGGGACTTCAACCAGTTGGTCGGTGATGACTTGCCCTTTGATGGATTTTTAGGAGATGAATTCTAGGTCGAATTCAGTTAGGAGCATGATCCATTTGGTTGTGCATGAGTTGTGGTAGCTCTTGTTCATCATGTATCGAAGGGGGTTATATTAGGCAATGACAAAAGTTGTGTGATTTAACATGTAGTGGAGTATGTGAATGTTATGCATGTTCTAGGTTGTGAGTGTGCTATACCTATGCTAGACTAGGCTAGGCTATTTTTGCTGAGGTTTTTAGGATAAACCTATCCATATTTTTGCTAAGGTTTTTGGAGAAACCTATCCAAATTTTTACTAAGGTTTTTGGGGAAACCTAGGTTGCTAAGGGATTCTAAAAATAATGTTCCAAAATTTTAGCTGAGGATTTTGGAAAAACCTGGGTTGCTAAGGGATTCTAGAAAGAATGTTCCAAAATTTTAGCTGAGGATTTTGGAAAAAACTGGCATTTGGAAAACAACTATGATGAAGGTAAGGCAAGGGGTGTAGCCTTTTGAAAATTTTGACCCTTTTGTGTGACAAGGTTTGAAACTGGAATGGTACCATTATCAATAAGGTCCTCAACTAAATCACTAAAGGTGTGACAAGAACATACAACATGACTTGGATAGCAATGATAAACATAAAATGTATGTTCGATGTGCCCACGAGGGTTGGGTCAACTCGGATTGATAGTCAAATGTCTAGTAATGTAACATGACCAGCCTCAAATAGCCTCTGGAATAAGGTAGGAAGAGGCTCAAAAAGTGGAGTCCAATTGTGATGTCAACATGGGGGATGGGGACCAAGGACTCATTGCGGTTTGGATGGAGAAGGTGTATTAGTATGATATAATTTTTGTGTTGGAGGAGGTGTATTAGTATGACTTGTATTATTGTAAAATGTATCATACGTTGTCATTTGTTGTTTGTAACTTGCGATGCACATGTTTAGCATTTTAACTTCATCTTGTAAGAGTTGAAGTTCAGGTGTCATAGGTGTAGGCGGTTGTATTGTGGTAGGTTGGGCCTATAAATGTCATGGGTATTGGAATTGTTGCTCTTTCTAGTATTGTGAAGGATACTGTTGCACTTGGTCTTGATAAAGTGGATACTGGGCGACATGTGATGTCATATCTACGAGCACACTAGGTTGTGGGGTAGGTGTCTATTATGGGTAATAGTATTGCGACTATGAAGCATATGATTGTGGTGTAGGTGCTTGTTGGTTTGGAGCCTGTTGTAATGGTTGGGCCATGGGTGGCGATGACCAAACTAGAGGAGGCATAAAGAAGCTAGGTGTAGTTTGTGGTAGTGTAGGTGTCAAAAATATTGGTACTAGGGGTAGTCGAGATGAGATATCAAAGGATGGGATTTGTATTTGCCCTGGAGGGTAAGAGGTAGGGAAGCTAAAATGTATAGAATCACCTGGTTGAGTGGGTGGGTAAGCTGCCGATCTTGGTCCATAGGTAGGATGGAGATTGGTAGTGGGAGCCTAAAAAGGAGGTGGTGGTATCCTAATGGTCATCATAGACAAAGGTGGCTCCAAAGGTTGGGTATTGTACAATTCAGATACCTGGAAGATTGGTGGGAAAGCTACCGAAAAGGTGGGATAAGCTATCGAGGTAGGAGCTTGGGTTGAGGGGAAAGTGTATGTGTACACTCCCTCTTCAGTTTGTGCATCTTGATCCTAAAGGGGCGGTTGGTATATGCATTCATATATGGTGAAGAATAGCTCTTGGGAAGATGATGGTTGGTACTTTTGTGAAGAGTATGAGTGTGAGGTTTGAGGGAATGCGTGCTGTTCTTACTGGGAAGGGATCTATTGTGCAGTTTGAAAGGATGGCTTTGGTTTTCTTATAATGGAAGAGGATGGGTCCGACACTATTACCATGGTAGGTGCAAATTATGCGACCTCAGGATGGGTATGGTTTAGGAGGGAGGAATAATTCTAAAAAAGGAATTGATATAGAATTTGGAAGAAAGGATGTATAAATATGGGTGAATTAGGCATGACCTCCTCATATACGATAAATAATGGAGGAGGTTGTCCTGATGCTGTGTAGATTACATGGTCACAGAACATGGTCGGTGGATTAGGTGAGGATGGGGCTGACAGGAGTGGGTAATATTTGCAAGTGAAGTAGCAAGGACTTCACTCAAGCTTGGTGTATCCTCTATGGGTATCATGTGCATGTGTTATGTATCAGATATATGCATGAATCAAATATGTCTATGGTCTTCCCCTTCATGATCGAAGGAGTAATAGTGGAATGACTAGAATAATGGGGAGGCCATTCCTCCATAGAGCATGATTGCTCACACGCTCTACTATGGGTGACCACATGCATAGTAGCATGTGTAAAAGGGATTTTTAGGAATAAAGCCTATGTGATGTAGACTCAACTATGTCTAATGTAAGTGTAAAATAAGTGACATGCTATGTGTAGCAAGGTAATATATAGTGTACTACGTTGAGACTGGTCCATGATCATGAAAACAATGGTAGATCAGAATAAATTCTAATTGCTAAAAAAGTAAAAGTATTTTGTTCATTTTGTGTGTTGTAATGTTGATACCCCCTATGTAGAATCACGGGTAATGGAATGGATACTCTGGCAAACCAAGAATGTCATCAATATCAAACCTCCTACAAAACCCAAAGATGCACAAAATAGAATGGTATCACAACGTGCAAATGGTGACCTATATGGAAGATATGGTAAAATGATATCTTAAAGGGGAGAACCCACCATGATAAAGTGAGTTCACTATATCCTCTCACAAAAAGAGGTGGTAATGTCTATGACATGATAGGCATGGTCAACAACCCCATGCATTCACTTCACCCTCAATTAGGCTTAGTCAATAGCGATAGTTACCATGTCCATGAATTATATGAGCCTTATGGATGAAGGCGTCTAATCCTATCCCACTCTGCAGGTAACCACTAGTGACGAAATCCAGGGCCCAGCCACAAAAGTGGGGGATTTTTCGATGATGAAATCTAGAAAACTGCTCCTATGGGGTTGCTAGGTGTCTAGGGGGGTGATCTTATGGAGAGTGAAACTCGATCCACACCAGTATCGAGTGATGGATTGGGGATGAAGTCCAATCTCACCACTTGTTTAAATACCATGTGAGTGTGTGTGGGTTTGTGTTTTTCTAACGGTGTTTGCAAGGTAATAAACTAACTAGTTTCCTTTTCAAAAGAAAACTAATGCTAATGCCTTTTTGAAAGAAAATGATTAGGTAACTTGTATTCTTTGCAAAGAAATGGTCTAACCTAAATGCCTTTGTGAAGCAAATTAATCTACTTTGAAAAACATGGAAACATGCAATCCAAGTGTGTGAAGTATAAGGGGATTAGGAAACCATGATTTAAGCAATAGATTACAGTATACTTCAAAAATTAGATAACAAAGAAGAAGGGGATTAGGAAACCCTAAGTTTAACCATTAGAATGTACACTTCTTTTAGCGATAGATGCTATAAACAAAGGGGGAAATAAGGTAGGCTTGTACTACATGCAAACAACTAAAGGAAATGTAAATTTATTTGAAAATAAATTTTAAAAACTTTTTGGAAATTTGCAGGTCTTGAAACTTCAGAGAAATTTAATAATCCTATGAGCTTGAAATGAAAGTAAATCTACACCTAGAAATTGTTATTTGACTAGTGTATGCTTTTTGCTTTCCAAAATATTACAAAAAAAAGGTGTAAAATAAGACATACCTGGATTCTGATGCTATGGGGGGTTTTCTTGGCCCCTAAGAGAGTCACCCCTGTGGATTTGGGGGTTTTTGAGGCTTCTATACTCAAATCACCACCCGAGGGGTAAATTCAGTTTTGAAGGCTCAGATTTGATATCTAACAGTTTAGAAGGCCTCTGGAGGTTGTAGGGAGGTCTGAGAAGTAAATATTGTGAGGTTTTGGGGCTCTTAAGTGCAAATCACAACCTGGGGGGTGAATTAGTGACTGGTTCACAGGGCGGGGGGTGAATATAGTTTAGAAGCTCCAAATATGAAATTTGATGGCCTAGGGTGGTTCCTAGGGCTTTGGAGATCTCTGTGAAGAACAAATACAGTACCTAAAAACACAAAAAATAGAGAATAAAGTTAGATTCACTTAAAATAGTTAACCTAGAATTGTCCATTGTGGGGGTACCGAGCATGCCAAAATGAAACGGGCTGAAAACAACATTTGATAATTTAACACAATACACAATGATACATTAAAAAAAGAAATTGTAATTTCATTGATATTAAAAGATACATGTTACATAAGGGACATGATGCCCTTTATCCATTTCATTTCCTAACAATATTAAAATCAATTTGATGTATTCTTCAATCATCCCTCAATGTAGGTGGGCTTATTTGTATGTGGGCCACCGTCGAGTTGCTATTTATTTGATGTTGTTATTCCTCTTCAAAATTTCTAAATAACCTATGAAGAACCTACAAAAGGGGGGACAATGTGATGGGGGGATTGCCTTAGTCAGGCCCCATGTTTATGATGATGAAATGCCCATGAAAACATAATAAAAGCTAAAATAAATTGTCTAGAAGGTGATAATATGGTGAAACAAAGCTTACCTCCCAAATCTGGAGTGATTTGGGGCTAGTAGACCCAATTCACCACCCGAGGGGTGAATAATGCCAGATTCACGGGGTAAGGGGCGATATGAGCTATGAGGCCTCTTTTGCAAAATATCTCCAGTAGATTGATTCTTAGGCAGTTGGGGTGCCTCTGTATGCTATCAGAATCTGACTGTGTGCACTAAAAACTGATTGTTCAATATTCACTTTTTATTTTTGTAGAGTTTCTGTGCTTTGTTGAATTTGGGAGAGAGATGTAATTAGGGTTTTAGGATCTACTATTTATAGGCAAAGGCAAGGTGTAAGGGGGGTTAGATATAATAAACCTAGGTTTGATTTTGACTAGGGCTAGGTTAGGCAATTCAATGTGGCAACATCACATTCCTTATCGGAAATATTCCATCCTCACACATGTGTGAGGATGGATTAGGGCTAATCTTGATTAGAAGGTCTTAAGTCAATTTAGGACATGATTAAAGAAATATCCTAAAAGAACCAAATTTCACACATGTGGGAGGATGTAATTAGTGTTAATCAAGATTAAGGGTTATTTTAATCAATTTTGCCCTAAAAATGTGACTTAAGTGAAGTCAACATTAAATTAGATTTTAGGTATTGACTTGTTAATTATTTTGGTCAACTAATACCCCATGGGGGCCTCAATTGAGTGCAAATAGGCTGTTGGAGGATATCCCAATACATGGGATGTGATTTTGAAGGCTTATGAGGGTTTAGGACCTGAAAGCCGATGGAGTGGTATATGGAAGTCTACATATTGCTATGACAAACTATGGCAATCTACGTATTACTATGCATGACTAAACATAACTACACATGACTATGTATGACTATGCATGACTATGCATGACTATGATAGCCTACAATAGCCTAGGGATGTCTGGAATCACCTATGGATACATATAGCAATGTGTGACTTTTGGGTGTCTACAGTTGCAAACTAGTTTCTTATGTGAGTTGTAGTCTGAAGGCCTGATAATGGGTAAGTGCTCATAAAAATAGTACTATTATTTAGTGGTGGTCTATATGCCATGATAATGGATAAGAACTAATGAATGAGGATATATACCTAAAAGTATGTACAATATATAAAAATTGCATCTTTAAGAAGTGGCCTAGGATCCATGATGATATACAAGCACCTAGAAGATGTAACGAGTCATGATTTCATCCTTAAGCGATGGCATAACAACCAAGACAAAGGACAAGCACTTAGAGCATGATGGTAAAAATACTTATAATATATACAAAGAGATATAATATTGTGGTTAGTAAGTGTTAGCAATGCCAATTTGAGAATGTTATTTGTAAATATCCAAGGGGTACTTCTATTTGTAGTGATCTATGTTGTAGGGGGTATGCCCAAAGGACTTTAATGTTTGTGCCATAAGGGGTATGCATAAAATATTTTAGTGATCTATGCCACAAGGGACGTTCCCAAAGGACTTTAGTGATCTATGCCATAGGGGACATACCTAAAGGACTTTAATGATATATGCCTCAAGGGACATGCCCAAAGGAATTTAATGATCTATGCCATAGGGGGTATGTCCAAAGGAATTTTGTGATATATGCCATAAAGGAAATATAAGAATGTCTTAAATTATCTATGCCACAAGGGAAATACCCAAATGAATTTAGTAATCTATGTTACAAGGGATGTTCCCAAAGGACTTTAATGATCTACATCACAAGGGATGTGCCGAAAGGACTTTAATGATCTATGTCACAAGGGATGATACCAAGGATACCAACCATGGTGGGAGAAACCATGCATCCACTAATTGGTACACTTTGTAAGGAATTACAAGGCTAAAAGATATTGGATGTGCAAATATCCTCCCTACATGGGTTATACTCTAGGCAACATAGTGAGTCGTAGGTGAAGATACTCTTCTTGGATCAATTAATTAGAGCGATAGATTTAGGTTGGACCCAAGCTTGTTTAACAAACCAAGCCAAAAATACCAACCCTATTAATCCATTGCTTTGTAGGCTTGCAAAGAATTACATGTCTACAAGATAGTGGATTAATAAGGTTAGACTATTAGAGTGGTCTATTAAACAAGTAATCAATGATGAATTTATTTTTGATTATATTGTGATATTTTTATAGACAAAGAAAATATATTATGATAGGAAAGGTTGGGGAGAGCATCTTAATGGATTTGAAAGCATTAAATAATTGGTGGCTTGTCAATATACCTTTGACCTAATGCTCTAACAACTATTAATATCTCATCCTTGACCAAGTGATGAAAACAAGTTTTCTTCTTCATTAGATAGTTTTGATTTGATTAAGAATGATGAAAAGACAAAGGATTTATGGCTTATCTAATATGTCTCTTGAAGGAGATTGTTATAATATTGATCAGATAGAAGAAAGGGAAATGGTAGGGTCAGGGCTATGGATAATAGTATCATTTAATCCAATCAAGGGAAGAGAAGAGAAGAAGATGGATTAAAAATAAGGAGACATGGTAGAAGAAATCTAGGCAAGCAATTTATGGGACTCAGAGAACCATTAGCATCAGGTACCTAGTGTAAATGCAATGCACGTGCTATTTTTTGTTATCTAGGATCATAATTGCCTCATCATGGATATCCCAACTCAATAATATAAATAAGCAAACTTAGACAACCATGCAATCAAACATGTAATTTCAAGAAGATTGGATTTCAAGCAATGATGCATATAGGAAAGCATGTAATAAAGCACATGAGTAAGCAAATCATGCAAATTAAAGCATAATATCTTTTAAGATGCATTATGTTGATTGGTTTTTATGTTCTTTTTTGTTGAATGTGGCTACGTGATAAGCTCATATTATAATTTTTTTGGTGATGATGATATGGCCTAACCAATTGATATTGAATTTACCCTTTGATTTGGCACTAGCATTAGTATTATTTTAATTATCTTTAAGAATTAAATATCTGATTTTGAAGGATATAGGACGTACCTTTTTATTATAAGTGCATTGAAGTCTATCATGATAAATTCGTAGGTGCTCTAGGACATTGATGTATTTTTTAATCTAAAAGTTCTAGTTGATGAAGGTAACCTAAACGATATTCATCTCCTACAAAAGAATGTTGGAGCAAGAATCTTAGAGAAGGAGTTTAAAGATCTAGAGGGAAAAATGCCTTAGTACTCTTAGATATGCCCACAAGGTAGGATATAACTGTAAGTGCCAATATTGACCATTTTTTAAACCAATTTCTTAAGGATTTTGATTAATATCTTTTTAGATGATTCTATTTAACCATTACCTTAGGGATAATAGGGTGTTGACTACTTTTGCTAAATTTTGTCCTTAACACAAATATTTTGGTTTTCTTTATTTTTAAATGATGGCAAGTTTTTAAATGATGTGCCATTATCAAAGATCAAGACAAGTGGAATGCCATATAAAAATAGGATGATTAACTATAAATTTTTATATTTGTACCCGAATAGGAGAAGATTTTGGTATGGATTTGACCCATTTAGTAAAATATTCAGTGGTAGTGATGATGAATTTATGTCACAGCCCACCCATTAGGAAATTTTAAAAGATATTAATTGGTCAGAGGGATCAATTAATACTCAAATTTTAATATTAACCAAACCTTACTAATGCTGCCAAACATTAATAAAAAATATCTAATCGATAAAATATGGGGTATGGTAAACCCTAATTATCCTATAAAATCCCTAATTAAAGCTAATTACACTCTACCAGGTTAATTTTGAGAGTTTTAGAATACAATTGGGATTTTGGAAAGGTTTTGGAGAAAATAAGGCTTTTGTAAAAGATTAATTTGGAAATTTATCTTCTACAAAAAGTGACTTAGTAGAATGAACCTAATTTATTACAATTAGGTGTCCATAAAATTTATCCAATTTTAAATGGACCCAAAAAGAGCAAGGTCATAATTTAATAATAAAAATGTATATATTTTATTAGTGGATGAACTATTCTCCATTCCACATGACTCCTTCCCAATAGTAAAAGTGTTGACCTTGTAGTTGCACTAAGAGAAAAAGGGAAGGCCCAAAATGAACAAGGTACTCCCACCTTATCTCCTCTTGTCCCTTCTCCTAATTTTTAAATAATAAAAAGGAATCTCACTATTTGGGTTGACTCCAAAAAGGCTCCTTTTAGTATTTTAATAATAAACCACATTCTTGCTCATGAAGGAAGGGGAGCTAGGAAAAATTATAGAAGGTGAGACAAGTAATTGGAAAGGGGAGGAAATCTTGGAACTTAGGGAGTATGCTTTCTACCTTGGTAGATGAGAAACCAAATTTTTTTGAGAGAATACTAAGTTTAAAATTAGAGGCATGTGGCCAAGAGGGATGATTTTTTAAGAAGAAACCTTGGAAGAAATTAATGTGGAGGCCATATCTTGGGACGCATTTGGGAAAGGAAGGAAGATCATGTTGTATCTCTCCTCGTATCTATTTTATCTAAGATTGATTTTGTCTCTAAAGAGAATTCTTGTTTAAGATCAATTTTGTGCTATAATTAGCTTCTAAAGAGAATTCTTGTTTGATCATTAAATCCCTAGATATATTTTTATGTTGTTTTGGATTGCACATACAATTATGATGGCTTATTACTTTTAGATATAGCTCTAAATATATTTTACATTGGTATATATATGTTGTTGTTTTGTATTGCACATATAACTATGATGGCTTATTACCAATATCCAAAAGTAATAAGCCATCATATATGTTGTTGTAAATTTGATTGAATATCCCATACCAAGTTTCTAAGGCATATCATAGATATACAACCTCCCCTAGAGGAATTTGCATATCATTAAAAATATCCCTGTATCGAGCTATGGATTATTAAAATAAGATGCTCTTCATCACCCAAATTTGATAGGAAATATTACACTTTGAATAGGTCTTTTATTTGTTTGATCTGCATTCATTAGTAGATAGTCTATCACTATTATCAACCCCGTAATAGGCTTTTAGCAGTGCTCCTATCCATCATGGATGGGTAGAGTTTTTTGAAACCTTGCTACCCCCCTCCAAGCATTTCAAATCACCCTATAGTAGCAGATTTTGTAAGATAGAGTCATCCTGTTTCCTCCACTTAGAAAATATAGCTCTTTTATCTACGTACAAATTTTCCTAGATAGAAGACCACCATTTAACATCCACGAGTTGTGTACCACATGGTACCTGCTCAAGTGAATGTCATGGGAAAAAGGGTATAACTTTGTTAACCGATTAATGTCATATTATGGTACAGGTTCCAACTTGACGACGTGGTTTTCAAAACATGCTCGATTGTGCCATGTGCTCATATGAAATTCATCATATTCTTATAAGGACCAAAATCATCTCTTATTGCTCACTGATGAAGGTTGAACTATCCCACATCATTTGTGGGGGAAAACTGGAAGGGTATTTAGATAAATAAATGTTTGTAGTTAAAATACCATGAATGAGTGATAGGTCATGCACCAAGTGCAGATTCTCGTGGTTCTATAGGTGTTTATATGACTCCTTGGTATAAGACATCTCCTTGATTATAATGTGGTAACCCCTTTGGTATTTATGTGGGCTACTACAAAGTCTTTATTAGAAAGAAATAAACCTTGATAAGTGACCACGAGGTGCAAACAAGACTGGAAAATGGATGAATGTTAGTAGGACTAACCTCGAATAGCTTAGGTACTAATTAATCATTGATTGATTGTTAGCTATGCAATGCGTATAATCACCCTCCTTTGATTTGCTTAAATATTAGCTAACACTTGTTTAAAAAATGGTACAGTCTTGGTAGGAAATTGTAAGGGTTATTATGTACTAGCCATTTGGGACAATTTTTTTAAGAATCATAAAATATCCTTGCTTAAATTCCATTAGGTAGATTTTATGTGGAAACTCTTGTGAAAAAGGTTAGTGGAATTTGTGATAAAATCTCATGAAACAAAACGACTTAAGCATCGATAAATAATTGATGGTGCTAAAATGAGAATTATCCTTATAAGGACCATAATGTGAAGCTTGGAAAAATTTGGGATAGCTATGATAATCTTGTTTTAAAAAATCACAAGACAAATTTATGATCGATTTGAAACCTTTTTTGATAGGTTACAAGACAAAGGAAACTTAATCAATTTGATAGAGTACAAGGCGAGCTTGTGCCTAACTATTGAGTAACCTTGGTGATAGGTTTAAAGACATAAATATGCTAATATATTATAGGGTGGAATTTGTGTCTAATTTTGAGCAATCTTATTTGATCAATTACAAGATAAATTTGTGTAATAGGAAGATGAATTTGGTATGAAATTATGGATAAAAGAAACACATGATGAAACAAACTGATGATCAAATTATGAGAACTATAGGGTGATCCTGTTGATGGATTATGAGAACTATAGTATGATTTTGATCAAACGATAATATGGTGGGAATTGCCTAAATTGTGAAATATGAATGAATATGGGAAGATTAGATATGGGATCTAATCTTGAAGACAGTATGGGATCTCTCCATATATGGAAAAACCTTAGACAATTTCTACACCATATTGGAATATATGGTCTAATGATATTTATAGTTGAAGAATGAATGCAAGTTCCATTATTGAGAAAACTTTAAGATCTCCTCTTATGTCTAATGAGGACACTTAGCGTGTATTACTATAGTGGGTTGATTGTGTATGGATGTGGAAATTCATTTCCAGGGGAATTATGGGGTTCCCTCTCTAGTAATGGTTGAGTGCTGTCCTTAATATGAATCCAATGATCATTCATAAACATGCAGATATAAGAATTTGTGAGATTCTTAGTATTGTATTGATGGATTAGAGAAATAAAATGTGGAATTTTCTTATTTGCATCATGAATTGAAAAATAACAAATTCATTCCTTTAATTATTTGATTTAGAAAAGGATCCATGGGATGCCTTTTTGTATTCATATGTATGACATCTTAAGTTTATGAAATGAGAGGAGAAACATGTTTTAGAGGCTAGGTTTATTCCCCATGAGGGTTCCTAGGGTATATACCGTGTACCTCTATTTGGTGGTTAACATTTTTTGTTATTCATGGATGTTATATTTGCTCTCTATTATGATGTTAATTAAGATGGAATTTAAATGTTGTTTGCTTTCCAATGGGATGATGCTTTTATATTATTGTAAGAGTATCACTAGAATGTTATATTATGCATGAATTGGTGAACATGTAATGTTCCATGGATGAGAATTAATTGAGGTTATAAAGAATAGTGTCTATGTATTTTCCAATGAATGACTCTTTTAATATGATGTAATGGTTTATACTTTCAATCAAGTGAAAGTATTGACATGAGTAAAGCAATATTTATGTATTGTACAAATAATACATGCATGGTATTCCACTGCAAATAATAGAATTAGGAAGTTATATTGAAATTACATTAAATTGATTAAGTAACTAAACTTCCTAATAAAAGTAGAGATAGAAACAATTGAACCAAGGAGATCATACATACCATGGAGGTATGTAAGGTTATATAGGAGTTGGTCACTCCTATCATGAGAGTTGATACTGACAATATCGTAATCCTTTCGGTTACTTTCTACCCTGCTTGGTGTTGATTCAAACATACTTGGTTGTAAACTTGACATGTTAGATATGTACAAATTTTTTCCTATCACAGGTTTGATTGGTAATTTGGGGTTGTTACAATTTATTTCTATCTAATGATTATGGAATAATTTTTCCCACTATAACAAGACCCAAAATAGAAAATGCCAAGGTGATGTGATTGGTTGTAATTCTTGGGAAGGAGCATGAACAAACTTATCATGTCATTGGCACTTGTCACATCTCTTTACATAATCACAAGCATATTTTTCCATAGATGACCAATAATAATCCATTTAAAGAAATTTTCTAGCTATATATAAACTACTAAAATTTCCATCACATGATCTATCATGGGTTCCTTTGATAATTGTTTAGGCTTCCTCTAAATTTACACATATGAAGAGTACACCATCAAAGGAACATCGATACAAAATGTTCCCTATGATGACATACTTACATACCTATTGTTTAATATTTTTTCATTCTTGATGGTTTAACCCTTCGGATAATGTGCCATATTTCAAAAAGTTGAAAGTTTCTTGATACCATGGATCTTGGGATGAAGAGTCTTCAATGCTGCAAATATCCATGGGATGTTGACTTGATTTCAAATTTGCTAGATCTTTTATTAGTTGTATGATGATATAAGCTTATTCATATTCTATATCTAAAGGTATAAGGGATGTGGTTGTAGCCATGACATCCACGTGACGATTGCTAGATTGTGGAATGGTTTCTACTATAATATTATCAAAGAAAGTCATTGATTTATGTACAATATCCTTATATGGTTTTATTTTATCATCTTTGGTTTGATAAATACCATTAATTTGGCTAATAACCAATTGGGAATCATCAAAGATGACTAGTGTCTTAAATTTTAGACCCAATGTAGCCCAAAGACCTGAAATGAGTGCTTTATACTTTGTTGTATTATTAGTGCATGAAAATTAGAGTTTTAATGACAAAGATATAAGTTTTCATTGTAGAGTGACTAGGAAAATTTTGACTCTATATCCTTTGACATATCAGGTGCCATCAAAGTAAGGAATTATCATGACCCTCCCTAGCTGAATTTAAGGCACAAGAAAACAATGTATGGGCTGATGATGTGGTGATACTTAGTTTGAACATTTGAACCAGCTATGTGATGTTTAGTTGATTTATAAGGGCATGTTATTGATAACATATTTCCAAGTGTGTAGGATCAGGTACACTCATAGGTGGAACATGCAAAGTTACCCACCAAAAAATAGGGTACCAAAGATCATGGGAAATGATGATTAAGGTACTCGAAGGTAACATGGATAGATACCTTCATATAGGCATGCATTTATGAAAGGGATAATCATCAATAATCAATCACCTGGAGCTTTAGTTTATAGCCTAGTAGCTATCGTAAAATATCTGGCTAAGATGGGTGACTGAATTGATGAAAATACTCCATATTTGGTTAATTGTATAAATGTGTTTGCTTTCTACTACATCATAACTTGAGTAGTTTTATGATTTAGCTCCTATATAGGAACCACTGCAAGATGATTATTGATGCATGAGGTTAATTATCATATTTAAAATGAAAACAAAGCATCCTCCTTGATAAAGAGAATAAATTAAGTTGTATGCTGAATTTAGATGCTTTTAAATTAATTAATGGAGTTTAAGAAAATAATGATTAGCTTGTTAGAGCTCATTGGTAAACTTCATTTGTGATTAATTAAGGAGTTTTCATTTTAATTAATTAAAAATAGATATTTCAATTAATAGAGGGTATAATTCATTTGAGATTAATTAAAGATGATTATTTTAGTGATAAGAGAAAATTCATTAAAAAGCTTTAATTAATTATGAATAAATTGAAAGAGGACCTTTCAATTAAATAAAAAAATATAATGGAGATATTATAAAAAAAGAATATTATAAATATTAAATTATGAGATGAATATCTTTATTATTTTAAAAGAAAATATCATGATCCCACATCCCTACTTGGTGCAACCTAAGGTAAGGGCTACGATGCTAAAAATATGCTAAAGAAGGAAAACATGGGAGTAAGGCGAAAGGGAAGGTGGTGGCACAAGCTTCGAGAGGGCGACGAATGAACCATGAAGGAGAGGGGGCACATAAGGAGGAAGGATATGGAAGAAAGAGGTAGAACGTAAAGGAAGGAGAGGAATGGAAGGAAGAAGCAGGGGAGGGAAGTGAAGGCAAAAAAATGATAAGCACACCAGAGGCTAAAAGGGAGACAACCGACCTTGCGGGCATACATCTTAGCTAAAACTTAGGTTGGGTTATTCTAAGCTCTGTTTGGTATGAAAGCATTGTGTGTTGAAACTACCATCGTTGCTTAGAAGCATTGTGTGCTGTAGGGAAAGCTTTATGTGTTTAAGTTGCCATCTATGCTTAGAAGTGCTATGCACTATAGGTAAAGTTTTGCGTGTTTAAGTTGCCATATCTACTTAGAAGTGTTGTGCATTGTAGGGAAAGCTTTACATGTTTAAGTTACCATATTTGCTTGGAAAGCACTATGCGCTATGGGGAAAAACTAGTGTGTTTAAATATACCATCATTGCTTAGAAGTGTTGTGCACTGTGGGGAAAAACTAGTGTGTTTAAAGCTACCATATTTGCTTAGAAGTGCTATGCGCTATGGGAAAAAACTAGTGTGTTTAAAACTACCATATTTTCTTAGAAGCACTATGCACTGTAGAGAAAGCTTTGTGTGTTAAAGCTACCATATTTTCTTTGAAGCATTGTGCGTTGTGGGAAAAACTAGTGTGTTAAAGCTACCATATTTGCTTAGAAGCACTGTGCACTGTGGGGAAAAACCAGTGTGTTTAAAGCTACCATCTTTGCTTGGAAAGCACTGTGGGGAAAAAATTAGTGTGTTTAAAGCTACCATCATTCCTTAGAAGCATTGTGTACTGTAGGCACAACATAGTGTGTTTGAGTTGCCATATTTTCTTGGAAAGAGCTGTGCGTTATACTAGCTTTGGGAACTTCAACACTAGTGAGAGAGGTATGCCTATGATGAGACCACTCTACATTATATCCAAGTTAGAGACCCTTGACGCCAATAGAGAGCACCCTGTTCAAACAAGTGCGACATAGAGCAATGTTCATACTCTATTTACTTGGGAGCTACTCGACAAGAACACCTATTGTTTAGTAGAAGAAAACCCTGAGTTAGGGAGTGCAGGTTGGAAAATCAGGTTGGTCGTAGAGGATGGTGTACCTTTTAAGGTGTATCGCTGGTTGTAGTGGTACTACGTAAAAAAAACCAAAAATGGGAAAAGCCATGGTCTATGAAAGGCTTTAAAGCATAGTTTTAAATTATGTTAATGGACCTTGATTTTATATATAAAACATATATCAAGTTAATTAAATGGACCTTTGATTATATATAAACATACATTGGGATTTAATTAAATGGAAATTTGATTTATATGTAAATCATATGATAGGATTTAATTAAATGGACCTTTGATTATGCGTGATATATATATATATATATATATATATATATATATATATATATATAGGGACCTTTGATTTATATGGATTTAATTAAATGGACATTTGATTATGTGTGATATATATATATAATAGGACCTTTGATTTATATTGGGATTTAATTAAGTGGACCTTTGATTATATATAAACATACATTGGGATTTAATCATATGATAGGATTTAATTAAATGGACCTTTGATTATGCGTAAGATATATATATATATATATATATATATATATATATATATATATATATATATATATATATGGTCCTTTGATTTATATTGGGATTTAATTAAATGGACCTTTGATTCGTATGGTAGGCATATAATAGGACCTTTGATTTATATGTGTGAAATATACTAGGGTTTAATTAAATGGACCTTTGATGTATATGAGAAACATATATTAGGACCTTTGATTTATATGTGAAGCATATAGTAGGTTTTAATTAAATGGACCTTTGATTTATATGGGATATGTAAATGCTAGGTTTTGATTGAAATGGAACCTTGAATCTTAGGGAAAGATGCGAAATATTTAATTAAAAGAACCCTTGGATTAATGTTGATTATCTTAGAAGTTCTTAAATGGAATGTGATGTGGATTTATTCTTTAATCTAAAGTTATGGGGATTTGGTTTAGGGAATGAAGAATCATTGTTCTAAAGGTTAAAAGTATGGGACTTTAATTCTTTAGGACATGAATGAAATGAAATTAAGTTAGACTCTAATCTAAGCGATAACATGTTTGGATGACTCTCCAAGGGGATTTGTGAGAGGTGAAAATAAAAGTAAGGTTTATTTTATGATGTCCATTATGCATTAGATGGTTAGAGACTTAATGGATTATTGTATAGTTGCAATTTGGCATAGTAGATGAATAGATGCATTTAAAGGCATGCCTATCCTAAACCATGAGAATCCTGATCCCCTACTATCCTCAAAGAACCAAAGGGAAGCAAGGAGAAGAAATAAATTGAATGGGAAACAAAAAATATATATGGCATCTTATACTTATTTACTTATGTTCCATAGATTAGAATTGTGGGGAGATATCCCCTATGCAGTTGATGTAATATCTTTGAGTAGGATGGTTTATTATGCAAGTGAAGTTGAAGTATTCGTGTTGATTTATTGAAATTAATTTTACTTTATTTCTGTATTCGATTATGCCATGTATTAGAATCTATATTTGAGTTGATTTTGCTTCATTTTCTCTATTGTGGATTGATTTTTTTATGATATGGTAGTATAGATGTATTATCATTTGATTGTTTGATGATAGAGAATTATTGGAACCGATTATAGCATCCATAGGATTTCGATTGTCACGCTAAAAGAATTCATTTGAAACAAATGAGCTATTACAAACTTTGGTCAACCTGCCTCATGTTTTTCTAAACACAAATATTATTAAAGAAGACTGCAGAATGGGTAAGGAAACCTCAACGGTAATTCTTTGATTAAACTTCTAATTACATGCTCCAAATTTATATTGATCTATAAGCATTCTTTTTAAAATGACCAAGCATAAAAATAACCAACTGTTATACCTTATGTAGACTAGTGCCTAGATTCATTGGGCTGTTATAGCAATTTAACAACAATTTTTAATTATGAACAGAGAGAATGGGGAAAAGAAAATTGGTGTTCAAAGATTCATTCGAATATCGTAATAAAACTAGGATTTAACCCATGAGAGAAACGTATATAATGCATTCAAATAATGTAACCTATTATACAGTGACACATAGTGCTAAGACAAAGATATAATAAAATTGAAACTTAGAATTGTATTGATTTCAAAAAATTTTACATGTAGAGTGGGCAAGATGCCTTTTAACTCTGTTTTCAAGAAAAATATATCAATACAATGAAAATATCCCATTCAAATAATGTAATAGGTCTCTCCTACTCTACTTGTTCTAATATGGTAATAGTAGAATATCTGAATCTCAGGCTTAATAGGACAGAAAATAATCTCAGCTTCTTGAGCACTTTCCTATTACAATCCTGCACAGCAAAGGGAAGAATAAGAATGATAAGGAAAATAGACACGAAAGGGGATACAACAACACAACTAACATGGCACTCAAGTATACCTCTTAGAAAAATGCTATTCTCTAATTGCTTGATCCAAAATCTATCCTCAGATGCCTCTTCTTATAGCCTCTGGTTCTTGATTCTATTATTTTTGGTTTATTTCTGGACTTACACCTATTAGCATCTGGTTGAGCTTCAAAAATTGGTACAATTGGCTTCTATTGTATTTTCCATTTTGAATGTGTTATCTTCTTTGACTCTTTAAAACATAACTTTATCAACCGATGATTAAGGCATGAGGGAAACCTTTATCTTCTTTTGCTACTTCCTTTTGCATTTAGTTGTTGTCTTTCGCACTGGTCTCTTTTGGGTTGTCACCCTTTGATTACTTGGCTCTCTAACTATGCCAAAAATATTCCCTGTTGTTGCTACTATATGTTGTGTTGAACTTACTTTCTACTGTTGACTACGGGTATCAAAATTTTTTCATTTTTGATTTTGTTGCAGCTATTTTATATGTTCATCAATCAATTTACAAAATCTTGTATCAAATGTGGCTGCAATCCGTAACATATTTATTTTTTACAACATTATGTTTTTATGTACAACAATAATAGGCATGTTCCTATCATACTAAAATAGTAAAATATCTACAAAATTCACCATAAGCGTAGTTTGCTTAGCCATTTATTTCTCAACACCTAGTTCATAGTCAAATCTTTCAAAGGTTTCCTTGAATACCCCTTCCACATTTGAGGTTTCTAAGCATTGGTCTAAGGATAGGCCAATATTTGCTAGTTTCTTAGTGGCATATTTTATTAGGTCATTCATTTTGTTTACAAAATTGATCCATCTCTCCTTATTTGATTCAAACAGTGATGCTTTGAATAATTCAAAATTGATCTAAATCTTATTGGTATAATAGGTGCTACAACATCCACTAAATTTTCTCGAAGCCTTCTTAGTTATGTAGGGTAATCATAGGCTTCATAAACCTATGTGCTACCTCTTTTTTTTAAAGGGAATTTATTCCATACTACCTAAAAATCTAATCCTTTCTCCATGGATTCTACCAAGATTTCTTCGAAAGCATCTTCCCGATGTCTTATTCGAGCATATTCTCTCTTTTCCATAATTCTGTTGTATGTTCCTTTGGGGTCATAGAATCTCCAAGATATTTCATCTAATCCCATGTTGTCCAATTCAAACATTCCTTTGAGAAAGGAAGGATATCCAAAAAATACAAAATCTCCAAAACGATAGGGAACATCGAGCTAGGGGACCTTACCATGTTTCTTTACCAGTCTCATATTAGCCTCTTCTGCCACTTGTCTGCATAATTCCAAGGCTGCTATGGACAACGAGAAGTACTGTGGTAGCATCTTAGGAGGGATTTTAGCTCCATATAATCTGATGTAAGTAAAACCCTCCGTGAAGAAGAAGTCCCCAATTTATTTCTCTTTGATAAAGGTTTTTACCCCTGGCCCTAATCTCTCAGGAACTAGCCCAGTTAATGCCCAATGAATTTCTACTAAGAAATGGTCACAGAACCAGCTTATGTGAGTTCATCCTTCGTGTAATCTCCAGAAGCTATTTTGAACATAGGGGATGTCAATGGATCTTACTCTTCTATGGGCTTCTTCACCCAATTGACCCGCTATCAGATGGATAAAAAATGAGTATTGTGAAAAATGGGGCATTTCTTGCCTCTGTTCGAAAATTACTTTTCTCAACTCTATCATTTATCTATGTATATGGGTACTTAATTCTATTTCCCAAGCATAAATTGGAGTGTTATACACCCTATTGCATTGAGAATCTAAGTATAAAACTCTTTTAGTTATCCTACTAAGATCCTGTACTCCCAGAATTATGTTTATCATATCACATAAATCCTGAACCCATGGCTTAAAAGCACTTTTATTAATTGGAAATTATTTTACTATTTTTTCTTGTGTATCGAACAAGGTTTTAAAAACTTCCATATCTATAAACATACGATATTGGTGTTCGATTACCTGGTCTCCTAGGAAGGTGGTATGTTTTTCCAAGTTGAAAACTTCCCGGATATGCTCAAATTTGATGCTGAATACCGATTAATTTTTATTTTCTTAGGTCTTCGTTATCTTGTCATACGCCACTGCCATCCATGCCATCAAATATAAGGAGAAGCGTACCTTCAGACATATCAACTTCCCAATGTTACTGTTCCATATATTATTCTTGGGGAAACCCTTGTATTGTAACCTGTGGGCTTTGTGAAACAAATTGGCCATTATCCATGGGGTTATGTTATCATTTTCCATCACCTGGGCAATGCTCTTGATGCAAGCATTATCTATCTCGTATTGTTGAGCTAGATTAGGTCTTTTATCTATTCCACATCTTTGAGAAAACTCGTACATGGTGCTATCGAGGACAGGCGGTCCAAGAATTGCAGAGTAGGGTGACCTATTTGTGATGAATTTCATAGCTTCCCTAGTGTCTTCAGGTATGAAAATGTCTCCCCACGATGCCATTGATCTCTTGATAATAGGCCAGGTCTTTCTATGGCTATGAAGCTTGAAAATCCTCCTTTCTATGTACTTATGATGTATCAAATTTTGCTCTTTAGCTTACCAGGGTAGTGGCCTTGACTGGTTTCATGAGTTCATATACAGGGTGGTGGAATGGGTTCAATAAATTCACACGTTTTGTCATCAAACCGATGCCACCTACTGTTGTTTAAAATTGGCCAAAGAAAATTTGCCACCGCATATTTTTCCTGGAGTTGAGCGTTTATGAAAGGTAATGTCTTTTATCTTACGTGCCCCAGGCCCTTTTGATTTGTGTGCCTGTAATAATTTATGAACTTTCGCTATTGGTCATTGGGAACCTTTTTATCATACGTGGAACTGATATGTGCCACTAGGATGACTTTATTTTTGAATCTTGTGCCACCTTAGGTTCGAATGGTAACTAAATCCTTGGGATCGATTATATTTCATTTAGGCAGTGATCTCCCTCGGGATTCTTACAAGATCTGGTTCTTGGTGTGAGTGACAGATTTTATTGCCTCGAAGGTCTCCCTTTTTCCTTAAGTCAAACGTGATCAAGCGCAGCCATTGGATGTGCTTCTTTCCTATCATCACCATGGATCTTTTCAAACCTGCAGGTCAGTTATTCGAAAGAAAACATGCTCCGATCCTCTTTAATTTTGACCAATAAGGATGGGGATTAATAAAGGGTTTACAACCTTGTTAAATGTGTTTAAAATTTAACTTACCTTCAATTTGCCTTTGGATTGCATACTATCATTGGATCTGAGTGGAGGTCAAGCACACCCATTAGATTCCTCGAAGATGCCTGTCGTTTAACCCTTTTGCATTCTTTGTTTTGACTCTGACTCTTTCACAACAGTTGGATCTATTTTATCTAGATGAAGCGCTACCATTAGATTATTGCTAGTTGATTCATCACTTAATTCTTTGGTTCATGCACTACCGTCGATTTTCCTAAGTAGAGTTAGCGCAACCATTGATATCATGGGACCTGCATGATCGTTAGTCTACATGTACTTGATTAATTTGGTTAATCATGCTTATATGGTCAAAAATCTTAGGTCTGATAATAATTCATTTTGAAAAACTCAAGGTTAAAGACTATACCCTCATTGATTTAATTTTCTAATAACACGATTTAAACCTAGGTAGCATATTACACGTTTACCTTTCCTTGCGATCACCGTTAGATATTACCATGGTGAAGGCACGATCGTTGGATATTTCGATCATGTGCTTGGTTTAACATAAGATAGAAGGGACAAATTATAAAGTATTTAATTAACCAAAAGAAAACCTTTAGATTAAACCTTGATCACTTTTACCGACGTGCACCGTCATATTTGAGCGGTGATGAGCATAGCCGTCGGATCTCCTATACTTGCACACTTTAATAACTAGGGGGTGCATCTTTTAATTTTGATTAATCTCGATTAAGCCAAAAGGGGGAGATTAGCTGACGTGTTAGACCCTTGCTAATTACTTGATTAACTTTACCTTTATCTTTGTCCTCATCTAATATCTTACTGTCCATGATTTGCAACGTGGTCGTTGGATCTTAGATGGCTATTGGCGCAGTCATAAATTTTAATCAACCTACAAGTTAGTTACCAAAGGACCTGCATGGTTTTAAACACTGAGTTAAGCCAAAAGGGGGGTGATTAGCCAATGTGTTTAGACCCTCATTAATTCATGCTTAATATTTTAATTAATCATATGGGGACTTTTACCTTTTAAAAGCATCTTTTATGGGAGCGCCACTGTCAGATTTAATCTCGATTGAGCACTATCGTCCAATCCGACAAAATTCCAAAGGAGGCACAAACCTTTAACGTTAATTTTAATGCATGATTCATTTAAAAAAAATGCAACCATTGATTTTAAATTTGATTGAGCACCGTCGTTCGATCCGTCAGAGTTGCTCACTTTTTAATTGGCAGTTTTGACCTATTATGACTTATATGATGGCGGGTTGCTTTAAGCGCTACCATTCGATTTGGAGTGGTAAAAGCGCGACCTTTGATTTTAATAATGTTGCTCATTTTTTAGCAAAGGGGGCGCATACCTTTAGTTTCAATTAAAATTTGATTTTAACCTTAGGCTAGCACTTTTGAATTTTGGTTTTTAGACCACGATGATTTATTTGACCCTCTTTTAAAGTATAAAGCTATTTTGACCTTAGGGTATAATGATTTATTTAATCCTTAGTGATATACTTTCAGATTTTAGGTCTTTATGTTTTAACATTGGATTTAGACCTTAGGGAGGCTTTACTTATGAAGGTCAATTATTAATAAAACTTGCCATAACCCTTATTAAGACAATTAAGCAATTATTAAAAGGGTGTCTACCTAATAAATGACCAAGATTTAGACTCATCAAACCAATTCAATGAAAAACTTAGATACTCACACTAATTTGAAGGAGCGACCAACATTATGGATACTTTGATTGAAACCAAAAATTTAAATTTGGGGGTTTCAAAGTTGAGTCAAATTTGGCTCCAACATAGGCTCTGACTGGGACAAGGTGCTGAAAACTTGAGGCTCTTGAGAATTCCAGAATCTCTCGGTTTTATTTGCAAAATAAAATAAACAAGAATAAAACTTTGAACTGCTAAGTAAAGCTTGAATTGTATAAAAGAAAACTTTTTCTTCCTCTTTTCTTTCTTTTCTTCATTTTTTTTTTTTTTATATATACTAAAAAACTGTATGAACAACATGATATCAAAGCAAGTAGAGTATGAAAAACTGTAGATCCCTTTTTATTCAATTTGGAAAAAAAGTTTAGAATTTTAGAAACAAATGAGTTTTTTGACATATTGTAATGCTTGTTTTAGCTAAGTCATAAGATATGATTACACAAATTTTGTCACAACCATTTGTTTCATCATATTTTTGCCCATGTGTGTGTTTGTGCATTCTTTTTTGGATTTCTAAATCTTTCAGAACTTTATCATATCTGAGAAAAATAGTCAAGCCTAATATGTGATTTCACTCTTTAAAATTTTTGACCATCCTATAGGGCTCCACTACCAGTCAGGCGTCTATAGCCCCGGTGGAGTTGCTTCTAATCCCATCTTAGTTTTACCCTACTTCCAATCAAGCGTCTATAGCTCCGGTAGAGGTTTTCCAAGATATCTCAGGCAATGACTCAGTTTTACTTTATTTTTTATTTTTCTTTCTCGTGAGAGAAGTGTTTGGATATATAAGAAAATTGTGCAATAAGTATGCCTGAGTTGAGGATTAGTTTCTGGCTATGAAATATGAGTGTAATGATTTTTGGCTCAACTACCCTCTCAAAGATAACTCGGTTCTTCGGACCTTTGAAGTCACCTTAAGTATCATTTGTAATGTGAGGCTTGACATGATGTTTCAATCAACTTTGTTTTCCTTCTGTTTTATCTCATATCAAACAACTATAGCATAAACAATCATTTTTTTTAAAAATTGTAAACTCATCAGAATCCAAAATAAATCTCCTTTTTTCTTATTGTTTTTGGTAGAATCAATAGCAATACATACTCATCAAACTAAGATATCATGTGTAAAGTAAACTCAAAATTATTCAAGAACAAAAGGGAAGCTTAACTAAAACACAAAATACACCACTCTATTTTTGGATTTTTGTTTTTCTATTTTTTTATATTTTTTTTTTGCTAAAGTACACCTTCAACAGGGATTGTACATTTTGAGGTGTTGGCCATTAATAGGGATAGCCATTATTTCTCCCTACAAAGTCTGTAGCTTGTAAGTATTATTACTGATAACATGGGCAATTTGATATGGGCCAATCCATTTAGGTTCAAATTTACCTTTTTCACCATGCTTATCATTTTTAGGATCCCAATAGATGACTATATCTCCTTGAGAAAAAGGAGTACCCTTAGCTTTCTTATTAAACAATTCCATGGTTTTCTGGGTTTGTTCCATCATTCTATTAAGGGTCTCTCTTCTTTGTTCTTCTAACAGGACAATTTGATCAAGCCTTCTTTGTATGGGATTGGGGTCTTCATGGTCTTGCAATAAGAGGGAAAGTGCCAATTTTTCTATTCTTGGGGGTAGTAGGGCTTTCTCTCCATATACCATCTCATAGGGGGTTCTTCCTGTGTTTCTTTTAATAGACAACCTATCAGCCCATAAAGAAAATTTAAGTTCATTGTCCCATCCCATTTTGTTTTTGCCTAATGACCTTTTTATTCTTGTTATTACATTTTTATTTGATGACTCAGCTAAACCATTTCCTTGGGGGTAATAATTGGCAGAATGAGATAATTCAATTCCATATTCAGCACAAAATTCTACCATTTCATATGACACAAAATATTGAGCATTATCAGTTACAAGATTTTTAGGAACTCCATACCTGGTCAAGATGTTTTCTTCTATGAATCTGATGACTACAACAATTGTAGATGTTCTCAAAGGTGCAACTTCCACCCACTTTGTGAAGTAATCTGTTGCAGTTATGATCCACTTATGTTGGCCAGATGAATTAGGCTTGATCTCTCCAATCAGGTCAATACCCCATTGAGCAAAAGGTGCTTCAATAATTACTGGCTTGAGGGGCATGGTTGGTAGATGCTTTTTCCCTACAAAAACTTGGCAGTTATGACAATTCCTAACATATTTATATACATCCTTAAAAAGGGATGGCCAATAATATCTTGCTCTCATGATTTTATTAGTTGTAGCTCTTGGAGCAAAGTGTCCTCCACAGAAACCATTATGAAATTCATTAATTATTTTTGGGACTTCTCTTTCATATAAGAAGACTAATAATACTCCATCAGGATGTTTCCAATATAATACTCCATTTTGTATATAATACTTCTAAGCTTGAAGTTTGACTGACCTCATTCTATTTATTGACATATCTCTAGGAAAAGACAACGTTTGTAAGTATGACAAAATTTCTTCATACCATTTACATTCTTCATTTTTTATTCTTCTGTCATCATATGTCTGATCTATGGTGAGAATATTTTCAGATCCTGCTTCTTCTTTGTTAGCCAACAGTTTAGCTAAACCTTGCCCTTTGACTATTTTAACTATTTTGAATTCAACATCGTATTGCAAAAGTTTTACCATCCATCTTGCTGGTCTTCCTAATGGCTCTGATTGAGAAAAGATATCTTTTATTGCTATAAAGGGAATACAACAGTAAAATTTGTTTGAGCCAAATATACCTTTGAAGTGTTCTAAAGATTGGATGACTGCATAGGCATGTTTTTCTAGCAAGGTGTATTTAAGATGTGCTCCTTTTAGTCCTGAGCTCATAAAGGCTATTGGCCTTTCATTATTTTCATTATATTTCTATGAAAGAACTGCAACAATAGAGTGTTCAGATGCATATGAATAGATATTAAAATATTTTGCATAATCAGGGCAACTTAAAGCTGGAGTGGTTGATATGGCTTCTTTGATCTTGTTAAATGCTTCCATATTTTCTATTGTCCATTTTATTTCTCCAGTTTTCTTCACCATATCATTTATGGGTTTGGTCATTTCTGCAAAATTTGGGACAAATCTTCTGATAAAATTTATTTTGCCAAAGAATGACCTTACTCCTTTTAGGTTCTTGGGTGGGGGAATTTTAGAAATGGCTTCTATCCTTTCTGGATCAATGCTTATCCCCTTTTCTGAAACTATATGACCTAGCAATTTTCCTTGTGTAGTTCCGAATATGCATTTTTTTGGATTTAGAGAGATTCCAAATTCCTTGCATCGAGCAAAAACTGTAGTCAAATGTTCTAGATGATCTTCTGGATTTTTAGAAAATATTGTGATATCATCTAAGTACACTACTACAATTTTGAACATTAATCCTTTGAAAGCAAAGTCCATCGCTCTTTGGAAAGTAGCACCTGCATTCATCAATCCAAAAGGTATTCTTAAATATTCAAATGTGCCCCAGGGTGTGGTGAATGTTGCCTTGTGTCTATCTTATGGATTTATCAAAATTTTATTGTACCTTGAAAATCCATCTAATAGGGACAATCTAGTTGAACCTACTACTGCTTGCAATAGTTGTTCCATGTTAGGCAATGGGTAATTGTCTTTTAGTGAGCTCTTGTTTAAATTTCTAAAATCTACGTAGAGTCTAATGTCCCCATTCTTTTTCCTAACTGGTACTAAGTTGGATATCTAGGAGGAAAATCTTACTTTTCTTATTATCTTGGAGTCCAACAATTTTTGTACCTCTTTTTGCATTATTGGGTGCAGAGTTGGATTGTATTTCCTTTGTTTCTGTCTGAATGGCTTGGAATCTTCCTTCAAAGGTATTATGTGAGTCATTACGTCTGTCTTGAAGGTTTTGAGGTCTTCATAAGTCCAAGAAAAATGTTCTTTGTTCTTTTTCAAGAAACTGATATATCCAACCCTTTTCTTTAGCAGGTAAAGCCATGTCTACTTTCACTATTCTGGGTTCTTTCATTGAGCCAATATTAATATCCTCATATATCACTTCTCTTTGTAAAGGTTTATAGGCTTTGTCAAAATCATCGAATAGGCTCTCTAGAGAAACTAATCCTTTGGGTATTCTATTAGTTTTCAACTGGATTACTTCTACTGGCTCTCCTATTTGATTTTTTAATTTTTCTTCATCCTTTTCATCACAGATTACATCTGCATACTGATTTTGTAAAGTCATAAAATCCTTAATATCTATATCATCTTGAAAGACCTATAGATATACTATGTTATCTGGCACAAAAGGTTTATAAACTAAAATAGTTGGGAATCTATCCATATATTTCGTAGTTATCTCTGGGTGATCTAGACCTGAGGCATTTACAACTAAAAGATCTACAACATGATTTTGTTCTCTAGGAATATATGAAATATTGAAAGCCAAAAATTTATCGATTTCTTCTAGTACTGCATTTCTATATTGCTTAAGTCTAGGATGCTTGGTCTGATATTTACCTTTGATTTGTAGTATAATAAGTTTTGCATCCCCTATTACAGTTAAGTAGTTAATACCTAGCTCTTTTGCTTTCCTTAGCCCTAATAGTAAAGCTTCGTACTCAGCTACATTGTTTGTGCAAGGAAATTGTAATCTGTAAGGGATACTAAGGTAGTTTCCTTTAATATCAATCAAATTTACACCTGCACCTACTCCAGATTGGGATTTAGCCCCATAAAATGACATGGTCCACATTTCTTGGGTTAATACTCGATCTGATTCAACATCAGTTATTCTCATATCTTCTGGATCCATGTTCTTTGCATCCGGTACTTCCACCAGGAATGGGTTGTGCCATATTGAATAGACTCCCATCCCTTTTTCTTCCATAGAGTTAACTAAGTTAATCATGGTTTCATCTATTTGAATTAACTCTACGAAATGTTTGTTGAATGGTTCCCTTCTCAAAATTATATTCTCCTTATCTGATATGGGGATGGTAGCATAAGACCAGTCTAGTTGTATTGATCCCCCTAGTTGTTCTGCCCAATGCCTACTGAGTAAAAGTGAGAAGAATGGGTCAACATCAACTATTGCTATGTCCATGACAATGCCCTTTTTGGGGTTTTGGTCTAGGTAAACTAATAATCTAGTTATCACCCCTACACAGGGAATTTGTCTACTATCCATTACAAAAATAGGAGCAGAATCTCTAGTACAGATTAATCCCATTTGGTCAGCTATTAGCTTAGGCATGATATTATGTGAAGCTCCACTGTCGAGCATGCAATTGTGAATCACATATCTTTCCCCTTCATCTAAATTATATCTTAACGACACATAGAAGGGTCTGACAGAAGATGGTGATCTTGTATCATGTTGATTTTGTCTAGCAGCATGACAAGTAGGGTCTTCTTTCTACTCTACTAATCCAAAAGCTCTGCATACTTGTTCTCTGTATGTTTGAACTTTCATAAGTTCACCAAATGTGATATTAACTTTTTTCTTACTGAGTTCTGACCCAACATCAAATTCTATCTTCTTTATATCCAATGGTTTATTACTTTCTTCTTTGGGAATCTCTTCCATTGATTCTATTACCTCAGGAGTAATCTTGTTAGGGTTCCTATCGGTTTTCTCTTTACTGATATTTTTATTGGTGAAAGTTTATCTTCTTGTTTCATTTGTAGATAATTTCTCTGTTCTTTCAGGGACTGTTCTATTCCTTAAATTTAAAACATGGGTTGCCTCTAATTCTTCAACCTCTTGAGCAGTGGGGATCAATTTCCCTTGCTTCATCTTATCATATCTTGACTCATGTGATTTCTGCAAGATTTTAGTTCCTTTAGTTACTAAGATCTGAGGATGATGATTTGAAGCATATTTATCCATGTCTTCTTCAAACAACCTTTCTCTGGATTCATCTTCAATGGACCAACATGCATTGATTCTTATATCCTCTTCTGATTTTGCATGCATATCTACATTACGCTGATCACTTAGGTGTATTCCACATGCATCAGGGTTATGGGGTGCATCACAAGTAGAGCAAAAATAAGGAAAACCTTCAGCTACATTGGCAGATGGCATTGGGTTAGGGACATTGTTCTGATCCCTGTCGAAATCTCTATTTTTCTAGTTATTATTCCCATTACCCCTATTCCTATTCCCTTCTTCAAAACCATTGTTGTTTCCCCAATTCTTATTGTAATTTTTCTTAAAGGGGGATGGTTGTCAATATGTGGTCACTCTGTCTGTGAAGATTCACCGTTATTTCCATTTCTTTCAATTCTTGCTAACTTGTTACTCATGTTGTTGAACATTTCTGTCATCTGACTAGTCAACTTCTCCACAGGATCAATTTTAGTTCTTCTTTGTATATCAAAAGCCACTCTCTTAGGTTTTCTCTCAGGCATGTTAACCTCTAAAGAATAAGGCTTCATCTTACCACTATCAAGCATATTTATTTCTATATCCATTGCTTTTTCCATACAACCATCAATGGTAGTGGCTTGTTCTTGCCTTAATTCATAGTTAAACTCTCCTTGAAAAGCATTCTTATAAAAACAAATAGACTGAATATCACTAGGCCCGAGGTTGGCAGGGATTTTGTTTCTTGTTTTTGAAAATATTCTGTTAAAATCACTAACAACCTCATTTTATTTCTTCTTCATAGTGGCTAGCTGAGTTAACAATGATTGTTCATTTTTCCTTTCACCATACTTCTTTAGGAACACCTCTTCCATTTTGGTGAAGTCTGGGATATCATTGTTAGGAAGGGAATTAAACCATTCTCTGGCATATTTTTCTAAAGTTTGTAGAAACAGTCTTAATACTACATCTTCATGTTCAACTTCCAGACTATCCATTGCATATAAGAAACTTTTGATATGATCCTCTCTAGTTATTGCACTATTTCCTAAAAACTTAGGGAGGTATTTGTGAGCTTTATTGGGTAAGGCATTTAAATTTATTGGTAATGCAAAAGGCCTATATCTGTTAGTTCTCCATAAATGAACATTAACCTGAGCCATTGCTATTGTAGAATTTAATTTCATAGTTGTAGTACCTACGGTGGTATGGGTCTGGGCAGCTTGAACGTAAACTGATGGATTATCTACCTTTGAATTAGAGAATAATCACATATATCTTCTACTACTGATTTTAAACGTTCATCTACAGTAATATCAGTAGTAATAGTATTCTGAATTTTCTTCACGTACCTTTTACTGCTAGAATTTAATCTACTATTATAAACAATATTCTTAAAAAGTGGAGTTTTTTGGGTATGTATAAATACCTCTAGATTCTCGAGTTCTAGAAATAGCTCCTTACCACTTCTCTTGGTGTTAGCCAACATGTTCTATTCTCTCCTTTTTTATATTTTTCTTCTGGGTTTGTCCAGTAGAGTCGCCAACACCAGGGTGCAGAAAGAACAACGTGTGATTTTACCAAGAATGCTTGATATTACCACTCATCCTCATAGGAGTTGGTTCTTGGAATAATTCAAGAACATTAAGAAACGAAGAAATTCAAGAAAATCAAGAAAAGAAAATTCAAGAAAATAAAGAAACGTAAAGAAAATAAGATTAAAAAACACGGGTAATAAAGAACATAGAAAATATAAAAATTAAGACAAACATTCTCTATTCCAACTGGCCACCTGTTGATTTAAAGATAATGTCGTTCGGAGAAAAAATTTTAAGGTCATTAACTCTTTCTATCAAGTCCTCCCCGAAAACGGTGCCAAAAAACTGTTGGAACCAATTCTTGCATCCGTAGGATTTCGATTGTCACGCTACAAGAATCCGTTTGAAACCAATGAGCTATTACAGGCTCTGGTCGACCTACCTCATGTTCTTCTAAACACGAATATTTCTAAAGAATACTACAGAATGGGTAAGGAAACCCCAGTGGTAATTCTTTGATTAAACTTCTAATTACACGCTCCGGATTTATATTAAGCTATAAGTATTCTTTTTAAAATGACCAAGCATGAAAATAACCAACTGTTATGCCTTATGTAGACCAGGTGCCTAGATTCATTGGGTTGTTATAGCAATTTAACAACAATTTTTAATTATGAATAGAGAGAATGGGGAAAATAAAATTGGCGTTCAAAGCTTCATTCGAATATCGTAATAAAACTAGGAGTTAACCAACGAGAGAAACGTATATAATGCATTCAAATAATGTAACCCATTATACAGTGACACATAGTGCTGAGACAAAGATATAATAAAAATGAAACTCAGAATTGTATTGATTTCAAGAATTTTTACATGTAGAGTGGGCGGGATGCCTTTTAACTCTATTTTCAAGAAAAAGATATCAATACAATGAAAATATCCCGTTCAAATAATGTAACAGGTCTCTCCTACTCTACTTGTTCCAATCTGGTAATAGTAGAATCTCTGAATCTCAAGCTCAATAGGACAGGAAATAATCTCAGCTTCTTGAGCACTTTCCTATTACAATCTTGCACAACAAAGGGAAGAATAAGAATGAGAAGGAAAATAGACATGAAAGGGGATACAACAACACAACTAACAGGGCACTCAAGTATACCTCTTAGCAAAAATGCTATTCTCTAATTGCTTGATGCAGAATCTGTCCTCAACTGCCTCTTCTTATAGCCTCTGGTTCTTGATTCTGTTATTTCTGGTTGATTTCTGGCCTTACACCTGTCAACATCTGGTTGAGCTTCAAAAATTGGTACAACTGGCTTCTATTGTCTTTTCCATTTTGATTGTGTTCTCTTCTTTGACTCTTTCAAACATAACTTTATCAACCGATGATTAAGGTATGAGGGAAACCTTTATCTTCTTTTGTTACTTCCTTGTGTATTTAGTTGTTGTCTTTCGAACTGGCCTCTTTTGGGTTGTCCCCCTTTGATTACTTGGCTCTCTAACTATGCCAAAAATATTCCCTATTGTTGTTGTTGTCTGTTGTGTTGAACTTAATTTCTGCTACTGACTACGAGTATTAACCTTTTTCCCTTTTTGACTTTGTTGCAGCTATTTTATATGTTCATCAATCAATTTCCAAACTCTTGTATCAAATGTGGCTACAATCCTTAGCATGTTCATTTCTTGCAAGATTTTGTTTTTCTATACAACAATAATAGGCATGCTCCTATCATATTGAAATAGTAATATTTCCACAACATTTACCATAAGTGTGGTTTGCCTAATCATCTCTTCCTCATCACCTGGTTCACAATCAAATCTTTCAAGGATTTCTTTAAATACCTCTTCTATATCTGAGGCTTCTAAGCATTGGTCTAGGGATAGGCCAATATCTACCAGTTTCACTGTAGCATCTTTTATTAGGTCATTCATTTTAGTTACAGAATTTATCCATCTCTCTTGGTTTACTCCAAACAGGGCTGCTTTGAAGAACTCAAAATTGATCTGGATCTTATTGCCATCGTAGTGTCATTATTTCTTGTCCTTGTAACTCTTCAAAATGATCTCCTACAAAGTCTAGGGTAGGGTGGATGATTCCAAAATCCTCTTCTCTTTCTTGCATCAAGGTCATAATTTCTTGAGCAGTTATTTGGATTACCCTTATTTGTCTGAACATTTCAGAAAAACCTTTGGCATGAGCTCTTATTCTCCTTAACATGTCCTTTTTCATTACATTCAGATAGTATACATGATCTTGAACCTTTGTCATTGATGGGGGTTGTGCACTTGGAGTGTCTCTTCGAGTCAATTCTTCCTGTTGCTTACTTATTACTGCTTTTAACTCTGCCTTTTCCTCCTCCTCTTTGCTTAGTTATTTTCTTAGTTTATCAATTGTTTCAACAAATTGGTCTATGACTTGGACCTGCACTGCTTTAGCAACTTTTGCCATCTCTCCCTCTTTTCCTAGCACTGATGAACCCCCTGTTTCCTCATTAACTCTGAAGACTAGTGGATTTTGCAGAGGAGGAAGATTGATTTCTACCATATCTGATATAGGTGCCTCTGATTTACCTTCTTCAGTGAGCTATTCTCCTATATTCCCCATCCTTGCTACTAACTGTAATTCTTGTTCATTTGCGGTAGTGAAGGCGGTCTGCTCATCTGTTCTTTCCAAAACAACTTGGGTAGTAGGCAAAGACAATCTGGGTCTCTTCATTTCCATAGGAGTTACCTCTTTTTGATTCTTCACTAGGTGGCTTCAAAAAAGGCCACCTAATCCACCAGTTCTCCTAGGATTCATTTGTATCACTGATGGAATTTTAATCTCTTGTCCCTTTATGTTTATAGAGGTAGGGATGGCCATGGGTGCCAATTTCTTCACACTAGTTACAGCTAATACATTATCAGAAATGGGAACTACAACTTGCTCTGTGGGTGATGCTTCTTGAGTGGATGCAGTTACCATTTCCTTTCCTTTATCTATACTGGTTTGTTGAGAAGCTTCTTGAGGAATGTTTGGTGCTACTTCTATTCTAAGTTGAGCATTCTCAGGGGGCTTGACCTGTTGTTCTATTACATCAACTTTAACAATGACCTCCATTAGATCGATACCCTGTTCTTCTATTAATTCTAATAAGGGGTCTTCCTTGATTGTTGGGCCTATCCTTGGTATAATAGGTGCTACAACATCCACTGAATTTTCTCGAAGCCTTCTTAGTTCTGTAGGGTAATCATAGGCTTCATAAACCTATGTGCTACCTCTTTTTTTTTGGAGGGAATTTATTCCATACTACCTACAAATCTAATCCTTTCTCCATGGCTTCTACCAAGATTTCTTCGAAAGCGTCTTCTCGATGTCTTATTCGAGCATATTCTCTCTTTTCCATCATTTTGTTGTATGTTCCCTTTGGGTCATAGAATCTCCAAGATATTTCATCTAATCCCATGTTGTCCAATTCAAACATTCCTTTGAGCAGGGAAGGATATCCAACAAATACAAAATCTCCAAAATGACAGGGAACATCGAGCCAGGGGACCTTACCATGTTTCTTTACTAGTCTCATCTTAGCCTCTTCTACCACTTGTCTGCATAATTCCAAGGCTGCTATGGACAACGAGCAGTATTGTGGTAGCATCTTAGGAGGGATTTTAGCTCCATATAATATGATGTAAGTAAAACCCTCCATGAAGAAGAAGTCCCCAATTTATTTCTCTTTGATAAAGGTTTTTACCCCTGGCCCTAATCTCTCAGGAACTAGCCCAGTTAATGCCCAATGAATTTCTACTAAGAAATGGTCACAGAACCAGCTTATGTGAGTTCGTCCTTCATGTAATCTCTAGAAGCTATTCTAAACATAGGGGCTATCAATGGCTCTTACTCTTCTATGGGCTTCTTCACCCAGTTGACCCGCTATCAGATGGATAAAAAATGAGTATTGTGAAAAATGGGGCATTTCTTGCCTCTGTTCGAAAACTGCTTTTCTCAACTCTATCATTTCTCTATGTATCTGGGTACTTAATTCTAATTCCCAGGCATAAATTGGAGTGTTATACGCCCTATTGCATTGAGCAGCTAAGTATAAAACTCTTTTAGTTATCCTACTAAGATCCTGTACTCCCAGAATTATGTTTATCATATCACAAAAATCCTGAACCCATGGCTTAAAAGCACTTTTATTAATTGGGAATTCTTTTTCTATTTTTCCTTGCGTATCGAACAAGGTTTTAAAAACTTCCATATCTATAAACATACGAGATTGGTGTTCGATTACCTGGTCTCCTAGGAAGGTGGTATGTTTTGCCAAGTTGAAAAATTCCTGGATATGCTCAACTTTGATGCTGAATACCGGCCAATTTTTGTTGTCTCGAAAGGTCTTCGTTCTCTCTTCATACGCCACTGCCATCCATGCCATCAAATCTGAGGAGAAGTGTACTTTTGGACATATCAGCTTCCCAATGTTACTATTCCATCTATTATTCCTGGGGAAACCCTTGTACTATAACCTACGGGCTTTGTGAAACAAATCGGCCATTATCCACGGGGTCCTATTATCATTTTCCATCACCTGGGTGAAGCTCTTGATGCAAGCATTATCTATCTCGTATTGTTGAGTTGGATTAGGTCTTTTGTCTACTCCACATCTCTGAGAAAACTCATACATGGTGCTATCGAGGACAGATGGTCCAAGAATTGCAGAGTAGGGTGACCTATCTGTGATGAATTTCATAGCTTCCCTAGTGTCTTCGGGTACGAAAACGTCTCCCCATGATGCCATTGATCTCTTGATAATAGGCCAAGTCTTTCTATGGTCGTGAAGCTCAAAAATCCTCCTTTCTCTGTACTTATGATGTATCAACTTTTGCTCTTTAGCTTACCAGGGTAGTGGCCTTGACTGGTTTCATGAGTTCATATACAGGGTGGTGGAATGGGTTCGATAAATTTGCACGTTTTGTCATCAAACCGATGCCACCTACTATTGTTTAAAATTGGCCAAAGAAAATTTGCCACCGCATATTTTTCCTAGAGTTGAGCATTTATGAAAGGTAATGTCTTTTATCTTACGTGCCCTGGGCCCTTTTGATTTGTGTGCCTGTAATCATTTATGAACTTTCGCTATTGGTCGTTGGGAACCTTTTTATCAGACATGGAGCTGATATGTGCCACTGGGATGACTTTATTTTTGAATCTTGTGCCACCTCAGGTTCGAATGGTAACTAAATCCTTGGGATCGATTATATTTCATTTAGGCAATGATCTCCCTCGGGATTCTTACAAGATCTGGTTCTTGGTGTGAGTGACAGCTTTTATTGCCTCGAAGGTCTCCCTTTTTCCTTAAGTCAAACATGATCAAGCGCAGCCGTTGGATGTGCTTCTTTCCTATCGTCACCATGGATATTTTCAAACCTGCAGGTCAATTATTCAAAAGAAAACATGCTCCGATCCTCTTTAAATTTGACCAATAAGGATGGGGATTAATAAAGGGTTCACAACCTTGTTAAATGTGTTTAAAACTTTTAATTAGTAAAGCATTTTCCAATTTTAACTTACCTTCGGTTTACCTTTGGATCGTGCACTATCCGTTGGATCTGAGTGGAGGTGAAGCGCATCCGTTAGATCCATCAAAGATGCTTGTTTGTTAAACCCTTTGTATTTTCTTTGTCTTTAACTCCGACTCTTGCACTGGATCGTTGGATCTCTTTTATCTAGATGAAGCACTACCATTAGATTATTTCCACTTGATTCATCGATTAATTCTTTGGTTCGTACATTGCTATCGATTTTACTGAATAGAGTTAGCGCAACCGTTGATATCATGGAACCTACACGATTGTTAGTCTACATATACTTGATTAATTTGGTTAATAATGCTTATATGATAAAAAATATTAGGTCCGATAATAATTCATTTTGAAAACACTCTTTAAAGGTTAGAGACCATACCCTCATTGATTTAATTTTCTAATAACATGGGTGTTATTTATCTTCATCTAATCATGTTAATCCCATGATTTTTTATCTTAATAACTCGATTTAAACCTAGGTAGCATATTACACATTTACCTTTCCTTGCGATCGCCGTTAGATCTTACCATGGTGAAGGCGCGATCGTTGGATCTTTCGACCATGTGCTTGGTTTAACATAAGATAGAAGGGACAAATTATAAAGTATTTAATTAACCAAAAGAAAACCTTTAGATTAAACCTTGATCACTTTTACCGACGCGCACCATCATATTTGAGTGGTGATGAGCGCAGTCGTCGAATCTCCTGTACCTGCACACTTTAATAACTAGGGGGGTGCATCTTTTAATTTTTATTAATCTCGATTAAGTCGAAAGGGGGAGATTAGCTGACGTGTTAGACCCTTGCTAATTACTTTATTAATTTTACCTTTATCTTTTTCCTCATCCGATATCTTACCATCCATGATTTTCGGTGTGGCCATTGGATCTTAGATGGCTATTGGCACAGCCATAGATTTTAATCAACCTACAAGTTAGTTACCAAAGGACGCATGGTTTTAATCATAATTAAGCCAAAAGGGGGGTGATTATCCAATGTGTTTAGACCCTCGTTAATTCATGCTTAATGTTTTAATTAATCATATGGGGACTTTTACCTTTTAAAAGCATCTTTTATGGGAGCACCATCATCGGATTGAATCTCGATCGAGCACTGTCGTCCGATCCGACCAACTTGCTTGGTGGTTATTCCAAAGGGGGTACGGACCTTTAACATTAATTTTAATGCGTGATTCATTTAAAACAAGCGTGACCATTGATTTTAAATTTGATTGAGCATTGTCGTCCGATCCGTAGGAGTTGCTCACTTTTTAATTGGTAGTTTTGACCTATTACGACTTCTTTTTAATTTCTCTCTTTGAAATTTGTGTTTTTTTGTGTGGTCTCGTGGCCTCTCCTCCCAGTCTGGTTTTTTTTCTTTTTGACCTTAGGTTGTCACCTTATAGACCTTTTGACTTATATGATGGCGGGTTGCTTTAAGCGCTACCATTCGATTTGGGGCGGTAAAAGCGTGGCCTTTGATTTTAATAATGTTGCTCATTTTTTTAGCAAAGGGGGCGCATACCCTTAGTTTCAATTAAACTTTGATTTTAACCTTAGGCTAGCGCTTTTGAATTTTGGTTTTTAGACCACGATGATTTATTTGACCCTCTTTTAAAGTATAAAGCTATTTGGACCTTAGGGTATAATGATTTATTTAATCCTTAGTGATATACTTTTGGATTTTAGGTCTTTATGTTTTAACATTGGATTTAGACCTTAGGGAGGCTTTACTTATGAAGGTCAATTATTAATAAAACTTGCCATAACCCTTATTAAGACAATTAAGCAATTATTAAAAGGGTGTCTACCTAATCAATGACCAAGATTTAGACTCATCAAACCAATTCAATGAAAAACTTAGATACTCACACTAATTTGAAGGAGCGACCAGCATTATGGATACTTTTATTGAAACCAAAAATTTAAATTTTGGGGTTTCAAAGTTGAGTCAAATTTGGCTCCAACTGGAATCTAGTGTAGAGTTCTAGGGTGATCTCAGAAGTGACCTAAGGGAATTGAGACCCCCTTAGGGTGAACATAGGAGGACGTAAGTGAATTGAGACCCCCTTAGGTAGATAGAGGACTAAGTAGGAAGAGATTACATCTAAGTTAAGATAGCTCATCGTGGAGACGATATGGATAGATTAACTCACGATACCCATAGCATACCTACACAAAAGGATTTGTGTATGGTATGGATATGTGTGTACACCTTTGATGGACTAAGGGTGATAAGTCTAGCTCATCAAGGATGATGAAATAGATGGACTTATCCATAGTAACACATTATATGCCTACATAGATGGATTTGTGCTAGGGTAATTTGTGAGATGTAACTTCCAGGGAAACTTAGGAGAATGAAAATTTAGGTTTTTCTAGTGGATTAGGGGTTCATGTACCTCTCTCTTTAGTGAAAAAGAAAAAACTTTTTCTATTTTTGTATTTTGTTCTATTTGTGTGTTTTTGGGTCATTACATTTGGTATTAGAGCTCTAGGTATGAGGGTATAGAGATTCTATGTGTGCTAAATGGAAATTAGATGCATCCAATGAAGGCTCACTTATGGCATAGGCTAAAGCTAGGATGATTTACGATACCCCAATTGATAGAATCTAACGAGAATTAGCCCAAGGGAGCGTGGAGTTTCAAGATGTCTTAGTATGGGCTTTGGTATTGGTGATGCATCCCAACCCAGGGTATTACCCTAGTTAGGTTGATGATGCATATAGCAAGAGACATCTATATTATGGCTTGATTAGAGACACAGCTTAAGATGAAACTATAATCAAATCCCCTTGCTTGGAGGAAATCAGGTTAAGATGCCACCTAAAACTAGAAGAGGGAGGCCTACACCTAGAAAAACTCAACAAAGTGAGGTTGAAGAAAAAAATAAATATGAGGAACCAACCAACCCCAATAGGGAGGTGGAAGACCTCATCGCTATGGTTGGTGCTATGTAGGATCAGATAAGACAGTTGTTTGAAAAGACTGCAAATTAGAATTTTCAAGTTCAAGGCTCAAAGGTTGGTCTAGACGATGGATTAACTACAGGGCCTTAGTAGAAAAATAAATATCTAGGGACATGAAAAACATTAGCATCTCAAAGTTTGATGGAGAAGATGATGGGGATGCAGTGGAAGCATGACTGAGAGAGGTAGAGGTTCATTTTACGATAAAAGGTTACTCATATGGAACCCAAACATTATGGGCTATGATTAACCTAAAAGGAGATACTCTGGAATGGTGGGAAACCCACTATGAGGAAACCAATATTGAACCCATTGATACTCCATGGGAATAATTTATAAACATCTTCAAAAATATATTTCTAATAGAGCATTTCTATGCCCTAAAATTTGAAGAATTTGCTAGTCTTAGACAAGGAACCAACATAGTGGAAGTGTACTATAAGAAGCTGGTAAGACTATTCAAATATATGCCTATTTATAATAAGAAAATGCGAGTTCATAAATTCATCCTTGGATTGGAATCTAGGGTAAGGCATGATGTGGAGATGCAGGAGCCAAAATAATTGCAAAAGGCTTATGACCTAGAAAATAAAGCGGAGTCACACTTCTGTTATAAGTATGACGCTCTACCCGAGCATGCACGACAAGAACTTAAGAAGAGGAATAGTAATGGGTTTGTAAAATGGGAGGCTGAGAAAGAGTGAAAAGCCAAGAATCCCCAAAATCCTGAGAAGAAACCCTATGAGAATAGGAATAATTTCAAGAACTTTCAGAAGAAGGATAACAAGCCCAACAATACAAAACCTTAGTCACAAAAGTTACATACTCCAACTCCAATAGCTAAGAATGGGAATGAGAAGTTTGAGAAATAGCAAGGACCCAAGGAAGGGTGCTACAATTTTTGAGGACCTCATTACTATAATTAGTGTCCATATCCAGTAGGGACTAGCTTGGTGTTCGTAAAATATCTGCCTAATCAATAAACTTTGTGTTTATGCACCCTAGATACGAACAACATTGAAATGCTGGAGGAAAGGGATGTCCTTCATGCCAATATCCAGAGAGGGTTGGTTATCGAACTAATTCTAAAACTGGTTGAAGACTGAAGATGCAGGAAATAAATTACAAATTGTGGAAATAAATGGGAAATATGGCCACAAGCCAAAGTGCAGGTTTCGGGGTAGACTAAGAACAGGAAAGCGCTCAAGCACAAAAAAACATCAAATAGAAGGAAATACAGTAGAATAAACCCACAATATTGCAATAATAACTTTTAAATTAACACCTCGGTACTCACTCTACCACTGGAAATATTTAAATCCAAATGTAGAATTTAAACTATATAGAAAATAAAAAGAGCGAATGTTAAAGGAAGTGCACTATACAGAAATAAATTATACGTAGAACCACTTATCAATTCAGAAGCCTGATGTCTTTCATTAATGCAGAGAGCTTAGAGAGTATTCTCGCAAAGTGTCTAACCCCCATTTTTACAACAATATTTGCTTAATATTTATAGAGGTTTTTGCCTCTTTCATTTAATACATGTAAGAGAAGAATGTCCTAGGATCAAAGACAAAAACCAGAAAAAATCTCCTCGATTTCTTGGAAAATCTGTGCACTTGAGAAATAAATTCTAGAAAATCTGAAATTCGAACGCAGATGCACATGATAGGAGAAATCATTAAATTATTTAAAACACCTTTGGTACATTGGAAATCATGAAAACTTATTTCTCCTCATCTTTGTCCTTGCAATTCATAAAACATAGTTACCGAGGGCACCCTTCATTAAATACATGCAATTCAACATTTGACCAATTCCTTGTTCGCATTAAATTCATCTTCGACACATCAAACGTGCGCTTGATATTCATTAAGTAGGTTTACCCCATGAAAGGGTGAACGTGACGTTCACCCCTAAGGAAAGGCGAATGGAACTCTTCATCATTGAAAGTAAGTTCACCCCTGGGATGGGCAAACGTCATGTTCACCCCTCGACCAGGGTGCACGATATTTTTCAAGCATGTGAGCGACCAAGTACCCCAAGGCGTGTTCGCCCCAAGAAAAGGCGAATGACACGTTCGCCCCTAAGGAAGGACGAGTGCAATTTCATACTTGGATATTTTTGCCAATACATTTTCAAAATAGGTTCATCCTAGGAAAGGGCGAATGAGGTGTTCCCCCTTCCTTAAGAGTGAACGCAAATATTCATAAATACATAAATATTTTTTCAAAGTGTCTTTGGGACTTTTCTTCATTTTTTTTGGAATACAACATATCAGACTTCTACATACTGAATGGAAAGTATATTATCACTTCATTTGGAAATTAATACAAAATTTTCCCAAAAATCCCAATGAAATACAAAATGGCCAACATTTCTTAGCGACTCACGGGGTATCCAAATCACATGGATGCAAGCGATACCAGGCCTTTATCCATTGGGTGCAAATTATGTATAAGATATGCAAACATATTATATTCTGGGGGCCACCTGTGCATGCTCGTCTTCCTCCACTTTAGCTACGATCCTAAGAACTTTAGCACGTTCAGCTTCTTTCGCTACCTTTTCTGCTGCTTCACGATCTATTGCTGCCTTGCTTCCTATTCTGTAATAACCTTCGAAAGGGCCTCATATGTGCAAACAACATCATGCCAAGCTTTAGTAGTAAACAAGTAGCGAGTACTGAGAGACTCATAAATGAAGTGAAGACTTTATACATCTATCAAGCTGAGGTGCTTCGAACGTTGAGCCAACTCGTAAAGGGAAAGCTCCAAATGTGTGTATTTCTCCATTAGTGGCAATACCTATGCTTGAGTTAGGGGCTTAGCCAAGGCATAAATATCTATAGTATCTTCAATAAATAGACTCCAGAGCTCTTGCAACTGCTCCATCAGAAGAGGCTCACCCTAGTCATCTAGGAAGGTGGTGAAACCCAGCCGATCGATAGTCTCAAAATGAGACATCAAAATAGTATGATCCTGCTCAATAGTATTGAGGATGGCCCACCCCTCATTTACAAGGTCTATAATCTGAAAATAGCTTTGTAGAGTTACCCATGATCGGGACCAAGCATATACAGAGACGTATTCAACAAAGCTTGTATCTTTACAACCGTCTCCATATGGGGTGACAAAAAATCCTCCACTGAATCAATCGTTTGTTGCCCAAGCTAGATTTGTATCCCTGCTTCCCATAAATACTGTAACACCTTGACTACATGCACGGTCAACTTTGTAGAATTGCATACAAAGTGAAGGCGAAGGTCTCTTATGCTATTACATGAAAACCCGCAACAAGCGTGACCTTAGCTTCAAGCTACTTTTTGAGTTCTTCGACTTATTGCTAAAGGTTATACATCTTAATTTGAGTGAAATCACGCTCTTTTAAGTGCACCTTGACTTGATTACGAAAATATTCCCTTTTAGTGGTTGTTTTTTTTGGTTGCCTTGCTCTTAGCCAGTGCGCTCTCCAGCTCAAGTACCCTGTCATGCAGCCAGAAATATTTTTTTTTATAATACTCCCCGTGCAAATACAAGGAGCTCATATCTACTTGCATATTGCCCATTTTTTCAATGGGTTCAATCCACATCAGATCTTCAGTTATAGTCTTAGAAACATAGTCCTCAGGCTGTAACTCACCTTGAGGCTTCTAAACCATCAGAGTGAATGTTGTCACATGAGTCTCCTTGGCAATTAGATCAAAGGCCACACTCTTGATCGGCCACGCTAGTGCCAAAGATTATTTCCATTACATACTCTTCAACCATTGAGAGGATATCAGGTGTGCCCGATTTAATTTTTTAATATCTGGATGCTTGCAAGCCACCTGCACATCTGGAACAGTCTACCACTCCAAAAATGGGGTAAATAGAAAAAACCTCTGAGCGACTAGGACCGATGGATTTGGATGACATAGATTGAAGTGGAGGAATGGACACAGGGATGGTGGAAGAGAGGGAAAGAGTGGATGAGATGGAGGACACAGATGTAGTCATGGTTACACTAAGCCTAGATTGAGCTTGCGTACTAATAGCTAAATTGGTGGAAGAAGTGATGATCGAAGGAAGAAGACACAAAAAAGGATTAGTCCATGGTGCATAAGAACTAAAAGAAACAGAGGATGAGGAAGCAGGAATGAAAGGAACAATAGTGATTTCAGAAATGAAAGTAGCATAAGCAGAAGAGGAAACTATAGAAAGAAAAATATAAGGAAGACCAAAGGGCGAGAAGGTAGAAAATGGAGGGAATAAAAATGAAACTAATGGGACCGAAGAAGAAATCATTGCATGCCCAATGAGGGAAAGGGAAGAAGATAGAAGAGATGACGTACCTTGGGGTGCAAGTGCCACTAGTTCTATGGATGGAGGAGGTTGTACAACTACCTCCTTTACTCGCTCTACTTCCTGTTCACCAATATTTTGGACTACTTCTTCATCCAAAGTCTCAACATGAGAATATTTTGAAAGCTTCTCCTCTTCCTGCACCATCAAAAATATTTGTGCTACTGATGTAGGGTGCTCACAATTGAGGGTAAGGTTTGTTTTTGGGATAGAAGCGATTGTGAAACTTGATGTAATAGGAATCATAGTACCCAAAGACATGGGTGATGTAATAGTTGAAGTAGTGTCCACGCTAGTTTGGGGCCGCTTAGCTGCTCTAGGAAAAGGAGGTGCCACTGGCTGTTTTTGTTTCTTAGGTGAGGGAACCTCTTCTAGAGGGTGCTTCGCTCTTTGAATACACCTTTGAAAAACATATTATTGATCTTATTATTCCTTTTCTTCTTAAGTATCATCCTCAACCATAGGACTCTCCTCCTCAGGTTCGCTTTCACAACTTTTAGACTGCTGAAAACTTTGTGGCAAAATGGTGGCAAAGGCGATAGGTTGATAGGAATCCATAAACTTATCATAAAATTTAGAGAACTGGGTATCAAGCTTCAATACATAAGCAGCATAGGGCTTCCTTCTATGAATTCGCATTACCCACCAGTTCATAATTTTATCCTCCTTCCAATGAGGATTTGCCTCTTGAATAGTCCCAAACAGGCCTGGAGAAGGAATATGCATTTTGTTCTTTCCTAGATTATACTCTGCTTCTTGCTCATAATAATCATGCCATGGAGGAAGGGAGGACATTTTTTCCACATGCCAGTTCATGTCTGGCCCATAAAAATTGTTTTGGCACTTCTGAATATCCAGGCACGGGCAACAATGAAAGGTCTTCACCTTAATAAATGTCAATTTTTTTCCAAGTGGATCATACCGCTAACATTGCGGTAACTCAATTAGTCCTAGGTCTTGAAGCGCTACCGTCAAAAGGTGATTTTTCCTAATCTGGTTCACTTCTATACTCCCAAAATTAAGAGGCATAGTACATGTCATCTTCTTCCCTCGTCCAAAGTCATATATATCATTAATATAATCCATCTGGTGCACAACTTCTATAGCAAAAACACGCACAATGGCAAAATAAGGCAACAAAAAAGGTTTACTTGTATATCCAAAAATTCGAACAACCACACCTTGAGTGAGCAAAAATATGTCACCCTTATCCTTTGAAACAACGACATATCTCAGGTCATGAGGCACTCGATCACAACTACCACAAAGTAACTCAATTTTTGGGCCCAAAAACTAGCTATCAAAGCAGACTCCTTCTTAGTTAATACTTGAGTCCACTTATAAACTGGCAGAGGTTCATTATTTTTGCCTATCTGCATAACAGTAATGAAAGAAAAATGTCACTGCATATGAAAAAAAAAAAACCATACCAGCAGCGAAGTGTGTAGAAATGCCCTAGTCTTTCCTTCTTGCAACCTTTGAAAATATGAATTAATTCTCCAAGAAATAAATTTGGCCTAATCAAAATAAATTGAATTTCCCCGCTGCCTCATAGCCATGGGAGAATAAAATTCTACCTTGCAAATACATTGGGCCATAGCTGCTTGCCATTTGTGCACAGTTTCATCTGAAGGTAACCCAACAACCTAGGCAAGCATGGAATAAATATCATGGCACTTAAATTCTGAAAGGGTTTTAGGCAAACTCGGTAGCTGCCTCATTTGTGGCTCCTTGATGAGTTGTGTCTCCTTAAATTGCCTCATATAAATGGTTGAAACATACTTTTCCTCTTTCTCATCCGTATGAATTTTCTTATTTACTACATAGCTCGACGCGATCACCACACAGGAAAAAGCCTCTTAGACCTCATCCAGTGTAATTGTAAAAAGAATCTCATTCTGGGCATTTCGGATGGCTTTAGTGGAGGAGTCATAAAATTATGCAATTAATCAGATGAGTTCGGGGCATGGATGCACGGACGAGCAAAGATACCATGAAATATGTGCATGGTGAGGTATCGTGAGCCAACTATTATGGGAAACCCCTTGATTGACTACAACTTCAAATTCTTGCCTTAATCTATCAATTCCCTTATGTGTGATAAAAAAATCACCAATGTTGGCCATTTCATCTCCATAGGGATCCAAATCAACATAATCATTCTTTCAGGCCTTTTTTGCCCTCAAAATTCTCTCTCGTTTCTTAGATGGCTGTATTTCAACACCCTCTGGCACCTCTATCTGTTCTTTGCTACATCTTCCCATTTTTTTAGATAAAAACTATAACTTTCTGCAATTCCTTGCTTCGCAATTTCCAAAAATTCTTTTGCACCTTGGAAAGCAGGATACAACACAACAAGAAAAGAAAAACAAATAAGGAAAAACAAAACTTGTCTTTTTTCTTTGAAATTTTATAGGAGCGTTACCAATTGCCACAGTAATTACAGAATTAAATGCAGATATGCATTTGAAGAGAAATATTCTTTGAAAATCACCCAGAATCCCTTTTTGAAGTGCAAAAAAACTTCCATTTGGTTCACCGTCGGATTATCCTTGGAAAACATGCCCACTGTGCAGCACAATCTCATAGAACAATGTGCCCTGGCCCTAGAAGCTTACTAGGAAGACCAAACTAGCTGTTAATCATCAATCATTAATTTTGTCAGCTGTCTTGAAAAGCTTAATATGAGTGCCTCCCAAATTTGAACATCATCACTTAAAGTTGGTGTCGATTACTTTCGATGACCGCCACGTAACCTGTGGGAAAATTTAATTGCTCTGAATGCGCGTCTTGGGAAAGCTTCACCAACGAATGTGTCCTTTAAAACTCCATGATTTGCCTTCTTTTCTAAAAATAGGGAAAGACTTAAAGCAATCTTTACTATGTTCTTCTTCCTTTTTGTTTTGTGTTTTCTATTCTTTTTTTTTTATAGAAAAAGCACCATGCACAATGCTGTTTTTTTTTTATGACGTCAATAAGATGCGTTCGCCTTAAAAATGTATGAACTTAATGTTCACCCCTTCCAAGGGGCGTGCGCGGCCCTGTATTATCACTTTGCCATCCCTTTTTTTTTTTTTAGCAACATGCATATTTACACAAAAATATTTACATATATATAAGGTTACTACCTTTGATTTAAAATTATGAAATATAGGCCTTAAATTGAAGGCAATTCACTGGAATAGGGAGCTCGCACCCTTCCATATCACAAATTTAAAATGCATTAGAAGAAGTGACAACCGAAATCTGAAAAGGTCCCTCCCAAATTGCATCAAACTTATGATGTTTCCCAGGCATAGATTTTTTTTTGTTCCATTTTAATACCAAGTCACCCACATGGAAGCTTCGATCAGTGGTTTTACTCTGGAACCAATTATTTATCTCTGTAGTATGTTATGCAAAAGCGTGATAAGCTCGCTCCCTTTCTTCTAATTTTAGCAACTATGCCAACCTTACCTCCATGGGATTATTTTCTTTGTTTTCATCTTGAAACATCTGCAAAGTCTGGAGCACAGGAAGCTCAATATGGGTAGGAAGGACAACTTCTTTCCCATAAACCAAAGCATACAAGGATGTTTTATGGACTTGTTTACTAAAATGCGATCAACCCAAAGCACCTGATTTAACAACAAATACCAATTTCTCTTATTCTCACCCATTATTCTCTTCAGAATCTGAAGCAAAATTTTTGTTGGTTGACTCAGCTAATCCATTCCCCTATGGGTAATAATTGGAATATGTCTTCAAATAAATACCATACCTACTGGTGAATTCGGTAATTTTAGCTCCAATGAAAGGAGTACCATTATCGGTAACTAAGGAATCAGGTATATCAAAATGGGTGATGAGGCTCTCCAGAAAAGAAATAATAGTCACATGATCGACCTTTTTGGTGGGTATAGCTTCTGCCCATCTGGTGAAGTGATATATTGTAGTCAGAATATACTTATGCTCTATAGAGGAGTGTGAATTAATAACACCTATAAAATCAAAAACCCACTATTGAAAGGGCATCTCTACCTGAATTGGATGCAACGGTGATGCTCCTTTTCTCACTCGACCCACATAATTGTCACACTACTGACTTATATTATGTGAATCGACAAATAGAGTAGGCAAATAATAGCCTGCCCAAATAATTTTTAGAGCCATAGGTCTATCGGCATAGTGCCCTCCTGATAACCCGAAGTGGAACTCCTCCAGAATTTTTGTTTTCTCAGAATCATTCACACATCTAAGGAGTATACCATCAATATTCTTATAATATAGGCCATTGGGCAACAACACATACCTGAGTGCCTACAATCTGAAATTTTGATGTCTTGAGGGGTTAAAGCGGCTAGGAAACCTTCCAGAAGTAAAATACTCAATGAGTTCCTCGATCCATTCTTTGTCACCTGCTGCATTATTCACATAAATTACATCTTCATGATTTGCCTCAACAACAACACTTTTGGCCAACTCTTGACACAGAGAGCGCCCACAAACCAAATTTGTCAGATTGATCTCTACATCATACTCCTGGATCTTTGAAACCCATCAGGATCTCTTATCACCCAACTCTCCTTGAATTATAAAATTTTGAACATCAGGGTGAATGACGTAAACCATAGTTCTACTTTGAGAAACGAAGTGGCGAAACTTCTTCAAGGCTTTCATAACTGCATAAACCTACTTCTCAATAAAATTGTACTTCTCTTGGTGCGACGCAATAACCTGACTTAGAAAAGTGATAGGCTTTTATTTGCCATCATCTTGTTTTTGTGTGAGAACGATATCATAGCTCTCATGCTCACCTACTGCTTATAGTATGAAATCTTTGGAGTAGTTAGGGTTGATCAATACTGGTGCTTGAGTTATCCTCTATTTGATTTCTTGAAAATCTCGCTTCCTGGCCTCCGTCCACTTAAACTCAACATAATTTTTCAAGAGCTCTATCATTGGTTTGATGACTTGGGAAAAATCAACAATGAACTTGCAAATGAAGTTTATTTTTTCGAAGAAAGATTGCAAGTCTTTATTATTCGTAGGTAGTGGCAATTTCATTAGCACTTCAGCTCATGTAGGATCTATGGCCAATACTTCTTGTGAGATCACATGGCCTAGTAGCTTCCCTTCCTTGAAAACAAAAATTGACTTCTTCAGATTTATGGAAATCTTGAATTATCGACACTTCTCAAATATTTGCCTTAGATGGGAAACATGATCTATTCTGCAATGTGAAAACACCATCATATCATCAAGATAAATCACAATGATTTTATTTAGAAACTCACCGAATGCGACGTCCATGGATATATAAAAAGTTGCACCAGCATTTGAAATCCCAAAAGGCATAAGCGAATGTACCCAACTTAGTTGTAAACGACGTCTTGTATTGATCCTTATCCTTAACCCAAATTTGATTGTACCCAGAGAATCCATATAGCAAGGAAAATATTTGTGCACCAGTCACAATATGAAGAATATTATCTATCTGGGGAAGAGGATAATGATCCTTAAGTGATGCCTGATTTAAATTTTGAAAATCAACACACAAACATATATCTCCATTCTTCTTTATTACAAGAACTAGGTTCGCTACCCAGGTGGAATGCTTAATAGGATAAATGATCTTTGCTTCTAGAATCTTCAATAAATCTACTTTCATGAGGACTTAGATCTTGGGATTGAAAGGATGCTACTTCTGCAAAAAAGGCTTAACCCCTTATTGCAGCTCGATGGTGTGCTGGATCACATTCTTGTCGTACCCTTTCAAGTCTTGATAACTCCATGCTACAATATCTAGGTATTCATAGCATAGACTTCTAATGCCCTTAATTTAGTTTGATTCACAATTGGTACCAACCTTAATGACCTTTCTTGGCTCCAACTGTAATTCTCTGTATTCCTTGGCATCCACCTTAATCCTATGTTTATCAACTCTATCACTTTGATCAAACAAGATTTCTAGTGAAATAAAACCTCTGGGAATATGATTATTCCTTAATTGGATCATATTTTCTTTTTCTTCTTCCACAAGAACTTTATTTTCTATGCTGGCAACCTCTCTAAGGAGAAAATTCATTATTTTCTCATCATTATCGAACACTTTCCAATAGAGACCCTTATCTGGAACAGAAGATTTGCAGATTACCCTCATTGTCTTAGGTTTTTGGACCACTTGCTCGATAGGAGAATAATTAGCACCCAGGGAAGCTAAAATGTTAGCGTATCTATTTTGCTCCCTAGGAATTACTTGAATATTCAAAGCTTTAAATACTTCAAAAAGATCCCACACCCTGTTGCGATAAGCCTTCAAGTAATGTTGCTTCGACACATCTGTTTGTAACTTGTTTGACTATAAGCTGGGAATCACCAAAAATATGCAACTGCTCAATTCCCAATTTCTCGACCTTTTTCAAGCCAAGGCATAATGCTTCATATTCAACGGTATTATTTGTACAACTCCAAGTCAATATATAGGAGTATGTTTTTTGTATGCCTTCAGGAGAAACCAATACAACACCTGCTCCTGCACCATTCTTACATCGAGTGCCATAAAAGAACAACTTCCATAAATGATATGAAATAGGTTATGGGGGCTTAAGGGCTTATTCTTAGGGATTTTTTGCCTTCTGAATGGAAAAACAACCAATGTCCATTCCGATCACATCGTTAAATTTTGTCAAAAAAAACTCATCTTCTAGGTGAAGCTCCTTAGGTATTTCTTCAATCGGACCAACTTCTTCCAATTCTTCGATCATCATATTTACCATGCCTAGGACTTGTTCTGCCTCCTCTATATTCTTGATATGAAAAGGGGAAGTTTTCTCATTATGAATGCGAATTCACCTACCTTTGAACAAAATCTCCAAATGTGAATAATCTAAGTATAAATAACCTCCCAGCTTAGCTATGAATTCCCTTGAAAGGCACATGCTAAAATAAGGTTCTAAATCAACAACCACAACCTCCTAAATGATAGTGATCTGTGGCATGCTATGAAGCACAATTGGAATATCCTTGATTACTCCAACCATTTTAACTAGGGTACCATCCAATTGTAACACTCCTAGACTACTCCTTGTATACTCCATTCCCATCACTTCGCATACCACCTTGGGCATAACAGTAGTGGCAACACCAGAGTCGATCATACAATTATGCACAATCCACCCTTACATTCTCAAAGATAAATAAAATGGAGGAGGATGATTTTTACCTGTCACCAAAGTGGGGAGTGCTTGAGCCAAGACTATTTGCAAATGATCTTTCTTTTGGTCTTTGGCGCTCTTCAGGGATTCTTACAACAAATCAATCTGCCCTGGTAGCTGCAATACATCATACAAGCTAATCCTCACTAGGATTTTCTTCATTTCCTCCATGATACTGTAGCTATGAGCAGGTGGAATCTTTTCTTCTAAGGACCATTCGTACTTATCTCGATACTGCTACGTAGCTTCTACTCTTTGAATTTTAGTCAATGAAGGATATTTGAGTTTTTCCTTAGCTTGCTCTTTCGTCTCATCGGAGGCTGGGGCAGTGGCCATGTGTTGTGAAGTTTAAGACTGAGCTTGTGCTTTACCTTGTGCTTGCCTAGGTGGTGAATATTTTGACTTGACAACATTAGGAGTCTTTATCTAGGATGTTCACTTTTCTTTCGAAGCTTTTGGAACCATGGGTACTTTCAATGGCTGCAATTCTTGGGATCCACGATCACTGGCCTCTTTCCAGACCTGGTAAAGACTAAAAATTTCTCAAGAGACAACACCATACAATTATGTTCCGCTTATCGAATCATATTAACTTGCCCACCCGAAGAACTTTCTGCCAGTGTTTGAACATCGTTCAGATGGACCATACATGTATCTTCAACATGAGTATCATTACAAGTAGAACACCAATATGTCATTTTAGATGGATTAATATCATCATTTTCCTGCACCATATTGTTCTTCTCAAGTCCCCCGCTGATGAATGCTTACTCTCGAATGATCGGTGGAGTCTGGAACCTTCTCGAATGAAACTCAGCTTCAACTTGCTTCTTCCTCACAGTTGTCAGCTCATTGGATATTGTCCTTAAAGCCACATTATTGGATTTTACTTCTTGTAAAAAAACTGTGAGGGGGTCCGTACTAGATGGTGTAATGGGCACTAGAAATGGCAAGGGTGCTTGCGGTATAGACAAAGGTAAAGGGGCTAGAAGTACTGACAATGTTGGAAAAGAAACGGATGAAGGTTGTGATGATACTATTAGAGCAAAAAAATGTGGAAAGCTTATAGCAGATGAATGCGGGGCAGGGATAGGAGTTACTTGAGGGGATCCTAAATTGCATGAGGGAACATGATACGTCGATGACATGGGTTGCAAAAATGTATTGGAATAAAGATATTGTGGCAGATCCAAAAGAATAGACATTCTTGCCTTTGGAGGAAGCCTTCCTACAATAATCAAATCTGATTTAGCTTTTTGAGCTTGTGTATAGAGATCCAAGAAGGTGGTCACATTAGCCAGGTGCACCACCATACCAATATTGGTACTAAGTGCATGAAGATAATAAAATACCGCTTGCTCGTGGGTTGACCGCAAACCATCTAGAACCTGCTGCCAGCTTCACGTAAATCGCACATTGAAATCTACAAGGTACTCTTGAGGATGTATTTGAATCAAGGTGAACTTATGTAGCAGTGAATATGGATCAACTTGCTCATGAAAATTCTTAATCAATAATTTTGCCTATTGGTCCCATGAAGTAATTGTGCCAGGTTGCAAAGATCGGTACCAATAGAGCAATTTTCCTCTTAATGACAAAACCAAAAGCTTTATCATCACATATTCATCAGTTATATCATGAATATTTGCAAGAGATGCTACATATTGGATATTCTCATACGTAGTATTTCCAGTACCATCGTATGTTTGCAAAGCCTTCAAAGAAGCTTGAGGTACTGGGTTCTGCACTTGCAAATTTAGCGTGCCTAAGCTATTCCAAGACGAAAACTATATAGGAAGTTGTTGTTGATGTGGTGAGGTATTTTGAGCCATATGCATTGGAATATGAGTAATAGGTCGCGAAGCATTAGTGGTTGTAGTAGACAAAGATTTGGGAAAACTAGTGGTGGTACTTATAGGACTTACAGGAGCGAAAAACACATCGGCTAATCGAGAAGATGAAATGGTTGGTATGAATGGACTAAAAGGAAGTGAGGACGTTCTTCAAAAAGTGGCTACTTGAGGATGCTCTCCTAGCCTTTGAATGTCTAACTCGTAAAAAAATTGATTATCAGGATTCTTGGCTTTTGATCTTGTATTCATGAGAGACAGCTTCCTGAGTTCTATTATCAATCAAGAAGGTGAATACCAAACCTAGCACTGTTGAAGGTGGAACCTTGGAAAAGTTCCACTATGCATGCAAAAAATTGTTGGTCAAATATCTGGCTAATAAATAAACATTGTGTTTATGCGCCCTAGATACGGCCAACATTGAAAGGCTAGAGGAAAGGGATGTCCTCCGTGCCAATCTCCAGAGAGGGATGGTTCCCAAACTAATTCTAAAACTGGTTGAAGACTAGAGATGCAGGAAAGAAATTACAAATCATGGAAAGAAATGGGAAATATGGCCACAGGCCAAAGTGCAGGTTTCGGGGCAGACTAAGAACAGGAAAATGCTCAAGAACAAAACAACATCAAATGGAAGGAAAGGCAGTAGAATAAACTCACAATATTGCAATAATAACTTTTAAATTAACACCTTGGTACTCACTTTCCCACTAGAAATATTTAAATCCAAATGTAGAATTTAACCTAGATAGCAAATAAAAAGAGCGAATGTTAAAGGATGTGCACTACATAGAAAGAAATTACACGTAGAACCACTTATCAATTTGGAAGCCTGATGTCTTTCATTAATGTAGAGAACTTAGAGAGTATTCTCACAAATTGTCTAACCTCCCTTTTTACAACAATATTTGCTTAGTATTTATAGAGGTTTGTGCCTCTTTAATTTAATACATGTAAGAGAAGAATGTCCTGGGATCAAAGACAAAAACCAAAAAAAATCTCCTCGATTTCTTGGAATAATTCGTGCACTTGAGAAACAAATTCTAGAAAATTTGAAATTCGAACATAGATGCGCATGACAGGAGAAATCATTAAATTATTTAAAACACCTTTGGTACATTAGAAATCATGAAAACTTATTTCTCCTCGCCTTTGTCCTTGCGATTCATAAAAAAAAGTTACTGAGGGCATCCTTCATTAAATACATGCAAATCAACATTTAACCAATTCCTTGTTCACCTTAAATTCATATTTGCCACATCAAATGCATGCATGATCTTCATTAAGCAGGCTCACCCCATGAAAGGGTGAATGAGACGTTCACCCTTAAGGAAAGGTGAATGGAACTCTTCATCATTGAAAGTAAGTTCATCCCTGGGATGGGCGAACGTCATGTTCTCCCCTCGACCAGGGCACACAACATTTTTCAGGCGTGTGGGCAACCAAGTACCCCAAGGCGCATTCGCCCCAAGAAAGGGCAAATGACACATTTTCCCCTAAGGAAGGGCGAACGTGATTTCATACTTGGATATTTTTTCCAATACATTTTCAAAACAGGTTCACCCCAGGAAAGGGTGAATGAGGCATTCGCCCTTCCTTAAGGGTGAACATAACTATTCATAAATATATAAATACTTTTTCAAAGTGTATTTGGGACTTTTCTTTATTATTTTTGGAATACAACATATCAGACTTCTACGTACTTAATGGAAAGTATATTATCACTTCATATAGAAATTTATACAATTTTTTTCCAAAATCCCAATGAAATACAAAATGGCCAACACTTGGCAGGTGCAAAAGGGAAGGAACTAGAACATCAAAACTATGCCGCAATCGAGAAGTAGAAGCTAGAGGGACAAGCAACCCAATGACTTGTGAAAGGTAAGTTTTTCAATAATCAAGTAAACATTTTAATAGATAGTGGAGCCACTGACAGTTTTATTTCATCTAGTCTATCAAGGACTGTGTCAGAAAGGCCTAGGTATTTGGCTCAAGGGTGGAAGGTAGAGTACGGTTCTGGGTAAACCTACTCGATAAACCAATGTTAGCCTATGGTAGAAGTTACTCTATCTGAAGGGACTACAAAATGTTGTTTATATGTAGCTCCCCTACATGCCTTTGATGTGATTCTTGGGATGGATTGGCTATGGAATCATAGAGCGTTAGTAAATTTCCAATACCGTTGGATTGATTATTTAGATAAAGGTGGAGAAAGACTAAGAGTTCATAGCGATCAAGAGGCTTTTGAACCTCAAATTTTGTTCGCTATGCAAATGAAAAAGGCCCTCAAGAGATGAAGAATAGTGTATGTGATAAACCTCAATGAGGGGGGAGACCAGGATAAAGGAAAAATACTAGGACGACATCCAATCCTATAAGATTTTTAGGACGTATTTCCAGAGGTCCTACCTGGATTACCTCTTGTACGGGAATTCAATTTTACAATTGAACTTATGATGGGAACTAAACCTATTCATAGATTCCTGTATAGAATTAAACATATCAAAATGCATGAAATGAAGGTTCAATTGCAAGGATTATTGGAGAAGGGTTTGATAAAACCAAGTGTGTCACCATGGGACACACCAGTTCTATTTGTGAAAAAGAAGGATGGTTCACTAAGATTGTGTATTGATTATAAAATGCTAAATAAGGCTACAATCAAGAATCCATATCCTTTACCTAGGATCGAAGATTTATTCAATCAATTGAAAGATGCCAAGGTGTTTACCAAAATTGATCTGAGGTCAGGGTATCATCAGTTGAGAATTTGTGAGGTGAATACTCATAAAATGGCTTTTAAGACTAGGTATGGGCATTATGAGTTTACGGTTCTACCCTTTGGACTGACTAATGCCCTAGCCGCTTTAATGAACCTAATGAACAGTATGTTCTAGAGATATTTGGACCAATTTGTTCTGGTATTCCTAGATGATATACTTATATACTCTCAAGATAAAGTAGAGCATGATAAGCATCTTAGGATCGTGTTGGAATTGTTGAGAAAGAATCAACTTTATGGAAATATGGCTAAGAGTGAATTCTATGTTTCAGAGGTAAGATACCTCAGACATGTTATATCAGAAAATGGGATTATTTCGGATCTAGAAAAGATAGAGGCTATTCTGAATTGGCCACCCCTGACTAAAGTCATTGAAGTGAAAATTTTCATGGGGTTAACAGGCTATTATAGACGTTATATAAAGGACTACTCTAAGATTTCTATACCCATAACGAACCTTCAAAAGAAAGGAAAATAATTCAATTGGTCAGAGAAGTGTGAAGTTGCCTTTGAGCTATTAAAGTGTAAGCTTACTACTGCATCGATACTAAAGGTTATCGATCCTCGAGGGGACTTTTTAGTGTGCATAGATGCATCAATAGACAGGTTGGGTGGGGTACTCTCACAAGAGGATTCAATAGTGGCATATAATTCAAGGAAACTTAAGAAGCATGAAGTTAATTATGCTACACATGATTTGGAGTTGGTTGCAATGGTGCACTCTCTAAAGGTTTGGTGCCACTACTTGATGGGAAGGCCCTTTCAGCTAAAAATAGACTATCACAGTCTATCGTATATATTCACCCAACCAATACTTAATGCAAGGTAGAGAATATGGGTAAAATTCCTCCCTGAGTATGATTTTGAGATTGAGTACATAAAAGGAAAGGAGAATAAAGTGGCTGATGCTTTAAGTAGAAGGATATTTATAGTAGCCATCACTAGAGCTCACATGGATCTGATGGATCAAGTGACATAGAGGTAATCTCAAGATGAGTATTTCCAAGGGATTTGAGTCAAGATGGACAGATATCCTAAAGGAAATAAGGAGTTTAGTGTGAAATATGACCTTATATGCTATAAGAGAAGGGTCATTATACCAAAGATAGCTAATTTGAGGAACTTAATCATGCAAGAAGCTCATAGATATCCTTATTCTGCTCATTCAAGAGGAGCCAAAATGAGAGAAAACATGAAAAGAGCCTTCTTTTGGGTAGGGAAGGACATCACAATTTTTTTTGCTCGATGCCTCAAATGGTGGAAGGTTAAGGCAAAATGCCAGCATCTTGCAAGAAAAAATCATCCACATGAGGTACCTACGCATAAATGGTAGGTCATATCCATAGATTTTATTATGGGGTTACCCAAGACTCGGTACCAACATGGTGCCATATTTGTAGTGGTCGACAAGTTGGCTAAGGTTGCCCACTTCATACTAGGAAATACCAAGGATGATGCAAAGGTAGTAGCTAGCAGATTCATCAAAGAGGTATTCTTATTGCATGGGTTTCCAGAGGTAATCATCTCATACAGAGACTCCAAATTCACTTCTAAATTTTGGAAATCCCTTCATAGTGCAATTGGTACAAAATTGAATATGAGTTCAATATACCATCCTAATACCGAGGGACAAATAGAGTCGGTAAACCAAGTTTTAGAAGACATGCTCCACATGTACTGCATGGATCATAAATCTCAGTGGGAAGACTATCTACCTTTAGTATAATTTGCCTACAATAATGGATATCACTCCTCGCTAGGAATGACACCTTTCGATGCCTTGTATGGGTGAAAGTGTAGAATACCATTATCATGGGATAACCTAGAGGATTGAGTTATGATTGGACCAGAGATGGTTAGGGTAATGGAATAGTAGCTAAAAGAAATTAGGCAAAGGCTTAAGGAAGCTATGGATAGGAAGAAGAGTTATGCATATCTGAAAAGGACTCCTAGAGAGTATTCTATTGGAGATAAGGTGTTCTTAAGGGTTAAGCCAAAGAAAAGTGCTATCAAATCCATGAATTTGGATCCACGTTTTGTAGGGCCCTTTGAGATCATAAAAAATATTAGTTCAGTTGCTTACCGACTTGCATTACCATATAATCTATCCAAAATCCATGACACCTTCCATATATCCTTGCTTAGGAAATATGTTACTGATCCTAAACATGTGTGGGATGTTTCTAAATTACAGATGGCAAATCTAGAGGCCATTGAAGTACTATCGGTAAAGATTCTTGAGTTTCAATCTAAATATCTATGAAATCAGACTCTTGAACAATGTAAGGTCTAGTGGGACCAGTTCTCTGAGAATAATGCCACTTGGGAGAAAGTGGAGGTTATGCAAAAATATTTTCCCTTTTTGTTTGAATATTATATGATGTAATAGTTTTATTTTCTATTGAACCACAAAAGGAAAACTGGAAACACCGAGGATGATGTTTAATCCTAGTGGGGGAGGATGTCATGACCCTCCCTAGCTGACTTTAAGGCACAAGAAAACAATGTATGGATCGATGATGTGGTGATACTTAGTTTGAATATTTGAACCAACTATGTGATGTTTAGTTGATTTATAAGGGCATGTTATTGCTAACATATTGCCAAGTGTGCAGGATCAGGTACACTCGTAGGTGGAATAGGTAGAGTTACCCACCAAAAACAAGGGTATCAAAGATCAAGGGAAATGATGATTGAGGTACTCGAAGGTAACATGGATAGATACCTTCATATAGGCATGCATTGACGAAAGGGTAATCATCAATAGTCGGTCACCTGGAGCTTTAGTTGATAGCCTAGTAGCTATCATAAATCTCTGGCTAAGATGGATGATTGAATTTATGGAAAGACTCCTTATTTGGTTAATTGTATAAATGTGTTTGCTTTCTACTGCATCATAACTTGAGTAGTTTTAATGATTTAGCTCCTATATAGGAACCACTGCAAGATGATTATGGATGCATGAGATTAATTGTCATATTTAAAATGAAAACAAAGCATCTTCCTTGAGAAAGAGAATAAATTAAGTTGTATGCTAGATTTAGATGCTTTTAAATTAATTAATGGAGTTTAAGAAAATAATGATTAGCTCGTTAGAGATCATTGGTAAACTTCATTTGTGATTAATTAAGTAGTTTTCATTTTAATTAATTAAAAATAGATATTTTAATTAATAGAGGGCATAATTCATTTGAGATTAATTAAATATGATTATTTTAGTGATAAGAGAAAATTCATTAAAAAACTTTAATTAATTATGAATAAATTGAAAGAGGACCTTTCAATTAAATAAAAAAAGTTTAATGGAGCTATTATAAAAAAAAAAATATTATAAATCTTAAATTATGAGATGAATATATTTATTATTTTAAAAGAAAATATCATGATCCCACATCCCTAATTGGTCCAACCTAAGGTAAGGGCTACGATGCTAAAAAATTGCCAAAGAAGGAAAACGTGGGAGTAAGGCGAAAGGGAAGGCGGTGGCGCAATCTTTGAGAGGACGACAAACGGACCACGAAGGAGAGGGGGAACATAAGGAGGAAGGGGATGGAAGAAAAAGGTAGAACTTCAAGGAACAAGAGGAATGAAAGGAAGAAGAAGAGGAGGGAAGTGAAGGCAGAAAAATGATAAGCACAGTAGAGGCTGAAAGGGAGACAACAGACCTTACGGGCGTACATCTTGGATAAAATTCAGGTTGGGTTATTCTAAGCTCTATTTAGTATGGAAGAATTGTGTGTTTAAACTACCATCATTGCTTAGAAGTGTTGTGTGCTGTAGGGAAATATTTGTGTGTTTAAGTTGCCATATCTACTTAGAAGCGCTGTGCACTGTAGGGAAAGCTTTACGTGTTTAAGTTGCCATATTTGCTTAGAAGTATGTGCGCTATAGGGAAAGCTTTACGTGTTTAAGTTACCATATTTTCTTGGATATCACTATGTATTGTGGGGAAAAACTATTGTGTTTAAAGCTACCATATTTTCTTAGAAGAGTTGTGCGTTGTGGGGAAAAACTAGTGTGTTTAAAGCTACCATATTTTCTTAGAAGCATTGTGCACTATGGGGAAAAACCAGTGTGTTTAAAGCTACCATCTTTGCTTAGAAGTGTTGTGCATTGTAGGGAAAGCTTTGTGTGTTAAAGCTACCATCTTTGCTTAGAAGCATTGTGCACTGTGGGGAAAAACCAGTGTGTTAACGCTACCATATTTTCTTAGAAGTGTTGTTCATTGTGGGAAAAAACCAGTGTGTTTAAAGCTACCATATTTGCTTGGAAAGTGTTGTGCACTGTGGGGAAAAACCCAATGTGTTTAAAGCTACCATCATTTCTTAGAAGCACTATGCACTGTAGGGAGAGCATAGTATGTTTGAGTTGCCATATTTGTCTGGAAAGTGTTGTGCGTTGTCCTAGCTTTAAGAACTTCAACACCAGTGAGAGAGGTGTGCCTATGATGAGGCAACTCTACATTATATCTAAGTTAGAGACCCCTGACACCACTAGAGAGCACCCTGTTCAAAAAAGTGTGATAGAGAGCGATGTTCATACTCTGTTTACCTGGGAGCTTCTCGACAAGAAAATGTATTATTTGGCAGAAGATAACACTGAGTTAGGGAGTGTAGGTTGGAAAACTAGGTTGGCCGTAGAGGATGGTGTGCCTTGTAAGGCGTATCGTTGGTTGTAGTGGTACTACATAAAAAAAAACCAAAAAGGGAAAAAGCCATGGTCTATGAAAGGTTTTAAAGCATAGTTTTAAATTATGTTAATTAAATGGAACTTTGATTATATGTGAGGAATATATATATATATATATATATATATATATGGACCTTTGATTTATATGGATTTATATAAATAAATAAATAAATAAATAAATATATATAGGGACCTTTGATTTATATGGATTTATATATATATATATATATATATATATATATATATATATATATATATATATAATAGGACCTTTGATTTATATTGGGATTTAATTAAATGGAAATTTGATTTATATGTAAATCATATGATAGGATTTAATTAAATGGACCTTTGATTCGTATGGTAGGCATATAATAGGACCTTTGATTTATATGTGTGAAATATACTAGGGTTTAATTAAATGGACCTTTGATGTATATGAAAAGCATATATTAGGACCTTTGATTTATATGTGAAGCATATAGTAGGTTTTAATTAAATGATTTTTTGATTTATATGGGATATGTAAATGTTAGGTTTTGATTGAAATGGAACCTTGAATCTTAGGGAAAGATGCGAAAGGTTTAATTAAAAGAACCCTTGGATTAATGTTGATTATCTTAGAAGTTCTTAAATGGAATGTGATGTGGATTTATTCTTTAATCTAAAGTTATGGGGCTTTGGTTTAGAGAATGGAGAATAATTGTTCTAAAGGTTAAGGATATGTGACTTTAATGCTTTAGGACATGAATGAAATGAAATTAAGTTAGATTCTAATTTAAGTGATAACATGTTTAGATGAATCTCTAAGGGGATTTGTGAGAGGTGAAAATAAAAGTAAGGTTTCTTTTATGATGTCCATTATGCATTAGATGGTTAGAGACTTAATGGATTATTGTATAGTTGCAATTTGGCATAGTAGATGAACATATGCATTTAAAGGCATGCATATCCTGAACCATGAGTATCATGATACCCTACTATCCTCAAAGAACCAAAGGGAATCAAGGAGAAGAAAGGAATTGAATGGGAAACAAAGAATAGGTATGACATCTTATAATGATTTACTTATGTTCCATAGATTAGAATTGTGGGGAGATATCCCCTATGCAGTTGATGTAATACCTTTGAGTAGGATGGTTTATTATGCAAGTGAAGTTGAAGTATTCGTGTTGAGTTATTGAAAGTAATTTTACTGTATTTCTGTATTCGATTATGCCATGTATTAGATTCTATGTTTGAGTTGATTTTGCTTCATTTTCTCTATTATAAATTGATTATTTTATGATATGGTAGTATATATGTATTATCGTTTTATTGCTTCATGATAGGGAATCTAGTGTAGAGTTCTAGGGTGAACTCAGAGGTGACCTAAGTGAATTGAGACCCCCTTAGGGTGAACATAGGAGGACCTAAGGGAATTGAGACCCCATTACATAGATAGAGGACCAAGTAGGAAGAGATTACATCCGAGTTAAGATAGCTCATCGTGGAGATGAGATGGATAGATTAAATCATGGTACCCGTAGCATACCTACACAAAAGGATTTGCGTATGGTATGAAGATGCGTGTACACCTTTGATGGACTGAGGGTGATAAGTCTAGCTCATCAAGGATGATGAAACATATGGAATTATCTGCAGTAACACATTATAAGCCTACATAGATGGATTTGTGCTAGGGTAATTTGTGAGATGTAACTTCCAGGGAAGTTTAGGAGAATGAAAATTTAGGTTTTGCTAGTGGATTAGGGGTTCATGAAAGGTTCATGTACCTCTATCCTTAGTAAAAAAAAAACTTTTTCTATTTTTGCATTTTTTTTTCTATTTGTGTGTTTTTGGGTCATTACAGGAATCCATGAATCAGGTTCTTGTGTGTCTATGGTGAGGACAACTTCATTGGAAAAATATGTCTATTGGATGTTTGGATTCTAAATATGCTATGGCTAACTGAACTATGATTACTTGTCCTTTCAAAAACTTTTTATTGATAAATTTAAGGCCAAACTCACTAAGAGTGATTACTTATTTAGCAATTCATCCTGAGAGATGGTTTTTCTATTAGATATCATAGAGGATCTACCCTTGCTATAACACAAGTTATTTGGCTAAGAATATAGTGTCTTAAATTTTTATAAGAAAAAGACCATTGCTAAGCACAAATTTTCTAATGGCATATAGAAAGTCTCATAGCTGATCAATGTTCTACTAATATAATACCTTTCTCAACATTTATCATCATATTGAGCTAGCATAGCTCCAGGGGTATGATTGGTAGTAGCTACATATAAAAATAATGATTGAGATAGATTTGAAGGTATGAGGATGGGTGGTGTTAAAAGATAATTTCAAAGCTTTAAAAGCCTTCTGACACTCATCATCCAAATTGAACTTAGTGTCCTTTAAGATTTTAGAAAAAGGTTATAATTTATCAGCAAGTTGCATGATGAAACTTTGAGTGATTTAAAATTTGCCTTGAAGGCTACAAAGTTTGGTAATATTGTGGGAGGTGGTATGTCTACAATTTCTAAATTTTAGTGGGATCCACCTTGATTCCATGATGATATACAATGAATCCTAAAAATTTACCTAATGTTACTTTGAAGATACATTTTTATGGTTTAAACCAAACTTTATACTCTTGCAATCACTCAAAAATATGATGTAGGTCTTGGGTGTGATCCTCACATTGTAAGGAATGTCCTAGGAGATTGTATACATAATATACTAAAATATCATGCATTAGGTCATGGAAAATATAAATCATTACCATTTGATAGGTTGCTCTGGTGTTATTTAAGCCAAAGGACATGACTTGGTAGCAAAATGTGCCCCAAGGTGTAGTGAAGGCAATCTTGGATTGATCTTTAGGGGTAATTTTGATTTGGTTGTACCCTAAAAATCCATCCATTAGAGATAACATTTTAAATTCGGCTATAAATTCTGCCATCATATCAGTATTAGGTAGTGGAAAATCATATTTAGGGCATGTTTTTTTTATGTTTCTAAAGTATGTACAAATTTGAATAGACCCTTAATTTTTTGTGACAAACACTATATTGGAGTTCCAATCCGAATAATCTACTACTTTAATAAAGTCAACATCTAGAAGTTTTTGAAGCTCATATTTGACTTGAAGAGCAACCTTCAAGTGTATTTTTCTTAACTTTTGTTTGACTAGCTAAGTATCAAATTGTACAATAAGATGATGGACAACTAAATATGGATCAAGACCAAGAATATCTACATAGGTCCAAGAAAAAATATCATAAAATTATTTAAAAATATTATTGTATTGTATGCATTTATTATCTGTCAAGAATTTACCTAGCTTTAGGATGTAAGGATTGTCTTCAGTTTTAATTTTGATGCCTATATCTTATTCTATTAAGATTTATGACTCATCTTTAAATTAGAGAGGATCTGATAATACCCTAAGATTTTCAAAAACTTTGGGATATAAGTATGTTGATTCTAACTCAAGCAATTGTGAGGAAATAAGATTAAATATTTAGGTGAGAGGTCCCTTTATGCAAGTATCATCTTGGTGAGAAGGATTGTAGGCATTTTTTCTTCCTTAACTTCATTAGTGCTTGATATTAATTTGGGATGGACTCCAGTGACACTAGTAAAATGTAAGGTTTTGCATGATTTTGTACTAAGAAGGGACCATAATTAATTCTCATCCTCATCACCCCATTGCAAGCCATGTAAAATATTTTGTATAATTTGCTTCATTATCATCTTCTAACAATAATGATGAAGGTAAAGGTTCATCTGCAACATCTTGGTGAAGCTTTGATTTCTACTGATTCTTTAATACTTTGTTCAAGTCGACCTAAGCCTTTTCCTTGATATTCCATATTACCAAAATAATATTTAGGGATGGGATATACAGGAGACATATAACATGAAGCATATGATCATTTAGTTGGAAGGGGGTTACCACCATGAATTTTCTCATCATAAGTAGTACCATCAAAAATAAAGGAACAACTCCATGTTTGAACTTTTAATCCCTTTGTATTAGGTAAGCCTATGATGCTAGGGAAAATAAAAAGGCTAACTAGATTTGCAAAGGGATATTTATTTTGATTAATTAAATCAATTTAATCTTTTGTTGGAGATTGGTGGTCATCATTTTAATCAATAAGGGGTTCTTCAAATACCTTGTTATATTTGTTTGATTGATATGGTAAGATGGATTGAAGTGATGGAAACAAGTTTGAGTCCAAATTATTTTGTTTCTATTATTCAATAATAAGTGAAGGGTTCTAGGTTAGTAGGGATATTAATAATCCTTAATAGTCATATTTTAAACATTGATGCAATATGGAGGGAACTGCTTTCATAACATGAATCCAAGGTCATCCAAGAAAAATATTATAAGTTACATCACATGGGATAACATAAAAGGTGTTAAGAATATGAGGTCCTACTTTGAGAGGTAAAGTTATGGTGTTAGTGACTTCTCTTTCTTAATTATCAAAAGCTCTAATGATGAGGTCAGATTCATGTAAATCTTCCTTAATCCAAAGTGTTGGAGGAATTTTACATTACAAACATTGAGTACTGACCCATTGTCTACCAAGACCCTCTTAATAAGCTTATCTTCAATATGGATCATTATATAAAGAGGTAGATCTCCCGATATCACATTTAAAGGCATGTCCATTTCATGAAATGCTAGAACATCACCATTTACTCCAATAAAGCTTGCTACATTGGTGATGTCATTTGGTGATAAATCGTGAGAGACCTATTATTCACTTAAGAGTTTAAGTAATATGCCCCCATGAGTGGATGTAGTTCTTAGAAATTCAAATAGGGAGATATTGGCATAAATAATTTCTAATTATTATCGAAGGTTAAATAAATTTTAACTATCTTTAGGAGGTCTAAGGACCAAAGGTGGTTTATTGGATATATTTTTCTTGGTATTTCAAGGAAGGACCAATAGTAGTTGTGTAGGTTGTTCTAAGGGTTGATTTATTTCTTGTTGTTGAGTTACTACATAGGATGGATTAGTTAAATATATGGTTACTATAAAATTAGCACCTCTCTAATTATGGGATGGTTAAGGATTTTGAAAATTTTCCAAGTTTTTATTAGGGGAAGATTGTTGATTAAAAATTATCTTTCTGGCTTATATAAGGTCTTGATTAATATTTTGCAAAGTATTACACCTATCACTTTTATGGCCATAAACATGATGATAATAATAATGTTATTATTGTTGATATTGATTAAGTAATTCTTTTGAAGTGTCTAAGGGTCTAATAGGTGATAGATTTATCATTTTTGTATCAAGGAGAATCTTCAATATGGTGGTTTGAATTTGACTAGTATTGGTAAATTAACGTCTAGGTTTATCTTGTTTTGATAATACCAGTTTTTGAGGAGCAGTTTGAGCTGCATTTACATTATTTATTTGGTGTAAATCAGTTACACCATCCCATAGAACATGTTTATTCTTATATTTCCCTTAATAAATTTGGAAAGGTGCTTTATCTTCTTCTTTCTTATAGTTTAGTTGTTATTTTCTTAGGAGAGAATCTTCTACCCTTTTTGTCATGTCTACTGCTTCTTCAAAAGAAGTAATATTAGCAGTTTCTAAAGAATAAGATAAATGTTCATGAAGGTTACATATAAAGATGTACAAAATTTATTTTGGTGGGAGAATATACTGGAGTCTTCCTACTAAGGTTCTCCATTTTGGAAATTTTGAGTAAATGAGTTGTCATTGATGTCAAGAGTGAGTGGTCATTGATGTCAAGCTTTCAATACCAGTCAGTGGCAGTGTCAGTGGGTAGCATCAGTTTCAAGTTCTCTAATAAGTGTAAAAGGATAGTCCATTTTCAGTTGATCAAGACCCGGTTCTAGGAAGTCAGATGTGGTCCAAAGTGCAAAGAAGAATCCCAAGTGAATAATATTATAATATTTATTTATAATATTATACATGGAAGTTTATATTAATTATAAATTAATTAATATAGTTTTTATTTTTATAAATTTATTTATTAATTAATTTACTTAACTTATAAGTTATTTAAATTAATTATTAATTAATTTTAATATTAATTATAAGTTAATTTATGTAAATTTTAAATAACCCTAAGGTGGCTTATTAAATCAAAATTTGAATTTCAAATTCGAATTCGAGTGTCGACATGGGGAGTAAAATAATTATGTGTATAAAAGGGGGACTCCTCCACCTTAGCCAAAAAATATATGCCTTCGATATTAATCTCCATGCTATGCGAAAACGTGTGAATTGTGCTATACGATCAAAGAGGATTTTATTTTTTTTAAGTGTCAAGAGGAGGCAGAGTTTTTGATTCATTGAGGTTGGTGCCTTGGTCACCAAGCACTGGTAGCACAGTTGGCAACCATAGTAGAAGCAAAGCGTAGGGCAGCGAGTGGCGAAGGTTCAAAACTATGATAGTGTGTTTTTATTTTTGTTTGAAATTGACAGCGGACAAAGGTTTAAAAGGAAGGAGGCTTTGCTTCCTTCATGTGGATGCCTATAGCCCATGCGGTGGGCACCAAAGTGCTAAGTCACTTGGTGCTTGGGGAGACGACATTTTGAAACTCGTCGAAACTCTTTTGGGGTAAAGGATAAAGGTATGCTATTTGTTGTTGACACCAAAATTTTGAAGAAATTAAGTTGAGCTATTAAAGTTTAATTTTTGCATAGTTTATTTGGTTTGTAAGGTTTTAAGGGGAGTTATAAGGTTGATGAAAAATAATTTTGGTGATATTTTATTTAGTGGTTGAAAAGGGTAATAAGGTGATTAAGGAAGATTGTTTGAGGTTTTGTGGTGTTGGATATTATTTTAAGTTGGAGATTATAAGGTGTATCTAAATAATTATTTTTAATGTATGATTTGATGGATGCTAATTTCAAGAAGAAGCAATAAGGTATATTTGAGTTTTTATTATTTTTGTGTCCAAGGAATATTTTGAGAAAGTGTTAGAGTGATATTTTATCATCTAACCACTGAAATTGGAAAGAAAAAAATTGCGATTGAGACAAGTTTTCTAAGGGCACTTCTACATCAAACAAAAGGTATGGGCACATCTTCCTAGTGAGTGATTGTTGAATGTTTTGAATGCAAATTTGGAGTGAAAAGGATTGTTTGATAAGCATTGTTGAGTGTGTTTTTAATTAATGCTTCAAGGTTTTTTGGAATAAAGAGTTGTTGATAAAACCTTGTTTAATAAGAATTGTTGTTGAAGTAATTAGGTTGAGTGAACTTGAACTAGGATTTGTAAAGATCATGAGTATCATTGTTTTGTGAGATTGATTGATAAGAATTATTGGAAACATTTGAGTGAGTGTTCATATGCTTAGACTAGGGTTTATAAGCAAGGATTACTTTATTGAGTGATTGGTTGAGCCTAGTCAAGTGGATGTGTTGAATTGATAGTTCAAATTCTATGAAACAAATTATTCTATATTCTGAATTGATTTGAGAAAGAGGTTGAGTATTTGTCAGTGTGAAACATATTGAGTCTATAACAATTATCTATATGTTTTTGTGGTAAAAAGAGTGATTGAAAGTGATTGAGCATTATGGTGAATGTGAAGCATATTGAGTATCTAACAATTCTCTATATGTTTATGTGGTAAAAAGAGTGATTAAAAGTGATTGAGCATTGTGGTGAATAAGAAGCATACCGAGTCTCTAACAATTCTATTTATGTTTCTATGAGATTGGATAAGTTCTAGTGTGGACTTGTTGAGTAGATTTCAGGCAAGTATTAGAGAAGACTTGTAAATAGATTTGTGTGAGATTTTGTGGAAGATTACAATATAGTTTGAGAACAAATATTGAGAGCGGATTTGGATAAGTTCTAATGAGGACTTATTGAGATCTGGACAAGTTGTAGTGAGGACTTGTTGAGCAGATTAGGACAAGTTCTAGAGAGGACTTATGGATATATTAGTGTGAGATTTTATAGAAGCTTACAAGGTATATTTGAGACAAGTCTTCGAGAAGACTTGAGAGAAGAATTGATTGATTGATTTGTTCAAACCTTGGGTTAAGATTTGGGGCAGATCTAGTAGAGTTGATTTGAGATTAAGTCAAGCTTTGTGTTAAGGCTTGAAGACATATATTGACGATATATTTATGATAGAATGAAGGACTATTTTTAGTACATATTTGAGGACAAAGTCTGGTACAAATTTGAGGACAGGTTTGTACCATACTAGAGACAAATATTGAGCATATTTGTGCTAGATCAAAGGTCTCTATTTAGTGTAGATTTGAGATGGGGATTTGAAGGTGATAGAGTATAGAGGATGATAGTCTCTAGTGGATAGATATCCATTATCCAGGGTAGTTAGGATAGGTGTATTCAGTGGATAGATATCCATTAGACAGAGCAGTGGGGGCAATAGTTCTTCTATAATATCACCAGTCAGAGCTAAGGAGAAAGATTTCTCCCATGGATAAAGATACATGGACTTGATTATGGGATTGGTGTCTCCTTTGTACAGAGGTCCATAAACATTGTAATAGGGAAAGGATTCCCAAGAGATTGATTGAGAAAATTTTAGTGAAATATTTTCTCTGTGGAGTAGCCCACATTGGGTGAACCATGTTAAATTGGTCTCTATTGTGTGTGGTGATTTGTGCATTGCTTTGATTATGAATGTTGATATTGCTATCTATACATTGAATAATATTGATTGGGAAATAAAAGTAAAAAGTGGTCTTATATTGTTCACCCCCCTCTTAGTATAAGCTTGTGTTCTTCAGTCTATGAAATGTTCATTTTTAGCTTGTTTAAATTTATATAAATCATCTATGGAGATATTTTATTCGATGTAAACTAAAAATTATTTAACAAATGCTTCCATGAGTTCTCTAAAATTCTTAATAGAATAAATGGGTATTTGGAAGTACCATTCTAAATCTAGGCCACAAAGGCTTTTAGGAAATATCCTAATGAGTAACCTTTCATCATGGGTTACATCACTACAAGCATTTTGAAATAACCTTAAGTGATTAATGGGATATTTTTTACCATTGTACATTTGAAATTTATGTGTCTCAAAATTTGGTGGAAAGGGATGATTAGTAATAGTGGGATCTAAATGTTGATTATAAAATTCATTAAATGAATATTTTTATCTTGATGATAATGTTGATTATAAAATTCATTAAATCTCTCTTCTCAAGTTGTTCTAGTTTAGCATGTATATTTTAGAATTCTAAAGTTGAATGATTTGAAAGGGTCGATAATACTAGTAGAGCTTAAGAATAAGCTTGATGGATTGGAGGTGACATTTCAAAAGGTTGTGTAATGTGATTAGGTGCACTAGGTATAAAAATATAATTAATCCCTAAATTGTATGACAAGAAAGGATTAGTGGAAATAGGGTCAAGAGTTGGGATAGTCATGGGGGTATTAGAGGATGGGAATTAATTAGGTATACCTATGCATATGGTTGGGAAAACAATGGAATCTATATAGTGAGCCATAGCCACATTAAGACTGGAAGTATTAACTCGATTTCATTTAATGGTGCTCTAATAGATTGTTCATTAGAATGTTTAATGTTTTCATTTCCTAAATTATAATTAGAAGGTTATCCTCTACTTAAATCTTTGAGGTCTTCCCTAAGAAAATTTAAGAAAATGTTTTTATTTCTTCTTACATATTCTGTAATATGATCTACATAATCAAAAGTTATATTTTCTACATGTTTTACTTCTCTAAAGTTAGGTTTTAGCCACAGGTTATCTTCTTTTTGAGCTTGTGGAAAAGGAGGATAAGATGTATCAATATTGAACCATAGGTTAAAGGTTTTGGAGAAAGGAGAGGGAGTTAATTTTATTAAGTCTTGATTAAGATAGGTAGCAAATGCTATGAATATCAATCAACTAGATGATATACCTTAGGGGGATATCTTGATATACTTGAACCTGATTGATATACTTACCTTTATGATATACCCACTGGTATAGGAAGTGACTCAATTACCTTGATATACATAGTCATATGCAAGGGAAAATCTAAAGGTACATGAACAAGTAATGGTACAAAGATCAATCATGCCTAGATATCTGTTGGTTACGAATCTGCCATGAGGAAAGGATTTGTTGTTATTGCGCCCTAGACCCACGGACCAACATTGAAAGGCCAAAATAAAGGAATGCCTTCCGTGCCAATCTCCAGAGAAGGCCAACTTCCTATGGGGTTTTATGGTTTAGGATGAGAGTGCAGGGAAAGAGATAAAAATGCAAAAAGGGATTCCAAATTAGATTGGAGTTGGGTGGGGGAAACTAATAGTATGACAACACATCAATCACCACTACTAACACAAATATAACCATAACACACCACTATGGATGCTGTCACTAACTAGTAGGACAGAGTCAGGTATATGTTTTGTATTAAGAGCCAGAAGCACAACTACAATGGTTCCCTAACAGACATTCCCTCCAAGGAACTAACAGTACGACAACACATCAATCACAACTACTAACAACACTATAACACAAAACATAACCAAAAAGCTGCCACTAATGTTTGCCCTATATATCCTCTAATTTATGCACCTCAGGAATACCTGACCACCAAATGCTGAAGTAAATCAACAAGCAATGATACAAGAAAACGTAAGGCAAAAATGTCAAGGAGAGGCAGCATACAAAATAAAAATAGTAGAACAATGCCAAGTGTATGTATTATATTAAAAGGTAGAAGCACAGCTACAATGGTTCCCTAATAGACATTCCCCTTCCACCACTTTACAATGAAAACATGGTGGCTATTTATAGCCTGAGAACCCCCCGATTACATTTATGGGCACAAAGTCCTAGTCAAACATTAGCTGACAAAAGTAGTCATGAAACTGTTGATGCTGACCTTTGTCGGGCATGACTGTACTCTCGACATGGTCTCCCTGAAGGTTGAATAGCTACGTGGCAGCACGCTAGGTAGAACTTCACATTGACAAGAATGCGGGTAGCTGAGGCAGGTGGAAACTCACATCAGCCTTAAATGAGGCAGCTAAAATAAGTAGTGCAGCCCATGCTTGTCCTTTTGCTCGACATGTCTTGGCTTGGATCCCAAATTTGGACACTTGTCAGATGATAATGCTTGACACGTGTCTGCCTTGAAAGGCAGTCTATCCAACTTTGCTAGGGATTAGAGCGCAATCAGGTAGCACAGGTGAAAACCAACACAGTCAGGTTGGCCTATTTCCCTACTGTGCACCAGTCAAAGGGCGCAGTTTGACTTCGTTGTGAAGTCGGGTTACGCATCGACACTTGCTGATTCTCACCATTGTTCAGACTTCACACGGAAAAGGGAGCATAGTCCGACTTCACTGCGATGTCGGGTTGCGCTCCAACATTTAGTCAATTTCTCTGCCAGAATGTTTCCAAGTGCGCTCAGGAAGAAGGACGCAGTCTGAATTTGCACAAAAATTAGGCACAGTCAGAATTTGCACAAAAACTGGGCACAGTCAAACTTCACACAAAAACTGGGCGTAGTCGGACTTCGCACAAAAAACTGGGTTTCCTGGTTTTGCTTGTCGGGGCCATAACTTTTGATCCACTAACCCGATCGCCTATTATAATATATCATCAAAAAGCTAGCGAGAAGATCTGCAATGATAAAGCATCCAGAGCTCATTTTTTCCATTTTATCACCCTCGTTTATGGACCACAAAAACCTGAACACCTCAGCATGCTCTTTACCACTTTAAAGCTCCATACTTAGGCCAAAATTTATCAAAAGATTTAATGTGGCAAAATTGCTAACATTCCTAGTGGCTCATGGGGCATTAAGCTCACCTCGATGTGAGGACCCAAGCCTTTACCCATTGGGCAACAGAGTCACCCTCGTTGTACTCTTGATACTCATTGCCAACAGTAACCTCTTTCTAAAACCCTTGGCACCCACGACCCTCTTGGAACACTTAAAAAGAAAACACTGCACAGAATGAATTAAGGAAACAACTAAAACTTTGAATACTAGCCGACTTATTTATAAAAAAATTTGTGGCATTATTGCCATGCCGCCAACACAAATCTAGCTTTGGTTGCCTATCTGGTGAACCTGTAGTGTCCAAACTAGATCTAATTGTACTTTAGATGATCTTTGAAGTCCAACTAGCCTCCCAAAGTTTTCTAGGTTGTGAACATGGTGCAACATGGTAGATTATCATTCATGCTGGTACCCGTACAATTGACGAACAATGTGACAAGGAGATTTGTCAGATGGGAGCCCTCTTCAAGTACCGGTTGTGGTGATGGTTGGAGCCGATACCACCACTCCAGAGACTATAGACAAACATTCATTTCTATGCTTGTGAGGTCAAGGCTGCTCACCAAACCTTGATTCCTCCAGAGTGTCTTCTATTAGCTTAAAAAAGGGCATCTGCAATCAAGAAATCTGGATCTTCAGCTCAGTCAGAGTCGCCAGGTGATTTTTCTAGATGAAGGCAAGCCAAAGATTCACCAACTTGGGCCTCCTTAAAATATGGAGACTGTTCGTCTCACCTCACGGATTCGTCTATGCGAGCTTGGTAATTAGCCAGCCTGACACGCTCGCCTGGAGAAGTTAGGTAGGTTTCTCGGTTTCCTTGCTCACCACCTTCTTGTTTGCACGAAGGTGTTAGGACCGGTCTTTTGGACTCAGATAATATGAACGTGTAGAATCGCCAGGTGCTTTGATTTTGAACAGTAATGAAGTGAGAACCAGTGCTTCAATTCTATTTGGGGGTAGGAAAATTCTTTGTCCCACTGAGTATTCAAAAAGAAACTATTAGCCCGAGTGAGGACGAGCTTGAGAACTTCCAAATGTGGGACCCTGGGTCCCATCGGGCGTGCCAAAAAAACTGTTGGTTATGAATTCGCCATGAGGAAAGGATTTGTTGTTATTGCACCCTAGACCCACGGACCAACATTGAAAGGCTGAAAGGAAGGAATGCCTTTCGTGCCAATCTCCAGATAAGGCTGGCTTCCTATGGGGTTTTATGGTTTAGGATGAGAGTGCAGGGAAAGAGATAAAAATGCAAAAAGGGATTCCAAATTAGATTGGAGTTGGGTGGGGGGAACTAATAGTAAAATAACACATCAATCACCATTACTAACACTAATATAACCATAACACACCACTATGGATGCTGTCACTAACCAGTAGAACAGAGTCAGGTATATGTTTTGTATTAAGAGCCAGAAGCACAACTACAATGGTTCCCTAACAGACATTCCCTCCAAGGAACTAACAGTACGGCAACGCATCAATCACCACTACTAACAACACTATAACACAAAACATAACCAAAAAACTGCCACTAACGTTTGCCCTATATATCCTCTGATTTATGCACCTCAGGAATACTTGACCACAAAATGCTGAAGTAAATCAACAAGCAATGATACAGGAAAATGTAAGGCAAAAATGTCAAGGAGAGGCAACATACAAAATAAAAATAGTAGAACAGTGCCAAGTGTATGTATTATATTAAAAGGTAGAAGCACAGCTACAATGGTTCCCTAATAGACATTCCCCTTCCACAACTTTACAATGAAAATGTGGTGGCTATTTATAGCCTGAGAACCCCCCGATTACATTTATGGGCACAAAGTCCCAGTCAAACATTAGCTGAAAAAAGTAACCATGGAATTGCTGATGCTGACCTTTGTCGAGTAGGACTATACTCTCGGCATGGTCTCCCTAAAGGTTGAACAACTATGTGGCAGCGTGCTAGGTAGAACTTCACATTGACAGGAATGCAGGTAGTTGAGGCAGGTGGAAACTCACATCAGCCTTAAATGAGGTAGCTGGCATAAGTAGTGCGGCCCATGCTTGTCCTTTTGCTCGACATGTCTTGGATCAGATCCCAAAGTTGGACACTTGTTGGATGATAATGCTTGACACGTGTTTGCCTTGAAAGGCAGTCTATCCAACTTTGCCAGGGATTAGAGCGCAATCAGGTAGCATAGGTGAAAAACAACGCAGACGGGTTGGCTTATTTCCCTACTACGCACTAGTCAAAGGGTGTAGTATGACTTCATTGTGAAGTTAGGTTGTGCATCGACACTTGCTAATTCTCACCGCTATTCAGACTTCGCATGGACAAGGGAGCATAGTCCGACTTCGCTGTGAAGTCGGGTTGCGCTCCAACACTTAGTCAATTTCTTTGCCAAACTGTTTCCAAGTGCGCTCAGGAAGAAGAGCGCAGTTCGAATTCACACAAAAACTGGGCGTAGTTAGACTTCACACAAAAACTGGGTGCAGTCGGACTTCGCACAAAAACTGGGCGCAGTCGGACTTCGCACAAAAAACTGGGTTTCCTGGTTCTGCTTCTCGGGGCCATAACTTTTGATCCGCTAACCCGATCGCCTATTATAATATATCGTCGAAAAGCTGGCGAGAAGATTTGCAATGATAAAATATCCAGAGCTCATTTTTTCCATTTTATCACCCCCATTTATAGCCCATGAAAACCCGAAAACCTCAGCATGCTCTTTACCGCTTTAAAGCTCCATACTTAGGCCAAAATTTATCAAAAGATTTAATGTGGCAAAATTGCCAACAGATACATGACTCAGTATTGCTACTTTCACACAAGTTAGAGGAACCATATATTAATCTTAATTAATATGATCTAACTAAATAAAAAATTTAAATAATATTACTTAAGTTTGAATTAATTATTTATATTTTAAGAAGATGTGTATTTTACATCGGGTTCACCAAAATATAGTTGTTTCTTGCTACATGGGATGATAACTCATGTTTCTTTATAAATAAGATTTGATTACTTTCACATGGGTTGTCCCACATCCATGTACATGTATATGTTCATGTTTATGCAGTGTTTGGTGAGTTAACTGGAAAACACTTAAGGGTTTTGTATTTAAACCTAAGCAAGATCACCAATGAATATGAAAGATAATTTATAAATGCAGGAATGTAAAATGAATCAAAAAATGGTATTTAATAGTGTGCTTTTCAATTTTCAATGATTTGTAATAAATGAAAGGAGTTTTTATTTTCTAAGGAAAAAAAGGAATAATGCAACATACAAGATTACCCTAAATATAGCTATATGACTTTCAATTCCTTGCCTAAGTACTTTGAAATGAAAAATTTGAACTATTCTAAAGATTCCTTGATTTACCCAAAATAAGTGTGTTTTTAACCTAATTTACAAAAAATAGAGAATCTAAAAATAAAAAATAGAAAATCCAAAGCTAATAGAGGGTCTTTCAAATTGAAATGTCTATTTCATGAAGGCTTTGCAAAAGCATTGTTGGTACTTTTATGTTGTTCTGGTGCTTTTTCTAAACCTACAAAACTAGAGAAAAAATTAGATGTATTTTGGTTTAGGGGGTATGTCGGATCACATGTGAGTAACCGACTATTTGGTCATACTGATCAGACGTCCCATTCATAAAATACAATTGAAACTTACCTAAAATTTAGAAGGAGAAATAATTCATGCAAAAGCATTTCCAACACTTTTACAAGTTGCACTTTTGATTGTGTAAAATAGAGAAGCATAAGCACTAGTTTTTAGGAAATATTAGTGCTTTTGTCCTTGCAATAGGTTTCTTGAGAATTTGGCTAGAATCTAGAGATTAATTTGACTAAAATATGACCAATGATAAAAAAAAGGTTGAAAATCCTATTTATAATGTCTTTATGCTTGGAGATTTATAAAACTTTACAAAATTGACTTAGAACTTCTCAAAAATTTTGAAAGTAGTGAAATGGGATAGAGAAGACTGAGAAATAAAAGGTGATTTTTTAAATATGTCTATAAAAAGGATATTTAGGTGCCTACGAAGTAGGAAAATATTTCTAAAAGACTTACAAAGGAGATAAGAGAATTACAAGATTAATTGCAATTGAATTTTGAAAAGGGAAAAGTAATATAACAAAAATCTAATGTCAAATGAGATAAAATGTCTAGGCAATGTCAAAACAAAGACCTAAGATAGAGACTGAACAAGGATTTATCCTACAAATAATTTTACACTACACCAATGTAAGATACACAAGTATAATAACATATATTAAAATGTTTTTATTTGTGTGGATAATATGCCTACAACAAAGTATGAATGCATATGCAATGATCAAAGAAAAGAACCTACAAGTGAAAAGGAACTAGATACAAAAGAGGGATTATATATTATTAAAGCTCAAACAAGGGAGATAAGTAGATTAGATTGATATCATAAATGTATGATGCCTATAATAACAAAATACGAGTCTAAGATATATGAAAATGCTTGTAAATTAAAATATGAATGAGCTTAAAGATATATTAACAATCTAAACAACCTCAACAAGAAAAATAATAGGGATTAGTAAGATAATGAAATAGATGTGCTTGCAGCACAATGATTATAGATAAACAAATATGGATTGCTGAAATAGAAATAAAATGAACAAAAAATATTGTTAGATGCTTACAAAGAAGAGTTAGAGTCGAAGAAATGGAGAAATGCAAGTGTTAGCAACTATAGCATGTAAAAAAAAATGTTAGCAAGACTTAACAAGAGGGAAATTCATAAAATAATCAATAAATAAGAAGAAATAAAAGGGGCTAGATATTTCACAACCTAGCTAGTCCTCCTCTTTGTAGCAAGTCTTTTTACTCCATTGACCTATTTACCTTGCTTCACTTACCCAAAAAGCTTGATCAAAATACCCCAAATATGAGAGTGAAGAGAATGAGAGCAAATTTGGATAGAGTTTTGATAGCTAATATTGTTCCCTTTGAAATGATCATCCCAAGAGCTCTATTTAAAAATCTTGGGAGGGTTGATCTTTGAAGAGAAATAAAGGTCAAAAATACCATTTGGATAAGGTAGGGAATTCAAATTTCATAGGCCTAAGGAGAGGATGGAGCATACATGATCAAACTAGGGAGTGGGAGAAAGGAATCCATGTGCTTCTAGCTTGTGTCATAGAGATTCTACTTGTGTTAGCAAAAGCACTAGAATTTGTAGAAGCGTTGGTGTAGCATTTTTGCTCTAAGGAGCACTTTTGTTCAACAGTTCTATTGACTGGTCAAAATGCTAAAGAAGGTTTTTTTTTTTAAATCACTAGGGTCAAGTAAAAGCATCGATAGTTATTTTTTCAATAGGTCGTGCTTCTGTAAAAGTATCAAATTTGATGTCTATTTTACCTTGGTTAAGATATTTGACTGATGATATGTTATTTGATGCTTTGCTAAAATATGTAGCTTGCTAGGCATGTCAAAATGGGGTATAACTACATATAAATATACTATTGAAGATCCCCTTGAAGAAATGCACTCTTGACATTCATTTGATGAAGTTCCCAATTTTAGGAAGCAATAAGGGAGAGAATCAAAAGAATGGAGTCTATGTGAGAAACAAGGGCAAGTACAATTGTAGAAAAATTAAGATATTCAAAAGGGAGATCTTAGCCAAGGGTTCTCAAATTCATATTAAATCAAAAGTACCTTTGGCCTTGATCTTGTATTGGATGATTAAAGGAGGTCCTTTAAGTGGAGAATTTTATTTTTAGTCAAGGACCAAATATGGTCTTGGTAGTTGACTTGTTGAGGGTTTTAGAAGACTGACTCTTGTGTTTATATTGACCATCCCTTGATTTGGAGGTGGCACATTTTTATAATTGACACTATTTGTTTTAATTTTTATTATGATTTGGTAGCAAACTTTAAAATTTTTTAAGATCTTGATTTGATTATTGATTGAGAATCAAAGCCTTTGAGAATAATTTGGTAATTATCAATAAGATCTTAGATTGTATTCTTGAGGTCCATGCATATATTAGTCACATGACCATTGATGCAGTGGAAGGCATATTTCTTATTTGGTCAACTAAGGGGCTTTCTCCTTCTAAGATCTATATAATTGATAGGCATGAGTTCTATCATCTTGGATATAAGAAGCTGATCTAGGATGGTATAAATAAGTTTAGTTATATGGGAGTATCTCCTCTTGGGATTTTGTTGATGGGTTTTTTATAGGATGGGATTTTGAAGGTTCTTAGTAGCATTTCCATTGTTGGTGTGACAAGCACCTATAACTATATTACCAACAATATTTTATTCTCATATTATCCCTTTATATTTGAGGAATACTTGTCATCCTCTTTAGTGATCTTGGATTTTAGTTGCCCTCATTTAATGAGAGTAGTATCTAATCTCTTGGACATGTTAATGGAATATTAAAATAAATACATGTTAGCTATCTCTCAATAGAAGGCTAACTACTCATTAAGATTACCCATAAAAATACCAAGTCCCTATAAGGGGGAATATGTGATAGTCTCCCAACTAAGGTTCACCACCTTACCAAAATTTTTGTGATATTCTCATACTTTGATTGCTTGAGTTGATATATGTCACTTATAATGAATTTATTCTCAATACATATTAAGAAAAACTTGACAAACAATTCTATAAAACTTCTATAAATTTTTAGGGAATACCTTGGTATTTGGTAGCACCATTCCAAGGCGAGACCTCTAAGGTTTTTAAAAAAAATATTCAAGAGTAACATTTAATCACATGAAATATCATTATAGACATTTTTAAACAACCTAAGTTGGTTTATGTGATCACATTTTCCCTTGTACATTTGAAATTTAGGGGTTTCAATATTGGGAGGAAAAGAAAAACTTGCTAGAAAGGGATCGAAGTGTTGGTTGCACAAGACATCATAATATTACTTGTAACTAGGTCATTGTTGGAGTATACTACATTATTTGGTACATGTTAATGTACCCCATGGTACCTTTATGGTACAAATATAAATATGTAATTAGGGTTCGAGTGTATATTTTAAATGAGTGATTTATATTTCCCTTTACGTAAGTGTTTATGTGTAGGATGTGCATAAGTGTCATGTAAGTGTTTATGTGTAGGATATGCAAAAGCATCATGTAAGTGAGAGTGCAAGTGTATATTGAGAGAAAGTGCACAAGTGTTATGTATGTAAGTGTGCAAATATGTAATATGAGGATGTACACAAGTATCTTGTATTAGGAGGGTATGTAGGAGAGTAAGAGTCATGTAGAAGTGTGCAAGTGTCATAGAATCAAGTGTGCATGTAAGAAGAGAGTGAAGATTCTAGTATACAAGTGGAAATATGAGAAACCAAAGGTCAAGAATAGGAAAGTTTGCAACTCTCAAATATGTGAGGAGTGCAATAGAAAAGTATTGAATAGTCATATTTCTATGTCTATATCATGGAGAAAAAGTTCCATACAATGGAAGGGGTAAAATGGTTTGTAATGATCGCCATAACAAGAATTCATAATAAAGTTTGCATACATATTTTGAGCAATATTATTGTAAGTATTATTCATGCTTGTATATGAATTATTTTGGCCATTTACATTCATATTTGATATTATAGTGAAAGTTATTATATTTATATTGGCCAATTATATATTGAATTGATCATATATAATTCTAATCATGATTATTGATATTGTGAGCTAAGATATTGTGGCTTAATTATATTAGATATTGAGATATTTTGTCTTAAAATCCAACAATCATGATCCTTGGATAATGACCATTTATTGTTTCAATTGCTCTACTTGAATGGTTAGAGCTTGAAGTTTAGGAGAGTTTGGGTTGGAAAATTATGATGGAATGAAAAGGTAAATATTATAAGTGGGGTTTGAAATAAAATTTGGGATATGGGAGGAATTTGTTGATAATTGAAGTGATATGGTGGTTGGGACACTCGGATGTATGATGTTGGAGCTAGCATCATATATTTTATTTCCAAGATGCCTAAAATTTTAGAGTTGACTTGATTAGTAGATTGAGGATGAGATATGAACAAGCTAGGATTTTTCCTCAACCCTAGCCTAGTACTCACAATGTTAGAATGAGTAACATAGGATAGATTATGATTAGAATTTTAAATTTGGATACTTGGAGTGATACCAAAATTGAAAGTATAGTTGGTTACTACCTGTTGAGATGTAAGGAAGTGATAATTGCCTTGCAATAATTTTTTAATGGTAGGCAAAGATGAATGATGGATCAATGGATGGGGAAGAAATTTTTTCCTAGTATCCAATGGTGTCATGATGGAAAGTGGGGTTGAATGAACAAGACGAAAATTTGATGCATTAATATTTACATTAATGGACCTAAAGGATTGGTCTAGTTAATTTAGTTGCAAGGGGTTAAAGTTAAATTATTGGGGGTGAGAAGGATGGGGTAGAAGAAAGTAAATTACGAGCATGTTGAAACCCTAGTTGTATCCATTTGCCTTTGGAATCATCCCTATCTACGTAGAATTTTTTTCTCCCTTGGGAGAGTGAGATGAGAAGCTTCAGTGAGACTAGAAGCATCCAGGGCTTGGAATAGTGCATGAACAGTTTAGAATAGTGTGGAATAGTGTGTGATCAACGCGATGGTAAAAAAAATTGTAAAAGGAAGAAAATTATGGGCTTGTTGAAACCCTAGTTGTATCCATATACCTTTGGAAGTATCCTTGTCTATGCAGAATTTTTTTCTCCTCTAGGCGAGTGAGGTAAGGGTCCCAAACCCATGATATTGCAGTGCTATTTCTCTTTTGATACATTTAGTATTTTTTACTCCAACTTTTTTTGTGTGTGTGGTTTCTCTTCTTTCAATGGCAACCTCTTTGGGAGGCTTTTCATTAATATCTTTTCGAGATGTGGTGCTGAACAAAGGTTCTTCAGACAAAAATAGGAGTTTGTCAAGAAGTTTTAAGTATGAAGCTTCTAGAGGAAAACAAACAAGAGGTTTTCTGACCCCTAGCCTTCAAAAAATACTTGTATAAAAATTTAGAGTTATCGCACTCTTGTGTCAAACCTGATTCCTTTAAACAAGAAATTTCCTATTTTCTGAGCAAACATTAATTTACCGCTTCACTGGTTTCTGGCCAATGGAGCAAGTTATATTAAATTGGATAAGGGAAGTTTGGAATCCAAAGGGATAAGTAGAAATTAAACTTTGTCCTAAAGGCTTATTCATAGCCATTTTTAGTTGCATGGATGATAAATAGAGGATTCAAGATGGGGGACATTTTTTCATGGCAAGAGTAGGTCTCTTTATGCAAAACTAGACCATAGGATTTTATCCCAACAAAGAAATCCAACCAAAGTCCTAGTTTGGGTCCAACTATATGCTCTCCCTATAGAATTTTAGAATAAGGAAACCCTAAAAGGAATTGGAAATACGATAGGAGAATATGTAGGAATGTCCCAAATTACTAAAGAGGCTCGTGTTACAACCTTTGCCCGTATCTGTATCCATGTTGATCTATCATGCCCTATTTCAAAGGAAATTAAACTTAGCGTAGGGGATTATGAATGGACCAAAGACATGGATTATGAGAATGTGCTCTTTCGTTACATATTTTTCCATGCTCATGGTCATATCCTTCGAAACTGCCCTAAAATTAAGCAATAAGTGGAGGAGATAGAAAATAAGGATACAAAAGGGAAGAAGGAAGAGTGGTAATGTCCCAAATTGTCTAAAAAAAAGGATAAACAAGAGTGGAAGAATAAATGGGAACAAAAAATATACAAACTAATAAATTTGCGGTTCTACGAGAGACAAACCAAGATATGGAGAAAATTGTGGATATCCCTATAGAAGAACATGAAAATACTAACAAGGAAGGCAGTAAGTGGAAAAATGTAGTGGAAATTCTTGTTGAGAAATCTATGAAAGATCCATAAAACCTAGATGAAGGGGATTTAATACAGAGGAATTTCCAATAAATTTTGAGCCTTGAAGATACCTCCATGGATGCTAGTGATCCTATTTAGCACAAGAATATTTTGAAGGAAAGAGCCCAAGGCCCTCCCTTGAATGGGCCTTACAAACCAGAGAGGGAGAAGAGTGGTCAAACCATCCTACAATAGAGACCTAGTCTTGAAATTGTAGTATCCTCTTCCACCAATCCCTCAACTCTTAATGTTAATGATATTTCTTCTATCCATTTCAACTATAGTCTCTCAAAGTCCTTGAATATTGAAGGAAATAAAGAAGAGGTAAAGGAAAAAGTGAAGAGGAGGAAAAAATTAAAAGACTTAGGGAAATTTTCCCCTAAGACTTGTTGTATGGGACTAAAGCCTACCTCTCATACCAAAAGTAAGACTCATAAATTTAATCAGCTCAAGAAAGGAAGGAAACCTTTCATCAAGCTCTTGGAAGACACAAGGAAGACCCTCATGGATTTTGGACTAGTGGTACCTTTGACTACAAAGTTTTTGGTAGGGAAATCTACCATAAGTGGTTTACAATGAAGATACTCTCTTGTAATATTCGTGGGTTACACTCTCTAAGTAAATATAGAATCCTTAAGAGAAGGATTGGCTTGGAGAGCCCTCAAATTATTTTTCTTCAAGAAACCAAGCTGGATCTAGCAGAGATGGATCTCAAAATTTATCATATTTGGAAGGGTTCAAAAGGTTTAGCAATTACAACTAAGGGTCAGACAGGGGTTTTGGAGATTATGTGAAACCCTGGAAAATATATTTTTATGGATTCCATTGTAGGAAAGTGGTGGATCTCTATTAATTTAAGATTAGTTTCATCCCCTCTCCAATTTTGGATCACAAGCATTTATGGTCCTACGATTTCCTGAAATAAAGTTGAATGTTGGAATAATATTATATCTTCTCACGATCAATATAGAAATGATCAATGTATCATTGGAGGGGATTTAAATGCTATTTATAACCTTAGCAAGAAGAAGGTGGGGTTAGAAAACTGGATATAAGTAATGAAGGCTTTGACTCTTTCATTTCCAACCTCAACTTAACTGATGTGATCCCAAAAGAGGGGCAGTTCACCTGGAATAATAGAAGAGTTGGGAAGGCCTTTGTAGCTGAGAGATTGGATAGATTTCTTATTATGGATATTTTCTTTGAGGTATCCATTATCATTGAGTCCTTTATCCTACCAGTCTCTTTCTTGGACCATTGGCCCATTTCCATTAGTATGCATATCTCTACTCGCCCTAGAAAATATCCCTTTAAATTTGAGAACATGTGGTTTCTTCATCCAAAACTAGAAGAGAAAGGTTCTAGTGGAGGGAAGTGAAGCCAAAGTTGGGAACTCACATGTATCTTCTAGCTAAAAGACTCAATTTTATCAAGATGAAAATTAGGATCTAGAACAAGCAAGTATTTGGGGATATCTTCAAACAAAGGGAAGCCCTAGAAAGGATGTCATTCTTCTTCAATACCAGGTGAAGTCCCAAGGGCTTATAGAGGCCCTTCTTAGCCATGAGAAGGATATCAATAGATGAGTGGATGAATAGGAGTTAAAGGAATAACTATTTTGGAAATAAAATTCAAGGATTAACTAGTTGAAGGAAGGAGATAGGAACTCTACCTTCTTCCATAGAACCACTATCCATCATAGGAATTTGAATAGAATTTCTAGATTGACTAACTTTGAGGGAGATATTATTGAGGATCCTCAAGATATTGAACTATTGGCAGAGAACTATTTCAAAAGCCTCCTAATTAAACCTCTTAATGGTAGAGTTCAATCAAGAGAAAGAGTCTTGTCTACCATTCCCTGAAGGTTTCCCATGAGCAAAATGAAAGTCTTACTAGGATTGTTAGTTTGGAAGAAGTGGAAGATATTGTTTTTATCTTTAAGAAAGGGAAATCTCCTAGGCATTATGGATTTCCCATTGATTTCTACAAGTGCTATTGGGGCATCATTAAGAATGACATCCATCAGATGGTGGAGGAGGCTCGTCACTCTAAGAAAATGTTGAGAACCCTTAACTCCACCTTCCTAACTCTTATCCCTCAGATCCATCATGATACTCATATGGAGAACTTTAGACCCATATCATTGTGTAATACTACTTATAAAATTATTGCTAAAGTGATCTATCATTTCTCAGGAGCAGGATGGATTTATGCAAGGCAAACAAATCTTGGATAGCATACTCATTGCTAAAGAAACTATCCACTCCATGAAGCACAATAGTGATAGGGGGATACTTATAAAGGTAGACATGGATAAATATTATGATCGGGTTTATCAAACCTTCCTTTTAAATATTTTGGAAAGCTTTGGTTTCTGTCATGGTTGGATTGAGTGGGTGAAAGCTTGTATCTCCTTTATCACAGTGGCCATTTTGTTTAATGGTTCTCCTATAGGTTTCTTTGCTCCATATAGAGGCCTAATATATGGAGATCCTCTATCCTTACCTCTTTATTATTTTGTTATAAGGTCTTGGGATACTGATCCAAAAATATAAAAGTCTTGGTCTCTTGAAGGGTTTTTTGTTTCAAGGGATGAGTAGTCGATTTTCCACCTCTAGTTCATGGATGATACTTTGCTTATGGGGGAAGCCATTCTTAGGGAGACTTGTAGATTTAAGAAAATTTTAGAGGATTATAGAGACACCTCTATAGAATCCATCAATGTGCATAAGTCTAAAGTATTTTTCTTCCATACCCCTATTCGTGTCCAAGTGAATATTTCTAGGTATCTCAACTATGAGAGGTCCTCTATTCCATTTAAGTACCTAGGATTTCCTTTATCTAAATCTAATTCTAAAAGAATGGATTGGAATTAAATTATTTCTAAATTTATAAAGAGGTTGTAGGGATGGAATTTAAAATGGTTTTCCTCGATAGGTAGATTAAAACTTCTCAAGTATGTTCTTCAAGTGCTCCCGATCTACTTCTTCTCTGCTTTATTAGCGACTGCAAAGGTTTTAAACCAACTCAAAAAACTTCAAAAGGAATTTTTTTGGGAGGTCCTTCTATTGAAAGGAAATGGCATCTTGTTGTTTGGAAACAAATTTGTAAACCTCTTCAGGAGGGGAGCCTTGGTATCAAAGATCTTCAAATTTTCAACAAAGCCCTTAATGTGAAATTGTTTTGGAGATTTTGCAATGGAGAGAACATTTTTTGTGCTAGAATTCTTAGAAAAAAATATATCCCTGAGGTGGACTAGAAAGAGGTGATCAGGCTTGAAAAATTTTCTTTGAGGTCTTCTCTTTGGTCCAACTTGACGCCCCATAGCGCGTGGGTTTGTTCTGCTACCTTCTAGAAGATCAGGGATGGTAGCCAAGATCTCTTTTGGGAGGATGTATGGAACCAGTATCTTCCTTTAAGAGAAGATAATTCCTTGTCTGGTTTGAAGGATGCCTTTGAAGAGGAGGGCTGAAGTTGATTCAAGGACTATTTTCAGGACCATTCCATTCCTCTTGATATCGGTAGGGTCGCATTTTATGTTTGGAAAGATCCTCAATATTGGCCTGGTCATGTCATGGATGTTTATAAATGTAACCTCTGGGGATTCATCTATGGAAGGAAGCTTTCCTTATGTAAGGGCCCAGACGTATTGTTTTGGGGGAGTAGTGGAGATGGAAAATTTACTACCAAGAAAGATTATAATTTCCTTATGGAGGCTAATTTCAATGGGGATTGGAATAGAATTTGGTAAAAAATTAGAGGAAAGGATTGTGGCCCAAGATATCTATTTTTGTTTGGTTGGTGGTTCAAGACAAAATCCTAACTAGTCATAACTTGAAGAGAGGCTATTCTGGCCACTTTATATGCCCTAATTGTGAAGCTAAATCTAAAACCACCAACCATATCTTCATCTCGTGCCCCTTTTCTCAGTCTCTTTGGAAATACTTTACAAAATCCTAGAGAAACCCCTCCATAATTTTCAATCTATTAGCGATCAAATAGTGGAGTGGGATGGATGAAAATCTTATCCTGATTATATGAGAGCCATTTGGGAGTGGAACCTTGCTTACATTATTTGGATGATCTGGCTTCTAAGAAATAATATTATTTTTAGGGAAGAAATAATTTCCCATTATCAAATTTGGCTTTCTATTCAGAGTGTTGTAGCCAAATCCATTTTGATAAAGAAATGGGAGGATTGGGATAAACCCTTGGATAGAAATATTAGAGATATCAAGAATCAATGGTTGGGACAATATTTATATGATAAAAGCATTTGGTGCCCAATCAAGAATAATAAAAATGTTAGGAATCATACTAATATTAGATGGCAACCTCCCCATAAAGGGTTTGTCAAACTCAACTTTGATGGTGCATCCAGGGGGAACCCTAGAAAAGCTGGTGGGGGTGGAATTTTTAGTGATGACCAGGGGATATGAGAGACTATTTTTTCTTTAGCCTTGAATATACCACTAATAATCATACTGAGGCTCAAGCCCTCTTGGAATGACTATTGTGGGCCCTTAAACAAAATTGGTACAATATTTGTGTTGAAGGGGATTCCTAGATGATCATAAACCAATTAAAAGATAAAAAATAATCCTCCTCTCCCTCTAATTGGAGGTTAGCGAATATTATTTAGACTATTAAAGAATTCTATCACCCATTTTAGTCTTTGGAATTCTTTCAAGTGTGAAGATATGCAAACAAGGTTGTTGATGCTATTGCTAATTGGGAAGTGGATAGAGGTCTGAGAGAGACCACTTGGATCAAATAGTTTGATGACATAAATGCTCCTAAGGGCATTAAGTATAGAATTATTTTTTTGATCAATATGGATAAGGAGAGTGTTGGTAGCACTAGTCATAGTGAAAGGAGTTTGGAGAAAGCCTTATGATTACTACTTGTTGCTTTAGCCTTGGTTTTTGTTATTTTTTTTGGTCTTGTCTATTTTGTTTTCTCCTATGGTATTTTGTTTTTTGGTCTTGTATGTTTATTTTCCCTTGTGTTATTTTTTTTTTGTTTTATCCGCTTATTTTCTATTGTGGTTTTTTTTTTTTGTCTTGTCTACTTATTTTCTCTTGTGGTTTTTTTTTGGCTTTGTCTTGTTTGTTTTTTTCTCTTGTGTTTTTGTTTTGTTTTTGGTTTATTTTTATTTTATTTTTGTTTGTATTTTTAGGTATGCTCTTTAATATGCCGAAGGGGGCAGGCTAGGTACGAGTCCTGGGTGAATTTTTTTGGAATAGATACTCCTGCCTCCTTGGGTTTTACCCAAAAGTGGCATCCTAAAAGGGGTGTTTTCCACACAAAAAAAAACTTATTGGGGGTGATCCAACAATGAATTGTCCCCTATAGAAGATCCTTGGAATTCATTAGCCTATTTTAAGAAATCCTCTATGGATTCTTTATAATTCTTTAAAACAAGAGCCATGTTGGTTTTGAATTTGAAGGCTAATCTTCAATCCTCTTTATGGGTTGGGCTTAAGAAACCTTGAAGTGATAAGGTTTCCTATTCTAGGTTAAAAGTAGGGTTCTTAAGGCTAAAGTGTTCATCTTATCCCTCCATGGGAGGTTGGATATTATTGGCTAGTTGGTGGGCAACGCTATGGGTTAGGTATTGTCTCTAAGCCATGGGTTTGAGGTTAGGAGATTATTAAATATTTAATATTTATAGAGTTATTTAGAAGAAGAAAAATAATATGTTTTTATGTTTTATACCACCTTCCCCCAATATATCTAGTATAACCTAAAAATCTCAATGATCTTCTTATATATTGAAGGCTTTGATGCACCTGATGCCTCTCTATATACCCATCAACATGTGAGATAAAGTTGATACATGGAATTCCAACAATATATGAAAGTTGCCATTTGGATACATGCTTGAGATGGTACATGAGAGGTAGTAGTTTTCCTCATGAATTCCACTAGCCACTGTGATATACTCCTTATTAGGCATAAGTATGCGTAAAACCCTATGTGGGTGGCTAGCGCCCTAGGTTATTTATATACCTAATATAACCTAGTAGTTCATATAACATCTACTTAGGGAATACGAAATTTCTCCAATAGGACTAAAAATTGGTTATATTATTATTATTTATAATTAATGTGATTTAACTAACCAAATAAGATTAGAGTGGTCTTCATTAAATTTTAACAAATTATAAGTTTAATTAAGAATATCTTGGTCAAAGGGAAATCTTGGGACCTACTATGGTTTTTACATTATGTTCATCAAAACATGAGATCAAAAAATTATAGAGGGTCTCCAACCAATAGATAGGGATAAACACATTGGATCTTATATCCCTGCTCGATTGCAGGTTTATGGCATTTCACCTTGAGGATTGGGGATTTTTCTTTGAAAGCCTAAGTTTAATGCTTTAGTTTTGAAAATACCTATGTTTTCCTAAGATACCCCTTTTATTGCTTCTACCTTAATTTAAGGCTTAAAATCAAATTAACTACAAATAAAGACATCCAAGATGTAGCAAAAACATCTAAGCCTACATGAATTTTAATTTTTTAGATGAGAAAGCAAATATTTTTGTTGTTTTCTTAGGCAAGTGTTCAAGAAATATGTAACACACTCAAGTCCTAATCTACATGTATTTTACTTTTAAATTACAATGTAGGATCTAGTCTATGTATTAGTCTGGAAAATGACATGCTAAAAAATATTCCTCTTAATGATGATGTTGGATTTAGTCTAGATGTTTGTATGGAAAATGAAAAATCCTTAAATATTTTATTCTAAGATAATACTACAAATTTATTTTAATAAAAAAAAAAATAGAAATATAAAATAATAGGCAAAAAAGATAAAAATAGAGACAAATATGGAATAGAATAACCTAATGTTTGCTCTAGATAGTAGTACCATTTTTCATAAAAGTGTTGCTAGTGCTTCTAACTATTGGTGGCACTTTTGCTTATGCTCTTCCACTCTATAAAATATATAGAACAGAAATAGATAGGACATAGAGGATTCTATCTAAGTCAAGGGAAGGATTCCTTGGCTGATATTAGACCCTTATTCATAACAATATACAAAATACTTAAAAATAAGAAATTGATCTCTTTAACATAGAGAGCAAGAGCAAAACATTATGCTAGTAGCATAGGTGGTTCTTGTGGCTATAGGCAATTATTTTAACTATCTAAAAATAAATATGATACATGCAAACCAAGATATAAAAAAATAAAACTGTGCAAAAAGCCAATAAAAGGGGTTTCAAGAGCTAAAGCCTTGTTGATTAGATGAAGAATCTATCTTGAATGCTTGCATTAATGCATTTATAGAATTAATTCAAGAGCTTCACTCAATATGTAGATAAAAAAAGGTAGCATCTTGGTTCAACCAGTTCAAGCCTCAAATGCACCACTTTGACATGCAAATTTGGATGCATACGAGTCTATAAGTTGGTAGAGCTTCACTAAGATTATGAATTCATGGTAGATTTTGATAGAGTTTCTTGGCCTTCCATGATGCTCCAATTGATATAGATTTTAGCATCATTTATCTATCTTACAAGATCCTCTTTCGGCCTTCCTAAAGGTATGGATTTATAGAAGTCATGGCTCTTTGAAGGATACATAGGAGGAAAGATATGTATTAGGAAATATTCGAGAAGAGTTTTAGTTACATGGATTGATTATAATTTTAGCTAGAAGGACCAAGACAAGATTTCCAACTACTAGATTTTATTGGAAGTTTAGTTGGTAATATTAGTAGTTATAAGTTGCATGATTACCAATTATAGTTGATTATTGGTCCTAGATGAAGATCAAATAATATCCATGAGGAAATATTCCAAATATGATGGGTATTTGATGTCATTTGACTACCTATTTTACTTTTTATTCATGATCAAGCAATAACATTAAATTCAAGAGTATAATTGATGCTAATATTTCCAGTACTTCTATAAAAATGGTCATTGGAGGGTTCATTGGGTGGAAAAAGATAAAATTTAAATATTTAGAAAAAGCCTTGCCAGTATGTTAGTAGCATTGCTAGTGATACAACCTCAGATAACACTTGATTAGGAGAATTAAATTTCTCTAAGTTTGGTCTGTAGATGCTTAATTTGGTTAAGATGATTGATTAGCTAGATGAGGTAGATATTGGTAAATATTAATGATTTTATGATGTGCTCAAAATTATGTGTCTATATTATGTTATATTTTAATAGGACATATTTAACTTATTTTTACCACTCATAGCAAAATCACCTTTAGAAATGTGTCTTCGATGCTTTATAGAGATTCAAATGTTGTTTACTGATAAATAGGAATCAATGCCATTACAAAGTAGGGTGAATAGTGATTTTCCATAAGTGGAAGAAGGGAAAGAGATGTAAATGCTTGTATTAGTTCAAATTCCATGCATCATGATTGTTCAAATGATTACTACCTTTATTGCCAAGGATTATGACACCTTTATTTGCACATAGAAAAAGGAATTAGAATGCACTCTTATATATCCCTTCTCTTCTATCATATGCTTGGGTTATTGGTTTATTTTATGCATGAAGATATAATACTTCATTATGTCATTTCTTTTATTTTTTTGTGCAAGTATTCTTGGGAATTCTTGATGGATATTATCATAAAAATGTTTATACAAGGCCTAGTTTGGTGACGATGATCAAGTGGCCAAAGGACAATTTAAAATTTCCAAATAAGTAGTGTGTTGTAAAAGGGAAGGTTATGTTTTTAGGTCTTTCATTATAAAATTATAGAATATTAGAGCAATTTCTAAGAGGGAGTATTTTTTTGCTCATCTTCCTCATATGGATCTATAGAGGAGGTTTTCTTTCTATATATAGGAGTATCTAATATTAGCTATGGTGGCTATATTTAATCCTAAGAATATTCTTGTGCATGTGTAAGGCATCCTTGTGTAACTAGACTTCTATATGATGAGGGTGATTTAACCAATTATTTATAAAGTACATAGGTCTACTAAAGAATCCATTTTAGATGGATATGTGCTAGATTCCATAATAGTTTCTAATAATGAATGTAATAACACATTACCTAGTATTGCTTAACAAAAGAAATACATAGTATGAAAGGAACATATAATACAATGGGATGTATTTGGAAACAAAATAATCTTCACTAAAGGAAATTAAATTACACTTCAATCGATAATGAAATAATCAATGAAAAGTTATATTTATACCCAAGTACATGATGACTTTAGGTTAATGTTCTAAGATTGGTGTAAAAATTATAAAAGCACCTTTTATAAGATTTACATGGGCCCAAAGGGCAAATATAACAAATAAAAGTGCAAATAGTTGGTCATGGCACCAAAAGAAGCTTAACCACAACATATTATAGCATCCCCCGTTAAGTTGAACTAGGGACATGGAGAGAGACCCTTATGTAGGATTACTGATGAGGAACCAAATTTTAGAACTGTAAGCTATCATTTTATTGAAAATGATGTGCTTAAATAAGCATAGAAATGTAGCATAATCATGTACATGAGTTGTTCCTCCAAAAAACATACTAAATAAGGAGAATAACAACAATATTAACATCTAATGACCAAAATGCTAAAAAATTTCTAACAATATCTAACAACATAAGCTAAAAAATGACACCTAAGCATAAAAACCAATCCAATGTGAGCTAGTGGGAGCTTCACATGGGTACAAAGGGGTAAAAAAATATGCCAAATATATCTAGCTAATAATATGCCTAGCTAGAAAATAATAAAATAATAAGCCTAGGAATAAAACTAAACCTAGGACTTAATGATGTCCTCATCATACCTTACCACTAAAGAAGAATTAGACTCTAATGATTTTACAATAGAAGAGGGAGGTTGAGGGATCAAACACTTAAATCATATATTAATGATAGGACAAAGTTGAAGCTAAGATACCACATCATTGTTGGTCTAAAGAACATTGAGGATGCCTCAAGATGTTGATGCTGAAATACAACATCTAGTCACAACTCTATCACCAATTTGTGAAGGAATACGATGAGGATCAATAGGCTATTGTGGAATCTATGAAGTCTATTGTAAAACAAGAACTTATCTAACTGAAGGAGATTGCAAAGAAGAGGGTCTCTCAATACTAGGAAGTGGTGTAGTAGGTTGGGTAGTAGGAAGGGCAACTAGAGGTGTAGGAGGAGCAAGAGGAGGAGGTGTAGATGATGAAGAAGAAATCACCTCCTTGTAAGAAGGTGGTGCTATATACGCAGGTGTGTCTTGAGGCCTATTAAAGATTAATGTTATCTTTTGTGGTTGATGTGAGCAAAGCAAAAGTGTGGAATGTGGAAGGCTATGAATAAGAAATATCTTATTCACATGATGCAAAGTGTATGTTTGGTTATATGCATCATATAGAGCCCTTTTATCATATTGATAGGGCTGATCAAGAATGAGACCACAATAATCCATCGAAATCACATCCTAGGTGAATCGATCCACAAAATGAAGGCCAAAAGCAAAGGATACAATGCAAGTTTCTATCATGTAGAACGTAGAACCAATATCCTTACATCCAAGTGAATATAGACAAGGATGTAATTTTAGAGGAAATTTTAGCTTATTAACTATGGATTGTATAATTAATTTTTTTTACTATCCACTGTCAATAATATAATTCACAAAAATATTGAGTTAGGTGGGATTTCATGATAAAAAAATTGTCATGACCACCTTTGTGATGCATTAGGGTAACATTTTTCAATGTACTCTTTAACTCATTATATTATCTTTATTCTTCTATTGTCTCAAAGGGACCATCATGTGGTTCCTCCTTTTGAGATTTCACAATGCAGTTCTTCCTCTTTTGAAAACACTTAGATTATAGATGTCCTATTTGTTTACAATGATTACAAAATTTAGTATTATTAAAAGTAGGAGAGGAGGAAGAAGAAGCAGAATAATAAGAAAATGAAGAAGGTGTATTTACCTTAGATAATTTTTGCTAATTTAGAGGTGAAGAATATCTTTTTGACTAAGCCACAAGTTTCTCTTATACTAACTATGCATGATTGAAAGTTGCATCCAAAGTAGCCAAGGAAGTATATTTAAACTCCTAGTACAAGGGTTCAAGGAGTCCACTGGTAAAATTGATGATGAGGGATTCTATAGGATATTTCACATGAAGTAAAATCCTTAACTTGTTGAACTAGAAGATATAATCCTGAACATGCATATTATCAATTTGTCTTAATTTATATAAATTGATATTTAGCTCATTTTCATAATTGTAAGAGTAAAATATATCCTTCAAATATTGGACCAACTATTCATAATCACGAGCTTTGCCAACCTTGACAACTTGAGTTGAGAAAAAGGCACTTGTTTATCATCATGAACCTAAGTATAGGAGAACCAAGTCTCCATGTCTGTTATCCAACTATTTAGGATATAAGGATTCCTAGACCAATCATAAGTTTTGAAATCACATTTTACTTTAATCTATAGAATATTGTTGTAGACTTTAACTTCAGGAGCACTTTGAACTATAATCTCTTGGACTTTATCAGCTAATATATTGACTACTATGGCTAAAGTATCCATTTGGTCTACTAAATCTGATGTCATTTGAGATCGAGTATAATCCAAAAATTTACAAAATATTAGCCTTTCCTAGGCTAATACAAAATGAGCTTTGACAAAAGAGCACTAATTTCAAGCACTTAAAAAGGTAAAGTTGAAGTTACAAAAGTTTAACCTCTTCTAGGCTAATACAATAGTGGACAATTGCTGCTAATTTAGAGGTCAATATATTTTTGATTGAGCCACGAGCTTCTCTTCTACCAACTATGCATGATTAAAAGCTACATCCAAAGTATCCAAGGGAGTATATTTCAACTCTTGGTACAAAGGTTCAAGGAGTCCACTAGTAAAATTGATGATGAGGTCTTTTGTAGGATCTTTCACATGAAGTAAAATCCTTAACTTGTTGAACTGGAAGACATAATCCTAAACATGCATATAATGAGTTTGTATTAACCTGTAAAAATTAATATTTAGCTCATTTTTATAATTGAAATGGTAAAAAACATCCTTAAAATCTTGGACCAACTCTTCATAATCATGAACTTTAATTACCCTAATAACTTGAGTTTAGAAAAATGTACTTGTTCATCATTATGAACCTAAGTATAGGAGAACCAAGTCTCCATGTCTATTATCCAACTATTTAGGACATAAGGTGTTCTAGACCCATCATAAGTTTTGACATCACATTTTTCTTTAATATTAAGATCATTGTTGTAGATTTTAACTTCAGGAGCACTTTGAACTATAATATCTTGGACTTTATCAGCTAATATACTGACAACTACGCTAAAACAACCATTTGGTCTACTAAATATGATGCCATTTGAGATCGATTATAAGCCAAAAATTTACAAAATATTAGCCTTTCCTAGGCTAATACAAGATGAGATTTGACAAAAGATCACTAATATCAAGCACTCACAAAGGTAAAATTGAAGAGTTATAAAATTTTAACCTCTTCTAGGCTAATATAAAAGTGGATAATTGTTGCTAATTTAGAGGTCAAGATATTTTTTATCGAGCCACAAGCTTCTCTTCTACCAACTATGAATGATTTAAAGCTACATATAAAGTAGCCAAGGGAGTATATTTCAACTCCTGGTACAAATTTTCAAGGAGTCCATTGGTAAACTTGGTGATGAGGGCTTCTATGGGATCTTTCACATGGCAAAAAATCCTTAACTTATTGAACTGGAAGACATAATATTGAACATGAATATTGTATTAAACTATACAAATTGACATTTATCTCCTTCTAATAATTTAAAGGGTAAAACATATCCTTAAAATCTTGGACCAACTCTTCATAATCATGAGCTTTGCTAACCATGACAACTTGAGTTTAGAAAAAGGTACTTGTTCATCATCATGAACCTAAGTATAAGAGAACCAAGTCTCCATGTATATTATCCAACTATTTAGGACATAAGGATTACTAGACCCATAATAAGTTTTGACATCACATTGTGCTTTAATCTATAGATCGTTGTTGTAGACTTTAACTTCAGGAGCACTTTGAATTGTAATCTATTGGAATTTATTGAATAATATACTTAATACTACAACTAAAGTAACCATTTTTTCTACTAAATATGATGCCATTTGATATCGAGTATAAGCCAAAATGTTACAATAGATTAGCCTTTCCTAGGCTAATACAAAATGAGCTTTGACAAAAGAGCACTAATGTCAAGCACTTACAAAAGTAAAGTTGAAGAGTTACAAAATTTTAACCTCTTCTAGGCTAATACAAAAGTGGAATAAAAGAAAGGGATACTTAAGGACCAAAAATAATTGCAACTATGATTCTATCAAGTAGCTACCTTCAAAATATCAAAACAAGATCTTTAAGGCTTACAATTTTACAAATTACAAAAATTCTCTTCTTCACAATTTAATGGCTATGCCCAAGAAAAACAAAAATTCTACCTCTACCAAGTAATTCTCCAATTTATAAGGGTAGAGAGTGGAAAAAAAAAAAAAAAATCCTCAGGAATGAAAAATAATTAATAAATTTTAACGAATATGGGTTTGCTTGCCAAGATCAATTACCTGCAAGGTCAACAATGGATATAGTTAAATGATAGTAATGTCGAGTCAAACACCAGTAAAGTTAACATCATATTACCAAGATCACCAATCAACCACACCTAGAATCCACCATGGATGTACCTACTAGCCACTTAGATAGGATGTAAGCTTTATTACTGGAAACCAGTTTTAAAATGCTTTAGGGCCTCCCACATAATGAATATGGAATAATTATCCTATGGAAAATAAAGAATAAGATAAAAGGAGTTATTTTTGCAACTCCTAGATACAATAAAATACATCCATGTATCAAAATTTAAAAATGATCCATGTGGTAGTCCGTGCAAGGTCAATCAACCAATGAAAGTTCATTAAGCAACATCATCCTTAAGCCAATCAACAAGCGCATGAGAGTGTAAGAAAAACATGTTGACTATTTATTTTCACATAGGAAAGTAATATTAAACACTAATTACTTCCCTAATGTCTTAAATTTGGGACTACAATTCAAAATTTTAAACCTGTTAGATGTCAGAGTATTACTAAGTCATAGGCAACGTGTCAAAAAACTATAAAAAATACAATAGATTCGATACCAAACAATCAAAGGAGATAGGAATCACCAAAAATGAAGGAGAGATGGCAAGGTTTTGCCAAATTTTAATTGAATAATTATTATATTTCAATTGAACAATCAATGGATTTTAATTGGTAGATAAATGGCTTGAGCATGTGACATCGACTATATGTGGAATGAAGGGCCTTTGTTAGGAGGCAGAGGACATAATTGGATGACAACACGATCATCTATGGTCACTCAGTGGTTGGAGGGTGAGTAGAGGTGGGTTTGATTGTTGGCTTGCCTACTGATGGAAGGGATAATTTCAAGGAGGCTAATGGTTGTATCATCGATGGTAAGAGGATATCGACAGTTAGGCAAAGCATCTGTGGTGTAGGCCATTAGAGGAGAAAGTGATGATGATTAGGTAGAGCATTGGTGGTGTAGGCCATTGAAGAAAAAAGAGATGGCAGTTGGATAGAGCATGCCAAAAAAGTAAAAAATTTAAACTATTAATATTAAAAAATATTTTTCTACAAACCTTAGGAAACCCTTATCAAAACTAAAATTAGACAAACCAGATCCAAGAAGACCAAAATTTGAATTCTTTTTGCATGGAACTATGGCTTCCACTCTTAAAATATTATAGAGAGCCTATTTGGGACCTAAAATTAGGAATTTTGTGAGAGTTTACTAGGAATTTATGCACCTAATCCTAGAAAATAAAGCTTCCTATGCAAACTAAGAGCCAATATCCCATAAGCCTGATCTTAGGCTCTGATACCAATGATGAGGAACCAAATTTTAGAACTACAAGCTATCATTTTATTAAAAATGATGTGCTTAAATAAGCATAAAAACATAGCACAAATGCGTACATGAGTTGTTCCTCCAATAAAAATGCTAAATAAGATGATAACAACAAGATAATATTTAACAACCAAAATGATAGCTGTCAGGATGACTTTCATTGAGCCTGACACCCTCTCTATTGAGCCTATCATAGAATCAACCCTCAATGATAAGGGATTCATGCCCTCTCTCAAGATGTTTTTAGGTGCAGACTGGGACATTAACATGGCATTTTCTTCTTCCTGGGAGAAGGGGATGGTTATAATCCATGATGTTGATTTCTTGGTGTACGTTGTCATTTTGGTAGAACTGACAGGTCAACCTACTATTGGACACACCGTTAGAAGAGACAAGCACAATTAGGAGGTTGAGATAAACCAATTTGAACCAAATTCACCATTTAGAAAGCTTATTAATCAAGGAATGTATTGTACTAACCTTCCTACTCCTTGGAAGGAGGTCATGAAACCTATTATGGAATACATAATAGTTGACGACCTTGATTCCTAGCTCATATATCCTTCATAAACCATTTTAGGGAATCCAAATTGATTAATATTCTTGAATTATTATTCCTATGAATGGATTATACCATTACCTCAACCTGAGTCAAGAAAGAAGAAGCTTAACCCTCCCACCAAGGCCTCTTCAAAGTATTGTATGCTTTCCTATTGGAGAATTTTCTGAAGGGTAACATAATCACTTAGGACACACCTATGGATACTAATGAAGATGATACTTCCTCCACCCTAGTTATAAGGATGCAAGGATCTAAAAGAAATAGGAAGGAAGATAAGAGTCAAGGTCCTAATAGTGCAAAGAAGAAGTTAAAAGTGGAGGTTACTCCCATGAGGAGTTCTCAGTAGCTCAAAAACAAGAAGCTTCAGAGTTCTAAAAAGATAAAGGAATCTGATGAGGATGACTCCAAAGATCCTATTGAAAATCTTCTCTATAAATACACAATCAAAACTATGTCTATCACTATTTCCCACTTGGAAACTACCTAGGATGCCATAGGGGGAGCTATCTCGCAGTTGAAAGACCATAGGAATGCACTCAATATTTTGTTCTTCTATGATAGCTTTGATGAAGAAGTCCCTGCAAATTCTACTGTTGCTACTAAATATGAAGCGAAATAGGATGAGGTCATCGATATTTCTAAGAAAGTCTTCACGAAATTCCCTAAGGACCTCCCCAAGGATGAGTTCAAGGAAGGCAAAAAAGAGGATGTTGTTGAGCTGGTCATATGAAAGGCTTTCTTGTTTATGCTTTTGTTCCTTTGGGGTTTCTCCATTAGTTGTTTTGTAATTTATTTGGTTTTCCTAGATTAGTATGATCCTCTAGGATGCTCCTTTTGTGATCCTAGCATCCTTTTTCTTTTCTTATGTACTAAGGCATTTGAGTACATTTTAAATACCATTTTTAATGAACTCTCTTAACTTACCAAAATAAATATTTAACAACCAAAATGCTAATAGATTGCTAACAATATCTAACAACATAAGCTAACAAATGCCACCTAAGCCTAAAAACCAATCCAAAGAGAGCTAATGAAAGCTTCAAATGGGAAGAAAGGGAAAAAATAATATACCAAATATATCTAGCTAACAATATGCCTAGCTAGAAATTACTTATTTATGCACATCATTTTCAATAAAATGATAGTTTGTAGTTCTAAAATTTGGTTCCTCAGAGCAATAAACCTTCAGATAAAATCTGAAAATTTAGGCTAAAGATCAAAGAGTACATGAAGATTTTAGATAACCACTTTAGGAACACATTGAAATGGGGGTAGGAAAATAAAACATCTAAACATTGAACAAACAACGTTTTTAAATAAAAACCTTGAAATTTTAGAAGCTTCTCTTTACAATCCTATGTGTGATCCACTGTGAAATATAATTGCACATAATTTCAATATTCTCATAGATCTCCCCAAACAAAAGTGAATGCCACATGCCCTCATAAATATTGAGGGTCTTATATTTACTTTTTATCATGTTATATAATTCTTTACTCACAAATAGATCCATCACAACTGTGAATAATAATATGTCCCACTAAATCATGCATAGGATTGCTAGGGAAAGCTTCTAAAATTTCAAGGTTTTTATTTAAACATGTTTTTTTTTCAATGTTTAGATGTGTTATTTATCCTCCCCTATTTCAATGTGATCTTGAAGTGGTCATCTAAAATTTTTATGTACTCTTTGAGCTTTAGCATAAATTTTTAGGTTTTTTTTGAATGTTTATTGCTCTGATACCAATGATGAACCAAATTTTAGAACCGTAAGCTATCATTTTATTGAAATGATGTGCTTAAATAAGCATAAAAATGTAGCACAAACATGTACATGAGTTGTTCCTCCAACAAACATGCTAAATAAAGAGGATAACAACAAGATAGCATCTAACAACCAAAATGCTAACAAATTGCTAACAATATCTAACATAAGCTAACAAATGCCACCTAAGCCTAAAACCAATCCAACATGAGCTAATGGAAGCTTCACATGGGTACAAAAATATATCTAGCTAATAATATACCTAGCTGTAAAATAATAAAATAATAAAATAATAAGCCTAGGAACTAAACTAAACATAGGACTTAATGATATCCTCAACAAATACCCTTTAAGGGATACTCTCCAACTCCAAGAAGATCCTCCACGTGCACAAAAGTGACTACATACATGATATTAGTCAAAATACTCACTACCTACTCTAATGAAGGAAAAACGACTATATGTAACGTCCCATGAGCATGAAGCCATATCGTAAAATGTATACATATCTCAATGTGCTTTGTCCACTAATGAACTACTAGATTATGAACAAGTTGAATAGTACTATAATTGTCACAATGAAAGAAATAGGAAAGTTATAAATAATTCCAATTTCCTCTAGAACCATTATCATCCACCTGAGATGCTTGGTTGCCTCATTAGAAGCATAATATTTATCCTTCACAGAATATTGAGAAATGGTGGATTGCCATTTGAGACACCATAAAACTAGGTTGGATCTCAAGTAGAACACAAAGCCTATGGTGGGCCATAGTTCATCCATATCACCCACCCAATTAGCATATGAAAATCCTATCAAAATTGGAGAGAAACCAATGGAATAATAGATTCCCACCTAATAGACCTCTCTAATGTATATAAGAATACTATTAGTTATTGTTTGATGATTCTCTTAGGGTGCTTGTATGTACTTGGAATAATAGCTAATAATAAAGGCTATATCTAGTCTAGTATGAGTGAGATAGAGAAGTCCTTCCATAAGATATTGTTATAGGATATCATAAATTAAATGTGTGGTGCAATTATCCCAAAGTTTTAAAATTTAAGGTATAGGGGGTCTAAGTAGGCTTACACTCCTCCATATAAAACCATTGAAGAAGATCCAAAGTATAATTGGGATGAGAAATAGTAATTCTAGAGTTGTTTGATCAATCTAGATTTGTAAAAAATAGTGCAAAAGCCCTGAATATATCATCTCAAATATGGAATGAATCCATGACCTCATATCTTGAATCAAAGTAGTGCAATTATCAATAATGGGAAGACCATCAACATACAACATAATTACTAAAGTTTTCTCATCCTGATATTTAATATAAATATCATATTCAACATCACATAATTAAATTCTATAATTGAAAAAAAAAGAAATGGATCTTCTTATACGAAGCATGAGGAGCATGCTTAAGTCTATACAAAGATCTAGTCAAGCAACATACCAATGAAGTAGGTCCCTCTAGCATAAAATTAGGTGGTTACTACATGTATATTTCCTCCTAAAGCTCCTCATGTAGAAAGGAAATATTCACGTCTATATAATAAAAATTCCATCTATAGGAGGCAATAATGGAAAGAATCATCCTGGTAGAGTCTATCTTGGCCATAGGTGTAAAATTCTCAGAATAATCCACTCCTTCCTATTGAAATAAATCTTTGGTAATAAGTGTAGACAACAATTCTAAGAAGAAATAAGTGTTTTTGAAAATTTCTATGCATTAAAACATTGTAAATTATTTTTACATATACATGGCATGCAATATAGTCAAAGATGTGTAATTCAGTCAAATGTAATGTCATGTTACAAATTAATGTACTTAGCAATACAATTTAAAGGAACACAATGTAAGAAATCATCATTTATAGTTAACAATTGTATATTCAACATTAGTTAAGACTTTGTTATGGAAGTAGTTCTAGTAGTTTGGCCTGGTTGGTTATAACAACTACTAGAGCCACACATATATAGACTCTATTTCATTTTGTTGGATATCCATTTCATGAGGAGAGAATCCATTGTAAGGAAGAGATATTAGACTGGTAGTGCTATATTTGAGATATTTAAAATCATACGAATGGGATGTATTCATCTTCATGATAATACAAGAACACTATTTTGTGTCAACTATCTATTTATGAATTCTTTTACTATGTTAGATTTTGTTTGTGTTGTAGATTATTGCATGTGGAATTACTTAGGTAAATCAAAATGATTCAGTTCGCTATAGTATTCAACATTGATCGAGTGTCGACACTCATCAGTATCTACATAACATTAACACTATTGTTGCATGGAGCCGATATAGGACTTACCATCATGCCTAGAGTCAACACTAGCCATCACACCTAGTATCAACATAAAACAGACTATCATGCCATCTTGTTGAGGTATTGGCATATTATCCTGCTATCATGCAAGTGCCATCATAGGAATCTAATATATCATCATAAGCCATCCAACATCAATAGTTGCCATCATGACTAGTGCAGTCTTGGAGAAAGCCATTAGGATACTTGATATCTAAATGATACTAGACTAAAGAGTATTGAGTTGATATTGATATGTTCTTCACCAAGTATTGCCAATTCCCATCCCACTAAACCATAATTCCCTCATGTCAAGAATTCCTTATCACTATCTACATTTGGTGTTGTTACCTATATCAAGTTTGGGTTGAGATAAGTGAGCATGATAAGAGGTGAATGATTTTCAAGGTTTCCAGTACAACAATGAAGAAATAAAATACAAATTTTGGAGTAACCAGTAAGTAGTACAAGACTGGTGAACCAAGAACACAAAGTAGAGATAAAATTATGCAACTAGAAGTGGAGAGGGTGTAGAACCCCTTGGATGATGGAAGTCCAATAATTGAGAGATAAAGGTGGCAAATATTGTTACCAACAATAGATAATGATGTGCAAAATATAATAGTCAAAGAATATACTAGTGTAGCAAAGGAAGCTAACGTAGCAAGCAAAGAGCAAATGGTAACACTTGATTCAAAAGAGAGGATTTTGCTAACATATGTAAAATATAGGAGTGTGGCATTAGAGCAACCACACATGTATACTTGAGGAGGACCATTTAATCATGAATGAGGTCATGAAGCAGTGATGCATGAGAGTTTGGATGAAGAATATTTGAACAAGAAGCACCAAAAAAAGAAGTTGAACCACCTAAAATTGGAGGAGAGTTGAATAAAATTCCACAAGAATCATCATCAAGTGATGAGAAGGTTGAGATAAAACTGATGACACATGTTGCTAATAGAGTGGGCAACATAAATGCCCACCCGTTACTAAAGAAGGGAAAGAAGATCCAATGTGACACATTGGTATATGTACTACAATTTGGAAAGAAAATGGAGTAACACAACCTGTAGAATGGTTGCAAATATTTCCTGCTACCTTGTAAGGAATGGCGATTGATTGGTACTTAAAGAGGGAAATTACACAACCATTTGGGCAATGGGAGACATTGTAGGAAGAATTTATAAATGAATTTTGACCACTATGTGATGATACATAAATTATAACAAATATTTACACCACAAAATAAAATCCAAAAGAGAATGTCAAGAACTATAATAGAATATTGAAATAATCAATTGATAAAATGTAAATACCACTACCTGATGGACTAGTAAAGCAATGGTTCATAGATGGACTTATACCTAAGTATAAAAATGAGATGAAGGTTGTTCCATACTTCACATATTCTAAAGCTATGGAAAAAACCAAGAATTTTGAGAGCAAAGCAAAACAAACAACAACCAAAATTATGGAACATTTGAGGAATAATTTGATAGTGATACTAAGGACAAGGTGCAAAGTGCTATCTACTCTTTCAAAAAAGAATTTTAAAAAATTATGAAAGAAGTTAAAGGAGAAGCATGAAAAGAATGAAAATATTGTAGAATCCAAAACCTAACCACTTGTCATCCATCTACATCATCCAATCATAATCATCCATTATTTTGAGCTCATTTAGTTGTCATTGATGCCAAAGTGAATACATGAAGTTGTCATTAATACCATGGAGTACATCATCATTAACACCAGGAAGCAATGCAAAGAGATGGAGAAAAGTTGTCCAAATATGTTTTTATAAGGGTTTTTGTTAAAACCATGGTGGCACATTAAAAGGTTTTTTATTAAAACCATAATGATAGTTCTCTAATATTGTGATGGTAGAATTAAGGTTTTTATTAAAACCAAGGTGGCAAAATTATTTTTCATCAACCCAGTGAAGTGCAAATGACAATTTGATATTAACTCAAAGAGGGCTTTAATTTTTTATTAAAGTCTAAAGTTTATAAATTAAATTTATAATATTTAAATTCTTTTGAATTTAAATTAATTATAAATTATAATTTATACAAGCCAATGTCATCAAGTCGAATCATCCGCCAATGTTGTATGCAAAGCAAATGAAGGGTATTTAAACCCTAAGAAAAACCTTAGGGAAGATGGCAATTCGATTTTGTACACAACAAAAAATCTGGAGCATCCAAAAATTGTGAAGTGGAATATTGCAGAAGCAAGGTAATGCATCGTGTTCGAGGCAGCACATCGTGTTCAAGCAAGGAACAAGGTAGAGGGAGTAGCGCTCATGGTCTAGCTTGGTGCTAGATGTAGGAGAAGGCCAAAGGCTTTGAAGCCTTTGTGAAGAGGCTTAAGCAACCTTAGGGCTTAAGCTAAGCATGTGGAGCGCTTAGCTCACATGGCTAGCTAGCCACAGCTAAGGCGCCAATCGAGGGAGAAGGCGCAGGGTCGAAACTCCAAAAAATGTGAAAGGGGGTTTCACCAAAGGTTTTTATGATTTAATTTTGATTTTTGCATAATACTAAGGTTTAGGAGGCATAAGGGAATATTTGTGATATTTGATCATTGTGCTAAGGTTTTAAGGGTGTTTGTGGAATTTGATTAATTGTGCAAAGGTTAGGGAGTTATAAGGTGATATTAATTTATTTACCTAAGTGGTAAATAGGTGCTTTATTAAGGTAAATATTATTTTACCTTAGGAGATAGAAATTAAGTTGGAATATCAATTTTGAGAAATTGAAGGTGTGTTTTGAAAAGGAAATTTCTGTGAAGATATTATTGTCAAATATTGCTATTGAGATGGAGTGATAAGGTGTAATTGAGTTTTACATTACATTGTGAGAAATATTTATCTTCTAACCTCTTTGAGCTTGGTATAGAAGTGTTTGTGGTTGTGATAGATTTATGAGATCCCTTCATCATCAAGAAAAAGGTATGAGCATATTCTTCCATAGTTGAATTGATTGATTGGTTTTCTGGAAAATAAGTTTGGAGTGAAAAGGACTTGATTAGGTTTTCCTATTGAGTGTGTTGAGTGAATGCTTCAAGGTTTTCTAGAATAAAGAAGTGTTGTTAAAACCTTGTTTGATAAGCATTGTTGTTGAAACCATTGGTTGTGTGAAGAACTTGAAAAAGGATCTGAAAATAACATGAGTATCATTGTTATGTGAGAGTTGTTTTATAAGCATTGTTGTTGAAGTGAGTTGTTGAGCAAAGAACTTGAACTAGGGTTTGAAAAGAACATGAGTATCATTGTTATGTGAGAGTTGTTTTATAAGCATTATTGTTGAAGTGAGTTGTTGAGAAAATAAATTGAACTAGGGTTTGAAAATAACATGAGTATCATTGTTATGTGAGAGTTGTTTTATAAGCATTGTTGTTGAAGTGAGTTGTTGAGCAAAGAACTTGAACTAGGGTTTGAAAAGAACATGAGTATCATTGTTATGTGAGATCTGTTGTTGAGCATTGTTGGAAATATTTTGAGTGAGTGATCATATGCTTGGACTAGGGTTTGTGAGTAAGGATTATTTCATTGAGTGATTGGTTGAGTAGAGTTGGTTGAGCCTAGTCAAGTGGATGTGTGAAGTGATTGTTCAAGTTCCATAAAACAAACTATTCTATATTCCGAATTGAGTTGAGAAAGTGATTGAGCATTGAGTTGAATTTGAAGCATATTGAGTCTCTAACAATTCTCCTTATGTTTCTAAGAGAGTGATTGAAAGAAATTGAGCATTGTGATTAGTATAGAACATATTGAGTCTCTAACAATTCTCTTTATGTTTCTATGAGATTGGACAAGTTTTGTGTGGACTTGTTGAGCTGATTTGAGGCAAGTCTTTGAGAAGACTTGTGGACAGATTTGGTGTGAGATTTTGTGGAAGCTTACAATATAGATATTGAGCAGATTGGACAAGTTCTGTGTGGACTTGTTGAGTAGATTGGACAAGTTCTGTGTGGACTTGTTGAGCAGATTGGACAAGTTTTATGTGGACTTGTTGAGCAGATTGGAAAAAGTTCTATGTGGACTTGTTGAGCAGATTGGAGCAAGTTCTGTGTGGACTTGTTGAGCAGATTGGACAAGTTCTATGTGGACTTGTTGAGCAGATTGGAGCAAGTTCTGTGTGGACTTGTTGAGTAGATTTAAGCAAGTTTTGTGTGGACTTGTTGAGCAGATTTAAGCAAGTTCTATGTGGACTTGTTGAGCATATTTAAGCAAGTTCTATGTGGACTTGTTGAGCATATTTAAGCAAGTTCTGTGTGGACTTGTTGAGCAAATTTGAGGATAGAGTTTGGTGCAGATTTGAGGACAGATTTGTGCCAGACCAGAGATAGAGATTGAGCAGATTTGTGCTAGACCGAAGGACTGTGTTTAGTGTAGATTTGAGATAGAGCTTTGGAGGTGACAGAGTAGAGAGGACAGTTAGTCTCTAGTGGATAGAGATCCATTAGCCAGGGTAGTGAGGATATGTCTTCTGAGTGGGGACAAGAGTCTTCAGTGGAGAGAGATCCACAAGCCAGTGTAGTGGAGGCAGTAGTCTTCTAGAGGATCACCATCCAGAGCAGAGGAGAAGGAGTTCTCCTGTGGATAGATATCCACGAACTTGATTTAGGGGATTGGTGTCTCCTTTGGACAGAGGTCCATAAACATTGTAATAGGGAAAGGATTCCCAAGAGATTGATTGAGAAAATTTTAGTGAAATATTTTCTTCGTGGAGTAGCCCACATTGGGTGAACCACGTAAATTGTGGTGTCTCTATTGTGTGTGGTGATTTGTGCATTTCTTTTATTACTGCTATTGATATTGCTATCTTTACATTACATAATATTGATTGGGAAAGAAAAAGTAAAAAAGTGGTCTTATACTATTCACCCCCCTCTCAGTATAAGCTTGTGTTCTTCAATTGGTATCAAAGTGGGTTCCTTAAGAAGAGTTTAACAACTTGAAGGAAAAATCTAACAAGAACATAATGGATTCTAAGAATGTGTCCTCAGATAATTTAGCACCAGTATTTTATGGAAGTGACTATATGTATTGGAGTATGAGAATGAATATCTACCTGATGGCACTTGGCAATGAAATTTGGGAAGTAGTTGAATTTGGATATGATACCTTAATTAATCCTCCTACATATAAGGAAGGTAATATCCTACAACATTACAATTCAAAAGAAATGAATGCACTTTTGAGAGGTTTGCATAGAACAGAGTCTATGAAATTTATGCATTGTCAAACTACTAAAGACATGTGGGATAAATTACAAAATATATATGAATGAGATAAATGTGTCAAGAAAGCAAAGATGTGAAATATCAAAGGACAATTTGAAGAGTTAAGAATGAAGGATGAGGAAAATATTAGTACTTATCTACTTCAAATTGATGAGGTTGTTAATGCTATGCAAGGACTTGGAATGAAGATTGATGAATCAGATGTTTGTGATAAAGTTTTGAGAACTCTTCCAAACAGATTCAGTGAAAAGGTTTCTGCTATAGAAGTGTAAATGGATGGTGATACTTTGACAAGAGATATGTTGCTTGGTATTCTTACAACACATGAGATAAGAACAAAATATCCTATTCCCTAGAAGGAAGCAGCATTCAAAGCAATCAAGAAGACTAAGGGTAAGAAGTCAAAATCAAGAAATGAGTCATCCAGTGATGAAGAAGCAAATTATGGTAGAAGGAATAAGGATTCAAGAAGATCTAGAGATACAAGATCTATTAAATATTTCAATTGTGGAAAGTATGGTCATTATGCAACTGACTGTCAAGAAGCTAAGAATAACAATGATGAAGAGAAATAGGATCACAAGAATAGGGAATCAAAAAGATATAGGCACCAAAAGAAAATCAAGGATGGACAAAACAGACAGGGAAATAAGTTCTTCCAAAGGTAAAAGAGGAGCTACTATGTGGATAATGCAAGTAAGTACTCAAGTGACAGTGATGCTAGTTTTTTAGATAATGATAGAGATGAAGTCCTATTTATGATTGAAGAAAAAGAACAAGTTAAGAAAAGGACTCTAAAAATTCTCAAGTGTTTTAGATGTGGTAAATTTGGACATCTTGAAGATGATTGTACAAGGGATGGCTATAATTTTAGTGATGATGAATATGAGGATGCATTTGAAAGACCAGATGAAAACCTTCTAATGGCATTAGAAGAAGAAGTAGATGATCCTATAGAAGACAAGCCAACAAAAAATAAATATGTGGACAAAGGTAAAAAAATAGAGGAATATTCAAAAAAGGATGGATATGATCTCAAAGGAGAACTTATTTATGCCCTTGACATGATAAATAAGGTAAGAAATCAACACTCTAAACTTGAAATTTAGTTTCAAGAATGTGATGAAGAGAGAAGATTGCTTATAGAGGATTTAGAAAAATCAAAGGCTAAGGCAAAAAGGTTCAAGGATAAGTTAGAAGCAAAAATATTAGAATGTGAAAATTTAACACAAGAAGTGGCACTATTAAGAGAAGATTTAGAAGACTCCAAAGTCAAGCTAAAAGGGTTCAAAAATAGCTCAAATAACTTAGATAAGTTCATCAAGATACAAAAGCCTACATCAAGCAAAACAAGTCTTGGGTTTGGACATGATCAAAAGAAATGGGAAGGAAAGTCAACCTCAAGTTTTGGAGGAGAAGATACTTCATATGAAGATAATTCAGAATAATACAATGTAAAAGAGAGTGAACCATTTTAGGATGAGTTGGACAATAGAGAGTTCAACAAGAACAAGAACAATGCATAAAGAAGATATAGATGGAACAACAATTAGAATAGGTCAAGAGAGACTAGGAGACCAATGAGGTCAAGGCAAGGAGGCTTCAATGGAAGATGATTTTCCCCCAACAATAAGTAGTTCAACCTTCTATAGCACCTTAAGTAAGCATGTCTCCTGAACCTGCCAATTCTCCATCATCCATCCATTTTTCCCCCAATTCATCCCAACCCATTCACATTTCTAGACATACATCACAACTAATTCATCTTCCAACTCATCCACAATGACCAATTATCTCACTGAGTAGTTGGCTAACAACTAGCCTCAAGATGGCTTAATCCAAACTATCTATCTATGAGATCATACAACAATATCCCCCACACCACGAGGCATTAATGGAATTTCTAAAATCTATTAAAATCCAATCCCAAGATACTAATACCTTCAAAATTTCATGGGGAGTATTCAAACATGTATGGAGCCTTCCATTATATTTTATGATTTTGAAGTTAAATAAATTTCATCAGAATTAGTGGACCCTACATTGCATATTATGGCTCAAGTTGATAGGAATCCCTTTAAACAAGTGCTTATTGACACTGGCTCCTCCATCAACATCATCACCATATTTGCACTTCAACATCTCAACCTTATACCATCACACATAACAAAATCTACCTTCACCTTAAGAGCATTCAATAGTGCTCTTTGCTCTATAGTTGGCACTGTAATTTTACCCATAGAAGTGGGGGTAAAAATATTGCATACCATGATCCACATCTTGGAGAGATCCATGGATTACAATGTACTCCTCAGATACCCCTAGATTAGGTAGATGAGATGTGTTCCTTCCATACTACATCAATGCTTAAAATATGTACATGAGGGATAGGTTAATTGCATAACATCGGATACTAAACCGTTTAAGTATTGCAATTTCATATCAAATCCCTATTAATCCACAATTCCATCCATTCACCTATTCCTCACTCCATCGACCACATCATCCATGACTTCTTCATCTAAATCTCCCATTCCTGAGGAGCTTCCCATCACTACCCCATATCAAGCCTCTAATTCCACACCCTTACTTTCATTACAGTTCCTAATCGGATCAATTTCATATATGGGAGGATCAATTATTCATCCTATTCTCCTTCCTTATATGAACCCAAACAACCAAACCTTTCTGATATATTGCGATGATAGGTTTTCCTTCATGATACTTTCATCAAGTTAATTGGCAAGGATACGGCCTAGGACGACATGAACAGGGCATGCATGATATTATTGATGCTCCATATTGAGAAGTGCATGACCATTCAAGTTTGGGCTACCACTCTCATCTCATTATGTCCTCTTTTAAACAAGCTTTCCAAAGCCTTGATTTAGGTTTAGAATAATAAACCACCCACAATGATGACTCTAAGGAGGAATCCTATAAAGAATACAATGTCATATCGATAACTTTAGATGAATCTAAAGGGGAATCAAATCCAATCACTCCATTTAATGAATAGGATGAGCATTACCTCAAAATGTTCCCTATCCACTAGCTCATTTTTCATTTGCTTCTCCCTAGAGAGTGAGCTAAACCAACTAGTGAACCACCACCTCCACTTTGTTGATCCACCTCACTGAAATATTTTGTAACATATATACATAATTCAAAAAAATCAAAAACACAAAAAAAACAAATTTTTGTGCATTGCATGTGCATGAATTTTATCATTTGCATTTACAAGTGTTGCTTGCTGCTATCCAGAGGAACATATAGGCTTGTCAGTCTAGGAGTAGATGAGCCCAAACCACTTAACATCATCCACTTGAGAGTGTTTCATGCTTAATGTGATTTACATATATGTATATATAAATGGCTAATACACAAAAAAAATATCATCCATACACATTGCATTCATCCATATTACACACCACACATCGCATTATATACATCCACATTGCACAAACACATTCATTGTCATTTTGATGCATTTCATCCAACATATTAGGGGTCATTTGTTAAGTTTAAACGATAATTGATTCAATAATATTGGATATTTTGAGTAGATTAGTTGTCATTGATGTCAAGAGTGAGTGGTCATTGATGTCAAAATTTAGTTTCAGTGAGCAGTGCAAGGAGAAGTAGTTCTGCAATCAAGTACAAAAAGGAGATTTTGCTTCTAGTTGGTCAGATCCGGTTCCAAGTAGTCAGATGTGGTCCAAAGTGCAAATAAGAGGCCCAAGCAAATAATATTATAATAATTTATTATAGTATTATAAAGGGAAATTTAAATTAATTATAAATTAATTAATATAATTTTATTATAAATTAATTTATTAATTAATTTAATTAACTTTCAAATTTATTTAAAATCTGCTTGTTGTGGTGCATTGGTAAATGCACTAGGTGTTGGTAGATTCTGACCCAGGTTCCATTCCCCTTATCTCCTTCCTGTAGATATATGGTATAGTAAGGAATGTCCTATGTGTTGGTAGAGGCCGACAAGGCTCCATTCCTCCTATGCCCAACCTGATGAAAGTGGCACATCAAAAGGGGTGTTTTCCACTATAAATTAGTTTTTACCCAAGTGTTGTAGGTGAGTTGGAGAGGAGAGGGCAATCCTCCAAGGGAGGTCCCAGGTTCAAATCTCCACCCTACCAAAATGCTGAATTGGGTATCCAAAATCCAATTGATAATGTTGGTACGGGCAGGGTCGGGTGTGACTCCCGGGTGACTTTGACGGTGTATAACCCCCTGTTCATGATCTCTTAGACCAAGGCGGCCCCACAAGGGGTTTTTTGCTTAAAAAAAAAGTTATTTAAATTAATTATAATTTAAATTTAATTTAATTAAAAATTAATTTTTATTAATTTAATAAACCCTAAAGAGGGTTATAGGGTTAAAATAAAAATATAATTTCAAATTCAATTAAACAACACCCACATTTTATGGCATGATAGGTATCGTGTATAAATAATGGCAAAAACCTTTGCCTTACACCCCCAATGCAATCGATTGAATTTCCTAAAGCCTAAAGTGTAATGCGCAAGGAGGTTAAATAGTTTCCATATTTTTTGAAAGGTCTCTGGTGGTAGAGGGTTAAAAAATAGGAGTGAATATCCTTATACCATGCACAACACTGTGTAGCATAGGTGGCAATGGCGGATGTGCTAAGTCATGTGGCAGGCAAGGCGTGTAGGGTTTGAATCCGATCGGGTTCATTTTTCAAGGCAGTAAGAGGGCATTTGTTTTTGGAAGTAGCATCAAAAAAAGGGATAAAGGGAGGCTTGCACCTTCCCTTCCCCATGGGAGCACCTAGCCCACGTGGTGGGCTAGCACCTTGGTAAGGTGCTTGGCAGAGGAGTGGTCACGCGTTCGAAACCCGTGGTGACTTTTTGCTTGCAAGGTATGCACCGTGTATTTTGTGCTAAGGTTGTGTGATTTCGGAGGTGCTTGGTTTGTGATAAATAAATATTGGCTAAGGTTTCTAAGGGAGATATAAGGGTTTTAAATATTAAATATTTTACTTTAATTTTGGAAGGTTTGAGTTATAAAGTTGGAGTAATAAGGAATAAATAAAGTTCTTTTTATTTCTTATGTGTATTGATGAATATTGCTCTAAAGTTGGAACAATAAGGTGTATGCAAGGAATTATATTTTTATGAATGTGTGTTGGTGAATGCTTATTTCAAAGGAGTAATAAGGTGTAATTGAGTTTGATTATTTTTTTAATTGGGAAATATTTTGAGAGAGTGTTAGTGTGATATTTTGTCATCTAACCATTGAAATTGGCAAAGAAGAAAATTATGATTGAGACAGGTTTTGAAGGGCACTTCTACATCAAAAAAAAGGTATGGGCACATCTTCCTAGTGAGTGATTGTTGAATGTTGTGAATGCTAAGTTGGAGTGAAAAGGATTGTTTGATAAGCATTGTTGTTGAAGTGATTGGTTGAGTGAAGAACTTGAACTAGGGTTTGCAAAGATCATGAGTATCATTGTTATGTGAGATTATTTGATAAGCATTGTTGGAAATAATTGAGTGAGTGTTCATATGTTTGGACTAGGGTTTGTGAGCAAGGATTATTTCATTGAGTGATTGGTTGAGTAGAGTTGGTTGAGCCTAGTCAAGTGGATGTGTTGAAGTGATAGTTCAAGTTCTATGAAACAAATTGTTCTATATTCTAAATTGATTTGAGAAAGAGGTTTAAGTTGAGTGATGAGTTAAATTTTTTTTTGAGTAGTTTGATGTGAAGCATATTGAGTCTCTAATAATTCTCTATATGTTTCTATGGTAAAAATAGATATTGAAAGTGATTGAGCATTGTTGTGAATGTGAAGCATATTGAGTCTCTAACAATTCTCTATATGTTTCTATGAGATTGAACAAGTTCTAGTGAGGACTTGTTGAGAAGATTTGAGGTAAGTCTTTGAGAAGACTTGTGGATAGATTGGTGTGAGCTTTTGTGGAAGCTTACAATACATATTTGAGGATAGATATTGAGGATAAATTTGAGGATAGATTTGAGGATAGAGTTTGGTGCAGATTTGAGGATAGGTTTGTGCTAGACCAGAGATAGATATTGAGCAGATTTGTACTAGATCGAAGGACTATGTTTAGTGTAGATTTGAGATAGAGCTTTGGAGGTGATAGAGTATAGAGGATGATAGTCTCTAGTGGATAGAGATCCATTAGCTAGGGTAGTGAGGATATATTTTTGAGTGAGGATAGGAGTCTTCAGTGGATAGAGATCCATTAGCCAGTGTAGTGGAGGTAGTAGTTCTTCTAGAAGATCACCAGCCAGAGCAGAGGAGAAAGGAGTTCTCCTGTGGATAGAGATCCATGAACTTGATTAGGGGATTGGTGTCTCCTTTGGATAGAGGTCCATAAACATTGTAATAGGGAAAGGATTCCCAAGAGAATTTATTTGAGAAAATTTTATAAGGAATATTTTCTCCGTGGAGTAGCCCACATTGGGTGAACCATGTTAAATCATGTCTCTCATGTGTGTGATGCTTTGTGTGATGTTTACTACTTTAATATTGTTGATGTTATCATTTGGATTAAAAAGCAAAAAGTTTTATCTTATACTGTTCACCCCCTCTCAGTATAAGCACATGTTCTTCAATTGGTATCAGAGTGGGTCTCTCCATGAAAAGACTAACAACTTGGAGGAGGATCCATCAAAAACACACATGACTTCAGAAAATGAAGAAGAGACCATGTTTGATATAAAAGAGGAATTCTTTACTACTCTCAGAAAGTTGGAAAGAATTAGAGAGAAGAACTCAAGCTTGAAGGAACAAATTCAAGAGGATGAAGAAGCAAGGATGGAACTTCTACAAAGTCTCACAAAACTCAAGATAAAGGTAGAAGAGGGAAAGAAAATTGAGCAGGATATGATGGATCTATTAAGAGCAAGAGAAATAGAATGTGAAATATTGGAAGCAAAAATTGTTTATCTAAGGAATGAAGTTGAAAGGACCAAGGTACTACAAGATATAAAGTATGGGAAATAGAAAGAGGAGTCAAGTCTTCAAGAAGCAGAAACTTCAAACAAAGATAGGCAAGTAAAGGATACTTCAAAAGGAAAAGACATCAGAAAGGAAGAAAGCAAAGAAGAACCTTGGATGAGAGTTAATCACAAAAGGAGAAGCACTCAACCACAATCTCAAAGGCATCCAAATAGGTTACATAATTTCTTCCATGGTCATTGTTTTTCTTGTAACAAATATGGTCATAGAGTTGTACATTGTATTGGTCATGCAAGAAACAATGTCAATAGAAATTTCAATTCTTTTGCACCTCTTATGGATAATGATATTATATGTTACAAATGCAATAATTTTGGGCACAAGGCTAGATGGTGTAAAATGATACTTCCTGAGTCTAGTAAAAGAAAAACAATTTCAACAACTAGGAAAGAGGAAAGGGGGAATGTAAAGGCTAGATCAATGTTAGTTCAAACAACCCTTCATGCTCAGGATAAAGAAGAACAATGGTATCTTGATAGTGGTTTCTCTAGACACATGACAGGAGACAAAGACAAATTCATTGTACTAAAAGAAACCAATAGAGGATCAGTAAGTTTTGGTGATAATGGATCAACAAAGATTGGTGGAAGAGGAACTCTGAGTTTAGATAATGGGAAAACAAGAACAGAAAATGTGTTGTATGTCAAAGGGTTAAAACATAATCTGCTAAGTGTAAGTCAACTTTGTGATCAAGGTCATATGGTTACATTTCACCCAGATAGGTGTGAGATAAGAAAATAAAAAACTAGAAAAGTCATTGCAAATGCAAGAAGAACTCCAAACAATCTATACATGCTTAGTGAGATCAAAGGGGAAAAGTGCTTTCTATCACAAGAATATGAGAGTTGGTTGTGGCATAGAATATTGGGTCACTTGAATTTTGACAACATAGTCAACATAAGCAATAAGCAGGCTGTCAGAGATTTACCCAAGCTAAAAAGGCCACAAAACACAATTTGTGCACCTTGTCAACATGGAAAGCAAACTAGAACAAGCTTTAAGTCAAAGGGATATATGTCATCTGAGCCATTAAGTCTAATACATACTGATCTATGTGGTCCTACCAGAACACAGAGTATTCAGGGTGAGAGTTACTTCATATTGTTTATAGATGATTACTCCAGAATGGTTTGGGTAGCTTTCCTGAAAGATAAGTCAGAAGCATTTGAAAAATTCAAAGCATTTAAAGAACTGGTTGAAAATGAAACTAGACAAGAGGATTAAGTGTTTGAGATCTGATAGAGGAGGAGAATTTACCTCAAATGAATTTGTAGATTTTTGTGAACAACATGGAATCAAGAGAGAATACTCAACCACAAGAACTCCTCAACAAAATGGAGTAGTTGAAAGGAAAAATAGAACCATTGAGAATATGGCTAGAGCTATGTTAAATGAGTCCAAAATTTTAGATGGATTTTGGAGGGAAGCAGTCAACACAGAAGTATATATAATCACTAGGGCTCAAATGAGGGTAAACCATCACAAGACTCCATATGAGCTTTGGAAAGGAAGACCGACCACTATAAAACACTTCAAGGTTTTTGGAAGCAAGTGCTACATAAGATGAGAAGAGCAAAACTTAGGCAAGTTTGATCCAAGATGTGATGAGGGAATTTTTCTTGGTTATTCCACTAAGAGTAAAGCTTATAGATGCTTCAACAAGAGAACACGCACTATTGTAGAAAGTATAAATGTAACAATTGATGAGAAGATAGATTCAAGAGAACCAGTTCAACAAATTGTGTATCAGGAAGATGGAAGTTGTCAAGAAGAGTTTCATGAGGAATCAGATGAAGAAGAAGAAGAAACACAAAGACTTCTTCCTAAAAATCCATCCAGGTATGTACAGAAGCATCATCCAAAATATCTAATCATTGGGAATCCAGATGAAAGACAGACAAGGAGAAGGATAATAACACCATCTCAACAAGCAAATTTTTCTTTGCTATCTAAGATTGAGCCAAAGGACTTCAATCAGGCAAGTGAAGATGAGTTTTGGATTAAGGCAATGGATGAGGAATTAGATCAGATAGAGAAAAGCAAGACTTGGGAACTTGTTCCATGACCAAAGGACAAAAATGTGATCGACACAAAATGGGTATTCAAAAATAAGTTAAATGAAGATGGATAGGTAGTCAGAAATAAAGCAAGGTTAGTATGCAAAGGTTATGCACAGGTAGAGGGAATTGACTTTGATGAGACATTTTCTCCAGTTGCATGACTTGAAGCCATAAGAATGTTCTTAGCCTTCTCAAGTTTTAAAAACTTCAAGGTATATCAGATGGATGTTAAGTCAACATTTCTAAATGGTGTTCTAGAAGAAGAAGTCTATATTGAACAACCAGAGGGATTCATATTAACAGATAAACCAGATCATGTATGCAGATTGAAAAAGGTATTGTATGGTCTAAAATAGGCTCCTAGAGCATGGTACTCAAGATTGGATAAGTATCTTCAGGAACAAGGATTCAGAAAAGGAATAGCGGACAACAACTTATACATCAAAAATGAAGGGAATAATCTACTAATTATGGTTGTTTATGTTGATGACATCATTTTTGGGGGAAACAATGATAAGATGTGTAAATAATTTGTAAAGAACATGCAAAATGAATTTGAGATGTCTATGCTTGGTGAGTTGTCCTTCTTTCTTGGACTTCAGATTTCACAATCAGAGAAAGGAGTATTTCTTTCACAAACCAAGTATATAAAAGAGATGCTAAAGAAATTCAAGTTAGAATATTGCAAACCAGTAAGTACCCCCATGGTTACAGGATGTAAGTTAAGTAAGGATGATGAATCTCTAGAGGTAGATCAAAGATTATACAGATCTATGATTGGCAGCTTGTTGTATGTTACAGCTACAAGACCAGACATAGTGCAGTCAGTGGGATTAGTGGTAAGGTTTCAGGCAGCACCTAAGGAAACACATGTGGCAATAGTAAAGAGAATTCTCAGGTATCTAAAAGGGACTATGGATTTTGGGCTCTGGTATCCCAAAAGTGATAGTTTCACACTCACAACATATACAAATGCAGATTGGGCTAGCAACATTGATGATAGAAAAAGCACAAGTGGAGGAGCATTCTTTCTTGGAGACTGTTTAGTCTCTTGGCTAAGTAAGAAGTAGGCATCAATATCCTTATCTATAGTAGAAGTAGAATATATTGTAGTAGTAGCCAGTTGTACATAGGTATTATGGATGAAGCAAACTCTAGAAGACTTCAAGATAAAACATGATCATCCTATTCCCATATTATGTGATAATACAAGTGCTATAAGTATCTCAAAGAATCTAGTGATGCACTCCAAGACAAAGCACATTCCGATCAAGTATCATTTTTTGAGAGAATAGGTGATAGATAAACAAGTCAGGTTGGAATATGTTACTACAAAGGAGCAGATAGCAGACATCTTCACTAAGCCACTTTCGAAAGAGACCTTTGAGTATCTTCGAGGAAAACTAGGAGTAATACTCCCACCCTAGAATTAACCACCTCAAGAGGAGGTGGGGGAGGGGCTAAGCTAAGAGACTCATTCTTAGCCCCGAGCCCCAAAGGTGACCCTTTGCCATTGATGTCAAAGGGGAGAGATTTGAGTAAGGGGGAGAGATTTGATTTAAGAAGAGAGCATTGAGTCAGGGGAGCAGTTTCCTAAGGGGAGCAGATAAAAAAAAGGTTAAGGAAATTTGAAAAGATAATTGGGTTGCCATCAATGACAAAGGGGGAGATTGTTGGACATTTTGAGTAGATGAGTTGTCATTGATGTCAAGAGTGAGTGGTCATTGATGTCAAAAGTGTTTTAGTTTAGTAGTGCAAGGAGAAGCACTTCTGCAATCAAGTGCAAAAAGAGAGTCCATTTCTAGTTGGTCAAATCCGGTTCCAAGTAGTCAGATGTGGTCCAAAGTGCAAAGAAGAGGCCCAAGAAAATAATATTATAATATTAAAAAGGAAATTTAAATTAATTATAAATTAATTAATATAATTTTATTATTAATTAATTTAATTAACTTTAAAGTTATTTAAATTAATTATAATTTAATTTTAATTTAATTATAAATTAATTTATATTAATTTAATTAACCTTAAAGAGGGTTATAAGTAATTTAAAAATTGAATTTCAAATTGATTCAATGCATCGATGTTTATGGCATGAAGCATGGTATAAATAGTGGTAAAACTTTGCCTTAATAATATTATCGATAAAATTTCCTATGCCTAAAGTGTAATGCACAAGGAGGTTAAAGAGTTTCAATTTTTGAAAGGTTTTAAGAGAAAGGGATAAATAGGAGGAAGATCCTTTTACCATGCACAAATTGTGTAGTGCAGTGGCAATGGTGGATGTGCTAAGTCATGTTGCAGGCAAGGCGTGCAGGGTTCAAATATCATTGGGTTCATTTTGCAAGGCAGTGTAGGGTTCAAAACCCATAGTGATTTTTGCTTGCAAGGTATGCATCGTGTATTTTGTGCTAAGGTTGTGTGATTTTGGAGGTGCTTGGTTTGTGATAAATAAATATTGGCTAAGGTTTTTAAGGGAGATATAAGGGTTTTAAAAATTAAATATTTTATTTTATTTTGGAAGGTTTGAGTTATAAAGTTGGAGTAATAAGGAATAAATAAAGTTTTTATTTTATGTGTATTGATGAATATTCTCTAAAGTTGGAATAATAAGGTGTATGCAAGGAATTATTTTTATGAATGTGTTGGTGAATGCTTATTTCAAGGAGTAATAAGGTGTAATTGAGTTTGATTATTTTTGTAATTGGGAAATATTTTGAGAGAGTGTTAGTGTGATATTTTGTCATCTAACTATTGAAATTGGCAAAGAAGAAAATTGTGATTGAGACAGGTTTTGAAGGGCACTTCTACATCAAATAAAAAGGTATGGGCACATCTTCCTAGTGAGTGATTGTTGAATGTTGTGAATGCTAAGTTGGAGTGAAAAGGATTGTTTGATAAGCATTGTTGTTGAAGTGATTGGTTGAGTGAAGAACTTGAACTAGGGTTTGCAAAGATCATGAGTATCATTGTTATGTGAGATTGTTTGATAAGCATTGTTGGAAATAATTGAGTGAGTGTTCATATGCTTGGACTAGGGTTTGTGAGCAAGGATTATTTCATTGAGTGATTGGTTGAGTAGAGTTGGTTGAGCCTAGTCAAGTGGATGTGTTGAAGTGATAGTTCAAGTTCTATGAAACAAATTGTTCTATATTCTAAATTGATTTGAGAAAGAGGTTGAGTGTTTGATGAATGTGAAGCATATTGAGTCTCTAACAATTCTCTATATGTTTCTATGGTAAAAAGAGAGATTGAAAGTGATTGAGCATTGTGGTGAATGTGAAGCATATTGAGTCTCTAACAATTCTCTATATGTTCTCTGAGAGATTGGACAAGTTCTAGTGAGGACTTGTTGAGCATATTTGAGGTAAGTCTTTGAGAAGACTTGTGGATAGATTGGTGTGAGCTTTTGTGGAAGCTTACAATACAGATTTGAGGATAGATATTGAGGATAGATTTGTGCTAGATTGGAAGACTGTGTGAGATTTGAGGATAGAGTTTGGTGCAGATTTGAGGATAGGTTTGTGCTAGACCAAAGATAGAGATTGAGAAGATTTGTACTAGACTGAAGGACTATGTTTAGTGCAGATTTGAGATAGAGCTTTGGAGGTGATAGAGTATAGAGGATGATAGTCTCTAGTGGATAGAGATCCATTAGCCAGGGTAGTGAGGATAGGTCTTCTAAGTGGGTACAGGAGTCTTCAGTGGATAGAGATCCATCAGCCAATGCAGTGGAGGTAGTAATTCTTCTAGAAGATCACCAGCTAGAGCAGAGGAGAAAGGAGTTCTCCTGTGGATAGAGATCCATGAACTTGATCAGGGGATTGGTGTCTCCTTTGGACAGAGGTCCATAAACATTGTAATAGGGAAAGGATTCCCAAGAGAATTTATTTGAGAAAAGTTTATAAGGAATATTTTCTCCGTGGAGTAGCCCACATTGGGTGAACCACGTTAAATCATGTCTCTCATGTGTGTGATGCTTTGTGTGATGTTTACTGCTTTAATATTGTTGATGTTATCATTTGGATTGAAAAGCAAAAGTTTTATCTTATACTGTTCACCCCCCCTCTCAGTATAAGCACATGTTCTTCAAACAAATCTTGTTGCCTCAATTAGGGGCATCCGCAAGTTCACATGCATTTCATTTCACAATCCAACTCACCATTTTCACTATCATTTAATTACCACTAGGTGTTTGCACTCACTCAGTCACTCCTAGTGTTTCAAGCAAACTCCAACAAATATCAAGTTTTATCTAGGACCAATTCACATTTTCACTAAATAAAATATTGAGTTATGGGATTGAATATATCACTCTTGAACCAAACACATTTTACACATATTAAAAACATCTTATGTCAAATAAGGGATCATACCATGATTGGATTGAACCTCGAAGCAAAAAAGTTATCTTTGTTTGTCCCATTATGCACATAGTCCAAAATAAAAAATAGTGGTATTCACCGCTACTCACATTACCAAAATAAAAGAATTAGTGGTAAGGATATGATTAAATTCTCATCATACCTTGGTTGAGAATCTTATCCCTCAAATATCTAAGTATTTTACACATAGCACACCATAGATCCTCAAGTTGTAAGGATAGAACTAAATTTCCATCTAGATGGTTCGGTAGTCCAAATCCCCAAGTCTTAGAGATTAGATAATTGGACTATGTACTAGGGCTATAGATGTTTTATTGGTACTAGAGTATGCTCATGCGTGGTGACATGTCTCTATTGAAGAAACCTTTGACAACACATAAGGACAAGCTAGCTTTCTAATCTCCTCCATGATAGGTTTTATTTCAATTTACTCAAGATGAGTTAATGAACTCACTTGCACACACATTGGTTCTTGATTGTCTTGAGTCATTACCATACTCTGGATTGGTAATTGAACATTTCACTGCACACACATTTAGTCTTAGAGAAATTAGATAGAACTTAGTGAGTTTTTTAGAAATCACTAGGATTTTTTAGTCTCCGCAAAACAATCCCAAAACATACATCCATAAGTCATACCATCATTCATGTCATTATCCTACCATTACATGAGTCTTCCATTTTACACACCACCATTTTGGCACTCCTAATTTGACAATAATGATCAATAATGGTCAAGTAAATATAAACTACTATAAATGATCATTAATGTGTCAGTTCATTTACATTATCACAATCCATATACATCATCATTACATTCACATCTATCACATATACAAATGCAATAACACACATCCACATAAATTCATAACACAAAAATATAGGCCATGTATATACATATAAAATCACATGTACAATGAAGGCCTAAAGGCTACATACAATGGAGCACCAAGGCTCATATACAAAAAGTGCATATAAGCATTGACTAATACCTAAAAGTAGACCGTTGTGACCCTGAAGGATCCCTAGACCTAAAGTCACTATGCTTAGAGTCACTATGCTTAACATAACCCACTATGGAGGAAGATGGTCGATCTGACAACCTAATGTGGTGTTGCATACATAGATCCTCTAAAGCCTGGATATATGCCTCCCAATATCAAAGGCTTAGTATATCATACCTTTGATGAGAGTTCCTCTATATTAGCTCTACCTGGAGCATTGCTATCATATCCACTCCTTCGCCTATCACCACCCATGCCTATAACTCTACCTGTAGTTGAGTAATATTAGCATATCGAGTTGCTACCACTGCATCTCACTCTGCCACCATCTATTGGATCTAGTCCCTGTTGAGTGTATATTTTTACCAATTGCAAAATACCACCACATGCAGAGAATTGAGCAGAAAACTTTCTCTTGAAAAGAAACCAAATGACAAACATTCAACTTCTCCAAGGTTCTGGTAAAATATCTAAAATATTACAATAATGCAATAAATAATTCAATGATGCATGTGACCATAAACAAGGAGCCTTTGCTGGTTCTAAACAATGCTTAGTGATTGAAAGATCTAACTAAAAGCAAATGCAAAATAAAAGTAGTTATTTTTAGATTTTTTTTTTAAAGTGGTGCTACCCTGAATCCCTGTTAGCAAAGTACTTTATCTTCATTAAAAAGGTTTCAAATGATAAAATGTGGAATTTTCCACCTTATTTTAATGTCCATGCCTTTAAGATGAAGTAAATTTTAGATAGTGGGTTCATTTTATCTTCCTTATGTTGATGCCACTACCCTAATAGTGATTAGTAGAATTTAGCCCGTTAGCAATGTTAGCAAAGTTAACTTTCACTTCTTATCTCAACTTAATGTGAAATTGTAGGTTAGTATCCCTCCTACACCATGTGTTTTATCTGAAAATTTAGATTAATGAAGTTTGGAGGTGCAAAAATTTTGGAAAATGACCAGAATGAAAACAAATTGAAAGCTTAACAATTCTGGAAATGGACCAGAATAGAAGTGAAACTAAAAGGAAATTAGCAAAAATTTTGGAAAAGGGCCAGAATGGAAATAAAAAGAAATTAGCAAAAATTTTGGAAAAGGACTAGAATGGAAATAAAAGAAAATGAAATTCTAGATGGACCAAAATGGAATGATTAAATTCTTGAAATAAAATGAACTTAACAAAAATAAATCAAAATGCAAATTTGGTTAGCTAAAAATTCAAATTCTAAATTAGTTTAACAAGCTCCTCCCTGCAAAATCCCAAGTTACGAGGTAATCATAAACCAACCTGAATTAATGGACATGCAACATAAGCACAATACCATAAAATCAAGTGCAAGACTCAAATGAAACATAGAGAAACTGTATCATATTGACCTTCACCTATTGCAACCCATTTCATGGCATAAGACAATGGCTAGAAGTCACTAAAATGCAACAATGATAAGACACTAAAAACATTAGTTTTATGATAAAAAACCCTCCTTTTGATTTTGCTCACAAAAATTTGCTACCCTTTCAAAATTTGAAAAAAATGCTCTTTCTTATTGCCTTTCGAAATGTTACATCATTTCCAGCCCCCCTTTCAATACAATGTCTCATTGAAACATTTAAGATTTTATCCCAATGGTTCGTTTCCACTTCTCTCTTTCATTCATCAAATGTGTGAAAGCCATCATTATTACAACTGAAACGAATGAACTCCTTCAATAAACCCTTCCTCTTCTTTATAATGTTAAACAAAATAAATATAAAATATAAATACAACTTTATATTTTATTTTAATCCCTTTTAACATTATAAAATGAAGCACAAAAATAATAAAAAAACAAAATTAAATCTTTACCTCCTTATGACTCCCTTAATGTCATAACGTTAAATCAAAATAAATCTTGAATCCCCTTATATCTCCTTTAATATTCATGATATCCCAAAACAACAATACAAATCATCATTAATAACTCCTCATGTTATAGATGCCCAAACCATAAGTTTTTAATTTTTTAATAAACTAAGATATGACTCAAGGGAATGCAATGAACATAGATATTTCACCTATATCCGAGGAGTCCCCCTTCCATACTGCAATGTCACCTATCGACTTTTCATGTTTACTCTTGGTGCTTGACATCAATGCATCCAGCGTCCATTCGGACTTCGACAACAGAAATCCAAACAAATGCGGGAGCACCTTTCTACTTCTTATAGCAGAATCGATGAAGTTTTTAGGGTTTGATGGTGTCGCCTAATCTCTGCTGCGTGCTAAACTTAGATAGTATCTCCGACAGTATTTTTGCTGACCTAAACATAACGGCCACCATAATCTCGCATGTCTATTTTCCGAGCTTTCTGCACCAAGTCTTCCAGTTTTAAAAGATACAGTTGCCAGCGACCCCATCTGTCATTTTCTCATCGACACTGCTATATCCAACATTTCTCCAGACTTATCACTGTGCGTTGTCAATACTATGACTACCCACCATGTCATCAACACTGTGTTGTCGTACAACCTGATCTTTGCTTCTATGTCCGCCATTCGACTGTCTTAAGACCACTACGCTGCTAAATCTATGTCAAATTTTCCACGCAGAATCGAGTTGCTGTTCTATTCATCATCGAATCCATTCGAAATCTTCCTTGCTATCGTATGTCTTGGACGAATAAGTGATGAATGACGTCTACCTCGCCCATGGTTTCTACTTGTTTCTCTATTGCAAATTTATTCATTCGTCGGTTTAGATGGACCATGCTATTCATAGCACGTCTTTCATCTAATTTTTTGGGTGTGATAATGATGACTCCCATTTGTTGAGATTCCTCCTCGACATCGTGGTTGGTGTTTCTCCTATGTCATCATCCAATGCGATCATCCCTTCAAAGCATTCTTCGACAATGATGCTTTTGACGCTGGTGGAATCCGCTCACATTTATCAGTTTAAACCCCCCTTATCATGCTATGTTGTTGTATATTTGTTCGATGCCTCGTAACTCCAATATAGGTGTCATTCTCCAAGTAACCCAGCGAATGTGCTCTTTACGCCTGCACAGATCCATGTTGCTACCTTTCGTGGGTCGTTTATCGGTAAACCTCCCTGATTTCATGTTTGTCAGATCATCCAAAACCTATCGTCCAATGCATCCTCTTGTCCATGTTGATAAGCCCCTTGGCCATGTCATCACATATGTGGCACCTGCTACACAATTTCACCATGGGTCCTCCATGTGTCCATCGTGGACAGTGTTTAATTTGTGTCGTGTCACAGACCATGTCTGTCCCAACACTATTCAGGTCCACTATGTCACACGGGACCCACAAAACTATTCCACATTGTATGTATCCTCAGCGTCGACATCCTCATCAGCCTCTGGTATTGGGTGGTCAATGTTCGCTAGTTGGATCTCCTGCACAGCAATACAACTTCGATTAGTATCTTCAATATAAACTTAAGGCCAGAGAATGTGAAACTTTACTTTTATACATATAAAAAAAAAACAAAGCAAAGTTTATATTTTGTTTATCCTTTCATTATTATTATTATTATTATTATATATATATAATAAATATATTATAATAATAATAATTTATTCATTTTTATTTTTATTTCTATTTATTACTTATTTTATATATAAATATATATATATATACAACTTCTTCTTTTTTCTTTTTCTTTTTTAACCTTTTATTTTAAATATTTTGTTTTTATCTTTTCTTTATAAATATACATAGAAGAAGGATTAAAGCGGAACAATAAATGTAGACATACTTTTTATTTCATCTTCTTCAATACATATGATTAATCATTTTTATTTCTCTTGAGAATAGATCAAATTTGAAGGTTTGGACTTTCATTCATTAATTTCAAAGTCTTGCTTTGATTAGATTCAAACCCCAATTTCAATATTGAACCAAATAAAACAAAACTTCTTAAAGGAGACTAAACGAAGGCCCTAGCCAAAGAAACAAACTTGCATTGCATCCTTGAAACCCACATGCTCCCATGAAAACTCAAAAGGGAGGAAGCACCCCTTGGCATAGCAGATTGGAGCCCAATGCAATCATATGAATAAAGGCTCATAAGAACTATCCAATTAGCATTCCAAGGATAAAAATTCCTCCCAAAACCAAAAATTAAAGGTGGGTCCCCAATTTTGGGGCTAGTTGTGGAGCAGCCACAACAAATGGCGACTCTATTGGGAAACGCTCCTGAGCATTTTGGGTGAGAACCCAACCTAAAAACACACAAAACCCCAAAATTAAAAATTACAAGCATCAACAAATATCCAGAGAATGAAGAGTAGACCAAAGAAGACATGAACCATCAGAATTATTTAGCATCAGCTCAATGTGTGCAAAGTGATTCATTCCTTATCATTTGAAACCATTCAACATTCCATCATCAATTTCACATGGATGCATATGATATGATATGGATGATTCATGCAGGCTCAAATGTATTGAAAGATGCTATAATATGCACAACCTATTTTGCAGAGACTCAAACATTCTAGTACCATAAACAAACATACTAAAACTGTCTAACCCTCTTAGGACCAAATGTGTGTGCAATGAATTCATTTACCAGATCAAGAGCTTAGTTATGAACCACTACCATCCCGAACCAATGTGTGCAAGTGGACTCAGAGCTTTGGGGAATCAGATTCTCAACCTAAGTATGATGAGAATTTGACCCTATCCTTACTACTCTGATCTGAGTTTATTACCTCATCTTGACCAAAATGATTAAACCTGTTATGGATGAAACTGCAAGGCTAGCCTATCCGTTTGAGCGGTCAGAGGTCTCACTTTTAAATGAGACATGTCACCATGCATGAGCATACTCCACTGCCATTCAAGCGTCTATAGCCCCGATGGAGGTTAGCCCCATAGTCCATGATTTTGCTTTTGATTTCTTGAATCTTGGGGATGACTACCCATCCTTCTGAGGGACATGTAGTACGATCCTTACAACCCAATAGTCAATGGTGTGATGGATATGGACTATTGAATATTTTACTTTGGATTTCTTGAATCTTGGGGATGACTACCCATCCTTCTGAGGGATATGTAGTACGATCCTTACAACCCAATAATCCATGGCATGATGGAGGTAAAATCAGAGCTTTGGGGAATCAGATTCTCAACCTAAGTATGATGAGAATTTGACCCTATCCTTACTACTCTGATTTTGGGTTTTCAAGTATTGTGAAAGTGGTAAAAACCACTATTTTATGGACTATGTTGCATGATAGGATAGGCAAGAATGACTCTTTTCACCTCGCATTTTCTTCCAAGGATGGTTTTAACCATTTTTCTCAAGATGTATTTAAGATGTGCAAAACGTGCTTGGTTCAAGATAGTATTGGCATCAGTTCCCACTCTCAAGATCTTCTTAATGTATCTTGTGCAATGATCCTAAGAGAATTTGACATATTTTCGGTGATTGCCTTTGAAATATAGATGAAAATGAGAGGCAATGCGATATGAAATGTACCCTGAAATGAGGCTAAATGAGATGGAGCATGTAAAATATTTAACCCTAATTTGTAAAATTGACAACTTCATGCATCACAAGTTTCAAACGATATACTTTAATGTGTTTGTGATAATTGTGGAGCCTTTTGCAGTACAATTCTGATGTTTCACATTCTCTTGATCTTATTAAACATTCATGAGGACATGAGCTGACATCTCACTCTCAAATACTAGAAAATAACCAAAACTTGGAAGCGAATGAATACAAAACACCCAATCAACTTACAAACATTCCAAAACAAAATCCAAACCAAGAATAGATGAAAAATAGACATGCCCAAAACCAAACAAACAAAAACCAATACACCCAAGCTATATACAAGATATTAAATATTGGAAGTGAATGAATACAAACACAATCAGACTCAACATCATCAAACACAAACATATTTACATATAATACAGGATCTTTGCCTTTTCAGGCCTGAAAATAGTGCTTCAAATGTAGCCCGTTAATGGGCAAAGCTAAATCATTTCCATCCAAGGTTTTTAATCTGAAACTATTTTCACCTAGGATTTCAACAATTTGATATGGACCCAACCACAAACAATCAAACTTTTGATGATCTCCCTTCTTTTCATGACTTTTATCCCACAATAAAACTAGGTCTAAAATTTTAAATGTTTTGATTTTGGATTTCTTATCAAACCATATTTTCACTACATCTTGATGTTTGCTAAAATGAAGCATAGCCTCATCTCTTTTCTCATCAAGATGCATTAATTGCGTTAATCTAGTTTCAAGTTTATCACTAGTCCCAATATATTCTTTCATAAAATGTAACGTTTGTAACCTTAAATTTATGGGAAATATAGGATCTTGCCCATAGACTAAATGATACGGAGATGTCCCTATTGATTCTTTGGTTCTGGTCCTATCATCCCAAAGGGCAAACTTTAATTTGCTATGCCAGTCCCTAGGATTCTTTTCAAGTAATTTTTTTATCACACACAACAAGTTTTTGTTAGAAGATTCCGCTAAACCATTACCTTGTGGATAATAATTTGAAGAGAATTTCAAACTTACCATATTATCATATGCCCAATTTGCAAACTCTAAAGAAGAAAAGGCAGAGCCATTATCACTTACAATTGTGTTAGGCATTCCAAAATGAGTAACAATATGATCCTCTAAAAATTTAATGACAACCTCTGAAGTGGCATGCTTAGTAGGAATAGCTTAAGTCCACCTTGTGCAGTAGTCTGTGGCAGTAAGGATATATTTATGGGAATCAGATGAGTTGGGATTGATAATCCCAACAAAATCTAATCCCCATTGTGCAAAAGGCCTTACCTCTACCACATATTGCAGTGGCATTGCAACATTTCTTTCTCTATTGGCTGCCACTTGGCATATGTGACATGATCTCACATGAGCATGTGCGTCTTTAAACAAGTGGGGCCAATAATACCCAGCTCTAAGAATTTGGTGTGTTATCACATTTGCTGACCCATGTCCAGTTCCATACTTACCATGGAAGTCTTTGAGTACTTGGGTTGCTTCCTCTTGAGTAATGCAACGAAGGAAAATTCCTTCATGATTCTTCCTGTACAACACACCAGATTTAATCAAAAATCTAGCTGATTTTAAATGCAGTGCCCTACGTTGAGTGGAATTCAAATGAGAAGGGCACTTACCATGCAACAAAAAATATACAATATCTACGTACCATTCCTCTGTAGTGATATCATTAACCTCGTAGTTTTGGCACGTTATTGAAGGGTCAATTTCTGCGATAGCCTTGACCAAACCTTGTCCATGCACTATCTTCATGGGCTTTATCTCTAAGTCAAATTCTTGAAGGGTGGAAAGCCATTTCCCCCTTCTTTCACCTAGCTCACTCTGTAAGAACATGGACTTTACTACAGGGTCAGGAACTATAGCAAAAACTTTACTATGCACAATGTAATGCCTAAATTTTTTAATAGTTTTAAACAAGGCATACATTTGCTTGTCTAGGATAGAATACCTTAGTTTCATGTCCTTCAAAGGAGAACTCAAAAAGGCTATAGGATTTTCAATGTTGTCTTCACTTTTCTGAGTTAACACACTTGCAAAAGAATGATCTGAAGCAAATGTGTAAACATAAAATGGTTTAGCATAGTCTGGACTAATGAGAATAGGGGCTTTGGAAATAGCATCCTTGATGCTTGTGAAGGCATCCCTATTCTCACTGGTCCATTTTATCTGAACATCTTTTTTTAGCATGTCATTTAGGGGCTTGGCGATCTCGGCAAAACCTGAAATGAATTTTCTCACAAAGTTAATCTTACCGAAAAAGGACCTAAGCTCCTTTTTGCTATTAGGATGAGGAATATCCTAGATAGCGGCTATCCACTCTAGGTCTATAGCAATCCCATATTTCGAAATGACATGTCCTAACAACTTACCCTCTGTTACCCCAAAGATGCACTTTTTTGGATTTAGGGAAATTCCATGTTCCCTGCACCTTTGGAGCACTTTCCTCAAGTCTCTAACATGATCTTCCCTCTTCTTGGAGAAGACAGGAATATCATCCACATAGACAATAATGCACTTACCAATGAGCCCCTTGAATGCAAAATCCATGGCTCTTTGGAAAGTGGCTCCAACGTTCAACAAACCAAATGACATCCTCCGGTAGGCAAATGTTCCCCACTTCGTGGTGAAGGTCGTCTTCATCCTGTCATTTGGATGTATGAGAATTTGATTATATCCTGAGTATCCATCCAAGAATGACATCATTTCAGACCCATTTACCTTTTGGAGTATCTCGTCAATGGTGGGTAATGGGTAATTGTCTTTTTGGCAAGCTTTGTTCAGATTTCTAAAATCTATGCACAACCGAATCTCTCCACTCTTCTTCCTAACAGGGACAAGATTAGCCACCCATGTGGAATGCCTAATAGGGAAGATGATTTTGGCTTCCAGCAGCCTCTTCACTTCCTTCTCTATCAGGGGCTCTAGGATTGGGTTAACCATTCTTTACCTCTATCTAAAAGGCTTGGAATCAGGCTTCAGAGGAATAGTATGCATGATTACATTCGGGTCATAAGTTTTTAGCTCTTCATAGCTCCAAGCTATGCAATCAATGTATTCTCCTAAAACCTGAGCTATTGACTCCTTCTCTCATTGTGTGCATGCCTTTGCAATGAACACTTCACGTGGATCTACTGCACTCCCCAAATTGACTGAATTGCATGATTCCTTGGGGGATGGTATTTTTCTTTCTTTTTTCTTTTGATATCCAATATCAAACAACTTTTCTAGAGAGGCCCTATCACTTGGCATCTCGTTCCATACTCTGGTTGTTCCTACTTCTACTTGCCTCCTCTCTTCTTCGTCTATAACCTGATTTTCAAATATACCAGAATTAGTGACAAAACTAAAAATGTGTCTATCACTATCAAAGACCTGTAAATTCGTGACATTGTCTGGTATGGAGGGGCAAGGCACTAACTCTATGGAAATTTTTTACATTTTTTATGGTCAGCAAGCGAAAGCATGTTGGCCGCTATGGCTAACGAATCAGCCATTTTATTATTTTTTCTTGAGATGAGGGAAATATTGAAAGCATCAAACTCATTAATTAATTCCCTCACTCTGGTTTTATAGAGGTTCAACCTCTTGTCTCTACAGGTATACTGCTCCTTGACCTATTTGACTACTAACTCTGAGTCTCCCGATGCCTTAAGGCATTTTACCTTTTCTCTTAGGGCCAACTAAAGTCCAAAAATTAGGGCTTCATACTCCACCACATTATTGGTGGCTAGGAGAACTGTAATCTGTAGGCAGCAAGCAAAGGCTTACTACCAGGACATGTGAGCTCTACCCCAGCTCCCGCACCTTGTTTTGATTTGGACCCATCAAACTTTAGGGTCCACACCCTCTTGTTTTCTTCCAAAGTACAATGGTAAAGATTATCATTTTGGGACCCTTCGGCTATGTCCTCTATGTCAAAATTGTAAACCCCTAATTCTATTTTAGTAAACTGAATCTCATTGGGTTTATTATACTCTATAATCATCTCCCTAAGTCTAGGCTCTCTGTCTACCCAAATTTGGTTTGCAACTCCTCTCCATGGCAACCACATATGGGAGGAATCAGTCACCACATAACCATTGAGATTTCTGCTCCAATCCCTACCCAAAACCATGCCATACTTGGCAGCAATATTTAGCACAAGGATATCCGTGTAATGTTGGACCCTAGGCTCTAAGTTGATCTGAACTAGGACATATTTTACAACACCTACTACATCCACCATAGATCTGTCCAATTGGACCACTTTGCTATTCGAATGAACAGGCTTAAGTCCTAGCTTTTGGCTTATCTCAAGAGGCATGATGTTGGCCGAGGCACCATAATCAATCAAATAGTTGTGTAAATTCTTGCCTGTGATCCTAACAGTTATGAGAAAATGGGGTACCTCTGGTTTCTCTTTCATCATAGCAAGTTGGGGTTCTACAGATTTAACCTCATGAATTTGACTCAGGGAATTCAATCTCTTCCCCATGATTTTATCCTACCCCAACAATTGAGAGACCTCATACATTGAGATATTGGCCTTGGTCCTTTTCATGTCTTCTTCCAAGTCATAAGTGGATGTTCCAGGATTTGACACTTTTGGCATTGTCCTAGGTGCTTCCAAAAATGGAGGTGGTGGATTCACATCACCTTTTGTATCAGGAGGAACTAAAGGGTTGTTTGGGGGAGTAGAGGAGGTTTTGGGATCCTTAGAACTCCTAGTAAAATACTTGTGATTAGCTTTCCCAAAATGTCTAGCGGCCTGGGCTTCCAAAGCTTCATCCTCTTCCTCTCCTAACACATTCATATCTTCCTCCATCTCATCATTTTCTAAATAATGAATGACTTCAGACACCAAAGAGTCTGACTTTCTATGGCAACAATGATGCATTTCCTCATCACATGACTCTGACTCATCACAATCCCCTAACGCATCAGCCTGATTGGCTACCGGATTGGGTACACGCCCATTGTTAGGCTACGTATTGTACGGTCCTGTTCTCCTATGGTCATGGTTTCGATTGGGCATGGGATTTTGGGCAACTTGTTTCTGTAACCGAATGATGTCATTGCCCTATTTGATGGTCATTCTCTTGAGCTCTTCCAGCTCAAAATTGGATCCTTGTGGCTGGGGCATGACAGCCCCAGATCCACTGACATTTTTGACATTAGCAACCTCTAGATTAGGCACTAAGGTTTGACTCTGGGTGTTTTGGGTCCACCATGGACCCTTGGCCTGAAGAGGTGCAACCATGGGATAGGCATTTGAGGCTTGAGTACTACTCGCCTCAAATCTTGGTAAGGTTATCTGATTATCAACCATCATTTGCGAAGTGGGTGGAATGGCAACACTAGGGTATGTCAAAAAATATGGAAGCGTGGGAGCGAATGGGTATGACTGATGATATGGCAAAGCATTCATCATGGGCATCTGAGGTGTCACAACTTGATTCATCATGGCAAATTGATTGTAAGGGCCATATTGCCCTAACATGGGAAATTGAGGCATAGTGCCACCTTGCGGTGTCATTTGTTGCTCAATAGTCATGGCTTCAGCATAGGCTAAGGCCAACGTTGTAACTTGAGGATTTCTCCTGGTAAACATGGTTGTCATCGGGTCTAAGGCTGCGAGGTATAATTGCAATGCCACAACAACGTCTATTGCAAAATGACGAGTCACGTTTGTGTAAAGCTTTTGGAATCTGGCATTAAATGTTCTGATAGGTTCATTAGGATACCTCTTGCATGACACGAATTGGTTATACATGATGGTAGGATCTAGCAATGACCTAAATTGATTAACAAAGGTAGCTTCCAACTGGGCCCAAGATGTAATGGACCCTGCAGGAAGATTCTTGTACCATTCATGAGCCATTTGGTCAAAGCTATTAGGGAAGAGTCGACAAGCGACGTCTTCATGACTGACTCCCTACCTAATCATATGGTCCTTGTAAATTTGAACGTGCTCTTCAGCTGAAATGGGACCATCATGGACAAACTTAGGGATAGACCTCTCAAGGTGCCTAGGTATGTCATGGACATCCCCAGGTATACTTAACGGAGAACTTTGGGTACCAAACCAGGGAACTGGTTGTTGTTGCTGCTGTTGTTGGGCCATATTAACCAAAGGTAATGACCCTACTAAAGTAGTTGACACACTCGGGATGACGGAGATGGGTACACTTGATGTAGCTCTTGCGGTGGAACTAATGGGTGCACACCCACTAAAGTTATTCAGATTCAGAGGTCTGAGAGCTAGCCTTTCCAAATCTTGGCAAAGCATCTCTAAACCTAATGTATCATAAGGCTCGGACGGGATTTCGATCTCCTAGATTTTGTATCTCGATTTTCTAGGTTTGGGAGAAAGACTTTGAAAAATGGTTTCCTCAGTGGTTTTAGACCTAGTAGCAATGCGTCTAGGTGGGTCCAGCTTGGGAAACTTAAATCTATTCTATTAAGGCTTCTCACAAACTAGTCAAGAGTAACATGTTGCACCTGCAAACACAATACTGTTGAACCAAAACTGACCACGTTAGCATTAGCAAAAAACTAAATCACAAAGCATAAAAGAAGGCCCTCCTTCTAGCGCCAAAATGTTGAGTGTATATTTTTCCCAATTGCAAAATATCACCACATGCAGAGTATTGAACAGAAAACTCCCTCTTGAAAAGAAACCAAATGACAAACATTCAACTTCTCCAAGGTTCTGGTAAAATATCTAAAATATTACAATAATGCCAAAAATAATTCAATGATGCATGTGACCATAAACAAGGGGCCTTTGTTGGTTCTAAATAATGCTTAGTGATTGAAAGATCTAACTAAAAGCAAATGCAAAATAAAAGTAGTTCTTTTTAGGGTTTTTTTTAAATTGGTGCTACCCTGAATCCCTATTAGTAAAGTATTTTATCTTCACTTAAAAGGTTTCAAATGATAAAATGTGGAATTGTCCACCTCATTTTAATGCTCGTGCCTTTAAGATGAAGTAAATTTTAGATAGTGGGTTCATTTTATCTTCCTTATGTTGATGCCACTACCCTAATAGTGATTAGTAGAAGTTAGCATGTTAGCAATGTTAGCAAAGTTAGCTTTCACTTCTTATCTTAACTTAATGTGAGATTGCAGGTTAGTATCCCTCCTAAACCATGTGTTTTATCTGAAAATTTAGATTAATGAAGTTTGGAGGTGCAAAAATTTTGGAAAATGACCAGAATGGAAACAACTTGAAAGCTTAACAATTCTGGAAATGGACCAGAATAGAAGTGAAACTGAAAGGAAATTAGCAAAAATTTTGGAAAAGGACCAGAATGGAAATAAAAAGAAATTAGCAAAAATTAGCCAATATTTTTGGCAAGCTTTGTTTATATTTCTAAAATCTATGCACAATTGAATCTCTCCACTCTTCTTCCTAACAGGGACAATATTAGCCACCCATGTGGAATGCATAACAGGGAATATAATTTTGGCTTCCAGTAGCCTCTTCACTTTCTTTTTGATAAGGGGCTCTAGGATTGGGTTAACCGTTCTTTACCTCTGTCTAAAAGGCTTAGAATCAGGCTTCAGAGGAATAGTATCCATGATTACATTCGGGTCATAAGTTTTCAGCTCTTCATAGCTCCAAGCTATGCAATCAATGTATTCTCCTAAAACTTGAGCTATTGACTCCTTATCTCGTTGTGTGCATGCCTTTGCAATGAACACTTCATGTGGATCTACTGCACTCCCCAAATTGACTGAATTGCATGATTCCTTGGGGGATGGTATTTTTCTTTCTTTTTTATTTTGATATCCAATGTCAAACAAATTTTCTAGAGAGGCACTATCACTTGGCATATCTTTCCATACTCTGGTTGTTCCTGCTTCTACTTGCCTCCTCTCTTCTTCATCTATAACCTGATTTTCAAATATACTAGAATTAGTGACAAAACTAAAAATATGTCTATCACTATCAAAGACCTGTAAATTCGTGACATTGTCTGGTATGGAGGGGCAAGACACTAACTTTATGGAAATTTTTTTATATTTTTTATGGTCAACAGGAAAAAACATGCTAGCCACTACGGCTAATGAATCAACCTTTTTATTATTTTTTCTTGAGATGAGGGAAATATTGAAAGCATCAAACTCATTAATTAATTCCCTCACTTTGGTTTTATAGAGGTTCAACCTCTTGTCTCTATAGGTATATTGCTCCTTGACCTATTTACTACTAACTCTAAATCTCTCGATGCTTTAAGGCATTTTACCTTTTCTCTTAGGGCCAACTAAAGTCCAAAAATTAGGGCTTCATACTTTGCCATATTATTGGTGGTCGGGAACTATAATCTGTAGGTAGCAAGCAAAGGCTTACTACCAGGACATGTGAGCTCTACCCAGCTCCCGTACCTTGTTTTGATTTAGACCCATCAAACTTTAGGGTCCACACCCTCTTGTTTTCTTCCAAAGTACAATGGTAAAGATTATCATTTTGGGACCCTTCGGCTATGTCCTCTATGTCAAAATTGTAAACCCCTAATTCTATTTTAGTAAACTAAATCTCATTGGGTTTATTATACTCTATAATCATCTCCCTAACTCTGGGCTCTCTGTCTACATGGATTTGGTTTGCAACTCCTCTCCATGGCAACCACATATGGGAGGAATCGGTCACCACATAACCTTTGAGATTTCTACTCCAATCCTTGCCCAAAAACATGCCATACTTGGCAGCAATATTTAACACAAGGATGTCCATGTAATGTTGGACCTTAGGCTCTGAGTTTATCTAAACTAGGACGTCTTTTACAACACCTACTACATCCACCATAGATCTATCTAATTGGACCACTTTGCTAATCAAATGAATAGGCTTAAGTCCTAGATTTTGGCTTATCTCAAGAGGCATGATGTTGGCCGAGGCACCAGAATCAATCAAATAGTTGTGTAAATTCTTTCCTGTGATCCTAATAGTTATGAGAAAAGGGGGTACCTCTGGTTTCTCTTTCATCATAGAAAGTTGGGGTTCTACATATTTAACCTCATGAATTTGACTTGAGGAATTCAATCTCTTCTCCATGATTTTATCCTACCCCAATAATTGAGAGACCTCATACATTGAGATACTGGCCTTGGTCCTTTTCATGTCTTCTTCCAAGTCATAAGTGGATATTCCAAGATTTGACACTTTTGGCATTGTCCTAGGTGCTTCCAAAAATGGAGGTGGTGGATTCACATCACCTTTTGTATCAGGAGGGACTAAAGGGTTGTTTGGGGAAGTAGAAGAGGTTTTGGGATCCTTAGAACTCCTAGTAAAATAATTGTGATTAGATTTCCCAAAATGTCTAGCGGCCTGGGCTTCCAAAGCTTCATCCTCTTATTCTCCTAACACATTCATATCTTCGTCCATCTCATCATTTTCTAAATAATGAATGACTTTAGACACCAAAGAGTCTGACTTTCTTTGGCAATAGTGATGCATTTCCTCATCACATGACTCTGACTCATCACAATCTCCTAACGCATTAGCCTAATTGGCTACCATATTGGATACACACCCATTGTTAGGATGCGTATTGTATGGTCCTGTTCTCGTATGGTCATGGTTTCGATTGGGTATGGGATTTTGGGAAACTTGTTTATGTAACTGAATTATGGAATTGCCCTATTTGATGGTAATTATCTTTAGCTCTTCCAACTTTGAATTATATCCTTGTGGTTGGGGCATGACGGCCCCAAATCCACTGATATTTTCAACATTAGCAACCTCTGGGTTAGGCACTAAGGTTTGAATCTGGGTTTTTTGGGTCCACCATGGACCCATGGCCTGAAGAGGCGCAACCATGGGATAGGTATTTGAGGCTTGAGTACTACTCACCTCAAATCTTGGCAAGGTTATCTAATTAGCAGCCATCGTTTATGGAGTGGGTGGAATGGCAACACTAGGGTATGTCAAAAAATATGGAAGCGTGGGAGCAAATGGGTATGATTGATGATATGGCAAAGCATTCATCATGGGAATATGAGGTTTCACAACTTGATTCATCATGGCAAATTGATTTTAAGGGCCATATTGCCCTAACATGGGAAATTGAGGCATAGTGCCACCTTGCAGTGTCATTTGATGCTCAATAGTCATGGCTTCAGTATAGGCTAAGTCCAACATTGTAACTTGATAATTTCTCCTGGTAAACATGGCTATCATAGAGTCTAAGGGTGCGAGGTATAATTGCAATGCCATAACAACATCTATTGCAAAATGATGAGTCACGTTTGTGTAAAGCTTTTAGAATCTAGCATTAAACGTTATGATAGGTTTATTAGGATACCTCTTGCATGACATGAATTGGTTATACATGATGGTAGGATCTAGCAATGACCTAAATTGATTAAAAAATGTAGCTTCCAACTAGGCCCAAGATGTAATGGACCCTTCAGGAAGATTCCTATACCATTCATGATCCATTTGGTCAAAGCTATTACGGAAGAGTCAACAAGCGACGTCCTCATGACTGAATCCCTACCTAATAATATGGTCCTTGTAAATTTGAACGTGCTTTTCAATTGAAATGGGACCATCATGGATAAAATTAGGGATAGACCTCTCAAGGTGCCTAGGTATGCCATGGACATCCCCAAGTATACTTAACAGAGAACTCTGGGTACCAAACTAAGGAACTGATTGTTGCTGCTGCTTTTGTTGGGCCATATTAACCAAATGTAATGAACCTACTAAAGCAGTTGATACACTCGAGATGACGAATATGGGTACACTTGATATAGCTCTTGCGGTGGAACTAATGGGTGCACACCCACTAAAGTTATTTAGATTCAGAGGTCTAAGAGCTAGCCTTTCCAAATCTTGGCAAAGCATCTCTAAACCTAATGTATCAGAATGCTCAGATGGGATTTCGATCTCCTGGATTTATATCTCGATTTTATAGGTTTGGGAGAAAGACTTTGAAAAATGGTTTCCTCAGTGGTTTTAGACCTAGTAGCAATGCATCTAGGTGGGTCCAACTTGGGAAACTTAAATCTATTCTATTAAAGCTTCTCATAAACTAGTCAAGAGTAACATGTTGCACCTGCAAACACAATACTGTTGAAAAAAAAATAACCACATTAGCATTAGCAAAAAACTAAATCACAAAGAATAAAATAAGGCCCTCCTTATAGCACCAAAATGTTGAGTGTATATTTTTCCCAATTGCGAAATACAACCACATGCAGAGTATTGAGCAGAAAACTCTCTCTTGAAAAGAAACCAAATGACAAACATTTAACTTCTCCAAGGTTCTGGTAAAATATCTAAAATATTACAATAATGCAAGAATTAATTCAATGATTCATGTGACCATAAACAAGGAGCCTTTGCTGGTTCTAAACAATGCTTAGTGATTGAAAGATCTAACTAAAAGCAAATGCAAAATAAAAGTAGTTCTTTTTAGGGTTTTTTTAAATTAGTGCTACCCTGAATCCCTATTAGCAAAGTATTTTATCTTCACTTAAAAGGTTTCAAATGATAAAATGTGGAATTTTCCACCTTATTTTAATGCTCGTGCCTTTAAGATGAAGTAAATATTAGATAGTGGGTTAATTTTATCTTCCTTGTGTTGATGCCACTACCCTAATAGTGATTAGTAGAAGTTAGCCTGTTAGCAATATTAGCAAAGTTAGCTTTCACTTTTTATCTCAACTTAATGTGAAATTGTAGGTTAGTATCCCTCCTAAACCATGTGTTTTATCTAAAAATTTAGATTAATGAAGTTTGGAGGTGCAGAAATTTTGGAAAATGACTAGAATGGAAACAACTTGAAAGCTTAACAATTCTGGAAATGGACCAGAATAGAAGTGAAACTGAAAGGAAATTAGCAAAAAATCTGGAAAAGGACCAGAATGGAAATAAAAAGAAATTAGAAGAAATTCTAGAAAAGGACCAGAATGGAAATAAAATAAAATGAAATTCTGGATGGACCAGAATGGAATGATTGAGTGCTTGAAATAAAATGAACTTAACAAAAATAAATCAAAATGCAAATTTGGTTAGCTGAAAAGTCAAATTCTGAATTAGTTTAGCAAGCTCCTCCTTGCAAAATCCCAAGTTATGAGGTAATCATAAAACAACCTGAATTAATAGACCTGTAACATAAGCACAATACCATTAAATCAAGTGCGAGACTCAAAGGAAACATAGAGAAACTACATCATCTTGACCTTCGCCTATTGCAACCCATTTCATGGCATAAGACAATGGCTAGAAGTCACTAAAATGCAAAAATGATAAGACACTAAAAATGTTAGTTTTATGATAAAAAAACCCTCCTTTTGATTTTGCTCACAAAAGTTTGCTACCCTTTCAAAATTAAAAAAAAAATGCTCTTTCTTATTGCCTTTCGGAATGTTACATCATTTCCAGCCCCCTTTCAATACAATGCCTCATTGGAACATTTAAGATTTTATCCCAATGATTCGTTTCTACTTATTTTTTTCATTAATCAAATGTGTGAAAGCTATCATTATTACAACTGAAACGAATGAACTCCCTCAAAAAAACCCTTCCTCTTCTTCATAATTTTAAACAAAATAAATATAAAATATAAATGCAACTTTATATTTTATTTTCTTTTCTTTTAATCCCTTTTAACATTATAAAATGAAGCACAAAAATAATAAAAAAACAATATTAAATCTTTACCTCCTTATGACTCCCTTAATGTCATAACATTAAATCAAAATAAATCTTGAATCCCCTTATATCTCCTTTAATATTCACGATATCCCAAAACAACAATACAAATCACCATTAATAACTCCTCTTATTATAGATGTTCAAACCATAAGCTTTAAAAAATTTAATAAACTAAGCTATGACTCAAGGGCATGTAATGAACACAGATATTTCACCTATATCAGAGGAGTCCCCCTTCCATACTACAATGTCGCCCATCGACTTTTCCTGTTTACTCTCGGTGCTCGACATCAATGCCTGCGTTCATCCGAACTTTGACAACAGAAATCCAAACGAATGCGGGAGCACCTTTCTGCTTCTTGTAGCGAAATGAGTGAAGTTTTTAGGGTTTGATGGTGTCGCCTACTCTCTACTACGTTCTAAACTTAGATAGTATCTCCGGCAGTATTTTTGCTGACCTAAACATAACGGCCACCATAATCTCGCATGTCTATTTTCCGAGCCTCCTGTACCAAGCCTTCCGATTTTAAAAGATACAGCTGCCAGCGACCTCGTCTGTCATTTTCTCATCGATACTGCTATATCTGATATTTCGCCAGACTTATCACTGTGCGTTGTCAATAATTTGACTACCCGCCATGTCATCGACACTTGAACGTATCCATGTTGCCGTTGTATTGTTGCCACATCAACATTTCGGTCGTCCGCCCAATGAACATACAACCCGAACTTTGCTTCTATGTCAGTAGAACAGGTGAAACCTACGCCCTGTCCATCATTCGACTATCTTAAGACCACTGCGTTGCTAAATCTATGTCAAATTCACCACGCGAAATCAAGTTGCTATTCTATTCATCACCGAATCCATTCAAAATCACCCTTGCTATCGTATGTCTTCGATGAATAAGTGACGAATAGCGTCTACCTTGCCCATGGTTTCTAATTGTTTCTCTGTCGCAAATTTATTCATTCGTCGGTTTCGATGGACCACGCTATTCATAGCGCATCTTTCATCTAATTTGTCAGGTGTGATAATGATGACTCCCGTTTGCCGAGATTCCTCCTCGACGTCGTGGTTGATGTTGCTCCTATGTCATTAGTATCTTCAATATAAACTTAAGGCTAGAGAATGTGAAACTTTACTTTTATACATATAAAAAAAATAAAATAAAGCAAAGTTTATATTTTGTTTATCCTTTCATTATTATTATTATATACAATAAATATATATTATAATAATAATAATTTATTCATTTTTATTTTTATTTCTATTTAGTACTTATTTTATATATAAATATATATAGTATTCAACTATATATAAAAATATATATATACAACTTCTTCTTCTTTTTTTAACTTTTTTTTTTAATATTTTGTTTTTATCTTTTCTTTATAAATATACATAGAAGAAGGATTAAAGCGGAACAATTAATGTAGGCATACTTTTTATTTCATCTTCTTCAATATATATGATTAATCATTTTTATTTCTCTTGAGAATGGATCAAGTTTGAAGTTTTGGACTTTCATTTATTAATTTCAAAGTATTGCTTTGATTAGATTCAAACCCTAACTTCAATATTGAACCAAATAAAACAAAACTTCTTAAAGGAGACTAAACGAATGCCCTAGCCAAAGAAATAAAATTGCATTGCATCCTTGAAACCCACATGCTCCCACTCAAAAGGGAGGAAGCACCCCTTGGCATAGCAGATTGGAGCCCAATGCAATCATATGAATAAAGGTTCATAGGAACTATCCACTTAGCATTCCAAGGATAAAAATTCCTCCCAAAACCAAAAATTAAAGGTGGGTCCCAAATTTTAGGGATAGTTGTGGAGCAGCCACAACAGTCCCACTCTGCCTCTAGCCTCACCTACTCCTCATTATAACCTAGAGGTCTCTCTAGAACCTCCTCCATATCATCCCTACCACCATCATCACCTCCAATCTCTAGAGGCTTCTTTGCTACATACCTTGCCTGCATGCTAGATCAATGATGTCTCTAACATCGTCGAGCCTCCTCTATTGCTACCTCATCCTCATATTCACCACCGTCCTAGATCACCTGACTCAGCACCCATGGAGGTTGTGAAGCAAACCAAGCCTCATACTCTACTGTGGTCTCAACATCATCCATATTCGAGAGATCTATCTCCTCATTCTCTATATAATCTACCCGTAACTCCTCCACAAATGGTAGACTTGACTCATCCAATCAACACCTATAGAGAACTAGAGTCTTAGGTACTCCATACCTCAGTCCAAACTATCATAGCATCCATGAGAACTAGATTAGATCCACCTCACTCCTGTGCCACCGAATCATCCATCTAGTTTATCGAGTCCTCCATAGCTTCTCTCCATCACTAGGCCACCTAGCCTCTTACCATGGAATCCAATACACCTGATCTAGTGTTAGAACTATCCATGGATATTTGTACTCTTAGCCATTACAACTAGGATTAATCGACTACACCTCCTTAGTAACCCACCACCTCAAGGCATTGGGCTAATCCCTATCCCACTCCTCACAAGGCAGGCCCACAAGATGAGCCATACTAAAGTTATCCCAATCCCAATATTACAACAATACATTGTAACCCAACCCATTTCATTCCTTCCTCCTCACCTCATAAAGCTCCACATACATCTGGACTAGCTAAGCAGATGCCCATGCATACAATTGAGGCTCATTGATTATATCATACACCAACCTAATCATGTTCCAAGGGAACCAATATTTGGTGATATTGTGCACTACTATGTTTGCTAACGGGAACATGACCAAGGTGGATAGGGCCTCCAACTCCTTATTAGCATACATGGCCAAGTATCTTATCCCTCCACACCTCACACTCACATCCCTCCATCCATATCCAAAAATCTATGTCATCTCATACTCCTTATCGTGTCCACCTGGGATATACAACCCCTACACTAGCAATTGAAATATGCGATACACATCTTCCAGGGTCACCATCATCTCCCTTATCAAGAGCTAGAAGGTCCCCTTATATGGATCCCACCTTTCTACCAAGGAAAAAAGGTACCCCTTGTCAGCCCGCACCACCTCAATCCATGCAACTTGACCAATCCCATATCCTTCAGCTTATCCTAATTGGCCTTATGCAAGACCATTCTAACCACTAGTATAATGGGTGAGAAATAGTGTCGAGCCTCTAAGATCCTCAACTGTAAAACAAGCATAAACACAAATGCACATTACCATTATTTTTATTACATAATAAAAAACATTTCAAAACATGTAAAAAAGCAAAAAACATTGTAACTCCAAACAAAGAGTGTCAAGGGCACTTACCTCATCCACATATGCCTCCATGCCTTCTATCGCATCCACATCCTCCATTGCTATCCCTCCATTCTTCCATACTCTCTTTACATCACTCACTCTCATCAGATGCTACTTTTGGAACTCACGAACACAAGAATAAATCCAAATTCATCCCTACAGGCCTTTTATAGCTGATTTTTGTGCACTCAAATACCCATGGGTGTCTATAGAGCACAACAAAACACTATCCAATATTTATAGAGTGGTAAACACTCTCTTGCATTTGTGCCTATTGTGGATGTTGGCTGATATCTGGCTCTAGAATGGTGTAAAAATACCAAACAACTCAAAAACATAGCTTACCTCCATATAATCACCTCAAATTTCATCCATGCATCCATTTCATCATCACATCGTGTTTTGTGAAAGCAAAAACTAATTTGGGAGCTTAATTTTTGTTTACAACCAAAAGTCACGAAAGTGCTCAACAATCTTCAAAACATCTCAAAACGGTCCAAAACTTCACAAAATAACCACATTCATCATCTCCATTATTCATCACATCATTTCATCACATTTTATGATCAAATGGATTGATTCAGGCAGTTAAACCTTGTTTACGATCAAAAAGTCATAAAATTATCCAAAATTGCTTCAAAAACATTTCAAAACAATTCCAAGTTTCACAAAATCATCAAATTCATTTACCAATGCATCTCCATCTCTATTTTACATCATACATTTTCATACCACTTTGCCAATAATATTATCATTGCATTTTCATTCCACATTTGTCAATTCCACTCACAATTATCAAGCAAAACTTGTATCTAGTGGTTTACTGATGAGTGTCAACAATTCATCATTTGATTTTATGTTTTGTCAATCCAAGGCGGTGTCTAAGGCTATATACGAAATAAGGTTCAAGCGGGTTGAAGATTAGTTCATCTAGATAACAAGATTTATTTGTGAAATAGATGTTTGTGGAGGTTTTTTGAGGTCACTTCTAATCCCAACGTGCATGAATTGAAGCTACTACAATGCAAGAATTGAAAACTACTTCTAAGACTTGAAATTGAAATCTAACTACAATTGCAAGAAAGGAAATAACATAAATTGAAATGTTGCGGAATTGAAACCTATATTACTCTTACAGAATTGAAACAACTAAATTGAAAGGGTTATTTAAATAAAACATTCATGCTAAAAAATATCAGTGTCCTACTACAAAAGGTTATCATATTTCTACTGTAGGGACTAACAACAAAATAAAGTTGTTGAAAACTTGTAAAAATTGCAAAAATAGGAAAAATAGGGAAACTGCAAATCTATGCTATTTTTTAGTTGACCACACACATTCTACTCAAATCACACTTTGAAAGCATAAAAATATTGCATTAAATCAAAAATAGAGGTTAGTCTATTCTACAACAATAAGCAAGAATTGACAAGCATTCTGGTAAAAGTGTTGCAGCAAGAATATCAGAAAAATATATCTTAATTAGTCCTTCCTCCAAGCCTGAAAGTGGCCCTTTCTTTTTGATCTAAAATAAGGTAAGAAATTACTGCTTAGCTACTCAAAATTCACGCTCAAATCATAGGCAAATTATGATAAAAAGTTGCACTTTTATTCACTATCAAATCATGTTACATTGCTACAAGAAAAAACTCCGCTATTGGCTACATATTACTATCAAATCTTATTACAATTCCTTATTTTCCTCTAATAATTTTCTACCAGCTCAACCCATGAGGGAGTTGTGTTATTTATAATATTTATTACAACATGCTCATTTTAAAAATCAATTGCCTTGTTGTTTATCAATGATTGATTACAAAGGCTACAACTTAGTCTAAATCAGGACAAAAATTACTATAGTATGCATTTATTGGCTCCTCAATGCATTCATAGCAATGGGGATGAGTTGGTATAGGTTGGAAAAAGTCTATTACACCTGTAATCATCTTCAAATACATTTTATCAGATGAATTGGGTGCAATTTTCCTTGTTTGGGCTAAACGTGTGATCTTCCCTATCATTCCAAAGATCTTTAGAATATATGGTAGCATAAATACTATTTGTGCTCAGCTGCAACAAAAATGGACATTGAAGTTGGTTCAAGAGGATAGGACATATCCCCTATCCTTCCTTTACCAGTTCCAATAGTTTCTGCTTGTTCATGTTGATAAATTCCAAGTCACCCTATAAAGTGACAGGTGGCTGGAATTTGTATGAGTTGTTTCCTGCAATTTCCTGTTTTCTGCATAGTCTTGGAAGTTTGGAACCAAATATAATTTCAAACCATTTGGAAGGTGGAAAAATTATTTAAAAAACATTATGGAGTGATAAACATCAACATACATCATATTGCTATTTCAATCATACATTTTATTCATTAAACAATCACACAAAAATAGTGCAATAGTGCATAAAAATAGTCAAAATAGAGTACTATGTCCCTATGCAGATTAATCATGCAAAAATTAATATATAATGCATTTATTTCATCTAATTAACATAAAATATCATCACATAAGGTTTTTATGAACCTAAAATATGTCAAAAATGAGGTAATTTCTTGCCTCATAATTCCCTCCAACCTAACCTAATGCATGCCTTCATGCATTTTGATGGGCTATAGAGGCACACAAATCCAACTCCTTGTACCTACTTTCCAAAAATAACACATCTCCAATGTAGTATCCTCTACTCTATTCTAGCTGTGTGAGCCAGTTCTAAAATTGCTCATCTGGTTGAGGGTCAATGTCAAAGAAATATGGTACATGAGTTATAATGGTAGGTGGCCTGAACCTTAAACCTATCCATTGATGTTTAAGTTCTAGGATGGTTCATATTACTACCACTGCTCTCCTTCTTGACCATAAAAAATTGGTGGGTGACATTGGTTCTCTCTTCTGTAGAGAAATCGATAAATCTGCCCATCTTAGTTTACAAGTTGTCAAGGCATTTGTGAAGTTTCCTACATAGAAATTCTGAAAACAAGTCACGCAATATTTGATATTGTTTAGATAAGTAAATATAATTTTTGGTTTATCCATCATATTAAAATATTAACTTGTGGAGATTTTGTGGCTTGGTTGAATATGACTTATCAGAAGTTCAACTTTTAACTCACCTTCCTTATTTCACCTCTTCCCCTGGTCCCAGTATATATAATTTTATAGAGTGGACACAAAATACCTTAGTTGTACATCCCCTATGAAAATATGAGGCAGGAATTCCACATCCTTTTCCATGAAAAACTTATGTAGGAATATTTCACACATCAAATTCTTTTGTTATTCTGGGCTATGCAGGTAAGCATCTAAAAAGTCTTCAACAATGGTTAAGTCATAGGAAATATTAGAGTGAATATGCATTACCTGCCAATGAAGATATTTCTCCTTCAAAATTAGGCTATACAATTTGGTCGACCTCCTACATTATACTAGGTATTTTGTAGCCTGGCAGAGATACTATACTTTTTTCTACAACTTATTCACTTATGCAATTTTTACCTTAATTTGTTGCTCTAATGATTTCAAGGTTACGACATGGGCTTCCAATTTTTGACAAATGAAGCACCTATTTTGCAATATCATCATTATACTTCACCAATAGAACAATCTGTGGTGGTCTCACCATTGGTGGATTTTTGGGCAACAAATCAACTTGAATCCCAACTTCTATCATTTGAACTCTACGCATAACTGATGGAAAAACTTGTTCAGGGGCCTCATGCAGATTTATACTTATTTGTCTTGTAGCTTTTTGAAGGTCTTTGGCCTATTTATTTGATGATTTTGGCCCTTCTTGCTGTTGTGGACTATTAGCTAAGTGTTCATATGGATTTCCTGCTTGTTTCATAGTGTCTTCGAAATGAGGGTGATCTTCTCTGGAATGTTTCAGAGCTTCAATAGATTGCTTTGGAGCTTCATTTTTAGGCTCATAATCATCCTCAATTTCCAAATTATCTTGAGAAAATTTATGCTTGTCCATTGCTATAGTCTTTTCATCCTACTGAGGGTTCTGATTTCAATTAATTTCTTCTTCTCCTACCCTCATTGCTAATGGTTCCACACTTTCTACAGGGTTTATCAAAATAAAATCTGGTACAGGTGCAATTACCTCAGATTGTTGTTCTGGGGTAGGTTCTACAATTTGAGGAGGGGGTTATGGATTATCTTCTAGTGCTACTTCTTCTTTATTCTACTCTGCTAATTTCAATAAAATCTTTGTAATATCCTCTCCAACATAAGATACTTTAGGTTGTGCTTCATAATGTGCCAACATGATTTTTAATCTTTCCACCTCCTGCTGTAATTGTAAACTTTGTTTATCTTTTTTTGCTATGGTGTCCTCCCTTTGTTCAATCCATGTCATATGTTTTCTGATGACACTTTTTGTAGCTCTCAATTTCTCATGTACATCTTCTTCTTCTTCTTTAGACTCAAAATAATAAGTAGGCAAGTCATCCATAGGTGGTGAACTAGCCCTCCCTATATCTGAAAATGTCTCCTCTACCTGGTCCATTGGGTCTTGAGCCAGGGTATCCTATGGAGTTTCCATAACTACTATAGTTTCATCCCTTGAAGCCACTATTTTTTGCTATTTATATCTAATAGAGGATTTAGGGTTGTCTCCCTTTGCTACAATATAATGTTGATTCTTCTATCTTGGACTTCTTCTCATATGTGGTGGTGAGGGCAGTGTCTCTTCCTCCATTTTTTCCTTTTCAAGAACTTTCTCTGCAACCACATTCTTCTGAAATCTTAAAGATCTCCTTAAACCTGGTGCAAAATTGTTTTCTTTTTCATGCCCTATTGTAGGTTTAGTCAAACAAGAGTCATATTATAACTATAATGATAACAACACAACCTCTCCTTATATTCTATCCTCTACAACATCTGAAGTTGCTAGATGTTTAGAGGTTTGAATTGGAAATTTAGTGACTTTTTCAAAAAAAGTCACTCTCCTCATTTTCTTCTTTTTTGCAAGGATGTATTCAACCCTCTTCTTTCTATGCTCCCTAGTCTAAGCAGATGGTGGACCTGGAGGAGAAGGGGTTTCTACCTCAGGGGCATCTCCTTCATTATCATTATTTTTAGGGGCTTCAACCTTGTCCTCAATATTCTCCTCGTCAACATTCTCCTATTCTGCTTCTCTATAAATTATTTCATTCTAGGAAGAGAAAAACCTATCAAAACTTCAAGGATTCCCCCTGAAGTGATGTTTGCAAATAATTTTAATTAATCCATGGTATCTGGGGGGTTCCCTTACCTTCCTGATAGTGCTTCACCATATTCTACAACTCTTGGTATAGGTACAAGGGAAAATTTACCTTAACTTCAGGATGTTGGTCACCATGCCTTAAAATGGTTTAGAATTCAAAAATGGTGGCCAGACAAGACTGCATATTTTCCCTCACAAATTAGAAATTGAATTACCCAGACCACAACTTCATTCCATGATATCTACAAACTAATTCTCTTTACCCCCTTGCAGATATTGTTGTTCATTTGCATTATAGGTTTAACATCCCTTTCTTCTGAGAACTGATTAACTACTTTAGAAAGTGCATTTTTACCAGTCTTTATAATCATTAAACCTTGCAAGGGTAATTTAGTAATCTGACTTAAGGTATCAAGTGTTACCTCTATTGTCATGTCATTCATGTTGGCCTAGTTGTGTCTAAAAGTGCATGCAAAATCTAATACCAGACCTTCAAAATATTCATTGAACTTATTGAGACATGGCATCAGTCTTCCATCTTGCAAAATCTACATTACCTTAGGATATGCATGAAGGCATTCTACATTCTCTATTTTGATCTTAGTTTTGCATTCCATATTCTGCAATTATCTCTGCTTGCACCTTCGTTTGCTACAACTAAAAACTCTGCAACTTCTGCTATGTTAAGTTTTTTATTTTTGTGGCTCGAACCCTGCACCTATAATATTTTCTATGATAATTATTTACAATTTCATTGAAGCCATAGTGATTACAAGGTATGGCATGGATTTTAAGTAGTGCATGGATCAACTTCGAAATATGGCACAAACTATGGGAGATATTCAGTATGTTCCAACAGGACACATGGTGGATGAAGACTTGTTGGTTTTCTACATTTTCAAAAACCAAACGTGCATCTTGGATGATGGTCCATCTTAGGTATTGATTACCTACCATTTAGTTATGATTTTACTGAGTTGGAATATGATTATTGGTGATGACTTAGAAATTTTGTGGAATATGGATGCAAACTATTTTGGTTGTTGTACCCTAGTTTGTTGAGGCACCTCGATCTCATGGCCCAATATTGGCAATAGAACCTAGGTACACATTTTACATTGAAAACCTATTTTGACATCACTCAGCTTGATTTAGGCATGTGATTTTAGAAAATTATACCTTCACCTCATGGCTGCTTCGGATGGTGCGTTAGATAAAAACAATATACTTCCCTGATCATCCTACACATGCATACTAGGTGGTATTTTCTAATTTAAAATTTTTTCTGCTCAAGTTGAAATTCAAATCTACTCATATTTTTTCTAAAGATCTATCTCATTCCGAAGCCTTTATAATTTTTGTCAATAGTTTCTCATTTTGAAGCTCTCCTTGTTCTGAAGCTCTTCATTTTTCTATCATAAAATGAACAGAATAGTGTTTTTGTTTTAGATTATGTGTCACTTCAGAGCTCTATGAAATCCCTGTATGGATACACAATCAAAATTGTACCTGATTTCCTGAGACCGTAAAATTTTATTTATTTTTCTTTTCTATCTCACTAGATCTATAGTTCCAGAATAACAGGGAATACCTCTTTCTCCTCCCTTTGAAAGGGTTTCTATTTTGGGTTTTACCAAATCTTATAGATGTACTTATACTAACTACTAATTCTCATACACTACATACTAAATGCCTATAGTGATCAAAATGCAAGAAACACGTACCTTCTGATTTGAACACGTTATCATGCACTTTACATATGGCTATTTTTGTTTATCATTAGATGAGTTTTCTAAAACCAAAATAAAACATGTGCATAAGGTGAGTTTTATACAATGGTGGAACAAGTTTGGGTAGGTCAATTCAAGGCAAACATGCAAAAAAACCGGTTTTCATGCAATCCAATTCAACGACATCTCTAAGAAGGTTTTCACTTACTGAATTATTCATTTTTCTCTTTTTTTTTTTTCTTTTTTTTTTCATCCCTCTTTTTCATCTCTCTTTTTCATCATTTTTTCATCTTTTTTTTCACTTCTCTCTTTTCAATTTTTTTACTTCTTGGTTGTGCCCATAAATGAGTTTCATAATTTCCCTGAAATTGTGCCCATGAAGGAAGTTCACAACCAGGATTATTCTTATTTTTGTTTTTTTCTAATTTTATGATTTTTTTTACATCCCTCCATCATTCTGCTAAATCTATTGTGGAAGAGGATACCTCTTCCATTATGCATATGTCCAATTTCTCAATTTGTTGTAAGAACTCTTCTTTGGTTAGTGGTGCATGATATACCCGAAGGTGATGTCCATTTACCACTAACTTCCTCCATAAATCATCAATGGTAGAAAGACAAATTGACCCATTTTTGAATACTTCTCTAATCAGATACGGTCCAAGCCACCTAGTTTATAGCTTCCCAAGAAAATATTCATAATAAGAATCAAATAATAAAGCCCAATCCCCTTGCTACAATTGTGCAACCCTGAGAAGCATGCACTACTTATGCTACTATTCTACTTGCAATATGTAGACACCTAAAACATGTCGTGTAGGGGACTACTCATATAGGTATGCTAACATACCATATGAATGATCTTGGATAACTTCAAGGTGAAGTAGTTGTTTTAACCACTCAATTTGGGCAGAGTTGGCATACTCAGCCTTAGAGTTGGCATACTTAGCCTTAGTTGTGGTTGACACCCACGACTAATAGAGCTAGTTGCACCTCAGATCCATGGTTAGTGTTGAAACTATTTTGAATCCTGGATCGAGCCAAATTCAGTTGCAACGGTCTGAGCAACAAATTTAAAATGGTTTTGGGCGGGGAAGATTCAAGATTTTTCGTCCCAACTGATCCAAACTCTTGGAATTTGATCTTGGCTTCCCAAGCAAGCCAATATTAGAAATTAGAAAGGCTATAAGACCCCCCTTCAAATTAGGGAGAAGTATGGAATAATATTGAGTTGAAATGCAACAAAACTCTACCAAAATGGATAATGAAGTGACAACCCCTTGAGGAGAGTCAAAGTGTTGCCCAATCATGGAGTGACAAGCATGAATCCATCAATGAAGCTTCCAAAGGACTAGGAAGCATAAATCACAAAATCAAGCCAATCAAACATGAATCTCATCAAATTCAACTGCCAATCCATCTTGGGACACTAAGGTGACCCTTGATCATAAATTCCATGGAGGAATTTGTGGATCCAAGTCCTGATTACAAGAGTAAAAACACTTTTGGCTCAACCACGGCTACCAACTATGACTAACAGTGCTAGCTACACCTTAGACCTGCAGTGAGAGTTTGATCTTTAATTTCCTTTGTTTTAGCAATAGATTTCTATTTCTAGTTATGCAATTAGCTAAATCTAGCATAGATTAATGGTTTAGCAGATATTTGACTGGTCAATTTAGAATTTAGAGGTAGATTTGCTTCCATTTCCTTGCAATTATCAATTTAGACTATTTTTATGTTTTTCAAGTTCTAATGGCTAATTAGGCTTCCTAATTGCTAGATCTCATGCTTTCTTTATATGCTTTGTAGTAATTTGGTGATTTCTTGCACATATTCATAGATTTACATGCTTTCTTGCTTTTGTTATCATCAATATATGCAATTGTCTCAAAAACCTCATCAAGAGAGGCCTCCTTTGTCATTAAATCCTTTCATGTTGTTTTTTGAATGTAGGGTTTATAGGACCTAATCATTTTCAAGGCATTTAAGGTAGCATATACCTCCAATCAAAGGAGAAGAAGGCTATATTTGGCCTTAAGCAGTTCGTGTACCTTTTGAAAAGTCTACGGATTACACCTCCCCCTCATTTAGAGGGTCTTCAAAATTGTATTAAAAATTGAGTATTCCTAAGAGGGACGTATATGTAATCTATATTTGACAAAGTTTTAATAAAAGGAAACCCTATTTTCTTGTTAAATTCATTGTTGTCTATTCTTTATTGCTTTAATACTTGATTTCAATTGATGCACTAGTTAGGTGTATGATTTTTAGATCATTATAGATGGTGATCATGGTGGAAACCCCAAAAATTTCATGAGAACTGATGGATTTTTGAATGTTTTTTGTTGTAGGTATCAACTTCACTTGATAGCCATAGTACACAGTCTCCATCATGCTTGACAACCACGGCTAGCAACATATCAAAAAAGCAGACAATAATTGGCTTGTCTCTTTATTGGATGAGGAATCCAGGTAACCCTGATCCTCTATAATATTTCATCTTGCTATTTTAACTGCTATAGGTAATTATAAAACCTAGAGAAATAGTAAAGAGAAGGAATTTCCATACAATTTTTATGTTGTCTTTCAGCCGCACCTGACAGTTGTGGCTAGCTTTGTTAGCTACACATGTCAAACACAACTAAATTCTTGGCCCATGACTCTATTCCGTGGCCAACACTATTACCTGTGGTTCTATCCTATGGCTAATAGAGAACATCTATTTATAGAGTTTGCCTGTGGCTGCCCGATTAGAGGCCAATTAGAGCATTTTATATCCATTATCTAAAAATAATTCAATAATTAGATGCATATTTCTGAATATTAAAACGCTTTTATCATTAGGCATATAGGAAAGAGCATTGTATGCTTGGTGTTGCATTTTTCCTTTTTTACAAAGTATAAAATGAACACACACACACCAAGTAACACTTAAATGCTAGTGATTTGGAAGTCATATCCAACCACTAGTAGGGTTCAATGATGGTGGCAGTGATTTCCATCCGTTGGCCCAACTCCCTTGAACCTTGTACTATTGGCCAATACCAACTCCAAGATCTATCCTAACCATGCAAAATATCATGCATTCGTCTTTGGAGGGGTGTATCGCTACACACAAGATGCTCGGTGAGGATCGATAGTACCTGTGCTCCTTGCTCGGGTGTGAATTTCATCTCCATATTTTGAGGGATTTACGTGACCATGACTTTCGTTGACTATTGTTGAGCTATGAGAATACAGATGAAAACCTTAAACTATTGAGCATTACATAAATAATTTCAAATACAATGAGAGTAGTTTAAGTTTTCAACAATTTCAAAACACATCAAACCAGTGTAGGGCTCACAAACAAAATTTAAAAGAGATAATCATTCTTGTTTGCTTTGTTTGCTTTAAAATCTACATGCAAGATAATACACATCATGGTTGTAATATGGAGAGGCCTATCTTAGTGCAGAACCATGGTCAAGTCCGAAGCTCCACCCAATGCACAACACCACGCATCAAACCCTTAATCACAAGATCCTCCTAAATGATGTTTGGTGAGCATTAGAGGGAAAAAATCTATGCATGGGGGTTCTCATCAGAATACCCCACCTAGAGGAGGCAATGTACATGCCTCATGAGACAGATCTAAGTATGGAATATCTCAACATGGGGCCTTTGAGCATGAGATCATATATCACAATCGTACACCTCATGGATCCACTAGATCCACTAAAGAGTACATCATTGAGGAAGGAAATATAACCAAGTTGGTTCCCATTTGTACTCGAGTTAAGGGAGGCTCCAGGCCCTTGTCAGTTCAAAATAGACAAGTAGAAAATCTATCCATATAGGGGTAGTAAGAGAGGGTTGCTTCAAAGCATAGGCCCACACAAACTCCAAACAACAATGAACTTGGTAAGTTCACATTTGATATGTCTAAGGTTGGAGTCAATGATATGCCACCACATGAGTCGTGGTGCACTAGACAATTAGATGATATAGATAGACTCCTAGGATAGCTAGGGTATAAACCCTCAATTGCACACTCTTATTCTATGAGTTCTCATAGTGAGAGCACATGTAGGACCATTAGAGAACTAGTAGAATGCTCTAAGCATTCTCATAGTATACTTTCCCCATCGACCTATGCAGGCATAAATCATAGACAACACCAGAACGTGAATGTCATCTACATAGAAAAAGGTAAGAGCGTGGCAAATAAGTCTATTGGAGGTCACACCGACAAAGCTGCTAAGATATAATAGATCCATAAGAGACTGCATACAGATGATATTATAGATCTATCATAGAAACTGGTGTCAGAACAACGATAATAGATCTTCCAAATATCAATTGGAAGATGTTTATATAGAGCGTGAGCACCTCAAAAATGAGGATACTCAAAGACAAAGGTTGCTAAGACAACATGTTTTTTAGCAATGCATTCTTGATAAAAGGAGCATGCTGAGTGAGAGGATAGATTGGATCATACCAATTTACCCCCTCATAGTGAATATAGGGAGCACACTCATAGATGCACTACTTCACAACCCGATTTGTACCTTGAATACATTGAAACTCATACTCACCACATGAACCAAAATATGATGCAGTGCCAAGTGCTAGGACATCATGGACATACACAGTACGAAGAAGTAATAGGAGATGACCAAGAATAGGAATATCCTGAGATCTCCTTAGTATACGTGGAGGATGAGCCTAGTCCTCCACCTCAATTGAAGAAGAATTTTCCTTCGAAGGCTCCTCAATGACCTCTCAAAGAAGAGGAAATTCTATCTTCAAAGGCCTATCAAGCCTTGGTAGATAAGGTTCAAGAAATAGAGAAACAAGGGATAACTTATCAAAATCCAACCTTGAACAAAATTCACAATGAGCCTTTATACCCATCAGTGCCCATTCCAGCGTATCTCAATCACTTCGAGATGCCAAAGCTAGAGAAGTTTCAAGGAGAGGAGGATGCTCAGGAACATGTTACAATATTTATGGATATATGCTTTCAAATAGAAAGCAATAATGCTCTGTTGTTGAGAACCTTCATCACAATCCTTTTAGGCCTTGCCCAAGAGTGGTTCAATCAACTTAAGAGGCACAACATAACTAGCTTTGAATAGTTGGCTAATGCATTTCTTGAACGATTCTCCTTCGATATGAATAAGAAGGTAAACCTATCCGATATGGCTACTTTAATGCAACATGACGATGAGTTGACCATGGATTATGGGAAAATATGGATAAAGCTAATGGTAAAGTTGCCATTTTCCAATCTGACCATAGAGCTAACTCAGATGTTTAGAAAGAGTTATGTGACACATATCTTGTTACTACTACAACTGCAACAATATTAAACATTCAAGGAGGTCTTGGCACAAGCCAAGGTAATAGAGGATATCAAGTTACAAGAGGGTAACTTGAATCTCTGGAAAAAGAAGGAATGGAATAAGAAGAACACCCACAATTAGAAATAATAGACCAAGCCAACACATGTAAACCAAGTGGTGTTAAACCTCCAAAAAGGGGATAAGAGGCAAAAATAGAATTATCAAGCCCAACCTCCTCCTGCGTGATACGATCAACATAATAATAACAAGAAGGATAAGAATAAAGAACAACATCCACCTCACCAGTTCACACCTTTGTCAAAGTTGATGATGTCGATATTCCATCAACTGTGTGAGGCCAAGGCCCTCAACTTACCAGAGATTAAATTAATAGACCCTAATCAACCCAAACCAAAAGGGTATAGGGATGATCTATATTGTGCTTTCCATAGGATGAAGGGACATGACATTGAATGATGTTATAGTTTCAAACATGTAGTGCAAAACATGATAAAAAATGGTGAGTTGATTGTAGACAACCCTTAGGATCCAGACAACCAAAATATAGGGATCTTCAAAAACCCATTATCGAATCATGAGCCACCGAGGAACAATGCTGGTCATGTGAATCAAGTATGGGTGGAACCACCAAATCAAGGATTCATAAACATGGTCAATGTTGTCACACAACAAGGGAGGTATGAGTGACCAAATCCATCTCTAGATCCAATTAGAGTTCAAGTTATGTCCCCTCAAAGGCCAACGCAAAATTTTCTAGGCCCACCAACTAGACTGGTGGTGACTATCAGGAGCAGGCTAGTTCAAAGCCTATAGACAACTCTAGTAAATTTGTTGATCTATGAACTAATTTAGCAGTCTCCCAAGCATAGGGAGATTCTCATGGACATCCTAAGGTCTATCGAAGTTCAGTCCTAGGACCCTAAAGAATTTACAAACTTCATAGGGCATGTGTAATAGTGTAGTGAACTGGTGATTCAATTTAATGATCACGAGATTAAGATGGTCTCCACTACCATAGTGAAACCACCGCTACATATAATTGTGTGTTAATCACACACCATTCAAACGGTTTTTTATTGACACAGGGTCATCAATCAACATTATTACCACCAAGGCATTGATGCATCTAAAGTTACCAAATTCACACATCGTACCTTCTATCTTCACCTTGAGAGCATTTAACGATGTGTTATTCTCAATGATACGTACTATATTTCTTTTGATTTAGGTTGGACTAAATATCATCCCTATGATTTGTCATGTGATAGAAGGCACCATGCAATATAACATCCTCCTGGGAAGGCCTTGGATTAGAGAAATGCATTGCATTCCCTCGATTTTACATCAATGTATCAAATATATACATGAGAGACAAGTTCACATGGTTCCTTCCGATGAGGAGCCATTCAAATATGTGAACTTAGAAGATTTATTAGGAGATTTCATATGAGATAAGCAAAGTCTCCCCAAGATCGAAGAATGCTCCACAAGATCAATCACACACAAAAGAGGAAAACCCACAACACCAATATTAAGTGATAAAAAACTACTTCAAATGAAGAAGGGAAACATCCACTATGAAGCTCACTATATTACTCAATGATTCAACAATACAAGAATATTTCAATGTTATGCAACAATATGCATCAACATGATATATTAATATGTAGTAGACAACAACCCTATTTAAAAAGAAGCTTTTCTACTACAACCCTTTGGTATCAGAGCAGTTGGAATCTCCATCAAGTGTCTTCAATCCCTTGAGGTGAAAAACCCATTAAGGTATATATTTTTTATGTTTTAATGCATGCATTTGATATTTGGTTATTTTATGTATTTGATATTTAGGTAAAATTATTTTGCAAATCTGCCATTAGGGTTTATAGATTTATTGTGTTTTTTTTAACTAGTTGTTAGATCTTTTGCAAATGGTGTTTTCATTTTAAATATATAAATTTTTGGCATTGAGCTTTTGCTGGAAGGGTTTTGGTGCCAAACGAACCCCATGGTTGTGTCTTGAAGGCCCAAAAACCCTATTTCCATATATTATTTGCCTTATTTCGGTGAAAAATAAATCTGAGGCAAATTTTTTTATTTGGGGGCCAAATGGCCCCCCACCCATTTTGTTGTTTAGTCTGAATTATTTATTTAATTTTTTTATTCTATTTTTTTAATAAAAAAATAGTCATTTAATAAAAAAAATAGTATTTTTTTTATTATTTTGTTTTTTAAATAAAAAAAACAGTCATTTAATAAAAAAAAGTCATTTTTTATTATTCTATTTAAAAAAAAATAGTCATTAAGTAAAAAAAACAATCATTTTTATTATTCTATTTTTTATTAAAAAAATCGTCATTTAATTAAAAAAACAGTCATTTATTATTCTGTTTTAAAAAAAAAATAGTCATTTATTTTATTTTAAGACCTAATAGTCATTTTTTTTGCATAAATTGAAATGGATTTTTTATTATTGTATAATGCAACTAGAATCCTTTTATGCAATTTTTTGGCAAATTTTTAGTCAATTTGTCAAATAATTTAGACCTTATAGTCATTTTTTTTCTCACATTAACAATGGTTGTTTGTGAGTTTGCTTGTTTTGCAAGGTTATCCAAGTATGTTTTGGAGTATACAAGGAAATTTTGGATCAATTTTTTCACTCTCTTCCCCCTATTTTTATTGATTTCTTCTAATCTCTCTCAAGCATTTGCTTGAAGCATAATGTAAATTAATGTAACTTGTATCTCTCATAATGAAAGTAAAAGAGAATGAAAGTGAAAAGAGAAAAAGAGAGAAAGAGAGAGAGAGAGAGAGAGAGAGAGAGAGAGAGAGAGTGTGTGTATTTGTGTTTTACCTATTTTGCATCTCAACTAATCTAACTACTAACTTACTAACTTGCTACTAAATAATCTACTAACCAACTAACTTGCAATTTACTAATTTTCATATTAATCAAGAAGGTTAAAAATGAATCAACTTACTAACCACAAATTTAGTATTTGATTAAAATTTACTTAATCTTGCAACATAGTTTATATTTTCTAAACACCTATTGAATCCAAAAGAATCCGCTCTATCGGTAGCAAGTCCTTTTCGGGTCCTCGTACTCGTACCCTTTTGGGTAGCTTGGTTGACCTTGGGTGAGATGAATTGGCAATTCATTAGGCTATAGCAAAACCTTAAAATGAACACTAACTTACTAACTTATTGACTATCTAAAATTTAACAAATATTTTATGGTTCAATTCAAGTTAGTTTATTTTGTTGCAAGATGATTGTTATCGTTAGTTACCTTCTTATTGCAAGTTAATCTATTGCAATTTGATCTTGGTTTATTTTCTTTATTCAATTGCAATATGGTTATAGTTGTTTATTGCAAGATGGTTATAGTATTTCATGATGATGTTGATTATCTTTCATGATGATGCTTATCTCTCTTGATGATGCTTATTTTTTATTATCTTCAATGATGTTTATCTTTCATGATGATTATCTTTGATGATTGAAAAGTAGATTACTTGAAAGTTATGTTTTTTTTAATATATATGCAAGTATGTTTATCTACTTTCTTATTGCATCATTTATTTCCTTTGTCAATGCATCTTATGTTTTGATTATGTTCACTTTCTAGAATGGCTGGTCATAGAATCTCCTTCACACCTAAGCACATCCTTGATGGATTAAATTTCAGAATATGGGAACCAAGGATGAGGGCTGAATTTCAAGCAAGAAAGTTATGGCCCATTGTGAATGGAGATGAAACGATCCCAACCCAGGCAATGGCATTTGAGACATACAACAACAAGAGTCACCTTGCACTTTCCATGATTATCAATAGTGTGAGTGATGAGATATTTCTTACTATAAGCCATTGTGAGCATGCTAAATATGCATGGGATTTGCTAAAACAAGTCCATCTAGGGTCCAACACATCAAAGAAATTCACTTTATTGTCCAAAATTCTTAGCACTATGCAAGGTGAAGAAGAAAGTGCCTTGATCTTCCTCTCAAATATGAAAGACATGAGAACTCAACTATTGGCTTGTAATTTTAATTGGATAAGTGAGAAGCTCTTAAGATTTATCATTTTGAGGAACTTGTCAAACAAGTTCAAGAATTTTGTCACCATTATTGAGACTAGGCTAGAGTAAGAAGAGGATGGCATTCCTCTCAACACTCTTTCACAATTATTGATTCAACATGAAGAGTCTCTTAATAGAGACAAAGTGAATGGTCAAGTTGTCAAGGAGAAGAATGTTGCCTTGAGTGCCACTAAGGCTTCCTTCAAGAAGAAATACAAGGGAAGGAAAAATCAAAATTTCCAACCCAACAAGCCTAGAGTTGATTTCACTTGCAACTTTTGTGGCAAGAAAGGCCACAAGGAATAAAATTGTTTCAATAAGAATAAGATTGCATAAAAGGAAGAGCAAGCAAAGGCTAAGGGACAAGGACCTAAGAAATGGTTTGGCAAGGGAAAGAAAAAGAACAACAATGTAAAACACAATTCTAATAAAAATGCCTTTTTTTGTGCCCTCTACTCCATTGACTCATCTACTTCTAATGAATGGGTGTTAGATTCTGGATGTACTAACCATATGTCTTTTAAAAAGGATAAGTTTGTGGACTTTCATAAGCACTCTTCAGATTCAGTTTTCATTGGTGATAATACTAGACTTCAAGTAGAAGGTGTTGGCAATGTTGTAATTGAAGGGAAATTACTTGATAATGTCCTATATGTGCCTAACCTTAGGAAAAATTTAATTTTAGTTTTGCAATTTTCTAGAAGTAGTCACACTATTGAGTTCAATGAAACTTCATGGAGCATTAGGAAAGGCATGCTACCAATCATTACAAGTTATGTGAAGAATAATCTTTATGTGTTAGGTGATGCTCCTCCTAAAGTGTGTTTAGAAACTAATGTTTCTCCTAGTAGAAAGCTTTGGCACTTAAGGTTAGGCCATATAAACTATCAAAATATTCAAATGATGAAGTTCAAAAATTTGTTTGAAGGCTTGCCTAACATTTCACCTGTTCATGGTTTGTGTGAAACATTGCAAAAGATAAGTCAACAAGGGCCACACAAATTCTTCAACTCATTTATAAAAATATTATGGGTCCATTACATGTTAGATCACTTGGTGGTGCATCCTATATTCTCACCTTTATAGATTATTATTCAAGAATGATATTTGAGTATCTACTTAAGAATAAATCAGATTATTTTGAGACATTCAAGGAGTTCAAGGCTTTGGTATAAAATCAATGAAGTGTAGTTACACTTGTGTGATGACAACTTCATCTTTATGAGGTGTTTTGTGCTATATATATGAGTTGATATTTGGTGGTATAATTGCTTTTTGTATATCTTTTGAACATTGTACTTTCTGTTGTTCTTGTGCAACTTTTGTACATGTTACTTTGTAGATGGCATTGTGCAATTATGGTATATGATGTAATTGCTTTATGCGACTCTTTTACATGGTACTTTCTTGTTGCCTTGTGTAAATTTGTACATGTTTTTATGTAGTTGGCATTATGCAATTGGTTTATCATGGTACTTTCTTTTTAGAATTTATGCTACTTTTGTACATGATATTTTATGGTTGGCTTTATGCAACCGGTGTGCACACTTTATTATTTTCATATACCTTATGCAACTTTTGTACATGGTAATTTAGATTTTGCATTATCATGGTACTCATTGTTTGCTTTATGCAACTTTGTACATGATATTTTTTGATCAACTATATAGCACGTGACTATAAGTATGGCTTGGCATATTTGTATGATGACTTATAGTTCACTATTTGTTAGATCAGTTTTGTTATCATATTTGGATATTCATATATATTATGGTGAATATATTTATGATGATGTATCTAATTGATCTTATGTTGAGCTGCTTGTAGCTTGAAGGTACTTTTGTTTGGGGTTTTGCAGGCTTACTGAAGACACCCTTATGATGTTTTCTTCTTGTCATTTGCAACCACTTGTGGTTGATGGATGGCTTTGTAAGCTACTTATATCTGAACCTACTCCGTTGGGGGCTTACAATCTCATTTTCACCCATTTTGTATTGGTGCATTATTATAGACCATTCTTGGTCATAGAAGCTCATTGTAACTATATTACTCATTTGATTCTCATCCCCGTTTGTATCTTTATGGGGATAATGTTTCTTTATTTTATAATTCCTTTCCCAAATATTGCATTAAGGGGGAGTGTTGGAATATGTAATGCAACATTGTGTAAATTATTCTTAGACTAAAATATAAAGTCTAGAGAATAATATTTGAATTAGAAAACAATTCTATTTTATGTAAAAATATTCATACCCAATTAATAAATAAAATAAGGGTGCTAGGAATATTTAATTTGTGGGAAAAAGTTATTTCCACTTTTCTAGAATATATTAAAAAGTAATCAATAACTTTTTAATATTTGATAGATGCCACTTGTCACAATCTTATCTTGAGAAGTCGAATCGTGGGCATTTTGGCAATTGGTGTAAAGGTTTCATCATAGTCAATGCCATGTTTTTGAGCATAACCCTTAACATACAATCTAGCATTATACTTTTCTATCTCTCCATTAGAATTGTACTTGATTCTATAGACCCACTTGTTCCCAATAACATTTATCTTATTAGGATAAGGCACTAGATCCCAAGTTTTATTATTTATAAGAGAATCCATCTCAACCTTCATGGCATCAACCCAAAAAGAGTGTTGTGAAGCTTCTTGGTAAGAAGTAGGCTCATGATCATTCTCTATCTTAGCTAGAAGAGACATGTTAAGGGTCATACTTCTATTTATCCTTTGGCTAAATAAATACTACTCTTTAGGACCCCTAGAATAATCCAACCACTTAGTCCTTTTGACACAAGACCCACCCTTTTCTAAATCAAGGTTTTCATTGAATTTTATATCTTTTGAAACAAGTACAATGCGTGAAGAAGGTGAGTATAACCTGTAGCCCCTATGTTCTGCATCATAGCCAACAAAGATGCATTTTTGAGACTTTTTGTCCAATTTCTTCCTATTTTTTGAAGGAATATATGAAAATGCATCACATACAAACACTCTTAAGTGTGAAAATTTTGGATTCTTACCATTCCAAACCTCATAAGGAGTCTTCCCCTTAACTAATTTTGAAAGACACCTGTTAATATTGTAGATTGTTGTACTGGCTGCTTCACCCCAAAGAAATTGAGGTAAGTGGTCACCAAACATGCATCTTACCATCTCCATGATTGTCCTATTTTTCCTCTCTGCAATACCATTTTTTTGAGGAGTGTATGGACAAGTAAATTGCCTTTTGATCCCATGAGAAGAACAAAACTCTTGAAATCATTACTATTGCTGCTGCTCAAGGTTGGCAGATTTTTCAGCTTGATATGAAAAGTGCCTTTCTAAATGGTGATTTGGATGTGGATATCTACATGAGTCAACCACAAGGATTTGTTGTACAAGGTAAGGAAACACTTGTGTGTAAACTAAATAAAACCTTGTACGTTATGAAGCAAACACCTAGAGCATGGTACATGAATATTTCAGGTTACTTATTGTCTCTTGGTTTTGATAAATGCTATTCAAATACATATATCTATGTGCTTAGGAAGGATAAATTGGTCATTTTAATTTCTCTATTTGTTAATGACCTTGTTATGATTGGAAATGAGAATGAGGTCATTTTTTATTTCATCTCCAAATTAAATTCAGAGTATGAAATGACTGACCTTGGTCTTCTACACTCTATCTTGGCATGCAAGTTTATAAACATGAGTATTGTACCTTTTTGAGTCAATCCAAGTATATTGGAGATCTTCTTAAGAGGTTTGATTTGGAGGATGGAAATCCTACTTCCATTCCTATTTCTACAGGGGTTAAGTTGGAAGTAAGTACAGAATCCCGGTTGGTTGATGCTACATTGTATAGGTAGCTCATTAGTAGTCTTCTTTATGTTACCATCACAAGGCCAGATATTGCTTTTGCAGTTGGTATGATGGCTAGGTTCATGCAAAAACCTTATATTGAGCACTTACAAGCTACCAAGAATATTATGAAGTACCTTTCAGGTAATAGATATTTGGCACTCAAGTATTCTAGTATTCCTTCCTTTGCTCTATTCGACTATGCTGATTCTAATTTTGGAGGGGATAGAATAGACAAAGTCTACCACATCATATGATTTTAGTATTGGGTCTACAACTATCTCTTGTTCTTACAAGAAGCAAGCAATATACAATTGCTCTTTCTACAACGAAAGCGGAGTATAAGGCTATGACATCAGCTACACAGGAAGCGGTTTGGCTTCGTCCCCTCATGAAGGAAATTGGCTTTGAGTAATTTGGTCCTTCATGTTTGCTCTCTGATAATCAATCAGCTATTGCCTTGGCTAAAAATCCTGTAATGCATCAAAGTACAAAGCATTTTGAAATCGAAGCCCACTTTATCAGAGAGAAGGTATTGGATGGGACCATTCAGTTGGAGTATTTTCCATCATATTATAATTCTACTGATTTGTTCACCAAACCTCTTCCCAAGGAGAAATTTTGTAAGTTACTTGGTTTGGTGAAGTTGTCCTCAAGGGGGAATGAAGTGTAGTTACACTTGTGTGATGACAACTTCATCCTTATGAGGTGTTTTGTGCTATATATGAGTTGATATTTGGTGGTATAATTTCTTTTTGCATCTCTTTTGAACATGGTACTTTCTTGTTTGCCTTGTGCAATGTTTGTACATGTTACTTTGTAGATGGCATTGTGCAATTATGGTATATGATGCAATTGCTTTATGTGACTCTTTTACATGGTACTTTCTTGTTGCCTTGTGCAACTTTGTACATGTTTTTATGTAGTTGGAATTATGCAATTGGTTTATCATGGTACTTTCTTGTTAGAATTTATGCTACTTTTGTACATGATATTTTATGGTTGGCTTTATGCAACCGGTGTGCACACTTTATTATTTTCATATACCTTATGCAAATTTTGTACATGGTACTTTAGATTTTGCATTATCATGGTACTCCTTGTTTGCTTTATGCAACTTTGTACATGATATTTTTTGATCAACTATATAGCACGTGACTATAAGTATGACTTGGCATATTTTTATGATGACTTATAGTTCACTATTTATTAGATCAATTTTGTTATCATATTTGGATATTCATATATGTTGTGGTGAATATATTTATGATGATGTATCTAATTGATATTATGTTGAGCTTCTTGTAGCTTGAAGGTACTTCTGTTTAGGGTTTTGCAGGCTTACTGAAGACACCCTTGTGATGTTTTCTTCTTGTCATTTGCAACCACTTGTGGTTGATGGATGTCTTTGTAAGCTACTTGTATCTGAAGCTACTCCGTTGGGGGTTTGCAATCTCATTTTGGCCCATTTTGTATTGGTGCCTTATTGTAGACCATTCTTGGTCATAGAAGCTCATTGTAACTATATTAATCATTTGATTCTCATCCCCGTTTGTATCTTTAAGAGGAGAATGTTTCTTTGTTTTATAATTCCTTTCCCAAATATTGCATTAAGGGGGAGTGTTGGAATATGTAATGCAACATTGTGTAAATTATTCTTAGACTAAAATATAAAGTCTAGAGAATAATATTTGAATTAGAAAATAATTCTATTTTATGTAAAAATATTCATACCCAATTAATAAATAAAATAAGGGTGCTAGGAATATTTAATTTGTGGGCAAAAGTTATTTTCCCTTTTCTAGAAAATATTAAAATGTAATCAATCACTTTTTAATATTTGATAGATGCCACTTGTCACAATCTTATCTTGAGATGTGTGACAAATCTTATCACAATATTATCTTGAGAAGTTGAATGGTGGGCATTTTGGAAATTGGTGTAAAGGTTTCATCATAGTCAATGCCATGTTTTTGAGCATAACCCTTAACAACCAATCTAGCATTATACTTTTCTATCTCTCCATTAGAATTGTACTTGATTCTATAGAACCACTTGTGCCCAATAACATTTATCTTATTAGGATAAGGCACTAGATCCCAAGTTTTATTATTTATAAGAGAATCCATCTCAAGCTTCATGGCATCAACCCAACAAGAGTGTTGTGAAGATTCTTGGTAAGAAGTGGCTCATGATCATTCTCTATCTTAGCTAGAAGAAACATGTTAAGGGTCATACTTCTAGTTATCCTTTGGCTAACTAAATACTGCTCTTTAGGACCCCTAGAATAATCCAACCACTTAGTCCTTTTGACACAAGACCCACCCTTTTCTAAATCAAGAAGGTCTTCATTGAATTTGACATCTCTTGAAACAAATACAATGCGTGAAGAAGGTGAGTATAACCTATAGCCCCTATGTTCTGCATCATAGCCAACAAAGATGCATTTTTGAGACTTTTTGTCCAATTTATTCCTATTTTTTGAAGGAATATATGAAAATGCATCACATACAAACACTCTTAAGTGTGACAAATTTTGCTTCTTACCATTCCAAACCTCATAAGGAGTCTTCCCCTTAACTAATTTTGAAAGACACCTGTTAATAATGTAGATTGTTGTACTAGCTGCTTCACCCCAAAGAAATTGAGGTAAGTGGTCACCAAACATGCATCTTACCATCTCCATGATTGTCCTATTTTTCCCTACAATACCATTTTGTTGAGGAGTGTATGGACAAGTAAATTGCCTTTTGATCCCATGATAAGAACAAAACTCTTGAAATCATTACTATTTCTACTGCTCAAGGTTGGCAGATTTTTCAACTTGATATGAAAAGTGCCTTTCTAAATGGTGATTTGGATGTGGATATCCACATGAGTCAACCACAAGGATTTGTTGTACAAGGTAAGGAAACACTTGTGTGTAAACTAAATAAAACCTTGTATGTTATGAAGCAAGCACCTAGAGCATGGTACATGAAGATTTTAGGTTACTTATTGTCTCTTGGTTTTGATAAATGCTATTCAGATACATATCTCTATGTGCTTAGGAAGGATAAATTGGTCATTTTATATTCTCTATTTTTTGATGACCTTGTTATGACTGGAAATGAGAATGAGGTCATTTTTTATTTCATCTCCAAATTAAATTCAGAGTATGAAATGACTGACCTTGTTCTTCTACATTACTATCTTGGCATGCAAGTTTATAAACATGAGTATTGTACCTTTTTGATTCAATCCAAGTATATTGGAGATCTTCTTAAGAGGTTTGATTTGGAGGATGTAAATCCTACTTCCATTCCTATTTCTATAGGGGTTAAGTTGGAAGTAAGTACAGAATCCCAGTTGGCTGATGCTACATTGTATAGGTAGCTCATTGGTAGTCTTATTTATGTTACCATCACAAGGCTAGATATTGCTTTTGCAGTTGGTATGATGGCTAGGTTCATGCAGAAACCTTATATTGAGCACTTACAAGCTACCAAGAATATTATGAAGTACCTTTCAGGTAATAGAGATTTGGCACTCAATTATTCTAGGCTTCCTTCCTTTGCTCTATCCGGATATGTTGATTCTAATTTTGGAGGGGATAGAATAGACATAAATTCTACCACATCATATGATTTTAGTATTAGGTCTACAACTATCTCTTGTTCTTCCAAGAAGCAATATACAATTGCTCTTTCTACAACAAAAGCGGAGTATAATGCTACGACAGTAGCTGCATAAGAAGCGGTTTGGCTTTGTACCCTCATGAAGGAAATTATATTTGAGTAATTTGGTCCTTCAGGTTTGCTCTCTGATAATCAATCAGCTATTGCCTTGGCTAAAAATCCTGTAATGCATCAAAGGACAAAGCATGTTGAAATCGAAGCCCACTTTATCAAAGAGAAGGTATTGGATGGGACCATTCAGTTGGAGTATTGTCCATCATCTTCTAATTATACTGATTTGTTCACCAAACCTCTTCCCAAGGAGAAATTTTGTAAGTTACTCACTTGGTTTGGTGAAGTTGTCCTCAAGGGGGAATGAAGTGTAGTTACACTTGTGTGATGACAACTTCATCCTTATGAGGTGTTTTGTGCTATATATGAGTTGATATTTGGTGGTATAATTGCTTTTTGCATCTCTTTTGAACATGGTACTTTCTTGTTTGCCTTGTGCAACAATTGTACATGTTACTTTGTAGATGGCATTGTGCAATTATGGTATATGATGCAATTCCTTTATGCGACTCTTTTACATGGTACTTTCTTGTTGCCTTGTGCAACTTTGTACATGTTTTTATGTAGTTGGCATTATGCAATTGGTTTATCATGGTACTTTATTGTTAGAATTTATGCTACTTTTGTACATGATATTTTATGGTTGGCTTTATGCAACCGGTGTGCACACTTTATTATTTTCATATACCTTATGGAAATTTTGTACATGGTAATTTAGATTTTGCATTATCATGGTACTCCTTGTTTGCTTTATGCAACTTTGTACATGATATTCTTTGATCAACTATATAGCACGTGACTATAAGTATGGCTTGGCATATTTTTATGATGACTTATAGTTCACTATTTGTTAGATCAGTTTTGTTATCATCTTTGGATATTCATATATGTTGTGGTGAATATATTTATGATGATGTATCTAATTGATCTTATGTTGAGCTGCTTGTAGCTTGTAGGTACTTTTGTTTGGGGTTTTGCAGGCTTATTGAAGACACCCTTGTGATGTTTTCTTCTTGTCATTTGCAACCACTTGTGGTTGATGGATGGCTTTGTAAGCTACTTGTATCTGAAGCTACTCCGTTGGGGGCTTGCAATCTCATTTTGGCCCATTTTGTATTGGTTCCGTATTGTAGACCATTCTTGGTCATAGAAGCTCATTGTAACTATATTACTCATTTGATTCTCATCCCCGTTTGTATCTTTATGAGGAGAATGTTTCTTTGTTTTATAATTCCTTTCCCCAATATTGCATTAAGGGGGAGTGTTGGAATATGTAATGCAACATTGTGTAAATTATTCTTAGACTAAAATATAAAGTCTAGAGAATAATATTTGAATTAGAAGATAATTCTATTTTATGTAAAAATATTCATACCTAATTAATAAATAAAATAAGGGTGCTAGGAATATTTAATTTGTGGGCAAAATTTATTTCCCCTTTTCTAGAAAATATAAAAAAGTAATCAATCACTTTTTAATATTTGATAGATGCCACTTGTCACAATCTTATCTTGAGATGTGTGACAAATCTTATCACAATATTATCTTGAGAAGTCGAATGGTGGGAATTTTGGCAATTGGTGTAAAGGTTTCATCATAGTCAATGCCATGTTTTTGAGCATAACCCTTAACAACCAATCTAGCATTATACTTTTCTATCTCTCCATTAGAATTGTACTTGATTCTATAGACCCAATTGTGCCCAATAACATTTATCTTATTAGGATAAGGCACTAGATCCCAAGTTTTATTATTTATAAGAGAATCCATCTCAACCTTCATGGCATCAACCCAACAAGAGTGTTGTGAAGATTCTTGGTAAGTAGGCTCATGATCATTCTCTATCTTAGCTAGAAGAGACATGTTAAGGGTCATACTTCTAGTTATCCTTTGGCTAACTAAATACTGCTCTTTAGGACCCCTAGAATAATCCAACCACTTAGTCCTTTTGACACAAGACCCACCCTTTTATAAATCAAGAAGGTCTTCATTGAATTTGACATCTCTTGAAACAAATACAATGCGTGAAGAAGGTGAGTATAACCTGTAGCCCCAATGTTCTGCATCATAGCCAACAAAGATGCATTTTTGAGACTTTTTGTCCAATTTCTTCCTATTTTTTGAAGGAATATATGAAAATGCATCACATACAAACACTCTTAAGTGTGAAAAATTTGGCTTCTTACCATTCCAAACCTCATAAGGAGTCTTCCCCTCAACTAATTTTGGAATACACCTGTTAATAATGTAGATTGTTGTACTGGCTGCTTCACCCCAAAGAAATTGAGGTAAGTGGTCACCAAACATGCATCTTACGATCTCCATGATTGTCCTATTTTTCCTCTCTGCAATACCATTTTGTTGAGGATTGTATGGACAAGTAAATTGCATTTTGATCCCATGAGAAGAACAAAACTCTTGAAATCATTACTATTGTTGGTGCTCAAAGTTGGAAATTTTTTTAGCTTGATATGAAAAGTGCCTTTCTAAATGGTGATTTGGATGTGGATATCTACATGAGTCAACCACAAGGATTTGTTGTACAAGGTAAGGAAACATTTGTGTGTAAACTAAATAAAACCTTGTACGTTATGAAGCAAGCACCTAGAGCATGGTACATGAAGATTTTAGGTTACTTATTGTCTCTTGGTTTTGATAAATGCTATTCAGATACATATCTCTATGTGCTTAGGAAGGATAAATTTATCATTTTAATTTCTCTATTTATTGATGATCTTGTTATGATTGGAAATGAGAATGAGGTCATTTTTTATTTCATCTCCAAATTAAATTCAACGTATGAAATGACTGACCTTGGTCTTCTACACTACTATCTTGGCATGCAAGTTTATAAACATGAGTATTTTACCTTTTTGAGTCAATCCAAGTATATTGGAGATCTTATTAAGAGGTTTGATTTGGAGGATGGAAATCCTACTTCCATTCCTATTTCTACAGGGGTTAAGTTGGAAGTAAGTACAGAATCCCAGTTGGATGATGCTACATTATATAGGTAGCTCATTGGTAGTCTTCTTTATGTTACCATCACAAGGCTAGATATTGCTTTTGCAGTTGGTATGATGGCTAGGTTCATGCAGAAACCTTATATTGAGCACTTAAAAGCTACCAGGAATATTATGAAGTACCTTTCATGTAATAGAGATTTGGCACTCAAGTATTCTAGGCTTCCTTCCTTTGCTCTTTCCGGCTATGCTGATTCTAATTTTGGAGGGGATAGAATAGACATAAATTCTACCACATCATATGATTTTAGTATTGGGTCTATAGCTATCTCTTGTTCTTCAAGAAGCAATATACAATTGCTCTTTCTACAACAAAAGTGGAGTATAAGGCTACGACAACAACTGCACAAGAAGTGGTTTGGCTTCATACCCTCTTGAAGGAAATTGGCTTTGAGTAATTTGGTCCTTCAGGTTTGCTCTCTGATAATCAATCAACTATTGCCTTGGCTAAAAATCCTGTAATGCATCAAAGGACAAAGCATGTTGAAATCGAAGCCCACTTTATCAGAGATAAGGTATTGGATGGGACCATTCAGTTGGAGTATTTTCCATCATCTTCTAATTCTGCTGATTTGTTCACCAAACCTCTTCCCAAGGAGAAATTTTGTAAGTTACTCACTTGGTTTGGTGAAGTTGTCCTCAAGGGGGAATGAAGTGTAGTTACACTTGTGTGATAACAACTTCATCCTTATGAGGTGTTTTGTGTTATATATGAGTTGATATTTGGTGGTATAATTGCTTTTTGCATCTCTTTTGAACATGGTACTTTCTTTTTTGCCTTGTGCAACGTTTGTACATGTTACTTTGTAGATAGCATTGTGCAATTATGGTATATGATGCAATTGCTTTATGCGACTCTTTTACATGGTACTTTCTTGTTGCCTTGTGCAACTTTGTACATGTTTTTATGTAGTTGGCATTATGCAATTGGTTTATCATGGTACTTTCTTGTTAGCATTTATGCTACTTTTGTACATGATATTTTATGGTTGGATTTATGCAACCGATGTGCACACTTTATTATTTTCATATACCTTATGCAAATTTTATACATGGTACTTTAGAGTTTGCATTATCATGGTACTCCTTGTTTGCTTTATGCAACTTTGTACATGATATTTTTTGATCAACTATATAGCACGTGACTATAAGTATGGCTTGGCATATTTTTATGATGACTTATAGTTCACTATTTGTTAGATCAGTTTTTTTATCATCTTTGGATATTCATATATGTTGTGGTGAATATATTTATGATGATGTATCTAATTGATCTTATGTTGAGTTGCTTGTAGCTTGCAGGTACTTTTGTTTGGGGTTTTGCAGGCTTATTGAAGACACCCTTGTGATGTTTTCTTCTTGTCATTTGCAACCACTTGTGGTTGATGGATGGCTTTGTAAGCTACTTGTATCTAAAGCTATTCCGTTGGGGGCTTGCAATCTCATTTTGGCCCATTTTGTATTGGTGCCTTATTGTAGACCATTCTTGGTCATAGAAGCTCATTGTAACTATATTACTCATTTGATTCTCATCCCCGTTTGTATCTTTATGGGGAGAATGTTTCTTTGTTTTATAATTCCTTTCCCCAATATTGCATTAAGGGGGAGTGTTGGAATATGTAATGCAACATTGTGTAAATTATTATTAGACTAAAATATAAAGTCTAAAGAATAATATTTGAATTAGAAAATAATTCTATTTTATGTAAATTATTCCCACCCAATTAATAAATAAAATAAGGGTGCTAGGAATATTTAATTTGTGGGAAAATTTTATTTCCCCTTTTCTAGAAAATATTAAAAAGTAATCAGTAAATTTTTAATATTTGATAGATGCCACTTGTCACACATTTCAAGATAATATTATGATAATATTTGTCACAAATATCAAGATAAGATTGTGATAAGATTTGTCACACATCTCAAGATAAGATTGTGATAAGATTAGGGTAATTTTATCTTGAGATGTGTGACAAATATTATCACAATATTATCTTGAGATGTGTGACAAGTGGCATCTATCAAATATTAAAAAGTGATTGATTACTTTTTAATATTTTCTAGAAAAGGGGAAATAAGTTTTTCACACAAATTAAATATTCCTAGCACCCTTATTTTATTTATTAATTGGGTGGGAATATTTTTACATAAAATAGAATTATTTTCTAATTCAAATATTATTCTTTAGACTTTATATTTTAGTCTAATAATAATTTACATAATGTTGCATTACATATTCCAACATTTCATTCTCCCCTCAATGCATTTGGATATACAACCGACGTCACCAATCAAACATCCAGAAGGTAAATTAAAAGGAGTGTGTGCAAGACCTTCTACGGTAGCACCACAACTATCAGAGCACACAATATAAGCTTCAACAAAGCCTATGCCATCCAATATGCTTGGGAATGACAATAAGCTTAAGGTAGTTATGGGAAAAAAATATTCAAAACAAGCATCCAAGGTAGCAACTATCGAGGTTCCTATTACCATGGACGAAGGGGATGCTCAAAATCAAGTCGAGAAGGCACCTCAGCCTACCTCATATGCTTCTTAAGTAGGGTCATCTACACTACAGGTGACCATACATTTGGTTAGTCCTAGATTAGCAAAATATATCATGTAGAACTTGACATTCATGTTGTTTATTGAGACTGCACAGAACATGGGCCGACCTCAAGGCCATCACTTTTCCATGAGAATGGTGGTACCACTAGGGGTGCCACCCAACCAAACAAAATTCATTTATGAAGGGCTTGACCAATATGCAAATAACATGCCCATATATGAGGATGATGATGAATCATTCATAGTTAATATTCATTATTTTTCTATTCTAACCCTGAATTCACCTTACGCTATTTTAAATGTTACCATTGGCATGGTTATGGTTTAGGCTTATTCGAGCAAGGGTACCGAGTTCCCATCAAGCCACAGTATTAGCTACCAACTGGTAGGTTTTGGTTAGGCTACCATATAAGAGGACAAGATGAGCTCTTAGTAGCATCTTTAGATCGTTTGAACCTCAATTTGGGGGATGATGTGGATTGGAATCCTTATCATCCTAACCCTTCTCGCATACAAAGGGGTAATAGGGTAGTAACCTACATCTATATTGAGCCCTCTAAGCTTTATCATGTTAACATCATGGTAGAGGTCAATCCAGGAGATAATTCAAGAGCCAACTTAGACATTGAAAGCTATGAATCTATGGATGATACTGGTATGTAGATCCAGAATCTGGGTATAGCAATAGACACATAATTAGAAGTTTCTTCTAAGGAAGTGCAAGTAGAGTCCATTATCAAAAGTGATGGACCTGATTGTGATTCTAGAATAGATAATAATGAGCAATCCTCAAGCAATGAACAATATAGGGATGGGACTGAGTTGGTTTACTTAGGTCCTCTACATCTAAGACATATGTTACCCATGAAGATAGTGGGAAAGAAGGAGGGAGCCTTCATTGATGATAGTGGCTATGAAGGGTAGGATTACTTGGGCCTCATCTTGCTAATCACCTGATTTTTGTTCATCAAGATGAAGGACTCATATACGACAGTGATGATGAGGATGAGACCAAGAGAGCCTATCTCGAGACTCACTATTTATGACATTGTCATGAACTGGTTGACATCAATGAGATGTATCAATGAGTTTGTCTTGGCCCATGCATTAGAGGGAGATCACCAAATTTGGATATGATTTATCATATAGTCTTCCTTTATCCATCGACATACATGCAGCTCCTTGAGTCAAATCTCGCTTTCCAGTCTATTTATAGATCGAATCCAGAGATCCCCATACCCATAGAGTTGCATCTTAGATATGGGAATGTTGCAAAACTTGTATTATTAAACATGAACCATTCACCAATATGCAAAAATATCAAATCATTCATCCACAATACATTATCCACAATAACAATCCACAAATGAGAGAGAGATAGATAATACCCTTAAGGTAGGGAAACACCAATAATAATCCTTAAGGAAGGAATAACTCCACAAGATCTCCCAAGATGAGAGGCCACTTCATGGGCACGACGATTACATAAGATTCTTCTTCAATGATATGAATCCTTACAATGACAAATATCTCTTCTTTATATATCCATATTCTTATTCTACTTTGGAGAGCCTACTACTAATATTATATTATATTATAATATAATATAATATTATAATACAATCAACCTTGGGTTATGTGTGGCCCATGCCAACCCTTATACAATATAATAATATATCCTCAAATATCTATTCCTAGGTACCCTACCATGCCACCCTCCTTACAAATGTTTCGTCCTCGAAACATATGAAGAAACCTGATAGTATGATTTGCTAAGCAATGTTAGCAATTGGTACCAATCTCGATCATCCATCCATCCAAGTGAAACTCGATGATGTTGGTACACCATTTTGTTACTTGAGTATCCAAATCTGCTTCGTTGGCTCCACGCTTCTGCTGCTGTATTTTGATAACTTGAATGATGGGTCCACTTGTTCCTTGATGTTGATGAACCATGCTGAAAACCATGATCACTATGCTTTCTTTGCCAAACACTGCCATAGTTGGTGCCCTTCTGATTACATGTAGAACCATAATATTGTGGCCTTGAACCATGCCTCCAATATTGTTTCCGCTCATGGTGGTGTGGATGGCGATATGGTGCAACCTTTACTTGATGTTCTACCTTCTTTGACTTTTCAACCTTTGGCTTCATTGTTTTAAATTCTTCTACACCTTGTTCTTTCATGTTATCTTTGTTTGGTGTGTCCTTGTGCTCTTCTATCAAATATTCCTTGGACTCTATTGCTGCTATCACCTTCTTGGATTCTGTTTCATGTTCTTCAATTTGTTCTTCTACAACCACTTCTTGATTTTCCTTGTATCCTTGCTCCTCAAGCTGAGAAATATCCTGCAATGTTATTTCCACTGAATTAGTTACTGCTACTTCTTTCATGGACTCTGTTGCTGCTATCGCCTTCTTGGATTCTATTTCATGTTCTTCAATTTGTTCTTCTACAACCACTTCTTGATTTTCCTTGTATCCTTGCTCCTCAAGCTGAGAAATATCCTGCAATGTTATCTTCTTTTTTTTGTACCATAACTTCATAAACTTCTTTTGCACATTAATGTTAACAGTACCCAAAGAATCTAACCAAGGATAACCAAGAACAATATCCTCATCATCCATCTCAATAGCATAGAAATCTGAATGTAAAACATATTTATCCATGGTGATCTTCAAATCTTCAAAAATCTGAACATTCTCACCCTCTAGCTGTATGTCCTTAATTTTTGTTGCTTGAACTTGCAACTTCTTAGCCAAAGCAATATTAATAAAATTATATCTGCTACCAGGGTCAATGGAAATAATAACCTATTCCTTTTGAATGCTTCCATGAACTTGCAAAATAGACTTTTTAGATTTAAACAAATTCCTTTGTCCATTTTCTAATTTATCTTCCACCAAAGGTATGGTTTCCTCTGTCTGCATACTGACATCTTTTTTATCTTCCCTGACCTTTTCCTCTTTCTTCTTGAGTAATTTTATTTCTTTTTCATAGTCGTCGATCAAATCCATTAGGCGATCTACATAATATGGGTCCCATTTACTCAAGAATGCATGCTTCACTTCCTCCAAAGTGTATTCATTATTTGTTTCTTGACAAAAATTTATCCACCAAGACAAAGCTTTCCCTTGAAGAGATAAATTAAGGAAGGATTTCCAATAAGGATTATTATGATGTCGATAGACAAACTTTTTCCACCATTCCATAGCATCAATATCATCTTCTCCAGAAAAACTTTGGAGTGCCATTGTGCATGCCCTAATGCAACTAGGGTTTTTTTATAATAAATATCATGCCCTAATGCAAACTAGGGTTTTATGGAAAAAAAATATCTTCCCACCAAGTTGAAGCTAAAAATCCCATAGACAACTACATCTACAATTTTTCTTCCAAACAAAATAAAGTGCAACTGATTTGCTTACCCGAACTAAACAAATTGTCTTTTGAAAAATTCGCGACTTGAAAATTCGTCACCACCCTTGTTCCAGATGGCTGACTTCAGAAGGTTGTATCTCCCTCAATACTACTTGGATTCCTTCATATGACCACTCATTTTAAAGCTCTTCAAATGCTGCACAATCTGATCCAAGAATCACCTCAATCGGATTAACTGTCGCAAAGATATGGCTTCTGAAAGATGAGACGTTTTTCCAAAAAAAATCTACGAAATTTGTCACTATCCTTGTTTTGGATGACTAACTTCAAAAGGTCGTATCTCCCTCAATACTACTCGGATTCCTTCATATGACCACTCATTTTAAAGCTCTTCAAATTTTGCACAATCTGATCCAAGAATCGCTTGAATCGGATAAACTTGCACAGAGATATGGCTCCTGAAAGATGAGATGTTTTTTCCCCAAAAAAAATTTGCCCTAATTCTAGGGTTTCACACAAAAATCCCCACTTTGCCAAAATCGTTGCTCTGATACCACTTGTTGCAAAACTTGTATTATTAAACATGAACCATTCACCAATATGCAAAAATATCAAATCATTCATCCACAATACATTATCCACAATAACAATCCACAAATGAGAGAGAGATAGATAATACCCTTAAGGTAGGGAAACACCAATAATAATCCTTAAGGAAGGAATAACTCCACAAGATCTCCCAAGATGAGAGGCCACTTCGTGGGCACGACGATTACATAAGATTCTTCTTCAATGATATGAATCCTTACAATGACAAATATCTCTTCTTTATATATCCATATTCTTATTCTACTTTGGAGAGCCTACTACTAATATTATATTATATTATAATATAATATAATATTATAATACAATCAACCTTGGGTTATGTGTGGCCCATGCCAACCCTTATACAATATAATAATATATCCTCAAATATCTATTCCTAGGTACCCTACCAGGGAATAGCACATATAAGGTAGAATTGCACACATGTGGTCCTGGAGATCTGATCCATTCCATAAATATGATTTGAATTGATTTTACCACTCCACTCTACAATCTAGCCAATCCTTCTAGACCATTGTATCTTAATGTAGATGATATTTATTGGCATCACGCTGATTCACCACTAGAGCCTGAATATTTATTCCCTAAAAAAGAAATGTTGCAACCTTTACATTTTGTAACAGGTTGTGCAAATGTTGTTTATCACACTGAGGGTAATTTCAATGTGGAATAGTTAAACCCATTTGATGTTATCTACTTGATTCCTACGCCTCACTATCTTGAGGAGGGATCACACATGTTAGTAGAAAAAACCTTCTATGTGGATATCAGTGATGATCCCATTAATACTAAGAAGGTTAAGTTTGGAGAGATTTTATCTCCTGATGAGTGTGCCAACCTCATCCCTCTACTAAAAGAGAGGCCTGATCTCTTTTCTTGGAAATACGAGGATATGTTGGGACTAGATCCAAAAATGGTTACTCATAACCTTTCGCTAGATCCTTCTAAAAGGCCTATCAAATAGAAGCTCAGGAATATGCATCCAAAAATAACCTTAATGGTTAAAGATGAGTTGCAGAAGCTGTTGGATGTAGAGTTTATTATATCCATCGACTATTCAGAATGGGTATCAAACATGGTACCTGTAGGAAAACTTGATGGAAGGATCCATATCTGTATAGATTTCAAAGACCTCAACAAGGCAACACCAAAGGATTCGTTTTTGTTGCCCAACATAGATGCTCTTATAGATGCAACTATAGGTCATGAGATGCTCTCCCTTATGGATGATTTTTTTTATTATAATCAAATTCATATTAAATTTGAAGACCAACACAAAACCATGTTTACAATGCCATGGGGAACATTCTGTTACAAAGTTATGCCATTCAGCCTTAAAAATGCTAGTGCCACATATCAGTGAGCCATGACATATATTTTATGACTATATACACAAAATATTAGAAGATTATATCGATGAATTATTGTCAAATTAATTGCTATATTCTGAGCATGCAAATATCTTGAGGAAAGTCTTCGATCACCTGATAGAGCATAATTTCAAGTTGAATCCCAATAAGTATGTATTTGGCGTAACTTCATGAAAGATCTTAGGATTCATTTTTTCAAAATGAGGGATCGAATTTGACCTAGCGAAGGTCAACATCATATTAGAAATGTGTCCTACCACAAATATCAAATATTTAAGGAGCCTAAAGGGAAAAGTAGCATCCATAAAATGATTTATCACACAATTATCAGATAAATACAGACCCATGAATCAGCTGCTACACAAGGGGTGATGAGCACCAGAAATGCTCATTTTATATACATTTTTAAGGGGCATCATCACTGGTTTAATTAGCATTAGAAAGTGTATTTTTATATAACTTATGCATATAATTAATAGAAATATCGGTATTATTCTTGACTGGTGTTTTTAGTGGAAACTATGTATAAATGCAGGTTTTACCACTAATATGGTGTTTCCAGTCTACATCCCGTTTGGACCTGGCATGCTCCTGCTTCAACAAGTCAAAATATGCCTTACTACGGTGCCTTACTATGGTGCTTTATTAAGGCAGGTGCCTTACTAAGGCAAGCACTTTATTGAGGCAGGTACCTTACTCAGTAAGGCACCAAGTAGGCACCTTACTCCCATACATGGGAGGCGCCTTACTGAGGTGCCTTACTCTGACCAAGCTAGCTTTGACCAGGTTGACCAGTAAGCTATGAAGGTTGTTGCACATGAAGACAAAGGAGGAATATTTTAATTATGCATTGTTATTAAAATAGAATAAGACACCTATTATCAACCGATTTATCAGTTGACCAGAAGGCTAAGGAGGAGGTTGCACGTAAATATAAAAAGGAAGATATTTTATTTTATGCACTATTAAAATAGAATACACACTTCTATTATTTTATTGGATGGATACCTTTGTAATGTGAACGTCATTCTCTCACACTCACGGATGAACCACAGTAATGATTTTTCCAGCGATGAATGTGGGCAGCCACATAAATGGATTTTGCCAGCCTTATTATAATTTTGTTTCGATAAAATAGAACACGCCTGATTTATCCTGCAAGGGGTAAAATTAGTGCGTGGATATTTTAATTAATATATTATTGTTATAATTAAACAAGTTGCAATATTATTGCAAGTTCGGAATAGGCTTTCCTAAATTTGTAACAGAGGAAGGTTGTGCATTGTATAAATGCATAGGTCTTCCTTGAGGAGATCAATGATTAATTTACATAGAATATTATTTCATTTTATTTCTTCTCTAATTTATTAAGAGTGCAACTCCTCTTATTCAAGCAAGCTCTACATAGCTATTTGGGTGGACTATCTACGGGAGCTTGGTCCCACTCCTTGCAGTAGTCCTCCCATGTTTCCTTTCTATTATTTATTTTCAGTAGCTTAGATTTATTTGTTTTATTTATTGCTTTAATTTTTTTTTTTTTGATAGTTATAAGTGTTTGTATTTATAACGGGTTTTAACAAGGATCCAAAAACCTGATTACATAAGCAATGGGCCTAGGGCATCAATCCCTTGAAACTGAACACCAAAATAGAAATACCGCCCAGCGGTAACAGTAAGCATGAAACAATCTCTCTTAGCAGGAAATAAACAAATAAGAAAGAAAGTAGTTTTGGAGATCTTGCCCAGCGGGGAGTAGCCAAAAACCACCATCGAGAAGATCCCGCCCAGTAGGAAGCATAGAAAAACTGTTACAATAAAATCCCTCCTCGCGGGAAGCAGTCAAAACCACCACAAACAGTCTCGCCTAGCGGGAAGCAACGAGGAAATCCCGCCATCCGGGAAACCAACAGAAAAGAAAGGATCTCGCCTCGCGGGAAAATCGACGGATTTGGCGGATCCCGCCCTGTGGAGAAACCATCCCGCCCACCGGAAAACATTCGATTCAGCGAGAGCCATCCTGCATGAAGCTGACAGCCAGCACAGAGAGGATCCAGCCCATCAGGAAGTGACCAGAGAGTTGCACCACAAGGAACCCGCCCCGGGAAAACAAAAGAGGATCCCAGCAGTAGGGACCAAGAATCCTGTCCAAGCACAGAGCCCACCGAGGATTCACAAGAAAAAGGGGGAAGCTGTCCAAACCCTAAACCGTCACCTCCATCGCACTGAGAAACGCAAGGGACCAGATCCACACGAATAACCTGCAAAAAACCCCAGGGGGAAGCCTGAGGGAAAAATGGAAGGGATCCCCAACCAAACAGGGATCCCTGGGAAGCACCAGTCCAAAAAAACAACCAAGGAAACCCTAGCCGGCCGGGAGGGGCGCGGATAGTGGAGAAGGATCTCCCCCAGGAGATCATCCGCAAACAACCACTCCCCGGGAGGGATGACCTGGGTTGAGCCAGGGACTGGGCAGGAACCAGAAGCCATGGGAGGGGAGCAGGGGAGGGACCAGAGCCCTCCCCTCTCCTCAGATTCCTTCTTTATTTCTTATAAGAGGAATGGAGCCTTGTCGGCCTCTACCAGCACATAAGACATTCATAACTATACCATATATCTGCAATATGGAGACAAGGGGAATGGAACCTAGGTCGGCCTCTACTAGCATCCAGGGCATTTACCACTGCACCACAACAAGCAGATATTTATTGCTTTAATTTAGTTTATTTGTGTGTGTTTATTTCCTTGCATTTTATTTTTGTACATTTATTTTCAGAACTTTAATTTAGTTGTTATTTTTTTTTTTTCCACACTTAGTTTATTTGGTTTGGCCGACTTTCAAATGCACAAACATCCCCCACCAAACTAAATAAGGTATAGACAGATTCATTCCCCAACACTACAAGCATATATTGTGCGTGACACTCGTAAGTTTATGGACTTACCGGATTGATAATTTATGGAAGAGAAATGAATATTTTTCGAGATATGATTTCTGCTCACCATTTTGGTGCCATTTTTGGGGAGTGTCAAAACTGTAGTGTTCTGATTTAAGGTTAGATAAAAAGCCCATAATTTTTTTTTTTTGTAGATATTCTACCTAAGAAGTGTGAGTCCACCACGGGCCTTTTTACAAGGCCAAAAATAGTTGTCGACACAGTTAGAGCTAAATTCCATAGGCAACCGTTTAAATTTACCAGCTTCTTAGGTAAATATGGGAATGAACCTGATGTACCATATTAAATGTAGAAGTAGGAATAAAATGTGTTGTTGAAAAAATTTAGAAAATCAGATGATGAAGGATTTCCATCATGTTTTGAATAGTTTCAAGAAATCAAAGAAATAGCACAACCTAGGTCTGATTAAAAATTTATAAGGATTTGTTTTTATACAAAAACTATTGGAAAATTATGCCTCTAAGAAGCTTGGTTTTAACAATTAAAAATTTGTACTGGCTTAATGCTTTGAAACATATTGGAAAATTCTTTTTATGATGTAGGGAAAATGACAGAGCTAAATTTAAAAGAACATGTTGCTATGGAGTATGCTCTTCACTTGCACTAAGGTGACCTGGTGAATCAGAAACAAGCACATGTTTTTAAAAGGTTGCTATGTCCTATTTTCTTCAAGGTTCTAGCCCATAGATATTCATTTTCGGCCTGCATATTTTACCGTAATGTTGAAATATTTTGGTTGTGAGGCCATGAAGGAAAAAACTCTTCTCATGCTACAGTGCATCAAAACTAGTTGATTGTGAAGGAGATGATTTTGAGAAGACTAGTTCAGATGTAGGCATGGGGGAGACCCCATATTTATCAAATATAAATGGAAAAAATATAAATCTTCTGTTTAAAAGGCTCCAAATTAAAATGCAGAGCTGAAATAGAGTTTTTTTGCTACCCGTTGGATGAGAGTATCCTCTTTCCCGAGGACCAGCTTGGTCCAGAAGGGAAATGAGAAATCTCCAACCTATAGCTAAAAAAATAAAGGAGTTTGAAAGAAAACAAATTTCAAATGTGTGTAAGAAGGCCACATGGTGCTTGAGCATGGTAAGAAAAATATACATATGAATGGAGCTCATAGTGGCCAGAGAAAAAAAATAGCACATAAAATTTCAATGAGGTGTCTCATGGAAGCATCACAGCTGAACACCCGACACACACCATAGATGATGTTGAACGGATCGATTTATCCCCACTCTCAAAAGTAGAGGATCACAGTGTTGCTCTAATTCTACCTATGAAGAAAAAAATTTAGAGTGGAAAATCGGTTTGATTCAGATGCATGTGTGTCAGGGTTACCCAATTAAAAAAAAAAAGTGATGCGTTCAGGAGCACACGGTGAGAAAATGGCACAAAGCTATTTTTAATTACGATGATCCATACAATACATCAAAATAGTTAGCGCTCTTGAGACATATCAAAAGCCAGGTTAAAATAATTTTATATGTGTTGTTAATGAGGAGCTGGGTATTGCAAAAGTTTGGAGTTGTTGGTTGTCATAAATCCTTCATAGTCGTACATGGAACGTAATTTTCACACACTAGGCTAGGTAGTTTCCTGGCTCAATTACAGCCTCCAATTTTAATGCACAGTGCCAATATTATAATTATTTTTACGGCAACATTGCATTCTGTTAAAAAATAAATAAAATGTGGAAAAAAATACAAAGAGGAGACAAAGTCTCACTATGATGGAAGAAAATGTTGTCTTTGCAAAGATATGGTGAGGATCTAAAATCATGGAGAAATCTGCTATCATAGTGCATAAAGTTCATTATTTCTCACAAAAATATTGGTGGAGAAGACGTTCCAATACACAACACATTCAATAAAATTTCCAGGGTAGATCGGTGATAGTTCTCCAACTTGGCCACCAAATTTTAAAATCCCTAGCTCATATTGTTGTAGTTGTCATTCTATTATCTAACGCAGACGATGAAAAAAAATCCAAGATCTGTTCTAGTCATGGCATAACAGATAAAATAAAATAGTTAGAATTTTATTTTAATGTCTTTAGTTTAGGTTTTTTTTTATGTTTTGCAGGATAGCATGAAGTGCGATATAGATAAATAAGGAGATGTCAGATTTTGTGAAGTGAGAATTTTATGTGAGGTGACATCGATATGGGGGAGACCTCAAACCATACCAATAATCTTTTGAAGTGCCTTAATCTACAAGCAGGTGCCTTACTCTGGCACCTTACCCTGGTGGCACGACACCTTACTCTAGTGGTGCGGTGCCTTACTCTGGTGGTGCAGCGCCTTACTCTAGCGGTGCCTTACTCTAGTGGTGTGGCGCCTTACTCTGGTGCCATGAAGCCTTACTGAGGTAGGTGTCTTATTGAGGTAGGCACCTTACTTAGGTAGGCACCTTACTCGGGTAGGCACCTTAATGAGGTATGTGCCTTACTAAGGTAGGCACCTTACTCAGGTAGGTGTCTTACCTAGGTAGGTGCCTTATCCAGGTAGGTGCATTACTCAAGTAAGCACCAAGCAGATGCCTTACTCAAAGTAGGTGCCAATTAGGCACCTTACTCAAGTAGGCACCAAGCAAACACCTTGCTCCATCAGTAGAGGTATGCACCACTCAATGTCCATCAGTGGAGGGATGTGCCACTCAATGTCCATCAGTGGAGGGACATGCCGCTCAATGTCCATCAACGGAGGTACTTGATCACGGTTAAAAGAAAAAACACCTTGATGTCATGCATCAAGGATGCCTTGATTATTATAAATATATATATATATATATATATATATATATATATATATATATATATATATATATATATATATCTTAAAAAAAACCACACTTGAATATTTCTAGCTTAGCATAAAATTTTTCCCTGCTTTTGTGTGTTGTAGTTATTTTTATTTTTGCAGGGGAAGTGGCCTGATTGTATGAAAAATAGGCATCTTGGAGACAAGGCCTAAATTGGCTCAGCATCCATGAACCTGCACATTTTTTTAGGAGGTAGAAACTTGACTGTTTCCATCCAGAGGAGATAGTCCCCATTTGGGCATTGACGTGGGTATTAATTTCCTGCAAAGGGAAGAGGTACCCACCTCTGTGCTTGGATGAAGTAGATGCTGATGCAGTACAAAAAAGAAAATTGGAGGGCCTGATCAACTCTTCAACAACATACGCGTTAGCAACTGCTCACTTTTCAACACTAATAGGGTGCCTTGATTTTATGCATTCTATTATCTGGTGCACTGGTTGTTGGAAAGTTAAAAAAGAAAAAAAAAGAAAAAGAAAAAAAAGAGAGAATCGGATGGCTGGGAAAGAGAAGAGTACTAAAAAAATATTTGCAGCTCTCCCTAGAGAAGAGAACTGTAGATCCACTTTATCCCAACATTGCTCAAACTTCTTCTCCCTAGATTGGGGGTTCCTCTTAATCAGTATGGGACCTGATGTTCAAAGGGCTGCAGACCTGTTGCACAGAGGGACCTATTACTGGCGATGAGGGCATCACCAATTTAAGTGGGGGAGGATTTGGGTGAACCTATTACTGGTGACGAGGGCATCACCAATTTAAAGTGGGGGAGGATTTGGGTGAACCAGAATCTCCCACAAATAAAAATATTATGTTGTTAGACTCCCAATTGAAATGCAAATTAGAAACAAAGCTTGTATGGGAACACCAGCAGAATAGGGCTCAGGCTAAAGTTATAAAAGAAAAAAATAAAAAAATAGAGTGGCTGCAAAGTTGGACTTGTTAAAGTCCACACTTATAGAAGAATACCTCAATGATTTTTCAATGCTCAGAGGAAGAACGAAGATGTTTAGCAGTGTGGATGATGAAGGCAGCTAGAGAGAGAAAATTAAACTTAAAAAATAATAATAAATTCTCCAAGAGCACCAACGTCACTTTTTTGGAACACCTTGGTTATGGGTAGCATGGAAACATTTTTACACCACCGGCATGCTACATATCAGAATCTACGAAATTCACCCAGGTATGTACTGAGTTTTTATGTGTACGATTATTTTAAAAATAATTTCTATGCTAAAATCAGTAGATGCCCTTTATAAATTATTTTTGTTGAAATCTCCCAGCCACATGATATACCTTAGATATAAAAAAATCAGTACCTCGAAACAATTGAAAAAAAAAAACTTCCAGGGGGGTTGTTGTCACGAGGACGTGATAATATTTAGGCATGGGGGGAAGAACAACAGTTCAAATAATTTTCCCCATTGCCTGACTCAGGCCTGTATTTCGGAGCGGAATAAGAATGCTTGGTTTTAATCCGACAGCAGATTCATGGAGGAATAAAAGAACACCCGATCCACTCCGGAGAGATTGAAAAAAAAAATCTACGACAATTGCGTGAATAAATTTGGCATTGTTACATCATGACAATGGTGGCCAGCTTGTACGAAGAACTATAGATAATGTTATGTTCTAGAGATGGATCAAAAGCATTTCAAATATGGGCAAACATAGGCGACCACAATTATTTTAAATTTTGGTCTCACCAAATTTGATCACTGTGCAAAATAAGGACATTTGCTTTTGCTTCCCACAGTTTGATGGTCAACTGTGAGGTATTTTCAATTCCTGCTGGTGCAACAATGCTCGATGAAAGAAAAAAATCAACAACGCTCAATGGAGGAAAAACAGCAACGCTCAATAAAAAAATCAACAGTGCTCAAAGAAAAAATAGTAGCGCTCAATGAAAAAAAAAATAGAGATGCTTAGTATATCTGTGCACTGGGTTGATGTGTGACACTTTTGAGTTGTGTTGGTTTCCTGTAAATCTGAACTCCATATGTTGGTTGTGTCAACTTCTTGTAATATTGGTTGCGCCTTCTTGTCATGGTCCAACAACTCTAACTTTCGTAGGTGTCGTAGTGCTCAATTAGAAAAAAATAACAGCACTCAAATGAAAAAAAAATAGTGTTGTATGAAAAAAATAGCAGTGCTCAATGATGAAAAAAATAGTAGCACTCAAATGAAAAAAACACAGCAGTGTCGAATGAAAAAAAATAGTAGTGCTCAATGAAGAAAAAAAAATATAGCAGCACTCATTGAAAAATAGCAGTGTTGAATGAAAAAAAACAACAGTGAAGTGTGCTTTCACTGGTGTCGTAGTACTTAATGAAGAAAATATAGTGCAGTGGTAATTTGGTCTGAACAGTGTGATCATGATTTAGCCATTTGACACAATGATCAGTCATGACATAACTTCTACTAGTGTATATGTGCTTAATGAAAAACAATGCTCAATAGAAAAATAGCCGCGCTCAAAGGAAGAAAAAAAAAACAAAGCAGTGCTCAATGAGAAAAAAAATTATTATTATTATTATTCCGAGGGCTGTTTTTCGGAGGTTGTTATCACGAGGATGTGACAATATTTAGGTATGGGGGATGATGAGCACCGGAAATGCTCATTTTATATACACTATTAAGGGGTATCATCACTAGTTTAATTAGCATTAGAAGTGTATTTTTATATAACTTATGCATATAATTAATAGAAAGATCGTTATTATGCTTGACTGGTGTTTTTAGTGGAAACTATGTATAAATGCAGGTTTTGCCACTAATATGGTGTTTCCAGTCTACATCCCATTTGGACATGGCATGCTCCTACTTCAACAAGTCAACATGCACCTTACTCTAGTACCTTACTCCGGTGCCTTACTCAGGCGCCTTACTGAGGTAGGCGCCTTACTGAGGCAGGTGCCTTACTCAGTAAGGTGCCAAGTAGGTGCCTTACTCCCATACATTAGAGACGCCTTACTGAGGTGCCTTACTCTGACCAAGTCAGCCTTGACAAGGTTGACCAGTAAGCTACGGAGGTTGTTGCACATGAAGACAAAGGAGGAATATTTTAATTATGCATTATTATTAAAATAGAATAAGACACCTATTATCAATCGATTGATCGGTTGACCAGAAGGCTAAGGAGGAGGTTGCACGTAAAAACAAAAAGGAAGATATTTTATTTTATGCACTATTAAAATAGAATAAACACTTCTATTATTTGATTGGTTGGATACCTTTGTAACGTGAGCATCATTCTCTCATGCTCATGGATGAACCAGAGCAATGATTTTTCCAGCGATCAATGTGGGCAGCCACGCAAATGGATTTTTCCAGCCTTATTATAATTTTGTTCTGATAAAATAGAACACGCCTGATTTATCCTGCAAGGGGTAAAATTAGTGTGTGGCTATTTTAATTAATATATTATTGTTATAATTAAATAGGCTACAATATTCATTGCATATCTATTGTAACCGCAAGTCCGGAATAGACTTGCCTAAATTTGTAATAGAGGAAGGTTGTGCATTGTATAAATGCATAGGTCTTCCCTGAGGAGATCAATGATTAATTTACACAAAATATTATTTCATTTTATTTCTTATCTAATTTATTAAGAGTGCAACTCCTCTTATTCAAGCAAGCTCTACGTAGCTAGCCGGGCGGACTATCTGTGGGAGCTTGGGCCCACTCCCTGCAGTAGTCCTCCCCTATTTATTTCTGTCTTTATTTTCAGTAGATTAGATTTATTTGTTTTATTTCTTGCTTTAATTAATTTAGTTGTGTGTGTTTATTTCCTTGCATTTTATTTCCGTACATTTATTTTCAGCACTTTAATTTAGTTGTTATTTATTTATTTAATTTTTCCACACTTAGTTTATTTGGTTTGGTTGACTTTCAAATGCACAAACATCCCCCACCAAACTAAATAAGGTACAAATATATTCATTCCCCAACACTATAGGCATATACTGTGTGTGACACTCATAATTTTACGGACTTACCGGATTGATAATTTATGGAAGAGAAATGAATTTTTTCGAGACATGATTTCTGCTCACCAAGGTGTCCCATTCAATTGGGACGAGGACTGTCATGCGACCTTCACTAAAATTAAACAATACCTAGAAACATCGCTAGTACTAGCTCCACCAAGACTGAATGTACCTTTCTTGCTATATATCAACTACTGACTTTGCATTGGAAACCATGCTCTCCCAAAAGAACACACAAGATAAAGAGCAAGTGATATATTACATCAATTGTACCTTGATGAGTTATGAGTTGGGATATGCATACATGGAGAAGCTATGTTTAGCAGTGGTGTTTGCAATGAAGAAGTTGTGCCATTACATATTAATTCATACGACGTATGTGACATCCAAATAAAATCCTTTGTATTATATGATGAGCAAGACATATCATAATACATGTACTACAAAGTGGATCGTGCTATTAACAAATTCAATTTGGAATTCATCAGCCCCAAGAATTCAATTTTGAAGCTACAATGGAATTATCCTTCGTTGTCTTGAGCCCCAAGAGTAAGATTGGGTAATGTTGTAGGCTCATGACAGTACATGCGATGGCCATTTTAGTGGTATGACCATTATCAAGTGCACCTTCAAATGGGTTATTACTGGTCCACTATGGAAAAGGATTGCATCATGTATGTCAAGAAATGCATCAAATATCAACATCATTCTAATCTTACGCACTTGCCATCGTAGGCCTTACAGCCCATTCAAGCGGCTTGACCATTTTCTCAATGGGTTTTAGACCTAATCGGTAAGATCTCCCCCCATCATCGGGCTGACATATATTTATTATAATGGCTACTAAGTATTTTATAAAGTGGGTGGAAGCAATCCCTCTAACAATGACAACCAGAGCACATATTGTGGAGTTCATACTTCACAATATCATTAGTCATTTTGGGATACCATCCAAGATAATCTTGAATAATGGAATGTCATTTAAGAACAAAATTGTAAGGGCTTTGAAATCCAACTACAATATACAACATAGTTTTGTGACTCCATACTATCTGCAGGTAAAAAATAAAGCTGAAGCTTCAAACAAGACAATGGTATCCATCTTGAAAAATATGGTACAAGAAAACCGCAAACATTGGCACATCTAGTTGCCCCTTGTATTATGGGCTTACAGGACTAGCATTCAGACGCCCACTGGGGCAACCCCATTTTCACTAGTATATGGTTTTGAGACCATTATGCCCTTAGAGTTGGAGATTCCAATGTTGTGTGTCATATTGAAAGAGTTCATCAATGACAACACTATGCGACAAGCTCGCCTTGATCAATTGATGCTTCTTTATGAATGTTGCATGAATACCCTTAAGCATCTTCATGTTTATCAAGAGTGCTTAAAACGAGCTTACAATCATAAATATTATTTGAGAGACTTTAAAGCTGGTTATCTTGTACTAAAAGAGAACCAATAGAACTCAAACCTACCACCGCACTTGCGAGATAAATTTACGACTAACTGGTTAGGTCCTTATATCATCTCAGAGTAGATTGGACCTAGAACGTATCGCTTGACATTGCTTGAAGGTGTTGAAGAGCTTGAACCTCTCAACATCCTTCATCTTAAGGTGTTCCATACATAATAATTCAAATATTCAAAAATATGAAAAATTTTAAAATCCATAAAAATAAAAAAGCAATAAAACCTAAAAATATTGCAAAATATTCAAAACTCCAAAAACATTTGCATCGTGCATTTCATTTTGCACATGCATTTCATTTAATTGCATTACATTAGGTATTTCCATCCATCGCACTTGCATTAGTATAGGTTGTGTTTGCAATATTACAAACGACACCACGTTTGCATTTCAATCATGCATCTATGTGTCATCATCATCCATCACCCTTGTGAGTAATTATGTTTCTCAACACAACCCCTCTTATTGCTATGAAGAATATACTAGGGTTTTCTAGTCATTCAACCATTCCTAGTGGTCTTCTCAAATTTAGTAGAAATATTGCTTTGCTTTTGTAGATGAGGTCTATTTTTGATAGCACTTAGCATATCATAATCCCATCACTAATCAACACATTAAAAATCCTAATTAGGGTAAGGAAGGACAAACACTACAAAGTGGTCCAAGTCACCTTAAGTGAAAGGTTTTGTTACTTACTCAATTGTGAGGCACAATGGTCTAGAGTAGTGGTCATTGGCAAAAGGACAAGTTCCCCCTATCCGAAGAAATCCCTTGCTTACAAAAAGGAGAAAAATCCCAAATTCAAATCAAATCCCTTGCTCTACAAAAAAAAATAAACAAAATAAATAGTGATTCTTATCACTATATATGAGCAAGTATCCCAATAAATTGAATAATATAAAGGGGTGACCTTGAATCCCTGGAATGGTCAATACTCGAAAATCATGGAGTGATCCCCAATACAACAATGGGATGAATGAATCCCACCTGACATTGGGTTAGGTCTAGCAATTCATAAATGAGCTAGCTTTAGGTGTCCTGTATTGCCTAGTGGTCTAGTCCAACTAAGTCCAAACCTAGGATTGGGTGGACATGTGGTGATCCTCATTACAATAATGGGCTGAATGAACCTCACATAGCAATTAGGTAGTCTTATATCTTATATAATATATTCATTTACACACATAGGGGTGATGAATAACTTGGTATTTCATAGTGAAAAATTTATCCTTTAGGAGTTTAGGATAGTCATTATACAACTTTTGATAAGTCAACTAAGGTGTTTGAGTCTCATGGAAAACCTCAAAAATTCCAAAATAGTAACAAACCATCAATCGATCAATTATCAACTTCTTTTTATAAGATTTTATTTATTACGAGATGTTCATAACATAAGATAGATACCGGATGGATATCAACAATGATATTTAGACGACCACTGACTATGTTGTGCATATTTTTTAATTTACAAAAACTTATGAATAGAAATAATAAATCATTCATCTCACATATAGGTTTCTAATTGATTAATTCTTATGATAAGATATATCAATTACATTCATGATTTATATACATTATGTGGTGTTATCCATTAGATTGTTAACTCATATTGCATTCATTCCTTATGCTTTAAGTTATTAAAGCATACAAGTTCATTTACATTAGACCATCACCATGTAAATAATGCATTACATACATTACATTCATCATATCATAACATTATAAATTAAATTCATACAAGTAAATAAAATTAAACATTCATTTAACATTTAAACATTACATCCATATATGCATACATCATAGTAGTCCATCTACACATCTAGATCACAATATCTAGTCATACATCCATTATCTATCTAGTGCATGTCATCCATACATCACATCATATAGCATCATATAAACATAACATATAAGCATTGCATCCATATGCATCTCATAAACATAAAACAAATAAATGTACACACATAATGAGTCATAAATCCAATGTCATATCATATAAATATGTGTGTCTCAAAGAGTACATAGGTGTGTCCAAAATACATGTAGGCTATAAATATGTAGGTCCTCAGACCTTACACTAAAAAATGATACAATATACCCAATGCATAATCATGACTAGCCTGCACCCCCTGTCTGTGAGGCTCCTCCATAACCTCCACCCTCTCGGTGAGTCCTCCTAGATTTGGTATCGGTGGACCTCTCAGACCTGTGAGTCCTGTGGCTAGGCTGAGCTGAGGACTGCCCTATCTCCCATGTTCAAGTCTTCTAAGTCCCTCGAGCTTTGGATATCTCTGGAATCTCACCACCATGGACTGTGACCTCTCCATCTTGGAGAGTGATGTGTACCACATCTAAAGCATTCTGTCTAATATGAGTTTACACTAAAGCCTGTAGTTTCCTGATCTCTATAGATGAATCCAATCCTATGGGTTCTTGTACAACTAGAGCCATAGGATATGCCTATGGAGTCAAGGACCCACCTTGTGTGATCACTAGATCCCTCTCCTAAGTCCTGAGGTCTAGCCAAGATAGTAGAATATCTCGCTCAAGCATCATATTCTCTAGAGCTAGAGTGGCACTATCAATTTGTACCAGGTGAAGACTCATCTACTCCTGGTATCTGCACTACTGAGTCTATATCTCTATGATCTGATCCTAAGCCCCATCCACCTTCTATCCACTAGTGAACTCATTTCCCATCTGGATCTACCTCAGTTGCCTCTGCTCCTATGGCTCCATCCCCAGCTCTACCTAGTGGATCGCCACCCTGCCATATCTTGGTAGTCCACCTGACATCATAATCAACAATAGTCCATGCATCTACTAGTCCTGAATCCTACCAATGGTCATCCTCATTGCCTACTAAAGTCATAGTAGGCCAAGTCAAATCCTTCTCCACCTTAAGGCTATGGTAGATAGTGGGTACTGGTGGAATATCATGGAATATCCCAAACTACCTAGTGATGTGCGAGAAGTGGAAGAACTCATGCATATCAGGCTTGCACCCAAGGATCCACCTATCTCATATCATCCACCTCAAGTAACTGTTAGCATCCCTCCATGCGAGACAGTCCATGTAGGGTCACCATAGGACCTGTCCTGGACGTAGTGGAATCAATCAACCCAAATAGTACTACAAATACCATGCCTGAGACCTACTCCTGAACCCCTCAACCTCTCTAGGATAGTAAGCAGCATAGCACTAATAAACTTCTATGATGTATCTAATCTAATGTGGAAGGCCTTTATGGCAGTCAATGGTGATGTGCTACCATGCCCATATCTAGAGTAGCAGGTTGTAGGTAACTCTAATGTGGCCTTGCTGAGTGATCTGATACAGCTCATCGTAGAGCTGTGCAAGGAGGGCACTACCCCATGAGAAAATTAGTGGCTACTCTCTAGTACTCCCTAAACGATCTTGCATCCTAGCTAAGAGGTTCCATAAGAACCTCACTCCAAATGTATCTGAGATTAGGATATGTATGCACAAGTACATCAATATGGTTTGCCACTTTGTGGAGACGTGCACTCTGTACTAGTGCTCAATGGGCACACCCCTATGGTCAATATCTTCCAGTGCCTCATCGCTTCGAGTACCAAATATCCGCTAGAAGACTGCAACCTTTGCTATGGTAGGTGAAGAGGTGATGGCATCGCCATCAATAGGGATGCGGTAGACATCCTCCAAGGTGATTGTGATCTCTATGATCAGCAGATGAAATATGTTGGTTTGTGCATCTCAACAACGGACCAAAGTAGTAATGTAGGCTTGGTTAGCCCTGATGGTAGGCAAGTGAATAACATAACCAAGGCCTATAGTGGTGAACCACTCCCGATCAACATCACTAATCTGGTAGAGGAGATCGTGAAAGAGCTCAGACTCCCTCGCTCTGGAAGTTAGCTAAAGGGTAAATAATAATACATAAAATCAATCAAAAAAATCAAAAAATGAACTTCAAAAGTCAAAAAAATTCAAAAAATATTCAAAAAGATAAAAAATTTCAAAAATGCACAAGAAAATTTCAAAAAATATCAATTAAACAAGTCAAAAAAATAAAAAAATTGGAATTTTTTTTCTAAATTTGTTCAACCGTGACTAAAACCTATGATCGACGACAATGGTCAAATTTCTAACTGTTGGGATTTAAATTTTATCATGGTTGACAACTGCATCCCCTAATTTACCAATTGGATGCCACGTCTACCACCTATGGCTAAGATAAGCACCCCTTTCGAGGTCACTTACCATCTTGAGCAACCCTAAAAATTAAATTCCCTCCCCACTAAGCTAACCTAGACTAATCCTAACTAGGGTGAGGTTCTTTACCAGCAGTTTAATTTGGTTCATTTAACCCATTTCTTAATTTGGTTAATTTTAAGTTGGTAATCATGAGTGGTTTATGATGTTACCTTTGTGGCATTGGCTCTCCCACTGGAAGATGCCTCTGGTTGGTTAGCCATCGATAAGGGTAGGTGTGATGGTTTCAACAATGTTCTGTGTCAAAGTTTAATTTGCACATCTTAGAGCTCTCTTGGTAGCGATAGCAAATTAGAAAATAATAAATTGAAAATGACAAATTTTTATTTTATATTTTTTATTTAATTTTTAGTTGCTTTTGGCAACCACGGGTGCAAAATTAGGGTTTGCCAACCATGGGTCAGAGTTGTAGCTAAGGAATTTGTAAAAACTAGATACGTCTGACAAGAACGGTTAGCATCTAATAATAAATACCCTCAAAATTCAACCATGAGGAGTTTCAAAATGCAAAATCAAAAATATATTATGGGCCAAAACCCTCAAAATTTTCAAAAATAATAAAAAATTACATAAATAAAAAATTCAAATGCGCCTCGTATCCAGTTATTTACCCTATACACTTGGTAGTTGTAGTGACTTGCGATCCATGAAATTTGGCAAGATGAGTAAATTACCATAAGTTCATTTGGGGTAAATTAGTCATCGCTGAATTGTTATGCTTCACTTCAATCCTTAAGAAGGCCATAGCAGCTAGACTGCCCCATGAGAATGAGGATTTATCTTAATTCTTCTATGACATTTTTTAGCAGATCATAAAACATTATTATTCAAGACAAGCCTAATTGGAATTGCTATCATTTTGATTTCCAAAGAAGGTCATTGCAGTTAGACTGCTCCATGGGATAGTGATGTACAATTACTATTAATAGTTGAAATCATGACTGAATTAGGCCTTGCCAAGTAATCAAAGTGCAAAAGTCTTCAATTTTTTTGATCAATCATGTTGGTAAAGTGACTCGTCGCTTCATTAATTGTCCTATCCTCATCTACTCGTTGCTTGAGGGGGTAGTCATAATATCAATAATCATAATCAAATTCAATAAGAGATCACTCGATCTTGTCAAAATTGCATTTGTCTTATGAATCATTGCCAACAACTATCATAAGCTTACACTTTGTTGGGACAAAAAGCAAATATGATAGTTAATCTAGTAGCTCTCCACCTATCGGTACGATTGTAGCACTAATGCTACCCGATCATCATGGATCTTGTAAATGCTTTGCAAAATAATCCTTCCCTCAGTTGGAAGGCTTATTTGACCTACAAGATGGTTTTAGGAGATCTAATTTTGCTCAACATTTTTCATTCTCACAATACATCCCAAAAGGGGTATCTGTAGACACCTAAAATACATCATGTATAAGGGACTACTCATATGGGTATGCTAACAAACCATATGAATGATTTTGGTCAACTCCAAGATGAAGCAGTGGTTTTAACCACTCAATTTGGGCAAAGTTGGCATACTCAACCTTAGCCGTAGTTGACACCCACGACTAATAGAGCTAGTTATGCCTCAGAGCTACGGATAGCACTGAAACTGTTTTGAATTTTGGGTCAAGCCAAATTTGGTTGCAATGTTCTAGGCAATGAACTTAAAATGGTTTTTTGTGGTGAAGCTTCGATATTTTTCCTCCCAAATGATCCAACCTCCTGGATCTTGATCCTGGCTTCCCAAGCAATCCAAGATTAGAGATTATTAAGGCTATAAGACCCCCCTTCAAATTGGGGAGAATTTTGGAATAATATTGAGTTGAAATGCATCGAAGATCTACCAAAATGGATAGTGAAGTGACAACCACTTTAGGAGAGTCAAAGTGCTATCCAATAATGGAGTGACAAGCATGAATCCATCAATGAAGCTTCTAAAGGACTAGAAAGCATCAATTGTAAAATCAAGCCAATCGAACGTGAATCTCATCAAATTCAACCACTAATATATCTTGGGTCATAGAGGTGACCCTTGATCATCAATTCTATTGAGTAAATTCTGGATCCAAGCCTTGATTACAAGAGCAATATCACTTTTAGCTCAGTCGCAGCTGCCAGTCGTGGCTAACAGTGCCAGCTGTATCTTAGACTCGTGGTGAGGTTTTTATCTTTAATTTCCTTTGTTTTAGTAATATATTTCTATTTCTAGTTATGCAACTAGCTTAATCTATCATATATTAATGTTTTAGAAGACATCTGACCGGTCAATTTAGGATTTAGAGGTAAATTTGCTTCCATTTCCTTGCAATTACCAATTTATACTAGTTTTATGTTTTTCAAGTTCTAATTACTAATTAGGCTTCCTAATTGTGAGATCTCATGCTTTATTTATATGATTTGTATTAATTTGGTGATTTCTTGCACATATTCATAGACTTATATGATTTATTTCTTTTGTTATCATCAATATATGCAATTGTCTCAAAAACCTCATCAAGAGAAGTCTCCTTTGTTATTAACTCCTTTCATGTTGTTTCTTGAATGCATGGTTTAAAGGACCTAATCATTTTCAAGGTATTCAAGGCAACATATACCTCCAATCAAAGGAGAAGAAGGCTATATTTGGCCTTAAGAAGTTTGTGTACCTTCTAAAAAGTCTATGTATCACACCTCCCCCTCATTTATAGGGTCTTCAAAATTGTATCAATTGTATCAAAAATTGAGTATCCCTAAGAGGGACGTTTATGTAATCTAGATTTGACAAAGTTTTAATAAAATAAAACCCTATTTTCTTGTTAAAATAATTGTTGTCTATTCTTTATTGCTTTAATACTTGATTTCAATTGATACACTAGTTAGGTGTATGCTTTTTACATCATTACACAATATTATATTGAAATGGAAGAACATAAAGCAATAGATAACATAACATGAAAATGACAAGATAAAGAAAGCTTCTTTTATTAATAATCTCTTTGTAAAATCTCGGTTACATATCGGTCCCTCTGAGGGATACCCAGTTTTGATACAAAAAATTACAAGCAGAAATAATGGTTTAGAATAATGATGTCCCCTCACAGAGAGATGGTGCACTTCTGCAAGCCTCCTGATCTCACACACAAACTTGTATGAGGACTTACATATGCCTGCTTCTCCTTATTTTACCTTGGAGAGATCTTACGCACTGGATGCCTTGAATCGGTCCTATAAACCTATAACCCTACATGCATAGAAACAACAAAGTACTATTAATAGTACGATCCGCCTCTCTAAAAGAGGCTCTTGTTAGTAGATATGATAAAAATGATATATGAGCATGATAATATTAAAATGTAAGCATAAACTAAGCGATAAATGCATAGAAAACTTAGAAATATGATGTTAATGTGCTAATAAATTAAAAAAATATGCTAGAACTAATTAATAAATAAAAGCAATAATGGATCTAAGCTATAACAAAGAAAAATAATGTCTAATGCCCTAAGTTATGCCTGCAGGCCACTATCCAATATAGCAGCCATGAAATAAAGCTCTTCTTCTCATAGACCAAGGGCTGTAGCACTATTCTTCTTACTCCAATTGATGTTCAAGGGTCGCCTGTTGTGTCTGGTACACTGATGGGCGATGAAGAATAAACGGATCTGAAAGTAGGTGTATAGATGTAACTCAGTAGGACAGCGCTTCGTTGCTACTTAAAGGGGGTGTGGATTCATTCTTTGATTGGCTAGGGCTTCGTTGCATAAGATTTGAATATTCATGAATCTCTTTGCTTTGCTTGGGAGAGTCCATATGTAGACTCCTCTCTATTTCAGATCTAGTTCTAGATATTGGATTCCTGGAGAAGCCAAAATCCAAATTGCATTCAACTGATAATATTTGGGGGAAAGCATAATTCAAAAATTGGCATTAGAGGGGCAGTTAGGAGGAACTCTAGGAGTTCCTCACCAAAATCCATCTACAAGAAATATAAGGTGCAGTTAAACTGCATGATCTAGGCCGGTATTCATGACCAGATTATGCATGGTGCTATCCGCTATTTAGAGTAGCAGCTAGGCATGGCAACTGTTAGCTTTGGTAGCTAGATGTGGCAGCCACTCTGCTTGAGAGCAACTAAGCCTAAATGGGCTAGAACTACCCTTTTTGAGTGGTTAGGACCACGTATAGATCTTAGAGAGGTCCAAGATGGTTCATATGGTCTCTAAATGTGTCCATATGAGTAGTCTCCTAAGCATGATGTATTTTAGGTGTCTACAGATGCACCTTTTTGGGATGCATTGTGGGAAAACACAATGCGAAGCAAAAATAGACCACCTAGGGTCACATTGTAGGTTGTGTGATGATCATTGATATGATCAAAATTGGATGCCCCAATCATGAGAAAGGATGCGCATCCTAGAATAATTGCTTCCAATAGGGTGGAAGGCTTAAATTTGCAAAAGCTTGCACTCATTCATTAGAAAATCAGGTAGCTTTACTACTACTATAGGTTTGAAAGGAGGGCTACAAACTTAACTATCATGTTTGCTTTTTGCCCTAACAAATGGTAAGATTATGATAGTTGTTGGTAATAATTCGTAAGACGAACACAATTTGACATGATCTATTAGCATTTAAACCTTACGAGCCATTTCAACTTTGTGTGGTTGGCAAGGGGTTGACGACAAGGAGGTTGACGGTAGTAGAAGAGAAATAGTTTCGAAACTCTCTTCATCCCCTATTTTTTTGTTTTTGTTGTTAATAGCTTTTTCTTAAAGCTATATAAGGTTGTAAGTTTTATTTTCATGATTAATGTGAATTATCTAAGTTCATTTGGTATCAGAGTGGATGGTTAGGGTTAGGGTTTTTCTAGCATCTGATAGGCTCGTGGATCGAGGAGCAACCTCAGGCATGCATCCCGAGGAGGGCCCATAGGCACGCATCCCGAGGAGCAGCCTCAAGCATGCATCCCGAGGAGGGCCCATAGGCATGCATCTCGAGGAGCCGAGGAGTGGCCCGTAGAGGACCTACGCACGTGGGCTGGCAACATGATTCCCGAGGAGGACACATGGTGGACAAGTAGAGCTGACCTGGCAGACACGTGGCGATGAGCCACTAGACTGGAGGTGGACACATGGTGGACGGAGTTGAGGACAAGTGGCGAGTTGACTAGGCTGAAGCACGTGGATCGAGGAAGTTGATTAGGTGCAGGCTGACTGGGTGCACGCATACCGAGATAGAGCTGGCGATGATGGAGCTGACGTGGTGACAGGAGACACGTGGAGCTAACGTGGCGACAAGAGACACGTGGAGCTGACGTGGCAACGGGTGTCGAGGGGGCAGACGTGGCATAGGCTGATTGGTCAGAGTGGACGGCAAAAGGGAGGTGGATGATTACCCGAAGGTAATCGATATTCTATCTGCGTAATACATGTTTTAAACACCAAATTGGCAACTCCCTCGTGCATGTGGGATTATAAATCCCAAAGCTTTTTAAAAGATTTTATTTTTTTTCCTCTCTACCCATGGAGGATAGAATAAAGCACGTCTCGTGCTTATTCCCCACCACCGACAGTGGTAGCCGGGGTGGTTCGGGGGTAGGAGCTAAGGGCCCTCTCCACCCGCAAGGTCGTGGGGTCAAATCCTCGTGGGCGCTTTAAAAGAGGTAATTTTTTTATTTACATTTTTTTTTAAGTTTTTTTATTTTATTTAATAATTTAAAGATAAATTTTGTTTTAAATCATTTTTTAAAATTTGATTTCTATACAATTTTTTTATTATTATTAAATAAAAATATTTTTAAACTTTCTTTAAAAATTTTGTAAATTAAAAAAAAAAAACTTATTTATTTTGCAACATTTAAAAAAAGAGGACATTTCCTAAGAGGAAATAATTGTAATGGCCTAAGAGGCTTTAAGAGTGGAAATTTTCTGTAATAGCCTAAGAGGCTTTAAGGGGGGATATTTGTGCATCTACGAGGAATATTTTTTGTAATCATTCATGATAAGGTCAACCGGATGCTATCATGCCCTTTGTTCTCTTTTAGTAAGAGAAAACCCCAAATCCTTTGATGAAAAAGTTTGAACGTATGGATTGAATATTGTATTCAGTCAACTACAAAATGTTGTAATAGCCCATCAAAGAGCACCAGATGCAGGATATGACGCTGATTCAGAAGACAATTCCTTTGGTAGCAGATTTGAGGAGTCAAAATCTATAGGAGTTGCACCACAGGAGCTAGAGAATACTCATCAAAGTAATAGTGACTCAGTTGAAATACTAGAGCCAGAACCGTATTCACCCAAAATCATTCTTATTAGTGACGATGATGATTCAGTTGCTAACAACTTTGTCAATCCAGTGATAGGAGAACCTCATCAGGAAGAACAGGATATCTACGAGAGAGTAGATCAAGTTAGATTTGATTTAAATCTGTAATTCTTTCTTTGAAAAGCATAGTGCTTTGATTGTAATTGAGAAATAAAAAGTGTGTTTTTAGTTTATTTCCAAAAGCTATGGCATCCAATAATAATCTACCCATTCCAAAATTTAATGGGTTTGATTATGAGTATTGGTCCATCAAGATGAGGACCTTACTCATAGGCAAGGGACTATGGGATATAGTCGAAGAAGGTTACACAGAACCTTCATATTGGACCACTTTGAGTGCAGCCGATAAGAAGACAAAGAAAGATGCCCAAAAGAGCAATTCCTCTGCTCTCTATCATCTCCAAGCAGCATTGGAGAAAAGCATCTTCCCGAGGATTGCCTCTTGTTTAACTGCCCAAGATGCATGGAAAGCCTTGAAAGAAGGTTTCCAAGGAAGCGATCAGGTGAAACAAGTAAGGCTTCAAACCTTGAAACGAGATTTTGAGAATCTCAAAATGAATGAAGATGAGAAAGTTGGAGACTACTGCATAAGAGTCAAAGAAGTTGTCAACAAGATGGAAACTCTTGGTGAAGAAGTCAAACCTGAAGTGGTTGTGAAGAAAGTGTTGAGAACACTTCTTCATAAATGGAACCACATTGCTATCATCATTGAAGAATCAAAAGACCTTTCCACTCTAACTTTTGATGCACTAATCGGTTCATTAATGTCTCATGAAGAGAGATTACAAGGGTCTACTTCAACAAGCTATGGAGGCGATGATAAAGCTTTCTCATCCAATGAGGGTGCAGGAAGAGGACAAGGAAGAGGCCAAGGCAGAGGACAAAGAAGAGGTAAAAGAAGAAGCAACTCAAGAGGAGGAAATCCCAGTAGAGGTGGCAATCAAAGTAGAGGTAGCAATCAAGGCAGAGGTGGAAATCAAGGTCGAAATGGCAATCAAGGAAGAGGAGGTGACAAAGCAAAGAAAGCTTGTTTCAATTGTGGCAAGCCCGGTCATTTTGCTCGAGACTGTTGGTCCAAGACTTCTCAAGGAGGCAACAGTCAATATGGCAACTATGGTGAAGAGGAAGGAACATCAAATCTGTTTCTTTCTTATGGAAAATCAGATCAAAATCTGAATGACACTTGGATTTTGGATACTGGTTGTTCCAATCACATGAGTGGCAAAGAAGAGCTCTTTGCTACAATGGATTCCACCTACAAATCTTGAATCAAGTTGGGAGATGATAAATCTTTGCAAGTTGAAGGCATTGGAGCCATGGAGGTTCCAACAAAAGAAGGCATCAAAAAGGTAAATGACATCTATTACACCCCAAAATCCAACATAATTTGCTTAGTGTTGGACAAATGATGGAGAAAAATTATAGACTTGTTTTTTATGAAGGCAAATGTGTAATTTTTGATAAGAACAATTGTAATAGAGTCATTACACAAGTACCTATGACCAAGAATAGGTTGTTTCCCCTTAATTTTGGGGAACCAGGGGGAGCTCAACTTGCTAGTATTGCTATAGCAAATCCAAGTGTGCTTTGGCACTTGAGATATGGTCACCTAAATTCTGCAAGCTTGAAATTGTTAACTTCTCAAGCTATGGTATGTGGACTTCCCAAAATTGCTGAACACAAGGAGGTCTGTGAAGGATGTGCTTTGGGAAAGCACTCAAGATCCAAGTTCCCAAAAGGACAAGCATGGAGGGCCAGTCATCCACTCCAATTAGTGCATTCGGACATTTGTGGTCCAATGCAGACAAAAAGCATAGGTAATAATTCCTATTTTCTCACTTTTATAGATGATTTCTCTAGGATGTGTTGGATCTATTTCTTGAAAACCAAAGATGAAGCTTTTGATTGCTTCATAGATTTCAAGAATAATGTAGAGAAACAAAGTGAGTTCATTGTAAAATGTCTAAGGACAGATCGAGGAGGAGAGTTCTCTTCAAAGGTATTTCTAAAATATTGTAAAGAATGTGGGATAAAGAGGCAATTCACCACTGCCTATACACCACAACAGAATGGTGTGGTGGAAAGAAAGAACCACACCATAGTAGAAATGGCAAGATCGATGCTTCAAACTAAGCATCTCAGTAACATGTATTGGGTCGATGCTGTTAGAACTAGTGTTTACATTTTGAATAGGAGTCCTACTTCTAGTTTGGATGGGGTCACTCCTTATGAAGGATGGTATGGCAAAAAGCCAAATGTAAAACACTTTAAGGTTTTTGGTTCTCTTGCATATGCCCACATTCCTGATGAGAAAAGAAAGAAACTTGACCCCAAGAGTCAAGCATGTATTTTTGTAGGATATTGTGAGTCTACCAAAGCATATAGACTCTACAATCCCAAAACGCATAAAATTGTACTTTCCAAGGATGTGATTTTTGATGAAGGGGGAGAATGGGGTCATCAAAAAGTCTTTGTTGATGATGAATCTCATGATGCAAGTTCTTCTCAAGTACAACAGGTGCAGCCCAAAAAGAGCAAAGGAACTCCTCCTCCAAGCCCAAGTATGAGTACTACTTCGAGTACATCAACAACTACTCCAAGTCCTTCTCCACAATGATCAGTAAGTTCTTCACCTATGGATATTGATTCTCCATCAAGAGGTAAAATAACACTACAACATCATCCATATTTTCAAATGTTGGATAAGAATTTCCAGAAAAGATACACTAGAAGTCAAGCTAGTGAAATGAATGCAGTTTTACAAAAACTTGAAAATCTGCATATGTATGGTGATGATGACTCCCAAGAGCCTAAGGGAGATGTAGTCAATTATGCTTTAATGACTAGTGCACAGCTAGAGCCATCTAGCTATGAGAAAGCATGCACTCATGATGTATGGCAACAAGCCATGGAAGAGGAAATCACCTCTATAAAAAAGAATGATACTTGGGAACTTGTGAAGCTTCCTAAGGGTAAAAAATGTGTTGGATGCAAATGGGTCTACAAGACCAAATTCAATGTTGATGGAAGCATTGAAAGACACAAGGCAAGACTTGTAGCAAAAGGCTTCACTCAAAAATATGGCATTGACTATGAGGAGACCTTTGCTCCTGTTGCTAGACAGGAGACTATCAGATCAATACTTTCCTTGGCTGCCCACAAAGGGTGGAAAATTCAGCACATGGATGTAAAGAGTGCCTTTCTCAATGGGTACCTGAATGAAGAGGTTTATGTCCAACAACCTCAAGGTTTTAAAGAACAAGGTAAGGAGAACCTTGTTTACAAACTAAAAAAAGCACTATATGGCCTCAAGCAAGCACCAAGGGCATGGTACTCTCGCATTGATGGCTATTTTTAGGAGTATGGATTCACTCGAAGCAAAAGTGAACCTACTCTCTACTACCTAAAGCAAGGTACAAACATTCTCATTGTTTGTTTATATGTGGATGATCTCATATTTATGGGTAGTAATGATAAGATGAATAAGGAGTTCAAACACTCCATGATGAAACAATTTGAAATGAAAGATCTAGGCTTAATGCATTACTTCCTAGGCATGGAAGTTCATCAAACAGATAGAGGGATCTTCATATGTCAACACAAATATGCTCAAGATATGATTAAGAAATTTGCCATGGAGCAATGCAAATCAGTTGCAACTCCAATGGGTCACGGGATCCAATTAAGCAAATATGATGGAGCACCGAAGGTTGACATGACCACTTACAGGAGCATGGTTGGGAGTCTGATGTTTCTCACCAACACAAGGCCCGATATTCAGTATGTTGTTTCTCTTGTTTCAAGGTTTATGGCTGATCCATCCGAACTACATTTTCAAGCAACTAAGAGAATTCTGAGATATGTAAAGGGTACATTGGATTTTGGAATCCATTACCACAAGAGTAATTCTGTAAAATTAGTTGGCTTCAGTGATAGTGATTGGGGCAGCAATATAGATGATAGAAAATCTACATCAGGGAATTGTTTTAGTCTAGGGTCAGGACTAATTACATGGAGTTCCAAAAAATAGACTATTGTAGCATTGTCATCTACTGAGGCTGAGTATATAGCAATCACACATGCAAGTACTCAAGCTCTATGGTTGAGAAAAGTCCTTGAAGAGATTGGAGAACAACAAAGTGGTCCTACAAGATTGTATAGTGACAATATGAGTGCCATCCAATTGGCACATAATCCTATCCATCATAGCAGGTCAAAACACTTTGATATGAAGTATCACTTCATTCATGACATGGTGGATAAATAGGTAATTGAGCTTCAACATTGTAGCACTTTGGACAATTTGGTGGACATCTTCACCAAAGGAGTTGCTAAAGCTCAATATGTAAAGCTGAGAGACTGTCTTGTCAGCCCTCTCAACTTTAAGGGGGAGAATGTTAGCATTTAAACCTTACGAGCCATTTCAACTTTGTGTGGTCGACAAGGGGTTGATGGCAAGGAGGTTGATGGCAGTAGAAGAGAAATAGTTTCGAAACTCTCTTCATCCCCTATTTTTTTATTTTTGCTGTTAATAGCTTTTTCTTAAAGCTATATAAGGTTGTAAGTTTTATTTTCATGATTAATGTGAATTATCTAAGTTCATGATCGAGTGATCTTTTGTTGACTTTGATTATGATTGTTGATTTTATGACTACCCTATCAAATGACGAGTCAATGAGGGAAGAATAATGAAATAAGTGACGAGTCGCTTGACCAATATGAAATATTTGGACCCTTTTAGAGGTTTTCTTTGTTGTTATAAGGTAGGTCCCATCAAAGGTGTGATTTCAACCATTTTTAGTAATTATACATCTCTATCCCACGAAGTGGTCTGATAGTAATGGCATTTTAGGGAATCAAGGTGATAGTAATTCCATTTAAGCTTATGTTGAATCACTATATTCGAACCATGTTATAGTAGAAATGAGATGAGTCTTTGTTTCTATGGGGAAGTCCGACTGCCATGGCCTTCTTCAGGATTGAAGTGAAACTTCTCAATTCTGCCATAACTAGTTTACCCCAAGTGGCCTTATGGTAATTCACTCATCTTGCTGGATTGCATGGAGTGCTATTTGTTGCAACTACCAAGTGTATAGATTAAATAACTAAATATGAGTCTCACTTGAGATTTTGTTGTTATTTGATTTTTTTGTTAATTTAAATTTTATGATATTTCTAGATTTTGATTTATGTAATTTTTTAGTATTTATGCAATTTTTTATTGTTCTAGACCAATAGGTGTGCTTAATGGCCCATTTTGAGGTGTCTCAAGGTGAGAAATTGAGTAAATTTCTCTTTGTTTCCTAGCCGTTGTCAGGTCCAGTGACCCCTAATTACCTCTTTATGGTCACTGTTAGGTCCAATAGCTAGAAAGTGTGGGCCGCTGATTCCAAAAGCGATCGAGGCACAAATTTAAAATATAAAAGAAGCTTTTAGGGTTTGACTTTTTTTTATTCCAGCTGTCAATTACACTTTTTGAACTCTAAGGTGAGAGAAATTATTTGTGACCTGGGATGCTGCCAAAACTAGACACCATGGCTGAGCAGGAGGAGGCTTTGACAAGCGGAGGAGACGATGCCTCACGGGTATATCTCAAACCCTTGCTCTTTATTTTTTTTAATGGGTAAACTTAACCTCACTAAATAAATAATAAATGAACAAAAATAAACCTACTGGAAATGAATCGAAACCATAGGTAGGCTTAGTTTTAGGTTAATTTTAGTGGGTCTAGCCCAATTTTTAGTTTTTGTATTTTTTTGGTTATTTTTGTCGTAGGGAGGACATCGTTGGAGTGCTGTCCCTTGGTCACTGATGCTTAGAGTGGCCCCTAAATGTCCAAAGAGGGGTCGGTGTCATTGTCAACGACCAACTCGAATTCCAATAGTCAAATTTTTAACTGTTGGTGGTTGGCCACTGTCGGCTTCAGTAGCTGCTGCGTGGTCGCTCCTGGCGCGAATGGCTACGTGAACTTAGAATTAATTTTGAAATTTTTGAATTTTTAAGGCATTTAAATTTTTTTTTTTTGCAATTTTGAAGTGTAGAATTTGATTTTTTTGAATGTTTAGGTGCATTTAGTCATTGTTTTCATAGCCTTAAGCTTATCTTAGCTAAATTCTGCATCGTTTTTGTTTTATTGCTTCTTTTTGTTTTTAAGTGGATTTAATTTAGGCATTTATTTTGCACTCTTAGATTTTATTTGCATGGGCTTGGGACCCTAAATTGCTCATGGATCTTTTGCCCACCATAGATGACACGAACTGGGATTGGCTTGATGCTCATGGGCTCTAGTATGTTACTAGGATTCTAATGATCATATTAGATCAGGCCTACCTTAATACCCTAGCACATAGGTGGGACTCTAGGACTAATACCTTTCATATCCCTACGGGTGAGATGACCATCACACCAAAGGATGTCTATAGGATATTTTATATTCCTTTTGATGGAGTGTCCATTGTTTCTTCCCCTAATGATGCTATAGAGATAGTCTTTTCGAGGGTCTTTGGGGCACATGCAGCTACTATGTTCTCTAATACCCAGTATGATAGGATTTCCATGGTTTGATGGTACCAATAGGATGTATTTTCTTAGAGACATGCCATTTTTCTAATGGTCATATGTAATGTGCTTCTACCTGATTGCTCCGGAGTGAGGTTCCCATGGAATATCTTGGTGATGGTTCAGGACTTTATTGATAGTGCAAAGCCTATCATCATAGCTTGGGGGAGCACACTATTGGATCAGTGCTACGATGAGCTCTGCAAGATCTAGCAGTGGGTATGAGCTAGCATTGCTTGTAGTATACTCCTATATATATAGGGCTAGGGTCATATTAGGGTGGACCGTCCAAGAGGATTACCTATTGAGATTACTATCGTAGCTGATGTTGTTCAATGCTACAGATATAGGTGGCTTCAAGAGTGCAAGGAGCATAAGAGTCAGTTCTACATAGGAGAGCTCTCCCACTACATAGCATATTTGATTAGATTGTAGACCAAGGACATCATATGGAGGCCCTATCATGATTGCCTCATCTAGGTAGAGGCTGACAGGTTTGAAACTAGGACTAGGCATGATCGATGGATCATCAACTGCAAGGATGACATTAGGGAGTTATTTCACTACTCTAGGGTGCTCTAGTAGTATGTCTTGTAGTAGGATGTACCTCTTCATCCAATTTTGTATAGGTATATTACTGTAGAGAGGGATCTTCCATTATCGAAGTTACAACAATCATAGAGGACGATGATTCTCCAATAGTGGATTCTGGCATTATATATGGTGAGGTCATAAAGGCCTACACTCAGTGGTGGGTCACACGTCTATGGTAGTGTGGTGGCAGCGTAGGCCTGGATCGATATGAAGTAGTTATAGGGGAGGATCCTGATGAGCACCGAGTGCAAGCCTGAATAGAGGACTGGGGGTAGGTAGAGCAGCAAGTGGTAGAGGAGCAGGTTGCTCCTGAGGAGGAGGAGTTAGATCTAGAGGAGTAGGATTTCCCTCTCTAGGCTCAGTTGCATCACATGAAGGTTGAGATTCAGTCAGCTTAGATCCAAATATTATAGTAGGATTCTACCATTGTTGGGATTCAAGCAAAGGTTCAAAGCTTTGATGAGGAGAGGACCACACTACAGACTCAGATTGACTTGGCACAGATCAGGATAGATCAATTTACAGCTAAGAGGGGTGCTTCCTATGGATATATTATGCCAGCTATGCCAACACCTTAGGGACCTAGTGGGTTAGATACAGATGTGAAGATCAGACATCTGCATGGACTCCCATAAGAGGATTTGGAGCAACAAACCCTAGAAAATTCTTACATCCTTGCACTAGATCATGATATCAGGCTTCAAGGAGGTCATCTACCAGATAGTCCTATGGTAGGAGGATCACACAGAAGTGGGTAGAGCACATCAAGGTAGTCATCAGTGCGACTGAGCCATAGGACTAGGACTTAGACATAGCAAACTACAGGGACTAGCTTTTTCCGTACTCACAAGGGAAGAGCCGAGGGTGGAGGTAAGGCTGGAGGTGCACGTGCAGACTGATGAATCTGATTGTACTAGATTTATTTTTGATTGTAAGGTTAGATGACCTACATAGTTAGCCTACGAGCAGTTTTGTACCCTTATGTACTTATTGGACACACATATATGATATCTACACTTTGAGACTCATTATGTGTACTTATATGTTTTAGATTTTATGTTTATGTGATGTAGTATGATGATTTTATGCTATATGATGTGATGTATGATATTTATTAGCTAGATTATAGATGTATATTTTAGATGTTGTGATCTAGATGCGTAGATGGACTACTTACGATGTATGAGTATATGGATGCAATGATTGGTGTTTAAATGCATGTTTGTTTTGATATAATTATATGCATCTAATTTATGTTGTTATGATGTGGTAAATGCAATGTGTGTACTGCAATATTTACATGATGGTGATCTAATGTAAATGAACCTGTATGCTTTAATCACTTAAAACATAAGGAATGCATGTGATATGAGTTTTACAATCTAATGGGTGACACCACAAAATGTATGATGATAATGAATGTAAATAATAACTCTTAGCATAAGAATTGATTATTTAAACATTCAAATGTGAGATGATATGATGTGATATGTATATGATTTCTTTATAAGCTTCTATAAATTAAAATAAATGTACAAAATAGTCAGTGGCCATCTAAATTCATTGCTAATGTTTATCCGGTATCTATCCTATTCATGCACATTGTTTAATGAACAAAACCTCCTAAAGAAAGCTGATGATTTGATTGATGATATGATTTGTTTCTATTAGAGATTTTTGAGGTTTTCCATGAGACTCAAACACCCTAGTTACTTCATCAAAATTTGTATACTGACCATACAAGACTCTTAAAAGATAATTTTTTTGTTATGAAGACCTAGATACTCATTATCCATGTGTGTGAAAATGAATATATTAGATAAACATAAGCATACCCCAATGCTAGGCAAGATTCATTCAGCCCATTGTTGTATTGGGGATCCTCAAATGTTCATCCTGATCCTAAGTTGGACTTAGTTGGATTAGACCACTAGGTGATATAGGACACCTAAAGCTAGCCCTTCCACATGTGAACATTGGTCTGTATAAAAGTAGGATGCTAATGTGACAAACATATCATCATGCATAAGAATACCACCATTGCTAGGTAGGCTTGATGCCACCAAACCTGTAATGAGGATCACCTTATGGTTTGTCAAATGCTGAGAAATCCAAGAATTCAAGTTTAATACTCCCTTATTTTCTTCATATTGATTTAAAATACTTGCTCATACTTAGTTATGAAAATCACTGTTTATTCTAAATTTTGTTTTTCTTTAGAGCAAGGGATTTATGTAGTGATGATAATCACTGTTTATTTTGTTTTTGAATTTTGCTTTGTTCAGGATTTTTTGCTTGTTTTGATTAAAGCAAGGGATTTCTTTAGGTAGGAAGGATCTTGTCCTTTTGTTAATTCTTAGTATTTCTGAACTGGTCACATAGGGAGATGAGCAAGATAAAATTTTCACTTAAGGATACCTAGTACCACTTCACGGTGTTCATATTTCTCTTGTTCCAACTAGATTTTAGTGTTTTGATTAGTGATGGGATTTTGAAATATACCAGGTGCTATCAAAAACTAAACCTCATCTATTAAAAACAAAGATAACTTTCTATAAAGTTTGATAAAACCACTAGGTATGGCTGAGTGACCAGAAAACCCTTGTATATTCCTTATAGCAATAGGAGGGGTTGTGTTGAAAAACACAGTTATACACATGGGTTATGGATGATGATGGATTTTGATGATGCATGATTGAGGTACAAACATGGTGTCATTTGTAATATTATGAACATAACCTACCTAATGTAAATGCAATGCAACTACATGAATGCAAATGTGGAATGCAAATGTTTTTGAATTTTTTATGCTTCCAATTGTTTTTGAGTTTTGATTATTCTGAATATTTTTGAAGTTTTTGACTTTAAACTATTTTTGTGCTTTTGTGTTTTATTTTTTACCAAAGGTCTTAGGGTGCCTTTGGGGCTTTTTGTGATGTGACCAAAGGGATTTAATATGCCTTTGGATATTTTGTGGGTTTGACCAAAGGGCTTTAAGATGCCTTTGGGGATTTTTGTGATTTGACCAAAGGGCTTTAAGATACCTTTGGAGCCTTTTGTGTTTTGACCAAAGGGCTTTAAGATACCTTTGGAGCCTTTTGTGATTTGAACAAAGGATTTTAATATGCCTTTGGAGCATTTTGTGATTTGACCAAAGGGTTGTAAGATGCCTTTGGAGCCTTTTGTGATGTGACCAAAGGGATTTAAGATGCCTTTGGGGCTTTTTGTGATTTGACCAAAGGGATTTAAGATGCCTTTGGATATTTTTGAGATTTGACCAAAGGGCTTTAAGATGCCTTTGGAGCATTTTTTGATTTGACCAAAGGGCTTTAAGATGCCTTTGGAGATTTTTGTGATTTGACCAAAGGGCTTTAAGATGCCTTTGGAGATTTTTTTGATTTGACCAAAGGGCTTTAAGATGCCTTTGGAGCCTTTTGTGATTTGACCAAAGGGCTTTAAGATGCCTTTGGAGCCTTTTTCTTTTGAATTTTTCTATTGTTTTTGTGATTTTGAAATTTGTGAATTTTTTTTATATTTTGTTGGTTATTTGAATGTTTTTGTGTTTTTTTGTGCTTATGTGTGAAACACCCTTATATGAATAATGTTGAGAGGCTCAGGCTCCTCAACTCTTTCTAGTGATGTTAGGCGATATGCCCTAGGTCCAATCTTCTTAGAGATGATATAGGTACCTATCCAATTGGTCATAAATTTGTCTCGTAGGTGCGGGGGAAGATTTGAGTTCTTTTGGTTTTATTTAAGCACAAGATACCCAACCTTAAAGTCTCTTAGGTGGAATTTATTTTTATAAGCTCATGTTAGAAAATCTTGGTAAATGCGAAGATGCTCAAGAGCATTGATGCATTGTTCATCTAGAAGGGTCAACTAGTCCAAGCGAGCTTGTCACATAGTGTCATCATTGATGAACTATTTCAATGCGATGCATAATGTTGGAATTTCCAACTCTAAGGGCATAATGGCCTTAGTGCCATATACAAGCGAAAATGGTGTTGCCCTAGTGGGCATCCACATGCTATTTCTGTAAGCCCATTATGCAAGGGGTAGCTACGGATGCCAATCCTTATGATTCTCTTTCACCGTATTCTTTACGATGGCTACTATTGTCTTGTTCGAGGCTTCTACTTGCCATTTTTCCTGCAAATAGTATGGTATCACAAAACTATGCTTAATGTTGTATTTGGTTGTTAAAGCTCACACATTTTTATTTTTGAATGACAGACCATTATCCAATATTATCTTGAAGGGAACCCTAAAATGATAGATGATATTGTGAAGTATGAACTCCGCAATTCATGGTATGACTATCGAGGTTAAGGGGACCACTTCCATCCATTTTGTGAAGTACTCGGTGGCCATTAAGATAAACATGTGTTATTCTGAAGATGTGGGAGAAATATTTTCAATCATATTGAAACCCCATTGAAAAAATGGCCAAGATTCCTGAATGGGTTGTAAGTCTTGAGATAGCAGGTGCATCAGATTTGTATGATGCTGACATTTAATATATTTTCTAACATACTTGTAGCATTCCTTCTCCATGGTGGGTCAGAAATAGCCCATTCAAAGGATGCACTTGAAAATGGCCATGTTGTTGAAGTGGCTACTGCATGTACCATCGTGAGCTTGAAAAATTTTCCAAGATGATTCTTGGGGATCTAAGCAATGAAGGAGGACTCCATCATAACTTCAATGATACAATATACCTCCTAGTAAGACATATCTTGTCGCTTTCTATTTAAATGCTTGTATTTGAGCATGTGATAGTCCCTGTGGGACAATTCTAAGCCTTAGTAAATCTTGTACCTAGGATAGCCAGTCCTGATAAGCTACAACCTCAATAGATGAAATGACTTGTTTCTCCTATGATTCGATATGCACAAATGTAGATTGAGAAACAACCTTATGGTGAATTATGGTACCATTCTCTGTAGGACCCTACGATATCAAGGACCCCCAAGGTACCTTCTTTAAAAAGTCTTTGGCTTTACATAACCAGTCATGGTCTGGTTCTATATGAATCATGTTGTTTAATTCTTTGTTATCAAAAACCTCATGCTACATCATTGAGTGTGAGAGCATTTTAACATGAATGATAGTGAAATTAGTAGATGGATTTTGAGGGATCAAGAATACAAAATATACCATGGTGTTTATGAATCTATTTGATGAACGAGGGATTGCCTCTATGTCATACCATTTTAGTTGGGCTAGATAGGTATAAAAAAGCTCCTTGTAAAATTTCAGGATTGGATCCCTACATTGGAATAGTCTCTTGACTTGGTTGACTATGAGGAGGGAGTCACCAAAGATATTTAGCCTCTTGATCTTCATAGTGATGGTCGTTTGGAGACCCAGGATTAAGGCCTTGTAATTGATGTTATTATTAGTGCAAGGGAAGCCTAGCTTAAATGACAAGGGTATTGGAGCACCTTGTGGTATGAAAAAGATAAACCCTACACCACCTCCTTGCTCACACTTTGAACCATTGAATAACAAATTCATGTCAGCTTCATTTTTAGGCTCTTCGGGTTTTGGTGCTTCTGTTAATGCAAAGATTGCATCATCAGGAAGTTCTATGGTGAGATGTCTACTATTCTGAAGAGGCACCTTAGCCAACTGATTAGCTATGACTTATCCCTTTATGGAATTTTTTATTATGAATTCCAAGTAAAATTTTATCAATAACATGATCCACTTTGCAGTATGTGTATTATGATATGTCTTGCTCATCATATACTACAAAGGATTTTTTTTGGATATTACATACATCATATGGATCAGCATGTAGTGGCATAATTTATTGGTTGCAAATACCATTTCTAGGCACAACTTTTCTATGTATGCATATCCTATCTCGTAGCTCACCAAGGTGCAACTGATGTAATATATCACTTGTCCTTTATCTTATGCATTCTTTTGAGCCAACATGGTACCCAAAGAAAAATTGATAGTGGATATATATAACAGGAATGGCACATCTAGCCTTGTTGGAGCTAAAATTTGTGGCGTTACCAAGTACTTCTTGATTTCAGCAAAGGCTTTCTAATATTATTTATCCCACTAGAATGAGACCCCATTTGTGTAGCAGTCGATTCATGGATCGATATTTATCTGATAGTTGTGCGATGAATCACTTTATGGATGCTACTTTTCCCTGTAGGCATCTCATCTCTTTGATGTTAGTGGGTGGGGCAATTTCAAATATAACCTTTACCTTTTCTGGGTCTACCTCGATACCTCATTTAGAAATGATGAATCCCAATAGTTTTCTAGATGTTACGCCAAAGACAAATTTCTTGGGATTCAACTTGATATTGTGCTCAATCAAGTGATCGAAGACCTTCTGAGGATCTCAGCATGCTCTTCATGCAATAATGACTTGGCCATTAATTCATTGATATAGTATTCTAAGATCTTGTGAACGTAGTCATGGAAAATTTATGTCATAGCCTACTAATATGTGGCACCAACATTTTTAAGAGTGAATATCATTACTTTGTAGCATAATTTTTCCCATGGAGTGGTGAATGTGGTTTTAATTTGGTCTTCAGGTTTAATCTAAATATGATTGTAACCAAAAAACCATCCATTAGGGAGAGCATCTCATGACTTGTAGTTGCATCTATAAGAGCATCTATGTTTGGAAAAGGGAATGAATCCTTAGGTATTTCCTTATTGAGATCCCTAAAATTCATACAAATGTAGATTTTTCCATCAAGTTTTCCTACGAGCACCATGTTTGATACCCATTCTAGATATTCTGTGGGAACAATAAAGACTATATCCAACAGTTTCTACAAGTCATTCTTTACCATCAAAATTATGATTGGATGCATCTTTCTGAGATTTTTCTTGACCAATTTTTATGGGGTCCAGTGAAAGGTTGTGGAAAACCAATTTTTGATCTAGCCCTAGCATATCTTTGTAGCTCCAAGAAAAGATATTTGGTCTCTATTTCAATAGAGGATTAATTATGGTCTGTTCTTCTGGATATACGATTTCTCCAAAATTGACTTTATTTGGATTAGAAGGATCATCGTTGATGTCCACTTTGAAATTCTTCTCTATTGCCATATGTGACCCCTACTCAAGCTGGTGAGGAGTGGGAATTAAGTGGATGTCATCTACTAGATTTAAAGGTTCCACTGAATCATGGTCAAAACTAGCATGATAGACATCATGTGCATAGACTGGTACAAAATGGAATGGTTTTAGCATCACTTAATTAGGGAAGAAATATTTAGGCTCTAGGGGTGAATTAGTGTGATCTCAATCAATATCATCTAATTTAAGACACAATGGTTTTGAAGGATATACTGGGTTATGAAGTGGAGTGGTTAAATCAATGGAGATCATGTTGATGGATGGGATGAAATCTCCAGGACCATGTGGGTGAAACTCTTCATCAATTATTTACCTTCCATATCCAATATGTGGCTATGGGGATATGGGGATCTTAGGATCTTGCCTATGGATAGACAATATGATGGGATCATTAGGCTACAATAGCTCTCTAAACTTTGGTGGATCTGAGAAGACCATGTGATATATGACATCTAGATTTGGTGGTATTCCCAGGAAGCAAAGGTTAGGATCTATGGTGTGAAGTAGCGCTTCTCTTTCAATAAGTAGATTGAATTTTTGTAAGTGACGCTCAAGGTAATCCATCTCGTCCTCATTCTTAAATTCATCATCACTTATAGAGAAACCCTCATTCCTACCCACTAGAATTGGGTGGTGACTTTCCTGTTGATGCCTAATATAGGCCATTAGTTTCATCTTCATAATCATCGTCGCTTATAAATAATCCATTAGCATTTACTTTTGGCCCTATAATTTGGCATGCATGTCTTATGAAGGCCATATTAGTTGAGTCCTCTATCTCATAGCCACTCTCGTTGGAGATGTATCCACTCTTTGCATGGCCAGAAAAAAAAAGGTTTTGTAGATATTGAGACCCGTGATGAGCCAAACCAGTCTTATCTTCATTATCGCTTGAGACATACTCATATTTATCTCACTCAAATCCATGGATTGGCTTGTCCTCCCATAGGATGGTCCCTAACAAGTGCACTTCAGGAGAGGAATCAGGGTGATACTCATCGGATGGTTCGATATTGACCATATAAACCCATTCGTCACCCAAGTAGTTTCTGCTAGGAGGTTGATAGGGATTCCAGTCAATTTCTTCCCTGAACCCCAAGCTTAGCCTATCTAGGGCTATTTCCAAAAAATCATCATGAATCTATATTTGGTACCCTAGACCGCACCTATCAGTAGGCAGTTGGTACTATGGTTGGAATAGAAGATGATGTCCTTGCTTGTACAGACCTAAGCCATAGCCATATCAATGGCATTGCTCAAAGTAACTTAGATCAAGCTTGGGATTTGATAAGTAATGAATATCCATAGTGAATGATTCATCCTCATCCTCTTCAAAATTAGAAGTAGTATGGGCATAATCCAAACAAGCATAGATGAAGTTGGTTTGGTTAGGTGGAACCCATAATGGAACTACTATCCCTACTAGCAAATTTGGGACTCTTGGTCATCCCATGTCTTGCACAGACTTAATAATAGGCATGAAATTCATATTCTACACAAGATATTCACCTAACCCTGTGTTTTCCAAGTGAACTATCACCTATAGTGTAGATGGTGTTGTTGATGAAGAATGTGAGGCAAGTTGAGGTACCTCCTCGACTATGTCCTAGGAATCTTCCTCCTCCATGGGATTTGGAATTTTTGTAGCTACTATAGTTGGAAGTTCCTTAGGTCCTTCCTCCACTAGGGTTTCTTTCAGCTTCTGATTATCTTTTACTTTATATGTTGAAGGCTTATTAGAAGTTCCAGTAGTCTTAGATGTAGGAGGTGGTGCCGATGTGGATGGGTCATCTTGCATTGATTTAATATCATTTTTTGGCTGCATGGTCGAGGATGAAGACCTTATGTATAGATGTGTTGATAGAAGGATAAATTCCCTTGGCAAGTCGACCTGATGCACATATTTAAACAACTCTTCATCAGATGGAACCATGTGAACTTGCCCCTCATGCACATAATTGATGCACTGGTGCAATATTGAGGGAAAACATTGCATATCCCTTATCCAAAGATGCCCTAGGAGGATTTTGTACTGCATTGACCCATCCAACACATGACACATCATGGGGATGGTATTTTTCTCTACCTAAATACTGTACCGACTATGGAGAATAGTGCATCATTAAAAGCCCTTAACACATAGGAGGTTGGGATAATGTTGGACCTAGGGATATTTAGGTGCCCTATAGCCTTTGTTGTGATAATGTTGATCAATGAGCCCATGTCAATTAGAATACACTTGAAGGGTATGTCATTGATCGATACAATGATATACAAAGGCAAGTCTACTATGGTAGTAGGTACTACCTTGATTTCATGATCATAAAAATGGATCACAGGCCCTTGGCACTACTGCAATTGCACCACAAAGCGTGTGAACACATTTGGGTTCTAGTTCTAGAGCTTGATCGACATCAAGATCTCCATCCAATTCTGCCTATGCCTAGGATATTGTTGTATGAGCTCATAAATTGACAACCTGGCTAGAGTCATTTATAGGTTTTGTTCCAGTCTACTTCGGACAGTTACCATAGGTCATGTTGGTAGACCTAGAGGATTGTTTTGCTCCTGTATCTACTGAGGTGTAGCTAGGATATGAATGGGAGTTGCTAGAGGTTCATATGATTGACTCCTAGTTGCTATGTTGACTATCTCAACCATTCTAATGCATCCCTAAGTGGGTGGCTCAACTAGAACTTGGTTGACCTAGGCAACCTGATCTCTAGGAACCTCATGATTTTGTGATGGGTTCTTGAATATACCCATATCTTTGTTATCGAATGCTAATGGGTTGTCAAATTTTAGCTCACCCTTCTCAATCATGTTTTGCACAACATTATTGAATCTGATATATGTTTTGATGTCATGCCCCTATATTCTATGATATGGGTAGTATTGATCTTCCCTATATCCCTTGGGCTTGGGGTAATTAGGGTCAAGAATTTGTGCATCAGAAAATTTGATTCTCTATGCCTCACTCAAATGATTAAATATTGATTACATTGATTCATATAAAGGTGTTAAATAGTGAGGTGACCGATGCTCCTTGTTTTGGTCTTGATTTTTCTTTGGGTTGTAATTATCTAGTGGGAGGTGAGCCTGATAGTTTTGCAATTGCTAGCCATTACCTTCCTTTGGTGTGCTTAAAATGACATGGTTGACTTAAGTAGTCTTGGCCTACTTTTGTTGACTCTTGTTACGGTTGGCATTATTCCACTCCTTGTTCCAGAGCTTGAGGTCTCCTTCATCAACCTTTATGTCCTCTATAAGCTTAGCTTGATCCAAAGCTTCTTTGAATGATTGATACTATTGTAGTTGCAGTAGCAACAAGATGTGTTTGGCACAACTCTTTGTGAACATTTGGGTGAGCTCTTCAGTGGTAACGGAGAATGGTGGTTTCACCATTATTTTCCTCCATATATTCCCATAATCCATAATTGGCTCATTTTCATATTGCTTTAAGTTGTCCATATTAGATAAGTTCACCTTATTCTTGACACCAAAGGAGAAGCATTCGAGGAAAGCATTCACCAATTGCTCAAAGTTGATGTTGTGCTTGGGCAGTTGATTGAACCATTGAGTTGTTGCACCTGATAACATCATGATGAATGTTCTTAGCATTAAGACATCATTCTGCTCAATATGGAAGCACGTATTCATGAAATTTGTAACATTTTATTGCACATATTCCTCTCCTTTAAACTTGTCTAGCCTAGGCATCTCAAATTACCTAGGGTATGTAGGACTCGATATTGAGGGGCATAGAGGTTGGTTGTGTATTTTGCTCAAAGTTAAATTTTTCTCAATTGTGTCCTTCTTCTTGAGATATTTGACTCTCTTAGTGAGTATTTGGTATACCTTCAAGGAAATAATATGTTGTTCCTAAAGGTTTACTCGCAGTGGTAAGGGAGGTAATCCTGTATTTGTTTGATTTGAGCATCTATATTCATCCCCCATGACCACAGATGGAGGTTCAAGATATGTTTGTTCTTGATCTTCCATCCCTACCTATTCCTCATTAAGTTATGTCTATTTTTGATCTAGGAATTATTAATGTTGTGAGCCATGGTGAGTGCGCTCATATTTTTATCTGGTGCATCTCTCATGCTAAGAATCAATATGTTTATCATGTTGGTATTCCTCATCACCTATGTGTAAGTTAGTTCAAGCCAACCCATCAACTTACTTTTCATGTTAAACCCTTTCTTCTCTCAAGCCTTGCTCATGTAGACATAGACACCTCTTCCTTTGTTCTTCTTGCTCAGGATTTTCCACACGCTCTCGCTCGATATGATGTCCTTCTTCTAACCTACGTATGCAGTCGAACTAACTTGCTACTGAAGGTTCATGTCTCTCTAACTTCATGCAACGATTTATAATGGATAGGCCTCTCAGAGAGGCTCCTACTATGTTCTTACCCTTATCTACCAGGGAAACTTGTTCAATGCATTGTGATCTGTGTTGTGTACCCCCATGATTGAAAGTAGTGTATGTACTGCAGGGCCACTTTGAAGCTTCCCCTAGTTCATTGATGTACCTGGTAGTTATGCTACATGAAATTCCTAAAGTAGAATGTGTGGTAGCAATACTTCTTGGAGATGGTCTTGAGGAAACTCGATCCATCTCGTCAAGTTGTCTGGTCCTCCACGATCGATCTTGTGGAGTCCCATTAACACCAATGAGCTCATAATATAGGGGTATACTCCCATATTCTAGGAGGCTATAGGATGTCCTAGGTCTATGATTGGGTGTAACTCTAATGTATTGCCCCTCAATGGGCTTATATATCCTAAGTGTATCATGTGAAGTTTAGGTTATTACAACCCCTACATGCCTATGTGGTTATGGAGGCGTTGATGCCTCCTCATGTCTGTGTGATGATGGAGGTCTTGAGACCTTTACATGTCTATGTGATAATGGAGGCCTTGAGGCCTCCTCATGTCTATGTGTTTATGGAGGCATTGAGGCCTTTGCATGTTTGTGTATTGATGGAGGCCTTGAGGCCTCCGCATGTCTATGTGATGCGAGATGCCTTGAAGCCTCCTCATGTTTGGGTTATGAGGGAGGCCTTGAAGCCTCATCATGTCTGTGTGATGATGAAGGTCTTGAGGCCTCCTCATGTCTATGTTATGATGAAGGTCTTGAGGCCTCTGCATGTCTATGTGATGATGAAGGTCTTGAGGCCTCCTCATGTCTGTGTGATGATGAAGGCCTTGATGCCTCCGCATATCTAACATGAGAAGAACCAGGATATGATTATCTCACTGGGGTTTCTCAAGGAGTCCCCCCAAGGGTTGACTTGTCACCCCTAAGACTTGCTAAACTTTATCTGACACTGTGGGTGGGTGGCTCAACATTACTATGACTATGAGTGTGTGAAGCATCAGTTTTCTCCTTGATGTTGGACCGATGATGGTTGCTCTATGTGTATACCATGATGAACTATGAATTATATTCTTATGTCAATTTCAAACCACACAAGCAAAGCAAATAAATGTTTATCTTATTTAAGGATTAATGTGTGTTCCCTAATCTATTTTGTGTATTTTGATGTGTTGTATATAAAGAAGACCTTATGTCACATGTTTTGCATTTCATTGGATGGTATTCTTGTGTTCAAATGAATTTCACCTATATACTTGTAGCTCAACAACCTGGTGATGAATCCAGGCTATGTAATCCAACCTATAATGTATGGTAATAAAGTCCACACACGGTTAGGGAGCATAGGTCCTCTCGATCCTCACCCAGTTCACCTACAGTCAACGATATACCTCTCTAAAGATATATATGTGTAAATTTTCCACAGGTTATGATGGATATTAGAGCCAGTATTGGCCAATAATAATGGGTACATGGGATTTGAGGTAGTGGGTGAATATGAAAACCACCTCGTTGATCTCTACCAATGGTTGGTCATAACCTCCAACTCACTAGCAGTAAATTGATACGTGGTGTGTGGGATTATTTTTATATTTTTATAATAGAAAACTATGCATCGAAGAGCATTCATGACTATTTCCCTACATGCCTAAAAAGAACGTTTGATTTCAAAAAATGCCTCTCTAACTTATCTAAATGACTTTGATGCAATTCCTATTTTATTATCTAATGGACTTTAGTTGGGCCACATGCAAGCAAGCTTAAACACAAAATCCTAGGATGCTGGAGACTAGGGCAGACCTTGAAAATAGAGGTCCACTATTCCTAGCAATGCTTAGAGGAAAGCTAAAAAAACTCTAAGAAGCTTCAAATGCAATTTTATTCCATATTTTCTTATATTTCCTTAATAAAAATTTGATTTAAGTTGTTTTCTACAAATAAGTTGCAAGCAAAGAAATATAGAAAATCAGGGAATGCTACCAACCTCAAATCCTTGTCTAATGATGAAAAAGTTACCCTCTACTATACTTTTTCTATCAGCCAGTATTGACCAGAGTGGTTGCTTCTGGCCATTAACTGCAAGAGTGGCCAAGCTCTATTGGTCACTGTCGACCAAAGCAACCAAACCTACACACAAAAAATGCAATAAAATTTCAATAAATCTATAAAAAAAAAACTTGGTGGGGGTACCACCGTGATCACCATATGTGCAACCTTTGGAAGAGTGCACCACGTATGCTACTATTCTACTTGCAATATTATATTGAAATGGAAGAACACAAAGCAATAGATAACATAACATGAAAATGACAATATAAAGAAATATTCTTTTATTAATAATCTCTTTGGAAAATCCTGGTTACATATCGGTCCCTCTAAGGGATACCCAATTTTGATACAACAAATTACGAGCAGAAATAACGATGCAGAAGAATTATGTCCCTTCGCAGAGGAGTGGTGTGCTTCTGTAGGCCTCCTGATCTTACATAATTTTTTTTATGAGGGCTTACATATGCTTCCTTCTCCTTCTCTCACCTTGGAGGGATCTTACGCACTGGATGCCTTGAATCAGTCTTGTAAACCTGTAACCCTGTGTGCATAGAAACAACATAGCACTATCAGTAGTATGGGCCACCTCTCCTGAAGAGGATATTATTAGAAGATCTGATAAACATGATATATGAGCATGCTAATATTAAAATGTAAGCATAAACTAAATTATAAATGCATAGAAAACTCATAAATACGATGTAAATGTGCTAATGAAATAATATCTATGCTAGAACTAATTATAAATAAAAGTAGTAATGGATCTAAGCTAGAATAAAGGAAAATAATGTCTAATGCCCTAAGATATGCATGCGGGCCACTGTCCAAGATAGCGATCATGAAATGAAGCTCTTCTCCTCATGGACCAGGGACTGTAGCACTATTCTCCTTCCTCAAATTGATGTTTAAGGGTCTCCTATTGTGTTTGGTACACTGATGGATGGTGAATAATAAATGGATCTAAAAGCAAGTGCATAGACGTAACTCAATCAAATAGTGCTTTGATGCTCCTCAAGGGGAGTATGGATTCATTCTCTAATCGACCAGGGCTTCGCTACACAATATTTGAATATTCATGGATCTCTTTGCTTTGCTTGGGAGATTCCATTTGTAGACTCCTATATTTTTCAGATCTAGGTCTAGATCTTGGCTTCCTAGAGAAGCCAAAATCCAAATTGCATGCATTTTACCATTTTGGGGGAAATAATCAGTCACAAATTGGTATTGAAGGGGTAGTTAAGAGAAACTCTAGGATTTCCTCACCAAAATCTATCCATAAGCTATGCAAGGTGCAGTCAGACATGACCAAACTATGCATGGTGCTAGCCACTTTTCAGAGTAGTGGCTAGGTGTGGCCACTATCATATTTAGTGGCTAGATGTGGTGATCACTCTGCTTGAAAGCGACTAAGTCTGGATGGGTTAGAATTGCCATTTTTTGGTGGTTAGAACCACTGCTAGCTCTTGGAGAGGTCCAAGATGGTTCATATGGTATTTTAATGTGTCCATATGAGTAGTCTCCTAAACATGACACATTTTAGGTGTCTACAAAAATTTGTATTGCTAAATGTGACTATCATGACACAACTTTCGATGCTATTGAATCACCTCAATTTGATACAATGCATCCAATAAGAGTTTATCTAATGCATTCAATTGTAGAATCATGTTCATCTGTGTCTATGACAAGTCAATTCCAATTTCTAAAGTTGTACAAAGTGTTAGTAGCTCAAAATCAATAGGTAAAATATGTGTCTTACCATAAACCATTTAATAAGGTGTGAAACCCGTGGTGGATTTCCATGTAGTTTTGTAAGCCAAAATTGCTTCAGGTAGTTTATACAACCAATTTTTCTATGAGAGACTACTGTTTTGGCCAATATCCTTTCTAATTCTCTATTTGTCACTTCAACCTAACCATTTTTCTACGAGTGATAAGGTGATGATTTTCTATGTCTAATTTCATAAAGTTTAGTAAAAGCCTCAATGATTTTTGATGCAAATTTGGGCCCATGATCTGTATTAATAGATTGTGGAGATCTGAATCTCTAAAAAATATAAGTATACAGGAAATCAGCAACCTTATCTTCATGAGCATGTTTAAAAGCATGCACCTCTTCCCATTTAATCATGTAATAAGTGCACACCAAGCTATGCACTTTTACCTGAGATGGTGAATTAATAGGTCCTACAAAATATAGTCCCCACCACTCAAATGGTTCTAAAACCACTTGAGGCTGCAGTAGTATTTCATTTGTGTAGGTGGGTTTTCCCATACTTTGACATGCATCACAATGTCTTATGTATTTTTTCACATCCTTGTGAAGAGATGGCCAATAATATCCTACACCTAGGATTTTTTGAACTGTGCTTTTCACTGAATAATGTCCTCCTGATGGTTCATCATGGCAAGCATAGAGGATATCATGCACCTCATAATTTTGGATGCACTTGTGTAAAACATGGTCAGGAATACATTTAAATAGTAGACCCTTAATCCATTTGAAATATGAGATCTACTTTATTAACTGTTTATTTTGTTTATGAGTGAAGTGAGGAGGAACTTTCTCTGTAACCAAAAAATTAGCTATATTTACAAACCAAGGTGATTGAAAAAATATAGCGAATAGTTGTTCATCAGGAAAAAATATCTTCAACTAACTCCTCTTCCCCTGTATTTTATAGCCTTGACAAAAAATTTGATGCTATATTAGCCTTCCCTGGTTTATTGACTATGGTGTTGTCAAATTCTTACAACAATAGTAACCATTGGATAATCCTTACACTAACCATGGGTTTATTCATCAAGTATTTAATGGCTTCATGGTTTGCATGAACGAATACTTGATGCCCTATGATATAGTGTCTAAATTTATTAATAGAATACACTACTACCAAGAATTCCTTCTTAGTAGTGGTGTAGTTATTTTTTGCTCCTATTAGATTTTTGCTAATTTAATAGATGGCATAGTGCTCTCCATTTTAAATCTACCCTAATGTTGCTCCAATTATAGTATTGGAAGCATCAGTTTGGATATAAAATGATAGCTTCCAATCAAGACCTCTTAACATAGGTGGGGTTTTCATTTTTCCTTCAAAGCCTCAAAATACTCTTGGCATTTTGCAGTCCAAGTAAATTTAGAATCCTTAGTTGATAGTGCAAACATTGGATTGGCTATTGTACTAAAATTTGAAATAAACCTACGATAAAAACCAATATGTCCCAAGAAACAACTAACATTTGTTTGAGTCTTTGAAGGGGGAAGGTTCTTGATAATCTCAATCTTCTTGCGGTCAACCATGATCCCATGAGAAGATATGTGATGACCAAGAAAAATTCATTCCTTCATCATCATAAAGCATTTTTTAGGATTTAATAATAAATGGTATTTTCCATAGTGTGTTAAGACCTTATAGAGATGTTCTAGTGTATAATCAAAGGTTTCTTTGTAAACTGTAAAACCATCTATGTATATTTCTATACTTACATTGGTTAAATCAGAAAAAATTACCAAAATAGCTTGCTAAAAAGTTGTTGGAGCATTACATAAACCAAATGGTAAAACCTTGTAAGCAAATTTTCCCCAAGGGCATGTAAAAGTAGTTTTCTCTTGGTCTTCAGGTGCAACCCGAATCTGGTCGTACCTACTAAAACCATCAAGAAAACATAAACATCTATTTCTAGTGAGAGTATCTAACACTTGGTCTATAAATGGTAATGGGAAGCGGTGACTTTGTTTAATTCCATGTAATATACACACACTCTCAATTTATCATTTTTCTTTAGCACAATAACCAATGGAGAAACCCATCGGCTATCATAAATTGGATAAATGAACCCAACCTCTAAGAGTTTTTCAATTTCCTCTTTGATAATGTCTCTTAAGGTAGGATTCAATATTTTGTGGGGCTGTATCATAGGTTTAACATCTTTAGTATATATTCAGTGAGTGCATACATAAGGATGAATTCTTGACATATCCTTGTACTTCCAAGAAAATTCATGGACATGTTTCTACAAAATAGTAAATAGTTTTGCTTATTTTTTAATAGTAAACCAAATATTAATATTCAAAACTTTTCTTGGCTGAATTTCAATTTGTTTTATCCCTGTGAGGATAAAATTTACTCCATACTTTCTCACTAAGGAGTTTAATGGATAGTGGTGTGGCTAAATGGAGTGAAAGACTCTTGTCTCATTTTCAAGAGTAATTCCTGAAGGAATCATATCTTGCATGGTATAGTTAAAATAGGAGAGAATATGATGATGCCATCCATGTGACAATGTAAAAGAACTTTCCTATAATGGAATGGATCATATATTTTCAGAAGTTTGATTCTCATCATTCCATAACATTCGATGAACAAAAATTGGTTTATCTTCAAGTATTTTCTCCTGTAGAGCACTAATTAGAATGGTTTCATATTCAAAAATATCTCTTTCCTATAAGTCAATCTCCTCTATGTGTTCCTTCACTACTAAAGTAGCTAGTGTGGAAATAGTCTTTTTTTGCTCCTCATCAGATTCAAGAAACCATGACTGTCCTAAAATTTTGGTTGAAGGCTTGGCAGGAGGGTAAAGAGAAATATTTTTGAGATCAATGCAATTAGAGATTGTCATTTCTCCTAATATACAATCTATGAAGGCAGTTACAATTGCAATCCAAGGTCTTCCCAAAATTATGGGATAACCATTGGCTAAATTTCTAGGTTGTAATACTAGAAAATATATAGGGTATTCCCAAGAAGGGACTTCTACAAAGATATCTTCTATTATTCCTTCTAGTTTGGCAATTGATCTATCAGCCATATCTAAAATTGTATATGTAGGATTTAGGTTATTGAGCTGCAATTTTTGCATTGTATCCTTTATCATAACATTAATTGCAACACCTAGATCAATCAGGACATTAGAGAACTGCATTGACCCAATAGTGACAGTGAAAATTGGACTTCCTAGGTCACTATACTTGGGTGGAACAAGTTTCCCAGATAGTAGGTCATCCAAATTTCCCTCTACTTGCATAGTCTTAGGAAAAGACTTTTTCTTTCTACCAGGTTTCTTTATACATAACTCCTGAACTATTTTGTTGATCAAGGGTACATCCTTTATTGCTTGCAACAAATGAAGTGATATGGTCAATATTTTAAGCTCTTTGACTAATTATGGTTCAAGGGTATTTAAAACATTGATGAGTCTCTTAGGGTATGGTACTTCCTCTAAGGAAAGTACATCATCTATATGTAATTTTTTTTTATTTTTCTTATTCCTTTTCTAGGGTTGATTTCAATTATTCAGGATTGGACGGTTCTTGTGTTCCACTAATTTTCTCAATGATGGGTGGAGTAGGTTCAAGAAATGTTTTTCCTTAATGTAATTGGATATTACTACAATCAAAAACATGAACTGCAACATTCTCTTCAGATTCAGCTACATATATAGGGGTTGTCTGTCTTGTATTATTTGGGTTTGCCACAGGTTGGGCTGAAAGTGGAGGTTGTTTCACTTGCTTTGGTTGTGTTTGTTATTGTTTGTGGGATCTTACTTAAAATTTTGATTAGGAGCAGAAAACAAGTTTTGAGTTCGACCTTGTTATCTTTGCTACCCTTGATATGGTGGATATTATTGTCTCCAGCTTTGTCCATAGGATTGGTTTTGCATCCAAGGTGGATTAACCTGATTCCATGATGGATTACTTCATCCAGATTGTGAACAATCTTGAGGAGATGTCCAAGTAGGGTAATTCCAAAATTTTTTGGGTGGTTATGAATAACCCTATGGCATATTCCAAGTTTTTTGTCCCTAATTTATGGGAAAATGAGGGGCATGCTGATATTGTGAAAATTTTCCCCCTATTTTTGCCCAATAAAATTGAGTTCTTCAGTTTGTGTTTCCAAAACATTTCTGAGTTGAGGTAGTAGATGACATTTATCAGTAAGGTGTTCCTTTGAAAAGATGCTACAAATAGCTAAAATATAAGTTTTGTTCAAGGGATAGTCTTGCAAAGCATGCTTATTTTTGCATCTTGGGAAATAAATAGCTAGGGGATTTATTGTTTTTGGTTTGGCATTCATCTTCTCTAGATTTGTGTTTAGATGCATAAGAATGTCGTTTTCATATTTGCAAATTATTCCATTAGATCTTTCGCATCATTGCAATTAGTACTCTGCTTTCATCTTCTTTGCCTAGTGCAGAAGTAATTTCTGTATAAGTCCAAAATTTCATCAATTTCAAGGGTATTTACATCCCCTTTACCCATTAAGTCCAATACCTACCTGGAATCATCTTGTAATCCTCTCAAAAATATAGTCTTACACATTTTTGACTCTACAAGTCCACATATTTTTTGGATAAAGGTAAACCTATCAATATAATCCTCTAAGGTCTCATCCTCTTCCTGTTTAATTTAGAATAATTCATATTTTCTATTTCTTAACCTGTAATATTATTAGTATTTATCCAAGAATACACTCTCCATTTGTTCCCAAGTTTGAATAGATTATGGTTCTAGACTTATAAACTAGCGTAGAGCTGCATCTTTAAGTGTAGAAGGAAATACTTTAAGATTATTGTTATCATTCACATAGTCATAATTCTGACACATAACCTTGAATTCAAAAATAATTGATCAAGATATTCAAATACAACCCCCCCAAAGGTTGGAAGTATTGAAGGTGATATTATTTTCATAGGAGAATTCTACATAGGATTTAATCGAATGGGGTATTCGAAAGTCCTAGAAGAGTGAGGATTATCTACTCGATTATAGACATTACTATTCCCATCTGGATTTTATGGTAAATCTACCATAATATTATTCCCAACTTTGGTGTAGATATGTCTAGATTGTTTAGGAGATCCTACACTTCCTGATGATGAAGATGATGGTTTTTGTTTAAGTCTATCAGGAATTTCAAACACAAGAAATTCACCTCCTAAGCATGAATATCACCTTCCTATGGTAGGAAAAGGGCTTGTTTTGATAAATATTCCTTTTTCATCCCTTAACCTATTCATTCATGCTCATTTTCTAAATGGATTGAAATGCAATTTATCAACAACTGTTACTTATGCTAGTTATTACATTCATATTTTACTCTGAAGTTCACAACTTAGCACACTAACAATTATTAGACTTATTTCCTCTTATAATAACACCTAATACTAAAAAATAGTACCAAAAATGATGAGTGTCATCAATTCATCATTTAATTTTATGTTTTATTAATCTAGGGCGGTGTCCAAGGCTATATACAAAAGAAGGTTCAAGCAGGTTGAAGATCAGTTCATCCAGATAATAGGCTTTATTTGTGAAATAGATGTTTTTTGGGGTTTTTTGAGGTTACTAATCCTAACGTGCATGAATTGAAGCTACTTAACTATAGGAATTGAAAACTACTTCTAAGACCTGAAATTGAAATCTAACTACAATTGCAAGAAAGGAAATAGTAGAAATTGAAATGTTGCGAAATTGAAACCTAGATTACTCTTGCAGAATTGAAACAACTAAATTGAAAGGGTGCTTGAAATAAAAAATTCATGCTAAAAAAAATTTCAGTGTCTTGCTACAGAAGGTTGTTAGATTTCTATTGCAGGGACTGACAACAAAATAAAGTTGCTAAAAACTTGTAAAAATTGCAAAAATAGGAAAAATAGGGAAACTGCAAATCTATGCTATTTGTCAATTGACCACACACATTCTACTCAAATCACACTTTGAAAGCATAAAAATATTGAATTAACTAAAAAATAGAGGTTATTCTATTCTACAACAATAAGCAAGAATTGATAAGCATTTTGGTAAAAGTGTTGCAGCAAGAATATCAGAAAAACCTATCATTAATTAGTCCTTCCTATAGGCATGAAAGTGGCCCTTGCTTTCTAATACATAAGAATGTTTTAAAGTAATGCTTAGCTACTCAAAATTCACACTTAACTCATAGGAAAAATATGACAAAAAGCTGCACTTTTATTCACTATCAAATCATGTTACACTGCTATAGGAAAACACTCAGCTAGTGGTTACAGATTACTATTAAAACTTATTATAATTCCTTATTTTCTTCTACTCATTTTACCAGATCAACCCATGAGGAAGTTGTGTTATTTATACTATTTATTACAACATACTCATTTAAAAAATCAACTACCTTGCTATTTATCAGTGATTGATTACAAAGACTGCAACTGACTTAGTCTAAATCAAGACAAAATTTGATATAGTAGGTGTTTATTTGCTCCTTAGTTGATTCACAACAGTTGGGAAGAGTTGGTATAGGTTGGAAATAGTCTATTACATCTTTCCTCATCTCCAAATACCTTTTCCTGGATGAACTGGGTGCAATTTTCCTTGTTTGGTCTAAAACATATGATCTCCCTTGTCATTACGAAGATCTTCAAAATATCTAGTAGCAGAAATACTATTTGCACTTAGCTACAACAAAAATGGACATTGAAGTTGGTTCAAGTGGATAGGACATCTCCCTTATCCTTCCTTAATTAGTTCCAATAGTTGTTGCTTGTTCATGTTGACAAATTCCAATCCACCCTATAAAGTGATAGGTGGCTGGAATTTGTATGAGTTGTTTCCTACAATTTCTAGTTTTCTGCAGTCTTGGAAGTTTGGTGCCAAATCTCATTTCAAAATATTTTTAAGGTGTTAAAAGTATTTAAAAAACATTATGGAGTGATAAAAATCAGCATAAATCATATTTAAAAGTATTTAAACAATATTATGGAGTGATAAACATTAGCATACATCATATTTCTATTTCAATCATGCATTTTATTCACTAAACAATCACACAAAAATAGTGCAATAGTGCAAAAAAATAGTCAAAATAGAGTACTATGTCCCTATGCAAATTAATCATGTAAACATCAATATATAATGCATTTAAATCATATAATTAACATAAAACATCATCACATAAGTTTTTTATGGCAGTCTTTATGGACCCAAAATATGTAAAAAATGAGGTAATTTATTGCCTTATCATTTACCCTATTCACCCGACGATTGCACCGATCGACTATCCATGCAATTCAGTAGGATGGGTAGATCACCATAAGGACACTTGCCCATCATCCAAAATCCTCTTGTTTGAAATCAAAATCCATTTGGTCCCTCATTTTTTCTTGAGTAAGATTATGCTTAGATTAATTTGCTCAAAAGCTATCATTGATGGCCTTGTCTATGGGGCTTGAAACATGGATAACTTCCAATATATTATCTCTTTTAAAAAAATAGTCACCAGGGATGTAGGCCTGTAGAATGATTTATTCTTGGTGAAAGGAATCTTACAATACTCACTATCATGGTCATATTCCCTTATGTCATTTTGCATTTTCATAACTTTGCATTTCAATGACACCAAAAAGGCACATTCTTCAACACACACCCCAAAAATTGGGGTAACAAATTTCAATTTTGTTTTCCCATATTGGAATACATCTTTGACATCATTCATATCATCCACATTTCCAAAAACCCCTTGCATCTATTGGGGAAAAAATAGAATACACCATACACCCACATTTACATCTACACTATCACCCATGATTGGCAAAAATCCCTTTTCTGTTGGGGCAAAAAAATAGATTCAATCATTGCATCATCATCTATGTCACTTATTTGATATTTAGATAATTCAAATAATCCACATTTCCAAAACCCCTTTTGCATTTATTGGGGCAAAAACATAATACATCACATTTACACCCATATTTCCAAAAAACCCCTTTGCATTTGTTGGAGCAAAAACAAAATACATCATTCACCCACATTTACACCCACATTATCACCCACAATTCTTTAAATTGGCTTGTGATATTAATTCTTCACTCATTCACCAATTGAGGGGGTAAGCTACACCCACATTCTTTGTGTCTTCAATATTTTCTTGCGTCCTAAGGAAAGAAAGCTGCTTCACCAAATCAGGTGTCTCTTGTTTTTGCTCCGCATTGCGTTTCACGTAACACGATATAAAAAGAGGTATCTGTAGATACCAAAACCTAACCACTTGTCATCCATCTACATCATCCAATCACAACTATCCATTATTTATTTATATATGTATATTTATTTATATTATATATATAAATATAAATATTTTATATATTTATATTTATATAATTAATATAAATATAAATATATATATATATATATATATATATATATATATGTGAATAAATCACAGTCATTCATCATGACTTAATCTCAGCCATCCATATAAATTTATCTGTGACACATCAAAGTTATAATCTTAGCCATCCATTATGTTTTAATCTTGACCGCATGTTTGTGTCATCGAAACCCTAACAGATGGAAGACAATTTATATAAGATCATTCACTCTTGTGAATGAGGGTTAAGCAGTTTGTTAAGTGATATTTTTATTGGTGAAGGTTTAAGAATCCTTACATTCATCCACATATAAAACCCTAGCATCTAACCATCATATTTTCCCCTCATTCCCTTTGTATCCTTTATTTCCATCGCCTAGAACCCCTATGAACCAGATTTGGTTTTGCATTACTCTCTTCATAAACCCTTGAATGTTGTTAAGTCTTCCCTAAATGCTTTTGAGAATTCCAAAAATGTTGTCAATCATTCACATCCCTTCCAGAACACTCCAGGGTATTTCCTAGCCTTCTAGTTTACCAAAAATAAACCCTCGAACGCTTTCAAGCGTTCATGCACCTTCAAATTGTAGAAGTAGAACAGTGGATCAGATAAATCAGATAATCTCAACAAGGCAAAAATATTTTATGATTTTACATCTTTTGTTTGCTATACTTTGCTTGCATTTCACCATTTACAACACTAGGTTTTGTATATTTATTGTTTACAGAGGGTCTCACATAGTGGAGCCCTTGTATATACTATTGACCTATTATTGTTGTTGATCTATTTTGTAGGTACATGAACTACAATCTTTATGGTTGTTGCAGCTCAGGTGGTCCTGTAGGGATACTCAAGCCCACCTACAACTTGTTTGGAGAAGAAGATGATGTAGAAGACACCTAATATTCTTTGTAAACAAGGGTTTTCAAATTCCTTCGATTGTAACTATTGTATCAATATACATTATATTGTAACATTGGAGATCAAGGCTCCCACCATATTAATATAAATTTATCTCTTCATTGTGCAATATATTTTGTGTGTTGATTTTGTTATTGCTATCTAGGTGTTGTCGATTTTTGCTTTACAAATACATCTAGTGTTTGAAGTGTAAATAAAAAGGTCATATGCATGATAATTTACCTAGGAATACATACTATAATATATGTGATGTGGTAGGACATCCAACCTTAGATTTTCCATTCAATTTGAAGGAAGCAAGGCACCAAACCATGATAATGTAGGAGGAGGAATATATGAATACTTCAAGAAATGGACAAGGTACAACAAGTGGTGGATATAGGAATAACCATTGAGGAGGAAGGTAGGGAGGACAAAGTTGACTTCAATATGATTTAGATGGAAGACCTATCATACAATGTCAAAATTTCCAAGAGTGGGGACACTTTACAAAAATCTATCCCAAGCTATAGACTAGAGGAAACACAAATGGAAACAATGTAACTCACATGTGGTAATGATGTGGAATGGGTAACCATAAGGAATTAAATTTCTTGAAAAAAGCTTGTACCACTAGCACATATAATATCAATTTAATTAATATTAGTAAAGTAAATGATAATAAAAAAAAAGAAAGCAAGTGCTAGCAGTGACAAGAGTTCATGTTAGAAATATAGAGCAATATACAAACCCTGCTAAAGAAAAATAATGATGGCAAGAGGTCCATGAGATGGTAAAGGAAGATCTTGAGAAGGATAAGCAAGAAATATTAATCTAAGAGAAATCCCTAAACAATTTGAATATAATGACAAATAAGTGAATCATCAATGGAACACTTGGCAACACAAGTACTAAGCATGACCATGGAAGTTAAAGTATCAAATCTGCTTAGTGCAATACCTAAATTATACATCACGGTTGGTGAGATGATAAATATGAGGAAAAGAGAAGTTTGGAAAGTGGCCAATGTTAAACAGGAACAATTTATTGATACCATAATATTGATGATCAGAGCTAGAAAGAAACCAATCCTAGTTCACATAGAGATATTGGACCACAAGCTAACTCAAGTTATTGTATATGGAGTGTCAAGTGTTAACGTGATGCCTAAAATGACATGGAAAAGCATTAGAAAACCCATATTGCAATCTCTAGATTTAATATTGTATGGATTATAGTAGCATGGAATAAAGATGAGAGGCATACTGATAAATACAAAATACAGATAGTGAAGTAGGATTTCACCTTTTATTTTATGGTAATTGCCATGCAAAAACTAGCTTATGACACATTGTTTGAGAGTGGATGGTTGAGAATGGTGAAAGTAAACCATAACTAGGAGAAAGAAAATCTTACTTTAAAAAAATTCCAACATAAGTACATGATTAACCTAAAAAATTAGTCTATTAGCCAAGGCCTCACAACCTCAGATGAATGAGAAAGTTCATCATAAGATGGTAAAATAAGATAAGAACCTGATGAAGGAGTGTTGCAATTGGAGTGTACGAAATATGAGAGGGATGACAAAAAATATCTATTTAATTGGTAAATGGAATACTATGAAGTATTCAAACCTCAATGCTTATGCATCCACAAAAAATATGAACCTGAGATGAAGAAAAGAAAGAACTAGAGAAAAATCAAAGTAGCCAAAAGAAATCAACAATAGAGGACCATGAAAATAAAAAGTGGATATTTTCATTTTTGTAGAATATACTATAGATGATGTGGTAATTAAAGATAAACCAACTCATCCCATTTATGTTTTAAAGGTGGTAAAAGAACCTGAATCTATCAAATACAAAAGACCAAGGATGGTGTAGGTTAACCTTGGTGAAGAAGGTGAGGAGAAGATGATCATATGTGGAGATGATTGAGATCCTATATTCAAAGAAATAACCTTCAAGATATTTATGGAGTATAAATATGTATATGCATGGACCTACAATTATTTGAAGGGAATACCACTAGAACCATGTGTACACAAAATTCCTTTGAACAAAGGTGCATAATTGGTGAGGAGACAACCATACATAATGAATCCAAAGTATGTAGCTCTAGTGAATGCCAAGATAGAGGAGATGTTAGATGTAAGCATTATATTCAAAGTTATGACAAGTGAATGGGTGTTACCTATAGTGATTACCCTAAAAAGAGAAGCAAAAAATATCTGGATTTGTGTGGATTTTTGGAGTATGAATATCATAACTATAAAAGATTCCTTCACGATTCCATTCACAGACTCTATACTAGAGGAAGTAGATGAGCATGAAATATATTCATTTTTTGATGGATTTTTGGGCTATAATCAAATCTGTATTATGAAATAAGATAAATTGAATATCATCTTCATAGTGGAGAATGGTATATACACATATAACCACATGGAATTCAGATTATGTAATGCATCAATTACCTTTCAAAGGATCATATTGTATATTTTTGATAAAATATCCACAAGAATTTTCAAAGCCTTTTTGGATGATTGGTCCCTGTATGGAAAAACATTGGAACATTTGAAGGCATAGGATGAATGCATGATTTTGTGTAGAAGAGATTGAATTGCATTGAATCTAGTGAAATGTGTGTTATTAGTGCCATATGGAAAACTACTGGGACATATTGTATGTTAAGAAGGATTGAAGCTAGACCCAAATAATATACGGGTGATATTCTTGATGGAAGAAACCCATGATGTAAGTTCTATTAAAACCTTATTAGGAGTGGTGGGCTACTACATGATATTTATTAGGAGCTATGCACAAATTACCTATCCGCTAGATGGTCTCACACATACAAGTGTTCCTTTCAAGTGGGCAGAGGAACACCAAGAGGATTTTTAAGGATTGAAGGTGCATTTGGTGAAAGTACCCATATTGGTTTATCCAAATTGGAAGGAGTTTCATGCTCATGTATATGCCTCAAAATTTATGACTGGATGTGCCTTAGATAAAGAAGGACAATTTGGATTGGATCAATCCATTTATTTTACAAATTAGATGTTTTCTAGAGCAAAGAATAATTATAGCATGTTGGAATGGGAAGCATTGTGGCTGGTTTATGCAGTATAAAAGTTTAGATATAATCTATTAGCCAACCCGTTTAATTTTTATGTATACCATCAGGCGTTGTTATACTTGATTAAAAAACTTATGATATACGGATGATTGAGCATGCAGATCATCGCATTGTAGGAGTTTATATTTTGAGTGGTAGTGAGACCAAGGAAGAATCATGTAATAGCAAACCAAATATCAAGGATTCACTCTAGAGAACTCGTAGGAGGCATAAATATGAATTTCTTGACGTACAACTATTTATGATAAGTGTGGTACCAACATGGTATAAACATACCAGGGAATATTTATTGATAGGAGAGCTACCAAAGGAGATAACAACAAAACAAAGAAATATCATTATGAAATTGATACCATTCACGTTGGTTGTAGGCTTGTTATCTAATATATGAGAAGACCACATCTTGAGAATGTGTGTGATGGAGGATGAAGTATAATAAACATTGAAGGAGGCACATGAGGGATTGGATGGAGGCCATATGGGGCTAGATGCAAAATCAAAAAAAGTGTTATTGTTAGGACTATGATGGCCCATACTTTATCATAATTCCAAATAATATGTGAAGGTATGTGACACATGTTAAAGAATGGGAAATTTGTTAAAAATGGATTTCATGCCATTACATCCTTCTAACCCTAAGAAATTTTCAAAAGGTTGGGATTGTATTTGTAGGACCACTTTGAATAACCTAGAAAGGGAAATGCTAATATATTGTAGTGGCCACAAAGTACTTGATGAAATGGATAGAAGTAAGGGATCTACTAGATAATTCTACAATTGTATGAATAGGTTATTACCAGGTGTTGGGGTGATAACACTGGTTAGACCAGGGAGCTCGTAAAATTTAGAAGTGCCATAGTGAAGGCTAATCACAATACCATTCCTGAGATGAGTCCACTAACCTATTTTTTGGGGTGTTTATTAAATGGTATTGATTCATCAACACCAAATGAAAACTATGAATAAATGAAAGTGCAAAAAATTAAATCAAACCACACTGCGTTGGAAATTAAACAAAAGCAGTAAACACACCTTGCGTAATTTAAAATAAATGCACTAAAGTAATTAAATAAGTTAAGCTATAAAACAGTAAAATGTAGGGGAGTAATACTAGCTTGGAGTGGCCCAAGCTCCAGAAGTTCCTGTTTGGTTGATAACGAAGACAATACGCTAATGATGGAAACCTCAAGATTTTATTAATAGTGCAATGGAATGTTACATATGATAATGTTCTCAAAAATATTGCCTCCCCTATTTCAAAGAAGTCTGTATGTTTATATAGAACACATAGGACTTTCTATTACAGTGTTGTTATAACAAAAGGCCTAGTTATAGTCTAAAATGAGATAGTTTAGTTACTGTAAAAAGCACATGATAAATAGCCTTTCATATTTTCTTGGCGATAGAATTATATCTACATTGTTCATGTTATGCTTCACTGAGTGGTTACGCGTTTGTCCACTCCGGTTGGGATAGCTCATTTGTTTGGCGGTCTCCCAAGGATAGCCTATGTGATGTGGAACTGAAGGTTTGTTATGGTCAATGGGGTCCTCTGCAGCCATCCGATCAACACGCTTAATCATTATGTAAGGTCTGCTTGGCACTTACTTGAGTAAGGTGTCTGCTTAACGCCTACTTGAATAAGGTGCCTGCTTGAGTAAGGTGCCTGCTTGAGTAAGGCATCTGCTTGAGTAAGGTGCCTACTTTGAGTAAGGTGCCTACTTTGAGTAAGGTGACTACTCAATATGCCTTAGAATCATGAATAAGAATCATTCCAGGTCCATGTAGGATCTCGACTGAGCAAAATACGATAAAATAAACAAAAATCTACACAAAACACACTTCACACACAAATTAGATAATGCACATAAATTTATTTAATAGATACATAATAATTCATAAAAATATGCAACTCGTATTATATTTTTGTGCAAAAATCATTGGAACTCATATAAAATATGAGAATATTTGATGCTCATCATCCCCCCATGCCTAATATGTGCCACACCCTCGTGGCAACTGAAACTGGTAGTCACCTCCTTCCTATAGGCCGTATCTTCCTATTTTCTTTTCTTACTGGTAGCCTTGGCTTTCTCTTCATTATGAGGCTTTCATTTTTGTTGAGGGGCACTGCTTTGCTATGGGGCATTTTATGCTATCCTCTAGCTACACTAGCTTTTTACTGTGTTGGATACCGTGGCCACAATTTTTTCTCCTCTTTGGAATACAACCTCTGCTTCCTACCATAGGTCAGCATGTTGAGGGTATAATTCTTTGAAGGGAATATTGGAGTCATCCCTCTATTGTACGACCATGTTGGCCTTGTATAGCCAAATCTCTTTAGGGGTGAGGCCCACATTTTATTTTGCGATCGCTATCACCTCTACCTCTGGTTCGAATATCCCTCGTATTTCCAACTATTTCCTCATTTTGGAGGGCCAACCCTATGACGAACCATATATCTCCCATAACTGGTCATCTATAGCAAGGTCCACACAGATGCTAGACCCCATTTAAGCCTTATTGGTAGCTTTTCTAGCTTCCTTTACCACCTCAAAATATTTGCAGAGTTTATTGAATTTTTCTTTTTGCTCTATAAAAGCCTGCATGCCTTCTGCCCATTCTTTGTCTAGCTTGGGTTCGGTTCGGTGAATGTAACATTGGAATTTTTCTTGGCCCTCTTCTATGATGTCTAAGGCACCTTCCCCTTGGGCCTATCTAGTATTGTGATAGTCTATGTGGAGATATCCTCCTTCCCCATGGGAGATTCCTCCCTATTATCGTTAGAGGGTCTGAGGATTTGCCCTTTTTATCTTAATTCACCTAGCTATTTTCCCTATTTTGTGGTCACCCAACAACTTCTCTGTGGATCCTTCAGGTATGGGTCCTTCAATGTCAGATACCTGTTGTTCCTGAGAGTCCTTCTTAGTGTCAAGCTTAGTTATTTGCCTTTGGCTCTGACCTGAGTTCTCCTCATCATCAATAATGTCGATTACAAGGGGTTCTGTTTAAAAAATAGAATTTCCCTATTCCTCTATTGCTACTCTATTGGAGGTGCACAAACCCTTTCTTGATTCTGCTTATTTATTTAAGGCATCCGACCCCACCACCCTAGATGAGACTACCCTCTCTGGTGAGGTTGGAGGGTTTATTGGTAATTCAATTGCCCAATCTGTTTTGGTGGAGGTATCTCGTCTTTCCACCACCCTGGACTACAACTACTGATTTTCTACCCTAAGTTGCTGAATCAATTGTTGTAGCTGGGCTACGATGGCCTCTTGCCTCTAAAATTTCCATGCAGTCATATCCTTGAATTTATCAAATAGTGTGTGCATAATGAAGTTCTTACTCTACCCAGTGAGGTCCTCTTCCATCGGTACATAGGGCTACTATTGTAGGCCTATCGAAGATTAGGGATCCTATGGACTACGAGTGGCCAAATTCTATAAAGTTCAAGCTACGAATATGACCTTCGTGTCTTCTTCTTCTTCTTCCTTGTTCAACAAAATTAGTCATCATAGACATCTCTGTTTGTGTATACGCTCTATCCGATGAGCTATCAATTCAAGGCTGGAGGAATCTGGCATATCCTCTGTATAATCAGGAAGAGGAATTTTCCCTTCTTCCATAGCATCCAGTGAGGTTTGGGGTCATTCTTCTTCTTCGACCATTCCTCGTAATTTGGCCTTCTGCCCTATTTTGGCTGCTGCCTACGTCTGTGCACCAAAATGTTTGGCCCCTGATTCTTCGGCCATTTCTCATAATTTGACCTCCTGATCTGCTTTGTTCACTACCTACTCTTGTGCACCAAAATGTTTTGCCCCTACTTCTTAGACCATTTCTTGGTTGTTTTGTGCATTGTGGAGCATGCCAATTTGGTAATCCGTGGTAATGGTGATAGCATATTTCCCATGTGTTGATTATGTTGCCTTGGTTATTGCAATTCTGGTTCGCTCGAGGTCCCGTGCTGAAAATGCAATGGATACTATTGGTTCAGATTGGGACGCATATTTCCTTTGATGGTTGGCCTTGGTACATGTAGAAATCCTACCCAATGATTTTGAAATTTTTTTAGGTGCCTTCGGATTTCCATCATGTGAGGTGATGATGCTAACTTCGACCACTCCATGTACCACAAATTTGTGCATGTGTTTTTGATTAAATCGATGCACCTCCTTGAAGAGTAAGGCACCCTTAATCAAGGTGCCTACTTGAAGAGTAAGGTGCTATAATAAGGTGCCAGAGTAAGGTGCCAAAGTAAGGCACCAAAGTAAGGTGCCTACTTGAAAAATAATTTTATTTTTACTTTTATTTTTATAATTTATAATTTTATTTTTTAGAGTTCCTTGCCCTTGATGTATAACATCAAGGCGCCTCATTTTTTTTTTAAGGAATTTCGGGCACCTCCAGAGTAAGGCATTTCTTTGAGAGTAAGGCACCAAAGTAAGGCGCTAGAGTAAGGTGCCTACTTGAACAATTGTTTTTTTGAAGGACTATCGGGCACCTCCGGAGTAAGGCACCTACCTCTAGAGTAAGGTGTCTACCTTCAGATTAAGGTGCCTACATCTAGAGTAAGGTGCTTCTTTGAGAGTAAGGTGTCGGAGTAAGGCGCTAGAGTAAGGTGACTACTTGAACAATTTTTTTTTGAGGAATTTTGGGCACCTTCAGAGTAAGGCACCTACCTCTAGAGTAAGACGCTTCTTTGAGAGTAATGTGCCAGAGTAAGGCATCAGAGTAAGGCACCAGAGTAAGGCACTAGAGTAAGGTGCCAGAGTAAGGCACCAAAGTAAGGTGCCTACTTGACCAATTTTGTTTTTTTTAGCTTTTCAATCGTAGTCAAATGCTTCCACTGATGGACATTGAGATGTCTACTTCGGATTAAGGGGCCTCTCTTCTGGAGTAAGGCACCTACCTTCAGAGTAAGGTGCCTCTCTTATGAAGTAAGGTTCCTTCTTCCTGGAGTAAATCATCTATCCTTGGAGTCATGCACCTTCCTCTAGAGTAAGGTGCCTCTCTTTTGGAGTAAGATGCCTCCCTTTTGGAGTAAGATACCTTTCTTTGGAGTTAGGTGCCTTTCTCTAGAGTAAGGTGTATCTATTATGGAGTAAGGTGCCTCCCTTTGGAGTAAGGCATCTCTCTTCTAGAGTAAGACGCTCTCCCATTATTGAAAATTCAGCAATGACTGACGTGTTTGTTGATGCAAGGTTGATCAGGTCTTCTAAAAAATTTCTTGTGCTGCATCAATATTTGCTTTGCTCAAGCATGCAGGTGTGTAATTTTTCCTTTATAGGGAATTAGTGCCCACGTCCATACTTGGATCAGAACTATCTCCTTAAAAATGTGCAGTTTCATGGATGCTGAGTTGATCTAGGCCCTGTTATCCAAGATGCCTATTTTTCGTACAATCAGGCCATTCCCCTACAAAAAAGAAAACAAAAAAAAATAGAAATTGTAGTTAAACACAATTTGTGCCTGTTAGGCCTTGGCTCTTAGGATACCTGTAGCTTGCATGTGGGAATTATCCCTACAAAATACATTGTAAGCTAGAAATTAAAAAAATATGTAGGTCTAGTGCAATTCGTTCCTATTAGGCCCTAGCTCTCAGGATGCTTGCAGCTTGCATGCAAGCACTGTACTTGCAAGACATAAAAACAAGAAATTAAAACTAAATTGTTTTTGGTGGATGCCTTTGTGTCCACCATGTTGTTGAGAAGTTCGTAATTTTAATTGGATTGGGTTTCCGCCATGCCTATTATGGACTCTAGCATTAAATTATCGAACGTGTGGTATGGGCATAACCGATGGCCATTAACTGTGAGAATGGTGTCACTAGCATCAATTGTATTAACATGAACAACACCATTTCTAATTAGATCTACCACATCATATGGTACCATACACCTCTACATCAGTTTTCCTTTTTATTCTATAACTTGGAATCATACAGTAATACCCAGTCCCCTTCCTTGAACTATTTTGTTTTAATGTGGCAGTCATGCCACTGCTTCCTTTGCCTTTGGATGATTTATGTTCTCTATAGGGTGTCCATTCAACATTTATCCAGCTAATTCAGTTATTGAATTCATTCTTTCTATGCTTCATCTAGGCTCAGGTCCAGTTCCACTACATTTTTTAGTGTTTTAATCTCAAACTCGATGGGCATCATCGCATTCTTCTCATATACCAGTCAAAATGGTGTAAAACCTATGGTCAATTTCCACATTGTATTATATGCCCACACTACTTTTAGTAACCTTACAACTTAGTCCTTCCTATGTTTTTGCACTATTTTCATTAGGATATTCTCTATCTCCCTGTTGGTCACTTCTACATTTCTCTTTTCCTGCGAATGGTAGGGGGTGGTCTTGTTATGTCGAAACCTGTATTGCTTCATTAACTCCTCAATTAATTTGGAGGTAAATTGGGGTCCCTGATCCATTGTAATCTCCCTAGGCACCCCAAACCTTCTGAAAATATGAGAAAAAAATAATTCTACCACTATTACCTCCTTAGAGTCCCTTAGTACCTGGACTTCGATCTATTTGGTGACATAGTCTGTGCAGATGAGAATGTATATTTTCTCGAATAAAGGTGGGTTTATGTGCCACACAAAATTCATACCCCATTTTTCAAAGGGCTCTATGTGTACATGATGTTAGAGGGGCATTTCATCCCTATGGGTTGGCCTACCCATAATATGGCATTCATCACATTGGTTGGCATATTTGGTTGTGTCCTTGAACAACGCAGGCCAAAAATATCCAGCCTATAGGACTTTGTACGTGGTCCTTCATCTTGCAAAGTTTCCTTTGCATGGATCGATATGACAAGCTTTGAGAACTTTTGAAAACTTATGATCATCTATGCACCTCCTTACAATTTGATCAAACCCTATTTTAAATAGAAGGTCGTCAATCCACAAAAAATAGGTTCTCTTTTCTATTATCATATGCTTTCTCTCATGATGAAATAGCAAGGGATGTTCTACCAATGGCCAAATAGTTGGTGATGTCTACGTACCACAACATCTGTTCACTGATAACAAACAAGTGTTTGTTTGGGAACTAGTCTTCCACCATTGCATGATCTGCTGGTATTCGTCTAGATAGGAAGTATGCAACTACGTTATCCTTCTCAAGCTTATCTACAATTTTAATGTCAAATTACTATAGTAGTAAGAGCCATATGATGATCCTACCGCTAATAGTACTTGATAGTTGCATGGTCCATATGGATGAACACCTTATAGCCAGTGATATAGTGGAAAAACTTGTTGATGGCATGCACAAATATGATGAACTCTTTTTTTGTCACTATGTAGTTAAGCTTAGTTCCTACTAAATTCTTTCTAACATAATAAATGGCATATAACTCCTCACCATACTTCTGCCCGAGGACCGCTCCTATGGCATTGTTGGATGCATCATAATAAATGTGAAACAAGACGGCCCAATTTGGCCCCACAGGACTGGGGCAGTATTCAAATTTTCCTTCAGTGTTTGGAAGGCTCGTTCACAGTCTTCCATCTAGATAAATTCTACATCTTTTGAGAGTAGGGTATACAATGGTTTGGCAATTTTGTTGAAGTCGGTGATAAATCACCTGTAGTACCCAATAGAGCCAAGAAAACTTCTCACATCCCTCTGTGTCTTAGGGATGGGTAGGTCCTTGATGATCTTGATTTTATTCTTATCAACTTTAATCCCTTCTACTGAGAGGTGGTGCCCCAACACTATGCCTTCATGCATCATCATAAAACACTTTTCATTGTTGAGGGATAATTTGTTCTCTTTGCATATTTGGAGCACTCGTTCCAAGTTAGTCATCACCTATCAAAAAGTTTCATCGTAAACGGTGAAGTCATCCATGTACACTTCGACTACTTCCCCATCATATTCGAGAATATGCCTAGCACCACCCTCTGAAAGGTGGATGGTGTGTTGCACAAACTGAAGGGCAACACTCTATAGGTAAACATTATCCATGGGCAGGTAAACATTATCTTGTCCTAGTTCTCCTCTCTGATCTGGATTTGGTTGTATCCACTGAACCCATCTAGAAAGGAGAAGTATTTCCTCTTAGATAGCCTATCCAATACCTGATCAATGAAGGGAAGCAAAAAATGACCTTTATTGGTTGCCTTATTTAGTGATCTATAGTCGACACAGATTCACCATTTCTCATTTTTCTTGGAGACCACCACAAATGGTGATACCCATTTGCTGTCAGAGATGGGGTAGATAAACCCTGTAGACAAAATCTTCTACAACTTGGATTTGATTATTTATTTCATGGTGGGGTTAATCCTCCTTTGCGGTTGTCTGATTGGAGTCACCTGCTCTTAAAGGTATATTCGATGGGTGCATATCTTTGAGTTGATTCATTTCATGTCTGAGTAATCCTAGACAAATGGTCATTGATGCCTAGTTAAGAGTTATTTTAATTTTATTAGCTACATGGGTGTCAACCTACTACTGATGTTTAGTGTTCTACCAGGCTCAATTTCAATTTGTCTAGTGTGGTGATCCTGAGCACTGACCAAGGGTGATTTAAGAATTATGGGGAAGGACTCTCCTTGGAGGAATTCCATGATGACACCATCTTCATTGACTTCCTCCTCCAACTCCTTCAATGCCATCATCTATTGGAGCATGGACAATGACCTATCCTCCTAATTTTTCTACATGGGTTCTCCCAACGTATCCATAGATTGCATAGGGAGAGAGATCGTCAACCTTTTGATGTTATGACCATTAGAGATTTTCATCTATCCATCATGATAGTTGATGTAGGTGTTGATTGTTGCTAATCATGGTCTCCCTAGGATGAGTGGGTAACCATTCAATATTGATTTAGACTGTAGAGCTAGGAAGTCCACCAGGTGCTCCCATGCATCAACTGTCATGATGGTGTCCTTGAGCATTCCCTCTAGTGATACTATTGACCTATCAGACATTTGTAGCATCGTCTTGGTAGGATTAGAATTTGTGAGTTTTAATTTTTGCATGTTTTCTTGCAGCATCACGTTGATGGATGCACTAAGATCAACTAATTTATTATTCAACAAATGCCCTCCCATTTTTATAGTCAAAATTGGACTGCTTGGGTCTGCGTATTTGAGATGACACACATTCCCCATCATCAAGTTGGCCAACTTCCCTATGACATTAATGGTCTGGGCCACTTTTCATCCTGGTTTCCTTAGACAAAGTTTCTTTATTGCCTTGGTGTATATAGGAACATCACGGATAGCTTGGAAGAGTGGAATAGTAACTATCAAGTTTCTCAAGCTAGAAAGGATATCGAACTCTAGTTGTGTCGACTTTCTCTGCTCTTGCAACCATTTAGGAAATGGAGCTTCTATCTTCTCAGTAACATTTTCTTCTTCAACCTCTTCTACAAGAGGTGGTTCTCCTACATTTTCCTCCTCTTCTACCAAGGGAGGTGCTTCTACTACTAACTATCTACCTGATCTAAGCTGAATACAAATTATTATACATCGTATACATCTCTCCTTCTAGTTGGTATGTAGGTTGGTTCACCTTGTTATTTGGATTGACCATCGACTATGTTGGTAGCTATGCTGGTATCACTATAGGGAGAGTCGGTAGGCTTTGCTACAGTGGAGCCTACACCATATTCTATGGAGTTGAGTTCCACAAGTCATGGTTTCTCCATTGCTACCCAGATTATTGGTATGACATCCATGGTTTTTGGTTAGGAAACGTAGCCCCTGGAGGTACGTTCATCCATGGTGGCGGTCCCCACCACCCCATATTGGATGGTTGAGGTTGCCCTTGCAGCATATAAGGTCCTCCTCCATAGGGTGACATCCCCATTGGCATATTCCCCATAGGGGGTTGCTTCCAATTTCTTTGATTGCCCACAAAATAAGCTTCACTAACTTCAACATCCTCCTTGATATTGGGTAGCTATGGACATAGTTGGTTCTTATGATTTTTCTAAAAAAGTAATGCATACTCTGAATTTGTTCTCTAGGCATGCATTCCTTGCATGCTTCCCTCTATATTTCAACTAGAAATAGGCTAACGTGACTTCATTCTCTTGCTTCTTTTTCTCTAGCAGAAGCGTGTCTAATTACAATGTCAGAGAGGAGAGAATTTCGCTCTTCAGATCCTCCAACATATTACCTATCTCCATATTTGTGATCAAAGTGATTGCTTTCACAGTTTTGGAATTTGGTTTACCTCTTCTTCTCGAGTATTTTTGACACAATTATCCGATATCTTCCATTTGGATGTTGGTAAATGTCACCTCCAAAGATTAGGTTGAGAGCTTCGAGTGATTCATTGTTAAGTCCCATCAATTTTTTTTTTGAGGGATTTATCATTGATCTTCGTATGAGGGGATCACTATAGATTAAAGTTGAATCTCTCCCAGTACTCCTCTAGGGATTCGTCCATCTTTTGTGTCATGCTTAGAACCTCTTCCCTATAGTTTCGTGCTCTATCGAAGTCTTGGTACTATTCCAGGAAGAGCCTCTTCATTTCTTCCCATGTGGTGATCTGCTTGTTCCCTAGATCAATAAATCATCACAAGGCTGAGTCATCTAGTGTTGACGAGAAGAGTTTCAACTTCTGTGCATCTGATTTATAATTTATGGACCTGCAAAACACATCAAATTTAAATAAAAATAGGTTAGGGTCTTCAGTTGGGTATCCTATGAAGGTAAGGAGATGTGCAAGGGATATGTTCTTCATTTTTGTTTCCTCCGCACCTTCCTCTATTAGGAAACTAAGACCAATCAAAGTCTCTTCAACCATTTTTCAAGAAATGTGGTCTCTAGTGCAGATTCTATAGCCTTTCGATCGTTCTGAACCTTTTGTATGAGAGCCTCTAAATTAGCTGGTGATATAGTTTGATCCTCTATGGATTTCCACAATAATTCCTCTTCAGAATATGTCCTTTTGAATAAAGGATTTATATAATTTGCTCTTTTCCTGGTCGATGAGACGAGGAAGAGCTTTGCACAAAGGTAGGGTGTTTACTCCAATGTACTGCTAGTGGTGATTCAGGAGAATCTAACTCAAATTCTAAATTTTTGGCTGACTCATATTTTTCTTGTGGGCTCTATTTTATGAAAAGATTGTCGGGTCCTCTTTTCCTCAAGGGACTCATACAAAGTCAGGTAGAATGTTTTATGGTATTAGTGGCACTTCCCCGACAACGACACCAAAATATTGGGGTAAAAACATTGGTTAAATTTGACCTAATTTTGTCATAGCCCTCGTATTTAAATTTTTAGACCAGGGAGCTCGTAAAATTTAGAAGTGCCACGATTAAGGCTAATCACAATACCATTCTTGAGATGATTCTGCAAACCTATCGTTGGGGGTGTTTATTAAATGGCATTGATTCATCCACACCAAAGGAAAACTATGCATAAACGAAAGTACAAGAAATTAAATCAAACCACACTACGTTGGAAATTAAACAAAAGCAATAAACACACCTTGCATAATTTAAAAGAAACACACTAAAGCAATTAAATAAGCTAAGCTAGAAAATAGTAAAAGGTAGGGGAGGAATACTAGCTTGGAGTGGGCCCAAGCTCCAGTAGATCCCGCCTAGTTGATCACAAAGGTAATACGCTAATGAAGGAACTCTTGAGATTTTATTAATAGTGCAATGCAATGTTACATATGATAATGTTATTAAAAATATTGCCTCCCTTATTTCAGAGAAGTTTGTATGTTTATATAGCATACAGGACTTTTTGTTACAGTGTTGTTATAATAGAAGGCATGGTTATAGTCTAAACTGATATAGTTTAGTTACTATGACAAGCACACAATAAACAACCTTTCATCTTTTCCTGGTGATAGAACGATCTCTACGTTGTTCGTGTTCTACTTAATTGAGTGGTTACACATTCATCCACTTTTGCTAGAACATCTCATTCATTTGGTGGTCTCCCAAGGATAGCATACATGATGTGGAACTGAAGGTTTGCTATGGTCAATGGGGTCTTTTGCAGTCGTCTAGTCAATGGGTTGTGCCTACTTGAGTAAGGCACCTTCTTGGTGCCTACTTAAGTAAGGCATATTCTTGGTGCCTATTTGAGTAAGGCACCTTCTTGGTGCCTATTTGAGTAAGGCACTTGCTTGGTGCCTACTTGAGTAAGGCACCTGCTTGAGTAAGGCACTTGCTTGAGTAAGGTGCTTGCTTGAGTAAGGTGCCTACTTGAGTAAGGTGCCTGCTTTGAGTAAGGTGCCTACTCAATATGCCTTAGAATCATGAAGCAGAATCATGTCAGGTCCATGTAGGACCTTGACTGAGCAAAAGACGACAAAAAAAACAAAAATTTACACAAAACACACTTTGCACACAAATTAGATAATGCACATAATTTTATTAAATAGATACATAATAATTCATAAAAATATACAACTCGTATTATATTACCGTGCAAAAACCATTGGAACTCATACAAAAATATGAGCATATCTGATGCTTATCACCAGGTTTGGAATTCCCCTACAATTGACAAGTGATAGGGGAGGCTATTTCATGAATGAGATTATTCAAAACTTTACAAAATTCAGGATCTTTCACTCATTGTCTAGCCCATACTATCTTAGGGAAAATGGGTAGGTAGAGGTAATGAACAATGTCACCTAGTTTCCATCATGTACAAGAAATACGATGTGGAGGGCACTAATTGGGAAGAACAATTGCCAACAGTCCTATGGGTGTACAAGGCAAATTTTAAGCCAACAATGAATTATACACCCTTCTAGTTAATGTATGAATAGGAGACGGTCATACCAGTTGAGTTCTTGGTACCTAACTTGTGGGTAGTTGTGGAAAATCACATGAGTGACAAGAAGAGCATGGAAGAAAGGCTCGTAGCACTTGTGTAACTAGGAGAAAAGAGGATGATGACACAATGGGTGATGAAGATTGTTCAACGGTGATAAGTTTTGGCATGGTAAACATCTATGGAAGATGGAATTGAAAGTTGGTAATCTAGTGTTAAAATTTAATGACAAACATGAAATCAAGTCAAACAAATTAAAGACTTCATGGTGTTGAGTGGTAGTTTTGCCCAATTGTGAAATTACACTCTCCCGTAGGATTTTGATTCCAAAACCCTCTCTTGCAAATAAGTTAAAATAAAACAACTTCTCTAAGGTCTTCGCTATATTAGCATTTGCATGTGTATTAGTAACCTCAATAAAGATATATCAATTAATGTTAGGAACACCTTAGTGATTGCAAGTAACTGTTAACAAGGGGCATGTGTTGGTTCATTTTACCATGCTATATTAATGATTGTTCATAAACCTTAAATAAAAGTAAATGTGAATTGGCCCTCATATGACCACGATGTAGCCTTAATTCCTTTTATCTTGAATATTTTTAGGTAGATTTTATCTTCCTTTATTAAGTGGATTTTAATCAAGTTTTATCTTGCATTAAATCCTACTTTAAACATGAAAATGAAGATTAAAATCTATCTATGAATATGAATCTGAAATGATGAATAGGCTCATTAAATGTAGCTTCTTATCATGAAGATAGAGATAACCTTTGATATAATTTGATAAATTGTTCCTCTTTGATGAAATTAATTTTCATAAAGAGATACCAATTTATGGCTTGAAAATAATAGCCTCAAAATGTCATAATGAATTATTCCTCTTAAATGAAATTAATTTTCATTAAGAAGAAATAATTTCATGCTTTAAAACCAAGACCTTTGATGTAATGATAAATTACCCCTCTTCAATGAAATCAGAATTTTCATGAAGAAATGTGCATTTATTGCTCCGAAAATAATGGCTCATGAAATGCCATAAAAATTTTCCCTCCTTTTTATGAAATTAAATTTTCATAAAGGAAAGGTCATCCTATGTTTATGAATAAAAATGCAAACTTTAAAATCTGATTTGCCAAACTAAAAAAATAAAATCTCCAAAATTATAAAAAACCCTTAAAAACAGTAGTTTTAAAAAATAATTATAAAATTGGAATGACCTTGGAATGAATCCGAATTTGTTGTGTATGGAAGATTGAAGTTCATTCTATGCAACCATGTATTTATTTTTGCCATTTTATTTTTTTACGATTTTTATTTTAATACCTGAAAATAAAAAAAAATCAGTGAAATAAAAAGTTAGAAAAAATAAAAGTAAAACTGGAAATGGAAATGAAATGCTGAAAACTTAAATATGCAAAGCCCTTTCAGTTTGATGGTATCCCGTCCTACAAAACCGAAGATGTGAGAAAATTTGACATGCAACCTAATCCGTTTTAACCTGCATTTGCACAATTAAAACAAACTAAGTGCTAGCTCCAAAGGGACAAAAAATAAATTTCAGACTTCAAAAAATTTCAGCAATGTAACCCTAAAAGGCATTAAACATCCTTCATAGATCCGAAATTTGAAAACGGAAAAAATGAGACATTAAATTCCAACATGCAGACATTCCTCCTCCTTTCTCCTCCTTTCTTGCTAACGAAACTCAAATTTCTAAAAAGCCTAATGTTTTCATTTTTACAATATCATTCCGATAGCATTTGGCCTTGCCAAACGAAATCCAACCCTTTTTTCGTGTTTTTCTGCTCTATTTAACCATTTCCAAAAACCCCTATTCACTTCTCAATGTTTCGTTTTGTTTTCCAACATTTCCCTTTCCTCTGTTTCGTATTCCTGCGTTTCTCCTCCATGCTATTTGGTCTTCTTCCTTGTTTCCTTTCGAAACGTTTATTTTTCTTTATTTTACATGTTGTAACACTTATGACGGATATGGAAAGCTAACCTCTTTACTCAAAATGGTGAGCGTACTTGTTTTATTCCCCAATAAACTATTGGATAAATTAAAAATCGGCGTGGGCCCTTATGACATTGCATGCAAACCACTTGAATACTTATCTTTGTAGCATTCCGCAATTAGCACATTATATTTATTCGAATGTGCGATTATGATAACACATGTTCCTTTCTAAGAATATTTCTGAGACACAAAATTAATGCCTCGTGACCACGTGAGTGGGTGGACATTATATTTTTGGGGCCACCCGAATCCACCTTGGCGCTATCGTATGACATCGTCTATTCTACCGATGGTCTTGCTGTGGTAGGATAAAGATGATTCGAATCCTGCTATGTTTTATTTTATCTCGTGCAGCCACTGTGATGAACCGAATCATTTGCAATGTGTGTGGTATGTCTTACCTTCTACTTTCCAGTGATATCGGCGTTTCCATGTGATCTCCTTCGTCACGGTTTGCTTCTCATTCGCGATGCCCATCCGTCACTGAATGTCTATCCGTCGGAGCCTCCAACTTCAAACCCTATGCCCAGATGGCATGCTATATTTAGTACTCCCTCACGCTTGTTTTGATAAGATCGTCAATCCCATCGGATGCCTGCTGCTGACTGGACTTCCACGGTGACGTAGCTCATCACGTATTCCACGGGGAGTCCACATCACATACCAGCAAAGCCCATTCATTACATCGTTATCCACTAGTTATCACGATGCTGTCTGATTTGTCCTCTCAACACGTCCCACGATCGATGTCACTCGGCATTTGTATTATCGAACCTAATCCGACCTTTGCTATCCCGAAAAATGCACGTTGTCATGCCTGTCAATGCCGCCATGTAAGTTGAAGCTGTCCACGTAGACCAGACCACCTCCTCGCTGTCAGACTGCCGATTCTCATGTTTTGCTTGTCGTAGATTAATCACCAATGCCATCTCGGACCTTGCCAAGTCACTCTTGCCATGTTTCCATCGTCATTCGACTTCTGGAGACACGTTAAATAGAAACGAAGTTAATAATAAGACAAACATATTCAACCAAACAAAATTTGTAAAATTCCCAACAACATGAGATTTATTAAAATCAAAACCCGAGCGATAATGAAAACAAAGCTAGATAAAATAAAATTTAAAAGCAATGATTTGAAACTTAGTGACCCTATGGAATATATATATATATATATATATATATATATATATATATATATATATATTTTATATTCTTTTAACTTTATTATGTTTTTTTATTGTTTTTAAATTATTAATTTATTATTATTATTATTATTATATATAATAATAATAATTTTTTATTATCATTTTTATTTTATTTATATATATAATATATTAAAATATATCGTATATATAAATAATTATATTTTTATGTTTTTCAAGATGAATCACTTAGCTTTAAGAGTTTTAACCATTGATATTTTAAGGTGAAAGTCAAACTTTTAAAACTAAATTCACCAAAATATTGACGAAAGACAACAGAAACTCCAAACCCATTCAATCAAAATAAAAGAGGGACAAGACACAAGATTACAAAAACTCCACGAAAGACAAGAGAAGTGACGAAGACTCTACTCAATAAGGCATCTTGAGACTTGGAGCACAAATGACAATGATAGAACCTGCTAGACCCATCTTCCCAAGGATACCAAGGTCCTCATGGATGGATACCTATTAAGACCGTTAATCAAATAAACACGAAATCCCCAAACAAACCAAAATTTTAAAGTAGGTCCCCAAATTTGGGATACGTTATGGATTAGCCACAACACATGGTTTGGACCCTTCCAAGTGGAAGAACTTCTGGACAATGGGGTTATCTGACTAAATAAATTGGATGCTACAATCTACCCCAAAATTGTAAATAATTCTAAGCTTAATGTGTATAAGGCAAAGTCATAGGTGAATGTGATTAACTTAGAATCATCAGGAGAAACTTCTAGAAGGATGATAAAAGAACCATGACCAAGGATAATTTCATGAATACGAAGAACCTAGTAGAATTGCTAGAGAAGAAGAGCAAATGAACTTGGAATGACTATTTGGAATAGAAGGAGAACCTGTAATCAAACAAAGGGAGTTGGAACCTCAACATAGGGAATGTAGACAATTACAAGTTAATGTAAGATTTTAAAATAATGGAGAAGAATGACTTCAAACCCTCATGACTGTCACATTACAACAACAAGAACCTGGTGTAGGAGAAGAGGATAATGAGACTCAAAATAAAGAATTAAGGATTATGCAACACATGATCAAGGAGACACATCATTTATAGGAATAATATAAGACCCTAAGAATGTATAATACATGATTGAGAGAATAAGTGGTTTATGAACTAGATAAAACAATACAATGGATAAATGAAAGAGAAGAATTATGAAGAGCATAATTGTATAAATTTGATCAACAACTAGAGGGAAAAAGGGAAGAGTTAAGGGGAAGTACCAATGAAAATGAGAAAGCACCATTCTAAAGTAGCCTCTTATCCTTAGATTCTAGTAGTTCATATTCAAAAATATTGAGAATTTAATTAAACACTAAAAATTCTTCTAGTACTACCTTCCAGTTGACAAGGTCTAGAAGACAAAGAAACATGATTCCACTAGTGCAAGAGGAGATAGTTGAACTCCAAAGAAGAAGTTAGGATAGACCACAACAAGATATTTCTATTTGTATAGAACATTGGATGAGCAGAGAACAAATTGATGTTGTCTTATGGAGAGATGTTAGGAAAGTAACAAAACAACCTAGGATTGGAGGATGGATAGAAGATTCAAGCAGTGATGAAAACCTTATTAGGGACCCTAACACTCCATACCCAAGTACCAACCTTGAGTGAATAAGACATAAGTATGAAGCTCAAAGTTAGAAATCCAAGGTAGGAATGGTTCAAGTAATTGAGAATAATTAACCACTAATACCTTAGGAGGAGGAGGAAGAAATAAAGGAAGATAATTCAAGTGGTAATAGTGAATCAATTAGAGGATCACAAGGAATATTGAAGGTATAAGAGTATCAATCCACTGCAATATAATTGAGAATATAGAGAAAATAATTTAGGAGATTGCAAGAAATATCCAAGTGGCCTATGCACACAATAGGTAAATAAAATAATTCAAGCATTGAATCTACCTTCTCAGATCAATACAGGAATGCACTGTCATAATGTGAACCATAGAGGCATTTTGAAGAGGAAATGTGGCATAAATGATTACTGCAAGTAGATTGGAGGTTGATAATCCTAAGGTAATTTTCACCAAGAACTCAAAATTGTGAAGGATAACCTATGAGATTAGAATTGGTGGAACAAGTAAGAAACAAAGGTAACTTGAGCAATCCAAGGAATTCAACAAGGTTTTTGGGTAACCCAAGCATACCTGACCAAAGAGGGATTTTAGTTGATCTCCTTATCGATAGCTTAAGGGGTATAAATCTCCTTCCTACCATCTATAGGTCAATTGGTTAGCAAAATAGGCCATAAGGACTATTTGTAAATGTATAACAAAACAACTAGAACCCATGATTTCATGGGGATGGGCCACTAAACCTACCTCATAGAGCCTATGGAAACTAAAAATATCATCTTGAATGATTGAGGAACTATAAAAATATTGTATAACTAGGATTTTGGTAGTCTAACATAAGGGATATTTTATAGAAGATTAGGGGAAGACATTTAAAAATATTTCAAGGAAGACAAGGATTTCATAATAGAAATCAACCACCTCTTAGAACTTCAGTTCCAAGTTTGATATACCAAGAAGAAGTAACATTCAAAAGACATATTGACATATTTAGAGGAAGGAGACAACCTACAAATAAGACAACAATTTTCCATCATAAAGATAGCACATTAGATCATCGTCATCATGATAATAGAGCAAAGATATATTATGTAGACGACAAAGTAGAAATTTGTTATGCAAAAAAAAGGTATACATTTGTCATGATGATGATAGACAAGAGATATATCATGATGATGATAGACAGGGTATTTGTTAGGATGATGATATATAGGGAATCCATCAAGATGATGATAGATAAGAGATCTATCATAAAGATAACATGCAAGGCAACCATCATAATGACAACAATGGAGTAGATCATCGATATTTTCATTGTCTATCAATAGAAATAGGACATCGACAAGGATAGGAGGATAGGATGGATTGGTATATTATGAGGACTAGATATTAGAAATCGTAGGAACAACAGCTAGAGACACCCCAAAATTGAGGAAATCATCGTAATAGACAATAGATGAAATCAATCTATAATGATGACTCAGTAAGTGAGGAAAACCATAATCATCTATAGGAGGAAGCATCAACAAAGATATTGGAGGTCCACATAGGCATTGCTATGCACTTCACACAATGTTGATGACATATGGAAAATAAAAAAATATATAAAGAAAATAAAAAAATAAGGAAAAACATAAAATTAGAAGAGGAGAATGGCAATTGCATGCAAGGTGGTGAGGTGGCGCACATGCGATAATTTGAGCATGTAGTGAAAATTATTGGATGGTTACATGGAAAAAAATGACAATAGATAGAAGGTTGTAAATAAGATGACCAAAGAAAGGAACACTCCCTATTTGTAGAGTAGATTGAATCATTTGCATGAATACAAAGCTAGATCTAGATATTTGCTAGCAAAAAATTACCTGTGCATTACTAATTTTCACACAAAATGAAGGATGCCATAAGCCATAGGTAATCGCTAGATAGTAAGGCTTCATGGATATTTACAATAGTTAACCATACATTTGAAGGGTATTTCTACTAACATATTCACGATCGAACACACCTAGGAATGATTGTAGCTAGAATGCAAAGAGAGAAAGACAAAGGTGGAACAAACCACTAAAAACTAATTGTTCGTGACTATGAGGAATCACCACTTGCTATCATATTTTGTTTTTTGCCAAGCTAGTTGGCTAGAATATGTTATTAGGAAAGTTGGCTAGAAGCTTTTGTTAGGCAAGTCAGTTGGAAGTTATTGTTAGAAAAGTCAGCTATAAGTTGTCACCAGGCTATTCGACTAGGAAGCTACCATCAAGCACATCATCTGGAAGCTATCATTAGGCACATTAACTAGGAAACTATCACCATAAAAGTTGGCTAGGAGGTTTCCATAAGATAGGTTAGTAAGTTGCAGTTTCATCATATGTTGGAAGTAGCAATAAAGAAGGAATTCATCATAGGTCAATAGTAATTGTGCAGTCGTCCATTAGAGGGAAGGTAGCCATCATAAGATAAAAATACCACCACCATCATGAAACACAAAGAAGAGAATTACCATTATAGTAAGCCAACATTGGTAAAGGATGATTGAAAGTCACTAAATCTTGATTAGAGTGACTAATTTAGAATAATTTGGAGGTAAAAGAGCACATGAAATCCTATGATAGGAAGCACCATTGGAGTCAATATATGAAAAATGGGTTTGACACTACCAGGAACACTCCCACATGGGAGGGGGGATACGTGGATAACTACAAAATCCTAAGTAGGGGTAGAATTAGGGAAAACAAATGTGCTCACAAATAGTGGTGCTAGAACCAAAAGAAATGGAGGTTTGACAACTAGAGTGAGAACAAACACCACTTAAGGATATTACTTGGATCTATGCTACTAGAGATTATTATAGGTAGTGGTGGGAGCAAACACCACTAGAATATGTGATTAAGCAAAAGATCAAAGAGGTAGGTGTACATTTTATCCTACAAGTCTCTATTTTGATAAGGATTTCTATAAGAATTGTTGTAAATATTGTTAACGTATTATCCTACCAAGCATAGTAGCACGATCTAGGTGGGAGAAAGAAAAATTCATGTGGTGTTCATACCAAAACATTTTAGGATATTCGAACTGCCTAAGAGATAAAATATAGTAGGAAATGAATGAGTCAACCCCAAGAAAAATTGAAAAATTATTTATAGTGTCATGGCTCTAAGGAGGAAATCCATGCTCTAATATCACATGGAAGTCATAGTGTCAAACTGACACAACTTTTGGATAAGGGCCTTCAATGCATTATGAATGTACTAATGGCCAAGTTGTCTAGGGAGTAGTGAGATTCAAAACTATCAATTTGGTTGGTACCCTACTTACAAGGCATTGAAAAGGGGGTAGTTTATGATTGGGTAATCTAATTGATGACACATCCAAATTTTTTGATGCATACCATCAAGAACTTCTCAATGGTCTTCCATATGATTGGTTTATTTTTGGATGTAGTGTATAGGGCATGCATGCGGATTCTAGGATTGGACCCATCCAAGGACTTGCAAGGGTTAGCACCAACAATTGTGAGGTGGATGGATGCCAAATCATAATTAAAGAAAACTACCCCAAGTAAAAAGCAGAGTGAAACAATGGTTCTACAAAGCCTCACTTGAAGTTCTAGTCAATGAATCATAAGGAGAGAAAGTTGCACCATAGGTAAAGGAAGTTGCACCACCAGTAAAGAAGAGGAGAAAGTTTATGACACTAGTACCATCACCATAATAGTTTCTATAATATGTTCAAAGGGTGACAATGGAGAAAATTACCAAAAGTCATGTTGAGGTGCATGAGATTGAGAAAACATTACAACAAGCACAAACCTCACCACTTCAAAAGGTGATGGGAATACAAGAGGAAAATTTTGATATCCTTGAACCTCTAAAGGAAGTACTGCCAAAAGAAATAAATAGTGTTGTTCATTTTGGGCCTATCAATTTTTTAGACAAAGCATAAGTTTGTGAATCTGAAATGGGTAGAAAATGACATTTGATAATTTAAAACAATACATAATTATGCATTAAATAAAGAAACTGTAATTTCATTGATATTAAAAGATACGTGTTACAAGAGGGACATGATGCCATTTATCCGTTTCTTTTCCTAACAATGTTATAATCAATTTTATGTCTTCTTCAATCATACCTCAATGTAGGTGGGCTTCTTTGTATGTGGGTCACCGTCAAGTTGTTGTTTGTTTGATGTTATTCTTTCTATTCATATTTTCTAAGGAACCTATGAAGAACCTGCAAAAGGGGGGTTAGTGTGATGGGGGGCTTGCCTTAGTTAGGGCCCATGTTTATGAAGATGAAATGACCATGAAAAAATAATAAAAGCTAAAATAAATTGTGCAGAAGCTGATAATATCATGAAATAGAGCTTACCTCCCAAATATGGAGTGATTTGGGACCTGTAGATCCAATTCGCCCCCTAAGGAGAAAACTGAGGCTCGATTCACGAGGTAAGGGGCGATCTGAGCTATGAGGCCTCTTTTGCAAAATCTCTCTAGTAGATCGATTCTTAGGCAGCTAGGGTGCCTTTGTGTGCATCAAAAACTGACCGTTCAATGTTCACTTTCCATTTCTACAGAGTTTCTGTACTTTGTTGAATTTGGGAGAGAGAGGTAATTAGGGGTTTAGGACCCACTATTTATAGGTAAAGGCAAGGTGCAGGGGGGGTTAGATAAACTAAACCTAGGTTTTATTATGACTAGGGTTAGGTTAGGAAATACAATGTGGCAACATCACATTCCTTATGGGAAATATTCCATCCTTACACAAGTGTGAGGATGGATTAGGGCTAATCTTGATTAGGAGATCTTAAGTCAATTTAGAATATGATTAAAGAAATATCCTAACAAATCTTAATTTCACACATGTGGGAGGATGCAATTAGTGTTAATCAAGATTAAGGGTTCTTTTAATCAAATTTTCCCTAAAAAGGTGACTTAAGTGAAGTCAACATTAAATTAGATTTTTGAAATTGACTTGTTAATTATTTTGGTCAACTAATACCTCGTGGGGGCCTCAATTGAGTGCCAATAGGCTTTTAGAGGATATCCCAATGCATGGGATGTGATTTGGAAGGCTTATTAGGGTTTTGGACCTGAAAGCTAATGAAGTAGTATATGGAAGTCTACATATTGCTATGGCAAACTATGGCAATCTACGCATGACTACGCCTGACTACGCATGACTATGCATGACTATGATAGCCTACAATAGCCTAGGGATGTTTGGAATCACCTATGGATACATAGAAACAACAATGTGTGACTTTTGGGTGTCTACATTTGCCCCTTTTTGTACTATACTATGTAGAACACAGTTTAATACAAAAATGTGAAGGGTTTGTATAGAAGGAAAAGGGATAGGAGGGGAATGGAATCCAATCAAAGAGTATGTAGCTGCTCGAAGTGTGACCATACAAATTAACGAGATATCCAAGGGAAAGAAGAGAAGAAGAAAAGAAGGAGAAGAGGAAAGAAATAAAAACAATGCTGAAAAAGGAAATGGATGATTGTGGATGCAATGATGTGATTTTGTTGAGTCCGTATGACATTCATGATGCCATACCAGTTGCTTGAGAATGACAACTTTTGATTGCTTTTCTTTTGTGACCAGATCAGTGTGGTCCAAAAGTATGATTAGGACAAAAACATAACTAAATCTTTGATGTTGATTGATTTATGATAACATGGTAACAAGTATCAAACCATTTGAACTAAGTTGACATTTAGATTATTCAAATTTGTCATTCATGATGCTCCATGAATGCCAGATATAAATACTCTAAATATTGTGCCAGGATCATGCCAAACGTATCATCCGTTATGTACTCGATGTACAAGAATGCTAGATTGACTTCTCCATTGTCACACATAGCTCTCTTGATGTAACCCATGTCTAATTGTGATTGAGATTATTTCATATGATAATATTTAGCAAAAAATTTTGTAGACAAATGCACTAACCGTGCTTTTGGATTTTTGATGTTGTGGTTGCATGTAAAGCTGACGTTGGATATGAATATCCCCTCATATGAGGAATCAACAATGATGTGAATGAAGTGTGGTGAATTGGTGATGCAGCGATTGATAAGATACCAATGCATGATGAATATGATTGCAAATGAAGTTAAAAGACAAGTTTGAAAGGTTCTTAGGGTTTTAGGGGACATGTGTCTGCTTTCCTAGGGTTTTGGGTGCATTTTGGGGTGTTTTGGTTGAGTTCACCACCCGAGGGGTGAATCGGGTTTTAGTTCACCCCTTGAGGGGCGAATCAGTGATTAAGGTATATTTAAGTGAAGAACACAAGCTTATACTAAGAGGGGGGGTGAACAGTATAAGACCTATTTTTAATTTTTCCATTATACTTCAAAACAGTAAAGCAATATACCCAAAGCAATATCAAAGCAATGCACAATATCATCCACAAAGTGACACCAATTTTAATGTGGTTCACCCAGAATGGTTGGGCTACGTCCACAAAAATTTTCTCTAAAAGTTATCTCAAAGTTCTTTGGGAATCCTTCCCAATTACAATTTTTATGAGCCTCGACCCAAAGGAGATACCTTCCCCCAATTAGAATTTATGAGCCTCTGCTCAAAGGAGATACCTTCCCCCAATCATAATTTATGAGCCTCTGCTCAAAGGAGATACCTTCCCCTCTGCTCTGGAAATGATCCCTTAGAAAATCAACTGCCTCTACCTCTTGCCAGCACGTGGAACTCCTTTCCATCGAAGACCTCCTATCCTCAATGCTTAGCCTAAGAGACCTTTGCCTTCTATGATCACGTCCACAGCAGCTCAACAACCTGTAACAAACATAGTCAGTCGGTCTAGTACAAGTCTTCCTCTGTCTGTAAGATCTATCCAACTCTTGAACAAATCAATCCTCTCGCATACAAGCCTTCTCAAAGACTTGCCAAATCTATCCTCAGGTTCTTCTCATAGAACCAATGCACCTCTGTCCTCAAGTTCTCTGATAGAACTATCAAACTCAGCTCACAAGTCCTCTGCTAGGACCTATCCAAATTTTCTCACAAGTCCCCATTGGAACCTATCCAAAACTGCTCACAAGTCCCCACCAAAACCTATCCAAAACTGCTCACAAGTCCCCACCGAAACCTGTCCAAAACTACTCACAAGTCCCCACCGAAACCTGTCCAAAACTCAGCAAGCTCACCAAGAAAAAATTTCTTAGTAGGAAATCACAAAGTGAATTGTTAGAGACCCAATGTGATTTGTCAAACTCATTGAAGCATAAAGAGAATTGTTAGAGACTCAATATGTTCTATACTCAACTCCCAATCTCAAAACTCAACTCAAATCAACTCAGCTCAATCTCAATCTCAAATCTGAAAACTCAACTCAATATCTGAAATGGATAGGATAGAATGCTTTACTTTCAAGAACATGAAACCCCAACAATTGCCAACTATGCAAAGAATCACATAATAATGATACTCATGTTCTTTTCACCATCAATTAGGGCTTCAACAACAATGCTCATCAACCAAGGTTCAATCAACACCATTTAACTCAAAACACAACCTTGAAGCATTTCACAATCAACATCAGAAAAGGAAACAAGTAGAACTCCTTTTCTCTCCAACATTATTTGAACAAAAAGCATCCACCAACTCAAATCTCAATAGCACAAAACAACTTTTCAAATCATCAACAAAGGAGTAAGCCCAACACTTTAACCAAGTAAAGAATAGCTTGATTATAACCAATTTAATGAAAGCAAATGTCAATCTCAAAGCTGCCCACTTAAGGTTTCATAACTTCACACAAGAAGCAATTCTAACCTTAAAACATCATGCTTTCATTTCCATAATCAACCAAAAGCACTCTCAACATTACAAGAAATATTTATCCCTTATACACCTTATTTCTCCCTTATAGTCTTATCAACAATAAACTTTATCTCTCATAAGAATGCAATAAGATAATGCAAACAACACTTTCAAAAGAATATTTTATCAAAATAAAGCAAGCTTCAAACTCCTTATAACTCCTAAGTTGTTTTTCTCTCTAATAAAATTCCTCCATCCGCAAAATACACTAGCAAAAATTAATTTCAAAAATACCTTGGCCAACACCAAAAATCGTGCTATGGAGAAATTGCACACAAACTCTAACACCACCCGCTACGTCCACTTCAACGAAGAAAAACCCTTTCGTGTTATTCGAACGTGGAACCTCCCGTTCGGGTAGCGCGCCAACAGCCTAGCCGCTACCGGTGTGCCAAAGGCGTCCGGTGAGGTTTGAACCTCACTTTGTTTCCCTTGTACCTTCTGTTCTAGGGCTAAAATAAACAGCAGGCCTCCCTGTCTTCTGACGTGAACGACGACGACGAAACCTTACGACGGATACAAAAAATGAATGGCAGTTATCCGAACAGTGGATCATGAAATCTCAACGAGGAAGAAATCGAACATCAGATCGTGAATTCACAGCGAGCAACACTTTTCAAAAATGCGAATGGGATAATCTTTGATCTTCATCATGGGAGATTTATATGCATATTTCCCATAAACTCTTGACTTCGACAAGGATTTTAACACGTTGGCGGAGGAGTTTAACATGTCGACGGAGGTCTTGGCTAGCGCCCACAAACTTAGAACATAGCGCCATCAAAGTTAAGACATTTGCACCATGGGTTAGGAGAACCCAATGCAAAAAAATATTTATTTAAAAATAATTAAAAGGAACCTTAACAAGGTTTTTAATTATTTAAATAAATACTTCCTCCTGGACCCAAATGCATTAAACTAATGCATCCACCTGTAATCTTTAAACCTGCCAACTTGGGGTTTACAAAAGACCTTTGAAACTGTCATGTCGTAACCTTCATCAAAACAAGTTATTTGACATCAAATCAAATTCCTTCAAGAGCTTCTTGACATCAATGACAACTTATAGACTTGAGCAAAGGCAATGTACCCAAAGTACCCAAAATTGCCAACAATCTCCCCCTTTGTCATTGATGGCAAACCTTTACTGAAAACACTTCTCAAGAGCCAAAACAAAAACCAACTGTGCTAACAACTGACCAACTGTGCCCACAACTAAGAATCTTCCTTTGAATTTTTGCTCCCCCTTACTTGAAGATCTCCTCTTCACTTTGAAGCTCTCCCCCTTACTCATATCTCTCCCCCTTTGTCATCAATGGCAAAGGGTCACCTTTGGGGCTTGGGACTAAGAATGAGCCTCTTAGCTTAGTCCCTCCCCCACCTCCTGATGAGGTGATTAATTCTGGGGTGGGAGTAAAACTCCCATTAGGCACTGATCATCATCAGCGTCTATAACTTCCTTGTCGGGCCTTCTCTTGAACTCTTTGCCCATATTCCTCGTTCTTGTCATTGTTCTTATTCTTGTTCTCATCCCTGTTCTTGTCCATGCCTTGATCCTTGGACCTGATCATGCCACTGTTCCTATTCTTGTATTCTAGAATTTTAGCTCTACACTGTCTGATTATGTGACCTTCATTGTTGCACTTGAAACACTTGACGATGTTGTTTCTTTGAGGTAAACCTGATCTTTGAATCCACCGGTTCTGACCAAACCTGTTCTGGCCAAACTCATTTCGACCAAACTCGTTTCGGCCAAACCCGTTACGACCAAACCTGTTCTCGTTATTTGCCTTGCAATAAACCGCCTTGTGCCCAAACTATTGACAAGAGTAGCAATACCCTTGAAAGTAACTAGCACTTCTAAAACTGTCATTTACCTTCTTCACTTGAGCCATGCAATGTGAAGCCATGTGACCAAACCTGTGACAAGCAAAACATCTACCTTGAAACTTTCCTTTATTTGACCTCTTAGGTTCTGAAAACTTCTTCTTCTCATTCTGAATTCTATTTTCTGTTTCTGTGCATCTATCATTCAAGGACTCCTTTTCTGAAATACTTTCCTCATCAGAACTCTCTTCCTTTTGGAGTCTCTTACTAGACTCTCCAACTTGTTCCTTGTGTGGCTTAACAAAACCAAGGCCTGTTTTATCTCGTCTTTCTTTGACCTTTGATGAGTGACTTAACCTTTTTGGAGCTATCTTGGAACCTCGTAAAGCTTATCCTTGTACTCTTTAGTTTCCTCTTTCAAAGAAGCCATTTTTTGTTCTAACTCACTATACTCAAGAACCTTAGACTCTAACTCATCCTTGAGTTCCTGTGTCTTAGCTATAGAGAAGTCAAGACTTTCTATAAGATCATCTCTCTCCATACAACATTCATCTAACTTATCCTTGAGTCTAGCATTCTTCTTTCTTTCATTTTTCAAAGCACTAAGAGCACTAATAAGTTCACCTTTAAGATCTACTTCACCTTCCTCTATATCTTCCTCTATTTGTTTGCTTTTTGAATCATCAAAGCCTTTTTTAGATTTCTTATCACTAGAGGTGCTACCCTTTTCAAAAACCATACATGCATCTTCCTTATAGTTTTTTGAAGCATCCTCATACATACTAGAAACCAAATCATTATTTGTGCAATCATCCTCAAGGTGACCAAAGTTTCCACATCTAAGACATTTCATGATAATGAATCTATGTTTCGATTCTTCCTCTTTTTCTGATATGAACAACATCTCATTTTCATCATCACTTGAAGAACTTTCACTATCACTACTAGAACACTTACTTGCTTTTTCTAGGTAGAAACTCTTCTTGTGCTTGTGAGAATACCTCTTTCCTTGATTGTTGTGCTCATATTTGTTTTTCCTGTGATGCTTGTGCTTTTCAGAATCCTTGCTCTTAGAATCCTGTTTATCTTCATCACTTTCATTCTTGGGAACAGTACAGTCAGTAGCATAATGACCAAACTTTCCATAATTGAAACATCTTACATTTTTTATACTTTTGTGCTTTCTAGAGAACTTGCCTTTCTTGCTGTAATATGCCTCTTCATCACTAGAAGACTCATCACTATCTTGAAGTCGTTTACCCTTGGATTTCTTGGTAGCTTTGAAAGTTGCCTCTTTCTTGACATCAACCTTCACTTGAGTTCTCAACTCAAATGCTACAAGTATACTATGGAGCTCATCCTTTTTCAACTTATCCAAATCTTTAGCTTCCTCAATAGAAAAAATATTTTCACTAAATATATTAGGAAGAGATCTTAAAATCTTATCACAAACATCATTTTCAGCAAGCTCAAGACCTAAGTCTTTCATGGAGTTAACAACCTCATCCATACGAAGCATGTAATCACTAATATTTTCATCATCATTCATCTTGAGTTGTTCAAACATACCTTTGAAGTGTCTCAACTTGGCCTTTGTGACATTTGTATCACTTGTATGAACCACCTTCAACTGATTCCACATTTCACTAGCTGTCTTGCAGTGAATCACTTTGGTGAGATCTACTTTTTGTAAGCCTTTCAGGATTGCATTCATTTCTTTTGAATTGCTGTGATGTAGGAGCCTTTCTTCTTTAGTATTAGGACCATGTTCAGGAATAGTGTACTCATCTTCAATCACTTCCCAAACCTCATTCCCAAGTGCCATTAGATGAACCTTCATCCTTGCACTCCAAAGACCAAAATCTGACCCATCAAGAATAGGTGTTGCATTGCCACTTGAATGATCCATTATGTTCTTTACTAGATTTTCCTTCAAGTCGTTAAACTTTCCGAAGGCACCTGCTCTGATACCAATTGAAGAACACAAGCTTATACTGAGAGGGGGGGTGAATAGTATAAGACCTCTTTTTACTTTTTCCATTATACTTCAAAATAGTAAAGCAATATACCCAAAGCAATATCAAAGAAATGCACAATATCATCCACAAAGTGACACCAATTTTAACATGGTTCACCCAGAATGGTTGGGCTACGTCCACAAAACTTTTCTCTAAAAGTTATCTCAAAGTTCTTTGGGAATCCTTCCCAATTACAATGTTTATGAGCCTTGGCCCAAAGGAGATACCTTCCCCCAATCAGAATTTATGAGCCTCTGCTCAAAGGAGATACCTTCCCCCAATCAGAATTTATGAGCCTCTGCTCAAAGGAGATACCTTCCCCTTTGCTCTGGAAATGATCCCTCAGAAGATCAACTACCTCTACCTCTTGCCAACATGTGGAACTCCTTTCCACCGAAGACCTCTTGTCCTCAATGCTTAGCCTAAGAGACCTCTGCCTTCTATGATCACGTCCACAGTAGCTTAGCAACCTGTACCAAACACAGTCAGTCGGTCTAGTAAAAGTCTTCCTCTGTCTTTCAGATCTGTCCAAATCTTGAACAAATAAATCCTATGCATACAAGCCTTCTCAAAGACTTGCCAAATCTGTCCTCAGGTTCTTCTCATAGAACCAGTGCACCTTTGTCCTCAAGTTCTCTGATAGAACTATCAAACTCAGCTCACAAGTCCTCTGCTAGGACCTATCCAAATCTGCTCACAAGTCCCCATCGAAACCTGTCCAAAACTGCTCACAAGTCCCCACCAAAACCTGTCCAAAACTGCTCCCAAGTCCCCACCAAAACCTGTCCAAAACTGCTCACAATTCCTCATTGAAACCTATCCAAAACTCAGCAAGCTCACCAAGAAAAACTTTCTTAGTAGGAAATCACAAAGTGAATTGTTAGAGACCCAATGTGATTTGTCAAACTCATAGAAGCATAAAGAGAATTGTTAGAGACTCAATATGTTCTATACTCAACTCCCAATCTCAAAACTCAACTCAAATCAACTCAGCTCAATCTCAATCTCAAATCTAAAAACTCAACTCAATATCTAAAATGGATAGGATAGAATGCTTTCTTTCAAGAACATGAAACCCAAAAAATTGCCAACTATGCAAAGAATCACATAACAATGATACTCATGTTCTTTTCACCATCAATTAGGGCTTCAACAACAATGCTCATCAACCAAGGTTCAATCAACACCATTTAACTCAAAACACAACCTTGAAGCATTTCATAATCAACATCAGAAGAGGAAACAAGTAGAACTCCTTTTCTCTCCAACATTATTTGAACAAAAAACATCCACCAACTCAAATCTCAATAGCACAAAACAACTTTTCAAATCATCAACAAAGAAGTAAGCCCAACACTTTAACCAAGTAAATAATAGCTTGATTATAACCAATTTAATGAAAGCAAATGTCAATCTCAAATCTGCCCACTTAAGGTTTCATAACTTCACACAAGAAGCAATTCTAACCTTAAAACATCATGCTTTCATTTCCATAATCAACCAAAAGCACTCTCAACATTACAAGAAATATTTATCCCTTATACACCTTATTTCTCCCTTATAGTCTTATCAACAATAAAATTTATCTCTCATAAGAATGCAATAAGATAATGCAAACAACACTTTCAAAAGAATCTTTTATCAAAATAAAGCAAGCTTCAAACTCCTTATAACTCCTAAGCTGTTTTTCTCTCTAATAAACTTCCTCCATCCGCAAAATACACTAGCAAAAATTAATTTCGAAAATACCTTGGCCAACACCAAAAATATTGCTATGGAGAAATTGTGCACGAACTCTAACACCACCCGCTGCGTCCACTTCAACGAAGAAAAACCCTTTCGCATTATTTGAACGCGAAACCTCCCGTTCGGGTAGCGCGCCAATAGCCTAGCCGCTACCGGTGTGCCAAAGGCATTCGGTGAGGTTTGAACCTCACTCTGTTTCCCTTGTACCTTATGCATCAGGGCTAAAATAAACAGGAGGCCTCCCTATCTTCTAACACGAATGACGATGATGAAACCTTACAGCTGATACAAAAAATGAATGGCGGATATCCGAACAGTGGATCACGAAATCTCAACGAGGAAGAAATTGAACATCAGATCGTGAATTCACAGCGAGCAACACTTTTCGAAAATGCGGATGGGATAATATTTGATCTTCATCGTGGGAGATTTATATGCATATTTCCCATAAACTCTTGATGTCAGCAAGGAGTTTAACATGTCGACAGAGGAGTTTAACACGTCGGCTGAGGTCTTGGCTAGCGCCCACAAACTTAGAACATAGAGCCATCAAAGTTAAGACATTTGCGCCATGGGTTAGGAGAACCCAATGTAAACAAATATTTATTTAAAAATAATTAAAAGGAACCTTAACAAGGTTTTTAATTATTTAAATAAATACTTCCTCCTGGACCCAAATGCATTAAACTAATGCATCCACTTGTAATCTTTAAACTCGCCAACTTGGGGTTTACAAAAGACCTTTGAAATTGTCATGTTGTAACCTTCATCAAAACAAGTTATTTGACATCAAATCAAATTCCTTCAAGAGCTTCTTGACATCAATGACAACTTATACACTTGAGCAAAGGCAATGTACCCAAAGTACCCAAAATTGCCAACATTAAGCCCCGATTTGCATGAAATGGGCTCATTTTGATGGCGCACAACATTGGAAAGTGACTTGTGGAGGCATTCGACGACACGAGAAGAGCGCGGGTGATGACTATGAGAGCGACGATGATGAGGGGATGCAAGGTGGCTAGAAGCAGGCACGGGGACCCATCGGTAAGTGATCTTTTGCTTTGTTTTGATTTTGTTTTATTTTTCTAGAGAAATGTGAATGAAGGGGGGAGGTTTTCATCCCGATTTAAAAATTTTTCATAATTTTTAATTAAAATTTGAACACATAGTGATAAACGAGCCAAATGGGTACCCAAAAATACGATCAGTTTTTGAATTGGACTTGTTTTGTCGCCAATTTGATCGGGTAATGGGTAGAGTAGGTGTGAAGTTTGACTGCTAGTTTTGAAGTAACAGCTTACTGACATTGACATGTTATTGTATTTTGTCCACTAAAGTAGGAAATGGGTATCCCGTTATGCGACTGTTATATTTTTTTGTTTTTGTTTGGTATGATTTCTGAATATGTCGCTTTTAGGTGTAATTTATCAAACCTAGGCTGTTAGATTTGTCATGTTAGAGGTAGAATTTTTGGAAACCGATGAAAATTTCACCGTAGAAGGGCAAAATGGGTGTCCAAAAATGTTGTTTGTTTTGGTGAATGACTTCATTTGGCCTACCTTTGATTTACGTGCCAAGGTGTAGATGATGTTAAACTAAAAATGAGCTGTAGGGAGCCCGATTTAGACTGTATTCAACATCTGTTTGAACTTTCACCGCTAAGTGGGCAAATGGGTATCCAAAAATATGACTATTATTTTTGAATTATGTCTTCTGATGTGTGTTCGGTTTTGGTGTATTTATGATAGAGTTGACTTTTAGATCTGTGTAGATTGGTATGTTGTTTTTGAATTTTGTCGACACATTTACCACTAAGTGGGCAAATGGGTATCCAAAAATAATATTTGTTTTTGTAGATGTTGTTGTTTGGCTTATGTTTGATTTGCGTGCCAATTAATAGGTAGTGTTAAATTTGAACTGAGCTGTTGGGAGTCCAAATTATGTTGTTTGTCACGTCAGTTTGAACTTTTGCCATGAAATGACAAAATGGGTATCCAAATGTGTGACTGTTATGTTGATGTGTTTTGTCATGTGTTTTGTGCATTGTTTTGCTTTGGAGTGTGTGTCAAATTAAATAGGTTTAATTTGAAAATTGTGATTGATGCAATTTTATTTGATTGGATTGTTATGTGGGTTATTGATGTATGTTTTATTGTATTTTGGATAGGTGAAGATGCTTGAACCCCGTCATCGGGTGAGGAAGTTTAAGAAGGGTTTTGAGGAGTTGATGAAGACTTGAAGATGAGTTGTCTTGGTTGGATGACATACATTTTTGAGGTGTGTGGGAATGTAAGAGCATCCATACTAATAGAGCATACGTGTCTGCGTTGTGTGAGTGGTGGGATGCAGATAGGAACACCTTTCATTTTCCTACTGGGAAATGACCATTACTTTAGAGGATGTGTATCGGATTTATAGATTACCGATTGAGGGTGTTCCTGTGAGAGCAGTCATAGATGAGAGTAAGGATGTTGTGTTGGAGAGATTCTTTGGAGCTGATTGGAGGGCTATAGATATCTTGAAGATGGATTATGAGTGGTTGTGGGTACAAGATAAGATATCAGATCGGTAGTGCGTGGCTATGATGATGATCTCCATGTATGCTCTACCTGATAGTTTTAGGGTGTTGTTTACCTAGAATATGTTGGATGTAGTGAGTGACCTGGTGGAGAGGAAGGTTGTATTTGCATGGGCACCTGCACTATTGGCCCAAGTCTATCGAGAGTTGTTCGAGGTTGTGCAGGGTAGGAGGATAGGATTGAGTGTGATTCCCTTGTTGTAGGTATGGGCATGGGAGCACATAGCGATTGAGAGGCCATATTTATTGCCTCACCCTGTACATGTGGAGGGCAAAGAGTATTTACCCTATGCTTTGAGATGGAGTATGATGGTTGAGCAAGGTATCAAGAGGCCGCATGAGGGTGACCCACTATTGTGGAGGGATAAGTTTGGAGGCCTGACTCTTGGTGATATTATATGGAGGCCCTAGTTGGGTGGGGTGAGTTGGGATGAGGATGATGAGTAACTATGGGCCATCCGATATGGTAGATGGTTGGTGGGGTGGTACACTCGATAGACTAAGTATTTTTAGTTTGATAGAGTGAGGCAATAGTTTGGGTTACAGTAGGATGTTCCAAGGGCTCCTGTAATTTATTATAGGTGATGGGGAGATAGAGGGGATCGGCCTATGGTGTTGCCTTGGGTTGGGAGAGGGATCCTCCTATGGATATTTTGGCTATGGAGGATGTTGGGATGACTCTGGAGTTTGATGCATGGTGGGCATGGCATAGTTGGGAGCTTGGGAGAGGTGTAGTTGATCGATGGGTGGCACCTACTATTGGGGCACCTCCACTAGAGGGGAGAGCTGGTAGGGGAACTCGAGCTAGGGTAGAGGGTGTGGCTAGTGATGAGGAGGAGGTTCCTCTGTGATGATCATGGCATCACTTGGGTGGTGGAGCGAGCACCCAAGATGTGAGGGTGGAGGAGGTGCATGTAGATGTAGATGTTGGTATGGGATAGGTTGTTGGAGCCGAGGCTAAGGGAGGTGAGGTGGTCGGTATAGGTGGTATTGATGATACCTTTGATATTGGTGTATTTTGGGATGGCATAATAGATTCCTATTGATATTTTGGAGAGGTAGGCTGTAGAGGAGGAGGTATGGGGATTGCATGATAGAGTTTAGCAGTTGGAGGCTGAGATGGTGGAGATGAGGGCTGCTATGGCTAGGTAGGAGTAGATGATTGACCATTTGACTAGTCAGTTAGCGGTTGAGTCTACCAAGAAGATGATGTGTGAGACTACTTTATCGATGCATGGGATTCCTCTCCCTGACTATGATCGAGTGGTGTCATAGTCTAGGTCACGGTCGTGAGTGTGGGCACCATCACATCAGAGCCAGTGTAGTGCTGCTATGGTGGGATAGATTGGTGTTAGGGCTGAGGTGCAGGATCATCCTATTGTGGATCTAGTTTTGGAGTTTGGGGTAGAGTCGAGCCGGGCTACGGAGATGCGAGCTAGCCATGAGGGCTACGGGGAGACTCCTGGTGGGAGTTAGGATATTCTTATGTTGATTGTAGCCTATGGGTATTTTGATTGCTATATGATGATGGGCATGGTCCCAGATTGTAGCCTTCGGGCATTTTGTATTGACATTATATATATATATATATATATTTTTATTTTGGCTATTATATATACATGTGTCATTTTGATGGTTTGAAATGTGTTCTTGTTTATGTTTGCATAGATTAGCATAGTATAATTTGTAGGTATGTATGATAAATAGATATACATGTGTGAATGGTTTAGATCTATTATCGTTCTATGGTATGAATTAATTGTAGAATAGTATGATGATTGTATTTTGAATGCAGTATGAAGTGATATCAAATGTGATTTTGTAATGAATGCATGTAGAGTAAATGTAATGTTGTGATTAAATTTTTGAAATGCATGTAGCATGGATGGAATAATGTAATGTGATTTGTGAGATGCATGTAGTATGAATGCAATGCTATAATGTGTATGAAATGTATATGGTATAGATGCATGGATGCATGTATGAACGTACTGAAATGCACCAAGGAAGCACTTGTATCATGGCATTTACCTGTATGGATGTGATCCATTCCTTGATTTCAGGGATGGTGGATAATGTAAGGCATGTGTAATTGTTTTGACCAACATAGTTGTGACAATCAAATCTCAAACCCTTAGCTATACAAGTGTTTGTGGCAACTTATAACATAATCGGGCTGGTTCAAAGTCTATCTTGGACTTATGTGTGTGAATGTGTAAGGTTCATTTATCCATTTTGAGGGAGGTAGGATTAACCCATTGTAGATGCTACCAAACTAGCTAGCTCATCCATCCACAATAGTGATCTATACAAAAGCGAGATGCTAATGTTACAGATGTGTTGCCACCTGTAAGACTATTCCATTGGTAGGCAGGCTCTTGGAGCCTATTGCTAGTGATGGAAATCATCCCATGGTGTTATGTTGAACCTAGGGACCAAAGGCGATAAGCATAACATTGGTGATATCAAGAGGCGTTGCCTTTTGTTTTCTGCCCCTCATCTAGTGTTGACCTATTTGTGTGGTAGTGCTCTTTTCTTTTTTTTTGTATTCTCGTGGTGCTCTTTTTGTATGGGCGATGAAGTTTATTTTCTACCCAATCATTTATTTTTGCTTATGCTTGATCCCTTTGTTTATCCCTAGGTCGTATGTTGACCATGCAAGCGATAGGATGAGCAGGGGATACCGTTCGCTAGATGGCGATATCTACTCAAGATGTCCTCTTTCCTAGGCTCAAAATTTTTAATGTGTAACCTATTGTGAGTGGTTCATGAGAGAAGTTGAACCAGCCTAAAGGACCATAAGAAGAATGTACAAGAACTCATTAGGTAAGGGTGACACTTGATGGCCTGAACTATAGAGTGGTCAAAATCAAACACGACACCTATGTATACCTTGATCCTGAAAAGGGGGAATGGACATCCAGGTGGTGATGCTAACAAGTGCATTTATTACTCCTGCTAAGGCGTATTTTTGGGGAGAATGTACAAACATGAATTAAAATTCTAAATATAAAGCATATGAATATGTGCAATGGATGTAAATGTAAATGATGCAAGTGGGGGAATGCAATATCTACAAGAGGAAAGTTACGCTGTGTAGAAGGAGAATTTTAGAAGAACCTATTTACAGATGAGTAAAGTGTGTAATGATGACAAAAAGCGTGATGCTATGATCATGGTTGCCCCAGCGTGTGGGGTGTGTGTAGTAGATGTATAAGCTGTGAGTTGTACAGATGTATGTAATAGTTGTCAAGAGAAGGAAGATGTGAGAGTGGAATGTACAGATGGAAGAAGTGAGAAGAAATAGACTTTGGTAACCAACAAGATAAGGGGATTACCAAAAGCCAATGAAGATAGGAGAGAAGAAATGAGTCAATGTAGGTAAGAAGTAGAAGAAATAAGATAGAAGAAGGGAAGTAATTTGAGACTATTATCGGGTGAAGTGGTGTGGGTCCGGTTGGGAGTGGGATGGTGAAGTGATGATGTGGTTAGGATTGTGGCTGGAGCTATAGTTGGAAATGTTATGAATGTAGTGGGTGGCTGTTGTCAGGGTGCTACAGGTGGCAAGGTTGTGGGAGTGGTGCAATGTGGAGGACTGAGAAGTTGGCTAAATGGGAGGGAATACTCTGGTGATGGGGTATGCTCATCGTGCAACATGTTGTGCACTAGGGTTTCAAATGATCTGCACTCTTCAATATCATGACCTGGTTGGTGATGGTAGATGTAATATTGATTCTCATTGTAGTTGCATGGTTTGGGGCATGAGGGATCAATGGGCCGAATCTTGGGTAGGTCGATAAGGCCTTGATGCATGAGATGGTAAAATATTTTGGATAGCGACATGTGTGGAATAGGCATAGGATAAATGTATGGGTCCACTGGAGGTGAGCGGGGCCTGGGTGAAGGGTGATCTAGTAATGGAGGCATGGGTCTAGGATCTAGCATGGGTCGAGTCCGAGGTCAAAGGAGGGATCTATGTGGTGGTGAGGATGGATGGGTCATGGGAGACTATCATGGGTGAACATGGCAATGGTAGTGGCTCATCTGCAGCTCTAGAGCCTCTACGTGGGAGAAGAGATGTTGTATCTCATGATGTTGTGGTGATAGTGTTGGTGAAGGTGGTGATCGAGACCTTGATGTGAGTGGTGTGGCCTGATAGGCATGGGATAGTGGATGAGGTCTCGATGATGATGGGGAAGAATGAAAAGGTCTCGAGGATTGGAGAGCTTGTCAGAAAGACAAGCCTCATAGAGGGGAAGGTGGCATCTTGAGGACCGATGGCATAGGTGATGGCTCTAAGCGGTGGCATGAATGGGAAGGGGGCATGTTTGCATGACCAGCTTGAGCAGCTTGGGCCGCGTGGGCTTGCAAATCTTGGGAGTAGGTGGACTCACCATTGGGCAAGGGGTGGGTAGGCATGATGGATGAGCTGGATGATGGGTGTATCCTCTATTAGGAGGATGATAATCTCCTAGGGGGTGAAGGGGATGATTTTTTGGTGAATAGCGATGTCTGAGATCATCGGACGGATGGGAGGGTGACCCTTGTTCTTGGGGTTGGGTGGATTCCTCTTTTTCATCAAAAGAGGACAAGGTGACCTAGCTGTCTCCAGAGCATGGTGAATAGGATGGACCTCACTGGTGAGGGGAATGGTGTCGAGGTGAGGTATGATGGCCTGAATGGGATGAATGTGGAGAGCACCTAGTATGAAGGGTGGCTGGTGGTCGAGCTAGATCAGCCGGTGTGATGGGTATATGTTGTGGCTGTGGATGGTCCTGCATGGTGGTGAGTGAGGATGTTGTAGTACTCTCCTACTGATGATGTGGATCCTACAAAAGGAAAAACAAATACCTATAGCATAAAAATGACATAAATATGAAAATACATGTATAGTGAAATAATAAAGTAAAGTAATAGATCTACACGGTGATGTGCTTAGTGATTTATTACTAGTACTATGTGGCACTCATGATGGTGAATGTGCTTGTGCATCATGCATTGAATGCATGAAGGTGTAAGATGTTGATGGGTTCAGGGTCATTAAGGCCTTCAAGATTGGCTAGATGATATGCTCCTAAGCCATATTTGTGTGTGATAATGAATGGGCCCAACCAGTTTGGGGTGAATTTATCACGCTGTTGGTGAGGTTGACTTGTGATTTGTTGGTTCTCTTTGAGAACCAGGTCACCAATTTTGAACTCGCATTGATGCACCTTACTATTGTAGGCATGGTGAAGGTGATCTTGATAGACTCGTGTGTGCTCGATGGCATGGATGCGACGTTCATCGAGGAGCGTTAGTTGATCTAGACGAGCTTGGCGAGCGGTGTCATCATCAATGAAATCCTTCATAGATATCCTTAAGGAGGGTATCTCAAGCTCAAGGGGCATGATAGCTTCTACCCCATATACAAGTGAAAAAGGTGTTGCCCTAGTAGGGGTACGAATGCTGGTATGATATGCCCACAATGCTAGGGGTATTTGATTATGCCAGTCCTGGTGAGACTCTGCTACAGTTTTATGGAGAATGGAGCAGATGGTTTTGTTCATGGCTTCTACCTGGCCATTTCCTTGAGGGTAATATGGGGTCAAAAAGCTATGGTGTATGTGAAATCTGTCACATAGGGCTCGGACAGTCTTATTTTTAAAGGATTTCCCATTATCAAAAATGATTTGGGAGGGAATTCCAAAGCGGCATATGATATGCTCTATGATGAATGCTACAATTTTGGCTCCTATAGTTTGAACCAGTGGGATGGCTTCGACCCACTTGGTAAAATATTCTGTTGTTGTGATGATAAATTTGTGATTGCTAGAGGAGGCAGGTGTAATTTGTCCAATTAGATCTAGGCCCCATTGGGAAAAGGGCCACATGGACTGGATAGGTTGAAGTGCTTGGGATGGTAAATGTGTTAGGTTGGCATGTTGTTGGCATTTGATGCAATGTTTGACATACTCATAATAGTCTTGCTCCATTTTGGGCTAGTAGTAGCCCATACGGAGGATGCGTTTGGTGATCACCATGCCACTAAAATGGCCACCACAAGTACCATCATGGGTTTCTTGTACAACCCATTATGATTCTTGTGGTTCTAGGCAATGCAAGAGTATGTCATCATAGCTATGGTGGTAAAGGATGTCCCCCAGCAAGGTGTAGTGGATCACTCTTTGTTTAAAGGTTTGGCATTGGGCATGGGGCAAATCACATGGTAGGAAACCTAGTTTGATGTACTCTTTGATCTGTGAGAACCATGGGTCGTGAGGTTCGGTGTTTACCACATACACACCACCATCGTCTGTGGGAGGTGTGGGTGATATAGCAGATTGCGTAAGTGTATGAATGGATATAGATGTTGTGTCAGATGTTGGATTTTGTGGAATGAGGGACCCTAAGGAGGCCATAGTGTCTACAAAATGGTTTGATGATCATGGAGCGGCTTCGAGGTCATACCACTCAAATTGGGATAAGAGTTGTTGGGCAATTTTCTTGTACTATTGGAGGACTGGGCAGTTGCATAGCCAGAGTTCCTGCACTTGATTTACTATCAAGAGTGAATCACCTATGATGTGGAGGCATTTGATGTGCATGGAGTGTGCTTGTTTTAGTCCTAGGATTAGGGCTTCATATTCTACGTTGTTGTTGGTACAAGGGAAATCGAGTTTGAATGAAAAGGGGAGCGGTTCTCCTTCTGGTGTAAAGAAGACAATGCTTGCACCCCCAACATGGAGACACCTGGAACCATCGAAGAACATGGTGAGATCAGCCACGAATTTGGGTTCGACATATTCTTCCTCTTCGGTTATGTGGAAGATGGAATCGTCGGGGAGTTGAATGAGTAGGGGTTGATTGTCAGTTAGGGGGGCTTCAGCCAGTTGGTCGGTGATGACTTGCCCTTTGATGGATTTTTGAGATATGAATTCTAGGTCAAATTCAGTTAGGAGCATGATCCATTTGGTTGTGCATGAATTGTGATAACTTTTGTTCATCATATACCGAAGGGGATTATCTCGGGTGATGACAAAAGTTGTGTGGTTTAACATGTAGTGTCTTAACTTCTGAGTAGCGAATACTACTACTAGGCATAGCTTTTCCATGTATCCGTATCTCATTTTGTAACTAACTAGTGTACGACTGATGTAGTAGATAGCCTGCTCTTTGTCGAGAGCATTCTTTTGAGCTAGGAGTGTACCTAGCGCCAGTTCTATAGCTGAAATGTATAGAGTCAGTGGTAATTGTGGGTGCGGTGGTGACATGACCGATGGTGATGTAAGGTAAGTTTTGATAGCATCGAATGCGCCTTGACAGTTATCATCCCATTTGAAGTTTACTCCTTTTTGTAGGAGATGATTGAATGGTTGGCATTTGTCTGATAATTGTGCTATAAATCTATGGATAGAAGTAATCTTGCCCTGGAGGCTACGCAATTGCTTTAGTGTAGTAGGAGGAGGCATCTCGATGATGGCTTTCACCTTACTAGGATCTACCTCAATGCCTCATTGGGAGACAATGAACCCTAGTATTTTTCCTGATGTAACACCAAACACACACTTCTTTGGGTTGAGGCGCACGTTGTGTTCTAACAATCGATCAAAAATCTGATGGAGATCTTCGAGATGGTCGACACATTTCTTGGACTTAGTGATAAGATCATCCACATAGTCCTCAATATTTTTGTGCATTAAATCATGAAATATGTAGGTCATGGCTCGTTGATAGGTTGCCCCAACATTTTTGAGGCCAAAGGGCATGACCTTGTAGCAAAAGGTCCCCCAAGGTGTTGTGAAGGAAGTTTTGTGTTGATCGGTTGGGTTGATTCTGATTTGATTATATCCTAAAAATCCATCCATGAGGGAAATCATTTCGTGACCCATGATGGAGTCAATGAGGGAGTCAATGTTGGGTAGAGGGAAGTTGTCTTTGGGACAAGCTTTGTTTAGGTCATAAAAATCTGTGCAAACATGAACATCATCGGATGGCTTGGGTATAGGGACCATGCTGGATACCCACTCGGGATAGTCGATGGGTACTATGAAATCAATGTCTAGGAGCTTTTGGAGCTCAGATTTCACTATCAATGTGATAGTTGGATGCATGCATCATAGCTTTTGTCTTACTGGTTTGGCATTGGGATCTAGTATAAGATTATGAACCACCACAACAGGGTCGAGTCTCGACATGTCTTTGTATGACCATGCAAAAACTTTTATATACTTGCATAGGAAGTTTGTGAAGGTGATGCACTCCTCGGGTGAGAGGCTAGCGGCTAATTTGAGGATGTGTGGATTTTTTGGATCATCATCGATGTTGACATCGATTGTGTCCTCGATGAGCATGCGAGATCCATCATGCAATTGTTTGGGGATAGGAATGAGGTTGAAGTCATCAATGGCCTCGTTGAACTCGTATTCATCATCTATGTAAATGCCCGTGTGATGGACCTAGGGGTTTGGGATGATGTGGATGAGGAAGGGGTATTTGCCACTTATAAGATATGAGGAGAAAGAAGGAAGTCTCTAGGTACTGGTATGTGTGAGATATGTGCGAGATCGATAAAGTTTGGGTTTGGGGTATCATCTCGAATTAGTTGGTGGCTATAGTAGAGGGGAGAGCGTAAATCTACTTCAACCATGTTGATCGATGATGTAGGTGAAGTAGGTGGGGAAGACTCTGGTGAGGGAGGTTCAATGATTTGTGCACATCTTAAGAGGCTCAAGGGAGGTCGTAAGACAATTGGTGGTGAATGCGGATGAGAGGCTGCTCTCTGGAGTTGCCTATGTATAGGTGAGAACATGACTATCCATGTCGATGGTGGATCAGGTGGGATTGGATCAGGCTCTATTGGTGGGGTAGCTAGGGATAAGGTAGCAAAGTGTTCTGCCAATCTCTCAACATCATAGAATAAAGAGGTATCAATTGTAGGAGATTCTTGGAAGAAGTCATAGGGGACTGTGATGGTTGAAGTGGGTGAAGGCATGTCTTCTAATATATCCATATCGATATATTCTTCCAAGGTGTGTATTGGATGTGGAGGAGGATGTAGGGATAAATCTTGGATCTCATATTCTAATGTATAGATGGTGGTTGGGCGATAACCTAGGCTAGTTTTGTCGATGGGTGATCGAACACATGGATTTATGGGTGTACGTAGCCCTTGCTCATAATGACCTAGCCCAAACCCATGCCAATGAAAATGTTGTAAGTAGCGCAAGGCAAATTGAGGGTTGGCTAGATGTGTAATTGCATCACCAGAGCTAGATTGTGGTATTGGAGCAGTTGGTGGAGGGATCGAAGAGTCGACTCCTACATACACAAAGTTGGTGTGGTTTTTGGGACTTCCTAACTGTATGATGGTTCCAATGGTAAGGACCGAAGCTGAAGGGTGACCAAAATCATGGGTGGATTGGATCGGAGGGTCACATACATGAGCGTCACATACATTATAGTCTCCTGGGCCTAAATTTGTCATGAAGATGGATATGCATGGTGTGGTACGCTCTAGTGACTGAGGTGGGGTATCAAAATCAGTTGAGGAAGGAGAAAGTTGAGATTCCCTGATGGTCATGGTTGAAGGGTGTGGGAGTTGTTCCTCTAAATTTGATGTTGGTTGTTCCGGTTCATGATGTTTGGTTGTTGTGTCTTGAATAGGTTGTTTGTTCTACGTAGGGGACGACATCGATGTAGGTGTTGGGATACGTGGAGATGTGAATGTCTTAGGTTTCGGTTAGAATGGAAGAGGAGGTGTTTGCGGTGTAGGCAGGATAGGGGCTCCCGTATGCAAAGGTGGGGAAGGTATGGTAATAGGTTGTGTAATGGATGATGATGATGGTTGGGGTACCATGGGTGGAAATTGGAATGGTAGAGGTTGGGATGATTGTGGAGGCCATAAGGATGGTGGTGAAAAAGGTATGGTAGAGGTTTTGGGTCCCTCAAAATATGGTGCTAATGGTGCAGACATCGAGGTTTGTGCTCTTGATGAACACTGGGATGTTGAGGTGGAGGTTGAGGAGGATATCGATGCTCCTACTGACTGGTGAGAAGATATAGGGAATAGTTGGGATGATGAGAATGATGGTGCAGGTGGAAGATCTACCACATTGCAAAACTTAAATGGGTCTCCATCGGCTGGGACACAGTGAACTAGTCCATTGTGGATGTACTTAAGGCAATGGTGTAGTGTGGATGGGACACACTACATATCTCTAATCCAAGGGTGACCGAGGAGAATATTGTATTGCATTTCTCCTTGGATGATATGAAAGAGGATGGGAATGGTACGGATGCCTACATGGATTGGTAAGACTATGGATCCTACGGTAGGTCTCATGGAGCCATCGAAAGCATGCAGGTCAAGGGAAGGCATGGCAAAATGGGCTTGCAGGATGTGCAGGTGATGTAGAGCTATTATGGATATGATACTAATGGATGAGCCCGTATCAATGAGTACCCACTTGTAGGTGATATCATTGATATTGGCTTGTATGTGGAGAGGGGGTCTGCTCCTTCTCCTACGAGTTTTGTTATCTCATGGTCATGGAAACTGATTGAGGGCTGGAGGCAGCATGGGATATTTCCAATAAAATTGACAAAGGCATTGGTGTCATGTGTCTCTAAGTCAATGGAATGTAGGATGTCATTCAATGCCTCATGATGGGGTTGAGATTGTTGTAGGAGATCAAATATGGATAGCCGCATGGGGGCATTGCGTAACTGATGGGTTAGGCTACCATGGATGGTGATCACATTTTGAGGTGGTGGTGGTACGGTATTAGGTATTTGTGGTACTTGTGGTGATGTGAACTGAGCTGGTGAGGAAATGATAGGTGCGGTCTGGCGAGATGGGTATCGTTGGTTCCTCGTAGTAAGGTTGATCATACCTACTACGCCACGTGATGGAGGATCACATTGTACATTGTTCACTTGGTGAGGTGGAGCCAAGGGATTGTTTAGAGGTCTAGGAGGATTGGGTCCTCTGTGATCTGGTAGGGGGTTTTGGAAAATCCCTAGGTTTTGATTTTGTGGGGCTAGAGGGTTTGCTACCTGAATAGTACCCCTATCGATTAGGTCTTGAACTTGCCCATGGAAGGAGCGACATGAATCGATATTATGGCCATGCTGCCTATGGAAAGGATAGAAGAGCTGCTCATTATAGTCATGAGGCTTGGGTGAATTTGGATCCAATGGGTGGATCTCAGGTAGAATGAGATGGTTGCCCTCATACAATCTATGGAATAGGGTTGGTAATGGTTCAGATAAGGGTGTGAAGTTGCATGACAGACCCTGTGGGTGCATGCTTCAGTATTGCTATGATCGAGGTGGAGTAGGAGCATTAGCTTGGAATGCTTGCGACTATAGTGTATAGGGTGGAGGAGTCGGTGCTAGTGCTAGGGTAGCAGCTATGACTTGGTTGGCTTACGGTGGCCATGGGTAAGGTTGATTTGGTGTGGGTCTATTGAAGCAGAAATTGGAGTTATAGTTGGATTTGGCTCTCAACTTAATCTTCCCAGATTGAACCTTAATGTCTTCGATCACTTTTTCTTGTGAGATGGCATCTTCAAAAGTATGACTTTGGTGAAGTTGGAGGGATGTGGAAATGTGTTTGTGGCAACTCTTGGAAAAGAGTGTCACAAGCTCTAAAGTGGGGAGGCTATGGGTGAGGTCATGGATAATCGCTCTCCATATGGAAATGAACTCAGTAATGGGTTCATCATCCACCTATCGTAAGGCGTAGACATCAAAGAATGTGGTCTTCTTCTTGATGTTGATGGAAAAGTGCTCTAGGAAGGAGTTGGCCAGCTGCTCAAAGGTATACAGGCTATGGCATGGGAGCATGTTGTACCAATCCAGTGTTGGCCCAATGAGGGATAGGGAGAAGGTACACAACATGAGAGGGTTACTACTATGAAGTTGGTAGCAGGAGGAGCGGTAATTGCTCACATGCTCTCTAGGGTCTTCCTTACCTCTATACTTGTCAAATTTTGGTATTTCAAAGTGATAGGGATAGGGAGGAATGGGAACTGATGGGTGAACTAGCTCATTGCATAGTTCATCATAACAAGGCTTTTGTGGCCCGTAGCTAGAGGTGCGTAGGTTCAACATTTTGACTTCATCTCGTAAGAGTTGAAGTTTGGGTGTCATAGCTGTAGGGGATTGAGCTATGGTAGGCTGACCCTATGGATGTGGTGGATATTGGTATTGTTGTTCTTCATAATATTATGGGGAATATTGTTGTGCCTGATCATGATAAGGTGGGTACTGGGTGACATGTGTTGTCATGTCCACTGGTACACTAGGTTGTGGGGTAGGTGTCTATTGAGGATAATAGTATTGTGATTGGGAAACATGCGGTTGTGGCATGGGTACTTGTTGGGTTGGAGCCTATTGTAATGGTTGGGCCATAGGTGGTGATGACCAAGTTAGAGGAGGCATAAAGAAGCTAGGTGCAGCTGGTGGTAGTGTAGGTGTCGGAACTACCGGTACTAGGGGTGGTCGAGATGAGGTATCAAAGGATGGGATCTGTCTCTGCCCTAGAGGGTAAGAGGTAGGGAAGCTAAACTACGTAGAATAGCTTGGCTGAGTGGGTGGGTAAGCTGTCGGTCTCGGTCCATAGGTAGGATGGATATTGGTAGTGGGAGCCTAAAAAGGAGGAGGTGGTGGTATCCTAATGGTCATCGTAGGCAAAGGTGGCTCCAAAGGTTGGGTATCATACAGTCCGGATACCTAGGAGATTGGTGGGAAAGCTACCAAAAAGGTGGGATAAGCTACCGAGGTAGGAGCTTGGGTTGAGGGGAAAGTGTATGTGTACACTCCCTCTTGGGTTTGCGCATCTTGCTCCTAAAGGGGTGGTTGGTAGATGCCTTCAGATATGGTGAAGAATGGCTCTTGGGAAGATGATGGTTGGTACTCTTGTGAAGAGTATGGGTGTGAGGTTTGAGGGAATGCTTGTGGTTCCTATTGGGAAGGGATCTATTGTGCAGTTTGGAAGGATGGCTTCTGGCTTCCTATAGTGGAGGAGGATGGGTCAGACACCATTCCTATGGTAGGGGTGAATGATGCGACCTCAGGATGGGTATGGTTTAGGAGGGATGAATCATTCTCAAAAAGGGATTGAGATAGATTTTGGAAGAAAGGATGTGCAAATGTGGGTGAAGTAGGCATGACCTCCTTGTCTATGGTAAATAATGGAGGAGGTTGTCCTAGTGCTGTGTAGATTACATGGTCATAGAATATGGTCAATGGATTAGGTGAGGATGGGGCTGAAAGGAGTGGGTAATCCTCTATGAGTGAAGTAGCAAGGGCTTCACTCAAGGTTGATGTCTCATCATGAGGCATCATGTGTGTGAGTTGTACATCAGATTCTATGCATGAATCAGATGTGTCTATGGTCTTCCCCTTCATGATCGAAGGAGTAAGAGTGGACTGACTAGAGGAAGGGGGAGGCCATTCCTCCATAGAGCGTGCTTGCTCATGCACTCTACTACGGGTGACCACAGGCATAGTAGCATGTGTAAAAGGGGTTTTTAGGAATAAACCTTATGTGATGTAGACTCAACTGTGTCTAATGTGAGTGTAAAGTAAGTGACATGTTGTGTGTAGCAAGACAATATATAGTGTAATGTGTTGAGACCGGTCCGTGATCATGCAAACAATGGTAGACCAGAATCAATTCTAAATGCTGAGAAAGTAAAAGTGTTTTGTTCATTTTGTGTGTTGTAATGTTGATACTCCCTATGTAGAATCAAGGGTAATGGAGTGGATACTCTAGAAAATTAGGAATGTCATCAATATCAAACCTCCTACAACACCCAAATATGCACATAATAGAATGGTATCACAATGTGCAAATGGTGACCTGTATGGAAGGTACGGTAAAATGATATCCTAAAGGAGGAGAACCCACTATGCTGAAGTGAGTTCACTATATCCTCTCATGAGAAGAGGTGGCACTATCTATGACGTGCTAGGCATGGTTGGCATACCCCATGCTTTCGCTTCACCCTCGGATGGGCTTGGTCAAGAATGACAGTTACCATGTCCACTAATTATATGAGCCTTGTGGATGAAGGCGCTAATCCTGTCCCACTCTATAGGTAACCATTGGTGATGAAATCCAGGGCCCAATCACAAAAGTGGGGGATTTTTCGATGATGAAATCTAGAAAACCGCTCCTGTGGGGCTGCTAGGTGTCTAGGGGGTGAGCTGATGGAGAGTGAAACTCGATCCACACCAGTCTCGAGTGATGGATTGGGGATGAAGTCCAATCTCACCACTTGTTTAAATACCATGTGAGTGTGTGTGGGTTTGTGTTTTGCTAATGGTGTATGCAAGGTAAGAAACTAACTAGTTGCCTTTTCAAAAGAAAACTAATCCTAATGCCTTTTTGAAAGCAAATGATTAGATAACTTGTATTCTTTGCAAAGAAATGGTCTAGTCCTAAATGCCTTTATAAAGCAAATTAATCTACTTTGCAAAACATGGAAACATGCAATCCAAGTGTGTGAAGTAAAAGGGGATTAGGAAACCCTGATTTAAGCTATAGATTACAATATGCTTCAGAAATTAGATGACATAGAAGAAGGGGATTAGGAAACCCTAAGTTTAACCATTAGAATGTACACTTCTTTTAGCGATAGATGCTATAAACAAAGGGGGAAATAAGGTAGGCTTGTACTACATGCAAACAACTAAAGGAAATGTAAATTTATTTGAAAATAAATTTTAAGAACTTGCTGGAAAGTTGTAGGTCTTGAAACTTCAGAGAAATTTAATAATCCTACTAACTTGAAATGAAAGCAAATCTACACCTAGAAATTGTTATTTGACTAGTGCATGCTTTGTGCTTTCAAAATATTATAGAACAGAGGTGTAAAATGAGGCATACCTACATTCTGATGCTATGGGGGGTTTCTTGGCCCCTGAAAGAGTCACCCCTATGGATTTGGGGGTTTTTGAGGCTTCTATGCTCAAATCACCACCCGAGGGGTGAATTCAGTTTTGAAGGCTCAGATCTGATATCTGATAGTTCAGAAGGCCTCTGGAGGTTGCAGGGAGGTCTGAGATAGCAATATTTTGAGATTTTGGGGCTCTTAAATGCAGATCACCACCCGAGGGGTGAATTGGTGATTAGTTCATGGGGCGAGGGCAAATCTAGTTTAGAAGCTCCAAATATGAAATCTGATGACCTAGGGTGGTTCCTAGGGTTTTGGAGGTCTCTGTGGTAGATAGATATGGTACCTAAAAGACATAGAAAATAGAGAACAAAGTTAGATTCACTTAAAATAGTTAACCTAGCATTGTCCATTGTGGGGGTCCCATCGGGCGTGCCAGAATGAAATGGGTAGAAAATGACATTTGATAATTTAACACAAAACACAATGATGCATTAAACAAAGAAATTGTAATTCCATTGATATTAAGAGATACGTGTTACAAGAGGGACATGATGCCCTTTATCCATTTCTTTTCCTAACAATGTTACAATCAATTTGATGTCTTCTTCAATCGTCCCTCAGTGTAGGTGGGCTTCTTTGTATGTGGGCCACCGTCGGGTTGTTGTTTGTTTGATGTTGTTCTTCCTCTTCAGATTTGCTAAGTAACCTATGAAGAACCTACAAAAGGGGGTTAGTGTGATGGGGGGCTTGCCTTAGTCAGGCCCCATATTTAGGAAGATGAAATGACTATAAAAACATGATAAAAACTAGAATAAAATATGCAGAAGGTGATAATATGGTGAAATAGAGCTTACCTCCCAAATCTGGAGTGATTTGGGGCCTGTAGACCCAATTCGCCACCCGAGGGGTGAACTGAGGCCGGATTCATGGGGCAAGGGGTGATCTGAGCTGTGAGGCCTCTTTTGCAAAATCCCTCTGGTGGATCGATTCTTAGGTAGCTTGGGTGCCTCTATGTGCTATTGAAATCTGATTGTGTGCATCGAGAACTGATTGTTCAATGTTCACTTTCCATTTCTGTAGAGTTTCTGTGCTTTGTTGAATTTGGGAGAGAGATGTAATTAGGGGTTTAGGACCCACTATTTATAGGCAAAGGCAAGGTGCAGGGGGGGTTAGATAGACTAAACCTAGGTTTGATTCTGACTAGGGTTAGGTTAGGAAATGCAATGTGGCAACATCACATTCCTTATGGGAAATATTCCATCCTCACACATGTGTGAGGATGGATTAGGGCTAATCTTGATTAGGAGGTCTTTAAGTCAATTTAGGACATGATTAAAGAAATATCCTAACAAACCCTAATTTCACACATGTGGGAGGATGTAATTAGTGTTAATCAAGATTAAGGGTTCTTTTAATCAATTTTGCCCTAAAAAGGTGACTTAAGTGAAGTCAACATTAAATTAGATTTTAGGTATTGACTTGTTAATTGTTTTGGTCAACTAATACCCCGTGGGGGCCTCAATTGAGTGCAAATAGGCTGTCGAAGGATATCCCAATGCATGGGATGTGATTTTGAAGGCTTATGAGGGTTTAGGACCTAAAAGCCGATGGAGTGGTATATGGAAGTCTACATATTGCTATGGCAAACTATGGCAATCTACGCATTACTACGCATGACTACGCATGACTACGCATGACTACGCATGACTATGATAGCCTACAATAGCCTAGGGATGTCTGGAATCACCTATGGATACGTAGAAGTAGCAATGTGTGACTTTTGGGTGTCTACAAAATCATTGGCATCACATATTATACCACCAAAATTTTGGAACAAGAGGACCTAAATCACATAAACATTATGAGTTCATTCATTTGAAGAAATTATCACAACTACAAAACTAGAGGAAATGGAATGAATTATAGACCTAGGCACAATAAAGGAGGTAGAATAAGAAAGTAAGAGTGAATGATCAACAACCCTCAAAAAGATATAAGTAGGTCACCTATTGGGAATACAACTAAATCCTATTATGGTGGAGGAAGGACTAAGTGATGAGTAGCAGGAGGTGATAAAAAAACAAGAAAATCCATAATAGAGAATACCTCAAAGAGAATCGATATGAACTATGGGAGAAAGTAATTAATCATATTTACCTTCGGATTAGCAGATGCTCATATAATGGAAAGTGACTAAGAAGCCAATTGAGATTTTAGGGAAAGAAAAAGAGCCAAAGGTAATTTCAATCAAAGATGAATTTTATGTAGAATATGAGGACTTGTTTGACCACATACTGCTAGAAGTGGCTAATTTCTAATATCCACCAGAATTAGGGACACACATTAATCACTAGATGATTACTTCTTTCACCAAGCTTATCCAAGTTATGGATAGAATGAGGCTAGAGTTTGAAGTAGGTTGTATCAGATAGTGGAAATAATGGCAATTGATGGCATCAAAGGAGTTGGATAAAATTGGTACAGTGGGCTAGAAAAATCAATTGGCAAATAAATATTTCTAATAGTTACCAAGAATAGCCATGGGATTTTTCCATTGAATATCTCAAGACTATGGAAGGAGTGGATAAAATTCTAGAAGGAATGCTAACACTTTACCTCAAACCTACTTAAGTATATATAGTGGGACATGGTACTGATACATCTTCTCAGAGCATGATAGGATGAAGGTCACGGGTGGAATTGGTACCTGAGTTATTCCCAATGAATACCTAGATCAAATTTGTAGCACATTTGCTATATTGCCTAGCTAATAGGATCAAGAAAATTCACATGACTAAAAATAATCTATTCCAAAGATTGCAAGACATGGAAGGACAACTACAGGTAACAAAAAAACTATAGGAAATAAAACAAAAGTTGGATAATGATGTGACTCAGTTGTGGGAAACTATGGAACAAATTTAGATAAAGTAGAAGGAACTATAGGACATTTATGAAAAAATCAGGAATACATAATGAATCATTATGAAAATGGAAGAGAAATTGTTGCAACAATAATCAATGAAGGTATTATTGCTACAATAAAACACAAAGTTAGTTTCTTAGAAGACTTAGTGTAAAAATACCTTGCTAAAGGAGCTTGAATAGGTGAAACAAAAGGATAAAATATTTTTTAGAGAATTGACTCAAACACAACAATAGGAAGTAACTCTAAAGGGGTTGGAACAAAATAAATTATCATCCTCTACTCTAAAACAATAAATAGTGAAGGACATATTTGTCATACGTGAAGAGGAACTTTTGAAATAGTTGTAGGTAATGGAGGATACGGCCAATGCATATGGAGTAGAAAGGCTAAGTATTACAATTATGCAAAGAATCCCTATTATGAATAAGAAGCTTTCAAACTTCATGTTTAGAAATTGGAAGAACTTCAAGCATCAAATCCAAAGGAGACCAAGACCCTAGTAGAACAATGTAGATATTCACTGAGGACATTGACCAATGTAAAGTGGAGGATAGATGTAGATAATAGTTCTAAGAAGAAATAAGTGTTTGTCAAAATATCTATGCATTAAAATATTGTAAATTTTTTATGTATACATGGCATGCAATATAGTCAAATATGTTTAATTTAGTCAAATTTAATGTCATGTTATAATTTAATGTACTTAGCAATGCAATGTAATGGAACACAATGTAAGCAACCATCATTTATAGTTAACATTTGTATATTCAATATTAGTTAAGACTTTGTTAAGGAAGTAGTTTTGATAGTTTGTATTTGTTAAGATCCTCTTTCATTTTGTTGGATATCCATTGCATGAGGAGAGTAGCCATTGTAAGGAAGAGATATATGATTGGTAGTGTTGTACCTGATATTGTTGTAGTCATATGACTGGGATGTATTCATCTTCATGATAATACAATAAAACCATTTTGTGCCAACAATATCTCTATGAATACTTGTATTGTGTTATATTCTATTTATGTTTCATATTTTTGTAGGTGGACTTGCTTAGGAAAAATGATATAGTTTATTTTGTTATAGTAGCTTATATTGACCAAGTATTGACACATGTTAGTGTTGACATAACATTGAAACTATTTCTAGAGAGAGCCAACATATTATTCCTTCTTGAAAAGGAGATGCCTTCCAAGTCCTATTCTTCATTAGTATTTCATACTCTACCACAATAGAATATTTCCATTTTTGCTTACCCTTAGCTTAAGAGTATGTTTGAGTATCCTACGAATGGGCTACCTTCAAAATTAATGATCTATAAGGAGCCTTTCAATGTTTCTATAAAGAGGGAAAACTACCCTACCATGTATGATTCTCAACTAGATCCATTGGGAGCCGAGGTGATCATAGGGGTGTGTTATATTCTCTACACTTAGGGGCTTGGGGATCGAAGGGTTCACTAAGAACAATTTTAAGACTCACTCCAAGTTTGAAGTGGAGGTGTTTGATGTATATATTAAATATATCACCTATGTTTGGCCTTTCTATAATCTAAGCTAAGAAATTAAAGGATAATGTAAGGCAAAAAATCAAGGACTAACCCTAGAATTATTCTCAATTTTTAATGATGACTAAACCCTAACTTGCAAAATAGATCCTTTTCTACCTAGGTGTTGTAGGTGAGTTCGATAGTAGAGGGCAATCCTCCAAGGGAGGTCCTAGGTTCGAATCTCCACCCTACCAAAAAGCTGAATTGGGTACCCAAAATCCAATTGATAATGTTGGTGCGGGCAAGGTTGGGTGCGACCCCGGGTGACTTTGACGGTGTAGAACCCCCTTTTCGTGGTATCTTAGACCAAGGCGACACCTCAAGGGGTTTTTCGCTATAAAAATAAAATAAAATAGATCCTTTTATTTTTATCAAGGGTTTAAAGAGTGCACAAACAAAATTAACCCTAAAATGCAAACTATATGCTTTTCTCTTTCAAATAACTATAATCAAAATATTTTCTCTTTTATTTAAGATCTAGATGTTGAATAGAAATTGGTAGAAAACAAACATAAAATAATATAAGAGATTAACTTAGAACACTTATCTAACCTGGCAATTGACCTCAATTTTTAATTATGTCTAGAATATCCAAGAAACTTCAAAATCTATAAAAAAATTTCACAAAATCGTAGAAAATCTGATCAATATTTGGGGGTCTACTTAGGCCACTATAATACTAATCTTGGAGGCACAATAATCAAGCCCCCTTGGTCCTTTTAGTTGACCATTCAAAAGTAGAAGTGATTGATGATATTGTTTTGAAATAAAAAATATGAGATGCAATGAAATGAAACAATGCAAAAAAATAGGATGTAGATAACAATGCTATGGCCTAAATAAAACATGCAAGTAAAAATGAGGGTTTGGGAGCAAAATATTACCCCCAAACCTAGCAAAATTGAAATCATGCCCTATAAGATATGACCGTAATTTTGGGTTTTGCCAAAATCATGCCCTATAAGGGGAATCATGATTAAAGGATAGAAGTGCAAAAATGATAAAAGGATGTAAATTTCAACACAAAATGTGAAATAAACGACTTTAGAAATAACACAATGAAAGAATAAACCTAGTGGTAGTGAAGGAACATACAAAAGGATGAATTCCTATATGAAAATGATAGATTCCACCTCAAGGATTTCACACTTGTCCACCAAGACCAAAAAATCAATAATAGAGCAATAAATGAACACCAGAGAGCACTTGATCTTGTTAGAAGACTTGCTTTCCAAAAGAACTTGCTAGGAATAATTATTAGCCAAAAATCACTTCTTAGAATTTTTGGATATTTGATTAGGAAAAACTTCTCTTGTAGAAAAATAGGATCCAAACCCTCTATTTATAAGATGTTTAGAGGGAAAAAGAGCAAAAAACCTAATGGAGGACCGATGTCCTAAGGATTGGCCCAAAAAATAGGGTTTTCTAAGAGAAAACCCTAACTTGCCAAAATCGCACCCCGTAAGGACCGACCATGATTTCAAAAAAACTAGGAAAAAAAGAAGGGGGAGGGGAGGAGAGGCCTAAAATTATGCTTAGACAAGTTTGAGGGTCCTCCCAAGGGTTCTAGGAAGATTGACTCACTTTGGTGGGTCAATTTTCCATGTCTACATTTTACCCCATCTTTGATGCATTTATGGTCAAATAAATGTGTCAAAGAAAGATGTGAGAGATGATGAACACAAAAAAGGGTAGCTGGTTTAGAAGAAAGGGGTGATGCAAAAATGGTGCTATTTTGGATACTTCAATATTTTCATATAAAACAAGGCATTAGGGACGTTAATGCCTCTTAGGCTGACATACCCCCTCAATTTTTGGAAGGAATGCAATATTCCTGGGAAAACTCAAAAAAGGATGACATAGAAGCAAGAGAGCAAACAAAGGAATACAAAGAAAAATCACAAACAAAGGAGAGGAAAGGGAAGGGTGGAAGAAGAGGGGAGGGTGAAAAGGAACTTATTTTTCACCATGCAATAAGAGGAAGAAAGGCTCAATATAAATAATTGACTTGCATTATTTCTATTTTTATATGATCACAAACATAACGAATGCAATGCCAAACAAATCTAACTAAATGAAATGTGATCTAACATTCAATAAAAAATAAATGCAAAATGAAATGCATGAGTGAGCGGATGAAAATAAGAAAGAACAAAAAGAAAAAATAAGGGAAGAAGGAAACAAATGGAAATAGAAGAGGGAAAGGTGGAAGAAGAAGAAAATAAAGCTCTAAAAGGTCAAAAATGGAAAAGAAAAGAAAACGGGAGTGGAACCCTTTTAAGGATGTATGCTCGTAAATGACCGAATAGAGGCTGCCCCTCACTAGTGGCCATGAAGCTATCTTGTAACGGTGTTAGACTCATGAAGATGATCAAATGTGGAGCGATACCCACCATGGGTGTAGTACTCACTAGTGGCCATAGATGAAGAGGTACCTACTAGGATGTATGCTTACAAATGGTCAAGATGGAGGCTATCCTTCGCATGTGGCCATGAATCTATCTTGTATGGGGTGAAGATATGTTATTGTTTTGCCAAAATAAGTACCATCTAATAGGAGCATGGTGTGTGCAAAAGATATAGGAGTAAATATAAGCACAATAAAGTAGTGTGAGTGTGTGCGTATGTAAGAAGAAAGGGACAGAAGAAAAAGGGAAGCAATAAGTGAAATATAGTGTGTGTGCATCCTTAATGAAATTTCAAGAGTAAAAGGTGTGCATAAGATAGTCAGTGGTCGTATGAGTATCATAAATGATATTCATGTAGTATCTATCCTATCCCATGAGGACCCCTTAACAAGTGAAAGAGCAAGGAGATGATGTGAGCAAAAAGCAATGGTAAAAGAAAAAGTAGAAAGAAGGAACATACATCCTTTATCTTGAGGAAGATAAGAAATGATTAATACTTTCAAGGAAAAAGGATGTACAAAATAAGAACTATATCCCTTGACTTGGAGATAAATTTGATGATCACTTTAAACTTTAAAAATATGTGGAGATGAGCCCTAGGTTGGGGATTCACTAAGCATCATAGCCATAGTGTGAGTGCAATGCATGTGAGCTAATACCTAACTAGGTATAATCACTTGCCATCCTCACAAATTCCCAAAAAATATATATGATCAATTAGTAATGAAAATATGGCCAAGCAACAATGCAATGATATAAAAAGCAGAGTGTAGATGGAACAGAATGTTAGGTAAACCATGCAAAATATGATAGGCAGTCATACAGTATGAACAAGTAAACAAAATGTAATATGAAAACTAATCTAAATGCAATATGAAAATGTAGACTGCCAAGTTATGCATATTATCTCTTTATATGCATTATGTTCATTTGTTCTTTAAGTTCTTTACCATCTAAAGAAGCTAAATGATAGACCCCTAAATCAAACTCGGCTATTATGATAAAGGGACCTAACCAATTGGGCTGGAACTTGCTTTTAATATCTAAGTGAGCATTGGTGTTCTTATTATTTTCCTTAAGGACAAGGTCCCCAACCTAAAAATAATTAGTGTGAACTCTCTTGGTATAAGATTGCTTGAGCTAGTTTTGATAGGCTCGTAAATGCTCTAAGGCATGAATGCACTTTTCATCCACTAACTCCAATTGGTGCAAATGGTTTAAGTGATACTCATTGCCAACCGAGGCATATTGCAACAAGATGTGTAATGAAGGGACTTATAAATAGAATGAAAAAATACCTCAATCCCATAGACTAAGACATATAAAGAAGCGCATGTAGAAGTTCGCGCATTGGTACGATAGGCCCACAAGGCAAAATAAATTTGGATATGCTAGTCTTGATCGATATTACTAACTTCTTGAGGATCTTGATCAAAGACTTATTGGATGCTTTGAATTATCTGTTAACTTGGGGGTAATATGGAGTTGACCATCTATGTTGAAACTTGTACTTAGCACAAATTTTATGGACATCCTTGTTCTTGAAAGGAGTATCATTGTAAAAAATAGTCATCAAAGGAATCTTGAACGTACAAAGGATCTAGTTGAAGATGAACTTGAAGACCTGAGTTCTAGCCTAGGACATGGCTTTGACCCATTTAGTAAAGTACTCTATTGTTGTTATGATAAACTTATGACTATCATATGACACTGGATTAATATTCCCTATAATGTCTAATCCCCATAGGGAAAATAGCCAAGAGGAAGAAACAACCTGAAGGTTTTGAGATAGAGAATGAACACGATTATTACGGTGTTAACACTTATCATAACATCGAACATGATCACATACATATTTCTCCATGGAAGGCCAGTAATACCCCATCTAAAGGAGCTATTTAGCAATGGCATTGCCACTAAAATGGCATCCACATGAACCTTCATGAGTCGCACTAAGAGCTAGCCAACAAGGTTATGCATAAGGGGTCAGAATAAAAATGTGCTTGTAAAAAATTAGTGAATTTGTTTCAAAATTCTAGCGAATCCTAGCCAACTTCATGTAGGAGAAAATGGTGAATTACCTTATTTTAAAAATAATTGTAAAAAATTGGTGAATCTGAAAGTTTTGGCCAAATTGGGTGGAAAACGAGATCCGAACATGGATTGGTATATAAAAAGTTTGACATAAAACTAGGTGTACAAAATGATCCAGTCTCAAACTGGGTATAAAACATGGTCTAATCTCAAAATTGGGTGTAGAATATGGTTCGATCTCAGATTGGGTGTAGAAACTGGTCTGGTCTCAGATCGAGTACAAAATATGGGCTGGTCTCGAATCGAATGTAGAATATGGTATAGTTTCATATTAGGTGTAGAATATGGTTCGGTCTTAAACTGGTGTAGAAATTGGTCTGATATCAGATCAAATGCAGAATACGGTCTGGTCTTAGGCTAGGTGCAGAAACTAGTCTAGCCTTAGATCAGGTACAAAAAATGGTTTGATATTGGTTTGAATGAAGAACAAAGTTTAGCTTTGGACCAAGTGCAGAACATGATATGGCCTTGGATAGGGTGCAAAACAAGGTTCTACTTTAGACCAAATGTAGATATTGGTTCAGCCTCGATTCAACCTTGGATCGGGTGCAGTTAATGGTCCAACCTTAGATAGGGTGTAAAACAAGGTTTGTCTTTGTATTGGATGCAGATAATGGTTTAGCTTTGGATCGAATGCAAAACAAGGTCCAGCTTCAAACTGAGTGTAGATCAAGATATAGCCTTGGACCAGGTGTAATCAATGGTCTGACCTTGGATAGGGTATAAAATAAGATTTAACTGTGGATCAAATGTAGATAATGGTTCAAATTTGGACTGAGTGTAGATCAAGGTTTGACCTTGGATCGAGTGTAATAAATGGTTAAGCCTTATATAGGGTGCAAAATAAGGTCCAATATTAGACCAGATGTAGATAATGGTCTGACATCGGATCAAATGTAGAACATGGTTCAACTTTGGATTGCTTGCAAAAAATGGTCTAACCTTATATTAGGTGCAGAACATGGTTTGATCTTGGAAAAATTCCCCCATGGGATGACTACCATGTATCTCATGATTGGTCACCCATGTTGCATGTCCAATACCATGCTACCACGTGTCAAACCCATCTATTCTATCTACAAAATGACATCAACTATCATTTTTCCAGTTTGTAGCTGCAACTACAACTAACTAGAGTGAACCGTTACCTAGAAACCTTCCCAATCCAAATTTTCCTCCTAACATCTAGCAATGGCCACCCCTTCCACACCTACTACAAAATTCAAGAAAATTTCTTGCACTACAATTTCAAATTTGTTAACAACCCCAGGTTTAGACTTTTCATGGGTAAATGATGTAGGTTTCATGAACTTGCTTTCAATACCCCATTTCAAAATTGATAAAGTCCTCCTACACACTATCATAGTTGCTTATGACCATGACCATGCCACAGTCAACATGCAATTACAAAATAGAAATTTTTTATTCACAATCACACCTACAAACATTCAGATATTGATAGATATTCCTTTCAAGGATTTTCCTCCAGTGTTAATGAAGCTCGCTCTATCTACATATAATAGAGCATACCTTGAGACGACGTACCATCTCAATACAAAATTGTTGCAAGGTATAATTCTTGTTAATTAGATTCTATTAATGTTCAAAATATTAAATTTTTAAATTATTATCTATTTTTTTTGTAGCTTTCACCGCTAAGTCAAAAAGAGGGTTAACAATCATCGATGTTTGACATCCAACTCTAAATGCCATTATTGAGTTCTTCCAAGCAAGACTGATTCTGCTTAGAAGATAAGATATTTTGCATTGGCATTGACCTATCTTGTTTGTTGTGAGAAGCATAAGAAATTTGATCGATGCACGTATAGTTCAAATCGGATCATAGCAGAGTTGCATGACGTGCAATTGCAAACCACCAATACATCCCATTGTGGGCAGCATTAATTACATTTTAGCACTTTAGTATAAAAAAATTCATAATTTGCAAAATACTTTTGTACCAATTGTAGTGTATGCAACACTACAAACCATTGCCATGATACCCCAAGAATTGAAGGTAATAAGTCCATCTTTGACCATAAAATAGTATTTTATATTTTAGTAGGTTTTCATTTTTTAATTTTTATTTTCATTTGAATACAAAGTAGGGCAACCACCACAAGGAATAAATAGGATGTTGCCTTTAGGGGTCATAGGCTAGAACAAACTAGTGATTCTGAAGACACTAGATCACAAGTTTCACCATTGAAGAGGTTGCATAATCATTTGAGACAAGCTGCTTCTCTTAGAGGTTCTCATGCACCTAGGTTCACAAAATGTGCAAGTTGAATCTAGTGCATCCAGCCCCACCCAAATTAAATAGATTTAATTATCCTTAGGTAAATAAATGTGTATTTACTTTGAAATTAAAATTTTTTCTATTTTATTTTTTGAATAATTCTAGAAATTATTTTTTACTATTTTTAGGTGTCTCTAAACTACAACCTACAAAAATGAGAGGCCATATTCCACCATAGTAATGACAGACACCGCTTCCACCATAGAAATGAAAACCTACACAAATGAGAGGCCATATTGGAGGTGGAAAAAAAAATTTCACAGAGATCATGGGGGGCAACACCAAGTTTTGGGCATGGGTTCTTGTCTTTTACATTTAACACAACTTCACAGATACCAAAATTTTCAACTGCAGGATTGGATAATATCCAACTCAATGATGATTTTATATTACAGGGAAATATTTTAGGCTTCAATGCAATGAATGTGCTTCAATATCCACATGGTGAAGCACAAAAAATAGAAGCCCCTACATCTGAGCAGACATCATTACCATATTCTAAATAAAATGACCCTCATCCTCAAACTAAGGATGATATTGTAAATTTTGATGAAAATATTTTAATGGTTGAAAATACTAAAGCAACCGTAAAATAAGTTGTGCTTAGATATTTGCAACTGATGAAGGATTGGGAATATCAGGCCAAGGTCCTTATAAAGGAATATAACACCCGGTATAAGAATTTTTCAAAAAGAGAATCAATTTTTTCTTTTGTTCAATATGAACCAAAAAAGCTTGGTGGGCTACTAGATTAGGCCACATCAGGATTAGTGAAATCAACATTTTTGCATGATGATGATGTTTTAAATATTATGGTAAGTAGAATAGGGAATATTAATGCGAAAGCTCAAGATTTTTTATAATTAATGGGCTTCCGATAAGATAAAATTTGCACTCACTGAGGCTACAAAGGATGTGGCTGAGGTAAGAAAATATTTTTTATGTTTTGATTTTATTTTGTACAAAATTTTTAATATTTTATTAAAACAAGTAATTTTTTTCATATAAATATTTTGAATTATTATTTTATTTTCTTTTTGCAGTCAAATTTTGATTACTTAAAAATATAAGTTAAGAGCATTGAATTTAATATCAATGCAATGAAGATATTTCTGCAAAATGCAATGGAAATGAAGAAAAAATGCAATCCAAAGTGGTGGATAATAATTTTTAAGAAGATATATCAGGTAAAAGCTCAATGAAGATTCAAACCTCATACTACAACAATAGAAAGCAAAATAATTGCTTCCAATAGTACTTGAAGATCCAAATCAAGAAGAATCCACATTGGTGGGGAGTATTGAGAAAGTATAGGAAAACCTAGTCAGATTTGGAGAACTTCCAGTAGAGGGTGTCAAGGAAGGATATAAAGGAAAAGAAAATGTAACTCCAAGCGAAACTGGGATAGCAAACCCCCAATCAGATATTTAACAAAGTATGAAATATTTTCAAGTTGACTGTAGTCAACAATTTTGTACAATGTAATATATTTCTATTCGAATTAATGAAAAAGACATTTACTAATTTTGTGTCTTCCATAATTCAAAGGTTTTTTGCATTTATAATTTTGTGTTGCATTTATAGTTTATGTCTATCCAATATTATTTACTATGTTCATATCAAACAACAAAAGAAATATTATTGTTGGTTAATAGTTATTTGCAAAGTATCAAGTGACATTAGCTCAATTGGTTAGATTCCTCAACATTTGAGGAGACCAAGGGTCAAATATTACCAAGTGATACATGGATAATATCCAAGATTTTTTGTAATACCAGTATGTGGTGATTATGTAATACGGGTGGGGTCAATTTCAATCACATATAACCAATTTAAAAAAAATAGTTATTTGCAAAGTAAAACAAAACAATACCAATATTCATACATTAACAATAATATGATATAAAACATAACAATTTATCAATGAAGGTATTTGAGACACTATGATATAAAACAAATAATTTATAAAACAACAATGTGATATAAAACATACAATTTTAAAAGCACAATGTGATATAAAACATACAATTTTTAAAACAATGGTGTGATATAAAACATACAATTTATGAATAAAAAATTTTTTTGAAATCTTATAAATTTGAAACAATATTGTGAAATTTGATCATAAAGAAAGTTAAATTTATTATTGTTGTGAAATATTGAAATAATTAAAATTCAGGTAGCTGAAACAAACACTTGTCAGCTTGTCCAGAATCACTATTAAGCATAGCGGATATCTGTATCTCCAAAATATGACCGCTGAAAGCATCATTATCCTCCTTATCATTCATATTTGTGGTACCACTTCTACCTGCAAGTTATTTCCAGTATGCCAATGCTCTATCATAGGAAAATTTGTCCAATTGATATGATGACACATAAATTCTCAAACAATTTTCTATTTTTTTTTCCAGCCTGTTGCAGAGCTTAGATTTAACAAAATATAGTGCACTGAAAACCCTTTCATCTTCCATAGATCCCAAAATAGTTGTTTAACACAATTCATATAAACAAAAGCATTCACTAATATTATCTTGTAAGACACTACTTGGATACAAATTTTACCATAAACATGCTATGGAACCAATCTCATGGATGTTACTCAAAAGTGACATTTGCTCAACCATTGTTGTACCAAAATGAGATGACTATTGTTTTAAAAGATCTTTGTTGAGTATACCTTTGATTTCAACACCATTTAATTCCACACTTTTACTGAAATGCTTAATGAGGATACCCATATATTTAATAAACAACTCATGTATATAATTGTAGTCAATACAAGGACCCCAAAACAAAGTTTTAACCACACCTATGACCTCAAGCAACTCATCTCTTTGAAACTTATATCTTATCTCACTTTTTAATGATTCTGCTATTTTAACAATTTTGTCTTAGAATTGTGTAAAACAACTTCAAATCTATTGTGTCACATGAACTTTTTCAACATCGTCCATAATTATACTTGACTCCCTTTCATAACAATATAGAGGTATCATCTTTCCACGAATATTAATACAAAGATGATCATTGATATCAAACTTCAAAAAGCTTTTTAAATTGTTCACGTTTGTCAATGTATTCCACCTATCAAACAAGGGATATGTAAAATCTTCTTTGGATACATATAACTTGTCAATAATCATACATATTTTCTCTCTCATCCTCATGAAATCAATATGGATATCTCTTGTGCAAGTTTAATCAATTTGTTCATTTCTTGTAACATTGGAAGAATATCACATAATGTTAAAATGGTTTCCAATTCAGTCAAACAAAACAAAAAATATTTTGCCTTATCAACTGCCCTACGATTTGCATACATAAACCCCGTTAAATATTGATATTCTGTAAAAACTCTATATGTATATTGATACAATGAAATCCACCTTGTATCCACATATTTTAACAATTTTTTTCCTTTTGTAAATCCTAGTGCAAACTGTTGAAACCTCCAAATATTTTTGGACTGTAAGAAAAATAAGAATGTATTTTACGAATGATATCTTCGACTCTTGCAACATTTTCAAAATTTTCTCATGATTTTATATGCAAAATTCACTCTATGAGCCATGCAATGAATGGGTCTCATGTATCGGGTAACTAAGGTTTGGAGTCGAATACAAAGACCATTCATGTTCCCTTGCATTATAACAACACCATAATCTCCAACACATATTAACCTAGTGGTTATGTCCATATTAATTATTCCAATAATATCCGTTAAACTATTTACAACAACATTATAGATATTTTCTACATTTTAACTTTCCACCATCTTATGTAATCCTAGAAAACTAGGTTGTTTTACATGATTTTAAAATGTGTACACATGCATACAAATCCAATATGTGTTGTCCACAACTGCCACCTCATCAATAGAAAGTGAAATAAATCTAGAAATTTTTACTTTCTCCCTTAAGTCATCCTTCTCAACTAATGATAGACATTTTATCATTTCCCAACCACTTAGATGTAGATAATGGGAACTAGAAAGGTTTTACACATCAGATAGTTGAAATAGGTACTTATAATAAATAAAATTGGACATGGATTTACCCTTTTTGAGAATACTATATACAACAACAAATTGCAAACTTTTTGAAGCTAAAGTGATCTTATAAATTTTATGAAATTGGGCTTCAATCGTTCCACATTTCTCAACAAGAGATTGTTGTTGCTTCAAGTGATTGTCATATTCTATTGCATATATAACATGCATACATTCTAATGCATCCTTCCACCTAAATACTTTATTAATTTTACCATCACTTCCTATAACTTTTACATAAGCTTTGCCAACATGCTTTTTTATTGTATCTATCTTATTTTGTAGCATGTGATCCGTACCTAGTTTCCAACTACAAATTTTGCATCTATATACTTTTAGATCGACTTTGTTATCCTCATTCAAGACTGGCTCTATAAAGGAAAATTTTTCTTCCCATTCAACCTTATATGCCCTTACAATAGCCCAGTTAGATGTATTTCTCTTTTTAGTATTTTTTCTTGAATATTCATAAGAATTTTGTAATATATTTGATTTATCACTTTCATTTTCAACTAGCATGTCATTTTGAGGAATATCTTCAAGTGTTTGTTGGATGTCATTGTTAAGAGAATTTTCATTAGAAGACATTTCTTGGTGAATAATATCTTCAATTGGAGGCATATTAGGGTCAACAAGGTATTCTGCATAGTAGCATACAATAATATTCTTTATTATTTATTGTATTTAACAAAAAAAATTACAAATAGAAAAAATATTCATATCGTCATGCACATATGAGAATTAACTGTTTGAGGAAGAAAGCAGTATTTAAAATAATTACAAAATATACAACTAACTATTTAGAAGTCAAAAATTATTTGTACCTCAAATTTGCATTGATGTCGATGGCTCATTAGATTTTGACATATAGCTAAAATATTTGAGGATACTCTTTTCAGCAAAATATTTGGCACCCTTCTTTCCATCGTCGGTAGGTGACATTTTACTTGTAAATATTTTTTTTAATTTTTAGAAAAGTAATAAAATATTGAAGATATCTTACTTCTGTTAGGCCTCAAGATAATATTGTAACTAGAATAAACAGATGGTTGGTTGGTAGAAAATACATAAATGTTTTCTACCATGCTTTATTGTGAGTTTTTTAGTGTATGCCACTACATTTTTTGGTGCTATCACTTGTAACTGATAAAAGCACAAAAATAATCAATATACAAATTCAAATAAATTTAATAAAAAAAATTATGTGTATGCGAAAAGTAATTAGAGATACAAATGTGGAGAATATCATATTATAGTACAAAATGGACTAGAAACATAGAATCAGAATGTCTTCAGATATGCTTTTAGTGGTGTAAAATATTTAAAATGATCATGGCATGGTGGTTATAGAGGTGGAATACATGGAGATTTGTGTAGCGGCTTCCATGGTGGACAACACGGAATACGGTGGTGGCCATAAAAGGCCAGACAACCTATCTGGATTCATGGGGGCTATTGATTCCACCATGTAAAAAAAAATAAAAGAAAAAAACAATATATTTAGAGAAACAAAGCATCATAATATCTTTAGAGAACCAAATCGTTTACCTATTTATAATCTTATAAAAGAAAAATAGATCTCAATAGAAATAAAGAATCAAATATTTTTAAAAGAAAGAGATAAAATAGGGGACAATATGTAGAATGGGGAAAATAGAGAAAAACATGAGAAACAAAGCATTGACCTATTTTCAATAAATGATATAAAAATAGAAAAATAAAAAATTGCAATTAGCTAACAGAAAAATAAACCCTATTACTATAACTACTCCAACTTATATTCATAATGTCTTAAGAGAAATAGAGAACCTGGTGCAAAACTCAGTTCGATATTCTGTTCAGGTGCAAAAAAATATTTGAAAGTTGGTCTAGGTTTAGAATAGTGTCCAACAGTCGATTTGGTACAAATCAAGCTATGGTAGTCCATTCGAATGTAAAACAGGGTCTGGATGTTAGTCCGTGTACAGATCTAGATCTAACAGTCCGTTTGAATGTAGAACATGATTCGAATGTTGTTTTATGTGAAAAATTGGGTACTTCACTTTGTCTAAATGCAAAATAGGGTTTGAATGTTGATATGGGTGTAAAAATGGGTCCGACATACCGTTCGGATGTGAAAAAATATCTAGTAGTTTGTTCAGGTAGAAAAATAGGTCTGATAGTTGGTATGATACAAAAATTGCTATAGCAGTTCGTTCAGATATAAAAAAGGATCTGAATGTTGGTTCATGTGCATATATGGCTCTAGTAATCCATCTAGATGCAAAATAGGGTTTGAATGTTGGTCCATATGCAAAAATTTCTCTTACAGTTAGCCTGGATGCATAATAGGGTCCGAATATTATTTTGGATGCAGAACAAAGTTTGGTTATCATTATTAGTGTAGAAAAGGGTTTGGTTACCATTTTGAGTGTAAAAAAGGGTTAGATAGTTTGTTTGGTATAGAAAAGAACCTAATATTCAGTCTGGTACAGAAAATATTTTGGTCTATTATTTTGGGTGCATAATAGAGTTTAACAGTCGATCTGGCGTAGAAAATAATCTAAGATATATGGGTCTAGTTTCAGTTCGAGTAGAGTTTTATTCTAGATCAATTGGTTTCTGTACAGGATCAAAGTTTGGTAGAATTCTCAATTTTCTAATAATTTGAATGTATAGTGGTATACTTGGCGAATTTGATGGTATAAGTTTAAAAAATTAAAATTTTAAGGTAAAAAGGGTCCTTGATTTAGGCAGGAGTGCTGGTGAATTAAAAAAAATGTATTACTATTATCAAGGCATAGCAAATTGACACCTAAAAAAAAAATATTCTCAAAAATTTTGGGCAAAAGGGCCAACGTCTAGGGTCCCCCAAATTCACCAATTTACATTTTTGAAAATGCTAATATTCACCCAATTTACATTTTTGAAAATGCTAATATTCACCCGATTTGCAAATATTCACCGTTGTGCACCCTACTATCCAGGCTTCATTGAAGTTAAGGCAACACAAGAGGATGCCTTCAAAAGAACATCAATACAAAGTATTGCCAATTATAATGAATAAACACACTCTTTTGCACAAAATATTATGCTGATTGCAATGTAAACCATCAAGAATCAAACCCTCTTTAAGAAAATTAAATATGTTGATATATAATGGCTCAAATGAGAAAGCTTCGATGGTAAAGTTATCTAATGAAACAAGATTCAAACCGAACTATGTGGGCTCCTAGAGTTGTCTAATGATAATCGATGCTTGATCATATTCCAAATCCAAAGGGAACAAGGATGTAGCAGTGGCCATGGTATCTACATGGTGGTTGGAGGATATAGGGATAGACTTTATGGTCATCCGATCGAACTTGAATAAAAGCTTGGTGATAATATCTTTGTAAAGTTTTAGCTTATCATCCTGAGTCTAATAAAACATTGTTAACCTAACTCACCACAAGTTGAGAGTCACCAAATATTGAAATAACACTAAAATTCAAGGCTAAGGCTACTCTAAGACCAAGGATAAAATTTTCATATTCTTTAGTGTTGTTCATGCAAGAGAAATGAAGCTTAAAGGATAGGGGATGAGCTATTTTTGTGGGGTAACTAGAATAACTCCATCCCTAGTGCCCTTCATGCATCAGGCTCCATCAAAAAACAAAGTCCAAGACTTTGGCTCTTTGAACTCTATGCCAAAGCACTCATAAAGAAAATTGATGACCAAAGCATGTGTAGCTTCAAGGGGAGTGGAGGCTAACTGATCAACAATCACCTAATCCTTGATAGCCTTCTAACCTATGAAGGTTAGGTCAAACTCATTAAGGGCTAAAATCCACTTAGAAACTCAACATAAAAGGTGATGCTTATATATTAAGTATCACAAAGGATCAAAATTTGCAACAATTTATGTCTTATGGCTGAACATGTAGTGCCTTAGATTCTAGGAAGAAAACACCATAACAAGACAAGCTTCTCTAAGGGGGTGTAATGGGTTTCATAGCTAACCAAAGTTCTACCGATATAGTATATAGCTCTCTCTTTGTTTTGATCATCATGTTGAGCTAGCAAGGCTCCCAAATCATGAGTTGTGGTCACTATTTAAAGCATCATATGCTTATCTAGTCTAGGTGGAACTAAGATAGGCAAGGAAGTGAGATACATTTTGAGCTCATCAAAAGCTTGTTGACACTCAAAATTCCATTGGAACACAACATATTTCTTAAGAATATTAAGAAAAGGATAACATTTATGGACTAATTGAGCTATGAATCAATGAATATCTTGAATCTTACCTTGCAAGCTATGCAACTCAGTTAGGGTGCAGGAAGAAGGCATGATAGTGATAGTCACTATCTTAGCAAGGTCCACTTTAATACCTCATCTAGAAATTATGAACCCTAGAAACTTGATAGATGTGACTCCAAACACACCCATGGAGGTCTTAAGACAAATCCTAAACTATCGAAGCCTTTCAAATATTTATCTTAGATCATGAACATGATCCTATAGATTTATGGAATGATCTAGGATATCGTCCATATAGCCCTATAAAATATCATGCATCATGTCATGAAAAATATAATTCATAGACCTCTAATATGTGACACCAACATTATTTAAGCCAAAAGGTATAACTTCATAACAAAAGGTACCCCATGGTGTGATAAAATCTATCTTGGTCTGGTCCTTACGGGTAACCATGATCTGGTTGTATCTTGAAAAACCATTCATGAGCAAAATATTACCATATTTGGTGATGAAATCTACAATCATATCTATGTTGGGGAGAGAAAAAATATCCTTGGGATATGCTAAATTAATGTTCCTAAATTCAGTGTATATTATGATTGTTCCTACCTTCTTAGCCATAGGAACGATATGGGAGATCCAATTATAATAGTCGTTAGCTTGGATAAATATGATGTCAAGGAGTTGTTGGAGCTCCTTCCTGACTAAAAGGGTGACCTTAGGTTACATCTTCCTAAGTTTTTCTTAACAAGTTTAGCACTAGACTTCACTACCAAATTATGCATAACAAGGGAGGTATCAAGCCCTAGCATGTCGACATATTACCAAGAAAATTTATCAATTGCTCCTACTTATACATGGGTAAGGATTTACCTAGCTTAAGGATTCTAGGGATCTCCTTAGAACCTATGTTAACATTTATGGTCTCCTCAAAGATAATTTGAGACTCATTCTCAAGAGGAGGTGAGGTAAGGATCACTCCTAGTTGCTCAAGGTCCTTGGGAGATATAGAACCAAAGTCCTATTGAGAACTATAAGACTCAACCCGCACAATGCAAGGTACTAACCCATAAAAGAAGAATCTATTCTAAAGGATATCCTCATGATCCATGTCACAAAGAGTATCCCCTTCAATATACTCCCTTGGGATCACAACTAACTCCAAATGCACCAAATTTACCCCATTAAAAAATAAAATGTTAGAGGAATAAGGTAGTCCCTCATCCTCATCACTCCACTCCAAGACTTGATGATCTAAATATTTAGTATAAGTGATGAGGTGATCACCTTCATCAAATAGCAAAGTTTGGTTTTATTAGATATGTATCCTAAGCCACATATCTCAGGCCAAAGCTCAACTTCCAAGGCTCTTGAATACCTTTCTATCGTGGCCCAAAGCTTTACCTATATATCCCATGCTAGATAGGATTTGCTTGGGAAGTGGGTAATCATTGAATAGGTAGCAATGGGTAAAATAATGCTCGATAGGAAGAGGGTTGCTACCATGGATATTTTATTTGAGGGATATTCCTATGAAGATAAAGGTACACATGCCAATGTGTACAACTTCACCTTTCTTATAGGGTAAACCCATATTTTTCAATGAATGTGGTATCTTGGAAAGATCTAGAAGAGGTTCTTGAAGAAAATGATTGACTTGATCCTATGATGAAACATTGATTAATGGTTCCTCACTCACCTTTATATTTTCAATTTTTTTGGTGATGTGAGATGAAGATACTAATGGACATAGATTGAGATCATATAAAACTTGCTCAACCATTGAACACTATTGAAATGGATGAGGGTTACCCAAAATGGTGATAAGTTGATCTTTGAATTCGAACTTCAAACATTGATTAAAAGTATAATGGACAACTATCATCACATGAATCCAAGGGCATCCAAGAAGAAGATTAAAAGATGTGAGGAAAGACACCATATAGAAAAAGGTATCTAAGATCTTAATTCCAACCCTAAAGGGGAGGGATATAATACCATAGGCCTCTTGGGACTCGTTGAAATATTTGATGATGATATCTTATCTAGTTAAATATTTCTCTTTTAATCCAAATTTTTGGAAAAATTGATAAGTGCATAAAATGAAGGAAGAACCATTGTCTATCAAAGTTTGATAAACAATTTTCTAATAAATGTAGTAATGTAGAGGTAATAATACCATTGCAAGTTTGAGGAAGGAATATCATTATCCAAAAATGTGATATGATGTATCCCAAGGGAACCTATGATATCAATTATAGCGCTAGGGAAATTATCTTGAGGAATAGATTATTGTCTTAGAAGCTTCAACAATGCTTCCTTATGAATAGAAGAAGTTTGCAAAAATTCTAAGAGAAATATTTTAACTGGGGTACTAGCTAACTATTGTTGAATATCAAAGGAACTTTTAGGTTGTGGCTTCAACACTAAGGGTGGGTTTTCTACTCTCATGCTCCTTTTTTGGATAATATTCAAAACTAAGGGTGCTTTTGAAGGTCAATTGGATGTAGAACTTATCTCCTACTAATATTGTTGAGTCATTTGAGCTTGAGCTTGTTGCCTTGTAGTTATTGCTATTATACCAGCCATATTATTGTATGGAGGTGGCACATTATGATATAACACTTGATTAGTTGCTTGATGTCCATGCTTATTTAGGGGGTCTTGGAAGTCCCCACGTCTTGATTAGTTATGGATGCTTGTTGAGTAGGAGGTTGATTGTTTCTTGGAGTATTAGTTTGAGATCCCTCTATAACAAGGTGACCTTAATTAATTAAGTCTTGAAACACATGTTTCAACCTCTTACATGAGTTTGTAATGTGCCCCTCCACTCTATGATACTCACAATATTGACCAGGCTTACACTAATTAGTTGTGGTATTAGGTTACCTTATGAGAGGTAATTCTATCATATTTGCTTTTAAAATTTGCTTTAGGATCATATTCATAGGTGCGTTGAGTCTTATGAAATTTATTTATGGGGGTTGGCTAAGCACCATATTTTGTAGGGTTTAACAACACTATTAACAAGCCTACTATCCATTACCCCATCACCAACTACATGCTTGTTCTTCTACTAATTTTTTGTGGCCCTATATTCTTCTTTCTTTGGCTTAATTTGATATCTTTGAATGAGGGCTTACTCTACCCTTATTTCTAGATCTATAGCTTGGTCAAAAGAAGTGATAGTTGTTTCCAATTCATAAGATATATGCTCTTGTAAATTTTCAATAAGTATCTCAAGCATGTCTCAAGGAGGTAAAGTGTATCTCAACCATCCAACTAAAATTCTTCAACGAGAGAAGAATTCTGATTTTTTTTTTATATTTACCTTGCTTCAACATATGAACATATTTCATAGTCATATTTTTCTCAACATAATATTTGAATTGCTGAACAAATAATTTTTCTCTCTTCAAAAATCATCAAAGAATGATAATGCAACTAATAATACCATTCCAATGCCATACCACCAATGATCTTAGGGAATGCCTTTGGAAACAACATATCATCATATATAATATCATGGCATGCTATCATAAACATTCTTAAATATTCAATTAGGTCCTTTGTTCCCTTATAAATAGGTAAAACTAGCATTAGAAAATGCTTAGGGTAGGGCCTATAAACGACAACGGGGTCTAAGGGCTGATTGCATATTTCTCTATAGTTGTAGGTGAAAGTTGGAGGTTGTATCATATCTACTATTGAAACCATTTATTTTACCACACTTGTTAAAATTTGCACATCAGGATTGTTGTCATGCAATACCCCTAGGTTCCCTAGGTAAGGGGTATAGGTAGGTTGTTGAAAGGAAATTTGGCTAATGTTGGAGGTATTGACACTGTTATGGTATGGGTTATAATATGTGGTATCTTGATATGAAGGATAATTGACATTTTGTGGAACAAAATCATGAATATTGAGATGAGTAGAATTATGAGGAAATTGAGCTTAATATTGATATGTACTACTAGTTGGAGGGACTTGCAAAATCCTTCCAACATTGGTGGTTATAGTAGTGATAAATGTTGGTTTATGAAAAGGATTAACATAATGCAAATATTCAAACAATGGATTGGTATGAACATTTTGAGGAGAAATGATTTGATGATGAGAAATCCCAACTTCCTTGATTCAGGATTCTTTATCCATAGTCTTATTCAAGGCATCTTTGTGATATTTAAAGAAATTGTAGATATTATCAAATGATTTAAAGGTAAGTTTTCCATTGGAACCCTTAGTAGGATCAAAATCATTACCAGCTTCTTCATTTTATTTCTCTTCTAGATTATTTTTTTTTGGTAGATAAGATACTATAGCATTAGTACTGGGTTTTACAGGTTGACCCAAAACCTTTTACAAAAATCAGCCCAGGGCTGTTGATGAACATGTCCTTACTAAGGATCCTATATATGTAAAATCTACATGCCACCAAAGCCATTACATCCGGTAAGGCACATAGCCTGTTATCAAAAAGAAACTTCCCATACAAAATTTTGGGTATACCCCGATAAAACACACCTACATCATAATTACAAAAAAAGAAACAGACACAGATCCCTTCCTTGAAATAGTGGAGAAACAAAAAGTTGTAGACACACATAGCAGAGTATTGAAAAAAACTCCCACAAGCTCTGTATTGACAGTTACTCTTAATAATTATTTGGCAATTGCTTTCTTACGTATATGACATGCTTTGGGACCACATCCCGTCTTGGCCAATTAGCTTTGGAGAAGTGAACCTACTGGCTAGATTTATGGCGATGGCTATCTGGTGGTCCACATGGCTCTGGTTCAAAGTATTATATTGTCATTTCTTTCTTGCCCTGTGATTATCAACCAACCTCAAATTACTAAGATGAATAGGAGCCATGTTATCTAAAATGTGATTATCCACATTAGTCTTTGTGGTATTTCCAAGCAGCATCCACCAATACTGACAGCTCAAATAATTTGTATTGTGAGTCCATTTAAAAAAAGAGACAGGAATACTCATAGTCTTTGAACTTACAGTGCCTTCCTTGTTGGTAAATTTGACTATCATTCATGGCATTCTTGTTGAATAAGCTCCTCTACTTCGCTCAAGACACCATGTTCCCATTTGAAAAGTTTTTCATCATCGACACCTAAATTGGCCAGCTTATCAACAAATTTGTTAGCTTGCTGAAAGACATGTTGGGATTTTCTGCCCTGTCTTCCCTGGAAAAGGATCCTAGCCTCTTCCAATCCATAAAAATTCTTTTTGGAGTTTCTCAATTTTTTGGAAAAACTTCACAAGGGCTTTGAAAATAGAGAGGAAATAGACTGGAATGCTCTGAAGAGAGGTCTTAGTGAGGTTCAGCTTTCCTGCTTGAGATAGAAGATGACCTTTCCATCCAACAAGTTTTTTTTGAATTCTTTCAATAACCCTATCCCACATTGACTCTCTCGGAGAACCAATGAAAAGAGGGAGACCAAGATACAAAGTGGGGAGGTTTGCTATATCACACCCTAAACTTTTTGTAATCCTTCCTTGCCTCTAAATGGGGTTGTTCAAGAAATATAACTTGCTTTTACTGAAATTAACTTTCTGACCAACAACATCCTCGTAGAGTTGTAGGATGTATTTAATTCTTTTAGCCTCAACCACCGATGCCTTAGTCAATAGAAGGGTATCATCAATGAATTTTTGGTGAGAAACAACCCTAGTGAGATATTTTTCCTTGATTCCTAATATTAGCCTTGAACTAGAATTATTTTTGATGGTTCTGCCTAAATATTCTGCCACAATGATGAATAACATGGGGCTGATAGGGTCCCCCTACCGAATTCCTCTTTGACTTTGAAAGTAACCAGCAGTTGTTCCATTAACCAGAATCGAGAACCATGCTTTAGAAATAAATTATTTGATCAAATTAACCCATTGGTGGTGAAAACCAAACTTAAGGAGGACAAAAATCAGAAAGTCCCAATTTAGCCTATCAAATGCTTTGTTCATATCAAGCTTGAGGGCAAAAATAGACCTGTTAGTCTTCTGAGTAGAGTGCAGAGCTTCATGAACTATGATAACTCCATCCAAGATTGACCTGCCCTAGATAGATCTTCCCTAGCATGGATCTATGATGCAGGGCACAACATATTTCATTCTATTTACAATGGCTTTAGTTAAAATCTTGTAAGAAACATTACACAGACTGATTGGCCTGAAGTCAGCCATAGATTCAGGGGTTTGCTTCCTAGGAATTAGAGAAATAAAAGTAAATTTGAGACCTTTTGTTATATTATTGCTTGCTTGGAATTCTATGGTAGCAGATATTACATCCTCACTTACGATGTCCCAAAAATCTTGATAGAAATGAGGGGGAAAGCCATCGGGTCCTGGTGCTTTGTCTGGCTCCATGCTAAACAAGGCTTCCTTAATTTCATCATCAGAAAAGGAAGCTAGAAGCTTAAGGTTTATATCCTCATTTATTATGCTAGGAATAGATTGCAAGAGAATATCTTTGGCCTCCTCATTGCACAGTGATTCCTGACCAAGGATAGAATTGAAATAAGTAACTGCCTTCATTCTGATTTCTGTTAAGTCCTAAGTAATAGAACCATCTGCTTTTTTTTTAATTTTTATCTTGTTATTGCTTCTATTTCTACGCATTGTGATGTGAAAAATTTGGAATTTGAATCTCCATATTTCAACCAAAGAGCCCTTGATTTTTACCTCCAATATATTTCCTCATAGGCCAAAATGTTATGAAACTCTGCTAGTTTTGTTCGTTCCTCCTGCCTAGTAGTTTCATTAGCATCACCATGTTGAATCCTCTGATCAATTATCTTCAAAATTTCAACAACCTATTTTTTATTTTCAAAGAGGTTCCCAAAGACCTCTTTGTTCCAAGTTCGAAGCTTTTCCTTAACAAACTTTAATTTGCCAGCAAGTTTAAAAGTTGCACTACCCATGATAGGTTGCTGTCACCACTGAATTAAGTTATATCTAAAAATGAAATGTTTGATCCACATAGATTTAAATCTTAAAGGTTTCTTGAAGGACAGAGAGTTAGGGATCTCCAAAAAAATGGGATTATGATCAGAGGCAATTTTAGGAAGGGCTTATAGGGTAGAATCACTGAACAGATTTGTAGCCTCCTTTGATAGAAATTTTTTTTCAAGACTTTCTTGAATAAGATGAAACCCTATCCGTTGATTTCTCCAGGTATAATTCGCTCCCCTAAGTTTTACATCCATAAACATTTTTGAGTTCACAAAGTCATTGAACTCATCCATGCTCCTGATAGGTGGTCCATTTCCACCCATTTTTTTTGAAGGGTAAAGAGGAGTGTTAAAATCCTTAGCCAGAATCTAGGGGAAATTATGGAATATTTCACTCAGATTGCCTAAGTACTCCCACAGTAGAGCTATCCCTTGAATTGAAGTCGAGGCATAACCCTATCATATTTTTGAATAATGGTGCCTTATACTATCTGGGGATCCCATAAATTCATAAGGCCTCCAGACGCTCCTTTGGCTGATTTGCAAACCATCTCCCCTTGATTCCAATTTTTTTTTGCTACTTTTTTTGATTGAATCTCATCAGTTTTTATTTCTTGCAACATGATAATAGTTGGATTCACTTGATCTCTTATTGCACTGACTTCCCTGTGTTTGGGTAGGCCATTGAGGCCTCTCACATTCCATGAGAGGAACTTCATTTAGATTGTTTGGAATTTCTTCCTCTCCCACTCCCTCGAGGGGGTTTTCCTAATTTGTTGTCTTTAGAACCCATAATAACTTCTTGAAATGAGGTTCTATGTTTTCCATTGGCAATGTCATTATCAGTTTTAATTTTTTGATGCTCAACATTTGATATTCTCCCTCTTCTTTTTTCACTGCAAAAATATATAGGAGACTTCACAGTGCTCCTAGTTTGTTTAGGACTAAACTAGGGGGAGGCAATTTGTTGTAGAATTGGACTATCATATTCCTCAGTCTGAAGAGTTTCACATATATCCACCCCTACATCCAAATCTTCTCCTTTTTTCTTGTATTCCCCTGGTCTACGGGACATGCCCTCAGTAGGATTCACCTGGCTCCTAGTGATGATGTTAGGGAGATGAGATTTTTATTTTCCAATGTCTCAACTTTCTTCTTGAGTTCTTCAGCATTAGGGTTTGGCTTTGGGATGCCCACTGGGCTTGAAGTATTTTTAGCATTGGGATTTAAGGATCTCGACTTGGATGGGTATTCTAGATATTAGGCATTAGGGTTTGGATTTGTGATGCCCATGGGGCTTACAGTAATTTCATCATTAGGTTTTGAGGATCATGACTTGGATGGATATTCTAGAGAGTTAGAAAGGTTAGCCTGAAGGTTTTGGGCTTTCATGTCTTTCGATAATCCTCCTACTCCCATATTGGATAGAATTGAAAATTTATTTGAAACTAGAGGATTGGAACTTACCTGAGTATTTTGGTTGCCAACAACCTGTTGTTTTCCTTTGTCTTTTTGGGACCTTGCACCCTCTCTTTTATTTTTTTTGTAGACATAGTTTACCTAATTGAAATCACCTCTGCCAAGGAAACTCCTCAAATTTCCTCTATATAGCATTCCCTGCTTTTGCTTTTCTCTATTCATTACCAGGTTAGGGCACTAATTGCATATATGTCCTTGATTTTTGCATTCTGCATAGAAATATGATATGTTCTCGTATTCTACCGACTATTTTCAATAGTATTCTCCATACTCTAGCTCCACAAACCTTGGCAATTCATTATCCAAATTAGCATTTACGTAGATTCGTGCATGAGTCATCCTTGTCCTGGCCAAGGTCGCATGGTCAATGGAGATCAAGTCCCCTATAGTTCTAGCTATGTCCTGTAGACAATATTCATTGAAGAAATGGGCAGGTAGACTCGGAAGATGAACCCAAATAGGGGATATGTTTATATTTTGCTTTTTAGGGTTGAAATCTTCATCCCATTGTCTGATAAAAAGGCTTCTTTTGCCCAAAAACCAAGGAACTCCTATTAAAATATGGTTAGAATCCTCCATATTGTTAAAATGGATAATGAAGAACCCTCAAGTTAGATCTACCAACTCCAAGCTACATATCGGTCACCATTTACCCATCACCCAAGCCCTTATAGTCTCCATGTTCGGCCTACCTCCCAAAAACTTGCCTACCAAGGAGAATTATTCCATTGAAATAAAAGGGCTCATGGAACTTGTCGGGGCTGAAATTTTATTATTTACTGGAACTAGGGCCGAAAGAGAGATAACCTCATTTATTTTTCCTCTAAGAGTCTTAGCAAAAGATAGCCACTTCTTGGGCCCCGCATTATCCTTCGTATATTTTTTGTTGGGGTATTTCTAAGGAGGGTCGGGCCCCCGCGTGATGCCTACCTCCAAATATTTTGTAGCTTGAATGCCTTCCTATGGATCCTTGCTTGATCCATGCTCAAGGTTCCTACCCGCCCCTTATGTACCTGCTCTACCTCTGCCACCTTATCTGAGATTCCTGCCCAAAAAATACAAACCCTCACTCCTATCGCACTCGCTAAAACTCAGCTCACTTATTCCTGATGATAATAATTATCTCTATCAATACGATCTTCTTCTTGAATAATCTCATCATATTTTGAAAGCCTTCGCTTACTCCTAATATTGGGAGCCATTAGGAGAAAGAGAAAGGATAGAGTAGAAAAGGAAGAAAATAAAAGACTAGTGAAAACACAACTAAAGACTTTAATATTTTCTTAATGTTTTTGGATTCCAAGCAAAAAAAATTAGTGGTCTTGCTTAAAGTTTTCAAAAGAAGAAAAAAATGAAGAGGCTTCCTATCTTGGCCACTAAAATATGTGTTCACGTTGGGTTCACCAAATGTGTAGAGGGGGAAAACTGCCCTATCATGTATGATTCTCATTTGGATTTGTTAAGAGCCAAGGTGACCATAGGGGTGTGTTATATTGTCTACACTAGGGGGCTTGGGGATCAAAGGGTTCACAAGGAATTGTTTTAGGACTTTCTCCAATCTAGGTGGAGATGTTTGATGTACATATTAAAGAAATCATCTATGTTTGGCCTTTCTAAAACCTAAGCTAAGAATTGAAAGGACAACACAGGGCAAACAATCAATGAAAATAATAAAGGACTAACCCTAGAATGATTCTTAATTTTCAATGAGGACTAACCCTAAATTGCAAAATAGATCCTTTTCTTTTTAGCAAGGGTTTAAAGAGAATGCACAAACATAATTAACCCTAGAATGCAAACTATATGCTTTTCTCTTTTAAATGCTTATAATCAAAATATTTTCTTTTTTATTTAAGATATAGGTATTGAAAAAAAATGGGTAGAAATCAAACAAAAAATAATCTAAGAGATTAAATTAGAACACTTGTATGATTTGGCGGTTGACCTCATATTTTACTTATGTCGAGAATATCCAAGTAGCTTCAAAATCTATAAAACAATTTTACAAAACCCTAGAAAATTTGTTTAGAATTTGGGAGCTTGCTTAGTCCACTTTAAGACTAATCTTGGAGGAATAACAATAAAGCTCCCTTGGTCCTTTTAGCTAACTATTTAAAAGTAGAAGTGATTACTGAACTTTTTGGAAATAAACAAGATGAGATGCAATGAAATGAAACAATGGAGAAAAACAAGATGTAGATAATAGTGATATGGCCTAAATGAAACATGCAAGTGAAAATGAGGGTTTGTAAGTGAAATATTGCCCCTAAACCTAGCAAAACCATAATTATGCCCCATAAGGGATGACCATAATTTTAGGTTTTTTTGAAATCATGCCCTGTAAGGGGTAACCATGATTTTGGGACAAAAGTGTAGAAATAAAAAATAAATGTGAATTTCAATACAAAATGAGAAATAAATAACTTTAGAAATAATACAATGAAAGAATAAACTTGATGGCAATGAAAGAAAAAAAAAGGATGAAGTCCTCCACAAAAATAATAGATTCCTCCTCAAGGCTCCCACACTTTTCCACCAAGAGCAACAAATCAGTAATAGAGCAATAGCAAAACACTAGAGTACACTTGATCTTGTTAGAAGACTTGCTTGCCAAAATAACTTGCTAGGAAAAATTGTTAGACAAAAATCACTTCTTAGAATTTCCAAAAAATTATTTAAAAAAAACTTCTCTAGTATAAAAAGAGGATCCAAACCCTCTATTTATAAGAGGTTTGGAGGGCAAAAGAGTAGAAAAATCTAAGGGAGGGCCGACATCCTGAGGATTGGCCCAAAAAATAGGGTTTTCTAAGAGAAAATCCTAACTTACTGAAATCACACCCCATAAGGGCTGATTGCAATTTTGGCAAAACTAAGGAAAAAAGAGGGAGGGGAAGAGTGTCCTAAACTTGTGCTTAGACAATTTTGAGGGTCCTACCAAGGGTTCTAAGAATATTAACTCACTTTTGTGGGTCAATTTTCCATGTCTACAGTTTCTCAAAGGAAATAATAGGTTGAGAATCCTTTAAAAGCATCCTAACCCACTTGGGAATTGAATGAAAAAAAGAATCTTATGTATCTTGCACTATCTCAATATCAAAAACTAAAATGGAAGAATCCAATTCACCACCACTCAACTCAGCATGTAAATTTATAACATTCTAAACTAATATATCATATTCACCCTACCTTGCTCCTAGTGTAACAACCCTCGATAGGACTCATTCTTGACATTTAATTTGTGTATTGATGTGTGGATATTTGTAATGAACCAAAATTTAGCTACAAGAAAACACACAAAAAATAGTAAAAAAAATATTTTTTTACTAAGGAGAGTTATTCATAAATCCCTTATTGACTTCTAATTTATCTATTGTTTAAATTCCCTAAGTTTCTCAAAAATATACATCTCACTAGATACCATAACATAAGTCCATATGTGTAGGTGTATTATGTGTTACCACAAATAAGTGTATCCCTCTCATCACTCTTGATGAGCTAAACTTATCACCTTTAATCAATCAAAGGTATACATCCATCACCATACCATACACAAGTCAATATGTGTAGGTATGCTACACATATTGCGAGTTAAGCTATCCATATTATCTCCATGATGAGCTATCTTAACTTAGATGTAGTATTTTCTTAAACTCAGTTATCATTCTCCCTAAGGGGTCTTAATCCCTTAGGTCCACTACATTCACCCTAAGGGATCTCAATCCCTTAGGTCACCCTTTAAGTTCACCCTAGAACTCAATACTTAAGTTTTTGTTGTTTTAGCAAGGAAAACAAGAATAGTTCTAGATACTAAATCTAACAAAAGATATAATTCATTAAGCATGCAAATGATACTAGAAAGGAAGCAACATTTGAAGAGAGTAAACATTGATTGAAAGGAATTTAAATACAAAACATAGATAATTCAAAATAGTAATTTAAAGGTACATCTTCCAACAATCAAACATATATTACATACAAGCAAGTATGGTAAATCCTCCATACTATTAAAGAATAATATATTACATCAATTTCATCAGGGAAATATCCCCACAATCTAGTCTATTTGAGCATAATAAAATAATTGCAAGTAGGAAGCAAACTAGTGCAATGGTTCCAACTGCCTCTTTGGTCCTCCTTTTCCCATCAATCATTTGAGGATAGTAGGGGATCAAGGTACTCATGGTTCCATGATAGACATTATTCTAAATGCATCTACTATTTTCTTTGCCAAATTGCAACTATACAAATGCAATCAAAGAATCTAACCATCTACTACATAGTTGATATCAATAAAAATCTCTATTTTCATTTTTCCCTCTCATTACCCAATGAGAGTGTTCAACATATACAGTGACCACAAGTTTTACTTTAATCCATCAATTCAACCTTTATTCAACAATTAAAGTCCCATACCCTTAATCATCAAATAAGCTAGGCTCCTATATTTTCATAAATCAAGACTAAACACTTAATTCATAAAAAACCATATTTCCTTTACCTTATAAATTAAAGTTCCATTTCTTTAATATATAAAATAAACCATTCACTTTACTTAATAAATCAAAGCTCTCCTACTTTAATTCATACGTAAATAATTTTACTTTTATTTTATAAACCAAAGTCCCATAACCTTTAATCTATAAAATAAACTATTCTTTTCCTTTACTTAATAAATCAAAGATCCATCTCTTCAATTTGATAAATAAATTATTATTTTCCTTTACTTATAAATCAAAGTTCCATATCTTCAATTTAATAAATAAAATATACTTTTCCTTTACTTAATTAAATCAAAGACCCATACCTTTAATCTAATAAATAAACTATCCCTTTCCTTTACTTAATAAATCAAAGTTCCACTTCTTCAATTTAATAAATAAAATATTTTTTCCCTTTACTTAATAAATCAAAGTTCCACTCCTTCAATTTAAATAAATAAACTATTCTTTTTCTTTACTTAATAAATCAAAGTTCCATTTCTTCAATTTAGTAAATAAAATATTATTTTCCTTTACTTAATAAATCAAAGACTCATACCTTTAATCTAATAAATAAACTATCCCTTTCCTTTACTTAATAAATCAAAGTTCCACTTCTTCAATTTAATAAATAAAATATTCTTTTCCTTTACTTAATAAATAAAAACTTCACTTCTTCAATTTAATAAATAAACTATTATTTTTCTTTACTTAATAAATCAAAGTTTCATTTCTTCAATTTAATAAATAAACTAATTCTTTTTTTATTTCATAAATTTGCTAAGGTCTTTTTTATATACTAATAAAAAATTAAATAAACAAAAGCAAACCTTATTTAATTAATCAAGGTTTCAATACACTTAATTAATTAAATCCCCCCTCAAAGAACTTCATAGAATCCCAAGTTCATTCATTGTTATGCAATTTATAGCAGGGAAGAACATCTACTAAAGTTCAAAAGGCACCGTGAACATATTCGTAGGTCAACACCTAAACAAAGCTCAAGTGAAGGATGGCCAAGCTACTGGTGCTTTCCCAAGAGGTGGGAAGACTTTACTCGGGAAGGGGTGGACTCATGCGAAATACAAGACCATAAAGGCAATGGTTGATAGCTAAGAAGGAAGGATAAATCCAGATGATAACTAATGAAAACCCTCCAAACCCATCCCTCTAGAAAGCACCTACACATCTCTTACTATTAGTCTCAACTAGAGGATATGAAGGTGACATGAAAGTGATAGGTCTACGAACTGACTACCCAACAACGTGAAGGCAGTTACAGGGAGGTAACTTTCGATTGGTAAGGAACCGCTTCATGAGAGGTACAGTACAACCGTCAAATATTTTAGCTATGATTTGGTCATAGAAGGTGTCAACATAACCTCTAACTTGTTGTAGAATTACCAATAGGTAGCACAATATCAAGACATCACAAGGAATACTCACCAAGGATCTAGGAGATGATTCTAGCTTAAGAAAAAATATATGCATACAATGCAAGCAACCTGGTGTGGAAATAACTAACGAATATCGACGCGAGAAGGAATAAACCAAACCTAAAGCAAGATATATTTCTTAATCCAACCTAGTATATGTTGATAGCTTCCTTCTATAGTTGATTTGAACGCTTATTACAACTTTGGTATCTTCTAGTTCCTTCCATCCCAGTCATCATCCTTCTTTCTCCCTTCCCAATCTAGCCCTCTTCTTATTTTTCCTTCCAAGATGTTTTTTACATCTTTACACCTTATCCCTTATCCTCCCAGTCACCTCCATCTTGTCTACCATTACTCCTTTGCCAATCACATAGGATATTATCCTTATTCTATCCTTTTTTTTGTATTCCTAATTCTTACCATTAATGAGGCTTCCTCTATGTTTATGGAAGTTACCACTTAGAAAACAAAGCTCCCTTATTGAGTCAGTGCAAAGATTCCAATCTTCGGATGCGTGTGACTCTCAGTACTCTTCTCTGTCATAAGAGCATGACAAATAAAATGTCTTCTATAAATATTTTTAATATAGGTTCTAATTTTCTTTTAATTAGAGTGTTTATTATTTATCTAAATGAACTTCAATTATCTTTAAAAAATAGGTTTCATTAATTATTTAAATGAAATCCAACTACCATTTAAAGATGGAATTTCCAAATAAAATTCTATTGAAAACAACACAAATATTATTTATAAACAAAATTCTTTTATCATTTTAAAATAAATAACTATTATTTATCTGAATGTTTTAAGAGTGACATAGGTGTCAAACAAGGTTACCCTTTATCTCCGACATTATTTGGGTTGTACATTGACAAGTTAGAAGAATGGATAAACAAATTTGGGGGAGAGGGTGTGCACTTAGCCAAATATGTGGTAAAACTCCTCATGTATGTAGATGATGTAATTATTGTGGCTGAAATAACTAAAGATCTAGAAGATCACCTTCGAGCTCTAGAAATATTTTGTAAGGAAGTTGGGATGCAAGTGAATATGAGCAAAACAAAAATCATGATTTTTCAGCAAAAAATAAGAAATAACATCTTGAATTTTAGTTTGCAGGAGAACCTCTTGAGGTAGTGATAGAATACAAATACCTAGGCATATACTTTCATGACAAGCTCAATTGAAATAGGATGAAAATAACTCTAAGTAGTTTGAGAGTGCTATATGCACTTCAAAATCAGTGTAGGAATGTCGAGTCGTGGGACTGGAAGACCACCAAGTTCTTATTTGGCCTACTTGTCACACTGATTCTATTGTATAGTTGTGAGGTGTGGGCCAGTGGCACAACAAATATAAAATGGAGGTAAATAGAAAGGATTGAAAAATATCTAATCACAATTTTTCTTAGAATTAGGGCCACAATCTCTTATGAAATAATTCTAGCTGGAACTGGAATATTTACTTTAGAGGCAATTGCTATGACCAAGTTGTTATGTTACTTGAAAAAATAGAAAACATGAAAAACAATAGATGGCTTAAGGAAGTTAGGGATGAAAAGTTGCATAGGTGAAATAACACATAGATGAAACAAAATAAAAAATGGATGAAATGTTGGGAAATCAGCATACATGAATGCCCAAATTTCAACAAAGACAAAAAATTGTGTGGGTGAAAATTTTAGAAGTGGAATTTGGAAAAATGCAAGCAAGAAAATACAATACTGTATTGCAAAGTTTAACCCAACGTATGACCACAAGGAAAAAGCATATATAGACATTGAAATCAAGTGGAGGTAAAAATTCTCATTGCTCAGATAAGGACTAGCTCTCATAGGCTTAGATGTGAAATAGGGAGATGGACAATGCCCAAGGAAAAATGGGAAGAAAGGATATGTACTCTATGCAACACAAGGGCAATAGAGACATAGGAATATTTCATCTATGAATGCCCAATTTTTTTGAATATTCGTGGCAAATACAAAGAAATGCTTGTAAAAGAGTCTATGATAGAGTTATTTGAAGACAGTAAAATAAAAAAAGTTGGGGAGTTGCTAACCCTAATCATTAGGAGAAGAAACAATTGTCTCAAGGATATTAATGGTCATGTGATTTGAATAACTATGTTTCCATATTTAGGGGTACCATAGGCCATGTTTGGGTCTCGCAGATGTAATTAAAATATTTCATTGAATTTTTATTTCATTTCAATGAAATTCCTTTATCATTTAAAAATAAACAACTATTATTTATATACATATATATACATAGAGAATAGGATAGAAGGTTTTTTTTTATTTTTTATTTGTGGAAAACATCCCAAAAGGGATGCCACTTTCGGGTAAGACCCAAGGAGGCAGGGGTATCCATTCCGCCAAAAATGCCCAGGACTCGGACCTGGCCTACCACCTTTGACATACTCAAGGAGCAAACAAACACACAAAACCAATTTAAAAATAAGTAAATAACAACAAAAATAATAAAATAAAATAAAAAACATGCTCCTTGAGTGTGTCAAAAACAAAAGCACAACCAAACACGCACAATAAGATAAAAGAAACCACAACACAAACCACATAGAAAAACACAAGAACCACATAACAAAACACAAACAAGACAAAAACAACAGAACACTACAAAGACATAACCCAAAAAAAACATGAAAAATAAACACAACCAAAACCTAAAAAATTAAAATAAAATAAAATAAAAATAAAAATAAAAAACAACCAACAATAGACAATAAACAAAAACAAAAAACATAGAAAACACTCACACATAAAAACATGAATTAACACAAACAAAGAGAAACCCAAGAACAAGAACGAAAAAAACACAAGAACAATAACAAAAAACATAAAAAAAAAACACAAAACAACAAAAACACATGAACAACAAAAAACAACACAAAGAACACAAAAACAAAACAAAACAAAAGAACCCACCCACCTTAAAAAACTAAACAAAAAAAACAAAAAAGAAAAAGAAAAAAAAATTGAACATAACAATGACCTATCTAGACTAGAAGACTAATAAGGCAAGAATCAACAGAGGAAACAAAATAAAGAATAGAATGAGCTAGGGAACTAAAAAAAACTGAATGAACCAAAGAGAAGCAAAAAAAAAAAAACAAGAAGAAACTAGGTACCTTCGAAACTGGAGCCATCCAAAGAAATGATAGAAAGAAGAGCTTCCCTAATTTGAGAAGCCCACCATATAGGAGGGTGGCCATAACAAGTAAGATCACCTTTATCCAAAGCCCAATTAGCTAAAGCATCAACACTCTTGTTTTGATCTCTGACCACATGATTGTAATCAACTTTCAAAAATCCCATCTGGATTAATTGAATCTTCTCAATAATTCTTTTTATTCTCCAATCCACCTTATGATTCTTAGAAGGAGTCTTCAAGAGATTAATCATAAGTTGAGAGTCAGACTCAACTAACACCTTTTCCCATCCAACCTTAGTAGCCTCCTGAAGGCCTCTGAGGATACCATACCCCTCAGCAAGGTTATTGGAAAGAATACCCAAATTCTCAGCAAAAGTAAAAACCAGGGAGCCATCTGAAAGTCTACCAATTCCTCCCACACTGGCTTTTCCAGGGTTCCCTCTAGAGGCTCCATCGGTATTGACTTTTCCAAAATCCTTAGGAGGAGGTTGCCAATTTCTAGTCCTATCCATCTTACTAATACTCACATTCCCTTTAAGTTGGTTGCCCTTAGAAGATTTAATCTTCAATCTTTGCATCACTTGATCCCATCTTTGGTGGGAGTTTTGGGGGTGATTAAGGAGTTGATGGACTGATTCAACTAAGTTGGCTATGGTCTTTTGCCAAATATAGTGAATATCCTTCCTATCTTGATTAAAAATTTGGTTGTTCCTTTCATTCCAAATATTCCAAAGAAGAATGGTAGAACCCATCCAAACTAACTGCCTAATAAAATGATCAACACCCTCTTGATTAGGCCAATCCCTCCAAAGTTGTTCAAAAGTAAAAAAATTGGACCACTGTAAGCCAAGTAAAGTGGCCATTCTCCTCCATAGCTCGGAGGCTAAAGTACACTCAATAAAAATATGGTTGAGAGTTTCTACATTCTCTTCACACATTTCACATCTAAAAGGGCCATGAAAACCATGCTTCATAAGTTGCTCACCGAGTAAGCACCCTACGATGCAATAAAAGCCAATTAAAGAACCTCACCTTAGGCCAGAGCTTTTGAGCCCACAATCGAGAAAATATGTCAGAAGAATGGTTGGGATTATTATGGCATAAGGTCAAATAACCTTGAGAATCTGAATACTCACCCTTAGTAGTGTTGTTCCATCCAAAACAATCTTTTTCATGGGACCAAGAGAGGGATCTCATATGAAGGATGCCTTGGATATCTTGTCTTTGCCTTTCTGGGATTTGAATAGGCCAGTCCTCAATAGGGATCCAATATCTACCAACCTTTGAATTACCGAGTATGGTACCGACAGTAATTAGCCACCTTTATCCAATTAGCTCGGTGAAGCTCCTCCATCCAAGGCCTCCAATCGGGAAACTGAGTTATCAAAGGCTTGTGACCATCCCAAGAATCTGTCCAAAAATTTGCCTGTTGACCATTATGAATGATCCAAAATAATTTTTTCTTTATCAAATCCTCACCGAGTCTTAAGAACTGCTAAAATGGGAGAACCTTTGGTAGGAAGTTGATAGCGAACAAGGTCTTCAGGACTTTTGTTCTCAGCATATTTAGCACGGAGATTATTGGCCCAAAGAGCATTGGGGTTATGCAACATCCTCCAATATAATTTAGCGGCTAAAGCTTTGTTGTTATTAATAGAAGATCGGAATCCTAACCCCCCTTCACTCTTAGGAAGACATAAAGTATCCCATTTCACCAAGGCCCATTTTCTTTTCTCCTTAGTACCACTCCAAAGGAAACGATGACTGATTTGATCCAATTCTCGAAGAACAACCTTTGGGATATTCAAAATGGAAGAAACATAAATAGGAATAGCTTGAAGGACTGATTTTACCAAGGTGATTCTACCCCCAGAAGAAAGCCACTTGTTGGTCCACTTTCCAATTTTCTTCTTGACTTTGTCCAACAACCAATTCCAATATTTATTTTTCTGCCTTTGAATATTTATGGGAATACCTAAATAAGTGATTGGAAGGGAGGTCTTCTTATATCTTAATTTATCCAAGACCATGGATTCTTGTCTAGCGAGAGCAGTGAAAGAAAATAACTTTAGATTTATCTTCATTGATCAACTGCCCAATAGCCTTAGAAAAATAGCTAATGATTTGCTTAATATTAGAAACTTTCTTAAGCGTAGCTTTACCTAAAAGAGTAGAGTCATCCACAAATTGAAGATGAGAGATAGGTCTAGCTCCATGAGCAATGGTAACTCCCTCAAGGGTTTTGTTTTCCCTCTTTTTGGTTATAGTCCTACCCAAGCATTCAACAAGAATGATGAATAAATAAGGGGATAGCGGGTCACCTTGCCTAATACCTCTGGAAGCTAGGAATGAGTGAGAAGGCCTACCATTGATAAGAACTAAGTAGGAAACTGAAGAGATACATCCCATAATCCAATCCATCCAATCCTTAGAGAAACCAAATTGCCTCAAAACTTTGATAAGGAAGTGCCAATCCACTCTGTCATAAGCTTTGGATAAGTCTAACCGAATGAACATGGAAGGAGATTTTTGCATATCCATGGAATGGATGGCTTCCTGAGCAAGAACTATCTCATCTACTATTTGACGTCCTTCCACATAACCCCCTTGCTCTGGGGAAATAATCTTATGCAAAAGAGGCTTCAACCTTTCTGCCATTATTTTAGTAATGATTTTGAGAAGAACATTACATAAAGCAATAGGTCTAAAAGTTGAGATATGATCAACCTCTTGAGCTTTTGGAACAAGAGTAATATAAGTTTTATTGATAACCTTCAAAATTTCTTTGGCTTTCCTGGCTTCTTCCACCACCTCTAATAAATCAACATGAAGGATATCCCAGAACTCTTGGTAGAACTCAATGGGAAAACCATCGGGACTCGGGGTTTTCCCTTTTTGCATTTTAAAAACTACTTGTTGAAGCTCATTGATAGTAATAGGAGCAGTCAAAATAGAGTTCTCCTCGAAGTGATAAGAGAAGGGATTGCTTGAAGAACATTTTGTTGTGAAGCTGAGTCAAGAGGAGTAGCAGCAAAAATATTGGAAAAGTAATCAACAACAATAGAGTTCATGCCATCCCAAGTATAAACAACATCTCCAGAATCTGATTTTAAGGAAGAAATAAAGTTGTGAGATCTTCGAGCTAGAAGAGATTTGTGGAAGAAATTTGTGTTTCGATCTCCTTCTTTGAGCCATTGAATTCTAGATTTTTGCTTCCATAAGATTTCTTCTCTTTTTTCCCATTCCTCTAACTGAGTTGTGAGTTTAATTTCATCTGCACTTCTCTTCTCTGTGAGGCCATCTAAACGGATTTTCTTATTCAAATTTTCAAGATGAGCAATAACTTCATGTTTTTTTTATGAACATCCCCAAACTCTTTCCAGTTCCAAGTCTTGATTTTGGATTTAATGTATTGCGAGTCTTTTGGCAAAACAGAACATCTTAGTCCCATGCCTAGGTTTACCTTCCTTCCACCATTGTTGCACATGAGGTCTGAAGGAAATGTCTCTAAGCCACATTAATTGAAAACGAAAAGGAGAGAAACTCACATTGGTTTTCCACATTTCCACCATGACTGGCCAATGATCCGAACCAACATTATTAAGAGTCTTCACTTTAGGAATGTGACCATGGATTAAGAAATTTTTAGAGAGCAAAAACCTATCCAATCTCTCCATTATACAAGCTAAGCCTTGCCTTATGTTAGACCAAGTCATAAGGCCATTATCTGGTTGGATATCCACAAGATGGAGGTTTGCAATATATTCGCTCATGAGGTCAGTGCTTTTGTCCAAATTTCTATTTCCCCCTCCTTTTCTCATCCAGAGAGAGGATGGTATTGAAATCTCCTCCGATCAAGATCCAAGCTTCAGGAAAATGAGAGATAATATGAGTAATATCCTTCCACTATCTTCTTTTTTCCTCCAAAGAAGTCGAAGCATAAACAGTAATGCAGAGCATAATCTGGTTGGAATGTCTACTTTGAATAGCTATAGCCAACAAACCCCAACTGCCAACCATATGGTGAATAACTACCTCTTTTGGGTTCCAAAGACAAGCAATGCCACCAGAAGTCCCTTGGGAACTGAGGGAAACCACTTTTCCAGTTGGCCAAATTTTACTGGCAATTGAGTCCATATCCTCCATTGACATCTTTGTTTCTTGAAGGAAAACAAGATGTGGATGATTTATCTGAATCATTCTTCTAATTTCATTTTGTTTTGAAAGACTCCCTTTGAGTCCTCTAATATTCCAAGTGATGATCTTCATTAATACCAGGGCTAAAAAATTTTGGGAAGGGCATTAATCTTACCTTCCTCTACAAGCTTTTCACCTTCTTTTACCATATGATATTGATTGGTCTTGCGACCTGCTTTTTGATTAGAATCCATCTTCAATTTTTTTTCCCTGTTTCTTGACTTATTCCAATTGAATCTGAGATGGCTTCTAACCTTGAAGAATGCTCGTACATAGCCAAAATTTTACTAGATGGTTCAACGGAGTCTATATTGGGACCTGCATTATTTGAAGTTTTGACATTTGAAAGATTGTTTTTCTTGTGTAAATTTTCTCCCTTTTTTTTATGTTGAAAACCTTTGATTTGTTGGTTTGTCTCTGAGTTCTTCCCTTCATATTTAAATTGTGTTTCTAAGATTTCAGTTTCCATTATTTCCTCTTCCTCACTTGGGACATCATTTGTGGAAAGGATTTCAAACATATTAGCAGATGACTTTGATTGATCCTTCATAACTAGTTTTTTTTTAGTGTTCTTCTTCTTAGGTATTTGGAAACCTGCTGAGTTTATATCTTCTTTCTTTTGATCAGGAATTTTATTTGGGCAAGCACTGGCCAAATGACCATATTCATGGCAAATTCTACAATGAAAAGGAATGTTCTCATAGTCCACTACTTGCTCCCAAGTGTCTTCCCCAAATTGTAATGTGATATTTTTAGGTAGGGGTTTGTCAAAATCCATTAAAACACAAATTCGAGCATAAATAATATGTTCAAAATTTTGAGTACAATCAACTGTCATCATAAAAGTTCCTAAAGAGTTTCCAATTGAAGAAAAAATAGTAGGATTCCAAAATTCAATAGGGAGGCCAAAGAGTCTAACCCACACGGGAGCTATAGAAGGCATCTCTTCTTCGGCTTTAAATTTAGTATGCCGGGGCTTCATGAAAAGCCCTGCCCTTCCAAAAAACCAAGGACCCCCTTGAAAAGTTTTCTCTCTATCTTCATTATTAGCAAATAAAACAAGAAAATAACCATTTGGATAAATAGAGATTTGTAACTCACCTTTAGTTTTCCAGCTTTTTGCAGCCCAGACTTTGAAAGCAGATAGACTCGGACGAAAACCCACGAACCGACAAATTAGTCCTCTTTTTTCCAAATCTTCAATACCAGTCTGAATGTTACCCATATCAAGCTTAACAATAGGAGTTCCATCAGTTGCTTTAAGACATCCTGACTCCATTTTCCTGGGATCAATCTTAGGCATTCTTAGAGGTTTATGGGAAGCCCTAAGATTGATATTAGCATTGGGCTGAGGTTGTCCACCATGAAGGGCATCCCTAAAATTCATTTTTGGGATGAAGTCTTCAAAATTCTTACCCTTGACAGGGGTTTTCATAGTAGAATTATTTTGTGGGTGCACCTTAGCACCAGATTCACTTGAGATATGAGCCATTTTTTGATCAACTACTTGAAACTTGTTTCGTGATCTCTTTAATCCTTGCCCTAGATGTCGTGGAAAGGTATGGTTTTCACTTTTCTTTTGTGCAACAAATTGGAAGCCATTGTCACTCAAGTTCACAGTATGATCTGTTGAAAGACAAATTTCTAACCCATATTGGATCCCCTACAACATTTCTTGATAAAATATTGAGCATAAACCACAAAAATATTGGCCGCTAGGGCCCGAAGGCCCTAAAAACCAACCTCTGGAGCTGCTTGCACTCAACCCAGATGAAACCCTCGCATAGCCGCTTGCCAAATATCTCGTTCACACATAGGGATGCGCTAGGATCTGTGTTGCTCCAAATGATATGAAAATTGGTGGAGATGTTCTAGGGTTTTTTAGGCATCTACCCTCAAAATTTTAGCTCAATCCGAGTCTGGATGAGTGAGATATGGCCGAAACGAGTTCGGTAGTTTGGGCAGTCCTACGAAAAACGTCCTCTTCTTGTTGTTTTCATTTCAGATAGAAGGTTTTCTTATCAATTACTAACATCATGCTATTATTTTGAAAGGTTTAAGAAAAACAAGGAGCTTTTGAAGAGTAAGAACTAGGTTATGCATATTTTCCAAACCATTTATGCAAATAGTTATGAAGTAAAGACAATTAAACATATGCAACAGACAAAGAGGGAATTTTTCCACCAACCTAGTCATCTATCTCAACCCGAGAGTTTACAATAGCTACAAGGCTTTCAATTGAGGCTCAATATGGCTAGATTTTGATGATTATACCTAACCGAATGCATGCCTATATGAAGGTATCCATCAATTTTTACCCCAAGTTGCCTTAATCATAATTTCCCCAATCTCAAGTACCCCCGCTTCTGGTGGAGGATTCTATTTATTTCACCTATGAGTGTACCTGATCTTGCACATTTAGCAAATTATCAGTAGTACCATTCTCTTACAAATCAACTAAATATCGTATAGTTGGTTCAATTGCTCAAATTAGGTATTAAAGCATCATAGATTAATACATTATTTCTTTATGCTAAAAATATACCAGGGAGGGTCATGACATCCTACCCCCCTAAGACTAAAAACCATCTCGGGTGTTTCCAATTTTATAAAAATAAATATTATTACATTATATATTTATAAATAAAAAAGGAAAATATTTTTGCATATCATCTACTTTCTCCCAAGTGGTATTTCTTTCAAAAAAATGGTCCCACTAGATCTTACATTTCTCAAGAGTCTGATTCCACATAGACTTAGAATGGAACTCATGAATATTTACTGGCATCACTTCAATTGCCTATGGATTTACCATCTGTAATTTAGAAACATCCCACACATGTTCAGGGTTAGCAACATATTTCCTAAGCAAGGTTACATGGAAGGTGTCATGGATTTTTGACAGGTTAGGTATTAAAGCAAGTCGGTATGCAACCGAGCTAATATTCTCAATAATTTCAAAGGATCCCACAAAATGAGGTTCCAACTTTATGGTTTTGATAATGCTCTTCATAGGTTTAACCCTTAGAAATACTTTATCTTCAACTAAGTACTCTCTTGGAGTCCTTTTTAGATCAACATATTTTTTTTACCTATTGACAACTTATTTAAGTCTTTGCCTAATTACCTTTAACCGACCTTCCATTTCTCTAACCACATTCATCCCAATCACAACTCGATCTTCCAAGTTATCCCAAGACAATTGTGTTCTACACTTTTATCCATACAAGGCATCAAAAAGAGTTATTCCTAGGGATGAGTGATGCTCATTATTGTAGGTAAACTCTATAAGATGTAGGTAGTCTTCCCAATGAGACTTATGATCCATGCAGTATATGTAGGGCATGTCTTCCAGTACTTGGTTTACTTGTTTAGTTTGACCATCTATTTTAGGGTGGTATGTTGAGCTCATATTTAGTTTTGTGCCTACTGCTCGATTTAGGGATTTCAAAAATTCATAAGTGAACTTGGAATCTCTATCTAAAATGATCACCTCAAAAATCCATGTAATTAAAATACCTCTTTGTAAAATATATTAGCCACTTCTTGAGCATCATCCTTGATGTTCCCTGGTATGAAATGTGCAAGTTTAGTCAATTTATTGACTACTACAAGGATTACATCATGTTGATACATGGTCTTGGGTAAACCTATTATAAAGTCCATAGATATGACCTACCATTTCTACATAGGTACATCATGTGGATACAATTGTCCTACAAGATGCTTGTGTTCTACCTTAACTTTCTGAAATTTGAGACATTGAGCAATAAATTCGATAATATCCTTCTTCATTACTACCTAGAATAAGGTTCTTTTCATGTTTTCTTGCATTTTGGCCCCTCCAAGATGGGCAGAATAAAGAGATATATGGGTTTTTTGCATTATTAATTTCCTTAAATCACCTGGTTTTGGTATGATGACTCTACCTTTATAGCATAGAAGGTCATCTTTCATGCCAAATTCCTTATTACCCTTAGGGTTTTTGTTCATCCTAGCTTGAATTTCCTAGTAATACTCATACTGATATTGCTCTTGTCTCTCTTGATCCATCATATCCATATGACTTCTAGTTATAGCTACTATGTATTTCCTTCTACTTAAAGCATCAACAACCTTATTCTCTTTCTCTTTTATGTACTCAATTTTAAATTCATACTCAATAAGAAACTCAACCCATCTTCTCTGTCTTGCATTGAGTATAGGTTGGGTAAATATGTACCTTAGACTTTGATGGTCAATCTTTAATTAAAATGGCCTTCCCACAAAGTAGTGGCACCAAGCCTTTAGAGCATGCACCACTGCAATTAGCTCTAAATCATGTGTAGCATAATTAACTTCATGCTTGTTGAGCTTCCTTGGAGTATATGCTACTATTGAATCTTCTTGAGAGATTACTCCTCCTAACCTTTCCAATTATGTGTCTGTGCATACTAAAAAGTCCCCTTGAGGGTCAGAAATATTCAGTATTGGTACGGTAGTGAGTTTATATTTCAGTAATGGAAAGGTAACTTCACATTTTTTTGACCACTTGAATTTCTTTCCCTTCTTCTGAAGGTTAGTAATTGTCACAACAATGTTGGAGTTATCCTTAATGTAACATCTATAGTATCTCATTAACCCCATGAAGCTTTGTACTTTAGTTACATTAGTATAGGATGGCCTAAATTTTCTCTAGATCCACAACAATTCCTTCCATTTATATGATATATCCAAGATATTATACCTCTAAAATGTAGAAATCACTCTTGGCTAGATTTTCATAGAGTTGATTTTCCTTTAACAATTCTAACACGATCTTGATATGTTTATCATGCTCCTCTTTGTTTCAAGAGTATATTAAGATCACCTAAAAACACAAGGACAAACTGATCCAGGTGCCTTCTAAACACACTATTCATTAGATTCATGAATGAATCTAGGGTGTTAGTCAGTCCAAAGGGTAGAACTATAAACTCATAATACCCATACCTAGTCTTAAATATCATTTTGTGAGTATCCTCCTCACGTATTCTTAATTGGTGATACCTTGACCTCAAGTTGATCTTAGTGAATATTTTGGCATCTCTTAGTTGATCGAACAAATCTTCAATTATAGGTAGGGGTATCAGTTCTTGATGGTAGTTTTTTATAGCATTATGTAGTCAATACACATTCTTAAAGAGCCATATTTCTTTTTCATGAATAAAACCGATGCACCCAAAGGTGACACACTTGGTTTTATTAACACTTTCTATAATAGCCCTTGCATTTGAACCTTTAGTTCTTGCATATCGATAGGATTCATACTATATGGAGATCTATGAATAGGTTATGCTCTTGGTATAAGATCAATTGTGAAATTAAATTCCTGCAAAAGAGGGATTCTAGGTAAATCCTCTAAAAATACATCCTTAAAATCTAGTAAAATTGGGTGCTTTCCTAGCACCTCTCTCTTTTGATCATCTTCCACTTCATTGATTTTTACAACATACACTATCCTTCATTTCTTGAGGGCTTTATTCAATTACATATTCGACAATATCTGGGGTTTTAATACCCCCTGCTCACTATGAATTCTCAATATTTTCTTACCTTGTTTCAAATAATCGATCCATCTATCTTGGAAATTTATCAAGGTTTTATGGGCCTCTAACCAATCCATCCCTAGGATCACATCGAAGGCATGAAGTGGAGCTACATATAAACAACCTTTGGTGGTACCACTAGCTAAATTAATTTATACCATTGGATAACACTAGTTTACTGAGTAGGTTTACCCAAAACTATACTCTACATTCCATCCATGGGCCAAATATCCTGGTCTTTTCGACATATTCCTTCCTAAAATAGAAGAAATAAAACTATTTTTGGCCCCACTGTCTATTATAATATTCACTTACTTATTAAAAATCTTACCTTTTACAAGCAATGGGGTATCTTGCCCATCTAATTTTTGTTTTCTAGTTACAGCGTAGATTCGATGCTTAGGTTCCTTTCCCTTGGCATTGGATGAACTTGGCCCTGGTTGGTGCAGACACTGATTAACATAATATGGGCCTCTACAATGGTAACACCCATCCTTGGGTCCTTTCTTATTTTCATTTTTTATTCCCCTATCTTACTTACTGGGGCTAAAGTTTGTGATTTCTAAGGGTGAGGCTTTACATTGATGCGATTATTATTGGTTTTTTTTTAAGTTTTTCTTAAACTTTCCCTATTTCCCATTATTTCTCTTCTCAAAATTTTGAGGGTTCTTGGTCTTTCAATCCTCTTCCTCTTCCTATTTCAATAATCCTTGACTATTCTTATTCCTCAGTGCCTGTCGGTATTGCTCAAATAGGGCAACATAGTTGAATTGCAAGTGATATTTCACTTTCTTTGCCAAGTCATACATATTTTGTAGTTATTTAGGCTCACGCATGTGTAAATCATGATTCACTCTATATTCTAACCCATGAATAAATTTATGAACCCTCGTCTTCTCATCATAAGCAGGCACATACTTAAGTAACCAAACCAACTTCTTATAGTATATCTCCATTATTTTAGTTCCTTGCCAAAGGCTAGCAAATTCTTCAAACTTTAAGGCATAGAAGTGTTATGTGAGAAACATATTTTTGAAGATTTCAACAGAATATTTCCATTTAATATCAATAGGTTCAAACTTATTCTTCTTATAATAGGTTCCCCACCAATCTAAAGTAAACTCTTCTATGTTTATCATGGCCTAAACTATTTGGGTTCCTAGGGAATAGCCTTTTACTATAAAATAGACTTCTAATTTTCTTAGCCAGGATTCAACTGCATCCCCTTCACCTTCTCTATAAAACTTAGAGATACAAAATTTTTTTAGATCCCTAGTCATTTCCTTTTCTAGAAGAGATCTATATTGCAACTTCTATGTAGTTAGCCCATCAGCTTAATTAACCTCTGAGTCTCTAGCCTACCAGTTGTGATTTGCAATAGTTTCTAATATTTATCTCATATGATCGTGCATGGCAGCAACCGTAGCAATGATATATTCTACCTCTCTGTTATAATTTTTCTATCCCCATCCTAGATCCCTTCTTTGACATTATTTTTTTGAGTTTTTCTAGGTGTAGGCCTCTCTTTTCTAGTCTTAGGTGGCATTTTAACCTAGTTACAACCAAGAAAAATATTAGGTTACAACTTCACTTGGATTGTACCTCTAATTTAAGCCATAATACAAATTTCTCTTGCTAAAAGCATCAATAATCTAATTAAGATGATATTCCAAGGTTATGATATAATATTAATATCAAATCCCATACCAAGATATCATAACATTCATTAACCCTTGGGGTTAATTCCCATTAGATTCCAACAAGTAGGGCATTCTAGGTCATCCTAGCTTTAGCTCATACTTTAAGAAAGTCTTAATTGGAGACATATAAATCCCTTTAGCACACAATAATATCTATACCCTCGTACCTAGAGCTCTCTAAAATTTAGCTACAAGAAAACACACATAAAAGAAAGGAATTCATAAACCCCTAATCGACTTCTAATTGATCTATTGTTTAAATCCCCTAAGTTTCTCAAAGATCTATATTTCACTAGATACCCTAACACAAGTCCATCTATGTAGGTGTATTATGTGTTACCACAAATAAGTTTATCCCTCTCATCACTCTTTATGAGCTAAACTTATCACCTTCAATCAATCAAAGGTATACACCCATCACCATACCATACACAAGTTAATCTATGTAGGTATGGTATGCATATTGTGAGTTAAGCTATCCATTTTTTCTCCACAATGAGCTATCTTAACTCAAATGTAGTCTTTCCATAAAATTATATATCATTCTCCCTAAGGTGTCTTAATTCCTTAGGTCCACTAAGTTCACCCTAAGGGGTCTCAATCCCTTAGGTCACCCTTTAAGTTTACCCTAGAACTCAATACTTAAGTTTTTGTTGTTTTAACAAGAAACATGAATAGTTCTAGATACTAAATCTAAAAATATATATAATTCATTAAGCATGTAAATGATACTATAAATGAAGCACCATTTGAAGAGAGGAAACATTGATTGAAAGGAATTTAAATACAAAACATAGATAGTTCAAAATAGTAATTTGAAGTTACATATTCCAACAATCAAACATAAATTACATACAAACAAGTATGGTAAATCCTCCATACTATTAAAGAATAATATATTAAATCAATTTCATCAAGGAAATCTGCCCACAATATAGTCTATTTGAGCATAGTAAAATATTTACAAGTAGAAAGCAAACTAGTGCAATGGTTCCAACTACCTCTTTGGTCCTCCTTCTCATCACGTTGATGTTGCACTTCAATGCAATCTCATTCCTCATTTAGATGTTTCTCTTTCTCATTGGACTCTCCTATTTTAACATATCTCTTCTTCTCTAGAATTTCTATATAAAATATCTTCTGAAACCTAGACTTGGCTCTCACTAGGCACAATCAAGGTAGCTTTTTTCAACAAGGTCTTCTCACTGCTATCTCCTTCAATTGCTACAACCTCTCTCACCAAATACTTATCATGGATTTCATTAAGTCTACCCAATGTGGCTATGATACCACTATTATAAAATCTCCACCATTCTCAAAGAATAATTAATCACCAAGACCAATCAATAACTCAACAACATGCATAAATCAATCCTCAACAATGAATAATAAATACATAGACATCTTTATTTAAAATATACTAAAGCAATGCATAGATGCAATGCTTATTAGAATACCTATTACAAAGCTTTGTCTTCAATATATACATACAAGAATAAGTTTGGAAAGCATGGGAAATTATCAAACCACATATTGCATACTTTATATTTTTATATCTTAGAAAAAACGACATATTTTTAGCAATGTGTGGTGGACCCTTTTTTTTTTAGAACCAACCCTCTTGTTCTTGTTAGAGGTTTCTTGATCTATTCTTTGTTCAAGGAAGAAAATAAAGGGTCTGGTGATTTTTTAATTGTGGTTCTCTCCTTACATGTAAGTAATTTTGGTATTCATGAAATGGAGAAGAGAATCTATTATTTAATGTAGAAATAATAGTAACTAGTCACCCTTATTTCTATGGTGTAATATTTTGATTGCTTAAACAAATTAAAGTGTAGGTGTAATCATTTCTTCATTGATATCCATGTTAAGAATATCCATAGGATCCTAATATGATCCCATTAGAAAAGAAACTTTACCACTTATGGCTTACAAATATTTTTGTTGCCTTATTTTAAATATTGTGTACTTCTTATTTAGAGCTTATACAATCTTGTTTTATATAATCACTTATGTGGCATCAACATGCTATGGAAAAGATATATATTTTTTCATGGTGGAATTGGTAGCCGCCACGAATCCAAGTAGGCTGTACAACTTTTTATGGCCACCACAATATTCTGCACAGTCTGCCCTAGAAGCCGCCACACAAATCTTCGCATAGTCCGCCCCTATAACCGCCATGTCATAATCATTTTAAACCTTTTACGCCATTGAAAGCACCAGGAAAGGGACAAGCGTGCAGTCCGGTGAGGCCCAATATTTGAACCTTGGATCTCTGCCCCCCTTATGGGGTTTGGATGAACCAATTGGTCTACACCTCGGACCTATGAAAAAGATATTAGGAAAAATTATCTATAAATTCTTCAACTAATATTTTTGGTAGTGAATATGAGTCGACCAAACTTATTTTTTTACTATTTTTATGTTGCTCATATATGGTCTTATGTGCTTCTTGGTTGAAAAAAAATCATTGATAAAAAGTCATGAATGTTGTTTGGTTTGGTAGTATATATGATATCAAATTAGAATTTTTTTAAAATAATTTTTTGGACCATAAATTCCAATGATACTTTAGAAAGATGGAAATAATATTTTTTTGCTATCAAAGAGAGAGCTTATATATGTCTCTATAGAATTCATTTTACTTGTTATTGATGTGTAGACCATAATCCATCAAAAAAAAAATTCTTGACAATTTTCATAGTTTCTAAGACATGGTATAAAATTAATAAAGAAAACTTGAGAATCCATAATATCCTTGGAATGTGTGATGAAAGTTATAGGCTTGAAAAAATGGTTTCTAATATTTTTTGATAGCCCAAAGTTCCTTGTATGCGACTCTATCAACTGGATAATACAGATAATTTTTTTTTAGATTCTAACACAATTACTTCAAATTAGATATTGTTACTTGTATAAAAAAGGATATCATAAGGTATTACTATGCACTTGGTGTAATTTCATACTGCAAATATTTTTAGACAAGTCAAAATAATCTTGGTGATTCTATTGATATTAGCTTAGTTAACATAAGATAAATTATCTACCTTCCTCAAGGTCTTTGATGAATGTTACTATTGGTCTTGACATGCACTTAATATTGAATGATAAAGGTTTATTGAAAAATAATGAAAACCGATTATTAGATTTTTATTACGATACATTTGTTTGAAGATAATAATCAATATTTCTTTCCATCAATTGAGCTTAGTTAAAAATCCAAGTGATTTATTTTACATTGGCAAGAAAAGAATATTTTTAGATAAGAAACTTTATTTCAATATTTAATATTTGATATTCCTAAATAAAGTCATTTATAGGGATATAATGAGGCTCTTACTCAAAGAATATATTGTCATCATGTAATAGTTGTAGTTATTTTAAGGAATAATTGTTCCAGTCCTAAAGTTCCATATATTAACATGGAATAGAGAAGAAAACTAATAATTTTTTATTCAAATATCAAGAATGGATTTTCCAAGTTCAAGGCATCATTCTAAAAGGATTGAAAGAATATTTCCTAGGTTCATTCCTAGTAGTTGTTTTTTCTTTTGATTATGGTAGAGGGAATGGTTTTTGAAAGGCTTCTTAAACCTTTTACACTTCCTTTCATAGATAAAACATTAAAGCTCTAGAACTGAAACAAAAAAAGAGGAGAAAAATACCCAACTTAGGAGCCACATAAAAAGGCTTCATCAACCAAGACTACCTAAAACATATTACTAAAGACCCATAAAAAATACCACTATTGAAAAAAATTCAAACAAAAAGAGACCAAACTTATCAACAAATTAGACAAAGGTAAGATCAATCAAGTTCAAGAGCCACCAATTCCATTTCCACATGTGAACTCAAATAAATCCATTGTCTTGACTTTGCTTCCTTTAATGAATACAACTATGTGCTTAGAAGGGGCATTGATATCCCTTACATTCCATAAGGTAACTTTTATTTTTTGGGTTTGGATTGTTGATTCTTTTTACCACCCAGGTCTAGAGTTGTTTGGGTGCCATTAGCAATTTCCACCTCTATTTCTCTCTATCTAATCTCTTGATTTGTTGGTCTCCTAGATTTGGATATAGAGCTAATGTTTATTGATCCTTTTTTTTATTCCTAGTTATTCTACTATTTGTTGCACTTGTTTTGCCTTTCCTTGGCCTTATGTTGCATAGTATAATCTCCTTAGCCATGCCCTAGAATGATATCTCAAAATCATTTTCCCAAGGTAGAACCATAGAGATTATCCGTAACACAAAGGTATTTATTTAGGTTAGATGAATCAAGAGGTAAAATTTTCTCACATGTATCAATAGGATCGGGTAACACATCTCCCAAAAATACAAATGAGTTGGACTAAATAATTTCATTCATAGAGGTAGAGGGGAGTAAAAAATTAGGGTATACCTAGATATTTGCTTCCAAGATTTCCCCTTCCTTCATAGATGGTATTTTTGAGTCTAAAATTGAGGCTTTCTTATCTTATTTATGACTCGTTATCTTCTTCTTATGAGCACCTAAATATCCCTCCTAATACTTCTTTAGGTCTAATGACTCCCTTCATTTCTAGACTTTACACGGGTTGCTTTCCTTCTTTTTATTGGGACAAAAATCTAAAGTGTGCTCTAATTCCAATCAAAGTGCGAAGGTTAGTTCTCATATTTGATAGCCTACAACCAAGTTCCTATATTAGAAAGGAGTTTAATTGAGTAAGTAATATCTATTTCTAAGTATACTTTCACACAAATTTTCACATAGATCAGTATTGACTTGGCCATGGTTGTAGATTCGATGGCTACCAAATCCTCTATCTCCTTCACTATCCTCATGAGGATCTTCTCATTCAAAAACTAGAAAAGCAAGCCTAATAGTCTAACCTAGTTTGGTTCTTTATAAATTCTTTGTGTATTTGAATCAAAATCTAGCCCCCAATTTCATAGAAACAACCCTCATTAATTGAAAAACCATGGACCTCCCCAAAGGATATGATCAACATCTTCATCGTAGTTAAGTTTAACCATTAAAAAGCATTTTAGTAACACAACAATATCCATGTGCCCCATAAGACACCATTTCATGAATACCTATTTTTATATAGATTCCAAGTGTGGATGAGCCCCTAAAAACTTTCCCACCAGATTCATCACACCTTAGGCCATCATCAAATTGGTTAGGGAAGAAGGAATACAAAGTGTACCCTATTTCGAATATAGATCAAAGTGATTCACCATATTTCTAAAATTCCTCTTAACCACATTAAACCATGGCCTATCCCTTGGGTAAAATGACTTATATAGGTTCTTGGATCATGTTGTGGACCTATCGAAAGACCCACCCTTAGATCAAATTCTAAGGCCTGCAAACCCTTGTTTGTATCACTCACCTCCTTGTTGCTACTTGCCATTATTGGGGCTTGCTATGGACCTAACGAAAGACCTACCCCTATATCAAAACCTGGTTTAGGTTGTCCACCTCCTTGTCACTTCTCATAATTCCTAAGGCTTGTTGTACCATCCCCAGATCAAACCCTAGGGCCTATAAACCTTGGTTTGTGTTCACTCATATCCTTGCCACTTCTCACCATTCTTGGGGTATTTTGTGGGTCTATTAAAATATCTACCTATATATTAAACCCTAGGGCTTACAAACCATGTTTCATTTCACCTACCTCCTTATTGCTTCTCACTATTCTTGGGGTGATGTTCAACAAATTACAATGATGATTGTCATAATGTTGGTCTAGATACTTCTCTAAAATAAATATTTTTTGTAAAAAGCCACACTTCCATTCATTAACTCATCCATGATCTTCCTCATTGTCATTTATTATCATTAGATATGAAATCCCAAAAAGGCTACAACATGGTAGGCAAGGAGGACTCAAGCCCAACAATCTAGGTTGGGAGAGTATATCTACCTCAGATATAGCTTGAGAGGGTAGATTTGCACTAAATCTAGCATGAATGAAGCCTACAAACAACATATTTGATGTGAACATGCAACAACAAGGTCAAAGAGGCCTAAGGAAAATAAAATATTATTCACATTCCTAGTAGTTGTTACTCGATATTTTTATATTGCTTTTGTCTTTGGATTAACTTAGGTGATTCATTAACATTGTAGGATTTTTTTTTTGAATTTACATGGTGGAATCGGTAACCACCACAAATCCGAGCAGGTTTTCCAGATTTTATGGCCACCACAGTATTCTGCATTGTTTGTCCTAAAAGCTACCACATAGTTGTTCGTGTAGTCCACCCTTATAACCACCATGCCACAATCATTTTAAACCTTTTACATCACTGAAAGCACCAGGAAAGGGACAAGCATTCAGTATTACGAGGCCCGAGATTTGAACCTTGGACCTCCACCCCCCTTATAGGCTTTGGTTGAACCAAATGGTCTACACCTCGGACCTAACATTATAGGAATTGACTTGTATAATATTTTATTATTATTATTTTATTTACAATTCAATGAATTACTTTCTTATTGACTATTCACATAAGAGCATAAGTCCAATGATAGTTTTTTTATTGATTTTGTTATAATTTTTAGAACACTAAGGAGGAGTTTATTATTTTTTAGTTAAATATGAACAAATGATGTATTATATCTATAAAGGAAATAATTTGGTTTAAAATATTTCTTGCATATTTTATGCTTCACTAGGATTCTCTTACAATTCCTTATAATAACCAAAGTGTAATAAATTTAGTAATGACTAACAATCACATTGAACTCCATCATGATTTTGTTTATTAGAAAATTGTTTTTCAAAGCAACTTCCACTCTTATTTTATCTTTTTTTTGCTACTGATAAATAATAAGGTTTTGAAAGGGACCCTTCCCTTTTACAACTCCTAGAAATCCAAGAATAATAAATTAATCAATGTAGGCACAAAAACAACTCATCTTCTTGCAAATCAAAGTCTACATTTTCTGAATAATACAACCTTTTTTGACCAAAAGTGCAATAACCATAACAATAATAGTAACCTGCTCTTCTACATTTTCTACATCTTCCATCTAAATAGGGTTTTGAAAGGGATCCTTCATTTTTACAACTCTTGTAAATCTAAAAATAATAAATTAGTCAATCTAGGCACAAAAAATATCTTATCTTCTTACAAATCATATTCTACATTTTCTAAACAACGTCCATTTTCTACGATAAGAATGTTCCATTTGTTTTTTTTGTTTTTGTTCATTCTTCTAATTTTTGCAATGTCATTTTTCATTTCCTTGACCAATATGGTTGGATCCATAAGGATCTGATACAGGATGGTAGGAACCTAGGGTTCCTAGCACATAAAATGATAAATAAATAATAAATAACCTAAATCTAAAAGAATCACCTTTTGATATTGTCGAGAAGTCCCTTCAATAAATTATATTATATTTTATATTCATGGATGATCTTGAATGAATGGCTTGAACAATCATATATACCGACCTAACCTTAACCATCATGTCTCTTCACCACAATGGTTCATAATAATTAATATAATTAATTATTATGACTTATGCTAAGCCCAATAATATAATATAATAATTAATTAATAATTAATTATTATATTATAAACTATACTACATGATATTAAATTATTATTATATTATTATTATTAATAAAGGTTAGGATATAAAATCCTAACATGCCACCCTTCCTCGAAAAACTTTGTCCTCAAAGTTTAGAAAGACTGGGAAAATAATCTTCAGCACTTTATTCTTTGGAAGGCTCAGTTTGTAGGGTAGATAGTAGCATTGTGGACTTTGTTGATAACAGTTACCATAGCTTAATGAAATCCTGGCACAAACCTTTAATAATATATTCCTTAATAATAATGGGAATTATATTATTTTTGTGGGCTACTTCATCGAGTTGCTAGTATTCAATATTTGGCAATAAGAGAGGACTATACGAGGCTTGTAGCATCCCAACAACAACAATATTTGGCTTATGAACACCCCTCGATAATGGTGCAATAGCTATCTTTTAACATTTGGTACGCATTTGTTGTATGTGCTATCTTGTAACGGTTTGTTTTAGCTTGTTGCTTCTTAATTAACTTGTGTCTTCTTGATCAAACATCTCCATTCCTTACTCAAGGAGGCCAATAATGTCGTGGTGCTTTGAATGCTATGTTCTTTATCCTAAATTTTAGCAATTCAAGAAATAAGCACTGCATAATACACCTTATAGGATTTGTTTCGCCACAACAACTTAGCAACACTTCACCAAACAATCAATATTTGGGTCAAGAAAGAACGCTCTTGTCCAGTAATCAGTACACGATGTAAGGTTGAACAGTATCATGTCAGTCAACCAAACACAACTTGAATTAGTTGTTGTACTAATATTCTTTATTTCTCTAGCAGTCTTGTATTTCCAGTTGTAATAAATGTCTTCCAATTGTTATTTACCTCTCTTAAATGGTTCGATTACTTCATTCGTAGTGATAAGACACTGCACTCTCCGTCCAATTTGACACAACTATAATTTTATTACCGTTAGCCTACTTTGAACTTCCTCCACATGCATTGAAAGTATCTTGTAGTGGTTCGTTCTCTTCCCTAGGCACGTAGATATTTTGAAGCTCTCTCGTTTGGCAATTTGGTAGCAACTTTTTTTTTTTTAATGACATCGTACGTAAAAAATAGACCTCCTTTTAATGCTTTCAATCCTTAGGGTTTAAAATGGCTAGTCAATTGTTTCACCAATCAAATGTGTTGGCTAATTTAAGAAATTAGGGATTCTAAAATATTGCAACCACATGATTAATTCGAAGGTGATGAACCAATATATCTCCTATGCTCCTAATGTTTTACTGCATATTTGAAACATAATTCCAACCACTTGTTAGTTTATCTTTAGTAGTGCAACTTTGACTAGCTATATTTTCAGCATTGCTGGCATTTCCACAGGCCCACCCATTAATAAATGAACTACTGGTACTAGCATGGCTTCATATGTTTCAAAATTTGTAGTTAGAACTATTTCGAAAAACCTGATAATCAGGTAAATTTGGAGCTGCCATAAGATTTATCCGTTCACCCTAATAAATATATGATTCAATATTCATGTTATTTTGGTCAGATATATTTCCCAAATCAAATATTTATGTCATTGGATGCATTGTGGTCCTTTGGCCTTGCATTATACCCTGTAATAGTCTCTTCCAGGTCCAAAATTTGGGCAACAAATGATGTTGTTTATAACATATTTGTAATTAATTTCAACCTGACATGTCACATGTGTCAATCATTTGAACAACATATTGTTTTTTGAAGCTGAGTAGCAATATCATATCCACCAGCGATTGTCTTCTATCATTTTTCGTAAAATAATCTTCTAACAGACAGTGTTGTGGAAACTCTCGAAAATGTGACCGAGTGTTTTGTGATCGGGAAACAAATAAAATTTTCACCAAATTTTACGGGGGGTGGTTCATGCGTTCATGAAATTTTTCCTTTGGAAAAGTACGAACAGAAGAACATCCTTATTATCGGGTACACTCTTCCCCTCATTAACAATGACTGTTCCCAGATTTGGGGAGAAATTGAGGTTGGGTTATATCGCTTGATAGATATATTCTTTGATCTTCTAGAACCCACACGTTGTGACCTCCCTCGGCTCTTATAAGAAAAAAAAATACGAGACATATGAGAGCTAGAAAACAGGTTTCCTTTGTTTGATGGATGGGTGTCCAGGATTACCTGCGATCAAAATTTTTCACTGCTAAGACTCTAAGAAACGCAGTTTCAGAGCTCCAAATGGATAAATACAATAGGTAAATTTCCACAGCCATTGCTAAAATCAACATTGTGTGTATCCAGATATCCAGACTACCCATTTGATGGATTGTGGTCTCCCAGTTCTATAGAATTCCTAAATATAATGAGTAACATGAACTTCTCCACACGAGTGGCATATGATGAACCATCATCGCTTATCATACAAACTGAACAAATGAGCTACTTCAGTTGCCACTTTCTCCAAATCATGGAGGCCATTTTGACCAATCTCGTTGGCAGGCGTAAGTTTCTATTAATAAGATCTTTGCGGACAAGGTTATAGAAGTTATAAATCCAGAAGTTGATTATGTTTGGGTTCATAATTACCATTTCATGGTATGTTAAAATTATGGATGATATTTCCAACTAGTTATAAGTTGCAAGGAGAGAATGCATTTCCAGTTGCAGTGCTGCCTCGAAATATGAGTACTAAACTTTCTCGCTTTCTCGATATGAGTAAGTGTTGGGTGGTGCGTCTTCCCAATGAAATTGGAGAACTATTCAATCTAGAAGAGTTATATTTGTCTGGGTGTAATCTAATAGAGCTTCCTCAATGTTTGGGTAATCTTATCAAGCTGAAAGTTCTTGACATCGATGAAAATGATATAAGTAGTTTTCCAACAAATTTTCATCAGCTGAAATCACTAGTACATTTATGTGCAGACCAAAATGACAAACTTGAGGAATTGTCAGCCCTTTCAAATAGTCTCATTAAACTTAATATCTATTTGTTGTTGTACAAATCTGTAAGAAGTGTCCACCATTTCACATTTGAAAAAATTGAAGGTCCTTGATGTCTCTTTTTGCACAAGTCTCACGAAACTTCCATCGTTGAACTCCATGTATTCTTTTAAAAAAAAATTCACATTGTGTAATTGTGGTATCTGGGAATTGCCATCTCTTCTAGAAAGTCTTGTTGATCTCAAAGTTGCACACTGCTACAATCTACAAAATTTTTTATCTTGTTTAGTTGGTTGGGCATCAAATGTAGAAGTTGGTGGTGGCCAAGGAGGTGGCCTCTCAGAACATAGACGCCATGTGATTATGTATGCATGAATCTCCTTTCTATTCTTCAAAGTAGATACATCGGTGCATATGGATAGAACACTCGAAATAGTGACTGAATCTGATTTCAAGTATGTCTTTTCTATTTGACAGAATAGGTCAATAGCTTTACAACAACATTTTTTTGGGTATAAGATTTCAAAAATGTTCTTGTAGTAGCACACGAATTCCAAGAAAAATGTACATTGTGGCCGTACTTAGTTTCCCAGCTACCTGTAATTATTTTTTGTATTGAAGTTTTTTTATGGTTTTTATAATTTTTATTCGGAAGTGGAATAGGTATTTTTTGGAGTTCTATGGTTATGGGCTCATCCAGAGAAACAATTAATTTAGGGTTTGGAGCAATATGTTCAGTTGCATTTTTTTCATTCTTGGGAAGAGCAATGGGTACCAATTGGGATTTCATGGCTACAGGTTCTTCCTCCTCTACCTGAGATTCCATGGCTAGGGTCTCCTCTTGCATTTCCATTAAATATTGTATAATATGATCAGAACGTTCCATTTGTTTTTTTTGTTTTTGTTCAATCATTCTTCTAATTTTTGCAATGTCATTTTTCATTTCCTTGACCAATATGGTTGGATCCATAAGGCTCTGATACCAGATGGTAAGAACCTAGGGTTCCTAGCACATAAAATGATAAATAAATAATAAATAGACCTAAAACTAAAAGAATCGCCTTTTGTATTGTTGGGAAGTCCCTTCAATAAATTGTATTATATTTCATATTCATGGATGATCTTGAATGAATGGCTTGAACAATCATATATACCGACCTAACCTTAACCATCATGTCTCTTCACCACAATGGTTCATAATAATTAATATAATTAATTATTATGACTTATGCTAAGCCCAATAATATAATATAATAATTAATTAATAATTAATTATTATATTATAAACTATACTACATGATATTAAATTATTATTATATTATTATTATTAATAAAGGTTAGGATATAAAATCCTAACATCTTCTTGCAAATCAAAGTCTACATTTTTTGAATAATACAACCTTTTTTGACCAAAAGTGCAATAACCATAACAATAATAGTAACCCGCTCTTCTGCATTTTCTACATCTTCCATCTAAATAGGGTTTTGAAAGGGATCCTTCCTTTTTACAACCCTTGGAAATCTAAAAATAATAAATTAGTCAATCTAGGCACAAAAAATATCTTATCTTCTTACAAATCAAATTCTACATTTTCTAAACAATACAACCTTTTTTGACCAAAATAGTAATAGTAACCCACCCTACATTTGCACCCTATGTTTAGCCAGGGCATTCATACCTTGAATATTCCAATATAGAAAATTTATTTTGTATCAAGTTGAGGAAGTTTTCTTCCTCCCAAAGACAAAATTCTTTGCTTCCCATCAACTACATCCTTAGCAATGGCTCTGGTTCTCAATTCCTAAATATTGGGCCTTCCTCAAGAAACTAAAATTCCCAAATCAACCTTCTTATATTTCCTTCTACTTCTAGCAAAAAAAAGGATAACATTTTCCTCCTTTTCCAACTCCAAATCACTAGTAGAAGTCCATTCTCCTCCATCTTCTTCATCCTTATACCCCTTCTTAATATTGTTAATATTTTTATTTTTTTCTCTCATAGCAAATCAATATCACCTTCTTCTAAAACCCTCATTTCTATTCTCTTTTCATTTAGCCCTATTGGAGAGTGTGGCTCTTTTTCAGTATTCTCTTCTACGTGCAAAGAATGTTTTTTTTCCTTTTCAGTCAAAGCCTTGGTCACTAGTTCATTAATACGTCTAGGTTGAGTTTCTAGAATAAATTTTCCCCCTCCAATAATAAAATTCCCATCAAGGGTAGAAATAACCTCAAATCCATTTGAATATGGAACCATACTACTTTCAGCAATTTCTTTCTACCCCAAAACTTCTCCTTGCTTAGTTTCCATTTTTCCAAAAACCCTTAAAGGTTGTCTAGTTCTCTTATTCATAACTTTCTCCCTAGGATTTTTTGGGCATGTTTTCCAAATATGCTCTATCCTTTGGCAAAGGTTACATAAGGGAATGGGAATTTCATATTGAATCTCTTGTTCTTATTCCTTGTAATCTAAAACTAGCCTAATGGATTTAGGCAGTGGTTTAGCCAAATTTGCTTGTACACAAAAATGGGTTGCTATCATTCTGGTCTGAGATTTAGTAGATGAATCAAAATCAATTATTTTTCCAAACACTTTATCTATCTTGAGAATAATATTATCATCCCAAAATTCCATTTGAATCCCTAGTAGACTCATCCATAACGACATTGATTTAAGAGTGGTTGTGGTTGTATTAAATCCCTGGCTCAATATTTCTAAAAATAACCCTCTCCTCCAAAAAAACAATGTACCCCTCAACAAAACATATGCCATATCCTCTATATTTTCAAATTTAAAGAAAAAAAATTATTAGGCAAATCCACCACTACTTCTTGTCCCATAAGTTTACATTTATCCTGAAACTAGTTCCTTATTGTATCTAAATCCGGTCTATTGCCCAAAAAAATTTTGACCAAATAATATTTTCCTTTCTGAATCACTTTGTTAGCCAAAATTTTTGGGATCTTAAGAGTAAAATCCTGGACCTTAAGAGTAAAATAATTTTCTTACTAATCTAGAGATAAAACAAATCCCTCTTCTTATGAAGTTTGACCTCTCTTCAAAACATGTGCCCAAAAAGTGCCTCCCTTTGACCTTTTTACTATTGTTGAATTCAAATCTACTACTCCTAGATCCAAAGGGTTAGAATCTCTCCTATCCACATTCTTAGGAGATATATTGTAACATAACCCTCACCTATCTCCTTTCCTTATCCTCTTGTCCTTGTCCCTTCGTTATTCCAGTGTTCTTTAGCTTTGGTGATTTGCCAAAAATAATATTCTATGCATTCATGGTAAGGATTTGAAGCATTGATGCACTCTAGATGAACCCATTGCTTTTTCACAATACTAAACAAGAGGCTCATTGAAAACCTATCCCTCTATTTCTCCTCCATATTTCCACATATTTATCTCAAGTACAACTTAAGAACTTCTCTTATGTATTCTATACAAAGCCTATCATCATAGTTCCACTCTTATTTTATCTTAAAAGACATAACTTAAAGAATTTATTTTAATATTATAATACTTGAAGGCTAAAAATATATTCATTATAATAATATAAGTAGTTATGCAATATTATTAACCCTAGCCCCCAAAAATTTTGAGGACTCTTAAGTATATCAATATTCAATTTTATTTAAGATATATGTATAAATTAAATATTAAGTATTTGATTGTTTGTACTTATAATTAATTTTTATGTAGACCTCAAATAAAGTTAGACACTCCTCATTCAATTATGAATAAAATATTTATGTTTAAAACTATTTCAAAAATCCAAAATAGATATAATATAAAAATAGTTTAATCTTTTATGTCGAGAGTCAGTGTGAGTGGAGCAAGTTTGAATGAGGAGTGAGAAGGAAGCATGAATAGGAAGCAGGAAGTGGGAAGTATAAGGACGAAATCATAAGCAAAGTGGAGTAAGAAGTGAGCTCCACTTTTTCTTGTTCCATATCTTAGAAGAAACTCAAAAACTAAAGGATTCATGAAGAAAATATAGGTAACATAGAAGGAAAGTTATTTTTGAGAGTGCTTACTAGAAGGTTACCCTAGTTGGAAGTAAGGATACCCTGATTAGCAATAAGAGGAAGAGTGAATGTATGGAAATCTTATTCATGTAGTAGATACTACATTGAAGTGATTATCAAGAATGAGATGATTTAGAATGATATAATGGTTCTTAATACTAGAGGGTTAATATGTAAGTTCCATGGATATTGGCTACTTTTTTCAAGATTTAAATTTGGATCAATGGAAGTAGGGATTGAATTCAAACTACCCCATGAATTTTCTTTAGAAAGGATTTTTCCTCATTATATTCTCTAGTTCAAAAATAAGGGATAAAATAATAGATTATGGCCCTTGGTTTAAGGGTAAAGATGCATTATATTTAAGACCATTGAGTGAAAAGTTTCTATGGAGAGAAAATTAAAAGGATTATGGTGTTGATTAGGATTTTTGGACTTCCTTATCAATGCATAAATAAGGATTTTTTGAAGAATATTGGCATTACTCTAGGGGATTTTATGTAAGAGGGATCAACTAATAAGGAGATAAGGCATGTTGTATACACTTGAATATGTATTGCTATGGATATTTTAAAACCTTTACCATAATCCATGGGGATTAAATTTGAATCATAAGAATAGGATCAACAAGTGTATTATGAAAACATTCCTTTCTAATTCGCAAATATCATGAGACTAGACACATGGAAAGATATTTTAAAGTGAAAATTATGGAGAAAGAGATGAATTTTTTTGGCTTAAGGTAAACTTCAATATGAAACAAGGAGATCATATCATAGTAGAAATTGGGTCAAGTCAAGTATTCTCAACTCCTACGGAAGTAGTTATACAAATCCTTCTAGCATCATCAAATGAAAAATTCCATTATAGTTCATTGAGTAAATCATTAGAAGAAAAATGATACAAGGGATGAAGAAGTAAAATGCACAAGTTCAAATACAAGATTTAAAGGTGCAAGAGAATATGGGGAGGTAAATTTTAAATTGAATAAGTTGAAGTATGTCAAGCTTAATCTAGGTAGATCATCTTTACTTTCCTCAATTAGAATAAAATATTCCCCTTGTAATAAAAATGTTAGTATAGAGTGTATCCATTGCACTCTAGGGTTTCAAGAGTAGCATAATAAAGAAATGCATATAGAGGGAATCCATGGAAAATTAGATTTTTCAAAGAATCATAAGAAAATAATTACTATGAAGGATTATCCTTGCACTTTAGGGTTTTTGAGAAAACATAAAGAAGTGTTTATGAGGTTATTCCTTACATTTTAAATTCTTTAGGATAATATAAACCTTTAGAAGATAAATCTTGTTATGAAAACTTTGGAAAAATAGAAGATATTGATGAAGATGAAAGTGTTGATAGGAATGGATAAAAGAGAGGAAGGTCATCAAAGCATGAACAAAGAGAAAATGAATCTTAAAGGGATATAAATTTGGGAAGTCGAATAACAATATCACAAATATTAACAAGAAGTGGGACTAAGCCCACAAATAAAAATAAAAAGTGATGATGAAAATGATATCATGAAATATTAGCAATAGGAATAAGACCCCTAAAAAAATTTATTAAGGAATTAATAAGTTTTTATAGTCCTAAATTTATTTTAGGAAAATAAATAAAATTAAATAGTGAGGAATGTAAGGATGCTTTTAAAAATATTTTGAAGATGGTTCATTGGGGTATTGCAACAATATGAGACAACCAAAAATAGAATGGAGAATTTTTAGAAGCAAAATATAACTGGGTTATTGGACTAGTTTGCAAGAAAGAGGAAAATATGAAATTTGGGGTGATAAATGTATATTCTTCAACTATAGTCACTCTTGGAAGAACTTTAACATATATTTTTTAAATGCAATGATGATTCATAATTTCATTTGTGGATTCTTGAGGTGACTTCAAAACAATTCTACCTCCTTTGGAAAAGGAGGGTGGTACTCCAATGACCTAAATCAATGCAATATTTTACTTTATTTGTCAATTCAAATGACCTTAGTATGTTAGTCCTTCACATTTTCAATATACATGGGATAATATATGTAGTGGTCAAACTCATATAGTATAAATATTGGATAGATTCTTGTTATCCAACATATGGTTGCAAACAGAGTATACAATCTCTTTAGATATTTTATTACAAGTAGGATCAAATCACAAACCCATTTTTTTGACATATGATTTAACCAATAATGGTCATCCAAAGCAATTTTTCTTTCTATATATGTGGCTCCAAGACCCTTATTTCTTTCATATTATTATGTTATGGTGAGATGAATCAAATTTGAAGGACCATATATGTATAGGTTTATTAAATAGATGCAATAATTAAAGGAGCAAATGAAGATTTGGAATGCCAAAACTTTTGGTCATATTTTTAAATAAAATAAAGAAATTGAATCCAAGCTCAAAAATTTACAAGAGATAGTAGAAATCAATGAAATAAGTGAGGGGTCATGATTCTTATGTGAAAGAAAAATAATTACTTTCTCATTATCATAATGCATTGAAAAATTAGGAGTTATATTGGCTCCAGAAATCTAGGGAGAAATGGCTCAAGGAATGAGATACAAACATAAAATTTTCATGTTATAAAGTCGCATAAAAAATATTTTAATTTCAAGTGGAATAAATATTGAGAAAAGATAATATATAAGGAAGAAAGCAATTAATTATTTCAAAAATAGTTTATAAAATACTAGGAAATATAAGGAGGTATATGATAAGATTTTGTAAAATATTTCATCAATTATCACACAGGGACAAAATGAAAGCTTGATGAAGAATATATCTATGGAGGAGCTACATGAAGTAATTTTCTCTTTCCATCCTAACAAGGTACCTGGACCCAATGGATTTTTTGTGATTTTATTTCAAAAAATTTAAGATTTATTATAAAGTTATATGTTGTTTGTGGTTGAAGAGGCTTAGAAAAGGAAGACTCCAATAAGTGAGATCAATGTTATTTTGATTACATCAATTTTTGTGGGTGAAATTTTGCACCCTTCACCAACTCTTCCCTTCAGGAAATGATTCCCTTTGTTCAAAAGGATTTTACCAAAATTTTATGAATGTTGATGGACGAGCGGAAGAAAAATAGTGGTGATAAAAGTGATGGGCATATACAAGCTTCAAGCGGATGGTGGATCGTTTATACAAGTGGTACAGATAATGAGGCAGGCAAAACATTTGCCCTTTGCCTTGGGAAAAAACATAAAAAATGCTTTCCCATTCATTGGGTGAACTTTTCTAGCAGCCAACGAGTGTGGATATGTCACACGTCCCCACCCATAAGAAGGATAGAAACTTCCATCCATTTTTGGGCAGAAGCTACAGATGCAAATTGGGAAAAAGTTTGAGCAAGTGACCACCCTCCTCCCTAATGTCCCTGTCAGAGGAAAAAAGGATAAAGCAAGCACCCATCCAAAACATAAAGCTCTTGCTATCACTTGAAATTCAAACAAAATATGTACTCATTACCAAAGTAGTCCAGTACCAAGTGCTTATACATAAAAATGATAGATTTGAGGCACGCTGCTCCAAAGGTGGTTAATGATAGTCATTCACCACCAAACCTAAGGATTGTTGATCGAGTAAAAGGATGAGGTAGATGGAAATTAATGAATTGGACATAAGTGCTAGTAGTTTCAATGGCCCATATCAAATTGAACGCATTTGTCTCCTTCTAGAATATCATAGCCATCCAGAGGAATAGTGTACCAGGTGAGTGCTTGTCAATTCAAGTATTTTCTTCATGCCTACCACCATTAATGTTAAAATTTTAAATTTAATACAAAAATACCAATAAATAGTGGAGTTTTGGTCATTCCCAAGGGTGGATATTTAGCCATTACAAATCATATGTAAGGTTCTCACCACTATGTAAATATAATCTTAGCATTGTTTGGTCTTTGATTTTGTCTTTATTTATATTATTGAATATGTGAATGTTTATTTTTGCTTTGGTCATTTAAGTAGTATCATATTATTCTACAGTTTGGATTTCGTGGGATTCACTTAGTGGCTCTGGAATTCACATTCATAACATGGGTTGGGGGTTCATTTTTTCTAAAGTTGGTGGGATGGAAGCACTCTAATTCTACATTCTATATTTCATGCACCCATTCGCCAGTTCTGGAATTTACACTCTGCTCTTCACTTCGAAGTGACCATTGAAGACACCATTGGTTGATCTATTAGGTTCTAGGTTTATGTTTCTTCCTACGATACAATGTCTGCATGTGTCTTGATGTGGCTATACCAATCCTTGTGAGTTCTAGCTATAGCTATTTTCCTATTTCTTTCTCCCTTTTTTCATTTTTCCACTTTGTGACTTTAGATAGTTGGAACCACTGTAGAGGAACCAGACTCCTCCAAATATCGATCACCCTATCCCTACTTGGTGGTCATTCAATGTTGGTGTAAGTTTACCTCCATCGTCCACACGATGTTGGATCTTCGATCAACAATTTTGGTGACTCTATTGGGGAAATCATTGAGTTTCCATGTTTTAGGAATTCAAATTTTGGTGATACTTTGATTTACCCATATCCTCTCAAAATCACATGTGGCTCTAACTATGTGGTATATATAGATAATGAGATCAGTCACCTTCCTTTGTTGAAGATCCAAATATTTTGGAGGACTCAAGGTTCTATGAACATCCTAGACCTCACTAGTGGAGAAAGTATGTTCATATGGTGACTCTGAAACTAACAGGATATTTAAAGACCAGTGCCACTATGAACTTCTTACACTGGAATGAATTTGGTCCCCTCAGTCTCCCTGATCGACATGATATTATAGAAGTTGCCTTTGATGCCTTAGCAAAATATGATGGCCTTAGGGTAGCTATGAAGGAACATCTTGAAAATATGGATTCTCTGGCCATCCTTCATAATATCATGCATGAGGATGTAATGATCAGGTTGTTGGTCGCATCTCTTGAGAGTAGAGCATGGCTCTAGTAGAAGACCCTACAGCCTAGGAGTATCTCTATATGGGTGGATTTGGTAGAGCTTCTCATGGATATATTTAGCAAATTGGAGGATCTCTTCCAACATCTGAATCAATTCACATTTATCAATAGGAACCCTCTTGAAAGTGTGGTAGAATTTAAAGTTGGAAGAGGATTTCATGACAAATCCTCCCAACATCTGCCTAGGTGTATCTATTCTACATTCAAGATCTTGGCCTTGATATCAGCTTCCTTCTATACTAATATGGGAAAAATAGATTCCTGTAACTTTATGAGGAAGCCATCAGAGTCGAGCAAGTTTTGATGTGGAGGTTCCATTCAATCAATTTCTTTCAGGAGCTGGTGCTAGATCACACAACGAGCACATATCAGGAGCGAGTGTGCCACAATGACCATATCCATGAGGACAACATGATATATCAACCCCATAATCAGTTGATTATGGGTAAGGATGTGGATGTCCATGAGTAGGAGAATGATCTAATGGTGGAGAAGGAACCAACAACAAGATTGGCATAATTGGCTAATATAAAAAAGAGACAACATCAAAATTTTATCCTTGGTAGCTCATCACTCAAAAGATAGAATATGATAAAAAAATTCATTGCCACCCTAGGTTTCAAGGGCCTAAATGACCAAATTATCAAGAAAAATAATAATAAATATGATTTCATCATAATTTTGAATCAACATGGATGGTCCCAGAAGCAATATAAATGATGCCTTAAATACAAAGTAATCTCTTATGACCACTACAGATTCACAGGATAATTTTCATAAAACATCCTGGCTCAGACATGCCTGTCACACCAAAATTTTGAGGCCTGTAAATAAATCTGCACACTATGTGTAGCCAATGTAAAGGGATATAAATTTTTTCAAGCAACCATCAAGGCAGTGAAACCCTATAAAATGTTACCACCTGGATAGGCACCAAAAAGCATCAAGAAAGGATTCCCTAGAAATTAGTCTAGGAAGTGTAACATTCCTCCTTCATCTCTATGTTATCTTCCTAGTTTTTAGTTCTTCTGTTTGTTGTTGTCGTGACCCCGTAGCCCAATGGATTCATCCAACGATTTTCAAGGCCTCCTAACTCACCCTCTAGAGCTGCAACAAGAAGCCTTGAGACTCATAGACACAAGGTAAGGTGAATATGCTATAAATAGATCCCTGTAGGTAGATGCATATGAGATCAGAAAGTGTAAACTACAAAATATGATTAAAAAAATAATGGCCTCCTGGTTGATAATAGTCAATAAAAGAGGATTATTACTAGATTGTGTGAAAAAGAAGGTCTAGGAAAGATGAGATAAAAAACAATGGCAATCTATCTGCTCTTGGAATATCTCAGATCCTCAATGGGTTATATTTAAAGGGATTCAATCTAGGAGAGTGCCTAATGGAGAAGGGTCTATGTCCTATCAGTTTCTATTGATAAACTTCAAATTGATTTTCCCCTCACATCTCCCCATTACCTCATCCTTCCCTCTTTTCCAAGTTTCTCTCCCCTTTGTTACTTGCAACTCTACGAGTTGGTAACAAAGGCTTATTTGTCTCAACTTTTTCCTATTGTCCCTTCTTCCCTTTTGTGTCCTTCAGTAAACTTTTCAAGAATTCGCTTGATGTTTCCACTGATTGTCTTCATGCTACTCTTATTCACAACAATCCTCTCCGTGTTTGCCGATTTGGCCCTGTTATTCCAAATTTATTTACTTTGTTCCCCCCTATTACTCTCATTGGTTGTACCCCTATTCCTTCTTCTCCACTCTTCTTTTTTCCATGTTAAGTGTATCGCTTCTCCTAGCATATTTTTGTGCCCAAAATCCCCCTTGTGTTGCATTCATATTCGTATCTTTCTTTCCTCTTTGTCCTTCCCTCCTCTTCGTCATCCCTCTATTTTCATTATTGTATTTCCTAATCCTTTTGGATTCCTCTTTTCCACAAGTTGTAAAATCCCTAAGAGTTGCTAGAAGTGTGGGTGAAATTTTACACCCTTCACCCACTCTTCCCTTTAGGAAATAATTCCCTTTGTTCAAAAGGAGTTCAAAATTTTTTTATGAATATTGATGGATGGGCGAAATAAAAATAGTAGTAATGATAATGATAGGTGAATACAAGAATTAGGTGGGTGGCAGATCATTTATACAAATAGTGCAGATAATAATGTGGAAAAAAAATGCTCTTTGCCTTAGGAAAATTCATAAAAAAGGTCCACCCATTCATTGGGCAGACTTTTCTAGCGGCCAACAAGGGCAGATATATCACACGTCCCTGCCCATAGGAAGGACATAAACTTCTACCCATTTTTAGGTGCAAGATGTAGATGCAAATTGGACAAAATTTTGAGCAAGTGATCGTCGTCCTCCCTAATGTCCCCACCGAAAAAAAAATGATAAATCAAACACCCGCTCGACATGCAAAGCTCCTACCATCGCTTGAAAATCTAATAGAAGATGTACTCATTATCACAATAGTCCAGTACCAAGTGTTCATACGTAGAAATGATAAATTTGAGGTGTGCTACTCCCAAGGTAGTTAATGATAGTCATTCACCATCTAACCTAAGGATTGTCGATCGATTAAAAGGATGAGGTAAAAAAATTAATGAATTGGGTAGAAGTGCTAATAGTTTCAAGGACCCAGATCAAACCGGATGCATCTACCTCCTTCTAGAAGATCAGCGCCATCTTGAGGAATAGTGTACCAACTGAGCACCTATCAATTCAAGTGTTGTCTTCCTGCCTACCACCATTAATGTTTGAATTTTGAATTTAATGTAAAATACCTATAAATAGTGGAATGTTGGTCATTCCCAAGGGTGACTCTTTAGCCATTACAATTCATATGTAAGGTTTTCACCACTATGTAAATATAATCTTAGCACTGTTTGATATTTGATTTCACCTTCATTTATTTTATTGAATATGTGAATGTTTATTTTTGCTTTGATCATTTAAGTAATCTCATATTATTATGCAGTCTGGATTTCATGGAATTCACTTAGTGGCTCTGGAATTTACATTCGTAACATGGGTTGGGGGTTTATTTTTGCTAAATTTGGTAGGATGGGAGCGCTCTAATTATGCATTCTAGATTTCATGCACCCATTCACCTATTTTGGAATTCACTCTCCACTCTTCACTCCAAAGTGACTATTGAAGGCACCATTGGTTGATATGTTAGGTGCTAGGTTTGTGTTTTTGCCCATGGTGCGATGTCTGCATGTGTTTTGATGTGACTATACCTATCCTTATGAGTTCTATATACGATCATTTTTCTATTTCTTTCCCTCTTTTTTCTCTTTTCCCACTTTGCAATGTAGATAGCTGGAACCACCATAGAGGAACTTGCCTCCTCCAGAGATCGACCACCCTGTCCCGACTTTACGGTCGTTCAATGTTGGCACAGGTTCACCCCCACCGTCTGCCACGGTGTCAGATATTCAACCAACAATTTCCAAGAAAGAGGAGATAAAATATTTTGATAGTTTTCATCCAATAACTCTTAGTAGTATGATTTATAAGAACATTTTAAAAATTATGGAAAATAAAAATCAAATTCATTCTAGATTGTGTTATCTTAGAGGAACAAGGTGATTTTGTTCATGGTAAATAAATTCTTGATGGTGTAATTTTTGCATAGGATGTCATACATTCTCTTCATTCCATGAAAAAACTAGGTATGCTTATGAAACTAGATATAAAAAAGCATATGATGGGTTTTCCTAGAGTTTTCTACATGATTATATCAAAAAGTTTGTTTTGAATGGATTAGATGTTGCTTTTGCTAGTTACTTTAAGTCATCTTGTGGAATATCCCAAGGTGATACACTATCTCCTTATCTACTCATTATTCATGTAGAGGCATTAGGGAGAGCTTTCTCAAAGGAAAAAATAGAAGGAAAAATCAAAGGTAATCAAGTTACAAAAAATGGCCCCTTCAAATTTCATCTCCAATTTGTTAACGATACTTTTCTTTTGGTTTGTCCTTCAATGAATGAGGCCATGGAGTTTAAATAAAAATTATCATGCTATGAAAAGTCTATTGAACAATTGGTTAATACTACAAAATCTAAGACTTTTCATTACCACTTTCCTAAATTTACAATGAATTATTATGAATATTTTAGGGTTTAAAATTGAAAATTTTCTATCAACATACTTTTTACAATGAATTTTTATGGATGTTTTAGAGTTTAAATTTAAAAGTTTCCATCAACCTACATGGGTATTACTTTGTCTCATAAAGTAAATAAAAAGGATCTTTGGATCTCTTGTTTAGATAGAATAAAAACTTGTTTGGTAGATTGGAAAGGTATGTTCATAACTATGGTAAGAAGGTTACAACTCATAAAAACTATATTACAAGCCATCCCTATTAATATGATGTATCTTTCAATTTTGTAAATAGACATAGCATTGACAATTGATAAAATTTGAAGAGACCTTTGTAAAGGATGTGAGGAAAAATGTAGGTTTTCTCTTTGTAAGTGGATAATGTTTGCAAAGCAAAGAATATTGTTAAAGCAGGCTTGCAGAATTATAGAAATTTATGAGTTTGGCCTTAAGGAAAAACTTGGTTGGATATTGTTCTAAGATCAAAGAATGAACTGGATAAAAACATCACTTCAAAAATGTATAGGTTCTCTATGCAATAGAATTATTCGGGAAAATAATCCTACCCAAAAGATTGTGAATATGGAACTTCATATTAGATAATTTGCAATTGATCAAGAAATATATTAGATGGTCAATCAATGAGAAAAGTTATGTAATTGGTTTGATGCTTGGTTGAAGCCTTATTCTCTTATATTTGATTAAAAATAATAACCATTGGCTTAAGCATGCCTAGATTGTAAAGTTCAAAAGGTCAAATATTATATTAATGTGAGTAAAAACTCTAGATCATGGATTTCTATTAGTAACCTGGTTGAAGGAGAGGAACTCAAACAAAATATTGATAAACTTGAGAATATGTTTTAAGATTTTTATTTGCTAGCATGAAAGGATGAGTTGTTTTGGAATCTATCAAAATATGATAGGTATTTGTTCAAGTTAGGATATGGGGAATTAGAGCAATCTAAATGTTCTACTCCAAAATATTTTTTGTCACTATAAGATCTCCCTAAGGCCTCAACATTTCTTTGGTTAGGAGTACAAAGTAAAATTCTTACAAGTATTCTCTAGTTAGGATTACAAAGTAAAATTCTTACTAAAGAGAGTCTAAAAAGAAGGGTTGTCATGGACCTTTCACATGTGCCTTGTATGAGAAAATTTAGAAACATCAAAAAAAATTATCATGGACCTTTCACATGTGCCTTGTGTGAGAAAATAGAAACATCAAACCATTTATTTTTTCATCCTCCCTCTGCTCACACCATTTGGGATTACTTTTTTTAAATATAAAAATATATTAGACAATTCCATCAACATTGAAACTTGATAAAATGTTGGATTAATTATTTCAAATCTAAAGCATTATGTATTCTATAGAAGATTTATCCTATCAGTATTTGTTTGAATTTATGGCTCAAAAAGAATAATAATTTTTTTTAAATAAATCTTAAAACCATGCCCAAGTTTAGCAATGTATTATTGTCTTTCTTATTGTTTGCATATATTAGACAATTCCATAGTTCATAAAATGTTGGATTAATTATTTCAAAGCTAAAGCATTATGTATTCTATGGAAGAATGGTCTTGTCATTATTTGTTTGAATTTATGGCTTGAAAAGAATAATAATAATTTTTTAAATAAATCTTAAAATCATGCCTAGGTTTAGCAATATATTATTGTTTTTCTTAATGTTTACATATATGGTGTTTATAATGAGAAAGTGCAAAAAATGGGTAACTACATGGTTACAAGATTTTAACATATATGGAAAAGTCATTTACAATAATGATATTAGAACAAAAGATTTGTTTCAATCTATGGTAAAATAAAAATGTCCAAAAAATTAAGCTTGTCAAAATTAATTTCAATGGTACTTCTACAAAAATTCTAGGAAAAGCCAATGAAAATATTTTTCAAAATAACGAATTCAAAATTTTCTTTCTTACTCATAATCATATGAAACTTTAACTAATAACTATACAAAGACCAAAAAAACATATTAGATTGAGGGAGATTCCCAAATTAACATTAATGTTATTAATAAAAATAGATGTGGAAATTAAATAAAAATATATATTATCGTTGATATTCATAATTTATTAGTGGAGACAACCTATTAAAACTATATAAAAAAATCAAGTAATAGATAATTTGGCAATGAGTAACAAATAATTTAGTCAACATATCAAGATGAAATTCAAAATTTTACAAGGCAACTGGTCAAATAAGATTTTCTTAGAAGCTTATTACAAACACTTTAAAAAGAAATGAAAATATCTAAGATAAAAAGGTATGTTTAACATGGTTTAATTGACCTAATAACAAATATAATTAGATTGGTAAATATCACTTAATTAAATTAAAAAAATTGTATTCTAAACAAATTTTATAGATTCTTTTTTATAAAAGGTTTTAGGTTGATTAAATTAAAAAGCTAGACAAATTAAGAAACAATATGTGACATATCATATAACTTTTGTTTTATAAAAGGTTTTAGGTTAGCTAAATAAATTAAAAAGGTAAAAAACAATATGTAAAGATTGTATATAAGGTATAAAACCATTCTAAAGTATTATAGGAGAGAATTTAAAATACTTTTAGTAAAGGTTTATTTTTTTATTCTTTAATTTAATTTTTTTTTTAAATACAAGATAATTTAAAAAGAAATTTAAAGGTTTATTCTTTTATTCTTTTATTTTAAAAAATAAGTATTATTAATAAGTTATTATTTTATTTTATTCTTGTGTTTCATCTTGGTTTTTCTTTGGATGTTTTTATTGCTAGATCTTAGATTCAGGACCCTTTCAAAACTTTTTTTGTAAAAGGTTTGAGGACCCTTTCAAAATCCCTTCTCATACCTAATAAAAAAAAATTATAACAAATCAAATTTTTGAGTTGTACCCTATTTAATATGAGGGAATTGAGACCCCTCATAAAAACTTGTGTAAAGTCATTGAATTATCAAATGGCATTAGCTCAACTAGTTAGATTCCTCAACATTGAAGGAGGAGACCTAGGTTCAAATCTTGCCAAGTGATACATGGATAATATTCAAGCTTTGTTGTAATACCACTATGTAGTGATGATATCCAAGCTTTGTTGTAATACCACTATGTGGTAATGATGTAATACAGGCTCTTGTGGCTTCCCTCTAGATAGTGGTAGACCCATATGGGACAACATTGTTGACCAGCTATGAGTGGCTCTTGAGGTTTCTTTCTAACCTAAAAGTTTTATGATATATTTACGTTACACTATATTCTTCTAGCAGGGGAGTGAACAACCTCATGCTCTTGGTGAGAGGTCATATTTTCAAATTCCTGCTCCGTCCATGGCTCCTTCTGAGGAATTCTGGATGGATATCCTATTTTCTAGGCTTGTCAAGCCTTTCCAATCTCATCTTGGTGCTTGGAATGTTGTTCGAGGACATTCTCTGCATTTTCCAAGGTTGTTTCAGGAAGGTTTTTTCTTGGTGTTCCTGCTTTGCAATGCTACCTAGCCAGATAATCTTAGGTTTTCTTCGACATGGGTTGTTTGGGGGACTTTATTTCTTGTTTGGTTCAGGAAGTGGGCCGACGGTGCTCTCTCGTATGATTTTTATTTTGGTTTTGGGAGGGGTCATGTGATTTTTGGTTTGTAGGGGTGGCTCTCTGTTCTTTCTTGAGCCTTCCTTTGTTACGGGGTGGGCTATTGTTTCTCTCATTCTAGATTGATAAATATCACTTAAATAAATTTAAAAATATATATATTCTAAACAAATGTTATAGATTATTTTGTATAAAATGTTGTAGGTTCATTAAATTAAAAAGATAGACAAATTAGAAACAATATGTGACATATTATATAACTTTTATTTTATAAAAGGTTTTAGGTTAGCTAAATAAATTAAAAAGGTAAAAAACAATATGTAAACATTGTATAGAAGGTATAAAATCATTTTAAAGTATTATAGGAGAGAATTTTAAATACTTTTAGTAAAGGTTTATTTTTTTATTCTTTAATTTCAAAAAAAATTAAATATGAGATAATTTAAAAAAAAATTTAAAGGTTTATTCTTTTATTTTTTTATTTTAAATTTTATTTTTAAAAAATAATTATTATTAATGTGTTATTATTTTATTTTATTCTTATGTTTCGTCTTGGTTTATCTTTGGATGTTTTTATTGCTAGATCTTAGATTCAAGACCCTTTCAAAAAAAAAATTGTAAAAGGTTCAATGACCCTTTCAAAATCCCTTCTCATGCCTAATAAAAAAAAATGTATATCAAATCAAATTTTTGAGTTGTACCCTATTTAATATGAGGGAATTGAGACCCCTCATAAAAAATTATGTAAACTCATTGAATTATCAAATGGCATTAGCTCAACTGGTTAGCTTCCTCGACATTGAAGGAGGAGACCTAGGTTCAAATCTTGCCAAGTGATACATTGATAATATTCAAGCTTTGTTGTAATACCACTATGTAGTGATGATATCCAAGATTTTTTGTAATACCACTATGTGGTAATGATGTAATATAGGATCTTGTCACTTCCCTAGATAGTCATATACCCAGATGGGACAACATTGCTGACCACCTACGAGCAGCTTTTGAGGTTTCTTTCTAACCTAAAAGTTTTATGATATATTTAGGTTACAATATATTCTTCTAGAAGGGGAGCAGACAACCTCCCGCTTTGGGCGAGAGTTCATCTTTTCAAATTCTTGCTCCTTCCAAGGAATTCTAGATAGATCTCCTATTTTCTAGGCTTGTCAAGCCTTTCCAATCTTAGCTTGGTGCTTGGAATGTTTTTCTATGATATATTTTGCATTTTCAGCGTTGTTTTAGAAAGGTTTTTTCTTGGTGTTCCTGGTTTGCGATGCTACCTAACCGGATAATCTTGGGTTTTCTTCAACATGGGTATTTTGGGGGGCTTTGTTTCTTATTTGGTTTAGGAAGTGGGTCGGCGGTGCTCTCCCTTATTTTTTTTTGGTCTTGGAAGGGGGCCATGTGCTTTCTGGTCCTTAGGGGTGGCTCTTTGTTCCTTCCCAAGCCTTGCTTTGTTTCGGCATGGGCTATTATTTCTCTCATTCTAGATTAGTAAATATCACTTAAATAAATTTTAAAAAAATGTATTCTAAACAAATTGTATAGATTATTTTCTATAAAAGGTTGTAGGTTGATTAAATTAAAAAGATAGACAAATTAGAAACAATATGTTACATATTATATAAATTTTGTTTTATAAAAGGATTTAGGTTAGCTAAATAAATTAAAAAGGTAAAAAAAAATATGTAAATATTGTATAGAAGGTATAAAATCATTCTAAAGTATTATAGGAGAGAATTTAAAATACTTTTAGTAAAGGTTTATTTTTTTTATTCTTTAATTTCAAAAAAAATTAAATATGAGATAATTTAAAAAGAAATTTAAAGGTTTATTCTTTTATTTTTTTATTTTAAATTTTATTTTTAAAAAATAAGTATTATTAATGTGTTATTATTTTATTTTATTCTTATGTTTCGTCTTGGTTTCTCTTTGGATGTTTTTATTGCTAGATCTTAGATTCAAGACCCTTTCAAAACTTTTTTTGTAAAAGGTTCAAGGACCCTTTCAAAATCCCTTCTCATACCTAATAAAAACAATGTATATCAAATCAAATTTTTGAGTTGTACCCTACTTAATATGAGGGAATTGAGACCCCTCATAAAAAATTATGTAAACTCATTGAATTATCAAATGGCATTAGCTCAACTGGTTAGCTTCCTCAACATTGAAGGAGGAGACCCAGGTTCAAATCTTGCCAAGTGATACATTGATAATATTCAAGCTTTGTTGTAATACCACTATGTAGTGATGATATCCAAGATTTGTTGTAATACCACTATGTGGTAATGATGTAATACAGGCTCTTGTCGCTTCCCTCTAGATAGTGGTATACCCAGATGGGACAACATTGCTGACCACCTACGAGCAGCTTTTGAGGTTTCTTTCTAACCTAAAAGTTTTATGATATATTTAGGTTACAATATATTCTTCTAGAAGGGGAGAAGACAACCTCCCGCTTTGGGCGAGAGTTCATCTTTTCAAATTCTTGCTCCCTCCATGGCTCCTTCCAAGGAATTCTAGATAGATCTCCTATTTTCTAGGCTTGTCAAGCCTTTCCAATCTCAGCTTGGTGCTTGGAATGTTTTTCTAGGATATTTTTTGCATTTTCAGGGTTGTTTCAGAAAGGTTTTTTCTTGGTGTTCCTGCTTTGCGATGCTACCTAGCTGGATAATCTTGGGTTTTCTTCGACATGGGTATTTTGGGGGGCTTTGTTTCTTATTTGGTTTAGGAAGTGGGTCGGTGGTGCTCTCCCTTTTTTTCGATCTTGGAAGGGGGCCATGTGCTTTCTGGTCCTTAGGGGTGGCTCTTTGTTCCTTCCCAAGCCTTGCTTTGTTTCGGGGGTGGGCTATTATTTCTCTCATTCTAGATTGGTAAATATCACTTAAATAAATTTTAAAAGAAAAAATGTATTCTAAACAAATTGTATAGATTATTTTCTATAAAAGGTTGTAGGTTGATTAAATTAAAAAGATAGACAAATTAGAAACAATATGTTACATATTATATAAATTTTGTTTTATAAAAGGATTTAGGTTAGCTAAATAAATTAAAAAGGTAAAAAACAATATGTAAACATTGTATAGAAGGTATAAAATCATTCTAAAGTATTATAGGAGAGAATTTAAAATACTTTTAGTAAAGGTTTATTTTTTTTATTCTTTAATTTCAAAAAAATTTAAATATGAGATAATTTAAAAAGAAATTTAAAGGTTTATTCTTTTATTTTTTTATTTTAAATTTTATTTTTAAAAAATAAGTATTATTAATGTGTTATTATTTTATTTTATTCTTGTGTTTTATCTTGGTTTCTCTTTGGATGTTTTTATTGCTAGATCTTAGATTCAGGACCCTTTCAAAACTCTTTTTGTAAAAGGTTTGAGGACCCTTTCAAAATCCCTTGTCATACCTAATAAAAAAAATGTATATCAAATCAAATTTTTGAGTTGTACCCTATTTAATATGATGGAATTGAGACCCCTCATAAAAACTTATGTAAACTCATTGAATTATCAAATGGAATTAGCTCAATTGGTTAGATTCCTCAACATTGAAGGAGGAGACCCAAGTTCAAATTTTTCCAAGAGATACATGGATAATATTCAAGCTTTGTTGTAATACCATTATGTAGTGATGATATCCAAGCTTTGTTTTAATACCACTATGTGGTAATGATTTAATACTGACTCTTGTGGCTTCCCTCTAGATAGTGGTATACCCATATGGGACAACATTGTTGACCACCTACGAGCGACTCTTGAGGTTTTTTTCTAATCTAAAATTTTTATGATATATTTAGGTTACAATATATTCTTCTAGAAGGGGAGCGAAAAACCTTCCGCTTTGGGCGAGAGTTCATATTTTCAAATTCCTGCTACCTCCATGGCTCCTTCCAAGGAATTCTAGATGGATATCCTATTTTCTAGGCTTGTCAAGCCTTTCCAGTCTCAGCTTGGTGCTTGGAATATTTTTCTAGGACATTTTCTGCATTTTTAGGGTTGTTTCAGAAAGGTTTTTTCTTGGTGTTCTTGCTTTGCGATGCTACCTAGCCGAATAATCCTGGGTAATCCTAGGTTTTATTCGACATGGGTATTTTGGGGGGCTTTGTTTCTTGTTTGTTTCAGGAAGTGGGCCGAAGGTGCTCTCCCCTATAATTTTTATTTTGGTCTTGGGAGGGGGCCATGTGCTTTCTGGTCCATAGGGGTGACTCTTTGTTCTTTACTGAGCCTTGCTTTGTTTTGGGGTGGGTTGTTGTTTTTCTCTCATTCTAGATTGGTAAATATCACTTAAATAAATTTTAAAAATGTATTCTAAAAAAATTGTATAGATTATTTTGTAGGCCCCTTTAAAAACTCTTCTTGTAAAAGGTTCGAGGACCCTTTCAAAATCCTTTCTCATACCTAATAAAATAATCTATCTCAAATCAAATTTTTGAGTTGTACCCTATTTAATATGAGGGAATTGAGACCCCTCATAAAAAATTGTATAAAGTCATTGAATTATCAAATGGCATTAGCTCAACTAGTTAGATTCCTCAACATTGAAGGAGGAGACCTAGGTTCAAATCTTGCCAAGTGATACATGGATAATATTCAAGCTTTGTTGTAATACCACTATGTAGTGATGATATCCAAGCTTTGTTGTAATACCACTATGTGGTAATGATGTAATACAGGATCTTGTGGCTTCCCTCTAGATAGTGGTAGACCCAGATGGGACAATATTGTTGACCAGCTATGAGCGGCTCTTGAGGTTTCTTTCTAACCTAAAAGTCTTATGTTATATTTAGGTTACAATATATTCTTCTAGCAGGGGAGTGAACAACCTCATGCTCTGGGTGAGAGGTCATCTTTTCAAATTCCTTCTCCCTCCATGGCTCCTTCTGAGGAATTCTGGATGGATATCCTATTAAAAAGATAGACAATTTAGAAACAATATGTAACATATTATATAAAAAAAAATTTATAAAAGGTTTTAGGTTAGCTATAAATTAAAAAGGTAAAAAACAATATGTAAATATTGTATAGAAGGTATAAAATCATTCTAAATTATTATAGGAGAGAATTTAAAATACTTTTATTAAAGGTTTATTTTTTTATTCTTTAATTTTAAATTTTTTTAAATATGAGATCATTTAAAAAGATATTTAAAGGTTTATTCTTTTATTTTTTATTTTAAATTTTATTTTTCAAAAATAAGTATTATTAATGTGTTATTATTTTATTTTATTCTTGTGTTTTATCTTGGTTTCTCTTTGGATGTTTTTATTGCTAGATCTTAGATTTAGGACCCTTTCAAAACTCTTTTTGTAAAAGGTTCGAGGATCCTTTCAAAATTCCTTCTCATACCTAATAATAATAAAAAAATGTATATCAAATCAAATTTTTGAGTTGTACCCTATTTAATATGAGGGGATTGAGACCCCTCATAAAAACTTGTGTAAACTCATTGAATTATCAAATGGTATTAGCTCAACTGGTTAGATTCCTCAACATTGAAGGAGGAGACCTCGATTCAAATATTGTTAAGTGATGCATGGATAATATTCAAGCTTTGTTGTATACCACTATGTAGTGATAATATCCGAGCTCTGTTGTAATACCACTATGTGGTAATGATGTAATACAGGCTCTTGTCACTTCCCTCTAGATAGTGGTATACCCATATGGGACAGAATTGTTAACCGCCTATGAGTGGTTCTTGAGGTTTCTTTCTAACCTAAAATTTTTATGATATATTTAGGTTACAATATATTCTTCTAGGAGGGGAGCGGACAACCTCTTGCTCTGGGCGAGAGGTCATATTTTCAAATTCATTCTCCCTCCATGGCTCCTTCCAAGGAATTTTGGATGGATCTACTATTTTCTAGGATTGTCAAGCCTTTCCAGTATCAGCTTGGTGCTTGGAATGTTCTTCTAGGACCTTCTCTGTGTTTTCCAGGGTTGTTTCAGGAAGGTTTTTCTTGGTGTTCCTGCTTTGCGATGCTACCTAACCAGAAAATCCTGGGTTTTCCTCGACATGGGTTGTTTGGGGGGCTTTGTTTCTTCTATGGTTCTAGAAGTGGGTCGACAGTGCTCTCCCCTATGATTTTTATTTTGGTCTTGGAAGGGGCCATGTGTTTTCTAGTCTGTAGGGGTGGCTCTCTGTTCTTTCCCTAGTCGTGCCTTGTTTCAGGGTGGGCTATCATTTCTCTCATTCTATATTGGTAAATATCACTTAAATAAATTTAAATAAAATGTATTCTAAACAAATTGTATAGATTCTTTTGTATAAAAGGTTGTAGGTTGATTAAATTAAAAAGATAGACAAATTAGAAACAATATGTGACATATTATATAACTTGTGTTTTATAAAAGGTTTTAGGTTAGCTAAATAAATTAAAAAGGTAAAAAATAATATGTAAATATTATATAGAAGGTATAAAATCATTCTAAAGTATTATAGGAGAGAATTTAAAATACTTTTAGTAAAGGTTTATTTTTTTATTCTTTAATTTCAAATTTTTTTAAATATGAGATAATTTAGAAAGAAATTTAAAAGTTTATTCTTTTATTTTTTTATTTTAAATTTTATTTTTCAAAAATAAGTATTATTAATGTGTTATTATTTTATTTTATTCTTGTGTTTCGTCTTGGTTTCTCTTTGGATGTTTTTATTGCTAGATATTATATTCAGGACCCTTTCAGAACTCTTTTTGTAAAAGGTTTGAGGATCCTTTCAAAATTCCTTCTCATACCTAATAAAAAAAAAAGTATATCAAATCAAATTTTTGAGTTGTACCTTATTTAATATGAGGGAATTGAGACCCCTCATAAAAACTTGTGTAAAATCATTGAATTATCAAATGGTATTAGCTCAACTGGTTAGATTCCTCATCATTGAAGGAGGAGACCTCAATTCAAATCTTGTCAAGTGATGCATGGATAATATTCAAGCTTTGTTGTAATACCACTATGTAGTGATAATATCCAAGCACCACTATGTGGTAATGATGTAATACAGGCTCTTGTGGCTTCCCTCTAGATAGTGGTATGCCCAGATGGGACGAAATTGTTGACTACCTATGAGTGGTTCTTGAGATTTCTTTCTAACCTAAAAGTTTTATGATATATTTAGGTTACAATATATTCTTCTAGGAGGGGAGCGGACAACCTCTCGCTTTGGGCGAGAGGTCATATTTTCAAATTCCTGCTCCCTCCATGGCTCCTTCCAAGGAATTCTAGATGGATCTACTATTTTCTAGGATTGTCAAGCCTTTCCAGTCTCAGCTTGGTTCCTGGAATGTTGTTCTACAACCTTCTCTATGTTTTCCAAGGTTGTTTTAGGAAGGTTTTTTCTTGGTGTTCATGCTTTGTGATGCTACCTAACCGAACAATCTTGGGTTTTCCTTGACATGGGTTGTTTGGGGGGCTTTGTTTCTTCTATGGTTCTAGAAGTGGGTCGACGGTGCTCTCCCCTATGATTTTTATTTTGGTCTTGGAAGGGGACCATGTGTTTTCTGGTCCGTAGGAGTTGCTCTCTATTCTTTCCCGAGTTGTGCCTTGTTTCAGGGTGGGCTATCATTTATCTCATTCTATATTGGTAAATATCACTTAAATAAATTTAAATAAAATGTATTCTAAACAAATTTTATAGATTATTTTGTATAAAAGGTTGTAGGTTGATTAAATTAAAAAGATAGACAAATTAGAAACAATATGTGACATATTATATAACTTTTGTTTTATAAAAGGTTTTAGGTTAGCTAAATAAATTGAAAAGGTAAAAAACAATATGTAAATATTGTATAGAAGGTATAAAATCATTCTAAAGTATTATAGGAGAGAATTTAAAATACTTTTAGTAAAGGTTTTATTTTTTAATTCTTTAATTTCAAAATTTTTAAATATGAGATAATTTAAAAAGAAATTTAAAAGTTTATTCTTTTATTTTTTATTTTAAATTTTATTTTTCAAAAATAAGTATTATTAATGTGTTATTATTTTATTTTAATCATGTGTGTTGTCTTGGTTTCTCTTTGAATGTTTTTATTGCTAGATATTAGATTTAGGACCCTTTTAAAACTTTTTTTGTAAAAGGTTCAAGAATCCTTTCAAAATCCATTCTTATATCTAATAAAAAAAAATGTATATCAAATCAAATTTTTGAGTTGTACCCTATTTAATATGAGGGAATTGAGACCCCTCATAAAAAATTGTGTAAAATCATTGAATTACCAAATGGTATTAGCTCAACTGGTTAGATTCCTCAACATTGAAGGAGGAGACCCCGGTTCAAATATTGCCAAGTGATACATGGATAATATTCAAGCTTTGTCGTAATACCGCTATGTTGTGATGACATCCAAGCTTTGTTGTAATACCACTATGTAGTAATGATGGAATACAGGTTCTTGTGGCTTTCCTCTAGATAATGGTATATCCAGATGGGACAACATTGTTGACCACCTACGAGCGGCTCTTGAGGTTTCTTTCTAACCTAAAAGTTTTGTGATATATTTAGGTTACAATATATTCTTGTAGGAGGGGAGTGAACAACCTCTCGTTCTAGGTGAGAGGTCATATTTTCAATTCCTACTCCCTCCATGGCTCCTTCCGAGGAATTCTAGATGGATGTCCTATTTTATAGGCTTGTCAAGTCTTTACAATATCAACTTGGTGCTTGGAATGTTATTCTAGGATCTCTATATTTTCTAGGGTTGTTTCAATAAGGTTTTTTCTTGGTGTTCCTGTATTGCGATGCTACATAGTCGAATAATACTAGGTTTTCTTTGACATGGGTTGTTTGGGGACTTTGTTTCTTGTTTGGATTAGGAATTGGGTCGACAGTGCTCTCCCCTATGATTTTTATTTTGGTCTTGGGAGGGGGCCATGTGCTTTCTGGTCCGTAGGGTGGCTCTTTTTTCTTTCCCGAGACTTACTTTGTTTTGAGGTGGGCTATTATTTCTCTCATTCTATATTGGTAAATATTACTTAAATAAATTTAAAAAAAATGTATTCTAAACAAATTGTATAGATTCTTTTGTATAAAATGTTGTAGGTTGATTAAATTAAAAAGATAGACAAATTAGAAATGATATGTGACATATTATATAACTTTTGTTTTATAAAAGGTTTTAGGTTAGCTAAATAAATTAAAAAGGTAAAAACCAATATGTAAAGATTGTATAGAAGGTATAAAATCATTCTAAAGTATTATAAGAGAGAATTTAAAATACTTTTAGTAAAGGTTTATTTTTTTATTCTTTAATTTCAATTATTTTTAAATATGAGATAATTTAAAAAGAAATTTAAAGGTTTATTCTTTTATTTTTTTATTTTAAATTTTATTTTTCAAAAATAAGTATTATTAATGTGTTATTATTTTATTTTATTTTTGTGTTTCATCTTGGTTTCTCTTTGGATGTCTTTATTGCTAGATCTTAGATTCAAGACCCTTTCAAAACTCTTTTTGTAAAAGGTTTGAGGACCCTTTCAAAATCCCTTCTCATACCTAATAAAAAAATGTATATCAAATCAAATTTTTGAGTTGTACCCTATTTAATATGAGGGAATTGAGACCCCTCATAAAAAATTATGTAAACTCATTAAATTATCAAATGGAATTAGCTCAATTGGTTAGATTCCTCAACATTGAAGGAGGAGACCCAGGTTCAAATCTTTCCAAGTGATACAAGGATAATATTCAAGCTTTGTTGTAATACCACTATGTAGTGATGATATCCAAGCTTTTTGGTAATACCACTATGTGGTAATTATGTAATACAGGCTCTTGTGGCTTCCCTCTAGATAGTGGTATACCCAGATGGGATGGTATTGCTGACCACCTACGAGCGACTCTTGAGGTTTCTTTCTAACCTAAAATTTTTATGATATATTTAGGTTACAATATATTATTCTAAGAGGGGAGCGGACAACCTCTCGCCACCTCCCACTCTGGGTGAGATGTCATATTTTCAAATTCCTGCTCCTTCCATGGCTCCTTCCAAGGAATTCTGGATGGATCTCCTATTTTATAGGCTTGTCAAGCCTTTCCAGTCTTAGCTTGGTGCTTGGAATATTGTTCTAGGAATTTCTCTATGTTTTTCAGGGTTTGTTTCAGGAAGGTTTTGTCTTGGTGTTCCTACTTTGCGATGCTACCTAGTCGGATAATCCTAGGTTTTCTTTGACATGGGTTGTTTGGGGGGCTTTGTTTCTTGTTTGGTTTAGGAAGTGGGCCGACGGTGCTCTCCCCTATGATTTTTATTTTGGTCTTGTGAGGGGGCCATATACTTTCTGGTCCGTAGGGGTAGCTCTCTATTCTTTCCCGAGCCTTGCTTTGTTTCAGGTTGGGGTATTGTTTCTCTCATTCTAGATTGGTAAATGTAACTTAAATAAATTTAAAAAAATGCACTCTAAATAAATTGTATAGATTATTTTGTATAAAAGGTTGTAGGCTGATTAAATTAAAAAGATAGACAAATTAGAAATAATATGTGACATATTATATAACTTTTATTTTATGAAAGGTTTTAGGTTAGCTAAATAAATTAAAAAGGTAAAAAATAATATGTAAAGATTGTATAGAAGGTATACAATCATTCTAAAGTATTATAGAAGAGAATTTTAAACACTTTTAGTAAATGTTTATTTTCTTATTCTTTAAATTCAATTTTTTTATATATGAAATAATTTAAAAAGAAATTTAAAGGTTTATTCTTTTATTTTTTTATTTTTAATTTTATTTTTAAAAAATACTATTATTAATGTGTTATTATTTTATTTTATTCTTATGTTTCATCTTAGTTTCTCTTTGGATGTTTTTATTCCTAGATCTTAGATTCAGGACCCTTTCAAAACTCTTTTTGTAAAAGGTTCGAGGACCCTTTTAAAATCCCTTCTCATACCTAATAAAAAAAATGTATATCAAATCAAATTTTTGAGTTGTACTCTATTTAATATGAGGGAATTGAGACCCATCATAAAAACTTATGTAAACTCATTGAATTATCAAATGGCATTAGCTCAACTAGTTAGATTCCTCAACATTGAAGGAGAAGACCCAGGTTCAAATCTTGCCAAGTGATACAAGGATAATATTCAAGCTTTGTTGTAATACCACTATGTAGTGATGATATCCAAGCTTTGTTTTAATACCAGTATGTGGTAATGATGTAATACAAGCTCTTGTGGCTTCCCTCTAGATAGTGGTATACCCAGATGGGACCGCATTGTTGACCACCTACGAGCGGCTCTTGAGGTTTCTTTCTAACCTAAAATTTTTATGATATATTTAGGTTACAATATATTCTTCTAGGAGGGGAGTGGACAACCTCCCGCTCTAGATGAGAGGTCATATTTTTTAAATTCTTGCTCCCTCCATGGCTCCTTTCGAGGAATTCTAGATGGATCTCCTATTTTCTATTATTGTCAAGCCTTTCTAGTCTTAGCTTGGTGGTTGGAATGTTGTTCTAGGACCTTCTCTGTCTTTTCCAAGGTAATTTCAAGAAGGTTTTCTCTTGGTGTTCCTGCTTTGCAATGCTACCTAGCCGAATAATCCTGGGTTTTCTTCAGAATGGGTTGTTTAGGGGGCTTTGTTTCTTGTTTGGTCTCGAAAGTGGTCTGATAGTGCTCTCCCCTATGATTTTTATTTTGGTCTTGGGAGGGGGCCATGTGCTTTCTGGTCCGTAGGGGTAGCTCTCTGTTCTTTCCCAAGCCTTGTTTTGTTTCGGGGTGGGCTTTTGTTTATCTCATTCTAGATTGGTAAATATCACTTAAATAAATTTAAAAAAAGTATTCTAAACAAATTGTATAAATTCTTTTGTATAAAATGTTGTAGGTTGATTAAATTAAAAAGATAGACAAATTAAAAACGATATATGACATATTATATAAGTTTTGTTTTATAAAAGGTTTTAGGTTAGCTAAATAAATTAAAAAGGTAAAAAACAATATGTAAAGATTGCATAGAAGGTATAAAATCATTCTAAAGTATTATAGGAGAGAATTTAAAATACTTTTAGTAAAGGTTTATTTTTTTATTCTTTAATTTCAAATATTTTTAAATATGAGATAATTTAAAAAGAAAACTAAAGGTTTATTCTTTTATTTTTTTAATTTAAATTTTATTTTTAAAAAATAAGTATTATTAATGTGTTATTATTTTATTTTATTCTTATGTTTTGTATTGGTTTCTCTTTGGATGTTTTTATTGCTAGATCTTAGATTCAAGACCCTTTCAAAACTCTTTTTGTAAAAGGTTCGAGGACCCTTTCAAAATCCCTTCTCATACCCAATAAACAAAATGTATATCAAATCAAATTTTTGAGTTGTACCCTATTTAATATGAGGGAATTGAGACCCCTTATAAAAACTTGTGTAAATTCATTGAATTATCAAATGGCATTAGCTCAATTGGTTAGATTCCTCAACATTGAAGGAGGAGACCCAGGTTCAAATCTTGCAAAGTGATACATGGATAATATTCAATCTTTGTTGTAATACCACTATGTAATGATGATATCCATGCTTTGTTGTAATACCACTATGTGGTAATGATGTAATACAAGCTCTTGTGGGTTCCCTCTAGATAGTGGTATACCCATATGGGATAGCATTGTTGACCACCTATGAGCAGCTCTTGAGGTTTCTTTCTAACATAAAAGTTTTATGATATATTTAGGTTACAATATATTCTTCTAGGAGGTAAGCATACAATCTCCCGCTCTAGATGATAGGTCATACTTTCACATTCTTGCTCCCTCCATGGCTCCTTCTAAGGATTTCTAGATGGATCTCCTATTTTCTAGGCCTTTCAGGCCTTTCCAGTCTCATCTTGGTGCTTGGAATGTTGTTCTAGGACCTTCTCTATGTTTTCCTAGGTTGTTTCAAGAAGTTTTTTTCTTGGTGTTCCTGCTTTGCGATGCTACCTAGCCAGATAATCCTAGGTTTTCTTCAACATGGGTTGTATGGGGGGCTTTGTTTCTTTTTTGGTTTAGAAAGTTGGCCGAAAATGCTCTCCCATATGATTTTTATTTTGGTCTTGGGATGGAGCCATGTGCTTTCTGGTTCATAAGGGTGGCTCTCTGTTATTTCTCGAGTCGTACTTTATTTTGGGGTGGGCTTTTGTTTCTCTCATTCTACTATTGCCTAGAGGATATTTCTTTGTGTTTATTTTTTGTCTTTGGGAGGAGACCATGGTTTTATTACCCACAGATGAGAGGCTCTTGTGGTTGACTCTAGTTCAAGGTTTTAGTGGTGGTTCTAGTTTAGGGATTTTTCAATGGTTTCCTTCTCTTCATTTATTTGTTCTTGTAGGGAGCACCTTGTGCTCTATCATGTTGTAGAAGGGTTCTACTAGTTTCTTCTTGTTCCATGGTAGGGTTGAGCTTCTTGTAGTTTTGTTGGTATTTATTTCAATGGACTTGTCTATAGTTTTTTATCTTTGGGGAGATCATGTGCTGATTTTTTTCTATAGTGGAGGGATTCTTGAAATCTAACACCATGTATGATCTAGTTCATAGTTTGGGGGTATTGTTTCTTGGCCAGGATTTTCTAGATCCAGTTGTTTATCACCTTCTCTACAGGATGACCTTGCATCCTATGGTTGAGGTTCTTTCAAATATTTTGGTGTTTATTTTGATGGATCTGCATGTAGTTTTTTCTAATCTTAGGGGAGATCATGTGCTAATTGTTTGTTGCAGTAGATGGCTTCCTAAAATATAAGGTTGTGTATGATCTACTTGACATCTCAGGGGCATCATTTCTTGGCCAAAGTTTTTTGGATCTGGTTGTTCATCACTTTCTCTGCATAAAAACCTTGTGGCCTATGTATTCTTTCTTGGGTTGTTTCATTTTTAGACCTCCAAAGACCCAGTGTGGGTTATCTTTTGAGAACTGTATTTTTCTTACTTTGATCTACTTGGTGCTAGTCTTTCTGTGTTCTAGCAAGTAGACCTATGAAGTGTTTGCTCTCTACTCTGGACTATTTGGTTTTTTATTGGGTGGGAAAACCTTTTTCAAATTTTAATGTATGGAATTGTTAGGTTTTCTCCTAAGCAGGAAAACCTTTTTAAAATTTTAGTGTATGATACTATTTGAAAACCTTTTTCAAAATTTAGAGTACAGGTAAGCCTATCTCTATGGTTGTGAGGTTTTCCTTCAATGGGAATACCTATTTCAATTTGTGTGGGGTTGTTTCCTAGTGTGTTAGGAAACCTATTTTTTGTTTTTGTTCTTATCCAGAGATGTAACTGAGGAGATTGTCTCTGGGTGTCTTCTTTGGGGATCGTCTCCCTATTTATATGAGGTTATTTCTTTTGTTTTTCCTCATTGTAAAATATTATGGGACCCTTTCAAAACCTCTTTTACCAATAAAAAAATATTAATGTTAGAGTTAAATTTAGATAAAACATGTACTTTGCCTCATCATATTAAAAAAAATATGAATATCAATATTAAAAAATCTCGAACAATTTAAAAAATCCCTATGAAAGATGTAAATTGAAAAATATCAATGATATAGTCCAAAAATTAGTTAAAAATAAAAAATTGAATTTATCAAATTATATATACATCATGGTTCTACATGGATAATATCCAAGCCTTGTTGTAATACCACTATGTGGTGATGATATTCAAGCTTTGTTGTAATACCACTATGTGGTGATGATGTAATATAGGTGGGCTCGTTTCAATCCCATATAACCAATTAAAAAAACAAAACAAATTTTTCATTCTATAACAAATATTAATGTTAGAGTGTTTTTCTTTGTAGTGCAAGTGGAGAAGGTGAGTCTGGCCTCGTTTTATGGGAGGTCCATGGTTCAAACCTCTACGATGCAAAGGGGGATAAAAAAATCTCTTGTGGATTCCCTCTATATAATGGTATACCCAGATGGTACAACATTGACGACCACCTAAGAGCGGCTCTTGAGGTTTCTTTCTAACCTAAAAGTTTTAAAATATATTTAGGTTACAATATATTCTGAGGAGGGGAGCGGACAACCACTCACTCTAGGCGAGAGGTCATATTTTCAAATTCCTTCTCCCTCCATGGCTCCTTTTGAGCATTTCTAGGTGGATTTCTTATTTTTCTAGGCCAGTCAAGCCTTTCCAATCTCAGCTTGGTGCTTGGAATATTATTCCAAGACCTTCTCTCCATTTTCCTAGGTTCTTTTAGGAAGGTTTTTTCTTGGTGTTCCTGCTTTGGGGTGCTACCTAGCCGAATAATCCTGGGTTTTCTTTGGCATGGATTGTTTGGGGGGTTTGTTTCTTGTTTGGTTCGAAAAGTGGACCGACAGTCTCCCTTACAATTTTTATTTTGGCCTTGGGAGGGGGGCATGTATTTTCTGGTCCACAAGGGTGGATCTTTGTTCTTTCTCGAGCTTTGCTTTGTTTTGAGGTGGGCTTTTATTTCTCTCATTCTACTATTACCTAGAGGATCTTTCTTTGTGTTTCTTTTTGGTCTTTGGGAGGAGACAATGGTTTTATTGCACATAAATGATAGGCTATCACTATTAACTCTGGTTAGAGATTTTAACAGTGGTTTTGGTTTAGGGATCTCCCAATGGTTTCCTTCTCTTCATTACTTTGATCTTGGAGGGATGACCCTGTGCTCTATCGTGTTGCAGAAAAGTTCTACTTGTTTCTTCTTATTCTATGGTAGGTTTGGACTTCTTGTAGATCTATTGGTGTTTATTTTGATGGACCTCCCTACAATTTTTTTTGATATTTGGGGAGATCATGTGCTTATTATTTGTTGTAGTGGAGGGATTCATAAAATATAACGTTGTGTATGATCTACTTTGCATTTTGGGGCATTGTTTCTTGGCCAGGGTTTCTAGATCTAGTTGTTTATCACCTTCTCTACAAAGATGACCTTGCAGCCTATGGTTGGGGTTCTTGCAGATCTACTGGTGTTTATTTTGAGGGACCTGCATGTAGTTTTTTTCTAATTTTAGGGGATATCATGTGCTAATTGTTTTTTGTAGTGGATGGCTTCCTAAATCTAATGTTGTGTATGATCTACTTTGGGTTCTAGGGCATCATTTCTTGGCCAAGGTTTTTTGGATCTAGTTTTTTATCACTTTCTCTATAGGACAACCTTGTGGCTTGTGGATCCTTTCTTAGGTTTTTTTATTTCTAGACCTCCAAAGACTCGATGTGGGTTATCTTTTGGATCCTGTGTTTTTCTTACTTTGATCTACTCAATGTTGGTATTTATGTGTTCTAGCGAGTAGACTTGTGAAGTGTATGTTATCTACTCTGGATTGTTTTGAATAACACAAGCTTATATTGAGAGGTGGGGTGAACAATATAAAACCACTTTTTACTTTTTCTTCCAATTCAATATTATGTTGTGTAAATATAGTAGTATCAATAGCAGTAATAAAAGCAATGCACAGAAATCATACACAATAGAGACACCATAATTTACATGGTTCACCCAATGTGGGCTACTCCATGGAGAAAATATTTTACTAAAACTTTCTCAATAAATCTCTTTGGGAATCACTCCCAATTACAATGTTTATTGGATCTCTGTCCAAAGGAGATGTTGATCCCCTAATCTCAAGTTCATGGATCTCTTCCATAGGAGAACTATTTCCCATTCTGCTCTAGCTATGTGATATTCTAGAAGACTTTGTCTCTCTACTGCACTAACTAGTGGACCTCTCTCCACTTGAAGACTCCTCACTCAGATCTATCTTCAACTGTGCTACTACTAGATATCTATCCACTGAGACTCTATCCTCTATACTCTGTCACCTCCAAAGCTCTATCAATAGGCTCACTAAGAACCTACTCAATAGGCTCACACAGAACCTGCTTAACAAGGTCACACAGAACTTGTCAAATGCTTAATAACAAGCTCACATAGAATTTTCCCAAATCTGCACTAGAAAGCTCACCAAGAACTTGCCCAAATATGTTCTAGCAAGCTCACCAAGAACTTGCCCAAAACTGCTCTAGCAAGCTTGCCAAGAACTTGCCCAAAACTATTCATAAATCTATCCCAACACTATACTCAAATCTATCTCAACATTGTCCTCAAATCTATCCCAAAGGCCTTCTCAAAGGCTCAATCAATCATGCTCAATTAGTACTCAAAATGAACTCAACAATGAGTGGCAATATCAACTCAAATTAACTTCATAGAAGCATAAAAATAATTGTTAGAGACTCAATATGTTCTAATATCACTCTCAACCCAAATCAATCTCAACTCAACTCAACTCAAATCAATCTCAACTCAACTCAAGTCAATCTCATAGAAGCATAAAGAGAATTGTTAGAGACTCAATATGTTCTAATCTCACTCTCAAATCAAATCAACCTCAACTCAATTCAAGTCTTATAGAACCATACAAAGAATTGTTAGAGACTCAATATGTTCTAACCTCAATTTCAACTCAACATAGAATGATGGAATAGTTTATTTTATATAAATTGAACAATCAATTCACACATCACTTGACTAGGCTCAATAAACTTAACTCAACCAATCACCACAAGGGACAACTCCCTCTCACACAACCCTAGTCCAAGTATGTATCAACGAACTCAAATATTTCCAACAATGCTCAACCACAAATATCACATAACAATGATACTCAAGTTCTTTCACAACCAATGGGTTTCAGCAACTATGCTTATCAAACAATGTTTAGACACAACTCTCAATTCAGAAAACCTTGAAGCATTCAACCAACCACTTTTGAAAAGGAAACCACAAAAAATCATTTTCCCTCCAATGATATTTCAGAAATCAACCACCATAAACAATCAATAGGAGAATGTGCCCATACCTTTTATGAAGCCAAGAAGTTATCCATAAAATCTGCCACACTAAACACAACTTTCCTTTGCCAATATTCACAAGGGTTAGTAGATCACAAAACAATCAACATTACTCCTCTTCTCAATAATAATCACCAAGGCCTTAAATTTAACAACTTCCTTATCTCTCCTAAAACCACTTGTACCATAAAATAAAATAAATCAAAAAATTGCATAAGCTTTTCACTCCTAAAACCACTTATACCATAAAATAAAATAAATCACAATATTGCATACCTTGTCACCTCATGAAAGAATTAATCCTCTTGAAAAATAACAAGGCAAACTTCACTTTTGGAACCTCTTTGCAAAATCAGAAATATCTCTTTGCACACACCTTATTTCTTCTTCTAAATAAGTTAGTCAAATAGCCCTTAAAATAATCTTTCCGACGATATATAATATGCCCCCTTTCCAAAATAAATTGAAACCTTTATATATATATATATATATATATATATATATATATATATATATATATATGCCAACCTCCATTAATTACACATAGGTTGGCTCTCCATTAATTTAAACTTAAACTTTAAACTTTAATATCTTCATCACCGGAGGTCCTTTTTCAATGAAACAAAATTCCACCTTGGCTTTTAAGAAAAGCCCTTTCCACATAAGCCCACCATGGTTTTAAATAAAACCTTTTATTTTGCCTGCCTTGGTTTTCATAAAAACCTTGTATATATCCATGCTCTCTGAAATATCATAGATGATTATCTATGAAGTGCTTTTGCCACCAAAACTCAATGTGACATCAATGATCCATGTGAAATCAATGACAACATAAATGCCTCAAATTAACTAAAATTTCTAACATTATCCCCCTTTTTCATTAATGGCAACACCTCTAATGCAAACACCACAATCATTGTAAAAACCATCTTTGAGAATCAAAGTTGCTCCCCCTAACTCAATACTGTCTATGGAGGTTGCTCCCCCTAACGCAATATTCTCTTTGGAGGCTACTCCCCTAACTCAATACTCTCTTTGGAGGATGCTCCCCCTAACTCAAATATCTCCCCCTTTGACATCAATGGCAAAAGAGACACCTATGGTGCTAAAATATATGACTCTTAAGCTTAGCCCCCTCACCCCCTTCTCTTTTAAGGTGATTAATTTTGGGGTGGGAGTACTTTTAATCCCATATAACTTTGTTTATTTCATCTATCAACTTCCTTTCATGTTTTTATAATATCCTTATTTTGATGAATTACTTGATCTTCTTGTCTAGAACCTGTTTGACCTTCTTGCCTTGAACCTGTTTGGAATTGAGTCCTACACCATCTTGCAATATGCTCGAAGTTATTGAAATTAAAACACTTGATATTATAGCCTTTGGTTGGTGCCCATGTCCTGAAATTATTCTTAAAATAATTTCCATATCCATTCCTTTCCTGAACCCTATATTGTGAAGCTCTAAAACCAAAACCATGTTGTTCATTTACTTTGCACTGAAAATCTCTATGACCAATCCTGTTGCATGAGAAGCAATGTCCTTGAAACCATACCTTCTTACCTTGAAGTTTCTTCTAGAAAAATCAAACTTATTTTATTCATAAACCCTGCAGTGTATAGCCCTGTGTCCAAATCCATTACAAGAAAAATAATATCCTTGAAAATCCCTTTGTTCATGTCTTAGTTCCTCATACCTTTATTGGCAATTATCCTTATGATCATTTTCAACTTGTGCATTGCATTCTTGAACCTTCTTTGTAGCATCTAAAACCTCTTCCTTGCCTTTCTCTTCAAGAATTTATTTTCCCTTTGAGCTTGGTTCACCTATCTCAAAACAAGAACCAAACTGAATATTTGAAGCCATAACTTTGGAACTTTTCTCACAACTCTTAGGTGCTTCCTTGCTTTCATATTTTAGAAATTCCTTTCATTTTTTAATATTTTCATATATTTTATCATGTCTTGTCATTGTTACCCTTAGTTCTTCATTCATCCTCTCTTCTATCATTTTTACATTTTGAAGCTCTTCTCTGAGATTACTAATTGTTTGAAGTAGTTCTTCTCTAATTTTGACATATGTTTGAATCTTGTTTATAAGATTCCTGTATTCTTATTTTAACCTTTTGATTTCTAATTTTTGTTTACTTGGCTCATCCTCTTCATTTTCTATTACCAAAAATGAGACTTCTTTGTTTTCATTGCTACTGGAATTGTCACTAGAACTGTTGCTTTCTTTTTCAAATACACTTTCCTTGTTGTAATTGTTGTAGTATGTGCAATCATCATCTATATGCCCAAAATATCCACATATGAAGCATTTTAGTATCCTTAGACCTTTATTGTACCTATCTGCTTGCTCAATGGCTATGGCAAGCTCTTCATGTCTTTCTTCAATAGGCACATCCTCTTCTTTAACTTCAATAGTTTGGAGTGAATGTTCTTCTTCTGCTTCTATTATTCCATAGAAAAAACCTTCTTCATATTCACTGTCACTAAGATCATTATAATATTCTATAGCAAACAAAATCTCAAGATTTCTTTGACCATGCTTGTTTCCTTGATGTGTCATCTCATCTTCACTATCACTAAAACCATTGTAATACCTTGATCTATGATCTCTTTGACCACACACAAAACCTTGTTCTCTTTCACCTTCTATTCCTAGGAATAAATGCTCTTCATTTTCATAATTTGAATTGTATCTATCACTATGATCTGAGATATCACTTGATTCTACAATGTAGTAAGATTTCTTTGCCTTACGAAAAAATTTCTTCTTCTCATACCTGTTTTGCTTGAATCTAACATCTTTGTCATGCTTATGCTTTTCATCTTCTTTTCTTCTGTGATCCTATTTTTTATCATCACTGATTTCTTCATGTGGACACTTGTATGCATAGTGACCAAGATCGCCACACTTGTAGCACCTAACTTTCCTTATATCTCTAAAATTACTAGAGTACTTATTCCGTTTGATGAAGTTAGCTTCCTCATCATTTTATAAAACTCTATCTATTTTTGAAACTTTCCCTTTCTCTTTTTTTGAAGCCTTGAAAGCAATCTATTTTATTGGAGCTTGATGATTACTTACCCTCATCTCATAAGCTGTGAGAGTACCTTCCAATTCTTCCATTGTTAACTTGTTGATATCCATTGTTTCTTCTATTGTTGAAACCTTTGCATCATATTTTATGGGAAGTGATCTCAAAACCTTTTGAGTAACTTTTGATTCTTTCATATCAAAACCTAGGACTCTCATAGTGTTAGTAATCTCATCAACTCGAAGTAAGAACTTTGCAATATCTTTAGAATCTTTCATTTTCAATTCCTCAAATATTTTTCTATGAGTTTGTAGTTTTGCCAAATTTACCTTAGAATATTCTTTATAAGTATTCCTCAACTTGGTCCACATCTCATTAGCTAAAGTACATACCATGACCTTTGCAAAATCTATCTCACAAAGCCCACTCAAAATAGAATTCATTGCTCTTACATTGATCTCAACCAATTTCCTAGTAGTCTTATCTTCCTCAGGATCACCTTCAACCCTATACTCTTTTTCAACCATTTTTCATACCTCATATCCTTATTATATCAAGTAGTTCTTCATCCTCATGATCCAGAAAGCATAATTGGTACCATCAAATAATGGAGCCTTATTTGTAGATAATCCATTCTATGAAGCTATCTATGTTCTTGTAGAATCTGCCCTCAAGTTGTTAGCCTTTCCGAAGGAACCCACTCTTATACCAATTGAAGAACACAAGCTTATACTAAGAGGGGGGTGAATAGTATAAGACCACTTTTTAATTTTTCTTCCAATTCAATATTATGTTGTGTAAATATAGCAGTATCAATAGTAGTAATCAAAGCAATGCACAAAAATCATACACAATAGAGACAACATAATTTACATGGTTCACCCAATGTGGGCTACTCCACAGAGAAAATATTTTACTAAAAATTTCTCAATAAATATCTTTGGGAATCACTCCCAATTACAATGTTTATGGATCTCTATCCAAAGGAGATGTTGATACCCTAATATCAAGTTTGTGGATATCTTCCACAGGAGAACTCTTTCCCCTTCTACTCTAGCTATGTGATCTTCTAGAAGACTTTGTCTCTCTACTTTACTAACTGGTGGACCTCTCTCCACTTGAATAATCCTCACTCAAATATATCTTCAACTGTGTTGTTGCTGGATCTCTATCCATTGAGACTCTATCCTCTATACTCTGTCACATCCAAAGCTCTATCAATAGGCTCACTAAGAACCTGCTCAATAGGCTCACACAGAACCTGCTTAACAATCTCACATAGAACTTGTCAAATTTTGAATAACAAGCTCACATAGAACTTGTCTAAATCTGCTCTAGCAAGCTCATCAAGAACTTGCCCAAATCTGCTCTAGCAAGCTCACCAAGAACTTACCCAAATATGCTCTAGCAAGCTCACCAAGAACTTGCCCAAAACTTCTCTATCAAGCTCACAAAGAACTTGCCCAAAACTATCCACAAATTTGTCCTAACATTGTCCTTAAATTTGTCTCAACACTGTCCTCAAATCTATCCCAAAGGCTTTCTCAAAGGCTCAATCGATCATGCTCAAGTAGTATTCAAAACGAACTCAACAATTAGTGGCAATCTCAACTCAAATTAACTTCATAGAAGCATAAAGAGAATTGTTTTTTTTTTGAAAAATTTAAAAAACTTGTATTAAAACAAAGATCGATTACAATAAGGGAAGAGACTCTTCCCAGCTAAACTCAGGGAGAACACAATCTTACAATAGATGAAGTATCTTGTCACGAAATCATGACACAAATCTTCTCCTTAGGCCACGAACAAGCAACATGTCGTGAAATCGTGACACCTTTCCCCTTTGGCCGCAAAAAAGCAACATGTCACCATATCGCGATTTCGTGACTTGTTGACTCAATTTTTTCTAATCTCACTCTCAACCCAAATCAATCTCAACTCAACTCAACTCAAATCAATCTTAATTCAAATCAAGTCAATCTTATAGAAGCATAAAGAGAATTGTTAGAGAATCAATATGTTCTAATCTCACTCTCAACTCAAATCAACCTCAACTCAATTCAAGTCTTATAGAACCATACAGAGAATTGTTAGAGACTCAATATGTTCTAACCTCAATCTCAACTCAACATAGAATGATGGAATAGTTTGTTTTATATAACTTGAACAATCACTTCACACATCACTTGACTAGTCTCAATCAACTCAACTCAACCAATCACCACAAGGGATAACTCTCCCTCACACAACCTTAGTCCAAGTATGTATCAACCAACTCAAATGTTTCCAATAATGCTCAACCACAAATCTCACATAACAATGATACTCATGTTATTTTCTAACTCAAGTTCTTTCCCAACCAATGGGCTTAAATAACTATGCTTATCAAACAAGGTTTAGACACAACTCTCAATTCAAAAAACCTTGAAGCATTCAACCAACCACTTTCGAAAAGAAAACCACAAACAATCATTTTCCCTCTAATGATATTTCAGAAATCAACCACCATAAACAATCAATAGGAGAATGTTCCCATACCTTTTATGAAGCCCAGAAGTTATCCATAAAATCTGCCACACTAAACACAACTTTCCTTTACCAATCTGCACAAGGGTTAGTAGATCACAAAACAATCAACATTACTCCTCTTCTCAATAATAATCACCAAGGCCTTAAATTTAATAACTTCCTTATCTCTCCTAAAACCACTTGTACCATAAAATAAAATAAATCAAAACATTGCATAAGCTTTTCACTCCCAAAACCACTTATACCATAAAATAAAATAAATAACAATATTGCATACCTTGTCACCTCATGAAAGAATTAATCCTCTTGAAAAAGAACAAGGCAAACTTCACTTTTGGAACCTCTGCAAAATCAAAAATATCTCTTTACACACACCTTATTTCTCCTTCTAAATAAGTTAGTCAAAATCCCTCAAAATAATATTTCCGACGATATATAATATGCTCCCTTTCCTAAATAAATTGAAACCTTTACATATATATATATATATGCCAACCTCCATTAATTGCACATAGGTCGGCCCTCCATTAATTTTAATTTAAATTTTTAAATTTAATATCTTCATCACCGGAGGTCCTTTTTCAATGAAACAAAATTCCACCTTGGCTTTTACGAAAAGCCCTTTCCACATAAGCCCACCATGGTTTTAAATAAAACCTTTTATTTTTTCTACCTTTGTTTTCATAAAAACCTTGTATATATCCATGATCTCCGAAATATCATAGATGATTATCTATGAAGTGCTTTTGCCACCAAAACTCAACGTGACATCAATGATCCATGTTATATCAATGACAACGTAAAAAACCTCAAATTAACTCAAATTTCCAACATTTTTGGTTTTCTCTTTGGTGGGAAAACCTTTTTTCAAATTTTAATGTACGAAACTTTTAGGTTTTCTCCTGGGCAGAAAAACCTTTTTCAAATTTTAGTGTACGTGATTGTTTGAAAACCTTTTTCAAATTTTAGAGTACAAGAAAGCCTATCTATGTGGTTGTGAGGTTTTCCTTCGATTGGAATACTTGTTTCAATTTGTGTGGAGGTGTTTCCTAGTGTGTTGGAAAACATGCTTTTCATTTTTGTTCCTATCCATATATGGTTATGAGGAGATCGTATCTAGGTGTCTTCTTTAAAGATAGTCTCCCTATTTCTAAGAGGTTGTTTCTTTTGTTTTTCCTCATTGTAAAATATTACAAGACCCTTTCAAAACCCCTTTTATCAATAAAAATTTATATTAATGTTAGAGTTAAAATTATATAAAAATATGTACTTTGCATCATCTTATTAAAAAATCTCCAACAATTTAGAAAATCCCTATGAAAGATGTAAATTGAAAAATATCAATGATATAGTCTAAAAATTATGTTTAGATCCTAAAAATAAAAAATCTAACTTATCAAATTATATATATATATATATATCAAGGTTTCACGAGCCTAGGCGACGGGAGGACAGGTTTCGAGGGACAACAAGGGATGGTAGGAAAATTTTAGGGGACGTCTCGGGGACGGCTGGTATAATACTATAAAAAATAATTTTTTTTAGAAATTTAGAATAATCTACACATTCAGAATTCTATGCCCAACAAAAATGATATTAGTAATCAATTATGTAAGTGCAACCATTCATATTCATATTAGTTACTAACACATAAGTGGTATTAGGATATTCATATTAGTTACTAAGTGCAACCATTTAATTGTTTCAAGTTCAACAACTATAACTTGAAGGTTCAGCCAAGGATATCAAGTGCAAACAATGTTCAAACAATTGTTCCAATATCTTGAACTGATGTTGTAGAACTTAGATGTGAGGTCAGACAAATTTGAATTTAGTATGGCAGAACTCATTAGATCTCTGTGTAGATCAAGTGAGTTTGATAGGATTTGACTTATTACTATGTCTATCAAAAAGCAGCTGAGCTACCTAAGGAAAATCGTCACTCCATGATTTCTGTGCGCTTTGCGGAAAGTCCTTTCTAGATAATGTGGGTCTTCTTTTCTTTTGGGTCTGAGTATTTCAAGGAACCATTCCGCTTGAACATTATTGCATATCCATTATTTCTCTTCCTTCCCAGTTTTCGTTTGGGGATCTATTTTTGAATTTTGAAAAATGACTCTTATTGGGAAAACTTTAATTTGCAATGTGTTTTGTTGGATGAAATAAATATTGATAAGAAAGAAACTGGCATAATAATCATAAGACCAGCTGAGTCTTTTAAACTTAGTATGAGTTATTTGGGTGTTAAACTGTCCAATTCAGCTTGCCAAACTTTGTCATACTTGACAAATAGATATCAAATACTCCTCATAGTTGTACTTAACAAATAGTTAAAAGTTGGCAAACAAAATATTCAAGAATCAGGCAAGAAAATGTATGTCATATGACAAACTGTCTTCACAGACGTGTAAATAAACATCAGAGCAGTTTTATATATTTGCCAAGTATTTTGACTCTTTGCCTTCGCTAAATTGCTACCTAATCAGAACAATGTAGGGTTGTGGGCACAATGCATTCTTCTCTAAATCTTTTATCCTACAAATTTATTAAATATTATAAAAAGAAAAGTTTATCAGTTCAGTAAAAGAGTTAAAAACCCTATAAATGTTTTTAAAATAGCCCCTACCCTCCCTTTTTTATCAAATAATTTTAAAATGGTTATATGGGAATAAAATGGGCTTGTCCATATTACATTGTGACCACATAGTGGTATCACAATAGCTAGAAAATTATACATGTATCTCTTGGTGAGATTTGAACCCTGGTCTCCTTGTTGATAGTTGAGGTATTAAACCAGTTGAGCTCATGCCATTTGATTAAAAATAAACTTTGGCTATCATAAGAAGAATGGATAATTTGAACAGAGGCAAAAAAAAGAAAACATTCTAGATTGACAAATTCCCAGACTGAGTTCAAAAAATCTGTAAATGATTTGGAATGATGAACCTGTACTGAACAATTGTTTCTAGTCTGCATTTAGATACTCTTTTTTCAAGAATTCAATGTCTATGGTTTTAAATTTTGTATTGATGCAAAGTTGGAATAATAGTTACTGTGTACAGAAAGTTTGGTTTGAACAGAAGGGGAGAAAGATTCATGGGTATCCTTTTATTTTTATTTTTATTTTTAGAACTTTTCAAACCTATCAAATCCTGAGTACTAGCTGTTGGAGGACAAATTCTGCCATTTTTTTGAAAAATACAGGCATGCCACTATGGGGGATGGCTGGGCACCAATGGGGACATGCAGACTGTCCCTAGGGACGGCTGGGCATCCTTGGGGACGGATGTGCACCTTTTAAAGTGCCCATCCATCCCCGGGACGGCTCGAGCATCCCCAAAGGGTCCTAATCATCCACGGGGATGGTTGTCCGTCCCCAAGGATGCCCAAAAAAATGGGATGTCCCAGGGATAGGAGGCCATAGGCCTCAGCCGTCCCGAGGACATTTCCCAGCCATCCCCCAAAAAATGGGATAGGAGGAACGCCCCCCTTACTGTCCCCTATGTTGGGGGATGCGGGAAACGAGGGGACACGTCCCCGTGGAAAACTGATATATATACATATACATCATGGTTCTACATGGATAATATCCAAGCTTTGTTGTAATATCACTATGTGGTGATTATATCCAAGATTTGTTGTAATACCACTATGTGGTGATGATATAATACAAGTGGGTTCGTTTAAATCCCATATAACCAATTAAAAAAAATAAAAGTATTTTTTCATTCTATAACAAATATTAACATTAGAGTTAAAATTAAATAAAATATGTACTTTGCCTTATCATATTAAAAAATCTCCAACAATTTAGAAAATCCCTATGAATGTAAATTAAAAAATATCAATGATATAGTCCAAAAATTGGATTTAAATATTATTACTAGAAAATCCAATTTATCAAATTATATATATCGTGGTTCTAAAATTAAAATTAAATCTTAAAAATAAAAAATCTAATTTATCAAATTATATATATGTCGGGGTTCTACATGGATAATATCCAAGCTTTGTTGTAATACCACTATATGGTGATGATATCCAAGCTTTGTTGTAATACCACTATGTGGTGATGATGTAATACAAGTGGGCTCATTTCAATCCCATATAACCAATTAAAATAACAAAACAAAACTTTCATTCTATAACAAATATTAATGTTAGAGTTAAAATTAAATAAAATATATACTTTGTCTTATCATATTAAAAAATCTCCAACAATTTAGAAAATCCCTATGAATGTAAATTGAAAAATATCAATGATATAGTCCAAAATTTGGGTTTAAATCTTAAAAATAAAAAATCTAATTAATCAAATTATATATATATATATATATATATCATGGTTCTACAATTAAAATTAAATCTTAAAAATAAAAAATCTAATTTTCAAATTATATATATACGATGTGGTTCTACATGGATAATATCCAAGCTTTGTTGTAATATCACTAAGTGCTTATAATATCCAAGCTTTGGACTGGTGATAATGAGGGAGGCTACACTATCAAAGCAATGTATAATTTGCTTGATCCTGATGCTTCATGCTTGTTTTTGGTTGGGATAATGTGGTCGAAAGGACTAACTCCTAAAGTCAACTTTTTTTCTGGTTAGCCAGCTTTAATAAGATTATTTCCATTGAGAATCTACTTAAGAGAGGTATGCAAATTGTAAATAGATGCTACTTGTGTGAAGCTGATTGGGAGTCATCTACTCATTTGTTGCTCTTATGTCCCTTCTTTTGTGATGTTTTTTTTTGCATTCTGGATAAGTTGGGGGTGCAATGGGTGTTGCCTAATTCCTTGGAAAATTTTATTCTGCAATGGACCTCCCCCTTTAATGCCCCTCATCTCAAGTGCCTATGGAGCTTCCTCCTGCCACATATTTTTTGGGGTGTTTGGAAAGAATGAAATGTTAGGGCTTTTAAAAACTACAAAAGAGGTGCTCTTAAAATAGGTCTCAGAATCTTGTAGAGTTCAATTAAGAATGCTACTAATGCGTTTCCTGATCTGGAGAGAAATTTTCTGAAGATTTCTACTAAATTTCTATTAGAAGCTAAGCTAGGCTTCCCGAGGTTTAACCCTAGGCCTCCTGTTTCGAATTCAGGGAATAATGTGAGAAGGTCACCCCCATTGGTTGGTTCAAATTGAATTTCGATGAGGCATCAAAAGGTAATCCCAGGATCACTAGAGCATGTGGCATCATTAGGAACAACATGGGTAAAGTTATTGTGGCATATTGTGAGCATTTATCATCCCAAACTTGCCACTTCGTAGAGGTTCGAGCCGCTTTCCAAGGCATTAAACTCCTAGCTGATTTGGGATATCCGAATGTTGAGATTGAAGGGGACTCAAAGAATGTGATTAATATTCTTAATTCCACTATTGATCCAAGCTGGAATGTCGTAAATATGATGTGGGAGTCAAGAAGGTACCTCCAAGGTTTAAATCAATTCAGGGTGGCACATATTCTGAGGGAGGGTAATTTGCTTGCTAACTATTTGGTCAATCTTGGAACCAACCTTCCTAGATTTACAGTGTGGAGAAATAACTTCTCGATGAATCTCCTAAATATTCTTAATGCAGAACTCTCTTAAAGTCTGTTAGGAATCTAATCAATGACATTTTATTATGTTACATTACCTTTTTTTTAAGTGTTGGCACTTATGGTAATTTGAGTTGTTAGAATGTCAAACCCTATGATTGCGATGTTCATCTCATTTTTTGGTGGCCTAACTTCTACTCAAGGATAAAAATTCTCCATCACATCCATTACGAGTGACTAGTGTCATTCACATCCTTCAATAATTGCTCTTGCTCAAATTCAAAATGGAATAATGGCACCCATTTTGACTTTGTCCTTCATGGTAGTTTGGTTTCAAATAATCATTGATGGAAGTCCAAAGCTATCTCGTCGTTGATATTACCTCTACTTTGCCTGTTTGGTTTGTGGATCCACCTTCTTGTTTTTGGTGCTAACAATGTTCCCATGTGGTTTATTTTTATCTTTAGTGTCCTTTCTTATGAATTAGGGTGGTTGTTTTACACATCTATGTTTTATGATCTATCTCCAATAGGGGGGTTTATGTAAAAGGTTTATGGATTCCTTTTAAAACCCTCCTTTCATAATAATACCAAAAAAACATTAAAAAATATTCAACAATTTAGAAAATCCCTATGAAATATGTAAATTAAAAAATATCAATGATATAGTCCAAAATTTGGGTTTAAATATTAAAAATAAAAATCTAATTCATCCAATTATATATATGCATCATGGTTCTACCATTAAAATAAATAAAAATAATGTTTTAAAAAAATATATTAAAAAATATTATATATAAATGAAACAAGAATATATTTTTTTTGGTAGATAAGATACTATAGCATTAATACCGGTTTTTACAGGTTGACCAAAAATCTTTTACAAAAATCAGCCCAAGGTTGTTGATGAACATGTCCTTACTAAGGATCCTATATATGTAAAATCTACATGCCACCAAAGCCATTACATCCGATAAGGCACATAGTCTATTATCAAAAAGAAAATTCCCATACAACATTTTGGGTATACCCCGAGAAAACACACCTACATCATAATTACAAAAAAAGAAACAAACACAGATCCCTTCCTTGAAACAATGGAGAAACAAAAACCTACAGACACACATAGCAGAGTACTAAAGAAAACTCCCACAAGCTCTGTATTGATAGTTACTCTTAATAATTCTTTGGTAATTGCTTTCTTTCGTATATAACATGCTTTGGGACCACATCCCATCTTGGCCAATTAGCCTTGGAGATTTATGGCGGTGGCTATCTGGTGGTCCACGTGGCTCTGGTTCGAAGTCTTATATTGTCATTTCTTTCCTACCCTATGATTATCAACCAACCTCAAATTACTAAGACGACTAGGAGCCATGTTATCTGACATGTGACTGTCCCCATTAATCTTTGTGGTATTTCCAAGCAGCATCCACCAAGACTGACAGCTCGGATAATTTTTATTGTGAGTCCATTTCAAAAAAGAGACGGGAATACTCATAGCCTTCAAAATTACAATGCCTTCCCTGTTGGTAAATTTGACTATCATTCTTGGCATTCTTGTTGAATAATCTCCTCTACTTCACTCGGGACACCGTGTTCCCATTTGAAAAGTATGTCACCATCAACACCCAAATTGGCCAACTTATCAGCAACTTTGTTAGCTTCTCGAAATACATGTTGGTCTTTTTTGTCCTCTCTTCCCTGGAAAAGGATCCTAGCCTCTTCAACAATTGTTTTAATCCTCCAAGGAGGTGTTTTCCAATTATTCAAGAGATTTATAACATTCATAGAGTCTCCTTCTATGATCAAATTGCCTTCTAAGTCTTGGGTCATTTGAAGGCCTCTCCACATAGCTCTAGCTTCAGCTTCATTGTTCGTCCTTGTTCCCAAATATTTAGAAAACGCAAGCATATTATTCCCATTATGATCTCGCACAATACCGTCAGTGCATGCTCTTCCAAAATTTTCCTTAGCTTCTCCATCAAAATTAAGCTTAAACCAACCCGTAGGAGGTGGGGACCACTTAACAATGGCTCTGGGGTTGACTACCCTAGGCACAGACTCATCTAACAAGGTTAAGCTTAAATATTGAGCAATCGTGATCTCCTACAGATGAAGTTTACGGCTATCAAAAGGGATAAGGTTCACATTATCATTGGCAAAGGATAGGATCCTAGAAATGATAGTTTTATGATCATGGATAGACTCATTAAAGACTCTATGGTTCCTTTCTAACCACACCTACCAAAGATAGTGATTGAGACAAATTTTCCACATGTATCTAAGTCTTTGGCTTGAAAATGGGTAAGGCCACTGGATGAATAAATCAAGTACGATGGCTGGTTTAACCCAAGAAATATTGAAGGCCTGAAAAACCCCACTTGGGATAGTCAAGGAAAAAGGGTACTCAAGAAAAATGTGATAAATGGTCTCCCAATTATCCCTGCATAGATAACAACGATTAGTGATACAAATACCTTTATGCATCATATTATCAATGGTTAGAATTATTCCTTGGATAACCAGCCATGAAAAGACTGTAATTTTTGGAATTAATTTTTTTATCCAAACTAAGTCCTTTTGGAGGACAAAATCCTCATCATCAAGCAAAAATTTATAAGTTGATTTAATAGTGAACTTCCCGTTTTCCGTAGGAGCCTAGGTCACTTGATATTTCTTGGGTCTCATGGAGATAAACTGTTACCTGAGAATGTTACAAAGATCATTTGATTCCTCTTGAAACACCTAAATCCTTATTTGTTTCCACTTCATTCTGCCTCTGTCCTCAACCATATAATCGAAGACTTTTCTGCCAATGAGTTCTTTCGTGATATCTCTGATTCGGGCTAAGTTAGGATATTGCGTCGATGGTTCATCCTTAGCCCACATGTCATTCCAGCAATTTATCCTCTCACCATTGCCTAAAACCCATCTTAAACCTTTTTTGATGATTTCCTTAAAATTGAGAATTGCTTTCCAAAAAGCAGAACCTCTGATTGGAACTGAGTCACTTAGAAATTCCATATTTTAAAGATACTTTCATTTGATGATAGTTGTTCATTCATTTTCTTCACCAGAAATGAGGCACCACGCCTGCTTAGCTAGTAAAGCTAGATTCATATGAGCAATTCTCCTTAGACCTAAGCCCCAATTTTCCCTATGTCTACACACTTTGGTCCATCCTACAAGGTGTATCCTTTTTTTCTCCTCTGATCCAGCCCATAAAAATTATTTTTGGATTTTCTCAATTTTCTAGAAAACCTTCACAAGGGCTTTGAAAATGGAGAGGAAATAGACTGGAATGCTCTGAAGAGAGGCCTTAGTGAGGATCAACTTTCTTGCTTGAGATAGAAGATGACCTTTCCATCCAACAAGTTTTTTTTGAATTCTTTCAATAACCCTGTCCCACATTAACTCTCTCGAAGAACCAATGAAAAGAGGGAGACCAAGATACGTAGTGGGGAGGTTTGCAATATCACACCCTAAAATTTTTGCAATCCTTCCTTACCTCTAAATGGGGGTTTTCAAGAAATATAAATTGCTTTTACTGAAATTAACTTTCTGACTAGCAGCATCCTCATAGAGTTGTAGGATGTATTTAATTCTTTTGGCCTCAACCACCAATGCCTTAGTCAATATAAGGGTATCATCGATGAATTGTTGGTGAGAAACAGCCCTAGTGAGATATGTTGCTTTGATTCCTGATATTAGCCTTGAACTGTAAGTATTTTTTATGGTTCTGCCTAAAGCTTCTACCATAATGATGAATAACATGGGGATGATAGGGTCCCCCTGCCGAATTCCTCTATGACTTTGAAAGTAACCAGTAGTTGTTCCATTAACCAGAATTGAGAACCATGCTTTAGAAATGTATTCTTTGATCAAATTAAACCATTGGTGGTGAAAACCAAACTTAAGGACGACAGCAACAAGAATATTTACATGAATCGTTAAACTAATTATTCTATCATTTATAGAATATGTTAAGATAGAAAAAAAAGTCATTAAAAAAATTAAAAATATTTATTAATAATTTTTTTTATTAGAACCAACAATTATATTCAATAAAAATAAGAGAGGTTACAACAAAAAATGAGATGGAAAAATCACAGCTCGGGGTGCAAGGCCACCCAAACGATCAATACTGTAAAGATGAGGCTTGAGGCCAAAAATAAAAACAACCCTTAAAAGGGTAAAAAATAACAAAACTAGGCAAAGGGTCGAGCCCTGTTGTGGGCACTGACAGAATGACCTGAAGCTGGTAAATGTTACCCCCTCAACCTACTATGCCGAAACAAAGGGAGCTTGAGGCAGAGGGAGGTTAGGCAAAACCATATTAATAGTGCACAAAACCTCGTATCAGGTATTAATAAACTTTGAAAAATACATTCATATTAATAAATTAAAAATAATTCAAGGGTGAGTGTGTAGTTGAGTTGGTGTGAGGTGGCGAGTTGTGGAACATGATATGTACAGTGTGGATCCTTGCAACTTCGATTCAAATCACACTAGTTTACCATAAACCTTGAGTCCTCGGAGGCTAGGTGGATTGGTAAAACCTAGGTTCAAACCTTGGAGGCATGCCCAATATGGGCAAAGGTAGTAGTTTGACCTGAGTCCGTTGAGTGTGCACCAGCTTGATGATGGTGGTACCAACCCTAAGCCACCAGGGGTCTCCCTCACTTCAAGTTGTGTTTATTGAGGTGAGATAGGGGTTATAGTGGTAGCACCATGATTTGACACTACGATCAGAGGTAATGTGACTTGATCCTATGACCAATTGTTCAAAAAGGAAAGGTAGTTTTTTATTCCTCTATGTATAAAAAATAATAATTTAAAAATAGTTCATCCATTTAAAACTTAAATTTCACATGTTAACGTTATATATAAACTTTAAGGTTATATTATCAAATAATAATATTAGATTATAAATTGTCTGTAAATGGAGAAGGCGAGCCTGACCTTGTTGAACGAGAGATCCACAGTTTGAACCTCTTGTATGTGAAGGAGGACACAAAAAAATCTCTATGGCTTCCCTCTAGATAGTGGTATACTCGTATGGGATGGCATTTTCAACCACCTAAGAGCGCCTCTCAAGATTTTCTTTCTATCATAAATTTTTTTACAAATCCCGAGCGACCAGTGGTCCTCTCACACCGAGTCAACAATAATAAGGTGGTATAGGCTTTTTGGAAGCAGTCCCTATGGTTTGAACCCTACACCTAAGGTGTAACCAACTCCCTTATGTATAAAAAAAAAATTAAAAAAATATAAGAAAAATATTAGATTATAAAATATTACTCTTATATCATCACATAATAGTTCAATTTAAATCAATCTCATCGATGAACCATGATATTAACTCAAATCATGAACCATAACATTAACTCAATTTGTTCAATTTATAAGTTCATAATTTAAAAAAATAGTTTCGAATCATTTGAATATTTAAAAAAAAATGTTCCATAGGATACCCTAATTATATGTCATTGGACTATTATTCAAAGTCCATGTGACCCCTATTGTATCCTCATAAAGTGTGACCTCTAGTTGTGTCACTCGTTATATTTTGTATTACTTAAACAAAAAAATATAAAAAGATAAAAACTTTAATAAATTTTAAAAAATTGATAATTAAACAATAATATATATTTTTAATAAGTTATATGTGGCTTTAATTGGAGGTCACTCTCATCAAAATATTACATTTATTGTAGCGTATATTTTTTCAAAAAAAAAATCATTTCTTTTTTCTCTTAAATATTTTCTTCAACCTCTTTGAAGTGTTATGTTTCTACAATTACTCCTTGACATCATTTTGATTAAGAGATAAATATCACTTGGCCAGTTACCTTTTAAAATTTGAATTTCATCAAGATAAATATCAACACCGCAATTTGCTAATTTTGCTACTTCATTTCCTTATCTTTATATATGCTCACACTTCCAAAAGATTACCTCTAGTAATGGATGATGAACATCATCAATAATATTATTTTTTATAGTCTCCACATCCATTTTTGTTAATAGTATTTAGATCATTTGAGGTAGGGTCTCCGATTAGCTCCCCAAAGACCTATATGGAGAAAGGTTCTCTAGGTACTAAAACATGAAGACAATGAAACGGCAATGTGTATGTGGGTGTTGAGAAGATGTTATAAAATCCCCTAACAATTCTAAGGAAGAGGGAAATGGATTTTGAGATCGCAAATGGATCTCAAGCTCTGCTCAAACTTGAAAAATGGAAGGTTGTAGGAGTAAGATAATTAAAGCTATATTTTTTTTGCTAAAGTAACCATGGGGTGTCTGAGGAAAGAAATCTAATTCTAAATCTCATAAATTAAGTGCCTCTCTTGGAATGTTAGGGGCCTGAATTGGCTTTCTAAATAATGGGTGGTTGCTTCCCTATGTAAAAAAAATTCTTGATATTTTCATTTTTGCAAGAAACCATGTTGGATGGTTAGGATATAGAATCTACTAGAAGAAGAATTTTGAAAGAAGTTCATTTTGTTGCAAACCTAGGCAATGGTTCCTTTGGGGGACTCCTTTATCTTTGGGATACCAACAAGTTTGAGGGTTTTATAATTTCTTCCTCGAATAGGATTATTAATATTCTCTTCTACAATAGAGAAAGTAATAAAAGGTGGGTTATGACTAATGTATATGTGCCAAACTCTAGTTCTAGTAGAAACATGTTGTGTAAACTTTAAGTTCCATGAGAAGGATTTTTTCTCAAGACGTATGGTGCTTAGCAGGGGATTTTAATTCCCCTCTATTTTTTGGATAAAAAATGAGGGAACTCCCCAATATTGAAAAGAATGGAAGAGTTTGCAGATTTTATGAATGGCAATGAGCTATTGGATGTTGATTTGAAGGGTTCAAGGTATACTTCGAGCAATAAGAGAGTGGGTAACCAACTCATACAAATCAGGTTGGATAGGGTTCTTATCTCCAAAAAGTTTCTTTCATTGTCTGGAAATTTATCTCTTTGTTCTCTACCCAAAATTGGATCCAACCATAACCCTTTATGTTTTAAAGTGGATTAGGAAGAAACCAGATTCCCCAAGCCATTTAGGTTTGAGAAAATATGGTGCCTTCATCCTCATTTGGAATTTTAAATAAAAAATTGGTGGTTGACAAGGGTCCAAGGCTTTGGTCTTTCCCAAATTGCAGTGAATCTTAGAGTTGTTAAAAGTGGCCTTAAAGAATAGAATAAAAGGGTTTTTTGAAATATTTTGCAAAATAAGACAGACCTAAAAAGCCAATTGAAAGCTATTGAATTTGATATAGAACTTGGAATCAATCTCAAGAGATCAAATGCAAAGAAAAGGAGGTGTTGGCTGAATTTCATAACACTATTGCCAAGGAGAAAATTTTGTGGAAACAAAAATCCAGGGCACTTTGGCTAAATGAGGGAGATAAAAATTCTAAGTTTTTTCACATCACAGCCTTGAAGCAAAGAAGCACCAATAGGATTAGATAAATTCAAAAAATTGATGGATCTAGTGCTACTCACATTAAGGATATAAGAGCTAAGGTTGTGGAGTTTTTAAAAAATATCATCAGGGTGGAAGAGGTTTGTAATGAGGAAGCCTAAAATAAGTTGCTTGGTAGTATTCTCAACCTTGTCATGGTTGATATGAACCAAGCCCTTGTCTCTCCCTTCAGCGATGAGGAAGTCAAAGCTGCTATCTTTGTGATGGAAGGAATGAAAGCTTTGGGTCTTGATGGTTTCTCCACCCCACTTTTTTTAGAATTATTGGCATATTGTGGGGAAGGATATTGTTTATGCCCTTTGGGAGGTCCAAACCATCAATCATATCTCGTTCGGAGTGAATTCTATTTTTTTAACTTTGATACCTAAGATTGTTGGTGCAAAGGACTTTGGTGCCTTTAGACCCATCAACTTATGTAACACTATTTATAAAGTTTTGACAAAGGCCCTTGTTAACATATTAAAACCTCTTCTTCTAGCCTTTGATTGATTCAGTCCAAAATGGATTCATGCTAGAGAGACAGATCCTAGATAGTATCATAATTATCCATGAAATATTTCATTCAACTAATAAAAGTGGTAGAGCTGGTCTCCTCCTCAAATTAGACATGAACAAGGCTTATGATAGGGTTTTGTGGGAGTTTTTGTTAAAGGTTTTGGGAAAATTTAGTTTTTTCCAAAGTTGGATAAAAATTTTCCATGCTTGTACCTTTTTTTCCAAGTTTTTAGTCTTAATAAAAAGGTCCCCAATAAGTTATTTTTAATTTTGAGAAGCATTCATCAAGGGAACCCCTTGTCCCCTTACCTTTATATCTTAGTGGTGGAAGCTTTGGGTAGGGCTATCAAGTTAGAACCCTTTATGGAAGGTAAAAGGCCCACTTTGTCGATGGATCCTATTTCTCATCACCAATTTATAGATGATGTTTTGCTATCACTCCTTGCTTCAGTTCCCCAAGTGATGGCTTTAGCACCATTCCATCATAAACAAAGAGAGAGAGAGAGAGAAACATCTATTATTGATGAATGAAAAACTGATACATTCGAGTAAGGGTGTGAGACCCTTTATATAGGAAGATGGATTCCTTGGCCAACACTCTACCTAACTGTGCAAGGGACAACTTGCACATATACAACTTGCACATTGACACTTGTGCATTTACCATGTTGCATGAAGCAACTAGATAACTTCCCCTCAAAGTAATCTAACATAACCAAATGATGTAATATATTCTAACACCCCCTTGTATTACATTATTTGGTATGAAGTTCTCTTGAATCACATAGATGATCTCTGAAGGTTTGAAACTTGATTTTTTTGAGTGCCTTTGTAAAGATGTCTTCCAGTTGATCTTCTGTAGGAACATACTTGAGGATGATGTGCTTGTTCTGGAAGTGTTCTCTGATGAAATGACATTGAGCTTCAATATGCTTTGTTCTTTCATGTATGATTGGATTCTTGATCAATTTAAGTACTCCTTGATTATCACAGAATATCATAGTCGGAGTTCGTTTGATTCCCATGTCAGATAGTATGTATTGTAACCATAGGGCTTCACAGGTTGTATCTCTTGCTGCTCTGTATTCTGCTTCAGTTGATGATTGTGCTACTGTATGTTGTTTCTTGTTGTGCCAAGATATGGATCCTGATCCGAGATAGAAGACATAACCTGAGGTAGATTTCCTATCATCAATAGACCCAACATAGTCTAAATCTAAGTACCCTTGTAGATAAAAGTCTTTGACATTCTTCATATAAGTTAGTCCATAGTCTGTAGTCTTCTTGATATATTGTAATATTCTTTTTGTAGCTTTCCAATGACTTTCTCTTGGTTCTTGCATGAACCGTGAAAGATAATTTACTGCAAATGCTATGTCTGGTCGGTTATTTTTTAAGTATAGAAGACTTCCAATCAACTGACGATACATTGTTGCTGAAATCAATGGTGTTTTATCATTTTTGGATAGTTGAATTCCTTGTTCCATTGGTGTATCTTTGGGCTTGCACTCTATCATCCTGTATTTTTCAAGAAGGGCTTTTGCATATTTTGATTGAGTAATAACTATTTTATCTTCTCCTTGATAAATCTCTAAACCAAGGTAGTAGTTCATTAGCCCCAGATCTGTCATTTCAAAAGCCTTCTCTAGATCCTTTTTTATATCACTTATTAACTTTTTTGAACTTCCAGTAATCACTATGTCATCAACATATACTATGAGGATCAAGATATCATTTCCAATCTTCTTGGTATATAGACTGGGATCTATTGTACTTCTATTGAAGTTATGATGTAGTAGATGATTATTGATCTTGATGTTCCATGCTCTAGGAGCTTGTTTCAAGCCATATAGATATTTATTCAATTTGCATACCTTACTTTCCTGCCCTTGAATGACAAAGCCTTTAGGTTGTGTCATATAGACTTCTTCCTCTAAGTCACCATTAAGGAATGCACTTTTTACATCCATATGATGAAGTTTCCACCCTTGATGAGTTGCTAGAGCACAAACTGTTTGGATAGTAGTCATTCGAGCTGTTGGTGCAAATGTTTCTTCATAGTCAATTCCCTCTGTCTGAGTATACCCTTTGGCCACTAGTCGAGCTTTGTATTTATCAAGTGTTCCATATGCTTTGTATTTGATTTTGTACACCCACTTGCACCCCACTATTTTTTCTAGGAGGTAGGTTTACTAAATCCCATGTCTTATTCTTCTTGAGTGATGCATATTCAGATTCCATGGCTGCTTTCCAGTGTGAGTTTTTCAGTGCTTGAGAAGCTGATATTGGTTCCTTTGTGTTACTTAGCATTCCTCTGTTCATTCTGGTCATGCTGTGAGTTTGAGGTCCTGTAGTTGTAATATCTGGCATCCTTTCCAGATTTGATTCTCTGAGAGTATCTTTGAGCCATATTGGTTCTTTTCTATGTAGTATAGTTGATGCTTCTGTATCCTGTTCTTCTGATTCTGGCTCCATGCTCATTGCATCTTCTTCAGGTAGATTCAGGAGAACTTATGTGTCACCACTGGATTCATCTGTGTTGATTTTGACTTTCTCATCAAAGATCACATCTCTACTAATATAAACTTTCTTTGTAGATGGATCTAATATTCTGTATCCTGTAGATTCATTGTCATACCCAAAAAATATCCCTATCATAGTTTTGTCATCCAACTTGGTCCTCTTTTGCTTTGGAATATGCATGTAGGCTTTGCATCCAAATATTTTTAGTCTTTCTATGTTGGGCTTTTGTCCTGACCATGCTTCTTATGGTGTAATATGCTTGAGTACTCTTGTTGGTAGTCTATTTTGTATGTAGACTATTGTTTGTACTGCTTCAACCCAGTATTTGTGATCAAGTTGTGCTTCTTTTAACATACATCTTACCATTTCCATTATTGATCTATTTCTTCTTTCTGCAATTCCATTTTTTTGAGGTGAGTATGTTGTAGTAAGTTGTCTTCTAATTCCATTGTCTTCAAGAAAAGAGTCAAATTCTTTAGAAATAAATTCTCCTCCTCTATCTGAGCGAAGTGCTTTTATGGTCTTTCCTGATTCTTTTTCAACTTGAAGTTTGAATTGTTTGAAGTAGCTAAATGCTTCTGATTTGTACTTCATGAAATATACCCACATTTTTCTAGTATGATCATCAACAAATATTTGAAAGTATTTATGTCCTCCAACACTATCAACTTTCATTGGTCCACACAAATTTGTATATATTATTTCTAGAGGATGTTGAGTTCTGTGTTGACGAAGTTCGAAAGGAATTCTATGTTGTTTACCTGCTAAACATTCTGCACATACAGTAGTTTCTAGAGATAAGTTGGGTAGTCCTTCTACCATTTGATATCTGAGTAATTCCTTCATTGATGTCTCACTGGTATGTCCTAGTCGTTTGTGCCATAGTTTTGAAGCATTGACTAAAAGAGTTGAGTGAATAGTAGTGTCTAGGACAAATAGGCCATTTTTATATGATCCTGATGCTATCATTCTTCCCTATCTAGAGATGTGACATTGCTTTCTACCAGTGAGAACCTTGAACTCAATAGTTAAGTCTTGATCCATGAGCTGAGAAACAGAAATAAGATTGGTGGTTAATCCTGGAACATACAATACATTTTTTATTATACCTCTTCCATCCTTAAGATTTACTGGAATATTTTTTATTCCTTTTACTTCATATGTTTTGCTATCTACTACTGCAACTAGCTTTTCATTTATCTTCTTCAAAAAATTGAACCAATGTATGTTCCCTGTCATATGCTTACTTGCACCTGAATCTATATACCAACACTCCATGATGTTGTTTAGTACTTTATATCTTCCTAGATATTTTATGATATAGTGCTTTTGTAAAAATATAGTTCAATTTTGGTTGATTTTGTACAAATTTTGTAAAGATCAAAAATCAACTTCTTAACACCTTATTACTCCTATTGAACTAAGCACTTTTAAATTTTGAAGAGGTTTTAATGTTGGATTTATTTTGTCCCTTTAGAGAAGTTTTTGAGACAAGAATATTATAATTTTCCAACCTTAATAAAAACTTTAATAACCTCTTTTTATATCCCTTGGATTGTTTCTAATTTCCAATAACCTAGTTTGGAGTTGTAGCCCTTATGACTCCCAAATTTGGAAAATTAGAATACATTAATATTTGCAAATTTTAAATGAAATAATTCCAAGTAGTATTCCTTATTTCTCCTAGGTTATGCTTTGCAAATATTAGACAATTTTAATATTTAATTTCCCTAAGTTTTGCTTTCAAATGAAGATTGATTTCTTTCAATAATTCAACCTTATAATATAACCTTATAACTCCCTTTTTATGGAAAGCAAAATAGATGGAAATTGTACCTTTATAAAATCGATGGTAGACTATCCTTCTTGGGCGTTGTGAGTAATGGAAGATTCTTCCACTTGCAATTTGCTTCAACACTCACTTCAATGCTTCCTTGACCTATTTGACCAGGAGTAATGTGCTTTGTCGTTTGCTCTTGGAATGTTCTCCAAGTTGTTATCGATCTGCTATCGTGTAGCTACCGAGCTACTACCGTGATACGGTTGAAATACTATCGAGTCACTTTAGACTCACTTGCTATCATTGCTACCTTGCTTTGACTATCCTTTCACCTCCTTGACCACCCTTTTTATGGAATATAAGTCTTGAAATTTGTGATAAGTGTCACAACTATTACGTATGAGCGCTCACTCTTTTTTAATGTAGCAATCCTTTAGTAACACTCTACTAGCTTCTTGGTCACCTTGTAACGCATGAACACTTGTGTGAGCGCTTGTAACTACTTCGTGAGTTTTCTTGGACGTTAAAATAGAATGGCACCTTAGAGAATTTGTGCCAAGTGGCTTTCAACCTTTCTAAATGGAGTTCTTTCACTATAATGCTTCCAAGGATAATATAACTCCTTTTTGTATACCTCTTCTTTGCTTGCTACATTTCTTTGAGTGCAAGAAACCTCTTATCTTTTTGGTCGATCGTTGAGGTGATTTTGGAGCTTAGAATGGTGTTGTAGGTGATTCTTTTGATGGATAATATTCACCAAGCTAGCAACCTCTAAATATATCACATGTTCTACTTATTCCTTGTTCCCTTCAATGTGTTCCTTTTATGTTGTTCATCCATGTTTATTGAGGTAGAATCTACCATATTTTTGCTTGTAAAAGAGAGCTCCCTTTTTGTCTACGTAAATGCAGGTTGATTATCAACTAATATGTGCATTGCCTTTTGTAGGTTCGTCCATCCAAGATGTGAAGTGTGAGCCCCTTTGAATGGCTCCTTGTGATGTGGATGTGTTAGAAATAGAGTCTATTTTATCATTTGGGTTATGTAAAAGTATCTTTCAAGGTACATATATAGATTACTTTAATGGCAAGTTATCTAGTTACTTCATGCAATGTAATAAGTGCACAAGTTTCAATGTGCAAGTTGTACATGTGCAAGTTATCCCTTGCACAGCTAGATAGAGTGTTGGGCAAGTATCTTATTTTACCTATATAATTATGGTCTCATAGATAGATAGATAGATATATATTCATACAGTCATATAACCATATACATAGAGAGTCTGGGGACATAGTGTAGCTTAGTTATGTGTGACACAATCCATTTGTGATGGGTGTAATGTAGTTCAGTAGTTGTATATTGGAGTTTTCATTTCCTCCATAGCTACATTGTAATATTTTATATCATTTCTATTTATTGCATCTTTCAATCATTTAGTAAATTCACCTTATTTCATATTATTTTACATCTTGTGATTGTTATCTCTCCATGCTTGCTACATCAAAAGCTAACAATGGTATCAAAGCTATGGTAGATCTAGTCTATGTAGGTCTATAGGAAAGCCTCCATTATCATTGAGCCTAAGTGTTTTGACAAACTAATGTGTCGTTGGACCAACCACTATTAAAAGCTCTCAAAATAATCTAGGTGGTAGAATGAGGGAGAGTCACGAGTGAGGACTGAAAGAAATCTCAGTTCCATGAAATACTAAGATTGTAATTAACTAGAGTCTTTCCACAAACTAGGACTCATAATTCAAGCCACTGGATTGAAAAATCATTCAGTGAGGATTATCCAAGATATCTGGAATTTTCTAACTAGTACCTAAAGTTTCTCTTATTTGCAAAAATCTAATCCTTATAGGATTGGGACTCCTACGACAGAAAGCTAGGAGACTCCAAATTCATTTCCTAAACATTGGCATGTCCTCATAGTGTAGAGATTGGTTCCTTGTACAAGAGAAGAATATTGTGTAAAAATACTTCTTGTGAAGATTTGTGGTGAAGTCAGGAGACTGAATATCTCCATTGTTGAATCAAAGAACTTCACAAGTTGAATAATAGGCCATAGAAGCCTTGACCTATAAATGCTATAGAAGCCTTGGAGAAAAGGCCATGGGATCCTTTAAGGAGAAGCCACATAAGTCTTGATACCAAAAGGTCACAGGAGCCTTGGTACTAAAAAAGCCACAGAAGCCTTGATATCTAAAATACCATAGAAGCCTTGGTACTGAAAAATGCCATAGAAGCCTTGATACTGAAAAAAGCCATAGAAGCCTTGATCTTGAATTTGAAGAGAATATCAGATTCATAAGTGGACTAAATATTTTAGTAATAATACTTTATTATAGAGAAAGAAGATTCAGTGAGTTGAGAAACTTCCTAAAAGAAATTTAGGAAGGGTATCTTCTTCAGAATCAATTCAACACCTGAAGTAAAATTAAAAAGATCAGGAGAATATCTCATTGTAAAACTTCCAATCAATGAAGAAGAAGGAGAATAAGGACTAGGTGAGTCCTGCTCGAATCTAGAAGTAGTAGAATCAGATATCCTAAGGTATATCTCATAACCAACACTTATAAGAGTATAAGGTTGAATAAAATGTCTCAAGGAAGACCATTAGAAGCTATCAGGTTAGAGACCTTGAGAAGTTCATATCGAGCATCCAAAAAAAGGCTAGAAGAATCTTACTAAAGATATTATCAAAGGAGAACTCATTGGAGAAATACACTACCAATAATAAGCCTTTGATAGTGAAGGACTTGGGATAATTATTGCCCTCTGACAACAAGCCCAAGAGAAGAAGAATTTGGTAAGGAGTGCTAAATTCAAGAAGAAGAATTTGGCAAGGAGTGCTAAATTCATGAAGAAGAATTTGGAAAGGAGTGCCAAATATTAGAATAAGATCCTACTTGAAGTCAAAAATTGACAAGACAACTTGAAGATAGAAGAAGCTCACCAAATCTTTAATATTTGAAGATTACCTCTCACAGTAAGAAGGCATCGCTTTAGAGACAAAGACTTCTCCAAATCTATAGTAGAAGAAGGATAACAGAAGAGGAGAACAAGCCATCAAATCTAGGCTCGTAAAATAAAGGTCGAGACCATAATTTGGTTAAGAAAGAGCTAGTAAAGATAGTCTACAAAGAGTTGCAAGGATATTCTTGTAGCAACAACTTGGTGATTCTAGATACCAAGATCTACATCCTCTACAAAAGCGATAAAAGAGCTACTACAAAAATGATATGCAAATTTCTGGTGCAAGTAGGTTTATTAGTTCATCTACCTATTAGATTTGTTAGAAGCACCTAAATTTGGATTAAAGTTGCAAATAGAAAATTGGATTATAGTATTCAAAAGTGCAAAAAAGAAAAAGTTCTTTTTAAGGTTCATTTGCATTTTTATTAGGATTTGATTAGATTTAAAAATTTTTTCTATCAAATACCTATTATCTATTTTTAAAAAAAGAAAAAGAAGACTAAGCTCTACAATATTAGTTGTGAAATTGCAGAATAACTCTTAAAGGTTCATTTTAAGTTATTCTTGATTAGTTGCAGTAAATTCTTAGTGCATTAATTTGAGATTTTATTGGAGTGATAAGGTGTAATCTTAGTGCATTAAAAGTGAAAAAATTGTACTATTACACTACTCTCAAAAGAAATTAGTTTTATGTTCTTGAAGGGCACAAAATCTGATTTGTATCAAGTGTCTAAAGACACTATTGAAGCACAGAAATTTGCAACTCATAGTGGTCTAAAGAAGCCATCCAAAAAGGTTAGAATCCTACAAAAACTTGGAGAATAACACAACTAACCTAAAATAGAAATAGAATCTTTAAATATTGAGACTTGGTGAGTCTCAAATCCAAAAACATTACAAGATTTAATGTAAGAAAATAAAGTGTAGAAAATTGCATAAAAAGATTCTATCTACTGTTATCTAAGTGTCCAAGCAAAAATGGGGAAGGTGTCTACTCATAAAAGACAACCTCAAAACCCTTGTATTACAGGAGAAAAATCTGCCATAAATCTAGAATTTTTGATTTGAAATAAGAGTGCAAAATAAGGTGCATAAAAGGAGGTTTATGTACATACTATAGTACATTTTATAGCACCATTTTAATCTAGTTTTTTATAGTCTAAAAGCATATTTTAATGTGCCCCAAAAAGACACAATAAACACAAGAAAAAAACAACCAAGAAAGGGTTGAACGTAAGCACTCTTCCAAAGCAATAAAAGCCACTCAAAGGGGCTCATCTAGGATGGGCAAACTTGTAGAAGACAAAGCATAGGAGAATATCAAGTAGTGTACAAAGCAGAAGATAAAGCAAATGAACATTCTTATCAAAGAATTTCTACCATAAGTGAATGTTAATAGTGGATTAAAGCATCAAGGAGTCTTCATCCAAGAACTTCCATTAGGACTCCATTCAAGGGCCACCAAAGCTACTCCATATCTCCACCAAAGCTTCACCATATCTCCACCACAGATCAACCATTAGCTTTGCTTGGCTGGAGATACTTCAGAATCTACATAAAACAAACAAAGATCAAGGTGGAAAACACATTAGAGAGTCTTCAAATAAGCGTTGATAGAAATAAGGACATGTAGCTACCACTTGTCATCCTTTGAAAAATCCTCTATAACGCTCAAAAAGAAGACGTTACACTTCTTGGAACCCATACTCCAAACAATGGAGTTACGTACAACTTGGCATACATTACAACAAAGATAGCTTGGAGATGTTGAGGAAGAAGCATTTCCTGGACAATGCTCAAGAGAGAATCAAAAATATTTTCAATCCAAAGGTGACACTTGTCACAAATAGTGGAGTGAGTTCGGCACCTCCACCAACCAAGTCGAAGCTTCCATGAGCATTTAGAAACTCATACAGTTGCACTTGTCACTCATCTATCTCATATTAAAGATGGACCGGACCTTGCAAAGGAAGTGCAATAGTTGAAAATAATACGAGTAGCATTTAGAAGCTTCTTGGTAGATTGATGGTAGATGCTCGATAGTAGTTTGAGTGCTACTCGGTAGATTGATGACAGACACTCGATAGCAGTTCAAGCATGATTCGATAGATTGACAATATATTCTCAACACCAGTTTGGGCATGATCCAATAGGTATCCAAAGCAAGTCAGGTACAATTAAAAAGACTCTCAATCAACCAGAATTTACAAAGAGCATTAAAGCCTTTGGGAATTCACACTCAAGAAGGAGAGTTTAGTTTCATATTCACCTGACATCTTAAAGGTACAAAGCTTTAATTTCTCATTCGATTTGCTTTTAGTTTTAAAGGAAGTTATAAGGTTATAAGATAAGGTTGATATAATAATTGAAATCAACCTTTTTTTGAAAGCAAAACTTAGGGAAAGTAATATAATATTTGCAAAATATAACTTAGGATAAATAAGAGATTCTACTTGGAATTAATCCATTTAAAGTTTGGAAATATTAATGTGTTCTAGTTTTCCAAATTTTGGAGTGATAAGGGTTACAACTTCAAACTAGTTTTTTATAAATTAGAAACACTTGAATAACCTAAGGGTTTCAAAAGGGGTTATTAAAATATTTTATCAAAGTTGAAAATTTATATTCTTGTTTCAAAACATTTCTCTTTAGGGACAAAATAAATCCAACATTAAAACCTCTTCAAAAATTGAAAATTGCTTAGTTCAATAGGAGTATTAAGAAGTTAAGAAGTTTATTTTTGATCCTTACAAAACTTGTACAAAATCAACCAAAAATTGAACTATATCATACAAAAGCACTATATCATACTCCAATAAACATTTGGGAGTCATAAGGAATTCTACAAGACTTGATAATAATATCCATAAAAAATTTCAAGTTGTGAAGATATAAGCTTTCTTCAAAAATCTAAAATTAGGTATTCCTACCTAGGGAGACATAAGGAATTCTACAACCTAAGGATTAATAAAGGTTTTATAAAATAAAGCTTATATACTTTAATTAAGGAGCATATATCCTAAGACTAGGGAGCTATATAAGAATGTCTACTTCTACCAATAAGTGCTTTAGAAAGGAAAAATCCAATGCCATAAAAGTTGGGATCATGAATCTACTCATGAAATCAGAAGTAATATTAGATCTAGATTCAAAAATAATCCATAGTGAAGATTTAGAAGATAATTTTGATATTATGGAATGTTATATTTAAACTCGTCTTGATGAAGCGATTGCCAATGAAAAAAATGGTATTTTACTTTCCTTACACTTTGCAAGTATATTATACATGGCACTGCTCACATATAAAAACTACAAGGTAGAAATGAAGAACAAAAAGGGTTGATACAATTACTCAAAAAGAAGACAGAACTTGATGAATCATATTTAGAAAAGTTTTTTTAATCCTCATGTAGCATTAGCACTTCCTGTTCTACTAACTCAAAATCTTATCATGATGCCTTAAGTAGTTGTTCAAAAGCTTCTATACAGACTAAATATAGAAAAGGATAATCATCTTCACGAGAACATGGTAGCAGCTCGACCTCTTGTGAGAACATAGAAACTAGAATTAAAGTCAAAGCCAAAGATGAAGAAGAAAACTCAACAGATAAATGAGGAATACAATGCAATATCAAATGAAATAAGAAGGCTTAGATTTATCTTACTCTGCATCATATGAAAACACATATTACCTACTGAACATGAACACAAAGAATGCGGAGGAAGAAGACAAAGTTCATAAAGAAGAAGAAGAACCATATTGAATACTAAAGTCTTCAAAACCCAAATAATGTAATACATGGGGGTGTTAGAAATAGAGTCTATTTTATCGTTTGGGTTATGTAAATGTATCTTCCAAGGTACATACTTATATTACTTTAGGGGTAAGTTATCTAGTTACTTCATGCAATGTAATAAGTGTACAAGTTTCAATGTGCAAGTTGCACATGTGCAAGTTATCCCTTGCACAACTAGATAAAGTGTTGTCCATGTATCCTATTTTACCTATATAAGGATGACCTTATAGATAGATAGATAGATAGATAGATAGATAGTCATACAATCATAGACATAGAGAGTTAGGGTACATATTGTAACTTAGTTTTGTGTGACACCATCCATTGGTGATGGGTGCAATGTAGTTCAGTAGCTTTATATTGGAGTTTTCATTTCCTCCATAGCTATATTGTAATATTTTATATCATTTCTATTTATTGCATATTTTAGTCATCTAGCATATTTACTTTATTTCATATTATTCTGCATCTTGTGATTGCAATCTCTCCATGCTTGCTACATCAAAAACTAACAGGATGAGGAGTGGTTGACATTCAACCTTTCTTAGCTGGATTTACCTGTAGTCTTTGTGTCTTTAGTGGCACCTTCAATCTACCATTTTTATTGCAAAAAATGTAGTGTAATACCTTGTAATATTCTATGAGAATAATATGTTCTTATTGCACTTCTTTTTGCAGGTTTTGTAGTCTAATTTTGTAGCAGATTCTGAATGCACAAATGAGGGTTTTGAGGACATCCCTTTGGATAGACTCCTTGACCTATTTGCTTGGATATTTAATGATAGATCCAAGTTTTACAAATGCTGAAGATAGAAGCTTTTTTTTCTGCTGCACTTAACCCTATAGTGCTTTGGATTTGAGAATCACCAAGTCTCAATCTTGAAGATTATATTTATATTTTTGGTTAGTTGTATTCTTCTCCAAGTTTTGAAGGATTCTAACCTGATTTTGTGGCTTCACTTGGTCACTATGAGTTGCAGATTTTATGCACTAATAGTGTCTTTAGAAACTTTGAAAATTTTTTATTTTGTGCCCTTCTCAAGTACACAAAAGGTAATATTTGAGATCAATAGAATAGTGCAAATGAATCTAATAATATTTTACTTTTAATGCACTAAAAATTTCACCTTATCACTCCAATCAACTCTCAAGAACATGCATTTAATAAAATTTACTGCAACTAATCAAGAGTAATCTTAAATGAACCTTCAATAATTATTCAGTAATTTCACTACAATCAATATTGTAGGACTTAGTATTATTTTTATTTTTCCAAAGTAGATGATAGGTAGTTGATAGAAGTAATTAAAAAATCTAATAAAATCCTAATAAATGTGCAAATGAACCTTAAAAAAAACCTTTCTTTTTGCACTTTTGAAGATTGTAATCCAATTGTAACTTTAATCCAAATTCAGGTGTTTTAACAAATCTGATAAGTAATCCAATTAATGAACCTACTTGCACCAAGAAGTTGCTTACCTTTTTTCTAAAAGTTTCTATAGATATTTTGATACTTTTGTGGAGGATGTTGATCTTGGTGTCTAGGATCACCAAGTTGCTACTTCAAGTAGAATATTTTAGACTTTTGTAGACTATTTTGAATAACTCCTTCACCAAATGATGGTCTCGAACTTTCTTTCACGAACCTATAATTTTGTGGCTTGTCTCCTCTTGTGTTTTCCTCCTTCTTATGTAGATTTGGATAATTTTGTGTCTCTAAAGTGGTGCCTTCTTGTCGTGGGGGGCAATTTTCAAATCTCCAATGTTTGGTGAGCTTCTTCTAGGATTTAGTACTCCTTGCAAAATCTTCTTCTCTTGGTCTTTTTGTCGGATGGCGAAAATTGTCCCAAGTCCTTCACTTGTGACTCTTCCTAATTCTACCACCTAGATTTTTTAGAGATATTTTGACAGTGGCTAGTCCAGTGGCGCATCAGATTTATAAAACACTCGGGCTCAAAGATAATGGTGGTTTCCCTATTGACCTACACATACTAGATCTACTGTAGCTCTGATACCACTAATGGATTTAGCATCATTATATCATAAACAAAGATATATAAAGAGAGAAAGAAACATCTACTATTTATGAATGAAAAACTGATATATTTAAGTAAGGATGTGAGACCCTTTATATAGGAATATGAATTCCTTGGCCAACACTCTACCTAACTGTGCAAGGGACAACTTGCACATTGATACTTGTGCATTTATCCTATTGCATGAAGCAACTAGATAACTTTCCCCAAAATTAATATAACATAACCAAATGATGTAATATATTCTAACAGTAAGGGTGCTAAAAGGAATCTTAGAGGTATTTGAAATTGCAACTAGGCAAAAGATAAAGTATACAAAAAACAAATTCTTCTTTCTAAATACTCCCTTAGCAATGCAGAGGATAATTGCTCACATCTTGGGTTGTGATTTGGCTACCCTTCTGTCTCTTTACCTTGGAATGCCTTTTTTTAAAGGTAGGATCTGAGATTCACTTTGGGAACCTACAGTGGAAATATTGCAGAGGAAGCTAGTCGGGTGGAAAGGATCCCTCCTTAATCAATTTGGAAAGGCTAACCTAGTAAATTCTACTCTTAAAAGCATTCCAATCTTATTCTTATCTATATTTAGAATTCCTAACAATATTTTATCGAAGATTGAACATATTCAAAAATTGTTTCTTTGGTCTAGTTCTAATGAGAAGAAAAAATTTCACGTAGTTGGTTGGGAGCAAGTCTGCAGACCTAAAAAGGATGGTGGATTAGGTCTCCATAACATCAGGTAGATGAATAAGAATTTGGTTTTAAAATAGGGATGGAAGTTGGTAAATAAAGCTGAAACTAGCTAGGTCAACATTGTGTCGACCAAATACTTGAGACAAGAGAATTTTTTGCTTGCTAATCCTCTACAAACTTCTAGTTCAACCTTTTGGTCAAGTTTTCAAAATTTGAGGGTGCTAGTATCCAAAGGTTGTAGTTGGAGGTTGGGTGATGGACTCAAGATAGATTTTTGGAAAGATATTTGGTTGATGGACCAACACCTTGTGTAGATTCAAAATCTGGCATGTTTGGATCCTAGGACCAGATTGGTCTTTGGATCTAAGGTGGCTAACTTTATCGAGGTGGTTAATGGGTTGAAGGTTTGGAAATAATTAGACCAGTCTATTCTCAACAATGTTGAACTTGTATCTTAGATTCTAATTACTAATAAGTTAAATTTTCAGGTCATTAAACATAGAAATTAAGAGGTTGAGATCTTCTAGGTAGGGAAAATAACAAATCCTTTTTATTCAAGTCTGCCTACAATCTACTGGTTGTCAAAACTCCTCAATGGATCCCACATTTCAAAGTATGGATTAAGGGTCTAATGCCAAATGTGAATATATTTTTCTATTTGGCAACTTATAATAAGACTTTGACCATTAAAAATATCTAAAAAATAGGTTGGTTGATGTCAAATAGATGTTGCCTATGTGGTGCTACTAATGAGCATATAAGCCATCTATTTTTCAAATGCTCGTTCTCTATGGAAGTTATTAACTCTATTTTTAATTTTTTGGGATTGATTTGGGTAGTCTCAAGTTCACTTTTTGATGTTTGCAATCAATAGTCATCTCTTTTTTACTCTCTAATACTGAAATGTTTTTGGAACTTTTGTTTATCGCATATTTTTTGGTGAGTGTGGAAGGAGAGGAATAGTAGAATTTTTAAAAACTTCAAAAGATATTATGTCTATTTTTGTGCTAGATCCTTAGCCTCCAACCTGTAGAATGTGTTCTCTCTGGATTTAGAGGAGGGTATATTTGAGGAGGCTTAGCTCAAAAGAAAAATCGACTTTCAATAGAGTAATAGGGTTGTTGGTCTTCCTAGTCCTAATCCTCGGTTCCTTGTGATATGGAAATATCCTTCTCTTGGCTAGGTTAAAATAAACTTTGATGGAGTTTCAAAGGGTAATCTTGATAATATTGGTGCTAGTGGGGTTCTTAGGGATGATAAATGTGGGCTTCTGTTAGTGTATACCAAATTCTTAGATATTCAAACTTGCCATGTTGGCTAGAGCACTTTACCAAGGTCTCCTTCTTGTGGATAATATGAGGTACCAACAATTTTGCATTGAAGAAGACTCGTTTAATATTATAAAATTGGTCAAAGGTGATTCAGTCCCTAGTTGGAATATCGAGGTTGTGATTATGGAATCTAGGTAAATTCTTCAGGCCAAAGAGGATAGGGAGATAAATCATATCTCCAGAGAAGGAAACTACCACGCTGACTTTATGGTAAACCTGGGTATAAGTCTCAATGGTCTGTTTGTTTAGAGAGACAATTTTCTTAAAGGCCTTCTTCAATTGGGTTTAGCGATGCATGCTTCTTAGTGCTTTGTAAGCTTTTACTATTTATGAATTAAGGTTTTGTGCACAACCGTGTGGGATTTTTGGTTTCCTAGGGGGCTCACAAGGGTTGTTCTAATTTTATTTCTTGTATCAAGTTGTAGTTGGTTCACTTGGTGATGGGTGGCTAGTTGTAGTGCTTTATAGTCGTTCTTGTCCCTGTATTGCTAGTCTTAAGCCAAATTTTGCAGGGCTTATCCTATTGTAAAATTTTCAAAACCCCCCTTCTATATCTAATCCAAAAAAAATTGAGAGTCCCCCTCAGTTGAAATATATTTCCATCATTTTTCTACAACAAATTTAACTCCTATAAGAAGTGCCCTAGCCTCTGCATAGTTGTTAGTTTAAGTTCCATATGATTCTGAATAAGTGAGGAGAATTTTGCCTTCATTATTTCTAAATGCACCAACTTCTTCTGAATAAGTGAGGATAATTTTGCCTTCACTATTTCTAAATGCACCAACTTCACCAATTTTTCCTATTTTTCCTTTAGAAGCACCATCAAAATTTAGTTTTGATAAATCTAATTTTTAGACATTTCCATTTTACCATAGATTGAAGTAGATCCTTTGTTTTAATTCCATTGTTACATATGACTCTTTCATGTATGTTCAAATATTTTAGCCAAGTTATTACTTCCCATGATGAGTACCATATTTGTAAACATTATGCAAGAGAGGTAATAATACAATTCCAAACTTAGGCATGATTTTGATAATTATTATTTTTAATTATGTTATTCCTTTCAAGCCATAAATTCCAATAAATAATAGCCAGACCAATCCTCCAAATAATACATAATGTTTTAGCTTTGAAATAATTAATCCAACATTTTATCAACTCTTTCAATGTTGCTGGAGCTATATAATATAATTTCATATATTTTAAAACATAACCCCAAATGGTGTGAGGAAACAAACAATGAAGTAAACGGTCTAATGTTTCTAAATCCTTCTCACACAAGGCACATCAAAAGGGTCCATAATATCATCTTCTTTGTATATTCTCTCCTGTAAGAATATTACTTTGAACTTCTAACCAAAGGAATGTTGAGGCCTTAGGGAGAGCCTCTAATGGCCAAAAATTCTTCCAAGGAAATACTTTGGGAGAAGGAAATTTTGATTTTTCTAAATCTTCATTTCTCAACTTGATCGAGTATCTACCATACTTTGATAAATTCCAAACCAACTCATATTTTAGTGTAACAATTAACAAATAAAACTCTTAAAGCATATTTTAAAATCTATGATCTGGAGTTTTTTTTTATAATAATATAGTCTTTGACCTTTGTACCTTTACATGCTAGGCATGCTTGAGCCAATGGTTACCATTTTTATTCATAGATAAGAGGATAAGTCTTTCAACCAAGCATCATACCAAAAATTTGCATAAATCCCCTCATTGACTAACCATATAATATGTTTCTTAATCAATTGCAAACTCTCTGATATTAAGTTCCATGTTGACGATCCTTTGGGTAGATTTCTTTTCCTAAATAATTCCATTGCATCAAGAGAACCTATATATTTTTGAAGTAATATTTTTCCCCAATTCTTTCCTTTATTTTTGAATAATTTCCACCCAAGCATTGCTTCTAATGCCAAATTCACGTGTCTACAATTCCACAATCCTACTCCAATATTTTTTCCTTTGCAAACCCTATCCCAATTACAAAGAGGAAGCCTAAATTTTTCTTCACAACATTTCCATAGAAAATCTCTTTGAATTTTGTCAATTTTTGATGCTATACCTATTGGTAGTCTTGAAAGTGACATAATTTAAATAGGAACGAGTTGCAATATAGTATTTATGAATTGTAGCCTTCCTACCATGGTTAAGAACTAACATTTCCAATTGGCCAAGCAAGATTTCATTCTATCCAAAAAAGATATCCAAATATCACTTTTATTTCCTTTATTAGACAAAGGAATACCCAAATAAGTTGAATTTTTTTTTAATTTTAAACCCTAAAATAATCACAATAACTTGTAAATCTAGGGTAGTATTAATGAAAACATCTTAGAATTTTCAGTATTTACCAACTATCCAGTAGCCTTCTCAAAACATGATAATATTGATTTAAACTTCATGGCCTCACTGACTAAGGGATGGCCCAAAAGAAAAGTACCCTCAACAAATTGGAGATGAGACTCGGAGGGACCATTTTTTGCAACTTGAATACCCTTGAATTTTCCTTCTATTTTTGCCTTTGAAAAGGCTCTCCCTAATGATTCCACCAAAATAATGAATAGATAAGGAGAAAGTGGATCACCTTGACAAAGTCCACAAGATGACTTGAATTAACCAGCAAGAAAACCTTGATAAAAAACAAATATATATTGTAGTGCTATAACAACATTTAATCGACTCACACAAACTATAATCAAAGCCAAACATTTTAAGAATAACATGTAGAAAATTCCAAGAAACCCTATCATATGCTTTGTTCATATTTAATTTCAAAAGCATGTCTAGTTTTTCATAGAATGAAGAGAATATATGGCCTCATGTGCAATAATTATACCATCAAGAATTTGTTTACCACAAACAAAACCACTTTGTTCCTCTAAGATAAGACACCCTATAATGCCCTTCAATATGTTTTCCATAATTTTTTAATGATCTTATAAATCATATTACAAGGGCTTATTGGACAAAAATTATCAAAATATTTTGTGTTACCTTTCTTGGGAACCAAGGTAATAAAAGTAGCATTGATCTCACTTATTATAGCCGTACTTTTTTGGACCTTTTCAATCGCAACCAACATATCACTCTTCAATAAAACCTAAAAAAAATTGAAAGAAAATTGTAAGAAATCCATTGAGGCCAGGTGTCTTGTCAGGATGAAAAGAGAAAATTGTTTCATTGAGTTCCTCCATAGATATCTTCTTCATGAATCTTCCATTTTATCTCTATTTTTTTAATTGGTGGTATATTTTGCAAAAAAATTTCTTATGCCTCCTTATATTGCCAGTTGGAAATATGTTGAATGTTTTCCATATTATTCTGGTGGGGTTAACACTAAAAGGTACTAGACACTCTATACCTATACTCGCCAATGTTTGGGGTTGAGTCGTACCCCAAACAAGGTTTTGGGTGCGATAGCCCTCCAAAAAGCAAGGGTTCGATGGTGACATACCATGGCCAAAATTTTTAGGGTTTAAGTTATTTTTAGACCCATATTGGCTTTTAAGGTTACTATATTTGAACCCATGCTTTTTCGCCCATGATATTGTAAAAATTCATGCATGTTCCTTGGTTATATATATTGCACTTGCATGATGGTTTGGTGAGAGACAAAAGAATAATATTATTGTATTGGAGATGGTCAAGTTAATGCAATAATAAGATAATATTATGCTGGTTTTTTCCTGATTGAGGGTTTCCAGGATAAATATTGTGTAATGTGTGAATTTGTTATCTTCTTATTTTGATTCTATTATTACTGCTTTTCTGATTTAGTTTATTGGGGCTTCTTATTTCTCTTCATTGCCAAGAATATAATAAAATATTTTTGAAATAACTAATTGCTTCCTTCCTTATATCTTCTTCATCCGCAATATTTCTTTTATCTAGAGTTAAAATATTTTTAATATGGCAAAGAGAAATAAAATTGTTGTAGCATGAAATTGTTTTTGTATTTCTATCTCCTTTCTTGAGCCATTTCTCTCTAGATTTTTAGAACCAATATGAATCCTCATTTTTCAATGCATTATAATAATCATAAAATAATTGTTTTTTCACATAAGAATATTGATTCATTCCATTAATTTGTACTTTCTCTTGTAGATTTTTGAGCTTTGATTCAATTTCTTTATTTCACTTAAAAATGTTACCAAATGACTTGGCATTCCATATCTTCATTTTTCCCTTTAAATATTTTAATATTTGAACAAACCTGTACATACATGATTTTTTAAACTTTGATTCATCCCTTTAAAGGACTAACTCCTAAAGTCAACCATTTTTTTTCTAGTTAGCCAACTTTAATAAGATTCTTTCCATTGAGAATTTTCTTAAGAGAGGTATGCAAATTGTAAATAGATGCTACTTGTGTGAAGCTGATTGGGAGTCATCTACTCATTTGTTTCTCTTATGTCCCTTCTTTCGTGATGTTTTTGTCAGCTTTCTAAATTAGTTGGAGGTGTAGTGGGTGTTGCCTAATTCCTTGGAAAAATTTATTCTACAATGGACCTCCCCCTTTCATACACCTCATCTCAAGTTCCTGTGGAGCTTCCTCCTGCCACATATTTTTTGGGGTATTTGGAAAGAAAAAAATGCTAGGGCTTTTAAAAACTACAAAAGAGATGCTCTTAGAATAGGTCTCAAAATCTTGTGGAGTTCAATTGAGAATGTTACCAATGCATTTCTTGATCTGGGGAGAAATTTCTTGAAGAGTTCTCCTATTGAAGTTCTATTGGAAGCTAAGTTGGGCTTCCCAAGGTTTGACCCTGGGCCTCCTGTGTCAAATCCAAGGAATAATGTGAGATGATCACCCCCCATTGGTTGGCTCAAATTGAACTTCAACGAGGCATCAAAAGGTAATCCTAGGATTGTTGGGGTAGGTGGCATCATTAGGAACAACATGGGCAAAGTTATTACAACATATTGTGAGCATTTATCATCCCAAAATTCCCACTTTGCGGAGGCTCGAGCCACTTTCCAAGGCATTAAACTCCTGGCTAATTTGGGATATTCGAATGCTGAGATTGAAGGGGACTCAAAGAATGTGATTAATATTCTTAATTCCATTGCTGATCCGAGCTGGAATGTCGTAAATATGATGTGGGAGTCGAGAAGGTACCTCCAAGGTTTAAATCAATTCAAGGTGGCACATATTTTGAGGGAGGGTAATTCACTTGCTGACTATTTAGCCAATCCTAGAACCAGTCTTCCTGGATTTACAATGTGTAGAAATAACTTCCCGAAGGATCTCCTAAATCTTCTTAATGTAGAACTTTAATGTAGAACTCTCTTAAAGTCTATCAAGATTTCGATCAATGGCATTTTAGTATGTTACATTACCTTTATTTCGAGTGTTGGCACTTATGGTAATTTGAATTGTCAGAATGTTGCACCCTGTGATTACGATTTTTATCTCATTCGATAGTGGCCTAGATTTTGCTTTAGGATAATAATTCTCCATCGCATCTATTATGGGAAGCTGGTGTCATTCACATCCTTCAATAATTGCTCTTTTTCAAATTCAAAATGGAAGAATGACACCCATTTTAACTTTGTCCTTGGTGGCAGTTGGGTTTCGAATACTCCTTGGTGGAAATCCAGAGCTATCTTGTTGCTGATCTTACCTTTGCTTTGCATGTTTGGTTTGTGGATCCACCTTCTTGTTTTTGGTGTTGGCAATGTTTCCATGTGGTGTTTATGTTTATCTTTTGTGTCCTTTCTTCTAAGCTAGGGTGGTTGTTTTGCACAACTGTGTTTTATGGTCTATCTCCCATGGGGGAGTTGATGTAAAAGGTTGAGGGATTCCTTTAAAAACCCTCATTTCATAATAATATAAAAAAAAAATTCATCCCACCATAACATAACCATTTGGAAAAAATCAGGGTCTTGGAGCTTGAAATAGAAATGGCTTTTGATGACCATTATCATGCAATTCACAAGTCAAAAGAATGGGTTTATGATCTTCATTATCAGGCAACTCACAAGTCAAAATAATGGGTTTATGATTTGATGTTGCTCACAATAAAATATCTAAAGAGACTATATACTTTGTTTGCAACCATTTATTGGATAACAAGAATCTATCTAGCATTTTGGCTATGTGATTTTGCCTCATGCGTTTATTATCCCATGTATATTGTAAGCTTGAGGGATTAACATCCCAAAGATCATTTCAATTGACAAATGAATCAAAATCTTGCATCGATTTAGACCATATTTGAATGCCACCCTTCTTTTCCAAAGGAGATAGAATAGTATTAAAATCACCCCAATAATCTATAAATCATAATGAATCATCATTGTATTGGAGCATATGCATTTTTAACCCTGACTTTGATGTTTTCCTCTTTCCTCCAAAATAATCCAACCACTCAATTACTTTTTTCTTCCAATAATTGTCCATCTCATTTGGATTTTTCTTATATTATTACAGTTCCACCTGAAGCTCCTACAAAAGAAACTGCTAAACAATCATCTATCTTCCAAATATTCTTAAAAACATCCTTACATTCCTCATTGCTTAATTTTGTTTCTTGTATAAAAAAAAAATTGAGGATTGTAACAACCTATTAATTCCTTAATAACTTTTTTTTAAGGGTTTTTTTCATACCCTTAATATTCCATGATATCATTTCATCAATGTTTTTTTTTTTTTATAAATGGACTTAGGCCCACTTCTTGTTAACACCTATGATATTTTTATTTGGCTTACTTGATCAATATCATTTTAAGTTTATTTTTCTCTTTGTTACTACTTTGATGATCTTCTTCTCCTTCTTCCTTTTAAGTATTTTAATAGCTTTTGTGTCCAAAATAAGTATTTTAATAGTTTTTGTGTCCAAAATAATTCTCACTCCAAGGTCTTCAATATAATGCATCTTTACCCTAAACCACGTACCTCCATATATTGTTTTATTCTTTATTTTTGGAGAAATTCCTTTTGAAAGAAAATTCATGAAATAATTTGATTTCAATCCCCACTTCCACTTGATCCATTTTTAAATTTTCATGAAACATGATTAAAAAATATTTTTTTTTGAGAGTAATATGAATTCAATCTCACTTCCATTGATTCAAAAATCTTGACCAATATACATAAAGCTTACATATAAACCCTCTGATTTTAAAAATCATTATATCATACTCAATCGTCTCATCCTTGATAATCATTTATGGTATAAAATTTACTACTTAATAAGATTTACCATAAATTTTATCTTCTAGAAATTCATATTTTCAACTTGACCATTCTTTCAAGACTTTAAACTTAACCATTCTTTCAAGAATTTCACAAATAGCTAATTAGAAATTCATACTTCCAACTTGACCATTCTGTCAAGACTTTCACAAATAATTTTCTTTCCATGTTATCTAGATTTTCTTCAAATAAATCCTTTTCCTAGATTTTCTTAAAATAATTTTAAATAAGAAATGACACTTGTGTTGTTTTTTATCATAATTTGTTTTTTCTTTTTACCTAGATTTCAATGACACTTGCTAGATTTTCTTCAAATAATTTTAAATAATCCTTTAAATTCTCTCAAATATTTTGCCTAAGGCAACCAACAAGTCCTAGACCCAAAGGCTCACAATGCTCAAGGATTTATAAAAATTGCCTACTCGTAGACAGGGTGGATTCTATACTCGCCACCAGAGTGTCATATAGCAAAAGAAATCTCCATGACAAAAGAGGCATGGAGTCCTCATATTTATACAAAATCAAAGACAATGGAGTACCTGGAGAATAGACACCTGTAGACACAAGTGTCATAGTACATGTTTGGAAAGAAACACTTGGATAATGCTTTAGGAAAAGAGGACAAGTGTCCTAAAGCATATTCTGAAAAGGAGATTCATTTTTTTTTTTTAGTATGGGAAATTTTTTAGGAAGGAAAAAGTACCACTAAATAAATAGTGGGGTCTTATTTCGATTTTTTTCGGAACAATGTCTACCACTTTACATCATTATTTAGTAAAGTAATCATGCATTTTACATATTCCACAGCTTGATTTTTGGCAATCTATACAATTGGCAACCTCTTCTGCTAACCATTCTTCCATGTTAGTGACTATTTGTCTAGGTTGACTATCAGGTATGTCTTCGACGGGTATAGCAGGACCTGCTTGATCTTTAGAAAGTATCACGGGTCCATATAGCAATTCTTCATCGACATAAATTTTGATAGCAAGATATTCTGTAAAATTTACTCGAATGATGTGAATTGAAATTTTATTCATCCAGTCACCATTTGGAATGTAATGGGACATAAATATTGTAAAATATGTTGGTTTGCCAAGCTTATGTAATAACAAAAGATCATCTAAAACATGTTTGAGAGTTAGATGTTTCACCATGCTGGTTGTGACTATACTCCATTGTGAAGTATTTACAAGGACATTTATTCTACCTACAGAATTATAAACAAAATATATAGAAGGAACATCTATATATCCTAATTGAGTAGGATTAGGAAAATATTGTTGCATATATTTACAAAATTCTTGACATTGTTGCGGTGTTTGTAAGGGTTGAGTCTGCCACATGCCAAAAGTTCCTTGAAACATTTTTATTTGAATTTTTGCCATCTCTCTTGTAAGTGCATCTGGAAGGCTATTTTCTTTCCCTAGAATATACTGCACATCAAATTGGTATTGTGTGAGGATGGCCTGCCACCAAGCATACCTACCCCTGCAAAGCTGAGCTAAAATATTCTTGCTCATAAACCATTTGAAATTTTTGCTATCCATTCTAATGGTAAATATTTCAGGCAATAGAAAAGTTCTAAATTTTTCTACTCCCTTTATTATAGCAATAATTTCCTTTTAGTTCATGCTTTTTGAATTCTCCTGACCTATACCTTGCAATTTTTTCATCATTATTTATTTTAACAAGAAGAACACATGCCCAAAATTATTTTGAAGCATCAGTTTGTAAAATATAGGGTCCTTCAAAGGCTGGCTCTAAAGGAGGTAAATCTGAGCAATAAACCTTTAATTGTTTGACAGCCTCTGTTGCATTTTGTGACCATTTAAATGTATCACCTTTTGCAGCTTCTCGAATTATTTTTGTGATTCTGAAAACCTGTGGAATATGTTTATGTACATAATTTATGCAACCTAGAAATTTTTGTGTTTGTTCTTTACTTGTCAACTTATCTGGAAATCCTTGAATTTTTTCCATGACATGTGGTTGCATAACAATTTTACCATCTCTGATTATTATCCCTAGAAACTCAATTTTTGTTCTGCAAACTTGAAATTTTTATCGTCTATAGATAAACCAATTCTGTGTTTTATAATATGTTGCTAAAAAATTTCCAAATGATTTTTATGTTTTGCAACGGTTTCTGAAAATACCAAAAAATCATCTATATAATTTGCTAAAAACTGATGTAGATCTTGAAAAATTTTATCCATCCTCATCTGGAATTGGGATGGAGCATTTTTTAGCCCAAATGGCATGACTAGCCATTCATATAGTCCAAAAGGTGTTGAAAATTTTATTTTGTGTATATCTGGTTTGCTGATTCGAATTTGATGATATCCAGATATGCAATCAAATTTAGAAAATATTTTTCCTCTACCAACTCTATCAATTAGCTCTCTTTTGTTTGGCAAGGGTCATTTGATATCTGTAGTGATTGCATTAAGAGGAATATAATTAATTACCATTCTATATTTTCCTCTTTTTTGTTCTGAATGCTTTCTAACAATGAATGCAGAGCAGGAATAATTAGATTCTGAGGCCTGAATTAGTCCCTTTCCAAGCAATTATTTTACATGTTTTCTACATTCTTCATCATCTTGTTTATTCAAAACAATTTTCTTCCTTTGCACTGGATGAGAGTGTATTGTTGGAATAATAGCCTCAAGGGAGTCCAAAGACCATTTTTCTAAAGGATGCTCAACACAACAAGATTTCAGTAATTGTTCCAAATTTGTTTTAATAGAAGGCTGGATAGTAAGTGATATTTGCATCACTTCTTGGAATTGGAGTTTTGCCTTCTACATCTGAGCCTCATGTGCCACAATATGTTCCAGCGTGGGATTCTGCCAAACTGCTTTGATTTTTTGAGCATGAAAAATAGTTGGAATACGAGGAATTGTTATTTTTTCATTTTCTATGTTCAAGACAATACAATGAGAGGCAATTGTATATGGTCCATATTGATCAAGAAACATACTCCCTAGACCAATATCATAACCTCCTGTATTCATTTGCACAAAATTTGTTTGAACAATTTTATTTCCCAATTGAATCGGGATATCAAAAGCAAAATATTTCAATGAAGTAATACCATTCATTGTTTGCACCTTATAATATTTTTTGGATTCTACCCAAGCATCAATAATATGATCAACTACAAAATTGATATTAGCCCCTGAATCAATGAAGGCTATTATCTTTTTAAAATACATTCCATTGCTATTACCCACTCTAACAGGACATAAAACTGTGCCAACATGTTGGGCCATTTTTTGGATAGAGAGTTGTTGGGCTCTATTTGCAATTGGGTATTTATGAAAAGCAAACTTTGAAGGTTTTGATGGTATTACCCTTTTTCCCAGGAGCATAAGAGCAAATTTATCTTTAGATGGATCATAATCAAGATTGCTCTTTTCGGATTCTTTTTCTTTTATGAATTCATTATCTTCATCAGAAGAGAGTGGTCTCTAAGCAATTTGAACAATTTTCATTTTTTGATTCTGATTTTGTATCATATTTTACCCATTTTCCTTTGTTAAACTAATGATCTAATTCTACTGCTACAATTTCTGCTTCTGTAATTTCCTCATCAGTAACAACTTCTAGAGGAGGCATATCAGGGTCTTCTTGGAATGGTTGCACCATAAACATATCCATGTCATCATTATTAGAATCAGTAGGATAAGCATCAAAATTTGAATCATTATTCATATCACTAACTTCTAATTCAAATATCTCTAGGTCATAACTTTGCTAAATTTCAAGATGTTCATTTGAGTCACACATTTTCCAATGTTCATAAATTTCAAGGTCTGTAAATAGTGTTTTTACTTGTATAGGAGCCTTCTTTGAACATGAGTGTGCATAATGTCCCTTTTGTCTACAAGAATAACATGTGACATCTTTAGTTGGCCTAGTTATCCTTTTCTTTCTTTTGAAATACCTATAAGGCTTGAATTTGTTTGGATGAGCCCTTTTAAAGTATTTATTTCTTCTTTTATTTTCACCACAAAATGTGTTTGCACCTTCTATAGATGAGCACTCCTTATGTGTGATATGGGGATTTTTTTTAATGACTTTGGTATGCAAACAAAGGTCCCTAACTTTTTGCCTAACTGCTTTAATAACATCTGCAAAAGTCAAATTATTCATACCTATCCCTTGTGAAATGTTGTACATCACTAATTCTCCCAAACCTCTAGGAAGAAAAGACAAATATTGTATTTTGACAAATGGTTCCCTATGAAGCTTGAGCCTATATACATCCTTCATATACTATTTTGAATATTCTTCAAATAGCTTTAAGTCTCCCAATTTCCCTAAGCTAGATGGAGTTGATCTTCCTTTTCCTTATTTACATTTAAAGGTACAAATTATGCTACCAAGGCATTTTGTAATTCATAGAGTCCATTAATAAACACATTTGCCTTAGACTCATCACTAGCTCCATTCCACCAATCTAAAGCAATTCCTGCCAAATGTCTAGTGGCCAGTTCAATTGCATGTTCATTTACCAATGTATAGATATTTTGTATAGTGATGTAATGATTAATCCAAATTTGGATGTGCTTTGTAGGATTTGCAATACCATCAATATTTAGGAGCAGGGCACTTTCTTTGAAACTAAATGAATCAAATTTTGATCTACTAGTAGGAGCTTCATTAATACTTGTTCTAAACATTTTCATCTCAGGCAATTTTGGTTCTGTTTTCTTTCCTAGTCGTGCTTGAATTTTTTGATATGTACTAGGAACCAGATTAAGAGATTTAGAGCCTTTTCCTACTAACTTTATCACCTTTTGTTCTCTCTTAATTGTTTTAGCCTGATTTCTTTGAGCTTCCTTCTCTTACTCCAAATATTCTTGGATGCACATTTATCTGTTTCATTTCTACAAATATTTGATCATACTTTGTTTTTCCTTTTACCTAGATTTTAATATTGTATTATCTTTGACTTCAAATTTTAATGACACTTTTATTGTCATTGATTATACTTTGTTTTTGCCTTCAAATAAAGGAATTTTTTTTTTTTTTTAAATAACACTTGTACTTTGTTTTTACTTTTTACCTACTTGTACTTTGTTTTTACTTTTTACCTAAATATTCTTTTTCAAATAATCTTTTAAGAACTTGAAAACTGCACTTCATTTTTACTTGTTTTTACTTTTTACCTAGATATTCTTTTCAAATAATATTTTTAAAATTGCACTTCATTTTTGCTTGTTTTTACTTTTTACCTAGCTATTCTCTTCAAATAATATTTTAAGAGAAATTTCTAATTTCATTTTTGCTTTTTACCTAGATTTTTTAAGATAAATTTCTAATTTCATTTTTGCTTTTTACCTAGATTTTTTAAGAGAAATTTCTAATTTCATTTTTGCTCTTTACCTAGATTTTCTAAGAGATAGCTATTCTCTTCAAATAATATTTTAAGAACTTGAAATTTCTAATTTCATTTTTACTTGTTTTTACTTTTTACCTAGATATTCTTTTCAAATAATATTTTTAAAATTGCACTTCATTTTTGCTTGTTTTTACTTTTTACCTAGCTATTCTCTTCAAATAATATTTTAAGAGAAATTTCTAATTTCATTTTTGCTTTTTACCTAGATTTTTTAAGAGAAATTTCTAATTTCATTTTTGCTTTTTACCTAGATTTTTTAAGAGAAATTTCTAATTTCATTTTTGCTCTTTACCTAGATTTTCTAAGAGATAACTATTCTCTTCAAATAATATTTTAAGAACTTGAAATTTCTAATTTCATTTTTATTTCTAATTTCATTTTTGCTTTTTACCTAGATTTTCTAAGAGATAGCTATTCTCTTCAAATAATATTTTAAGAACTTGAAATTTCTAATTTCATTTTTGCTTTTTACCTAAATTTTCTTAATATTTTAAGAACTTGAAATTTCTAATTTCATTTTTGCTTTTTACCTAGATAACAACTACACTTAATTTTTGCTTTTTACCTAGATTTTCTAAGAGAACTTGATAACTGCACTTAATTTTTGCTTTTTACCTAGATTTTCTTCAATTAATTCTTTAAAGTCTTTGTTTCTTTAAAGTCTTTGTTATGATAAAACTTGATTGCACTTTATATTTGCTTTAAGTCTTTGTTATGATAAGACTTGATTGCACTTTTTTTTTTTTGCTTTTTACTTTTCAAGTCTTTGTTTTGAGTTTTTGTTATGATAAGACTTGATTGCACTTTATTTTTTTTGCTTTTTACCTTGTAATTCTTTGTTCTGATAACACTTGTTTTGCCTTTTTGTTTCTTTGCTCATTTTATTTTTAATTTACTTTTAATTTTCTCAAGATCAAAAATAAAATAAAAAATCTCAAGATCTAAAATAAAAAATGAAAAAAATTCTCAAGATCTAAAATAAAAAATGATACTAAAGAAAGGGGAGAGATGGAGAGGGAAGAAAGTAGAGAGGGGAGGGCTCTGGTCCCTCCCCTGCTCCTCTCCCATGGCTCTTGGTTCCTGCCCAGTCCCTGGCTCAACCCAGGTCATCCCTCCCGAGGAGTGGTTGTTTGCAGATGATCTCTTAGGGGGAGATTCTTCTCCACTATCTGCGCCCCTCCCGGCCGGCTAGGGTTTCCTTGGTTGTTTTTTCGGACTGGTGCTTCCCAGGGATACCTTCCCTTTTTCCCTTAGGCTTTCCCTTGGGGTTTTTTACAGGTTATTCGCATGGATCTGGTCCCCTGCGTTTCTCGGTGCGATGGAGGTGACGGTTTAGGGATTGGACAGCTTCCCCCTTTTTCTTGTGAATCCTCGACTGGCTCTGTGCTTGGACGGGATTCTTGGTCCCTGTTGCTGGGATCCTCTTCTGTTTTCCCAGGGCGGGTTCCTTGTGGTGCAACTCTCTGGTCACTTCCTGATGGGCTGGATCCTCTCTGTGCTGGCTGTCGGCTTCCTGCAGGATGGCTCTCGCTGAACGGAATGTTTTCCCGATGGGCGGGATGGTTTCTCCATAGGGCGGGATCCGCCAAATCCGTCGGTTTTCCCACGAGGCGGGATCCTTTCTTTTCTGCTGGTTTCTCGGATGGCGGGATTTCCCTGTTGCTTCCGCTAGGCGGGACTATTTGTGGTGGTTTTGATTGCTTCCCGCGAGGTGGGATTTTATTGTAACGATTTTTCTTTGCTTCTCTTGGGCGGGATCTTCTCGATGGTGGTTTTTGGTCAGTGGGATCTCCAAAACTATTTTCTTTCTTATTTGTTTGTTTCCCGCTGAGAGGGATTGTTTCATGCTTACTGTTACCGCTGGGCGGGATTTCTGTTTTGGTGTTCAGTTTTAAGGGATTGATGCCCTCGGGATTTCTGTTTTGGTGTTCAGTTTTAAGGGATTGATGCCCTAGGCCCATTGCTTATGTAATCAGGTTTTGGGATCCTTGTTAAAACCCGCTGTAAATACAAACACTACTTACCAAAAAAAAATAAAAAATGATACTTAAATTCTCAAGATCTAAAATAAAAAATGATACTTGTTTGTTGATGGCACTTTGTTTTTGCTTGTTTGTTTGCTCATACTTGTTTTTTACTTTTTATTTCCCTACTCGTCACTCTCATTTCCAAATTAAAAATTAATAATTAATAAATAAATAAATATAATAATTTTATTTTTGCTTTTTTAATTTTTGTTTCCCTGCTTTTTACATTGTTGATGGCTTTAAGACCTATTCCTTGGGCTGCGAAGGTTTGGATGGTCCGATGTTTCCGATTATAGAGAGGGCGGTAGGAGTTCGCTGATATGGTATTCCGTGATGAGCCTTGGGAAGCTGAAAGCGGGATTCCCGAATGGGCAACCATAGAGAGCCCCTAGAGACTAGTTTCTTCCGGCTCGTTCGGCTAGCTCTATATCGATTGGAAGGGCGGAAATCGGATTCCCTTCCCTGCTCATATTTGCTTTTCAATCCTGGCTCGCGCTCAACCCAAATTCAAAATTAATTAAAAATAAATAAATATAATAATTTTATTTTTGCTTTATATTTTTGTTTCTGCTTATACTTTCTTTTCAATATATAAACTTATAAGTTTTAATCTTTTAAAAAATAAAAACTTTCATAAATTTTAAATAAAACTTTGATAAAATTAAATCTTTTGAAAAATATATTTTTTATAAAGACATTAAAATTAAGAAAAGAGTTTAATCTTTTAAAAAATAAAAATAAAGTTTAAAAAAATATTTAAAGTTTAATAAATTCTAAAAATAAAATTAAAAAATCTTATAAATATGGGTCCTAATCCAATATAATTAATTAAAAAATAATAATATAAAAAAGTTAAAAAAATAATTTGATAAATATAAATTTTAAGAAAATGAAAAAAAAAAAGTTACCGCAATATTAAAATCAAGAAAAGAATTTTAAAAAATAAAAGGCATTTTCAGTAAGTATGCAAACAGATCTCTTCCTTCTGGTTATAATAATCCATATATTATGAGTTGTGTGGAATGAAAAGGAATAATTTATTACGGCCATTATGTAATCATCCAATACGTTTAGATTCTTTATATGTAGTTAAGCCTCAGAATAAATATTTATATCCATCTACATATTTAAGTGAAAGTTTCAGCTTTCCAAATGCTCCTGACCACCGGGAGGTGCATATCGATGGTGGCCCATATCAGGGGAAGGTTCAGAATCCACGCGTTCAGCCACGGGCTGGCCCTCAACCAGTGCTGCGTGCGAGACACTGCCGTCGTTTCTGACATGATGCTTTATCTCAATGCCCACAGAAACTCCTCCTCCTTCTTTGTGGTCAGCATTCAAAGACGCCGATGCTGCAGACTGCATGGCAGAGGCAGGGCCGCCCTTCTACACAAAGCCGAAGTTGCTCTCCTCCGCACTCTGCATGGCAGACGCATCTTAGCCTATCACGGCCCTCTCTCCCAACTCTCCTTCCACCTTAAATATGTCTCCATACGTTACAGGCCTCTGTGCCTCTCTTTCTCTTGGTTTATTCATCGCTCATCTACTCTTAACCCAACAGAACCCCACTGCACACTTAACTCCGACTCCGACCGAGCACTCCGTTTGGAGGGAGATCTCAAATACTTGAGCGATCGTAAACGGTGGTCGAGGTCGTTGATGACATGATGCCACGTCAGATGAAACGCGGCAAAATGAACGAACATCAAATGATGTGGATGATCGAGGTCCTTCCGCTTGTCATTCACCCTTACAGGAAAAATTAATTTTTGTATTATATATTTTCCTCATTGTATCCTGATCTGTTTTAGATAAAGCATTGGGGATGACATTTAAATAAAACTCTTCCTGTAAACTTGATTATGTATGCTAATTACTAGATAAATAAAAGCTAGCAATGGTGAAGATTTTCCTACTTGAAATAATTACTAGATAGATAAAAGTTAGCAATGGTGAAGATTTTCCTACTTGAAATTGAAAGTTTAAATGGAAAACATGTTTTAGAGATTTTATTCTATAAATTTTGTTGTGTTTTAATCGTTGTGAAAGTTATTACTAGTAGTTACTCGTTGATAATTTTATTTATTTTAAGGCTTTTGATTTTTAAACTATGATCGTGTTATAAGATTTTGTTCATTTTTTATGAACGAAGTTTTTGCTAAGAATGACACTGAAAGTTCTTATTAGTAGTTACTGGTTGATAATTTTATTTATTTTTAGGTTTTTGATTTTTAAACTATAGTCGTGTTATAAGTTTTTGTTCATTTTTTATGAACGAAGTTTATGTTAAGAATGACACCACCTGCAAAGCAATCAAGGAAATTCATCCTCAAAATGTTGCATGAAGTAATGATTTTGAGCACCCTTTTGTTGAGCAAGGTGCAGCGACAGTATTGTCATTGTTGTCAACACAGTTAGATAGATCGGTTGATGTAGTGGACAGGAGTTCGAGAGGTTATTCAAAGTATGTACAGTGATGTTAAATGCTTATGAGGATGTTTTTGATGTATGGGTGAAGTTGTTACAGGTTGTCCAAGAAGACCGAAGTGGCCCATATCCAAAAGAGAAGCGAAAAAGCAAAGAGGAAAAAGTGTCGCGATATCGCAACATGTTGCATTTTCATGGCCAAAAGAAAGAGAAAATGCAAAGAGGAAAAAGTGTCGCGATATCGTGACATGTTGCATTTTCGCGGCCAAAAGAGAAGAGAAAATGCAAGGAGAAAAAGTGTCGTGATATCGCGACATGTTGCATTTTCGCGGTCCAAAGCAAAGAGAAAATGCAAGGAGAAAAAGTGTCGCGATATCGCAACATGTTGTATTTTCGCGGGCCAAAGCTAAGAGAAAGAGCAAGGAGAAAAAGTGTCGCGATATCGCGACATGTTGTATTTTCGCGGGCCAAAGCTAAGAGAAAGAGCAAGGAGAAAAAGTGTCGCGATATCGCGACATGTATTTTCACGGGCCAAAGCTAAGAGAAAGAGCAAGGAGAAAAAATGTCGCGATATCGCGACATGTATTTTCGTGGTCCGATGCAAAGAGAAAGAGCAAGAAGGAAAAAGTGTCGCGATATCGTGACATGTAGCATTTTTGTGGTCCGATGCAAAGAGAAAGGCAGAGAAAGAAAAAGTGTCGCGATATCGCGACATGTCGCATTTTCATGACTCAAAAATGGCAGGAAGGCAGAGAAAGAAAAAGTGTCACGATATCACGACATGTCGCATTTTCGCGACTCAAAAAGAGCAGGCAGACAGAGAAAGAAAAAGTGTCGCGATATCGCGACATGTCGCATTTTCACGACTCAAAAAGGGTAGGAAGGCAGAGAAAGAAAAAGTGTCGCGATATCGCGACATGTCGCATTTTCGCGACTCAAAAGAGCAGGCAAGCGAGAGAAAGAAAAAGTGTCGCGATATCGCGACATGTCGCATTTTCGCGACTCAAAAGAGACGAGCGAGCGAGAGAAAGAAAAAGTGTCGCGATATCGCGACATGTCGCATTTTCGCGACTCAAAAAGAGCAGGCAGGCAGAGAAAGAAAAAGTGTCGCGATATCGCGACATGTCGCATTTTCGCGACTCAAAAGAGCGAGCGAGCGAGAGAAAGAAAAAGTGTCGCGATATCGCGACATGTCGCATTTTCGCGACTCAAAAAGAAGCGAGCAGGCAGAGAAAGAAAAAGTGTCGTGATATCGCGACATGTCGCATTTTCACGACTCAAAAGGACAGGCAGGCAGAGAAAGAAAAAGTGTCGTGATATCGCGACATGTCGCATTTTCGTGACTCAAGAAAGGCAGGCAGACAGAGTAACAAAAGTGTTGCGATATCGCGACATGTCCCATTTTCGTGACTCAAAAAAGGGCAGGCTGGCAGAGAAACAAAAGTGTCGCGATATCGCGACATGTCGCATTTTTGTGACTCAAAAAGGGCAGGCAGGAAAATAAGCAAAAGTGTCACGATATCGTGACATGTTGCAGTTTCGCCAAAAGAACAGAGTAGTTGACAGTGCGTCTGATATTAGTGATGAACACTAGGATGGTGAAACTGAAGACTACATAGTGACGTGGACCCATAAGGAATATTTAATGATTTGAAATCATTTAAGATGGTCGTTACATGTGGAAAGAAACAGACGCATGCCCATGTGGAGAAAACGAACAGTCATGGAAAGAAACGAACGCATGCCCATGTGGAGAAAACAAACAGTCGTGGAAGGAGAAAACGAACAGTCGTTAAAATAGAAACGAAAAGCCTTTTTGAAAACCAAAATGCATGCATGCACAAAGGAGAAAATGAACAGTCATGCAAGGAGAAAACGAACAGTCATGACCGAGAAAACGAACAGTCATGGTAGAAGAATATGGTGTCAATTATTTACATGTAACGTGTTTGACGAAATGCCTACTCTATATATACAAAAGAAGTTACATAAAGGAGTTACAATTGACAAGTGGCACATGAGAATATGAAAGAAGGAGTTACAACTGGAGTTACACAGAGAAATGATGGCTATAAAAGGAGTGTTGCTTGGAGAATTTAATAGGGGGGAATTTATTTGGTGAAGTGCGCGAGAGGAGAGCGAGAGGTGAGCGAGAAGGATGTGTGTTTTGTGAATTGTGGGAGATGTTGGGTAAGTAATAGACCAGTTAGGGTCTTGTAAAAGTGAAGGCATTTTTATGTCAATCTTCTAGTTCAAAATTGAAGTCCAAGTTGGTGCTTGGCATTAGGGGTTGGTGCTCCTTCTAGTTGGTGTTGGTAAATCAGGGGTTGGTGCTCCTTCCAGTTGGTGCTAGTAAATCAAAGGTTGGTGCTCCTTCCAGTTGGTGCTGGTAAATCAAGGGTTGGTTCTCCTTGCTATTTGTGCAGATAAATCAGGGGTTGGTGCTCCTTTCTATTGGTGCAGGTAAATCAGGGGTTGGTGCTCCTTCCAGTTGGTGCTAGTAAATCAGGAGTTGGTGCTCCTTTCTGTTTGTGCATATAAATGAGGGGTTGGTGCTCCTTTCTGTTGGTGTAGATAAATTAGGGGTTGGTGCTCCTTCCAGTGGGTGCTAGTAAATTGATTGTAAAGTTGTTGCTTTGCAAAGGCTAGATTTGGATGGGAGTCCAAACAGTCAATTTTTGAGGAGTAGCCAAATCGATGAACCTCGATACATCTTGTGTTGTGTGATGCTCTCTTGTTATATTTGCTTTATTTGGTTTTAAGTTTTCATTGTTTTGGCTTTAAGATTTGAAGATTTAAGTTTTAAAGAGCTACACGGATTCACCCCCCCCTCTCAGTGTCTTGTGAGACTAACAATTGGTATCAGAGCTAGTTTCCTTTATCGGGCTAAATCAGCTAGGGTTGATCTTGGATTAGTACGCAATGGGTAAGAAGAATAGATCCTCATCCAATAAGGCATCTAAGTTAGTTTTAGTTCCTGTGAAAGACAAAATTAAACTAAAAAATATAGGAGTGAATTTTGAAGTATGTGATGAAAACCTTGAGGTTGAAGTATATCTAGAAGGTGAGTTGATCGCTACACTTGAAGAGTTGGGTATAGAAAGAAAAAATAACAAAATACTATCCAAGAAGTTGGAAGAATATGGGGATAATATTGAAGATCTCTTCTTACAAATTCATAAAGCCAAGAAAATAGAAGAAGCCTTGAAGTCACACTTGGATGATAAAGGCGATGTATGTAGCAAACGTGAAGAGGAATCTAACAAAGTTATTAGTGATCTAAAGCTGCAAGTAGAAGAGTCCAAAAGGATTGAAGAAAATCTCAGGTCACATATCAATGAGAAAGAGATTGTTTGCGGCAAACAAAAAGAAGAGATTGTTTTATTGAGAAAACGACTAGAAGAGGCCAATACAAATCTCAAATATGAGAAGAGCATAGAGTTGCTAGATAAAATGATAAGGCAACAAAGAAGCCCCATGTGTAAGCTTGGTCTTGGGTATGAAGCTGAACAACCTTCATCTTCTAAATCTACAGAGAATAAGAAGTCCACTGTTGAAGGATCAAAGCAAGAAAAGCTTGAAGTTGAATCTTCAAAAGGAAGAAAATATCAAAGGAGATCTACAACAAAGCAACCACAACAAAAGAGGTTCTATCACTCTCACTTTATTCATAATAATGTTTTTAATGGCTATTGTTTTAGATGCAACCATTATGGTCACAAGGCAATTTATTATGGATTGAATAATAGATCAAAGAGTTATGCTGATAGAAATACATCTGTTATTCCGGTTGAACACCATGTGCAATGTTTTAAATGTAATGGTCATGGGCACATAGCAAGGTTTTGTCCAAGAACTTTTATATCTAATCTAAGGCAAGACAGTAATCAGACGTAAAGAATGCAACATAGACAGGAAAGAAATCATGTGCATCAAAGAAAGGAAAATAATCATTCATCAAGGATGCACAAGAGACAACCACCCAGTAGAAATGTTTTTTCATCTTTGATGGATTATGCAGTAGAATGTTATAACTGTCATAATTTTGGGCACGTTGCAAGAAATTGTCGAAGTACATTTGCATCAAATCAATTTCAGGGAAGAAAATTTCAACCAAATGGAATGAGACAAAATAGAAAATTTCTCGAAAAACATGCACAAGCTACTGAAAAAAGAAAATTCAAAACAAGAGCCCAAAACTGTAATAAAACCAGAGTGGAGAAAGAAAGAGGAAAGGAAATCGTGTCTCCTTGGACTGAAGGAGACTACTCCTCTATTGCACTAAGCAACTCCAGGTAGCACATCCTCAGGGGGAGCAATCTTAAAGTTTATTTTAATGCTCCTATGTTTTGTTTGGTTATCTGAGGATGAAAAGCAAGTAGGCAGGGGGAGTTGTCGTATAGTTTTCAAAGTGTGTTTCAGTTCATGTAGTTGTTTGTGGAGGTATCGTGAAGGGTGGTGATTAAATTGAGAGTTGTCACCATTGGTAGTATTGCTATATGTCAGTGTTGTACTTTTGATGGTTCTTACTGCCATTGTTCAAAGTTATGGATTATAACAGTTCTGATAATTTGGTTTAGTGAAAGAGATGCTGAAAAAAAAAATCACAATGGAGGATTGTAAGCCAGTTAGCACTCCCATGACGACATGTTGCAAGTTGAGCAAGGATGTGTAGATGACAGAAAGAGTACCAGTGGAGGTGCATTCTATCTTGGAGACAGGTTGGTCGCGTGGCACAGTAAGGAACAAGAGTCGGTCTCCTTATCTACAACGAGGCGAGAATATATTGCAGCGACAACGTGTTGTACGCAGGTATTATGGATGAAACAAACCCTGAAATATCTTGGTATTAACTTAAGTGAGCCAATTTCAGTTAAGTGTGATAACACCAGTGCCATTAACATCTCAAAGAATATAGTTATGCATTCTCGCACAAAACATATTGCTATCCAGTATCACTTTTGGAAGGAGAAAGTTGCGAAAGGAGAGGTTAGGTTGGATTTTGTTCCAACAACAGAGCAAGTAGCAGATATCTTCATAAAATCGTTGCCCAAGGAAGTCTTTGAGTACCTTCGCAATAAATTGGAAGTGGTCACGCTTCTCAAGAATTGACTATCTATCGAAACCACATTCTCAGGGGGAGCATTTGTGTATTTGTTTATCTTTTTGCTCATGTTTGTGATTTTTGCTAAGTGTAATAATTTTTGCCTGAGAATGTTGTGCATGGACTCAGGGGAGTTTACAAAGACCCTTTTGGTATTGTTGTCAAAGGGGAGAAGAGTTACAGGAAATTGCACAAGAGTTACAAGAAATTGCACGTGTGTTGCCAAAAATTCCAAAGGGAGAGATTGTTGAGCAAGGTGCAGCGACAGATATTGTCATTGTTGTCAACACGGTCGGATAGATCGGTTGATGCAGTGGACAGGAGTTCAAAATTTATTCAGAGTATGTACAGTGATGTTAAATGCTTATGAGGATGTTTTTTATGTATGGGTGAAGTTGTTACAGGTTGTCCAAGAAGACCGAAGTGGCCCATATCCAAAAGAGAAGCAAAAAAGCAAAGAGGAAAAAGTGTCGCGATATCGCAACATGTTGCATTTTCATGGCCAAAAGAAAGAGAAAATGCAAAGAGGAAAAAGTGTCGCGATATTGCGACATGTTGCATTTTCGCGGCCAAAAGAGAAGAGAAAATGCAAGGAGAAAAAGTGTCGCGATATCGCGACATGTTGCATTTTCGTGGTCCAAAGCAAAGAGAAAATGCAAGGAGAAAAAGTGTTATGATATCGCGACATGTTGTATTTTTGCGGGCCAAAGCTAAGAGAAAGAGCAAGGAGAAAAAGTGTCGCGATATCGCAACATGTTGTATTTTCACGGGCCAAAGCTAAGAGAAAGAGCAAGGAGAAAAAGTGTCGCGATATTGCGACATGTATTTTCGCAGGCCAAAGCTAAGAGAAAGAGCAAGGAGAAAAAGTGTCACGATATTGCGACATGTATTTTTGCGTTCCGATGCAAAGAGAAAGAGAAAGAAGGAAAAAGTGTCGCGATATCGCGACATGTAGCATTTTCACGGTCCGATGCAAAGAGAAAGGCAGAGAAAGAAAAAGTGTCGTGATATCGTGACATGTCACATTTTTGTGACTCAAAAAGGGCAGGAAGGCAGAGAAAGAAAAAGTGTCGTGATATCGCGACATGTCGCATTTTTGTGACTCAAAAAGAGCAGGTAGGAAGAGAAAGAAAAAGTGTCGCGATATCGCGACATGTTGTATTTTCGCGGGCCAAAGCTAAGAGAAAGAGCAAGGAGAAAAAGTGTCGCGATATCATGACATGTATTTTCACGGGCCAAAGCTAAGAGAAAGAGCAAGGAGAAAAAGTGTCGCGATATCGTGACATGTTGTATTTTTGTGAGCCAAAGCTAAGAGAAAGAGCAAGGAGAAAAAGTGTCGCGATATTGCGACATGTTGTATTTTCATGTTCCAATGCAAAGAGAAAGAGCAAAAAGGAAAAAGTGTCACGATATCGCGACATGTAGCATTTTCGCGGTCTGATGCAAAGAGAAAGGCAGAGAAAGAAAAAGTGTCGCGATATCGCGACATGTCGCATTTTCGTGACTCAAAAATGGCAGGAAGGTAGAGAAAGAAAAAGTGTTGTGATATCGCGACATGTCGCATTTTTTTGACTCAAAAAGAGTAGGCAGGCAGAGAAAGAAAAAGTGTCGCGATATCGCGACATGTCGCATTTTCCCGACTCAAAAAGAGCAGGCAGGTAGAGAAAGAAAAAGTGTCATGATATCGCGACATGTCGCATTTTTGCGACTCAAAAAGGACAGGCAGGTAGAGAAAGAAAAAGTGTCACGATATCGCGACATGTCGCATTTTCACGACTCAAGAAGGGCAGGCAGGCAGAGTAACAAAAGTGTCGTGATATCGCGACATGTCGTATTTTCGTGACTCAAAAAAGGGTATGCTGGTAGAGAAACAAAAGTGTTGCGATATCGTGACATGTCGTATTTTTACGACTCAAAAAGGGCAGGCAGGTAGATAAGCAAAAGTGTCGCGATATCGCGACATGTTGCAGTTTTGCCAAAAGAACAGAGCAGTTGACAGTGCATCTGATATTAGTGATGAACACCAGAATGGTGAAACTAAAGACTGCATAGTGACGTGGACCCATAAGGAATCTTTAATGATTTGAAATCATTTAAGATGGTCGTTACACGTGGAAAGAAGTGGACGCATGCCCATGTGGAGAAAACGAATAGTTATGGAAAGAAACGGACGCATGCCCATGTGGAGAAAATGAATAGTCGTTAAAATAGAAACAAAAAGCCTTTTTGGAAACCAAAACGCATGCATGCACAAAGGAGAAAATGAACAGTCATGCAAGGAGAAAATAAACAGTCATGACTGAGAAAACGAACAGTCATGACCAAGAAAACGAACAGTCACGGTAGAAGAATATGGTGATAATTCTTTGCATGTAACGTGATTGACGAAATGCCTACTCTATATATACAAAAGGATTTACATAAAGAAGGAGTTACAATTGACAAGTGGCACATGAGAATATGAAAGAAGGAGTTACAACTAGAGTTACACAGAGAAATGATGGTTATAAAAGGAGTGTTTCTTGGAGAATTTAATAGGGGGAATTTATTCGGTGAAGTGCGTGAGAGGCGAGCGAGAAGGATGTGTGTTTTATGAATTATGGGAGATGTTGGGTAAGCAATAGACCAGTCAGGGTCTTGCAAAAGTGAAGGCATTTTTTATGTCAATATTTTAGTTCAAAATTGAAGTCCAAGTTGGTGCTTGGCATTAGGGGTTGGTGCTCCTTCCAGTTGGTGTTGGTAAACCAGGGGTTGGTGCTCCTTCCAGTTGGTGCTAGTAAATCAAAGGTTGGTGCTCCTTTTTGTTGGTGCAGATAAATCAGGGGTTGGTGTTCCTTTCAGTTGATGTTGGTAAATCAAGGGTTGGTGCTCCTTTCTGTTTGTGCAGATAAATCAGGGGTTGGTGCTTCTTTCTATTGGTGCAGATAAATCAGGGGTTGGTGCTCCTTCTAGTTGGTGCTGGTAAATCATGGGTTGGTGCTCCTTTCTGTTTGTGCAGATAAATGAGGGGTTGGTGCTCCTTTCTGTTGGTGTAGATAAATCAGGGGTTGGTGCTCCTTCCAGTGGGTGCTAGTAAATTGATTGTAAAGTTGTTGCTTTGCAAAGGCTGGATTTGGATGGGAGTCCAAACGAGTTAATTTTGAGGAGTAGCCAAATCGGTGAACCTCGGTACATCTTGTGTTGTGTGATGCTCTCTTGTTATATTTACTTTATTTCGTTTTAAGTTTTCATTGTTTCGGCTTTAAGAGTTAAAGATTTAAGTTTTAAAGAGCTACACTGATTCACCCCCCCTCTTAGTGTCATTGTGAGACTAACACATTTTAATTTTGATATGAATTTTTATAGTGGAAGCGAATTACAATCATTTTTCTAAGTACTATAAGATTTTCAAAATATAATTACTATAGATAGCGACTTGCAAATGGGTTGATTCTTAAGATCCCTTTTCAAAGGGGACCTAATCATGTGATGATCTACCTCAATATGTTTTATTTTAAAATCCTATAATCATGTGATGATCTACCTCAATATGTTTTATTTTAAAATCCTATATGATGTTAAATGTGTAATTTCATAAAACACCTAAAGGATCAAGATCTATTTAAAAAGGGATCTAAAACATAAATTACAGGAATGTGATTATGCAGTCAAGAGAGTCCTAACAATATGCTTTTGTGATTCAAATGATTGCAAGGAAGATAAAGAGAGTTATTCCTTTTCGAGGGTATACAAGGGACTGTGCAAGCATACAAGATTACACTAAATGCAATTAAATGCTCTTTTGATTCCTTGTATAAACTAATTTGATAAAGACAAATTTTAACTAACTTTATGTTTTCCCTTATGATAAAGTGATTATGAAACATATAACAAATTGTAGACACTGAGGTTAAAAAAAAAAAACTAAGTTACAAAAGCTATGGCAGAAGATGTAGCCTTACTAGAAAATGTGCCACAAAGCTACAATGCACCGCTTGTAATCACCCTAGCGAATGTCCCTCAACCAACGTAAATGCAAAACCTACAAAAATTATTAAAACAAAAATGGGGATGACAACAAGAGGGTCTACCCAACTAAGATAAGAGTCTATGCTTTCTTAGTTGAGAGGTCAAACCCCTTGGCCACTTAAGGAAAGTTAGAAAAATAGAAAGAAATGTAGAAAACATGCACCAATGGTGTTTGTGTTGCCTATAGTAGATTGATCAATGCAAATTATTTATGATAGTAAAACATAATAGATGTTAAGCATAATGTAATGATATAAATTATTTATATGTATTGTAGAGAGGCTAGGGTATTGGCAAGTGATCTAGAAGCACTATTCTAGACAATAGGGATATTAAAATTCTATGAGATGCAAATACACTACCTCCTACAATTAGGCAGTGGAAATATTTAGAATAAAGGGTCAAGGTTGTATAATGTAGAATATAGGACTAAACATATCATAGAGGTAAGGGATTCATTATGATGGTTGTGGTGTCAAGCAAACTTTATTCGCTATCATGAATGTCAATAAAAGGCTATACAATGCAAATATGTCGCCTCCTACAACCAAGTGGCATAAATGCTAAAAGTGGATGCATTTGTAGAAGGTGGAAAAAAATCAAGGTTTTAAAAGAGGAGTTATAAATAACATAACTTATTAGCAATATAAAAATTTATATAAATAGAAAAATGAGTTAACCAATGCTTATGACAAAAGATATGACTAGACTATATGAAAGCATGAACAAGAGGAGGGCAGTCAAAAGAGCAAGGAAGGAGAGTAATGACATCATCCAAGCTTGGTGATGTGCCTCCTTGCAACTATTGTCCAATGAAATCCTTGCCCCTTTGTTGTATACAATGTCTTGATGACCTTTTTATTTGCTCTATTATGCTTATCAAATGCCCTTTGCAAGAGATATGATAAATAAAATATGAAGCTAAAAAAATAATAATATGAAGTTGAGAGAACTCAAGAAATAAAGAGGATTGTTCATTGCTTTTACCCTCCCCCTAGGGTTTATTTATAGTTTTTCTATGGGGTATTCTTGGAGGGAAACTTATAGATGCTTAACATTCAAAAGACATCAAGCAAGGATAAGGGAGAAGCATGTAGGCTATGCAGGCTTAGTCTAACCTATTAAAATAATACAAACTGAAGAAGGAATATTTTAAACGTGAGGTAATAAAACCTTAGTAGGCTATGTAGCTGTAAATCTAAATTTTAAATAAAATGTTTATGCAGTTGTTAAGGTTTTAGGCTCTCTTTAAAGAGATCTAGATTCAAACCATGATTGAATGTGTGTGCATTTTTTTTAAGGAAAATTGGTAACACACCCTAAGTCCACTAGCTAAGGCAAAGTCAATGAGACCCTCGACTCCAAGCTTCAAACTGGAGCAGCCAATTGGCAAACACTCGACCGCTACCATCATCGAACTAGGGTAGCCAACTGGAAAACACTCAGCCACTATCATCATCAAATTGGGGCTAGGGAATCCAACCGATAAACACTCGATCGATACCATCATCAAATTAGGATAGCCAATAGGTAAACACTCAACTACTACCATAATTGAATTGGGGTATCCAACTAGTAATCATCATCAAACTAGCGCTAGGGTAGCCAACCAAAAAACACTTGGCCCATCGAATTAAGAGCATTGAATGATGTAGGAGCATCCAATTGGCGATGACTAACTAAAAAGATAGTTGGAATTTCTATTCAAGGATGAGATAGGGATAAGTGTGCAACTAGAAGTTCCATAATTTGGACAAAGTGATATGTATGTAACTGCTAGTTCCATCATTTGAGTTGGTAGGCTGATTTGCATTTTTAGAAAAATAGACTAAAAGTTTCACCATGCAAATTAGCTGGCAACTCACTGCTCTCGTGTTTATAAATAAGAGGGGAGAAATAGAGAAGGGGGGACGATGGGAAGAAGAGAAAAGAACTTTGGATGAATGGAAGGGAAGTTTACCTTGAGAGTGTTCTATGTGTTTCGTAGTCATACCGTGTAAAAACTATGCCATAGTGGCTTGATTAATAAAATATTAATTTACATGTGTATTAAAATTTGAGCCCAATCTTGTAGAAGATATTTGTGTTGCAAGTGTGTGAATTTAGATGTAGGTTAATGCAGTCAAGGAATCTGTGAAACGAGGGTAACATCGATGAGAGAGAAATTATCGAAGTTGCTAACACTATGCAAAGAACTTGTCGAAGTGATCCTATCAATGATAGGGATTGCCAAAGTTATCGATGATGTTAGAAGTGTCCACCATTAGAGTCGGAGCTAGTCATCATAAACTTGTTTTTTGAACATTAGCCAATATAAGCAAAGTTTAAAGTGTCTCATAACAAGGGAGTTTATCATAAAACTAACGACATAGAGAGTTGGCATTGTTGTCACAATAGAGTATTTTGTTGTTTGGAGCAATTTTCCAACATAGATTCTATCCACTGACATAAGAGATCTATCGCCATATTTTCTACCTATCATCATAAGGGTGTCCATCAACAGAATGTAAATTTGTCATCACAACTGAGTTGCCATCATAAAATTTTGTCATCATTGTTTAAGGAAAGGAAACTTATTGACATAACTTTTTGTCCACCATCATTGGTTACTTCCCATTACAAACAAAGGAAACTAAAAGAAACATAAAAATAAAAAACATATACCTTGTCGTCGTCGGAGATGGAAGTAGCTACTGCATTATTTTTGGTATCAGAGCCAAAATATTGTTGAGGACGTGCCAAAGAAATGATGGCATAGTGGGGAAGAGGATGACCATGAGGACCCCAAACTATAGATATAGCTAAAATGCTAAGGGGAATTACTATTCAACTTGAAGCAATTAAAATAGCTCAAAGAAGAGGCATTCATCTTGAGGAAATTAGTGATAGTGAAGAAGAGGAGACTAGTCACGTAGAAACTCAAGATGAAGAGCGAGAGGGAGAAATAGATGAACGATTGATCTAGACAATTTCTAATTTGGGTCAAAATCCTAAGATAGAAACTTTATCATACAATGGAAGCTTGAATCTAGAGGAGCTCATAGACTGGATTGTTAAAATGGAGAAGTATTTTGACTTTGAGTCAATTGAAGACCCCAAAAGGGTGAAATTTGCCTCCATAAAGTTAAAAGGGCATGCATCCTTGTGGTGGGACCATGTACAAACTGAAATATGAAGGAAAGGGATCAAGTCATGGGAGAAAATGATCACCAAACTAAAGGCCAAATTCCTATCGTCAAACTACCAATTGGGTCTCTTCAGGAAGTTACAGAATCTCAGACAGAAGGAATTGAGTGTGAAATATTACATTGAAGAATTCTATAGGTTGACCATTTGAGTTGGTCATGTGGAAGATGATGAAGAGAAGGTATCAAAGTATATCAATGGGCTAAGAATGTCCATACAGGATGAAATTAGTATGATAAGGATAAGGACGGTAGAGGAAGCCTACCAATATGCCTTAAAGGTAGAGGAGAAGTTGCTACGAAAGCAACAAAATAATCAAAGAGGTAGAGGAAGGTTCTCGCGAGGATGAGGACAAACAAACAGTGGAAGAGGACAACAAAAACAAGAAGGAGAAGCTAATACTTCTCATAGTGATTTCAACCAAAACACTAGAGGAGGTGGAGACTCCTCACGAGGTAGAGGTGGTTTTGGTTGAGGAAGGGGTAGAGGATTCTCTGGATGATGTTATCGATGCAAAGAAGATGGTCATCGGGCATATGAATGTCCAACCATACAACAAAGTAACAATAAGGGAAAGGAGGTCAAAAACCACATCGCACAAGCAGAAGAAGAAAGTGTTGCTTCCCCAAAGCATGTAGAAGAGCTTGAGCAAGGAGAATCTCTCATGATGAAGAGAGTACTACTAAAGCTAGAGAAAAGAGAATGTGAACCTGTTCAAAGGAGAAGCCTTTTCAGAACAGTATGTAAATCAGGGGGTAAATGTTGTTAGGTCATAGTAGATAGTGGAAGTATAGATAACCTAGTGTCTGTTGAGATGGTGGAGAAACTAGGGTTGAGGAGGGTAGAACACCCCAATCCATACAAGGTCTCTTGGTTGCAAAAGGGACATCAGATCTTAGTTAGTGAATAGTGCAAGGTGAATTTTCACATAGGATCATACAAGGATGAGGTCTTATGCGATGTCATGCCTATGGACGCTTGCCATGTGTTTTTGGAGAGACCTTGGTAGTTTGACAGAAAAGCAATACATGATGGTAGGGAAAACACCTACACCATTATGAAAGATGGCAAGAAGTTTGTATTGAGTCCATTGAAGGACAAAGATGGGAAAGATGACAATGGTCCAAAAGTCTGCTTGATTTTTGGAAAGCAATTTTTGAAGGAGATGATGAAGGAGAAGGCATGTTTTGCCTTGATTGCTAAACCCACAAAGGATGAAATGGTAGACAAGAAGGAGGAGATTCCAAGTGAGGTGAAGGATTTGTTAGAGGAGTATGCAAAAATTTTGTCTGAAGAATTATCGGATGGATTGCCACCAGTAAGAAGCATTAGCCATCACATTGATTTCATTCTTGGATCGAGTTTACCCAATAAGGCAACATATAGAATGACACCCATGGAGAATGAAGAAATAAATCGACAAGTTTAGGAGCTATTGGACAAGGGGTTGATCAAGGAAAGCTTGAGCCCATGTGCAGTCCCAACTATGCTTGCACCAAAGAAGGGTGGAGAATGGCGCATGTGTATGGATTCTAGGACTATCAATAAGATAACTATAAAGTATCGATTCCCATTGCCATGTATGGATGATTTGATGGATTGCTTGAGTGGAGCAAGGTACTTCACAAAGATAGACTTGAAGAGTGGGTATCATCAAATCCAGATTAGGGAAGGAGATGAGTGGAAAACCACATTCAAAACAAAGGATGGGTTATACGAGTGGCTAGTTATGCCATTCAGATTGACAAATGCACCTAGTACCTTTATGTGGTTGATGAATGAGGTGTTGAAGCCATTTCTTGGCAAGTTTATGGTTGTCTATTTGGATGACATCTTGATATTTAGTAAGAGCAAGGAAGACCATTTGGCACATTTAAGATTGGTCTTGCAAAGGCTAAAGGAAGAGAAGTTGCTAGTCAACTTGAAGAAATGTAGTTTTATGAAGGAGGAATTAGTGTACTTGGGTTTTGTGATTTCCCAAGAGGGGTTATGGATGGACCTTGAGAAGGTCAAGGCCATTGTGAATTGGCCATCACCAAGAAGTAAGTTTGAGGCCAGGAGTTTCCATGGTCTAGCAAGTTTTTATAGGAAGTTTATCAAAAACTTTAATGGAATCTGTGCTCCAATCACAGAAATGATGAAGGGAGGAAAGCATGAGTTTTAGTGGATAAATGCAACAGAAAGGAGTTTTTGAATCCTAAAGGAGAAGATAATAGAGCAACCTATTCTAGCCTTGCCAGATTTCAACAAGGTCTTTCAGGTGGATTGTGATGCAAGTGGAACAACAATAGGAGTCTTGAGCCAAGAAGGCAAGCCCATTGCCTATTTCAGTGAGAAGCTAAATGAGGCAAAGAAGAAGTACTCGGTCTATGACCAAGAGTTTTATGCCATTATTCAAGCCTTGAAGAAATGGAGGTATTATTTATTGCCAAAAGAGTTTGTCTTGTTCATAGATAATCATGCTCTATAGTTCATTAACAATCAGAGTAAGTTGAATCAAAGGCATATGAAGTGGGTGGAATTTTTGCAGGGATATTAATTTGTCTTGAAGCATAGAAGTGGTCATTCAAATCGAGTAGTTGATGCCTTGAGCAGAAGAAATCTATTGGTGAACACGATGCAGATTGAAGTGGTTGGTTTTGATGCTATGAAGGAGCTTTATGCTAATGATGTAGACTTCAAGGAAGCTTGGGCAACATGCAGTAATCCTACTACAGGAGACAGGACACCATGGTTGGATTACTTCATCCAAGAGGGATTATTGTTCAAGGGGCAACAATTGTGCATACCACGAGGTTCGATGAGGGAGAACCTGATAAGAGAGAAGCATAGTGGAGGACTAGCTGGACATTTTGGAGTGGATAAAATGATGAGTCAACTTTGTGCAAGTTACTATTGGCCTGGAATGAATGCAGATGTTAGAAGGTTTGTGTAGTATTGTAGAGTTTGTCAGCATGCCAAAGGAAGAAGCCAAAATATTGGGTTGTATCAACCATTACCAGTACCAGAGAGGCCATGGGAGGATATGAGCATGGATTTTGTTCTTGGGTTGCCAAGGATGCAAAGGGGTAATGATTCTATTTTTGTTGTTGTTGATAGATTCTCAAAGATGGCACATTTCATACCTTGTAAGACAATGAATGATGCGACCCATATTGCTGACTTGTTCTTTCGAGAAGTTGTAAGGTTGCATGGTTTGCCAAAGAGCATTGTGTCAGATAGAGATGCAAAGTTTGTTGGTCATTTTTGGCATACCTTGTGGAAGAAGTTGGGTACCAAGTTAAGCTTTAGTTCAACTTATCACCCACAAACAGATGGACAAACCGAAGTCGTGAACAAAAGCCTTGGGAATTTGCTACAATGTCTCGTTGGTAAGAAGCCAAAGTTGTGGGATACTGTATTGGCACAAGCAGAGTTTGCATATAATAATTTAGTGAATAGAAGTACAACCAAAAGTCCATTCCAAATTGTGTATGGAACTCATCCTAGGGGAGTAGATGAGTTACGAAGTACAACTGAATTGCAGAAGCCTAGTGCTTTGGCAAAGGATTTTGTCGAGTATATGCAAGACTTGCATCATGAAGTGAAGGCTGATTTGGAAAAGAATATCATGAAATACAAGCAACGCGCTGACCTCAAGCATCGAACACAGGAATTCTAGGTTGGAGATTTGGTTTTGGCACATTTGCAGAAGGAAAGGTTTCCCAAAGGCACATACAACAAGCTCAATTGGAAGAAGATTGGACCATGTAAGGTCTTGAAGAAGTTTACCACCAATGCATATGAAATTGAGCTTCCAGAAGGGATCGACATTTCATCGATCTTTAATGTAGCCGACCTATATCCATACTATGGTCAACCTATTAATGAGGATGAAGCTCACACAACTAATATCCAAGCAGAGGAATGGATAGCATAGTTGCCTGAGAAGGAACGCGATGAAATTGAAGCCATTATAGACTCTAGAGTGGCAAGGAGGACAAGAGGCAAGGCATATCATGAATATCTGGTTAAGTGGAAGAACCAAAATGTTGATGCCGCGACATGGCTAACACCTTCCAAGATTGCCAAGTATGGAGTATCCATTGATGACTTTCGAAATGTTCAGGGAACATTTCTTTTGTTACCCAATGAGTATGATGCAAGAGCATCCAACTGGCAACAACCAACTAAAAAGATAGTTGGAATTTCTATTCAAGGATGGGATAGGGATAAGCGTGCAACTAGCGGTTCCATCGTTTGGATAAAGTGATATGCATGCAACTACTAGTTCCATTATTTGAGTTAGCAGGATGATTTACATTTTTAGAAAAATAAAGTGGAAGTTTCACCATGCGAATTAGCTAGCTCTTAAGCTTATAAATAAGAGGGGAGAAATATAGAAGGGGGGACGGTGAGAAGGAGAGAAGAGAAGAACTCCGGATGAGTGGAAGGGAAGTTTGCCCTGAGAGTGTTCTACATGTTTCGTAGTCATCTTGTGTAAAAACTATGTCATATTGGCTTGATTAAAAAATCTTAATTTGTGCGTGTATTAAAATCTTTGAGCCTAATCTTGTAGAAGATACTTGTGTTGCAAGTTTGTAAATTTGGATGTAAGTTAATGAAGCTAGGGAAGCCAAAAAATAAGGGTAACATCAATGAAAGAAATTTTTGAAGTTGCTGACACCGTCTAAAGAACTTGCCAACATGAGCCTATTGACAAAAGGGATTTCCAGAGTTGCCAACGTTGTTGAAAGAGCCCATTGTCAAAGTTAGAGCTACCATTCACAAACCTAGTGCTTGAACATTGTCGACATAAGCAAAGTTTAAAGCATCGCCATAACAAGGGAGTTTGTCATCTTCGTCGTAATATTGTTGACATAAAGAGTTGACATTGCTATCATAGTAGAGGAGTTTGCCATCTAGAGTAGTTTACCGACATAGATGTTATCTGCCGACATAAGAGGTCTACCGTCATATTGTCTACCTGTTGTCACAGGGTGTCTATTGACAAAATGCAAATCTGTTGTCACAACCAAAGAGTTAATATCATAAAATTCTGCCATCACCATCTAAGGGAAGGAAACTTGTCGACATAAGTTTTTGTCCATCATCATTAGTTGCCCGCCATCATAAACAAAGGAAAATAAAAGATAAAATAAAAAATATATATATACCTTGCCACCATGGGAGATGGAAGTAGTCGTTGCATCATTGAATTGGGACAACCAATTGGGACAACCAACTAACAAACTCTTGACCTCTACCATCATCGAACTCGAGCAACCAATCGACAAACACTAAGTTGCTATCATCGAATTGATGCAACCAAATGACAAACACTTGTCTGTGCTATCCAACTTATCCCCTTTCAGCCTATCCCCTTCCGAGCATGTTACACTTTGAACCTTAAACCTCCTCAAAAAAAGACCAAAGCTCTAACCATTATACCATCCTTGATAATAAAATATTAAGATAAAGCGAGGTTGTTCTCTGGATGGTAAAGCGATGTTGTTATGAGGATCCCGTCCCATTTTTACGTTGCAATGGGCATGTAAGAAACAAAAGGCAAGGATTATATGGGCGCTTGCACCGAGATATTGTGATGTAAGTGATGTGCAATGGGCGAGAGGTGGACGAGAAATAGGAAATGGCGGCGTTGGGCAGAGCACAAAAGTAGTCAATATAAACGTTACCAACGCAAACGCCACTTCTTCCAAGCACTCGCATACTCCCGAGGACCGCCATCATTAACCGCGCATCTCATCGTCTTCGTGGACGCCACCTGATTATTAAAATAATTTTAAATAACTAGTATTATAACGCGGACTAGGTGATGCGAAATATTTATTGTGATGCAGCTCTTGCCTTTGTGACAGTGGGAGGCGCCATAAATCTGTGTAAGGGAAAATGTCGGATTCAGGAGTCGAGAGGCTCTGGAAGCTGGTGAAGGAACTTCGAAAGCAGATTGAAGAAGATCAGGCATCGCCTAAGCTGGTTAAGGACCTTCGAAAGCAGATTGCAGAAGATCAGGTATCGCCTCTTATTTTCAATAATTTTTATGCTTTTCTTCCTTCGCAAAGGCATACTTAGTTTCGTATCCAGCAATGATTTCTTCAGTCGTTTGAGGTACTTACTGCAGGTCATAATAAAAAAACAATAGCATTAAACAATAGCATTAACGCCTGTTTTTTTGTAATTAATGCAGGGAACCTCAGCAAATAAGAAGTTCAAGGGAGAAGGCTTCGGATTTAACAAAAAGCCTCAGCTCGCTGAACTGCAGAATAAACTAGGGCAAGTCCTACTTCAAGTTCCATGACGATTTTGTTATATTTTCTTTATTTTCGCCGCATTCTTTCTTGACCTATGTTTTTAAAGAGAAATGAGATGAATGTACATGTATACAGTTACAAATTTAAGGATGAAGCTTTGCTGAGAAGAGCGCTTGATCTTTTCTCTGACAACTGGGAGAATGATCATGGAATTTTCAAAATGCTGGGAAAGAGCATCATGCAAACTTGTGTTTACTACCATTTTATGAAGGAGAAGCCAAAAATTTCCAAAGGGGATTTACACAGTGATTTGTGCGGTTTCTTCACTGAGAGAGATTATCGTAAGGAAACACAAAACATGGGGTTGGATGCATTTGCACGGAGCCCGTGGAGTAAATGTCGCTGCAACAATACCGGAAAGAAACGCAAAAATATTACCGAAGTTGAGTGCTTATACTCCGCAATGCTCGGGGCAATTGCAGTTGATAGCGGTATTGACAAGGCCACCTCCATCTTTCTTGGTTTGAGAAACTGGAACCGTTAAAGCTTTGGTTTCTTGGTTGAAGCTGTTTTACTCTTACACTTTTTGAAGAGACGAATAAGTAAGGGTTAGGTTTAGTTTATGCACCCGCTTTAGTTTCACTACTCATATACTGCTTTGCAGGTCGTTCGTTCGTTGATCTGTACTTCTGGTTTTGTTTACTGTCGTATACTTAAAGCGTGGTATTTCCCAAACTATGTAAATATTATCGGTTCTCACCTATTTTAGAAGCTTCTCGTGTTTTCTTCTCTTCAAAATCTGTAGAAACCTAATTTGGCTTGATTTGCTTCAGAATTTGGCTTGATTTGCTTCAGTGATGCTTCTTATTTTTTAATTTATAAGGCCGTTGTTTGGATGGAAGGAAAATTACGTTTTCTATAAGACGCCATTTCGATTGAAGTTCTATAAGAGGGCATTTAGATTGAAGATGAATAATGACACATAATTGCATAAAGCATGAACATGGACATTCAGGTCTCTACCGTGCATCAGGATATAGTATTTTTAACTAATACCACTTAGAAACAGAAACCTCCCCGCATAATAAAGCAATTGCTAGAGAGCACAACATTGAAAGTATTATAATCGTTTTATATATATATTTTATATGTGGAATTGGTAGCTGCTTTAAATCAAGGTAGATTATTCAGTTTTTTATGGTCTCCATTTTTGCATGGTCATCGTGGAAGGCAGGCAGCAGGCCCCTCTTTGGCACAGCCGGTCTCTATAACCACCATGCTACGATCATTTATAGCCGGTCTCTATAACCACCATGCTACGATCATTTATGGCCGTCACAGTTCTGTGCTGTCCGCCTTGGAAATCGCCACAGTTCTGTGCTGTCCAATCTGTCAGACAGATTTGCCAGACAAATCTTCAGACAAATCTTCAAACAGTCTACCATTATAACCACCATACCACTAACAATTTTAACAATTTTAAAGTTTACCAATGAAAATACCATTCATTTAAATATCACATAAGTCACGAGAGGACAGCAAAGGAAATACCCCACGAGAGGACAGCAAAGGAATATCCTTAAGGATGTTATAACGGAAGGAAGAGCAATTGATTAAGGTTTTAATATTCAATCCTTAAATGGAAGGAGAACAAAATAATCATAATCCTAAGTAGGAAGTTAGAAAGGATATGAGTAAGAGCAATTGTTTCGGAACTTTTAGTGTCAAACGTAGAATGCCTTAAATGAATACCTTTGCAGCCGTGCCAGACCGGCTACAGCACTTACGGTGTCACGAACACGAGCTACGAGCTAAGGACGCTCTACTTGCACGTGTGGTGTAGCAAAATAAAGAGCTCTAACTAAATTTACCACTCCGTATATATATATATATATCATCTGAGTAAATTTTAACACTTATAGCTCATTTAGTAAAGATTAAACATACTATCAAAACAAAATAATACTAATACCTATAAGGAAGTGAAGACACCTAAAATTGCGCAGTTTAATCCATCGTAACACTCATCAACCCAGTCTTTTAATCAAATCAAATCTACCTTCTTCCTGACCAAATTTAATCATCCAGCTTCATCCACCCAATCCATCATAACCCTCATCCACCAAGTCCTTTAATCACCTTCAAATTTAATCATCCACCCAATCCATGATAACCCTCATCCACCAATTCTTTTAATCCCAATCTAATATAATCTCATCATCCACCCAATCTATTATAACCTCATCCATGAGGAAGAGGAAGAATATAATCTCATCATCCACCCAATCTATTATAACCTTATCGAAGAGGAAGCTTACCAAAAAAAAAGATTTAATATCAAATTTTGAGGAAGCCAACCTTTTACCAAAAAAGATTTAATATCAAATTTTGAGGAAGCCAACCTTTCACAAAGGTAGTAGACTGTTTCTAAACCCTTTTACAAAGGTAGTAGTCTGCTTCGAATAGGTTTGTTGGAAGCAGTAAACCCTTTTACAAAGGTAATAGTCTGCTTCGAATAGGTTTGTTGGAAGCAGTCTCTGTGCATAGGTAGTAGCAGTCTCTGTGCATAGGTAGTAGTAGAAAGCTTCGAATCCTTCCCCTTTGCAAAGGTAATAGTCTGCTCTGAATCTTGTGCGTAGGTAGTAGAAAGCTTCGAATCCTACCCTTTGCAAAGGTAATAGTCTGCTCCGAATCTTTTGTGTGCATGCCAGGTCAACAAGAAAAGGTAATAGTCTGCTCTGAATATTCTGTGTGCATGCCACGTCAACAAGAATGACACGAATAAATTTGTTAAAAGTTTAAAAATAGTCCATATGATTTGAACCCTGTGCTTGTTAATTACTAAAAACAATAACTTTTAACCAAATCAAACCAAATTTACCACCTGTTTTTTTTAATTACTAAAAATAGTGGCTTTTAACCCAATCATTGTTTCAAAGAGCAATCATATCTTTGGGCATTAAATTTTATTGTAAATATTCACAAAACTTAAAAAAAATACTTCCATTAGAATGAGTTAATGAGTTGAAAAGAGTAAGAGTTTTTTAAGAGTATATGTAAGCCAGTATTCTTATAATAATTAATGCCTCTAACGGTATAAAAATGGTGTCTAAAAATAGTGTCGGGCAGTGTTGGAAGTGGTTTTGCACACCAGTAACGGTTTTACACAGAACAGTAGTTTTGCAAAATTGATTTTCTCGTTCAAAGCTGACATTTAACGATCATAATACAAAACCACTGCTAGCAACGGTTTTGACCTAACATGCGTGGAACAGTCATATGTTTCAAGCCAACCACCACTCCTTAGCATGATGACACATGTTGATCTACAAGTCACGCTTGGACCTTCTTAAAACTTCTTTGACTCTCTAAAATCTTCCCTTCAACAAGCTCCTCAAAAATCTATAAACCCAACTATGGAAGAGGGCATTCCATCCAAGTGTTCACAACAACATTTCTGTGCCAACATTTCTTTGCATTCGTTCTCCTCATGCCAAATTGCTTACTTCATCTTGGCTCTTTCTCCCTCTTGCAATCAAGATCTTATTTCTCATTCTATCTAAACATTGGAGGTGATTTAATTTGAGTACTTTGGCAAACAATCTTAAGCATTTGATGGGCTCTCAAGTGGCAAAGAAAGGGGAACAACTTGTTGCTATTTTCTTGTCTTTCCCCTCTCTCTTACTCATTTGGCCTAATTTTTGTCTTGCTTTTGGCTAACTTTTTGTCTCATTTGTTGTTTCTCAATTTTTACTAACATTTTCATCCTACTAATACTCATTTTATTGTCATTCTTGTTTTATTGTTGTTAGTCTAGTTATTCTTGTATTGCATACTTGCATATTGGCTAACATATATCTTTGTAGCATTTTTTAATCTACTTTAATCACTTTTATGTCATATGTTTGCTACATTTTGGTGAATATCTATCCCTCTAAAGGGATCCTCACATCTTCAACATCACATGTCTCAGAGTTTTTTGCCTTCTCTATATTTTCTACTTGCAAAAGCAAAACCGTTATCGGATTGTTAGGACAAACACCAATTTTTTGCATTTATCATGGTTTTTTATCATTTTTTTTACACTTTCTTTAAAATAGATGTCTAGCCAATTGTCTATGGAAACTTCCCATCTTCCCCAAGACAAGTGCATCCCTTACATTGATCTTGTGGTTTTTTTCAATTTGTTTTGCAGGTTCTTATAAAATCACTAGTGTGTTGGACAAGGTTTTGCATAGTGGCAAATTTCGCAATTTAGCGCGAATATTCGAATTTTAAAAATGTTAATTTTGCGAATTTTGGGACAATAGAGGTCGGCTCGTTCGCCGGAAAAATTTGGGATCCAATTTTTTTAAGGGTAAATTCGCCCCGTTGTCATAAGGTTTCCTACCTAATTTTTGCCCTAAATTTATTAAAAATAAAAAATATCCCGCCCAATTCGCCCCTTGTACCCCATTATATATAGTTAACCATAACAACGACTCTCATACTATTAGTCACCATTTGCCAGTCGCCATCTGTCAGTCGCCTTCTACCAGTCGCCATGTGGCGAGTGGCAGAAGGTGAGTGGCATAAGGCGAGTGGCAGATGGTGAGTGGCACAAGGCGAGTGGCATATGGTGAGTGGCACATGGCGAGTGGCACATGGCAAGTGGTACATGGCAAGGTGAGTGGCATATGGCGAGTGGCAGATGGCGACCAGTAGATGGTGACTGACAATCAATTTACAGTTTTAGACATCAAAATATATCCAAACATAGGCATATTTGTACTCGTTGGAAAGATATTTTCAAGCTCGATCTAATGGTGGTATTTTTATGACATTTGAAGATGATTTAATAGGTCAAATGTGGTCCCAAATATGGTGATAAGGAGGTAATATCATTTTGAGGTAGATTTTGACCTACTAAATCATCTCAAAACTTCATATAAATACCACCATTAGATCGGGCTCGAAAAGAGCTTTCCAACGAGTACAAATATGCCTATGTTTGGATATATTTTGATGCCTAAAATTATAAAATTATTATCAGTCACCATCTGCCAGTCGCCTTTTGCCAGTCGCCATGTGGCGAGTGGCAGAAGGCGAGTGGCAGATGGCGAGTGGCAGATGGCAAGTGGCATAAGGTGAGTGACATATGGCGAGTGGCACATGGCGAGTAGCACAAGGCAAGTGACATATGGCGAATGGTAGATGGCGAGTGGCAGATGGCAAATGACAATCAATTTAAAGTTTTAGGCATCAAAATATATCCAAACATAGGCATATTTATACTCGTTGGAAAGATATTTTCAAGCCCGATGTAATGGTGGTAATTGTATGACATTTGAAGATGATATAATAGGTCAAATGTGGTCCCAAATATGTTGATAAGGAGGTAATGTCATTTTGAGGTAGATTATGACCTACTAATTCATATCAAAACTTTATTAAAATACCACCATTAGATCGTGCTCGAAAAGAGATTTCCAATGAGTATAAATATGCCTATGTTTGGATATATTTTGATGCATAAAATTGTAAAATTATTATCAGTCGCCATCTTCCAGTCGCCATCTGCCAGTCGCCTTCTGCTAGTTGCCATCTGCCAGTTGCCTTCTGCCAATCGCCATGTGGCGACTAGTAGAATGTGAGTGGCATAAGGCGACTGGTAGATGGTGAGTGGAATATGGCAAGTGGCACATGGTGAGTGGCACAAGGCGAGTGGCAGATGGTGAGTGGCAGATGGTGATTGACAATCATTTTATAGTTTTAGGCATCAAAATATATCCAAATATAGGCATATTTGTACTCGTTGGAAAGATATTTTCAAGCCCGATCTAATGGTGGTATTTTTATGAAATTTGAATATGATTTAATAGGTAAAACATGGTCCCAAAGATGTTTATAATTTATGTGTAAAAGTTTTGAAAATTTGTCATATTTTGATAAATTTTTTGCAAAATTTTGAAAAATTTGCCCTACAGTTTATACATGATTCACCTTGATTCACCCCAAATTTATAAATACTTTTTTGGTACTACCCCTTGTGCATAACCCTGGTGTTGGAGAATATTACACTATTTGGTTCATACTAATGTACCTCCATGGTACCTATGGCACAATGTAAATATTATAATAGAGTTTAAGTCTATAGTTTAAAAGTGAGATTTATATTTCCCCTTTATGTAAGTATCTATGTGCAGGATATAATCAAAGCAACACTTGCTTTGGAAGGTAAGCTATTCTGGTGAAAATCAATCTAAGCCAAAAGTTTAGAAATAATCTAGTCCATTAAGGTGTCATTCCCTCTGAGATGAATCAGTTCTATTAGAGGGAAACTAAAAGATTCAGTCCAATCAGTGTAAGAGAGAGCCATACTTTAAAGAGATGACTTAGGCCAACCCACGAACGTTGAGAGAGCACTATCCTCTAAAGCACTTAGGCCAATCAATAGACATAGAGAGTGCACTATCTTTTGAAGCACTCAAACAAGCCAAAGAACATCGAATCAATGTGTTAACTCTTGAAGCATTGAACTAGACCAGCCCAAGGACATAAAAATGTTTAGACAAAGCACCATCCAACTGTAAAAAAATAGTCAATAATACCTCTATTAGCATTGTAGTAATGTCTTTAGCAACAAATAATCAACACACTACAGTTGCAGTAATCACAATGTGTGTTTCAAAGTTGAGCAAGTTTAAGTTTATGGTCAACTTGAACTAATTTGCCAAGAGGAGATAAAGTTAGCAATATTCTCTTTTTGATTTATTAAACTTTAAATATCTCGTGCTAAAGTCCTAAATGAAGTTTTTTTAGTGGAGAATTGAAAACTTAGGAACTTTATTTAAGAGGAAGCTAAAATGAATTTGACTTTACATGAAATAATATTTAGGTGGGAGTTATAAGGAATTTAACCTCATCTATGAAAATTGAAAATATATTTGAAATTGATATTTTTATATTTGTAATTAATTTTGCAACTTATTTCAAAAATTCGATTTTTGAAAATTTGATGTTTACTTGATTTTGGAGAAATAAGGATTTCTACTCCAAATAATATTTGAATATTTAGAAAATTTAAAATTTGAAAAACTTAGAGAATTTGCAAATTTAATAAAGTAAGAAGATAAAAGGTTTACTACTTCAAGAAATTTGAAAAATTTAAATGTGTAAATTTTATTAAAGCTTTTATATGAGCTTTGATCCCATTGCTAAAGAAGCTAAGTTTGTGAAGGTGGGTCCATTTGACTCCTGTGACCCCTCCTTTTCATTTGAATGGGAGGAGTGGGATCCTGGTAAGCTCAGAGGTGGGACCAATAGAACCTGCGGGGAGGACCCCATCCCTCCTAGTGCACCTTCATTTGCAAAAGTGGCCGCTGGCGGTAATGGAGGATCTGACACCCTCTTCGACATTTCTCCTCTGTCAAACCAGATCCATATCCCTAATAGCTTGATTGATAATATCCTGAAATATGGGTTGTGGAATCTTGTGGGAAAATTCCAAGGTAGGAGGTCAGATATTGATTCTTTAAGGAGATGGGCTTTGGCAAGATGGAGACCTATTGGGTCTCTTGAAATTGTGGCCATCCCAAGACATTTCTTCCTTATCAGGCTTAACTCTGAGGAGGATTCCAAGAGAATCTTGGAAGAGGGTCCATGGTTTTTTGGCAAACAAGGTTTATTTTGGCATAAATGGGGTCCAAATTTTAATCTCCTAATGCAGAGCATTAATCTTGTCCCACTATGGGTCAAGCTACCAAACTTCCCACTTCATCTCTGGCATGAGAGCATCTTCCAAGATATTGCCAAGATGATCGAGGATTTGATTTTCTTCGATCAGATTACCAGTTCCAAATCTCAAATGCTCTATGCTAGAATGTGTGTGATGGTAAATATTGAGAAGGATTTGTCGAGCTTTGTTGAACTCTTTTCTAATATTGGCACCTAGGTTCAAAACATTGAATATGAAAATAAACCCCAAGTTTGTCAGGAGTGTGGTAAGGGTGGGCACCATAAGAGCTTATGCCCCATGCATCCTAAAGCTCTAAGTACTTTGGTGAGCCATAAGGAAAATAGTAAGAAGCTCAGTGAAAAGTGGGTGCCTAAGCAAAACCATCAAAATTTGAAAGGATAAAATTCAATTTCTATTTCTCAATTTGGGCTCAGTGAGGAATTACAAGAGGAATTCATTCTTCCATTAATCATGTTTGATGGAGAGGAGTTCAACATGGTTCCTGTGAAGAGAAGTGAAGTGAGCCCAGTAGTGAAGGATATTGTTCAACTTCTTAAATTCGGGGAGAGTGGAGAAGAGGTAAATCCCTCTAGTCTTATCCTCCAAAAATTCCTTTGACTGTCTTGACATGGATGATTTGACTCTTCAACAGTTAATGGAAAGATTTCTAGCCTCTCCAAAAACTGTGTTTGAGAAAGGCTCTTCGGGTCCGAAGACCATAAGTCATAGGAAAACTTGTATTGATGTAGGGGATGAAAGGAAAGTGGGGAGACCCAACAACAGAGCACTCAAGAAAAGGGAGATCGACTCTAAAATTTCTAATGGAGTACAACCCCTTCTAACGGATAGTTTTGAGGCTCTACATCCTTAAGAGAATGAGGTTGTTCCAATCATGGAGACTTGGAAAAAATGTGTTTAGGAGTGTGGCCTGAAAAAATGATTTATTTTTGTGGGGTCAAAAAGGTGGGCAGACCTCCCAAGACCTCACTAAGAAAGGCTTCCATCAAGTGATTTTTGTTTATTTTTGGTTTAGTTGTCTGTCAGGTTGGATGTTGTTGTTGTAGATCTGATCCAATTTTAGGCAAGATTCTTGGCTCTCTAGTTCTCTAAGCACCCCTGGTTGTTTTGGGTGTCGGTTTCTCCTATGTTGGCCCATGTTACTAGCTAGTTGTTTGATCGTGACAATCTCTTGTATTTGCTTTCTTGATATCTTATTACTAGATCTAAGGTTTGAGGATGTCTTTCAAAATCCTACTTGTAATAGGTTTAGGAACCCTTTAAAAATTCCTTCTACCAACAAAAAAAAAGCTTTTCTATGAGTTCCATTATGTAAAACAACAAATTTTTTCTTTCTAAATATCAACTCTTGAAAGGACCAAATTTTGCATCACAGAAAAATAAAATGAAATCAATTTTTATTGTAGAAAAACTTTGAGAAATAGTAATTGGAACAAAGAAAAAACCTAGTGAATATGAAAGGGAAAAACAAAAATTTGGAGTGATGCAAAAGCTCTTATGCTAATTACATTTGAGATAATTAATGAAATTCAACCATATTTAAGTGGAGCGAAAAATTTTGCAGATCCTTGGGAGAAATTATGTACAATATTTGAAGGAAAAAATAAAGCAACCATTTTGAATTTACAATCTCAATTGTATTCCTTAAAGGTTAATAGTGGAGAAAGTATAAAACTCTTTCTTTGAAAAGTAGCAGATATAAAGGCTAAATTATTGACTCTAGGAGAAAATATAGAAGACAAATGTATTGTTCAAGTTACATTAAGTGCACTTCTAGAGAGTTATAAACATTTACCTACTTCTCTACAATTACTAAATAAGAAAACAACATTTGATGATCTCATTAATATTCTTCAAGAATATGAAGCTAAAACTTTAGTCCAAGATGAAATGACTAATAATGCTTTAGTATCTAAGAAAAATGTATCAAATAATACTACATCATTAAATTCTCAATCTATATGGAAATTAAGATTTTGTTACATATGCAAAAAAAGTATAATACAAATATTTGTAGATATAATTCTTTGAATCAAGGAAATCAGATAAATATGAATCCAAAAAATCAGATGAATATGAATCAAGGAAATCAAATGAATAAACCTTTTTAGAATTTTCAACCAAGGTGATATTAGCCTCAGTGTCAATATAGTCAACAACAACAACATCAGTTACAACCAAGAGAACAAAATAAAAAAATGGAATTTAGTTCAATAAATTCAACAGATAGAAGAATCAACATAAAAAAATGAATTCAAAGCTCTTACAACAAGAATTTTAATCAATGAAGACAATTATGAAAAGGATAAAAAATTCTTCAAATAATTTTAAAGATACCAATGTTACAAGGGTTATAGAAAAACAAGCTATAGAAACAAGAAAGAATTCAAAGGAACAACAAAGCAAGATCAAGATCAAGATAGAAAATAATAGAATAAAGAAATAGAAGAAAAATATCAAAAAAGTAAAAGAAAGATAGCCAAAGAAAATTTAGTTAACAAAAAAGAACATACGTGCTTGAATCCAGAGCAGTACCAAAATAGGAGCAAAAGAACATGAGAAAAAATCAAAGATTGAAGACTAAAGTCTTCAATAACCAAGTAATGTAATACAGGGGGTGTTGGAAACTATTACATTATTTGGTACATGCTAATGTACCCCCATGGAACCTATGGTACAATGTAAATATTAGAATATAGTTTAAGTCTATGAATTAGAAGTGAGATTTATATTTCCCCTCTATGTAAGCGTTTATGTGCAGGATATGCACAAGTGTCATGTAAGTAAGAGCATAAGTATGTAATGAGATACAGTGCACAAGTGTCATGTAATTAAGTGTGCAAATATGTAATGTAAGGTTGTGCACAAGTGTTATGTATTAGGTGTGAATGTATAAGTGCCATGTAAAAGAGTGCAAGTGTCATAGAGCTTAGTGTGCGTGTAAGTAGAGAGTCAAGAGTCATGTATACAAGCAACACGATGAGAAGCCAAATGACATGTGAGATTTGTCTTATGTAAAGAATAGAAAAGGTTGTAACTCCCAGATATATGAGGAGTGCAATAGTCAGTTATTAAAGAGTTACCTTTCAAAGGTTATCTAATGGAGATAAAGCTCCATGAAATGTATCTGGAAAATGTGTGAAACATTTAAGAATTAATATTGAAGCTTGCATGCATATTTTGAGCAATTCTATTGTAAATGTTCTTCATGTTATTGCATGAATTATTTTGGCCATTTATATTCATATTTGTCATTTTTATGAATATTATTATTAATTATGTTGGTCATATTATATATTGATTGCTCTTATATTTGAGACTACTCTAGATCCATAATATTGGGACCTAAGATAATTTGGTTTGAAAGCCAACATAGTAGTGGTGAAAATGCTGGTAGCAAATTTGTAGAGGCAACAATTTTGCTTTCAAGGCAAAACTCTAGAGTTTTTTCCCTTAGAAATTTTGTTTATATTTTTATAACCTAAAATTTTTGTTGTTGTCATGATTTAGATTTTTGTTTATATTTTCATCATTGTTTTGTTGTTTCTTTGACTACTTTCCATGTTCTTACAAAACCATTGGCGGTAGCAAAAACACTGGTAGCAATGCAATGGCAAAGTTTTTGCCTATGAGGTAAAAACTAGGTGCCTTTGCTTTAGAATATCTATCTTCTATCCCCGTAGGTTAGTTTTGCTTGTTGTATGCCATAGTCTAGGATTTGTGTTCTATTTTGCTAGCTTTGTAATTTGGAATCAAGGAATTTAGTGTAACATTAATCATGGGAAAGAGAATATCATTATCATTTTTGTTTTAGGCAATAAACATGAAATGCATATAGATTATTTCTAGGATAGCTTATTTGATTGCATATTTATCTTGCACCCTTGTCCAAAGAAAGAGAAGAATATTTTACTTTTATTGTACCATCAAATAAAAAATCCCATATAGCAGAGGTCTTATTTTTTGCATCACTTGTTTATTTGCATCTCTTGAATCAAACTAGGCTTAAAGGTTTAAGTAGGGAATCTTAGGTGAAAAACTTTATTTTCTTATAAAATGCTCGGTGTTTGTAAAAATTTACTCATAAAACATAGTTTAGGTTTTATAATATATACTTATTTATGTGAGAATGTCCTACTAAGATGTCCTTCTCATAGAAATATATATTAAAAATGATCTTAAACCCAAAATTTATAAGAAATTTGAAAACTTCATTTAGAATTTTAATTTATGGATAAACTATTTTTTAAAATTATATTTACATTAAATTTATAATTATAATTTTTATATTTAAAGTAAAAAAAAATTAATTGTATATTTACAAAATGTTAAACTTATGAGAGAATAAACAATACTATGAGTTAATTAGCTGTATGTCCATTATTTTAGGAAATATGCAAATGGATTTGATGATCTATAAGATCAAGTCAAACTTAGTAATTTATAAGATGATTTTATGAAATATTAATTTTAATAACTTATTTAATAATTTTAATTTTTAATTAAGTTTAATATATTTAAAAATGATACATTAAAGATGATGTGTAAGTCTTGATTAATCTCAAAAATATTATTTTAGTTTTGCTTTCTATTGTGTGCAAGCTTCTTCTCCATGTTGTTATCTCCCTCTCCACATATGATTATAAATATAAACCAAATTTTAAAAGTTGATATAAAAAAATCTCAACCTTTCTAAAATTTTGTGAACTTTTAAAATTATAGTTTTATAATATGGAAAAAGTAAAAATGTCTCTTCATATTGAGAAGACACATATGCATAATTTTAAAGTCTTATATTCTATTTTATTCAAATATATTTTTATATTATTTTAAATATTTTTTTATTAAGTTTAATTAAACCCTGAAAGAATATATATTTAACATTTTACTTAAAAAAACTTGGACTTTAGTGATTTGGTTTAAACTAGGAAGGTGTCTAAGGATAAAACTTAACTTGTCCATGCTTTTATCTCTTCTGCCAAGTTTTCGGTCTTAATATATGGGTTGCCAGTAGGTTATTTTTCAAGTCTGAGAGGCATTCGCCAAGGGGACCCTTTGTCCCCTTAACTCTATATCTTCGTGGTAGAAGCTTTGGGTAGGGCTATCAAGTTAGAACCCTTTGTGGAATATATCAAGCCTGCTCTGCTGGTGGATCCTATTTCTTATCACCAATTTGCATATGATTTTCTTCTCTCCCTCCTTGCTTATTCCCCAAGTAAAGGTGCTAAAAGGAATCTTGGAGGTATTTGAAATTGTCATTGGGCAAAAGATAAATTATATAAAAAATGAGATCTTCTTTCTGAATACCCCCTTGGTGAGTTATAGGATAATTTCTTGCATCCTAGGTTGTAATGTGGCTACCCTCCCATATCTTTACCTTGGAATGTCTTTGTTTAAAGGTAGGATCCAAGATTCACTTTGGGAACCTATGATGGAAATATTGTAGAGGAAGTTGATTGGGTGGAAAGGATCCCTCCTCGGTTAAGCTGAAAAGGATAACCTAGTAAAGTCTACTCTTCAGAGTATTCCAACCTTCTTATTAGATATGTTTAGAATTCTTAACAATATTTTATCAAAGATTAAACATATTCAAAAGTTATTTCTTTGGTCTGAGTCTGATGAGAATAAAAAATTTCACTTAGTTTGTTGGGAACAAGTCTACAAACCTAAAAATGATGGTGGCTTAGATCTCTGCAACATCAAGCAGATTAATAAGGATCTAGTTGCAAAACAAGGATGTAAGTTGGTAAATTAAACTAAAACTAACCAGGTCAATAGCCTTTTGGTTGATTTTGCAAAGGTCAAGGGTGCTAGTCTTCAAAGGTTACAGGTGGATGTTGGATGATGGACTTAATACTATTTTATGGAAATATATTTGGTTGATGGACCAATCCCTTGCATATATTCCAAATCTAGCATGTTTGGAGCCTAGGACCAGATTGGTATTTGGGTCTAAGGTGGTTGAATTTATCGAGGTGGTCAATGGGCTAAAGGTTTAGAAATTGTTAGACTAGTCTATTCTCAACAATGTTGAACTTGAAGCTTGGATTCTAATTGCTAATAAGTTGAAGTTTTAGGTCATTAAACAAAGAAATGAAGAGGATGGGATCTTCTAGGTAGGGAAAAATAACAAATCCTTTCAGTCAAGTCCATCTACAATCTACTGGCTATCATGACTCCTCTAATAAGAATCGATCTTAAGTCAGCCACAACCAAAGATCATCAAGCTAACCATCCTACTAGTGTGTACAATGATGACTAGAAACTACTTTATTTTCAAGAACATGCAAACTCTTTCCTTAGTAGAAAAAGGGAGTGGACGAGTCTCAAACATGAGACCCTAAGATTATGCAGTGGATGCACTAACTGATGGAGAAACCTAAGTAGACAACACCATTATGGAAATGCCTTCATAAAGTGTATGTTTACCTCAGTTAAAAAAAGGTGGCTAGAAGCTTCACACCTAAAATATCCTCCCTTTTACCACGCAACCAAGGACCTTTTAATGAATTTTTATAACACCTAGATGTACCCATGGGAGCACTACATCATTTTTTGTTCCCTTTCAACAAAGCAACATGATATAAACAACCATACTATTTTAGCTAAGGGAAAAATGAGCAAAGTGTCTTTGTTGTGCTTTTCTAACCAACTTGGTATGCCCCAAAAGGATGTTGGTGGGCATGCATCCTCTTCATAGAGAGATACAACACATTTGTAGTGAACCAATCTATTCAATAGGGTGTGTGTGGACTCAAAACATGCCATGAATATAAAAATCAAGGGCACTAGATTTGAATTCAAATTCATATTGTGGTGATCACTTTTCTATAGAAGTAAATTGAACCTTGTGCACAAACCTTAGAAAAGGCAAAAAATAGACTTAATAAAGTCTTAGTGTATGATGAATGAGCATAAAATAAAATATGAAAACAAATTATTTATCGTCTCTTATGCTAATTTTGCTTATGAGGATTTGAAAAAGAATTCATCCCAAATATCAAAAGAAAATTTGAAGGCATTGAGAATTATTTTGTGTGACCAAGTAGTGCTACTTCATACTTGCTTTGATACCATATTGGAATTCACAATATTTTCTATAAATGAATAGAAGCAAACCTTCAACTCAAATATTATATAAAAAGCAATAGAAAGGATAAAATATAGAGAGATATGGTGGACACCCATAGACACCATAAATAATTCCTATATTTGTAGATAATATTATAAAACTCTTAGATAATTAAATGAGTGGGAGGGGTTTTTTATAGCAATACTAGAACCTCAATTACATCATAAATTTTAACCTAAGCTAACATAACCAAAGAGCTTTAGCTTTATTAGAAGTTATAAAGAGGGTTTAACCATAACCCACAGGGTAACATAATAAAATATTACAAGTAATTAATGCATTATACAATGATATGCTCTTAGTCCTATCCAATACAATGCACAATGTTGACCTTCGTCATGAATCATATTATAATTTTAACAACTTGGTCGCTAACTCTTCATTGCTTTGCCAGCAATTCACTACCTTGGTTATTTTCTAACATATGTCGATGGATCATCAATTTATATACTTAACCAAATTTTTATGTTTCCTACTTGGGAATTCATCCTAAAAATATAAAATTAGCTTTGACTAATATCTCTAGTGAGTTTAAAATTTGACTCCATCCTTTATTTTTGAGCACCACCTTTTATCCTATGTTGTATCTTCTACTTGTACTACCAATTATAAAGTGATGATAGTCCCTTGGTACTACATGAATCGGGGATCCATTGATCAGATGCAATATTTTGGAGTGTTGCAATAACATCAAATCCATTCAAACCAACCTTGATCAAAACCAAAATTTCTTTAGAATATCATGTAGAAAACTTTGATAAACTCTATCATGTGTTTTGTTCATAGCTTATTTTACAAGAATATTTGACTATTTCATGAAAGGAAGAGAATGTCTATCCTTTTATGTAATTATTACACCATCAAAAATTTATTCACCATGATCCAAACCACATTGTTGCTCTGAGATAACAAAATCTAGAATGTTTTAAAATTATATGCCATATTTTTTAAAATTATCCTATAAATAGTATTACAAAAATATCAAATTAGTTTTTCTCTTTTCTTAGGAATCAATGTAAAAAATATGGTATTAATATTACTTATTATAGACTTCTTTTTACTTGGTCTCTTCAACCATAATGAACACATCACTCTTCAACAAATCCCAAAATGTTTGAAAGAAAATTGGAGAAAATTGATCAAGGTCAGGTGCCTTGTTAGGGTGGAAAGAAAATATTACCTTTATAACTTCTCCATGAATATCCTCATCAATTATTTAGTTTGATCCTATTGTTGAATTTGTAATCCAATACATGACCAAGAGTCAACATTGTGCAATGTATTGAATAGGCCTAAGGACATTTCACTGTGCAATGCATTTATTATCTTGTAATATTTATTATGTAAGCCCAATGGACCGTGTTTAACCTTGTTATGGTTAACATTATTAAATATTCATTATTAACCTAAATCCCACTTGTTATGTTGGCTTAGGTTAAACTTTATGATGTAATTAGGGGTTTTGGTATTGCTATAAATACCCCTCACACTCCTCATTTTTCATTAGAGTGTTGTGCAATATTATCTATAGATAATGATTATTTATGATGCCTATAAGCACCCCAATATCTTTTGTACTTTTACACATTTGTATAAATTTTGAGTAAGTATTTCACTTCTATTTTTTTCTAGAATGTCTTATGAATTCTAACATAGTATCAAAGTGGCTAAGAAGTGGCATTGCTTGGTCATACAGGAAGATACTTTAGAGCCTCTAGTCTTTATTTTGATATGTAGGATGAATTTATCATCTTCTTTTATTTCTAGCAATTCTAATTTTTTAATTAGATCTTTCACTTCACTATGATGAGAGCTACAATGACTCTCAATCTAGAATTTTTATTTAGGTTCCAAGTTATAGTAAAATGGAGGGAAAATTTAAATTTGAACTTGAAATATCTAGCAACAACTGTATTTCATGCATGTGCTTGTACGAGTGTTCCTCATAGTTAGCATTATTCAATTTTGACACCCCTAATAGGCTCTCCAAGGGAAATTATACCAAATTTGATAGCTTTGAAGTGATGATGCAATGACACCACACACGAGTGTAGATTTTTTGTATTTGAATGGCTAAGAGGATTATTCCCTATGTGACCTAATATTATATGCATAGGATTTTTTCTAACTATAGATAGATTTATGGATCCTCTTATATCCACCCAATAGTATGACATAATGGCCAATGAGATATTTGTAAGGGAGTGGAAAGTTAGAGGCTCTAGGTTTGAACCCCCACCATGATTTTTTTGTTTCTTTTGAAGGGCTCTAATGATGTTTGCTATGATACCATTAATTAGTTATTTTTAGTGGATTCCCATGGCCTATTGGAAAGGCTACCTCTTGTAGTGCATTAGAGACCTTGTGGTCATTGGGTCGAGTCTATATGGGCATGTTTTTAGAGATGATGTAGAATTCAAAGCTAAAGTGTGCATATTGGCTTCCCCTTTCCAATGAGAATCTTGTTTCCTTGGTTACACAAGGGTGCCTGGCATCCAAAGGGCTTATGTTTGGATCTCATGGAGGTAGTTTTTGGTGTATTTAGAATAGTTGTTCTCATGAATGACATGGAAACTACCATAGAACTTTATAACTCCATGTCAATTTTTTTTTAAATATATATTTATGCTCAACCAATCAAAATTATTCAAGTGTCAATGACAAGGTGGATTAGATAAGCTAAGATGGCAAAAGGTGATTGGATTGCTCCAACAAATTAGAGCTTGCAAAATGGCTGATTGGGATTAGTGCTTGCAACCCTAAGATAAATCCTTTATTTTTCATTTTCTGGGATCCATTAGAGCAAATATTTCTAAGGCCATAAATTTGACATACATAAGTGTTTTGCACATATTTTTTCAAATTGTTCATTGGTAATATTAGTTCATATAATTCCTATGGTTTTAAGGGTTAGATTGTATAATATAGACCATAAAGACCTAGCTACTCCTCTTAAAGGGAAAAATTATAATATTTGGTCAACTAAAATGATTAGCCTACTATGTAGTATGAAACTATAGTGCATATTTTAGGAGGATAAAGTAGTGGTTCTTGATGATAAAGCTTAATACCAAGATGTATAAAAGGCTATGGGTCTTTTTTCCTTTTTTATTGAAACAAAGTTGTTTTTTCATATCAAAGAAGAGGGTTACCTATCAAGGTATGGTCAAATTTGCATGAACCTTTTAGAAATTTTAGTACTACCAAAATAACTCACTTGAAATTAGAGCTTTCTTCTCTTAAGTCAACTATGTTTGATAATATTGAGGACTCAATTGTGAGATCCAAGGCTTTGAGGGTAGATATTACATCTTCTAGAGGCAAAAATAAAGATGATACAAAACACATTAAGACTATCTCTTCTAATATCTCCCTCTACTTTAAGATGTTAAACCTAATGGTTCATATGATTTATGTATTCTTAGAATTCCAAAAATTTCTTACTCTTGATTAGTTTTTATCTCTAAATTCACTTTCAAGTTGTAATGTAGAACTGTGGTGGTGGAACTCCTCAAATATAGAATCACACAAAGGAATTCCCATCTAATGAGGCTAAGACCTAGGGTCCCATAAGCAAAGCCAAGTCTTCAAAGAAATCAAGGACCACCTATGGATATTGTAAAAGGGAGGGATATCCTACAAAAAAATTCTTATTGAAGCTATACAAGATTGAAGCTAAGTTCTTGAAGTAAGGGGGGCATCTTTCAAATGATGAGGGAGATTCAAATGGATTTTCCTCAATTGTAGAGGCTCTCTAGAGAATCCATGATAGGGGGAAGATATTATTATCACTAATATCTTCTTTTCTTGTCTCCTTAGTTCAAATTATGGGGGTGTTGAATTTGTAATCTAATTCATAGCTAAGATCCAACATTGTATGATGTATTGGATAAGCCTAAGAGCATTCCATCATGTAATTTATTTATCATTTTGTAATATTTTATTATATAATCCCAATGGGCCATAGTTAACCTTGTAATGGTTAATCTTTATTAATTATTTGTAATTAATCTAAAGCCTATTTGTTATGTTAGTTTAAGTTAATATTTATGATGTAATTTAGGGTTTTGGTATTGCTATAAATACCCCCTTACACTCCTAATTTTTCATCAAAGTATTGTGCAATATTATTTATGGATAGTGGTTATTTATGGCACCTATAATACCCCAATTCTCTTGCATCCTTTTATGCTTTCTATATAAGATTTGAGTAAATGTTATGCTTATTTTTATTTTTAGAAAGTGTTGTGAATTCCAACAACTATGTTATAATTGATGTAATGTTTTGTAAAATCTTACCTTGAGCCTCCTCATATTCCCCAACATTTGATAGGATATCCTTGAAATAATTATTTGCTTTCTTTTTTATATCTTCTTCTTCCTCAATATTTCTTCCAAATAGAATTAGAATATTTTTTGGCCAAAAAAACAAATCTATTTTTTTATAGCAAGAAAATATTGGTTATTTCTACCCCATTCCTTAAGCTAGTCTCCCTATATTTTTAGGGCCAATATGAATCTTCCTTTTTAAATACATGAGGATAACCATAAAGTAATTGTTTTTATTACACATAAGTATCTTGGTCCATTCCATTAATTTCTACTATCTCTAGTAAATTATTTAGGTAGGATCTAATTTCCTCCTTCTATTTAAATATGTTACCAAAATAGATTTGGAATTAGAAATCTTTATTTCCCCCTTTAGGTATTTCATATTTTGAACAAACATGTACATACAAGATCCTTGTTTCATCCCACCATAACATAACCATAAGGAAGAAACCATGGTCTTAGAGACACCTAACCTAAAATTAAAATGGTTTTTAATTGTCATTATTGAGAAAATCACATCTCAAAAGAATGTGATTGTGATCTAGTCCTTCTTGTAATAAAACTTCTAAAGATATTGTATACTAAATTTATTCAATATTTCTACTACAAAGATTCCCCCATGTGTTTATTATCATATGTATATTGAAATATTAAAGGAATAACATCCCAAAGCCCATTTGAATTTATATTTGAAGCAAAATCATGCATTAATTTATACCATCTACGAGTAACACCCTTCTTTTTTGAAGGTGATAAAATTATATTCAATTCTCCTCAAGAATTCATAGATCATAATTATGAATTGTCATTGAACTCAACATAAATAAACTAAGGCCCTCCCAACATATTTCATTATGATTAACCACAATTAGAGCATATGCATTTATAATCCCAACTTTGATATTTCCTCTTTTTTGTTTAAAAAACCAACACCCCAATTAATTTTTACTTTTATCAATTATCAATCCCATTTGTACTTATCCTATATAGTTTTAATAGACTTCGTGAAGCTCTTATAGCAAAAATTGCTAAAAAATCCTTGATATTCCAAATATTTTTCAATGCATCCTTACATTTACCACTACTTATTTTTGCTTCTTGTAAATTAAATAACCTTAGGACTATAACAACCTACTAATTTCCTAATAACTCTTTTTTAAGGGTTTTATTCATACCTCTAATATTTCAAGATATTATTTTCTCACCAATTGTATTGGTATTTGTGATATTAGCCTCACTTTTTGTTAACACTTATGATATTTATTTATGACTTTCTATATTATTATATTTTTAAGTTTTATTTTCTTTTTTCTTGTTTTGTGTGTCTCCTCCTTTTCCATTGCTATTAACACTATTATATTGATTAGTATTTTTTAACTTTATGGATAATTCATTACGAGACTTATCATCTATAGGTTTATATTACCCTAAAGAGCATGAATGATAAGAAATGGTATCAAAAATATATATTTTCTTTATATTACCATAAAAAACCTTAAGGATCATCCTCTCTAGTACTTACTTTTTTTATATTACCTCAAAAAATTTAAAATTTATATGGTATCCTTCGTATATATTTATTTATTTTGTTCCTCTTGAAACCCTAGAGTAGACGGGAAAAGCTCTACCCTAGTTTCATTTTTATTGCAATGAGATAATTGTATACTACTTGAGAAAATAAAGGTGATTTACCTAGATCACACCTAATGTATTCAACCATATTTATTTTAAAAATTTCTTTTGCATTTTCATTATCCTTTGTTCCTCTTGAAACTTACACAATGCATTTCCTCATCCCTTATATTCTTGTTTGTTTCTTCCAATGGTTTTTTTTGGTTAAATATGAGAGTTGGTCACAACCACACTAGTTCTTCCAATGGTTGATCTGAGTGAGCTATTACGACCTTTGCCATCTAATGATATGAAAATTATTTCATTATCATTTTTTTGAAAAAAGAAAAACCATTATCTAATCCAAATTCTTCTATTGTATGATATTACTTCATCTTATATTTTTATTCATGACCAAAAATTTTCATCTCTTTCTCCATCATTTTTACTTTGTAATCTCTTGTCATGCATCCAATCTCATAAAGCTGCATGACTTGAATACAAAATATTCTATAATCTATTTTTTGATCTTATTTTAATGGTTCAAATTTTATCTTAATGAGATAGGTACAAGGATTTAAAATATCCATGGCAATACATTTTCAAGTATATCCAACAAGCTTTTGCTTCTTACTAGTTAGTCCCTCTTAGAGGAAGCCTCCTAAAGTATTGTCGATATTATCCAAAATATGATTATTGATAAGTTAATATGCAAGTCAAAAAATCCTAATGCACATTGAAATCCTTTTAATAGTTTCTATCTATTTGTATAAAAATTCTTACTCCATAGTCTTAAATATAGGGTCTCTCCTACAAAACCATAGATAACTATTGATTAATTTATTGATGATTTCCAAACTAAAGACCATAAGAGAGAATCATTTATGATAACTAAAAAACCTTATATTTGATAATAAAATTATAGTTTTTACTCAATTAGATGGGATTGAAATAGGTACCACCTATATTACATCATGACTAATGGTGGTATCACAACAAGCTTGGCAATTATGCATCAGAGGTTATGCATAAGGGGTAGTACCAAAAAAGTAATTATAAATTCAGGGTGAATCAAGGTGAATCATGTATAAACTTAGGGGCAAATTTTTCAAAATTTTATAGAAAATTTATCAAAATATGGCGAATTTTCAAAAAAATTGTATTGGGGGTACTTTTGACCTATTAAATCATCCTAAAACTTCATAGAAATGCCATCATTAGATCAGGCTTGAAAAGAGATTTCCAATGAATACAAATATACCTATGTTTGGATATATATTGATGACTAAAACTATAAAATTATTGTCAGTCACCTTGTGACAGTCGCTTGTGTCAGTCACCTTGTGACAATCGCTTGTGTCAGTCACCTTGTGACAGCAATTGTCATTTGTTAATAAAGTTGTATTTTAATTTAAATTAAAAATAATATTTGTAAACATGTAATTAAATATCATTTTGATTAGTATACATATTAATTTGCTACAAAAACGAGGAAACAGCTGATCACCTGATGTTTGAGTGCCCTTTCACGCATCAGATTTGGAAGCGTTGGCTTTCTTGCTATAAAATTCAAGTTAATGGTGACTTGAATCAGACTAATATCTGAAAAACATGGAAGAGGGGTAGATTTAAATCTAAAGCTCTTCGAACTGGTTGGGAGCTTGGACTAAACTTCATTTGGTGGCAAGTGTGGTTGGAGAGAAATGCGAGAATTTTTAGAGAAATTTTTTCGTCGTTAGATGGAGTTTGGCAGATTATCTGGAGCAAAGTTACGTAAACTGTTGTTGTCTATGCTATAGAGGAAACTCAGGTTGTTACTGGGCCAATGGAAGAGGGAGTTGAAGAGCAAGAGGGATAGGACAAAGCTAGCTGGAAACCACCACTAGAAGGCTGGATTAAAATTAATACTGACGAAGCTGCAAAGGGCAATCCGGGTAGTGCCAAAATTGGAGTGGTTTGCCAGAATCATGATGGATCGGTGCTATATTGGGAACTGCAAGGCTTGGGAAGAGCCACAAACAATTAATCCGAGGCCAAAGCTATTAAATCCGCTTCTATTTGGGCAGTGAAACAGGGCCACAGGAGGATCATTATTGAATCAGACTCTCAAATAATGGTTGGAGCTCTTGATTGCATGAGAAACTTTGATTTGAAAGCATGGAGGTTGAGGATTCTTGTCTCTCAAATTAAGTAATTATGGAAGGAATTAGATGATGTGATTCCAGTTTATGTGAATCGAGATTTAAACAATGCGACCGACTTCCTGGCTAAGATGGGTGCTGAGAAGGAGGCAGGGGTTCAGCTTCACAGTGATATGGCTATTGAGGATGAGGTGATCAGGCAGGATCTGGAAAGGTCCTTGAACAAATGACCAAGGAAAAATCAAAGGGAGGGAAGTTGTCGCAATATCGTGACGTGTTGCGCTGTCGCAGTCGCTGGAGGAATGTTGTCACGATATTGCAACATGTTGCGTCGTCGTGGTCGCTGGGGGAAAGGTGTCATGATATCACGACATGTTGCACCATCACGATCGCTGGCAATAAGTTGTCGTGATATCGTGACGTGTTGCGCCATCGCGACCGCTGGAGGAAAGTTGTCGCGATATCACGATGTGTTGCGCCGTCGCGGTCGCTAGAGGAAAGTTGTCACGATATCGTGACGTGTTGCGTCGTCGCGGTCGCTGGAGGAAAGCTATCACAAAATCGTGACATGTTGCACGTCGTGGTCGCTGGTGGAAAGTTGTCACGATATCGCGACATGTTGCGCTGTCGTGATCGCTGGAGGAAAATTATCGCGATTTCGTGACATGTTGTGCCATCACGATCGCTGGTGGAAAGTTGTCACAATTTCGTGACATGTTGCGCCGTCGCGGCCGCTGGAGGAAAGTTGTTGCGATATCGCGACATGTTGCGCTGTCGCGGCCGCTGGAGAAAAGTTGTCGTGATATCACGACATGTTGCACCGTCGCGGTTGCTAGAGGAAAGCTATCATGATTTCATGACATGTTGCGTTGTCGCGGTCGTTGGTGGAAAGTTTTCGTGATATCACGACATGTTGCGCCGTCGTGGTCACTGGAGGAAAGTTGTCGCGATATCGCGACATGTTGCTTTTTTGCGGCCATCGGAGAAAAGGTGTCGCGATTTCGTGACGTGTTGCTGTTTCACGGCCAAGAGAGAAAAGGTGTCGCGATTTCGTGACATGTTGCTTTTTCGTGGCCAAAGGAGAGAAGGTGTCGCGATATCGCGACATGTCACGTTTTTGGGACCAGTTGCATCATCTGTCCATGTCGATCCCCTACTAGCTAGTTATTGATTTAGGAGATTTGGCTCCATTGCAAGTCTTCTTCTTCTATTGTAAGTTTGTGTTCTCTTTGAACTCGGATGGGAAGAGTCTCTTCCCATATTGTAATTGATCTTTGTTTTAATACAAGTTTTTTCAAAATTTTCAAAAAAAATAATAATAATAATAAAATTTAATAAAAATAAAATAATTTTCAAATATTTTACTGAATTTCAAAAAATTCAAGTTATGGAGACAAAATATTCATTCACATAACTAAAATAGTTTAAATAATAAGTAACTATTCTATATTTTTTATATAAAAAATAATTTTAACAATAAGTGATTGTTCTATCAACCTCTATTAAAAATAATATCTTATAAATAGGAAATAATTTAGCCAATCAACTAGAACTTGAACCTCTAGGGAATTAAACCAGGCCATTGGTAAGCACACAATCATTACCAACTGGCCTACTATTGTTATTAATTGGCCTATCCTTTTATGAGCTAAACGTTAGGGTAAAACATAGATTTTTATGAGGGGTCTAGGGGTCCAATCCCATTGTGTTGGGGTTTATAATTGAGTCTCTTGATGAAAAATCAAGGACTTACCACCATGATATCCCTCTTGTGTGAGAGAAAATTATTTTTAATAAAAGGACAAATTCCATATGGTCGTATTTCGTATGTTAAGACACCTCAATAGTATGTTATTGGTGTTTCATCTCAAGTACCCTAGTTTGAATCATGGGATGGAGGACCATATTGCTATTTCCATGAGGAGTGTGGTCCTAGTTTTGCCATCCATTATGCTTCGTATTATTTCAAAAAAATCCATTTCTTTTAGTAAACCTAAGAATAAATGTAATATTTTATTTCCTTCTTTAAAGAGTGGTATTAATATACACATTATAAGTTTAATTTATATAATTATTGTAAAAATGATGAATTTTATTTTTAAAATTTTAATCGAATGGTGAAATTATAAAGCATTTTAACCAATAAAATAAAAATAAATTTTAAACAATAATTTTTAATGTTAATATTATTTTTAAATATCTACAATGTAGTATTATAAAAATATTATCAAACTTAAGTTAATTTTTTTTTAATAAGATATTAAGAAGGGATTTTGGAAAGGTCCCCAAACCTTTACAAAGCCACAAAAAATTTAATTAATGCAGGGGATCCCATAAAATCAAGAGATCTCACCAAACACAAGGATGGACAAAGCAAAGAGGTGGGAATAGAATTTTTTAACCAAGAGCTCTAAGATTTAATTATTATTTTTTTTAAATATCTCATCCAAACAATAGTGCTCAAATTTGAATCAAAATTAAAAATTAAGATCTTCCCACGCAACATGAACTTTGACCAACCTGCAGGTGGAATTCAATATTAAATCTTTCGTGCTTAAAATATGAAGTAGCATTCTAGAACCAAGAATAGAATGCTAAAATTTGAGTCAAAAAGTAAATTAAAGAACTTAAAAATTGTGTTTATGTAAATGATGTAGAAGAAGAGGTATTAAAGTCTCTATATAAATAAATAAATAAATATTTGATAGGTTACATGGGAGAAAGTCTCAATATAGTGGTGTTAGCACATATAGCTTGGTAATTTGAAACTTAATGTCATATTAAAAATTACATTGTTTGGAAGGGGGTCCGTTCACATAAAGGCCTCTCGATTAATATTCTCAATGTCTGGTGGTCCACTGTATTCAAGCTTCAAGGTAAGCCATTGGGCCAAGTTCCTTGGGTCCATGCTCAAATTTTTTTTAAGCGAGGCATTGCCGCCATTGCAGATTTTTACTCTAGGGAAAATAGAGACTGGATTCCTTGGAATGATTTTAAAAGGATGTTTTGCTTGTCCAATGTTGACAAGGCTATGTATGATGTTGTTCTAGACCATACACCTTTCTCCTTATGGCAAAAATTAGGTGTCAGATCCCAAAAACCCTGGTGGAAATATTGGACCTGGTATAAGAGCACTTCCTTGCTCAGCTACAAAGCCAAGCAGGGTTATGACTGGCTTACACCAACTGCTCCCACGGTGCCCAAACTCATTATCAAATGGGACCTTCTCTCAGCACCCTCTAGGTGGAAAACCATATTTCTTTCAGCCTGGACGTCTTATTTGGAGCCAAAGAAAGCTTTTTTGCCTGGAGCTTATTGTATCAGGGTTTACCCCTTGGCCACATAATTTCTTATATGGGGGTGCCTGAGCCCCGATGCCCATTTTGTCAAGAACCAGAGTCTTGTATGCATCTTTTCTGGGCATGTAGACGGGCCAGTCTCGCTTGAAGTTGGGTGGGTTCTTTCTTTGCCCCGTTTATGTCCTTGTAGCTTTCCTGGCATCATGTCCTTCTAGGTGATCCCATTTAGTTTTCTCTCCCGCTGAGGGAAGTGTGGCAAATATTTAGAGTCAACCTTCTATTTCACATTTGGAAATCTAGAAATAAGATTATTTTCAAGTAGGTTGATCCGTCTCAAGATTTTTCATTTGTTGACAAGCTCGAAGTTTTTCATGATGTTTGGTTTCAGATCTGTGACCAAGCTAAAAATGTGGCTATGGAGTTGGACCATTTGCAGGCTTTACTGAAATACTAGGGTGAAGCCCCTTGTGCTGTCAGTAAGGAGGCCCTTTTTCATGCATTGTATCAGCCTCCTCGTAGTAGATCCCGTGGCTATGAAGGCCCATTGCAGCAGCTGGATAAGTACACCTCCCAACATTTTGTTCCTATTTCTGGCTCGCCCCGTCTTTCTTCTCCAATTACTCATGCTTCAGACTAGGATGAGGAGCATTTTGATGGGTGGGGGGAACCACCCACTTCAAATGGATAAGGCCCTATCTGCCACAGGTTCACTTCTGTAAAAACCTTTCTGGTTGTAAAATGTTTTTAGTTTGTTGTTGATGGCCGTGGTACCCGTATAATGCAGTTTGTTTTTCTTTATCCGCTATTAGTATAAGTTAGTAGCATTAGGGGTGTGATTTTTTCTCCACCCACACTTTTTTTTTTTTGTAATGTAGACTTCTATTTTTATAATTAAAATGGCCTTTCATTAAAAAAAAAATTACATATTTAACCATTTTATTTCATTTGTTTTTTTATGAATGATGCAAAAATATGTTTTAAATATTAATAATAAAATTGTATATAAAATGTTAATATTATACTTAAATCAAGATCATCAAGTATTACTTTGATTTTTTTTTAATTTTAATAATAACAAAATCATGTTTTATATATTAAATTTCAATGTAAAATATTTTTATTATTATTTTTAATATAATATCTAATCATAATTAAAATTATCAAATAATATTAACTATATTAATTAAATTCTTAAAATTTCAAACTAATGTTTAAATCTTTCTATGCAATATATGTATATTTATAAATATATTATAATTCCATTATAATTATAATTATGATGTAACAAAAACGAGTTCTATTTAAATCCTATTAAACAATATTATAAATAAAAAAAATTAAAAAATCATTTTGATTTTTAAATTAAATCATTATTTAAAATTATAATGATGCCCAGAAAATTTGAAACAATTTGTTAGAATAATACTTCACATGACCACATACTATAATAAAAAACTAGATGCCTAAAGAAGTGCAACCAGGATGGAACAAGAATAAATAATATGAAAATGGAGAACCAGGATGGAACAAGAATAAATAATTTGAAAATGGTTCTCCCTTTATTAGAATGAGAATGGAAAACAACCTACAAAAAAGAAAAACTGTTCTCTGCGATGAGTCATACTAGTTTCTACATATTCTAGAAGTAGAAAGCTGTCTCTCTTCTTTGTCTCAACATCCATTCTCTAAATAGTAGAAAGTTCGTTGTGGTGGGAAAACGACAGTCCGCATTTGCGAATGCCTACGGTGATAAACGATTTCACCTTTTCTAACAGTAATATAAGAATCCCTATACTTACACTGGAGGTTTTGTTTGCACGTACAGGGTCTCTTGCCTTTCTTCCCAGTCCGTCTACCATATCAAAGATATGGTCCTCTCTGGATTATGATGTCTCCATAGGCCTCCTCTTGAGCAACTCTCACGTATTTGTTGGAAACTAAAACTGAAAACCAACCATAGCAATCATTTCAACTATTGGCCAGTCACTGAGCAAATTAAAACCATCTAAAGCATTATTTTACATATTACCACATGTCTGGTAGAAGAGCCTTGCTGCCTGTTTCTTATCCATTCCCTGAGCAAGCTGGTTCAAAGATTGTCTTGGCAGAGCTCCTGGTGTATTGAAATGTTCTCTAAAATGCCTGCACAACCGCGCGATGAATCCGAAATCGTTACATTTATTATTGCTATAATAGATGTTGAAGATGGAAATGGTTATCTTACTCACGTCATTACTTTCTTTGTCAAATCATCCATGGAATCTTTGGGTGTTTGATTGAGTGGTTGAGAAGGCCCTGTCTCCACCATTAAGTCTGCATTTGGAATGGAAATTGCGTTGCAGCTTATAAAAACACAGAAAGAGAGAGAGAGAGAGAGAGGAAGCTCAATGGACTGGTAGATTAACTTTTGGATCAAGACTTACCAAATTGGCTAATGTTGATATTTTCACCTGAGATGATTCCCAATGGAGGAGTGTCAATTTTTTGCACCGTTTCTTCTTCTCCGGGAATGCCAATACTGAAGCTGTTGGGTGTGGCAGACTTTCTTTTGGTACTGGATGGGATACAATTCAGTCTAAAGTCAAAATTTAACATTATTACTTCTACGAAATAATCTAGTAGAAAGAATATGAATGTCCTTCGATAACACCTCCTAATTGGCAGGACTCGATCCTCTTTTACTGTTGGCAATGGCTCTGAAGCAGGCGTGACCCTAGACTTGACACTTTGCCCTGCGTTTTGGAGTTCAACAGAACATGAATTAACAACACATTTGTAAGAATATATTTAGGCTAAAAATTAAGTTTATACATTATGGTCCCACCACAAATCTCAAATATCATCAAATTATTATTAATTATATATATATAACTTCTTTACTTTGTAAACTTGAATAAAAGCTTGTATCTAACCTGAAGGCACGCGATTGAGAAAGTCCAGTTCATATGATTGCTGTTCTAGTTGTTGGTTTGGGGTTGTAAGACGAGCACGTAACTTTTCTATCGATGGAAGCTCTGGTGCAGGAGGTGCCTCGTATTTTTCATTTCCATTAATGTGTATTGGCTCAGCCTGTGGTTCTCGATGAAACTGATCCTCAACCTACATACATGCAACCACGGACACAGTTTCTTAGTGCGAATTTGAAGTCAAATAAACTAATATTAATACATAAGATCTACTTTAATACCATGTTCTTGGTGGTCCCCGGCATATGGACTAAAAATGAAAAAAAAATTACCAAATCGTCCTCATCATTTCTCCCGTACGGAAAGGAAGCGGCACGTCTCTTTCTTGAAATTGGTGTTTCTGATAACAAGGGGAAAAAATAAATTAAAATTAATACCACATCATTTGAGATTTGAAGATAATTTTTAACTTATTGTTGGACAGAGAGAGTGCTGTGCCTGGTTGACGTGTATGTGGCCGACTCTGCCGACCAAAGTTTTGGTTCCACAGCTCGAGAAGGGGCATCGGACAGCAGGGGTCGGCTGAAAATTTAGTTGACGTGGAAAAGAATGATGTGGATGGAAGCCACATCATCTTTTCTATTGTGGTCAAAACGGTGCTGCTCCTCTTACGCTTCATCAACGCAATGCATAAACCAATAACATCAATCAAATAATCCCACACTTGCATATATATACGTGTGCAAAACATACCATTCTAGATAACTATGATACACTAGGTGAGTACATGTCAGGTTCTCCTTTACCAAGGGTGAGTGAATTGTACAACAGGAAAGAGAAGAGAGGAGGATGCCTTATTCAGAACATCATGACGATCATGCTTGACAATGTCAGAGGGATCGTGGAGCCATGTTTGAAACTCTCGAGGTGGAATTGTCGTGAAATCTTCATCAATAATGATTGAATTATTGCGTCTTCGTTTTCGGTTTCTGTTAGTCCCTCTCCCACGACATGGACGCCTGACGCGAGGTTGAACGCTTTGTGCGTCTGCTTCGGGCTTCAACAAACACTCACGTGTATCAATCAGTCAGTCAGTCAATTAACAGAACCTTGAATTCCATTTTACTTAACTGCAGAAGACTACACAAACGATTTTACAACAATTCATTTAAAAGGAAGATAATATGTACCGATTTAGGTCCCTGAGCCGATTCGCCCGGCTTTTCTTGTGGTTGTTCTATTTCCTGTTGAAAGTCTGCTGTGTTAAATCCGTGTTGTTGCTGGAGAAGTTCCTCATCTGCAACTGCAAGCATTAGAAGCGTTGGAACATAATTGATGCAATGCAAGGTCTAGTCCTGTAAAATATTCCTCGTTTCATCTGCAAGCGCTGAAACGTCACAAATTACAATATCAATATAGATTTCACCTTGCTGCTGATCTCCGAAATTTAAGTCCAGAGGATGTAGAGTATTATCTTCAGCTAATAATCTTTCTTCCTCATCGAACCTGAAAGAGATTCTCACCATTCACAAGAATTTAAGGCAAATTTCCAAAAAGACAGAGCAATGGATTTTAACGCTCTTTCGTTTAAATACAACATCCTTGAATATAAGTGAAGAGAATTGTATTAAATACATACTTGTGAATTTCTTCATGACGCCGCTGCGCAAATGTCAACTTATCTTCCGGGAGCGTAATATTTTCAGGTTCAGCTACAGAATCATTCACAGGCTATGACAGATGAATGCGCTAACCAGTTAAAAATACAATATATATATGTACTTTATATAATAAATAATTTACCTTGAAACATAGTTGATTTCCTTAGATCAGCTGGATCTTCTTCCGGAATAAGGCAAAATTCCTCCTGCAGACCAGAGTGTTTCAAAACTAATGTACGTTTAGAAAACAGCGAAAGTACAATAGTAGCAAATAATTTCTTACCATCGAGATATGATGATGTTCCTTGGACCGCACCATCAGTTGTTCAATGTCGTCCAACTCTTCCATTGCATAATTTATAGTTATTGCCTCAAATCTGGCAAATCAAAATTTATAGTAAAATGTTAATGGAGCGGCATGTAATGTTAGCCATGATTTTATTTTATTTTAACGAAGCTGCAGGCCTTACTTACTTGGCTTGGGATTTTCCTTTTGGCAAAACAGTGCCATCAGCCCCAGCTAGGCTAATTTTTGTAATATCTTTCTTTATTTGAACCTATTGAACCACAAATAAAAATGCAAGTTACTAGTGTCTGCAGATCTCAGTACAATTGAGCTTCTGAGGCAACTTTTCCCTTTAACTTTTAAGGAGAGCCAGCAATCAGATCACATTCGAATTTCCTACATTATTATGATGTAAGAGAGGTAAGAGACGGAGATTTGTACCATGACTCTCGTAGCATCATCTGCAAGATAGGCACGGATACACTGTTAGATTCAAATTCCCTACAAATCCTATAGTAAACAAATAAAATTCTCGAGGTAAAGAAACAGAAAATTACCATATAGATACTTAACCTTCCGATTATAGATGATTACTACTCCTCCTGCGCAATTATTTTCAATGAAAATGAAAATATTAAATCCAAGCTTAAGATTCAATGAAAATGAAAATATTAAATCCAAGCTTAAGAATCGTGCTAAAGGATTCTTCAGATAAGATGATCCCTGTCGTGCTTACCCATGAGTATTCCGGAAAGTCTCAGTGCCAGCGGAACCACTGGGTTAAGAATTTGTTCACTTGCCACAGTAACAGTCGCAAGAAGCGAGTGAATACGAGTTTCTAAAAAATAGCTAGTCAAGTATTTAAGTTTTAATTAGATAAGCAAACGAGTGTACCAGATCTGGACAATGTCAATTCTCTCAATCTTTTTCCTGTTGATTTTGGTATGCATTGTGGCAGCAATCCTTTCAAAACACACCTTGTTAAAATTACTAACAGCAACCGTGACAATGTCAATAACAACAAGAAAAATGAGAGAAAAATATATATACCAACCATATCTGGCCGAGAGGTGCCTTTCTTGACAACAATTGATGAGAGTAAAACATGATTTCTCAATCTTCTACCTGTCAAAAACCTCCTCTACTCGACTGTGCTGCTTTACTTTAACAATAAGATCAAATAAAGCAAATGCAAAACGACACTGACAGTGAATCCCACCAAGCTTACACAGCAAATCAAAGCAAATGCAGAATTCGTGTTCCAGTTTGCAAACTTATAATGAAATGAAACGGAATGTTGTTTAGTTTGAGGTGAAATGAAATGAGTGGGATGGATCTCAGTCACTCGTTAATGATTATGCCTCTGGCGCGCATATTTACTTTCAAACCCTAAAATAATAATAATAATAATTATTATTATTATTATTATTATTATTATTAATAATTCGGTAAATTCATGTGAGAAGAAAAGAGATATCATCCCTTTGCGGTTACGCCGCCGACTTTGAGCAGGGATCAAACAAAAAAGCTTAAATTTCTATTTTCCAAAAACATCAGTAGTCAGTCAATAACAATAATAATAATGGTGTTGTTGCTAGCAAGACTACGACAATTTTAGTGGGAATCAAGGGTCCCCTACTAAAGCATACGAGGCTTTTATTTATATCCAGACATGAACCTATGTGCTACAAGTATTAATAGTTGAAGATACAATAATAACTAAATTTTAAAAATCAAAACAACAATATTGTTGATTGATTAGGATGAGTACCTTTATAGTTCGAAAAATAAAATTAAAAAATAAAATGCTTTGTTTTATTTTGAATAATAATGTTAAAAAATTATTAAGTGATCTAGATTTAAATAATTCAACATTTTTTAATAATTTTTTTTTTTTTTAGGGATTCATTTAACCTAAATAATTACATTTCAAAAGTACATTCATTAATGTTCATAATTTTCATAAAGTTAATGGGATAATTCAAAGATAGGACTTAATTTTATGTCTTATATCTCTATTTAAAGAAAACCAAAGTGGAGATCTTGAAGAATCCTCACTCTTTCTTTTAAAAAAAAATGGTTCAAAGTGATGATGGAGCTCCAAATAATTATTTCCAAAAGTTAGTTGAAATTTTATTATAAGTTGAAAGGAACTTAAACAAAAATGTAAAACAAAACAAAAAAAATAATGGTTGGTCATTTACATCACAATGTAACAAAACCTAAGATGGTAATCAATCCACAAGTGATGGAAGAGAACATTGTTTACTAAAATGAACATAGACTAAGTTTATGAAAGCTTACATAACCTTGTAGAGGATGAAGTAAAACAACGAACATTAACCATATTATTGAATAATCATAGGCTTAAATACAAGTAGCATTTGCTAGGAATAGACATAGGAATATTAGAAATAATATCCCCCCAATGTAGCTAACAACTAACATGATAAGCACCTAACCTACTAACAACTAACTACGTAGTCAAATTGACTACGACTACTAACCCATTAACCAAGATAATATCCAGGTTTAAAGGTAAAAGTAAATATATGTGATAAAAAGTAAGAAATAAATTTTTACCATGTTTTAATATAGAAATTTACCTAATGTAGGAAATAGGTAATTATCCCAAATGATGAAATATTACTCTAACATCCCCCCTTATTACATTATTTGGGTAATACATATCTATCATCCTATACAACAATATTTGGGTAAAGTATATAACTGCCCCAATACAGTGAAAAAGATGTTGATCTACTGGTTCTTGCTTTGTCATAGTGCTCTGGCTGCTTCTAAGCAAAAAGTGGGTCATTCCTCACTTTCTCTTCACACCAACGAATGTCCTTATAGTAATCACGTCATCCAACCGAATTGCATGGGTAACCAGTCGCTGTAATTGCTCTGTGTAATAGAGTAGATCACTTCATACGAGGTTCATTCATTTACAATATGAGTTTGCAAAATATAAGGTAGCTAAGGTGTCGATCGCTACCAAAAATGCACCCTTATAAGTTCCCCCTTCTCGTTGCAAAACATGTTGTAATTAATTTTTTAAATAAGTATGACTAAGGTGTCGGTCGTTGTCGAAAATGTACCCTTATAAGTCTTCATCCATTTTTACAAAAAATTGTGAAGAAAAGAAAGTATATCCCCCTTTAATTGCAAAATATGTGCAAATTAAGAAGCTTTGTGAAGGGTTTTATAAATATTGCCTCCTAGGCAATTTTACACCAGAAAATTCCCTCCTTTTGTTACAAGAACTTCAAACAATGAGATTTTGTTATTTTATGAAGCCTAAAAGAGGTACAAACACCCCTTTATTACAAGTACTTCAAACAAAAACTTATGCTATTTATGAAGCCTAAAAAGAGAGAGAGAGGAATTTGCTCAAGGTGACAAATGTTTTTTCCCTCTACAATATTATCTTAGCAATAAGCACTCTATGTGCTTTTTCTGAACCAAAATCAGAATCAGAACAAGACACTTCACTAGCAATATTGCCTTTGTTTTGCTTTTCTGTTGTGCCTTTGTCTTTCTTGTTTTGCTTGTTTTTGAACCAACATCGATTGGTGTCATGGTTGTCCTTTTTACAATGCGAGCAAAACCTCTTTTGAGATTGCTTTTCCTTAACTTTTGAGGATGATCCTCCCTTTTAAAATTTTCCTTTCTTCTTATCACCCTTATAGTTTGAATAAAGTGCATTGTTCAACACTTTGTCATTTTCGAGTTGGTTTGTTTCCTTAGTTTGAAGCAAATTGACTAACTCCACAAAGGTGACAACTCTTTGTGAAAAATTAAGGGATGTAATCAACATTTTGTAGGATTGGAGTAGAGATCTCAAAATTACTGAAGTCAAAATGGTGTCTTCTACTTTGGCCCCTAAAGCATTAAGCTTAGACTTCAGATCTGCCACTCTGTAGAGGAATAGTTCTATTGATTCACCTGACTTCATATGGAGTGTATGAAGTTGTGTTTGAAGGTTTAGAACAGTTTATTGATTCTTACCTTCAAAAATAGTACAAAGAGAATCCCATGCCTCTTTACCATTTTTAGCTTCACTTATGTGAGGCTGGATTTCATCAGTAGTTGCTAGGAGTATTAACATGATAAGATGATTGTTCTTTTTGTCCCATGCTTTTTTATCTACTCCTATTGTTGTAGGTCTTGATTCAGTGCCATCAACTAAATCCCACATGTCCTCTACAGTCAATATGGCTTTCATCTTAGTTTTCCATGCTGAATAGTTAGGACCTTTTAGCAATTGTGTATCACTTAAGTATTTATTGATAATTGCCATGATGAAGGTCCTACAATTTGTACTAAGATGGTCTTTATTTCAATATACCCTCAAAAGAGTATATGGAAGATTTTAATTTGTTCTTTAAGATATTTAATGGCACCTGCCTTAACACCCTTAACAAGGGATGAAAAGTTTGAGGAAATTTAAGCCAAAAAAATAGAGCAAATTAAAGGAGTAGGTTTTTGAAAACTTTTGATTTTGCTCTCTCGGATATTTAATTGCACCTGCCTTAACACCCTTTAAAAAGGATGGAAAGTTTGAGGAAATTAATCCAAACAAAGAGAGTGAATCAAGGTGTTTGTATTTTGACCTTTGATGGGGAGTGAAACTTGACTTGTTTAACCTGTGCAAGGTGTAGCACGATTGTAGTGAAGTTTGGGTTTTTTAAAATGCTCTTCAATTTTTTATGATTGTTTAATTGCAAAAAACATGATGGTTAGTGCAATAATCAAAAAGAGATCAACCCAAATTTTATCACTAAAGGTATCGAATGCAACTGAAAATGCACCTAGTGTAGCCAATTTTAATAAAATGTGTCGAGTACAATTAAGAATGCACCTTTCTTACTTTGAAATATCCCCCCTTTCTCTTTAAAATTTTGTAAAAAATAGAATCACAAAAATATGACTTTTATCCCCCCTTAATTTTTACAAAATTGAAAATTCAAGCACTCCTTTCAAGACAAGTCGACACACGACCCGCGTTTGAAAGGCTTCCAGACCAGTCGACAAATGACTTGGTTTATGTCTTCAAAACTCCATCATAAGGATAAAAAATAGGTTTAAAAATTCTTCTCAAGTTTACAACAAAAATTTACAATTTTATATATTATATCTCCTGTTGTGAAGGAGAAAACAAAAGCAAATGTGTGGTTTTGTTGCAAAAGAAATGACCTTTGTCTTTGCTCAATGTTTTGGTTTTGCAATAGAATATAAAGTTCCTATGTCTCTTTATCTCCAAAAAAAATTGGAAGAAAACTATAGGAATGTTGAGGAGTTTATTGCAAAAAATGTTGAAGAAAAAAAATTGCTTTGTTTTGCAACCAAAAATTGCAAGGCCTTCTTTTGGTGTATTCTCTCTCTATTGCTTGGTTTTGTAATTTGAATGCATAAAATGATTAAATTTTAAGATAAAAATAATAATAGAATACCTTTTAAAATAAAAAATCATGCAATATGGTAAATAACAATGATTTTCTATATAAAAGTTTGTATTAAATTATTATTGAAATAAAAAAAAAACTTTAAAAAAACAATTCGAGAAAAATAATGTTGTGTATTAAAATAATACATGTTTGAGGTGCGTGAGAGTCAATCACGCGACCCCTGTCTTTCAACGAGAGCAGCTTAACCAGCGCGCTGCGTGATGGGCTTTGGTGGAGAAAGAACCACCCAATCATATATATATTTTTTAAATATTAAAAAAAATAACTAAAATGATGTCGCGGGGGCTTGAACCCACAATTTCGGCTAGAACAAACAACTGTATTGACCAGCTGGGCTAGGGCACCCGACGGGTAGAGACGAAAGACCAACGATTCTTAAAATCATGGCCTTCTCTAAGAAGGTTTGAAAACCTTTAGTGGGAATTATCCCACATGAGCTAGGCGATGAGTCTTTGACGCTTTAAAATTAAAAGCACACACCTTGTCCTTTGATTACCTTCGGGAAATCAACCAATAAGACACTCCTTTTGCCACCCAAAAACAAATCGTTGACTGCCATGCATGCGAGACTAAACCAACTATTTGCTGCCACTTATCATGTTCTGATCAGTCAACACACCCACGTGTCTTTTCTAGGTGTCGGTTGAGTTAGCGTCCATGTTTCAGGTTGTCAGTATACATGTTCGTAGGGAAGGCCACTTCAGCCTACCTCGTAGGTCATACCCACGTGTCTCGATCCTGCCTTGTTAGAGGTCTAGTTGTGGTGGGATCATCGATTGCAATTGGGTTGCCTAGAGGATGCTCCTGCCCTCCGAGCTCCACCTATGGATTACAACCACGTGGGAACAAGAGGGTGCTCCTACCCTCCTCTCGATCCTATTGGCTGGTCTATGAGGGTGCGGTCCCGATGGGCCAGATCTAGCCTCGAGATCGTGAGCCTGGCAGGCTTCGACCTGTCAGGTCGAATGCCCTATGAGCGGTTGGTCGACATCGATCACCTTGGTGATCGACCATGGCTGATCGATCCCAAGATGATCTAGGCCCTGGTAGGTCAAGTTGACCTGGCCAGATATGGACCTTCGATCACTCCCTTAGCCATCGAGCTCACCTATTGAGGTGGGTTTGGTGGTGTCCAAAATGTCACTAGCTCATCCTTCAGGGGAGCAAAAACATTGGCTCTGATACCAATGAAGTAAAACCATGAACATTAACCATAATATTGAATAATCATAGGCTTAAATACAAGTAGCATTTGCTAGGAATAGACTTAGGAATATTATAAATAATATCCCCCCAATGTAGCTAACAACTAACATGATAAGTGCCTAACCTACTAACAGCTAACTACGTAGTCAAATTGACTACCACTACTAACCCATTAACCAAGATAATATCTAGGTTTAAAGGTAAAATTAAATATATGTGGTAGAAAGTAAGAAATAACTTTTTACCATGTGGTAATATAAAAATCTACCTAATGTAGGAAATAGGTAATTATCTCAAATGATGGAATATTACTCTAACAGAGGAATGATCAAGAAATATATAGAAGCTAAAAGTCAAATGTATGTAATCATTGTGATATGTGAAAATTTCATTATATTTTTTATCTTAAATGACAAAAAAGAATATTTTTTAATAAGAAAATTCAAATTTTTATTATAAGGAAAGATTATTCATGAAATGTTAGTGTGTAAGTTTCTATCTAGTAAATGAACTTCCCTAAAAAACTATGGTATCAATCCACATGTTTTGTAATATTACTTACACATTTCCAAGCCATAAAATGTAGTCTAAGATCTTTCATTAAAATCTCAACCACTTCTAGAATCTATCAAAAAACCATTTGAAAGGTTAAATTGGTGTTAGGATTCAAATTATGAAGTCATCCTGTGTTGATTATTAGAATCTACATTTGTTCCCATCTATATACATACTACCTTATATGGGAAAAAAAAATAGAGAAGGTCCAGGAAGAAGAAGAAGAAAAGCTTGTGAAAGCAATAAGGAAGAGAACACAAATAGAGAGATCTAACTGGATATCAATAAATTTGAAGGAAATCAAGACTAAGGTGAAGGGGAAAAGGCAAAGGAATTAAACCAAAAATTGTAAAGAAAATATTTTAGATGGTTTCATAAATGTAGACAAGGACCTGAAAAGTGAAGGTATGGATCTCATTTAAACCAATAAAATAAAGAAGTGGAGGAATCACCAAACACCAAATTAGAACCTACTCATATGAAGAAATTAACATCGTGTATGATAATAAAAATGAGAATGTAATCAATGTTACTTTTAACATAAACTCTTCATTTTTTATAATCTTTCATTTTGTAGGAATAATTAGAATGGTTTTAAATACTAAAAAGTAAAACCTACTAAAAATATTTCAAGGGAAGGTGTTATGCAAATAGTGAATACATAATGTTATTGGGACAAAAGTTCCCAAGACTAATTGAAAGCTGAGTATGGTTGATGAATACTATAAATAGTAGGGAATATTGAAAGGTGAAAATAAAAGATAAACTATCTAGGTATTGAGTAAAAGTCCTCCAAAACTGGAAAATGAAAAATATATTCTTATCTAGGTAGAAAATCACACTAAGAAAATCCAATATTATCATAGAAACATTAGTTGAGTTGGGCTTGATTAAAAATATTGATTATCACTTTCAATCCTTCCAAAAATAATAGTTCTCTCATGAAATGCAAGTTTAGGTAGGAAATTTATACATATTGACACTTATACAAATATTAGGAATTGAAGTCTGGATACTTTTTATACAAGATAAGAAAGTAATGTTGACAACTTATAGAATGTAGGTAAAAAAAAAATTGAAGTAATATATTATGCAAAAAAATATTTAGGTCAAACCTTCCAACTTCTCATCCATAACTTCTCAAAGAAGTCTTGAATGTTACTAGAATTTAGAGAAAAACATAACAAACTATAATGACCTCTAATATCAATGCCCCTTATAATTTTAGTAGAAAAGTGTTAAAATAATGGGTAGAATTCATGTGGAAACCATAACATTTTAATTAAAATTAGTATTACTTAAAACAAAATGGCATTTTAGTGTAATTTGGCTATTGAAATCTAATTTATTTATTGCTTATTTGGTTTGATGGTTGATTAATGAATAATGAGATTATGATAATTTAGTTGCTTTTAATAAATATTGATATTATGATTATATTTGACCTTTTCTTATTTACATATGATGAGGTATTCCTAATAGATCCCAAATGACAATGATATGATTGAGGTATTATGTGTACTTTAATAGATATACAATCTAGGTTTAATGTTAGAGTTTAACTTTTAGATAATCAAAGAAACAATAAATAAAAGAAAAGACACATGGATGAAACAAAATAAAAAATGGATGGACAAATGGAACAATAAATTTGATGAGGTCCCAAACTCCAACAAAGAAATTAAACAGTATGTGAGGAAAAAAATTAGACTTATCTTGTGGACTAGAAATTAGAAAGGAAAAAATAGTTATACATTAACAAGTTCAACCCAAACTGTAAAAACAACCAAAATAAGTACATAGATGCAAAGATCAAATGGAATAAAAAAATGCTTATAGCCTAACTAAGACCTAGTTTATACCATTTCAGATGCAAACATGAGAGATGGACAATTCCTCAAAAGGTATGGTTAGAACAAATATGTGTCTTTTGCAAAGCAAGAGTAATGGAGACCATAAAAAATTGTCATGAAATGTGAGGCATACAATTGAGAATAGAAAAAGGAACTTTTTAAAGTAAACTCACTAAAGGAACTTTTTAAAGAATTGAGAATAGAAAAATAGGGAAATTTCTCATCAAAATGAACAAAAGAAACACACTCCAAAATAAGATAAGAGGATGTTGATTTTGTTGACTTTGTTGACCAATTTTTTTTCTTGAATGTTATTAAGTTTTGGAACTTTAAATAGGAGGTCCAAGGTTTGAGTTCAAAAGTGAGTAGGATTGTACACTATACCCCATCTTGTATTAAATCTCTTAGTCCCATAGACTATTTTTGTCTCATGGACATAGTTAAAATAATTTTACCTTATTTTACTTTATTTAATTTTATTTCAATATCAAACTTGATGAGAATTGACCTTGGATCAACTACAACCAAGAAGCATCAAGCTAACCATCTTGCTAGTGCGTACAATGGTGACTAGAAACTATTTCTTTTTAATAATATACAAAATATTTCCTTAGTAGAAAAAGGAAGTGGATAGGTCTCAAACATGAGACCCTAAGCTCCTTGAGTGGGTACACTAAATGGTGGAGCAACCTAAGTAGACAATACCATGTTGCCAATGCCTTCATAAAGTGCACTATGCACCTTTGATATTAGTTGAAAAATGGGATGCTAAGAGCTTCAAACCTAAAACCTCCTCCTTCTGACCACACAACCAAGGCTAATTAACCAAGTTGTCACAACATCTAGTTGTACATGTAGAAGCTTTACCTCTTTTTCTTATTCCCTTTTAACAAATCAATAAGATAGACTCAATTGTGTGATTTCAACCAAGGAAAAAATAAGCAAAGCATTTTTTTTGCACTTTACTAACCAACTTGGTATGCCCCACAAGGTGAAGAACACAAGCTTATACTGAGAGGGGGGTGAATAGTATAAGAGAAATTTTTACTTTTCTTTTCAAATCAATATTATGCAATGTATAGATAGAAATAATCAAAGCAATGCAAAAAATACCATACACAATAGAGACATAGATTTAATGTGGTTCACCCAAATATGGCTACTTCCATGGAGAAAATATTTCTTCTAAATATTTCTTAAATGATCTCTTGGGAATCCTTCCCAATTATAATGTTTATGGACCTCTTTCCAAAGGAGATTTTGATCCCCTAAATATAGTTTATGGATATCTATCCATAGAACTCTTTCTCCTCTGCTCTGGTTGGTGATCCTCTAGAAGACACTGCCTCCACTGCACTGACCAGTGGATCTCTCTCCACTTGAAGACTTTTGTACTCACTCAGAAGACCTATCCTCAATGTCCTGGCTGATGGATCTCTATCCACTGTAGACTCTATCCTCTTTACTCTATCACCTCCAAAGCTCTATCTCAATGCTATACTAAACATAGCCCAGTAGGTCTAGCACAACTCTACTCAACTCTTGCACTAAACACAGTCTAGTCAGTCTAGCATAAATTTGCTCAATAGGTACACTCAAAACCTACTCAAATATTCTCAATAGGTCCACTCAGAACCTACTCAAATATGCTCAATAGGTCCACTCAGAACCTTTCCAAATCTACTCAATAGGTCCACATAGAACCTGCACAACTCTGCTCAATAGGTCCACTCAAAACCTGCTCAAATCTGCTCAACAGGTCCACATAGAACCTGTCCATATTTTCTCAACAAGCTCACATAAAACTTGTCCAAATATGCTCAACAGGTCCACACATAACCTACTCAAATATTCTCAACAGGTTCACACAGATCTGCACAACTCTGCTCAACAAGCTCACACAGAACTTGTCCAATCTCATAGAAACATAAAGAGAATTGTTAGAGACTGAATATGTTCTATTCTCAAAAACTCAATCACTTTTTCAACTCAATATCATAGAAGCATAAAGAGAATTTTTAGAGACTCAATATGTTCTATTCTCATAACTCAATCACTTGCTCAACTCAATCTCATAGAAGCATATAGAGAATTGTTAGAGACTCAATATGTTCTATTCTCAAAACTCAATCTCAACTCAAATCAGAATATAGAATAGTTTGTTTTATGGAACTTGAACAATCACTTCATACATCCACTTGACTAGGCTCAATAAACTCTACTCAACCAATCACTTCAAGAAACAACTCTTGCTCACAAAACCTAGTCCAAGAATGTATCATCCAACTCAAAATATTTTCAAAAATGCTCAACAACAAATCTCACATAACAATGATACTCGTGATCTTTTCAAACCCTAATTCAATTTCTTTGCATAACAACTTACTTCAAAAACCATGCTCATCAAACAATGTTTTAATCACAACTCTCGCTTTCAAAAAACCTTGAAGCATTAACTCAAACACTTCACTCAACCAATTATCTCAACAAAAATGTTAATAAAAAAAGGTTTTAATCTCAACTCTCAAATAAAAAAACCTTGAAGCAATAACTCAACCACTTTTGAAAATCAAACCCTAATCAAATCCTTTTCACTCCAAACTTATTTTCAATAAAGCCAATCAACCAAGTCAACCAAAGAAGAATTTGCCCATACCTTTTGAATGTCAAGTAGTTGACCTCACAAATCTGCCACACTCACAATTACTTCTTTGCCAATCTCAATAAGGGTTAGAGGATAATTTTCTTCAACAAAACATATCACAAAAATAATATCAAATTTACACCTTATCACTCCAACTTAAATAATAATCAATATCCTCACAATAGTCACAAAAACCCTTAATTCAAAATAACATACTACCCACAAAGTCTTAACCTTTCAATATTCCTCAATAGCAATTTTAAGACTTTAAATATAAAACAGAATTCTCCTCATAACTCCTAAAGATAATTCTCAATTACCAGAATTTTATTGCAAAGCAACCTTTCCAAATTTCAACCACTAAACAACCTTATACCTCCAAATTAGGCATTTAATTAAAATTAAAAATCAAAATATTACCTTTGACTTTGGAGAGTTTCGAAATATCAACGTAGCCCACTCTAACGTCTCAACCGCGATGCCAACAACCACATGAGCTACATGCTCGTTGGAGATAGGTGAAGCACCACGTGCTTCAAAAACTTTATCCCCTCCTTGTTTCATAAAATGTACACCTCATGATTGGCGCTTTCAACACACCTGCCAAGCGCTTCTGCCAAGACTCGAATGTTGGCCTCCTTGCACACAAAACGTAAGCCGCAACCCTCTTGCCACTAGGCCAAGGTGCCTAGTTGGCTTCCAACTATTTGACGATGTCCCTTTTGTTTCTTTTGCTGGAAATTCAAACTTAAAATTTGCACATCCGTTTCACGAGCTCTACATTAATTAATTCGTATGCTATATTTTCAATCGAGCAAGGATAATATTAATGTCCTTTGGGCATAGGTTTAAATATTAATCTTCCTCCTTTGCTTTAGAACATCGGCGCTTCAAAATGCAATTAACCCACATGACGTCGGTGAGGATAAACCTTTGTAACATGCTTTGAATATTTAAATTCTAACACCCATCTTTGGGTGTAGTAAAATATTATTATTAATATTTTACTTTGGGCTCTTTTTCACCACCTTACTTAATATTATAATAACTCATATTATAATATTATATCCTTTGATAAAGTAACTTTAATATTTATTTATAAAATTTAAATTCACACCGAATTTAAATAATTTATAAAATAAATATTATAACTCCTTTTTAACTTCTATCTTTTGTACTGTTTCACTTGATCTTTGGCCTTCTTCCTGGATATCAAATAACCATTTTTATCCCCTTTATTTTTGCTGAAATCTTTGGTATTAATGATGACTTCATCTGGTGACATCAATAACAACTTTAAATTAGGGACTCAAAATGTCCAACAATCTCCCCCTTTGTCATCACATTCTTAAAACTGAATTTCAAGTTTAGAGTGTTGCTTTCTTACCTTCTTTACCTTATCAAGGGCATAGATAAGTTCTCCCTTGAGATCATAACCATTCTCCATTGAATAATCCTCTATTTTTTTAACTTTGTCCACATCATTACTTTCTTTTGGCTTATATTCTATAGGATCACTTACTTCTTCTAAAGCCATTAGAATATTTTCATCTAGTCCTTCAAGTGCATTCTCATATTCATCATCACTGAAACTATAACCATCCCTTGTACAATCATCTTAAAGATGTCCAAATTTACCACATCTAAAACACTTAAGAATAACTGGAGTCATTTTCTTAACTGGTTTTTTTTCCTCAATCATAAATAGAACTTCATATCTATCATTATCTGAAGAACTAGCATCACTATCATTTGAGTACTTACTTGCATTATCCTCATAGTCGCTCCTCTTTTGTCTTTGGAAGAACTTATTTCCTTGTCTACTTTGTTCATCCTTAATTTTCTTTTGGTGCCTATGTCTTTTTGATTCCCTGTACCTGTGATCTTGTTTTTCTTCACCATTGTTGTTCATTGGCTCTTTAAAATATGTTGTAAAATGTTCATACTTTTCACAATTGAAACACTTAACATATCTTACATCTATGGGTCTTATAGAACCTTTATATCTTCTACCATAATTTGCTTCTTCATCACCGGATGACTCATTTCTTGATTCTGACTTCTTACCCTTTATCTTCTTGTTCGCTTTGAAAGCAGCCTCTTTCGGAGGGATAGGATCTTTTGTTCTTATCTCAAAAGTTGTAAGCATGTCAAGTAAAGAATTTCTTGTCATACTGTCACTATCAATTGATGTTTCTATAGCAGAGACATTTTCACTGTACCTTTTTGGAAGAGTTATCAAGATCTTATCACAAGCATTGAATTCATCAACCTTCATTCCAAGACCTCTCATCTCATGTACAAGTTCATCAATCTTACTGAGATAGTCACTAATGTTTTCATCATCCCGTATTCTTAGATTTTCAAATTCTCCTTTGAGATTTTTGATCTTAGCTTTCCTAACACCTTTATCTCCTTCATATATGATATGTAGTAGTTCCCACATTTCATTTGTTGTTTTACAATCCCTAACCTTCATAGATTCTAATCTACACAATCCTTTTATAATTGCATTCATAGCTCTTGAATTTTCATGCGTTAGAAGCTTACCTTCCTTATCTGTAGGAGGATTGACTGTTGAATCATATCCAAGTTCCACTACATCCCAAAATTTATTACCAAGTGCCATCAAGTGAAACCTCATCAGCATACACCAATACAAGAAGTCACTTCCATCAAATACTGATACTGTATTATTGATGGACCCATCCCTTTGATCCTTTTGATCCATTGTGTTCTTGATTGCTTTAACTTCAAGCTATCAAACTCTTCTTAAGGAACCCACTCTGATAGCAATTGAAGAACACAAGATTATACTGAGATGGGGGGTGAACAATATAAGAGCACTTTTTACTTTTATTTTCAAATAAATATTATGCAGTGTATAGATAGCAGTATCAATAGCATTAATAAAAGTAATGCACAAAACACCATACACAATAGAGACACAGATTTAATGTGGTTCACCCAAATATGGCTACTTCCATGGAGAAAATATTTCTTCTAAATATTTCTCAAATTATCTCTTGGTAATCCTTCCTAATTATGATGTTTATGGACGTCTGTCTAAAGGATATGTTGATCCCCTAAATTTGGTTTGTGGATCTCTATCCATAAGAGAACCTGCTCAAATATACTCAATAGGTCCACATAGAACCTATCCAAATATGCTCAACAAGCTCACACAAAACTTGTCCAAATTTTCTCAACAGTTCCACATAGAACCTGCTCAAATCTTCTCAACAGGTCCACATAGAACCTGCACAACTCTGCTCAACAAGCTCACATAGAACTTGTCCAATCTCATAGAAACATAAAGAGAATTTTTAGAGACTCAATATGTTCTATTCTCAAAAACTCAATCACTTTCTCAACTCAATCTCATAGAAGCATAAAGAGAATTGTTAGAGACTCAATATGTTATATTCTCAAAACTCAATCACTTGCTTAACTCAATCTCATAGAAGCATAAAGATAATTGTTAGAGACTCAATATGTTCTATTCTCAAAACTCAATATCAACTCAAATCAGAATATAGAATAGTTTTTTTTATGGAACTTGAACAATCACTTCATACATCCACTTGACTAGGTTCAATCAACTCTACTCAACCAATCACTTCAAGAAATAACTCTTGCTCACAAACCCTAGTCCAAGAATGTATCATCCAACTCAAAATATTTCCAACAATTCTCAACAACAAATATCACATAACAATGATACTCACGATCTTTTCAAACCCTAATTCAAGTTGTTTGCATAACAACTTACTTCATCAACCATGCTCATCAAACAATGTTTTAATCACAACTCTCAATTTCAAAAAACCTTAAAGCATTAACTCAAACACTTCACTCAACCAATGATCTCAACAAAAATGCTAATAAAACAAGGTTTTAATCTCAACTCTCAAATTAGAAAACCTTGAAGCAATAACTCAACCACTTTCGAAAATGAAACCCTAATCAAGTCCTTTTCACTCCAAACTTAATTTTCAATAAAGCCAATCAACCAAGTCAACCAAAGAAGAATTTTCCCATACCTTTTGAATGTCAAGTAGTTGACCTCACAAATCTGCCACACTCACAATTACTTCTTTGCCAATCTCAATAAGGGTTAGAGGATAATTTTCTTCAACAAAACATATCACAAAAATAATATCAAAATTACACCTTATCACTCCAACTTAAATAATAATCAATATCCTCACAATAGTCACAAAAACCCTTAACTCAAAATAACATACTACCCACAAAGTCTTAACCTTTCAATATTCCTCAATAGAAATTTTAAGACTTTAAATATAAAATAGAATTCTCCTTATAACTCCTAAATATAATTCTCAACTACCACAATTTTATTACAAAGCAACCTTTTCAAATTTCAACCACTAAACAACCTTATACCTCCAACTTAGGCATTTAATTAAAATTAAAAATCAAAATATTACCTTTGCATTTGGAGAGTTTCGTACTCTCAACGTAAACCACTCTAACGTCTCAACCGCAGTGCCAACAACCATACGAGCTACACGCTCATTGGAGGTAGGTGAAGCACCACGTGCTTCAAAAACTTTATCCCCTCCTTGTTTTGCAAAATGTGCACCTCACGATTGGCGCTTTCAACACACCTGCCAAGCGCTTCCACCAAGACTCGAACGTTGGCCTCCTTGCACACAAAACGTAAGCCGCAACCCTCTTGCCACTAGGCCAAGGTGCCTAGTTGGCTTCCAACTATTTGATGATGTCCCTTTTGTTTCTTTCACTGGAAATTCAAACTTAAAATTCACACATCCATTTCATGAGCTCTGCATTAATTAATTCATATGTTATCTTTTCAATCGAGCAAGGATAATCTTAATGCCCTTTGGGCATAGGTTTAAATATTAATCTTCCTCCTTTGCTTTAGAACGTTGGCACTTCAAAATGCAACTAACCCACATGACGTCGGTGAGGATAAACTTTTGTAACATGCTTTGAATATTTAAATTCTAACACCCATCTTTGGGTGTAGTAAAATATTATTATTAATATTTTACTTTGGGCTCTTTTTCATCACCTTAATATTTTAATAACTCATATTATAATATTATATCCTTTGATAAAGTACCTTTAATATTTATTTATAAAATTTAAATTCACACTGAATTTAAATAATTTATAAAATAAATATTATAACTCCTTTTTAACTTCTATCTTTTGCACCGTTTCACTTGATATTCGGCCTTCTTCGTGGATATCAAATAACCATTTTTATCCCCTTTATTTCTTGCTGAAATATTTGGTATTAATGATGACTTCATCTGGTGACATCAATGACAACTTTAACTTAGGGACTCAAAATGTCCAACACAAGGATGTTGGGGGGCATGTGTCCTCCTCTCCATAAAGAGAGACAATACACCTGTAGTGCACCAATATATTCACCAAGGTGTTTTTGGACTCAAAACATGTCATGCATAGGAAAATTGAGGGCACTAGATTTGAATTCATATTCATATTGCGGTGATCACTTTTCCATACAAATGAATTAAACCTTATGCAAAAACCTCGGGAAATAAAAGAAGAGATATAATAAACTCTTAATGCATGATGAATGAATAGAAAATAAAATATCGAAATGAATTATTCTATCAACTCTTATGCTAAGTTTGATTATGAGGATTTGATGAGGAATTAATCCCAAATCTCAAAATAAAATTTCAAGGCATTGAGAAGGATTATTGTCTGACCAAGTAGTGTTGCTCCATACCTACTCTGATATCATATTGGAATTCACAATATTTTCCATAAATGAATAAAATCAAACCATACACTCAAATCTTATATCTATAAATAATATTATACAACATTGTGATAATTAAATGAATGGGAGGGGATATTTATAGCAATAGAAAAATCTTAATTACATCATAAGTTTTAACCTAAGCTAACATAACCAGAGGGTTAGGTTAATTACAAGTCATAAAAAGGGTTTTAACCATAACAAGGTTAACCATGGCCCATAGGGTTAAAACAATAAAATATTACAAATAATTAATAAATTGTACAATGAAATGTCCTTAGTCTTATCCAATACATTTCACAATGTTCATCTTGGACATGAATAAAATTACAATTTCAACAACTTGGTTGCTAATACTTCATTACTTTACTGGAAATTTACTACCTTGTTAATTATTTTCTAATATATATCTATAGATCATCGATTTCTATACTCAAACATTTTTTTATGTTTATTGGGACTTCATCCTAAAATTCTAAAAGTGGATTTGAATACTATCTCTAGTGAGTTTAAAATTTGACTCCATACTTTGTTTTTGAGCACCACCTTGGAGTGAAAAATTCACTACACTGAGAAAACCCCACTGAAGAGGTAATTTTGGGTAAGCTTCCATTAAAATATAACTAAATAAGGAAAATATGAGGGGATTTGAGGTACCATCCATTTATGAAGTTGTTAATGCTAGAATACCATCAAGAAAGGGCCTTTGCCATGAGCTAAAGGTAGGTTTCAAGCTCCTTGTGCCATAAAGCCAAGTTGGCTAACCAAACCAAATATCAACTCTTGATGAGCCCTTTCAATAGAAGCTAAATCAACCCTAGTCAATGGTTGGAGTCTCAAATCCTTTATGATAGTAGCTAAAAAGGGCTCTAACTCTGGTAGGTTTTTGATCCAAATAGTTGTCATGGACTCCCTTAGAGGAAAGAGTTTGCAAACTAGGCTAGCTTTCATGTTTGTTTGAATTTATGTTGACTATTTAACTAGTCATAATTCCCTGATATAAACATAAGGTAACACCAACTATGAACCTCGAGGAATAATTCCCAACAATAATGGAGGAAAGAGGGGGACACAATATGGCCAAACAAGAAATTCTTAAGGCAAGCTCGTTTTCCTCCCTTAAGAGGAGCTTAACACTTGAAAATCTATTGAGACCAAAGTAGGTCATCCAATATTTTTAGCCCATACAAAATTCACCTTAAAGATCTATGGAAAAGGATCAAAATAAATCCAAAGAGCAAAAACTGAAAGAGGAGGACACCTTGAACACACTTGCTAAAATAGATTTTTTGGTAACCCTGATCACCATCGAAATACTAAAAATAAAACAATAAACAAACTAATGGCAAATTGCATCCTTTTAAACTAGAAAAGATACAAAAATCAAGATCTCAAATAGTGAAAAGAATTGAGCTACATCTAAGGATCCATTCAAGATGTGAAGAGGACAGATAGTAGTCCACCATTGGATAACTAAGTAGATCCAAGCAAAAGTCCAATTTAATTTCCATCACCTCCAACAATCAGATATAGTGCCCTATTTGGTAGATGATACATTTAAAGTAGCAATGTGGAGATAACCCAAGGTGTGACACTAGGCCTAAGGAATCTAATGGTGGAAGATCCCATAAGTCTAATCCTGATGGGTCCCCAATATATAAAATCAATAGAATGACACAAAAATATTGTGTCCCATTAAACCAACCCACATGTAGCATTTATGACTTCAAATCTAGAAACCTCAATATGTCCCAACATCAATGTCAAAGAACTTGGGCAAAATTTTAAACTTAACATTTTGAATTCTTGCATAAGTTTTGGGGAGAAAAGTTTCTTGCATCTTCTCCTATAAATGTCTTCTTATCTATTTTTGTAAGGCATACAAAATATATTGTATTCATGTCTATTATCTATCTTTATACAGTTCTTCTTTCACTTATTTTTGTGATAGTTTGGATTGAGCCTTAGTTGCTCTATTGATATGTTTTGAGCCTCTTCCTTGAGCATGAATGTAATTTGGTTATGTAATATACAATAAGCTTTTATTATTCTTCCTTTGTCCTATTTCTTGTGTGTGTATATATGTGGTGCTTTATGTTTGGTGGAACTATGTTCCTTGTACACTTTTGATAATGATGCATATATTCATTACTCTCACTATCATATGAAAGGTATTTAGGATCTTCGTGCATCACCTCCCTTAGGGTAGGATTCTACTTTCATGCATTTTCAATTCTATTTACTATTTTCCCTCTATCCCTTTTCCCAAGATAGAACCTAATAGCCTAAGCTAGCTTAGGAAGAGAACACCAAGATCACATCCAAAAAAGAAGTCAGCATTGAAAAAAACCCTAGAGGTAATATCTAAAGTTATGTCCCACACTCTATGGACTTCCTTATTGTATGATCCACATGAGGTGTGAATACTAGACACACCCAATAATTGTAGCTAGTGGTCATTGTGCCCAAAGCATAAACTGAAACTAATCCTTAATAGTTTTGGTTTATAACAATTAAATGGTACACCCAATGGGACCCAAACACATTAGAAAATATTAATCCAAGGCTTTGATGAAGGCCTTAGTTTTCCAATTATTAAATCATTGTAAATATTCACCTAGTGACTCCATTGGTTTAAGAACTCAAAAGTTTAGTGACTCAACTAGAAACACTCATAGAATCAGCATTTAACACAATTTTCCAATTGGAATTTTGATGAAGGTCCCAACCCATTAGTTAATTGGAGTAGCACCACCATTTTCCAAGTAACTCCTTTCAAATTCAAAGGACCCCAAGCTTCATAATTGTAAAAACAATGGAAAAAATCCCAACCAAAACATGGCCTCTCTATAGAATCAATCAATAAGAAGGTTCTTAACATTGAATAATAGAGGTCCATTGATCCCTCCAAATCCTTCCAAATTTTGGGATCCAATCCCAACCTTAGCTTTAAATTCATTACCATACTTCACCTAAGATGATGCACTCACACCAATGGAACGTCTGCATCACATAGTGAATTTGTGTGCAATGTTCAATGTTAATGAGCAAATAATGACATTGATATTATTGGCAACATATTTCAAAGATAAAGTATGTGAATGGTACATAACCCTCTCCCCATACTCAAGTAGAATTTAGGACCAATTAGTTGACTAGCTGGTAAATAGGTTTGAGGAGAAGGCATATGGAGTATCCCTACTAGAGAAACTAACGACTATCAAATAAGTCCCCATGGAGGTGATGGAGGATTTTAATACCTAGTTTCACAAAACTTGGTATAGGATCCTAAACAACATCTGATCCCCCCAATTATGGCACTCATATACCATCTCAAATATTTTTACTTAGATATTGTCATGATTATCAAGTCTAGGGGAGGGAACTCCTTACCAATAGCCTATTAGATAGTCGTCAAAGTAGAAAATAACCTCATCTAGATAGGAAGGATACCACCTAGGCCCCCAATACCACTATTTCTAGCCATTTAGCCCTCATACCAGCCATCACTCATCATACAACCCACTTTCCAACTCACCCCAATTGTAAGCTTAGTTTTGATTATTGCACCCTTCATCTAGCCCCAAATTCTCAACCCATGATTGAGATAGATGAAATGAAGAAAAGAATTCAAGCACTCCCAGAATAGGTACAGGCCCTAAGAATACCACATAACATCTAGAGGTTTTAATAGTAGATCCATTCAAGACCTCTATGTTAGCAAAATATCCAAGGCTATAGGCCCTCTCCTAATGGATATTTGTAATCTTAGTTCTTGACCTACAAGTTTTCCATATTAGCCAAGGGATATAATCAATAGATAGTGTCAATTCCTTACCCACTTCTAAAGGTGGGTACATCAACACAAATCCAATTACTGCTCATCTAAAGCAAATTCTAGTCACTTGTGGAGGAGAAGAATTATACATGATGGCTAACTAGATGACCCTATTAACACTTATCAAGTATTGAATACTACCAAACTATGAGGTACCGATTGGGCTCAAGGTAGACAAAGAACTCTATGAAAGTGGGATAACCAAATGAGGGAAGGGTATCACCACCATAATCATGCTAAACCTATACCTACCAAAAATTTTGGTAGCCATCAAGTGATTCCATGGAGCTCCCAAAATATTTTGAGTTAGTTGAGGGAAGGCGTAAGCCACCAATGCTACCAAATATCATGTCAAAAGAGGCCCCAAAGGAAATCCTGGCAGATCAAGGGGGACCAAAGCAACCACGAATCATGCAATTTCATAATCCAATGGTAGGTCAAACTAGGCCAGAACTTATCTACCTGACTATGATTTGTAATGATAAGCTAGTATATGACTACATGATCAATCCCAAAGACGATACCTCAGCAATACCAAAAGTTACAATGAACACAATCGAGCTATATTTTTAGCCAACTGGTAAAAGGGTGGTGGATTTTGATGGGAGCCTATTCCAATTCCACAAAGTAGCAAAGGATATTAGAATTACATCACATGAATTCCCCTTCCCTACCCCACTATTCTAAAAGATACCATGATGGTAGAATTCCCAACAACATTTAATATTTGTCTCTCATGAGACTTCACCACCAGTTTGGGAGGCTACCTATGGGTATATTGGACATAGATGTTCATGAAGACAAAATCTAGGGTTGAGGTTATAATTCTATCTAGATTCCTCCATGGGTGCCACATTGACCAAATAATCATGGATGATCCAAGTGTCGAGAGGGGCTCATAGGATGAGGAGTAGATCAAGCCCAAGGAGTCTCTAGTTGAAATATACCTAGTCATATAAATGAAGCATTGGATCACCAAATTTTGGGATCCTAATCCCAAAAAAAGTCTTTGAGCCCATAGGCATAGGATAGCACCCAGGCAAAGGTTGAATCACTAGCCCTCCTAAGGGATTTATACAAAAAAAAATAGAAAACACTTTTTTTAACATATTTATCTAGATTTTGCAAGACTAAATGAGTTTAGAATCGTATAAAGGGACTAATATTGTTATCACAGTAAGGGATATATAAAATGAGGTATGACATAGGTGTATATTTTCTTAGTATTACCACCCATAACTGATTAGTTAGTGAAAATATGCTTGACACAATTGATTGGTAGATGGAGAAAAAAATGATGACATCCTCACTACCTAGGCACGTAGGAATGGGTCCTTCCATATCATCTCTCTAAGATAAGATATCGATGGAATGGTAGGTAAAGTGAGGTGAATTTTAATGACTTTACAAGCAAAAATGACCTACAAAAAGGAAGCATTTCCCCCTTAGTTTTTCATGAAGTCATAAAAAAAGTTGCCCTCGATTACATATCCTTCCTCCATCTATTCAAGCTACAAAAGAGCCTCAATATTTGTCCTTTTAAGACCCTATTCCCAATAGATAATGCCATCATTTATGGGTTTCTTATTTCCTACCAGTTTGATATCCCCTATGAGACACCAAAGTTTATTGAAAATTCACTATACTAGATACACCCCATTAAAGAGGTAATTTTTGAGTAAATCTCCATCTATAGTTGACTAGAGAAGCAAAAGGCAAGGGGACCTAAGGCCCCATACATATACAAATCCACCAATGCTAGAAGACCATCAATAATGTCATCAAGAAAAGGTTTCCACCATGAGCTAAAGGCAAGTCTCAAACTTCTTGCACCATGAAGCCAAGTTGACTAACTAGACCGAATATCAATGCCTTATGAGATATTTTGATGGAAGATATATCATCTCCTACCTATGGATGGAGTCCTAGAGCCATTTTGGTGATAGCTAAAAAGGCTCTACCTCTAGTAGGGTTTTGATCCAAATAGTAGTTGTGGACTCTTCTTCTCCTTGGAATAAAGAGGCCATAGACCAGGTTAGCTTCTAAGTTTGTTTAGGTTTATGGTGACTATTTAGTCATAATTCCATGGTGCAAATGCAATGCAACAACAACTATGAACCCCAAGAAATAAAACCCAACAGTCACAGAGGAAAGAGGGGAACATGAGGTAACCAAATAAGAAACCAATGAGGCAAGCTCATTTTCCTCCCTCAGGAGGATATTAATACTCGATAATCTATAGAGATCGAAGCTTCTTGGAGATTTAAAGTTTTGAAACCTCCATAGTCCATCTAGGCTTGTTGGCCCATAAAAAATTTCACCTTGGAGATCCATGGAAAAGGAGCAAAATAAATCTAAAGAGAAAAAACCAGAAGAGGAGGATGCCTTAAACACACATGTTAGAATGGAGTGTTTAGTAACCTCAATCACCATAAATACATAAAAAATAAAACAATAAATAGAATAAAGGTAGATGACATCCCTTTAAACTGGGAAATATATGAAAAAATGGAAAATAGAATCTTGAACAGTTCAAAGAATAGAGTTGTGTCTAAGGAGCTAGTCAAGACATGGTGCCCTAAATGATAGATGGCACATTTAAAGTGACAACATGGAGATAACCCAAGGGGTGACACTAGGCCCAAGTACATTAATGGTGGAATATCCTAGAAGTCTAATCACAATGGATCCCTAGTATGGGTGAGCAACAAAATGAAAAAAAATATTGCATCCCATCAAACTAGCCCATCTACAAAAATTATAGCTATAAATCTAGAGACCTGGAAAAAATATTTGAACTATAAATTTTGAATTTTTACATAATTTTTAGGGGGGAATTTTGCCCTGCCTTTCTCCTATAAATATCTTCTTCTCTCTTGTTGTAATGCATCAAAAATATGTTGCAAGGCCTTTACATAATTCTTCTTTCACTTCTTCTCTTTGTGATATTCTAGCTCGAGCCTTGAGTCACTCTATCGATATGCTTTGAGCCTCTTCCTTGGACATAAATGTAATCTATTAATTTAATATATAAGAAGTTGTGACTATTCTTCCTTTGTCCTATTTATTATATGTGCATATCTATGGTGCTTTATGTTTGACAAAACCATATTCTTTGTGTACTATCAACAATGTCGCATGTGTTCATTACACTCACTATCATATGGAATGGCTTTAAGACCTTGGCACATTGCCTCCCTTAGGATAGGATTTTCCTTTTATGTATTTTTTATTTTTTTTGCCATTTTTCCTCTATATATTTTTCCAACATAGAACTTGATAGCATAGGATAGCTTAGGAAGAGAGTGTCAAGATCATATCTAAACAAGGAGATGACCTTGATAAAAACTATGGAGTTCATCCCCAAGGTTGCATCCCATGCTCCCTAGAATTTTTGACTATATGATCCACATGAGGTACAAGCACTAGATGCACTTGATAAGCATAGTGGGTGGTTATTGTACCCAAAGCATGAAACCAAAACTAGTCCCCAACAATTTTGGTTTCCAACACACCTTTTATCCTATCTTGTATCTTCTACTTGCACTTACCAATTCAACAATTCTAATATGATGATAGTCATTTGGTGCTACATAAATAGGGGATCCATTTATCAAATAGAATATTTTGGATTGTTGTAGTAGCATTTAATCCATTCAAATGAACCTTGATCAAAACCAAATTTTCTTTAGAATATCATTCATAAAACTCTAACAAACCCTATCATGTGTTTTTCATAGCTTATTTTACAAGCATATTTGATTCTTTTGTGAAAGGAATATAAAGCATTTCTTATTATGTAATGATTACAATATCAAGAATGTATTCACCATAAACCATATCACGTTGTTTCTTTGAGATAGAATAGTCTAGAATATTTTCCAACTTATATGCCATATTTTTTAAATTATCTTATAAACAATATTACAAAGGTTTATTAGACAAAAAATATCATTTTTTCCTTTCTTAGGAATCAATGTAATAAATATGGTATTAATATTACTTATTGTAGAATTATTTTTCCTTGGCCTTTTCAACCACATTGAGCATATCACTCTTCAACAAATCCCAAAATATTTGAAAGAAATTTAGAGAAAATTGATCAAGGTCAGGTGTCTTGTTAGGGTTAAAAGAAAAAAATAGCTCTTGTAGCTCCTCCACAAATATCTTCCTTATCAAAATTTTAGTTTGATCTTGTTTTTGAATTTGTAATCCAACACATGACCAAGAGCCGACATTGTGCAATGTATTGGATAGGCCTAAGGGTATTTCATTGCATAATGTATTTATTAACTTGTAATATTTATTATGTAAGCCAAATGGGTCATTGTTAACCTTTTATGGTTAAACCTTACTAAGTATTTATAATTAACCTAAATTTCACTTGTTATGTCAGCTTAGGTTAATATTTATGATGTAACTTAGGGTTTTGGTATTGCAATAAATACCCCCTCACACTCCTCATTTTTCATCATAGTGTTATGCAGTATTATCTATAGATAGTGATTATTTATGGTCCCTATGGGAACCCCAAATTCCTTCATCCTTTATGATTTTTGTATAAGATTTGAGTAAATGTTCCATTTCTATTATTTCTACAAATTATTGTGAATTCCAAAATAGCATCAAAGCGACTGAGAAGAGACATTGCTTGGTCACATAGGAAGTTACTTTAGAGACTCTAGTGTTTCTTTTGATTTGTAGGATTAATTTATCATCTTCCTTTATTTCCAACTATTCTAATTTTTTTACCAATTCTATCTTTCACTTCACTATGATCAGAGCTAAAATGACTCTCCATATAGAATTTTGATCTAGGTTCCAAGTTACAAAAAAATGGAGGGAATATTTAAATTTAAATTTGAAACATCTAGCAACAGTTGTATTTCATGCATGTTTTTGTAAAGTGTTCCTCATAGTTAGCATCAACCATTTTTGGCACCGGATTCATATCGAATTTGATATCTTTGGCATGATGACATAATGACACCACAAAGGAGTGTAGATTGTTTGTATTTGAAAGGTAAAATATTTGACTCCCCATGTAATCCAATGTTATACATATATAAGTTTTGCTAAGTACAAATGGCTCTATATAGCTCCTTTTATCCACCCAATAGCATGGCATAGTGGCCATCAAGGTATTTGCAATGGAGTGAAAAGGTAGAGGCTCTAGGTTTGAGCCCCTACCATGACCTCTTTGCTTCTTTTTAAGGACTTTGATAGGGTTTGCTATGACACCATTAATTAGTTCTTTGTAGTGGATGCCCATGGCTTGTTGGCAAGGCTACCCCTTGTAGTGCATTAGAGACATTATGGTCATAGGGTTGAGTATCTATGGGCATTCTTTTTGGAGGTGATGCATAATTCAAAGCTAAAGTGCGCATCTTAGCTTCCCATTTCCAATGGGAAGTGTGTTTCCTTGGTTACACAAGGGTATTTAACAACTAAAGGGCTTAGGTTTGGATCTTTTAGACACAATTTTTTTTTATATTTAGAATAGTCTCCCCCTTGGCCAACATGGAAACTACAATGAACCTCTATAACTCCATGTCAAAAAAATTTAATATGTATTTATGCTCAACCAATAAAAATTATGCAAGTGTCAATAACTAGGTGGATCAAAGGAGTTGAGGTGGTAAAATGTGATTGGATTGCTCCAATGAATTAGAGCCTTTATTTTTTATTTTTTGGGATCCATTAGGGAAAATGTTTTTAGGGCCATAATTTTTGCATACATAAGTGTTTTACAACTATTATTTTCAAATCATACATTTTTTATCTTTACACACCAGTAACATTAGTTCATAGAATTGCTATGGTGTTAAGGATTAGATTGTATAATATAGACCACAAAGGCGTAGTTGATCCTCTTAATGGAAAACAATTTTAGTATCTGGTCATCTAAAATTATTAGCCTACCATGAAGTATGAACCTATGGTGCATCTTTTAGGAGGATAAAGTAGTGGTTCTTGATGATGAAGCTTGACATCAAGAGGCATAAGATGATCTAGATTTATTTTCCATGTTGATTGAACCAAAGTTGCTTTTCCATATCAAAGAAGAGTGCGAACCTATGAAGGTATGGTCAAAGTTGCATAAACCTTTTAGAAATGTTAATACTACTAAAATAATTCACTTGAAATTAGAGCTTTCTTCTCTTAAGCTAGCTAAGTTTGATAACGTTAAGGTCTATATTATGAGACTCAACGCTTTGAGGGTAGATATTGCATCTTCTAGAGGAAAAAACAAAGATAATACATAGTGCATTAAGACTATCCCTTATATCTCCTTTTAGATGTTTAACCTAATGGTTCATATGATTCCTTTGTTCTTGAAATCCCAAAAGAATTTTACTCTTGATTAGTTTTTTCCTCTCTTAATTTACTTATAGGTTGTAATACAAAATTTTGGTGGTGGAACTCCTCATATATAGACTTACACAAAGGAATTCCCATCTAATTAGGCTACTACCTAGATGTCCATGGGTAATGCTAAGTATTCAAAGAAATAAAAAACCACCTACAAATATTGTAAAAGGGAGGGATATCCTACAAAAAATTACTTATTGAAGCTATAGAATACTGAAGCTAAGTTCTTGAAGTAAGATGGACATCTTTTAAATGATGAGGTAGATTCAAATGGATTTGCCTCAACTATAGAGGCCCACTAGAATATCCATTATTAGGGGAATATATTATTGTTAGTAATGTCTTCTCTCCTTGGATCCTTAGTTCAAATTATGGGGGTGCTAAATTTATAATAAGATTCAATGCTAAGATCCAACATTGTATGATGTATTGGATAGGCCTAGGGGTATTTTATTGTGCAATGTATTTATTATTTTATAATATCTTATTATATAATCCCAATGGGCCATGGTTAACCTTGTTATGTTAAGCCTTATTAAATATTTATAATTAACATAAAACCTACTTGTTATGTCAGCTTGGGTTAGTTTTTATGATACAATTTGTGGTTTTGGTATTGTTATAAATACCCCCTTACACTCCTCATTTCATTGGAGTGTTGTGAAATATTATCTATGGATAGTGGTTATTTATGGTGCCTACAAATGCCCCAATTATATTCCATCCTTTTATTCTTTTTGCATAAGATTTGATTAAATGTTCTACTTCTATTCATTTTTGGAAAGTATTGTGAATTCCAACACCTATGTGATAATTGATGTAACTTTTTGTAAAATCTTACATTAAGCCTCCTCATCTTCCCCAACATTTGATAGGATATCTTTGAAATAATTATTTGCTTTCTTTGTTATATCTTCTTCTTCCTTAATATTTCTTTCAAATAAAACTTAAATATGTTTTTGGCCAAAAAGGCAAATCTATTTTGTTTGTAGCAAGAAAAAATTAGGTATTTCTATCCCCTTCCTTAAAACATATCTCCCTAGATTTTTAGGGCCAATATGTCTCTTTATTTTTAAACGCATGAGGATAACTAGAAAATAATTATTTTTATTACACATAAGTGTCTTGATCAATTCCATCGATTTTTACTATCTCTAGTAAATCTTTTAGGTAGGATCTACTTTCCTCATTTTTGTTAAATATGTTACCAAAATAAATTTGGTATTAGAAATATTTATTTTACCCTTTTGATATTTCATGTTTTGAACAAATATGTACATACATGATCCTTCAAACCTTGCTTCATCCCATCATAACATAACCATAAGGAAAAACCATGGTCTTAGAGACACCTAACCTAAAATTAAAATGGTTTTAGAATATCATTATTGAGTAAATCACAACTTAAGAGAATGTGTTTGTGATATGATCCTATTTGTAATAAAACTTTTACAGAGATTATAAACTATGTCTATAACCATATATTGGATAACAAAAATTTGTTGAATAATTTAGCTGTAAATACTCCCCCATGTGTTTATTATCATATGTATATTGAAATGTTGAAGGAATAACTACCCAAGGGCCATTTGAAGTTATAAATTAAGTAAAATCATGCATTAATTTATACCATCTACTAGTAACACCCTTATTTTTTGAAGTTGATAAAACTATATGCAATTTCCCTCAAGAACCCATAGATCACAATTATGAGTTATCATCAAATTCAACTTTAATAAACTAAGGTCCTCCCAACATATTTCAATAGGATTAACTACATTTAGAGCATATACATTTATAATCCCAACTTTGATATTTTCCTCTTTTTTGTTTAAGACAAAGCACCCAATTAATTTTTACTTTTAGCAATTTCTATCACATTTTAGTTGAAATATGCTTCATGAAACTCTTATAGCAAAAATTGCTAAAGAATCCCTAATATTCCAAATATTTTTCAATGCATCCTTACATTCCTCACTACTTATTTTTGTTTCTTGTAAATTAAAATAACCTTAGGATTATAACAACCTATTAATTTCCTAATAACTCTTTTTTAGGGGATTTATTCATGTTCCTAGTATTTTAAGATACCATTTTCTCATCAATTGTATTGTTATTTTTGGGATTATCCCCACTTCTTGTTAACACTTATGATATATTTTTTTGGCTTTCTATATTAATATCTCTCTCAGTTTTCTTTTCTCTTTGTTCTTACTTTGAGTCTCTCCTCCTTTTTCATTACTATGAACACTTTTGTGTTGATCAATATTTTTGACCTTTCTAGATAATTCATGATGAGACTTATTCATCTACAAGTTTATATTGCCCTAGAGAGCATGAATTATAAGAAATAGCCTCAAAAATACTTTTTTCCTTTATACTATCCTAGAAATTCTCAAGTGTAAGGATCATCCTCTTTAATGCTTACTTTTTTATACTACCTCAAAATATTTAAAATTTATATGGTTATCCTTCATACATATTTTTCATTATGTTGCTCTTGAAACCCTAGAGTAGAAGGGATAAACTCTGCACTATTTTCATGTTAAAATATGTTGAATATTTTTCATGTTATTCTAGTGGGGTTAACACTAAAAGGTATTAGGCGTTGTGTATGATATACTTGTCGAGGTTCGAGTGTGGTAGCCCTTCGAAAAGTAGGGGTCTGGGGGTGGCAGCCCCGATCAAATTTTTAGGGTTTTAGACCCATATGGGCTTTTGGGGTTACTATATTTGAACCCTTATAAAATCCATGCATGTGCCTTTTTTATATATATTGCACTAGCATTAGGGTTTGGAGTGAGACAGAAGGAGAATATTATTGTATTGGAGACGGTCAAGTGAATGCAATAATAAGATAATATTGTACTGGTTTTTTTCCAGTTGAGGATTTCTAGGATAAATATTATGTAATGTATGAATATGTGATCTTCTTATTTTGATTATGTTATTACTACTTTTTTTTTTAGTTTATCGGGGCTCTTTATTTCTCTTCATTTGGTATCAGAGCTAGGTTTTAGCTTTGTTTAAGGAGTAAGGGTTTCAACCCTGTGATAAATTAATTCTTGAGTGGGAGTCATACGCGAAAGGATCCAAGCAAAGGAGAAATATGGGAAGCACATGAATAGAGATTGAAAAATTAATGGACAAAATTTTGAGTTGTGAAAACTCAAGATGGAGGATCTGTTGGTTGATAGAGATCAGTGGATTATGGTCTCGGGAATAAAACAACATCGATGACAAATAAGAATTGTCTAAAAATTGATAGGAATGTAAGGAGCTCTATCATATTGTGCTTATCTGATTTGATATTTTTAAATATATATACAAATACCATGAAAAAGTTGTTATGGGAGAAGCTGAGAATATTGTATCATACAAAGTTACTGGTAAATAAACTCTTTCTTCGAAAGAAGTTGTATTTACTTCGGATGAATGATGGTGACTTTGTGGCTGAACATTTGAATACTTTTAACACTGTGGTAAGTCAATTAACCTCTATAGAAGTAAAAATGGATGAAGATGAAAAATGTACTACTTTAATTTTTCTATTACTTGATTCATGGAATAACCTTGTTATGGTTATTGCCAATACTACATCTACATTGAAAGTAGAGGATATAATAGGAACTTTACTATCTGAGGAGATGAGACGAAAATATTTTGAGGATTATCATCAAAAGGAAGCCTTGATTGTGAGAGGTCATTTCAAGAAAAAAGCAAAAAGAAATTAGAAGAAAAGAAATCAAAATCTAGGGGTAAATTAGTTACCTCAGAAAAGAGGAAGTGTTAAAACAGTGGTAAAGCAAGGCATTATAAAAGAGACTGTAGATCTAAAAAGGCTGATAATAATCGATCATCTGATGAAGGAACTTCTATAGAAATGAAGACCACAAATGAAGATTTATGGGACTTATTCTTAGCTATAACATGCTCAAGTGAATGTGATGACTCATGGTTGATTGAATCAGGTGCTTCTTTTTATATGACTCCTCATAAGGAGGGGTTCTGTGAATATGAAAAGATAGATGGAGGTAAAGTTTTCTTGGGAGATAATTTGAAATATAAAATAATAGGTCGAGGAAGATTCAAGCTGATGTTAAAATATGGAAGAATTAAAACCCTTCCCGGTGTGTTGCATATTCCATGTTTGGCAAGGAATATGATATCTATGAGTAAGATGAATGATGCAGGTGTGAATGTGATATTCAATAAGGATAGCTGCAAGATGGTCCGTGGATCCTTGGTGTTGGCAAGAGGATTTTGCATAGGAACTTTGTTTAGAATTGAGGCTAGCACTGTAAGTATTAATTGCAATAACTCTTCAGTTGTATAGGAAAATAATACGGTTGAAATGGCTTCGAGTATTTCTACAACGAAGAAAATGTTGTGGCATCAACGCATGGGGTATATTGGTGAGAAAGGACTTCGAACATTGAAAATGAAAGGTATGGCTAAAGGACTTTTTGATTGCCCATTAAATTTTGATTTTTGTGAGCACAGTGTTTTTGGAAACAAACTAGAGTCAAGTTTCCAAGTAGTGCTACAAGGTCTGAAGGAATTCTACATCTATTTCACAGTGATCTATTTGGACTGGTCAAAGTACCATCATTACGTAAATCTATCTATTTTGTTACATTTATAGATGACTTCTCAAGAAAAACATGGGTATATTTTCTACGAAATAAATATGAGATTTTTAATAAATTTAAAGAGTTTAAGGCTCTTGTAGAAAATCCGATAGAGAAAAAGATAAAGGTCTTGAGAAGTGCTAATGGTGGTGAGTATTGCTCTAATGAATTTGAAGAGTGTTGCAAAGACTGTGGAATAGAAATGCAGAGAAAAACTCTGTATACTCCACAATAGAATGGGTTTCCAGAATGAATGAATAGGACATTGATGGATAAGGCTAGAAGTATGCTAAATGGTGCAGGGTTAGAAAAGAAGTTCTGGGTAGAAGTTGTGTTAATAGCTTGTTATCTCATCAATAGATCTCTTACCTCAGCTTTGGTGGATAAGACTCCACAAGAAGTATGGACTGGTAAGAAACCCTCTCTCAGAAATATAAGAATTTTTGGTTGTGATGTTTATATGTATGTCCCAAAAGAGAAAAGGACTAATCTAGACTATAAATCTAAAAAATGCATATTTGTGGGTTATAGTACTAGTGTTAAAGGATATAATTTGTAGAACCCAGAAACACGAAAGGTTATTTACAGTCATAATGTGATCTTTAGAGAAACAAAAAAGGTTTTAAAATAGGAAATGCAACCAAGCAAGAACCAGAAATAGTGCAGGTAAAATTGGAACAGGAGTAAGAACTAGTGGTAGAACCTGAATTGCAGAGAGAGTCTGAAGAGGAATATTCATAGGAAGAAGGTGAGGAGGAAGTTGAAGATGCAGAACCTAGAACTCTAATTTTGAGGAGATCATATCAAGAGAGAAGACTTCCAAATAGGTATAGTCCTTCAAATTTTTATTCTGCATCTAATTTATCAAATATTGATGAAGAACCCAAGACTGTAAAGGAGGTACTTCAGTCAAGTGATAATAAGTCTTGAAAAAGGGCTATGAAAGAATAAATGGAGTCCTTGGATAAAAATAAGACATGGGACTTGGTGAAATTACCTCCTGGTAGAAAACCTATTGGTTGTAAGTGGTTATTCAATAAGAAGTATAATGTAGAAGGAAAGTTGGAGAAGTACAAGGTTTGCTTGGTAGCAAAAGGATTTTCTCAAGTTGAGGGAATTGACTTTGGTGAGATTTTTTCTCCTGTGGCTAAACTAACTTCAATCAGATTTATTTTGGCTATTTCTGCTACTTTTGATTTTGAAATAGAACAGATTTATGTAAATATAGTTTTTCTACATGGTGAACTTGATGAAGATATATATATGTCACAACCAAAATGCTTTAAGGTAAAATGTAAGGAGGACTTGGTATGCAAGTTGAAGAATTCTCTTTATGGGTTGAAGCAGTCTCCAAGGATGTGGAACCAAAAATTTGATAGGTTTGTCTTGACACTTGGGTTTGGAAAAAGTAAAGCAGATCCATGTGTATATTTCAAAAAGGAAGGTGAAAATTTTATTATCATTGTATTGTATTTGGATGACATATTGTTAATTGGTAAAAATAAGGAGATGATAAAGTTACTCAAATATCAGTTATCTTTTGAATTTGACATGAAGGATTTGGGTGCTGCAAAATTTATTTTGGGTATAGAAATAATAAGGGATCATGCAAATAGAAAGTTATGGTTAAATCAAAGGAAATATGTTGATTTGATACTACAAAAGTTTAGAATACATGATTGTAAACCAGTATGTACTCCATATCCAGTTGGTCAAAAGTTATATGCTAAATAGTGTCCCAAAATAGATGAGGAAATTGAAGAAATGCATTGTGTTTCTTATGCTAGTATTGTGGGTAGTTTGATGTATACAATGGTCTGTACTAGACCTGATATTGCACATGTAGTTGGAGTAGTTAGCAGATATATGTCAAATCCAAGAAAGGTACATTAGACTGTTGTGAAGAGGATATTTAGATACTTGCGTGGAACCACAGATTATGCTATTTGTTATGAAGGAAAATCTGGAGACACTGATATTGTAAATCTACAAGGGTTTGTGGATGCTTATTGGGTTAGAGATATTGATAAGAGAATATCCACAAGTGCTTATGTGTTCAGGTTGTTTGAAGGGGCAGTAAGTTGGATGAGTAAAAAGCAATCAATTGTTGCTTTATCCACTATAGAAGCAGAGTACATTGCAACAACTCATACTAGTAAAGAAGCAATGTGGCTACAAAGGTTGTGTTCAATAGTTGGCATTAAACATAAGGTTGTGAGAATTAATAGTGACAGTTAGAGTGCAATATTTCTAGCAAATAATCCTGGTTTTCATGATCGATCAAAACATATTGATATAAAGTACCATTTTGTGAGAGAGATGGTTGAAGAGAACCAAGTGATATTGGAGAAATTTGATATAGATAATAATACTACTAATTTGTTAACAAAGGTTGTACCTGCTCAAAAATTTTCTTGGTGTAGAAGATCTATGGGCATGGTTGCCCTTGATAGTTGACAATGGCAGTTGTTAGCCCCTATGGAAAGTATTCAACAAGTAGAAGAATGTTGGAAATATGTTGAATATTTTCCATGTTATTTTGGTGGGGCTAACACTAAAATGTATCGGACACTGTGTATGATATACTTGTCAAGGTTTAGGTTTTTTAAGTTATATTTAGACCCATATGGGTTTTTAGGGCTACTATATTTGAACCCTTGTTTTTTTGCCCATGAGATTGTAAAATCCATGCATGTGCCTTTGTTATATATATCGCACTTGCATTAGGTTTTGGAGTGAGATAGAAGGAGAATATTATTGTATTGCATACGATCAAGTTAATGCAATAATAAGATAATACTGTGTTAATTTTTGCCCGGTTAAGGGTTTCCAAGATAAATATTGTGTAATGTGTGAATCTGTGATCTTCTTATTTTGATTCTGTTATTACTACTTTTCTATTTTAGTTTATCGGGGATCTTTATTTATCATTATTTCATTTTTATTGCAATGAGATAATTGTATGCTACTTGATAAAAATGAAGGTGATTTAACTAGAACACATTTGATGCATTTGACCATCTTTATTTTAAAATTTTCTTTTGCATCTTCCTTCTTATATTGTGTTCCTTCTAAAACTTACACAATGTATTTCCTCATCCCTTATATTCTTGTTTATTTTTTCCAATGGTTGATTTGAGTGAACCATTATGAACTTTTTCATCTAGTTATGTATAAAGGAATTCATTGCCATTTTTTGGAAGGGAAAAATTTTGATCTAATCCCACTTCTTCTATGGTATGATCTTACTTTATCTTAAGGCTTGTATCATGACCAACATTTTTCATCTCTTTCTCCATCATTTTCACTTTGTAATCTTTTGCCATTCATCCAATCTCATAAAATTTACATGACATAAAAACAAAATATTTTATAATCTACTTTTTTATCTCATATCATTGATTCAAATTTAGTAGTAACAAGTTAGGGATAAGGTTTTGGTATATTCATACCAACACATTTTCAAGTATATCTAACGTGCTTTTGGTTCTTACTAGTTAGTCCCTCTTAGAGGAAGCCTCCTAAAGTATGTTTAATATTGTTCAAAATCAATTTATTGATAAGTTAATATGAAAGTCAAAAAATTCTAGTGCACATTGGAATCCTTTTAATAATTTATATCCATTTGCGGAAAAATTCTTACTCCATGTTCTTAAATATAGGATATCTCTTGTACAAAACCATAGACAACCATTGATTAATTTATTGATGATATCCAAACTAGAGAAGATGAGAGAATAATTTGTGATTACTAAAAACCTTATATTTTATAATAAAGTTACATTTTTTAATCAATTATATTGGATTAAAATAGGCCCCACCCATATTACATTATAACCAATGGTGGTATCCAACAAGCTTGGCAATTATGCATGTATCACTTAGCAATATTTGAACCTTCGTATCCTCCTTGAAAGTTGAGGAATCTAATTGGTTGAGCTAATGTCATTTGATTATAAAGTTGTATTTTAATTTAAATTAAAAATAATATTTTAAAAAATGTGTTTAGAAGTCATTATGGTTAGTATGCATTTTAACTAGATACAAACTAAACACATTAAAATAATAAAATTTAATGAAGATAAAATAATTTTGAAATATTTCAATGACTTTAAAACAAACATTTATGGAAACAAGATATTTATTCACATAATAAAAAATTATTAAAAAAATAAGTGACTATTCTATATTTTTTTAGATAACAAAATTTAATTTTAAAAATAAGTGATTGTTCTATCAACCTCTATTAGAAACAGTATCTATAAATTTCAAAAGAAAATAAGGTAGGAAATTAATTAGCCAATCTTAATATTTGATCTTTTTTTTGGTAGAAGAATATATATAAAGAGAGAGTGACTCTATAATACCAAGCCTACTGGGTAAAAATGAAGTCAATTGGACCTCGACCCTCTAGGGAATCAAATCAGAATAGTCCATCAACAAGCACTCAAGTGCTACCAACCAAACTATCCCTTTTTGGGCTAAATGTTAGGGTAAAGCATGGGCTTTTGGGAGGGGTCCTAGTCCCCTCATACTATGATTTGAACTTGGCTCTCCTAGATGAAAACCCAAGGACTTACCACTATGGTATCCCTCATGGGTCAAAAATGTTAGGTTCAAGAACAAGTTTTTATGAGGGGTCTTGGCCCCTCATACAAAAAATGCTAGGGTAAAGCATGAGTTTTTATGAGGGATTTTGGTCCCTTTGTACTAGGGTTTGAACTTGGGTCTTCTGGATGAAAATGTAAGAATGTAATACTTGTCTCTAAGGTGACAAAAGAATATTTTTAATAAAATAACAAATTACATATGGTCATCCATGTCAAAACACCCCAATGGTATGTCATTGATGTTTCATCTTAGTTACCTTAGTTCGAATCACATGGAGGGAGGCCCCTATTGCTATTCCCCTAGATAGTGTGGTCCTAGTTGTGCCACCTATTGTACTTTGTATTACTTTCAAAAAGAACAAAATCCATATGGTCTAGTAAACCTAAGAGTAAATGCAATACTTTATTTCCTTATTTTAAAAAACTACTAAAGATTGGTATTATTTTATTTTTTTTATAAGATGGACAAAGGGGTTTTGAAATGTGCCCCAAACCTTTTACAAGAGTGGATCAACCAACTAGTTGAAAAAAAAGAATAAATATATCAACATAGCAAACCAAAAAGGATCCACAAAATAGACAAACAACAAAGCTACATAATAGCCAAGTAGGACAAACAACAAAATTTCCTAGGGGATCCCTCCTATCGTATATCATATCCATTTGAAAACATAAATTATCTCCTCAAAATTTCATTGTCTATTTGATTTAATCCATCTAGGAAATCCTCCTACCAAATTGTGCATCTTTCCTGCAAAAGTTCCAAGTTTGCTAAAAAAAAATTCGATCTATTCCCCTCTTTGTAAACATGCTTAATCTCAATTCATTCGAGGGTTAAAATCTATCTTTGGGTTTTAGCAAGTTCATTTGTGATTAATCCAATAAGGGACCTGAACACCTTTGAGCATATTAATGACATTGAGGAAATCCCCTTCAATAATTACCTTCCTACCATTCAAAATTTTTGGTTGACAAACCCCTTGAAAGAGAGCTTGTGCCTCCATAAAATTACTAGTCTAACGATCTAAATTTTTAGTGAAATCCAAAAAAATCTTCTCATTAGAGTCTCTAATCAATCCCCCCACACTGACTGGTCCCAGATCCCCTTTAGAAGCTCCATCAAAAATTAGCTTCAACTACCCAGGAGGAAGAGGTTACCAAATAGTAGTATGTCTAAAAAGAGATTTAGAGTGATTTTTGGGAGAATAATCTCTAAATCCAAGAACCAAATCCACCACTAACTCCCTAATGAAAGTGACCTTATCTAAAGAAATTACATCCACATTCTCAACAATGGTAGCAACAGCATGAAGTACCACAAACTCAATCGGATGGGAGATATTTTTAAAGGCTCTAGAATTCCTCTCCTTCCAAATATGCCACCAAACATGAGGTAAAATAAAGGACCAAAAAGCTTGAAGATGCGATTACAGAAAGGGATACCTCCATTGAATGAAGTCAGACAATAACTTTGGTAAAATCCAAACCATACTAAAAGTTCTCAAGAATTAGGAGAAGACAAACTGAGAGAAGGGATAGGTGCACATGTGATTCTTCAACACTACCACATAGGTAGCATCTATTCGGGATAACCAATCCTCTTTTCTGCAAATTATCTAATGTGAGTGTTGGACATTTTGTATTCATTGGGAATTTTGTTCAAGACTTTGGGTTCAATTTTTGAATGTAGCGATAGTATATATTTTACATATTTTTGTGATGTTTTAAATAATTGTACATTTCTGATGCATGTTCAAAAAGTTTCTTTTGAATTTATCTCTGTAAAATATTAATGGAGAAATATCTAAAAGAATGAAGAAGAAGAACTTGGTTAAAATCACCATATATTTACGTTCGTCCCTGAGGAGAGGCGAACACCCCATTCACCTTTGAAAGGGATGAACATGTTTAAAAACTTACAAAGGTGAAAGCACTAAGGTGCAAGATCGCGTTTGCCCTAACATTGGGGCAAACGCATCGTTCGCCCTTCTTAAGAGGTGAATGCGCTTGACAAAATTTGGAGGCGTGCGCGCCCGAACCATATTACGTTCGCCCAGGTTGAGGGGCAAACATCTTGTTTTCCCTTACCATGGGCGAACCAACATTTTAACTCATTGAGATCACGTTTGCTCTTCCAAAGGGATTAACGTCCCATTCACCCTTTTTAGGTGTGAACATACTTCCATTATAGTCACACGCGCGCCTTTCAATTTACAATGGGGCGAAACAGATGTTGAGGCGAAAATAAGTATGGGCGAATGGAAATTTGGTCAAAGATGCTAAGTTTATGCATTTAATTAAGGATGCCCTCAGTAACTCTATTTTGTGGATCACGAAGAGGAAGGCGAGAAGAAATGAGTTTTCATGATTTCCAATGTACCAAAGGCACTCTAAAGAATTTAATGTCTTTTTTCCAATCCGTGCACCCTCGCCCGAGTTACAAATTTTCAAGAATTTATCTTCTCAGTAGGATGTATTTTCAAAGAATTCAAGGAGGATTTTTTTGGTTTTGTCTTTGATCTCGGGATATTTTATTCTCCTATGTATTTAATGAAAGAGGTGAAAACCTCTATAAATACTAGATAAATTTCATTGTAAAAGGGGGGTTAGACATTTTGTGAGATATTTCTCTAAGCTCTCTGCATTAATACAAGGTATCATATTTCTGAATTTGCAAGTGATCTTGTGTGTGGTTGCTTTCTGTGTAGTGTGCTTCTATTTTCATTTGCTCATCTTGTTTGCTATTCTGTTTAAATTTTGTCATTGGATTTAAAATTGCTAATAAGAAGGTGAATATTGGAGCACCATTTTGATAGTTGCTATGGCCATATCATGAGCTTGTTCTATTATGTTTCCTTTTAAAAATGCTACTTTGTGCTTGAGTTTTTTTCTTGCTAGTTAGTCTAACATCAGTCCTACACTTTGGCCTATGGCCATATTTCCTATTTTTTTATGCATTTTCCCAATTCCTTTCCTGCATCCTTAGTCTTTTACCAGTTTAGAATTTAGTTCAAGAACCAGCCCTCTCTGAAGATTGGCATGGAGGACATCTCTTTCCTCCAGCATTTCAATATTGGTCATATCTAGGGCGCATAAATGTAATATTTAGCAATTAGGTAGATATTTGACCAATATTTTTTAGCATGCCCGAAGGGACCGTAAGGTTCCACTTCCAATAGTTTTAGGTTTGGTGTTCACCTTTTCAATGAGATTAGAACATTTGGCAACTCAAATTTTATCCAGAAATTCGTAGGTGTGAGGACAAAGAAAGTTGTCTCTCATGAATACAATATTGAAAGCCAAGAATCCTGATAATCAAATTGAGTTTTATGAACTCGATATCCAAAGGTTAGGAGAGCATCCTCAAATAGCCACTTTTTGACTAACGTCTTCGCTCCCTCATATCCCATACATATCATTTGTTTCGTCTTCTCGGCTAGCTGGTGTGTTTTTCGCTCCCATAAGTCCAATCAGTACTACCACCAATTTTCCTCAGCCTTCACCTAGTACAACTGCTAGCGCTTTGCAGCCTACTCCCTATATTCATGTTCACATGGCCTAGAATCCCCCACCATACCAACAATAGCTCCTAAGGCAATTACCCTCATGGAACATCTCCGGAGCCTTGAATTTGCAGGCACAGAATCCAGTATCTCAAGATGCTCTGAAGGCTTGCCAACATATGATGGTACTAGGAAAACTGCATATGAGCATATCCAATATGTGGCTTCTCTTGCAACTATCCATGATATAACTGATGAGGATGTAATGATAAAACTTCTAGTTTTGTCGCTAAGAGGAAAATTGCTATATTGGTATCGATCCTTGCAACCTGGTATCATTACTTCATGGGATCAATTGGCAAAGTTATTGATTAAGAATTTCCATGAGAAAGCTGATCCATATTCTTTACTACACCAGTTCACCATGATTAAAAGACATCCACAAGAAGAGCTTGTAGATTTTAATATTTGATTTATGCGAAGCTGGAAAAGGGTTCAAAATGGTTTATGACTGACACTCGAGCAAGCAATATTTTATTATCTTCGAGCACTTAGTATTGATATCGGTATGGCGGTGCATCAAGCCAATGTGACCACCTTCCTAGATCTGTACACACAAGATCAAAAGGCCGAATCTGACCTAATTGTTGTGGGCAGACTTCCTCCAAAGGTAACAATACTTATTCTCCCTAATCTCCCACAATATCTTTACTCTAATGCATTCTCAAATCCTTTCCATCCATGTATCCAGTCCCTTCATGGAATTCAGGCCCCCCACAAGTGGTCCCTATCCTTGTCCCGCAGTCATCCGCTATGAGCTTTCCATGATTTCCTACTTCGTTTGTACCTCCACAGCTATCATCCATTTCTTTTCCAACATTGTCAGCACCTCCAACCCATTTACCATTACCTGCACCGCAAGTGCCTGTGTCATTGCTAGTGCCAGCCTCATCACCTAATTCGGATCCCCTCATTGCTTTGTTACAAGAAGTGAAATCCAATAATGCGACTTTGAGGACGATATCTAATGAGCTTATAATGGTAAGAAAACAACAAGCTGAAGCTGAGTTTCGATCAAGAAGATTTCAGACTCCGCTAATCACCTGAGAGCAAGCATCTACCAACAGGGGACCTGACAAAAACACCACAGTGCAATTAAATGACAAAGTTAATATGTTTGAAAGAGCATATTGGTGTTCTATATGCAATGATCCTCATGGTAAAGATGCATGTATGGTGCATTTGAACTATGTTCAGATATTGGCAAAAATTTCCTTGAATGGGCAAGTTAATATGATTTGAGAAGTGGAGCATAATTATATGATGTCATCCCTGGAGCAAGTTTTAGTTCTCACTAGGTCTGGGAAGAAGTCGATGACTGTTGATCCTATGGAATTGCAACCTTTGAAAGTACCTGTAGAACCAAAAGCATAGGAAGAAAAGCGGTCATCCTCGATGAAGATTCTTGATGTTAGAACCAAGGGACCTGATGTTGTTAAGGTGAAAGATTTGTTTCCTAGGCAAGCTCAAGATAAAGCACAAGCTAAACCTTCAACTTCGCAACCTACAGTGATCGCTCTAGTTTCTAGCAAAACAAAAGAGCAAGCTAAGGAGAGACTCAGGTATCCTTCATTAACTAAAAGGTAAAGGGTAGAAGCTATGCAGCAGTATCGAGATAAGTATGAACGGACCGTGGAGGAAAAAGACTCAACTACTCAGAGCTACAGTATTATGGAAGAAATGAAGAAAATCCCAACAAGGATTAGCTTGTACGACGCATTGTAGTTACCTAGGCAGATTGATTTGTTACAAGAATCCTTGAAGACTACTAAGGACCAAAATAAATATTGTTCACAAACATTCTTGGCTCAAGCACTCTCCACTTTAGTCATAGGGAAAAATAGGCCTCCCCCATTTTACTTATCCTTGAGAATGGAAGGGTGGATCATGAATAATTGCATGATTGACTCTAGTGCTGCAACTACTGGCAGTGTGTGAATTAATGGGGATGGAGTATACAAGGAGTAGTTTAGGAGTGTTGTAGTTGGATGGAACTCCAGTCAAGACTGTTGGTGTAATCAATGATATTCAAATTGTGCTCCATAGTATGCTTCAAATTATTATCATCCAAGATATGGTGGTTGTTGATTTGGAGTCCTATTTTAGAATGTGCCTTTCGAGGGAATTTACAGCTAAGCTTGAAGGTTATCTTTCCCTAGATTATTCACATTTGGAGATACCATTCAAGGGAATGTGAATTCATATTCATAATGAGAAGCCTTCACCTTTTCATATTGAAAAGATAGAGGAGGCTGAACAAGCTCCAAGCATGGTAAACATGATGACCGAAGAATTGGAGGAAGTTGATCTGGTTGAAGAAGCACTTGATGAGCTTCACCTGGAGGAAGATTTATGGCTGACATATTTCAATGCTATGATTGGGATAGATATTGGTTGTTATTCAATCCAGAAGATAGAACAGTCCAAAAAGAAGGTCCTTGAGTCACCAAAACCTGTTTCACACCAGTTGTGGAAGTTGTTCTTTGATGGCGCTCGATGTAAGAATGGTGTAGGATTAGGCGTTGTATTGATTTCTCCTAAGGGAATACAAAAAACTTATTCCTACATATTGACATGAAGCTGCACAAATAATGTGGCCGAATATGAAGTGCTATGCCTTGGCTTAAAGAAAGCGAAGAAATTAGAAATTGAACAGTTGCAGATTTTTGGCGACTTCAAGCTTATTGTCAATCAAGTTACAAATAGTTGCATGATTAAGCAGCATTATTTGAAGGCTTACCACAAAATATTATAGGATCTGTTAGAAGCATTTAAAGCTCTAAATATTTAGGCTATTCCTCGAGAGAAAAATAGACATGCTAATATTTTAGCCTCCCTTGGTGCTAATTTTTCTCCTATTGAGCAAGTGGTTCGGAAGCCAAAGATAGTAAGAGTAATTTATAGGCCTTCCATTCTAGATAAGAATCTCTATTGGCAAGTGTTTGATAATTATGAGCAACTAGTGAATTTGCTGCTCAAAGAAGCTGCTAATGTCGATGATAGAGTCCTTGTGGATGAAGAAAATGAATCAATGATTCAGTTGAGAAATAATCATATTCCTAAGGGATTGATTTCATTAGAGATCTTGTTTGATCAAAATTATAGGGCTGATAAACATAGTATTAATGTGGATGCCAAGAAATACAGAGAGTTGTAGTTGGAACTAGGAAAGATCATTAATATTTGGACTAATTTTGAATCGGATGAGATTGAAAGCATTAGAAATTTATGTTATGAATATCTAGATATTGTAGCATGGAGTTATCAAGACTTGAAAGGATATGACAAGAATGTGATTCAGAACACAATTGAGTTACAAGAAGGAGTTAAGCCTTTTTGGCAGAAACAACGTCCTATCAATCCTAAGATTGAGATCCTCATGAAGGTGGAATTGTTGAAGATGCTTGAGGTGAAGATCATTTATACTATTAAGCATTCTACTTGGGTAGCGAACTTGGTTCCTATAAGGAAGAATAAAGGGGACATACGTTTGTGCATTGATTTCCAAAATTTAAACCAGACATCACTCAAGGACCATTATCCTTTATCTCAGATAGACCAGATTCTTCATGTTGTGGCTGGCGTCCAAAGATTCTCATTGCTAGATGGCTTCTTTGGGTATAATCAAATTTGGGTAAAATATGAGGATCAATATAATATAGTGTTTACTACTAAGTTGGGTACATTCGCTTACCAGTGGATGCCCTTTGGGCTTTCAAATTCTGGCACTACTTTTCAGAGAGCCATGGACGTCGCCTTTGGTGAGTTGCTAAATAAAATCATTGTAATATATCTTGATGATATGACTGTGTTTTCACATTGTAGAACAGATTATGTTACTCATCTGAGGCAAATATTTGAGAAGTGCCAAGAATTTGGGATTTCCATAAATCCAAAGAAGTCAATTTTCACGGTTAAATAAGGGAAGTTACTAGGCCATGTGATCTCGCAAGAAGGATTGGTCATAGATCCTGCATGGGCCGAAGTGCTCATGAAACTTTTGTTTCCCATTAATAAGAAAAATATGTAGTCCTTCTTTGGGAAAATAAACTTTATTCGCAAGTTTATTGCTGACTTTTCCCAAGTCGTCAAGCCCATGACTGAGCTTTTGAAGAAGAATGTCAAGTTTAAGTGGAAAAAATCCAGGAAGAAAGCATTTTGAGAAATCAAAGAGAGAATTACTCAAGCTCCAGTTTTGATTAATCCCGACTACTCCAAAGACTTCATCCTCTATGCAGTAGGTGAGCAGGAGATTTATGTTGTCATACTAACACAGAAATAATATGATAACGAGGATAAGCCAATTGCCTTTCTAATCCAGGTTATAGCACCGCACCAAGAGAAGTATAATTTTATAGAGAAGCAAGTTTATGCAGTAATGAAAGCATTAAAGAAATTTTGCCACTTTGTTTCTCAAAGTAAGACTATGGTTTACGTCATCCATCCTGATGTTCAAAAATTTATAGTCCAAGGAGAACTAGGAGAAAAGAGGGCTGGTTGGGTCACAAAAATCTAGGAATATGATGTGGAGATCCAACCGATGAAACTGGTTCATGGACGTGCTCTGTGTCAAGAGTTGACTAAAAGTGTTGTTGTTGAAATGACTGAAGCAAGTCATGAAGATGTAATGTGTGTAAATAACACAGTAGGTGATAAATATTGGACATAGGAATCGGTTGATTACTTTACTTAAAGAAGATGTCTAAATCATCTTGATCCCTTGCAACATCAACGATTCAGATTGCAAGCGCTCAGGTATGTATTGTTGCCTAATGGATTATATCATAAAAATATATATGGTGTATTACTTAGGTGTGTAAAGGCTTCCAAAAAGGAAACAAATTTGGAGTTCCATTATGGGTTATCAGGAGGTCATTACGTAGGCAGATCCATGGCCTTGAAGATTATTTGGGTAGGTTATTATTGGCCTACCCTATTCGTCGATTCACACAAGATAAGCCAGCAGTGCAATAGTTGCCAAAGATATGTGGACCGAATCAAAAAAGGAGCATTACCTCTACATCCAATTCAGGTGGAAGCAACCTTTTAGCAATGGGGTCTTGATTTTATCAGTGTTATTGATCCACACTCTTCTGCGGAGCACAAATATATCTTAACAGCAACAGACTACTTCACCAGGTGGGCAAAAGCCATACCCACTAAGAAGGTTGGTCAAGCGATGGTGATCTCTTTTCTAGAAAGCCTTATCACTCGTTTTGTTATACCATATTCTTTGGTAACTGACAATGGTACTCCATTTATCGAAGCCAAAATTATAGAATTCACTAGAAAATATGGTATTTACCTGAAGACATCTTCTAATTATTACCCACAGGGGAATGGATTGGCTGAGTCTACTAACAAAAATTTGTTGCAGATTCTAAAAAGGATGATGGGAAGTAACAAGAGTTGGCATTTTTTATTGAACCAAGCACTTTGGACCGACCGTATTTTAGTAAAAAAGTCTATAAAGACCTCTTCGTATGCTTTGGTTTATGGAAAATAAGTTGTCCTCCCTGCCCACATTGAACTACTAGTGCTCCAAACTTTGCAAATGTTCGAAGATGAAGATGAAGAATATGATCCTATGAAAGCAAGTTTGGCACAGTTGCTACAGTTACAGGAAAAAAGGGATTAGGCTTACCTGGATTTTGCCAAACATTCTGCAGAGATGAAGAAATGGTTTAAGAAAAAAATAAGTGACCAAAGTTTTCAGGTGGGTGAACTAGTGCTAAAGTGGAATGAGAAGAAATCTAATCCTGGAAAGCATCATAATTTTGATGCCATATCGGAAGGACCTTTTTAGGTCTCTGCAGTAAACTCTACCAATGCTTATCATATCTACGACATGGACGGTTACGAGCTCCCCATTTCGGTGAACGACCTTCATTTGAAGGCCTATGTTACGTAATTTTGATCTGCTAAAGGTAACACTTTGTACATATGTAAATATTCTCTTTGTATTTAATGATTTTTGTATATAAGGGGATATATATAGACATTCTAAAAAAAATCTTTTTTGCCCCAAGAACGATTTAAATTTCTTTGTTCACCTAAAAAGGGAGTAAGTCTAAATTCAACGACAGTACATATTGAACTTTGCATTTGCCCTTTCAATGGGGTGAATGGGACTTTCACCTAGGTTAAAGGGCGAACGTACTTTTATAACGTCACCAGGCGAAGGAGAAATAAAAAAATGTATTTCGTTGGTTTTTGTTTTCCTTAAAGTTTGCTTTAAAAAACAAAAAAGAGAAAGCAAAACATGGCACTTTTAGAAGGGACGAAAAGCATGTTCGAATTTTTTGAAGGGAAATCCCATTTTAGAAAAATCATGCCCGTGAAAATCTTAAGACGCAACCACCTATATGAAAAGATAGAACACTTTCATGCAAATTTTAAAATCACTTAGGAATAGTTGAGCACCCAAGCATTTTTTGCCAAGTGAGGAGATAGTAGTTTCAGGGCACATTGTGAAATAAATACGCCTCTAGGTTACGTTTCAATAATCAAAAGCAAGAAGCGTCAGATTCAATCATAGTTTTAAAATGTGGGAAGTGGTAAAGGCGATATGCTCCAGGTCCCATTCTTTGTGAAATCATGTATGGGCCTATCCAATTTGCCGCAAACTTGTCTCGCATGTGCGATGACAGATTTGAATTTTGTTGGTTTTCTTTGAGCACTATATCTCCAACCTTGAATTCCCTTAGGTGGACTTTACTATTGTAAGCTCATGCAAGGTGATCTTGGTAAATGCAAATATGCTCTAAAGCATTGACTCAACGTTCATCAAGAAGCATCAACTGATCGAGGCGGCCTTTCTGCGCAGCATCATCATCTATGAAGTCCTTTAATGCTATGCGTAGAATCAGAATTTCCAACTCTAGTGGCATGATGGTCTCAGTGCCATATACTAGTGAAAAGGGTGTTTCTCTAGTGGGCATCCGTATACTAGTCCTATATGCCCATAGTGCAAGATGCAACTGCATGTGTCAATCCTTGTGATTGTCTTGCATCGTCTTCCTCAAAATGGAGACTATTGTTTTGTTTGAAGCTTCTGCTTACCTGTTTGCTTGTGGATAATAAGGCATTTAAAAATTATGCTGAATATGGTATTTTTTCGTTAAAGCACGCACATTTTTGTTCTTGAAAGATGGCCCATTATCCGATATTATCTTCGAAGGGACCCCAAAATGACTTATGATATTATGGAGTGTAAACTCTGCAATCCTTGGTCCAGTTGTTGTTGTTAAGGGGATCACTTCCACCCATTTAGTGAAGTATTATGTGGTTGTTATGATGAATGTGTATCGACCTAAGGATGGGGGTGAGATCTTCCCAATCAATTCTAGTCCCCACTACGAGAATGACTATGCTGCCTAGATGGGCTGCAAGGGTTGCGATGGCAAGTGCATTAGATTTGCATGATGCTAGCACTTACTGCATTTCTTGACATACTCACAACAGTCCTTTTCCATGGTGGGACAATAGTAACCCATTATCAAGATGCGCTTAACGATGGTCATGCCACTAAAATGCCCTCCACATGTGCTGTTGTGAGCTTGCAAAATTGCCCAAGATGCTTCCTAGGGCTCAAGACAACGGAGTAATACTCCATCATATCCTCTTCTGTAGAGGATTTCTCCTAGCAATATGTATCTTGTTGCTTTCTATTTGAATGTTCAATTTTTAGTATGCGACAAACCTTGAGGTACAATTCCAAGCTTCAGGAAGTCCCACAGTTGGGAAAGTCAATCCTGATAAGCCATGACTTCTATAGAAAATATGCCTTGCTCTTCCTGTATTTTTGAGCTAGTGAAATCTTTGGCTGCGAAGGACCAATCCTGATTTGGCTCGATGTTGATCATGTTGATTGATTATTGATTATCAAAAGCTTCACGACGTATTACTGAGTGTGAAAGCACTTTCACATGAACGGTTGTAAAATCAGCATACGAATTTTTAGGGATTAAGGATCCCAAAGAGGCCATAGAATTTGCAAATCTATTCGATGTACGAGGGATTGCATCGATGTCGTACCATTCTAGCTGGGCTAGGTAAGTGTCAACAAGTTCCTTGTAAGTCTTCAGGAGTGGGTACCTACATTGGAATAGTCCTTTGACCTGGTTTACTATAAGCAAGGAGTCACCAAAGATATTCAATATTTTAATGCCCATTGCTACGATTGTTTGGAGTCCCAAGATCAATGCTTCATATTCTATGTTGTTTTTTGTGCACAGGAAGTCTAGTTTGAATGATAAGGATAATGGAGCACCCTGTGGTGTGATAAAGACAATCCCTACTCTTCCCCCTTGTTCACACTTCAAACCATTGAAGAACAATGACATGTATCTTTCTTTCTTAGGTTCTTTAAGTTTTGGCAGATCTGATAATGCAAAGACCGCATCATCAGGTAATTCTATGGTAAGAGGCTTGTTGTCCTGAAGAGATGCCTCTGCTAATTGATTTGCTATGACTTATCTCTTGATGGAATTTTGGCTTATGAACTCTAGATAAAATTTTGTCAATAGCATTATCCACTTTGTGGTACATGTATTATGATATCCCTTGCTCACCATGTACTGAAAAGGATTGTGTTTTGATATGACATAGGTCGTATTTCTCAACATGTAGTATCGCAACTTTCGAGTTGCAAAGACTACTGCTAAACACAATTTTTTTACATATGCATATCCTAGCTCATAACTCACCAAGGTGCGACTAATGTAATATATGGCTTGCTCTTTGTCTTGTGCATTCTTTTGGACTAACATGGTTCCCAATGAGAAATCAGTAGCCGATATATTTAGTAAAAATGGTATGTCTGGCCTTGGTGGAGCCAATACTGGTGGTGTGGCCAGATAAGTTTTGATCTCTGCAAATGCTTAATGGCATTCTTCACCCCAATGAAATGGGACCTCCTTGCGTAGAAACTAATTTATAGGTCGGCATTTGTCTGATAATTGCACGATGAATCTTTTTATGGATGTTATCTTGCCTTGTAGGCTCCGTAACTCCCTAATGTTGGTAGAGGCGGCCATTTATAGTATAGCCTTTACCTTTGCAGGATTGACTTCAATGCCTCTCTTGGATACGATGAATCCCAAAAGCTTGCCATAAGTTACGCCAAATATGCACTTCTTAGGATTCAATCGGATGTTGTGTTCTATGAGGCGATCGAAGACTTGTCTAAGGACTTCGGCGTGCTCTTTCCGCAATAGGGACTTGGCCAGTAAGTCATCCATGTAATCCTCCAAGATATTATGCATATAGTCATGGAATATGTATGTCATGAACCGCTGATATGTGGCACTGACATTTTTGAGACCGATTGACATCACTTTGTAATAGAATGTTCCCCATAAAGTAATGAAAGCAGTTTTATGTTGATATTAGGGCTTAATCCGGATCTGGTTGTATCCAGAGAAACCATCCATTAGGGAGAGCATTTCATGACCTGTGGTTGCATCTAAAAGAGCATCTATGTTTGGATACAAGAATGAATCCTTTGGTGTTGCCCTATTTAAATCTCTAAAGTCTATGCAAATACAGACTTTTTAGTTGGGTTTCCCCATGGGTACCATGTTTGACACCCACTCAGGGTAGTCAATGGGAACTATGAATACTGCATCTAGTAGTTTTTGCAATTCTTTCTTCACCATCAAAGCGACGGTTGGATGCATTTTCCTTAGTTTTTGCTTGATCGGCTTCTTCATGGGATCCAATGAAAGGTTATGAATGACTAACTTTGGATCTATCCCCGGTATGTCTTTGTAAGTCCAAGTAAAAATATTTAGCCTCTCTTTGAGGAGGGGAATTAGGATGGCTTATTCCTTTGGAGATAGACTTTCTTCGAACTTGACTTTTCTTGGTTGGGTAGGATCATCACTAATGTCCACCTCGAAAGTTGCTTGTATAGCCATATGTGACCCATCCTCTAGCTGATGAGGCATGGGTATCAAATGAATGTCATCAATACGATTTACAGGACCTACTGACTCAGGTTCCAAACCAACATGGAAGACATCATATGCACAACCTGATGCAAAATGAAATGGTTGTAACATCTCTTCATTGAGGAAGATGTCTTCCAACTCTATGGGTGAATTAGTGCAATCCCAATCAATAGCCTCTACATCAAGATGCAATGATTTGGTAGGATCTGCTAGATTATGATGTGGAGTGGTCAAATCAATGGATATCATGTTGATGGATGGAATAAAATATCTAGGACCACATGGGTGCAATCTTGTCTCAGGGGTTTCCCTTCTATACTCGCGATGAGGTTTTGGAGAAATGGGAATTTTTGGATTTGGCCCATGAGCAGGGCAAAAAATATGATCATTGGGCTCTAATCGCTCTCTGAATGTAGGAAGAGGGGGATTGAGCATCTGGTGAATGGCAGCTAGATCAACAGGTCTCCCAAAAAATCTTAGATGAGGGTCTATGGCACGGAGTGCCGCCTCTCTCTCTACTAGCTCGTTGACTTATCGCAAATGGTGAGGCCCAAGATAAGCCATCTCGGTCTCATCCTCAAAGTCATCATCGCTTATCCAAAAACTGTTAGCATTTGTATACGGCCCCAATACAAGGGGCTCATGTCTTGGCCCTAAGTAGGCCATCTTTGTTTCATCTTCATATTCTTCGTCACTTATGAAGAATCCATTTGCATTTTTTTCTTGCCCCAAATTCAGGGGTTGATGGCTTAGGCCTAAGTAGGCTCTTTCTGTTGAGTCTTTTGATTCATAGTCACTTTCATCTGATGTATACCCACTCTCATTACGGATGGACCATATGAATCTTTGTAAAAAGTGGGGCCCCTGGTAGGCTAAGCCAAGTTGCGCCTCATCATCACTTATTTCATATCCATTCTCCTCATCCCACGAGTTGTACCTTATTGGGGTGGAATCAATTGAGATGTTTGGATGATATATTTTTGGTTGCGGTATGTTTACCATGGCCACTTGTCTATTTCTCAAATTTCTTGTTCTTAGGGGGTGATAAGGAATGAAATCAATGTCTTCTCCTAACCCTAAGCTTAATTTGTCCAATGCTGCTGCAAGAGAGTAATCTCAACCTCTGATATAATATCCTAACCCAAACCTGTCAGAGGGAAGCTGATATTGTGGCTTGTATGGCCACCTGTGCCCCTGCTCATAATTTCCAAGGCCATAGCCATGTCAATGGCAATGCTCAAAATATCTTAGAGCAAACTCAAGATTAGAGAGGTAACAAACATTAACTGTAAATAATTCTTCATTATTTTCTTCTATGTCTGAAGACTTATGGGTGCAGTCCAGGCCGACATAGACAAATTTGGTTTGGTTGGGAGGGATTTCAAGTGGAACCACTTTTCCCACTGGCAGAATCAAGTCCTTAGGCCTTCCCATGTTTTGTGTAGACTCGATGATAGGCGTAAAGGTAATTTTCTGCACAAGGTACTCCCCTATGCATGTGCTTGCCAAGTATATTGATGCATGCGACGTGGATGACCCTATGGATGACATTGGCGAAGCAGGGTGATAATCACTATCTTCATCTTGATCTTGAAGATCTTCCTCTTCCATAGGACTTGGCATTTCAAAAATGGCTACAGTTGGCACTTCCTTGGGCCTTTCTTCCTTAACTAATGGTGCCTTTAGCTTCTGATTATCTTTTGGTTTTGATGTTTATGGTACTTTAGAAGCATTGACTACTTTGAGTGCACCAAGAGGTGTTGAAGTGCATGGGTCTTTTCTTACCCCTTTGTCTTCGTTATCCATTTGTGTGGTTGGGGATGAAGGCGCTACGTACAGGTGGGTAGAAGGAATTACAAATTCTCTTGGAATGTCTACCTAATTGACATATTTAAAAGGCTCTTCATCGACCAGAACCACATAGACTTTGTTTTCGTGCACATACTTGACACACTGGTGTAAGATCGAAGGTACACACTTCATGGTCCTTATCCAAGGATGCCCTAAGAGGATTTTCTATTGCATATATCCTTCCAAGACATGACACATCATAGGGATGGTCTTGTGCCCCACCTTGATGGGTAGGACTATCATTCCCATAGTATTGCATAAAGCATCATTAAAATCTCTCAATGTGTAAGCTCCTGGAACGATATTGGACTTGGGGATCTTGAGGTGCTCTATTGTAGTTGTTGTAATCATGTTTATCGATGAAACTGTATCGACCAAGACCCTCTTGAAAGGTAAATTTTTTATCGTCGCTACAATTTTTAGCAGAGGGTCTGGTAATGCAGTAGTACTATCTTAATCTCATGATCATAGAATCGAATTATAGGTTCTTGGTATTCTTGTACTTGTCCCACAAAGTGAGTGAATGCATTCGCATCTTGTGGTTGAAGCTCAATTGTCATTAAAATCTCCATTAGAGTCTCCCTATGCTTTGGGGATTGTTGTATGAGCTCATAGATGGATAACTTAGTTGGAGTTGTCTGTAGGTTTTGCTCCAATCTACTTCGAATAGTTACCACAGGTCGCATTGGTGGACTTGGAAGGTTGTCTTACCTTTTCCTAGGAGCGAGATGGGATGTTCATGGGAGCTACATGTGGTTGCGGTTGACCATACCGCCTAGTCCTTGTTGCTATGTTAACAATCTCAACCATCCCAACGCATCTGTGGATCGGTATGTCAGCTCAAACCTGATTGACTTGGGCTCCTTTCTCTCAAGCGGCCTCATTATTGGGTAATGGATTTTTGTATATGCCCATGTCCCTATTATCGAGAGCCAGTGGGTTGTCAACTTTGAGTTCTCCCACCTCAATCATGTTTTGTACTTGATTCTTAAAACTAATGCAAGCCTCAATGTCATGCCCCGGTATCCTATGATAAGGGTAAAATTGATCTTCCCTATATGCTTTTGTCTTAGGATGGTTGGGATCTATAAGTGGTATATCAAGAAATCTGATCCTCCTGGCCTCACTCAACTGATTAAATATTGATTGCATTGATTCTGTCAGAGGCATGAAATAACAAGGCGACTTGCATTCTCGATTTCTTCCTTGATTGTTCCTTTGGTTGTAATTGGCTGGTGGGGGATGTGCTTGATAGTTCTAGGGTTGTTGTGCACCCTCATCCTTGGGTATAGCCAATACAACTTGATTGACTGGAGTAGGATTGGCATGCTTCTACTTGTACTTGTCATTCTTACCATTCTTGTTCCACTCCTTTTTGTTTCGGAGTTTAATGGTTCCTTCATCTACTTTTATTTCTTCGATGAGCTTGGCCTGTGCCAAAGCTTCCTCAAGCGAAGGATACTGCTAAAGTTGTAGCAAGAGGGAGATGTGTTTATAATAACTTTTGGAGAACATGCAAATGATCTCTTCTATGGGAACAAAGAATGATAATTTCACCATGACTTTTCTCCATCTATTCCCATAATCCATTACTGGATCATCATCACACTGTTTCAAGTTGGCAAGGTCTAAAAGGTTCACTTTCTTCTTAACACCAAAGGATAAATGCTTTAGGAATGCGTTTACTAGTTGTTCAAAGTTGGTTATGTTATGCTTAGGTATTTGGTTGAACCATTGAGTGGCAGCACCTGAAAATATCATTATGAATGTTCTTAGCATGAGAGCATCATTGTCTTCAAGATGAAAATAGACATTAATAAAATTGGTGACATGCTCTTGTGCATCCTTTTCACCCTTAAAATTTTCTAACCTAGGCATCTCAAAGTGCTTAGGGTATGGAGGGCTAGGTATTGATAGGCACAATGGTTGGTTGTGTATCTTGCTCAATGTTGGCGAGTTCCCAGTTGCCTCTTGTTTCTCAAAGGCTTTCATCTTTTTAGCAAGCTCTTGAAATGCCTTTGATGCATAGATTTCCTCCTCTTATAGGCCTACCCACAGTGGCAATGGAGGTAACTCTGTTTCCATTTTATTCATTCTATTTTTCTCCCTCCTACGAAGGGACTCAGGATTGTGATCCTGGTTTGTTGTGTTTGCCCTTACCCCGCTAGTTAGATTTTGTTCATGATTTGGTGGAGGATTTCATTGTGGGCTATCTTGTCTAGTGTGCCTCTCCTTAGGTGAGTTAGTGCGCCTAGTTCTTTGGTGGTAACCACCATTTGTCTATAAATTGTTAAGAGCTAGTCACTCAACCTGCTCTCTTAAATATTGCTCATGTTGGTGCAAGAGTCTTTCTCTTTGTTTATCCTATTTGAGAGCTTCCACTAGCTCTCGCTCCTTATGTAGTGCATTTTCTAACCGCCTCATTCGGTCAGTTTGCACTATCACAAAAGACTCATGTTTATCTGACTCTATTCTTGTTGTCTTGACTCGTAGATTCCTTGAGGCAGTTTTTGTTGTATTTGTACTCTTGCTAGCTAATGTGACTTGTTTAGTGTACTATTGAGTATCCCTATGATCAGACTCCACGTTTCTACTACGAGGTCACTCTGAGGTACCCCCAAACTAAGAGATATGTTTAGAATTCATAGTTTGTGAGCTTCCATATGTAGAGTTCTCAGTAGCTATAGTTCTTTGAGTTGGTCATGTAGGAAACCGATCCAACCCATCTAGTTGTCTTGTTTTCCATGGCTAGTCCTGTGGGGTGCCATTCACTCCTATGAGGTCATAGTCTATGGGAATATTTCCTTTTGCATGAAGGGTTTCTTCTATTTTATTCCCATGGCTATATGTATCTCTATTTTCCTACCCTTCAGTGGGATGACCTATTTCATATGTTCCTTGTGAGTCTTGAGGTATTGCAATTCTTGTTTGCCTTCTTGATGAAGAGGGCTTTGTGGTAACATGTTTTCTCCATGTGGATGGAGATGTAGCAGTCTCATCATCCCTATGTGAAGAATGAGTTTTAGAACCTTCTTTATGCCCATGTGAGGAGGAAGCCCTTGAAGCTTCCTCACGTCTTTGAGATGTTTCTATGTGTTTAGAGGAGGCCCTTGAGGTCTCCTCATGTTTCCTTGATGAGTATGGTTTTGAAGCCTCTTTTTTTTTATGTGAATTTGTTCCATGATGTGGTTCCTTGCTTGGGGTTTCTCGAGGAGATCCCCAAAGGGTTGAGTTATCACCCCTTAGGCTCACGAAGCTACATCTCACGGTATTATGGGTAGGTCGTTCAATGTTACTACGACTCCACCTATGGGTATGAGTTGCTTTAGTCTCTCCCTCGGTGACAGATCGAGGGTGCTTACTTCTTATTTTTACCATGTTGTCTATGAATTGATATTTTGAGTTGCAATTTAGGAATAACCACACAATACCAAACAAATGTTTATCTTGATTACCAATTTAAGTGTGCCCTAAACTGTTTGGTGTTTTTTTATGTGTTGTTATTTCGATTTCTTGCTCTTTTTCTTGGATTAATAATGATAAGACTCATCCATAGTGACAATCAAGTACACTTGTGCCAAACATGATTTTCTCAAAAGAAGCTAGGGTACACCGTTGAAGACCTAGTGGGGGGTTCGCCTAGCTCTTCCACTTTGAACCAATGATTGTTCCAAAAGTGGGAGATATTTTGAGCACAAGTAACTTAGTGTCACTATAAGTAAGTTCTCAATCTATTTCTAGGAAGCTCTAGGGGGTAAACTAGTGGAAGGAGATGAATTCCAACGTCACTGGACTAAATTGAAGGTTGGTTTTGAAATCCAACTCTCAGATGTTTAAATGAAGTGTGTGTGTGTGGTGTTCATTTTAAGCTTACATAACATAAAGTGCATCATATAGCAGCAATTAATATTTTCTATATGCCTAAGTACAAAAATACATTTCAATATTCAGAAAGATGCATGAACTACTATGATTTGTATGAGCACATTTTATTTCATGTAGCTATGGCCTCTAGAAGGGCCTCAAAGAAAGCAAACAACATATAATGTCTAGCATGTTGGATTCTAGGGTGAAATTTTTAGTCATAAGCCACTATTCCTAGTAATGCCTAGTGGAAAATTTAAAATAAGATCTAAGATATGCAAAATGCTTAATTCTTTCTTCTCTCATTCTTTCAATTTCTAAACATAAATGTGCTTTAAGTTACCTGTTTTAGACACACAAAAGCAGACAAAAAGCTATAAAAATATTAGATAAGCTTAAACCAACCTTTGATCTAGCTTAGAGAGTTGGTGTTTTGACCTCTGCTACACTCCAGCTCTGGCCGCAGTTGGCCAGAGTTGTTGGTTCTTGGCCGCTGTAGATCAGAGTGGCTAAAGCTCTATTGGCCGTTGTAGCTCAGAGCGGCTAGTTTCTAGCCACTATAGATCAGAGTGGATAGACCTACACATAAAATTAATTTAGCATTCCGATAGCACATGAAAAATTAGTGGATGTCCCACCATGATCACCATCTGTAACGACCCCAGGACGCACACACTATTTTTTTACTCTACTTGCAATGTTATTAAAAACCCAAGATGAAATTGAAGACAATGAAAAAGCATATAACATGGAAATAACAAATATGGATCTCTTTATTTGTATTGAAACTTGGTTACATGTCGATACCTCTTAGGGATACCCATTTCGATACAATAAGGTTACAAATAGGCAAAGAGTACCCCTTTCACGAAGAGGTGGTGCGCTTTCAAAAAGCTTCCCGGTTTCATACAAAAAAGTGTATGAGGGATTACAAATGCCTTCTTCTCCAGGTTTGTTTCCTATAGGTATCCCTTTTGCTCTCATATGTTGCAGATTCTATCCTATGAACCTGTGGTCGTGTAAGCAATGAAACAACAACATACACTTAGATGTCCGAGAATGCCTCCCCGGATGAGGTTGTTAGTACTGAATATAACAAATGAAATCAAATGCAAATTATACTAACTCTATGAATTTGAACGAATGAAATGATGCTATGCTAATGATATGCTAAACAAAATAATGAATCTAATGTCTAAAACCCTAAGCTAATCCTGCGGGCCACTGTCCAAGACAATGGCCGCTAAAGTGACTCGCATTCTCTTTGCTCCAAAGCTATGGACCAAAGCTTGTATCTGATGTTAAAATAATGGTTGCCATGCTCTTCGATCCGTCAGGACTTTATCGTACACGTAATCTCCAAGGGAACTCTCCAAGTATCAAAAGCTCTCCTCAATGACCAAGATTGACAAAAGATGTATATGTCCTCTCTATATGTCTCCTGGTGCTCTTAGGCTTGTACCTTTTATAGTGTGAAACCCTAGGTCTATGTCCAAGCCCTAGAAATTAATTTCTCATGCGTAGTGTGAGTTAGCATGAGAAGCTTTATGTCTTTTCTATGTTTGGAGGTTGGTTATCTAAAATTTAACTGCCAACTTGAGTCTCTTATGTGAACTGGTCATTAGCATGAGAAGCTTTTTATCCCTTTGTTTATGCTTGGAGGTCAGTTAACTCAAGTCTAAATGCAAACTCAAGTCTTATATGTGAACTGGTCGTGAAAATGAATGTAAAGTTAATTTTGCTCACATTTATTGCATGCAGACTGCCACTTTCACCCGTGATTAGACATGCTTGTCGATAAAACTACTTTTAGGGTTTAGCTGCTATCATATACAGTGACTAAGATCTAGTCGTTGTTGTCTACAATGGCTAAGGTCTGACCGCTTTAGCCTTGAGCGGCTATGATTTGGTTGCTCTTGGCTTGAGCGGCTAGGCTTGGATGGCTTGAAAAGGTCCCAAATGAGTGGTGAGAACCACTGTTAATGCTTGGAAAGTCCAAGATTATGTCATATGATCTTATGAATGTGTCTATGTGAGCAGCTCCCCTAAGCATGACATGATTTAGGTATCTACACTGGGATCGCTTGCATCCATGCGAGCTAGATACCCTGTGAGTTGCCAAGAAATGTTGGCCATTTTGTATTCATTGGGAATTTTGTTCAAGACTTTGGGTTCAATTTTTGAATGTAGTGGCAGTATATATTTTACATATTTTTGTGATGTTTTAAATAATTGTACATTTCTGATGCATGTTCAAAAAGTTTCTTTTGAATTTATCTCTATAAAATATTAATGGAGAAATGTTTAAAAGAATGAAGAAGAAGAACTTGGTTAAAATTGCCATTTATTTACGTTCGCACTTGAGGAGACACGAACACCCTATTCGCCTTTAAAAGGGATGAACATGTTTAAAAACTCACAAAGGCAAAAGCACTAAGGCGCAAGATCGCATTCGCCCTAACATTAGGGTGAACACGTCATTCACCCTTCTTAAGAGGCAAATGCACTTAATGGCATTTGGAGGTGCGCATGCCTGAACCATATTACGTTCACCGAGGTTGAGGGTCGAACATCTCGTTTGCCCTTCTCATGGGCGAACCAACATTTTGGTGAATTGGGATCACCTTCGCCCTTCCTAAGGGGTGAACGTCCCATTTGTCCTTTTTAGGGGCGAATGTACTTCCATTATAGTTGCACGTGCGCATTTCAATTTGCAATGGGGTGAAATAGATGTTGAGGCAAAAATAAGTATGGGCAAATGGAAATTTGGTCAAAGATGCTAAGTTTATGCATTTAATTAAGGATACCCTCAGTAACTCTATTTTTTGGATCACGAAGAGGAAGGCGAGAAGAAACAAGTTTTCATGATTTCCAATGTACCAAAGGCACTCTAAAGAATTTAATGTATTTTTTCAATCCACGCACCCTTGCCCGAGTTACAAATTTTCAAAAATTTGTCTTCTCAAGAAGATGGATTTTCAAATAATTCGAGGAGGATTTTGTTGGTTTTGTCTTTGATCTCGGGATATTTTATTCTCCTATGTATTTAATGAAAGAGGTGAAAACCTCTATAAATACTAGACAAATTTCATTGTAAAAGGGGGGTTAGACATTTTGCGAGAGATTTCTCTAAGCTCTCTGCATTAATACAAGGCAACAGATTTCTAAATTTGTGAGTGATCTTGTGTGTGGTTGCTTTCTGCATAGTGTGCTTCTATTTTCATTTTCTCATCTTGTTTGATGTTATGTTTAAATTCTGTCATTGGATTTAAAATTGCTAATAAGAAGGTGAATGTTGGAGTGCCATTTTGATAGTTGCTATGGCCAGATCATGAGCTTGTTCTGTTATGTTTCCTTTTACAAATGCTACTGTGTGCTTGAGTTTTTTCCCTGCTAGTTAGTCTAACATCAGTCTTGCACTTCGACCTGTGGCCATATTTCCCATTTATTTCTACATTTTCCCAATTCCTTTCCTGCATCCTTAGTCTTTTACCAGTTTAGAATTTAGTTTGGGAACCAACCCTCTTTGGATATTGGCATGGAGGACATCTCTTTCCTCTGATATTTCAATGTTGGTCGTATCTAGGGTGCATAAATACAATATTAGCAATTAGATAGATATTTGACCAATAGTGAGGTACTTCCCTTGAGCCGTTAACCAAAAGAAAACTTAAATTTTTGGGATAATACCCTTTAGCCAAATATTACTAACAAGAAACCAAGGATCAAAGAGAACATCAGAGTGGTTGTTAACAATGCTATGCCAGAATGCTGAGCCAAGGGTAGGACTTGGGTTTGTGAGAAAATTACCAGTGTTAACTAAATATTTGGCTGTCAATATTTTAACCCAATTAGCATTATCTTTTTGAACCAATCTCCAATCCTGTTTACCTATCAGTGCTTTGTTTAACATTTTCATTCTTATTAAGCCTAGACCTCCCAACTCTTTCCTACTACACACCTAATCCCATGCCACAAACGAGAACTTCTTCTTCTCCTCAAAACCAGACCAAAGAAATGATCACTAAATTTGTTTAATTTTTTGAATAATCTTTCCTAGAATTTGAAAGAGAGAAATAAAGTACACTGGTATGCTCTACAGAGTAGACTTAACTAGCATAATTTTACCTTCTTGGCTCAAAAGCACCCCTTTCCATCCCACCAATTTTCTTTGAACTCTTTCTACAATTGGTTCCCATAGAGAAGTCTTAATCCCCCTTTTGAAAATTGGTAATCCTAGATAAACTGAAGGAAGGGAGTCAATATCACATCCTAAGATCTTCGCAATTTTCCTCTACCTTATAGGAGGAGTATTCAGGAAGAACACCTTAATTTTTCTCAAACTCACATTCTTCCCAATCGCTCTTTCATAGTCTTGGAGGATTTCTTTGATAGCTCTAGCTTGAGAGATTGAAGATAAAAAGGATAATAATGTATCATCAACAAATTGGTGGTGTGAGATCGGGTCAATGGTAGTTGCAGGTTTGATTCCCACTACTATGTAATTCATCTTCAGAGCTCTTCCCAAAGACTCAACCAATAAAATAAATAGATATGGAGACATAGGATCCCCCTAACAAATGCCTCTATAACTACTAAAGTAACTAGTCGATGATCCATTAACTAAGATTGAGAATTTTTTTGATGATATACAAGCTCTAACCAATCTAATCCAACAAGGCTTGAAATCAAATTTCTCCAGAACTCTAAGTAGAAAGCTCCATGAGACCCGATCGTATGCTTTATGCATATCAAGTTTGAGGAAAGTTCTTGGCCTTCTACTTTTATCTACAAAATGAATCAACTCATGCACTACAATAACACCATCCAAAATTTGTCTGCCTACTACAAATCCAATTTGAGAATGATCAATAATTATTGGAAGGTATACTTTGAGCCTATTCACCATAGTTTTAGTGAGAATTTTATAAAGTGTATTATAGAGGCTAATGGGCTTGAAATAAGAGAAATCTTTAACACCCACTAACTTCGAGATAAGAACTATAAATGATGAGTTTACATTAGTTAAAATTAAATTTGACTCCTAAATTTCCCTCATAGTTGAACAGATGTCACCACCTACGATGGAACAGAACCTTTGAAATAAAATAGAAGGAAAGCCATACATCCTTGGAGCTTTTAGACCACCCATAGAGAAGACAACAACCATAATTTCCTCATCCTAAAAGGGAGAACAAAGTTATTCACTCATATCATCTAAAACTAGGGTAGGGATGTGGTGCAAGAGCCTCTCTTCAACTTGAAGATCCTTATCATCACTAGAGTAGAGTAGGGTTTTGAAAAACTCGACCGCTTCTTTCTTGATTTCTATAATATCCTTCAAGATAACACCATCTGATTTCATAATTTCTCTAACTCTATTATTGCTCCTATGCCTTAAGGTGGACGTGTGAAAGAATTTTATGTTCATATCATCTTCACAAAGCCAAAGGGATCTTGATTTCTGACACCACAAAATTTCTTCATCTGTTAGCACATTATGGAAATTTGCTAACAATTTTCTTTTCTTGTATTTGTCCCCTTCAATAACCTCTCTTGATCCCAAATTTAATTCAATTTCCTTTAATTGTTTAGCCAACTTTTTTTTCCTTTGGAACACATTTCCAAAAATGTACTTGTTCCAAACCTTAAGATTAGCTTTAACAAATTTGAGCTTTGAAGCCACTTGAGAAATAAGTGGGCCCAAAAAACCTCGAGACCACCATTCCAAAATTATGGATTCTAAGCCCTAATGTTGTAGCCACATTACCTCAAACCTGAAGGGTCTAGGAAATAAACTAGATTTTGGGACTTTTTCAAATACCAAAGGATTATGATTGGACCCCACTATGGGGAGAGAGCAAAGGGACGCATCTTCAAACACTAGAAGACCTTCCTTGGAGACTAACATCATATCCAACCTAACCTAAATATTCTTATTTCCTAGATGCTTGTTACTTCAAGTGTATTTAGATCCCTTCAAATCCACATCCATTAGCAAAATCCTCCATACTTTTAGAACCAAAATTACTACCACCCTTTTTATCCGAAGGTTATAATGGGTATTGAAGTCCCCAATGAGAATCCAAACTTCCCCCTTGAAAAAATCTCTCATAGAGCTCAAAGACTCCCACAGAAGATTCTTGTTAGGGGTTGTATTAAAGTGGTATTATTATATACACTATATATTATAAGTTTAATAATTATAATATCAATTAACAAATTATTATGAAATAACAAGTTTTATTTTTTAAATCTAATTAATATGTAGTATTTTGAATGGTGGAATTATAAAGTATTTTAATGAATTAAATAAAATAAATTTAAACAATTATTTTTGTTTCTCTAAATTATGTATAAATAAATATTTTATGGGTTACATGGGACTAAAGTCTCAATGTATTGGTGTTAGCACATATAGCTTGGCAAGATTTGAACCTTAATGTCATATTAAAAATTACATATTTAACCATTTCATGATGTGAAAATAAGATTTTAATATTAATAATAAAATTGCATATAAAATATTATCAAGTAGAATTAGCTCAACTAGTTAGATTCCTCAACATTTCAAGGAGGAAACCTAAGTTCAAATGTACATGGATAATATCTAGGCTTTGTTGTAATACCACTATGTGGTGATGATGTAATATGGATGGGGCCCATTTCAATCCCATATAACCCATAAAAAAAAATTGCATATAAAATATTAATAAACAAGATCATCAAATATTACTTTGAATTTTTTTTTGTAATTGTAATAATAGTAAAATTGTATTTTATATAATAAATTTCAATGTAAAATGACTATTTTTATTTAGATAATATTCAACAATAATTAAACTTATCAAATGACATCAGCTCAATTAATTAAATTCCTAAAATTTCAATGTTCATATCTTTCTAAAAAAATACATGCATATTTGTAAAGATGTTGTAATGTCATTAAACAAGATCATCAAATATTACTTTGAATTTTTTTTTGTAATTGTAATAATAGTAAAATTGTATTTTATATAATAAATTTCAATGTAAAATGACTATTTTTATTTAGATAATATTCAACAATAATTAAACTTATCAAATGACATCAGCTCAATTAATTAAATTCCTAAAATTTCAATGTTCATATCTTTCTAAAAAAATACATGCATATTTGTAAAGATGTTGTAATGTCATTATGATTATGATGTAATATAAGTGAGGTTACATGCATATTTGTAAAGACGTTGTAATGTCATTATGGTTATGATGTAATATAAGTGAGGTCTATTTGAATTCCATTTAACTCAGTAAAAGATATTATAAATAATAATTTACTTTGATTTTTTTTAAGAGGTTGTAAAGCAGGGTATACCAGGAACCATTTTTTCTATGAATTGAACTTGGGTTTTAGTTAAGAGAACCCAACGAATTTTGCCATTGGGGTGTCTCTATCGGTACAATTTACTTTAACTTTTAAATTAAATAATAATTAAAATTAAAATTAAAATGATGTCCAAAAAATGGAATAATTGATATTTCACACCATGACCAAAATTTTTAACTTATTAATAAACATTAAAATTTATCAAATAACATAAATTCAAGTAAATAAAAAATATAAATTTCAATGCATAACTTATTTAATTAAAAAACAGTTTACATAAACTATTAAAAATTAAAAATATAGAATTTTGTTTAAAATATTAATAAAAATTATAATTAAAACAATGTAAAATAACATGCATGATGACCTCTATAATACTGGCCTCTTTCCTACGCTTTTCCTAGTGACCATTAAAATTGAAGTTTAATTAAGTTACCATACCACATGGTATAATAAAATTCTAGATGCCTATGGAAGTGCAATGGACATGGAATGGAACATTAATAAATGATATGAAAATGGTTTTAGCGGCCGAAGTCTGCTTTTATTAGAATGAGAATGAAAAACAACAACAAAAAAGAAAAATTGTTTTCTGTGATGAGTCGTACTAGTTTCTAAATATTTACTAGTAGTAAGTTGTTTCTCTTCTTTATCTCAACGTGCCTTCTCTAAATAATGGAAAGTTTGTTGAGCTAGGAAACGACAGTTTGCATTTGCGAATGTCTACGGTGATAAACGATCTCACCTTTTCTAACAGTAATATAAGAATTTCTATACTTATACATGAGGTTTTGTTTGCAGGTACAGGGTCTCTTGCCTTTCTTCTCACATCCGTCTCTGATATCAAAGACATGGTCCTCTCTGGATTATGATGTCTCCATAGGCCTCCTCTTGAGCAATTCTCGCGTATTTGTTGGAAACTGAAAACCAGCTGTAGCAATCATTTCAACTATTGGCCAATCATTAAGGAAATTAAAACCATCTAAAGCATTATTTTACATATTACCACATTTCTTCTGGTAAAAGAGCCTTGTTGCCTGTCTTCTATCTATTCCCTAAGCAAGTTGGTTCAAAGACTGTTTTGGCGGAGCTCTCGGTGTATTGAAATGTTCTCTAAAATACCTGCATAACTGCACGATGAACCCAAACTTGTTACATTTATAATTGCTATATAGATATTAAAGATGGAAATGGTTATCTTACTCATAAACTTATACTATTTTACTCGACTAAATAAGCCTACACAAACAATTTTACAACAATTCATTTAGCAAGGATCGGTGAGTTAATGGCAGGAGCAGGGTAGCAACAGGAAGGCTAAAATAGAGGATTGGGCCTAGGCCTTGGTTTTGGGGCTGATGATGTGAATATTGGGGTAAGGCAGAATGCAGAAGAATCGGGGAAGCATCCTTTTGATCCAGGAGCTTGCTCTTGGTCACATGTGGTATAGGGGAAGTAGAACTATCTAAACTTACACTTCGATATGCAATTAAAGAAAGGAGAACTTTTCATTCTCGATGATTTGGTGGATCTAACAGTCGTGCAGGGAGAAATGAATCTCGTGGGGAGGTTTTTGGGAGCACGATTGGACCTTGATGTTGTGAGAAAATGGGAAGCGGCTAAATGATGGCCCCAAGGCCACATGGAGATTGTGACAATGTCAAAGAGGTTCTTTATGGTGAAACTTAATTGTAGTGAGGACACCAACCGTATTCTATGCGGCGGCCCATGGTTTTATGGACGTTGAGGGCTCTTTTTGAGCAAGTGGAGCCTAAATTTTGACCCTAAAACTCAATGTTTCACCCAAGCGCCAATTTGAGTGAGGTTGTTGGGTCTGCCCTTTTAGCATTGGAATGAGAAAATATTGGTAGGCATTGTGAAGGAAGTAGGGCATATTATCACCATTGACCCTACAACCCAAGCATGATCATGACTAATATATGCAAGAATCTACATACACACAAACATGGAGAAGGAGCTATCGAGGTCAATAATTTTTTTTCTAAACATGGGGTATGATATCACATTATTGAATATGAAAATGCCTTGGTGAAGTGTGGAAGTTGTAGGAAATTAGGGCATTCAACTAGTGCATGCCCAAATAAAAGGAAATTGACCCAAAAGCGGAAGGTATGGAAAAAGGGAAAAGATTTGAGTGAGAGCTCCAAGCAGACTAAGGAAACTGTGAACCATACTTTGAAAAATAGCCAGGAGGAAATCCTAAACCATAGGGTCAAACCAGGTCAATAGGAGGTTCTCGAGGAGGGTCAAATCTTGGAGGAAATCCAAGAGGTATGTATTCAAAAACCCCCTCCCAAGGAGTTTGAAGTCCCACTATCTAATTCATTTTCCCATTTAGATATTGTTATGCCTAATTCAATTTCCCACAAGCACAATGAAATGAATATTGAAGAAAACATACAATTGATAGTATGTGTTGATTCAAATGAGAAAGACCACCATCCAAATTTAGAGACTATAAATCAAGAGGAGGGTAAACAGACTAAGAATATTGGGGGCTAAAATAACATAGGCCCAAACCCAAGTCAACAGACTAGAAATTAGAAGAAGAAAGGGATTGATGTAGGGGTGGAAAGAAAAAATGGAAGGCCAACTAATCAAGAGATCAAAGAATGAGAGACTATGTCAAAAATTCCAAAAGAAACCCAATCTACTTTAACCTTGGGTTGGGGGAAAAGATTGATTGGGGGGCCTAAGAAATGAGATTGTTATCCTAGAACACAAGGGGACTCAATGCCCTTGCCAAACAAATATTGGTGTATATGTTGAGAAGAGATAAAAATCCTCAGATTATTCTACTCCAAGAAACCAAAGTAGATCAAAAAATAATAGAAGCTATTAAACAATGGATATGGAAGGAGGAAGATTTTGTTGCAAGCACTGCCTTGGGAGCTTTAGGAGGGTTACTTTATTTATGGGACTAGAATAGATTTAAAGGTAGACAGATAGTAAAGTCAGAGAGATTCATCTCAACACTTTTGTATTGCAAGGAAACTGAAAAACAATGGATCCTTACAAATGTTTATGCCCCGAATATTGTAGTGGGGAGAAAACACCTTTGGAACAATCTAAGCCAACTTAGGGAAGCCTTTAGGGGTATTCCTTGGATTCTAGTTGGATATTTCAATTCCCCTTTAAACCCGTTAGATAAAAAAGGAGGTAATCCAACAATATTTGAAGGAATGATAGATTTTGCCCAGTTTATAAATGACAATGAACTCATGGATGTTGATCTTAGAAGGGTAAGATACACATGGAACAACATACATATTGGGGAGCAGCTAATACAAATTAGATTAGATCAGGTTTTGCTATCAAAGGAAGGCCTCCATTCCTTTGGTGATACTACCCTTTCAGCCCTTCCAAAAGTGGGCTTAGATCATAATCCACTCTTATGGGAGACTAAGGCACAAAAAACTCTTCAAGAGCCCTTTTAGGTTTGAGATGATGTGGTTGAGGCATGAGAATCTAGAGATCCAAATTTTTGATTGGTGGAAGATTGATTTCTTGGGGGAGAAAATCTCCCAAGTTGCTAAGAAGCTAAGATATATCAAACAAAATCTCAAGCAATGGAACAGGTTGGTGTTTGGCCATCTCTTCATTAAGAAATTTGAGCTAAAATAGCAACTACAGGACATTGAGATAATGGTGAACAATGATGATTTAACTGCATAATTAAGGGATAGGGAAAGATAGGTGCTTGTTGAGTATCATAATACTTTGGCATGTGAGGAAATTTTTTGGCACCAAAAATCTAGGATCTCTTGGCTTAAAGAGGGAGATTGTAATACAATTTTTTTTCATATTTCAACACTGAGACACATAAGTAGTAACAAGATAAAGGAAATTGTAAGAGAAAATGGCTTAGTTATGGAGAATATGATCAAAAATAGAGAAGCAGTAAACTTCTTTACAAATTAGATTAGTATTATTGACCCTCATAATGAAGCTATGAACTCGATGCTATAGAACATTCCATATTTGGTTACTAATCAGATGAATGATTACCTTTTGAGCCCCTTCAAAGATGAGGAAATCTAGAGAGTTATCTTTGATATGAGTAGGGGAAAAGCCCTCGGGCCTGATGGATTCCCAATAGACTTTTTTCAATATTTTTGGCATATTGTGGGAACAGATATCATAGTAGCAATGAAAGAGGTTTAGAGAACTAAGCATATTCCAAGAGATGTGAACTCAACTTTCTTGGCCCTTATTCCAAAGGTGGTTGGGGCAAGATCCTTCTCTAAATTTCATCCTATAAGTCTCTACAACACTCTATATAAGATCCTTTCCAAAGTACTTGCAAACAGAATTAAGGTGGTCCTTCCATTCATCATCGACCCCCAACAAGGGAGGTTTGTTAAGGGGAGATAAATTTTAGATGACATTATAACCATCCATAAAATCATCCACTCAACTGAAAGAAGTGGTGAGGAGGGCATGCTCCTCAAGTTGGACATGAAAAAAACCTATGATAGAGTGTCATGGGACTTTATTATCAAGGTAATGAGGAATTTTGGATTCCACTAGGAATGGATAGATTTGTTAATAGCCTACTTCACATTAGCCATGCTTTTAGTTATTGTCAATGGAGCAACAACTAGGTATTTCAAAAGCAAGAAAGGCCTTGCTAGGGGGACCCTATATCCCTTTCCTTATTCATCATCTTATCAAAGGCCCTAGGGAGATCCATCTCAAAGGCTATAGAGGAAAAAAAGGTGGAAGGTGTTAGACTTGCTTCAACTCTAAGCCCAATTTTGCATCAACAATTTGTAGACAATACCATCATCACCTCTAGATCGTCAATCTCATAAGAAAAATAACTTAAGATAATCTTAGAGAGGTATGAACAAGCAGCAAGTCAAAAATTCAAATTTCTAAGAGCAAAATCTACTTTTTAAACACCCTTGCTCCTAGATAGGTGTGAATAGCTTGAATCTTTGGTTGTGGGATCGGAGATCTCCCCTCCACATATCTAGGAATGCCTCTTTTTAAGGGGAGAATGATGGAAGACATGTGGAATTTAGTGGTGAAGCATTTTACTAAAAAGTTGACAAAGTGGAGAGGCACCCTTCTAAGTCAAGCAAGGAAGGCTCAATTGATGAAATTCTCTCTACAAAGTATCCATATCTATTTAATGCCCCTTTTTAAGATGCCAACAAAAAATTATGACGGGTTCAAATAGATTCAAAGGACTTTCCTTTGGTCTAGGATAGGATAAAACGCATCTTCCTTTGCTGGCCTAGGAGCATGTCTGTTCAAAAAAGGAGGTAGGGGTTTTGGATTTTAGAAGGCTTAGAAAGATGAACAAATATCTTATGGAAAAGTTGGATTGGAAGTTATCTAGAAATGAGGACATTGGATGGGTCAAAAAAATGTAGGCCAAGTATTTGAGGGATGGTACAAATTTCTTGGAAGAAAGAGACCTTCCTAAGGGGTCAATATTTTGGAATAATCTCCAAGTTATTAGGCCTCTTCTATGGAGTGGCATTTGTTGGAAGATTGGGGTTGGAAATAGAGTCCACTTTTGGAAAGACTTATGGTTGAAGAATGTCCTTTTGAGAGAGGACCCAAAATTTGGTACGTTGAGCAAGATGTTTCGCAGAGGGTTGCACTCATGGTTTAGGATTATATGGTAATGGAGAATGAAAGGAAATTGTGAAGATAAATCAGAGTTGAGGGACTAGATCCAAGAAAAGATCAAGTAGTTATGAAGCTAAACATAATGGTACAAGTATATTTTATGAATAGCCAGGACACTCAAGATACTATGCTATGGAAGAATGAAAAGCAAGGAAACTACATAGTCAAGTCAGGTTATTACGTGCTAGAAGGAGTAGGTCAAGGTTGGATGCCAATTTCTAAAGTATGGATCACTGATTTGACACTAATAATAGTTTTTTTCTATTGGTTATCTATCCATAATAGAGTACTAACAATAGACAATATTATAAAAAGAGGCTTTCAATCCCCTAATAGGTGTAGTATCTATGAGAACATGGAGGAAGATGTTAACCACCTTTTTTTAGAGTGTCTTTTTTTACAGGTGGTGCTAATGAGAATCTTAAACAAATTTTAAGTGTCTTGGGTTCTCTCTAAATGCCTACTAGATCTTTACCTTTAATGGGAAGCCCCCTTCAAAAGCAAAAGACTTAAAATTTTGTGGAAATTTAGTCTACCTCATGCCCTATGGATATTATAGAAAGAACACAATAATCATATTTTCAAAGACAAGAAAACAAGACAGACTCTTCATGGCTAACAAAGCAATCTCTTAACATTCGAGAACTCCAAGATTGTAAACTAAAAGGGAGTGTAGGAACCAAAAAAAATGAAAGCTCCATCGCAACAAATTGAGATTTAGAACCTATTTCTACAATTGTCAATCCTCAAGAGCATAGAGTAAGTGGAAAACACACTTGATGGCAAAGTCATCCTCATCCTCAAACGGTCATTCCTAGAAGCCATGGTGGACTTGGCATTATTAATACCCAACGTCAAGGTTGGGTCCTTTGTGTTAAGTGGGTCATCAGAACCCTCACAGGAAATGAGGCCTAGAAGATTCTCATCTGACACTGTATTAGTGAAGGTTCCCCTTTTGGGCATAAGACATGGAAGGGCATGGGGTTCCCTTCCCTCCTTGTTTCCCATGTGTCTATCAAAGTGTCAAGATCCTTTGTCATTATGAACATTTAGAAAGTTTGGGAGAGTGTTAAACCTTGGCTTAGATGGAATGGATAGAGCTTTTGGCATGGCCTCTCCATTAACCAAATGAATGTTTGGTGGTCACCTATTATCACCTACCAGGGTTTCCCGCTTGCACAAGTTCCCTGGGTTCATGCGTTGAGATTCTTTCGCAAAGGTGTGAGATACATCACTGATTTATTTTCTCATCCTACCAAGTATTGGCTCCCTTGGGATGATTTTAGAGCTAAATTTGGTCTTAATCACTTTGACAAGGATACCTTTGACGTTGTCAAGGTTGGTCTCCCTGACTCTATGTTACACAAGATTTATGTGCTTTCTCAGCGACCTTGGTGGAAGGACTGGAAGTGGTATCTGGACACTCCATTATGAAATTATAAGGCCCAATTGGGGTATGGATGGCTCTCTCCTTGCCTCCCCATGATTGAGAAGCTCAATCAACGATGGAAGGTCTCCTCTCCTCGACCTGTTTGGTTGTGCAGGTTCCAGACCGCTTGGGCTCCTTTCTTGGAGCCCAAACTTTCTTGTTTTGCTTGGAGTATTTTGCATCAAGGAATTCCTATTGGGGAGCATCTACAAAATTTAGGCATCTCCAACCCTTCTTACCCTTTCTATCTTCAATTTGAAGACTTTGTCCATCTTTTTTGGGTTTGTGCTCGTGCTCATTCCCTTTGGGAGTGGCTTTTTTCCTTTTTTAGACTCTATTCCTTTGCCATGTTTGAGTGGAAGCATATCATTTTGGGAGATCCCCCGCCATTACCGGCTATTGTTTTTGAAGTGTGGCACTTGTTTTGTATGGAGACCATGTTCAGTTTATGGAGAGCTAAAAATGATTGTATCTTTGGTAAGTGTACTTCCTCTTTGCACATATCTGCTTTTGGGAAGTTTAATATTATTTCTTCTGTGTATTTTCATATTACAGTTCAGGCTAATAAGGTAGCCATGGAGCTCACTCATCTTCAAGAGCTTATTAAACAGTGGGGATACGCACCGTGCTTAGTAATTCAGGATACTCCTCATAGCAGATTCAGGTCCACACAGCAGTGTCACTTGCTCTCAAACTGCACTCCTATCCCAATTCAAGATGTTTACAGAGATGGTCGTGGCTATGTGACTGTTCCTCTCTCCCCCAACTCCTCAACTTGATGCCTAGGGCAACTTAAGAGTTTATGGCTAGGTTTATGTTCCCGAAACTTCTAGACAGGAGAGGGACTCATTTTCAAATTCTCTAGGCGAAAATCAGGGATGGCTGAAACTCATCAGTTTATTTTGTTGTCCATCAGTTCTGTAAATTATAGATTGTTCTTTTGAATTCCCACTCTATTTTGATAAGGATGATTTTTTTTTTATGACATTAACCACTTGACGTGTTTATCTGCTTTTTGATTTGTTTTAAAAAGTGTATTTTGTTAATTCTTTAATATAATGTTTTTTTACACTAAAAAAAATACAATCCACAACAAGTATAACGACGGTCATTCTTTATGACAACTATAGTCTAAGTCGGCGTACTCCAGACCAACGACAATTCACAACAGCTCCCTCAAACGACAATGTTCTTGTCGACAAGCTTATGACGACACCAAGATCGACCACCAACATACTCCTAGACGACCAGCTTTGTCTATGTCAACAATCTCTAGTTATGATAAAGGCTTTGTCTGTGACGACAAGCAAGGTGTGGGCGCCAAGGTCGACACTTTTTATGTCGACAATCTCTTCGTCAGCGTCGGTGACCTTCAGCTCCAACCGATGAACTTACTCCTTCTAGCCACCTCGTCTCTGACGACATTCTTCCAAGAAGGCTTTATCTTCGTCGGCAGATTTCTTCAACAGTTTATCCACTCTTCTTGACTGCAGTGCCTACAAATATCACTATAGCCTGCAACATGAATTCCTTAAATATATACAAGAATTTCACATAAAAATTTAAACACTAAGGAAATAAATATGAATTCTTAAACATATACAAGAATTTCACAAAGGAATAAATAATTTTATTTATCATTAACACAAATGGCCACTACTTTACATTAGTATGATGTAAGAGAGGTAAGAGGCGGAGATTTGTACCATGATTCTCGTAGCATCATCTGCAAGAGAGGCATGGATACACTGTTAGATTCAACTTCCCTACAAATCCTATAGTAAACAAATAGAATTCTCTAGGTAAAGAAACAGAAAAATACCATATAGATACTTAAACTTCCGATTATAGATAATTACTACTCCTCCTGCTTGCAATTATTTTCAATGAAAATGAAAATATTAAATCCAAGCTTAAGAGTCGTGCTAAAGGTTCTTCAGATAAGATGATCCCTCTTGTGCTTACCCATAAGTATTCCGGAAAGTCTCAGTGCCAGCTGAACCGCTGGGTTAAGAATTTGTTCACTTGCCACAGTAAAAGTCGCAAGAAACGAGTGATTGTGAGTTTCTAAAAAATAGCTGAGAATATTCAAGCATATGTGATAGTGAAGACAATTAAGTTTTAATAAGATGAGCAGAAGAGTATACCAGATCTGGACAATGTGTTCTCTCAATATTTTTCCTGTTGATTTTGGTATGCATCGTAGCAGCAATCCTTTCAAAACACACGTTGTTAAAATTACTAACAGCAACCGTGACAATGTCAATTATAACAAGAAGAGTAAAGAGAGAAAAATATTTATACCAACCATATTTGGCCGAGAGGTGCCTTTCTTGACAACAATTGACGAGAGTAAGACATGATTCACAATCTTCAACCTGTCAAAGACCTCCTCTACTCGAAGCTTATAGTAATGATTATGCCGCGCCCACGTTTACTCTTTAGTCTGACTCTCAAACACCAAACTGAATAGGCCTATTTCTATTTATTTATTTATTATTATTATTATTATTATTATTATTATTATTATTATTATTTATTTTTTTTGTTAGTGTTGTTTTATCATGTGCAGGTGTTGTATGATTTTCCTGTGTTTAATAATGAAACCTTTTGAAAAGTTTATGAAAACTTTTTTTTTTAAGAATCTGTTGAAAAGTTTACGTTTTTTTTTTAGAGTTTAAGTTTTTTTTATATGACCTAGAAGATTCCAGAAGACTAGTAAACCTTAGAAAATTCCATAAGGTTGTTTGGGTGAAAAAATTAGAAATTCTTTTCATTTTGTGATTATAAATGAAAATTGTATGTATGTAACATGGCATGGCAAAGTTCCTCAGAATAATTATATGTTTCTTTGTATTTATTTAGTCCTCCTTTCATTTATTGTTTATATTTTTGCTTACAGTTTTTATTTTGTGTTTGTTTAGCATATGCTTTGTATTTCTTTTTATGGTATCAGAGCACTATAGTGAAAGAGAGGCAGTTGTAGATGCTTTGCTAGTGAATTGTGCTCTCCCTATCTACAACATTGGTTGTTGTGTCTTTATTTTGGAATGCTTCTCAGGGTTCGTGCATTGGTTCACAATTTGAGTGGGAGTAGAGAATGATTCATAGAAAATGAGCAACAAATTGGAGATTGAGAAGTTCAATGGATCGAACTTCACATTGTGGAAGATCAAAAAAGAGGACTTACTGGTGGAAAGGAACTTGTGGGTTGCAGTTAGTGGAAAGCCCACTAGGATGGCACAAGAGGAGTTTAATAAGTTGGATAGAAAAGCAATGGCCCTTATTAGACTGAGTTTAGTAGACTTTGTGATTTTAAATGTGACAGAAGCATAGTCTGCTCAAGATATGTAAAAAAAGTTGGAGAGCATCTATGCTTCTATGTCTATAGTGAACAAGTTAATGTTGCGAAAGAATCTAGAAAAACTCAAGATGAAGGAGAGTGGTAAGTTCTCAGACCACTTGAATGATTTTAATATGCTAATGAAGCAGCTAAACTCCATTGGTGATAAATTGAGTGATGAAGATCAATTTATGTCACTGTTAATCAGTATGTCACTCATGGGAGAATCTTATTATTGCCATAAGTGCTACTTCTGACAAGTTGCAAATGGAGTTAGTGGTTAGCCAGCTGTTGAATGAGGAGACAAGAAGGATATCTACTAGTGAAGCATCCAATTCATATGCCTATTTAGCATGTGGACGCTCAAAGGAAAGAGGAAAAGGCAGATCTAGTGGGAGAAGTAAGTCTAGAGGTAGAGGTAGATCGTCCAGCATAGGAAAGAAAAATTTTAGCAATGTGGAATGCTACTACTATAACAAAAACAGGTATATCAAGTTTCATTGTCCCTTGTTGAAGAAGAAAATTGAAAAGGTAGCAGAAGAAGAGACAGCTGAGAAAGTTGCATATGAAAACTTCATGTTTCTTACTTCTTTATGTTTGTCAATGAAGTGTGTCCTGAAGATTGGATTATAGATTCGGGAGTCTCTTTGCACATGACACCACATCGTGAGTGGTTTTTCAACTATAAAGAGGTAAATGGTGTAAAAGTTTATATTGGTGATAATGCATTTTGTGGTGTAGAAGGAGAAGGTATAGTTCTCATGAGGGATTGAAGTGGAAAAGTTAAGTATTTACAAAAAGTTAGATATGTCCCTCAATTGAGAAGAAATCTTCTCTCAGTTGGACAGTTGGCTAAAAAATGAGTAACAGTTACCTTCTCAGATGAAGGATGCAAGCTCACTAGAGGTGCACTGGTGCTTGCAAAAGGAAAGAAGAAAGGAACTTTGTTCAAATTGTATGTCAACCCTTATGAGAAAAACCATTATAATGCAGCTAAGAAAAATGATGAAGCAAATGTTGGAGATTGTCTTCTTTGGCACATAATACTTGGTCATCTGGGAGAAACTAGCTTGAAGTAGTTGGTCAACAAAGGTATGGTGTATGACCTCAAGGATATCAGCTCCAACACTCTCAGCTTTTGTGAATCCTGTGTGATGGGAAAACAAAAAAGGGTAAGCTTCTCTCCTCACCCACATAGAGCTAAATCTATTTTGAATCTTTTTTATACAGATATTTATGGTCCTATGGATACTCCATCGGTGGTGCTATGTATTTTACCACTTTTATTGATGATCATAACAAAAAATTATGGACTGTATTTTTGAAAAAAAATAATGACATACTTGATCATTTTAAAAGGTTTTTTTGCTAATGTAGAAAGGCAGACAGGTAAGCAACATAATATATTACATAGTGACAATGGAGGAGAATATTGTTCTACTTAATTTGAAGAGTTTTGCACACAAAATGGTATCTTTAGATAAAAGACTACACCTAATTCTCCTTAATATAATGGAGTAGTAGAGAGAATGAATAGAACATTGTTGGAGAATATGAGGAGCTTGTTATTAGATGCAAAGCTCAATAAAGGGTTTTGGGCTTAAGCAATTTCAACTGCCATCTATTTGGTTAATTTATCACCGTGCACTACTTTGAGTGATAAGACACCTGAAGAGGTTTGGAGTGGGAGAAAACCATCTATCTCTCACTTTAGGGTTTTTGGTTGTGAGGCCTTTATGCACATTCCTATTGAAAAGAGGAAAAAATTGGATGAAAAATCTAAGAAATACATTCTTGTCGTTTATGGAGAAGTTGTTGGAACAAAAGGATATAATTATGGATTGATGAACATAGAAATGTTTTTAGTAGAGGTGTGGTTTTTAAGGAAATTAAGACAGTTGGATATATTCAACAACATGAATCACAACAACAGCTGAAAGAGAAGGTTAGTGTGCATGAATGCACTATGTCAGTTCAGCCTTCAAATGAAGCACATGCTTAGCCCCATCAGCCTCAAGAAACAATATCTTTTGATATTTTAGATAGATTTTCTAGTCTACAAAAACCTAGTGAAGATTTGTTTGCTTATATGCTTAAAGAGGTGCATCAACAGGATCAATAAATAATGCAGTCTGATTATCCACCTTGCAGAGAAGAGGTCCAAGAATCAGTGGATTAGACTAGAAGAACTAGAAGAGGAAACATCCTCCCAACAGGCTTCAGGATTATTTTTGTGGATTTATAGTTGCTGGTGATGATCCTCTCGCATTTGAAGATGCCATGAATAGTTCGAAGAAAGAGCATTGGAAGAAGGTCATGCAAGAAGAAATGGATTCAATGAAGAAGAACCATGAATGGGATTTAGTTCAACAACTTGTTGGGAGAAAGATAGTAGGCAGCAAATGGGTTCAGAAAGAAGTGAATGCCTGATGGGTCTGTGGAAAGATACAAGGTCAAATTGGTTGTGAAAGGGTTCTCTCAGATCCCAAGTATTGATTTTTATCAAACATATGCTCCCACTGTGAAGTTATCTTCTATTAGACTTTTGCTTGCATATGTTGCTGCTTTTGATTTAGAAGTTGAACAAATGGATGTTAAAACTGCATTCCTGCATGGATATTTGAAGGAGGAAATATACATGTAGTAGCCTAAAGGTTTTGAAGTATGAGGTGCAGGTGTTGTTTGTAGGTGGAAAAAATCTTCCTACTGATTGAAGTAGTCTCCTAGAGAATGGTACCAAAAGTTTGACAGTTATGTGTTGTAGATTGGATTTTATCGTAACCCTGCAGATCCATGTGTGTATTACAAAATAGAATGTAAAAGTTTTGTAATTTTGGTTCTGTATGTGGATGACATCCTCCTAATTGAAAATAATAAGCAATAGATTTCAAAAACTAAGGAGTTATTTTCAAAGAACTTTGATATGAAGGACTTGGGTCAGGCATGCCATTTCTTGGGCATTAATATTGTCAGAGATTGCAAAAGCAAATAATTATGGCTTTCCCAAAAAGATTACATTAACTAGATTTTAAAAGAATTTGGAATGCAAGATAGTAAACCTGCCAAAACTCCTTTGCAGCATGGAGTTAAATTATTTGCAAAAATATGTCCAACTACAACTGAAGAAAATAAAAGGATGAAGAAAATTCCATATATAGAGGTTGTGGGCTCACTGATGTATGCAATGGTATGTACAAGGCCTGATATTTCTCATGTAGTTGGTATGGTCATCAGATATATATCCAATCCTAGAAAGAAACAATAGACTATTGTAAAAAGAATTGTCATATATTTATAGGGTACAAAAGATCATGTTTTGTGTTGTCTACCCAAGAAGAATGAATATTTTTGTTTGTAGGGATATGTAGATGTATATTGGGCAGGTGACTTGGACAACCATAGGTCAACAAGAGGATATGTCTTCACTTTGTATGGTGGTGTAGTGAGCTGGAGGAGTAAAAGGTAAACTATTGTAGTTTTGTCAAGTATTGAAGCTGAATATATCACTGCAACTAATGCTACAAAAGAAGTTGTTTTGTTGATGAGGTTGTGCAAAGGTTTGCATTTGAATCAAGAATATTTTGAAATAAAATGTGACAACCAAAGTACAATAGCACTTACATATTCTTCATCATTCCATGAAAGGACAAAACACATTGCAGTGAAATATCATTTTTTGGGTGATATGATGGAGTGTGGAATGATCAACCTGATCAAATACAAAACTCAAGAGAATGCGTCAGATGCACTTACTAAGGTTGTCACAATTCAAAAGCACTAATTTTGCAGCAATGAGATTGAGATAAAATATTGTAGAAAAATCCTGCATCAAGTGGGAGTTTGTTATAATGTGCAGGTGCTGCATGATTTTCATGTTTAATGATGGAACCTTCTGGAAATTTCATGGAAACCCATTTTTTGGAGAATCTTCTAGAAATTTCATGTAAACCCCTTTTCTGTAGAATTTGTGTTTTTTTGGTATGATCTAGAAGATTCCAGAAGACTAGTAAACCCTAGAAAATTCCATAAGGTTGTTTGGGTGGAAAAATTAGAAATTCCTTCCATTTTATGACTATAAATGAAAATTGTATGTATGTAACATGACATGGCAGAGTTCCTCTAAATAAATATATGTTTCTCTGTATTTATTGAGTCCTCCTTTCATTTGTTGTTCATATTTTTTCTTGCAGTTTTTATTTTATATTTGTTCAACATATGCTCTGTTTATTCTCTCAATATTTTTTCTATTGATTTTGGTATGCATCTTAGTAGCAATCCTTTCAAAACACACGTTAAAATTACTAACAACAACTGTGACAATGTCAATTATAACAAGAAGAAAAAAAAGAGAAAAATATTTATACCAACCATATTTGGTCGAGAGGTGCCTTTCTTGATAACAATTGACGAGAGTAAGACATGATTCACAATATTCAACCTGTCAAAGACCTCCTCTACTCGAAACTTATAGTATGATTATATCCCTGGCACTCACGTTTACTCTGACTCTCAAAAACCAAACTGAATAGGCCTATTTATTTTAATATGTGAGAAGAGAAGAGGTATCATTCATTTGCAGTTTTGCCTACCAATTTTGATTATCGATACCTCGTTTCTTAACACATGAAAAAATTAAATTTATATAATTTATCATATACATTTGCTCAGTTACGCTTTGTCTTTTATTTGATTTGCATATTTCCAGGGTTTAAATATCACACGTTATTTTCTATTCTTTTTTTTTAAGTCTCGCCTTTTGATTTTAATCATTTTTATGATACCCATCGTGTGTTACATCTCCTTAATTTTGATCCAAAAGTGAAGATTGTATTTGGTATTTGAGTCTTAATCTAAAAGAAATAATATGTCACACAATAAACAATTTAGTTTGGATTTTCTTATTTTTTTGAGTGAAAAGTTTAAAATTTGTATTAAAAAAATACTTATTACATTATTTTCTTGGTAACCTGCCTCTCTTGGCCAGTGCTAAGATGCAAATCTGCTTCTACTTTCTATCTCTGCAAATCCTTCTGATCATGGTGATCATAAGGGGTTTTCTCCAATTCCTGCTCTGCTCTCCTTTATCTCCCTTAGGCTTATCTATTGCTTCAAATTTGTTTTTCTCTGCACTATGTAACCCATAAATAGATACATATAATAGCGCACAATTATACTTCTCATCCACCTTTGGTACAATTTGTTTTTCTTCATCTTCATGTACTTCTTGTGTTGTCCATGTATGAGTTGTCCCCAGCCTCAATTTTTTTCTAAATTTCTTCCTCCTCTATGTGTATTTGAGAGGCCTCCATATTTTTTGCATCAATAGTTTCAAGCTTATATTTTTTTTAAAGAATTTAAAAATTTTATATTAAAACAAAGATCACTTATAAGTTGGGATGCGACTCCTCTTAACCTTAGTCTATAAAAACACATGTTTACTACAGTAAAAGAAGATATGCATTTGAACCAAATCTCCTAAAACATATTTCTACAAGGGCTTTCCACCTATTTACAATAGTAAAATAAGATCTGCATTGGAGCTAAATCTCCTAAACCATATTTCTACACTGGTTGTTCAAATTAGCCAAATACTGGATTTTCTCACCAACCTATCTAATTCTCTCATCTTCAATAGCCATGCCATTGTACCACTAAACCCCTACCTCCTTCTCGGTACCTATATTAGCCAAGAATTCTACCACTTTATTCAGAGATCTACCCATATAAATCAAAATCACATCATCTAATTCCCTCCACAACTCCTTAATTTGGGTAACTAGAATCCTCAACCTCCATGTATCCAAAGAAAAGTTTCTCATGCAATCCAAAGCTCCTACCAAGATTTGAGAATATAATTATATGGTTATCCTCCTATAACCTTTTCTTACCACCTAGACAAAATCATATTTAATAGCTAATGCTTTTGCTTTATTTTTGTGGTCCTACCTAGGCCCTACAGTTTTCAATACAACATTGTCCCAACATGATTCCTATAGATCACTCCAATTCCAGCTCTACCCAAATTGCCTTTTATAGTTCCACCAGTATTAATTTTAATCTAACCTTTTGGGGATGTTTTTCAACTATCTTCATCTTATCCCTCCTACACTTTAGCTTTCTTCTCCATCATCCCTATATCAGCCTAAGTTTCCTCTATAGCATACACTGTCATGGTTTATCTGACTTTGCTTCAAATGACCTATCAGACACCATCCAATGATGAAAATTTTTCTCTAAAAATTTTACCATTTCTCTCCAACCACACTTGCCACCAAATAAAGCTTAATCCAAGCTTCCACCTAATACGAAGAGCTTCACATTTAAATTAGCCCCTCTTCCATATTTTCCAAATATCAATTTGATGCAAGTCATCATTGGTTCATATTTTATAAGCTAAAAATCATCACTCCCAAATTTAACATGTGAACATGTACTCAAACATCAAGTGGTCAATTTTTTCCTCACTTTTATACCATAAAACACATTGGGATGGGCCAATGATTCCCCTATGTCTCGAATTATCAAAAATAAGAATTCCATTGTGCATAAATTGTCGAGCAAAGAAGTTTACTTTTGTCCAGCCCTTAGACTGCCAAATCTTTCTCAAATCCTTAACTTGATATGTATGAGGAGGACATTCTAGAAGTATATATTCATACCCATCCTTAACTATCTAGACCTAAGGCTCCCATAGCCCCAAGCTAATTCATCCTCCTCGTTTCTACCTATGAGAAATATTTTTGCCAAGATTTTCATCATGATGGGTGTCAATTTCGAAGGGATTAGAATTGGCCACTCACCCAACTTCTTAAATTGCTTAAACCTATAATCCTCTAGCTAAATAGTGTTGAAATAACTTCAAATATTGATCCAACCCCTACTTTCTATAGTTTTCTTATCAGTTGCAATTTTAAAAATTCAAAAAGGATAGGTGGATATTGATCCCATGAATATATCCAAAATTATACCTTCTCCTCTCTCCTTGCTTTTCAAAATAATCCATATTTCACTACATGAGATCCTATATTTAGAGACCGCCACACTAGGGACCCATTACAATACAAAAGGAAATGACTCACCGCATTTGGATTCACCTACCCCAAATATTTACTAGTTAAAATTCTACTCAATAAAGAAGTTTGTTGGGAGATCCACCTCCAGTAAAGCTTTCTATTCAAAGCTTTATTATTAACTCTGATCTCCTAAGTTCCAAACCTCCCTTTTCCTTGGGTTGGCTTACTTTCTTCCAACCTATCTCCTTCTACTCCTTCCCATTAAAACTTTCTAGTCATCTTGTCTAAATATTTCCATATGGTATGTGGGGTAGCAAGGATAGAAAATTTATAAATTGACATGGTTTGAATGACTGACTATAAAAAATTTAATCTACCCCTAAATTTAAACCATTTGTGAGACCAATGGTTAATTCTTTCTTTGATATAGCCCAAAATATTCCTCCAGATAGCTATCTTTGATTTTTAAAATTGCAAGGGGACCTCTAAATAGAGCATGGGGAGAGAATTCCTCATGAATCCTAAGATCTCTAAAATTATGTCCTAAAGCCTTTGATCAATTTTAAAGGTCACTTTGGATTTCTTATTGTTGATGACTTGGTTTTTGACCCTAAGGTAAACATTAAGAATTTAATGATCATTGTTGCTTCCCTAAGGTTGGCCACTCCCACCAATCATGTGTCATCCACAAACTATAGGTGAGTCAAAACCTTATCACCCATCTTGATACCTATTAGCAAACCCTATTTTATTCTTCTTAATATGAGTCTACCCAAGCCTTCAACCAATATAAGAAAAATATAAGGGAAACAAAGGTCTCTGTGATGAAGGCCTCGAGTGGCTCTAAACTATTGTGAGGGAAGACCTTTGATTAACATTGAGTATGTTAGAGTGGAGATGCATCTCATGACCCATTCTATCAAATATTGAGAGAAGTCAAAGGCTACCATCATCCTTAACAATAAGCTCCACTCCACCTAATCATATGCCTTTGACATATCCAATTTTTGTAGATTTTTGCATTGAGTGGATTGCCAATTGTTTGCATTGAGTGGATTACCTCCTAAGCTAGAACCACACCATCCAAGATTTATCTGCCCTCTATAAAACTCTTTTGGTTCAAGGAGATAATATTATCTATGAGAGGTTTTATCCACTCATCCATTACCTTCATGATTATTTTATATATGACATTGCATAAGACAATAGGTCTATAATCTAAAATATGCACCCCTCCTCCCCATTTGGAATTTAGGCAATGAATGTTTGATTTAATGCCTTAAGCATTATTTTACTACATCTAGACTCCTCTATAATAGCCATTACATCCTCCTCCAAGTTGTCCTAGAAGGTCTAAAAAAACTTGATTAAAAATTTATATAGACCTGGCATTTTTCTTGTACTCATTTCAAAAACTACCTTCTTCAAATACTCTCTATCAATAAGTTAAGCAGGGCCTAATTTTATTCTTTAGATATGATAGAGGGTATGACAACAAGAAATTCTTTCTAAGCCTATTCATCTTGCAACATACCTTAAATAATTTAGCAAAGTAATCTATTAAATAGAAATGCATACTTGGGATCATATCAAAGGATATCTTGTTCTCACCTTGAAGAGTTTCCATCTTCTTCGTTTGTCTCCTAGCATAAGCAGTCCAATGGAAACAATTGGTGTTTCTATCACTTTCCAAGTGGTTCTTGCTCTTTAATTCTCAATAGATCTATTGGTTTTCAATGTTCTCAACCACTTCATGCAATTCATTATCCTCTCCTTTGAGCTACTTTGTCATTGTTCCTTCCCTAAAGAGTTTTTACACCTCATCCCATATGACCACCAATGGAGCTCTTTGTGTTGGAGAATTACATTATTTGGTACATAAAAATGTTCCCCCATCATACAATTATAAATATGTAATAGATTAGGGAGTGATTCTATAGTTTAAGAGTGTGATTTATATTTCCCCTTTATGTATGTCTATGTGTAGGATGTACACTATTGTCATGTAATTATGTGTGCAAGTACAAAAAACGAGAATGTGCACAAGTGTCATGTAATAGAGTGTGTAGGAGTGTGCAATGTGTCATATAGTAAAGTGTGCAAGTGTCATAGAATAAAGTGTGCAAGAGTAAATAGAGAGTCAAGAGTCATGTATACAAGTGGCAAGATGAGAAGCCAAAAGATATGAGAGGATTTGTCTTATGCACATAATAGGAAAAGATGCATCCCCCAGATATGTGAGGAGAGCAATAGTCAAGTATTGAAGAGGTATCTTTGTAAAGCTATATTATGGAGACAAGGCTCCATGTAATGTATTATTGAAGTATCTGAAATAATATTCAAACATTAATAATATTAAATCTTGTATGCATATTTTGAGCAATTATATTATAATTTTTCTTCATATTATTTTGAATGATATTGGCCAATTTGTTCATATTATTGTTATTTTCATGAATGTTATGTTCTTTATTTGGCCATTTAATATAGTGATTGCTCTTATATTTGAGACTACTCAAGATCCTAGATATTGGAACCTATGATAATCTGGCTAAAAATCCAATAGTGGTATCAAAACCACCACCTTACTCTATCTCTTTTTGGAAGAGTCATATTTAGAGCTACTTTGAGCAGTCTTTATTGCTAGCATCAGAAAAAAAGTTTCTAGTATGAATTTGAAATTGAAGTTTTTTAAGAGCTTGAAAATTTGAAGAGCTTTTAAGGCTTATATGATATTTTGAGTTCAACTCAAAATTATTGATTTGAATGCTACTTGAATTTTTTGGGATTGATATTATCCTAAAATTATAAAACTGAATATTAACGTTGAGATATTAAGCAGAAAGAATAGTAGGGTTGAAGACAACAAGAGAAGTCTTTGACTGCTTAAAGAGGACAACTACAGAGCTGCCAAGGACCATTTGGTTTGATTCATCTAAATTTGTCCATTACATTGATAGTCTTTGTCAACAAAGAAAATATATTCTTCTAGAGAAGGAAGATAAGATAGAGTGGAAAAGTCATTAGATAAGAAGAAACATAATAGTAGAGTGGTCAAAGCCGCCTGAGAAGAATATATCAATATTCAAGAAGACGTTGAGGTAATTAGCATTGAAGAGCCAACATAGGATAAAGTTAGACAAGTACGGGGACAATCAAAGTCACCCAAATTCATAAAGGATTCTCTATAAAAAGAGAACCATATTTGAGTGGTTTAAATCCACCAAAAAGAATATAGAATCAAAAGCAAAGTAATCGATATTTGAAAGCCAAAATAAAAGAAAATAAAAAGAAGGAAAAATATAAGCCATCCAAGTTAGCCAACAAAACATTAATGTCAACTGTGAGCCAAGGAAAGAGCAAAAGCCAAAGAATTCAAGCCATTTCTGTTGTATAAAGTAGTAGCATCACCATTGAAAGAGGTGTGAAATAAAATCTCCCCATTTATATTGCTAAAGATGATAAAAAGAAAGAAACATTGCTATTGAAGAAGGTGTGAGAGAATGTCTCTGATTGTTGCATTGAGAGAAAATATTTTAAGGAAAACCATATGACATTTCAAAAAGAAATCATAGTGCATTGGAATTTGAAGCACCCAAGTGGAGAGTAAGTAGAATAACAAGCCATAACATATGTGCCATAGTAACATTCGTTGCATTCAGAGAAGCCTCTACCAAGTGGATGGAAATGAAGCGCTAATATATTGTAAGGAACATTAACTTAACACAAATATTTTAGGCACTCATTTCAAGGAAATGATATAAGGTGCTCATTCTGATATTTGCATTTATTTGAAAATTTAATTGGAGTTATAAGGCACCCATATTGAAATTTGAAATTAAAAATTTAAATTTAGAATAGTATGGAGTGATAAAGATATTTGATATTTAAATTGACTTCTATATTTTTTGAAAGGTTAAAAATTGAAAAACTAAATTTTGGTTAATTAGGGAGTCAAAAGGAATGCTACATTTAATAGAATTCATTTAATTTTTTGAAAATTGATATTTTTGATAAATTAAATTTTGGAGAGATAAGGAAGTCTACTCCAAAAATAAAATTTTGAATTATTGCAATTGAATTAAAATTTGCTTTGAAGAATTTAAGTGATTGCAGATCTAAAGAATTAAATTTGCAAAATTATATCCATTTATGTAAAGGAGTTGGAGAGCAAGTGGGTAGTTAAAACTCTCTGGTTATCAAGAGGGCCTAGGTTCAAATCTCTCCCCTCACATGTTGCGAATATGTTATATATAAAAAAAAAAATTCCTCATCAAAACAGAAAAAAAAATCTTTGAGAGGGGAGGGCTCTGGTCCCTCCCTTGCTCCCCCTCCCATGGCTCCTGGTTCCTGCCCAGTCCCTAGCTCAACCCAGGTCATCCCTCCCGGGGAGTGGTTGTTTGCAGATGATCTCCTGGGGGGAGATCCTTCTCCACTATCTGTGCCCCTCCCGGTCGGCTAGGGTTTCCTTGGTTGTTTTTTCAGACTGGTGCTTACCAGGGATCCCTGTTTGGTTGGGGATCCCTTCCCTTTTTCCCTCAGGCTTCCCCCTGGGGTTTTTTGTAGGTTATTCGCGTGGATCTGGTCCCCTGCGTTTCTCGGTGCGGTGGAGGTGACGGTTTAGGGTTTGGACAGCTTCCCCCTTTTTCTTGTGAATCCTCGACGAGCTCTGTGCTTAGACAGGAGTCTTGGTCCCTGCTACTGGGATCCTCTTCTTTTTTCCCGAGGCGGGTTCCTTGTGGTGCAACTCTCTGGTCACTTCCTGATGGGCTAGATCCTCTCTGTGCTGGTTGTCGGCTTCCTGCAGGATGGCTCTCGTTGAACGAAATATTTTCCCGATGGGCGGGATGGTTTCTCCATAAGGCGGGATCCGCCAAATCCGCCAGTTTTCCCGCGAGGCGGGATCCTTTCTTTTCTGCTAGTTTCTCGGATGGCGGGATTTCCCTGTTGCTTCCCGCTAGGCGGGACTATTTGTGGTGGTTTTGACTGCTTCCCGCAAGGCAGGATTTTATTGTAACAGTTTTTCTTTGCTTCCTGCTCGGCGGGATCTTCTCGATGGTGGTTTTTGGCTACTCCCCGCTGGGCGGGATCTCCAAAACTACTTTCTTTCTTATTTGTTTGTTTCCCGCTGAGAGGGATTGTTTCATGCTTACTGTTACCGCTGGGTGGGATTTCTGTTTTGGTGTTCAGTTTCAAGGGATTGATGCCCTAGGCCCATTGCTTATGTAATCAAGTTTTTTTAGGGGTTACGATTTCTGTAATAGGCTTATACATAAAGCCAGGAGGCATGATGCAAGGCTGATTTTGTACATAAGGTTTTGGGATCCTCTATAAAAACCCGTTTTTAATCTACTATAATAATTACCAAAAAAAATTTGCAAAATTATGAATTTGGAGGGATAAGGTTTTCTACTCCAAAAGAAATGTTTTGAATTTGAAGATTGAATGCAAAAATATTTTGAATATTGATGATTAAATTATAATTTTTTTAAAAGTTTGTTGATTTGAAAATTTGAAGATTAAAAAATAAATATTGATCGATTGCATTTAACTTTGGAGCTATATAGGTTTCTACACCAAAGGAATTGATTGAAAAAATTGCAAATTGTTTATTTTCTTATTAAATTACAAACTTGATAAATTGAAATTGATATTTTGGGAGCCATAAGATTTTCTACTTCAAAGGAATTAATTGCAAATTACTTATTCTTGAATATTGAATTTACACATAGGAAATTTTCTTTTTTTGGAGAAATAAGGATTACAACTTCAAAAGAAATTAAAACTTTGACATCATGGATAGAATCCAAACGAAAAGGAGTTTGAAAAATGTAAATAAAGTTAAAAACAGCACATCACCAGAAAATTTGCAGTTCATTTATGAGGAGAATAAATATAAAATCTCTTTTATTATGCATCACTATTTACATTGTTTTCTCAAGAATACTAATGATCATGAATACAAAGTTTTGGCTAAAAAAAATATTTTAAAAGCATGTGCAATGAAACACAATTATTGCAATAGACTTGGACATGAAAATTCAGAATGATGGAATCTATTTCTATGTAAATTCTAAGGGAGAAATAAGTATCCTTCAAAACTATGTTGGCACAAAGAAGTTAATTATAGTGAAAATTTTGAAAATTTTCTAACGAGGTTGGACAAATTTTTTAAAGACTTATTTTTAAGACAATTCCAAAAATTACCAGAGATGTAGCAGAATGGTCCCAATGAAAATTGAAGAAGACCACAAAGAATAATCTAAAGAAATCCATGGAAAAGATCCTTAAGATCATAACAAAGACAAAATAACTAAAGAAAGAAGATGAAGATAAATATTGAATACTAAAGTCTTTAATAATAAAATAATGTAATAAGGGGGGTGTTGGAGAATATTATATGATATGGAACATGCTAATGTACTCCTATGGTACCTTATGATACAATTGTAAATATATAATAGATTAGGGAGTGAGTATATATTTTAGGAGTGTGATTTATATTTTCCCTTTATGTATGTGTCCATGTGCAGGATGTACACAAGTGTCATGTAATAGAGTCTGCAAGAGCATGCAATGTATCATATAGTAAAGTGTACAAGTGTCATAGAAAATGTGTACAAGAGTAAATAGAGAGTCAAGAGTCATGTATACAAGTGGCAAGATGAGAAGCCAAAATACATGAGAGGATTTATCTTATGCATGGAATAGGAAAATATGCATCTCTTGGATATGTGAGGAGAGCAATAGTCAAGTATTGAAGAGTCATCTTTGTAAGGCTATATTATGGAGACAAAGCTCCATGTAATGTATTATCGAAGTATCTCAAATAACATTCAAGCATTAATAATATTGAAGCTTATATGCATATTTTGAGCAATATACTATAAGTTTTTTTCATATTATTGCATGAATGATATTGGCCATTTTATTCATATTATTTATATTTTCATAAATATTATGTTTTTTATTTTGGCCATTTAATATAGTGATTAATATTATATTTGAGAATACTCATGATCGTAGATATTAGGACCTATGATAATTTGGCTAAAAATCCAACACTTTGGGCTTAGAAGTCCAACTTGTTAGTTCACCTCTATTATTTTAGTTGATCCTTAACATAATGAAGCTACTTGTGAAATATAAACATTGTTGTCGCATATGTCGATTGTCCCTCTTCCCACCACCGTGGGATTTTCTTCTAAAGTTCCTCCTTTTGTAACCAAAAGTATTCAAATCTAAATAGTTTATATTGTTACCCTATTTTGATCCCCCCTCCAACAGAAAGGGGAAGTGATCTAATATTGGAGCCTCTAAAATCTAAAATTTTAGATTTCATTTTATAAATACCTTCTCTAAAACCAAAAAATGGTATAACTTCACCTTCTTGCTATGTAGATCACTCCTCTTATTAGTCTAAGTATATTTGGTTCCATGATATTTAATATCCACCAAGTGTAATGCATGGACCTAGGCAATCATAAGTTGATTCTTTGGATCCAAAATTGGAGTTCCCATTCCTGATCTATGGATGATACCCAATAACAATCTAGTCAACTCCTCCCTCAACACTCTCATATTATGCATCACTTTCCATTGATGAATCTAATCATCTAGGTTTTGAGCCCCATAGAAATTTATGATCAAGACCTACTTAGCTATCACATTATTCCTAAAATGCAATGTGAGGGCACCCCTCCAAGCTATATGTTCTATAGTTATCCATTCAAGAGATTTCCAAAAGGTAACTATACCCCGTGAGACTCCTTGGGTAACCAGTTCCATATGACCAACACCCCTCCAAAGTATATTTACTATTTTATACATGAGATCCAGTGATATTTTTGTCTCTGGGATAAGCAAAAAATCTATTTTACTTTTCTCTAAGAGTCTTTGAACAACAAATTGATGGGTTTTTTTGTTTAAATCATTGGTCCTAATATTTTATAATTGTATAATCATTGGTTACCTTTAGAACAATAAGATTCTATTGACCTCACCAATCCCCCAGTGACCAATTTGTCTTCTTGAGATTCTATCAATTCCTTATTTGATTTCTTATCCACTCCTTGAGAGCTGAAATTCTTTGATCTCTTCTCCACCTAGCTTATCCCTAGATTTAGCTTTTCTTTGTTCTTTTTTGCCACACCCATGATGATATCCTTTATTATATATTGCTCTTGCTTATACATTATCAATACCCCTACAATATTTGGTTGTGGTAGCTCACTGTGCTTTATTACCTGCTCTAGGATAGGAGGATCTAAAAGAGGGGCTTGAACATGGTTGTTATTATTTCTATTATTCTCATCCACTCCTTCTATGAGTTCTTCCTACTTCTCTAGTGTCTTGAATATCTCATACCTATTTGAGGGCTTGGGATGGGTTTGATCTTTATCATTTTTGTTTCCTTCTCCATTTTTTAGGTTATTCAAAACCATCTCCCTACGCTTCTCCTCCCTAAGAAATGTTGGTTGCTTCTTGATTGACTATAGACTTACCCTCCTTCAAAATATTTGATATTCCTAGAGGAACCCCCATTTTTGTGATCATATTATTTGGGAAGGACTAGGACAAATACCCATATTTGTGGTAAAATCTACATGTAAATGGCAGTGCTTCATAAAATAATTGTTGAATCCAATATAGTCTTACAAGTTCTAGTTCCACCTTTGTTGGGAAAGACTAGCTAAGATCCATTTCAATACATAATCTAGCATAAATGGTTGTGTTTCCTTCCATTGTGTATCTAGAGACACCCAAATATCTTCCAAGGAAATTACTAATGATTTCTAATAGTTGCTCACTCTAGAACTCTATTGTGAGTGCATACAAACAAAACCAAATTGGGACAATAGTGGGTTCAATTTGAGGATCGAATCCCACTCTCCAAGGCTAAACAAATAATCTTGTTAGACCATGAATCCTCTTTTTTATTTGAATGCCCAATTTCTATCGACAAGTGAGGAAGAAATAACAATAAAATATCATTTACTAATAAACCATAAAGAATACTCACCAAGAGGCTCCCAGTTCTACTAAATCCATGAATGCAAAAAATTTAGGGTAGGATGAATACCTATGAATTTATAGATCAGGTCATTATTGGCTCTATATAAGACCATTTCTTCTACTTTACTCTGCTCAATTATGATCTTTGGCCTTTGAGATGTTGATATTTTTTCCACAACCACAAAAAGTATTTTCAGTGCAGTTTTTTATGCTTCTTTAGTTTTTGTTGGATATTTTTTCCTTCAACAAATGTACAAATAAACTTTGTCTATCTAAGAGAGGATCTAGAAGTGTCCCCATTGGGCCCTCCTAGGGTAGCATTCTCATATTTGATTCTATAGCAACCAAAAATTGCTTCATCTACCTGGTCAATGCCCTAGTTTTCCCTTCTAAAGCTCAACCTATCTTTGTGAACAAAAAAATCCTAATTATAATGTTAATGATTAAAATAAAATATTTGTATAAAAACTCGGCCAACAAAGAAACTATCAAAGTAGGATTAAATCTTTTATTACATGAGTTATATTTACTCATTAGATATCTCTTAAGGAGAATAATGTATCCAAGTTTAATCAAAAGAAGCACAAGAACATGAAATTGTTTACCACTATTTCACCTTGCTCAACCCCAAAAAGATTAGGATTTTTTTCAATACAGTGCGATGATGTTAGGTTAGCATTTGCATAAATTTTATATTAATATTTGTATAAAATTTTCAAGTTTGGATAGGAATATTGTTTGAGATGTTTAGAACATGTAACTCAAAGCTTACTTGTAATACATTTCAAATTATTTTGTTCTTTATTTTTGGAATAAATACATTTAAAATGTATTTTTTTAATATGGTTGGAGAAGGGGTATTGAAAGGTCCCCCAATATTTTACAAGAGAGTCAAATAAGCTTAGAGTTGCAGTATAATAGAAAAACATCTATGCAAATCAAAATAGCTATGAACCAAAATAGCTTAAAATATTCTAAGTCACAACCACTCAAAACATTCTGTCATGACTACAAACATACACCAACAACAGACTAGAAGCACCACCCCATAATTGAGTAACAAAACACCTCCTACAGGAAGGAAGGAAACTAAGCATGTGAAAGACGTCTGTTAACCATCTATGTTTGGTTCAGTTGGCCACCCATTTTGCACCTTTGCACACTCCAAACACTGGCTAGCCTCTACACTACAAGATGCTTCACCCCCCACTATACTTAACACTCCACACATAGGAAAAATAAATAAGGTGGTGGTTTCCCATATCATATAATAATACTCCAGCTAAGATTTTCCTCCCACTACATCCAATCTCATGTGCCCTTCCATCCTATCACATAGATTAGAGATTGTTTCCATGATATTGAGGTATATTTTTGTGTGCATGGAGATCTACTTGGCTTCCTCTTGAGGCCTGTGGGTATACCATAGATTGAATTTGAGTTCGAATAACACACAGATTATAGGAAAAAATAGATCTAGCCCAAAATTTAACATATTTATTTCCTTGTATGCTAAGAACTAATCTAAAATGGAAATGTGTTTCATCTATGTTTTGTATCCCTAACATGTTATTACATATCCCTATACACCCTTTCATCCCCTATTGGATTGCTCATTCAAATTTGTCTAGGTATTTGGGTACATACCCCCAAAGGCCACCTCTAGGTTTGTTCCAAACTTTCTTTGTCTTCATCTATAATATTTATGAGCTATTTGGAAAAATCCCTCTCTCAAACACTGAGTCCCTCTTGTTGGAATACCAAATTTTCCATAAAATCTACCCCTCTATTCCCTTTTATGTAGATGTGAACAAACTCCACCTTTTCTAAGACTCTAATCTTCTATCTAGCCCCTTCTATCAAATTAACAATGCTCTAGCTTACCTCAAAATTCTCCTGTGTGTTTTTAATTATATTAAAAATTACCTTCTAGGGTCAATTTCTTGACTTATAAGTATGATAACAAGTTGATTCCCATAAACAGAGATCTAGCCTTCACAACATGGCTAGATTGATCCCCTAGGGCCTCTACATAAGCCAATACTATATCACCTCTTTCATCCCTAAATATGCCTCCAGCCCCTACCAATCTCGAGTTCCCTTTGGTAGCCCCATCAAAGTTTAGTTTAAGCCAATTTACTGGGGGGTTTCCACTTAATATGTGCTCTCAAGATACTCAAGGGAGGATTGACAATTGTAGAAACAGGTTCTAGATCCCAATTTTTTGCTATGGAGCTTTCATTTTCTGGTTCCCGCACTTCCTTCCAGTTTACAATCTTGGAGTTCTCCAAGGTTAAAGAGATTGCTCTGTTAGCCATGGAGAGACTGTCTCATTTCTTGTCTTTGAAAATATGATTATTGTGTTCTTTCCATAATCCCCAAAGGTATGAGCTAGACTAAATTTCCACAAAATTTTATGTCTCTTGCTTTTGAATGGGACTTCCCACTAAATGCAAAGATCTGGTAGGCATTTAGGGAGAACCTAAGATACTTGAATTTTTTTTAAGATTATTATTAGCACCTCTTGAGAAAAATGGCACTCTAAAAAAATATGGTTAACATCTTCTTCCATGTTCTCATAGATATTACACCTGTTGGGGAATTGAAAACCTCTTTTTATAAGATTGTCCATCGTTAGTATTCTATTTTGGGCAAATAACCAGTAGAAAAAAGCTATTTTTAGTGTCAAATATTTGATCCATACTTTAGAAATCAACATCCAACCTTGACCTTCTCCTCTATAACCTAACTTGACTATGTAGTTTCCTTGATTTTCATTCTTCCATAACAAAGTACCTTGAGTGTCCTGGTTGTTCAAAAAATATACTTGTACCATTCCGTTTAGTTTCCTGACTACTTGAAATTTTCTTGGATCTAGTCCCTCAACTGTGATTTGTCTCCATAGTTTCCTTCCATTCTCCATTACCATATAATCCTAAACCTTGGGTCCAAACTTCTATGAAATATCCTACTCGAGAGCACCAAATTTTGGGTCCTCTCTCAAAGGGACTTTCTTTAGACATGAGTATTTCCAAAATTTGACTCTGTTTTCAACCCCAATATTCTAATGAATTCCACCTTGTATAAGAGACCTAATAACTTGGATATTATTCCAAACATTTGATCCCTTAGGGAGGTCTCTTTCATCCAAGAAGTTTGTACCATCCCTCAAATACTTGGCCTAAAGAATTTTGACCCATCCAATATCCTCATTTTTGGTTAACTTCCAACCCATCTTTCCCATCAAATATTGGTTCATCTTTCTAAGCCTTATAAAACCCAAAATCTCTACCTCCTTTTTTAAAAAGACATGGTCATAGGCCACCAAAGTAAGATAATTTTTATCCTTTGTCCTAGACCAAAGCTTTGAATCTGTTTGATTCAATCACAAATTTTTGTTGGCATCTTAAAAAGGGATATAAAATAGATAGGGATATTTTGTAGATAAGATTTCACTAATTGAGCCTTCTCTTCTTAACTTAGAAGGTTTCCTCTCCATCCTATCAACTTTTTAGTAAAATACTCCACCACTAGATTCCACATATCTTCCATTATTCTCCTCTTAAAAAGAGTCATTTCCAGATATGTGGAGGGGAGATCTCTGATACCACAACCAAAGATTCAAGCTATTTGCACCTGTATAGGAGCAAGAGTGTTTAAAAATTATATTTTGTTCTTATAAAATTTGACTTTCTAACCTGTTTCTTGTTCATACCTCTCCAAGATTGTCTTAAGTTATTTTTCTTATGGGATTGATGATCTTGAGGTAATGATGGTATCGTCTATAAAATTTTGATGCAAAATTGGGCTTAGATTTGAAGTAGCTCTAACACCTTCCACCTTTATTTCCTCTATAGCCTTTGAGATGGATATCTCGAGGGCCTCTACTAAGATGATGACCAAGTAATGGGATATAGGGTCCCCTTAGTGGAGGCCTTTCTTGCTTTTGAAATACCCAGTCGCTAATCCATTGATAATAACTAAAAATATGGTTGATGTGAAGCAGGTTGTCAACAAATCTATCCATTCCTGGTGGAATCCAAAATTTTCCATTAGCTTAATAAGAAAATCCCATGACACTCTGTCATAGGCTTTGTTCATGTCCAACTTGAGGAGCATGCCTTCCTCACCACTTCTCTCAATTGAGTGGATGATTTCATGGATGGTTATAATGCCATCTAAAATTTTTCACCCCTTAACAAACCCCCCTTGTTGTGGGTCAATGATGAATGGAAGAACCACCTTAATTTTATATGCAAGTATTTTGGAAAGGATCTTATATATAGAGTGTTGCAGAGACTTATATAGGACAAAATTCAGATAAGGGTCTTACCCCAACCACCTTTAGAATGAGGGCCAAGAAATTTGAGTTTACATATCTTATAATATGCTTAGTTATCTAAACATCTTTCATTGTTACTATAATATTTTTTCCCATAATATGCCAAAAATATTGAAAAAAAAATTGTGAAGAATCCATAAGGCCTGGGGGATTTTTTTCCACTCATATCAAAGACAACTCTCTGGATTTCCTCATCTTTGAGGGGGCTCAAAAGGTAATCATTCATCTTATTAGTAACCAAGGCTAGAATGTTCTATAGCATAGAGTTCATAGCTTCTTCATTCTAAGGGTCAATAGTACCAATCAAATTTATAAAGAAGTTTACTAGCTTCTTCTCTAATTTTGATTAGATCCTCCATAACTAAGCTATATTATTTTAAAATTCTCTTTATATTGCTACTACTTCTATATCTCAACATTGAAATATGAAAAACTTTGTATTACGATCTCCCTCTTTAAGCCAAGAGATCCTAGATTTTTGGTACCAAAAAATTTCCTCACATGTCAAAGTATTATGATACTTAGCAAGCACCTATCTTTCCTTGTCCTTTTATTTTTTAGTCAAACCGTCATTGCTCACCATTATCTCGATATGTTGTAGCTATTATTTTATCTCATATTTCTTAATAAATAGATGTCCAAACACCAATCTATTCTATTGCTTGTAATTTTATTTGATATATCTCAGTTTCTTCATAACTTGGGATATTTTCTCCACCAAGAAATCAGTCTTCCACCAATCAAAAATTTGGATCTCTAGATTCTCATGCCTTAGCCACATCATCTCAAACCTAAAAGGGCTCTTGAAGAGTTTTTTTGTGCCTCCAGTCTTTCATAAGAGTCGATTATGATCTAAGCCTACTTTTGGAAGGACTAAAAGGGTAGTATCACCAAAGGAATGGAGGTCTTACTTTGATAGAAAAATTGGATCTAATATAATTTGTATTAATTGTTCCCCAATACATATGTTGCTCCATGTGTATCTTACTCTTCTAATATCAACATCCATGAGTTTGTTATCATTTATAAACTAGTAAAAATCTATCATTCCTTCAGTTATTGTTGGATTACCTCATTTTTATTTGATGAGTTTAAAGGGGAATTGAAATCTCAAGCTAGAATCCAAGGAATATCCCTAAAGGCTTTCTTGAGTTGGCTTATATTGTTCCAAAGGTGTTTTCTCTCCACTATAGTATTCATGGCATGAACATTTATAAGGATCCACTACTTTTCAATTTTCTTGCAATACAAAGTGTTGAGATGAATCTCTCTGAGTTTACAATTTATCTACCTTCAAATTCATTCTGGTCCCATAAACAGAGTATCCCCCCTGAAGCTCCCAAGGTTGCAAAAAAATATACCTCCTTCCATATCTATTTTTTAATAGCTTCTATTATTTTTTGATCCACTTTGGTTTCTTAGAGTAGAATAATCTGAGGATTTTTATCATTATTGATCAAGGTGTAGCGACAGTATTGTCATTGTTGTCAACACACTCAAATGGACAAGTTGATGCAGTGGACAGTTGTTCGGAGGTTGTTCAAAGTATGTATAGTGGTTTTCAATGCTTATGAGGATGTTTTTGATGTTCGGGTGAAGTTGTTACAGGTTTTTCATGCAAATTTGTAAAATTTGCAAAAATCATCAGGAAGTTGTCAAAGTAGCAAAATTATCAAAGTTGCAAAAATCGTCAAAGTTGCAACAATGTCAATGAAATTTTTTGGACGGCCCAAGATACTATTTGGAGGTTTTTTTATCATTAGCAAGTGTGGTTGCAATGTTGGAACGGCTGGTTGCTTCGTCGGTGCATTGTTGGTCAGTTTCATGCTTTATGTGATAGGTGTAAAATCTGCGTTGGAGGTCACTTTGCGGGAGGAATATTAAGCAATCCGTGAGGAATTGGACCTCAATATGGAGGTAGCTGGATATACTGAGAGCTTAAGTTTTAAATTTCAGCCCAAACAGAGTCTGAAATAAGAAACGGTGAGCGTTGCAAAATGGCTCTGAAGCACTTTTTCCAGTTTATATGACAGATGTAAAATCAGTGTCAAAGGCCACTTTGTCGGAGAAACTGCGAATAATCCATGAAGAGTTAAAATTTAAAATTTAAACTGAAGGTATTCGGTTTATCCAAGAATATATGTTTCAATTTTTAGCCTGTTTGGAAATTTGAGGAGGAAGTTATGACTGTTACAAAAAGCCATGTCAGCTCTTTTTGACAATTTTGGCAGTTTCTAAGAATATAACAGTTGAGTGGTACTTTTGTGTAACTGAAAAAAAAAGAGTTGTGTTTTTTAATGTGAAGCATATATATGTTTTAAAATAAAATGGAGAAGAGGGTTTTTTGGAGAAAGGACTGTCGGTGCATGTTGTGAAGAATTTTTTTTTTGGCATTTTGATTGAAAAAATGTGCAAGGTGTGAGATAATCAATGTGCAGATTTGAGAAGATTGAAAAGGTTAGACAGGAAATTTTAGAGGATAATATTTGTGAGCTAGACTACTCTAGGTCTTTTGATGAGATTTAAAACTTTTATCAGAGCTTTTTAAATTTGTCGAGTTGATGCTTGGCAACATGGGTCGATGCTCCTTGTAGTTGGTTCTGCTAAAGTTCGGGTTGGTTGTTGCCATTCCCTGTAGTTGGTTCTGCAAAAATATTGTAAAGACCAAACATTTTCAAGGCTATATTTGGATGGGAGTCCAAACAGTCCATTGGCACAGTGGTTTTCCCACATCGGGTTTCCACTATAAATCTGGTGTTATGTGATGCATGTTTGTGTGATTGCTTGTTTTGATTTGATTTCATAATTGGATTAAACTTTTAATACACACTGATTCACCCCCCCTCTCTGTGTCATGCTTAGTTCAACAATCACTTCTCAACGTATACACCAATCTTCGTTTGGTAGGGGCATTGAGTCCCCTTGTGTACCAAGATAGCAATTTCTTTTCTTAGGCCCCCTAGTCAATCTTTCTCCCCCACCTAGGGATAAATTAGGTTAGGTTTGTTTATAATTTTTGCCATAGTGTCCCATTATTTGATCTCCTAATTAGTTGACCTTCCATATTTTATTTTCACCCCTACATCAATCTCTCTCTTCTTTTGATTTATGGTTTGCCGACTTGGGGTTGGGCCTGTGTTTTTTGAACCCCCTAGATTCTTAGTCTATTTACCCTCCTATTTTTTTATAGTCTCTAAATTTAGATGATGGTATTTCTCATTTGAATCAACACATACTATTAACTATACTTTTCTTCAATGCTCATTTCATTGTGCTTGTGGAAGATTGAATCAAACATAATAGTATCTAAATGGACAAATGAATTAGATAGTGGGATTCAAAATTCTTGGGAGGGGGTTTTTGAATACATACCTCCTAGATTTCCTCCAATATTTGACCCTCCTCGAGAACCTCCTATTGATCTGGTTTGACCCTATGGTTTAGAATTTTTCTCTTGGTTGTTCTTCAAAGTTTGGTTTATAGTTTCCTTAGTCTACTTGGAGCTCTCATCCAAATCTTGCTTATTTTGCCATACCTACTTCTATAAATTTCCTTTGATTTGGGAATGCACTAGTTGAATGCCCAAATTTCCTATAGCTCCCACATTTCATTAGGGTATTTTCATATTCGATAATCTAATTCCACACCCCATATTTGGAAATAAGTTTAATTAACCCTGGTAGCTCCTTCTCCATGTCTACGTTTATGCAAATTCTTGCATATATTAGTCATGACCATGATAGGATTGTAGGGTCAATGGCGATAATATGTTCTACTTCCTTTGCAATGTCTACCAAGATTTCCTCATTCCAATACTAAAAGGGTAGACCTGACAACCTCACCCAAATCAACACCTAGATGAAACATTGAGTTTCAAGGTCTAAATTTGGGTTCCATCTATGTAAAAAGAGCCCTCGACATCCATAAAATTATGGGTCACCCCATAGAATATGGTTGGTGTTCTTACTGTAATTAAGTTTCACGATAAAGAACCCATTCGACATTGCCACAATCTCCATGTGGCCTTGGGATTGCCATTTAGCCACTATCCATTTCCTCATAGCATCAAGATCTGGTCGTGCTCCCAAAAACTTCCCTATGATATTCATTGTTCCCTATGCAACTATTAGGTCCACCAAATCATCGAGAATAAAAAAATTTCCTTTCTCCAACTACATATCAAAGTGTAAGTCTAGGGATTTCTACTTCCCCTATACCACATGTGACCAAGACCTCGGGTCCTCTACATTCTACCCTACCCCAATATTGCATCATCAGCCCTAGAATCGAGGCTTGGGCCCAATCCTCCATTATCGCCTTCTTGTTGTTGCCTTGCTTTTGCCATCTTTCTTCAGTTGTAGCAATGATGATTTTCCAAATATCAAATGTATGAATATTTTAACAAAGGCATATACATAGGGATATCAAATCTCCAACTGGTTAGATTATTAGTTCTCATAGGAGGTAGGGGTTTATAAAGAAGGGACTTCAAGTAGTAGTATCCCAAATAGTTTTTAAATTTGAAGAGAAAACTCCAAATACTATACATAGATTAGAATGATCAACCAAATACATTAATAGATGTTCCAAGAACTAAAGTTTTCACTTCTAATTTGAGACTATGATCATATATATTTAAAATGTATGATAACAAGGTTATTTTCACTTAAATATATATGTTAAAATATATATATATATATATATATATATCTTTGTAAATGATTCAAATATTTAAAATAATTAAATTATATAATTTTAGTTAAACTTTATTTTTTATTTTTATATAATAAATAATTAAATTTATAAAAACATTTAGTTAAATTCATTGAAAATTTTGATTGGTAATTTGGGGCACTTACCAAGAGGAGACCTAGGTTCCAATCCCATGGGCATGCCCATGCATATCCAGTAGCCCAATCTGACTCCTCTGTGTTTTGCACCTGACTGATGATGGTGATTTGTTTCCTGCTTATCCGGTGGTCCCATTCATGCCACATGTTGAACCAAACTAATGAAGACGGTGCAAACCTTGTGCATCTGGCGGTCCCCATCTCATATCGGGTTACCATTAACGAGACGGTGGATGTGTTGGAAGCCTTCGCTAATAGTTTGAACCCTGTCAACTGCGCTGGCAGTTACTAAAATTTGTGATTGTAACCAATTCATCTATGTAACCAAAATATATATATATATATATATATTTTAAATTTATATAAATACAATTAAAAGGTATAAGGTGTAGACCAATTGGTTCGATCAAACTTTGTAAGGGGGGAGGTCCAAGGTTCAAATCTCGGGCCTCGTCGGCTTGAATGCTTGTCCCTTTCCTAGTGCTTTCAGTGGTGTAAAAGGTTTAAAATGATTGTGGTATGGTGGTTATAGGGGTAGACTACATGAAGAACTGTGTGGCATATTTTGGGGCGAACAACACAAAATACTTTAGGCAGCCATAAAAGCCAAACAATTTACCCGAATTCATGATGGCTATCGATTTCACCATGTAAATTCAAAAAAAATACAATTAAAATTTTCATCTTATATATTAATATTTTTATTTTTAATAATTTATATACAAGTCATTCCCATGAAAACATCAAATATTATATATGTTTTTATATTAATTAAACATCTTTCTTCTTTATTAAATATAATATTTATTTCTCTTGAGCCATTAATATATATTTTTGCTAAAGTGATGTGAAGTACAACTAAGGGCCACACTTCTTGAGGGCATAGCAATAGGGGGATTCCATTCTTGTGATTCAAATTGAGGTAACCATGATGAAAATCCAATGACAAACATTTGGGGTGTTCTAATAGGACAAACCGTTAATTTTTCTATATCAAATTCTTTATATCATTTTTATTATGTTATAAAATCTCTTTTAGCCACTTGTCTCTTAAAATTCAATTTTTACCCAAACAAATATTAACTTAGTAATGAGTTAAATTATTTGCTACCCTATTTCTTATTTCTATAAATGTTGATATTTTCAATATATTGCCTTTGCTACTTATTTATAAACATCCAAATTAATGTCATTTTTGATCCATTTTGGAATACTCCTTAATTAAAATATATCTCTATTATTTTCCTATGGCTCTCTTGATCCAAGTAAGAAGTATCCTAGCCTTTCCATGGTTGCTTGTTCTAAATAGATGTAGAAAGTATTATGGTGTAAAAATATTTTAAATCGTACTATGTAATAAGATAATATCTTTCACACAAGTAATACTATATTTTTAATAGATCAATTCATATTAAAACCAATACTAACTCAAAGAAAAGTAATATCATTATGAACACATCATGATCTCTTGTTCTCCTAGAAAATTCAAACATGTATAATAGCATTTCATATACAAGAATATATAGATAGATAGATATTAGTGAGAGAGATGAGATTTTAAATACTTTTGTTTGGAATGAGGGTACAAGAACTCGCTTAAATAGTCAATCACTCATATATAATAATAATAATTTTGTTTAAAATTATTATTATTATATACTTCAATGGGGATCAAGGGCCCACCACTACTTCAATGGGGATCAATGGCCCACCACTCATTTATACGAGGCCTTTATCTATATCGATACATGAACCTATATGCAAGGAGTATTAATAGTTGAACATACAATAATAGCTAAATTTTAAAAATCAAAACCTAATGATTATGATGAGTACTTTTATAGTTCAAAGAGAACATAAAATACTTAGTTTTTATTTTAAACAATAATGTTAAATAAATTATCAAGTGATCCCAACTTAAATACATAACTCAAGATTTCTTAATAAATACTTACTTTTAGGAATCCCTTTAACCTAAATGATTACATCTCAGAAGAACATCCATTATGTTCATAATTTTCATAAAGCTAATGGGGTAATTCATAGATAGAACTTGATTTCATGTTTTATATAATTATCCAAGGAAAAGCAAAGTGGGGTCCTTAAGAATCTTGAATTTTTCTTTTAAAATGTGGTTCAAAGTGATGATGGAGCTCCAAATAATTATCTTTAAAATTTAGTTGAATTTTTATTTTAAGTTGTAGGGAACTCAAACAAAAAAGTTAAACCAAAAGGAAAAAAAAAATGTTGGTTATTTACATCACAATGTAACAAAACCTAAGATGACAATTAATCCAAAAGTGAAGGAAGAGAACATTGTTTACGAAAATGAACATAGACTGGTATTCAAGTTTATGAGAGCTTAAATAACTTTAAATTTTGTATAGGAATGATCGAGAAAGATATAGAAGCTATGTATCTAATCCTTGTGATATGTGGATATTTCATTATATTTTTCTCTTAAATGACAAAAAGAACAATTTATTTTAAGAAGATCCAATTTTTATTATAAGGATTATTCATAAAATGTTAGCATGCAAGTTTCTATCTAGTAAATGAACTTCCATAAAAATTTGTATTAATCCACATGTTTTGTAATATCACTTACACATTTTCCAAGCCAAAATATCTAGTCTAAGATCTTTCATTAGAATCTCAACCACTTCTAGAATCCATTAAAACACCATTTGAGAGTATATATTGATGTTAGAATTTGTATTATAAATGTGTGCCATGTTTATTATGAGAATCCACATTTTTTTCCATATATATACATACTACCTTCTAAACAAATAGAGAAGGTCTAAGAAGAAGAAGAAGAGCTTGTGCAAGAAGTATGGAAGAGAACACAAATGAATAGATCTAGATGGATATCAATAAATTTGAAGAAAATCAAGAGTATTGTGAAGGGGAAAAGGCAAAGTCATGGACCAAACATTGTAAATCAAATTGTTTAGATGGTTTCCTTAATGTAGACAAGGACTTAAAAAGTGAAGGTATGGATCTCAATTAAACCAATGAAATAAAGAAGTGGAGGAATCATCTAACACCAAATTAGAATCTATTCATAAGAAGAAATCAACATCATGCGTGATAATGAGAATGAGAATGTAATCAATGTTCCTTATAACATTAACTTTTATTTTCTCATAATTCTTTACTTTTTAGGAATAATTAAGATGGTTTTAAATAATAAAAAAGCAAACTTGCTGAAAATTTATCTAGGGAAGGTGCTATGCAAATTTGAATACATCATTTATTGGGACAAAACTTCCCAAGAGTAATTGAAACCTGAGTATAGTTGATGAATAATATAAATAATAGGGAATATTGTAAATTGAACATATAAGAGAAACTATCTACTGTAATAGGTACAAAGTAAAAGTCCCCCAAAACTAGACAATGAAAAATATATTCTAATCTAGGTAGAAAATTAAAATAAGAATAATCCAAGATTGTTGGATAAACATTAGTTGATTTGGGATTGATTAAAACTATAGATCATCACTTTCAATCCTTACAAAAATGATAATTCTCTTATGAAATGAAATTTTAAGTAGAAAATTTATACATAATGGCACTTATATAATTATTAGGAATAGAAGTCCAGATACTTTTTTATACAAGATAAGAAATTCTATGTTGATGACTTATAAAATATATGTAAACAAAAATTGAAATAATATATAATGAAAAAAAACTCTTTAGGTCAAACCTTCCAACTTCTCATCTATAACTTATCAAAGAAGTCTTCAAAGTTACTAGAATTTAGAGAAAATCATAACAAACTATAATGACCTCTAATATCAATGCCCCTTATAATTTTAGTAGAAAAGTATTAAAATAATGGGTAGAATTCATGCGGAATCCATAACATTTTAATTAAATTACTATTACTTCAAATAAAATGGCATTTTAATGTAACTTGGGTGTTGAAATCTAATGTATTTATTGCTTATTTGGTTTGATGGTTGATTAATGAATAATGAAATTATGATAATTTTGTTGCTTTTATTAAACTAATATTATGATTATACTTGATCTTTGTTTATTTATATATGATGAGGTATTCCTAATAGATGTTAAATGATAATGACATCATTGTGGTGTTATGTGGACTTTAGTAGGTATAAAATCTAAGTTCAATCTTAGCATTTAAGTTTAGATTGTGATTTGTATATTATTTTATTAGGCTAGATCTTCTTATTGAAAGAGATCTAGGAGTAGTAGAAAATATTTTCTTTCTTTCCTATAGGATACAACCCTTTCTATGAGTTTTTTATATGAAGGTGGAAGCCAATAGTTTAAATTCAAAAGTTGCTTAAATCATACTAAAGAGATCAGAGAGACTTATGTTGTAGTGTTTTTGTACTTTACCCTTGGTATTTGAAGTAATTATTTAGAAGTAAAGAAGGAATGTTGGATCTCATACTAGATTAATGCAAGTCCGTGACTGAATTTAAATTACATAAAAGTAAAAAACTTGGAAAACTTTAACAAAGGGAAATAAATCATTTTAAGAGTACCCTCTCTCTTGTATTTTATGTTTCTTTCTAGTAAACAAATAATATTTCTTGTAGATTTAAATTTATGGATTATCCTTAGAGTTAGGTATAAGATAGTAGATTAAATCCCAAAGATTCAACTATCATTGAAATATTATTTAGGTCCTTTCCCCTTTTATTAATATATAATGGAAGATGTCATGATATGAATTCAAAGGATTGGAGCTTGGACTCAATCCTATTTGGAATGTTTACCTAGGTAAATTCATACAATTAAAATGCATGGACAATATAGAAAATTTTCTTGGTTCAGTTAGGCCTTGAACCTTTGATAAATAATACCTATGTTTGGTAAAGTAAAGCTTTGTTGATAGGAAGTAATTTATTATTTGTCATTATTGAGAGTTTTGGATTGCATTTTTTATGATATACTCTCTCTATGATTTTAAAAAATATCATGTCTATAGGGTTAATACTATTAGAGCTTAAGATTTGTTTTTATTTTCAAATGACATTTGTTCCATGAGTATATGGAAGAAAAGTTATAGTCTTTGTTCTTACCTCTCTTCATAGGTTTTAGTTGCTTTGCTTATATATTTGAGACTAACAAAGTATGGAAACCCTAAAGTAAAGCAAAGTTAGTAAAAGACACCCCTTTTTCTATCATATTGATGGAAAATGTGGTTCTTAGACTACTCTATTAGTATATTTTGGGGGATTATTAGAGGGTTTTCTCTAATAATTTTAAACATATATTTTAATTCCTTTTTGTGAGTTATTACAGTGGTTAGTAGTATTGAAAATGAAGCATTTCCTAAAGAGGATGTACTATAATTGTATGAAAAAATCACTTCAATAAGAAATAATATTTTTTCCAAATTGGATTATCCTTTGTCCATAAAACTTGTGTAGTTTTAGTTTGTTGACATATAATATTTGAACCTTGTTGAAAATTTTGTATACAATTTTAACTATGAAACTTATTTCATGAATGATTGAGTGGGAAGACTAAAAATTTTAATATGGATGTCTTTTTTGTACAACTACAATATATATTATCCATACACGCATATACGGATATGGATGTGTATGTGTTTGTGTGTATGTATATGTTTACATAGATGTTATTATTAAAATATCCTAATTAGATCATTATTATCTATGAAATATGGATATTAATATTTCTACTATGTAATTGATTGCTAAAATTTAGTTGAAATTGTTGGAACCACTGAATTTTATTAGATCTCTTGAACTCTATTAGATCATTGAAATTAATGCACTATGTTTATAAATTTTTGATGGATAGGTGAACTATGTTATGCAAATTTCCTTACAAGGCTATGATGTTTTATGTTTTTATAATAAATTATTATATCCCTTACATTTTCTTTGGAATGAGAATAAGTATTATAAGTTTTGAGGATCAAATTTATATTTGATAAGATGGACGAAGGAATTTTGAAATGTGCCCCAAACCTTTTACAAGAGTGGATTAACAAACCAATTGGAAACAAGGAATAAAGATATCAATATAGAAAACCAAAAAGGATCCACAAAACGGACAAACAACAAAGCTACATAATAGCCAAGCAAGATAAACAACAAATTTTTCCAAGGGATCCCTACTGTTGCAGATTAGATCCATTTAAAAACACAAATTATCTCCTTGATATTTTATTGTATATTTGATTTAATCCATATGGAAAATCCTCTTGTCAAATTGTGCATCTTTCCTGCAAAGGTCCCAAGTTTGCTAAAAAATTTACCAATCTATTTCCCTCCCTGTAAACATGCTTAATCTTAATTGCTTCGAGGGTTAAAATTCGTCTTTGGGTTTTAGCAAGTTTTTTTGTGATCATCCAAGAAGGGACCTAAACACCTTTGAGTATATTAATGATATTGAGGGAATCCCCTTGCCATTCAAAATTTTTAGTTGACAAACCCCTTGAAAGAGAGTTATGGATCAAATTTTGTTAATTTAGCAATGGAAAGATTTAGAGAGATGAAGTTAAAGGTTTAGATCTAATAAAAGTGACCTTATAGATTTTCATGGTAAACATGTATTATGTTTCTCTTGAATTTTATGATTTCAAAAATGTAGTGATACCTTCAACTACCTAGGTGTTCCTATGGGTTTTCATCTAAAAAAATATGAAACTTGGACTGTAATTCTAGAAAATATGTGAAGGAGAATACAATAGTATAGTAATGGTTGGTTGAGCTTGGCTAGAATATTTGTTTTAATAAAATCAGTACTAGCAAGTCTTCCCATATATCAATTTTTGGTGTATCATGCACCTTTATATCTCTTGCAAAAGTCATATGCAATGCTAATAACTTTCCTATGACAAGGGAGAAGGCAATTAGATAGGAAAAATTTCCATATGGTCAATTGGGATACAGCTTCTAAAGAGTGTGAAAATCATAGTAGGCTCATCCTCAATCTGGAAATATATTATGGAAGTTAAATATATTATATTAAATCATAGGTCCTAGCTTCTAGGGATGGTAAACAAATTAATATATGGGATAATCTAGTCTTGGGAGGACCTCCATTTATTAAGAAGTGGACCTACAATAGTTGGATGTTAACTCTCTTATAAACTTAATTGAATGGGTGGATGATCCACCTATACCACATCTTGAATAAGACTCATGGAGACAGTTGCACATCCAAACTTAAGAAATTAAAATCACTCACCAAATTATAGATCAAATTATATGGGGCTCTATTAGTGGTTCAAGTTTTTACATAATTAGCCAAGGTTTGTTATTAAAACAATAGGATCAAAAGAACTCAATTGTAGCCAAGGTATGGAAGTACAAGGTTCCCCCAAAATTTCAAGTCTTTCTTTAGTTGGTGCTCCAAAAAAAAATTCTTACGAAATACAACCTCATCAAGAGGAATATCATGGGACCTCATATTTACCATAGGTGTTTCAAGAATAAATAAACAACATCACATCTATTTTTTCAGTGTATAAAATTCATCAAATTTTGGATTGAAATAACCCAACAACTAGGATTAGCAATCTTAGGAGCATTCAAATCAAAAAAATTCCTAACCTATTGGGATGAAATGTACAAAACGAGATTAAAGTATAAGAACCTTATAATGAATATTTGGTATTCAATGACAATATTCATCATTTGGCATGTTTAGAAGGAAAGAAACATGATATTTTTTATGACAAAATATCCAAATTTTGATTGTTAACTAAGTGTTAAGGGAGATAGTATTGAATACAAAAGCTATAAATCATAAATAAAAATACATCATGAGATTAAGAAAAAGGGAGATACAAATATTATATCAAATGGAACTCTAAAATCTCCAGAATTCTAAGTTACATGTTAGAACAATCAAAACTCCAAAAATAAAGTTCCTTGCACTTTTCTTCGATGGAGCCTCTAAATCAAACCCAGGTTGTGTAGAGACTAGTGGAGTGATACTAGTGGCACCACACCATGAAATACTTTAGTTCAAAATAAATTTAGAAAAAATATAACCAACAATGTTGCAGAAGCTATGAAATGAGACAAAAATTGGTTCAAGAACAAGGCATTAAACAACTGCATGTGTATGGTGATTCGAGACTTGTGATCACTACCCTATCTAAGGATAAGAAATTCTCATTAGTCTAAATTCAAATATTTTAGAGAAGACTAAGAGAACTAGAAGAGAAGTTTGAATATATACAATACTCCCACATTGGAAGGATGCACAATATGGTGGTTGGTCACCTTGCAAATGAGACCATAAACATAGCCTATTTGCATATTAAAGTAATAAAGAAAAATAAAAATAAACAATATGAGTGGCACAAATGATAGGAAGCATATGGTGATTCTAGAGCATTTGGTTTATCTGACACCTTTGGAGATTTTAGAGCACTTGAATATTCTCAAACCTTTGAAGATTTTGGCACCTTTAGAGAATTTGGAGACTTCAGAGCCTATGGAGATTCTATAGCCTTTGAATATTTTTATGCCTCTAGACAACCCTAGAACATTAGGTGATTCCAGAGCTTTTGGCATTTTAGTTTTTCTCGGTGATTATGGAACCTTTTGTATTTTTGATATCTTTTGTATTTGGGTTTTCAGTACCCTTTGTATTTGGTTTTCGGCGCCCTTTGTATATCGATGTGCTTTTTGGATTTTATTTTACTTTGTTGTCTATCCCTCCTTTTGGACAATAATCTTGTGATCTCCAAGTTGCTTGTTGGATAAACTATATGTTATTTATAAACTTTAGTGTTAGTATATAACTCCTTTTATTTTAAAAATTTAGATCTTAATTTAAAAACCTTTAGTGAGGGGTTGAAGAGCAATCACAATCAATTGTGTTTTGAATTACAACCATAAAGTCAAATAAAAGTCCTTTGTTGTTTACACATGTATGAGGAATCTAGGGTTAAAAGAGTTCAAGTTACAACTCCCTAATTTGTTGTCAAAACCATCTAAGTGATTTTTGAAACAAGGGGGTGTGAGGACTTTCTGAATCTCAAATTAACAAGATTCATAAAACATTGAATCACCAACTTGCCAAGGATGTTTTACAAAGTTGGAAAGCTTTAACCAAGACATCCAAGTGAGAAATCATAATATAATTTCACTCCTAACCCATCATTGAGAAGTGAATGAGTGTTGACTTTAGTAATTCACTTAACTTCTTATATGGAAAATCATCACACTCTAATATGTGGTTTAAAAGAGAAAATAAAAATATTTTTCTAAGTCCAATGAGTGAATTGTTGACTTCTTCAAACCAATGAATTATCAAACATTGACTTGTTAGAGAACAAAATCAATAATTTTTTCCAAGTCATTTATTCAATATATCATCAAATCCTCAAAAAATTACCAATAATTTAGTGAGTCATTGACTCATTAAGTTAGGTATAATTTCTAAAATTCCTATCAATTGGCATGAATTTTAAGGAAGTTAAGATGGATGCTTAAGGAACCACAACTAATAGCATGGTACCTAAGTTAAGTTAAATAAAGTTCCAAGTGATACCAACCAACCCGCGACTAGTTAAAATATAAAAAACGATGATCACATAAGAGGTAGAGCAAGAACAAGATCCTTTCACCACTCTAAAGTATCAAGCAGATCTATTTGGCAATAATACACCCAAGAAGAGAAAGAGAGGGCCAAAATTTGTACCAAGAATTTTGTGATAATGTAAAGGAGGGAAATTTGAAATTCAATCTAGGGGAGTTAAGGTGAGAATCGATACATCAATATAGAATGCAATAGAATGATTTTTGGATAATTACCCAAATTTAGGCTTTTGGCTTAGGATGGTTCTTGGTGCCTTTGGTCTAGGACTTCTTGTAGCTAGTGCATGTTTGTATAATAAGGTACAATAAGAAAACATAAACCATTAATCTGAATCCTAGAAAGAATAAATAATAAGAATAACTCCCAAGACCATTAGGCAAATTAGATGAGCCTAATATACAATAGATCTACTACCTACCCCAATATCAACTACAATTCTATAGGAAATAAGATGAAGAGTAATGAATCAATTTCTTGAGGAAATACATGAATCGGGAATGCTTAATACTTCAAGATACCATTAAGCATCAATAAATTCAAGTAGACATCCAACATAGTTTTTTATGTTTGCATTTGTGATTGGAGAAGGAACTGATAAGGTGGTGAAAGAGGAACATATAGCCATGTTAAATTCCATGCAAAACTTTATCTATCACCTCCAACCCTTGGATTATACTATATATATATATATAGTTAAATAAGTGATCTACAACTATAAAACTTCAAGAGAAAAGGTAAATATAATTACACATCATTCTTAATTTGGTTTATCATGTTCTCCAAGAAGCATTGGTTATTTACAATGTAGGTAGTTAAAATTGGTCCCAATAGGAAGCCTTTTCTAGTCATCAACAATATGAATATACCTTAAAAAGTGAAGGAGAGGAAGAACTATGACTTCTACATTCATATGTATGATCCCATTGTATGGACTATTCAAGAGCAATTACCAATATTATTAGCTAAAAATGGAGCCTTGATCAAGATAGAGGATAAGAAAGGGGGTATTTCTACTTAGTATTAGGAAATCAATTATTAGGGTATATGGATTTTGAAGATATCCATTTAATATCCCTACACATGTGCCTAACTAACTCTTTACCTTAGAATATGCATGCTAGCTACACCTAGTCGATAAAAAATATGGGGATTTTAGTTTGTTTGAGATCCATAAAAAGTATAGATAAATAGTTCCTATTAGAAGATAGTGGATGGAGAAATTACAAAAGAAGCTAACAAAATTAGGGTTAAATAATCTTTATGACCAATGGTCTTATGATCCAAATTCTATCTTTGTAAAAACAATTGTGGACAAGAACATTAGTGTTAGCTTTTGGAGCCTTAAACTTAAAGGAAATGTGATCACAAGTATTGAAATAAGCATGCAATATTATAACTATGATAATGGAAACTTAACATGCATGAAAATATGATAGAAAACTTGATACAATGCTCTAGAAATGCTCATATAAGAAAGCTCACGAAAATTACAATGCTCCTCTCATGGAGTTTACAACTCCTCCATGATATCAAAATGGAGCTACATTGTGACTACTACTACACTAACCTATGCACTCCAAAAATCCTCTCTCAAACACTCACAATGAGGCCTTTATATAGAAAGATAGATTCCTTGCCTCTTACTCAACCCTAAGACTCATGTACATGTGGACTACATGCACATTTACATCATTGCACATTCTAACACTTGTGCATTTATTAAATTACTCTAATAAACTATTTATCTCCTAATATAAATATGTACCCATGAAGGTACATTAGTAAAGAACCAAATGATGTAATATATTCCAACACCCCCTTGTATTACATTATTTGGTTTTTGAAGACTTTAGTCTTCAATAAGGATCTTTCTCTTTTGGGTATCCTTCATCTTGATGAGGTTCTTCTCCTTATTTGGTTTGTTGATAATTGAATAGAGTGTAGTTTTTTTGTCCTCTCATTCTCTTAATTTTGAGTCTTCTATTTTTCTGTTTGTTCTTGTGATATGTTGGTTCTACATATGTTGCATCCTGTTCTTCAACAAATGTATTAGTATTATTTTGAAATGCAACAATATCTTGTGATGTTCCCATAAATTCCAGAGCATATATATTTTTATGAATTGATCCAGTAGCTTCAATTTCTCCTTGATTTATTATGAGGCACATGTTGACTCCATTTGAGTATTTGAAGTCAATTTTTCTTTTTCTCTCTACTAAATTTGCTACTGAAATGAGATTGGATGATAAGCCTGGAACATACATGACATTATGTAGTACAAAATTTGGAAATAATTTGCTAGGAGCTACACATCCATAACCATGTATATGGTAGAATTTTCCATCTGCAATTCTTAGTCTGTAGTTGTTGGTGACTTCAAGACAATCAAACCATTGCAAGTTTCTGGTCATATGATGACTTGCACATGAATCTATGTACCAAATGTCCTTTTCATTTTGATTTGTGAGATTATTTGAGTTTGTACCGATTTTATACCTTTGATAGGACATATTGGATGTATTTTGATCTTGAGTCCAATTATAGTGATGATATGTTCCTCTTGTCAATCTATCCATATTAATGTGATTTGATTTCTTTTCCTTGTTTGTAGGAACAAGCTTGGACTTAATTCTCAAAATTTTCAAGCTATGAACTTGATGCTTATGCTTGACTTTCTAATCTTGAATTTTGTTGAATCCCTTTTGACTCCCTAGAGACTGAGGTATGCTATGATCTTAATGAGATAAAATCTTTTAGAATGAAATTCAACTCTAACACTTTTATAACTTTTATCTCTTCTTGTAGAAAGTGTTTAGAAATGCAACTTCAAAGATAGGAGTTCAATATTTTTAGTTGGATTGTCTATGTCATTCTATCTTAATCTTCCAACTATAATTTTGATGCACTCAATATCTTAATCTCTTCAACTATGATTCAATGCAATAATAGGTTTCTAAACTTCTAGAAATTCAGTTGAAGTAGGATTCCTTATATCTCCCTAATTAGAAGTTTTAGAAATACTAAGTATTTGCAAATTAAGTTTTACTAATCCTTTTATCTCCTTGACTTTAAAATTTGCAAATATTTTGAAGCAATAGAAATAGTTTAGATGCTTCAACTTTTAACTTCTTTCTTCATGTAACCAATAAGCATTCTAGAGATTCTTTCAACACCTTATTACTCCTAATACTAATATCTCTAGAATATATAATGTACTTGATATCAAACTTGCAATATGACTATGAATATTTCTCACCTTCTTGATGCTTGATTCTGGTTTGCAAGTTGCTTGGAATGTATGTTGTTTGCAAAGGTTGATTACTCTTATTACTCTTCACCTTGCTTGTGCACTTTCTCCTTCTTGTAGATAAGTTGGTTTGTCTTCCTTTCTCCAACCGAATGCTCATTGAATATATGCTTTAACTTCACTCTTTATCCTTGACTATTATGTGTGCTATATGTGCCTTGAACTCACTTCAAAACTGATCTTCCTTCGGTGGTTAGTAGTGTCCCTTTTGTTGGTTTTCCTATCACTCTACGTGCTCTTCAAAAATAATGACTTTCTACTTGCATTCAATGCTCTTTTGCTCTTTCAATGGCTACGTACATGGGCACCTTCTTAACCTTGATGTATTATGGAATGGAAGTGCCAAGTGGCACTTGTCTTTTCCTATCTTCTTGAAAATTATTCTTATTGCACCTCCTCCCAATGCCTATGATATGTGGTACTTGATTCCTTCCCTTTTGGTGATTGATGCTTGTTATTAATGCTTCTACCTTCTTTCTCCATGTTGGGTGCTCAAGTATGGAGCATTATCAATGGTGTTTTATCTCTTTCTCTTATGTTGAGTGCTCTAGTTGTCTTATCTTTGTTGGGTGCTCAAATATGAAGTGTTATAATATGATGCCTCACTTCTTATTGTTGGGCATTCAAACTTGCTCTTCAATGTGGCACTCTTCCTCTTATGTGCATGCAATGACTCTTTCCATATGGTAAGATATTCCTATCTTCTTTTCAACTCCCTTGGACTTGTCCAATATTCTTTCCAATACTTTTCCAACACTCACTTCTTGGTAATATTTCTTGTTGTCTACATCTTCTCCTTGGATAGAACACTCAGGCTATCTTCAATGGCATTATTGGACTTGAATACCTATCATTTTTCAGCTTACTTCAATGGTGGTGGCTCCTCCTTGGTGATGATAAACTACTTGCACTATGACCTCTGCTCTATCCTTGTATTCTTTCACTTGTATTGGCTCTATGCAGGTCTAATTTTGTGCTCCATGTAGGTGGTAACTCCGGTGGCTATGGCACTTCATTGAGTGTCTTTAGACACCTTAGATGACTAAATTTTTGAGCCCTTTGGATGGCTCTTCCTATTGCTTCCCGAGGCTCTCTTTTAGGGCTTTGTAGAATGCCCACTTGGAGATTTTGATATGTCTCCTTGTTGTATAACCTACTTTTTGACAATGCTTGTAGAGTCCTTTTGGATGACTCTTATATGTAGATTATGACTTCCCCCTGTGCTTGTAAACTGATCCTTTATCTTACTCAAAATGTGGGCTTCGATTGCACCTTGGACTTGGACTTTCTTCTCCCTTTCAAGCTCTTCTATTGGTGAATTTCTTCTCCAACCTTTGGAGGTAATATTAACCTTTTTTGGTGGCTACTCCTTGCCAAAGTAAACTATATTTTTCTTCTTCAAAAGAGCTCTTGTGAAATCTGCCTTTAACTCCCTGATTTGGCTGAAATAAAATTGATGTTATTATTGCCTTTAATCCTTGGCAATACCTTCCTTGCTTGGCTATTCTTTCTCTTTCAAATCCAAGCTTCTCAATGAAATATTTGCACTATATATTTATGCAAAAAATAGTCTTCTTTTCTTAGAATAAACAATAGAATGTTGATACATTTCTTTCTCTCGAAATATACCTAACTTCTATTTTCTTCTATGTGCAGGTTTGAACCTTGTAGACTATAACTTCTACACTACCTTTGAAGACTTGAAATGAAACTTTTGATGCAACCTTTAAAATTTTGTAACTGGTGCTTTATAACTTTAATAGAAATCCAAATATAAAAATCTCAACTAATGAAATTTTGCACCTTTTTGTTGCATACCTTTTTCCTTGTAGATGATGATGATGATAGTGACTTTGGTCACTTAAATTTGCTACCTTTTGTAGATGTTATTGCAGCTCTTCTAGGCTGTCCAAAATAGCTCACTTGCTCACCTTTTTGTAGCTTCAATACTTGACTAATATGCTACCCAATACTGTAACTTGGTGGCTTAAATGCTCCTTCAGAATGTACCTCTGAAATATGATCTTTAGTAGTCACTAACGCTGCCCAAATTGCTGCCTTTTTCTATCCTCAAATATGAAAATTTTTATATTGTAAAGCAGTCAATACCTTCACTGAAAATTTATCCTTGAATCCCAAAAATTTGGTAGGATCCTCCCCCAAATCGTAGTTGAGATGTTCACTCAAGAACCCTTCAATGATGGCCCCCAAATCTCTCATATTTGGTGGTTTTTCTATCTCCTTTCTCTTGTCAAATTCTGACTTCAAACTAGATCTCTTCCTCAAACAATCTATCAATCTTGAGATCTATTCCAAACTACCTTGTAATTTGATAATCTTCTTGCCAAACCTTCTCCTTTGGGCTTGTTTTCGAATGGCAATAATTATCCCAATTCCTTAGCTATCTCGAGCTTCTCCCTTGGTAGTAATTTCTCCAATGAGTTCTTCTAGGAACTCCTTCAATGAGGCTCACCAAGCCTTCTTCTTGTTTCTCCTTGAGACCTCTCCAAGGTCCTCAAACTTGTAGCTTCAAAATATTCAATGAGACCTTCCTTGGCCTCTTCAATCTTCAACTATGGAAGTTACATAGTGAGATCTTCTTCTAGGATCTCTTGAATCTATTGCTATTAAAATCTACAATAGAAATTTTGTTAGTTCTTCTCAATGCTCAATCTTCCACTATGGAAGTTCTTCAATAGGGCCTTCAATGGACCTCTTCTTCAATGTGAAGTTTTTAGTCTTCAATGGAGATCACCAATCTCCAATATTTTCTAGGACTCTTCTCCTTGAGTCTCTTCAATATTCAATGGGGTCTTCTTTCTAGGACCTCCTTCCTAGATTTACAATCTTCAATGTGGCTTCCTTGGCCACTAGATCTCTCCTCAATATTTCAACTAGGAGTCTTCAATCTACAAATATCTCAATGGGACCTTTCTCCTTAGGCCTCCAAATCTTCAATCCTTATTTTTCTACAACAAATAATTAATCCTTGCATGAGGAAAGTAACGTCGACCTTTAGGAAATGAATATGGAGTTCTTCTCTATCTATTGTAGGAAGCTTCCCAACTTTTGAGAGTTAATTTTCTGCAACAAGAAAAACTTAGATGATAGTAACCCAATAGTTTTCCTGAAAACTTCTTTTCTCTCTTGCAATAAAATATTAGAAATGATAATAAAAATTTCTATGACTCTATAGAAAATAATCTTCACTAGTTGGATTGCCAATCTAGTGGATTCAATGTTGAGTTCTAGTCTTCACAAGTTTTTGCAACTCTGTGGAAAAACTCTAGCCAAATCAATCATGTGGCTTTCTCTACTTTCTATTCTTCTACCTAGAGCTACTTCTATCAAAAAATCTATTGTGATGGTATTTGCATGCAACAACGCACTATGGCTGATCCGGTTTGCAAATACTCAATAATAGCAATGGTGATCACTTTGTGATTTCCTTTGATCCACCATGGCTCTGATACCACTGTTAGCTTTTGGAGCCTTAAACTTAAAGGAAATGTGATCACAAGTATTGAAATAAGCATGCAATATTATAACTATGATAAAGGAAACTTAACATGCATGAAAATATGATAGAAAACTTGATACAATGCTCTAGAAATGCTCATATAAGAAAGCTCACAAAAATTACAATGCTCCTCTCATGGAGTTTACAACTCCTCCATGATATCAAAATGGAGCTACATTGTGACTACTACTACACTAATCTATGCACTCCACAACTCCTCTCTCAAACACTCACAATGAGGCCTTTATATAGAAATATAGATTCCTTACCTCTCACTCAACCCTAAGACTCATGTACATGTGGACTACATGCACATTTACATCATTGCACATTCTAACACTTGTGCATTTATTAAATTACTCTAATAAACTATTTATCTCCTAATATAATCCTAATCTAAATATGTACCCATGAAGGTACATTAGTAAAGAACCAAATGATGTAATATATTCCAAAAATTAGATCTATATATATACACAATTAAAAACCTAACATCCAAGTGGAACAAAACTTAAACAGGTTGTCATAACAAATTGGGAACTTTAAAGGCACATGAATATAAAATAAGTGAGCTAAAGTGAAACTCGTTCTCATGGTCAAACTTTTATATGTAACAAGAAGAGGTTCATATTAGGAAATATTTTGACCAAAACAAAGGTCCCAACCACCAAGTGGTCACATTGTTTTTAAGGGGATAAGCATAATTGAAGCCTACAAAAATCATGACATACCTTAGAATAAGGAAGGAAATGGGATATGTCAATAAGTTATTGAAATGGAAGCTTAATGTTGAGTTTTATAAGATATGATATGAACAGAATCCAAAAGAAATAGAAAGGAGACGAAAATGTGTCCAATAGGTCATCTCTCATCAATTCCCATAAGTGTAGTTAATAGCGAGTTATATAGCCATGGCTAATGTCAAGGCAATAATTAAGATCATGGTTGCTAAAGTAGATTAAAAAAGAGGAATGATTGATAGAATCATGATATTCATGGATACTATCAAGAAAAGAAGAAAAGTAAGTGCCACCATTGAAGTATCAACCTCTCATGAAGTATGGGAAGAATTAATTGAAGAAGAAAAATTTACTCTCAAAATAACATAAGAAATGGAAACTAGAGGAGAGATACCCATAAAAATTAAAGTTGGAGGTGATTAGACAAATACATAAGGAACACAAGTAATCTACAAAGAGGTTTCTAAAGCTATAGAAATATTCCCTACCAAGGAAGAAATAAAAAGTCAAAATATATTATTTTAGAATCCCAATTAACTACTAGCACCACCCTATTGATCCCATCCACCACACTTTCATCTACATATGTCCAGTCTTCTTCTTCTTCTATTCCATATTTTTTACTATCCCTACTTCTTTTGTTGTGCCTACTCCATCAACCTCTAGTACATCCATATTTATGCAATGTTGATAGGTCTATCCACCTCTATCATCACCATCCATTTCATATAGGTAAAAGTCTATTCTCATTGGTTCATGTATCTCCACCCTATCATCAACTCATTATGTAACAACCAAATTCATTATAGTCTCCACTATCTCATCATCTATTGTATCCATGTTCCAAACCACATTGATAATGGTTCCCCATGCAATTTCCACCTCTATATCATTGAGTCCTACAAGTTTTGATACTATGTCTAAGCAGTTAGAAACTTTCTTCATAGATTACTAAATTTAATCAAGTCTATAAATAACCACTATGCTTGAACCACCGTGAAACCATCACATGTGATGACAAGAGCTAATTTCCTCATAAAATCTATGATTTTTTTATATAGATGCCTTTACAAACTCTCATACTCCTAGGACAAATAAGCATGGACGAGATAAACAACTACCTACAGGGGGTAAAAGGTCAAATAACATGATTTTGCTTAAGTAATTTACAATTACCTTCATCAACTCTAACAAATCTATAGACATAATTAGCTGAGAGATCTAGATAAATCCTTCAAGTTGAGGCCTTCATAATGGATGGTGGTCTTTCAACCATAACATCTTTTGACTAGCTTGTAAGGTTGACTACACTAGACTTGAGAAAAGTTAGACCTTATGGTGTAATACACTTTATTGAGCAAGCCAATATGACAATTGAAATCAAATATTTACAAGACGTTAGAGAGGTAGAAACATATATATTGTAGATCATGGAACTTACTACATCCTTGAATATCAAGAAGGTAAAGATCTAAAATAAAATGACTAAATTAATCAACTTTAGAAGGATCTAGAGGCTATCAAGAAAGAGAAAGAGGGCCTCAAACAATCATTGTAGCAAGGACACAAAGATATGAAGTAACTCAAGGAGGAAAATAAGGTCTTACAATAGAAGTTAGGATAGGGTGAACTAAAAAGGTTTTACAATAGAAGTTAGGCTAGGGTGAACTAAAAATGGAGCAACTAAGGCATTATTTGGAATATAAAAAACATGATCTCTAGAGCTAGTTTGATGAAGATATAAGGAAAACAAAAGAGGTTGTGTAGAAAAATGAACAAGAGTCGATGACCCTAAATCAAATAAAGAAAATTTCAAAGAGAGAGATAGAGAGGATGAAATTGTAGGTATTGACCAAATATCTAATAGTTTTTATCAGATCATATATGCATTGAGGTGGAAGATGTGAGGGAATATTTGATGGATATTATAGAATATAAATAATTTGCTTTCAAGGGATAATATAACAATGGATACTATACAATAAAAATAAAATCATACCCTTTTGTTGAGGCAAACATATAAGACATTAAACCAATAGTTTCAACAACTAGGTATTGCAAATAAAAACATAGTGCAAGTATTGTTTACTAATATACTTGCTAAATAATAAAAATTGAAATTTTGCATAACATCTTATAATACCTATAAGAATTGAAATTGTTAATAACTTAAAGTGGGGTTTAAGACAATATTTAACATTAAAAAATATATAAAATATTTTAATGATGTTGTTAAAATCTTCCATCATGATGTGTTCTAATATGATTTTTGTGTTATTTTATGTAAAATTTGAAGAGCTTTGAAATGATTGGTCATACAAAAGAAACGAAGTAGTATCAAGGGAGATATGACCATGTGAAGACAAATATTCAAAACTAGGGTAGAGTTATGGCAATTTTATTTTTTAAATGTCTCATTTTTTAGGAGCCTTATCTTTGTGAAGGGTTATCCAATTTAGATGATTCTTGAACTAATTTATGTAGAATTTGAAGGAGCTATAACCATGATGAAGGTATCTAAGTAGTATTGAGGGAGATAAAACCATATGGAATTAGCCATCTAGAACAAGGGAAGTAATAAATTTTTAAGTCGTAAAATAAATTGTAGATTATGTCATCGTAGGTTTGGATAATGGGAGGAGAAATGGAGGTCTAGGACATCAGTGAGGCAGTACATTCTATCTAGGCATAGCATTTTTCAGCTAAGTTTCTTTTTTCCCTTCTTTATACTAGAAATTTTACATGCAAATTATTGTAGGTGTTTTTTAAAAATATTATAATTGCTATAGGGATATATTGGTAATTTTTAGTATATTTCCATGGATCAATTTATATCTACATCTTTAGAATCATCCCTAGTAGTAGAGGTTAGTGAGGACCTCATAAATAAGCAATCCTTTTTTTCAATGAGTTTATATAGGTTTTTTTGAGGGGTCTCAATCCCCTCTCATTGAGTTGGGTTTGAACCTTAAACCTTTAAAAGAGAAGCCAAAGCCCTTACCACTATAGTAAGCTTGTAGCTCTATAGAGAAGCAATCCTTAGTGCTCAAATATATAATAGTTTTTGGTAAATTTAATGGCTCTTAGCTATGGGCTTTGGCCTTGAGAAAATGGATTGATAGGAGTTGGAAGTCTCCAGGAGTGAGTCTATCCTTTATTCTAAAAGGTTTCTTCCTAGCTAATTTTTTTTCCAAGGAGGAAAGAGATAGAATCCTAAAAGAGGGTCCTTGGTTTATGGGAAGAGCAAGACTCTTTCTTACCCATCGGTATAAAGGCTTTGTACCTAAAAATGTAAATTTATGCCTAGTACTAGTGTGGATTAGGATGTATGGGTTACCCATTGAATTATGGGAAATTGATACCTTCAAGAAAATAGGCAACACTCTAGGAGAATTCCTTGAGATTTTAGAAACTACAAAAGATGGATTCTTGACTATTTATGCTCAGATATTAGTCGTGATTGATATAAGTAAACCTTTACTATTATCAATCATTCTTAAGTATGGGAGTAAGTTATGGATCCAAATCATAGATTATGAAAACATAACTTTTAGATGTAGAAGATGTCATGAGGTGGGGCATATTGAGAGATCATGCCCTAAGAAGAGTCCAATAGAAACATATGTAGAAAACCACAAGAGAAACTTACAAATGGATATGGACGAGGATGGTTTTCAACTTCCAAAAACTAGGTCTAGATAGATGAAAGTAAATAAATAGTGAAGACCAATAAGGAAGGATATTGGGATAATTACCAATTCTTTTGAGGCTTTATGCTATGAAGAAAAAGCATATCAAAGCTTAGAGTACATGATACAATAGGATCATAATATTAACAAGGAATCATATATTTAGTATGATCCTAATTTAGAGATGAACATTATCATTGAACCTAAAAAATGTATCTCATCATATTTTGAAGACTCTCTTGAAGTACCATACACCATTCAGGATAACAAAATTGGTAGATAAAATATAGTGTTAGATGTTAACACCTCTACCATTAATAAGGAGATACTAGAAAATGAGCATGACAAGTCAAAAGCTTCTATAGTGGAGCCAAGAGAGGATAAATATAATGAAAAGGAAAGTTGTAAAAAAATAATGAGTAATAAAATAATAATACCTACTCCTAATACACATAAGACAAAAAGAGAAAAAACCTCAAGTTATCAAGCGAGAGCTAGGGAAACAAGAGCAAACATAGAGAAAGGAACACAATCGAAGTTGTTTAAACTTCTCTTTACCAAACAACAAAATGATATTGATAATTTGTAGGCGGGGCCAATAGCCCCTAGTGAGACATGATTACCATCTTGTGGAATATAAGGGATGCTAATTTCTCCTAAAGAAAAGGTGTGTCAGGGACCTCTATTTAAGTAATAAATCTAGTATTCTTTGTATCCAAGAAACTAAAATGACAAAAGAAGAAGTTCCCAAAACTATGAAAGTCGTATAGGAAATATGTGAATGGGATGTTGTAGATTTTGAAGGAGTGTTAGGGGGAATTATAACATGTTGAAATCATATTAGAACCTATTATGTAACCATTCATAAAACTAAGCATTGGATAGCCTCATTAGTCACATGCTACTTTGTAGATAATTGTTTCATCCTTATCAATGTCTATGGACCTACAACTTAGTCAAGCATATTAGAAGTATAGAGTGGAATTGAATCCTTTATAAGAAGTAAAGACCAAGAAACCAGATTCATGATCATAGGATATCTCCATAACAAAGCTAGATGAAAAATTTGGGGGAATTAGGAAATTAATCCAAAGTATGAGAGATTTCTCAGTTTTTATTTAAAACAATAATCTATGGGAGGTTGAGTTTGAAGAAAATAAATATACTTGGACCAACAACAAGATAGACAACCTAATAGCAAAAAATTAGATAAATGTATACTCTCAAATCATTAGCTAGATGAAGGAACTTGTGCTAAATTTAATACATTAAAAAGGATTAGTTCAAATCATTGGCAAGTAAGAGTTTAAATGGTGTTAATTTAATTCAAAAAATATAATATACTAAATATGAGCAAATGTGGGAAGACCATCCTCAATTTGTTGATATGATAGCGTAAATGCGAAATTCTTCAGGAAACAATGGGTTGTATACACTTCCAAAATAAATAAAATTAATGATATCTAGATTAAAAGAATGGAACAAGAACACTTTTTTGAGAAGCAAGAAGAACTAGAAGAGAAACTTTCAAAATTCTAAAAATGTGAGCCTAATAATCCAATCTTGAAGTAAAGGGAGTTGCTTAGTGAATATCATAATATTTTGAGTAAGGAAGAACTAAAAGAGAAACCTGGCTAAAAGGAGATAAAAACACAAAGTTTTTCATAGGATGACAATAGTACAAAGATCAACATCCAAAATTAGTAGAATTAAATCAATAGAAGGGGTTTGGATTAAAGACCAAAGTGAAATTAGAAAAGAGGTAAGGTTTTTTTACCAGAATATTCTAGGATAGGAGTTTGAAGTTCTTAAAGATAATCTAGTACAAGAAGTACCTCCAGTTATAATAGATGAAAATAATAGGAAACCAATGGAGCTTATTACTCTAGAAGAAGTTCATTTAGCTCTCTTCTCTTTTGATGAGGGTAAATCCATAAGTCCATATGGGATCTCTGCAATATTCTATCAACATAATTAGGATATAGTGAAGGATTCTTTATTGGTGGCAGTGGAACAATCTAGGGTAAAATAATACATACCTTATAAAATAAATGCAACATATCTTTACCCTAATTCGAAAAAGAATAATTATTTTATTCATTTAGGCCCATAAGCCTATGTAATATGGCATATAATATAATCTTCAAAGTTATGGCAAATTGGTTAAGACCACTATTATACAAAATTATTTCAAAAGAACAAGTAGGATTTGTGAAAGCGAGACAAATTTTGGACGGGATCATAGTAGCTCATGAAGTTATGCATTAAACAACTTCAATAAAAAAAGATAAATTATTTAAAAATAATAATCTATGGGAGGTTGAGTTTGAAGAAGATAAATAAACTTGGACCAACAACAAGATAGACAACCTAATAGCAAAAAATCAGATAAATGTATACTCTTAGATCATTAGCTAGATGAAGGAACTTGTGCTAAATTTAATACTTTAACAAGGATTAGTTCAAATCATTGGCAAATAAGAGTTAAAATGGTGTCAAATTAATTCAAACAAATATAATAAATTAAATATGAGCATATGTGGGAAGACCATCCTCAATTTTTTGATATGATAGCATAAACGTGAAATTATTTAGGAAACAATGGGTTGTATACACTTCCAAAAAAAATTAAATTAATGACATCTATATTAAAATAATAAAACAAGAACACTTTTTTGAGAAGAAATAAGAAATAAAAGAGAAACTTTCAAAATTCCAAAAAGGTGAGCATAATAATCCAAGCTTGAAGGAAAGGGAGTTGCTTAGTGAATATCATAATATTTTGAGTAAGGAAGAGAAATTTTGGAGATTAAAATTGAGATAAACTTGGTTAAAAGGAGATAAAAACACAAAGTTTTTCATAGGATGACAATAACACAAATATCAACATCCAAAATTAGTAGAATTAAATTAGTAGAAGGGATTTGGATTGAAGGCTAAAGTGAAATTAGAAAATAGGTAAGGTTTTTTTTACCAAAATATTCTAGAATAGGAGTTTGAAGTTCTTAAAGATAATCTAGTACAAGAAGTACCTCCAGTTATAATAGATGAAGATAATAGAAAAATAATGGAGCCTATTACTCTAGAAAAATTTCATTTAGCTCTTTTCTCTTTTGATGAGGGTAAATCCCTAAGTCCATATGGGATATCTGGAACATTCTATTAACATAATTGGGATATAGTGAAGGATTCATTATTGGTTGTAGTGGAACAGTCTAGAGTAAAATAATACATGCCTTATAAAATAAATGAAACATATCTTACCCTAATTCAAAAAAGAAGGATGCATAATTATTTGATTCATTTAAGCCCATAAGCCTATGTAATATGGCATATAATATAATCTTCAAAGTGATGGCAAATTGGTTAAGACCACTGTTAGACAAAATAATTTCAAAAGAACAAGAAGGATTTGTGAAAGGGAGATAATTTTTGGATGGGGTCATACTAGCTCATGAAGTTATGCATTAAATAACTTCACGAAAAGAGAGAAATGATCTTAAAGCTTGATATTAGTAAATCCTATGGTCATGTTAAATGGGATTTTCTTTTTGTAGTATTAGAAAAGTTTGGATTTGGGAAAAATAAGTTAGATGGATTAAAGCTTGTGTCTCTATAGTTTTATATTCAGTGTTAGTCAATGTGTTAGTAATAGAATCATTTAAAGCCAAGAGAGGTCTTAGATAGGGAGATCCTCCATCACCATATATATTCATTAATATGACAGAGGTATTGGGTAGGAACTTGAAGAAGGCTAACAAATATGGGCTATTAAGTGGTCTTAAGGCTAGTAATAACATCAACAACATCGTCCATCAATAGTTTGTAGATGGTACAACCCTTTTTAAGAGGGTAGGGATAAAAAAGGCCAAAGCTTTGAATAACTTATTAAAGGAATATGAAAGAGCATCAAGGCATAAAGTTAATAAGACAAAATTCAAAATTTACTTCCTAAAACCTAGCTAGAATCAAATAGAGATATGCATGTTACGTCAAATGGAGGAGGAAACTTTACCAGCAACTTATCTAGGGATGCCCTTATTTAGGGGGAGAATGAGGATATAATTAGGGAATCTAGTTATAAGAAAAATCAATATAAACTATTGGCATGGAAAAGGTAGATGGTTATCATTTTTCAATGAGTTTACACAAGTTTTTATGATGAGTCCCAATCCCCTCATATTGAGTGGGGTTTGAAACTTGGACCTCTCAAAGAGAGGCCAAAGCCCTTACCACTGTAGTAAAATTATAACTTAAGGTAGATGGTTATTGTTAGAAATAAGAGAACAACTAATTAAATCAATCTTATAGGCCATTCCAACATATTATATGTCCTTGTATACTATGCCAAAATTGATAGAAAAAAGTTTAATCTATATTATGCGATCATTTTTTAGGTTAGGATTACATGATAAAAGAAAATTTCCTTTAGTGAAATGGATCAAGGGGTGTGATGATAAAACTAGGAGAGGTCTAGGTTTAAGAGTTCTTACTAATGCAAACTTAGTTCTTAAGAGAAAAGTAATTTGGAGATTGTACAAAGAGAGTCAAAGACAATGGGCAAGAATTATTCTAAGTATGTTGAACCCAATGACCCAAGCTTAATATTTACTGCACTCTCACTACCATATGGTTCTACACTATGGAACATTTAAAAAAACCAAGTGATTAAATATCTAATATGGATGGTGGTAACTAGAGAAAAAAATTCTATTTGGATGGATACTTAGTGTGATAAAAAAACCACTCAATTTAGATCCAATTTTGAAACTATGGATGAGATTAACTCAAGATAAATATGGTTATAGGGTTTCAAACATTATATACAAGGAATTTGAAGGAAGATACAAATGGAAAGAAGATTTTTTTACAAGTATACAAGAAATTGATGCTATGAGGTAGTTGAATAAAAAGATAACAACAATGATTATTTCAAGGGGAGCCAGAGGTAAGTTGATTTGAGAGTTTAATAGCTCAGGAGAATACACAACAAGAAATAGATATAAAGTAAAGCACCAACAAAATAGGAATATTTCAAGAATATGGAGAGATATTTGGGATGGCCTGAGCATTCCAAAATTTAAAATGTTTGTTTGGCTTATAAATCATACAAGAATTTTATCCTAGGATAACCTTATGAAAGGGGGTTTTCATGGCCTCTCACGATGTGTTAATTGTAAAAAGGAAGAGGATCGTATAGACCATCTCTTGGGAAATTGCTTAATAGTCTAAAAACCATGGCAATGGATTCTAAATATGTTTGGTAAATGGATGGTAATGAATGAAAGAATTGAAGAATGGTTAAACCAATGGCAGAGCACTTTTAAAAGTGAGGCTTTACAAATAATCTCAAATATATCAAAAGATACAATACTTTGGATTGTATGGCTAGAAAGGAATAGAAGAATATTTAAAGGAGAGGAAAGTAGTCTAGAGGTAAAGAAAAGGAAGTTTTATTTATTCATAGAGGAGTCTAAACCAACCCTATCAACTCACCCAATCCCTAATCTTGAAGTAGAGAGCCTTGATAGATGGATTGAAGTCATAAAACACAATTATGATGTTGGATGCAGGAGAAACAAACAAAAGGTAAATAATATAAAGTGGAAATCACCAAAAGTGGAGTTGGTTAAATTGAAATTTGATGGAGCATCTAAAGGAAATCTAGGACCAAGAGGAGGAGGAATAACTAGAAATAATGGAGGAGAGATTTTGTCTCATTACACTTTTAATAGTGGATTTAAGATAATTAATGAAGTTGAAGCTTGGGTAGCTTTGGAAGGGTAAAAAATATGTAAAAATAAATAAATCGAATAGATTATGGATGGAAGGATATTCACTAATAATAATAAATACAATTTTGAGGAAAGCAAAGGCTCCATGGAACATACAAGAGGTCATTGTGGAAATACAAGACCTTGTTATAGAGTTTGAAAAAATAAATTTTACACATATATTAAGGGAAGGAAACAAACATGTACATAGGCTAGCTAATAGAGGGGTTTTAATAGAGGATCATAAAGTTAAATTCTCTTTTCCATGGTTAGAGAGAGTAACAAGTTTAGTTGAAGTTGACAAGAAAATATTGACTGCCTTAATCAAATGTTTTCCATTGGTGATTTGTCTTTATTTTATAACATTAACATGTTTTCATGTAAACTATTTATTACAATTTGTGTGGTTGCTCTTACGCTTCAGGAAGGAAACTTGCAATCTATATCTAGTAAAGCAAACTATCATAGTACAATTTTTGGAAATATTACTTTACTAAGATGCAATGCATAGACAATAGAGGTGGAGTTTTGGTATTGTGAAGGTTGTTGTAGGAAAATATCAAGAAGAAGGATGTTTCATACTAGAATATTTGTATTCACAAAGAAAATTGAAGAAGATCTAGAAAATGAAAATCAAACATTTTATGAAAATGATGTAGGTATCTAGCTATAGCAACTCAATTGAGATGATAATTGAATATGTTTGTAAACTCTCACGCCCTAAAGGAGATAAATATGATTTTTCAAGGGTTGGAGGACCCGATTACAACCCCTTATTATCCAGCAAAAATAAATAAACATCTTATTATACCTTAAAAACATCCTTGGACAAGATGAAAGAAATATCTTCGTTTGTAAGTAGTGGATTGTCTAGTATACTCACAAATCAACAAGATTTTATTGCTATGATCAATATACAAGTGTAATTTAGGAGGAGGAGATTTCCCAAGTCTACAGAAAATATCCAAGGAAGGTAGTAATAAAATCTTTAAACATGATTGCTAATCTGGAGGCATTGTTGGAAAACACCAAATAATTTACCCAAAAAGAAGACCTTTCTAAAGAACAATATGAGGAATTGGAGATGCTAATGACAATGATGGACAAGATACATATACCTTTTGATACAAAATGGGGTGTATTCTAGAACCTATTGCCATACTAATATCTTCATTGTGAACAAGGCCCATAATTTTATAATTTTGTATTTTTTGTTGTCCTAGTTTTGAATACTTCAAGCTTAGTGGAATAAGGTATATTTTGGGATCTATAATTAATCGAGCTTGACATCCTTATATTTTGCCAAAATTGTAATAGTTTGACTATTACCATTGCACTCCACCAATGAAGTCAAATATATTAGATGAGATTGGGATAAAAATCAAGACAATTCTAGTTAAAAAACAACTAGAGGCATTTGTAAAACTTAGAGTATGTGAATTGCATGAAGATGGCATAATTTTGAGGAGTCAAGCCAAAACCCATGTATTTGGATAAAATTTTGGTTAAGTCTTAAGGTTAGCTATTTGTTGAACAAAATGATCAACAATTCGCTAGAAGATGGTGGTTTACCAAAAAGCTAGTGGTTTGTCAACTCCCTAAATCGGTGAATCATCAATAAACCAATGATTCATCAAATGAAGGATCATGAATGTGAACGTCATTGTATAAATTTGAGAAAACAATTTGGAAAGTAACATGCCTCACCCCACATGGTGTTTAAAGTACATTAGAAATAATTTTAGTGTCAAATATGGTTGGCAATGCAACTCTTTACCATATAAATGTTAATATTATACTAAAATCATGTAACTAGGATGAGAATTTACTTTACTATAATTAGAAGTATAGTTATTTTTCTTTTCCTATAAATAAGAGCTTAATGCTCATTGTAAGGATCCTTTTTGGCTATTTAAAATAGTAGATTTACTATATGAAATTAGGTTGTTATATGTATATTTTAAACTACAAATCATGGCATTCGAGAATTGATTAAGTCTTTAATATTTTGGTTGTGGATGTGTGATATTAGTGGTTTTTTCCTCTTGTCCCATTTATTCATTTCTATTCATTTATTGTAGGTTTTTTTAGATTTAATGTACTAAATTTACTTGATCATTCTAAATATTTCAATTGGATCACATGATAATCTTGCTATAGCCACACGACTAAATTTATTTTCATGCATTTACTTTCCTCTCTTGCATCCTTTTCCCTCAATTAATTAGATTATGTTAGATTAGTTAGATTAGTGGGAAGTAGACTCAAATCCAAAGACTAAGAGGGCTTATATCCTCTCTTTCAATGAATGTGATTGTGTGGGTGCGTAAGAAAATTAGGCACTCTCACTAATCAACAACTAGCAAATGGTCAATATGAACCTATTGTCAATGTGACCCTTAAAACTAATGCACAATAATAATAGTATATTGGCTTTAGGGATGAAATTGATGGTCCATCATGACTATCAAATCAATACCTAATAACAACTTAATATTATCTATAGTCATTGTTCAATGACTTATGTTTTTTTTTTAATTTGGTTATATAGGATTGAAATAGGCCCCACTTGTATTACATCATGATCACATAGTGATATTACAATAGTTTGACAATTATGCATGCGTCACTTGGGAAGATTCAAACCTAGGTCTCTTCCTTGAAAGTTCAAGAATATAACCAATTGAGTTAATGCCATTTGATATTGGCTTATATTTATTTTAACAAATAAAAATTAAATTAAATTAAAAGTTTGTATTATAAATTGTAACTTTCTTCTAGTTTTAATCAAACTCAAAAGAGAATATGATGTTTTGCCAATTTACACAACTACTAATTAATATAAGAAAAACGAATAATACATAAGAATGAATGAATGTGATCTATGATGACTATATTTTATTATTACTTCTATAAAAAAACATTAAAAACTTTGAAAATAAATAGCAACCTCAAGCTTATCAAGTTACTTTAGTTTAACTCATTAAATTTCTTGACTTATAAAGAGAATACATAGATTCAAATATTTCTAAGTAATAGTTGTTGTAATACCACTATGTGATCATATGTAACATAAATAAGTCTAGTTTCAATTCCATATAACCCGTAAAAGAAAAATCAACATTAAATATCAAATTTACATCTAAATATTGTTATCAATCCTATACAATATATTAAAAAATATTAAAAAGACTAAGATTTTAACTATTAACATATTATTCAACTACAAGCTTACTTCATTAGTAAGGGCTTTAGCCTCTCTTTGAGAGGTCCAAGGTTCAAACCCCACTCAATATGAGGGGATCGAGACTCCTCATAAAAACCTGTGCAAAGTCGTTGAAAAAATATTAAAATATTAGTCTTGACAGGGACACCACAATGGTAAAAGGCATTGGGCTCTCCTAGCGAATATCCAAGTTCAATTCATGGGGAGGGTGGCCCCTGGTGTGCCCCAACTTTTCAACCTATAAGAAAAACTATTAACATATTAGCATAATGCTTATGAAGCAATGCATTCAACAACTTCTATAAAAGAGAGAGCAATGATCTTAAAACTTGATATGTATAAAGCCTATGACAAGGTTAAATAGGATTTGTTTTTTAATATTAGAAAATTTTAGATTGGGAAGAAATGGGTCAAATGGATTAAATCTTGTGTTCTATAGTATCATACTTAGTGCTGGTCAATGGGCTAGTAAAAGAATTATTTAAAGCCAAGAGGGATCTTAGATAGGGAGATCTTGTATCACCATATCTATTCATTATAATGGCAGAGGTATTGGGAAGGAACTTGAAGAAGGTATGCAAATATGGGCTAATAAATGGACTCAAGGCTAATAATAACCCATCAACAATTTGTAGATGATACAACTCTTTTTAGAAGGGTAGGAAAAAACGAGGTCAGAGCATCTTAAAGGAGTATGAAAGAGTGTCGGGGCAAAAATTTAATAGGACAAAATCCAAAATTTACTTCCTAAATACTCTAGTTGGAATCAAAGTAGGGATATACAAGTTACTTCAAATGAAGGAATTGAATTTGCCAGTAACATATCTAGGGATGTCAAACACTTTTGGAAACAATTTTTAGAAGAAAAAATAACTAAAAGAAAAACTTTCAAAATTCTAAAAAGGTGATCATAATAATCCAAGCTTAGAGGAAAGGGAGTTGCTTAGTGAACATCATAATGTTTTGAGTAAGGAAGGGAAATTTTGGAGATTAAGATCAAGACAAACTTGGTTAAAAGGAGATTTAAATATAATTTTTTTTCACAAGATGGTTATAGTACAAAGATTAGCATCCATAATTAGTAGAATTAAATCAATAGAAGGGGTTTGGATTGAAGACTAGAGTGAAATTACAAAAGAGGCAAGGTCTATTATTAGAATGTTCTAGGATCAGAGGAATCTGAAGTTCTTAATGATAAACTTCTTCTAGAGGTACCTTCAATTATAACAAATAAAGACAATAGGAAACTGATGGAGCCTATTACTCTAGAAGAAGTTCATTTAGCTCTTTTCTCTTTTAATAAGGATAAATCCCTAGGTCCAAATGGGCTCTTTACAATATTTTACCAACATAATTAGGATATAGTGAAGGATTCTTTATTGGTGGTAGTGGAACAGTCTAGGGTAAAACGATACATACCTTATATAATAAATGCAACATAGCTTACATTGATTCCAAATAATAAGGATGTTGAATTGTTTAATTCATTTAGACTTATAAGCCTATGTAATATGGTATATAATATTATCTCCAAAGTGATGGAGAATTTATTAAGGCCATTGTTAGACATATTATTTTAGAAGAGCAAGGAGGATTTGTGAAAGGGAGACAAATTCTAGACGGGATCATAGTAGCTCATGAAGTTATACATTCAACAACTTCAAGAAAAGAGAAAGCAATGATCTTAAAAAAACTTGTTATGAGTAAAGCCTATGATAAAGTTAAATAAAATTTTCTTTTTGCAGTTTTAGAAAAGTTTAGATTTAGGAAGAAATGGGTTAGATTGATTAAATCTTGTGTCTCTACATTTTCATATTCAATGTTGGTCAATGGATTAGTAACATAATCGTTTAAAGCCAATAGGGTTCTTAGATAGGGAGATCCTCTATCACCATATCTATTCACTACTATGGTAGAGGTTTTGGGTAGGAACTTGAAGGAGGCTAACAAAGGCATGCTTATAATTGAACTTAAGTCTAGTAATAACATCAACAACATCACGCATCAACAATTTGTAGATATGCTACCCTTTTTGGGAGGGCAAGGATAAACGAGGCCAAAGCTTTGAATAACTTATTAAAGAAATATGAAGGAGCATAAGAGCAAAAAATTAATAGGACAAAATCCAAAATTTACTTCCTAAACACTCTAGCTAAAATCAAAGCAGGAATTTGCAGGATACTTCAAATGGAGGAGGCAAATTTACAAGCAAATTATCTAGGGATGCTCTTATTTGAGGGGATAATGAGGATAAATTTATGGAATCTAGTTATAAATAAAGTTCATAATAAACTACCAACATGGAAAGGTATATGGTTATCATTAGTAGGAAGAGTGAAATTAATTAAGTCAATATTACAAACCATTCCAACATATTATGTCATTGTATACTATACCAAAATCAGTAGAAAAAAGTTTAATATATATTATGTGATCTTTTTATGGTCAAGATTACATGATAAAATAAAATTTCCTTTGGTGAAATGGAGCAATGTGTGTGATGATAAAACTAAGGGAGGTCTCGGTTTAAGAGTTCTTATAGATGCAAACTTAGCTCTTAGGGGAAAACTAATCTAGAGATTGTACAAAGAGAGTCAAAGACAATGGGTAAGAATGATTTTGAGTAAGTATGTTGATACCAATGATATAAGATTAATATTTACTGCATTCTCTCTACCATATGGTTCTACACTTTGGAATGGTTTTAAAAAATCTATTGAGTTAGTGATTAAAGGTTTAAGATGGGTGGTGGGAACTAGGGAAAAAAATCTATTTGGATGGAAACTTGGTGTGATAAAAAAACCACTCAAACTAGATCCAATTTTGAAACCTTGGACGAGATTATTTCAAGACAAATATGGTGATAGGATTTCAAACATTTTGTACAAGGATTAGGAAGGAAGATACAAATGGAAATAAGATTTAATTACTAGTATACAAGAAATTGATGCTAGGAGGTAGTTGAGTAGAAATATAACAACAATGATTATTTTGAGAGGAGCCAAAGATAAATTGATTTAGGAGTTAAATAGCTCAGGAGAATACACAACAAGAAGTGGATATAATGTTAAGCACCAACAAAATAGGAATATCACAAGAATATGGAGAGATATTTGGGATAGCCCAAGCATTCCTAAAGTCAAAATGTTTGTTTGGCTAGTAGGTCATAGAAGAATTTTATTCTAGGATAACCTTATGAAAAGGGATTTGCATGGTCCCTTTCAATGTGTTCTTTGTAAAAAGGAGGAGGAGAGTATAGACCATCTCTTAGGACATTGCTTGATAGTCTAGAAACTATGGCAATGGATTCTTAATATGTTTGGTAAATGCATGGTGATGAATAGCAAAATTGAAGAATGGTTAAAGCAATGACAGAGCACTTTTAAAAGTGAGGCTTTATAGACAATTTGGGATATATCAAAATATACAATACTTTGGACTATATGGCTAGAAAGGAATAGAAGAATATTTAAAGGAAAGAAAGGCAATTTAGAGTTAATGAAAAGGAAGTTTTTTTAATCCATAAAGGAGTCTAAACTAACCCTACCAACTCACCCAATCCCTAATCTTTAAGTAAAGAGCCTTGATAGATGGATTGAAGTCATAAAACAAAATTATGATGTTGGATACAGGATTAAAAAAGTCAAATAATATAAAGTGGAAACCACCGAAAGTGGAGTTGGTCAAATTAAAATTTGATGGAGCCTTAGTTACCAAATTCATCGAATTTTTTAAATAAAATTTGAAATTCGTCGAATTTAAAACCCTAACGAACTTATTCGGCAAATAAATTTTAAATTCGACAAAGAAAAACATTTTGGTAGAAAACAAGGAAAAAATGCACAAAAAAATTAAATTTAAATTTTATGTGCATTTTTCGCTGAGGCAAGAGGGACGGAGTCACAAACACTTCAGCCACAAAGCCTCTTGGATTTTATTTTATTTTATTTTCCACAATAATGAGCACAGGAAAATCTACAGACCTCCGGATGGTGTGGTGATAACTCATAAGTCACATGGTGATAGTGGTTGTCAACTTTTAATGTTCAAGTTGTCAAAATTTGAAGAAATTGGAAAAACCAGAACCCTCCACAAGCCATCCAAACCATATAACTAAAATTGAGAAAGTTTAAATAATTATTTAAAAACTAAATCTGTGTTGTTGGTAAAATTTGGAAGTTTAAATATTTATTGACAAATTAAAGCTCAATCTGTGTTGTTGGTAAAATTTGGAAGTTTAAATATTTATTGACAAATTAAAGCTTTGATGGCGAGATTCAAGTAATGTCAATATATGACAGACATAGGAAAGCAATGTAATGTCTTCACTTAAGAGTCGATTGTAGTATATAGAGCTTGTACCATTTGCATCATTCCCTTTCGCCTGACCTAGAAAGTTTAAACTTCTTATTATTACCATAAATTAAGAGGGACAAACTCCCAATCTAAATTAGGAGGGAATTAAAACGTCTACCAATGGAGGAATACTAATGAACTTAAAGAACTAAGATATCTTCAACTACGCAGCAGATATCGATCTGCTATGTACTTTGATCGTATCTTCAAGGAAGGTGTCAGCATGTATAAGGTGGGTCCCTTTTTATTTTTTGGATTAAGTAAGACCTTAACATCAATGGCTCACGCATCACATGCAACAACAACATCTTCTTCTTCTGAATCCCAAAAGCCTTCTCCCACATTAGAGGAGGTGATCGAAAGTGTGCTAAATGAGCAGCAAGAGTCCGTGGTTCTTTCTGCCCCTAAAGTTATAATTTTTATTAAATTTGAGATATATTAACTCATATATCAACTACAACATTTCATTTATAATATAACAAATTTTATATATTGAATTTTATTTCGAATTTTAAATGTGTCAAATTTCTTTTGAACTTCAAGAGTATCGAACTCGAACACGAACTCGAACTTGGTAACTAAGGATGGAGCATCTAAAGGAAATCCATGACTAGAAATAATAGAGGAGATATTTTGTCTCATTACGCATTCAATAGTGGATTTAAGATAAATAATGAAGTTTAAGTTTGGGTGACTTTAGAAGGGTTAAAAATATGCAAACAAATGAAATGGAACAAAGTATGGATGGAAGGTGATTCACTCGTAGTAACATATGCAATTTTGAGAAAAGCAAAGGCTCCATGGAACATACAAGAGATAATTGTGGAAATTTAAGAACTTGCTAAAGAGTTTGAAGAAATCAGGTTTACACTTATATTAAGGGAAGGAAACAAATGTGTAGATAGGCTAGCCAATAAAGAGGTTTTAATTGAGGATTGTGAAGTTAAATTTTATTTTCCATGGTTAGAGGAAGTAGTAAGTTTAGTTGAAGTTGACAAGAAAATGTTGATTTCCTGAATCAAATAATGATTAAGATTTACTTTAATATTTTTCATTGGTAATATCTGCTTTATATTATAACATTAATGTGTTTTCATATAAACTATTTATTATCATTTTTGTGGTTGCACTTGTGTTTCAGGAAGGAAACTAGCAATCCATATTTGGTAAAGTGGACTATGATAGTGCAATGTTTTGAAAATATTACTCTACTAAGATGCAATGCATAGATAATAGAGATGAAGTTTTGGTATTGTGAAGGTTGCTATAGAAAAATGTCAAGAAGGATGTTGAATTCTAGAATATTTGTATTCACACAAAAAAAAAAGAATTTAAGTAAAATGATGTAGGTTTCTATCTATAACATCTCAATTGAGATGAGAAGTGAATCTATTTGTAAACTCTCAAGCTCTAAATAAGAGAGTTGAGATTTGTAAAGGGTGGGGTTCCAGAGTACAACCCCTTGTTCTCTAGCAAAAAATAAACATATCTAGGGATACCCTTATTTGAGGGGAGAATGAGGATAGAATTACAAAATCCAGTTATAAGTAAAGTTCAAAATAAACTACCAACATGGAAAGGTAGATGGTTTTTGTTAGCAAGAAGAGTGCAACTACTTAAATCAGCTTTAGAAGCCATTCCAACATATTTTACCCTTGCAAAGTCTCATCCCAACTTGTAAATGATCTTTGTTTTAATACAAGTTTTTTCAAATTATTTTTCAAAAAAAAACATATTTTACCCTTGTATATTATGACAACATTGATAGAAAAAATTTAATCTATATTATACAATTTTTTTGTGGTTAGGGTTACATGATAAAAGGAAATTTCCTTTGGTGAAATGAAGCAAGGTGTGTGATGATAAAACTATGGGAGATCTCGATTTAAGAGTTATTACAAATGCAAACTTAACTCGAAGAGGAAAAATAATTTGGAGATTTTACAAAGTGAGTCAAAGACAATAGGCACAAATTCTTCTAAATACAGACCAATGACCCAAGCTTAATCTTTACTGCATTCTCACTACTCGATGGTTTTGCACTATGGAACAATTAAAAATAATAAATTGATCTAGTGATTAAAGGTCTAAAATGAGTGGTGAGAACTAGAGGAACATTTTCTATTTGGATGGTTACTTGGTGTGATAAAAAACCACTCAATCTAGATCTAATTTTTAACCACGAATGATATTACTTCAAGATAATTATGGTGATAGGGTTTTATATATTATATACATGGATTAGGAAGGAAGATACAAATGGAAAGAATATTATTTTTTAAGTATATTGGACATTGATGACAGTAGTTAGTTGAGTAGAGAGATAACAACAATGATTATTCTAAGGAGAGTCAGGGATAAGCTGATTTGGGAGAGCTCAAGAGAATACACAACAAGAAGCAAATATAATGTAAAGCACCAACAAAATAGAAATATCGCAAGAATATAGATAGATATTTGGGATAGCTCGAGCATTCCAAAAGTCAAAATATTTGTATGGCTAGTAGGTCATAGAAAACTTTTATCCTAGGATAACCTAATGAAAAGGGATTTCCATGGTCCATCACAATGTGTTCTATCTAAAATGGAGGAGGAGAGTATAGACCATCTCTTGGGACAATACTCAATAGTTTAGAAACTATGGCAATGGATTTTTAATATGTTTGGTAAATACATGGTGATGAATGGCAAAATTGAAGAATGGTTAAAGCAATGATAAATCATTTTTAAAAGTGAGGCATTACAAATAATCTAGGATATATTGAAAGATACAATACTTTGGACTATATGGTTAGAAATGAACAAAATAATATTTAAAGGAAAGGAAAGCAGTTTAGAGGTAATGAAAAGAAATATTTGTTTATTCATAGAGGAGTCTAAACTAACCTTATCAACTCACACAATCCCTAATCTTAAAGCAGGGAGCATTTATAGATGGTGTCAAGTCATCAAATAAAATTATGATGTTAGGTATAGGAGAAATAAAAGGAAGGCAAAGAATATAAAGTGGAATCACCATAAGTGAAGTTGGTCAAATTAAATGTTGATGGAGCATCTAAAGAAAATCCAGGGCCAGTAGGAGGAGGAATAATTAGAAATAACAAGGGTGAGATTTTGTCACATTACAATTTTAATTGTGGATTTAAGACAAATAATGAAAAAGAATCTTGGGCAACTTTAAAAGAGTTAAAAATATGCATACAAATACAAATGAAATGGAATAGAGTATGGATGGAAGACGATTCACTAATAGTAATAAATGTAATTTTGAGGAAAACAAAGAATTCATGGAACATACAGGAGATCATTGTGGAAATACAAAATCTTGCTACAGAGTTTGAAGAAATCAGGTTTACACATACATTAAGGGAAGGAAACAAATGTGTGGATAGGCTAGCCAATAGAGGGGTTTTTTTTTTTTTTTATTGGTGGTGGCCACAAGGGGTAAACAGATTGTGACCACGAGGGAACCATTACATAACATATCCGCAACATGTGAGGCGAGAGATTTGAACCTGGGCCTCTCAGCAACTAGAGAGGTTTAACTACCCACTTGCTCTCCAACTCCTCGGCGGATTAGCCAATAAAGGGGTTTTAATAGAGGATCATTAAGTTAATTTTTTTTTTTTTTATGATTAGAGGAAGTAGTAAGTTTAGCTGAAGCTAACAATAAAATATTGTTTGTTTAAATCAACTAATGATTAAGATTTACTTTAATGTTTTCCATCGATAATATTAGTTGTATTTTGTAACATTAATGTGTTTTCATATAAAATATTTATTATAGTTCTTGTGGTTGCACTTAGATTTGGACTATGATAGAACAAAGTTTTGAAAATATTATTCTACTCATATATAGTGTGTAGACAATAAAGGCGAAGTTTTGGTATTGTGAAGGTTGTTGCATGTTGCAGAAAATGACAAGAAAAATAATACTAAATTTTGGAATTTGTATTTACAAAAAAAATTGAAGAAGATTAAAAAAATGAAAATAAAAAATCCATACCATTTATGAAAGAAGACGTAGGTATCTAGCTATAGCAACTTAATTGAGATTAGAATTGATTCTATTTGTAAAATCTAAAGCTCCAAAGAAGAAAGTTGTAATTTATCACGGGGACTCAAGTACAACCTCCTTTTCTTTAGAAAAATATATTAGCATAAGATTTGATTTACTTGCAAAATATCTATATAAAATCACAAATTAATGATTTTTTGTTTAAAGTTATCCATGTGATGGTCATACGAGTTTTTGGTTTTGCTTATTGAGAAAGGATCAACATCCAAGAACCCAATAATGTATTTTGATTTACTTTAAAAAAATAAGCATTTAGCTCTAGTTAAGTATGGTTATGGTTTTGGTCAACGAATAAAAAAAAAAAAAAATGGAAATAACTTCTTCTTGTGAATATGTTTTATGGTTTTTTAATAATCTAAAGATGAGACTTTAAAACTCTAATAAAAATTTAAAGTTCAAATTTTCTAAGAACATGCTTTAGTAACCAAAACATGGTTGAGATAACCATATACAAAACAAAAAATATTAACCTTATACACTTTATAACCTGCTAAATGTTAAAAACTATTTTAACTTTGAATAAACATTTAAGATTCAAATCTTATAAGAACAAGGTTGTACGAAGTAATCAAAATATATTTGAGATAGCCATATACTAGATAAACAATATTAACCTTATAAAACTTATAACCTAACAAATGTGCGTCATGCTTTAATAACCAAAATATGGTTGAGATAACCATATAGAGAAAAACAATCTTAACCTTATACAACTAACCTAATAAACCTTAAAAAAATGAAAAAAAATACAGCTAACCTAACAAACCTTAAAAAATTGAAAAAAAAATGAAGTCCCCTCAGGACATCCATGTGGTTAGGGCTTGGGCTTTCGACCTAGGTTCAAACCACCGTGAGGTGTGGTGTGTGAGTGAGCTTGTGAAAAAAAATGGAAATAACTTATTCTTGTGAAAATGTTTTATGTTTTTTTTTTATTAATATAATGATGGAGACTTTTATTACTCTAATAAAATGTTTTGTTTTAAATTTTTTAAGAACATGCTTTAGTAGTCAAAAATATGGTTGAGATAACCATATACGAAATAAAAAAATATCAACCTTATACAAATTATAACCTAATAAATGTTAAAAAGTATTTAACTTTGAATAAACATTTAAGATTCAAATCTTATAAGAACAAGGTTGTACACAATAATAAAAAAAATGGTTGAAATAGTATACTAGATAAACAATATTAACCTTATAAAACTTATAATTTAACTTGTAAAACTTATAACCTAACAAATGTGTATCATGCTTTAGTAACCAAAATATGGTTGAAACACAGATAAACAATATTAACCTTATACAACTAACCTAACAAACCTTAAAAACTATTTTACCTTTTACATTTAAGTTTGTTTGATAATTAAAAAAATATATATATATATATTTTTAATACACAGAAGAATGGGTAACACTTTTGCCAATACAAGGTCAGACTTGTGAATAGAACTCAGAACACCACTACAAGGGTAAGATGCAAGACTTCCAATCAATTCGAATGTTGTCACTATAAACTCTAATCTATTGGATAAAGACTTTATGAATCTACATAAAATCAAACTGAACAATCAACTAACAAACAGTTACCCACCAAAACTCTACCACTAAATATAATCTAACTATTAAAAAAAATTCATATAATCTAACCATCCCAGACCATCCCATATTTGAAAAATACAAACCAAGTGTAAGCCTTTATTTTTAATGGAGCTTTACCCGAGACCAGTGAAACGCTAGTCAAATACAAGTTTTTTTTTCTTGTTAATTAGAAAGCTCACTCGGTAAACGGTAGTCAAGTACAAGTTACTGGGTGGAAATTCTGAACGAACGAGGGCATGCTTACTACCGTCATAAACCCTAAATCTTAATTTTTAATTTTGAAATTTTTTTATTATGATTGCACAAGCAAGTTTCTACAAGCAAATCTTCGTTTGATTGTGATTGCATCTCCAATGCAGAGTTTAATTTCAGTCTGGAGGGGAAGTGTACTACACCAGGTGGTGGCCATTGCCCTGCGCTTTAGAAAAGATTAATTGCGTGAATCGCAGAGGTCGACAGCGTAAACAACCTCTCGAAAGCGGCGTTGGGCTGCCTGAGGAACGGTTTCCACAGCTAAAAATGGCAAGCGGAATGAGAAAGCGAGTTATTCACTTTGCTAATTTGCCTCTCAAGCTTTTGATGCCCTCCTCTCTTCACAACATCAAAGAGGTTGCCTTCAAGACCATTCCTTCTGCTTCCAAGGTAATATATATGATTTAAGGGTTGGATCTTAGTGAATCGTTAAATGCTCTGTGAAGGAAGGATATTGTGCTTACTTCTGTTTATATTTATTTGGCACACAGATCGAGATAAAGAGAGTGTTGGAGTCAGTATATGGATTTGAAGTGGAGAAAGTGCAAACCCTTAACATGCAAGGCAAACAAAAGCGCAGAAGAGGGTTTGTGTATTACAAACCTGATTACAAGAAGGCTTACGTCACCCTGAAGAATCCACTTTCACTGCCGCCAAATCTGTTTCCCATGAATGTTATCAAAGAGGAAAAAGAGGCGCAAAAGCAGAGAGACGAAACAACTGTGGACATGAAGGCCAAACCGACCCATTGGCTTGGCGATGATGGCAACGGAAAGTTTAGAGTTGAGAAAGGAAAGGGTAGGGCAGAGGAGGCCCAGAACAGACTGAAGCCCTGGCACAGTAAGCTTGCCTGGAGGTAGACGCTCCTGATTTTTCGTAAGTGGCATTTTTCATTCATTTGATGGAACAAATTTGTTTTGGTCAGTCCAACTTATGAGATTTCCTGGTCTATGCATATCCACGTGGGAATTCTGCGCAGAAGTTTTTCCTTCTGTTTTATTTATATATGGAAAAACTCTTGGAACTGTAGACAATGAAACTTTGGTTGTAATTCGTATTGTGGAAATGAAAGAAACTGTCCGATCTTAATCAACCTAGTTACATGTGTTACTCTAAAAAATTGGGTTCCTTCCCGTTTCATCTGTAGTTTCCTGCTGAACCTTAACATGGCAATGGGCGTTATGATAGAAACGATGTATGGGCATCTAGATCATGAGTATTTGAGATGTATAAACATTAATTTCATTTATCATTGTCTTTTTATGTATCTTTTCTTTTAGCTTTCTTTTGCAATGTTAATGATATCATGAGCAACAACTAATCACCAAAGGTCCTGAAAGGTCTAATTGGGGGTGTTTGTTTTTTTTGTTTTAACTCCAATAAGATTTTGCAAAGGATCCGGATTCGTCAAATTAATCCAGGAAGTCAGGACTAATTTGAGATGATTTTTCTATGCTGGTCGGTTAACCTTCATATGGCTAGCATGGTTTTGGTATTTGCCATACAGTGCCTTATGAAGATATTGCTATTATATCGTTGTATTTCACTATGGTTAGGCATGGACAAGCATGAATGAACTTATACCCATGAAACACAACTTGTCGGGATTCTGCTGCCTCATGTTCAATGCTTCAGAATGTGTTGTTAGACGTTAAAATTGCAACAATAATTAAGGACATCTTTTTGAAAGAATGATGGGGTGAGTTGGATTCATTTTTGTCCTGTGAGTCCTTCCTCTCAGGGGTTGCTTTGGGTCAAGGAATAGCTCCTTAAGGATGAGGATTACATTGTTTGAGTCAATGTAAAGTGATTTCTTGAGGGCAATTCATTAGTCTCCTTATCAAGCAGTAATTGATCTTTACTCTCTTTAGAAATTGGCCGGTTGAAAGTGGAAACTATTATTTATAAAAAAATATAAATATATGAAAAAAAACATAGAAAAAGTTAGATTCTTTCACTATATTCAAGTATATTTTATAAATATTTAAGTTATATTTTATATATGAATATACAAAGAACTTTGCAAATAAAAAAGGGAAAAGAAAAAGAAAAAATAATGTAGGACTGAACCGAACTGAACTGGTTTGGTTTGGTTTGGTTTGGTTCGGGCTCTTGGTCCTTGTTAGGACAAACCTGGTAAATATGCTTGACACTCATGGAAGTAGGGAATTATATAAATGAAAATATTAACTCTTTATGAAATGGCATTAGTTCAATTGTTTAGATTCCTCACCTTTCAAGGAGGAGACCGAGGTTTGAATCTTGCCAAAAGATACATTCATAATTGCCAAGTTGTTGTAATACTACTATGTGGTCATGATATAATAAGGGCAAGGCTTCTTTCAATCCCATATAACCAAAAAGAAAAAAGAAAAAAGAAAAAAATCAACTCTTTGAGCTTTGAGCAGCAAATAAGGGGCAACATTGCACAATTATGAAAGGCTTTACAATTGTTGGTTAAGGTTAGCTTCCAAGAATTTGCATGGTAAGAATTGACAAGTGAAGAAGCCTATACAAGCTTTTTGGGACATGTTTCCCATCTTCTCTGATCCTTGACTTTTTGATCTGAATCCCTAGAAGTGGACACCAGCAATATTTTATTTTTCACTCCATCCTCTCCGACAAAAAATCAAGTAAAAGATAAACAAAAATTGCTAGCACTATCATTTGAGAGCTAGCAAGTTTATTTTATTTGCTTCTTATTTTTGAAGTTTTTTTCCACTCTAATAATTGTAACCAGGGACTAAACACTTGATCAACATGAGCAATGGCATTAGCAAGGGTTCCATAGTGAAAAAGAGGCAAGCAAGTTGGAGAAACCCTATTTCCAAGATAACCTAAAAATATCAGGCAAATTTATTATTTAATATGCAAAAGACACTCTTATGCTTCATGATCACAATGTAAAGAAAGAAAATGTGTCATGATTGTGCAAATGCTATTTTTGTAACAGAACCTTGGGGAAACGAAAATGGGGTGTAATACCTGCTATTATCGTTGGAAGGTGCGTCAAGATGTGGGCAAATATGAGCCTTGTGGAGGAGGCTGAATTGCTTAAGTAGAAAATGACATGAGATCAACAAAATAACTAAAGAAACCAAAACCCCTTGCCATAGTACAACTGAAGCAAGTTGGATGCATGATTTTGATGGACAGTTTGTGTAATGAGCTCGTCTACTGCATAGGGGAATAAGAACTAGCTTTTAGGAAGAAAATTCAAAAACTACAGCTAAGACAGGCTAAGGTAAGCAGGCTAAGAGAATTAAGCAAATAAGGTTGGTGAATAAAGCAATTATAGTTGGATATTGTAGGTTTAGGTAAGAGAATAAAGCAAGTGTAGTTGGCAAGAAAAATATATAAAGTGCAGCTGGAAAATATAGAAATTACTGCTGGAATGATCAAGCAAGTACAGCTGGGAGAATCAAACAAGAATAAAATAAAGTACACTCTCTCATCTATAAGTATGAAGTATTTCATGAATAAGGGGTCAAACAGAAAATTGGTATCTGCATAGCAGAGACAAGATTGGTTATATTCTTCAATTGGGAATGGCTCACCTGCAAGTTTTGGCTATCATGTTTATTTTTTTTCAATTGGTTATATGGGATTGAAACAGGCCCCACCCGTATTACATCATCACCACATAGTGGTATTACAATAAAGCTTGGATATTATCCATGTATCACTTGACAAGATTTGAACCTTGGTCTCCTCCTTAAATGTTGAAAAATCTAACCAGTTGAGCTAATGCCAATGGATTGGCTATCATGTTTATTGGTTTTAAACAAAATAGTATTTTTTTGCTTTTCTAAGAGGAATTTATTTTTGAGATCTGCTTCATTTTATGTTTAATGTCAACATCTATAAGAAAAATTCTGTGTTATTATCATATAATTCGGTCTGGAATTAAGATTTCATATTTTCGAGTCTTTTAAAATCAGCTTAAGTTTGTTTCAGTTTAAGATCTTCATAGATTTATAACAGTTTGGTGAGCTGGTTGAAATGACTATAGTAAAGACTTGACACTTTAGCATGGAGGATTTTTGAGGATTATTGAAATGTACAAAGGTGCAATCAATGAGTTATTTGATTGCAATCCAACAATCAGTTGAAATGGTGCTGATTTTATTACGATCTTCTTCTATTCGACTAGCGACAACTCCTTTGTCAGCTCCCCTGTCAATAAGTATTCTCCAATGTACTTGCAACCAATACTGTTAGTCTTCAACGATCAAATAAAATCCAAACCCACTGTTCAAACTCTTATGACAGCGATTGGGTGCAATGGCATGAAGTCCTTCCACAACTTCTCAACTCATTGTCATGTATGGCATGTGGTCACAAACTCCTCGTAACAATAGATGGTGGTCAACCACAACCCTGCTAGAAGCACCCTTGTGGTTGCATCTAATACCGTATGTCCTTCCGTGAATGCTTCATGAGCCTCCTTCAGTGCTACATCCTGGTACCAAACATAGGCTTACCTTCGCCCCACCACTTTTGAATGTGATCTCTAAACTTTGCATGTCTTAGCCACATCAGCTAAAACCTAAAAGGCGCCTGAATTGACAGAGATTCCCACACTTCAACCATAATTGGCTAGTGGTTAGAGCCAACATTATTTAAAGTCTTGGCTTTTGGAATCTGTCCATTCATCATAAATTCCTCATAGACTAGAAACCTGTCCAACCTTTCCAAAATAAAAGCTTGACCTTGTCTTCTATTAGACCAAGACATCAAACCATTAACCGGTTTGACATCCAACAAATGAAGAGAGGAAATGTACTCAAGCATAAGGTCTGAGCTAGCATCCAACTTCCTATTTCCCCCAATATTTTCTTCCAAAGACAAGATAGTATTGAAATCCCCACCTACCAACACCCCAACTTGTGGGAAGAGGTGAATAACATATTCCAGACTCCTCCACTGTAACCTCTTCTCCTCCAAAATGGTAGAGAAATAAACATTAACAAGCAAAATCATTTGATTAGATTGCCTACTTTGAACTAAGAGAGCAAGAATGCCTTGAGCTCCAACATATTGAATAACAACCATCTCTTTTGGGTCCCACAAGCAAGCTATACCCCCAAAACTCCTTGGGAACCATGAGAGATTACTTTAGACCTTGGCCAAATTTTCTTGGAAAAGACATCCATCACTTCAGTTGAAACTTTTGTTTCTTGGAGAAAAAGCACTTGTGGGTGATTATATTTAATCATTCTTGCTATTTCATTAAGTTTTGAATCGACAGATCAACCCTCGCTGCTCCATTGCATCAAATCCATGCTGAATGTCAGATCATTGTAGATTAACAATTGGAGACCCATTCACCGCTTTCATGCAACTAGAGTCTATTTTCTTGGGATCAATCCTTGGCATACGAAGAGGTTGACGCTCAAAACCTCGTTGACCATTTGGAATTGTTGGAGGTTGAGCACCCCTCAGAGCATCCTTGAAATTCATTCTACCCATAGTTTCACTTGGTCCCTTCCTTACATCCTCCCTCCTTCCACCTATTGTCTTCAAACCCTTTTTTTGCAAAACCCTTCAAACCCTCGATCCTCCAAACTTTCTATTGTGAAAAAGTAATAGTATATCTACTAAATAATACATTGAGTGCTCCTCGATTGCTAGGTTTTTCTCGAAAGGGTTTTCCTAGGGTATATGTTGCTTCATGTGTGAGGTATATGTGATTTTGCTTGTTGGAATTGAAATTCTAGGCTTGTTTTGTATTACTTTCCTCTAAAGATTAAGTAGGAAGTTGTTCCACATTTGTTTAGCTTTCGTTCATTTGATATCAGAGCTAGGAGTATGCTCAGTGGAGCCGGTTTGGATAAAAAATTATGGGTAGAAGCATTTAGTACATGTTGTTATCTGATTAATAGATCTTTTACATGAACTCTTGTTGATAAAACACCACAGGAGGTTTGGATAGGCAGTAAGTCCTCACTCCAACATATCAAAATTTCTGGTTGTGAGGCATATGTGTATGTGCTTGAGGAGAAGAGATCCAAGTTGCATATTAAAGCAGAAAAATGCATCTTCATTGGATATGGTGATGGCGTGAAAAGATACAAGCTTTGGAATCTTGTGACAAAAAAGGTGGTGTACAGTCAAAATGTGATTTTTAGAGAGATCAAGTCTTCTCCTAAAGTTGAGCAACCAAGTTGAACCCTTCAAACCCTCGATCCTCCAAATATTTCTATTGTGATTAAATAATAGTATATCTACTAAATAATATATTGAGTGATCCTTGATTGCTGGGCTTTTCTCGAAAGGGTTTTCCTAGGGTATATGTTGCTTCCTATGTGAGGTATATGTGATTTTGCTTGTTGGAATTGAAAGTCTAGGCCTGTTTTGCATTACTTTCCTCTAAAAATTAAGTAGGAAGTTGTTCCACATTTGTTTAGCTTTCCTTTCATTTGGTATTAGAGCTAGGAGTATGCTCAATGGAGCCGGTTTGGATAAAAAGCTCTAGGCAGAAGCAGTTAGTACATCTTGTTATCTGATTAATAGATCTCCTACATCAGCTCTTGTTTATAAAACCCCACAGGAGGTTTGGATGGGTAGGATGTCCTCACTAAACATATCAAAATTTTGGATTGTGAGGCATATGTGTATGTGCCTAAGGAGAAGAGATCCAAGTTGCATTTCAAAGCAGAAAAAATCATCTTCATTGGATATGGTGATGGTGTGAAAAGATACAAGCTTTGGAATCTTGTGACAGAAAAGGTGGTGTACAGTCGAAATGTGATTTTTAGAGAGATCAAGTCTTCTCCTAAAGTTGAGCAACCAAGTGATAATGCAAAATCAATAGTGCAGCTTGAGCCAAAGTCCGAGAAGGCTGCACCTGAGGTTGAACTAGAAGTTTAGGATGGACCAAACGAGGAGTAGGTTCCAGAAAGCTTGAACAGTTTAGAGGAGGAAGAACCTCCATCTCATTGGGTGAGGAGGTCCACTTGGCAGTAAAGACAACCAGAAAGGTATAGCCCACCTGATTTGAGATGTATTTTTGCTTTATCTACTAATGTTGAAGATCTTAGAACTGTGAAGCAGGCAATGCAGATGAATGACAATGAGTCTTGGAATATGGCCATGGATGAGGAGATGGCAGCTCTAAAGAAGAATAGCACATGGGACGTAGTTCAGTTGCCTAAGGGAGGGAGTCTTGGAAGATGGCCATGGATGAGGAGATGGCAGCTCTAAAGAAGAATGACACATGGGACCTAGTTCAGTTGCCTAAGGGGGGGAAACCTGTTGGCTGCAAATGGGTTTTCAAGAAGAAATTCAGTTATGAAGGCAAGGTAGTGAAGTGTAAAGCAAGGCTGGTTGCTAAGGGATATTGCCAAGTGGAGAAATAGATATTGGTGAGATCTTTTCTCCATTTGTAAAGCTTACATCCATTAGATCCTTTTTATTTGTTGTTGCTGCATTTGATCTTGAGGTTGAACAAATGGATGTGAAGACAACTTTCTTCCATGGAGACTTAGAGGAAGAGATCTACATGAAACAAGTGAAACACTATGCGGAAAAGGGTAAGGAAAACTCGGTTTGCAAGTTAAAGAAATCTCTTTATGGTCTTAAACAGTCTCCTAGAATGTGGTACAAGAAATTTGATTCTTATGTTTTGAGGTTGGGATTCGTTAGATCAAAATCAGATCATTGTGTTTATAATAAGCAGAAGGGTGGTCATTTTATTGTTATCACTTTGTATGTGGATGACATGCTGCTAATTGGTAACAATAAGGATATCATTAAGGTCTTGAAATATCAGCTTTCACTATTGTTTGAAATGAAGGATTTAGGAGCTACTAAGTTTATCTTGGGGATGGAGATTAGAAGAGATAGAGCCAACATTAAACTTTGGTTAAGTCAGAGAAAGTATGTTGACTCTGTTTTACAACATTTCAACATGAAGAATTACAAACTAGTGATTGTTCCCTCTTTCTATGGGAACAAAAATTTCAGTTGAGCAGTGTCCTTCTACACTTGGAGAAATGGAGGACATGAGTCATGTATTGTATGCTAGTGCAGTTGAGAGCCTCATGTATGCTATGGCTGGCATTAGACCGGACATTGCCCAAGCAATGGGAGTCTTGAACCGGTTTATGGCAAATCTTGAGGATCATTGGGCAATAGTGAAGAATCTTTGAGGTACTTCAGATTACTCTATTTGTTATCAAGGATCCTTGGCAGCCAAAAAGTTCCACAACAAGCAACTAGACATACAAGGATTTTTAGAATCAAATTGGGCAGGAAATATTGACAGCAGGAGGTCTACTAGTGGTTTGTTTAGCTTGTTTGGTGGTGCAATTAGTTCGATGAGCAAGCGGTAGGCTGTGGTCACTTTATCCACTACAAAGGCAAAATATATGGGAGCTACTCATGCCAGTAAAGAGGTAATTTGGCTTCGGAAATTGTGTTCAGATGTTGGGTTGAGTCAGGGAGCAGTAAAAATTAACTGTGACAGTCAAAGTGCTATCGCCTTGGCAAAGAACCCTACATTTCATGCATGGACAAAGCACATTGATGTGCAGTATCATTTTGTTCGTGACATGGTGGAGGATAGGAAGGTTATGCTTGAGAAGGTGGATACTTCGATAAATGTTGTAGATGCTTTGACAAAGCCTGTGAGCATAAAGAAGTTCAGATGGTGCTGCAAGAGTGTGGGCATTTCTGTCCTTAGCAATTAGTTCACTCTTTTGTTGGTGAGTTTCTTTTGCTCTTGCAAGGTATGTGACAAGTGGGAGAATGTTGGGCATAGGTGTCATACACCTTGCAAATCTTAACTGTCTCATGTCTTATGTTAAGAGCATATATAAAGGAAGAAAACTAGTGAACTAGACCATGGTTTTGGTTCCTGGTTTTGTATTTTTATGTTTATAAATACATAATAGGCATTAAGTAGTCTAATGGTATTTCGGGAGTGTTATTGCAGGACAACTATGTTACTGCAGGTCAGCTGTGTTACTGCAGGACAGCTGACTGCAGGTCTATTTCCAGCCTTTCTGATAAATGGGACTGAAGGAGTGGATACTCTAAAATTGTATTGTAAAAGTGATTGTTGATTACAGAATAATATATTGAGTGCTCCTTGTTTGCTGGGTTTTTCCCAAAAGGGTTTTTCCAAGGTGTATGTTGCTTCTTGTGTGAGGTATATGTGATTTTGTTTTCTGGAATTGAAAATACTGTTTTGCACTACTTTCCTCTAAATATTAAATTGGAAGTTGTTCCGCATTTGTTTAGCTTCCTTTCAATTTCATTCGTATAATTGTCAAATAATTCACTAATTCTTTATTATTCCTGGCATTTGCAGCTTCATTGAATTACTCTAATGGCACTTATTAGTATGGTGAGGAAGTGTGACACTTATACATATCAAACCCTAGGCTTCATCATTTCCATTTACACTACTTTTGATCATCTTACAAACCATCATAACTTATATGTATATTCTCTTTTATAAATTCATATCTGCTTTGTGTTAGAATTGATCATGACAATATTAAGTATGTCATTGTCCCTCACACCCACCCCACCAAGAAGAAGAAGAGAAGAAAAAAAGAAAAAATAAAAAGAAAAAAAAACAAGGCCATTTGAATAACACTCTGAAATTCTGCATAAAAAGGGCAGGTAATCAAGCAAATTCTTTAATCTTGCAGAAATGAAGCAGGAACCAGCAATGCAATTTAAATAATTGTTCTTGAGTGGAAAAAAGACAAGCTGATCATGTAGAATACAATGAATGTTGAAAACTTATTAGTAATATTAGTAGGTACCCAAGATTTACTTGGAAAAATAATATTTTATGGGTTAAGATAGAATCTACTCGTTGCAGAATTTGAAATTTACTAAAAAGGTTAAGAATGATACCCCTAGTTTCTCCTAATTTAGAACATTGTGAGGTTTTTTTAAATGTATAATGGTTGACGAAGGGTATGCAAAATAATCAATGTAATACAAGTAAGTCAGTATCATCTCCAAGATTCTTTCAACTCTTTTGTGTTCTTCAACAAAAATGGGAGGATGTTTCAATGCACTTTATGTGTGGATTACCTATGTCTGATGAATAATATAAATTTTTGGTAATAGTCAGTTGACTTACCAAATGCTTCCATTTTATTCCTATGAAAAGAACGTCCAGAATTCTGGATACGATTTGATCTTATGTAAAGAATGTATCTGAGCTCCATGGGTATCTAAAAGTTATTATTAGAGGTCGAGATCCCTTGTTTACAATTAATTTTTGGAAAGATTGTGTAAAGGACAATGACTATCAACTTCTTTTAATTGGTTATATGGTATTGAAACGACCCCACTCCTATTACATCATGACCATATAATGATACTTACTTCAACATCTTGGCAATTATGCATGTATCACTTGACAAGTTTTAAACCAAATATTACGTTATAGAGAGAAGAGCATGTTCTAATCATATTTGTAAGAGAAGGTGGAGTAATAAAGATTGGATACATTTTGAGCATTTAATATTGTAAGTTGTTCAACATGCTTGATACATGTATGATTTAGGCTATTTACATTCAATGTTATTTGAGATATTATTAGCCTTGATATACATATTAATTTGCTCATATTACTCTACTCATATCATTATATTTGACCTTATTGTATTGTGGTTACATTATATTCATTCCTATGATATTTAACTTTTGATATTTGTGGTAGTATTAAGGCTTAAAAAGCCATAAGTTATTTACAATAATCCAGTGTTCCACGGGTGGGGGACGCGTCCCCCCGTTTCCCACGTCCCCCAGGACGGGGGGACGGCAAGGGGGACGTTTCCCCCGTCCCCCTTTTTGGGGGACGGCTGGGAAACGTCCCCGGGACGTCCCCTTTTTGGGGCGTCCCTGGGGACGCTCGGGCCGTCCTCGGGGATGGCTGGGCACCATGGGGGACGCTCGGGCCGTCCCCGGGGACTCCCAGCCGTCCCGAGGGACAGTCTGGGCATCCCCCATGGGGCCCGGCCGTCCCTAGGGACGGTCTAGGCGTCCCCCATGGGGCCCAGCCGTCCCCCACGGCTGGGCGTCCCCACCAAAGGGGAAAAAAAAAAATTAACTTTTTAAGTTTTTAAAAAGGTATGGGGTGGGACCCATTTTGAGTCTCACCCCCCCCTCCAAAACCCTAAACCTAAAACTATGTTATATAAAGTGAAAACAAAAAAGTAAAAACTACTTACACTCATCTTTCATTTTTCAAGAGTAGAAAAAGAGAGCTGGAGAGCAAAAGGAAAAAGCAGCAATAGCAAGGGCGGCATAAGACGACAACGATGAAGGCGACAAAGAGCGACGAGTAGTAGGCGACAAGCAACGACAGAAGGCAAGGGCAAGAGCAACGTGATGGCGAGCAAGCAATAGCAGAAGGCAGCAAACAACAGCAGAAGGCAAGGGCAGCAAGCAACAGCAAGCACTAGGTTTTCAAAAAAAATTTACCTCTTCCAAGTTGTTAGGGTTTTGAAGTTTTCAAATTGAAATTTTATATTTTAATTTCAACACAAAACATGGCCAACAGTGCATCAAGTTCTTTTGAGGTTGATTTGGAGGAGGGAAACCAAACTGAAAATCCAAACATAAACATGAATACTGCTACTGTTAGGGATTCATCCTCTAACATCCAACCCCAAACTTCCAAAGGGGATAGCACTGCTTCTCAACCTAGTTTTGATTGCCCATATTTGTTACTTAAAGAATATGCCAGGGGTCCATTTAATATAAAAAAACCACTGCTTTGCAATTTGTAACTAACTTTGACCAAGGGAAAAAAAATTTCGGGGGCTTAAGAACATGGTCGTGTAATATTTGCAAAACTACATTTAAGGGCAGCTATACTAGGTTTGAGTCTCATCTCACGGATAAGGCGAGAACAGGGGTTAGGGCTTGCCAAAAAATGACCGGGCACAAGTTAATGAAATCCATAAGATTGTGCAAGAGTCTAGATTTAAAAATTCTGGTTTGTCTTCATCTACAAGCAGCCCATCATTTAGAGAGGACGTTGGGGCCTCCTTAGAACAACCACAAGAATTAACCCAAACATCCAGTATGCCACCGCTGCCCTCAAAGAAAAGGGGAACTGTAAATGAAATGTTTAATGTGCAAGGAAGAGAATCAACGAGATGATGCTATAGCAAAATTATTTTTTGCACATGGGCTGCCTTTCCATATTGCACGCTCCCCCTACTTCAAGGACGCAGTAAGAGAAATAACCAAGGCGGGGACTTCATATCTACCGCCTGGAGAAAATAGGCTGCGTACCTCTCTTTTAGACAAACACTATTCCAAATGCAATGTGGTTATGGAGCAGATGAGGAACATATGGTTGACTCATGGATGTTCTATCATCATGGATGGGTGGACTGACATTCGTCAACGTCCACTCATCAATATCATCATCACATGTAAAGCAGGTCCCTATTTTCTCAAAGCCATTGATTGCACGGGAAAAAAAAAGGATGCTTGAGTTCCAGTTCCTTCGGTTGAAGGAGGCTATTGAGGAGGTTGGAGCCTCCAATGTTGTACAGGTAATCAATTCGATAATTTATGTTTTACTTTAAGTTTTAAGTTTTAATTTTTTCAATTTTTTTTATGAAAATCAAAATCTTTAAATTTTAAAATTACAAATCTAGATTCTAAATGGTTGTTAAAAACTTAAATGAGACCATTTTAATTTTTTGCTGTACACTACAGGTAGTTACAGATGCAGCCCCTTTTTGCCAACGTGCAGGCAAAATGATAGAACAAGAATATAAACATATTTTTTGGACCCCGTGTTGTGTTCATGCATTGAACGATGCATTGAAAGACATTGGGAGGATAGATTGGGTGAAGGAGATGGTTGCACAAGCCAGAGATATGCAAATGTTCATTTGCAACCATCACACTTCGTTAGCCCTCTTTCGGTCCTTCTCAAAGAAGGAGTTCATCAAACCGGGAGACATTAGATACGCCACCTACTTCATTTTATTGAAGAGGATGATTGAGGTGCAAGATGCTCTACAATCCATGGTAGTATGCACGGAGTGGAAGAGGTGGCGAGAATCAAGGACGAGAGGAGGGCAAAAAAATTAGAGACAAAACATTGGATGATAGTTGGTGGTCTCAAGCCAAGTAAGAAACCAAAATATTATTTTAATTTATGATTTTTCAATTTTCATTGTTTGTTTCAAATTGGAGTGCTCATATGACAATGTGACATATAAGTTTTTAAATTTTGTTTTTGATTTCTTGTAGGTATATTGTGTCTTTTGTTGCCCCTATTGTTGCTGTCATCAGATATGCTGACACAGATGCTCCTAGTCTAGGAGAAATATATGAGACTTTTGACAGCATGTTGGGGGAGATTAAAAAAGTCATTTCCGCTAGAGATCCATCCTCGTTATTCTATGAGGCCTACATCGGGCCTATTATACAAAGGAGGTGGGATAGGATGAACACCCCCCTTCATATGGCGAGCATATTCAGTAAACCCAAAGTGGTATGAGCCTAGGCATGGGAGAGTGTCTCCCCATGAGGATCCAGAGGTGAGAGAAGGGTTTTTGGAGGCCATTAGAAAGATATATGCGAAGGAGGAGAGCTCAAATATTAGAAATGAGTGGCTCAATTTTGCTAATCTCGAGGGCCCTCGCTTGACCACCAGAGTGTAGGGAGGATAGGGCTACCATTGCCCAAAGAAATCCCATTGGATGGTGGCAGCTATATGGGGACATCACACCTAACTTGAAATATTTTGCAATTAGGGTTCTTTCACAGGTTGCTAGTTCCTCTGCTGCTGAGAGTAATTGGTCTACATACAGCTTTATCCACAATGTGAGAAGGAATAGGCTTACCTATCGCAGAGCGGAGAAGCTAGTTGCAGTGCATAGCTCTCTTCGTCTTCGTGAGAGAGTTAAGCCAAAGTACAAGCAATCTCCAGATACACGATGGGATGTTGATCCAAAGGATGCAGGACAGATTGATGAGGATGAGAGTCATGAGGGGTTGGTTGGAGTTTCATTGGAGGATCTTCACTTAGATGATGAGGGCATCTCATCAAATAGTGATATAGATTTTGATAGTGATAGCCCAACAGAAGTTCCATAGGAGTTCTATTACATTGTATACTCCTTTACTATTTTAGTTTTGACTTTTGAGTCTTTTTGTTGCAAATGAGCATTGATACTATGACTATTTCAAATTTCTTATTGCTGTCATATTTGAACAGTTAGTGACTGAAATTTTTTAAACATGACAGTCTTTGTTTGAACATTGGTGGCTGAAAAAATGATGATTGTTATTACTTAAAATGATGATTGTTTGAACATTGTTTGCACTTGATATCCTTGGCTGAACCTTCAAGTTATAGTTGTTGAACTTGAAACAATTAAATGGCTGCAAATTAGTAACTAATATGAACATGAAAATGTTAAATGACTCAATTATGGCTGCACTTATGTGTTAGTAACTAATCTGAATATGAATGGCTGCACTTACATAATTGATTAGTAATATGAAATATCATTTTTGTTGGGTGTAGAATTTTGAATGTGTAGATTATTCTAAATTTCTAAAAAATTTCATTTTTTATAGTATTATACCAGTCGTCCCCCCCAGCCGTCCCCGAGCCGTCCCCTAAAATCGACCCGCCGTCCCCCGCCGTCCTCGAAAACCCGTCCCCCGCCTTCCCCGGAAACCCGTCCCCCCGTCCCCCAGGCTCGTGGAACCTTGCAATAATCCACCTAGTGTGTATAGTATTTGTTCACCTAGTAGAATGGTTATTCTTGTAGAGTTAAAATGACCTTTGAATCAACTTAATTATTTAGCCTATGGAAGTCAAAGATATGCTTTCCTTCTGATGAGGAACTCCAAACATGAGGAGCGATAATGCTTCGATCAGCAAAGAGTAGAGGTTGAGTGAGACAAAAACTATGGAGAAGAGTTGATTAAGTGAGGTCTCACTCCAACATATGGAGGAGATGTTGCGTGCACAAATTGAGGATTTGAGGCCAGAAACATAGGAGACTGTTACAAGGAGAGGTGCAAAGAAACATTGACGAGATACAAGAGTTGTGTAGGTGGGTTTGAAGCAATTGAACATTGAGCAGAGGAGTTGATTTGTGAAAGTAATCAACACGTCATGCGTTTGGAGGCATAGGAATTAGAGGTGCATGAGGCTTGAGAGAAATATGTGAGATGTTTAAGCTTTGTTAAGAGGATGAAACACAAGTACAATAAGGCATACCAATAGATCCACTAGTTGGAGACATGATCAATAGAGCCAATCGTCCCAACTTCAATGATTGTCATTATCTTGCTTACCCTGGTTTCCTTAACATCCACTCCTATTGTTGAGGTTTTAACTAGTTCGTTGGGATGGACATCAAATGCATTTAGGAGGATGGGTAGATATAGGTGGCCATGTTGGTCGACAAGATCCTTGATGTTTTTTGGTCAAGTTTTGCTATTGAGTAATGTGTGGTGTTGTGTTTTGTTATGTTGTTATGTACTTAGCATAAAGGATATAATAATGGTACAAGTTGTAGACAATTGTTAGTGTCATTGGGGTTATATTTAATTTTTGCTAGTACATGCAGGTAGTTGGACAGGTGTCATGGCTGTACTTTGCCACCTTCCACCCACAACCTAAATGTATCTGATCATCTTGGTTGTTAAGGTTGTGACTTGACCACATATTTTCTTCTATATTGTATTGTAGACTGAGTGGAAATACAATAGCCTCATGCCTTGATGTGTCTACGATTGTGTATTTGATATGATCTTCCATTGTATTTTATCCATTGTCATTGCATTGCATTTACATTGATCATTATTTAATTTCATTGTATATTGTGAATTGCATGACTTGTATGCTCTCCATGTACTACATGGTTCTTTGGACAATAAAGTTTTTGAGATTTAGTGTAATTTAGATATTGGCAATACTCTCCAACAGTCATTGAAAAAGTGGATTCAAACTAATGATGCCAACAAAATTGAGGCTGTCATAAGGCATTTTAAATTTTGGATGGAAACAAGTTGGGCAAATCTAGCATGGACACACCTATGTGAAACCAAGGTCGTGGATTGGGCATTACAAAATAAATAGTTCATACTGAAAGCTATTTTAAAAAATAATATAATACATATTCAATGATGTCTATACATAATTAATGGTTGCATAATAGCGGGTCACATATCAATGCCATGCTCTCATATAATTCAAATTTTCTTCCAAATTTGAATCAATAGTTACATACATTGTTATTCTCCAACAATTTGATTTTGTATGGTATATATGGTCACCTTGAAGCTGCCCAATGCATTTTTTGCCTCAAGCATAGAGAATATGCATAAAGAATCTTAACGTGTTCTAGCCATGGCCTTCCTAGGATGATGTCATAATTGGGCAATGCATCTTACAGTTGAATTGCCGAAATAGTGATTAATAGTAGTTTTGTAGTTAAATTATATCTTGTGCAAGCAAAATGCCCTTTGGCTGTAACCATGTTTGGTTTGCTCTTTTTAATCAGAAATGTACTTTTAAAAATTCTAGCTTCTGTAATTGATGCTATGCTATTTTTGATAAACTATTTACTCTCAAACCTCCTCCAGTAATTATACTAGCCAATATCAATCCTTTGATTTACATGGATGTTTTTGACATTCTGTTCTTCCCCAAGACTAATACATTATATTCATCTTTCTTGATTTGGTGTGGATGTACTTATATAAGATTTAAAATATACTCTATAAGTAATTCTACGAGAACTGTAAATTGCATCTTTTTTAATAATGATAATAATTTTTTAATCTTTTTTCATGTATCGAATGTTATTTCACTTGCCCATCTTTCTTACATAATGTTCTACTGCCTTTTTTCCTTGCTTGTGCTGGTCTTGAAGAATCAGTTGACATGTACCACACAATGTTTCCCGATTGATCATTATATCATGAACTGACTGAATGGCATTCTCGATTCTTTGATTGTCAGTCCGTGTATTAGTTTCTTTTATTCTTTTAATGGGTTATATGGGATTGAAACGGGCTCCACCCATATTACATCATGACCATATAGTGGTACTACAACAACTTGACAATTATGCATATATAACTTGCTAAGATTCGAGCCTTGGTCTCCTCCTTCGAAGTTGAGGAATTTAACCAGTTGAGCTGATGCCATTCATCAATTTCTTTCTGCCAATATATATATTTTTAGAACTTCTATAAAAGATGTTGACTTAAACTACATCCTGATTTCCAGGTCCACTATCTTCTATAAAAGATGTTGACTTAAACTACATCCTGATTTCCAGGTCCACTATCTTCTATAAAATATGTTGACTTAAACTACATCCTGATTTCCAGGTCCACTATCTGTGCATAATGTCTTAGCTTGTTCTTAAGGACAACCCTTGGCAAAATAACCCTATTTAATAGACTTTTGACTTTTCAGCACAAGAAGTCCCTTTCCATCCCTTTAATTAAAGGATCTAGGGATTTTATTAGAATTATCATGCTATAGGAACTAGATTTTATAGCTCTATTATTTTCGTAGCCCCCACTTCTTGTTGTGTGTTGCATTCAAAATGGTTGTGGTTCATCCTTAAGTTTATTTTTCAAATTAAATGGATAATATCTGATATGATCATGCTTGACTATGCAGATTTTACAATGTTTTGACTTGCCAGTTTTCTTTTTATGCCTTTCAGTTTAGAATTTTTCTGATCATTCAAATTGGCTTCCTTATGCCGCTTTTTTGTGCATTATTAGATATTTTGGTGATCATCTTAATATTGCCAAGATTATCACATTTGATCATAGTCTAATAGAAAATTTGTTGTTTCACATCTAACACTCATTCATAATTTATAAGTTTCTTCGTAACATCTAGTCCTTGCATTATTAGATATTTTGGTGATCTTAATACTGGCAAGATTATCACAATTGATCAGTCTAATATAACCTTTTTTTTTTTTTTAAATATCGAACACTCATTCATAATTTATAAGCTTCTTCATAACATCTAGCTTCTTCATATCCCTTTCTTTGCACTTTACGTAGCTTCTTCATAACATCTAGCTTCTTCATATCCCTTTCTTTGCACTTTACGATTTCAAGAGCAATATAGTAAAGAAAATCTTATGGAGGATTTTTAAGGAAATTTAGGGTTTTCAAGCCAACATAAGAAAGTGAATGAGGATCATCTATGCAGTTTAGAGTTTTCAGGGCAACATAAAGAAGAAAATGCTAATGAGGCTATTCCTTGCACTTTCAACTCTTTAGGGCAACATAAATCTTTAGAAGATAAGTCTCATTTTGAACAATATGAAAAAATAGAAGAGATTGATGAAGATGAGAGTGTTGGCAAGAATGGAAGGAGAGGAAGGCCATCAAAGTAGGAACAAAGAAAAAAGAAACTCAAAAGGATATTGATATGGGAAGCCAAATAAAAATATCACGTGTTAACAAGAAGTGGGGCTAAGCCCACTAATAAAAATAAAAATGTTGATGATGAAAATGATATCATGGAATATTAGGGGTACGAATAAAACCCCTAAAAAGAGTTATTAAGGAATTAATAGGTTGTTATAGCCCAAGTTTATTTTAATACAAGAAACAAAATTAAGCAGTGAGGAATGTAAGGATGCTTTTAAGAAGATTTGGAAGACGTGATTATTTAGCAATTTCTTCTATAGGAGCTTCAGGTGGTATTGTGATAATATGAGACAAATGCAAATGGGATGGACAATTATTAGAAGCAAAAAGTAATTGGGTTGTTGGATTATTTTGCAGGAAAGATGAAACATCAAAGTTGGGGTTATAAGTGTATATGCTCCAACTATAGTTACTCCTTGTGAAAGATGTTGGAAGGACCTTAGTATATATTTGTCAAATACAATGATGATTCATAGTGATCTATGGATTCTTGGGGTGATTTTAATACTTTTCTATCTTCTTTGGAAAAGAAAGGTGGCATTCTAGGATGGTCTAAATCAATGCAAAATTTTGCTTCATTTGTCAATTCAAATAAACTTTGGGATGTTAGTCCCCCCTCAATCTTTCAATATACATGGGATAATAGACGCATTGGGAAAAATCATATAGCATAAAGACTGGATAGATTCTTTTTATCCAATAAATGGTTGCAAACAAAGTATACAATCTCTTCAGATATTTTTTTGTGATCAAGATCAGATCACAAACCCATTCTTTTGAGGTGTGAGTTACTTAATAATGGTCATCTAAAGCCATTTTGCTTCCAATCTATGTGGCTTCAAGACATTGATTTTTTCTAGATGTTTAAAGGAGCAAATGAAGATATGAAATGCTAAATATTTTGGTAACATTTTTTAAGAAAAGAAAGAAATTGAATCCAAGCTCAAAAATTTACAAGAGATAGTAGAAATTAATGGAATGGATCAAGATTCTTATTTTAAAGAAAAACAATTACTTTCTGATTATCATAATGCATTGAAAAATGAGTCATATTGGTTCCAAAAATCTAGAGAGAAATGGCTCAAGGAAGGAGAGAAATACAAAAAAAAATTGTTCGTCATATAAAAAATATTATAACTCCAAATAGAAGAAATATTGAGGACGAAGAAGATATAAGGAAGGAAGCAATTAATTATTTCAAAATATTTTGTCAGATTCTAGGCATGATAAGGAGGCACAAGAGAAACTTTTGCAAAATATTCTATCAATTATCACTCAGGGACAAAATGAAAGTTTGATGGAGGAGCTCCATGAAGCCGTTTTCTCTTTCCATCCTAACAAAGCATTTGGCCTTAATGGATTTCTTGCAAATTTTTTAGGATTTATTGAAGAGTGATATGTTAGATGCGATTGCAGAGAAAAAGGAAGGCTATAATAAGTGAGACCAATGCTACTTTTATTACCTTGGTTCCCAAGAAAGACAACACAAAATATTTTGATAATTTTCGTCCAATAAGCCTTTGTAATATGATTTATAAGATCATTTCAAAAATTATGGTAAATTCATTGAAGGGCATTCTAGTGTGTCTTATCTCAGAGGAACAAAGTGGCTTTATTCATGGTAAACAAATTCTTGATGGTAGAATGCACAAGAGGCCATACATTGTCTTCATTCCATGAAAAAACCATGTATGCTTTTGAAATTAAATATGCACAAAGCATATGATAGGGTTTCATGGAATTTTCTACATGCTATTCTCAAAAAGATTGGCTTTGATTATAATTGATGTGAGTGGATTAAATGGTTTTATAGCACTGCAAAATTTTATATTTTGATCAATGGTTCTCCTACTAGGTACTTCAAATCATCTTGTGGACTTCGTCAAGGTGATCCTCTTTCTCCTTATCTATTCATTATTATGGCAGAAGCATTAGGGAAAACCTTTTCAAAGACAAAAATGGAAGGAAAAATCAAGGGTATTCAAGTTGCAAAAAATAGTCCCTTAGAATCTCATCTCGAATTTGTTGATGATACTTTTCTTTTGGGCCATCCCTCAGTCAGTGAGGCTATGGAGTTTAAATCAATATTATCATGCTATGATAAGGCTACTAGATAGTTGGTAAATACTTCAAAATCTAGGATTTTTCATTAATACTACCCTATATTTACAACAAATTATTGTGATTTTTTTAGGATTTAAAATTGAAAAATTTCCATCAATCTAATTGGGTATTCCTTTGTCCAATAAAGGAAATAAAAGTATCTTTGGATTTTTTTTTTTGGATAGAATGAAAGCTTGCTTTGCAGGTTGGAAAGGTAAGTTCTTAACCATGACATGAAGGTTACAACTCATAAAGACTACATTACAATCCATTCTTATTTATATGATGTCACTTTCAAGCCTGCCAATAGGTATTGCATTAAAAATTGATAAAATTCGAAGACCTTTCTATGGAAAGGTTGTGAGGAAAAATTTAGGTTTCCTCTTTGTAAGTGGGATAGGGTTTGCAGAGGAAATAATATTGGAGGAGTAGACTTGCAAAATTGCAGACTTATGAATTTGGCATTAGGAGCAAAGCTTGGGTGGAGATTATTTATAGATCAAGGAAAGAACTGGGCAAAAATATCACTTCAAAAGTATATAGGTTCTCTTATGCAATGAAATTGTTTAGGAAAAAAACTCTACCCAAAGGATTGCCAACATGGAACTTCATATCAAAGAGTTTGCAATTGATTAAGAAACATATTATATGGTTAGTTGATGATGGGAGTTATGCAAATTTTTGGTTTGATGCTTGGTTGAAGCCTTGTCCTTTTATCTTTGACTCAAAATGAAAACCATTGGCTCAAGCATGCCTAACACGTTGATAGGGATTAATGTTGCCATATTTACATATATCATCTATGGATAATACATATAAATATGGCAACATTACATATATCATCTGCGAATAATACATATAAATATGGCAATATTTGTAGATGATACATGTAATGTTGCCATATTTATATGTATTATCCGCAAATGATATATGTAAATATGGTAACATAACATATATCATATGTAGATAATTCATATAAATATGACAACATTAATCCGTATCACATGTAAAGGTCCAAAGGTCAAAGATTATATTATTATGAGAAAAAAAATCTAAATCATGGATTTCTTTTAGTAACCTGGTTGAAGGAGAGGCACTCAAACAAATTACAAACAAACTTCAAAAGATGTTTTTTTTTGAAGAAAATGAAAAACTTATATTAATACAAAGAATATATACAAAAGGGAGCAAGAACATCCCCACCAAAACCAAGAAGCAAGAGAACAGGAACAAAGTGCAAGAAAAAGACACTTTCAACCACAGAACTCAAAGAGGCAAGAAGGCGCGAAAACGCGACAAGTCACGAAATCGCGACAATCAGACCAGCCGAGGCCTTACCCGAGCAACCAGTCGCGAAATCGCGACATGTCGCGAAATCGCGACAGCCAAAACCAGCAGCACCTGAACACCAAAAGCGTCGCGAAATCGCGACGAGTTCTTCACGTGGCGCTCTATCCTCAAAATTGTCGTGAAATCGCGACCAGTTTTCCTCAAGCCATCAATTCGCCAAAGGTGTCACGAAATCGCGACGGTTTTTCCGTTTGGCTCCCAATCTTCAGAAATGTCGTGAAATCGCGACGGATTTTCCCCTTTGCTCCGATTCATCAAAATTGTCGCGATATCGCGACGATTTTCCGCCTTGGTGACCCTGCTCCAAAAGCGTCGCGAAATCGCGACGTTTTGACCGGTCAGCTCCTTGTCTTCAAAAATGTCGCGAAATCGCGACGGATTTGTCCCTTGTCTCCGATTCTCCAAACCTTGCGCGAAATCGCGACGGTTTTTCCATGAAGTGCCATTTCTCCAGAATTGTCGCGACATCGCGACCACTTTGCGCCTTAACCCCGAAACGCCAAAAGTGTCACGAAATCGCGACAACTTTGCCTCATGACGAAAAAGCTCCAAAAGTGTCGCGATTTCGCGACGTCTTCTCCCTGAGTCGCCGGACCGCCAAAGGTGTCGCGAAATCGCGACGGTTTTTCCTTTAAGCTCCCAGTCTTCAGAAATGTCGCGAAATCGCGACGGATTTTCCCCTTCTCTCCGATTCATCGAAATTGTCGCGATATCGCGACGATTTTTCTCCTTGATGGCCCTGCTCCAAAAACGTCGCGAAATCGCGACGTTTTTTCTAGTCAGCTTCCTGTCTTCAAAAATGTCGCGAAATCGCGACGGATTTGTCCCTTTTCTCCGATTCACCAAAACTTGCGCGATATCGCGACGATTATCCTCCTTGGCTCCCCTGCTCCAAAAGCATCGCGAAATCGCGACAGGTTCCTTCCAAAGGCTGCGGCAACGAAACTTGTCGCGATATCGCGACAGAAACCCACCAAGAGTCGCGACGACGAAACAGGTCGCGATATCGCGACAAAAACCGCCCTTAGGAAAAATTGTGATCATTGACTCAAGAATTGGGAAAGTCCCTGCCTAATCTCTGCATCCTCCACAGGCATGTCACTGTGCAGCTGTACCCCAGCCTCTTTCTCCGCACCCCTCTTTGCAAGGAAATCGGCTGCAGTATTTAGATCTCTGCTTACATAGATGGGGATCACATCTTCTAATTCCTTCCAAAGGGCCTTGATTTGAGAGACTAGAAACCGAAGCCTCCAAGCCTTCGCAGCAAAGTTCCTCATGCAGTCAAGAGCGCCAACCAGAATTTGTGAATCGGACTCAAGGATTATCTTCCTGTGTCCCTGATTGACAGCCCAGAGGGAAGCAGTTTTGATAGCAAAGGCTTCTGCTTCATTGTTTGTGGCTCTTCCCAGACCTTGTAATTCCCAGTAAAGCACAGACCCAGCATGATCCCGGCACACAACCCCAATTCCGGCACTACCCGGATTGCCTTTAGCAGCTCCATCTGTATTGATTTTAACCCAGCCTTCAGGGGGAGGTTTCCAGCTAGCTCTGTTCTTCCTTACTTGCCCATCAGCTCCCTCTTCCAGTGGTCCAGGAGCAATCGGATTTTTCTCTTCAGCATATAGGGCAACCGTTTCCGCGACTTTGCTCCAAATGACTTGCCAGATTCCATCGAGCGAGGAAAAGGTTTCTCTAAAAATACGAGCATTGCGTTCCAACCAAACCTGCCACCAAATGAAGAGTAATCCAAGCTCCCAACCTATTTGGAGAGCTTTAGACTTAAATCTGCCTTTCTTCCATCTTTCCCAAATATTGTTCTGGGTCAAATTACCATTAAGCTGAAGCTTGAAATGGGAGAACCAGCGCTTCCAAATCTGGCACGTGAAAAGGCACTCAAACATCAAATGATCGGCCATCTCCTCATTCTTATGACATAGCACACACTTAGATGGGCCGATGATTCCCCTATGTCTGAGATTGTCAAAGGTGAGGATGCCTTTGTGCAAAAACTGCCAGGCGAAGAAATTCACTTTAGGCCAGCCTTTGGAATGCCAAATCTTCCTCCATTCTTGAATCGGAAAAGAATGCGGGGAAGGCTCTGGGAGAATCTGATCGTATCCATCCTTCACAGTATAAACCCCAAGGTTCCCATGCCCCCAAGCTAGCTCATCCTCCTCATCTCTCCCTGAAAGAAACCTTGTTGTCGAAATTTTAGTCAGAATGGGCGCCATCTCCGGAGGGATAGTGATTGGCCACTCTTCCAGCCGCTTAAACTTCTTGAACTTATACTCACCCAGTTGGCTAGTATTGAAGTAATGTTCAATATTGATCCAGCCTTTGGCTTCTATGGCTAATTTAATTGGTTGCAGTTCAGGAAACTCAGCAATGATGGGTGGGAACTGGTCCCAAGAATCAGTCCAGAAGCGTGCCTTGTCCCCTTTGCCCACTTTCCAAAATAGTTGATCCTTAATGACTTGAGATCCCAGCTTAAGATCCTGCCACACTAAGGAACCATTACCATCCAAAGGAAGACGACTCACGTCATTGGGGTGAACAAGGCCCAAATACTTACTGGTTAAAATTCTGCTGAATAAGGATGTTGGCTGTGAAATCCATCTCCAGTACAATTTACCAGCCAAAGCTTTGTTGTTAAGTTTGGAACTTCTCAGTCCCAGCCCACCTTTTTCTTTGGGCTGAGTGACCTTATCCCAGCTAACCAAGGCCCATTTCTTCTCACCTTTTGCTCCTTCCCATAAGAATCTTCTGGCCATTTTGTCCAACTCTTTCCAAATAGAATGTGGGGCAGCTAGAATAGAGAATTTATAGATTGGCATGGCCTGAATAACTGACTGCAAGAAAGTTAATCGGCCCCCGTAGCTTAGCCATTTATGAGACCAATGGTTCATTCTATCTTTGATGCCGTCCAGAAGATCCTTCCAGATATCTTTCTTTAATTTCTTGAAATGTAACGGTACCCCCAAGTAGGCTATAGGAAGAGAGGTCCTAGTGAAGCCCAAGATCTCTAAAACTCTGTCCTGAAGCCTTTGGTCGAGGTTGAAGAAGACCACTTTGGATTTTGTGTCATTGATAACTTGATTGGAGGCCCTAAGGTAGACATTAAGAGAATCTCTGATTCCTCTAGCTTCCATGAGACTGGCCACTCCCACCAAGCCTGTATCATCCACAAACTATAAATGAGTCAAAATTTCCTCCCCTACCTTGATACCTGTTAACAGGCCTTGAAGTCTTCTTCTCAAGAAAAGTCTACCTAATCCTTCAGCCAAGATAAGGAAGAGATAGGGAGAGCAAGGGTCCCCTTGGCGAAGCCCCCGAGAGGCTCCAAAAGGAGGCGAGGGAAGTCCCTTAATTAGAACAGAATAAGAAGGCGTAGAAACACAGCTCATAACCCAGTCTATCCAATCCTGGGAGAAGCCAAAGGCAGCCAACATCCTTGACAGGAAGCCCCACTCAACCCTATCATAAGCCTTGGACATATCCAGTTTAATGAACATTCCTTTGTTGCTATATTTTTGCATCGTATGGATTGCCTCCTGAGCAAGGACCACCCCATCCAAGATCTGTCTGCCTTCAACAAATCCCCCTTGCTCTGAGGAGATGATATTATGTAGGAGAGGTTTAAGCCTTTCAGCCATTATCTTTGTGATTATCTTATAAATCACGTTGCATAAGGCAATAGGTCTGAAATCAGAGATACGAACCCCTTCCTCTCCCTTAGGGATTAAAGTGATAAATGTATGATTTATAGCCTTAAGCATTCTTTTATTTGTTCTGGACTCCTCTGTGACTGCCAAAACGTCCTCCTCCAATGTATCCCAAAAAGCCTGAAAAAACTCAATAGGAAACCCATCTGGACCTGGAGATTTGCCTGAGCTCATTCCAAAGACCACATGTTTCAGTTCCTCTTTATCAATGGGTCTGAGCAGGGCCTGATTTTCCTCTTGGGAGATAATAGAGGGAATAACGTCAATAATTTCATTTTGAGCCTCCACATCTTGCTCCCTACTTTCCGTAAAAAGTTTAGAGAAATAGTCCATTGAGTGGGAATGCAAACCAGGAAGAGTATCAAAGGAGTGTCCATGCTCATCTTGAAGGACTTCCATGTTGTTCATCTGTCTTCTGGCATAGTGAGCGATGAAATTTTTTTGTATTTCTATCTCCTTCAAGTAACCAAGAGTTTCTTGCTCTCTGTTTCCAATAAGTTTCTTCTTGGTTATCAATGTCCTCAACCGCTTTGCGTAAGGCATCATCCTCGGTTTTAAGCTGATCAGTGATTGTTCCTTCTCTGAAGTGTTTTTGCACCTCCTCCCAGCGAGCAACCAAGGGAGCTCTTTGCTGCTGAAAATCAGACTTGTTTGCTTGCCTCCACTGTTTCAACTTAACTTTGACAAAATGAAGTTGTTTGTGGAATTTAAACATTGCTGTCCCAAAAGGTGGGCGGCCTTCTTCCCACCACTGTGGAATTTTCTCTCGAATATCCTCCTTTTGTAACCAATAATTCTCAAATTTAAACGGTTTGTGGTGCTGCCCTATCATAGTCCCTCCCTCCATCAGAATGGGAGAGTGATCAGAGACAGGGCCTTCCAAAATCTAGAATTTAACATTCCACTTAACAAATGCCTCCTCTGAGACCAGGAAACGGTCTAACTTTACCTTCCTACTATGTGGCTCCCTCCTCTTGTTAGTCCAAGTAAAGTAAGTTCCAGGGCCTTTGATATCCACTAAGTGAAAGGCCTGGACCTGGGCTATCAACAGCCTATCTCCTGGATCCAAAACTGGGGTGCCACCTTCCTGATCACGAGCAGAGAGCTTAGCATTGAAATCCCCAGCAATAATCCAATCTAAATTTCGTCTTGAGGACCTCATGTTGTGAACAACTTTCCATTGAAGTCTCTGGCCATCAATGCATTGAGCCCCATAAAAATTTGTAATTAAAACATGCTCAGCTGTGACAATATTCCTGAAGTGAGATGTGAGAACACCCCTCCAGGCTATATGTTCTAAAGCAGTCCATTCCAGGGGGTTCCAAAAAGTGACAATCCCCCCTGAGGCACCTTGGGCAGCCACATCCATATAACCAGCGCCCCTCCAAATTCTATTAACAGTTTTACTCATAAGATCTAGAGACATTTTTGTCTCCTGGATGAGCAAAAAATCTGTTTTATACTTCCCTAAGAGTCTTTGAACAGCAGATTGATGGGTTCTACTGTTTAAACCCCTAACGTTCCAAGACTTGTATAATCATTGAAAACCTTGGGAGCAGTAAGAATCAATTGTCCTCACCGATCCTCCATTGATCAGCTTGTCTCCTTGCGCTGTGAGTAGTTCCTTATTGGATTTTCTTCCCGCTCCTTGAGAGTTACTGTTTTTAGATCTCTTCTCCACCTGAGTGATCCCTAAAGCTGGCCTTTCTCTGTTCTTATCTGCATTTCCCATGGTGACATCTTTAATAGTCGGCTGTGCTGGGGAGTGTATTACCAATGCCCCTGGGTTCTCTGACTGCAGACTCTCAGAGGGTACAGTCACCTGTTCTACTACAGGAGTAAATGAAGGAGAAACTTGAGAGTGAGTGTTATTACTCTCACCATTCCCATCCACTCCCTCCATGACTTGGTCTTCCTGATCCACTAATGACTTAAAAATTTCATACCGATTGTTTGGCTTGAGTTGCATCTGCTCCTTGCCATTTTTCTTTTTGTTTCTCCTTCGTTTCGGCTGTTCAAATCCATCCTTCTGAACATCAGGACCTGGAGAAGTGTTAGAAGGTTCATTGACAGGAATGGGCTTGCCCTCTCTAGGGCGGTTTGGCATTCCAATCGGAGCCTCCGCTTTTGTGCTCAAGATGTTTGGGCAGAACCTTGCCAAATGTCCATGCTTATGGCACACTCTGCACCTGAAAGGTAGGGCCTCATAATCTAACTGCTGGATCCAGGGTACTCCTGCCAACTCAAGTTCCACCTCAGCTGATAGAGGCTGGCTAATGTCCATTTCTACACAGATTCTGGCAAAGACAGCTGTATTTCCCTCTATGGTATCTTTGGAGACTCCTATAAATCTGCCTAGGGAATTACCTATTATTTCCAGAACCTGCTCACCCCAAAACTCCATCGGGAGAGCGTACAGCCGGATCCAGACCGGGACAGCCGTGGGTTCAATGCGAGGATCGAAGCCCACTCTCCAGGGTTGAACAAATAACCCTGCTGGTCCGTGGTTTCTCTTTTCTGATTCAAATGCTCTGTTTCTATCTGCTAAAGAAGAGAAACTAATGATGAAATACCCATTGCTTATAGGCCATAAAGAGTACTCACCGTGTGGCTCCCAGTTCTGGCGAACCCAGGTATGCAGAAAATTCAGTGTAGGTCGGATGCCCATGAATTTGCGAGATCAAGTCATGGTTGGCTCGGTAGACGATTGTATCTTCGACCAGCTTTGGTTCGATAACAATCTTAGGTCTGGAAGCGGATTGCGGGAGGCATCCATTAACGCGGTGAGCATTTGGACCGTTGCCAGCATTCTTGAGTAACGTTTGAAAAGCATTCCGCTGAGCTGCATCAGTGGAAGGCGAGGGGTTTTCTTTCAACATCTCAGCATATGAACTCTTTCTCCCAGCAGGAGAGACTGGAGGAGACCCCATCGGGCCCTCCCGGAATAGCGAACGAACCTTCAGAGTAGTTCGAAATCAATCCACCAAAGTCTCTGGTAAGATCTTCGGGCCAGAAACCCTCGAGCATCGCCCGACGCCTGTTCAGAAATTTTCCCGCCAAATCGCCAGAGCTCAAAAAATTACTCAAAACCAAACTTCAAAAGATGTTTCGAGAGTTTTATTTGTTGATTTTTACATGAAAGGATGAGTTGGTTTGGAATTTATCAAAGGATGGTGGATACTTGGTCAAGTTGGGATATGAGGATTTAGAACAATCAAAATTTCCTTATCCCAAAAATTTTCCTTGGAAGAACATTTGGTCATTAGAGGCTCTCCCTAAGGCCTCAACATTTCTTTGGTTAACAATTGAAAGTAATATTCTTACGGGATAGAGTCTACAAAGAAGAGGATATTATGGACCCTTCAGATGTGCCTTGTGTGAGAAGGATTTAGAAACATCAGACCATTTACTTCTTCATTGTTCGTTTGCTCACACCATTTGGGATTTTTTTTTTTAAATATGAAATTATATTGGGTAGCTCCATCAACATTGAAAGAGTTGATAAAATGTTGGATACACTATTTCAAAGCTAAAGCATTATGTATTCTTTGGAAGATTGGCCTTGCCATTATTTGTTGGAATTTATGTCTTAAAAGGAATAACATTTTTTTTTAAAATAAATATCAAAATCATGCCCATGTTTGGAACCGTATTAGTGCCTCTCTTGCAGAATATCTACAAATATGGTGCTCATCATGGGAAGTCTCAATTGCTAGAAAAAGAGGTACTAATAACTTGGCTATAAGATTTGAACATACATGGAAGACTCATCTGTGACAATGAAATTAAAACGAAGGATGGACTTCGATCTATGGTAAAATGGAAATGTCTAGAATTGAGTTTATTAAAATTAATTTTGATGGTGCTTCTAAAGGAAATCCAGGAAAAGCTATTGAAGGTGGTGTTTTTAGAAATAGTGAAGGCAAAATTAGTCTCATTTATTCATAATCATATGGAACTTCAACTAACAACTATGCAGAGGTTAGGGCACTTTTTATAGGGATTAAAATTGTAGCAGAAAAAAGGATGGAAATATATTTCAATTGAGGGAGACTCACAAATTATCATCAATGCTATTAACAAAAATGGATGTGGATATTGGATAAAAAATAATATTAATGATGATGTTCATCATCTATTACTATAGGCAATCTCTTGGCAGTGTGAGCATGTTTACAAAGAAGGAAATCAGGTAGTAGATAAATTAGCGAATTATGGTGTTAATCTTCATCCCGGTGAAATTCAATTTTTAGAAGGCAACTGACCAAGTGAAATTTTATGTCTTAATCAAAATGATGTCAAGGAGTTGATTGTGAAAACATAGCACTTTGAGGAAGTTGAAGAATATATATAAGAGAAAAAAGAAAGAAAAAATTGTGATAAAAAGGTATGCTACAACAAATGTAGTATTTTGGTATTTTGATGGGAGTGGCCCCTAGAAAAAAAACTTAACTATTTTATTTTTAGTGATTAATTAAAATATTCAATTTTTTTGGTCACTATAGGACTCTACCTTGTAGATATTAATAAGAAATATAAATAAATATACTATATTTTTACAAATGAAAGAAAATATAAACTTTCCCAATAAAAATTAGTGAAGACAAGGATAGAGATGGTGGTCAATAATATTAGGAGCAGAGAAATCCATGGATATCCAAAGCAATTATATATTGACTAATTTATAGTGTTATTAAAACAATATGGATTTCCCCCTATCACCCTCTAAAAAATATACAAATGGAAATTAAATATTGACTAGAATTTCTCCCATAACTAAATTTCTTGAATTGGTCCTCCAAGTACTTGAATTGGCATAAGATGTTTTTCATTATGTGACCTATCTCATAGTCATTCATGAGCATAAGATATGTTTTTTGGATTAGGTTAAACTGTAAAAAGTGTAATCTGATTCATGGCCAAGGTCGACATTGTATGATGTAATATTGATAGGCCTAAGAACATTAATTTATAATGTATTGAATTTATTGTAATATTTTATTATGTAAGCCCTATGGGCTATGATTAACCTTATTATGGTTAAACTCACTTTTAAACATTAATCCTTCTTAATATGTTAATTTGGGTTAAAATTTATTATGTAATTAGGGTTTTAGTATAAATACCCCCACTTATTTTATCATTGGAGTGTCATAAATCTAATACACATATTGTACAATGATTATATATGGTGCATACGAGCACTCCAAATCTATGCCTCTTTTCCTTTTTTTTGGTTCATTTTTTGCGTTTTGTATAAGATTTGAGTGGATGGATTGCTTTTGTTCATTTTTGGAAAATATTGTGAATTCCAACTTGGTATCAAAACATGTATGGAGCAACATTGCTTGGTCACATAGAAATCTAGCTTGAAGCCTCTAGTTCTTCATATATATTTTTAGGATGAATTACTGTTCAAAACCTCATAAGCAATTTCAACGTAAGACGTAGTAAAAAACATCTTTCCACATTTTTCTCTACTCATTCAACATGTTTGGTGAATCTGCTATTTTCCCCTTCCTATTATGCCTTTATCAAGGTTTATGCATAATTTTGTATTCATTTCTACAAAGGAGGCATATTTGTAATTTGAATTTGAAATTAACACCCTTGATTCTCTTGTGCATGCCTTTTTTGTGCAAAAGTGCACACAAACTTAGTTGGGCAACATAGCATGCCATAGGCGCATTGTCACTCTCCAAAGAAAGGACATGTCTTCCTATTATCACCATGAGGGGTGCCACGGTGGTTAGCCAAGCATGGATAAGGTGGTTTGTCCACAATGGTATTCAGTTTGATTCTCAGGGTATGCATTATCGTTTCACTTTGTTGAAAGGAAATAAGAAAAGGAGGCATTACTCATTTATGTACAACTGGATGATGTGGCAACTTGGTCAGCAAGACTTTGGTTGTTCTGTAAGAGGGAGGAAGTTTTAGTTTCAAGGCTTATGGTTGTCCTTTTTATAAATAATGTCAAAGATGTATAGTGATCTTCAAGGAGGCATTGACATTTGCGAGCTATCTACTCAGGTTGCTCTACTAGACATTACGTTTGCTCTAGGAGCTTAAGGTCTCAAGTTCGAGACCTATCGATCCCCTTTTATCATTGAGGCAATAAGTTCCATTATGTTAAGGTTAAATAGGCTTATAGACACCATTGCCTACACTGGTGGCCTGGTTAGCTCAATGGTTATTGCACACCATGGATTTGAGATTGATTCTCATAGGCATATTTTTGCATTAAGTTGAATGATGCAAAAATTTGGCCAATTTGGCATTGTTGTATGCCACCATTTTTTTTAAAAACTATTTAAAAGCTCTCCTCCAATAAAAAGGGTAAGTGCCTTAGTCATATAGATTCATAGGCATTAAAATGGCGAGCAATAAGTGGAAGATGCCAACAAATAATAGATCGCCAAGTGGTACCAAGCAATTGGATCTCTTTTCTCTAAGGTTTAGAGCTGTAATTTTTCTTTTTTGGGGTTTTATTAGGGAAAATCTTCTAAAGGCCATAACTTTCACATACTAAAGTGTTTTGAGCCCATTTTTTTCAAATCACATGATTTTTCAAACTCTATTGGACTTGTTATGGTGTTAAGGGTAAAATTGTGTAAGACAGACCACAAATCCCTAGTTGCTCACCTTAATGGGAGAAATTATTGCTTGGTTAGCCTAAATAATTGGTCTTCTATGTAGCAAGAAATTGTGATGCATCTTTCAAGAGGATAAAGAAATTGTTCTTGATGAAGAAACCCTCCACTAAAGAGAAGAAGAGACTCTTGGTCTATTTTCCTTGTTGATTGAACCAAAGTTTTTTTCCACATCAAACATGAGAGTGATCTCATCAAGGTATGGTCAAAATTGTATGAGTTGTTTGGGAGACTTAATACTATTGAAGTAAGTCACTTGGAATTAGATCTCTCCTCTCTTAAATTAGTTGAATTTGATAACGTTGAGGATTGTATTGCGATATTCAAGGCATTAAGGGTAGATATTGCATCTTCTAGAGGAAAAATGAAAGATAATGCAAAATGCAAGAAGATTGCCCTTGTAATTTCTCTTCTTTTACGTTAAACCTAATAGTTCATATGATTCCTATGTTCTTGGAATCTCAAAAGGCTCCTACTCTTGATTAATTATTTTTAATCCTACTTTATTTTTATGTGGCAATGTAGAATTGTGGTGGGACTCGACAAATATAAGCTCATACAAAGAAATTCAAATCTAAGGGGGCTAAGAGCTAGGGGATCAAGGTCCATGATAAGTATTCAAAGAAATAGAATATCACCTGCAAATATTGTAAAAGGGGGGGACATATGACAAATAATTGCTTGCTAAAATTGAGGGTCTTTGCTCCATTTTTCATAGAGAGGTCCAAGCACATTTTTGTTTAGACGAAGATCACGGGTAAACTGGCAGTTGTACAGCTTCATTAGAACTAGGGGAGATTTCTTTAGACCTGGCTGTCTTAAAGAGATCTTCTGGAATATTTTCTGGAGCAGTGCAGGCCGGTGTCGAAACTCTACCTGGGCAAAGAGTGGAAATAAGAAAAGAGACGGGTAGCCCTGGGCTCTCAACCTGTGAAAAAATTGATGCTTCATCTTTTTGAATCCTTCATCATCCACCTCCATGACCAAAAACCTATTGAGTTTGTTGACTATAAAGGCTTTTTTTCTAGTGGGGTGGATGGAATGAACAGAAAGGGATATATTGATACACATTCATTGGTTTTTGGTACAGTTTAGTACCCAAACGACTTGGAACAGTCATGGAGGGTGGTTTGACCACCAGAATATCCAGGATGTTAACTTCAGAAGTGGAAATGGCAGTAGTGATGTTGATGTTGGGATAAACATAACCATAAGCATCAAGGAGAGCTTGAAGACTAGGATGCAATCTCAAAATCTAAAATGAAAGTCATTTTGCTAAAGATTTGCTCTACTTGTGCATCGAGTTGTGTGACAACGACATCCTTTTGAACCTTCAAGCTCTCAAGTAATTTATTTTATGTCGAAAGATATACTTCTGAACATGCTTTTTGGAAATTCAAGGTGAGCTCGGAAAATTTCTTGTCCATCTCTTCCTGAAGAGTAGGATCTGGAATCCGAAGGCTTGGAGGCTTCATGCGCAAACTATTTGGCATGGTGTCCTTGTTGATGACTTTTTGGATTTTCATGATGAAGGTCTCAGTTTTGTGGACCTTGATGAACGCAGATCTAAAGGTTTCCCATAATTTCAAGCTGAGATCTTTAAGATTCTGCGGCAGTTCTAGAATACGCCTCGACGGTTGCGACGCTCCAGGATAAGAAGAGCAGGACTTTGTTTGAGTGCATTCTACGTGCGAAGTGGAAGCTTCAATCTCCGAAAGCAACATCTTGGGCCTCTTTTGAGTGGATCTGGTGGATTCCATAACAGGAGAGCCTTCGCGAAAGAAATGGGGATCCTCTTCCGGATTTCAGATAACTAGGGTAGCGTGCGACATTAGATTGAAAAGATAACTTTTATATTAAAAAAGAAATAAAAACTTCGCAACAATACCTTAGCGCAACGGAAATCAAATAACGAAGAGGAAGTAGAAGCACAAGCGATCAATGCAAAAAGGGCACTTCACAACATAAGAACAAGAGGTACTGCTGCGAAGTTTTTATTTCTTTTTGAATATCACCTGCAAATATTGTAAAAGGGGGGACATTTGACAAAGAATTGCTTGCTAAAATTGCAAAGGATTGAATTTGAGTTCTTGAAGATTAGTGAACACCTTCCAAATGATGAGGGAGATTGTGAAGGATTTGCCTGAATTGTAAAGGCCCATTAGAGCATCCATTATGGGAGGAAGATATTATTATCACTAATGTATTCTCTTCCTAGCCCCTTAATTTAGATTATGAGGGAGTTTTGAAAGTGTAATTTGATTCATGGCCAAGGCTGACATTGTACAATGTAATATTGATAGGCCTAAGGGCATTCATTGTACAATGTATTGAATTTATTGTAATATTTTATTATGTAATCCCTATAGTCCGGGGTTAACCTTGTTATGGTTAAACACACTTTATAACTTGTAATTAACCTTAAGCCCTCTTGTTATGTTAGCTTAGATTAAACTTTATTATGTAATTGGAATTTTGGTATTGGTATAAATAGCCCCACCACTCCTCATTTTATCATCGAAGTATTTTGAATCTAATTTCCAAATTGTAGAGTGATTATTTATGGTGCCTATGGGCCACCCCATATCTATCTCTTTTCCTTTCTTTCATTTTTTTTTTCTTTTTGTGTAAGATTTCAATGGATGGATTGCTTATGTTCATTTCTAGAATATATTGTGAATTCTAACTTAAACTTAGGTCACTCTCTAATGATAAAAATTTACAAAAAGCATAAATCTCCTAGGAATTGATAATTTGTTAACTAAAGAGAAGATCACCTAGGAACACCAAGGATTTGGACTACAAAGTTATTCCACATTGCATCTCAATTCCTTTTATGTTTCTTAAATGTATCATTGATTGAATATTTGGTAAGCAATGGGAAAAACACCAAATAAGCATGGAACCTTTTATATATATATATATATGGGATTAAAATGGGCCCCACTCGTATTACATCATGACCACATAGTGGTATTACAACAACTTGGCAATTTTGCATATATCGCTTGACAAGATTTGAACCTGGGTCTTCTTAAAGTCAAGGAATTTAATTGGTTAATGTTGGAAAATATTACATCATTTGGTTCTTTACTAATGTACCTTCATGGGTACATATTTAGCTTAGGATTATATTAGGAGATAAATAGTTTATTAGAGTAATTTAACAAATGCACAAGTGTTAGAATGCACAATGATGTAAATGTGAGTGTAGTCCACATGTACACGAGTCTTAGGGTTGAGTGAGAGGCAAGGAATCTATATTTCTATATAAAGCCTTCATTGTGAGTGTTTGAGAGAGAGTTTTGGAGTGCATAGTGTTAGCGTAATATTTTGTCTGTATTACATTATTTAGGTTTACTGTTACAACTCCTGTAACAGTTCTGTTTACGTCGGTGCTATTCCCGACATTGTAACCTTTATTTAATATGCTCAATACAATACCTCCAATAGTTCGTTGTTCTAACATGGCATCAGAGCCAGTCTGAGAGGAGGCAAAAATATTTTGCGGAAGCACGTCTGGAGAAAGCGGAAGCACGCTGAAATTTTTTTTTATAAAGGTTTCAACCTTTAAGTTTAAAAAAAAAAAAAATTTACGCCCGCCACCCCGACGCCACCCGTGGGCTCCTCCACCCGCGTGCCACCCCGACGCCCCCGTCCCGCGCTTCCAAACCCCGTGCCACCCCCACCCCGCGCATCCCCGCCCCGTGCTCCCCCATCCCGCGCTCCCCTCTCCCCTCCCCCTCTCCCCTTCCCCATTCCCCGCGACTGTAACGCCGCGTGCAGGCAGCCGCGCGCCCTCCGCGGTGCGACCTTTGTCGCGGCCCCGCTAGCGATGCGGTACAGCCGCCGGGAGGTACAAGGGGCACGACTTGGGTTCCTATACCCAGATCAGCCCACGGGCTCACTGGCAAGTGAGCCGCGTGGTGGGTTCTGGGAACCCAGAGGTCGCGGGTTCAAAACCCGCCGACCCCCCCCCATGCCGAGGTAAATAATTTTTTTTTATATTTTTGATAAGGTTAATAATTAAATTTTTTAAATTATTTTTATATAGTAAAAATTAAAAAAAAAAAAAAAAATTATTATATGAAGTAATTTATTTTTTTATTAACCTTACTAGTAAAAATATTTTAAAAAGTGCTTTATTGAGAGAATTTTTTTTTTAAGGGGGGCATTCTTTTCAAAAATAAAAAGGGAAAGTGAGTAATTTTTTTTTGGAAAAGAGCAAATTTTTGGCATTATTGTAAAGGTGCATTTTCGGCTGCGCCCGACACCTAGCGGGTAATTCCTGAGGGCACTTTTATGTTGTAGGTTGCATTTTCTTTCTGTTTTGCACTACTTCATTAAAAGTTAAAAATCAAATTCACTCCTTAAGTCCCCGGAATAATTAAAACCCATCCGTGCAATTTATTGCACTGCAGTGTTCGGTATTTGTGATACCTCTGGCCAGCACTTACAGGTAAAGTTGTCGTGATTGCGCTACTGTATCCGCCGCCTAATATAGCTGCCAAAACGACGTCTGAGCTTGTTCTCTATAAATCGTCGGGGAGATATAAGTTTGCCATTTTGCTATTTTTTTACTCCATCCACTACCCTAATCGTTCTTGTGTTTAGGCGTAAATCCTGACGAGAGTTCTGACATCCACAGTGTTTAGGGGAAGTTACGCCCCACGCATGAGGATTGATGACTTTCTATGGTAGGTGCCATCAACAAGACGATTCCCTTTCAATACCGCCTAAGTACCACGTATCATATAATCTTTAAAAATTACCTATAGTCTCCCTCACGTAAGGGCGGGTAATTTTTTTTTATTTTTCAAAATACCTATAGTCTCCCTCACGTAAGGGCGGGTATTTTGTATGGTATAACGACCTGGAATTAAGGTATATAGAAAGGGTGACCAATTGGTGATATAAGGAACCTTCACTATGGCTTTTGTTGCAAAGTTAATGACTGATGCTCATCGGTTATTGAAAGGTCCTAATTATACACCATGGAAAAACAAAATGAAGGCAGTCCTCATCATGGAAGATTTATGGGATGTTGTTTCTAGAGCAACAACGAGACCTTCACCAGCAACTGGATCCACAGCTCTCACTGTTGATCATATCGCATTTGATAAGAAAGACAGTCGAGCAAAAGTGCTCATTTTGTTTGTTGTTTCGGATGAAGTTCAACCTCATATAGTTGACAAAGCAAGTGGTAAAGAGGCATGGGATGCCCTTCAAACCATTTATGAGGGAAAGAATGATTCCACCATTCTTCATCTTCAAAAACAACTTCACAATCTGAGTTTGAGACAGGGTGAGACAGTTGAACTCTTTCTTTGCAGAGTTTCTAAATTGAAAGGCAAATTGAATTCTTTGGGAGATACAGTGGACGACAAGCTTCTCACTTCAATAGTCATGAGAGCTTTGCCTGATTCCTTTGATACGTTGATCACCTCCATTCAGGTGTCACAACGACAAATTACCTTTATTGAGTTGGTCAATTTGCTTCAACAATAGGAGGCACGCCAACTTCACAGGGATGATTCTTCTAATACAGCCCTATACTCCAACCCACAGGGTTCTAAGAAGAAAGGTAATTTTCAAAAAGGAGGTAATTCTCAACAGGATTCAAAAGGAAAAGGGAAACAACCTCAACAAAAGAAGAGGTATTGCAAAATTTGTGATAAAGACAACCATGACACCAACAGGTGTTGGCATAAGAATAAGCAAAAAGGCCAGAACAAACCACAAAACAAGAACAAGCAACCCAAGGTGAATGTTGTTGTTGAAGAATCTGACTCAGATTCTGAATGGGCACACAAGGTGCTCATGACTACCATAGCCTCCAAGGAGAAGGATCCTGTATGGTATGTCGATTTTGGCGCTAGTAAGCATATGACTGGCGATAGATCATGGTTTGAATCATTTGTGGCCAAAGAGGGTAGACCTGTCACTATTGCTAATGACAAAACCTACAAGGTTCAGGGAGAGGGTACAGTTTTAGTCACTCTTCCTGATGGCAAGTGTCAGATTGACAAAGTCCTCTATGTTCCAGGATTGGCTAACAATTTGTTGTCGGTCACACAAATCCTAGATAAAAATATGGTTGTCAACTTTCGTGTTGAGGATGGCAAGAAGTGTTGTACAATCACCAGTAAGGGTAAGAAGATTGCAACAACTTCCTATAAGCATGGCTTATTTTCCCTAGATGCTATCTCTACTCCCCATGTTGCCATGACAGTCTCTACCAAGGAGGCAACTTCCCTATGGCACAAGAGATATGGGCATCTTAGTTCTGGCTACTTACTTGATCTTAGTAAGTATGAGATGGTAAATGGTCTTCCTTCCCTTTCTTCCACATTGCCAGTGTGCTCTGACTGCTTGGCAAGAAAGCAACATCGAGTACCTTTTGAGAAGAGCTCAACAAGAGCACAAAAACCTCTGGAGTTGATTCACACCGATCTGTGCGGTCCTTTCACACCCAACAGTTGTGGGGGGAAGAGGTATTTTCAGTTATTTGTAGATGACTACTCAAGAAAGATGTGGGTTTTCTTTCTTCGACTAAAATTTGAGGCTTTTGATTTCTTCCAGCAATTCAAGAAATCTGTTGAGAAGGAGTCAGGGACTTCTATAAAAACCCTCCGCTCAGATCGAGGGGGGGAGTTTACCTCTAAAGAATTTTCAGCATTCTTAACTGAGCATGGAATCTCGAGACAGTTAACTACTTCTTACACTCCTCAACAAAATGGAGTTGTTGAGAGGAGGAACCGTTCTATTATGGAAATGGTTCATTGTATGCTCACAGGAGCTACTCTTGGGCAACAATATTGGGCAGAAGCTGTCACCACTTCAATATATCTGTTGAATAGGGCACCCACAAAGGCCCTAAAAGGAATAACTCCACAGGAAGCATGGAGTGGTCGTAAACCCTCCATATCTCATCTTCGTATTTTTGGGTGTCAAGCTTTCATGCACATACCAAAAGAGAAAAGGAAGAAGCTAGATGAGAAAACATTGAGATGCATTTTTCTTGGCTATGATGAGCACTCTAAAGGTTATCGTTTGATAGATCCTTTGACCAAGAAAATTCATGTCAGTAGAGATGTTGTTTTTGATGAAGCTTTCACATCACAAAGCACATCTAATGTATACCTAGATCTTGTGGAATCTAAGGAAGAGAAGTTTCCTTCGTCAACACAAACAGGAGGTCCTTCCACCTCTTCTTTATCACCACAAAATAAGAATCCAAAATGGTATACAAGCACAATTAGAGACTCAAAACTATCTACTCCACCAGATTTGACATTGGATAGGCCTTGGACTCGCAGTATGGCTCAACATGAGAATGCTGCAACAGAGATTACTGAGGTTGATGATCTATGCCAATATTTTGAGGAACTTTTTGTAGATCCAGAGAGAGATACAACAGATATGGATATTGATGATGACAGGGTGTTTATGTCCTCAATAGACGATCTTGAACCTGCATCAGTGCAAGATGCTCTTGGTGAGCCTCAGTGGAAGGCCGCTATGGATGCAGAGTATAAGTCTTTGATGAAAAACAAAACTTGGAAGCTTGTCGATCTGCCATACGAAAAGAAGCCCATAGGCTGCAAATGGGTGTATAAAGTTAAGTATAAGGCATATGGGACAATAGATAAGCATAAGGCCCGACTTGTTGCAAAGGGCTATGCTCAAAGAGAAGGCATTGACTACGAGGAAACTTTTGCACCTACTGCTCGGATGACCACAATTCGAGTTATTTGTGCTATGGCAGCACAGTTTGGGTGGAAAGTTCACCAGATGGATGTCAAAAGTGTTTTTCCGAATGGTGATCTCCAAGAAGAAGTCTACATGACTCGACCGGAAGGATTTGAAGTGGAAGGCCAAAAGCAGAAAGTGTGCAAATTGGTCAAATCCTTATATGGATTGAAACAAGCTCCTCGAGCTTGGTATATAAAAATGGATAATCACCTCCTGCAGCATGGATTTAAGAGATGTTCGTCAGATGCAAACCTCTATTTCAAGAAATAGGGTTCTGAGATAGTGTTGCTTGTACTCTATGTTGATGATCTGCTCATTACAGGGAGTTCAAAAACTATGATCTCTATTGTCAAAAGAGACTTGTGTCAATATTTTGAGATGTCAGATCTCGGACTTCTCCATTATTGTCTTGGTCTGGAAGTCAGCCAGAAAGAGCACTACATCAAAGTGACTCAGAAAAAATATGCCAAGACACTGTTGGAAAAATATCGCATGACTGATTGTAAGCCAATGGCAACTCCGATGGAAACAGGGATACAATTATCATGATATGATGATTCACCGTAGGTAGATGGTACTCTCTATCGACAGTTGATCGGGAGTCTCATATATCTGACCAACACTAGGCCAAATATCGTGTTTGCTATAAATTATCTTTCGAGGTTCATGCAGGAACCTAAGACTACACACTAGAAAGCAACAAAGCGAGTTCTTCACTATGTCCATGGCACAATGGAATATGGCCTAGAATACAAGAGGAACAACAAATTCTTCTTACAAGGATACACAGACTCCAACTATGCCGGATCATTTGATGATCGCAACTCAACTTCAGGATATATTTTTCATCTTGGATCCGGTCTTGTCTCTTGGTACAACAAGAAGCAACAGGTGGTTGCTAACTCTTCAACAGAGGCAGAATATCGCACCGCACGTGATGTTGTGTGTGAAGTGATATGGTTGCGTCGCATCCTAACAAGTATGGGTCTTCCATCAAAATCTCCAATACACTTGTTCTGCGACAACATTGGTGTTTTGAATCTTGTTAAGAATCCAGTACATCATGAGAAAACCAAGCACATTGATACACAATGCCACTTTATTTGAGACGAAGTACCAAAACACCGAATTCAGCTTCAGTACATCTCCACCAATGCTCAAGTTGCAGACATTTTCACTAAGGCACTTGCACGTGTCAAATTTGAATTGTTTCGCAGCTCTCTATGTATTTCAAAATAATGTTATGGGGGGATGTTAGTATAGCTAGAAGTTATTCAATTATCCAAATAATGTAATAAGGGGGGATGTTAGCATAATATTTTGTCTGTATTACATTATTTAGGTTTACTGTTACAACTCCTGTAACAGTTCTGTTTACGTCGGTGCTATTCCCGACATTGTAACCTTTATTTAATATGCTCAATACAATACCTCCAATAGTTCATTGTTCTAACACATAGGTTTGAGTAGTAGTAGTCACAATGTAGCTCTATTTTGATATCATGGAGGAGTTGTAAACTCCATGAGAGGAGCATTGTAATTTTTGTGAGCTTTCTTATATGAGCATTTCTAGATCTTTGTATCAAGTTTTCTATCATATTTTCATGCATGTTAAGTTTCCTTTATCATAGTTATAATATTGCATGCTTATTTTTATACTTGTGATCACATTTCCTTTAAGTTTAAGGCTCCAAAAGCTAATAGTGGTATTAGAGCCATGGTGGATCAAAGGAAATCACAAAGTGATCACCATTGCTATTGTTGAGTATTTGCAAACCGGATCAGCCATAGTGCGCCATTGCATGCAAATACCATCACAATAGATTTTTTGATAGAAGTAGCTCTAGGTAGAATAATATAAAATTGAGAAATCCACATGATTAATTTGGCTAGAGTTTTTCCATAGAGTTGTAATAACTTGTGAAGACTAAAACTCAACATTGTATCCAGTCATAGGAATTTATTTTCATTTTTAATATTTCATTGCAAGAGAGAAAATAATTTTTCATGAGAACCATTGGTTACCATCATCTAAGTTTTTCTTGTTGCAGAAAATTAACTCTCAGAAGGTAGGAAGCTTCCTACAATAGATAGAGAAGAAATCCATCTTCGTTGCTTGAAGGTCGACCTCGTGCAAGGATTAATTATTTGTTGCAGAAAAATAAGGATTAAATATTTGGAGGCCTAAGGAGAAATGTCCCATTGAGATATTTGTAGATTGAAGACTCCTAGATGAGAGATTGAGGAGAAGATCTAGTGGCCAAGGAAGCCACATTGAAGATTTCAAATCTAGGAAGGAGATCCTAGAATGAAGACCCCATTTGAAGATTGAAGAGACTCAAGGAGAAGAGTCCTAGCAAAGGTTGGATATTGGTGATCTCCATTGAATATTGAAGAGACTCAAGGAGAAGAGTCCTAGCAAAGGTTGGATATTGGTGATCTCCGTTGAAGATTGAAAACTTCACATTGAAGGAAAGGTCCATTGAAGGCCCTCTTGAAGAAATTCCATAGTGGAAGATTGAGCATTGAGAAGAAATAACAAAAGTTCTATTGCATATTTTAATAACAGCAAATTTAGGAGATCCTAGAAGAACATATCACTACGAAACTTCCATAGTTGAAGATTGAAGAGGCCAAGGAAGGTCTCATTGAATATTTTGAAGCTGCAATATTGAAGACCTTGGAGAGGAAATTTAGGACATCCTAGAAGAACATATCACTACGAAACTTCCATAGTTGAAGATTGAAGATGCCAAGGAAGGTCTCATTGAATATTTTGAAGCCGCAAGATTGAAGACCTTGGAGAGGTCTCAATATTGAAGGCTTGGTGATCCTCATTGAAGGAGTTCCTAGAAGAACTCATTGGAGAAATTACTACCAAGGAAGAAGCTAAGGAATTGGAAAAATCGTCACCATCCGATGACAAGATCAAAGAAGAAGGTTTGGCAAGAATATTGTCAAATCATAAGGTAGTTTGGAATAGATCTCAATATTGATAGATTTTTTGAGGAAGAGATCTAGTTTGAAGTCAGAATTTGATAAGAGAAAGGAGATAGAAAAACCACCAAATCTGCGAGATTTGGGGGCCATCATTGAAGGGTTCTTGAGTAAACATCTCAATTGCGATTTGGGGAAGGATCCTACCAAATTTTTGGGATTCAAAGATAGCTTTTCAATGAAGGTATTGACTGCTTTACAATATGAAAAATTTCAGATTTGATGATAGAAAAAGGCAGCAATTTGGGCAGCGTTAGTGACTACTAAATATCATATTTCAAAGGTACATTCTAAAGGAGCATTGAAGCCACCAAGTTACAGTATTGGGCAGCATATTAGTCAAGTATTGAAGCTGCAAAAATGTGAGCAAGTGAGCTATTTTGGACAGCCTAGAAGAGCTGCAATAACATCTACAAAAGACAACCATTGAGGCAAGTTGAATCACCATCATCATCATCTACAAGGAAAAAGGTATGCAACAAAAAGATGCAAAAGTTCATTAGTTGAGTTTTTTATATTTGGATTTCTATTAAAGTTATGAAGCACCAGTTACAAAAGTTTAAAGGTTACATCAAAATTTTCATTTCAAGTCTTCCAAAGTAGTGCAAAAGTTATATTTTACAAGGATCAAACCTGCACATAGAAGAAAATAGAAGTTAGGTATATTTCAAGAGAAAGAAACGTATCAACATTCTTTTGCTTATTCTAATCAAAAGAAGACTATAAATTTTCATAAATCTATAGTGCAAATATTTTATTAAGAAGATTAGATTTGAAAGAGAAATAATAGCCAAGCAAGGAAGATATTTCCAAAGATTAAAGACTAATAATATCAATTTTTATATTCAAAAAGAAATAAAAACTTTGCAGCAGTACCTTAGCGCAACGAAAATCAAATAACGAAGAGGAAGTAGAAGCACAAGCGATCAATGCAAAAAGGGCACTTCACAACATAAGAACAAGAGAGACTGAAATGAAAGGGAAAACTCCGAAAACGCGTTTCACACCTTAAGTGCTCATCAGTTCGGTTGATGACCAAAAATTACAATCCATCTTGTTTATATAGATTTCTCAAGCTAGTGGGTGCCCTAGCCGACATGCCACGTGGCAAGAATCAAGAAAAACGGACCATTACCTTGGGATATGCCAAAAAAGGTAGTGATTGCCAAGGATAACGGTCGAAAGTGCCTTAAAACATTAAAAAACGCTCCTCGGGATGTGCACCCATGAATACAAGGCATTGATTGCCGAAAAGAGACATTACAAACAATTCTAAACTTTAAAACTCATTTTTAAGGGGTCTAGAGGCCCCAAAAAGGGCATATTGCATCTAAACCCTACGGGTTTCATCCGTCGTCGTAGAAAATTTTATAAGCTTTCCAACGCTTCAGACGGTTCGAGAATCGGAGCCCTGTAGCAAAAGTTATGGTTGATTGAAGTTGGGCTGGGTTCTCACGACCCGACTGCGACATAGAAATTTCTTCATATTTTTGCTATTTTTCCAACAGATGATGCCACGACCGATATGGGAGAGCTGAGGGTCTTTGCTCCATTTTTCATAGAGAAGTCTAAGCTCGTTTTTGTTTAGACGAAGATCACGAGCAAACTAGCAGTTGTACAACTTCATTAGAACTGGGGGAGATTTCTTTAGACCTGGTTGTCTTAAAGAGATCTTCTGGAATATTTTTTGGAGCAGTGCAGGCCGGTGTCGAAACTCTACCTAGGCAAAGAGTGGAAATAAGAAACGGGACGGGTAGCCCCGAGCTCTCAACTTGTGAAAAAAATGATGCTTCATCTTTCTAAATCCTTCATCATCCGCCTCTTTGACCAAAAACCTGTTGAGTTCACTGACTATAAAGGCTTTTTTTTGGTGGGGTGGATGGAATGAACAGAAAGGGATATATTGATACACATTCATTGGTTTTTGGTACAGTTTAGTACCCAGACGACCTGGAACAGTCATGGAGGGTGGTTTGACCACCAGAATATCTAGGATGTTAACTTCAGAAGTGGAAATGGCAGTAGTGATGTTGATGCTGGGATAAACAGAACCATAAGCATCAAGGATAGTTTGAAGACTTGTTAGTACCATTCCAAACTCCAAAAGCATCATCAATATATCGTTTATACAAACAAAGATTTTCTAAAATAGATGGAAAAAGACCGAAAACTTGCAATTCCAAGTAACAAAGAAACAGACAGGCATAGACAACTACAAAATTGCTCCCCATTGTTGTACCTCTTTTTTGCCTGTAGATCTTACCATCAAATTCTAGATATTGTCTGTTCAGGACCAGTTTTGTAAGTTTGAGGATCAACTGGACCAAACCTAGCTTGAACCTCCCTGAGATGAAGTGTTGAAGATCGGCCAATCCTGCTGTTGTAGGAATGCTTAGTTACAGGCTCTCAACATCAAAGGTGAACAAAACGCAACTTGGAGGAAAATATCTTTCATGAAGGATTTTCATTAGGCTCAAAGAGTCTTGTAGATGATTTGGCTGCTCCAGGAGAATGGGGAGAAGCTGGTGGTGAAGCCATTTGAAAATAGGCTCCAACATATAACCGCAATATGAGCAAATGGGTCTACCCTTCATAGGTTGTTTGTGGACCTTTGGAATGAGGTAGAAAGTACAGACTCGAGCAATGATGAGGTTCTTTTGCAAAAAATCCACTATTTTTGATCGAGGAGAAGACTTCTTTGTGCATTTTTAACAATGGACTCCAAGCTAGAAAAAAGAGAGTTCCAAGGAACATAAAAAACCTCTTGGTATACTTCCAAATCTGAAACTTGTCTAATCCCTTCTTCCAGGTACCATGCCTTGCTGAGAACAGTGAGGCCAAGATTTTTGTCAGCAGGTCTGATGACAATGGAATCATCAGATCTAAGAGAGTGCAAGGCTCTTGCCAGATGCCTGGGTAGGGGAGGCTGGAAGATACTCTCCGTGGCAACAAGTTGTTGTTCAACTCGATGCTTTCCGTCATTAAGAAGATCCAGCAAGGGTTGGTATTTCACATCAGGTTCCCATGCAGAATTTGAAATACAAAAGGGAGAGTAGGCAGGTTCTTCCCAGTTGGCGATGTTCCTTCCTTTTGGACCGAAAAACCATCGAAGCTTGAGAAGCCTAGAAAATAGAACATACTCCGCACGGACATCATCATGGACCATGGGAGGTGGGACAGGGATATATTTCAATCCTAGCCCAAGAAGCTCTTTTTCTGCCACTGTGAGAGGTCTATCAGAGAAATTATGAATAGCGGCATTTGTGATCATGCCATCAACAACACCTACGTTACTCTTGCTGAAGAAGAATAGGCATTTACCGACAGAGCTGAAGATGGCACTCCAACAATTCAGTAGCGGTTTACGCCGCTGCCGCGAGGACGGCCTTGGGTCTACTGCAATCTCGGACATGACTGCCTGGGAACAAATCTCGCAGAGTTCTGATTCGTTCGGGAACCAGATCCTTGGAAAGTTCCGCCAAAGCCCCGTCATGACTGCTGCTGCGCAGGAGGTATGAATTCTTTCTCTGGTTGTTGCCAACGAACTCTGCTTTTGGATCGATCTCGTGACCCGTTTTTTGACTGAGATCGCTGGTTCTGTCTGTCGGGACGATTTTGCTGCTGTTGTTGTCGGCCTGACTGTTGAGGTTGTTGTTGTTGTTGTTGTCCGCTACGGGAATGACTCCGACTCCTATTCCTTATCCTTTGATTTCAGGGCAAGGGATTTCGGGAGTTGGATCGAGAGGAAACGGCAAGATCTGTGACAAGTTTTCTAAGCTCTTGGATCTCAGAAAAGAGTGGAGCGCACTCCTTTTTGATGAGGGATGCCACCGAGGTGTTGGCTTCATCCATGACAATATCTTGTTGTTGTTTCTCAACAACTTTTCGAGTGTCGATTGCACCTTGTTGGACCTGACGATCCACACACAGTTCCATTTCGAGAGCGTTGGCCTTCACAGTAAAATCTTCCATGATTTGTGATTTCCAATAGGATGCAATCTCAAAATCTAAAATGAAAGTCATTTTGCTAAATATTTGCTCTACTTGTGCATCGAGTTGTGTGACAACGACATCCTTTTGAACCTTCAAGCTCTCAAGTAATTTATTTTTTGTTGAAAGATATACTTCTGAACATGCTTTCTGGAAATTCAAGGTGAGCTCAAAAAATTTCTTGTCCATCTCTTCCTGAAGAGTAGGATCTGGAATCCGAAGGCTTGGAGGCTTCATGCGCAAATTGTTTGGCATGGTGCCCTCGTTGATGCCTTTCTGGATTTTCATGATGAAGGTCTCAGTTTTGTGGACCTTGATGAACGCAGATCTAAAGGTTTCCCATAATTTCAAGTTGAGATCTTTAAGATTCTGCGGCAGTTCTGGAATACGCCTTGAGGGTTGCGACGCTTCAAGATAAGAAAAGCAGGACTTTGTTTGAGTGCATTCTACGCACGAAGTGGAAGCTTCAATCTCCGGAAGCAACATCCTAGGCCTCTTTTGAGTGGATCTGGTGGATTCCAGAACATGAGAGCCTTCGCGAAAGAAATGGGGATCTCTTCCGGATTTTGGATAACTAGGGCAACGTGCGACATCAGATTGAAAAGATAACTTTTATATTCAAAAAGAAATAAAAACTTCACAGCAGTACCTTAGCGCAACGAAAATCAAATAACGAAGAGGAAGTAGAAGCACAAGCGATCAATGCAAAAATGACACTTCACAACATAAGAACAAGAGGTACTGCTGCAAATTTTTTATTTCTTTTTTAATATCACCTGCAAATATTGTAAAAGGGGGGGGACATTTGACAAAGAATTGCTTGCTAAAATTGCAAAGGATTGAATTTGAGTTCTTGAAGATTAGTGAACACCTTCCAAATGATGAGGGAGATTGTGAAGGATTTTCCTGAATTGTAAAGGCCCATTAGAGCATCCATTATGGGAGGAAGATATTATTATCACTAATGTATTCTCTTCCTAGCCCCTTAATTTAGATTATGAGGGAGTGTTGAAAGTGTAATTTGATTCATGGCCAAGGTTGACATTGTACAATGTAATATTGATTGGCCTAAGGGCATTCATTGTACAATGTATTGAATTTATTGTAACATTTTATTATGTAATCCCTATAGTCTGGGGTTAACCTTGTTATGGTTAAACACGCTTTGTAACTTATAATTAACCTTAAGCCCTCTTGTTGTGTTAGCTTATATTAAACTTTATTAAGTAATTGGAATTTTGGTATTGGTATAAATAGCCCCACCACTCCTCATTTTATCATCGAAGTATTTTGAATCTAATTTACAAATTGTAGAGTGATTATTTATGGTGCCTATGGGCACCCCCATATCTGTCTCTTTTCCTTTCTTTCATTTTTTTTTTTTTCTTTTTGTGTAAGATTTCAATGGATGGATTGCTTATGTTCATTTCTGGAATATATTGTGAATTCTAACTTAAACTTAGGTCACTCTCTAATGATAAAAATTTACAAAAAGCATAAATCTCCTAGGAATTGATAACTTATTAACTAAAGAGAAGATCACCTAGGAACACTAAGGATTTGGACTACAAAGTTATTCCACATTGCATCTCAATTCCTTTTATGTTTCTTAAATGTATCATTGATTGAATAGTTGGTAAGCAATGGGAAAAACACCAAATAAGCATGGAACCATTTAAATATATATATATATATATATGTGTGTGTGTGTGTGTGGGGGGGGGGGGGGGGATTAAAATGGGCCCCACTCGTATTACATCATGACCACATAGTGGTATTACAACAACTTGGCAATTTTGCATATATCGCTTGACAAGATTTGAACTCGGGTCTTCTTTAAAGTTAAGGAATTTAATTGGTTGATGTTGGAATATATTACATCATTTGGTTCTTTACTAATGTACCTTCATGGGTACATATTTATATTAGGATTATATTAGGAGATAAATAGTTTATTAGAGTAATTTAATAAATGCAAAAGTGTTAGAATGTGCAATGATGTAAATGTGCATGTAGTCCACATGTACATGAGTCTTAGGGTTGAGTGAGAGGCAAGGAATCTATCTTTCTATATAAAGGCCTCATTGTGAGTGTTTGAGAGAGAGTTTTGGAGTGCATAGGTTTGAGTAGTAGTAGTCACAATGTAGCTCCATTTTGATATCATGGAGGAGTTGTAAACTCCATGAGAGGAGCATTGTAATTTTTGTGAGCTTTCTTATATGAGCATTTCTAGAGCTTTGTATCAAGTTTTCTATCATATTTTCATGCATGTTAAGTTTCCTTTATCATAGTTATAATATTGCATGCTTATTTTTATACTTATGATCACATTTCCTTTAAGTTTAAGGCTCCAAAATCTAATAGTGGTATTAGAGCCATGGTGGATCAAAGGAAATCACAAAGTGATCACCATTGCTATTGTTGAGTATTTGCAAACCGGATCAACCATAGTGCACCATTGCATGCAAATACCATCACAATAGATTTTTTGATAGAAGTAGCTCTAGGTAGAATAATAGAAAATAGAGAAAGCCACATGATTGATTTGGCTAGAGTTTTTCCACAGAGTTGCAATAACTTGTGAAGACTAGAACTCAACATTGCATCCACTAGATTGGCAATCCAACTAGTGAAGATTATTTTCTTTAGAGTCATAGGAATTTATTATCATTTCTAATATTTCATTGCAAGAGAGAAAATAATTTTTCAAGAGAACCATTGGGTTACTATCATCTAAGTTTTTCTTGTTGCAGAAAATTAACTCTCAGAAGGTGGGAAGCTTCCTACAATAGATAGAGAAGAAATCCATCTTCATTGCTTGAAGGTCGATGTTACTTTCCTCGTGCAGGGATTAATTATTTGTTGCAGAAAAATAAGGATTGAAGATTTGGAGGCCTAAGGAGAAAGGTCCCATTGAGATATTTTTAGATTGAAGACTCCTTAGTTGAAAGATTGAGGAGAAGATCTAGTGGCCAAGGAAGCCACATTGAAGATTGCAAATCTAGGAAGGATGTCCTAGAAAGAAGACCCCATTGAAGATTGAAGAGACTCAAGGAGAAGAGTCCTAGAAAATATTGGAGATTGGTGATCTCCATTGAAGATTGAAAACTTCACATTGAAGAAGAGGTCCATTGAAGGCCCTATTGAAGAACTTCCATAGTGGAATATTGAGCATTGAGAAGAACTAACAAAAGTTCTATTGCATATTTTAGTAGCAACAGATTTAGGAGATCCTAGAAGAAGATCTCACTACAAAACTTCCATAGTTGAAGATTGAAGAGGCCAAGGAAGGTCTCATTGAAGATTTTGAAGCTGCAAGATTGAGGACCTTGGAGAGGTCTCAAGGAGAAAAAAGAAGAAGGCTTGGTGAGCCTCATTGAAGGAGTTCCTAGAAGAACTCATTGGAGAAATTACTACCAAGGAAGAAGCTAAGGAATTGGGACAATCATCGCCATCCGACGACAAGCCCAAAGGAGAAGGTTTGGCAAGAATATTGTCAAATCACAAGGTAGTTTGGAATAGATCTCAAGATTGATAGATTTTTTGAGGAGGAGATCTAGTTTGAAGTTAGAATTCGACAAGAGAAAGGAGATAGAAAAACCACCAAATCTGAGAGATTTGGGGGCCATCATTGAAGGGTTCTTGAGTGAACATCTCAACTGCGATTTGGGGGAGGATCCTACCAAATTTTTGGGATTCAAGGATAGCTTTTCAGTGAAGGTATTGATTGCTTTACAATCTGAAATTTTTCAGATTTGAGGATAGAAAAAGGCAGCAATTTGGGCAGCGTTAGTGACTGCTAAAGATCATATTTCAGAGGTACATTCTAAAGGAGCATTTAAGCCACCAAGTTACAGTATTGGGCAGCATATTAGTCAAGTATTGAAGCTGCAAAAAGGTGAGCAAGTGAGCTATTTTGGACAGCCTAGAAGAGCTGCAATAACATCTACAAAAGGCAACCATTGAGGTGAGTTGAATCACCAGTCATTATCATCATCATCTACAAGGAAAAAGGTATGCAACAAAAAGGTGCAAAATTTCATTAGTTGAGCTTTTTATATTTGGATTTCTATTAAAGTTATAAAGCACCAGTTACAAAAGTTTAAAGGTTGCATCAAAAGTTTCATTTCAAGTCTTCAAAAGTAGTGCAAAAGTTATAGTTTACAAGGATCAAACCTGCACATAGAAGAAAATAGAAGTTAGGTATATTTCAAGAGAAAGAAACGTATCAACATTCTATTGCTTATTCTAATCAAAAGAAGACTACAAATTTGCATAAATCTATAGTGCAAATATTTTATTGAGAAGCTTGGATTTGAAAGAGAAAGAATAGCCAAGCAAGGAAGATATTGCCAAAGATTAAAGGCAATAATAATATCAGTTTTATCTCAACCAAAATAGTGAGCTAAAGGTAGATTTCACAAGAGCTCTTTTGAAGAAGGAAAAGGCAGTTTACTTGTAGAATATTGTGGCAAAGGAGTAGCCACCAAAAAGGTTAAGTATTACCTCCAAAATTTGGAGAAGAAAGTCAGCATATTAAGGCAAAATAAAATCTTGAAAGGGAGAAGAAAATCCAAGTCTAAGGTGCAATCAAAGGCCACATTTCCAAAAGGATTATTTGGGCAGATTTGAAGAGGAGTAAAAATAGTTTTTGAAAGCTATCTTGGACAACACAATCAAATAGCAAAACCAGCCAATTGAAGCCTATAGTTTGAGTGAGTTAAAGGTTCATCTTACAAGCATAAGGGGCAGTCATAATCTACATATAAGAGTCATCCAAAAAGGACTCTACAAGCACGGTTAAGAGGCAGATTGGACAGCAATAGAGAAACGTAGCAAGGTCTCCAAGTGGACATCCTACAACATCCTAAAAGAAAGCCTCGGTAAGCATTAGGAAGAGCCATCCAAAGGCTCAAAAATACAGATATCTAAGGTGTCTAAAGACACCCAACAAAGAACCACTACCATTAGAGTTATCACCTACGCGGAGCACAAAAATCAGACCTGCAAAAGAGCCAATACAAGTGAAAGAATACAAGGATATAATAGATGTCATTTTGCAAATGGTTTATCATCACCAAGGAGGAGTGATTACCGTTGAAGCATGCTGGAAAAGGATAGGTATTGACGTCCAATAGCGCCATTGAAGATAGCCTAAGTATTCTGCCCAAGGAGAAGATGTAGAGAACAAGAAATATTACCAAGGAGTGAGCGTTGGAAAAGCATCGAAAAGGAAATTGGACAAGTCCAAAGCAGTTGAAAAGAAGATAGTAATCCATCACCACGTGGAAGGAGTGGTTTCATAAACTTTGGAGGAAGAGTGCCACATTGAAGAGCAAGTTTGAGCACCCAACATTATATCATAACGTCTCATATTTGAAATTCCAAAAAAGATAAGTAAAACGAGCACTCAACATTAGTGAAAAAGATGAAAACAACATTGATAATGCTCCATATATGAGCACCCAATGTGGAGAAAGAAAGTAGAAGCATTGATAACTGGTAGCAACCATCGAAAGGGAAGGAATCAAGAACCACATGTCATAGGCGTTGGGAGGAGGTACAGTAAGAACCATTTTCAAGAAGATAGAAAAGACAAGCGCCACTTGGCACTTCCATTCCATAATACACCAAGCTTAAGAAGGTGCCCACGTACGTAGCCTTTGGAAGAACAAAAGAGCATTGAAAGCAAGTAGAAAGTCACTATTTTAAAGAGCACGTAGAGTGACAGGGAAACCAACAAAGGAGACACGATTACTCACTAGAGAAGGATGAGCTTTGATGTGAGTTCAAGGCACATACAATGCATGTAACAATCAAGGGAAAAGAGTGAGTTTACAACACATATTCAGTGAGCATTCGGTTGGAGAAAGGAAGACAAACCAACCTATCTACAAGAAGGAGAAAGTGCACAAGCAAGGTGAAGAGTAACAAGAGTAATCAACCTTGCAAACAACATACATTCCAAGCAACTTGCAAACCAGAATCAAGCATCAAGAAGGTGAGAAATATTCGTAGTCATATTGCAAGTTTGATATCAAGTGCATTATATATTCTAGAGATATTAGTAATAGGAGTAATAAGGTGTTAAAAGGAACCTCTAGAGAGAATATTTGGAAAGAGTCAAAACTAGAAGCATATAAACTATTTCCATTGCTTCAAGAATATTTGCAAACCTTAAACACAAGGAGATATAAGGAGTAGGAAAAAATCTAGTTTGCAAATACTTAGTATTCTTGAAACTTCTAACTTGGGAGATATAAGGTATCCTACACCAAACACATATCATAGAAGTTTTAGAGATCTCTAATAGCATTGAATCATAGTTGAAGATTATTGCTTGCATCTATATTAGTTGGAAGATCAATCTTATTAGTCTTATACTTAAAGGAAGGAGACATAGACAATCCAACTACATACTTAATTGATAGAGAAGAGTTATTCAACTTTTGAAATTGCATTTCTAAAAGACTTTCTACAAATAGTTGGTTGCAAGTGATAGAAGTGAATCATATTTATAGCATATCTCATTACTAGGGAGCTATAAGGAAGACTACTACAAAGGTTAATACTACAAGACCCAAACCAAAAAGGAAGATAAAGATGTCAACCTCAAAGAGTGAAGTAAACAATGATATGAACAACACCATTAGAAGGGAAAATATTAATGTTATTAAATCAGGAATCAAGAATCTACTGAATAAAACCGAGAACTTAGATCTTGGTTCAAGATTGATCTATAGTGAGGTGCTAAAAGAAGATTTCACTACTATGGAATTTTATCTTCATGCTAGGCTTATTGAAGCAATTGAGAATGAAAAGAAAGATATTCCAGTTCCTTTGGAGTTTGGGAGCATTCTATACATGGCATTACTTTCACTTCAAACTCACAAAGAAGTGGTTGCAAAGCAAAAATAATTAATTGAACTACTCAAAGTAAAAACAAAGATAGATGAATCATTTCTAGAGAAAGTGTTTCAAGCATCATGTAGTACTAATACTTCAAGATCTACTAACTCAAAAGTTTATCATGATGCTTGTTCAGAAGTTTCTGTACACAACAAGGATAGTAGTGAAAAGGATCAAGAAAAAAGGAAAATACTATTGCAAGAATCAGGTGATAGTACAACCACATATGAAAGCACAATAATTGGAACCAAAGACAAGAAAGAAGAAGAAGAGGAGGAGGCATCAAATCAAGGAGGAATACAATGCAAGGTAAATTAAAAACATCACAGAAAGAACCTCATCAAGATGGAGACTACACAAAAGTCAAAGAACCATATTGAAGACTAAAGTCTTCAAAACCAAATAATGTAATACAGGGGGGTGTTGGAATATATTACATCATTTGGTTCTTTACTAATGTACCTTCATGGGTACATATTTAGATTAGGATTATATTAGGAGATAAATAGTTTATTAGAGTAATTTAATAAATGCACAAGTGTTAGAATGTGCAATGATGTAAATGTGCATGTAGTCCACATGTACATGAGTCTTAGGGTTGAGTGAGAGGCAAGGAATCTATATTTCTATATAAAGGCCTCATTGTGAGTGTTTGAGAGAGAGTTTTGGAGTGCATAGGTTTGAGTAGTAGTAGTCACAATGTAGCTCCATTTTAATATCATGGAGGAGTTATAAACTCCATGAGAGGAGCATTGTAATTTTCATGATCTTTCTTATATGAGCATTTCTAGAGCTTTGTATCAAGTTTTCTATCATATTTTCATGCATGTTAAGTTCCCTTTATCATAGTTATAATATTGCATGCTTATTTTTATACTTGTGCTCACATTTCCTTTATGTTTAAGGCTCCAAAAGCTAACAATTGAGCTTCATGCCATTTTATTAAATGTTAAGGTTTGAACCTTGGTTAAGGATGTGAAAAAGCATGGATCCAATTTTTTTGTTATTGATAAAAACAAGGTTTTGAAAGGGTCCCATACCCTTTTATAAAATAACTACATCAACAAACTTTACATCACAAAAACTTCAAATCATTTTCTATTTAATATCAGTTTGGAAGGGTTTGCTTCCATTTATAGCCTAATAAAATTACTTATAAACTTAAAACAATATACAAAATATAAACTTACTTATAAACTTAAAACAATATACAAAATATAAGTTGGATCATAAGTTTCTATATCTAGATACTGCGTGTTGTGAGACTTCAAATTCACAATGCCTTTATTGTTTGTGTGGTCCTTATCTATCCCTTCCATTATTAATTTAGTCTTTCTCTTTTTCCCCCAAATTAACTAAATTTCATGGAAGAGGATCTAGTGGGATCCACCTATTATCCTCTTCTCTTAGTGTTCCCCAATTTGCCAACCAATTAGCTACTTTATTTCCTTCTCTATATGTATGAATTATTTTGACCTCCTCAAATTGTCTAAGCATCTGATCAACCTCTTGGATAATTTCACTTACCTACCAACTTAGCTTGTTCCTTCCTTTAAGACTATTGATTATATTCAATGAATCCCCTTCCACTACCAACTTCTTGATTTTCATATCTTTTGCCAACTTGATTCCTTCATGTACTGCTCTAGATTTTGCTACATGACTAGTTAGTATCCCATAGAACCCAACATATGCTCCCATTATAACTCCCTCTGCATTCCTAATGACACCCCCCTCTTGCTTTCCTTGGGTTGCCCTTTGATGCACCATCAAAATTTAATTTCATCCATTTCTCCTTTGGTATTTTCCATCTTACTTCTTTTCTACTTATATCTTGCATTGAATTTCTTCCTTATCTTGTATATGTCCATTGTTTCCTTACTATATTTTCTTCTTCTTTATTCTCTCTACTACTTCCTATTTTTATGATAGAGACATTGTCACTAATGCTACCATTAATACCCTGCATATTTTTGTATATTGATCTTCTTTCATTCCTAAAAACTCTCCTATTCCTTTCTAGCCATATTCCCCAAGCAAAGTGGAATGGTATTAAATCCCATATGGTATTTAGTTTCTTATATTTGAATGGTCTCTCCCATTGTTGAATCCATTCCAATATGTTGTCTAGCATCATCCAACAAATGCCTAATTCTTGCATTATCCCTGAGAAAACTTCCATTAAGTACTTGCATTGTAGGAAGATGTGATTTATTTATTCTTCTTGCTTCTCATATAGTGGATATTTGTTAATTATTTGGAATCTTCTCTTTCTAGGGTTATCCATTGTTAGTATTCTGTTTTGGACTATCAACCACAAAAATATTATCATTTTTGGTATTGTCCCTTTATTCCATATTTTTTCCATGGGAATCCATCTTTTGGTTCTGCCATCCATACTTCATAGGCTGATCTGACATTGAATTCACCCTCTTCACTATTCCCCCATATTATGGTATCTTCCTTCATTATATTACTCAAGAAGTAGGATCTTAGTTTGAGATTGAGCATCTTGTACACTTCTTCATTTTGAGAATTACCCTCCAACTTCTTCCATCCTATGCTTCCTTCTTTCCTCTCTATCAATTCTTATACCCTGCTTCCATACTTCCTTTCTACTTCATCTCTAATTATTATCATTCTGTTATCCTTGACTAATGGGACATTCTCTAGCCATGCATCCTCCCAAATATGCACTTTATCTCATTTTCTAATTTTCCATTTTGTTCCTCTCCATAGTACCTCCTTGCCTCTTAATTCGATATTTCTAATCTCCTATAGGAATATTTAATTGTTAGGATTATCTCTCTTTCATGTTGTCCATATATTTACTCTTGAAAATATTCACCCACAATGCCTCACTCTCCTGCATTATTCTCCATCCTTGTTTCACTATCAATACTTTATTCATAATATTTATACTTCTTAATCCTAGCCCTCCTTGTAGTCTTGGCCTACATACCCTTTCCCATGATACTAATGGAATTCTATTTTTCTCTTATGTTATTGACCATAAGAATCTCTTTTGAATTCTTTCCACTATGATCACCATGTTACTTAGAATGTTGAACATTGATAACAAATATGTTGGAATAGATTGTAGTGTGCTCTTCAACAATTGCACTTTCCCCACTTGGCTTAGGAGAGAACCTTTCCAACCCACCATTTTTTCTGAAGTTTATCCACTAATGGATCCCACATATTGTTATTTCTTGTTCCTAAGAATAGTGGCATCCCCAAATAGATGGTTGGAAGAGATTCTATGTTGCATTCTAATATTTGAATATTTTCTTCAGTTTATTCTTTGGTGTGTTTATAAGATATATCTTAATCTTCTCCAGGTTTATTTTTTGTTATTATGGTTGTTAATAAAATTCCAATATTCTCTTTATTCCTTTCTCTTTCTTTATTGTTGCTACCCCTAGTAGAATTTGTCGTCCACAAATTACTGATGGGTAATTGCCTCTGTGGTTGAGCTTAGTCTTAGGCCTATAATCTCCTAAATTTTGAGCTCTCTTAATACATCTACCCAATGCCTCCATCATTACAATGAATACATATGGAGATAGAGGATCCTCTTGCCTTAATCCTCTTTCACTTCTAAAATATCCAATTGGAATACCATTTATTATAATAAAGAATTTAGGGGAGGAAATACAATTTCTCACCCAAAATCTCCACCTTCTATTGAATCCAAATTTGGCTAGAACTTTGTCCATGAACTTCCATGATACTCTATCATATGCTTTGTTCATGTCCAACTTTAATATCATTCCTTCCTTACCACTTCCTACTTGTTGATTGTAGTACTTCATGGATTGTGATTATTCCATCCAGAATTTGTCTTCCTTGGACATATCCCCCTTGTTGTTCTGATATTATATTTGGAAGGATATTTTCCAACCTTAATGCTATCACCTTTGTGATGATTTTATAGATGGAATTGCACAAGTTGATTGGTCTATAATCTTTGAAACTTTTTATTCCTTGTTTTTTGGGATTAAAACTATAAAGGTATTGTTGTATTCCTTAAGAATGTTACCTGACCTCAAAGATTCTTGCACTACAACTACCACATCCTCTTTTACTATCCTCTAGAAGGCTTGATAAAATCCAATCTAGAATCCATCTGGTCTTGGAGCCTTTTCTCTTCCTAATGAGAATATTGTCTTTTCTACTTCTTCCTTTACTTATTTCATAAGTCCCTCATTATCCTCATTTGTAATCATTCTTGGAATATGATCCAATATTCTCTCAATGGCTTCTATATCTTCTTCCCTCTCCTGTGCAAACAATGTTATGAAGTATCTTATAACCTCTTGCTATATTTGATCAATATTTTTAGTGAGTTGACCATCCTCCATTTGTATCTCCCTAATCTTTGCTAAGTTTCTATGCTTTATTGTGGATACATGAAAAAATATTGTGTTCCTATCCCCTTCCTTTAGCCAATTATTTCTAGATTTTTAGGTCCAATAAGCCTCTTCTTTTGCTAGTATATTGTGAAATTATGATTGCAATTCTTTCTCCCTCTAATATAGTATTGCATCCATTCCCCTCTGACAAATTTCTTCTTCCAACTATGATATTTCTTGTTTAAGGGCTTCTTTTTGTCTAAATATGTTTCCAAAGACCTATTTGTTCCATACTTTGATTTATTTTTTGACATTTTTCAATTTAGCTACTACCACATACATCTTTGATCCCTGCACTAATAATTCCACCATTCCTCTATTACTTCAAAGATATTTGGGTGTTGTAACCACATGAACTCAAACTTAAAATATGTACTACTCCTTATTGACTTCCCAATTTATCTAGAGGACCAATGGATTGTGGTCTGATCTTGATCTTGGTAATGTAGTCAAATAATGTTCTAATCTATCCACATACCATTCTAGTGATAGGAGCACTCTATCTAGCTTCACTTGAATAAGATTATCTCCTAGTCTCCTATTGGTCCATGTAAATTTTGCTCCATCCACCTCCATATCTATCAAACCACTTCTTGATATGAAGTTACTTAGGTCTTCCATACTTTTTGAGTATCCTTGAGTTCCTCCTTTATTTTATCTAGGCATAAGTGGAGTATTGAAATTTCCTATTATCAACCACTTGATTCCTACTACATGTTCTTTTATTTGCTTCACTTCCTTACACAAGTATTTCCTTACAATTATTGGGAGCATATATATTTATCACTAAATAGATCATTTTACTTGTTTTGACTGTAAGCATCATAGTTAATTGATTTCTCCCTTTGAACACTACCTCTCCCTCCAAAATTTCTAAATTCCACATTGTTTCTAAGCCTCATAAGGCCCCTATTGCTTCTATTTGCTCATTGTTGCCTTTCTTCCAAATAATTTGTTTAACTCCTTTCCAAACTACTACTTTCATTTTAGTTTCTTAGAGGAGTATCTCCAATTGGTTATCCCTTATCATGGATCTCACCAACCTTTGTTTGTTAGGGGCATTCATTCCCCTAACATTCCATGTTATCATTTTTATTTCACCCTACTATTGGTGGGATTCTGCCCACCCATAATTATTCTCGATTGCTTTCCCTCTATCAGATCATTCTCTATCTCTTTTCTAATATTCTCCCCTGATGAAGGTCTTTTGTCCTTCTTCTTTAGTTCTAATCCTAGATTTGGATCTTTCTTTGCACTTCTTGTCATTCTTACATTTGAGCCTTCTTGATCACTTGTCTTTATTGGAGATTCCTCTTTTTCCTTCTCTTTTCCTAAGAAATCCTTAAATATGCAAGGGACCACTTCAGGTTGGCTTTCCTATTTTTTTTTTCATTTTAAAATGTGTATTGGATTTCCTTATGTTTTCTTCCTCATATTTTTTTCTTTCTCTCCTTCTGAACTAATTCTTGATCCTCTACATCTTCCTTATTCCCTTCTTCTATGGGTTGCTTTGTCTCTACCTTGGATCTATCCTCTTCCTTATCTCCCTCATCTTGAACTAGTTCCAGATATTCTACATAATTCTTATTCCCTTATTCTTTGGTGTGTTTTGTCTCTGTACTAGATTCTTCTCTTAAGATTTTATACTTGTTTGTATCACTTATATGTTCCTTACTTTCTACCTTGAATTCCTCCTCCAGGTCTTCCATGTAGTTCTACCCTCTCTTTTCATTTCATCATTCACACAGTATTTTGTCAAATGACTTGTCCTTCTACACAATTTGCAATAGAAGTCAATTTCATATGTGATTGGCTAGTCCCACTCTCCCCATTTTGAAACTAACTTAACTTGGATAGGGATTTGTTTTCCTGATTCTTTTATGACACACAACCTTACAAAGAAAGCTATTTTTCTCTCTTCTTATGTATTCTATTGATATGTATCTTTCAATAGAATTTGTTATTTCTTCTAGAATTCCTCCTATAATTCGAATGGTATCACCGAAAGTCTAATCCATAGTAGAGTAATATCAATTCTTTCATTATTTGAGTTGAAGCTTGGTGACCATTTTTTGAGGAATAATCTTGCTCTATCTCTAAACCAAGGTCTTCCACATAGGATCTACATACATCTTTATTCTTTTGTGAGGGATTTCATAAAGAATCCTTTTGGGAGTATTGTGATTTCTACCATACCTTTAATCATCCAAAACCTCATGGTCCAATATTTTAGTTGTTCTAGATTTGGTTTATGGCTTATGAACTTCCTTATAAGGCTCTTATTTAGTTTTTGATGTGTTCCATCGAGTATATTGTTTGGAATATTCACTTATATTACCTCTACAGTAGTTTCTAAGTGGGATTACAGTATGTTTATCCTTGTTCTCTTGTTATTTCTGTTCACTTTTAACAATCTTTGTCTAATTGTGGATATTATTGTTAATTATTGGATTATTGCCTTTATTCATATTAAATTGGTTATTTTGCTTCTCTTTGCCAAATAATAATTCTTTTGGATCCACACTCTCATTTTGGTCAGTTGTTGACTCATGGTCATCTTTTCTTTGTTTTTCCCCCACTCAAATTTCCCATTGCCAAGAATATTGATTCATTTTTATCATATTTTATCTTCTAATCTCTCCTCCCTTAATTGGTTTCTAATATTGATTCCTTCATTGTTATCTAGATTTATATTTCCACCTAGGTTCAAATATTTGCTTGCTATTACCTATATTCAATAAAGGAAAAAAATAAATTAGATTAGAGGGAAAAAAATTATCTAAGTGATATGGTGCTATACAAATAACATCCTTGAGTTAGTAGATCCAATATTGTCCTAAAAAAATAAAAATAACAAGGGATCCCACTTCTATATTTTTGACAATAATTAAAGAACTCATTCCCTTGCCTATAATAATTCCTCTACATAGCAAACAATATCACTTGATTTGTAAACTTATCTCAAAATATTTGACATAAACCTCTACACAAAAATCAACATTTCCCCTGAAGAACACAAGCTTATACTGAGAGGGGGTGAACAGTATAAGACCACTTTTTACTTTTCTTTCTCAAACAGTATTATCCAATATAATCAATGGCAATATCAATAGCAATAACTAAAGCAATGCACAAATCATCACACATAATAGAGACACCAATTTAACGTGGTTCACCCAATGTGGGCTACTCCACGAAGAAAAACTTTCACTAATATTTTCTCAATAAATTTCTTGGAAATCCTTTTTCTATTACAATTTTTATGGACCTCTGTCCAAAGGAGACACCAATCCCCTAATCAATTTTGTGGATCTCTATCCACAGGAGACACTAATCTCCTATCTTTTCTCTGGCTAGTGATCCTCTAGAAGACCTCTACCTCCACTACCCTTAGCAAATGGAACTCTATCCACAGAAGACACCTATCCTCCCTACTCTAGTTGGAGACCTTTGTCCTCAACTTTGTCACCTCCAAAGCTCTATCTCAAATCTACACTAAACACAGTCCTTCGGTCTAGCACAAATATGTCCTCAATCTCTATCTTTGGTCTGGCACAAACCTATCCTCAAATCTGCATCGAACTTTGTCCTTGAATCTGTACTAAACACAGTCCTTCGGTCTAGCACAAATTTTTCCTCAATCTCTATCCTCAATATCTGTCCTCAAGCCTTAACTCAAAGCTTGACTCAATCTCAAATAAACTTTGCTGGATTTGCCCCAAACCTTAACTCAAGGTTTGAAAAAATCAATCAATCAACTTTGTTCACAAGTCTTCTCAAAGACTTGTCTCAAATATACCTTGTAAGCTTCCTCAAAAGCTCACACTAATATGTCCTCAAGTCCTCTTTAGAACTTGTCCAATCTACTCAATAAGTCCTCACAAGAACTTATTCAAATATGCTCTCAATCTGTATTGTAAGCTTCCACAAAAGCTTACTCAAATCTATCCACAAGTCTTCTCAAAGACTTACCTCAAATTTGCTCAACAAGTCCACACTAGAACTTGTCCAATCTCATAGAAACATAAAGAGAATTGTTAGACTCAATATGCTCTACACTCATCACAATGCTCAATCACTTTCAATCACTCTCTTAGAAACATATAGAGAATTGTTAGAGACTCAATATGCTTCAAATTCACCTTAATACTCAATCACTTTCAATCACCCTTTTATCATAGAAATATAGAGAATTGTTAGAGACTCAATATGCTTCACACTCATCAATACTCAAACTCTTTCTCAAAACAATTCAGAATATAGAATAATTTGTTTCACAGAACTTGAACAATCACTTCACACATTCACTTGACTAGGCTCAACCAACTCTACTCAATCAATCACTCAATGAAATGATCCTTGCTCACAAAACCTAGTCCAAGAATATGACAACTCACTCAAATATTGTCAATAATGCTTTATCAACCAATCTCACATAACAATGATACTCATGTTCTTTTCAAACCCTAGTTCAAGTTCTTCACTCAATAACTCACTTCAACAACAATGCTTATAAACAAGGTTTTATCAACAACTCTTAATTCTAGAAAACCTTGAAGCATTAATTCAAAAACACTCTCAACAATGCAAACCAAACAATCCTTTTCACTCCAACTTTTCATACACAACTTTCAACAATCACTCACTTAGGAAGAATATGCCCATACCTTTTTCTTGATGATGAAGGAACCTCAAAAATTTGCCACAACCACAAACACTTCTTTGCCAAGCTCAAGGAAGTTAGAAGATGATAAACTCTCTCAAAAATACAATGCAAATATCAAAACATACATACACCTTATCACTCCATCTTGAAGAAAGCATCCATCAACATAAAAATAATTGACCAATTACACCTTATAATCTCCCAGTTAAAATAATATCCAACACCAGAAATAATGCCAATAAAATCACCTTCTCAAAACAACTCAGTGGCAAGAAGTCCTCTCAAAATTTAACCAACACTTTAATCCACTTATTTCTCCAATAAGCCAATATGTCAAAACGACTTTATTAAAAATAAAGCTAACTCCTTATTCCTCCAATTAACCAAAATAATGATGAATTAAAAATGCTTTTTATCTACCTCTTTTAACTCCCTAGGACCTTATGTCAAAACCTTAGGCATTACAAAATATATTAAAAATTTATTACCTTTTTCTTGGTGAGACTCGAACTCACGACGTCGTCTCCCCTTGTGCCCTAGCCGTGACCTTGGCTATCGCGTGCGCTAGGTGCTCACTTTGGGAGCAAAGAGCATCACGTGTTCTTTACCCTTCCTTTTGGTGCCTAAGCCCAAAACGATCACGCGTTGCTTCCTTCAGCGCCCAATCAAAAACACGCTCAAAAATTGTCGTCGAGAATCGATCGCGGGTCTTTCTGCGTCCAATGCCTTAGCCCTCGACCACTTGCCACTAGGCCACGCTGTCGGGTGGATATGAGGCTTTTAGCCCACACTGAATTTATTCCTTTGCTGGTGCTCAAGACAAAAAGCTTTGTCTTCTTCCTCGCACGAATCACATCAAATTACACGTTGGGTTCTTTATTTCATTTGAACGAAGGATGATTAAATGCCATTAAGGCATGTGTCTTTTATACCATTATGCCACCTTGAATTTAAACGTCGGTGCATATTGATTTGCCTTGCAACCCTAACCTTAGTGTAAATTAAAATATATTATAATTTAATTAATAATAAAATTATTAAAACTATAAGTATTTTATTATTATAACATATAATGTTTATAAGTGGGAACCTCCCGCTCTGTCTCCGTCTCCCATCGGGTTCATCCCTCTGAGCGAGAGGTTCCCCTGTTTTTCCCAGTTAGATCTAGCGGTTCCTTACAGTCTGTTTACTCTACGTTGACGGCTTGTAGTGTCTTTGTTGGTTGAGTGACTTTTCTGGTTCATTCTAGTTCTCTTGGGTGTGTGGCAAGCCTTCGTAGATCTGGCTAAGGTCGGGGGATAAAGCCACTTGTAAGCCCAACCTACAGGGGTGATTTGGTGTTGTTTTTGTAGTTCATATTGTTCCAATTGGTGGTCCTCTTTTTGGCACTTGACCTATTGGCTTAGTGAGCATCAAGCTTTGGTTGGATGTTAGTTGGGGTTTTGGTCAATTGGCTCTGCATTTATTATGGATTCGGTATGCCACTAAATATCTGGTCGAGGTCCCGGGGGATTGGGCCAAAGGCTGACTCAAACCTGCTAGGGTGATTTTGAGGTGTTGTTGTTGCAGTAGTTGTTGGTCGCTCTCCTTCGCTGGCATCGAGTCAGGGTTTCAAGTGCTCAGGTAGTGTGGTTGGAGTTCGTGGTAGCAGAGTCTTATTTTCCAGATCTTATTGTGGTTGTGTTGACGCCATGGCTTCCTAGTTGGACTGGGTGTTGGCATTGGGGCCATCTGACCCTCTAGGATTTTTTCCTCAACCTCTGGGATTTTTTGTAGAGCCTGATTTTGCTAGGGTTTTCAGGTTTCTTCGTCTGTCGGTGTGTGGGGTTTGATTATATGTTATTTGGGTGGATGGTTTGCTCCTGCTTGACCTTTGTATTGTTTCAAGGGACCTTTTTCTTGCGTTAGTCGTTCCGTGCATAAGCATTTTTCATCAGTGTTGCAATGGAACTTGGGTTCGTTGGTCAGTTTCCTCTGTTGGGGTCTTGACTTCTAGCTTTCTTTGTTTGATCTGAGGTCCTGGTGTGCTGCTCGTTGTTGTTTTCACTGGTGCTACAGGATCTGGTTTTGAATTGGTTATTATCGATGGTTTTGGGTAGGAGTGGTTTCATTTGAAATCTTGTGTGCGGGTTGTTTTACTATCTGCCTTGGCCCTTCTGTTGATGGGAAAGTTGTCCTCGCTGCTCCAGTTGTCGGGGTTTGCCCGTTCCTTTTGGGATGAGAAGACTATTTAATTTTTAAATTTCAGTTTTCTTTCACTTTTTCGATTGTGAGATCCGTGTGTTGGCCCGTGTGGTTTTTGTGCATCCTCTCGGATTTTTGACACCTTGGATGTGATTGCTCTTTGTTCTTTATTGGTGCGGTTGGCAGTTTTTCCCCTTTAGGGTGGTGTTGCTAATCTCCTTTTGGATATTTTTGTTGGGTTGTATTTGTCTTTCTCTCCCATTGGGAGTTGTTGTGTATGGTTGTGGGTTTCCCATCAAAACCCTCTTTCTTAATATTACCAAAAAAAAAATTATTATAATTAACTTATAATTAATTTAATAACCATGGGTTAATTAAATTAACTTACAAATTAATATATAATGAAGTTATTATAATTAATTATAATTTATTTAATGTCCTTAGGTCTATCCATTGGTTTTAAATAAAAACCATTTATTTTTGCCATCATAGGTTTTAATAAAAACCTTTAAAATCATGCTCCACATAATATTTAGAAATAAGCATTATAAAGCTCATCAACCTCTTGCATTACTCCTTGTTGACCTTTTGGCATCAATGGTAGTTCACTTCTTGGCATCAATGACAACTTCATGCCTTGACATCAATGACAACTTTATGGACTCAAAATGTCGAACAATCTTTCCCTTTGTCATTGATGGCAACCCAATAACTTTTTACCATTTCCTTGACTTTTTATTTTGCTCCCCCTGGGAAATTGCTCTCTTCTTCAACCAAATCTCTCCCTCTTTCTCAAATACCAAATATCTCCCCCTTTGACATCAATGGAAAAGGGTCACCTTTGGGGCTCGGGGCTAAGAATGAGTTTCTTAGCTTATCCCCTCCCCTACCTCCTCTTGAGATGATTAATTTTGTGGTGGGAGTATCTCTACTCCTAGCAAGCACTAGTTTTTACCTTTATCCTCTTTTCTTACCATTTTATCCTTTTGATTCCTTTGACTATTCTTGTTCTTGTTCTTGTCCATGTCCACATTCCTATTCCTGTTTATATCCATATCCACATTCTTGTTCTTGTTCCTGTTCCTGTTATTGTTCATGTTCATATCCATATTCTTGTTCCTGTTCCTGTTCATGCTTGATTCTGGAATGTCTACTCTACACCACTTTGTTGTATGTCCATCATTATTGCACTTATAACACTTAATGTTATTATTCCTTGAAGGTGCAAATGTCTTAGGATTTCTCCTAGTGAAGCCATATCCTCTTCTGTTATGAACCCTGCAATCCATTGCCTTATGACCAAACTGATTACATGAGTAACAATACCCATGGAAAAACTGCCTGTTTTCAAAATTCCCATTTTCTTATCTTTCATGTGTCCTGCACTATGAAGCCATGTGCCCAAACCTGTGACATAAGAAACACCATCCATTGAAATTTCCTTGTCTTGACCTCATTGGTCTCTTAGTCTCTCTTAACCTATTCTGATTGTTGTTCCATATGTTTCTTCTTTGTACATTGTTCCTTTCCTTGTTGAAATTTCTATTGTCCAACTCATCCTTAGATGTCTCACTTTCTCTTACACTATCTTCTTCTGAAGTTTCTTCTTTTGACGCTTCTTCTTCTTTGGTGCTTGAGCTTGACTCTCCTTTTTTTGCTTCCTATTTCCCTTGTTCTTCTTCAAAACTAAGTCCTGTTTTGGTGACTGATGATATTTGTGCATTGATAATCTTGTTCAAAGTCTTTGAATTTTTATCAAACTTGTGTAGCTTGTCCTTAGATTCTTTCACTTCCATCCTTAGTGAAACTATCTCATGTTCTAATATTTCACACTCTAGATCTTTTGTCTTTAATTTTTTAGTCATACCTTCTTCAATTTTCCTTACCTCTTCAAGAGCTCTTGTAGAAATTTTGCTTTTGCTTTCTCATCTTCTTGAGTTTGAACCCTTAATCCTGAGTTCTCCCTTTTTATTTCTTCAAGAATAACCATAAGTCTTTCACATTCTATCTCTTTTACCTTTGATTGTTCAACCATACCTTTTTCAACTCTCCTTGCCTTTTCAACCTTATCTTTCATGTCAAAGAGATCTTGCAGAAGCTTTGTCTTAAATTTCTCACCCTCTTGCATTTAAGCCTTTAATTTTAAGTTCTCCTTTTTCAACTCAACAAGTTCCTTAAGAGTGACTTCATCCTTTTCTCTTTCTGATTTTTTCTCTTTTCTTTGGTCTTCAATTTATTCTATTGTCCAAAGTAGATTTTCTTCTTCATACATATTTTGGTTGTCCTTGTTATCCTTTTCTGAACCATCTTCTAGGGCTTCAATTCTAAAAGTATCATCTTCATATTCATCGCTACTAAAACCATTGCAATAACCTACATTATGACCGAGTTGACCATAAACAAAATATTCTTCACCTTCTTGTGAACAATGAGCTACAAGGTGACCTGTCTTCCTACATCTAGTACAAAACTTTATCAATCTGGTTATCTCTCCACTGCTTGATTCATCTCTTGAATCTATTTCCATTATTCCTCCCAAAACAACAACATTGAATTCATATTCATTTTCTTTCATGACCATGTGTGTTATTTTCTTCTTGTGTCTCATGGTTCTACTTTTACCTTTCTTTACCATTTGTGTTCTTGTAAGATCTTCCTTCAAGTTGTTAAACTTCTTCTGAAGGAACTCACTCTGATACCAATTAAAGAACACAAACTTATACTAAGAGGGGGGTGAACAGTATAAGACCACTTTTTACTTTTCTTTTCCAAACAATATTATCCAATATAATCAATGGCAATATCAATAGCAATAACTAAAGCAATGCATAAATTATCACACACAATAGAGACACCAATTTAACGTGGTTCACCCAATGTGGGCTACTCCACGGAGAAAATATTTCACTAATATTTTCTCAATAAATTTCTTGGTAATCTTTTCCCTATTAGAATATTTATGGACCTTTGTCCAAAGGAGACACCAATCCCCTAATCAAGTTCATGGATCTCTATCCATAGGAGACACCAATATCCTAACTCTGCTCTGGTTGGTGATCCTCTAGAAGACCTTTGCCTCCACTGCCATTAGCAAATGGAACTCTATCCACAGAAGACACTTGTCCTCCCTGCTCTGGCTGGAGATCTATGTCCTCAACTTTGTCACCTCCAAATCTCTATCTCAAATCTACACTAAACACAGTCCTTTCGTCTAGCACAAATCTGTCCTCAATATTTATCTCTGGTCTGGCACAAACCTGTCCTCAAATCTACACCAAACTTTGTCCTTGAATCTGTACTAAACATAGTCCTTCGGTCTAGCACAAATTAGTCCTCAATATATATCCTCAATATTTGTCTGTCCTTAAGCCTTAACTCAAATCTTGACTCAATATCAAATCAACTCTGCTAGATCTACCCCAAACCTTAACTTAAGGTTTGAACAAATCAATCAATCAACTCTATTCACAAGTCTTCTCAAATACTTGTCTCAAATCTACCTTGTAAGTTTCCACAAAAGCTCACACTAATTTGTCCTCAAGTCCTCTCTAGCAATTGTCCAATCTACTCAATAATTCCTCACAAGAACTTATCCAAATCTGCTCTCAATCTGTATTGTAAGCTTCCACAAAAGCTTACTCAAATCTGTCCACAAGTCTTCTCAAAGACTTACCTCAAATCTGCTCAACAAGTACAAAAATAATTGACCAATTACACCTTATAATTTCCCAGTTAAAATAATATCCAACACCAAAAATAATGTCAATAAAATCACCTTCTCAAAACAACTCAATGGCAAGAAGTACACTCAAAATTTAACCAACACTTTAATCCACTTATTTCTCCAATAAGCCAATATGTCAAAAAGACTTTATTAAAAATAAATCTAACTCCTTATTCCTCCAATTAACCAAAATAATGATCAATTAAAAATACTTTTTATCTACCCCTTTTAACTCCCTAGGACCTTATGTCAAAACCTTAGGCATCACAAAATATATTAAAAATTTATTACCTTTGCCTTGGTGAGACTCGAACTCATGACGTCACCTCCCCTTGCGCTCTAGCCACAACCTTGGCTACCGCGTGTGCTAGGTGCTCACTTTGGGAGCAAAGAGCACCACGTGCTCTTTACCCTTCCTTTTGGCGCCTAAGCCCAAAACGATCATGTGTTGCTTCCTTCAACGCCTAAGAAAAAACACGCTCAAAAACTACCACCGAGAATCAATCATGGGTCTTTCCACGTCCAATGCCTTAGCCCTCAACCACTTGCCACTAGGCCACGCTGTTGGGTGGATATGAGGCTTTTAGCCCACGCTAAATTTATTACTTTGTTGGTGCTCAAGACAAAAAGCTTTGTCTTCTTCCTCGCACAAATCACATCAAATTACATGTTGGCTTCTTTATTTCATTCAAATGAAGGATGATTAAATGCCATTAAGGCATGTGGTTTTTATACCATTATGCCACCTTGAATTTAAACGTCGGTGCATATTGATTTGCCTTGCAACCCTAACCTTAGGGTAAATTAAAATATATTATAATCTAATTAATAATAAAATTATTATCATTAACTTATAATTAATTTTTTTTTTTGGTAATTATTATAGTAGATTAAAAAAGGGTTTTTATAGAGGATCCCAAAACCTTATGAACAAAATCAGCCTTGCATCATGCCTCCTGGCTTTATGTATAAGCCTATTACAGAAATCGTAACCCCTAAAAAAAACCTGATTACATAAGCAATGGGCCTAGGGCATCAATCCCTTGAAACTGAACATCAAAATGCAAATCCCGCCGACGGTAACGATGAAGCATGAAATAATCCCTCTTAGCGGGAAACAAACAAATAAGAAAGAAAGTAGTTTTGGAGATCCCGCCACTGGGGAGTAGCCAAAAACCACCATCGAGAAGATCCCGCCCAGCAGAAGCAAAGAAAAACCGTTACAATAAAATCCCGCCTCGCGGGAAGCAGTCAAAACCACCACAAACAGTCCCGCCTAGCGGGAAGCAACAGGGAAATCCCGCCATCCGGGAAACCAGCAAAAAATAAAGGATCCCGCCCTATGGAGAAACCATCCCGCCCATCGGGAAAACATTTCGTTCAGCGAGAGCCATCCTGCAGGAAGCTGACAGCCAGCATAGAGAGGATCCAGCCCATCAGCAAGTGACCAGAGAGTTGCACCACAAGGAACCCGCCCCGGGAAAACAGAAGAGGATCCCAGCAGCAGGGACCAAGAATCTCGTCCAAGCACAGAGCCCGTCGAGGATTCACAAGAAAAAGGGGGAAGTTGTCCAAACCCTAAACCGTCACCTCCACCGCATCGAGAAATGCAAGGGACCAGATCCACACGAATAACCTGCAAAAAACCCCAGGGGGAAGCCTGAGGGAAAAATGGAAGGGATCCCCAACCAAACAGGGATCCCTGGGAAGCACCAGTCCGAAAAAACAACCAAGGAAACCCTAGTCGACCGGGAGGGGCACAGATAGTGGAGAAGGATCTCCCCCCAGGAGATCATCTGCAAACAACCACTCCCCGGGAGGGATGACCTGGGTTGAGCCAGGGACTAGGCAGGAACCAGGAGCCATGGGAGGGGGAGCAGGGGAGGGACCAGAGCCCTCCCCTCTCAACTTTCTTCCCTCACCCCCAGAAGGAGATAAATTGATTGGTCAACTTATAATTAATTTAATAACCAAAGGTTAATTAAATTAAATTATAAATTAATATATAATGAAGTTATTATAATTAATTATAATTTATTTAATGTACTTAGGTCTATCCATTGGTTTTTAATAAAAACCATTTATTTTTGTCGTCATAGGTTTTAATAAAAACCTTTAAAATCATGATCCACGTAATATTTAGAAATAAACATTATGGAGCTCATCAACCTCTTGCATCGTTCCTTGTTGACCTTTTGGCATCAATAGTAGTTCACTTCTTGGCATCAATGACAACTCCATGCCTTAACATCAATGATAACTTTATGGACTCAAAATGTCCAACAATCTCCCCCTTTGTCATTGATGGCAACCCAATAACTTTTTACCATTTCTTTGACTTTTTATTCTGCTTCCCCTAGGAAACTGCTCTCTTCTTAAACCAAATATCTCCCCCTTTCTAAAATACCAAATCTCTCCCCCTTACTCAAATCTCTCCCCCTTTGACATCAATGTCAAAGAGTCACATTTGAGGCTCGGGGCTAAGAATGAGTTTCTTAGCTTAGACCCTCCCCCACCTCCTCTTGAGGTGGTTAATTCTGGGGTGGGAGTATCTCTACTCCCAGAAAGCACTGGTTTTTACCTTTATCCTCTTTTCTTTTCATATGATCCTTCTAATTCCTTTGATTGTTCTTGTTCCTGTCCATGTCCGCATTTCTATTCCTATTTATATCCATACCCACATTCCTATTCCTATTCCTGTTCATGTTCATGTTCATATCCATATTCTTGTTCTTGTTTCTGTTCATGCTTGATTCTGGAATGTCTGCTCTACACCACTTTGTTATATGTCCATCATTATTGCACTTATAACACTTAATGTTATTATTCCTTGGAGGTGCAAATGTCTTAGGATTTCTCCTAGTGAAGCCATATCCTTTTATGTCCTGAACCCTGCAGTCTATTGCATTGTGACCAAACTGATTACATGAGTAGCAATATGAAAGGATATAACTTGTGCAGAAGGAGATTTCCGAAACAGAATGATAAAAATAATATAACAATAAGAATTTGTAGCGGAAGACTAAAGAATAATTAAATGCCACTTGAGGTGGGCACACCCTCGCCGTATAGGCTAATGCGGATAACGCAGATGAAGATTGAAAAATAAAAAATGATAATGTCAAATAAACTATTGTGAATCAATATATAGTAAATTTTAAACGCTTGGAAAACATAGCCGACGCAGGCTATGTTTGGAATGTAACATGACTCCCCTCCTCGAAAAGCTTTGTCCTCAAAGCTAGAAATGTCTGGAAGATACTTTCAGGTTCCCATGTGGCATCCTCCTCTGGTAAATCTTGCCATTTAATGAGAAATTCTTGAATCTGACATGATCTCAGTCTTTGGATTCTATGTTGTAGTATATCTTCAAGTTGGAGATGTATGCGTCCTTCCTCATCGAGCACTGGTAATTCTGATTGACTTTGTACTTTCTGACCAATTACTTTTTTGAGACATGAAACATGAAATACCGGGTGTATTCGTGATGATGTAGGTAGCTCTAATTGATAGGCTACTTCTCCAATGCGGCGCACAATTTTGTAGGGACCATAGAATCGTGGAGCCAACTTTTGGCTGGACTTTATCTTTAACGAGGATTGTTTGTAAGGTTGCAACTTTAGGAACACCCAATCACCTATATTAAAAGTTCTCTCTGATCGGTGCAAGTCTTGTTGTTGTTTCATACGATTTTGTGCTTGGACTAAATTCTCTTTGAGGATGGTGAGTGTAGACTGCCTTTGTTGGAACCAATCATCCACTTTGGCTACTTTGGATGATCCATGTACGTAATCTACGATTGTTGGAGGTTTGGTGCCATACAATGCTTCAAATGGAGACATCTTAATTGAGTAATGGTAAGAAGTGTTGTACCACCATTCTGCCAATGCTAGCCAATGGCTCCATTGGTATTGTTTATCTTGAGTGAAACATCTTAAGTACGTACCCAAACATTTGTTAACTACTTCTATTTGACCATCTGTCTGTGGATGGTAGGCTGAAGACATGTTCAATTTGGTACCACTAAGTCGAAATAATTCCCGCCAAAAGTTACTAGTGAAGATGGGATCTCTATCACTTGCAATATTTTTTGGCATACCATGTAATTTGAAAATTGAATCCATAAATACCTTTGCCACCTTGCTTGCGGAAAATGGATGTTGTAAAGCCTAAAAGTGAGCGTATTTGGATAACCGGTCTACGACGACGAAGATTACTGTCTTGCCTTTTGACTTTGGAAGACCTTCAATAAAATCCATGGATATATGTTCCCACTGTCGTTCAGGGATGGGTGATGGTTGTAACAATCCTGGTGATTTGACTGTTTCTCCTTTATTGAGCTGGCAAACTTCACATTCTGCTACCCATTGTTTGACTTCCGCTTTTAATCCTTTCCAACAAAATGATTGTTTGACCCTTAAATATGTCTTCAAAAATCCTGAATGTCCTGCTAATGGAGAAGCGTGTGATTCGTCGAGGATCTTCGATTTGAGTTTTGAATTGTGTGGAATGTAAATGCGGTTCTTCTTTCGGAGGATTTTATCTTCATAAGAGAACAAAGGGTGTTTAGAAGACCCTATAGATAATTCTTGAAGTATCTGAGCAGTTTCGCTATTGGACAACCATTCATCTTGTAATTGCTTCACCCATTGGGAGCAAGGACCTGAAATAGCGTTAATGACTACGTCATCTTCATATTTCCTGGACAGCGCATCGGTGGCTATATTTTCCTTCCCTTTCTTGTATTCAATAACAAAATCATAGCCCAACAGTTTGGTTAACCACTTATTTTGTTTCGGATATGAAAACCTTTGCTCAAGAAAATGTTTGAGGCTACTATGATCTGTTTTTATAATGAAGTGGCTACTGATTAGGTAGTGTCTCCATTTTTCTACTGCGTGAAGAATAGCTAACATTTCTTTTTCGTATGTTGATCTTCCCAAATTTTTCTCGGAAATTTGTTTACTTTCAAATGCCAACGGATGACCATCTTGCATTAATATAGCCCCAATTCCTGTTCCTGATGCATCACATTCGATAATAAATGGTTTGTGAAAATTGGGAGTTGCTAATACTGGAGTTGTACACATGGCCTTCTTAAGAGCTTCGAAGGCTTGAGAAGCCTCTGTCGACCAACGAAAAGCATCCTTCTTTGTGAGTGCGGTGAGAGGTGCTGCAATTTTACCATAATTTTGTACAAACTTGCGATAATAGCCCGTGAGACCCAAAAAACCACGAAGTTTCTTGATGGTTTTAGGTAAAGGCCACTCTTGAATTGCCTTAATCTTATTGGGATCCACTTTGACGCCCTCATGTGAAACTATATGACCAAGATACTCGACTTCTTGAACACCAAATGAACATTTGGAACGTTTGAAAAATAACTTTTCTTTGTGTAAAATGTGAAGGGCCTTATCCACATGATGTAAATGATCCGTCCATGTTTTGTTGTATATGAGAATATCATCAAAAAAGACTAACACAAATTTACGGAGGAGTGGGCAAAACACTTGGTTCATGAGACTTTGGAATGTGGATGGTGCATTGGTGAGACCAAAAGGCATGACCAAAAATTCGTAATGACCTTCATGAGTACGAAAAGCAGTTTTAGGAATATCTTCTTCTTTGACACGGATTTGGTGAAATCCGGAGCGAAGGTCTAATTTTGTAAAAAAATTTGTGCCATGCAACTCATCTAGTAGGTCATCTATGACAAGTATAGGAAATTTGTCCTTGATAGTGAGTTTATTGAGAGAACGAAAGTCAGGACACATACGCCAAGAGTTATCTTTTCATCTAGCCAGAACGACAGGTGAGGAATAAGGACTAGTGCTATGACGAATGACTCCGTGATCCAACAAATCTCGAATGATCTGTTCTATTTCTATCTTTTGTGGTTGAGGATAGCGGTAAGGACGATTGTTAGGTGGGACACTCCCTGGAATCAAATGGATGGCATGGTCATGAGATCGTTTAGGTGGTAATCCTTTAGGTTCTTGGAAAACATCTTCATAATGTGTTATGATGTCTTGTAGCTCTGGAGCAGTAATATCCGAATTTGCTTGAGATTGTTTTTCCAAACAATTAATTTGAGCTATAAACCCATATCCACCCTTTTTTAACATCTTCTCCATACTATGAGAGCTCACCATTTGTGATGGAGGAGTAGTAATGCCTTGTAAGCGGATGACTCGTCCGTTTTCCTTCCATTCTACAAATAATTTTTTGAAGTTGAAGCTAACCGTGTCTAATGTTTCCAACCATTCAACTCCCAAAATGACATCAGAGTTCCCCAAATTCATGATGAAGAGGGATCCAAACTAGGTATAAGTTCCCATCTTTATGGAAACTTGAGATGTGCGACCAACACATTGTGCGTTCACCCCGTTGGCCACTAGAACTTGGAATTTGTCTTTGTTGGAAGAGTTAATGAATAAATTCAAAGCTTTTGTTGTTTTGATGTCGATAAAATTATGGGTACTACCATAATCAATTAGCACATTCACCTTTTTCTGGCGGAGAAATCCTGGTACCTTGATGGTATGGTGGGTGGTTAAACCCATGAGGGCATACACGGAGATTTCCATTGTATCCTCTTCTTTTTCTTCTAGAGTACTTGGTAGTTCATCTGGCGTAGGTTCTTCTGGTGGGTAAGGTTCTTCCTCTTCTCCTTCATAGTGATCACCTTCAATATGAAAGTTTTGTTTTTGGGCACATGCTTGTTCCTTGGGGTGATGAGTGCGACATTTATAACAAAAGTATCTTGATGGTTGATCATTTCTACGAAAGGAATTGTTGCGATACAAAGGACGACTATAAGTGTCACGCCATGCAGACAATCGATTTCTCTTTTCGGCCAGCTTAGCTATTCTTATACAATCGTTTAGCAAGGTTGGATTGTGCATGTCTACCTCCACTCGAATATTTTCTTTCAATCCATTGCGAAAAGCTCCTACCACCGTGTCGGGGCTGAGGTCTAAAGTGTATGGTAGTAAGCTGGTAAACTCCGAAACGAATTCGCTAACCGATCCTTCTTGTTTAAGAGATAACGAGTCTTACTTGTGTATGATGATGTAGCTCCTTCGTCAAATCTTTCTAAAAAAGAGGTAGTGAAGTTTCTCCAGTTAATAGTAGCTCCTTTCTCTCGTTTAAGCCATACGAACCATTGGTAGGCCTCAGTGCCTAATTTTGATGCATCGAAAGGAACTTTATCAATTTCCTTAAGTTGATATAAGTCGAGAATGCCTTCCATTTTGGCTATCCAACCACGAGGATCATAACCCTCAAAAGTGGGCAAATCAATGCGTGGAAAATTATTAGGGCCTCTCGGTTGGTGATAACCCGTATCCCTTTCTTGATCTTGGTTATACTGCTATCTATGATAGCGATCCCTCGAATTATCCGAAGTGCCTATTTGTTGTTCCCAATCATCATTTTGATCGACATTGTCTTCATTCCTTTGGGCATGGGAGTGATATTGGGGATTAGCATTGGGATTAAGCTGGTTTTGTGATCGCACTAGGGATTTTAGGTTGAGACTAATTTCGTTCATACCCTCTAGTAAGAGTCGAAGAGATTCATCGTTGGAAACGGTTGATTTAATTGAGTTTCCTTGTGTGATGTTTTCGTGAGTTGGGGAAGGGTTAGTAGCCATAGGGTCTACCAGTGGATGATGTGGATTATAACTACCAATTTTGAAAGGAGAAGGAGAACTTTTTGTACCTGGGCTTCGATTAGGTCTTCTTGCATTGTTATTGGTCATTTTCGAGCTTGATAATCAACCGTCAGGACCTTTGATCCAACTTCTACTCATGCACGGCTCAAAATTGCTTGCTTAGTAATCCTTGATCTTCAATTTCTGCAAAATTTGTTGTTTTTTCCGCCTTAACTGCCACTCCAACTACGGTGCAGAATTGGATGTTGTAGGATCCTTCAGATAAGTGCTTGACAAGACACGAATCTTAAGACACGAGACTCAACGGACACGACCCGACTAGACAAGGACAAGGCGTGTCTAGGACACCACAAGACGTGATCCGACTAGACAAGGACACACGTGACAGCGACAATGGAACACGATGAGACACGACACGACCCAACGAACATGACAACCAACCAGCGAGACGGACTCGACCTCAAACGACGTGGACGCGGAGGCACGACACCATGAAATGGACAGAGGACCTGCGACCCGAGACTAGGACATGTGGACAAGACGTGGAGAACAGGACACGACGCGGCTAGAGGACACGACGGACAACCACGTGGACAGCGTAGATGCTCGATAAGGACTGACATGACACGACGACAAGAACGACGGACAGCCACACGGACAGCGCGGACACTTGGCAAGGACTGACATGATGCGACAATAAGAACGACACGACGCAAACAGGACAGCAAGAGGGGACCTAACCGTAAGGACGACACGACAACACGGTACGACGCAGACAACGCGAAGGAGCTCCTATTGCGTGACCAAAGTCACACCGTAGAAGGTGTGGCGATGGTGATTTAAACTATGTTTTGCACTGTGTATACCCGATGTGGGATAAATAAAACTGAACCCAACGCAGCGACGAAAAGTAGCTGACGTCAGCGAATAAAAATTAATTGACAACCTTAGCTTTCCTAGTTTTAAAAAATTAATCACGATTTACGATTGGTTGATGAAGCTCGTGAAGGTTTGTGCTGGACTGCGGATGATTTAACGATCTAGCGTTCGGAATTGACTGCGAAGGAAGATCTCCGTTCGAATTGATTGGTTGACGAAGCTGGACTGCGGATGATTTACCCTGGCTGCCGCTGTTTGTGTTTTTTTTTTGGGATGAAATTTCGAACGGAAGGTGACGGAAATGCGACGAACAGTGACAGAAATATGAATGAACGGTGACGAAGATGCGCACGACGGGGACGGAAAATTAAATGAAATGCATTAGGTGACTGTAAAATAGCTTGCTCGAGTACGCAGGCGCTCCCGGAATCCTCTAGACTGATACCACTTGAAAGGATATAACTTGTATAGAAGGAGATTTTCGAAATAGAATGATAAAAATAATATAACAATAAGAATTTGTAGCGGAAGACTAAAGAATAATTAAATGCCACTTGAGGTGGGCACACCCTCGTCGTATAGGCTAATGCGGATAACGCAGATGAAGATTGAAAAATAAAAAATGATAATGTCAAATAAACTATTGTGAATCAATATATAGTAAATTTTAAACGCTTGGAAAACATAGCCGACGTAGGCTATGTTTGGAATGTAACACAATACCCATGGAAAAGTTACCTGTTTCTAAAATTCCCATTTTCTTGTCTTTCATGTGTCCTGCATTGTGAAGCCATGTGCCCAAACCTGTGACATGAGAAACACCATCCATTAAAATTTTATTGTCTTGACCTCATTGGTATCTTAGTCTCTCTTAACCTATTCTGATTTTTGTTCCATTTGTTTCTTCTTTGTGCACTGTTCATTTCCTTGTTGAACTTTCTATTGTCCAACTCATCCTCAGATGTCTCACTTTCTCTTACATTGTCTTCTTTTGAAGTTTCATCTTTTGACGCTTCTTCTTCTTTGGTCCAAATCCATCATAATACACAACAATATGTTGTTTTCTATTTTCCAAGCATTGACTCATTATAGGAAGTGTTCTTTCCAATTATATCTCCTTTATGACAAAGTATTTAGAATCTAAAAATTTAGTAGGGAAATTTGGCAATTTTATTCCATAATGGAATTGAAGTTAAAAATTCTAATTTTGGATAAAATTATGGGTACCAAGGCTTCATGAATATATTGAAACCATTATGGAATCATGACCCTTTCAAAAAATAATCTTTTAATACTCCTATAATTAAAAGGTAGATAAAAGCCATTGAGTTCAAGGATAAATACCCATATAATTATAAATTTATTAAACCTAATTATTAAAGACCTATTGTTGAATTGTAGATAGGTTTAAAATTTCTAATGTACCCATAATTTTGTTTCAACAAATTGGAAGGAAAGGACGAAGCTTCTTCCAACCTTTGGATTTAAGTTGAATCCTCATTATCATTGCTAAAATTTGACTAATCTAATCTAATTGTATTTAATTAATCTAAGAAATTAAAATGCATGAAAATTATATTTTGAAGTTTAGGATGCAAGATATTAAAACTAAAATATATCTATAATCAAAGCAAGAAGTGTGTGATTAATCAACTCATTATGAAATCAATTAATAATGGTATAGTCTCATTCACATAAAATTAAATTTAGGAGAGGAATGATAAGAGGATGAAAGAAAAGTGCCACACTCATCACACATTTCACAATCTAGAAGGGTGATGCTACTTATGGAAAGCAAGCCACTTATGTAAAGCAAAAGTCTTATCAATTTCTTATTAATATCAAGAAGAAACAACATAGTGTGGGTCTCAAAAAGTGTAGCTTTGACTTTCTCAAATCCAAAAAATATTTACAATGGAGCCCATGGATCCTATTTATTGGAAGAATTCACCCTTGAGTTACATTGGGTAAGAATTTCTTACTCTTAAGTAAAAGTAAATATTTGGGGGCATCTCTATCAAAATGATGCACCTAAAAATATTAGATGCCATGTTGAAGGCCTCTAAAATATTTTATGGTGACATTAGATACCAAAATATCACTTTCTAGAAATCTTCCTTGGGATCTGCATATCTCTTTTTACCCCTCTACTTTTCCATGAGTGATTCACTCGAGGAGATGAGAAAAATTCTCTACTCTACTAGCACTTCCCTCACATATATTAGCACTTTGCTCTAGTGATTCAATCCCTTTCTTCTACTAGCAATTCACTTTTATGATCCAATTGCTTCCATTAGGTCCAATCCATCCTCTGGTCGTCACTTAGCAAAATTTAAGGTTTTGGGGGTTTTAATTGATTAGTTATGAAGGTTTTGTAACTCTCCAAAATTATGGGAACCCCAAGGTTGTAATAAATTACTACATTTATAGTGGTTGTGACTTCATCGGGCACTAATTATCAAGATATCTTGGATCCTACCTTCATCCTTGTGTGTGAAGTCTTCAAAATTTGATTCCCTTATTACAAAGCTATAAAATTGTTGGTTCTCCTTGGTGTGTCTTATGGCAATATTCACAACTTTTGTCACTCCTCATTTCTTGGTAACCAGGTATCTATGAGATCTTCTACATCTCCTACTAGGTACTCATATAGATTTTTAGATAACCCATCTTGTTTCTCCATCATCTCCTACAACTTCGTGAGCAATATCTCCAACTATTTTATCTTCTCTGTTGTCATCTTAGATTCAACCATGGCATTTTCCTCTTCAATTTTAAAGTAGATGATGTCATCATCAAGGAGTTTCTTCTAATGATTAAGCACATTAGACAAGCTAGAAATTAATAGCTCCTAAATTTCATTTTTCATTTCATGTACTAGGGATTTTAGAGAGACCATTATGTCTTTGTTTATTTGGAGGTCTCTTTGTATATAAAAGATCTTCAATTTTTTATCTTTTTTTTCTATCCACAACTATTGTTCCTATGATTTCATCATGGTGTCTAATTTCTTAAGTACCTCATGATACCTCTCATTTATAATTGATTCCTTCTTGGTTTGCTTGACAATCCTTATGACTTGGTTGAGGATATTTTTAGTTCTAACCACAAATTTAAAATACCTTTTGGAACTTGTTATCTCAGTCTTTATGTTGTCCCATATGGACTTCACATTTTCAATTTTTGAAGCCTACCGTTGGTCAATAGTTGCTCCTTTTAATTTAGAGTTCTCTTCTTGGAGCTTATAGTTTTTAAGATCTTTGTCTTGTTGGGATTTTTATATTTGCTTCAATTGATTATATAGCTAATATTTATCTTGTTCAACATGTTCTTTAGCTAGTCTTCTCCCTATGCAATTTATTGTGAAATATCCTCAAGCTAATATTTTTACTTATTAAATTCAATAATTTAGGACTTGAGGTCCTCAGAACTATTGTTACAACTTGTCCTTCTCTATGATTTCCTTCCTAATGGCTCATTCTTTTGCTAGAGTTAGAACTTTTCTATTTTAGTTGCAATACAACTACCTCTTGTTTTGCTACCTTTCTCTTTGGTACGTCATCCTCCACTGCCATTTGGTTGAATTGCATGGCTACACTAATGGAAATGTGGTTTATGAGTTGGATCATCTAATAAGGATCTATTCTAATCATATTCAACTTTGGAAATCTAGCACTAAAGTTGAAAAGTGTAGTGGTGGGTGTGGAAGGGTCATTGGGAATGACTTTTACAATGAGGACTCTTTTACCTCTAGATGTTAGTTGGGACTACATGATGACTGGATCCTAAGAAGTTCTATCATTTAGTTAATTATATTCCTTGTGAACCCTTCTCTCCTCCAATAGGAGGGAGTTAAAAATTTCTTGGATATAGGTCTATTTCAATTCATTAGTAACACTCTAGACAAAGGCTTGACTAGGTCTTATGATTAAGTTGACCTATGGGGTTGCTTTTATAGGCTCAATCATAAGAGTGGAAATGGATGCCATCATTACATCTAAAAAGATTTGATTTTATTATATAGTGGGATGGGGAGGTGGATGTTATGACATAGAAGGTGGAATGAGTTGGGTGTAAATAAAGGTGAAGGGAGACATGGAAGTGGATGCCCCTATCATCATTTGAGCCAATGATTCAGCTATTAGAGATACTAGCTATGAGGGTGAAGGGATCATAATCTAGGAGACAAGGTGTTGTGGAGTGGTGAGCTTAATGGTTGGTAAAGGGAATGAAGTGATTGGGACAGTGTTAGTGATGAGGGTTATGGTGTGTGTTGAATAAATGAAGGGATAATAAAAAGTAGGAAGAGAAAAAATAGAGGGAGAAAGAAGCAAGAACAAAAAAAGGAAAAGATAAGAAGTGGTGGAAGAGGTGATGGCAAAATTTAGGGCTTTAGTTGTTGTCAACTTGGGAGGAGTTCTACCTTGAGGGATTTCCCCCTCCTCAATTTGGGGTATTGTTTGCTTCTCCCTAGGCTAAGGACCTATCTCTTGTGCTTCTAACTTTTGGAACATAGACTCATGTGGGTCCCCCCTACTTGTCATGTCTCTTCCTTGCTCTCTTATATTACAATGCTTGCCATTGATAATGCTATTGATGCTACAAATATTGTAATCTCAGTTATAATGGCAAAATATGGGCATTCTCTTAGGTCCCCTTCTACTGCTATTCTTTGTCTTTCATCCCCTCTCCTATGTTACTTATTCCAAATTACTAAGAAATATTCATCGAAGGGACCACTATGCAATGGAATGTTGATGGTTTTGATTTCATATTTTATTTGTTACTAAAAGATAATATTTCTCCTGTAATACTATAGGTTTTATAGGACCTTCAATACATGGTGATTCAATTTTCAATCTATGTCAAAATTATCTTTGACTTTGACATCTATATAAAAGGTAAAACACCTTGGGGGGTTAGCATATCATTGTTGAATCTCATCTTCATAACCCTATCTGATACTTAAAGTATCTTGGGATACTTTGTCACATGGCTTCAATTCCTTTGTAGTCCTATATACTTTCTCATGCACAAATAAATTGTGTAAACCCTTCGACTCCCATTTTTATTTTAAGTAGCCTTCAATATCATAGAACCAAATATCCCAAAGTTGCTCAAGTACCATGATTCTTAATTTTCTCTTTTATGACATGACGTAAATCTTATAGCTTGCATTTTAGGTGCATTACCTACTACTCTAGTGGGTAGATGTTTGTTTTCTTTCGCCTTTAGAAGTATTCCAAGTTGTACAAACAATTGGGCATGTATGCAAGCAACTCAATTGATATGGTTAAGAAACCAATAGATGGATGAATAATCAAGACTTTCCCAAGTAGTAATCTATGTTCGGCCTTTCCTTGGGCTTAAGGAGGTTTCAGGTCTCCTTTGAAAGTCTTGGTATCTCTCCTTTTAGGTTCTCCGTGATCATGTTATAGATTACATGATATAATGATAAGTATTTTCTGACTCTTGTAAAGATAGGTCAGTATAGTGCACCACTAGTAATGGATTTCTATCTAGCCCATTTTGGCTTAGTTGAAGGGAGAGAAACTAGCCCTTTTTTTAGTAGATAATCAACTAGACCTGGTAGGAAGTGTATTTAAATTTTCTATCTTAAATTTCTTCAATTATTAGTTCATCTAGTCTAATATTTATCTCACAAAGTCAATCGTCTAGGACTACCCTAGGTAGTGTTCAACTATGTAGGAGGGCTACATATTCTTCATACACCATGGTTTGAATATTTTCCACCAAAATTACTATTATTCTTGACAAGACCAACTAGATGCCATATTTGAACCACTCTAGTAGAATATTAAATTCAAAATCTTTGTTGGGATCATTTAAATATGGGATTAAGAAATCTTGGTAGTAATACTGGTCAAAATGGTAGTAATTATCTTTTTTTGCTTTAGGGTTGTAGGTGAACCACATGACCAAGTTAGCTGCATTAATCATTTTCTTGATATCATATTCTTGAATGTAGAAATATTTCTTCATCCTCTATGGAGGCATAATGCTCTTATCATCAAAATTGTACCTTTTGACACATTACTCTACTAGCTCTAGGCAATTCCATACATGGGGCACTAGGTTCATTTCCAATCCTAAGGTCTAGACCTAACTAATACACCAATAATATATTTTGGATCTAAGGTTGAACCTCCTTAATGCCTCACATATTATCTCGATAGAAGAATGTTTAAATTTTCCTTCACTTACCCTCCTATAAGGTTCATCAAAGATCTTTTTCAATCATCAATTTAAAGGGGTAGGCTTCTTCCTTATAAGCTTATTTTTCCTCTTATTTTAAGATGGCTTCACTTCAGGTTTTTCTACTTGTATTGACACTATAGGGGTTATGATTGGATAGTCGATAGTGGTATTGGGTGGAGTTACAAGGTTGGTCTTCAACATGGAAGGGATGGTATATGCAAAGGTGGTGTCCATGACAAAAAACAAATGGAAGATGGCTATTTTCAAAGAATGAGGAATTTTTTTACCAAGTCTTATGCCAAGGAACAATTCCCTCGACCTAGGAAGGAATTTTCTATCGGTTTGGAATGAATAACTCTTTCAAAGCAAATTTGAATTTCTTTTCTCTTGAGAGCAATTTGCTCAGACCATCAAGTTCAACCTAACTAGTGAATCATCAGCAAAAGTAGACTGAGGTAAATTTGTTGGTAGGTGGTTTAATGAATGTAAGGTAGAGCAATTTGCTTGATTATGATATCAATTTGATTTCAAGCTAGCACTTGGGAAAATATTTGTTCGAGGTAATCCAAAAATTAAAAAGGTTAGGTGATCTACTTAGGAGGTCAAAAGAATCACTCAGAAAAGCACCCTTGTGTAAATATTCATTATCAATCTTCCTTCTCAAGAGTAAATTACTCGTTTAGTAAGGTGATAACATTTTACATTTTATATTTGGCTATGACCAAATAATAATAAAAAATATTTTCAAAAATAGGTTGACTTCATAGGGAGACCTCTTAGGGTTTAACCTAGTTGATTGATAATGACAACAAGGGAGGGCCTTCAAAGTTTTGATGTTTCAAATGCTAGTTCAAAAATACTCTTGAACTATATATCTTCTAATACTCTTGCATGCAATGTGAAATATATCTTCTCATGTATGAATGGAATAAATGATGCTTATCCAAAGTTTTTTTACACCTTCCTTATTCTAACTACCTCCAATGCTACATTTAATGAGCTAGGTAGGAATTTTGGATGTAAAAGATGTTGATTTATTAGGGTCTCTTTTAATTTTTTCTACTGTATTATTAGTCAGCAAGCAATTCTCTCCATGGAGTAAGTTATTTGCTTTTACCTTGGAGTCATTATCTCTATGGATGGAGTGATTTGCTCCTCTATCATGACCCTCCCTGCCAGGCCTTATGGTATGAAAACTATGTATTGATTAATAATGTTTTGATGCTTAGTTTTGTGTAAATGAACAGTTGTGTGATGGTCACTAGTACTTTGATACTTATATTTGTGCAAATGAATTATTATATAATGTTTAGATTAATTCATCTTTGAAGAACATGGTATTGCTGACATGATTGTCAATGTGTAGGATCAGGTACTCTCGTGAGGTGGAAGAAATAGAATCGTCCATTAGGAACGGGGTACTTGAATTAAGGAAAATGAAGATTACGATGACTAGGGATAACATGGATGACTACCCTCATATAGGCATGCATTATCGCTTAAGAGATAATCATAAACTAGCTAGCCAACTAGAACCGTAGTTTATAGCCTAGTAGCTATCATAAATTCTCAAGCTAAGATGCGTAACTAGGTTAATGGAAAGATTCCCACTTTGCTTGTTATATATAATTAGTTGGTTTTTACTTCATCACTTTGTTGCATCATTGGTTTTGAGAAAATATGCATAAGTTGGTTGTCTTTAAAACTCCTTGTGTTGCTTAAATCTTTTAAAGAATAACATGATGTTAGTATTCGATAAAAGAACCCTTTTATGTTTTTAAGTGTGTGTGTGTGTGTGTGTGTGTGTGTGTGTGTGTGTGTGTGTGTATAAGTTGTTAATTTAAAATATGAAAGAATTTCATTCAAATGAATAATAAAACCATAGTTTAAATGATATTGGAATATTAATTAAATAGGTAATGAAATATTTATTTTGGTAATAGAATTTCATTTAAAAATAATACATACTTTATTTAAATGAAAATAGAACTTATATTTAAATAATTTTAAGACCTTTTAAAGAATATTACAAAGGAGAGAAATTTATTACTTGAAATTAATGGGACGCTATGAGTTTACACATTCAGGTGGATGGAAGCTTCTTGCTAACTTTTGGGGAAGGAGCTCCATTTATGTTGAGTTTTGAAAATGACAAGAGAATGAATAAAAAACTGAAATATCTCCCCTATCGTCGTTGTGATGGGAAAGAAGTAATGATAGGCTGGTAGAATTAATGGGGGGATGAGATGGTAAGCATGGAAAGAAATGACTCAACTCCTTAAAATAAAAGGAGTGGCAAAGGAGGGTTCATCTCGCACACAAAGGAGAAAGAAGAAAGGAGGAACGTAGACGAAAAAAGAAAGGAGGGATGCAGAACTAGCAAATTTTGTGAAAACAACACCTCAAACGAAGATGAAATCAACTCGAAGGATTCACAGGTTGGTTTACTATATCCTGCAATAGAATTTTAATGTTAAATTGGTGTGGGATGTTTACTTTCATCTATGTAAATAGCAAGGTTTGTTGTTTGTTTTTCGTAGTGTTTAGACGCTCTTGCCTGCTATATACTGTGGTTGTGCATTGTCTCCCTAGACTTATTTTTCCCTAGAGTTTAACTGGGTCGTCCATGCCTTAGTAGGGTCAAAATCTCCTTTGGTCTACCCATCAAGTGACTATCCTGTGGTATAGTAGCTTCCTACGTTAGTAGGCCATGTGCTTCGAAGCTTTATGTGGTTGTAATAGTGCTTCAAAGATATTGAGTGTGTCAGGATTTGATCTAGCAAATGCTTCATTGTTAGAGCCTCGTGGAGATTTCATGGTCATTTATTTGAGTGTTGTGCATGAGCTTATTTAACACCTACCCAGATAAGAGTGTTGTATTTTCTCCTAGCTAGACTTACTATTTTCATATCACCATCTCTCAAGATATCATATGGATAGTGGATACCTTATGTTTGGCTAGGTCTCCATGTGGTAGATGGTCTATGTTGTCCACACCGTGGAACTGTTGCTTTAGGTTGGTTAAAACCGTTGCTACTTCTCTTTTGGAGTCAACATCTCCCTGTGAGTAGGGAGATAGTTTGTCTACCTAGCCACGATGGGCCATTGTTGCAAGCCTATAGATGCACTTGACAATAGTGGTTCCAGTTTTGTTTCACTTTTGTTACCATGGACATGTTGTCTCTCTCTCGATACCCCTTGTATCATTGAAAACCCTTGCCTAGTTGGTTTATTGTCGATTTTGTTTTGTTGCTTCTTGGTGAAATGTTTCTTTTAATGAAATTGATTATATTAAAATGAATTGCTATAGTCTTTTAGTTAATGAAATTGATCTTATTAAAGTGAAACGATATAGTCTTGCAGTTAATGAAATTAGATAATACTATGGCAAAATAATATGGTTTATGTTCTGTAGTTTATTTTTTTAATTAAAGGTATGGGACTTTGATTAATGTAAATAAAGGAATTATAGTTTATTTTGTTAATTAAAGGTATGGGACTTTGATTAATGTAAATAAAGGAATTATAGTTTATTTGGTTAATTAAAGGAATGGGACTTTGATTAATGTAAATAAAGGAATTATAGTTTATTTTGTTAATTAAAGGAATGGGACTTTGATTAATGTAAATAAAGGAATTATAGTTTATTTTATTAATTAAAGGAATGGGACTTTGATTAATGTAAATAAAGGAATTATAGTTTATTTTGTTAATTAAAGGAATGGGACTTTGATTAATGTAAATAAAGGAATTATAGTTTATTTGGTTAATTAAAGGTATGGGACTTTGATTAATTTAAATAAAGGAAAAATAGTTTATTTGGTTAATTAAAGGAATAGGACTTTGATTAATTTAAATAAAAGGGAAATATAGATTATTTGCTTAATTAAGGAATGAGACCTTAGTTATTTGAAATAATGGTTTTTGAAATGATTTGATTAAAGTAAGACTTGTGATCTATCTATATTTGTTGAAATGACTCTCTTTGAGTAAATGAGAGATAAGAATGGAAATGAGAAAATTCTTATGAGATCAACTAGATAGTAGATGGTTGAATGCTTTAATTAAATTTGTATAGTTGCAATTTGGAAAAGTAAATAGTAAATGCACTGGTTTCATGTTACTAGTAGATGCATTTAGATGCATGTCTTTCATAGAACCATGAGTTGTCCTGATCCCCTACTACCCTCAAAGAACGATGGAAATACAAGGAGGACCAAAGAGGACAATTGGAACCAATGCACTGGTTTGATTTATAATTGCAATAATTTATTTATGTTCAAGTAGACTAGACTTGTAGGGAGAAATCCCTAAATGGACATGAATGTAATACTTTATTCTTTTAAAGTATGGAGGTTTTACCATACTTGGATTTATGTAATGATGTAATGAATGAATGAGGAATGTATTTTATTGTTTATGTAATATGTAGGAATTGTGAATATTTAGTATTCCTTTGCTTAATGTTTTATCTTATTTTTTATGTTTTATTTTAAAGCACTTATTAGATGTTTGGTAGATATTGTTCTTGTTTAGATTAAATAAATAAAGTTAGTCTTGTATTTCTAATAAACATAGAAAAGGACCTAAGATATTAGGACCTCTTAGGGTGAACATAGAAAGGAGACCTAAGAGATTGAGACCTCTTAGGGTGAACATAGAAAGTAACCTAAGAGATTAAGACCTCTTAGGGTGAACATAGGAAAATACCTAAGAGATTAAGACCTCTTAGGGAGATGCTAAACTTGAACCAACTTGATTATCTACAAATGGGTTAAGTTAGCTCATCGTGAAGATGATATGGATGACTTAACTCGCAGTACATGTAGCATACCTACACAGATAGACTTGTGCATGGTATGGAGATGGGCATATACCTTCGACTGTATTGAAGGTGATAAGTTAGCTCATCAAGAAGGATGAGATGGATAGCTTATCTGTGGTATGCATAATATACCTACACAAACGAACTTGTGTAGGGTATTGAGTACGATGTGATCCTTGTAGATTTGGGTGGTTTGGTAAACTTGAAACATAGAATAACTTAATGGGTATACTAGATAGGGGGTTTTATGGATCCCTCTTAGTTGTGTTTGTATTAAAAAAAAATCTTAGTATTCTTTTTAGCTAGTTTTTGGGTCATTACATCTGGTATCAAAGCTCTAGGTACGAGGGTATAGAGCTTCTTAATGTGCTTAAGGGATTTGGATGTCTTTCTATTTCAGGCTTTGGGATAAAGTCGAGAAGACCTAGAATTCCTACTTGCTAAGAATCTAATGGGGACTAACCCCAAGGGTGGCTAGAACGTTATGACACCTTACTTATAGTAAGAATAGACATGCACGTTTAAGCTATTGTCTAGCTTAGCATACCCCCTAATTAGAGTATAGATGGTTTTAGCAAGAGAACTCTATATTTGGCTAGAATTAGTAGTACAGTTCAAGGTGAAGCTGTAACCTAATTTTCTCTATTTTGGTTGTGTTTAGGATAGATGGCACCCAAGATGAGAGGAGGAAATATTGCTTCCCCAAATAGATAGCACCATAAGGATAATGTTAAGGAAAGGACCCAAGAAAGGGGTTCAAGGGACTTAAGCAAAGAGGTGGAAAATCTCATCACCATTGCTACAGTGTTACAAGAACAAATAGAATAGTAGGGGGAGCTAATAGACTAGCAAAGAGAACAAATACTACAACATAAGCAGTTGAATGATTCCTATTTTGTAGAGTTAACAAAGAAAAACCGATAGCCCCAAAGGGGAAGAGAAAGTGTTGGTTATTTAGAGTGGAAATGTCAATAGAAATGATGGGTAAGCCAACTCAAACCTGCCCAACTAAAGAAAAGTGTAGCTAAACTAGGTTATGGGAGAGGTCAAAGTCAACTAAAGGCATCCCAAGTAGAACAAATTGTAAAGCAGATTCAAAAAAACCATGAAGGTCCCAAAGAAGGTTGCCACATATGTGGAGGGCCACATTATGTGATCAAATACCCCAATAAAATAAAATTGAGTAAGTGGACAGAAGGGCCAACCCCCAAAACTCACTCAACCTCGAGGAAAGAAGAACGGATAGAATCACCTCAAATAAGGCAATTGGGGAATGAAATTGGAAAAAAAAACAACACCCCAAGGGAGGGTGCTACTAGTGTGGAGGCCCTCATTATGCGATCAATTGCCCAAGCAAAGCAAGACCAAGCATTTAGGCCAAAGAGACAAACCCTGGAATACAGGTGATAGCAAGAAATTAGGATTGAAACCAAGCATCCATGCCATTGATCTGGGAGTGTAAATTCTCTTCTTCCCTCTAAGAAATGCTTTAGATTTAGTTAGAATTATTTTCTTAGTTTTATTTCTTCTAATTTAGCAAGGGATATGCTAGAAAAGACTAGGATATTTGGCCCAAGGGTGGAAGGTTGAGTATGGTTCTGGGAAAACCTACTCAGTAAACCAATGTTTTCCAATGGTAGAGATTACTTTAACTAGTGGTACCACTAAAGGTTGTTTGTATGTAGCTCCACTTCATGCTTTTGATGTGATCCTAGGGATGGATTGGTTACAGGCTCATAGATGGATCGAGTATTCATAAAAGGGCAAGGAGAGACTAAGAATTCATAGCGAACAAGGGTCATTTAAACCCCAGATGTTGTCAGCTATGCAACTAAAGAAAGCCCTCAAGAAGGGAGGGATAGTCTATGTCATAAAACTCAATGAAGTTGGAGAAGATAAAAAGAGAGAAGTGTTGGAGAAACACCCAATTTTGTAGGACTTTAAAGATGTGTTTCTTGAGGATTTACCTAGAATTCCTCCTGTGCAGGAATTTTATTTTACTATTGAACTTATGCCAGGAGCAGAACCTATCCATAGATCTCCATATAGGATGAATCCTATTGAGATGCAAGAATTAAAAGTGCAACTACAAGGGTTGTTAGAAAAGGGATTGATAAAACCAAGTGTGTCACCATGGGGTGCACCGGTGTTATTTGTTAAAAATAAGGATGGTTCATTAAGATTATGTATTGACTATAGAATGCTTAACAAGGCTACAATCAAGAATCGATACCCTTTACCTAGAATCGAAGATTTATTCGACCAACTGAAATATGCCATGGTATTCACAAAGATTGATTTAAAATCAGGGTACCATCAATTAAGAATATGTGAGGACACTCACAAAATGATATTTAAAACTAGGTATGGGCATTATGAGTTTACAGTCCTACCCTTTGGATTGACTAATGCCCCAGTTGCATTTATGAATCTAATGAACAGTGTGTTTAGGAGGTATCTGGATCAGTTTGTCCTTGTATTTTTAGATGATATCTTAATATACTCTTGAGATAAGGAAGAGCACATGATAAACATCTCAAGATCGTGTTAGAGTTGTTAAGGGAGAACCAACTCTATGGAAATATAGCAAAAAGTGATTTCTATGCCTCAAAGGTACGATATCTAGGGCACATCATATCTAAAAAAGGAATTACAGTAGATCCAGAGAAAATTGAAGCCATTTTGAATTGGCCACCCCTACCAATGTGATAGAAGTGTGAAGCTTCATGGGGATGATGGGCTATTATAGATGTTATATAAAGGATTACTCCAAGATTGCAGCTGCAATAACTAACCTCCAGAAAAAGGGAAAGGAATTCAAGTGGTCAGAAAAGTGTGAAATTGCCTTTGCATTGCTAAAGTAGAAACTCACTACAACACCAATATTAAAGATCCTAGACCCTCAAGGGAACTTCTCAGTATGCACTGATGCATCACTAGAAGGGTTAGGAGGAGTACTCTCCCAAGATGAGTCAGTAGTAGCATACACTTCAAGGAAGCTTAAGAAGCATGAAATTAATTATGCTATGCATGATTTAGAGCTAGATGCAGTGGTGCACGCTCTAAAAGTATGGCATCATTACTTGGTAGGAAGGCCCTTTGAGTTGAAAACTAACCATCAAAGTCTGAGATATATATTCACCCAACCTATACTCAATGCGATACAAAGGAGATGGGTCGATTTTCTCGTTGAATATGACTTTGAGATTGAGTATATAAAGGGGAAAGAGAATAAGGTTGTTGATGCCTTAAGCGAGAAGAAAGCATATAGCAGCCATAACCAGGAGTCATATGGGTCTGATAGATCAGATAAGGAAGGAGCAATATCAATATGAGTATTGCAAGGAAATTCAAGCAAAAATGAGCAAGGACCCTAAGGGTAATAAGGAGTTCAACATGAATGATGATCTTTTGTGCTACCAAGGTAGGATCATCATACCAAAAATGGGTAATTTAAGGAAGCTAATAATGCAAGAAGCCCATAGATCCCCTTATTCTGCTCACCTTGGAGGGGTCAAAATGAGGGAAAATATGAGGAAGACCTTCTTCTAGATAGGGATGAAGAAGGATATCACCAATTTTATCGCTCGATGTCTTGAATGTCAGAAGGTTAAGGCTGAATGCAAGCATCCTGTAGGAAAATTGTACCTACATGATATACCTACACAAAAATGGTAGGTCATATCTATGGACTTCATAGTAGGTTTACCCAAGACCAGGTATCAACATGATGCAATCCTTGTAGTAGTCAACAAATTGACTAAGGTTGCATATTTCATACCAAGAAACATCAAGGATGATGCTCAGGTAGTGGCTAATAGATTTGCCAAGGAGGTGTTTCGATTGCATGGGTTTCCTAAAATAATCATTTCAGATAGAGATTCCAGATTCACTTCTAAATTTTGGAAAGCCCTACATCGTGCAATAGGCATGAAATTGAACATGAGCTCGACATACCACCCTGAGATAGATGGTCAAATAGAAAGGGTAAATCAAGTACTAGAATACATGCTCCACATGTACTACATGGATCACAAGTCTCATTGGGAAGACTACCTACACCTTGTAGAGTTCACCTACAATAATGGACATCACTCCTCTTTGGGGATGGCTCCTTTCGATGCCTTGTATGGTCAAAAGTGTAGAACGCCATTGTCTTGGGACAATTTGGAATATCGAGTTGTGATTGGTCTAGATATGGTCAAAGAAATGGAAGATCAGCTAAAGGTGATCAGGCAAAGACTTAAGGAAGTCGCCGATTGACAAAAAAGTTATGTCGATCTGAAGAGAACTCCAAGGGAGTATTCTATAGGAGATAAAGTGTTCTTAAGGGTTAAACCGATGAAAAGTGCTATCAAATCCATAAAGTTGGATCCTCGGTTTGTAGGACCCTTTGAGATCACTGAGAATATCAGCCTGGTTGCATACCAACTTGCCTTACCACCTAACTTGTCAAAGATCCATGACACCTTTCACATATCCCTACTTAGGAAATATGTTGCTGATCCTGAACATGTGTGGGATGTTTCTAAATTGTAGATGGCAAACCTCGAGGCTATTGAAGTGATGTCGATAAGGATTCTTGAGTTTTGTTCTAAGACTATGTAAAATCAGACTCTAGAACAATGTAAGGTCCAATGGGACCATTTTTTTGAATGAAATACCACTTGGAAAAAAGTGGAGGACATGCAAAAATAATTTCCCTTTCTTGTTTGAAAATATAATGTAATAATTTTTATTTTTTTAAAATAGGAAACACCTGGGACGGTGTTTAGTCCCAAGGGGGTAGTATGTCATGACCCTCCTTGGCAGGCCTTATGGCATGAAAACTATGTGATGATCAATGATACTTTGATACTTAGTTTTGTGCTTGCTGTACTTTGTATTTTTTTGCAAATGAATGACTATACAATGTTTAGATTGATTCATATTTGAAGAACATGGTATTGTTGACATGATTATCAATGTGCAGGATCAGGTACTCTCGTGAGGTGGAAGAAATAGAATTGTCCACCAGGAATGAGGTACTTGAAGTAGGGGAAATGATGATTACAATGATTGGGGATAACATGGATGACTACCCTCATATAGGTATGCATTATCACTTAAGGGATAATCATCAACTAGCCAACCACCTAGAGTCGCAGTTGATAGCCTAGTAGCTATCATAAATTCTTCGACTGAGATGGGTGACTAGGTTGATGGAAAGACTCCCTCTTTGCTTATTGCATATGATTGGTTATCTTTTACTTCATCACTCTACTACATCATTGGTTTGGAGAAAATGTGCATAAGTTTGGTTGCCTTTAAAACTCCTTGTGTTGCTTAAATATTTTAAAGAATAGCATGATGTTAGTATTCAATAAAAGAACCCTTTTATGTTTTTAAGTACACACACACACACACACACACACACATATATATAGTAAGTTATTAATTTAAATGATGAAAGAATTTCATTCAAATAAATAATAAAACCTTAGTTTAAATGATAATGGAATTTCATTTAAATAGGTAATAAAATCTTTATTTAAATGATAATGGAATTTCATATAAAAGTAATAGATACTTCATTTAAATGAAAATAGAACTTTTATTTAAATAATTTTAAGACTTTTTAAAAATATTAAAAGGAGAGAAATTTATGACTTGATATTAATGGGATGTTGTGAGTTTACGCGTTTAGGTGGATGGAAGCTTCTTATCGACTTTAGGGGAAGGAGCTCCATTTATGTTGAATTTCGAAAATGAGAAAAGAATGAATAAAAAACTAAAATATCTCCCCTACTGCCATTGTGATGGAAAAGAAGTAATTATGGGTTGGTAGAATTAATGGGGGGATGAGATAAAAAGCATGGAAAGAAAGGACTCAACTCCTTAAAATAAAATGAGTGATGAAGGAGGGTTATCTCACACACGAAGGATAAAGAAGAAAGGAGAAAGTAGATGAAGAAAGGAAGGAGAGATGCAGGACCAACACATTTTGCGAAAACAATACCTCGAACAAAGATGAAATCAACTCGAAGGATTCACAGGTTGGTTTACTATGTCCTACAATAATATTTTGATGTTAAATGGGTGTGGGATGTTCAATTTCATCTATGTAAACAACAAGGTTGTTTGTTTTCATAGTGTAGATGCTCTTCCCCACTATATAGCGTGGTTGTGTGTCGTCTCCCTAGACTTGTTTTCCTTTGGAGTTTAACTGGGTCACCCATGCCTTAGTAGGGCCAAAGCCTCCTTTGGTATGTCCAATGAGTGACTATCCTGTGGCATAGTAGCTTCATATGTTAGCAAGCAATGTGCTTCAAAGTTTATTGTGATTGCAACAATGCTTCAAAGATGTTGAGTGTTTTAGGATTTGACCTGGCAAATGCTTCATTGTTAGAGCCTCGTGGAGGTTTTGTGGTCATCTGTTTGAGTGTTGTACGTGAGCTTATTTATTGTCTACCCAGATAAGAGTGTTGTCTTTTCTCCTAGATGGGCTTGCTATTTTTAGATCATCATCTCTCAAAGACATCATATGGATAATGGATACCTTCTTTTTCACTGGGTATTTATGTGGTAGATGGTTTGTGTTGTTTGCACCATGGAACTGTTGCTTTGATTTGGTTAAAACTATTGTTGCTTCTCTTTCGGAGTCATCTCCCTGTGAGTAGGGAGATGGTTTGTATACCTGGCCACAGTGTACCATATTTGTGAGCCTACATATGCACTGGATAGTAGTGGTTCCGATGTTGCTTTGCTTTTGTTACCGTGGCCATGTCGTCTCTATCTTGAGACCCTTGTGTCACTGAAAACCCTTGTCTAGTTGGTTGATTGTCAGTTTTGTTTCGTTGCTTCTTGGTGAAATGTTTCATTTAATGAAATTGATTATAGTAAAATGAATTGCTATAGTCTTTTAGTTAATGAAATTGATTTTATTAAAGTGAAACAATATAGTCTTGCAGTTAATAAAATTATATTATACTATGGCAAAACAATACGGTTTATGTTTTGTAGTTTATTTTGTTAATTAAAGGTATGGGACTTTGATTATTAGATAGGGGGCTTTATGGATCCCTCTTAGTTGTGTTTGTATTCAAAAAAAAATCTTAATTCTTTTTATTTAGTTTTTGGGGATCCATTTTTATTTAGAGTGCAAAGAAGAAAAAATAAGAGGGGATACCGAAGTGCCTCCTTCGATATTTTTGCTCAGGCTTGGATCATATCATCATTTTTTACCTAGGTTTGATTATATCCTAAGAAGCCATCTAGAAGTTATAACATCTATGACCTTACCACTTTTTGTAAAATTTTATCTATAGTAGGCAAAGGTTAGTGGTCCGTAAGAAATTCCCTATTCAAATTCTTAAAGTCAACGCAAACCTAATATCACCATTTTCTTTCAAACTAATACCAGGTTAGATCTACTTGTTGTGGTGCAATGGTAAATGCCCTGGGTACTGGTAGAGGCCGGCCTAGGTTCCATTCCCCTTGTCTCCATCCTGTAGATATATGGTATAGTTAAGAATTTCGTATGTGCTGGTAGAGGCCGACAAGGCTCCATTCCTCCTATGCCCAACCTGTTGAAAGTGGCACCTCAAAAGGGGTGTTTTCCACTATAAATTAGTTTTTACCCAAGTGTTGTAGGTGAGTTGGAGAGGAGAGGGCAATCCTCCAAGGGAGGTCCCAGGTTTGAATCTCCACCCTACCAAAAAGTTGAATTGGGTACCCAAAATCCAATTGATAATGTTGGTGCGGGCAGGGTCGGGTGCAACTCCTAGGTGACTTTGATGGTGTAGAACCCCCTGTTCGTGGTCTCTCAGACCAAGGCAGCCCCACAAGGGGTTTTTTGCTTAAAAAAAAAATACCAGGTTAGCTACTTGTGTGGAGTGATTCATTAGGAAGATGATTTGTGTCTATAGGATTTTTTTAAGCTCCTTTTTCATGATTATCTCTATTTTATGATCCATAGGTCATTTTTCTTGTCCAAAAATCTGCACATTATGATCCATTTTAATAGTGTGTACTATGATGCTTCTATATTACACTTTAAAATCCATATAGTACTAGAAAATGATGTTCCATACTTGTCATAGATATATTTCAATATATATATTTTTCTTAGTACACTCACCACATAGCATCAAATTCTTTCCTTTGGCAATTTTGATAGGGTTTTAGGATGATACCTTCATCTTAAGACTAGTTTTTCTTGCACTATCATCTAGGTTGAACAAGATATTTAGCATGATCATCCTTTTGGAAACTAATCAGAATTAAATTGAATTTACCATATTTTATATCATCCCCATATTCATTCTTTTTTGCATGTTGAGCTTCCTTGATGATAAATTCAATGATTTGCTCATCATTATTGAGAACTTGCCAATGCTAAAAATTATCAGGGATTGTTTACCTAAATACCATTTCTAATTCTTTTTTTTATCCCAAATTTGGATGGAGTCATCAAATATTGTTCCCATGGATGCTAACTCATCTACCTTGGCATTCAAGTCTTGGGGAATTGCCTTAATTTTATAAATAGTGAATATTTCTAGTAGATTCTAGACCTGGGCCTATGCTTGTATATAGAAGCACACTATGAATTGACCTAATATATGACTATTTCAGGGCTTCCATATACCTTGAGATTCTTGATCCCCATTATTTAGCTTTTCTTAAACTAATGCATAATACTCCATAGTTAACCATGTTAGTAGTGCATTTGAATAACAACCTACATAAAAATATGATCTACACTTATTGGGGGTTAATAAATTGAATGTATTTATTGACTCTATTTCTAGTTATTTCACCATAAAAATTCATAACCCATATTTCCTTGGACCTCTATACCTACTGACTAGTTAGGGCTAGGATACTAGTAGGTTCTTTCTATATTAGATAGTTCTCTAGCTTAGTTTCTTTAAATTTAACTTCTAACTATTCATAATTTTAAAGTACATTAATAATCATATATATATATATATATATATATATATATATATATATATATATATATATATATATATATATATATATATATTTTACATCCGATCATTTCACAAGACTTCATCATCTACAAATTTAGGAAATTCATTACCATCTTCATCTAACTTATGCATCAAGTAATTATATGGTGGCTCATTCTTGACTCAGATCATCTTCCTATTTGGGTTACCTTCATGTGGGTATATTCCATTTCCAAGTATCCATCCCTATACAACTTATGTATCAATTATTTGGATAGTAGCATAACAAAATACAAAGGAAGATTGAATACGATCACCTTCTAGACTACCAACAACTCTAGGTGCTTTTCCATAGTCATGATCAAATCCTTTAAAACTTCTATGATGTTTATCTAGGTGACATCCACCTAGATTATCTTTTTTGTGATCTTTGTGTAGGATAGTCCTATTTTCCATAGAAAACCTTTAGCATCACCATTACAATAGCCCTAAATTGGCTATGTAAATCCTTATTAGATCATTTTTATTTTTTTGGATCACATAGAATGGTGATAGTTTTAGGGTTTTAGGCTATGAAGCATTCAAATATCTATTGCCTTGACCTAGATATCTCAATAATCTTCCTATTAGGTTCTATTACTCTCATGGACTGGGTTGAATGGGCTTAGGATACCCATTTTTGGTGTAGCTCCTCTCCTACTCATTTTAGAGATTCTTGAAGTAGGAATATTTGCCTTAAAAAGGCCATGCTTCTAGAATGATCATCTTTGTGGCTATCTTCTTCATTTTCTTGATGATATTAAACTTGAATTCAATGGAGTTCCTTTCACTATGTGCTATGATCTTCCTATATTTCTTTGTGGCCCTCACTAGCGAGATATGTGCATTTGAGATGTTGTTCAGTTTCCTTTTATATCTTGTTATTTTCCTTCTCCTTTCTCCTTCATTTGAAATTCCTCCTCTTGATATTTTTGTGTTCCTTTCCTTTATTCATCTAATTTTATTTGCATTCCTATGCACCAGCCTAGCGACCCAATATTTTATAATATTTTCAATGTATTTTTTATGTTGTGTTATAGCTCCTTCGTTTATATTAAAAAACTTTATTCTCATAAACAAAAATCATTCACCAATATGCAAAAAATATCAAATCATTCATCCACAAATAATAATCCACACAATGAGATAGAGATAGATAATACCCTTAAGGTAGGGAAACACCAATAATACTCCTTAAGGAAGGAATAACTCCACAAGATCTCCCAAGATGAGAGTGCCACTTAAGGAGGGCAAAGTCCCATAAGCCACTTTGTGGGCAAAGACGATTACATATTATTGATCTCCATGATGATTACAATGACAAATATCTCTTCTTTATATATTCATTTTCTAATTCTACTTTGGGGAGTCTACTACTAATATAATATTATATTATAATATAATATAATATTATAATACAATCAACCTTGGGTTATGTGTGGTCCATGCCAACCCTTATACAATATAATAATATAGTTTCAAATATCTATTCCTAAGTATCCTAACAGATTCTTATCCTTCACATGCAGTGGTGGTCTTCCTCTATTAAGCATTGTGTTGCCTTTTTTTACCTCAACTTATTTTTGTGCCAATGATCGCTCTTCTTTCATCTTCTTTTTGCCCCTAGTTCTAACTCATTGTTGATTTGTGTTAGTCTTTTTATGCTTTTTGTGTCAGTTCATTGAGGGTATGCTTTTGTTACCACAAGATCTAAAATAAAGTGGTTATATAAAATATATGATAATGGCAATATTCTAATCATATAAAACTTATAAAATGACCATTACCAAATTTTCATAAAAATAATATTTTGATATAGAATAAAGATCTCAAATACACCGTACTTCCACACACTCTCACTCTACATTGTGTCTCACACACACACACACACACACACACACACACACATAGACACATATAATGGAATCTTACTCTTCATATGGATTACTCTTAGACTTAAATATTCTTGAGACTCTTCACTTTCCTACTCTAAGGAAACATGTGCACTCTTACATAAAGGACACTTGTGCCATCTGCACTCATCATACTTGCATACTTAACTACAATATACTTGTGCATTTCCTGCACATTATTACATTACATAAAGTAAATATTCACTCTCTAATATAAGACACAATCCTAATCTAAAGATATACCCAAGGTGGTACATTATCATGTGCACTCTTACATAAAGGACCCTTTCTTTTCTTGTATGAAAACTTCTACTTCATCATCTCTATTATTTGATTTTTCATTAGTTGATTTACAACCTGCTTAAGCTTCTTTGATTTCTAGTGTATGAATATGGAAGATAAGTTTGGATCATAATTGATCCATTTTTCTTTTCCTTGTTTGATAATATGACATTGTTTCTTTCCATTGATGACTTTAAACTCTATTGTCATATTTTGATCCATAAGTTGAGAAACTGAAAGAATATTGGTAGTCAATCCAAGAACATATAAAATATTAATTATATTGACTAGAACATTTTTTATTCCTTTTACTTCATAAGTCTTACTATCTCCTATAGCAACCAATTTCTCATATTTTCTTTTTAGAGAGTTAAACCATTGTTTGTTTCCAATCATATGTTTACTTGCTTTAGAATCTATGTACCAATAATCCATAATTTGCTTTGAATAATATCTCTTTCAAACTTTTAAACCTTTGAGTTGAATCCCTTTTGTCTCCCTAATTTTGAACAAAGAACTAAAGACAATTTTGATACAATCTTGCAATTTTCAAAAAATTTATGTTGACAACCTTATGTCTCCCTAATGATTGGATATATGATCAAACAATAGTTTTGACAAAGATTTCAATTCTTCAAATCTCTAGGTTGAATTCCTTTTATCTCCCAAATTTCAAAAATATGATTTCTAAATTCTAAATTTCACAATCCTATGTTGGTGTTGAATTCCTTATAACTCCCCAATTAGAAATTTAGAAATTTAGTAAAAATATATTTGCAAATTTTGTATTCCTAATTTGATGTTGAACTCCTTATTTCTCCAAAATTATCAATTTGCAAATATTTCAAATTGCTTAACAAAATCAAACTAATTAATTACAAAACATGTAATTATCTTCCCAAAAACTTAAATCAGCTTTTCAAAACTTCTCAAAACTTTCCAAAATGCAGTAATAAAATATCTAGGGTTTGATTTACCACTTATAAACCTTATACCTCCAATAGCATTAATTAATCAATGTGATAATATAATAATCAAACTCAATCTTTCATAAACCAATTATAAATTCCTCCTTATTACTCCAACCTTTAAATAAATCAAATAATAATCTAAAATTTACCTCAATAATTTGGGTGTGCATTATCTTGGGAGAAATAATCGGTCTTCACTATTGAAGAGTCAACAAACTTCTTGCTGCAAGGCGCTCTCCTATTTTTGCAACCCAAACTTCCTTCCAAATGAATCTCTCTTGTGCTATTTATGGCCCATGCATTAATAAATGCCTCAAACATTTTAATTCTCTCCCAGGCTATTGGCGTTCTATTTTTGATGTGCCAAATGGCAAGCAATGACTTTACCTCTTCAACTCACGTACCATAGGTCTCCTTTTAGTGCTTTAATTCTCTAACGCCCTTCCTCACTATGTAACGCTTGGCAATGATCAACCTGAAGCATTTTCAAGGTGTTATGGTATCTTGAACATTTCAGTCAACATGTGGCATCTCACCACTTGCAATCCCAATGTCCACTTGTGTGGTGGTTGATCCCTTGGTGCTCAACTTGCCCTAACTCAACTTCTTCAATGTTTTACCTTCCCAATACTTATATTTTGACATCCACCAAATGTATTCTCTATTGCTTATTCGTATGTCATGCTTGCCCTCCTCGAATGGTGCTAATGGTGGCATTGAGGCTTTGCTCCTCCTCCTCAACTTGGTGGCTCAACCTTGGTGGTTCTTCTCAACTCTTTGGTTGTTGTTTTCACTTGTAGTGGTTCATCCTCAATATGGATGTCTTCTCTTCCATGGTGGCTATACCTCGGCAATATGGTGGCTCCTTTTTCCACACGGTGATTGGCCAAGCTTCTTTGATAAAGACTTTGCTTTTTGGATAATATTTCTTCTCCAATATTTGCTATGAAAATATTGACTTATTCAATTTCCAAAAATCTTCTTTCCTTATATCAAATCTAACTTCTTTTTTTGTCTATAATATGCAGATTCTAATATGGTGCGGATGCAATCTTCTTCAGCTTTGAAGACTTAAACTTGACCTTTCTTTTACTGTTCTAGAAACTCTAATATGGTGCTTAGAATAAACCAATTTTAATACTTGGATAAAAATACTTTTAAAGCACCAATATTTCAAACCTCTTTGGCCTCCTTCATAGCTAGCTTTCTTGGTGATTTAGCTTTCCTTTTTGTTGTCCAAGCTTGTAGATATTTGCAGCTTCTCTCCTTTACAATATGCTACCAAAAACTATCTTCTTCTTCCTCCAATAATGCTATTAAAAAATTTGCTCTTTCTCTTATCAAATGCTGCCCAAATTTTCTGAAACTCGCAACTCCTTTGCTTCTCAAAATGATGTCCAAATTGAGCTCCTATCTCCTTCCAAATATGTTGTCCAAAAGTCTTTCAATTTGTAGCTATTTTCTTCTTCAAATGTTGTCTAAAATACAACTCTATCTCCTTCAACTTGCTGCCCAAATTCTCTGAAATTTGCAGCTCCAAATGCAGTCCAATATGCTACCTTTTTGCTGTCCAAAATCTGCCTCTATCTCCTTCAATTCTCTGCCTTAAATTGTTGTCAATTCCTCCTTCAATCAACTATCCAAAAACACTTCCAAAACTGCCCAAAACTTCTCCAATTCGTAGCTCTTCTATCTCCTTCTAATGTTGCCCAAATTTGCAGTCCAAAACTCTTCAAATGCTGCTCCAAAATTCTGATTTCTCCTCCTCTATCTTGTTGTCCTGAAACTCTTCAAATTCTGCCCCAACAATCTGCAATCTTCTCCTTCAAAAATCAGCCTTCAAAAACTTTAATGGTTATCTCCAAAAATATCAATTTGTGGCCTCTTTCAATCTTCTTTCTCCTCCTTAGCTTCTACTGAATTCTATCTTCAAATTTGACCTCTTTGCTGGCCTCTTCTTCAAGAATCTGAATGTCTTGAAGTCTTCAAAAAATACTTTCTCAAATTTGGCAAACTTCTTGCCAAAATCCTTCTCCTTGAATCAGTTTCACAAATCCTTTTGGGCTTGTTGTTGGATGACAACAATTATCCCAATTTTGATGTGATTACCTCTTTTCAGGAGTTTCTTCTTCTTGCAATCTTCTACCTCAAACTTTCTTCAAATCTTCTCCAATGGCCACTTCTTCAATTTCTCAATAGGGCTTCTCTATTCTCCTTCTTTCTCCTTCAAAATTTCAATGGACCTTTTTCTTAGGCCTCCTCAATATTCTCTCTCAAATATCCTATCTCCTTTCTCAAATCTACAATGGGGACCTCTTCTCTCGAGTCTCCTCTTTCTCAATCTTCAATAGGGCTTCTCTGGCCTCTTTCTCTCTTCTTCCTTCAATCTGCTATGGGGACCTCTTTCTTGGGTCTCCTCAATCTTCAATCTCCAATATTCTATGGGGACCTCTTTCTTGGATCTCCTCAATCTTCTATGGGACCTCTTTCTTGGACCTCCTCAATCTCCAATCTTCAATCTCCAATGGGACCTCTTTCTTGGACCTCCTTAATCTTCAATGTCTACTCTTTTGCTGCAACTCCAAAACTAATTCCTGTGTGAGGAAAGCACATAGACTTTCAGGCAATCGAAGGTGAAATTCTTCTCTATCTGTTGTAGGAAGCTTCTCAACTTTTGAGAACTAATTTTCTGCAACAAAATCTTAGACAACAACAATCAAATACATCCAAATCTCCAAAATTTTGAAATCAATAAACTTCACTAGTTGTTCTTCAATCTAGTGGAAAGAAATCTATGTTGAGTCCTAGTCTTCACGAGTTTTTTTGCAACCCTGTGGAAAGACTCTAGCCAAATAGCAACTTTCAAATTCTGTAAAATAAATCTCCCTATCTCCTATCAATCTCCCTTGTGGCTCTGATACCACTGTTAGCTTTTGATGCTTAATACTTAAAGCAAAATAACCACAAGATCTAAAATAAAGTTGCTATATAAAATATATGATAATGGCAATATTCTAATCATATAAAACTCATAAATAACTTCTGCAACAACTCATAAAATGGCCATTACCAAATGCTCATGAAAATAGTATTTTGATATAGAATAAAGATCTCAAATACACCATACTTCCACACACTCTCACTCTACATTGTGTCCTCACACACACACATAGACACATATATAATGGAATGTGACTCTTCATATGGAGTACTCTTGGCCTTCACTCTTCTTGAGACTCTTCACTTTCCTACTCTAAGGACACATGTGCACTCTTACATAAAGGACACTTGTGCACATCTACACTCATCATACTTGCATACTTAACTACAAGACACTTGTGCATTTCCTGCACATTATTACATTACATAAAGTAAATACTCACTCTCTAATCTAAGACACACTCCTAATCTAAAGATGTACCCAAGGTGGTACATTAGCATGTACCAAATAATGTAATATACTCCAATAATTTGTATATACAATGCTATCTTTAAATACAAATTCTTCATCCTCCTTAATTACATTGAAGTTATAAAACCTATGTTATTAGAATTTTGTAGAGCTTATATTATCTATTGCATTGGACCTAGATCTTGATAAATTCTCTAGTTCATGATAGGTGGCTACTAGGTAGGTTGATTATTTGATGGTACCATTTGACCCACGGAGATGGATTATTGGGCTTGGTATGGTTTTTATTTAATTTTATTAAGGTAGAAGGGGTTTTAGGATCTCCAAAACTGTATATTAGAATGTAAACAAATTTTTAATAGACCCAACAACCTATTCAAAAGGAAACAAAAAACATCGATTGAACCATAATATTCTACAATATAAAACTAAGATAACACACTAATGACCAACTGGAATTAAAATATTACCACAAAACAAAATTATCCAAAGATAGAAACACCATAAACATAGAATTATTACATTCTAGGTACTGTAGAAAGTCCAGTGCCTCCTTGGACCCAATGGAGCTCAACTTACTACGAGTGTCTTCAAGGAAAGTCCCTACTATGAGAGGACCTCTGCGTGAACTTAGCTAGTTGTGTCATTGTGACAAAATATTTATATTGGACCATCTAACATGTTCTCAACCTACCACTCTAATAGGCAAGAAAGAAGATGAACATAATAATCATCCATCAAAGAGGAAATTATTCATGGTCCTGGACAATCAACTTTGCCTTCTCCATAGCTTCACTCAAGTCTAGAGCAATAATATTTCTACCTGAGGGTTGACCTCTTTCCTTAATACTTTTATTACTCTATGCTTGGATGGGGCATTGAGACCCCTCACATAACATTCAGTTTAGGTTTATATTATTGCTTCTTCCACCCACTCAGATCCAAAATTGATTGGGTGCCATTAGCAATCTCTACAACTACTTTTCTCAATATGATCTCTTGATTAGTGGGTCTCCCATGTTTGGATTCATATCTTACATCTATCAACCCTTTTTTGTAATTCCTAGTAACTCTGTTAGGAGTACCATATGCTTTTCCCTTATTTATTCTAGCATCAAATAAGGTTACCTTCATATCCCCACCCAGGGGGTTTTAGCACCATTTTTTGGACTTAATTTATAATGAATCTCTAAAGCAATTAGGTCTTTATCTGATTAAGTCACATCTTTATGGATTTTGACACATACATCAATAGTATCATATAACTCATCCCCTAGACATGCAAAGTAATTTGCTTGAGGAATATCATTCTAGGGATTAAAAGGGTTTAAAGTAGGAAGACTTATCTAAGCAATATTTTCCAAGATTTTTCCCTCCTCTATTGTTTTAGGCTCTGAAACTTCAAGTGGGACTTCGTGGGTTTGAATTTGGCTCAAAATATTCTCCTTTGAACATTCAGGCTCTTCCATATGATTATTTTTTGGGTCGAAAGACTCCTTTCATTGCCACACTTGACACATATTACTTTTTTTCTTTTTGTTAGAGTAGTGCTTTGTCTAGTGCCCTAGTTTTTTGCACATATTTTAAAAGGGAGGTATATTATAATATTCAATCTCCTATGTCTAGTTCCCAAAATCTAAGATAAGTTCAACAGAACTAGGAATATCCAACTCCAAATCAACATTCATGCACATCATTGCATGGATCAGCCTTGAGTTGGCTCTCATTGTTGGGTCAGTGGTAACTAAGTTCCCTATCTCTTTTGCAATACCTAGAAGAACCTCCTCATGCCAAAACTAAAAAGGTAAGCTTGGAAGTCTTACCCATATCAAAGCCTTATGGATTCTCTGAGTATTTGGATTAAAATATGGTCCCCATTTTCATAAAAAGAGGCTTTGTCACCCAAAAAACCATGGATCTCCTAGAGGATCCAATCAGCATCTTCTTTGCAATTAAGTTTTATCATGAAAAACCCTTAAGGTAACACATCTATCTCCATATTACCTTGTGGGTTCCACTTCAATAGTATCCATTTTTGAATGGCATCCAAATCGGTACAAGCACCCATAAACTTCCCAACTATATTCTAAGCACCATGAGCCATTGTCAAGGCCATGAGTTCTACAAGATGCATAGTTTTCCTTGTTCAAGATCAAAATAAAAATCCACACCTTTTATTTTTTCTTGTAAAATATTTTACCATGACCATGCTCTCATGTCAAAAGGATTTTGTAGAACCTCTAGGGCCTATTGTCTACCTAGCATAGTTAAAGACCTGCCCCATGGTCCTACTCTAGGCCCTATAAACCCTGGTTCCCAATTCTAGTCTCCTTGTCACCTTCCTCAATTATTTTTGTTGTTGTAAGAGTTTATGGTTGATCTACCATAATTTCCACATTAATATACTATGGTTGATCTATCATTTTCATCAACTCAACATCATATGATTAATCTACTGTTGTTGCTACCTCAACAGCCTGTGGTTGCATCATCGTTGTTGCCTTAGCAGCCTCCTTGCCACTATTCACCATTCTAAGGGCTTTTTGTGGGCCTATCAAAACACCTACCCTTAGATCAAACCCTAATGCTTGAAAACCTTGGTTTGTATCACATACCAAAAACTAGGGCCTACAAATCCTTGTTCATGTTGCCCACCTTCTTGTCGCTTCTCACCATTCTTAGGGCACTGTTCAACAAATTGTGATGATGATTATCATAATGTTAGTCAAGATATTTGAAATGCATTTGTTGGTATAAGCTATACTGCCATTCAATAAATTATACATTATTTTCCCCCCTGTCATTTCTTGCCATTAGATCTGGAGGCCCAAAGAGGCTACAACAACACAACAGACAAGGAGGACTCAAGCCCAACAATGGTAGTAGATTTGGCCTCAGATCTGATGCAAGAGAGTAGATCTACCTTAGATATAGTATGAGAGAGAATATCTACACTAGATCCAACATGAAAGAAGCCTACAAATAGTATATATGGTGTGAAACTATAGCAACAAGAGTATATATGGCCTCAGATCTGGCATGGGAGAGCATACCTACCTTAGATATGGCTCAAGAGGGTAGATCTATACCATATCTAGCATGAATAAGGCCTACAAACAATAGTGGTTTTTTTATTAGGGTGAAATAAGGGGTTTTTGAAAGGGCCCCAACCATTTTTTACAATACCACTCCTCTATATTAAATCAAAAAATAAAAAATTAGAAAAAACAAAAAGGAACTAAGACATCAACAATCTGCAATTAAAAAGAGTAACAATAGAACAAGAAAAGAAGTCACATAAAACCCTTATAGGAAAAAAAAGGAAATGCTTTACTTTCTATGACTACAAGAGGTGAATAAAGTTTACAACCATTAATTAATAATTTGACCATAATTCTATCTATCATAAGCTTGCAGGTCCCTCTCAATTATACTTTTAAACTCACTAGGGAAATAATCCCTCCATAGAATTGATTCAGGACTATCTACACCTCTATTGGCCAACCAATTTATCGCTTCATTTCCCTCTAGATAGATATGCACTATATTAACCTCCTTCAAGGCTGTAATGATCTATCTTGCATTTGATATAATGTTTGATTGTTCCAACTAGCTTAATTCTTACCCCTTAAGCAATTAATAATATTTAAATATTCACATTCAATAATGACCCTCTTTATATTCAGTTCCTTCATTAAGATCATGCTTTTGAATAGAACCTTTGTTTATACCATATGGTTGGATTGAATGCCATAATATTTTGTAGATGTTGCTATGATCTTCCCAATTGGATTTTTAAAATTCCTCCTCCTCCTGTCCTACCAAGGTTTCCCTTAGCTTCCCCATAGAATTTTACTTTAATCCAACTATGTTGAGGTGGTTTCTAGACCATATTCCGTCAAGCCAATATTTTGGGGTCAATACCATAATTTTGGCTTGTAGGAAAGCCCCATTTTAAAGCAATTATAGCTTCCACTACCCTTCCTCCATCATTATGACAAGGTATAATAAAGAGATTATCCTTAATTGTAGCCATAATTTTGTTGAAGGTTGAGATTTCATTCCTGTATATTTTCTTAAAGATTTTGTTATTCCTTTCTTTCCAAGTATCCCAAAAAAAGTGAGGTTGGGTTTGTTATTCCTTTGCTTGGTATTGTTGATCATACTGGTTTATTTATTAATATCTAATAGCCATTGTGCAATCTATATGATCATGCCTATGTTACATGGAAAACACCATAAGATGTTGATTTCAAAATTTGTGTTCACCATATTATTTTGCACTTGATTCATGTTTTGGCTAGCATTTATCATGAAACATGATCTTCTATGAGATAAGAAGTTTTTCCTGGTTGCTAATTATATTATTGCTATTTGCTATTATGCTGCCACTACCTCTTTTATGTGTTGTTCTAATTTATTTTTTCGAATTTAGTAAAAAACCCCTTGTATGGCCGCCTTGGTTTGAGAAACCATGACCAAGGGGTTCTATACCATCAAAATCACCCGAGAGTTGTGCCCGGCCCTAACCGCACCAGTATTATCAACTGGATTTTGGGTACCTGATGTGCTTTTTTTAAGGTGGAGATTCAAATCAGGAACCTCCCTTGGAGGATTACCCTACCTTCTAGAGCACGTGGGTACTGTGTTGTTCTAATTTACCATTGTATTTACTATAGCATTTTTTCATATTGAACTCACATTTTTCCATTCATTGAGCAGCACCTTTAGTGCCATTGTTAGTTTGTAATGGGATTGATAAAATTGGTAATTGAGTCTTGAAAGTGATAGGTTATGGCAAATTTTGGCTTACATATGGCAAAGGGATTGAATTGGTAGATGATTGGGCATTTGGAATGGTTGAGATGTTAGGCCATAGGTGGAGTAGGTGGTAGTTTTTCTACTTTAATTAGAATATCTTCTACATGAGTTGCTATTTCAAAGGCTATAACTAAAGTGGCATGGTTAGAATTACAAACCATTGATTCTAAATTAGATTTCAAACCTTTGATGTAATATGGAAATGATTATTCCTCATTAGATCTAAAATTTGGAGGAAATAAATATAAAGTCCCTATGAATCAAGTGTTATAATTATAAATAATTTCCTGAGGATACCTTTGCTTAATATTTAATTGAAATAAAATAGAGTATCCATTATCCATCCTACCAAACCTACATATAAATGGTTCTATGATTGACACCTAATTAGAAAGAGAATTATCTAGTAATCCCCAATACCACAAAGTAACTTTATCTCATAATTTAAGTAAGCCTACCATGATGTATTCCTTTTGAATATAATGAATCAAGTGTGGAAAGCTTGTTCAAGTGATCCAATGCTATTTTATTCCACTTCGGTCAAAGTTAAGTAAGGATTTCATAGTAGTGGCTAAAATAGCATAATAGACCCTTAGGTTTAACAATCCTTGATAGGTCCAATATATATGTTAACTTTAAGGCCTAGGCTATTGAGGTGTTAGATTATTTTGATGAGGTTTATCATATTGCATCGATCAGGGGTGTAGTGCGCAATTTTGATATGGAGCTATGTATAGAGGATATGGAGGCATTTGAGAGATATTTTGATGGTGATAATCTTGAGGATACTGATATGTAGTATAATATGATGATAGAAATTTAGGGTTTAGATTTTGAAAAGGTGGAATATTAGGGTAATCCAATTGCTAATTTGTAGGGGATTGCATATTTTGGATAGGACATTGCAAGCCAAGTTGAGGGACTTGTTGGATTTGAAGAGGTGGGTGTTGTTATAGATTCTATAACTAACTAGATGGAGGTAATATTTAGCTCAAGGAGATTTCGTATGCTCCTTGTACCCTCATTTTTCCAACTAACACTTGAAAATTTTGAGCAATACCTTGGCTCTAGTTAGGAATAATTTTTTTCTCAAATAATTTACATTGGGTGGCATGGATTATCTTGACTATGAATCTACTATGTTATACATGCTAATTTATTGAATAAACATAGGTATATTTTTAGACTAAACCTTGCTTATAGGATGATTGGTTTGGGAATTAGGACCAAATAACCTCTATTGGTCTAGGTTTGACTTGAAAAACTAAAAAAGTAACATAGGCATAATTATAAGGGTATCCATAAAGACCATTTCTTAGGACACAATATTTTGACTAGTTTGATCAACTATTGGACCTTTTCATTTTGATTAAGTGGGATTTATTCCTTCCTTCATTCCTTTTTTCCCTTCCATATTCCTTCATTGGTATGCAATCAATTCTACTAATTGAAATTCTTTTCTTGACTATTGAGATTTTGAGTGCATATTTATAAGCCTATATCCCCTTACGCACATACCTACAAAGGTAGATTTTTAGGGTCAATTTAAAAAATTTGGAAAATATTGACCTATGGAGTGAATCATTACCTAGTTAGAGTGAATTGCTACCTAATTGAAGGAAATTTCTTCTAGAATTAAACTAGAAAATTTTGCTAAACAAGGGCCAAGCAAATTGCTTAGAGTGAAATGCTTCAATTCTAGAGTGAATGACTCTTCTTGGAGGAGTTAAGAATATTTCTTGATCTTTTGAGCAAGTTGCTTTTTAAAACCTAGGTAAATTGCTCTTTGGATTCTACTTGGAATAATTTTACTAGCTCAAAGTGATAGCTAGTAGTAACGAATTGTTGCCTAGACTAAACTTTGACAAGTCTTGGTATTTTCTAGGTGATTGGATCAAAATAGAGTGAATCACTCCACTTTTTGAGTGAATTCTTCCTAATTAAGGACTTGAAAAAAATCTCCTAAAATTGGACCAATCACCTTTTGCCTATGGCAAATGCAATTTTGGTACAAAATTTGAGAAATTTTGCTAATCTTATAATAGAGTCAACATTCATAAAGCATCTACAAAATTAGGGATAAATAACAAAAAATATGTAATATTAAATTTTAATTTTAGGCTAAGATTGATATATCAAGTCCTTGGTCCCATAGGGTGTGCCAAAAACATGATGAATTATGAAAAATTTTAACTTATAATGCAACCACAATTTTATTTCAACAAATTTGGTAGGAACCTTCATATAAAAATAAGCATAACTAAAGTAGTGATACAAGAATTAAGGAAATGCCTATGAATTAGAAATAACTAATTTATCATGAAAATAAAAATAACAAAAGTGCTCATCAAAAATAACTAAATGGAAATAACAACAAACTTATACTAATCAAGCAAAGTAGATATCACAGGCCTCTTCAAGGAGGAAACCTCCTTAGAAGCATATATAATATAAAATGAGAAAATACAAGATTTATTATACTCCAAACCCATGTTCTTATATAGAATATTATTTAACCTAACACTAATGCTCAAGTTTTGGACCACATGAAAGAGGGGACCCGAGCCACTAACTCCTACTTTCAATAAAAGTAAAGGTTACATCATAATGGGACCATGTACACTAGGAACCCATCATGCAAACATAACACTAATACTAGACAATAATATATATTTTTAATTGTATTAGTATAGGGTTCTACATGCTCTCTCCCTTCAAGAAGCTTTATCCTCAAAGCTTGAGGTGAGGGAACTATTGCTACTGTAGTTGATGAAATGGACACCAAATTGCATCTTCTAGCTATAGTCCACACCGTTATAATAGGACATTGGTGAGAGTGTAGTTGCAAAGTATGCATGTATACCAACCTAGAATATTATTAGGTTTTAATACAATCAATCCTTCCTCATCTGATTAGGGTAGTGTGGAATGGACCTTTATATAAATATCAAGGATCTTCTCCAAATATGAGATATGGAAAATTGGATGTATCATGGAAGAGGGTAGGAATTATAACTTGTAGGCCATGGGCTAACCTTCCAAAGCACTTTATATAGTCCATATAATTTTGGTGCTAACTTCTAAATGCTATAGAGTTTCCAGAATGACTAGTTGTAAAGATACAAGTGTAGGAAAACCATGTCCTCAATGTTAAAACTATGCTTAGAATAGTGTTGATTTGTTTTTTGTCGCATATGATTATATGTCATGACCAAATTATCTTTGAGATATATGAGTATTTGTGCATGCTTCATGAAAATGGAATCCACTACTTGAAAATTGGAACTAGTCAAAATTATGACAGGAGTGACAATGGTGGTTTTCCATTAACTACTTCATACAATGTCATCTTGGTGGAGGAGTGATAGGAAATATTATTCCACCACTTGGATAAAGGAAGCCCTCCATTGGCCCATATGAGCATTCATTATGGGGGAGACGTTTCATCTCTAATATCTTCTCTCCTTTGACCCTTAGTTTAGATTATGGGGGTTGTTAAAATATATGTAATATGATCTTGTTTAGGCCAAGTCCAAAAATGTGAAGTAATTATGAGCACTATTAATGTATCATATGGGCATGTGATTATTTAAGCCTTTAGGATTTCATCATTTATATAGTCGTGCGAGCATGTTTATATAATCCTATAGGCCCTTTTCATATTTCATCCTTAGTGGTATTGGTTAATCCATCTTTATGGATAACCTTACTTAAAAGGGTAATTTATTATTATTATATTGTAAGGTTAACCTTAAGGTTAAGTTTATGTCGGATTGAGGTTAACCTCTCGTTGGGGACTTGGTATCACTATAAATATCCCTCAATGAGGATCCATTTGTATCATAGTGTGATATATGAAAAATATTATGGGTATTCCCACAAGCACCCGCCCTTTATTCCTTCTCTCATATTATGTACTTTATCTCTTTCTCTCTTTTTTTTCCTATATGCTCTTCTTTTTTCACTCTTTTTTCTTTTTTTTGTATATGATTGTGGTGAAAGGATGTTTACAGGAAAATTTACAAATTCCAACACTATAAGCGATTAATACGATTTTGGATAATATTAATTTCATATATTAATAACAAGCAATATAAATAGTGCGACGAGACAGCGACGCATCATCGATCGGAGAGGGGAGCGGCGAGTCTCCCATCAAATTCGGCACTTGTAGTAGCCGACACTCGTAGAAGCTCGCATACTGTAGCAGCCGCCACTTTAGCAGTCCGTGCACGGTAGCGATCACAAAATTTTGGCCCTAAAAAAAAAAAAAAAAAAAAAAAATGGCAGATTTTGGAGGCAACAAGTTGTGACGGATGGAGCAGCAAGGAGGAGGAGCGAGAGGTATAGGGGCATCAAACCCTAGGTGTGGGACTTCAGAGGGCGGATCGGCGAGACGTGGCGAGGTGGGGGCTCCGGCGAGATAGCGAGCCCCCGGGCGGAGGATGTGGACAAGGAAGTTCTATTGGAACCGGTCCAAGGGCGTTGGGCGGATGCGGTTGAAGATTTCTACGAGGGGGACCCGGGACTCTATGCGTCGGGATCAAAGGAAGACCCAAGAAGGAGACAAAGAGAAACACGGCAAGCTGGAGACCTTCATATCTTAATGCTCTTCGCGGTAAGCAAAAATTATCCGACTCTTGTTTTAATCTAAAATCTGTCAATGGTAGGTTGCACATCCCGGATTCCTTAGCTCGGCATGTGGCTATGGAGGGCAGAACATGTCTGGTGGCTAAATTTATGGGGGTGAGGCCAGACATGGAAGTCATAAGGAGATGGTCCATCCAAAAATGGCAGCCAAGGGCCGGTATGATGATTAAGGCTTTACCCAAGAGTTTTTTTTTGGTGACATTTCAATGTGAACAGGACATGGAAAGGACTCTCCAAGGAGGTCCTTGGTTTTTTGGGAAAAGGGGCTTGTATCCGAAGCGTTGGTCCCCCGATTTCAACCCCCAGGACTCGAGTCTTTGGATTTGGCTCCTATTTGGGTTAAGATGCCAGGATTACCTCCGCTTTCTGGAACGAACAAATCTTGGGTGGGATAGCTACGGAGATTGGAGAACTAATAGCTATTGATCCTGCAACCTTGAGCAAAACAAGACTCTGTCCGCTCGCATGTGTGTGTTGGCGGACCTGAGTAAAGAGCTCCCTAAATCCATTATTTTGTCGTCTATGTTTGGCCTTCATACTCAGGTCTTTGAATATGAAAATATGTCTTTTAAGTGTAGTGTTTGTGGGAAGGTAGGGCACTAGGGTATCCACTGCATTTCCAAGAACCAGCCCCCACTCCAAAATACTGATCCTCAAACCCAGAATAATATCCCTCCCCCATGAGATCTCCATTCCTGCCCAACCCTGGGCCTCAAGGACGTGGAGCTCGAAATCCGAATATCAGAGACACTGTTCGCCCTATTGTAAGCAAGAGGCAACATTTTAACCCTCCTCCCAAAAATTCCTATGCCCCAAAACCCTCTCACGGGGAGGCTGGTCCCTTTGATGGGAACCCTCAAGCTCAACTTTGCTCCTAAGATGATACTGACAAGCCTCGAGCCAAATCACAAAGGAAAGAACCCCATAGATCAACGCCACAGGGCAAGTAAGTTTGATTGGGTGATACGGGAGGCCTATGGAGGCTCGGTGGAAGTGGTCCCATGTACTACGAGAGGAATTTATGGGAAGAAATTCCAAGGAGATCAACATCCCAGTGGAGAACGGTTTTGATGCATTAAATCATTTGAAGGGAGATCGGATGGACGACCAAGAAGTGGAATCCGAGGTAGAGGAGACTCAAGAGAAGGATTTAGAGGAGAAAAATCGGAGGAAGGAGCAGGGAAACTAATAATATAGGCAAGGATACTCGGGAGGAAGAGGTGAACCACCAAGATCGGTGTAACCCCAAAGCAGGGAAAAAGAATCTACTAATCAAGAAGCTAAGAGCACGGAATCATCTCCATTGTCAAAAAGACCAGCTAACCTGGAAAGCCAGATTGTTACCCCAAAGACCAATACTGACCTACCCAAGATGGTTACTAGAAGCCAAGTGAATCCCAAGGAACTTCAACCTAGAGCGGATGTATGGGGATATGGTTCGGTAGGAAGAGGGAAACCTAGCAATGCTTGCCTTAAGGCAGAAAGAAGCAGAGCGAGGAGTGGCTGATGGCACTCAAGCTGTATTGCTCTTTGGGGCGAAGGCTCGAGGATCCAAAGCCCATAAATGAAGATTCTTTCATGGAATATTCGTGGGAGTAATCCTGCAAAAATAAGAGCTTTGTATGCTCTTAGACAAGAACACAAACCGGATATGATTTTACTGCAAGAAACTAAAATGAAGGAGAGTAGAGTTATTCCTTTTAAGAATAGGACTTGGCGAGAAGGTGAAGTAGTAGGCCAAGAGGCCACTGGAACAGCGGGAGGGTTACTGGTTATGTGGAACAAAAATGTGATTGATAGTAGAGTGATTCTGATGTCTAGTTGGTTTATTTGTCTCTTATGTGTGGATAAAACCACGCAGGAAGAGTGGATCTTAACGAATGTATATGCTCCAGTTAGACAGGGGCTGAGAAGGGTTCTTTGGAGTCGGCTAGGCTGAATTGAGGGAGACGGTCCCCAACTACCCTTGGATTGTGGTGGGGGATTTCAATTGCTACCTTAATCCTGTAGATAAATTGGGGGGCTCTCAAAGAATAGCTGCGATATCTACGAGTTTAGAGATTTTTTGAGCAACATGAGCTTATGGATGTGGACTGCGTAGATTCTCCTATACATGGTCTAACAAAAGATTAAAGGAAAACCAAATTCGGATAAGATTAGATAGGTTTCTTCTTTCTCAAGAATGCCTCGGAGAGGTTTGGGGACTCTTCATTAACGGCACTCCCAAGAATCGGGTCCGATCACAACCCAATTCTGTGGGAAACAGGGGAGGACTCTAAGAAAAGATACATCGGACCCTTTCGATTCGAACTTATGTGGTTCCAACATCAGGATCTCAAGGATCTGGTTGCCCAATGGTGGGACAAAAAGTATAATGGTTCGAAACCGGCCCAAGTGGCATGTAAACTAAGGAATGTGAAGGCTAACATTAGAGAGTGGAACAAAACTTCCTTTGGCAATATTTTTGTTAAAAAGGCAGAACTAAAAGACAAGATCAATGAACTACGGGAGAAGCTGAAGTCGGAGCGACTTACGAGAGGATCGAGAAACCGGGAGAGGGAGGCTGTTGGCCGAATACCACACGATGCTAGGATTTGAAGAAACCTTTTGGAGGCAGAAATCCAGACTGCGTTGGTTAAAGGAGGGTGACAGAAATACAAAGTTCTTCCATGTCTCTACTCTTCGCCACGGGAGTACTAACAAAATTAAGGAGATCAAGATGGCCGATGGGTCTAACACCAAAGATATGGAAGACATAAGGAGGGAAGCGGTTGAGTACTTTAAATCGTTGCTAGAAGATGTAAATCCGACTATTGAAGAAGAGGACTCTCTGTTGGCAGCCATTCCACCCCTCAGTAGCGATAATCTTAATGGATTCTTACTTAGTCCTTTCACAAAGGAGGAAATCAAGAAGGTCATTTTTGACATGGATGGTAACAACTCCCCAGGACCGGATGGCTTCCCTGCAGACTTTCTTCCGAGAAGTTTTGGGATATCCTAGGCAATGATGTAGTGGAAGCTATAATTGAGGCTCAAAAGGACATGGAAATCCCAGAAGGAGTTAATGCTACTTTTTTAGTCCTCATCCCTAAACTAGTGGGAGCAATGGAATTTTCTAGTTTTCGCCCTATCAGTTTATGTAACACTCTGATGAAGATTCTCACAAAAACAATCGCCAATAGGTTTGAAGGTTATCCTTCCTTTCATCATTGATATGAACCAAGGTGGCTTTGTGAAAGGGCGAAAAATATTGGATGGTATCATCACAATTCATGAGGTTATTCATTCAATGGTGACTAGTAAGGAAGCAGGTATGTTACTAAAGCTTGATATGAATAAAGCCTACGACCGGGTCTCATGGCGGTTCCTCACCAAGATTTTGGGTAAGTTTGGTTTTTGTCCCAGTGGATTAAGTTGATTTTTAGTTGTATCTCTACTACAATATTTTTTGTCATGGTGAATGGGTCACCCTCCGGTTACTTTAAGAGTGAAAGGGGGTTGCGACAAGGAGATCCTTTGTCTCCATACTTGTTTATTATTTTAGCGAAAGCATTGGGTAGGAACATTTCAGCAGCGGTGGCAGATGGTCAATTGGAAGGTTTTAAACCAGCCTCAACAGTAGAGCCAGTGTCTCACCAACAGTTTGTGGATGATACAATCATTGTGTCCAAAGCCTCGGTGCCTCAAGCTAGGAAGTTGAAGAGAATTCTAACCAAGTATGAGACAGACGAGGAGGGTAGTACATAAACTATAAGAAGAGTCGCATCTATTTCTTTAACACGCTTGGTGGAAGGGAGGAAAGAATAGATAACCTCTTTAGATGTGGAAAGGAGATTTTACCGAGTGACTTATCTAGGCATGCCTATGTTCGAAGGAAGAATGAAGGCTACTTTGTGGAACTTAGTCATTGACAGGATCTCCAAAAAGTTAGCAGGGTGGAAGGGCAACCTTCTCAGCTTCGCAGGAAAAGTCTTATTAGTTCAAACTACTTTACAGAGCATTCCAATTTCTTGCATGTCTCTATTTAGAATGCCTGCAAAGGTCCGAGCTACATTGGAGCTAATTCAACGCAACTTTTTGTGGTCAGGTTTAGAGGAGAGAAAGAGAATTTTGTTGGTAGCATGGAATCAGGTGTGTGCAAGCAAGGATCAGGGGGGCACGGGGTTAAAGAGAATGAAAGAAATGAATCAAGCTACGATTGGCAAACAGGTATGGAGATTTATCAATAATGATCAATTGGGATGGGTAAAACTTCTTAAGGCAAAATATATCAGAAATAATCGGGACTTCTGAAAGTGATAATCTTCCTAGAGGATCCTATTTTTGGAATTGTTTGCTCGAATGTCGGGAGGTAGTCGGGGAAAGGCATCGGATGGAGAATTGGTAATGGAAGACAAGTGGACTTTTGGAAAGACCCGTGGTTGGAAGAGGCCCCTCTGAAAGATAACTTAGACCTTCGGGTCCTCCAACATAAACTTTCGAAGGAAATGGGAGGAAAAGTAGGGGATTTTATTCTTGTAGCACGAGAAACTTCTTCTTGGAAGAAAATCACAGTTCATAATCCGTCGAGCAAGAGAAGGTGGCCCTAACCAAACTCAATGATGCTTTAAGGGTGTTCCCGATCATTCCTGGGGGAGGAAGAGACAAGGCGATTTGGGGCAAAACTACAAGTGGGATCTATTCGGTAAAAGCGCCTATAAGTTAATCCACTCGGGATTCAATGGTTGGACTCCGAATTCGTTATTTGGTTAAATAATTTAACCCCAAAAATAGCTTTCTTCTTTTGGTTGGCAGTTCAAAATAAGATCCTGACAACAGATAATCTGCAAAGGAGAGGTTTCCAATTCATCAATCGATGTATCTTGTGTGAGAAAGCAATAGAATATGTAAGTCATATATTTCTAACTTGTGATTTTTCTTGTACAGTCTTCCAAATGATCTGTCCAAATTTCATATAGATTGGAGTCTGTCCAAATAGCATGTCCGACTTACGCATACGGTGGGCTTCCCCCTTTCGGGCAAAGCTTTTGACTTGGCTCGGAAGCTCGACTTACCCCATTTTTTATGGGGGATATGGAATGAGAGAAATAAGAGAGTATTTAAAGGACGTAAGAAAGATCCGAGGTTATGTGGTAATAAAATAATCGAGCTTTGAAAGAAAAGCTGGAAAAATTTCTTCTTCAAAAATGAGACCATGTCTCTAAGGGAAAGGAGGATTTTGCGGAACTGGGGAGAGGAACTTCCAGACCTAGACATTACAAACAACCCACGGGATGGTGTCAAGTGGATACCCCCCACATAAAAGTGGGTTAAGTTTAATTTTGACGGGGCGGCTAAAGGAAATCCGGGGGTCGCAGGACCGGGGAGGAGTTTTGAGAAATGAGGAAGGAAAAGTGGTCCTTGCCTTTGCAGAGCCTTTGGGAACTCAAACAAATCATTTTGCGAAGCCCGAGCATGCATGCCAGGCAATGAGAATTGCCAGACTTGAGGGTTATAAGGAAGTTATCTTTGAAGGGGATTCGCTTAATATAATCAAGGCAATTAAGGAGGATAAAGACCCCAGTTGGACCATATTGGAGCTTATCCTAGAAGCAAAGATTCATAAATCTCATTTGGTTAATGCCCGAATCCAACACACCTTCAGAGAAGGGAACCAGGCGGCGGATCTAATGGCAAATATTGCAGTTTTCGTTGGGGAGATGCAAATTTGGAAGGATAACTTCCCTCAAGAACTATTGGTGTTGTCTGCTAGAGAAGAGCTAAGATCAAACCTGTTAGAGCATCGGGGAGATCGAGAGGGCTGATGATGAGTAATCCGACGAGATGGAATTAGGCGAGAAAAGGCATCCCATTTCTTTGGGGCACAGGAGGTGACAAGTGTACGAGTACGGACAACCTAGTGTTAGTAAGTGCTAGGTGTTGTTTGGTTTTTGTTTTATCCTGAATAGTCAAGCGACAAGTATAGGACTGTGGACTCTAATTATGGCTTAATGTGAGTCTTAGAAAGATCCATTTTGTATTTTGATTATACGGGCTTGATGCTAGAACCAGCCCATTTTGACTTTGTAAAAGGTTTGTGGACCTTATAACCACCTCTACCTTATACCAAAAAAAAACAAGCAATATAAATGAAGTTAAGTGGCTATTTACATCATTTACAAATCCTACTATTAAATTTTGTTTAGACCAAACATTGACAACTTATCATATATGATTGAAGTATCACATACATATAGAAACAAAGTTTAAAGTTTACCTTCAAGGTTTAGGTTATGTAATTTATTATTTATACTGGCTTTTAAACTATCCAATAATGATTTTCTACTATAGTTTCATTATTTAATCATTTAGACTCATGTCATATTGCACAAGTATGATTAACATATGTCAAGTTTCTTACATCACCATTATATCCATAGTATCTATTACAAAAATTATATACACTTCTTTTCCAAAGTTCATTAGGATTTATATTTTCTTCAAGCATATAATTTTTTTATTTATATTTATTTCAAATATTCTAGAATACCTAGAAGTGACATCCTAGTAAAGTCAACCATATTCCTTGTGAGTGTTCTTAATTCATCATGGAACATACAAATTTACTATAGTGATAATCATTCCCACATAGGTATTTTATAAGGTCATATGACATAATGATAAAACTTCCAATTTTTAAATATGAATAGAAATCATACACTTGAAGGTACCATTAAAACATTGTCGTAATTAAGGCCAAAAAGCCACTATTATACCTACTACCAAGTAGGACAATTTATAAAATTTTCTTATAGAAATACCAAGTATTAATCTAATTTAACAAAACAATATGCAATCATAAGAAGACAAAATACAACCTTTCAAACATAATCTATATTATACTTGTAATAGAGGTATAAGTGCAAGTAGAAAACATCTAAATGCAGGTATAATTAATCCAAATGCAAGTTTAGATCTATCAAAAATCATGTGTAATGTTAAGATAAGTAAGTTTTGCCATCATTGATAAAATAGGCATACAAGAATACATCGTAGCATACAATGGCTTCTAAGAGTATGCAATACCCACTTGTATATAAGCATTTCACACTTTACTAGGTAATACATACAAGTATGATTAATGAGAATGATAAGCACAAGTCTGTTATTAGTTTGAAATTTTATACAAAATTCTATCTAAGATATCAAGTTAATTTATAGTCATCATACAATCGATATTATATAATTTTATATCACATTGCTAAAGTAATTCACTCTTGTGTGGATACAACATTACATATCTTATATAATATTATGCTTGATATTTACAACTTATTACTTAAGAAACTAAAATATCGTATATTAAATGCATTATGCCAAATAGTATCAATTAACTTATATTTTAATAAAATAATTTCTTAATGTAGCAGAATTCCTAAGAGACCTTCACATTTGCCCTTATTTCTATTTCAAGCTTAATGTATTCAAATATTATAAATTCTATGAAGATAATAGTTACTAGTTTATGCAAGAATGATTTATCTACAACTTTTATGAAGTTTACTAAAATGCATAAAATGGAATAACCAACAAAAATCATGAAACACCAAAGTTTTGAAAATATATTTGACCTCATTCTAAGTAATTATTACCATTTAGCATAATTCACATAAATAATCTATTATCAAAGGGCTATGATAGAATTTAAATCCCATTTTTTTAAATATATGAAATATTGGTTTATTTTGTGGACATAGATTTCAAATAATAATATGCTAAGATAGCATAGACCATATCACAATAATTATAGAACTCATAAGAAAATACTAAAGCTAAGGACTCTATAGTCAAAAATCTCCTACACAATATTCTCTTATTTTAGACTAGTACCTCTAGAACTTACTCAATCCCATAACACTATTACCACTCAAATCACAATATCATATTAGGAAACTTATAGCAATATAAGACATTAAGGAATCACTTTTAAACAAACAACAATTATATATATTCTTTTAAGAATGGTCTTCTAGTTGATGATATTCATCTACAATCGAGCATAAGAATGGCAACATTATCATGCTTACCACTATAAATGTTGGTCTTAGAAATATATTCCAACACATCAAAGTGAGCATCTATAGTCCATTGTAACAAGTATGATATTATAAAATAAAGTTCCTCATGGGAAACTTGAACAATTCAAGGAAGGGCATATATATACAATTACCATATAAAAAACAAAGGGGTTTTTCCTATTCTAACATTATCTAAAAATAAACATTTATTTAAATCTTAGACAACCCTTTTATTTTCTTTTATCTATGCCCAAATAGAGCCCTACCCTTTTATACAAGACCTACAACTCATTCCATTTTTTCAAGAATCTATTATTAGAATGTGACTTCACATCACACTTATATATTATCTAAGGTCAAATAGAGGGATTTCATATAGCAATTACAAAGGTGTTCGGTTTAAAGTACATTCCTCTTTACCTATATTTTATGAGGACAAATTCAAATATCACCTAGAAACATTTATCGTATGCATTTTACATAGAGCTTAAACAAGGTATATTTTTGCACTTATCTTGAGGATGAATCCCAAGTTTCCAAAATTCTAATGCTTCATGCTTTTGTCTTCATCCTACTAAGAACCTATTGTTGGAGACCCAAAATTTATAAAAGTAATTAAAATAAATTTTTTCTTTAATTTACCATATGATATATCGTAGAGTACTTATGGCTATTATCTTTCATGTAATCAAATTTAAGTTTTTCATTTAATTCACAAATACAATTCATATGGAACAAAGAAAAACTATAAAGAAAATATTATCATTATCCTCCCTCCACATCTGGAAGCTAAGGAATATTCCTTTTTTGTTTACCTGTACTCCTTTTTTCAACAAAAAAGACTAAATTCTATTAAACAAAAACCAAATTACATAGTCGTGAGGCCTTCCATACATGGGCTATAGCCTGTAAGTTCCTATAGTTCTACATGCCTATAATTATAGGAAGGCAAAATGCCCAATTAGAGAATAGAAAAAAATTGCATTGAATGACATATCAGAGAACTTCTTAGAACTACAATAAGACAAAACCATCGATTTATTTTCCTTGTATATCGCATATCCTCTTGAAACTACATTTGAGAGGTCTTCATTTCTAGTGGTGATTGCAAATTCCTACAACTCCACCAACTCACCTTGCTAATCTCCATTGTTATCTATTTGTTCTATCTCCACCTTCCCACGTACATAGTGATTCGAACAATTCCTAATCATGAAACACCAAGGCCTTCAATATCCTTGTGCATAAATCCTCCCTCCTCCCAAAAGTTGCCATGTTGGTAGTTATTCATTCCCCATCATTTTGGGTGTTTACCTATACTTCATTATTCACATATACATAAATTGAATGTCAAACAACTATATATGCATTAATACAACAATGAAACAAGTCAAAGAATAAAAAATATCCCCATAAATAATAGTATAATGTTGGACACAAAATCACAAAATTCTATTTTATAAAATACAAATAAATATATATTATATATGTATAAATGTATGTATGGGATAAGGGAGCGATAAACCCATGTAATAGTAACATAATTCAATAAAGCAAGAAAATGTAGTCAAATAGAGCACAAGAATTGCTCTCATAAATGTAAATCCACTCATTATAATGAAATTCTAAAGCAACATTACAAGATTTTTTATGTCTCTTAAGGCATTTTGAAGTTTGATTAAGGACATTGTACTATTTCACATATGTCATTGATTGTTCATGGTTAGGGATCAATTTTGAAGTTTTCATTGAATAAATTCTAGATCACACTAAGCCATTATACCTACTAAATGCAATTATGATTATAATAGATTAGGGTACAAAGTCTTATTGCTTAGATCCATACACCACACATTCATTAATGTAAATATGATAATCTTAAAGTAGTGAAAGTGCATGAGAGTATAGAGTCATTGTAGGAGGCTAAAATAAGCACAAATTAGAACCTAAGTAATCCTCGAGGAGGCTTGAGGAGCTTGACCAAGTGGCAGCCACCAAATCAAGGATGACAAATTAAATTTTTATGGGGCTTCTAAAGGTAATATAGGGAAGGCTAGAGGAGTAGTGCTAAGGGATATCCATGGAATGGTTATTAAATCTATGAGTGAGTACTTGGGCATTATGACTAGTCATCAAAATGAGGTAAGAGCAATGTTGGTTGGAGTAAAGATGACATTTCAACTAGGAGCTAAGAGATTAATAGTAGAGGGAGATTTATTGAATATTGTAAATTACCTTAATAAAAGGTCGATGGAGAGTTGGAGAGTAACAAACATAGTAACATATACACTAAGATACCTAAATTCACTAGAATAATTTTAAGCGATCCATATCTATAGAGAAGGAAATGGGATGGTTGATTGGCTAGCCAACTAGGGAGATCTGAAGATAAAAGATTGTTACTGCCAGATGTACTCCATTTTGTGGAAAAGGAGGGACACACTTATAAGGTCAAGCCAATGGGTGAAAGTTCCACTTTTTAGAATATCCATGGTAAATTATTTTTTGGAGATTTATGGAATTACATATTGTAGGTCCATATCCTTTGGATATCTTCAGGATTTGTCAGCTTGTAGCTATAAGAATTTTGAGAGATTTGTTTGATGATGGTTCCATTTTTTGAATATTTGTGTATGCACATGGACCTTTTTTTGGTGATCTAAGGATTCATTTATGGAGGGCTCCTTTACGTGCTCTTTATCTTCTAGAGATCTGTGGACTTGCCAATGAAGGTTCAATATTCTTAAGATTTGTGGACTTGTCTATTAAGGGTATCATTTTATAGAGATGTGTGGACTTATGAATTTTTGGAAGCATTGTGAGGCTTCGAGTGAGAAGGGTTCCATTTTTTGGAAGATCTATGTATCTGTCTGCTTAGGGTTCCATTTTTGAAGATCTATGGATTTGTGTGTTGAGGGATCTATTTTTTGAAGAGTTGTGGACTTGTCTACTAAGGGTTCCATATTTTAGAGCTTATGAATGCAATGAGATTGGATTTTGTGGTGATGCTAGAGTATGTTGCATGCTTATGTGCTTAAATAAACTAAATATCTGATATGACAAATGTAATAAAGTTTTGGTAGTTCTTATGTAGTTTTAATAAAAGGAATAATAGTAGTGGGATGTTGTTCTAAGAATGTATTTGAAGATTTTGGTATGTATTGAAGTTTTTGGGAAGAGGAAAACATAATGTAAGACTGGATAGACCAGTATGGGCTTGTAAAGGGGTTCAAGCTCTTTCAAAATCCCTATTCTACCAATATTATTTTTTTATGAACAATACAAAAAATCAAGAAAATATTATCATTTAGAGTGTGGTTTTATCAATATATCTTAACAAAGGAATATACCTTAATATATATTTTCAAATAAATATAAAAACAAGCATCTGTAAAATAATTTATTTATTAGTGGTTTTCCCAATTAGGCCTAAACATTATAATTGGGCTCTAATACTAGATGTAATGCCCCTCCATGAGCAACCAAAAACTTGACCAAAAAAATTCATTCAAAATAGATGCAATTAATAGTTTACAAGACTTGCAAATAGATCATATCATTAAGGATTCCTAAGTAAGTGATTATATGTGCAATGTCTATCTAAGATGGCTAAAATATAGTTACAACTATTTTGATAGGGAATATTTAGTGTTACCTCTTAACTAATGAGAGTAGCTCACACATAGTTTTAATTCAAGATCAAATTGAGGGCTCATAATAAATCAATAGGTTATCTTTCTTTTATTAGAAGTATGTGTTAACAAGTCACATAGTGATGAGACATTATTATTTTTATAATAGCTTTAATATCAATGGAAAGATTCAAACCTAGGTAATTACCTAAAATTCCATAATTTATTGTAATCTATTGTGGATTCAATTGCTATGGAAAAATCTTCTATAATCCTATTATAAACTATAATTATCTTATGTATTTGAAGAGATCAACATTATCTTATGGTAAAGGTTCATCTACATGATGCTAAAGTTTCCTTATGGAACAATTTGTTTTCTCAAGGCTAAATATTACTTATGGAAAATTTCTTTCATGTGCTACTCAAACCTATAACTTAGGCATCAAAATCAAAAAAACTACAAATTTTTTAAGCTAAAATTATAATGAGAAACGTGTTTGGTCAAAGCCAAACTTATGTAAGACAAATTTCATTCAGATGAAGCTAAACTTATCTAAGATGAGAATTTTTTAGATGAAGCCAAACTTATTTTAAAAAAAAGTTTCATTGGTCAAAGTCAAAATAACTTAAATGAAAGTTTTTTCGATGGTTTTTGCAAAATGAATTCAACATTATGCAAAGCTAAATATTCAAGTTTTCCTTCAAATACTGTCAAATTCAACTTTTCGATGAAGTAAATACTATTTATAAATAAATAACTTTATAAGACTTACTTTTGGGTTTACTCTACCAGATGTATTTCTAGAATTTTAACATGTGCTAAGTATGGATATTACCTTATTTTAAAACTTATATACATAAATCCAACCCAAACCAACCAAATATCACTTTTAACCATGTTATGATCTAAAGTTCAAAGCCTAATATTATAAAGTTCTAAAGTTTGAAGTTTCAAAGTACCAAAGTTTGAAGATTCAAACTCAAAAGAACTAAATATCAAATTTTAATTTTGAAGACCTAATCAACAAAGTTTAAAGCACCAAGAATCAAAAACCAAAGTTCAAAGCCCAAAGCATTGAAGTCTAAAGAACATAAGATTGAAAATCAAATATTGAAGACTATAGCACTGAAGTCTAAAGCACTAAATATTAAAATCCAAAATCAAAGTGGCAAGATCATTCAAATGATAGCCAAGTCCATAATTTGGGTGTAAAATCCAACTAAAACCCCTAAATTTCATCTTTATATGGTGTTAAGGTTCAAAAATCCAAAGGCGAAAAGGAGTTTAAACTTCATATTATACAAGTTAGGTTCCTTAATGTTTAGGAGTAGCTTCAAATTCTCAAAAGAATAATTTTTTTCAAAAAATATAACAATGGCCATGTATAAACTTTTCTAAGGTTATGTTTTATGCATCCAAAGTACATAATTAGCAAGAATTCCCAAGTGAAGTGTGTCTCAGGAAAGCTTCTCATAATAGACTTGATATTTATTCCTATACCTTATTAAAAGGACTTTAATTATGTTTCATTTAAAATAATATGTCAACATTTATATTTCAAACTTAATAGCCAGGTTTCAGTAAAATATAAATTATAAAATATTTTCCCTTTTAGTTTTAACAACAATATTTTAACTCTTTCTTTTGTAGATACAAGGAACCTTTTTTAATAAAAAAAAATTGAACTAACATTTTAATGAAGTTTCTATTACAAGATGATAAAACAATTTAATTTTATTAAGATCACTATACATGTCCAATGCAAGGCTTAGAATTCTCATTTCATTCATTTTAGGTTAAATTACAAAGTACATAGAGAATAAACACAAGATTTTTTTTACATAACAATTAATACTTCTAAAGAGATCAATATACATTCTCATATTAACTTGAAACATAGTCTTTCATACAAATGGATCACTTGACATGACAATACTTTGTCAGCCATTGTAGCAGACATTACAAATATCCCCATCTAAATACATTTATAATCACTTGACTATAAAATAAAGAATATATCGATAACCTAAAATAGTCTTGTTACTAATGCACTTCACACCATACCTATCAGGGTCCAAACAGTTCCAATTACTCTTTAAATCCATTGAGGGAGATTTTTTACTCAACTTCTCTCCACAGGATCGAAAATTTTAAAGCCAAGTCCTACTTTTTCTAGATTCATAAGATGGGCTATAGAAGCATGTAGAAGGTGCAGAATATTTTGCTAGAATTGGACTCCCTTGAGGTGGATGATGATATCAAAAATATTTTGTGCAAAGGAGGTTTGCTAAATTGCATCCAATATTTCCACGGGCATCATAGAGGGATCGCTAGACAAATGGCTCACTCTTGGAGGAAAGATTGGGTTCAGGTTGGTAGATTGGAGTTCAAAGTAATGGTGGCTCTGGTTGGGAAGGTTATGGGACTCCCTATGGATGGTACCTACCACAATAGAAAGAAGCACTCCTTGATTAGGGAACTGAGCTTCTTTCTAGATGAGGATGAGTACTTGCTGAAGTTGCAAAATGGTTACAGCACCAAGGATCTAAAGGTCCTATGAAACTGAGTTATTTTGGTAATTATAGATTATTTCATGCTGGAATCCAACAAGGATGTGCTACATAGTTTTTATGTCATGTTCCTAAACCATCTAAGGCAAAAGTGGCTAATGAACATTTCATCGTTCATGTTCTATTCTTTGAAAAAGTCCATGATGGACATTAGGGGTGGGAAAAGGTTGGACCCTATCCACAAAGGACTTGCTTTGTTGATTTTTGAATATGTGGCTGCAACCAAAGAGGTGGCGATGGATGAGGCCCTATCCCAAATTGAGAGTCAAAAATCACCTCTTGTTTTTAATCCTCCCCCGATCTCCTCCAATTCTTCTTTCAGTGATTCCTCATAGTCTTATTGGGAGGATCTTAAGAGTCCCACAATTTTGGCTAAACTAGTGGATAAAGTCAAGGGATTTGGTGGTGTCCTGATATCTCCCATAGGAATTAAAGGAGGTCATGCTAGGCACTCTAATACTTATATGAAACCTCATTGGTCAACATGGAGATGTCATATTTTGAGGATCAATCTCTAGTGAAAAATAAGGAAAATATTTCATAGGATTTGACTGAAGTTAAAATGGATTCTCCCATGCCTATTTTTGATACTCTTTATAAACTCTTATCCTTCCTCAATAATAGGGAAGAGAAACACCAGGCCCTAATTGGAACTCTCCAAGTGGCAATTACGTTCATGGAATAACTTCATGGAATGACGCATCTTCAGCAAGGTGAATTGGGAACTTTCAAATAGGTCTTAGGTGACTTTGGATTTGTTTCATGGTAGTTTTATTCTATGTCTAGTTAGTGTCGGATTGTGGTCCTATTGTTCTTTTCCTCTGCTAGATTCGAAGATCCTATCTTATGGTGGATCTTCCTTTTTGTTGTTTGGTTGGTTTGTATAAGTTACTTGATGTCCTTTTGTTGTTGGCTTCTTTCATGAGGGCCCCTTGGATTTGACCTTGGCGTCTCTCAACTTATATTTTGTAAAAGGTTTGGGGACCCTTTCAAAATCCTTTCTTTTATCAAATAAAAAAATGCACTTCACACCATATGTTTTGGAAACCTAAAAAATCCTTGCACCTATCTTGGCTTGTTTAGTAGGCATGCTTCAATGGGGACTACCACCTTGGGGAAGGGTTATGCCACCCAACCTCCCATGAAGACCTTTCCAATACCATTATAATTAATTATTTCTATCACAATTCCTTAGATAAATAGACAAATATTTCACAGCCCACAACATACACTATCTCATACTTTTTTATATAAAAGTACTTAATAGATTCATCTTTAAAACATGCATACATAGACCTAGGTATTTCTAAATTCCAACCCCATTTAAGACCAAGACTCATCAAGGCACCTTCATTTGACCTTGGCATCAAAGTAGCTCCAACTAAACTCTAGAATCACAACACACCTTCCAATAAAATAATCATTAGGGTAACTCTAACTAAACCTGATATTGGAGCAGTTACAATTGAACTCTAGAATCCCAAATATCTATCAACACATCCATCCACCATATCCCAACATCATAAACCCAATCACCACTTCAGCATAGAGCATACATCCACATGATCCTCCAAATAATAGTTTCTCAACATATGGAGAGCATAACTATGCCTTGAATCTACTTCAAGAATGTTGCTCAATCCACAAGGAGTAAACCATGGCTCTACTATCCTCAAATAATATCATATCTAGTAGGTTTCCCATACACCCCACTACCATAGCCTCCACTCCCTAGATTTTAGATCATAACTAGACTAGTATGTAGACCAAACAAGGTATCTCATATAACACAGATACCAACCTAACATGTTCAAATGCAAATTCCATATCTAATTGGAAATAGGTTTATGCACACAAATACATATTTTAACACTTAATTGGAAATAATTTATGTATATATAAACTTGGAAAATCATAAGCATCAAATACTAAATTTTTATTTTATTTACTTTTAAGTTAAACCATAAAAGAGGTACTTGGTCCTATTATTTACTATCTTTGTAATTAGCCTTTTCTTTCAAACCCTAAATCCTTCTGCACAATCCATCTTCAAATCTCCAGTTTATCCTCATTTTTTTATCTCTCATTCCTTAACCACAATAACAAACCCCCTTCTTCCTTCCTCCTACCCCCTCTTCATGCAACCACTTCTCATCCCTTCACAACCCCACCACTCCTCTTCCTTCCTATTTTTCTCCACTTGTATCTCTATAGGACTCCACTCCATTCCCCTATTTTTTCTTGCAATTCATATCCCCATTTATCACTTTTTATTTAATTGTTCAAGTACTTATTTTCTTTATTATTTGACACATGATATTATAGAGCTTAATAACCAAAAAGGACTTGATAATTTACAAGGAACAATAAGGTTTAATAACATTCATAGTAAGCATTTAATAATTATAATTATCAACAAGCACAAACAAATATTCACTTGTTTAATCATAAGTTTTTGAATCTCCCCTAATTGATGGCCTTCAACAAAACCTTCACTCATAACAGAAAATAATAACTTGTTGGAATATTTTACATTATTTGGTACATGCCAATGTACCACCTTGGGTACATCTTTAGATTAGGATTTTGTCTTAGATTAAGGTTTGAGTATTTACTTTATGCAATGTAATAAATGCACAAGTGTTAGAATGTGCAATGATGTAAATGTGCATGTAGTCCACATGTACATGAGTCATAGGATAGGAATATGAAGATTCATGGATAGGTGAAAGGCCAAGGGATATATCTCCCTATATATAGACCCCCTTGATAGAGTAAAGAAAGAGGAGACAATAGAGAGAAGCATATGGAATAGTAGAGTATAGTGATGAGAAGATACAGTAGACACAATGTGATCTTGCATGAATTTTTGGAGTCTTTGAGACCTCCATTACATTACATTGTACTATTTTTGTGAGCTTTCATTAATCGTTGTTTTCTGAGTTATTGCAGAATTTTCTCATATATTTTTCCTGCATATTATATTGTCATTATCATATAGTTAACATTGCTTGCTCATTTTAGATCTTGTGGTTGCATTTCTTTAAATATATATCATCAAAGTCTAACATAACTTCCATTTAGAATCAAGGTTGGCACAATCCATACGGTAATCAATCACTGAAAAATATTTGTTTTATTTTAATTGCAAATCAAATCCCATAATATTTAAGATAATGTTTTGACATTTCAAATATTTTAAATCATAATTAGCAAAACATTACATTAACTAAATAATCTAGTTTCAATCCAAAGTTCATAATATATACATCAACTTAGTTTTATTAATCAACTAGTGCTAAAAAATATGAAATGCTTGTATATTTGTAAAGTAATAATTTTTCCTTAGCAATAACAATTATAAATAGTAGCATCTATCAAGGGAGAGGGAAGAAAACACTATATTTGTAAAAATTTATAAGTTTTCCACGGTTCTCTTTCAATATATATATATATATATATATATATATATATATATATATTATATCAGTTTTGGAATAAGGTATTACAACATATTGTTTTAAAATCTAAAGTTGTTTCATTAAGTAAAAAGGAAATTATTTAGGTTTTTATATTTTTTAAAATATTTTTTTACAACAATTAGAATGGTTGTAATGGAGATTTAAAGTACAAAAGTAACCCTTTTGTTTAAGTAGAATGTTTACATTCACTTTGGTCATTATATATTTTTTTTGGTATGTTGGTTTTTATATTTATAAGTGGGTTTTTTAAGAGGATCCAAAAACCTTATAACATTATAGGTCGTGGCCTTTAACACCAGAGTGATCCTCCTGGGCTGTTACAGCAAAAACTTTCATAATACTTACCAAAATATCAAAGAAGGCCTCGTGGGCTACAAGGGAGTCCATCCCATATATGGAATGGTACGAGCTATAACAAAAAAATAATAGAAAAAGCCATTTCAGACCTAACACGGACATACTTAACTCAAAAACGATACACTTCCAAGGTTCCTCCGTCATGCTTCAGGTTCCTCCTAGTCCTTCTGGGCCTGCCACATCTTGTAGCGTTTTAGGATCCTTACCATCGCATTTGTGGCTACCAAGATGTTAGTTGTCATATCCAGAAGAAGCTGAGATGACAAACCTTTCACTTCACTCTTCGTATCCAAACTGATCTACTGCGGTGGGTTCTCTTTCTCGATATTGACCTTCTTCAAGCGTTGAGAGGCCCGGGCAGGAGTAGGAATATCCCCAGTCACCCCACACTTGGTTGGTCAACTACGAGAGGGCCCTTTGAAAGGAGATTGCTTATCATCTCCTGAAGAAGAGTTCTAGGATGGGTTGGGAACCCGCTCCTCATGCCCAACTGAAGGGTTAGTCAGGGCCTGGCCTGCCAGAGGCTGCACCACCTGGGGGGAGGATGGTTTGCAGAGACATGATGGTAAATCATAGCCATCAAACCCTGGTGAATGGGCATGCAAGATGACTTCCTACTCTTTTCTACAGCCAAACCCAGGGAATACTCTAGGTAATTAGGGATACAAACTTGCTTGGCATCTCTGAGGTGGTTTACAAAGCTGATATGGAAACTTCGAAGAGGTTTGTCGGGATCGTCACAGGTTATATACTACAATACAGGAATCATGGCGAGGTTCCAAGGCTCTAGAAGATTTGACCAAAATAGGGCAGACTTATCCCAACCCAAATTTCACCCTTTGTCTAGGAATTGGTCCAATTCCTCAGCCCAGTTATGGCTGTCACGTCGAATATTAGGACCAGTGGTCGGCAGACCCGTGACCTCATAGAGAAGTTCGATAGAGATTCGAAAGTGTAACCCCTGGACAATGACTTCACCTTTATTCTAGGTATCAATAAAGGCTTGGGTAATATCTTCCTCAGGTCCTTGGAATTTCTCAAGAAAAGGAACCAGACCTTTGGCCTTCATAAAGGTCAACACTTCGTTACACAAGGAGAGCTCGACTGGTTCAATGAAGGGAGTGGCCATGGTAACATAAAGGTTAGGCAGAGCCCCCAGCGAAAGGAAAGTACGACACACCAGAGACAAAGGAATGAGAACACAGACACCAACAGTGAAAAAAGACTCGATGACAAGGGTAATTAAAAGGACCCTAGCCTTAGATGCTCGATGAGGATACACGTGATGGCATGCAGAGTAGCCCATAATTGTCCAAGGTGGTAGTAAAACCAGAAATATAGTAGAGAAAAGGCTGAGATGGCACTCTTCTCACACCGTTTCCACATGTGCCCATAATCACTATGCCCATTGATGATCTCACATGCGGGTTTGTTGAAAAAGGGGAATCGAAGCCACCTCCCGATGGGCCCAGAGACCTGACCAATGAGAAGCCTCCCTTGGGCAAAAAAAATTTGCTCGAGAATGCACAAAGATTTGACAATCGAGCTTATGACAATCCCTTTCACGCCACATTTGGGGATATCATTTCTAAAAGGGCTGGGTCATCCACCGATGAACCTTGGGACACGTCCATCATTACCGCCCTTACCTAACTCAGCCTCACAAAAGCATCCAGCTATAGATAATACAGGTGGCATGGGGCGAGCTTTACCATCTCCGATCGCCATCAATTTCCTCCTAGATGGCTTCATGAACATAATCTTGGCTGGTGGCCCTCTCCACGTTCGTCGAGAAATTTTGACGCCAAATGACAAGATAGGGGGAAATAAGCCCTTTGTTTGCCATGTGGTCAGCAAGACCGTTACCCTCCCTGAAAGTGTGTCGGACATGAAAGAGGTTGCACCGTAGGAGGAGGTACCTAGCCTCAGAGATGACGTTGTCCACCTTCCAGGATGGACTTTTGGATTTAAGCATGTAATTTATAATACTTATTGAGTCCCCTTCAATCACCATAGGACTAGGATCCTTCGATATGAGCTTAATACCCCGTAGGATCCCCCTAGCTTCTACAACATGATTGATTTGGGTCCCCAAGGCTTCGCAATAGGCAAGGATTAGTCTCCCACTATGATCTCTTACAACACCGCCTACTCCCGCTAGTACTGGATTACCTTTGGCAGCTCCATAAAAATTTAGCTTTAATCACCCTCTAGGAGGCCTGACCCATCTAACCTCCTTCCTGGATAAAATTGGATCCTCCTGGTGATCAAGATCCCCATAAATATTGAAAGTCCTGAAGATATCTGCCTTAAGACCACATTTAGGAGTCAAACTGGGGATAAGCTTGGAGTTTTTTATAGTAAAGGCCATGGATCTATGGGCAATGGAGGGAGGATCCCTAGGAGGACTTCCAAACACCCAACCATTTCGCTCCAACAAAATCTACCATATGAAATGGTGAAAACAAGCAATCCATAGGAAATGAAGCTTCAGGTTCCAGAAGGGATTGGTCCATTGTAAAAAGGCCTCCTTAATAGACTTGGGAGGAATCCATTGAATGTAGAAGGTGGAAAGAATGATGCCAATGACAGAAATGGTGAAGGAGCAATGCAATAAAAGGTGGTCAGAAGACTCATAGGCTAACTTACACATGTAGCACCTATTTGGGATGGTGAAGCCCCTTTTATGGAGGTTATCAATAGTGAGGGCTTTGTTTTGGAAAGTGATCCAAGAGAAAAAAAATTACCTTGGGGATCAAATGTTTTATCCAGACCAGCTTGTAGGGGAAATCTGTCATAGGACCAACACGCAGGAAGTCGTAAGCAAACTTGACCAAGAAATATCTGTTATTCGTTCCTCTCTAAATCATATGGTCAGGTCCTCCATTGGAAGGGATGATAGTTGCTTAGAGGAGAGAGGAGAGATTTGGGACCTCCTCAATATGCCCACCCACATCGATGTTCCTCCACTGCGAGGATCCGTTCCTCCAAACAATGTAGTCAGCCACCTTTTGCTCATAATTGGGATCCCTTTGGGCTCTAAGACGTCCCAGATCTGCCTGCTGGATGAGAGGGTCCTCCAAGATCCATCTATCCTTCCAAAAATTTATACTCTAACCATATCTAATGATCCACCTGCCACTGTCCATAATCAGCTATCGCGTTTGTATTATGGCCTTCTAAAAAGCTGACCCTCCCATGGGAATACTATCATCAAGGAGAGAAAGGTTGGTTAGGTATTTCTTGTTGATAATTTTGATCCAATATGCCATGTCATTAGTCATGATCCTCCAAGCATGCTTGGAAACCAGCACGAGGTTCATCGTCCCCATCCTTCTTAGGCCAAGACCACCTTGTTTTTTGCTTTTGCACATTGTTTCCCAGGCCACCAGGGGGATTTTGAACTTGTCGTCATTTCCTAACCATAGAAACGTCCTCTGAATCTGCTCAATCTTACGATGGACTAAGGCTGGCAACCTAAAAACATACATGAAATAGGTCGAAATTCCTTGGAGGCAAGCCTTGGTGAGGGTAACCTTACCAGCTTTGGACAAAAACTTACCTTTCCAGGTGGATAATTTTTTATGGATGCATTCCATCACCATGTTCCACATACCCTCCTTGGTCCTACCACAAAACAGGGGAAGGCTGAGATAGGTTGTAGGAAGATAATCGATAGAGCAAGCCAGGATCTTAGCTATCTGAACCTGGTGCCTCATTGGGGTTTTTATGAAGAAAATTGTACTTTTAATGTAGTTCACCTTCTGACCGATCGCTCGTTCATAGAGGGAGAGGATCCTCTTGATGTATCTAGCTTGAGCTACTGAAGCACTGGTGGACAGGAGAGTATCATCCATGAACTGCTGGTGGGTAATCACTTCAATCCTCGAAGCGAGGAGGATGCCAGTTACCTTTCGTCGTCGAAGCGCCTCCTTGAGAGCTCTCCCTAAGGCCTCTACCAGAATGATGAAAAGAGTAGGGGACAAAGGGTCTCCTTGACGAAGGCCCCTGTCACTTTGGAAATATCTGGCTGGGGATCCATTAACTAGGATGAAGAAGTAGGGGTGGAGATGCAGTTGTGGATGAGGTCAACCTAGAGAGGGTGAAAACCAAACTTCAAGATAATCGCATAGAGGAACTCTCTATCCACTCTATCAAAGGCTTTATTCATATCGAGCTTGAGGAACAAGGCAACCTTTTTAGCCATGGATGCTGAGTGAAGGGTCTCATGAATCGTAATAACCCCATCTAGGATGTTCTTACCTTTCACCGAACTGCCTTAGCATGGATCAATGAGAAGAGGGAGGATGGGCTTAAACCTATTAGCCATGGCCTTAGTCAGAACTTTGCAGAAAACATTACAGAGGCTTATGGGTCTGTAGTAAGAAAAGATTCTACAAACGAAGGATTTTGGAATGAGATCCAGAAAGGTGGAATTGAAACTGCGATGGATAACTCTAGCAAATTTAATCTCACTAATGGCTTTACACACGTCCTCCCCTACTACATCCCACATGGTTTGGTAAAAATAAGGTGGAAACCCATCCGGCCCCTGGTCTTTTTCAGGTTACATGGAGAAGAGGGCTTCCTTAATCTCCTTAGAGGAGAAATGTTCCATGAGTTTGGTATTAGCCTCTTGAGAGACACTGCTTGGAATGTTTGCCAGGAGCTCAGCTTGGGCTAGTCGATCACTCTCGAGAGGGTTTCCCAGTAACTCTTGGAAGAAAGTCATCGCCTCGGCCCTTATCTCTACAATGTCCTTTGTGGTGGATCCATTACTGCAGTCAACCTCTCTAATTTTGTTGGATCCTCTATGTTGCATGGTGGAGGTGTGGAAGAATCTAGTGTTAGATTCATCTTCCTTTATCCAAATATCCCTGGACTTCTACCTCCAGAAGGTTTCTTCCCTTGCAATGATATTATGATACTCTGCCATGATGTTCCTCTCTTCTTCTCTGGTGGCCACACAATGATCTCTAGCTTCGATTCTTTTTTCTATCTCTTGAAGACATTTTGAGATGGATTTTTTGCATTCAAAGATGTTTTCGAAGACTTCTTTGTTCCAGATTTTCAATTTTTCTTTTACTATCTTGAGCTTTTGAGCAACCTGCAGTGACGTTGATCCCTCACCCTTCTGTTGCTACCACCAGGAAGTGACTTGACCTTTGAAATCCTTGTGGAGGATCCACATGGATTCGAACCTGAAGGGGGTTTTGAAAGAGGGAGTCTTATCTGATTTGAGGATGATGGGGTTGTGATCCGATCTAATCCTAGGCAAGGCACACATCGTTGCATCTCCAAAAAAGGGAATAGCTTCTTGAGAAATGAAAAATCTATCTAGCTTCACCTGAATGAGCCCGTTGCCAATCCTCCTGGTGCTCCAAGTGAAAGAGGACCCTTTGAGCTTGATGTCCATGAGTTCGTTGGTGTTAACAAAGTTCTTGAAATCATCCATGCTTTTATTGCATATATCTAATACTCCTTTATTTTCAGATGGGTGCAAAGGACAGTTGAAATCCTCGCCAATAATCCATGGAATGGTGCTAAAATTACCCCTCATTTGAGTTACAGTTTCCCACATCTCAGCTCGCTCTACAGGAGAGTTTGGAGTGTAGATGTTGGAGAGGATCCACGACTAATTGCTAGTCTTAGAGGAATAAAATGTTAAGGATTCTGTTTGAGGAAGACAATAATCTTCCTTCAACTAGGGTAGGATCCCAAAGGCACATGAGCCCACCTGATGTACCTTGAGCAGGACTGAAGAGAGCCTCCCCTTTGGCCCAAATGGCCTTAACTGTCTTCTTAGATAAGAACTCGTCACTTTTGGTTTCTTGAATGACAAAAATGGAGGGATTTGTCCTTTTCCTTAGGTCAACAGCCACCCTATGTTTGGTTGCTCCGTTAAGTCCTCTCACATTCCATGAGAGGACTTTCATCTCAAAGGTTTAGGGTTTTTATTGCCTCCCTTCGCTATCTGGAAGGGGGGTTTGGATCCTTTTTTATCATCCTTCTGAGTGTCAGACTCATCAGAAAACATTCTTAGCTGAGTTCCATTGGCGATATTCTCCATCGCTTCCTTGTTTCTCTGATCATTGCCAGAGAGTCTTCCTCTTTTTCATTCACTTCCATAGTCGATAGCTTACTTTTTGCTTATGGTGTTCCTAGGGCTTAGTCACCCAGATAGAGAAAGACCTCCTTTTTTAGACATTGGAGATAAGGATGGCTCACCCCTCTCCACGCGGGGTGGGGATTTCCTATTGCCTGCAAGATATTCCTCCAAGACGGAGTTCGAGGCACCAAAATTGGGGAAGGTGTGAACCTGAGTAACAATATCCTCTACAGGAGAACCGGTTTGAGGTGAGGATTTTGAGAGAACCTCTTGCTACTTTTGTATCAGTGAAATAACTCCTTCTTCTTCATAATCCTGCTCAGGCTGAGCCAAAAGTTCTTCTAGGTCCTCCTCTTGGACTGCCTGAAGGGTAGGGTTTTGCATGATGTACCTAGGACCCATCGATGGCTGCTTGTTGAGTGAAGGTTTCCCTTGGTTCCACTATAGTCCTTTATTCTATCCTTTCACTATTAGATTTAGAGCCTTCAAGGTCGGACATTGGGTCTGGAGGTGTCCCTGAGTGCGGTAATGAGTACAGAACATCGACTTGTTCTCATACTCAATAACTTGCCTCGTTATAAGGGTTGATCCTCTGTACAAATTAATGGTAGTAGGGAGCTCGATGTCTATGTTGGTGGATACGTAGAACCTGTCTTGGACCATCCTAGAACAAAATTTGGTGGATGAATCAATGGCAACCAACTCCCCAATGGAGCAGGCTATCCCTTTAATGACATTCTCATGCCAGCATTGGAAAGGAAGGTTCGAAAGCCTTACCCAGATCAAAGCTATATTTATGTTTTGGGTCTCTGGGTTGAAATCCTCTCCCCATATCTGGAGAAAAAAAGCTTTTGCACCATAGAAACCAGGGTCCCCCAGCCAAAATGTTGCAAAAATCCTCTTGAGTGTTAAGTCGGATAGCAAAAAACCCCTGAGAGAGTGCCATAATATCCATGTTGTCATTGGTTCTCCATTTACCAAAGGCTCATTTTTGGATGATCTCCATTTATGGTCGCCCTCCTAGGAACTTGCCAATCAGAGTAAACTTTTCGAGCTCTAGGAAACTCTCCATGAGGTCTTCAGGGATGACAAGGTCTTCACTTGAAGGGATAATCTCTGGTTGAGGTGACTTTCTAGGGTTCCTGGCCTCATCGCATGAGCATAGGAACCTTTCAGGGTTGCGATTCTAAAGAAACCCCTTTGTTGAGAGGATCTTTCCCTTGCCCACTACACCCACCCTCCTCAGCCCCTACAGCGTCAGAGTCTACCTCACCCGCACTGGTTCCACCTAAGCCCTCACCCATCACAATCACCTTCGTCCTACCGCCTCCTGTCGCTCGCTTACCCGCTTCTCGCTTCCCATCCTCGCCTGCCTTCCCGCCTCCAATCCTTCTTCCCCAAACCGTCGTGCACCTGGGTCATTATATATTTATTGTAGCACACATATTGTCTTTATTTAGATGAACTTTATTTGTGAAGAACCATAGTTGGATCTTGTTGTTGCTATATAAATTTTACTAGAAAAAAAACACTTTATGGTCCTACTAGAGCCACCTATTAGTTTTTAAATTATATGATTAATTACCAAAACAAAATAGGTTTAAAGAATTATTTTTGTATAATTTTGTGTTTTGCATATATGGATTGATTTGTTGGTGACTTCTTGAAATATGATGGCTACATTATTTTTATTCTTTGAAAGGAAGTTGCAATCCTAACCATAGGACTTAATTGGAATCCTTTAGAAATCATGAACATCAACGAGTATGATTGTTCTTATATTGTTTGAATATATTGTTGAAGTCATGGTTGTATGATGAGTGAATAAATAAGGGAAACCTTCCTATAGTTGATACTTTTTGGACCTATGCATAATGGTTATAGCATTATATCATAGAAATTTGAAAACTTAGAATTATGTGAGTTTATTAATAATATAAAAGAGAGGGAAGATGATTACAAACGTTTTTTTTACTATAGGCCTCAAAAGGATGAATATAGGGGTAGGTATGTTATTTAATAGTGATATTTACCTTAAAAATAAAAAATTAACTATACCCTGAGGTACTAGTCAGGTAGATTGTATTTAAATGCTTAGCTAGGATATGATTAAATTAATAATTATGTTCATTTGACTCCACAATTTTATGTTGGCTTCATTTAGATGGAATAAAATCCTTAAGTGTGATGTTGCAAGATTTAATAGTGAATTCATATAGATATAGTAACACTTTCATAATGTTCTATTTCTATCATATCAACATCTTGTATTTGCCTTCCTCATAAAAGGGTCGATTCTTTCAAGTAGGAAGAAAAGCCAAGGAATTTGTAGCAATCCAATTCAACCAATCCCAGAGAGTGTATATTTTTATTTTTATAGGTAAGGTTCACAAAGATGTTTTCATACTCTTTTCATTATAAACAATGCATCATTGTATTTGAGATATTATTGTTGTAGATTACTTAAGTGGACATGATAGGCCAACATCCCATGATTATGGGGTTCACTCTTCTAAACCTCCATGGTTAGAATATATGCCTTCAATGGTTCCCCCACATTTCTTTCACTCTCCCCGAGTAAAAGACAATATGACCACAACATAGGGATTATCCCTTTTTAGTCCATCAAAAAGGGGACACCATTTTCCATCCCCCTACATAAGTCCATCTATGTAAGGTGTTTTAGCGTAATGCCTTAAAGCATAGTTATCACACCTTTGTAGTGGAATAACTTGTGCTTTAGTGCATAGTTACCACACCTTTATGATGAGATAACTAAGGCTATTATCACTCTACGTGATAATTAACATGGTCACCCGATCCTTCATGTTCAAGGTGCCATCACTTGTATTATTTGTGAATGGATTCCTGTCCTTCACGGTAGGAATAATAGTCCAAGCCTTACTACTTAGGAATCTTCCCAAAGACTCCTTGCTTGGGGGTACACTTGAGCCTTACCATTCCAGATGTAACTATCACAATAAACCTAGGTGTTACCTTCATGTAACTTTCCCTGGTCCTAGGAACAACTTGAATTTAGGGTTATAATAAATATTTTAAGTTTCACCCAAAGAAATTGCCTCCTCATAAACCCAAGATCCAAAGAATAAAGAACCTTGATCTCTCTCCTTTAAACAATTATGTAATATGCTAAACATGTTTAATTGGAAGTTAAAGAATAAAGATAAATAGAACTCTTCTATTTCTTTTAGCAATACATAAAGCATTTCAAGGTAAAAATAAACTTTATCTCAAAACATTAAAGTCTTTAACATAATAAACATTTACCATAAGCTTCCAAATTACTACCATAAGCAAATGCAATATCCATTACACCATTTCACAAGCATATTCTATTTTAATGTCATACATTTCATGATTCTAATTGCATGGATAATTACACAATGATGTATTCCTTTTTATCATTCATTTAAGGGATGTGCAAAAGGACATCTATAATTTAAAATCATGGATTAGTGCACCATATCCTTATTTTAAAAATGAGACTCCATATTAAATATGGCTTTACCCAATATCCATATTCCACTAATATACTTTCCATATTCGCATAACCCATGGTTATCAATAAATTTGAAGTAGCAACTTCTATACAAGAAAGTCATCACATTTCCAATACATAATATGAAAACTAAAATTCCCTTGGTCTCAAATTTAGTCCTTCCTTTTTCTCCAACACATAATGATGAAGGTGTAAGGGATCACGACAACTATTTCTCATGTAAATGCAACTTAATATACATAGAATTGTAAAGAGTTTTCCAAGTATGCAACCTATGTATATGCCATAAGAAATATCTAGAATGCACCCATGCATTTAACACACAATTTCATACAACAAAAACATGAGAGAATCCCATACTTCTCTCAAGAGTGGATTCCCCATCCATTCTTCCATAATAGAAAACTTCCTTTCTTTTAAACTTTTTAAATATAAATATTTCTCATTACTTGTTGAAATCAAGAATTATTTCCAAATCAACATCTAGACTATCATTTTACCATATTCAAAAAACAAACATTTATTTATCTTGAATAGAATACTAAGATATAATAAACCATTTTTTGATAGACTTTCCAAGCTAGTAAATATGTATTCAAATCAAATATTCTATATATTTCCCCTTTCTTTAAAATATAACAAGAATATCCATATGGTTATTCTGATTTATACTCAAAGATATTCTATTGTCCAAGTAAAACATTCAAAAACAACAAGATAGCGTAGACTATATCATAGGCTGCATTGGTCTAAAAAGAGATACAACATTAAAATGGTCTTTAGAACATTGGGCAATGGTTCTTGAAATACAGTGGATAAAATACCTAGAATTCCAACAACTTAACAACACTACAATCCCAAATAAGATTTATTCTACCATTCCGATAATGCAATCTAATCAACCATCCCAATAATAAAATTTATTTGACAAGGGCTGGTAAGTTCATTTAATTCAAAGTGGAGTCTTTCCACTCTTGCACAATCAATGAAACTAATTGTCCATTTCTAATACCATTTGGAGAAAGTAATAGATATTTTAGTCGGGCATACAGGTGGACAAATTTCAAATAAGGACCAAATGCTTGAGATGTAAGCTTCATCCAACACTCTAGAATTTACCCTACATAGTTACAGAAAGCTTTTGAAAAATAAAACTTGCTTGGAAAATGAAGCTAGAAACATTTTATTTCTTTTTAAAAGACAGGTATTATATTTTTAAATAAATGATCACCTGGTTCTATTCTCTTTAAAGAAAATACACAACATCTTACAATCTAGTTTCACTCCAGTTGTAAATTATCACAATGTTTAATCGTTTACTATATAATAACTATGTTTTCCAGCAACTATAGTTTAATTATACGTTCAATACTTTTGCAAAATCCAAAGGAGACATGAAGAAATCCAACCTGTATGTGTGTCAAGTAAAGGTATGAACCAAAGTTTAGTCTTCCTCAAGCTTAACACCTAAGATCCCCTTCCTTGGCTATCTTTTTCCAATATTTTTCCTCTATTCTCGTCTCTGCCATCCTATTCTTTTCTTCCCTAAAAACCCTTTCAAGAAGAAGGAGGGGCATTAATTGTTTCCCCAACTTCCTTCTTGCCGCATAGGGGAGAATGTTTAAAACCAATGGTCCATATTTTAAATTATATATATATATATATATATATATATATATATATATATATATATATATATATATATATATATATATTTTTTTTTTTTTAAGCAAAAAACCCCTTGTGGGGCCGCCTTGGTCTGAGAGACCATGAACAAGGGGTTCTACACCGTCAAAGTCACCCGGGAGTCGCACCCGACCCTGCCCGCACCAACATTATCAATTGGATTTTGGATACCCAATTCAGCTTTTTGGTAGGGTGGAGTTTTGAACCTGGTACCTCCTTTGGAGGATTGCCCTCTCCTCTCCAACTCCCCTACAACACCTAGGTATATTTTAAATTATATGCTCCCCATGAAATGAAATGGAAATACCTTTAATGTTTTATAATATATATGAATAAAATACATTCATTAATGGTTTCCTTTACTAACTTTATAATGCTAACATAAAGTATTAGGAAACAAATAAGGTAATTAAATTTATTTTTTCTTCTAAATTAAATTAAATCAAATATCAAAAACCAATATTAATTATTAGCTTTTATACAAGGCATTTTAGCTATTAATAAAACCTCCATATCTATCAATACCTTCCTGGGTGGATCCTTTGCCAGAGCTATTTCATAAACACATGCATTATCAACAAATGCTTATTCAATCAACTCATTGTATTATACTACCTTTTTTCCTTGAGTAGCAAGTTTATTTTTATTTTTATGATTGCCACGTCATCTCTTGTCTACTACGGGCGACTCCCTTGCTCAAGCAATTTTCTAGTCGGTGGTATAAAAAATAAATCACACAATTATGCAAATGCAACCTATATGAGGATACCATTTTTACCCTAGAGTTGTCATAGAGTATATCATCTGCCATCATTTTCCTTTTCAGTCTCTCAATTTCAATGGTTGTCCCATATCAATCCACCTACGAGAGTACCTAGTCCTGCAACCATACACATCATTAGCAGTACCATATTCTAGCATAGTCAAAACATAAAATGCAACTATCCACTTATCATGATAAAAATAATATTAAGGATTGAAACAACACATCAATACATAATCAACATCAATGATAAGTTCTGCCAAGGAGGGTCATGACAGAATCCCTATAGATTCTATTGTTGGGCAGTAAATCAATTTAATGATACTCTTTCTACTTGTGGTTTTTGCAAACTCAGGTACACGACTCATTTGGACATCTTAGATGGAAACATGCATAGAAAGTGTACAATTCAAGTGTGATGATCAAAGAATTATAAATTCCATGAGTAGAGATGCTCCAATTTATTTAACAACAAAGTGGCTGATCATGTCAATAGTAAACTTCTAAAATATATTTCTTATGTAAATTATGATGATGTACTACATTTTAGTTGATCTCATATGAGTAATGTATCTATATATGGAAGTCTTCTTTGATCTTCAAGATTTATACACTTGATTAGTTTGAAAGATTATATTCACACCTTCAGAAAAGTTCAAATGGTATAGCAACAATAATGGGACGAGTTTTGAAACCTCATAATGAGTAGGAATCAAACACGTTATTTGTGAAGATATGTAGTCAAGACTTCTATGTGATAGTCCATGTAGATATTATACATGAATATGTATGTGTATAATGTATGTATGTTGTGTATTATATTGTAGCTGAACCTTTTATGAGTTGGATGACTTATGTATAATCTATTTAATTTGTATTTGAGATTAATTCTAAAAATGTTAGATTTGTGAGCAATAAAAGTTATATTTCTTGGAATGAGTAGTTTATTACTTCATCATATTTCAGCTAAGTAACATGAGTTATTTAAGGGTCTATGAGTTGACTATTACATACTTTAATATTTCTTATGAAATTAGTTTGTTGTATTTAATATGTATTACTGGCATGAGCCTATTTGTAGTCAATAGATCAATCCAAATATAAGATAGAAATTGTAAACTCTTTCTATGATGTAAAGAAATGAATGGGTTTTTGTTATTCCATTCTTAAATTCCTTTAGATATTGAGATCTTATTGTTGATTGAGTTAACATGTTTGATAAAAAACTAAGTATGGATAGTTTTGCAGTACATATGGTTGATTCCTTCATATTAGATGATGTTCTTTTGCACATAAGTGGAAAATATTCTTTTGATAACGAAATAGAGCATTGATCATATAACAAATATTTTCTAGAGCAAATAATGACTTGTAGACGAGGACAAAGTGAAACTCTATTATCTAAAATAATAATATTGTTATTTTTGTATTGATATTAAGTCTTAGATTAAGTGAGGAAGTAAACTCCTCTTACTATACCTGAAATATGTAAAAATATTAAGAAGAATCCTTGTAGAAATTATTTTGAATTAACCTTGTATTTTTGGATGGACTCAAATCCACTAAGTGTTAAATGAACTTGTAAATACTTATGTAAGCTCTGTTTTGGTTTATAGGTTTTAATGATGTAAATGAAAGGTTGAGATAAATATACAACCTCAACTAGATATGATAACTAGTTGGAAGACCTAAATTGAATTATTCATAACTATGATGTCATATGAGATAGAACTAAGATCTTGCTTTTATTAGGGTGAACACTATTAAGAGAAAAAATCAACTTAGCCTTTAAAAGGATGTCATAAGTCTTAATAGATAGACAATAAAGCATGTTCATATCATTACATAGATGGGTATCTTTATAACTAGTAATTTTGACATGCCTAAAGACTAGTATGACCAATATAGTTGAATATAATGTATTCAAGCTATATGTGATAATGAAGTGAATATGACATTGATAAATATTAGCAATTAGACGTATTATTATTATTATTGAAGATGAGCATGAATTAAAAAAATGATGTTTTAACCAACCCTATTATGGAGGATTATCATTATTATAGGTGTCCTTGAAGGCCACCATTAAAGGTCTTTAAAATATTACTTAATAGCAAATAAATTTTATGTCTTTTCTTTAAAAAATTGCTACAAATATCAATTGTGAATTTGTCCAATGGATTAATATACGAAAATAAAAAGCTTTAGATATGGCTCAACTAGTACTACCACCATTTCTTTGGTAAATTTTCATTAAAATGTTGTAATATCTAAATATTTGGCCTCAAAACCTTTATAATGAAGATATATATTAAAAAAAAACATTTTAAAAATATTTCTTTCAAAATGAAATTATACCCTATAAAACTAATATGATCCAATCAGTATAAATATATAATAAATAAATAAATTTTAATTTTAAAAAAAATATATAATTAAAATATATAATAAAACTAAAAATAAATAAATAAATATTTTTATTAATTGATTTGGTACGTTCAACGGGCTGGCCATCCCCATCCCACTATGACCTCTCATAACGAAGAGTTGAGCTTATCAATACGAAATCTAATACAACCACACATATGTCTTATTTTAAACCTTAAACCTTCCAAAAAAAAAGAACCAAAACCTTATTACACTAACCCTCAACTAAAAAATAACATTTTACATTATTTATTATTATTATTTAATTATTTTTTTAAAGATACATACACTATTTTTAATAACTATTTGGCTTTGGTTGACACACAAAATTTCTATTAAGATTCCTAATACTTTATTATTAATTGAGGAGAAATACTAACACTAACACTAATCCCTACGGGCATTTCCTTTACCATACACAATGCTACACTTTATTTTCATGTCAAAATATTATAATTATAAAATATATAAATAAGTTGACTTGGTTCTAAAATCATATCCTTAGTTAAGCTTATTTTAAAAATATTGAACATTACCTCTAGTTTAGTGTACTAATGCTAATGCTCTAATAGCTTCTTAGGCTGATTAATTACGCTGACGTTTACTCGAGTTAAATAAAAACTAAAATATTGATCTTGACATTAACCTTTTGGAGGCAACTAGCCAATGTTAATGTTTGACTATTAACCTTCGGAACCGAAGGGTGGAATTGATTCTGGTGTCAGACACCATTAAGCTTTGGAAGCATTTCCAATAAGCTTCCAGTAGTCTCTAATTTGTGTGAGTCAGCTTAATTTTATCTTAAGGTAAGCTTTGGAAGCATTTTCAATGAGCTTCTAATAGGTGTGAGTGATTATGTGTTTTCTTGATACGTTAAAACTAACTTTATTTATTTTATAATTTTTTTCATAATAAATAAGAAACTATATTGTTTCTTAAAACTTTATTTTTTTATTATAAAATTTGACGTCCACTTTGTTGACCGTGCCATTATTTTTAAACTGACAACGACACCCAAGTGGAGGTGCTGCATGTGCGGCAAGGAAGATGGATCGAAGACGTTAAAGTAACGTATTAATACGTAGTAAATATCAAAAGGACAAAATCATAATTTTACTGTTTATAATAAATAAAAATAAATTATAAATTTATAATATAAAAATATATTTTATTTGAAATTTATGATATAAAATTTTACGTCAGATTACAAAATCATAGCCATATAAATCAAGGTGAACAAAGTTAAATTTTAGCTTTATATTGTTGACCCAATCAATTATTTAATTAAATTTAAAAGTTACTTGTACTCTTTGACTTTTACTGAAAAGAGGGAAATTCAGATCATCTGGGATAGCCAACAACGCCCATAACTTAATTCACCCCGAAGTCATTAAATAGTAAATATACGTGCACAGCAAATAACATCGAAATAATCCCAAACCTGCAAAAAAAAAAAAAACTCATTTATGGAGATCCGTGTGGTGTAGGTCAATTGTCATTTCTATTATTTTTGAAAGAGACATAATTATATATATATACCATGGCGCCCTATGACGTCTGGTTCACGGTTACTCCGCTTTTACTTTTGACAGTTTCGGTTTTAAGACGGCCGAAGCAACTTCAAGAGATTCATTTAAGCCGTTTATTGCGGCTGACAAACCGCAAGCGGCCACCTTCACATTTCACTTGGACACAAATCGAAGCTCCTCTATATGTCAACCATATGTCCGACCTCCATTAACATCCGCAGTAAAGGAGCCCAACGGATTTCTCTTGTCCATTCATCACAAAGCGGCCATGAGCCTAACCTCAAACAGTTGCAGCGATAAGCTCTTGGGATCTAGAATAGATCGGATACGCTATAAATGGTAAACACCAGATGTTTAAGTGAAAAAGTGGTAAATTGGAATAGAGATTTTTATAAGAAAAAAATTATGCTTTTTACAGCATGTATGGACAGAGGACATCTATTTCCTCTAGTTGCAACCCACCGGGCTTCAGTTCTTATTCTGCGAAATTGGGGAGCGAAAGCGAACAGATCAGTCCAAGCGTGGTGGTGATCATCATAATATTGACGGCGATTTTTTTTGTGTCAGGATGCCTGCATTTTTTGATCAGGTATTTCGCCCGAGTGCGAAATGGATCTGAGGAGGGCGACGGCGACGGCAATGGAGCGGTTTCTTTGGGGAACAACGGTATGGAAGGGCAGCTGCAGCAGCTGTTTCATCTTCACGACTCGGGGGTGGAGCAGGCCTTGATAGATACGATGCCCGTCTTTTTGTATAAGGCCGTGAAGGGCCTCAGAGATGGCTCCGACTGTCCTGTTTGTCTCTCTGAGTTTCAGCCAGATGATAAGCTGCGATTGCTTCCCAACTGTAGCCATGCATTCCATGTTGATTGTATTGACGGCTGGCTTTTAACCCATTCAACTTGCCCTCTCTGCAGAGGGAGCCTCTTGCAATACTTCTCTAATCTTAGTCTTAGTCTTCCCTCTTCTGGGCCAGACCTCGGGTTCGAATCCGGAGAAGAGAGCAGAGATCTCACCGACAGAGAAGAAGTAGAAGATCATCAGATTCAATTCTCCCAAGTCACCGGAACGGATGAGCCTCGGTTGCTTCAGAAAGATCCCTGTTTTGCTTTTGCTTGCAAGATTCTCAGCGAAAACAATGATAATAATGATGGAGGTTCTGGGGTTATGATCATGCCTATAAAGCTGGGTAAGTTTAGGACTATTGATAATAGTAATAATGACAGTGAAGGAGGCAGTAGCAGCAGTAACATTCGTAGATCATATTCGATGGGATCATACGAGTATGTAATAGATCCTTCAAGCCTGCAGGTATTCATATCGCTCACACCCTATTCGAGAAAGAAGGGGAGGGAGAAGAAGCTATCGTTGACGCCCGGGCATAAGCCTGCATTCTCCGAGTGCATAGCAGAGAATATGGAGATAAGCTACCCACCGCCTACTCCTTATGAGGATTTTGTTTCTGAGAGCAGGAAGCTGATTAAAGCCAGTGACTCTCATAGGTGGAAAAAGAGGGATGAAGTGTTTGTGGATATAGACTCGCAGGTGGATAACAAATTAGTTTCTTCTTCCAGGAGAGCCTTCTCTTTCAGAATAGGCATGTTGGATGAGACAAACAATGGGCAAATGGGTGGAAATAGACGTTCTTTGTCAGAGACACAAGTGTTTGCCGTCAACTCTCCACCATGGGAATCCAAGTCAAGTGAAGGCGAAGTGGTGCCTCAGAGATCATGTGAGCATAGCAGCAGCAGCAGCACTTCTTTTGCTAGGAGGACTATAAATTGGTTGGTCGGTAATGTAGATAGATAGATATCTACATCAAACGAAATGAAAAACCAAATGAGTTTCCTGCATCTCTTCTTTTTTTTCCTCCAAATTTTGTAACACCATCCGGGCAACCTCTGACAATTTCTCTGTTTGTTTTGTCTCTCTTATTACTGATTATAAAAATATTCCTCATGTGACTGGTAAATTTCATTTATCTTATATTTTCAGGTCAGTGTAAGACTGCATGACACCATGGTTCTTCGGCAATGGAGTTGATATTATAAAGCTATTCTAGTTGGCAGATAGATTTTGTAAGAGAGTTAATTATTGGTCTGGAGTTAGAATTCAAAAATAAAGTCTATGGAAAGTGTGATTTAACCAATGGGTGCTGGTTGGCTTTATCTTTTCTAAATATTTTGTCTACTTGTGTTATTTTTTTCAGTTTGTGAACAGATAATATTTGGACTCGTTGTGTTATTTTTTTCAGTTTGTGAACAGATAATATTTGGACTCGTTGTAATTGTAATTTTGTCGACGGGTCAATAATAATTTTTTTTAACTATAAAAATTGTTTTGGAAACTTAAATGTATGTAAGAAAATGGAAATATAACTAAGACAGAATTAAATAAATGATCCTTCTTTTCATTAGAATGTAATTTTGTCGACGGGTCAATAATAATTTTTTTAACTATAAAAATTGTTTTGGAAACTTAAATGTATGTAAGAAAATGGAAATATAACTAAGACAGAATTAAATAAATGATCCTTCTTTTCATTAGAATTTGGGTTTCCTTAGCTTGAATGTCCCGACGAGAACTACGTGAATGCATGTTCATCGCCCGACATTTCGTTGTCTAGATGCTGTTTGCGTTTTTGGTTTTCCACGTAAGGCAATCCACTTGTTTAAGAAAAATTAAAGGTATAACGTTATTTCAGATAACCACAAAGCTCGATATAACTTTGTTCGGTTTCTTTAACTTCATTTAAAAACTCCTTGGACCTATATTTCTAACAGGAAGGAAAGAAGTGAAGTTCCATGAGTTAATCCTCGACTCGGTTAAAAATCTTTGTTTGGTTCAAAAAGTCATGCACATTATAGGCTCAAGAGGACTCTCGTGCGGTTACTTTTAGTTTATTTTGTTTTAAAACCGATCTTATTTATATTACATTATTATTATATAATGTATTATAATAAAGTTTAAAATATTATTATATATTGTTTGGCAAGATTTGAATTTTGATCTCCTTTTTAAATATTAAGGAATCCAATCGGTTGAGCTAATGCCACTTGATTCAATGAGTTACACAGGGTTTCTATAAGGGGTCCTAGTCCCCTCATACTCACTTGATTCAATGAGTTTACACAAGGTTTTTATCAGGGGTCCTCTCATACTCACTTTAATTCAATGAGTTTTTTACTTTTTTTTCGATTACACAGGAGAGTTGGTCACAACCACACTATTACCACACTATTTTTAGTAAGTGACAAGCCTAGGGTTCAAACCACAAGGGTTGCTTCCACCAAACCTATTCCGCTTTGTTATTGTTGACTAGACGTGAAGGGGACCATCGGGTGCTCGGGATTCGTATTGTCATCGTTGGTTTGGCACGCACTCAAAGGATTCAGATCAGACTACTACCTTTGCTTACAGGTTGCCCACGAGCTTTGAACCTAGGTGTTTTCTTGGTAAGTGTCTGGTCAAACAAGCACTTTGATTCAATGAGTTTACACAGGGTTTTTATAAAGAATCTCGGTCTCCTCATTTTGAATGGGGTTTGATTACTTTTATTCTAGTTAATATTTATATCATTTACAATTATTTGGTTGTAACTGCAATGTAGATTCATTGAAATAAATTTATTTTTAAAAATAAAATGAAATAAAATAATTTTAATTATGTCCATGAGACCAAAACAGTCTATGGGACCAAGAGCTTTAATACAAGATGGGGTATGATGTACAACCCTACTTTTGAATTCAAACCTTGGATCTCCTATTCAGAGTTCCAAAGTTTAACAACATCCAAGAAAGAAAATTGTTCAACAAAGTAAAAAGCTCAACATCCTCTTATCATCTTTTGGAGTGTGTTTCTTTTGTTGTTGATTTTGATGAGAAGTTTTCTTTTTTTTTTCTATTTTCAATTCTTCAAAATTTCAATTAGTGAGTTTAATTTTAGAGTGTCCTCATATGCAATCCTGATGTCCTTGTAGGCTTCACATTCCATGACAAAATGTTTTTTGGTCTCCACTACTCTTGCTATGCAAAAGATACATTCGTTCTGACCATGCCTCTTGAGGAATTGTCCATCTCCTAGTTTCGCATATGAGATGGTGTGAACTAGATCTTAGTTGGGCTATAAGCATTTTTTTCTTTCCATTTGATCTTTGCATCTATGTACTTCTTTTGGTTGTGTTCATAGTTTGGGTTGAACTCGTTGATGTATAACTATTTTTCCTTCCTAAATTTTCAGTCCACATGACAAGTCTAAATTTTTCCCTCACATATTGTTTAATTTCTTTGTTGGAGTTTGGGACCTCATGAAATTTAATGCTCCATTTGTCCATCCATTTGTTGTTTTGTTTCATCCATGTGTCTTTTCTTCTATTCAGTGTTTCTTTGATTACTTGTTTTGGCAACCTGCTATCTTCCATTCTTTGTATTTTCTTTAGGTACCCCAATAGCCTTATCATAGCTTCTGCTTCTAGTGGAAAAGTCCCTGTTTCAGCAAGTAAAATCTCATATGGGACTGATGCTTTAATTCTGAAATTATTTGTAATTAGTCGCTTTTGAATTCTTTCTATTTGTCTCCATTTAAAATTTGATGTATTACTAGCCCACACCTCACACCCATATAGCACCACTAGAATAACTAATAACCCAAAAAGGACCCTAATGGTTTTCCAATCCCACAACTCTGCTTTTCTACCCCTATTTAGCAATGAGTAGAGTGCCCTCCATCTTACTTGTATTCGTTTCATCCTACATATTCCCCAATTGAGTTTGCTTTGAAAATCTAACCCAAGGTATTTGTATTCTATTACTACCTCTAAAGGATTTCCTTCAAATAAAATATATGGTTGTTTTTGCTCTCTTCGAGTAGAGAAGACCATAATTTTAGTCTTGCTAGTGTTTACCTACATCCCAACTTCTTTACAAAAATGCTCTAAAGCTTTTAGATGTTCTTTTAAACTTTCAAGTGTCTTGCCAATCAAGATGAGGTCATCAACATAGAGAAGAAGTTTCACTACATAATTAGCCAATTGTATTCCCTCTCCTCCCATCCTTTCTACCCATTCCTCCAATTTGTCAATGTAAAGGCCAAATAAAGTAGGTGATAATGGACAACCTTATTTCACCTTGATATCACTCCCAAAACACTCTGATAGTCCTTCTAGAGTTCTAATTTTTGCCACCACCTGCTCATAAAGTTTATGTACAATTGCTCTATAGTTGGTTGGTATACCAATTTCTTCCATTCTTTTCCATAATTTACCTCTAGGTATTGTGTCAAAAGCCTTTTTAAAGTCCATAAAACAACAATAAACTTCTCCTTTTTCATTCCATATCCTCTCTATTAGGTGCCTTAAAGTAATGCAGTGATCTATTGTTGAGTACTTTGGTCTAAACCCTGCTTGCCCTATTGCCCTCTTTCCTTGATTTTCTGCCCACTGACTGATTTTGCTTTCTACTATGTTGCCAAACAATTTTGCAAAAAGAGGATTAATCATGATGGTGTGGTAATTTGAAGGATTGTTGGTGTCTCCATTTTTATGCAATGGTATGACTAGGTTGGTTATCCATTCCAGTGGAAAGCCTCCTTTAATGATGCCATTAAAAATATTTTGGATGTGTGGTGCTAAGATGTCAACCCCACACTTGAGATGTTCAACTTGCAAACCATCTATATCTTGAGCTTTACCTATTGTTATTTTCTTAATGCTCTCCTTCACATCTTTTAGAGAAAAAAGTTCCTTAGTTGTGTCAATTATAGGAGGGGTATCTTTTTCTTGGTTTCTCTCATATAATTGCTTAGCATACTACAACCATTGTTCGCTTGTGATATTGTTTTTTGTGTACCTTTTGCTTTGTTGTAGCTCTTTCCAAAATTGTCTTGGGCTATGCTTTGCAAGATATATCAACTCTTTTTGCCTTGCTCTTATGTATTCTTCCTTTTTTGTTTTCACTAGTTGTTTATATATCTTGCTATTTGTTTTCTCTTTGCCTAGTTCTTTCAAGGTTCTCCTTATTACTTTGCATTCTTCATCATACCATGGATTTATAGGGAAGCTTTCATGTTTTCTTTTCTTAGGTTTTAACTTTTTGCATGATTCCAAGGCTTCTCTGATTATATCCATCAGTTTACTGCTATCAAAAGTATAAGTTTGAAAAATATCTGTCCTCTTTCTTTCCTCTCTTTGCATAATCTACTTGAGTGATGTTTTAAAAGTTTTCTGATTTTTCTTTGTCATATAGATGTTTCCTATTGTCTTTCCTTCAGTTACTTGAAGATGTTCTTCTTGCCCACTTTCTTGCATTTGGATCTTTATGTACATTGGATTGTGATCAGATTTTAGCTCCATGGGAACTGCTTCAATTTCTAGATCTTTTATCCTTGAAATGAAGTTTGGTGAGCAAATAGCATAATCAACTACATTGTGTCCATTATGTGTTTGACAAGTATATTTTCTAGATTTTTTCCACATGTTTATGCCATTGTAGATGATCAATCCCTCTATGCTACATAGTTTAAGAAGTTCTTCTCCATAATGTGTGATGGGTCCTTGACTATCATCTGAGGACCTTAACCAATGGTGATCCACCTCTTCTTCCAGCCATAGCGGATTATCATCTATGCCTTCATTGATCTTTAAAGAGCTTGCTTATCTATTTGTTGTCCTAGCATTAAAGTCACCCACTAAAACCACCTCTCCAAGCTTGTTATATTTTGTGATATCTTTTGCCAATGCCATATATGGATCCTCATGATCTAAGCCATGTTTCTTATAAAACTTTGATTGTTGTGGAGCAAAATAACAAGCTACAATGCTAATCAATTTGTCATTATCTATGATTCTAATCCATATATACTATTTATTTGGGTCTTCTTTCTCAACCTGTATGAGTCTACCCCAAGACTCTTTTATTAGTATTGTTACTCCTCCATGTCCTTTTCCATTTTCTACTGCTTCATTCCATATTGATATCTTTTTGTATCCTTCGCAATCTAGAATCTTGCATCCATCATGTTCATGTGTTTCTATTAGTACAATTACATCATTTGCTTTAGCTATGGGCCCTAGACCAGGACCTCTTCTCCATGGATATCCACGACAATTCCAACTCACCAATGTTAAGTGTTCCCGAAAGGCCCCAATTTCCTATTTATTTTGGTTTGTTCCATTTATAATGCATGCTTTCCCATTTTTCAACCATGCCTTTTTACCCTCACTCCTTGTTGTCTTTACCTTTTCCCATTCTGCCCTCGTCTCTTCTTGTTGCATAGGAGTAAGATCCTCATCTAGGTAAAAATGTGACCCTTGTAGAAATCCTCTATTTTGAAGAACCTATATTTTTTCTCCTATACTGGACATTATGACTCGGATTGGTCTAGCTCTCATGTCTTCCCTTACTTTTCCCAGTCTACATGCTTGATGAATTTGTCCGCTCTAATGAAGTTTATCAAAAAGAAAATCCCTTGTTAAGTTGGTTGTGTTTTCTTGTTCTCCATGCTCTTTTATTCCCTTAATGATGATGTTTATTGACCTATTTTGTCTTTCCTTTTCTTCTAACAGTTGCATTCTAATTTGTTTCTCTATTAAATCTCTTTGTTCCTTTGGCTTGATTGTTGGATCTCTTACCACTTGTGCCCATGATCTAGTCTCCTCTAATTTGTTTTGCAGTTCTTGTTCTTTTGTCATCATGTTTGCAATTGTTGCCTGAATTTCTTTTATTTGTAATAGATTGTCTTCATTTTATTTTTCTTTGCTGATCTGCAACTCAGTTTGAAGATGGGATCCATTTATAGAATCATTAGGCAATGATTGTCCCCATTTTTTATAACATAGTTTTCTCACATAATCTCTAACCAAAATCCTAGCTCCTTATAACACTTAGTGGCTTTGATACCACTAAAAAATGAGCTAAATATTTAATGGTTAAATCTTAATACAAGGTTAAATATTTATCACAATATGCCAAATAAGGATAACAAAATGCTCTCACAAGGTTACAGATAATATTTCATACAAGAATGCAAATCGTACATTCAAGCCTTGACTTAAATGAATAAACTCCACATTTCTAGCATTGATTCCTAAAGAAAAATGCCACTACTTTCTCTAGATTTAGACCTATTTCTCTATGTAACTCTTCCTATAAAATTATTACCAAATTATTGGCCAATAGAACAAAGAAGAAACGTGACAAACTAATATCAAAAGAGCAAGGGCGGTTCATGTCTGGAAAACAAATATATGATAATATCATAATGGTGCATGAAAACCTCCATAGTAGTAGAAAATAAAAAAGAAATAATTTGTTATAAAAATTGATATGGCTAATGCCTTTGATTAAGTTAATATACAATTTGTAGAGCATGTCCTACAAAAGTTTGGATTCCGACATCATGTCATCAAGTGGATTGAAACATGCATAAAAAACCTATGAATCCCCTTGATAAATGAAGAACCAACAAATTTCTTTCAGGCTACAAGGGAAATTAGATAAGGGTGTCTATTATCACCATACCTTTACATCATTTTAATTGAGACTCTTGGAAGATTAATTAACCATCTTTGAAGAGAGAAAAATAATAGGGATAGAGGTTGCAATAGGATGCAAAGTTGTAACACATACCCAATTTGTAGATGATGCATTTATTCTAGGTGAAGCCACCAAGCAAAATGTTATATAATTCAAGCAATACCTAGATTGGTTCACATAAGCTACCAAGGCTCATATAAACACTCAAAAGAGTCAGTTTTATACACAAAATATTGTAGCAATAAGAGTTAAACTCTTTTGCACTATCCTAGGATTTCGGTCTAGCACAAAAAAATACTTTAGATACCCGAGTGCCCATGAGCTTCCACCTCAAAGCCTCTGACTGCTAGATCCCAACATTGGACAAGATGGTTAGGAGGACACAAAGTTACAATAATAGTTGTCTCAGTATTGCAGGAGGGGTAATATTGATCAAATCAATGTTAACTTCTCTTATAGTCTATCAATTATTAGTATATCATGTTACCAATTTTATTTTGCAAAAGGCAAACGAAAACATATGCAACATCCTATGGCAGGGAGGTAGGCAATCAAAAGAAAAAAAGTTCTACTTGGTCAATTGGGATATGGTTACCAAAAGTAAAATTCAAGGACTAGGAATCAAAAAATGGAGATAGTTTTGAAAGCATTGGGAGCAAAACTTCTCTAGAACATGGTTAAGCACAATTGAGCATGGAAACACATACTAGTCAACATGTATGTAAATAGTCAAACAGGTATTCAAATGCTCAATCACATAGACAAACTTCCCAGAGCCTCATTGGTTTGGAAACATATAGTGGGAGCAAAGAGCATAATTGAGGATAGAATTTCTTGGTTGCTAAGATATGGTAAGTTAATTAATATATGGGAGGATCCAATCCTAGAAAATCCACCATTAAGAGAGAGAACTCCAATTGAATTGTAGAATCACTTGAAAAGCCAAAGAGTACTCAAATTAGGTGACTTGTTTTATTGGACCTCATAAAATTTCAATTGGATCTCTCCTGTCATTCCATCTCAACTTCAAGGAGATTGGGATTATTTTAAGTCCCACATGGTGAGCATTAAACCTCTTCATCCCACGATGCCAAACAAACTTATTTGGGATAGCATCAGCAGTAATGGGGAATACACAGTGCATCTAGGGGTTCAACATCAATAGATTAGGCCTACCAATAAAAAACTATCGATAGTGTGGAAAAATAGAGCACCACCTAAAATGCAAGTATTCAGCTGGCTAGTCTCTCAAAATAAAATATTAACAGGTGATAATATGCAAAAGAGGAGTATAGCAAGGTCTCATGTTTGTTATAGGTGCATGCAAAACAATGAAACAATTTTCCATCTTTTGTTTGAATGCTCGAAGGTAATTTCAATTTGGTTAGGAATAACCAAAATTCTTGGCACTTCCTACTCTAGAAGGTTAACCATAAACACATGTTTTACCAAGCGGAACAAATAATATAAAGGTAAACTAGTAGGTAGCCCGTCCTAAAATATTTGTTGAGCTCTATACCATATTTTATTTGGCTCATCTGGTTGGATAGAAACGAGAGGATTTTTGAAGGCAAAGGTAAGGACAAAAAAACTCTAATACAAAGGATAAAATAAGAATTAGTCTTAAATGTCAAATCTAGTTTTTTTTCAACAATAGTTTGAAGAAGACTTATCACCCATAGAAAGAAGAATGCTCTACCAACTTAATCTCTAAGCTTTCCTGACACAAGGAGGCTACAAAGCAAACAATTTCTTACCTGACATTTTTTTTATAACTCCATGTCTATGTAATAATAAAAACTAATTGGAGGTCCAAGGTTCAAATCTCGGGTCTCGTCGGATTGAATGCTTGTCTCTTTCCTGGTGCTTTCAACGGCGTAAAAGGTTTAAAATGATTGTGGCATGGTGGTTATAGGGGCGGACTGTGCGAACATCTATGTGGCAGCTTCTGAGGCGGACAACGTAGAATACGGTGGTGGCCATAAAAGGTGGACAGCCTGCCCGGATTCGTGGCGGCTACCAATTCCACCATGTAAATTCAAAAAAACAAAAAAATAATAATAATAAAAACTAATAAGAAGTTCCAAGTTTCAAACCTTGCTCAATATGAGGGGATTGATACCCCTCATAAAATTTGTGTAAATTCATTGAAAAATAAAAACTAATAAGATTGAAACTATATATTTATATAATGCAAAACTAACTTTAATTAATATATAAATAAACATAAAATTATTTTTTAATATAATTTATTGAAATAATTAATATATATATATATATATATATATATATATATATATATATATATATTTTTGACTTTTTTTTGTTGGAGAACAAGGGGTTGTACTCGGGTCCCCCACCCTTGACAAATCACAACTCTCTTCTTTAGAGCATGAGAGTTTACAAACAGATTCAATTCTCATCTCAATTGAGTTGCTATAGCTAGAAACCTACATCATTTTACATAAAATGTCTGAATTCTTGATTTTCATTTTTTGGAACTTTTTCAATTTTCTATGTGAATACAAATATTCCAGAATTCAACATCCTTCTTGACATTTTCCTACAACAACCTTCACAATACCAAAACTTCACCTCTACTATCTATGCATTGCATCTTAGTAGAGTAATATTTCCAAAACATCGCACTATCATAGCCCGCTTTACCAGATCTGGATTGCTAGTTTCCTTCCTGAAGCACAAGTGCAACCACAAAAATTGTAATAAATAGTTTATATGAAAGCACATTAATGTTATAAAATAAAGTAAATATTACCAATGGAAAACATTAAAGTAAATCTTAATCATTATTTGATTCAGGCAGTCAATATTTTCTTGTTAGCTTCAGCTAAACTTACTACTTCCTCTAACCAAGGAAAAGATAATTTAACTTCATGATCCTCAATTAAAACCCCTCTATTGGCTAGCCTATCTGCACATTTGTTTCCTTCCCTTAATGTATGTGTAAACCTGATTTCTTCAAACTCTATAGCAAGGTCTTGAATTTCCATAATTATCTCTTGTATGTTCCATGGAGCCTTTGCTTTCCTCAAAATTGCATTTATTACTATGAGTGAATCACCTTCCATCCATACTTTGTTCCATTTCATTTGTTTGCATATTTTTAACCCTTCCAAAGTCGCCCAAGCTTCAACTTCATTATTTGTCTTAAATCCACTATTGAAAGCATAATGAGACAAAATATCTCCTCTATTATTTCTAATTATTCCTCCTCCTCTCTGGTCCTAGATTTCCTTTAGATGCTCCATCAAAATTCAATTTGACCAACTCCACATCTGGTGGTTTCCACTTTATATTATTTGCCTTCTTTTTGTTTCTCCTATCCCCAACATCATAATTCCATTTGATGACTTGACTCCATCTATCAAGGCTCTCTGCTTCTAGATTAGGGATTGGGTGAGTTGATAGGGTTGGTTTAGACTCCTCTATGGCTAAACAAATATTCCTTTTCATTACCTCTAAATTGCTTTCCTTTCCTTTAAATATTCTTCTATTCCTTTCTAGCCATACAATCCAAAGTATTGTATCTTTTGATATATCCCAGATTGTCTGTAAAGCATCACTTTTAAAAGTGCTCTGCCATTGCTTTAACCATTCTTCAATTCTTCCATTCATCACCATGCATTTACCAAACATATTAAGAATCCATTGCCATAGTTTCTAGACTATTGAGTAGTGTCCCAAGAGATGGTCTATACTCTCCTCCATTTTACAAAGAACACATTTTGAGGGGCCATGAAAACCCCTTTTCATAAGGTTATCCTAGGATAAAATTCTTCTATGACCTACTAGCCAAACAAACATTTTGACTTTAGGAATGCTTGGGCTATCCCAAATATCTCTCCATATTCTTGTGATATTCCTATTTTGATGGTGCTTTATATTATATCCACTTCTTGTTGTGTATTCTCCTAAGCTATTCAACTCCCAAATCAACTTATCCTTGGCTCCCATCGGAATAATCATTGTTGTTATCTTTCTACTCAATTGCCTCCTAGCATCAATGTCTTGTATACTTGTAAAAAAATATTCTTTCCATTTGTATCTTCCTTCTTGATCCTTGTACAAAATGTTTGAAACCCTATCACCATATTTATCTTGAAGTAATCTCATCCATGGTTTCAAAATTGGATCTAGATTGAGTGGTTTTTTATCACACCAAGTATCCATCCAAATAGAATTTTTTCTCTAGTTCCCACCACCCATCTTAAACCTTTAATCACTAGATCAATTGATTTTTTTAAATTGTTCCATAGTGTAGAACCATTTGGTAGAGAGAATGTAGTAAATATTAAGCTTGGGTCATTGGGCTCAACATACTTAGAAGAATTCTTGCCCATTGTCTTTGACTCTCTTTGTACAATCTCCAAATTACTTTTCCCCTAAGAGCTAAGTTTGCATCCGTAAGAACTCTTAAACCGAGACCTCCCCTAGTTTTATCATCACACACCTTGCTCCATTTCACCAAAGGAAATTTCCTTTTATCATGTAATCTTGACCACAAAAATGATTGCATAATATAGATTAAACTTTTTCTATCGATTTTGGCATAGTATACAAGGACATATAATATGTTGGAATGGCCTGTAAGACTGATTTAATTAGTTGCACTCTTCCTGCTAATGATAACCATCTACCTTTCCATGCTGGTAGTTTATTTTAAACTTTACTTATAATTGGATTCCATAATTCTATCCTCATTCTCCCCTCAAATAAGGGCATCCCTAGATAAGTTGTTGGTAAATTTGCCTCCTCCATTTGAAGTAACCTGCATATCCCTACTTTGATTTTAGTTGGGGTGTTTAGGAAGTAAATTTTGGATTTTGTCCTATTAAATTTTTCCTTGATGCTCTTTCGTATTCCTTTAATAAGTTATTCAAAGCTTTGGCCTCATTTATCCTTGCCCTCCCAAAAGGGTTGTATCATCTACAAATTGTTGATGGGTGATGTTGTCGATGTTATTACTAGCCTTAAGTCCACTTATAAGCCCATATTTGTAAGCCTTCTTCAAGTTCCTACCCAAAACCTCTGCCATAATAATGAACAAATATGGTGATAGAGGATCTCCTTGTCTAAGGCCTCTCTTGGCTTTAAATGATTATGTTACTAACCCATTGACCAACATTGAATATGAAATTGTAGAGACACAAGCTTTAATCCATCTAACCCATTTCTTCCCAAATCTAAACTTTTCTAATACTACAAAAAGAAAATCCCATTTAACCCTATCATAGGCCTTACTCATATCAAGTTTTAAGATCATTGCTTTCTCTTTTCTTGAAGTTGTTGAATGCATAACTTCATGAGCTACTATGATCCCATCCAGAATCTGTCTCCCTTTCACAAATCCTCCTTGCTCTTCTAAAATAATTTTGTCTAATAATGGTCTTAACCGATTTACCATCACTTTGGAAATAATATTATATGCCATATTACATAGGCTTATGGGTCTAAATGAATCAAACAATTCTGCATCCTTCTTTTTTGGAATCAGGGTAAGATATGTTGCATTTATTTTATAAGGTATGTATTGTTTTACCCTAGACTGTTCCACTACCACCAATAAAGAATCCTTCACTATATCCCAATTATGTTGATAGAATGTTGTAGAGAGCCCATCTAGACCTAGGGATTTATCCTTATTAAAAGAGAAAAGAGCTAGATGAACTTCTTCTAGAGTAATAGGCTCCATCAGTTTCCTATTGTCTTCATCTGTTATAATTGAAGGAACTTCTTGTAGAAGTTTATCATTAAGAACTTCAAACTCCTCTGATCCTAGAATATTATGATAAAAAGACCTTGCCTCCTTTTTGATTTCACTTTGGTCTTCAATCCAAACCCCTTCTACTGATTTAATTCTACTAATTCTGGATGTTGATCTCTGTACTATTGCCATCCTATGAAAAAATTGTGTTTTTATCTCCTTTTAACCAAGTCTATCTTGATTTTAATCTCCAAAATTTCTCTTCCTTACTCAAAATATTATGATATTCACTAAGTAACTCCCTTTCCTTCGAGCTTGGATTATTATGATCACCTTTTTAGAATTTTGAAAGTTTATCTTTTAGTTCTTCTTTCTTCTAAAAAATATTTCCAAAAGTGTTCTTGTTCCATTCTTTTAATCTAGATGTCATTGATTTAATTTGTTTTGGAAGTGTATACAACCCATTGTTTCCTTGAATAATTCCATGTTTGTGCTATCATATCAACAAATTGAGGATGGTCTTCCCACATCTGCTCATATTTAAAATATGATATTTTTTGAATTCACTTACCACCATTTTAACTTTTATTGGCTAGTGATCTGAACCAATCCTTGTCAAGGTATTAATTTTAGCACAAGTCCCTTCATCTAGCCAATGATCTGAGAGAATGCATCTATCTAATTTTTTTGCTATTAGGTTTTGGCCTCTCTTGTTGTTGGTCCATGTATAGTTGTCTTCTTCAAACTCAACCTCCCATAGATTATTGTTTTGAATAAAAGTTGAGAAATCTCTCATACTTTGGGTTAGTTTCCTAATTCCCCAAATTTTTCATCTAGCTTGGTTATGGCATTAAAATCTCCTATGATCATGAATTGGGTTTCTTGGTCTTTACTTCTCATAAAGGCTTCAATCCCACTCTAAACTTCTAATCTACCTGATTGAGTTGTAGGTCCATAGACATTGATAAGGATGAAATGAATATCTGCAAAGAAGCATGTGACTAAAGAGGCTATCCAATGCCTAGTTTTATGAATGGTTACACAAGAGGTTCTAATAGGATTCCAACAAGTTAGAATTCCTTCTATCGCTCCTTTAGAATCTATAGCATCCCATTCACATCTCGCCCATATTGCTTTCATAGTTTTGGAAACTTCTTTTGTCATTTTAGTTTCTTGGATACAAAGAATATCAGGCTTATTACTTAAATAAAGGTCCTTGATACACCTCTGCTTTGAGGGGAATTAGCACCCCTTATATTCCATGAGATGGTAATCATGTCTCATTAGGGGCTATTGGCCCCACTTGTGAATTACCAATATCATTTTGTTGTTTGGTAAAGAGAAGTTCAACCAACTTAGTTTGTGTTCCTTTCTCTATGTTTGCTCTTGCTTCCTTGGATCTCGCTTGATAATTTGAGGGTTTTCCTCTTTTTGCCTTGCCTGTATCAGGAGTAGGTCTTATTATTCTATTCCTCAATATTCTTTCACAACTTTATTTTTCCTTAGATTTATCCTCTCTTGGCTCTACTATGGAAGCTTTTGACTTGTCTTGCTCATTTTTTGGTATTTCCTTATTAATGGTAGATGTATTAACATCTAACACTGCATTTTCTTTACCATTTTTTTCTCTTGAATGGTGCATGGTACTTCAAGAGAGTCTTCAAAATCTGATTTGACACATTCCTTAGGTTCATCGAGAATGTTCATCCCTAAATCAAGATCATATTGAATAGATGGTTCCTTGTTAATATGTTGAACCTATTGTATTGTGTCCTCTAAGCTTTGATCTACTTTTTCTTCATAGGCTAAAGCCTCAAAAGAGTTGGTATTTCTTCCAATATCCTTCCTTACTGGTCTCCATTATTTATTTGCTTTCATTTGTCTATTTCTATTTTTTGGAAGTTGAAAACCATCCTCATCCACATCCATTTGTAAGTTTCTCTTGTGGTTTTCTACATATGATTCTGTTGGACTCTTCTTAGGGCATGATCTCTCAATATGCCCCACCTCATGACATCTTCTACATCTAAAATATATGTTTTCATAATCTATGGTTTGGGTCCACATCTTATCCCCATACTTAAGAATGATTGATTCTGGTAAAGGTTTACTTATATCAATCATGACCAATATCTGAGCATAAATAGCCAAGAATCCATCTTTTGTAGTTTTTGAAATCTCAAGGAATTCTCCTAGAGTGTTGCCTATTGCCTTGAAGGTATCCATTTTCCAAAATTCAATGGGCAACCCATACATCCTAACCTAGATTGGTACTAGGGATAGATTTACATTTTTAGGTGAAAAGCCTTCATACTAGTGGGTAAGGAAGAGTCCTGCTCTTCCCATAAACCAAGGACCCCCTTTTAGGATTCTATCTCTTTCTTCCCTAGAACAAAAAATGGCTAGGAAGAAACCTTTGGGAAGAAAGGATAGAATCACTCTTGGAGACTTCCAACTCCTATCAATCCATTTTCTCAAGGTTGAAGCCCCTGGCCAATACCCATTAAATTTACCAAAAATTGCCCTATCTTTGAGCAACAAGGATCGATCCTCTATGGTTTTCTCACTAACCTCTACTACTAGAGATGATTCTAAGGATTTAGCTATAAATCGGTCCATGGGAAGGAAACTAAAACTCAAAATCTACTAAAATTTACTAGAATATCCTATAGCGAATATAATATTTGATAAAAAAATTATAATAATTTGCAAGCAAAATTTCTAAGATAAAGAAGGGAAAAGAAACTTAGCTAAAAAATTCTATGCCTAGATAGAATGTCTTGCCTCACTGAAGCCCTAGCCCTCCATTGCTCCTCCCATCATCCGAACCCTGGTTGATAATATTTGTAATTTTGTTTTTTGCGACTTGAAAAATCATCACTGCCCTTGTTTCGGATGGCTGACTTCACAGGGTCGTATCTCCCTCAATATTGCTTGGATTCCTTCATATGACCACTCATTTTAAAGCTCTTCAAATTTCACACAAAGTGGTCCAAGAATCAGCTGAATCGGACAACCCTTCGCGAAGATATGGCTCCTAAAAGATGAGACGTTTTTCAAGAAAAAATTACCAGTTTACTTTTTACCTAAAATACAAAAATGTTTAATGTTTAGTTAAAGCTCCCTTACTTTGTCCAAAGCTAATATCCTCACAAGGGAAACATTCTCTTAATAGATGAAAATCAACAGAATTTTAGAGCAGTATTAAATAACAAAAACAAGAAAGGGAAGAACTACATCACAGTAGTAGAGATTACAGTAAGAGTGAATGGTTAACGCACGTTATTCAAGAAGCTCTAAACAAATGCAAGAGAGCTAAACCTAAAAAAAAAGAAAGGAATAACTTCCCAACCAACTCATGGTTCGATGAAGATTGCAAAAAAATGCGAAGATTACTAAAGGAACCAATGGGTAAAACAAGAGCAAACAAAAAAACATATGAGAAACTGGTAAGGGCAAAAAAAGAATACACTAGAACAAGGAGGAAAGAATTGATTTACTTAGGGAAGCATGAACCAAAGAAATTTTGGAAGGAACTAAGCATGAAAAGGATGCAAACTGAAAATAACATAATAGTTAATCAGTGGTTGGAGTATTCAAAACAACTGTATCAGCGTAGTAACTAGCATGAGACATCCCCTACTATCATTGTCAAGAAAGAACTTTTCACAATTGAAGACATTATTCAAGGGATAAAAAAGTTGGTAACTGGTAAAGCTCGTGACATAGACAATCTTCAAGCAGAGCATATAAAATGGAGGGTAGATATCTTGGCACCACAAATCAAAGAAAATTTTAATGAGGTCATACAAAATGGCTTCCCTATTGAGTGGACAACTAGCTTGACCATTCCTTTGTTTAAAAGTGGAGATGTAAATAATCCCTCAAACTATCGAACTATCATGATCAACCCTCTCTTTGCAAAGTTGTTTGGGAGTATGATAGAGCGTAGGATCAGCATATGGGCAGAAGAAAAGGGAAAGAGAGCAAAGGAGCAAGCAAGTTTTAGGCCCAAGCACTCAACTATTGATCACTGTATCATGCTTAGACACATAGTGGAAAAAATATGGGACAAAAAAGAGGAGGCTTTTTGTTGTTTTGTAGACTTCAAAAAGGCATTTGACACAGTGCCAAGGAAAAAATTATGGAGCGAGAATGGAAGAGCTAGAGGTTCCAATTCACTACAGGGCAACAGTTCACAGACTATATGAGCATGTAAAGGCTATAATCAGAACATAGGAAGGGTTATCTGAATGTTTTGGTAGTGACATAGGTGTCAAACAAGGTTGCCCTCTATCTTCGACCTTATTTGAGCTGTACATTGACAAGTTAGAAGAATGGATAAACAAATTTGGGGGAGAGGGTGTGCATTTAGCCAAATATGCGGTAAAACTCCTCATGTATGCAGATGATGTAATTCTTGTGGCCAAAACAACCAAAGATCTAGAAGATCATCTTCAAGCTCTATAACTCTTTTATAAAGAAGTTGGGATGCGAGTGAACACGAGCAAAACAAAAATTATGATTTTTTCAAAGAAAAAAGAAGAAGCAACAACTCAAATTTCAATTTGCAAGAGAACCGCTTGATGTAGTAGTAGAATACAAATACCTGGGCATAGACTTTCATGACAAACTTAATTGGAATATATGTAGGATGAAAATAACTCAAAGTGGTTGGAGAGCACTGTATGCACTTCAAAATAGGTGTAGGAATGCCGAGTTGTGGGACTGGAAGACCACCAAGGTCTTATTTGGCCTACTTGTTACATTGGTTCTGTTGTATGGTTGTGAGGTGTGGGTTAGTGGCACAACAAATGCAAAATGGAGGCAAATAGAAAGGATTCAAAAATATCTAATCACAAACTTTCTCAAAATTAAGGCCACAACCCCTTATGAAATTATTCTAGCTGAAACTAGAATGTTACCTTTAGAAGCAATTGCTATGACCAAGATGTTATGTTACTTGAAAAAAACAGAAAACATGACAAATGATAGATGGCCTAGCGTAGCTAGGGACAAAGAGTTGCATAGGCAAAAGAATACATCGATGAAACATTGGGAAATCAACATAAATGAATGCCCAAATATCAACAAAGACATAAAAAATTATGTGAATGAAAAGTTCAGAAGTGTAATGTGGAAAAATGCAAGCAAGAAAAGACAGAAGTGTAATGTGGAAAAATGCAAGCAAGAAAAGACAAGTGGAATGTGGAAAAATGCAAGCAAGAAAAGACAATATTATATTGCAAATTTTAACCCAACGTATGACCACAAGGAAAAAGCGTATATAGGCGTTGAAATCAAGTGGAAGGAAAAAATACTCATTGCTCAGATAAGGACTAGCTCTCATAGGCTTAGATGTGAAACAGGGAGATGGACAACGCTCAAAGAACAATGGGAAGAAAGGATATGTACTCTATGCAGCACAGGGGCGATAGGAGACAGAGGAACACTTCATCTATAAATGCCCGAGTTTTTCAGATATCCATGACAAATACAAAGAAACACTTGGGAACGAGTTTATGACAAATTTATTTGAAGACAATAAAATAAAAAAAGTTAAGGAATTGCTAATACAAATCACTAGGAGAAGGGTCAACCTTCTCAAAGATATTAAAGATCATATGATATGATTTGAGTAATTGTACTTCCATATTTAAAGTCCCATAAACCATATTTAGGTCGCGCGGATGTTATTAAAATATTTCTTTCTTTCATTCATTGTTCATGCCTATTTCGTGGTTTGGACTTTTAATTTATATACGTAAAAAATAAGTTAAGAGATTGTATATATATATTTACCAATATATATTTATCTATGAAATACAACCCCACCCGACTTTTTATTAAAAATTATAAAACATTAAACATCACGTGACTCTTTTAGAAAGAGCAAGGAGAAATCTGCGAGCAATTAAACACACATTGAGATTTTATCTTTAATTACACATTCCAGATGAAGTGGCTGGTTAAAGCCACACAAGAGCACCAGTCTTGTTTCCCAAAAGAGTATATTTTGGATTACGTAGAGATGGGCCCGCTATATTAAAACATGTGCAGTCTGGGTCTGACAGACCAAAATGAAGCGAAAGCCACGGAGACACGACTCTGCACGCGCTGCACTAAATCAACGAACGTGTATCTACGACAGCAGGCAGAAACAAATCCGAGTCGTCTACAGCCATCCTGTTTGGCAGGTACTCTACTCATCCACGAGTCGTGAGCTTTGTCGGCATGTGGGAAATCAGTGGGCCTATGGACATAGAAGAGAGTATAAAGATGTAGAAGTGGCTCTCTACGTGACAACATTAACACTTTTATTGCAGGAGGAGGCATCAGAGACATCAGAAATGGGGGGAGGAGGAGCGGGAGCATCATTTTCAACCGCCGTGTTTAGCCGGCCGCCGCTTGCAATGAGCTGCCTGAGAGGCTCAACGGTTACAATGCAATATGTGCAAATCTGCTTGCGTCGCCATATTCAGAGGTGCAGAACCTCACCTTCTTATCATTATGCGAATATAATAAATTCACTTCCTCTTGGTCTAGCACACAGATCAACCATGCATTACAACTATCCATTGCCTTCGCCGAATCGAGGCGAAGGATTGAAGGACAAATACATGGGATGGGTGTCAATGGGAGGGAAGCCGTGTGGGAGGCTTCCTCCTCAGATGGCAAGCATTTCCAGCGCCGTCCCCGGGGGTTCGGGTGGGGACGGAAGGACGCCAAACGGCGGCGGTGGCGGTGGCAGCGGAGGTCACGGGTTCGAATCGCACGGAGGGCAAGCCAGGCCGGTCGCCACGGGGTCCGATGATGCCACGTCCGCAGCTACGAATGTCGTAATTTTGGATGTCGGGGTACGTTTCCATTACTTCTTTCTTTGGGATGAAATACTTTCCGCTAAAATGATGTAGAAATTTTGTGATGAGGCGTGGCTATGGTCCCCGAGTTTATTCGGGAGCACTTATGGTGTAAATGAAATTATCTGATGGTCAAGAAAAGCCCTTCATCCTGCAAAAGACACTGATTAGAATCTTAATGAACTATTTTCCCCTCATTTTTTATTTTATTTTAGTCGTTGGTATGAAGTTAGAACTGTGCACTTTTTGTGATTCCTTTCCACATCAGCTTAAAGGTAACTAGCTTAAAGGTCTGAATTTTTAAAAAGTGTTTGTAAGTCATGACATCCATTGAAGTACCGGGTCGAGGGGGAAGAGCAACTGCTGCCCCATCCACTGCTGTATCGGATACGTATTAACTCGACCGACTTTTTTTTGGTGCCCAATTTGACTCTAAAAGTGATTGATTCGGCATGTTAAGGTATGCCAGATGATAGTCTTACCAACACACTGTCCACCTTTCAGAGTCTCAAAAATATAATCTTTCGACCATTTCTGTGTAAATTTATTTTAGCCTTTTTCGACAATATTCTGGTTTACAGTTGTACATGGTGGGAACATTTGCAACATTACACTACAACTCCTAGTTGATATTCAACTATGTGCCAAACGATCCAAATGTTCTTTTGGGATGCACGAAGTGGAATACCTACGCCATATAGTTTTAGGGGAAGGGGTCAAGGTGGATCCTAAAAAGATTACTGCCACACAAGAATGACCCAAACCACTGTCTCAAATGTCTTTGGGGTTTCCTAGCCAATGAATGTCTTTGGGGTTTCCTAGGCCTCATTGGCTATTATTGAAAATTTGTTCGTGATTATGGAAAGATTGCATCTCTTTGACGACTATGTTGAGGAAGAACTCATTTCTATGGTCAAAACCCGCTAAACATGCATTTTTGCGATTCAAACAAGCTATGTTCTCTACTCAAGTGTTGGCTATGGCTAATTTTTCCAAGCCATTTGTGGTTGAAAGTGATGTCTTTGAAAGTGGAATTGGTGTAGTGCTTATGCAAGAAGGGCGGCTATTGGCCTTCACTAGTAAGTCACTATTAGGTAAAAACCTGGGAAAATCGACTCATGAGAAGGAGATGATGGCAATCTTACATGTTGTCAACCAATGGAGGCCTTATCTTATTGGACGACATTTTTCCAGCAAAACAGATCACCATAGCCTTAAGTACTTTCTTGAGCAATGTGCATCTACACTTGAACAACAAAAATGGGTTACCAAACTGTTGGGGTATGACTGAAATCGTTTATAAGAAGGACAAGGAAAATGTAGCCGCTAATGCACTATCCCACCATTATGAGGATCAGGGTATGCTATGTGCCATATTTACTCCACTTCCTCAATGGAACCACCAATTTCAAGGAAAAGCGATCCAAGTTTACCCCTTGTAATCATTAATTTAGCAACTTCAAACTAATCTTGACTCTCACCCAAAATATACATGGGATGGACAATATCTGCAATACCGAGGTTGCCTTGTTATCCTTGGAAATTCGCCACTCCGCAAGTCTATACTACAGGAAATGCATGCTTCTCTGACTGCAGGAGATTCAGGTCTCTCAATAACATATGAACAAACTAAATGCTTATAATACTTTTCATGATACGAAAGAGTAGAAGGGTGCCCTTGGGAACCCATACAAAAGATCACATGAGATCTCACTGACGTAAAGGATCAGGTGGTTGAGGGGTATTTATATGGTATACCAAATCCTCAGCAATAATAATTACTAATTCATGCTGAAATTTTTTGCTGTAGAACAAGGGGTTGTACTCAGGTTCCCCACCCTTGACAAATCACAACTCTCTCCTTTATAGCTTGAGAGTTTACAAACAGATTCAATTCTCATCTCAATTGAGTTGCTATAGCTTGATACCTACATCATTTTACATAAAATGTCTGAATTCTTGACTTTCATTTTTTGGATCTTCTTCAATTTTCTGTGTGAATACAAATATTCTAGAATTTAGCATCCTTCTTGACATTTCCTATAACAGCCTTCACAATACCAAAAATCCACCTCTACTGTTTATGCATTGCATTTTAGTAGAGCAATATTTCCAAAACTTTGCATTATCAAACTCTGCTTTACCAAATCTGGATTGCTAGTTTCCTTTTCTGAAGCTTAAGTGCAACCACAAAAGTTGTAATAAATAGTTTATATGAAAACAAATTGATGTTATAAAATAAAGCAAATACTACCAATGGAAAACATTAAAGTAAATCTTAATCATTATTTGAATCAGGCAGTCAACATTTTCTTGTCAGCTTCAGCTAAACTTACTACTTCCTCTAACCAAGGAAAATAGAATTTAACTTCATGATCCTCAATTAAAACCCTTCTATTGGCTAACCTATCTGCACATTTGTTTCCTTCCCTTAACGTATGTGTAAATTTGATTTTTTCAAACTCTATAGCAAGGTCTTGTATTTCCACAATTATCTCTTGTATGTTTCATGGAGCCTTTGCTTTCCTCAAAATTGCATTTATTAATAAACTCATGCCGATATAACATAAGGCATATAAGTTAATTATAAGTTACTAAACCCTTGCTTATTACACATTAGACGTTAAAGAGGTTTAGTGAAGGTTAACTATAATAGTGGTTTAACCACAACCCATAGGGTTAATTACATCAAATCATAGTAGAATACATTGCATAATGATTGCTCATAGGCTTTACTCATGATTATATGATACAACGTCGGCCTTGGCCAATAAGCTCAGATTACATAGTTCCAACACTCTTTAGATATTTAGGAAAACCAAAAGGCTTATGAGATTCAAGCATAAACATGTAAATAAAAATATATCCATAAGTCCTCAAGTTTATATGTTTTTATAACTGCAACTTCCAAATATCAAATTAAAGCTATCTCAATTTATTGTTTTTATTGGGAAAGGAAAGGTGAGGCTACTAACCCCAAACTCCATGCCACTATGAAAATAATTGCCCGTTCTAAGGTGGGCATTGCTGAAGCAAAAGCAGTAGTTGGATTCTTGAATCTCATTGGTAACAGTGTTTAAGACATAGATATGCAATTGAAAGAAAAAAAAGTGAAAAATTTAAAATTTAGTTAATCATTATCATGATCAACTCTCTGACTAAATCCGGCTACCATTTTAAGCTCTTGACATTAACCATACTAAAATTTCACCCTACAAGAGATAGTAGGGAGAACTTACCTTCCCTAATCAAAATCATTTTGGGCCTTTTCTTTCTGCATTTTAACTAGAAAAGCACTCGCTATGTCATTAATATTATAGAAAACAATTTTTTTTTGACAACAAATAATTTATACTTTATAAGGAAGAAGGTAAATGAGCTTAATAGTTGAGCTCTTGAAGTATGGCAAAAATGGAAGTGGATTCTCATGGTCGTGGCACCCTCGATGGTGCATATGTTGTGGTCAAGATGAAGGTGAACTATTTCATGCAGGTCCTCATCGAGCACACAATGTCACTATGTGAGTTCCCAGCCAACATTAACCTAGATGTTGCTTTGTTCATACTCTACACTGTCAGATCTGTCATCAACCTTGAGGACAACGATACTGGTTAGGTGTATATGCACATTCATCTTAATGATACAACGATACTAGTGAGGTGTGCGCATGCATTTGCTTGCAGTTTGTGTTAGAAGATGACAACAAATGTATGGTACACCTGCATTATATTATAAATAATGATTGCATAATAGGAAGAACTCACATATATAGGAAAATACGTTGTATGCACGTCATGTGTTCTTCATATTCCAATCATCCATAGTACATCATGGTTTGGTTGAATCGGACAAAATCTGAACATAGATAACCAACATACCTCAACCCACATGTAAGTATCATGGGAGCTGTTGGCAATTTTGCCACATTAAGTCTTTTGATAATTTTTGGCCTAAGTATGGAGCTTTCAAGCGGCAAAGAGCATGCTGAGGTGTTCGGGTTTTCGCGGGCCATAAACGGGGGCGATAAAATGGACAAAATGAGCTCTGGATATTTTATCATTGCAGATCTTCTCGCCAGCTTTCCGACGATATATTATAATAGGCGATCGGGTTAGCGGATCAAAAGTTATGGTCCCGGGAAGCAGAACCAAGAAACCCAGTTTTTGGTGCGAAGTCCGACTGCGCCCAGTTTTGGTGCGAAGTCCGACTGCGCCCAGTTTTTGGTGCGAAGTCCGACTGCGCCCAGTTTTGGTGCGAAGTCCGATTGCGCCCTTCTTCCTGAGCGCACTTGGAAACAGTCTGGCAGAGAAATTGACAAAGTGTTGGAGCGCAGCCCGACTTCGCAGCTGAGCGCACTTGGAAACAGTCTGGCAGAGAAATTGACTAAGTGTTGGAGCGCAACCCGACTTCACAGCGAAGTCGGGCTGCGCTCCCTTGTCCGTGCGAAGTCCGAACGGCGGTGAGAATCAGCAAGTGCCAGTGCGCAACCCGACTTTGCAGCGAAGTCGGACTGCGCCCTTTGACCGGTGCGCGATAGGGAAATAGGCCAACCCGATCGCTGCTGTTTTCACTGTGCTACGCAATTGCGCTCTAATCCCGGGCGAAGTTGGATAGACTGCCTTTCAAGGCAGACACGTGTCAAGCATTATCATCCGACAAGTGTCCAACTTTGGGATCCGAGCCAAGACATGACCGAGGAAAGGACAAGCATGGGCCGCACTACTTATGCCAGCTGCCTCATTTAAGGCTGATGTGAGTTTCCACCTGCCTCAGCTACCCGCATTCCTGTCAATGTGAAGTTCTACCTAGCGCGCTGCCACGTGGCTGTTCAACCTTCAGGGAGACCATGCCGAGAGTACAATCCAGCCCGACAGAAGTCAGCATCAGCAGTTCCGCGACTGCTTTTGTCAGCTAATGTTTGACTGGGACTTTGTGCCCATTAATGTAACGGGGGGGACTTTGGGCTATAAATAACCACCACGTTTTCATTGTAAGGGGGTGGAAGGGGAATGTCTGTTAGGGAACCATTGTAGCTGTGCTTCTGCTTATTAATATAAAGTATATACTTGGCTCTGTTCTACTACTTTTATTTTTTGGGCTTCAAATCTTGGGGAGTGTTTGAAACATGGCAGTGAGGAGGACACAACGTAGTGAACTTTGAGACCTATAAAAGGGCAGGCAAGTGATTTGCATACTAAGAAATGTAAAAGGTTACGAAATGACGAGAGTCCTTGGCCAAGTTTATGTGAACTCTGGGCTTATGAACTCTCGAACCTTGATCAAGAACACTTAAGACTTGTCTTATAAAACTGCTTATGAAGTCTGCCATCACACATAGATTTGTGGGTTGCTTTGCTAGGGTGTTTGGCACAATTGTCATGCATGATACAACAAAAAGGGGGTGGTGAAGTGATTTGCATGGTTGGGAGTGGTGAGTTACAAAGGGGCTGGGAAGCGATTTGCATAATTGGGGGTGCTTCCTTCTTTGACTAAGGAGTGTAGGGATCATGGAATGATGAGATTCCTGGGCCAAGTTTGCTTTGGGATTATGAAGCCTTTGAACATTGATCAAGAACATTTCAGGCTAGTCTTATTTAAACCTGCTTATAAAGTCTGCAGAGTAGTAAATCCTACACATAGATTTGTGGGTTGCTTTGCTCAGGCATTTGGCACGATTGTAATGTGACAAAAATGAAAAACAAAATAGGACTTTGTGTTCAAAACAACTCAAATAATAAACATGAAACAAAGAAGGAAAATGGAAAAAGAGAAGAAAGCAAGAGGAAAATGAAGCTTGAACCTTTTTTGTCAAAAACAAAATGAAACTCTTTCAAAATTTTGTTGTATCTCTGGTTGGTATAATCTACCATGAGATCTGGTTCCAGACTTTTGATGAACTCTGATTTTGTTGTACTGCAAGTTGAGACAATTCTGGAAACTCCATATACATGCTTGGCCAGCTGGATGGTAAAGCCTCTCACTTCCCTTGCTTTGCCAACGATAAACATGCTTTGCCTGTTTTGGAAATTGACGGTGTTGAATGCCATACCCTGCAATATATCTCTGCGCTTACATGTCAAACAGGAAAGTGAGAAAGTGAGAAAGCTGGATGGTAAAGCCTCTCACTTCCCTTGCTTTGCCAACGATAAACATGCTTTGCCTGTTTTGGAAATTGACGGTGTTGAATGCCATACCCTGCAATATATCTCTGCGCTTACATGTCAAACAGGAAAGTGAGAAAGTGAGAAAGCTGGATGGTAAAGCCTCTCACTTCCCTTGCTTTGCCAACGATAAACATGCTTTGCCTGTTTTGGAAATTGACGGTGTTGAATGCCATACCCTGCAATATATCTCTGCGCTTACATGTCAAACAGGAAAGTGAGAAAGTGAGAAAGCTTGGATACGTAAGGAAAGATTAAATAAATGGTAAAGCATAGTTGAGAAAATCTGCAAAAAATCCCAATTCGATCCGATTTTTCCCGATTCACAAGCTAGCAGATTTTTGCCGATTTTTCCCCAAAAATTTCTGATATGCATGAAAAAAGCTTTTTTTCAATTAAAATTTGCATTTTCTTCGGATTTTTCAATGCAAAAATGCCAATTTTTTGCTGATTCCCGATTGTTTCCGATTCTTTTCCATGCCGATTCCAACTTGATTCCGATTTTCTCAACTATGTGGTAAAGTATGTGCAATGCGACTATACCTATGACAGATTCGTCTAAATGTGAATATACTTATGATAGATTTTTCTCAAAGTCTAGGCGTCAAAAGACCATCAAGCATTTTCATTTATAAAAGTTTTTGCTAGGTCCCACTTGGAATCCCATTCCAATTTTGGACACCTAATGACGAATAATTTAAAAATTTCCAATGCTTCTCCACAAGTGCATAAGATTCTATATGATGCAATTGCTAAAACTTATATAAAGGTGAAAAGGCATCCATTTTTAATTTATATTTTAAGTTTTTCCATAATAAGCCATATGTCAGTCCATGTAAACATTGTCTGCATCCACATAGATTAAATGGAGACTGTTAGCTTTCTCGCTAAAATCTTCTAATTTAGCCTTTATTTAAGTAGGTTATGTAACCCATGGGATTTAATTATTTGTGAGTTTAGGAACAATTCTTATACACAATGAGCATTTTTCTCCCATCGAAATTCAGTAGAAGATTAGATAGAGAGTTGGTAATTATTATAAACTTGAATTGTTGAGGAATACAAGTTCACTTGTAATGCATGCATTGAAATGATGTTTGTTTGTATTGTCAGTTAAGTGCTTCATCTGATATAACGTTTTAAGCTGTACAATTGAAGTTGATCAGTCTAATTAGGGCTAATTGACAGAGTTGTTTTGAAGTTTCTTAGATTAGCAACCACTCAACATTACCTCTAGTTGAAGACGTGTTTGTAGCAATTGGGGATATATTTCAGGGGATGTTTGGGATAGGTCTGAAATTACTGCTTGTAGCTGATCTACAGGTGGCAAGTTGGATGCTAGTTTCAGAGACAGTCAGATCTCAACCATAATGCGTATTGTTCGATGTGGCAATTGACTTCTGTTGAGAGAGAGCTTGACAGGCTTTTCATCAAAGGAGGGAAAGTAATGATTATAGATCGAGTGTATTTGGATGACGATATAAACTTGTTTTGATGTCAGTTACATAGAGATGGATAACTAGGTTTGATAAGGCACGTGGAGCGCTAGTTAGCTATCCACGCTGACCATACGCTTGGAGTATTCTAGGGCCAATCTATTCGAGGTGGATGGTTTGTGAGTTTGGTGTTTGACTTTCCATAGGAGTGGACATGAGTTTCTTGTCTTTGATGACTAGTTTGATATGTGGATATGGTAGGTGTGTGTGCATAAAAAGTCTGTTTCAGGGGGAGATTGAGTTGGTGAGGGAGAACAGATGTTGTGATTCAACTTAGCTTAGGACCTGGGAAGCAATGCCAATCCATTTTTTGAAGAATGACAAATTGGATTGGGAACTCCATGTGCTGCTGCCAAGACACTGTTTTGTGAGTTCTGAAAGTTTGCATTTCAAGATGATAGCTGCAGAATTTCTTTTAACGTAAAAGATCGTAAACGGCAAATATATGGTTTTAGGTCTCAGTCCAGCCAGCACATCAGGTTTGGAAGCTGGGACTCCCCTTGCAAAGGCTTATCCATCCTATGCCCTCGAGTTTTGGAGTTAGAAAACATAATCTTTTAATAAACTTGGACGTAATTTGGTGAAGTGACACAGTTGTCACAGAGGGATCACATGGGGAAAGATAAATATAGGGAGTATACCTCACATGTCTTTGGGAAACAGAGTAATTTGAAGAATTGAAAAGTCAGCCATATATTATCTTATTTTCTATACATTGTACCAGGTTTGACTAAAGAGCTCATTGCAGTGTGTTTAAAGTTTATGTTCCTTTTGTTTATGTGCATGCTAATGTGTTAATAATTGATATTTATGTGCAACCCTTTTGAAGTCTAAAATGTAAATATTATTTTATGTTTCATGGTAACCTTTAATTTTTATACTTATGAAACATTCAACTACTGGTAGGCATGGTATGCAGAGAACAAGCGCTTATATTGCCTCTTCTGTGAAAGGGTTAAAATCAATAGATCAATTCTCCAAACAAATTTAGGAGAATAAATTGATTATTGATAAGATAGTGTACGAATTGGAATATGGTTATTTCCATTTACTGATCAATTTCTTATTTTCTTGCTACTTATTAGGGGATGTCTTGTGGTGGTTGTGCAGCATCGGTCAAACGCTTGTTAGAAAGCCAGGTAAATGCATTTGTAACTTATGGTGGTCTGTCTCCTTTTTCATGCAAACTAGTATGGTTAGTTTATTATTTTAAAAGCATATAAGCTGGAAAGAGGTGCTTTGGACCTTTCATGCTCAATTTATGTTGAAAATCGCATTTAAGTAGTAGTTGAGAGTGAAAGTACATGGTATCTCTGAAACAGAAAGTTATTGAATTTCTACTTTACAGTTGACATCTGAATGGAAAAAGCCTAACCTTGTTATGGTTTTGCTTCTACATAATCCATTGTACTTCCTATATTTCCATGTATTCTTGGTAAGAACTTCCATTGCATCAAAGTTAATGCAATGGAAAGACTAATGAAAACCTAAGCTACCCTTCACCAGGAATGATTAAATCCCCAGGAGACATGTTAGAAAAAAGTTCTTTTGAATTTGACTGATTTTGAAGGATTATTTATACCCACAAAAAAACCCAGTAATTTTATCAAAGTTGGCTAGGCCATGTAAACTTGTCTTTTGTTTTTCAGCATGTATGTCTTCTTTTCTTTTATTTCTTATGGTTAAAGTCTGCTTTGGGTGTAAAGATCTGTTCTGTTGATGAAAGCTGTTAGGAATGTTATTGCTTTACCTATTTTATAGTTGCTGACAAAGTAGAACAATGTTCTAGAATATCTTTGTTGTTTTTTAAATTGGCTATATGAGATTGAAATGGTTCTGACCCATATTATGTCATGATGGTGTTACCACAGGATTTCAAACCATGTAGTGTTATTACAACTAACACTTATGCATATATCACCTACTGAAATTTGGACCTGGGTCTCTACATTGAAATCCCACGTTTTTAACCACTTGAGCTTGCGCCATTTGATTAAATGTTTAAGGTTCAACAATGGGATTGGAACCTTGGTTGATGATATGAAACTCCTCGTTCTCCACTGCTTGCGCCAAATCCCATGGGCACAATTTTCTGCACCTTATATTGATATCATACTCATTTAATAGGGACAATCTATTAGTTGTGGGTTATGTTTTTTTTTTAATTGGTTAAATGGGATTGAAACGGGCCTCACCTGTATTACATTGTGGTATTACAACAGTTTGGCAATTATGCATGTATCGCTTGGCAAGATTCGAACATGTGCTTCCTTCATGAAAGTTGAGGAATTTAATTGGTTGAGCTCATTCCGTTTGCTTACTTGCGGGTTATGTTATATTAGGAGCCCTTTAGAATTTGAATGGTAGCGTAATGGCTTAATGCCCTCATAACCTGTTAACTACTAAAGAGGTCCTGTGTCCATAAGTGACCACCTTGACATCTCCGAGAGACTAGAACCACAACTTTATATTAAAAAAGATGAGTTTTGTAAGGAAATTGCTTCTTACAATATACTAAAGATATATTGTTTTTAGCTATACAACATGCTGTACCCCTTGCTAAGCTTTGTCCTCAAGGCAAGGTGGGGGATAGGGGGAGGGAATTTATCTGGTTGAGCTCATGCCATTTGATTAGTTGCGGGTTATGTTATATTAGGAGCCGTTTAGAATTTGAATGTAGCATGAGGCTTTAAACCCTAATAACTTGTTAACTAGTAAAGAGGTCCCATTTCCATAAGTGGCCACCTTGACATCTCCAAGAGACCTAGAACCACAACTTTATATTAAAAAACATGAGCTTTGTAAGGAAATTGCTCATTATAATATACAAAAAATATATATATATATATATATATATATATATATATATATATATATATATATATTTATATATATATATATATTGCCCCTAGCTATACAACATGCTATACCCTTTGGTAAGCTTTGTCCTCAAAGCGATGCCACCATACATATTATAAAGTATATAGACTTATCTTTGTATTTAAACAAAGGATCAAATTTTCCATATTTACTTTGGCAAATATAAGGAATATGTGCAACAATATTGTAGTAATATTTTTAATGTCAAAAGTGGAATTGAAGTTGAATGCCCATGGGAATTGCAAACATAATGTGCAACTCTTGAGGATTGAAGAATACAGATGTGTACTTGGTGATGTCCATAATTTTTTTTTTGGGAGGGGAGGGCATTTGATATGCCTAGGTGGCTAGTACCTTATTTGTGGGATGTCCTTAACAAAGTCAAGTATGGCTGACTAGATGCACATGTTTTTGTTGTGCATCATGAAGTGCTTTTGTCGAACACTACATGTGATAGCTCTTATGTTGGACATAGCTAGTGGAAAAGATCAGCATTGTAGAGTGGGGCCACCTAGTTCCACCAAAAAAGGGCAGGGCAACCATCTTCTAGTAGGAGTAGTAGATGCCATTGCACAAATATGGCTTAGAGGTGGACATAAGACAATAGAACAACCAAAGAGCAAGGCGAAGAGGACTAGGCTAAAGCGTGACAATTTAGAGATGCTATTGAGGTCCACCGAGGAGGATAACCATGAGAGTAGTGATGGGAGTAGCAATGATAACGATGAGGGACTTGAGCATCGACCTAGAACAAGGTATCTCGTTGCCCACTCTTGTGTAGCTGATTGCAAGACAATTTGTTTCACAACATGATAATGGACCCCATTTGATCGATGCTCTCAGTGAAAGACATGCAAGAGACTTGCATGCTTAGTGGTTTGGTGATCTTTAGAAAAGGGAAAACACAAGGCAGGTTTCATATATGGTAATGGTAGTGGACAACCTGAAAGAGATGGTAGTATCATTGAGGGCAGGCCTTAGAGGAGATTGATGTTGATTTTGTGGAGAGATTGGCACTGTTTGGGCCTGACCTTGAGACAACCTAATATGTATAGATAGTTTTTGGCATTTGTAGAGGGTAGAGTAGGGGCCATGAAGTTGATTCATGGCAATGAAGAGCATTGCTATGAGGTGAAGAGGAATGAGGATGTTGTCGTTGAGGGGCAATATTATGAGCAAGCAAAAGAACAAGATTCCATGCGTCAGGGACGTGCTTTTAGAGAAATGGAAGCCATATGTGGCCATCCTTGCACTTAATGATCTTGATGTTTTTTGGAGGATATGAAGATTTGATGTTAACTACATTCTTTCATTAGCTCAATCATTGCATTGAACAAAGCTTGACAAGATATCGGCGATGGTACCTTTCTACAATGGCAATTATGGTTCATAAGGCTTGTACGATCAACATGTTTTTGAGATGGATAAAGATAGGGTAGGTAGGCACAACCGGATGCACTTGGGAAGCCAACAAGGATTCTCAATTGGATTCATATGATTCATGAACTAGTTGAGCAGGGCATGTTGTCGTAGAATAGGTCAATCATCTATCACAATTTGTCCATTGTTTGTACTTTGTAGTACTTGTCCGCCCACTAGTATGATAATTCTTGTGGAGTTGGAGAGAGAGAGAGAGAGAGAGAGGGAGAGAGAGAGTGTGGAACACAATTCCATCATAGGAATATGCCACTAGAAGCAACTTGTAGAAGAAATATGCATCACAATGATCGTGTAGAGGGGACGTTGAGTGATGTAGAGACACAATGGAGGAGCTTGTTGAGCATGACTGGCATCGAGTTGAAAGGTTGGAGGAATTGCAAGCATGAACAACAAATACCCAAATGCTAGAGAGAGAGGCACAAAATAGTACAAAACTGCAGGACCTACGTGACATCTTCAGATTCCAAAGGAGATCATGCAAAAGCACATCAAGAAGATGGTACATCTAGAGCAACAACTTTGTGGTAAGGACAAGGAGTTGAGGGAGGCTAAGAGACAATGGCCAAGGTGTTTTAGGTATTGTAGGTGGATGCAATAGAGATAGATACAATCTTGTCACCACAGTTAAGCATTTGGATGCAGGCTTGATGGGAGCATCTACTTCTATGTTTGTTGTTACCATCGCAGGTCACCTTGGGTTTGTTAACTTCTACGTTTGACACCCATGTTGCTATGCTATTCCTTTATGTAGCTACTCTGTCAACAAGGATCCCAATTTTTTTATCGGATGGGATAGATGTAGGTGGCCACATTGGCCCATGAGTCCTACATACATATGTTGTGTTTAGTTGTGTTGTGAATAATTGATGCAGCAATGTCATGTGTTGTACGTAGTCGTTTGTGATACTGTTGAATTCGGGAATTGTCCTAATTTAATGATGTGCCCCAATTCTTGTCTCAACAAAATTGGAAGGAAGGGCCAATGGCTCTTCCCATTGAGACCAACTTCCCACTATCCTCATAGAATACTCCCTATGCTTACCTAAACTAATTGCATGAAAAGTAAAGTGCTGAAAATAAACATGCATAAAATATTAAGGGTGCGAGGGATTCAAATGAAATATGCTGTTTAGCCGTAGCGAGGAAGTGTATGTGATCAATCAACACATGAGAATTCGAATAAATTCAATTTTCTCCCTTTCATCAAGTATGAAATTGCTAAGCTAATGACAAGATGAGCAAAAGGTCAATGCCTCAATCACCTCATGCTTAGCAAACCATGAGGTCGGTGCCATTGATGGAATGCATAAGGACTTGCCAATTTCTTAACAACCTCATGAGATATAAAGCACAATGTGGGTTTCACATAGTGTAGCTATGAATTCTCATGGCCAAAAGATGAATACTATGGAGCCCACGACTCATATTTATAGTTGGCATACCCTCGAGTTACCTGGGGTGAGAAAGATTACTCGTAGTAAAAATAAAGATTTGGGGGCATCTCTACCAAATTTATTATGAATGCTTTAAATTAATGAAGTACAGAAGGTGCTTTAAACAAGCAATGCTAGAGGAACCTGATCGCCAAATGCCGAAGTGAATCAACGAGCCGCGACACAGGTGGGCCTAAGGCATATAATGAAAGACAGACATAAAAGAATAAAGACGGTAGAAACGAGAACCGGGCATACGGATTGTATTCATAAGCGGAAGCACGGTTACAATAAGCACGGTAGTTCCCTAACAAACATTCCCCTTCCACACTTTACAATGAATTTCGGATGGGCTTTTATAGCCCGAGTCCCACCCGATTACATTAATGGGCACGGAGTCCCGATCAAACATAAGGTGACGAAGCGGCGAAAGAGCCGCAAATGCTGGCCTTTTGTCGGATCGGGCTGTACCTGCGACATGGTCTTCCTGGAAGGCGGACAGCTACGTGGCGGAGTGTTGGGTAAATCTTCAAGTCGGCGAGGCTTGCTAGTAGGCTGGAGCAGGTGAAACCTCAGATCAGCTTTGAATGAGGCTATTAGCGCAGGCGGTGCGGGCAGCCCATGCTTATCCCTTTTGGTCGGCGGTGTTGGTTCAAATCCCGAAGGCTGGACACTTGTCCGATGATGGGCTATCTTGTGTGACACATGCCCGCCTTAGAGGGCGATCTATCCATCTTTGCTTGGGATCGGGGCTCCTTGGGATGCGTGCGGAAATCGGTGCGGTCGGGGAAGGCCTTCAAGCCTTGGTCAAATTCCGGGTTTGTTCCCCTACGTACACTGTCAAGGGCGCATTCCGGCTACGTTGAGAAGTCGAAGCTGCGCACGAGCGAACACTGGTGTCCGTCGTCATATGGACTCGCTCCGGCATTTTATCTTTCTTCCGCATTGACTCCCGGTCTGCCCGGTGAAAGGTGCGCCCAGAAGTGGGGCGAAGTCGGACTTCGCACCAAAGCTGGCGAAGTACGAACTCGCACCAAAGCGGGCGAAGTGCGCACTCGCACCAAAGCGGGAGAAGTGCGCACTTCGCACCAAAACTGTGCGAAGTGCGCACTTCGCACCCAGACTTAGCCAATTTCGGATAGACCTGCTTGGAAAGGCTGGAAAATCAAGCTGGGGAACTCCAAGGCAAAAAAGGGGGAGAGAAAGAGAATGGGAAAGAAAAGGAAAGGGAGAGGAGGAAGAAAAACGGAAGGAGGAAAAGAAGAGCAGCGTTGTTACAAAACAATATTGAAGACATTGCACCCCGTGCAAAATGTGACAACATTTCTGGCGGCTCGCGGGGTGTCGAGCTCGCCTCGGCGCAAAGAATCCATGCCTTCATCCTTTGGGTGCAGAGGAACTTGCCTCCCCTGCCTTTTGCTGCTCTAACTGTTCTCCTTGCGGCAACTGTTCTTCAGATTCATCTTTGTCAGTTGCCTCATCAGTATCTCCTTCTGAAAGGTCTCCATTTCTTGCTTCTGCCTCGCACATGCGAGTGTACGCCTCTTGGGCTGAGCGCCAGGCTTCCGCTTCGAATGGCTTGCGGTCAGCTATGTCTTCTAATGCTCCGTGAAAGCGACGACCGCGTGCAGGTCGATGGTGAGGTATCTTTTCTCTAACTCCTGAAAATAGGAGCGGATCTTGGAATATCTGGACACCATCTGAGTGACCTGACTGTCTTGAATTGGCTCAGTCCAGCTATCAATTTCAGCTGTATCTGCTTCAAAGGACTACCAATTCTTCTTTACCCGATCTAGGGTGAGGAGCTCGCCATTCTCAACAAAACCTGGACACCCAAGTTCTGAAAGAGCGTGAAAGGGGGCGGACAGGATATCTCTTTCATGTCCGAATGCGTCAAGCATTCGTCCGCCACTCTCACCTATTCAACTTTTCAGAAATATTTGTGCAAGGTCACCCTTGCACCTGCCCATTCTGCAGCGAATGAGGACACGGGGGAAAAAAGGACGTCGTCGCGCTCGCGCTCCTGAAGGTTTATCGCCAGGTCCAGCCATTGCTTTGCCTGGCGCTCGGCCTCCTCTACCACAGGCTTTCCCTGGGCAGAAACTTCTTGAATCCCGGATGCGAAGTCCGGGACCGCCATCGCCTTAAAGGTATGGGGCTTGCATTCCCTCGGCAAACCAGCCCTCATTTCCTTAACTTTTGTCTTTGAAAAGACGACCGCTTGAGATGTTTTCTCCGCAAGCTGCGATCGTGCTCGCTTCAAAGACTCCTGGAGCTGAGAAATCTGCTCCGAGGCTGCTTTCTTTTCGGTTGCGGCTCTGTTCTTTGAGAAGCGGCCAGTGGGCTTTGAATTCATCTGTTTCTCGCCGCGCCGCTTCCGGCTGCTCGGTGGACCTAGATAGGTCCTCTTCAAGTTGCCTTACTTTGTCTCGCAACGCGAAAGTTCTTCCTGCTCCTCCAGGACTCTTGACAAAGAGATTGTCGACTTTGCGCATGATCGTCCGAATCTCATTATTGTTTATCAATGTCGTCAAAGCTTTTCTCCTTTGTCTGGAGCACGTAGTCCGCCTTAGTCATTTCTCGGAGAGGCTTCTTCACTATTGGGATTATTTTCTCCGTTGTAATCACTCTCCTTCCGAAATCATACTTTGCGCGTTTTGCCGGGGCGGCTATCTCTTCATGTCTCCTCCGCTTTAGGTCTTGGCGGAAAGAGACAGAATACTCTACGGCTCTCGTTGCCAGGGGCAAGTCATCTGAGTTCTGGAGGTCGTCCATAAAATCTGGTTCCCCCAGCCTAGGGATCTGCTGAGACGTCTCTCCTGCGGGAATGGGATCAAGAGGAACCGGACGGACTTTGGAAGAATCGGTCGCTTGTGGGGGCGACCGGGAAATGGAAATGGGAGCGGCTGACACTGTGAGGGTTTGAAGCGGCCGAGGCGGAGGATGTGATGGTGAACGGACAGCCTCGAGCGCGACCTCGGGCGAAGGGTTTGGAGTTGTGCTGAGAGAAAGAGAGACGTTAGGGTTCCGAGCAAACTGATCGAAAGAATGGGGACCGCTAGAAGGACGCGGAGACGGGGAGGAGGATGTGGTCATGGCTCGCCCAGATTGAGCGGGGAACTGAGTGGAAGTAGAACTAGGTGAGCCTAGAGAGACAGGGACAGCAAACGTACCTGCGGGCTCCGCTTGAGCCGATGCCGGGTGAATGTCTTCGCTTCTTGTCCCGGCGGCCGGCTTGGGACTGCCCAAAGGAATTGCCTCTGCGGCGGCAGGACGCGGCTGCGGCTCTGCGACTGGCTGCTGCACTATCAGGCTAGGTCGCCTGATTTTCTCAACTCTCCTCCGCTTCTTCTCTTCTGGAACAACTGTCGGATCAGGGGAAGGAGACGAAGCAGGTGCAGCAGGCACTGATGCTCCCACGGTAAACTTGTACCGGGGTTTGACTTGCAGAAGGTCTGCCGCGACCGGTCTGCTTTCTGGCGGCGCTGGCGCTTTTCTTGCCTGAGGAAGTGCCTCGGGCGCTGCCTTGACTAACTTTTTCGCCTTTTCAGGCGCCGCCTTAGGAGCCACGAACTGCATTGGATCGACCTGGGTACTTGCTGGGCCTGCGCTGGCAGTTGCCGAAGTGTACAACTGTTTGGGAGGAGACCCACTTTTATAATCCTCAAAGGGGCCTCGGGGAACGTAACCTTGATATGCGAACGACCGCCAGCTGTCATGATGCTTGGTCATAGAGAACCGAGAAGTCGTCATCTACGGCCAGGTTTCTCCTTGTGGATTTATCGTGCTGCGTGCGGCATCTCATTTTCCAGCATTCAATAATCTTTTCTTTAGACCAGTTAAGGCCTGCAATCTTGGACAAAAATTTTTAAACCCTGGAGATGAGAAGTGATGGTCCGGGTTTCTCTTGGGGTCATATGTCACCTCCTCGCAGGAGAAATCCTGCCAAGGGGGAGAAGCTTCCATTAATTCAATCTCCCAGTCAAGGTCCACATGGACCACGTCGCATCTATCTTCGGTTATGTCCCGGGGGCACAAATGTGCAAACTTTCCCCTTATCCCATGAGGGTCATACTTCCAGTGACTGCGGCAAAGAAACCGAGGCCAATCCGGGACAGCGCTTGCTCTAGGTAGACATGTTGTCCTACCTCAGTAATCTCAACGTTGGCCCAGGAAAGAGGGTATTGGAAAATCTGTCCTCTTTTCTTTCCTAGGCCAAACTCTTCTTCCACATAGTCCATCTGTCGGGCAACCTCCATCCCGAACAGATGCTCTGAGCACCAATAGGGCAGCAAATAGGGTTTGCCCTTGAATCCGTAGATTCTGATCACAATCCCCTGCGTCAGTCTAAAAATGTCCCCGAGCTTCTGATTTATCAAAGCACTCGTCATTTCTCTCGGGGGACGGGGGATTTCACTTTCGGTGAAGACTAACATGACGAATCCCAGAAAGTTGAAGTTGAACTTGTAGGAGGACCCTTTCCGGTATAAGTCATCCGTCCAGTTATAGACGGGCTGGGGCTCTCCCTTCTTGTTAACCTTCTTCAGGTTCAGGATCGGCATTTGGGGGTGCGAGATGGTACAAACAAAGCCGAGCGGAACGGAGCCGAAACGAAAATCGGTTGATCGCCTCTTCCGAATCTTCAACGAGGCTGGAATGAATGGCGTAAGCCGACCGGTTGCCTGATCGAAAGAGATGGGGCGCTTTCCGCTCCATTGCGCCGCTGGTTCGTAAGATTCTCCACACGGGAGGCATTGCACGGCGCCGGCTGGTACGGGTGCACCAGCTCATCGGAGTCGCAGCCGAGGATCCATGCCAAGATGGTATATAGATACTTGCTCTGAAATTTCACCAAAGGCATGGGGCCAGTCGGCCATTGTCCGGCTGGAAGCGGGGCGTTCAGCTCTGAATTGAGGAAATCCCTCATTCGCTTGGTGTGCGTGAAACGTCCCGCTTGTTCGCCCAGACCGATTTTTCTGAGGATGGTGCCGGAGTCATACTCCAGCCCTGGGGCGAAAGCTGGCTGCACAGTCTCCCTGCGCAGTGCGAACAAGGGTTTGCCAACGGAACTGCAGATTCTTGGGAAGGCTGGTTTATAATGTCTAACAATTAAGTCTATCAGCTCCGGGCATTGGTGGACAGGAGGGCACGTGAATCTGAAGAGGTTTGATTTGTACGCCGCTCCAAAATGATGGGAGGGCGAAACTTTGTCAACCCAGCTCTCCACATTCGCTCGCAGCTGAGTTAGGCTCATGGAAAACGAGCCGTCCACATATCCTGCCAGGTAATTCACCGGAGGTGGTGGGGATTGCCCACGCTGTACCTTCTTCGTCCGGGCCTTTGACTTTTTCTCTGGCGGAGGATCGCCTTTGAAAACTCCTGGCCGCGGCAAATCCCCTGGTTCGCTGCTTTCGCTGGACTACGCTGACACGGGCATTTTTCCCTTGTCCATCTCTCTGAGTCGGCAATAATGACGGGTTCGAGTCGTGCTGCAACAAATTTCGCTATCGGAGGAATAATTAGCACTTGTCCGAGGAATAATCTCTCGCAATCCGGAATGTTGGCATGATTCGACCCCCTTTTCTAGACAAAAACAGCGCCATTAATGCAACGCGAGGAGGGGTAGGTCGGCTGAGTTAAAACCCTTGGTGGCTGCGCGGGAGAACGTTTAGGAAAAGACGCGCCCCGGCAGACGTGCCTTGCTTCTTTAGTTGCATTTTTCCTTGAAAAACGCGCAATCATTAATTCAGCGTTGGGGACTGCACCATGGCTGACGTTGCTGCCACCATTTGGGCACACTGCTCAAGACAAAACCTTTGGCGCGGAAACCCAGATTAAAACAAGTGCAAGCGCGCCTTGGGCCCAGCATGGGGGTTTTTGAATTTTTCATTATTATTTTTCTTTTTTAAACGCGTCCCAATGCTGGCCCGGAAAACTAGGCGCAGCCGGGCTTCGCCCGAAGTTGGGCGCGGCCCGACCTCGCCGGCGAAGTCGGACTTCGCCCGAATTTCGGGCGAAGTTCGAACTTCGCGCGTGTTCGAACTCCTTTCATTTTTGTTTTTTTTTTTTTTTTTTTTGCGCCCAAGGTTTGGGCGCGGTCTGGGTCTTTGCCGTCTTGGGGCCTTCGAACACACTTAACATACCCTGCTACCTTTGGACTTTGAAAAAACTGCGCAGTGCGACGTTGGGGCGGGTTCGGACTTCGGCCGACGCTTGGGGCGAAGTGCGAACTCGCGCGAAGTTCGCACTTCGCACAAGCGTTGAGCGCACTTCACACGGGCGCTGGCCGAAGTCGGACTTCGCTGCGAAGTTCGCACTTCGCGCAAACTTTGCGCGCAGTGCGTACTTCGCACGAAGGGTTGCGCAGTGCGGCCTTCGGTCTGCTTCAGTGTTTTCTCGGACAAACTTCGCAATTCGGCTGGGCCGAAGTCAGGCTTCGCTGCGAAGTCGGGCTTCGGCCAACACTTAGTCGATTTTTTGCTCTTTTTTCTCCTTTCTTTCTCTGCATAGCCGAACTTCGCCCCTCCTGCGGGGCAACGACGGAACTTCGGCTGCGAAGTCTGTCTTTCTCTCCCATGCCGCATTTAAGCTCAAAGAAGGAAAAATAAGCGAAAGCTAAAGCGGAAACTATACATGCGGGGAAAAATAAAAACACAAGGCAAAATTTTTACAAGGAAGGGCCACTCGGGCGCCTTCAACAACGATAAAGCTTCAAGTGGAACCCGTTGACGGGGATGGGGAGGAGCCGACCCTCCATATCCGAAAGTATGTAGGCATTGAACCGATTCACCGGGCAATCCGATAAGGGCCCTCCCGGAGAGCATCAAATTTTCCGTGATTACCCGGTTTTGCCTTGTATGAGTCCCACTTCGACACCGGGTCCCCGACTTCGAAAACTCGGGCGGTGGTGCCTTTGGCAAACCAGCCTTTAGTGGTCGCAATGTGATCCGCGAAGGCCTGGTATGCACTTTCTCTGTCTTCTTCCAAGCTGCGGGAGTTGGCACAATCTGTCGTCTACCGGGTCTCCGTTGCTCCTGTCTTCATCAACCATCCACCGGGCGGGGATTTCAATGTGTGATGGCATAACGGCTTGCTTGCCATAGACGAGCGCGTAGGGGGACGTCTTGAGGGATTTCTTGAACGCAACTCTGTCCGCCCACGGCGCCCGGTTCGGGGAGCAAGTGCCAAGTCCGCTTATTCTTTTCAATGGTCCTCCGGAGAATTTTCGGGAGGTTCTTGTTAGTAGACTCGGCAAGGCCATTCCCCTGCGGGTAGTAATTAGAAGACATCTTGTGATAGATGCCAAGTCTGCTGGTGTACTCCGTGAGTACGGCGCCTACAAATCCCGGACCGTTGTCTGTCACGATCGACTCTGGAACCCCGAGCGGGTAATCGGGCTCTCAATGAACTCGATGACCGTTTCTTGGTCGGCGTTCTTGGTCGAGATCGCCTCCGTCCACCGTGTGAAATAGTCAGTAGCTGTGAGAATAAACTTGTGGCCGGCGGAGGAGTTAGGAGAAATCACCCCAATGAAGTCTAGACCCCATTGCTGGAACGGAGCTTCGGCTTGAATCGGTTGAAGGGGCAGGGGTGCTTTTCTGTTTCGGCCAGCATACCTCTGGCATTGATCACATTTGGCGCAGACCGCATACGCGTCTGCGAACAGAGTGGGCCAATAGTATCCAGCCCTTATTATTTTTAAGGCCGTTGGCCTTGAAGAATGGTGACCCCCAGGCATCCCGGAATGAAAGTCTCCGAGGATCCTAGGCTGGTCAGATTTTATGACGCACCGCAACAGGATGCCGTCAATGTTTTTGAAGTAAAGCCCCTCGGGGCGAAGAGTGTACCTTAGTGCACCTAACCGAAATCTCCTTCGTTGTGAGGCGTTCAGGTGATCGGGACATCTTCCGGTGCGAAGTATCTCACCAGTTCATCTGTCCAATCACTCCCCTCCGATAAGGAGTTGGCTAGGTAGACGCGTGTCGCTGTGTCCTCCCACTTCCAGGCGGAGATGCCGGCTACAGCGCTTCGGGCCAATTCCTGACACAAGGCTCGGCCTCTGATAAGCTTGGTGGGCCGTACTTCGATGTCAAACTCCTGGATCTTGGCAATCCATCCCGCTCTCTTGTGACCCGGTTCTCCTTGCAAGATGAAACTGCGAACATCGGGGTGAATCACAAAGACAGGTGGTCTTACTCCGGGAGACAAAGTGCCCGAACTTTCGAAGGGACTTCATGACCGCATGGACTTGCCGCTCTATAAAATTGTACTTTTCTTCGTGCGGCAAAATCACTTGACTTAGGAACGCAATGGGGCGCTCCTCACCGTCGTCTCCCTTCTGAGTCAGGACTGCAGCGTAACTTTCGGGTTCTCCCACTGCATACAGGATGAAGTCCTTGGAGTAGTCCGGGTTTGTCAACACCGGAGCTTGCGCAATTCGAGCCTTGATTTCCTCGAAAGCTTGTTCTCTTTCATCGGTCCATTCGTAAGGTGTATCTTTCTTCAACGGTTCGGCCATAGGCTTGATCAACTGTGCGAAGTCCGGGATGAACTTCCGCACGAGTTAATTGACCGAAGAAGGACTGCAGCCCTTTTTTATCAGTGGGGGCTGGCAAGCGAACGAGGGCTTCGCTCTGTCGGGGTCAATGGCGAGGCCTTCCTCGGAGATGACATGTCCCAGCGACTTTCCTTCCTTCACCGCGAAGACGGACTTCTTCGGGTTTATAGAGATGCCGAATTCTCGACAACTCTCAAATATTTGCCGCAGAGTGCGAAACATGATCTTCTCGTCGGTGAGAGAAAACGGTCATGTCATCAAGGTAGATGACAATAATCTTGTTGAGCAGCTCTAGGAAGGCCGAGGTCCATGGCCCTTTGGAACGTGGCACCGGCATTGGATAAGCCAAACGGCATGCAGCGATAGGCGAACGTCCCTCACTTCGTGGTAAACGCCGTCTTATCTTGGTCTTCGTCTTTGACCCAAATCTGGTTGTAGCCGGAAAATCCATCTAAAAGTGAAAATCTCTGGGCTCCAACAACGATATGCAAAATTTGGTCGATTTGGGGAAGCGGATAGTGGTCCCGGAGGGAAGCCTGATTTAGGTTTCTGAAGTCGACACAGAGACGTATGTCGCCATTCTTTTTCCTCACGGGCACCAGATTCGCGACCCAAGATGAATGTTTGATGGGGTAGATGATCTTGGCCTCCAGCATCTTCAAGAGTTCGGTCTTCATCATGGCCTCAATCTTTGGATTTACGGCCCTTTGCTTTTGTCGGAACGGCTTGGCGCCATCCTCTAGCTCGATGGTATGTTTGGATGACGGATCTGTCATACCCCCTCAAATCCTCGTAGCACCAGGCCACGATGTCGGGGAACTCCTGGCACAGTGATCTGATCTGCACCAGCTCCTCCGACGTGCAGTCTGTTCCGACCTTGATGGTTTTACCAGGTTCGAGCTCCAGGTCAGTGTTGTCACATTTTGCACGGGGTGCAATGTCTTCAATGTTGTTTTTTAACAATGCTGCTCTTCTTTTCCTCCTTCCGTTTTTCTCCCTTCTCTCCCTTTCCTTTTCTTTCCCATTCTCTTTCTCTCCCCTCTTTTTCCTTGGAGTTCCCCAGTTGATTTTCCAGCTTTCCAGCAGGTCTATCTGAAATTGGCTAAGTTTTGGTGCGAAGTGCGTACTTCGCCCAGTTTTGGTGCGAAGTGCGCACTTCGCCCAGTTTTGGTGCGAAGTTCGCACTTCGCCCAGTTTTGGTGCGAAGTGCGCACTTCGCCCAGTTTTGGTGCGAAGTGCGTACTTTGCCCCACCTTCTGGGCGCACCTTGCATCGACGATCGACGAGTCAATGCGAGAAAAAAGGTAAAATGTCTGGAGCGAGTCCATATGGCGGCGGACACCGGTGTTCGCTCGTGCGCGAGTTCGACGGAGTGTACGGTAGGGGAACAAACCCGGAATTTGACCAAGGCTTGAAGGCCTTCCCCGACCGCAGCCGATTTCTCGCACGCATCCCAAGGAGCCCCGATCCCAAGCAAAGATGGATAGATCGCCCTCTAAGGCGGGCATGTGTCACATGACATAGCCCATCATCGGACAAGTGTCCGACTTCGGGATTTGAACCAAGACCGCCGACCAAAAGGGATAAGCATGGGCTGCCTGCACCGCTGCGTTAATAGCCTCATTCAAAGCTGATCCGAGGTTTCACCGCTCCAGCTACTAGCAAGCCTGCAGACTTGAAGAATTACCCAAGCACTCGCCACGTAGGCTGTCCGACTTCCGGGAAGACCATGCTTGCGGTACAGCCCAGTCCGACAAAAGGTCAGCATTTGCAGCTCTTTCGCCGTTTCTGTCAGCTCATGTTTGAATGGGACTCTGTGCCCATTAATGTAACGGGTGGGACTCGGGCTATAAAAGGCCATCTGAAATTCATTGTAAAGTGTGGAAGGGAAATGTTTGTTAGGGAACTACTGTGCTTACTGTAACCGTGCTTCTGCTTATGAATACAATCTGTATGCCTGGTTCTGTTCTACTATCTTTATTCTTTTATCTTGTCTTTCATTATATGCCTTAGGCCCACCCGTGTCGCTGCTCGTTAATTCACTTTGGCATTTGGCGATCAGGTTCCTCTAGCATTGCTTGCTTAAAGCACCTTCTGTACTTCATTTTTTAAAGCATTCATTATAAATTTGGTAGCAGTTCCATCAGTTGTGTGTGACGTTGCTGGCCCGTATCACGGTGATTGATGCGATCCCCCGTCGTTAGTTCCTTGTAGGGAATGTTTGCTAGGGAGCCATTGAAGCCGTGCGGTTAAACTCTCTACCTAACACATATACCCGGCTCGACATCTCTAGGTTTACTTTCTACCCCCGTCGGTGTACGTATCCGGTGATTGATACGATCCCTCGTCGTTAGTTCCTTGTAGGGAATGTTTGCTAGGGATCTATTGAAGTCGTGCATACGCTGCTGGTGTATCGGCAGTACGCCTAGGTTTTGCGATTCCTTGTCATGATCTCGTGTTTGTATGCGGTAAGTAGCGGTGATTGGTGTGTTCCCGTCTCGTTAGTTCCCCCCCACCAACCTTTGGACATATTTGTATCTCTTTCCGTACATTTGTCTCTTTCCGTTCATTTATTTCTTTCCTGTTCCCTTTAGCTTAAATCCCCCCCCCAAAAGGAGCCGGCCTTCTCCGGAGATTGGCTCGGAAGGCATCTCTTCCTTCCGGCCTTTCATGTTGGTGGGCGAATCTGGGCGCATTAACCAAAAATCCTTTCCTCATGGCGGATTCGTAACCAACAGTTTCTCTGGCACGCCCGGTGGGACGCTTGTTCCACGATTTAAAGAAAGAGTACCCATCTAGTTTCCACCTAGCGCAACAGTTCTTCTGACCCGCTCGGCGGTACACGGGTCCTACATCTGACGAGAGATTTTCTGATCAGTCTCCACCGGCGGCGACGGCTTCTGAGCTCTTGGTGAGACAAGGAAGTTTCTCACCCCCGACGTGAATCGAAGCACCGGTGTTCGCTTCATTGCTTGTTCCAAATCGAACACCGGCGACTCGCACGAACAAATCCTCCGAGTCTAGAAGACCGGTCCGGTCACCTTCATGCACACGAGAAGGTGGCGAACAAGAAATCCGAGAAGCCCGACTGAGTTCTACGAACTAGACATCCACGCTCGAGGCGAGATACCCAGGCTGGCCGATCCGCGAGCTCGTTTCGACGAAGCCGAGGCTGAGATCCAAGAAGAGGCCGAAGCTGAGGTCGGAAGAGCCGAGTACGAGGTAGAAGAGGCCGAGGAAGAGGAAAATCCCGCATCCTCGGAAAGTACCGACACCGAGTACACAACCGACGGCGGAGAAGAAGAAGAAATGGCTGATCAACAGCCGAATGACGATGATCTCTTCCCGGCGGTGGACTCTACAGGGCCTTTGGCCCTGATCGGTCAGCAAGCTGTGCCCCCTGCTGCTTTAAAGTCTATTCCCACATACGACGGCTACGGTAAGACGGCGTACGAGCACATCCAGGACATCCTTGCCCTGGCCGCACTGCATACCATCACCAATGAAAGTGTGAAGACCCGTCTGCTGGCCCTTTGTCCAGTTGTCAGAAGAAGAACTGGTGACAGTAGAACTGACCGAGCAAGCTCTCGAAGTGCTACAGCTAGAAGACGAGTTCTCGTTGCGGGATTTTAATGCCGTAATCGGGACAGAGCAGGGCTGTTATTCCATTAAGCAGCCCAAGGAGCTTGACGTGTCCGTTGCGAAGGAAGTAGGACCTGCACCTGAAGAGCTGTGGAAGCTTTTCTTTGACGGCGCGCGTTGCAAGAATGGCGCCGGTGCAGGGGTCCTCCTAGTTTCTCCAACCGGAGTCCAGAGGGACTATGCCTACGAGCTGGCTCTGGAGCTGTACTAACAATTCGGCGGAATACGAAGCCCTCGTGCTTGGGTCGCGAAAGGCGGAAAGGCTCGGAATCAAGCATCTCCAAATTTTCGGAGATTCGAGTTAGTGTGTCATCAAGTTACGAATAAATGCGCGTCTAAGCATCACTATCTTAGAGCGTACCGCAATCGGGTCCGGGACTCGATGGAATCGTTTGACTCATTGAACGTTAAGGCAATATCGCGTGAGAGAAACAAGCACGCGGATATTCAGCGTCTGTTGGAGCCAGGTACGTTCCGGCTGAAGACGTCCAGAAACTGAAGCCGGTCCGCACCATTTACAGGCCTTACGTGCTCGATAGGGATACCTTCTGGCAGGTATTCAGGTGTGACGAGGAGATCGTCACATTCCTGGTTAACGAAGTGTGTGTAATCGAAGGTAGAGACCCTGATGACGAGCAATATGAGGGGTTGATACGATTCACGGAATAATCACGTCCCAAAAGGACTGATTACATTAGAAAGTCTCTTTGATCGAAATGACAGAGCAATATCCCACAGGATCAAAGTAGACCCGAGGCAGTATGCTGACCTGGAGCTCGAACCTGGTAAAACCATCAAGGTCGGAACAGACTGCACGTCGGAGGAGCTGGTGCAGATTAGATCACTGTGCCAGGAGTTCCCCGACATCGTGGCCTGGTGCTACGAAGATTTGAGGGGGTATGACAGATCTGTCATCCAGCATACCATCGAGCTAGAGGATGGCGCCAAGCCGTTCCGACAAAAGCAAAGGGCCGTAAATCCAAAGGTTGAGGCCATGATGAAGACCGAGCTCTTGAAGATGCTGGAGGCCAAGATCATCTACCCCATCAAACATTCATCCTGGGTCGCGAATCTGGTGCCCGTGAGGAAAAAGAATGGCGACATACGTCTCTGTGTCGACTTCAGAAACCTAAATCGGGCTTCCCTCCGGGACCACTATCCGCTTCCCCAAATCGACCAAATTTTGCATATCGTTGCTGGAGCCCAGAGATTTTCACTTTTAGATGGATTTTTCGGCTACAACCCGATTTGGGTCAAAGACGAAGACCAGCATAAGACGGCGTTTACCACGAAGTGGGGGACGTTCGCCTATCAGCGCATGCCGTTTGGCTTATCCAATGTTGGTGCCACGTTCCAAAGGGCCATGGACTTGGCCTTCCGAGAGCTGCTCAACAAGATTATTGTCATCTACCTTGATGACATGACTGTTTCTCTCACCAACGAGAAGATCATGTTTCGCACCTGCGGGAGATATTTGAAAGTTGTCGAGAATTCGGCATCTCTATAAACCCGAAGAAGTCTGTCTTCGCGGTAAAGGAAGGAAAGCTGTTGGGACATGTCATCTCCAAGGAAGGCCTCGCCATTGACCCTGACAGAGCAGAAGCCCTCGTTCGCTTGCCAGCCCCCACCGATAAAAAAGGGCTGCAGTCCTTCGGTCAGATTAACTTCGTGCGGAAGTTCATTCCGGACTTCGCACGAGTGATCAAGCCTATGGCCGAAGCTGTTGAAGAAAGATACACCTTATGAATGGATTGATGAGAGAGAACAAGCTTTCGAGGAAATCAAGGCTCGAATTGCGCAAGCTCCGGTGTTGACAAACCCGGACTACTCCAAGGACTTCATCCTGTATGCAGTGGGAGAACCCGAAAGTTACGCTGCAGTCCTGACTCAGAAGGGAGACGACGGTGAGGAGCGCCCCATTGCGTTCCTAAGTCAAGTGATTCTGCCGCACGAAGAGAAGTACAACTTTATAGAGCGGCAGGTCCATGCGGTCATGAAGTCCCTTCGAAAGTTTAGGCACTTTGTCTCCCAGAGTAAGACCACTGTCTTTGTGATTCACCCCGATGTTCGCAGTTTCATCTTGCAAGGAGAACCGGGTCACAAGAGAGCGGGATGGATTGCCAAGATCCGGGAGTTTGACATCGAAGTACGGCCCACCAAGCTTATCGGAGGCCGAGCCTTGTGTCGGGAATTGGCCCGAGCGCCGTAGCCGGCATCTCCGCTTTGTAAGTGGGAGGACACAGCGACACGCGTCTACCTAGCCAACTCCTTATCGGAGGGGAGTGATTGGACGAGATGAACTAGTGAGATACTTCGCACCGGAAGATGTCCCGATCACCGAACGCCTCACAACGAAGGAGATTTCGGTTAGGTGCATTAAGGTACACTCTTCGCCCCGAGGGGCTTTACTTCAAAAACATTGATGGCATCCTGTTGCGGTGCGTCATAAAATCTGACCAGCCTAGGATCCTCGGAGATTTTCATTCCGGGATGCCTGGGGGTCACCATTCTTCAAGGCCAACGGCCTTAAAAATAATAAGGGCTGGGTACTATTGGCCCACTCTGTTCGCAGACGCGTATGCGGTCTGCGCCAAATGTGATCAATGCCAGAGGTATGCTGGCCGAAACAGAAAAGCACCCCTGCCCCTTCAACCGATTCAAGCCGAAGTTCCGTTCCAGCAATGGGGTCTGGACTTCATTGGGGTGATTTCTCCTAACTCCTCCGCCGGCCACAAGTTTATTCTCACAGCTACTGACTATTTCACACGGTGGACGGAGGCGATCCCGACCAAGAACGCCGACCAAGAAACGGTCATCAGGTTCATTGAGAGCCTTATTACCCGCTTCGGGGTTCCAGAGTCGATTGTGACAGACAACGGTTCGGGATTTGTAGGCGCTGTACTCACGGAGTACACCGGCGGCCTTGGCATCTATCACAAGATGTCTTCTAATTACTACCCGCGAGGGAATGGCCTTGCCGAGTCTACTAACAAGAACCTCCCGAAAATTCTCCGGAGGACCATTGAAAAAAATAAGCGGACTTGGCACTTGCTCCTGAACCGGGCGCTATGGGCGGACAGAGTTGCGTTCAAGAAATCCCTCAAGACGTCCCCCTATGCGCTCGTCTATGGCAAGCAAGCTGTTATGCCATCACACATTGAAATCCCCGCCCTGTGGATGATTGACGAAGACAGGAGCAGCGGAGACCCGGTAGACGACAGGTTGTGCCAACTCCTGCAGTTGGAAGAAGACAGAGAAAGTGCATACCAGGCCTTTGCGGATCACATTGCAGCCACTAAAGGCTGGTTTGCCAAAGGCACCATTGCCCGAGTTTTCGAAGTCGGGGACCTGGTGCTTGAAGTGGGACTCATACAAGGCAAAACCGGGTAATCACGGAAAATTTGACGCTCTCTGGGAGGGCCCTTATCAGATTTCCCGGGTGAATCAGTTCAATGCCTACATACTTTCGGATATGGAGGGTCAACGGGTTCCACTTGAAGCTTTATCGTTGTTGAAGGTGCCCGAGTGGCCCTTCCTTGTAAAAATTTTGCCTTGTGTTTTTATTTTTCCCCGCATGTATAGTTTCCAGTTTTAGCATTCAGTTTATTTTTCCTTCTTTGAGCTTAAATACGGCATGGGAGAGAAAGACAGACTTCGCAACAAAGTCTGTCGTTGCCCCACAGGAGGGGCGAAGTTCGGCTATGCAGAGAAAGAAAGGAGAAAAAAGAGGAAAATTCGACTAAGTGTTGACCGAAGTCCGACTTCGCAGCGAGCTCGACTTCGGCCCAACCGAATTGCGAAGTTTGTCCGAGAAAAGCTGAAGCAGACTAAAGTCCGCGCTGCGCTCAACGCTTGGGCGAAGTGCGAACTTCGCGCGAAGTTCGCACTTCGCATCAAGCTTCGGCCGAAGTCCGAACAAAGCGGCCAGCGCCCGTGCGAAGTTCATCTAAAGATGAAAGGCGGCAAAAACCCAGATCGCGCCCAAACCTTGGGCGCGACTAAACAGAGGTAGAACGGTTCAAGCACGCGCTCGCGCGAAGTGCGTACTTCGCCCGATTTGGTGCGAAGTTCGTATCGCCGAATTCGGCGAAGTTCGATTCGCCGAAGTCGGCGAGTCCGACTTCGCCGAATTCGGCGAAGTCCGACTTCGCCGGCGAGGTCGGGCCGTGCCCAACTTTGGGCGAAGCCCAGCTGCGCCTAGTTTTCCGGGCCAGTATTGGGATGCGGTTTAAAGAATAATAAAAAAAAAAAAATTCAAAAACCCCAAGCTGGGCCCAAGGCGCGTTTGCACTTGTTTTTATGTGGGTTTCCGCACCGAAGGTTTTGTCTTGATCAGTGTGCCCAAGTGGTGGCAGCAACGTCAGCCATGGTGCAGTCCCCAACGCTGAGTTAATGATTGCGCATTTTTCAAGCGAAAACGCAACTAAAAAAGCAAGGCACGGCTGCCGGGGCGCGTCTTTTCCTAAACGTTCTCCTGCGCGGCCACCAAGGGTTTTAACTCAGCCGACCTACCCCTCCTGCGTTGCATTAATGGCGCTGTTTTTATCTAGAAAAGAGGGTCAGAATCATGCCAACATTCCAGATTGCAGAGATTATTCCTCGGACAGTGCTAATTATTCCTCTGATAGCGAAATTTGTTGCAGACAGCCTGAACCTGTCGTTATTGCTGACTCGGAGAGATGGACAAGGGAAAAATGCACGTGTCGGCGCGGTCCAGTGAAGCAATGAACCGGGCGATTTGCCGCGGCCGAGGAGTTTTCAAAGGCGATCCTCCGCCAGAGAAAAGGTCAAAGGCCCGGACGAAGAAGGTACAGCGTGGGCAATCCCCACCACCTCCGGTGAATTACCTGGCAGGATATGTGGACGGCTCGTTTTCCATGAGCCTAACTCAGCTGAGAGCGAATGTGGAGAGCTGGGCTGACAAGGTTTCGCCCTCCCATCATTTTGGAGCGGCGTACAAATCAAACCTCTTCAGATTCATGTGCCCTCCTGTCCACCAGTGCCCGGAGCTGATAGATTTAATTGTTAGACATTATAAACCAGCTTCCCGGCAAATCTGCAGTTCCGTTGGCAAACCCTTGTTCGCACTGCGCAGGGAGATCGTGCGACCGGCTTTCGCCCCGAGGCTTGGAGTATGACTCCGGCACCATCCTCGAAAAGATAAATTCGGGCGAACAAGCGGGACGTTTCACGCACACCAAGCGAATGAGGGATTTCCTCAATTCGGAGCTGAGCGCCCGCTTCCGGTCGGACAATGGCCGACGGCCCCATGCCTTTGGCGAAATTTCGGAGCAAGTATCTATATACCATCTTGGCATGGATCCTCGGTTGCGACTCCGATGAGTTGGTGCACCCGTACCAGTGGCGGCGCGAGAATGCCTCCTGTGTGGAGAATCTTACGAACCAGCGGCGAGCGGAGCGGAAAACGCCCCATCTCTTTCGGTCAGGCGGACGGTCGCTTACGCCATTCATTCCGGTCTGCTGAAAATTCGAAGCGCCGATCAACCAATTTTCGTTTCAGTTCCGTTCTGGTCTGGCTTTGTTTGTACCATCTGCACCCCCAAATGCCGATCCTGAACCTGAAGAAGGTTAACGAGAAGGGAGAACCCCAGCTCGTCTATAACTGGACGGATGACTTATACCGGAAAGGGTCCTACTACAAGTTCAATTTCAACTTTCTGGGATTCGTCATGTCAGTCTTCACCGAAAGTGAAATCCCCCGTCCCCCGAGAGAAATGACGAGTGCTTTGATAAATCAGAAGCTCGGGGACGTTTTCAAGCCGACGCGAGGGATTGTGATCGAGAATCTACGGATTCAAGGGCAAATCCTATTTGCTGCCCTATTGGTGCTCAGAGCATCTGTTCGGGATGGAAGTTGCCCGACAGATGGACTATGTGGAAGAAGAGTTTGGCCTAGGGAAGAAAAGAGGACAGATTTTTCAATACCCTCTTTCCTGGGCCAACGTTGAGATTATCGAGGTAGGACAACATGTCTACCTAGAGCAAGCGCTGTCCCGGATTGGCCTGGTTTTGCTGCCGCAGTGACTGGAAGTATGACCCTCATGGGATAAGGGGAAAGTTTGCACATTTGTGCCCCGGGACATAACCGAAGATAGATGCGAGGTGGTCCATGTGGACCTTGGCTGGGAGATTGAATTAATGGAAGCTTCTCCCCCTTGGCGGGATTTCTACTTGCGAGGAGGTGACATATGACCCCAAGAGAAACCCGGACCATCACTTCTCATCTCCAGGGTTCAAAAAATTTCTGTCCAAGATTGCGAGGCCTTAAGCTGGTCTAAAGAAAAGATTATTGAATGCTTGGAAAATGAGATGCCGCACGCGACGACGATAAATCCACAAGGAGAAACCCGGCCGTAGATGACGAATTCTCGGTTCTCTATGACCGACATCATGACGCTGGCGGCCGTTCGCATATCAAGGTTACGTTCCCCGAGGCCCCTTTGAGGATTATAAAAGTGGGTCTCCTCCCAAACAGTTGTACACTTCGGCAACTGCCAGCGCCGGCCCAGCAAGTACCCAGGCCGATCCAATGCAGTTCGTGGCTCCTAAGGTGGCGCCTGAAAAGGCGAAAAAGTTAGCCGAGGCAGCGCCGAGGCACTTCCTCAGGCAAGAAAAGCACCAGCACCGCCAGAAAGCAGACCGGTTGCGGCAGACCTTCTGCAAGTCAAACCCCGGTACAAGTTTACCGTGGGAGCATCAGCGCCTGCTGCACCTGCTTCGTCTCCTTCCCCTGATCCGACAGTTGTTCCAGAAGAAAAGAAGCGGAGGAGAGTTGAGAAAATCAGGCGACCTAGCCTGATAGTGCAGCAGCTAGTCGCAGAGCCGCAGCCGCGTCCTGCCGCCGTAGAGGCAGTTCCTTTGGGCAGTCCCAAGCCAGCCGCCGAGACAAGAAGCGAAGACATTCACCCTTCATCGGCTCAGGCGGAGCCCGCAGGTACGTTTGCTGTCCCTGTCTCTCTAGTCTCACCTAGTTCTACTTCCACTCAGTCCCCCGCTCAATCTGGGCGAGCCATGACCACATCCTCCTCCCCGTCTCCGCGTCCTTCTAGTGGCCCCCATTCTTTCGACCAGTTTGCTCAGAACCCTAACGTCTCTCTTTCTCTGAGCACAACTCCAAACCCTTCGCCCGAGGTCAGTCGTCGAGGCTGTCCGTTCACCATCACATCCTCCGCCTCAGCCGCTTCAAACCCTCACAGTGTCAGCCGCTCCCATTTCCATTTCCCGGTCGCCCCCACAAGCGGCCGATTCTTCCAAAGTCTGTCCGGTTCCTCCTGACCCCATTCCCGCAAGAGAGACGTCTCAGCAGATCCCTAGGCTGGGGGAACCAGATTTTATGGACGACCTTCAGAACTCAGATGACTTGCCCCTGGCAACAAGAGCCGTAGAGTATTCTGTCTCTTTCCGCCAAGACCTGAAGCGGAGGAGACATGAAGAGATAGCCGCCCCGGAAAAACGCGCAAAGTATGATTTCGGAAGGAGAGTAATTACAACGGAGAAAATAATCCCAATAGTGAAGAAGCCTCTCCGAGAAATGACTAAGGCGGACTACGTGCTCCAGACAAAGGAGAAAAGCTTTGACGACATTGATAAACGATATGAGATTCGGACGATCATGCGCAAAGTCGACAATCTCTTTGTCAAGAGTCCGGAGGAGCGGGAAGAACTTTTCGCGTTGCGGGACAAAGTAAGGCAACTTGAAGAGGACCTATCTAGGTCCATCGAGCAGCTGGAAGCGGCGTGGCGAGAAACGAGATGAATTCAAAGCCCGGCTGGCCGCTTCTCGACAACGAGCCGCAACCGAAAAGAAAGCAGCCTCGGAGCAGATTTTTCAGCTCCGAGGAGTCTTTGAAGCGAGCACGGTCGCGGCTTGCAGAGAAAACATCTCAAGCGGTCTGTCTTTTCAAAGACAAAAGTTAAGGAAATGAGGGCTGGTTTGTTGAGGGAATGCAAGCCCCATATCTTTAAGGCGATGGCAGTCCTGGACTTCGCATCCGGGATTCAAGAAGTTTACGCCGGGGAAAGCCTGTGGTAGAGGAGGCCGAGCGCCAAGCAAAGCAATGGCTGGACATAGCGATAAACCTTCAGGAGCGCGAGCGCGACGGCGTCCTTTTTTCCCCCGTGTCCTCATTCGCTGCAGAATGGGCAGGTGCAAGGGTGACCTTGCACAAATATTTTAGAAAAGTTGAAGAGGTGAGAGTGGCCAGACGAATGCTTGACGCATTCGGACATGAAAGAGATATTTGTCTGGCCCCCTTTCACGCTCTTTCAGAACTTGGGTGTCCAGGTTTTGTTGAGAATGGCGAGCTCCTCACCCTAGATCGGGTAAAGAAGAATTGGCAGTCCTTTGAAGCGGATACTGACTGAAATTGATAGGCTGGACAGAGCCAATTCAAGACGAGTCGAGTCACTCGGATGGTGTCCGGATATTCCAGGATCCGCTCCTATTTTCGGGAGTTAGAGAAAAGATACCTCACCATCGACCCGCACGCGGTCGTCGCTTTTCACGGAGCATTAGAAGACATAGTTGATCGCAAGCCATTCGAGCGGAAGCTCGGCGCTCGGCCCAAGAGGCGTACACTCGCATGTGCGAGGCGAAGCGAGAAATGGAGACCTTTCGGAAGGAGATACCGATGAGGCGAGCGACAAAGATGAATCGAAGAACGGTTTCCGCAAGGAGAACGGTTAGAGCAGAAAAAGGCAGGGGAGGCAAGTTCCTCTGCACCCAAAGGATGAAGGCATGGATTCTTTGCGCCGAGGCGAGCTCGACACCCCGCGAGCCGCCAGAAATGTTGTCACATTTTGCACGGGGTGCAATGTCTTCAATGTTGTTTTTTAACAGTGCTGCTCTTCTTTTCCTCCTTCCGTTTTTCTCCCTTCTCTCCCTTTCCTTTTCTTTCCCATTCTCTTTCTCTCCCCCCTTTTTCCTTGGAGTTCCCCAGTTGATTTTCCAGCTTTCCAGCAAGTCTATCTGAAATTGGCTAAGTCTAGGTGCGAAGTTCGCACTTCGCCCGATTTTGGTGCGAAGTGCGCACTTCGCCCAGCTTTGGTGCGAAGTTCGCACTTCGCCCAGTTTTGGTGCGAAGTGCGCACTTCGCCCGCTTTGGTGCGAGTGCGCACTTCGCCCCACCTTCTGGGCGCACCTTGCACCGGCGGATCGACGAGTCAATGCAGAAAAAAGGTAAAATGTCGGAGCGAGTCCATATGGCGGCGGACACCGGTGTTCGCTCGTGCGCGATTCGACTTCTCAACGAGCCGGAATGCGCCCTTGACGAGTGTACGGTAGGGGAACAAACCCGGAATTTGACCAAGGCTTGAAGGCCTTCCCCGACTGCACTGATTTCTGCACGCATCCCAAGGAGCCCCGATCCCAAGCAAAGATGGATAGACTGCCCTCTAAGGCAGGCATGTGTCACACAGCATAACCCATCATTAGACAAGTGTCCAGCTTCGGGATTTGAACCAAGACTGCAGACCAAAAGGGATAAGCATGGGCTGCCTGCACCGCCTGCGTTAATAGCCTCATTCAAAGCTGATCTTAGGTTTCACCTGCTCCAGCTACTAGCAAGCCTGCCGACTTGAAGAATTACCCAACACTCCGCCACGTAGCTGTCCAGCTTCCGGGAAGACCATCTTGCGGGTACGACCCGATCCGACAAAAGGTCAGCATTTGCGGCTCTTTCGCCGCTTCTATCGGCTCATGTTTGGTCGGGACTCCGTGCCCATTAATGTAACGTGTGGGACTCGGGCTATAAAAGCCCATCCGAAATTCATTGTAAAGTGTGGAAGGGGAATGTTTGTTAGGGAACTACGTGCTTACTTGTAACCGTGCTTACGCTTATGAATACAATCTGTATGCTCGGTTCCGTTCTACTATCTTTATTCTTTTATGTTTGTCTTTCATTATATGCCTTAGGCCCACCTGTGTCGCTGCTCGTTAATTCACTTTGGCATTTGGCGATCAGGTTCCTCTAGCATTGCTTGCTTAAAGCACCTTCTGTACTTCATTATTTAAAGCATTCATTATAAATTTGGTAGCAGTTCCATCAGTTGTGTGTGACGTTGCTGGCCCGTATCTGGTGATTGATGCGATCCCCTGCTGTTAGTTCCTTGTAGGGAATGTTTGCTAGGGAGCCATTGAAGCTGTGCGGTTAAACTCTCTACCTAACACATATACCTGGCTCTGACATCTCTAGGTTTACTTTCTACCCCTGTCAGTGTACGTATCTGGTGATTGATACGATCCCCTGTTGTTAGTTCCTTGTAGGGAATGTTTGCTAGGGAGCTATTGAAGCCGTGCATACGCTGCTGGTGTATCGGCAGTACGCCTAGGTTTTGCGATTCCTTGTCATGATCTCGTGTTTGTATGCGGTAAGTAGCGGTGATTGGTGTGTTCCCGTCATCGTTAGTTCCCCCCCACCAACCTTTGGACATATTTGTATCTCTTTATGTACATTTGTCTCTTTCCGTTCATTTATTTCTTTCCTTTTCCCTTTAGCTTAAATCCCCCCCCCAAAAGGAGCCGGCCTTCTCCGGAGATTGGCTCGGAAGGCATCTCTTCCTTCCGGCCTTTCATGCTGGTGGGCGAATCTGGGCGCATTAACCAAAAATCCTTTCCTCATGGCAGATTCGTAACCAACAGTCAGCATACTGCCTCGGGTCTACTTTGATCCTGTGGGATATTGCTCTGTCATTTCGATCAAAGAGACTCTCTAATGTAATCAGTCCTTTTGGGACGTGATTATTCCGTAACTGTATCAACCCCTCATATTGCTCGTCATCAGGGTCTCTACCTTCGATTACACACACTTCGTTAACCAGGAATGTGACGATCTCCTCGTCACAGCTGAATACCTGCCAGAAGGTATCCCTATCAGGCACAGAAGGCCTGTAAATGGTGCGGACCGGCTTCAGTTTCTGGACGACGTCTTCAGCGGAACGTACCTGGCTCCAACAGACGCCGGAATATCAGCGTGCTTGTTTCTCTCACGCGATATTGCCTTAACGTTCAATGAGTCAAACGATTCCATCAGGTCCCAGACCCGATTGCGGTACGCTCTAAGATAGTGATGCTTAGACGCGCATTTATTCGTAACTTGATGACACACTAACTCTGAATCTCCGAAAATTTGGAGATGCTTGATTCCGAGCCTTTCCGCCTTTCGCAGACCCAAGCACAGGGCTTCGTATTCCGCCGAATTGTTAGTACAGCTCCAGGCCAGCCTGTAGGCATAGTCCCTCTGGACTCCGGTTGGAGAAACCAGGAGGACCCCTGCACCGGCGCCATTCTTGCAACGCGCGCCGTCAAAGAAAAGCTTCCACAGCTCTTCGGGTGCAGGTCCTACTTCCTTCGCAACGGACACGTCAAGCTCCTCGGTCGCTTAATGGAATAACGACCTCTGCTCTGTCCCGATTATGGCATTAAAATCCCGCAACGAGAACTCGTCTTCTAGCTGTAGCACTTCGAGAGCTTGCTCGGTCAGTTCTACTGTCACCAGTTCTTCCTCTGACAACTGGACCATGCAGTCCATCTCCCCTCCGGGTATCTTGTCTACTATAAAAGGGGAAGGCTTCTCATTGAAAATTTTCAGTCTCCTTCCTTTGAAGGGCACTTCCATGTGCGAGTAGTCTAGAGACAGTGTACCCGCCCAACTTCGCGGTGAACTCCCGAGAGAGACACATGCCGAAGTAAGGCTCCAGTCAACAATCACGACCTCTTGGATGACCACAATGTCGAGAGCTTTGTGCAGACGGATAGGGATGTCCTTTATGACACCAACCTGTCTTGACGAGGGTGCCGTCTAATTGCAAGCACACCTTGGCTGCTCCGTGTGTATTCCATCCCGATCTCATCGCGAGACGGCCTTCGGCATCACGGTCGAGGAAGCACCGGAATCCACCATGCGGTTGTGAACTATGTGCCCTTGCATCCGCAAAGAGAGATAAAAGGGTGGCGGTCTGTTCTTCCCAGTGGCGGAGACTGTCAAAGGTTGAACCAGGACAGCGGGCTGCATCTGCTTGCCGTTCTTCATGTTCTTCAGTGATTCTTGCAACAGATCTACCTGGCCTGGAAGCAGAAGAGCATCGTACATGCTGATTCCGGCGGAGTCTTCTTTAACTCGTCTACAATCGTCGTAGCCCAAGGTACTAGCTCCTTCTGCTGGTTTAGCCGGTTCATACTTGGTCCGGCATCGTTGGGTGGCCTCAACTCGTCGTCTCTTGGTCGAGACGGGTACTTCGGCTTCTCCCGGGCTTGTTCTTTGGTTTCGGCTGGGGCTGAAGTACGAGAAGCTTAGCGGGAGTTGGGGCCTTTGCTTGGAGGCTTAGGCTGGAACAGTGGCGGCCTTTGTCGGAGAAGGTTTAGCGGGAGCTTTATCTTTGGATGCCTTCTCCTGGGTCGTGTAAGGCCACGGCCGCTTGTCTGTGGCAGCCCATCGGGCTGCGGTTTTTCTCTTCTCACGTATACTCGCAAAGGTTTAGCCGCGTCCGCGACTTTCTTTTCTTCCTTGGCGGGCGTCACTGGATTCTCTTCGCGGAGGGCAAAATTGGCCTCACCGTCCAAGATCATGTACAGCTCATCATCTTCAATAGTGCTGCCGGCCAAGGTCTGGATGTAGTGCTGGTGCAGAGTGCAGTCTTCCTCCGAATGCGGGTCATTGCATGTAGTGCACCAGTTGACTCGGTCAGGAGGACCAGGTGGGTCATCTATAGCAGCATTTCTCGGAGGCGGACGCCTCTGCGGTTGGTTCTCTGGGGCTTTATCTTTTGTCAGCGCCGGTGGCGCATACGGCCTTCTAGGAGCAAAGTCCATTTGGGCTTGCTTCTTTTTCATAGCGGTCATGTCATTGGACATGGCATGATATCCGGAGGCCAAAGCCCGCACTTCTTGTAGAATCGTGTTCGGATGCTTCGTTGTCGGGAGGCGGCAATCGTGCCGGTGGAGGCAAAGCGGCCAATGGAGGAGGGTTAGAATAAGACGCATACTGCGGGGGAGCAGGAAGCGCTGGAAAATGCGGAGCGGGAGGAGGCGGATGAGGGTAATGCAACTGAGGCGGGCCGTATTGAGTTACGACCGGCGCCGGATTCCACTGCGGCTGGGGTTGCTGCCCTGAAGTAGACGACACACCACCAGAAGCAGAAGGATACTGCGATCTGGGAAAGTCGGGATGGATCGGCTCCTGCACTCTGGACGGTAGCCTACCGATGGAGATAATGTCAGCTTCAGCTTGCTGGGCAGCTTCGTACAGTGCAAGGAATTCGTCAATTCGGGCGATCTTCAGCTGCAGGCATATGTCTGAGTTGAAAGACCTCAGATAGTAGTGAGCAGCCATGCCGGCTGAAGGCCGAAGTTCGCGAGGTACCCGTTTCCAGGATCTCGCAAACCTAATGTTAAAATCAGACACCTCCTCTTGAGGATGCCTCTGGATTGCTTGGAACTGATGCAGTAGAGAGGTAGGATCAGCAGACTCGTTGCATCCTTTTACGAGCCTCCTGGCAAGCTGGGGCCACCCAGTGATGGATCCCTCTGGCAGCGATCTCCACCAGTAGAGAAGCTTTCCCCTCAGGGAAAGGGCCAGCAGACGGGTCTTCACACTTTCATTGGTGATGGTATGCAGTGCGGCTAGGGCAAGGATGTCCTGGATGTGCTCGTACGCCGTCTTACCGTAGCCGTCGTATGTGGGAATAGACTTTAAAGCGACGAGGGGCACGACTTGTCGACCGATCGGGGCCAAAGGCCTCGTAGGAGTCCACCGCCGGGAAGAGATCATCGTCATTCGGCTGTTGGTCAGCCATTTCTTCTTCTTCTCCGCCGTCGGTTGTGTACTCGGTGTCGGTACTTTCCGAGGATGCAGGATTTTCCTCTTCCTCGGCCTCTTCTACTTCGTACTCGGCTCTTCCGACCTCAGCTTCGGCTTCTTCTTGGATCTCAGCCTCGGCTTCGTCGAAACGAGCTCGCGGATCAGCCAGCCTGGGTATCTCGCCTCGAGCGTGGATGTCCAGTTCGTAGAACTCAGGCGGGCTTCTCGGATTTCTTGTTCGCCACCTTCTCATGTGCATGAAGGTGATAGGACCGGTCTTCCAGACTCAGAAGATTTGTTCGTGCAGAGTCGCCAGGTGTTCAGATTTGGAACAGCAATGAAGCGAACACCGGTGCTTCGATTCTGTCGGGGGTGAGAAACTTCCTTGTCTCGCCAAGAGCTCAGGAACTATCAGCGCCAGGTGGAGACTGATCGGAAAATCTCTCGTCAGATGTGGGACCCGTGTTCCGCCGAGCGGGTCAGAAGAACTGTTGCGCTAGGTGGAAACTGGACGGGTACTCTTTCTTTAAATCGTGGGAAAAGCGTCCCACCGGGCGTGCCAGAGAAACTGTTGGTTACGAATCTGCCATGAGGAAAGGACTTTTGGTTAATGCGCCCAGATTCGCCCACCAGCCATGAAAGGCCGGGAGGAAGAGATGCCTTCCGAGCCAATCTCCGGAGAAGGCCGGCTCCTTTTGGGGGGCTTGATTTAAGCTAAAGGGAACAGGAAAGAAATAAATGAACGGAAAGAGACAAATGTACAGAAAGAGATACAAATATGTCCAAAGGTTGGTGGGGGGGAACTAACAGTACGGGAACACACCAATCACCGCTACTTACTGCATACAAACACAGAGCATGACATGGAACTGCAAAACCTAGGCGTACTTCCGATACACCAGCAGCGTATGCACAGCTTCAATAGCTCCCTAGCAAACATTCCCTACAAGGAACTAACGACGGGGGATCGTATCAATCACCAGATACGTACACTGACAGGGGTAGAAAGTAAACCTAGAGATGTCAGAGCCAGGTATATGTGTTAGGTAGAGAGTTTAACCGCACAGCTTCAATGGCTCCCTAGCAAACATTCCCTACAAGGAACTAATAGCAGGGGATCGCATCAATCACCAGATACGGGCCAACAACGTCACACATAACTGATGGAACTGCTACCAAATTTATTATGAATGCTTTAAATTAATGAAGTACAGAAGGTGCTTTAAACAAGCAATGCTAGAGGAACCTGATCGCCAAATGCCGAAGTGAATCAACGAGCCGCGACACAAGTGGGCCTAAGGCATATAATGAAAGACGACGATAAAAGAATAAAGACAAGTAGAAACAGAACCAGGCATACAGATTGTATTCATAAGCAGAAGCACGGTTACAGTAAGCACAGTAGTTCCCTAACAAACATTCCCCTTCCACACTTTACAATGAATTTCGGATGGGCTTTTATAGCCCGAGTCCCACCCGTTACATTAATGGGCACAGAGTCCCAGTCAAACATAAGGCGACGAAGCGGCGAAAGAGCCGCAAATGCCGACCTTTTGTCGGACCGGGCTGTACCGCGACATGGTCTTCCTGGAAGGCTGGACAGCTACGTGGCGGAGTGTTGGGTAAATCTTCAAGTCGGCGAGCTTGCTAGTAGCTGGAGCGAGTGAAACCTCAGATCAACTTTGAATGAGGCTATTAACGCAGCGGTGCGGGCAGCCCATGCTTATCCCTTTTGGTCGGCAGTCTTGGTTCAAATCCCGAAGCTGGACACTTGTCTGATGATGGGCTATGCTTTGTGACACATGCCTGCCTTAGAGGGCAGTCTATCCATCTTTGCTTGGGATCGGGGCTCCTTGGGATGCGTGCAGAAATCAGTGCAGTCGGGGAAGGCCTTCAAGCCTTGGTCAAATTCCGGGTTTGTTCCCCTACCGTACACTCGTCAAGGGCGCATTCCGGCTCTGTTGAGAAGTCGAACTGCGCACAGGCGAACACTGGTGTCTGCCGTCATATGGACCTGCTCCGGCATTTTATCTTTCTTCTGCATTGACCTGCCAGTCTGCCAGTGAAAGGTGCGCCCAGGAAGTGGGGCGAAGTGCGAACTTCGCACCAAAACTGGGCGAAGTGCGAACTTCGCACCCAGACTTAGCCAATTTCAGATAGACCTGCTGGAAAGCTGGAAAATCAACTGGGGAACTCCAAGGAAAAAAGGGGGGAGAGAAAGAGAATGGGAAAGAAAAGGAAAGGGAGAGGAGGAAGAAAAACGGAAGGAGGAAAAGAAGAGCAGCGTTGTTACAAAACAATATTGAAGACATTGCACCCCGTGCAAAATGTGACAACAGATACTTGACACTCTGTACTTCAATGGCTAAGGTAAGCCGACGTTGTATTTATTTTATGACTTCATCTACAACTGGCCCATCCTGTGAAGATGCGCGTTGGGCCTCCGTGATGTACAACAGAACAGAAAGGGTGCTGGACACTCTGGACCTAAAATTTTTCAACAAATGGGCATGGATGCCCTTTCTCCGGTCCCTGGTAAAGAGCTCCATCTTTGACTCCTCGTCAAACTGCTGCTGCATCTCCTGGATGCGCGCCTCTAGCTTCTTTACTTTGTCCTCCGCTTCCTCGCGCGCTTTCTGGTGGTGCTCAGCGGTGCTCCGAAGTTCGCCCACTTGCTGTTTGAGGGCTGTCACTTCTTGCTTCAACTGTTCTGATTCTTTCTGCGCATCCTCCAGCTGGGCGTGGGCCTTTGCCAGATTTTCCTCCAACCTCATATTGGCATTCTCTGCCTCGAAGCAGCGCTCATTGATGTGCTTAGAGTGGAGGTAAATTGAATCAATCTTCACGTGCATAGACCCCGTCTCATGCCCTACGTCGAGCGTCTTTAGGTCCTTGATGGTCTCCTGATAGGTATAGTCTGAAGGCGCCATCTCCTCCATGGGCTTTTGAACTTTCGGCACCTTTTTCACCTTGTGGAGCTTCATTCTTTGCGGGTCAAATACGGCGCATTTCTCGACTTTGGCTGGGGCTCGCGCCCTCTTCTTCTTAGCATTTTTGAGCCACTTATCTGTGCTCTGACGCTCTCGAAGCAGGCTCTTCGCTAGGGGGCGTTCTTCAATCATTGCCAACTCTGAATCCAGAGGTGCCGGATCTCCAGACATGGGTGTAAACAGATACAGGGTTTGCTGGGGATGGGCTTCGCTAGATGGGTTGGAAACAGGAGTGGCGGGGTTTTCAGCGATTGAAAGAGGGGTAACAGCTTGGACAGCTGCAACAAGGCTGCTGGAACCCGGGAGTGAAGGATCGTCCCTGACTTGCTCTGAAGACGTGGGATTAATGGGTAGAGATGGTGGTTCACTTGGGATGCCCTGACCGAGAGATGTAGAAGCTGCGAAGGCATTGGGGCGGTGGCATATGAACTACATGCTGCCTGGGTAAACAAGGAAGCAACGAAAAGCTGGGTTTCCTCGACCAACGGGTGAGAGACTACAAGGGGGATGGTTAACGGGGGTTCATTGTCGAGAGGTCGGGCAGACACTAGGGGCTGGTCGGCCGGGGCTACTGTTTCTTGCATTTCAGAAGAGTGCAGAGGAGAAAGGGGGAGCATACCTGCGTGGTCTTCGAAGAGAGCTGTCGAAACAAACTCCTGCATGGTGGGGTTCAGACTGGTCCCTCCTTCCTCTTCTTTGCCGCCTTCTTCTCGCTCGTTGTCGCCTCCCTCCTCTGGAGTGTCGTCCTCCACATTGACAATTTCCTTTTCAACATCGACAACCTGTATTTCCTTTTGCGGTGGGCCGACGGATGCAGATTCGCCGGTGCCTGCGTCAACAGGGCTTTGAAGGGGGCGTTCGCTAGCTGAACCGGACCATTTAGTCCGAGGTCTCTTCGGGTGGGGAGGCGGCATATGTACTTCGACAACCTCCTTCCTTTTCTTCTTCCTTTCGAGTGGCTGTTCTTCCTCTTCAGTAGCATGGCTATCGGTTCGCCGGGTTGCTGGTGCTGCTCCTGTTGTGCTTTGGACTGCTCCCCTTGTTGCTCCTCTTCCTCTGAATGCTCTTGTACTTCTTCAATTCTCCTTGGGCTCTCACCGGAGCCGGGGGCGCTTCGGGGTACAAAGTTTGAGAACAAGATTGGCTGCCAGGAGTCATAGTGGGCGTCGAATATCTTGGAGAATTGCCCGTCTATGAGGAGGAAGGTATCAGATTTTTGCTTTCGGTGATGAACCCTCATAATCCACCACGTTGAGAGCTTCTCCTCAGACCACCCCTTCAGGTGTTTTCTCATCTTCTTCCAGAATGGAGAATTCGGATCCGGGAATGGGTGCCGCGATGGAACATATTCCTCTTCAATAGGATAAAAATCATGCCATGGAGGTAAGGCCTGCATCCTCTCAACATGCCACTCTAGGTCACGGCCCGTGGGATTGTTGCGTTGCTCTACGATTTTCGGGTGCGGGCAGACATGAAAATTCTTGAATCTGAGGAAGTCTCTGATGACACCCAAAGGGTCATATTGCCACCGTTGGGGCAGCTCGAGTAGACCGAAGTCACTGAGCGTCACTGCAAGATAAGCATTCTGCTTGGTGGCGAAGACTTCAATGACACCTATTTTGAAAGGGAACTCACAGGTGTGTCCCCACTTCCTGCAATGGCCGTAAATTTGGTCTGTATAGTCACTCTGGCGAGCGACCTCCAATGCAAACAAGTACTCCGAGGTGAAGTACGGAAGAAGAAAGGGCTTACCGGTAAACCCAAACATTCGGATCACCAGCCCCTGGGTAAGCTGGAAGACGTCGCCCAACCTCCTATGTACTATGCTGTCTCTCATTGAAGTCGGTACTCGGGGACAGGAGTCGCAAACAAGTTCTAAAGCGCGTCCCAGAAAGGACTCGGTTCGCGCCAGAACTGGGGTCCACTGATATACTGGTAATGGATTCCCATTCTTGTCGGTCTTGTTAAAAGCGATACAGGGGAAATTGTTGTGCAGGTAGTAAAAGAATAGCCAGACCAAGAAAGAGCACGACCCGAAGCACTGCTCAGTTCCCGCGTTTTTCAAAGTTGTCAGCCTTGAGTGCAGGGTGCGGGCTATCCATTCTACCCAGTCAAAGAATACCGGATTGGTATTTGGCCTCGCAGGGTCAGGAGCGTAGAACTCCCCATGCAAAATACATTTGGCAAGGGCGGCTTGCCAAGGGTATACTGCGGCGTCAGTGGATAAACTTGCTACCCATGCCAGAATAGAAAAAATGTCCGGGTACTTAAAATTGTCCAGGTGCATCGGCATTTTTGGCAGTTTACCAGCTGGAAGCCCTTGTTTCAACTGTCCCTCCATGAATTGTAGCATATGAGGGGCAGGGTGGTACCTGTTTGTTTGTTCATTTATGTTAACATTTCTGATGATATACCCTCGGGGAGGTGTCTGCCCTGGAGTGAAGGCCTCCTTGATATCATTGCGGTAAATCGAAAACAGGTTTCTCCCAGAAGCGTCCCGGACTTGCCTGGTCAGAGGATTGTAGTTTTGGGCAACGACATAAACTAGCTCGGGACAGTTGTGTACTGGGGTGCATAAGTACCAATATAATTGTGAGTAGTACACAACAGTCTTCTTGTGCTTCGCGGACACCCATGTTAGCATCTGGTCAATTGCTTGACGCAGTTCCAAAACAGTCTTAGAGAGGACGCCATCTTTGATGCCTTGCCATCTGTCAATAGGCAGGTCGATTGACCCTTCTTCGGATTCTTCCTCTACTGTCTGCTTTTCAACAGGGACTTCGGGCTCCTTTTTCCTCGACCTCTGCCTCTTTTCTTCCTTGGATTTTTTCGCTTTCTTCGAACCTCCCTCCCTTGGCTCCTTTTCCTTCTTTTTTGCAGCTTTTTTGCCCATCATAGCTAGCAAGGATATATCGGCGCCTTTGCAGATATCAGTAAACAAGCTTGCTGGTGGAGTTTCAGCAGAATTTCGGCAGAGTGGAGAGCAATTTGCAGGGGAGTTAATAATTTTTCGTTGGAGCTGCATTTTTCTTTTATAGATGGATGCACAACCTACCCCATTAATGGCGCTTACGGAGAATAAATGCCCAAATTGGGCGCAAGTGGATTGCATTGCTCTCTGGTTGGTGATTTGGTGCTGTCTTCGAGGCCCGAAGCGCCTTAGGGATCTCAATCCGCCTTGAAACCATAAACTTCTCTGTTTCGCTCTCCAAGGCACAAGTTTTAATTCTAACCGACCCCCTTTGGGATGCGCGTTGGCGCCTTTCATTAACTCACGCGCTTGGGGAGTTTAAACGGGAGCTGCCATTTTGCACACACTTCGAGGCCCCTTCTAAGCGTGGTTCGCTCTTTAATGGGTACTTCACTCGAAATTTGAGCGAAGCTCCGCTTCGACCCCTAAGGCGCCCGAAGCGGACCCTTGCGCGCCCTTCAAGACTTGCATAATTGTTGCTACTTCACCGCAATTTGGAGCGAACCGAAACTTCGGCATATGTGATGCCCGAAGTGAGGCTTTTAACCTAGAGACGGGCGAAGCGCTCTCTATTCGAACCTTTCTCTCTTGGCATGCTTCGCTGAATAGTGCACCCGAAGTGCAACTTCGGAAAAAACGTTTGCGAAGCGCCCTTTTCCTTCAATAAATGAGCGAAGCATACCTTTTGTTCTTTTCCCTGACTTGGAGCCGAGCGAACCTTCGTTTCGGGGCGGAAAGATAGCGAAGCACTGCTTCGGCTCAGAATGTTGCGAAGCTTTAAAATTCTTCTCATATTCGTCTTTCAAAAGGAAGAGATTTTTGACCAAGACAGTGTTTTCTCTCAACCTTTACTTCGGGTATGAGGTAAACCTCACTGCGAACCTGCCCGAAGTGATTGCTTCGCCGGAAACTTACCCGAACCATAATTTTACACTTAGAAAACGGGTGAAGCTCGGCCTATTTGATCAAAATTACATCTCCCTTGCAACAAAAGCTGCGAAATCGACCTGGCTCTCCTCCTGAACTTAAAAGCTGGAAGAAATATATACAAGCGAAGATGAAAAAAATGCAGAAATGAAAAATATATACATAGGTAGAACCTCATGATGCTTTTTTCAGTGGTGGAAAGCCTTCAGATGAAGGCCGTTGACGGGAATAGGCAGGGTCTGGCCTTCCATGTCCTGTAGAATAAAAGAGTTGTGCTGGTTGACACGGGCAATCTTGAATGGGCCTTCCCAAAAGGCATCGAACTTGTCGTGATTTCCCGGCTTTGCTTTCCACACGTCCCATTTTAATACCAGATCTCCGTCTCGGAAAGTACGAGCAGTGGCTCTCTTTTCAAACCAGTTCCGAGTGGTCTCAGTGTGCTTCATGAAGGCTTCGTAAGCCTTTTCTCTTTCTTCCTCAAGTTGCAGCAGTTGAGCTAGTTTGGCATCAATGGGATCTAGGTTCCCTCTTTCATCGTCTAGCAGCCAGAGCGCAGGCATCTCAACATGTGTGGGCAAAACTGCCTCCTTTTCGTAGACCAACGCATATGGCGATGTTCTGATAGACTTTTTGACTGAGATGCGATCGGCCCATAGTGCTTGATCCAGGCACAGGTGTCAGGTTCTTTTGTTCCTGTCTATGGTTCTCTTTATGATCTTCATCAAATTTTTATTCGTTGATTCTGCTAAGCCGTTTCCCTGGGGGTAGTAGTTGGAGGAGGCTTTAAGGTAGATCCCGTACCTGTAAGCGAACTCGCTGAGTTTGGCGCCTATGAACCCTGGGCCATTGTCTATCACAATTGCTTCTGGAATTCCGAAGCGGGTTATCAAGCTTTCCAAGAAGGCGATGACCGTCTCCTGGTCAACATGCTTTGTAGGCACCGCTTCGGCCCATTGGGTGAAATAATCAGTAGCAGTTAGAATATATTTATGCCCGGTTGAAGAATTCGGCGATATCACCCCAGCAAAGTCTAACCCCCACTGTTGGAAGGGTGCTTCGACTTGGATCGGTTGGAGGGGCATTGGGGCGTTTTTATTTCGGCCGGCAAACTTCTGACATTTCTCACACTTCGGCAGACTGCAAAAGCATCAACAAAGACAGTGGGCCAATAGTAGCCCGCTCTAATTATCTTTTAAGGTCGTAGGCCTTCCTGAAAGGTGGCCCCCCGACATCCCGGAATGGAATTCGTCGAGGATTTTCTTTTTCTCTGTTCCTCTGACGCATCGCAAGAGAACACTGTCAATATTTTTGAAAAACAGCCCCTCTGGGCGCAACACATATCTCCGGGATTGAAGCCTGAATCTCCTCCGTTGTGAGGCATTAAGATGGCCTGGACATCTCCTAGTGTTAAAATACTGTATTATCTCATCAGTCCAGTCGTCGTCCTCTGCTGATTGATTGGCGAAGTTGCCCTCTAGTACTGGGTCCTCCCATTGACAGGCAGTCACTTCTGCGGCAACACTCTTTGCAAGTTCTTGGCATAGTGCCCGACCTCGGATTAACTTGGTGGGTCGGACCTCGATGTCAAACTCCTGGATCTTAGCGATCCAGCCAGCCCTCTTGTTGCCCAACTCTCCTTGGATGATGAAGCTCCTGACATATATCGTCGTCCTGCTCTGGGAGACAAAGTGTCGGAACTTTTTCAAAGACCTCATGACTGCATGCACTTGGCGTGCGATGAAGTTGTACCTTTCCTCGTGCGGCTGGATTACCTGGCTCAGGAAAGCTATCGGGCGCTCTTCGCCATCATCTCCCTTTTGTATAAGGACTGCTGCATAGCTTTCAGGTTCCTCGATTGCATAAAGGATGAAGTCTTTGGAGTAGTCTGGGTTAACCAACACAGGTGCTTGGGTGATTTGAGCCTTGATCTCCTCAAACGCCTTCTTTCTCTCTTCTGTCCTGTAATGTCCCCTTTTTAGCGGGCTTGCTCTTCAGTGGATATTAGCCTACTCAAGGGTTCCCGTAGGCTAAGTTCGTGGTATGGGAACCCAATTTGGGTTGATTCTTCAGTCTCAGCACTTTGCCTGCGATCCTCTGCCTTTTTCGGAGGTTCTTTCGGAGCAGTTTGGTCGTCATTGCTATTTTTAGTAACTTACTATTTTTAGTAAGTTAGGGTTTGGACGATAGTGGTGATGGAGTTTTCTGGGTTTTTCTAGGTTTTCTGTCTAGTGTGATGGGTTGAGATGATCCCGGTGATCCGAGTTGCCACTTTCTATATTTAGCCACTTACTATTTTTAGTAAGTGCGTGTTGTGGGCAGTGCTGGATTGTATTGGGTGCCTCGGGGTGCTACGTTCTTCGTCTGCCAGTTTCGGAGGCCGTTTCGGGTAGTGGTGCTAGGACTTACTATTTATAGTAAGTCAGGGTTTTGGCCAGAGCGGATGTTACGGGTTGTTAGTGTGGCGAAATGGGTATCCAGATCCATTTTTAGTTGGTTTTTTGGTTGAGCAGATTCCCGGATTTTAATGATCAAAGTTTTATTAAATAAAGTAAAATGATTAATGTCATTTATAAGGTCATAACTTTATATTATTTTAAGGGGGATTTATGTGTCACTCAAAGGTAATATTATAATATTATTAAAGTGACCTTTTTTAGCCTAAGTTGGACGCCACACTTAATGGGGACTTTATTATTGAATAATGTGCAAATTATAATGTGAGTTATTGATGTTGAGTATAAAAGAGAAAATAAAAGGGCATTTGGACATTCATGTGTTTGGAGAAAACTATTGCTCTGCAAATTGGTGGAGAAGCTTGCAAGGGTTTGCAGGTTGATTCCAGGCTTGTTGGAGACGTTCATCTTCAGCAGGAACAATCTCTTCGGCTGTGAAAGATCAGCCCTAGTGATTTCTTGGCAATTGCACTCAGTAATTGCAGATTGTGCTTCAACAAAGGAAATATTAAAGGGTTTGTTGCAGATTTGAGAAGATATATTCAATTTTTATCTTGATTTTGATTGTTGGTTGAAACTTCCTAATCCTCTGCCCTGGCCGTACCATTTGATGCTCAATTTGGGCGATTTGCTTGAAGTTTGTGCCGAGGGTTGAAATTGTGGAATTTGTTTGTGAGAATTGGGAAGAATATCTGGAAGGTTTGGCATTGATTTCATATCAGAACAGCTACAGCCAATCAACTATACAAGTCGTACCAGTTGTGATCATTGAGGCAATATTAATCTATCATTTGTGAATAGGGATTGTGTTCGAAGTTACAACAGATATATTTGCAGACCTATCGACCTGTGTGAGGGCAGATTGCAGTGTTCTTTTGCAGAGAATCGAAGGGTATATTTGCTGACTGGTCGTACTGTACCTGGCCGTACAGTAGAAGTTGGGACGTGGGAATTTGCAGAAAGGTCGATTGGCCCTTGGGGAATTTTCTGCTTAAAACAGAGACAACGTGGGTATAGAGAAACATCTCCATCGATTCCAAATTGGAGAAATTCTTGTAAGTAGAGTTGTAATGGAAAATGTATGCACTGGCTGTTGATAAATAAATAACTGTTGCAATATTCCAGATTTAAATATCATAGTGGTATCTTCATATCTGCCTAAGTCCTCTAAAGGGTTCTTAGTAATACATAAGTATTATCTGCATTTCAAATTTCAATTGTTTTGGTTGAGTGGTTTGGAAGTTGTGGTCGATGCAAGTGGTCTGTTTAGTGTTTCCTGAGTTTTCAGCATTATATTTATCTTGCATTCCAAAAAACAATAAAAAATCAGACCATTGCAAAAAATCAAAAATAACAAACAAAACCAAAACTTGCAACATTTCAAACTCCAATCAGGGTGGCATTTTACAGTGGTATCAGAGCACAGGCTCTTCCTGCCAGCCTGTGTAGTCCGCAAGAAATCATGGATCATGACAAGGTATTCGAAGAAATGATAGCTAACTTTCGGAGAGATCAGTTAAAGATAGACACCCTATTTCAAAAATATCAGGGTAAACCTGCGGAATTCAAAGATGCACTTTCCTTTCGAAGTTATTTGAAGATCATGGGAATAGGGGTTAAAGGGCACAGATTGCCAGGAGGTAACCGGGGCAATGAGAGCAGAGAACAGATGACTTCTTCAGCTGCACGTAAATTGGTTGACAATGTTTCCAAGCAGTGTGAGAAGAAGCTGAAACCTCCCTCGGTACAGAAGGAAATGAAACCGAGTGATTTACAGGTGTCAGGACCACCTCTCAAAAGCAAGAATCAGTTGAGAAGGGAGCAGCGTTGCTTCACTTGCCTAGGAAAGTGGACAATCGGACATTTATGTGGGCCCATGACTCACAGGTCCCAGGATGACTGTAGTACCGAGGAAAGTGATAGGACAACAGTTGTGGATGCGCACTCAGAGCAATCAAGTGAAGACTGTGAAATATTTGATCACAGATATGAAGAGTCTTGTGGGGTTCCTTGTAACAGTTTGTTGATGCACGATCATGACATTCAGGATGAAGTTTTGGACTTGCTTTCAGATCAATCCAGTGAGGTTGTGGTCATAAGGTATGATGAGCCTTGCACCTTTCCCAACAGCAGCTCATTAATACATGATGTTTTGCATAATGAAATTCTTGGAGGTGAACCCAATTCACATGAGGTATGTATGATGGAATCACATATTGTTTCTATTGACATGCATGTTCCTTCATTTGATGAAAATGCACATAATGAAGATTCCAGTTGTTTTGATGACCCTAATGGACTTGATGCTAGTGATGTCAAAATTGTTGAGTCTACTACTTTCCATTCAGATAACAACATAGATCAGATTCAGTTAGCAGAACATTTCCAAAAACGAATGGATTTGAGTTGTAAGTTGTATGACTTAGGGCAACAAATCGAGTCCCAAAATTTATCAATGCATGATCTTCTTGACAGATTGAAGGAATTGAATACATGTTTATCTGAACTGGATCAATCTGATCACGAGGTTCTGAATTGGGCAGCGAAGGCACCTATAGTTGCTTTAGGCCAGCCTTGGATCATGAGACATACAGACTGGGATGTGAGACTTGCAGTCACTTCATGTCTCAGCGAGATCATAAGGATTACAGCTCCAGAAGCACCCTACAGTGGTGACATCATGCAGGAAGTATTACAGCTGATGGTTGAGGTCACTAAAACTGGTGCAGGGAAAGAGCATGTTGATTATGATGCAGATTCCAGATCAGCATACAAAGACACCTTCTCATCACTTCCCAGTGATGATAGCACGGGTGGATTCGGGTTTGATCTTCAAATCAAACCATTGGATGCATGTATTCAGGGTGGGGTCACTTCATTACAGGATGATTTATGTACAGTGATCGATTTGCATGATGAGCATAATTCTCATGTGGGGTCAGAATTAAGTGATCAGCACTTAATCCCATGGGATCCGGGTATTTCGGATTCGCATTCAGCACAATTCATTGGGGGTTGTAAAACCTTTGTTCTATGTCATGATGATCCCCAATTTGATGAGGAGTTTAGTGTTAATGAGGATAACTCCTTAATGGAATCAGCAAAGGAACAAATTAGCAGGTGTTTGGATGGTGACTTTTCTGAGGTGATGGAGAGCTTTGCTGATGAAGGGAATAAGAAGGTTGATGAGGACGAAGTAAGTTCATCTTGTGCATCTACTTCTGGAGAGGTGCATATTGGTCCTCATGATAAGAATGAGATTATGGAGTACGCTGATTTTGATGTTGCAAAATCAGCAGTTATTCATTCAGATGATGATTCTTGGGTTGAGCACAAGTCATGCCTAACTTCAGTACACGAAGTAGGAGAGAGGAGTGTAAGCAGGGTTACTGATTTTGATCACTATACAAAGGATGGTAAAGTTGAAACTCTTGGGTGTACTGCTGATTACAATCTAGAACCTGATGCCATGCACAGTTGGAAAGGTAAATTACAGGTTACAGAAGAGAAGATTGTCCAAGCTTTATCGCATTTGGATAGTGCACATAACTTTGTTGAATACCTCCTGTGGACAGCTCAGCTCAAGGAAATGCAGTTAGGTTTGATGGATGGCTCGTCTATTGGAAGCGTGCAAACTATTAAAATGGAAACTATTAAGCATGCTTTGGAAAAGATAAAATCTGATTACTTACAGTTGTTGTCAGATAGGGATGAGGCCATCCAGTTTGCTGAAAAGGCCTTCCAGAAACTTACAGATAAAGAGAAAGAAATAGATGAACCTAACGTTGAGTTAAGTTTAGCTCATTTTTCTCTTTACCAAACAGGAATTCAGTCACCTGTCACAGCCACGACAAGGGACATAGAATGTGATACTGGCAGCATGGCAGTTAGGCAGCTGATTGAGGGAATTCATGAGATTGGGAAGGATGAAGATTTGTGCAGCAGTGATAGTGTCTCTACTATCACCCAAGGGGATCAACATAGGCATGACTTTGACGACGATGCATCTTCGTTGTGGAATGCCAGTTCAATGGTGGTTGATCCAACACCTCCTATCTCATGTGTTATTGATGGTGAGGATGATAGTATCCCGAATGATTGCATTGTACGGTATGCTCATCATTTCTACTTCAATTCACATATAGATGTGTGGACAATGTTTTTGATGGCACATTGTAGCGGGAAGAAGTGTAGTGATAAGGAGCAAAATGTATCACTTTGGTATAAGGTGTTCTTCCCACTGGATGCAGAATTGGTTTCTTGCAGGACGCCCAGTTTGTTTCTTCAGGATATTTATTTTCTTGGGATACAGGAACAAGGATTTGGGAGTTGGCAAGAGCCATCAGATTTCAGGAATACTAGACCTTCCTTTTGTCCATGGGATCCAAGTGGAGTGTACCCATGGAAGATTATGACATGTGGAGATTGCGTTTTGAGGGTGATACTTCCGTTGACTGATTTGTGGCGGGAGGTAGTTCAAATCTCCAATTTGGACATTGTTGTTAGGTTGCGGATCAACAACCAGATGACTCCAATTATATGTCTGCAATTGGATTGGAGAGAGATTTTGGTCAAGGAACGGATATATTGGTTGTTGGAAGTTGTTGGGGAGTTGTTTCCAACTTCTCCTCAGTTGACCTTCCTTGATGTGGTCGTCTGCTCTCACAGGTATCTTCGTTTGGTTTGGGATGTTGTTTTCTCTTTGGGGGTGCAGAAGAGGGGTGTGCAACTGTGTCACGGTGGGCTTTCAGTTTTGATCAGTGTGGCGCAACATCTGTATAGTGGTTCTTTCTTGATACTGGCATGGGACCCTGGGATTTCAATTGATTTCAGTATGGGATCAATTCACTTGGTGACAGCGTGCGTCAGAGCTGCAGGGTTCAACAGTAGCAGAATGGTAGTCTGTGTTGTCGGTTTCAGGGGTGACAACTTCTGGCAGTGTTCCCGATGTGAGGTATTCTTCAGATCCGTCTGGGATCCTAGCAGGCAGTTCATATTGCTTGAGGGCAAGCAATTTTTGGGAGGGCGGACTGTAATGTCCCCTTTTTAGCGGGCTTGCTCTTCAGTGGATATTAGCCTACTCAAGGGTTCCCGTAGGCTAAGTTCGTGGTATGGGAACCCAATTTGGGTTGATTCTTCAGTCTCAGCACTTCGCCTGCGATCCTCTGCCTTTTCCGGAGGTTCTTTTGGAGCAGTTTGGTCGTCATTGCTATTTTTAGTAACTTACTATTTTTAGTAAGTTAGGGTTTGGACGACAGTGGTGATGGAGTTTTCTGGGTTTTTCTGGGTTTTCTATCTGGTGTGATGGGTTGAGATGATCCCGGTGATCCGAGTTGCCACTTTCTATATTTAACCACTTACTATTTTTAGTAAGTGCGTGTTGTGGTCGGTGTTGGATTGTATTGGGTGCCTCGGGGTGCTGCGTTCTTCGTCTGCCAGTTTCGGAGGCCGTTTCGGCAGTGGTGCTAGGACTTACTATTTATAGTAAGTCAGGGTTTTGGCCAGAGCGGATGTTACGGGTTGTTAGTGTGGCGAAATGGGTATCCAGATCCATTTTTAGTTGGTTTTTTGGTTGAGCAGATTCCCGGATTTTAATGATCAAAGTTTTATTAAATAAAGTAAAATGATTAATGTCATTTATAAGGTCATAACTTTATATTATTTTAAGGGGGATTTATGTGTCACTCAAAGGTAATATTATAATATTATTAAAGTGACCTTTTTTAGCCTAAGTTGGACGCCACACTTAATGGGGACTTTATCGTATAGGCTTATCTTGGTCGGGGTCTTCTTCAGTTTGTCGACAATGTTGTAAGCCAAAGTAGTGGATACTTCTGGCTCTTTCTCAGCCTCATACTTGGTGCGGTACTACTGCGTGGCTTCAACTCTCTGCCACTTCGTCAACGAAGGGTACTTGAGTTTTTCTTTCGCATGCTCCCTGGTTTCAACTTATGGTTGGGCTGCAGGAGCTTTTGCGGGCGAGGGTTTCTCCTTTGCTGGCAGGGGCAAGGGAACTTTGTCAGGAGCTTTTGTTGGAGGATGCTCCTTCTCACGACGAGTGTACACCTTCAGAGGTTCCATCTGAGTTGCTTCTATCTCAATCGGCTTCTTCCCATTCTTGGTAAGAATCGAAACCTGCTCGTCCTTGGGGATCATAAGGTTGCGGTCCGTCTCTCTAATCATGTTAACTTGGCCGTCAGGGGCGCTGCCTGCCAGTGTTTGAGCATAGTGTTGATGTACCATGCAAGTGTCCTCCCCATGTGGGTCATTGCACGTGGAGCACCAGTGCACATAGTCTGAAGTACTCGGCTCTTCACTAATGGCAGCATTCCTCGCAGGAGGTCTACCGGCCTGAGCCGCTTGATCCTTGGTGAGCGTCGGAGGAGGGTATGGTCTTCTTGGCAGGAATTCCTGCTGATCTTGTTTCTTCTTCATCACTGCCATATCATTGGACAACGTTCTCACAGTGGAGTTAATCGATTCCAGCTCCCTTAGAAGCTTTTCTTGTGGGTCAACTGTCGGAGGGGCAGGTAACGGCAATGGCGCCATGGGCGGAGGCAAAGCCGGATACCGTGGAGGCGCTGGAAGTTGCGGTATTTGAGGAGCAGGAAACGGTACTTGCAGAGTAGGAAATTGAGAGCCTGTTGGCGCGGGACTCGGATTCCATGGGGGAATCGAGTATGCAGAAGATGCAGCAGGCGGTGGAGCAGCGGCACTAGGATACTGCGACTGAGGGAAATCAGGAAATATCGGCATTGACGCTTTTGGTGGGAGCTTGCCGATGGCAATCAGATCAAGCTCCGCCTTTTGAGCTAGCTCGTACAGCTCAGGAAAAGTGTTGACGTTGGAGAACCTGATAATCATACTGATGTCTGAATTGAAGGCCCTGAGATAATAATATGTCGCTTGTTCAGCGGTTGGCCGTAGGCCGGCGGATACCCTCTGCCAGGTCCGAGCGAACCTGACGTTAAAATCAGCTATCTCCTCCTGCTGGTGCCTCTGGATGGTCGTGAACTGATGAAGCAAGGAGGAGGGGTCTTCATTGAATCCCCTCATTAGTTGTCCCGCCAACTGATCCCATCCTATGATGGTGCCAGGCGACAAAGACCTATACCAGTAGAGCAATTTTCCCCGAAGGGACAGGACCAATAATCGGACCATGACATTTTCTTCCGTGATACTGTGGAGTGCGGCCAAAGAAGCGATGTCTTGAATATGTTCATAGGCCGTTTTCCCAGTACCGTCATACGTGGGTATAGATTTCAGAGCAGCAGGTGGAATCTGGGCTTGCCCTGCCAAAGTCAAAGGTCCTACGGAATTCTAGGATGGAAACAGCCTAGGGGTAGCTGGCTGTTGCTGATGTGGTGGTGGTTGCGCCATTTGTGCTTGTAAAGCAATCAACAACGACTGGTTCTGTTGTACCGGCGGAGCTTGTGGAATTGGACCACTGGGAGCACTGGAAGCCCCTGTCAGAAACTCTGGAGGGTTCCAAGAGTTCTGGTGGTCTGGTGAGTTCGGAGGATTGGGCGGTAAGCTGGTTGCAGTACTATCTAAAGCTGGAGCTTGCTTGGTAACGACAGCTTCTTACGATGATGCTTCGTCTAGAGAGATATTCGGCCTGACTAGCCTAGGACGATCTTCGAAGGCGTTGATATCAAGATCGTAGTACTCGAGTTCCTCTTTTGCGTTTCTAACTCTCCACCTCGTACACATGAAGGCTTGATTTTCTTAGACTGGTCCTTGAGTCCTGGAGGTGGTTGAGTTCAACAGAGTCGCCAGATGTTCATATTTGACAGCACCGAAGCGAACATCACTTCTTCAATACTGCTTAAGAGGTGGAACGATTGTCCCACCGGGCGTGCCAGAAACTTGTTGGTCACAAATCCGCCCTAGGAAAGGGTTTGGTTTTACATACGCGCCCTAGACCCGGACCAACCTTGAAAGGCCGGGAGGAAGAGATGCCTCCCGTGCCAATCTTCGGAGAAGGCCGACTCCTATACTACACTACTTGGGGGGTTGAGATAAGAGAACTGGAAAGAGATTGAAAAATTATAGAAAGAAATGTAAAATGCATAGTGGTAACAGTGGGGAAGAACAAGCAGCACAATCACCCATCTATATTTTAACCAGCAACTGTCAACACGGAGAATGTAACAGAAACTAACATTGCATTTACTTCCCTATGTATCCTTCAGGAAAATTCCAGATTCACTTATCCTCCAACGCTTAAATCCAGATATCAGAATTACAGCAATCAGAAAAATAAATGACATCAGCAGAAATAATCACAGAATGCAGCATAAAAAGAAATGTAAAATGCATAGTGGTAATAGTGGGGAAGAACAAGCAGCACAATCACCCATCTATATTTTAACCAGCAACTGTCAACACGGAGAATGTAATAGAAACTAACATTGCATTTACTTCCCTATGTATCCTTCAGGAAACATCCAGATTCACTTATCCTCTAGCGCTTAAATCCAGATATCAGAATTACAGCAATCAGAACAGAAATAATCATAGAATGCAGCATAAAAAGAAGAGACAAAATTAGAGCCAAGGATTCTCAGTATTGATGCAAAGAGTTTGAATACAGCGGCTTTTTAGCAATATGTTCCCCCCCTTTTTTCATTACAATGCGTGGGTTTTTATAGAGGACCCTCCCTCTGAAACACTAATGACAAATCGCACCAGAACGCTGGAGTAGCTGGGATTTGACGCCTACCAAACCTTGCAGCTGAAACCTCCCGTCTCATTACTGCAGTTGGTGAGGAGACCACTTTGGGCGGAAGTTTTGCATTTATATGCCATGAAGATGCCCTGGATCCGTGCGCCACCTGCTTTTCCTGTGAACGCGTGCCCCTCGGGAGTAGCACTGGTGTCAGGAGGTGCCTAGGGGATACTTCGCTGAAGATTCGGCTTGAATTGCGCTTGGGATGGAGGTTCGCTAGAACTGCACCCGAAGTGCAAGCTTCGCTGGGAAAACTGGCTGAAGTGGAGGTTCGGCCGGAAGCCGGCCCGAAGTAGCAAGCCTGCTATAAAAAAACCTCTTTGCTTTACTACTTCGCAAGAGATAGACGCTTCGTTGGAATCGGGGCCCGAAGTGGCAGTTCGGCAGGGAGTTGCCCGAAGTGGCTGGTTGCTAGCGATGAAGAGTACAGAAAATTCTAACTCCTTTGCCCTGGAAAAACCTTTAATTAAGCTCGTGCTTCGCTTTGAATTGGCGCTTCGCTGAAGATGAGGCTCGAAGTGACAGTTCGGCCGAATTTTGGGCGAAGTGCCCTTGTTTGCCATAAGAATTTTCCCCGTTTTCCCAGAGGAAGTTCGCCAAAGCTGGGGCCAAAGTGGAAGTTCGGCAGACCTGGCGCCCGAAGTGCCTGCTTTGCTGAGTTTGGGCCCGAACTGGCACCTTTTTGGAGGCGGTTCGCTGAAGATATGGGCCGAAGTGACACTTCAGCAAACTTCCTGGCGAAGCAGCTAACTGCCTTAGACTCTTTTCAGCATCGGGGCGGGGGAGGTTCGCTGGAGATGTCACCGAAGTGGAGGTTCAGCAGCTATAGTGCCCGAAGTGGCAACTTCGGCAGCATTCTGGGCGAAGTGCCCTCCATGCCTTAGAATATTTTCAAGTCCGAAGTGGACTTTTTCCTGTTTTTCTCAGCGAAGCTGCCGATTGACCCCTGTTTTGAGCGAAGCTGCCCCTTTCTGCCCGTTTTTGTCAGCGAAGCTGCTCCTGCATCTGAAATGGACATGGGGGCCACCAAAGGGCGGGTACTGGCTGCGCCGAAGCGCCATGAAAATGACAGAAGAGCAAAGAAAACAAGACGTGGAGGAGAAGGAGAACTTATTCATGAAAAAACAAACAACATTTCAAAATTTTTACCCCTTGGACAAAATGTGACAAAACTGTCAACATGCCCAAATAAGTCCTACTTACAAGTGTCATGTTTTATTGTGTTGTAAATAATTCATGTGGCAATGTTGTGTGTTGTACATAGTTGTCTGTGGTACATTTAATTTTCTTTGAAGTATGGGGGTAGTTGATTGGTTGCCATAGTTGTACTCTTCCATGCTCTACTGATGAGACTATATGTACCCAGCCATCTGATTGGAGCAACATGCATAATTAACCATGGTTATATTTCTAATTTGTATTGGACACTTGTTGAATGATGCAAGTGATTCATTCTGAATGTTAACTGGGATATGTGAGTTGGTATTCTATTACGTTATCTTCACTTCATTTGTATATTATTTCGTTGTATGACTGTTGGTCACGAATCCGCCACGAGGAAAGGATTTGTCGCTATTGCGCCCTGGACCCGCGAACCAACATTGAAAGGCCGGAAGGAAGAGATGCCTTCCGGCCAATCTCCGGAGAAGGCCGGCTCCTTTTGGGGGGGGGGGATTTAAGCCAAAGGGAACAGGAAAGAAATAAATGAACGAAAAGAGATAAATGTACAGAAAGAGATTACAAATATGTCCAAAGGTTGGTGGGGGGGAACTAACAGTACGGGAACACACCAATCACCGCTACTTACTGCATACAAACACAGAGCATGACAAGGAACCGCAAAACCTAGACGTACTTCCGATACACCAGCAGCGTATGCACACCTTCAATAGCTCCCTAGCAAACATTCCCTACAAGGAACTAACAGCAGGGGATCGTATCAATCACCAGATACGTACACTGACAGGGGTAGAAAGTAAACCTAGAGATGTCAGAGCCAGGTATATGTGTTAGGTAGAGAGTTTAACCGCACAGCTTCAATGGCTCCCTAGCAAACATTCCCTACAAGGAACTAACGGCAGGGATCGCATCAATCACCGGATACGGGCCAACAACGTCACACACAACCGATGGAACCGCTACCAAATTTATAATGAATGCTTTAAATAATGAAGTACATAAGGTGCTTTAAGCAAGCAATGCTAGAGGAACCTGATCGCCAAGTGCCAAAGTGAATTAACGAGCAATGACACAGGTGGGCCTAAGGCATATAATGAAAGACAGCATAAAAGAATAAAGACAGTAGAACAGAACCAGGCATACAGATTGTATTCATAAGCAGAAGCACGGTTACAATAAGCACAGTAGTTCCCTAACAAACATTCCCCTTCCACCACTTACAATGAAAACGTGGTGGCTATTTATAGCCCAAAGTTCCCCCGTTACATTAATGGGCACAAAGTCCCAGTCAAACATTAGCTGACAAAAGCAGCCGCGGAATCGCCGATGCCGACTCTGTCAGTCGGATCGTACCCTCGGCACGGTCTCCCTGAAGGTTGAACAGCCACGTGGCACGCGTTGGGTAGAACTTTATATTGACAGAAATGTGGGTAGCTGAGGCAGGTGGAAACTCACGTCAGTCTTAAATGAGGCAGCTGGCATAAGTAGTGCGGCCCATACTTATCCCTTTTGGTCGGCAGTTTTGGTTCAAATCCCGAAGCTGGACACTTGTCGTATGATGGGTTATGTCGTGTGACACATGTCTGCCTTGAAGGGCAGTCTATCTATCTTCGCTTGGGATCGGAGCTCCTTGGGATGCGTGGGCAGAAAACAGTGCAGCTGGGAAGGCCTTCACGCCTTGGTCAAATTCCGGGTTTGTTCCCCTACTGTACACCCGTCAAGGGCGCATTCCGGCTCGCTGAAAAGTCGGGCTGCGCACAGTGAACACTGGTGTCCGCGTCGTACGGACTCGCTCCGCAGCTATCATTCTTCTTTGTCAGCCTGCCAGTTACAAGGTGCGCCCAGAAAGAGGGGCGAAGTCGGACTTTGCACCAAAACTGGGCGAAGTACGCACTTCGCACCAAAACTGGGCGAAGTGCGCACTTCGCACCAAAACTGGGCGAAGTGCGCACTTCGCACAAAAAACCGGGTTTCCTGGTTCAGCTTTCCCGGGCCATAACTTTTGATCCGTTGACCCGATCGCCTATTATAATATATCGTTGGAAAGCTTGCGAGAAGATCTGCAATAATAAAATATCCAGGGCTCATTTTGTCCATTTTATCGCCCCTGTTTATGTCCCGCAAAAAACCCGAACTCCTCAAGATGCCCCCGACACTTAGCCATTTTTCAGGGCAAGTGCTGACAATTTTGAGAAGAATGAGAATGTAGGGAACTGAGAGAAAGGGGGGAGAAGGAAGAGCAACTCTCTTACAAAAATTGAAAACATTGCACCCCGTGGAAAATGTGACAACATTTCTGGCGGCTCGCGGGGTGTCGAGCTCGCCTCGGCGCAAAGAACCCATGCCTTCATCCATTGGGCAACAGAGTCACCCTCGCCGCAATCGCTCTTCAGATCCACCTCCGGCAACTGCCTCCTCGGAACACTTAAAAAGAAAACACTGCACAGACTGAAAAAAGAAAAACAACTAAAACTTTAAATAATAGCCGGATTATTTACACAAAATTTTGCGGCGCTATTGGCATGCCGCCACCACAATTCTAACTTTGGTTGCCTATCCGGTAAACCTGCAGTGCCCGGACCAGATCTGGTTGTACTTCAAATGATCTTTGAAGTCCGGCTGGCCTCCCAAAGCTTGCCAGGTTGCGAACATGGTGCAACGTGGCAGATTGTCATTCATGCCGGTACCCGTACAATTGATGAACAATGTGGCAAGGAGATTTTTCAGACGGGAGCCCTCTTCGGGTACCGATTGCGGTGATGGTTGGAGCCAATACCACCATGGTGGAGACTGTCAGGTGAACATTCATTTCTCCGCTTGTGAGGTCAAGGCTACTCACCAAACCTTGATTCCTCCGAGGTGTCTTCTATCAGCTTAAAAAAGGGCGCCTGCGATCAAGAAATCTGGATCTTCAGCACAGTCGGAGTCGCCAGGTGATTTTGCCAGATGAAGGCAAGCCAAAGATTCACCAACTCGGGCTTCCTTAAAATATGGAGACCGATCGTCTCACCTCACTGATTCGTCTATGCGAGCTTGGTAATCAGCCGACTCGACGCGCTCGCTCGGAGCGTTGGTATCAATTTCGCAAAGTCAGCCGGTTTCCCGGTTCCTCGCTCGCCACCTTCTTGCTTGAACGAAGGCGTTAGGACCGGTCTTTTGGACTCAGAGAATATGAACGTGCAGAGTCGCCAGGTGCTCTGATTTTGAACAGGAATGAAGCGAGCACCAATGCTTCAATTCTGTTTGGGGGTGAGAAACCTCCTTGTCCCACCGAGCATTCGGAAAGAAACTGTCAGCCCGAATGAGGACGAGCTTGAGATCTTCCAAATGCGAGACAAAGGGTCCCACCGGGCGTGCCAAAAACTGTTGTCACATTTTGCACGGGGTGCAATGTTTTCAATTTTTGTAAGAGAGCCGCTCTTCCTTCTCCCCCCTTTCTCTCTGTTCCCTACATTCTCATTCTTCTCAAAATTGTCAGCACTTGCCCTGAAAAATGGCTAAGTGTCAGGGCATGCTGAGGAGTTCGGGTTTTTTGCGGGCCATAAACAGGGGCGATAAAATGGACAAAATGAGCCCTGGATATTTTATTATTGCAGATCTTCTCGCAAGCTTTCCAACGATATATTATAATAGGCGATCGGGTCAGCGGATCAAAAGTTATGGCCCCGGGAAGCTAAACCAGGAAACCCAGTTTTTTGTGCGAAGTGCGCACTTTGCCCAGTTTTGGTGCGAAGTTCGCACTTCGCCCGCTTTGGTGCGAGTGCGTACTTCGCCCGCTTTGGTGCGAAGTCCGACTTCGCCCCTCTTCTCGGGCGCACCTTGTAATCGGCAGGTCGACAAAGAAGAATGATAATCGCCGGAGCAGTCCGTACAGATGCGCAGACACCGTGTTCACCCGTGCGCAGCCCGACTTTTCAGCAGAGCCGGAATGCGCCCTTGACAGTGTGTACGTAGGGGAACAAACCCGGAATTTGACCAAGGCGTGAAGGCCTTCCCAACCGCACCGTTTTCCGCCCACGCATCCCAAGGAGCTCCGATCCCAAGCGAAGATAGATAGACTGCCCTTCAAGGCAGACGTGTCACACAAAGATAACCCATCATACGACAAGTGTCCAGCTTCGGGATTTGAACCAAAACTGCCGACCAAAAGGGATAAGTATGGGCCGCACTACTTATGCCAGCTGCCTCATTTAAGACTGACGTGAGTTTCCACCTGCCTCAGCTACCCACATTTCTGTCAATATAAAGTTCTACCCAACGCGCTGCCACGTGGCTGTTCAACCTTCAGGGAGACCATGCCGAGGGTACAGTCCAGCCTGACAGAGGTCAGCATCATCAGCCTCGCGGCCGCTTTTGTCGCCTAATGTTTGACTGGGACTTTGTGCCCATTAATGTAACGGGGGGAACTTTGGGCTATAAATAGCCACCACGTTTTCATTGTAAGTGGTGGAAGGGGAATGTTTGTTAGGGAACTACTGTGCTTATTGTAACCGTGCTTCTGCTTATGAATACAATCTGTATGCCTGGTTCTGTTCTACTGTCTTTATTCTTTTATGCTGTCTTTCATTATATGCCTTAGGCCCACCTGTGTCGCTGCTCGTTAATTCACTTTGGCATTTGGCGATCAGGTTCCTCTAGCATTGCTTGCTTAAAGCACCTTCTGTACTTCATTATTTAAAGCATTCATTATAAATTTGGTAGCAGTTCCATCAGTTGTGTGTGACGTTGCTGGCCCGTATCTGGTGATTGATGCGATCCCCTGCTGTTAGTTCCTTGTAGGGAATGTTTGCTAGGGAGCCATTGAAGCCGTGCGGTTAAACTCTCTACCTAACACATATACCGGCTCGACATCTCTAGGTTTACTTTCTACCCCCGCGGTGTACGTATCCGGTGATTGATACGATCCCCCGCCGTTAGTTCCTTGTAGGGAATGTTTGCTAGGGAGCTATTGAAGCCGTGCATACGCTGCCGGTGTATCGGAAGTACGTCTAGGTTTTGCGCTTCCTTGTCATGCTCGTGTTTGTATGCAGTAGTAGCGGTGATTGGTGTGTTCCCGCATCGTTAGTTCCCCCCCACCAACCTTTGGACATATTTGTAATCTCTTTCTCGTACATTTATCTCTTTTCGTTCATTTATTTCTTTCCTGTTCCCTTTGGCTTAAATCCCCCCCCCCAAAAGGAGCCGGCCTTCTCCGGAGATTGGCCGGAAGGCATCTCTTCCTTTCGGCCTTTCAATGTTGGTTCGCGGGTCCAGGGCGCAATAGCAGCAAATCCTTTCCTTGTGACGGATTCGTGACCAACAGTTGTGTGTTGCAATGTATGACTTGAATACTTGCCCATACTAAAGACTAGATGTGCTTGTGCTTTCTTTTGGACTTTGACTTCTTGTCATGGCCTGTAGCTGATTCTAATGACCATTTCACTTTATGACATGAAAGGAGGGCTTCATGCTATTTTCATTCTCATTCCTCATGCTTTGATTATGTTTTTTTGGGAGGTCTTGTTGGAGGTCTCTTTCCAATTTTCCAATGACATGCTAATCTCGATGGCTTTATGCACGAGCCTTTCTATTTGATGTCTTTGTGTGAGAGTCTTCCTCGTTGATATGCTAATATTGATGTTATTCAACAGCTTTGGGTATGGATAGTGTTGGATGGATTTCGATGTGGATATTCATTTGTGAGCAGCATACTTCATGAGCTTTCTCTCCATGTGCTAATTTTTGATCCAATGCCATAACATAAAAAATGAAGAGAACCTAAATCATTTAGTGACTTTCATGGAAGTTGACTCAAACACATAATATGAGGAGGTTCAGTTACTAACGGACTCACTGGCCCCACAAACTACTATTTTATTAAATTATATCACTTTATTAACACGATGGCCCACAATGATTACAATTTATTACATTACAAAGGGACAACTTCAAAAACTTTTCTTATAGTGAAGTCTACAAAGTCTAGCAACCCAAAGGACATGGAGACGCTAGCAGAAGAGGCCATGAAGACATGGTAGAATTGCCAAAAGTGTGTGGATAGCATCTCAGTTAAGAAACAATTACTTAACCATGAAGTGTAGTGTATGTGTTATATAATGAACTAATAATGTGATGTGGAAAAATGGAGAAAAGCCGACAGGACATGGAGACACTAGAAGAAGCGGCAATGAAGACATGGTAGAATTACCAAAAGTGTGTGGATAGCATTCCAGTTAAGAAACACTTACTTAACCATGAAGTGTAGTGTATGTGTTATATAATGAACTAATAATATGATGTGGAAAAATGGAGAAAAGCTGACAGCCTACCATGGAGTTCAGACAGTTCCTAAAAACCAGAAAACAAGAACTTCTTTTATGAAATGTAAAGCTACTGATAAATTATGTTCCACCAAGTTCCTTTTTAAGGGGGACGAGAAAACATTGAAGCATGACAAAGGGATGCTTGAAAGTTCCCTCCAAAACCTAGGAGGAAGGGATGGAACTACTCTATATATATATTTATTTATTTTATTTCCAAAAAAAAAGCCTACAAGTATTTATAAGCACAGACTCAATTTTTGTTACAAATTGTGCATGGTTGAGACTCCTTCCATTTCTTATTTGTTTTCCTTTGTTAAAGTGGTAACTCCATTATGAGTAGAATTATGGTATATTTTTGATGTTACTTTTGGTAGCCATTCAATAGGTCTTCAAGTGCTAATTGTTAATGCTTTCTAAATTTCGAAACAGCCACAAGGGGCCTTTGCTAGTGTAAATGGTGGAATCATCGCCACCATTGGATGGATAACCCGGAGGAGACTTAGATGGTGATGTTTTGTTAGAGATGGACAATGTTGATACATTGAAGAGTTACAACACACCACTGTTTAGACAATATGCAGATGTTGTGGATAGATGTGGATCATCTTGTTGGATGAGGGACCATTGATAGGATTTACATCTACAACAATGCAAACTATGACAACGAAATTCAGCAGTGCTGAAGGAGTGTTGAGAGAAAGGGATACAACCTGCATCAGAATATAGACTATGGCAAGAAGGCCAAAGCAGTTAATCGTTAGAAGAACTTGAGAAGGGTAAGGAGATGGTGGAAAAAATGGAGAAGACTATTGATGCAGGAGAGAAGATTCAGGTGATTCAGGAGGGCAAGGCAGCCAAACAAAGGATCAACTTGACAGGTCACGGTCAGGAAGATGTGAAGGAGACCACCTTCGAGGATGACACAGATATGGAACTAGCAGAGGAGGAAACAAGCAAGCATTTCATCATTGAAGTGCCAAATTTGAGACCACCAATTCTTGGAGAAAATATCAACGAACGAGTTGACATGTTCTTTGAGAAAGTGAGCGGATGTTCGATAGAGTTCAGAGTGAGTTCAAAGTTGGATGTGTTGGGGATTGATGACTAAGGAAATTGAGAATGGAAAATGAGTTGAGCAAACTAGTGCATTAGGCTCGTGATGATGAGTGTATGAAGAAGTTTGTAGAAATTTATTAAATGCAGCCATGGGAGCTAGGAGTTGGCAGTAGCAATGTCAATTTGATGCTAGAAATCAGAAATCTGCTAGAAAGAACTCAAGTACTCTATTGATATCCATTGTGGGTGTATGTTGACGAAGGAAATATGGCATCCTATCTTGAACTCCTAGGTGTCAAGTATGTGAAGTTGGCACTAGAGTTGGTAAAATCATATGGCAAGATGAACTTCTTGGCATATCTGATTCAGTAGTTAGCAGTAGGATTAGAGATATTTTAGGAGATGGTTTGTAGCCTGAAGCTGAAGGAAGAGTTGGCTAACTAAGTACAGATGGTGGAAGGTCGACTTCCCAAGTCCAGCAAGATGCCAAAGCAGAACTAGTTGAATTGAGGAAAGAGTAGAGGCTATGAGGTAGACACAGGAACAACAAGATCAACTGATAGGATAATTGAAGTTTGAATGTGCGGGGAGGGAGCAAACTCTAGAAGGAAGGATGAAGGAGCTTGCTCATAAGGATCAACTGATTGTAGAATGGGATGAGCAACCCACAAAAGTTGCGAGGAAGGAAACAAAAGCAGCAAAGCGGGAGGTTGAGTTAAGGGCTAGGCTGGCAGAAGTCGAGAAAAAGTTGCATCATTATGGATTTCAGTGGGCTTGTTTCTAGGCCCATGCTAAGAGGCTCAAGGGAGAGAATGAAGCTTTGAAGTTGCAGATGCAAGAAATAAAGAGTTAGAAATAAAATATGCGTGGAAGTCAAGTATGCATATAATGAAGTTTTGTAATTTGAATGATATTGTAACGTTGTAATATTGCATGGAAAAATGTAATAATGAGTCAAGTAATAGTCATGTGTGGATAAGTCATGCAAGGGTAGTTGTCATTTACTTTGTCTTGTAGTTAAGAGGGAAATGAAATGAAATGCAAGACAAATAAGGTAGAGGTGAGTTGTCGGGGTTGATACATTGAGTGGGTGCACATACACACAAACATTGCATTGTACATGCTAGAGGGAGATATTGTGGAGTACGTTGTAGATATTCTACACAGGAGCAGATGCTATATATGCAAGGAGATGTCGTGTGCCGTTTGACCGTACAAGCTTACCATTAATGCAATATCTTGTTCATACTTGTTCATCATTTAGCCATTGTTCATTGTGTGATATTTGCATGTGTTTCTATTGATTGATTGCTACAATAGATATAGAATCAAACCTTGTTATTTTGTATTTTGTCCACCATTTTTGTTGTACAGGGCGATTTGGGCAGTTGCCAGGCTGTCTGATTGCATGTGCTAGGCTGTCAGGACTGAAGACAAGCCATCTGGACTAATGCTAGCCGTCCGAGGAAGTGTAGGCTGTCTAATCTTCAGATTTGGCCGTCTAGAGCATTGTGCAAGGCCGTCAAAGATAGGAGATGATGCAGGCCATACTACTGCATCTTGGCAAGTTGTGAACAGTTAATTTGTCAATCTTAATTGTTCCTCCAAGAGTGGAATACCACCACCGAGCTACAAGTTGCAATGCATGACTTGAATACTCACCCGTACTAAAGCCTAGATGTGCTTGTGCTTTCTTGTGGACTGTGACTTCTTGTCATGGGCTGTAGCTGATTCTAATAAGCATTTCACTTTATGAAATGAAAGGAGAGCTTCATGCTATTTTCATTCTCATTTCTCATGCTTTGATTATGTTTTTTTTTTTTGGGAGGTCTTGTTGCAGGTCTCTTTCCAAGTTTCCAATGACATGCTGATCTCAATGGCTTTACGCATGAGCATTCCTATTTGATGTATCTGTTTAAGAGTCTTTGATGTGCTAATCCTGATGTGATTCAACAACTCTGGGTATGGATAGTGTTGGATGGATCTCGATGTGGATATTCCTTTGTGAGCAGCATACTTCATGAGCTTTCTCTCCATGTGCTAATTTTTAATTCAATGCCATAACATAAAAAATGAAAATAACCTAAGGCATTTAGTGACTTTCATGAAAGTTGACTTAGACACATAATACAAGGAGGTTCAATTACTAATGGACTCATTGGCCCCACAAACTAAAATTTTATTAAATTATATCACTTTATTAACATGATGCCCCACAATGACTACAATTTATTACATTACACTTTTCTTACAATGAAAGCTACAACGTCTAGCAACCCAAAGGACGTGGAGACACTAGCAAAAGAAGCCATGAAATGGTAGAATTGCCAGAAGTGTGTGGATAGCATCTCAGTTAGGAAACACTTACTCAATGATGGAGTGCGGTGTATGTATTATATAATGAACTAATAGTGTGATGTGGAAAAATGGAGAAAAGCCGACAGGCTACCATGGAGTTCAGACAGTTCCAAAAAACCAGAAAACAAGGACTTCTTTTATGAAAAGTAAAGCTATTGATAAATTATGTTCCACCAAACTCCTTTTTAAGGGGGACAAGAAAACATTGGAACACGACAAAGGGATGCCTGAAAGTTCCCTCCAAAACCTAGGAGGAAGGGATGGATCTACCCGAAAGTTATATATATATATATTTATTTTATTTTCAAAAGAAAAAAGCCTGCAAATTTTATAAGCACATAGTCAATTTTTGTTACAAATTGTGCATGGTTGAGAAGCTTTAACAAAAGGAATGATGCATACGAATCTTATTGTGAGTCATCATCAGCCCATTGAAGATCATAAGAAGTCCATCAAAGATTTGTTTATTTATTTTTTGAACATTAGATTTCATCTAATTTTGGGATTTTTAGTAACATATCCAAGTCAAGTCACACATATTGATTTTCTAATTCAACACTGACTTCTAAAACATGCACTGTCCCATTGCATACTACCTGGAATTTGTATACATCTAATGGATTTGAGCAGTGTGTGGGACATGGATAAGTTGCTGTTATCATGTGTACTTGTACACGTTTTTTTCCCTTCCATTTCTTATTTGTTTTCCTTTGTTAAAGTGGTAACTACATTATGAGTAGAATTATAGTATATTTGATGTTACTTCCGGTAGCCATTTAATAAGTCTTCAAGTGCTAATTGTTAATGCTTTTTAAATTTTGAAACAGCCACAAGTGGCCTCTGCCAGTGTAAATCTTGCAACAGAAACAGCAGTTGTCCGGACAGTTCCAGAAGCTTGGAAGACAAAAAACTGGCAAAAGGATTTGGGAGAGAACCTTGCCAACCACTTGACAAAATGTGGGTTCACATCTAGTGTTAGAGGTGTGTAATTTGACACTTACAGAAAGCTGCCATTTTTGATGAAGTTCTAGAGGAGGGCAAGTTTACTCCTGAGCTTTAATTTACTAAAGAAAATACAGATATGAGATGCATTGTTCTGCAGAGTTTTGTCACTACTTTTTATCCTTGCTTTAAAAGTCACCAATATTGATGTTTTGCAGTGAGTGAGATTTTGAAGTCAGATTTTGACATTCAAATGAGAAGCACCTAGCTTCTTATCCAATAACTTCATATGACTAACAATACATGTTCATTTTTGTTTACAAAACGTATCACAAGTAATTAGCTCATTCATTCCATAGGTATATCAGAATACATTTTAAAAGAAAATCTGCCTTATTTTATTTATTTATTTATTTTTTGGGGGGGCATTTATCATAGGACTATACTAAAGCTTCAAGTGTTGTACCACAACCAGGGGAATATACTCTCCGCTATTTGAATTTGTGGAAGCACTTCCATGCCTGTATTGTCTCAGATTTTGACATTAATTTAAAAATGGGATCAAAGCAAAATAATTTGAAATACATATTTTTTGTCATGAAAAGGTGAGAGTGCTTCCTTGTCCTGTATTTTTTTAAGAGGTGATCTCTCTCTCTCTCTCTCTCTCTATATATATATATATATATATATATATATATATATTCGCATCCAATCTATACTTCTCACAATGGATATGACTATTTTCATTGAAATAATATGACTAATTCCATTGATCCATTAAAATTTGAAACCCTTTCGGCAATGGAACTTCATGGGGTAAACAGGAAGTTGTTTTACGATTTACAACAAAGAAGATTTATATAGAGGTTGGCTTAAGTGTGCTATCTTGAAAAGCTCTGTAACTAAGGGCTTCCTCCAGTGGACTTCTACAATAACTCTGAATCCTGCCTTGCTTTCTTCTGTTCCCCATGTTCAGTCTTCTGCCTGTTCAGTCTTAGTCCATCCTTATGAATAGAGGAAGACAATTACGTTCCCTCTTTTGCGTCGCTTGGGATTCCAATGAATCCATTGGTTTTGAGAGAAGTTACACAGCATCTTCTGATTTCTCTATGATGTTTGAACTTCCTTTACCTCTTGAGTGCAGCATTCCTTGGCCATATCTAATGCAACATCTGTCTTCCCAAATTACCAGCTGTCTTGAAGCAAGGGAGAACCCTTTTGGTTCTTGAAAGTGACTCTCTCACTGCGTAAAAGGAGTCTTGCAGGTTTCTTGGGGAAGTACCATTTGTTGCGGCAAAATCCTGCCTTTGGAACTGGTGGGATTGACCTTTTGGTAAAAAAATCCATTTTTCGAGTCCTGGAGAGTCTTGGTTGATTCTCCGCTGGTGCTGCAAGTCTCACTCGGTCCTCCATTTGGTGGTGCTCAAATAATGGCCTTAGGGAGAAGGAGAATTTTCATAACCTCGTTTAGGTTTAAGTGGTCATTGTTGACCATAAAATGCTCATACCTATGTTGGCTTGGTGGTCCAAAAGCTTTGGGTGCTTCATGTTATTCCCTCAATGCTTCGTGTGGTCCCCATGCTCTCCAATTTTTTTCCATGCTAGTCTCATGGTCAACTTCCAGAAATGTAGGGTTTATGATCCATTTTGGATCACATAGACCGCTCTCTAGGTTTCACTTTCAATTCCTTTATTTTTCTTATGTACCATTATACTGAGAAAAAATGATATTGTAAGAATATATGAAAATGTTGTGTCTAGAGAGCTCAGGAATGTAGCATGTCTTGTGTGAATTTGGACAAGAAAGTCTCGCATTACTTCTACAGTTAGCACTGTCAATACCTCATCTTTGTCTTGGATGAATATCTTTGGAATCAGAATTAGGATTATGAGATACTAAGTCATGGGATTCATGACAGCAATGGGGCAACTAATGTCAAGATATAAATCCTGAAGTCTTCAACTATAAATCTTCAGTGTTATAATATTCAGCTGGTGGCCATCCTGTATACATTACGGAAGTTCCGAAAAGGTAGTTGGAAGTTCTGAGATGGCCCAAAATATCTAAAAGATCTTCTAAAATATCCAAGGGGGAGAGAGCATTCTTAAAACAAGCATATATCATTAGCCCATGCAAATTTCAATATGAAACAAGCTCAGCAGCAATAAAGTCTTTTGAAACAAAGAATTTTCCCTTTCCTGATGGCCAGGTTTTTAGCTTGACACCAGGTTCACTTGACAGTGTTCGTTCGGTTCAAATGCAGCACAAACAAAACAAAGTAAAATACACGCAGCAAAAAACAAAAGGTAATTTATTATTAAAATGGCACCCTCTTCTAACCTTACAACATATGCATATCGAATAATATATAGAGAAGGACGAAGTCGGTGGGAAAGAAAAGGACGGAGGGATAAGGTGGGTGGTTGGAGAGATAGAGGGAAGAAGTCGGCGAAGGAGGGATAAGGGGAGAAGAGGAAATGGAGGGATAAGGAGGGAATATAGGAGGTTAGGGGAGAAAAATAGGAGATAAAATGCCGACAATTAAAAAAAAAAAAAAATCCTGCCGACACAACCTGGAGGCTTTCACACAGGATTAGAAATATCTAGATTTTTTAAAGCCTCTTTGGTGAATATCCTATTCACACTTGCAACATTCTCCCCCTTAAAGTTGAGAGGACTGACTACACAGTCTCTCAGCTTTACAAATTGAGCTTTAGTCATCGCCTTGGTGAAGATGTCTGCAACGTTCTCCAAAGTGTGACAGGATTGAAGCTCAACAATTTCATGTTCCACCATATCTCTCGATGAAGTGATACTTCATATCAAAATGCTTCGTTCTCGCTATGGTGGATAGGATTATATGCCAACCGAATGGCACCGATGTTGTCGCAAGAGATTCTCGGTCGGACCACTTTGTCTGTTCTCCAATCTCTTCCAGTACTTTCCTTAGCCACAAGGCTTGAGTACTTGCATAAGTAACCGCTATATACTCAGCTTTCGTTGAAGATAGCGCTACTATCGTCTCGCTTTTTGGAACTCCAAGTTATTAGTCCCGATCCAAGACTAAAACAGCTTTCCCGATGTTGACTTCCCGTCATCAATATTGCTACCCCAATCACTATCACCGAAGCCTACAAGCTTGATAGTGTTACATTTATGGTACTGGATTCCAAAATCCAATGTACCCTTCACATATCTCAAAATTCTCTTAGCTGCCTGCAAATGCAGCTCAGATGGGTTAGCCATAAATCTAGAAACAAGAGATACAACGATACTCGAATATCCGGTCCGGTGTTGGCGAGAAACATCAAACTCCCAACCATGCTTCCGAAAGTGGTCACATCAACTTTTGGTGCTCCATCATCTTTGCTTAATTGGATCCCATGTCCAACTCGGAGTTGCAACTCGGTTTGCAATGCTCCATAGCAAACTTCTTGATCATATCCTCGAGCATACTTATGTTGATAGATGAAGATCCCTGTATCTGACTGATGAACTTCCATTCCAAGGTAGTAGTGCATTAAGCCAAGATCCTTCATCTCAAATTGCGTCATCATGGAGTGTTTGAACTCCATATTCATTTTTTCATTACTACCCATAAAAATAAGATCATCCACATACAAGCAAACTATGAGGATGTCTTTACCTTGCTTTAGGTAGTAGAGTGTGGGTTCATTTTTGCTCCTGGTGAACCCATAATCTTTGAAGTACCCATCAATGCGTGAGTACCAAGCTCTTGGTGCCTCGTTTAAGACCATAGAGTGCCTTCTTCAATCTGTAAACAAGGTGTTCCTTACCTTGCACTTCAAATCCCCGTGGTTGCTCAACGTACACTTCTTCTCGTCAAGTAACCATTGAGAAATGCACTCTTGACATCCATGTGTTGGACTTTCCATCCTTTGTGTGCAGCTAAGGCAAGAACTGTTTCGATTGTCTCCTCGTCTGGCTACAGGAGCAAAAGTCTCTTCATAATCTATTCCATATTTCTGAGTAAAACCCTTTGCTACTAATCTTGCCTTATGCTTCTCAATGCTTCCATCAGCATTAAACCTGGTCTTGAAGATCCATTTACAGCCAACACATTTCTTTCCTTTTGGAAGCTTCACGAGCTCCCAAGTGTCGTTGTTTTTTATAGAGGTTATCTCCTCTTTCATGGCATCTTGCCAAATCTTCTCGAGTACAAGCCTTCTCATAACTAGAAGGTTCAAGTTGTGCACTAGTTAACAAAGCATAGTTAACTTGATCTCCCCTAGGTTCCTGCTGGGATTCATCATCACCATACAAGTGCATACTTTCTAATCTGTGTAAAACAGATTCCATTTCACTAGCTTGACTCCTAGTATATCTTCTTGAAAAATTTTTATCCAACATCTGAGAGGATGGATGATACTGTAAAGTTCTCTTACCTTTGGATGGAACATCAATGTCCATTGGTGAGGAACTTGCAGGTCTCTGTGGAGAAGGACTTGGGGAGGAAGATGAACTAGAAGAACTTGGGCTTGAAGGTGGAGATTTCTTGCCTTTCTGTGGTATCTGCTGCTGCACCTGCTGAGAACTTGCATCATGTGACTCAACATCATCGTATATTTGGGGCTTACCCCACTCTCCCCCTTCATCAAAAATCACATCCCTTGAAACCACTATCTTTCGAGTCGTAGGATTGTAGAGTCTATAACCCTTTGTGTTTTCACAAGTATCCTACAAAAATGCATGCCTGACTCTTTGGATCCAACTTCTTTCTCACCTCATCAGAATGTGAGCATATGCCAATGAACCAAATACTCCGAAATACTTCACATTTGGTTTCTTACCATACCAGGCTTGGTAAGGTGTCTTCCCTTTCAAACTTGAAGTAGGACTTCTGTTCAAGATGTGAACACTAGTCCTTGTTGCATCTCCCCAATATGCATTACTCAAATGCTTTGTCTCAAGCATTGATCTTGCCATCTCCACAATGGTGCGATTTTTCCTTTCTGCTACACCATTCTGCTATGGAGTGTAGGCAGTTGTGAACTGCCTCTTGATGCCATGATGTTTACAAAAATTCAAAAACTGATTAGAGGAGTATTCTCCTCCTCTATCTGATCTAAGACATTTTATAGAATATCCACTCTCACTTTCAACTTTTGCTTTAAAATCAACAAAGCATGCAAATGCTTCATCCTTATGCTTCAAAAAATATATCCAACACATTCTTGTGCAATCATCAATGAAAAGTAGGAAGTAAGAGTGGTTACCTAGACTCTTGGTCTGCATCGGACCACAGATGTCTGAATGTACCAACTGAAGAGGATAGCTGGCCCTCCATGCTTGTCCATGAGGAAATTTCGATCTGGCATGCTTGCCCAAGGCACACCCTTCACAGACTTCCTTACTATCTTGAATTTTGGGAAGTCCAATCACCATTGCTTGTGAAGTTAGCATTTTCAAACTTGCTGAATTCAAATGACCATATCTCAAGTGCCATAGGACACTTGGATTGGTAATTGCAACATTTGCTAACTTATTTCCTCCCGGCTGGCCAAACTTCAAAGGGAATAATCTATTCTTCGACATTGGCACTTGTGTAATGATTCTATTACTATTGTTCTTGTCAAAAATGGTGCATTTACCCTCATCAAAAATCAACTTATAATTCTTTTCAAGCATTTGACCAACACTTAGAAGATTGTGTTGAAGATGAGGTGTGTAATAGATATCACTTACTTTCTTGATGCCTTCTTTCGTTGGAACCTCCATGGCTCCAATGCCTTCAACTGCCAATGACTTGTCATCTCCCAACCGGATGTCGGATTTGTATGAGGAGTCTAACTTAGCAAAGAGTTCTTCTTTGCCACTCATGTGATTTGAACACCCAATGTCCAAAATCCATGTATCATTCATATTTTGCTCTGTCTGGCCATAAGAAAGAAAGAGATTTGTGGACTCTTCCTCTTCTCCAAAATTCCCAAACTGACTGCTCTCGGTTGTCGTTGCTTCCTTGTGAAGTCTTTGACCAACAATCTCGAGCATAATGGCCAGGTTTGCCACAATTGTAGCAAACTTGTTTTGATTTATCTCCTCCTTTTCCTTTGCCAGATTGTTTCCCTCTATATTGCTGCTGTCCTCCTCTATTCTGATTTCCACCTCTGTTGGATGATCCTCCTCTGTTAGGAGTTCCCCCTCTTTGATTATTCCCGCCTCTGCCTCTTTGTTGACCTCTCGCCACGGCCTCTACCTCTTCCTTCATGTGTGGCAAAAGCTTTGTCATCTCCTCCATAACTAGTGGTAGGAGTTTCCCGTAACCTCTCTTCATGTGAGAGAAGTGAACCAGCTTAATGCATCAAAAGACAATGTGGTTAAGTCTTTGGATTCTTCAATAATTATTGCAACAGAATTCCATTTAGGAAGAAGTGTTCTCAACACTTTCTTCACCATCATCTCTCGGCTTAATATCCTCCCCTAGTGTGACCATTTTGTCGACTACCGCTTTCACTCGCACGCAGTAATCTCCGACTCTTTCATTCTCTTGCATCTTGAGATTCTCAAAATCTCGTTTCAAAGTTTGCAGTTTTACCTGCTTCACTTGGTCACTACCTCTATAGCTTTCTTTTAGGGCATTCCAAGCATCTTGTGCAATTACATAAGATGCAACCCTAGGGAAGATACTTTTATCTAAGGCAACATGAATGTGATAAAGGGCAAAAGCATTATTCTTTTGTGCTTCTTTTCTCGCCTTTTTATCAGCATTAGAGAAAGCTGCCCATTCAACAGCAGTTGGTTCAGTATAGCCTTCTTCGACTACATCCCAAAGACCTTTTCCTATCAAAAGGGTTTTCATTTTAATAGACCAATATTCATAGTCGCTTCCATTGAACTCAGGAATCGGAAGACTAGTATTGGATGCCATTGCAGAATAAAAACAAACTTTATTCGAAGCAAACAAGTACTTTAAAGCAGTACAAAGAGATTAATTATTCAAATCAAATCTCGCCTTTTTAGTACATTCAAGTTCTGCTTCGGAACTGCTACTGATGATGATGATCTCAGGTTCCACTTCCTCTGGATCTTCTTCTACTGCTTCTTCTTCGTCTTCTTCTTCTTCTTCTTCTTCTTCTTCTTCTTCCTCTTCCTCTTCTTCCTCTTCCTCTTCTTCTTCTGGTTCAGGTTCTGGAGAGCATGGAGAATAGCTCTCACTCGATGCAGCTACCGTACACCTGGTGTGTAACTGGCACTTGATCGTACATCCGAAACAAATTGCTCAGGTGTGTAACTGGCACTTGATCGTACATCCGAAACAAATTGCTCAGTATCGGACTCTTCAATCCTCTTTCCGAAGATATTGTCTTCTGAATCTGCCTCGTACCCTGAATCCGACTTTCTCAGATGATCAATCACCTGATTTTCAAGCTGACAAAACACTGTATGCAGACTAGTTCGGCGAACCCTTTCATCAAAGGATTCCGGGGTCTCTCGTCTCAAAATCGAGAGAAGTGCATTATAACACCCCTCAGACCGGATCATCTAACATTGCACATCAATTTGAGGAAAAAATAATTTACCATGAAAAACTTTTTTTTAATTTCTTTTTCCAGGAGTTTCAATAGTTTTTTTTTATAAAGTTTTATAAATAATGTTTTGTTTTTAATTTTTAATTATAGTTTTTTAATTTTTTTTTAAACTATAATTAAAAAATTAAATAAAACATTATTAAAATGACAAAAAAAAACTTTATAATAAAAACTTTGGGCAAAAACTTTTTTTTTTTTCTCGTTGGTCCGCGATTTGAACCCGCGACCTCCTTTTTGCTAGGCGGTCGCCCTAGCCCGCTCGACCACGCGGCGCTGCTGTGTAGAGAAGGCAAGCGCCTTCTTCTTATCTTCTCCCGGCGGCGTTGTTTTAAAAAAAATTTTTGGCCGCCCTTATCTCCTCCTCGGCGGGAATCGATCCCGGGACCTTCCCCGAGCAAGTGTCCGCCCTAGCCAACTCTGCTAGGCGTCCGGACGGGAAGAGAAGGCAAGGCGGGCCCTAAAGAATTCAACAGGCGCTGCGTTTTTTAAAATAAATAATGTGGGTTTTATCCCACATGCACCGTGTGGGAAGCGCTGAAAGGGTTTTTAAACCCGAACGTGCAAGATATGTTTCGATTGCCTTCGGGCAATCGATCCAACCCGCCTTTTGCCGCAAACCTCGCCCAATTGCAAACTGACACCTTGCTGCCACATCGACCAATGCCGAATCGCCACGTGGCGAAGTTTTGTCCAGTCACCTGCTGCCACGTGTCTACGCCAGCCCCTCTGCCAGCTCAGCTGTCGCCACGTGTCGCGTCCTCGTGCGTCCACGTGTCACGTCCAATCGGCGATCCGCCTCGGGATCTGAGCCAATCCTGCTCTCGATCCGGCGATCCGCCTCGGGATCCGATCCAATCCTGCTCTCGATCCTCATCCTCGGCGCCTGCCTCGAAAATCGTGTCCACCTATCAGCGTTCGCCTCGGGAACCGTGCCTACAGGTGTCACCTCGACTGCCGCGTGCCTCGGGATCCGTGCCCGAACTGGCACAGCGTTGGCTCTGATACCAGATGACAGTGTTCGTCCGGTTCAAATGCAGCACAAACAAAACAAAGTAAAATACACGCAACAAAAAACAAAAGGTAATTTATTATTAAAATGGCACCCTCTTCTAACCTTACAACATATGCATATCGAATAATATATAGAGAAGGACGAAGACGGTGGGAAAGAAAAGGACGGAGGGATAAGGTGGGTGGTTGGAGAGATAGAGGGAAGAAGTCGGCGAAGGAGGGATAAGGGGAGAAGAGGAAATGGAGGGATAAGGAGGGAATATAGGAGGTTAGGGGAGAAAAATAGGAGATAAAATGCCGACAATTAAAAAAAAAAAAAAATCCTGCCGACACAACCTGGAGGCTTTCACACAGGATTAGAAATATCTAGATTTTTTAAAGCCTCTTTGGTGAATATCCTATTCACACTTGCAACATCACTCTATGCTGAAAAGCATTTGAAGTAACTGTTGGTTACGAATCTGCCATGAGGAAAGGATTTGGGTTAATGAGCCCAGATTCGCCCACCAGCATGAAAGGCCGGAAGGAAGAGATGCCTTCCGAGCCAATCTCCGGAGAAGGCCGGCTCCTTTTTGGGGGTTTATGTTCAAGCTAAGAGTACAGGAAAGAAATAAATGTACAGAAAGAGATTTACAAATATATTCAAAGGTTGGTGGGGGGAACTAACAGTACGGGAACACACCAATCACCGCTACTTACTGCATATAAACACAAAGCATGACAAAGAACTGCAAAATCTAACGTATACTTCCGATACCCAAGCAATGTACGCACGGCTACAACGGCTCCCTAACAGACATTTCCTACAAGGAACTAACAGTATGGCAACGCGTCAATCACCACCTACGGACAGTAACATGGGTAGAAAGCAATCATAGAGATATCAGAGCCAGGTATATGTGTTTATGTAGAGAATTTAAGCGCACAGCTTCAATGGCCCCCTAACAGACATTCCCTACAAGGAACTAACAAGACGGCAACGCACCAATCACCGTGATACGGACCAGCAACAAAACACACAACTGATGGAACTGCTACTACAGCTATTCTATGTATCCTTTTAATTCATGAAGTACAGGGGGTGCTTTAAACAAGCAATGCTAGAGGCACCTGATCATCAAATGCTGAAATGAATCAACGAGCCATGACACAGGTTAGCCTAAGGCATGAATATAAAGAAAGGCAACATAAAAAACAGAAGCAGCAGAACAAAACCAAGCATACAGATTATATTTATAAGCAGAAGCACGGTTACAATGGGCATAGTGGTTCCCTAACAGACATTCCCCTTCCACACTTTACAATGAATTCACGGTGGGCTTTTATAGCCCGAGTCCCTCCCGTTACATTAATGGGCACAAGGTCCCAGTCAAACATAAGCTGACAAAAGCGGCGAAAGAGCTGCAAATGCTGACCTTTTGTCGGACCGGACTGTACCCGCAGCATGGTCTTCCTGGAAGCTGGACAGCTACATGGCGGTGGGTTGGGCAGAATCTTCTTCTGGCGGTGATGCGGGTAGCTGGAGCAGGTGAAACCTCAGATCAGCTTTGAATGAGGCTACTGGCGTAGGCAGTGCAGCCCATGCTTGTCCTTTTGCTCGGCACGTTTCGGCTCTAATCCCGAAGCTGGACACTTGTCAGATGATGGATGATGCTGTGTGACACGTGTCTGCCTTGGAAGGCAGTCCGTCCAACTTCGCTTGGGATCAGAGCGTCTCGGGTTGCGCGGGCAGAAAAAGCAGCGCCGGGAAGGCCTTCATGCCTTGGTCAAACTCCGGGTTTGTTCCCCCATCGCGCACTCGTCAAGGGCGCACTCCGACTTTATCGCGAAGTCGGGCCGCGCACTGTGGAAATCGGTGTCCGCCGCCGTACGGACTCTCGCTCCGGCCTTTTATCATCTTCTCGTCACCGCGCACCTGTCAATCCGCTGCTTGCAAGGTGCGCCCAAAAGTGGGGCGAAGTGCGAACTTCGCACCCAAACTGGGCGAAGTGCGAACTTCGCACCAAGACTGGGCGAAGTGCGAACTTTGCACCCAGACTGGGCGAAGTGCGAACTTCGCACCAACACTTAGCCATTTTTCAGGTAACTTGCTGGAAAGTTGAAAAATCAACTGGGGGACTCCAAGAAAGGGGGGAAAGAAAGAGAATGCGGGAAGGAAAAGGAAAGGGAGAGGAGAAGGAAGGAAAATAGGGTAAGAGGGAAAAAGAAGAGCAGCACTGTTACAACACTGAAGACATTGCACCCCGTGCAAAATGTGACAACATTTCTGGCGGCTCGCGGGGTGTCGAGCTCGCCTCGGCGCAAAGAATCCATGCCTTCATCCATTGGGTGCAGAGGAACTTGCCTCCCCTGCCTTTTGCTGCTCTAACTGTCCTCCTTGTGGCAACTGTTCTTCAGATTCATCTTTGTCAGTTGCCCCCTCAGAATCACCTTCCGAAAGCTCTCCATCTCCTGCTTCTGCTTCGCAAATGCGATCGTATGCGGCCCTGGCTAGGCGCCAAGCTTCGCTTCAAATGGCCGGCGGTCAGCTACATCTTCTAATGCTGCGTGGAAAGCAGCGACCGCGTGCAGGTCGATGGTGAGGTATCTCTTTTCTAACTCCTGAAAGTAGGAGCTGATCTTGGAATATTTGGAGACCATCTGAGTGACCTGACTGTCTTGAATTGGCTCAGTCCAGCTATCAATTTCAGCTGTATCTACTTCGAAGGATTGCCAATTCCTTTTCACCCGATCTAGGGTGAGAAGCTCGCCATTTTCAACAAAACCTGAGCACCCTAGTTCAGAAAGAGCGTGAAAGGGGGCCAGACAGATATCCCTTTCATGTCCGAATGCATCAAGCATTCGTCTGGCAACTCTCACCTCTTCAACTTTTTTGAAATATTTGTGCAAGGTCACCCTTGCACCTGCCCATTCTGCAGCGAATGAGGACACGGGAGAAAATTGGAGGCCGTTGCGCTCGCCCTCTCGAAGATTTACCGCCAGGTCCAGCCATTGCTTCGCCTGGCGCTCGGCCTCCTCTACCACAAAGCTTTCCCCGGCGGAAACTTCTTGAATTCCGGATGCGAAATCCGGAACTCGCCATCGCCTTATAGGTATGGGGCTTGCATTCCCGCAAGCAAACCAGCCCGCATCTCCTTAACCTTTGTCTTTGAAAAGACCGTCGCTTGAGATGCTCTCTCCGCAAGTTGCGACTGTGCCTGCTTCAAAGACTCTTGGAGCCGAGAAATCTGCTCCGAGGCTGCTTTCTTTTCGGTTGCGGCCTGTTGCTGAGAAGCGGCCAGCTGGGCTTTTAGTTTATCTATTTCTTGCCGTGCCGCTTTCGGCTTGCTCGGTGGACCTAGACAGGTCCTCTTCAAGCTGCCTTGTTTTATCCCGCAACCCGAAAAGTTCTTCCCGCTCCTCCGGACTTTTGACAAAGAGATTGTCGACTTTGCGCATGATTGATCGAATCTCATATTGCTTGTTAATTTCGTCAAAGCTCTTCTCCTTTGTCCTGGAGCTCGTAGTCCGCCCCCGGTCATTTCCCGGAGAGGTTTCTTTACTTTTGGGATTATTTTCTCTGTCGTAATCACTCTCCTCCCGAAATCATACTTTGCGCGTTTTGCCGGGGCGGCTATCTCTTCATGTCTCCTCCGCTTCAGGTCCTGGAGGAATGAGACAGAATACTCTACAGCCCTCGTTGCCAGGGGCAAGTCGTCTGTATTCTGGAGGTCGTCCATAAAATCTGGTTCCCCCAGCCTAGGGTTCTGCTGAGACGTCTCTCTTGCGGGGATGGGACCAGGAGGAACCGGACGGACCTTGGAAGAATCGGCCGCTTGTGGGGGCGACCGGGAAATGGAGATGGGAACGGCTGACACTGCAAGGGTTTGAAGCGGCTGAGACGGAGGATGTGACGGTGAACGGGCGGCCTCAGCACTAACCTCAGGCGAAGGGTTTGGAGTTGTGCTCAGAGAAAGAGAGACGTTAGGGTTCTGAGCAAACTGATCAAAAGAATGGGGGCCGCTAGAAGGGCGTGGAGACGGGGAGGGGGATGCGGCCATGACTTGCTCGGATTGAGCGGGAGACGGAGTGGGAGTGGGACTGGGTGAGACCAAAGAGACAGGGGCAGCAAACGTACTTGCGGGCTCCGCCTGAGCCGATGCCGGATGGATGTCTGTGCTTCTGATTTCGGCGGCTGGCTTAGGACCGCCCAGAGACACTGTCTCTGTGGCGGCAGAACGCGGCCGCGGCTCGCAACCGGTCGCCGCACTATCAGGCTAGGGTCGCCTGATTTTCTCAACTCTCTTCCGCTTCTTTTCTTCTGGAATAACGGTTGGATCAGGGGAAGGAGATGAAGCAGGTGCAGCAGGCGATGAGGCTCCCACGGTGAACTTGTACCGGGGTTTGACTTGCAGAAGGTCTGCCGCAACCGGTCTGCCTTCTGACGGCGCTGGCGCTTTTCGTGCCTGAGGGATTGCCTCGGGCGTTGCCTTGACTAATTCTTTCGCCTTCTCAGGCGCCGTCTTGGAAGCCACGGGCAGCATTGGATCGACCTGGAAGTTTGCTGGGTCCACGCTGGTAGTTGCCGAAGTGTACTACTGTTGAGAGGGAGACCCTCCTTTATAGTCTTCAAAGGGACCTCGGGGAACGTAACCTTGATATGCGAATGGCCGCCAGCTGTCATGATGCTGGTCATAGAGAACCGAAAATTCGTCATCTACGGCCAGGTTTCTCCTTGTTGATTTGTCGTGCCGCGTGCGGCATCTCATCTTCCAAAGATTCAGTAATCTTTTCTTTAGACCAGTTAAGGCCTGCTATCTTGGATAGAAATTTTTTGAACCCTGGAGATGAAAACTAGTGGTCCGGGTTTCGCTTGGGGTCATATGTCACCTCCTCGCAGTAGAAATCCTGCCAGGGAGGAGAAGCTTCCATCAATTCGATTTCCCAGTCAAGATCCACATGAACCACATCGCATCTATCTTCGGTTATATCTGCCCGGGGGCAGAGATGTGCGAACTTTCCCCTTATTCCATATGGGTCATACTTCCAGCGTTGCGGCAACAAAACCAGGCCAATCCGAGAAAACTCTTGCTCAAGGTAGACATGCTGTCCTACCTCAAAAATCTCAACATTTGCCCAAGAAAGAGGATATTGAAAAATCTGTCCTCTCTTCTTTCCTAGGCCGAACTCCTCTTCAACATAGTCCATTTGTCGGGCAACCTCCATCCCGAACAGGTGCTCCGAGCACCAATAGGGCATCAAATGGGGTTTGCCCTTGAATCCGTAGATTCGACCACAATTCCTCGCGTCGCTCGAAACGTCCCCGAGCTTCCGATTTATCAAAGCGCTCGTCATTTCTTTCGGGGGGCAAGGAATTTCGCTTTCATCGAAGACTGACATGACGAATCCCAGAAAGTTGATGTTGAACTTGTAGTAGGACCCTTTCCGGTATAAGTCATCCGTCCAGTTATAGACGGGCTGTGGCTCTCCCCTCTCGTTGACCTTCTTCAGGTTCAGGATCGGCATCAGGGAGTGCAAATGGTACAAACAAAGCCAGGCTAGAACAGAACTGAAACGAAAATCGGTAGACTGCCTCTTCTGGATTTTTACCAGGCTGGAATGAACGGCGTAAGCCAGCCAGTCTGCCCAGTCGAAAGAGATGGGACGCTTCCCACTTCTCTGTGCTGCCGGTTCGTAGGATTCTCCACATAGGAGACATTTTGCCAGCGCTAGCTGGTACGGTTGTACCAGCTCATCAGAATCGCAGCCAAGAATAGATCCCAAAATAATGTACAAGTATTTGTTCTGGAATTGTGCCAAGGGCATGGGGCCGGTTGGCCACTGTCCAGCTGCAAGCGGGGCGTTCAGCTCTGAATTGAGGAAATCCCTCATCCGTTTTGTTGGCGTGAAACGTCCCGCCTGCTCGCCCAAATTTATCTTTCTGAGAATGGCGTTGGAGTCATACTCCAACCCTGGGGCGAAAGCTGGCTGGACAGTCTCCCTGCGCAGTGTGAACAAGGGTTTACCGCTGGAGCTGCAAATTTGCCGGGTAGCTGGTCTGTAGTGTCTGACAATTAGGTCTACCAGCTCCGGGCATTGGTGGACAGGAGGGCACAAGAATCCGAACAGATTGGATTTGTACGCCGCTCCGAAATGGTGGGAGGGCTAAACTTTGTCAGCCCAACTCTCCACATTTTCCTGCAGCTTCGTCAGGCTCATAGAAAAAGAGCCGTCCTTATATCCCAACAAATAATTCACCGGAGGTGGTGGGGCTTGCCCACGCTGTACTTTTTTCGTCCGAGACTTTGACTTTCTCTTTGGCGGGGTTTCACTTCTGAAAACGCCCGGCCGCGGTAAATCCTTTGGTTCGCCACTTTCGCTGGACTGCGCTGACACTGGCATCTTTCCTCTGTCCATCTCTCCGAATCAGCAATAATTGTGAGTTCAAGGCGTCTGCAGCAGATTTCGCTGTCACAGGAATAATTTGCACTGTCCGAGGAATAATCTGCATAGCCTGGAATGTTTAAAAACATCTGACCCCCTTTTCTAGATAAAGACAGCGCCATTAATGCCGCGCAGGAGGAGGTAGGTCGGCTGAGTTAAGGCTCTTTGGTGGCTGTGCAGGAAAATGTTTGGAAAAAGCACGCTCCGGCAGATGTGCCATGCTCTTTTGCTTGCACTTTCGTTGAGGAACGTGCAATCATCAATTCTGTCTTGGACGCTGCGCCATGGCTGACGTCACTGCCGGAGCGCGGGCACACTGCTCAAGAAAGAATCATTGGTGCGGAAACCCACTTTGGAACGGCTACAAACGCGCCTTGGGCCCAGCTAGGAACCTTTTTTAATTTTTTATTCATTTTTAAACGTTGCCCCAAACTGGCCCAGAAAACGAGGCGCAGCTGGACTTCGTCGGCGAAGTCGGACTTCGCCCGAATTTCGGGCGAAGTTCGAACTTCGCGCGAAGTGCGCGTTCGAACTGTTCCTTCTCCTTTCTTGCTTGCTGCGCCCAAGGTTTGGGCGCAGTCTGGGTCCTTTGCAACCTTCGGGCCTCTGACCACACTTATCATTTTTCTTTAGACTGATCCTGGTCAAGCCGCGCAGTGCAAACGCTGAGGCGGGTTCGGACTTCGGCCGAACTTTGGGCGAAGTACGAACTTCGCGCGAAGTTCGCACTTCGCACGAAAGTTGGGCGCAGCGCGGACTTCGCACGGAAGTTGGCCGAAGTCGGGCTTCGCACCGTGGCTGGCCCGAAGCCCGACTTCGCTGCGAAGTCGGACTTCGGCCAACACTTAGCCAATTTTTTGCCTTTTTTCCTTTTCTCTTTTCTTTGCACAGTCGAACTTCGCCCCTCCTGAGGGCGACGACAGACTTCGCTGCAAAGTTTGTCTTTCTCTCCCATGCCGCAGTTAAGCTCAAAAAACGAAGAAAAACAATTTAAAAGCTGAAAACTGGAAACTGTACATGCCGGGAAATAAAAAGCATAAGGAAAATTTTTTACAAGGAAGGGCCACTCGGGCACCTTCAGCAGCGGTAAAGCTTCAAGTGGAACCCGTTAACAGGGATAGGCAGGAGCTGACCCTCCATATCCCGCAGTATGTAGGCATTGAACTGGTTCACCCGGGCAATCTGATAAGGGCCCTCCCAAAGGGCATCAAACTTCCCGTGATTACCCGGCTTTGCTTTATATGAGTCCCACTTCAGCACTAGGTCCCCGATTTCGAAAACTCGGGCAGTGGTGCCTTTGGCAAACCAGCCTTGAGTGGCTGCAATGTGATTCGCGAAGGCCTGGTATGCACTTTCTCTGTCTTCTTCCAACTGCAGGAGTTGGCACAGTCTGTCATCCACCGGGTCTCCGCTGCATCTGTCTTCGTCAATCATCCACAGGGCAGGGATCTCGATGTGTGATGGCATGATAGCCTCTTTGCCATAGACGAGCGCATAGGGGGACGTTCTGAGGGATTTCTTAAATGCAACTCTGTCCGCCCACAGCGCCCGGTTCAGGAGCAAGTGCCAAGTCCGCTTGTTTCTGTCAATGGTCCTCCGGATGATTTTCAGGAGGTTCTTGTTAGTGGACTCGGCAAGGCCATTCCCCCGCGGGTAGTAGTTGGAAGACATCTTGTGATAGATGCCAAGTCCGCCGGTGTACTCCGTGAGTACAGCGCCTACAAATCCCGGACCATTGTCTGTCACAATCGACTCTGGAACCCCGGAGCGGGTAATCAGGCTCTCAATGAACCTGATGACCGTTTCTTGGTCTGCGTTCTTGGTCGGGATCGCCTCTGTCCACCGCGTGAAATAGTCGGTAGCCGTAAGAATAAACTTGTGACCGGCAGAGGAGTTAGGAGAAATCACCCCAATAAAGTCTAAACCCCATTGCTGGAACGGAGTCTCGGCCTGAATCGGTTGAAGGGGCAGGGGTGCTTTTCTATTTCGGCCAGCAAACCTCTGGCATTGATCACATTTAGAGCAGACCGCATGCGCGTCTGCGAACAAAGTGGGCCAATAGTACCCAGCCCTTATTATTTTTAAGGCCGTTGGCCTTGAAGAATGGTGACCCCCAGGCATCCCGGAATGAAATTCTCCGAGGACCCTAGGCTGGTCAGATTTTAAGACGCACCGCAACAGGATGCCGTCAATGTTTTTGAAGTAAAGCCCCTCGGGGCGAAGAGTGTACTTAAGTGCACCTAGCCGAAATCTCCTTCGTTGTGAGGCGTTCAGGTGATCGGGACATCTTCCGGTGCAAAAGTATCTCACCAGTTCATCTGTCCAATCACTCCCCTCCGATAAGGAGTCGGCTAGGTAGATGCGTGTCGCTGTGTCCTCCCACTTACAGGCGAAGATGCCGGCTACAGCGCTTTGGGCCAATTCCTGACACAAGGCTCGGCCTCTGATATGGTGGGCCGCACTTCAATGTCAAACTCCTGGATTTTGGCAATCCATCCCGCTCTCTTGTGACCCGGTTCTCCCTGCAAGATGAAGCTTCGAACATCCGGGTGAATCACAAAGACAGTAGTCTTGCTCTGGGAGACAAAATGCCTGAACTTTCGAAGGGACTTCATGACAGCATGAACCTGCCGCTCTATAAAATTGTACTTTTCTTCATGCGGCAGAATTACTTGGCTGAGGAATGCTATGGGGTGCTCCTCACCATCGTCTCCCTTCTGAGTTAGGACTGCAGCGTAACTTTCGGGTTCTCCCACTGCATACAGGATGAAGTCTTTGGAGTAGTACGGGTTTGTCAACACCGGAGCTTGTGCAATTCGGGCCTTGATTTCCTCGAAGGCTTGCTCTCTCATCAGTCCATTCGTAACGTGTATCTTTCTTAAGCAGTTCAGCCATAGGCTTGATCACCTGTGCGAAGTCTGGAATGAACTTCCGCATGAAGTTAATCTGATCGAAGAAGGACTGCAGCCCTTTTTGTCGATGGGGGCTGGCAAGCGAACGAGGGCCTCTGCTCTGTCAGGGTCAATGGCGAGGCCTTCTTCGGAGATGACATGTCCCAACAGCTTTCCTTCCTTTACCGCGAAGACAGACTTCTTCGGGTTTATAGAAATGCCGAATTCTCGACAACTCTCAAATATTTGCCGTAGGTGCGAAACATGATCTCCTCGTTGGTGAGAGAAAATGATCATGTCATCAAGGTAGATGACGATAATATTATTGAGCAGCTCTCGGAAGGCCAGGTCCATGGCCCTTTGGAACGTGGCACCAACATTAGATAAGCCAAATGGCATGCGCTGATAGGCGAACGTCCCCCACTTGGTGGTAAACGCCGTCTTATGCTGGTCTTCGTTTTTGACCCAAATCTGGTTGTAGCTGGAAAATCCATCTAAAAGTGAAAATCTCTGGGCTCCAGCAACGATATGTAGAATCTGGTCGATTTGGGGAAGCGGATAGTGGTCCCGGAGGGAAGCCTGGTTTAGGTTTCTGAAGTCGACACAGAGACGAATGTCGCCATTCTTTTTCCTCACGGGCACCAAATTCGCGACCCAGGATGAATGTTTGATGGGGTAGATGATCTTGGCCTCCAGCATCTTCAAGAGCTCGGTCTTCATCATGGCCTCAATATTTGGATTCACGGCCCTCTGCTTCTGTCGGAATGGCTTGGCGCCATCCTCTAGCTCAATGGTATGCTGGATGACAGTTCTGTCATACCCCCTCAAATCCTCGTAGCACCAGGCCACGATGTCGGGGAATTCCTGGCACAGTGATCTGATCTGCTCCAGTTCCGCCGACGTGCAGTCTGTTCCGACCTTGATAGTTTTACCAGGTTCAAGTTCTAGGTCAGCATATCGCCTCGGGTCTACTTTGATCCTGTGGGATATTGCTCTGTCATTCTGATCAAAGAGACTTTCTAATGTAATCAGTCCTTTTGGGACGTGATTATTCCGTAACTGTATCAACCCCTCATATTGCTCGTCATCAGGGTCTCTACCTTCGATTACACACACTTCGTTAACCAGGAATGTGACGATTTCCTCGTCACAACTGAACACCTGCCAGTGGGTGTCCTTATCAGGCACAGAAGGCCTGTAGACAGTACGAACCGGCTTCGGTTTCTGGACAACGTCTTCAGCCGGAACGTACCTGGCTCCAACAGACGCCAGAATATCAGCGTGCTTATTTTTCTCATGTGATATCGCTTTGACATTCAATGAGTCGAATAACTCCATCAGGTCCTAGACCCGATTGCGGTACGCTCTAAGATAGTGCTGTTTGGATGCGCACTTCTCCGTAACTTGGTGACACACCAGCTCTGAATCTCCGAAAATCTGGAGGTGCTTGATTCCGAGCCTTTCCGCCTTTCGCAAACCCAAGCACAGGGCTTCATATTCCGCCGAGTTGTTAGTGCAGCTCCAGGCCAACCTGTAGGCATAGTCCTTCTGGATTCCGGTTGGAGAAACCAGCAGCACTCCTGCACCGGCGCCATTCTTGCATCTCGCGCCGTCAAAGAAGAGCTTCCACAACTCCTCGGGTGCAGGTCCTACTTCTTTTGCAGCTGACATGTCAAGCCTCTCGGGCTGTACAATGGAGTAACAGCCCTGCTCTGTCCCGATTACGGCATTGAAGTCCCGCAACGAGAACTCATCTTCGAGCTGTAGCACTTCGAGGGCTTGCTCGACCAACTCCACTGTCACCAGCTCTTCCTCTGACGACTGGACCATGCAGTCCAACTCTCCTCCGGGTATCTTCTCTACTAGGAAGGTGGAAGGCTTCTCATTAAAAATTTTCAGTCTCCTTCCTTTGAAGGGCACTTCCATGTGTGAGTAGTCTAGAGACAGTACCCGCCCAACTTCGCAGTGAACTCCCGAGAGAGACACATGCCGAAGTAAGGCTCCAAGTCAACAATCACGACCTCTTGGATGACTACGATGTCGAGAGCTTTGTGCAATCGGATAGGGATGTCCTTTATGACACCAACCTGTCTTGACAGGGGTGCCGTCTAATTGCAAGCACGCCTTGGCTGCTCCGTGTGTATTCCATCCCGATCTCATCGCAGACGGCCTTCGGCATCACGGTCGAGGAAGCACCAGAGTCCACCATGCAGTTGTGAACTATGTGCCCTTGCATCCGTAAAGACAGATAAAAGGGTGGCGGTCTGTTCTTCCCAATGGCGGAGACTGTCAAAGGTTGAACCAGGACAGCGGGCTGCATCTGTCTGCCGTTCTTCATGTTCTTCAGTGATTCTTGCAAGCAGATCTACCTGGCTTGGGAGCAGAAGAGCATCGTACATGCTGATTCTAGCAGGTGTTCTCTTCAACTCGTCTACAATGCTGTAGCCCGAGGTACTAGCTCCTTCTGCTGATTTTGTCGGCTCATACTTTGTCCGGTACTGTTGGGTGGCCTCAACTCGCTGTCTCTTGGTCAGAGACGGGTACTTCAGCTTCTCTTGGGCTTGTTCTTTGGTTTCAGCTGGAGGCTGAAGTACAGGAGCCTTAGCCGGAGTTGGGGCCTTTGCTGGAGGTTTGGCTGGAACAGGGGCAGCCTTTGCCGGAGAAGGCTTGACTGGAGCTTTATCTTTGGATGCCTTCTCCTGGGCTGTGTAGGGCCACAGCCGCTTGTATGGTGGCAGCCCGTCGGGCTGCGGTTTTTCTCTTCTCGCGATGACTTGCAAAGGCTTGGCCGCGTCCGCCTCTGTGGCTGGTTTTCTGGCGCTTTGTCTTTTGTTAGCGCCGGGGGCGCATATGGCCTCCTAGGAGCGAGGTCCATCTGGGCCTGCTTCTTCTTCATAGCGGTCATGTCATTGGACATGGCATGGTATCCGGAGGCCAAAGCCCGCACTTCTTGTAGAATCGTGTTCTGGATGCTGCTGTCGGGAGGCGGCAACTGTGCCGGTGGAGGCAATGCAGCCAATGGAGGAGGGTTAGAATAGGATGCGTACTGTGGAGGAGCGGGAAGTGCTGGAAAATGCGGAGCGGGAGGCGGCGGGTGAGGGTAATGCAATTGAGGCGGGCCGTAAGGAGTTACGACCGGCGCCGGATTCCACTGCTGCTGGGGTTGCTGTCCTGATGTGGACGGCGAACCACCAGAGGCAGAAGGATACTGAGATCTGGGGAAGTCGGGATGAATGGGTTCCTGCACCCTGGACGGGAGTCTGCCGATGGAAATAATGTCAGCTTCAGCTTGCTGGGCAGCCTCGTATAGTGCAGGAAACTCGTCAATTCTGGCGATCTTCAGCAGCAGGCATATGTCTGAGTTGAAGGATCTCAGATAGTAGTGAGCAGCCATGCCGGCTGAAGGCCGAAGTTCGCGAGGTACCCGTTTCCAGGATCTCGCAAACCTAATTATAAAATCAGACACCTCCTCTTGAGGATGTCTCTGGATAGCTTGGAACTGATGCAGTAGAGAAGTAGGGTCAGCAGACTCGTTGCATCCTTTTACGAGCCTTCTGGCAAGCTGGGGCCACCCCGTGATGGATCCCTCCGGCGGCGATCTCCACCAGAGAGAAGCTTTCCCCTCGGGGAAAGGGCCAGCAGACGGGTCTTCACACTTTCATCGGTGATAGTATGCAATGCGGCCAGGGCAAGGATGTCCTGGATGTGCTCGTACGCCGTCTTACCGTAGCCGTCGTATGTGGGAATAGACTTTAAAGCAGCAGGGGGCACAACTTGCTGTCCGACCAGGGCCAAGGGCCCCGTAGAGTCCACAGCCGGGAAAAGATCATCGTCATTTGGCTGTTGAGCAGCCATTTCTTCTTCTTCTTCTTCTTCTCCGCCGTCGGTTGTGTACTCAGTGTCGGTACTTTCCGAGGATGCAGGATCTTCTTCTTCCTCGGCCTCTTCTATTTCGTACTCAGCTCCTCTGACTTCGGCTTCGGCTTCGGCTTGTATCTCAGCCTCGGCTTCGTCAAAACGAGCTCGCGGGTCAGCCAGCCTGGGAATCTCACCTCGAGCGTTGATGTCCAGTTCATAGAACTCAGGCGGGCTTCTCGGATCCCTTGCTTGCCACCTTCTCGTGTGCATGAAGGTGGCGGGACCGGTCTTCTAGACTCGGAGGATTTGTTCGTGCGAGTCGCCAGGTGTTCAGATTTGGAACAGCAATGAAGCGAACACCGGTGCTTCAATTCTGTCGGGGGTGAGAAACTTCCTTGTCTCACCGAGAGCTCGGGAACTGTCAGCGCCAGGTGGAGACTGATAAAAAAATCTCTCTTCAAACGTGGGACCAGGGTCCCACCGGGCGTGCCAGAGAAACTGTTGGTTACGAATCTGCCATGAGGAAAGGATTTGGGTTAATGCGCCCAGATTCGCCCACCAGCATGAAAGGCCGGAAGGAAGAGATGCCTTCCGAGCCAATCTCCGGAGAAGGCCGGCTCCTTTTTGGGGTTTATGTTCAAGCTAAGAGTACAGGAAAGAAATAAATGTACAGAAAGAGATTTACAAATATATTCAAAGGTTGGTGGGGGGGAACTAACAGTACGGGAACACACCAATCACCGCTACTTATTGCATATAAACACAAAGCATGACAAAGAACTGCAAAATCTAACGTATACTTTTGATACCCAAGCAGTGTACGCACGGCTACAACGGCTCCCTAACAGACATTCCCTACAAGGAACTAACAGTACGACAACGCGTCAATCACCACCTACGGACAGTAACATGGGTAGAAAGCAATCATAGAGATATCAAAGCCAGGTATATGTGTTTATGTAGAGAATTTAAGCGCACGGCTTCAATGGCCCCCTAACAGACATTCCCTACAAGGAACTAACAGTACGGCAGCGCACCAATCACCAGATACGGACCAGCAACAAAACACACAACTGATGGAACTGCTACTACAGCTATTCTATGTATCCTTTTAATTCATGAAGTACGGGGGTGCTTTAAACAAGCAATGCTAGAGGCACCTGATCATCAAATGCTGAAATGAATCAACGAGCCATGACACAGGTTAGCCTAAGGCATGAATATAAAGAAAGGCAGCATAAAAAACAGAAGCAGCAGAACAAAACCAAGCATACAGATTATATTTATAAGCGTAAGCACGGTTACAATGGGCACAGTGGTTCCCTAACAGACATTCCCCTTCCACACTTTACAATGAATTCACGGTGGGCTTTTATAGTCCGAGTCCCTCCCGTTACATTAATGGGCACAAGGTCCCAGTCAAACATAAGCTGACAAAAGCGGCGAAAGAGCTGCAAATGCTGACCTTTTGTCGGACCGGACTGTACCCGCAGCATGGTCTTCCTGGAAGCTGGACAGCTACATGGCGGTGGGTTGGGCAGAATCTTCTTCTGGCGGTGATGCGGGTAGCTGGAGCAGGTGAAACCTCAGATCAGCTTTGAATGAGGCTACTGGCGTAGGCAGTGCAGCCCATGCTTGTCCTTTTGCTCGGCACGTTTCGGCTCTAATCCCGAAGCTGGACACTTGTCAGATGATGGATGATGCTGTGTGACACGTGTCTGCCTTGGAAGGCAGTCCGTCCAACTTCTCTTGGGATCAGAGCGTCTCGGGTTGAGCGGGCAGAAAACAGTGCAGTCGGGAAGGCCTTCATGCCTTGGTCAAATTCTGGGTTTGTTCCCCTATCGCGCACCTGTCAAGGGCGCACTCCGACTTTATCGCGAAGTCGGGCTGCGCACAGGTGGAAACCGGTGTCTGCCGCCGTACGGACTCGACTCCGGCCTTTTATCATCTTCTGTCAGCCTGCCAGCCTTGTCAATCTGCCAGTTGCAAGGTGCGCCCAGAAAGTGGGGCGAAGTCGGACTTCGCACCAAAACTGGGCGAAGTGCGAACTTCGCACCCAGACTGGGCGAAGTGCGAACTTCGCACCAACACTTAGCCATTTTTCAGGTAACTTGCTGGAAAGTTGAAAAATCAACTGGGGACTCCAAGAAAGGGGGGAAAGAAAGAGAATGCGGGAAGGAAAAGGAAAGGGAGAGGAGAAGGAAGGAAAATAGGGTAAGAGGGAAAAAGAAGAGCAGCACTGTTACAACACTGAAGACATTGCACCCCGTGCAAAATGTGACAACAGTAACATTATAGTTGTATCTCCAAAGTTAACATCTATACAATCTCTTTAACTTGGACTACAGAAAGGATTCAAAGTTTCTGCTTTCTGGCTTCATAGGTTCATACCTTTTGGCTTATTCAGTTGACTTGTAGTAATGGTAATTGATTTAGCTCATCTTGTGCCCAATTTGGAACATTTGCTGTCTAGTCTGGATTATGATGAAAAGTTGCTCTTTAATAAATTATTATAGATTTTTTTTAATTTTAAAATTGGTTGTAAGGGATTGAAATGGGTCTCACCTGTATTACATTATGAGCACGTAGTGGTATTAAAACAACTTGGGAACTATGCATGTATCGCTTGGCAAGCTTCGAGCCTGGGTCTCCTCTTTGAAAATTGAGGAATATAACCAGTTGAGCTAAAGCCATTTGATGATAATTATTATCAATGTTGAAACATAATGCCATTTCCTTTTATATGAACTGAAGGAAAAAGAAAAAAAGGAAAATGTTTATTTTAATATTGAACACTAGATCATGATTTATGCAACCCAGAAGATCTTTTATATCTCTAAATTCTTAACTATTTTATTTCATGGTTGTTAGATACTACAACTCAAGAAGGAAACAGATCTTCCCAAAGGAAAAGACAAGAACGAATGGCTCATCTGAAGGATAGTGGTAGGTTCAGTATTGTATCTCTTTTCTATGCTTGTAATATAGTAGTTGCTGTGCCTTTTCTGAGGAATGAATTTGGATACCAGAGCCAGATAGTTCTTACATCTCTGATGATGTGTTCTACCTTGCATATTGTTACAGGTTATAGACTTGCTATGTCATGGGCTCTTTGTGCAGTTTGTCTTGTTGGACATGCCTCCCATTTCCTGGGAACGATGGCACCATCATGGATGCATATGTTGCATTCTACAGGATTTCACATGGCATTGTCTTTGATGGCACTAGCTGGTCCAGGCTTCCATCTTCTTGTTGACGGTTGGAAGAGTTTGCATAGAGGAGCCCCAAATATGAACACTTTAGTTGGTCTTGGAGCTGTATCTTCATTTGTTATTAGTAGTGTTGCAGCTTTGATGCCATCATTGGTATACCTTCTCATTTTTTTCTTACAGAATGCATTTCATTGGAAGCCTGCTATAAGATCAATATCTCAAAGTTTAAAGTCACTTCAATGTTTACAAAAACATCAGATTCTGTTCTGTTCTTGGTTGATTTTCTTATTGAATATGAAAGCGACAAACCTTATTACCATAAGATAAATTTTCTGGTGGATATGTAATACGAAGCATATTAATATGACAAACACAGGGCTTTTCATGTATGACACTTCGAATCTTGAATATTTGGAATTTTTTTTATTTTAGGAATTTAATTTGTTTTTTAGATCTTAGAAGGTGTGGTGGGTTTGGAAGGGTTGTTTGGGACAGCTTCCACAATGCCGACTTCAACACCAGAGTATCGGAGTCGGATCTGACTAGAATAGATCCATATCAGATGATCTAGCTTGTGAACCAACTCTCGATTGGCACGGCCATGCAATTTGGCCAAGTGGCAGTGAAGAATTATGCATTGAAGAAAAATGCCGCAGAAACGGAAGCAGCAGTGGCACAACTGAAGGCAGAGAAGGCACAACTTCGGAAGGAAAATGAGGCCCTAAGGAAAGATGTTGTAGAGATCAGCTACAACAATAGATTGGTGACCTCAAGTCACAACTTGTTGAAGTTGACAAACAAAAGTAGCAATTGGAGGATCTTTCACAACAGCTTGCACAGGGCAGGATCAGCTGAAGAAACACGATAAACAAGAGAAGTTTCAGCTTGAGGATCAACTAAAGCAAATACAGAAAGCCTAGCAAGAGAAGGACCTTTAGATATGCGAACTCCAAGAAGAAATTGTCAAATTGGAAGGAGTTGCGGCAGACCAAGGGCAGGCCTTTGAAATTGAGAAATTGAAGTCGCTTTCGGACAACATAAAAGCCGATGTGACAAGTTCCAAGAGGCACTTTGAATTTGTAGCCAACGCCGAGAACAACCTTAGTCAAGTGGCTGGAATCATCAAGCGAACTGAAGAGAATTGGGTGCAAAGGAAATTACTTGGAGGTACTCAAACTATTGGCCACAATGATGACAACTCAGGTGTAGCAGATGGGAATAAATAGAAAAGACCTCGTCAAAAGTTTGAAGAAAATCCCTAATGCCCAGAGAGGCCTCTAGACATTCAAGGCCACAATTACCTCTTTGGAAACCCCCATACATGAAATGGAGAAAGAATTCAGGGGATTGTCACTGTTGGATTGCCTGATGTGTTTGATACCTAGAAGGAACTCCTTGGTAATGACATCATTGACTTGATGATTGAAGAGAAGGCCAAGGTTGGAGATGCAACTGCAACATAGCAAGCCAAACAATTGGAGACGCTACTGACCAAGCTGTAGGAATTGGTGCAAAAGTAGGATGGGCTATCTAAAATCCCGTATGAGGACTTGGCTGGAGATGTGGAAATCACAAACATTCGCTTGATAGGGAATGAAGAATGGCAGAAGCTGCTAGGGCTCTTGCCATGAGGATGACACAAGGAGAACCAACAAATTTGCAGTTTCGTAGTAGGGATCCCAAATTTTGAAGGCTTCGTGCCCAAGGACGAAGGATGGATCTGAGATCTCTTGCCAATCGAGCTTGGCATCCCATGAAGTTTCCACATGTAGTGACAAGTCACTACCTTGGGAATTTTGACATTGTGGAAGGTTACAAAACTATTTGAATCAATCAAACAAAACCTCTCAAAACCACTCAAATTTTGCTAAGGATTGATTGGCTCTACAAGGAACGATTTGCTCATAGAAGTGACCCGCTAGCAAGAAGGGACAATTGGCTTGCAAGAGCGAAGCGCCAATAGATTGGAGCGGTTTGCTCACCTCCTGGAGAAAATTGCTCATGGATAGGTAGAGGGGTAAAAAGGGAAACACAAACCCTGAGGAAGATCTTTAGAAAGCAACATTTTGACATTTAGTAGAGCCTTAACTCATCTTAGAAGACTTCTAAGCCCTTTACGGGTATTATTAAAGGCATGTAACATTTGGAGGTGTATCATTTTGATAGAGATGCCCCAAAATATTTACTTTCAGTAGGAGTAAGAATTTCTCACCCAAGGTAATTTAGGGATCAATGGGATCCACTGTAAACATCTTTTGGCCTTGACGAATTCAAAGCTACACTTTGTCAGACCCACATTGTGTTCTTGCTTTCATGAGATTGATGAGAAATTGATAAATCATTTGCTTTCCATCAGTGGCACTGCCCCTTTGGATTGTGAATGTGTGACGATTGTGGCATTGACCTTTTGTCCATCTTTGTCATTCCTCTCACAATTTCAATTCATATGAATGGGAATGCATTGTTGTTATTCGATTTCCTCACGTGTTGATTGATCACACACTCTCCTTGCTACGGTTTCGTTTGTATTTACTTTCAATCTCTCGCACCCTAAACTTCATGATTTACGTTCATGCATTTTGTTTTCCACATTTATTTTCTTGTACTTTATTTAGATTAAGTTTAGATTTTAGCAAGGATAGTGGGGAGCTGGCCTAAAGGTTGGACGAGGCATTGTCCCTTCCATCCAATCTTGTTGAGAAGTGAGGGTGCATAAACAGTCAAACAATTCCTTAATTCAATAGAAGGTCAAATGGAGAATAGAAGAGCTACATGAAGAGGCCAAACAAGTGGCAATAGAAGCAGAATGTCTCCAAAAAGACACGTATGAAAAGGACCTTGGTGTATTGGATAGTTTCCAAATTTCTTCGGATGTGGACTAGGAAATTCTATGGACAGTGATCCGACCAATGTGATGATGATGCAGAATGTCTAGTAGAAGATTGTTGCCAAATGGATATAGCATCACTTGATATCTCCTATCAATCATGATTGACGTCCCTACAAGTTGCTAAAATTATAGTAGTTGACTACTACTATCACCTCTAGAAATAAATTTACCATGCAAAATGAGATGAAGAATGCAAAAGGGACCAAGTCGAGACCCCAATTGGACCTTGTTCTAGTTGGATGCGCCATGCTTGAGGTAGGTGCACCTCGTTCTAGCGATGGTGCACCTCACTCAACATAGGTGCTCCACGCTCGAGTTGGTGGATCCTGCTTAGTAAATGAAGCACCTTGCTTACCATAGGTGCGCCCAGCTTGAGGCAGTGCACCCCTCTTAGTTGTAGGAGCACCCCACTTAGTGCATGTGTGCCTTGCTCCACTCAATGGGCTTCGCTTTCCACCTTGGATGCCTTACTTAGGGTAGCGTGCCTAAATTTGGCAGATAAACATGCAATTTTTTCCAAGAATAGATTAGGTTTTGTTTATGTAATTTTGGACTACAAGCTCAGATATAGAATTATGAGTCCAAAAATAGATTAGGGTTTATTTTGCAATTTTAGACTGCAAGTTCAAAGATAAAGCTACAAGTCTAAGAATAGATTAGTTTCTATTGTTCAACTATAAATAAGAGATTGATTCTATTGTAAGGGTGTTTTTGCTACCTAGCATAGCAGAGCTACTCTTTGGAAATCAATTGTACTTGACTCATAAGATCAATAAAGCCAAAGATTTTGCGTGACATTCTGAATTGATTGTTTGTGACCTTTTATTCATGAATGTGTGGAATTAGTGGCTTTGCTCACTTTCCCTTTGTTAGTCCTTTCATAGTAATTGCTAATTAATGTTGAAGATTGATGTTTTTGAAGTTTGTTGGCCCTTGTTGGATTTGCTGATTGCACCAACTTTGATATTGCTACGACTCGACCATATTTATGCTTTTTGTTATTTTTTTTCGTACCCTTTTTCCTTTCACAATAGATCAGATTTACTTTTTATGCCAATAACTTAGATTCCATTTCTTGCACACTTAGATTAGATTTTCTTTCATGTTTTTCAGTAAAATTGGAAGGGAACTGATCCAAATTCGGAGGTTGGGGAAAGTAAAACCCTTCCCATCTATTTTTTTGAACTGCTGTCACGGATGCTAATCATACTTGACAATTTTCATGTTCAACAATTCCACATCATTTTAGTACTTCTAAACCATTTTAGCTTTATGATCACTATGCTCGATGACAATGCTTCAATGGTTTGAACTTTTCTTTATTGTTCCTGGTCAAATCACTATATTTAAATGTTGTGAATAATTCACTCTTCACTAGAAGCATATTGATGTTTATTTGCTTTGTTTAGAATCTCTAATCAATTAATTACAATTAGCAAGAAACTATGGTGATGATGAAGAGCCTTGTATACTAAAACATATAGAATAAATACCCTTTATAGGATGGCAATAAGGACTAAAATACAGATACAACTTTTAGATATTTCTTGGCAGAGTCATTCCATAATGCATTCTTTGTTGTGCTTTTATAGATTACTAGCTTTGAAGTTCCTTATTAAAATCTGTTTACATAACAAATGTGTTATAGCCTAAAGTAGAATTCCTGTGAAATATGCTTTGTTGACTACCATGATGGTTAGTTAATGTAGTATTTGACTACTACCATTGCTTCCAGAACAAGTTTTGTCACGCAATTAGTATGAAAAATGTGAAGGAACTAAGACAGATTTCATAGACACTTCACCTTGAACATTTTTCACTCCATAAAGCGCCCACTCATCAAAGCGTGTCGCTCACTGGGCACTTTGCTTAGAACTACCCACTTTCCGAGCGACTTTGCTCCCCAAATGAAGGTCTGTCGTGCAATCTGAATTAAAAGATAGAGCAGAGTAGAAATCAAAAATCGGTTGTGTTTAGAAGAGGTAACCTTGCTATTCGGGTGCCCTACTCTTAGACCGACTTGCTCTTAGAGCACCTTGCTCTCAGAGCGACTTGCTCTCATATTGCCTCGCTCTCATATCACCTTGCTTTCTAAGAGACCCACTCTCATAGCAACCTGTTCTCCAAGTACCCTGCTCTCAGAGCGACCCGCTCTTAGGGCGCCCTACTTTCAGAGCGACTTGCTCTCATAGCGATCTGCTCTCATGGTGCCTCGCTCTCATAGCAACCCACTCTCTGCACACCTCGCTTTCATAACAACCCACTCTCCAAGCGCCTCGCTTATAGCAACCCGTTCTTTGAGCGACCCACTGCCAAGGCGCCTTCACTATCTATCTTTATTAAACAGATAAGAATAATGTAATCACCTCTTAATTATCATCGAGGTTCTTTGTATATAGTCCATTTCATGGCTACAAGTTGAAGTGTAAATAAGAGCTAAATTCTTATTGTAATGGTCTTTTGGCCTTTGAAACAAATACTAGAGCTACTCTTCGGAGTGAATTGTAAAAAACTCAAATTGTGAAATCAATAAAGACTTGTTCGTGGCATTCATATTTGATTCTCTTTGACCTTTGCTTTATGAATGTGTGAAATCCATGGCTATGCCCTCCTTTCCCTTATTAGTCCTCTTTGATTGACTGTTGTAGGTAATTCGAAGATCTTACATAAAGAAGTTATTCGGTTTTTGCTGAGAAAGCCAATTGCACCAGATCTAAACCCTGCTTCTTTTGTATTTTCTTTCTCTTACACCCTTACTCTTCAAACAAAGTAAATCAGATTTGTTTTTTGCATTTTAGATTAGTTTTTTTTCATCTTAGTTAGAAAGTAGAAGAATTAGCCCGAGGTCCGAAGGTTGGGAGAGTAGAAACCTCCTCATCCATTTGTTGAACTGTGGTCATGGACGCAAATCGCACTTGTCAATTTTTGTGTTCAATATTTTTGGCACACCCGGTGGGACAAATCCGATTTGCCCCACAAAGAAACACCCATTGCGCATGAGGTCAATAGTTTTGGCATGCTCGGTGGGACACATAAGTACGATTTTGTCAAAATCGTCTTATCCCACCTGCACATAATTTTGCAGATCTACACGAGTATACTTCATATCCTTCCAGATCTGCGAAAAGGGTTGCATGTTACACTAAAATGCATGAAACCCACAAATCTTTTGCATTAAAATTTACAAGTTGTGTTCCATTTCAGATTTCATACTTCATAATTTTTCATGCAAATGGCGACTCCATTTTTGTTTTAATCCAAAATCTTGCCTAACTTGTGATTTGTGAATCTTGCTTTTTCAAGAAAGGATTAAAATGACAAAAAGCCAAGATAGGTCTGAGCAGGAATGAGATTGTGAGAAAAAAAAATAAAGCCAAGCGCACTTAGAGCGATCTCTCGGAGTGACCTGCTCTCGTAATTATCACTGAGGTTCATTGTATGTAGTCCATTTCGTGGCTACAAGTTGAAGTATAAATAAGAGCTAAATGCTCATTGTAATGGTCTTTTGGCCTTTGAAGCAATACCAGAGCTACTCTTCGGAGTGAGAATTGTAAAACACTCAAATTGCAAAATCAATAAAGGTTTGCGTGTGGCATTCAAATTTGATTGTGTCTTTGACCATTGCTTTATAAATGTGTGAAATCTGTGTCTCTTCCCTTCTTTCCCTTTTTAGTCCTTCTCTTTGATTGATTGTTGTAGGTTTCCGAAGATCTTACGTGATGAAGTTATTTGGTTTCTGTTGAGAAAGCCAACTGCACCAGATCTAAAACCTCGCTACAGCCTCGGCCGTATTTTGCATTTTCTTTCTCTTACACCCTTACTCCTCAAACAAAGTAGATCAGATTTGTTTTCTGCATTTTAGATTAGTTTCTTTCATTGTTTTTTTTTGGAGTGTAGTTAGAAAGTAGACGGAAACCAGCCCGATATTTTGTGGTTGGGGAGAGTAGAAACCTCCCCATCCATTTGTTGAACTGTGGTCATGGGCGCAAATCACATTTGCCGGTTTCCATGTTCAACGATAAGGTCAGTTAATAGATGCCAGCATCACAATGTTGCAAAGATGACATGAGGGTTATTTTGATGTCTCCGCTCCAATTTTCTTGGTAGTCTTGCTGCATAAAATATATAAATATTTGCTTTCATTGACTTCCTATTTGATAAATATTTTGACATGTTATCCTTAATTATTTCATAAATTTTTTTGCATACCCCTATGTGCAGTTATCTTTGCTTGACATTTACAAGAAAGGACTAGATTCCTTATAGTTAGATGCTTGAGTATTTTATCTAAAATTTGTGAGTGCATATACTGAATGTTTTCAGGGTTGGAGGGCCTTTTTTGAGGAGCCAATTATGCTTTTAGCTTTTGTGCTTTTGGGAAGAAACCTGGAAGAGAGAGCAAAACTGAAAGCCAGCAGTGATATGACAGCACTTCTGAATTTTCTTCCTTCAAAAGCTCGCCTTTTAGTTGGATCATCTACAAAGGATTCCGTCCCAACGGTTGAAGTTCCATGTAGCAGCCTTTCTGTGGGAGACAGCGTGGTGGTTCTACCAGGAGTGAGATAATGAGTTACAAATCTTATATGTTCTTCTCTTTCTGGTTATATTATTAAATTGTTTCAGTGAAGATTCCTTTTTTGGGTTCTCCGTTCAAAATGTAGCTTAGGTGGCTCAATATAAATATAGATGCATTCTACAGGAACACATTCCAGCAGATGGAATAGTAAAAGGAGGGAAGAGCACTGTAGATGAATCAAGTCTCACAGGAGAACCCCTACCAGTTCTCAAACAACCTGGGGTATGTGTTCCTTATGGTAAATTTTCTCAGTGGGTTTGTATTCAATTAGTTTTGTGAACAAGGAAATGCAAGAAATATGTTGAAAACTATTCTTACATTTGTTTCACATTAGAGTATTTTACACTAGATTCTTTACTCTAGTTTAGCTTATTTTTGTAGTACTTGTGGTTACTACAATGCATTATAATTTGTAACAGCTATTTTCAATGAGTCCCATTGGCCTACTTTGGCCATTTGTGGACATTAATAGAATTATCTTATCTTACCTATGGAAGCTGACCATTCATATACTCATTTTCAGCTTCTGGTAGGCTGAAGTAACAATAAAAACATTGACCTTAATTCTATGCCCTATGATTCCAGTTACAAGTTTAACCTGAGTCTGTTTGTTGTGAAAGGATGAGGTGACTGCAGGAACTGTGAACTTCAATGGCACTTTGACAGTTGAAGTACGGAGGCCAGGTGGAGAGACTGTCATGGGGGATATTATTCAAATGGTGGAAGATGCTCAAAATAGGCAGGCACCAGTACAACGCTTGGCTGATAAGGTTGTGTGTTCTTGCATTTACTTCTTAGATGTACTTTTTTCAATCTATCATTGAGAAGGCAAGTGCCATCAAATTTTTTGTTCCTTCCCTCGTTAATTTGGTCAGGATAATGTCTATGGAAGAAGGCTAGAAGGCTACATGTTATGCTTTTAAGGAAATTTTTGGAGACAGAAATCTAATAAGAGGAAATTAAGGGGGTTCTTTAATATTTTATGATTTAATTATCTCTATCAATCAAAATAATAATCCTTCTTTATTAAAAACAAACTGATTATATGGGAGGATATAAATGCCCCCCACCCTTCCTCATATTATGTCATGACCAGGTTATTGTGATGAAATGAACGACATAGTGGCATTATAACAAACCTTATTGTCATGGCACCCATTGGAATTGAACCCTGGTGGGCTCTTTGTGAGCCAAACATCATCACCAGTGGGATTTCAACCCCATATTGAAATGATAATTCTTATATCTCAGCTTATTCATGTATTTGATGACACTCACAACACACTCTTACATTGATTGTTTGCATGCCATATTTGATTTTTTGCTCCTGGTTCTTGGTCCCTCCTCCTGTGAATATAGACGGCATCCTTGCCTTGTCACTTGTACACTGCAATTGCATCTTAAGTCTTGTCAGTATCTCCATCTAGAAATTGGAGCAAATAAATTCACTGAGGATCTTTGGTCCAAATTTTAAAAGCCAGTTGAGGAATTTCAAGTGGTAGTGTGAGTTTCATTGAACCCAGTCTTTCATGTTGTCAATCTTGCTTAAGATTCTATTCATGCCTCAGATGTGGTAAAACATAAGATCATTATAATATGTGACCTCTGGGGAGGAGTTTTAAACAGTCCTAAATAATTACCAGATATCTATAATCTTATTGGTGTGTTTTAGAGACATTGTATTGGTTTAGAGACATTGTATTGGTGTGTTTTGATCAGTTCTATCAGACTGCTGCTTTACATCTTTACCCTTGGAGGCATCACTGGTGTAGAGAATGTTATGGTCTCTTTGTGGATATATGGATTTGTTCCGATAAAGCAAGACTGCATCACACCTTTACGGTACAAACAAACTGCTTATGGTGCCAGCAATTGCCTTGTTTACAATGTTCTGAGCTTTATCCATTGCTTCCAGATGACATTCTGATTGTATCCTCTACTTATTTAGTCTTAGCAATTCTTAGGTCAGGGCATTGAGCAGAACTAGGAATGGTCAATGGAGACTTTATTTTCTAAGGATAGGTTCTTACAGTCATGCCTATACTGATCACTAGTGTAATTTTACTGTAAGTGTTGTCAAAAACTCAATCATGCAAAGGTCTTCTTCTCACTTAGATCTAAAATCTTTTCAACTCACTTTTTAAAACATCTTGTCTGCGATGTAGTTCTTTGGACTTTATTTGAGGCCCATAGATGTTAGAGAATGAATGTAAGTAATGCAAGTGTGCACATTTTAGAGGTAGTTATGGAACTCGGTAAGTTTTTGAAAAGCTTGCCGAGTCCACGCCCAAGTCGGTCCTTTTGGGTTTTTTTGACTTGGCTTGGCGAGCTTTTCTGGACTCGCCAAATTTTTTTCTTTTTTCTTTTTTACTCGTGAGTCCAAGAAAAAAACTTGGTTGTGGCAGCAAAAATACAGAAAAACGACATCAATTTTTTTTTTCTAAATTGGCCTCATTTTTGCTGTTTCCACTTGCAGAGAGCAGAGAGAAGGTGAAATCAGACCCAAAAAAAAACACTCATTTGCATCCTAAACCTATTTTTTTCCTAGTTTTCAAGAATCTAACAGCCACCCAGCAGTTACATTTGAGGTTAAAAAACAAGAACCAAAATGAAGGCTAATGCCACAATGCCCACCTGATTACAAAGGACAAAAGACGAAAGGAAAAGAAAAATTAGGCAGCAGAGTAGAGGGATAAGGTCCAAAAACATCAACAATGGAAGTTGAGAACTTGAGACCAAAAGGGTAAACAAGATTAAGAGGAATCTAAACCAATCTTGTATGGAGTTCCATGGCAATATGTCCCACCCCATGCAGAGTGTAATACCTTCAATAATCAAGATCAAAATTTCTTTGCACTTCCCTATAATATACATTCTCTAGAACATTCATCTAACCACCGGGCCTAGGAACAATCAAATGCTTCAAAAATCCTAACCAACATAGGAAACATTCACCATGTTTGAGGCAACTCAAAGGCGTCAAGAATTAGACATGAAAGATTGGAACAGTACAGTGCTTGGGCCCTCTTACAATCCCAGTGAGATTTATAAGACACACATAAAATAGCAAGAGGCCATTTGAAGAAGCACACAATGTCCTTGAGGTTTCTTTCTAAAGAAGACAAGTTGACTAATAATATATTATCCTTCAATTCTCTAGCCATTTTGTCCATGCCCAAGTCAACTTGGCTAGAGAATAGCATCAACAGCAGGCTGATTGCTACTCTCCCTAGAAGATTGAATGTTTAGGAATAATTTCCGCAGCTTTAATTCCATACAGTAATGTTTATAGTATTAATTTTGGATTTGTATAATGTTAATTAATTGTGATATGCACGAAAAGAACTTTTTTCCAAAGAAAATTTGCATTTTCTTTGTTTTTCTTTTTGATGAATCCGAGTTCGAGTAAAAAATTGGCCTTGCCAATTACATGCTGAGTCTCAGTTTCTCTACTATGTTTTAGAGTGCAAAATTTTGTGCAAGTGTAATCCACAATAGTGGGGTAGAGTTTGATGTACACCCTTTTATTTGAAGATCAATTTTTAGGCTTACACTGTATAGCATAAGTTATGTTTAATATTTGGATGGGTCAAGAAGGGGAAAGCCATAATGAGATCTTTCTTTTCTCCCCAACAGAGGTAGGTATGGCTGGTTGTTTGTTGTGTCTGAAAGATAAAATCAAGTTTTAGGCCTCTTCTTAGACTGTTTGGATAGCATCAACATTGTAAATTTTAGCCATTGATGTTTAAGACAAGCATATAACCTAGATGTGTTATATGCACCCCTCTTTGTAACTTTTCTCATTTTAAGTAGGTTTGAAACTCAGACATGCATGTGTGAATCTGGTATTGCATTATTAGTGTGGTGACCGTTTGACATACATTCTATACATTCAATGTTTAGTAATGTCCTCATTATTCCTATTAAGTCACCTTAAAAAGTGAAAGATATTCTCTTGAACATGCCTTCAAGCTTTTCGAGATGTTATTAACATTTATATTTTGTTGGTGTTTGGTATGAACTTTAGGGATGCAAAGATTCGGAATTCTAGAGGAAATTTACTTAATGTGAAGAAATTGATCATGTTCTTGGCATATGTCTTCAAAGTATGATGTGTTTATAGTGTTCTATATGTATGCAATGAATGTGTATGTGGTTTTAATGATACTGCTGTTTGTTATCCTTGTTCGGTAACAGGCTTGTATGTGCTAAGTTTAGACGTCTTATCCATATAGTTTTTCCTTGAATCTTATCCATATAGTTATGTACCTGTCTTGTATATGTAGTTTAAAGTAGCAATTGTTAGGATTGCTTTATAGAGGTCCTGAAAATCAATGATCATTTTATTGCCTCATCTTCGAGCTGAAATGGGGAGAAAATGATTTTCCTTAAATACATTCCACATAACTTTTGTGTCGTTGTTTCCAAATTAAAAAAAGGTATCAAATAACATCCAAATTTATTTGTTATTGTTTTTGAAAAAAATAAGTTCTCAAGAATCATTGCCATAAGATTTAGTGTTTTTAGGTTTTTGTGACTTTTTATATCATGTCGCATCTTTTTCTATCTAAGATTGCATCTTTTCATATTTGGAGCCATACTTTTTTCAAATCTTATTGCAGAGGGATGCTAATTGAATGTAATATCGATTGTTGGGTGTGTGTTAGTTGGGTGTTGTTTGGGAGCAGTCTAGTGTAAGCCAAGGATTGGGCACATGTGAGGGGATTTTGATCACGCACTAGTTGAAACTTGTTGTTCATAATCGTAAAAATAATATGGCCATGGGTTTAGAATTATCGTGATCACACCCATGCACTCTTTCTCTCTCTCTCTCTCTCTCTCTCTCTCCACACACACATACACGTGCATGCGCACACACACACACACCCTTAATGTTGTCATAAGAAATATGTCATATTCTTGTATCTTGGTTCATCGTAGCGAGCACAATAAATTATTATACTAGGCCCCATGAGTTGTATATATATTTCAAGTTTTTACATATCTTGGGTTTTGACCCCTTGACAATATTCGTCTTAATTTGGGCCTTTGCAATTTGTGTAAAGCCCAAGCTACAAAATGTGTGGTAGGAACTAGGTCTGCTACAATAGGCAGGGACCACCTTCCACCAAAATTAAACTGCATTGATTGATTATGTAGGCATGGATACCCACAAACTTCATATCTCCTCATTTCCTTTCTCCTTTTCTGTTTGGTCCAGAGAGTTAGTAATCAAGACGTATTGCTTAGAGTTGACTATCCATGGACTCTGATATATTTTGTTTATTTGGTTTATCTTTGGATGAGACAACTCTCCCTGTTCTTGTAACTCCATAGTCTTCTTTCTTTCCTTGAATCTAGAATTATGTATGATCCAGGCTAACATTGATTTCATAGAACAATTTTTGTTTTTTCGTTGTTGATAGCTTTAATGCTTGGAGGAAACAACTGTCTCCAAGCAAGTGGATGATCATATTTAAATTGGAAGTTGTGAACATAGATTGTGAAAGGGATAAAAGCTAATGTGGCAATTCAAATATGGAAGGTCTTGTTCGGAGAAGAGAGTTTTTGCATTATTTTCCATGACATTAATTTCATTCTAGCTATTGATATTCATGTTATATGGGCTTAGCAATTTTATTTGTATTTTATGTTAGTTAAATCCTTCTTCTTAAGGGCTAGAAGCTAGTGGCAATTGAACGTGCAAGGGCTTGTTTGGAGAAGATAGTGTCCACATTCTTTTCCATATCATGAATTTCAATCTAGCTATTTTTTTTTTTTTTGGAGTAATACTTCTTATACACATCCGCCATGGGGATTGAACCCGGGTCACATCATCGATAATGCAAGTGGCGTCCTTGCCGGTAGACCACACTCACGGGGATTCAATCTAGCTATTGATATTCTTGTTTTTTGGGTTTAGTAAACTTCATTTGTATTTTGTCTTTAGCAAACTAATATACATTCATCTTGTTACCAGATTGCAGGTCGCTTTAGTTATGGTGTGATGGCCCTCTCAGCAGCTACATTTACATTTTGGAATATCTTTGGGTCGAAACTTTTTCCATCTATTGTTCCACATGGTGGTGCACTTCTTTTGGCATTACAATTATCATGCAATGTTTTGGTGAGGCATCTGCAAGTACTTAATTTTCCTGATCATAATTCTATTTATGATTGTTGTGTAACATCAATATTTTGTCATTTATATGATTTATATTTGTAATTTTCTTAACGTGTGTTCTTATTGTAACCTTTTCTTTCAATTAGGAAATTTGTGAAATTATGAAAATGCATGCAAAAAGAGGCTTTTTAGAATTAGTTTGAAGAGGTTATGTCCTTGATATATTCCTATTGCACAATAAATATTAAGTAAAAAGTACTTGTAATGAACTTCATTCATACTTTTTGTATTTGTTGTTTCAAGCAACCATAGTGAACTCAAAGAATATTAGCAGATGCACCCAATTTCAATAATAGGAAAGTAGATGAGGATTCATGGTGCACTAATGTTTGATTGACAAGGAAAATAGCTGGAGTGTAGTGGCCAAGACACACATTCTATTTTCAATGCTAAAGAAATTGTCAAATGGGGCTCAGAGCTATGTAACATTGTAACCGTGTTACACATTTTCTCCCAAAAATTCAAAATCTGCTGGAATTTCAAAGCTTATGAATTATTTCTTTGCATTATGTTGCAAGGAACTGAACCCTGGGTGACAAAGGAAGTCTACACCAAATATAATAGCTATAAGCACAAAGGGCATCAGGTAAAGGGCTATGGCTGTCACCAAACAGAACAATATAAGAATTGCAGTGGCCTGCAGATCTCTCCAACCTAGCAGGTGACTAATTATCTTATGCTAGGTGGTCAAGTTTCCCAATACCGTTTGTATCCTTGCAACCATACTTAGTCTTATGTATTGCATTCATATAATGTCATGATTGCACGAAGCCAAACGTGCGACAAACTTTTTGTCCAGTCCATCTGAATTAAAGATGTACATACTAACTTGACCTGTAAATGATGGATTTGAACCCACAATATACCATTCTAACTCCACTGGTTGTTCCTAATCCATGCCTGCTAACTCCAATAGAATGTGATTGTTAAAAGGTTTCCCCAGAATTAGATTGACTTGGATTCTTGCATATCTGAGGACAGATTACTGCCAATTTAACTTAGATGTCAGGATGCATTCTGTAACAACATCAATGCCTTTAATGGTGACTTCTCTCCAAAAGTCACTTTGTAAATGATGGGTTTGAACCCCCAAGATACCATGCTATGGAGTTCTTCAATTGGACTAAGTGTTGCTGTCCAATTCTTCATGAAGACTCCAGAATTATCTGAGAACCATGGACCTTCCCAAAAGTCTGTGTCTTGCTCTGATCTGGAAAGCAAAGTATAGACGAAGAGCCTAAAAAACAAATAGGTGCCAAATTCAAGTTTTCTGAGAGATGGAAGAATGTATTCCTGGATGGTTTATGATTTGGGCTTCCTCCCCAAAGGGATCTAGACCATGAAATTGAGCTCAAACCAAACACAAGGCCAATTTTTTGACCTCTCTCTGCTGTTAACTTATGTGGAAATAGAAGTAAGAAAATAAGTTCAAGGATAGAAAAAACGATGTCTTCAAATATCTAAATAGCAAATGCACTTGTAGTATACCAGCTAATTTAGTGAAAGTGATAGATAGAAGTTTGGGACTATTAAGGGTTGCACAGATCATAAATTATTAGATACAATTACAAGAGATTTATGGGCATTTTTGTTCTTTTGGAATTAGACATCATCTTATGAGAATTGTTCTGGATGTGATACCAACTTGACTTGTTTTGTTTTCTGCAATGGGCATTCAAGCAAATCGTATACTGTCTTTGAGCAGGAATTATGCCAATCTTCAAAGAAAATTTGTAGTTTCATAGATTTTTATTTTCTAAAGAAACTAAATTGGCAAGTTATTCAGGGTCTGCTAAGGACTGAAGAAGAATATGCCAATGGATGCATTGCCAGTAAATTGTCAAGGCATTATGATTATAACTCTTTGGAGTAAAACTGACTAGAGAAGGTTAAGATTGTCATAAAGAATGTAACTTTTAGCAGCGACCAGTTTACTAATGTGGTAATACTTGAAAGAAAGTAATAAATCTTTAAATAATTTTCTTGCTATTGGTGTTTTCTTTGTATGGGCTATTATAAAGCTCAATTGGTAAGGCTCAATGTGGTATTCAAAGAAAATTTGTAGTTTCATAGATTTTTATTTTCTAAAGAAACTAAATTGGCAAGTTATTCAGGGTCTGCTAAGGACTGAAGAAGAATATGCCAATGGATGCATTGCCAGTAAATTGTCAAGGCATTATGATTATAACTCTTTGGAGTAAAACTGACTAGAGAAGGTTAAGATTGTCATAAAGAATGTAACTTTTAGCAGCGACCAGTTTACTAATGTGGTAATACTTGAAAGAAAGTAATAAATCTTTAAATAATTTTCTTGCTATTGGTGTTTTCTTTGTATGGGCTATTATAAAGCTCAATTGGTAAGGCTCAATGTGGTATTCAAATCTTTATAGTATCTCAGTCTTCGATGGATTGGTATGGCTCAATTTACCATAAGGTTGGTGGGCCGAAACATGGAGAGTTACAAACTTTGAACTCTATAAGGTAAAGCAAAGACTTCCTTTGTAATTGCAAGGGAGTCTCATACACCAACCGGTGTCTTCATGAGGCTGGGAGATAAAAATCCATGTTACCTTCATCAATATCATGAAAACTTGAATTTGGGTAAATAGTGGGTCTACTCAAAATTTTATAATTAGCAAATGGGTGAGAAGGGCACAAATTCCTGTTCAGGAGGCTGCAATCCAAGGTGATCAGTATATCTATGTTCCAAGGAAAATCCTTTTGTTAATGGTAAATACTAAACGTTATTTTCAATTGAAATAAACATCATTCCCTTTGTGGAATAACACAATTATATGATCATTGGAATTGCCATATTTATATGCATGTTTTATGTTTCCAGTGTGATAGGCGCTTTTTGAACATTCTTATATTGTATTATTTTGAATTTGCTATGTAACCAGCCAATATGCATCCATGTTGAAGTTTAATTTAACTTGACTACACTGCAGGTTATTGCTTGCCCTTGTGCTCTAGGCCTTGCTACACCTACTGCTGTGCTGGTAAGTTGCCTGCTTAGTAGAATAATTATTCTAATGAAGCATTAGTTGTTTTCTAGATCTTCATTCACCTCTAGCTTAGTGAATTTTCTAATGCCATTTTCCCTTAACATTCCAGGTAGGAACTTCCCTAGGTGCAATGCAAGGCCTCCTCATACGTGGTGGAGATATCCTAGAGAAATTCTCATCAGTTGAAACGGTTGTTTTCGACAAAACAGGAACATTGACTGCTGGTAAACCCATTGTGACAAAGGTGGTTGCAATTGAAGATAAAGAAAGGGAGAATATCATTTCAAATCCTGAGGCAATTGCAAGGTATCTCTTTTTGCATATGTGTAATCTTCTATATGAGTAATAAGTATGAAATATTTGAATTATGTAATGCCTGCCTGCTAAGTATATTATGTATCTTTTCTAATGGGATTGTTTCCTGCGAATCTCCACATTAAAAGTAGTGAAAGCGAAACCCATTCTAAGTATACAATTCTAAGGAAGTGGTTATGCTATGATGTAGAAAATCTAAGCTTCCATCCTGGTCGGAAATGGACATATTGACGCTAGCAGCTGGAGTTGAGGCAAATAGTCTGCATCCAATTGCCAAAGCAATTGTGCAAGCTGCAAGATCTGCTGGTTCTAAAACTGCAATGGTAACGATTAATTTCTGCATAGAAACCGTATATGTTTCGCTTATAACCTTTAGGTTTTAAATAAATTCAATGGTTTGTGTTGGTTCAATTGCTTGTTGATACCATATTCGAGGACCGTCTCAATGGATTCCTAAAAACTGTTTTCTTTCTCAGCAGTCAGGAATCAAAGTTCCAATAAACTGTTGATCCTTGAGATTAGTATTGCCGTATTCAGTAATTGTATCTAAGTCCAATCTTCAATGTAGAAGAAGTTGCTCAAAATGTTAATTTCTTAGAAAGCTTGCATTTATGACTGAGAGAGTCAAATCAACATACAACATTTGCAGCGTAGGTGGAACTTCGTTAATTATTCTTCCAAAGGCATAAATGATAACCAACCACAATCTTACAAAAATAAGACAAGAAATTGAATAAAATCCAAATTAGTAATGTGAAATCTCTTGATACTTAAGTTATTATCAGAGGATGATAACTTTGATGCAAAATGCACAGGCATGCTGATGCTCACACTTAATATTATGCTTATAACAGTGTCCGCTGATGTTCATTAGCATTTTGGATCATTTATTTTGTATTAGCCTTATAGAAGTTGGTGTTGTTTTATGATAATGATGCTGCTTTGATTGATTTGGTAAGCTTTTGTTTTCTTTCTTAACTAATGGGCTGCACCTGAATGTCGTGTGACATAAAAACTTAATATTTCTTTCCACAAGTTAGAATTCAATGGCATTCCCAGGAAAAAGGATCAAGTAAAACATCTTTTACTGTATAGCATATTTTTTGGATATTAATTCTTGCAAGGAGTTGTATCTTATAGAGTAGTATGCGTGATGCATTTTGTTACAGGTAAAAGATGGAACATTTGAGCAAGAACCTGGGTCTGGTGCTGCAGCAGTTGTAGAAGGGAAAAGAGTTTCAGTTGGTACATTAGAATGGCTTCAAAGGTATTTTTGCTTTTGAAGCAATTTGTGATGTATAAAGTTTAAAATGGTGATCCTGTAAAACTCATAGAAAGAAAGTTAAGGGCATCATATATTTTCTTGCATGTTTGCCAAAGGACCATAAATAGATTTACAACCTTGAACACATTCATGTTTGCATAACAATGTAGATCACCATGCAGGAAAGCAGTCTTTACATCAAGTTGCTCCAGTTCTAAATCCTGTGCTGCTACAAGTGCAAGTAAAACTCTAACAGTAGTCATCTTCACAACTGGAGAAAAAATTTCATTAAAGTCTATACCTGACTTTTGCACATAGCCTTTTGCCACCAAGCGAGCTTTATAGCATTCCAACAACCCATCGCTGTTTTTCTTTACTTTGTAAACCCACTTGTTTCCAACAGCCTTTCTTCCAGGTGGGAGATCCGCAAGTTCCCACGTTTTATTCTTGCGAAGTGCCTCGATTTCCTCCTCCATGGATTTCCTCCAATTTTCTGCATTCTCAGACTCTCTAGCTTCCTGAAATGAACTAGGCTCACCATCATCAGTTAACAAAGCAAAAGAGGACTGATAAACATGAGAATACCTTTCCGGACACTTTTGTGGACGTGTAGATCTTCTAACCCAATGATCTGTTGATTGTGGCTCTTGGTCTTGTGACTGTTGTGGCTGCTCTACTTGCTGTTCTGCATGCTGGTCAAAAAATTCAGCATGCTGGTCAAAAATCTCAGTATGCTGATTTTCATTTTCATCTTCGTTCATGTCTACTTGAACTGGTACAACATTAGGTGTTTGCTGCACCTCCTCCCTTTGCATGGATTTTTCATCAAACATAACATCTTGGCTAATAATTACCTTGTGGGTAGTAGGATCCCACAGTCTATACCCCTTAACTGCATCTCCATAGCCGAGAAAAACACATTTGCTTGACTTTGGGTCAAGTTTGGACCTTTTTTCTTTAGGCACATGGGCAAATGCATCACAGCCAAAGGTACGCAAATTAGAGTAATCAAATGGCTTACCACACCAAACCTCCTCTGGAATCTGTCCATCCAACGCAGCTGTAGGTGACCTGTTAATGAGGTAAACAGCTGTATTAACAGCCTCTGCCCAAAACCTTTTATCCAACATGGATGCGCTGAGCATGCTTCTTGCACGTTCCATGATTGTGCGATTCATCCGCTCAGCCACACCATTTTGTTGTGGAGTATATGGTACAGTCTTCTGGTGCTTAATTCCTTCTTGCGTACAAAATTTATCAAATTCCTTGGAGCAATATTCACCCCCATTATCTGACCTAAGACATAAAACAGGCTTGCCCAAACTTTTCTCTACTCGAGTTTTGAACTCTTTAAATTTCTTCAAAGCTTTCGACGACTTCTTCAGAAAATAAACCCACACTCTCCTAGAATAATCATCTATAAATGTCAGAAAATAGATGGCACCATTTAAGAATTGAGTGGGGACTGGTCCAAATATATTTGAATGTATAAGTTGCAGAAAATCAGAACTCTTACCAAGGTTTGCAGTAAACCAAACGCTCTTTTGTTTACCAAAAATACAGTGCTCACACAACTCTAAATTGCAAGACTTAATCCCAGAAAGCATACCTCTGTCATGCAGAATTTTCAGACCTTTTCACTCATATGGCCTAGGCGTTGATGCCATAGCATTATTGCATCCTGAACAGAAGTTGCTGCTGCTGCATGGTTTGTCACCGTATCACCGCATAAACAATATAGGGTCCCATAAGATTCTCCCTTTTCTACTACAATAGCACCTTTGGTAATTTTGCAATAGTTGTTACCAAAAGTGATAGAATACCCTAGTTTATCCATCATCTTGATTGAGAGCACATTCTTCCGCAAATCTAGCACATATTGTACATCACATAACATCATTTCTCTACCATCGTCCAACCTGATACTTATGTCCCCTCTTCCCACAATTTCTAAAGGGTGATCATCACCCAAGTAGACCTTCCCACCACTATATGGCTGATATTTGTCAAACCAGTCTCCATGAGGAGACATGTGGAAAGATGCATCCGAGTCCAAAACCCAGGTATATAAAACAGATCTGCTGTTGTTGCGTACAGAAAGCCTCACATGTTGCCGTCTCTCCAAAATTTACTGTACTGGCCTCAGCTGATGGCTGAAATTGCTTTTCACCATTTTTTTCCTTTTTAATTGCCAACAGTCCTTCTTTGAGTGCCCTGGCTTCCCACAATGCCAACACTTCCCTTTCAGCTTACGTCCTTTAGACTTAGATCTGGATTGTGATCTACCTTGTTGACTCTTCTCGAAAGATCGACCTCTCACAGCTAGGGCTTCATTGGTTGAGGGTTCCAAAGACGTTTTCCGCCTCAACTTTTCTACCAACAAAACGGCTACTACATCATCAAAAGTTAGAGCTCCTGATGATAAATTGTTGATGGTCATCACCAAATGATCCCAAGTCTCCGGGAGGGAACAAAGTAGGGTGATAGCTCTGTCCTCATCCTCCATCTTAACATGAACTAAAACCAGTTTATTGATAAGGGTATGATCTGCCACAGATGAACCCTCCATCATCCTTAGGATGTAAAGTTATTTTTTCAAAAAAACCTTATTTGTTGCAGATTTCGTCTCATACAACTTTTCAAGCTTCTTCCAAAGGGCTTCCGCGGTCTTTCTTCAACAACATTGAACAAGACGGAGTCCGCTAGGCATAGATGGATTGTAGAAACCGCCTTCCTATCCAGCGTTGCCCACTCCTCATATTTCATGTTGCTTGGTTTACTCGCGACCCCTTTCAAGGCTAGGGCTTGGTCATTTTGAACCAACAAATCCTCCACCTTCATCTTCCATAGGGCGAAGTTCTTGCCATCAAACTTTTTAATCTCAAACTTGGTTACACTTCCAGTCATTATTGCAGCTCCCACTTGCACAAAACCCTAGGCTCTGATACCGGATGTTATAAAATATAGCAAAATTATGTGCAAACAGAAAAACACAATAACAAAGGAAAAACAGTAACACAGATTTTACGTGGAAAACCTGCAATGTGTAGGAAAAACCACGGGGCAATGGCATTGATCTTTTATTGATTTTGGTAGAATTACATTCAATCAACCTTTACATGCAAGGGGTCATTCCCCTTTTATAGAAAAAACAAACTGTTCGTTTCCTCTCCCAAAGGAAGACTCCAAAAATTGTTCGTTTCCTCTTCCAAAGGAAGAGTCCAAAAAACTGTTCGTTTCCTCTTCCAAAGGAAGACTCCAAAAAAATGTTTGTTTCCTCTCCCAAAGGAAGACTCCAGAAAACTATTTGTTTCCTCTCCATAAGTTGCACCACCATGCACCTCTCTGCTGAAGAACATTGGAGATCTGGATATTGACTTCACCTCCTAACAAATATTTTTCTAACATAAAAAAACTCAATTGTCCAGTTTCCCTTGCTATGATGCCAATGCTTATTGGAAACGATCCATATTTTTTATGTTTGGTATCTTCTTTAGTTTCTTCCCCATTTTAATTTTTCTATTCTGGTCACTTGATCTTTAGTAGATCGCTTAGAAGGATGGGTCCAAAGTATCTATAAATGTTCCAAGTACATTGTTGTTGTTTAAGTTTTGTTTCCATATAGCGATCAATATTGAAAATGAGGTGTCATTTAGAAATGTTAGAACTGCAAACCCCCCCTCTCTACCCCCCTCTTTTCTACATGGAGACGTGTTCATTCTGTTTTCTTTGATATTCTTCAAAATTTTCAAATATGGGCTCGCATTCACAATCACTCCTTTAAATTTTGGCTATCCCTCCAAAGTTGTCCATGACTTTGTTTGCTTTCTAGGTACAACTCAATTAAATTTGAAACAAATTCCTCCATTTGGTTTATTCTGGTTGCATCTTGTGATACATACTTCTAAGAGACTAAGTCATTTATGATCTTTGGCCTGAAATGCTTGTTGAGGACAACTTAATGTATGTTAGATACAACAATTTCAATACACATAATAAAATACTAGATTCTAAGGTTCAATAGAGAATGGTTGTATTATTTTGAATTGTTTGTTAATTTCTTCATTTCATATATATATATATATATATATATATATATTTAACTATCATTTTTGTCATGTCTTATAGGCAAGGAGTAACGCACAGGGAACCTCCATCTTTGGAAAGATCAAATAATGCAACTGTGATTTATGTGGGAGTGGATGATTGTTTAGCTGGTGTCATATATATGGTGGATAAGGTGAGAGATGATGCATCCACTGTCATCAAGTCACTTTCTCAAATGGGAATTTCTACATATTTGCTTTCTGGAGACAAGCATGTTACTGCAGAGTATGTGGCTGCAATGGTTGGTATTGAGAAGGAGAAGGTATGTGATACTTCTGTAACGCAATGTTTTGAGTATTAGTTGCAAAACTACAAATAAAATATTGAAAAAAACCACATATTTTGAAGCATATGCATGATACATATATATTCATGCTTAACCAAAACGAACTTTGTGTGCTTTATTTCGCAAAATGTAATTAGTGAGAATGTTACTTTAAAGGAAGAAATCATGTAACGTGATGAATCTGATGATGTAATAGATATGCTTCAGTGTTAAAATATGAAGTTTAACATGTGATTTTAAGAGTAGTCAATTTTGATCTAATTTCATTTGAGATAATTGAGGGTTTCTTTGTATCAATGAGATGGGATTATGGAATCACATTTAATGACCATGTGATGGTGAAGCATTTGGTAACCAGGCCCCATGCATCCAAAGCTTTTTCTGACAAGAAAGATCAAAACTATTATGCTACGAGGTCAATGATGACAACTAATGGCGACCACATTTTGACATTTCCCATTGCCAGGCATTGAGACCCATGATGAAGATAAATCATTAACCATCTGTAACAGCTTTTCAAGATGGTTGTCTGCCTTGTATTTACCATAATTGTCATAGCCATGTACAAAGTCTTCCAGTTTGATTTATAGTCCAAATTTGGAGCCATTGAATTTTGGGAGGAATTTTTATAAAATTGTGATTTGAAAAATAGAAATTGTTAGATTTTATCATATCTCCAAATTGAAATAAATAGAGAAACAACTAGCAAGCATTGAGGACTCAACTTGTCAAAACATCATGTTGGTACTAATTATATTATAGTAAAGCCTATTGATTCAACATACGTGATGTCATTGATCAGTAGAAATTAAGCTTTACAAAGTTGCATAAAAAATAAAATATCATTTCTATTAGTCCCTGACAGACTCTTGTGATGAGGGTGATCTATTAACTTGGACCGATGAACAAATCATTTGCAAATATTAAGAACGCACAAGGTTTGATGGAGCATGTTTCTAGTTTTTGATCATTTTAAATTAGTCAATATCATTTTTTGATTTTCTATTGGATGACATACTTTGGATGTGACAATTTTTCTGTTCTTTTGAGATGAATTTCTATTAAAAAATATGAAATTTTGAATACCTGCCAATCAAATACTAAAAATTAAATACAATTGCTCATGTTTACTTTTTTTGGATTGCAAAGTTACAATCTGATATCTCGTAGTCAGCAGTGAATTAATGAAATGTGTGTCTGTTCTACTTACGCTACCATGTGTATGTCATCAGTAAATCATGATCATTTCATTCAGTTCTCTATAGTCTCCTTGCTCTAATTGCTCCTTTTATTTTGAATTTAGTTTGCACATATTAAGTTTACATTCAACATTTTTTTGCCCTCACAATTTTATGTGCAAGCTGTGCCGACCTAATTTCATCACTAAAAGGAAACATATAAGCATATGAACCCATTATAACAATAAAATAATCGAGTTTGTGCATTGTGTGTTATATGAAATATTGGGAATGTACAATACACCGAGTCCTGAATACAGACAGACAGATATACAGCAATCTAGTATACAGCTATATATGACCAGGTGACTGTGCTTGTGATTTTATCACTAGAATTGGAAAAGAGAAGCATGAGCCCACGGTGGTGCATGATTTGCGAGTCAAGATGGTTGCTTTGACCACTTGAAATATGATTTGAGGGTAATATAACCTCAGCATTCTGACACTGCTTTTAACCTGAATTTGACTCTCTGAATTCAGCTAACTCCTTCATATTGCAGATATCTCAAGGAATGGAAGAAGGCCATGACCAACTGTTTCATTGAAATAGATATTGAAGTCAAAGGTGCATGTTCCAGTGGGAATCGTTCCTGTGATGACATCGCTTATTTTCCATGGAGAGTCAGTAGCGTTGAAAGATTTGTGATCAAAAAGGGCAAATCTGCTTCTAGCATGACAAGTCTAGCAAAGATGTGGTTGTGGGTTTTGAAAACCATCTTTGCCATGGCAGGGGACAAGAGCAGCACCGCAGTTTTCATGCCAGGAGAGTGTCATCAGAGGTACACATTGATAAATGCAGAAGGTTTCCGATGGCGCATTGGGGGTGAAAACCATGTGCATTTCTGTGCAGGGCAACGATATGGCTGCCATCGGGTGTTCCTATATCGATTCCATGTTGGGACCGTTTGGAGCGGCAAGCTTCAGATTGCCATCACTGTCTAGAATTTTCACAGTTCAAAATTCTGTTAAGAAAAACTTTTTAAAAATATTGTGTGGAAATAACAACTTGTAGGGACCTTTTTATTCTCCCTAGAACACATAATCAAAATTTGAGAACTTCATGCATTTAATAAAAATAAAGTGTCCTTTTATGCCCAGGTTTTACTTAAGCAAATGGAGGTTGAGCTGCTCCTCATTTACATTTCATTCTTACGAATTTAATTAAAAGGCTATTTGTTTGTAATGAATCAACAACTAATTATTGTTGTTGAGAACAACGCCATAACGGTTTCACACAACTTAAAAAAAAACATGGACTTTTTTCGAGACATAAGTTATGGTTGAAATTTTTTTGGGGGAAGGATGCAAGGTGCGTTGTATTTTTAGAAATTGTGGAAATTTGCAAGACAGCTACTGGGTATTGTGGGATCCATTAGTCACGTGACTTGGATTCCAATAAGCAGTAGTAAGTATGATGAATTTTACTATTATTCTACCGTTCTATGTGGATCTGCTGTTCTGTTGTTCATCTTTAGTAATTGTCTCTTGGATTAATGTTGATGCTCTGAGGTAGATTTAGGAACTGTTGAGGAGGAGATTTTATACTGTTTCAGGTTTAGCAAGGGCCCACTAAACCTGAACATTCCATGGAAGCTCTCTCCTGTTAGACTTAGATTAAGAATAGGTAGTTAGAAGTTAAGTTTATTTTGGATTCTTTTCAGCCATCAGTTAGGAGTTAGTTTATTTTCTTTTCAGCCATCAGTTAGTAGTACTGTGACTGCAGTCAACCCAGAAAACTGTTAAAATAGCTACTGGCCTGTGTAGTTTTAGAATTTCTTTTCGTAGTACATGTTTTACTTTCCAACTTTTCCCAAGTTTTTCCTGCTTTCTTAGGGAAGGAACCACTTAGTGAATGCAAGAAAAGATATTGGCTCATACAGAGCAATGCCCCTTTTAAATCGAAACCTGGTTGACAATTTAAGTGGTTAGCACAAACTCATCACTTTTTGGCGCCGTTGCTGGGGAAGGCTGCGAAAACAATATTAGATCTTGCAAAAGCTAAGGACTTTCTATGTTGAAATACTTGGAGGGGTTGTTTGGTCTCAATTTGGAGAAGACAAAAAGAGCTCGTGTCATTATCCGCAAAGCAACAAGCAATTCTCAAGTGGAAAAAGGCATTGAAAGTCAGGTTCTATAGTAAATTTATTGTTTTTAGATTAAGTTTTGATTTAGTTCCTGTATTGTTCTTGTTTTTGTTTCTGTGATTTTCCTAACAGGGAGGAGAACGAATGAATGAATCGTCCATGAGACGAACGTGGAAGATTCATCCCTCATCCACCCCCCAAGCAATAGTTACCGGGAACTGAGCAGCAAGGAGAGAGCTTTCATGGACTGTTCAGGTTTAGTGGGCCCTTGCTAAACCTGAAACAGTATAAAATCTCCTCCTCAACAGTTCCTAAGTCTACCTCAGAGCATCAACATTAATTAAACATCATAACACAAAATTAAAGACATCAAATGGAAAAGAAAATATCTTTTATTACTTCAGAAAATCAGATCTTGCCATTACTGTAAATACATAGTGTATGCAGTCATAACAGTCAAAGACTGTGAATTGAACACAAAACCAAAATCAGAATAAAAGATTCTTCGATCCCTGAATACAATACTTGAGCTGGTATTTATACTCTACCAAGCTCTTTATTTTAGAACAAAATCTACTAGTTTGGAAAACTAGATTATATATTGAGGCAGGAATAAAGGTCTTGTTGTAGTCAAAATTGGAAAGGTGATCATGACTGTTGCTAGTCAATAGGAGAGGCAAAACATCTCCTATTGACTGTTGCTAGTCAATAGGAGATGTGAGCTGTCTAACCATTTCCCACTATTTCCTATCCAACTAGGTTGAGTCATGCTGCCATTACACTGATCCTGTCCTGCTGTCTTATTGCTGATGTCAACAGGTCACATTTGGCTGAGTTGCTTAACTTGTATAGCCTCCCTAATTTCAGGAATAATTCCCTAAAATTTAGGAAGCTTTAGATTCGATTTTCTAGGAAGCATATCCCATGATTCTGAGCCAGTTCCATGCATGTCTGGATTTATAGGAGTCCCTGTTTTTTTCGAACAGGCCTGTAGCTGCAGGTTCCTTCCACAGTGCCATCCGCAATAACGAACTGGAAGTGACCTGTTTGAAATAACAAGACTCCAAAACAGCAAAATGAGCAATAGTCATTTCCTCTACAATTGAGCAACAGTTCTCGGTGAACAACCTCAATCAAGTAAGGAAATCACCCAAAAGCTTGAAGAAGAAAGAGAACAAGTTGATCAGAAGCCATATACTCTTGAAATTCTTGAGGCTGCAGACAAAGAAAGTGAAGGACAAGGAGAGCAAAGAGAATCATCCAGTCCTAGTCCATTTACTACTCCAAGGTGATCTTACACTCAATGATTGTGGACTCCTTGGGCTTACCACATGGCTGATGAAGAACCAAGACAGCCACAGAACACTTTCATGTTCCCCATAATCCTTCCAAGGGTAGATGCTAATAACAATGATGGCCAGATGAAGAATATCTTTCCATCAGCCATCCCCACTTTTAGAGGATTGGTAATTGAAGATCCTGACACCTTCCTTTTTGAGTTTGAAGTGCTTTGTCGTACCTATGATTACAACACTGATGCACAAAAGTTAAAATTATTTTTAGCCACTTTAAAAAATGGTGCATTACGGTGGTTCATGGGTTTAGGTGAAAATTTTGTCACTACTTGGGAAGGTGATGATGGAATGAAGGCAATTTTCTTGGAGAAATACCAAGATTATTATCGTGTGAGAGACCGAAAGAATGAGTTTTTCTGGATGACTCAAAAAGAAGGTGAAGGACTTGAAGATTACATTGAAAGATTTCAATTTGTAATGAAAAGAGGTAACATTGAGTTGGATGAAGATTTGTTGAGAACTATTTTTCTAAAGGGTTTAAGAGATGAGACCATTGATATTCTTAATCTAATGGGAGGAGGAAACATTTCTAATCTTCCTTTCCACTGCATTCTAGAGTTATGTACAAATTACTCTCGCACAAGGCCATCTTTACGTAATAATAACTCAGTTGGCACCACTGGAGGAGTCACAAGAATTGAACTCAACAATATGTTGGAAGATTTAAAAATAGAAGTGTTGGGAACTTTCACCTCTTCCATGGATTTACTGCAAAGGAAGACTGAAGTGGAGGCAGTCTATTATCCTCGCTGCAAAAGCAAGCATGCATTACGTCACTGTCCTTTGGACAAAACTACCATTTGTAGCATCTGTGATCAGCAACATTCAACAGAAGCTTGCCGACATTTACCTACAGTGAAGACACCGTTAAAAGAACCAGATATTCAAGAAATAGAAGATGTTTTCTTCATTGCACAAGGAGGCCATTCCAAGGAGACAATCAAGGTCGTTATCCAGGTATGCATAATCCCTATGCTTGTTCTAATTTTCCTTATAATCAAAATTGGTCAAATCCACAATGGTCCCAATGGTCTAATAATGTCCCACCTTGGCCACAACCGTATTGGCACAATCAACATTGGCCATAGCAAGGCTAGCAAGCCCAACAATGGCCACCTCAACAACAGTATCAGCCCTATCCACCTCAATTTCGAGGACAAGTTCCTCAACAACCTCAACAACAACGATTGTTGCTTCCTCCACAGGGGAATAATAGTATGCTTCACCTAAACAACTTCCTCTTCTTGCTCACCCGGTGCCTAACCCCAATAATAGACTTGCTTAATAGCCGGTTTATGAAGCTGAAGGTACCTATTCAGTAAATATCTTGTCTTGTAGTGAAATCCAGCTTAGGTCAGAAAAAGTTTTACCTGACCCTGTGCCTCCTATCATCATCAAAGAGGAAATTGAGCCTCAGCCTAGAGCAGAACCTGTAACGCTGCTATTACAAAACGAATTGCAGACCAATTTGCTGCGTCTGGAGAACAACTTGTAGGTGTAACTGAGTCAACTACAGGGCCTGGACCGCAAAAGATCCTAAAAATATAACAAAGCCTCCTTTTCCTCAAAGATTGATGATTCCAAAAGAAACACCCAAAATAGATTTTGATCTAATGGTAGAATTGTGTAACATTAATGTGAAAATTCCACTTTTACAAGCTATAAAAGATGTTCCAATATATGCTAAGGCCATTAGAGAGTTGTGTGTCAAACATCCAGGAAGAAAAAGAAAGGAACCTAAGACCATACAAGTCATGGGTCAACTTTCTGATTTAATAGTTGGGAAACTTATCTTGCCCAAATACATGGATCCTGGAGTACCTGTTCTCATAGTACGCATAGGACAAACTAGCCTCCAAAACGTTTTGATTGACCTAGGTGCAGCGATTAATGTGATGACAAAGGACACCATGACTAAGTTAGGGCTACAAGATCCAAGACCAACCTTCACTGTCTTGCAATTGGCAGACAGGTCAACAGTGAAACCAAAAGGAATTCTAGAAAATATCATGGTAACAGTTTCCTCTTGGGAATATCCGGTAGATTTTGTAGTACTACAAACCAAAACATCACTTGGTGGTCACCCCTTAATACTAGGTAGACCTTGGCTGGCAACAACAGATGCTTGTATTAGTTGTAGGATAGGAAGTATGACCATTTCTGATGGCATACATAACAAGACTTTAACACTTTATCCACTTGCAGCTCCAAGTTTTTATGATGAGCATCCATGGATTGATGAACCAGATGATGGAGAAATCATCCAATCATTGGCCATGATAACTGCCCAAAAGCACAACCTTGAGCAAGAAGTGTATGATAATGATTCCACAGATAATAACATTTCTATCACTAAACAAATTATGTTGGCAGAACCTAGTACCTCACAACCACCTTATCTTCTAGATTGTCCTTTCATTACTTGTCCCTCTCAAACTTCACAGGATATTGCAACTTTTCATCAACTACTGCCACATAGATGCCCTCTAAATCACTTTTTGAAAGACATCTTAGGAATATATGCCAATAGTGAAGACTGCAAAAAGATAGAAGTTTCTCTTGGGAAGACTTTGAACATCAATAGGAATTTGCAAGAATCCCAAGAACAACATTTGGTGCAATTGTTAACAGAATATCAACAAGCCTTTGCTTGGGATTATAATGAGATGAAGGGCATACACCCATCTATTTGCACACATAGAATATTTATAAAAGATGAATGTGACCCTGTAAGACAACCTCAAAGGCGACTCAACCCAGTTTTGAAGGAAGTAGTGAAGGAAGAAATTTAGAAATTATTAGATGTTGGTTTTATCTATCCCATCTCAGACAGTCAATGGGTTTCCCCATTAGTAATAGTACCTAAGAAGAATGGAAAGTGGTGAGTTTGCGTAGATTATCGAGAACTTAACAAGGCTACCAAGAAAGATTATTTTCCTTTGCCTTTTATTAATCAAGTTCTCAATACTCTCACAGGGAAGAAGTATTTTTGCTTCTTAGATGGTTTCAGTGGTTACCATAAAATAAAGGTAGCTGAAGAAGATCACGAGAAAACCACCTTTACATGCCCTTGGGGAACATATGCATATTGTGTCTTACCTTTCGGGCTATGTAATGCACCTGCTACCTTTCAAAGAGCTGTAATTTCTATTTTTGCTGATCTTAATCATGACTGTTTAGAGATTTATATGGATGATTTTACTGTGTATGGTGATACATTTGAACAAACTCTAAGCAAGTTGAAGCAGGTCCTTGAAAGATGCTAGGAAAATAATCTATCTCTTAGCCACACAAAATGCTACTTAATGATGACTAAAGGAGTTGTCTTAGGTCACTATATCTCCTCAAATGGCATTAAGGTAGATCTAGTCAAAATTCAGGTTATAAACTCCCTTCCACATCCCAAAAGTCAAACAGAGGTTAGAAGCTTCTTAGGACATGCAAGCTACTATAGAAGGTTCATCTAAGACTTCAACAAGATTGTTGCTCCATTATTGCAATTGTTAACCAAAACTAACGAATTTTATTGGAATGATGATTGTCAAAAAGCTTTTGAAAAACTGAAGGCAAACCTTACCACATACTGAGAGGACCAAACTGGGCTTTACCTTTTCATATTCACACTGACGCATCAGACCAGGCATTAGGTGCAGTTCTCACACAAAATGAAGAAAAACAACCCTATGCCATCTATTATGTTAGCAAGAACATAAATGGAGCTGAATTGAACTACACTATTACTGAAAATAATTTCTTGCTGTTGTTTATGCCATAAATAAGTTTAAACATTACATTATTGGGTATCAAGTTTTTGTCCATATTGATCACTCCACCATTAAATATCTTATGAACAAAGCTATAGTAAGTGGTAGGATTGTTCAATGGTTGTTACTTTTACAAGAATTTGATATTACTATTTTGGACAAACCTGGTAAGGAGAATGTAGTGGCTGACCATCTTTCTAGATTACAGTTGGAAGATGATCCAGAACCTGTGCAAGATTCCTTTCGTGATGAGCATTTGTTTGCCATTTCAGTATACTCACCCTGGTATGTAGATATTGCTAACTATTTAGTGACCGGAAAAGTACCAGTTCACTTTTCACTGCATGAAAAATGAAAGCTCATCCATGAAAGTGCTCCATACACTTGGCTAGATGGTATTTTGTTTAAGTTATGCCTTGACCATGTAATTTGAAGATGTGTGCAGGAAGAAGACACCTTTGATATCTTGCGTGCAGCTCATGATGAACCATGTGGAGGACATAATGTTGCCAAAAGAACCATTTACAAAATCTTGCAAATAGGGTACTATTGGCCTACAATGCATTGTGATGCTAAGGTATATGTCTCTCGATGTGATTCATGCCAAAGAATGGGCCAACCAACTCCTTCAACAAAGATGCCTCTTCATCCTCAAGTAGTTTTGGAACCATTTGAGAAATGGGGATTAGACTTTGTTGGACCTGTTGGTTACGAATCTGCCATGAGGAAAGGATTTTTGGTTAATGCGCCCAGATTCGCCCACCAGCATGAAAGGCCGGAAGGAAGAGATGCCTTCCGAGCCAATCTCCGGAGAAGGCCGGCTCCTTTTGGGGGGGCTTGATTTAAGCTAAAGGGAACAGGAAAGAAATAAAGGAACGGAAAGAGACAAATGTACAGAAAGAGATACAAATATGTCCAAAGGTTGGTGGGGGGGAACTAACGATGCGGGAACACACCAATCACCGCTACTTACTGCATACAAACACGAGAGCATGACAAGGAGCTGCAAAACCTAGGCGTACTTCCGATACACCGGCGGCGTATGCACGGCTTCAATAGCTCCCTAGCAAACATTCCCTACAAGGAACTAACAGCGGGGGATCGTATCAATCACCGAGATACGTGCAGCGACGGGGGTAGAAAGTAAACCTAGAGATGTCAGAGCCGGGTATATGTGTTAGGTAGAGAGTTTAACCGCACGGCTTCAATGGCTCCCTAGCAAACATTCCCTACAAGGAACTAACGGCGGGGGATCGCATCAATCACCGGATACGGGCCGACAACGTCACACACAAGCGATGGGACTGCTACCAAATTTATAATGAATGCTTTAAATAATGAAGTACGAGAAGGTGCTTTAAGCAAGCAATGCTAGAGGAACCCGATCGCCAAATGCCAAAGTGAATTAACGAGCGGCGACACGGGTGGGCCTAAGGCATATAATGAAAGACAGACATAAAAGAATAAAGACGGTAGAAACGAGAACCGGGCATACGATTGTATTCATAAGCGGAAGCACGGTTACAATAAGCACGGTAGTTCCCTAACAAACATTCCCCTTCCACCCTTTACAATGAATTTCGGATGGGCTTTTATAGCCGGAGTCCCACCCGTTACATTAATGGGCACGAGTCCCCGATCAAACATGAGGTGACGAAGCGGCGAAAGAGGCTGCAAATGCTGACCTTTTGTCGGGCTGGGCTGTACCCGCGACATGGTCTTCTGGAAGGCTGGACGGCTACGTGGCGGAGTCTTTGGGTAAATCTTCAAGTCGGCGAGGCTTGCTAGTAGGCTGGAGCGGGTGAAACCTCGGATCGGCTTTGAATGAGGCTATTAACGCGGGCGGTGCGGGCAGCCCATGCTTATCCCTTTTGGTCGGCGAGTCTTGGTTCAAATCCCGAAGCTGGACACTTGTCGATGATGGGTTATCTTTGTGTGACACATGCACGCCTTAGAGGGCGATCTATCCATCTTTGCTTGGGATCGGGGCTCCTTGGGATGCGTGCAGAAATCGGTGCGGTCGGGGAAGGCCTTCAAGCCTTGGTCAAATTCCGGGTTTGTTCCCCTACGTACACATGTCAAGGCGCATTCCCGCTCCGTTGAGAAGTCGAAGCTGCGCACGGGCGAACAGCGGTGTCTGCCGCCATATGGACTGCTCCGGCATTTTACCTTTTTACTGCATTGACTGCCGGTCTGCCGGTGCAAGGTGCGCCCGAAAGTGGGGCGAAGTCGGACTTCGCACCAAAGCGGGCGAAGTGCGCCTCGCACCAAAGCGGGCGAAGTGCGAACTCGCACCAAAGCTGGGCGAAGTGCGAACTCGCACCAGGACTTAGCCAATTTCGGATAGACTCTTGGAAAGGCTGGAAAATCAAGCTGGGAACTCCAAGGAAAAGGGGGGAGAGAAAGAGAATGGGAAAGAAAAGGAAAGGGAGAGAAGGGAGAAAAACGGAAGGAGGAAAAGAAGAGCGGCACTGTTACAAAACAATATTGAAGACATTGCACCCCGTGCAAAATGTGACAACATTTCTGGCGGCTCGCGGGGTGTCGAGCTCGCCTCGGCGCAAAGAATCCATGCCTTCATCCTTTGGGTGCGAGAGGAACTTGCCTCCCACTGCCTTTTGCTTGCTCTAAGCTGTTCTCCTTGCGGCAAGCTGTTCTTGATTCATCTTTGTCGGTCGCCTCATCGGTATCTCCTTACGAAAGGTCTCCATTTCTCAGCTACGCCTCGCACATGCGAGTGTACGCCTCTTGGGCTGAGCGCCAGGCTTCCGCTTCGAATGGCTTGCGGTCGGCTATGTCTTCTAATGCTCCGTGAAAGCGGCGACCGCGTGCGGGTCGATGGTGAGGTATCTTTTCTCTAACTCCCGAAAATAGGAGCGGATCCTGGAATATCCGGACACCATCCGAGTGACTTGATTGTCTTGAATTGGCTCGATCCGGCTATCAATTTCAGCTGTATCTGCTTCAAAGGACTGCCAATTCTTCTTTACCCGATCTAGGGTGAGGAGCTCGCCATTCTCAACAAAACCTGGACACCCAAGTTACGAAAGAGCGTGAAAGGGGGACAGACAGATATCTTTTTCATGTCCGAATGCGTCAAGCATTCGTGCAGCCCTCTCACCTCTTCAACTTTTCTAAAATATTTGTGCAAGGTCACCCTTGCACCTGCCCAGTCTGCAGCGAATGAGGACACGGGGGAAAAAAGGACGCCGTCGCGCTCGCGCTCTTGAAGGTTTATCGCCAGGTCCAGCCATTGCTTTGCCTGGCGCTCGGCCTCCTCTACCCCAGGCTTTCCCTGGGCAGAAACTTCTTGAATCCTGGATGCGAAGTCCAGGACCGCCATTGCCTTAAAGGTATGGGGCTTGCATTCCCTCAGCAAACCAGCCCTCATTTCCTTAACTTTTGTCTTTGAAAAGACAGCCGCTTGAGATGTTTTTTCTGCAAGCTGCGACTGTGCCTGCTTCAAAGACTCCTGGAGCTGAGAAATCTGCTCAGAGGCTGCTTTCTTTTCGGTTGCGGCCTGTTCTTTGAGAAGCGGCTAGCTGGGCTTTGAATTCATTTGTTTCTCGCCGCGCCGCTTCCGGTGCTCGGTGGACCTAGATAGGTCCTCTTCAAGTTGCCTTACTTTGTCCTGCAGCGCGAAAAGTTCTTCTGCTCCTCCGGACTCTTGACAAAGAGATTGTCGACTTTGCGCATGATCGTACGAATCTCATATTGTTTATCAATGTCGTCAAAGCTTTTCTCCTTTGTCTGGAGCACGTAGTCCGCCTTAGTCATTTCTCGGAGAGGCTTCTTCACTATTGGGATTATTTTCTCCGTTGTAATCACTCTCCTTCCGAAATCATACTTTGCGCGTTTTGCGGGGCGGCTATCTCTTCATGTCTCCTCCGCTTCGGGTCTTGGCGGAAAGAGACGAGAATACTCTACGGCTCTTGTTGCCGGGGGCAAGTCATCGAGTTACGGAGGTCGTCCATAAAATCTGGTTCCCCCGGCCCTAGGGATCTGCTGAGACGTCTCTCCTGCGGGGATGGGATCGGGGAGGAACCGGACGGACCTTGGAAGAATCGGTCGCTTGTGGGGGCGGCCAGGGAAATGGAAATGGGAGAGGGCGACACTTGTGAGGGTTTGAAGCGGGCGAGGCGGAGGATGTGATGGTGAACGGACAGCCTCGGCACTAACCTCGGGCGAAGGGTTTGGAGTTGTGCTGAGAGAAAGAGAGACGTTAGGGTTACGAGCAAGGCGGGTCGAAAGAGTGGGGGCCGCTAGAAGGACGCGGAGACGGGGGAGGAGGATGTGGTCATGGCTCGCCCGGATTGAGCGGGGGGCGAGTGGAAGTAGAGCCGGGTGAGACTAGAGACGAGGGGACAGCAAACGTACTGCGGGCTCCGCTTGAGCCGATGCCGGGTGAATGTCTTCGCTTCTTGTCTCGGCGGCCGGCTTGGGACTGCCCAAAGGAATTGCCTCTGCGGCGGCAGGACGCGAGCTGCGGCTCTGCGACTGGCTGCTGCACTATCAGGCTAGGTCGTCTGATTTTCTCAACTCTCCTCCGCTTCTTCTCTTACGGAACAAGCTGTCGGATCGGGGGAAGGAGGCGAAGCGAGGTGCGGCGAGCGCGATGCTCCCACGGTAAACTTGTACCGGGGTTTGACTTGCGGAAGGTGCGCGCGACCGGTCTGCTTTCTGGCGGTGCTGGTGCTTTTCTTGCCTGAGGAAGTGCCTCGGGCGCTGCCTCGGCTAACTTTTTCGCCTTTTCAGGCGCCGCCTTAGGAGCCACGAACTGCATTGGATCGGCCTGGGTACTTGCTGGGCCGGCGGCGCAGTTGCCGAAGTGTACAAGCTTGTTTGGGAGGAGACCCACTTTTATAATCCTCAAAGGGGCCTCGGGGAACGTAACCTTGATATGCGAACGGCCGCCGGTTGTCATGATCCTTGGTCATAGAGAACCGAGAAGTCGTCATCTACGGCCGGGTTTCTCCTTGTGGATTTATCGTCTTTGCGTGCGGCATCTCATTTTCCGGCATTCAATAATCTTTTCTTTAGACCGGTTAAGGCACTGCCAATCTTGGACAGAAATTTTTTGAACACTGGAGATGAGAAGTGATGGTCCCGGTTTCTCTTGGGGTCATATGTCACCTCCTCGCGGTAGAAATCCTGCCAAGGGGAGAAGCTTCCATTAATTCAATCTCCGAGTCAAGGTCCACATGGACCACGTCGCATCTATCTTCGGTTATGTTCCGGGGGCACAAATGTGCAAACTTTCCCCTTATCCCATGAGGGTCATACTTCCAGTGACTGCGGCATCAAAACCGAGGCCAATCCGGGACAGCGCTTGCTCTAGGTAGACATGTTGTCCTACCTCAATAATCTCAACGTTGGCCCAGGAAAGAGGGTATTGAAAAATCTGTCCTCTTTTCTTCCCTAGGCCAAACTCTTCTTCCACATAGTCCATATGTCGGGCAACCTCCATCCCGAGCGGATGCTCCGAGCACCAATAGGGCAGCAAATAGGGTTTGCCCTTGAATCCGTGGATTCTGATCACAATCCCTGCGTCGGTCCGAAACGTCCCCGAGCTTCGGTTTATCAAAGCACTCGTCATTTCTCTCGGGGGACGGGGGATTTCACTTTCGGTGAAGACCGACATGACGAATCCCAGAAAGTTGAAGTTGAACTTGTAGTAGGACCCTTTCCGGTATAAGTCTCCCGTCCAGTTATAGACGGGGTGGGGTTCTCCCTTCTCGTTAACCTTCTTCAGGTTCAGGATCGGCATTTGGGGGTGCAGATGGTACAAACAAAGCCAGACCAGAACGGAACTGAAACGAAAATTGGTTGGTCGGCGCTTACGGATTTTCAGCGGACTGGAATGAATGGCGTAAGCCGACCGGTCTGCCCGATCGAAAGAGATGGGGCGTTTTCCGCTCCATTGCGCCGGCTGGTTCGTAAGATTCTCCACACGGGAGGCATTACGCGGCGCCGGGCTGGTGCGGGTGCACCGGCTCATCGGAGTCGCGGCCGAGGATCCATGCCAAGATGGTATATAGATACTTGCTCCGAAATTTTACCAAAGGCATGGGGCCGGTCGGCCATTGTCCGAGCTGGACGGGGCGCTCGGCTACGAATTGAGGAAATCCCTCATTCGCTTGGTGTGCGTGAAACGTCCCGCTTGTTCGCCCAAACTGATTTTTACGAGGATGGTGCCGGAGTCATACTCCGGCCACAGGGCGAAAGGCGTGCTGCCACGGTCTCCTGCGCTGGTGCGAACAAGGGTTTGCAGCTGGGCTGCAGATTTGCCGGGAAGGCTGGTTTATAGTGTCGACAATTAAGTCTATCGGCTCCGGGCATTGGTGGACGGGAGGGCACATGAATACGAAGAGGTTTGATTTGTACGCCGCTCCAAAATGATGGGAGGGCGAAACTTTGTCGACCCGGCTCTCCACATTCGCTCTCGGCTGAGTTAGGCTCATGGAAAACGAGCCGTCCACATATCTGCCCGGGTAATTCACCGGAGGTGGTGGGGATTGCCCACGTTGTACCTTCTTCGTCCGGGCCTTTGACTTTTTCTCCGGCGGAGGATCGCCTTTGAAAACTCCGGCCGCGGCAAATCCCACGGTTCGTTGCTTCCGTTGGGCTGCGGCCGACACGGGGCATTTTTCCCTTGTCCATCTCTCCGAGTCGGCAATAATGACGAGGTTCGAGTCATGCTGCAACAAATTTCGCTATCGGAGGAATAATTAGCACTGTCAGAGGAATAATCTCTGCAATCCGGAATGTTGGCATGATTCGACCCCCTTTTCTAGATAAAAACAGCGTCATTAATGCAACGCGGGAGGGGTAGGTCGGCTGAGTTAAAACCCTTGGTGGCCGCGCGGGAGAACGTTTAGGAAAAGACGCGCCCCGGCGGCCGTGCCTTGCTTTTTTAGTTGCGTTTTCGCTTGAAAAACGCGCAATCATTAACTCAGCGTTGGGGGCTGCACCATGGCTGACGTTGCTGCCACCACTTGGGCACACTGATCAAGACAAAACCTTCGGTGCGGAAACCCACATTAAAACAAGTGCAAACGCGCCTTGGGCCCGGCTTGGGGTTTTTGAATTTTTTTTATTATTCTTTAAACCGCGTCCCAATACTGGCCCGGAAAACTAGGCGCAGCCGGGCTTCGCCCGAAGTTGGGCACGGCCCGACCTCGCCGGCGAAGTCGGACTTGGCCCGAATTTCGGGCGAAGTACGAACTTCGCGCGAAGCGCGTGCTTGAATTGTTCTACCTCTGTTTTTAGCTGCGCCCAAGGTTTGGGCGCGATCTGGGTCTTTGCCGCCTTTGATCTTTAGATGGACTTCGCACGGGCGCTGGGCGCTTTGTTCGGACTTCGGCCGAAGCTTGATGCGAAGTGCGAACTTCGCGCGAAGTTCGCACTTCGCCCAAGCGTTGAGCGCAGCGCGCACTTCGCACGGGCGCTTGGCGAAGTCGGACTTCGGTGCGAAGTTCGCACTTCGCACAAACTTTGCGCGCAGTGCGTGCTTCGCACGAAGGGTTGCGCAGTGCGGACTTTAGTCTGCTTCAGCTTTTCTCGGACAAACTTCGCAATTCGGCTGGGCCGAAGTCAGGCTCACTGCGAAGTCGGACTTCGGTCAACACTTAGTCGATTTTTGCTCTTTTTCTCCTTTCTTTTTCTGCATAGCCGAACTTCGCCCCTCCTGCGGGGCAACGACAGACTTCGTTGCGAAGTCTGTCTTTCTCTCCCATGCCGCATTTAAGCTCAAAGAAGGAAAAATAAACTGAATGCTAAAGCGGAAACTATACATGCGGGGAAAAATAAAAACACAAGGCAAAATTTTTACGGGGAAGGGCCACTCGGGCACCTTCAACGGCGATAAAGCTTCAAGTGGAACCCGTTGACGGGGATGGGGAGGAGGTGACCCTCCATATCCGAAAGTATGTAGGCATTGAGCCGATTCACCGGGCAATCGATAAGGGCCCTCCCGAGAGAGCGTCAAATTTTCCGTGATTACCCGGTTTTGCCTTGTATGAGTCCCACTTCAACACCAGGTCCCCGACTTCGAAAACTCGGGCAGTGGTGCCTTTGGCAAACCAGCCTTTAGTGGCTGCAATGTGATCGGCGAAGGCCTGGTATGCACTTTCTCTGTCTTCTTCCAAGCTGCGGGAGTTGGCACAACTTTGTCGTCTACCGGGTCTCCGCTGCTCCTGTCTTCGTCAATCATCCACGGGGCGGGGATTTCAATGTGTGATGGCATAACGGCTTGCTTGCCATAGACGAGCGCATAGGGGGACGTCTTGAGGGATTTCTTGAACGCAACTCCGTCCGCCCATAGCGCCGGTTCGGGAGCAAGTGCCAAGTCCGCTTATTTTTTTCAATGGTCCTCCGGAGAATTTTCGGGAGGTTCTTGTTAGTAGACTCGGCAAGGCCATTCCCCTGCGGGTAGTAATTAGAAGACATCTTGTGATAGATGCCAAGGCCGGCTGGTGTACTCCGTGAGTACGGCGCCTACAAATCCCGGACCGTTATGCTGTCACAATCGACTACGGAACCCCGAAGCGGGTAATCGGGCTCTCAATGAACACGATGACCGTTTCTTGGTCGGCGTTCTTGGTCGGGATCGCCTCCGTCCACCGTGTGAAATAGTCGATGGTTGTGAGAATAAACTTGTGGCCGGCGGAGGAGTTAGGAGAAATCACCCCAATGAAGTCCGAGACCCCATTCTTTGGAACGGAGCTTCGGCTTGAATCGGTTGAAGGGGCGGGGGTGCTTTTACGTTTCGGCCGGCATACCTACGGCATTGATCACATTTGGCGCGAGACCGCATACGCGTCTGCGAACAGAGTGGGCCAATAGTATCCAGCCCTTATTATTTTTAAGGCCGTTGGCCTTGAAGAATGGTGACCCCCAGGCATCCCGGAATGAAAATCTCCGAGGATCCTAGGCTGGTCGGATTTTATGGCGCTACCGCAACAGGATGCCGTCAATATTTTTGAAGTAAAGCCCCTCGGGGCGAAGAGTGTACCTTAATGCACCTAACCGAAATCTCCTTCGTTGTGAGGCGTTCGGGTGATCGGGACATCTTCCGGTGCAGAAGTATCTCACCAGTTCATCTGTCCAATCACTCCCCTCCGGATAAGGAGTTGGCTAGGTAGACGCGTGTCGCTGTGTCCTCCCACTTACGAGGCGGAGATGCCGGCTACGAGCGCTTCGGGCCAATTCTCGACACAAGGCTCGGCCTACGATAAGCTTGGTGGGCCGTGCTTCGATGTCAAACTCCTGGATCTTGGCAATCCATCCCGCTCTCTTGTGACCCGGTTCCCCTTGCAAGATGAAGCTGCGAACATCGGGGTGAATCACAAAGACGAGTGGTCTTACTGCGGGAGACAAAGTGCACGAGCTTTCGAAGGGACTTCATGACCGCATGGACATGCCGCTCTATAAAATTGTACTTCTCTTCGTGTGGCGAGAATCACTTGGCTTAGGAACGCAATGGGGCGCTCCTCACCGTCGTCTCCCTTACGAGTCGGGGCTGCGGCGTAACTTTCGGGTTCTCCCCACTTGCATACGGGATGAAGTCCTTGGAGTAGTCCGGGTTTGTCAACACCGGAGCTTGCGCAATTCGAGCCTTGATTTCCTCGAAAGCTTGCTCTCTCTCATCAATCCATTCGTAAGGTGTATCTTTCTTCAACGGTTCGGCCATAGGCTTGATCACTGTGCGAAATCCGGAATGAACTTCCGCACGAAGTTAATCTGACCGAAGAAGGACTGCAGACCTTTTTTATCAGTGGGGGCTGGCAAGCGAACGAGGGCTTCTGCTCTGTCAGGGTCAATGGCGAGGCCTTCCTCGGAGATGACATGTCCCAGCGGCTTTCCTTCCTTTACCGCGAAGACGGACTTCTTCGGGTTTATAGAGATGCCGAATTCTCGACAACTTTCAAATATACGCCGCGGGTGCGAAACATGATCTTCTCGTCGGTGAGAGAAAACGGTCATGTCATCAAGATAGATGACAATAATCTTGTTGAGCGGCTCTCGGAAGGCCGGGTCCATGGCCCTTTGGAACGTGGCACCGGCATTGGATAAGCCAAACGGCATGCGGCGATAGGCGAACGTCCCCCACTTCGTGGTAAACGCCGTCTTATCCTTGGTCTTCGTCTTTGACCCAAATACGGTTGTGGCCGGAAAATCCATCTAAAAGTGAAAATCTGCGGGCTCCGGCAACGATATGCAAAATTTGGTCGATTTGGGGAAGCGGATAGTGGTCCCGGAGGGAAGCTTGATTTAGGTTTACGAAGTCGACACGAGAGACGTATGTCGCCATTCTTTTTCCTCACGGGCACCAGATTCGCGACCCGGGATGAATGTTTGATGGGGTAGATGATCTTGGCCTCCGGCATCTTCAAGAGCTCGGTCTTCATCATGGCCTCAACCTTTGGATTTACGGCCCTTTGCTTTTGTCGGAACGGCTTGGCGCCATCCTCTAGCTCGATGGTATCTTTGGATGACGGATCTGTCATACCCCCTCAAATCTTCGTAGCACCGAGGCCACGATGTCGGGGAACTCCTGGCACGGTGATCTAATCTGCACCGGCTCCTCAGACGTGCGGTGCTGTTCCGACCTTGATGGTTTTACCGAGGTTCGAGCTCCGAGTCGGCATCTTGCCTCGGGTCTACTTTGATCTGTGGGATATTGCTCTGTCATTTCGATCAAAGAGACTTTCTAATGTAATCGGTCCTTTTGGGACGTGATTATTCCGTAGCTTGTATCAACCCCTCATATTGCTCGTCATCGGGGTCTCTACCTTCGATTACACACACTTCGTTAACCGGGGAATGTGACGATCTCCTCGTCACGGCTGAATACTCGCCGGAAGGTATCCCTATCGAGCACGAAGGCACTGTAAATGGTGCGGACCGGCTTCGGTTTACGGACGACGTCTTCGAGCGGAACGTGCATGGCTCCAACCAGACGCCAGAATATCCGCGTGCTTGTTTCTCTCACGCGATATTGCCTTAACGTTCAATGAGTCAAACGATTCCATCAGGTCCCAGACCCGATTGCGGTACGCTCTAAGATAGTGATGCTTAGACGCGCATTTATTCGTAACTTGATGACACACTAACTATGAATCTCCGAAAATTTGGAGATGCTTGATTCCTAGCCTTTCCGCCTTTTGCGAGACCCAAGCACGGGGCTTCGTATTCCGCCGGATTGTTAGTACGGCTCCGAGGCCGGCTGTAGGCATAGTCCCTCACGGACTCCGGTTGGAGAAACCAGGAGGACCCCTGCACCGGCGCCATTCTTGCAACGGGCGCCGTCAAAGAAAAGCTTCCACAGCTCTTCGGGTGCGGGTCCTACTTCCTTCGCAACGGACACGTCAAGCTCCTCGGGCTGCTTAATGGAATAACAGCCCTGTTCTGTCCCGATTACGGCATTAAAATCCCGCAACGAGAACTCGTCTTCTAGGCTGTAGCACTTCGAGAGCTTGCTCGGTCGGTTCTCTTGTCACCGGTTCTTCTTCGACAAGCTGGACCATGCGGTCCATCTCTCCGCCGGGTATCTTGTCTACTAGAAAAGGGGAAGGCTTCTCATTGAAAATTTTCGGTCTCCTTCCTTTGAAGGGCACTTCCATGTGCGAGTAGTCTAGAGACGGTACCCGCCCAACCCGCGGTGAACTCCCGAGAGAGACACATGCCGAAGTAAGGCTCCGAGTCAACAATCACGACCTCTTGGATGACCACAATGTCGAGAGCTTTGTGCGGCCGGATAGGGATGTCCTTTATGACACCAAGCTTGTCTTGACGGGGGTGCCGTCTAATTGCGGCACACCTTGGCTGCTCCGTGTGTATTCCATCCCGATCTCATCGCGAGACGGCCTTCGGCATCACGGTCGAGGAAGCACCGAGAATCCACCATGCGGTTGTGAACTATGTGCCCTTGCATCCGCAAAGACAGGATAAAAGGGTGGCGGTCTGTTCTTCCCGGTGGCGGAGGCTGTCAAAGGTTGAACCGGGACAGCGAGTGCATCCGCTTGCCGTTCTTCATGTTTTTCGGTGATTCTTGCGACGGATCTACGGCACTGGAAGCGAGAAGGGCATCGTACATGCTGATTACGCGGGAGTCTTCTTTAACTCGTCTACAATCTTCGTAGCCCGAGGTACTAGCTCCTTCTCTTTGGTTTAGCCGGTTCATACTTGGTCCGATGCTTGTTGGGTGGCCTCAACTCGCTGTCTCTTGGTCGGAGACGGGTACTTCGACTTCTCCTGGGCTTGTTCTTTGGTTTCGGTTGGGGGCTGAAGTACGGGAAGCTTAGCGGGAGTTGGGGCCTTTCTTTGGAGGCTTAGGCTGGAGCAGCGGCGGCCTTTGCTAGAGAAGGTTTAGCGGGAGCTTTATCTTTGGATGCCTTCTCCTGGGCTGTGTAAGGCCACAGCCGCTTGTACGGTGGCAGCCCATTGGGCTGCGGTTTTTCTCTTCTCGCATATACCTGCAAAGGTTTAGCCGCGTCCGCAGCTTTCTTTTCTTCCTTGGCGGGCGTCCATGGGTTCTCTTACGGCGGGGGCAAAATTGGCCTCGCCGTCCAAGATCATGTACGGCTCATCATCTTCTATAGTCTTTGCCGGCCAAGGTGCGGATGTAGTCTTTGGTGCAAAGTGCAATCTTCCTCCGAATGCGGGTCATTGCACGTAGTGCACCGGTTGACTCGGTCGGGGAGGACCGGGTGGGTCATCTATAGCAGCATTTCTCGGAGGCGGACGCCTCTGCGGTTGGTTTTCTGGGGCTTTATCTTTTGTCAGCGCCGGTGGCGCATACGGCCTTCTAGGAGCAAAGTCCATTTGGGCCTGCTTCTTTTTCATAGCTGTCATGTCATTGGACATGGCATGATATCCGGAGGCCAAAGCCCGCACTTCTTGTAGAATCGTGTTACGGATCTTTCTTGTCGGGAGGCGGCAAGCTGTGCCGGTGGAGGCAAAGCGGCCAATGGAGGAGGGTTAGAATAAGACGCATGCTGCGGGGAGCGGGGAAGCGGCTGGAAAATGCGGAGGCGGGAGGAGGCGGATGAGGGTAATGCAGGCGAGGCGGGCCGTATTGAGTTACGACCGGCGCCGGATTCCACTTGCGGTCGGGGCTGCTGCCCTGAAGTAGACGGCACACCACCGGAAGCGAGAAGGATCTTGCGATCTTGGAAAGTCGGGATGAATCGGCTCCTGCACTGCGGACGGAAGCTTTGCCGATGGAGATAATGTCGGCTTCGACTTGCTGGGCGGCTTCGTACGGTGCGGGGAACTCGTCAATTCGGGCGATCTTCGGCGGCGGGGCATATGTACGAGTTGAAAGACCTCGGATAGTAGTGAGCAGACCATGCCGGTTGAAGGCCGAAGTTCGCGAGGTACCCGTTTCCGGGATCTCGCAAACCTAATGTTAAAATCGGACACCTCCTCTTGAGGATGCCTCCGGATTGCTTGGAACTGATGCGGTAGAGAGGTAGGATCAGCAGACTCGTTGCATCCTTTTACGAGCCTCCTGGCTAGGCTGGGGCCACCCAGTGATGGATCCCTCCGGCAGCGATCTCCACCAGTAGAGAAGCTTTCCCCTCAGGGAAAGGGCCAGCAGACGGGTCTTCACACTTTCATCGGTGATGGTATGCAGTGCGGCCAGGGCAAGGATGTCTTGGATGTGCTCGTACGCCGTCTTACCGTAGCCGTCGTATGTGGGAATAGACTTTAAAGCGGCGGGGGGCACGGCTTGGCGACCGATCGGGGCCAAAGGCCTGTGGGAGTCCACCGCCGGGAAGAGATCATCGTCATTCGGCTGTTGATCGGCCATTTCTTCTTCTTCTCCGCCGTCGGTTGTGTACTCGGTATCGGTACTTTCCGAGGATACGGGATTTTCCTCTTCCTCGGCCTCTTCTACTTCGTACTCGGCTCTTCCGAGCCTCGGCTTCGGCCTCTTCTTGGATCTCGGCCTCGGCTTCGTCGAAGCGAGCTCGCGGATCGGCCCGGCTGGGTATCTCGCCTCGGCGTGGATGTCTAGTTCGTAGAACTCGGGCGGGCTTCTCGGATTTCTTGTTCGCCACCTTCTCGTGTGCATGAAGGTGACCGGACCGGTCTTCTAGACTCGAGAGGATTTGTTCGTGCGAGTCGCCGGGTGTTCGATTTGGAACAGCAATGAAGCGAACACCGGTGCTTCGATTCCGTCGGGGGTGAGAAACTTCCTTGTCTCACCAAGAGCTCGGGAGCTGTCGGCGCCGGTGGAGGCGATCGAGAAAATCTCTCGTCAGATGTGGGACCCGTGTTCCGCCGAGCGGGTCAGAAGAACTGTTGCGCTAGGTGGAAACTAGATGGGTACTCTTTCTTTAAATCGTGGGACAAGCGTCCCACCGGTCGTGCCAGAGAAACTGTTGGTTACGGATCTGCCATGAGGAAAGGATTTTTGGTTAATGCGCCCAGATTCGCCCACCAGCATGAAAGGCCGGAAGGAAGAGATGCCTTCGAGCCAATCTCCGGAGAAGGCCGGCTCCTTTTGGGGGGGCTTGATTTAAGCTAAAGGGAACAGGAAAGAAATAAAGGAACGGAAAGAGACAAATGTACAGAAAGAGATACAAATATGTCCAAAGGTTGGTGGGGGGGAACTAACAGTACGGGAACACACCAATCACCGCTACTTCGCATACAAACACGAGCATGACAAGGAGCGCAAAACCTAGGCGTACTTCCGATACACCGGCGGCGTATGCACGGCTTCAATAGCTCCCTAGCAAACATTCCCTACAAGGAACTAACGGCGAGGGGATCGTATCAATCACCGGATACGTACAGCGACGGGGGTAGAAAGTAAACCTAGAGATGTCAGAGCCGGGTATATGTGTTAGGTAGAGAGTTTAACCGCACGGCTTCAATGGCTCCCTAGCAAACATTCCCTACAAGGAACTAACGGCGAGGGGATCGCATCAATCACCGGATACGGGCCAGCAACGTCACACACAACCGATGGAACTGCTACCAAATTTATAATGAATGCTTTAAATAATGAAGTACGAGAAGGTGCTTTAAGCAAGCAATGCTAGAGGAACCCGATCGCCAAATGCCAAAGTGAATTAACGAGCGGCGACACGGGTGGGCCTAAGGCATATAATGAAAGACGGCATAAAAGAATAAAGACGGTAGAAACGAGAACCAGGCATACGGATTGTATTCATAAGCGGAAGCACGGTTACAATAAGCACGGTAGTTCCCTAACAAACATTCCCCTTCCACCCTTTACAATGAATTTCAGATGGGCTTTTATAGCCCGAGTCCCACCGATTACATTAATGGGCACGAGTCCCGATCAAACATGAGGCTGACGAAGCGGCGAAAGAGCTGCAAATGCTGACCTTTTGTCGGGTCGGGCTGTACCACGCAGCATGGTCTTCTGGAAGGCTGGACGGCTACGTGGCGGAGTCTTTGGGTAAATCTTCAAGTCGGCGAGGCTTGCTAGTAGGCTGGAGCGGGTGAAACCTCGGATCAGCTTTGAATGAGGCTATTAACGCGGGCGGTGCGGGCAGCCCATGCTTATCCCTTTTGGTCGGCGGTCTTGGTTCAAATCCCGAAGGCTGGACACTTGTCCGATGATGGGTTATCTTTGTGTGACACATGCACGCCTTAGAGGGCGGTCTATCCATCTTTGCTTGGGATCGGGGCTCCTTGGGATGCGTGCAGAAATCGGTGCAGTCGGGGAAGGCCTTCAAGCCTTGGTCAAATTCCGGGTTTGTTCCCCTACTGTACACCTGTCAAGGGCGCATTCCCGCTCCGTTGAGAAGTCGAACTGCGCACAGGCGAACACTGGTGTCTGCCGCCATATGGACCTGCTCCGGCATTTTACCTTTTTTCTGCATTGACCTGCCAGTCTGCCAGTGCAAGGTGCGCCCAGAAAGTGGGGCGGAGTCGGACTTCGCACCAAAACTGGGCGAAGTGCGAACTTCGCACCAAAACTGGGCGAAGTGCGCACTTCGCACCAAAACTGGGCGAAGTGCGAACTTCGCACCCAGACTTAGCCAATTTCAGATAGACCTGCTTGGAAAGCTGGAAAATCAACTGGGGAACTCCAAGGAAAAAGGGGGAGAGAAAGAGAATGGGAAAGAAAAGGAAAGGGAGAGAAGGGAGAAAAACGGAAGGAGGAAAAGAAGAGCAGAACTGTTACAAAACAATATTGAAGACATTGCACCCCGTGCAAAATGTGACAACAGGACCTATTAGCCCTCCAAGTGAATTCAATGAGTACATCTTGGTGTGCATGGATTATGTCACCAAGTTGGCAGAAGTGAAGGCATTACAACATGCACAAAAAGAGAAAGTTTCTGATTTCTTGTATGGCAATATATTTCAGCGATTTGGAGCACCAAGAGAGCTTGTATCAGATCAGAGACCACAATTCATGTCTGATGTAATAGCTGCCTTCGTGTAAAAATATCAAGTGAACCACAGGAAATCTTCACCATACCATCCTCAGTCCAATGGTTAGGTGGAAGCTTAGTTACCAAGTTCAAGTTCGTATTCGAGTTCGACACTCTTGAAGTTCGAAATAAATTCGACATGTTCAAAAATTCGGAATAAAATTCGACATATTATAAATGTACATAAATATAAGACAAGATGAAGTCGGAGCCCTATTTTTTCACATGTTTTTTGCCAATTTTTTTCCCTGCCGAATTTAAGGTTTGTTCGTCGAATTTATGCGCCAGTTACGCTGCTGAATGCGAATGTGAACATACTCCTTCGACGTTTCACAGGTTGCGGATTCACTTCCGTCTTCAATTCCCGCCTCCTTGAATGGGTCTAAAATCAACATAATACAAACATGTAAGGAATTCACTCGCTTTAGCTAATTCTCCGAAAGCATGTTAACATATTAAATGAAGGAAAATAATGCAATATACAAATCAAAATTTGACAAGCATAGTGGCTAATCTTATATTTATTTACTGACCGAACGCGGTAGGAATGTTAATATCCAAATCAGACATTTTTTCCGACATTCTACAAAACGTAAATGCAACCGAAGAGGAGAGGATTTAAAAATACGTCAAAAGAGATGGAAAAATTAATGTTGTGTAGTGCTTGCAGCCATTTATATAGCTTCGGATGGAGATGAAGTCGCAGACATTTTTTCACGTGTTTTCTGCCAATTTGTTTTCCCTGCCCGAATTTAAGGTTTGTTCGTCGAATTTATGAGCCAGGGTTTTAAATACGACGAATTTCAAATTTTATCTGAAAAATTCGACGAATTTGGTAACTAAGGGTGGAAGTTACCAATAGAGAGCTCGAGAATATCTTGACAAAGACAGTTGCTTCACATAGGGCAGATTGGGTGCATAGGCTTAAGGAGGCAATATGGGCCTATAACACTACTTGGAAATCAACAACAAGACTCACACCATATGAAATGGTCTATGGGAAGACAACTATCATGCCAACTGAGTTTGAGATTCAGACCGTATGCACTGCCTTACAGGTTGGAATTGACCTCTATGCTGCTCAACAAGAACAGCTCCTACAACTAAATGCATTGAACGAATTCGTCGTGATGCCCTTCAACACAGAGCTATTGCAAGCACAGCGGAATAAATGGCATGATAAATATATCATTCCAATGACTTTTCAAACAGGTGATTAGACCTTACTTTATGACTCCAAGTTTCAAGATTTTAAAGGAAAATTGCGTACACAATGGTTAGGCCCCTATGAGATTGAAGCAATCTATGGTAATGGTACCGTCAGGTTAAAAACCATTGATAACTCCTCTTGTGGCTTGCTTGTCAATGCCCATCGATTGAAGTTGTACCGCAAACCTTTATTCAAATTAGATTTCATCAAGCAAGTGATTCAGCACGCAGAACTGCAGTCTTCTGCCAGTGCTTGATATGTTTCCTTCAACAAGCATAAAAAAATAATAAATTTCTATGGTGAAAACCTTAATAGTGTTAGAATTATTCACTATAGAGTTGTCATTGATGTCAAAGGCTGACTTGGTTGCTCGCAAACGGTGGCGTGCTTGGGCGAATTATTCAAGGCAGATATATATTTTTTTCCAAGGGTGATTTAATTATAGGTTTGCTTATAAGTTTGGGCGATATCAAAGGGTTTACTTGTTTTTAAAACATTTAAATATTTAAACCCACCAATGAGGAATCAAAGGGTTTACTTGATTTAAAAACATTTAAATATTTAAACCCACCCATAAGGAATCAAAGGGTTTACTTGATTTTAAAACATTTAAATATTTAAACCCACCCATAAGGAATCAAAGGGTTTACTTGATTTAAAAACATTTAAATATTTAAACCCACCCATAAGGAATCAAAGGTTTTACTTGATTTTAAAACATTTAAACATTTAAACCCACCCATGAGGGGTGCACAACCAAAGTTTGACATATTTAAATTAAAGATTTAAATATTAATATTTAAATATTAAATTAAAACGTTGGAGTTTGAAACAAAAGGTCTCTTTGGAATTTAAAATTCAAAAAGGTGTCTCTTGAGTGGGCCGACCTCTTGGGCGCCAAAAGCAAGAAGGTGAAAGGTTTGCATTTGAAGAGTTGCATCCTCCTCTATAAATACAAAGCCGGAGTTCATTTCTAAAAAGGGGATTTCATTGAATGTATTCGATATACATGAGCAGAGTAAAAGGAAGGTATAGCAGGAATTATAATATCTTGATGAGCAGAGATTAGAGTGCAGATCCAAGAAGACCTTGTGACAGAATTATGTGCAGTCCTGTATGCCATTAAAGGCCGAAATTGTGAACAGTCCTGTATGCCATTAAAGGCCGAAATTGTAAGCAGAAGTTGATGCCATTAATGATCAGATTTTGGAGCAGACCTGAGCGAAGTTTTTGATCAGATTTGTGAGCAGAAGATGATGCCATTAATGATCAGATTTTGGAGCAGACCTGAGCGAAGTTTTTGATCAGATTTGTGAGCAGAAGATGATGCCATTAATGATCAGATTTTGGAGCAGACCTGAGCGAAGTTTTTGATCAGATTTGTGAGCAGAAGTTGATGCCTTTAATGATCAGATTTTTGGAGCAGACCTGAGCGAGGTTTTTGATCAGCAGACCTGTACAAGTTTTTGATCAGATCTGTGAGTAGTTTTGCAGCAGACCTGTGTAATTTTGTTGATCAGTTTTGTATGAAGTGTTTAAGCAGTTTTATACGGGATTTGTGGAGCAGTCTTGTGGAGTATTTCTCTAAGTTTTTGCATATCTTTATTCGAAGGTTGGTGCCTTCAGATCTGAGGTTGGTGCCTCAAGGAGATTGGTGTCTCCCGTAGGTTGGTGCCTACGTTTTTGTATAAGGGGATTGGTGTCTCCTGTGGGTTGGTGCCTACGAACTCTTTTGAGGTGATAAAAACAATATTTTGCCGCGTTTTTTTCCCGAAAGTGTTTTTCCACGTAAAATCCTTGTCTCTTGTGTGTGCGGTGTTCTGTGCATTGATTCATTATTGCATTCATATTATTGCAGTTATTTTTTTGGAAGGAAAAGTTTTATCTTATACTGTTCACCCCCCCTCTCAATATAAGCGTGTGTTTCTTCAAATAAGCACTATAGGACCAAGGATGAAGATGAAAACCAATTTACTGGCTCTTCACCCTTGCAAGAATAAAATCCATTTGTGAAAACCAGTTTGCTGGCGTAAATGGACAGCCAATTTTCGAAAACCAGCTTGCTGGTGGGAGTTGTTTGCAATAAAAAAAATAATAAAAAAATAAAAATTATAAAAAAACCACATATCAGTTCAAAACTTTTCATGTTAACAGGTGTGCAATTGACTATGCGTATCTTCCACATGCTTCTCTCCAATGGTGATCCAAGTTACAGTCAAAGCATATTTATTCAGGTACCTTTTCATGTCTTCCATTTTCTTTTTAGATGTAAGTATTTCATATTTGTCAACTCTGTTAAATTTGTCCATTAAATTATTCCACATTTCCCTGTGCCATCAGTTTTAGTTTCTTTTCCACAAGGATGTGGAAAATTCTCCAGTTGGGGGGAGGGGGATCATTCATGAAGCTTCTTTTCAAACTTTGTTTGTGAAGCCGAAGAGATAATGTAGAACACTTTTTGCAGTATGGTGGGTTTAAGCAAGAAGATTTCATGGTCAAAGGTAGTTGACGGAGTCATCAGACAACTTTATTGTCATGTAAGTCCTTGTCTTGAACTTGCCATCACAACTATTTGTTGTCATGTGACTCCTTGCTATCACGTAATTGTTCGCCGACATGTGATTCTTTGATGTCATGTAACTCTCTACCATCACGTAACTCCTCGTGGTCATGTAACTCTCTATCGTCTAATTCCTCTTTGTCACGTAGCTCTTTGCCATCACATAACTCCTCGTTGTCACATAATTCCTTGCCATTATGCAACTCTTTGCACACGAACCCTTCCACATCTCTTCCATGCATGTCCGCTTGCACGTTTGGTTGTGCATCCACTTGCACGTTTGCTTCATGCATCGATCCTTAGTCAACGTCAACAAATAAGTTTGCATCTTCTTCTATTGTGACCTCCACTCTACCCTCTCCCTGAGGGAAATTACTTCGTTCGTCAGATGCATTGTAATCATCCCATTGTTGTTGTTGTGTATTCCCAAATGATTTGCTCGTCACAACTCCATGTCACCAAACTCGAGCCAACTTCGAACAGGCAATGACGCCAACATGTAGAAAGGAAATACAATACATTGCAATACAATTCCCTTACCTCTTAGGTAAACAAAATATTCGATGGGAATAACTTACAAATATAATTGGAATCACGGTGCACACATGTATCCTACACAACAACTATCTGCAATACACCATACTTCAACGAAGCATCACCAACACACTTTGGACAACAACATGCACATGCACACATCCCCCCTTAAATACAAACAAATAAATGGATGATAGATTCCCTATTTGGAAAATGTAAGGGGTCTACTTATACTACTCTTGGGAAAGGGGAGGTAGTTGCCAACTTTTGTAACTTCTTCATACTTAACCCTAACTACCCTTACCTAACATCCAAAGTACTTGATATTTAAATTACCTGACATCCGAATTTTATGACATTTTAATTACATGTATGCTAATAATGTCTAATAATCATTTTGTTAAACACTTAGCGTACAAACTGCAAAATGACAAAACTTCTTTTATTGATTATGCAAACATGTCAATTCGCCTGCCTACAAAGTTATTCAGGTCTGGATTTTGGCCACTCCTCACATACCCAGGAGTTGCAGACGGATGCACCTTACCAATTTCATATTTTCTTCTATTGGTTCCTTGGCCATGGATGCTACGAGAGTCTTGACAGGTGGGACTCTATGTCCACCCAATATTATCTAACTAGGCACCCTTAGTCCTGGTTATTCTCCTGGAAGCAATCATTAGATCATGTGTTGGGACTTCGGGATTGTTGGTCATGATGATAAGTCTATTTCTACTTTACATACCACTATAGGTTAGGGAGGGTTCTTAGATTCACTTTAGCTTTCTTTTTTACATTGACTGTTGGCTCTCTCTTCTCTAGATCATTACTTTTTATCATGTTAGGGTTTTGTTGTCACATTTTGCACGGGGTGCAATGTTTTCAATTTTTGTAAGAGAGCTGCTCTTCCTTCTCCCCCCTTTCTCTCTCTTCCCTACATTCTCATTCTTCTCAAAATTGACAGCAGTTGCCCTGAAAAATGGCTAAGTGTCGGGGCATCTTTGAGGTGTTCGGGTTTTTCGGGCCATAAACGGGGCGATAAAATGGACAAAATGAGCCCTGGATATTTTATTATTGCAGATCTTCTCGCAAGCTTTCCAACGATATATTATAATAGGCGATCGGGTCGGCGGATCAAAAGTTATGGCCCGGGAAGCTGAACCGAGAAACCCGGTTTTTGTGCGAAGTGCGCACTCCCGATTTGGTGCGAAGTTCGCACTTCGCCCAGTTTTGGTGCGAAGTGCGCACTTCGCCCAGTTTTGGTGCGAAGTCCGACTTCGCCCCTCTTTCTGGCGCACCTTGTAACTGGCAGGTTGACAAAGAAGAATGATAACTGCCGGAGCAGGTCCGTACAGCGGCAGACACCAGTGTTCACTGTGCGCGGCCCGACTTTTCAGCGAGCCGGAATGCGCCCTTGACGGGTGTACGGTAGGGGAACAAACCCGGAATTTGACCAAGGCGTGAAGGCCTTCCCAACTGCATTGTTTTCTGCCCACGCATCCCAAGGAGCTCCGATCCCAAGCGAAGATAGATAGAGCGCCCTTCAAGGCGGACATGTGTCACATGACATAACCCATCATACGACAAGTGTCCAGCTTCGGGATTTGAACCAAGACTGCCGACCAAAAGGGATAAGTATGGGCTGCACCGCCTGTGTCAGCTGCCTCATTTAAGACTGACGTGAGTTTCCACCTGCCTCAGCTACCCACATTCCTGTCAATTTAAAGTTCTACCCAACGCGCTGCCACGTGGCTGTTCAACCTTCAGGGAGACCATGCCGAGGGTACAGTCCAGCCTGACAGAGGTCAGCATCAGCAGTTCCGCGGCTGCTTTTGTCGACTAATGTTTGGTCGGGACGTTGTGCCCATTAATGTAACGGGGGAACTTTGGGCTATAAATAGCCACCACGTTTTCATTGTAAAGTGGTGGAAGGGGAATGTTTGTTAGGGAACTACCGTGCTTACTGTAACCGTGCTTCCGCTTATGAATACAATCTGTATGCACTGGTTACATTCTACTATCTTTATTCTTTTATCTTTGTCTTTCATTATATGCCTTAGGCCCACTTGTGTCGTTGCTCGTTAATTCACTTTGGCATTTGGCGATCGGGTTCCTCTAGCATTGCTTGCTTAAAGCACCTTCCGTACTTCATTATTTAAAGCATTCATTATAAATTTGGTAGCAGTTCCATCGGTTGTGTGTGACGTTCTTGGCCCGTATCCAGTGATTGATGCGATCCCCTGTTGTTAGTTCCTTGTAGGGAATGTTTGCTAGGGAGCCATTGAAGCTGTGCGGTTAAACTCTCTACCTAACACATATACCTGGCTCTGACATCTCTAGGTTTACTTTCTACCCCTGTCAGTGTACGTATCTGGTGATTGATACGATCCCCAGCTGTTAGTTCCTTGTAGGGAATGTTTGCTAGGGAGCTATTGAAGCTGTGCATACGCTGCTGGTGTATCGGAAGTACGCCTAGGTTTTGCAGTTCCTTGTCATGCTCTGTGTTTGTATGCAGTAAGTAGCGGTGATTGGTGTGTTCCCGTACTGTTAGTTCCCCCCACCAACCTTTGGACATATTTGTAATCTCTTTCTGTACATTTGTCTCTTTCAGTTCATTTATTTCTTTCCTGTTCCCTTTAGCTTAAATCAGCCACCCCCCCAAAAGGAGCCGGCCTTCTCCGGAGATCGGCCCGGAAGGCATCTCTTCCTTCCGGCCTTTCAATGTTGGTTCGCGGGTCCAGGGCGCAATAGCGACAAATCCTTTCCTCGTGGCGGATTCGTGACCAACAGTTTTTGGCACGCCGGTGGGACCCTTTGTCTCGCATTTGGAAGATCTCAAGCTCGTCCTCATTCGGGCTGACAGTTTCTTTCCGAATGCTCGGTGGGACAAGGAGGTTTCTCACCCCCAAACAGAATTGAAGCACTGGTGCTCGCTTCATTGCTGTTCAAAATCAGAGCACCTGGCGACTCTGCACGTTCATATTCTCTGAGTCCGAAAGACCGGTCCTAACGCCTTCGTTCAAGCAAGAAGGTGGCGAGCGAGGAACCCGGAAACCAGCCTGACTTTGCGAAATTGATACCAACGCTCCAGGAGAGCGCGTCAGGCCGGCTGATTACCAAGCTCGCATAGACGAATCAGTGAGGTGAGACGATCAGTCTCCATATTTTAAGGAAGCCCGAGTTGGTGAATCTTTGGCTTGCCTTCATCTGGCAAAATCACCTGGCGACTCCGACTGAGCTGAAGATCCAGATTTCTTGATCGCGGCGCCCCTTTTTTAAGCTGATAAAAGACACCCGGAGGAATCAAGGTTTGGTGAGCAGCCTTGACCTCACAAGCGGAGAAATGAATGTTCACCTACAGTCTCCACCGTGGTGGTATTGGCTCCAACCATCACCGCAACCGGTACCCGAAGAGGGCTCCCGTCTGAAAAATCTCCTTGCCACATTGTTCATCAATTGTACGAGTACCGGCATGAATGACAATCTGCCACGTTGCACCATGTTCGCGACTTGGCAAGCTTTGGGAGGCCAGCCGGACTTCAAAGATCATTTGAAGTACAACCAGATCTGGTCCGGGCACTGCAGGTTTACCGGATAGGCAACCGAAGCTAGATTTGTGTCAGCGGCATGCCAGTAATGCCGCAAAATTGTGTAAATAATCCGGCTATTATTCCAAGTTTTAGTTGTTTCCCTTTTTCAGTCTGTGCAGTGTTTTCTTTTTAAGTGTTCCGAGGAGGCAGTTGCCGGAGGTGGATCTGAAGAGCAGTTGCAGCGTGGGTGACTCTGTTGCCCAATGGATGAAGGCATGGATTCTTTGCGCCGAGGCGAGCTCGACACCCGCGAGCCGCCGAAATGTTGTCACATTTTGCACGGGGTGCAATGTTTTCAATTTTTGTAAGAGAGCTGCTCTTCCTTCTCCCCCCTTTCTCTCTCTTCCCTACATTCTCATTCTTCTCAAAATTGATGACACTTGCCACTGAAAAATGGCTAAGTGTCGGGGCATCTTTGAGGTGTTCGGGTTTTGCGGGCCATAAACGGGGCGATAAAATGGACAAAATGAGCCCTGGATATTTTATTATTGCGAGATCTTCTCGCAAGCTTTCCAACGATATATTATAATAGGCGATCGGGTCGGCGGATCAAAAGTTATGGCCCGGGAAGGCGAACCGGGAAACCCAGTTTTTGTGCGAAGTGCGCACTTCGCCCAGTTTTGGTGCGAAGTTCGCACTTCGCCCAGTTTTGGTGCGAAGTGCGCACTTCGCCCAGTTTTGGTGCGAAGTCCGACTTCGCCCCTCTTTCTGGCGCACCTTGTAACTGGCAGGGTGACAAAGAAGAATGATAAGCTGCCGGAGCGGAGTCCGTACGGCGCGGACACCGGTGTTCACTCGTGCGCAGCCCGACTTTTCAGCCGAGCCGGAATGCGCCCTTGACGGGTGTACGGTAGGGGAACAAACCCGGAATTTGACCAAGGCGTGAAGGCCTTCCCAACTGCACTATTTTCTGCCCACGCATCCCAAGGAGCTCCGATCCCAAGCGAAGATAGATAGAGCGCCCTTCAAGGCGGACATGTGTCACCTGACATAACCCATCATACGACAAGTGTCCGGCTCGGGATTTGAACCAAGGCTGCCGACCAAAAGGGATAAGTATGGGCTGCACCGCTTTGTGTCATTGCCTCATTTAAGGCGACGTGAGTTTCCACCGCCTCGGCTACCCACATTCTGTCAATTTAAAGTTCTACCCAACGCTGCCACGTGGGCTGTTCAACCTTCGGGGAGACCATGCCGAGGTGCAGATCCGGCACTGACAGAGGTCGGCATCAGCAGTTCCGCGGCTGCTTTTGTCAGCTAATGTTTGGTCGGGACGTTGTGCCCATTAATGTAACGGGGGGAACTTTGGGCTATAAATACCCACCACGTTTTCATTGTAAAGTGGTGGAAGGGGAATGTTTGTTAGGGAACTACTGTGCTTTCTGTAACCGTGCTTCTGCTTATGAATACAATCTGTATGCTCGGTTCTGTTCTACTGTCTTTATTCTTTTATGCTGTCTTTCATTATATGCCTTAGGCCCACCTGTGTCGTTGCTCGTTGATTCACTTTGGCATTTGGCGATCAGGTTCCTCTAGCATTGCTTGCTTAAAGCACCTTATGTACTTCATTATTTAAAGCATTCATTATAAATTTGGTAGCAGTTCCATCAGTTGTGTGTGACGTTGCTGGCCCGTATCACGGTGATTGATGCGATCCCTAGCTGTTAGTTCCTTGTAGGGAATGTTTGCTAGGGAGCCATTGAAGCCGTGCGGTTAAACTCTCTACCTAACACATATACACGCTCTGACATCTCTAGGTTTACTTTCTACCCCTGTCAGTGTACGTATCTGGTGATTGATACGATCCTCTGCTGTTAGTTCCTTGTAGGGAATGTTTGCTAGGGAGCTATTGAAGCTGTGCATACGCTGTTGGTGTATCGGAAGTACGCCTAGGTTTTGCAGTTCCTTGTCATGCTCTGTGTTTGTATGCAGTAAGTAGCGGTGATTGGTGTGTTCCCGTACTGTTAGTTCCCCCCCACCAACCTTTGGACATATTTGTAATCTCTTTCCGTACATTTGTCTCTTTCCGTTCATTTATTTCTTTCCTGTTCCCTTTAGCTTAAATCACCCCCCCCAAAAGGAGCCGGCCTTCTCCGGAGATTGGCCCGGAAGGCATCTCTTCCTTCCGGCCTTTCAATGTTGGTTCGCGGGTCCAGGGCGCAATAGCAGCAAATCCTTTCCTCGTGGCGGATTCGTGACCAACAGGTTTGTTCATTTTTTGAGTTCAACACTCAAGGCTGTAACTTAATGTCATATGTTGTTCCACTTTATTGTAAGTCATCCTCGTTTATTTGCTCTAGTTTAGCTTAGCACTGATTGGTTAGTAGTTAATACAGTGCATTGTAACAGCTCTTTTCAGTGAGTCCCATTGACCTGCTTTGGTCATCCCTAGACCTTAATAGAATTATCTATGTCTCAAATAATTCAGTGTCCAAAAAGATGCTGCATGCGGAGGACTGTGCAGCATCTTCTATATGCTATCAATTATCTCTGGTATGTCTGTGTAATTATCCTCTGCATTATTGAATTTTCTCTATTGCTTCCTTACAAAGGTCCATGCTGTTATAAGCAGAACCCATCCAATGGGTGACACCGTCATGCATGCACAGCATTTCAAAAATTAGTTTGTACAGTTTTAAAAGAATTTATATGTTCTCTCCTTAAAAACATTTTGCAAAAAGATTATTATTCTGTTTGACCTTGCACCTTACATATCTTAAGGCCAAGGTTATATGGGTATATGCTTGTGGGGGTATGCAAGGTGCTGGTATAGAGTACCTGGTGCAAATCCCCAACATCAGAGTATGCCAATGTGAGGGTGCAGGCATTGAATTGAACTTGTAACTTTGTATGCAGGGATTGAAAACTGGGATATGCTACACTAAAATTGTAAAGCTGAAACATTAACTTGGGTATGCTGTAATAAAATTGTAAAACTGAAGCAGAAGATCATCTCAAAACTTTGGTTAATAATAAACTGAATTCAAATATGAGAGTTGTGAAGGCATTAAGCATGAGTTAGAAACGTGGAATAGAGTTTTTCAGCAATTAGAAGTGGAGTAAATGGTAAGTTTTCCTTTCTCCCTTCTTTTTCCTTTTATTTTCATCCTTTTTTTATTGTAAGGTTTTACCCTTGTGTGCATGCCTAATTGAGGGCCAATGCACAGCATGTACCCTATGTGCAGCACACTGCACCAGGTATGCCTTGGGCGCAGGAAGGGGTGCATTTCATACCTATATCCTGTTACCTGTTATGGGTTCATACCAAAAATGGGCAAGCACGCTCACCCAGAACACACGAAGGCAGTTTCTCCTCAACCACTAGAAATGCAAATCTTCTGTCACAGCGGTTCAGTAACTAGTTCAATGTGTATTTCCTGTGTAAAGGTGGTTGCTATTATCCAGATGAAGTTTATTTTTTTTCTAAGTTTTTGTTGCATTTTTTGCAAAGCTTTGAAATAGGTCACTGATGCTGGATCTGTCACCCTGTGCTGCTAAATGTAGGGATGGAAAAATGCAAATTTATGCATTGCTTCCACCTGTATTGGTCTTTGTCCCAACCAATTCTTACATCTTTTTCTTTGCAGAGTCAAAATACCTATTACCTTTGTTGATTATTTCCTGCTGAAAGACTTAGTTGAGTTCAAAATAGAAGTGAAAATCTCTGTCTCACTTAAACGCTTGCTCAGGCATTGACATCTAAATTGTTAGCTGGTCCTGCGGAGAGAGTAAACTACATTAAGAACTGTTTTCTCTTTATACAAATTTAGCAGATCATGCAGATAATTGTTTGAACTTATTAAAACTTTTAGTTGCAGATAATGAGGGGAAAGAAATGTTTACTCAAAGCAAGATTATCATAAATGTTGGATATAATTGTTTGAAAGAAAGACAAGCTTATATGTTCAGCTACCAAAAATGTGTTGAGAAATCTAGCCAGCATTGTGGCAGAAATCATTACCTAGGTAGTATATTCCATGATTGCAGGGTAGTAAGACTCTATTTCTAGTTTCAAATAACAAAGAAATCTGCAATGCAGAATGATGAAATTCCTTGTACAGACCTGCAATTCTGGACATAGCCTTAATTAGACTTGCAATTATGTTAGAAAAGTATAATATCTTCACTGAACTGATCATGAAAATTTTTAAGCGATGTCTTCAATTTTCAGGATGATACTTCTAGGTAACGGAAAACGTTTAATAAGGACTTCAACACAATGTGTTTGCAATAGAGGTTTCTGGAATGTGGTTACTTGGACTTCCAGCAAGCTGTCTCATGTACCTCATCACTCTTAATATCTGATCATCTCATGTTCCCCCAATTGCAGGTTTTTGCTGGGGTAAAACCTGATGAGAAGGCTAAGTTTATCTCTAAACTTCATCAGGAGAAGAAAAATGTGGCAATGGTAGGGGATGGCATTAATGATGCTGCAGCCTTGGCTTCTTCAGATGTTGGTATTGCCATGGGAGGTGGTGTTGGAGCTGCCAGTGATGTTGCATCAATAGTCCTTATGGGTGATAAGTTAACACAAGTAAGTTGATTGAGGTACCTCAGTGCTTTTTAACTAACAACTGAATATTGATTTTCTATAGGCACAGAAACACACTGTAAATCATTTGCTCTCTCTTTCTCTCTCTCTCTCTGGATGTGTGCATGGACGGACGTTGGGTCTTGTGGTCTGATTTTAATCCCTTTTTCCCAAAATCATTACTTAAAACTTTTTCATGTCTTATTGAAAATTATGCTCTCATGAGTATAGGCAAGAGAACCAGTAACAATAACCAAGACATATAACACATCAATCAAATATAATCCTTCTATTAAATAAGGGTGAGAATGCATAGCTGCATCATTTCATTCAGCATGGATCTGCATATGAGAAGAACACAACAACCCCATGGAGTAATTTGCATCTAAAATGTGGAAAGAATCATCTCTTCCCACCTTGAACCAGAGTTAAAGTGACACAGAGAAATTCACTGCAATAATTTCTGCATGAACACTGGATGTTGTAAGTGGCCTCTCTATCCAACAACAGTCCATGAATCTCAGTTTAATTTTATCATGTTTGCTCCCTGTCAATGCAGGTATCAATGAACTGAGATTCCTACAATCCAAGAGCTCATCTGATGCCCACAGTGCTCTTTTCTATCAAACACAAGCCAAGAATTTAACTTGCTAATTGGTCTCTTCACAATTTGTCCATCTTGGTTGCAGTAATGGCATTCAAATCTGACTTGTAGCAGTCATCTTTCTTAGCATGCAATGCCTCATTTTAGGTTTTGCTTCTGCCTAAGCACCCTCGATGATTTACTATTTGAATCAGATGCTTTTCAAATGTTAATTGTGCATGCATATATGAATTGTGTGCTGTAATAGCACTTGAGATTGACCTCAAATTACTTTTCAAACTTAGCCCTCACAACAACTAATGTTCTGTCTACATATTGGCACAAAATCAGACCTGCAATTCTTTCTTAGTCAGATCTCTTCTGCATCTCAATGTGCAGCTCTGCATAGACTTCAACTTGACATGCAGACAAGGCTTAAATTTTGTTGCCATTTTTACCAAAGAATTGCCCTGCATTAATGGAAAAATATAAGGGAACTTGTAAAAAGTCACCTATTCATTCCACCAAATCAGTAGCCATTTAATTATGATAATTCATCTTGCATGCAAACATTTGGCATACAATTTCCCCCAAGGTAACCTACAATTCACATTTGTGGTATGCTTTTGTAACAATTTGTAGCAGTGATTAATTCAAAGAATCAAATAGAACTCATAACCCACTTTCGAAGATACTTGCACAAACCCAGCATTTGCATTTCTAACAAGCAGTATATCCACAGCGTCAGTTTTTAGGTTAATTTTTTTATCCATTTCATTTTTAATGGCAAGCGTAAATATTCATCAAATGAGATCCATCATACCCTTGGTACATGGCCTTTCCCAGCTCACAAATAAGATGTTTGTGCCCCCATAGCAAGACTCCTTAAATGCTGTTTCATATAGATTTCTTTCATTGAGAAAGTCATTTTTTATGATTATACTATTGTCATCCTTGGTGAACTGAGCTGCAATACTTGACAGGAAAACCATATTGCTGTCTCTTTTTTCATTAACACAAATTCTGTTAAGCCTATTCCTTAATTGTCACCTTTTGCAAACAAGTCAATCTTTGTAACAGTGAACCACAGTGCACACCATTAGATCAATTCTCTCTCTCCTTTTTTTCTTTTTCTGTGTTACTCATATTGATACCAACTACTCTTCTTTGTCTTTTGGAAGCACTGTAAGCTTCTATCTATCATTTTTCCAAGATCAAATCATAATTTTCCTTAATGTCATCTTGTCTTTCAGTTTTCTTCATATGTTCATTATATCGTGTGGGTTCGTGTGCATTCATTACAGTCATCATAGTGCATAATTTACCTCAGCATCTTGTGAACACTTAGTTTGCATTACTCATTCTTGATTTGGATATGGTACCTTGGAATCTTCTGTGGTCTCCAGATACCATTTGGAAAGTTTCCTTGTTATTTTGTTTTGTTCTCTTGTTTGATCCATGATTTGTTGAGAACTGACATCTCTCTTGTTGCTTCTTTCTTTGTTGTTATTAATCTCTAGCACTTATTAGCAGTGCTCCCTGAATAAGTACATCGGTGCAAACCACTTGTTCTTTTATTTGAACAACTCATCCCTACTAACTACTACGGTTCTCTTTGGTGGATCAAAAGAGTTTGTATATTTTGGACATGCAACTACATTCTAGAAAATACAATCAAAAAAGAAAGAAAGAAATTGCATTAATTAGAGTAGGTAAATGGGACTCTAAGTACAACCATATACAATGCTCTATAAGGTCCCATACGGGAACAAGAAAAACACTATTAATGACAAAGTAACTAAATTGAATCTATACATGATCGTAATCATAGTTGGAAAACTCACAAATCGTGACAAACTTGGCACCCCAATTTTGGAGATTTTATCGATAACTTGGGAAAACTTGCCAAAAATCGGCCAAAAAAAACAGAAGAAATTTTTTCAATTAAAGAAAAAAACCATTTTAAACAATAATTGGAGAGCCAAAAAGCTAATTTTATATTAGATATTCATAAAAAAGAGGACAATTACAATTCATGATCATCAAATCCAACCAAATACATCATAGTATCATACAAATGCAAAATTAAAAAATTATAAAGCAGTTTTTAAGCTGTTTTTAGTTTTCTCCTCCTCCCCCTTGAACTAGATGGTTGGCCTTGTCTCTGAACAGGTGTTTTAGTTAGAGGCTTCTTAAGCGCAGAATCATCATGGTATATCTCCTCCAATCCTTTTAAATGTTCCACTTCCTCCTCAAGTGCCTCGAAAAATGAATAAGCTTTCAACGAAACCTACTGCCACTCTTAGCTATGTTATTCCATTTCTTCATTATTGTTCATTTTTTTTCAATTTTCCCAAATTTAAATTCTAATAGTATTATATTAGGAAGAGGTGATAAGTAGAATTTATTTGCTATAATAATAAAACAATGACGATCAACATTCAACATACTAAATTTTTAATCAAATGCAGTTACAAATATTTTGCCTATTTCATCAATTAGTCTCTTTCCCCAAGGGTACATGGAACTATTAAGAGATCTCTATATTTCTATTGCATTTAAGAACTTAAGCTTACCATAAATACCATACTTTCTTTGAGATTTATGTGGATGTAGTTGAAATTTTGAAATTCCTATAAATATAGAAAACACATTACTTTCAAAATTATTAATAATGAAACTCTATAAAAAATTGTTCAAAGTCGAAAGAAGAAAAAATGAAAAAATAAATTCAAAATGGCCTTCTAAAACATTATTTTTCCTGCCATTTTTTGCTAATTGTTTGAGGCTTGCTAAGTTTCCCACAAGAAAATGGCGAGAAATATCAAAGCCAGTTGGCAATTTTCTTGGTGCGGAGAAAATTAAAAAAATTCGCCGCCCATAATTTCTTGCGTGTTTTGCGAAAAATCGCAGGAAACCAGCGATTTTTCTAACTATGATCTTAATACAAAAACACAAAATACATGCTATCATGTTTCCATCTGTATGGCTAGGCTCGAAGTGGGCAAAACCTACACATGTAAGAGAGAGAAAAACAACCTGAAGTATTAGAAGCATGGATATTTTAAACAACTGTATAAAGGATCCAATCCCAAAGAGGCCAAGAAGATGCAGTTGAACCATTGTGTAAAGTAGAGGCCAACCTAGTCAGTGGTGGAGTCCCTAATACCATTAACTATGCAGGTGAGTCTTGTTAGTGAGAATATGCCATTTTTGCTCTTTGGCAAAAGGAAGAGCTGGTGCAAGATCTAGTGATGTCAATGGACAAATGTCCAGGTTTGGAAGAACCAAGGTGGTGAATCCTTGGAGCATGCATCAAACAAACTCCACATCATTGGTTCGTCTTGACATGCCTCTCCACATCACTGGTTCGTCTCGACATGCAGTGCTTTGGTATAAACGTGCGAAGTGCCCCCACAAATGGCATTACCAACATTGCACAATGGTCTACACTCAGTATCATACTCAATTCGGCATCTTCCAGTTCACAGGCAGTTGTCATAGACCGCATCATCAATGGCATCCCCTTGGTACAAACTCCCTCTATGTTGCATGTACCTGGGAGACCCAAGACTTGTCATTGATGCACATGGGATAGGGCTTACAAGGAAGAAGAGTGCGCCAAAATGCTTTGGGATAGTGATGAAGAGCATCTAGAGGCTCACAACGTATAGTGACAAGAAACGCTCGCTTCTTATGTTGAATGAGGCATTTATATTCCCTTTGAGTGGAAGATATAGCTGTAGGCACATGGATAAGATAAAAACAAAGCTTCCAATGCATGGACTTACATTTCTCATCATACCAATGATTCATGAGGCAAGCACCAATGCTTTGGCTGAGGAAAAGTGTGGGGAAAGGAGTCAAGGGCTACATCCCATAATGTACGAGACAAAAAAACATATTTGGTAGTTGTTGTGGTGGAATTAAGAGAGTAGTATTGGGAGATCAACTGGTAGAGACTAGCAGCATAATCATTGGCCAAAATGGATCAAAATGAATCATGGGATTGTTGGTAGAATTGGGCAATGGAGGAGGAAAAGATGGAGAGGTAAAAGAGGAGGAACTTAGGGAGAAATTCAACATTGCATGATCAGCCAAGGGAAGCTGACTAGATACCTGAAAGCCATGAATATCAAAAAGCAAAGTCTTGTTGGTGAGAACATACACCATGCTCAAACCTGGAGGAATTAGGAACCTGGAGTTATCTACATGGTTTGACAGCTGAAATGATTAAATGGGGAGGTCCTTCTTTAGTAAATATTCTAAAGGATATGTATAATCAAGCAATATGGAATAGTTTCCTCCAGACTGACAAGTCAGAAAGGTCATAACTACCTACTAGAAAGAGGTAAATAATGTAATAAATTACAGAATGATCATGGTGAGCAGCTTCTTGCCAAGCAATTTGGTATCAAGTTGGAAGAAAAAAAAAAGTAAAGGGAAAGCAGAAAAAATTATAAAGTAAGGGCAACTCAAAATAAAGCATATGGATAAAAGCATATTACCACATCAGGCTATGCTTGCAACTCAAGAGAAGGACAGGTACCAAGATGGAATAAAATGAATTAAAAAATGGGAAAATGATGAAAGTGATTTACTAAAAGACTCATCAAGAATTTGAGACATCATACCCAAATAATAATAATAAGGAGAACGATGGACTTGGCTTTGACACCATTGTTGTAGGCCAATTTTGCTACCTGGATGTTCACATGTACAATGTGGTTCCTCTCTTGTACTAACATGAATATTCAACTGATACAAACTACAAGGATCAATGTACAGGATGACCAACGCCAAACCTACTTGCTAGGCATTACTCTACAGTTCTCACTTGGTTTTTTACTGGGATGCTTTAGCTTACTAATTTAGGACTTCAACTAAATTGTCACCTCCAATTGTCCTTAAACATATTACAGAAATACTTGAAACGATGACTTATGGATCCCTACCAGATTTGCTTTTTGTAGCACCAAGTGGCAAAAGCAGTAGCAGCAAGCACAGTAGTAATAAATGATGTAGAAGTGAAATGACAGGTTATGTGAATTTCTTATGATAAATGTATAAGTTAACATAAAAGTTAGAAGACACATACATGAATTTCGGTTAATATCATCAACTTGTACGACTGACATTGCAGGTCTTCATGGTGCCACTAAAATATGGAAATCCTTTCTTTTTCATATTGTGTTTTAACTAAATGGACATTTTCAAGTAGGGTGTGCGCGTGGTGGCTGTCATAAGGGTTAGTGTTTGCAGGGTGGTTGTGGGGTGGTTGTGGTAAGGGTTAGGGTTTGTAGGGTGTATGCGTGGTGGTTGCATGGTGGCTGTGGTAAGGGTTAGGGTTTGCAGGGTGTGCGCATGGTTGTTGCGTGTGCGTGGTGACTATGGTAAGGATTAGGGTTTGCAGGGTGTGCGCATGGTGGCTGCATGGTGGTTGCGTGTGCGTGGTGACTATGGTAAGGATTAGGGTTTGCAGGGTGTGCGCATGGTGGTTGCATGTGCATGGTGACTATGGTAGGGATTAGGGTTTGCAGGGTGTGCGCGTGATGGCTATGATAAGGGTTAGGGTTTGTAGGGTGTGTGTGGTGTCTGTGGTAAGGGTTAGGGTTTTCTAGGTGTGCGCGTGGTGGCTGTGGTAAATTTGCATTACTTGGTGGAGTTGTGGAATCAAACCCAGGCAGAAAGCCGTGAGAGTTCTAATGAGGGATAGGGTTTCCTTTGTTTTTGGGAGTGGACAGATCGCAGGTTTCAAGCCCTACAAGTGCAGTGTGGGTAGTTTTTCTCTAAGTTTAGAGACGTTTGTGGACTGATGGTCAATGATTTGAGTTTGTGTCAGAAGAAGCATATCATTTATGTTATTTGCAAGTGGTCAATAATATCAGTATTATTAGAGCTTGTCTTGTGAGGAGAGATATTTAAAGCCAACATGTAGCAACAAAATAAGGGGTTTGCAAGGAGGACATGAACACAACTATTCTGCAAATGACTACTTAGAAAATTGCAAGCCAAAGCTAGGGAATGAATCGGATGAAGAAAGATGGGAAATAGTGAGAAGCAAGAAATTTTAGAGAGAAAAGCAGTCATGGGGGTTTCCTTTGTTTTTGGGAGTGGATAGGTCATAGGTTCCAAGCCCTACAAGTGCAGTGTGGGTAGTTTTTCTTTGAGTTTAGAGATATTTGTGGATTGATGGTCAAGGGTTCGAGTCTGTGTTAGAAGAAGCATATCATTTATGTTATTTGCAGGTGGTCAATAATATCAATATTATTAGAGCTTGTCTTGTGAGGAGAAATATTTTTGGAGCCAACATGTAGCAACAAGATAAGGGGTTTGTAGGGAGGCCATGGACGCAACTACCATGCAAATGACTACTCAAAAAATTGCAAGCCAAAGTGTAGGGAATGAATCGGATGAAGAAATATGGGAAATAATGAGAAGCAAGAAGTTTTAGAGAGAAAAGCAGTCATGGGCAGTGAAGCTCCAAGGTCAAAATAGGTCATCGATGCATAATCGACCAACTCCCACAATGATAGAAGCAAGGAAGGAAGATATGGAAATCTCCTTTGATGATGATCTAATGGACAATTGGTTGGAGAGAATGAAAACAAGTGTGATTGGGAAGTTTCTAGGCCCTTGGATGGGGATATCCACTATCAAAAAATGGGCCATGGAGAACTAGGGAGTCAAAGGGCATGTAGAATTTACTATACTCCCTAGAGGATTCTTCCAAGCTACCTTCATGGCCATGGAAGACATGGAGTATGTCCTTAGCAGAGCATGGTTCAAGGAGAATGCAGGGCTCCATCTTAGATGATGGTCGACGGGCTTTGATCCGAATAAAGAAAAAGTAGGTTTTATCCCCATTTGGGTCAGAATGTATGGATTTCCTATCAAATATTGGAGCTTGGGAGCACTAAGGCACATTGGAAACTCCATGGGAGAATTCATCGACTATGAACCCACCATGGAGCAACACTCCAAAGCGGTCTGTGTGAGGATTTGTGTTAGGTTAGACATAAGCAGCCCGCTTCCCCAAAAGCTCACCCTGAAGTCAAAGGCGAGCACACACTTCCAAGAGGTAGATTATGAAAACCTTCCTTTTCATTGTAGAAATTATTTTGAGATAGGTCATCTAGCATTTCACTATGTTAAAATGGAAGAAACCGTGCAAAAATTCATAAGAAATACCCAAGAGATGAGAGAACAGACCAATCAAGTGCCTTCCAAGTGGGTGATCAAAGATAAGAATAGCCAATCCTCAAACTTTGACAAGAAAGGGGAAGTGAAAAAATAAGAACTAGCCAGAATGGGGATAAAGGAATAACAATCAGCAGAAGAGATTCAAACAACAAAGGAGAAGAGACCAAGGTTGGTAATGAAGGAGGAAGTGAGAAACTATAGGTAGAGCCCACTATAACACAAGCCACAGATAAAACAAGAACAAAAGAGAAAGATATTTCAACCAAGGGGAAGGAAGACCCAAGAGTGGCAATTAGCCACCAAATTGAAGAAGTGGAAAGAGCTAATATGGAGCAAAACACAGGAATCACATTGGTAGACAACTTAGAGGAAGAGGTAGATTTTGTCCAAGAATCTCAACTAGAGGTAGAACCAGAAGACCAAGGTAACACTGAGGTGCTAGAAGACAACGTGATAAAGGCTGGAGTTGAGACATCATCAGTCAAAAGATCAGGATGAAAGATCAAGCCAGACCTAGGCTAGGAAAAGCTTCCAGTAGGTAGACCATCCAAAGCCAACAAACTAAAAAAGGAGACGAAGAAAGAAGTGGCTAACGGAACGCAAACGACAATACTGCTAGGCGGTGGCATTGTCACACCTATCCTAAAAATGAATCTAATCTCCTGGAACATCAAGGGATTGAATGCCCTACTAAACAAAGATTGCTTAAGTCTTTTATTCAAACTAGGAAACCAGACCTTTTACTATTATAGGAAACAAAGTTAAGTGGGGAAAAATGAGAGAAAATAATGAGAGGAATATGGAAGAACCACCAATGGTTCAAGGTAGAAGCATAGGGGGCCTCTAGAGGATTACTCATAGCTTGGGTAGATAATGACATAGAGGTGGTAGAAATTGACAAATCCAGAGACCAAATGATAGTGGAAATCATCAACAAGGGGTGGAAATGCTTAGTTACCAATATTTATGCTCCGAATTAGTATACAAGCAGAAGAAAACTATGGCAAGATCTAAAAATAAAAGTAGAAGTGTGGAAAGACAAAATATGGATGGTAGTTGGGGATTTTAATACACCCCTAAATCCAAGTGAAAAGAAAGGTGGCTCTAGAGAAATGAATGAAAGCATGTTAGATCTAAATGACCTCCTAATTGAATCAAATTTAATGGATTTAGAGCTAGAAGGAACCAAATTCACATGGTCCAATAGGAGGATAGGACCACAAGGAATCCAATGTCGACTAGATAGATGTTTAATCTCGATAAATTGGTACCTAGAAATCTAGAATTGGTCCCTCAAAGCTCTACCAAGAATAGGATCAGATCACAACCCTCTGATACTTAGTGCAGATGTTAAAAAATCGTCCAAATCACCTTTCAGATTTGAACTAATGTGGTTGGAAGATGGGAAATTCAAGGAGAATATCAAATTATGGTGGGACTCAAGAGCTGATGGATCTAAAATGGCCCAACTAAGTCAAAAACTAAAGAATGTCAAAAGGGAGTTAAAGAAATGGAACAAAGAGGTTTTTAGGAACTTACACAGTAAAAAAGGAATCTAGAAAAAGAAATACAATGAACAACAATGACTCTTGAAATAAGAGGCAATGAGGAGGCTCTATTACAGTAGGAAAAAGAGTTGCTAATACAATACCATGACTTACTGAGGAAAGAGGAAATATTTTGGAGGCAAAGGTCAAGAATCACCTGGCTTCAACAAGGCGATAAAAATACAAAATTCTTCCATGCCACAACCACAAGACACAAGAGCCAATAAAAAATTTGGGAAATAGAAAAGGAAGATGGCACTATCATAGAGGAGGAAGAGAATATTGATAATAGTGTGATGGAATTCTTCTCCAACCATCTAAAACAAGACTCAATAAGGGAAGAAGAAATGGAGGAATTAATGTTGAAGCATATCCCCAAAGTCATTACCAAAGAGATGAATAAACAATTGAACAAAGAAATCGAGGAGAAAGAGATCAAAGAGGTAATCTTCGGAATGAACAAAGATAAAGCACCATGTCCAAATGGTTTCTCAGCAGGGTTCTTCCAGGGGTGTTGGGATGTGGTAGGTGAAGATGTAATTGCAACAATGAAGGAGACACATAGATCGGCCAGATTACTTAAAGAAATCAACAACACTTTTATTGCCCTAAAAAAAAAGGAACAAACCAAGGACATGGAAGGAATTCAGACCAATCAGTCTATGCAATGTGATATACAAAGTGTATGCCAAGATATTAACCAAGATATTAATAAAGGTTCTCCCCAAAATAATCTTAGAAGAACAACAAGCCTTTCTTCAAGGTAAGCAGATTTTAGATGGTATCCTAATGTCTCACGAGGTGATTCACTCTATAGATAGAGGAAAGAAGGAAGGTATGATAATTAAATTAGACATAAGCAAGGCTTATGATAGAGTTTCCTAGAACTTCCTACTTAAGGTCTTAAGAAAATTTGGCTTTTCATCAAGATGGTGTGACATCATAAACAATTGCATTTTGACTCCCAGGTTCTCGGTTCTAGTTAATAGGAAACTTGCTGGATTCTTCGAATCTTCCTATGGACTAAGACAAGGAGACCCTCTTTCACCAGCCCTCTTTATCATTATGGGAGAAGCATTATGCAAGACTATAAAGGCCTCCCATGAGAAGGGGAAAGTTCAAGGTCTCAAAGTTTCCTCATCTATGCCACCCTTCACCAATCTACACTTTGTAGATGATACAATTCTCTTTGGTAAATCTTCAATTCCTGAAGTGAAGGAGTTCAAAGAAATCCTAGTTACTTATGAAAGAGCCTTTGGGTAGAGAATCAACTATGATAAATCCAAGGTTTACTTCCTGAACACACCCATTCAAAAATATCAAAAAATCACAAATATATTGGGCTGCAGCAAGGAGAAGCTCCCAACAACCTATCTTGGAATGACCATGTTCAATGGGAGAATGAGGAGAGAAATGTGGAATCCAGTTATTGAAAGGATTCAAGGTAAATTGATAAGATGGAAAGGAAAATTACTATCTCAAGCAAGCAAAATGGTATTACTCAAATCAACTCTCCAATCAATTCCTATCTATTACATGTCCCTATACAAAATGCCTACAAAAGTAAATCAAGTGGTTGAATCTATCCAAAAGAAATTCCTTTGGTCAGGAACAAAGGAGAAAAGGAGAATAACATTGGTTAACTAGGACCAAGTATGCAAACCCAAAAGAGAAGGAGGCCTTGGTATGAGGAAGATGAAGGAGATGAACATAGCTCTTGGAGCAAAGATAGTGTGGAGATTCTTACATAGCAACGCTACATGAGCAGATCCAAGTATATGTATGGGAAACCTGCCATCCACCTACTTCAACAAGCAACCACAGAAGAAGAGCATAACTTGGCAATTGAAGGATCATCCATTTGGAAACATATAAACAGTTGTAGGAGCTTAATACAAGAGGAAGATAGGTGGATTGTAAATAGGCACAATAGGAAGAGATTCTAGGAGGATAAGTGGTGTGAGGAAGCTCCATTGGAGAGGAGGAATGACTTGAATAAAATCAGAGAGGTGATGACAAGAGAATGGAGGAAAGAAATCTACAATTACATATACACCTCACCATCGGGAGAAGCTTGCTGGAAGGAACTAGAGAATGGAGAAAATAGAGAGGAAGAACTCAAGGAGGAAATCAAAATATTAGATAGAATAAAGAAAGCGGTTTTTATCTCCAACTCTAATAAGCAAGAAACTCTTGTCTGGCCCCATGATACAAGTGGTGATTACATAGTAAAATCAGGCTATAAGATTCTCACAAGTCAAGGAGAGGGGAATTATGAATGGAAATTAGTATGGAGCAATCTTAGTGCCCCTAAAATTCAAGTATTTATGTGGCTGACTTTAAACAACAAAATTTTAACATGGAGCAACCTGAGGAAAAGAGGATTCCAAGGGCCAAGCAAATGCAGTCTATGCCATAGAGAGGAGGAAGATGTGAACCACCTCTTCTTGAAGTGCTCATACTCAATAGAAATATGGAGTAAGTTCCTAAAGGATAATAAAGTTGAATGGGTTATGCCCAACACCATACAGGATTTATGGAACCAATGGAATAGCCCAACTAAAGAGAGGCTCTCCAAGTGGACTTGGAACTTATTCATAAGCACATGTTGTTGGATAATATGGAAGGAACACAAAAACATAATCTTTAGAAATGAAATTCTACCACCAAAAATATCATATAACAAGATTCAAGCATTGATTAAGGAAAGGGTCAGATGTCTCACTCCATTGGAATCAAAGAAAAAACCTCAGACAAGGAAAATTGTGTGTGGAAACCCCTGGCTCAAGGGTGGTTCAAGTTAAACTTTGATGGGGCTGCCAAAGGAAACCCAAGGGAGGCAGGAGGAAGAGGATCATCTAAAATAGTAAAGGTGATATAATCATAGCTTACTCCGAGTACTATGAAAGGTCCACAATGAGTCATATGGAGACTAGAGCAGCCTTGAAAGACCTCATAATTGCATGGAGTTTGGGAATTAAAAATCTAGAGGTAGAAGGAGATTCACTGCTTATCATCAAAAGCCTAAGGAAGGAATGGAGAAATGAATGGGAGATCAAAGTCATTTGGAAGAAGTACACGATGTTATTCAAGCCTTCGAGAATGCAAGTTTTAACCATACCTATAGAGAAGGCAATAAAGTTGCTGATAGCCTGGCCAATTACGGGGTCTACTTAGGATCCAAGGTATTTTGGGGCAGAGAAATTTAGAAGAATATCACTAAGGTGGTAGAGAAGGATTGGCATGAGTGGTCAGAAAAATTCACAAAATAGATTGAATTAGATTAAGTGAAGATCCTAGAAATAGTATGGTAGGAGGCACTGTTAAGTTGATTCAAGTGAGTTCAACACAATTTTGGATAGAACTGTAAATGCTAAGTTGATAAGAAGGGAGTACAGATCAACTCTGATTTGAATTGTAAATGAAATAGAGTACAAATGCTAAATTCTGGGAATTCAAGGGAAAGCATTGTAAAAGGGAACAAGCCCCTTTCAAAACCTGATCTTTACCCAATATATAAAAAAAAAAATATTGCATTTTAACTTTTAGGTGCATTATGAGCTCAACACAAATTGGAAATACCTTAAAGTAGTGTTATTAGTGCAAATAAGAAAACTTAAGTTCCTCTCTTCTTCAAGTTACAACTCCAGAAAAACTACTGACATTACTAATTGCAAAATGATGCAGGGAATGATTATGTTGACCTCACATAGAAACATATTGTGAACAAATTTATATCGTGCTTGGATTAACATTCAAATGCCGTAAACTTGAAGAAATAAAATTATCTTGTGATATCTTTTTTGTTCTTTTGTTAAGTATGGACATGTTGTATATTGTTAAGGAGTACTAACACATAATTTAATATGAGAACATTCATTTTCCAACTTTATCTTGGATTTCAGTTGTATGAATTTTTCCAAAACATGCCCTTGTGTTGGTTTGATGTCACTCTTGACTGTTGTGACATCAAGGGTTAAGGCCATAACAACACAAAGAATAAAACTTACTAAAGCAAACATGAAGCTTGGATTTGTAAAGGAATCTTCATGAACATTATATAAATATATCAGGGAAAAGGTTCTTGGCACATTTATGCATACATGTGTGCCCTACCATGCAAGTGTTTCGTTGGGAGAATACGTGAAACTTTTATTGAACATTTGTGCATTCTTTATGGCAGGTCTTACTATATCCTCTTGAAAGAGGCTTATATGATGTATCACTTAAAACTAGCTCATTAAATGGTTGAAATGTTGAGCAAACATTTCTGTAACAAGGGAAAGCATTTGTGATATATTATGCAGGTACTTGATGCTTTGGAGCTCAGCAGGATGACTATGCAAAAAATCAAACAGAATCTATGGTGGGCATTTATGTATAATATTGTAAGTTACTTGATGCAAGCTTGTCTTTCATTTTTCATTTCTATGGAGTTTAAAGTTTTATGTTCAAAGATGTCAGAGTGTACTACTTAAATATGGAAGTTTTCTTTGTTATTTTCATCAAAAAAGGTATTTAGCAGTAGATCTGCAATTCAAACTTAAAGGGCTGCATCTGTTGTGGCCCTTCAAAAAGTATTATAGGCACCATGGAACCTTTGACTATAAACATCCAAATCATCTGCAGGTTGGTATACCGGTGGCTGCTGGAGTGTTGTTGCCTGTGACGGGGACCATGTTAACCCCATCTCTGGCAGGGGCCCTGATGGGCATCAGCTCTTTAGGGGTGATGGCCAATTCACTTATGTTACAGCTGGAATTTAATTCAAAACGTAAGATAACTGATTCATTTACATCAAATTCCCGTCGAAGCCAGATCAAACCCTTAGAGTCTGGAGTGATCATGGATCCTATTAATTCACAAGAACAAGATATTGAAAAAGGATGCCCTTCTCAACAAAATGACAGGAAATATGCATAACTACATAGAAAACAAGAGGTAGGCATACTTGTTTCCATTTTTATGTTCCTCTATATAAAGGAAAGCAGATGCAAATCCCTGCTTTTATATATTTTGAGATCCCAAGCATACAAGTCCTTTTGGGATATCAAATATCATTTCTTCTAGTTTAAGGGAAAGGCATTTTTAAAAGTCTTCTTCTTCAAACATTTTTTGAGATGTGCTCATTTGCTACAGCAATTCTCATAAAGGAAATAAATAATGTCATTCAAGAAGAAAATATTATTTCTTCTCATTATGTTGAGCCTTATAATAATTAGATTTCCTTTTAATTGTTATCCTTTTGACACCTAGCAGATCGACATACAATATAGGTGCCCTCAGAACAAAGCAAACTTTTATGTGCAATATTAGCATACAAGCTAATATGAATTAATGTCACATGAGAGTATCCATGGAAGGGAGGATAGATGTTGATGAGCAAGATATTTATGTGGTTACATGGAATGACTGAAGTTTTTGCAAATTCACTGTTAGAGTTGTGCCTTCTCTAAAGATGTTGGTTGGTTATAGAATCATATCTATTTTTCCAAGAATGATTTGCACATATCAAACAACTTTTCTTTTCTTTGTATTTCAAAGGCATTTCTGTTCTATAAAGATGTATAATACTTGAAAATACTCGCATTCAGAATTTTCCCCTAAATATAATTGTTAAAGAGTGAAATATTTTAATTAAATAAAACTGATTACAAGTATCAAATTGTGTAATTGTTGATAGTTAAACTTATTAAGATCAGATTCTTGCAGTGGGGTTTCCTTTTATGTCTATTGGTGATCCCCTCCTGTAAATAGCATGGCCTTCTTTTGTGAAATTCCATTATGATGGCAGTTAGTCTATTATATTCGTCTGTTGGTCTGCAAAAGGAACATTCACAAGAAATGTCTATGACTCTATGCTTGTCAAGGTATGTGTTTATTTTTTGATTTCTCATAAATATTGTTCTTGTTCATTGAGTTATGCTTATTTATACGGGATACTACGTACCAATGATATTGAATGAATGAATGAAATGAATGAAACAGAAAACATGACAAATGATAGATGGCCTAGAGCAGTTAGGGACGAAGAGTTACATAGGCGAAAGAATACGTGGATGAAACAAAATCAGAAATGGATGAAACGTTGGGAAATCAACATAAATGAATGCCCAAATGTCAATAAAGATATTAAAAATTATGTGAATGAAAAGTTCGAAGTGGAATGTGGAAAAATGCAAGCAGGAAAAGACAATATTATATTGCAAATTTTAACCCAACGTATGACCACAAGGAAAAAGCGTATATAGGCGCTGAAATCAAGTGGAAGGAAAAAATACTCATTGCTCAGATAAGGACTAGCTCTCATAGGCTTAGATGTGAAACGGGGGAGATGGACAACGCCCAAAGAACAATGGGAAGAAAGGATATGTACTCTATGCAAGACAGGGGGTAGTAGAGACAGAGGAACACTTCATCTATAAATGCCCGAGTTTTTCAGATATCCGTGACAAATACAAAGAAACACTTGGGAACGAGTTTATTACAGATTTATTTGAAGACAGGAAAATAAAAAAGTTGGAGAATTGCTAACACAAATCAGCAGGAGAAGAAACAACCTTCTCAAAGATATTAAAGATCATATGATATGATTTGAGTAATTGTACTTCCATATTTGAGGTCCCATAGACCATATTTGAGTCTCGCGGACGTAATTAAAATCTTTCATTCATTCATTCATTCACATTTCCATTAAAACGAAAAGAACTAAAATGATCAGGGCTAAGGAATTCAAACAAAGAAGAAAGAGGGGAAAAAAGAAAAAACAAACTTCAAAGCCTATGCCTGTCAGAAAGGCTTATAAGGCATGTAGAGAGGAAGACCAGTTAAATACTCTCTCAAATATGATCAAATAATTTCATCAATCTGACCTGGAGTTGCAAGCACAATGAGTTGCATGTGTTGCTTGTTCTTTTAGTGCCCAAAGATGCTCGCAGTAGATATGGTTTAGAAATTTAGATGCACTGAGCATGCAACATAAAGATCAATTAAACAGTCAGTTGGAGTGTCAATTGTTTAAGCATGCTTTGAGCAAATGCTCCAACAGAAAAAACTTGTCTGCAACTGTGAAATTGCAAGCATCATTGGTGAATCTAGATACTAATTAGCAGTTCATAGTATTGAAAGTCCATCTGTTACCTAATGTGCTGCTCTTCTGATTTTGTTTGTTCAATTTATAAACGAAAATAGCAGTGGATAGTATTCCAGAACACAGCTTTATAACTAATTTAAAGTGAAATTTTAAAGGCATCAAGACACATAACAATGGTCTATTGTGTCAAAGATTCCTCTTTCCTACAACACACATATCTCATGTTCGTAATGACGGAGTAAACATTCTTCACATCTCTTCCTTCCAGGCAGAGGTCTGCTGAAAATAAAGACTAGTTTTCATATAACAATCTACTCATATTACCACAATCAAAGAAAACGATTTAATGAAATTAACATATTAATTTTCAGAGACGCTATACTAAAATCTGGAGAACTATTTTCGTTTGACCGAATTCCATTGCATACAAAAAAGATAAATATAAGGAAAATAATAGATTTATGCATGCATTATAGTTCCAAAAGAAGTATTACAATATCAAGAGATTAGAATTTATAAAACATGCTCATTTTTGTATTAGAATTTCATAATAATTTTCACAAAAATAATACATAATCAGAATATCAATCAAATCAAAAATTAAATATCTCATCTCTTGTATAGAGATCAAAGTTTAGTAATCCAATAACCATAATAATCTCCAGAAGAATTAAAATCATAATGCTTTGCATTAAACTTAAACATATTTCTAAACACAAAGAAAACAAAATATGATATAAAGAAAATAGTTTGTCTTTCACAGGTACTATCTATCTATCCATTTATGTACAAATATACAAATAAATTATTTTTAAACGTCATATTCAAAAATAAAATGTATATATAAAATATATAAGTTTGATAAATACTAAAAAGTTTTTAATGATCATTGATCACTAGGCTGAGATCTTGGAATTTCGTCCTCTTGTCCTAGGTGGTTTTCATTCCTTCTTAACCTGTTGCACCTGTATTTTAGTTTTTTGGTTCGTAGTTGTTGTTGTAGCTGGTGTTTCTATAGTAACAGTATTAATGTGCTCGATTTTCTGGTCACTTCTCTCCTATTTTGTAACTTTAGCCTGAGAAGAATGGAGATCCTCATTGTGAAGAAATAGTTCATATTCTAAGGCAGAGTCTTTATTATCTGGCACATTCAGTTGAGAGATATCCTCAGTTTGTTGAGAACTATCTGGAGAATTTTTGAAAATTCAATAATTTTATGAGTGGATATAATCTTACCAGCATTGATCGATTTCCTAGGCTTTCTCTCGGACGTAGACGATTTTGGCAGGGAGGTTTCGATAGGTGGCGATTGACTGACGGGATTTGTAGGACCTGTAACCTTATCGTCTTTGAGTTTTTTAATTAATTTGAACTGCACAGAAAGAGCTTTCTGAACAATTTTATGTTGTTCTACTAAATCCATACTTAGTTTATCAATTTTTGTTTTGAGAGATTCATTCTGTGCTTTGAGATAAGACAAGGTTTTGTCAACAGTTTCATTTACAGGTAATTTTGGATCCTGGTCTTCTTCAGAACTTTCTATTATTTTTGTTTCTTTCCTGGATTGAATTCTAAATTTAACATTTTTTCGTTTTTTCTTTCAACTTCCAGGTTTTCCAACATGGTCATCAGAGTCACTTTCCTCTTCTATAGATTGTGCATTTTCAGATTTGGAGCACTCCAAAATTTTAGGTGCATTATACTCTTCCACAATTCGGCTCCATGATGCTTTTACTTCATGAGCCTTTTTCAAAATTATAAGTTTAATCAAACCATGATGAGAAATTAAATGTAAATTAGGTTGTCCTTCAAAATTTTTCAGTTTAACTCTCAGAATTACAGATTTTAATGACTGACATAAGAAGTATGGAAGATTAATAACATAGTCCTCTTTGTCAGGGTATTTTAGGTTAAGAAGCATTTTACTGTGATAGGCAGACAAAATAGACATTCGACCTTCAATAGTAAAGAAATTGATAATGAGGACAGCTGCCTCTTGCCAAAGAAGAGGGAGTGTAGAGGTTGCTATCCCTCTAATTGAACCTTTTTTGTTTCTTATAAGTGAAAATTTTTCATCAAATCTCTTTACTAGTTGAGTGACACTTTTAGTATTTTTTTAAAAGAGTGCACTAACCTCAGGCAGGTTTAAAATCTCAAAAATCAAACTTAGGGTTATCTTTATTTTTAGATTTTTGACATGAGTGACCATAGTATTAGGATTACAATTCAGAATAAAATGTTGTGCTACCCCTACATTGTGTCCTTTAAATTTGGTAAGCACCTCCCACCAGTGAGCATTTTCAAATAGTTTGATCACATAGTCACTCGGACTTTGTGTGTCAATGGAAGATGGTTCGCTGCGTTTTTGGAATACAGGCTTGGGCATTGTGATTATAGAGATCCTACAATATTGGAAGACACGGGAGTAGTTTTAGAGGCTAGCAATAATTTTTTGATATAAAACACCCTTCTCTTTTTTTTAATGTTTATATATTTTTTATATGAGTTTTTTTTTTGTAATGTTTTTAGTATTGAAAATATACAAGTTACAGTTTTTATCTTGTTTTTTTTTTTTTTAGAACAATACTAAAATGTAAATTATACAGTGAAGGTAGAGCTAAAAATACGTAATTTATACAGAAAACAGGCTTACGTAATTTGTACAAAAAATAGGCTTACAAAAGCAAATACGTAATTTGTACAAAAAATAGGCTTACGAAAGCAAATACGTAATTTGTACAGAAAAACATATTAGCAGATAATCTATTTTAGATAAAACCCTAAAATTTTCCTAAAAATATGTATTACAAAAATACAAATTACGAAAATACGTATTAGCAGATAAAACCCTAAAAATTTCTTTTATTTTAACTGTACAAAAAAAGCAAGAGATTAGCAGATAATTTATTTCAAACTTTAAACAAATTCACATATATTTTTTATAAAGAAATCTACTAACCGATTTAGAATCAAATTTCTCTACTTGAAGAATGAAAAATTTCTAATTAGAATCAAAATTTACCCAGTATATATTTTCAATTTTCCAAATTGAATCAAAATCTTGCCCAGAAATCTAAATAATTTTTTCAAATAATATCAGGATAAACAATTTCATATTAGGGCTTTTCACAAATTTTGAAATTTAGAACTCAGAAATTAGGGTTTTTCATATAATTATGAAATTTAGAACTCAAAAATTAGGGCTTTTACAAAATTTTAAAATTTAGAACTCAAAAATTAGGGTTTTTCATATAATTTTCAAATTTAGAACTCAAAAGGTGCGACGTTTGAACAAGGAATGGAGCAAAGCGGGAGCGGAGGCAGGTGCAATTTTTGCAAACATGATTTTCATTCTGCTGGAGGTGGGAAACAGGGTTTCCAAACCCCTGGAAGCTGTGAGGCTCAAGGAGGGAACAAGCAAGGTTATGAAGCAACTGAGGAAGAGCAGGTGGACAGTGACAAGGACACCGAGGGTTTTAAAAAATTAGAGGGACACGAACCCCCTGATATTATTTTTGATAAGAAGGCCCACATCAAGAATCCTGAGGGCAATAAGTCTTTTGCACAGGCCCTTAAAGGTGGCAATAGGGTTTCCTTACATTCCTTACCACCTCTCACTCCCAATGGGCAGAAGGTATCCTTGCATGAAAGCGTAATGGCAGACCTTATATCGATGGAAAATTTTTCTCTGGTAGGCAAATTCATAGGGGGCGGGCCGGATATTGAAACGATTCGACGATGGGCATCCTTGAAGTGGAAGACTTCTGGACACATGGAGATTATTGCATTATCAAGGGGGTTTTTGCGGTACGCCTTAACAATAGTGAAGATGCTAGTCGTATTCTAACGAGGAGGACCTTGGTTCTTGGGCCGAAGAAGTCTTTTTCTTAGGAGATGGGGTGAGGATTTTGACCAGAAAAGCAGAGCATAAACTTTGCCCCCATTTGGGTCCGTCTCCCAAATCTCCCGTTTCATTGGTGGCATGAGTATTTTCTTCAGGGTATTGCCAAGACCATAGGGGAATTGGTGGCCATTGACAATCCAACCCTTGCACGCACCAGAATGACGCATGCTAGGATTTGTGTAAATGCAAATCTAGAATCTGAGCTTCCTACTCATGTGGAGTTAGAATATGGAAATAAAACAAGATTACAGGTCATCGAATATGAAAATAGACCGGCATTTTGCTCTGACTGTAATATTCAAGGCCATATCAAAGGACAATGCTCTTTTTTGAGAAGCCAACAAACCCTTCCTAGGAATAATGACTCCAAGCGGCGGTCTTTCGAAATAATGGCAAATACACGGGGATGTACGGGGTTAAAGATCCAAATGTTGAAAAGGCAAAGGCCTCTGGTTTGGGGCAAATGGAGAATGAGGTTGAGCTTCACATGGACAATGGTAAGGACAAGCAAATTGCTACATCACAAACTGACCAACAAAAGGTATGCTCTCCTTTCGAAAATCTAAATAAATTTAACATTTTGGCTGAAAATCAAATAATTACAGAGGAAAATCAGAATGAAGGGTCTAATGTTGAGGATATAATTCTTGGTCTCCCTGCTTACCTTGACTCCCCAACCAAATCTGGACCTTCCAATCCTCCTCCTGTTGGCCATAAAGAATGCCCTAATGATGAGTCTTTTTACGCCCCAGAAAGAGAAAAAGTGCTTTCAGAGTTAATCAGCCCTTCCAAGCGACATTTTTCACCTTTGTCTTTGTCCCAATCCAGGGAGAAGGGGTTTCCGATCTTGTTATCCAACGGGGTTACCCAAACCAAATTTAGCCCGAAGCAGGACTAGAAGCTCAATGAAGTCCCCCATGATTGGTTGTGGAGGTGAGAAAAAAAAGGGAAGAAAGTCAAATGCCCGGCAATGGAAAGAAGAGGTCCAAGATGAGATAGCTAATGGAATTCGGACTACTCTGTTTCCATCAAGCTGGAAATCTTCCCTTTGAAGAAAACAAAATTCTTAAGCCCCCTCAAGTCCAAGGCAGGGGAAGAGGAAAAAACTTTAAAAGTTCCAAATGAAGATCATATCCTGGAATGTAAGGGGGCTCAATGGCCTTCCTAAACAGCGGTTAGTCAAATATTTAAGAAGAGATTTTGATCCCACTATTCTTATTTTGCAAGAAACTAAAGTCGATGAAGTTTTGTCTAGAAAAATTGCCCTCAATATACTGGAAAAAGGGAGAAGCAATTTTTTGCAAAGCCAATGGAACCTCAGGTGGTCTTCTTTGTATATGGAATCCGGGGAAGGTGGAAGGCAAGGTTATTCAATTAGGGGAAAGGGTAATGAGCATTATTTTTAAGGATAAGGTTAGTGACCTTTCTTGGATATTAACAAATGTGTACGCCCCTAATTCTATATACGGGAGAGGCTGATCTATGGAATTTACTCAGTCATTTCAAGGAAGCTTTTCAGGATATCCCATGGATAGTGGCGGGGGACTTTAATACCCCTCTTTACCCCTCTGATAAAAAATGGGGAGTAGGAATTCCAGCAAGAAGTATGGAGGACTTTCAAGATTTCATCAACAACAACAATTTATTGGATGTCAAATTAAAAAATGCTAAATTTACTTGGAGCAATAGGAGGTCTGGAAATCAACTTATAATGGAAAATCTTGATAGGTTTTTTTGTCACAGGAAGCAATACAATCTTTTGGGGATGCAAATCTGTTGTCCTTGCCTCGCATTGGGTCTAACCACAACCCGATTTTACTTGAAATTGAAGAGACTCCAAAATTCAAAAGGCCTTTTAGGTTTGAATCTATGTGGATGCACCACCCTGATCTCAGAGACAGAATTTCTCAGTGGTGGCGGCATTCTTGTCGAGGCGGGGCCTTCATTCGGATTAGCACAGAAACTTAAAGTGGTGAAAGAAAATCTAAGGATGCTGGAATAAAGAAATTTTTGGAAATATTTTTGAAAACAAGAAAGTCATCTCCGAAAGGTTATCAACCATTGAGAAAAAACTTGAAGAGGGATTGCCATACCCTTCCCTATAGCCAGATGAAAAGAAAGCCCTTGCTGAGTACCATAATGTTTTAGCCTGCGAGGAGACTTTTTGGCGGCAAAAGTCTAGAGCTACCTGGCTAAAAGAAGGTGATGCCAACACAAGATTTTTTCATGCATCTACCTTAAGGAACAGAAGCCACAATAGAATTAAAGAACTTGTTAGAGATGATGGGTCATTCCTTTCTAGTCCTAATGAGATCAGAAATGAAGCAGTTTCCTATTTTCAGAATCTTTTAGGAGAAGAACATTTCAGTTACGCCTTAGCTTGAGAATCAATGCTTTACCATATTCCTCATTTAATTTTTGATGACTTGAATGGGGAGTTAATTAAGCCTTTCACGGATGAAGAAATCAAAGAGGCCCTCTTCTCAATGAACCACTGATAAAGCTCCCGAGGTCCAGACAGGTTTTCACCTCAATTTTTTCGGGCTTTTTGGGATATTGTAGGTTTTGATGTATGTGCTACTATCAAGGAATTTCAGTCCACAAAGCATATTCCGAGAAGTTTTAACTCCACTTTTATTGCTTTAATCCCAAAGATTCCTACTCCTAGATCTATGATGGATTTTAGACCTATTAGCCTTTGTAATGTTGTTTATAAAATTTTGACCAAGGCGATTGCAAATAGAATGAGGAAGATCCTTCCTATGTTTATTGATGTTTGTCAAGGCGGTTCGGTCCCTGGAAGGTCCATCCTTGATGGTGTCATAACGAGTTCATGAAGCCCTCCATTCGGTAGTCCGGACTAAAAAACCTGCTTTTGCTCTCAAGGTGGATATGAACAAGGCTTATGACCGCATAAGCTGGAGTTTTGTCTCTGCCATTCTTCAGAAATTTGGTTTTCATCATGAATGGATCAAGCTTTTGGAAGGATGTTTTATGAAACCTTGGTTTTCAGTCCTTGTTAATGGTGCTCCTGTTGGATACTTTCAAAGTAAAAGGGGCCTAAGGCAAGGTGACCCTATCTCTCCCATGTTGTTTATCATTGTGGTTGAAGCCCTTGGGAGGACAATCAAAGCTGCCTGTAATATTGGTCTTATTTCAGGAATTAAAGCATCATCACAAACATAGGCAGTTACACATGAACAGTTTGTGGATGATACTTTGTTGTTAACTCTTGCATCAGTTTTTGAGGCTAAGGTCATAAAACATATTCTAGAGCTATATGAGGATCTTTGCGGGGCAAAAGGTAAATTTTTCAAAGAGTAAAATTTATTTCTTTAACACTCCCATTCAGAGGCGGATTAAGATTGCTAGGATTCTTGGATGCTCGGTGTCTACTCTTCCATCCACATACTTAGGCCTTCCTTTATTTACTAGCAGAGCTACTGATTCCATGTGGACTAATGTAATTGAAAGAATTCAGAGGAAGCTGGCTGGATGGAAAGGGAATTTGTTATCTCAAGCTGGCAAGGCAGTTCTCACCAGGTTTTCCATTCAAAGCATCCCTGTCTACTTTCTCTCTATTTTTAAAGCTCCTACAAGTGTCTACACTAAAATTGAACAGATCCAGAAGAGGTTCCTATGGGTGGTTCTGAATCTAAGCCAGCGCTTTCACTTGGTGTCCTGGGATAGGGTTTGCAAACCAAGGGAGTTTGGAGGTATTGGGCTAAGGAGAATACAACATTTAAACATGGCCCTCCTGGCCAAACAAGCATGGCGTCTTTTGACAAATGCAAATGCAGAATGGATTACTATAATCAGAAGAAAGTACTTGCAAGAAACTGAATTCTTAAGTTATTCCTTTCCTCCCAGGGGATCAATTTTTTGGAAATCAATCCTTCAAACTAAAAACTTGCTAAGCAAAGGGCTACGTTGGAAACTGGGAAATGGAAGAAACATTGATTTATGGGACCACAAATGGTTAAAGGACTATCCCCTCTCTGCAGACCCCATCCTTTCAACCCTTAGAGCTTGGACAATTGAAGTTTTTGGTACCAAAGTTGCAGATTTTATTACTTTGTCAAACAATAGAAGGGTATGGAAGCCAATAATGAACAATGATCTACCAGGGGCATCAATAATATTGGAGAATGAATTAAGACAGTCTTTACTCCCTTATGGCATTCTTGAGGACCAGCTTATCTGGGAAGCTTCAGACAATGGGGAATTTTCTGTCAAGACTGCTTATCTGATGCTTATTGATAATGATGAACCTACTTTCCCTCACTTGGAAGTTTGGCCCAAAAGCATTGTTCCGAAGGTTGGGTTTTTTGCATGGCTGGCCATCCAAAATAAGATCCTCACCATGGATAACTTAATAAAAAGAGGTGTGATTGTTGTTAATAGGTGTTATCTTTGTATGTCTGAGTGGGAGTCTATTGATCATTTGTTTCTGTATTGTAATTTTTTTGTCTCAATCTTGTTAGGTCTGTTACAAGTGTTTCATATTTATTGGGTCCATCCTCAGTCCATTTTTGACTTATTTGTCCAGTGGCCTTCTCCCTTTTTGAATAGGCGTCTTAGGTATATGTGGAAGATCTGCCTTCATCACTACTTGTGGCAGATATGGTTGGAAAGGAATCGTCGGGCCTTCTTGGATAAGGTTTCTCAGTCATCCTCTGTCCTGTCAAAAATTTTAGTATATGCTAATGAGAATGCTTGTTTAGTGCCTGCAGCATCTAGACCTCCAAATCCTTTTGAAGCTTCATTAGGCCAGTCATTAAACTTACCTCTCATTGATGGCCTCAATCATCCTCAAGTCTGTCCTAGAACCATGATCACATGGACCCCACCCCCCTAGGGTGGATTAAGTTAAATTTTGATGGGGCATCTAGGGGCAACCAGGTGAAGTTGGGGCTGGTGGCTTACTTAGAGACCACAAGGGTGAGGTGCTTGTAGCTTTTTTGAACATCTTGGAGCTCAAACTAACAATGTGGGTGAAGCGAGGGCGGTTTGGAGGAGCCTCAAGGTGGCGAGAGAATTATCCGGGGAAGCTGTTGGTGGAAGGTGATTCTCTTATTATTATAAATCTTCTAAAGAACACTAAGAGAGCTCCTTGGAGATTTGATGACTACATCCACGAAGCAAGGGCTCTAATTCATGATCGAACTGAGGCCATAATTTTGCATACCTTTCGGGAAGCAAACATGGCAGCTGATAGGCTGGCAAATGAAGGCATTGTAGCAGCAAATTTGATCACGTGGACTGAAAATCTTCCTCATGCAGTCTCAATGGTGATAGATAATGAAAAATTTTAGATTGGAAGGCTCAAAGTGGATCAATGACGAGAAAATGGGGGCATTTTTAAAAATATTTTTTGAACCTTATAATGGCTTTTGTCATATTTGTTTTTTTGTTCATGTGACTAGTGTTTTTTGCAGCTGGTGGGGCACTGATATAGGTTTTTTATCTACAAATTCATGCATGGGAAACATCCGCTTTGGCCTCAAGTATTTCCCAAGGTGTGTTTGGATTCGATGTCGCAAAAAGGCCCTAGCAAGAAATAACAAAGTGTTGGAGATCCACGACAATGAGGTACCGGACCCCACCATAATAGTCTTGGAGAAGATGACAATTTCATCAGCCTCCAACAGTATCAACCTGTTGAAGAGTCTGTCTGGCCTCATCAGTGCAGCTGTTGATTTGTGTGATTCTCTAAATCTCTTGTTTTATAGCCAGCAGTTCCAGGGGAACAAGGAGTCGAAGGCAAAATCTAAAGATGATGGCAAGGAGGATGATAAGAAGTTAGATGAGGACTACAAGGAATACTGCTTGGCCTCTTGGCTGTCCATTCTATGGGATGTTTTTTTGACCATATTCTATTATTTTTATATGGGCACAAGCTACTCTGCATGGTGCTTGCATGATTAGTTTTTGTCTTTGTTAGTTCTATTTTGCGTCTTTCTTTTTCGATGGCCATAATATTAGGCTTCCATAGTTTAGTTTGGTTGTATTCTGATGGAAGAGTAGGTCTTGGCCCTTTTTGTTGTCAGTTTAAACTTTTAGGGCTTGGCCTTTGTCCAGTTGGTCAGTGGACCCTATTTTGTAAAATGGTTTTGGGTCAACCGGTTAAAACCCGGTGTTAATTATAATATTCTCTTACTTACCAAAAAAAAAAATTTAGAACTCAAAAATTAGGGCTTTTACAAAAATTCAAAATTTAGAACTCAAAAATTAGGGTTTTTCATATAATTTTGAAATTTAGAACTCATGAATTAGGGCTTTTACAAAATTTCAAAAATTAGAACAATTGCAGTCCTTAAAATAGAAATTATGCCCTAAGAATAAGTTTTTCTCAAAACCCTAATGACGGATTCTAAACTTATTTGAAATAAAAATAATTTATTAAGCCTAATCTTCGGAGAACTCTGATTAAAAACAAAAAAGTACCTTTTAATAACAATGAAGACAAAAAGAAATAATAAGGAAGAAGAAAAAATAATATCTTACCTGTCGCCTATCACCTGTCACAATCGTAGAAGAAAGTCGCGACCACCTCACGTAATTTACTCTCAATCAATTTTTTTCGTAACTCACCTCGTCAATCGCAGAAGAAACTTAGGGCATTGCAAAGCATAGCACTAGGATAAATTTAATCAGGTTTACACAAAATTTTTGGATTTCCTACACAGATTGGTAAAAAAATTTAGTGCCTCTGTCTGCATGGCTACATGCAGCGTCGAAAACAAAAGGCAAAAGCTTGGTGGCGAAGAAACTAGCCACCTTTTACCCTAACCCTTTACCCTAGCTACGATCGACGGTGGAGGTTCATCACCTTATTACCATACCTTGTGTTTGTTCGAAATGTCTAATGGTCATTGATCGTTATATAATCAACGGCAAAAAGAACGATTTGTGACTTTCTAAACCATTGGTTGAACGCAATTACCATGCGATCTGTTGATTAGATTTAAAAAATCGAGGGCCCAAATCTTCTTGCATGTGTATACGTGATAGGATTAGCATTTTGACACGTGGCAAGATTTTTTATGCCACCAACCTTCCTTCGTTTGCGATGGCCGAACATTGTATTATGGTATAGGTCATGGTATAAGGCTTTTTTTTTTTTTTTAATAATATGGGATTATGGAGTACGTTTAGGTTAGGTTATGTTATAGGTTACGTATAGGTTAGGTTATGTTATGTTTAGGTGTTTTGTATAGGTTAGGTTTTATGGGTTTTGTTAGGTCGGTCTAAATTATGGTATTATGGCCATAATAATAGCTAGGCTAAACTATCGGGTATGTTGCGCTCTGGATTATGTTATAATATATATAATATTATTTATAATATAATGTATTATATAATTTATTATATATGTTTTATAATATAATATATATTATACTTTTTTGAATAATTATAATATTATATAGATATTTAAAATATTTATATTATATTATTAAATATATTATAAATACCTTATATTTACTAATATATATATATATATATGAATATATAAATAGATTAGACATTATAATTAAATATTATAATATATTAATATTATATGTTTTTTTTTTTTTTTTTTTCAATTTTTTTTTTTTTTACAAAAATTACTTATGGAAAGTATTTATAGAAGGTATTTACACATATTATTAAGAGAATTTTACCTATATTTTTAATATTATTTCTTCCCCCAAACTATATACACTTCCAAACTATATTATAAGCTATATACATTTTTAATTATTCCCTCCCCTAGACTTTAATTTTGGCTATATAGCCAAAACAAAGGAAGTATAGTAATATTTTAATATATGGGATGGATGTATAAAATTTTGGAGATTATGCTTCCTATATGTTATTAAGAAGTTTTTATTGTCAGTCATTAGAAAACATGGATAATACTAAGGAATTTTAGAAGGAAAAGTATAGTAGGTATAGGCCATGTTTTTGGAGAGAATTTTGAAATCATGGTACATGTGAAAAATAATTGACTATTAGGTATTGCATAGGATGTTTCTAGGTGAATTCTTCAAAGTCATCAAACAAAATTCTAGGCATACTGAAAGAAACTTCATTTACTTCTATCACAAATCAATTTAGTGTTAGAGTTGTCCTAGTATGTTCAAGTTTTCTTTCAAAACCAACTGTGTGTGTAGTGAAGATTCATTCCCCATTATGAGTAAATGTTAAAGAACAACAAGGATTATATATGCCAAAAATTTTCTGATCTTATAAGCATCTAGAGGTCTTATCCAGACTTATTGCTGATACGTAAGGATATCTTTGAGAAATAATATCCCATGGTATATGAAATACTAAGAATTCTAGGGATTCAAGCTCTTTTTGCCCCCTTTTTTTTTAGACTTTATTTGGGATACTTGCTTAGCAAGGGATTTTATAGTGCTTTTTGAGCTTCTTGCTTATTTAGAGGAGAAGCAAGAGTGTATATTTAGCTTTTTGAGATTTTGAATTCTTTTTTTTTTATATAGAACAAGAATTTTGGGGGATACTTGCTCGATTAGATGAGGAGCAAGGGAATTTTTCTCTCTTTTTTTCTCTTTTTTTTTCTTTTTCTTCTTTTTTTTTTTTTTTTTTTATGGGATAGGGCAAGCTTGTCATTTTGCCAATCCATTAGTAATATAGACCATGCATATAAATATATGAGCAAGGGAAACGTTTCACTTATGGAAAATATAATATATGAGTTAATTTTCCAAAACGTCATAATGTATTTTAAATGTGTTTGTGTGTGTGGTTAAAAGATAAAACTTAATCATCTAGAAGTTACTTATAACATTTCAAAATATTTGTTTTATTTTCAATGAGAATTTTGTTCAATATACCAGATAGAATTTGAATATTTGAAAAATACTTAGATTTCATCTAGCAACAAGGTACTATATATCATGTGGTCATCATTTCTCTACAAAAATTTATAATAAGAAATTTTCTTGAAAAACTTTGAAGACTGAAAATAGAAAAGAATGTAGATACTTCATGATGAAATAAAGGAAGCATAATCATTTTTATATAATAATTATATTATTATATATTTATATATATTAATTGTTTTTTTTAATCATATATATATATATATATATATATATATATATATATATATATATATATATATATAGATAGTATGATTCGCCAACTATGCTAGTTTTCACCTATACCCTGTCTAACTTTTGCCTCCGAGAAGGTTTTCAAAGTCAGATTTATTTTTATTTATTTATTTATTATTATTATTATATATATATATATATATTTATTATTGTTTTATTATATTTTTTTATGGTTGAAGGGACAAATGATGTCAGAACATGCTCTTGAGTCTGTATGGACCTTTCCATTGTATCAATATAGTTTCTAAAAAGTGTCGAAACTTAGAAAACAACATCATACCATATGTCAAGGAACTCATCACTGTCCAAGTTTTCTAGAAGATCCATACCCTCTTTGTTTTTTGAAGACTATAAACCTAATAAATTTCTACTGCTCCATAAGTGTGCTTGTAATGCCACTCAGTACTCCCTTCTTTTAAGGCAACATATCTCACAAAACCATCACCATAGAGAAAGCATAGTCCTTCCTCATGATATGCTTGAAACTTTAAGTATGAAATCAGATCAAAAACTGGTAATTCATCAAGGGTAGACAAAAATGACCATCCATTTATTATCATGACAAATATGAACACTAAAAAATTTGACTTTATCAAAGTTGTGAATATTGAATCGGCGAATATTTTTGAGATATAAGGATTTTGTTCAGCTTGAGAATATTGTTCTTTAGAGGGAGCATGGAATTGTAAAGGTATTACAGACTCATATGGCAGGTTATTAGATAGGGGCACTTCAACCTTTTAGGTATAGTTTGAACAAATGGAAGGGAAGGTTGTCCAAATTGGTGGAATTCATCAAGGGAGGTAGAAGAATCACAAGGCACTCTCTCCTGAACTACATTGTTTACTGTTGATTGTGAATGTAATTGTGCAATGTATAATTTTTGCTTTTCAAGTTCTGTTTGCAATTCTGCTATTTTAGCCTCAAGCATTTTAGTGTGTTCTATGAAGCTAATTTTGTTATCTCTTAAGACTTGTGTTATCTTCTGGAATTCCATTCTTCTCAAGTATGAGAGGTAATCAAAAATCTCTCCCTATGACTATCTATACTGGTTTAGGAGATTTTTTGTTTTGGTTTGTACAACAATACAGGAGTGTACAACTTAGCAGATCAACTACTTGTCAAGTAGGATCACCTCTAATGAGATCAACTATTGCCTTTGTAGGCTAATAATTGCGAGGTTGCTATTTATCACGGTAAAACCCTAATAATCTTTAGATCATAATGGCAAAAATCTAGGATCACTGTTGAGCTGTAAATTTCTATTTTGATTATGCAAAAGTTTTGTGATTTTGTTTTTCTATTTCAATCCTACTGTTTACTTAAATATAAAATTCAGAATTTATATATACTTTTAACAAAATGAAAAAGAAAAGAAATATGTATAATTTTAAATAGACCTAATGCTTACTAAAATAAGATGTGATCCACGGTCTATGAATCCATACAACCTATTTTAGCAAAATTAGGGAAAATATAATGCTACTAAATTCAGATGCGATCCACGGTCAATGAATCCATACAGCCAAACTTAGTATAATTAGGGAAAAATATGACCTAATACGACTAAAATTAAGTGTGATCCACGGTCAATGTATCCGTACAGCTAGTTTTAGTAATAGTTTTGTGGAAATAAAATTACTGAAATAAAATTTTTGAAATAAAATTGCTGAAATAAAAGGTAACTTCTTATTGTTTCTTTGACTAGGAGGGCTTTCATTACAGTTGTTTCACTCAATGTAACTAATTCCTACTCCAAATATAGGGTGTTACTTTCGGCATTCACCTACTTCTTGAACTTTCCCATAGGATCCTATAGTGAAGGTTCCATGTCGCTTTTGTTGAGGGTTTGCTTTTATGGGCACTAATCTTTCTATACACATCCCATCAATTACTATAATTGTCACTACCCCATCAACATTATTAATAATAGTATAATATATCATCACCCATGCCATTTCAATTTTGTCCATCCAAACCTAATCCTTTCATTTCACCACTCAAATAATGATATCAATGGCACAATTATAAGCTTCCACCATTTTGTTCATGTCATCATTGCTAGCAAACACATTGGAAGCCTCATCTTTAATAAGTGCACTAGAGTGAAGATTAATTTCTTCATCCAAGATTGCTACTTATAGCATGATAATTGCAACATCAACAACTCTAACCAAGGTTGGCCTAGTGGCAAGAAACACTTGTTCTATTTTCTCACTATCCCTTCCAACTACTAAGCCAAACCAAAGACCAAAATATGGATCAAGTTGAAGCATACCTTGGAGGGTAAATAACATCACAAAGGACTATAAGGATAGAAAACTAACATCATTATTTATGTTTGTCATGTAGCTACACACACAAAGGTAAAGAAATTCAATTTTCTAAAATTGCCTTGATTGATCCCAATATACCAAAATTAGTTCCTCTAATTATACAACTAGGTTCTCTTCATAGATTCAAGTCAAGCCATACCAAAAGTTGAGATAGAACTATTAGAACAAAGTGCCAAGGTGGCCTCCATGGATTACTAGTGCTTCATGAAAGAAGTTGAAAAGTATAAGAAGCACATAGGAAATATGTAGACGGTCCTAGATGAAAAAAGGATAACATTTAGAATAAAGAGTAGTTAAATGAATTGATGTAGTAGTTGGAGGTGAAAAGAATATAAAAAGAGGAACTAAAAAAAAAATTAGAGAAGGCATAAAAGGATTCTACAATAGTGATACATGAGAAGGAAAAAAAGATAACAAAGCTCAAAATCCATGAGGAAAAGCTAAAAGAAAGAGGTCAAATAAGCTAAATCTAAGGGGCATTCCTTAGGATTAGGTATTAATAAAATCATGGTCTATTCCATTTGGGACTTGATACATATTAAATTCCTATAATACATCAAGGACCATGAAGAAAGCATTAAAATTTTTATGTTGTAGTTGATGGTATAACAAATAAACTAGACGAAAAGCCTTGCCTAACCCTAATCACCTATAAAAATTCAACAAATTTACCTCATAAATAAGCAAGACATAAAAATGTAATTTAAGGTCATTGAAGAAAAATAGAAAAAACTAGATAAGTATACCATACTAGAAACAACATAAAAAAATTAGATGAGGCATGAGATCATTCAACTAGGAAATTGAGGCCTGCTCAACATGTTATCTAAATAATATAACCCATTATTCAAAGAAGAATATAAATATTTGATTGAAAGGAAATCTCATTTGTCCAACTGAAACAAGATGTTGAAATAATCAACCAATTCAATTGTAGGAATAATCATCCACATGGACAAACTATTGTCATATGAAATGGGAACAAAAAATAAGAAAGAGGAATTTTCCATAAAAAAATAAGGAGACCTAGATACTATTTTCAAAATGTTAAATCAAGAGCAAACTCTTTTGGATGTAGACTGGGCTACATTGTTGACTCTTAAAACACTCTTGATTGGGACCTTAAATGTATAGAATCATCATTAATTCTTGTAAAATATATTTTTTATTCTTTTAACATTCAAATTCTTTGGATCCTCCACATCCAATGAATAAAGCACACTAGGATCCATCACCAACCAAACATGGTGCCATCTCTGAGTCTCAACAAGGTTGGACAGGATTGCCAATGTCTTTTCCCAACCTTTGGATTTAGGCCAACTCCTCGTTATCCTCATATATATCACTAATCTAAACTAAATTGCATGAAAATAAAGTGTGAAAAGAAAAATGCATGAAAAGTAAAATGTAAAAAATAAAATTGTGAGAAGTCTAGAGTGCGAGAAATAAAAAGCAAATACGAATTTTACATCGTAGCAAGTATAGCATGTGATAAATCAACACATGAGAAGTCAAATAACATCAATATTCACTCATTCATTTGATTATGAAATTGATAAACAAATGACAAGATGGGATAGAAGGGCCATGCCACAACTATCATGCACTTAGCAAACCACAAGGGTGGTGTCACTGTTGAAAAGGATGGAAACAAGCAACAATAAATAATAATATTGCATATTATACTCACCGATATTTTATCTAGATCTCCATTATCTGTTAGTCTAAGATTGCATAGAGCATACATATTAATACATAACTATGGTGTCTCTTTGATTCAAGAGACCTTGGTGTTTCACCTTCAACATTATCTTTTCATCTCCTCATATTCTCATAGGAGATGTGACTATTCAAATTTCATATGGGAGAAATAATTATCAATCCCTTAATAATTACAAACATCAAATAATATAATAATAATTATATTTTTAATAAGTTATATGTGGCTTATATTGGGGGCCACTCCCATAAAAATACCAAAATATTACATTTGTTGCATATCACAATTTTTCAATTATTTCTCTTAAATATATACTTCAACTTCCTTGAAGTGCTATGTTTCCACAATCAGATCCTTGACATCATTTTGATTAAGATATAAAATATCACTTGGCCATTTTTCTTTTAAAATTTGAATTTCATCGGGATGAAGATCAACACCACAATTCACTAATTTATCTATTACCCAATTTCCTTATCTATAAATATGCTCACACTTTCGAGAGATTGACTCTAGTAATAGATGATGAGAATCAACAATAATATTATTTTTTATCCAATCTCCACATCCATTTTTGTTAATAGCATAAATGATAGTTTGTGAGTCCCCCTCAATTGAAATTGAAAGATGCAAAACACAACACTACAAACAATGCTTTGAACAAAATAAAATTCAAGATAATACAAGTTTGCACAATAGAATAAATTCTTTATTGATGGGGGGTCCTAGAAACTCCATTGTTACAAGCTTGGATCCTTGAATCCTTTTTGATACAATAATACAACAATTTAGGGTTCTCCAAAACCCTAAGAAACAAGGTTGTGGTGTCTTCACTCGCGTCTTAATCCCAATAAGATTGAGTGGGCTTTTAAGATATCCAAGGTTGAGGCACTCCAGATGCTGATGTAATTCTCCAGATCTGCACATAATGAAATAAAAAATAGTTAGTAGTATATGCGAGGGCTCCATAGTGTGAGGCCCTTTATATGTAATAATAAAACACTAAGTGTAGAAACAAAAATATATGCAATTAAATAAATAGATTTAGGGTTGATTTGTTTTACCTTTTCATTGTCTTCTGATGCATGATGTCTGATGCAAGTGGTTGGTGCAACGATGCCCTAGCATCACCTAGAGGCTAGGGGAACTTTAGGGATGGGAGCATAAAATACCTACGGGCACCTGGTGACTGTAGAAAACACCCATGGGCACCTAGGGCTGATGAGGAGGCGCTTGTGGGTTCCTGGCAGCTGATGGGGAATTCTACAAAAGTAGATCGAGCGAGGATGTAGGTTGAGATGGTGGATACAGTGAGCGAGGGAGGTGAAATACGATGAATAAAATGGGGCTAGGGCACAAAATGCTTGCTAAAAGACTTAAGGTGCTCAGGGAATCAAGGTAAACTCAAGCATAGAAAAATCTAGGGAACTCAAAGATTGAGCCATCAAAATGGCTCCTATTTATGATCTAACCTAGGGTAAGCTATGGTTTCAACGACACTATTCATGTGGATGAGATTAAAGCACATCCAAGAGTAGATAATAAATCTAGGGTGTGGCATGGATTGATGTAAATCAATGGTCAAGATTAAATGAAATTGGATGGCTGAGATTAATTTACTTAAATAAATACATATTTATTAAATATATGTTAAAATATTATATTTAAAAATATAATATAAAATATTATATTTAAAAATATAAAAAATATATATATAAATAAATGTGAATAATGATCAAAAATGGCGAGAAAATAGGAATAGTGGGCAGATTGGCAAGGCTTTGGTGGTGGAAATGGTGGGAAGGCAAAGATAGAAGGTAAATAGAGAGGATTTGGTGTCTACAAATACCCCTTTTGTACTATGTTGTGTGAAACACAATGCAGTGCAAAAACATGAGATACCTATTTTGGCCAGGTACGAAAGCAACTTCTCTCTCTTTTTGGAATACGAGCTTGAAGATAAAAGAATAAAAGAATTTAGAGTTTTGCCTAACTTACCCCCTCAATTGGCGAATGATATTACGGATGAATCTCACGAGCCAATTGAAAAAAATTGTGCAAATGCATGATGGATAATATGATACCATTTTTGCCCCAACGGTGGGAAGGGGGTTGGTGGAAGATGTGTCTATTTTTTCCCCAATAGATGAAGAGTTTTGTGCAAATGTGAGGTGATCGGGCGATATGAATGATGTAAAAGTTGATATCATTTTTGCCCCAATGGTGGAAAGGGGGTTTTTGCCAATTGTAGATGCCATGATCATGTAAGATGTATCCCGTTGTGGGAAAGTCATAACAAAAAATGGTTGTCCCCAAATTTGGGGTGATTCGATGTTGTTGAAACATTTTTCCTTTTCGACGTCATTGATATGCAAAATGATGATGCAAAAGAAAAAGTATCAACCTTGGATGGCCTAATAGTGACTGTTTGGATAATTTCCACAATTGGAACCAATCAACCTAGCTAGTACCTATCTCTAAGGTGTTAAGAAGATTATGAATGATGAAATTTGAGTTTTTTCCATGTTTTAAGCCTCACGAACTAGGCCATCAATGACAACGATTGTGCAAATTGCTCTTGGTAATGTTTCACTCTAAATATGAGGAAATACCCAATATGATTGTAATTTTGATCAAGGAGATAAGTGATGATGATCATGACCAAGTGTCCTTATTGTAAGCTATTCATCTTACCGAATTGCATGTACCCAAATAATTGCAATCGCCAAGTGTGTAGAATAACTCACTAGATACAAGATTCACTTATTTGTTATGTGAGCTTGGCAAATATGTAAATGATGATGTGAAATGATGTGGAGATGATGTATGAATGATGACATGAATGATGATGGTTGTTTTGTGAATATTTGGGCTGTTTTAGGTACTTTTGGAATTGATTTGGTGAATTGTGGTCAATGTGGTCGCAAATGAGATTTATGCATCCAAATCAGTTATAATCTTCACAAAACCTGATAAAATTATGGAATGCACTGGTGAGTGAAATTTGGAGTGATTTGGTTGGGTGCAGCTACTATTTTGTGATGGTTTAGATTTTATCCATTCTGACGTGAAACACCCACGGGTGCTTGCAGTCTACATAAATACCCATGGGTGCTTTAGCGCACCAAGAAATACCTGTGGGTGCCTCAAAGCACTTGAAGAAAATTTAAATAGCTTGTTGGGTGAGTTTCAAGCTCATTTGTGCATCTACGGAGTTTGAGAAGCTGCGTCTAAGGAGTGAAGGGTTAGTGAGGAGAGGTGAGGTGAGGTGTTTGGAGCGCAGAAGCTATGGCGACGGAGGGAGATGGTGTGGAGGTCGAGGTTGTTGCTGGGGCATAGATTATTGAGGTAACTATTTTTTTATTGTGTAAAGTTTTTGTTTTTTTTTAATTATGAACAACTTATTAACAAATATTTTGTGTTGTGCTACAACTTAGAGTTTTGGAGGCTCGACATCGATTTTCATCTTATATCCCCGAGATGAGGAAGGCGATTATGGGGGATGAGTGGGAGTTGCTTAGGGAGGTAGGGCTAGTGGAGGTAGCCTAACTAGATGTGGTTAGGGTGGATGAGGGGTACCTCTCTGTCTTGGAAGAGAGGTGGGATGCAGATAGGGGGACATTTTAGCTCCCCACGGGTGAGGTGACTATGACCTTGGAGGATGTGTATCGCATCCTCAAGGTGTTGGTGGAGGGTCTCTAGGTTGAGGTTGGCCTCAACCAGAATACAAAGATGAGGAGGATGTTTAGAAATGCATGGGAGGGGGTGAATTTGGAGATTGGAGGCATACCCTATTTGTCCTTGTACGTGGATGAAGAGTTAGATCCGCTCTCAAATTTGGTGATGTTTGTGTTGGCCAACATCGTGGTCCCAAATAGTATTGGGTGTAGGTTCCCTTAGAACCTGATAGGGGTGGTGAGCAACATGCTCACTATGAAGTAGGTGTATGCATGGGCTCTCACCTTATTGATGCAGGTATACTGAGAGCTTTATGAGGTGACGAAGTGGGGGTAAAAGGGCTTGGGTTGTAGCCTATTGCTGCAATGTTGGGGGTGGGAGCACTTTAGAGTTGCTCGATCGAAGGGGTTACCTATGGAGGAGTTTGGTAGGGATCAGCCCTACAATAGATGATGGACTTTGTGTAGGAGGTGTAGCTGATTCATCTTGTGAGGACAAGCCAGTGGTATAGGAACTTATGGGTGGGATTGACATCCGTCCAAGTGGTATGGAGGCCACGTCTGGGTGCCTTATGGATTGGGGATGGGGAGCACCTTCAACGGGTGTGGTAGGGTAGGTGGGTGATTGGAAGGCATAGGAATGAGGTAGAGTACTTCTAGTTTTCCTGAGTACTCCACCAATTTGGGCTAAGACAGGATGTTCCTGATGAGCCAGTGCAGTATAGGAGGCATCAAGAGGAGGTAGGGATACCATGCATAGAGCTATGGAGGGTAGCCTTAGAGGATGATGAGGAGGTGAACATCCTATATGTGGAGTATGCGAGGATGACCATAGAGTACGATGCATGTTTTGTGATGCAACCACCATGGCTACCACCTCGAGGAGCTATTTATGGGGGTGGTGGTTGAGAGGTCAGGGGTGAGGGGGACCCAGGATGAGGGTTCCCTAGAGACATAGGGTGCGGGGACCCAGGATACCCACAAGAGGTAGCAATGCCTTCACTTTGATAGTCAAAGATATAAGGTGAAGGGTGCGACACAACAAACACCCGAGGTTGAGGGAGATGGCAAAGATGGGGAGGAGATGGAGGAAGTTTTAGATGTACTCCCCGGCTAGAGTGAGGAGGAGTAGGCATTGTCAAAAAAAAAGGTAGAAGAGCAGGATGCAAGGATTGTGGCTCTCCAGGCAAAGCTAGCGGAGTGGGAGCGGTAACACGAGGTCAACATACAATGCCTTCACTCTTAGTGTAGATACATTGAGGCATTGGAGGATTGGTTGATGGAACATCATATTCCACTTCTAGATCCTCCAACCTCGTTTGTATCTGAGGGTGCTAGGCATAGTCAGTCTAGGTCTAGGGCTCCTACTAGGTCACCGACTCTTACTAGGTCACAAGGGTCCATTGTATGTAGCCTATTGGTATTCATTGATATATATATATATATATATATATATATATATATATATACATGGATTTTACCTTTTGTGTTATATATTTGTGTGAATGCTTTTGTGGAATATTTTTGTTGAATGCATGTTTATGTTTATGATTGATGCATATGATATGTTATGGATGACTAATGCAAGATGGCATGTATGGATGATTAATGCTAATGATCATTTATGGTTTAGATATTTGTTTTGGTTGTTTTCTAGCATTGTTGTTTAATCAGGGGCACCAAACTTGGTGGTATATGGGGTGAATGACTCATGACGTGACATGGATGTTGACATGGAAGAAGACATGAATGTTGATATGGAAGAAGATATGGATGTTGATATGGAAGAAGATATGGATGTTGATATGGAAGACTGCTTGTTTTGTAGAGACTCAAACATCATAGTGGCATAAAATAAACTCACTAAAACTGCCTAATCCTTCTAGGACCAAATGTGTGTATAGTGAGTTCATTTACCAAATCAAGAGTAAGGTAATGACCCTAGACAATCAAGAACCAATTTGTGTGCAAGTGAGTTCATTAACTCATCTTGAGTAAATTGGGTAAACCTATTATGGTTGAAACTAGGAGGCTAGCTTATCCGTATGAGCGGTCAAAGGTCTATTTTTAAAAGAGACATGTCGCCACGCATGAGCGTACTCCACTGTTAGTCAAGTGTCTATAGCTCTGGTGGAGGCTAACTCCATAGTCCACGATTTTGTTTTTTATTTCTTGAATTTTGGGGATGACTACCTAACCGTTTGATTGGAAATGTAGTATGATTCTTACAATTCAATCGATCAGTGGTGTGTGATAAAAAGATTTAGAGTTTTTGTTAGGGATTTGTCCCTACTCCTTTTATTTTTGGAATTGTGATAGTGGTGAGAACCACTATTTTTATGGACTATGTTGCATGATGGGGCTAGCAAGGATGACCCTTTTCACTTCAAGGTTCCTACCATGTATGGTGTTATCCCTCTTTGACACAAGATATTTTTAAGATGTGAAGTTGTGTTTGATTCAAGAATATTTTTGGAATCAGTTCCCAAACTCAAGATTTTTCTTAGTGTATATGTGCAATGGTCCTAATAAGAACTCGACATGTATCTTTGGAGGTTTCTTAAAACACTAGGAGTGGCTGAGTGACCTAAAAAACCTAGGAGATTGTGAATGTGACTTGTGTTGATGGCAATTTGACTTTATGGAATGATGTGGATGACTTTGTGGAGGTGCCCCTATTTAAGGCAACATGACTTTTGTTGGACCAATTAAGATCTTGAACTGAATAAATGATCCTAAAATATGAAATGCAAAATGTGGATGTGAATGCAATGTATGGCATGCAATTTTGTGAAATGTGACATGCAATATGAAATGTGGGTAAATGCATTATTTTTAGAATGTTGAATGCAAGTGGAATGCAATGTTATGAATGCATTGTGAAATGTGAGGTGTAACATGCAAAATGAAATGCAATGTTATGAATGACATGTATGTAAATGTTTTTGTGTATTAACCATGTATATATAGTAATCAAATCATCCATAGAATGCTCTCAAGTGTATAACATTAAGTGGTTCGGATTATTTCTCTCCCTCTAGACTAGCAAGACTATAAGTACCGCTACCCACTCTTTGTGTAACTATGTATGGACCTAACCAATTAGCCATGAATTTATCACAAAGGTGCGGTAATGCATTGGTGTTTTGTTGGTTCTCTTTAAGGACAAGATCTCCTACTTGGAATTCACATAAACAAAGTTTGGGGTTGTAAGCACGTTTGAGGCAGTCTTGATAAACTCATAAGTGTTGTAAAGCATTGACTTGCCTTTCATCAAGAAGTGTGAGTTGGTCAAGACATGCTTGTCTAGCAATGTCATCATCTATGAATTCTTGTAAAGAAATTCATGAGGGGATATCAAGCTCAAGAGGCATGATTGCTTCGGCTCCATAGACAAATGAAAATATTGTTGACCCTGTAGGCATGCGGATGCTTGTTCGATAAGCCCATAATGCTAAGGGAATTTGTGTATGCCAATCTCTATGATTTTCTTTGACAAGTTTCTTGAGAATAGCAATCAAGGTCTTGTTGGAAGCTTCAACTTATCCATTTGCTTGTGGGTAATAAGGAGTCAATAAACTATGTTGAATGTTATATTTCTAGCAATTTGCTCGAACATCCTTGTTCTTGAAGGACTTGCAATTATTTGAAATAATTTTTGAGGGGATACCAAAAAGATAAATGATATGATGGAGTATAAACTCCACAATTGTAGGTCCTGTCGCTCTGGTTAGAGGAATTGCCTCAACCCACTTTGTGAAGTATTTAGTGGCTATGATGATGAAAGTATGTTGTCCCAAGGAAGGAGGTGAAATTTACCAATTAAATCTAGGCCCTATTGTGAAAAGGGCCAAAGGCTTTGAATGGGTTGTAAAGCTTGTGATGGTACACGAGTTAGGTTGGCATTATCTTGGCACTTTTTGCAATGTTTAACATAGGTGCAATAATCACGTTCTATTGTGGGCCAATAATAACCCATGCATAGAATACGTTTTTCAATAGCCATTCCATTAGAATGACCACCACAAGTACCATAATGAGCTTCATCTATGCCTCTTTGAGCTTCACTAGCCTCGAGACAACGAAGGAGGACTCCATCATAACCATGTTTATACAACATGTCCCCCAAAAGAATAAAATGGGCTGCATTTTTCTTGAAAGTATGTTTGGCCATTCGAGACATGTCATATGGGAGTGTTCCAAACTTGAGAAAGACTACTATTTGGTTCAACCAAGGCTCATATGAATCCGATTGGATAAATCAAACATCCTTTTCATATTTTGACTCAACATGAGAAATTATAGATTTAGAGACCGTTGAAATTATAAGGGGTTGTACCTCTCCAAAGGAGTCTTTTGGAATCAAGGATCCAAGAGAGGCCATCACATCTACAAATATATTAGTTGAATGTGGTAAACTATTGATTTCATACCAATCAAACTTAGAGAGCAACTTCATTGCTACTTTGTGATAAAGCTTAATGGTAGGTTCTTTGCATTTGTATTCTCTATTAATTTATTTGACTACAAGTTGAGAATCACCAAATATCCTAATACGCTTAATGCTCATAGCTATAGCTAATTGAAGACCTAGGATTAGGGCTTCATACTCTATGGTATTGTTTGTGCATTGGAAGTCAAGTTTGAATGACAAGGGGATAGGTACCCCCTGTGGTGTGTGAAATATGACTCCAACACCTTGACCTTTCACACACTTAGAGCCATCAAAGAATAGTGTGATATCAATGTCTTCCTCCGGAATGACATCTTCTTGTTCGATGATATAAAATACCGAATCATTTGGGAGCTCAATAATCAAAGGATGGTCATTGGGTAGTGGAGCTTCTACAAGTTGATCGACTATTACCTGACCTTTAATGGATTTTTGGCTAATGAATTCGAAGTCGAATTCAGTGAGAAGCATTATCCATTTAGCGGTACGGGTGTTATTATAAGTGTGGGACATCATGTAACGTAGAGGATTTTCTCTAGCTATGACATAAGTTGTGTGGCTAAACATATAATATCAAAGTTTCTTAGTGGTAAAAACCATTGCCAAGCACAAATTCTCTACATTTTTTAGAAAGTTGTGCAATAAAACGTAGGATTGATTGAATCTTTCCTTGTAAACTACACAATTCCTTTAAGTTAGTTGGGGAAGGTATCTCTAAGATAACCTTGAACTTGTCAGGATCCACCTCAATGCCTCTTTTGGAGACAATGAATCCTAGAAGTTTTCTCGAGGTAACACCAAAGACACATTTCTTAGGATTCAACCTTACATTATGCTCTAGGAGTCGGTAAAATACTTTCTCCAATACACAAATATGTTCTTGTCAAGTTTTGAATTTAGCCAAGAGATCATCCACATAGTCTTCGATAATCTTATGCATGTAGTCGTGGAAAATGTATGTCATGGCATGTTGATAAGTGGCACCTACATTTTTGAGGCCAAAGGGCATCACCTTGTAAAAAAAAGTTCCCCAAGGTGTAGTGAATGTTGTTTTATGTTGGTCATCAAGATTTATTCGAATCTAAAAAACCATGAGTGAAAACATTTCATGGCCAGCGTAGATATTGACAAGAGTATCGATGTTTGGGAGAGGAAAGTCATCCTTAGGATATGCTTTGTTAAGGTCTCGAAAGTCAGTGTATACATGTATCGCCTCGTTAGGCTTGCAAATGGGTACCATGTTTGAGAGCCACTCCACTATGAAGTTCACGTCTAAGAGTTTTTGAAGCTTTGTTTTTACCAAGAGGGCCACGATAGGATGCATTCTTCTAAGATTTTGTTTGAAGGACTTAGCATCAGGCTATAAGGTGAGATTATGGACAATCAAACTAGGGTCAAGATCGAGCATGTCCTTGCATGACCATGCAAATATACTCTTTTTCCTCTTGAGGAGAGCAATAAATTGCTCTTGTTCATCGGGTGATATGATTTTACCAAGCTTGATAATCTGGGGATTATCTTTATCTGAAATAAGGTCCATGTTGATAGTATCTTGAATAGACATGTGGGAACCTTCCTCAAGCTGATGGGGTGTAGGGATTAGATGAATATCGTCTAATATGTCATCAAAATATTTTGGCTTATCCTCATCTATTTCTACCTGGAAAACCTCGGGATCCAAAGGTGAAGGTGAAGGCGAAGGCGAAGGGGAGGGAGAAATGTAGTTGGCGAAAGCCCTTAACAGTTCCTCAGATAGGACAAATTCAGCGAAGATTGGAGGTGAGGAAGTCCGATCCATATCAATAAGGCTTATATCAATTGGAATTGGTTTAGCCGGATCGTATGGATTGTGGAGCGGGGTGAATAAATCAAAAGGATTAATGTTGACTTATGGGCAAGGTTGACAAGGCTAGATGGAATGGATGGAACTAGTGCTAAGAGCTTGGTTAACTTGAACAGCAATAAGCAATACAAAAAATGTTTTATTAAATGGTATATTTACATATGTAATGCAAAGAAACCAAATATTTTTTTTTGATTGATTTTTGATTTTTTTGTGTAGTGGTAATAACCACTATTTTGAATTATGTACATATGATACAATTTGGCTTATGGAATGGCTTAATGGAGTGGAGGTGGTGGTTCACCAGTAGGGGTGACTCGCTCTTGTGGAAGAATAAAGCAAAAAATGGGTTCATGGATGGGGAACATGTTGAGATAAAACTCATATTATTCGGTATGGGGAATTATGGGCTCCGATTCTTCTTAAGATTCATCTAAAATAATCGACATAAGTTCAAATTCTTCGTAGATTTACTCATCAAAATTATCGGGATGGAGGGCTTCTTCTCCTGAATTGAGATTAAGCCTTTGGAAGGCTTGTTCAAAAGAATACATGGTAGGAAGTGGGTGGAAACCTAGACCTGAATGGTCATGCACCTCTTGATATGGAACATCGATAGGTTGATGCACACCCTGTTCATGCAATCCTAGGCCATGGCCTTGCCAATTGACAATATGGAAGTATCGAGATGGAAATCCCAACATGTTTGAAATATTGGCAAGTTTTGGTTCTTTAAACTCTTCTATGGGTGTTGGGCTTGATGAAGATTCAATGCCCCATATACAAAATTAATGTTATTTGGAGTTGAACCCATATTGTAAACTCCTCCTATTGCTAAAGGTTGATCACGTGGGCAACTGAAATCTTTAGCACTAGGGATGGTGAGGGGTGTGATGGTGATGTCATCGACCATGTATTCACCAATACTAGGATTAGTGAGATGGGCTTCGACTTGGGATGATATGGGAGGATCATAATCAGGTGATGGATTGGGAAATGGTGGAAATAGAGGTATCTTACAATATGTTAATTCGACTTGTGAGACATTAGGCAAAGGATATGGATTGGATTGGGAATGTTGTAGTATGGATGATGATGAAGTGGATGGAAATGATGTTGATGATGTGGACTGACTATGACCACATGTGCATGTAGTCATTGATGATGATGATGAGGGTATGGTGGTTGGTGCAGTGATGCCCTAGCATCACCCGAAGGCTAGGGGGACTTTAGGGATGGGAGCGTAAAATGCTCGTGGGCACTTGGCGATTGAAGGAAATGCTCGTGGGCACCTAGGATTGATGAGGAGACGCTCGTGGGTGCCTGGCGGTTGATGGGGAATTATGTAGAAGCAATTTGAAATATGCAAAACACAACACTACAAACAATGCTTTGAATAAAATAAAATGCAAGATAACACAAGTTTGCATAGTAGAATAAATTCTTTATTGACGACTTTGAGGATATCCAAGGTTGGGCCACTCCAGATGTTGATGTAATGCTCCAAATCTGCACACAATGAAACAAAAAATAGTTAGTTGTATATACGAGGGCTCCATAGTGTGAGGCCCTCTATATGCAATAATAAAACACTAACTAAGTGCAAAAATATATTCATATGCAATTAAATAAATAGATTTAGGGTTGATCTATTTTACCTTTTTGCTATCTTCTGATGTGTGATGTCTGATACAGGTGGATGGTGCAGCGAGGCCCTTGCATTACCTAGAGGCTAGGGAGACTTTAAGGATGAGAGCATAAAACATCTGTGGGTACCTCATGACTATAGGAAACACCCATGGGCACCTGGGGTTGATGAGGAGGCACCCGTGGTTGCTTGGCGATTGATGGTAAATTCTACATAAGCAGATCAGTTGAGGGTGCAGGTTGCAATGATGGATACAACGAGTGAGGAAGGTGAAATACGACGAATGAAATGGGGCTAGGGAATGAAAGGATTTATAAAATACTTAAGGCACTCAGGGAATCAAGGTAAACTCAGGCATAGGAAAATTATAGGGAACTCAAGGGTTGAGACATCAAAATGGATCTTATTGATAATCTAACCTAGGGTATGCTAGGGTTTCCATGATACTAATAGTGTGGTTGAGATTAAAGCACATCCAAGGGTAGATAATAAATCTAGGGTGTGGCATGGATTGATGTAAATGGATGATCGGGATTAAATGAAATTGAATGGTTGGGATTAATTCACTTAAATAAATACATATTTATTAATATAAATATTATATTTAAATATGTATACATAAATATGAATAATGATAAAAAATGGTAGGAAAATAGGAATAGTGGGAAAATTGGCAAGGCTTTGGTGGTGGAAATGACAGGAAGGAAAATATGGAAGGCAAATGGCTAGGATTTGGTGTCTATAGATGCCCCATTTTATACTGCATTGCATGAAATACAATGCAGTGTAAAAACATGAGATACCTATTTTGGCTAGGTACAAAAGTAGCTTCTCTCTCTTGTTGGAATACAATCTTGAAGACAAAAGAATAAAAGAATTCAAAGTTTTGTGTAGCTTACCCCCTCAATTGGTGAATGAGATTACGGATGAATCTCATGAGCCAATTGAAAAAAACTGTGCAAATGCATGATGGATAATGTGATACCATTTTTACCCTAATGATGGGAAGGGGGTTGGTGGAAGATGTGTCTATTTTTGCCCCAACAAATGAAGGGTTTTGTGCAAATGTGAGGTGATCAAGATGATATGAATGATGTAAAATTTGATACCATTTTTGCCCCAATGGTGGGAAGGGGGGTAGTGGAAAATGTGATATGATGTGTCTGTTTTTGCCCCAACAGATGAAGGGTTTTGTGAAAAATGTGGGGTGATGAGGACGATATGAATGATGTAAAAGTTGATACCATTTTTGCCCCAACGGTGGGAAGGGATTTTTGCCAAGTGTATATGCCATGATCATGTAAGATGTATCCCATTGTGGGAAAGTCATAACAAAAACTGGTTGTCCCCAAATTTGGGATGATTCGATGTTGTTGAAACATTTTGCATTTTCGATGTCATTGACATGCAAAATGATGATGCAAAAGAAAAAGTATCAACCTCGGATGGCCTGCTAGTGACTGTTTGGATAATTCCCACAATCGAAACCAATCAACCTAGCTAGTACCTATATCTAAGGTGTTAAGGAGATTATGAATGATGAAATTTGAGTTTTGTCCATGTTTTAAGCCTCACAAACTAGGCCATTAATGACAACGGTTGTGCAAATTATTCTTGGTAATGTTTCACTCTAAATATGAGGAAATACCAAATATTATTGTAATTTCGATCAAGGAGATAAGTGATGATGATTAGGACCAAGTGTCCTTATTATAATCTATTAATCTTACTGAATCACATGTACCCAAATCGTTGCAATTGCCAAGTGTGTAGAATAACTCACTAGATACAAGATTCACTTGTTTGTTATGTGAGCTTCACAAATATGTAAATGATGATGTGAAATGATGTGGAGATGATGTATGAATGATAGCATGAATGATGATGGTTGTTTTGTGAATATTTGGGCCACGGTAGGCACTTTTGGAATTGATTTGGTGTATTGTGGTCAATGTGGTTGCAAATGAGATTTATGCGTCTAAATCAGTTATAATCTTCACAAAACCTGATAAAATTATGGAATGCATTGGTGAGTGAAATTTGGAGTGATTTGGTTGGGGGAAACTACTTTTTTGTGTTGGTTTGGCTTTTGTCCATTCTAACATGAAATGCCCACGGGTTCCTATAGTCTGCATAAAAGCCCACAGGTGCTTCAACATGCCAAAAAATGTCCATGGGTGCCTAAAAGCACTTGAAGCAGCTATAAATAGATTGCTAGGCAAGTTTCAAGCTCATTTGTGCATCTACAAAGTTCGAGAAGCTACGTCTAAGGAGCGAAGGGTGAGTGAGGAGAGGTGAGGCAAGGCATTTGGAGCATGAATGCTATGGTGGTAGAGGGAGCTAGTGTGGAGGTCGGGGCTGCTGCTAGGGCACATATTGTTGAGGTAACTCTTTGTTTATTGTGCAAATTTGTTGTTGTTGTTTTTTTAAATTATGAACAACTTATTAAAAAACGTTTTGTGTTGTGCTATAGCTTAGAGTTTTGGAGGTTCGACACCAATTTTCACCGTATATCCTCACGATGAGGAAAGAAATTACGGGGGATGAGTGGGAGTTACTTAGGGAGGTGGGGCTAGCAGAGGTAGCCTGGTTGGATGTGGTTAGGGTGGATGAGGGGTACCTCTTTGCCTTGTTAGAGAGGTGGGATGCAAATAGGGGGACATTTCAGCTTCCCATGAGTGAGGTTACTGTGACCTTGGAGGATGTGTATCGCATCCTCAAGGTGCCAGTGGAGGATCTTCGAGTTGAGATTGGCCTCAACCAAAATATGGAGATGAGGAGGATTTTTGGCCATGCATGGGAGGGGGTGAAGGTGGAGAGTGAAGGCATACCCTATTTTTCCATGTATGTGGACAAGGAGTTAGACCCACTATGGGCTTCGATGATGTTTGTGTTGGCCAACATTGTGGCCCCGAACAATACCAGGTATAGGTTCTCTTGGAACCTGATAGGGGTGGTGAGCGATATGCTCACTATGAGGTAGGTGTATGCATGAGCTCTCGTATTATTGGCATAGGTGTACTAGGAGTTTTATAAGGTGACGATGCAGGGGTGAAAGGACGTAGGTTATAGCCTACTATTGCAATGCTAGGGTTGGAGCACTTTAGAGTTGCTCGATCAAAGGGGTTACCTATGGAGAAGTTTGGTAGGGAGAAGCCCTATGCTAGACGATGGGCTTTGGCAAAGGAGGTGTAGCCGATTCATCCCATGAGGATGAGCCAGTGGTATAGGGACTTATGGGTGGGATTGACATATGCCCAAGTGGTATAGAGGCCATGGTTGGGTGCCTAATGGACTGGGGATGGGGAGCACCTATGGTGGGTGCGACAAGGTAGGTGGGTGATTGGGAGGCATAGGAGTGAGGTAGAGTACTTCCAATTCTTCTAAGTACTCCACTAATTTGGGTTGAGGCAGGATGTTCCCGATGAGTCGATGTGGTATAGGAGGCATCGAGAGGATGTGGGGCTACCATGCACGGAGGCATGGAAGGTATCCTTGGAGGATGATGATGAGGTGGACATTATAGATGTAGAGGATATAGGGATGGCTGTAAAGTATGATGCATGGTTTGCGATGCAGCCACCATGGGTACCACCTCGAGGATTGATTGATGGGGGTGGTGATCGAGAGATTGGGTGTGAGGAGACCCAGGATGAGGGCACCTTGGAGACACTAGATGCGGGGACCCAAGATACCTACAAAAGGCAATGATGCCTTCACCCTAATAATCAAAGGTGAAAGATGAAGGGTGTGACAAAACAAGCACCCGAAGTTGAGGGAGATGGCGAATATGGGGAGGAGATGGAGGAAGTTCCGAATATACCCCCAGGCCAAAGCGAGGAGGAGTGGACACAACTGAAGTAGAAAGTGGTGGAGCGGTATGCGAGGATTGCAACTCTGTAGGAAAAGCTAGCGGAGTGAGAGCGATGACAAGAGGTTGAAATACGATGCCTTCGCTCTCAACATATTCCACTTCCAGATCCTCCAACCTCGTTTGTCTCCGAGGGTGCTAGGTATAGTCAGTCTAGGTCTAGGGCTCCTACTAGGTCACAGACTCTTGCTAGGTCATAGGGGTCTTCTTGGAGGATGTAGTTAGTGCTTAGATGCACTTTTTGTATATGAGCCTTGGTGCTCCATTGTATGTAGCCTTTTGGAATTCATTGATGTATATATATATATATATACATGGCTTTTACCTTTTGTGTTATATATTTATGTGATTGCTTTTGTGGAATGCTTTTTTTGAATGCATGTTTATGTTTATGATTGATGCATATGATATGTTATGGATGACTAATGCAAGATGGCATGTATAAATGATTAATGCTAATGATCATTTATGGTTTAGATCTTTGTTTTTTCCATTTTATAGCATTGTTCTTTAATCAAGGGCACCAAACTTGGTGGCATATGGGGTGAATGACTTATCAGCTAACATGGATGTTGACATAGAAGAAAATATTGATGTTGATATGGAAGAATATATGGATGTTGATATGGAAGACTGCTTATTTTGTAGAGACTCAAATATCCTAGTGGCATCAAACAAACCCACTAAAATTGCCTAATCCTTCTAGGACCAAATGTGTGCAGTGAATTCATTTATCAAATCAAGAGCAAGGTAATGATCAGAGACAATCAAGAACCAATGTGTGTGCAAGTGAGTCCATTAACTCATCTTGAGTAAATTGGGTAAACCTATTATGGTTGAAACTAGGAGGCTAGCTTATCCGTATGAGCGGTCAAAGATATCCTTTTAAAAGAGACATGTCGCCACACAAGAGCGTACTCCACTGCCAGTCAAACGTCTATAGCTATGGTGGAGGTTAACTCCATAGTCCATGATTTTTGTTTTTGATTTTTTGAATTTTGGGGATGACTACCTAACCGTCTGACTCAAAATGTAGTACGATCCTTACAACTCAATTGATCAGTGGTGTTTGATAAAAAGATTTATATTTTTTGTTAGGGATTTGTCCCTACTCCTTTTATTTTTTGAATTTTGATAGTGGTGAGAACCACTCTTTTTATGAACTATGTTGTATGATGGGACTAGAAAGGATGACCCTTTTCACTTCAAGGTTCCTACCAAGTATGGTGTTATCCCTCTTTGACACAAGATGTTTTTAAGATGTGAAGTTGTATTTGGTTCAAGAATGTTTTTGGAATCAATTCCCAAACTCAAGATTTTTTTAGTGTATATGTCCAATGGTCCTAAGAATAACTCGACATGTATTTTTGGAGGTTGCTTAAAACACTAGGGGTGGTTGAGTGACCAAAAACACCTAGGAGTTTGTGAATGTGACTTGTGTTGATGGCAATTTGACTTTATGGAATGGTGTGGATGACTTTGTGAAAGTGCACCCGATTAAGGCAACACGACTTTTTTTGGACCAATTAAGACCTTGAATTGAATAAATGATCCTAAAATATAAAATGCAAAATATGGATGTGAATGCAATGTATGGCATGCAATTTTGTGACATGTGACATGCAATATGAAATGTGGGTGAATGCATTGTTTTTGGAATGTTGAATGCAAGTGGAATGCAATGTTATGAATGAATTGTGAAATGTAAGGTGTAACATGCAAAATGAAATGCAATGTTATGAATGACATGTATGCAAATATTTTTTGTGTATTAACCATGTATATATAGTAATAAAATCATGCTTAGAATGCTCTCTAGTGTATAACTTTAAGTGGTTTAGATTCTTCCTCTCCCTCTAGGCTAGCAAGCCTATAAGTACCGTTACCGACTCTTTGTGTGACTATGATTGAAGACCTAGGATTAGGGCTTCATACTCTGTGGTATTGTTTATGCATAGGAAGTCAAGTTTGAATGACACATGGATAGGTACCCCCTATGGTGTGTGAAATATGACTTCGACATCTTGACCTTTCGTGCACTTAGAACCATCAAAGAATAGTGTGATATCGATGTCTTCCTCTGGAATGACATCTTATTCTTGTTCAGTGATAGCAAATACCGAATCTTCTGGGAGCTCAATAATCAAAGGATGATCACTAGGTAGTGGAGCTTCCACAAGTTGATCGGATATTACTTGAACTTTAATGGATTTTTGGCTAATGAATTCCAAGTCAAATTCAGTGAGAAGCATTATCCATTTAGTGGTGCAAGTGTTATTGTAAGTGCAGGACATCATGTAACGCAAAGAATTTTCTCTAGCTATGACATAAGTAGTGTGGCTAAGCATATAATGTCAAATTTTCTTGGTGGTAAAAACCACTGCCAAGCACAATTTTTCTACATAAGCATATTTAGTTTCATAGCTTACCAATGTTCGACTAATGTAGTATATAACTTGCTCTTGATTTTGTTCATTCTTTTGTGCAAGCATTGTCCCTAATGCAAAGTCCATTGTTGAGATGTAAAGATAAAATGGGACCCCTGGACGAGGAGGAGCTAAGACTGGTAGAGAAGCTAGGTATTGCTTAATGTCATCAAAGGCTTGTTGACATTCATCTATCCAAGATAATGGTACCCCCTTTTGTAGTAGGTGATTGAATGACCTACATTTTTTAGAAAGTTGCGTAATGAAACGACAGATTGATTGAATCTTTCCTTGTAAACTATGCAATTCTTTTAAGTTACTTGGGGAGGCATCTCTATGATAGCCTTGACCTTGTTAGGATCCATATCAATGCCTCTTTTGGAGATAATGAATCCTAGAAGATGAATCCTAGAAGTTTTCTTGTGGTAACACCAAAGGCACATTTCTTAAATTCAAACCTTACATTATGCTCTAGGAGTCGATCAAAAACTTCCTCCAATACACCAATATGTTCTTGTTGAGTTTTGGATTTAACCAAGAGATCATCCACATAGTCTTCGATTATATTATGCATGTAGTCATGGAAAATGTATGTCATGGTACATTGATAAATGACACCTACATTTTTGAGGCCAAAGGGCATCACTTTGTAACAAAAATTTCCTCAAGGTGTAGTGAATGTTGTTTTATGTTGGTCATTAGGATTTATTCGAATCTGGTTGTATCCTAAAAAACAATGCAAAATGCAACACTACAAACAATGCTTTGAACAAAATAAAATGCAAGATAACACAAGTTTGCACAACAGAATAAATTCTTTATTGATGGGGGGAGCCTAGAAACTCCATTGTTACAAGCTTGGATCCTTGAATCCTTTTTGATACAATAATACAACAATTTAGGGTTCTTCAAAACCCTAAGAAGTAAGGTTGTGGTGTCTTCAATCGCATCTTGATCCCAACAAGGTTGAGTGGGCTTTTAGGATATCCAAGGTTGGGCCACTCCATATGCTAATGTAATGCTCTAGATCTGAACATAATGAAACATAAAATAGTTAGTAGTATATGCGAGGGCTCCATAGTGTGAGACCCTCTATATGCAATAATAAAATACTAACTAAGTGCAGAAAAAGAAACATATGTAATTAAATAAATAGATTTAGGGTTGATTTGTTTTACCTTTTCGCTGTCTTCTGATGCGTGATGTTCGATGCAGGTGGTTGGTGCAGCGATGTCCTAGCATCATCTAAAGGCTAGGGGAACTTTAGGGATGAGAGCGTAAAATGCCTAAGGGCACCTGGTGACTATAGAAAACACCCATGGGCACCTAGGGTTGATGAGGAGGCGCTTGTGGGTGCTTGGAGGCTGATGGGGAATTATACAGAAGTAGATTGAGCGAGGACGCAGGTTGAGGCGGTGGATACGGTGAGCGAGGGAGGTGAAATACGATGAATAAAATGGGGCTAGGGCACAAAAGGCTTTCTAAAAGACTTAAGGCACTCAGAGAATCAAGGTAAACTCAAGCATAGAAAAATCCAAGGAATTCAAGGGTTGAGCCATAAAAATGGCTCCTATTTATAATCTAACATAGGGTATGCTATGGTTTCAATGACACTAATTGTGTGGATGAGATTAAAGCACATCCAAGGGTAGATAATAAATCTAGGGTGTGGCATGGATTGATGTAAATGGATGGTCGAGATTAAATGAAATTGGATGGTTGTGATTAATTCACTTAAATAAATACATATTTATTAAATATATGTTAAAACATAATACAAAATAATATATTTAAATATATATAAAATAAATATATAAAAATAAATGTGAATAATGATCGAAAATGGCAATAAAATAGGAATAGTGGGCATATTGGCAAGGCTTTGGTGGTGGAAATGGTAGGAAGGCAAATATGAAAGGAAAATGGCTAGGATTTGGTGTCTACAGAAATATATTTCCATCCTTATATAATTATTACATTTACATAACGAAAAATAATGTAATAAATTCTAACACCTCTCTTACTACATTATTTTGTATAAATATCATTACCCCCCATGATTCCATGGATGGTACACTAGAACTATGTCTTGGCTCTAGCACCGCCTCTCACTCTAGCTCTAGCTCTATTTTGAGTAGCTCTAGCTCTATCGACTTTGGTGTTGTTGGCTCTATAAGTAATCTCCACTATGTTTTCCTCTTTGGTTAGTCATTGAGTCTGCCTTTGGGTCAACACCTTTGGATCTTCACCTTAGGTTAATCATTGCCTTTGGGTTACCTCTAGGTCCTTGCCTTTGGGTCTTCACCTCTAGGTAATCATTACCTATGGATCACCTCTAGGTCATCATCACCTTTGGGTCAATGTATGGATCTACCTTTAGGTCATTACCTCTAGGAAATTACCATTGAAATATATCTTTGGAATCTTCATCTTCAAAATCCTTCACATGATGCTCCACTACAGGTTTGTCATTACAGGCTTCCAAGCATTACTTGTGTCATATTATTCTATTATAGAAATCATTTATTTCAAATTTCCCAAGATATTATTCCATGGAAAAACTTACATTATTCATAGTCAATAAATACTATCTTCTCTAGTAGAAACTACTCAACATTTCTTTTGCTTTATCTCATTTTGACACATTCATCCATCCACAAATCATATGCATTTTTTTGGTCACTTTCTCTTTATGCAACACTCTATTTTGGAGTGATTATTACCTCCATAACTCTCACAAATATGCAAGTTCCAACACCTTGTTGTCACATGTATCGATCCTCCACAAATATTGCAACCCAACGTAGGAACCTCTGCATGTGATTCTTTCTTCACAAATTTTGTGTCACTACTTATTTCTTGATCTATATTTTCATCTTTTGCATAGGTTTCTCTTTTCATAAACATGGTCTCACTACTTCATTCTTGACCAAAATATCCAAGGCCTTCATTCTTTGGCCTTATACCAGGCATTATGGGATTTTTTATACTTGTCCATATCTTCCTAAATTTGCACTATCACATCCCATTTTTCTCATTATTTTGAACCAATACCTTTGGTATGCTTTTCAAAACATCCAAATTCTTCATCACCACAATGAACAATGTTCAAAAACCCAATTTCTTTATTTTCTTTATGGTATTTTCCTTTATCACCAACAACATTCAAATACCACACACCATCATCACAATGTCCTTCAACACAATCTAAACTATCACTATCACTTTCAACTCTAACAATATGATTTTTATCATGTCCAATACAACCATCTTCTACACAACCTTTTCTTTCATCAATAATCTTCAAATAATTTTTATTACAAGCTATATCTCCCCTTTAGATAAGAATACATCTGTCACACACACATCAACCACCATGGGTATCAAATGACTAGTATCACAACTAAAATTTATCCTTTGAAGAAGATCACTTGTTTCACAACAAATATCTTCAATCATGTGCTTATTCTTCAAATTTTCAATTATTTCAAATTTTTGTAGACATTTCACCTCAATTATATCAAGGGTGAATAGTGCCATGCACATTTTTCTCACAACATCAATGAAGATTGCCACATCATTTTCAAAGTATTGTTCACCAACTTTTTTGAGTATTGCCTATATACAAGAGCTTAGTTTTAAAAAATCTCCACTTTCACAATCTTTTGATGATACAAAATTTTGAATTTCACCTTGTTTCTTGGCTTGTTTACAATCTCCTTTATTCCTTAGTTTAACACATCTTTGAGCATGAGGACCTTGTATGTTGATTCATATTCTTCTTCACAATTTGATTCTGATTCACCTTAAGCAATATACCCTTGCTATTGTGGTCTTTGTTGAGATTACCCTCTTTGATATTGCCCTTGTCCTTGTTTCCTTCGTTGATATTGTGATTGAAATTGTTGATTTCTTATAGGAGGTCTTTGAAATTGATTTTTTGAGTCAATGAATTATATTTATAAAACTTGATATTATGTTCTTTTTCACAAATATGACAATACCTTCTCCATTGAGTCTGATTTTGTGATGAAGATAGAATAGATGGATCCTTTAAACATTTTTGAGGTTTCTTAGTTGAAATAAGGGAATTATTGGACAACTAATCTCTTAATTAATTTTCTACTTTATATTGTTGAAGGATTTTTTTATCAATTCTTCAAATGATACACTCATATTTGATACTTGTAAAGATGTGACCAATGTTTTGAATGATTCAAAGGGAGATCTAAGTATAAATGAGACTAAGAGTTTATCTTCTACTTTTTCTTCCATGGTGTTCAACCTTTGATTTTAATTCAACAATTCTTCAAAGGACTGTTCAATACTCTCACCATATTGAACCCTTAATGTATGTATTTATAACTGAAGATGAAGGATTGTGGTTTCATTCCTTCTTTCAAATATGGTACAAAGATTATCCCATGCATATTTTGATGTTTCTACTTCACTTCTAAGTGGTTTTCATCAACCACTCCAAATGTGATGAGCATAAGTGCCTTTCCATCTCCTTCATCACACTTTTGCCTAGCTATAGCCTCTTCAGGACGAGTTTCATTACTAATAACTATATCCTAGAGTTTTCAACCACTAGTATTGTTCTCATTTTTGTTTTCTATGGTGTAAATTTTGGATCCTTTAGCAATTGAGATTCTATGAGAAATATTTTTGATATAGCCATGGCAAAGGTTCCTTATATCTCCAAAATGATTCCCTTTTCTAAATACCACCAATCTTATATATCAACCCTTTTTATATGCTTGCCCTTTCAATATACTTATCGATAAGTGGAAGAAGTTAGTCCTCTTGATATATGTAGTTATGCATGAGAGAGACCTTATGGTACATGAAAGAGATCAATACATGGTACCGAAGTAGTACTAAAAGGATTTGTGCTATCAATGACACATGCTTAAAGATAAATCCTTATATGTTGGTGTAATTTCCCTATATGCCTAGATTTTATCAATTTTAGGATTTACATCTAACGATAGTAATGAACGAGGTAATGAATGGAGTGAAACAAAATATCACAAAAATGTGTTCTTTTTCTTCCTCGATCATTCATAGGATCAATGCCTAAATATTTTTGTGGTAGCTATATTAAGCTTTAGACATAGTAACTTAATGTGACAACATTACCTATAAATGTAAGTCAAAGGTGTTGTTTATACTGAATGTTGCAATTGTGCAAAGCATATGTTTTGATTTTTGTGTACAAAATTATTTTTGATGCAAAAATTATTTAAAAAAAGAGAGGTTCCGGTCACTTCCAATAATACACCTTGTACAAAATATTACTATTCTCCTTTCAAAAATATAATTATTGGACCCTTACTTCCAAAAACAAAAGCTTTTAATTTTCTTTCAAATATTTATTCATCTTTTTTTTATATATCAACTTCCCACATTTCACTTCATGACATGAAAGAATTGTCCACTTAAAAAAATAAAATGCACTTCTCCCCCCATTTTTTTTTGAAATTATTCACTACTAATCTAAAATTTGAAAAAAATTAAGTATAGGAATTTTTTTCTACCCTTCAAAAATATTAAACTTACTTTCAATTTGCCTAAAAAAATCCTTCAACTTGTCCTTTTTTTTTTAAATTCTTTTAGAAAATTCCCTCTACATGAATTGAACCTCTAACCTTGGTTTCAAAAAGGTTTTTCTTTTTCTTTCCAAACACCAACTCTCCCTTTATGCTATTTACATCTTGAAAAAGAATAAATGCATTAATTAGGATAACACCTTGTGGTTTCTGGGGCTCCGTCAAAGAATTAGTCCATGCAACGATTATGTTCTTCTTAATACATTATAAAAGTCCAATTCTAATTTTTCTATTGGCTGATTAAATAAAAGAATGTCTTACATTTCTCCCTTCTAAGGTCTCAAATATTTATAGAATAATATCTGGTCGACTAAATATGAAGGTGGGGTCTTAAATTTGCAGTCAAAGATAGACTATTGAGATTTTGGACAACGAATATACTCTTATGTGTTGTAAGGCAAACAAGTAAAGGAGGATTATCATAGAAAGCAAGAAAGGGCTAAGTTTGCTAGAGGAGAACATGAGTTTTGTTCAACAAATTCATAAAGCAGTTCAAAGATTTGAGAAAGCAAAACAAATTAAATTTGAGAATTCAATACCCCCTTTCTTTTTTCATTGAAGCCATTACTTTGGATGATAATCCCTCCAATTCTTCAAATGAGTCTATTTACTCTGAGCTATGCTCTTCACTAGAAACTTTATTTTCCTCCTTGGTATTGTTAAGTTTGTTTTTATCATAATAATCAATCACAGATCGGACAAGTCCTACTATCCCTTCAAATGTTTCCTTCTTAGTCTTGTAAAAAATATTTTTTAAGGGCATGTCGTCAGACGACGACGATGATTGTCCCTCACACAAACAAACTCTTCTTTCTCACACAAACTCTCTAACCTTATTTTGAAACCATATGTTAGAAATGAAAAAAACAAACAAACAATAAACAATAATATTGCATAATTAATTCACCAATATTTCATCAATTTCTCTATTATATGTTAGCGTGAGCTTGCATACAATATACATATTAATACATCAATATGATGTCTCTTTGATTCAAGAGACCTTTAGTGTTTGACCCTCAACATTGTCTTGTCATCTCCTCATATTCTAGTGGGAGATATGACTATTCAAATTTCATATGGGAGAAATAATTACAAACATCAAATAATATAATTATTACATTTACATAACAACAAATTATATAATAAAGTCTGATAGCCAATGCTGGGATGCATAAGGACTCGTCGATTTCTTACAACCTCATGAGTTAAAGGCTCATTGTGGGTTTCAAAGAGCATATGTCTGAATTCTCATGGCCAAAATATTATTACAATGAGGGCCCTAGGCCCTTATTTATAGTAAAATTTTACCCCTAAGTTACCTAGGTAAGAAACAATTACTTCTAGTAAAAGGAAATATTTGGGTAACATCAGCAAAACGTTGCACCTCCAAATGTTCCATGCCTCTAACAGGCTTAGAAGGCTTCCAAAATGGTAATGTGCCACTACATACCAAAAAGTCACTTTTTGAAAGATTCACCTCTAGACATGTACAAAATTTTACCTTTATAACTATTCAAGTGATTCTCATGGGTTTGGTGATGATCCGATTGCATTTTATTGGTAAATCAACTTTTTTCAAGCGAATCATTCCTTCGAACCAATTCATTTCTTTAAGCAATCAAATAGACTCCTAAAGCTAGGTCCGAGGTGTAGACCAATTGGTTCATCCAAACCCCATAAGGGGGGCGGAGGTCCAAGGTTCAAATCTCGGGCCTTATCGGACTGAATGTTTATCCCTTTCCTGGTGCTTTTAGCGACGTAAAAGGTTTAAAATGATTTTAGCATGGTGGTTATAGGGGCAGTAGCGCGAAGATCTGTGTGGCGGCTTCTGGGGCGGACAACATAGAATATTGTGGCGGCTTCAGGGCGGACAACATAGAATACTATGGCGGCCATAAAAGCTGGACAGACTGCCCAGATTCGTGGCGGCTACCGATTCCACCATGTAAATTCAAAAAAAAAAAAGTAGACTCCTAAAGCCAATCAGGTAGAATTTTTCAAGCGAATCAGTCCCTGTTCATACTTAGCCCAATTTTGAGAATTTTGTGATGCTTTTTGTTGTTTGATCTCCATTGCTACACTCTACTCCAAACTTGGTAAAATTTGTAAAGTTAGTGCCAAGGTACTACACTAAGTATGCACTAAATTCTCAAAACAACAAAAAGCATCACAAAATTCTCAAAATTGGGCTAAGTATGCACTAAATTCATTTTACTAATACATGAAAGGTAGCGCCAAGGTACTACACTAAGTATGCACTAAATTAATTTTACTAATACATGAGTGATAAAATGAAAAACTTGTTACCAAAAATTTCTTGTTTTCTAAGCCATGGGTTGTTAATTTATTTATTTTATTTAAATCATTCTTCTTCCATAAAAATAATATCATAAGCACATTGAAATGCATAAAATACAACTATTCAACATTGAATAACATCATTAGAGACCAAATCTGCTTTGAAAATAACAAAATTATTCCACCAATTTCAAGAACCAAATAACATCTCAAGGCCCCAATAAGATCCATATACACAACTCCTTCATTGAGTTGTAAGTCTACTTAAGTTCATTATTAAGAATTATCCAAGACTATCATGATTAGATTATGCATTATGTACTTATTGGCAACTAAAACAAGCACATTGATTACTTGTTTACACCTCATCATCTAAAATTTACCATATAGAAGTATAACATACCTTGTCCAAGCAACATACTTGAAAATATGTCACTATATCAAACAAATCTAATTGCAATTCATGCTTATACATAACTTTTATAAAGAAACTATAGCTAGTGATAAGTCATGATTTAAATAAAATTCATGTTACCAAATTTTACTTTTATATTTTAATCATTATGAGTAAATCATTAACTTTCAAGTTTGATAGTTAACCTTAAAACACATTATAATAAAATTTATGTCAACAAATTTTACTTTTTAAATCATTATTAACTTTCAAGTTAAAGTAGGAATTAAAAATCATTAGCCCTTCATATGTTATTTAGTTTTACATATTATATTTATTTTATGGATATTGTTTTCTTATAAGCTTGATTAAGTTATGGGAAAGACCCTTGCTAATACAAGATTGAAAAAAAATTAAAAAACAACCTATCTTAATTTCTTTTTTTAAAGAGCAATTTCTTTATATTATATTAAATTTATTTTTAGTAAACATAATTTGCATTAACATTTTTCTTATAAGTAATTTCATTTTTTCCCCTTACAAACTAATGGTATTTAATTAAATATACATTATCCAAAGCAAGGAAATTGCAGAAAACAAATTGCAGGAAAGCAAATTTATAATCTAGGAAAGTAGTGAAACATGAAATCTTTATGAAAAAGGAACCTGAAAACGTCATAAGGTGGGGCTTGTTGTTATCTACCCAAGATAGGTAGGTCTCATGTGTACCAGCTAAGTCGATAACCACTCTGACTCGTATGCGTACACCAGGGGTTCATGTATCCACAAGATTTCATACATACAAGTAAGTCCTCTCGCTTTGCATTGCCAATGACTTCTTTGATAAACTACTACGACACTACTTTCCTCGACAATAGAGCCAAAATTATCTGTTGTAGAAGCTTACATTTAATTTTATCAATTCGAGTAAAATATGGGTTAGATTTAAAAAGTAGCAATTCTGTATAGAACAAGGAAAATGCACATCCACGTAGTATTATGTCCATCAATTCAATCACTTATGTGTCTTGCTCCACATGTTCAATCATGCATCTCCCCTCATTGATAAGTTTAAAAGTGGGCTTCTATCACACTTGTATCGAGAGTTGAAATACACTTCTTGCACTACTCTTGATGTTGTTTTTAATCAAACATAGCTCATAGAAGAGAAGTTTGTAGCATAGAATAAGGAGACTCGATACTCTTCAAGAGGTTCCAAGCCATTACCTCATCAAAATTAGTAGGCATCGAAGAGATATTCTAATTTTACTCCTCCCACTTTTGCTCATGTTTAATCCTCTACTTCTCATAAGCATACTTTTCATGCTTCTTCTTCTTCTCAACCTAATTTTCAAAAATATTGTTATAATTTTAAAATAAATGAGCATGATATATTTCATTGTAGAAAATTATAGAAGTAGAAGGAGAAGACTTTGCTTGTACAGTTTGATGAGGGACCAAGTGATAACTAAAATAAAGAAAAATTTATGCTTTCATTAATTTGATTGAAAATAGTGTTACAAAGTGTGTTATGCAACTCTTTTACAATATGCCCCATGGGCTATGAAATAAGGATTTCTTGAAGGGTGATCCTTGTCATTGGTCTTCTTAGCAGCACACCAAAGGGTTCTTCTTTGATTCCTCAGATTTGAAGTGGGCTTACGATGCTTGCCACCTCAAGCTACACCTATCTACAACACCTACATAACCCTACAAAAATGAGTTAGATCGTTTGGAGGTATGTCTCAATCAAACCTCCTGTAATGAAAGATATGTCAACTAAATATGAAAAAAAATGCATGGAAAACATTGTAAAATGACCTAGAAATGACACGGGAGCAATATGTTACCTTTCTGGCTTGTTTTCCAATCAAACCCAAGAAAATGCACCTTGGGTGTATTTTCTATCAAAATGGACCTCGAGGTTTGTTTTGACTTTTGAAAGGTGTAGAGTGTGGTGGATTACCTATGGATGCCTTATGTGGTGTTATATTTAATGTAGATATTGGTTGGAACTTGTTCAGCTCTACAAGATATTGTAAACCTACAATGAAAGGTATGGGGGAGAGGACTCACCCATGAAAATGAAATGGAAGCACTTGGGATGTAATTTCAATAGATTAGCTTTGCATAATTTCTCCTCTTTGAATACGTAGATGGGTTCTCCTATTTATAGACTTTAGGGCCAACCAAGAAGGGGGAGATGTGGGAGAATATGAGATAATGAGGAACCTAGGGATGAGGTGCCTAGGGAATGGGTGAGGCATGGGGAATATGATAGGGGAATGGTGGAGAACAGATCTTACACATGACAAAAAATTAGAGAGACAAGAGACAACAATTTCTTATTCAATACTTCGAAAGAATTTTTACCAGAATATACAGCCAAACTATCGTTTGCCAACCCCCTCTCCTTACAATCCATGGGTTTTTATCGAGGTCTCGATCCTCTGTGCTTTCAAACTTCCCACGATCTACAATTGCCACCTGGGACAATTCTGGAAAGTTGCATTGATGAGACTCCAGGTGAGGTGCGCGACTGGCTACCATATCCAACAAAATATTCTTCTCGATCTGCTGCTTGCTGTTAGTTACTTTAAACACGTCTTCCAGATATCCTGCGTGAGTGGCCAACATGCCCATTGAAATCCTTCTTTGGAACTGCTGCTTCACTACCACTAACTTGCCACGCACGAAGGGCTGCCTTTAAGAAAGCTGGGAATGCGTGTTTTCTTGATGTGTCACGATATTGCGACATGTCACGATATCGTGACCATTTCCTTCCTATGCTTTCTCTCTCCTACTCTCGTTGCGATATCATGACATGTCGCGATATCATGACATTTCCTCCATCAAGCCTTCTCTCCCCGTTTTGGCCGTGATATCGCGACTTGTCGTGATATCGCGTCGTTTTTGTCTGTCAGCCTCCGTTCTCCTGCTCTGGTCATGAAATCATGACATGTCATGATTTTGCGACCATTTGTCTTTTGTGCCTTGCCTTCCCTGCTTTGGTCTTCATGCCTTTGTTTCCCCTGCAGTGGTCACGATTTCGTGACATGTTGCAAAATCGTGACATGTCGCGATTTCACGACATTTGGTCTCCGCGCCTTTGTTTCCCCTATGGTGGTCGTGATTTCGTGACCTTTGGTCTTTGCACCTTTTTTTTCCCTACGATGGTCACGATTTCGCGACCTTGTGTCCGTTGCTCCCCTATCTTCCATTTTGGTCGTGATATCGTGACACTTTTTGTGTCGCGATATCACGACACATATTTTTCTTGCAATACTTAGAAAAAAATAACATTGCATTACTTAGAAAAAAATAACAACAAAAAGTTTGGTTGATGCTTGATTGCTTTGCTGCCCTCGGATGCTCCTACATCAGACACCTGGGGTGGATTGAGAAGTGATCCTCACTTCTGATCTTTGGGAGGAAGACCCAGGCGGTCAACCTCTGTTTTCGATAACCAAGTTGCATCTTCTACAGGTCTGCCCTTCCACTTGATCAAATACTCAGAATATTGTTTGTTCCTTGTGCTTCCGCCTTCACGAGTATCTAATATTTCCTCGATCTCGTCTTTGGTTGGGTTAGACGTTGGAATGCTCCACAATTCTATGCTTGGTGCCTCTGTACTATCTCCTTCATGGTATTCCACTAAATCAGATATGTTAAAAACAGGTGAAATGTCAAGCCCACTTGGCAATTCCACTTCATATGCATTGCCTGAATCTTGTTTTTCCAGTATTTTGCATGGCCCAAACTTCTTCATCTTCAACTTGTTATAAGTTTTGGCTAGAAATCTTTCTTTTCTGAGATGGACCATGACTTCATCCCCCACTTCGAACTCTTTGAATCATCGCTTTTGGTCTGCTCTTGCTTTATACTGAGTATTCATTTTTGTAATTTGTTTCTTCACTTCTTCATGCAGGTGTTTCATCTGTTTCGCAAATTCCTCAGCCTCTGCACTGCACTTTTCTCCTTTATCTAATTTTCTCAGCTCAAAAACATTTCTTGGACTATTTCCATATATGATTTGGAATGGAGATTTGTTTGTACTCTTATTGATAGAATTTTTGTATGCAAATTCCACCTGCGGCAAAACTAAATCCCATCCCTTGGGTTTATCTGCTATCAAGCATCTTAATAAATTACCCAGACTTCTATTTACCACCTCTATTTGTCCATCAGTTTGTGGGTGGTATGCAAAACTGAACTTCAGATTCTGTCTTCGACTTCTTCCACAATGTTCTCCGAGAAATACCCAACAAACTTTGTATCTCTGTCAGAAACTATGCTTCTTGGTAGACCATGAAGTCGTACCACTTCTTTGAAAAATAACCCTACAATGTGAACTGCATCACTTGTTTTCTGGTAGGGAATAAAATGTGCCATTTTGGAGAATCGATCAACCACCACAAATACAGAGTCATTTCCCCTCTGTGTTCTTGGCAACCCAAGAATAAAATCCATGCTGATGTCCTCCCACGGCCTCTCAGGTACAGGTAATGGCTGGTATAATCCTGTGTTTTGCCTTACGCCTTTTGCCATCTGGCATATTCTGCAACTTTGCACAAACTTTTTCACATCTTGCTGAAGTTGCGGCCAGTAGTAATTTTCATTCACCAGGGCAATTGTCTTATCTCGACCAAAATGCCCAGCCAGTCCTCCACTATGCTTTTCCTTGATTAAGTTCTCCCGCATGGAACTCCTTGGAATGCATAATTTACTTCCCTTGAACAACATTCCATCTTGGATTAGGAAGTCTAACCATTTTGTCCTATCTATAGTAACAGGTGCCAAGCAAGCCATCCAAGCTGTTGCAAAATCAAGATCTTCAGGATAAATACCCTTCAGTTCTTTGAATCCTACTACTTCCACTGTCATTTCAATCAGTAGATTTTGCCTTCTACTTAAAGCATCTGCAACTCTATTTTATTTCCCGCTCCTGTGCTTTAACACAGAGGTATAGCTTTGGAGAAACTCAACCCACTTCATGTGTCACTGATTCAATTTTGTCTGGTTGTTGATGTACTTGCAATGCACGATGATCGAGTAAATAGAACAAACTCTTTTGGCAACAAATAATGCCTCCACTTCTTCAGAGCCTGAACTATAGCATAAAATTCTTGGTCATAAACTGAATACTTTTTTCGAGCATCATTGAGCTTTTCACTAAAATAAGCAACAGGTCTGCCTTCTTGACTTAGTACAGCCCCTATTGCACTGCCACTGGCATCACAGTCGACCTGAAATACTTTGTTAAAGTCTAGAAGTGCCAAAACAGGCTATTTTGTGACCTTTTTCTTTAATGCATCAAAGCTCCTCTCAGCCCCTAAGGTCCATTTGAATTCTTTCTTATCCCCTCTCATTGTTTTTGTGAGGGGTGCACAAATGCTGCTGAAGTTTCTTATGAACTTTCTGTAAAAGCTGGCTAGACCGTGAAATGATCTTACCTCTGTTGTGCTTCTTGGGGTAGGCCATTCTATGATAGCCCTCACCTTCTCTGGGTCCATTTTCAGACCTTCTGTTGAGATTACAAATCCCAGGTATACTAATTCTTTCTTGACAAAATTACACTTTTTTAGATTTATTAATAACTGCTCCTCCCGCAGCTTTTCAAAAACCCTCCTGATGTGCATCAGGTGTTCCTCCAAGGTTTTGCTGAATATTAATATATCATCTAAATAAACAATGACAAATTTTCCTAAAAACTCTTTGAGTACCTCATTCATCAGCCGCATGAAGGTACTTGGTGCATTGGACAGCCCAAATGGCATGACCAACCACTCATACAAGCCCTCTCTTGTCTTGAAGGTTGTCTTCCACTCATCTCCTTCTCGGATACGGATCTGATGATAACCACTTTTTAGGTCAATATTTGTGAAGTACTCAGCTCCACTCAAACAGTCCATGATATCATCCATCCTTGGCAATGGGAATCTGTATTTGATAGTGATCTTGTTAATTGCTCGAGAGTCTATGCACATTCTCCACTCTCCATCCTTCTTGGGTGCTAGTACTGTAGGTACTGCACATGGGCTAAGACTCTCCCTAATCAATCCCTTCTCCAGCAACTCCTGGACCTGCCTGTTTAGTTCTTCAGTTTCTACGGGCGTCATTCTATGTGCAGCCTTATTGGGCAAGCTTGACCCTGGCACCAAATCAATATGGTGACTGATTTTTCTTACTGGGGGTAAACCCTCAGGCACATTATCAGATATGATATCTAGAAATTCCTTCAACAGATCTTGGACTTCTGCTGGGGCATCTTTGCATTTTGTATCCCTGACTCTAGGAATTAATGCATAACACATATGTTCATGCTTTAAATCATCTAAAAAATTTATTTCAACCAAGCAAATTCTTGCACTGCCACATACCTTTTCTTCCACCTCCTTCGGGGGTTTCAACTTATGACGCATTCCATTCTTGGTCACGGAATAGGTGTTGGCTCGGCCATCATGAATCGCACACCTGTCAAACTGCCATGGCCTTCCCAGCAGCAAATGGCACGCATCCATGGGTAGAATGTCGCACAAAACCTCATCACGATAATTTCCAATACTAAATTTTACCAGGCACTGTTCATTGACCAAAACCTTATGGTATTTCTACAACCATGTGATCCGATATGGATGTGGGTGTTTCTTTCTCTCCAGTTGTAGCTTTGTAACCATTCCCTCTGAAACTAGGTTATACGTGCTACCGTTGTCAATGATAATGTTGCAAATCTTACCCACGCATTTACACCTTGTGCAGAATAAGCTTTTCCTTTGATCTGTAGCTCCCTCTTCATTCAGCAGGACTCTCCTTGCAATCATTACTTCTCCTCTCTCAGCTTCTTCAGAATGCTCAGATCCAGCATCTTCATCAGCGACTGCTACTCTAGCATTTCCTTCCGGCCTTCGATTATTTCTTTCTCGTTGCTATGGGCACTCATATTGGTGATGTCCCTCTTCCCCACACTGGAAGCAAGTCCCTCGAAATATTCCTCTTCCTTGACCACGTCCAGCTCGGCCTCTTCCCCCTCGATAACCATTATTCTGATTATGGGGGCAGTCTGTATTTTCTCTCCTTTGTTCTTGATTACTGCTACCTTCTCCATTTTTTTGAGAATCCTCATTTCTTCTTCCACTGTTCCTTTTTCCGGTTCTTCCACCATGACCTCTTCCTCTTTGCTTGTTTTCAAACCTCCTATTGAGCTTCTCTTCAACCTTTAAAGCAAATTGGTGAGCATCCTCTATGGTGGTCATCCGTACTAGACTTAGTTCTTCCTGAATACTTGCTTGTAACCCATTAATGTAACGGGCTACCTTCTCCTTGTTGGCCTCTGAGTGGCCTGTTCTAATCATTATTTTATGAAATTATTCTATGTATTCTTTCACAGACTTGCTTGATTGCCTCAATCCTTGCATTTTCTTTAGCAGGTCTAACTCATAATCACCAGGGATGAACTGCCTCTTTAGCTTTTTCTGCCATCCGTTCCCACTTAGTTATTCTCTCTTTCCCTCTTTTATTTCGCTCCAGCTGCACTCCCTTCCACCAAATGCTAGCATGACCTTTCAGTTTGGTCTTTGTGAATCTGACCCTATCAGGGTCCTCAACCTCTTCGTACTCAAAGTACTCTTCTAGATCGTTGATCCAATCGATCAATTCCTCTGGATTAAGGTTCCCAAAATATGTGGAAACCTCCATCTTCGGCCTCTCCTCAATCTGAGATATGGCTTTGTATAGTCTGGCCTGAGCAGGATCTATTGCTTCTTCTTCTTCCTCAGGTTGGTCTTCTTCTTCATCATCTTCCTCTTCACTACCTTCGTCTCTTCTTGGCTCCAATCTTCTGCACATTTCTTCCTATAGAGCTTGCATTTTCCGTTGCAAAGCTCGAACATCTTTCGCTGCTGCCATGCCTCTCCCACCAATAGGATTTCTCCTTGGATGCATTCTGCTCACCCAATTCCAAGCCCTTCCACAGATCCTATCGTAACTGCCTCTCCTCCGGTGATCTGCTACACACTCAGGAACTACTGGCTCTGATACCACTTGGTGGAGAACAAATCTTACACAAGATAAAAAATCAGAGAGACAAGAGACAACAATTTCTTATTCAATACTTCAAAAGAATTTTTCCAAGAATATACAGCCAAACTGCCATTTTCCAACCCCCTCTCCTTACAATCCATGGGTTTTTATCGAGGTCCCGATCCTCTGTGCTTTCAAACTTCCCACGATCTACAATTGCCACTTGGGACAATTCTGGAAAGTTGCATTGATGAGACTCCAAGTGAGGTGCACGACTGGTTGCCATATCCAACAAAATCTTCTTCTCGATCTGCTGCTTGTTGTTAGTTACTTTAAACACGTCTTCCAGATATCCTGCGCGAGTGGCCAACATGCCCGTTGAAATCCTTCTTTGGAACTACTGCTTCACTGCCGCTAACTTGCTGCACACGAAGGGCCACCTTTAAGAAAGCTGGGAGTGCATGTTTTCCTATTTTGTCATGATATCGTGACATGTCACGATATCGCAACCATTTCCTTCCTATGCTTTCTCTCTCCTACTCCCGTCGCGATATCGTGACATTTCCTCCGTCAAGCCTTCTCTCCCCATTTTGGCCGTGATATCGCGACCTGTCGTGATATCGCATCATTTTTGTCTGTTAGCCTCCATTCTCCTGCTTTGGTCGCGAAATCACGACATGTCATGATTTCGTGACCATTTGTCTTCTGCGCCTTGCCTTCCCTGCTTTGGTCTTCGCGCCTTTGTTTCCCCTGTGGTGGTCATGATTTCGTGACCTTTGGTCTCCGCGCCTTTGTTTCCCCTGTGGTGGTCATGATTTCGCGACCTTTGGTCTCTGCGCCTTTGTTTTCCCTGCGGTGGTCACGATTTCGCGACATGTCACGAAATCATGACATGTCACGATTTCACGACCTTGTGTCCGTTGCTCCCCTATCTTCCATTTTGGTCGTGATATCACGACACTTTTTGTGTCGCGATATCGTGACACATATTTTTCTTGCAACACTTAGAAAAAAATAACATTGCATTACTTAGAAAAAAATAACAACAAAAATTTTGGTTGATGCTCGATTGCTTTGTTGCCCTCGGATGCTCCTGCATCGGGGAATGTGCATATAAAAGGGTGAGATGCCTAGGGATTGAGGTGCCTAGGGAATGGGTGAGGCATGGGGGACATGATGGGGGAATGTGCATAGAAAAGAGTGAGGGAATATTAAATTGCTTAGGAAGTGCAAGGTGGCATGGCTAGGCTAGTCAAAGTAGACTAGGTGGGGTGGAAGGGCTAGGTTAAATCCTGATTAGATCTAATTAAGCATGTGTTTAACCATAATGCAATTTTTTACCAATATTGTTGATTTTTGGCCATAAAGTACTTTTTTACCATGGTAGAGAATTCAACCTTAGTTGAGTTATAATTAAGGTCGCATAAGGACCCATAGTTAAGCATAGTAAGGAGCTTAGTTAGCCCAAGTGGGCTTAAGTGTCATGAGAGGTGATTTTGTGAAATTATACCAATTTTATGTGTTTTACAAATTGATTGTTTATTGGCACTGTATAAGGATGAATGTGGCATTTTTAGGTGTCTTACCCCTTTTTTTAATGTGGTGTGTGAAGACACAGTGTAGTGCAAAAATTGTATGACACCAAAGTGGTGGTTTAATTTTGAAGAGAATGATAGATTGATAGTGGATGACTATGATTGATGCAATGACTATTTGAGGGGGAGAGACACAAGGTAGTCTTGGGTCATGATCAATGTAAGGTGCCCCAATTATGGAAGGGACAAGAATTTTTGAAAATTTGCTTTTGATGACTTTGTTAACCTTGATTGATTTAGTAAGTTGACGATCCAGATGTAGGTGTTCTCATTATGCTTCTATCGATTGAAAGTTGGCATATTGCCACCTTGATGAAGTGATTTTGGGAGTAACCTTAGAAACATTGGCATCAAGTTTACCAAATTTTAATGGATTGAGTTTTAATTTTTGTTTGCCCTAGCAAGTGAGGGCTTGTGATAGTCTCTAGCAAAGATTCTTGGATACACATGATTCCAAAATTGAGTATTTGAATATTGATTATGTAGAAGACAACTTCAGTGTGATATCTACCTCTAGCACCCTAAAATTGGCACGGTTAAACCTTAGTAAAAAGATAAAATGTTAAAATTTGAATTTCAACCCCAAACTGCCCGTTAAACCGCCTTTTACCCGCTTTCCCTATTTTTCGTGCCATTTTTAGGATTTGTTGTGACCGTTGGACGATATCGTCGCCGATCAGACGATATCGCCTCAGATCGGATGAATTCATCTGGAGCAGAACGTCCAGACGATTTCGTCCCAAACTGATTTGTTCATAATTAGCTTCTGTTTCAACGACGTCTCTAACCGGGGCAAAAGCGTGTCTGCGTCGTTAGAGACCTTCCCCGTTGGAGATCTCCCAGATTGGGATGATCTCCAACCTCCCAACCTCCTTCCTATGCCTATTTAATCTTAGGCCCTCCCCTTGACCTACCCCTGGCTGAATTCCCCTGTAATTTGATCTTTGTGTGCGTTAGAATACCCTGAATTATCATTTGCATTTGTGCCTTTCTAAGTTTTCTTGCAGGAACCTCATTGTTTTTCAGCCGGAGCAAGCTCAGATCATCGCAGACGATCCTGTACGATCTCGGACGATCACGCCGCAATTCAAGATGATTTTGTATTTTGCAGGCGATTTCGACTACAACCAACATTGGGGGCAATCAGTGCCCTGAGTTTGCATTCTTTCTCCACTATCTACTATTTTTCTTTGCATTAGTTAGACTTATTACTATTTTGCATCCTGGAGTTCACCTCATATAGTGTAGATGCATGATAAGGTTAAATTCAGTCATTAAGATAATGCATTTCATTTAATTTATCATCTGTAATTGTTATTCTAGCATTCATACTTTCATTTCCATCATTTTCCCTTGCTTTTGCAATTGTATTTTTTGTTCTTGGTATCCATTTCTGTAATTACAGGTCTCTGACGAATTCGTCTGACGATATCGTCAGATTAGAGACGATCTTGTCAAATTAGAGACGATATCGTCAGATTAGAGATGATCTTGTCAGATTAGAGACGATCTTGTCAGATCAGTAGATCAGGGATGATCCTATCAGATTAGAGACGATCCTATCAAATTCCAGGCGATCTGGACTGCTTCAAAAATTAGAACCTCCATCAGACATCCGGAATCAGGTATGACTTTTCTCATCTAGCTTATTCTCTGTGTTTTCTGTTCAAATCTATTTTTTGTATTCATTTAAATCTGCATTTCATATAGAATAGTTTAGATTCATTTGGCCAAACCTAGGAGTTGAATGATCAAACATAAAAATGAACACATCAAACACCCTCTCAACCTAGGCGTGGAAACTGCCATTCAAAAGTTTCCTGGTGAACCCACCATCCGTCAAAAATTCACCTTTATACACCTCCCCTGAGAGGCGGGACCTTCGAAAGGCCTCTCAGTCCGAGGTATTGTCCCATCCTTTTCACATCCCCCTTCCGGGCGCGGATCCTATAGCCTGAAGGTAAGGGTGCAAAAAATTTGGAGCGATACATTTTGGTGAACCCGACGTGAAAACTAAAAACCTTTTGAAAACAAAAATATATATATATAAATATGTATGTATACAAAAAAAATATAATAATAACAAAATCATCATTTCAAGTTTGTATGTTTTAGATTCAATTCTAAATAGTAGATATTAAATATTACTTTTAGAAGTACTAAAGAAACCATGAGTTTTTACTCAAATCAATATGAGCCCATCAGTAATGTTGGAAGAATTCAGCCAAATACATTTGTTGATTATGACCAACCTCATCCCTATTCAACATCACCTCCATCACACTTTTCTCATTTTTCATCCTTAACCCAACAGGATAATCCCTTTTCCAATCCTCTTCATAATGATATTATCTATTCTCCCATATATCCATATTATGTCTATCAACCCACATATAATCCTCCTCCATCCTTTCAATATTCTTCTTTCAATACAACACATCCATTTCAACAAGAAAATACTTATTCTTCCAATCCTACCATGCACTCACATCATACTTCACAATCTTCCTATCATCATTCTACCCATAACAAAGAAAAGAGAGGTAAGAAACCATTAGGTCCTTTTATGACTGAACTCCTAAGGCACATATCAAAAACCTCTCGAAAACCTTCATCACGTACATTTACAAAGCTCAATCAACCAATGGATATAATTCTCAAGCATTTACTTGATACAAATAAGATTGAACTGCCTTCCATAAGACAACTTGATACCATAGCAGATTGGTTTAAACCTGAGCTACATTGTGAATATCATAGAGTAGATGGACATATGACACAAAATTGTAAAGATTTAAGATGTGCAATTCAAGATTTGATTGATAAGGGTCTTTTTAATATAAAGGAATTACAATCTACAACTGATTATAAATCTCCATTAAACAATCAAACTCCTACACAACAAATACCAATAATCAATCAAGACATGGGGATCTCCCAAGAACCCCTATTCAATTATCAACAATAGAAAGCCAATCAAATATTGCATGTTAATGTGTCCCATCATGATGATATTACTAATATTGTAATAGAAACTACAAATGAGCAACCTCAAGTTCAATCAACTCAATCCGATATTCAAGATATGGGTTCCTCATTTGACCAACCTTCAAAACTATCTTTGGCTCTAGAGAATGATCCAAAATGGAATGTAAGCATAGAAAGCTCATCTTTAGAATCAAAATCTCAATCTGAAATCCACTTTGATAGCCAACAACAAGTGATTAATCCTCAAGCAAAGATATCCCTTTTAGAAGTATTACAAAGTTCTCATAAGGAAACTTTGTTCAAGATACCTAGCCAACAATTTGTTCCTCATCATATTTTCTCTAAGAACATAATTAATGGTGTAAACCCTCTTGAGGTTAACCATATTTCATTCTATGATGAGGAGATTCCTTCCTCTACTCCACAAGAAGACTACTATCTTTACATTACAGGATCTAGTAAAGAAACACCTGTTAAAACTATCATGGTAGATAATGGCTCCTCTCTTAATTTATGCACTTATCAATTATTCCAAAAACTCAAAACAAAGGAAGAAGATCTTAATGAATCAAATGTTATTATAAAATCTTTTAACAATGAAATTCAAGAAGCTCAAGGTACTATAATTCTTCCCCTCAATATTGGATCCAAGATCCTGGATACTCTGTTTTATGTAGCATATTGCCCTTCATATTACAACCTACTTCTCGAAGTCCTTGGATTCATACGAGGAGGGTTGTCCCTTCCACTCTTCACCAATGTTTGAAGTTTGAAATTGCAAATAAAATTGTTACCATACATGGTGACCCAAAACCATTTGAAGAATATTTAATGGTTGAAACATCAAGTTCTATACATTCTCTATTATCACAATTATCTTCTATCCATCACTTTTCTTCATCCATATATGATCATCCTTGTTTATCAAATAACATCCATGCATATCTTTCACATATGCTCCCTCCATCTTATCAAGACTTGCAAGATAGTGATAAGAATGAAGAACTTTCTTATCCTTCTTACATTTTATTTTGTAACATGATCAATTTTACACATATAAAAGTCAAATCTTTTGCTACATTATTCTACATTATAACAAAGCTTTTGTTATCACTACCTTTTATTCATCACCTTTTGTTCTTACCTTCACCTCAACCAAATTATCCTTCAAAACCTCCTTTGATTTTGAAGCAACCTTAGACATGCTATACTCAAATAACCTTGTATAGTGTATATAGATCATCTTGTATATACCACCAATTTCAATTCATAAATTAAAATCAAAATACAAAAAAATCAAAATCCTCAAAATCTTCAAAAAAATACTAATGCAACTACAAACCTTAAAGGTAAATTTGAGCCCAACTGGCTTGGACCATATGTCATCACTGCTAAATTTGGATCAGGAGCATACAAATTATCTACCTTGGATGGTAAAGAACTTAAAGAACCTATGAACATTATGCATCTTAAACGTTACTATGCGTAAAAAATTGGTCCTTTCATCATTGTATATATTTGTTTTGCATATTATTTTTTAGTCACTTATTTTAAAACATTTCAAAAAACAATCACCTTGTATTTCTTTTAATTCATCACTTAAAATTAAAAACATTCAAAATCATCAAAATCTTCAAAAACATCTTTTATTTTGTACTTCTCAAACTGTGAAGTATTGCAGTTATATTTTCAGTTATTTTGGATAAATTAGCATTTATTTGGAATCCCGCACTTTCACATTCACATGAATAAATATCTTGATTTTATTTGGTATGATTATTAATCTCTCTTATATCAAAGTCCACAGTTGAATTAAATAAAGTTTTGAGCATAGAGAACTGATCTTGTTATTTACTTGAACTAAGTATATCTTTTCACATTAAAATGATTTCATTGCAAATTCGATATGATGCTACATAGTAGAACTGGTTTCTTGAGCGAAAAGTTTCCCCTGCTATCCTATCATGCACATGGTCTAGAATCTTTGAGAATTGACAAAAGGACAAGCTCACCCCTACCCAGAATAAAAATCCCTTGCTCTACAGACTAATCCGAGCAAGTATCCCTAGCATAGGAAGAAAAGAAAAAGTTCAAAGAAAAGAGAAAAAGAAAAAGGTTATTTTTCATCACAGCAATATTTCAGCATTATCTCAGTATAAAGCAAAAAAAGTAAAAAAAAAAAAAGAGAAAAAAGAAGCAAAAGAGAAACGCAAAAGCAAAAATGCAATAAAATCCTTTCCCTACCCCTTGAAAAGAAAAGAAGGGTGAATGAGCTTGAATCCCTGGAATTCTCAATTATTCAAAAACTGTGAGGTAAGCCCCATAACAGGTGGTTTGTGCCCAACCCGCTTGGCCTTGGGTAATCCCTAGCGTGGCGATATGTCTGTCACATTAGCGACCTTCTTTTGTATAGACCTCTGTCAACTTATGGATTAGCTAGCTCTTAATAAACCTAACTTACATAGTATCCTGGTACGGTTACATGCATATAAATCATGGTCAACGAACATTCATTTGGTCAAGGCAAATTACTTGTATCAAATTATCTTGCTCAAAATTGGTGAATGAATAATACAATCGCACACACATTTGTATTTGAGAGATTTTGTATCATTATGATAAATCAAGATCGGTAATGAATTCACATTTGCACATGAGGATTCCTTATAAATCTATATTTCTCTTTGAGATAATTTAAAATATTTCTGTAACTCTTTTCGGAATGATTTTATCCTTTTATTTCAGAATTTGTTGTTTGTATAAAAGCAATTACATACACCTTCTTACAAAATCAAAATCTTAAAATAATAATTTCAAACAAAATTTTCATATTATTATTTATCACAAAAGTCATAAATTAATCTTGCAATAAAACTAAAACAATCTCTTTTCTTCTTTGGATTTCGCGATGATGGTATAAGTCTATACCTATAATTCTATGCCTAGCGCAAACCATTGTTCTAATTTTATGTTCCATTTATTTTAAAACAAATTCATCAAAACATATGACTTGCATCATTATGTTACACAATTATGCTTTACAAACAAACGAACACTTATTCTATTTCATGACATTATGTTCAAATTCAATATTGCAACCATGGTATAAATTCTAAGGAATTGTTCAAAATTTTATCACACTTAGGAATTTATGCCTAGCAAAATCATATTTTCGTATCTCATGCATACTATTTTTTATGAAAATCTGAAAACAAATCATCAAACCATCATCATTTCTATCATCACAACACAAAGTCTTAAGACAGTCTCTTAAGCACTCTTTTACTTTTAACAATATTTCTATACTGGGATTAGCTTGACGACCGAGTGAGCGGCGACTCCATGAAATGGTCTATAACAACGACAATGTCCTTTGAAATTATTGTTAGAAGTCCCTTTTTATTTCTTTTATCAAATCACACCACCACAACCAATTGTTCACATCAGATTATTTCATTTAAAATCTTATAACATGACATCAAATTATAATATTTCAAACGACATAATTACATGAATCATCAATCCAATCAACAAACAATTCAAACATTAAAGCATCATAACAACATATGAACAAGTCATATCATCAGAAACAAGATCATATATATATATATATATCAAAAAATTATATACATCATATCAAAGTTGGATTGGTATGCCACAATCTATACCCTGGCATACTCAATCCTCTCAACAAATCTCTCAAAATCTATAATCTCTAGCACCTAGCCTCGAGAAGCCCTCGAGCTCTCAGCCTCATCTCCTCCCCCGCCCTGACGTGGAGGAGGTGGTCCCATAAAAATGAATAATAAAAAAATGAATTAGGGTTTTACCCTATTTTTCTTAATTTTATTTAAAAATCAACATTTTAATTTTTGCTTTTTCACGTTTTTACCTCAAACGTTCGATTTGGGTAAAAACACGAAGGGGGCACCATAGTCAGCATTCGTACGATTCGACCAAGAATCGTCGTCTAAAAAATTGAGTATATTTTTGCTTTCTCGTAAAACGGGAAAAACTCGTCTTTAACGCATTTTCTTCGAAAAATTCGCTAAAGAGGGGGCAAAATGTAGCACCCTAAAATTGGCACGGTTAAACCTTAGTAAAAAGATAAAATATTAAAATTTGAATTTCAACCCCAAACTGCCCGTTAAACCGCCTTTTACCCGCTTTCCCCATTTTCTGCACCATTTTTAGGATTTGTTGTGACCGTTGGACGATATCATCGCCGATCAGACGATATCGCCTCAGATCGGACGAATTCGTCTGGAGCAGAACGTCCAGACGATTTCGTCCCAAAACCGATTTTTCATAATTAGCTTCTATTTCAACGACGTCTCTAACCGGGGCAAAAGCGTGTTTGCGCCGTTAGAGACCTTCCCCGTTGGAGATCTCCCAGATTGGGATGATCTCCAACCTCCCAACCTCCTTCCTATGCCTATTTAATCTTAGGCCCTCCCCTTGACCTACCCCTGGCTGAATTCCCCTGTAATTTGATCTTTGTGTGCGTTAGAATACCCTGAATTATCATTTGCATTTGTGCCTTTCTAAGTTTTCTTGCAGGAACCTCATTGTTTTTCAGCCGGAGCAAGCTCAGATCGTCGTAGACGATCCTGTACGATCTCGGACGATCACGCCGCAATTCAAGACGATTTTGTATTTTGCAGGCGATTTCGACTGCAGCCAACATTGGGGGCAATCAGTGCCCTGAGTTTGCATTCTTTCTCCACTATCTACTGTTTTGCTTTGCATTAGTTAGACTTATTACTATTTTGCATCCTGGAGTTCACCTCATATAGTGTAGATGCATGATAAGGTTAAAGTCAGTCATTAAGATAATGCATTTCATTTAATTTATCATCTGTAATTGTTATTCTAGCATTCATACTTTCATTTCCATCATTTTCCCTTGCTTTTGCAATTGTATTTTTTGTTCTTGGTATCCATTTCTGTAATTACAGGTCTCTGACGAATTCGTCTGACGATATCGTCAGATTAGAGACGATCTTGTCAAATTAGAGACGATATCGTCAGATTAGAGACGATCTTGTCAGATTAGAGACGATCTTGTCAGATCAGTAGATCAGGGACGATCCTATCAGATTAGAGACGATCTTGTCAAATTCCAGGCGATCTTGACTGCTTCAAAAATTAGAACCTCCATCAGACATCCGGAATCAGGTATGACTTTTCTCATCTAGCTTATTCTCTATGTTTTCTGTTCAAATCTATTTTTTGTATTCATTTAAATCTGCATTTCATATAGAATAGTTTAGATTCATTTGGCCAAACCTAGGAGTTGAATGATCAAACATAAAAATGAACACATCAAACACCCTCTCAACCTAGGCGTGGAAACTGCCATTCAAAAGTTTCCTGGTGAACCCACCATCCGTCGAAAATTCACCTTTATACACCTCCCCCGAGAGGCGGGACCTTCGAAAGGCCTCTCAGTCCGAGGTATTGTCCCATCCTTTTCACATCCCCCTTCCGGGCGCGGATCCTATAGCCTGAAGGTAAGGGTGCAAAAAATTTGGAGCGATACACTACCCCCTCAAGTGATGAGTTGATGGGTGGATAATGTGATGTCGACGGTGAATCGCTTGATAGAATGAAGTGGTGGGGAATGGGTGGAAATGGAGAAAAATGAGAATGTTGCATGATTTGATGGATAATTTTGAAAAAAATTTACATTTTTGGTAGTTTGAGCAAATGGGTATCTGGATATGCAATTGTTTTTGCAAATGCACCTCGAGGTGCATTTTTAGATTTTTCAACCCCCTTGTGGATTTTTAGTGGTTTAGGGGACCAAACGATGTCAGAATTGGATAAAAATTATACCGTTGGAAATATATTTTTGAGCTTGATCCAATCGTAGTGGTTTTGGGAAATTTGTCAAAGAATGGATAGGGTAAAATTCAATTCAAATGTGACCCTACTTTTTGAAGCAATGAATGCTCACTTTTGAGTTTTTGAAGTGGAAAATTTTGCTTGGTTGCTAAGAGAGCCAATGTGTGATGGTGAATTGATGATGGTTGATGCAAAGTGGTTCCATTTGAAATGTCCACAAATATGGTGGATAGAAGGGGAATGGAGAGCTTCCCATGGAGTAGCAGTGATGTACAATGTATGCATTGTAGCAATTTTTTTTGGTGTGGCAGGTGTGCCACAATTTTTTGTAGTATTATTTTGATGAGATGAGGATGATGTACACATGATGATTTGTTAAGGTGTGTACTTTTAATGATGGTAATGATGGGGTGTATTTTATTTGATGATGATATGTTATTTATGCATGTGGATGAATGATATGAAATGTGTTGTGAATTTTTAAATGTTTAATGTTGTTCATAATCAAGATTTTATGGATATGTGTGTTTGATTAAAACCACCACTTATGGTAACAGTACTCAATGACAGAGCAAGGACCGTGTGTTGTGTATGATAAAAAATGGTCTAAAGTATGAAATGTATGCAAATGTTTAATATAATAGAGGACTAATATATTGATATGCAATGCCTAATGTATTGATACTGTACTAATTGTGACAACTAAACCATGTGCATGCTTTTTACTTCAATAAGGTGTTTTTGAGTTTAGAATTGATTTCTAGAAAGTCAAACATGTGAGTTTTTGTCATCAAATATTTCCATGAATCAACTAACATTCTATTGTACCCTAAACCATCCTAACTAAGGTTGATCCTATCATGGATTTGTTTATGTATAGAGTGATTCAGTTCATTTACCAATTTTGAGTGAGGTTGGACTTCCCAGCTGGTAAACTAAGCATTGAGCTAGTTCATCCACAAGTGCACAGTGGTCTATACAAAATAATATCGCTAATGTGATAGACATGTCACCATGCATAAGGTTACTCCACTGCTAGGCCAGTGTTTATAGCCTATTGTTGTAATGGATATCACCCCATTGTTGTCAAAAACTAATAATTTCAAGGATTCAAGCTTTTGGATGGTGCTCTTTTGTTTCTCATTTTGATTTTCTTGAGTAGTACTCTTTTTTAGGTGTTTGCTTTTTTTTTTTTTTAAGTGAAAAACCCCTTGTGGGGCCACCTTGGTCTGAGAGACCACGAACAGGTGTTCTACACCGTCAAAGTCATTCGGGAGTCGCACCCGACCCTGCTCGCACCAACATTATCAATTGGATTTTGGGTACCCAATTCAACTTTTTGGTAGGGTAGAGATTCGAACCTGGGACCTCCCTTGGAGGATTGCCCTCTCCTCTCCAACTCACCTACAACACCTGGGTGGTGTTTGCTTTTGTTTTCTACCTTTTGTTTTCTTTTATTTTGAATAGATTGTCCTTTTTCAATTCTCAGCCTTGTAAACCATGCACATAATAGGATGAACAGGAAACCTTTCGCTCAATGGCTAGTATACGTGAGGTGTCATCTTCCCTAGACTCAAATTTTGTTTAAGTGTGCACATGTTTTTTAATCCATGAAGGGACTCTAGTCATGGAGGGGAAGTCTAAAGTCATATTAGAATCCAATGATGTTTGATAAAGTTTTGATGAGATCAACTAAAGTGCTTGACTATTAGAAAATATTTCTATGATGAAGCAAGCTATACGTAATTTAGAACATGACATTGTGCTGGTTGTTTTGACTAGTGGATGATGTTGTGTGTAAATTAAAATGCCTAGATGGGAGTGGATGTACAAAATGATATGAGGAGGCATATACGGATGAAAATGTATAACAATAATGATATGTAGGACGAACATTGTCATTGATTAATGGAACCATGTGTGGATGTGTAACCAATATTTCCATAGCCATAAAAGGATACCACAACCTAGTAGAAGTCTCATAGGATGATACATGAATGAATATGATGGATGATGTGAATGTTTTGTGGTATTGATGTGAGTGAGTGATCATAGGTGATGTGGAGGGTACATGTTGCACCTAATGAGGAAGTTCAGTGGGTTGAAGTAAGGGTTGTGGTGGTGTGAGAAGGTGAGGTGAAGTGTGATTCATGAGGGATGATGCAGGGAAAATGTTGGTAGATGATGAAGAATGGGGAGCGAAAGTGTGTTGAGAATTTTGACAAGGTGAGCGAGAGGAGTGCAAGAGAGGACAAGGAAGTGTAACTGGTGGATGGGTTGATGAAGTGGATGCTTCAAGTGTTGATGATGGTGTAGGAAATGATGTTGTTGGAGTGGAGGGTGGAGGTTGGATGGGTGTGGTAGCAAGGTGAATGGAATAAAGGGTGGTTACAGGTGGTAAGAAAATTAGATTGTAAAATTTGAAGGGGTCATCATCGACTAGGATGTGATGTACCATTCCTACATGGATGTATTTGAGCCAATGGTGAATGGTAGAGGTAACACACTGCATTTTTATTTTCCACCAGAAGGAACAATGATTGATGATGGTTCGACTAGATTTTCCCTTTTTTGGGTGCACCTTGGACTGGAATTGATTGTTGGAAGGGTATGTGAACACACCCTAATTGATTGTGCCCTTGATTGGGCATTTGTGGTTGTGGTGGTGTGAGATGTGAGGTTGATTAAAAAAATTCTTTATTAATGACATATTGTGGGAAGGGTATTTGAGCATACCCAATTTGATTAGGCCCTTTATTGGGTAGTTGTGGTTGTTGTGTGGTGTGATGAGTGTTTTATGGAACAAATTCTTGATTAGAGACTTGTTATGGGAAGGGTATTTGAGCATACCCAGTTTGATGAGGCCCTTGAATGGGCATATGCTATTATAATAGGTGTGGAGAAAACCCTTTTGGATGTTGCCCATGAATGAGTACTTGATTGTGGAGAGGGAATTGTGTACCCCTTGTGGATTTTGGCCTTGTATGGGCATTTTATTTTGGAGAGGGAATTGTGTACCCCCTTGTGAATTGAGGCCTTGAATGGGTGTTTGATTATGGAGAGGGAATTGTGTACCCCCTTGTGAATTGAGGCCCTAAATGGGCATTTGATTATGGAGAGGGAATTGTGTACCCCCTTGTGAATTGAGACCCTGAATGGGTATTTTATTATGGAGAGGGAATTGTGTACCCCCTTGTGAATTGAGGCCCTGAATGGGCATTTGATTTTGGAGAGGGAATTGTGTACCCCCTTGTGAATTGAGGCCCTAAATGGGCATTTTATTGTGGAGAGGGAATTGTGTACCCCCTTGTGAATTGAGGCCCTAAATGGGCATTTGATTGTGGAGAGGGAATTGTGTACCCCCTTGTGAATTGATGCCTTGAATGGGCATTTGATTTTGGAGAGGGAATTGTGTACCCCTTGTGAATTGAGGCCCTGAATGGGCATTTTATTATGGAGAGGGAATTGTGTATCCCCTTGTGGAATTTGGCCTTGGATGGGCATTTGATTTTGAAGAGGGAATTGTGTACCCCCTTGTGGAATTTGGCCCTGAATGGGCATTTGACAATCACCAAAATGATTGGAAAATGTTGGATTAATTATTTTTAGGCATCTGATTAGATATATGTGCTCTTTAGCAATATTTTTGCTTCATGTGTTAACCATAGTGAGTGAAAAATGGCCTATAGATCGAGTTCTGAAGTGAAAATTTGATGAAAAACAACAGTCTGATCTGTGACAGTATCTATTTTTGGATATAGAAGCAAGTTTCTATAAAATGCACCTTGAGGTTCATTTTTAGGCCCTAACTTCAAATTGAAACTTGACCTATGTTTTAGGTCAAAATGCACCTCGACCTGCTTTTTAGGTCAAAACACACCTCGACCTACGTTTTTGATCCCCTTGTAAATTTTTGGTAGTTTGGAGGACCAAACAATATTAGAAGGGGGTAAATTGTATACCTTTGGAAAGATCTTTCCAAGCCTGATCTGATGGTTTTGATTTCAAGAATTTTGAAAAATATTTGATAGGAAAAATTTGGGTCAAAGATGAACCTACTTTTGGATTTTGTGTGTTGGTAGCTTTTGTGTAGCAAAGTGTTTTGATTAATCTAGCAAACAACAAATGACAAACAAGTGTGTGGTTTAGATTAAAATTGATGTGTGATGATCTTGATTTGTAGTTTTTGTGTGTTTGAATGTAATAATACCACTACAAACTCAAGGGGTGTGACGTTCTTTAGCAATGTTTTTGCTTTGTGTATTGACCATAGTGAGTGAAAAATAGATTGTACATCGAGTTCTGGAGAAAAAATTTGATTGAAAATAGTAGTCTAATTTGTAATAGTCTCTGTTTTCAAACACAAAAGCAATTTTTTAGAAAACACACCTTGAGGTGCATTTTGATGCCCTAATGGACCTTGACCTATGTTTTTAGGAAAAATAGGTCTTAGAAGTCTAGAAAGGTGTCAGACCGATTGAGGAGGTCTCTGGAATTAGATTTACACATTTTGAAGTAGTTTTGATACAGTTTTAATAACTTTTGCAACTATTTTGTGAGGAAGAAGATTGAGTATCCATCTTATACTGAAAACGGGAAGGAGATTGAGTATCCATCTTATCTAACCATTTTCAAATAGAGAGGGTTTTTCAAGGGAAGATAGAGAGCCTATTTTCAAGTTGTTAATACGTATATAAGAGAATCTTAGTAATCTCTTTTCTCCTAATAATGAACTTTGAAAGCTTTTAAATAGTTTTGTAATGAAATTTTGTAAGGCACAAATAGCAAACAAGGTGTGTTTTTTATTGTGAAATTTAGATTACATGACCTTAATTTACAAGTTTGTGTGTTTTGATGTAATAAAACTGCTACAAACTAAATGGGTGTGGGGATATTTCTAAAAATAAAAATAAAAAGGTGTGTCATAGCATAGAACCTTCTACAACACCCAAAGGTGCACAAAATAGAACTATGTGTCCAATAGGTGAATGACGATTAAATGGAAGGCACAACAAAAATATAGCTAAAAGGGTGAGACTCAAAATACTCTAATGAGTCAAAATCCTCTTACGAAAAGATGGCATTCTGCCAATGTGCTGCTACTGGCCTAGTCAGATAGTTGCTTAACCCTCACGTTTAAGGCATGCACAATAACGATAGTTGCACCCACTAATTATTTGAAAAGCCCTGTGGTAAAGGGGCTTTCTAAACCTACCTACTTCGGGGGTGAACCCAAAAGTAGGGGGCTTTTCGGTGATGAAGTCTGAAAAACCACTTGTAGGGAGATACTAGGGTGTTTAGTGGACTGAGTTAACGTTTTTTCTAATGAGATCCAATGTTGTTGAACTCTATTGGAGGTTGGTGATTAAATCCAACACAAAACCAATGTTTAACCTTGGTGGTTAGTGATGAAATCCAACACAAACCGAAGGTGCTTCTTGCATTTATGTGTGTGAAATCTATGTTTAGTAAAGCAAGAAATGTTGAAATAAACTAATCTATGGAAAAGAAATGCACTTTTCTTTTTATATTTTTTTTAAATGAAATGAACTAAATCTAAGGAAAAGAAATGCACTTTTCTTTTGACAATTTTTTATTTTTGGAAAATGAAATGAACAAAATCTAAGCTAAATTGAAAATGACCTAAGATGTTAGGTGCATTTTAAAAAAATAAAATGCAAAAGATGATTTGGAACAAACTAAGCAAAAAAAAAAAGGTAAAAATGGATGGATTTGATTACTTGGAATAGTCTACCTCTGTTCTCCAGCTTCTAGTTGGCTTTTGTGATCTGTCAGAGTCCGCCATAAGTGTTAGAATTCAAAATGTACCTTGAGGTGTGTTTTGATGCCCTAATGGACCTTGAGGTCTGTTTTCCCCTAAGAGCGATGATTTGATCGAGTTTTGACTTGTAAGAAATTTGGAATACAAAAAACAAGTGATTTTTTTTTTGTACCTATAATTTTCTAGCAAATATCAATTTTTTTTAAGGAAAGGAAAACCTCTTTGCAAAGAAACACATGAAAAATCACTACAAGATAAAACACGGGGTTGGTGATAGGGATTCTAAAGTGTGTCTCAGAATATTGGGAGATTCCATGCCAGATTTGGCAGACCTGCAATGAGAACAAGACCACAAAAAATTGTTATATTTTTAACTTAAGCAATATAAACCGTGATCACCAAAATGAAATAAAGAAAAATTGCTACTTTCATTGATTTGATTGAAAATAGTGTTACAAAGTGTGTTATGCAACTCTTTTACAATATGCCCCATGGGCTATGAAATAAGGATTTCTTGAAGGGTGATCCTTGTCATTGGTCTTCTTAGCAGCACACCAAAGTTTTCTTCTTCAATTCTTTAGATTTGAAGTGGGTTTACGATGCTTACCACCTTGAGCTACACCTGTCTACAATACCTACGTAACCCTACTTTTTAGATCACATAAACTTTCACCATTGCATTTGATTTTGGTACTAATTTAAGGGATAAGGTCACTTGTGATGTGATCTTGATGGATTGTTATGGTTTTTTGCTTGGAAAGCCCTATCAATATGATAGACGTGCTCAATATGATGCTTACAAAAATACATACACATTCTATCAAGATATAAGCACTATATCATTGAATCCACCAAGCACACTTCTAGTCTATTTCTTAGTTGTAGATAATCTTGCAAAGCAATAAATCAAGCTCAAGCACTTGCACTCATTTTTAATATCATAAGCAATCATTAACAAAATTCCCTAAGACCACTTGACCCACAACACTTGATAAAATTTTGTAAAAAATATGAATGTACTTTTTAGGAGTCCACTACTTGATAAAATTTTGCAAAAATATGAATTTAGGTTGAGGACACATGGAAAACTACTTTCAAAACTAATATGGGTCTATTTGAGTGGCTTGTTATGCCTTTTGGTCTCACAAATGCTCCTACTACTTTTATGAGGCTAATGAATGAATTTTTCAAAGAGTTCTTGGATAGATATGTCATTATCTACTTGGATGATATTCTTATATTTTCTCCTACATGGAATACACGCTTGGAGCACATTAAACATGTTATTTCTACCCTCCAAAAGCATCAACTTTATGCTAATTTTCCTAAGCTTTCTTTTGGGTAAACTTCTATTTCCTACCTTGTCTTCATCATTAATGATTAATGTATTCAGGTTTGACCCACTCCTACCAATATCACTAAGTTACAGAGTTTCCTCGACCTTGCTAAATTCTACCATAAGTTTATCCTAGGGTATTCCACCATTGTTGCTCCTTTGCATCAGTTGACTAAGGCCAAAGCTATATTTTTTGGACTCTTAATCATGCCCATGCCTTTTCCACTCTAAAATATAAGCTATATTTTGCTCCTATTTTGGTCATCCCTGATCTCTGAATCTGATGCTTCTCAATTTGTCCTTAGTGTTGTCTTAAAACAAAATGATCATCATGTAGCTTATCATTCAAAGACTTTTTTAGTAGCTAAGAAAAACTATTCCACCTATGATAAGGAGTTGTATGCCTTAGTCCAAGCCATAAAATACTGGTGCCACTACCTTCTAGGAAAATAAATGATTTTCTATACTAACCATTTACCTCTCCAATTCCTTCAATCTCAAAATAAGATCCACAAAGCTCGCCACATGAACTGGGCCTCATATCTCTAATAGTTCCACCTAGTCATTAATTACAAAAAGGATAGTAAAAACTCTATGGCCGATTGTCCAAGTTGTACTCCTTCATCCCATACCTTGACCATTGTCACCACTTCACACTTGGGTTTTTAGTCTTGGCCTTATAAGTATGTTCATGACCTATACTTTACATAGGTTTACCAGTGTCTTAAACATCCTTCATCCTCTAATTTGAGTCCTTTTTAGGACTATTATATTAAAGAGGGTTTGCTCTACCATCTGGATAAACTTTGTGTACCCTATGAGCATAGGTCATCCCTTCTTAAGGAGGCACATTCTACTCTATATGGTGGAAATTTTGTAAAACACAAGACTCTTCATCACTTGTTCTTTTTCTACTAGCCCCACATGCAGTGTGATGTTTTGAGTTACCTTATATAGTGTGACTTTTTTTGTTGATCTAAGCTAGCTAACAGGAAGTTGGGCCTCAATGCGCCTTTACCTATTGTTTCTCACCATTGGGAGAGCATTTATATGGATATTGTCAGTGGGTTCCCTATGATTTTTGGTCAACATGATTGCATTTTTGTTGTGGCCAATCATTCTAGTAAGATGGCTAAGTTTATCCCATGTCATAAAATCAATTCTACCTCTGACTTAGCCCAACTTTTTTTGATGTTGTCTGGTGTTTTTTTGTCTTCCCACTAGTATCATGTTTGATCATAATTCTCATTTTATTGGTCATTTTTTGTATCCTTTGTGGAAACTCTTGGGTGTGTCTCTTAACTTTTCTACTGTATTTTATCTATAATCTAATGATCAAACTAAAGAAGTTAATTTTACTCTTATCCGGCATTGATATCTTCCATTATTTATCTTCATCTAAGTGGGATTTGAGTCTTACACATATTGAGCATGCATATAATAGGGTTGTCCATTCATCCATAGGTCATTCACCCTTTGAATTTTATCTAGATTTTCAGCCATTATCTCCATATGAGTTACCATTATCACTTCAATATCTTGTCACTATCCACATGCAAAAATAATAAGATAAATCCTAGTTCTTCATTCAAAAATTTTAGTAGCTCTAGTTGAGGTTGTTCAAATTTTGTAGAAGACTCAATAGTATAAAAATCAAACCATGGATCAACATCGTGTTCCTCATCACTTCTAGGTTGGAGATAGAGTTTAGTTATACCTCGACTACTGTCATTTTCTAGAGAAGGCACATAGTAAGATCAAACATCTTGATAATGGACTTTACACTATATTACAATTAGTGTTCAAGAATGCTTGTTATCTTGATCTTTCAGCACACTTGGATATCCATAACATCATCAACATTGATCTACCCAAGCCATACCATGATTTTGAATTGGGAATAACACCAACCATCAGTCATCCTGCCAATGTTATACGTAGTTTCTAGCTTCCACTTGATGTTAATTGTGTGTTCAACACTGGTATGTGCCACACTCACCAAGGATATTCCACTTCCTGCCTTATTTCAAAACAAGTACAACTTTCACATCAGGCTCGATGGATCTCTCATCGCCAAATGGTTCAATATTTTCCTTCCCTTTTATACACATTGGATTCCAATGCTTCTATGGTGGGGAGGAATGATAGGTATTAGCATGTATTATCATATTTTATATCACATTTTGTATTTGGTCAAAAAATAATGTTTCATTTTATTTGTATGCCACCTACCTTTGATTTATGTCAGTAGGTAGATATTTGAATATGATTTTTGATAGGGATAATTAATATGATCCTATGCAAAATATCCTTCCTTGGATGGTGTAATATCTCTATTTATAGCTGATTTTGCAATACATTTCATCAGTTCTTAATTGCTAAATCTTTCTGAGTATTTATTTTTGGGTTCTTGTATCATCATCTCATTTTAGAAGAACCATCCAACACCCCAATTGTAATAAAATAGATAACTAATAATACCTAGATAGTGCACTTTGATCATGCTAAAAATAGAAATGGGATATGTGTTGGCATCTAACTTATTAATCCATAACATGTACAAACCAATTTTGCATACCAATTGTTATTCAATTGTACAAACAATGTGGCTAAATATGAAGCACTATGTAACAACTTGAGAAGAGTTAAGAATATAGGGATCAATAACCTAAGGATATATGAAAACTTTGAATTAATCATCAATCTAATTAATTCCTAATATGCCATGAAGAATAAGCACTTGAAATCAAATAAACACTAGGTCTAAGATTTTGTGGAAAGTTTTAGTACATATGATATTAAGGCAATACCTATAGAGTTGAATGCTAAAATAGATAAATGTGTAGAAATGGTAGTAATATTTGACCCCACAACTGATATATGGGATAAACTGAAATATGTAGAAGTGGTTTTTAGACTAATGGTTCCTAATAACTCTAATATGTGGTATATCTTTAATAATGATGAGCATATCATAGAATCCCTTATTAGAGAAGCCCAACATTTAGAAGAAAATGAATAAGGGGATGATATTAAATATGGGGCTATACAAGTATAAATTAATTAATTGCTAAAAGGGTTAATTACTCTAGAAATCCCTTCAACCTAGATGATAGCATAAGGAAATTAAGCATCAAGGTGAAAGCTTCTTCTTGTCATCCTATTCAAGTTGTTGAAGGAACTTGTTTATAAAGGAATGCACTCAGGAAGATATTGGCCTATTCAAATAATTCTATGGCAATATTATGATACAATTGCATTTTCATATAAACAACTCAAGGTATATGAATAAAATATCATAGAACATACTATTGAGATAGAAACTAGCACCAAACCTTTCTAACAAAAATAGTAGCTAACAAACCCTAAAATTGAGGTAGTAATTAATAAGGGACTCTTCAAGCTCTTATAGGCCCAAAATATATTTCCAATCAAACATTCCATTTGGTCAATAATTCAATTTCTATATGAAAAATGAACGATGATATAAGGTTGTGATAGACTTTAGGAATCTAAACAAAGCATCATTGAAGGACCATTATCCCTTATTTTTTATAGAGCAAATTTTGTAAAAAGTACTAGGGTCTGAGATGTTATCACACCTATATGGATTCTTAGGATACAACCAGATTTGTAAGGATGATGATCAGTCATAAGACAAACTTCACTACTAAATAGGAAACCTTTTCTTATTAGAGAATGTTGTTTAGGATATCAAATATAGGAGCTATCTTCCAATAGGACAGAAACATTACTTTTGTATGACTTATTAATGGTATCATCCTCATATACTTTGATGATCTAACTATGTACTTAAAATATAGGAATAAACATATCAAACATCTTGAGTCCATCTTTTAGAGGTATAGGGAGGTTGGTATCTCACTCAATTCCAAAAATTCCATCTTTATCATATAGGAAGGCATTATATTATATCATGTAGTATTTAATTATGGTTTATTTATAGACTTTGATAGGATAAGGATCATCCAAGACCTTCCCTTTCCCACCTTAATCAAAGAAATTTATTCCTTGCTACTTCAAATCCAATTTATTTCCAAATTCATAACCAATTTTTCAAATGGTTAGACCAATTGCTAAGATGTTTAAATTGATGTCACTCTAAATTGGACTAATGAAGGTAGAAAATCCTTTCAATATATCAATATGCTATAACTAAAGCCTTGGTCCTAGCACTTTTTTAAAATACTTTAGGCTCTATGTGTTTGGTATAGTGGAAAGTATCATTGCCATATTAATTCAAAGAATGACAAGGATGAACAACACCCTATTTTTTCATGATTCAAGCACTCCATAACTAAAAATAAATATACACCTTCATGAAAAAATTTGTATTCACTATCATGAAATATCTCAAAATTTTCAAGTACTATCTATCACACACCAAAAACATCTTCATAGTCCACCTAAATTTTCAATTTTTGCACTTTATAATGAGTTGGGAAAATTTAAATTTGGATGGATAAACAAAATTTAAGAATTTGATATTCAAATAAAACCCACCAAGATCATAAGGGGTAGAACTTTCTATGTAAATTTATCAATGTCCATTCTAATGTACTAGGTCACCCTAGGAGAGGAAATAAAACTAGATGATCATACAAGATGGATGGGTGACATATATAGATATATGGCTATTAGACATGTCCTAGATGAATTGGAAGCCAAATAAAGGGTCTTATTTAGGTAAAATATAATGCACTATACATGGCTTGATGGTGTCCTACTTGGGAAGGGGTATGATGGTGTATTACTACACTATATCAAAGGAGGAAGGACTGAAGCCCTAACCAAGATGATAAGGGAGGACATAATTTAGTGCCTACTATAGCCCATAAAATCCTAAGGGTTGGGTCCTATTGAATCACCATCTCTTTGATTGCTTTTAATTAATAAATAATTACAAATCATGTTGTATGTTAAAGGGAAGAAGAAAAAAAATATTGATTCCCCTAAATTCTATTTTTGTGACCAAACCATTTTAGGAATGGGTCCTAGGCTTCATTAGTAAGATCAATCATCTATAAATCATAGGACATATATGGATCCTCACCACCATAGAATTTTTTACAAACTAGTTTGAGCCAATGCTAGTCAAATAAATCAATCAAGAGGTAGTGATCAATTTTTTGAGGGTATCATCCCGTATTTGAGACACTATCACCATAGTCATTAATAATACCATATATATCAAAGGTTATAAGGTGATGAAGTTTGCCCTAGAATACATTTTCCTACTTAAACTATCCTTTAATTATTATCTTTAAGGTAATGGATTGGCACAATCAACAAACAAAAATATAACAAGGATTCTAATGAAAACTATTATTAAATAAAAAAGGGACTGACATACTAAGATATAAAAGGCACTTTGGATAGGTCAAGTGATGTTGAAGGGATCTACAATAAGATCACACTACAAGCTAGTATGCAATAAGGAGGTTGTATTGTTAGTAGTTTTAAAACTCTCTTCCTTTCAAATATCATAATAATCAAAACTTGAAGATACTAACATCTAGCCAATGCGGGCAAAATTGAATGTTTTATTTGACCTAGAAGATGAGAGATAAAATGATTCAAGAGGATGGTACAACCTTAGGATGTAGTTAAAATATGGTTTGATAAATGATCCATCAAGATGGATTATTAGATACTTCATGAAGGAAGAAATTAAGATGTGTATAATGTCAAAATAGTCTAGATATCTTTTCTTATATTCTTTCAATGTGATGATTAATGATATTCATCTTGAGAAGATTAGTGATAATGAAGAAGATAAAATTGGTCATACAAAAGCTTGATATGAAGAGCAAGAAGAAAAAGTAGAGTAATTGTTGATTCAGGCAATCTCAAACATGGGACATAAATTAAAGATGGATTCTCCCAATTTTAATAGAAATTTAAATGTAGAAGAATTGATTGATTAGATAACGGACTTGGAGAGATTTTTTGATTATGAATCTATGGAGGATCCAAAAAAAATCAAATTTGCATGTATGAGACTAAAATGATATACTTCTTTTTGGTGTGATTATGATACAAAAAAAGACCGCAAAAAGGTAAGGATAGAATCCAAACATGGGATAAGTTTATAGCTAAATTAAAATAAAATTTTCCACTGAATCATTATCAAATTAGATTTTTTAGGAGACTCCAAAACCTCAAGCAAAAAGAGTTGAGAGTGAAAGAATATACAAAATAGTTTTATAAATGGGCCATAAGAGCATGTTATATTGAAGATGATGAGGATAAGGTTGTAAGATATAGAAATAGACTAAGGTTATCCATACAAGATGAAATTGGTATGCTTTAAATTAGGATAGTTGAAAAGGTATATCCATATGCACTCAAGGCAAAAGAGAAGTTGACTTGCAAGCGAGAAAAATTTCTAGAGGATGAGAACAATTCTCTAGAGAAAGAGAACAATCAAATAGTGGTAGAGTGCAACATATGCAATAAGGAGAAGTTAGTACTTCTCAAAGTGATTTCAACCAAAGTATTTAAGAAAATGGTGAATCATCAAGAGGATGAGGTTTATTTGGTAGAGGAAGAGCGTGTGATTTTACTAGAAAGTGTTATAAATCCTTGGAAGAAATACATAGAACATATGACTATCCTCAAGTGCAATAAACTAGCAGGCATGGAAAGGAAGCCCATAACCAAATTGTATAAGAAAATGAAAAGAGTATTACTTCATCGAAGCACAAGGAGGAACCAAAACAGGGAGAGTCACATATAATGAAAAGGATATTTTTAAACCCACCAAAGTAGATGTAAGAGCCTATGCAAAGAAGGAACCTATTCAAAATAATTTCTAGGTTAGGCGGTAACTGTTGCAAGGTGATTATGAATAATAGTATGAATAATTTAGTGTTTACAGAGATGGTAGAAAAGCATGGGTCGAAGAGGATTGAACACCCAAATTTGTACAATCTCATAGTTTCAAAAATGGGAAAATAAATTTTGTAACTAAATAATGTATGATGAACTTTTAAATAGTTTCTTACAATGATGAGATATTATGTGATGTTATGCATATGAATGCTTATCATGTATTATTGGGTAGACCATGGGAGTTTGATAGAAAGACAATGCATGATGGTAGGGTGAAAACCTACACTTTTGAGAAGGATGACAAGAGGTACACATTAATTCCATTAAAGGATAAAGTACAAGAGGTGGATATCAGTCCTATAGTATGCTTAGGAACTAAAATTAATTGTTGAAAGGAATGACGAAGAAGAAAGCATGTTTTCCATCTATAACTCAACCCGTAGAAGAAGGGATAGTGTACAAGATGGATAAAATTCCACATGAATTGAAGTATTTGTTAGAAGAATATATAGATATTAGTTCAAACTATTGGTTGCCACTCATGAGGAGTGTTGGTCATCATATAGATTTCAGTCCCAGAGTGAGATTACCTATTAAGCCAACTTATAGGATGACATCAATGGATAATGGGAGGAAAAGAGAGTAAAATATGAAGAGGATAGACTCAAAAAAGGAAAATATAAAGAGAAAGGGATTGATATAGAGATAGTAGAGGAATATAAACCTCTTCAAATCAATGATGGTTGTGATAAAGGCCATATTGTTAAAGAACATAGTGGTGATGAAGAGATTGGATGATTTTAAAGGCACACTAAAGGTATTGGAGTCAAACTAATGAGACTAATGGCGTATATTGGGAAGATATTTGCAAGGTATTAAAATGCCCATAATACCAAAAACAATGCCAATAATGAAAGCCTTGGATATACAAGTCCAAAAAAAAGCATTAAGAAAAATTTTTTGAGAAGAGAGAATAGTATAGGGGATGAAGGTTTGAGGATGGGTTGTTGTAGTCAGTGTGGAAGATCTAGACATGTAGCAACTAGGTATTGGAACCTACATCCTAATGATATTTGTGAAGGATATAATCACTCCATTAGAAGGTGTTGGATCCAAGATAAAGTAATCAACAAAATACATGTTGATTATGGTTGGATGGATGTGATGGAATAGAATGGGATACAATGAAAAAATATTTAGTAGATTCTAGTAGAGGAGGCTTTGTTCTCAAAATAAAGGACAAGACTGAAAAGGTGGCCTTGTGAAGAAATCCAAGCTAATATGGTAATAGCTTAGAAAATCAATTTTTGTTCATGAGTTGGAGCTCGTGGAATATTTATTCTTATCCTATGAATATGATACAAGAGCATCCACACATAAAGATAGTTACAGGCCAAGAAATTTCCAACATGTTTGTAAGCACCTCAAGAAACTTATTTATTACCTAGAAATGAGAAGGATCAGCAAGAGGAGGGTGATATACAAGAGGAAAAGAGGAGGAACTGGAAGAAGGAGGGAGTGGAAGATGATATGATAGGCATAAATAAGAAAGGAAAGAGGAAGATGAAATAACAGTCATAGAAAGATAAGAAGAGCAAAGGAGAACTAAAAGAAGGTAGGAAAGCACACAAGAGAGGAGAGTAAAAAAAGAAGAAGAAAGAGGTAACAAATGTATAGAGAGATGTATGAGGCATATGGAATTAGAATGAGGGAGTTAACTTTTTTAAATTCGTATTTTAGGAAAATGAATAATATAAATAATTTCCTTCAAATCTATTCTTTTTAAATTTGTGGATGAAAAATACATCATATTGTCTAGATTTTTTGTGGTTGTGTAGGTTGTATATTAAATATGTAACACTAAAGGTTGCTAAGGTATTGTAGACCTAGCTTGCAAATTGAGTTATCATAGAAGTATTGTTACAGTTTAGGTAATGATAGAGATTGTCATTATTCAAATAAGGGAGTTCAAAGTGGACAGACACAAGGTATTATACAAATAAAATAAGGTGTAATTCCTATTATTCGTTGTTCAAGTAAGAGTTAAACTTCTATTGAAGTGATAAATGCTATTGTCATTCAAACCTAATATCAATTGTCTTTTAAGTAAGATTTAAAATACCATTTGAGGAGAAAACTTATTATCATTCAAATAAAAAACTTGTCATGTAATCAAACACCATTAATGTATCATCTTGTCTCTACCATCTTGCCACCATAGATCTTTCCATATTGTGCAAATTTACCATCTTGAGATATTATCGTCTTGTATGGCTATTGTCATATGACATTGTCTTGCCATCCTACGATGCATAAGATGTCGTCATCATGGACCCTATTGTCTTATTTTATAAAATACTTGAGTTTTGTTGATTGCACATGGGATTACCATGTATCTTGTGGTCAAACATAGATTGGATAATTGTTATTCAATAAGGTTATCCTCAGGTGGATTTTCTTCTCTTGTTTACATCATAATGATATTTTATAACTATTTAATAATGTCAAAGCATCACATGGTTCTAGATATCCACTCTTGGATATTTCTTATGATATTTTACAGTTATATAGGATTGTCAAAATTTTACATGAATCTAGAGATTTCATCATGGACTTACATAATACTTCTAAAAGTATCTTAAAATTTAGACTCATTTCTAAAAATATACTTAATTATTTAAAGAGTATCCCAATATACCTTGACTTTATGGAAGATACATTTAACTATGATATCGACACTTTATAACTAATATTTACTATTCTACTTTCACTTTTTACTATGATCTATCCTTATCACTATATTCCTATTGTACACCTTCTACATAAATTTTCTATTTTTAAAATTTTAGTTCCTTGTGGTCATTATATCCTTCTTCAAATATCCATGGCATGACAATCATCCCAAATACACTATTGCATTGTAAGCTACTGAAACCAACCAATCAATATTATCCTTAGATACTCTTTAAGTTATTATACATACAAAAAACGTGATAAAATTTTATGCTCATAGGTCAAACTTCAATACCTATTATTAAAGTATTTTAGCTTGATTAAAATAAGTGTAACAATGAACTCATAACATACAAAATTATTTTTAGTCATCCAATATTTTATTTTTTATTTATTGAATTTACCACTCCTTAGGTCAAATACTATGTGTATTTTCTTCTTAAGTAGAAAGCATATTTTCACTCTAAGAATGTAAATTATTCGACTTCTTATAAACATAAGATATTATATATTAGGAATAAAATATTTTATTTGCTTCTTAAGTAGAAAGCATATTTTCACTCTACGAATGTAAATTATTTGAATTCTTATAAGCATAAGAGATTATATATTAGGAATTAAATCTTTTATGTGTTTCATTTTAACTTAGTAATGAGTTTGCGTGTAAGCTAGTTTACATCTATAATTCTTGACATGATTTGATGCTTGTATTTTTAAACCCTCGATAGAATTATGTTCTATGATACAAATGATTCTTGTGTTCATGTTTAAATAGTTGAATATTTCAAATACCATATATGTTATATGAAGCAAAACTTAAAGGTTAAACAATGTTCAAGTTATTTTATAGAGTATAGTGTTGTTGCTTACAAATCTTGAAATTATAAAATGATCAAATTATAATGCATTATAGAACTATGATTTATTTTCATGTGACCATATATGAAAAAACAATTGAAAACGATTCAATAAAATCTAAAAGACCATAAGACCTTGTGAACCAAGATAATTATTTTCATAACTTATGATTTTGTTTGTTTATATATTTTGTTGATCAAGTTGGTATTTGTCACTTCAAATCATGGCAAGAACAAGACATTATGATAAAATTATATAGTTTTACTCAGGATAACTTTCTTAAATAAATTCTTCTTACTTGATTTACATTGTTACCTTGATGAAACGATGCTAAAATTAATTTTTTTTTATTTAATAACTTTTAAAATATTACATATAAGAAAGTCTTACCCTCACATTACGACAAGGCCACTAATTTTTAAAATATTATAGATAAAAAATTCTTACCCTTAAGTTATGACAAGGTGGTCATGCTTGACTGAGCTCAATTAATTTAGTTGAGGTGTACAAATTATTCTCGTAAAAGAGAAAAAGTGAATGAGATGTCAGGTTACAATGATTTTATCAGAGGGAAATGGGGTAGTTGAATAAAAATAGGGTAAATGATATGAAAGCAGAGAGAAAGAGTAGTATTTCACACACAAAGTGGGAGCATAAGGATTGTATAGAGGAAAGGAATGAATGGCAAAAAGAAATACTAAGAGGAGGAGACCAAATTCAAAATAGAAGGGATTCACTAGTATACCTAAATTTGCTTTGCAGATAAATGATAACCATGTAGAGGGATCGACGTAGTCCTATCGTAACCAATAACAAGAGGATTCATATAATGCCTTCAAGGAGATAAGGAAAGTCATTCTTATAGATGCTCGTATTACTCTTAGCAGATGTGGTATTATTAAAGAGGAGTTTGGAGACCATTTGGACTCCTCTCACTTAAGATTCATAACTCAAAATGCTCAACATATAACTATTTAATTTATTTTATCTTCAATTTAAAATAATATAATTTTATTATAACACGCAACAATACCATTTCAAACCTTTTACAAAACCTTTATTTTCCTTGTGAAGTAGGTATTCTCCCACTTGTAAGACTAGTTTCCCTTTAAAAGCATTCAACTTTTTCTAGCTATCCAACATTCTTGTAGCTTACATTCCACTTACATATACATTTAAACTCTAAATTTCAATAAACTTGTATAATATAACTTGATTGGTGCTCAATCTTATGGCTTGGATGCTCTAGATAGGGAATCCAAGGCTTAGATCCAAAGGAGGCAAATAGGCTTGGATGCTCTAGATAAGAATTCCAAGGCTTGTATCCAAAGGGGACAATAGCACATGTAGCTTTGCTTAATTAACTTGAAAGCTTTTGAATTTTAGATATTATTATTTTTATATATATAAATAAATACCTAAAATATATAAAAAGAATAACATAAATTTATTTTTATTAATAAAAATATTTATTTATCAAAAATTTTTACCTCATATATAAAAGAAGTAAATTAAACCGAACCTTTTTAAATTAAAGTTAAAATAAATTATGTTTTTATTTGGATAGTGTGAACGCACAGGGCTGAGCAGTCTCCTCCCATCCATGACCTCTTGTAAATTCAATATCTATGCTTATCAATAGGGAATTTAACACACATCCACCACAGACCCACCCTCCTCACACACTCGCCCAAGCCACAATTTGAACCTTGGACATTTCAAAGAAGAGCCAAAGCTTGAACCGTTGTGTTGTCCCCTGGGACATAATGTTGGGTAGTTTAGAAGCCCCAAGAACCTAGCTCTATGGCTAGTTGTCCCATCTAGGTATACCACGTGGTATCAATCACAAGGGGGTTGAATTTTTAATATATCCACAGGTTGGGCATAGGAAAAATGGAGCCTTGTCAGCCTCTATCAGCACATAGGACATTTTTCCAACTATGGCTACATATCCAGCAGGGTGGAGGCAGTGGGAATGGAACTTTGGTCAACCACAACCAGCACCTAGGGCATTTGTCAATAGATCTATGCAAGCGGATATTAAAATAAAATAATATAATTAAAATATAAATTTTGACATTTCTACCTAATTAAAATAATACTTAATTTATCAAATTATATCCTTATAACATTCTTGACCTCTATTCAAAGTTTAAAAGTCTCACTTACCTTAAGGCTACTTATGTGTTTATTTAACATGTACACTTTCAATTAAAGCCTATAAATTTTAATTCTCTTATTTATCGTCCAACAATTTATAACCTTTAGTTTACTTTAATGAATCTTATTAATTTTTATGGATTTTAATATATATTTGTAAAGCTCTAAAAAGCATACATCTAGGCTAATTGCAACATGATAACAAATTTAAAGCTATGAAACACATATAACCAAATGAATTGATAAAAATAAATGCCTCCTTTGTATTAATAAATTTCAAAGCTCGGTTACATATTTGCCCCTCTTAGGGATACCAAATTTGATACATGATTACAATCATTTGAGCCCCAAAATAGGGGTGATGTATTCTACAAGCTCTTTAGATCTCCACCACTTTGCTTATAAGAGGGCTTATTAGTTGCCTCCTTATTTGATGCCAAGGAAGATGATCTCGATGATGCTCTTGGATCTTTGATTGTCCCTATCACCTACACATAAAATAACTAGAAGACACATCAATAGCACATGATGCCTCTCAAGATGAGGCTAATTTCTTGAAATATGCAAATAGGAAAGAAATGCATGAAATAATAAAGAATGCTTGAAAACTTGAAATGATGCTTGAAGGACTAAATATAAAGAATGAAAATGTTGCTATACTAGGTTAGAAATCCAATGAAAAGATTGTTAATCTAATCTAATGACTAAAAACAGGGGAAAAGAGACATCATACCCTAGTTGTTGTCAACCAAAGCAGTTGGTTCTACTAGCTGCTATCAAATTCGGTAGCTAAGCCTACGGGTCGTCGTCGAAGATAGCAACCGTGGGAGAAGTATTTTTCCCTTTAAATCCTAGGCTTGGCATCAATCAATTACGCTACAAAGAGATTTGATGTTCTTGGTGCATTCTCTTAGAACGACTTTGGGTGGTGAATTGGCTCAAGTTGCATTGAATTGAGTGCTTGAACGGTGGTTGTTCTTCTTAAAATGTGGTAGTTTCCATTGATGGATAGGCACTTGTCATTTCTCAATTGGACAACACTTTGTTACTGCTCAAGGGAACGTTGATTTGCTCTCCAATCTGACAGTGCTTTGTTTCAAATGAACTCGGGGATCAATTGAACAGTTTGGGAAGCCTATAAATAGACTTCCAAATTCCTTGGTCTAGCTTCTTCAAGAAGCCAATATAAAAAACTTGCTGAGCTAGAACGGTTAGGCGAAGCTTCTAGAGGCTTTTGGAACCCAAACCGTTGCTAATTTGTTATATGTAACTGATTTTTCTCAGCTTGGGGAGTCTGAGTTTGTTATAGGGTTAGTCGTTATCGATAGGTGCAACTATGGGCAAGTTGCCCATAGCCGCTATCATCGTTAGCGACTAGGATCTTAGCTATTGTTCACATCAGTGACTAGAACTGCTTAGGACTAGACTACCCTAATTGAGTGGTTAAAACCACTATTAGATCTTGGAAAGGTCCTAAGTCATTCATATGGTCTGCAAAGGTACCCATATGAGTAGTCTCCTAAACATGACGTGTTTTAGGTGTCTACAATATTTAATTTAATTAAATTAAAACTTAATTTACTTAATTTATTTTTGTTAGTGTAAGAAACCCCTACTACCAACACACAGGGATGAGCAGGCTCCCCCCAACTATGACCCCTCCTAAAGTTGAGAGTTAAGCTTATCAATAGGGAATTTAACACACAACCACCACACACCCACCCTCTCACACACTCACACACTCACCCATGTCATGGTTTGAACCTTAAACCTCCCAAAGAAGAGCCAAAGCCCAAACCGTTGGCTTGTCCACCTAGGACTAATTTACTTTAATTTTAACAATTACATTTATTAAACTTTAAAACTCAACAATTTTTTAACTTTAAAACCAAGATTCTTTAAATTATCACATAAAATTTATTTATGTAAAATTAAAATAAAAAACTAATATCCTACCAACAAAAACTCCACTTACGTTATTTACAAAACCGAAATTCAACCCACGACATATATAAAAAATATTGATTAAAATAAATAAATAATAATCAAACACATTCCTCAACAACCACACTAAAAAGAAAATCCAATTTGATTCTACCAAGCCATCATTATTATATCACGATAATACAATATTTTATATATATCCATAAAAATTCCTTCTCAGTCCACCATGAACTCATGATTATCCTCGTTGAATCAGCATTAGCATTCTGAGGTTGAATGGAAAAATAGAGGAATTTCCAATCTAGATTTCGTTGGTCATCAAATGGAGAAACTGTTAGAATAATATTAATTAGTTGTTTTATTTGTAATGTTTAAGGATTTGATAAGATAAAAGAAGCAGCATCTTGTTAGGTTTTCATTATAAAAACTGCGGCTAACTATTTTGTACTCTTATTAAATGTATTAATATTCTTGAATGTAATATCATCATGATCATAATCAAAATGATGGTTTCTCCTTCGTTTTGTTAGCAACATTGAGTTTGGGTATCTTGTTTATGTAAATGGTTGTTGTTTGTTTGGTGTTCTATTTTGGATTGCTTTATTTTGTAGGTCGTATTTTCAATTATTGGTATTAGAGCTAGTATGAAAGCTCGAAGTTGGTGTTGATGCTAGGAGTCCCAAGCACTTGCAAAGTGGCTAAGGGGGTATGTTGGAGCAATTAGTAGTAAGACTCCTTCATTCGCATCGTATATTGGTTCAAATGGGAACCAAAAGCTTATGGGAGAACAACCTCAACAATTTGAGGTCCTAGATTCTAGTCCTAGTTGGTTCATACCCATAATCTTAGTTATCAAATTTGTTGAATTTTTTAGATAAAATTTAAAATTCGTCAAATTTAAAACCTTAATGAATAAGTTCGGTGAATAAATCCTAAATTTGGCAAGGGAAAAAAATTTCATAGAAAACAAGGAAGAAATGGACCCAATGTCATATTGTTTGGTCCCTATATTTATCAAACAACCAAAATCTCAACTGTGAATTGATATTACTAACATGCATACACAGTAGATTATGACAGTAGAATAGTTCGATTTCACGTCTAAAAATAAGAAAATGAATCATCACCCTGTGTGGTTGTGGCTTGCATGGAAGTGTCTGCCAGTTTTCTCTTTTTCTGTCAATAAGGCCTTGACCTTGAAGGCTGAAGTCTTCTAACTTGTAAAATACAATATTTTTCGCGTGCATTTTCGCGTAAAATAAATTTATGGAATGGAAAAAAATTATAAAAAATAAGTTGTTTTCTAAAGTCAATTTAGATGCAATTTAATAATCTTATAAGATTAAAATTTTTATTTTAAAATTATTTACTTTTTGTTGATGATAAATGATAATAACATATGTAAGTTTGAGTAAGTTATCATGCTTTTATTAGGTGTTTGTTTTAGATATAAAATTTAATTTATATAAAAATTACCTTTTAATTTTACTTTCAACATAGGTTCGAGGTGTAGACCAATTGGTTCATCCAAACCACATAAGGGGGGCGGAGGTCCAAGGTTTAAATCTCGGGCCTCATCGGACTAAACGCTTGTACCTTTCCTAGTGCTTTCAGCAGCGTAAAAGGTTTAAAATGATTGTGGCATGGTGGTTATAAGGGCGGACTACGCGAAGATCTATATGGTAGCTTCTGGGGCGGACAGCGCAGAATACTGTGGTGGCCATAAAAGCTAGACAGCCTGCCCGAATTCGTGGCGGCTACCGATTTCACCATGTAAAATTAAAAAAAATTACTTTCAACATTTAAATATAAAATTTATCAAAACGTAAAACATATTTAAAATGATACCATTAAAATTTAATGTAGAAGCTTAGAAATATACGATAAGGGAATTATTAATGTTTGTTTCAAGTATTTGTTTGAGTTTCTTAGTTACTAATTTATTTACATAATATTTTGAAAGGATATATGCACATTTATAATATATCAAATTTTATATGTCAAATTTTATTTTGAACTTCAAGAGTGTCGAACTCGAACACGAACTCGAACTTGGTAACTAAGCCTGTAATAGGGTATGAAACTTGAAGCAATCAAAATTTAAAAAAAAAGCAAGAGAAAGAGCAACAACAAGAGTATACCCAAAGGAAAAAAAGAGTGATGCAAAAAAAAAATTGAAAGAATGCTTCCATGTTTGTGTGATCAAAACTGGTTGTGGATTTGTTAATGTCCTATTTTTGTAGTGAGACTATGTTCAAAGTCTCTAGTTTAGCATATTCATTCTACGTCTTTTTTAAGTGAGTGAATTTGTTAGAAATTGCATGTTAATGTTGTTTCTAATTTTGTGAATGAATTTGTTGAAATTCATTTTGGGGTGTCAACCAAGAGAGACACCATTTCCTTACTTGCTACAAAATGAATTTGTTAAAATTCATTTTGGGGTGTCAATCAGAGACACCATTTCCTTGTGTGATGCACTTGGAATGTTGGAGGACACATCATGACCAAAAAAATAGGGTGGATGTTGCAGTTTGAAAGCATGGAGAAAGTTTTGTTTGAGAAATTACGAAAACATTGGAACCTTAAGCATTAAGGGGGAGATTGTTGGAGAATATTAATTAATTGTTTTATTTGTAATGCTTAAGGATTTTATAAGATAAAAGAAGCAAAAGTTACGTGCTCAATGACAACAACCAGTTAGATTTTTTTTATAGAAACCGCATCTAACTGTTTTGTACTCTTATTAAATGTATCAATATTCTTGAATATAATATCATCATGATCATAATCAAAATGATCCTTCCTCCTCTATTTTGTTAGTAGCATTGAGTTTGGGTATCTTGTTTATGTAAATGGTTGTTGTTCGTTTGGTGTTCTATTTTGGATTGCTTTATTTTGCAGGTCCTGTTTTTAGTAGAACCCTTTATGTGGGATGAACTTGATCCAAAAACAAATATTCACATGGATATTTACATAGAAACATGTCAATTTTCCCCTTACTAAAATTCACAATTGCGTTAAACTCACTTGCTACACAACACTCAAACTATGTCTCATGGAACCCTAATCAACAATAACAAAAATAAAAAAACAATCGAGTTCTTGTCCAGCAATTTTTAGAACTTGTTTCATTTACCCATGCGAGTCTCGACGAGCAATGACTAACTCATTGCGAGTGGACAAGTTACTTGGCTTGAGTTTAAAAAAATACTTTGACCCATGAGGTTCACAAGGGAGCCTCTAAAGCCTAAACTTTAAACTCTCAAATCTTTCATAGATTAGTTAACACTAGTTGTTGGTGCCAACATCAACATCTATTATGGGACCGAACTTTAAAATTAAAATTCTAAATAGTATTCTCATCCCATCAACACTCTTATCCATGCCAACAATAATTATTAGCTTAAGCCTAAACTTTTAAATATGAACCATGAAGTTTAACTGTCAATAATTTTGGAAGTAAAATTATTTTTTCTTCCAATTCCACACCTTTTAGATCCATTATTGCATCTTGCATAATAGAATATTTTGAACATATTCAAGGTGGTACATAGAATAAGATACATCAATTCTAAGTATTTGAGAACAAGCAAAGGGAAAACACTAGTCCAAATCTCACTAATAAGAAGTGTGGATGCATACACATAACAGAGTTGTGACCAACATCACTATATCTCTATATAAATATTTGGCCTACATCATCTCACATTCCTTGTTATGAATATGACTTATACCTCATGCCATCACTCTCTATCTTCTTTAAATATATTCATTGCACTACTCTCTTACATTATAAGATCTATTATTTTTATGGAAATTTGCTTGTGTTCAATTCAATGTACATATATATTTTGTTCTGTTTGTATTATGTTTAGCGAAATCTATCATAGTGCCTCATTTGTAGTTCTATTGGCACAAGCCTTACAGTCCTACTTGTAGTCATCTTCTAAATGCATGTATGTTACCATATTTATATGATGCTTGACATATTCTATATATTCCATCATGTTTATATCGTGTGTTATACATTTTGGCATGGCATCCCAACTATAATTCTATTAGTTCCACTCCTAGCATCCTTATGTATTAGCACCATGATTTTTCACATGTGCAACATGTAACCTAAACAGTTGCTCACTTAGAGCCTCTTATTTGACCTTGGTGGTAATGCTTTCATTCATAGGAAACCACTCCTAGTGCCACATATTTTATGCATAATGTATAATCTTTTATGCCCATTCATGATCTTCCTACAATATAGACAAGTTGTCCTTCCTTTTTAGAGTAGTATTGTTATTAATTCCTTATGTTATAGTTCCACCCTATATCATAATTTCATATAGCATGGTAATAAACTAGGTTACCTAGCTAACTTGAATCAATGGTATTAGAATAGTCTATTTTTTAAGTGTATATCCATGGGTACTAGAATGAATATCACCAAGATGGTATATCCTCTCAATGAAAAGGAAGAAACATTTTCGTCCTCATTCCTCATGGGAAGGGCACAAAAACTAGAACATCAAAACCAAATACTAAAGAAAGAGATTTAAATTTTGAAGAGTCTGAATTAGAAGCTATAAGGTGATTTTCAATAAAAGAATAAGAAACTTTGTTTTATTGTTGCATCTATGGTAGGGTTGTAAATTAAGTTCTTAGGTTTGGGATATTTGATTATTGATGATACCGAGAATATTGAGTAGCAATACAACTAGACTATAGATCAACTTCTACAAGAATTGAAATATAAAGAAACCATCTATGATTCCATCCAATGAAATATTTCACACCCATACAACAATATTGAAAATTAATCCATAGATTAGTTATATCTTAAGGAGTATAATGCATAGAAAGACACTTGTATGGTAATTTTACCTCTTCTCAAGCAAAAAATTTGCTTCTCTAGTTCACTTATAAGTTTTGAGAATTATACCAAGGGCATTAGTTCAAAGCTCATTAAGAAGATGAGTTACATTAAATAATAATTGGGAAAGCACATCAAGGCATGATATGCCCCATCAAAGTTGAAAAAGGGCCCAAGAATGTAAGGATTGGGTATATATTCAATCATTGTGAAAGACAAAGACATAATTCCATCAAATATTTTAACATCCATCCATGCAATATTTGCAATAGGCATGACCATAGTTGATCTAGCAATCTCCTTATTCAAATATTGACTTTTTTGTATAGATGCATTTCAAATGGGATCCTTCCCACAAATGGAACAAGATCATTATAGTCATTTGAAACACCTATACTCTCTAGGAGTCTAAGTTTACATCCCTATCCTCCTTTGCTACACAAGGATCAACTTAACATATCTTGGGAGCACCCATACCTCACATTTATCATTAGGGTTAACTTCACACCCCTAGGGTTCCATTGATCACTGTTGTTCCACCTTTATACATATGTTTTATTTTTTACTTTATTACCTTGTATTTTGATCTTATGGTAAATAATCTCTATTCTCACTATTACCTCTTCTAGAGCATGAGTTATTCTAATTGTGTCACCACTAGATGTTTGTCTTCATGTCATATAGACAAACTATTATAGATTGAACTAGGAGTTACGGAGAACCATTGATTCTTATTATAGGACAAATAATCTAGGCAAGACAGGCATCGCTTTACATCCTCATGGGAAAAGAATCTCTAATGATACCTACTCAGATTGGGATCCCATTATGGATTCTTAGTATATGGCACCAACTTTGTACATGGTGTCAGTTTTGTGCATGGTGCCAACTCCACTTATAGCGCCAATATTATCTTTGGCATTATGGTATCACACTTGTTCATGGTGCAAACTCCATCCATGGTGCAAATCTCATATTTAGCATTGGCATCACACTTATTTTTAAATGTCAAATACACCCATGGTTCCAACCTCATGTTTAGTATTATGGTGCCACACTTATTTATAATGCCAAATATATCAATGGGTAAAATAAAAATTAGAATCTCTTTGGGTAAAGAAAAAATCAGAAGTCTTCCAGGCAAAGAAAAATTCATTTAGTCATATGTTTAAAGGAAAATATATTTTACAACTTTCAAATAAATCATAAAATGCTCCTTTGGCATTTACCTTATGTTTTGTATTTTTTAAAGTTCCCTTGGACACATATCTTATCTTTTATTGTACGTACTTGCATATAGTTGTGCATATTTTATATCATAGAAATACTAACTAAAGTACCCTTGGAAAATAATCTATCTGTTTAAGATCTCCCTAGACAAAATTTTATCTAACTAAAGTCCCCATGGGCACAACTTCTATCTAACTAAATTACCCCTAGGAAAATATTTTATCTAACTAAAGTCCCCTTGGGCAAATTTGTGTCTGTATATAGTTGTATATAATTTTATATATATCTTGTATCATAGCTAAAGTGTCCTTGGGTACATATTTTATCTCTTAAAATCCCCTTGGGAATTTTTTTTATCTTTTAAAGTCCCTTTGGGAAACTCTTTTATCAAACTAAAGTCCCCCTATAAAAATCTTAATCTATTTATATCTAGACATAGTTGTACATAGTTTGTATCATAGCACTTTCTTTGGCATCATGCAAAGTCCATTGTGCATATCACTTCCTGATACTAATCATACATTTATCCAAACATATCAGTAGAACATCTAAAATCACCAACAACTCTAATCAAAATCATCATATGTACACCAACTATTTTAAAAAGTTTACCCAATGCAACTAGAGGTTATAGTAGCAGCAAGGAGTAGGATTCAAACCCATGACGAGACAATGGAAAATGTAACAAGGTACCAATTCCTTTAGTATACACAAATAAAAAAATCATCATATCTACTTGTCACATCTAATCCTATCGAATCACTAAATCATCATTGCATTTAACCTTATCCAATTTTGTGTTAGTAATAAACTAAAAACTATATAATCACCATATCCTAACCATTAATTAATAATAATTAATCATTCACATCAAATCAAACATAACATCAAGCAAAAAAGCATAAATTATAGCATAAAATCAATCACACAATCATAAATTCATAAACATTGATGTATATATATCTTGAATACTTGTACATCAAAAATCATATGATACAATGTATACCATATACCTATCAAACTACAAATAATAGCTCTAAAACTAGCACTCATAGCTAAATTTGGGACAATATGTCTGGCAATCCTACTTCTCCTTCTAATGGTGGAAGCATCCTCATTGATTGCTATGAATGTCAAGTCACAAACCATGAGTGTTTTTGTGCTCACATATATGACCCAGCTGTCAAAGGAAGGTGACAGTCCATTGGGACTACTACATGATACATAGTCTGATAATGGATCAAATACTCAAATTTTACTATTAAATATTCATAAATGTAGGTCAACTCTATTGCATATCAATGTTATGCAATAACCATCTAGTCTAGAAGGTTATGCACCATTTGGTTGTTGCTAACTCTTAATGTTGTGGCCTCCATCATAATTATGTTTTTCTCTCTATAGTTAAAATCAGTATTGTCTACTACATCATTAATATTTTCTACATAAACTTATCCATATTTGTTGCTCATATTGTTGTCTCTACCTCATTGATAGTATGGCCTAAAGGCTAGCCACCTACCAATACAATGCATCCACATTTTCCTCCATGGTAGATTGAGATGATTTGTTGGGTCTTGCCTCACTTGTTATAATTATTAACACTAGTGTTGTTGTTATTATTATTGCTATTACCTCCCTCTGGCTCCTTTAACATTATTCCTTGTATTGTTTTAATAGTTGTGGTGCTACCTATTGTGCTCCTCAAGGCCATCTCCTTGATCACATATGATTACCTATGAGTAGCCCAACTATTGAAACTTTGATAATATGGATTATTTGGTTCTATGCCTATTAGCTAGCACTAACCCTAGGGTCATCACTACCTAGATCTAGAATCATTATATCATTGAATTTGACCTTAAGTTAGGAGTTTGGGTTCAACTATAGTTTGAATCCTCACTCTTGTATAATTCTCCTATACCATATAGACCTCATTAGAATCCATTTTTTTGTGCTAAACTATAAGACCATATGGTTTAAATGAAACAACTCTCACTCCCCCCATGGTCCCACTAACCATTTGACTTTCCTAACCCAATCCAATTAGAAGGCATCCTCCCTCCACCCTGGGTTCTACTTGAATGGCCACCATGTGATCTACTCTCAACATAAATCATTAATTAAGCATGGTGTCATTTCCAAAATACCCTTGTGGATCTTTCCTTGTCTACAAGTTTTAGGCCTAGTGATATATTGTTAGTAACTTGGATCTATAACCTACCTTGGTAGAATTAGTGGCTTCATCAATATGATAGACTCCCACGACCACACTTGGAATAGTGTGCAGTAGGATAAACTCCTACCTCCTCTATACACAACCTAGTATAATAAATGGTATAATTATGTCAAATTAACTAGGTTCTAGGCAAAAACTATCAATTACTTGAGCATGTTTCACTATCTCCCCCTATCCCAAGCAGGTTGTCCTCTTGCTTTTGTTTTCGATGAGGAGTCTAGATACCAAGGTACATAGTAGAGTCGTCTACTAATCTAGATGTCCCATAGTGTAGGTGGTATTAATATCAATGCTAGACCTTATGACTAGGAAGTCAACATCCCCATTTAGTATCCTTAGTCTCTTCCTCTAGTCTTGGCTCATGTGAACAAGTGACCCTTTAACTGACACCCTCGTGATCTTCCATATATCCTCTAGCATGATGGTTAGTTAAAATGTATTCATCTCTAAATACCAATGCTCTACTATGCTAGTTAATAATTCCCTATTAAATTATGTGTTCGATATCAAGGCTACATGGTTTAGACCATTGCTTCCAACAATGCATGATCACTGTCATCTATTAGCCCTTTGATAGATTCTAGAACCTAGATTCTCTACGGTATTTTTTGCAAATAGTAAAACAATCAACTTTTCAACCTCAAAACTTGTAAAATAAAAAAAATCTAAGACAAGCAAAAGCACCACCCTTTGCCAAAATTGTTATTAGGTGGAAAAAGCAACACTAGACAATGAAAGTGCGACCCATATGAGAAAAATCTATATTATGGTAAAAGCACCATGGGCTTGTGCAAGCACTAGCACAAAAATATTGCCAACATACAAAAATAGTATCCTCTCTTTTAGACATGCTTTTTTAGGCCAAAATAAAATAGAGGTAAGTTTTCAAGTTCCTACCTAAACATGTGATGTTCCTTCTACCACGAGTGGTCTCACCCTATATTATTTGTGTGGTGTTCGTGCATGCTAAAAATAATTTGGTTTTTACCCCCTCTAACCATTTGACCTCCAACCCATACCAACCAATTTTTGTTGTTTATCCTCAATTTTTTATCATGGTAATAGTGTGAATCATGATCAAGTTGAATTTCCTCAATCCAAATTGATTTTTCCTCTAAAACTTGAGGTGGCACATTTGGGTACAATACCATTAATGCTATTAAAATAACAAGATTTAACCTTATCACTAATCAACAAATCAAAACATTCAGTCATCTTACATCACAAATCCTGAGCAACAACAAATCTATCTATCTCAAAAATGGGAACATTAATATATGTTTGTTAAGCATTCATTATCCAATAACTGAATTAGAGGGGATAAGTATAGACACCTCTAAACTTATCAACATCTTCATTAGCTATCCAATCAAGTATGCAAACCAAGCTAACTATCTCAAAGCTCAAACTAAGAGCATTAATTACTCCAAATGCAAAAGCACAAAACCTAAGTCATAGCACTATCAATTGAAAGAATTGGTAGAAATAAATACATATTATAAATTTTATTTGGTAGATCCAATGGCAAGAAATGATAACTTTGAATATTATAAAATTTCTTTAGATCCTTCTAGTATCATCCAAATAGCATGTAGTTAGTATTTATAAGTGTTCAACTATATTTGATGTTTTTTAAAGATTATTGGCAACTATTATTCTTGTTTGTAAGTTATTAATGATGTATACTTCTTTTGTATTATTTTAAAAAATTATTCCAAGTTTATCTATATATAATTTTATTGAAATGAGTCCATTTGTATTGTATCATCGCCACATAATGGTATTAAGGCAACACTTCGAAAATAATCCACAATGGCTCTTCTCCTTGAAAGTTGATGTATCTTTATCGTTGAGCACATGCTTTCAATAGTTATACTAAACAAAGAAAACCTTTATTAACAAAGAATCTACATTTTAATTATATATATATATATATATATATATATATATATATTGTTCAATATATAGACCTAAATTTCTTTTTGTTTTACTTTTTTAATAAGTTATATGACATTGAAATGACCCCATTTATATTAAATTATAGCTACATCAACATTATAAGAATTATATAAAATATCATTTTTTTTTAATTATAGAAGGGGTGTTGAAAGGTCCCCAAACCTTTTACAACAAGAAGAAATCCAAACCTACAAGATTGTTAAAAGAGGCACGAAAAAATAGTAGTACATGCAGGGACTTAAAACTAGCCAACCAACTAGGGCATAACAGGAGCAACTCAAAAATAAGAAAAAATCCCACACTAACATATCCCTTACCAATTTCTTTCAGCAACGTAAAAGGTTTAAAATGATTGTGGCATGGCAGTTATAGGGGCGGACTACGCAAATATCTGTGTGGCGGCTTCTGGGGTAGACAACGCAGAATATTATGGCGGCCATAAAAGCTAGACAACTGCCCAGATTCGTGGTGGCTACCAATTCCACCATGTAAAAAAAAAAAAACATATCCCTTACCAACCCAAGCTAAAATAGAGAAAATACATCCTCAAAATAAAATAAATGTAAACATAAGGGTAGAGAGATAGGGACGAAAAAAACCCTGCAACTTGACTATATGAACCCACAAATAAATTTGCTCTGCAAAAGATACTAGATCATGAATCTACCAATAAATAATTGCAATGGGATTCAAATTCCAACAAAACATGGATCTAGCCATAAGAATGTGCATATCCCCCATAGAAAAAGGCTCACATTATCAATATAGCTCATCAAATAAACTATTCAACTTCTATGGGAAAATTCTCCCTCCTTTAAAGAGATTATCCTAGCTTAACCCTAGACTAGCTAATAAGTTTGCACTCTTGTTACCTTCTCTAAAGGTGTGCCTAACTTGAGTTCCCTCTAAATTTTGATAGAATATTTGGGCTTCCTTAATTAGATTGAAGATGTTCCAACTAGGATTTTGATCACCAAAAAATACCTTAACCACATTTAGGGAGACCCCTTCAATAATATTTTTTCTACAATTCAAAGATTCCATTAACGCAACACCTTGATACTACGCCCTAGATTCAGCAAAATGACAAGTTTGTGGACCCAATTTTTTTGCAAAGGCAAGAAGAATCTCTCTATTGTTATTCTCAAATAGGTCACTTACCCTCATCGACCTCGGATTCCCTTTCAATGCTTCACCAAAATTAAATTTAATCCAATCCTGAGGTGGAGGTTGCCATTTAACATAGGTTCTGATATCTATAATATCTATCATTTTGGCACTGATTGAAAAACCCATGTTTTTCAAAATAATTATCTTTAATACCCCTCCATGACTAAGAACTAAAGTCATATTTTCTACATTTTAAACAAATATCGTTAACACTCTAAGCCATACCGATTCAACATTTATCTCCATGCTTTTGAAAACTATTCTATTTATTTCCTTCCAAACACCCTAAAGAAGATGAGGAAGGTTGAAGGACCAAAAGGAGCATAAGATAGGGTTTACAAATGGAGATGTCCACTGCTCAATAACAACCTACAATGAGCCAGGAAACACCCATGAAACTCCCAAAAAATCCATTAGGAAAGAAAATACTTCCCTCTAAAAAGGGCATTAGAAAAACAAGTAACTAGTGGATTCATCATAATTTTTACAGAGGGAATACCAATTTTGTAATTATCATACCTCTTCTTTGTAAATTGTCCATCGTGAGAATTTTATTCTGAGATGCCAACCAAAGGTAAAAGTTCACTTTTGGCATAAGATATTTAACCTAGATTTTCTTGAAAATAGGGACCTCCATGGCATCAGAAGCAATCTTATAGGTTGACTTAACATAAAATAACCCATCACTTTCATTCTTCCAAATTAAGTTGTCTTCCTCTTCTGTGTTCTTTATAACTTGCAACCTTAATAAGTCTTCAATGAGGCTGAAACTTCTTTGTTCTAGCATATTCAAATTTTGCATTCTAAGTGGTTTCCAACTTTTAACCCCCTATTGAACCTGCATATAATCAGCCACCTTAGCATCAAACACAATAATGGCTATATATTTAGCTTTAGCCAATTCTTGAGAGGATATTAGAGGTTGATCCTAGATCCAAGGATCCTTCCAAAAATCAATAGCATTCCCACTGCCCATAATCCATCTATGCCCTCTATGGATGCTTTTTATTTTTAAAATACTAAGCCAAAAGGCTGATTCTAAGGTTGGTGAAGGATCATTCAAGAAATTAAAGCTGGTAGAAATATATTTAGCCAACACAATATTCACCCAACCAATATTTTCTTTCTTAAACAAATTTCATGCTTGTTTTTCCATTAAAGCTTCATTCATCCACTTGACCCTTCTAAAACCTAGACCTCTAACTTTAATTTCTTTATAAACTTGTTTCCATGAGACAAGATGAAATATTTCTTACTCTCTAAACTAGACCATAAGAAATATTTCTGAATTTGCTCAATATTTTGAAATACTTTCATCGAGCCAAAGATTCTCTTTCATTTTGCCATTGAATAGGGGCATCCCTAATTAAGAAGACGACAAAGTTGCAATCTTACAATCCAAAAATCTGGCAATATTTCTTTACCTATTAAGGGGGGTATTCAAGAAAAAAAACCTAATCTTATGAAAAATTTTCATTTGACCCATCATCTTTTCATAAAAGGTCAAAATCTCTTTAACCTTTTTAACTTGGAGAATGGATGCCACAGTGAACAAAATAGTATCATTTGCAAATTGGTTATGAGAGATGCGATCAGAGTCTAAAGTCAGACTAATACCCTCGATACCCGGCTCAGCTTTTATGGTTCTATAGAGCGCCTCAGCAAGAAGGATGAACAAAAAGGGGAGAGAGGATGCCCCTGGTGAAGCCCTCTTTGGCTCTTAAAGTACCCGGTTGTAGATCCATTCACTAAAATTGAAAATCAAAATGTTGAAATACATTCTTTGATAATACTGAGCCATTACTGGTGGAACCCAAATTTATGCATGATTTTTATCAAAAAATCCCTAGAGACACGATCATAAGCTTTTTTCATATCTAATTTGATAAAAAGATCCAGTCTTCCACTTTTATCCACAAAATGAATTATCTCATGCACAACAATAATCCCATCCAGTGTCTATCTTCCAGCCATAAAACCTGTCTAAGCTGGATCAATGATCTCTAGGAGGAAAATTTTTCATTGATTAGCCAAAACCTTGGAGAAAATTTTGTACACAATTTTGCATAGACTAATAGGTCTAAAATCATTAAAATCCTTTATCCTTATAGACTTAGGAATAAGTGTCAAAAATATAGAATTAACATCCCTCAAAATATACCCTGTTATTTGAACCTCTTTCAAAGAATTTCCAATATCTCTCCCCATAATGTGCAAGTATCTCTTAAATAATATAGAGAGAAGTCATCTAGCCCTAGAGCTTTCAACCCTCCCATGGAGACGGCCGCCTTTCTAATTTCCTCATCTTCAAAAGGGCTGATCAAAATAGCGTTCATCTCTTTTCTAACCAATTTCGAAATGCTAGATAATAATTTTCTTTCTACCTGTTCATATCCGCTTGACTTCTCCCTCAATAGGGATTCAAAGAATTTTATTGCTTTTGTTCTAATTTCGTGAATATCAACAGATTTTTGGCCATCTACTTTTAAAATTTCATTAATCTTGTTAATACTCCTACACCTCAAAGTGGACACATGAAAAAAATTGTATTCCTATCTCCTTTTAACCATAAGGCTCGAGATTTTTTTTTCCAAAGCATTTCCTCACATGCCAAAGTGTTGTGCAGGTCCGCCAATAGAGTCTTCTCTTTCAATCTAGCTTCTACCAAAAACTCTCTAGTCTCAATCTCAGCTTCCAAATTTTTAAGTTAAGCCTTCAAGGATTCTTTTTTCACATTCACATGGCCAAAAACCTCTCTATTCCATATCTTTAAATTAAATTTAACCCACCTTAATTTCTCATCCACTTGAGAGATTAATGGCCAAGACAATTTATTAGACCACCACTTACTAATATTAGCTTCCAACCCTAGGTCTTTCAACCACATTGCTTCGAATCTAAATGGTTTAGGAAATTTTAAAATGGTCATGGTCCAAACCCACTTTCAAAACTAGAGGGTTATGGTTCGAATCCACTTTCGAGAGGGATGATAAAGAGGTGTCTCCAAACAAAAACCATGCTTCTTTTGACATGAGGAATTTGTCTAACCTTATATGGATGAGTTGGATACCAATCATTCTATTACTCCATGTAAACTTGTTACCTTTAAGGTCTAAGTCCATAAGTTCATTTGTATAGACAAAAGAGGTAAAATCTTCCATTCCTCTTGAAGTGTCGACAATGCCTTATCTTTTATCAACATGATACAATAGAGAATAATAATCTCCAGCCAAGATCCAAGCTTCACCTTGTAGGCCTTCTCTCATAGTGCTCAAATATTCCCATAGAAGACCTCTATCAACATATGAATTTGGGGCATATATATTGGTCAAGATCCATCTCCTATTAGTCTCTTTACAACAAAACAAATCATTTGTTATTCTATCAGAAGTTGACAACACTGAACCTACCAGTTTGTCTGAATCCCACAAACACAAAAAACCCCCTAACGCCCATGAGCAGGGCTAGCACAAAAACCTACATTCTTCCAAATAGTCGCTTTAACAAAATCTACTCTACTATCTTTCACCTTGGTTTTTTGCAAAAGAATAATATCCAACTTATGCTTAAATCTAAGAGAAGCCACTAATATCTATTTCAAATGACCATTAAGGCCGCTCACATTCCAGGAAAGGAACTTTATTTACCATGATTAAAAGATAATTTCTTCCCACCCTTCAACCTGTGAGGAGAAATGTTATTCAAGGATGTTATCTCCAGTTTTTTTCTTCCTAGAAATAATCCTTGATCTCCTCCTAACATCAACTAAGTCTCGTTGGCTATATCTGAGTCTATCTTTCTTTTTCAAGATTCTTTATTCGAGGGCTTCTCCACTTTTTTCTCAATCCCCACATCCATGATCCCTTTTTTGTGGCTTCTAGTTTTTGGACCCAGAGACCCTTTCTCCAAATTAATGGGAGATAGAAAATCAAGAGGAGAAGGAATATATGGTGATATAGAATCTAACGATTCCTCCACTCCATGGATTTTGAGACAATCAAAATAATTTTGAATAAAAATGGGGGCTAAAGAAGGTAGAGCACTTACTTGTTCAACATGCTTATGAATCCCACATTCAAGGATCGACTTGGGCTCCTCCCAGCTTACACTCAGGGGTTTCGATACAATTTTAAAAATTTGCTTTAAAGTTGACCCCATGTGCTGAATAGGTCCATCTAGGGGTCGAGGCATTTCTAACCCTTGTTCACAAGCTACCCTTTTTTATTTTGAGGTTCAATCTGGGCTAATTTGTTCTTCATATCTACCTTAGTCCAGATTTTTCTTTTCAGCTTCTTTGTCGAACATTGACCTGAGAGATGTCCTGAAGCTTTACACTTAGTGCAAAAACCTCGAACGATTTTCATATATAATTGGTTGTCTTCGAGTACCTAAACTTGAAACCAACTTAATAGAATCTAGAAATTTTGCTTCTAAGTTTGCATTAATACACATCCTAGCATATATCAATCTCGACCTAGCTCTTGTTGTTGTGTCAATGAGAATGAGTTCACCCACTCATTTGGCTATACCTCGTAACACATCCTCATGCCTGGAAAGGCAAACCAGGTAACTTGACCCATAGGGGGGTTGTGTTTATCCTCTGCAAATTAGGACAAAAGTCTAGAGTCCACCTTTGAAGGAAGAGACCTTGCTTCCCAAAGAACCACTTCGCTAAGCACATTTTTGGAGTCTTCTTCATGATTAAATTTAAACATTATGAAGGCTTTAGGGAGAGCCACAATTTCCAAATGGTCCTGAGGCCTCCATTTGGAAAATGCCCATCTACGAACTGCATCAAGATTAGGATGGGCTCCCATAAATTTTACAACCAAGTTAAGCGCACCATCCTCCATTGCAATTTAAATCAAATCCTCAGGAACCCTAAGAGTATCTTCCTTCGACAACAATATTTGTCTCGCCACCTTCCACACAACCAAACCCTACAACATCGTTCTTGCCCTCATCACTTCCATCACCCTCACCACCAATCTCATTCATAGCACTACCATCACCCTTAGCACAATTCCTACCCATCGCAGCATCGTTCCCACCCACTACAACATTGTTCCTGCCCATCACAACCATACATGAGAAACTAGGGTTTTGGTGTACTCCACAATAACTATTTTTTTTATTCCGCAAAACCCTCTGATGTTGCTGCTCAAATTTTTTTCCCACAAAAATCCTCTGACATCAGTGTTTAGATTTTTTCCGTAGAAACCCTCTGCCACCGCTACTCAGATTTTTATCCACAAATGCCTTTGACACTGTTGCTAAGATTTTTATCCATAAAATCCTCTAACACCAGTGCTTAGATTTTATTCCACATAAACCCTCTAATGTTGTTGCTCATATTCTTTTTCTACAAAACTTTATGTCGTCGTTGTTCAAATTTTTCCTCTAACGTCGTTGCTCAAATTGTTTTTCCATAAAACCCTTTGACGCTACTGCTCAGACTTTTTTTTCGTAATTTGATTTTTTATTTATTTTAGATTAGAAAGAAACCTCAAAAACCTCTTAGGTGGCTAACAATACCGTCGCATTCGGGTATATCACTATCTAGAAGGAAACCACAAGAAATTTTTTTGTGTCCCCCTTCGTATCGCATAGGTTCCAACCATAAACCTCCCATTCAATGAGGCCAAAATCACTTTGTGCTACAAAAGCGAACAAATAATAATATTAATACATTAACATTTTTACAATACTATAGACAAAATTTACACACAATTTTATTCCAAAATTTTATTTTTTAAACCACAATTCTTGAACTTAATGTTGGTCAACTTAATGCTGGTCAATGCATTCTTTCGAATTTGCTTGTTGCAACTACACGTACACTACATAATATTAACAAATCATAAACCAAACATTTCCATAGTTTTAAAGGTGCTAACGTAGAACGATAAGTCCAGGGTCCCGGGACCTAAGGGGAATGCCTCACTGAGATAGCTTACCCGTGAATTAAACCAACCGATACTTGTATTTATTTGTATTATTTAACCATATAATGATATTAAGAAATATTATATGATTAAGTTTTGAGTTTTTTTCCAGAAAATTTAAATTCAAACTATTGTTTAATATGTGAGAAAGTAAACTTGTATAAAAAATATTAAAATAATTTAACTTCTTGTAAAAAAATATTAAGATAATTTAACTTCTTGTAAAAAAATATTAAGATAATTTAACTTCTGGTTAAAGATAATGCAATACAGGTACAGCGTCCATTTCGTATACTACTGATCATTGTTTTAAAACTCTTATTTCGAAAATTTTCGGCGGTCTAGAAAAGTTACTGGTAACGCGGCAATAATTCAGAAGAAACAAAAAAAAACTTAGAAGAATTTTTTTTTATAATAAATATAAATAAAAGTTTAAGCAAAAGTTAGAGAGTCATTTTGATTTTGTATTAAATATTTATTAAAATGAGTATACTGTATAATTATAGTTTCTGAAACAATAATTATGTTTAAATAACAAATGTAACATAAAAAATAATGTTTTGAAATATAAAATAGTTTTTAATAAATTTTAAATTAATTTTTTATATATAAATTATTTGTTTTATCTTTAATTTGAGATAATACAATTTTAGTATCTTTTTTAATAATATTATTTTGAGTATTTTTTAAAACCTTTTTTTTTCCGTGTGAAGTAGATATTCTTCCACTTTTAAGACTAATTTCTCTTTAAACCATTCAACATTTTCAAACTTTCCAACATACTTATAGCTTGCATTCTACTCAAATATGCATTGAAACTCTACGGTTCAATAAATTTGTATGATATAACTTAAGTTGGCCTATCGTTTAAGGCTTGGATGCTTTAGATAAGAAATCCAAGGTTTGGATCCAAAGGAGGCAGATAGACTTGGGTGCTCTAGATAGGAAATCCAAGGCTTAAATAGAAAGAAGTAAGATAACACATGTAACTTTACTTAATTATTTTGAAAGTTTTTAATTTTACATATAATTATAATTATTTTCATAAAACAAATACCTAAAAATTCATAAAAAGAATAATATAAATTTATTTTTATTAATAAAAATATTTATTTATCAAACAAGTTTTACCTCATATTATACAAAAGTGTTGCCCATATGAGAAAATGTTATCGTATGGTAAAAGTGTCATTGGCTTTTGCGGGCACTTGTACACAAGTGTTGCCAATATGCAAAAATGTTTTCTATTCTTTTGGGCATGCTTTTATAGGTCAAAATCAAACAAAGGCAAGTCTTTTGAGTTCCTACCTAAACATGTTATCCTTCTTCTACCACTATGGTCTCATACTATCTTCACAATGTGGTGGTTGTGCATGCCAAACCATCAAAGTCTTTGCTACAATCAGGGTCTAAAGCTCCTAATTCTCCTTGTCCATGGTAAAAATTATTTGAATTTTACCCCTTCTAACCATTTGACCTCTAGCCCATTCAAACCAATTTTTGTTGTTTATCCTAATTCTTTCATCATGGCAACAATGTGAATCATGGTCAAGTCAAGTTTCCTTAATCCAAATTGATTTTCCTTCTAAAAATAGAGGGGGCACATTAGGGTATGATAGCATTTAATGTTATTAAAACGACAACATTTAACCTCGTCACTAATCAACAAATCAGACCCATCAACCATCTTACATCACAAATCTTGAGCAAACAAATCTATCTATATCAAAATTAGGGACATAAATATAAGTTTTTTAAGCATTCATCATCCAATAAATGAATTAGAAGAGGTAAGTATAGACACCTCTAAACTTATCAACATCTTCATTAGCTATCCAATCAAGTATGCAAACCAAGCTAACTATATCAAAGCTCAAACTAAGAGTATTTATTACTCCAAAAGCAAAAGTGAAAAGACCTAAGTGATAGCACTTATGGTGCTTCTATGCCCTAGCAATGCTTTTGCCAAACTTTAAATTTTTCTATCATTTTCTGCTTAAATTGATCAACAAGAGTCATCTTGCCATTAGCATTGGGGTCATTAACGCCTCTAGTGCTACTAATTATCAATCACTAAAAATAAAAGGGTTGAAAATTAGTACCTTCCAAGTTGCCCATCAAAAATGAACCTGGTCACATTAATATGATTTGCATCCCTAACAAAAATATAATGCCCAAAATTTTCCATTTCCTATCTTCCATCCATTAATTGCATCTTGACCCCATTTCAAAACAAATCCTTTAACAATCCTTGGTGAGCTCAATTCATAGGATGTTTAAATAATAACAAAACTATGTGAATATTATATCATCATATTTTGAAGGTATGTTTGATCTCATTCAATTGTGTAACTCCCCATCATCTCAAGCAACAAGCAAGTTCATCTACTTCATCAGAAGGGGACACCAACCTAGGTATTATATTCATCAAGCTCATTAAATTCACCTCCCCTCTTAGCTTTTATCATTATATTCATTTTATAGTTTATTAATCTTCGATAATTGCATCCTAACTTTATCTTATTCATCATATTTACATCTACTTGTCATCTTATTTTTTCACATTAGTTTACATCTTTCATAAGGGATCATGCTATCAAATTGTCTCTTTTAGGGTCCTTGCACCTCTTGGTCTAGGACCCTTATCACATCATTTCTAAAATAACAAATCTCCCATATAGGTACATTCTAAGCAAAATCATTGTCAAATTATAGGTTTGATGGTACTATCACTTTTTATTTCTAACATATTACTTATCATTACACTAAATAATCAATCATATTATAAACCCCTAAGTAGTATATAATTTTAAATGTAAAATGATACAAACTGATGTAAAACATAATAGGTTAACATAAGCGGGTTTATATATTCAACTTCCATATGATATACACAACCTATATTTTAGGTGGGTTATAGTATAAACATTAAAGACTATGTTTGACCATCATTATCTAATTGAATACAAGAATTAAAATTTTGAGAAGAAACCTTTGTGTAAATTGTAACTATTAAGACTTGTTTTGATAAAGGAAATGCCTTGCAAAATTTTCTTGTCAAGGTGAATATAAAATTTATCCCAAGGATGGAAACATTGGATACCATATTTAGATGATGATAAAATATTTTGAAAAGAATTGGTAGAAATAAATACATATTATAAACTTTATTTGGTAGATCCAATGACAAGAAATAATAGAAATGATCTTTTAATATTATAAAATTTCTTTGGGATCCTTCTAGTTTCTTCCAAATAGCATGTAATTATTATTTATAAGTGTTCAACTATATTTGATGTTTTTTAAAGATTATTGATAGCTATTATTCTTGTTTATAGGTTATTAAGGATGTATATCTTTTATTATTATTTAAAAAAATTATTCCAAGTTTATATAATTATAATTTTATTGAAATGAATTCATTTGTATTGCATCATGACCACATAATGATATTAAGGTAACACTTTGATAATAATCTACAATGACTCTTCTCCTTTGAAGTCGATGTATCTTTGTAGTTAAACACTTGTTTTCAATAGTTTCACTAAACAAAGAAAACCTTTATTTAAAAAAAAATCTAAATTTTAATTTTAATTATATATATAAAGTAGGCACACCTGACCCCACTTATATTAAATTATAAATTTATACATTACCATTTTTACACTGCTATATATTATTTGGCAAAATTTACACACAATTTTATTTAAAAAATCTATTTTTTTTTTTTTTTGATAATTATGTGTTTGTATTTATAGCGGGTTTTAACAAAGATCCCAAAACCTGATTACATAAGCAATGGGCCTAGGGCATCAATCCCTTGAAACTGAACACCAAAACACCAAAACAGAAATCCCGTCCAGCGGTAACAGTAAGCATGAAACAATCCCTCTCGGCGGGAAACAAACAAATAAGAAAAAAAGTAGTTTTGGAGATCCCGCTCAGCGGGGAGTAGCCAAAAACCACCATCGAGAAGATCCCGCCCAGCAGGAAGCAAAGAAAAACCGTTACAATAAAATCCTACCTCGAGGGAAGCAGTCAAAACCACCACAAACAGTCCCGCCTAGCGGGAAGCAACAAGGAAATCCCGCCATCCGGGAAACCAGCAGAAAAGAAAGGATCCCGCCTCGCGGGAAAATCGGCGGATTTGGCGGATCCCGCCCTATGGAGAAACCATCCCGCCCACCGGGAAAACATTCAGTTCAGCGAGAGCCATCCTGTAGGAAGCCGACAGCCAGCACAGAGAGGATCCAGTCCATCAGGAAGTGACCAGAGAGTTGCACCACAAGGAACCCGCCCCGGGAAAACAGAAGAGGATCCCAGCAGCAGGGACCAAGAATCCCGTCCAAGCACAGAGCTTGCCGAGGATTCACAAGAAAAAGGGAGAAGCTGTCCAAACCCTAAACCGTCACCTCCACCGCACTGAGAAACGCAAGGGACCAGATCCACGCGAATCACCTGCGAAAAACCCCAGGGGGAAGCCTGAGGGAAAAAGGGAAGGGATCCCTGGGAAGCACCAGTCCGAAAAAACAACCAAGGAAACCCTAGCCGGTCGGGAGGGGCGCAGATAGTGGAGAAGGATCTCCCCCCAGGAGATCATCTGCAAACAACCACTCCTCGGGAGGGATGACCTGGGTTGAGCCAGGGACTGGGCAGAAACCAGGAGCCATGGGAGGGGGAGCAGGAGAGGGACCAGAGCCCTCCCCTCTCAACCCTTAAAAAATCTATTTTTTTAACCACTTAAATTAATATCATTTTAAATTTTAAAGTTTTTAATAATACATTTATACTCTATTCGTTTTAATGTAATCTTAAACTTCATGCTCGTCAATGTATTCTTTCGAATTTGCTTGTTAAAACTACAGAATATTAACAAATTAAATTTCTCGGAAATCTAAATAAAATTTTAAACTAAACATTTTCATGGTTTTAAAGGTGCTAAGGTACAACGATAAGTCCAGGGTTCCACTCCCGTTAGTGACATAGCGTACCGTGAATTAAACCAACCCATACCCGGTCTGAAATTTGATAGATAATTGCTAATTTTGAACTAGACGATGTTTTGAAATTTTTTCTTTATAAAGATTGTAGTGTACATAAACAATATTATATTTATATATACATAAAATCAACGGTGACGTCAATGATGTGTAAAATAAAGATAAAAATAGAATACGGAAAGCAATGAATCTCTGCCAAAATGTTGTCGTGATTTGGAAAGCAGGTACTTTGTCATGCTTGGGTTAAAGTTAAATCATGCAACTAATTAAATATTTCGACAATGTGTAGAGAGCAGAGTAGTTAAACTGGATAATTATATCGGAGAAAAAAAGATGCTTCATTCATTGCCCAGAAACAACAGGCTGATAATTATATCAGAGAAAAAAAGATCTAACGTTCAAATGAGCCTATAGTCACAAAAAAAAATAATTGCCTTAAACAAATATGTGAACCTATACTTGAAAAAAATAAGTGCCTCGAATTATTAAAAAATGGCATGGACAAGTATATATAAGCCTTTGCCCAAAAAAGCTAATGTTAAAAATGGAATGGATGAGTATATATGAGCCTACCCTAAATCGTTAAAAAATGGCCTGGATGAGTATATATGAATCTACCTCAAATCATTAAAAAGTGTCATCAAATAATTTCAAACTAATCAATCATTAAAATAAGGTCAAGTCAAACAATAGTTAATTTACTTAGCCTACAAAAGTTGGTACCTCCTAGATGGAGGGAGTGCTCCATAATTTTGTTTTACATCGACCTCTAGGAGGTATAAGACAATAAATAACTTACCCACAAAACATATAAGATTTGTATTTTGCTTTATTTTGAAGTAAACAAACACGTGACCCCAATTAAATATGCTCTCATACCCCAATGATGAAGTTAGCATAGGTTGTCTACAATCAAATGGTCAACAAATAACCTTTGTTAATGATTCTTTCAATTGAATGATTCAAATGTAAATATTTGAAGAAGTTAGGGTTAAAAATATTTTAGGTTTTTGCTTATAGAGTTTAGCACGTTGATAGGAATCATTTGAATGATTCAAATTTAAAGATTTGAAAGGGTTTAAATATTTTAGGTTTTTGCTTATAAAGTTTAATATGTTGATAGTTTATTTAATAGCATCTTAGTACAACTCCAGTAAGATTGTTTTGGATTCCTCTAATAATAAATAAATCTTCATAACAATGAATGGTGCCACTAGAAGAGTTCAAAACTTGAAATTCACCAATTTTAGAATGTTTTGATTAAATTAAACATGTGATGGATATATTCAAATTGGTATATAAAATATATTATATTAAATAATTATTGATAAATATAATGATCTTTACAAAGGTGAATACCTAATTTATATATCATGTAGGTGCTCTTATGTTAAGATACAATGGTTCACATGAAGTCCTACTAGCTAAGAATGATTTATCCCCAAAGCATAAGAAGGGAATGCCCTCAAGAGCTAGGTGGATTGGCAAGTGCTAGTGTGGTTGGGCACTTACCAAGAAGAGACCTAGGTTCAAACCTTGGGGGTGCCATTTAGCAAAGGAAGTAGTCTGATCTAAATCCTTGCGCCAAACCAATGATGATGGTACGAACCTTGAGCGATCGACGGTCTTCATCTCACACAGGTCAACAACAACGAGACGACTAGGCTTGTTGGGAGTAGTCCCTGTGGTTTGAATCCTGCAGTTACCTATTACTAAAAATAGTGGTTGTAACCAACTCCCCTATGTAACAAAAAAAAAATCATAGGAAGGGAATGATGAGCATTAATGGAAAAGTAGGATTCCCCATAAAGCGTCTTCCTGAGAAATACCTTTTCACTTAATTAGGTATTTGATGATGTCATGAGTATGTAAGGATAATGTATGAGTATCTAAAATACCTTTAGGTTTAAGTATAAGTCAACCTTCCTCATCCAAGATTGGGAGATCAGTTTGAACTGAAGTAAGGATACCCAACTTTTATTTTTAGTTAAAAATAACAAAATATCATGGATGCAACCTTTGTTTGGAAGTTCAAGAGCATAGGAAATAGGGATGATATTCCTTCTTATATGATAAGGACCATAATATTAAGGGGACAACTTGAAATTCTTTCCATTATTCTTAAGAGATGTTTGCTTGTATGGTTGAAGATGCACATAAACTCAATTAGTTTCTAGAAATTTACATTGAGAATGATGATTATCAATATTTTGCTTCGTTCTATTTTCAACATGTTCTATGTTACTCTATAAAGCATGTACAATTGTATGGGATTCTTCAAGATAAGCATGTATAGTTGGAACCTTTACTTGATTAAGCATAAAGTCTTTAGATCATGGGGGTTCGTAACTATATAAGGTATTGAAGGGAGTTATTTTGGCTAATGTATGGTGAGTTGTGTTACACCACAATTGAGCTAGAGATAACCATTTAGCCCATTGTTAGGGTTTATCTAATACAAAACATTGTATTGTTCTAAGCACTTATTTACAATCTTTGTTTGTCCATCAGTTTGAGGATGATATGCTAAACTCATTATTTGCAAGATCCTTATTTGTTGGTATAATTATTTCTAGAAAATACTAGTAAATAATGGATCACGATCACTTACAATAACCATTAAAAACCCTTGTAGTTTATAAACATGGTTGATAATATTTTCTACCACTTGATAAGTGAAGCTTCATATTAATAAAATGGGTAGATTTCATGAGACGATCTACCACCATAAACAATATCTCATATCCGTTGGAGATAGGTAATCCATGGATATTTCTTCCTATTTTTGTTGTGTATATGTAATGGTTGCAAAAGTCCTAGATATATGACATGTTCAATTTTAGATCTTTGGCATGTATGACACTCAACCACATACTTTTGAATATCCTTTTATATTTCCAAAAGAATGATTGTCAAGCATTATAATATGTTTTGAAGAATTTTACATATCCTAAATTCATGGAATCATGACTATTGGCAAGAAATTTTAGTATGAAACTTGAATTTTGAGGTAGATATATATAATTATTGATCCATAAGATATCATTTTCCATGTGAATTGTGTTGTATTCATCAATAGTCATAATGATTTTCTAACACTTATTACTTTTGATATATTCAACTTACACAGCTTTAATCCATTCTAGAATGATTGATAAAAGTGCATATGTGATTATTTCTTCATTCTTTCTAGATAAGGCATCGATGACCTGGTTATCTTTTCCTTTCTAATGTAGGATTTCAAAATGAAATGAATGAATTTTTAAGCACCCAATTTTTTTTGTTTAGTCATTAATGTTTTCTATTGGAGTAGATATTTAAGACTATTATGGGTATTCCAAACTAAGAACTTGGTACTAATTATATACCACCTCCATTTTGCTAAAGTATGCATAATTACAAGCATTTCCTTATCATAAATAGACTTGATTTGCTCATGTGGTTTAAGCTTCTGACTCTAATAAGAAATTGGATGACCATCTTGTATGAGCATATCTCCAAGACCCATTCTAGAAGCATCATCTTCGATAATAAATGGTTTGGAAAAACTACGAGTTTTTAATAGAAGAGTTGAGGATAGCATTTCCTTCAATTTTAGAAATCCTCGATCAGCTTCTAGAGATAATTAAAATGAATCTCTTTTAAAAAAAAATGATAATGTAGCTACAATTTGTGCATAATTTTTAATAAATCGAGACAATATCCTATTCAACCAAGGAATCCTTTAATTTTGAACATAGTTTTAGGTTTAGGCCATTTTATTATTGATTTAATTTTAGCAGGATTGACTTTAACACCATATTTTGGTATGACATGGCCTAATCATTCAAGATCTATCTTTCAAAAATTATACTTATATTTTTTTCCATAAAATTTATTTTCTTACAATATTGCTAGCACCTCATCCACATGCTTAAGATGATCCTTTCAATTTTGGCCTAGGCTAAGAATATCATCAAAGAATACTACGACAAACTTTCGTAGATATGGTTGGAAGATTTTATTCATGGTGGCTTGAAAGGTAGCAAGTGCATTAGTTAAACCAAATGACATCCCCTTGAACTCATAGTGGCCTTCATCATTTCATGAGTTCTAAATGTTGCTTTTGGAATATCTTCTATCTTGATTCATATTTGGTAATATCCTAATCATAGGTCTAATTTAGTAAAATATTTAACACCATATAGTTCATCTAGCATTTCATTGATAAATGGAATAGAAAATTGATTCTTGATTGTAATTTTATTTAAGCCTCTAAAATCAATACATAGGTGATAAGATAAATCTTTCTTTTGAATGAGTATGAATGATAATGAGTATGAGATCTTACTATGTGTGATAACACCTAATTTTAATAGTTCTTGGATCAAACATTTGATTTTAGTTTAATGGTAATGTGGATAGCAAGATAGTTTGATATTAACAAGAGTTGCATCTGGTAAATTGCTCAATGTCTTATTTGAGAGATATTCCTAGGGCTTGATCTTGGAATACCATACCATGTTTATTGAAGATTTGAATCATTTCATTATCTCATACATCTTTTGTAGGTATAGGGTCAACGGTAAAACATCAAGTAATAACTACAAATGCTCCTTTTTTAATAATCCTTTTCCTTTTATATGAAGACACTAACTATGATGGAGGAGCGTGGAATCCTTTTAAGGTGCACTTTTGGCCTTTCCATTTGAACTTAAAAATTTGTTTTTCAAGCCTATATTTTAAAAATTCTAGGGGAGTTAACCATTCTACTCCAAGTACTACATCCAACCCTCCTAATGGCATAACATAGAAGCTATTTAGGTATTTGTAATTATTCATACATATTTTCACTTTATGGCATTTTGATTTTTAATTTAGGTGATTGATCCTTGAAATTTCCACATCAAATCCTTTTATTGGATAGACAAATAAAATGAGTCACTTAGAAGTGGCTATACTACTTGAGTCAATTAAGACCATAACTGGTTGATTTTTAATATACCCTTGTATTTTGAAGGTTTATGGGTATTGGATTCTTGTTAATGCAACTATGAATATTATAGGCTCATTTGGTTCTAATGGAGGTTCTCTTTCTACCTCAGAGACATCCTCACTACTAATATTGCTTGTATCTTATTTTTTCTCTTTAGGGTTCCTTCACAATTATAATGTTTCTTTCAATCTTAAAGTGTAATGGTCTAGGGGGCTCTTTCTTTTTCTTGTTTGATTGATATTTCTTGTAATTGGATATCCATTGATATAGAGGTTTATATCTTATTGATTTTTTCGCATTTTCATTTCTTACATCATGAACAACTTGAAACCATGTATTTTGATTCTTTTTTAACATTTTATTTTTGTAATTTCAAGCTAACTTGATAGCTAGAGGTAGGGTCAAGTTCCTAACTTGAATTTCATGTTTTATATTAGGTTTCAATCCACCCATATAACATTGAACTAATTGATTGTCTATTATGTTAGTTACTAATGTTGCTAATGACTCAAATTTAAAGGTTTATTCATCTTTTGATCTCCCTTGTCTTATTCGAGTCAATTAATTGAAATAATCAATCTCTAGTGGTTCAATTTTTTTATTATAAAAAAGAAGGAATCCTTCTCTTGTTCATGTAATCCCTTGTATTTTTTCATGCCACCAAGTATACTACTTTTGTGCTTTTCCTTCAAAATGGAGGGACACTACTTTAATAACATCTTATCCATTGTTGATAGGATTTAATTCAAGGTAGTATTTAGTGCTTATACCCCACTCGATAGATTCACGTAGATTTTTACCATTGAATTTTGGCACATCAATTCAAACATTTATTTTGAATTATCTATTTTGCATATTATAGTGTTGATTCGATTGTTATGGAGTCTGAACAATGACGCTTTCTAGTATTTGGTTAGGATGTGGCCTTGATGTTTGTGTAACTAGAGATATTAACACTCTTGAAGATATGCTCTTAGCAATCAATGCCTAGATGTTGGCTTAAATATTTTTAATACCTTCATTTATCTTGTTGAGTCTTTTGTTTATTTGTTGCATACTTGACCCCATATCCTATTTATTTGATTTGGATCATTTTGTAATGACTCTACCATTACTTGCAGTTGGGCATTGTTTATCCTATAAACTTTTATAAATTATACATACTCCAATATTTATCATTTAAATACATGTATTTATTTATTATTATATGTCATATAAATTATATTATAAATTTTATAATTTATATGTCATATAAGTCAAGGTGGGTAATTTAATAATTGTGGGGAATACATTTTTATATGCAATATAAATGGTGAGGTGGGTGGAGGGGTGGTTTTTATTTATTTTTGGATTTGGTTAGTGTGAGAAACCCCTATGACTGATGCTCGGGGTTGGACGTCCTTATCCCACCATGACCTCTCATAAGGGGGAGATATGAGCTTATCAATAGGGGATTTAACACATAGCCACACACACACACACATCACGGTTTGAATCTTAGACCTCCTGAAGAAGAGATAAACCCTAAACCATTATGTTGGCCCCCTTGGACAAACTCTTGGTTAGAGAGAAACCTCCAAAGCTGCTCTTAGGTGGTCGACAGTGCCATCCCATTTGGATATACCACTATCTAGAGGGAAGCCACAAGAGATTTTTTAATGTTAACTTGGTCTCATTCTGTATAGGAATTAAAATTGGAGACCTCTCAAATGGAGGGAGTTTTTCGTAATCACCATGGGGTGGTTGTTACATGTAGAAAAATATATGGTAGTGGGATTTTAAAATTAAATTAAATTAGAGGGAAGGGGGATGCGTGGGGGGAGATATGGGAAAGGAATATGGAAAGGGAAAATGATGTGATTTTTGTGGATAATTACAAGTGTCCATTTATGCTTCATCCAAAAAATATATTCCAATTGTGGATTTTATATCAATCTAGCCTGTCAAAAATTCACGCAGTTGGCACCACTTCTATATGATTTGGTGATGGTGGAAGACATGAGGAAATTCTTGTGAAGAATAGAAATTTGAAGGGATTGGAGAGCCAGATACAATGGCAATGCGAATGAGTTTCTAAAATATTTGATGATTCAAAGTAATCCATGTTAAAAACAAAATAAAAATGGTAGATATGGATGAGTTGGGGAAGCAATACAAGAAAGAAAGGATATGTTACATGAACAAAATAAAATATGGTGGATGCTATGCAAAGAACAAGAACTACAGATTTATTTTGGGTCCATGAGTGGAACTACTTTTGGTAGTAGAAGAAAGCTCTGATACCACTTATGGTGGATGCACTCAGATTAATATGTAGAATATATATTATATTAAATACTAATTGATGAATATGATGACCTTTTCAAAGGTGAATACCTAATTTATATATCATATAGGTGCCCTTACATATAGACAACAATTCACAACAAAACATCTCTGGTAGTGGATGGATTCTCAATATTTTTTATCGATGCCTTATCACTCTTAGTCATAATGCATCTAAAGAGCAAAGCATTTCATCGTAATCTTAATATCTAATGTACCTTCTAATTTACACTTAACATAATGACAAGTTCTAGTTGACCCTACATCATTTTGAATATCAAGTTATATTCAGTGGCAACCTTACGTAGACCAATATCTTACTCTAGGTGATGTGTGTTTGTATAGTTCTCATTATTTCTAACTTTAGAAGGCCTTATATTTTATGATGAACCTCTCTTTTATGACAATCTATGTACTCCCTTTTTGACGGTTTGGTTATCTTCTAGATGGCCTCCTTCAACTTGAAAATAACTCAAGACAGCACTTGCACTTTGATATGGTTTTTCATGCATGATTTTTTAACTACCTAATGGCACACCTTGACTTTAAGATGACCCCTAGCATAGACATCCTAACACAGTCCAATTTTTCTTTGATGGTGTTTCTTCTACATGTAATCAGTTAGAAGGCCTTCAAATAGTCTTGCATGCATTCTCATGAATGTTTTACCTCCACTTCATCTACATTGGAGGGAAAATAATGTTATATGATCTAATATGATCACCTTCTTTGCTTCAAGATGACAAGTTTATATTCAGGATGACCTAACATTTGCAAGACAGTGCCTTACAATGTAACTCATGTATTCAATATTAAAAATAATAGAGTTTCTTCATAAACATGGCACTATTATAACCTAAACATACACTTAACTTCAAGATGATAAAAACAACACTCTTTGCACATCACATGGTTAAGAATATACTTGTGCATATCCTCTAGATGATCCTTCTTAAATATAAGTCAATAAAATTCGACTTCAAGATGATAAAAAGAACACTCTTCTATAATATTTACAAAAGGTTGCACTTTACATGGTTAAGAAGAAATTTGTGCATCTCCTCAAGATGATCCTTCTTGGATGTAAGGCAACAATAGTATTTTCTCGATACAATACATTCAACAATTGTTTGAGTCTCCTTGGAATTTTAATGTTAGCAAGTGACAATGCCATTACTTCTTACTTCAATATTTTTTGGATGGGCAATGTTTCTTGACTTCAAACCTACAAAGACAGATAAAGAAAAAAATACAAAATGCTCTCTTTTGTAATTGAGTCAATAGGATGTTCCTCTTCACATGAACTTAGGGATTTCTTCAATTGGCTAAGAGATATACAACTTCTAGGGCAAACTCATAAACTTCAAAAGGTGTCTCCACTTAGTAACATTGGTTTCACCTTACAACATCAAAGCTTTGATAGGTAATAGTTATGAACTAATGTAGATTAGTTGTAATAAACTTTTCATTTTATATGATATGCAAACTAATATTTTTTAGGTTATTCCTTATACTTCACTTTCTATAGGATAGCATAAACCTATAGATGATAAGTCACATTAAATCAACATTTTGAAAACTAGAATAGATTAATGAGGATGAAAGCATTGATGGAAATAGAAAAAGAAGACAAAGATCCTTAAAGCAAGAACAAATAAATAAGAAACTTAGAGGGGTATTGATTTGAATAACTAAAAACAAATGCAATAAGTGTTAACAAGTAATGGGACTAAACCCCACAAATAAGAATTAAAAATGATGTTGAATTTTATATCTTGGAATATTAAGAGTATGAATAAGATCTTTAAAAAAATAGTTATAAAGGAATCAATAGATTTTATAACCCTATAATTTTTTTAATATAAGAAACAAAAAATAGTGAGGAATACAAGAATGAATTCAAAAATATTTGGAAGATGAGGATTGCATAGTAGTTTTTGCTATAAGATCTTCAACATTTATTGCAACAATATGGGACAATTGTGAATGGGATGCAAATTTTCTAGAAACAATCACTCTAATCATTTTTCTAGGAAAGAGAAGTTGGAGTCATAAATGTATATGCTCCAACTATAATTGATCTTCATAATAGTTGTTAGAAGGGCCTCAATTTATTTATGTGAAATTCAATAATGATTTATAATTTTGATCTATGGATCCTTTGTAAGGACTTATATATATATATATATATATATATATATATATATATATATATATATATATATATACCTCAAAAAATAAGGGTGCTACCCTCGGATGGTCTAGATCAATGGAGGATTGCATGCTTTGTCAATTTAAATGGACTTTCGAATGTTATTCCTTCAAGCTTTCAATATACATGGGATAAGACACATTAGGAAACTCATATAGAAAAATAATTGATGGGTTTTTGTTATCTAATACATTGTTGCAAATAGATTATACAATCTCTTCAAACATTTTATTACAAGCAAGATCATATCAGAAACCTATTCTCTTGAGATGTGATCTATTTAATAATGGTCATCCAAAGTTATTTTATGAAATGGTTGACCATAATTTCTTCCAAATGGGTATGTTATGGTGGAATGAAATAATGTTTGAAATATTATATGTGTATAGGTCTATCCAATTTATGAAATACGTAAAGGGGCAAATGAATATCTGGAATGACAAATATTTTAGTAATATTTAAAAAAAAAATGAGAAAATCAAATCCAAGCTTAACAATTTATAAGAGAATGTAGAAATCCATGGAATAGACCAACATGTTTATGTGCAAGAAAAATGATTACTTAAGATTTTACAAAAGGAAGTTTCATATTATGCCCAAAATTTTAGGGAAAGTTGGATTAATAAACAATAAAAAATACCAAAAATTTTAATGTTATCCCCGCCCAAAAAAAAAAAATTGTTTCTTCATTGAATAAATATTATTTTAACTCTAGATGAAAGAAGTGAAGAAGAAGAAGAAGAAGAAGATATTAGGAAGAAAGAAAAATTAGGGATTTGTTAAAGAGCGATGCTAGAAAAAAGAAGGCTATTTTAATGCTACCTTTATTGCATTGGTTCTAAGAAAGGTGAGACAAAATGTGATTATTTTCATCTAATAAGCCTTTCTAATATGATTCATACGATAATTTCAAAATTTGTGGAAAATAGATTGAAAAGCATTCTAGAGTGTTGATTTAGAGTATAAGTTTGATGTGAATGGACATAGCACTTCAAGATATTCTATTTTGATAAATAGATTCCTTGGTGGGTATTTTGAATCATCATGTGGACTTTGCTAGAGTGATACATTATCTCCTTACCTTTTCATTATTCTTGTTGATCCTTTAGGGAGAGCTTTCTCAAAGAAAAAAAATGGAATCAAAATCAAAGGTATTTAGGTTGCAACAAATGGTTCCTTTGAATATCATCTTCAATTCATTGATGAATTTTTTTTTTTACGACCACCCCTAAATATGTAAGACTATGGAATTTAAATCAACATTATTATTCTATAAAAAGGTAGTCAGATGGTTAATGTTAAAAAATCTAGGATTTTTCATTAACACTACCTTAGATTTACAATAAATTACTATGAAGATTTTAGGGTTTAAAGTTGAAAATTTGCCATGAATATATCGAGGTATTTGTATAATAAAGGAACAAAAAAAGGGGCTTTGGGATTCAATTATGGATAGAATTAAATCTTGTTTGGTAGGCTGGAAAGGTAAATTTTTAATCATAACTTGAAGGCTACAACTCATAAAGACTACACTACAATCTATCTCTTTATATATGATGTCATTTTAAGATTGTCAATAGGTATATCATCTAAATTTGACAACATTTAAAAATATTTTCTTTGGAAAGGATGTAAGAAAAAAACTAAATATTGAATGGGAATAGGGTTTGCAAGGAAAGAATATTAAAGGGATGAGCTTGCAAAATTGCAAAGTTATGAGGTTGGTATTAGAGGCAAAACTTAGTTGGAGATTATTCAAAAAACAAGGAAAGAGTTGGAAAAAAATATTACTTCAATGTATAAAGTTCTATGGATGCAATAAAATTGTTAAGAACATGAAGCCTACCCAGGAATTCGACAATATGGAACTTTATATCTAAAAACTTACAATTGATCAAGAAACATATTAGGTGGACAACCAATGAGGGGGATTCAACAAACTTTTGTTTTGATGCTTGGTTAAAGCCTTATCCTCTTACTTGTGTTTTTTCTATTGTTAATTTTGATGAGTAGGTTTCCTCATTTTTTGTATTATCAATTATTTAAAAAGTACCATTAGTGAGTTTACTTCTAGAGTATCCTCATATTCAATCCTAAGATCCTTGTAGGCTTCACATTCCATGAAAATTTACTTTTCGCTCTCCACTACTCCTATTGTGCAAAAGGCACATACTCATCCTGACCATACCTTGTGAGGAATTCTTCATATCCTAGTTTTTGCATCTAAGATGGTGTGAACTAGATATTAGTTGGGCTATAAGCATTTTTTCATTCATTTAATCTTTGCATCTATGTGCTTATTTTGGCTTTGTTTGGGTTGAACTCATTGATATATAACTATTTTTTCCTTACAAAATTTTCAATCCACATGACAAGTCTAATTTTTTTCCTCATATAAAGTTATTTCTTTGTTAGAGTTTGGGACCTCATGAAATTTAATGTTTCGATTTTTCATCTATTTGTTAGTTTGTTTTGTCCATGTGTCTTTTCTTCTATTTAGTGTTTATTTGATTACCTGTTTTGGTAGTCTAATATTTTCTATTCTTTCTATTTTCTTTAGGTACCCCAATAGCCTTATCATAGCTTCTACTTCTAGTGGAAAAATCCCTATTTTAGCAAGTAAAATCTCATATGGGACTGATGCTTTAATTTTAAAATTATTTGTAATTAGTCACTTTTGAATTCTTTCTATTTGTCTCCATTTAAAATTTAATGTATTACTAGTCCACACCTCACAACCATATAGCAACACTAGAATTCCCAAAAAGGAACCAAAAGGTTTTCTAATCCCATAGCGCTGGTTTTCTACCCTTATTTAGCAATGAGGAGTGTGCCCTCCATATTGATTGTATCCATTTTATCCTGTACATTCCCCATTTGAGCTTGCTTTCAAAATCTAACCCAAGGTATTTTTTTTATTACTACCTTATAAGGATTTTCTTCAAATAAATTATATGGTTGTTTTTCTCTATTTGAGTAGAGAAGACCATAATTTTAATCTTGTTACCCCAACATCTTTACAAAAATGGTCTAAAGGTTTTAGACATTCTTTTAAACTTTCAAGTGTATTGTTAATCAAGATGAGATCATCAATATAGAAAATAAGTTTCACTACATAATTAGCCAATTGTACTGTCTCTCCTCCTATCCTTTCTACTTACTTGTCAATGCAAAGGTCAAATAAAATAGGTGACAATGGACAACCCGGTTTCAACCCGATATCACTCCCAAAACACTTAGATAATGCTTTCAGAGTTATGATTTTTGTCACCACTTGCTCATAAATTCTATGTATAGTTGCTTTGTAGTTGATTTGTATGCCAATTTATTCCATAATTTACCTCTAGGTACATTGTCAAAAAGCCTTTTTAAAGTCCACTAAACAACAATACACTTCTCCTTTTTCATTCCATATCATCTCTTTTGGGTACCACAAAATAATGCAGTGATCTTTTGTTGAGTACTTTGTTCTAAACCTTGCTTTCCATATTGCCTTCTTTCCTTGATTTTTTGCCCACTAACTAATTTTGCTTTCTACTATGTTGCCAAACAATTTTATGAAAAAAGATTAATCATGATGGTGTGGTAATTTGAAGGATTGTTGGTGTCTCCATTTTTATGCAATGGTATTATTAGGTTGGTTATCCTTCATGTGGACAACCTCCTTTAATATGCCATTAAAAATATTTTGGACATATGGTGCTAAGATGTCAATCCCATACGTGAGATATTCAACTTGCAAACAATCTATATCCCGAGCTTTACCTATTGCTGTTTTCTTAATGCCCTCCACATATTCTAGAGAATTTTTTTTTTTCAATTGTGTTAATTATAGAAGGGGCATCCTCTTGGTTTCTCTCATATAATTGCTTAGCATAATGCAACCATCGTTCATTTGTAATATTGTTTTTTGTGTGCCTTTTGCTTTGTTGCAACTCTTTCCAAAATTGTATTGGGCTCTACTTTGCAAGATATGTCAACTCTTTTTGCTTTGCTCTTATGTGTTCTTCCTTTTTTTTTTAATTCCATTAGCTACTTATATATCTTGTTATTTTTTTTCTCTTTGCCTAGTTCTTTCAAGGTTCTCCTTCGCATTCTTCGTCATACCATGGATTTGTTGGAAATGGAAAAAAATAAGACATTGATACAATATGTGTTACAATATATAGGTAGGAGGCCTATATGAAAACATGACAAGTGTCAAGGACACATGTCATAACTAACAGATAAAGTACACATTAACTCTAACATTCCCCCTTAATGTGTACTTTGTCTGTGACACTTGTCATGTTGTCCTTAACATTTGTCATATTATCATATAGGCCTCCTGCCTATTTACTGTAACACATATTGTATCAATATCTTATTTGCCTATATATTGTAACACATATTGTATCAATATCTTATTTGCCTATATATTGTAACACATTTTGTATCAATATATCTCATATTTTTCAGTCCCTACAGGATTTACAAGGAAGCTTTCATGTTTTCTTTTTCTGGGCTTTAAATTTTTGCAAGATTCCAAAACTTCTTTTTTTATATCCATTAGTTTACTGCTATCAAAAGTACACGTTTAAAAAATATCCATCCTCTTTCTTTTCTTTTTTTGCATAATTTGCTTGAGTGATGTTTTAAAAAAATTCTAATTTTTTTGTCATAGAGATGTTTCTTGTTGTCTTTCCTTCAGTTACTTGAAGATGTTCTTCTTGTCCACTTTCTAATATTTGGATATTTACGTACATTTGATTGTTGATCATATTTTAGCTTTCCTTCAGTTACTTGAAGATGTTCTTCTTGTCCACTTTCTTGCATTTGGATATTTATGTACATTTGATTGTTGATCATATTTTAGCTCCATGGAAACTGCTTCAATTTCCAGATATTTTATTCTTGAAATGAAGTTTAGTGAGAAAATAGCATAATTAACTACACTATGTCCATTATGTGTTTGACAAGTATATTTTATAGAATTTTACCACATGTTTATGTCATTGTAGATGATCAATCCCTCTATGCTACATAATTAAGAAGTTTTTCTCCATAATGTGTGATGGGTCCTTAACTATCATTGAAAGACCTTAACCAATGGTGATCCGCCTCTTATTCTAGCCATAATAGATTATCACCTATGACTTCATTGATCATTAGAGAGCTTGCTTGTCTATTTGTTTTCTAGGCATTAAAATCACCAACTAAAACCACCTCTCCAAGCTTATTATATTTTGTGATGTCTTTTACCAATGCTATATATGGATCATCATGATCTAAGTCATGTTTCTTATTAAACTTTGATTGTTGTGGAGCAAAACAAGATGTTGCAATGCTAATCAATTTGTCATTATCTATAATTATAGTCCATATATACTATGTATTTGGGTCTTCTTTATCAACTTATTTGAGTTTCCACCAACTCTTTATTAGTATTGTTACTCTTCCATGTTCTTTTCCCTTTTCTGCTACTTCATTCCATTCATTTGCTTTAGCTATCAGCCCTAGACCAAGACATCTTCTCCATGGATATCCACGACAATTCCAACTTACCAATGTTAAGTGTTCTTGGTGGGCCCCAATTTTCTATTTATTTTGGTGTGTTCCATTTATAATGCATGCTTTCCCGTTTTTCAACCATGCCTCTTTACCCTCACTCGCTATTTTTTACCTTTTTTCCATTCTACCCTCTTCTCTTCTTGTGGCATAAGATTAAGACCATCATCCACATCAAAATGTGGCCCCTATAGCAACCTCTATTTTGAAGAACCTGCCTTTTATCTCCTATACTAAACATTGTGACTTAGATTGGTCTAGCTCTCATGTCTTCCCTTATCATTCCCATTCCATGTGCTTGATGGATTTGTCCGCTGCAATGAAGTTTATCAAAAAGAAAATCACTTGTTAAGTTAGTTGTGTTTTCTTCTTCTCCATTCTCTTTTATTTTCTTAATGATATTTTTTGATCTATTTTGTCTTTCCTTTTCTTATAATAGTTGTATTCTGATTTGTTTCTCTATTAAATTTCTTTGTTCCTTTGGCTTGATTGTTGGATCTCTTACCACTTGTGCCCATGATCTAGTCTCCTCTAATTTGTTTTATAGTTCTTGTTCTTTTGTCATCATGTTTGCAATTGCTTTCTAAATTTCTTTTATTTGTAATAAATTGTCTTCATTTTCTTTTTCTTTGTTGATCTACAACTTAGTTTGAAGATGAGATCCATTTATAGAATCATTACTACTACACAAACCCATGGTAGTGCAGGATTTCAGTTCCACCAGTGATGTCTCCAATAGATTGATTTGAACAGCTTATTTCGATATCATTTTTTGTCATGATGAAGCTTTGTTGTTCCTTCATGACTGTGGTCAACTCCAATACAGTGATGTCTCCAATAGATTGATTTGAACAACTTATTTCGAAATCATTTTTTGTCATGATGAAGCTTTGTTGTTCCCTCATGACTGCAGTCAACTCCAACATCTCTTGTTACAAGGATCCTATACATTCTTCTAAAACTATTAGTCTGCCATGAAATAGGCTAACCATGATATCAGCCAATAGATTCAAGTTAATCTCACATATTAATAAGAAATAGACGTATGTGGGGAATGCCATATCTTATACAATAGGAATGTCAACTAAAATGGAACACGTTATGCATCTCCGAGTGAAATTTCAGAGTGGAAAGACTCCTCCACTCTGCAGATATGTTTAACTCATATTACTACTAGAAGATGTAGTCCTGGCATAAGTGACGTAGGGTTACAATAGAATCCATTCTAAACCTAAACTTCTGAACTAAAGTTTACTAGCAAATTACAGTTATCCGCACAGGACAAAAGTCTAATTCTATTTTTTCCTGTAGGTTTGGCTCGTGACAAAATATGCATTATTCCTTTGTTCAATCCTGCTGATCTATTTGAATAATTTTGTTCGGTCAATGCCAGATTTATGTCTGTATTTTGTACGCTTCGCTCAAGAGAATGGTGTGATGATTTCATCAATGTCTCTGGCTGTTACAGTGTTCTAAAACATGCTCATTTAAGCCAAATAGATGAAGTGAAGCCATTCAACTAAATTGCCACGTAAAGGTCTGACACTTTTTACCTTGTTCTTGAAGGACTTAAATAACGCTTCTACTTGGGAGGAAAATACCAGGTATCTAAATTTGATATTTGAGAATCCTACTAAAAAAAAAATGGTTTGTCATGTAATAAAAATACACTGCTTATAAATAAAAATATATATGAAAGGAAATTCTCCACGGTCCATCTAAGATGTGATCCAAATACTTGAACAAAACTATATGCTAACTATTTTCTGAGATAAGTACAATAATTTTGTCCCTAATTGGCTGAAGACTATTACACATACCAACCTATGGAAAGACTTATTCTCTATAGCAGAGTTTTGAAGCCATGCACCGATTGAATCCAATAAAAATATATATGAAAGGAAATTCTCCATAGTCCATCTAAGATGTGATCCAAATACTTGGACAAAACTATACGCTAACTATTTTCTGAGATAAGTACAATAAATTTGTCCCTAATTGGCTAAAGACTGATACACATACCAACCTATGGAAAGACTTCTCTATAGCAGAGCTTTGAAGCCATGCACGGATTGAATCCAGCCCCTTCAAATTTTTTTGATCCAGCTATCAATGCAGGTGTTTGAAGTCGAAAGCATTAATGTGGATAAAATTTCTCATTGAAAATAATACTAGTCACCACAAATAAACTTGTGACAATCACAATGACACCAAGTACAAAGCAAGAGGGTCCAATACAACCGCTTACAACACCACAATACAATGTCAACGGAAGGAATCTTACATAAGCAGGCACGAGGATTTGCATTTTCAGCCTGCTACCACTCAAGTCTCACAATAGGCGTCTAACATATATTCATGACAAAGCTATACCTCAGTTGTATATAGCCTGAAAACATTTTATGCCAATCATTCAGGACTGGTTAATGTTGTAACTAATTTGATTTAAGCATGAACAGCTATCTGTGGCCAAAATGGCCAAGTCGAGTGTACAAAAGTACATATGATCAGAATACACAGCGGCAGTGCCTGATCCATCTCCATGCAAAAAACACAAAAGAAGAAAAAGAATAGGCAGCTAAGAACAATGGAGAGAAACCCTATATAAATACAAATGAAAACCAAAAATGGCAGTGGCTCTAAAAAATCTGCACAAAATCACCACAGGCAAAGAGGATATGTTCAAAGCTATATCATCCAGCTGCACTCCGGATAATTGAGGCCAAGAAGAAGACTTTCATTGGTGTCTGTAGCTTCTAGGAAAGATGGTGCCTAACTCTTTTGCTTTCTCCCGTAGCAAATATTTCTGAATTTTTCCTGTTGATGTTTTTGGCAGGTCTCCAAAGATGACAGTTCGAGGAGCCATATAATGTGGTAAACGAGTGCGACAGAAGTCAATGATGCTTTCTGGACTAACTTGGTTAGATGCTTCAATAGAATCTTTTAGCTTCACAAAAGCACAGGGTGTTTCCCCCCAGTAATCATCTGGACGTCCTACAACGGCAGCTTCAAGTACACTTGGATGACTATACAGAACAGTTTCTACTTCAATGCTGCTGACATTCTCACCTCCTGAGATTATAATGTCTTTTAACCTGTCTTTGAGCTCAATGTAGCCGTCAGGATGAACAACTCCCAGATCACCTGTGTGAAACCATCCTCTTTCAAATGCTTTTTCTGTAGTTTCAGGAGCTTTAAAATATCCACTCATGACTATATTGCCCTTGATCATGACCTCACCAACTGTGGTACCATCATGGGGAACACTTTCCATTGTAGCAAGATTTTTGACATCTAGTTTAGATACTCCCAAGTGAGGCACCCCTTGCCGACTCTTGAGTTTGGCACGCTTCTCCGATGGAAGTGTATCCCATACAGGCTTCCAAGCACATGAGGATATTGGCCCATATGTTTCTGTGAGACCATATATGTGTGTAATGTTAAAACCAAGTTTCTCCATTGTGGTCAGCAATGGCGGAGGAGGTGGGGAACCACCTGTCATAATCTCAACTCTGTGTGGTAAAGGCCTTTTTTCATGCGGTGAAGCATTTGCAATTATATTCAGTACAGTTGGTGCTGCACACAGATGGGTAACTCGATGTTCAATAATCGCATCAAATATGTCTCTTGCATTTATACTCCTAAGGTAAAATCCAGTGCCACCTTGAGCAGCTAGGCCCCATGAAAAACACCAACCATTACAGTGAAATAAGGGATTGACCCAAAGGAATACTGGCTTTGAAACCATATCCCACATTAGAATGGTAGAGAGTGTGTTGATATAGGCACCTCTGTGACTATACACAACACCTTTAGGGCTAGATGTTGTGCCTGATGTGTAGTTTAATGTAATAGCATCCCATTCGTCTTCAGGCCAGCAAATCTCAAAACTTGGATCTCCACTCTTCAAAAGTCTTTCATACTCGAGATCTGGATGAACCGTTCCATTTGAAGACGCTCCAGTGTCCAGTTCGTGAATTAGAACTAATAATGGTATTTCCCTTGTCACCTCAGAAAGAAGGCTAAGTGCTGCTTTAACAATTTCCAAGAATCGATAATCCACAAACACTATTTTAGCTCCAGAATGCCTTAAAATTAAGGACATTGTATGAGCATCATATCTAATATTCATAGTGTTAAGCACTGCCCCTGCCATTGGAACTCCAAAGTGCATCTCATACATTGCTGGAACATTTGGTGCCACGACAGAAACCTGTCACATGAATGACTCTATTTTAAAGCTGCATTTACTTACCATGACTATAACTAGAGAATATAGAGGTCAAATTATCTATATATAATTCACCCATGGAATACAAGAGTAGCCTATATGGAAATCAAACGAAATGAATATTAACTTATGAATATTAATATCCACTACTACCCATACAAGAGTCAATGGGACTCCAGAGTATAGTGTGGACAAGGTGGACTGCTATTTGTAGCAAAGGGCTCTTCACAAATTTCAAAAAAGAAAACGGAAGTAGACATGTATGAAACAGAATCGTAGAGATTTCCAACAGGTTAAGGGATGAGAATACAAAGTAGAAAAATTCCTGCTACAACCCCTGACATTTTAGAATCAAGAATCTAGTAATAGGTATTCGATTTGTGTTCTGGTAAGCAATCATGCATTTGAATGAGCAGGAATGGTTTCGAGTCTAAAGGGTCACCAGTTCACTTATAACCATGATCCACATGTGAAGAAAGAAAGTGCAAGCCATAAGTTCAGTCCAATCACAAGATTCATAGACCTAGTTTGAGAAAGTTTCTTCTATGCCAAGTCAAATTTGAAATGAAAAAGCACAAGTGCTGTGGGTTTTTCAATTTTGACCTGGTAACATTTGGGGCTCAAAGGCATGCTCGGCGCTGGGTAAGTGCTCAGTCGTTATAGCAAAGCCATACATGGGATTTTGTTGGTACTCTAACCGAGGGAATTCTCCAAATTACCTCCAAGATTCTCTATTTTTTGGGTGGATGCACCTTATAGTATTCCATAAATTTGTAAAATCCCATCAAACCTGTGGCTATATCCCTTGACAAGGCATGGCCTACCTAACAAAGATATTGATTCTATGAGGAAGGCCCCGCCTTAAGAGCAAGGATGAACAAATAGAAGTTATTCAGCAGACAGCCACATATTGGAAAATCGGCAGTTGAGCTGCGCAAACCTCTATTGATGCCAATTATAGAAAATTCAAAAGAAACAGGGCAACATAATAGAAAGGGAACCGCTGATTCGGATGCTACAAGACAGAGATTTGCAGAGAAAGTAAGGCATAGGTGACATATATTAAGTGTGGAGCAGTGTTTGACTCAAAATTCAAATATTGTGCACTCTTTGGCCTCATATAGAATTGAGCATCTGGCTGTCTGTGTTATGTCGATCATGTATTGAGTGTGGACTTGATTACAATGCTGAAACTAACATCAAGATTGGGTACCCTTGGATCTTAGACTTTCATGTGACAAGAACATAAAGATTTATCCTCTTGAAGGACCCAAGCAGAGCTAATTGAACAAGAATAGAACAGAGTTATTCGTTGCACAAGAATAGAACACTGTGTGGAACCTAATTGGATATTATGGCACAAGGCATTATAGACTGACTACTTACAACATCCCCGGCTTTGACATGGAGAGAGGAAAGTGCAGAGGCAAGTCTGTGGCAGCGCTCCACCGTATCTGCCCATGTGAAGCGAGTTGATCCATACACTATTGACGTTCTATCTGCGTACACAATGCCTGCTCTTTCTAGAAAGCTCATTGGCGTTAAGGGAGCTCTGTTGGCCTCGCATGCCTTCAGCTCCTTGAAAGAATTTTGCCTGCCATACACACTATTCATCTCTGTACACCGCTACTTTCTCTCACATAAATAACTAAAATTGGGAGAAAAAAAAAAACACACAGCAGAAACAACTCACATCGAGAAGCGGCGAACCCCACCAAATATCATCTTCATCCCTCTAAGCATTTTGTCCATCTCCCCTTGTGTTCGTGGCTGTGGAAACAATCGACCATTACTGCCTATTTATAGAGGACTCCCGTGTGACTTTTCCAGGGAATACTTATCTTCCCATTCACAACAAATATATTTTATGACAGTTAGCTATTTTATGGGAATCTACGACACGTATGAACACAAAATTTTAAAAGTAGATTAACATAGAAACATGTTACTGGATGTATGGGAACAGCATCCATTACCAATTACCAGTTGAGAATATACCACACGAAAGAAACAGGATCAATTACCCTCAACTATTCAATTTTAATAAAAGTGAAGAATCGAAGGTGAAAAATCCCAAAATATTTTAACAAGGGTGAGGAGTCCAGAGCACTTAAACTGTTTTTATCCACCATAGGGAACGGAGCGGAACACAAAGCATTGAATTTTCCTTTTCATATATTCTTTTGTGCTATCAATTGTGCTGCCTTTCTTCAAATCTGAACTGAACTTTAACCGTATACGAAGAATACCCAACCCTTCGTTATCAGCTAACAGAGTATAGAGTTAAACAAACAAAAACCTAATAATTTATTATTATTTTTTATATAAATATATGATAAAATAAAATTCATACGCGATTCGTCAAGATCAGATTCATGAATCTCCCGGTGCATTATATCAAGCAGACGGCATTTAACTTTTCATGTATTTTAACATTTCAGCACCTCTTCTAGCTCTAAGTATTTGTCCGTACCTTCATCAGAATAATAATAATAACAACAATATACCACAAGAGGAACGTTTTTAGCTTTTTTTTGTCCATGCTTCGTCCAAGATCAAAATCTGTTTAAAAAATATATATATATAATAAAATATAATAATAAGTTCAGCAGAATTTTTTAATGTTATAAGGTGTTTTTTAAATACCTTATTTCTTTTGTTTTTGGTGTTTTGTTAACACCATTCCTATATGTTTCCTTTCAAATTGTGGGTTTTTTCAAAATTGTGGTTTAGGTTGTTGTTTCCACCTTTGTGCAAAACTTTTTTTATCTGATGAGTTTGTTAATTTGTGGAATGATGAAATGGTTCATATTAGAGGGTTTCAAATTGAGTTCGTGGATGCAGCTGAAAATATTACTAACTGTGTTGCTGAAGCCTTTCGCTCCAGAATCATCAGCCATGTCTCGGAGGCGGTTGACCAACTCCTGGCAGTAGCCAATATAATCAAGGAAGCTGGGGTCATCTTCTCTCTTAACTTCAAGGAATTGCAAGATATTTTGACGTCGCTCAGTGCTCTTCTCGCTTATCAGTAGAATAATACTACTGAAGATGGTGATAAAGCCCAGTAGTTCTGGGTTCTAGGTTAGTGGGATTTTTGAGTTTAGTTTTTGTTACTGAACCTTCACTGTTTTATCGAGTATATCCTTAATTTTTTTCTGTTGTTGAAAAAGGTTATTGAAATCTTTTGTTTTTTTTTTTTGTGTTCCCATGAAACTAGCACAACTCTTCCTAGTGTCTATGGAGGTTGTTCTTTTTTTGTTTCTTCGACCCCAAATAATAGCCTTATATAAATAGGGATTGAGACCCTTCAACCCAATGATATTAATACATTTTATTACCTATAAAAAAATAATTCCAACAATAACGCTACATGTTATTACCATTAGTGTCCTTTCTTTCCATGCAGGACGCAACTCTCATAATATAATGTAAGCTATACAAATTATAGAAAGAAATGTGGTTGTCAATTTTTTAATTCAATTTAATTATTTAAAAAAAAATGACTATTAATTTTGATAATATTTTTTAATTTTTATATATTTTTTAATGTTTATTTGTAGAGTATCGATATAGTTAAATTGAATATTATTATTTATCTTGTGTTCAAAATAAAATGTATTATTTTTATTTTTTTTATATATTGTTTTTGATGTACAAAATATGTATATATATTTTTATTTATCTGTTGTTTTTTTTGACTTGCCTATTTCACATTTAAATTGGTGTGACGTAGTCTTTAATTGGGTCATGAACATCTTTACTTTTCAATTGATGTTTACCCCTATATAGGCCCTTTGGTGATGATCATATGCTAAGTTAAATTCAACAAAATAATGTTCTCTCTTTCTTCCTACTTTTTTTACATAGTTTTTTTGAATTTTTCCTTAATAATTGTCTTTATATCTTTGTTATTATTTGGGCATTTTTCTAAGTTGATATTTAATTTGTTCATCCACTTATAGTTAAGCATCATCTATGTGTTTTTTTGTTCAAATCTTCTTTTATTATAACTTTAGGCCATCTTTTGATTTTTTTAAATATCCTAGAAAATGAACTGTAACAACTAACTCTATAGGGAAGGTACTTGTTTCTGCTAAAATAATTCCATATGGAATTTGATTATTTTATTTTGAATTTGTTTGTAATTAGATATTTTTGAATCCTCTTTGTTTGCCTTCATTTTGAGTTTGATGTGTTGTTATCCCACACTTCATACCCATATGGCAAAATTGGTACCATTGGTAGCCCAAATAAAACTCATAGTTTTCCAATCGCATAGTTCAACCTCTTTGCTTCTATTTTGTAATGCAAAAAAGTCCTTCCCATCCTCTGAATATTCTCTTCGTTGTACATGTTTCACACTTGAGCTTATTATTGAAGTATATTCTAAGATATTTGTACTTTGTTACTTCTTCTAGAAGACCTCCTTCAAAATATAAATTTAACTTATTCTTTTGTTTTAATGAGAGAATTTTTGATCTTGATTTTGTGGGCATTTAATTGCATGTCTGCTTCCTTTCAAAAGTGCTCTAAGGCCTTTAAATGCTCTCTAAAAAACTTGTGTTAACCTTGTTATCAAAATGATGTCATTTGCATACAAAGAAGCTTCACCATATATATTTCCAAATAAACACCACCCTCTCCACTAAAACTTAGTCATTCTTCTAATTATCAATCCTTATATCTAATGTAACAAGATTCATAAAGTAAGTCTAGTAGAGAGCATATATCTAAAGCTTTTGAGATAAGAAAATTAATGGTCAATTCATTTGAAAATATTCTTGAGAAGGATTCAAACAATAGTGAGGAGAGTCAAAATAAAGTCTTGAGTTTGCATATCTTTGCTAGTTATATAGGAGCAAGATTAATTTTTAATGAAATCTATCGAGGAAAACAAGAGAAATGAGGAAGATATCATTATGAAATGGGATAAGCCCTTGAGGCCTTATGGTTTCCCACATAAATTCTTTGAATACATCTAATAAATTTTTGTTATGGATATCATTTAGTTTACAAAAGGAGGAAAATGAACCTAAAATTTTTAGAGGAAATGAATGCTTCTTTTTGGGATTTAATTTTGAAAGAAAAGGAAGACAATGTGTTTAATACCTATAAATTGATAACTTTGTTTACTACTATAGAAGGTAATTTTTAAAGTAATGCTAAATAAATTAAAGACAATCCTTTTGAAGATCATCTCTGAGAAGCATGGAAGGTTTTTATAAGAAAAAAATATAAACAAGATTATAATCCTCCATGCAACTATGGACTCTACATTTAGGAATAAATAATTGAATATATTAGTCCTCAAATTGTTTATGGTGATATGATCTACTAGATTGAAGATACCTTTGATAAAATTCTAGGGAAATTTATATTTTTAAAAAGTTAAAGGAAATGAGTGGTGTAATGTATAAAAAAACCCAATACTTAATTATAGTGGATGTTTTCTAGATGCATTATTCTTGACTTCTAGATGTAGAAGAAAGGAGATTTTTTTTGGCCATATCTCTTCATCATTGCAATAGAGGGATTATGTTACATAATCCAGTGAATGAAGGAAAAAGGAGTTATTTAAGGGACAAAGGGTACTTCATGCGTGAAAGTAACTCCTCTAATTTGTAGATGAAACCACTTTAACAAGAAGATTGATCATGTTAGGAGCCAAAAGTTTTAGTAATTTTTTGCTAAAGTACAAGACAACATTAAACCAAAAATAAATAAATAAAGTATGTAAGTCTTTTTGTTTGATACTCCATTTTTACACTTAGCTATTAAGGAAATATTGGGATTTTAGCAGATAATTAATTTAGGCAAGCATTTAAGAATTATCCCATTCCAATGGAGAGCTAGAAAGGAAGTTTGAAAAAACTTACTACATGTATTTTCTTATAAAATTGGAAGGATGAAAGTTGGAAAGTTTTCTACCATTAGTAAAGTGCAATTATTAGAATCTATCATACAACCAACACCTATATACATGATAATAGTGTTATAAGTATCGAAGAAAATGAAACAAGCTTAATACTATAAATTGATAACTTTATAAGAATCTATCATTATGGGATTTAATTTTGAAAGAAAAGGAAGGCAATGTGTTCAATACCTATAAATTGATAACTTTGTTTAATACTATAGAAGGTAATTTTTAAAGTAATGCTAAATAAATTAAAGATAATCCTTTTGCATGGAAGGTTTGTTATAAGAAAAAATATAAACAAGATTATAATCCTCCATGCAACTATGGAATCTACATTTAGGAACAAATAATTGAATATATTAGTCCTCAAATTGTTTATGGTGATATGATCTACTAGATTGAAAATCCCTTTGATAAAATTCTAGGGAAATTTATATTTTTTAAAAAGTTAAAGGAAATGAGTGGTGTTATGTGCCAAAATACTTAATTATAGTGGATGTTATTCTAGATGTAGAATAAAGGAGATTTTTTTTGGCCATATCTCTTCATCATTGTAATAGAGGGATTATGTTACATAATCCAGTGAATGAAGAAAAAATGAATTAGTTAAGGGACAAAGGGCACTTCATGCGTGAAAGTTACTCCTCTAACTTGTAGATGAAACCACTTTAACAAGAAGATTGATCATGTTAGGAGCCAAAAGTTTTAGTAATTTTTGTTAAAGTACGAGACAACATTAAACCAAAAATAAATAAATAAAGTATGTAAGTATTTTTGTTTGATACTCCATTTTTATGCTTAGCTATTAAGGAAATATTGGGATTTTAGCATATAATCAATATAGGCAAGCATTTAAGAATTATCACATTCCAATGGAGAGCTAGAAAGGAAGTTTGAAAAAACTTACTACACGTATTTTATTATAAAATTGGAAGGATGAAAGTTGGACAGTTTTCTACCATTAGTAAAGTGCAATTCTTAGAATCCATCATACAACCAACACCTATATAAATGATAATAGTGTTATAAGTATCGAAGAAAATAAAACAAGCTTACATAAGGATTAGATGATGATTTTCTATGAGGGAAAGGAGAATAAGTGCAAATACCCTATCATAAAATGGCTTGATGTTTGTAAGGAAAATGGTCAAGAGGAGTAGATATTATATATTTAAGACTAATAAATAAATCCCCTAGGATAAAATTATTTTGGATATTCTACTTTAAGAAAGAGATGTTAGAGCATGTTTGCAAGAAAAAGAGGATATCTCATAATATTACATGAATTACTACAAGATATACCAAAATGCTTAAACCAAGATAGCAAGGTTGCAATCAAGAACCAATAAATGAGCTAAAACTATCCTAGTCAAAGTAGAGATTAATGAATAAGAAACAAGAGCATACTACACTAAGATCATCCATAAGATACATAAGCAAGGCTAAATCTTAATGCAACAAATATATCACTTGATAGCCCAGGGAATCTAGGACCATACCATCCATAAATATTGTAATAATGAAGCATAAAAAACACTAAATCATTTTCTAGCTTGCTTGCAATGTCACCACTATATCAAGAAAAGACCACCCTTGATATCAACATAGAGGATTCGAAGTGTCTTGGAAATCAATCCTTGAGTAATAGGTTCAATATTTAAATGCAACGATTGGTGGATAATCTTGTCCTCTTCAATGGAAGGTAACAAACCAACATTAGATGGCTTTGGTCATACCTATAAGAGAGAGAGAGAGAGAGAGAGAGAGAGAGAGAGAGAGAGAGAGAGAGAGAGAGAGAGAGAGAGGTTAAATGCTATGACATTGGTAAAGGTCACAAATGATGTAAAATTGTTAAAAGCAATGTTAGTAGTAAAATAATTTATAGCTAGATGTTTTGCTAAAGCTAACATGAAACTACCTTATGAATTATTCACCTTTTATTTTTCAACCCCTAGAGTTTAGTTAGTTAGCTATCATGGGTTCTATGTTAGTTGTTACTTTATGTTACAAGTTGATTATGTATTGTCATAAATTTCCTCTCTCTTAGGGTTTTCTTTAAAATCCATTTTATTTTGTTGTAAGGGTTTTTGGTAGTTTGCTTAAGGATAAAAACTTTGTCAAAACCCTTGTTGCCTCTTAGTAGCTTTGTACTTTTCCTTATGGTCCCTCTTGCTTCTTCCTAGGGTGTTGGAATTTCTACTAGGTCTAGGAAGAAGAAAAATATGAAATAGAAGAGGATTTGAATCATTCAATTCCTTTACAAAACTATTTTGCCCATCATTTCGTTCTTGGTCATGATAATGATGTTCTTATCAAATATTTGACCAATAAACAAGTAGCTTCAGATATTGATAATGATAGGAACCCAAATAAGGATTATATTAGCCTTATTAGTCTACCATAGAATCCCAAGGTGCCTTAGGAGTGTTTACATTCATTAATGATGACGAACATCATGCTTTACCATGTTCACTGCTTAACATGGCGACCATGACAAATCAAGCACGAATGTAGGACAATTATCCTAACAATTTTAGCCATTTTTTTAGCCTTAAATGAGATAACTAGAATACCCTCAAGGAATCACTTTCTTATCAACCAAACAATCATAGGAGAGATATTGAAAAGCACATGGACTCCACTAGGAGAGAGGCAACTAAACAATTGAAGGATATATTCAAAACATGATGAAAAACCTTACCCAAATCATGAGTGTTAATAGGGCCCATGTAGAACAAGTTGTTATACCTCCATTCCTAAAACCTAATGCTCCTCCTCCTCCCTCAACTAACCCTAGGTGACTATGCTTATGTATAATGGTTCTATGGGTAGTTTTCATGATCGCCCACATTCATCTCGTTGTGAGATAATAAAAGTGGTGGTGCCCAACACCCAAAACTATCAAGAGCTTAAAATTTGCTTAAGCATAGAGGCTGTTAGAATTTTGAAGATACTAATATCAACAGAGGATGATTAAAAACCTGACATCTATCATGAGCTTAAAATTTGGTTAAGTATGGAAATTGTCAAACTTTTGAAGTAGCTGATGTTAGTAGATCAAATTTTCTTAAGTATAAAAGCTATCAAAATTTTGAAGTCGTTGATGTTAGCAGAGGAAGATTAAAAACCCAATGCCTATCAAGAGCTCAAAATTTGGCTAAGCATGGAAGTCGTTAGACTTTTGAAGTAGCTGATGTTAGTAGAGGAGGATTAAAAATCCAACACCTATCAAGAGCTCAAAATTTGGCTAAGTATGGAAGTCATTAGAATTTTTAAGTAGTTGATGTCAACAGAGGAGGATTAAAAACTTTATGCCTATCAAGAGCTCAAAATTTAGCTAAGTATAGAAGTCATCAAACTTTTATAGTAGCTAATGTTAGTAGAGGAGGATTAAAACCCAACACCTATCAAGAGCTCAAAATTTGGCTAAGGACGGAAGTTGCCATACTTTTGAAGCAACTGATGTCAATAGAGGAGGATTAAAAAATTTATGCCTATAAAGAGCTCAAAATTTGGCTAAGTATGGAAGTTGTCAGACTTTTGAAGCAACTAATGTTAGAAGAGGTGGATTAAAAACCAAACAACTATCAAGAGCTTCAAATTTTCTTAAGTATAGATGCTGTTGGTTTTTTGAAGTTGTTGATGTCAACAAATGGGGACCAAAATTCCATCACTTGATAGCCATAAAGGATCTTAAATTTAGCTAAGTGTGTGATGTAGGAGCATCCGATGGCAGCAGAGCAATCTTGCATCAAAGAAATTTTTTGATTTTCTTTTCTTTTTTTTCTCTAAGTGTGCCTTGATGTCGCGATATCGCGACAAGGAAAAGTGTCGCGATATCACGACATGTCGCATTTTCGTGACTCAGGAAGGAGAGAGGAGGAGCGGGGCAAAAAGTGTCGTGATATCGCGACAAAAAAAAATGTCATGATATCGCGACAGAAAAAGTGTCGTGATATCGCGACATGTCACGTTTTTGCGACTCAGGAAGGAGAGAGGAGCGGGGCAAAAAATGTCGCGATATCGCGACAGAAAAAGTGTCGCGATATCATGACATGTCACGTTTTCATGACTCATGAAGCCGAGAAAAGGTGCAAGGGAGAAGAAGTGTCGCGATATCGTGACATGTCGCATTTTCGTGACCAAAAAGCGAGAGAGGCACAGGAAGGGAAAGGTGTCGCGATATCACGACATGTCACATTTTCGTGACTCGAGAAAGGCAGGAAGGCTAAAAAGCAAAAGTGTCACGATATCGCGACATGTTGCATTTTCATGACCCAAACAGGACAGGAAGGCAGAGAAGCCAAAAGTGTCACGATATCGAGACATGTCGTATTTTTGTGACTCAAGGAAAGCAAGAAGGCAGAGGAGCCAAAAGTGTCGCGATATCGCGACATGTCGCATTTTCGCGACTCGAACATGATAGGAAGGCAGAAGAGCCAAAAGTGTCACGACATTGCGACATGTCACATTTTCACGACTCGAAGAGGACAGGAAGGCAGAGAAGTCGAAAGTGTCATGACATCATGACATGTCGCATTTTTGTGACTCGAAGAGGACAGGAAGGCGGAGAAGCCAAAGGTGTCACGATATCGTGACATGTTGCATTTTTGTGACTTGAAGAGGGCAGGAAGGTAGGGAAGCTGAAAGTGTCGCGATATCGTGACATGTCGCATTTTTCGTGACCAAACAAAAGAAAAGAAAGTGCAGGCGGTTACAGGAGCCGTTACAGAGGAAATGGTCGAGCGGTGGTATACCGAACGTCATCAATGGTTGATAGGTGGTATACCAAGGTGCAGTGAAAGCAGACGAAGATGAAGAGTCGAAACGTTTCGACAGCCAGAACAACGAAGAGACGCGGGAGATGAAATAGAAGCATAAAAAAAAAGGGAGACCGAGAGTCATGCCAGAGATTTTAAAAGATGAAGTGAAGGCATGCACAAGAGGTCAGAAAACTATGGAGACAGAGTTGCAGACATAAAGGCAAGAGGCCATTATGGACCTATTAGGCCTCTGGACCTATTAGGCTATTTTTCTTCCAGACAAAAGATGTTGTAACATAAACTATCTTTCGGGACAAAAGAATTTATGTGGGCAGACTGTTGCCATGACTATAATTTTGTTCTAATCTATTGAATGTGATTATAGATTTGGTGTGAGCACTTGGTTCTCGATCAAGTTGTATCAGAGCAGGAGTTCCTGAGTGTGTGAACAGATCATCGAAAGTGAGGCAGTTTACACCAGGATCTGTGGAAGGGTTGTGCGAAGAGAGTGAGGAAGAATGCCTCCACGAAGAAATTGTGGTGGTGGGAGGAATGTGATACCTGAAGAAGATTTCAGAGCTTTGCAGAGGCAAGTGCAAGCCCTATAAGAGGAGTTGCGAAGAGGGGTTGAACCAAGGGGAGAAGATCATAGTGAAGATGAAGTTTGGGAGGTTGATAACCCATCAGAGGAAGAGGAAGCAATGAATCCTGCAGAAGTCAGATTAGTTAAGGCCATTACTCAGATCGGGAAGAAGCCAAATTTTGATGTCTCCACATACTCTAGGAACCTCAATCCAGAAGAGTTGATTGATTGGATCAATGATATGGAGGATTATTTTGAGTATGAGGAGGTTGTAGATCCAGATCGGATCAAATTGGCAAAAAAAAAGTTGAAAGGCCATGCTAGCATATGGTGGAAAGAAGTACAATTGGAAAGGAATAGGAGAGGAAAATAAAGGATAACCAGATGGGACCGAATGGTTGAGAAGTTGAAGAGGTAGTTTATTCCTACAGATTACGAATTAGAGTTGTTGAGAAAAATGTAGAGCTTGAGACAGTCAAGCAAATCTGTCAAGGAATATACCGAGGAGTTTTATCAAATTTTAATAAGAACTGGACATTCAGAGGATAGTAAGGAGAAAGTAGCTCGTTACATAAATGGGTTAAGAATGAATATCCAAGAAGAACTTAGTCTGGTCAGAATTACCACCATTGAGGATACATATCAGTTTGCCTTGAAGGTTGAAGAGAAGCTGAACAGAAAATTTGAAGGCAAACAAAGAGGAAGAGGTCGAGGTGGAAGAACTGGGGAAGGACCAGTGGAGGAAAATTGGATGATCAAAATAATACCGATGAAATGAGTACTAGCCAAGATCAAAAAGAGGAGAATGCTTACCACTCCCGTAATCAGAACAATGGTTACCAAAGGGGAAGAGGTAGAGCTGGACGTGGGTATGGAAGAGGTGGATTTCGTGGAACCTGTTTCCATTATGGAGAGGAGGGACATCGGGCATATGAGTGTCCCCAACATTGAGAGAGGATGAATAAGCGACTTGAGGATCATGCTAGAGCGGCTGTAGCAAATGAAGGCGCTGAATCAGAGCATTCTGAAGAAGTAGAAGAAGGAGAAGTTGGACCTCCCCCTTATAGGGTTTGGTCGAACTAATTGGTCTACACCTCGAACCTCATTTAGTCCATACTTTGATATCCTAACCACCTCGAACCTCATTTAGTCCATACTTTGATATCCTAACCCCCTCGAACCTCATTTAGTCCATACTTTGATATCATTCTTCTCCTTATTATAGTTGTATTCAATAGTGTGCACCTTCTCCATGAGAAGATATAATTGATAATAATATTTCCAAGCATGTTTCCCCTATTATACAATTTCATCTCTTTGTTTCTTTACTAGATCATGGAATAGATTGATATTTCCTATAATATTATCAACCTCTATAATTGGTAATAATATTTCCAAGAATGTTTCCCCTATTATACAATTTCATCTCTTTGTTTCTTTACTAGCTCATGGAATAGATTGATAGTTCCTACAATATTATCAACCTCTATTAAAGTATATTTTATTAATATTAGCTATTAATTAAAACCAAAGTTGTAGTATTTATTTGATTCAATTCAATAGATTTATTATTTTTATTTTGTGTCAAGCTCTCAATTTTTCATAGCTCGATAAATGGAAAACCTAAGTTGTACTATTTATTTGATTCAATTCAATAGATTTATTATTTTGTCGCAGTGTTGATGACAAGAAGAGCATTGATGAATGGAGGGAAATATGTGGATCAAAGGAAGAGCTTATTTTGCACGAGATGCAAATGTGCAGGTAAGACTTGTAATGTTATCATAGATAATGGTAGCACAGACAATTTGGTCTCAGGAGAAAGGGTTACTAAGCTGAAACTAGAGAAGAGGGCGCACCCACATCCATATCGGATTGCATGGTTGTAGAAAGATCATAGGGCATTAGTCAGTGAGCAGTGTTTGGTTAAATTTCATATTGGAACTTATCAAGATGAGGTTCTATGTGATGTTTTACCTATGGATTCTTGCCATTTGTTGTTGGGGAGGCCATGGCAATTTGACAGACGCGCGGTGCATGATGGACATGCGAATACTTACTCTCAGACGAAGGGCAGAATGTGTCCCAAGTTGAAGCCATCGAAGGAAGTGGATGAGAAGGTATGCAGTAGTGCAAGAATCTGTCTGGTAGATGGTAGAAAATTTTTGGATTATTGAAGAGGGAGTTTATGTGTTACGCATTAATTCCTACTGTTAAGAGGGAATAGTGTATGGACATTCCAGTAGAGGTTGAAAGTCTGTTAGAAGAATTTCTTGATATTATGTCAGATAATGTGCCTAAGGGTTTGCCACCAGTAAGAAATATTAGCCATCAAATTGATTTGATTTAGGGGCCAGTTTACCCAATAAAGCAGCCCATAGAATGTCTCTGGAAGAGAACGAGGAGTTGAACAGATAGGTTCAAGAGTTGTTGAGGAAGGGATTGATTAGAGAAAGTTTGAGTCCCTGTGTAGTACCTACAGTACTAGCACCGAATAAGGATGGAGAATGAAGAATGCGTACTGATTCCAGAACCATAAATAATATTACCATTAAGTATAGATTTCCATTGCCTAGAATGGATGATATAATGGACTATTTGAGTGGAGCTAAATACTTCACAAAGATTGATTTAAAGAGTGGGTATCATCAGATTCACATTAGAGAAGGTGATGAGTGGAAGACTACTTTCAAAACCAAAGAGGGTTTGTACGAGTGGTTGGTCATGCCGTTTGGTCTAACCAATGCACCAAGTACATTCATGAGGTTAATGAATGAGGTGTTGAAAGAATTCCTAGAGAAGTTTGTTATTGTTTATTTGGATGATATTCTATTTTCAGCAAGACATTGAAAGAACATTTGATGCAAGTTCGAGATAGTTTTTGAAAAGGCGAGGGAGGAGCGATTGCTGATTAATTTGAAGAAGTGTAGTTTTGTGAAGGAGTTGGTGTATCTGGGATTTGTCATCTCGGATGAGGGTCTAAAAATGGATCCAGAAAAGGTGAAGGCTATCATTGAGTGGCCTACTCCAAGGAACATAACGAAGGTAAGATCATTCCATGGTCTTGCAAGTTTCTATACAAATTTCATTAGAAACTTTAGCAGTATTTGCGCACCCCTGACAGAAACCATGAGAGGGGATAAGGAGTTTAAGTGGACTACAAGGGCAGGTGCAAGTTTTGAGATGTTAAAAAGGAAGGTGACAGAACAACCCATTTTGATACTTCCAAATTTTAATAAAGTATTTCAGGTTGATTGTGATGCTAGCGACAGTGCCATTGGAGTTGTGTTGAGTCAGGAAGGTAAATCTGTTGCATATTTTAGTGAGAAGTTAAATGATGCTAGGGAGAAATACTCTATTTATGATCAAGAATTTTACGCTATAGTTTAGGCTCTGAAGAAATGGAGACACTATTTGTTAGCAAAAGAGTTTGTTTTATATACTGACCATCAAGCTTTGCAATATATTAACAATCAAGGAAAACTGAATCAGAGACACCTGAAGTGGGTTGAATTTCTACAGAGTTATACCTTTGTTTTGAAGCATAGGAGTGGGAAGTCTAATAGAGTTGCAGATGCCTTGAGTAGAAGACAAAATTTATTGTTGGAGATGAAGATGGAAGTCGTTGGGTTTGAAGAACTCAGGAGTTTGTATCCGAAGGATCCGGACTTTGCAGAAGCTTGGAAGGCATGTTTGTCTCCTATTACTTTGGATAGAACTAAGTGGCTAGATTTCACCATCCAATATGGGATGCTATTTCGAAAGAACCAATTGTGCATTCCTAGAAGTTCAATGAGGGAGAATATGATAAAGGAGAAGCATAGTGGAGGACTAGCTGGGAATTTTGGCCGAGATAAGACCATTGCCCTTGTCAATGAAAACTACCATTGGCCACAGTTATAGCAGAATGTGACGAAATTTGTGTAGGGTTGCAGAGTGTGTCAGATGGCTAAAGGAGTGAGACAGAATACAAGATTGTATCAGCCATTACCTATACCAGAAAGACCATGGGAGGACATCAGTATGGATTTTTTTCTTGGCCTACCAAGGACACAACAAGGGAATGACTCCATTTTTGTTATGGTTGACAGGTTTTCGAAGATGGCTCATTTTGTTAAAAAGTGTTGCGATATCGCGACATGTTACATTTTCGTGACTCAAGAAGGAGAGAGAAGGAGCGGGGAAAAAAGTGTCTCGATATCACAATAGAAAAAAATGTCGTGATCGCGACAGAAAAAGTGTCATGATATCGTGACATGTCATGTTTTCACGACTTAGGAAGGAGAGAGAAGGAGCGGGGAAAAAAGTGTCACGATATCGCGACAGAAAAAGTGTCACGATATCGCGACATGTCGTGTTTTCGTAACTCATGAAGCCGAGAAAAGGCGCAAGGGAGAAGTGTCACGATATCGTGACATGTCGCATTTTCACAACCAAAAGGCGAGAGAGGCGCAAGAAGGGAAAGGTGTCGCGATATCACAGCATGTCACATTTTCACGAATCGAGAAAGGCAGGAAGGCCAAAAAGCAAAAGTGTCGTGATATCGTGACATGTCATATTTTTGCGACCCAAATAGGACAGGAAGGCAGAGAAGCCAAAAGTGTCACGATATCGTGACATGTCGCATTTTCGTGACTCGAGGACGTGACTCGAGGAAAGTAGGAAGGCAGAGGAGCCGAAAGTGTCGTGATATCGTGACATGTCGCATTTTCATGACTCAAACAGGATAGGAAGGCAGAAGAGCCGAAAGTGTCACGACATCGTGACATGTCACATTTTCACGACTCGAAGAGGACAGGAAGGCGGAGAAGCCGAAAGTGTCACGACATCGCAACATGTCGCATTTTCATGAATCGAAGAGGATAGGAATGCGAAGAAGCCAAAGGTGTCGTGATATTGTGACATTTCACATTTTTGCGACTTGAAGAGGGCAGGAAGGCAGGGAAGTCGAAAGTGTCGCGATATCGTGACATGTTGCATTTTTGTGACCAAACAAAAGAAAAGAAAGCGCAAGAGGTTACAGGAGCCGTTATAGAGGAAACGATCGAGCGGTGGTATATCGAACGTCATCAATGGTTGACAGGTGGTATACCAAGGTGCAGTGAAAGCAGACGAAGACGAAGAGTCAAAACGTTTCGACAGCCAGAACAACAAAGAGACGTGGGAGATGAAACGAAAGCATTAGAAAAAAGGGAGACAGAGAGTCATGCTAGAGATTTTAAAAGAGGAAGAGAAGGCATGCACAAGAGGTTAGAAAACTATGGAGACAGAGTTGTAGACGTAAAGGCAAGAGGCCATTCTGGACCTGTTAGGCTATTTTTCTTCCAGGCGAAAGATGTTGTAACAGAAACTATCTTTCAGGACAAAAGAATTTATGTGGGCAGACTGTTGCCATGATTGTAATTTTGTTCTAATATGTTGAATGTGATTACAGATTTGGCGTGAGCACTTGGTTCTTGATCAGTGTGGATGTTTCTGGAGATTTTGGAATGCTGACATCAATTGAGGGGAACCAAAAACTTGTCGCTCGACAACCATCAAGGAGCTCAAATTTGGCTAAGTATGGAAGCTGCTAAACTTTCATATATGATGAGTAGTAGAAAGAATTTAGAGGCTTGATGCACTTCAAAGTTATCAAGATCATAAGTTAATGCTCTCCATAACACCTCTAGTGCTTAAGATATGCTATCAAAGGATTTTAACAACCAAACCACTCACTGACACTCACATTGATAAACCATCATGGAGTGATTAAGAAGCAAAACAAATCTATCAAAGAATCCTAGAGATCAAATGCAGACACCACACTCTCTACTTCCTTATATGGAACCTAATTAGACTACATTAGTGTAATCATACCCAATTAGTTATAATAAAATAGGTTGTTAAGCATACATGGAGGCTGGAAAGTACTTTAACATAACAACAATCCACTCTCAAGGCAATGATGTCCAAGTAACATAATATATTGTAAAGCTATATATACTAGAATGTAATAGATTCTAGAGGTTGGCTCTTTAGCTTTTACAATTTGCATCAATGTATGAGAGCGCTTTGTGTCTTTGAGGAATAAAATATTATATTGTCATTTAGCCTCTTGTCTAAACTCTTATAGAAACATGTATGTATACTGATGAATTATTACTTATTTTTATTAAAATCTAGTTGAATGAATAATCCATTATAGTCATTCTGCTTTCTGGATTTCTTATTGGATTATTGGTCTCTAGTTTTGGAATGTATGGCAAATTGCTTATCATTTATGTGGATGAATTATTTTAAAGTAAAAGTGACAAGCTAGTGTATTAGGTAATCTAGTTTTGATTGAATGGCACAATATTTTATGCATTATGTATATTGATGTTTTTGAACTTGTGCCATTATAATTCTAGCTATCTATATTTTATTTCTTTCTACACTCTTTTCAACCCCCATTTTCTTAGTTAGCTAGTTAGAATTCATAGGAACCAGCTTGCTCTAGAGGTTGATGAACAAAGTGTCACTTCTTTGTGATCTTCCAATCTAGGTCAAAATATTAAGGCGCAAATTGATCCAAAGGTAGATTTTAGACCAACAATTTTTGGCATGCCCTATGGGATGCAAACCTCACCATCCTAATAAATCATATGTGTGATGATTCTTTGCTCTAATAGATAATTTTCTAATCACTTGGTGACTCTATTCAAATAGAAACCTGGATACATTGAGCTATAGGTGAATCCTAGAAATTTAGCTGCTTTATTTATTTCTAAACTATATGATCACAAGGCAAGCAACTAAGGAGCTGGATGAACTAGTACAATTTATAGAGTTACCTCCATTTAAATTCAAGAGACAAAATATCTTCTCATATCCTAGATCATAATCTTCTTTGAGTCTTTTAGAAAGTCAAGAGTACACAAACCCCACATCCTCACTATCTCCAGATAGATTGCCATCAATGGCTAGTTATAAAAATCTACAGAACTTCCTAGAATGGAATAATATGAGATCTCTTAATCTAATCCATCAAAATCCCATCCCTCAGGTAATGTTATAAATCATTACCTACATATGATGGTACCAAAAATACTGCATATGAGCATTGCTAGGATGTGGCTTCATTAGTTGCTATACATAATATCCAAGAGGAAGATGTTATTATAAAGTTGTTGGTAATATCATTCAAAGTTAAAGTGTTGTATTGGTACCAAACCTTATCGGATAACTGCATAAATTCATGGACACAACTTACTGGTAAGCTAGTGCAAGAGTTTAACAAACAGGAAGATCCATTCTCATTGCTAACACATTTTATTATAATACAAAGGTATCCTCAAGAGGAAATAATGGACTTCAATATCAGATTTTAGCTACACATAGAGAAGAGTACCTCAAGATATTAGGCCAACTGATGCACAAGCCTTATATTATTCCCTACGAGCCTTTAACTCAGATCTAGGCTTGATGATAAGGTAATCTAATATATTGACATTTTAAAAATTTTTCCAAGCAACAAAAACATCTTGATATTGATAGGAAAACTTCCATCCAAAAATATAATGCCAATATTCTTGAAAATATCCCGAAAAAAAACACAAGCACATATTGCAAATTCTTATTTTTTTGTTTGTGTTCCCAACCATCAATATCCCAACACTTCCAATTTATCCAACAACTCAAGCATTATTGACACCTCCTATTGTACCTGCATTACCAGCCTTGATCCTCAAATGGCTACCCTAAAATAGATAGCAATACCTATAAAAAACTTGATGAATGAGTTTACTACTATGAAAAGGAGATATTCTAAAGGAGCTTTCAACCTAGAATATTTCCATATGTAATAAAATATCAAGCAACTTCTACCAGCAAAACCATCAACAAATCTAACATTGTGTATAATAATAAAGAAAGTGAGCCTTCCACTTCAAATTTTGAAGAAAATAATTGGTATTTAACCTACAATAATATGTATAATGAAAGTTCTTATATGCTACACTAACATTATGTATAGAAGATTTCAATTGAAAAAGCAAAAATATCCCAGAAAGGGCAGGTAAATATGCTAAGAGAAGTTGATCACAACTTGATGATGTCGACAATTGAGAAAATGGTGGTTTTAATGAGATCAAGAAAGAAAATAATATAAGTAGATCCTAAAAAATTGGATCCCTTCAAGGTGTATTATGAGCAACCAAATCAGACAAAAAGGGATACTTCTCAATCTACCCATAAAATAAACCAACATCCAATTGAAAATCCAGCTCATGAACAACAAAAACTAGAAAAATAAGTTGGGACTCAAGAACAAGCTAGAGATAAGCTCTGGTATCCTTCTATCACTAAGAGAGATTTGAAGTAGCTCATGAATACCAAAAAAATATTAAACGAACCTAGAAAAGAGCAGATGAAACAATTAGAATCTCATAATTTTAATATAGTTGATGAGTTGAAGAACACACCATCTAAAGCTAGCATGTATGATGCTTTGATGATTTCAGGGCAAATTGATTTACTTTGGCACTCATTAAAATCCATCAAACATGAAGGACAACACCAAGAAAAACTCAATTTAGCTCAAGTAAATCCAAATCCAAGAGCAAGATAAGATAGGCCCCCACCATTCTACCTTTCACTATGCATGGAAGGATGGGTGGTGCACAAATTTATGATTGATTATGAAGCAACAACAACAGTTATACCCAAGGTTGTATGTGAGACAATATACATGGAGTATACTTGGAGTAGACCTCGTATGTTGCAATTGGATGGTACTTCCATAAAGACTATATGAGTAGTTAAAGATATACTTATGGTGCTACATAGAATACCCCAAATAATAGATATTCAGGAGGTGGTGGTGGTAGATTTAGAGCCCTATTTTAGAATGTGCCTTTCTAGGAAATTTATAGCCAAATTAGGGGGATATATCTCTCTAGATTATTCACATATGAATATTCCTTACAAGAATAGAAGGATGAAGATCTATGTAGAAAAACCATCCCCTTATCACATAGAGATGATTAAAGAAGAGAATAAAAAACTTAATATTGCCATGATTAATGAAGAGACTAACATAATAGAGGACATTATGGATGAATTTTATATAGAAGACCAATTCTCACTAAGGAATTTTAAATGCATGGTTGAAACTAGAATTGGTACATATTCAATTACGAATCTAGAAGAAAAGAAACCCCAACTATTGCAAATCAAGATATTCAACAAAACACAATGTGGAAGCTCTACTTCAATGGAGCAAGGTGCAAGAATGGTGCTAGAGCAGGCATAGTATTAATTTCACTAGATGGGGTAGAAAAAGGGTTTTCATACAGGCTAACTTGGAGTTGCACAAACAATGCGACAAAATATGAAGCACTTTTTCTTTCTCAAGAAAGCGAAGAAAATGGGAATTAAGCAATTGTTAATCCATGGGGACTGAGAATTGATTGTCAACCAAATTATAGAGAGGTACAACAATAAACAAAATTATCTCAAAGCTTACCAAAACAAAGTGTGGGATATTTTTGAAGGCTTTGAAGCCCTTAACATAAGAATAATTCCAAAAGAGTAGAATTCTCATACTGACTTACTAGCTTCTTGTGGGACTAATTTTTGTTCGGTGTCCAATGCAACAAGTAACTCTAGGTTTTTTAATTTGATGTATAGACAATTAATACCAGATAAAGACACATTTTAGTAAATATTCAACAATGATGAGCAGATAGTTGATTTTTTAAAACAAGAAATAAACTGTGTAAATGAAACCAACAAGACATTAGCAAATGAAGATGAAGGTGATTTAATAAAGTTAAAGAATAATCATATTATGAAAGTATTGATCATTCTTGAGAGTCTATTTGATAGTAGTGATCAGTCAACTGCCCACAATATGAATATTGATGAACATGAATACAAATAAATCCATATTGGATTAGGTAAATACCTCAAGGTTGGAGTGCGCTGCTTTGAAGATGAAACTCAACAAATTTTGAACTTATGCAATGAATTCAATGATATTATTGCATGGAGTTATGATGATCTTAAGGTATACAACAAAGACACCATTCAATACACCATTGAACTAATGCTTGATACTAAACCTTTTTGATAAAAGCAAAGGCCGATCAATCCAAAGATAGAAGTGTTGATGAAGCATGAATTGCTAAAACTTTTAAATGCTAAAATTATCTACCCGATCACAAATTCCATATGGGTAGCTAATTTGGTGCTAGTAAGAAAGAAAATAGGGATATTCATATTTGTGTAGAATTTCAAAATTTGAATAAGGTCGCATTAAAGGATCATTAAACATTACCTAAAATTTATCAAATCTTGCATACAATTGTTGGGGCAAAAAGGTGCTCACTACTATATGTATTTTTAGGCTTTAATCAGCTATGGGTTCGATATGAAGACCAATATAAGACCACATTTACCACAAAATGGGAAAATTTTGCTTACAAATGAATGCCCTTCAGTTTTTCTAATGCTAGAGCTAATTTTTAAAGGGTAATAGATCTAGCTTTTGGAGAATTGGTGAATAAAATAATAGTAATCTACTTGGGTGATATGATAATTTTTTCTCATGAAGAAAAGGAACATGTCGAGCATCTTAGATTGGTGTTGTAGATATACAAATAATTTGGGATATCCTTTAATCCAAAGAAATCTATCTTCGCCATCCAAGAAGGTAAATTACTAGTACAAGTGTTAGAAAAGGGTTTAGCAATTGATCTAGGTAGAGTAAGAGCCATACTGGAACTTTTATTGCCTTTGAATAAGAAGGGTCTACAATAATTCTTTAGAAATATCAACATTGTGCAAAAATTCATATCATACTTTGCTCATATTGTAAAGCCAATAATAAAAATGTTAAAAGAAAGCAAACTTTGCATGGACATATGACAAAAAATGCTTTCAAAAATATAAAAGAAGCTATTACGAAAGCTCTTGTATTAGCTACTCTAGATTATGCAAATAATTTTATTCTTTGTGTTTGAGACATTAGGAAGCTATGTAGCTATGCTTACTCAAAAAAACCAAGAAAATTATGAGAGACCAATATATTTCCTAAGTCAGACGTTGCACGATAATGAGGAACACTACAATTTCATAAAAAATTAGGTCTATGCTCTAATGAAATCATTGAAAAAAATTAGGTACTTTATATCTTAGAGCAAATCGACGGTATATGTGGTACACTCAAACGTTTGAAATTTTATAATACAAGGATAATTGGGTGATAAGAGGGTTGACTGGGTCACAAATATTAGGAATATGATATTGAGATCAAACCAATTAATCTCTTAAGAGGGAAATATTTGTGTCAACAATTAACAGACTCAACATTGCCGAACGTTAACATGTTACTAGAAGAGCAACAAAGTTCCCAACCGAAAAGAATATAAACAAGTCAAGACATTTGGATTGAACAATCATTGTATTTAGTAATTAGGTATATCCAAAGGGATTTATAGCTTTCCAACAACATAGGTGTAGATTGGAAGCGATGAATTATGTAAAAATTAATGACATTCTTTAAGAAATTTTTTTGATGGTGTATTGCTAAGATGTTTACATCTAGATAAAACAAAAGAGGTTTTAAAGGAATTCCATGCCAACTTCTCAAGCGAGCATTGTTCTAGGTAAACTACAACTAAAATACTCAGATTTGGCTATTATTAGCCTATGATATTTTTAAATGCATTTAAAATGGCCAAATCATGTGATGAATACCAAAGGTTTATGGGTAAAACTAATCACCCAACAATACCCCTCTAGACAATAATTGTAGAAGAACCCTTTCAACAATGGGGGTTGGATTTCATTGGGGTAATTAATCCCAATTCTTTTGTCAAACATAAATTCATACTAACAACAAATGACAACTTCACCAGGTGGTCTGAAGTAGAGGCTACCAAGCATGCAGATCAAGATACTATCATTGAATTTTTAGAGTTGATCACTAGATTTGGGATTCCAGCCGCGATAGTATCAGACAATGCTAGATAATTTATTGGTGGAAAGACCATGGATTTTATGAGAAAATATGACATATATTGGAACACATCTTCAAATTATTATCCATAGGGAAATGGATTGGAAGAATCCACAAATAAAAATTTGATGAAGATAATTAAATAGAACATTAATGATAATCCAAGAAGCTGGCATTTATTGCTTAACCAAGCACTATGGGTTGACAAGATAACAGTTAAGAGGGCATTAAAAACTTCATCATATGCTTTGGTATACAAAAAAGAAGCAATATTGCCTATAAACTCAAAATTTTTGGATTTGAAATTTATTGATCAAACAAAATTAGAAGATGCTTAGCCAATAGAGAGAAGGATGGCAAAATTAATGTTGTTAGAAGAAAAATTGAGAAAAGACTTGCAACAATTTTCAACATCATCAAATAGTTGTCAAGCGGTGGTTTGATAAAAAAGCGGCACCAAAATAATTTAGAGAAGGAGATCTTGTACTTAAGTGGGATGTGGATTAAGCCAATCCAGAAGTGCATGACAAATTAGAGCCTATGTGGTATGGCCCATATTTAATAGTGCAAAAGAAATATTTAAATTCATTTGAGCTTCAAGATCTAGATGGTCACATTTTACCTATACTAGTAAATAGCTAGTATTTAAAGCATTATGTATAAATAAGCATGTTGCCTACTTGTACATATGTATATAACGACACGTGTAAATAGGTGTGTCAAAATAAATAATTTCAAAGTTTTTTATATATGGAAATTACCTATTGGCTTGGGAGCTACTTATTAGTCGCCAAAATTGGAATTTGCTATAATGTCATTGGCTTGCAAAGTAATGGCTAAAAACATGTGCCATAATTATTGTAAAAGCTTACGATTAAGCAAAAATATTTGTTCGATAGGATAGGCACGTGTGGCCTTCAATAGGTAATTAATAACATTGTGCATGAGTTGCTTTTGTCATAAAAGGGAATTATATGCAAATATTGCACATTTTGAGCAATCAACAATCTAAAGAGCAAGAGAGCGATATGTCCGATAAAATTATAGCATAATATAGATAGTTTGGTGTGCAAAATGTCCTGAGGAAATAGAATCCAAAGAGTGTAGAGGATGACGAAGGATCTCCAAGATAAATTGACCAACATTCATGATCACATTTTGACTATTAGGTCGAAACTAAGAAATTTTAGAGAAATTGCAAAGGAAAAGGGAAGGAGGTTGTTGCCAAACTATGTAGAATGCACTCCATGGAATTTGCTATTGTCTCGCTACATGTCTAGGCCTGTACACCCATGCCCGAAGCTGGTAAAAGCTACTGTACACTTCTATGACCTAGTTACAACAACAGTTGACAACTCAAAATAAGAGGTGCTGGCTAGAATAAGAAATGATGAAATCACCAAAGCTCTCACAATAGGAGCATTCTAAGATACAAGGCCTAAGGCTATAGATATAGAGGAGCACAAGAGCTTTTTGATGAAGCCAACTTTTAGAATTTGGCTAACAAATCTATTGGGATCACTTTGAAGTGACTATATAGAGAGAACTATAAAGTTATTTTTTTTTTATAACCTAATATAGATGGTGTTCTCTATGCTAGCAGTAATATTAGGGATCGATACAAATGTTGTTGTGTATCTATACCAACTATCACTATCTTATGTGATCACAAATATGTGTAATTACACTAGAACTAGTGCACATGCTCTTGTTTTTCAATTGAGATACAAAATTATTGAGATACAAAATACATAGCCAATTAGTGACTATTAAAGTAGGCCAAAGTGAAGAGCTTCTATATCCCTCTTATTTGGATTGGTTAGTTCTCTTCAATATGCTTCCAATTCTACATCACCTTAAGGTACAAATAAGGGATGATGAAGGGCAATTTCATCCTATTGTGGACTAGACTCACACCCTTAGAGAAAGTGATTCTTATTACAATTCTAAAGAAGATTCCTGGGTCCCACACTTACAAGTATTTTTGGGTATTGCTCATGCCTCAACTTAGAGGCTATAGACAGGCTAAGAGTTAAGAGGCATGAGATTGCTGACTAGAATTTCCTGAAGGAGGGCATGATGATAAGAATATATGGATTCTCGGTTACTTCATATTTTCTCCCATACTATGTTACTATCTAGTTATTCAACATGGAATTATGTAGACATATAGATTAAGTGGAGAAGCACTATGGGATCAAAGTAAAAAAGATTTACATATTTTGCCTCCCTGTTAAGTTTGAAGATATAATAATGATTAAAAGGGGTAATCCAAAGTTTTAGGTAAAAATCTTGGCACCCTCCAGCTATCAATCATGCCACACAAATGGTATTATAGACACCTAAAACACGTCATGTTGAGGAGACTACCTATATGGACTCCTTTTAGGTCATATAACCCACTTTGAGCAGCCCTAGGGCTCAAATAGTAGTTTTCACCAATCAAACAAGGATATTTTTCTTTACAAACATGGTCATCCCTCCAAGGGATGACCTACAGGGGTTGTCTCACCAAGAAACGATCTCCAGTTAGGGTCATCTTACCCTGAGATGATCACACCAGAAGCATAATCATAAGAAAAGTGGGACATAACTGGTAGTTGAAACTACCAGTTAATCCTACGTATGAACCTGCACCATAATTTAGCATGTGCATGAGCTCAGATTAGGGCAACCGCATGACATAATCAGTTGTATGAAAATTTTAAAAATAGGCATCTGCTTTTGTTAATGTGAACTGCCTCTTCATTTTTTCATGCATAGGATTGTGCTATTATTAGATTCCTTTCGAGGAATCTTTAAAATAGTGCTCATACATAAGTAAAAATATACAAAGTTTTCAAATCATCAAGCAATGATTAATCGTTGGAATTCAACCATGAGCTTTCAACCCTTTGCATTCTTCTTGTTGTAGAAAGCATGCAGCTGGTTTGATCCAAAGGTTGAAGACCACACCCATATTCTATGTGTAATCAAACACTCTTACTTCATGAATGCACCAATCCATCGATAAAACTCCTTGGATTAAACCCAAGAGTAGTCCTGCATTGGCCTCAGAAACACAGTTCTAGGATAGTAGTTGTCTCTATCAGAGTTGACCTGCATGCATGATCATCCTACACGGAGACAAACTCTGGCATAGATCCATTTGTTTGATTTTATTTTAGTAGATTTTAGCAACATTTTCTTTATTGCATTTTAGATCAATTATAATATAATTTATGCATGCATCTATTTTTATTTTATTTATTTATCACATCTTTTATCATAATTATATCGAGCCCTATCTTGAAGGGCTCTGCACATGATATTAATTGCTTTACTTTCCTTGTATGCAGGTTACAAATTTCTACGAGGGAAAATGAGCACAAGACCTTTGTATCAAAGCGGTTGCAAATCCCTCAGGAAGGATCTCATTGTAATAATTTTTGAAAATAATAAATTCAACATTAATAAAAGGGTATCATTTTATATATTGTCTTATCATTATGGTTACATTATTGCTATCTTTGATTTAATTTCATTACATAGGTGTATGATCTTTTTCAGCATTTCAATGGCAATCACGGTTGGACCTAGTCCTTGTTTTTCATTTATACTACTAATAACTGTTTATTTTCCTAATTTTGCATTGTAAGTTTAACCGTTTGACACAAAGATAGTCCCTGTTCAGTGACCATCTGACCCTGAGACGATCCTTATTCGACAATAGTCCCTAATTAGAATGATATCAAATCATAGAGCAGAAACAACAAAGAGCGGTATCTTCATCAAATGTAGGCCATAAAAGTGAGTACCTCTATTCATTTTCTCTATTTTTATAAATAAAATTGCAAAAAACTTTTATATTAAAGAGATTAAAGTACACAAATTTAGTATCGGGTCTTTGTCTATGATCGTCTCTTGTCCAGATGGCTCCTATCTGAGACCATCCCTAGTTCAGATGATCCCTATCTATGATTGTATATGGGAAAAACAACCTCTATTTGTAGTTGTTGCTATATGGGATGTCTCTGTATCTATCACTATTTGGCTTACCTATTGTTGCCTAATCAAAGGTTGATGTCATGTAGGGTTTTGTATTTTAGAATTCTATTATTTTCTAGAATTTCTAAAAATAAAATGTTAATTTATGCATTAGTAAAAATATCTTGAGTGCTTCTTGATTTTGCTTTTTGCATAATAAAAATAACCTCATACACCATGGTTTATTTAAACATCAATGAGTTGGATTTCATCACCAATCGTTGATTGAGACCAACAATGGTGGGCTTCATCTCCATTTATTGTCTCGCACCATAACAACCTTAGTGGCCAAAAGTGAGTGGCTTTCTAGATTTCACCATCGAAAATTCCCCTACTCTTAGGTGTGCCTAGAGTAGGAAGGATTAGTGAGACCCTATACCATAGGGTTATTTAAAATAATTAGTGGATGCAACTATCGTTATTGTTCATGCCTTAAATGTGTGGGTTAAGTGAAAGCAAGGCTTTGTCGATAGTAGAACATTAGACAATGCAACCCCTTTAGGGGTTATTTTATTCCCATAAGGTTACCTTGAGCCACATCCATAGGAAGCCACTTTTTCCATTTGAGTTACACTCCCTGAAAAGCATGTGTTCTTGAACTACCTTAAGTAGTTTTTTTATTTTTCACCCTTAGTTTTCATAGGCATAAGGTATAACATCAAAACACACTCAAATAATTATAGGGACTCACAATAAAAATTTAAATGAGATAATAACATTGTTTGCTTGCTTATTTCTTTACTGTTTGGCTTAAATTAGACCATGGTAACAACATGCGACCAACCTCAATCAAGGGCTAGTGCCACAAATTTTTTTTAAGGAGGTAGAAAACTTCTCTGAATTAGTCTAGAGGATATGGCCATTCTTGAATGACATCTTGGTTTTTACAGAGAATCTAAACTATTGTAGGTCCCTATTTAGGATGTATCTATCGGTCCTCAATATGATCAAAGTGATGACCTCCATGGTCAAGACACTCTCTATGATTTCTTTAGGAAAAACCCTCAGCACGAGGAAGGTACTAGTAGGTCGGTGCAGCGAGTTCACATTTTGACTCACTTTATCCATCAATAAAAGCATGAACAAGAGTATACACCATGGCCCAAATTGGATGAGAAAGACATTCTGCTTGATCGCCCGTGGATGAGTCAAAAATATGCTCACCTGGATAGGTACAACACTCATCATACTAGAAAGACAACTACATCAGCCCATGTCTTTCTGGTAGATGAGGAAGAGGAATACCCAAATCATCCTCTTAATCAATGTGAAGAGTACTCTATGCAAGCATGTTGTACCTCTACATTGCCTGAGTATGTAGATCTTACCTATAAGACTGAGTATCATGTTAATGCAAATTCCTTTGGTCATGGGAAGTAGGTGGTCAACCTTTATGGGGCAAAAAATAAAATTAAGACCATTCATATAAATATGATGGCCCACTGATCCCACACAACTAATCAGATAGACCAAATACCTAGGAAAAATATAAATAGATAAGAATAGATACACCACCTATAGTTGGATAAGCTACGATTGGATTAAAAGCATCTATATCAAAACCAATCGAATTAGCAAATGTTGTACCAATATAGGTTGCATTAGCAACAATTACACCAGGAATAAATGCAAAAGACAATGCATGAGATAGTTTCTATCCTTAGCACCTATAGGTGGCAAACCCATCAAAGGTATATTTTACAATATCATAACCTACCACCTAGGCCAAACCAAAACTGTCCTCCTCGTACACCCCTTCAAAACCATAGGCCTCAACAATGTTAATAAAACAATCATGAATAGGAGTATGAGGACTTAGAGTCAGATTATTAGGGTCAAGGGTACCCCAAGTCACTTTATGAGGACATGGTTGATGACCACAATCAAGCACCTCATCCTACTAGACATATTTCACCTTTCCCTCCTTGAGGACAAAGGCAGGTAGAGGAGATTATATCATTTTAAGCTTACAAGTTGTTTATCGAGTACTTTAAATCATTGGAAAAGCAAGCTTCAATAATGGGCTATCAGAAACCCACATTGAGCCAAATTTGTAATCAACCACTCCATCCTTTTGTCCCATATTCTCCATATCCTGAGCATTTCAATATGCCCAAGATAGACAAGTTCAAAGGAGATGATGATGCATAGGAGCATGTCACAAAATTTATAAACCTTTACTTTCAAATCCATGATGATGATGCCTTGCTACTGAGGACCTTCTTGATAATGCTCTTTGGCTCAGTCCTAGAGTGGTATAACTATCTTCCAAGGCATGCCATCCATAACTTTGAATAACTTGAAAATGCATTCCTAGAGTGCTTCTCACTTAGCATAAAAAAGAAAGCAACCTTGAATGATCTGTACAATCTTCACAAGTTTGATGATAAACCAAGCTTAAATTATGGTAATATATGGTGAGTAATTATCTCAAAGTTACCATTTACCTTACTTGTAATAGAGCTAACTCATCTATTTATGAGGAGTTGTTCAAAATAGATTTCATTGCTATTACAACTCCAACAATATCAAACATTTGAGGAAGCCCTAGCTCAAGCAAAGGTCATAGAAGAGATCAAGATTTAAGAGGGGGAGATAAAATTTCATAAGAAGAAATGGAACAAGAACCCCAAAGGAAATCATACACAAAAGAAGCCATCTTTAGTTAATCAAGTTGTCTTGAGTGTTCTAGGGCTTGCAAAGCAAAATTCACCTCAATAAACCAATTATCAGGCCCAACCTCATCCTGTGCAGTACAAAAAACCTCAATAGAGTTAAGCATAGAATAAAAAACACCATCAATATTACCATTATACACCATTTCTTGAATATTTGGCATCACTTTTTAATCGACTATGTGAGGTAAAGACCATCAATCTGCAAGATATTCGCCCCTTGGATCCTAATAAACCAAAGTCTAAATGGTATTGAGAGGACCTATACTATCTTTATCGTTGATAAAATGGTCATGAGATTCAATCATGTTACACATTTAAAAATATAGTGTAGGATATGCTTGAGAAAATGAACTTCAAATTGACAATACTCTCACTACAAATAATCAACAAATGGACATATTCAAGGATCCACTACCCACCCATGAGGTTTAGGCATATCAACCAAGACAGGTCAGTGAAATCCACACAACCCCACCCAATCATGGATTTGTTGGGATGATTAATATCATGACAAGGAACCGAAGGTATCCTAATAAAGTTGCACCACCTGTAGCTCCAACCAATATTCCTTCCATGTCACAACCTTTATCGCAACCAAATCCTATCCAAGGTCCTCCACATTGCTTGATGGTGATGATCAAAATTAGACTTACCCAAAGTCTACGAATGACATCAACAAGACTTCATTTATGAGCTAATACAATAGTCGCCACCACACAGATAAGCTTTAATGGAGATTCTAAAATCGATTGAATTGTGGACCCATGATCCCAAATCTTTTATTAATTTTGTGGGGTACATTCAACACTACAAGGATCTTGTTATCACATTTCATAATCATGAGATAAATTTAATTCCTACTAATGAACCTTATCCTCCACTACACATCATTGCTAGTGTGAATTAGATTCCTTACAAGTGAGTCTTAATCGATATAGGCTCCTCCATCAATATCATTACAACTACTACACTGCAACATATCAGTCTTCCATCATCACATATTGTAGCATCTACATTCACCCTTCGAGCATTTAATGATACTTTATGCTCTACCATAGACACAATAGTCCTCCATATTTCAGTTGGGCTAAAGATTATTCCCATGTTGTGTTATGTCTTGGAGGGTGCAATGCAATATAACATATTGCTTGGAAGACCTTGGATCAAATATATGAAGTGTGTCCCATCCATATTTGCACCAGTGCCTTAAGTACATCCATAAAATGAAGGTTCATGTAGTCTATGATGACATCAATCCCTTCAAGTACTACAATGTGGTCCATCATCTGCAAGAGTTTACCTTACCATCTACCCATCTAGACATTCAACCAAACGATCCTATAAAAATTCCATGATGTGGAATCACATTGAACTATGTTCATATTATTCATGAGTGCTTAAATAACATAAATTACATAACAAAAATCCAATAATTAGCTAACTTGAGCTAACAAATTGGCTAGCAACTTAACAACCAAATCTAACATGAGCTTAATGTGAAGTCTCATGTGAATAATAAGATACCTTATGTTTGAATGTCCTCATAATTCCTCCCAACCATAGAAGCATTGGACTCCAATACTTTTACAATAAGGTGGGAGCAAACATGGGAGTGTACAAGTGCCCAAAATATAGTCCTCAAACTATTGAAGAAAATGAAGACCCTTTGGAAGGCTTTGCTCTATCACAAAGAGCAACAATAACCACCAAGGAATAAATACCACTCCTACAAAGGGAGTACCCAAAGAAACTATGCTCTAGGGGCTATTTTATTCTTTCTCAAAATGTTGCTTGCTCCTCACATCAATCATACTTTCAAAAACATGGTGATACAAATTGGCTTGAAACAAAATCCAACATATCACCTAGCCACGAAATTTGTGCTTTAGTTGGCAAAAATCCAAAACTAAAGTCTAGGCAGTAAATAAAGTTGGTCAATTTTTTCCACACCTTCTTGCTAACCCCCCTATGACTTGAAGCATGCTCCTCAACTAGCAGCCTCTACCCTCCTATCAAACAGGCGCCTGAGTATTATGGTTGAGTTATTGTGGGGAAAATTGCAACAAGAGAATAAAATAACAAAGGCACAAATCCTCCAAGTGTCCTTATGGTAATATTTCCATATTATTGGATTGCATGGATAACCAATCACTGCAATCACCAAGTGTTATAGAGGAGATTACTACTTACAAGGTTCACTTGTATGAGGAGTATTGGGTACCACCGATCATGCACTCCATATTAAAAATCCATGAGGACAAAATCTTACAAAGCTTACAAATTTCTTTGAGCCAAGAAATTTGAAAATATATCTCTAAAAAATAGAAAAATCATAGTCTTATTGGAACCATTTCGAAAAGATCTTTCCAACGAGTATATGCAAGCCTATACTTGCAACAATATCAAACCTCAAAAACTAAGAGAAACAATGAGTTCTCTAGGAGAAAAATAAAAGGGAACAAGATCCTTTACGAAGGAAATATTTGAAGTATATTCTACAAAAGGCTTGATAATAAAAATTATATAGGATGCTTGCCCAATCAACGCCTGAAAGTCAATGGGTGAGAATAAAAATAATATGGTCAACAGATCAAAGTCGATAGGGTAGCAAAAAGGTGCCACATGGCACATCAAAATTTTATGATCGATGGTGCATGAAGGTCAAAGTCCCCGTTAGGGCTTCCAATGGCAGTCTAGTGGGACTAGTGATAAACATTATGAAGGTATTTTCTTTTAAATTGTCAAACCATGCAGAGCATATTGCATGTGGTACTAAATGGTAGATGAGAACTCAACCACCACTTCCGCTATTTTATTTCTTGTCAAGATCATGAATACATCACATGTCAAACACTAGCATCAAAAGGATACGAAACATGTCGACCTTGCATTGTTGGAATAATTTAATAAGGTTTTTCTAGAAATTATTTATTTATCGTCCACCTATCGAAAAACCCAACCAAATTTCCGAAAAGTACAAACTACCAAAAATTGTATAAAAAAATAGGAGTGTGTGTTGAAAATTGATAGGTCTACCAAAAAATGGGAAACCTACTAGAATTTGGAAACATTCACTAAAAACTTCAAAATCGTTGCTGGAAAACATTGATTAATGGCTAGTTATTGTTGAAAACCTAGGAAACGTGTTGAAAACATGAAATTATCATCAAAATTGGCCACTAGGACTTTTAGACCTTCCAAAATCACAAAAATTTATCAAAACATCATTGGAATCGTAAATTATTTCTAAAAATTTGATTTCCTCATTAGGAGAATCAATTTTTTGTCAAAAAACTTAGGAAATGATGGATTTTTTATTTTCATGTTGTCATAGGTTTTTCGTAGCTCAGATCACTTTCGCATTCCCATCATGGTGAATGCACGTCAAATTAACACAAATATGCTTCACTTATTATGTAAGCAGACTGATCTCTACAATCGCATCAAATAAAAATTGTATTCCATCAACATTGGTGGCATTGGCAGATCTAAATATCCACTTGCAATCTACAAGGATGTACACAAGGAGAAGAGGTACATCTACTAGATCCCAATGATGAAAGAAGCATCACTACAATAATTAACAGTGATAACATCCTCACAGGTAATAGAAAGAGGCTATGAAATGAAAACAATTGTATGTTTTGGTCGACACATAGTCTATATAGAGCATCACCATGGCAATGCTGGACAAGGGGCCATGTGGATTCATCCATTAGGTTCAAGGTATGGATCGATGCCTAGAGGGGGTAACATGTTGGTATCATTATAGTCCAATGCAATCAATGCCTCCTCTATGACCCGAGGTGCCCATGTTCTACCATCATCCTATCGAAAGATATCACAATGTTGTTCAACATAAACTCGATCTCGATTTCACCTAAGAAAGGATCGTTATCCTCTCCTCCCAATGACATCTAAATTTTATCAATTTTCCCATACAATAAGTAACAATAGAGTGTCACTAGGGCTTTCAAGGTCATTTATCTATTTGTAATGGTGGCCATCGATGATGGAGACTACGTGCATAGTATGGAAGTGCATAAAGGGGCTCCATCCCATGAAAGATATCCAATAGGATGGATAACACCATGGTATTAATGATCATGAGGGTAAGCATCCTACCTATCAAGTGTATCTCCTTTGACTATGTTGTAAGTAAAGATAGAACCCATCGATTGTAAAAGCTATATCATATGGACTGCATGCACATCGAAGATTAGCATAGATTGGATCAGAGAGTTGGGTGGTACCAAGGTGTCACCCACCCATCCACCATATAACACTTTCCACATAGATGTAATGTAAATTTCATCTTAAGATCCATGACCCATGGATGAATTGTAGCGATCAATTCCCAAATCCTCAAAGCATTTGTGGAAAACACCACTAAACAAAAGAATCTAAACAAAATTATGAAATGGAAATTGGGGAGGGGGGATTTCCATTAGGTAAATTCCCATCGTAGATAGGAACTTCTTGCTCTGATACTAAATTATGTGGAATCACATTGAATTGTGTTCATATTATTCATGAGTTCTTAAATAACATAAATTACATAACAAAATCCAATAGTTAGCTAACTTGATATAACAAATTTACTAACAACTTAACAACTAAATCTAACGTAAGCTTAATGTGAAGTCTCACATGAATAATAATATACCTTATATTTGGATGTCCTCATTAGTACGACTCCATCACCACAATCATCCACTAAACCATCTCCACCTCCTTCATCTCCACCACCATCATTGGTTTCTTTTGATATCCCTTATTCTTCATCGGATCCTCCAAGCAAGAAGATATCAAAGGTGCCAATCAATGAAGTACCATAATCTATTTTCACCATTTTTACAGTAGATATTCCAACTCTTATGGATAAGGAATAATTACATGTTGCTATGGATGAGCCATCTCAAGCCACACCCCCATCAGCCTCATCCATCCCATCGCAAGTCATGATTCGTTTGACTAATCCTAGACTCATTGAGTATCTCATGTAAAATGTCACATTCAACCCACTCATCAAGTTAGTGCAAGACATGGGTAGGCCTCACTTATCGTCACTACCCATTAGTACCATTGTGCCATTGGGGGTTCCCCCAAACAAAACAAACTTTGTCTATGGGGGTTTTTATGATTCTATAAGTTTATCCCCTATGGTGGATGATGATAATGATCCATTTTCAAGGAATGTTGGTTATCTATCAAACCCATATTTTTACATATAATACTTTTACCACTGCCATTGGTGAAAAAATGGTTTTGGTCGATATAAACAAGGTCTTCGGATACCTTACCAACCACAGTATCAACTACCTACATATAGGTTCAACTTAGGGTATTCCATGTGTATAATGAATGATATTCTTGTAGACTCACTCTAATGCCTTACCATAGGCTTTGAATATGAGATTGATGAGAATGATTGTGTTGATCAAGACTAAATTCATCTACTGGGAGATCATCTTCCAATAACAATGGTTTCTATTGAGCTCTCTGACTCTTCTAGTGAGGCATCTAAATAAGACAAGGATGAGATAATTTTAGCGTATCTCAATCCTAGCCACATTTAGTGGATTAGCGATCAGGTCCACATGGACCCTCTTTCATCCTCTAATTGAGAACATACGAGTGGTTGGATCTTTGATGATGAGCTTGAAGAAGAATAAGAGACCAATGAGCAAGAGGATTCTGGCCCAGCCAATAACCCTAAGAATTATTAGGTCGAAGAGTATGGTGAATTCATTCAAGATCATGATGACATATCCATTAATTCATATTACCATGAATCTGATGCAATGTATATTACTTCAGATAGCTCGAAGGATGAATAAGTTGCTATTGTACCTCTCAATGATCTTGATAAATTTTACCTTTGTTTGTTCCCTTGGAGAATGCCCATTTTATTATAGCTTCTTCCACTTGAGGATATAGTCGCTGCTCTTCCACCTAGGTCTCATCCAGTAATTCTAGCTCTACCTCAGCCACCTTCAATGCATTTAAGTCCACCCATCTTCGATAGGATCTTCCCACCCATGAATGAAAACCATCTACCATCCATCAATATGGTTTCCATTGACCTGACCACACCACTCCATAATCCTAGTGATCCTTCAAAACCTTTGCATCTCAACCATGAGGCCATTGATTTTGATTGTGCCATGTTTCCACCATCACCCTTAGAGTTATTCCCCTGTGAAGAAATGTTACAACCATTTTATTTCTCCCAAGGGTCATCTAGAGATGTTTGTCAAGCTAATATCAAACCTAATGATATGATTGATTATTTAAATCTAGCTAATGATATCCATTTGATGCCTACATCTCATCAACTCGAGGAGGAATCCCACATGTCAGTTGAAGACACAATTGACATGAATATTGGCACTGACCTTGAAGTTCCTCATAATGTCAAGTTGGGACATAATTTTTTCCCACAGGAACAAGCCAATATTACAAATATTATAATAGAGAAGTATATAGCCTTTGCTTGGACCTACAAAGACATGCTGGATCTTGAATCGAATTTGGTCATGCCCAACCTCACACTCGATCCAAAAATCAAATTGATCACGCAAAAGCTTTGCAAGATGCATCCAATAATAGCATTAATGGTTAAATATGAATTACAAAAATTATTGGATGCACAGTTCATTCAATCTATTGATTATCCTAAATGGATTTCCAAAATGGTACTCGTAGGAAAACTTTATGGAAGGATTCACATATGCACAAATTTTTACAATCTTACTCCTAAGGATCAATTTCCCCTACTGAACATTGATGCTCTAGTTGACACGATTGTAGGTTATGAAATGTTATCACTCATGGATGGTTTCTTAGGCTACAATTAAATCTGGGTCAATCCCGAAGATTAGTCCAAGACAATATTTACCATGCCTTGGGGGACTTTTTGTTATGAAGTCATACCATTTGTCCTTAAAAATGCTGGTGCAACATATCAGTGGATCATGACATACATATTTCATGATTACATGCATAAAATTGTTATAAATAGAGTTTATTCCATCATTTGGGTTATGTAAATGTATCTTCCAAGGTACATACTTAGAACATTAGATTACTTTAGGGGGAAGTTATCTAGTTACTTCATGCAATGTAATAAATGCACAAGTGTCAATGTGCAAGTTGTATATGTACAAGTTATCCCTTGCATAACTAGGTAGAGTGTTGGCCAAGGAACCTATATTCCTATATAAGAAAGACCTCATTGTTAGATACATAGAGAGTTAGGGGACATAGTTAGATATTGTAGCTTAGATCATAGTACATTTCTATGTAAATCACCATCCATTGGTGATGGGTGCAATGTAGTTTAGTAGCTTCATTACTGGAGTGTTTATTTCCTCCATAGCTACATTGTATTCTTTTATGTCATTTCTATTTATAATATATTTCAGTCATCTAGCAGATTTACTTTCTTTAATATTATTATGCATATTGTAACTGCTATCTCCCAGTGCTTGTTACATCAAAAGCTAATAGTGGTATCAAAGCCATGATAGATCTAGCCATAGTAGGTCAATAGGAAAACCACCATTGTTATTGAGCCTAAGTTTTTTGACAACCTGATGCACTGCTGGACCAGTCATTGTCAAAAACTCTTAGAAGAGTCTAGATGGTATAATTAGGGAGAGTCACAAAGTTAGGACTGAAAGAAATATAAGCTCCAAAAATATTGAGATTACATTTGACTGGATTCTTTCCACAGAGTTGTAGGAAAAACTCGTGAAGACTAGGACTCAACATTCAATCCACTAGATTGAAAAATCATCTAGTGAAGATTATCCAGGATATCTAGAATTTTTTAACTATTGCCTAAAGTTTCTTTTTTTGCAAAAAATTAATTCTCAAAGGATTGGGACTCCTACAATAGAAAGCTAGGAGACTCCAACTTCATTGCCCGAAGGTCGACGTGTCTTTATAGTGCAGAGATTAGTTCCTTGTGTAAGAGAAGAATACTGTGGAAGAAGAATTCTAGTGAAGAGTCATGGTAAAGTCAGAAGACTGAATATATCCATTGTTGTATTGAAGAACTTCACAGTTGTAGAACATACCATAGAAGACTTGATATAAAAAGGCCATAGAAGCCTTGAATAAAAGGCCATAGAAGCCTTGAAGAAGAAACCACAAAAGTCTTGATATTGGAAAGGCCACATAAGCCTTGATATTGAAAAAGATAATAGAAACCTTAATACTAAAAATGCCATAGAAGCCTTGGTACTAAAAAATGCCATAGAAGCCTTGATACTGAGAAAGGTCACAAAATCCTTGATCTTGAAGAAGAATTCGAAGAGAATGTTGGAAATATTGAGTTGTCATTGATGTCAAAGGGTGCATGGTATTCAAGGTAGAAATATTATTTAAGGATGAGAAGTTTACAAGGTTGGATTCAAGGAAAGGTATATCTCAAATTAAAGGATTATAATATTTAAATATCATATTTAAATATTATAAAGAGAAGGTTTAAAGGCTTGGGACAAAAAGACTTAATTAAAATCTTGAGATAAAAATATTTAAAAAGGACAAAGGTTGGGACATAAGTTTGAAATATTTAAATCAAGGATTTAAATATTTAAGGTTTTAAAAGATAATGTTATAATTTAATATTATAACCCAAAGTTTTAAAAAGGAATTGGTACCAACGTTCATGGAGGTATTGTCGATGTGACAAAATAAAAATCATTGGAAGCATATATATATGGTGTCAATTTGCCTTGAAAATTAGATCAGCCACATGATGAATATTGATGATATCCTTCTCGTGGAAGTGAATGGCAGAAAAAGGGAACAATAAGAGTTTTGATGATTATGAAGATAGGGACAAAACTTTCGTGAGGGCTTTTTGATTTCACCTACAAGGGTAGCCCAGCTGATTGCTAGGCTTGCGTGAGCACTATTGTGGAAGAGGTTGTAGGGTAAAAATCCTTTGAAAACGGTTTTGTTGTGTATGTTAAGTTTTAATGAGGGTAAGGAAAGAATAAAATATATGCGCATTGATTTCATTCTAGCTGTTGGGGTAGCCCAACCAGTTGTGTGGCTTGTGTGAGTGTTGTTGTGAAGAATATTGTAGGGTTGAAACCCTTGGATGTCATTTTGTTGTATGTGCTGAGTTTGGAATGCACGTTGAAGACATAGTTAAAATTATTGGGCATCCCTTTTGTTATACCTACTGCTGTAGCACAGTCGATCATAAGCACTTGTGAAAGCACTACATCTTGAGAGGTCATAGTTTTGATTCACGATAGCGGTGCATAAGGTATTAAATTTTTAAATTTAATTAAATTGAATTTTATTAGGAGTTATAAGGTGTATTATATTTATTTCAAAATTATATTTTGCATAGTATGAAGAACACAAGCTTATACTAAGAGGGGGGTGAACAGTATAAGACCTATTTTTACTTTTTCTTTTATACTTCAAAATAGTAAAGCAATATACCCAAAGCAATATCAAAGCAATGCACAATATCATCCACAAAGTGACACCAATTTTAATGTGGTTCACCCAGAATGGTTGGGCTACGTCCACAAAACTTTTCTCTAAAAGTTATCTCAAAGTTATTTGGGAATCCTTCCCAATTACAATGTTTATGAGCCTCGGCCCAAAGGAGATACCTTCCCCCAATCAGAATTTATGAGCCTCTGCTCAAAGGAGATACCTTCCCCCAATAAGAATTTATGAGCCTCTGCTCAAAGGAGATACCTTCCCCTCTACTCTAGAAATGATCCCTTAGAAGATCAACTGCCTCTACCTCTTGCCATCATGTGGAAATCCTTTCCACCGAAGACCTCCTGTCCTCAATGCTTAGCCTAAGAGACCTTCGCCTTCTATGATCACGTCCACAGTAGCTCAGCAACCTGTACCAAACATAATCAGTTGGTCTAGTACACGTCTTCCTCTGTCTGTCATATCTGTCCAACTCTTGAATAAATCAATCCTCTGCATACAAGCCTTCTCAAAGAATTTCCAAATCTATCCTCAGGTTCTTCTCATAGAACCAATGCACTTCTGTCCTCAAGTTCTCTGATAGAACTATCAAACTCAGCTCACAAGTCCTCTGCTAGGACCTGTCCAAATTTGCTCACAAGTCCCCATCGGAACCTATCCAAAACTGCTCACAATTCCCCATCGAACCTGTCCAAAACTTCTCACAAGTCCCCACTGGAACCTGTCCAAAAACTACTCACAAGTCCCCACTAGAACCTGTCCAAAAATTGCTCACAAGTCCCCACTAGAACCTGTCCAAAAACTATTCACAAGTCCCCACTAGAACCTGTCCAAAAACTCAGCAAGCTCACCAAGAAAAACTTTCTTAGTAGGAAATCACAAAGTGAATTGTTAGAGACCCAATGTGATTTTTCAAACTCATAGAAGCATAAAGAGAATTGTTAGAGACTCAATATGTTCTATACTCAAATCCCAATCTCAAAACTCAACTCAAATCAACTTAGCTCAATCTCAATCTCAAATCTGAAAACTCAACTCAATATCTGAAATGGATAGGATAAAATGTTTTCTTTCAAGAACATGAAACCCCAAAAATTGCCAACTATGCAAAGAATCACATAACAATGATACTCATGTTCTTTTCACCATCAATTAGCGATTCAACAACAATGCTCAACAAACAAGGTTCAATCAACACCATTCAACTCAAAACACAACCTTGAAGCATTTCACAATCAACATTAGAAAAGGAAACAAGTAGAACTCCTTTTCTCTCCAATATTGTTTGAACAAAAAGCATCCACCAACTCAAATCTCAATAGCACAAAACAACTTTTCAAATCATCAACAAAGAAGTAAGCCCAATACTTTAACCAAGTAAATAATAGCTTGATTATAACCAATTTAATGAAAGCTAATGTCAATCTCAAAGCTGCCCACTTAGGGTTTCACAACTTCACACAAGAAGCAATTCTAACCTTAAAACATCATGCTTTCATTTCCATAATCAACCAAAAGCACTCTCAACATTACAAGAAATATTTATCCCTTATACACCTTATTTCTCCCTTATAGTCTTATCAACAATAAACTTTAACACTCATAAGAATGCAATAAGATAATGCAAACAACACCTTCAAAAGAATATTTTATCAAGATAAAGCAAGCATCAAACTCCTTATAACTCCTAAGCTATTTTTCTCTCTAATAAACTTCCTCCATCCGCAAAATACACTAGCAAAAATTAATTTCAAAAATACCTTGGCCAACACCAAAAATTGCGCTATGGAGAAATTGCTCACAAACTCTAATACCACCCACTGCCTCCACTTCAACGAAGAAAAACCCTTTCATGTTATTCGAATGCGAAACCTCCTGTTCGGGTAGCGCACCAACAGCCTAGCCGCTACTGGTTCGCCAAAGGCGTCCGATGAAGTTTGAACCTCACTATGTTTCCCTTGTACCTTCTGCACCAGGGCTAAAGTAAAAAATAGACCTCCCTATTTTTTGACACGAACGACGACCATGAAATCTTACGATGGATACAAAAAATGAATGGCGGATATCCGAAATCCTAGTGAGGAAGAAAAACGAACATCAGATCGTGAATGCACAACGAGCAATACTTTTTGAAAATGTGGATGGGATAAACTTTGATCTTCATCGTGGGAGATTTATATGCATATTTCCCATAAACTCTTGATGTCAACGAGGAGTTTAACACGTCGACGGAGGAGTTTAACACGTCGATGGAGGTCTTGGCTAGTGCCCACAAACTTAGAACATAGTGCCATCAAAGTTAAGACATTTGCGCCATGGGTTAGGAGAACCCAATGCAAACAAATATTTATTTAAAAATAATTAAAAGGAACCTTAACAAGGTTTTTAATTATTTAAATAAATACTTCCTCCTGGACCCAAATGCATTAAACTAATGCATCCACCTGTAATCTTTAAACTTGCCAACTTGGGGTTTACAAAAGACCTTTGAAATTGTCATGCCGTAACCTTCATCAAAACAAGTTGTTTGACATCAAATCAAATTCCTTCAAGAGCTTTTTGACATCAATGACAACTTATACACTTGAGCAAAGGCAATGTACCCAAAGTACCCAAAATTGCCAAAAATATCCTCCTTTGTCATTGATGGGAAACCTTTACTGAAAACACTTCTCAAGAGCCAAAACTGAAACCAACTGTGCTAAAAACTGACCAACTGTGCCCACAACTGAGAATATTCCTTTAAAGTTTTGCTCCCCCTGACTTGAAATTCTCCTCTTCACTTTGAAGATCTCCACCTTACTCATATCTATCCCCCTTTGTCATCAATGGCAAAAGGGTCACCTTTGGGGCTCGGGACTAAGAATGAGCCTCTTAGCTTAGTCCCTCGCCCACCTCTTGATGAGGTGATTAATTCTGGGGTGGGAGTAAAACTCCCATTAGGCACTGATCATCATCAGCGTTTATAACTTCCTTTCCAAGCCTTCTCTTGAACTCTTTGTCCATATTCTTGTTCTTGTCACTATTCTTGTTCTTGTTCTCATCCTTGTTCTTGTCCATGCCTTAATCCTTGGACCTGATCATGCCACTGTTCTCGTTCCTGTATTCTGGAATTTCAGCTCTACACTGTCTCGATTATGTGACCTTCATTGTTGCACTTGAAACACTTGACGATGTTGTTTCTCTGAGGTAAACCTGATCTTTGAATCCACCTATTCTGACCAAACCTATTCTAACCAAACCTGTTCTGGCCAAACCTGTTCTGACCAAACTTGTTTTGACCAAACCTGTTCTGGCCAAACCTATTCTGACCAAACCTGTTCTGACCAAACCTGTTCTGACCAAACCTATTTTGATCAAACCTATTCTTGTTATTTACCTTGCAATAGACTGCCTTGTGCCCAAACTGTTTACAAGAGTAGCAATACCCTTGAAAGTAACTAACACTTCTAAAACTATCATTTACCTCCTTCACTTGATCCATGCAATGTGAAGCCATGTGACCAAACCTGTGACAAGCAAAACATTTGCCTTGAAACTTTCCTTTATTTGACCTCTTAGGTTCTGAAAACTTCTTCTTCTCATTTTGAATTTTGTTTTCTATTTTTGTGCATCTATCATTCAAGGACTCCTTTTCTGAAGTACTTTCCTCATCAGAACTCTCTTCCTTTTGGAGTCTCTTACTAGACTCTCCAACTTGTTCCTTGTGTGACTTAACAAAACCAAGGCCTATTTTAATTATTGTATTTCTTTGACCTTTGATGAGTGACTTAACCTTTTCGGAGCTACCTTGGAACCTGTAAAGCTTATCCTTGTACTCTTTAGTTTCCTCTTTCAAAGAAGCCATTTTCTGTTCTAACTCACTATACTCAAGAACCTTAGACTCTAACTCATCCTTGAGTTCTTGTGTCTTAGCTATAGAGAAGTCAAGACTTTCTATAAGATCATCTCTCTCCATACAACATTCATCTAACTTATCCTTGAGTCTAGCATTCTTATTTCTTTCCTTTTTCAAAGCACTAAGAGCACTAATAAGTTCACCTTCAAGATCTACTTCACCTTCCTCTATATCTTCCTCTATTTGTTTGCTTTTTGAATCATCAAAGCCTTTTTTAGATTTCTTATCACTAGAGGTGCTACCCTTTTCAAAAACCATACATGCATCTTCCTTATAGTTTTCTGAAGCATCCTCATACATACTAGAAACCAAATCATTATTTGTGCAATCATCCTTAAGGTGACCAAATTTTCCACATCTAAGACATTTCATGATAATGAATCTATGTTTCGGTTCTTCCTCTTTTTTTGATATGAACAACATCTCATTTTCATCATCACTTGAAGAACTTTCACTATCACTACTAGAACACTTACTTGCTTTGTCTAGGTAGAAAATCTTCTTGTGCTTGTGAGAATACCTTTTTCCTTGATTGCTGTGCTCATCTTTGTTTTTCCTGTGATGCTTGTGCTTTTCAGAATCCTTGCTCTTAGAATCCTGTTTATCTTCACCACTTTCATTCTTGGGAACAATACAGTCAGTAGCATAATGACCAAACTTTCCACAATTGAAACATATTATATTTTTCATACTTTTGTGCTTTCTAGAGAACTTGCCTTTCTTGCTATAATTTGCCTCTTCATCACTAGAAGACTCATCACTAGAAGACTCATCACTATCTTGAAGCTGTTTACCCTTGGATTTCTTGGTAGCCTTGAAAGCTACCTCTTTCTTGACATCAACCTTCACTTGAGTTCTCAACTCAAATGCTGCAAGTATACTATGGAGCTCATCCTTCTTCAACTTAACCAAATCTTTAGCTTCCTCAATAGCAGAAATATTTTCACTAAATCTATTAGGAAGAGATCTTAAAATCTTATCACAAACATCATTTTCAGCAAGCTCAAGACCTAAGTCTTTCATGGAGTTAACAACCTCATCCATACGAAGCATGTAGTCACTAATATTTTCATCATCATTCATCTTGAGTTGTTCAAACATACCTTTGAAGTGTCTCAACTTGGCCTTTTTGACATTTGTATCACCTATATGAACCACCTTCAATTGATTCCACATTTCACTAGCTGTCTTGCAGTGAATCACTTTGGTGAGATTTGCTTTCTGTAAGCCTTTCAGGATTGCATTCATTGCTTTTGAATTGTTGTGATGTAGGAGCATTTCTTCTTTAGTATTAGGACCATGTTCAGGAATAGTGTACTCATCTTCAATCACTTCCCAAACCTCATTCCCAAGTGCCATTAGATGAACCTTCATCCTTGCACTCCAAAGACCAAAATCTGACCCATAAAGAATAGGTGTTGCATTACCACTTGAATGATCCATTGTGTTCTTTGCTAGCTTTTTCTTCAAGCTTTTAAAATTTCTGAAGGAACTTGCTCTGATACCAATTGAAGAACACAAGCTTATACTGAGAGGGGGGGTGAACAGTATAAGACCTATTTTTACTTTTCCTTTATACTTCAAAATAGTAAAGTAATATACCCAAAGCAATATCAAAGCAATGCACAATATCATCCATAAAGTGACACCAATTTTAACATGGTTCACCCAGAATGGCTGGGCTACATCCACAAAACTTTTCTCTAAAAGTTATCTCAAAGTTCTTTGGTAATCCTTCCCAATTACAATGTTTATGAGCCTCGGCCCAAAGGAGATACCTTCCCCCAATCAGAATTTATGAGCCTCTGCTCAAAGGAGATACCTTTCCCCAATCAAAATTTATGAGCCTCTGCTCAAAGGAGATACCTTCCCCTCTGCTCTGGAAATGATCCCTCAAAAGATCAACTACCTCTACCTCTTACCAACACGTGGAACTCCTTTCCACCTAAGACCTCTTGTCCTCAATGCTTAGCCTAAGAGACCTCTGCCTTCTATGATCACATCCACAGCAGCTCAGCAACCTGTACCAAACACAGTCAGTCGGTTTAGTATAATTCTTCCTTTGTCTGTTAGATCTGTCCAACTATTGAACAAATCAATCCTCTACATACAAGCCTTCTCAAAGACTTGCCAAATCTATCCTCAGGTTCTTCTCATAGAACCAGTGCACCTCTGTCCTCAAGTTCTTTGATAGAACTATCAAACTCAGCTCACAAGTCCTTTGCTAGGACCTGTCCAAATCTGCTCACAAGTCCCCACCGAAACCTATCCAAAACTACTCACAAGTCCACATCGGAACCTGTCCAAAACTGCTCACAAGTCCCCACTAGAAGCTATCCAAAAATTGCTCACAAGTCCCCACCAGAACCTATCCGAGAATTGCTCACAAGTCCTCACTAGAACCTGTCCAAAAACTGCTCACAAGTCCCCACTAGAACCTGTCCAAAAACTATTCACAAGTCCCCACTAGAACCTGTCCAAAAACTCAGCAAGCTCACCAAGAAAAACTTTCTTAGTAGAAAATCACAAAGTGAATTGTTAGAGACCCAATATGATTTTTCAAACTCATAGAAGCATAAAGAGAATTGTTAGAGACTAAATATGTTCTATACTCAAATCCCAATCTCAAAAATCAACTCAAATCAACTCAGATCGATCTCAATCTCAAATCTAAAAACTCAACTCAATATCTGAAATGGATAGGATAGAATGTTTTCTTTCAAGAACATGAAACCCCAACAATTGCCAACTATGCAAAGAATCACATAACAATGATACTCATGTTCTTTTTACCATCAATTAGGGATTCAACAACAATGCTTAACAAACAAGGTTCAATCAACACCATTCAACTCAAAACACAACCTTGAAGCATTTCACAATCAACATTAGAAAAGGAAACAAGTAGAACTCCTTTTCTCTCCAATATTGTTTGAACAAAAAGCATCCACCAACTCAAATCTCAATAGCACAAAACAACTTTTCAAATCATCAACAAAGAAGTAAGCCCAATACTTTAACCAAGTAAATAATAGCTTGATTATAACCAATTTAATGAAAGCTAATGTCAATCTCAAAGCTGCCCACTTAGGGTTTCACAACTTCACACAAGAAGCAATTCTAACCTTAAAACATCATGCTTTCATTTCCATAATCAACCAAAAGCACTCTCAACATTACAAGAAATATTTATCCCTTATACACCTTATTTCTCCCTTATAGTCTTATCAACAATAAAATTTAACTCTCATAAGAATGCAATAAGATAATGCAAACAACACCTTCAAAAGAATATTTTATCAAGATAAAGCAAGCATCAAACTTCCTATAACTCCTAAGCTATTTTTCTCTCTAATAAACTTCCTCCATCTGCAAAATACACTAGCAAAAATTAATTTCAAAAATACCTTGGCAAACACCAAAAATTGAGCTATGGAGAAATTGCTCATGAACTCTAATACCTCCCGCTGTGTCCACTTCAACGAAGAAAAACCCTTTCATGTTATTCGAATGTGGAACCTCTCGTTCGGGTAGCGCGCCAACAGCCTAGCCGCTACCGGTGCACCAAAGGCGTCCGGTGAAGTTTGAACCTCACTCTGTTTCCCTTGTACCTTCTACGCCAGGGCTAAAGTAAACAACAAACCTCCCTGTCTTCTGAAACGAACGACGATGATGAAATCTTACAGTGGATACAGAAAATGAATGACGGATATCCGAAATCATAGTGAGGAAGAAAAATGAACATCAGATCGCGAATGCACAGCGAGCAATACTTTTCGAAAATGTGGATGGGATAAAATTTGATCTTCATCGTGGGAGATTTATATGCATATTTACCATAAAATATTGACATCAATGAGGAGTTTAACACGTTGACAAAGGAGTTTAACATGTTGGCGGAGGTCTTGGATAGCGCCCACAAACTTAGAACATAGCGCCATCAAAGTTAAGACATTTGCGCCATGGGTTAGGAGAACCCAATGCAAACAAATATTTATTTAAAAATAATTAAAAGGAACCTTAACAAGGTTTTTAATTATTTAAATAAATACTTCCTCCTGGACCCAAATGCATTAAACTAATGCATCCACCCGTAATATTTAAACCTGCCAACTTGGGGTTTACAAAAGACCTTTGAAACTGTCATGCCGTAACCTTCATCAAAACAAGTTGTTTGACATCAAATCAAATTCCTTCAAGAGCTTTTTGACATCAATGACAACTTATACACTTGAGCAAAGGCAATGTACCCAAAGTACCCAAAATTGCCAACATAGTATGTGAGAGAGTTATTTTTGCATGTTAAAAAGGAGGAGTTATAAGGTGTATTAGATTTATTTGAAAATTGTATTTTTGTATAGAGTGTGAGGGAGTTATTTTTGCATATTAAAAGGAGCTATAAGGTGCATTATGTTTATTTGAAAATTATTTTTGCACATTGTGTGAAGAATTTATAAGGTTGATTGTTATTTAGAAAAGGAGATATAAGGTGTATTGTGGTGAAATTTATTTGTACTTTTGCATGTTAGAGAAAGGAGATATAAGGTGTAATTTGTGATTGATTTTAAATTGTATTTTGCATATTAAAAAGGGTTCATAAGTGGATGATTTAATATCTGTGCAAGAAAGAGAATATTACTAACCAAATTTTTGAAGGAACAAAAGGAAACTATTTTTGTTAAAGATAGGTTTGGGGAAGCTCATCATCATTGTGGCAGATTTAGAGGTATGGTGATTCAATTCCTTTCTCAAGGAGGTTTTGTTTGAAGGAAATATTTTTGTTGTCATATGATTGGAGGTATAAGGATTGATTTTATGTGCATTGATTGTTGGGAATAAAAGTGCAAGTGTTTGAGAGCAAAGTTGTGCATTGTTCTTGAGTAGTCTTGGGAATAAAAGTGCAAGTGTTTGAGAGTAAAGTTGTGCATTGTTCTTGAGTAGAATTGGGAATGAATGTGCAAGTGTAATAGATCAGTTTTGTGAAGCAAATTTATGCATTGGTTTTGAGTGATATTGGAAATGAAAGTGCAAGAGTTATAGATCAATTTTGTGAAGTAAATTTGTGCATTGGTTTTGAGTGATATTGGAAATGAAAGTGCAAGAGTTATAGATCAATTTTGTGAAGCAAATTTGTGCATTGGATTTGATTGATTTTGGGAGTACATAAGAAGGTCAATCATCAAGTGCTAGACTAAAGCTATCCTTTTGAATGCAATAAATATGAGACATGTGAAAGCGATAAACTTAATGAATGTAAAGAACATATTGGGTATTTGTTAATGCATATCATTTTCTATATGTTCTTGAAGATAAAAGAACTCTGGGTAGAATATGTTTGAATTGCTTTAGTTGAGAAAAGCACATTGAAAGATATGAGCATTGTTTATATGCAAGATTTGGAAAAGATATGAGCATTATTTGTATGCAAGATTTGGAAAAGATATGAGCATTGTTTGTATGCAAGATTTGGAAAAGATATGAGCATTGTTTGTATGCAATATTTGGGAAATATATGAGCATTATTTGTATGCAATATTTGGGAAAGATATGAGCATTGTTTGTATGAGTGGATGAGCAGTTGTTGTGAGCATATTTGAGCAAATTTATGAGCAAGTTTGAGCAGAGTTATGAGCAGGTTTGAGCAGAGTTATGAGTAATTATGAGTAGTGGTTGTGAGCATATTTGAGCAGAGTTATGAGAAAGTTTGAGCAGATTTATGAGCAGGTTTGAGCAGAGTTGTGAGCAGTTTTGATCAAAGTTATGAGTATGTTTGAGTAGTGTTTATGAATAGTATTGATAAGGCTTTGGAGCCAACTAGAGTAGAGGGGATTGGTGTCTCCTGTGGATATATGTCCACAAACTAGAACAGAGGGTATTGGTGTCTCCTATGGATAGAGGTTCATGAACTAGAATAGAGGGGATTGGTGTCTCCTGTGGATAGAGGTCCATGAACCAAAATAGAGGGGATTGTTATCTCCTATGGATAGAGGTCCATGAACTAGAGTAGAGGGGATTGGTGTCTCCTGTGGATTGGAGTCCACAAACATTATAATAGGGAATTGGTTCTCAAGAAATTTATTGAGAAAATAGATAAGAAATATTTTCTCTGTGGATGTAGCCCACATTGGGTTAACCAAGTTAAATTTGTGTCTCTTATGTGTGTGGTGATTTGTGCATTGTTTCATTATTGCAATTGATAATATTGGATGATATTTCTTTGGAAAGAAAAGTAAAAATTTTAAATTATAATGTTCACCCCCCTCTCAGTATAAGCTTGTGTTCTTCAGAGAATATTTGATTTAAAAGCAGACTAAATATTTCATTACTAATACTTTATTGCAAGAAAATAAGATTGAGTGAGTTGGGAAACTTCCTACAAGACAGTTAGGAAGAGTATATTCTTTAGAATCAATTCTAAACCTGAAGCAAACGAAGAGATCAGGCAAATATCTCGATGAAGAACTTCTATTTCTGGAAGAAGAAGAATGAATAGGTGAGTCCTAATCAAATATAGAAGTAGTATAATTAGATATCTAGAAGAATATATCACCACCAAAACTTATAGGAGAAGAAGTTTGAAGAGAGGGTCTCAAGGAAGACCATCAAAAGTTGCAAGATCGAAGACCTAGGAGAGGTATAAAAAAGAATCCAAAAATAGGCATGTAGAGCCTTATTGAAGATCATAAAAAGAGTTATTAGGAGAAATCATTGGAGAAATCCACTACCAAGGAGAAGCCCCTGATAGTGAAGGACTTGGGACAATTATCGTCATCTAAAAACAAGCCCAAAAAAAGAAGAATTTGGTAAGGAGTGCAAAATTCTTGAAGGAGAATTTTGCAAGGAGCACAAAATCCATGAAGAAGAATTCGGCAAGGAGTGCCAAATCCTAGAAGAAGATCCTTCTTGAAGTAAGAATTCAACAAGAAAACTTGAAGAAAAAAGAAGCTCACCAAATCTTGGATATTTGAAGACTACCTTTCATAGCAAGAAGGCACCACTTCAAACACAAAGAATTCTCCAAATATATAGCATAAGGATGAGAACACAAGAGGAGAACAAACCACCAAATCCTAGGCTCATGAAAGAAAGTTTAAGAGCATAATTTGGTGGAGTTGTTTAGGATAGTCTACAAAGAGATGCAAGATCCTACTCAAAGCAACAAATTGGTGATCTTAGACACCAAGATCTACTTCCTCTATAGAAGCAACAAAAGATCTACAAAAACTTTCAAAAGGTAAGCAACTTTTGGTGCAAGTAGATTCATTAATTGGATTACTTATTAGATTTGTTAGAGCACCTAAATTTGGATTAAAGTTGCAAGAAGAAAATTGGATTACAATATTCAAAAGTGCAAATGAAAAAAGGTTATTTTGAAGGTTCATTTGCACATTAATTATTAGTTGATTAGATTTTAGAATTACTTCTATCAACTACCTATCATATACTTTGGAAAAATAAAAAGAAGACTAAGTCATACAATATTAATTGTAGTGAAATTACAGAATAATTATTGAAGGTTCATTTCAAAATATTCTTGATTAGTTGCAATAAATTGATTAAGTGCATTGTATTGAGAGTTGATTGGAGTGATAAGATGAAATTGTTAGTGCATTAAAATAAAGTCTATTAGATTTATTTACACTATTCTATTTCTCTCAAAAGGATTATTGTTTATGTTCTAGAGAAGGGCACAAAATCAAAAATTATCAAAGTGTCTAAAGACACTATTAAAGCATAGAAATATGCAACATATTGTGGCAAAGTGAAGCCACAAACACATGTTATAATTCTCCAAAATTTGGATAAGAAAAAAACTAACCAAAACAAAAAATAGAAGCTTCAAATATTGAGACTTGGTGAGTCTCAAATTCAAAGCATTACAAGGTTAGATGCAAGAAAAGAGTGCAGAAAATTGCATCAACTAAAGAGCTTCTATCTACTATTATCTAAGATTGGATTTATTATCAAAGTGCCCAAGAAAAAAGGGAAAGGTGTCTAATCATAAAAGACAACCTCAAAACCCTTATATTAAAGAAAATAAATCTGCCACAAAACCAGAATTTCAGATCTGAAAAAAGAGTGCAAAAGAAGGTGCATTAAAGGAGTTTTATATACAATTTATGGTACATTTTATTGCACTACTCTAATATGGTTTTTAAAGCAAAAGAGCAGATTTGAAAGTGCCTCAAAAGGAACAATAACTATAGTGTAAATCATCTAAGAAAGATCGAACGTCAGTACTCTTCTTCCCAAGTAAAAGGAGGCACTCAAAGGGCCCATATTGGACGTTTGAACTTGTAAAATCAAAGCCCACACAAGGCTATCATCAAGCTACATTTATGTAGATAAAAAGTGTACACATATACAAATAGAAGGCATCAAAATCTACATAGGAATCAACATGTTGAAGGCATAGAAGACAAGGAGAAAAGGTGCTACATTCAAGGTCTTAAACTTGGAGAAGATCATCCACCAAAGGAAGAACCAAAATCACCATTCAAATCTCCATAGCACCTCATCAATCCACCTATAAGAGCAAATATTGCTTGTTGCCCAAGAAACATAGCAAAGCAAAGGAATGACATACGAAAGGATTTAACGAGTTATAATAATCTCCTTGGAAGGCGTTACAGGAGATGAATTCATGCAAAGAGCTTGAATGCCACTTGGCATAAACTTTCTAAGGCAATGTTTCATCTCTCAACACTAAAGAAACCTCACATAGGAGTTATAGGGAATATCAAGGAAGTGGTAACACTTGTTATCCTCCACAATATTCACACAAGTGCCCACACGAGTGCCCATACATTATAGAATGACCAAGAAGTATTGAACAAGGAATTGGTACATTAAAAAAAGGAGAGCTCATATGTAACAAGTGTGACACTTGTCACAAAGCTCAATATTATTCCTCCATAAAATGTGCCCAAAGTCCAAAGTTCAAAGGTACAACAAAGCACAATCAAAGCCATCCAAAGTGCAACATGGAATGAAGGAATAAGAAGCATTTACGACTCCTAGTCTTGAAGGTAAAACCTTCCTATTTTTGTAGCACCTACGTTCCAACATTGAAGACAAGGAATCCCAAAGCATCTCCATTGATTCTAGCACCAAAGGTGATCTTAATATTGCTATTATATACAACCAAAAAAAGCATTGAATAGTAAGGAGATTTGGCATCCAAAGGTAAGGTTTAATCCAATTTTATTATTGCTTTTATTTTTAGATATATAAGGGTTATAAGCTAAGGTTAAATCTTAGATTTAGAAAGAAAAAGCTATAAGGGATAACTTATCAAATTAAAATAATATTTACAATTTAATCTAGGAGAAATAAGGAATTCTACTTGGATTAAACTCTTTAATATTTTTAAAATATTATTAATTTTCTAATTTTCCAAATTTGGAAGCCATAAGGGTTACTACATCAAATGAATTTATTGGAAATTAGAAACACTTGAATAAAATCCTAAGGGTTACAAAATAGGTTTTTAAGCTTTGTTGGAAAATTATAATTTTCTTGTCTCAAATTTTCTGAAAAGGGACAAAAGAAATCCAACATTAAAACCTCTTCAAAATTGAAAAGTGCTTAGGTCAATAGGAGTAATAAGGTGTTAGAAATTTTGATTTTTGATATTTACAAAACTTGTAAAAAATCAATAAAAATTGAACTATACTTTACAAAACCACTATATTATATTACAAAAATCTCTAGAGAGACACAAGTAAGTCCACGAAATCTAAGAATTGATATTAGGGAAATTCAAATGGCATCAAATAAATTATTCCTAGAAGAATCTCAACTACTTAAGGGTCCAAATTATTTCTCTTGGAAAAATAAAGTGAAAGCAATCTTAGTATATGAAAAACTTTGGGATGTTGTCAAAGGGAAAACACAAAGACCTACCATAAGTGAAACTGAAATCCAAAAGTTTGAAGAAAATGATTTAAAGGCTTTAATGATAATAAATTTTGCTATCACTGATGAGATTCAACCATATATCATTTCAACAAAAACATCTTCAAATGCATGGACAAGCCTAGAGAATTTTTTTGAAGGAAAGAATAAGGTGACTATCCTTCATCTCTAAACTCAACTTCACTCATTAAAGATAAATAGTGGAGAAAAAATAAAACTATTCCTAAGGAAGGTAGTAGATATTAAAGGGAAATTATTGATCTTAGGAGAATCAATTAAGGATGAATTTCTCACTCAAATAACCATGAGAGCACTTCCAAACAAATATAAATATTTGGTCACATCTTTACAGGTTTTAAGCAAAGATATTTCTTTTGATGACCTGGTCAATATACTTCAATAATATGAAGTAGAAAATACTGTGAAAGATGAGATGACTAACACTGCATTGGCATAAAAAGATAATCCACAAGGAAATATTGCTTCTTCAGCAAAAGGACAATAAACATGGTATTGTCAGATATGTAGAAAGAAAGATCATAGTACCAACTATTGCAAATACAATCCCAAAAATTGAAAGCAAGGAAATCAGATGAATAATGAGAATCAATTTAAAACTCAACAATATCAAAGGAACCCTCATCAACAACAATTTCAACAACCAACCAATTATCCTCAACTAGAATATTAGAAGAGAAATTAGAAAGAACACCTAGTTTAGAGGATAGAAGAAATTGAAGAACTGGAAGAACACACAAATGCCTATGAGGTGAAAGCTCTATTAGCAAATCTACATATGAGGTCAAAGATCTATCAAAAAATTATTGAATAGGTTACAAATAATACAGAGGAAGAGTACAAATATCAAGATGAATAAGAAGATCCATATTCAAGACTAAAGTCTTCAATACACAAATAATATAATACAGGGGGCTGTTAGAAATAGATTTTATTCCATAATTTGAATTATATAAATGTATCTTCCAAGGTACATACTTAGGACATTAAATTAATTTAGGGGGAATTTATCGAGTTACTTCATGCAATGTAATAAATGCACAAGTTTCAATGTGCAAGCTGTATATGTGCAAGTTGTCCCTTGCACAACTAGGTAGAGTGTTGGCCAAGGAACCTATCTTCCTATATAAGAAAGTCCTCCTTGTTAGATACATAGAGATTCGGGGGATATAGTTAGATAGTGTAGCTTAGAGCATAGTATAGTTCTATGTAGATCACCATCTATTGATGATGGGTGCAATGTAGTTTAGTAGCTTCATTAATGGAGTGTTCATTTCTTCCATAGGTACATTGTATTCTTCTATGTCATTTATATTTACAACATATTTCAATAATATAGCATATTTACTTTATTTTTTATTATTTTGCATCTTGTGATTGCTATCTCCCAGTGCTCGTTACATCAAAAGCCAACAAAAATATTGGAGGATTACATGGATGATTTACTAGCTAAATCTCTATTGCATCATGAGCACATCAATGTTCTACAAAAAGTCTTTGATCACTTAATCGTGCATATTGTTAGACTTAACCCTAAAAGGCACGTTTTTAGAGTCACATCCGAGAAATTTTTAGGTTTTTTAGTCTTAAAGTGAGGAATCAAAGTCGCTCCTACCAAAGTTAAGGTAATAATCAAAATGATTCCCTCTACAAATATTAAGCAGCTTCACAACTTACAAGGGAAAAATGCATCTATCCAATGCTTCATAGCACAACTTTTGGATAAATATCGACCAATGAATCATCTATTACAAAAGGGTGTCCCATTCAATTGGGATGATGAGTGTCAAAGGACCTTTTATGAGGTCAAACAATACTTGGTGTCACTACTAGTATTAACTCTGCCTCGACTAGGTATGCCACTTTTATTATATATATCAACTACCAACTTTGCCTTAGGAACCATATTGGTCCAAAATAATGAGGTAAATAAGGAACAAGATATCTATTACATCAGTCACACCTTGGTTAGATATGAACTCAAGTATGCATATATTGATAAGATTTATTTAGTAGTGGTATTCACCACCAAGAAGCTACACTATTGTATGCTAAATCAAACAATGTATGTTGTGTCTAAATAAAATACTTTGCGGTATATGATGAGTCGAACAACCATAATAGTTGTACCACAAAGTGGATCACATTGTTGATAAAATTTGACCTCAAATTCATAAGTCAAAAATCTATTAAATATCAAGTCATTGCTGATCAACTAGCAAAAGCTCCTCTCTAGTATGATAAGCCTCTTACAATCGAGTTGCCTGATGATGTATTTTTTACATTATCAGACTCACCAAAAACTAAAGAACCTAAAAACAAAGCTGATATGACTCTATTATTTGATGGTTCTAAGTGTGAGAAAGTGGGTGGTGCAAGAATAATGTTTTTCATACAAGGGGCTCCTATGTCCCTTTCATTTAAACTTGATTTCCCATGCACCAATAATAATGCTAAATATGAGGCCCTCATTTTGGGTCTTCAAGTAGGTATCGCCATGAAAATAAAAAGCTCAATGTCCTCAATGATTATTTGATCATTGTTAACCAAGTTAAGGAAATTCACCAGTGTAAGTGTCCAATATTAAAATCATATAAATCACTTATGGACAAGCTACTAGCTAAATTGGAGTGGTACAACATTGAGGCAGTCCCTTGTTCATCTAATTGTTTTGCAGATATGATGGCTTCCTTAGGATCCTTAATTTCATAGATTCCTTTAGAAGATATCACAACTTTTGGGAAAAATATTGGTTACAACTACAACTAATTTATTGCCTCCATTTAAATTGTCAAACTTGGGAAAGCTCATAAACTTGTGAAGTACCATGCACAATTTATGCCTATAAAACCAACGAGATGAGTCCACTATGTCCTAAGGTTTGGGGGGTGGTTTGTGGTGTAGTTTTGTTTCTTGTCCAAACCATTAATCTAGCCTACATTATCAAACACATGACTGAAAATAAACTACGGAAAGTGAAAACACACACTTGCTGGAAAATACAAAAAAAATAGGAAAATTACAGAAATTAAATAAACTACAACAAAGAGTGAAAACAAGAAAATAAACAATGCATAAATTAATTACAGAAAAATAGGAAAAGGGGGAGGAATACTATTGAGAGTGGGCCCAGGCTCCAGAATATTCCACCCATATCAATTCATGCACACCGGACTCTTAGAAATATAAATATGAACACTCGAATGAATTTTATTTGTAGCTTCAAAAATGATTTACAAAAAATGTTCAAGATCCTTTTCTTAGGGGTGGCCTATGTATTTATAATGTACAGCCATACCCTATTACAAATTTAGGCAAGTCTATTTCAGACTTGTAGTTATAACAAATACACAAAAAATAATCATAGATGTTTGATCAGAATGAACACACGCTAAATTTATCCTTTGCAGGATAAATTAGGCGTGTTCTATTTATTTGAATAGAATACATCTAAAATTACATCTCAATTGGTATCAATATTTTCATATAGGTGTTTGCTCGATTTATGTGTTTGCTTAGCCATAGATAATTTTTTGGTTCATTACATTGTCCTTCATCCGCATCTGTCACTGAAAATCGCTACTCTATTTCTTCTAAAAATAGGGTCCTTATTGTATTCTACTTCAATGGGAGTCAGGAACAATCTAGCCTATCTCTTGGATTCAGGTGCTATTGAACCCAAATTTGGGAGTCAAGCACCACTCATCTTGTCATTAGAAGTTAGGTACCTTTGACCCTAAAGTCGATAATCAGACACCACTCTTTTGAAAGATAAGAGTTAGGCGCCTTCCAGTGTTTAGCTGGAAGTTGAGTGCCTAACTTAGTGTACGTAACTCCTTGTCATGGTCACCTTTGTATTTAGTTCTCCACCATAAGACATGAAGTGCCAGGTCCAAATGGGACCTTGACGTAAATATGCAAAAAAGTAGTAAAATCATCGAATCTACACACAAATCACACTTAAAACACATATTAGAGAATATACACAATTTCCTATTAAATATATATAAAACCTTCATAAAAAGTACATTCTATCAAAATAATGTCGCACAACATGTTATGAATCCATACAAAAATATGAGCATTTTTGGTGCTCATCATCCCCCCATGCCTAAGGATTGGCACATCCTCGTGACACCTAGTGCTAATAATCACCAATTTCAACAACTTTCCAGTAGGCTTTGTTTCTATGTTTTCTTTCCCTGGTTGTGGCTTTGTCTTGTTCCTTATTATATTTTTGTTTGCCACCCTATTTTGGCTGATTGGGACCTATTTCTGTTTTGGGTGCCTTCTTTCTTTTACTACATCGTAGGGGTTGACTAGGCCCTACTCCTATATTTGGCTTTGTTTTGCTCCACCTCTTTTTTCTTGCTACTTCTTCTACATAGAATCTTGTAAATATAGTGGTATCCTTCTGGAATGTAGGCTCAACTTGCTTCCAGTATTGATGGTTTGGGGGAAGTTGGATTGCCACTAGAAAGTTAGGCTTGTCCCATGGTGGATAATGGGATGTATCATGTACTCGAGCCCTTGGCAATTTTGTCACCTCAGGTTTGAGCATGGTATCCTCTACAATATTCTCCTCTGCATCATTTACCTCTTCATATTTATCCTCTGCATATTTAATGGTAAATACTCAAACGCTCGAACTAGTGGTGGCATCATTGGTTCTTTGTTGAATATGCCCATCTTGTCTAGATATTCCCTCATCCTTGAGGGATTGCCATATTTTGAACCATATAGGTTCTAGAACTATTTTGGTTGTGTAGGAGTAATAGAAATACCTGGCTCTTGAGCCATTATTTTGTAAGCCTTTCACTCCTTTTTAGCTTCCTTCAGGTTCTTTTGGAGCTCTTGGAATTACTCCTTCGGAATAACGAAGTCTTTCATGGATGCAACCCACTCTTCATCTGATTTTGGGTCTGGTTGCACCTTCAATTTTTATTGGGTGGCTTTCTATTTTTTCTATTTTGCTATTTTGGCCTTTGTCTTTTACATTTTATGTGGTGCTCTCTCTACTTTCCTTTTGGGCTCAAATTTCCTTTATGGTTTGGGTGTTGTTGCCTTAGTTGTGGATGCCGAAGGACCAACCTCCTCTTCCTTCTATGGGGGTGGTATTTCCTGGACCTCGGAGGACTTTATATCTCACTTTTCTTAGTCCTCTAGTGAGTTCCTAGTTGGTCCAACCATGGTAATATTCGTCCAACTATTCAGTCATGGTTTGGTCAACCAATGGTTGACAAAATGATAGTGCATCTTTTGTGGGACTGGATGACCCCTATGGGTGATCCCTTTCATATCTTTGCCCTTGCCCTACTTCTATTTGGATAATAAGGTCAAATATCTGTGTGTCATCAACTGATTGAGTGGCACCTAGTTGTGCTTTAGATTCCCCAGATGACTTGGCCACTCTTGCTTGGTCATCTAGTGGTTGACCATATGATTGGGTAGCATAAGGTATTTTTGCTAACTCCTCAACCTTATTGTCATAAATATCTACTATAGGGGGTTCTGTTTGTAGAATTGGGCTCCCCTATTCTTCATAAATTATTTTAGTAGAGGCCTCAGAGAGGTCCCCTACCTCAGCTTCTAAGTTGGCCTCTTTTTTGGCATCTGACCTAATCTAACTAGAAGAAGCAATCCTCTCCTCAAAGTCTAGAGAATTTGTAGGCACATCCATCACCTAGTCTATCTAGACTACAACATCAACCTTGGCTGGCTGACCAACCTCTATTTGCTGAATCTGTAACTTCAATCACTACACTGTGTCCTACAACTGGCGTATATTGTTGTACATCTCCTACATATTTTCTACAATAGCCTTCCTAGACTCTTGAAAGAGAGTCTACTCTACTTTGTACTTGCCTTCCCAAATGAAGGCTTACTCCTTTAATATCTACAACTATTTTTGTAGATCTTCTCCTTGGATTTTTGGGTGAGAAGGTTCATCGTTGGCCATGTCCTACAACATCTGGGTAGCAAGTTCATCCTCAATCATGCCAATGACTTCTTCATCACTAGATGAACTAGAGATGACCAAGGATGCTCTCTTTGTCCTACTTCTGGTCCTTGGGTAGGTCATCATCTAAATAGAGCTTGACATGCTCTATCCTACTTCCTCATTAAAATATTGAGAAATAGGGGATAAAGTTTACCCTACCTCCCTTGTTGATTGATCATGATAGGAGGTAAGCATTGACTCTATTGGCCCTGATGCCCCTATAGTTGACTAACTATGGGAGTTAGGTACCTCTATCACCTCCTACTATTCTAGAATAGTAGTATCTTCTTTAGCTTCTTCAATTAGTGCTTCCCTATGTGCTTTTACATGTCTAATTAGGGTTGAAATCAGCCCATGGTGCACTAGGGCAGTAGTTGTCCCTGCTTGATACTGGTTGGCCTCATATTTTAGGGCACATGCTAAATAATATGGGATATTGATCTTGTCCCCATGTAGCAAATGATTCAAAAAATGAAAATGGTTTGCATTGATCCATGAAAACCTACCCATGCAGGTGAAGAATCAAGCTACTTGCTCAAAGACTTGTCTCTAGAGGTCTAGGAGGTACTATTTCGATAGTCTAGAGCACTTCAGATGTGTCATCGGATGCTCAAAGAACCTCTATGCACATTGTGCAGGGTTATCATCTTTATATGTATGGTCCCCTATTTGAGGGAGACCAGTAACTACAACAATATGGGTCTCTATGACTAAAATTTCTAGTCCACACATTCTGATGACACCGTCTCTCAAGGATGTTGCAAATTCTTCATCTGCTTCAGCATCTTGGTTCTGAATAACCAAGCGGTAGTAATCCATCCATCCCATGACTTTGAACTAGCTCTGAACATCCTCATTGATCCCCAAAATATCTATGGGCTCATTCTTTTTAAGTAGATGATTCATGGATTTCCCTCCCATGGTGAATTTCTCTCTGGTTTTTATCTGTAATTTTTTTCTAACTTCTTGGATTTCTCTGCAACTTACTATTGCTCATAGGTTCTTTCTAACATATCATTTTAACTCAATTATATCCATGCATTCAGGCGCTTCCTCACCATAATTAGAAATAATTATAGTGATGTGTGCAAAATATCATAAAATTGTGTGCCAAATTTCTAATGGATGATTGTTATAATTGTTCACCCAACTGATTACTAACACGTGGAAAAATGTAAATTTGGGTATGGTGATTGGATGGACATTCTACGGATAATGTGATGACACTATTTACAAAAATGTATTTCTATGAAAATTATATATATATATATAAAAAAGTAATACCTAAATAGTGTTTTTTGCATGCATGATGTGTAGATGCTCGTGGTGCATACGGATTGGTTGTCTCATGATGACGATGCTTACTAGAACAAATAATGGTGTGCATATTTCCCATGTGAAGAAATTCTTCTCTAAATAAATTATTCTCGGGTGCTACAATTTTATTTTCATTCGAGGTTCCCTGCCAAAAATGCAAGAAAAATATTAAATTAATATTTTTCCATGGGATGACACACATCCCTCCTTGGAAGTTGTTCATTGATTGTCTTGGAACATGCATAAATCTCCAATAGAAAAAATGTTTTTATCCATGAGAAGTTTGACTTTGATCACGTGGATGAAATGTTGACGTGGCTTCGGTTGCTTCCCAATGCCAAAGATTTATTTCTTATACTGGATACATGCACTTATTAGAATGGAAGTCATGCACCTTTTCGCTAGAAATCAGGTGCCTTACTCCAATACATGGGATATAGACACCCATTAGAATGGAATTCAGGCATCTTTTTGCTAGAAATTGAATGTATATACATACACATTTTTTAAAGACTCTCCAATAATGGGAGTTAGGCGCCTTTATGATATGTGGGAGTCAGGTGCCTCCCCATCATTGAAAATTCAACATCTGTTGATGTGTCCATAGTTGAGCACTTCCAGTTGATCAGACTTTTGACGTTCTCCTTTTAAGGACATAATCAACATCCATTGTCTGAACTAGCATGTGGGCATTTCTCTCCATGAAGATGTAAACACCCGCACATGCATCCAAGCATGGTTATCCCCTTTGGATGGGGATGAGCATACTCTACTAAAATTAAACTTCCTAGAAATTTGGAAATGTGTAGGTTCATGGATCCTGTGCTTGATAGGCCTAGGTTTCCTAGGCTACCTATAGATTGCATTCAGGGCATCGTTCCTACAAAAAAAAAAAAAACTAAAGAAAGAAAATGTGGGACTTATAAAAGAATAAATTGTTTTTGGTTCATGTGGACAAACATGTGTCCACATATTACTAAAAATTTTTAAAATTTCAATCAAGTGGGGTCTCCCCCATGCCTATTCTGGACTCAATCACGTAATTCTCAGGCACGTGATATGGCCGTAATCGGTGACCATTGACTATCAATATAGTGTTGCTTCCATCAATAGTTCTGACATGCACAACACCATTGTTGATTAGTTCAATCACCTCATATGGCCCCATCCAGCGCTGCATGAGTTTTCCCTTTCTCTCCTGGAACCAGGAATCATACAACAATGCCCATTCTCCCACCTTGAACTGTTTTGGCCGGATGTGATGATCATGCCATCGGGTTCTCTATTTTTGAATGACTTCTGTTCGATGCAAAGCATCACATCGGTATTCATCCAACTGGTTAAGCTGCTGAATCCATTCTTTCTGTGCTTCATCCAGATTCAAATTCAGTTCTACTATGGTTCTGAGAGTTCTGATTTCAAATTCTATAGGCATCATAGCATTTTTCCCATATACCAACTGAAATGGTGTAAAACTAGTGGTAGTTTTCCAGGTGGTTCTGTAAGCCTAGACTACTTCTGGTAATCTCATAGCCTAGTATTTCTTGTGTTGCTACACCATTTTTGTGAGAATATTTTCCAATTCATGGTTAGTGACTTCTACTTGCCCATTTTCTTGTGGATGGTAAGGAGTGGTCTTATTGTGCTTGATTTTGTACTACTGCATTATTTCCTAGATCAACTTCAAAGTGAATTGGGGTCCCTGATCAGTAGTGATTTCTCTTGGAATACCAAATCACGTGAAGATGAATGCAAATAGGAAATCTGCTACAGTCCTTTCCTTGGAATCATGTAATGCTTGCACTTCAACCCATTTAGTCACATAGTCAGTACAAACTAAAATATATCTCTTACCTACTGACTATGGATTAATGGGTCCTACAAAATCCATTCTCCATTTTTCAAATGGCTCAATGTGCACATGTGGTTGGAGTGGCATTTCATCTCGAAGAGTTGGTCTGCCCATCCTCTAGCACTGGTCACATTGACTCACATATTTGGTTGCATCCTTAAATAATGAAGGCCAAAAATATCCAGCTTGCAATACTTTAAATGTAGTCCTTTTACCTACAAAATGGCCACCATAGGGTTCATCATGGCAAGCTTTAAGAATTTTTGCAATGTCATTTTCAGCAACACACCTTCTCATGATTTGATCAGGCCCGATTTTAAATAGGTGACCATCAATCCATGAAAAGGCCACACTCTTCTCTATTAATGTCTATTTTTCACATGGTGAGAGTGCAAGGGATACTTTACTCATGGCTAAGTAATTAGCCATATCTGCATACCATAATATTTGTTCATCAAGAGCAAAGAGATGCTCATCTAGAAATTGATCTTCTATGGTTGTATGATCTGGAGGTGTTAACCTAGAAAGAAAATCTGCAACCACATTGTCTTTACCTAGTTTGTCAATAATTGTAATATCAAATTCTTGCAAAATTAAAAGCCATATAATAATTCTACCACTAATTGTAGGTTTATTCATCAGGTATCTGATGGTTGAATGATCAGTATGCACAAAAACCTTGTAACCTGTAATATAATGGCAAAATTTGTTAATAGCATGAATGACTGCAAGAAATTCTTTCTTTGTGATAGTGTAATTAAACTCAACACCTGTAAGATGTTTACTGACATAATAAATGACATAAAATTCTTCACCATATTTCTATCCTAGTACTGCCCCTATCACATTATTGGATGCATCCACATATATGTGAAAGGGAATGGTCCAATTTGGACCTCTCAATACTGGAGTAGTGGTCAGTCTCTCTTTCAAAGTTTGAAATGCCTATTCACGTTCATCTATCCAAACAAACTCTACATATTTTGACAACAATGTGTTCAAGGGTTTAGCAATTTTGCTAAAATCTGATATAAACCTTCTATAGTATCCAACAGAGCCAAGGAAACTTTAGACATCTTTCTAAGTTTTGGGAGTGGGCAGATTTTTTATTACCTCAATTTTCTTTTTATCTACCTTTATCCCATATCTAGAAATATGATGTCCTAATACTATCCCCTCCTGCATTAACATAAAATATTTTTCATGACTCAGGGACAGATTAGTTTCCTCACACCATTGAAGCACTCTTTCCAAATTTGTTGTGGCTTCCTCAAAAGTCTCACCATAAACTGTGAAGTCATCCATGTATACTTCCACAATTTCTCCAATCATATCAGAGAAGATACTCAATACTACCCTTTGAAAAGTGGTAGGTGCATTACACAAACCAAAGGGTAAGACTCGATAAGCGAAGGTTCCCCATGGACAAGTGAACATTGTTTTATCCTGATCCCCTTCCCCAATCTGTATCTGATTGTATCCACTAAACCCATCCAAGAAAGAAAAGTACTTTCTTCCTGCTAAGGTGTCGAGGACCTGATCCACAAAAGGTAAGGGGAAGTGGTCTTTCTTTGTTGCCTTATTGAGCATTCTATAATCAACACAGATACACCACTTTCCATTTTTCTTGGGCACCACCACCAAAGGTGATACCCACTCACTATCAGATATAGGGTAGATAAATCCAACTGTCAAGAGTTTTTGTAATTTAGTTTTAACAATTTCTTTCATGGTTGGATTCATCCGACATTGTGGTTGTCTTACCGGTCTTACTTGTTCTTCCAGATATATGTGATGAGTATAGACTTCAGGAGCAATTCCCCTCATGTCTAAATAATCCCAAGCAAAAGCATTTTGGTGTTTGACCAATATCTCTTTCAGGGTGTCCTATTGAACGAGTGTCAACTCATTATTTACATTCAATATCCTCCCAGGTGCAACCTCAATTTGTTTGATGTGATGATATTTACTTCCAACAAGTGGTGATTCTAGAGGAGGGCAGGAGGATTCTCCTTGGAAAAAGTTTGTTATAACTCTCTCCTCATCATTTTCATCCTCAAGCTCATCCAATGCCATTATGGGTTGAATCATTGATAAATCACCAGTATTCTGATTTTTATAGTCGGGTTCTCCCAACAAGTCAATGGATTGTGCAGGTGGATGAATAATCATATTTTTAACATTCTGGCCATTAGAAATGGTCATTTTTCCATTCTTGCAGCTTATGTAGGCGTCAACTGTTGCCATCCAGGGTCTACCTAAGATGAGTGGATAACCACCCAATCCAAACTTTGATTGCAACACTAGGAAATCTATTGGATATTCCCATGCATCTATTGTAACTATAATGTCCTCCAACATTCCTTCAGGGAGCACTATAGATCTATCAGCCAATTGAAGAATAATTTTAGTTGGCTTCAGATTTGTGAGTTTAAGTTTCAACATAGTATCCTTGGGCATGACATTAATGGCTGCCCCCAGATCTACTAGTGTGTTGGGTAATGGATAGCCTTCGATTTTGATAGTTAAAATAGGGCTTCCTAGGTCAAAATATTTTTGGTGGTAGGTGTTTCCCAGCATGAGATCAGCTAGCTGACCCACCACACTAATTGCTTTTGTTGGCTTTCGGCCTGGTTTTCTCAGACATAATTCTCGTATGGCTTTTGTGTAAATTGGAACATCTCTTATAGCCTAGAAAAGAGGAATTGTGACTATTAAATTTTTTAAACTGGATAAAATGTCAAACACTGGTTGTACTGGCTTCCTTGGTTCCTGTAACCTTTTAGGAAAATGTGGAACCTCTTCTCTATCATTTTTAGTAATTGGTTCTTCCTCTACCTCTTCTACAAGAGGTGATTCCTCAATTTCTACTTCTACATTTTCCTCCTCTTCTACCAAAGGAGCTATTTCTACTCCTACTTGTCTTCCTGATCTTAACTATATAGGATTACAACCTACTCTAATATTATACATTGGAAACATCTCATTTTCCACTTGGTATGTTGGCTGATTTGATTTGTTGTTGTTGGGATTTGATGTGGGCTATGTAGGAAGTTGAGCAGGTCTCAAAGTAGGGGAAGATGGCAAACTCTATTGTAGTGGGACTTGTGTTGCATTCTATGGAGTTGGATTCCATGCATTATAGTTTCTCCACTGAGGTCCAGGCTGTTGATATGGCATCCATGGGTATGGATTATAAGGAGTGGCTCCTTGGGGGGTGTTTGTCCAAGGTGGTTGTCCCCACCAACCCATATTGGGTGGCTGAACTTGACCTTGATTCATGTAATTACCTCCCCCATAGGGTGGCATTCCAGTTGGCATGTTGTTTCCCATAGGAGATTATTGCTAGTTTCTCCTATTTCCCATGAAATATGCTTCCACTACTTCAGGATCTTCTCTAGATTTTGGCAATTGTGGGCACAACTTTATCTTATGGTCTTTCTAACAAACAACACATACTCTAATCTTGTTTTTTAGACATGCATTTTTGGGGTGCTTCCCTCTACATTTGGGATAGAAATAGGCTAATGTTACCTCATTCTCCTACTTCTTTTTCTGAAGCAGAAGAGTATCCATATGAAGTGCAAGAGATGATAACATCTCACTTTTTAGGTCTTCTAGCATGTTACCTATTTCAGTTTTGGTGACTATGGTTGTTGGTTTGATACTTCAGGAGGTTGGTTTACCTTTCCTTCTTGAATAATTCTGACATAACCATCGAATATCTGACATTTGATGCTAGTAAACATCTCCTCCAAATATCATGTTCAATGCTTCAAGAGACTCATTGGTGAGTCCTTTTAAGAAGATACTTCTTAAGGACCTATCACTCAGTTTTGCATGGGGAGATCTTTGCAGGTTAAAGCTAAATCTATCCCAATATTCTTCCAATGATTCATCTTCCTTCTGAGTCATATCAAAGATTTCCTCTCTAGAATCTCGTGCCCTACCAAAGTTTTGGTATTGTTCTAGGAAGAGTCTTTTCATATCTTCCCAGGTAGTAATCTATTTATTTCCTAAACTAATGAACCAACGTAGGGCTGAATCATCTAAAGTTGAGGGAAATAGTTTCAATTTTTGGGCATCAATCTTGTAATCTACTGACCTGCATAGAACATCATACTTAAAAAGGAACAAGTCAGGATCTTCAGTCTGAAATCCTCTAAAAATAGGAAGGTGGGTAGGAGAGATGTGTTTCATTTTTGTGTCTCCTATTGCCTCTTCTATTGGAAAGTTAAAACTGGTGGATGTCTCTTCAATTTCAGCCATATTTTTAAAAAATGGGGTCTCTACACCTGCTTCCCTTAAAGCAGTCTCTAAGGCTCTTCTATCATTTTGAGTATTCTGCACAAGAATCTCTAATTTAGATATTGATATAGTTCCATCCTCTACTACTTTCCAACATTGGTTGTACAACAAATCCTCCTCAGATTGGATTCTTCTAAAGTTTCTATTATCTACCATTAATTCTTCATCAAGATTTGGCTATTTTGGTAAAGAAGAACTTTATGCAAAAATTGGATGTAGACTCCAATGCACTGGTGGAGGTGATGGGGGTGATGAAATTTCAACTTCAGAATTTGGTACAATTGATTCAAGGGCTTCCTGTGAAACAATGTCTTTACTCTTGAGAAAATGACCGTCGAGTCCTCTAGTTCTTGGTGGACTCATACAAGATTAGGTGGAAAAATTCTGCAGATAAGTTAACCTAAAATTTTTAGATACACTTGCTATAGAATAGGGTATTACAATTGGTACTTCCCTGAAAAAAATGCCAAAATATTGGGCAAAACATTGGTTACAACTACAGCTAATTTATTGCCTCCATTTAAATTATCAAACCTGGGAAAGCTCGTAAACTTGTGAAGTACCATGCACAGTTTATGCCTATAAAACCAACGAGATGAGTCCACTATGTCCTAAGGTTTGGGGGGTGGTTTGTGGTGTAGTTCTATTTCTTGTCCAAACCATTAATCTAGCCTACATTATCAAACACATGACTGAAAATAAACTATGGAAAGTGAAAACACACACTTGCTAGAAAATACAAAAAAATAGGGAAATTACAAAAATTAAATAAACTATAGAAAAGAGTGAAAATAGGAAAATAAATAATGAATAAATTAATTACAAAAAAATAGGAAAATGGGGAGGAATACTATTGAGAGTGGGCCCAGGCTCCAGTAGACTCTGCCCAGATCAATTCACGCACACCAAACGCTTAGAAATATAAATATGAACACTCGAATGAATTTTATTTGCAGCTTTAGAAATGATTTACAAAAAATGTTCGGGATCCTTTTCTTAGGGGTGGCCTGTGTATTTATATAGTGTATAACCATCCCCTATTACAAATTTAGGCAAGTCTATTTCAGACTTGTAGTTATAACAAATACGCAAAAAATAATCATAGACGGTTGATTAGAATGAACACGTGCTAAATTTATCCTTCACAGGATAAATTAGGTGTGTTCTATTTATTCGAACAGAATATATCTAAAATTACACCTCAATTGATATCAATAGTTTCGTATAGGTGTTTGCTCGATTTATGTGTTTTCTTAGCCATTGATGAGAAATGGATAATTTTTTGGTTCATTACGTTGTCCTTCATCCACATCTATCATTGGAAACCGCTACTCTATTTCATCTGAAAATAGGGTCCTTATTGTACTCTGCTTCAACGAGAGTTAGGCACCATCCAGCCTATCACTTGGAGTCAAGAAATTTTGACCCCAAAGTTGGGAGTCAGGCATCGCTCAGTCTATCACTAGAATTCAAGCATCGTTGACCCTGAAGTCGAGAGTCAGGCATCGCTCTTTTGAAAGATAGGAGTTAGGCACCTTCCAGCCTTTAGCCAAAATTTGGGCGCCTAACTTAGCGTACGTAACTCCTTGTTGTGGTCACCTTTGTCTTTAGTTCTCCACCATAAGACATGAAGTGCCAGGTCCAAATGGGACCTTGACGTAAATATGCAAAAAAGTAGTAAAATCATCGAATCTACACACAAATCACACTTAAAACGCATATTAGAGAATATACACAATTTCCTATTGAATATATATAAAATCTTCATAAAAAGTACATTCTATCAAAATAATGTCGCACAACATGTTATGAATCCATACAAAAATATGAGCATTTTTGGTGCTCATCAACAACCATTCATGTCAAAACGCTTTTACAATCAACGATTTCATGTAAGGCTTCAAAAAATGAGGAAGTTGTCCACATGATTCAATTTGAACTGTAACAAGAATGGTTCTCTTGCATACACAACTTTTCGAAATATGCTTCTTGGGGGTATTTGATCCCAAACAGTCCTTTTGATAACAATACAATGATCTATCTTAAGGTTATTTTCTAATTTGCATTCATAAGGGATGAATCTCAAAAGGAACAAGTAGTTCATTCAATCAAGACTCGATAGTATCAAGATTGGTTCACCCAATTGAATGATTTCCTAAAACTTGGTAATATCCATTCGATATTGTCGCATACCAAAAAATGAACATTCAAACAAAATGTGATAAAATATGTATTATTAGTAGACATAATGTACCATCAAAGCTACGATGGTCTTCTTTTTATTGTATAGATCCCCACATATTTGCTTGGGTAATTTGGAAACTCATGATGGTACTTACGATGGCCATTTTAGAGACATAGCTATAACCAAGCACATCCTTTGAATGGGCCATTATTGGTCTACTATGGAGAAATATTGTTGTACTTATGTTAAGAAGTGCATGAAATGTCAGAATCATGCTAATATTTTGCACATACCTTCTCAGGCCTTATAGCAGATTCATTCGGTATACCATTTTTTGTAGTGGGGCTTTGAATTAATTGGGAAAATATTGCCCCCATATTTGGGCCATCACACATTTGTCTTAATGACCATAGAGTATTTCACCAAGCAGGTGGAAGCCATCCTTCTTACCACTATGAATGGACCCTGCATTGTGAAGTTCATACTTCATAATATCATATGTAATTTTGGTATTCCATCCAAGATCATCTCAAATAATGGACCTCCATTTAAGAAAAAGGATATGTGAGCTTTAAGAACAAAGTATAATATTCAACATAGCTTTTCTACACCCTATTATATGCAAGCTAATGGGAAAGTAGAGGTATCAAACAAAACAATCATTGCTACTCTCAAACAAATTGTCAAAGATAATTAAAATATTGACATATTCAACTACCTCTTGCATTATGTGCTTACAAAAATAGCATTAGGATTCCTACTGGGGCAACCCCATTCTCACTAGTATATGGTGTTGAGGCCATTATGCCCTTGGAATTGAAAATTTATTTGTTGTACTTATCACTACAAGAGTTCATCGATGATGATACTACGTGACAAGCTCGCCTTTATCAATTGACCCTTATTGATGAACGATGTATTAACACTCTCGAGAACCTTCGTATTTATCGATATCATACTAAATAAGCTTATGATATGAAAGTACACCTTAGGGAATTCAAAGTTAAGGATCTTGTGCTTAAAGAGAATCAGTATAACTCCAACTTGATGCCCCACTTGTGAGACAAATTTGCAGTAAACTGGCTAGGCCCATTTATCATCACACAGAAGATAGGGCCAAGGACTTATCATCTAGTTTCTATTTAGGGTGTTGAGGAACCTGGACCTCTCAATATTATTCATCTACAGGCATTTTTATGAATGACACATTATGCATAAAATACTATCCAAAAAATAAAAAACACAAAAACAATACAAAAACATTTGCATTGCATTCCACCATGCATTTCATGTCATTGTATTTGCTTACTTACATTAGGTATATTCTTTAATTGCATTAGCATTAGGAATAGTTTTGTTCTTGCATGCTAAGGTCTGGCACCATGCTTGTATATTTGTCATATTTCTTAATAAACCTTTTCCATCATCATTTACACTTTTTCTTATGATATTTTGATTATTAAGGGGTCCTTGTAAGATAGGGTAGATATTGGATGAACATCAACAATGATGTTTAGATGACCACTGACTATTTTATGCACACCTCTTAGTTTTTTAAAAGTTCATAAGGAAAACACACACATCACAACATATCATTACCATCCACATTATCTTTTTTTTGTGGTAACCGTGTTTTTCAACACAACCAATAAAGTTGTTATAGGGTGTTTCATAGGGTTTTTGATCATTCAACCATTCCTAGTTTTATTTTTAGATTTTGTAGAAATCTATCTTGATTTTTGAAGGTAGGGTCTTGCTTTAATTGTACCTTATATATCTCAAAATCCCAACATAATTTCACATATTTAAAATCTGAGTTTGAACATGGAAGTATTAAACTACAATGATGTCCATGCCTCTTAAGCAAAAGGTTTCCCTTGCTCATCCTATTATGCGCATGGTCTCTAATGTTGAGAATTGAAAAAAGGACAAGTTCCCCCCTACCCAAAGCAATAACATCCCTTGATCTTCCACAAAATGAGCAAGTATTCTTAAAAAAAAAAGTGGTTTTCACCACTAAGCAAATAAATCCCCTTGCTCCTCATTAAAAATGAGCAAGTATACCAAAGAAATTAAAAGAAAAGAAGGAGGTAAAGAGCTTGAATATATGGAATTCTTAGTATCCAAAAACCATGGGGTGATATCCATTACAAAAATGGGCTCTAAACTTCATCCTAACAATGGAGTAGTCTAATAAGTGGTGCTATGTCTATCATATTAGTGACCTCCTTTTATACAGACCAATGTTAGCTTGCAGAGGAGCTAGCTTTTGGTAGCTTGTATTACCTAGTAGTTTAGTCCAACTACATCCAAAACTAGGATAATGATGACCATAGGGTGATCTCCATTACAACAATGTTCTCTAAGAGTCCACCTATCAATGAGATAATCATATATGTCACATTAATGAACATCACATGCACACACAAGGATATTGAATATCTTGGTCTTCCTAGTAGATTTCTACCTTTTAGAATATTTCATAGTTAGTATACATATTTTGACTAATCAACAAGGTTTTTTGAGTTTCATGAAAGCCTCTATAACATCCTATTGTTTTTCAAAAATCATTTACATTTTGTCATATCATATTTTAGTCACAATTAAATGCATGATATTATGACAGGGTTAGCATTTGAATTGATGATTGTTATACATTTTATAGTGCTTGCAATTAGTTTGTTAGTGCATATAAATTCATTCATTATGTTTTATTATTTAAAACATACATTCACATTTTACATTAGTCACATCACATATCATTAGTACATCTCATACATGTCTAAGTCTATGCATACATATTAGATTTGTCAAATCAATAACATGAGTTACATAAATTCATAATCATAAAAATAAATCTCAAAATGCATCTAAAAATTAGGCATTGCATCCATAACTACATCCACAAGTGCATCCATGCATGTAATAAAACATCAATAAACACATGATAAACCAAATAACATCATATATGGTAAATATGGTACATCATGATACAAAAATACCCACAAGCTACAATAGAGTGGGTCCTTGAACCTCACACTCCAAAAAGAGAAGCACATACATATCATAAGTTAGGTTGGCACTGCACCACTAGTCTCACCTCCACCCTTGACCTCATCTTGATGAGGTTGAGTAGACCCACTAGTCTCTGATCTCTAGGGAGTGACTAAAAACCTCAAAACTAGTGGCCTAACTGATGTTTACCATGAATCACTGCATTAGATCTAATGTGATGCCCTTGATGAAGCTCGATAAGGTAGTTTACCTCCAAGTTGCTCTACCTTATCCTCTAATCTAGAAATGTACTCTCGTTTGAGTGTCGATGAGAAACATAGCTATCTACTATCCCCTCCAACTCTTTCACCTATACCTATTGCCTAGCCACATCACCTATGGTCTATCCACCTATCCCCTATCCACCTGCCAACCCTACCACCTGCCCCTGTAGAGCATCCCACTCTCCTATGAATCCTCTAACCTATATCTATAGAGAATCTCACTCTATTGTCATCCTATCCACCTCCTCTACAACTATACTCATAGAGCTTTATTCTCCTTAGAGAAGACCCTCCACTACTGCATCCCCTTGTCCAGCTAGCTCTAAATTAATGGTACTATGGTGTCTCACTCTAACAACTACCTCTATAATATTTGGACCTACGCTCTAATTGCAAACTCTAGATCCTATGGATCCTCATCATCCCCACCCTCATCCTATGACTCATCACCTCTCTTTGAAGTCTCACCAGACTCCTCCATTCAAAAATACACTCATCTCTCATTTGCATCCTCCCTAACACCCTCATCCACTACCACCCTAACCTATCCATCCATAGGTCTACTTCCCTTCCATAGCCATGCCACCCACCAAGTGTCATACTCTATCGTAGTACCTAGGTCATCCCCACCCAATTCTGCTAGTGGCTAATCTACATCCTCACCCACTACCTCTACTCAAGGCCATGCCAAGTATACCTTATCGCTCTAGCATCGATAAATGATGGGCTTACCAAGTACATATTTATGAACCTTAAACTATCTATAAACATGAGAATACTGGATGTACTCCCACTCAATGCCATGGTGACCAACCATCCATCACCCATGTCTAATACACCTCATCTACTTAGCCACATTTTTCCATGGTGGACAATCCCTATATGGCCACTACATAACCTAATTTGACCTCAATTTATAAAAAGACTTAGTGTAGTGATCAATTCTTCCTAAGTGGGGATGACTCTAACCCCGCTCTTGATCCCACATCCATCGAATTGCGTAGCAAATCTCCCTATTTTCCATATGAGCCCACCCTGACCAAGGAAGACCATTCAGTCTATCCACCCAAATGTGCACCCATCCCTAGATATAAAATAGGAAACTACAACATAATCCAATTTTGCTCTGCTAGCAAATCTCATATAGCTCATCGGTGAGCCAGTAGTACTATCTCCTAGGCCATAATCAGAGGATCATGAGTTGCGCACTTGACCAAATCTTACACTAGCTCAAGGATATTCCATGGGAACCTCGCTCCTAAATATTTAAGCAATAGTATGTTAGAAATGAGTGACATCACCACCACATGTGTCATCATCAGGACCTCCACCTCATACCATGCCTCCACTAGCACCTCATCGCTACATAAGCTACGTTGAGCAACCTCAAAATCCTCCAAAATACCCTCTAGAGCACTCTACTCCACTGGCTAATGTGTATAGAGATGATGGGACATCCCTTAATCAGAACATAGGGAATACTATAGACATCCTCTAGGGTGACTATCATCTCACTAGTTGAAGGTGGAATATGTTGTTCTGGTTATCCCAATGATCTTTCAAGGAAATCATGTAGATCTAATCCATGATTACCACCTCTAGCCTCACAACCTACTTGAGGCCAATGGCCTCAAGCCACTCCCAATCGACATCAAAGAGTGCATCATGCATTGTCTTATAAACCATGGGATATCTATGGTAAGCCCTCACAAGTTGAATGCACAATTGCACAATCTAACAATTAGGTCACAAAAAAACAACAAAAATCAATAAAAATTGAGGTCATATTGGGTTGAGACAATCTCCAAGCAAGGTCATCTTAGATCGATATGACCTCCACAATGATCATATTTTTGACTGTTGGGTTTTGAACCACAACCGTCTCACCCTAAGACGACCCCCAATGTCATAAGCGAGACCATATAACCTTGATATGGCCCCTAATTAAGGCAATTTTAAATCATAATTCACACACCCTAAATCAAACTAAGCACACAAAAGCAAAATTCACAAGCAAAAAAAACAACCTACACTACATTTTAGTCTAAGATGTGATTCCTTGCATTAATGTTTTGGTGAGGTTCATTTCTCGCTTTAATTAGTGAGATTCATTTTATTTTACAAAATAAAAAAGGAGAGAATACAATGTTTATATTTATTTTTTGACTCCTCTAGTCATAGAGGTTTCAGCAAGGTCCATGGTGGAATTCAGCCAATAGTTTAGCAACACTCCGCTTTGAAAATTTTTCTCCCCCTCCTAGACTTCATTTTCCTCCAATCAAAGGAGTGCAAATGACATCAGAAAAGTGCTAATTCACCTTTTATATTTTTCAAATCTATGCAACCATCTCAGGATTAGATGGTCACTGTCACTGCAACCATCCTACCAAGAGACGACCACTAGATTTGCAAAAAAAATAGAGAAAAAAAGCTCCAAAGGCACCTAACCCCTTTGGTCATATCAATCCAAAAAAATCGAGTGAACCTTGTATCTAGTGATTTAATCTAGTCACTTGGTGGTTGTAGCAATTGGTTATCCATGCAATTCGATAGGATGAGTAAATTACCATAAGGCCACTCACTAAAAAACAAAAAAAAAATTAATAAAAATGGGTCAAATGCAAGGTTGTGATGGATTCTTACACCCTTTTACTTTTGCAATTGTCCTACACCCAAATCAAATCATCTTGGTCAAACAATTTTTTGCTTTCATCATTTTTCATTTCCTTATCGACTCGATGCTTGAGGGAGTAGTCATATAATTACAAAATTCATAATCAAGTCAATAATCAAACACTAAATCATGCAAGCATTCATTCAAGAATCATTGCCAAATACAATCATGTCCTTCTTTCTTGTGGCAGATAACAAGAAAAAATTTAAATCAAAATATATTAGGCTAAAAATACTACTACCTAATTACTTGGTATACTCACAACCATCGTCTGTAGACTAGGTCTTGTCTACTCAGTTTGAAAAGATTACAAAAATCAAGTTTTTCAATGCATCAAAAGCAATGATTTAAAAGTGCATGCTCTTTTCATGATTGAAGCATCTAAAATTGATCAGATCCATGAACATCATCAACCCTCAATTTAACTTTAGGTAATCTATTTTTGCTCTGCGTTATGCTTTCACACAATGCATCCCAAAAAGGGACCTCCATAGACACCTTAAACATGTCATTTTGAGGAGACTACCTATATGGACTCCTTTTGGGCCATATAACCTACGTTGGGCAGCCCTAGAACTCAAACAGTGGTTTTCACCACTCAAATAAGGACATTTTCCTTTACAACCATGTCCATCCCTCCAAGGGATGACCTCCAGAGGCCATCTCACCAAGAGACAACCTACATTCAGGGCCATATTACTCTGAGATGGTCATGCTAGAAGTAGAATCATAAGAAGAGTAAGATATAACTGGTAGCCAAAACTACCAGTTAATCCCATGCATGAACCCGCACTATAATTTAGCACTTGCATGAGCCTAGATTAGAGCAACCACATGACACAATTAGTTGCATGGAAATTTCAAAGATAGGCATTCACTTTTCTTAATGTAAATTGCCTCTTTGCTTTTTCATGCATAGGATTGTGCTATTATTAGATTTCTTTCAAGGAATCTATATAATAGCGCTCACCCCTCAATAAAAATATATAGAGTTTTCAAATATTCAAGCAACGAAGTGCTACCAAAATTCAACCATGAGCTTCCAAGCCTTTGCATTCTTCTCATTGTAGAAAGCATGCTGTTGGTTCATTCCAAAGGTTGAAGACCACACCCATATTCTCTATGCAATAAAATGCTCTTGCTTCGATAGCTAATCCAAATATAGTAAGTCATTCTTGCAAACACACCAATCTATCGATAAAACTCCCTAGATCAAATCCAAGAGTCACCTCGCATTGGCCTTAGAAATGCAATTCCAGTATAGCGCTTGTCTCTATCAGAGATGACCTATAGACATGATCATTCTACATGGAGACGGTATCTGACATAGATACATTTGTTTGATTTTGTTTTAGTAGCTTTTAGTAGCATTTTCTTTATTGCATTTTAGATCAGTTATATTCTCATTTATGCATGCATATGTTTTCATTTCATTTCATTAGTTCATGAATGCGAGGAATATCTTAGGAAGTACACCCAAATTTCTATTTGTAACTCATTGTATCAAAGCGGTAGAAAATCCCTCTAAGGGATCTTATTGTAATCATTTTTGAAAAGAATAGATTCAATATTAACAAAAAGACACCATTTTATATATTGTCTTATCATTATGGTTACATTATTGCTATCTTTGATTTAATTTCATTGCATGGGTGTACGATATTTTTCAATATTTTAGGCATTATTATCTAGAGGGCATATGCAAGGCTAAATTGGTAGTTTTGAATAGCAAGCCTCCTCTGTTCGAGCATGTGCTAAGACCTAATATTGATATGTCCAAAAATCTTGATGACAATCAGGAAGCAAATTTGGATACCATGGCCATGTAAGGAATGCCATCATGGAGGAAATGACATGAATATACATGGGTATTTGAACCAAAATGAAATGAATATCAATGGATAAAGGTTGAGCTTATTCAAAAAATAAAATATGAATTGGGATGAGAAGAGCATAAAATAAAGGAATGGTGGATCTCATGATATGAAAGTGATAAGCACAAGAAGGTTTTTTTTAGTGATACTAACAAAAAGTTCAAGACTGGGTTTGATGAGAACTATATTAGCTATACAGAGAAACATGAAAAGGAGATATGTCCAAAACTAAAAATAATAGAATATTCAAATGGAGGAGTAGAAGAAGAAGAAGTGGAGGAAGTTGCTCAACCAAATACATAAGTAGCTACTTTGGTAAGCTATGATGATTAAGAAGAAGAATCAAGCATGAATCAAGAAGTTATAGGTCATGTTATGGGTATTGAATATTCTCATTCAGTTGATTATTAAAAAAGAATAAGTTCTTCAAGAAATTTTAATTCTTAATCAATAGTTCAATATAACTCTCCTCAAAAAATGCCCAACCAGGGAATGAAATTCAAGAATCATCCAAGCCCTGGATCATTGATGATAGAGAGACCATGAACCAAAAGGTAATAGCTAGAGAAATAGGTATTAATAACTAACATGGCAATAGAAGTAGTGAAATCTAAAGCAAAAAGGGAGTGGAGTCAAAGTTAGAAGTGTAAGGGCTAGGTATATCTCCTCCCACTTATCCCCTATTTTACATTATCCCAGTTGCTACACAATATGAAATGCCACCCCCTACCATCCTTACCTAAAACACAAGTATCTCTCTTGCATAATTATCTACCATAAACTAATTTTACACCCCCTATAAATAAAAGGTAAGTAACCCAAGAAAGCTCTACACTTGTAAATACTAGCACTTTGTCATCAAATCTCCTGACTGTATTTTTTTCATTTTTGGCTACTTCTACTCCACCCTCTACCTCTAACCATACACTATTGGAGGATTTATCTATAATTTAGAATCTAGAAGAAAATAAGCAAAAGTGGGTAAAAGAGCAACAACAACAAGCCAAAACAAAGGAGGCATGCACCTTGACATATGACACAATAGATCCAATTACTGAAGAAAAGGTAAATATGATTGCCTACCCAAAAGTAAAAAATATAGTTGCAAAGATAAAACTATTTTATTATCAAATTAAATTACATAGGTATGACATATCTAAAATTTCAATATTGATACACTCCAGGCCCTTTACACTGAAGGTGATACATTATTCCTATAAGGCCATAAATTAGACCACAAGCTTGAGGTTGTTGAAAAGAAGATAGAAGCCATTGGATAAAAATTGAGCAAAGAAAATATAATACAAGAGGTTCTCAAGCGTGATATCTAGGAACTGAAGCATGTCATTGAGAAGTCCCCTTTCAAGAAATAGTTGCAAAAAAAGGTGAAATAATTCGAAGTCTAGAAGCACACCCACATACTACCAATAATGAGAAGCAGAAACAGGATGCAATGTTGCAAAAGTAAGAGGAAACTCTTATCACTTTTCAATTAAAACTAAAACAAAAAAGAGAAAATCCTCATGGGTAGGATATATCGAAATACTTTCTCAAGCAAATCAAAGGCTAGTATTGTTAAAAAATCAAGAAGCTACCTTGAAGGTTTTTCCATTTGTGAGAAAAAGAAAGGATATTGCTAAGGTGACCTAGGAGGTAAAAATAGATTTTTCCAAAGGTAGGAAGGATCTAAAAAATAAGCTAGTAGAATCACAGGTAGATAGATGTATGATCAAAATAGAGAAAAACATCTTCAACTAGCACAACAATTAGATAAAAATTTAGATGAATGTAGATTTGGGATTAACCAGGTCACTCTAGGAAGTGAGTTAATCCAAAAGGGAGAGGAAATACATAGTTCCCTTAAGACAACCACTAAAAAAATGAGCAAGGCCACTTAGAAAATCAGAGCACATGGTTCTCTAGGATTTTGGGACAAAAAGGGGTAGTTTTATACCGAGGAGCAGATCAGCCAATTACTAGATCAATGACTCAAGGATAAGAGAAAAATAGAGTTGTCGAAACCCTTGATGATAGAGCAAGTCTTTGCACTATTTCATAAGCTCTTATATATATTGACTAAATATGAAGAAATGGCCAAAATATATAGCAATCCCTCTTACAAGCACTATTATGAACTTCAATATATCCTTTATGTTAGAGTTAGATTCTATCACATCATTTGGATCATGTAAATGTACCTTTCTAGGTACATACATAGGACATTAGATTACTTTAGGGGGAAGTTATCTAGTTACTTTATGTAATTTAATAAATGCATAAGTGCTAATGTGCAAGGTGTCCCTTGTACAACTAGGTAGAGTGTTGGCCAAGGAATCTATCTTCCATTATAAAAGGACCTCATTGTAAGATATTGGTGAGATAGTAGGCAGTAGTAGAATAACTATTATACTCCATTAGTGATGGAGTATAATGTAGTCCTTTAGCTTATTGCATGGAGTGTCCATTTCCTCTATAGCAACATTGCATTTAGTTCCATCATTCCTATTTATAGCATGTTTTTGCAATCTCCTAAATTTACTTTCTCTCATATTTTTACATATTGTGATTGCCATCTCCCATTGCGATCTACCTCAAAATTTAATAGTGGTATCAGAGCCATGGTAGATCTAGCCACAATAGATATAGCTACTATAGATTGAGAGGATAAACACCATTATTATTGAGCTTAAATTTTTGTGAACCTGATTCACCATAGTGCATGGGCTCTTGCAAAAATCTTTAGAAGAATCAAGGATAAGCTAAGTTTTCCAATTAATCTGTAGGCTATTTCTTAAGTGTCTTTTATTTCTTTTATAAACCCTAGATCTAATTTAAAAGAAATATATTTAATTGGTTCATAGGCATTTGAAAGATTAAAAAACATATAGTGTGCACTTAGGGTTAATTTTGTTCATGCATCTCCTCTTGAACCCTTTATTAAAGTTTTTCTATATTGAAACCCTAGGGTTAGAAAGCATTCAAAGAAAAAATCATTCTAGGATTAGCTCTTGTTTTCTTGCATACTATATTTTTGCATTGTCCTTTATATTTCATAGCATAGATCTAGAAAGGCCAAAACCTAGGTGATTATCTTGAATCGAATACATAAAACATTCATGAAAACCAAAGAACTTGGAGTAAGTCCTTAAACCATTCCTGGTGAACCCTTCCTCCTTTTTAGCATTGAGTGTAGAGAACAACATACCCCCACGATCACCTTGGCTTTATCTTACGGATCCAGCCAAGAATTGTACGTGGTAGGGTAGTTTTACCTCTCTACAGAAGTGTTCCATAGAAATAGGTGCAATTAATGCAGTAGTGCCATACCTTTAAGACTAAGGATAATACAACATTCAAAGCTTTGAAAGTGCAATCAAGGAAGAATCCAATCAGCATGCAGTTCATCACATCAAATAGAGGTATATTTACATTGAATTAATATTTGCTTTCCATCAAGTACTAGGAGATATAAGGTACATTATTTCTAAGGTTAATTTTAGATAATTATTACGTGGAGATATAAGGAAATTACAACCTTATATTAATCATTGATGGTTTAGAAATAAATTAAAGCAAGGGGATTATATCTTTAAGAGCTATTTCAAATTGCATTATTTGAGATTCAATTATCAAAATATTTGTAAATAATTAAACTAGGAGATATAAGGTTTTCTACCTTGAAATTGAAGCATTATTTTGCAAATATTATCATTTTCTAAATTTTTAAATAGGGATATATAAGGAGTACTACATCAAAATTTAGATCATTGAAATTTAGAAAACTAAACCATTGAGAATTAAAGGGTAAAGGAAGCAAAAACTAGAATTGCTTGAAAGTTGGAAACTATTGTTTATATTAGTCTCTTATACAAATTGAAGGGACAAAAGGAATCCAACTATAGGGTCTTGAAAAATAGAGAACTTTATCAAATTGAAAGTGCATATATCAATAGGGAGAAATAAGGTGAAAAAATAGGAGTTGAACATTATATTAAAATTATCATCAAAACATTAGGGATTCAACTCAAAAGGAAATCTAAAGGAAGCTAAGCACTTTATCAAGACCATAGTACATTCAAAACACTTGGGAGATATAAGGGGTTCTACAAAACTTGAGAATAGAAAATATTTTATCAAGTTTGATCATATACTTAAAACTAGGGAGTCATAAGGTAGACAACCTCAAAGGTTTAGAAATTTTAAAATTCTACCAAAATTATTCCTTTTAACAAGAAATATTATTTCAAAAGGAACTATGGAAAATCTTATTAAGTATACAAGATTCAAGGAATCGAAATGGTTCAGAGACATACTTGATTCTAGAAATGATAATAGAGAAAATACAAGTAGAAGAGAAGAACCAATATGGCATAGAAATATTTTTGAGAACTCTCAAGCTAATAAGTCAGTGAAAGTAGATTTTATAGAAATATATTCCAATAATATGATGAAAGGAATTGATGACAACTATATTAATGAAGATATTGAGAATAAAATCAAGAACCATACTCAAAATATAGATAAGGATATTGATCAGAAAGATGTCCTATAGACTTATGAAAGAATAGCTTCAATTGTACATAGATGGTTTGACCATTTCATCAAGGAAATGGATGAACTTGATTCTCCTAAGACAAGTAACAAAGAAGTTAGGATATCTTCACAATGCACTTATTGCAACAAATTTGGTCATGAGAAAGAAAATTGTTGGAGTTTCCATCCATGTAAATATTGTGGAGGAAAATCTCATTCATCTTTCTTCTATTACTATAAAGACAAGTACTATAAAATATTTGAAGAAAATTTGATATTCAGATTAGATTGTCTCTTTCAAGTTCTTATTTTAGAAGCATCTACTAACAATAAATTCAAGTTTGAAATTTTTGAATAACAAGGAGATAAGTCATTCAGAGAACCAAAGGAAAGAAAATGGATCAATTCTGATCCACTTATAACTTGCAAAGTTATGAGATCTCCAGTTCATAAAATATACTTGGAAAACTTCAAGGAAAAATATTTTACCAATCACTTTGAAATACCAAAAAGCAATGGAATGATGAAGACGATAAAAGATAATATAAATATTTGAACAAAAATAAGAAGATAAACCTAACTGATATGTACATGATTTATATTGAATATTAAAGTCTCCAGTACCCAAATAATGTAATACAGGGGGTGTTGGAATATATTACATTATTTAGTACATGCCAATGTACCAACTTGGGTACATATTTAGATTAGGATTTTGTCTTAGATTAAGGTTTGAGTTACTTCATGCAATGTAATAAATGCACAAGTGTTAGAATGTGCAATGATGTAAATGTGCATGTAGTCCACATGTACATGAGTCATAGGTTAGGTAGATGAAGAGTCATGGGTATATGAAAGGCCAAGGGACATATCTCTCTATATATAGGCCTTTGATAGAGTGAAGCAAAAGATATAATGCAAGAGAGAAGCATCTATAATAGTAGAACATAGTGATGATAAGAGAAGGTAGTTACAATGTAGAACATGCAAGAAATTTTTGAGTGTTTAAGATCTCCATTATATTACATTGTACTATTTCATGAGATTTTATTAATGGCTATTTTCTGAGATATTGTAAAAGTTTTTTATATAGTTTTCCTACATATTATATTGTCATTATCATATTGTTAACATTGCTTGCTCATTTTAGATCATATGGTTGCATTTCATTTAATATATATCATCAAAATCTAACATAAATAGGTAAAACTGGCATTGAAAAATGCTTAGGGTAGGGCCTAGAAGCTACAACAGGGTCTAAGGGCTAATGATATATTTTCTTATAGTTGTGGGTGAAACTTGAAGGTTGAATCATATAAAATCTTGAGATCAATTATTTCACTATTTTTATCAAGCTTTGTATATCAAGATTATTGCTATGCAATAACCCTATGTTCCCTAAGGGAGGATTATAGGTAGGATATTGAAAGGGAATTTTGCCAATGTTGGAGGTGTTTACACTGTTATGGTATGGGTTATGATATGTGGTATCTTGTTTTGGAGGATAACTGATATTTGGTGGAACAAAAGCATGAATGTTAAGATGACTAGAATGAGGAGGAAATTGATATTCTTGAGATGCACAACTAGTTGGAGGAACTTGTGGAATTATTCCAACATTGGCAGTAACAGTAGTGACATATGTAGGTTTATGAAAAAAGATTAATGTGATATGAAGATTCAAAAAAAGGATTGGTGTGAATATTTCAAGGAGAAATGGTTAGAGGATGAGATGTCCCAATCTCTTCAATTTGGTTTTCTTCATCCATAGCCTTAACCAAAGCATCCTTATGATTTTTCATGAAATTCTAAATATGATCATATGATTTAAACGTGAGGTGTCCATTAGATCCCTCAAGATGATCAAGGTCATTACCATTTTCTATAGGTTCTTCCTCTTCTAGATTAGTATTCTCCCTATCAATATGGTCATATTCTTGAATAATCTCACCAGATTCTAGAAGCCTTCACTTAATCCTAATGTTGGTAGCCATTAGGAGAAAGAGAAATTATAGAGAAAAAAGGAGGATCTAAAAACTATCAAAAAACACACATAATACCTTTAAGATGTTTTTAATGTTTTTCTAATTCTAAGAAAACAAATTAAATGGTATTGCTTAAATTTTTAAAAAATATAAACAAAAGGAAGAGGCTTCCTAATTTGGCCACTAAAGATGTGTGTTCACATCAGGTTCACTAAATATGTAGAGGGAGAAAACTACCCTACTGCGTACAATTCTTGGTTGGATCCGCTAGGAGCCAAGGTGACCATGGGGGTGTGTTATATTCTCTACACTCAGAGGCTTGGGGTATTGAGGGGTTCACTAGGAATGGTTTAAGGACTTAATCCAAGCATGGGGTGGAAATTTTTGATGTGTATATTGAGAAAGTACCTATGTTTGGCTTTTCTAATATTTAAACTATGAAAAATGAAAGAACAATGCAATACAAAGAATGATGTAAAAAGACAAGAAGCTAACCCTAGGATCATTATTTATTTTCAATGAGGACTAAACCTTAACTTACAATAAAATAGATCTTTCTCTTTTTAGAAAGGGTTTTGAGAGAATGCACAAACAAATTTAACCCTAGAATGCAAACTATATGTTTTTTCTCTTTCACATGCCTAGAAATGTAACCAAATATATTTTTTTATTTATGATCTAGGTTTAGAATAGAAATGGGTAGAAAGCAAACAATAAAAAACCTAAGGAATTTACTTAGGGTACTTATCTTATCTAGTGGTTGACCTTAGCTTTTAAATTACGTCCAGATATATCCAACAACTTTACAACTTGCAAAACAACTTCACAAAACCTTAGAAAAATTGATCAACATTTGGGGGCCTACGTAGGCCACTATGTGACTAAGATTGGAGGTGCAATAGTCAAGCCCCCTCAGTCCTTTTAGCTTACTATTAAAAAACAAAAGTGATTATTGACCCTTTTGGAAATGAAAAAGCAAAGATGTAATGAAATGAAATAATGCAAAAAACAAAATGCAAACAATAGTATTATGACCTATATGAAGCATACAAACACATGCTAAGGGTTTGGGAGTGAAACTTTACCCCCAAACTTGATGAATCTAAAATTGCACCCTATAAGGGGTGATCATGACTTTTGAGCTACCGAAATCATGCCATGTACAAAAATTATGTGATTTCATAGAAGATACACAAGAAGGATCTACTAATGCAAAATGAGACACAAAATGCACAATTAATGATATAGGAATAATAAAATGCAAGAAGAAACCTGATGGTAGCAAAAGAACAAGCAAAAGAATGAATACCTCCAAGAAATGGTAGACTCCTCCTCAAGGCTCCAATAATTATCCACCAAGAACAACAAATAAAAAAAAGCAGTAGAAGAACACTTGACCTTGCTAGGAGAATTTATAAAAAACCAAAAATCACTTTTGAAAAATTACTTAGCACTTCTTAGAACTTCTAGGAGGAAAAAGGATCCAAAACCTCTAATTATAAGAGGTTTGGAGGGCAAAAAGAGTAGGAAAATGAAAATGCAAACCTAGGGAAGGACCGAAATCCTAGGGATCAGCCCAAAATTTGGATTTTCTAAGAGAAACCCTAACTTGTCAAAATCACACCCTTTACTGGGCAACTACGATTTCAACAAAACTATGGAAAAATGAAAAGAGAGGGAGAAGAGACACAAACTTGTATTTTGATAAGCTTGAGGGACTTCTTAGGGGTTCTAGGAAAAATGACTCATTTGGGTGGTTCAATTTTCCATGTCTACACTTCTCTATTCTTATTGGGTATTTTCCTGAGTTCTTCTCTATTCTTCTACATCCTTCTTGAGATTACAACCTTATATGTGCATTTTCTTATCAAGGTCAAAATATACCCAAAATTTAAAGTGCTAAATTTTTTCTTAGGTGGTTTTGGCCACTCAATATGTGGTTCTTTATCTTCAAAGAGAATTCAAAAAATTAGGGTTGCTATTATTTTGTACCCTCAATCAAGCCAAGTCCTAGTCTTCACCTTTTTTAGAGTGGAAAGACTCCAACATATAATAATTGGGTCTTTATCAAATATCAATCTACAAATTCAAAATTTGTAGTAATTTGAGTCTACATTTTCTTCATATGACTCTAAATATAAATTCACACTAAAGACTTCCTTTGATGCTAGCAATAGAGTCTACTCAAAGTAGCTCTGATACCACTATTGGATTTTAAGCTAGATTATCTTAGTCCCAATATTTTGGATATTTGAGTAGTCTCAAATATAAGAGCAATTAAAATATAATATGGGAAATAATAATAAAATTCAAGAGAATAACTACAAGCCTTTCACGGACACCATAGAGGGTTGTCTAGGCATATGACACACTCGTGGGGGAAAGGTTGGGTCCAAGCATGTGGTTTGAAGTTTCAAATATCTATAGATCTAGTGGGGGAGGTGATGGATCTCCCAGTTGATGGTGCATGTCATAATAGGAAGAAGCACTCCCTTAATGTGGAATTTATCTTCTTCCTTGATGAAGATGAATATCTACTGAAACTGCAAAATGGTTACAATGCAACGACCCCCAAAGCTCCCTAGAACTGTGTCATTTCCATGATCATGGAATTTTTCATGTTGGATGCCAATAATGAGGTGTTGCACAACTTCCACGTAATGTTTATAAACCATTTAAGATGTAAAAAACTCATGAATATCTTGTATTTTCTCTTTCATTCCTTGGAAAAAATGTTGATTGATGTGAAGGGAGAGAAAGGTTCATACCCTATCCACCAAGGCTTAGTCTTACTAATTTTTGAGCATGTGGCCAAGAACAAATGAGTGGTGGTGGAGGAGGCTCTATCACAAATTGAGTACCAAAAAATCCCTCCTATTTTCTACCTACCACTGGTCTCTTCCAACTCCTCTTTCAGTGACTCCTTGGAATATGAGTTGAAAGACCTCAAAAGCCCCATTATCTCAACCAAAGAAAAGGTCAAAAATTTGGGTGGTGTTTCGGTTTTATCCAGATATATCAGGGGTGGATGCACAAAATTCTCTCAACATCTTTCCACAAAATTTGTGAAGGTTGAATCCCCCCTATCACGGTGGAAATATCAAATTCTGAAGAGCACTCTCTAGTGAAGAATAGAGGTAAGCTATCGAAGGATTCAACTGAAGTTGGAGAAGAGTACCCCTTGCTAGGACTTGAGTCTTCCATTATAATACCCTTCCTAAAAAAATCTCAAAGAAAAGCACCAAGATTTGATTGGATCTCTTTAGGTTTCTATTTCTTTTATTGAGGAGATTCATGGTTTGACTCAACAACAACGTGATGAACCAAGAACCCCCAAAAAGGACTCAATAAGCTTAGGAAAATTGCCTTCTAAGGTGTAATTAAATATTTATTAGTAGTTCTCTGAGTCATGTCTATTCTATATAGCAATTTTGTTGTTTTATTTCCAAGCAGAATTGGGTGATCCACCTCAATAGTGGTTTGTTTTACTGATTGTTTTGTATAGGTAGTTTGTTATTTTGGTTGGGTAGTCTTTCTTGTTGAAATCTCTTGGGCTATGCCTCGATCTCTTTCAGTTCCACTTTTTGTATTAAGGTTTGGAGATACTTTTAAAACCCCTTATTTTATCTAATAAAAAAAATTCAAGAGAATAAAAAATATGAATATAAAATAGCCAAAGTCATTCATGCAATAACATGAATAAAACTTATAGTATAATTGCTTAAAATATGCATACAAGATTCAATATTATTAATGCTTGAATGTGATATTATTTGATCATTTTCTAATACAATACATGGAGCTTTGTCTACATAATATAACCATACAAGATGACTCTTCAAGTACTTTAATATTGCTCTCCATATGACAACTCTCAAATGTTCTTTGGCTTCTCATCTTGCCACTTGTATACATGATCTTGATAATGAGGGTTGATTTTCAAAATCTCTGTAGAATTCTATTATCACATAAGTGGATCGAATGTTTTTCCATAAAGGGTTATATATTGATAGAATACACTCATATGAAAGTAACATAATAATAAAAATTCATAAAAAATGAATCTAATATAGCATACACATATTATAATGAAATATCCAATGAGTCCAAAGCTGTAAATTAGAATAAATAGTCATAACTAGATAATGAATAATTTCTAGGATAGAAGTTACTCAATGGTTCTAATATGATTATAGGTAGCCTTAAGAAAGAAAGTGAAAGTGATAATGAACCTATAACATATTTTAAAGAAAAGGACCTACAAAATTTTGTAGTCTTAAATGATGCATCACATAAAATACTAAGGATGATGAAGGAATAAAATTTATGATAGAAATTCCATGAAATTTTGATAATCACTCTTACAAAATCAAACTAAAAATGGTATAGGAGATGAAATTAGACTTATAATTCCTCAAGGAAAATCACATGCATATACATATAGATTTTTTTTCGATTGTAAAAATAATACAACTAAATACAAAGCACCATGTTTTAGAATATAAAAAATTAAAAATATTGGCATGAAACACTTAAAATATTTGGTGAATAAGATTTCATGGTGAATTGAGTCTAGTTAGTTTGCACAACAAAAAATAAGTGGATGAAATCCTACAAACATAGAGTTTAAGATATATTTGAATGTTTCAAAACCTATGATATTGCTATAGTCCCACATGATTAGAATCAAGTAGAATATGAGTTAGAATTCTTAGCAACCCAATTTGACCCAATGATGGATAGAAAATGTCAAAATAAATGGAAGTTATTTGTAGGCTATTCATACCAAAAAATATCAAGCACTAGAAGGTATTTTAAATGATGAATAAACCATAGAGTTCTTGATTTGGGAAGCTTAGAATACCAAAGAGGATAATAAATATGGAGACTTCATTAAATATGACATAATACAATTAAAAATAAACCACTTGCGTAGGGGTTTGATTATATTGGACAACTTTGTAACCTAGGTTATAACCCTAAAAGGAAGAACATTGAGATAAAAACCTTAACATATAGGCTAATTGGGATCATAGAAAGTACCTATAAATTAGAAAAGAGTGTACCAAAGAAGAAGTTAACATGTTTAAAGAACTTTACATTGACTATGATAATGTCATATAACAACCCAAAATTCTAACCAACTAGAGAGAGAAATATATATCTTTTGTATACACTCAATAGGGATCCACATATCCCCACCTAGTGTAAGTCATTCTATGAAGTTTTCTAAGACCTAAAGACTTATGATTTAAGTTGTATATCTCATCTCCACAATAAGTCAACTTATCCCCTCTCTTAATCGATCAAAAGGATATGCCCATCCCTACACTAGTCATAAGTTTGTCTATGCATGTGCACTAAGCATAATGCAAATAAGCTATCAGTATCATACCCATGATGAGCTAAATTATCCATTTTTCCTATCAAAAGGGTATGCCCATCATTGCACCATACATAAGTCCATCTATGTAGGTGCACTAAGCATAATGCATATAAGTTATCTCATCCCCATGATGAGCTAACTTATTCTATCCATCACTCCTAGTGATAGTTAAATTCATTGATCGTAAATATAAGATGTTTTTGTGCATCTATCAAAGTTTAGGTTCCATAAGAAATATTTGAAAACAAGATTACTTGAAGTCCTCCATAAGGGATCCCATAATCCCTTAGGTTTCTCTCTCTACTTCCAACTCATAAGCATAATCAATTTTAGATATCATTTCTAAACTTTATTAAACCATAAAGATCTCCTAATATTTCTTTCCTTAAATAAGGATGTGATTAAGTCTACCTACTTAATTAAACATTAGATAACATCTACAACTTCATCAAAAGAAGACACATAAATAAGATGTAATTTTCTATCTAAATCATTAACAAGGCATGATAATTTATGAAACTATGACATCATAGATCCTTTATTTATAACAAAGTAAAAGATACATCTTCCATTTATAAAGGAACATATTCATAATTTAATTCATTACATATTCAAAGTAGGGTAAAAGTATTACCACATTAAAAGAATAGAGCATTACATCATCATCCAAAACTAGGAGATTACTCATGCTAGAATCTATTTTACAATGAGCTTTTCATAAGAAGAGCTTTATTAATCTATGTCAAAGGGTCCATATCTTGAATTATATATCTTTTTTAGTCCCTCTTGATTCTCCATCACTCAGTTTATGGTAGTAAGGGATCAGGACAACTCATAGATCTTATGAAGCATGCAACTAAATGCATTTGCTAAATGATTTATTAAACATGTGCATTTATAAATTTGATGCCAAATTGCAACTATTTAATATTTACAATGTAATCATGCATAAAATCATTCAATCAATCATCAAGATAAAACCCCATAATTTCCCCACACCCATTCTTTCATCTAATATTCCATTTTTCCATACCAGCATACTTCTTTCATTAATCACATAAAAGTGTACTCGTTATCTAAGAATGACAGTCGTCTATCATTCATTTCATAATAAAAGGAGAGTCATTTTATATTTTAAAAAAATGAAAGTCATCTATCATTTATCAATGCATAGAATAAGTCAATTAACATTCTTTAAATTAATCCAAAGCCCATACTTTTAATTAATTAAATACCTATATTGTTCATTTCTTTAATTAATCAAAATCCCATAATTTTAAATACCCATACTATTCATTTCTTTAATTAATCAAAACCCATACTTTTAATTAATCAAATACCCATAAAAATTCATTTATTTAATTAATCAGAAGCCATACGTTTAATTAATCAAACACCCTTAAAATTCATTTCTCTAATTAATCAAAAGCCCATACTTTTAATTAATCAAACACCCATAAAAAATAATTTCTTTAAATAATAATAAGCTCATAATTTTAGGGTTCGAGGGCTTGATTCAATTGTCAAAATGCTTTTGTAGGAGTGCCGAGACTAGGGTTCCAATCCCTCGAGCCCCGTAAAACTGGTGGATGTGTTGTATCAGCATAGCTGACTATGTTAAAGGTTTACCCGATGCAACTGGAGGTTGTAGTGGTCACAAGGAGAGAGATTCAAACCCACGAAGAGGCATAGGAAATTGTAATGAGTTACCAATTCCTCTAGTATAATAAAAAAAACCCATACTTTTAATTAATCAAACACCCATAAAAATTCATTTCTTTAATTAATAAAAAGCCCATACTTTTAATTAATCAAACACCCATAAAAATTCATTTCTTTAATTATTTAAAAACCCATACTAGAAATTAATAAAATTACTCATAAATTTCATTCCTTTTAATTAATGAAAATCTACCTTTCAAATTTATCACACAGTCCTTTTCAAATAAACCAAACATGCATTCTTTCCATTCAAATAATTAAAGTACCCTAATCCAAAAAAGGGGGATTTTTTATATGAGACCACTAACTCAACTGATCAACATTCATCTCAACCAAACAATTATAACATAACTAGTTTAGTCAAACAATGCACAGGGTAATCAAATAGCACATAGTGCAATCAAACAACAAGCCCCCTAAAATTATGCTAACCACCAACACCACAACTAAGGTAGCCTAAGCGGGCTCCTCATGACCACCTAGAGGTGGTCACCCTAAAGGGAGGATTTCTCCCCATTTTTTGGTGCTAAGGTGACCCCCGCACCAGGCGTGTGGGATTAAACCCACACCCAAAAATAAACAAAAGGAGTTTAAATCCACCCTCAAAATTGGGTGCAAATCCAATGACATCCTACAAGTCATGTGGTAGCCAAACTAGTGATTGATATACGATAAAAAATAGACAACAAACCACGTAGGAGCCAACAAACCAAAAAAAAATCAATAGAAAGGGGCCAAGTGTCACAGGTGAGCACCACCGACCGATATTAGATAGCCCACCAAGTGGAGCAGCTTTGACCATAGCTCATGGTCAATAACATAAGGTAGGCCAGCTCCTTTTAAGGCACTTAGAGCACCAGGGCATATCCCATGTGGGATATTACCCAGGTAAGGCTTGTATGGTCTTCCCTTTCCCATGTCCAACCGCCTGTGAAGTCACCACTCAGTAGCATCACAATGATGGTGCGGCTTCAATTTAATTAATTTACTTAAGGTTAAACCTTAAGAGGAAGCCCACCTAAGTAGTGGCAATAACTTTTGCCACCTTTGACATACGAACAAGCTACTACGACTGTTAAAACCAGAAATATAGAACAACTTACCTGATCAAAATCCAACACAAACAAGGGAGAAACTTGCTAGTTTTAAACATTGAAACACATGTTTAAAACACCAACTCAATCATCGAAGCTCAAATTAAAAACTTGGAAAAAAATCCTTAGGAGGTGCAACAAAACATTTTATCTTTAATATCCTCTATAATTAGAGGACGTTAATTCTTAAAATAAACAATGAGGCAGAGGATAGGAACCAGTTTTAGGTGTTTCTAACAAAGGATTTGCAGGATTCTAATATCAACTAGGGTGTTAATCCCCTAGCTTAACCTCTAGTGAAGAGGAGCATAGATAAACATCAGGTTCAAATTCAAAACCAAACATCACATAGGTCGATTATGAAAACAAAAGTCTTATAAAGGTCTTACACAACAATACTCATGATTGTTGATTCATAGGCCAAGTATAGCATAAAAGTGCTTTAAATAAAAATAAACTCAAAGGGGCCTATGCAAAGTTTTATTCTTGCTAAAAAAATTGGCCATCACAGGACGAATACAATGAGCATAATTCATTAAAAAATTTCTAAAGGTCTAAAAGTAAAATCGAAACATTAAGGACTATTTTACAAGAGCAACTCCAACCTAAACCTCCTTGATGAAACATTATTCAAAGACCTTCTATCAATTATTTGAGCTTCTTCACCGATTCCCAAACCAAAATCTTCTCAACTTCGTCCTTGCTTCTCTCCTTTAGCTTTTGCATAGTCTCCAAAAATAATCCCTCCCTTCACCTTATCTCAGTATTCTTAACAAAAATGGAAACCCATATACCCAAAGCTAGTGTACAACTCAAACATAAAATCCATCTACCAAAAGTGCAATAAATACCCTTGATTGCTATTTTGAAATCTGATCCAAGGTCTGCAATATGGTATGATTTTTTTTTGTTTATTTTTTATTTTTATTTCTGCTTTAGATCTGATTTTTTGCAATTTTTGTTGAGGTTTGCTGGCACTGATGTTTTTTGGTTTTTTCTAGCATATATGAAGAGTATATATAAAGAAATATGCACACAAACACACACAACTAACTACCAACTGAGAGCAAAATGAAGGTAAACTAAAATATGTATGATTGATCATTAAAATCTGACCTGATACAATTAGCATAGGACTAATATACAATTTTTGAGTGAGAAAATACTATATCAGCTCCAATGAAAGGGCTCAAAACTTAGTAAATTGCTATCCAAACTTCCAAAAAATTAGAAGGAACGATATGGTCTGAATTAAGTGCCTCCTTCTAGTGAAAAAAGATTTGATATGCAATCTATAGGGGTGCTAAACTTGATAGTAAGGTACATCCTGCTTAGATAGTACAGTTCCAATGCTCAGACCACCATAATGCACCCAAATTTTTATATATTCAAATCTAAAAATGTCTGAAAGCACCATCAAACTAAAAATATTGAAGCACAAACTAAATCTCTTGTATTAGAGACTCCAAGCACTGGCTAGGTGTGATATTTCACACATGAAATCAGTGTCACCTGTAGAGGTTTTCATCCCTACAAGCCTACAACTGCAAATCCTATAGAGATTTTGGCAGATTTTTGTTAATTCATCAATATTGGATAATCAAATGAGCTCAAACAATCACCTTTTTATAGAGAGTTGAGGAGGTGGACTTCAAACCATATTAAAATCTAATAAACTCCATTTGGGCATCAAAATAACCTTTTGAAATAATGTATTTTATTCAATTTTAAACCCAAAGTCATGCCTAGAATGGGATGCCACATTTGTACCTTTGCCTAGTGAAATGAAGTTGTTTTGTAAAGAGGGGACAATGACACATTTACCCTTAAAAATTAAAATATTTCCTCCTCAAGATAGACGCCACCTTAGGAAAAATACCCCCATCACCTAGTAATATTACATTATTTTTAAAAGGGGCTACTTATGTCCTCCAACATTGGCTAATAAAATAAATAATAGAATTAAATTAAGTGCTCATAAGCTCACCAAGGGAAAATCAACATTTAATTTTTTCTTTGCCACTAAACTCTGAGAATGAGGACACTACAACCTAAGCCATCCACTTCTAAAAATAGCAATGGCTATAAATAGTAACCCCTTAGATGAGTAAACTGAATCCCCTAACATTGCATTGCATAGCCTATGGGAACTCCGGATAGGCTATCATACACTCCATTTCTTAGGAAAGAGAAGGGGACATTACAATCCTCCCTCCCCAATATTGCTTGTCCTCAAGCAATCGAAGATCAATATGCTACAAAATATCCTTGCTCTCCCATGTGGAATCCTCAATAGGTAGATCTCTCCACTTCACTAAGTACTCTCGCACTGTCCTCCTCCTGAGAGTACGCTCTCGAGTATCTAGAATGGTCTCTAAAACCAGTATCAATCTCCCCTCATCATCCAAAGGGGGTAACTCTACCAAGGGAACTACCTACTACCCAAGAGCCTTCTTGAGGTGAGAAACATGAAATACATTGTGCACCTTGCACCCCTCAGGCAACTCCAACTCATATGCAACCTCACCAATGCACCTGATGACTCTGAATGGACCATAATAGCGAGGTTTCAACTTTTTTGCACCACTCTTTTTCAGCGAAGACTATCGATAAGGTTGTAACCACAAATACACCATATCCCCAACCTCAAATGATCGCTCTGTCCTTCGTTGATCTACATATTTCTTCTGCTGATTCTACGCTTGTATATTATCCTTCAATGAGTGCAGAATATCCTGACAATCCTATAGAAGATCTCATGCCTTAGGCACCCTGCTATCACCAAGCATCAAATCTTAATATTCTCACAATGACACTGAGAGGGGGGGGTGAATCAGTGTAGCTATTTAAATTCAGATCTACATCTCTTTAAAACTTAAGCAGGGAGAACTTAAAAATAGATAAAGCAATTAAACAAGAGAGCATTCTACAACACACGATTTAACGAGGTTCACCAATTTTGGCTACTCCTCAAAAATTAGACTACTTAGACTCCCATCCAAATCCAACCTTTGCAAAGCACCAACTTTACAAAAAAATTTCCAGCACCCACAGGAAGGAGCACCAACCCCTTATTTATCTGCAGCAACAGAAAGGAGCACCAACCCCCTAATTCCAAGTACCAACTTGGACTTCAGTTTTGAACTGTTTCAATGACATAAAAATGCCTTCTCTTCTACAAGACCCTCATTAGTCTAATGCCCTTTTAACAAGAACTGCATATACTTCCAACTCTGTTATATTTTTCTCTTTTAGCTTTGCTATTCTCTCTTACAGCCCTCTCTTCTTTATCTTTTTTAACACTATTTTTCCTTTACTTTTCATAGCTTCTTTTTCTTTTTATTCGAAAATACACAACACTCATGCCACGTGTAGAGCTCAACCCTAACCCTAACTTACTGTACATGAAACATTCTTTCGGCTCTGCTTACTGCGCTTTTAATAGCCTTAAATGCTTACTTACAGCTCTGACAACCTTATCTGCCCACTTTATGACTCTGACAACCTTTTTTGTGCTCTGACAGTGTATCCGCCATTCTGACAGATTTATCTTCTCATTTATGGCTCTCTGATAGCCTTCTCTGCTCATTTTGGCTCTGACAGCCTTTTTTGTTCTCTTACAGCTCTGATAGTAGAACCGTCGCTCTGATAGCCTTTTTGTCTTCTTCTTGGCCTGCATGCATGAAAACACAACATGTCACGATATCGTGACACTTTTCACCTCCATACACTCTACTTGGCTTGCACCAACAAAAACAAGACATGTCATGAAATTGTGACACTTTTTGCTTCCTTACACTCTTCTCAGCATGCACCAGCGAAAACATGACATGTCACGAAATCACAACACTTTTCACTTCCTTGCACTCTTCTCGGCATCCACCAGTGAAAACATGACATGTCATGAAATTACGACACTTTTTGCTTCCTTGCACTCTTCTCGGCATGCACCAGCAAAAACATGACATGTCACGAAATCGTGACACTTTTTGCTTCCTTGCACTCTTCTCGGCATGCATTCACGAAAACATGACATGTCGCAAAATCATGACACTTTTGCTACCTTATGCCTTTCTCTACCTTTCGCTCGTGAAAACGGAACATGTCGCAAAATCGTGACACTTTCACCTCCTTACTCTATCTCTCCTCTTCGGGACGCGAAAACTAGACATGTCGCGATATTGCGACACTTTTTCTCCTTGGCGCTTTTCTTCCCTTCGGGTCGTGAAAACCCGACATGTCACGATATCGTGAAACTTTTTCTTGCAAGCTCTTTCTCTTCGAACCTATTGCGAAATCACAACACATTTTCATCTGTACTGCCTCTCTTGCAGATTGTCACGAAATCGTGACACTTTTCTTTGCAAGCTCCTTCTCTCAAACATGTCGCGAAATCGTGACACATTTTCATCCGTACCATCCTTCTTGTAAATTGTCGCAAAATCGTGACACTTTTCCTTGCGAGCTCTTTCTCTCGAACCTGTCGTGAAATCGTGACACTTTTTTGTCTGTACCATCCTTCTTGCAAATTGTCGCAAAATCATGACACTTTTCTTTGCAAGCTCTTTCTTTTTGAACATGTCAGGAAATTGCGACAGTTTTCTTTGCTTATGCCTTCTCTCCAAACATGTCGCAAAATCATGACAGTTTTCTTTGCTTGCGCCTTCTCTCCGAACATGTCACGAAATCATGACAATTTTCTTGCATGTGCCTTCTCATCGAACATGTCGCGAAATCATGACAGTTTTTCCTGTAAGTGCTGCTTCTTCAAAAATGTTGTGAAATCATGATAGTTTTCTTACTTGCCTTATTTGCTTCCAACATGTCATGAAATCATGATAGTTTTTATTGCGCTTTCTCTCTCTTCCAACATGTCGCGAAATCGTGACAGTTTTCCTTGCGCTTTCTCTTTCGTCCAACATGTCACAAAATTGTGACAGTTTTCCTTGTGCGTTCTCTCTCTTCGAACATGTGAAATTATGACAGTTTTGCCAGCATTTTCTCTCTCCTCCAATATGTCGCAAAATCATGACAGTTTTGCCAGCATCTTCTCTCTCCTCCAATATGTCATGAAATCATGACAGTTTTGCCAGCATTTTCTCTCTCCTTCGATATGTCGCAAAATCACAACAGTTTTGCCAGCATTTTCTCTCCTTCGATATATCACGAAATCACGACAGTTTTGCCAGCATTTTCTCTCTCCTTTGATATGTCGCGATATCGTGACAGAAAACATGTCGCGATATCGTGACAGTTTTCTTACTTGTCTTTTTATTTTGATCCTTTGAATTTGGGCCACTTTTGTCTTCTTGGAAATTCACTATACATGCTCTGACTGACCTCTGAACTCCTGTCCATTGCATCATCAATTGATCTATCTGTCTGTGTTGACAACAATGATAATACTATTTCTACACCTTGCTCAACAAATCCATGAGGCTAGGCACCTCATAACCATAGAGTGCCATGAATGGTGACATCCTGATGGACATATGATAGGAAGAGTTATAGCAATACTCTCCCAAATAAAGCCATCTGACCCACGCCTTCTACTGCCCTGTTATGTAATTGCGTAGGTACCCTTCTAACCACTTATTCACCACCTCGGTCTATCCATCAGTCTGAGGATGGTAACTTGTGCTCGGTGTCAACTCCGTGCCACACAATCGAAACAACTCCTGCCAAAATAAGCTGATAAATTTGCTGTCCCGATCACTAATGATGTTCCTCGGAAGCCCATGAAGTCTGAACACCTCGCGAAAAAACAAATCAGCCACTTGAGCAGCTGAATAACTCACTGTAATCGCAAAGAAATGAGCATACTTAGTCAGCCTATCAACTACCACATATATGCAATCACGTCCCTGAACCTTAGGTAGTCCTATCACAAAATCCATAGAAACACTTTCCCATTTATTGGAGGGAATGGGAAGTGGCTGAAGCAATCCTGCCGGATATGTATGCTCATTCTTATTCTGCTGGCAAACTGGACACTCCCTCACATACTGTAAAATATTATCCTTCATCCCCTTCCATGAGAATCTCTCACGGATCTGTCTGTAAGTCTTATAGTAGCCGGGGTGACCAGCCATGGGAGTATCATGAAAACACTGAAATATCTACCTCCTGATATCAAAATCAGCAACAATCCAAATATGCCCCTTATAGAAGATAATTCCATCCCACACAGTGTATCTGTCATCACTCTACGTACCATCTAGAACACTACTAGCAAAAGAATCCCGTGCATAATCAGCAATGATGACATGTCTCCAATCACTAGATATCTCGGTGAGAGAGCAAATGTGAGGTTTCCTAGATAAGGCGTCGACAACTACATTCTTCTTGCCCTTCACATACTCAATATCGAAGTCATAGGCAAGAATTTTGCTTACCCATTTCTGTTGTCTATCATTCAGGTCTTTCTGGTTGAGAAAGTATCTCAAGCTGTTATGATCCGTCTTCACCACAAACCTACTCCCAACCAGGTACTGCCTGAATTTTGCCAAGGCATGGATAATGGCCAACATCTCTCTATCATACACCGAGTAGCTCCTCTCGTTGTCTCTCAATTTCCTACTCTTGAAAGCTATGGGGTGCTTATCCTGAGTAAGCACTGTGCCAATCCCATCCCCTGATGCATCACACTCCAATACAAAAGGTTTGGAGAAATCAGGAAGTGCTAACACAGGCACGGAACATACCAACTGCTTGAACCTATCAAAAGCTCTTTGTGCTGACTCTGACCATATAAATACCCCCTTCTTCATCAAATCAGTAAGAGGGGCTGCCAACTGTGAAAATCCATGCACAAACCTCCTGTAAAAACCGCACAATCCAAAGAACCCCTTAAGCTGCGTGAGGTTCTTAGGAGGTGGCCAGTCTAAAATCGCTTGGACCTTCTCAGGGTCCATCCTCACACCATCTGCACTGATAATATGTCCAAGGTATAGGAGTTCTGTCATCCCGAACTCACATTTGGACTCCTTGGCATACAAGGACTCCCTCTCCAATATACCCAATACCTCATCCAGATGGCTCAAATGATCACTCCTAGTCCCACTATACACAAGTAGATCATCAAAGAATATGAGCACAAACTTACGGAGTTGAGCACTGAATATCCTGTTCATACAGGACTGGAAGGTGGCAGGGGCATTAGTCAAACCGAAAGGCATGACTGTGTACTCAAAGTGGCCATAATGACATCGGAATGCGGTTTTCTCAATGTCCTGCTCCCTCATGCGTATCTGATGATAACCAGACCACAAGTCAATCTTGGAAAAATAACAGGCACCATGTAGCTCATCGATCAACTCATCAATACGTGAAAGAGGGTACTTGTTCTTGATGGTGATCTTATTCAATGGCCTGTAGTCTATGCACATGCGAAGTGTGCCATCCTTCTTCTTCACCAACACAACTGAAGAAGCAAATGGGCTCTTGCTCGGTCTGATGAATCCCATCTCTAACAACTCCCTGATTTGCTTCTCTATCTCATCCTTAAACCGTTTGGGGTGACGGTAAGGAGTAGAAATCACTGGCTTGGTCCCCGACTCAAGCTCAATCACATGCTCCGTTCCCCTGTCCGATGGCTGTCCTGGAGGAATGTCACTGAAGACTCTACTATGCTTGTCAAGAAAAATCTGAATATCCTCAGGATAGTATCGCTTGGAATCTCCTGTATCCGTGGGTCTAATAATACACGTTGCGGCCCACTCAACCTGATTGTGTCTGAATAAGCTCTCCATGCACTGAAATGACACCACCTTAGGCCCGTTGCTCGTGACACCTCTCAGTACTACATTGCGGCCATTAGACTTGAACTTCAGCTCCATAGTCTAAAAGTTCAATACAATCTCCCCGAGTGACTTAAGCCACTGGATTCCCATCACAATATCAGAATCTCCAATGTTCACCACATAAAAATCATCTCTCACCTCATAATTACCCAACTGGAAAGAGAGTTGTGGAATCTTCTTCGTGCATCCTATAGTAAATCCATCAGCTACCATGACCTTGAACTCATTAATATTCTCCGTCTATAATCCCCTGCGTGAGACTAGGCCCTCATCAATGAAATTATGTGTTGCCCCTGTATCTATCAATGTGATAATTCGCTGACCCTTAAGAACTCCCCTGATTTTCAGCGAATCATTACGGTGTAAACTGTGCAACTGTGCCGCCACCGGCTCTCCATGAGTGTCGGCTGGTGTCTCTTCCTGTGGATCATTTTTAGCATCAATACCTGTGGTGAAAATGTGTCTCTCATCATCGGAATCTGAAGTATCTGTTTGCTGATCGGAGTGATCAGCAAAGTCATCCTCGGCTGATTGGTACTCTATTTGATTAGCCTTGCCCTTGCTTGCGCATTTGTGTCCAGGGGCCCATGGTTCTTTGCATGAATAGCACAAATTTTTCCTTCTAAGATCATTCATGGACTCCTTATCACCTTTGTGAAACTCTCTCCTTTGCTCCTTATGCTCATGATGGAAAGGTTTCTTGTTGTCTTTACTAGGAGGAAACTTAGAATATGATTTAGCTCTAGGGGTGGCTAGCTCCAAATTACGTGCTTTCTTGATTGCCTCCTGTAGAGATGATGGGTCAAACGCCTTGACCCAACCCCGTATAGGTTTTGTAAGGCCCTCCATAAAAATTACTATCAGTCTTCTCTCAGACACATCAGATACCATCATCGATAATCTCTAAAATTCTGAAATATAAGTCTCTAGGGACCCAGTCTGTCTCAACTGTGCCAACTCGCGAAAATGCAACTCCGGATCCTTCCTGTCAAACCTGTCTATCAGCTTATCCATGAACTCTGCATATGATGTGATATACCTATGCCCCAAAGTGTGCAATCCATGGTACCACCAATCGTGTGCAAGGCCATCTAAGTGTAATGTAGCGAACTTAATCGCCTCCTCCTCAGGAATGGATCTAAGTGTGACATAATTGTCTAGCTTCTCAACCCATGATCTCGCTGAAACCTTCCCACTGCCATCAAAATGGGGTAAAGTGACCTTTCCTAACACCTGGTGCAAATCACGCTGTGGGGGCCCTCGTTGGTCATGTCTATGTGTATTAGTCTTGAGCCTCCTCTGATGCATGAAATTCTCCAATGTAGTCATAGATTTGATCTCCTCCGATAGTGTAGAGTATTCTGCATATGCCTCTCTGTACTCATCAACCAGAGGTAATGGTGCCTCCTGTGCAACCTGTGACTCAACCCTCGATGTGAAAACTAGCTGTAGAGGCCTAGGATTAGAGGGGGTAAGTCGGCTAACATGTTGATTTGTCCCACTGGACTCTGTTGTGTGCTCCCTAGTATGTCCTGCGTTGTCTTGAGTCTGAGTATGAACTGCTATGTTCTGGGTAAGTTTGGCTGTCAACTAGGACATCATATCCATCATCATTGTGAACTGCCTCTCTGCTCTCAAATTCGGGCTCATGGAACCCTCTCTATTTTTTCCTCTGTCACCCATGTCTCCCGATGGACTGTCACTGCTATGCTGATGCAATATATCTTCCTGTTCTATCTGCTATTCTAAATTATTTCCCTGCTGCTCCTGCTGATTGATGTTCGGATTGGACTTATTCCTCCTTAGGTAATACTGATGTGTGTGCATAACTTACCCAATAGGCTGCAGAGTAGAGCTTGTGCTCTGATACCACTGCAATAGATACCCTTGATGGTTGTTTTGAAATCTGATCCAAGGTCTGCAATATGGTCTGATTTTTTTTCTATTTATTTTTTATTTTTATTTCTGTTTTAGGTCTGATTTTTTGCAAGTTTTGCTGAGGTTTGCTGGCACTGATGTTTTTTGGTTTTTTCTAGCATATATGAAGAGTATATATAAAGAAATATGCACACAAACACACACAGCTAACTACCAACTGAGAGCAAAATGAAGGTAAACTAAAATATGTATGATTGATCATTAAATTCTGACCTGATACAGTTAGCATAGGACTGATATACAATTTTTGAGTGAGAAAACACTATATCAGCTCCAATGAAAGGGCTCAAAACTCAGTCAATTGCTATCCAAACTTCCAAAAAATTAGAAGGAACGATCTGGTCTGAATTAAGTGCCTCCTTCTGGTGACAAACAATCTGATCTACAATCTAGAGGGGCACTAAAGTTGACAGTAAGGTACAACCTGCTTAGATAGTACAGTTCCAGCGCTCAGACCACCATAATGCACCCAAATTTTTGTATATTCAAGTCTAAAAATGTTTGAAAGCACCACCAAACTAAAAATATTGAAGCACAAACTGAATCTCCTGTATTAGAGACTCCAAGCACTGACTAGGTGTGATATTTCACACATGAAATCAGTGTCACCTGTAGAGGTTTTCATCCCTACAAGCCTGCAACTGCAAATCCTGGAGAGATTTTGGCAGAGTTTTGTTAAGTCATCAATATTGGATAATCAAATGAGCTCAAACAATCACCTTTTTATAGAGAGTTGAGGAGGTGGACTTCAAACCATATTAAAATCTAATAAACTCCATTTGGGCGCCAAAACAACCTTTTGAAATAATGTATTTTATTCACTTTTAAACCCAAAGTCATGCCTAGAATGGGACGCCACATTTGTACCTTGGCCTAGTGAAATGAAGTTGTGTTTTTTAAAGAGGGGACAATGATACATTTACCCTCAAAAACTTAAAATATTTCCTCCTCAAGCTAGATGCCACCTTAGGAAAAAGACCCCCATGACCTAGTAAGGTAACGTTGTTTTTAAAAGGGGCCACTTATGTCCTCCTCCAACGTTGGCTAATAAAATAAATAATAGAATTAAATTAAGTGCTCATAAGCTCACCAAGGGAAAATCAACACTTAGTCAATTTTTGCTCTGCCACTGAACTCTGCGAATGAGGACACTGCAACCCAAGCCATCCACTGCTAAAAATAGCAATGGCTATAAATAGTAACCCTTGAGATGAGCAAACTGAATCCCCTAACACTGCACTGCATAGCCTACGGGGACTCCGGATAGGCTATCGTACACTCCACTACTCAGGAACGAGAAGGGGACATTACAAAAATTAAATTCATGTCTACCCAAGGTAGCAAGAAGGGAGATATTTAAATTTTAAAATGATTATTCCTTTCAAAATATCTCACTTTAAATAAATCCATATATTTATTTTATTTATAAAAGATAAAAAAGGATATTTAAATAGAACCTAAAGCATCAATATTTATAACTTTAAATTCAATTTAATTCAAGCAATAAAAGATATTAATCATTTCCTTAATTGATTAATTCAAATAAAATACCTATACTAATATTAAACATTAGCATGGTATTAAGTGGACCAAGAATTAATAGAACCTCTATATATATTAATTCTTTTTGAAAGGGATTAATCCATTTACATAATAATGCATATGTAAACAAAGTAAGCAATCAAATGCATCAAACAAGACAGGTGATTCATCACAAATCCAATTGCCTATCCTAGCTGAAGACTTATGATAACTTCTAGGCTACCAAATTTTGGCCAAATATGGTTGGAATGTTGATGATCACTATAAAATCAAGAATGCATGCATATATATGAGTGTAGTTGTTCATGTTGCCCTAAGCTACCATAATCATCATTTTCCTTTTCCTTGGTACCTTGATCTTGGTGGTTGGATTCCTTGCCATATTTGAGGGTACCTAGTCTTGTAGTCAATCCAAAACATCAGTAGTATCATATCCTTAAAGTAATAAATCAATAGCAATATTGCAAAACATAAATCATTGAAACATAATTCAATATATAGCCTATTTCATAATTGAGTCCTGCCAAGGTGGGTCATGACATATCATCACATTGAGTTATAACAACCTAAATATTTAGGTTAAGGAAGTGGTCGAACACACAATTGAATTGGTGCCAAGAGTAATCCATTTAGAAAAAAAAATAGGCTATTCAATAAAAATATAAAAGAAACAATGAGAAAACATTTGTTCAAAGTATTCCATGCCCAAATCATTTATCATATTAAACATTCTATTTGGGATGCACAAATAGTACCAATTTAAAAGAAGAACAAGTATGTAACATTATGTATGAATTTTTACAAAAAAAATTCTAGAAGACCACTATCCATTACCTTAAATGGACCAAATACTATAAATAGTAGTAGGGTTAGAATCCATTTACATTGCTAGACATTTTCACTTGATGTAATAAGTTTTAGATTAGGGATTAATACCAACACAAGATAAATTATGAAAAATAGCATACATTTTCTTACTGAAGGATTCCATTTATATTATTGAATATAGGTCATACATTTAGTTAGTGATATATATTACATTCTTAAGGGTCATCAATGAAATAACATTGATGTGTTTAGATGATGCGAGTATTTTTTAAAGACATGAAGAAGCACATGTAATACTTTTCCATATTATTCAAGTGGTATAGAGAGTAAGGGATAACCCTAAACCTAAAAAAGTTAATATTTTACATGTAAGAAATAAAGTTATCTGGTCAAGTGCCTCTAAAAATAGACTTTCTATATATACCAACCACATTAAGGCTATACAAGATTTTATATTAGCATCTTCAAAGAAGGGACTATAGTATTCCAAGGGTCAAATCAATTTTATCATCAAATTTGTGACCAACATTTTCAAATTTATTTAGCTAACATCCAAGACAAAAAGAAAGGATGCTAACTTCACTTGGAAAAAATAGTGGAAACAAGCCTTTTGAAACATCAAAGATATCATTCCTAAGATCTAGTTCTAGTTAATATTGATTACAATATATACTTCAAACTCTATGTTTAAAACTGATTTTAGTATGGATTCTACTCTCACATATAAGAATTAGAAATACAAAACACATCTTATAGATTTTATGATAGAGACCCCACACAATACTAAAGAGATAATTTTACATATAAATCTCTCATAAATTAAATGTTTAGCATTCACAGTACACCTAGATGTTTGATATTCTATATTTGCTACCAAACTTGGTGATAAATAGGCTAGTTATATGGCAAAAATCCAATAATTTAATATTAAAATTAATCCAACTAACCTATTAGGAGGAAGATATTTATGTGAAAATCTAGTTATATTTTACAATAATAGTCAACATAGATTTATGGATGAATAGGAACTATAGACACCAAAACCTAGCCACTTGTCGTCCATCTTGACTTTCTTGCCATTTCCACCCACTATTCATATATATTTATATGTTTATTATTTTTATATATATATATATATATATATATATATATATATATATATATATATATATATATATATATATATTTAAATGGTAATATTTTATATATTATATTTTTTATATATTTAATAAATATATATTTATATAAGTGAATTAATCCTAGCCATCCGATTTCATTTAATCCTATCCATCCATTTCCATCAATCCATGCCACACCCCAAATTTAATATCCACCCTCCGATATGCTTTTATCTCAACCACACAATTAGTATCGTTGAAACCCTAAGCATGCCCTAGGTTGGATTATTAATAAGAGCAATTTTAATGGCTCAAACCCTAAGTCATGAATTCCCTAAGCAAACTCTAAACCCTAAGCATTTTCATGAAGTGTTTGCCATCGAGTTCCCTAGAGTATTCAAGTGCTCTTCCCTTCCATCCTCACTCGCCATAGCCCCTGCATATATTGCCACCTCTCTCGTCCAACCAGATCTACTTTTGTAGACTTCCCCCTTAGTTGTCGAATGCCTTCAGGTACTTCCTACCATTCTTGAGCCCCTTTGGGTGCTTCCTTCTCAATCGTAGAATACCTTCAAGTGCTTCTCACCATTCTCTAGTGCCTCTAGGCACTTCATTCTCTGCCACCAAGCACCTCTGGGCACCCTCTCCAATTATCGAGCACCCACGGGTGTTTCCTGTAGTTGCCAAGCAACCATAGGCATTTTGCACTAGAAATTTTGAAGTCTCCCTAGCCTTTGGGTGATGCTAGGGCATCATCGCACCAGTTCACTACAACAAATTTCACAAAATCAGAAGAGAGCAGACAAATAAGGTAAATCTTGTATTTGATATTTCATTTATGCACTTTCAGATTTTTTTCATTTATTCATATTGCATAGCTAGGGTTTTTATCTACTTTCTGAGGGCCTCACACTGTGGAGCCCTCATAGTTGCTACTAACTCATTTGTTATTTTATTGTGTACAAATCTAGAAGTGTTACATCAACATTGGAAAACTGCTTAATCTGGAGTGGCCCGACATCAGATAAATAGAATCCCACACATTCTTATTGGGAGCAGAGATGCATTTTGAAACACCACTAGTGTTGCTTGCTAGGGTTTCAGAGAACCCTAGCCATTGTAAAAATTTGTATCAAAGAATTCAAGAATTCTTATTGTAACAGTGGAGTTTTGAGGCTCCCCTCATTAATAAAAATCATTCATCATGCAATACTGTTCTTTGAGTTCTACTTTATATTTTTGTCTCTTCAAATGGTGATCGCCATATGAATCCATACTTCCTTCCACACACCTTTTACTTTCACCATCAACCAATCCATCTACCATTCCATCAATTTCCTCATCAAGCTCCCATACCCCCATCATCTTCATCATTAACTACATGCAAATGTGGTCATAGTCAATCCACATAATCAACATTATTGTCATCCACTTCATCATCATCATTCATTTAGCAACCTACCCAATCCAATCCATATTCCTCACCTAATATTTCACAAGTCAAATTTATGGATTGTGAAACATCTCCATCACCATGCCTCGAGCCATCATCTAACCATGGTCATTCCAAATCATCCCAAGTCAGGGTCCATATCACTAATCCTGGTATTGGTGAATATGTGGTCCAAGGCATCACCGTAACTCCGCTCACCATTCCTAATGTTAAGGATTTTTTTCACCCATGCAACCCACCTTTATCCATAGGAGTAGTATATAACATGGGTTCAGCTCCAAAGAGCATAAATTTTGTATATGGGAGGATTGATTCTTCATCAAATCTAGCTCCCCTAGAAGAATCCAAGGAACCAACACTTGCCAACATTCCAAACATGTCAGGATTTTCATCTCGATATTTTCACATAGTAAATTGGTAAGGTCATGGCCTAGGATTACATGAATGGGGAGTGTCACAACCCATTGATATTCCATATCAAGAAGTGCATGAATGTTCAATCTTAGGTCACCACCCACTTTCCACCACCTCTTCTCTTGAACAAGTCTTCCAAAGGCTTAATCTAAATTTAGGAGAATAAGCCCTCCATCCCAATGATTATGACGATGAAATCTATGGAGAATTTGAACTTATGTCAATAATTTTGGATGAATTTGAAGAAGAATTGGAGCCCATCATTCCCCATATTGAACAAGATGAGTTTTATCTCAAATGTTTTCCATCCATGAGCTCATATTTCGCTTTCTTCTTCCACAAGAATGAGTCACCCCTATGGGTGAATCACCAACTCCATTCCATTAATCCATTTCATAAGACAAACTTGTAACATATGTATATAACACACAAAAACAATGGTTTTCACCACTGCCAAAAAAAATCAAAAATCAAACAAAAACATGTTTTATTTTTGCATGTATATATCATCTAGTTAAAATACATTTATTTATTTTTCTTGCTGCTATCCAAGTTTAATCTCCTAGAACTGGTTCTTAGGTTCCATCCATTCCATACAACCTTATCCACTTTGCCCATAAGTCAATATGAATCCTATTGATTTATTCACCCCCCTCAGTAATCCATATGATTCGACTAAACCAATTCCGATTGACATAAGTCTCATTGATATGGACCAGATTTCATTGCATCCATCCTTTTTCGAGTTTGTCTTATCTAATAAATTGTTAAGGGCTTCAATCAACTACATTTCTTCATCCTCTTCGCCTTCACCTTCACCTTTGAATCCTGAGGTTTTGTAGGCAGACATATAAGAGGATAAGCCAGAAGAGTTTGATGACATCTTAAAATATATTCATCTGATCCCTATGCCCCATCATCTTGAGGAAGGTTCACATACGTCCATTGAAGATACTATCGATGTGGACCTTAGTTCAGACAAAGACAATCCCCAAATTATCAAGCTTGGTAAAATTTTATCACCCAATGAACAAGAGCAATTAATTGCTCTGCTCAAGAGGAAGAAAGACATATTTGCATGACATATTTGCATGGTCCTACAAGGACATGCCTAGTCTTGACCCTAGTTTGGTTATCCATAATCTCACCTTATAGCCTGATTCTAAGTCAGTCAAACAAAAACTTAGGAGAATGCATCCTACCATGGCCCTCTTGGTAAAAATAAAGATTCAAAAACTCTTAGACATGGACTTCATTGTTCCTACCAATTATCCTGAGTGGCTTTCAAATATGATACGTGTTCACAAGCCTAACGAGGCAATATGTGTCTACACTGACTTTTGAGATCTTAATAAAGCGTGTCCAAAGGATGAATTTCCTCTCCCAAAAAGTGAGACTCTTTTCAAAACCTACACTGGCCATAAAATACTTTCACTCATAAATGGTTTTTTAGGATACAACCAAATTTGAATAAATCTTAATTACCAACACAAAACAAAATTCACTACACCTTGGGGAATTTTTTGTTACAAGGTGATGCCCTTTGCCCTCAAAAATGTAGGTGCCACTTATCAACGTGTCGTGACATACATATTCCATGATTACATGCATAATATTATCAAATATTATGTGGATGATATCTTGGCTAAATCTAAAACTCGACAAGAACACATTGGTGTATTGGATAAAGTTTTTGACCGACTTTTAGAGCATAATGTAAGGTTGAACCCCAAGAAATGTGTCTTTGGTGTTACCTTGGGCAAAAAAGAGGCATTGATATGGACCCTAACAAATTCAAGGCCATCATGGAGATACCTCCCCCAACTAACTTAAAGGAATTACGTAGTTTACAAGGAAAGATCCAATCAATCCATCATTTTACTACGCAACTTTCTGACAAATGTAGGCCATTCAATCACCTAATACAAATGAAGTGCCATTCTCTTGGACATATGAATGTCAAAAAGCCTTTGAAGACATTAAGAAATACCTAGCTTCTCTGCCAATCTTAGCTCCTCCTCGTCTAGGGGTCCCTTTCCATATTTATATCTTAGCAACAGACTTTGCATTAGGGATAATACTTGCACAAAAGAATGAAAAAATCCAGAGCAAGTTGTCTACTACATTAGTAGAACATTGGTAAGCTATAAAACTAGATACACTTATGTAGAAAAAATATGCTTAGCAGTGGTTTTTTCCACTAAGAAACTTTGACATTACATGCTTATTCACACAATATATGTCATAGCTAGAGAAAATTCTCTGCATTATATGATGTTTCACACTTAAAATAACACCCACATCACTAAATGGATAATGCTCCTTACTAAATTTGACTTGGAATTCATTAGCCAAAAATCCATTAAAGATCAGGTAATAGTCGATCAACTTACATAAGATCCACTACCTAGTGATCGTCCTTTGATTATTGAACTCCCAAATTATTCGGTATTTGCTATCACTAAACAAGAAGAAGATGTCATTCTAGAGGAAGATGTCGATATCACACTATTCTTTGATGGCTCTAAGTGCACAAAATTTCAAGGTGTTGGAGTCATGTTTCATACACCCCAAGGGGTACCTATCCCCTTATCATTCAAACTTGACTTCCAATGCACAAAAAACATTGTAGAGTATGAAGCCCTAATATTAGGTCTTCAATCAACCATAGCTATGAGCATTAAGTGTATTAGAATATTTGGCGATTCTCAACTTGTTGTTAAGAAAATTAATGGAAAATACCAATGCAAAGAACCTATCATTAAGCTTTATCATGAAGTAGCAATAAAATTGCTCTCTGGTATGAAATCAATAGTTTGCCACGTTCAACTAATATATTTTTAGATGCGATGACCTCCCTTGGATAATTGATCCTAAAATATTCCTTTGGATAGGTACAACCCCTTATAATTTCAACGGTCTCTAAAACTGCAATTGTCCATGTTGAGTCTAAAGACAAAAAGTATATTTGCTTTATGCAATCGAATCCATATGAGCCTTGGTCAAGCCAAATAGTAGCATTCCTCAAGTTTGGAACACTCCCATATGACATGTCTTGAACTACCAAATGCACATTCAAGTAAAAGGTAACTCATTTCGTTCTCTTGGAGGATGTGTTGTATAAAATGGTTATGATGGAGTCCTCCTTCATTGTCTCGAGTCTAGTGAAGAACAAAGATCCATAGCTGAAGCCCATGATGGTACTTGTGGTGTCATTTTAGTTGAATGACCATCACAAAGTGTATTTTACACATGGGTTATTATTGGCCCACAATGGAACATGATTGTTGCACTTATGTTAAACATTGCAAGAAATATCAAGAGTGTGCTAAATTAACTCATGTACCATCACAAGATTTACAGCATATTTAAAGCCTTTGGCCCTTTTCACAATGGGGCCTAGATCTTATTGGTAAAATTTCACCTCCTTCCTCGATACAACATATATTCATCATCACAACCATCGAATACTTCACAAAGTGGGTTGAGGTAATTCCTCTAACCAATACGACAAGACCTAGAATTGTGGAGTTTATACTTCATCACATCATTTATCATTTTGGTATTCCATAAAATATCATCTTCGATAATGTCAAGTCTTTTAAGAACAAGGATGTTTGAGCACTTTGCGAGAAATATAACATTCAACATAGTTTCTCAACTCTTTATTACCCACAAGAAAATGCACAAGCTAAAGCTTTCAACAAAACCTTAATTTCCATTCTCAAGAAACTTGTCAAATAAAATCATAGATATTGGCATACACAAATTCCCTTAGCATTATGGGCTTATTGAAAAAGCATTCGCATGCCTACAGGGGCAACACCATTTTCATTGGTCTATGGAGCCAAATAAATCATGCCTCTTGAGCTTGAGATCCCCTCCATGCAAATTTCTTTACGGGAATTAATAGATGACGACACCGCCAGACAAGCATGTCTTGACCAACTCACTCTCCTTGATGAAAGGTGAGTCAATGCATTAGAGCATTATAATTTTATCAAGATTGCCTAAAGCATGCTTATAATACCAAAGTTCATCTATATGAATTCCAAGTAGGAGATATTGTCCTTAAATATAACCAACAAAACAACAATGCATTACCACATCTTCATGATAAATTCATAGCTAATTGGTTAGGTCCATACATTGTTACTCAAAAAGTGGGTAATGGTACTTATAGGTTTGCCAGTCTAGAGGGAGAGGAAGAACCCGAACCACTTAATGTATTACACTTGAGAGCATTCTATGCATAATTTTATTTCTATATATGTATATATACATGGCTAATACACAAAAACATTTGCATACATTTCATTCACAACATTGCATTTCCTTTGCATATACACTTCATTCCAAAAATAATGCATTAACACACATTTCATATTGCATTTCAAATTTCACAAAATTGCATGTCATACATTGCATTTACATCCACATTTCACATGTCATATTAGGGATCATTTATTAAGTTCAAGGTTTTAATTGGTCCACAAAAAGTCGTTTTGCCTTAATCAGGGGCACCTTAACAATATCATCCACATAAGTCTACCAAGTCAAATTGCCATGCACACAAACCATATTTTCATAAAATTCCTAGATGTTTTCGGTCACTCAGCCACTCCTAGTGTTTTAAGAAACCTCAAAAAATACATGTCGAGTTCCTTTTAGGACCATTACACATCTTCACTAAGAAAATCTTGAGTTTTGGGAATTGAATCCAAAACATTCTTGAACCAAACACAATTTCATATCTTAAAAACATCTTGTATCAAAGAGGGATAACACCATACTTGGTATGAACCTCGAAGTGAAAAGGGTCATCCTTGCTAATCCAATCATGCAACATAGTCCATAAAAATAGTGGTTCTCACCACTATCACAATTCAAAAAATAAAAGGAAGAGTAGGGAAAATTCCCTAACAAAAACTCTAAATCTTTTACATCACACACCAATGATCATTGGTTTGTAAGGATCAAACTACATTTCCAGTGAGATGGTTAGGTAGTCATCCCAAAAACTTAAGATATCAAAAATATAAATTGTGGACTATGGAGTTAGCCTCCACCGGAGCTATAGATGCTTGAATGGTAGTGGAGTACGCACATGCGTGGTGACATGTCTCTTTCTAAGAGACCTCTAACCGCACATACGAACAAGCTAGCTTTTTGGTATCATCCATAATAGGTTTACCTAATTTACTCAATATGAGTTAAGGAACTCACTTGCACACAAATTGGTTCTTGATTACCTCGAGTCATTACCATACTCTCGATTTGGTAAATTAATTCATTGCACACATATTTGGTCCTAGAGGGATTAGGTGGTTTTAGTGAGTTTGTTTGATGCCACTAGTATGTCCGAGTCTCTACAAAATAGTCAGTTTTACATATCAACATCCATATCTTCTTCCATATCAACATCCATATCTTCTTCCATGTCAACATCCATATCATTTCATGAGTCTTTCACCTTACATCCCACCAAGTTTGGTGCCCCTGATTAAACAACAATGCTAGAAAAATGGACAAACAAGATCTAAACTATAAATGATCATTAGCACATTTACATTCTACCTTGCATTAATCATCCATAACATATCATATACATTCATCATCCATATAAACATGCATTCTATAAAAATCATTCACACAAACATATATAACACAAAAAGTAAAAGCTATGTATATATATATATATATATATGTATGTATATCGCATGTACCATGAGTGCCAAAATGCTACATACAATGGAGCACCAAGGCTTATATATAAAAGTGCATCTAAGAACTAAGATACACCCTCCAAGAGGACCCCTATGACCTAGTAGAAGCCCTAGACCTAGAGCTATGCCTAGACTCACTATACCTAGCACCCCCGAACACAGATGAGGTTGGAGGATCTGGAAGTGGAATATGATGTTCCATCAACCTATCCTCCAATTCCTCAATATATCTATGCCGATATCGAAGATGTGCTATTTTGAAATTATGCTAGAGCTCCCTCTCTAGTATCTTTTCCTGGAGCCTCATGATCCTCATGTCTTGTTCTACTACCTACTGCTCCAACTGCACCCAATCCTCCTCAATCTGATCTAGAGGCCCATTCAGAGCCTCCTCCACATCCTCTCCATCTCCACCATCTCCCCCACTCTCAAAATCCTATCTCATTGCACCCTTAGTCCTCCTCCTTTGACTATATTATTGAAGGCATCGTTGTTGCTTGGGGATCTCTTGGGTCCCCTCATTCCTAGCCTCATCCTCATCCCCATCAGCCACTACTTGAGGAGATTCCCATGGTGGCTATGAAGTAAACCAAGCATCATACTCCACGATAGTCCTTGCATCATCTACATCCAAGAGATCTATCTCCTCATCATCCTTGTAGGCTACCCTCCATGGATCTACACATGGTAGCCCTATCTCCTTCTAATGCCTCCTATAGTGCACTGGCTCATCTGAGACCTCCTACCTCAAGCCAAACTATGGGAGTACTCATGAGAACTAAAAGTACTTTGCCTTACTCTAATATTGTCTAACCACCCACATAACCTATCGTGCTCATTGCAAGTGCTCCCCAAGCTTGCCATGACCTCCATATCACTTGGGCAGATGTTAATCCAACCCAAATATCTTGGTACCACTAGCTCATCTACACAAGTTGAATCATCTATACCTCCTCAGCCATCACCCATCTCCTAACGTAGGTTTGATCCCTACCCAAGCCTACTATCGATAAGCCCTTCGATCGAGACACACTAAAGTGCTCCCATCTCCAACATTACGATAGTACGCTGCACCTCAATCCTTTCCTCCCCTACCTTATCACCTCATAAAATGCTCAATGTACTTATGCCAACAAGGTAGGAGCCCATGCGTACACCTACCACCTAGTGAGTATATCTCTCATTACTCCTATTAAGTCCCAATGGAACCTATACCCAATGTTGTTCGAGGGCCACTATGTTGGCCAACACGAGTATGACCAAGGTACAGAGGGCATCCAAATCCTTAATCATGTACATGGAAAGTAAGGTATACCACCACTCTCCACCCTCACACCCTTCCAACCATCACCAAACATCTTAATCACCATGCCCAACCTCAACTCAAATCCCTCCACTGGCACCTTGAGGATGTGATATACATCCTCCAATACCACAGTCACCTCCCTTGTGGGGATCTAAAAAGTCCCCCTATCCACATCCCACCTCTCTACCAGGGTAGAGAGGTACCCCACATCAGCCCTCATAACATCAACCCGGGCTACCTCCACTAGTCCCACATCCTCCAACATCTCCCACTCCTCATACGATATTGTCTTCCTAATTCCAGGAATGAGAGGTGAGAACCGGTGTTGAGCCTCCAAAATCCTAAGTTGTTGCACAACACAAAAACACTTGTCAAAAAAAAAATCACAAAAACACAAAAGTTTTGCACAATACACAAAAAAGAAAATTACCTTAGCAGCCTGCACTACAGCATAATCCCTAGCCTTTGCACCTGCTTCCTCCGCAAAAAATAGCTTTCGCACAATCACTTCACCTCACTTCACTCCACTCTCTCAGATGTAGCTTTGCAAACTTTCAAATACAAAAATGAGTTTGGTTTCTCTTCCTGACAACTATTTATAGCTGCTTCAAACACTTTGAGATGCCCATGGGTGTTTCCTAGTACATTGAATTGCCCATGGGCATTTATAGAATGCCCAAACACCGATGGGCATTTTTGTAGGTCAAAAGCACCAATAGACATTTGGCATCAAATTTGACAAAAGGATAAATTTTTACAAAATAGTGGTTGTTCCCCATAAAATCACTTCATCTTGCATTCATGCATATATTCCATCATTTTATCAAGTTTTGTGAAGATTCCAATTGATTTGGATGCATAATTCTTGTTTGCGACCACAAATTGCAAATCCACTTAACAAGTTACAAAAGTACTCCAAAAAGGTCCAAACCTTCACAAAACGATCACAATCATCATTTTTTGCCTTCATACATCATCACCAAAATAATTCCCTATCATAATTTGCATACTTTCCAAGTTCAAACAACATTCGAGTGAACCTTATATCTAGTGGGTTATTCTATATACTTGGTGATTGCAACGATTTGCATCCATGCAATTCGATAAGATGAAGAACCTACCATAAGGACACGATCATTTTCATCATTCCATATCTCATTGTTTGAAATCACAATCATATTTGGTACTTCACATTTTGAGTGAAACATTACCAAGAATAATTTGCACAAAATTTGTCATTGATGGCCTAGTTCGTGGGGCTTAACACATGGACAAAATCAAAATTTATCATTACACATTTCCTTGATAGTCATCATGGCGACTGTCTTTAGCTAGGGTGATTGGTTTTGATCATAGGAATTATCTAACAGTCACTAGTTGGCCCTCCAAAGTTGACTATTTTTATCTTTGCATTTTCATTTTTGCATATCAATGACACCAAAAGGTATATTCTTCAACAAAATTGAATCACCAAAAATTTGGGGCAACCACATTTGGTTTTGACTTTCCCACAAAGGGATATATTACATGATCATGGTATCTATTGGGGAAAAAATAGACACATTCTCTGTCACACTTTTTTACAAAACACTTCATCTGTTGGGGCAAAAATCGATGCATTATGTCACATTTTTTTCATCAATCCCCTTCCCACCATTGGGGTAAAAATGGTATCACATTTACATCATTCATTTGCATAGATTTTTCAATTGGCTTGTGATATTCATCAGCAAACTCATTCACCAATTGAGGGGGTAAGCTACACAAAATTAAAATTCTTTCATTCTTTTATCTCTGAGCTTGTGTTTCACATCATAAGAGAGAAGTTGCTTCTAAACCTAGCCAAAATAGGTGTCTTGTGTTTTTGCACTGCATTATGTTTCATGCAACGCAGTACAAAAACGGACATCTGTAGACACCAAAACCTATCCACTTGTCGTCCATCCTAACTTTCCCGTCATTTCCACCCACTATTCATATATATTTATTTTATACATATTTAAATATTAATATTTAATATATTTAATAAATATATATTTATATAAGTGAATTAATCCTAGCCATCTGATTTCATTTAATATTATCCATCCATTTCCATCAATCAATGCCACACCCCAGATTTAATATCCACCCTCCGATATACTTTTATCTTATCCACATGATTAGTGTTGTTGAAACCCTAAGTATGCCCTAGGTTGGATTATTAATAAGAGCCATTTTTATGGCTCAACCCCTAAGTCATGAATTCCCTAAGCAATCCCTAAACCCTAAGCATTTTTATGAAGTGTTTACCACCAAGTCCCCTAGAGTATCCAAGTTCTCTTTCCTTCCATCCTCGCTCGTCATAGTCCTCGCATACGTTGTCGCCTCCCTTTCTCAGCCATATCTACTTCTACAAACTTCTCCCTTAGTCATTGAATGCCTTCGGGAACTTCTCACCATTTTTGAGTGTCTCTGGGCACTTCCTTCTTAGTCACTGAACATCTTCGAGTGCTTCCCACCATTCTCGAGTACCTATGGGCACTTCCTTCTCTGCTACCAAGTGCCTCTAGGCACCTTCTTCCATTATCGAGCATCCACAAGCATTTTTTGTAACCACCAAGCACTCATGAGTGTTTTACACCAAAATTTTGAAGTTACCCTAGCCTTCGGGCAATGCTAGGCAATCATCACACCAGTTTACTACAATAGATTTCACCAAATTAGAAGACAACAGACAAGTAAGGTAAATCTTGTATTTGGTATTTCATTTTTGCACTTTCAAATTATGTTCATTTATTCATATTACATAGCTAGGGTTTTTATCTGCTTTCTAAGGGCCTCACACTATGGAGCCCTCATAGTTGCTACTAAATTATTTTCTATTTTATTATGTGCAGATCTGGAAGTGTTACATCAGCATTGGACAACTGCTTAAGCTGGAGTGGCCCAGAATCAGATAACTAGAAGCCCACTCATTTTTTTTGGGAGCAAATATGCATTTTGAGACACCACCAGTGTTTCTTGCTAGGGTTTCAGAGAACCCTAGCCATTGTAAAAATTTGTATCAAATAATTCAAGAATTCTTATTGTAACAATGGAGTTTTGAGGCTCCTCCCATTAATAAATGTCATTCATTGTGCAGTACTGTTCTTTGAGTTCTACTTTATATTTTTGTTATTTGGTGTTGCATTTTTTGTCTCTTCAGGAACAACCAAATAAATATAAAATACCATGGTGTAGATAAAATAACACTATCATAGTACTTTCATCAATGCAAAAGAAAATAATAATGATATAATACTATCACCTATATATTGATTGATGGAGTGCTAGTCCAAATAAGATACAGTAACATGTTTCTATGATGTGTTAAAGGAAATATAGTGAAATAATTGCTTTATGAATATCATGATGAGGATGGTGACTATTTTACAAACACTATGATGAATAATATTTTGTGATATAGGTATTATTGGTCCACAATCATTTTACACTTTTTTAGTGGCTCAAATAATGCCAATCCTACTACATGTTTATCAAAAATCATAAAAAGACACCAATGCCACTATAACTAATAATTTTTTTAAGTCCATTTCAATAAGTGGTTTGGATTAGGTCCGAGGTGTAGACCAATTGGTTCATCGAAACCCCATAAGGGGGGTGGATGTCCAAGGTTCAAATCTCGAGCCTCACCGGACTGAACGCTTGTCCCTTTCCTGGTGCTTTCAGCGGCATAAAAGGTTTAAAATGATTGTGGCATGGTGGTTATAGGGGTGGACTGCATGAAGATCTGTGTGGCGGCTTCTAGGGCAAACAATGCAGAATACTGTGGTGGCCATAAAAGTTGGACAGCCTACCTAGATTCGTGGTGGCTACCGATTCCACCATGTAAATTCAAAAAAAAAAAAAAAGTGGTTTGGATTAGTAACATTAACCCACTATCAAACATTATCCATGGTTAGATATTGAGAATAATAAGTAATTTCACTAGATGATTTGAAGCATTCCTAGTAAAAATATTTGACTAGTAGTAATATAGTTGTTGGAGGACATAATCAATGGGTTTGGGACAGCATTAGAGGTTATCATAGAGAATTAAAAGGTATTTATAGGATCAAAACTAACATATTTTTACACTATAATATGAAATTATCCTAAATATGTCATTGAATTACTATCCCTAGGAAAATGAGTTAGTCAAATCCACTAATAAGAAAATAATAAAAAAATTGAAATGGAATACCATTGAACCATAGTTAAATTAATGCACTCTACCTAAAATGCACCATGGGAAGATAGGGTGAGCCCTAAGGCATCAAATGGTAATTTTCCATACAAATGAGTTTATTCAAAAGAGGTAGTATTACCTATTAATTTTGGGTTAACATCACTCTAAATTGTAAAATAGTTAGAGCTCAAAGACACAAACATTAAACCTATGCAAGTAATTTATGGATGAATATTTTTCCTAGAAGAAGAGCATCAAAATAAATTCAAGATATTTGATCACCATAAACCAATGATCAAATGTTGGTTTGATGAAAGACAATGAAGATCATGTTCATTGTGGTGAATTGGTATTGAAATGGAATGAATATCAAGGCAAATAGAAAAAATATAAATTATAATTCCTTATGTACTAGACCTTATTGAATAAAAAATATACAAGACATTAATTCTTATGCAATATCATTCCTAAATGACTATAAGCTATCAATATTTGTAAACAGGCAACACTAAAAGCAGCTTTGAGTCATCCAAGGTAACCTTAGATTTTAAATATGTATATATAACTTTTATATATCACATTTTATTTTTTATCATCTTCTTATTTTCTATTCTACTAAAATAAGGAAAAAAATAAAAATAAAAATAAATAAATGATAAAAAAAATCAAAAAGGAAATGAGAACTTCTTGTATCCTTGATTAAAAATATCAAAAGAGAGTTGTAAATTTATTTCTTTTTCCCCAATTATTATTTTAATCATTAAAATAACCCAATTGGAAAATTAATCTAAGGAAAATTTAAATGGCCTTACAAATATTTTATCTAGAAAGTGATCAAGTCACTGTAATTGAACTAAGTTGTTAACCCATGAAGGAGGGCCAAATCGCTAGTTGGTCAAGAGGTACTAAGTCACTGAGATAGAATGTAGGTTGCCATATATCTGATAAGTTAAGGACCAAGTCACTAAAATAATAGTGATTCAATTTCAAGAGGATAAAAACAAAGGATTTAAACTAGAAAGACATTGACCCACTAACTAGTGATGTTGATATGAGGTAAAAAAATAACTAATTAGGTTAGCAAAGGAAAGAAAAATGGAGGACTTCTCAATGGATCTTGACCTCCTCTCAATGATTATCTATGTCTTATCATGATATTAGCATAAAAATAAGGAATATGAAGTAGGTTGGTATCAAAAAACTAGTGATCAAAAAGTAAAACAACATTCTCATGTTCATCCAACACCACATGGAGGCATATTGTAGTTATACAATTGGCAAGTGGGGCCCATGTTGAGGCCTAACAAGAATTTCATAGATATAATATCATAATTCAATATGACCATTGGTTCCTACCTTCCATAGATGAAGATAATAGAAACACTAATACACTAACACGATTATATAGTCAATAAAAGTGATGATATTATGAGGTGCCCATTTATGGCAATGTGCCTTTTGTTTGAAGAAGTTGCTGGCCAGAAAATTAACTTTCACAAAAGCAAGATATATTTTCTTAACACTCCTATTCAAAGATAGAGTAAGATATCCATAATCCTAGAATTCCCTATGTCATCCTTTCCTGCTACATATTTGGGTCTCTTTGTTCACAAGCAATCTCACTGTTTCAATGTGGAACAACGTAATTGAGAGATTACAGAAGAAACTTATTGGCTAGAAAGGAAACCTGTTGTCTCAAGCTACCAAGGTCATCCTCACCTAGGTGTCCCTTCAAATCATTCCTATTTATTTTCTATCTATCTTCAAAGTCCTAGTAGGAGTTTATCACAAAATCAAGCAAATCCAAAAAACTTTCTATGGTCTGGGTCTGAAAATAAGCATCATTTCCACTTAGTCGCATGGGAACAAGTTTTCCAACCTAAATATTTTGGAGGATTAGGCCTTAGGAGACTCTAACTACTAAAATTAGCTCTTCTGGACAAGAAGGCATGGCATTTAATCACTAATGTGGGAAGTGAGTGGGCTCTCATTATCAGTCTAAAATATTTGTAGGGCACAGACTTTCTTAATGTTGCAATTCCTATCAGAGGATCTATTTTTTGGAAATCAATATTGCATTCTATGTTCCTAATGGAAAGAGGTCTCAGGTGGAGATTAGGAGATGGCCACAAAATTGATTTCTAGAATGACAAATGGCTAAAAGGAGAGTCACTAATAAATGAACCTAATCTAGCAGTTCTGAAAGGTTACACCAACAACTTTTTTGGTCAAAGTATCCAATTTCATAAATATTCAAAAAAATAGGAAAATATAGAAAATCATCACAAGTACATCCCATCCTAAGGAATCTAAAGAGCTACAATTACTTCTAAGCTCCACATTCATCCCCTCCAGGAGTCTTAGAGATCACATCTTATGGGAATTCACTGAAAGCGAGGAGTTCTCTGTGAAATTTTCTTATAAGTTACTTTTGGCCCATGAGGAGTCCTTACTCCCTTTCAGTATTATATGGACTAAATTCCTCATTCCTAAAGTTGCTATTTTTTCTTGGGTGGCCATTCAAAAAAAAATTCTAACCATTGACAATCTTCTCAAAATAGGTATGGCCATTCCTAACAGATGTTTTCTATGCTTGTCAAATTGGGAATCCCCCCATAACTTGTTTCTTTCATGTTCATTTTCCTCATCTATCCTTAAAAATCTATTCAATGTTTTCCACATCCTTTGGGCTGAACCTTGCTCTATTGTTGATATTTTTATCCAATTATCGAATCCTTTTTGTAACACCCACCTTAAGTTCCTGTGGCAAGTCTACCTTCATAACTTTCTATGGAAAGTCTGGCTGGAAAGAAATCATAGATTTTTCTCTAACAAGATTTTGATCCCAGACTATATTTTGAACAAAATCCTTTCCTTTCCTATAGAGAATGCTTACCTCTATCCTCTTTCATACCATCCTGCCTCTCGGTTCAAGACTTCCTTGGGCCATTCTCTCAATCTTCCCATCATGTAAAATTACTTGAATCCTCCCCCTAACCCAAGGGCACATTCCAAGTGGATTCCCCTCCTTATGTTGGCTCAAGTTAAACTTCGATGGTTCTACTAAGGGAAACCCTAGATTAGCTAGATTTGGGGGTATCCTTAGAGATAGCAGTGGCAGAGTCATCCTCACCTATACAAAATTTTAGAAATTCAAAAAAATCAGGTTGTTGAATCCAGAGCATTGTGGAGAGGTATTGTTCTAGCAAAATAATTTTTAGATAGACTCATGGTTGAAGGGGATTCTTTGACTACCATCAACTATCTAAAGAATTCCAAAAATCCCTCATGGAGGATTAGGGACTGTATTGATGAAGCTAGGTCTTTAAATAAATTATTTCAAGAGATAATTTTTTAACATGCTTTCAGGGAAAGAAATAAAGTAGTCGATAAACTTGCAAACATTGGAGCCCAATCCATAAGCTTGATGACTTGGACAAGTGGCCTTCCTCAAGAGCTAATTATTGTTATGGAGCAAGATAGAATATACCCAAATAAGATAAATGTTGGTATGGAGCAAGTCATATTTTCCATGAATGATTTAAATGCTCGTTGATTTATTTCTATTTCCACTAATTTCCACATAACCTCGTTATGTGGATTAACTATTTTTTTTGGTATTTTCAACACTAATCCCCTCTCCAATGCTTTTCAATAAATTTTTGTTTTTAGTTTTTTCAAACCCGCTTGCCTCATCGTCCATCCTTGCCATGTTGGTCTCTATTTTCTCATATTTTTCTCCCACCCCTCCACCAATGTCATCATTTCATTTCATCCCATCACCGTCAGGCCATCCATATCCCTCACTTCCCCTTTTCTACACCTTCCATCTTCCATCCACGTCTGCCTCTTCCTTCATGCCTTCACCATCGATTCTATTACCTAGCTCATGTTTTTCATCATGTGGGAGGTTGGGTTGGCCTCTCACATGCACCATATCCAAGTTGGTTCTAGCAAATTCTATCACGATCACCTTGATTCATCTAGATTCTCCTTTTCTTGACTCACTCGGCTCCCCAGACGATATGGAGATCTCATTATTCCCAATTTTTATCCTAAGGCTACTTCTTTTTATATCAGTCCTTGTCCCTTTCATCTTCATCATTGTCCTTTCCAAATTCATCCTCAGAGCCTCTGTGTTTTCTGTCAGCATGAGTTTCATTGAGCCATCCATCATTGTCATGGATTCCATTGCTGAAGCTATCCTCTCTACTAGGGGCTTCCTTTCTTTTTTTAAGAGTTTCAATGAAGAGGATCCTGAAATTACCTCTGCTTTTTTGGGCACTTGGGATAATAGAAGAGTGACGATACACGAAAGGACATTTGAAGTTGACATCAAACTCTGGTTTAGCTTATAGGGTAGTAGGTGAAAGGAAGGTCAATTCACCAAGAGAAACACAATTGGGAAGCTGAACTCAAATAAATCAAATACAATGACCTTTACAAAAAGTCTTAGATGGGAATGCATCATGAGGAGCTCCCCTCTCCCTAGAATAGTGTCATGAAACCCATCATGGAGTTCATCACTGTGGATGACCCTGATAAGATTTTATGCAACTTCCACTTCACATTCTTTAATCATTTTTGTGATGTTAACCTGGTGAACATTCTCTAATTCCTTTTCAATTCCATTTGTTACACTCTATACCACATCTGTAAGAAAAACAACAATGATTTGCCTTCCCATCAGGGACTATTCAAGGTTCTGTATATCCATTTGGTTGATTCACTATCCTTAGGGTGTTATCCTCCCTCTCGCTCCTAAAGCTAAACCTAGCCTTATCCAACCCAGACCTTCCCAGTCCACTCCTCCATCCTCTATGTCCACTAAAAAGAAAGCAGTGGTTGAGACTGTGTGTATGTTGAGGAAGAGAGCTAAAAGTGAATCCCTTGAGCCGAAGTGTGTTCATTTCTCTGTGCACCTATAGAATTTGGCAAAAGAAAACAAGTCCATGATTATTTACTCAGAGGATGATGAGAAGGACATCCCTGATCAATATCTACAACAATTTATTATCAACTTTATTTACAATTGCATATCTGAGAAGTTTGATCTTCACAACGCTCTGCACCTGCTCTTATTTAGGAAATCCTTTTCTGAGGATGGGGGAAAGTTCTCTACTTTCAAATAGGACATCAAGGTTGTTGTTGCTCCTATGAATGACAAAGGTAAGGATAAATATGTTGACATGGAAGAGTCAAATGATGAGCTCTAAGAATTTGGTGTGGAACCCAATTATGAAGCTTAGGACTTCCTTTCTTGTTGTGGTTTCTTGTAATGGGCATCCTCTAGGTTTCCCCTAGATTCTTTTTGTTGTTTGAGGGTATCCTCTATTTTTTTTGTTTGAGGGTATCCTTAGTTTATTATTTTCTACATTTCAAGGTCATCCTTCATGGTGCTTCTAGTTTTATGGGACTGTGTTTCCTATCCTTGCCTCTATGGTTTTTGCAACTGGTTTTAGCTTTCCTTTCTATTATGTAATAAGGTTTTGGGTACCTGTTAAAACTTGTTTTTAATTAAATATTTTAACTGATCAAAAAAAATTTATGGCAATGTGCCATGTCAATGTGGGAACACATGACCACCATGCAAAAAAAGGTAAGATACTTAGTGATGTGATAACATGATATGAATCTATATGGTTTATGGAGTCCATATATATGAACCAAGACATGAGTATAGAGATCAATGTTAGCATGCAAGAGGCACCAACTATCAAGTGGAGAGAAAAATAGAACTATCATCAAAATGATTCCATGAAAAGTAATTGAATGTGATGAGATCATCATTCATATACATCTACACCCTAATAATTATCATTACAAATAATATATAGATCTTGAATCCTTTTATTAGAGTTTAACACAACCATAAAAAACCCTTAAGACACTGCTAAAATAGAATTTTAACTTTATTTCACTTAGCTATTTCCTAATCTAAGCCCAGTCATTTAGTTAAATATAAACAAGTTGTAGATCCCAACACAAGGGAAAAATTATAGTCATAAGGGATTAAAAATCATAAAATCTTATGATGTTCATCTATTTTACTTCAACACTATCATAGAAAATATAGAGAAGTTGAATCTTAAAATGCGGGATAAGCAATCATGAATTGATTACATAACGTAGTAGACCAATAAATGGAAAGATTGTACTAGGTCATCTAGCAAAAAGGGAGGGATCAAAGTAAGAGATAAAATATTTGGCTATTTTGAGAACTTTTGAGTTGCTTCTTAGCTCACAACTACTAAATTGTCCTCCTTATGACTCACTCACTTAATCATTGCCAACTTGAAGAAGTGCAAAAGGGGAAATTTGACATGCTCCAAAGTTACCAACATGATAAACCTCATGTGCACATGGTATCCAAAGAACCCACTCCTTATAGTCAATGGACTCACTCAGTTGGTCAACAACTACTCATGAGGCACCAATTTGTTAATTAGGGTCTCTTTGATTGACTCATTATATAGGTAGTTTAATAACCTATGTAATAGGAAAAAAGAAGGGCCTAAATATTTTCTACATCAAAGTATAGTATCTAGAAGTAAGTAAAACCCTAAGAACTTAGAATAAATAAACCCTATCAAAATAATGAGCTTATTAATTGGAATAATAGAGTTGGATTCTACATAATTATAGGTTAATATGCTTGAGGAAAGGACCTTAGGGATGGTATAAAATAATAAAACGAGATCCAAATCCACTACCATCTCCTTGGATTAAAAGTATGATTATGCTTGTGAACACATGGTTGAAGGAACATATATACTCTCCCTCACAAAATAAAACATGAAGATAAATAACACTATGAGGCTATGAGGCATAGACTCTACATACATCAGAAAAATATGGTTATCTAATCTAGGGTAAATAGTGATGCTACAAGTATAGGAGTTCCAAAAATTGACAAATTCCCTTTGATGTATAAAGAGAAAATAGAAATATTTTTGTCAAATCAAATCCTAAAAATTAGTAACTATAACCACTTAGGATATTAAGGGCATGCTACAAGTAGAAGAGGAAATTGTGCAATGTAGGGCATCCACTCCATAGTCATAGTATAAACTACAATAGGAAGGTTGATAGGGTGAAGTGGAATATCTTATTACAACAATAATTGGTGGATCGCAAGAATGTTGTCAATTATAAGTTGCTATTGAAGATCATATATTTAAAGGAAGAAGCATAGTTCAAGTTTTTAAGGATAACATTTATCATTGGGGAGATGAATGATGAAAAGGTTTATAACAAACACATATCCATATTGTATTTAATTAATAATTACGATAAATGTTTACTCAAGGCCATTGATAGTGAAAATTATATCACTTCTAGGATGCAGTATTAGTTGAGAACATATAGAGAAGAATATGAATTCAAATATACATTAAATTTGATATTACTCATCATACACCAAAAGAGCCATTGATTTTAGTCTTTACAACTAAAATACATTGGAGAAGATGAATAAATGCTCCTAGTGGTTGAATGTACATAGGTTCCTAGCAAATACATATACAACAAGAGATATGAAATCTCTCTTTATCTATGAGACAATACTAAGAAATAGAATTCACCCATAACCATAGTTTTCTTACCAAATGTGGTTATTGCTAATAAAAACACTCTAACATAAGGGGGACTAGTACTTAGAGAAATAAGAACATTTTTTAGGTTGTATGGAATTTTACCTCCACCTTCCATCTTGTTAGATTTCATCTCATAACACATGTTCTACAATAAGTACATTAGGAAAAAATATTATATTGATCACAAAGACTTCTTATAGAAGAAGGAATTATCATTCTATGATCTTAATATTATGTTTTGAACCTATTTTTTTAAATTACACCTTTTTTTAAGCTCTACACATTGTTGGTATTAGTTTAAGGACCTGCTACAATGTTAGGGGTTAGATTGTATAAGATTGATCATCAAGATCTAGTTACTCATCTTAGTAGTTGAAATTATAGTATATGGTCAACCCGAATAATTGGCCTACTATGCACTAAATACTTATGGTAAATATTTTAATAAGATAAAACAATAGACCTTGATGAAGAAGCTTGTTAGCATAAGGAAGAAAAGTTCTTGGCCAATATTCCTTGTTTGTTGAACCATAATTGCTTTTCCACATAAAATAAGAGAATGAACCTATTAAGGTATGGTTAAAATTGAATGACTCATTTCATAAAGTAAATATAGATGAAGTAAATATATTGGAATTAGATATTTCTTCTCTCAAATTAATTGATATTAATAACATTGAGAACTATATTGCAATATTTAAGGCATTAAGAGTAGATATTGCATCTTTTAGAGGTAGAAAGAAATATGATGTAAATGTGTGAAGATTGTACTTGAAAATATCTCCCCTTATTTTTAGATGTTGAACCTCATGGTTCATATGATTTCTATATTGGAATCTCAAAAAACTCTTACTCTTGATCAACTTTTATCTCTCTTAATTTATTTTTAGATGGAAACAAGGAATTATGGTGGTGCTTCACAAATATAGGTGTTAGCTTTTGAGGATATATGTAGTGGGAGATATATAACATAGGTCTTGATAAGATGAAAGAAAGTGAGTTTGCAATATGACTAAAATATACTATAAATAGAAAGTGGTGAAAATACAATGTAGTATGGAGGCTATGATCACTCCATTAAAATAAGCTAAAGAACTACATTGTGATCCATACAGGAGCTCTACCATTATCTACTAATCTCTACTACAATGCTCTTGATATCTATATGCTACGTCTTATGATCTATCACTATGAGACCCTTTATATAGGAAAATAGATTCCTTGGACAACACTATACCTAGCTACAAGTGGACACCTTGCACATTACAACATGCACATTGACACTTGTGCATTTATTACATTGCTTGAAGTAAGTAGCTAACTTCCCCCTAAAGTAATATCTACTCTAACTATGTACCAAATGTGGTACATTTACATGACCCAAATTATGTAATATACTCTAACTCTAACACCCTTATGTATTACTTAATTTGGGTATTGAAGATTTCAATCTTGATATGGATATTCTTCTTGTTGATGCTCTTTGGATTTCTTAGATCCTTTCTTCAATGGAATTTTACACTATAATCCTCCTTGATCTAGTTCATCTTCATATTTTTCTTTTTGAGTCAAAACTCAAACTTGTATTCTCCTTCTTTGCTTACTGTAATATGATTAAGCAAGTAGTCAATGTCTTCATATGATGCAAAGAGAGTTGTAGCTGAGGGTTCTTCAATATTTTGAAGATGCTTGTTTGGTTCAATCTTTGTGATTTCCTTGATAATCATGTCCTCTCCATTATGATTTCTTTTAGCATGTCTTTTCTTCCTTTTTCTCCTTCTCTTGTGATTCTACATTGATACTAGTGGAATATTAGAATATTAGAAAACAATATAATATTTGCAATAATAGGGTTTTTAATTTCCAAGTTGAAATCCTTATTCCTCCTACTTTATTATTTGCAAATATAAATATTTTGAAATATGCTTGCTTAATATATTACTAATTCTAAGTGAATGAATTGCAATAGTAAATATAATGTGCCCTTATAACTCCAATATATCCTTAGTTTATAGCAAGCAATAAATAGTATATGATTTACCTTTGTATTCATTTGCCTTAATGTTGTGAGGTGGCAGATTTGAATCCTTTGAAATGGAAATCAATGCCTTCTTTGATTGGCGTTGAATTATCCCTTACATAGCACTTCTTTTCTTTGTAATCAATGTTGATATTTCTTTAAAGAATGTTTGATCTTATCCTCTATGAATTGAATGTTGGTATGGCTGGTTTTATGACGTATTCCTTCCATGAATGAGATGTTGGATTGCTAATCGAATGAGGCGTTGTATTTTTTGATCTTATATCAACTTCTTAAATGTTGGATTTCTCCTTTGAATGGTGCACAGGCTTGAATTAGCCTTATTCCTCTAAATATGCTTCACACCATTCAATGCTAGTCTTCTCTTTGACCTCCAATGATTTTCCTTATTCAATATGGATGCCTTAAATAGGACTGCTTCCTTGTGAATTTTGGACAAGTGTCACTTGAGTGTTACTTAGTAGGCATTGATATTCCAACATATGCAATGATGAGTTAGGTGGTAACCTCCCAAATAATTGTAACTCCTCTTGGGTGAACGTTGGATTATTTATAAATTTTGGACGCTTAGATCTCTTGTGCCAAGTGGCACTCATGACTCGTGCATGTAAACCTTTATTCTAACACTCTAATGATGCGCGTTGATGTCCTATCTTTACCTATATATTTGAAATGTGCATTGGATTTCTATGTTTCTTGAAATGCAAGCATTCCCTCTTCTTTGTTCATATGTTTCCTTGATGAGGATAATGGATAGCACCAAATGTATTGCTTCTTGTTCTATGGAACTCTCAATGGCAATCTTATGGAAGCTTCTTGTGCTCTTCAATGGTGGTCATTCTATCCAAGTAGAAACCTTGGGTATAGCACTCCTTCCTTTGTATATTTACACATGTAATATGTTGTTTATACGTATTTTATAACAATCGATTGCTAGCCTTTTTTCTTATCTTTGATAGTGTTTCTTCTACATAGATGATCTCCCTCTATATGCTGCCCTTTTCTCTACGTAGACTCATATGGTAATGTCTTCTTATAATAGCTCCAATGTTGCAGGTGACACGCTTGCTCCTAGGGTTATATTGGACATGGAGAAATCATGTTTTTAAACACCTTGATTCTTAGAAATTTGAGCTCTTTGGTGGCTCCTTCCTCTTGCTTGAACTCTACCCTTCAACATAAAAAATATGATGTTTGTGCTGCTTCTAGTGAATAGGATTACTTTTGTCCTCTCAAGGAACAAAAGAGGTGTTTTTTAATAGTTATATTTGCGCCAATACGAATGACCTTTTTATGAAATCCTTATTTCCTCTTTTAATCTACTTCCTTGGATATTTTAATGATACTTAATCCAAGCTAATGAGATGCTATTTTTGAAGTAAGGATTTTTGTACTCTGCACTTAAATGAAATCCTTATATTCTCCTTGAGTATTGAGACTCACCAAGTCTCGATTTGAGGTTTCCTTAAAGGATATTAATGATGGATTCCTTCTCTACCTTTTTGCTTATATTGGTGACTTCCTTTGGCCATGCAGTGCTGCAAATTATTGTGCTATTTTTGTACCTTTAACAACACAAAATAATTTCTTGAGAGAAACTAGTTAAAGATCAACTAGTATAGTGCTTAATGGATTAATAGTGCACTTTTAATGATAATAAACTCTCAAAATGAATTATAATGCACTCAATAATCTTCTAAAATTATTAAGAGTAATTTGTAAAGAACCCTTAATGAATATTCTATAATTTTCACTACAATCAATATTGTAGGATGTAGTCTTCTTGCTTTCTAGATAGATAATAGATAGATGATAATTCTATTTCTTTCAAAAATATTCAACTCCTATTAATGTGTAAATATATCTTAAAATGAATTCTTCTTTTTGCACTTTCTTGAAGACTATAATATGATCCCTTCTTGCAACTTTAATACAAATATGGTGCTTAAAGGAATTTTATAATGAACCCTAATTTAAGTTCAACTAATTGCATCCTAGTTGCTTACTTTTAATGGCTTATGTAGTAGATGTAGATCTTGGTATTTTATTTCACCAAGTTGTTGCCTTGTAGTGGATGAATTTGTAGCTTCTTGTTGGTTGTCTAGAATAGCTTCCTGCTTCACCAAACTATGGTCTTGAACTTTTTGTCTTGAGCCTTAGGTTTGGTGGCGTGATACTTCCAATGATTTTTTACCTTCTGCTATAGATTCAGAGAACTTGTTTCTATGAACTTGTGTCTTCTAGCTATGAGAGGTAATCTCCAAATCTCTTGGATTTGGTAGACTTCTTTTGTTTGAATCTTCCTTCAATCTTCTTATCAAATTCTAACTTCAAATAGGATCTTCTTCTTCTCAAGATTTTGAATATTTTGATGTCTTTATTGGATTCTTCTTCTAGATTTGGAACTCCTTGCCAAATTCTTCTTCTCTTGGGCTTGTTGTCAGATGGCAATAATTTTCCCAAGTCCTTCACTATCAGGAACTTTCTCCTTAGTAGTGGATTTCTCTAATGAGTTCTCCTAGGAAATCTTTTAATGATACTTCTATGAGCTCTGCAATAAGGCTCTCCAAGCCTTATTTTTTACTTGAGACCTCTCCTAGGTCTTCTATCTTGTAGCTTCTCTGGTCTTCCAACCGAGACCTTTTCTTCAACCTTATACTTTTGGAAGTGTTGGTGATGAGATCTTCTTCTCAGATCCTTGATTATGTTGCTTCTGGATTTCAAAACGGGACTTCACTGGTCCTTTCTCTTTATTTTGTAATTTGTAGGATTTTATGGAGATCACCAATATCCTATTTCTTGGACTCTTCTATGGAGTCTTATTTAGAAATTATTCTCTAAAGTCTTCTTTTGAATCAAGAACTTTATCTTTTGAATCAAGAATTTTTTTATGAAATTTTCTTTAGAATTAAGGCTTCTTTGGCCTTTTCTTCTTCAAGGATTCTCTGGCATATTCTTCTTTTACACTCTGGAGGTATTAATGTTGAAATGAGATCACAAATCTCCTACCTCCTCCTCGATTCATCTTCTGGAGTATCTTCTTCCTTGAGTCTGCTATAAGGCTACTATGAAATTTTTTTTCACTTCTACACTTCGTAGGATTGCAGCTCTCATAATGGGATCTTTCTCAAGGTCTTTGAAATCTTCAATATTCTTCTTGTTTGTGCACGTGCTGGAATGATTCTAAGAAGATATTATTCCTAACTCTCTTGTAGGAAGCATCCCAAACTTTTTCTTAAATCTCCTTTTCTTGCAACAAGTTGTTAGAAACTAGAATGGAAGAACTTATAAATCTGGAGATAATAATATTCACTAGTTGATTTGTCAATCTAGTGGTATGAATGTTGAGTCCTAGTATTCATGAGTTTTTCTGCAACTCTGTGGAAAGACTCTAGCTAGATGTAATCTCAAAATTATTGTAACTAAGATTTTATTTCAATCCTCACTTGTGATTCTCTCCCTATTCCTATTGACCTACTAGACTTCTCTTATAATGAATTTTGCAAGTGGCAGTGCATACTGGTGAGTCCAGTTTCCAAAATTCCAAATAGGAACTATGATGGATGTAGGACCTTCTATTCCTATATCAATTCATTGTGGCTCTAATACCACTGTTAGCTTTTGAGGATATATGCAGTGTTAGATATCTAACATAGGTCTTGATAATATGAAAGAAAGTGAGTATGTAATATGACTAAAATATACTATAAATAGAAAGTGGTGAAAAGACAATGCAATATGGAGGCTATGGTCACTCCATTAATATAAGCTAAAGAACTACATTGTTCCTCATACAAGAGCTCTATCACTATCTACTACTCTCTACTACAATGCTCTTGATATCTATATGTTGTGTATTATAATCTATCACTATGAGGTCCTTTATATAGGAAAATAGATTTCTTGGCCAAAATTCTACCTAGATGTACAAGTGGACACCTTGCACATCACAACATGCACATTGACACTTGTGCATTTATTACATTACTTGAAGTAAGTAGCTAAATTCTCCCTAAAGTAATCTCTACTTTAACTATGTACCAAAGGTGGTACATTTACATGATCCAAATGATGTAATATACTCTAACTCTAACAATATGCTCATGAAAAGGAAATATAGCCTAAGGAGGCTAATACCTAAGGACCCAAGGGAAAATCTAGGTCTACAAATAAGTTAAATACTATTTATGGGTAGTACAAGAGAGAAGGAAATATGACAAATAATTGATTGCTAAAATTGTAAAGGAATAAAATTTAAGTTTCTAAAGATAGGTGGACATCTTCTAGACCACAAGGGGGATTCAAAAGGACCTGCCTCAATTATAGAGGTCCACTAGAGCATAAATTATAGGGGAAAGATATTATTTTAACTAATTATTCTCTCCTTGGCCCATCAGTTTAGATTATAAGGGGGCATTGAAAATATAATCTAATTCATGGTCAATGCCAACATTCTATGATGTAATCTTAGATTGGCCTAAGATCAATCATTATACAATGTACTTAATTTATTGTAATATTTTATTATGTAAGCCATATGGGCCACTTTTAACCTTGTCATGGATAATCCCATCTTATAACTTATAATTAGCATTAAATACCTTTGTTATATTAAATTATATTAAATGTATCAATGGAATTTGGGGATTAGGTATTGGTATATATATCTCCAACCATTTCATCCATTGCATCAAAGTGTAGTGATCTCTATCCATGGATAATACACTGATTATTTATGGTACCTACAAGCACCCCATAATTTCTCCATCTCTTATTTCTCTCTTATCATTTTATGATTTATGGATAAGATTTTAGTGGATGGATTATTTCTATTCAGTTTTGAATAATACTATGAATTCCACCATCCTTCCCATGGTCCTCCTATCACAACATTAATTTTTATAATCCTTGAACTGTCATAAGAATCAACCTTCAAAAGGTGAAGTTATTGAAAGATAAACACAAGTGTAAGGAGGACAATAACACTACATGTACATGATAATGGTGGAGATAAATATGGAGAGTTCCAAATTATGAGAGAAGATCTAATATCATTTTCTCTAACACTATACATAAAGAATTCATAGGGTCCAACTTGGCATAAATAACTCATTTAGTTATTTTAACACTTTCTCCATGGTTGGTAAAATTCAATCAAGGATAAATAAATTCCAAGGATATCAAACATGAAGTGATATTATACTACACAATTTCTAGGAGTACTATGACATATTTTTATCATGCAAACAAATGAAAAAATAATATTTCACTCAAGTATCTTCCATAAACTCAATTTTCACCTTCAACATATCAAATTAATAACTCAGATATTGCTCTTAAAAAAATTAAAGGAAAATGTTTACAAAGTATAATATGAGATGTCATCTAATGCCCTCAAATCCCATCTAATAATGTGTATTAGTACAATCATAAAGTATATAATTATAATCCAAATTAAAGCTAAATTTAATCTTATATTTATCAAATTTTGAAAGCATATCCATGATGTTTAATTTAGGTCATATAAGGATTTATCATGAGGTCATTATATGTCCATCCTAGTGTGGTGGGACTATGGTCATTCTCCAATTATCCTTAAGATTACACCTTGGTTCCCTGTAGAAGTATTATGTCTTAATAATGTTTATGTTGGAGGTAGAAGGGGGGCCTCCCTATTATTATATCCATAGACATGATCATGTAGATTTAAAAAAGGATAATGCCACTTCTCATGAAAAAAATAAATATCCTAGATACACCTCATAAAACAAAAATAAGTTGATTGAGGCACATTTGGAAGTTACATATAGAAAGCATTTGGAAGGGTGGGCTAAATCTTGATGATTGGTTTAGGTTAGGTCATCCAACACTTGGAGGGTTTTATTATGTTTTGTAATCCTATAAATGTTTGAATTCTTGGTTGTGTGGTTATTGGATGTTGTTGTATTTGACATATATACATACATATATATACATATACATACATACATACATACATACATACGTACATACGTACATAAGCGGTAGTTTTCAAATCTTTCTTTGGTATATATGTAGTAGTTGGATAATCTATACATATAATAATTGCTACTTATGTATGTATATGTACTTTATCCCTTGGATTGTTTTAAAGTAGTTTCTATTACCAAACTATTTATTTTCATTGTGGGTAATATTTTTGGGTTCAAAGTCTTATAGGCTCTATATCTAGAAGATTCACAAATTCCTTCTATTTATTCCAAAATATTCCAAGTTCCACCCCATGGAATTCAATTTTGACAAATAAAAAAATATGGTAGTATTTTATTAAGGTGTACTATTAAAGTAAAATTGGGTATATCTTATAAGAATTATGATAGAGCAATTCATAAATATCCCCGTAATGGATTTGATTTTACCAACGATGATGATAATATAAATTTTCTATCTACTAGAGAGATATTTTTGTATTTTCTATAGAAGTAATTTATAAAACCCCTGTGGAGACAAGTGAAATTAAGGGGCACTATTTTAATGGTATTACAAACACTTGTTGAAATAATTAAAAGAGTTGTATTTGCTAGAGAATTGAGAGTTCCTATCATCATGCATGTTGTGTGATAGGTGGTTTACAAAATAATTGGCTCATTATTATCAAGATAAAAACCTACTTATTTATGTTCACTACATAATGCATGTAGTTATTAACAAAAATAAATCATAATATTAAATTTTGAGTTCTAGCTAAAGCATTAAATTAACTTTGGTGAAGATCGTATTCACTTTGGTACCATAGAAGGTAAAATTGAAGAACATGAAATTATAGAGTAAACTTAAAAGGGAACATGAAGCCACTTTGGGTTTTTTAATCTACATTATGAGTTTTATTGAAAAATGAAGTTATGATATTTTATTATCCTCAACATTGAGTATTTATATCAAGTTTTATGTCTATAAATTTAAAGAATTTTCACGTTTGGCATATGCCTACTCTAACCAACATATTTAGGGTATGATTCTATATTATAGTATGGGGGGAAGGAAAGTTAGGACAACCTTGGAAAATATAACTAGTTTAGTAGCTAATCAGGTTGCTATCAAGATCATAATAAAGAAATAATCCTACTTATTCAAATAATGAAGTGACCTGTGAAGCAATTGAATGGAGTCCTAAACTAGTTTTTGTCTATCAACTGTGGAAAGACATCAAATTTAAATTTAATACATGTGATCATTTATAAACCAATAAATTTTATTTGTTCATTCTCCTAATAAAATTTAACATTGATCAATATTTTACTACAAATATTGAGTCAAACCAATGATCAAATCATGAATAGAAAGGAATTTTGATCCATCATAGTAATCACATGTTCTTATTGAAATAGTGATAGAATTAACCATTAACTTCTAGACTTGGTGGGTGATATAGATATGGATAAGTCTATTATATTTCTTGTGTTTCCATATCAACCTACCCAAATTTTATTTTCCTTATTCTCTAAATATCAAGTGAAGAATTTGTCAACTTATTGAACAAAGACTAATAGGACTCAATCCTACAATATCCATCTTGATAGTATGATACTCCACTCAATTTAACTCCAATCCCTCCAGGGAAAAATTCTATCTACTAATCAATATTATCATTTTACTAGTAGAGTAATAAAATATTTAATCTCTCACTTTTTTCTCTTCTGAAGTAATAGTTTATTCTATTTTGTATATTTCTAATATATCTATTTCTATATATCAAATAGGTACTTATAAACCTCCTAGAGGTTGCTACCTCATATGTATGTTTGTATGTTTACATGCATTCATATACATACACAAATATAGATAGATAAATAGATAGGTATATATATAGATGAAATATAGTACATTACCTCTAGACCTCCCAAGGTTGGTAGGTCAATACTTCCAACTATGGTTGGAAACTAAGTGGATCAAAGCACATGGTTTTGAACCTTGAAGTCAAAGGTTTAAATACTTTCTAGCCCAATATATTTTTTAATAAAATAGGATAATTTATAGTAAATTATTCTTTACTACGGGTTATCTACAATATGAGATAATTTTTCTTTAGAATCAAAAAAAAGGTTCTATAATATTAATTAAGGAAATTAAAATATATATATTTGACTTGAAATAAATTTGTTCATAGGGGCATGCTCATGAATAAATGCATGAAGTATCTTGAAATGTGTACCTAGATTAACAAGAAAATAAATGAACAAATGATGAGGTAAGTAAAATAGGATAGAACCTTATGATCGAAGGCAAGAGGTTTCAAGGAAACTAGTGTTTCCTTATGACGATCTTAAGAAGAAAAGAAGAATCAACTCATATAAATTTTTTTCTCATCTTGAGGAAAAAGATGAAAGAAAAAGGATGAATAAAAAATTGTCCATAAATGCTACTAATAAAATTTTCTATTTATTGCATAGGATGAAAAATGGTTTTTCTTATACCATTTATTCATTGCATTCTATTCCTTCTAGAAATAGATCCCCACTAGCTAGTCTATTTCTAATTTTAATACAAAATTTTGAATAGAAATTAGAATGAAAATAAAATGACAAGGATCAATACTATATAGTACCTCTTTCCAAAAATTTCTATTTTTTTTCAATTGTATTAAAAAATATAAAAAATTTAACTCTTTTATTTTTATTCTAAATTTTGTACTATACCACTTTCATACAAATCAAATTTAAATTTATACTTTTATATGATGGAACAAAAACCATGACTCTAAGAGAATGGCATGAAGAGGACCATAGAATTAATAGAATAGTTGAGAATTTGAATAAATAAGGCTAATAAACTTATTATTTTTAAAGGAGAATATAAAAATAATGATCAACTAAAACTAGAAGACAAGTATAAGCACAATGCAAGAATTGCTCCAATATGCAACATGAAAAGTATGTGAGACAAAATATGTCAATTTGTCAAGATCATACCTTTTCGATGCAAATGAGTAGTTTTCAGAGGATTGATATTTTATTGACCAAGGTACAATTTTATATCTTATGGACGAAAATACATCCAATTTTGAAGATATTAAAACTTGAGACAAGATTACTATTCCCTTGCAAATAAATTTTTAAAAAACATATTGAAATCTAGGATAAATTATTTATGGAATTTTTGGATAAATTGTTCATATTTGGTATAGAAATTTTTCCAACAAAAATAATAATTTCTAATTAAGGAATAAATCATCAAAGAGATAATGAAAGAGGATCCATTTACTAAAATTTTGATGAAACATATAGAAATTATCTAGAAAATTTAAAAGGAAGATGATTTTTTTGCTATCCAAAGTTTGATAGAAGATATGAAATATTGAAAAGATATGATGCAACATAAGTCTTTCATTATAAAAAATCTGATGAAAGATATAAAATATCTAGAAAAATTTGATGGAAGATAAGTCTTCCATTAAAAATTTTCTAGAAGATAAAATTTTTTTGAATGAAATTAAAGAGTGGAACCTGGACATTAAGGAAGGCTCTTTCAATTTCTTGAAAAAGCTATATCGTGTATATATTAGGCAAATACTAATAGATTTTATTAAAAATGGTTTAAAACACCATATATTTGTCTTGAATAAAATGAATCTAAATAATTTTGAAGTTGAATATCTCAAATACAAGTTTCAAGATATCCTTTTGTATGGAAATATGAAAAATGTGTTGATGGATTCTCCTTATTGAAATTGGTTTTTTTTTTTAAATAATATTTTTTCTTTAGACATTGAAAAGGAGGTTCTTATATAGGAGGCCCTAAATAAGAGGTTCCTAAGCATAATTTTTCTAATTTTAGGATAAGCATAAGGCCTTATGAAATTTGTAAAAGTATATTCAAGTTTTAAATTCTAACGTTTCAAAAAATTATTTTTGTCAGTTAAACCAATGGTTAAATTAGATCTTAGAAAATTTTAAGTTATCAAAATATACTATTCTATGGATAAATTAGTTGTTGGAGAACCTAGAAGAGGATGTTCTTAAATAGGATAAACTTGAACAAGAGGAGGAGCTTCTTGAATTTTATTCTTTTAAATGAGATAAATATATGATTACATGTCATGTGAAGATCTTATTGAAGAAAGAAAGCTTACTCTTTGAATTCAAAAGCTTATTTAGAAGCAACATGAAGAGATAAAAACATAAAATGAGGAACTTAATAGAGATAAAAATTTGTTATGGATGACATCACATTACATCAAATAGACACATATTTAGATAGAGAGAAAAAACCTAATATGGATCATATTACTTTCCATCAAATAGACACATGTTTAGATAGAGAGGAAAAACTTGATATGGATTATGTCATTCCCATAAAATAGGTTTAGGTTTAGATAGAGAGGAAAAACATGATATGGATCATGGCACTTCCCATCAAATAGACACAGGTTTAGATAGAGAGGAAAAACCTTATATGGATCATATTATTTCTTATCAAATAGGCATGTTTAATTGACATGATTCAAACAAACATTAGTAGATTAAATGGTATTCATATCTCAATTGGAGTTATGGATTTTTAGTTTATCAGAGATATTATGAAATCTATAGTAGGTGAAAAATGGCATGCTTGATCTAAGATAGTATCAAGGAATCTCTTCCATTAATTACGGTGTGTGCTTCTGGCGGAGCACGCATGCAAGAGGGAAGTTTCAGTTTAATGCAAATGGGTAAAATAGCTTCTGTGTTGAATATTTATCAAGATAAAAATTACTTGTCCAATATATCAATTCTTATATCTTCCACAATAGGTGGAGTGACTGTTATTTTTGGCACGTAGCTAGATATAATTTTGTTGAACTAAAGTGTATATTGCATTTGCAAGTAGGAAGAGTAATGAATAGATTTTGAATCTTGCATAAGAATATGAGGATTTTCATATGGTTGAGTATTTATTTCATTATGGGGTATCTAATCAAATCATTTTATGGAGTATTTTTAAAGGTTTTAAGGGATACACTAAAACTTTAGAATTTTTATTGATTATAGAAAAAAACAATGTGTTGTATTCCTTATATAAATGGTGAACAACAGTTATAAAATTGAGTTTCATGTATTAAATTATAAGAACTCAACTGGATAAATATGTTGAATTTCAAGGAAAAGATTAGGGTTCAAATCTAGTCAAGTGATTTATGTGTATTTTCCAAATGATGCCATATTATGGCAACATGGTCAAAATGTAATAAGGGCAAAGCTTGTTTAAATCTCAAATAAACAATTAAAAAATTGAGCTTCTTATAAAAAACTATCAATGATATTGTTTCATTAAAATTTTTATGGGACTCAAAAATAATACTTGATACAAGAATAATATTCTCTTGGATGTGCTTTTGAAAGACATATACATCCATTGTTTTGGTCCAATCACCTATTGGTCTTCTAAAAATTTGTTATAATAAAGATAAATATTTAATTAAGGTTCTTATTCTATGACAAATTCTAACTTACTCTCTCCTCTTTTTCCCTTAGTGGACTTGTTATTTCTAGTAATTATAGTGGTTATTTCATTTTTCTATATTTAGAATGCAATTATTTTATGAATCTGATCTAGTTAGGTTTCATAAATTGGTTTTCTTTCAATTATACAGTAATAGAGAGAAAAAATATGTTTTGGATGATATAATATAACCTATTTTAAACATGAACTAAATGGATCTAAATAGACATCCATCTCTATTTAGATTTACTTATATATGATGGATATATTTAGATGTACCACACAACATCTACTCATCATTGATAACATATGGATAGAACCTAGATGGATATCTACGTGAATATGGAGATAGTATTTATATCTGCTAATTTCATGAAGTGTTGTTTGCAATTGATAAGCCATAATTTCCCAAGCAAAAAAAACTAAAAAATGGAAAGCATAGGAAAATAATGGGAAATTTTTTTATATTAATATTCTATACCGACTTAGATGCTTATATGTATATAACTACCTTAGGAGCCAAAAAATATTTACTTACTCAACTTAAATATGATGCAATTTGTTATGAATGGACTATCCAAGTGGCTCTACATAGAACCTACAATACAGTTTTAAAAAAGAGTATTTTTTGGGCTTGTATCCTTTATTTGGGTCCACTAAAAGTTCTTAAGTGGAATTTCAAGTTACATTATTAAGAACTTGATACCCTTTTTGTCATCTCAAGAAATACCTTATATTCTACAATGAATTATAATATCTTTTATGGGTGTTGTAGGTCTATGCCTTAGCTCTTATTTGTTGTGTATGATTTTTTTGTAATTTCGGTAGTGGCTATAACACATGTGATAAAAAACAATGGATTGTATGTCTCTTTCATTAGGGATTCCTCGAAAGAAATCATTGTAGTTTTCTCCACTTTCGTATAAGAGATATTCAACTGATTAAAATAGAAGTCCAAGAACATATTTCTCCTCATCATGTTCTTTACATGGAAATAACATACCAACAAGAAATTTGCTTATCTCACGTAAGGATAATTTTACTTTACATAAAATGGAATAGAAAGTTATCAAATTAGCTTGTTTCTTGCATGTATATATTGAAGGATTTAAAAATGAAGAATTATTTCATTACTCTTTGGCATTCAAATGGATATATCTCTCCATGAATTATATTCAATAGGAAGAAAAATTAGATAGAACATATGTTTGGGGATACATGTGAAATCAAACTAATATGATTCGATAATTCTTAAGAACTCTATATTATGCTATATTTAAAGAGGGTCAAAAAAGTTAGTAGATGGATATGACATCTTAAGAAGATAAAATTTCACACACACACATATACATACGTATACACATATAGATGCATACATATACATACATACATGATATATATGTATGTGTATATATATAAAGAGAGAGAGAGTATACCTTTTATTTTATTTTTTTACAAATGCATACCAAATTAGAAAATTTAATCTTAAGATGCCGATCACATTAAACTTCATATATCAAAAAAATGTATATGGATCATATCTCGTATGCTAGTTTTGTCTAATTTGCTAATTAATGTCCCTTTATTTTACTTCAAAAATGAAGACTTATGTCACTTGAATTAGTTTTTTAAAGAAAGGGTTAAATACAAAATTTGGGAATAGATAATCAATTTGGTTCTAAGCAATTTTCAATTATTTATTATGTTGATAACAATCTCTTTTTTTTTATTATACTTATATCTTGAAGAGAATTGTTCTTTATTCAAATAATATTTTTTTCGTAGAATTGAATCATTATGCAATAGCTCAATTATATGAGCCTCATATCTTGTTTTTGTTAGATGTATTACATTATTTGGTACCTTGCAATATTAATGCAAGGACTATATAAATAATTTAGTCTAGGATGTGTTTAATATTTGAGCATATAGTGGGTGCCATGTTATTAAGTGTAAATTATGTGTTTTGTAAATAAGAAAGAAGTTATATGAGTGAAGTGTCATGTTAGCAAGTGTGAGTTATGTGTCATGTTAATAAGTGTGGAGTTATGAGTTGTGAAGAGTTTGTCATGTAGCAAGTGCAATCATGAGAGTCTTTGTGTTTATGTAAGTAAGTTAGAAATATGAAGAGTTGGATCTCCTATGAATATGAGGAGATGAAGATTTTATGTAAGTGTAAAGGTCAAGAGTCTTGAGAATATGAAAATTCTCATGTATGTATATATTCAAGATAAATATTTATAATCTATATTGAACAACCATTGCATTTATGCATTGCTTAGAGTAGATATTTCAAAAAAATATTCAGTGAGTTATTGTTCGATTGATTGTATGAATTTATATCTTGAGATATTGTAAGATCCTAGAAGAATATTGTATTGCTAACAATTTTATAAATTGCACTTTGTCCATATTTTAGATAAATATAATGAGCAAATTGATTTCGTCAGTGACTCATGAATTAGAAGTGGCCAACTATAAAGTGTCAGCTTTTGTATGATATCTTGTGTGTTTAGTAGTATTGCATTGAGGAATTCAAGTTTCATTACAAAATATATGAAGCCTTGGTTTATAAATAAATACGATAGTGATCAATATTAATATAACCTGATTATCTATAAGAAAATACTCTAGGAAGATTTGAGAAAATAAGAGAGAGATTCATGTTTAAAACAACGGTTGAAGATTATTTGGAAACCGTTCACAAGATCTTTGTATATAAATTAAAAAAAATGATCCAAGGAATGAATCTTACATCTATTAAAAAATCTAATAGGTTCTACAATTCTAAGTGTTTATCTCATTTAGGGTAAGAAGAAACTTCTTGTTTTAAATTTTTTGAATGGAAGAATTATTTTATAGCTTGAGAAAAATAATCGAAGCTTTTTCTATTCTTTTAGTGACTAAACTATGTATTGGATTTCGTTGACCCCATGGTTGGGTAGTGATGATCAATATGATTTTTCAAAATAATAGATTTTCCCTAATAAAAAATAATATATTGTTTGATTTTAACATTTCTAATCATCGTAGATATGATTGTCAAATATTGGACCTTTCATCATTTCAATTATACATCTCCTTCACTTGTAGTAATTTATCATTCAATGAATGAATAACAAATTTGTACATCCAACAACAATTGAACTGGAATGTTTTTCATATTTATTTTTCTTTTTTTAATGAGATAATTCTAATTTATTACCTATGATCTTAATATTAATAAAATAGTAGAAATAGAGACAAGTAACTATGATAGTTACATGCTCATATTTATTTTCAAACAAAATAATTTGAACTCATAGTAGCTCAATCAATTTTTATCTTGATCGTGATTCATATAATCACTCAAACATCTATTTTGAATGTATATACCTTTTTTATATAGCAGAGCAATGAAAACCCTTGAGAAGCAACTAGACATATATGTGTACCAATTATCATTTGACTAAAATATTCTATAAATATTAAGGTTCCATAGTTTGTGCTTCTTGACTTTGAAATAGTTAAAATTTCCTATAATACACAAATAAAATAGATTATTGATAATGCTAAGAAATAAAATTTAAATGTAGGAGTTATTCTTAATTTACCCAAAGCCTTGGAATTAGCACCTCCAAATCATATTTATCCTAAAATAAAGGAAAATATAGGTAATCTCTATTTGCAAAACTATCACCCTAATAAAAAAAATATAATAAGTCTTATTCCCAGTCAAATATATAAAAAGTGTATTTCCCATCCATTCACCAAATCTTGCTTCCAATAAAATTCATTGTTTAAAGCATCCAATATATATTGGTGCTACCTTTGCATATTTTACCAATTTTTAAGGATAATTTAGCAGCAGATATTAGACAACATGAATTTTTTTAAAATTCTCAAAATCTATGTGGACAAGGACCAATCCACTTGCAAAAACTAGATTATTAGCTCCAAGAATTAATTCACTTATTAAAGAAGACCAATTGGCTTGACGGAGAAATTTGCTCAACAAAAGAATCTTATTTTCTTGTAAACATGTTGTGAATCTCTCTTATCATTACAATAAATATTTCATCAATATGCAAAAATATACAACATGCATCCATGAATAAATTGCACAATAACAATCCACACATCAATCTATAATACCCTCAAGGTAGGGCAACCCCATACAATGCTCCTTATTGGAAGGAAGCCCCTCCACAAGATCTCTAGCTCCACAAGCCAAGACTTCTATAAAAATACTTCATATGTCCTCTTTTACAATGAGGGTACATCTCTCTATATACAATAATGTGGTGGTTCACCTTCCATGAGTTACAAAGTGCATAATAATATGACAACATTCCTTGATGGTTAAATATGACAATATTCCTTGATGGTTACATATATGATTCTATGACATTATTATCCTACCTATTTCTAATTTGACATGTGGCCTTCATTACTAATTAGTAATGGTTACATAAGTAACCTTTATATCATAGCGATCCACATTAGTCAATAATTAATTTATGGCTCATACCATTATACAATAAAATATTAAATTATTAACTACTTATCTTGGATAATTAATATAATACAATACATACTTTTTTTGTTTTGAAGAAAATCTACATATTTAATTGTTTGAAGAAATAGATGCGATCTCAGATATTTTAATTTTTGAAAATTTTTGGTTATTTTAAACCCTAACTATTAAGAATAAAAAATAAAAAATCATGGAGTTGCCAATATTCATTGGAGAGGATGATAGTGATGCTTAGGAATAGTGGAAACTTTATTAGTCTTCAAAATATTCTTATTTTTTGGAGATGTGATTTTTATTTTTATTTACGAGAGGAAGTTTTATCTTGGTTTATGGAGTTTACTAGTGCTCGCTGGAAGAATTTGAAGTTATATTTTTAAGTAAATTGGCATCAAAAGTAAAGGATAATAATGTGCAAACTAAGGAAACTACACATTTGTGTCAAGGCCAAACAATGGTCAAAAATATTTTTTTAATATTAAAAATTCTATTTTGTAGGTTCATTGAAACATTCAAAATGAAAAGAATATTATTTCCATTAACCCTAGCAGTAAATATAATTTTATTAATGTCTTTGGCTAAGAGGTTGCAAGTTCAAGCAAATAAAATCAAAGACATATCGCTTGAGGATGAGAATGTTCAAATTTTTGAGGATTTGAAGCTCACCATAAGAAAATATGTTTTGCATTCAAATATTTATGCTACTGATATGGACAATGCAGATATTGCTATTGGTAATTGTAACAACCTAACCAAACTCAATCCAAGGAAGAGAGATTTTTTTTTACAATAATTAAATATGACCCAACATTTTATCAGTATAAGGCATAGATAACCACTTTTGAGTTCCTAGTCGCTACAGACAACACTCAAGTGGACAGGAGTGGTCAATTTCTGTAAAAATATTTTGGGGTTCACTTTTCTAATCTTCACTCATTAGAAAAGATGTTATTAGTGGTCCCCCACATTTCCCATACACTTGCTCTACATGAGATAATTTTACCGTGGCATAGGGGTTATCATTTAAGTCTCATAACACTTAAAAGGGGATGTCTTTTCCCCTACCCAAATATGTTATCATTTATGTAAGATCTTTTGTGATGTAGTGATTAGTTTTCCATCTCCCATGGAACCAACTATAACTCTTTCTGATGTATTATGAACGATGCGAAGGTTGCCCCATACCAACTCATTATTGAAATAACACATAGGGTTTTTATGATGTAATGCCTTAGTGATTAGTTGATTTCCATACCTCATTGAATGATTTCCAGCATCATGGAAACAACTAAGACCATTACCGCTATGCTCTGATAATGATCACAGTCATGCTTGTCGAAGTTTCTAAATATTATGGTGGATTATCCCATACCAACCCACCATGGTATTTTCCTAAACCTCCTGTTAGGAGCCACCACTATACTATTCTATGAATGATCCAATGGAATATCTCATACCATCCCACCTCACCCCTTGTCCCAATCCTTGCCCACCAAGATTTTCCATTCATAATTACCTAGTAATTGCCTTCTCGTAATACAACCATGTTTAGGTACATCTTGACTCTCTTAGTTGATTGCCTTCTCATAATTCAACCATGAGAGGCTAATATTTTATGATTTTCTAATATGGTATTATATCCAAAACTAATCTCTTCCTTAAACCAAGGATCCTTAACAACAAATAATACTCAACATACTTAAGATTCTATAAAGTCTATTATATAGTCATTTAAGAGTACCTTAATGTACACCCTTTATTATCTTACACTACCTTTTTCCATCTAAAAGATAAATTCATTTTGAAACTATATAAAAAAGTAATAATTCATCTTCAATCTCATTTTCAAACTCTAAGGAAAGTACGAACAACATTTAGGAGACTCATAGTCAATTCCATTCACTTGAGTTATATTCATGTTATTTATTTCCCTCTTACTATTTCTTGGGTCCTTAAAATATGTCCTATATACATAATCTTCTTTAGAAGTGAATTCAAAATTAAGTAGATTTAACTTTCCATTTTGATAACATAAAATCTTACATATAACACATATCTTTTAATTCTAGGATAAAAAATTGTCTTCAAGAATATAAATATATAAAATAGTCTTCCTTCTTTGAAAGAAATGTAACTATGACATTTGTAAAACATAGCCATTCTAAGCCTTAGATAGCTTCTAAATTTAATCCTCGGTATTTCCATATTACTTTATTATATATCCATAAAGGTATGGGGTTATTTTATTTAAGGAACATTCATTCTTTTAATAGTTTATAGGAAAAAATATTTCTAAAATACAATCACAGTATTTCCACAGAACCATAGTTCAGTAAATAAATACCAATCCTTTTTAGTTAAGAGACTATTTAACTACCTTTAACTAAAAGAAAATATGATGTTGGATTTATCTAAAGTTCAGTAATTAAATAAATACTTGTAACAACCCTCTAAAAACCTATTTTAATATATGCATAATTTGTCTACAAAGATGAGATACTGCTAATGTATTTGTGGTTGCAGGAGACAGGTATTGTTGCTGGCAGGGCAATGCAAAGGAAGGAGGTCTCCTCAATAGGCAGAAGGATTATTCCAGTGCAAGGTAAGTCAAGGAATATGATGAGCGGTGGTGTATTCGCCAGTTGATAGGGGCAAATAACCCTATAGGCAATGCATTCGCCAACGATCCATGTAGAATGCATATCATGTAGTTGCATATGTAGGAGTGTTTGATGTTTGATAATTTATGTTTTGAGATGTTTTGATGGCAATGAAAATTCTTAATTCATGGGAGCCATAGTTTAAAATTAGTAAAATAGATATTGGGTTACCATTAACGAGATGGTGGGTGTGTTGGAAGCCTTTGCTCATAGTTTGAACCCTACCAGTTGCATTGGCAGGTACTAAAATTTGTAATTGTAACCAATTCATATATGTAACCAAATAATATATATATAACTTATAATACTTTGAGGTTAAAAAGGGAAATGTGTGTTCTCAAGAAATTTATTTATTTAAAAATTAAAATAAATTTATATAAATATAAATATAGCTAATTGTATAAAACATCAACACAAGACTATAATGAAAGTGAATAATATTTAATGTATATAATTGCTTTTGTGATAAGGTAAATAAAATAATTTAAATAGTAGCATATTTAAATGTAATAATATAATATGTTTATTAAGGAAAATATTGTTTGCATTATATGAAAACGGTAATTAATGAATTGTCGATATAATTCTGGAGATTATTATTATTTATATTGGAAGGATGTTGAACATGGAAGAATATGGCTAACACCTGGCATACTTAGATGGACGGATTTTAAAATGAAGTCAGTTTTGCATGTGAAAGAAGGGGGAAAACCATCCTCTAGATGGGAATACGGTGGCAAAGGAAGATAATACGCACGATGGTGTGATGTGCTTGTGTTTTAGAAGGAAATAAGGATGATGAGAGGGGAGTGAGACGATTGGAGGTGAGAAGAGAGCAGTAAGTTTATTCAGATGAAATTTTTTAAGAAAATCTAAATAGAAAATTTTGAAAGTATGGCTTAAAGAATTTTGGTGAATGTTACTCTATGTTAAAATTCAGATTTTCAAATGCATTTTAGAAACATGGAATTTTTTTCTGAGTGATGTGAAAATGCTTGTAAGGTATGCACTTGAAGGACTGATGGAAACGTTAAGCAATAATGATTTTTTAAATATTTGCAATGCATGCACTAGAAGGACTGATGGAAATGTTATGCAATAGTGATTTGTTGAGAGTCTGGTTGGTTGTGAACCAAATACCGAAGTTATCTTCCTTGAAAATTGATTAATGATGCATGTTGTGTTGAAGAATATCATAATTTTTGTTTAACATGTTGAGAAAACTCTGCATGATGAATTAAGTTTTGTAATGATGTTTGCATATTAGACATAGTTGTTGTAGCACCCTAAAATTGGCATAGTAAACCTTAGCAAATAATTAAAATTACCTTAGTAATAATTCAAATTCAAATTTTAACCCCAAAACCGCTCCCAAACCGCCTGCTACCCGTTTCCTCATTTTTCGTGCCATTTTTAGAGTTTGTTTCATCCGTTGGACGATATCGTCTCCGATCAGACGATATCGCCTCAGATCGAACGATTTCTTCTGGAGCAGAACGTCCAACCGATTTCGTCCCAAAACTAATTTTTCATAATTAGCTTCTGTTTCAACGACGTCTCTAATCTGGCGTAAGCGTGTCTACGCCGTTAGAGACCTCCCCCATTGGAGATCTTCCAGATTAGGATGATCTCCAACCTCCTAACCTCCCTCCTAAGCCTATTTAAACCTTAGGACCCCCCTTGACATCCCCTTGGCTGAATTTTTCTGCACTTCGAGTTTTACATGCATTAGAATATCCTAGACCATTGTTTGCCTTGGTCTCTTTTCGAATTTTCTTGCAGGAACTTTGTTATTCTTCAGCCGGAGCAAGCTCAGATCGTCGTAGATGATCCTGTCCAATTCGAGATGATTTCATACCAATCCGAGATGATTTCGACTGCAGTCAACATTGGGGGCAATCAGTGCCCTGAGTTTGCATTCTTTCTCCATTTTTTACTGTTTTGATTTGCATTAGTTAAACTTATTATTATTTTGCATCCCGGAGTTCACCCATATAGTTTTAATGCATAATAAAATCATAAATTGTCATTAAATCATTGTAATGCACTCGTGTTTTTGTTTATTATTATCATTTTAACATTATTACTATCATTCTACATCATTGCCCTCTGTTGGCATAGCTGCATTTTCTGTATTTTGTATCTATTTCTCTGATTGCAGGTCTCTGATGAATTCGTCAGATCTCAGATGATCCTGTCAGATCGGAGACGATCCTATCAAATTCCAGATGATCTTGACTGCTTCAAAAATCAGAACCTCCATCAGACATCCGAAACCAGGTATGGATTTCTTCACTTAATTATTCTCTATGTTTTCTGTTTAAATCTATTTTTTGTCTTCATTTAACTTGCATTTTCATAATAGAACAACTTAGATTCATCTAGCCAAACCTAGGACTTGGATGTTTAAAGCTAAAATTGAACACATTAAACTCATTCCCAACCTAGGCATGGAAACTGCCACTAAACGTTTCCTGGTGAACCCCACCATCCGTCGAAAAATCACCTTAATACCCCTCCCCCGAGAGGCGGGACCTTCAAAGGGCCTCTCAGTCTGAGGTATTGTCCCATCCTTTTCCCATCCTCCTTCCGGGCATGGATCCTTTAGCCTGAAGGTAAGGATGCAAAAAATTTGGAACGATACATTTTGGTGAACCCGACGTGAAACTAAAACCTTTTGAAAACAAAAAACAAAAAAACATAGATGCATTTAAAATCATTAGAAAACTACTAAGTTGCATATCATGTCTAGATGGTAGCTCCTAAGAAAAGACTAGCTGTCACTATAAATGTTGAAAACCAATTAGCAGCCATAGAAGTTAATTCTGTGCTTAGTGTGCCTGAAACAGATAGAAACCAACTTTTGTGGAAAGAACTTGATAGGAGACTAGGTATCATTTCATCTAGATCAACCCAACTTAGACAAATCAAGAGGTTTGCCCTAGATAGGATCCTGGATCCTCATCAACTCATTTTTTATCATGAACTTCGGAGAGCCTCGCCATAGGTGGTTAGCTTATAGGAGAGCTCTTGTGTCTTCATAATTGTTCACCTTCGAGGAATACCTCGAGAACGCAATTGTTATACACCAATTCCTAGGTCATGTAGAAGATCAAGAGGTCATTCTTATGGATAGGGAAATATGGAATAGAGTTCCTAGAGCTATGTTATATCGAGAGTATTGCCACGAACTTTATTTCTACCAACCAGAATCTGAGACAGATAATATCACTATAGCACTTTTTGTCAAATTCTTGAAAGAAAATTTTCAATTTGAAGAAGAACACTTCATGACTCCCGAAGAACTCGAGCCCATTAATGATATTTATAAATTGTTTATAGAAAACTAGATCATTGCTTTCATTATTATTATTTCTTGCATTTAGTGTGTTGTTTGTTATCTTTATAATATTGTTACAAAAACAAAAAAAAAAAACAAGAAAAACTAAAAACATAACAAAACCAAAACATTTTATTTTTTTACTATAGTAGGTATATAATTAAAATATATACCTCTTAAGCTTGTTGCATATATATATATATATATATATATATATATATATAAAATTGCTGAAATCTAAATTTAAGCACAATGCCTAGACTTAGGAATGGTAAACAAACTGAAGAAGAAGAAGAAGATTGGTTAGGAGACAAAACAAAAAACCCAAATGTCCTTCCTGAGGATTCAATTCCGGAAGGAGAAACTCTAGAACAGCCAGAAGATGAGTTGGCTGAAGAAAATGAACAACAAGAAAATCTTAAAGAGGAAGGATCCTCATCCCCTAGAATGGCTCCAGATGGAACTATTGCTTTTGATAACTTAGATCATTTCTGGAAATTTTTCAATAATAACATTGGTGCTCTTAATATGGCAGTTCGTATTGATAGAGGACAAATTAGTGACACTCAAGCAGCCATGGAAGATATGTTTAACATACACACTAATCCCTTGTCCTTTGTTGATCAAGAAAGTGATAAGGCTGGCCCATCCAATAGAGATATGGTCACTATGATTCAGAACATGCAAAAACAACAGGTTACCCAACCCCCTAAGGAACCTGTTATTGAGCCTAAAATCATTCCCACACAAAAGAAACCTTCATTCACCGCTTTATTTCGCCAAACTATTGATCAATATGCTTCAAATCGACAAAAACCTAAAATGAAGCCAAACACCAATTTTCAACAATCTGGGATACAACATAATACAACTTCAAAACTTCTTCATAACACCCTTCCTACCAACAATTTACACAATAGCAATATAGCCTCTAATCTTCATGTCCCTCCATCATATGCTCACAAATCCCATATTAATACCCTACCGAACCAATATGGTGGGCAAACCAGTAATCTGGAAGCCATGGTGAAATAGTTAGCTTCGCGTATGGACCAGATAGATCCCTACCGTCCCTCGTACAATTATCGAGAGATGTGTAGTCAACCTTTGGATCCCATAGTTGTAGCACAACCATACCCTAAACACTTTCCCATGCCCGTCCTGCCTATATATAAAGGAACCGAAGATCCCATAGAGCATCTTCGCATGTTTAGGATAGCATGTCATGATATATCACATGATGACTTGCTATTACTAAAAATGTTCCCGAAAAGTTTAGGAGGAATGGCATTAGAGTGGTACTATCAATTGCCCACTCATTCTTTGAGAAATTTTGAAGAAACAGCTGAATCTTTTGTCCATCAATTTAGTGCCTACATCGAGAGGCACGTCACCATTAAAGATTTGTACAACTTAAAACAAGACAAAGATGAATGTTTTGCTGATTTCTTAGCTAGATGGAGGCAGTTGATAGGAAAACTGCACTTTGTGCTACCTTATAGGGAAATGTTGGATATTTTTATCAATAATTTGCAAGAACAAATATCCTATGAGTTATCAACTGCTACTTTAACCACCTTCGATCAAGCTATAGACTTAGCTCGAAGAGTGGAAGATGCTCTCATTAGGAGAGGTCACCTCAAAAAGAAAGATGATGAGAAAACATCCAAAAATCAGTATAAAAACAAACAAGTTGTAGGTGACGGAGTCACTGATAGTAGAAACGTTGCTAATATCAATACAACGAAGACAACAAAAAAATTTATATTAAAACCTCTTGATAAACCTCCTCGAGAATTTACTAGACTCAATCAACCATTATCAACTATTTTACCTCAATTACTAGCACGAGGTTTGATTCAATTACCAGCTATCCAGGAACCTGATCCAACTATACCCGGATACAGAGCTGATTTACATTGTGATTTTCATAGAGGACCTGGACATGCTACAAACTCTTGCAAAATATTGAAACATAAAATACAAGATCTGATTGATAATAATGAAATGGAGGTGCAAGCCTTCCAACCTAAACAAAATGCTCCTAATAACGCTCAAAAGACCATTCCCCAAAATCAGAATCAAAATGCTAATCAATCATTAGATATATTTCAACATCCTTTACCAAAACATGGTAAAGAAGTGGCCAATCAAATCGAACATCATAATGTTCCCCCTCCTACCCGATATGTAGGGACTATTAGCGGACAATTATCTGTTCAGGATCCTCAAATATTTGGCACAACTTTATCCATGGTCACGACCCGACCCCTACATAATATTCAAACTCCCGATCCTAGTGATGTAGAATCGGATACTGAAAGTGAAGTAGACATCACCTCAAATCAATCGAATAGTTCTAAAAATGAATCAGATCCTATTCAACCTATCACAGATGCTATGGTTCCAGAAGAACCATTTCCTAGAAGAGTTACTACTCGACCCTCTTCTAATCAGTTCCTTCCTAATGAACAAGCCATAAACGCTCAACCAAGACCAGTTCAACGTCTTCAATATAACATTGTAGGTACCATCGGAGTTGTTACCAGACAACAGGCTCAAAACTCTCAATAGGATCAAACTCAGAATGATGGATCAGCTCCATTTGTTTTGAAAAATCCCAATAAAGGGAATCATATGTCTAATGTTCAACCTAAGCCTCCTTACAATATTAATGAACAATTATCCAATACTATAGCCATAATTTCCCTTTTGGACTTGTTAAGATCTTCTCCTATCCATAGGGATGAATTAATGCTCACATTAAGCCAAATGATGGTACCTCAAAATATTCAACCTGAAGCCATGTCCAATACTATCATCACTCGAGAAGTCGATTGTATTGACTTCCGGGATAAAGACATCCCACAACATAGTTTACATAAGGATAACCCCTTATATATTACTGCCCTAATTGGAGATGTAGTTGTTAAACGAGTCTTGATTGATAATGGTTCATCTCTAAACATATGCACTTTTGACTTCTACCAAATATTTGGCTTTAGAAGTGATGAAATGAAAAAAATGGATATGATTATCAAAGCTTTCAATGACGAGACACAAGAAACGTGTGGAGTCATTACTATACCCTTGCAAGTTGGTCCTCGAACCCTAGATACAACCGTGTTTATTGTACATTGCCCAACATCGTACAATATACTTTTGGGTCGCCCTTGGATCAATGCGATGCGAGCGGTTCCCTCCACTTTACATCAGTGTGTTAAATTTGAATTTAAAAATCAGTTGGTCACTATCCATGGTGACCCTAGACCCTTTGATATGTGTGCTTTGGCAGAACCTGTTGGAGTGCAATTTTGCCCCGCTCTGTCATCCACACATCCTAATTCTTATTTTTCATCTAAACGTGTGAAACACACACCCATAACATCATCTACCCCATCAACTACACCTATACATTTACCTCAACCATCTTCTGAACAAACCACACTAGAACCTCAAAAGGATCTTAAATCCACAACCAATCCTTCATGTTCCATCCCTATAATTTCAAAACCTATAGACCCATTTATTAACACCTCCACATTATCTACATCTATCATACCTTCCACATCTAAAGATATAGGGAATGATCCTTCTACATCTTATGCTCTTTCTGATGAACTTTTACCGGATTTATCTAAAATTTTAATATCAGAAAAAACAAATGCTTTTATGCAAGATTCACTTCTTTTAAATAACTTGCCACCATCTCCTCGTACTTTGGGCCTCCCACAACCTATGGGAAGTACTTACCAAGTCGGGAGTTGTGCTTTTATTTATAAAGGATATGATTGGGGAAGAATACCCCGAAACATCAAGACGCATTGTGATGGATATGCTCGATGCTATTTTGCTAATGAATATATTAAAGCTAAACCTATAATGCTTAAAATGGGATATAAAGGGAAAGGCTTGGGACCTTTCCAAAATGGTATGAAAGAACCTATCGAGGTAGAACCATGGCCCGCCCGATGTGGTGTGGGCCTGTTTCCTAGTAAGGGTCAACCCTTCCCTTTTGAAGGTAATGATCAACTCATATGTTATCAAGATTATCTAGATAAACAAGATTCTTTGTGTCCAAAGAATAATCCCTTTACATGCAATATGCTATCCATAGCTTACCCTGAATTGATTGTTGAATCCGATGATGAGTTGGAAGGAGATATTTTCCATGATGTCTCCGTTGAAGAGTTGTTACACAATGGTTTTTATTTTGATGGTTCTATACCAACTATAGCCCAACTTGAGGCCACGACTCCTCACGATGAATTATCCAACTTAACCTTAAAATAATTACAAGAATTGGGCGTCTCACCCGCCCCACCTAATTTTGAAAGAGATCTACACATGGAAGTAGAAAACGTCATTAAAGTTAACATTGGAACTGAGGATAATCCTCACATAATCAATATTGGATCAGAATTAAGTCAAGAAAAACAAAATGAATACATTGCATTTCTTAAAGATTATGAAGATGTCTTTGCTTGGACATATGAAGACATGCCAGTTCTGGACCCTTCTGTAGTCATGCATCATCTAGTAGTCCATCCGGATGCTAAACCGGTTAAACAGAAACTTAGAAAAATGCATCCCAAAGTGGCCTTGCTAGTCAAAGGGGAGTTAGAAAAACTCCTGAATGTTGTTTTTATACAAGCTATTGATTATGCTGAATGGATCTCGAATGTAGTTCCAGTCACCAAGAAAGAAGCTACCAAAGTTAGGGTTTGCACAGACTTTAGAGATATTAACGCCGCATGCCCTAAAGATGATTTTCCTCTTCCAAACATGGATCAAATCATTGACTTTACTATCGAGAGTGGAATGATGTCCCTAATGGATGGATTTTCTGGCTATAACCAGATCAGGATAGCTCTTGAAGATCAGGCTAAAACAACCTTTATTACCCCTTGGGGTACCTTTTGTTGGAAAGTGATGCCATTTGGTTTAAAGAATGCAGGTGCAACATATCAACGAGCTATGACTTATATCTTTCATGATATGATGCATGATATCCTACATGATTATGTAGATGATATTATAGCTCGCTCTATTAATGAAGATGATCATTTAGATGATTTGAGAAAAGTATTTAATCGGTTAAGAGAATATCTTATTCGATTAAATCCAGCCAAATGTATATTCGGAGTCAAGTCCGATAAACTATTAGGGGTTTTAGTTTCTTTACGTGGTATCAAAATCGACCCTCTCAAGATTGCGGCTATCACTGATATGCCCGCACCTACCAATATATCTGAGTTACGAAGTTTACAAGGTAAGCTTCAAGCCATCCGTCGCTTCATCGATAAGCTGGCGGACAAAACCGGTCCCTTTCTTAAGCTCCTTAAGAAAGATGTCCCTTTTAATTGGGACGACGAATGTAAGGAAGCTTTTGAACTTCTCAAACAATACCTCCTTAACCCACCTGTGCTTTCACCGCCTAAATCTGATCGTCCTTTTCTCCTGTATATTTTAGCTTTAGATTCTGCCTTAGGAGCTATGTTAGCTCAGCTTGATGATGAGAAGAAAGAACGTGCTAATTATTACATTAGCAGAACCCTCATCAGTTATGAAACCCGCTACACAGCATTAGAAAAATTATGTCTAGCAGTCGTATTCTCTACACAGAAACTATGACATTATATGCTCAGTCAAAAAATGTATGTCATTGCTAAATATGATCCCTTGCGGTATCTCATGAGTCGACCTTATTTATCGGGTCGCACAGCCAAGTGGGTTCTTGCTCTAAGCGAGTTTGAACTCACGTTCATAGGACAAAAGTCTATTAAGGGTCAAATCATAGCAGATCAATTAGTCGCTGCACCCTTAGAGTCTACCCATCCCCTCATCATTGAGTTTCCTGATGAATGCCTTCAATTAGAGGCAGACCATATTGAACAATGGTCCTTATACTTTGATGGAGCCCGATGCATGAGTGGGGCTGGTGTGGGTATTATTTTAATATCTCCACAAAAACACATTATACCTTTGTCCTTTAAATTAACATTTGCTTGCACCAATAATACTGCTGAATATGAAGCTCTAATCCTTGGATTACGAGCTGCCTTGGCGCTAAAAATTAAACACCTGCTAGTTTTTGGTGATTCTCAACTTGTCATAAATCAAATTAATGAAGTTTATCAGACCAGAGATGATAAATTGCGCCCATATAAAGCATATGTTTTACAATTAATATCTCTATTTGATAAAGTTACCTTGGAAGCTATTCCATGAACTAGCAACCGTGCAGCTGATGCTATGGCCGTAGCTGCATCGCTTCTGCCCTTGGAGTTAGATGACGAATTTGCCACCATCATTATTCATCGACTCCAGGAACCCACTTCAAATAAGTCATGTTTAGAACCTTTGGATGTGTTTCTAATCAATGAAACTACTCCTGAACCTTGGTATACGGATATATTTGATTTTCTTCAAAATGGGACTTTCCCTGCCAATTCTAATAGAAACCAACGATCGGTTATTACGTAGACGAGCAAGTCGATTTGTAATAATTGGCAATACTTTATATAGGAGATCTTTTGAAGGTATCCTATTGAGATGTTTGAATCTAGAAGAATCCAAATCAGCTTTAAGTGAAGCCCACGATGGATCTTGTGGAGGACACTTCAGTGGTAGTGTCATTGCTAAAAAGCTCCTTAGGATAGGATACTTTTGGCCTACCATGGAAAATGATGCACATGATTATGTGCGCCATTGCGACAAGTGCCAAAAACATGCTGACCTTGTCCATGCGCCTGCACAAGAGCTGCAGGCTATTTCATCTCCTTGGCCCTTTTCAAAATGGGGCTTAGACATTATTGGTAAAATTAATCCTGTGTCATCTGATGGACACAAATTCATCATAACCGCCACCGAGTATTTCACGAAGTGGGTTGAAGCTATGCCTTTAGCTTCCTGCACCGGAACACAAGTCTCTAAATTTATTTTTAATCAAATCATTTGTAGGTTCGGAATTCTCGCAAATCTCATCTCAGACAATGGAACTTGTTTCAAAAATAAAGATGTTAAGAAATTATGCCAAAAATATAAGATTCAACATCGCTGGTCCACTCCCTATTATCCTCAGGGTAATGGTCAAGCATAAGCATCTAACAAAACCTTAATCAAAATTCTTAAAATATTGGTCAATAAATCTGGCCACGACTGGCACATTCAATTATATCCAGCTTTGTGGGCATATCGAACTAGTGTTCGAACTCCCACTGGAACTTCACCTTTTGTCTTGGTTTATGGCGCTGAAGCTGTTTTTCCCTTTGAATTAGAAGTTCCTTCTTTGGCTCTACTACTTCAAGATACCGAAGTAGGAGATGAATATCGAAGTTGGCAGACTCAGTCAGCTGGAACTCCTAGATGAAAAGCGCATCAATGCTTTGGAGCATCTTCGTGCCTACCAAAACAAGCTTAAAAGATCATATGCCAAGAAAGTTCGTCATCGATCCTTTGAGATCGACGACCTTGTTTTAAAAGAAAATCAAAAAAATACTAATGCAACTAAAGACCTTAAAGGTAAATTTGAGCCCAACTGGCTTGGACCATATATTATCACTCGCTAAATTTGAATCAGGAGCATACAAATTAGCTACCTTAGATGGTAAAGATTTAAAAGAACCTATGAATATTATGCATCTTAAGCGATATTACGCATAAAATTTGGTCATTTCATCATTTGTACATATTTTGCATGTTGTCTCATTTTAAAAATATATATATAACTGTTTAAACAAAAACAAACAAAAATAATAAAAAGTAAAAACAACAATATTATTGACTCTTTTGAAACCAAAAAAATAAAGAAGAAAGAGAGAGTCAAGATCATCAAACTCCTCAAAAATATTTGTTGTATATATTTCTTCTTCAAGTATTGCAGTTATATTTTCAAATTATTTTGGATAAATTAGCATTTATTTGGAATCCCTCACTATCACAAACACAAAAATAAATATCTTGATTTTATCTCGGCATGATTACTAATCTCTCTTATATCAAAGTCCACAAAATTTAATTAAATAAAGTTTGAGCATAGAGAATTGATCTTGTTATTTACTTAAACCAAGCATATCCTTCCACAATAAAATGATTATATTTGTAATGTCCATGCTATGCTACATAGTAGAAGTGGTTTCTTGAGCGAAAAGTTTCCCCTGCTATCCTATCATGCACATGGTCTAGAATCTTTGAGAATTGGCAAAAGGACAAGCTCACCCCTACCCGAAATAAAAATCCCTTGCTCTACAGCTAATCCGAGCAAGTATCCCTAGCATAGGAAGAAAAGAAAAGTTCAAGAAAAAGAGAAAAAGAAAAAGTTATTTCAGCGTTATCTCAAATATCAAGCCAAAATACAAAAGTACAAAAAAAGAAAGAAAAAAAAAGAGCAAAAGAGAAAAGCAAAAGCAAAAAAAAAAAAATCCCTTTCCCTACCCATTGAAAAGAAAAGAAGGGTTGATGAGCTTGAATCCCTGGAATTCTCAATTATTCGAAAACTGTGAGGTAAGCCCCATAACAGGTGGTTTGTGCCCAACCCGCTTGGCCTTGGGTAACTCCTAGCGTGGTGATATGTCTGTCACATTAGCGACCTTCTTTTGTACAGACCTATGTCTGCTTATGGATTAGCTAGCTCTTGATAACCCGACTTACATAGTAGTCTGGTATGGTTATATGCATCTAAATCATGGTTAATGAACACTTATTTGGTTCATTCAAATCACTTGTATCAAATTATCTTGCTCAAAATCGGTAAATGAACAATGCAATTGCACACACATTTGTATTTGAGAGATTTTGTGTATCATTATGATAAATCAAGATTGGTAATGAACTCACATACGCACATGGGATTCCTTATAAATCTAACTTTTGTCTTTAAGATTCTTTGAAATATTTTTGCAAATTGTTTGGAATAAATTCATTTTCTTCTTTGAAGAACAACTTGTTTAGTATAAAGACAACTACATGCATTATCAAAAATCAAAATCATTTTCAAAAACATGCAATCAAGTTACATTTATATATAACTTTTGACTTTCGCGACGATGGTATAGTTCCAAAACCAAAATTGGAATTTTATGCCTAGCGCAAGTCCTCATCTTCATATTTTCTGACTATTTTCAAAAATTAAAAATCAACCATGCAATAAAACTATTATATTATTTTCTTCTTTGGATTTCGCGATGATGGTATAAGTCTATACCTAAATATTCTATGCCTAGCGCAAACCATTGTACCAATTTTATTTTCCATTTATTTAAAATCATAAAAACATATGACTTAAATCATTATGTTACACAATTATGCTTTAAAACAAACAAACACTTATTCTATTTCATGTCATTATGTCAAACTTCAATTTTGCAATGATGGCATAATTCCTAGGGAATTATCCAAAAATTTTATCACACTTAGAAATTTATGCCTAGCAAAATCATTTTAAAATATTTCATGCATAATATTTTCATGGAAATCTGAAAACAAATCATCATCATCATCATCATTTGCATCATCACAACAAAGTCTTAAGACAGTCTCTTAAGCACTCTTTTACTTTTAGCAATATTTCTATACTGGGATTAGCTTGACGACCGAGTGAGCGGCGACTCCATGAAATGGTCTATAATAGCGACAATGTCCTTTGAAATTATTGTTAAAAGTCCCCTTTTATTTTTATCAAATTATCACATCACAACCACCAATTGTTTACATCAGATTATTTCATTTAAATTTTAAAAGCATGACATTCAAACCATAATATTTCCAAACGACATAATCACATGAATCATCAAATCAATCACACCAAAACATTAAAGCATCATACAAACACATAAGACAAGTCATATGATCAAAAATATCTCATCTATATATATATCAACAATATCTACATCATCTCAAAATTGGATCGGTATGCCACAATCTGTACCTCGGCATACTCAATCCTCTATCAATAATAATAAGCACTATGTATCAATCTATGCAGTGCAATCTATAGCAGCTAGCCTCGAGAACCCCTCGAGCTCTCAGCCTCATCTCTTCCCTCGCCCTGAGGTGGACGAGGTGGCCCCATCGTAGTCCGTGTGGTGCTATGAGTCTTGGACTCTGATCGTGATGATGTCCTCGATGACCTCATCATGATAGGCTCCACAATATGGGCCGATAGTGGTAATCTCTGCCCCTCTAGTACCATATGGTGGTATAGCATCTGATAGAATGTGATCTGGGCAATAGCCCATGCTAAGTCTCGAGTGCTCGCCCCTCCGCTCCATGCCCTGAGGCGTGCTACCTCATCTCTGAGCTGTGTGGCCTCCTCTCGGTGTCGTGCAGCCTCATCCTGCAAGGACTGCACCTGAGCCTGGAGACGAACAGTCTCCGCCCGGAGAGTAGCCATCTCGCTACTCTCTCCTACCTCGACACCCTTGCCCTTATCGGGTGATGGTGGCCTCTCTCTCCATGGAGAAGGGGGTCTCTCCTCCCTCCTCTCCCACTGTCATGGCCTCTACTGAGCCTGTGGCCTCCTCTCCTCTCTCCCATCATGACCCTGTGCCACCTCCATGGCCGCCTGGCACCACCTCCCCATCCGATGCACAACTACGTGAATCGGACCCTGAGCCCTCGTCATCCGAGGAGGGCGGATGCCTGTGTACCAGGCATCATAGCCATCGGCTACCCCAGCGTCATCCCCATCCACTGGCTGAATGGGGGCATCATCTGCGTCCTGACTCCAGAAGCGCTGCATATCTGGAGCCCCGCTAACTGTAGTGTTATCCCGGATGGTCCGAGAAAACTCGTAGTCTCTGAGAGATGGGATCCCCTACTATAGACCGAACTACCTCAAAACTCGGTCGTAGCGGTGGAGCTCCACCTCTCCCCTCTCCATCCTCAGCCAACAGGTTCGCCTAATGTGAGCCAGCTCCTGTCCATCCTCGGCCCACCCTGGATGATCTCTCCAAGGCCTCCAGGTGATCTGGTCGGAGACAAGGTCGTCAAGTAGTCTCCGGGACATTGGCAGATCTATCCGCCATTGTGACCCTCTTCGGAGCCACCAGTAGAAAGCTCGGGGCCTCTCCCCATCAATCCCTATCAGTGGGAGCCCTATCGGCCTCCGCACCATGATGTGCTCCCAACACCAAACCTGTAGTAGTGATGTCATAACCAGACATCGACCGCCCTTGTATACGACCCCATGCAGGATCCTATACAATCGGCATAGTACAAAGCTCCCCCAAGCAAACCTGTACCCATGGTCTCTCATGTCGTAGACCACATCCATCGCAGCCATGGTACTCGCATCCACTCGATGGCATAGCAATCAGACCACCTACAACCCCAGCCAAAACCTGTGTCAATCTAGATGCCCCAGGCATCTGGCGTAGCGACTCGATGTTCACTCCGCCCTTCTCCAGGGCGAAGCTCGGATCTCCGCACAGTCGCATCATCGCGTGGCCCTGATTGGCCATGGGAGTTATTAGCCATCCTTGTATGGGGATCCTCAAAATCCTCCATACATCCTCCAGTGTGGGAGTCATCTCCCCTGTCGATAACCGAAACAAGGAAGAACCCGGATACCACCTCTCTGCTAGGGCTATCAATAGCCCCATATCTGTAGAAACCTGTGGCATATCTCCCACATGCTGCAAGCCGACTTGAGCCAACTGATCTCGCTCTCGCTGAGATAGAGCGGCCAAGTCATCCCTCAGCCCATCGTATTTCCATTCTCTGCTCTTTAATAATCCTCTCTGCAACATAAACAACAAAACAATAAAAATCATTAATAAAATAGTGATTAAAAATGCAAGTAACACAAGTTCAATTTGAGCAAATTCGTCTCCGATTTTGCAAGCCGAAATCGTCCCTTATTTGACGAAATCGTCCCCATTTCATCGATTTCGCCCCTGGACGAAATCGACGATATCGAGACGATTTCGACGAAATCGAGACGATTTCGTCCCGACGACGTCGACGGCCCAAAAATGGCCGCGATGCTCAAAAATCATTTAAAATTAATCTAAAAAGCATAAAAAATCAAAATTAAAGCATTCTAAACTAAGTTAGACCCTTACCCGTAGCCCGCGCCGGACCTCTGTCGATCTGTGCGCTGTCTCGACCATTTTGTTTGCAGAGCTCCAGAAACCAGAAAATGAAAATGAACAATAACAATGAATTAGGGTTTTTCCCTATTTTTCTTAATTTTATTCAAAAACACTTAACAACATTTTAAAAAAATTGCTTTTTCGCATTTTTACCTCAAACGTTCGATTTGGGTAAAAACACGGAGGGGGCACCATAGTAAGTTGTCGTACGATTCGACCAAGAATCGTCGCCTAAAAATGGGAATAATTTTTGCTTTCTCGTAAATCGAGAAGAACTCATCTTTAACGCATTTTCTTCAAAAAATTCGCTAAAGAGGGGGCAAAATGTAGCACCCTAAAATTGGCGCAGTAAACCTTAGCAAATAATTAAAATTACCTTAGTAATAATTCAAATTCAAATTTTAACCCCAAAACCGCTCCCAAACCGCCTGCTACCCGTTTCCTCATTTTCTGCACCATTTTTAGAGTTTGTTTCATCCGTTGGACGATATCGTCTCCGATCAGACGATATCGCCTCAGATCGGACGATTTCGTCTGGAGCAGAACGTCCAGCCGATTTCGTCCCAAAACTGATTTTTCATAATTAGCTTCTGTTTCAACGACGTCTCTAATCTGGGCAGAAGCGTGTCTACGCCGTTAGAGACCTCCCCCATTGGAGATCTTCCAGATTAGGATGATCTCCAACCTCCTAACCTCCCTCCTAAGCCTATTTAAACCTTAGGACCCCCCTTGACATCCCCCTGGCTGAATTTTTCTACACTTCGAGTTTTACATGCATTAGAATATCCTAGACCATTGTTTGCCTTGGTCTCTTTTCAAATTTTCTTGCAGGAACTTTGTTATTCTTCAGCCGGAGCAAGCTCAGATCGTCGCAGATGATCCTGTCCAATTCGAGACGATTTCATACCAATCCGAGATGATTTCGACTGCAGTCAACATTGGGGGCAATCAGTGCCCTGAGTTTGCATTCTTTCTCCATTTTTTACTGTTTTGATTTGCATTAGTTAAACTTATTATTATTTTGCATCCCGGAGTTCACCCATATAGTTTTAATGCATAATAAAATCATAAATTGTCATTAAATCATTGTAATGCACTCGTGTTTTTGTTTATTATTATCATTTTAACATTATTACTGTCATTCTACATCATTGCCCTCTGTTGGCATAGCTGCATTTTCTGTATTTTGTATCTATTTCTCTGATTGCAGGTCTCTGACGAATTCGTCGATGAATTCGTCAGATCTCAGACGATCCTGTCAGATCGGAGACGATCCTGTCAAATTCCAGACGATCTTGACTGCTTCAAAAATCAGAACCTCCATCAGACATCCGGAACCAGGTATGGATTTCTTCACTTAATTATTCTCTGTGTTTTCTGTTTAAATCTATTTTCTGTCTTCATTTAACTTGCATTTTCATAATAGAACAACTTAGATTCATCTGGCCAAACCTAGGACTTGGATGTTTAAAGCTAAAATTGAACACATTAAACTCATTCCCAACCTAGGCGTGGAAACTGCCACTAAACGTTTCCTGGTGAACCCCACCATCCGTCGAAAAATCACCTTAATACCCCTCCCCCAAGAGGCGGGACCTTCAAAGGGCCTCTCAGTCCGAGGTATTGTCCCATCCTTTTCCCATCCTCCTTCCGGGCATGGATCCTTTAGCCTGAAGGTAAGGATGCGAAAAATTTGGAACGATATAGTTGCATATCATTGTATATTGACCATTCTAACCCTTGGAAACCATAGGATAATCGAAATATGAAGGAAGAATTATGTTGAACGCTACAAGCATAATGCATACAATATATTAGTGGTTCTATCTGCATCCAGGCAGTAACAAACTGTGTAAAGTGGAGGAAAGAAAAATATTGTATATGTTGTGTAATTTGGAAAATATACTCAGGGCATACCGAAGCCTGGGTTATTAAAGAATTATAGCCAAATTTATTTACATGCATTTGTATTTGATTAAGAAGCTCCTGGAATAAGCACAGGGTAGAGCTTAGAAGAAATATGTATTGTTATTTGAAACAAAACTTGGGAAATATGCATAACGGATTTTAGGATGTATATACTGCAAATTCCTTTCTTAACATACCTGTTTGATGGGAGTTTATTTTATATATACATTTTAGAAGTTATTGCTTTGTATATGATGTTGTTGCAAAATGAAGAATGAATACTTCATGTGGTTTTATGTTAAGTGTGTCTGCATAGTTAAATATAGAATAAGATATCTTGAAAATATATAATGTCGGGTAAAATGTCTAGGAAGTCTTGATACGCAAGACATGTTTTTTCCTTAAAGCAAACAGTAGCTAGGAGGTGAATAATCTAGCTAATAGGAAACTCCTCTATTTATGAAGATAAACTTGATATCTTTTATAAACTTGAAGTCCTGAAAGCGTGTGCAACGATTGATGTTTCTTTCATTACCTTATTCAAAAATGTATTCTACCTTGAGACAATGTTTTAATACATCTGATTTTACCTCATGACGACATAGTTGGTAAAACAAAATATTTCAGCTTGAAATACCTAGATAGATTATTACACTACGACGGATTGAGAAGTGAGCAAACAACTGTTTGTAAAAATGGATCTGATTTAAGTACTCAGTATGAAGTTTTAATTTGTTTGTCTTCAATATTGATACAAAGCTTAGGTTAAGGGTAAATGCATTGAAAAAGGGTGGAAACATCTAATAGAGAAGCTCTACGTAGTAAGCAAGGGCAACTTTAAGTTCAAAATATAGATTATTTAATTTGAAACCAAAGTTAGTACCGAAAATTGTTAGGTGAACTGTTGCTTTTAAAAGCATTGTGTAGGTTTGAAAAGAGACAGTGAATGAGTTCATTTAGATGTTAGTTGTATATCATCTTCAATTTAAAGCAAGTCATCAAAGGTATTTGGTGTATAGTTGCCTTACAAGAATTGAAGATGGTATTATTTTACTTATTTTTAACACTCCTTTAAAACTCCCTTCGGTTAAATATTTTAGAACCTTTGCCACAATGCTTAACCTAATGCAAGCAAGTCACTCTATCTCTTATTTGCGTAGCAAAATTTCATAGAGTAATATAAGAAGAGATGGTGTTTAATTTTATTTAATTTAGATGTAGCTTCTATTCCTTTAAATAAAATGAATTCAGAAGGAATCATAAAATAAACTAGTATTGTAAAACTTAAGGTTCTTTAATTTGTTTGTAAGGTTTCCTATGTTCATTGATTTCTATTCAGCCTTAGTGAAAAACTTATCTTAGAGATATGGAAACTAGTTAACGTTTGATACATTTTTAAATCTCAAAACCTTAGGGAAATGGTGTTTGTTTACAAAAAATTATTTATACAAAATCCTTTAGATGATTCAAACCATAATTAAGTTGAGAAAAAGTGAAATTAATATTATGGGATAGACAATATTATAACGCAACCTAAGGTTGTGGGCAGGACAACCTTGATAGAAAAACAAGATTGTGGGAAGGACAATCTTGTGGAGACTTATATTAATGATGTTTGCGGGTAGGCAAATCATCATGGATCAGGGCTCTAACTATACTTCTGATGAAAAAATGTCATAATGGGAGGTGATGAAGAGTTGTATGGGCATCTCTTCTAGGTTATCTCTGCTAGGGATGAGTGGTGAATTGTGCTTGAATAGGTGATACCGACAACATGATGGTATGGGATATCATGCTGGTTAATCAACACAAGGTGGTTACCAGGGTATTAGTACAACCCTAGACGATGATCCATGGGAAATGGTTGATTTTCTAGCTCGAGAATGTATGTGCTAAGTCTTACATGACATAAATATAAGACATAAGTTCATGAATTCATGTTAAGACATGGGAAAGTTATGCATCACACCTCTAGGTGTTATGGGCCCTAGAGGAAAAGAAACCCACTACCTGAACTTAGGATCTCGGGAGGAGAGTGAAGTTCAAAATGGGCAACTATGCGAGATTTGGCCAATCTTGATCTCATGAGTATTTCGACTACAATGAAATGACACTCATGAATATGGTTTTAACATGATCATACTAGGAAATGAAAAAAATTGAACAAAATAAAGAAAAAATTTCTCATATTAAAATCTCTGATATTAAGACAACCAAGTGGGAAGACTTGGGGTGACTGGACAACCAAGTGGGTAGACTTGGGGTGTTACATTTGGTATCAGAGCAAAGGTTGTGAATCTATAGACAATAGAATTTTAAGAAAACCTATGTCAAATCTAATTGATGTTACTAATGTGTTCACCTAAACTCAATTTTTTTTTGACAAGGCTCTTTGTTTTGTTGGGCAGGTAATGGCATTCGGACAAAAATCTAGTTCCTCAAAAAGAACTATGGTGGTTCAGCAGGAAGGGCTGGCCAAGAACCCTAGAAGGTTCATTCGAAAAGTTATGTAGATTGGGGAATTAGAGGAAGCCACTGAACATCCTTGGGAAAATAGGAAGGAAAAAGAACCGATTAATAAAGAAGATAAAATGGTCCAAATGGTGAAATTATTGCAGGATAAAATGAGCCAACAGAGAGAACAAATGGAGCAAAAAAGTGCTCATATGGTTGAACACATAGCTCAACAACAAACCCAAATGTTAGAGCATATGGAGTAACAAAAAGCTCATCTAGCTCAACAGCAAGAAATGATTTCCCATCAACAAAAATAATAGAAAATTTGTGTAAAGGAAAAGAAATGGTAATAGTTGAGGATGAGATAACTATTAACCCAGGAAGGAAACAAGTAGGCTCAGAGTTGGACAAGGATATGTGAAGAATCGATATAGCCAAATTTGATGGTAAAGGTGATGGGAAGAAGTTGAAAGATGTCTGAATAGTGTGGAAGCATACTTTACGATTATGACCCTTTCATCTAAATTAAAAACCTCGTGGAAAATATTTTGATTGACTGGAGTTGCCATTGATTGGTGGGATACATACAAAAAAACTCACAATGTGGAGGTTGTCGATGTTCATTGGGATACATTTGTATTGGCATTTAAGGATAGGTTCCTAACACAGCAATTTTACCTTGAGAGGATTATGAAATTTTCAAGGTTAACATAGGGTAGTATGTCCGTAATTGAGTACTATCAACAATTTATACAATTGCTCAAATACATGCCCAAATATGAACAACAGAATGAGATTAAATTTCTCTTAGGGTTACATCCAAAAATAGGGCACCTAATTCTTATGTTAAAACCTGCAACCCTAACTACTGCTTGCGACTTGGAATGACAAGAAGAGGATAATTTTAAGGTCAATAAAGCTTATTATCAACAATCTTTGAAAAATGAAGATCCACAGAAAAGAAAAATATGGGTCCAACCAAAGGAGACCAGGGTTGGAACAAGAATCGTGAAAATGGGAATAAAAATAGGTTTGACAAGAATAAGAATAGGTACCAAGGAAACAAGGGAAATCAAAATTATCAGGGTGGCCAGAGAAATTTCAGGGATAGGTATGAGCAAAGAGCTAATGCACCAAAAGTTGGTACACATGAAGATAATGAGGGAAATATGAAAGAGAGGGCACCGCAGACTGGTTTCTAGATTTGTAAAGAACCTCATTATGTTGATAAATGTCCTTTGCGAGCAGATAAGAGAAAAGAACCTGTGGAACCTACTCATAAGATATATGCAGCAATAGGTAACTCTAAACTCAATGGTCAAGCAACATATTTTCTATTGAAAGGCAAAATTTATAATAGAAATGTTTGTATTTTGGTTGATTCCAGAGCAACTAATAGTTTTGTTTCACCAAATATTTTGAGGGACATATCAAAAACACCTAGATTTATGGCTAATGGGTGGAAAGTTGAGTATGGTTTTGGGCAAACCTATTATGTTAACCAATGTCTATTTTATCCTCAAATAATGCTACCTCAAGGGAAAACTCGATGGCATTTATACGTAGCTCCTTTACATGCCTTCAATATAATTTTAGGTATGGATTGGCTCAAGACACATAAAGCATTGTTAAATTTTGAAGAAATATAGATGGAATTCATTGATGACACCAAGCAAAGGATTCGGGTTCACTGTGGACGTGAATCAGTGGAACCACATCTTTTAACTGCGATGCAAGTTAAAAGAGCTTTGAAAAAGGGTAGTAGAGTCTTTGAGAGTTATGTGAGTTATGTGTCATGTTAATAAGTGTGGAGTTATGAGTTGTGAAGATTTTTTCATTTAGCAAGTGCAATCATGAGAGACTTTGTATTTATGTAAATATGTGAGAAATATGAAGAGTTGGATCTCCTATGAGTATGAGGAGATGAAGAGTTTATATAAGTGTAAATGTCAAGAGTCTTGAGAATATGAAGAGTCTCATGTATGTATATATTCAAGATAAATATTTGTAATATGTATCAAACAAGCATTGCATTTATGCATTGCTTAGAGTAGGTATTTCAAAAAAATATTCAGTGAGTTATTGTTAAATTGATTGTATTAATTTATATCTTGAGATATTGTAATATCCTAGAATAATATTGTATTGCTAACAATTTTATAAATTGCACTTTGTCCATATTTTAGATAAATATAATGAGCAAATTGAGTTCGTTAGTGACTCATGAATTAGAAGTGGCCAACTATAAAGTGTCATCTTTTGTATGATATCTTGTGTGTTTAGTAGTATTGCATTGAGGAATTCAAGTTTCATTACAAAATATATGAAGCCTTAGGTTATAAATAAATAAAATAGTGACAATATTAATATAACCTGATTATATATAAGAAAATACTCTAGGAATATTTGAGAAAATAAGAGAGAGATTCATGTTATAAACAATGGTTGAATATTCTTTGGAAACCGTTCACAAGATCTTTGTATATAAATTCAAAAAATTGATCCAAGTAATGAATATTACATCTATTGACAAATCTAATAGGTTCCACAATTCTAAGTGTTTATCTCATTTAGGGTAAGAAGAAACTTCTTGTTTTAAATTTTTTGAATGGAAGAATTATTTTATAGCTTGAGCAAAATAATCGAAACTTTTTCTATTCTTTTAGTGACTAATCTATGTATTGGATTTCATTGACCCCATGGTTGGGTAGTGATGATCAATATGATTTTTCAAAATAATAGATTTTCCCTAATAAAAAATAATATATTGTTTGATTTTAACATTTATAATCATTGTAGATACAATTTTCAAATATTGGATCTTCCGTCGTTTCAATCGTACATCTCCTTCACTTGTAGTAATTTATCATTCAATGAATGAATAACAAATTTGTACATCCAACAACAATTGAACTGGAATGTTTTTTCATATTTTTTTTCTTTTTTTAGCGGGATACTTCTGATTTATTACCTACAATCTTAATCTTAATAAAGTAGTAGAAATAGAGACAAGTAACTATGATAGTTACATACTCATATTTATTTTCAAACAAAAGAATTTGAACTCATAGTAGCTCGATCAATTTTTGTCTTGATCGTGATTCATATAATCACTCAAACATCTATTTTGAATGTATATACATTTTTTACATAGCAGAGCAATGAAAATCCTCGAGAAGCAACTAGACATATTATATGTACCAATTGTCATTTGACTAAAATATTCTATAAAGATTAATGTTCTATAGTTTGTGCTTCTTGATTTTTTTTTTTTTTTTTTATTTGTGGAAAACATCCCAAAAGGGATGCCACTTTCTGGTAAGACCCAAGGAGGCAGGGGTATCCATTCCGCCAAAAACGCCCAGGACTCGGACCTGGCCTACCACCTTTGACACACTCAAGGAGCAAACAAACACACAAACCCAATTAAAAATAAGCAAATAACAACAAAAATAATAAAATAAAATAAAAAACATGCTCCTTGAGTGTGTCAAAAACAAAAGCACAACCAAACACGCACAATAAGATAAAAGAAACCACAACACAAACCACATAGAAAAACACAAGAAACACATAACAAAACACAAACAAGACAAAAACAACATAACACTACAAAGACATAACCCAAAAAAAACAAGAAAAATAAACACAACCAAAACCTAAAAAATTAAAAAATAAAACAAAAATAAAAATAAAAAACAACCAACAATAGACAATAAAAAAAACAAAAAATATAGAAAACACTCACCCATAAAAACACGAAATAACACAAACAAAGAGAAACCCAAGAACAAGAACGAAAAAAACACAAGAACAATAACAAAAAACATAAAAAAAAACAAAACAACAAAAACACAAGAACAACAAAAAACAACACAAAGAACACAAAAACAAAACAAAATAAAAAAACCCACCCACCTTAAAAAACTAAACAAAAAAAACAAAAAGGAAAAAAGAAATAAAAAATGAACAAAACAAAGACCTATCTAGACCATAAGACTATTAAGGCAAGAATCAACAGAGGAAACAAAATAAAGAATAGAATGAGCTAGGGAACTAAAAAAACTGAATGAACCAAAGAGAAGCAAAAAAAAAACAAGAAGAAACTAGGTACCTTCATAACTGGAGCCATCCAAAGAAATGATAGAAAGAAGAGCTTCCCTAATTTGAGAAGCCCACCATATAGGAGGGTGGCCATAACAAGTAAGATCACCTTTGTCCAAAGCCCAATTAGCTAAAGCATCAACACTCTTGTTTTGATCTCTCGACCACATGATTGTAATCAACTTTCAAAAATCCCATCCGGATTAACCGAATCTTCTCAATAATTCTTTTTATTCTCCAATCCACCTTATGATTCTTAGAAGGATTCTTCAAGAGATTAATCATAAGTTGAGAGTCGACTCAACTAACACCTTTTCCCATCCAACCTTAGTAGCCTCCTGAAGACCTTCGAGGATACCATACCCCTCAACAAGGTTATTGGAAAGAATACCCAAATTCTCAAGAAAAGTAAAAACCAGGGAGCCATCTGAAAGTCTACCAATTCCTCCCACATCGGCTTTTCCAGGGTTCCCTCTAGAGGCTCCATCAGCATTGACTTTTCCAAAATCCTTAGGAGGAGGTTGCCAATTTCTATTCCTATCCAATTTACTAATACTCACATTCCCTTTAAGATGGTTGCCCTTAGAAGGTTTAATCTTCAATCTTTGCATCACTTGATCCCATATTTGGTGGGAGTTTTGGGGGTGATTAAGGAGATGATGGACTGATTCAACTAAGTTGGCTATGGTCTTTTGCCAAATATAGTGAATATCCTTCCTATCTTGATTAAAAATTTGGTTGTTCCTTTCATTCCAAATATTCCAAAGAAGAATGGTAGAACCCATCCAAACTACTCGCCTAATAAAATGATCAACACCCTCTTGATTAGGCCAATCCCTCCAAAGTCGTTCAAAAGTAAAAAAATTGGACCACTGTAAGCCAAGTAAAGTGGCCATTCTCCTCCACAGCTCAGAGGCTAAAGTACACTCAATAAAAATATGGTTGATATTTTCTACATTCTCTTCACACATTTCACATCTAAAAGGGCCATGAAAACCACGCTTCATAAGTTGCTCACCAATAAGCACCCTACGATGCAATAAAAGCCAATTAAAGAACCTCACCTTAGGCCGGAGCTTTTGAGCCCACAATTGAGAAAATATGTCGAAGAATGGTTGGGATTATTATGGCATAAGGTCAAATAACCTTGAGCAACTGAATACTCACCCTTAGTAGTGTTGTTCCATCCAAAACAATCTTTTTCATGGGACCAAGAGAGGGATCTCATATGAAGGATGCCTTGGATATCTTGTCTTTGCCTTTCTGGGATTTGAATAGGCCACTCCTCAATAGGGATCCAATATCTACCAACCTTTGAATTACCAATATGGTACCGACAATAATTAGCCACCTTTATCCAATTAGCTCGGTGAAGCTCCTCCATCCAAGGCCTCCAATCGGGAAACTGAGTTATCAAAGGCTTGTGACCATCCCAAGAATCTGTCCAAAAATTTGCATGTTGACCATTATGAATGATCCAAAATAATTTTTTCTTTATCAAATCCTCACCAGCCTTAAGAACTGCTAAAATGGGAGAACCTTTGGTAGGAAGTTGATAGCGAACAAGGTCTTCAGGACTTTTGTTCTCAAGCATATTTAGCACGGAGATTATTGGCCCAAAGAGCATTGGGGTTATGCAACATCCTCCAATATAATTTAGCAGCTAAAGCTTTGTTGTTATTAATTGAAGACCGTAAACCTAACCCCCCTTCACTCTTAGGAAGACATAAAGTATCCCATTTCACCAAGGCCCATTTTCTTTTCTCCTTAGTACCACTCCAAAGGAAACGATGACTGATTTGATCCAATTCTCGAAGAACAGACCTTTGGAATATTCAAAATGGAAGAAACATAAATAGGAATAGCTTGAAGGACTGATTTTACCAAGGTGATTCTACCCCCATAAGAAAGCCACTTGTTGGTCCACTTTCCAATTTTCTTCTTGACTTTGTCCAACAACCAATTCCAATCTTTATTTTTCTGCCTTTGAATATTTATGGGAATACCTAAATAAGTGATTGGAAGAGAGGTCTTCTTATATCTTAGCTTATCCAAGACCATGGATTCCTCTCTAGCAGAAGCAGTGAAAGAAAATAACTTTAGATTTGTCTTCATTGATCAACCGCCCAAGTAGCCTTAGAAAAATAGCTAATGATTTGCTTAATATTAGAAGCTTCCTTAACCGTAGCTTTACCTAAAATAGTAGAGTCATCCACAAATTGAAGATGAGAGATAGGTCTAGCTCCATGAGCAATGGTAACTCCCTCAAGGGTTTTGTTTTCCCTCTTTTTGGTTATAGTCCTACCCAAGCATCAAGCAAGAATGATGAATAAATAAGGGGATAGCGGGTCACCTTGCCTAATACCTCTAGAAGCCGGGAAAGACCGAGAAGGCCTCGCCATTGATAAGAACTAAGTAGGAAACTCGAAGAGATACATCCCATAATCCAATCCATCCAATCCTTAGAGAAACCAAATTGCCTCAAAACTTTGATAAGGAAGTGCCAATCCACTCTGTCATAAGCTTTGGATAAGTCTAACCGAATGAACATGGAAGGAGAATTTTGCATATCCATGGAATGGATGGCTTCCCGAGCAAGAACTATCTCATCTACTATTTGACGTCCTTCCACATAACCCCCTTGCTCTGGGGAAATAATCTTATGCAAAAGAGGCTTCAACCTTTCTCGCCATGATTTTAGTAATGATTTTGAGAAGAACATTACATAAAGCAATAGGTCTAAAAGCTGAGATATGATCAACCTCTTGAGCTTTTGGAACAAGAGTAATATAAGTTTTATTGATAACCTTCAAAATTTCTTTGGCTTTCCCCGGCTTCTTCCACCACATCTAATAAATCAACATGAAGGATATCCCAGAACTCTTGGTAGAACTCAATAGGAAAACCATCAAGACCTGGGGTTTTCCCTTTTTGCATTTTAAAAACTACTTGTTGAAGCTCATTGATAGTAACAGGAGCAATCAAAATAGAGTTCTCCTCAGAAGTGATAAGAGAAGGGATTGCTTGAAGAACATTATATTGTGAAGCCGAGTCAAGGGGAGTAGCAGCGAAAATATTGGAAAAGTAATCAACAACAATAGAGTTCATGCCATCCCAAGTATAAACAACATCTCCAGAATCTGATTTTAAGGAAGAAATAAAGTTGTGAGATCTTCGAGCTAGAAGAGATTTGTGGAAAAAATTTGTGTTTCGATCTCCTTCTTTGAGCCATTGAATTCTAGATTTTTGCTTCCATAAGATTTCTTCTCTTTTTTCCCATTCCTCTAACTGAGTTGTGAGTTTAATTTCATCTGCACTTCTCTTCTCTCGTGAGGCCATCTAAACGGATTTTCTTATTCAAATTTTCAAGATGAGCAATAACTTCATGTTTTTTTTTATGAACATCCCCAAACTCTTTCCAGTTCCAAGTCTTGATTTTGGATTTAATGTATTGCCATCTTTTGACAAAACATAACATCTTAGTCCCATGCCTAGGTTTACCTTCCTTCCACCATTGTTGCACATGAGGTCTGAAGGAAATGTCTCTAAGCCACATTAATTGAAAATGAAAAGGAGAGAAACTCACATTGGTTTTCCACATTTCCACCATGACCGGCCAATGATCCGAACCAACATTATTAAGAGTCTTCACTTTAGGAATGTGACCATGGATTAAGAAATTTTTAGAGAGCAAAAACCTATCCAATCTCTCCATTATACAAGCTAAGCCTTGCCTTCTGTTAGACCAAGTCATAAGGCCATTATCTGGTTGGATATCCACAAGATGGAGGTTTGCAATATATTCGCTCATGAGGTCATTGCTTTTGTCCAAATTTCTATTTCCCCCCTTTTCTCATCCAGAGAGAGGATGGTATTGAAATCTCCTCCGATCAAGATCCAAGCTTTAGGAAAATGAGAGATAATATGAGTAATATCCTTCCACCTGCCTTCTTTTTTCCTCCAAAGAAGTCGGAGCATAAACAATAATGCAGAGCATAATCCGGTTGGAATGTCTACTTTGAATAGCTATAGCCAACAAACCCCAATGGCCAACCATATGGTGAATAACTACCTCTTTTGGATCCCAAAGACAAGCAATGCCACCCGAAGTCCCTTGGGAACCGAGGGAAACCACTTTTCCAGCCTGCCAAATTTTACCGGCAATTAAGTCCATATCCTCCATTGACATCTTAGTTTCTTGAAGGAAAACAAGATGTGGATGATTTACCTGAATCATTCTTCTAATTTCATTTTGTTTTGAAAGACTCCCTTTGAGTCCTCTAATATTCCAAGTGATGATCTTCATTAATACTAGGGCTAAAAAAGTTGGGAAGGGCATTAATCTTACCTTCCTCTACAAGCTTTTCACCTTCTTTTACCATATGATATTGATTGGTCTTGCGACCTACTTTTTGATTAGAATCCATCTTCAATTTTTTTTCCCTCTTTCTTGACTTATTCCAATTGAATCCGAGATGGCTTCTAACCTTGAAGAATGCTCATACACAACAAAAATTTTACTAGAGGGTTCAATAGAGTCTATATTGGGACCTCGCATTATTTGAAGTTTTGACATTTGAAATATTGTTTTTCTTGTGTAAATTTTCTCATTTTTTTTCTGTTGAAAACCTTTGATTTGTTGGTTTGTCTCTCGAGTTCTTCCCTTCATATTTAAATTGTGTTTCTAAGATTTCAGTTTCCATTATTTCCTCTTCCTCACTTGGGACATCATTTGTGGAAAGGATTTCAAACATATTAGCAGATGACTTTGATTGATCCTTCATAACTCGGTTTTTTCTCGAGTGTTCTTCTTATTAGGTATTTGGAAACCTGCTAAGTTTATATCTTCTTTCTTTTGATCAAGAATTTTATTTGGGCAAGCACTGGCCAAATGACCATATTCATGGCAAATTCTACAACGAAAAGGAATGTTCTCATAGTCCACTACTTGCTCCCAAGTGTCTTCCCCAAATTGTAATGTGATCTTTTTAGGTAGGGGTTTGTCAAAATCCATTAAAACACAAATCCGAGCATAAATAATATGTTCAAAATTTTGAGTACAATCAGCAATCATCATAAAAGTTCCTAAAGAGTTTCCAATTGAAGAAAAAATAGTAGGATTCCAAAATTCAATAGGGAGGCCAAAGAGTCTAACCCACACGGGAGCAATAGAAGGCATCTCTTCTTCGGCTTTAAATTTAGTATGCCAGGGCTTCATGAAAAGCCCCGCCCTTCCAAAAAACCAAGGACCCCCTTGAAAAGTTTTCTCTCTATCTTCATTATTAGCAAATAAAACAAGAAAATAACCATTTGGATAAATAGAGATTTGTAACTCACCTTTAGTTTTCCAGCTTTTTGCAGCCCAGACTTTGAAAGCAGATAGACTCGGACGAAAACCCACGAACCGACAAATTAGTCCTCTTTTTTCCAAATCTTCAATGCCACTCAATGTTACCCATATCAAGCTTAACAATAGGAGTTCCATTACTCGCTTTAAGACATCCTGACTCCATTTTCCTGGGATCAATCTTAGGCATTCTTAGAGGTTTATGGGAAGCCCTAATATTGATATTAGCATTGGGCCGAGGCTGTCCACCACGAAGGGCATCCCTAAAATTCATTTTTGGGACCGAGTCTTCAAAATTCTTACCCTTGATAGGGGTTTTCACAGTAGAATTATTTTGTGGGTGCACCTTAGCACCGGATTCACTTGAGATATGAGCCATTTTTTGATCAACTGCTTGAAACTTGTTTCGTGATCTCTTTAATCCTTGCCCTAGACGCCGTGGAAAGGTATGGTTTTCACTTTTCTTTTGTGCAGCAAATTGGAAGCCGTTGTCACTCAAGTTCACAGTATGATCCGTTGAAAGACAAATTTCTAACCCATCTTGTATCCCCTGCAACATTTCCTGCTAAAATATTGAGAATAAACCACAAAAATATTGGCCGCTAGGGCCCGAAGGCCCTAAAACCAACCTCTGGAGCCGCTTGCACTCAACCCGGATGAAACCCTCGCATAGCCGCTTGCCAAATATGTCGTTCACACATAGGGATGCGCTAGGATCTGTGTTGCTCCAAATGATATGAAAATTGGTGGAGACGTTCTAGGGTTTTTCAGGCATCTACCCTCAAAATTTTAGCTCAATCCGAGTCCGGATGAGTGAGATATGACCGAAACGAGTTCGGCAGTTTGGGCAGTCCTGCGAAAAACGTCTCCCTTCTACTAGCACAAGCAAGTATTTTTCATTATCAGTTGACCCTTTTTCACGAATCAAACTTTTGTGCTTCTTGATTTTGAAATAGTTGAAATTTCCTATAATACACAAATAAAATATATTATTGATAATGCTAAGAAATAAAATTTAAATGTAGGAGTTAATCTTAATTTACCCAAAGCCTTGGAATTAGCCCCTCCAAATTGCATTTATCCTAAAATAAAGGAAAATATAGGTAATCTCTATTTGCAAAACTATCACCCTAATAAAAAAAATATAATAGGTCTTATTCTCAGTCAAAAATATAAAAAGTGTATTTCACATCCATTCACCAAATCTTGCTTCCAATAAAATTCATTGTTTAAAGCATCCAATATATGTTGGTGCTACCTTTGCATATTTTACCAATTTTGAAGGATATTTAGCAGCAAAGATTAGACAACAAGAATTTTTTTTAAATTCTTAAAATCTATGTGGACCAGGATCAATCCACTTGCAAAAACTAGCTTATTAGCTCCAAGAATCAATTCACTTATTGAAGAGGACCAATTGGCTCGAGGGAGCAATTTTCTCAACAAAAGAATGTTATTTGCTTGTAAACATGTTGTGAAACTCTCTTCTCATTACAATAAATCTTTCATCAATATGCAAAAATATACAACATGCATCCATGAATAAATTGCACAATAACAATCCACACATCAATCTATAATACCCTTGAGGTAGGGCAACCCCATACAATGCTCCTTATTGGAAGGAAGCCCCTCCACAATATCTCTAGCTCCACAAGCCAATACTTTTACAAAAATACTTCATATGTCCTCTTTTACAATGGGGGTACATCTCTCTTTATACAAGAATGTGGTGGTTCACCTTCCATGAGTTACAAAGTGCATAATAATATGACAATATTCCTTGATGGTTAAATATGACAATATTCCTTGATGATTACATATATGATTCTATGACATTATTCTCCTACCTATTTCTAATTTGACATGTGGCCTTCCTTACTAATGAGTAATGGTTACATAAGTAACATTTATATCATAGCGATCCACATTAGCCAATAATTCATTTATGGCTCATACCATTATACAATACAATATTAAATTATTAAGTACCTATCTCATATAATTAATATAATATAATACATACTTGTTTTGTTTTAAATAAAATCTACATATTTAATTGTTTGAAGAAATAGATGAGATCTCAGATATTTTAATTTTTGAGAAATTTTGGTTATTTCAAACCCTAACTATTAAGAATAAAAAATAAAAAATCATGGAGTTGCCAATATTCATTGGAGAGGATGATAGTGATGCTTGGGAATGGTGGAAACTTTATAAGTCTTCAAAATATTCTTATTTTTTTGGAGATGTGATTTTTATTTTTATTTACAAGAGGAATTTTTATCTTGGTTTATGGATTTTACTAGTGCTCACTGGAAGAATTTGAAATTATATTTTTAAGTAAATTGACATAAAAAGTAAAGGATAATAATGTGCAAACTAAGGAAACTACACATTTTGTGTCAAGGCCAAACAATGGTCAAAAATATTTTTTTAATTTTAAAAATTCTATTTTGTAGGTTCATTGAAACATTTAAACTAAAAAGATTAGTATTTCCATTAACTCTAGCAGTAAATATAATTTTATTAATGTCTTTGGCTAAGAGGTTGCAAGTTCAACCAAATAAAATCAAAGACATATCGCTTGAGGGTGAGAATGTTCAAATTTTTGAGGATTTGAAGCTCACCATAGATAAATATGTTTTGCATTCAAATATTTATGCTATTGAGATGGACAATGCAGATATTGCTCTTGGTTATTGAAAGAACCTAACCAAACTCGATCCAAGGGAGAGGGATTTTTTTTGACAATATTTAAATATGACCCAACATTTTATCAGTATAAGGAATAGATAACCACTTTTGAGTTCCTAGTCGCTACAGACAACACTCAAGTGGACAGGAGTGGCCGGTTTCTATAAAAATATTTTAGGGTTCACTTTTCTAATCCTCGCTCATTATAAAAGATGTTATTAGTGGTCCCCCACATTTCCCATACACTTGCCCTACATGAGACAATTTGACCATGGCGTAGGGGTTATCCTTTAAGGCCCATAACACTTAAAATGGGATGTCTTTTCCCCTGCCCAAATATGTTATCATTTATGTAAGATCTTTTGTGATGTAGTGATTAATTTTCCATCTCCCATGGAACCAACTATAACTCTTTCTGATGTATTGTGAACAATGTGGAGGGTTGTCCCATACTAACTCATTATTGAAATAACACATAGGGTTTTTATGGTGTAATTCCTTAGTGATTAGTTGATTTCCATACCTCATTGAATGATTTCCAGCACCATGGAAACAACTAAGACCATTACCGCTATGCTCTGATAATGATCACAGTCATGTTTTCCGAAGTTTCTAAATATTATGGTGGATTATCCCATACCAACCCACCGTGGTGTTTTCCTAAACCTCCTGTTAGGAGCCATTACTATACTATTATATGAATGATCCAATGGAATATCTTATACCATCCCACCTCACCTCTTGTCCCAATCCTTTCCCACCAATATTTTCCATTCAGAATTACCTAGTAATTGACTTCTCGCAATACAACCATGTTTAGGTACATCTTGACTCTCTTAGTTGATTGCCTTATCATAATTCAACCATGAGAGGCTAATATTTTATTATTTTCTAATATGGTGTTATATCCAAGACTAATCTCTTTCTTAAACCAAGGATCCTTAACAACAAATAATACTCAACTTACTTAAGATTCTATAAAGTCTATTATATAGTCATTTAAGAGTACCTTAATGTACACCCTTTATTATCTTACACTACCTTTTTCCATCTGATTGGAGAAATTCATTTTGAAACTATATAAAAAAGTAATAATTCTTCTTTTAAATTCATATTCAATCTCATTTTCAAACTCTAAGGAAAGTACGAACAACATTTAAGAGATTCATAGTCAATTCCATTCACTTGAGTTATATTCATGTTATTTATTTCCCTCTTACTATTTCTTGGGTCCTTAAAATACATCCTATATCCATAATCTTCTTTAGAAGTGAAATCAAAATTAAGTAGATTTAACTTTCCATTTTGATAGCATAAAATCTTACATATAAAACATATCTTTTAATTCTAGGATAACAAATTATCTTCAATAATATAAATACATAAAAGAGTCTTCCTTCTTTGAAAGAAATGCAACTATGACATTTGTAAAACATAGTCATTCTAAGCTTTATATAGCTTCCAAATTTACTCCTCAGTATTTCCATATTACTTGATTATATATACATAAAGGTATGGGGTTAGTTTATCTAAAGAAAATTCATTCTTTTAATATTTTATAGGGAAAAATATTTCTAAAATACAATCATAGTATTTCCGTGAAACCATAGTTCAGTAAATAAATAAATACCGATCCTTTTTAATTAAGAGACTATTTATCTACATTTAACTAAAAGAAAATATGATGTTGGATTTATCTATAGTTCAGTAAGTAAATAAATACTTGTAACAACCCTCCAAAAACCTATTTTATTATACGCCTAATTTATCTGCAAGGATGAGATACTGCTAATGTATCTGTGGTTGCAGGAGACAGGTATTGTTACTGGTAGGGCAATGCAAAGGAATGAGGTCTCCTCAACAGGAAGAAGGATTATTCCGGTGTAAGGTAAGTCAAGGGAGATGATGAGTGGTGGTGTATTCACCAGTTGATAGGGGTAAAGAACCCTATAGGCAATGCATTCGCCAACGGTCCATGTAGAATGCATATCATGTAGCTGCATATGTAGGAGTGGTTGATGTTTGATAATTTGTGAATTTAAAATGTTTGGATGGCAATGAGAATGCTTAATGCATGGGAGCCATAGTTTAAAAATTAATAAAATATATATAGATATATATATATAACTAATAATGCTTTGAGGTTTGAAAGGGAATTGTGTGTTCTTAAGAAATTTATTTATTTAAAAATTAAAATAAAAATTTATATAAATACAAATATAGCTAATTGTATAAAACATCAACACAAGACTATAATGAAAGTGAATAATATTTAATTGCTTTTGTGATAAGGTAAATAAAATAATTTAAATAATAGCAAATTTAAAAGTAATAATATAATATGATTATTAAGGAAAATATTGTTTGCATTCTATGAAGAAGGTAATTAAGGAATTGTCGGCATAATTTTGGAGATTATTATTATTGCTATTGTATGGTTGTTGAACGTGGAAGAACATGGCTACCACCTGGCATACTTAGATGGACGGATTTCAAAATGAAGTCAGTTTTGCATGCGAAGGATGGGGGAGAACCATCCTCTAGATGGGGAATATGGTGATAGGAAAAGAGGATACACACGGTGGTATGGTGTGCTTGGTTTTGCAAGGGAAGAAGGACGGTGAGAGGAGAGTGAAACGTTGAAGGCAAGAAGAGAGCAGTAAGTTCACTTAGATGAAAATTTTAAAGAAAATTCTAAGTAGAAAATTTTGAAAGTGTAGCTTAAAGAATTATGGTGAATGTTGCTTTGAGTTAAAATTCAGATTATTAAATGCATTTTAGAAAAATGAAAATTCTTTCTGTGTGATATGAAAATGTATTTTTAATACATGCACTTGAAGGATTGATGGAAATGTTAGGCAATAAGCATTTTGTTGAATGCTTGCAATGCATGCACTTGAAGGACTAATGGAAAACATCATGCCATAGTGATTTATTGAGAGTCTGGTGGTGTGAACCTAAGATTGAAGTTATCTTTCTTGAAAATTGATAAATGATGCATGTTGTGTTGTAAAATGCTGTGAAGCCTGTTTGACATGTTGGGAAAACTCCGCATGATAAATTAAGGTTTGGAATGATGTTTGCATATAGACATAGTTGCATATCATCGTAGCTCGATCGTTCTAACCCTTGGAAACCACCGGATAACCAAAATATGAAAGAAGAATTCTATTGAATGCTTCAAGCCTAATGCATGCAATCTATTAGCGGTTATGTCTGCGTTTTGGCAGTAACGAATTGTGTTAAGAGGAGGAAAGGAAAATATTGTGTATGTTGTGTAAATTGGAAAATATACTCAATGCATGTCAAAGCCTGGGATATTAAAGAATTATAGTCAGATTTATTACATGTATTTGTATTTGATTAGGAAGCTCCTGAGATAAGTCCAAGGCAAAGTTTAGAAGGAATGTGTAATATTATTGGAAATAAAATTTGAGAAACATGCATAATGGATTTCAGGATGTATAGACTGCAATTTCTTTTCTTAACATACCCGTTTGATGAGAGTTCATTTTATGTATATATTTTAGAAGCTATTGTTTTGTATTTGAAGTTGTTGCAAAATGAAGAGTGAATACTTTATGTGGTTTTATGTTAAGTGTGGCTGCATAGTGAAAACTAGAACAAGACATCTTGAAAATATATAATGTCGGGAAAAATGTTTAGGAAATATTGATACGTAGGACATGTTTAACCCTTAATGCAAACAATAGCTAGGAGGTGTTCCTCTATTTATAAAGACCAATTTGATATCTTTTATAAACTTGAAGTCCCATAAGTGTGTACAACGATTGATGGTTCTTTCATTACTTCATTTGGAAATATATTTTACCTTGAGATAATACTTTAACACATCTGGTATAAACTCATGACGACACTGTTGGTAATACAAAGTATTTAGTTTTAATAATCGGGATAGATTATCATTACGACGGATTGAGCAATTAGATGTGTGTATAACATGGATCTGGTTAAAGTATGCAGTATGAAGTTTTAATTAGTTTATCTTTAATCTTGATACCAAACTTAGGTAAGGGTAAATGCATTGAAAATATGTGGAAACATCTAATAGGGAAACTCTATGTAGTAAGCAAGGGGTAGCTTAAGTTCTGAACAAATATTACCTAATTTGAAACCAAAACTAATATCGAAAGTTGATAGGTGAACAATTGTTTTAAATAAAAACATTGCGTAGGTATTAAAATAAGATAGTGAATGAGTTCATTTATATGTTAGTTGTATATCATCCTTAATTTAAAGCAAGTCATCAAAGGTGTTTGGTGTATAGTTGCCTTACAAGAATTGAGGGTGGTATTATGTTTTCTTATTTTTCTATTAGAGAATGATTTAAATTTATTTTAAAAACTCCTTTCGGTTAAATATTTTAGAACTATTGCCACAATGCATAACCTGATGCAAGCAAATAGCTCTATCTCTTATTTATATAGTAAAATTTCATAGAGTATTATAAGAAGAGAAGATGTTTTATTTTATTTAATTTAGAAGTAGCTTCTATTCCTTTAATTAAAATGAATTAAGAAGGAAACATAAAATAAATTAGTATTGTAAAACTTAAGGTTCTTTAATTTGCATAAAAGGTTTCCAATGCTCATTGATTTCTATTCAGCCTTAGTGAAAAACATATATTAGAGGGATGGAAACTAGTTATCGTATGATACATTATTAAATCTCAAAACCTTTAGGAGATGGTATATGTTTACAAAAATTTATTTAGACAAACTCCTTTAGACAATTCGAACCATAATTAAGTTGAGAAAAAGTGATATAAGATTGTGGGATAGACAATCTTATAACGCAACCTAAGGTTGTGGGTAGGACAACCTTGATAGAAATACAAGATTGTGGGAAGGACAATCTTGTGAAGATAAATATTAATGGTGTTTGCGGGTAGGAAATCATCATGGATCAGGGCTCTAACTGTACTTCTGATGAAAAAGGTCAGAATGAGAGGTAATGAAGAGTTGTATGGGCATCTCTTCTAGGTTATCCCTGCTAGTGATGAGTGGTGAATTGTGCTTGACTAGGTGTTATCGACAACATGATGGTATGGGATATCATGTTGGTTAATCAACACAAGACATCGGGTGGTTACCAAGGTATTGGTAAGACCCTAGATGATGCTCCATGGAGAATGGTTGATCGTCTAGCTCGAGCATGTATGCGCTAAGTCTTACATGATATAAGTATAAGACATAAGTTTATGAATTCATGTTAAGACATGGGAAAGTTATGCGTCACACCTCTAGGTGTTATGGGCCCTAGAGGAAAAGAAACCCACTACCTGAACTTAGGATCTCGGGAGGAGAGTGAAGTTCAAAATGGGTAACTATATAAGATTTGGCCAATCTCGATCTCATGAGTATTTCGACTACAATGAAATGGCACTCATGAAGATGGATTTAACATGCTCATACTAGAAAATGAAATAGAAAAGAATTAAAATAAAGAAAAAATTTCTCATATTGAAATCTCTGATATTAGACAACCAAGTGGGAAGACTTGGGGTGATTGGACAACCAAGTGGGAAGACTTGGGGTGTTACATTTGGTATCAGAGCCAAGGTTGCGAATCTTTTAGGTGATAAAATTTTAGAAAACCTATGTCAAATCTAAATTGATGTTACCAATGTGTTCACCTAATACTCAAAAATTGATAAGGCTCTTTGTTTTGTTGGGCAAGCAATGGCATCCGGACAAAAAGCTAGTTCCTCAAAAATAACTATGGTGGTTCAGCGGGAAGGGCTGATCGAGAACCCTAGAAGGGTCATTCAAAAAGTTATGCGGATTGGGGCATCTGAGGAAGCTGTAGAACATCCTCGAGAAAAGAGGAAGGAAAAAGAACTAGTTAATAAAGAGGATAAAATGGTCCGGATGGTGCAATTATTGCGGGAGCAAGTGAGCCAATAGAAAGAGCAAATGGAGCAGCAAAGTGCTCAAATGGCTGAACACATAGCTCAACAAAAGACCCAAATGATAGAACATATGGAGCAACAAAAAGCTCAGCTGGCTCAATAGTAAGAAATGATTTCCCATCAATAGAAAATAATAGAAAATCTATCCAAAGGAAAAGAAATGGTAATAGTTGAGGATGAGATAACTATTGACCCAGGAAGGAAACAAGTAGGTTCAGAGTTGGACAAGGATATGCGAAGAATTGATATAGCCAAATTTGATGGCAAAGGTGATGGGGAAGAAGCTGAAATATGGTTGAATAGTGTGGAGGCATACTTTGTGGTTAGGACCCTTTCATCTAAATCGAAAACCTCATGGGCAGTTTTTGATTGACTAGAGTTATCATTGATTGGTGGGATACATATAGAAAAACTCACAATGTGGAGGCTACCGATGTTCATTGGGATACATTTGTATTGGCATTCAAGGATAGGTTCCTAACACCACAATTTTACCTTGAAAGGACTACAAAATTTTCAAGGTTAACATAGGGTAGTATGTCCGTAATTGAGTACTATCAATGATTTGTGCAATTTCTCAAATACATGCCCGAATATGAGCAAAATGAGATTAAAATTCAAAAATTTCTCCTAGGGTTACATCTAAAAATTGGACACCTGATTCTTATGTTAAAACCTGCTACCCTAACTATTGCTTGTGACTTGGCTCGATAAGAAGAGGATAATTTTAAGGCCAAGAAAGCTTATTATCAACAATATTCTGAAAAGGAAGAACCACAAAAAAAGAAAAATGTGGGTCCAACCAAAGGAGACAAGGGTTGGAACAAGAATCGTGGTAATGGGAACAAAAATAGGTTTGACAAGAATAAGAATAGGTACCAAGGAAATAGGGGAAATCAAAATTATCGGGGTGGCCAAAGAAATTTTAGGGATATGTATGATCAAAGAGCTAATGCACCAAGAGTTGGTACTCAGGAAGATAATGAGGGAAATAAGAAAGAGAGGGCACCATGAACTGGTTGTTGGATTTGTCAAGAACCTCATTATGCTGATAAATGTCCTTTACGAGCAGATAAGAGAAAAGAACCTATGGAACCTGCTCATAAGATATATGCAACAATAGGTAACTCTAAACTCAATGGTCAAGCAACACCTTTTCTATTGAAAGATAAAATTTATAATAGAAATGTTTGTATTTTGGTTGATTCTAGAGCAACTGATAGTTTTGTTTCACCAAATATTTTGAGGGACATACCGGAAGCACCTAGATTTATGGCTAATGGGTGGAAAGTCGAGTATGGGTCTGGGCAAACCTATACTATTAACCAATGTCTATTTGACCCTCAAATAATGCTACCTCAAGGGAAAACCCGATGGCATTTATATGTAGCTCCTTTACATGCCTTCGATATAATTTTAGGTATGGATTGGCTCAAGGCACATAAAGCATTGTTAAATTTTGAGGAAAGATGGATGGAATTCACTGATGACACCAAGCAAAGGATTCGGGTTCATTATGGACGTGAATTAGTGGAACCACATATTTTGACTACAATGCAAGTTAAAAGAGCTTTGAGAAAGGGTAGTAGAGTCTTTGTGGTTAAACTTAATAAAAAGGAAGAAAATGAATCCGGAGCAAGTCTTTTCCAAACCTATCCAGTGTTAAATGACTTTCGAGATGTCTTTCCTAAAGAATTACCTGGTCTTCCACCCCAAAGGGAGTTTGATTTTACTATAGAACTTTTACCAGGAGCAACTCCAATAGCTCGAGCACCCTATAGGATGACTACAATAGAGTTGCAAGAACTTAAGACTCAACTTCAGGAACTTTTAGAAAAAGGACATATTAAACCTAGTGTTTCACCGTGGGGTGCACCAGTGTTGTTTGTGAAAAAGAAATATGGGACACTAAGGCTATGTATTGATTACAGAATGTTAAACAAGATGACTGTTAAGAATAAGTACTCTCTACCCAGAATAGATGATTTGTTTGATCAATTAAAAGGAGCCATAATTTTCTCCAAAATTGATCTTAGATCTGGATACCATCAGTTGAGGATTCGAGAGGAAGATACCCATAAAACTGCTTTTCAAACCAGATATGGCCATTATGAATTCACAGTGTTGCCTTTTGGGTTGACCAATGCTCCAACAACTTTTATGAATTTGATGAATAGTGTGTTTTGAGAACAACTAGATCGGTTTGTGTTGATATTCCTGGATGACATATTGATCTACTCCAAAAGCAAAGAAGAGCATGATCTTCATATGAGGATTATTCTTGAAATACTTAGAAGGAATCAATTATATGGAAAAATGTCCAAATGTGAGTTTTATGCAACCCAAGTACAGTATTTGGGTCATGTAATTTCTGTTGAAGGGGTATCTGTTGATCCAAAGAAAATTGAGGCTATTATTGATTGGCCTGCTCCCACAAATGTTTTTGAAGTGAGAAGTTTTATGGGGATGGCTAGATATTATCATCATTTTATCCAAAATATTCTAAGATAGCTTATCCAATAACCAATCTCCAAAAGAAAGGAAAAGCTTTTAAATGGATAGAACTATGTGAAGAAGCATTCAGAATTCTTAAATAAAAGTTAACATCAACACCTATTCTTAGAATAGCAGATCCCAAACAACCATTTATTGTATGTATTGATGCTTCTATAGAAGGATTAGGTGGGGTTCTCATGCAAGAGGATGATGTTATTGCTTATGAGTCATGAAAACTTAAGAAGCATGAATTAAACTATGCCACACATGACTTAGAATTGGTTGCGGTAGTGCATGCTTTGAAAATGTGGCATCATTACCTACTTGGTAAATATTTTGAGCTTAGAATAGATCATCAAAGTCTAAGATATATCTTTACTCAACCAATGCTCAATGCTAGACAAAGGTGTTGGATGGAGTTTCTAGTAGAATATGATTTTGGCATAGAGTATATTAAGGGAAAAGAAAATAAATTAGCAGATGCTTTAAGTAGAAGAAGGCATATCAATGCTATGTCACATTGTCAATCTACTATAATTGATCAAATAAGAAAATTGTAGATTCAAGATGAATATTCTCAAAAGTATCGAGAATTGGTTCAACAAGATTCTAATAAAGCAAAGGAATTTAGAATCTGGGAGGATATATTATTCTTCAAAAATAGGATGGTAGTACCTAATGATCAGGATTTGAGAAATGTGATCCTGCAAGAGGCACATAGTGCTCCATATTCCACTCATCCAGGCTATGTAAAGATGTATGAAAATTTGAAAAAAGAGTATTATTGGTCAGGAATGAAAAAGGATATTGCTGAATTTGTGGCTAAATGTTTAGAATGTCAAAAGGTGAAAGTGAAACATCTACATCCAGTTGGATGCTTATTTTTACATGACATTCCACAATACAAATGGCAGGTTGTAACTATGGATTTTATTGTTGGATTGCCTAAGAATCATTTTCAACATGATGCCATTCTGGTAGTAGTGGATAAATTGACTAAAGTGGCACATTTTCTACCTAGAAATATAAAATATGGAGCTCCCATGTAGCTCAAAAATTTTCTAGGGAAGTGGTACGACTACACGGATTCCCTAAAATAATTATATCAGATAGGGACTCTCGATTCACATCTGAGTTTTGGTAGATATTGCATCAGGCATGGGGAACAAAACTCAATATTAGTACTACTTATCATCCAGAAATAGATGGATAAACTGAAAGGGTAAATCAAGTCTTAGAGGATATGCTTCGCATGTATTGTATGGACCATCAAACGAAATGGGAAGATTATCTTTTTCTAGTTGAATTTGCTTATAATAATAGTTACCATACTTCTTTAGGTATGGCTCCATTTGAGGCTCTGTATGGGAGGAGGTGCAGAATGCCATTGTCATGGAGTAATCTGGAGGATCGGGTGATGATCGGGTCGGATATGGTCAGAGAAATGGAAGACCAACTCAATGAAATTCGTCAAAGGCTTAAGGAAGCCTCAGATCGACAAAAGAGTTATGCGGACCTTAAGAGAACACCAAGGGAATTCTCTGTGGGAGATAGAGTATTCCTAAGAGTTAAACCTACTAAAATTTCTATCAAATCCTCTAAGCTTAGTCCACGATTTGTAGGGCCTTTTGAAATTGTTGAAAAATTGAACCCGATCGCCTACAAATTAGACTTGCCACCCAATTTGTCAAAAATTCATGATACATTCCATGTGTCCCTTCTCAAGAAATATGTTCCTGACCCCTCACATGTTTGGAATGTTGATCAATTGCAGATGGATGATCCCCTACGCATTGAAGTGCGACCAGTTAAGATCCTTGGATATCGAACAAAATAATTGAGAAAGAGGAACATTGAATAGTGCAAGGTCCAATGGGACCAATTTTTTAAAAATAGTGCCATGTGGGAAGATGTGGCCATCATGAAAAGATAATTTCCATTTTTGTTTGAATAATGTTTGGACATTGTTATCATCATGACATAGTTTTATTTTGATTGAACAATAATATTATCATATCTTGGTTTGTGAAGTATGATACATATACTTGATATTTATGCATGTTTTGATAATAGATGATGAATCAGATTTGAAAATGTAAATTTGTTGATGTATTGAATTGATTTTCTATTATCATGGCAATATTTTTCTTTTATTTATGCTTCAAATGGTAAATGCAAACATAGGGATTGTGTTTAATATTAGGGGGGAAGTATGTAACAACCCTCCAAAAACCTATTTTATTATATGCCTAATTTTTCTGTAAGGATGAGATACTGCTAATGTATTTGTGGATGTAGGAGACATGTATTGTTACTGGTAAGGGCAATGCAAAGGAAGGAGGTCTCCTCAATGGGTAGAAGGTTTATTCCGGTGCAAGGTAAGTCAAGGGAGATGATGAGCGGTGGTGTATTCGCCAGTTGATAGGGGCAAAGAACCCTATAGGCAATGCATTCACCAATGGTCCATGTAGAATGCATATCATGTAGTTGCATTTGTAGGAGTGTTTGATGTTTGATAATTTGTGAATTTGTGATGTTTGGATGGCAATGAAAATGCTTAAATGCATGGGAGCCATAGTTTAAAATTAATGAAAATATAAATATATAATATTCTGAGGTTTGAAAGGGAAATGTGTGTTTAAGAAATTTATTTATTTAAAAATTAAAATATATATATATATAAATATAATTAATTGTATAAACATCAACATATGAGTGTATTGAAAACAAATAATATTTAATGTTTTATTGTTGCTTTTGAGACAAGGTAAATAAAGTAATTTAAGCAATGGTATATTAAAATATAATAATAATAATATGATTATTAAGGAAATATTGCTTTGCATTCTTTGAATGGGGTAATTAGGGAATTATTGGTATTTTCTGGAGATTATTATTATTGTGATGGTTGTTGAACATGGAAGAAGTGGATACCACTTGGTACATTTAGAATAGATAGGTTTCAAAACGAAGTTAGTTTTTCATGTGAAGGATGGGGGAGGACCATCCTCTAGATGGGAATATGGTGAGAGAAGAGAATACACACATGGTATGGTGTGCTTGGTTTTAAAGGAAGGAAGGATAGGAGAGGAGAGCGAAATATTGAGGCAAGAAGAGAGTAGTAAGTTCATTCAGATGAAAATTTTAAAGAAAATTCAAAGTAGAAAATTTTGAAAGTGTAGCTTAAAGAATTATGGTGAATGTTGCTCTGTGTTAAAATTCAGATTATTAAATGCATTTTAGAAAAATTAAAATTCTTTCTGTGTGATATGAAAATGTATTTTAATAATGCACTTGAAGGATTGATGGAAATATTTAAGTGATTTATTGAGAGTCTTGGTGTGTGAACCTAAGACTGAATTTATCCTTCTTGAAAATTGATTAATGATGCATGTTGTGTTGAAAAATGTTGTGATGTCTGTATGACATGTTGGGAAAACTCTGCATGATGAATTAAGTTTTGGAATGATGTTTGCATATTAGATATAGTTGCATATCATTGTAGATCGACCGTTCTGACCCTTGGAAACCATCGGATAATCAAAATATGAAGGAAGAATTCTATTGAATGCTACAAGCATAATGCATGCAATCTATTAGCGGTTCTGTCTGCATTTAGGCGGTAAAGAACTGTGTATAGTGGAGGAAAGGAAATTATTGTATATTTTGTGTAACTTGGAAATTTTACTCAGAGTATGTCGAAGCCTGGGTTATTAAAGAATTATAGTCAAATTTATTACATGTATTTGTATTTGATTAGGAAGCTCCTGAGATAAGTCCAGGGTAGAGTTTAGAAGGAATGTGTAATATTATTGGAAACAAAACTTGAGAAACATGCATAATGGATTTCATGATGTATAGACTACAATTTCTTTAACATACCCGTTTGATGAGAGTTCATTTTATGTATATATTTTTTTAAAAGCTATTGTTTTGTATTTGATGTTGTTGCAAAATGAAGTATGAATAATTTATGTGATTCTATGTTAAGTGTGGTTGCATAGTTAAATATAGAATAAGATATTTTGAAAATATATAATGTTGGGAAAATTGTTTAGGAAATCTTGATATGCAGGATGTGTTTTTCCCTTAAAGAAACTCAGTAGCTAGGAGGTGAATAATCTAGCTAATAGGAAACTCCTCTATTTATAAAGATAAATTTGATATCTTTTATAAACTTGAAGTCCCATAAGTGTGTACAATGATTGATTTTTCTTTCATTACTTCATTTGGAAACATATTCTGCCTTGAGATAATATTTTAACACATCTGGTATAAACTCATGATGACACCGTTGGTAATACAAATCATTTAGTTTGAATAACCGGGATAGATTATCACTACGACGGATCGAGAAATTATGTGTGTATAACATGGATCTGGTTAAAGTATGCAGTATGAAGTTTTAATTAGTTTATCTTCAATATTGATACCAAGCTTAGGTTAAGGGTAAATGCATTGAAAAAGGGTGGAAACATCTAATAGAGAAGCTCTTCGTAGTAAGCAAGGGTAGCTTTAAGTTTAGAATATAGATTATTTAATTTAAAACCAAAACTAGTATCGAAAATTGTTAGGTGAACTGTTGCTTTTAAAAGCATTGCGTAGGTTTGAAAAGAGACAGTGAATGAGTTCATTTATATGTTAGTTGTATATCATCCTCAATTTAAAGCAAGTCATCAAAGGCGTTTGGTGTATAGTTGCCTTACAAGAATTGTGGATGGTATTATTTTTCTTATTTAAAACCAGAATGATTTAAATTTCTTTTAAAAACTTCTTTAGATTAAATATTTTAGAACCATTGCCACAATACTTAACCTGATGCAAGCCAACCGCTCTATCTCTTATTTGTGTAGTAAAATTTCAAAGAGTATTATAAGAAGAGATGATGTTTTATTTTATTTTATTTGGAAGTAGCTTCTATTCCTTTAATTAAGATGAATTAAGAAGGAATCATAAAATAAATTAGTATTGTAGAACTTAAGGTTCTTTAATTTGTTTGCAAGGTTTCCAAAGTTCATTGATTTCTATTCAGCCTTAGTGAAAAACTTATAATAGAGAGATGGAAACTAGTTATCTTATGTTACATTATTAAATCTCAAAACCTTTAGGAGATGGTATATGTTTACAAAACTTTATTTAGACAAACTCCTTTAGACAATTCGAACCATAATTAAGTTTGAGAAAAAGTGATATTCAAGATTGTGGGATAGACAATCTTATAATGCAACCTAAGGTTGTGGGCAGGACAACCTTGATAGAAATACAAGATTGTGGGAAGGACAATCTTGTGGAGACTTATATTAATGGTGTTTGCGGGTAGGCAAATCATCATGGATCAAGGCTCTAACTGTACTTCTGATGAAAAAAGGTCAGAATGGGAGGTGACGAAGAGTTGTATGGGCATCTCTTCTAGGTTATCCCTGCTAGTGATGAGTGGTGAATTGTGCTTGACTAGGTGTTACCGACAACACGATGGTATGGGACATCATGTTGGTTAATCAACACAAGATGTCGGGTGGTTACCAGGGTATTGGTAAGACCCTAGATGATGCTCCATGGGAAATGGTTGATCGTCTAGCTCGAGCATGTATGCGCTAAGTCTTACATGACATAAATATAAGACACAAGTTTATGAATTCATGTTAAGACATGAGAAAGTTATGCGTCACACCTCTAGGTGTTATGGGCCCTAGAGGAAAAGAAACCCACTACCTGAACTTAGGATCTCGGGAGGAGAGTGAAGTTCAAAATGGGCAACTATGCAGGATTTGGCCAATCTCGATCTCATGAGTATTTCGACTACAGTGAAATGGCACTCATGAAGATGGTTTTAACATGCTCATACTAGAAAATGAAACAAGAATGAATTAAAATAAAGAAAAAATTTCTCATATTGAAATCTCTGATATTAGACAACCAAGTGGGAAGACTTGGGGTGATTGGACAACCAAGTGGGTAGACTTGGGGTGTTACAATACTAATCCTTTTTAATTAAGAGATCATTTAACTACCTTTAACTAAAATAAAATATGATGTTGAAGTTATCTAAAACAATATTAACATAAGGAATCAAACTGCCTTCCTTTTTAGGTTATTCTTCTCAAAGAAATTTCATAAAATAATGAATTCTCATTATACAACTCTTTTAAAATTTAGGATAGTTATCAACTAAAAACACGAGAATATATTTAAAATAAAATTGTCCATCATTCTCTTAATATCTGCCAATAGAAAAAGATGTTAAAAATTCATAATTGTAAATGTTCCTTATAATTAAGAGCCTCTGGAGAAATGTTCTTAGACCATTAAGAGCCTCCGATAAATAAAGATTTCTATAGCATTAATAAAATAACATTTCAAAAATTCTTTTATAAAATAAATATTAACTAAGGCATACCAAGAAATTTCTTCCTTATGAGGCTCAATTGTGAGGAGGATTCCAAGCGGATCTTGGAAGGGGGCCCATGGTTTTTTGGCAAACGAGGTTTATTTTTGCATAAATGGGCCCCAAATTTTAATCCCCTAATGCAGAGCATTAATATTGTCCCACTATGGGTCAAGCTACCAGACTTCCCACTTCATCTTTGGCATGAGAGCATCTTCCAAGCTATTGCCAAGATGATTGGGGATTTGATTTCCTTCGATTAGACTACCAGTTCCAAATATTGAATGCTCTATGCTAGAATGTGTGTGATGGAAGATATCGAGAAGGATCTACCAAGCTCTGTTGAGCTCTTTTCTAACCTTAGCACCTGGGTTCAGAACATTTAATATGAAAATAAACCCCAAGTTTTCCAAGAGTGTGGTAAGGGTGGGCACCATAAGAGCTTATGCCCCCTACATCCTAAAGCTCTGAGTACTTCGATAAATCATAAGGAAAATAAAATGAATTCATAAGGAATCATAAAATAAACTAGTATTGTAAAACTTAAGGTTCTTTAATTTGTTTGTAAGTTTTCCTATGTTCATTGATTTCTATTCAGTCTTAGTGAAAAACTTATCTTAGAGAAATGGAAACTAGTTAACGTTTGATACATTTTTAAATCTCAAAACCTTAGGGAAATGGTGTTTCTTTACAAAAATTTATTTAGACAAACTCCTTTAGATAATTCGAACCATAATTAAGTTGATAAAAAGTGAAATTAATATTGTGGGATAGACAATCTTATAATGCAACCTAAGGTTGTGGGTACGACAACCTTGACAGAAAAACAAAATTGTGGGAAGGACAATCTTGTGGAGACTTATTTTAATGATGTTTGCTGATAATCAAATCATCATGGATCAAGGCTCTAACTCTACTTCTGAAAGAAAAAAGGTCAGAATGGGAGGTGACGAAAAGTTGTATGGGCATCTCTTCTAGGTTATCCCTGCTAGTGATGAGTGGTGAATTGTTTTTGACTAGGTGATACCAGCAACACGATGGTATGGGACATCATGTTGGTTAATCAACACAAGACACCGGGTGGTTACCAAGGTATTGGTAAGACCCTATAAGATTATCCATGGGAAATGGTTGATCGTCTAGCTCAAGCATGTATGTGCTAAGTCTTACATGACATAAATATAAGACATAAGTTCATGAATTCATGTTAAGACATGAGAAATTTATGTGTCACACCTCTAGGTGTTATGGGCCCTAGAGGAAAATAAACCCACTGCCTAAACTTAAGATCTCAGAAGGAGAGTGAAGTTCAAAATGGTCAACTATGAAGGATTTGACCAATATCGATCTCATGAGTATGTTTACTATAGTGAAATGGCACTCATGAAGATGGTTTTAACATGATCATACTAGGAAATGAAACAAATTGAACAAAATAAAGAAAAAATTTCTCATATTAAAATCTCTGATATTAAGATAACAAGTGGTAAGACTTGGGGTGACTGGACAACCAAGTGGGTAGACTTGGGGTGTTACAATACTAATCCTTTGTAATTAAGAGATCATTTAACTACCTTTAACTAAAATAAAATATGATGTTGAATTTATCTAAAACAATATTAACATAAGGAATCAAACTGCCTTCCTTTTTAGGTTATTCTTCTCAAAGAAATTTCATAAAATAATGAATTCTCATTATACAACTCTTTTAAAATTTAGGACAGTTATCAACTAAAAACACGAGAATATATTTAAAATAAAATTGTCCATCATTCTCTTAATATCTGCCAATAGAAAAAGATGTTAAAAATTCATAATTGTAAATGTTCCTTATAATTAAGAGCCTCTGGAGAAATATTCTTATACCATTAAGAGCCTCCGATAAATAAATATTTCTATAGCATTAATAAAATAACATTTCAAAACTTATTCTATAAAATAAATAATAACTAAGGCATACCAAGAAATTTCTTCCTTATGAGGCTCAACTGTGAGGAGGATTCCAAGCGGATCTTGGAAGGGGGCCCATGGTTTTTTGGCAAACGAGGTTTATTTTTGCATAAATGGGCCCCAAATTTTAATCCCCTAATGCAGAGCATTAATATTGTCCCACTATGGGTCAAGCTACCAGACTTCCCACTTCATCTTTGGCATGAGAGCATCTTCCAAGCTATTGCCAAGATGATTGGGGATTTGATTTCCTTCGATTAGACTACCAGTTCCAAATATTGAATGCTCTATGCTAGAATGTGTGTGATGGAAGATATCGAGAAGGATCTACCAAGCTCTGTTGAGCTCTTTTCTAACCTTGGCACCTGGGTTCAGAACATTGAATATGAAAATAAACCCCAAGTTTTCCAAGAGTGTGGTAAGGGTGGGCACCATAAGAGCTTATGCCCCCTACATCCTAAATCTCTGAGTACTTCGATAAATCATAAGGAAAATAGTAAGAATATCAATGAAAAGTGGGTGCCTAAGCGAAACCCACAAAAATTGAAAGGAAAAGATCCAATTTCTATTTCTCAAGTTGGGCTTAGTGAGGAATTACAGGAGGAAGTCCTTCTTCCATAAAACATGTTTGATGGAGAGGAGTTGAACAAGGTTCCTATGAAGAGAATGGAAGTGAGCCTAGTAGCGGGGGATATTTTTCAACTTCCTAAATTTGGGGAGAGTGGAGAAGAGGTAAGTCCCTCTAGTATTATCCTCCAAAATTCCTTTGACTGTCTTGACATGGATGATTTGACTCTTCAACAGTTAATGGAAAGCTCTCTAGCCTCTCCAAAACCTGTGTTTGAGAAAGGCTCTCCAGGTCCGAAGACCATAAGTCATAGGAAAGCTCATATTGATGTAGGGGTCAAAAGGAAAGTGGGGAGACCTAGCAACAGAGTGCTCAGGAAAAGGGAGATTGACTCTGAAATTGCTAACGGAGTACAACCCCTTCTAACGGATAGTTTTGATACTTTACATTCCAAATAGAATGATGTTGTTCCATTCATGGATACTTGGAACAAATGTGTTCAAGATTGTAGCCTAAAAAAAATATTTCTTTCTTTGGGGGTCAAAAAAGGTTGGCAGGCCTCCCAAGACCTCACTAAGAAGGGCTTATAGCAAGTGATTTTTTGTTGTTTTTGGTTCAGTTGTTTGTCAGGCCAAATGTTGTTGTTGTAGATCTACTCCAATTTTAGGAAGGATTCTTGGCTCTCTGGTTCTTGGAGCACCCCTGGGTTCCAGTGGTGAGGCCTGGTTCCCAAATTCAAGGCCCTAGTGGTAGGCAGAATCTTCAAATTTTGAACTTTAAATTTGAATGCAGCTATGGGCGGTATTTTCAAATTCTAATTTTAAATATTGAATTTGAATGTTGTTTTGGGTGTCGGTTTCTCCTATGTTGGCCCCTGTTGCCAGTTGATTGTTTGACCGTGACAATCTCTTGTATTTTCTTGATAAAATTTGTAGCTTAATTGTTAGGAGGTTGCTTCATTGGATTTTTGGGTTGGATTCGTGGAATCCAACTCAATATTTCTTGATATCTTATTGCTAGATCTAAGTTTTGGGGGTGCCTTTCAAAACCCTACTTGTAATAGGTTCAAGGACCCTTTAAAAACTCCTTCTACTATCAATCAAAAAAAAAATTAAGCTAAACTTTATTTCAAGCTAAATAATAAAATGCACTCGTCCATGAGTTTATAGGTTTTCCCTTTTTTTATTTTTAATACATTCCTTCTCTTGTTTCAATCTAGTTATCTGGTATAATGAATGTTGTTTTACCTACCTTAAATTTTGGTCTTAATACCTGATAAGAATTCAGGATAAATCAACTCTAAAAGTAACACAACAATGCTTAACTTGAGGTAACATATATATTACAAGACATGCAAATCTCAAGTAACTAACTTCCTAAACAAGTTGCGCTAATTGATATGCGTAAGAATTTTTAATAGAGAGATATCATTAAGGTATCTTCTATACGGATGCTTCCATAAATTGATTTATATAGGCAATTACTAAAATATATTCAATGGTATAGCACATCAACAAATGATAAATAAATCTTATATTTTTAAGGTTAATATTTTGTAAAATAAAGATATAAAAACTTTATTAACTCCACCATATCTTCTAAGGTCCTTCATTGGGTAGGCTTGAAGGTTGAGACAAGTTGGGAGGGATCAGTACGGCTTCAAAAAAATATTTATGCATATCTAATATTGATGCATTTACTAATATGCCAAAATTAACCAAAAAAAAATAGACATCGATCCATAAGTCAAATGTTAGCTTTAGCATTTATTATTCTACTCAAGACTACAACTAATAGAAAGAAACTCTTATTCATTTTCTTTTCTGAAGGAAAACCAATAATTACTGCAATGTTTATTAACATAAAGAAAGTGACGCATAAATTTAATTATGCAACTTAAGACATCAGATTTATACCCCAAAAAATATGACTAAAAGGGCACTTGGGTATCTTAAAAGGTTTAGAATAATTTGTATTCTATAAGTCAGATATTTCTCATGCATTTTAGGTGATGGTACACAATATCAAAATATATTTCTCTATTAATAAGCAGATAAAAGAATGGACATGAGGTGCATCCTGAATCAACTCTTTATTTTGCTTATTTGATAATTATTTCAAAGGTAGACCAGATAGGGAGATAAACTGAATTGGAAGAGTTTATGTAGAGATGAACTCCAAAATTATAAGTGGTTCAAAGCTCTCGTTATTTCATTCCAAACGAGAAGAGGGTCAACTTCTCCCCATATTCAATTGTTACTACAAAAATATTTTTACCATTATAAAAATAAATAGACAACAAAGCAAAAGACTCAAAAGGATAAGAATTTAAATGCAATCTCTAAGAATAAGGGAATTCCTCCAGGGTATCCAAATATACGTTCTATTATTCTTGTCATCTCTCTAAAATACTGATTCACCGATACGTACGCAAAAAAAGGACCAACCTAGGTCTGCGCTATTGGAAAATCCTCTTCTACTATGCTCCTTCCATATTCCTTCCTCATCCGTTCTCCGTACTTATTCCTCCTTCCAAATTTTGGTAACTCATCAAGATTTAAAGATTCTTTTTAAGAGAAATATTAACATGCGAATTAAAATGCAAATCACCACCTATTACCATTATCCTTTTTGTCAACACCACCACCTATGTAATCATTTCCTCTACTAGGTGGATGGGGCTTGAGATATCCCAATGTTTTCCTTTTTATAATTTTAAATTATTTTAATTAATTAATTATTATTATAATATATATTTTATCTAGCATTAATCAAACACATATACGTAAATTCAAGTTCAAACTAGAATGCAATATAATAATATGTACCTCCAACACTTTTCCTTATGCAGGTGGCCTTATGATAATTGAGTGTTATCATTCACCTTCTAAGGATGGCTCCCTTGTGTTATAGCAAATTCCTTGCTTGATGGGGGATTTAAAATTAAACACAGGCAAACGTATGCAATGCATCTTTAACATACACACACATGCAATGCATCTATATGAAGGGTTTCCTTTAACCCTTGAGCCATTGATGAGAATTTTCATCCATAATTTCCCCCTTTTTTAATATTAATTTTGGTTGGATTTATCCTCTATAAACCACCTGAGAGAGTAACTGATCCTGCAACCACAAAAATTAATCAGTAGTACCATATTCTAGGAATAGTATAATCTAAATGTAGAAAGCAAGGTACAATTTATGAACTCATATGTACATAAATTAAACAACAAAAATAGTCGTGCCAAGAGGGTCCATTACATGCTCCCCCCAAGATTAAACACAGTCCTTGTGTTTAGTCTATCTTGAAAGGGAAATATATATTTATATTTACTCAAGAAAAAATTGTTTTCTTATTTTATCTACATTTTTTGGGTAGCATAGTTTCCAAAAAAATGTTCCCATTGAACCTTGAATGAAATTCTAAAATCTTATATATTCATTGGCTGAGATTTCTATCATATATAAATTAAACACATTCAAACATGAGAAGGATTAGCAACATGTTTTCTAAGTAGGGATATGTGGAAAGTATTATGGATTTTTGACAGATTGGGTGGTAAGCGAGCCTATAGGCTACTGGACTAAATTTTATCAATGTTTTCAAAAGGTTAAATCAATCAAAGGTCTAACTTGGTTGAATTGATGATACTTTTGTTTGGTCTCACCTTATGAAGACTCTACCTCCCATAGAGAATTCTCTCAATGACCTTCGCATGTTCACGTAGCTTTTCTAGCAATCAATTACTTTCTTGATTTTTTACGAGATTTTCATGAGCTAACCCTCCATCTCCTTGACAATATTTGATTTTATCCTTACCCAATATTCTAGATTACCCCCAAGATAGAGGTGTAATGCACCTTCTTCCATATAAAGTCTTAAACATAACCATTCCCAAATATGGACGGTGTTCATTAATATATGCAAACTCATCCAGATGCAACTTAGCCCTTTGATCCATGCAATACATGCAAAGCATTCTTCAATAACTTGGTTAACCCTCTCTATTTGCATATCGGTAAGGAGAATTGATATTCAATCTGGTGCCCCAAGCACGATGGAAAGATTACCTGAATTTTGATGTAAATTTAGAATCTTTATCTTATATGATCAACTCCAGAGAACCATGTAATCAGACTACTTACTTGACAAACTTGTTTGCCATAGTGCATTATCCTTGATATTCCTTGGTATGAAATGTGCAACTTTTGATAATGTCTTTTACCACAAGTATCACATCATGCTAAAATCTTGTTTTTGGTCAAAATCCATGTATATGACTTCCCATTTTTGTGTAGGCATTTCACGTGGGTAAAATTTTCCTATCAAATGCTGATTTTTTGCCTTTACTACTTGAAATTCAAAACATTTGTTATGAAATTAAGGATTCCCTATCTTATTTTAGGCCTATCAAAAGGTTTTTTGCATATTTTCTCTCATTTTGCACCTCTTGGTTAGGAAAATATTGGGGAACAATGTACCTTTTGCATAATTATTCTTCTCAAAGTCACCAGTTTTAGGTATAACCATCCTATTTTTAAAGCATAGTAACCCATATTTTATGTGAAAATATCTACTTTTTCTAGGATTTGACTTAATTTTTGCCTAATTTTCAATGCAATACTTGTCTCATAGTTGTATTTCCCTATCTTTATCAATCAAATCAACATAGTTTTGCTATATGCCTTATTTTGCTCAAGGCATTAACAACCTTATTTTCTTTGCCCTTAATGTATTTGATACCAATATCATATTCAGTAGAAATTCCATTGACCTTTGTTGTGCATTAAGCATTGGTTGGGTGAAGACATATCTTAGACTTTGGTGATTTATCCTTAATTCGAAGGGTTTTCTTATCAGGCAGTGCCTCTAGATTTTAAGAGCATGGTCAACTATTGTAATTCAGCTCATGCTTCTTAATTTTTGGATTCATAATTTATTGTAGCTCCCTTCTAAGATAATACTCCTAATCCTTCATAAGAAGCATTTGTCAACATTGTAAAATTTCTCAAAGGATCAGGTACTTTAAGGATTGGTGTTGTAGTCATCTTACTCTTAACTCCTCACATTTTCTATCCATTTGAACTTCTTTCCTTTATTCTTTACAATTAACTCCTTTTCTTAACAATTATTGGAGTCTCACTTTTAGCTCTTGCAACTCAATAGGTGTCATCCTATAAGGTGTCCTTGCAATCAAATTATTGGAAATTTGAGTAATTTTTGTTGCCATTTATGTCAAGATATTGTTGTTTCAGTTTCGTCATCATTAATGTCATCATGTGGTTTTCCAAAATGCAAGGAAGGTTTTAAAAGGAATAGGATATAATATTTATTTTTAATATTATATGCCTAAAGAGGCCTAAAAGGTTGAATACCCAAGGAAGGAGAAGCAGGTTTAGAAGGCAATAATAATATTATAATATTATGTACAATAGGATGAGGTGAAAAAAACGAGGTCCAAGGATTTATTAAAAATATTTTATCCTTCAAAATACCCATTGAGTAGTTTGCAAAGGATTTAATTTAATTTATTTAAATTAAAATATTTTAACCTAAAGGTTAAAATTTTAATTTAAATAAATTTGGGTGCCAAAGTTAAAGGTTAAAAATTAAATTTATAATTCGAATTTCTAAATTCAAATCTGGGCCGACGTCGAGCGCAAAAGGCAAAGTATATATAAAGGGGAATTAATTTTAATTTACCCCCATCCATGCATTCGATTTTAAAAAGTTTATGCTAAAAATCGTGCACTGCTTTGTTGAGAGAAATAAGAGGCTTTCGTGTTGTTTAAAGCTTTGGAGGGCAGGCGACTAGTTAAATTTATGTGGCACAACCCAAGTATCTCATAACGCTAGTTAGCATAGTTGGTTTCCAAGGGAGTGTTAAGACATTCATAGGGCATATGTTGGGGTTTCAAATCCCCGCATGATCGTTTTGAGAAGGCAGGAGGTTTTGTTTTCATTCGTCAAAACCTACAAAGGCAATAAGAAGGAGAGCACTTGTGTTAGTGCTTGTGTGGGCATGTGGCCCAACGACTTCTTAGCTTTGGCTAGAATGCAGTGATGGCAGTTAGTTGCGGGTTCAAAGTGCAGCCAAGGCATGCGCTATTGTTTTTGCAATGTGGGCCAAGGTGTATAAGGTAAGCATTATATTTTTTATTTAAGTTTTAAATTACACCAAGGTTGGGAAGCGCATATGTTTAGGCCACGTGATATTTTAAATAGCGCCTTGGTAAAAGTAAGGGAGTCATAAGGGTATTTGGATATTTAATATTATTTTGTACTTAAAAATAATAATTAAAGGTTGGAGTAATAAGGGTTGAGTAAGGGTTTAATTTTTTAATATTATTTTTGGGAGTTTATAAGGTGTTTTAAAGGAACTTGGTCTTCTAATTTATTTTTAAGTGTTGAGTGATATTTTAAGAAGTTTGGAGATAATAAGGTGTACTTGAGACTTGTTAATTTTTGTAAGGGTGAATTTATTTTGAGGAGGATATTTGTGGAGATTCTAAGATAGGTTGTTTCTATCTAACCTTGAATTTGGCAAAGAATATTTGATTGTGATTAAGACATGTTTTGAATATATATCTCCATAAAAACAAAAGGTATGGGCACATCTTCCTTGTGAGTGAAATATTGTTGGATTAAATGTTGTGAAATGCAAAGTTGAAGTGAAAAGGATTATTTGATAAGCATTGTTGGAAATGTTGAATGAGTTTTAATGTGCATGATTTGTGGATGTTGAAAGACCATGAGTATAATTGTTATGTGAGATTGAGAAATATATTGAGCTAGGGTTTGTGAAAGATCATGAGTATCATTGTTATGTGAATTTGAGAACTATCTTGAGCTAGGGTTTGTGAAAGAACATTAATATCATTGTTATGTGAATTTGAAATCAGCTTGAGTCAAGGTTTGAGTTCCAAAGCGTGAGTTATTGGAAGTATAGTGAAACATTTGGCTATTGTTTGTAAAAAAGTTGAATTTCTTTGAGTGGATGGTTGATTGAATTTGTTTGAGCATTATTGATTGAGAGCATTGGAGTGATAGTTCAATATTTGTGAAACAAATTATTCTTTATTTTTTAATTGATTTGAAAGCGAGTTTGAAAGTGATTGAGTGTTTTGTGAGTGTGAAACATATTGAGTCTATAATCATTCTCTATATGTTTCTGTGGTTAAACAAGATCTGAGTGAAACTTATTTTGTGATATTGAAGAGGTTTTTCTATAAGATATTGAGTTGAGTTTTGTATGCAAGTTTTGCAATTTATTTGAATAAGCTTTTGTAAAATCTAGTGAGCATATTTGAGTAAGTCCTATAGTGGACTTAATAATAGAGTTAAGTAAGCTTTTGTGAAAGCTTGTGGGTAGATTTGAGTAAGTCCTAGAGAGGACTTAAGGACAGAGTTAAGCAAGCTTTTGTGAAAGCTTGTGAGCATATTTGAGTAAGTTCTAGATAGGACTTGTTGAGTAGATTTGAGACAAGTCTTGGTGAAGACTTGTTGAGTAGATTGAGCAAGTTCTTGAGAGGACTTGTGGACATATTTGAGGCAAGTATTTGAGAATACTTGAGAGCAGTTTGAGAAAGTTCTTGAGAGGACTTTTGGATATTATTAAGGCAAGTCTTTGAGAAGACTTGAGAGCAGAGTTGATTGATTGATTTTTTCAAGCTTTGAGTTAAGGCTTGGAACATATCTAAGCAGAGTTAATTTTTGATTGGATCAAGCTTTGTTTTGAGGCTTGAGAACAGATTTGAGGGCAGAGTATGGTGCAAATTCAAGGACAGATTTGTGTCATAGCAGAGATAGATTTTGGTGCAGATTTGTGGGTAAATTTATGCCAAACCAGAGATAGACTTGTGAGCATATTTATGCTTGATCGGATAGTGTTTAATGCAGATTTGAGATAGAGATAGAGTGAGTTGAGAGCAATATTTGGAGGTGATATATCAAAGGACAGTAGTCTCTAGTGGATAGAGATCCATTAGCCAGGGCAGTGAGGACAAAGGTCTTCTGAGTGAGGATAGAGGTCTTCAATGGAGAGAGATCCACAAGCCAATGCAATGGAGGTAATAGTCTTCTAGAGGATCACCATCCAGAGTAGAGGAGAAGGAGTTCTCCTGTGGATAGAGATCCATGAACCAACAAAGGGGAAAGAGTTCTCCTATGGATTGGTGTCCACAAACTTGATTAGGGGATTGGTGTCTCCTTTGGATAGAGGTCCATAAACATTGTAATAGGGAAGGATTCCCAATAAATTTTTTGAGAAAATTTTAGTGAAATATTTTCTCCGTGGAGTAGACCACATTGGGTGAACCATGTAAAATTGGTGTCTCTATTGTGTGTGATGATTTGTGCATTGCTTTGATTACTACTGCTAATATTGCCATTGATTATATTGGATAATATTATTTGGAAAGAAAAGTAAAAAGTGGTCTTATATTGTTCACCCCCTCTCTTAGTATAAGCTTGTGTTTTTCACAAATATGAGCATTAATTTTATAGCGAGATCAAATTCACATTGTGGTGGGAGGCCTAGTAGATATTTCAAAAAGATATCTTTGAATTCATTCAAAATATGATACTTCAAGTAATTTTGAATCTCCCTCACTTTCTTATTTTTTATTCATTTTGATCACATATACCATTCCACATTTCTTGAAAATTGATGAGGGTTTCATGAGCATTTAGTCAATCCATTCCTAAAATTATATCAAGGCATGTAGCGATGTCATATATAAGTGTCAACAATTGATTCATTGGGTAAGGGGATCTTAGTATTAGACAAGCATTGGCCTATTGAATAAGTTTGCCTAGACTCATACTCAACTTTCCACCTTGGTGCCTAAGAAACATCCATTGCATCACCCTCATATTTTCTACTAAATTTAGGTACCCAAACATTATTTAAGTCCTTGGCAAGCTTAGCCTCAATTCGAGCCTTACCCTCTTAGACTTATCTAGCAGATTTTCCTCATTTCTACCCCTTCAATTCCTATTATTAGATTTTTGTTTAATAATTGTTTCCTAACATTTTTTAATGTTGCTCAATTGTTTCTTGTAGCAAGTTGACTATTGATGTAATATTTTTCATCCTTTTATTGAAATCCTTGACCTTCTAGATTCCTTTTGGGGCTGAACTGCAGCTCCCCCTATGTAGCCAACCCTAGCTTCCTAGAAGATTCTCCTCTTAAAACAGGTGTCATTGCTTTCCATATAGTTGGTTTATGATTCTCAATAAGAAATTGTACTCTCTAGGGTTTTGAATCGCCTTATTCCAAATCAACTTAAAGTCTTTAGATAAGTCTTCTTTGAAAAGTAACACATCAAGTCAAGGTTTAACCTAGGTTCTTTTTCTTGAAAGCATTTGAGTCCTACGACCTAGGTTGTCATACCAACTGTAACAACCTGACTAAACTTGACTCAAGGGAGGGATTTTTTTGACAAGATTTAAATATGACCCAATATTTTATCAGTATAAGGCATAGATAACCACTTTTGAGTTCCTAGTAGTTGTAGATGATCCTCAAGTGGACAAGAGTGGTCGGTTATCATAAAAATATTATGGGGTACACTTTTCTAATCCTTGATCGTTAGAAAAGATGTTATTAGTGGTTCCCCCACCTTTCCCATACACTTGCCCTACATGAGGCAATTTGACCACAATGTAGGGGTTATCCTTTAAGGCCCATAACACTTAAATGGGGACGGCTTTTCCCTACCTAAACATGTTATCATTTATGTAATATATTTTGTGATGTGGTGATTAATTTCCCATCTCTCATGGAACCAACTATAACTCTTTTTGATATATTGTGAATGATGTGGAGGGTTGTCCCATACTAACCCACTATTGAAATAACATGTAGAGTTTTTATGGCATAATGCCTTAGTGATTAGTTGATTTCCATATCTCATGGAATGATTTCCAACACCATGGAAATAAATAAGACCATTACCGCTATGCTCTAATAATGATCATGGTCACACTTGCTAGAGTTTGTGAATATTATGATGGTTGTCCCATACCAACCCACCGTGGTGTTTTCCTAAAACTTTCGCTAGGATTGACCAATCACAACTTCGTGCAAGGAGCCACCACTATACTGTTCTATGAATTATCCGATGGAATTTCCCATACCATCCCATCTCACCTCCTATCCCAGTCCTTTCCCACCAAGATTTGGCATTCATAATTACCTAGTGATTGCTTTCTCGCAATACAACAAGGTTTAGGTACATCTTGACTTTCTTAGTTGTTTGCCTTCTCGTAATTCAACCATGACATACTAATATTCTATGATTTTATAATATGGTGTTATATCCAAGACTAATATCTTCCTTAAACCAAGTATCATTAACAACAAGTAATACTCAACATACTTAAGATTCTTTTAATTTTGTTATATAGTCATTTAAGAGTACCGCAATGTACACCCTTTATTATCTTACACTACCATTTTCCATTTGAATGACCAATTAGTTTTGAAACTATAAATAAAATAATATTTTTTCTTTTAAATTCATTTTCAATCTCATTTTCAAACTCTGAGGAAAGTACAAACAACACTTAAGAGGATCATAGTCAATTCCATTCACTTAAATTATATTCATGTTCTTTATTTCCCTCTTATTCTATTCATGTTCTTTATTTCCCTCTTACTATTTTGTGGGTCCTTAAAAATACGTCCTATATACATAATCTTCTTATGAAGTGAAATCAAAATTAAGTTCAATAACTAATATTTATTTTTCCGTTTTGATAGGATAAAATCTTACATATAAAACATATTTTTTAATTCTAGGATAACAAATTGTCTTCAAAAATATAATTACATTAAATAGTCTTTCTTCTTTGAAAAACATGCAACTATGACATTTGTAAAACATAGTCATTCTAAGCTTTAGATAGCTTCCATATTTACTCCTAAGTATTTCCATATTACTTGATTATATGTGCATAAAGGTCTGGGGTTAGTTTATCTAAGGAAAATTCATTCTTTTAATAGTTTATAGGAGAAAACATTTCCAAAATACAATCACAGTCTTTCCAGAGAACCATAGTTCAATAAATAAATAAATAAATACTAATCCTTTGTGATTAAGAGATGATTTAACTACCTTTAACAATACCAACCGAAGGAATCAAACTGCCTTCCTTTTTAGATTATTCTTCTCAAGGAAATTTCATAAAATAATGAATTCTCATTATAAAACTCTTTTAAAATTCAGGACAGCTATCTACTAATAAAACACAAGAGAATATATTTAAAACTAATTTATCCTTTGTTCTCTTGAATATCCGCCAATAAAAAAGACGTTAAAAAATCATAATTGTAAATGTTTTAAATAATTAAAAGCCTCTGGAGAAATGTTCTCAAACCATTAAGAGCCCCTCTCGTAAATAAATATTTCTCTAACATTAATAAAATAGCATTTCAGAACTTCTTTTATAAAATAAATATTAATTAAGGCATGAATTTGTCCTGACAAGGACACCACAATGGTAGGGCGCTCCTAGTAGAGACCCAAGTTCAATTCATGGGGAGGGTGGCTCCCAATGTACCCCAACTTTTCAACCTATTCAAAAAAAACTAAGGCACGAATTTTAAAATAAACTTTATTTCAAGCAAAATAATAAAATACGCTCGTCCATGAGTTTATAGGCTTCCCCTTTTTTATTTTTAATACATTCCTTCTCTTGTTTCAATCTAGTTATCCAGAATAATGAATGTTGTGTTACTCGAGGTTAATTCCTAATAAGAATTTAGAATAAATCAACTCTACAAGTACACGACAATGCTTAATTCGAGACAACATATATATTACAAGACATGCAAATCTCAAGTAACTAACTTCCCAAACAAGTCATGCTAATTGAGATGCTTAAGAATTTTCAATAGAGATATACATTAAGGTATCTTCTATACGGACGCTTCCATAAATCGATTTATACAGGCAATTACTAAAAGACATTCAATAGTATAGCACATCAACAAATGATAAATGAATCTTATATTTTTAAGGTAAATATTTTGTAAAATAAAGATATAAAAACTTTATTAACTCCATCATCTCTTCTTACGTCCTTCGCTGGGCAATATTGAAGGTTGAGAGAATTTGGGGGGATTAGTACAGCTCCAAAAAAATATTTATGCATATCTAATATTTATGCATTTACTAATATGGTTAAATAAAATAGACAATGATCCATAAATAAAATGCTAGATTTAACAATTATTATTCTACTCAAGAACTACAACTAATAGAAAGGAACTCTTGCACCTTATTTATTTTTTCTAAAGGAAAATCAATAATTACTGCAATATTTATTGACGTCAAGAAAGGGGCGCATACATTTAATTACGCAACTCAAGTTAATAGATTTATACCCCAAAAAATATGATTAAAGGGTGCATGGGTATCTTAAAAGGTTTAGAATAATTTTCATTATATAAGCCGAAGATTTCTCAGGCATTTCAGGTGGTGGTACAACATATCGAAATATCTTTCTCTATTAATAAGCAGATAAAATAATGGACATGAGGTGCTTCCTAAATCAACTCTTTATTTTCTTATTTGATAATTATTTCAAAGGCAGACCATATAGGAAAATTAACTGAACTGGAAGAGTTTACATAGAGATGGGCTTTAGAGATATAAATGGTTCAAGGCTTTGGTTATTCCATTCCAAACATGAAGAGGGGTCAACTTCTCCCTATATTCAACTACTGCTACAAAAAAAATTTCAGCATTATAAAAATAAATAGACAACAAAGCAAAAGGCCCGAAAGGATAAGAATTTAAATGCAATCTCTAAGAATAAGGGAATTCCTACAGGGTATCCAAATATACGTTCAATTATTCTTCTCATCTCTCTCTAGAAGACTGATTCACTGATACATAAGCAAAAATGGGACCAACTTTAGTTTGCATTATTGGACCAAATCGCCACTTATTACCATTATCCTCTTCGCCAACTCCGCCACCTATGCAATCATTTCCTCTGCTAGGTGGATGGGGCTTGAGAGATCCCAATGTTTTCCTTTTTATAATTTTATATTATTTTTATTTATTAATTAATTTATTATTATTATATATTATATATTTTATCTAACATTAATCAAACACATACATGTAAGTTCAATTTCAAACTAGAATGCAATATAATAATATGTACCTCCAACACTTTTCCTTATGCAGGCTTATGATAACTGAGTGTTATCACTCGCCTTCTAAGGATGGCTCCCTTGTGTTAAGCAACTTCCTTTTATGTTGGAGGATTTAAAATTAAACACAGGAAAATGCATGCAATGCATCTTTAACATACACACTAAAGCAATGCATCTATATGAAGGGTTTCCTTTAACCCTTGAGTCATTGATGAGAATTTTCATCCATCATTTCCCCTTTTTTCTCTCAATTTTGGGTGGCTTTATTCTCTATCAACCACTCGAGAGAGTACCTGGTCTTGCAACCACAAAATTCATCAGTAGTACCATATTCTAGGAATAGTATAATCTAAATTTAGAAAGCAAGGTACAACTTATCAACTCATATATACATAAATTAAACAACAAAAATAGTCATGCCAAGAGGGGCCATTACAATTATCCTTGGTTGCATTCATTGGGTACTATTAATATTAATGTACAAAAGAAGTTCATAAAGTTTTGATACAAAAAAAGATAACAATACAAGATATTTCTTAGTGTAAGGAGCAACAACCAAGGGGAAAAAAGAAGCTATTGCTAAAGAAGCAAAATAATTTGAAATAGAATCTCAGTAGGAGATAGTAGCTAAAATCAAGGAAGAAGTAAAAGAAAGGGACAAACCAAATGAGGGAAGCAAGAAGGAAGAGTAAAAAAAGTAGAACATCAAGTTAAGGTTGTAGCATATCGCCACCCACACCACAAGGAGTGGCAACAATCTTGGAGGCATGGCTTAAGGCAACAATATTATGGTTCTACATGGAATCAAAAGGGCACCAACTATGGCAAAGTTTGGCAAATAAAGCATAGTGAATGGTTTTCATAGTGGTGTAGCCACATCAAAAAAAAAATGGACTCATCATCAGAGTAGATAGACAGAAGTGTGGAGACAACTAAGCAGTTTTGGATACTCAAGTGGCAACATGGCATATCAGCAGCAAAGACTCCCACCAATCATAGTTTCATTGGGATGGATGGATGATCGATATTGGTACCAATACTCAGCATGGCTCAGAATATCATATTATTTAGCCTCTTCTAATAATAATTGAGGATGAAATATTTTATAAGGGGGGTGGAATGTTAGGTACCCAAGATAGTTACTTAATAATTTAATATTGTATTGTATAATAGTAGGAGCCATAAACTAATTATTGGCTAATGTGGACCGCTATGATAAAACATTTAACTTATGTAACCATTACTCATTAGTAAGGAAGACCACATGTCAAATTAGAAATAGGTAGGAGAATAATGTCATAGAATCATACATGTAACCGTAATGGAATATTGTCATATGTAACCATCAAGGAATATTTTCATACTATTATGCACTTTGAAACTCATGGAAGGTGAACCACCACATTTTTGTATAAAGAGAGATGTACCCTCATTGTAAAAGAGGACATATGAAGTATTCTTGTAGAAGTCTTGGATCGTGGAGCTAGAGATCTTGTGGAGTGGCTTTCTTCCAATAAGGAGCATTGTACGGTGTTGTCCTACCTCAAGGGTATTATCAATCTCTATTTTATTATGTGAATTGTTATTATGCAATTTATTTGTGGATGCATGTTGTATATTTTTGCATATTGATGAAATATTTATTGTAATGAGAAGAGAGTTTCACAACAAAACATGAGTGATTTGCTCACAAATTGTGAGTGATATGCTTGTTAAGCCTGGGAGAATCACTTGAATAGTCACAAAGATATATTAAAGGCACGAATCTTGAGGTGAATCTTCTAGAAAGTGATATTTTTGCATGTAGTGGCACATTGAGTCATTTTGGAAATCTTCTAAGCCTATTAGAGGCATAATTTAAGGCATGTAACACTTAGAGATGCAAAATTTTTCTAAAGTTACCCCCAAATCTTTACTATTACTAGGAGTAATTATTTCTCATTACAAGTAACTAAGGGGTAAAATTTTACCATAAATAAGGACCTAGGGACCTCATTGTATTCATCTTTTGGCCATGAAAATTCAATGCTACTCTATGAAATCCATATTATGGTTTGTACTCGTGAGACTATAAGAAACTAGCAAGTCCTTAGGCATTATATCCTAGCACTATCCTAGTGGTTTGCTAAGTGCATGATGGTTGCGGCATGGTCCTTCTAGCCCATCTTATCATTCATTATCAATTTATAATCAAACAAATGGGTGGACATTGATGTTATTCGACTTCTTGTGTGTTATTGATCTCATACCTTCCTTGCTATGGTGTAAAAGTCATATTTATTTTAAGTTTCTTGCACTCTAAATTCCTAAATAATATTTTCTCTTCACTTGCACTTTTGGTAGCCCATGAACCATTCCTTTTTGGTGAAGAATATGAAGACTACCAAAACTGAGGCTTCCATAACTGTCATACCACAACCAACTTATATCCTCAATAGTGACATAGCAAGTATCGTTGGCTATCATATTGATCTTTAGAGGGAACATTATATTCTTTGTCATAGAATATGTACCAATCAGCTTGTCTCCTGGATTCTTATTAAAGATAAGGCACTCCTTGTCAAATACCAATTTGAAACCTCTCAACAAGCTGCCCCACACTTATCAAGTTGTGCTTCATCTTGGGAGCATGATAGACATTATTGATGGTTCCTTTACCATGTCTAGAGTTGATAGGCATATTGCCTTTTCCCACCACTTGAACCATCTTTCCATCTCCCAATTGCACTTGAGTGTTGTAGCTATCATCAAGCTTGTTGAAGCCATATTTGCAATTAGACATGTGGTTAGAACAATTGCTATCAAGAAACCAAACTTGCTTATTGGATTCTACATTTTCATTGCATGACATAGCATAGTTGTTATCATGCTCCATAGTGTAGGCCTTCTTGCTTCTGTTGCCTTGATCTCCTTGAGTCTTGGCCACCAAGATCCTACAATCTTTCTTCATATGTTTGGGCTTCTTGCAATAGTAGCAAGTAATATTCTTCTTGTTCACCTTGTTCTTCCATTTTGAGTTGCCTTGCTCCTTTCTCTTTTGGTTGGAGCTCTTTGAGGTGCCTTCTCCTCCACCTCCATGCTTTGTCGGCTTCCTTCCTTAAGGGTTTGAAATCCTCATCTTGGTCTCAAGAGCTTGATCCAAATTGTTGGTGTAGTATTTCATCTTGTTTTCATGAGACAAGAGTGAACCAACCAACTCTTCAACTTTTAGATTGTCCAAGTTCTTGCACTCCACAAAGTAACAACTATATGTGGTCATTTGGTGTCAAAGATATCAATATCTTATTGGCAACCACCTTCTCTTAAATGGATTCACCATAGACATGCATCTTGTGCACCGTGTCTTCACCTTTACACAATAGTCTCCTATGTTTTCTCCCTCCTCCATTCGCATGTTCTCAAAGTCCATCTTCAAAATTTGGAGCTTGGTTACCTCAACCTTCTCCATCCCTTGGTAGGAAGTCTACAAATTTGTCCATGCTTCAATTGTGCTTTTGCAACCACCTATGCAAGGGTAGATGTTAATATCTATAACACTTTGAATGTAGAAAAATAGTTGTGCTCAGCCTTCTCATCATTTTTCTAGTTTTTTATCTTTTGGCATGCTCCTCCAATAAAAAAGCCACGTAACCTGTCACTACGCTATCCCATATTTTTTTCCATAATAAGATCTACTTCAACTGATATTTCCAATACTTAAAAGTGTCTCCTTTGAACAAAGGGATGTTCACGGAAGCATTGTTGAGAACCATGACAACTTCTTCAATCGATGTAGAGATTCTCTCTCCAACAATATTTGTCAAAAATCTACTTAAGGAATATCCGGATCAAAACTTTCACTAAGAAATTTTTCCTTCTTCAAAGAACCAGCAATAGCCCAAGCCAACAATTTCAAGGCCACCAGCAAACTAGAACCCTAGGCTCTAATACCAAATGTAAATTCATGTGTGAAAAGAATGTATATACAACAAATAAAGATATAATTTTAATCAAGAAATCAATAATTTATTATATAGAATAAATATGCCACAACCCTAGATATACGTAACAAGTATGCTATATTAAATTGCAGATTTGATTCATAATCATAAAACCAGTTTTATAGCCAATATTATTCATAAAGATCAAGTTGAGCTTTTCATAAACTTGCTGGTCTAACAACGCGACACTTGAAAAACTTGGATTTTTTTTTCTTCTTATAAAAAAACATCAAATAACTAGTGCGCTACAACCAGAAGAGCTTACATACATAAAAAACCAAAAAAAAACAAAATAACACCATAAAAGGCACCCAAAACTAGAGATGAAACTCTAACTTTGGAGTTCTAATTTTAACTGAAAGTTCATAAATTTGAGGTGCTTTAGTTTTAACTATAAATTAGCAATTCTTGATCTACTTTTTGGTGTCTTAATTGGTCTTCATGCAAAGTTGTGATCTTCTTTTTATTATAAAATAAGACTTGGGATGGCACTACAACATGCAACAATTTTTACATGGCTATTTTTTGTTTTCCCTTTCATAGTATTACCAATTTTGAAATGGTTCTTCCTCTTTTTCTTTTTTTAACATGAAATCCTTTTTTTATTTTTTTTATTAGCAGGAAGCCAGTTAGCAACAACTACTTCTCTTGGACAACACTGAGTAATTGGTCTACTCATCGGTCTCATACCCTGAGGACTGTCAGTTAGCAGCAACTACTTCTCTTAGACAACACTAAGTAACCGGTCAACTCATCAGTCTCATGCCCTGAGGACTGCAGGTTCAAACCTTGCCCCCACAAAAGCTTTTTCCTAACTCCAACTTGTTGGAATATATTACATTATTTGGTACATGCTAATGTATCACCTTGGGTACATTTTTGTAAATATTAGATTAGGAGTGTGTCCTAGTTTAGAGTGTGAGTAAATATTTTATGTAATGTAATAATGTGTAGGAAATGCACAAGTGTCATGTAATTAAATGTGCAAGTTTTGTGAGTGTGGATGTGCACAAGTGTCCATTATGTAAGATTGCACATGTCCTTAGAATAATAAAGTGAAGAGTTTCAAGAAGAGTGAAGGTCAAGAGTGCTCCATGTGAAGAGTCACATTCTAGTATATATTTGTGACAAAGCATTGTAATTGTTAATTGAAAGTGCATTGCTCATAACATGCATTAGTAGACCTTTATTCTGTAATTTACTATTTTTGTGAGCATTTATTAGTGTCCATTTTATGAGTTATTTCTAAAGTTAATTGGGATTTATATGTGTTTAAAATATTGCCAATATAGTATATTTTATATTGCAACTTGTATTAAGTATTAAGCATCAAAATCTAACATTGGTATCAGAGCTACAACATGGTTTTGTCTTGCGCAGGTTTTAAAAAAGGTTGCAAATATTCGAAGGATATTTTCACTGGTCAAGGAGAAACTAGTGAAGTTGAAGAAATTATCTTTGGAGAAGTAAAACCATAGAAGATAGAGTTTTCCACTATGTTCAAGAAAAACCAATGAATATTGGATATTTAATATTTGAAAGAAACTTCAAAAAGATTGAGTTTACCTATTCCAAGAATAAATTTAGAATAGAAGGCAATCTACAACATAATTTTAGGTCTTGAAGATAGACCTTGACATTGACAAGATTAAGAGACCCAAGAAGGAGATCCTATTGAAAATTTTGATAGAGAAAGCAAACTTGAAGGTAGAAGAAGATTCCAAGTTGCATTTGTGATGCAGGAGCATCCGGTGAAGGAAAAGCAATCTTTCATCCTCCAACTTCTTTTCTTAATTCTCTGAGTACTTTGAATTTAGTGGGGTTCCTATCCTTTCCTGCGGGGAAGTTTTGTAAAGGGAGGCAAGTTTCGGGGAAGTTTTCAAAAGCAAGGCACAGGTTAAGCTGGAGTCGCGAAATCGCGACATGTCGCGAAATCGCGACTCCGAAGGCGTGTAGTGGGCGAGGGCCAAAACCGTCGCGATATCGCGACCGTTTTGCGCAAGGCAAGGCTGAGGCGCGGGGGGCCGCGATACCATGACATGTCGCGATATCGCGACATGTCGCGTTATCGCGGCCCATTTTCTGCTATTGTACGAAGGATTGGGGGGGTCGCGATATCGCGACATGTCGCGGTATCGCGGCCAGCGAAGACAGTGGAGGTCCGAAGGCGTGGGGGGTCGCGATATCGCGACATGTCGCGGTATCACGGCCAGCGAAGACAGTGGAGGTCCGAAGGCGTGGGGGGTCGCGATATCGCGACATGTCGTGATATCGCGGCCCAAGAAAAGTCAAACCGAAATTGTAAACGCGCGGACGGTCGGACGGGTGAATTTGACACGTGGTTGCCACGTGTCTTAAAGGCGGCACGACCAGTGGGGGTAGAGTAAAATTTTGACACGTGGAACAGATCATGAGGTTGAGGGCCACGTAATCGGAGGAGAGGGATTTAGACGTCGGCCAAGTTTAAGTACCTTGGGATGTCGTTTCTGGAGAACCGTTGTTACAGGTGAAAGACTTAATGGCGGAGACAGCGATATTTAAAGACAGTCAGATTAAAACGGCGGGGCAGGGTATGGAAAGCCATGAATGCAGGCTCTGGACGGATCGGACAGTTGCCATTTATGGCAAATTTGAATTCTCGTCCTGGAGGGGGATTTGAATTTAAAATTTAATTAGGTGGAGGCATTAATTGCCGGGGAAGGACCGGGACCGCGTTAAAAGAGGAAATTTTTGTTTTCAGAAGGGGCGGACCGGAGAACAGGTGAAAGGGAGAACAGAGAGGGGAGAACAGAGCCGAAGCGGAGACCGGCTTTTGTAAAGCCTGCGGGCGATTTTATTTTTTTTAAATGCATGTAAATATTCAAAATTTTAATGAGAATGCAGAGTTCGATTTAAATCTGTTTTTCCGTGCTCCGTCAGTGGTATCAGAGCGGGAGTTCCTGAGTGCGTAAACAGACCGCCGGCCGTGAGGCAGTTTGCGCCAGGACGTGTGAGAGGGTTGGAGTTTGGGTGAAGATGCCTCCGAGAAGAAACCCGATGGGTGGAAGAGGCATGGCAGCGAAAGATTTTCGGGCTTTGCAGCGTCAAGTCCAGGCCCTGCAAGAAGAGCTACGCAGAGGACGTGAGCCGGGAAGGGATGCAGACAGTGAGGATGAAGTGGAAGAGGAAAATGAGTTTGAAGAAGAGGAGGAAGATGTAGACCCGGCATAGGCCCGGCTATACAAGGCCATATCCCAGATCGGGAAGAGGCCGAAGTTAGAGGTTCCCACGTATTTTGGGAACTTGAACCCAGAGGAATTGATAGACTGGGTGAATGAATTAGAAGAATACTTCGAATACGAAGAAGTTGAAGACCCTAATCGGGTCAGATTTGCTAAGACCCGACTGAAGGGTCATGCTAGCATTTGGTGGAAGGGGGTACAACTGGAGAGAAATCGAAGAGGAAAAGAACGGATTACCAGGTGGGACAGAATGGTGGAGAAATTAAAAAGACAGTTCATCCCTGTCGACTATGAGCTGGATCTGTTACGTAAAATGCAAAGCTTGAGGCAGATGAACAAAACAGTTCAAGAATATACAGAGGATTTTTATAAAATTTTCATCAGAACCGGACACTTAGAAGCCAGCAAAGAAAAAGTGGCCCATTACATTAATGGGTTGAGACCGAGTGTGCAGGAGGAGTTGAGCTTGGTTCGGGTAAACACCATCGAAGATGCTTACCAGTTTGCTTTAAAGGTTGAAGAAAAATTGAACCGAAGGTTTGAAAGCAAGCAGAAGGTGAAAGAACCGGGAGGAAAGAACGGTGGAAAGGAAGAGAAGAAGGAAGAAGAGAGCAGCAGTCGAGGTCAGAAAGGAGAAGATGAAGACCCAAAACCGCAAGTTCAGAATAATAACTACCCGAGAGGAAGAGGTAGATCTGGACGCGGGTATGGAAGAGAAATATTTTGTGGAACCTGTTTCCATTGTGGAGAAGAAGGACATCGGGCATATGAGTGTCCACAACACCGGGAAAAGACGAACAAGAAACCGGTGGGTCCCGCCAGAGCAGTTGTGGCAGTTGAAGGTGCTAATTCAGAACATTCTGAAGAAGCTGAAAAGGGAGAAGCCATGATTGTGAGAAGGACCATGCTGGTGGAAGAAGACCAGTCTGAGCAAAGGAGAAACCTGTTTCGCACCCGGTGCAAAAGTGCAGGCAAAGTTTGCAATGTGATCATCGACAATGGAAGTACAGACAACTTAGTTTTCGAGGAGATGGTTACTAAGTTGCAGCTGGAAAGAAGGAGACACCCGCATCCATATCGGATTGCGTGGTTGCGGAAGGACCACCGAGCTTGGGTCCGGGAACAGTGTTTAGTCACGTTCCAGATTGGGAGATACAAGGATGAAGTCCTGTGTGATGTATTCCCTATGGATGCATGCCATTTGTTGTTAGGCAGGCCATGGCAGTTTGATCGGAGTGCAGTGCATGATGGCCGTGCAAATACTTATTCCTTGGTGAAAAATGGAATGCGGCACAAGTTGAAGCCATTGCAGACCGAAGATGAGAAAATGTGCAGTAATGCCAAAATTTGTCTGGTAGAGGGCAGAAAATTCTGCCAGGAAACAAGATTTGAGCAAGTTGTAAAGGTTGATGAGTGTTCGGAGATTTTGCAAAGGAAGTAGACCGAACAACTTAGAAGTGAAGGTCACTTCTCCTTCTTACCCGGGGTGTCTGATGCAGGAGCATCCGGTGAAGGAAAAGCAATCTTTCATCCTCCAACTTCTTTTCTTAATTATCTGAGTACTTTGAATTTAGTGGGGTTCCTATCCTTTCCTGCGGGGAAGTTTTGTAAAGGGAGGCAAGTTTCGGGGAAGTTTTCAAAAGCAAGGCACAGGTTAAGCTGGAGTCGCGAAATCGTGACTCCGAAGGCGTGTAGTGGGCGAGGGCCAAAACCGTCGCGATATCGCGACCGTTTTGCGCAAGGCAAGGCTGAGGCGCGGGGGGCCGCGATACCATGACATGTCGCGTTATCGCGGCTCGTTTTCTGCTATTGTACGAAGGATTAGGGGGGTCGCGATATCGTGACATGACATGTCGCGATATCACGGCCAGCGAAGACAGTGGAGGTCCGAAGGCATGGGGGGTCGCGATATCGCGGCCAGCGAAGACAGTGGAGGTCCGAAGGCGTGGGGGGTCGTGATATCGCGACATGTCGCGATATCGCGGCCCAAGAAAAGTCAAACCGAAATTGTAAATGCGCGGACGGTCGGACGGGTGAATTTGACACGTGGTTGCCACGTGTCTTAAAGGCGGCACGACCAGCGGGGGATAGAGTAAAATTTTGACACGTGGAACAGATCATGAGGTTGAGGGCCACGTAATCGGAGGAGAGGGATTTAGACGTCGGCCAAGTTTAAGTACCTTGGGATGTCGTTTCTGGAGAACCGTTGTTACAGGTGAAAGACTTAATGGCGGAGACAGCGATATTTAAAGACAGTCAGATTAAAACGGCGGGGCAGGGTATGGAAAGCCATGAATGCAGGCTCTGGACGGATCGGACAGTTGCCATTTATGGCAAATTTGAATTCTCATCCTGGAGGGGGATTTGAATTTAAAATTTAATTAGGTGGAGGCATTAATTGCCGGGGAAGGACCGGGACCGCGTTAAAAGAGGAAATTTTTGTTTTCAGAAGGGGCGGACCGGAGAACAGGTGAAAGGGAGAACAGAGAGGGGAGAACAGAGTCGAAGCGGAGACCGGCTTTTGTAAAGCCTGCGGGCGATTTTATTTTTTATTTTTAAATGCATGTAAATATTCAAAATTTTAATGAGAATGGAGAGTTCGATTTAAATCTGTTTTTCCCGTGCTCCATCAATTTGGCTAGAGTCTTTCCACAGGGTTTCAGAATAAATCATGAAGACTATGACTCAACACATATTTTTACCATTAGATTGAAGAACTAGTGAAGATTATTGATTTCAAAATTTTGGAGATTTAGATGTATTTGATTGTTGTTGTCTAAGATTTTATTGCAGAAAATCATTTTCAAAAGTTGAGAAGCTTCCTACAATAGATAGAGAAGAATTTCACCTTTGATTGCCTAAAATTCTATGTGCTTTCCTCGTGCAGGAATTGATTTTGGGATTGCAACAAAAGAGTAGACATTGAAGATTAAGGAGGCCCAAGAGAAAGGCCCCATTGAAGCTTGAATATTGAAGATTAAGGAGACCCAAGAGAAAGGTCCCATTGAATATTGAAGATTGAGGAGACCCAAGAGAAGAGGGCCTATTACAGATTGAAGAGAGGAGAGAAAAAGAGGCTAGAGAAGCCCTATTGAAGATTGATAAAAAGGAGACCTAAGAGAAGAGGTCTCATTGGAGGAGAAGATTACAAGAAGAAGAAACTCCTAAAAAAATGTAATCACATCAAAATTGGGACAATTGTTGCCATTTGACAACAAGCCCAAAAGGATTTGTGAAACCGATTCAAGGAGGAAGAATTTGGTAAAGAGTTTGTCAATTTTTTGAGAAGGTATATTTTGAAGACTTCAAGACATTGAGATTCTTGAATATTAGGCCAACAAAAGAGGCCAAATTTGAAGACAGAAATCAGCAAGAGATTGAAGGAGAAATTTGGGATAGAAGAGACCACGAATTGACTTTTTTTGAAGGCAGCCATTAAATATTTGAAGGTTGAAACTTGAAGGAGAAACTTCAGAAATTTTGGGGCATAATTTGAAGAGTTTCAGGACAGCAAATTGGAGGAGACTTAGAGATGCATATTTCAGAGGTTTTGGGCAGCATTTTGGAAGGAGAAAGGAGTTTTGGGGCAGCAATTTAAGCAAAAGAATAGCTGCAAATTTAAATGTCTTGGACAGCAAAAAGGTGAGCAAGTGAGCAAGAAAGAAGGCTAGAAAGCAAGGAGGAAAAAGATTTAAAAATTGAAGTTAAAAGTGCATCTTGTTGGAGCATTTGTTAGAGTGTTCTTATTAAGGTTGCAAGCATATTTGTAAAGGTAAAAATAGCAAGAACAAAGGCACTAAATTCTAGTGTTTGAAGCCGAATTTCAAAGCTCCATTATCACCATCAAACTTGCATCAAGTTGCAGGAAATTGTAGCAAGTTAGTGCAAGTATAACGAGTTGAAAAAGAAGCAAGATATTATAAAGAATAAGGCAGATAAATTGCAGTCTAAAGTTGCAGCAAAATAGCATTGTGTGGAGGAACCACTGAGCAAAAGAAAGGAGCCATCAAACAAGAAAATAGAAGCCACGACAATGAAAGGAGAAGCTACTAAACCAAGGCGGAGGTGCAAGTTTTAGAGAACCTCTAGAGCCACCATGAGCTCCATTCCAAGGAGCAGAACCACCACCTACGTGTGTTGGAGCGTGAGTAGTTGAACAGGCACTTTTGAAAGTCGAAGAGGTATAGAAAGGAAAACCAACCATTAGGGTTTGCAATAGCCACAAAGAGGAAGTCAAAACATTGAGCAGAGGAGGTGAAACGTTTGAATGTTAAGTGGTGGAAATTTGAAGAGCCAAGCAAGGTAACCAAGAGCCAAAGGACGTGGTCTAAGTGATAAGGAAGTTGCACCATCATCAAGGAGAAGACAAACAAGCCCATAGCAGTAGAATACCGAACGTTACCAAGGAGCGAAATTGAAACATTCATAAGTTACATTGCCAAGTGCTACACTTGAGTCAAGTGATATAGCTAACCTCCCCACTTCGTATCTTGGTCTCCCTCTTTTCATTGGTTCTCCGAGAGAGTCAATGTGGGACAGGGTTATTGAAATAATTCAAAAAAAACTTGTTGGATGGAAAGGTCAACTTCTATCTCAAGCAGGAAAGCTGACCCTCACTAAGGCCTCTCTTCAGAGCATTCCAATCTATTTCCTCTTCGTTTTCAAAGCCCCTGTGAAGGTTTTCCAAAAAATTGAGGAACTCCAAAAAGAATTTTTATGGACTGGATCAAAAGAGCAAAATAGGATACACCTTGTAGGATGGACCAAAGTGTGCAGACCCAGGGAAAATGGTGGCTTAGGTCTGAGGAGAATTGCTCATATAAATTTAGCTTTACTAGCTAAGCAGGCATGGCACCTCATTTTTGGTGAAGAAAATGAATGGACAGCTATCATCAAACGAAAGTATCTTCCAAATATGGAATTTCTAAGTGACTCAGTTCCAATCAGAGGTTCTGCTTTTTGGAAAGCAATTCTCAATTGTAAGGAAATCATCAAAAAAGGTTTAATATGGGTTTTAGGAAATGGTGAGAGGATAAATTGCTGGAATGACAGGTGGGCTAAGGACGAACCACTGACGCAATATCCTAACTTAGCCCGAATCAGAGATATCACGGAATAACTCATTGGCAAAAAATTCTCTAATTATATGGTTGAGGACAGAGGCAGAATGAAGTGGAAACAAATAAGGATTCAGGGATTTCAAGCAGAATCAAATAATCTTTGTAACATTCTCGAAAAACAGTTTATCCCCATGAGACCCAAGGAAGATCAAGTGACCTGGGCTCCTACAAAAAATGGTTAGTTCATTGCTAAATCATCTTAGAAGCTTCTGCTTGATGACAAAGATTTTGTCCTCCAAAAGGACTTAGTTTGGATAAAAAATTTAATTAAAAAATTGTAGTATTTTCATGGTTGGTTATCCAAGGAAGAATTCTAACCATTGATAATATGATGCATAAAGGTATTTGTATCACTAATCGATGTTATTTGTGCAAGGCTAATTGGGAGACCATTTGTCACATTTTCCTTGAGTGCCCTTTTTCCTTGACTATCCTAAGTGGGGTTTTTCAAGCCTTCAATATTTCCTGGGTTAAACCAACCATCGTACTTGATTTTTTTGTCCAGTGGCCTTGCCCCTTTTCAAGCCAAAGACTTAGATACCTGTGGAAAATTTGTCTCAATCACTATCTTTGGCAGGTGTGGTTATAAAGTAACCATAGTGTATTTAATGAGTCTATCCATGATCATCAAACTAGCATTGCCAGGATCTTATCCTTTGCCAACGAGAGTCTGAACCTTATCCCTTTTGATAGCCATAAACCTCATTTGCAGGAGATCACGATTGCTCAATATTTAAGCTTAACCTTGTTAGATGAGTCGGTGCCTAGGGTAGTCAACCCTAGAGCCAATGTTAAGTTGTCCCCACCTCCTACTGGTTGGTTTAAGCTTAATTTTGATAGAGCGGCTAAGGAAAATCCTAGCAGAGCAGGTGCTGGCGGTATTGTGCGAGATCATAATGGGAATATGATGCTTGTGTTTTTCGAATATTTGGGAACAATGACGAACAACGAAGCTGAAGCTAGAGCTATGTGGAGAGGCCTTCAAATGACTCAAGACTTAGAAGGCAATTTTATCATATAAGGAGACTCTATGCATGTTATAAATCTCCTTAATAATTGGAAAACACCTCCTTGGAGGATTAAAACAATTGTTGAAGAGGCTATGATCCTTTTCCAGGGAAGACAGACGAGAAAAGCCCAACATGTCTTTCAAGAAGCTAACAAAATTGTTGATAAGATGGCCAATTTGGGTGTCGATGGTGACAGACTTTTCAAATGGGAACACGGTGTCCCGAGCGAAGTAGAGGAGCTTATTCAACAATAATGCCAAGAATGATAGTCGAATTTACCAACAGGGAAGGCACTGTAAGTTCGAAGGCTAGGAGTATTCTTGCATTTTTTTTTAAATGGACTCACAATAAAAATTATCCGAGTTGTCAGTCTTAGTGGATGCTGCTTGGAAATACCACAAAGACTAATGGGGACAATCACATGTCAGATAACATGGCTCCTAGTCGTCTTAGTAATTTGAGGTTGGTTGATAATCACAGGGCAAGAAAGAAACGACAATATAAGACTTCGAACCAGAGCCACGTGGACCACTAGATAGCCATCGCCATAAATCTATCCAGCAGGTTCACTTCTCCAAGGCTGATTGGCCAAGACGGGATGTGGTCCCAAAGCATGCCATATAGGGAAGAAAGCAATTACCAAAGAATTATTAAGAGTAATTGTCAATACAGAGCTTGTGGGAGTTTTTTTCAGTACTCTACTATGTGTGTCTGTATTCTACTATGTGTGTCTGTAGCTTGTGGGAGTTTTTTTCAGTACTCTACTATGTGTGTCAATACAGAGCTTGTGGGAGTTTTTGTTTCTCCACTATTTCAAGGAAGGGATCCGTGTTTGTTTCTTTTTTTATAATTATGATGCAAGTGTGTTTTCTTGGGGTATACCCAAAATGTTGTATGGGAATTTTCTTTTTGATAACAGGCTATGTGCCTTACCGGATGTAATGGCTTTTGTGGCATGTAGATTTTACATATATAAGACCCTTAGTAAGGACATGTTTATCAACAACCCTGGACTGATTTTTGTAATAGGTTTTGGGTCAACCTATAAAACTCGGTATTAATGTTATAGTATCTTATCTACAAAAAAATAAGTAAGTCAAGTAGAAGAATGGAATGAGAGCAACCCATTTGAAGCAGACTGTAAGCAAAAGGTACCCAAAAAAAATTGGAGGTAAATTTATTATGTAACGTTTCATATAACATTATTATTCAGATGTTATTAGTGAAAAGGTGTTAATTGGAGATTGGATATTTTTGACCTTGAGGGAGACATAAGGGATAAGGGGCATTATTACATTGATGAGATGAAGCAAAATGTTTGGAAAGAAAATCATAGCGTTCTAAAAAATCATCATTCAGTTTCAGATTAAGATAAGCAAAAACAGCCAAATACAAAGCAACGTTTACGCAACACTTACTCATTATTTTTTTAATCTAGGAGATATATTGAAAAAGTATTGAGATGATGGAAAAAAATATATTGGTAGTGTTATGTGATCTGAAGCAAAGCTTTTTAGATTTTAATGAAGTTCTTGACAAGATGATGGCTAGTCGTCTACATCAAAAAATAAACATTTGTGCATGGATCAATTATCACCATACTACTTTGGCAAAGACTTTTTATGGATATCTGGACACAATTGACATACGTCAGGTGGTAGTTTATGGACTCAGAGTTTGTGCAAAAAGTGGAAGTACAAATATGAAAGATGGCAGGCTGGAGAAGAAGGCCACTCGGGACAATTTAAGAAACATATTTACAAAAGCTGGAAATGATGCACATCTAGCAATAATCTTATGTTTACTGAAATTAAAAATGATGCGTTTATGATTGGCAGACTGAGAAAAAACGTTCAAGATTTGAATGGCATGATTACAATTGTTGCAGAGAAAATAATATTGCTACAAATAATAAGAGACGTTATACTGAAGGAGACAGTGAATATTAAAAGGCATTGCAAATGTAACAGCAAATATTTCAAAGCAATTAAAGGAAAGTTGAAATGGTTATGTAAACATTACGTAATATCGCTAAGAAATGGGAATATTACGGATATTATAGCATTTTTTTGGACAGCTTGTAAGAGAAGGAGAAATATGGAATGGAAGACAACATTTGGTTATGCAGATGTCATGGTAACAGTGTCAAGTCTACAAGAGCACCAACGGCGGAAGTGGTTACTACAGTTACAAATTGAAGTCACATGTCATCAACAACATAGGCATGAAATAGGAGAGCCTTCATTGTCGAGTTCATCTGTCTGGCAGGAAAAGAAGCAGGCAATAGAGAGGAATGTGGAGAAGAGGCCCACAAAGGAGGTGGAAACAATAACAATGCAAAAGTAAAAGGGAGAAGCTCTATTACGTGATTTTTGGAAAAACTGTCTAAAGCAATCAGATGGCAATACTAAATATTCTAAAATTTCAAATTCGTAATCTATACTGATGGCAATCTTTGTAAGAAGTTATAGGACGGGACACCGTCTTATGAAAGGCGAACTGCCAGAATGTTGGTCACTTGATAATGACATAGGGCCAATTGGAATTGGTGACACAGATATTGAGAAGAAATGGGTAATACAACCAGGTAGTTATTTGAAACTGTTTAAATAAAGAGGCAATAAGAAGACTGAATTTAAAGAAGATACTTATTTGAAGAATCCACCTATAAATTTAGCGGAGATAGATTGAAGACAAAAGACGAAGACCATATTGAGGACTAAAGTTTTCAATAACCAAATAATGTAATATAGGGAGGTATTGGAATATATTACATTATTTGGTACATGCTAATGTACCACCTTGGGTACATCATTGTAAATATTAGATTAGGAGTGTGTCCTAGTTTAGAGTGTGAGTAAATATTTTATGTAATATAATAATGTGTAGGAAACCCACAAGTGTCATGTAATTAAGTGTGTAAGTATTGTGAGTGTGGATGTGCACAAGTTTCCATTATGCAAGAGTGTGCATGTGTCCTTAGAATAGGAAAGTGAAGAGTTTCAAATAAGAGTGAAGGTCAAGAGTGCTCCATGTGAAGAGTCACATTCTATTATATTTTTGTGACAAAGCATTGTAATTGTTAATCAAAAGTGCATTGCTCATAGCATGCATTAGTAGACTTTTATTCTGTCATTTACTATTTTCGTGAGCATTTATTAGTGTCCATTTTATGAGTTATTTGGGAGTTATATGTGTTTAAAATATTGCCAATATTGTATATTTTAAACTGCAACTTTATTTGAGATTCTGAGGCTATTTGTATTTAGTATTAAGCATCAAAAGCTAACACAATTGAATCTCATGCCTCACATTCTTCTAACTACTATTATTTGACACCTTCAATGCAAATGTTTCTAGTGTGAATTCAGGCTTCCATGCATATTCCACTTCCAAAATTGACTTGATGTGTTGATTTTGCTTCACCAACACTAACACTTTAAATTTAAGACGTTGGGAGACGCATATAAACTTGTCAAATTGGAGCAAAATCACAAAGACAAATAGAAAATGAGCAAATAACAAAAAGTAGAACACATAAGTACCAGCCAAAGAAAGACAAGAGACACTCTCCAAAGAATTAGGATAAAGGGGGTTAGCCCTAAAATTAGAATTATAAGCACAAAAAAGACTCCCAGAAAAGGAATCCCTTGAAATTAAAGAGTGGAAAATGGTGCAATTAACACAAGTGCAACCAAAATTCAAGGGAGGAGTGTCAATCAATCCAATCATTGTTTGTTGAGTTGCAACCCTCTACATCCACTACAACACTACCTCCACATCCAAAGGCTGAGGATAGAGGTAAGTGAATCATGGAAGAACCAAATGTGACCATTGCCACCATACATGTTGCACTAGAGGAGTCACAAGAGGAGAAACGCCTATTTCACTCACAATTTTGGATCAAGGGTAAGCCATTACATTTAATTGTTGATAGTGGGAGTCAAAAGAATCTGATTTCTACTCAGATGGTGAAGGATTTGAATTTTTCTATCACAACACACCCACAAGCATATAATGTTGGATGGTTACCATAAGGAAGAGACCATCAAACCCTTAAAAGATGAAGTTTTATGCGATGTTGTACCCTTGGATGTTTGTGATGTGATTTTGGGCCAACCATTTATATGGAAGAGGCATGGTGTATATGAGTCTAGGCCCCAAAGTGTCATCATTATTGGAGGTCGGTGCTTCAGGCTCCCAAAGATATCTCCTCCTACCTCCATTTCCTTAAGCAGTGTTAAATAATGCACAAAGAAGACACTCAAAACAAGAAAATTTATTATGTTGATGATTAAGCCACAAAGTAGGACCATTGCTACATCAATTGTAGGCCATGCATAGCAAAAGCAGATGGACAAGATTGTAGTGAAATATGATGATTTACTCAAATCACCAATTAGGGTTCCACTTCATTGTGAGGTGAAGCATTCCATTGATGTAGTTATCAGTTCTCCTTTGCTTTAAGTCCTTCAAAATGATGAAACCAGGAGCTAGATTTAAGAATTGATTCAAAAGGGGCACATTAGACCAAGTGCTTCACCATGTGGCAATTCAATTGTCTTAGCTTCAAAGAAAGATGGAAGTATTGACTATAGAGCTTTGAATAACATCATTGTCAAGAACCATTATCCACTCCCTCAAACAAATGACTAGTTGAACCAACTACGTGGTGCACAGTTCTTCATAAGAATTAATCTCAAATCTAGCAATCATCGTAGAGTCCATTAACATATGGAAAACCGCATTTAAATCCAAGAAGGGTTTATTTGAGTGGCAGGTTATGCCTTTTGGTTTGACTAATGCACCTGCCACATTCATGAGATGATGGATGACATCCCACGTCTCTATACCAACTCATTTGTGGTTATCTACTTAGATGACATTTTCATCTATAGTAAGATATAGGAGGAACATCTGCAACATGTTCGACATGTACTTCAGATTCTTTGAAGACACAAGCTATATGTTAATTTGAAAAAGTGCTCATTTGACATAACAAATATTCAACACCTTGGGTATATTGTTGACAAAGAGGGAGTCCATGTTGATCCTGAGAAGATTTAGGTAATTAGAAAGTGGCCTATCACAAAATTTAACAAAGTTTCGTAGTTTTTGGGTCTTGTCGATTTCTAGCATAGATTTGTATTAGTATTTTCACGCATTGCTTGGCTACTACACCAAGTGACCAAAGGAGGTGCCAAATCCAATTTCCATTTGGGAAGATACACAACAGAGAGTATTTAAAAGGTTCAACGATCAATTGTGTTTATCTTATCTGCACAACCTTTTGAGGTAATGACTAATACATTAGAGTACGTATTGGGAGTTGTTCTCACGTAGCATGGGCATCCAATTGTCTATCATAGTGAAACATTCAATGAAGCAGTTTGAAAATACCCCACATATGAAAGAGTTATATGCCATTGGCAAAGCATGTAAATAGTGGAAGCACTACATCTTGTGCAAGGAAACCATCATCCACACATATCATAGACCTTTGGAGTTCATTTAGACACAGAGTAAGCTAAGGAATGAAAGAGAACAAAAGTGGGTCACATATCAACATCGGTTCGATTAAATCATCAAGCATAAGAAAGGGAGTGCTAATTCAACAACAAATTGTTTGAGCCAACCTCCAATCATAGCACTCACCACCATTATTGATTCTTGTGGGCATGATACTTCAAATTTGTCCACCTTGTATTATGTAGATTCTTATTTTACAAATATGTCCCAAGCTCTTCGTGTAGGTAAGCATGTTTCTATCTTTTATTTGCAATATAACCTCCTTTGCCACATGGGTCATATTTGTGCACTAGTGAGTGCTCAAAGATTATTTGGAAAGCACACTTCAACAAAGTAGCAGGTCACTTTGGGGTGGCAAAAACATTGACAATACTTCAAAAGTACTTCTTTTGGCCCACGATGAGGAATGATGTCAAGAGGTACATCAAGTCGTGTACCCCCTGCGTTGTTGCTAAACCAACCAACAATAAGCAAGGACTGAATACACCATTTTTAGTGCCATCTAAGCCTTGGGAATTTGGCTCCATGGATTTCCTCTTAGGTTTTCCCACATCTAAGCATGGTAATGATTGTGTTTTTGTAGTAGTTGATGTTTTTCAAAAATGGATATCACAATTCCTTATAAGATAACCATTTCAGCTAAGAATACTACTAAGCTTTATTTTAGTCATGTGTGGCAATGTATCTGACAAGTATAACAGACTTTTGATTATTTTTTGGTCCACCCTATGGAGCATGATGGACACCAAGTTGACCATATCCACAACCTTCCATCCGTAATCTAATGGCTAGACAAAAGTTGTGAATCGATTGATTGTACATCTTTGAATGTACAATTCCAAGCATCCATGCACATGGGATGAGAGCCTCCTCTACATCTAGCATGGGTACAATCGAGCTCTACATAGCTCTACCAAATATAGCCCATTTCATATTTGTTTTGGGTTCCAACCCTTAGCACCCACTGATGTAACTCTTTATGCAACCCATGAAGTACTCACCTAATGGACAAAAAGAAGCAGAAAAGGCAGCACAATTTGTGGAACAAATTCAAAACATCTAGCAATAGGTTTGTGACCTCTAGGAAAAGACAAATTAGAAATACAAGCAACACCATGACCAACATCATATCTCGCATCAATTCAAGGTTGGAGATAAGGTATAGTTATGTATTCAAAAAGAGAGACTTGCAGGACCCCATAAGAAGATCAGACCTCTTCACTATGGACCATACACCATCACCAAGAAGATGGAAGGCAAACCCTCTGAATTGCATCTTCCATATCATCTTGATTTGCATCCAATCTTCAATGTTGAAATTCTTAGGCCCTATCATCCACCTATGTTGGACACTTTCACAATAATAGAATAAGTGGACTTAAAAAAACACAATCCAAATAGCTTAGCACCAGTGGAGGAGGATCAGATTGTTAACACATGGACTAGGACCACTAGAAGGTAGTCCACTCAAATGTACAGAGTGGTCAAGGCAAGACAACTTGGTCACCAAGGGGAATGACTCACAAAAAATCAAATAAAAAAGTAATTTTCGCACTTGATATCAAAAGTTGATGCAATGGGGACCATTGCTTTTTAAGGGGGGATGAATGACTGAGGCATGTGACCATTTTCCAACATGGCTTTATGCTAGAAAACACTCCAAAAAAAATGATCTTAATCGCACTATTAGGGGCATAAATATGTGCTCAAGACTTCATTTTGATCCATTCAAGAAACATTAGAAATATTAGAGAGAAAACAATTACCGCATGCAAGTCTATCATAAATAGTGTTCCTGACAACGTTGTGGAAAAAACGCTTTAGAGACCCTCAAATATGTAAAACAAAATATTTACAAAAAATAGTAATTTTCTATTTTTAGATTTTCATAGTCAAAATTCATTTCTAGCTATGTTGACACATCAGTAGAAGACAAAACACAAAAGGACGAGTTACATTCATATAACTTCCATTTAATATGCAATTTGTAACTCATGGAATATGAATCACCGCATTTCCATATAAGTGACCTTCCAACTTACGAAAGGTGAACCATCACATTTCAATACAGGTGATCTTCCACATTCAATACGATGAATTTCCAACACACTTCTTGTAAAAAGAGAGATGCACCCATGACTATAAAAAACATGAGTAATAAATGTGATGTTATAACCTCACATCTCTTCTCAAAGATTGCTTGCATTGTACTTTGTCTTTTGAGAAATAAAATCATTTTGTTATTTTGCTTATATTCATGTGTTCTAATTTGTTATACTCTGTTATTTTTTAATTGCACTCTTTCATGGTCTTCCTTAACTCAAAATTCTGAGTTTCAGCTCATCGCCTGTGCAAACTTCCATGTCTATGCAAACATCCTTGTTTATGTCTCTCGTTCACCTACAAATACTTGTTCATTTGTGCATAAATCTTCATTTATTCATACTTCTTTGATTGTGTCTTCACCTACAAGGAATTGCACATCTTTACTTGTTATACTTCGTTAGCGTGCACTATTGCAAGTCCTACATTTGGATGAAAATATTCACTTGCATAGGTTTTTACATTAAAGCACACAATTTCGCACACATCTTCACTTATGCAAATTTCTTCATCGATGTGCATGTTTTTGTCACTTGACCCCTCCTCAAGATCAACGAATGAGTCTACATCACTATGTTTCAAACTCCAATCTTCCCTCCTCTTGAGGGGCAATGATACGTTAGGACTATGTCATTCATTGATCGCATTATAATCATCCTATTTTCATCGTTGCATACCTTTTCAAGTGATGTGTTCGTCACAACTCCGTGTCTCCAAATAGACCCAACTTCATATAGGCAACAAAGTTGAAATGTGGAAATGGAATACAACACATTATAATTTAATTTCATTACATATATACAAACAAAGGTACACAATAGGAATATCTTACAAATACATACGAATACACTACACATAGATCATGTATCCTACACAACAATTATCTACAATACATTGTTGTCTAGTCAAGCATGCAACACATAAACTTGTCTCAACCAATATCAAACAACATCATACCTCAACAAACAATTCCATCAACCTATAAGCATCTTGGGCCAACCCTTCACTAAAGTAGATGTGTACTAATAATTATTAGGGGACTACCACCAGGCTACCCTTATATATAAAAACATTATAAATTACCCATAATATTACATTACATTATTACAAACACATGATTGCAAACACACAAAACACTTACAACTATCAATTCATATACATGCATGGTGATCATGCAGACGTGTCAAATTTTTTATCTACAATATACAAATATGATCTGAATAAGGACTTTAAAATCAATGACTTTCTTTAAGTCAAGTTAGGTATAAAGTTGAGACTAGTCTCTCTCTCCCCCTTGTGAGGGAGAGGGAGAGGGAAAGGGAGAAGGAAAGGGCATATATATGTTCTATATAAATAGTATATAGAGTGAGGGGGTGTATTTAATTTATAGAGAGACTTTTAATTGTTTGATGTAATTTTTTCATTATTTCATCTTTAAATTTTGAACTTCCCAAAAATATGTTATTGCAACATTGTTTAGAGTTATTATGAGCATATTATCTATTAATAAGAAATATACTTGCTTATGTTTTCAATTTCTAGTCACAATGTTATCTTTGTTGACCCCCTATAATGGCCAATGTCTAAATATTATTGTAGATTTTTTCCATTGATTGTAAAAGTCAATTGTGTCTTACAACTATCAATTCATATACATGCATTTACGCATATATACATGCATGGCAATCATGCGGACATGTCAAATTGTTTATCTACAATATACAAATATGATCTGAATAGGGACTTTAAAATCAATGACTTTCTTTGAGTCAAGTTAGGTATAAAGTTGAGACTAGTCATCCGTGTGATGTGGTCTACTGGCAAGGACGCCACTTGCATTGTCGGTGATGTGACCCGGGTTCAATCCCCACGATGGATGTGTATAAGAAGTATCACACACAATAAAAAAATTGAGACTAGTCTCTCTCTCCCCCTTGCGAGGGAGAGGGAGAGGGAGAGGGAGAAAGAGAGGGAGAAGGAAAGGGCATATATATATGTTCTATATAAATAGTATATAGAGTGAGGGGATGTATTTAATTTATAGAGAGAGCATTTAGAGAGAAACTCTTAATTGTTTGATATAATTTTTTTATTATTTCAGCTTTAAAATTTGAACTTCCCAAAAATATGTTATTGCAACATTGTGTAGAGTTATTATGAGCATATTATCTATTAATAAGAAATATATTTGCTCATGTTTTCAATTTCTAGTCACAACGTTATCTTTGCTGAACCCCGATAATGGCAAATGTCTAAATATTATTGTAGATTTTTTCCAAAGATTGTAAAAGTCAATTGTGTCTAACACATGATTTAAAACCGCAATTTGTCAAATGCTTTGCAAGACTCTCTCCTAGATCTTGTTTCCAATCTTTTGATGTATGCACTTCAGGAATAGTCCATATAGTTGCCCCTTGGGTGTCAAGATCTATAGTCGCTAGAGAAACCTGTGGCTGCAAAATATTCAACAAGATTGAAGTATGTTAACAAAACACAAAAATGAAAACATCACATAAAAATTATATAAACACCAATGCATTTGTAAGACATCTACCTCTAGATATAAACTCTGTGGGGATGGAATGAATATTTTTCTGTTTATATGTGTAAAATGCATTTAATCATAATTTTTTTTAGTTATTTGCAGTTTTTTAAATGTAATACTCTTGCAAGCCTTATAAAAAAGAAACATGAAATATACTTGGAGAAAGGCAAACAGTAAAAATGGTCTAAGCTTTTAGGGTGTATTTCCTTATATACTTGGATAAATGCTATATGAAGGACAATATCTAATGTATCACACTCTCTATGATAGTAAGTCCCAATGGAACTAAACAAGGGGGAATACTCCTATTATTAATATGACAAAGTCCACTTCCTTCTATGTATTATAATGTAGTTGACTAAAGTGCTTGCTGATGTTGATGTTGTGAAAACATCTCAATGTCAAAAGGCCAATTCCTCAAGCCATCATTCTTGCGAAGTTTGATCCACATCCTAACACATTAGTGTTATTGTGACTATGATACATAGGCTTAAATGGCCAATTCTCCATCTACTAGCATGTAAATCCTCTATGCAACGTCACCACGGGATCTACCCTAGCTAGTACATCAAAACCACATCGTAATTAAGGCGAGCAAATCTTGACATGAATGTATTACCTCCACACTATCTTTCAATAGGTAGACCAAATCTTTTTAAAAGGGAGATAAATAGATGGCATCCAAGATGATATGTATAAAGCCTTTCTACAATCAAAGTGGTTGAAGCCTTTACACCGTGTCTATTCAAAACTTCCATCTTTACTATAGTTCTTATCCCCAACTTGAAGATGCAGACAATTTACATCTAAGAAAGACCAAAATCATTTTCCATAGTATTTTTAGGGTTCCATTAGCACAATTTAAAGCTTGAACCCATCAACTCCATATTGAAATAGAATAACACATTCCCCAAGTCCATCGTATTTGTCAAATTTGTCCTTTAAGCCAAAAATAAGGATAGGTTCATATGTAGATGCTCTCCTTACCATAAGACAAGGGGTGGTTCTTTTGTCTCTTTAAATACACACAACTCCCCTTAGGCCTTTTTGATTAAGGAGACTAAAGATGATTGTCACTTTTCCTCTTAGAGATGTTTGACCTATGCTAACATCTAGCTAGAGACCAAGTCTCCCGAACCTACACAATGATGATACTTGTCAAATCTAGCCTACCCTTTCTTCAAGACTGCACATAATCGATCCATAAATATTATGGAGAGACCTACGAGACATTTATAGAATATTTTGATAAGCTTGACAACCAATTTTGCCCTCTCATGGGCATCATCAACAACATCATTCTATAATTGGCCTAATAAGCATAATTTTATAAAGAGACTTTAAAGATACTATTCCTTAATAGGAACTTGGCAAATAAAATGTTTCGATTTTTAATGATAAATATTGATGCAAGAAAAATGTCAAAATAAAATGAGTAAAGAAATTAAAATATTACACATAAATTTATTGAATGAAGCCATCCTTAAGAAGAAAACTCCATGAAAAAATTAAGAAACTCCTCCATTTACATGTCCATGGGCCTTATTACATAGATAGTTTTGCTTGCTCTCATGCATATTTCATATCTACCATGTGGCTTATTGGTTTAAAAAGAAGGCAAGAAAAGGTTAGGGGGTTTAAATTTTTCAAAAAGATATAGTTCTGTCTGGAAAAGTAGAAACAATTAAAAGTGAACTCTATTAAAATATTCATGGAAAATATAAAATTATGCAGAAACTCAATTATATCATGTAGTAGCTTGGCTACCACCTTAAGGGGTGGCTCTTCTACCTCTTTAGATACACAACTCCCCTTAGGCCTTTTTTATTATGGAGACTTAAGATGATTGTTACTTTTCCTCTTAGAGATGTTTGACCTCTACTAACATCTAGCTACAAACCAAGCCTCTTGAACAACTGACACCATAATGATACTTCTCAAATCTAGCCTACCCTTTCTTCAAGACTACACATAATCAATCCATAATCATTATGGAAAGATCTACGAGACATCATAGAATATTTTGATAACCTTAACAACCAGTTTTGGCCTCTCATCGACATCATCTAAAACATCATTCTATAATTGGCCTAATAAGCATAATTTAATAAAGAGACTTTATAGATACTCTTCCTTAACAGGAACTTGGCAAATAGAATGTTTCATTTTTTAATAATAAATATTGTAAAATATTGATGTAAGAAAAATGTCAAAAGAAAATGAGTGAAGAAATTAAAATCTTACACATGCAAAGATTACAAGTTGGCTAGGTGCTACAAGCATCACAGGCAAACCAAGGATGCATGTAGCCAGAGCTGGAATCCCACAAGGGCAAGAATGCCTACGAAAAACAAAATCTCTTCCCCAACATATTTGGAATAACCAAAACAAAGAAGTCCTTGGTCCACAGCAGTCTACAGAACAAACAGAGCCAATATGCTTAGTCTGTGTGGTCATCTCTTAAATTCTCATAATTCCTGGTTTTAAACTTTCTTATGCAAGCTGAAGAAGGATGCAAAAGAAAGCCTTCATTGGCCTTTTTATCTGCCAAATGGTTCCACTTCCTAGGAATGTGATGCCAAATAATCTGAACAAATTTTCCCAAAGTCTTATTGACTTGATTCAGCAACAGCTAGAGCAGAGTATGCTAGAAAGAAATTGTATGTTCAGCTTAGAGTCCCCATAAACTAAAAGGGTTTTGACATTTTCTCTTGCCGCTAGAGTGAGACCAAATTTGCAGCCTATCAACTTAGCTACATTATTGGTGGTTTGTCCTAAATTTAGGCAAAATTCAAGAATCCTAGAGTGTGGTCCTAACCATAAAACTCCTCCAACAGCAGCTATTCCAGGGTTAGACTTTGAAGCCCCATCAAAGAATAGAGCTGGAAAACTAAAACACAATCGAGGAGTCAGGTTGTTGGCAATAAATGTGCTACTTAAATCTTGAATATTCCAATTTCTGAGGATGCGTAACTCAACTCTAGAATGAGCACTCTGATATTGTTTGGCTTTAAAGCAGGCTCTGGCATTTTCCATGATAGCATGATTTATCTTGTGTATCAAAATTGCCCTATGAGTTGATTTTCTTTCAAATATTCTACAGTTCCTATCCATCCATATATACCACATGCAATAATAAGGAATTGAAGACCATAAAATTTTTATGAGAGGCTTACCTTGAAAGGAGTTGAGCTACTTTTTGTTCCAACTTTTAGTACAAGACTCAAGATTTAATTTGCTTCTAATGCAAACTCCAAAGCTGAGAGCAATCGAGATCCAGATCGTAGTAGCTTCCTCACATTTAAAAATATATGGGCTTGAGTTTCACAGTCTTTAAAGCATCTAGAACAAATATGGGGGCCCAAAATGCCTCTTTTAGAGAGGTTGACCCCAATTAGAATTTTGTTTTGTTGAACTAGCCATTGAAAAACTTTATTTTTGGGGTGATATTTTGACCCCAAATGTGATTCAAATTTGTGTCCAAAGGCTCACTTCTTTGGAGATATGCACCAGCCTTGACCGAATAGTTGCCCGAGCAGTTAATTTTGCCCCAAATAAAGTAGTCTTCATTGTTTGGGTCTGTGGGAAGAATGTCAGCGAATTGCTTTTGGACCTGAGACCACTCCCTTTGTTGTTTTGCATCCAACCCATGAAGTTGAATCCATTTTGGCTAATTTCCTTCCCAAGTGATGAGATGGGAAAGTTTGTCTATCCCAAGTTGACTCATAAACTAAAAAAACTCCTTAGAAATGGAAGAAATTAAGGGCTTGTTACCAAAAATAGAATCATCCCAACACCTAATACTATTACCATTTCTTGGGTACCAAGAGATGTTATCCTTAATGATTCAGACCAAATTAACAATTAATGCCCAAATTTTCAAGATGCTTAGTTTTTTATGGATACTATTGAGTAGTACCATGCCATGATTGCCTTTTTTTGGTCACGAATCTGCCTAAGTACAAAATAATATTTGTGCGCCCTAGACCCGGCCAACATTGAATGGCCGAAGGAAAGAGATGTCCTTCGGGCCAAACTCCAGAGACGACTAGTTCCCTTACTAATCTAATTCGGTTTGAAGATTAGGGTAACAAGAAAGAGATGGGAAATGACAGAAAGAAACGGGAAATATGGCTATGAGCCAGAAACATAAAGCGGGGATAAACTAACAGCTGAAATCCAAATCAAGTGTTAATTAGCATACAATAGAAAGAAAGGCATAGGAACCACTCACAATTTGCAGAGATAACCTCCAAGAAGCATTTCAGTATTCATTCCCTTATCAGAAACTAAATTCAGATGCAGAATTTAAATTTAGCTAATACTGGACATGAACGTAATCAGAAATGATAAGCAAAAAGTGATCAAACACAATACTACTCAAGGAACCAGAAGCCGAATGTCTTCCTATTGATGCAGAAAACTCAAAGTGTTTTTTTGCAGTGTCTATCCTCCTCTATTACATTGAAATGCTTAGTATTTATAGAGGATTTCGCCTCTGAAATTAAATGCGAACTAAAACAAAATGCCAGCTAGTCAAAGACCAACCAGAGCAATTCTCTCCTTGGTAAATGTGATGCTCAAATCAAAACATTCTTCAGGAAACAACGATCTAGTTTCATGGAGTGCGCCTGGGAAATCAACAGAGATGGACGATGGGAAAAACATTCCAGGCGTCGGTGCATCGAAACTTAGCAACGTCACGCAGCAATCAGGAGATCGAATATTAAATTCTGGATACCATTCCATCACTTTATGCCTCGGAAACTTACCCTCGCCAGGAGAGACCCAACGAACATTAACTTTGTTTCGAAAAGGGGCAAGGTCAATGGAGGGCACCTCGAAAATGAACGGGATCACACCAAAATTCAGGACGTATCATTTAATATTGGCATCTCTCCCGCAAGAATTATGGAAATATCAATCTCATTGCTCCAAGAATTAAATTTCACCAGTCTTCGATCTTTCCCGAAAAATATCAGCAACAATGATGCCTCCGGAAGAAAACTTTGCTAAAGGGAGGGGATAAGAATTAATTTCGCTTAGGCACTCTGGTGTTTTCGCCCTTCTCCTGAGTAGTTTCGCCCGAAAACTAGAGAACTTTGCCAGAAAATGGAATGAAAACGAGCTCTGTAAGAAATTGGGGCGAAAACGATTGATTTCGCCCTTAAGAGGGGCGAAAATCATTTTTGCCCCACCCCAGGGGCGACTTTGACTTTGACTGGATCATAAAGACGTTATTTCGGGACTTTCGCTCCAACCTGGGCGAAATTACTGTTTCTGCCCAAAATGGGACGAAATTACATTTGCAAGCGCCTTCATTAAATTCGCTTTAACTTTGCATAGAGCAACCTTCATTCGGATGACGTCACCTTATTACTTGCGCTCCGAAAAGCATCTTTAACTGGAATTTCGCCCCAAATAAGGGCGAAAGGGATTTTCGCCCCTCCTCAGGGGCGAATTTGACTTTGACTTCATAAAGTGCATATTTTGCTTGGCTTTCCTCCAGAATGGCTTTATTTAGAATTTCGTCCCTTCCCAGAGGCGCCTTTGACTTTGAGTAGTTCGTATCCATTATTTTCGCCCTTTTCCACTTTGCAAAATTTTGCCTTCTTCTCACTTGGACAAAATTTTCTTATCGTGGTATTTTAGCCCCAACGTCTTCCCCTTATCTTTCACTGGCGATTTTCCTTTGAATAAAATTGTCGAAGACTTGATCAATTCTTTCATCCTGAGATGTTCCTTGCCATACATTTCTCCCTTTTATATTTTGCCCACAATTTTTCATTAATTTTTATTGGCAAAACTTGTTGTGCATTTCCAGGGACGAAATCAACCTTCTTTATTTAATAAAATCACTCAAGGAGGGAAACAAAAATGTTACATCAAAACAGTAAAATCAAAACAATTGCATCATTCATCTTATATTCTTGAAATTTTACAATCAAAATTTCAGTGTGGCAAAACTGCCAACACTTTTGGCGGCTCTCGAGGTATTCAGCTCATCTAGATGCAATCAACCCCAGGCCTTCATCAATTGGGCTCAACTGTCACCATCGTTGGCTGCATCAGGTGGTATATTTGATTTAGCAACCTCCTTTCTTTCCTCTTGTGCCTGTCTCTCCTGCTCTTATGCAACTGCTTTCTGCTCTACTTTCGCCCGTGCTCATGCTTCTTGCTTGGCGAGGCTTTCGCTGGTAGTTTCATACACGGCAACTGCCTCAGCCCAGGAATCTGGAGTGAACGCAGAGAGCGTACTTAGTGAATCAATGACAAAACGCAACGCCTGGACGTGATCCATGCTAACGCGATTAGCTCTCTACTGGAGTTCCAATAGGGATGATTCGATGCGGGTGAGCCTCTCCATGCATGGCAATACTTGTTCCTCCGTGATGGGCTCCTCCCAGCTGTCGATCTCTAAAGTATCTTCTGCGAAATTTTGCCAAGCTGCCTTCAACTCTTTCGTTGGCAAAAGCTCATCATCATCATCCGTGAAGCTCGAAAACCCGGCATCGGCTAGAGCCTCGAAATAAACGAGTGAAATGCAACGCTCCTGTTCGAACATAGTCATCAGCTTTCGGCCTTCTCTCGCCAGCTCTAACCTGGAAAAGAAGCTGCGCAACATAATCCTGGCACTGGCCCAACCGCGATCCATCCCGCTCATTGGCCTAACGTGGAAATCAGACTGGGCCAACGCCTGAATTTTCAATGCCATCTCTAGTTTTGGTTCCATCTTTTCCTCAGAGTACTTCAAAGTCCGATCACCAAGAAAAATTACCATCCGGGCCTCATGAATATACAACAATATTTTGAGCACTTCTATTGCCAATGTCACACAATCTTTCATTAAATGGTGACGAGCTTCTTTGATTTTCTCCTTGGAGAAGCCCATTGATTGTGTGGCTTTCTCGGCCAGTTGTTTCTGCAAAACTTCAATTTGGGCGGTCAATGCTTGCACCTGCTTCTCTGCTCCTGCCCAAGCTGTCTGGTATCCCTTGGCTATCTTCTCCAACCCTTCCGCTCTCTGCTGCCAACGCTCTGCCTCTGATTTCGTCGTCTCCATCTGGGAGCTATTTTCGGCCAAAGCTTCGTTCAACTCAATAATCTTGGCCTCAGCCTCGAAAAAGCTTTTCTTGTAATGCTCGTTGTGCAGGTAAAGAGAGCTCATATCCACCTATATATTCCCCAACTTCGTGGTGTCAATCTTCGTCAGGTCCTCTGTAATGACTTCATAAGTGTAATCACTTGGGGCCATTTCTCCTTGAGGTTTCTGGACCTGGAGAATCATTTGTACAGTATGAGACTCCATAGTTTCAGGGTCAAAAGCGATCTTCAACATCTTTGTTGGAGTCTGGGCTTCTTTTCTCTTACGGCTTTTCAGCCACTGCGATGAACTTTGGCAGGCTCAACTCATTTTTGCTGCAAGAGGATGTTCTGGCACAATCTCCATCTCTGGCTCTGGCAGCACCTGCAACTCAATAAAAAGAGTAGGGGGAAAACGAGCCTTCTAAGGTTTTGGCTCAGGAAGGGAAGTGGGAATGGGAACGGTTGATGGAACGAAAGTGGCTGAGGGGACAGAAGTGTGAGGTTCGACTACAGTTACACTCACCCGAGGAGGAGCTTGTGTACTTACAGCCGCAGTAGAGATTACTGGAATGGAGGATGAAGGGCGCGAAAACGGATTGAGACCAGATGCAAAAGAACTGAAAGAAAGGGAAACAGTAGAAGCGAGAACAGAAGAAGAGGGAGCATCGGTGACTGGGGACTGGGAAACGGGAAGCGAAATGGAAGTGGAGGGTATACCGAATGGAGGTGAGAGGGAAGCGACAACTACGGAATAGGGTGCAACAGTCACCGAATGCTCAAGAGAAACGGAAGAGGGTAGAAAAACGTACCTTCGGGCTCCAACACCTTTTGAGTCGATGATGAGGGCGACTGTGACACTAGTTCGCCCTTGTCTTGTTCCTCCTTTGTCTCCTTCTCCAGATCTATAACTTCCATGTGTTGGCCAAGTTGTCCTGCCTGAACCAAAGGAGGATTTCCCAAAACGTCATCCTATGTGGCTTCGGCTGCAAGAGGGTTCGCACCTGATGAAGAAACTACGCATGTTCTTGGCTTCTTGGAGATTTTGGAAAAGGGAGCGCCTCACACTTGTTCTTCTTCTTCCGTTGGGGTTGCACTTCTGGCGACGGCTATTTCTCTTCTTCCACGAGTGTCGCTTCCTCGACCACATGTTGCTCTTCTCCGGCCATGATCTCTTCGTTGTCAGATATTTGAAAGGTTCGAGGTACAATCTTAGCGAAAGAGATTGGCTGATAGTTGTCATAGTATTCATCATATATGTTCGAAAACGCATCGTCCATTGCCTGACCATAAGCTGACCCGGTTTTCCCTCTGTGGGCCCTCATAACCCACCAGTTAGTAATTTTCTCTTCAGACCAAGCGGGCAACTGTTCTTTCATTTTGCTAAACAAGCCCGGAGGAGGAATCTGATGCTTGTGAACTGCAGGGTTATACTCGGCCTCCATCTCGTAGAAGTGATGCCATGGCGGGAACATCATCATCTGCTCAATGTGCCATTCGAGGTCATGCCCCTCTGGATTATTTCTCATTTGCTCAATATTCGCCCAGGGGCAGCAATGAAAACTTTTGGCTTTAATCAACTCCGCGAACCGACCCAAAGGGTTATACTTCCACCGCTGAGGTAACTCCACCATACCCATGTCGTAGAGAGCTTCATTAATCAATTTATTCTGGCCAACCTGGTCTATTCCAATGTCGCCGAAGCGAAATGGTATGGTGCATGTAGTCTTCTTGCCTCAAACTGCCCCATAGACGTCATTTATGAAGTCGTTCTAGCGGACAACTTCCATCGCAAAGAGACGCTCGGTAGTAAAATAAGGAGAAAAGACTTGCCAGTGAAGCCGAAAATTTGACCCACGATGCCTTGCGTCAACAAGAAAATATCTCCTTTCTCCTTAGCAACGATTTCCTCCCTCATCGCCCTTGGCACTCTCTCACATGTGTCGAAAATAAGTTCGAGGGCGGGGCCCAAAAACATGCGATTAAAATTGTAAAATGACTCCTTCCTGGACAAGCTTGGAGTCCACAAATAAACTGGCAGCTTCCTGTCTGCCTCATCAGCCTGCTTGACTGCTATGAAAGAAAAATGCTGGTGTAGGTGGAAGAAGAAATACCAAGCCAAAAATGAAGTGTGCCTGAATGAAACTGCTCCTTCGCTCTGTATCTTCTCCAACTGGGTATGCATTGCTCGAGCCACGTAATCTGCCCAGTCAAAGAAAATGGGGTTTGTGCTTGCCTGCATTGTTTTCGGGGCATAAAATTCCACCTGCGATATACATTGTACCAGCGCCGCTTGCCACTTATACAATGTGGAGTCAGTAGGAAGACCAGACACCCAAGCCAACATGGAAAACATATTTGGGATTTTAAACTTAGTTTGGGGCTTCTGCAGAGCCGACAACCCTCCGAAATGGGGCGCCTTTATCAGCTGGTTCTCCATGAACTGGCGCAACGTCACAGTCGACTGGTACCTCTCTTCTTGTTCCTTGAGATTCATCTTCTTAGATATAACGTCCAAGGAAGGCTTTATCCCCCTCCTTTGCTGAACTTAGCGCTGTCAACTGGGTCTAAAAAGCATGTGATTTTTTTTGTTTTTTACAATACTTGACCGAAAACAAAATAACATAACAACTTATGTACATATATACATACTTGATTGGAATTTTGTCACTGATGGTAGGCCTTCAAATGAAGACCATTTACCAGAATCGATAGCACACGACCATCCATATCCTTTAAATAAAATGAGTTGACCTGATTCACACCTGAAATCTGGAACTGGCCCTCCCATATCGCTTCAAACTTGTGATGCTTGCCAAGTTTAGCCTTGTTTTCGTTCCATTTCAGCACTAGATCACCCACCTCGAACAATTTTTCGAAATTTTTCTTGCCAAACCATTTTTGTGTCATCTGGGCATGTTCCATCAAGGCATTGTATGATTTCTCCCTTTCTTCCTCCAACTGTAAAAGTTGTGCCAATCTTGTGCTCATGGGATCAGAGTAAGTGCCAACTACGCTTATTATCTCCTAGAGTACTCTTCAGAATTCTTAGCAAATTCTTGTTTGTAGATACAGCCAAGCCATTCCCCTGCGGATAGTAATTAGATGATGTTTTTAAATAAATCCCATACTTACCCACGAATTCGCTGATTCTGGCACCGATGAAGGGAGTTCCATTGTCCGTTATAATTGCGTTCGGTATACCAAAACGAGTGATTAACCCCTCAAGAAAAGAGAGAATTGTTGCCTGATCTGCCTTCTTGGTCGAGATTGCTTCGGCCCATCGAGTAAAATAATCGGTTGCAGTCAGGATGTATTTGTGTCCAGCAGAAGAATTGGGATCAATGACCCCAATAAAGTCTAAGCCCCATTGCTAAAACGGAGCTTCTACTTGAATTAGATGAAGGGGCAATGATGCATTCTTGCTTCTGCCGACATATCTCTGGCACTTGTCACAACTCTGGCTAACTTGGAAAGCATCTGCAAAGAGAGTAGGCCAGAAATATCCTGCTTTGATGATCTTTAACGCCATTGGCCTGCCTACATAATGGCCTCCTGAGAGACCAGAGTGAAACTCCTCCAGGATTCTTTGTTTCTCTGATCCTTGAACGCACCTGAGAAGAACTCCATCAATGTTTCCGTGGAATAGCCCATTCGGCATCGTCATGTACCTAAGGGCCTGAAGTCTAAATCTCCTCTGTGAGGCATTAAGGTGTGGAGGACATCTTCTTGAATGGAAATATTCAACAAGGTCCTCTGTCCAATCACGATCATCCGTAGAACGATTAGTGAAATTGCTTACTGGATCTTCAAGTTGACAAACCATGGATTCGGATGCAGAGCTTTTTGCAAGCTCTTGACACAATGCTCGGCCTCGAACTAGCTTGGTTGGTCGGATTTCAACATCATACTCCTGGATTTTGGAAACCCAACCAACTCTCTTGTCTCCAAGCTCTCCCTAGATGATGAAACTCCGGACATCTGGATGAACAACATAAACTATTGTTTTGCTTTGAGAAATAAAATGCCGAAACTTCTTCAAGGATTTCATCACCGCATATACTTGTTTTTCAATGAAATTATATTTTTCTTCATGCGGTTGGATGACTTGAGTCAAGAAAGCAATCGGCCGCTCATCTCCATCATCTCCCTTCTGCGTAAGAACCGCTACATAGCTCTCTTGCTCACCAACGGCATACAGGATAAAATCTTTTGAGTAATCAGGGTTCACCAAAACCGAGGCTTGAGCAATCCTTTCTTTGATTTATTTGAACACTTGCTTCCTTTGCTCAGTCCATTTGAACTCAGCATTTTTCTTTAAAAGCTCAGTCATCGGCTTTACCACTTGGGCAAAATCTGCAACAAACTTTCGAACAAAGTTGATCTGCCCGAAAATTGATTGCAAATCCTTCTTGCTGGCTGGTAATGGAAGCTTCAGGAGAGCCTCAGCTCTAGTTGGGTCTATAGCCAAACCTTCCTCCGAAATAACGTGGCCCAGGAGCTTTCCTTCTTTTACCGCGAAGATGGACTTCTTCGGGTTGATTGATATTCCGAACTCCCGGCACTTCTCAAACACTTGTCTCAGATGTAGACTATGCTCCTCCCTGTTGTGAGAAAAGACAGTCATGTCATCCAAATAAATCACAATAACGCGATTTAACAACTCACCGAAAGCTACGTCCATCGCTCTTTGAAAAGTTGCGCCAACGTTTGAGAGACCAAACGACATCCGTTGATAAGCAAAAGTTCCCCATTTCGTGGTGAACGTCGTTTTATATTGGTCTTCATCTTTGACCCAAATTTGGTTATAGTCGGAGAATCCGTCTAAAAAAGAGAATCTCTGAGCACCAGCAACTACATGAAGAATCCGATCAAGTTGCGATAGCGGATAGTGATCCTTCAAAGACGCCTGGTTAACATTTCGGAAATCCACGCACAGACGAATATCTCCATTCTTCTTCCTCATGGGGACCAGATTTGCTACCCAGGTAGAATGCTTAATCGGGCATCTTCAACAGTTCTACTTTCATTAGGGTTTCAATCTTGGGATTGACCGGTCTCTGCTTTTGCCTGAAGGGTTTCACTCCTTCCTACAACTCAATGGTATGTTGGATCACATCTTTATTGTAGCCTTTCAAATCCTGGTAGCTCCAAGCGACAATGTCTGGGTACTCATGGCACAATTCTTTAATCTGCTCCAGCTCTTCCTAAGTGCAATCAATGCCGACTTTGATCGACTTTTCGGGTCCCAACTGTAGTTCAGTGTACTCCTTTTCGTCCACTTTGATCTTATGCTTTTCGGCTTTGTCATTTTGATCAAAGAGACTCTCAAGTGTAATCAACCCTTTCGGAATATGATTATTTCGCAGTTGGATCAATCCCTTAACTTCTTCATCATCAAGTGCTCTTTCTTCCACATTACTAGCTTCACTTATCAAGAAATTTACAATCTGTTCATCACTGTCAAACACTTGCCAGAAGATATTTTTGTCAGGGACTGAAGGTCTGTAAACTAACCTCACAGTTTCTCACCACATGCTCAATTGGAGAAAAATTAGCACCAAGGGATGCCAAGAGATCGGCATGCTTGTTCTTCTCCCGCGAGATTGCTTGGATATTCAACGTTGTATAGGCCTCAAACAAGTCCCAAACTTTGTTACGGTACGCCTTCACGTAATGTTGCTTGGAAACACACTTACTGGTTACCTGGTTGACGATTAGCTCAAAATCTCCAAAAATCTGCAATTGTTTGATCCCGAGCTTCTCTACCTTTTTCAGACCCAAGCAGAGTGCTTCATACTCAGCAACATTGTTTGTACAACTCCAGGTCAACCGGTAAGAGTACGTCTTTTGTATGCTAGAAGGAGAAACGAGAACGATTCCAGTTCCTGCGCCATTCTTACACCTTGCGCCATCGAAGTACAGCTTCCATAATTGACCCGGAACAGGATCTTGATCATTAGACTCCTTCACTTCAGCTTTTTCAGGCTTAGTAATTGTGTAACAGCCGATTTCGGTCTCCATCATGGCATTAAAATCGAGCATTGAAAACTCGTCTTCTATCCGAAGCTTGTCCAAAAATTCTTCCATCAAATCTAATTCCTCCAATTCTTTGGTCATCAAGTTGACGAAGTTCATGGATTTATCTTCCTCTTCAATCTTCTCTATGTGATAAGTCGAAGGCTTCTCGTTATAAATTCGAATTCTCTTCCCTTTGACAAAAATCTCCAAATGAGAATGATCCAGAGAAAGGTAGCCTCCCAACTTGGCAGTGAACTCCCGTGACAGGCACATGTTGAAATAAGGCTCCAGATCGACCACAACCACCTCTTGGATCACAGTGACCTGAGGCATTTTATGTAGCACAATGGGGATGTCTTTGATGTAGCACAGTGTCCAGATCTCCATTGATCAAAGGTATTTTTACTATCTCAAGCAACAATGATGGTATTCAAATCATTCTACCATTAAGGGGAAAGCATTGGTGCTCAAAATTTTATTTCAAGTGCTCTGAATATGCATTGGACCTTACTCCATAATTAAGGTTAAAGATGTAAAAATAATTATTTTTATCTTTTGTTTTTTCTTCTTTGTCAAATTTGTTAGTCTCACAATGACACTAAGAGGGGGGGTGAATCAGTGTAGCTCTTTAAAACTTAAATCTTCAACACTCAAAGCCAAAACAACTCCGAAAAACTGTCCACTGCATCAACCTGTCCATTTGAGTGTGTTGACAACAATGACAATATTGTCGCTGCACCTTGCTCAATAAAATTATTGAAATTACAAGTATACATTCTTAGCTTTGGCATTTCAACTTCTGTTTTGCTCCAATTATGAAGAAGTTGTTGGCTATGTTATGGCCGACACTCTCTGAAGAGGTGATGCTGTCATCCTAACTGAGGCAGCAATTGCATCAAGATTTATCCCAAGTAACTGGAACCTCTCTAGGTCAAATCCCAACATCACCTACAGTCTATTCCACCCTTCAGCTAACCAGCTTAACCTGACTCATATCTGTATATGCATTTGGCTACTTGGTTGTGAGTTGAAAAGTGTGCATAACTCCATCCTCCATTTTCGTTGATGCCTCTAATTTTGCTATTGGTGCAATGTTTAAGGCAAAAGACAAACAAAGAAACTTATGCTACATATGACATCAGTAAAAACATATTTGGGGACATAAGCAAAATATAGACTGAGAAATAATTATTGGGGATCAAACTTTTGGTTGTAATGATCGCTGATCTATTAGATGAAGAAGAGAACTTCTAATAATTGTATTATCCATTGGGTGCTCTTAATTCAGGAATCTGGTACCACAATTATGCCCGACAAGGAGAATGCAGTGGCAAATCACTTGTTGAAAGTACTAAACCTTCCTAATTATGATCTATTGGAGGATCACTTTCGTTCTAAAGAACTTGGCATGCTCATCTAGCCAACTATTTGGTAACAGGTAGGTTCTCGATGCATATTTCACTACAAGAATAAAAACTTCAGGTAAGTGCAGGGTTTCGTTGATGGGAAGGATACATATAGAAATTGGGACCTAGGAAGGTGCTGAGAAGGCCTGTTCATGAACAGAAAGATGTCATGTAAGTTTTCCATGATAAAGCATGTTATGTTGTTGCTCAATAAACATCTATTGAGTTTTTGCACATAGGTTATTACTGCCCTTCAATGTTTTGTGACATCTAAATGTACATTGAACAATGTCATTATTACCAAAAAATTGGCAAGCCAACAACGTCACATTAAATGCCTCTTAACAAATCAAAATGATGATCAGACCATATGAACCAAAATGATAGCTTTTGAAAGGTACAAATGTCAAAGCACACCCTTTGATACAAGCACTAAAATTAAAAGCACATCCTTCCATATAAGCACAAAGGTTAAAATCTCAAGGCTACAAGAATGTGTAAGTTTATCTCATAAAGAAATGAAAAAGAACACAAAAGGAACAATTTGTAAAAGCATGCCCCCAAAAAAGGAGATCATACATAATTAGAGAGTTACATTCCTACACAAATTCATCTCAGGTTGAGGACTAGCATTACCAGAAACTAAGTCAACATAACACAAACAAAATATCCCAAGAGGTAGACAACAAACTTAATAAAATATTCCTAAACAAATTTTACTGCAAATAATAAAGAGATGTGACATTAGCAAAAGAGAACCAAAAATTAGAACAGCTAAGAAATATATAAACTCTTTAAAAAACATGAAGACAATATTCTAGTTGCGAAATATTTCTATGAGTTCTCATAAAGACGAATGTTTTGATGAGAGCAGAAATTATTTACCAGACCCTCTAATATGTGCTTTACTGATGCAACACAACCGCCACAAGTCATCCCCTATGGCAAATGCCAAACATGCATAATACAGTTTGTGTTAGATTCTACCCAACACTATCTGAAAACCCACAGATCTCAATATATTTGATGTTATTATCATATAATAATGATACCTTACAACCATTCAATGCTTTCAATATGTGAAATCTTTCATTAATAATAGTAAAGAAATAAAATGAATGTTTCTGTATGAGAAATTAAATCAATCCTTATGTTCGCTATTCTTTTACATAGCTTGTCAAATGCGGAAGGTAGAAACTGAGTGTTTATTGGAAAGTTTACAAGATGGCCAGTACTTATATACCATAAACGTTACTGAAAATTCATTAAATCAGCTACTAAATTTACCAAACTCAATTCTAAATAAGTTCATTAAGTTTAATATAAATTCTAACACAGGAACACTTTGTTGAGATGTTAGGTTGTCAAATGCAGAAGGTAGAAACTGAATGTTTATTGGAAAGTTTACAAGATGGCCAATACTTATATACGATAAACGTTACTGAAAATTCATTAAATCAGCTACTGAATTTACCAAACTCAAGTCTAAAGAAGTTCATTAAGTTTAATATAAAATTCTAACACAGGAACATTTTGTTGAGATGTTAGGTTGTCAAATGCAGAAGGTAGAAACTGAATGTTTATTGGAAAGTTTACAAGATGGCCAATACTTATATACCATAAACGTACTGAAAATTCATGAAATCAGCTACTAAATTTACCAAACCCAAGTCGAAAGAAGTTCATTAAGTTTAATATATCATTCTAACACAGGAACACTTTGTTGAGATGTTTATTTGGTATAGCAACTAGTCATTGCAACTTCACTATGCTAGTAAAAAGACTAGGTAATAAAGATTTGCTTTATCTTGTACTGGAGTTGAAATGAAGCACCATTGTTATAAATATTTTGAAAGATCTATAATAAGGTTACCTAGTCATTGCTGGCTAAACATTTTTCTTATATACACAGATCATTGCTAAAGGATTAACTTTAAAAGGACTAGTTACATGCACAAGTAGAAATTTAACTAAATTTGAATGTACAACTGCAGTAATGTCAATCTTGGGGTCCATTTTTTTCTTTTTCATCTGTGCTTTCCATGTGTTATTTCAATGGCAGAAGGTAACATCTCTAATTTACCTCTATTGAGCTCCATTTGTGGCCTTGCTCCTTTGAACAATTTTAGCTCTTCTTTCAAGGTTATAATTTCAATTTATAAGCTCAAAAGTACATGTAATTGTGGATCAAAAGAGATGGGAGACTTATTTCAAACTATGGAAGTTGTAATTATTAGCATCAATGCAACGTCATCAACAAGACTGTTGGAATTCACATCAATTTCCAGTAACGAACAGAAGCAAAGCATCCACTTAAATCTTATACAATTAGCATAAATAAGGATGAAAAAGAGATATAGATTATGGATGCCCTTGAGCACCAAATAATCACTATATTATTTGTAGAAAAGAATCACAACACTCCAATACAATAAATGGACTAGCGGGGTATTTATACCAATACCAAAACCCCAATTACATAATCAGGTTAACCTAGGCCGACATAACAAGTGGGTTTTAGGTTAATTACAAAATATAAGATAGGTTTAACCATAACAAGGTTAACAGTGGCCCATAGGGCTTACATAATTAAATAATACACAATTAATTTAATAAATGTGTGCAATGATTGCCTGTGCGCCTATACAAGATTGCATCATACAATGTTGGCCTTGGCCACAAGTCAAATTACACTTTCAACACCCTCTCATAATCTGAACTGGGGGGCCAAGGAGAAAAGCCATTAGTGACAATATAATCTTCCCCCCATAATGGATGCTCTAATGGACCTCCATACTTGAGGAGTCTTAGCTGACCCCCCTCATCATCTAGCAGTCTACTTATGCGAAGATGCCCCTGCCCGAGAGTTTTCTTAGGCTGGACCGCAATCACCATCGTCAATATCAAATACTCTTTGCACGTATACAAAGAACACCTCCTCTATAACTCCATATAAGGAAGACAAACCAAGAATACCCCCTCTTAGAAGCTACTCCAATCTTCTATAGTCGCATAAGGCAAGACTTGGAAGCAGAACTTTCACTTTTACCACACACCACCTTATTTGGAAACTTCGACTTGCCCTTGGGCCACCTTATTTCCGTCACCAAAAGAGGCTTTGCATGAACCTATTAATGAGAAGAGCCATTAAAAAATTCCAACAGTACCTGGACAAAGAATAGAACAAAGGAGATCATGAAGGATTAGATCTTCATGCTAAAGTGAATTAATAGCCCAAGCGTCTAATAGGAAGAGGAGGGATTGATTAGAGCACATTCTAAATCATTTTCTTGTGTGCCTCCAAAGGATTCAATAAATGCTTCTAATGCCACAAATCCAACTCTCTCTCCCATGAAAATGGACCAAAGATTCTAATTGCATAATATACTGTTAATTTGCCCCTTCAAATGGGGGTAATAGGTCTTGAAGAAAATCACACAATGGGACATCCCTCCACTTGAAGTCTTTGAACAAATATCACCAATGCAAAGAGCTCAAATAATAGTGTGATTTAGAGAGAAAGGGGCTCAAAACATTTATGTATGGAAGAGTTATGGCCTCTGGAAGTTTCCCCTTCCAAAATAACCCTAGAGTGATGTCTTTGAAAAACATCAATTTTTTTTAAATTCCATTTGATTTTTCTACAAGGAAAAACATCAAAAAGTATAACACCCTTATGCCATGGCCGTGTAGCTTGATTGTCGCCATCACTGCTCGAGTCCAAAAGTGTGCCCTCTCCATGAAGAAGGGCATCATGATCCATAACAGTAAAGAGCTCCAACCATTTAAATGGACATGGTGCACAAGATTTGAACTGAGGCAAATGAATATACCTCCTTTTCCTTCTTCCATCCAAGGCACCAAAGCTCCCAAGTGGGACAAAAACATCACAATTTTCCCTCCTTTGCAATGACACCAAGTCCCCTTTGTGAGGAAACAAATTTGACTCTCCATGAATAAGTCAAGACACCCTTATGAAGTCAAACCAACAATACTTCTGTTGTAAGTGGATTGGATCCACGTAAAATAGGTCAAAAATGTTCTAATAATAATGGAACATAACTTGGAGTAAACATAAATTTTCCAAAAAAATCAGAATAATTGGAGAAAGAAAAAAATTGGATCTTCCCTTTTGCTGAAAATGCTTATGAAGCTCCGAGAAGTAATTCGTCCTAGAAGTCAAAAGGAAGATCGGAGTTTCTACACAAACTTTCTACATGACCAAGCAATGACAGTCCATACCGGCTTTGAGACCATGTTGGAATTCACACCAACTTCCAATAATGAATGGAAGCAATCCATCCACTTAAATCTTATACAAAAAACATAAATAAGAAAAAAAAAGATATAGATTATGGGTGCCCTTGAGCACCAAATTATCACTATATTATCTCTAGATAAGAATCACAACACTCCAATATGAAGTAGAGGGTACTTATAGCAATACCAAAATTCCAATTACATAAAAACAACTGGGCATTAGGTTAATTACAAAATATAAGATGGGTTTAACTATAACAACGTTAACCGTGGCCCACAAGGCTTACATAGTTAGATAATATACAATTAAAAAAAAACATTTGTACAATGATTGCTCATAGGCCTATACAAGATTACACCATAGACGAAGTTGGACTCACTAATGGACTAAAGCTCATCACAAACATTTGTCATGCAACTAATTTAGTAGTTGAGAGCAAGTACAAATGCATTTATTAGATCCTACGTTTTGTGCATGCACTCAAGATTGCATTGAAAGACAAGGCAAAAACTTTCATGGATCTAAAATTTGATGAGTTATTGAACTATGCATATGTGCATTTGCAAATCCATATATCCCTAGCTGTTTATAGAGATCATACAAATAATATTTCCGAAGGGAGGGATACACTCTATGCTGAAAATAATGAAATGTAAAATAGGTTTTGCAAAGTATCATGGTGATTAGTGTCTAGTTAATGGTCTAGAAAAGGGAGTTCAAATGAATAAACGAGGGGCAAAAGCAAAACTGTGAACTCGAAGGTCTAAATGATGATTGGTGGGCAAATCCAAAGTCTATGGTTGCATTGAGTTTATTCATTATGTAGAAAGATTCCCAAGTCTTGATAGATGTACAAGACATTTGTAAATATGTCAATATGTATTAGATCTATCACTTGAAAATGGATCTCACCTTTAAGTTTCGAACAAACTTAAATGAATTATATAGAGGTGGAAAAGGATGAATACTCCACCTTACATGGCAGCTTAGGCATTGAATCCAAAATATAGGCATATGTCTAGGAGGCTGCCTGAATGGGTTCTAAGATGTTTAATGTTGTTTTTGGGAGAATGTGACTTTAACAATAATGTTATCTTTCAGAAAATTGAGTAAATCCTTTTTCAAGCTTGAGGCAAGGAAGAACAATACAATAGACAATGAAGAACAACACATGGTAATAGAGTTCAAAAGCTCAAACAGCTGGACACACCTCTTCTCATAGTTCGGTAGCTCCTTCGCTACAATAGACAATTGATCCATTTGTAGCTTCATTCACTGTATTGATAAGAATAGGGTTGTGACGAAACAACTTGTAAAACTAAACAAAACCAATACAAAACATTCCACAACTCGCAATACAAGCAATAACAAGAGATATCCACACAATGAACAATGGCAAATCCAACGAATGATGAAGAAATCAATATCTAGATCCAGATTACAAATGCAAGTCCACACACTTAGAGAGGTCGAAGTTTGATAGGCTGCTTAAAGAGGGAGACAACGACGAACAATACATGGGTATGGAGTTTAAAAGCTCAAACAGCTGGACACACCTCTTCTCATAGATTGGTAGCTCCTTCGCTACAAAAGACTATCAATCCATTTGTAGCTTAATTCACTGTATTGACAAGAATAGGGGTGTGAAGGAACAACTAGTAAAACTAGGCAGAACCAATCCACAACTTACTACACAAACAATAGCAAGAAATATCTACAAGATGAACAATGGCATATCCAATGAATGATGAAGAAATCAATATCTAGATCCAGATCAGAAATACGAGTCCATGCCACTTAGAGAGGCTGAAGTTTGATAGGTTGTTTAGAGAGAGCAAAGCCTCTTGATGAGCATAGATGATGACTAAAGAAGGAATATATGAATGACGAGTAATTGGATCACACCTCTTTCTGTTTAAAAACTTCTTACCTACCACTTTATATGGCCCATAAAATTTTGGTGCCAGGTTTTGGTTAGCCTTTGCCTTGAGAAATGCTTGTATGGATAAAGCCTCAAGAAAACCATGTCTCCTAGCTCAAAATGCCTCTGACCAATGCTGACCTTGTTGCTGCTTTATGCAGTTCTGGGCTTAACGATGATTGTCCTTGAGTATCCTAAGAACTACCTACCTCTACTAGAGGAAGTTATTTGCTTGTGCTATAGCACATTGAGTGTATTCCACTTTGAGGGAACAATAATAGTAAATGACAGCAATTCTTAACAATAAACATTCAACATACATGCACAAAGAGAGATTAGAGACAAAATATCAAGTGAAACTTGTAATATCCCCTTCTTGACATATCCATATGTGGGGTCCGCTCTACCCAGCTGCAGCAGAAAAGAGTGTAAAAGAAAGTGAACTCATGAGAAAGTTACCAGTTGGCAGCAGTTCAGGTAAAGCGGAAGAATAAATTTTAAAATAGGAAGTTGTTAATAAGGCAGATTTGCCAGCAGTGAATTAATAAGACAGTTGCCAGTTGGCAGCAGTTCAGCTAATGCAGAAGAATAAATCTTAAAATAGGAAGTTGTTAATAAGGCAGATTTGCCAGCTGGTGCCAGTTAGTGATGCAGTAGCAATTAGTTGGCCCTAATTAGGGATACAGCAGAAGAGGATGGTTATAAAAGGGGCTGCTAGGAAAGGGAGGAATCATTCTTGTTATGTCAAGTCATTGAGCCCTTTCTCCAAGGCATTTGTGGATGGAAATCCCAAGTGTCGAGTGCAGGCCATTGAGAACGAAAACCCTCATCTGGCTGGAATTGTAGGAAGGTTCTGTGTTCATTTGCAAATCTGAAATTTGTAATCTTTTATCATTTTAGTTATTACTTTGTTTCTTTCATAAATATAAAATAAAATATATATATAGTTTGTTGCAGCCTACTTTTGTGTGTTTTTATTCTGCATCTTAGGCAGGTTCATTACAGTGGTATCAGAGCTTAGATCTGGCCAGCCTAGGGGAGATATAAGAGGAAAAGCTATTGCATGCCAGACAGCATTAGAACACAAAGACTTGCACAGAGGGAACAAATGAAGCTACAGTGGTATCAAAAGGAACAAGAAAAGTTAGAGAAAATGTCCAACATAGAGAGAAAGAGTTCTCCAGCACATTGAAGTCCTTGCAGGATGGACAGCAACAGTTAATCAATCTTTTCACTCAGCTAGTACAGTTTCCAAACCCTGTCACTATTCCTTCAGGACATGGTGAACGAGGGGAAACCTCAGCTTCCGGGGCAAACCATAACACACCACTGAAATCAGCGACTAGTTCCGGGTTACGGAGAGTCACTTTTTTGCAAAGGGAAGCCATGCAACAAGGAGAGGATGGGGTGGACCAGCAAGAGGATGACTTGGACACCCTCCATGCTGAATATGCTGAGAAGAGTGCAGAGTTCCAAAGGGACATCTCCTTCATGGACTTCTGCAACTTGAAGTCTAAACCAAAGTCTTGAAATGGACAAAGAGCCACCCATAACCAGCCTCATAGGGATCTACAACACAGATTGGGGAAGCTCACTGTCCCCTCATTCGATGGGTCCAACGAAATTTCAGCCCGAGCATGGATCCAGAAACTGAATACATATTTCTCATTGAGCCCTATGTACGAGGAAGAAGCCATAAAATTTGCAACCCTTCACCTAGAAGGAGTGGCACATGAGTGGTGGTATCACGGGCTAGTCACTCAAGGGCATAGTCTTATCACCACCTATGAAGAGTTTTGTAGTAGGCTGATTGACAGATTTGAGAGGCAAGATCTAGAGGAACACTTTAGAGAATTGGCACAGCTGCAACACCATGGCTCAGTTGATACATATGTGGCTGATTTTCAAAGGTTAGCCGTAATGATACCAGACATATCTATGAGGCGATTGACATACCTTTTCATGGAAGGGTTTAAAGAACCCCTTAAAGGCCTAATCAAGGCCTTTGACCCAGAGTCATTATAGGCAACCATCAAAAGGGCTTTGACACTAGAGACTTCTGCACCCAGTAGATCCTTTCAAGGATCTACCACTAGAAATGTGAGTATAGGAATGTCGCAGCAGCAATTGAAGGTTCCTCACAAACCCTTTCCACAGAGATTGGGAGCTGCACCCTCTCGACCTACGGGTCAACAAGGATTGGGACAACCGTTTAGGAGTCAACAACCAACTAATATGACCCGTAATGAGATGCGGAGGAAACAATTATGTTTCAACTGCAAGGAACCTTGGGATCCATCACATAGGTGTTTGGGAAAGGGCAAGTACACTTGATTGAGGTATACTCAAATGATGAGGAAGAGAAAGAGCCATGCACAGAGTGCAGTAGAGGAGGAGGTAGCGCCAGTAGGCATGATCACATATGGTCTTCCATCTCCAGAGGGAGGAGAACAATCGTCTACTATTGCCTCTATGTCAGGAGCTCCAAGATACCACTCCTTTCGAGTCAAAGGGAGGATTGGTGGGCAGCACATAGTAGCTCTCATCGATGGGGGAGCGACCCACAATTTCATCGACCAAGCAATAGTAGCCCATTTTAGGTTGAAGGCAGAGGAGTTTGCGGGCTTTGAGGTAGCAATGAAGGATGGGTATTCATTGGCTTGTAAGCAAGTCATTCACCAGCTCCAAGTGGTACTAGATGGTTTTAGCATCATCCATGATTTTTATGTCATTCCTCTTGGTGGTGCTCATATGCTATTGGTCATCCAATGGTTGCATTCACTAGGTGAGTTCACATAGAACTACCAAACAATGACCCTCAGGTTCAAAAACCAAGGATAGGAGAGGACTATTAGAGGTATGACTAATGAGTCAGTACAACAGGTTTCAACACATCAGATAGAAAGGCTCCTGAGACGAGACCAGGTCAGTTGGATTGCAATATGTGAGGGATCACCACAAGGCACCCCAGATTTAGGAGAGGACAAATATCACCTAGATATTCAAGCCTTGCTAGACAAATATGCTTTTGTATTTGGAGACATGCCTGCTGGACTCCCACCAAACAAGGTATTTCAGCATACTATTGAGTTGGAGTCAGGTTCAAATCCCGTTATTGTGACTCCCTATCGTCATCCATGAGCCTTCAAGGATGAGATAGAGCGGACCATACAAGAATTCTTGAGTTTGGGACATATCAGGCCTAGCACGAGTCCTTTTGCTTCTCCAGTGGTACTTGTGAAGAAGGAGGATGGTACAATGAGGATGTGCATTGATTACCGGGCTTTGAACAAGAGAACCATCAAGAACCGGTATCCAATTCCTAGGATTGATGAGCTTCATGGAGCAACATACTTCACGAAGATTGACTTACGGTCTGGATACCATCAGATTCGGGTTAAGCCCGAGGACACCCATAAGATAGCCTTTCGGTGTCATTATGGGCACTTTGAGTTCCTAGTGATGCCTTTTGGGCTCACTAATGCACCGACAACTTTTCAATCTGCAATGAATGAGATTTTCAGACCCCACTTAAGGAAGTTTGTCCTTGTATTCTTTGATGACATTCTGATTTACAATAAAACATGGGAGGAACACTTGGCGCACTTAGATATCGTTTTGGCAATTTTACAACAGCAGACCTTCTTTGCCAAAAAGAGCAAGTGCGAGTTCGGGTTGCAGAAAATCTTGTATTTGGGACATATCATCAGCGAGGCAGGAGTCGAGATGGACCAGACTAAGGTCCAATCCATTCAAGAGTGGCCCACCCCGAGGACCTTGACTCAGCTACGAGGATTCTTGGGTTTATGCAGTTACTATAGGAGGTTCATACGAGGATTCTCACAACTTGCAGCACCGTTGACTAAGTTGACTAAGAAAGAAGCTTTCCATTGGTCAACAATGGCACAGGAGGCGTTCGACCATCTTAAGAAGGTAATGTGTACTGGTATTATTCTTGCCATTCCTGATTTTTCATTACCTTTTATGGTCAAGTGTGATGCATCAGGAGAAGGTTTAGGAGCTGTCCTTATGCAAAAAGGGCAACCTATTTCATTTGAGAGTCAGAAATTGACAGAAGTGGAGAGGCACTTCTCCATTTATGACAAAGAAATGTTGGCTGTTATGTATGCTTTGGAGAAATTTAAACAGTACCTAGTTTGTGGGTGATTTGTGGTGAGAACGGACCACAATAGTTTGAAGTTCTTTCTATCACAGCGGGATCTCAATGATAGACAACAAAAGTGGGTAAGTAAACTACAGGCATATGACTTTGACATTGAGTATGTCAAAGGAAAAAATAATAGGGTGGCTGATGCATTATCCAGGAGACCCAAATTAGGTGCTATTTCTTTAGTAGAAGTTGATTGGAGGGAGGAGTTGATGGCTGAATATGCCAAAGATGCTTATGCTACAGGGTTGCTTGAGGATAGTATCGCCACTCCAGACAGGGATGAGAGGTACCAAGTGAGGCAAGGCATCATTTTTTATAAAGACAGAATCTATCTAGTACCAGGGTCAAAGCTCAAAAGGAAAATAATTGCAGCCTTCCATGATTCTCCATTGTCTGGACACATGGGATTCTTGAGTAGATATGCATGGAAGGGTTTAAAGGAAGATGTAATTCAGCATGTACGGGCATGCGATGTCTACTAGAGGATGAAACATGAAACCACACATCCAACAGGATTACTTCAACCTCTTCCCATTCCACTGCAAAAGTGGGATTCAGTGTCCATGGACTTCATTACAGGTTTGCCTAGAGTGAGTGGGAGGCAAGAGTTGCATATTTGTGGTAGTAGATAGACTAACAAAGTTTGCACATTTCTTCTCCATTCCCAGTGAGTTCAAGGCACCACAGGTGGCAGAGTTGTTCTTTAGGGAGGTCTTCCAACTTCATGGGATACCTCGCACCATCGTCAGTGACAGGGATGCACGTTTCATGAGTACATTTTGGCAGGAGTTATTCAAATTGATAGGGACAGAATTAACTCCAAGTACCAGTTATCACCCCCAGACCTGTGGACAAACAAAGATTGTGAACAAATGGATTGAAGGATATTTGCAGAGTTTTGTGACTGACCATCAGACAACTTGGGTGAAATGGTTGCACTTAAGGGAATATTGTTACAATACTACCTACCACATGTCAATAGGGATGTCCCCTTTTATGGCACAGGACCCCCCAAAGACAAAAAGCGTGCCCAAAATCTACAAAAAATTAAACAGCACAGTCAGAAAGGCAATTTGAGGTAGGGGACATGGTCTTTCTCAGATTGCAGCCCTACAAGCAATCCTCTTTGAAAAAGAGTGGGGCCGAAAAACTCAAACCCCGCTTCTATGGTCCCTACAAAGTGGTTAGGCGTATTGGGGAAGTGGCATATGAGTTGGAGTTACCCCCAAATAGCCGAATCCACAACACCTTCCATGTGTCTTGTTTGAAGAAAGCAGTAGGCCAACAAATAGTGCCTTCGATTGAGCCTCCACCCTTGGATGATGAAGGAAAACTAGTACTTATTCCAGAACAGATCCTTAGCACAAGGGAGAAACGACTGAGAAACCATGTATGGACAGAGTTTTTGGTACAATGGAAAGGGCTGCCACAAGAGGATGCCACTTGGGAGTCGGCTGAGATACTTGATCACCCAGCTTTGTCTTGCTTGAGGACAAGCAAATTTGGGGAGGGAGGATTTGTAATATCTCCTTCTTGACATATCCATATGTGGGGTCCACTCTACCCAGCTGCGGCAGAAAAGAGTGTAATAGAAAGTGAACTAATAAGACAGTTGCCAGTTGGCAGCAGTTCAGCTAAAGCGGAAGAATAAATCTTAAAATAGGAAGTTGTTAATAAGGCAGATTTGCCAGCAGTGAACTAATAAGACAGTTGCCAGTTGGCAGCAGTTCAGCTAAAGCGGAAGAATAAATCTTAAAATAGGAAGTTGTTAATAAGGCAGATTTGCCAGCTGGTGCCAGTTAGTGATGCAGTAGCAATTAGTTGGCCCTAATTAGGGATACAGCAGAAGAGGAAGGTTATAAAAGGGGTTGCTAGGAAAGGGAGGAATCATTCTTGTTATGTCAAGTCATTGAGCCCTTTCTCCAAGGCATTTGTGGACGGAAACCCCAAGTGTCGAGTGCAGGCCATTGAGAATGAAAACCCTCATCTGGCTGGAATTGTAGGAAGGTTCTGTGTTCATTTGCAAATCTGAAATTTGTAATCTTTTATCATTTTAGTTATTACTGTGTTTCTTTCATAAATATAAATAAAAAATTTAAATTATAAAAAAAATACTAGTTTGTTGCAGCCTACTTTTGTGTGTTTTTATTATGCATCTTAGGCAGATTCATTACAAAACTGCACATTATCATTAATATACGGAGACTATGAACATAACAGTATTCAGCAATGTCTGCATACATACATCAAGTCTTCAGCATATACCATCACATCTCTTCACTGAAATGTAAAGGACCTATAAATAAGGAATGTGACGGGAGGTAGTTGCGTAACTATGCAACTTCCTCGTTCCTATCTGCCAACGGACAACAATTTGTTAGAATAAATAGATATGACAGGGATTTATATTATTGTATTGTTTGTTACAACAGCGTTTTAGGGATAACTTCTTAAGATTTGTAGGGATAAGTTGTTAAGGTTTGTAGGAATAAGTTGTTGAGAGTTTTAGGGATAAGTTGTTTAGATTTTTAGGATCTGGTTTTATCAGCACCAACTGGTTACCAGAATGTAAACCATTATAAATTGGAGCTCAGAAATGCAGATAGAGTATCATCTGTTACATTCTTTTATGGTATCAAAGCCACAAAAAGGAGAAAGGAGGAGTTTGTCTCACACATTCTGTTTCCGCCAACTTGATTTTTTGTCTTAGGCAGCCAGTGCCACTGCAGATTGTTACTCTGCAGTCAGTCTTGGTGTTGTTGCATTGTCAATGGAGGTTTTCTCCTGCATTGTATTTATATCTATTGGATCTGACAGACGACAATTGGTGTTTTGATATTGGTCATTCGGTGGTTTTCTTCTCACTTGATAAAGTTGTTGCTTGTGACATTCGTAGTTCCGCTAAGATGTGGTAAAGTGTAGGTAGGAGTTTGCCCACATTTCTAGATTGGCAAAGCACTGGTTGCATTGTGCCCATGTTTCCAACTTGGGCAAAGTGCAGTTTCAAGGTTGCGCATGTTTCCAACTTAGGCAAAGAGTTTGCCCAAGTTTGAGTCCACGTGGAGCAGATTGCAGTGTTTGGCATTTGTTGCTCTAAGTCTAGTGTTCAAGGCATGTTTGACATTTGACATTTAACATTTGCTATTCGGGGTTGTCACTAGTGGAAGAATGACAAATACTCATACTATAATTCTTCTAGATTCACACAAAACCACTGGAAGAAATTATAGTATGTGGAGACATAAGATACTTTACAATTTGTGAGCAATGAGATTTGGCGAATATAGTTCTCAAGAAAGAAACTAGACCAAAATATGATGTTGATGACTTCAACAAGCAACATAGAGAAGCTTTGATGCTTCTCAAATTGTTTGTTGCAGATGATTTAATTCTTGAAGTTCGTAACGAAGATAATGCTGCAACACTGTGGACTAAGTTGCAAAATAAGTATCAAGATCTCACGCAGGATGTGCTTTGTTTTTTATTAATCTTCTCTATTCTTCCTGGTTGGAGGAAGGAGGGTTTGTTTCTAAGGACCTTATGCATCTGAAGGATCTAAGAGATCATCTGACTACCATTCAGAAGATAGTCAATAATGAGGACTGCAGGCACTGGTTCTGGACCTTAGAAGAAAAAGTAGAGTCAAGAGTAGGAATAAGTACAATATGCACTAAGTGTAAATAAATTGTAATGAAATGTAATTTAAATGTGAGTGAAATGCATATGAAATGAAATGCAAATGAGAATGAAATGTTAATGTAATGCAATTTAATCATGAGTTTGATAAATTGCAATAGACTATAGTGTGCATTAAGGGTGTCATGTGTACATCCGAAGGGGGAGACGATTGGGTGGTGAGGTGTCCTGGAAGCCATTGTTGGCAACGACCAAGACCCAAGCATAAATAGACCCCCCTCCTTCATTCAAGACAGTCATAGGAGAAGCGTGTATTGGCAAACCATATGTATGTGCAGACGGTGTAGCATGTATGCAGATGTGTGTATGAGCGGATGTAGAGCATGTGTTAGGAGAGAGACTGTGTGCATTGTATTGTTGTATGAGACCCTGTAATGTCGTACAATTGAGTAATGCAAATGATTCATCTTCTATCCATGATGTGTGTATGATCTGTGTACTATAAGATTGCCATTGGTAGTTGGAAGTTGTGTGTTGGGTTCTGTGTGCAGGTATCATCATTGCAATTAGAGTGTGGAACAAGGGAGTAGCAGTCCAGAACGTCGTACAGGTGGAACTACTAAGGTTGTCATTCCAGTGGAGTTGCGTGTGATGTTCAAATGGAGATGTTGTGCAAGTGCATATAAGAGGTTGAGCTTGGCACTGCCAACCAAGTGCAAGTTGAGTTGTCGATCAAGCAAGAGTCGTTCTAGTCTTTTCCATTCAAGAAAGTGTCGTTCAAAGCACTTGTCGGACAAGTGCTTGCCGTTCAAGCACTTCGTCGTTCAAGTCAAGTGTTGATGCCATTCAAGAATAGAATGTTGAGCAGAACTCCATTGATTGCAGTCTTATTTCGCCTCTAATTTGTCATCTTGTCCTCCATCATCAAAATACTTACCACCGTGCTATATTGACACCGTTGTCGTTGCCAAATCAGAATTGGGTCTAGTTGAAGAAAAATTTGCATGCGTGAAGAGTGGGGACGTGAATGACAAATTTATTACCATGAGGGCATGGGAGACGAGGCTGCAAAGGAAGTAAGATTCCTATGAGTACAAGAATTGCTTAGCAACAAGGTGATAAGCAAAATATTGTCAACCAAGTACTGCAGTCTAGGCAAACAAAACTCGAAGAGCCAGTAGTTGAACGTGTGTGAAGTCCTCGAGAGAAGGGGAATCCAAGTGATTCACACGAGAAGTGGCAAACGTTGTTGTTAACAACGAAGGAAGTTCACGGAAACACACAAGCAAATGAGGCAGAGACCGCGAAGAACGTTTGCGCAAATGGAAGAGCTAAGAGAAGAAGAATGATGAGAAGAAAGACAGCCACCTATGGCGAATATGGCTAACATTGTATCACTTACGGGGAAGCAATAGTGCCATCGTTTCTAGGTGACAGGAAGGAAGACCCAAAACATCATATTTGAACATGTGTAACCATATGACAAGCAAATGGAGTTGAAGACGAACAATCATGGTTAAGATTATTTCTAGTGACACTACATGAAATCACAACGGACTGGCACCTAAAGAAAGAGAACGATCAACCCTTTACCACATGGGAAGCATTGACGAAAGCAGTCATCAAAGAATTTAGAAAACTCTAGGATGACATCGAGATCTTCAAAGATATCTATGCCACGAAGCAAAAGAAGGATGAGGATATCAAATACTATAACAAAATATTGAAGGGACATATTGATAAGATGGAAGTTGCGTCGAAAGATGAACTGTAGAGGCGATGGTTCCTTGATAGATTGCTGCCAAAGTAGAAGAAGAAAATGAAGGTAGTTCCACCAACTACCTATAAGAAGGCATATAATAGAGCAGTCACATTGGAAGGTGAAGCTAAACCAAAGGCAGCAACACTAAGTCACTACAAAGACTCTAATTCAAATAGTGACCATGATGATCTACACGTGGCTATCCTAGAAATGAGAAAGGACCTAGAAAGGATAGCTAGAGACGCAAAGGAAGAAATGAAGGAAAGACAAGATATTTGGTGTTTAGATTGTAAGATAGAAGGACATACAAATAGTACTTGTCAGAAGAACACCTATTGCAACATTTGTGAAGTGACTGGACATGTGGTTGGAGATTAACCATTTAATATAAGAAGCTCAAGGCACCAAACATTCTCAGTGTAGCGAGAAGCGAAGGATGAAAAACCTAGTACATCGAAAAATGGACAAGCAACAAGTGGCAGATACAGAAACTACCGCCAAGGCAATTGATAGCAAGAAGGACGGAGTCGATTGCAATACGATGTAGATGGCGGACCAATCATCCAATGTTGAAGATATCAAGAGTGGAGGCACTTCGCACATAATTTTCAGAACTCTAGTTAGATAAAATTATGGAAATAACAACAAGTGATGTCCCCTTGGTGTGGACCGGGCAGTCATAAGGAGTCCAACTATCTGAAGAAGGTGAGCTCAAGCAACTCACAAAATGTCAATTTTATTGACGTTGAGAAGCCTCCAATGAACCAGAAACAGGAGAACAATGTGCTTGTAGTCATAAGGGGTCAAGCAAAGAAATTTGACCAATACCCCAACCCTGTCGTGGAGAAGGAAAGTTGGCAAGAAGCACACGACGTAATTGAAGAAGAGATGAGAAATGCCAGGCAAGAGCAACTCCTTGAAGAGAAGAAGTTGAAGGAGTCGGTCACCACTACAGAAGAAAAGTGGTCAACACAAGATCCAGTGATGCAAGTAATTAATTCAATAGTGGAGGTTGAAGTTTCAAGCTTACTTAGCACCATACCAGAGCTATATGCGATGATAGGAGAAATGATGTAGCCAAGGAGAGTGATGGAGTTGCAAAGCCAGCAAGAAGCAATTGTAAAGAGAAGGGATCAATTCATTGATCCAACTGTATTGATGATTGATGTTGGCAAAAAGCCAGCATTAATTCATATTGAGTTGCTAGATCATAAGTTGACAAAAGTGATCAGTATGGGATCAAGATAAAAGGAGTCTTAATGGCTCATAAGGTGAAAATTGTTGATCAGGAGTTCGTCATGGATTTTGTTGTAATCACCATGCAAAAACTAGCATATGATGCATTACTGGGGACAGGATGGTTGCACATGGTAAAGGTCAATCACAATTGGGAGAAGGATCAACCCACATTTAAGAAAGGGAAGCATAAGTACTTCAATAACTTGAAAAATCAGTACGTGAGAAATGAAATAAAATATTATTAATGTCCGCGGTGGGCCAAAAAAAGACCCAAGGGACTATAAGAAGGACAATAATGACTACCAGCTAGCAGGCTAAAAATCCCAACAAAGAAAAGAAACTAAGTTAAATACAAGACGTAACTTGACAAACAGGCCAAAGAGAAGAGGGAGAAGAGGGGGGAAGGGCTGTAGTCCAGAGGAGCGGAGTGCACGCCAAGAACGGAGAGAGGGAGGGGGGAGGGAGAAGCCCAGGAAGGGCAAGCTCCAAGAACCCCCAAAACTAATCTCTCCTAACAGTCGTGGCCAAAGTATTCGAGCTGAAGAAGTCCATGATATGTCTCTATCCATCACTAGTTCGGGACCCTAACAAGTTGTGGGTGCGCTGCCTAGTGACCCTGCTACCGTCCGAACTAGAAGAAGCAGAGTGTTTCCGACTTATGTCACCTGGTCCATCAGAGTTGGTGAAGTAAGTTGTGAAGAGTCGATGTCGAGGGGAGTGAGATCCATCTGGAGGAGAGATTTTATGGCGACGAAACTGAGTTATCTCCCTAAGAAAAAGTGCAAGACACCGCTGGTCCGAGTATCTGAAGAAGGTAGAAACAGACTGATAGTTGTCTCTGAAAAGGCAATGAAATCTGCCTCGAATCTTGTAATAACTGGGACAACAAAAAATAAGTGATGCAAGGCTTCAACTTCCCCCAAGGAGCAAAACAAGCAAACCCACTCCTCCGTCGAAAGATGGTGATCTGACTCAATCCGAAGTTGGTGAGAACACACCCTGAGTTGCCCAATCGAGATCCGAAGTCTATGCATTGTGTGTTGTTGAAGGTATTGCAGAGGAATTACTCTGCCCTCTTGAAGTTGTAATAAGTGCTCACGGTAGAAAGACAGCTTAGGGTAAAGAGGGGCAACAGAAGAGATCCATGTGCATCTAGTGTACTGGAGACTACCATCATTTCGGATCTCATGGAGCATCTTCTCCTTACTAAGCCGAGAGGGGGGGATAACACTCAAGGAATAAGGGGGGAACCTGTCTATCCGTATCTGAATGTTGGCCAGGAGGGAAGAGACCTAAAAATACCAACTCCTTCAACCCCCTCGAGAACTCGGAGAGAGTTCCATCGAGGAGCGAAGGGCAAGGTAAGGGTATTTTCTGCAGCCTGTAAGGGCATCTCCTAGAGTACGGATCCTTTGAAGATAACCAATAATCAAGAAGATAATATCAAGCTGGAGAGGAGAGGCCCCAAACTCTGCCAGAATAAAAGAGTGGGGGATTGTGCCCTTGCAATGAATGAATCGTCGAAGAAATAATGTTTGTACTCATTTGACTCATGCCCACTCAGTCTGGCCAAGACTAGGACCCCAAACCACTGACCCATAAGTAATAATTGGCTTGACCAAGGCATCAAAGATCCTCATCTTCACAGAGATATCCTAAAAATGTGCTTTGAAGCAATTCCTCTCGAGCAAAGACAGAGTTGCATACCCCTTACACACCCGGGCCTGGGCGGCGGGCTTCATACTAAAAGTGGGACCAATGAAGAGAACCCCCAAGTACACATATGAGGTGGTGATCTCAACCTCTTGACCTTGAAAAAAGAAGTGGAGATGAGATAAAGCCTCCCTAGTAGTATTGAACACCATAACCTTGGTCTTAGAAAGATTCACTGTCAACTGTCTTGAGTCATAGAAGATCTTGTGATGTCTAATAAATCGGGCAGTTCATCTTTAGATGAAGACAGCGGACATCAACCAAACGAAGGAATGTCGCAATTGGAAGAATGTATGGAGGACAACGGGCGATCGGATAGTGGACTTCTCCATTGGCAGATGGAGGTCTATGAAATGTTCCTACCAACTTGTCTCTTCATTCGAGTAGAGGCAAATGAAGAGGACCATGACGAACACACAGAAAAAGAAAGAGAGGAAAATGATATAGGTTGAGGCGATTTTTTGGGAATGAAGAAGAACAGTTTGTGATAGAACAAGAGGAGTTGGAAGCTCTTTCCACAGAGAGAAGGCACATAAGGGTGCACGTACGATTCCCAAATAGAAAAGAACGGAGACTTAAATCACTTAGAGATGAAGATATGCAGCGAACGGCATTCACAAGTAGAGAGCAACCTGAACATGAACCTCAAAGTGAAGACAGTGAATAGGAGGAAAGGAGTTGGCCAACACAATTTGATGTCCTATAGCAAAGGATACGCGTGGAAACACAATTGTTTTAGGAGTATGAAAATCTGTGAAGGCGTAATGTGCAAATGAGAGCACAAATTGCTCTAGAGATTGGAAGGACAATACATAATCCTGATGATAGGGAAGAAAGGAGGCAAGAAGTGTTGAAAGATATGGAGCAATGAAGATGAAGTAGAGAGTAAACGGCTCAGATGTTGTGGAGAGACATTTTTGAAACAACAACATCTCAATAGGGAGATGGAATGAACTAGCAGATGGATAGTAGCAATATGTTCTCCACAAGTTCCAATGACTTAAGTAGTAGTTCACACGCAATCAATCTCAACACAAGTAGTGACAGTTCGAGTTCAACACGGACAAGGTGATCAAGAAGGAATGCATCAAGACCTCAACCAACTCCTGAACCAGAAGACAACAATTGGTAGACTCACTCTGAGGAAGGCAAATAAGAAGGCGACTAGATGATATGCCAAAAAATGTTGTTTAAGAAGTAGGTCCTAGTAGTTCAAAAGGACTACAAGACATTGTCACAGTGGTACTAGAAACAAGCAATTTGGGAAGGTCATCAAGTCTTCTCGGTTGTCTAATACTGCCTGGCCTAGGGAGGAGTTTGGTCAGCCTCCCTTTCAATAGTTCGCGGGGGGAAGGATTTTTTCTTCAGCTACCCCTAGGCCACGTGATTAACAAGAAGGCCTTCAAACTATTCTCTGTTCATGTACAAAACAACTGGATACAATGTAACCAACAAGTTGGCCCATCCAGACAGCCTCTTAGTTCACGTTAAAATCGAAGACATTGCAATAGACGGATGAGGAATCAAAGGAGAGCACAGACGGACCGTGGCCAGCCTAGAGGAAGGAATAGGCAATCCCAAGTCAGAGAGGCCCGCCTGGAGGAAAGAAATGAAGAACGAGACATGCTTGAGATTGGATCGTCGCGAAGAAGACAAAATGCAACCACATAGACAGAGACAAAGACGAGAAAATGAAGAACCTGATTGGATGAGACAAGTGCCAAGACGATCACACAATGCTGGAGAAAGAGGCAAGATGTCTGGTCGTACAAGGCAAGAGGAGGCTTTTATGGCACATTGTTGTACAAGTCTTGGTTGTACAAGTGCACAGGTATGTTGTACAAATGAGGCTTGTACGACATATTGTCGTACAATTCCAAGTTGTACAAGTGAGTGCCATAAAAATGACACAGGCCATTTAAATGAGGCACATCACAGCGATCATACAAATGCAGGTGTTGGAATGGCAAAGGGGCAAGATCGTCGTATAGGTTAGACAGCAAATCGAGCAAAAGATCCCCAACTAGGAGGAAGAGAGATCCATCAGCAAATTTCATAATCGAAGTGGAAGTTGTAGTTGTTATACGAATTGTACATCACACTTAGACTTAAAAGGCATGTTTTCTTTTTTGAAGAACAAAAAGTGAACAATAGAAAAAGACAAAGCGGCAGTTGCATGCAAAATGGTGAGGTGGCGGCCAAAAAGCAGTTGTGCATGGGTGCTAACCACCCAACTTAATAACTAGATGCACTCGGGGAGGCCTGAGCATTGCATTGCTTAGTGTCTGCAGAAGAGGGAGGATGAAGGATGCATCTACGGAGTGTACGGCGGAGGAAAAATTTGCAGAGAAGTGCACAGAAGAGTTGTTGCAGGAATTGTCAACAATAGGAGAAGCCACCGACGGAGGAAGGAGCAACTACCGCCAACGGAGAAATTGCAAAGTACGGTACCCAAGAGAGTTTTCTGCGCAGATGAAGAGCTATGGAAGCACAAAAGAGTTCCTATCGGAGACAATTGCACGCATGGAACCATACGAACCAAGGGAGGAAAGACATTTTCCAAAGTTAAAGGCATAGGAAGGTTAGTGGTACAAACAGTGTGAAAGGTTGAATGGTAGAAGTGACGCAAATAGCGTAGAAGACATGCAAGGGAGGTTGACATGCGAGTTGTGCACAGAAGCTGCTAGGTGATCCGTGCCATACAAACCCTATCCTTGAAGTTGTGCCATGCAAGTTGAGTCAGGTCGTAAAAGTCAAAAGGTGTCATACGAGTGTGAGCCTGCAAGGTGTTGTACCAATGAAAGTAGGTGAACAACTACCATACAAGTCCAAAGCAGATGGTTGTCATACAAGTGGAGACCGACGGTTTCCATACGAGTCAATTTTTTGTTGTACAAGCGCAAGAAGTGTACAGAAGGTGTTGTACAAGTGTAGGTGTACGACAAAATACAGATAAGCAGAAGTGGAAGTTTGACAAGAGTGATTTGTAGTCTGAAAAGATGCAAAGGAGGCTAAGTATCCATGAAAGGATGAAGCAGGCAAAACAGAAGCAGAGAAGAAATCCACCCAATGCAGGGATTTGGCCCAAACCTCTTATCCATGAAGGAGTTAGAAGTAGTGCGAGGAATCTCGCTAAACGCATCTAGGAAAGAGAGAAGGAACACACTTCTAACGTAGAACGAGATTGAAACAAGCAATATGGTGGACATCCACGAGAATAGCCTCGAGCTAACACTCTTGAAGAGTAAAGAGTTGAGGCTTCTCCTCAAGGGGAAGGAGAGACTACCAATACCATTGAAGGACATTACATAGCAACAACTAATGGGAGAATTTTGCCGCAACAAGTGGAAGGCAAGTGCAATAGATCACCCACTAAGAGCTGCATTCAAGAATGAAGGCGTAAGTTGTATACTACAAATTCCAAATTTTGAGAAGGAATTTTTCAAAATCTATCTGTTGTAGATATTGCAAACATACAATCCACAACAAAACGCTAGCAAAGTAAGGATTGGTGATAAGTGGGTGTAGGTGCATTTTCACCTAGCAATTTTCGAAGGATGTTTGGATTGCCAAGTCATGGATTACAGGTCAAAAAGAAGGTAGTGGTTTTGAACCGATGGAATGAAATAATCCATGAGATCACCAATATTACTCCAAAGGAAGTAGAGAAGTTGGTGAAGCATGGGAGTTGTGGACTAAGGCAACAACAGTTGAAGTCGATAGAATTATAGTGTGTCATGAATTTAATAATGTCCAAATTGTCATGAGAACAATGATCCTCAGAGATGCCCACATGGCTCACACCATATATGCAGGGAATCATGGAAGGTGTTGCATATGACCGGGATCGTATCTGTCACAGCACATTAAGAATTTCTTGATGTGGTACTTTTAAGAACTTTTCGTTGGCGTTTCACATCATTGCCCTATTGATGAATGTTGTGACATAGGAGAAGTTGAATTTTCCTAGATTGAATCCTCCAAGGGAGATAGGGGAGCACGAACCGACGATTTTGAGGTGGCTCAATGTGATGCCACTTACAAAATCAAGTACCCTGGTAAGGACAAAGAAAATATTGAAAAGGAAGGACCTGTCGGATGATGAAGTAAGGATTCAGAAGAAGAGGAACAGCAGCTGATGCAACAAGAAAACAGGCGTAGGAGTGTGAACAACAGGAACCTCAAGAAGTTGTAGAGAGAGAGCAGCAGTCAAAGCGTGGACCAAGGGAGTTGTAGTCCAAAAACATCATACAAGTGGAACTACTAAGGTTGTCGTTCCAGTGGAGTTGAATGTGCCGTTCAAGTCTTGTTTGGCCTCTAATCTGTCATCTTGTCCTCCATCTTGTGGAGCTTAACTGCATTGACTGCAGTCTTGTTTGGCCTCTAATCTGTCATCTTGTCCTCCATCGGAATACTTACTATCGTGTTACAAGGACATAGTCAACATTGTTTTGTGAGGTTTGCCTCCGCCTTATGAGTCTTTTGTTAAGTCTCTACATTTGCTTGTTGAAACTCAAACTCTTAATTTTGAAAAGATATCTTCTTTACTTTTACAAAAAGGAAGGAAGCAATCACAGATGGGAGTATTCACCTCAAGGAGTACAGGGAGTGCATTTATTGCTAAAGCCAAACACAAAGGAGATTAAAATGCCACACCCTCATCATTTGATCACAAGCAAGGTAAAACTTCTAATATAAAGCAATCCCAAGTCATTTGTTTTTACTATAGGAAACTTGGTCATTTCAAACAAGATTGCCGTAAGTTGAAGAATAAACAAAATCAACAAGGTAAGAAACAAGTAAATGTTGCTGAGATAGAAGATCAGGAACAAAAGTTTGCTTTTGTAACTCAGAGTTCATCTGGTCAATCTATTGATTGGTATTTTGACTTTAGAGCATTCAAACATCATAAATATCGGAAAGACTAATATGTTAATTAAATTGGAGATCTAAGTAAGAATGGGTCCATTTCACTTAGTGATGGTAGATCATACTTTATTGAAGGGTGTGGTGATGTTAGTGTGACATTGAACAACAATGTTACATGCACCTTCAAGAATGTTGGGTTTGTTCCTAATATGAACATAAATCTTTTGTCCATTAGAGAAATCACCAGGAATTCTCAACTTGCCATGCATTTTCATAAAAACAGACGTGAGGTGATGCATGTGGGTAAAAACAAGCTCATTGCTCTTGGTACAGGTGAGAAGGAGCTATACAAGTTAATTGATGCCAAGTCTGCCAATTGAAGACAATAATTCTGTCCTTTGGCATGAGAGGTTTGGTCACCTCAATTATAAGTATTTCTCAATTCTCACTAACATGGTTCATGGATTGCCATCCATTCAGACGCAGCAACATTCGTATGCAGGATGTCAACTTGGAATACAAAGTCATCAACCATTTGAGACGGGTAAGTCTTGGCGTGCACAATATGTTTTGCATTTAGTGCATATTGATTTGTGTGGTCCAATGAATAAACCTTCAGTTTGTGGTGCAAAATATATTTTGTTGATGGTTGATGATTATTCGAGGAAGATGTGGGTACACTTCCTCAAGCCTAAATGTTTTTCATACTTCCAAACATTTTAAGGCCCTTGTAGAGAAACAATCTGGAAAGCAAATCAAAGTCTTAAAGTCAAATAATGGAGGTGAGTTTACCTCAAAATAGTTTCAAGGTTTCTGCAGGCATTAGCATATACACAAGCAGTATACAACTCCTTACACTCCACAACAAATTGGGGTAGTAAAAAGGAGGAACAGAACAATCACGGAGATGGCCAAATGCATGGTGCATATCTGAAATGTACCATATTGTTACTGGGCAAAAGTTGTAAATACTGTAGTCTTCATTCTCAATGAGTGTCCATGTAAAAAGCTCTGCATAATGTTACTCTAGAAGAAGCTTGATCTAGAAGAAAACCTTTGGTTAGTCATTTCCAAATTTTTCGTTGTGTTGCTTTTGCAATAATTCCTAAGGAGAAAAGAACTAAGCCAAACGCAAAAAGCAAAAAGTTCAAGATTTTTGGCTATAGTGAACAATCCAAGGCATACAGATTGCTTAATGTCTTTACTAAGAAAATTGTAATTAGTAGAGATATCATTGTACATGAGAAGACTCCTTTCTTCTCAGATGATGGTAAACCTATTGAGATTTTTGTATGTTTTAGAACGACTAATGGCACTACAACAGGTAGTGAAGTTCACTTGGATCCATATAAATCAGAGACTGATGATGAAAATGAAATATTATTAATGTCCGCGGTGGGCCAAAATAAGACCCAAGGGACTATAAGAAGGACAATAATGATTGCCAAGTAGCACGCTAAAAATCCCAACAAAGAAAAGAATTAAGATAAATACAAGATGAAACCCGACAACCAGGCCAAAGAGAAAGGGAAAAGAAAAGGGAGAGCAGAGGGGGGGAGGGTTGCAGTCCAAAAGAGAGGAGTGCACGCCAAGAAGAACGGAGAGAGGAGGGGGAAGAGAGCAGCCCAAGAGGGGCAACCTCCAAGAACCCCCCAGAAACTAATCTCTCCTAACAGTCAAGGCCGAAGTACTGGAGTTGAAGAAGTCCACATGTCTCTGACCAACGCTAGTTTGGAACCCTGACAAACTGTGGGTGCCCTGTCTAGTGACCTTGCTTCCGTCCGAACTAGATGATGTGGGGCATTTCCGTCCGGAGTCACCTAGTCCATCGGAGCTAGTGAAGTAATGTTGTGATGAGCCGATGTTGAGGAGGGTGAGATCCATCTGGAGGAGAACTTTTATGTCGTCGAAACTGAGTTATATCCCTAAAAAAGAGTGCGAGACACCGCTGGTCCAGGTATTTGAAGAAGGTAGAAATAGATCGAGAGTTGTCCCTGAAAATGCAATGGAATCTACCCCGGATCTCATAATAAATGGGACAACAAAAAATAAAGTGATGAAGGGTTTCAACTTCACCCAAGGGGCAAAACAAGCAAATCCGCTCCTCCATCAAAAGATGGTGATCTAACTCAATCCAAAGTTGGTGAGAACACACCTTGAGTTGCCCAATAGTGATTCGAAGACTATGCATTTTGTGCTACCGAAGGCATTGTGGAGGAACTATTATGCCCTCATGTATCTGTAAGTTCTCATGGTAGAAAGATAGCTTAGGAGAAAGAGGGGCAACAAGAGAGATCCAAGTGCATCCTCTCCTTACCAATCCGAGAGGGGGGGAGAACACCCAAAGAATAAGGGTGGAGCTTGTCTATCTGTATCTGAATGCTGGCCAGGAGGGCAGAAACTTGAAAATACCAACTCCCTGAGAACTCGGAGAGAGTTCCATAGAGGAGCAAAGGGAGAGGTAAGGGTACCGCCTGCAACCCTTAGGAGTATCTCCGAAAGTACAGATCCTGTGAAGATAACCGATAATCAGGACGATAATCTCAAGATGGAGAGGAGAGGCCCCAAACTCTGCCAGAATAATAGAGTGGGGGACTGTGCCCTTGCAACGAATGAATCGTCGAAGAGTGTCTAGACTCGTTCAACCCGTGACCACTCAGTCGGGCCAAGACTAGGACCCCAAACCACTAACCCATAAGTAATAGTTGGCTTGACCAAGGCATCAAAAATCCTCATCTTCACAGGTATATCCTGAAAATGTGCTTTGAAGCAATTCCTCTCTAGCAAAGACAGAGTTGCATATCCCTTACACACCTGGGCCTGGGTGGCGGGTTTCATACCAAAAGTGGGACTGGTAAAAAGAACCCCCAAGTACACATAAGAGGTGGTGATCTCGACCTCTCGACCTTGGAAAGAAAAGTGGAGATGAGAAAGAGCCTCTTTGGTAGTATTGAATACCATAACCTTGGTCTTAGAAAGATTCACCGTCAACTATCTCAAGTCACAAAAAGCGACAAGCTTGTCCAGATGGCATTGAAGCCCCTCAAGGGAAGAGGCCAAAAGAACAACATCATCAGCAAAGAGAAGAATAGAAATCAGCACATAGTGAAGAAGGCAACCATCCTTTGCTCGTCAATGAAGATCCCAAAAAGTATCAGGGAAAGGGAGCACCCCTGTTTCACTCCTATGGTGCTAAGAATACTATCTGAAAGCCCTTGAGGGGAGCGAAACCGACCTTTCACAGTCTCATATAACCGTGTAACCGCTGTCAAAAGTTGCCCCAAGATGCCAACTGACCAAAGTCTCTCAAGAAGTAAATGCCGAGGCACCGTGTCAAAGGCTTTCTTGAAGTCAACAAAGCAACAATAAACCTTCGAGGACCTAGAACACGCCTCCTCAATAATAGCTCTAAGGACTAGAATGTGATTTGTGGTTTGGTGATCTTGCCGAAAACCAGCTTGGCCAAGAGCCCTGAAACCCTCCTCCTCCAACCTTTGGGAGAGAAGCACATCCAATGTTGTGGCATAAAGCTTGGCAAAGATATGCCCAATCATGATAGTCTTGTAATTATTGGGTTCATGGGGATCACCTGCATTATGAATGGGGTGAATGATATGCTAAGTCCAAGAATTAGAAAACCTAGAACAGATAGAGAGATTAAAGAGATCAGTGAGGGGCCCAACAAGAGGGTCAATACCATGCTTCAGAAATTCCGCCTGTAACCCATCCAAATCTGCTGCTTTGCTCGTACAAAGTTTCCTGATAGCCTGCCTGACAAGACCAGTAGAAAAGAGGTGGCACGAAGAGGGGGGGAGGGAACAGTAATAGGAGGCTGATTAGGGATGGTATAGAGGGAAGAGGCATGAATGGTCCAAGAGGAAAGATCGATCCCATGAGTAATCCGATCACGGGGGAGGATAAGGTGCCAGAAGGATTTAGGAGACTGCTGAAGGGAGTGGATAAGATCAAGTCGATGTTGAGAGAGGAAGAGACACTTCTTTCAAAGAAGCATCCTATAGTCGTTGTGGGAAATAGCATAGAGCTGGAAAGGATTCCGAATGGCATATTTCAACCTTCGATGGGCAGACTTACATTCCTCATCATACCAGATGTTAATGGGGCTATGACCAGGGGGGCAAGGATGGGGGGAAGGACAAATAGAGTGGGGGTACGAGTCCAAAGCAACCTTCCAAATAGGAAAAGAAAGATGAGAAGGCTTAGCCACATTTGTGTGTAAAATATCTACTTTGGGATGACCTTGGAGAACAAAGCTTGACAAAGGTACACCCAAGTGAAGTTCGCCAACAACAAGACCCACATCAACGACTAAAATGGTATACACAAACAATGAAAGTTGTACAAAGGATGAGAAAGCGGTAGTTGGACGATCTAGGCGACCTAGAAAAGAGCCTAGACAAATGAATGAGTAGGCAAATTTTGCTTTAGTTTCACAGTTTTTTGAACCCAATAGATATGAAGAGGCCGAAGGTAACCAGATTGGGAAGCTGCAATGGAGGCAGAATTTGAACCATTGACAAAGAATAAAACATGGGAACTATGTGAATCACCCCATGAAAAGAAACCCATTGGTTGTAAATGAGTTTACAAGGTAAAATGTAAATTAGATGGTTCAATTGACAAATCGAAAGCTCGTCTTGTTGCTAAAGGGTATGCACGACAAGAAGGTAGAGAATATGGAGAGACATTTGCTGCAACTGCAAAGATGGTAATTTTTCGATTAGTTCTCTCCATAGCAACATAATTTGGCTGCCAGGTATATCACATGGATGTTAAGAGTACCTTCCTGAATGGAGAGTTGGAAGAGGAGGTTTCTATGGTGCAGCCACAAGGGTTTCAAGTACCAAGAAAAGAACATTTAGTTTGCAGATTGATTAAGTCCCTATACAGACTTAAGCAGGCTCCTCGAGCTTGGTATTCCAAAATTGATCAACATCTTGGAGATTCAAGATTCAGTCGGAACTTTTCTGATCCTAATCTCTATATCAAAACTACAAGTAATTACATTGTCATTCTCATTGTGTATGTTGATGACCTTATTATTACTGGTAGTGGAGCACACCTAATTCAACAAGTAAAATCTGTATTATGTTCAGCTTTTGATATGAAAGATTTAGGGTTCATTTATTACTACCTATGTGTAGAATTTTGGCAGCTTGATCATACTTTATATCACAAAGCAAGTATGTCAAAACACTTTTGGAAAGATTTCGAATAACAAATTGTAATCTGTTATCTACGCCTATGGAAGTTGGCTGAAATTGTCGGCCTACTCTGATTCATCTCCTGTCAATGAGTCAGTATATCGTTAGTTGGTGGGAAGCTTGATTTTATCTTACAACCACTCAACCGGATTTATGTTTTGCAGTGAATTATTTGTCTCGTTTCATGTCAAATCCCCCAAGAAAGCATTGGCAAGCTGCAAAACGTATTCTCAGATATATCAAAGGTACCCTTGACTTTGGTATACTGTACCAACAATCTAATGATTTTCAGTTGGTTGGATACACTGATGCAGACTGGGTAGGACCAATTGATGATCAGACATCTACTATTGGCTATATGTTTACTCTTGAATCAAGGGCTATTTCTTGGCAAATAAAATTTCAGCATATAGTTGCTTTGTCATCAACTGAAGCAAAATATAAGGCAGCATGCAATGCAGATTGTGAAGCTGTTTGGTTGCAATACATATTGTATGATCTTCAGATAGATCAAATAACATCAACATCACTTCATTGTCATAATCAAAGTGTGCTCAAGTTGGTAACAAATCCAGTATATCATGCCAGAACAAAACATATTGAAGTTCATCATTGCTATATCCCACAGCTGGTGGAGCATGAAGAAATTTGCCTAAATTATTATCCAACTGGCAACTTCTGAACAAATTGTTGATGTAATGACTAAACTTTGGTACAGAAAAATTAGTAAAATTTTGGGATAAGTTTGGTATTAGATATGCTTCAGATTGTATCTGGGTTAATCATTAAGGGGGGGTGTTCGAATAAATAGCTATGATAGGATTTATATTATTGTATTATTTGTTACAACAGCTTTTTAGGGATAACTTGTTAAGATTTATAGGGAAAAGTTGTGATTTGTAGGGATAACTTAATTGAATTTTAGGATCTGGTTTTATCGGCACCAAATGATTACCAGATTGCAAGTCACTATAAATTGGAGCTCAGAAATGCAAATAGAGTATCTTGTGTTACATTCTTTTACTAGTAACCCATTACATGACATGATTATTATCTAACAACAACTCTGCGTACAATTTCAGCATGCATGCATAATGACAAACACTTGCCATGCAACACAACATGGCTACTTTCTACAAACACTCTGTGCGCAAACTAGATTCTTCACAAAATTACAAGGAAAACTATACAATTAAAATTGCATTTGTGTACTTATGTCTGTATGTATTCTCCTATGCATGAGGTGGCGCTTGGATGGCGCCACATTAGAACTGGCTACTACATGTGCCACTCAAGAAGAACTTGGAAGGTAATTAGTCAAAGATGAGGGTTTTTGACCATATAATGTCTCAAAGGAAGACATCTTAGTTGAAAGATAGTACAAAGTGTTGTACCACCATTTAGCCAAAGGAAGCCACTTAAACCATTGATATTACTTATCTTGTGCAAAGCACCTCAAATAAGTACCCAAACATTTATCCACAATCTTTGTTTGCCTATTTATTTGAAAATGCCATTCCAAACTCATGTTGTGTTTGTTCCATTCAGAGTGAAAAGCTCCTTCCAAAAGTTTCCCATGAATATGGAAAATCTATCACAAACAATGGTCTTAGGCATGCGACATAGTTTGAAAACCTGATCCAGAAATACTTTAGGCACCTTGCTTGTTGGAAACGGATGTTGCAATGCATAGAAATGTGCATACTTGCAAAGGTGATCCACCACCACAAAGATCATTGTTTTCTCTTCTAATCTAGGAAAGCCTTCAATGAAATCCAAGGAAAGGTGTTCCCATTGCTTTTCTGGAATTGGTAATGGTTGCAACAATCTTGGGATTTTAACAGTTTTCCCTTTATTCCTTTGGCACCCTTCATATTCTACCACAAACTATCTGACATTTGTTTACATTCCCTTCCAGGAGAATGATTACTTTACCCTTTGAATGTTTTGAGAAACCCTGAATGACCTGCCAAAGAAGATGCATGCACTTTCTAGAGGATCTTGTCATTTACCTTAGTTGATTTGATCAAGAAAATCTAATTCTTCTTCTTCAAATATCTCCTGACCATAAGAAAGTTTGGTCCAATGACTCTCCAGCTTTAAGACATTGAATAATATAAGAAGTCTTAGCATTATTCCATTCCTCCTGAACCTGCTCAATCCATACCGGCGCAGGGCAAAGCATGGCATGAATAATGGATAAATTTTTCACATTTCTAAGAAAGAGCATCTTCTACCAAATTTTCATTTTCCTTTTTATATTCAATCTCAAAATCACAACCTAACAACTTTGTCAACCACTTACTTTGTTCCAGACAAGACAATTGTTGCTCCAAAATATTTGTGGCTGCTATGATCAGTTTTAATTGTAAAATATCTACCCAGCAGAAAATCTTTACATTTCTCAGTTGCATGTAACAGCGCCATCATTTGCTTCACACAAGTTGACTTGCCCAAATTCTTCTCAAAAGAGTTGCTTGCTCTCAAATGCCAATGGGTAACTGTCTTGCATCAACATTGTGCCAATACCTATTCTTGATGCATTGTATGCTATGACAAGCGGTTAGCTGAAGTCTTGAGCAACCAAAATTGGAGTTGAGCACATAGCTTCTTTTAAAGCATTGAAAGATTTCACAGACTTGTTTGTCCAAGTAAATGCACCTTTCTTTGAAAACACTATCAAATATGCTTCATTTTTTCCACAATGCTTCAGCCACTTCCTATAGCATCACAAGACCTGAAAAACTCTGGAAAATCTTAAGATTTTTTGGAAGCAGATAATCTTGTATTTTCTCAGGATTCACCTTCACACCTTTGCGAGATACAATGTGACCTATATCCTCCACTTCAAAAACTTCAAACGAGCATTTGGACTTCTTCATAAACAACTGCTCCTTTGCGAGTTTCATAAGCATGTGTTCCACATGTTGTAAATGCCTTTCCAAGTACTTGTAAATTAAAACGTCATCGAAAATGACCAAGACAACGCCAAGAGACTCAAGGACGAGGAGGCCTTAAAACTGCAAATTGCTGAATTAGGAGTACCTAATCCTCAACCACAACAACCTCAAAAGCTAAGTTTGACCCTAACAGAGCAGAGAAGGAAATCACGAGGACATCAACCAATTTAAACGAGAGGACAGATGTAGGCACCAATTCTAAGAAGCAAAAGTGAAGTGTTTATGAAAACATCCAAGGAACAAGCACTAATTTGGATTTAGTGAAATGTAATGAATTGAACTGAAATGTCAAGAATTGAACTGAAATGCAATGTAATGTCAAATGAAATGCAGCCGTCATTTGTCAAACCTTAATATTTGATTAATTATAAGGTTGGCTAAAGTTTTAAGTAGGAAGGGAGACAGTTATGTAATGTGTCTTGGAAACCGTTGTTTCCAAAAGCTAGGAATACACTTTAAATAGGACCCCCCTTCTTCATTTTGTAGACAAAATATAGCATGATGATAGTATATGGATGTAAGCTTGGCTGATAGGAAGAGCAAGACGTCTAGTTGTGTGTAGTTACATAGATATCTGAAATCTCTGCATTGTATGCCATGAAGGCTAGTCTGCTAATGAAAGATACATCTTTTCCTCTCAATATGTGTATAGTGATGTGAGGATGTTTGTATGTTTAGATTGTTAGATCCTAGTGCAAAGAGAGTTGGTTGCAAGTTGGAGATTTAGACAATCGTAGCAGAGAGGACATCAAGGGTTGCAATCGTCATAAGAGTCACAGACACAATCAAACAAAGGTCAATATCGAAGGAAGCCAACGAGGAGTGGAGACGCAGTCATCTAAACAATCACTGTCTAGGATTGTCATCTTTGTCATGTCATCATTTTGTCATAAGATGTTGTCATGAGGAGTGTTGTCTAAGACTGCAAACTACAGTTTAGAGTGTGTCGTCAAGCCAGTGTGTCGACTAGTGAAAGTGTTGTCTATCCAAGGTTGTCGTATGACTTAGACCTGTCATCTAGAGTTTACACTTTGTCGTCTTTGGATGTTGTCGTCTAGGACCGATCCTCTTCCCATTGACTGCATTCCATTGGTTTAAACCTGTCATTCCCTCATCCTTGGGAATCCTCACCGCTATGCTACAGTCACCCAAACAATTGGGATAGTGTCGTCAGTATTTTCAAAAAGTCTTCTTTCAAAAAGAATAGGCAGAGGTATTTGCACATCTTCACTTCCCTCATCACAAGGGGCCTTCACAAAAGACTCACCTTCTACACTTTCGTTTGTCAAAGAGGCTCCCATGGTTGTGTTGTACTTTATTGCACGTGCACACACAAGTTGTCTTCACCACATTCACATTCGTCGCTTGATTGCATCATATGTTGTACAGTTAGCTCGGGCCTCTTCATAGGCTTTCTTCTCATTTCTCATCATCTACTTTCGTGGCTGCGTATGCTTTGTGAACTGTCACTCATTCAATTATCACTTTTTGCAACCATATTCTCCCAATCAAAGCTCATTATGTCAACAATGCCAAATTTAGCATGACAATTTTGTATTCCACACAATGAATGAAAGCGCCATACAATTGCATGAAATAGAATAAATCACAATAACTTATGCACCATGTAATGCTAACATCAATCACAGGATCAACCCATCAAGTATGCATAGCAACTTATACAATGCTCAAACGACATGCACATTATATTAGCGACACATAACAATGTACATTGTATCTTGAACTACTCTCTAGGAAAGCAAGGGATGCAAATATATAAGAAGACCATTAGCGAAGACGGTAACTATCTAACCACCAACTACACACAAATATGTGTACATGAAAAATGAAAATTGATCCCTTACTTTATTCCAAAAGGTGTCACATACCCACATGCTAACCTATACATGACGATAACTCACATCCAAACTATGTACAAAGACAAAAAGCTCCTAGATGTTTGTGACATGTATTAGAAAACTCAACTCACTATTGTGGTGTGTGAGCCAGTGTCACATGGGATATGCCACCACACACCTTATCTTACTTAGAACTTGCTCTTTCAACCAATGTTTTCTATTGATTACTCCCTGTAGGTATGATCTGGAAATGGAACATGCCTAGTTTACTTTGCAGATCTACCTCTCCAAAATCAACTTCTTCTTTATATTGTTTCTAGTACATTTCGTTTGTGAATGGATCAAGCTACATGATGGTGATTATAGCTGCATCTTTTCCATTAGAAACATCATCGTACTCATAAGAGTGTCTCAAGTTTATGAGAATGTCTATGGCTACAACCATTCTTAGAAAATGTTTCTACAAACCTCATTTATTTTGCCTTCTAATTGCAAATATACTCTCCAAAATCAAATTCTTTATTACTTTCTTCCTAGTGCATCTCATTTGTGAATAGCTCAAGCTACATAATGGTGACTATAGCTATGCCTTTTCTTTTAGAGACATCATCATACTCATAAGAGTGTCTCAAGTTAATGAGAATGTCTATGGCTGCAATGAATCTTGGAAGATGTTTCCATTCCTTTTTCAACGACAGTGGTATTTTCCCTCCTTGTGTCCCTCTTTAGAGTACTTAGAACCTTCCTTGATGTCATCTCTCATACAACACATGGTCCTATAATGCTTAATCCTTCCATAATGCTAGTATGAATGAAGATCCCAAGAGTAGCAGAGTGAAATGCATGACCTCTTCTTCCACAAGGAGAACAAATAATGAAGCTAACATCCGACCTCTTTACAATGAGGAGTCTTCCACTATTTATAGTTTTTGCTAAGCTAAAATGAAGCTAACCACTATTTACAATAATGAGCAAAATTGATCGTGCACAATCATTGATGGGTTGGCACCAATCGACATCTTCAGCACATTCAGCACGTCCTCTATTAGGCGGTTATGATTTGTAGGATCATCAGTTATGCTTTCATGAGGTGGTTGTTGCTTTCCTGCTCTAACAAATGCCACGTTGGCCTAACTACTTTAGTTTGGGGGTGTCATGTGCCTTCTTAGAGCATTTTAATTTTGTAAGCATGTCGGACCTTTTAGATACTGACATAATTGTTCATGCTAAGAACCTCCAGTCCAAGATACTATTTACCTTTGTCTTGCCTTCTGGGTTGCTTTTCTTGCTAAGTGCAAGCCTTTTCACCAGGCCAAAAAATTTTGAAGGTCGGGATGACGTCACTGCACAAAAATTCCAACTCACCTACTTTCGAAATGAATATTGTTTGGTCCAGAAGCTTTTGCACTGTGTCTGAGATTTTGGAGCACGCCTGGCTGACATCACTGTGGAAAAGCTTCGGCTGTTGAGACTTTGCAAGTCCAATCGTAAAGAAAACCAAGCTAATTTGGACAAAAGCCTCTTGCTTCAACAAATGAGCAATTTTTAAGCAATTTCAAGCCCGGAATTGCTTTCTTAGGCTCCTAAAGAAAGAATTTGAAAGAATGATGAGTCCGAAGAAGCTTTTGAAGCTTGAACAATTAAAGAATTTGCAGGTCCAAATGTTGACAAATAATTTGGCTACAGTAACTTAGTCTCCTGAAGAAAGACTAAGTTTGGCTTATTTCTCTTAATCATCCTTCTAATTTCATTGTGTTTGAGGGGACTACCTCTTATCCCCCTTACGTTCAATGAAAGGAGTCTCATGAGGATTGGTGAGTTAAGAGTTTGGTGATAGGAGTCACCTTACCCTTAGAGATTACAGTTTCCCCTTATTTTGCTAGGTGGTGTTGATTGGTCTTACATCCCATTTTCTGATCGGTGTCCATCTTCATATTTTTGAGTTTTTCCTGCTATATACCAAACAAATCTTGGACAGGTCTCCTTCATGATCCTTTGTGTATACCACCAAGGCCTTTTTAAGGAGGGTCAAAGTATCTCCTCCTACTTCAAGCTGAGAAATCCAATGTGTTTCACTACTCTAACTCTCTTCTTTTCCAGCTCCTCCTCACTTGTTTTTCCTTTACTGACCTTTGTGGTTCAGGTTTGTGTCCATTTGCATGTAGTTATTTCTGGTGAGCCTTTTCCCTTGATTTAGACCGGGCAGTTGCATGAAGAATTGGCTCCACCATCAGTTCTGTCTTCATTTATCTCTTGCGATTGAGTCCATCAGTCAAATGAGCAAATTTGTTGTTTGGTGTCGCACTACTTTTAGCATCTACTTTTTTCTTTGAACGCGCTTTCTTTTTATGTTCTTGAAAATATTCGACCTTTTCCTTTATCTGCATTTGCTCTGAGCGCTTCTATAGACAATCTCTCGCCATGTGCCCATCCTCATGTCATATTCGACATCTGAATGGGATATTTTCATAATCAACTTCTTGCTCCCAAGCTTCATCTTTTGTTTGTAATGTGATTTTTTTTGGAAGAGATTTGTTGAGGTACATGACATATTCTGGCATATATCATTTGGTCAAAACTGTAAATACTATCAGCCACCATCATAAAAGTTCCCATCCCAGAGTGTTGCCAATAGCTGCAAAAGAGATGGGATTCTAGTATTTAGCTGGTAACCCAAATAACCTAACCCATATAGGGCCCACATAAGGCAATTCCTCCACTTGGAACTTCATATGCCAAGGTTTCATGAACAAGCCCGCTCTTCCAAAAAACCACGACCCTCCTTGGAAAACACATTCTCGATCCTCTTCACACTCAAAGAGTACTAGGAAATAACCATTGGGATGAGCGTGATCTGAAATTCTCCCTTAGATCACCGCTTCCTAGATGCCCAGTCCCTAATAGTTGATAGTTGGGGTCTTGTTGCCACATTTTGTTACGTGGTAAAATTTTGAAAAATGCTGCACTTTTTTTTGTTCAAACCCTCTCCTCCTCTCCGAGCAATCAGTCCAATCAGTCCCCGGCGTCGCACTCAGAAGCAGGTCTCAGGTGAGAAAGCACGACGCACTCCGGCGAGGTCCAAGGGGAGAAAACTTGATAAAAAATGGCTAAGGCATGAAGCCCAAGTTCACTCCACTTTGGAGCGACTCCCGGGATCGCTCCCATCTCGCAGCGAAACATCGGCCAAAAAGTCAACGTCGGCCAAAAAGTCAATGTTGGCCACGAATCCCGATGTCGGCCAAAATTCCAATGTCGGTCGCATGTCGGCCAAAACAGCTGCGAACTTCATCCGAGGGGCACAACTTGATAAAAATTGGCTAAGTCAAGGTTTTTCTCAGAATTCGCTCTCAAGGGCAGCGACTCCCGGGAGTCGCTCCGACTTCCTGTGACTAGCGAGCAAGGTTTGAATTCTTCCCAAGGTTCGCTCCCAGAAGCTGCAGTCCTTGTGGTCGCTCCCCTTCTGCTGCGACTCCCCGGCATCGCAACCCTTTTTGGCAAGCAGCAGCAAAACGCAGAAAATTGACTAAGGCATTGAGCCCAAAGTTCGCTCCACTATGAGCGACTCCCGAGAGTCGCAGCTACTTCCTGGCGACCACCGGCATCACCCTGCTTTCCCGCGAGTCGCCGGCAAGTTTGAAAGTTTGAAAACAGCAAGGCAGGGCAGCTCCTCCCAGGATTCGCTCCATTCTGGAGCGACTCCCGGGATTCGCAGCAGTTTTGTGCGATTCTTGAGATCGCTCCTCCGATGAGCGACTGCCCGGCGGCCCCTCCACGCATTTAAAGATGGTCAAGTTTGGAAGTTGCCTGAAGTTCGCTCCTCTGCCCTGCGACTCCCAGCGTCGCTCCCATTCTGCAGCGAACTTCAGTCTCGGGATAAAAGTGAGCGGTCTTCGGAATTTATGTTAGCTCGACAGAATTTCAAGCAAACTTCGGGAAGTGGAGTAGGTGAGCATCTAAGGCGCATTAATGGCACATGAATTCAAGTCTCAGCCCATCCCTGTCAGGTCCCGGAAAAACTCCAAAGGGCAAGTTGCACCTGCCGCATTAATGAGACATGCTCTCCCAACTGCAAAAATAGTCCGGAGCCGCTCTAAACACGGGTGAACCGTATTCCAGGTACACTGTCATCTGACAGGGGTCAAATCTAAGCTACCCTTAGGGTTTGAGCATTAATGTAATGGGGGAAAATTCCTTCTATAAAAGCCGTTGAGCACAATGTAAAACGGGGGGAACTTTTGCTGGAAAACTGCTATGCTTTGATTTTTGAAATCAATATTAAGAACTTTGGACTGCATTCCTCTCTTGTATGCTGCCTTCTGCGATTATTTCTGCTATTCTGTTTCTTTAATTGCATACAGTAATTCTGCATCCTGGATTTAAGTGTGTGATTGAGGACAGACCTCTGGAATTCTCCTGGAGGATACATAGGGGAGGAAACATAGTGTTAGTTTCTTTGTATGCTGCCTTTGGTCGGTATTTCTGCTAAATTCATTTATTTTTCTGATTGCTGTAATTCTGCTATCTGGATTTAGGCATCGGAGGATAAGTGAATCCTGGAATTCTTCCAAAGGATACATAGGGAAACGAGTACTGTGTTCATTTATGATTTAATTCTAGTATTGATTGTTGCTACTTCAAAGTATGAGTTAGTGATCGTGCTGCCGGTTCTTCCCCTTTAAATCAGTTGCATTTACATCTCTTTCTGCAATCTTAGCTTTTTCAATCTCTTTCCTGTTCCCTTAGCTTTTTCCCAATCTCTTTCTTGTTCCCTTATCTTAAACCCCATAGTAGCGTAGTATAGGAGCCGACCTTCTCCAGAGATCGGCACGGGGGGCATCTCTTCCCCCCGGCCTTTCAATGTTGGTCCGAGTCTAGGGCGCATTGATATACCAAGTCCTTCCCGGGTGGTGTCCGTGGCCAACAGGTCTAAATCCCATGAATTTGCTTATATGACCTTCCCTTTCCATATCCTCTATGCCTGTTTGAAGTTCTGCCTTTTTCAGTTGAACTATCAGGGAGCCATCCGCCACTTTCATGCATCCATTGGCATTCTTCCTGGGGTCTATACGTGGCATTCTCAGAGGCCTGCAGGGAAACTTGGTCGTGTCATCACCCAAAGTTCCCTCCACCTTCCGATTGAACTGCATCCCAAAAGGAAGGTTTAAGGGGGGAAGGGATACTCCCCACCTCCATCACTATGACAGAGCTGCAGAGATATCCTTGTTTTAATTCCTTTTGTTCATTCTGAAACTTTTTTTTTTTTGCATCGTTATTGATAGTATCCGTCAAACTAGTTATATTTTTATAAGGGTCCGAATGACTTAAGAATGCAAGCTCTATTTCTTCCCACATGTATGTAAAATTATGAGCACAAACAAAATTCATATGCCAAGATAAAGCTTCCTTTCATAAAGATTCACTAAGCTTGCATTGCCGTACAAAATTAACAGAATTTAAAAATTTAAAATTTTCCCACCATTCTCTAGCATCAATATCATCCCCTCCAATGAATATTGGCAACTCCATGAGCCGTATTAAGAGAGATGGTTTCTTTTTCTTTTTCACGAATTTCCGCACAGCCAAAGAACAGTGTTGATAGCCCAACTTCAAACAACCATAACTTCTTCAATACTACTCAAAATTTAATATATGACCAGTCATTTTTGTAATACTTGAAATGATCTACATGATGGTGTAAGAATATTCTAAATATGACAGCTTAGGAAAAAGATATAGCTCTTCAAAAATATAACAAATTTTTATTTTTTTCCCCCTTGAAACTCCACAAATCTTGAAATAATCTCTTAGACCCTACAAAAATTCTCCACTTTTCCAAAACACGATGGTGTAAGAATATTCTGATTATGACAGCTCAGGAAAAAGATATAGCCCTTAAAAATAAAGTTGAATTTTTGTTTTTTTTCCCCTCAAAACTCCACAAATCCTGAAATAATCTCTGTAGACATTGCAAAAATTCTCCACTTTTCCAAAATTGATGCTCTAATACCAGATGTTAAGAATATTTGCTTCTCATAAATATAAAAGCATCCACCAATATAATAATTAAACCAAGCCACAAAATAATCTGCACACATAAGACAAAATATGATAATACCCTTCAAGTAGGGCAACACCAGTGTTATTCCTTAAGGAAGGAACCACTCCACAATATCTCCTAAAATGAGAGTTGCTCCACAAACAAAGACTGTTACAATACTTGAGTAGATTGTATTTGATTTGATGTCTTACCATCACCAAGTCCCTTCTTTATATAATCATCTTCTTGTGCTATTTTGGGAAAGGCATAACCCTATCCTTATCCCACTCATTATTATAATATAATTTCCTATAAATAGAGCTTGGTTATTTTTAGCCCATGCTATTTACATAATACAATTGGGTTATTTATGGCTCATGCCAACTATACATTATAGTTGGGTTATTTATGCCAACTATACAATACAATATTTAGGATTCTACACACTGCAACAACTAGTTCCCACTAGACAACGGCAAAGCATCTGTCTGGATTTCTTCCGTGGACTACTTTCTATCTCGACTCTCTTCACTGTTTTTTTTAATTGGTTAAATGAGATTGATATAGACCTCACCCATATTACATCATGATCACAGAATGGTATTACAATTGACAATTATACATATATCTTTAGGTAAGATTAAAAATTGAATTTCCTCCTTAAATGAAAAAAAATTAACCAATTAAACTAATACCATTTGATTTACTCACTCTGTAAAATATTGAACTTTTAAAAACAAAACCAACCCACAGAAAAGTTGTCAACAAACAGAAAACCTACAACTAACTGACAGAAAACTATGTTAATTAACAGCTAAAATAAAAAATAAAAATCTCAAAAATTATCGCTAATCCCGGCATATTGAATAGGACTATAATTTGTCATAAGTGTTCTGCTGAGCAAAGTCCGAGACAAATACTTGGAAGCATGCAAGGAACTATATCAACATCAACCCCACATATCATATAATATTATAAACAGAGTTGTTCTTTTTCACATATAAAAGTGAATGTATGCTGGTGGCGTTAAGGCTCAAACTTTACCCCTCAGAGACCATATAATATTATAAACAGAGTTGCTCTTTTTCACATATATATGTGAATGTATGCTGGTGGCGTTAAGGCTCAAACTTCACCCCTCAGAGACCCCAGGTAACTGAGATGCGGAGGAGAATGGCGGTAGTTGTTTTTAAATATTTCCAAAGGTTTGTAATTTTTATTTAGCAGGAAGATCATACCCTGTAGCAGACATAGAAATACATCTGCCCTTTTCTCTGCGGACGCACAGGTACATTTTTTAAGAATCTCCATCTCTTTAAAGTGAATGCATATGGCGGAATTATTGACTTATTAAATGGTGTTTAAAAATTTGTCGATTAGAGAAAAATATATGGCGAAAAATAAGGTTTTCACATTAGAAATTTACCTCAACGTGTAGATGTATAACGTTATCATCTTCCGCCGTAAGTGACTGTGTCTCCGACTCTACGGCGAAAGGGGTTGTAACAACGCTACCGCTGCGGGATTTGAACCTCTGCTCTCCGCTTCCGCCTTTTTTAACAAGTGGAAATTGTCGACAGGCAGCTATTGACTGGCAGAAGGAATGATTGGCCTTAAGGACTGAACTCTTGATGCCCTTATATTTATTTGCGGGCAATTGACGGTTGGCCCTCTGGCATTGTAGGCTATTTGAATGTAAATGCAGAGAGAAGCCAGCACGTTGCTCTGTTATCAAAGGCATTTCGAAGCAATCTGTTCCTATTTTTTTTCCAGCTGGATAATAAGGAGTTCTTGGGTAGGGTCTTCGACAAATTACAACTTTCTTTTTTTAAAACCTGTTATAGTTAGAAACCTCCATAGCCCCCAATAAGTGTTTGTGTGGCTACCAAAAAGATATCTAAGTTCAAACCTTTGGGGCAGCGTGTTTGCAAAGGTAGTAGTTTAATCTGAATCTTTTAAGTGTGCGCCAGACCGACGATGACTATAAGAATCCTGAGCGACACCTTGCCGGATCAACAATAACATAGTGGAATAGGTTTGGTGGAAGCAGCCCCTATGGTTTGAACCTTGAAAGTTACTAAAAAATAGTGTGGTTGTGACCAGCTCTTCTATGTAACCAAAAAAAAGAAAAAGAACCTGGATCATTTTACATAAAATGTTTGAATTCTTGATTTTATTTTATTTTTTTTATCTTTTCAATTTTCTATATGAATATAAATATTCAAAAATTCGGCATCCTTCTTGAGATTTTCGGGTTTTACAGTACCAAAACTTCACCTTTGTTATCTATGCATTGCATCTTAGTAGAGTAATATTTCCAATACATTTTTACCAAAATCTGGATTGTAGTTTTCTTCCTGAAATACAAGTGCAATCATAAAAATTATAATAAATAGTTTATATAAAAACATATTATTATTACAAAATAAGGCAGATATTATCAATGGAAAACATTAAAGTAAATCTTAATCATTAATTGTTTCAAGCAATCAACATTTTCTTGTCAACTTCAACTAAACTTACTACATTTTCTTGTCAACTTCAACTAAACTTACAACATCCTCTTATTATGGAAAGAGAATTTAACTTCACGATCCTCAATCAAAACCTCTCTATTGATTAGCTTATCTACACATTTGTTTCCTTCACTTAATGTCTTAATGTATGTGTGAACTTGGTTATTTTAACTCTTTAGCAAGATCTTGAATTTCCACAATTATCTCTTGTATGTTCCACAAAGCCTAATTATCTCTTGTATGTTCCACAAAGCCTTTGCTTTCCTCAAAATTGCATTTATTACTATGAGAGAATCACTTTCCCTCCATACTTTGTTCCATTTCATTTGTTTGCATATTTTTAACCCTTTTAAATTCACTTCATTATTTGTCTTAAATCCACTATTGAAAGCGTAATGAGACAAAATTTATCTTCTATTATTTCTAATTATTCCTCTTCCTTCTGCTCCTCTTGGATTTTTTTTAGATGTTTCATCAAAATTCAATTTAACCCACTTCACATTTGGTGGTTTCCACTTTATATTCTTTGCTTTCTTTTTGCTTCTCTTGTACCCAACATCACAATTCTTTTTAATAACTTGACTCCATCTACAATTCTCTCTGCTTTCAAATAAGGGATTGGGTGATTTGATAGGGTTGGTTTAAAATCCTCTATGGCTAAACATATCTTCCTTTTCATTACCTCTAAACCGTTTTCCTTTCCTTTAAATATTCTTGTATTATTTTCTAGCCATATAGTCCAAAGTATTGTATCTTTTGAAATATCTCAAATTGTCTATAAAGTGTCACTTTTAAAAGTGTTCTACCATTGCTCTAGTCATTCCTCAATTCTTCCATTCATCACCATGCATTTACCAAACATATTAATAATCCATTGCCATTGCTTCCAGATTATTGAGCAATGTCCCAAGAAATGGTCTATACTCCCCTCCTCCATTTTACAAAGAACACATTTTGAGGGGCCATGAAAACCCCTTTTCATAAGGTTATCCTAGGATAAAATTCATCTATGATCTACTAGTCAAACAAACATTTTGAGTCTAGGAATGCTCGGGTTGTCCCAAATATCTCTCCATATTTTTGCGATATACCTATTTTGATGGTGCTTTGTATTATATCCACTTCTTGTTGTGTATTCTCCTGAGCTATTCAACTTCCAAATAAAATTGTCCTTGGCTTCCCTCGAAATAATCATTGTTGTTATCTTTCTACTCAACTGCCTCCTAACATCAATGTCTTGTATACTTGTAAAAAATTATTCTTTCCATTCGCATCTTCCTTCATGATATTTGTACAAAATATTTGAAACTCTATCACCATATTTGTCTTGAAGCAGTTCATCCAAGGTTTCAAAATTGGATCTAAATTGAGTGGTTTTTTATCACACCAAGTATCCATCCAAATAGAAATTTTTTCTCCAGTTTCCACCACTCATCTTAAACCTTTAATCATAAGATCAATAGATTTTTTAAACCATTCCAAAAAGTAGAACCATTTGGTAGAGAGAATGCAGTAAATATTAAACTTGGGTCATTGGGATCAACATACTTACTTAGAAGAATTCTTACCCATTATCTTTGACTCTATTTTTACAGTCTCCATACTACTTTTCCCCTAAGAGCTAAGTTTGCATCAACAAGAAATCTTGAACCAAGATCTCCCTTAGTTTTATCATCACACACCTTGTAGTAAATATTAAACTTGGATCATTGGGATCAACATACTTAGAAGAATTCTTGCCCATTGTCTTTGACTCTATTTGTACAATCTCCATATTACTTTTCCCCAACAGCTAAGTTTGCATCTATAAGAACTCTGAAACCAAGATCTCCCCTGGATTTATCGTCACACACCTTGCTTCATTTCACCAAAGGAAAATTCCTTTTTTCATGTAAACCTGACCATAAAAAGGATCGCATAATATATTAAACTTTTTTCAATTGATTTTGGCATAGAATACAATGATATATAATATGTTGGAATTGCCTATAAGATTGAATTAATTAACTACACTCTTCCTGCTAACTATAACCATCTACCTTTCCAAGCTGGAAGTTTATTTTAAACTTTACCTAATAATTGAATTCCATAATTCTATCCTCATTATCCCCTTTAATAAAGGCATCCATAGATAAGTTGTTGGCACATTTACCTCCTACATTTGAAGTAACCTAAAAATTATTGCTTTGATATTAGCTAGAGTGTTTTTTTTAATTTACATGGTGGAATCGGTAGCCGCCACGAATCCAAGCAGGTTGTCCAACTTTGTATGGCTGCCATAGTATTTTGTGTTGTCCACCCCGGAAACCACCACACAATTCTTCATGCAGTCTACCCCTATAACCACCATGCCATAAATCATTTTAAATCTTTTATGACGCTAAAAGCACCGATAAAGGGACAAGCATTCAATTCGACGAGGCCCGAGATTTGAACCTTGGACCTTGACCCCCCTTATGAGGTTTGGTCGAACCAATTGGTCTACACCTCGAACCTGATATTAGTTGGAGTGTTAAGGAAGTAAATTTTGGATTGTGTCCTATTAACATTTTGCCCTAATTCTCTTTCGTATTCCTTTAAAAAGTTATTCAAATCTTTGGCCTCATTTATCCTTGCCCTTCCAAAAAGTGTTGTATCATCTACAAATTGTTGATGGGTGATGTTGTCGATGTTATTACTAACCTTAAGTCCACTTATAAGCCCATCTTTGTAATCCTTCTTTAAGTTCCTACTCAAAATCTTTGCCATAATAATGAGCAAATAAGGAGATAGAGGATCTCCTTGTCTAAGGCCTCTCTTGGCTTTATAAGATTTTGTTACTAACACATTGACCAACATTGAATAAGAAACTATAGAGACACAAACTTTAATCCATCTAACCCATTTCTTCTCGAATCCAAACTTTTCTAAAATTGCAAAAAGAAAATCTCATTTAACCCTATCATAGGCTTTACTCATATCAAGTTTTAATATCATTGCTTTCTCTTTTCTTAAAGTTGTTGAATGTAAAAATGCATGAACTACTATGATCATGTCCAAAAATTGTCTCCCTTTCACAAATCCTCCTTGCTATTCTGAAATAATTTTGTCTAACAATGGCCTTAATCGATTCACCATCACTTTGGAGATAATCTTACATGCCATATTACATAGGATTATGGGTCTAAAAGAATAAAAAAAATTAGCCTCCTTTTTTGGAATTAGGGTAAGATATGTTGCATTTATTTTATAAGGTATGCATTGTTTTACCCTAGACTGTTCCATTACCACCAATAAAGAATCTTTCACTATATCCTAATTATGTTGGTAAAAAGTTGCAGAGAGCCCATCTGGACCTGGGGATTTATTCTTATAGAGAAAAGAGCTAAATGAACTTCTTATAGAGTAATAGGCTCCATCAGTTTCCTATTGTCTTCATTTGTTATAACTGAAGGAACATCTTGAAGAAATTTATCATTAAGAACTTCAATCTTCTCTAATCATAGAATATTTTGATAAAAAAACTTTACCTCTTTTCTAATTTCACTCTTATCTTCAATACAAACCCCTTCTATTGATTTAATTCTACTAATTTTGATTGTTGATCTTTGTACTATAGCCATCCTATGAAAAAACTTCGTATTTTTAACCAAGTTTATCTTGATTTTAATCTGTAGAATTTCTCTTCCTTACTCAAAATATTATGATATTCACTAAGCAATTCCCTTTCATTTGAACTTGGATTATTATGATCACCTTTTTTCGAATTTTTAAAGTTTATCTTTTAGTTATTCTTTCTTATCAAAAATGTTTCCAAAAGTGTTCTTGTTCCATTCTTTTAATCTACATGTCATAGTTTTATTTGATTTGGAAGATTCCACGTTTGAGCTATCATATCAACAAATTGAGGATGGTCTTCCCAAAATATGCTTATATTTAAAATATGATTTTTTTTTAATTCACTTACCACCATTTTAACTCTTATTGGTTAGTGATATGAACCAATCCTTGTTAAGGTATTAATTTTAGCACAAGTTCATTCATCTAGCCAATGATCTAAGAGTATGCATCTGTCTAATTGTTTTGCTATTAGGTTATGGTCTCTCCTATTGTTGGTCTAAGTATAGTTGTCTTCTTCAAACTCAACCTCCCATAGATTATTGTTTTGAATAAAAGCTGAGAAATCTCTCATACTTTGGGCGAATTTCCTAACTCCCCCAAATTTTTCATCCAACTTGGTTATGGCATTAAAATCTCCTACGATCATGAATTGGGTTTCTTGGTCTTTACTTCTCATAAAGACTTCAATCCCACTCTAAACTTCTAATCTACCTAACTAAGTTGTAGGTCCATAGACAATGATAAGGATGAAATGAATATCTGCAAAGTAGCAAGTGACTAAAGAGGCTATTCAATGCCTAGTTTTATGAAGGGTTACACAAGAAGTTCTAAAAGGATTCCAACAAGTTAGAATTCCCCTAGCCTCTTTGTCAAAATCCATAGCATCCCATTCACATCTTGCCCATACTGCTTTCATAGTTTTTGAAACTTCTTTTATCATTTTAGTTTTCTGGATACAAAGAATATCAAGCTTATTACTTAAACATAGGTCCCTAATACACCTCTCATTTGAGGGGGCATTAACACCCCTTATAATCATTTAGATGATAATCATGTCTCATTATGGGATTTTGTCCTTGCTTGCGTATTACCAATATCATTTTGTTGTTTGATAAAGAGAAGTTCAACCAACTTATTTGTGTTCCTTTCTCTATGTTTGCTCTTACTTCCCTGGATCTTGCTTGATAATTTGAGGGTTTTCCTCTTTTTGCCTTGCCTATATCAGAAGTAGGTCTTATTATTCTATTCCTCAATATTCTTTCACAATTATACTTTTCATCATATTTATCCTCTCCTAGCTCTATTACAGAAGCTTTTGACTTGTCCTGCTCATTTTTTTATATTTCCTTATTAATGACAGAGGTATTAACTTCTAAAAATACATTTTCTTTACCATTTTTTTCTCTTAAATGGTGCAAGATACTTCAAGAGAGTCTTAAAAATCTGATGAGACACATTCCTTAGGTTCATTGAGAATGTTCTTCCTTAAATCAGAATCATATTGAATAGACACTTCCTTGTTAATATTTTGAATGTTGTGTTGTGTCCTCTAAGTTTTGATCTACTTTTTCTTTATAGGCTAAAGCCTCAAAAGAGTTGGTATTTCTTTCAATATCCTTCCTTATTGGTCTCCACTATTTATTTTATTTTATTTTTCTAGATCTATTTTTTGGAAGTTGAAAACCATCTTCATCCATAACCATTTGTAAGTTTCTCTTGCAATTTTCTACATATGATTATGCTAGGCTCTTCTTAGGGCATGATCTCTCAATATGCCCCACCTCATGACATATTTTACATCTAAAAGATATATTTTCATAATCTATGGTTTGGATCCACATCTTATCCCCATACTTAAGAATGATTGATTTTGGTAAAGCTTTACTTATATCAATCATAACCAATATTCAATATAAATATGCAATAATCCATCTTTAATCGTATATTAAATCTCAAGGAATTCTCCTAGAGTGTTTTCTATTGCCTTGAAGGTATCTATTTCCCAAAATTCAATGGGTAACCCAAACATCCTAACCCAAACTAGTACTAGGGATAGATTTACATTTTTAGGTGAAAAACCTTCATACCAATGGGTAAGGAAAAGTCTTGCTCTTCCCATAAACCAAGGACCCCCTTTTAGAATATTTTCTCTTTATTCCCTAGAAAAAAAAATAGTTAGAAAGAAACCTTTGGGAATAAATGGTAGAATCACTCCTGGAGACTTCCAACTCCTATCAATCCATTTTCTCAAGGTCAAGCCCCTAGCCAATACCCATTAAATTTACCAAAAACTGCCCTATCTTGGAGCAACGGGGATCTCTTTGAGGTGCACTCACTAACCTCTACAACTGAAGTTGATTCTAAGGATTTAACTATAAATCGGTCCATAGAAAGGAAATTAAAACTCAAAATCTATTGAAATTTATATATTGAATATTGCAAAAAGGCTATACCTAATTAAAATATTTTAGGTATTGAATATTGCAAAAAGGTAATATATAATTAAAACATTTTAGGTATTGAATATAAGGTTTTTAACACCTTATAAAGGTTAAAGTAATTTCTAGAATTCATAATCAAAAAGTGTTTCAGGTTTATTAGTTTTTAATTTGATTTATTATTTATTTTTATAATTTATTTTATATTTTTTGGTAAGTTGAAAGTTTATATACAAAAATTGGGTTTTTTAATAGGATACCAAAACCTTATTACATAGAGGGTTGTAGCACCTTGAAGTCAGCCAAAAAGGGATTTAGAGGATCCTACGAAGGAGAACTGAAGGAAAAAAAAATAGCCAAAAAACAACAAAAAAAAACCATAGAGGAAACCGTAGCATGAGGATGCCCAAGTGTGTAAAAGCCCATTAGAGAGACATCAACTGGTAAAGGCCGCTGCCCTACCCTGGCAGCCAGGAATCAACCCTCCAAAAACCAGAGACCTCTACTCGTTAGTTCTTGGTAACTTCCTTCAGCTCGTCAATAGTTTCACCGTGCTTCCGAGCCAACCACTTGAGTACCTTGATAGTGTCATTGGCAGATCTTGCTATGTTGGCCATCGTATTGATGGTGAGATTTAGGAGGAGGTGGGTGGAAGAAGACTCGTTGCTGTTGTTAGAGTCTAAAATTTTGTGCATCGGGGAGGATGCATTCTCTTGTTTGTGCCTCTTTAGACACATAGAGGATCTGGGAACTGGCGAAATGTCCTCCATGGGAGTTTGCTTCTTCTGAGAAGCTCATATTGTGCTCATGTGCGAGGTGGGCTTGCTTTGGCCCATTGGGCTAGGTTTTCCATCCTTGGGGGATCATGTTGTGGGTCACAGAGTTGGAGGGAGAATCCAAGAGGGATTGGATACCAAGGGATCATATTTTGGAGAGGAGGTTTGTTAGCTATGACATGCTTAAGGATAACTGCAAGAAGGCCTTGGTGCAGGGGTTTGGTGTGGGTATTCTAGAACTTTTCAATAGAAATGGTGAGGGAGTACAACAGGTAGTCCGGGACACACACTTGTTTGGCCTCGCAGATATGATTGACAAAACTAAGGTGGAAACTATGCAGTGGTTTCTCAGGATCGTAGCAGGTGACATACTGCATAATTAGAACAATAACTTTGTTCTAGAGGCTAGGTAGGGAGTACCGATACAAGGTAAACTTATCCCACCCGAGGTTCTTGCCCTTGTTCGAGAACTGATCGGTCTCCTCCTCCTAGTTATGTTTATCCTGACGAATGAATCATCCGATAGGGGGCATCCCTATTATCTCGCACATCAGCTCTAAGGTGACTCGAAAATGGACACCTCAGACCCTGACCTTGCCTTTATCCTAGGTTTCCACAAAATCCTTGGTGACCTCTTCATATGGCCCTTCAAACTTACGTAGAAAAGGGGTGAACCCTTTGGCATCCATGAAAGCTTACCAAATGCTTTCAAGTTTAAGCTGGGTTGGCTCCACAAAAATAGTTGCCATGTGCATAGGGGGGATCGAGAAGTGGAAAATACTGGGGCACGATAATGGGCAAGAAACAAGGAACCTAGGGGAGCAGGGGCTAAAGGACGGAGACAGAACCACAAAAATCTAAGAAAAAATAGGGGCCGAAGCGGGACGATACGTAGCGAGAGAGATGGCATGGATGAATAAAAGGACTCTTATGGGAGGCTCGTGGGTAGGGGAAATGTCATAAAAAAACCACCTGCTACATGGGGGCTCAGCGATGGAAATAAAAATTGACACACACGAAGGGTGGCGAGGAGGGGTGTTAATGTGGATGGGAGAAAAATGTCCACTTTGGAAAGTACTCCGACTTCGAGTGAAGTGGAAGGAAATTCGAAGAATATTTAGAGAAAGCTGATTGGGACATCGAAGCCTAGAGTAGTGACAAGAGTAAATTCCCATGGGTTTACTATTGGAAAATTTTACATGGTCGAGGGGTGGGCTAACACGATTCGATGCCTATCACTTCCCAAGAAAAAGATCATCATTCGAGATCGTGCACCAGATGTGGGTAGTGGGCCACCGTTGGAAGAGTCCCCTTGTGTCTATGCTGATGTGGGTCCTAATCATTGTGGTTGACGTGCTGCCATGTTGATTTCCCAACTCCCTATGGGTAAGAACCGAACACCAGATAGCTCGAGGACGTGGAAAAGAGTCCAATATTGGAGCATCCTTATCCTCAACCAAAGTTGACGTGGCCCAGGGGGACACATCACTTTTAGACATTACACCTCAGCTTATCACCATTGGCTTCATCCAAGATGTCATGGGAAAAAGTCTAGCACCACACGATCAATTGCTTGGGGGAGGCTTTCATGTTGGCCATGCGATATGTGAGGGTGTTGGCTTCCCTGTACCTATGTTGGGTCAGCGATGAGGCTTTGGATTGCAAGAGCTTTTTAGCTTCTATTATTGTATTATTGACCCTCCAAGACAAAGTTTTGGAGTTACTCATGTAATTAATGACATTCATGGTGTCTCCATCAATGATAAGGCTTCTGGTATCCTCTGCAAGGAGGCAGAGTCCTCTCCATAGAGCCTCGGCCTCAGCCATGTGATTGGTCTGGATGCCCAAAATTTTTGAGTATGAAAGAATCAACTCATCGTGGTGGTCCCGAACGATGCCCCCAACACCAACAGACCCTGGATTACCCTTTGATGCTTCGTAAAAATTGAGTTTAATCCATCCTTTTGGAGGGGCTCCCAACAAATGTTGGATTTAAAGTGCATAGAGGTGTGGGAAATAGTACCTTCAGCTTCACAGGGGATGTTGAGGGTTTTGAAGATGGAGGATTCAATGGCAGACTAGGGAGCGGATGGGGATGGAACAAGCTTGGTATTTTTGATGGCAAAAGTTGAAGAACACAAGCTTATACTAAGAGGGGGGGTGAACAGTATAGCGCCCACTTTTTACTTTCTTTCCAAACCAATATCAATAAGTGTCCTCAATTACAATTACCAAATATAGCAGTGTGCATTAATAACATAGATAACAATAGTAAGCAAGTGCACAAATCACCACACACAATTGAGACACAATATTTAACGTGGTTCCCCCAATGTGGGGTAGTCCACAAGATAATATCCTTATAATATTTCACAAATAAATAGGGATCCTTATCCCAATATAAATTATTACTTTGATCTGCTTAAAGCTAGGCTGTCCTGATCTGCTCAGGTGGGCTCCATTGATCTGCTCAGCTAGGCTCTCCACTGCTTTGCTCAATTAGGTTATCCACTGATCTGGTTAGCTAGGCAATCCACTGATCTTCTCATCTAGGCTATCCATTGATCTGTTCAGCTAGGCACTCCACTGATCTACTCATCTAGGCACTCCACTAATCTACTCAACTAGGCACTCCACTAATCTGCTCAGCTAGGCACTCCACTATTCTTCTTAGCTAGGCAACTGGTGTTGATATGTTTTTCTATTTTTGTTATATTTCTTTCACTGCTCACAAATCTGCCTCAATGCCTTCTCACAAGGCTCAAAAAATCTTGCTCATATGTTATCCCAAATCTGTCCTCAAAGCCTTCACAAAAGGCTCAAGCAATGATGCTCAAATGTTGTCCCAAATCTGTCCTCAAAGCCTTCACAAAAAGGCTCAAGCAATGATGCTCAAATGTTGTCCCAAATATGTCCTCAAAGCCTTCACAAAAGGCTCAAGAAATGATGCTCAAATGCTATCCCAAATTTGTCCTCAAAGCCTTCTCAAAGGCTCAACCAATCATGCACAAAAGTTGTCTCAAATCTGTCCAGAAATTCTATCCCAAAAGCCTTCATAAAAGGCTCAAGCAATGATGCTCAAATGCTGTCCCAAATCTGTCCTCAAAGCCTTCTCAAAGGCTCAACCAATCATGCACAAAAGTTGTCTCAAATCTGTCCAGAAATTCTATCCCAAAAGCCTTCTCAAAGGCTCAACCAATCATGCACAAAAGCTATCTCAAATCTGTCTAGAAATTCTATCCCAAAAGCCTTCCCAAAGACTCAACCAATCATGCACAAAAGCTATCTCAAATCTATCCAAAAATTCTGTCCCAAAAGCCTTCTCAAAGGCTCAACCAATCACTCTCAAGTAGCACTCAAATCTCAACCACAAATCAACGAAGGCAAGGCTCAATGATGAACTCAACAATGAATGGCAATGTACTCTTCAATGGATGACAACAATTATCCACAATGATCTCAACAATGTATGACAAATACTCTCTCAAATGGATGACAACAATGCTCAACAATATACTCTCAAATGTATGGCAAATGAGCTCTCTAATGAAAACCTCTCCAAGCAATAACAATGAGGACTTCAACCAACCAAGGACAATCTCCACAAGTAATAGCAATAGGTTCTCAATAATATCTTCCTCATGCAATGTCAATAAGCTCTCAAGAAACAAGCACAACCTCCTCAAGCAAAGAGCTCAAATAGCCAACAATGATCTCCTCAAATGAAATAGTAAAAACCTCCTGAATAGTGGAAATACTCTAAATGAACTCCACTAAAGCAATTATGAACTCAGGCATCAATTTTATCCATAAAATTGATTTTCTAATCCATTCACTTCCTCTCAATAGTCAAGGCACATAATTAAGCAATTTGTCTTCAACTTCAAACCCTAACTCATGTGCATGTCTTCTAACTCAAGGTATAGGAATTAACTAGGTCTCAAGTTCCTAGTTTAATTTCATAATCAAACGATGCACTAGGACATATACATGTTCAACACTTTACAACCTTATTACTCCCTAAATTCATTAACATAAACAATAAGCACCTATGCTTTTATTTATTTGTTTTCACACCTTATAACTCCACAAGTACACACAATAATTTTCAATTATTTAATTCAACACCTTATAACTCCCTAAGTACACATATCAATAACAAATAATATCTCAACACCTTATATCTCCCTAAGTACACACAACAATCATTTATTTCCAACAAATACCTTATGAATCCCTAATTTTGGTAGAAATGATTTTAATGCACCACAACTTTGGCAATATCAAATATTACCATGCACTAGAGATAAATACCTTTTTATGAAGTTCGTAGCCTTCGCAACCTTCGAAAACGTTAAAGTCTTTGCTAAAAATCAATGCGCCTTAACCACCATCGTGATCATCAACGTTTTGCCCAAAAATTAATGCACCTTCACACCTTCACGGGAGTCGAACTTTGTTCCTCCTTGCTTACGCTATGAAGCACTTACCATGTGAGTGTTGGCCCATGTTGGGATTTGATCCCAAACACTTCCTTTAATCTCTGCACTCGGTTGTCAAAACGAAATCAATCTCTCATAAAAAACTTTTTCTCCTTGCGAGATTCGAACACAGACCTCTCCTGTGCAAAGATGATGCCCTGCCAACTGCGCTACACTGTCGAGTGTGAAGTCAGTTTTAGTATATTCTAATTTTATCTTTGCCCTTGAATTCAATATTTCATTTTACCTCTACGTTGCCTCCCTTTGACGACTTTCTCTCATGCGCTGATTATTCTCCTATCTCCGCAACGGAATAGCCAAAGTCTTCTTTGATTTATATGCCTTTCAATGCCTTCGAATGACGTTGGCAAACTTTGATTTGTAATCCTAACATTTGCACGTCGGTGGATAATTTAATTAAACTTTAGACCTTAGAATTATTAAATAAATATTTAATAATTTATCTCTTATCTTTGAATTGGGATATCTCCTTCGTTCTTTTGAATTTTGCCATGAAACTTTTTGCACCTAGGTTTTATTTGAAAAAACCTTTTCATCCATCATCATTTGGAGATGTCTTAGCACATTGGTTTTAATGAAAAACCTTTTCCAATGATTTTAATAAAAACCCTTTCCGTTGGTCTAATTAAAAAACCTTTCCGTCGATTTTAATAAAAACCCTTACCATTGATTTTAATAAGAACCTTTACCATTGTTTTTAATAAAAACCATTAATATAATATTTAAAAATTAAATATTATATGCCTCTTGTGCCACAAAACCATGTATTTATCCATGCTCTCCAAAATGTCATAAATAAATATTTATGAAGTGCTTTTGCCACCAATACTCAATGTGATCCATGTGACATCAATGACAACACAAAATAACTCAAATTGCCAACAAAAGTAATGGCCCTGGAGGCGATTGACAGAGGATCCCTGGAGGAGTCGGTGAAGGCTTTGCTTTTGTGTTCGAACCAGATCTACTAGAGGAAGTGGTGAAGGCACACCTCTAAGAGGAACTGAAGCTTGGGGTTGTGGAAGGGATTGGGCCATTGGGAAAAAAGGTCACTGATAGACTTTGGGGAAGCCCATTGGATGTGGAAATAATATAGGATGACTCCTAGGATAGTGGAGAAGAAATCACAACTCAAGAACAAATGATCAGTAGACTCCTAATCAGCCATATAGAGGTAACACCTGTTGGGGACTACAAAACCTCTTTTGTGCAAATTTTCTATAGTGAGAGCTTTGTTTTGGATAGCAATCCAAGAGAAGAAACTAACCTTGGGGATTAATTTTTTCTTCCATACCCATTTAAACGAAAGAAGTGATATTTGGGGGAAATTTTGGATGCTATAAGCTGTTTTGACTATGAACATGCCACTGTCGGATCCTTTCCAAATGGTTTTGTTAGGTCCTCTGGTGGGAATGGTGGCTAAGCCGAGGATGATAGATAGAGATTTTGCAGCCTCATCCAGGTTGTTGCCATTGAGCATTTTCCATCAAGGGTGATCGTTAGAGAATGTGATGAAGTTAGCCACCCTACTCCCAAGAGTTGTGTCTGTAAGAGGCTTGAGGCTGACTATATCTGGATTGTCGATCAGGGGATCCTCCTAAACCCATCTATCACTCCAAAAATTGATGTTGTCGTCGTTACCTAGGATCCACCGTAAGCCTTTTTGGTTAACGTGCCTAGTTTGAGTGATGGATTTCCAAAAAAGCAATCCGCTCAAAGGGGCCCCTCGTCCAGGATTTGGTGATTAGCTAGGTATTTCTTTTTGATAATCTGAATCCATTCGATTGTGTCGTTGATGAGGATCCTCCAAGTATATTTTTCTAGCAGCGCTAAATTCATTTTGGAGGTTTTCCTAAAACCTAGTCCTCCTTGCTCTTTGCTTTTGCACACAATATCCCAAGCCACAAGCGGGATTCTAGTCTTCTCGTCCGTTCCAGACCAAAAAAATGTTTTCTGCAATTGTTCGATCTTGCAACACACTGCCTGGGGGACTTTGAAGACATACAAGAAGTAAACAGGGATGCCTTGGAGGCAAGCCATGGAGAGAGTGGCTTTGGCGGTTTGGGACAGGATATTTCCTTTCCAAGCAGCTAACTTTTTTTGAATTCTCTCAAGGACGTTGTTCCACATGGAATCTTTTAGATTACCAAAGAACATGGGGAGACCAATGTAGGAGGATGAGAACAAATCAATGGTGCACCCGAGGATCCTGGATATCCCGGTTTGTCGGGCTATGAGAGTATTAATAAATAACACTTTGCTCTTAATGAAATTTACCTTTTTTCCAACAATATTTTCATAGAGAAGGAGGATGTGTTTGATGGATTTGGTCTGAGGGACAGAAGCTTAAGTGGATAAAATGGTGTCATCAACAAATTGTTGGTGGGTGATCGGTATGATGCCTGATGCAACTTGGATGCCAAAAATCCTCTGACTTTGGCAAGTAGCTTTTAGGGCTCTACCCAAAGAATCAGCTAGGATGATGAAAATGATGGGTGAAAGCGGATCTCCCTGGCAGAGGCCTCTGGCACTCGAGAAAAAACTAGCAGGAGAACCATTGAAAAGGACATAAAACCAGGAGGATGAGAAATAACTTTTTATGAGGTCGACCCAAGTCTAATGCAAGCCAAACTTGAGGAGGATGTTAAGGAGGAAATCCCAATTGACCCTATAGAAAGCCTTGTTCATGTCGAGCTTGAGGAAAAAATAGGCTTCTTTGCAAGGGATGCAGAATGCAGGGTTTCATGAACCATAATGACACCATCCAAGATGTTCCTACATTTAACTGAACTACCTTGATTGGGGTCAATGATGAGAGGGAGGATCATCTTCATTCTGTTGGCCATAACTTTAGTGAGGATCTTATAGAGGATATTACACAAACTGATAGGCATGTAATAAAACATGGACCTACAGGAGGAGGACTTGGGGATGAGGGCTATGAAGGTGGCATTAATCCTATGGGGGATGAACTGAGAGGATTGGAGTTATCTTGTGGAGGCACACACATCCAAATTGATGATGTCCTAGAAAGCTTGAAATAAGCAAGGGGAACCCATCCGGGCTAGGGGCCTTGTCAGGTTGCATGGAGAAAAGGACTTCCTTGATCTCATCTTGGGTAAAGGGCTGAGGAGCAAGGCATTAGATGCCGAAGGAACCAAAGTGGAAATATTAGCCATGAGGTCAAACTTGGCTTGATCATCACACTCGAAGGGGCTGCTAAGAAGATTTTGAAAGAAAGAGATAGATTCAGACCTGATCTCGAAGATATCCTTAGTGGTGGATCCATCGATGCGAGTGATCTCCTAGATTTTGTTCGATCCTCTGTGTCTCAAGGTAGAGGTATGAAAGAACTTGGTGTTGGAATCACCATATTTGATCCAGAGGGATCTTGACTTTTATCTCCAAAAACTTTCTTACCTTGTTAGGATATTATGGTACTCGGCAAGGAGGTTCTGCTCTTCATCCCTGGTGGTTCTGCTTTGGTCTCCGTATTCTATTTGTTGTTCAATAACTCAGAGCTTCTTTGTAATCGCCTTCTTGCTTTCGAAGATGTTCTCGAAAACCTCCTTGTTTCAAACCTTGAGTTTTTATTTGACCAACTTGAGCTTTTGGGAAATTTGGAAAGAGGTGGAGTCGATGAAAGGCTATTGCCACTAGAGGGAAACTTGGTTTCTGAGGTTGGGGTGGTGGAACCACATAGACTTAAAGCGGAAGGGGAATTTGAAGGTGGGAGGCTTTCCTACTTAAAGTAGAAGGAGGCTATGATTAGAGCCGATCTTAAGGAGGGCAAGGAGGGACACATCCCCAAAAAATGGAATCACCTCTCTAGAAATGAGGAACCTGTCCAACTTCACCTGAATGAGACCACTTCCTGTTCTTCTGTTGCTCCAAGTGAAATTGGCCCCTTTGAGCTGAATGTCGAGAAGTTCATTGACATTTATGAACTCACTAAAGTCCTCCATGATTTTATTTAGGGTGTTGAGTCCTCCCCTCTTATCTGAAGGATACAAGGGGGTGTTGAAATCTTCGATAATGACCTAAGGGACAATGCTGAAGGTACTTCTCATTTGATTGATCGAGGTCCACAAGCTTGCTCTTTCAAGGGGGAAGTTCAAGATGTAAACATTGGGAAGTTCAAGATGTAAACAAGTTACAGTGAAAAAATATGTTGATGATTTTGTTAGAAGATGACAGGATTCTCCCTTCGACCTTCATTGAGTTCCATAGGCACGTGAGCCCTCTTGAGGATCCCTGAGCAGGACTGTAGAGGACTTATCCTCTGTTCCAGATTGTTTTGGTAGACTTGAGAGAGGAGGTGTCATAATTTTTGGTTTCTTGAAGAATGAGAATGGTGGGCTTGCACTCTTTCCTTAAGTTAGCAACTAGGCATTGTTTGGCTGCTCCGTTCAAGCCTCTCACGTTCCATGAGAGGATCTTCATTAACACTTTTTTTTGGGATTTTTTGCCTCCCTTCACATGTTGAAGGGGAGGTTTGTTTCCTTTTGTTTCATCAATTTTTAGGTCTAAAGCCCCAGAGAAGAGAATTTCTTGGGTCTCATTGGCTATATCCTTCTTAGTCTCTTTATTCCTTTGCTCGGAGATGGACAATCTTCCTCTTTTTTTGTCACAGCTAAATCGATGGAGGATTTTTTTATTATGGGTGTTTTTAGGGCTGAATCTATCAGGCTGTTGGTGGCTAGCCATAGGGCTTTTCATATCATCTATGGGGAGGTAGTGAGCCTTTAGAGGGGTAAGGGAAGGCCCTGATCTGGTTGGGGAGGGGGTGGGGAGCCAATGGTTGGATTCCCAAAATCATCAGCAGGGAAATCATCTTGAAAATGATTAGAAGTGACAATGGGGGGGGATAAAGTACCTGAACCTGATTGGTCTCCTCTGGGGGTGGCCACACCTTTACCTTTGCCTTCATAGGGAGCTTCCTTTCCATGCGATGGGACAAGGCGTTACTCACTACTTGGAGGTGTCATGACAGAAGATGCCTGACCAGGGTCTCTGGGAGCGCTCCTTAGAGGGGGAGGATTTTGAGTCTGCTCCCTGGGAGGGCCTATGCTACACTTAGAATCCTTGTTAGGCCCTTTGGAGGTAAGAGACTAGGCTTTTAGGGTGGGGCACTAGTTCCTTAGGTGTCCCTGGGTGTGACAATACACACAAAAAGCGGGTTTGTTCTCGTATTCCAACGATTGGGACCTTTTGTAGGAGGATCCATAAATGAGGTTGACAAAAGTAGGAAGCTCTCAAAATCTAGGTTAACGTTGATACAAATGCGAGCATGGACCATCCGTGATCAACCTTTGGTGGACAAATCATTCACTACTAGCTCGTCGATGGTTTTGGAGATTCATCTGAGAATGTCCTTATGCTAGAACTAAAAGGGGAGGTTTGGCAACTTGACCCATATCAGTGTGATGTTGATATTTTGGTTGTAGAGGTCAAAATATTTAGCCCACCGATGGATGAAGAGGCTCCTTCTACCTAGGAACCAAGGCCCTCTAGTTAGGATTCTACATGCATCCTCCTGATTTTTCAACCTAATAGTGAAAAATCCCCTAGAAAGGGCAAAAATCTCCATGTTCCCACTTTTCTCCATTTGTAATAGGTCCACTTCCTAATGGTCTCCATGTCTAGACGACCTTCGATGAACTTGCCCACTAGAGAACATTTTTCCATTGTAAGGTAGCTTGACATCAAACTTTTCGCTATCACCATATCTGTGTTGTTGGGTACTAGATTATGGGATGGGGGTTTAGGAAGGGGCCTTTGGTTAATCGTCTATGCATAAGAAACAACATCGGGTTTGTCTGGATTGAAACCTTTCCCAAGAGTTTGACCAGCCAGCAGGTCCCCTTTATTCGAAGGCTCCTTCCCATGAGATGGGAAGGAGGTGCCCCCTCCGATCAGATCCTTACCTGTATCGCTTGCATCAGATCTTGAAATCCTTCAACATCTGAACTATCGTGTTCGCCTACCCATGCTCCCTCTGCCATCACTCCTCCTCCCTCCATCCAACCCATAATTTATTTTATTTTATTTATATATATAAATTGATTATATAGGATTAAGGACAACATAATAGTTAGAGCTTTCACTTTTCTTTGGGGATGTCCAAGGTTCAAAACATATTATATTCAGATGGGGATAGGCTATATAATAGGGGTTAAGTGTTTATCAATTTGATGCCTTTGAAAGTCAAAGGTCCCATTGATTTCGTCTAACTCAACTAGCTAGGGTTCATAGTAACTCAACTAGCTAAGGTTCATAGTGCCAATGGTGTTACCAATTCTCCTATATATCAAAACCTAGCACATATTACATTATAACTATATTGTAGACACTAAAACCTAGCCACTTGTCCTCCATCCATGCCTTCCTACCATCCAAAGGCCCACCATACCCTTTTCCCGCCATTTTTGACCCTAATTTCTATTTATTTTATTTTATATATATTTAAATATAATATTTTATATTATATTTAATGTATGTATAATATAATATATATTTATAAGTTAAATTAACCCCATACGTCAGATCTATTTTAATCTTGAACATCCATTTACATCAATCCATGCCACACTCAAAGTTAAATGTTAGCCCTTGGATTTGCTTTAATTACAACCACACAATTAAAGTGTTGGTAAAAACCCTAAAGTAAACCCTAAGTTTGACTATTTATATGAGCATATTTGATGCTCAACGATGAGGAGAGGATTTTTGATACCTGAGATATCTGATGCTGATTCTACCCAGATTCTAAATTCTAGATATCTGATTGTTTTCATGGTGTTCTTTAATTTGCATTCTTAAGATCTAGCGTTTCCCAGCAACCAAGGATTAATAGTAGAGAAAAGAGTACTGCTTCTAGATTTGAATGCAATCTTGAGAAATCCTAATTTCCTTGAGCTCTAGAGTCCACATAGCTTCCACCATTGCCAAATCCTAGCCCATCCTAAGATTCCTAAAGCCGCATCCTGAGTCCCTGATCTTCCTATAGACAAAGGCTACCCACGTTTGTATAGGACTGCACAAACTACCTAGATTATTTTGGCCATATCTCACTCCTCCAAATTTGGATTAAGCCAAAATTTTGAGGGTAGGTTCTTGATACACTCTATAACGTCTCCAAAATTTTTTAGATTGATTGGGGCTACAAATATTGCAATGCAACCTTATATTTGGACGTGAGTCTATAGTGCATCTCCAAATCAGACAATAAAACGGTAAAATAGCAAGGTAAATCATTCATGTATTTTATTTCATATTGTTAAATTTTGCATAGATCTAGGGTTTTTAACACTAATTTCTGGGGGCTCACACTGTGGAGCCCTCATTTGTTTTTACTGATTGCCCTACTTATTTGTGTGCAGGTTTAGCAATACAATCAAGAGCATTGTGTAGTTGTTTAAGCTGAAGTGGTCCGACCAAAGGACAACTAAGAAGCCCACTCACACCTATTGGGAGGAAAGCACACAGTTGAAGACACTACATTATATTGTAGCTAGAGTTTCAAAGAACCCTAGTAGTCTATAATAATTGTATCAAGGTCACATTGAACTATTGATTGTATCAAAGGAGTTTTTCAACTCCCCCATTATGAATAAAATATCTCTTTCATTTGTGCAATCTATAGCTCTTTGAGTTCTATTTTATCTTTCTTATTTTAGTGTCATGATTTTTACTCTACAAATGGCGAACACGGTGGGACCCCCTAAGGGTTTCATTTGTTGATTTACCTTGCTGTTCTAACTTGTTTCTGTTGTTCTATTTTGTAGGTTTTTAGAAGCATAAAATAGGCCATTTTGCCAGTTAGGATTTTTGGAAGTTCTATGGAAGTTGTAGGAGGTGTGTGAACAATCTAAAGTACTTGGAGATCCCCATAAGTGTATTGTGGCGTTTACAGAGGTGCCCTACATCGTTTAGCAGTAAGTTGGAACAAAATGTAGGCTGTCAAGTAAGTCCATCAATTCCCTCTCATTTTTGCTTTACGTTTTTGGGTCTTCTGCTGTATTTTTCAGATTTTGGACATAAAATGAACACAAACTAAGTAATATGGAAAATAATTCATGGTAGATTGCATCTTAGGATATTTTACATCCATTCCCCACACTTTGTTTTAGGGTTATCTGTTTTAAAGAAATTTGCAAATTTGAATGAATGTTGCATTTTTGAATGCATGTGAAATTATAAAAGCATACATTAGATTTGCATATTAGGGTTGAATATTTCTTATTTTGCTTATCTAAATAGGAAAAATACTTGAGTGTGAAAAATATTCCTACCATTGGGTGATTCTAGGCAAATAGGTGGATGAATCCTTTGGTTGCTATTTAGGTAGGGATCTTAAGCGGTGTACTCCACTCTCTTTAGAAGAAATTTGCATTTCATGTGTTGGATTTTGATTTAGGTCTGTGAAATTTGTTATCTTTAATATTGTTTGATCACAATACAAAATAGGAAACTTAAAATAAATCACACACTACACGTATCACATAAAACAATAGTGGCTAGATTTCATCACCAACCATTGCTTGAGATTTGGTGACGGTGGCTTTCATCTCCATCCACCAATATCTGCCCTAGAAACCATAGGATCACCCCTGAGCAAACTTGTTGGATTTAATCACCAACAAGAATCTCGTTGCCCTTGCCTAGCCTTAGTTTTTACGTTTATTTTTCATTAAGTAATATTACAACATACAAAACGGTCACTCTAAAAGGAAAACACAATAATGAAGAAAATAATTAATATATGAGGTAAGCCACACAAGGTGAAAAATTAGCATTGATTGTTTCTTCCATTTTAAATTCTGTAAAAGTTTCAGTTTTTGTGATTATTTTGATAGTTTTAAGTTTTGATTTATTTACTTTATGGTATTAACATGTAATCAAAAGAAAGTAATAAATCAAAATAACTTAATGGAAAATACATCCAAATCACCTGCTACTTTGGTGAAAAATCCTTCCAATGTGGCACATACCAGTTTTTCTAGGCCTCCTTACCCATCCCTACCACAAGAGGGATCCCTTCCTCATAACATTGAACAACCTTCCACCCACATTAAAAAAGGACAAGATAGAGGCTCTGTATAGATCCTCTAACTATGTTCTTGAGCCCCTTAGCCAAGGTATTGCTTCACAATAGGAATTGGATACTTTTCAGCCATCCAACCTCACCCAAGTGTATACTAGTTCTTTTCATGAGGAATATGGTATGCCTTCTTCCTCCACTCCATCTCACCAATACCCAAGTATTTATAACACTTCCCACGTGGTTATACCTATGGTTGCTCTAACCATTTGTATAAGGAGTAAGTCAATGCTGCCTCACAGATGTCATCCGCCTAAGTTGCCACGTCAAGTGCAACTTGCCCCATGCCCATGTCTTCTAGTCCATCCACATCCTTGCCTATTTATTCTATCTCATCCATGTTTGACCAAGAGCTTCCTAATACATTGGGCTTTGTGAACAAATTGCTTCAACATTAAAATGCTAGACAACAAGTATACATAAGTCATATGCCTCATACAGTCTCCACCCAACCAGCCATCGTTAACCAAAACTCCACTTGGGTACCACAATCTTCGGTGGTTTCCATTCCAAACCCCCCACAAATCCAAAATTCAACTCCTCCCATCACAATTCCTTCTAGCCAACCAAATCAATTCATCCACAACTTTCCTCCACACCAAAATTCTCCATATTTCAATCATCAATCTTCCCCTCATCAATTGCAAGCCACTCAATCTCATCAACATCATCAATCATCCCATTTGATCACTCCTCAACATTTTTCTTCCAGCCCATCCCCCAATCATCAGGTCATCCAAGGCTTCCACATTCCTGGGGAAGACCCTAGGATTAAGACCATGCAACAACAAATTGATCAATTTATGCAAAACACTCTTGGCATGTCCAACCAAAGACCAACCTTAAACCAATTGTTCCATCAACCCATTCATCCTTCGGTGCCATCACAACCATATCTGGTATATTTCACAGTATCGAAGTTTGATAAATTTAGGGGAACCAAGAACCCTAAAGAGCATGTTAGCACATTTGTCCATGCTTACTTTTGAATTCAAACAGATAATGCTCTCATGCTTCGAAATTTTCCTTAAACATTGGGGGGAGACACCATTGAGTGGTTCAATCAATTACCTACTCATAGTATTTACACTTTTGAACAATTGATTGATATTTTCTTTGAATGCTTTATCCTTAATATTAAGAAGGTCTGATTATCTTATGTATATTCTTTAAGACAATGGGATGATGAGACAATCTATCATTTTGGAAAATGTTGGAGGGCAGTCATCACACAATTGTCATTCTCCCTACCAATGGATGAAGTAATAAAAATATTCACTAAGAGTTTCTTAAAACACATCTCTTGGATGCTTCAGATTCGAACATATCGATCATTTGAAGAAGCTTTAGCTCAGGCTAGCATCATTAAGGAAATCAAAATCTGAGAAGGCATAACTAAGCCCAAAAAGAAAGAATGGCAAACCAAGGGCCAATACAAAAGTAACTATTAAGGTCGAAACAAATTATCTCAATCCACTTCAGCTAACCAATCAAATCAAGTAAATTAAGTGGTCATGAGATAGCCGATAATGGCTCAACAACCTGTGCAACATCAACCACAACAAATTTCTTATCATGCAGTTTCCTCAGTCACCCAAGCACCAACAGTGCAAAACATAATACCAATTGTGAACAACCCTCCCCGTCGGCAACCTGTTCGACAATATCGCCAATAAACTCTTTTAACATAGTCATACTCTTCTCTTTTATGTAGGTTGTATGACACAAATAAGCTGGCTTTACCTAAAATTAAGCCTGAGGACCCCACTAAATGTGGAAGAAATTACAAAGAACACCTATTTTGTCCATACCATAGACATAATGGTCATGATATCAATAATTGCCATGTGTTCAAAAACATTATTCAAGATCTCATAGACTTGGGTGTCATTAAGGTGGATAACCCCCTCACCCCACAAAATTAGAACCTTGGTATATTTCAAACACCTCTTTCCAACCATGAATATGCACAACCTAATGTAGGGGTATTAACATTCCAACACCTCCTAATCAAGTCAACCACGTTCAACAATTCTAAGGTTTTGTAGGAGCAGTCAATGTGGTAACTAGAGGTTAACGACAAAATCAACAAAATACTCCTCAACCAAGTGTGTCACAACCTTCACCTCCACCCATCAAAACTTCTCCAAATCCATCTCCACCAATTCATATTTTTGATCCTCCAATTCATCCCACCTATCGTCCTTTGAGGCCAACGGTATCTTTGAGTAGTCGGTTAACCACTAGTTTAAAAATGTCTTTAGTCAAATTATCCATTTATGAGCTTATACAACAATCTCCCCGATATAGATAAGATTTAATGGAAATTTTGAAATCTATTGAGGTTCAAGCCCAAGACTCTAGTGCCTTTAACAACTTTATAGGGACTGCTCGAACATGCATGGAACCCTAAATCACCTTTTATGACTTTGAGATAAAGTCAACATCATCAGAATCTATGGATTCTCCATTGCATATTATGGCTCTAATTGACAAGAAGCCATTCAAAAGAATCCTGATTGATATCGGTTCCTCCATAAATATCATCACCATCACTGCCCTCAAGCATATCAATCTTCCTCCATCTCAGATCACCAAATCATCCTTCACCTTTAAAGCATTTAATGATGCTTTATGTACCATAGTTGGCACTGTTGTTTTTCCCATAGAAGTAGGGGTCAAAACATTGCACACAATGTTCCACATATTGGAAGGGGCCATGGCGTACAATGTACTCCTTGGTATACCTTGGATGAGAGAAATAAAACATGTTCCTTCAATTCTTCCTTAATGTTTGAAATATGTTCATAATTGCCAAGTCTATTGCATCCCATCTGATGTAGAACCTTTCAAATATTGTAACTTCATTTCAAATCCTTATGAGTCCATGTTACCTTCCACTCATATTTTCTTATCTCCATCATCTTCTACTCCATCCACATATTCTTCTAAAGCTCCCATTCCTGAGGAGTTGCCCATCACACATCCCCCTCAATCATCCATTTCTTATTGTACATGTGGTCATAGTCAATCCACTTTGGCCACATCATCAACATCAACAACTCCTTCTTCAACCACTCCTTCTACCATCCTTTCTTCCACATCATCATTGTCTCATCCACCAACTTCTAATTCTCAGCCATCATCCCATCCTTCTTCATCAACCGATATTTCACAAGTCGAACTGACGAATTGTGAAATATTCCATTCTCCACCATCACCTAAGCCATCATCCAATATTGAGCCACCCATATCCACATCTTCCACCACCTCAGCCCAAGTCGAGGTTCACCTTACTAGTCTTGGTATTGGTGAATATGTGGTCCAAGACATCACCATCACCCCATTCACCATCCCAACAACCAAGGATTTTGGTCACCCACGTGACCCTCCTTTATCCATAGGGGTCGTCTATGATATGGGTTCTACTCCAAATAGCGTCAATTTTATTTATGGAGGGCTTGACTCCTCAATTGGGACAAATCTTCTCGAAGAACCCAAAGAAACAAGACTTGCCAATATCCAAAACATGACAAGATTCCCATATCGTTATTTCCATATAGTTAATTGGCAAGGCCAAGGCTTAGGTTCCCATGAGCAAGGAATACATGATATAATTGATGTTCCCTATCAAGAGGTACATGACCATTCAGGCAAGGGATACACCCCACTTTCTTCCACCTCTTCGCTTGAGCATGCCTTCCACAAAACAAATAAAAACAAATTTTTAATTTTCATGCCATATGCATTTGCACACATCCTGCTTGCATTCACTTTTGCATTCACATACATTTTCACATGGTAATTACATACATTTCATTGCATTCACAAATTCTATTGCATTTCAACATCTCATTATATTTTGCATCACCCATTTGTATTCATTTCCCCCATGTTCGAAAATCATTTATTAGTAGTGATGAAAAGGTTAAAAAAAAAGTCAAGTTACATTAATCAGGGGCATCTACAAAGGGATCTATTCACTTTCCTCTAAATTTCCTAAGCCAAAATTCCCTTTTATAAAGTCCATACACCCTAGGTTTTTGGTCACTCATCCACTCTTAGTGTTTTAAGCAAAATCCAAAAATATGTCCAGTTTTCTTTAGGACGAAATCACTTTATCACATTAAGAAAATCTCAAGTCTTGACAACTGATTCTAAAATATTCTTGAACCAAACACACATCTTCACATCTTAAAAACATCTTGTGTCAAACAAGGATAATACTATACTTAGGTTACACCTTGAAGTGAAAAGGGTATTCCTCACTTGTCCCATCATGCAACATAGTCCAAAATAAAAAACAGTGGTTTTCACCACCATCACAATTACTTCCAATACAAAATATAGAGTAGTAATAATAGGGTCAAATTCTCATCACACTTCGGTTGAGAATATGATTCCCCAAAGCTCCAAATTTTCACTCACACACCACAGATCCATAAAGTTGTAAGGATCATACTACATTTCCCCTCAAAAGGTTAGGTAGTCATCCCCAAGGTCTAAAAGATCAAATTATTGGACTATGGAGTGAGCCTCCATCGGAGCTATAGATGCTTGATTGGTAGTGGAGTAAGCTCATGCGGGTCGATTCGTCTCTCTTACAAAAAGAGAGACCTCTGACCGCACATACAGACAAGCTAGCTTCTTGGTACTCTCCATAACATGTCATGCCAAATTTACTCAAGATGGGTTAATGAACTTCACTTGCACACACACTGGTTCATGATTGTCTAGGGTCATTGCCATGCTCAAGATTAGGTACATGAATTCACTGCACACACATTGGTCCTAGAGAAAATTAGACAACCTTTAGTGATTTTTGTTGATATCACTAGTATGTTTGAGTCTCTGAAAATCATTCAACATTCATATCTTCTTCCATATCAACTTCCATATCTTCTTCCATATCAACTTCCATATCTGCTTCCATGTCAACATCCATGTCTTCTTCATGAATCATCCTGCCTAAATGCCACCAAGTTTAGTGCCCCTGATTAATCAACAATGAACAAAAATGGCCAACAAAATTTTGAACTATAAATGATCAATAGAACATCATGCATACATACATCATTTAGCTTGAATTTCATATACCATTTAGCTTGCATTAATCATCCATACATATACCATTTAGCTTGCATTAATCATCCATATACATATCATTTAGCTTGCATTAATCATCCATAAAGCATCCATAAAAACATTCATAAACATGCATTGCATACACAAAAAGCATTCACACAAAAATAACACAAAAATATAAAGCCATGTGTATATATATATATATAAAATATCACATATACAATGAGTGCCAAAAAATGCTACATACAATGGAGCACCAAGGCTAATATACAAAAAGTGCATCTAAGCACTAAGCTAATGTCAATGATAAGACCCCTACGACCTAGTAGAAGCCCTAGACCTTGAACTCTGCCTAGAATCAACATGCCTAGATGACTCAGCCCTAGAGGATGCGATATACATCCTCAAGAGTAATAGTATTCTTCCCAATCGACAGCTGGAAGGTCCCCTTATCTGAATCCCACCTCTCCACCAAAGCTGAGAGGTAGCCTTCATCCACCCTCACCACATCCAACCGAGCTGCCCCCTCCAACCCCACCTTCTTCAACAACCCCCAATCTACCTCCGAAAGCTTCTTCCTCATCCCAGGAACGAACGAAGAAAACCAATGTCAAGGCTCTATATTCCTCAACTGCAAAAATAAACATTTTTGTATTAGTATTAATTTAAAAAAAAAACAACAACAAATCAAAATTGTGCACAAATAAACAAGTGTTTTCAGTAACATTACCTGGGCAAATCGTACCTCAGCTCCAACAACAACATTCGCTCCCTTCATCTCCAAAGCTTCCGTGCCAAATTCCACTAGCCTCACTTCAATCTCCACTCCACTCCACTCCTCAAACGCAACTTCTCAATCTCTTGAATGCACAAATGAGCTTCACAATCCAACCTGTAGGCTATTTATAGCTATTGTAGCACTCAATTAATCAATCGTCTTTGTTTGAAAAGCATAAAATAAACTACTAAAATCTCCAACATTTACAAATCATCTCTAACTTTTGCAAAATCATCACATTTCTTCACCAACATTGTTTCATCAAATTTCCTCATTCATCATCAATTCTTCTACAATGTGCCAAATTACAAGTGAATCTCGTATCTAGTGGTTTATTCTATATATTTGGTGATTGCAGCGATTAGCATCCATACAATATGGTAAGATGAACGAATCACCATAAGAACACTTGGTCATCATCATCGTTTCATATCTCCTAGTTTGAAAGCCTAATCAAATTTGGTCACTCACAATCTAAGTGAAACCTCAACAAGATGAATTTTGCTTAAAAGTGTCATTGATGGCCTAGTCCGTGGGGCTTAAAACTTGGATAAAAATCAAATCATTTCATTCAAAAACTCCATGACAAGTCATCATAGTGATTGACGCTAGCTAAAGTGATTGGTTCAAGTGGAAGGAATTATCCTACAGTCACTAGTAGGCCCTCTAAAGATTTACTTATTTATGATTTATATTTTGCATCTCATATTGCATATCAATGACGCCATACGGCAAAATTCTTCAAAATCATGGAATTACCCAAAATTTGGGGCAACCACATTTGATTCCGGATTTCCCATGATGGGATACATCTTACATGATCATGACATCTACATTTAACATATAACACTCCATCCATTGGGGCAAAAACATACCCAATCATCATTCCTCATTCCACAAATCCCTTCAACTATTGGGGCAAAAACGATCACACATTTCATCATTCCAATTTCCTTCTTTTGCACAAATATTCTTCCATTCATTCTTTTTCAATTGGCTCGTGAGTTCATCCGCATCTCACTCATCAATTGAGGGGGTAAGCTACACAATAAATCACAATTCTTTATTATTGTTGTCTTCAATATTGATCCGCAAATCCAACAATAGAGAGAAGCTACTTCTGTGCCCAAGCTCAATTAGGTGTCGTGTTTTTTCACCGTATTGTGTTTCACATAACACGGTACAAAAAGGGGTATCTGTAGACACCAAAACCTAGCCACTTGTCCTCCATCCATGCCTTACCGCCATCCAATGGTCCACCATACCCCTTTCTCGCCATTTTGACCCTAATTTATATTTATTTTATATATATTTAAATATAATATTTTATATTATATTTTAATATATGTATAATAAAATATATATTTATAAGTTAAATTAACCCCAACCGTCAGATCTATTCTAATATTAACCATCCATTTACATCAATCCATTCCACACTCAAAGTTAAATGTCAGCCCTTGGATTTGCTTTAATTAAAACCACACGATTAAAGTGTTGGTAAAAACCCTAAAGTAAACCCTAAGTTTAACTATTTATATGAGCATCTTTGATGCTCAATGACGAGGAGGAGATTTTTGATACCTGAGGTCTCTAATGATGATTCTACCCGGATTATAAATTCTAGCTATCTAATTGTTTTTATGGTGTTCTTTGATTTGTATTTTTAAGATCTAGCATTTTCCAGCAACCATGGATTAATAGCAGAGAAAAGAATATTGCTTCTAGATTTGAATGCAATCTAGAGAACTATTAATTTCCTTGAGCTCTAGAGTCCACATAGCTTCCACCATTGCCAAAACCTAGCCCATCCTAATATTCCTAAAGCCTCATCCTAAGTCCCTGATCTTCCTACAGACAGAGGCTACCTACGTTTGTACAGGACTGCACAAACTACTCATACTGTTTCAGCCATATCTCACTCATATGGAGTCGGATTGAGCCAACATTTTAAGGGTAGGTTCCTGATACACTCTAAAACATCTCTACAAATTTTCATATTGATTGGAGCTACAAATATTGTAGTGAAACCTTATCTTTGGATGTGAGTCTACAGTGCATCTCCAGATCAAACAACAAAACAGTAAAATAGCAAGGTAAATCATTCATGTATTTTATTTCACATTGTTATATTCTAAATGCATTATTTTATCAGATATAGGGTTTTTAGCACTAATTTTTGAAGGCTCACACTGTGGAGCCCTCATTTGTTTTTACTGATTGCCTTACTTATTTGTGTGCAGATTTAGCAATACAATCAAGAGCATTGTGCAACTGTTTAAGGTGGATTGGTCCGGCCAAAGGATAACTAAGAAGCCCACTCACACCTATTGGGAGGAAAACACACCATTGAAGACACTACATTCTGTTGTAGCTAGGGTTTCGAAGAACCCTAGCAGTCTGTAATAATTGTATCAAGTTCACATTGAACTATTGATTGTATCAAAAGAGTTTTTCAGCTCCCCCCATTATTAATAAAATATTTATTTTCATTTGAGTAATCTGTAGTTCTTTGAGTTCTATTTTATCTTTCTTGTTTTAGTTTCATGCTTTTTAATCTACATATATAAAAAAATATAACAACCTAATGAGATTAAGGACATTGTCTAATGTTTAAAGGATATAACATTTAAAATATGTTAATATAAAATATAAACAGTTTAGGTATGGAATATAAGGCTTTTAACTTGCGTAAGGTCAAAGTAATTTATGGGATTCATGATTAAAAAGTGTTGTGGGACTTTCTTATAGATTGTATTGAACTTTTAATTTGATTTATTATTTTTTTAATAATTTTTTATGTGTTAGTATAGTTTTTCCAATGAGTTTACACATGTTTTTATGTGGGTTCATGGTCCCCTCATATTAAGTGGTGTTTGAACGTTGGACCTTTCAAAGAGAGGCCAAATCTCTTACCAATAGGGTAAGTTTGGTCCCCTTATACTGAGTGGGGTTTGAATTTTCGACCTTTTAAAGAGAGGTCAAAGCTCTTACCACTACAGTAAGCTTGCAACTTATACATGTTTGTATAGTTATTTCTTATATATTAATTGATTATATTAAATTGAAAGAAATTTTCCTTATATTACATTATGATCATAGAGTGATATTATAATAGTCTAGTTATTATGTTTGTATCAATTGATAAGATTTAAATTTATGTTTCCTATTTTTTTTTTGGTATAAGGTAGAGGTGGTTATAAGGTCCACAAACCTTTTACAAAGTCAAAATGGGCTGGTTCTAGCATCAAGCCCGTATAATCAAAATACAAAATGGATCTTTCTAAGACTCACATTAAGCCATACTTAGAGTCCACAGTCCTATACTTGTCGCTTGACTATTCAGGATAAAACAAAAACCAAACAACACCTAGCACTTACTAACACTAGGTTGCTGTATTGTACACTTGTCACCTCCCAGGCCCAAGCAAATGGGATGCCTTTCTCGCCTAATTCCATCTGTCGGATTACTCATCATCAGCCCCTCCGATCTCCTCGATGCTCTAACAGGTTTGATCTTAGCTCTTCTCTAGCAGCCAACACCAATAGTTCTTGAGGGAAGTTATCCTTCCAAATTTGCATCTCCCCAACGAAGCGCAATATTTGCCATTAGATCCGCCGCTCGGTTCCCTTCTCCGAAGGTGTGTTGTATTTGAGCACTAACCAAATGGGATTTATGAATATTTGCTTCTAGGATAAGCTCCAATATGGTCCAATTGGGGTCTTTATCCTCCTTAATTGCCTTGATTATATTAAGCGAATCCCCTTCAAAGATAACTTCCTTATAACCCTCAAGTCCGGCAATTCTCATTGCCTGCATGCAGCTCGGGCTTCGCAAAATGATTTGTTTGAGTTCCCAAAGGCTCTGCAAAGGCAAGGACCACTTTTCCTTCCTCATTTCTCAAAACTCCTCCTCGCTCCTGCGGCCCCGGATTTCCTTTAGTCGCCCCGTCAAAATTAAACTTAACCCACTTTTGTGTGGGGGTATCCACTTGACACCATCCCGTGGGTTGGTTGTAATGTCTAGGTCCGGAAGTTCCTCTCCCCGGTTCCGCAAAATCCTCCTTTCCCTTAGAGACATGGTCTCATTTTTGAAGAAGAAAGTTTTCCAGTTTTCTTTCAAAGCTCTGATTATTTTATTACCACATAACTTGGGATCTTTCTTACGTCCTTTAAATACTCTCTTATTTCTCTCATTCCATATCCCCCATAAAAAATGGGGTAAGTTGAGCTTCCAGAGCCAAGTCAAAAGCTTTTCCCGGAAGGGGGAAGCCCACCGTATGCAGAAGTCAGACATGCTATTTGGACAGACCCAATCTATATGAAATTTGGACAAGATCATTTGGAAGACTGTACAAGAAAAATCACAAGTTAGAAATATATGACTTACAGATTCTATTGCTTTCTCACACAAGATACATCGATTGATGAATTGGAAACCTCTCCTTTGCAGATTATCTGTTGTCAGGATCTTATTTTGAACTGCCAACCAAAAGAAGAAAGCTATTTTTGGGGTTAAATTATTTAACCAAATAACGAAGTCGGAGTCCGACCATTGAATCTCGAGTGGATTAACTTATAGGCGCTTTTCTTCGAATAGATCCCACTTGTAGTTTTGCCCCAAATCGCCTTGTCTCTTCCTCCCCCAGGGAATGATCGGGAACACCCTTAAAGCATCATTGAGTTTGGTTAGGGCCACCTTCTCTTGCTCGACGGATTATGAACTGCGATTTTCTTCCAAGAAGAAGTTTCCTGTGCTACGACAATAAAATCCCCTACTTTTCCTCCCATTTCCTTCGAAAGTTTATGTTGGAGGACCTGAAGGTCTAAGTTATCTTTCAGAGGGGCCTCTTCCAACCACAGGTCTTTCCAAAAGTCCACTTGTCTTCCATTACCAATTCTCCATCTGATGCCTTTCTTGACTACCTCCCGACATTCGAGCAAACAATTCCAAAAATAGGATCTTCTAGGAAGATTATCGACTTTCAGGAAGTCCCGATTATTTCGATATATTTTGCCTTAAGAAGTTTTACCCATCCCAATTGATCATTATTGATAAATCTCCATACCTGTTTGCCAATCGGAGCTTGATTCAATTCTTTCATTCTCTTTAACCCCGAGGCCCCCCCGATCCTTGCTTGCACACACCCGATTCCATGCTACCAACGAAATTCTCTTTCTCTCCTCCAAACTTGACCACAAGAAGTAGTGTTGAATTTCCTCCAGTGTAGCTCAAACCTTTGCAGGCATTCTAAATAGATACATGCAGTAGATTGAAATGCTCTGAAAGTAGTTTTAAATAGTAAGGCTTTCCTCGCGGAGCTGAGAAGGTCGCCCTTCCACCTCGCTAACTTTTTGGAGATCCCGTCAATGATCGAGTTCCACAAAGTAGCCTTCATTCTTCCTTCGAACATAGGCATGCCTAGATAAGTTCTTGGTAGAAGCTCCTTTCCACAACCGAAGAGGTTAGCTATTCTTTCCTCCCTCCCACCGGGCGTGTTAAAGAAATAGATGCTACTCTTCTTATAGTTTATGTCTTGTCCTCGCTTCGTCTCATACTTGGTTAGAATTCTCTTCAACTTCCTAGCTTGAGGCACCGATGCTTTGGACACAATGATTGTATCATCCACAAACCGTTGGTGAGACACCGCCTCGCTTGTTGAGGCTTGGTTTAAAACCTTCCAATTGACCATCTGCCACCGCCGCTGAAATGTTCCTACCCAATGCTTCCGCTAAAATAATAAACAAGTATGGAGACAAAGGATCTCCTTGTCGCAACCCCCTTTCACTCTTAAAGTAACCGGAGGGTGACCCATTCACCATGAGAGAAAATCTTGTAGTAGAGATACAACTAAAAATCAACTTAATCCACTGGGACATGAAACCAAACTTACCCAAAATCTTGGTGAGGAACCGCCATGAGACCCGATCGTAGGCTTTATTCATATCAAGCTTTAGTAACATACCCGCTTCCTTACTAGTCACCATTGAATGAATAACCTCATGAATTGTGATGATACCATCCAATATTTGTCGCCCTTTCACAAAGCCACCTTGGTTCATATCAATGATGAAAGGAAGGATAACCTTCAACCTATTGGCAATTGTTTTTGTGAGAATCTTCATCGAGTGTTACATAAAATGATAGGGCGAAACTGGAAAATTCCATTGCTCCCACTAGTTTAGGGATGAGGACTAAAAAAGTAGCATTAACTCCTTCCGGGATTTCCATGTCCTTTTGAGCCTCAATTATAGCTTCCACTACATCATTGCCTAGGATATCCCAAAACTTCGGAAGAAAGTCTGCAGGGAAGCCATCCGGTCCTGGGGAGTCATTACCATCCATGTCAAAAATGACCTTCTTGATTTCCTCCTCTCGTGAAAGGACTAAGTAAGAATCCATTAAGATTATCAGTTACGAGGGGTGGAATGGCTGCCAACAGAGAGTCCTCTTCTTCAATAGTCGGATTTACATCTTCTAGCAATGATTTAAAGTACTCAACCGCTTCCCTCCTTATGTCTTCCATATCTTTGGTGTTAGACCCATCGGCCATCTTGATCTCCTTAATTTTGTTAGTACTCCCGTGGCGAAGAGTAGAGACATGGAAGAACTTTGTATTTCTGTCACCCTCCTTTAACCAACGCAATCTGGATTTCTACCTCCAAAAGGTTTCTTCAAATCCTAGCATCGTGTGGTATTCGGCTAACGACTCCCTCTCCTGGTTTCTCAGATCCTCCGTAAGTCGCTCTGACTTCAACTTCTCCTGTAGTTCATTGATCTTGTCTTTTAGTTCTGCCTTTTTAACAAAAATATTGCCAAAGGAAGTTTTGTTCCACTCTCTAATGTTAGCCTTCACATTCCTTAGTTTACATGCCACTTGGGCCAGTTTCGAACCATTATACTTTTTGTCCCACCATTGGGCAACCGGATCCTTGAGATCCCGATGTTGGAACCACATAAGTTCGAATCGAAAGGGTCCGATGTATCTTTTCTTAGAGTCCTCCCCTGTTTCCCACGGAATTGGGTTGTGATCGGACCCGATTCTTGGGAGTGCCGTTAATGAAGAGTCCCCAAACCTCTCCCGGCATTCTTGAGAAAGAAGAAACCTATCTAATCTTATCTGAATTTGGTTTTCCTTCAATATTTTGTTAGACCATGTATAGGAGAATCTACGCGAGTCCACATCCATCGACTCATGTTGCTCAACAAAATCTCTAAACTCGTAGATATCAGGAGTTATTCTTTGAGAGCCCCCAAAATTATCTGTAGGATTAAGGTAGAAATTGAAATCCCCCACCAAAATCCAAGGGTAGTTGGGGACCGTCTCCCTCAATTCAGCCTAGTCGACTCCAAAGAACCCTTCTCGATCCCTCGTCTAATCGGAGCATATACATTCGTTAAGATCCACTCTTCCTGCGTGGTTTTATCCACACATAAGAGACAAATAAACCAACTAGACATTCGAATCACTCTACTATCAATCACATTTTTGTTCCACATAACTAGTAACCCTCCTGTTGTTCCAGTGGCCTCTTGGCCTACTACTTCAACTTCTCGCCAAGTCCTATTCTTAAAAGGAATAACTCTACTCTCCTCCATTTTAGTTTCTTGCAGTAAAATCATATCCAGTTTGTGTTCTTGTCTAAGAGCATACAAAGCTCTTATTTTTGCAGGATTACTCCCACGAATATTCCATGAAAGAATCTTCATTTATGGGCTTTGGATCCTCGAGCCTTCGCCCCAAAGAGCAATACTGCTTGAGTGCCATCAGCCACTCCTCGCTCGCTTCTTTCCGCCTTAAGGCGGCATTGCTAGGTTTCCCTCTTCCTACCGAACCATATCCCCGTACATCCGCTCTAGGTTGAAGTTCCTTGGGATTCACTTGGCTTCTAGTAACCATCTTGGGTAGGTCGGTCTTGGTATTTGGGGTAACAATCGGCTTTCCGAGTTAACTGGTCTTTTTGACGAGTGGAGATGATTCCGTGCTCTTAGCTTCTTGATTAGTAGATTCTTTTTTCCCCGCTTTGGGGTTACACTTATCTTGGTGGTTCACCTCTTCCTCCCGAGTATCCTTGCCTCGTATTATTAGTTTCCTGCTCCTTCCTTCGATTTTTCTCCTCTAAATCCTTCTCTTGAGTCTCCTCTACCTCGATTCCACTTCTTGGTCGTCCATCTGATCTCCCTTCAAATGATTTAATGCATCAAAACTGTTCTCCACTGGGATGTTGATCTCCTTGGAATTTCTTCCCATAAATTCCTCTATAGTACATGGGACCACTTCCACCGAGCCTCCATAGGCCTCCCGTATCACCCAATCAAACTTACTTGCCCCAGGGCATTGATCTATGGGGTTCTTTCCTTTGTGATTTGGCTCTGAGGCTTGGCTGTATCATCTTAGGAGCAGGTTGAGCTTGAGGGTTCCCATCAAAGGGACCAGCTCCCCTGTGAGAGGGTTTTGGGGCATAGGAATTTTTGGGAGGAGGGTTAAAACGTTGCCTCTTGCTTACAATAGGGCGAACAGGGTCTCTGATATTCGGATTTCGAGCTCCACGTCCTTGAGGCCCAGGTTGGGTAGGAATGGAGATCTGCAGGGGAGGGATATTATTCTGGGTTTGAGGATCAGTATTTTGGAGTGGGGATGGTTCTTGGAAATGCGAGTGGATACCCCGGTGCCCTACCTTCCCACAAACACTACACTTAAAAGACATATTTTCATATTCAAATACCTGAGTATGAAGGCCAAACATAGACGACAAAATAATGGATTTAGGGAGCTCTTTACTCAGGTCCGCCAACACACACATGCGAGCAGACATGAGTCTTGTTTTGCTCAAGGTTGCAGGATCAATAGCTATTAGTTCTCCAATCTCTGTAGCTATCCCAGCCAATATTTGTTCATTCCAAAAAAGTAGAGGTAATCCTGGCATCTTAACCCAAATAGGAGCCAAATCCAGCACCTGAGTCTGGGGGTTGAAATCGGGGGACCAACGCTTTAGATACAAGCCCCTTTTCCCAAAAAACCAAGGACCTCCTTGGAGAGTCCTTTCCATGTCCTGTTCACATTGAAATGTCACCAAAAGAAAACTCTTGGGTAAAGCCTTAATCATCATACCGGCCCTTGGCTGCCATTTTTGGATGGCCCATCTCCTTATGACTTCCATGTCCGGCCTCACCCCCATAAATTTAGCCACCAAAGATGTTCTCGCCCTCCATAGCCACATGCCGAGCTAAGGAATCCGGGACGTGCAACCTACCATTGACAGATTTTAGATTAAAACAAGAGTCGGATAATTTTTGCTTACCGCGAAGAGCATTAAGATATGAAGGTCTCCAGTTGCCGGGTTTCTCTTTGTCTCCTTCTTGGGTCTTCCTTTGATCCCGACGCATAGAGTCCTGGTCCCCCTCGGAGAAATCTTCAACCGCATCCGCCCAACGCCCTTGGACCGGTTCCAATAGAACTTCCTTGTCCACATTCTCCGCCCGGGGGCTCGCTATCTCGCCGAGCCCCCACCGTCGCGTCTCGCTGATCTGCCCTCTGAAGTCCCACACCTAGGGTTTGATGCCCCTAGACCTCTCGCTCCTCCTCCTTGCTGCTCCATCCGTCACAACTTGTTGCCTCCAAAATCTGCCATTTTTTTTTTTTTTAAATTTATGTTTCCTATTGTTAATTCATATATAATGTTATTTGATATAGTTTTTTTTTTGTTAGAGAACAAGAGGTTGTACTCAGGGTCCCCATCCTTAAAAAATCACAACTCTCTTTTTTAGAGCATGAGAGTTTACAAAAAAATTTAATTCTCATATTAATTGAGTTGCTATAGCTAGAAACCTATATCATTTTACATAAAATGTTTGAATTCTTGATTTTCATTTTCTATAACTTTTTCAATTTTCTATGTGAATACAAATATTTCAAAATTCAGCATCCTTCTTGACATTTTTCTATAACAACCTTTACAATACCAAAACCTTACCTCTACTATATATGCATTGCATCTTAGTACAATAATACTTTCAAAACATTGCACTATCATAGCCCGCTTTACTAGATCTGGCTTGCTAGTTTCCTTCCTAAAACACAAGTGAAACCACAAAAACTGTTACACATAGTTTATATGAAAGCACATTAATGTTATAAAATAAAGCAAATATTACCAATGGAAAATATTAAAGTAAATCTTAATCATTTTTTGATTCAAGCAATCAATATTTTCTTGTTAGCTTTAGCTAAACTTACTACTTCCTCTAAGGAAAATAGAATTTAACTTCACGATTCTCAATTAAAACCCCTATATTGGCTAGCCTATATACACATTTGTTTCCTTCCCTTAATGTATGTGTAAACCTGATTTCTTCAAACTCTATAGCAAGGTCTTGAATTTCCATAATTATCTCTTGTATGTTCCATGGAGTCTTTGCTTTCCTCAAAATTGCATTTATTATTATGAGTAGATCAAATTCCATCCATACTTTGTTCTATTTTATTTGTTTGTATATTTTTAACCCTTTTAAAGCCGCCCAAGCTTCAACTTCATTATTTATCTTAAATACACTATTGAAAGCGTAATGAGACAAAATCTCTCCCCTATTATTTATAATTATTCTTCCTCCTCTTGCTGGTCTTAGATTTTCTTTAGATACTCCATCAAAATTCAATTTGACCAACTCCACATTTGGTGGTTTCCACTTTATATTATTTACCTTATTTTTATTTCTCATGTCCCTAACATCATAATTCTATTTTATGAATTGACTCCATCTATCAAGGCTGTTTGCTTCTAGATTAGGGATTGGGTGAGTTGATTGATGAGGCCTAGAAATACCTCATTGTTACACTATGTTTGACATATAAAAACTATCATATTACCAAACATGACAAATTTAATTACCAAATAGTTGATTAGAATATATTATTTGTTAAGTATTTGCATGATTTTATGTTAGGAACACTATATCTCTGTTTTGACTATTTTCAACATTTTGTGTTGTTTCTGACATGATTTTGTTGGTGAAAATAGGATAGAAAATAAAGAAAATAAGCATGTTAAAATATTTGGCTAACTCCAGCATGTTTGAAGTGTCATACCATTTCAAAACCAAAGTTGTCAAGTGATTTGGCATGAAAATCATCTCTACTGCAAAACAAGGTAGTGAAAAGTTTTGTGCAACATACAAAAAACAGCCAGCTGTCACATTAAAGGAACACCTTAAAGTTGTCAGAAAAACCAAGAAAAAATGTATGGAATGTGTTCACAGAGACTAAATAAGACGCCTGACCTACTTGGATGCATTCCTAGATGGTTTGAATGGACAACAATAGGACATCACAAAATATGGACAATTGTGCAATATTTTTTGCACTATTTCAGTTTGATTAATTAGCAAATAAAATATGTATTTTAAAAGCCAAATATAATGTGTTATTGTTTATAACCTCACAATAATATTTTAATTCTTTTATCACCTTCCAAATGATTTTAAATGCAATTTGGCACCAAGTTTCTATGACTGTGCAACAAACTGTCAACTGCAGAAAAACAACCATATAAAAATCAATAAGCTATCACTTTATTGATGACTTAGAATTTGTCAACTAAAGAGGAGGAAAATGCTTGGAAATAGTTGAGGGAGGTTAGGGATGAATCTTGCTCCACCTGGAAGCATTTCCACGTGGTACAAATGGGAGCAACAAGACAAAAAGGCTAAAAAGCAAGAACAGTTGGAAAATGCATACAAAAATTAGAATTATGCAATTATAAAGGAAGTCATTGAATTTGTCAATATAAATGGGCGAAAATAGTTGGAAATGATTGCTAAGGGATAGGAGAGATGTCCCATCCACTTAAAACCCACTTATTACCCGTTTTTGTTGCAGTTGAGCATAAAGTCTATTTATACAGCATATTATTCCAAAGATGCTCCAAAATAAGGGGGAAAAGTGGCCAGTTTGAGTCAAACGAATATTTGAGCATCCAAAATGATAGGGAAAAGGTATTTTAAGGTGGATACAAGTGTACAAGATATTTATAAATAGCCTCCAACACTCCCACCACTAGAGATGCATTCTAAATGCCAATGAACATTGTTGCAACATATTTTGTCTTAAATTAGACTTATTCAGATTCAGAATTATTGGTAAATCACTAGAAAATATCATCTAGCTGATTTTGAGCACGAGGCATATGTAATAGGACATTATAAATAACACATTTCCCTCATTGGTTGAGCAATTAGGTGATAGGACAATAACTAGTCGCAACAAATAGCATAGTGCAACATTTTTCTGTAACAGTTCAACATGTTTTGACAGAAATAAAGTGTAGTTCTTTTGTTAATTTCTATTCATGAGTGAGTGTGAGTGAATTAATTAAACAACAATTTTTCCACCTTCTTCTAGATTAGGAAGTTTAGGACAACTTTCAGACTTAGGAGGACTGTTATGATAGGTTTCTTTGCAACTTTGCTACAACAAATTTAGTAGAATGCTTGTTAATTTTATTTTTTTGTTTTAAGTTAATGTGATGTTTTCATATATTTAATTGTGTTTTTGTGCAGCCAATGTGTGTGTCAGCTAACAAATTAGATTAGACCTGTATTTTTCCCTATTTCCTCTGCTTTCCACGTTTCCTTTTTTTTCATGTTTCAACAACATTTATCAAATTATCAATAGATTTTATTTTGCTATCAATCCCTATAGTAGAAGCTTGACGACCTTCTATAGTAGGACACTGACAAGTGTTTTTAGCATAAGTGTTATTTCCAAGCATCATTTCAACTCCTACAAGTGTAAATAGGTTTCAATTCTGCAAGTGTAATTTAGTATTTCAATTCAGTAACATTTTAATTTAGTAATTTCAATTCCTGCAAATTAGAATTAGTTTTCAGTTCTTGCAAGTTTCTATTCGACAGACTAGGTTTAGTGTGACACCAAAAGGCTAAACCAACATGTGTTTCACCCAACCAAATGCTTGTAATATGAATGTCTGAAAATGTAGGCTACCCTAATCTTCTATCATAGATAGCCTTGGACACCACCCCGGATTGATAAATTATAAGATTAAATGATGCTATTAATGACATACATCATTTTTGGCACCGTTGCTGGGGAACACGATGTTGTTAGAAGGTAAAAGTAGCCCAATAATTGTTAATTGTGCTAAGTTGTGAACTTTAGAGTGAAATATAGATAAATAACTAGTATAGGTAATAGTTTTTGGTAAATTGCATTTCAGTCCATTTAGAAAACAAGCATAAAACCATAGGGAGGTGATCTTCACACTTAAAGGGTTGAAATTGCCTATGTTTGAAATTCTTGATAAAATTTAAAAAAATTCATCATCCTCATTGTCAAGAAACATAAGATCTCTTGAAAAAAATAGAGCCATCTGTTAATACTGCTCTTTTTGTATCCATATCATCAGAGTCGTATAAACAAATTGGTACCAAGTGTTGGGAAGACATCATGGCAGATATACAAGATTGTCCCTTGAACAAAACATCTATATCAGCTACTTGTAGCCTTTGTTCACAAGGACATATCACTAATGAATGCCATTTACTTCCATAACTTAGAGATATCATAGAAACACAAAAATTATTGCCTGGTTCTACTCATAATTCTTGTCAAGAGAGATTCCAACAACAATAAATAGGGCAGGTAAAACAACCACCACCTCTAGCGCAAAATCTGGTAAAAATACTGTAGGAAATGTTATTGACTGCATCAACATCCAACTGTGCTCAAAGAAGACATTAGCTAAGCTTGAAGAGATAAAAGTCAATGGAGATACACAAAAATCCTTTAGTCCAAACACACAAAAATTAGCCTTGGATAAAGGAAAAAAACTAGAAAATATGCACATAGAAAATTTACTTCTAATGAACTCCTTGGTAAACAATTACAAAGAGGTAAATTCTATCCTCCTAGGAATGAAACAAATTGAAGTACAACCAAGAAAATTCTTGAACATTATTAGTTGGCTGATTTATGAATAAAAAACAAAATTGTTTGTTGTTTTGAAACAACATTTCAATCCCTTTGCATGGAAATACAAGGGTATGTCAAGATTTCATCTTGATTTATGCACTCATAGGATATATATTGAAAATGTTAAACTTGTGAAACAACTAAAAATGCAATTAAAGTCTACCTTAAGAGATATTGTCCAAACTATAATAAAGAAACTCTTGGAGGTTAGATTCATTTATCCAATTTTTGATAACCGATGGATTCCTCCATTAGTTATTATTCCAAAGAAAAATAGAAAACTGAGAGTGTGTGAAGATTATCAAGAACTGAATACAGTCACACATAAGGACCATTTTCCATTTATTGATCATATGTTAGACATACTCAATTTCACATTGCATGAACTGGTTTATGATAAGAAACCACATTTTTCTATTGAATTTGAGTTACTAATGCTTTTAACATATTTGGAAATTGGTATTGAATTGTTTCAAGTATAAATTGATAAGATTTTGCAGACTATGTGGCATGGACCACACTTTATTGAAGAAGTATTAAAAAATGGAGTCAATACTTCATTTTTAGCAATAAAGGAGGTAATGATGACATAAGTAGATTCTTATTGCTCATATAGAAAGGATGGTTGCATCATTGTCATAGGTGTTAGCAGAAAAATATGGTGTTTTCATACAAAAATTGACATGTTTTTTGCAGAATAAGGATTGTTCTTATCCAAATAAGAGTGAGAGACATTCTCTCTCATTGTAGCCTCATGAGAGACATTCTCTCTCATTGTAGCCTCATGAGAGACATTCTCTCTCATTAAAGCACTTGAAAAAAAAGAGGGGACATAAGTTGGTTGAAAACCAGAAATGGCATCCTCTTTAGATGAAAAAAAATGAAAAAAAGAGATGAAAAAAAGGAAAGAATAAAATGAATAAAAAAATAAAATAAATAAATAAATAAATAATTTAGTAGTGAAAACCTCCTTGGAGGTGTTGGTGAGTTGGCTTTCATGAAAATCGGTTTTCTGGTATGCATTGCCTTATTGATCCACCCATCATTGTTCCACCATTGTACAAATCTCACACTGCACATGTGTTATGTTTATGTTTTCAGATGGCTTGCTAACAATCATCAGAAACAACTTGTAAGGTGCATGATAAATTTTTAAGACATTAAGGTATGTGTTTATTGCATTTAAGTCATAGTAAGCATTTAGCATTTAGTATATGATAATCGGTATTTGGCATAAACTATTTATACAATATTGACAAGTTAAAAATGAAATATGTTCAAAATGTCAAGAAACACCCCCTTCTACCCTTAGTCACATGGAAAATTCAAAACTGTGCAAAAACCTGATTTTGGGACAAAAATGGCAGCAATTATATTTGAATTAGCAGGGTAGGTTTCAGAAGGAGAATTACAAGTTTATATATCACAATTGCCTCATAAATTTGAGGAGGATAATATGGAAAATGGGCCTAAAGATTTTGTTTTACTATTGCTGCAATAAAACAACAACATACAAAATAAAGAATAACATATAAAAAAAAGGATGGAGAAGGAATTTTTGATGTTATGGAAGGCTTATACACTCTAGAGATGGGCCCACAACATAATTTGTAGCTAAATTTTGCATAGGAGGTCATTTCTGCATTTTTGGATGCATCTTCGGAATGAACAGGGATGTCTTCAGAATGAATAGGATATCTTCGGAATGAACATAAAATCTTCAAAATAAGGAGAAACTGTACCAAAATTCCTGAAAATGCTATAGAATAGCAAAAAGAGTAGGGCACATCAAATATTGAGGTTCCTAAAGCTCAAAATCATCCTACCACAAGTAAGTACATCCCTCAAGCATTTCAAAATCAAAATTTTATCAATTTTGTTTCAAAGGTGCAAACAACAAAAATAGGTATCTAGGCTAAAATGTTGTTAGAACAAAAAATTCCACCAGTAGTAGTGCATCTGCTAGATATGGTTCCATTAGAAAAATACAATAAACTATTGCAAAATGAATTACCTGATATCAAGCCTTTAAGAGGTACCTTGCAACACTAAAACTTGTAGAAAGGTAGAAACAGAGTCATACATGTGCTTAATTACAAAATGCTTGATATAGTGTAGCAAGGAGAAATTTCTCAGGTAGCAGGTGGAAAAGGATGTTTTTCACAAGGATAAAACCTGCATATTACTATGGCCTACTAGGATGCATGAGGGCATGCATCAGTTCAAGCTGGGAGGGATGATGAGGCCTAAAAATGCCTCATTGTCACCCTATGTTTAACATATAAAAAATGCTATATTACCAAACATGACAAAGTTAATTGCCAAATAGTTGATTAGAATATATTATTTGTTAAGTATTTGCATGATTTTATGTTAGGAACACTATATCTCTATTTTGACTATTTTCAACATTTTGTGACTATTTCTGACATGATTTTGTTGGTGAAAATAACATAGAAAAATAAAGCAGATAAGCATGTTCAAATATTTGGCTAAATCCAGCATGTTTGAAGTGTCATACCATTTCAAAATCAAAATTTTCAAGTGACTTGGCATGAAAATCATCTCTACTATAAAACAGGGCAGTGACAAGTTTTATGCAACATACAAAAAATAGTCAGCTGTCATATTAAAGGAACACCTTAAAGTTGTTGGACAAAGCAAGAAAAAATATATGGAATGTGTTCACAGAGACTAAAGAAGACTTTTGACCTACTTGGATGCATTTCCACATGGTTTGAATGGACAACAACATGGCATCACAAAATAGGGACATATGTGCAATATTTTCTGCACTATTTCAGTTTGATTAATTAACAAATAAAATATGTATTTCAAAAACCAAATGTTGTGTTTGTTGTTTATAACCTCACAATAATATTTGAATGCTTTTACATCCTTAAAAATTATTTGAAATGCAATTTGGCACCAAGTTTCTATGACTGTGCAACAAACTGTCAACTGCAAAAAAACAACCATATAAAAACCAATAAGCTATCACTTTATTGATGACTTAGAATTTGTCAACTAAAGAGGAGGAAAATGCTTGGAAATAGTTGAGGGAGGTTAGGGATGACTCTTGCTCCACATTGAAGCATTTCCATGTGGTACAAATGGGAGCAACAAGACAAAAAGGCTAAAAAGCAGGAATAGTTGGAAAATGCATACAAAAATCAAAATTATGCAATTATAAAGGAAGTCATTGAGTTTGTCAATATAAATGGGCGATAATAGTTGGAAAAGATTGCTAAGGGATAGGAGATATGTCCCATCCACTTAAAACCCACTTATTACCCATTTTTGTTGCAGTTGAGCATAAAGTCTATTTATACAACCTATTATTTCAAAGATGCTCCGAAATAAGGGGGAAAAGTGGCCAGTTTGAGTCAAACGAATATTTGAGCATCCAAAATGATAGGGAAAAGGTATTTTAAGGTGGATACAAGTGTACACGATATTTATAAACATCCTCCAACTCAATTCCACCACTAGAGACGCATTCCAAAGGCCAATGAACATTGTTGTAGCATATTTTATCTTAAATTAGACTTATTCAGATTCATAATTATTGGTAAATCACTAGAAAATAGGATCTAGTTGATTTTGAGCATGCGACATATGTACTAGGACATTATAAATAACACAACTCCCTCATTGGTTGAGAAATTAGGTGATAGGAGAGTAGCTAGTAGCAACAAATAACATAGTGCAATATTTTTCTGTAACAGTTCAACATGTTTTAATAGAAATAAAGTGCAGTTCTTTTGTTAATTTCTATTCATGAGTGAGTGTGTGTTAATTAGTTAAAGAGAAAATTTTCCACCTTCTTCTAGATCAGGAATATTGGGCCCACTTTTAGGATTAGAAGGAGGACTATTATGATAGGTTTTTCTACAACTTTGCTGCAATGGATTTAGCAAAATGCTTGTTAATTTTTATTTCTTGTTTTAAGTTAATGTGATGTTTTCATATGTTCAATTGTGTTTTTGTGCAGCCAATGTGTGTGTCAGTTGAAAAATTATATTAGACCTATGTTTTCCCTTGTTTCCTTTGCTTTTCATGTTCTCTCATTTTTCATGTTTCAACAACATTTATCAAATTATCAACAAATTTCATTTTGCTATCAGTCCATGTAGCAAAAGCTTGATGACCTTCTGTAGTAGGACACTGATAGGTGTTTTTAGCATAAGTGTTATTTCCAACTATCATTTCAATTCTTGCAAGTGTAACTAGGTTTCAATTTTGCAAGTGTAATTTAGGATTTCAATTCAGCAACATTTCAATTTAGTAATTTCAATTCCTACAAATTAGAATTAGTTTTTAGTTCTTGCAAGTTTCTATTCTGTAGACTAGGTTTAGTGTGACACCAAAAGGCTAAACCAACATCTGTTTCACCCAACCAAATGCTTGTAATCTGAATATTTGAATATGTAGGCTACCCTAATATGCTATCGTAGATAACCTTGGACACCATCCCAGATTGATAAATTATAAGATTAAATGATGATATTAATGATACACATATTGATAGGGTTGGTTTAGATTCCTTTTTGGCTAAACATATCTTTCTTTTCATTACCTCCAAATTGCTTTCCTTTTATTTAAATATTCTTCTATTCCTTTCTAGCCATATAATCCAAAGTAATATATCTTTTGAAATATCCCAAATAATATGTAAAGAGTCACTTTTAAAAGTGCTCTACCATTGCTCTAACCATTCTTTAATTCTTCCATTCATCACCATGTATTTACCAAACATATTAAGAATCCATTACCATAGTTTCCAGACTATTGAGCAATGTCCCAAGATATGGTCTATACTCCCCTCTATTTTACAAAGAACACCTTTTTAGGGGCCATGAAAACCCCTTTTCATGAGGTTATCCTAGGATAAAATTCTTCTATCACCTACTATCCAAACAAACATTTTAACTTTAGGAATGATCAAGTTGTCCCGAATATTTCTCCATATTCTTGTGATATTCCCATTTTGATGGTGCTTTGTATTATATAGACTTCTTATTGTGTATTCTCTTGATCTATTCAACTCCTAAATAAAGTTATTCTTGGATCCCCTCAAAATAATCATTGTTGTTATCTTTCTACTCAACTACCTTCTAGCTTCAATGTCTTGTATACTTGTAAAACAATATTCCTTCCATTTGTATTTTCCTTCTTGATCCTTGTACAAAATGTTTGAAATCCTATCATCATATTTGTCTTGAAGTAATCTCATCCATGATTTCAAAATTGGATCTAGATTGAGTGGTTTTTTTATCACACCAAGTATCTATCCAAATAGAATTTTTTTCTCCAATTCCCACCACCCATCTTAAACCTTTAATCACTAGATCAATTGAATTTTTAAAATTGTTCCATAGTGTAGAACCATTTGGTAGAGAGAATGTAGTAAATGTTAAGCTTGGGTCATTGGGTTTAACATACATAAAATATTTTTTACCCATTGCCTTTGATTCTCTTTGTACAATCTCCAAATTACTTTTTCTCTAAGATCTAAGTTTGCATTTGTAAGAAATTTTAAATTGAAACCTCCTCTAGTTTTATCATCACAAGGACCTATAATAAGTTAAAATAGCTTGTAAGACTGATTTAATTAGCTCCACTCTTCCTGCTAACGATAACCATATACCTTTCCATGCCAATAGTTTATTCTGAACTTCACTTGTAAATGAATTTCATAATTCTATCTTTATTCCCCCCTCAAATAAGGGCATCCCTAGATAAGTTGTTGGTAATTTTGCTCCTCTATTTGAAGTAACTTGCATATCCCTGCTTTGATTTTAGCTAGGGTGTTTAGGAAGTAAATTTTGGATTTTGTCCTATTAAATTTCTTCCCTAATGCTCTTTCATATTCCTTTAATAAGTTCTTCAATGCTTTGACCTCATTTATCCTTACCCTCCCAAAAAGGTCTATATGATCTACAAATTGTTGATGGGTGATGTTGTTGATGCTATTACTAGCCTTAAGTCCACTTGTAAGCCCATGTTTTCTTCAAGTTCCTATCCAAAATCTCTACCATAATAATGAATAAATATGGTGATAGAGGATCTCCCTATCTAAGGCCTCTCTTGGCTTTAAATGATATGGTTACTAACCCATTGACCAACATTAAATATGAAACTGTAGAGACACAATTTAATTCATTTGACCCATTTCTTCCCAAATCCAAACTTTTCTAATACTACAAAAAAAAATCCCATTTAACCCTACCATAGGACTTACTTATATAATGTTTTAAGATCATTGCTTTCTCTTTTCTTGAAGTTGTTGAATACATAACTTCATGAGCTACTATGATTATATCTAAAATATATCTCCCTTTCACAAATACTCCTTGCTCTTCTAAAATAATTTTGTCTAGCAGTGGTCTTAATTGATTGTCCATCACTTTAGAAATAATATTATATGCCATATCACATAGGCGTATGGGTCAAAATGAATCAAATAATTATGCATCCTTCTTTTTTGGAATCAAGGTAAGCTATGTTGCAATTATTTTATAAGGTACGATTATTTTACCCTAGATTGTTCTATTGCCACCATTAAACAACCCTTCACTATATCCCAATTATGTTGATAGAATGATGTAGAGATCCCATATAGACTTGGGACTTTATCCTTATAAAAAGATAAAAAATCTAGATAAACTTCTTCCAAAATAATAGGTTCCACCAATTTCCTATTGTTTTCATCTTTTATAACAGAAGGAACTTCTTGTAGAATTTTATCATTAAGAACTTCAAACTCCTCTGATTCTAGAATAATCTAATAAAAAGACCTTGCCTCCTTTCTGATTTCACTCTAGTCTTCAATCTGAACCCCTTCTACCGATTTAATTCTACTAATTTTGGATGATGATCTTTGAACTATAGCCATCATATGAAGAAATTTATATTTTTATCTCCTTTTAACCAAGTGTGTCTTGATATTAATCTCTAAAATTTATCTTCCTTACTCAAAATATTATGATATTCACTAACTCCCTTTCCTCTGATGTTGGATTATTATGATCACCTTTTTGAAATTTTGAAATTTTATCTTTTAGTTCTTATTTCTTCTCAAAAATATTTCCAAAAGTGTTCTTATTCCATTCTTTTAATCTAGAAGTCATTAACTTAATTTGTTTTGGAAGTGTATACAACCCACTGTTTATTGGAGAATTCCATGTTTGTGCTATCATAACAACAAATTGGGGATGGTCTTCCCATATATGCTCATATTTAAAATATGATTTTTTCTTGAATTCACGTACCACCAATTTTACTTTTATTGGCTAGTGATATGAACTAATCCTTATCAAGGTATTAATTTTAGCACAAGTCCCTTAATCTAGCCAATGATTTGAGAGAATGCATCTATCTATTTTTTTTTCTATTAGGTTCTGGTCTCTCATATTTTTAGTCCAAGTATAGTTGTATTCTTCAAACTCAACCTCTTGTAAGTTTCTCTTATTGTTTCTCTTGTAATTTTCTTCCAACTTGAAAACCATTGTCATCCATATTGATTTATAAGTTTCTCTTATGGTTTTTTACATGTGATTTTGCTAGAATATTCTTAGGGCATGATCTCTCAATATGCTCCACCTCATGACATATTCTACATATAAAAGATATGTTTTCACAATCTATGGTTTGGATCCACATCTTATCCCCATACTTAAGAATTATTGATTCTGGTAAATATTTACATATATCAATCATGACCAATATCCGAGCATAAATAACCAAGAATCCATATTTTGTAGTTTCTAAAATCTCAAGGAATTCTCCTAGAGTGCTACATATTGCCTTGAAGGTATTCATTTACTAAAACTCAATGGATGACACATACATTCCAACCCAAACTAGCACTAGGGATAAATTTACATTTTTAGGTGAAAATCCTTCATACCAGTAGGTAAGGAAGAGTTCTGCTCTTCCCATAAACCAAGGACCCCCTTTTAGGATTCTATCTCTTTCTTCCTTAGAATAAAAATTGGCTAGTAAGAAACCTTGAGGAAGAAAGGATAAAATCACTTCTAGAGACTTCTAATACCTATCAATCTATTTTATTAGGGCTAAAGCCCATGGACAATACCCATTAAATTGACCAACAACTACCCTATCTTTGAGTAGTAAGGATTGATCCTTTGTGGTTTTCTTGCCACCTCTACTACTAGAGATGAATTTAAGGATTTAGCTATAAATCAATCCATGGGAAAGAAACTAGAACTCAAAATCTACTAAAATTTTCTAGAATATCCTACAACGAATATAATATTTGATAAAAAATTATAATAATTTGCAAGCAAAATTTCTAAGATAAAAAAGGGAAAAAGAAACTTAGCTAAAAAATTCTATACCTAGATAGAATTTCTTACCTCATTGAAGCCCTAGCCCTCCATTGCTTCTCCCATCATTTGAACCCTGGCTGACAAATATTTGTAATTTTATTTTTCATGACTTGAAAAATTATCACTGCCCTTATTCCATATGAATGACTTCATAGGGTCGTATCTCCTTAAAAATTATTTGGATTCCTACATATGGCCACTCATTTTAAATATCTTCAAATTTTGCACAAAGTGGTCCAAGAATTAGTTGAATTGGACAACCCTTTGCGAAGATATGGCTCCTAAAAGATGAGACATTTAAAAAACATTTCCCAAATCCTTCGCGATATAGTTTTTTGTAATACTTTCCACCCTCACCAAAGTTGTTATTTGATATAGTTTTTTTTGTGTGGCCTTTGCCGTTCCCTGCTCCGCTTTTTTGAAGCCGTTCCATGTTATTTGATATAGTTAATTCATATATTGTTGTATATTTATTTCAAAATAATATATCTTTAGAAGAATTAATATTTTCTTTCTATTTTTCTTTTAGTTTCTTCCATATTTTTGTTTTACATCTAACTTGGATCTCAAATAGTTTTTAGTTTCCATATGCCTTTTGATATGTTGATATGTAATGTTTTGTCTTTCTCCCTAACTCCTTTTTCCACATTATTACTTTAAAATTTCTCCAACATATGATTTTATATCCTTATTATTTTCTCATGGGATTATAGCAATGATCTAATATAATATTAATGAGATGATCTAAGTCATCTATCATTTACGTGGAATTATTTTTCAACTTGAAGAATGGATTTCAAAGGTCTTTCAATTATTAATTTCAAAATGTGTGGTGGAGAAGCAAATAGAAGGGATAGATAGTGGTATTCTAAATAACCATAGTTTTTGTTGGTTTGCACTAGTTGGAACTACTGGTATATTCTAAAGCTATAACCAACAAAATAGACTTATAAATAAAACCCTACCTTTCATTCCTATGCCATGGATCTCATTGTATCAGAGGCATATGGTTGCATGGTGTTCATGCTAGGGGGGTTGATGGTGGTGTTGGATAACCACATGAAGAGGTCCTAGTTATGCTACAACATTATCCATGCAACTTCACCGATGACTAATAATTTAGCTTAAGGAAGTGGTTTTTTGGCCTCTTTATCATGGTCATCACCTTTTACAGAAGCACCCATTTGGTTCCTATATTGTTGCACAACAACCTATATAGCCCAAGATCTAACTTTGCATCCTTGTTCCACTACATGAATTACAACACATAGTTCCCATCTATGGAGCAATTGAAGGTCATGATGAAGACCTCAATATTTATCATTAGGATAGGGTTATGCATAAGGGGTTGGACCCAAAATATACTTGCAAAAAAAAAGGTGAATCCATTTTGAAACCCTGACGAATCATAGCCAACTTCATGTAGGAGGACATGGCAAATTACCTTAATTTTTCATAAAAATTATAAAACAGTGGCAAATTTGAAAGTTATGATCAGATCGGGTAAAATGAGATTCAACCACAGATTGGGTGCAAAAAATGGTCCGACCTCAGATCAGATGCAAAAAAATGGTTCGACATGGGACTGGGTGTAGAAAATGATCAGACCTCGAACCGGATGTAAAAAATAGTCTGGCCAAGGATCGGGTGCAGATAATGGTTTGACTATGGATTGGGTGTAGATAATGGTCTGACCTAGGATTGAGTGCAGAAAATGGTTTAGCCTTAGACCAAGTACAGATAATGGTTCAACCACGGATGGGTGCAAATAATGGTTTGGCCTTGGATCAGGTGTAGAAAATGATCTGGTATCGAATAGGGTGTAAATAGTGGTTTGGTCTAGGATCGTGTGCAAAAAATAGTTTGACCTTAGAATGGGTGCAGATAATTGTTCAACCATGGATGGGTGTAGAAAATGGTCTAGCCTCGGATTGGATGCATAAAATGGTTTGATCTCGAATTGAGTGTATATAGTGGTCTAGCTTAATACTGGGTGCAGATAATGGTCTAGTCACGGATGGGTGTAGAAATTGGTCTGGTCTCAAATCGGGTGTAGAAAAGATCGGGTGCAAAATAGTGTCGGGCTACGGATCGATTGCAAACCATTTAATCTACCATGCATCACATGGTCGGTCACCACCTAGTGCATGTCCAATAACATGCTACCACGTGTCCACCCTAGTCAATTTTGTCTATAAAAAGGCATCGATAGTTGTTTTTTTAAGTTTTTTCTTCTACACTAGATCAAAAAAAAGTTGCAAACCCTTCCCTCCCCCAAAAACAATTATCCCACACCTTTCTAGAGTAATGGCCACCATGTCGATAACCTCTCAGTAAATTTCATTCAAAAATTAAAGTTGCCTCACAATTTTAGACCTTATAAACACCACTAGGTATGACCATTCATGGATAAACAATGTAGGTTTGTAGTGTTTGATTTCTATGTTGTATTTCAAGACAAATAAATTTGTTCTCCATAGTATCATCAAAGGCTACAAAAATGATTTTGCAATGGTCACTCTAAGAGTACAAAATAAAAATATTTATTTTACTATCAAACCATTGGGATATCCAAAGATTGACTGGTCTTTCGCATAAGGGTTTCATTCCCATTTTGTAGAAGTTCCCTCTTTCTGTCCATGATAAGAATTACCTAGTGACAAACTATGATATCTCTCTAGAATTATTGTCTGGTATAATTCTCATCACTTGATTTCCTTACACTCAACAATTTAAAATTTATTGTCAATTATCATCTTTTTTTGCAGCTTTTATGGTGAAGTCCAAAAGAGGGTTAACTAATACCTTAGTTTCAAATGATTTCAAGGTAATTCTTGAGTTCTTCCAAGCAAGACTATTTCTTCTTGGAACAAAGATTCCATTCTAGTCATTGGATTATATTGTTTGTTATCTTCACCATGAAAAATTCTATTGGTGTACATATATTTCAGATCGAATCAGGACAAAGTTTCATTCTGTTCAAACAAAACCAAGGAACTCCCCCATGATAGCCTCAGTAAATTATATTTTAGCACTCTATTATGAATGTTTTCATAATTTTTAGGATACTAGTGTACCAATTATAGTGCACCCTACATTACAAAATATTGCTATGACCCCCAGTAGCTAAAGGTGATTATTTCATTTTTCACCATCAAATAATTTTTTATATTCTTGCCTTTTTTTAGTATTTAAATTTTAACTTTTTGTTTACACCTAAATGTAGTTTAAAGCAGCCAACACATGAAAAAACATGATGCTACTATTAGGGGTCACATGCATGAGGCCGGTGGTGATTCTGAAACCACAGGGTATGAAACATCACCACAACCCTAGAGGTCTCAAAAATGTTTTAATCCATCTTCTTATCCCATTTCTCGTGTACATGTGCAAACACATATCATGGAATGTGAATCTAGTCAAGCCACACCAATTATAGGTAAGTTTATTGTTTCAAGTTTCTTGATTCATTACCATTACTATTTAGTTTAAATTATATTAATTTTTCTTTTTTGTATATTTTTAGTTTTACGCCCCACCCCTTGCACACCCACAACCAGTTGCTTTCACAAGTTGGAGGGAAGAAAAAGATCTTGTCATCGAGTGGGTGTTTTTTAAATGATATGTATTAATTTTTTCCACTTTAATTTTCTTTAATAACATCTTCTTATAATGTATTTAAGTCCCTCCCCTTAATTTACTGAAAGAAGGAAGCAAATGATGCCATCGCCATGACCACCATCACAACCACAACCTCAACAATGACAACAATTTATGTGAGGTCTAGAAAACAACTTGTTGGAGCGAGATCGTGAGGGGGAGCGACCCAAACACACTCTTCATTTACAACCATATCATTCTCAACAAGGTTATTCATTGAATGGAATTTTGATTTTAGGATTATATGAACCACCATTAGAGGTATATTATCTTTTATAGGGTAACATTAAAGGGTTTAAAGTGATAGAGGTGCTTCAAGCTTTACAAGCATAACAAATTCCTGAAGCTCAACAAACTTCATCGTTGCCTTTTGACACCAACAACCGTGGTCCTCAAACTAAGGACAAAAAAGTTAATATTTCTAAAAAAATTTAGTTTTTGATCATTGTGATGCACTAATCAAGGACAATTTGCTTCAAAATATCAAGGAAATGAAGAACTAAGAATTTTGGGTAAAGGTCCTCATCAAGGAAATAGATACCTGCTATACAAAATTTGATAAAAGGAAAGAAATTTTTGCTCCTATAAAAAACCAACCTGAGAAGCTTGGTGGATTGTTACATCAAGCTCAATCAGGATTGATTTATGCTTCTATTTCATATGATGATGAAATTTTAAAGATTATGTTGAACAGGTTGGAGAACTTGAATTCTAAAGCCCAAACATATTACAACCAATGGGATTCTGATGAAAGAAAGTTGTTGTCACGGAGGCTTCAAGAGATGCGGTTGAGGTAAGACTTTAGTTGCAATAAATTTTATGGTTATCTCTTATCATATAAATCTCAACTAACTAAGGTTTTCTTTTACTTTTTGTAGTCAAATTTTTATAATGTACAAAAACAAGTTGATTTCATGGGTGTTAATCTTGAGGCTACAAAGAAATCAATCTTAAATGCAATAGCATTGAAGGAGACCTTACAAGCTAAGGTCAAAGATAATAATTATTTAAGAGCAATTATAGTAGAGCACAAAATGGATCCAAATATCTTTCTTAAGAAGAATCATATTGAAAAAATTCAGCAAGAGGATCCAGTCTAAAAAAAAATAGGTTTATGGGGAGCTTACAAAAGGCAAAAGAAAGCCTCATCAAAATTGGAGCATTGAAAGTGTAAGCGTAGGATATTAGAAAAGAAGATAAGGGAAAGCAACTTGATACTTCTCCGGGAGCATCTCAAACTTAAGGAGATGCAAACATAGAAGAAGCAACTCACACACAAGGTGATCTAGATATACAAGGAGCGATTGAATATGCCCCTGCTCACCCACCTCAAAATTAATATATTGTAAAATGTTTAATAGTTGATAGCAAATTATGTTGTATTGTTATCAACAATTTTGTACAATGTATATTTTTAATGCAAATAATGAAAAAGGCTTTTATTAATTTGTGTCTTTTATCACTCAAAGGTTATTTCCATTTATATTTTTGTGCTTTTAAATTTAGAAGGATTCAATTATATTCACAATTGTAATTTCAAATAATAAATGAAATATTACTATGATATAACTTAAGTTGTGCCAATACATTAATATCAATACATTAAAAGTACTATAAAATAAAACATTTAATTTGAAAGATAATGTTGTAACTTAGTTATGAATGAACATAGTTAGGACACTACGAAGACTACTATATAAAACATATAATTTGAAAGACAATGTTGTGATCTAAATCATAAAATTATAATTCAGATAGATGAAACAATCTTGTGATAATAGATAAAGTCAAATTTATTGATGAAAATGATAACTAACAAATTCATATTGATCAATATTGTGAAATATTGTAAAAAATACAATTCAATTAACTGAAACAAACAAATACTATGATATGAAGACAAATAAAACCATTTCAAATACAACAATGGGGTATAAAACATTAAAATTTATGAATAAACAAATTTTGTGAAATCTAATAAATCTGAAACAATATTGTGAAATCTCATATCAAATGAATTTAAATTTATTAATGTTGTGAAATACTAAAAAAATCACAATTCAGGTAGCTGAAACACATACTTCTCAGCTTGTCCAAAATCACTATCAAGCCTAGTGGATATTTGTGTCCCCACCATCTGATCACTAAAAACATCATTATCCTCCTTTGATGGGGGTTTCCTTGTTTTTTTGGGGTTTTGGGTTTTGGGCTGTTTAAGTGTTTTTCCAGCAGTTTTTTGGGGGTTGTGTTTGGTTTGGTGTTGGTTGGGGGCTGTTGGTGGTGGGACCGGGGGGGTTTTGGTTGCTTTGTTGGTTGGGGTGGGTTCTTGGTGGTGGGGTTGGTTGTTGGTGGCGTTGTTGGCTGTTTGTTGTTTGGCTGGGTTGTTGTGCGGTCGCGTTGTTTTTTTGTTTGTTATTTTTTGTTTTTTTTCTGCTGTCGGTTGTTTTGTTTTGTCTGCGTTGGTTTCGTTGGTGTGCGGTGGTATCGCGCCTGTTTTTGATTTCTTTATTTTTTTTTGATGCGTTTTTGGGTCTATTGGACCAGATATTTTGGCTGGTTTGTTCCTTGCCATCTCCGTTTGGTGTTTTTTGGTTTTCTATGTCCTTTGTTCACGATTTGATTGGTGTTTTGGATTTGGTTTCTTGTGAATTCTCATATTGAGGAGTCGTGTGTTTGTTTGAGTTTGTTCTCTCTGGGCTCCCCCTGAGTCCCATACTTTGTTCCTACCAAACATCGGGATTCCCAATTTGCCGCCATCTGGTTTGTCTTTTTTTGAGTTGTCTTGGTTTTTGTTTGGGTGTTTATTTGGGGGTGCGTGTTGTGGTTGTTTTTATGGATTTGTGGTTTGTTCATGCTAATATTTAGGTCTTGGGGTTTTTTTTTGTCTTTTGGTTTTGGTGGTTTCTGGTGTTTTGGTGTTGTCACTTGTTTTTTGTTTGGACTTGGTTTGTTTGGTTGTAATTGGTGGGGGTGGTGTTGATTTTTTTGGTTTAAAGTTTTTATATTTGTTGTGTTTTTTTTTGTTTGTGGTATTGGTTACATTTGGTGGTGTTTGATTTGTTTTTAGTTGATGTTTTTTGTGTGTTATTTGGTTGTGTTTTGTATGTTGTTTATTGGTTTTTTGTGTATGGATAAAGAAAACTTTATTAAATGTTTTTTTTTTAATATTTGTGTGGTGCTTTTTCTGTTTTGGGTGTTTGTTTTTTTTTTGGTGGTTTTTTTGGGGTGGTGTTTTGGGCTTTTTGGTTGGGTATATACTCTTTTCTATGTTTTTATCTGATGGGGTGAGATTTTGGGTTTATCTGTTGTTGGGTTTACGGTTGGTTTTATGGTGTGATGTTTTTAGTGGTTGTCTGTCTGGTTTGGGTGGTTTTTGTTTTTTGGTTATTGTTTTCTTTTTGGGTTTGCTTTTTGTTGGTTTTTTGGTTTTGGTTGGGTGTGTTGTTGGTTTGGGCTGGGTTTGTTTTTGGTTTGGGTTTTGGTGGTTTTGGTTTATGTACAATGTTGTTTTAGTTTTGATTTACTCTTTAATGGATTTTGGGGTTGTGTTTGTTTGGGTTGGGGTTGGGTGTTTGTTGAGGTTATGGTTTGTTTTGATGGTGGGGGTTTTTTTTTTTTTGTTTTTTGATTTGTTTCTTATTTGTTTTGTTTATTTGGGGGGGTTTTGTGTGTTTTTTTTAAGTTTGGTGTTACTTTGTGTTTTTGGTGTGGTTTTTTGGTTTTTTGTTTGGGTTTTGGGTTGGGTTGTGTGTTTTTGTTTGGTTGGTTGTGTTTTTTTGTATTGTTGTTGGTTGTGTTTTGTTGGTGGTTGCTGTTTTTTGTTGTTTTTGGTTTAGTTTAGTTTTTTGTTGTGTTTGTGGTTTTTTTTGGGGTTTTGTTTTTTGGGTTTGTCTTTGTTGGGTTTTCTTGTTGTTGATGCCGGTTCTAATAGAAATTTTAAAAATTCCTCGATTACTCTTTGAATTTTGTTGATGTCGTAAACTCTGCATTTTTCATAGCAGATCTAATTCCTAATCTACTGGAATAAATTGCCATTTTAATTTTTCCACCATGAGATCCCATCTGAAATCTTCTCTTTGCCTCTACGGTTTCCTTCTAATTGCACTCCTTTCCACCAAATGCCCATGTCCTTTTAATTTTGTTCGCAATTTTATTCGATGAGGGTCTTCAACGTCCTCATAATCAAAATATTCTTCCATGTCATTAATCCAGTCGATTAATTCTTTTGGATTTAAATTTCTAGCATACGTAGACACGTCAATTTTCGGTCTTTTTCCAATCTGTGAAATGGCTTTTATCATTCGCGATTCTACGACACTCATTTCCTCTTCTTCCGCTTCAGACGGATCTTCAACTCTTCTCATCGCTCGATCTTCTTCTCGCTCTATTCCCCTGCGCAACTCTTCCTGCAATGCTAACACTTGTTGCTGCAATGCACAAAAATCACCTTCAAGAACCACATTCCTTCCAGTGCCACGATTTCTACGTGGCGGCATTCTGTCTCACGTTTCTCAGAAAAACCCGTAACCCCGATCCTGGTGTGAGCGCTCCCGTTCAACGCTTCTCGACACGCTCGAATCTTCGTCGATACCACTTGATGGGTGAATTTACCACAAATAAAATGACGCAATTTTATTTGAAAGTCGCAGTATTCTTAATTTCAACACACGGAGCTTTTACAATAAAATGCCATGAAAAAAAACATACACAGTGTTTTAAACGTAAAATACAGCCGCAACCTTCCTTTCTCTCTCCCTCCTCCTCCATCCGTCAAAGAAATCCTTTTTATTCTCCATGGTTCGTGCTGCACCGTCGTTCATAACCGCCTTAATGGTTTCTGAAACGGTCATATGGAATGGCCTTAACGGCCTTTGGGAACTGCCGCTGGAACGACCTTCACGATCTCAGGCATAGCCACTCAGAATTGCCACGTGGAACACCACCTGGAACTGCCACTTGGAACGCCACCTGGAACTGCTACTTTGGCTTTGTCTTTCTTTGCGTTTTTGGCTTTGACGAAGTGTCGCGATATCGTGACCTCTCTTTGTGTTTTGGCTTTGCGCCAAGGTGTCGCGATATTGCGACACTTCTTTGTGTTTTGGCTTTGCCGGCCAAGGTGTCGCGATATCGTGACACTACTTTGAGTTTTGGCTTTGCGCAGGTGTCGTGATATCGCGACACTACTTTGAGTTTTGGCTTTGGCGGTGTCGCGATATCGCGACACTTCTTTGTGTTTTGGCTTTGCCGGCCAAGGTGTCGCGATATTGTGACAACTTTGGTGTCGCGATATCGTGACCAAAGTTACACTTAGTCGTTTTTGCAATTTTGTTTAACTTTCGACCGTGAGTTGCATCTGCCATGGTGCTTCGGAATACGTCGCGATATCGCGACGACATTTGCGTCACGATATCGCGACCAAAGTTGTATTTGCCATGGTGCTTCGAAATACGTCACGATATCACGACGACATTTGCGTCGCGATATCGTGACCATTTGTCGCTTTGGCCACGGTGCTCGAAATACGTCGTGATATCGCGACAACTTTGGTGTCGTGATATCGCGACCATTTTTACACTTGGTCATTTTTTAAATTTTGAACTTTTTCAACTTTGAACTTTTTTTTTTTTTTGGTGATGCAAGATTGCTGCACTGCCCGAGATGCTGCTGCATCATCCTTATCATTCATATTTGTGGTATCCCTTCTATCTGCAAGGGATTTCCAGTATGACAATGCTCTGTCATAGGGAAATTTGTCTAGCTAATACGATGACACATAAATTCTCAAACAATTTTCTAAATTTTTGTCAAGCTTGTTGTGGAGCTTAGATTTAATAGAATATAGTGCACTAAAAACCCTCTTATCTTTCACAAATCCTAGAATTAGTGTAATTCATGTAAAAAAAAGTATTCACTAATCTTATATTGTAAGACACTACTTGGATATAATTTTTGCCACAAAAGTGCAATGGAACTAGTATCATGGATGTTACTCAAAAGTAATGTTTGCTCAACCATTGTTCTTCCAAAATGCAATAATTGTTGTTTTAAAAGATATTTAAGTATACCTTTGATTTCAACACCATTGACTTCAACACTTTTACCGAAATGCTCAATAAATATGCACATATATTTAATAAAAAACTCATGTATAGAATTGTAGTCAATACAAGGACCCCAAAATAGAGCATTAACCACACCCATGGCCTCAATCAACTCATCTCCTTGAAACTGATCTCTTATCTCACTTGTCAATGATTGTTATTTTTAATAATTTTATCTTAGTATTGTGTAAAACAACTTCAAATCTATTGTGTGTCACAAGAAATTGTTCAACATGGTCCATAACTATACTTGGTTGTCTTTCAAAACAATATACAGGTATCATCTTTCCACAAACATTAATACAAAGATGATCATTGAGGTCAAACTTCAAAAAGCTTTTTGGATCATTTAAGTTTGTCAATATATTCCAACTATCAAACAAGGTATTTGTAAAATTTCCTTTGGACACATATAACCTATCAATAATCATACATATTTGTTTTCTCATCCTTATGAAATCAATGATATAGATGGTTCTCTCTTGTGCAAGTTTAATCAATCTATTCATTTCTTGTAATATTGGAAGAATACCACATAATGTTAAAAGGGTTTCGATGGTAGTCAAACATAACAACAAATATTTTACCTTATCAACTACCCTACAATTTGCATACATAAACCTCGTTAATGATTGATATTCTGTAAAAAATTTATGTGTAGGTTGATACAATGAAATACACCTTGTATCCACATATTTTAACAATTTTTTCCTTCTGTAACTCCTAGTGCAAACTATTGAAACTCTGCAAACCTTTTTGGACTATAAGAAAAATAAGAATATATTTTACAAATGAGGTCTTCCACTCTCGCAACATTTTCCAAAGTGCTCATGATTTTATATGCAATATTCACTCTATGAGCCATGCAATGAATGAGTATCATTTATGGGACAATTGAGGTTTGGAGTTGAATACAAATACCATTCATATGCCCTTGCATTATAGCAACACCATCAGCTCCAACACATATTAAATTTATGGCTATGTCTATATCATTCATTCTTGCAATATCCTTTAAACTAGTTACAACAACATTATAGATGCTTTCTGCATTTGAAATTTCCACCATATTATGTAATCCTAGCAAACTATATTGTCTTACATGATTTTGAAATGTGTACACATGCATGCAAATCCAGGTGTGTTGTCCATGGCTATCACCTCATCAATAGAAAGTGAAATGAATATGGTAAGTTTTACTTTCTCCCTTAGGTCATCCTTCTCAAGTAATGATAGACATTTTATTATTTCCAAACCACTTCGATCTAACCAATGAGAATTAGAAAGGTTTTGCACATTAGCTAGTTGAAATAGGTGCTTATAATAAATAAAATTGGACATGGGTCTACCCTTTTTGAGAATACTATATACAACAACAAACTGCAAACTTTTTGAAGCTAAAGTGATCTTATGAATTTTATGAAATTGGGCTTCAATTGTTCCACCTTTCTCAACAAGAGATTGTTGTAGCTTCAAGTGATTGTCATATTCTATTACATATCGAACATACATACATTCTAATGCATCCTTCCACCTAACTTCTTTATTAAGTTTACCATCACTTCCTGTAACTTTTACATAAAATTTACCACAATGTTTTTCTATTGTATCTATATTATTTTGTATCTTATGATCCTTACCTAGTTTCCAACTACAAATTTTACATCTACATTCTTCTTGATCGACTTTGTTGTCCTCAAACAAAACTGGCTCTACAAAGGGATATTTTTATGCCCATTCAACCTAAAATGACCTTCCTATAGCCCAGTTAGATGCCTTTCTATTTTTAGTATTTTTTCTTGAAGATTCATAAGAAGTTTACAATGTATTTGATTTATCGCTTTCATTTTCAATTGGCATGTCATTTTGAGAAATATCTTCAAGTGTTTGTTGGATGTCATTGTTAAGAGAATTTTCATTAGAAGGCATCTCTTGGTGAGGAATATCTTCAAGTGAAGGCATATCAAGGTCAATAGGGTTTTCAACATAGTAGCATACAATAATATTCTTTCTCATTTTTGGATTTAACAAAAAAAACTTATAGAGAAAGATTCATATCATCATGCAATATGACTAGAGGCACATACTAAGAATTAACTATTTGAGAAAGAAATAATTATTTAAAATAATTACTAAATATACAACTAACTATTTAGTAGTCAAAAATCATTTGTACCTTGAATTTGCACAAATGTCGATGGCTCGTTGAATTTTTATATATGGCTAAAATATTTGAGGATACTCTTTTTAGTAGAAGATTTGACCCCCTTCTTTCCATCACCAGTAGGTGAACATTTTACTTGTAAAGAAAATATTTTTCATTTTATAAAATTAATAAAATGTTGAAGATATCTTACTACTATGAGACCTCAAGATAATAATGTAACTAGAATAAACAGATGGTTGGTTGGTAGAAAATACATACATATTTCTAGTCATGCTTTATTGTGATTTTTTAGTGTATGCCACTACTCTATTTTTTGGAGATAGAACTTGTAACTAATAAGAGCACAAATTCAAATTAATTTAAGAAAAAAAATTATATGTATGCGAAATATAATTAGAGATACAAATGTGGAAAAACAGAGCATCAAAAAGTAGATCATCACAAGGTCTTTAGAGAACCAGAGCATCACAATGTCTTTATAGAATGAAAGCATTTACCTATCTATAATATTATAACATAAAAATATATCTCAATATAAATAGGATCATAGATTCACAATGTCTTAAAAGAGAATCACGATGTCTTAAGAGAAGGACAGATAGTTAATAAATACATTAAAACACTCAAATATGGAATAGAGGAAAATAGAGGGAAACAACAAAAAAAAACCTAGAGTCAGTCCTAGTGCAGAATAGGGTATGGATGCCTTTTCGGGTGTAGAAAAGGTTTTGATTTTTGATCGAGTGCAAAATAGGGTTTGATTATTGGTCAGGTGTAGAATAGGTTTTGATAGCCGGTTCGTGTGCAGAATAGTGTTCGACTATCCTTTTGGGTGTAGAATAGATTTTGATAGTTAGTTCAGGTGCAAAAAGAGGTTCAATAGTCTATCTAGGTGCATAACAGGTTTTGATAATAGGTTTGGGTGTAAAAATAGGTCTAGTAGTCGATCTGGGTGTAAAATAGGGTTCATATGTCAATTCAAGTGCAGAACAAGGTTCGGTTGTTGTTCTAATGCAGAAATGGGTTTGGCAGTCGATTTGGGTGTAGAACAAGATCCAAAAGTAAAATAGAGTTCGACAGTCGGTCCGGTGTAGAAAAGAGTCCAACAGTCTATTCGAGTGCAAAACGAGATCCGAATATGTCTAGGTGCAGATATGGGTCCGATTTTGATCCAAGTAGAATTTTGATCCAGATCGATTGGTTTTTGCACACAACTGAAGTTCGATGGAATTCTACAATAGATCAAATGTTTTAGTTTATATTTTTGCTTAGAAGATTTTAATTTTCACTGTGGTTGCTTGATTTTCTAATAGTTCGAATGTTTTACATGAAAAAGTATTGCTGACATGTTAATTATATATTGGTATAATTGGCGAATTTGGTGGGATAAGTTAAAAATTTTAAAATTTTAAGGCAAAAAGGGTCCTCGATTTAGGTGGGAGTTTTGGAGAATTTAAAAAAAATCGTAATACTATTATCAACGCACAACAAACCGACCCCTAAAATTTTTGTCTCGAAAATTTTGGGCAAATGGGCCGACGTCTAGGGTCCCCAAAATTTTCCAATTTGCATTTTCAAAAATGCTAATATTTACCCAATTTGTAAATATTCACCGTTGTACATAACCCTGCATTAGGATCTTGGTTGTGGTAGTGAGGATCATGGTCAATAATAGTAATTGTGTTGCATATGGTAAGGTAGATGCAAGATGTTTTTTTTTATCTTAGCATTAGCTGGCAAGAACTATGATTAGATGTAATATTATTTGTGAGTTTTCTTCTATGATTTTTTAATTTTGTTAATATAAAGGAGTATGTTTTGGGATGGTTGTTTACAAAAGCTAGCTTCAATGGCTGGGATTTTCTTTTAGAAGTAGTATAATTAGTGGAGAATCTTAAAATCAATTACGAGTCAAAGGTGTTGAATGGGTACAAAGTAAGTCATTTTGTAGTCTATAATTTCATTACATCTTATCTTTATATCTTAGAATTGTTATAAAGTAAGTTGTTTTTCCTATTTCAAGAATTATTTATATACCACCAGGGTTGTTTGGTTTATGTTTGTAATGGTTGAGTGTTGTACCTCTTGATCTATTTTAATTGGAGTTCTCTTAGAGAGAATATATAACCTTATCTATGTTAGACATTAATCTAAAATTTTATGGATATTATGGTCTAGATGTGTTTGTTTTTAAGATAATTATTGATCTACTTTGAATTATGAATCATGTCTTTGAAGATAATCACCTATTTAAATTAGTTGATATTAAGGATTAGAAAGTAGAGATCACATTTGGATAGTATTAGTACTAAAGTCTTAACTTTTTTCCCTAAAGATAATGATTATAGTTGTAGGTGATTTTTAAGATTGTGATCTTAGTATACATTTTAATATTATTATGGTAATATGGAATTAGTCGATCTACTTCCATCCAAGAAGATTTTAATTTGATAATATTCACTTGTCATTATTGCATTCCAATAGTGTTGGACATGGCTTAACTTGTAGTGTTATTTTATATTATTTCATAGTTACTTTATTTAGTCTTATGGGGTTGTTTTACCTTTGAGGATTTATAGGACATATAAATCGATGTTGAAATTTCTTACTCTAAAAAAACAAAAGAATAGCTTAGTCATTTAGTAATTGTTTATAGACTTGGAATTTCATTTTTAATAGGAAGGGAATAAATGATGATAGGGTTCATGAAATCATGATATGAAAATTATGAAGTTTTATAAATTTTAAGTTTGGTTAGATGTGGATAAACATGCCAAATTAGTGATTCAATCACATAACCATCATCAAGAATTTACATTGCCACACATCAATGATGGAATATGTCTCCATGCATCAAGGGATGCATTATCGCTATCGATGCAATTCATTAGTTTTATATTTAAATATTATGGAAAGAAAGACGTACTTGGGTTGTTTCATTATGTGTTCCCCACTTTATTTTTCTATATATGACAAGTATTACATCTAAAATTACTTAAATATTCAATATTATATCAAGAACATAGAGGCTCATGCCCAATTTGTTGATGGTTTTATTTGAGATCTTCCATGGCATACATGTGTGCAAAATATGCATATTCTAATATTCCTCATAAATTGTTGAAATAGTCTATTGATTAAGGAGAGTTTTTGTGTAGTAGAGATATTGCTCTAACTATTTTATTTTTCTTAAATATACTTTTGAATTAGCGCCTAACACCTCTCTATGAAAGTGTTTTTAAAATTTCCAATAAAAAGTACTAGCAAATGAGAGAAATGATAAAACATCATATTATGTGATAGATTCTAAAAAGTATAATTAACTAGCATGCTTTGTCAACAAAGGTTTTGAAGAACAATTGTTTATTTTATTTATTATTTATCGTAAATATTAGAACAAAACCTATGTTTTTTTTTTATTTGGAATGTATTTTGAATTAATATTTGTTGTGCTTTGTTATCAAAATTTATGAATTAAAAAATGGTTTTTCTAGTCGAAATATTCTCAACTAGGTTTTAGTAAAAAATATGCTAAGGCATAACTACAAGCTTACTACAGTGATAAGGGATTTGACCTCTCTTTGAGAGGTCCAAGTTTCAAACCCCACTTAGTATGAGAGGATACCCCTCATAAAAACCTGTGTAAACTCATTGAAAAAAAGTACACTAAGGCATATGACAAGCCACTTTGTTTTCAATAATACTTTGCTTTCCAAGTTGCAATATATATTTGTATTTGTCTATAGCAAGATTTCTTTACATGTTTGCATAATGTGTTCAAAGCACAACATGGTGCTTATCCATGTAAAGTTTATTTTTTAACAATATGTCTAGAGATATCCAATATATTTAGTTTCAATAGACAATTGATTATTATTTTAAAGGTTTATTTTTTAGTGTATATTCTACATGGGTCTAGTTACTTATTTTTGGGTTTAATGACTACTTAACAAATATATAGTTTCTTTTAATATAAAAATATTCATGAGATCATTGCAATACTTCTATTCTTTGTAGGTACTTGAGGCCAAAGCATTGCTCTCACAAGAGCCACAAAGGATAAATATGGTTGAATCAGATAAATATGGAAGTGGTTTGGATCTCATAGAAGAAACAAGTCCTTGATGCCAAAAGAACATAAGTATAAGGATGCGTTACAAACTATAAAATGATAATGGGGAGGTAAATACTATTTATTATGTATCTCTTTCAACTATAAACATAATGGCTAGTAATAATGTTGAAGGTAATTGCTAGATTTCTAGTCTAAGTGAAATATCCAATTAGATGACCTCTAGTAAGGAGCTAACCCTTAAAAATAAGGGATGTGATGATGGGTAATTCAAATAATTTAGATGTGAAGCACAATGATGAGCATATACAAGGATAAAATTGGTGGTAAGGTGGAAATGAAGAACCTAGGAGTAGTGCAACAAGATTGGAAAATGAGAATGATGTTTCTTTTAGTGATTTGAAATATGATGATGATACTTGAGTATAAACAACTTCATAATGTGTATCATGTATCCATGTGGACTAAATGATTGAAAATAGCTAGTTCAACTTGATATAGGTCTTGATAATTAGTAGATAGTGATTTTATGGTTTAATACAAACAAGTGAGAATTGTTAATTATACAACTTACAAAGTGGAAGTACTTATTGTAGACTTTGAGAAAAATATATTAATGAGTTTGTGTTGGAGGAACTAAAGAACAATTAATGGTTCATTAACAAGTATGTATTGTTGCCACATGATATAAATAGTCATTTATAAAATTGTGTTATCATCCTCAAGGTAATTAATTGTTTAAGTTGTAAGCAAGGTTTCTATTTATCCTTTTCATATTTTTTAAATTTCGTATCAAATTATGTCCCTAGGGGCTAGGTGGATTGGTAAGTTTTTGTGCTTACCAAGAAGATACCTAGGTTCAAACCTTGGGGGTATGCCTATTTTCAAGGGTAGTAGTTTGACCTAAATCCGTTGAGTGCATGCCAACCTGATGATGGCGGTACCAATATTGAGTGACTGATGGTCCTCTTCACGTCGGGTTATAAAACAATGAGGTGGAATAGGTGTTGTTGGGGGCAACCCTAGGATTTGAACCCTGCTTTATAGTAGAAAAGGACTATGGATGTAACCAACTCCCCTGTGGAGCAACAAAAAAAAATTATATCAAATTATAATTGTATTGCACTTATTGCTTAAATACAATTCCAAGTAATGCTACCAACTTGGAATCACAAAATCATAAAGCTTATAAGATTCTCATAAGTGATTGCATTGTTCAAGAAGATAAAGATATAATTGATCTTATGTATTATCAACATTTTAGTTTATAAGGTATAAATAATATGTAGAAATTATTTATTTATTTATTTCCCCTTTAACACTCTTCCATGCTTAGTTGTTTATTTTTATTTTAACACCCTTTGAGTTATATATCCCATGTCTTATACTTGAATTAACACTTTATAGAGGCCCTTACAACAATAATTATTATTGTTATTAGTGATGAGAAATTCAAATAAGTATCACCTTTATACAACTTAATGCACATCTAAATTTGAAGGTTGTTGTTGTCTTCCATTCTAATTTAATAATATAAATATACTAATAATAGATCTTAATGTAAATATAAGATTGAACATTAATGTTTTCTTAAATGTTATAGTACATCTAAGACTTGAACTTTAGTTATCCTATTTGAAGCCCAAATTTTTAACCACTCAAGCTAATGATATTTCATAAAAATGTAGGAATATTGACGTGTTACATTTTATGGTCCATAAAATTCAACCAATTTTTTTCGACATATAAATATATTTGACATTTTGTTTCATATGCTAACCAAAAGTCAACAATAATTTGACCACTTGGTGTATAAAAAACATTTTGAATCTAATATCATGTCTATTTGATATGGCATGCATTTGCAAAGTATAAAGTGCCAAGACATGAACACCATAGCCAAATGTAAAACATGTGAATCAAGTTCAAATATTGATTTCTATCATAATCCAATAAAAAACTTACTTTTTCTACCAAAGTTCAACAAATTATTTAAACCCAACTTAATCTTAGATATATTTTTAATCTAGTCCATGTAGAAATTAAACTTAACATAATGCAACAATATTTCATTTCCACTTAAATAAATAAAATATATAATGCAATTACTTTACATTACAATGCATACACTGTACACAGCACATAATTGTCTGGAATAGTAGTTCAGACTATTGGAATAGCACTTCATATTTCCAGAGCAACATTCAACTTGCCTAGAACAACATCTCATTTGCCACATGTAATGCCAACGTACAACAACCACAATCAATACAAACCCTCAATACTATGCCAAAAACATCCTTCGACAAACAACTCCAACCATTACCATTTGAATGAGTGAGGGAAGAGTATTATTTATACAACTAAAAAGTAATTACATCCTCCAACTACCCAACACCTCATCATTTTCCTAAATTACATTTACATTTCATTTCCTAACTCACTTTATGACTTTGTCACATACATTATTATATTATCACTTTAATATAATTAATTATGCATCCATTTCATCAAATGCTTTACATACAAAACCAAATAACACAAAATGACATAACTTATTCACTAAACACAAATATATTAATTTTTCTGCCTATAATCCCATTAATATGGTTATGTAGAAGTTAGCCTTTTTGACCAATTCAACCAGTCTATAGACAATTGCAAGGGCTAAATTTTACTCTATATACTAAATAGATTTTAAATTTTGAGCATGTCATGTTCAACATGAGGTATTTGTCACTATGCAATACTTATTATATAGGAATTCATCTAAGTTAATATTCCACATGTTCATCTATTTTTTGTTTTATTTCATCCAAGTTTTCTTTCTCTTATTAATATATTCTCCTATTACAACCTTAGGCCACCTATTTAAATCTATCTTATAAAAAGTGTAGGAAACCAAAAATATGAGTCTTAACATCTACCTTAATAAGGAAAGGACATGTTTTTGCTAGAAGGATCTCATATGGAATTGAAGCTCCCTTAATAAGAAAAGAATATGTTTTTTCTAAAAGGATCTTGTATGAACTTAAGATTGATTCTAATTATTTCCTAATAAACTACTTAATATTTTTTGTTTATCTCCATTTGAACTTTAAAGTGTCGAAATCCCATACTTCACATTTATAAAGTACCATCGAAACCATTAGTGGCCTGAATAACATGAGAACCGTCTTCTAGATCTATAATGTTGCTTTTATACTTCTAGTTTGTAATTTAAAAAGTGCTCTTCATCCATCCAAAGTTTCTTTTATTTTATAAGTTTCTCAACGAAGTTTTTTCTCTTTAATGTTATATGGGATTGAAATGAACCCCACCTATATTACATCATGACCACATAGTAGTATTACAATGGCTTTACAACTATCCATGTATCAATTAGTAAGGTTCAAACTTGGGTCTCCTTGAAAGTTAAGGAATTTAACCAGTTAAACTCATGCCATTTGATAGTCCCAAATGAGGTTATTATTAAAGTGTATCTTGAGATATTTGTTACTTCTTAAGGAGACACCCTTAAAAGTGCAATTTAATTTATTCATTTTATTTGGTTGGAGAAGATCAAGATCTTGGTTTTGTTGGTATTTAATTACATGCTTGAGTCCTTGCAAATGCACTCTAAGCAAATCTAATGCTCTCTAAGTCCCTATGTTGTTTTGTGTTTTCCTTACAATTAAAATAAAATCATCCACATAAAATAAGAGCTTTACCATATACTCACTCAATTGAATACTGTCCCCTTCTATGTGGTTTTACCATTATTCTAATTTGTTGATATACAAACCAAATAAGGTAGTGGGAACACTTGTTTAAATCCTATATCACTTATGAAGTAATAAGAAAGACTCACTTGTGCACTTGGCTTCAAGCTATTGAAGATTATTTTTTGTAGGTATTAGTACTACAACATTTATATAGAAATATAAAACCTTAGGCTATAAGAAGTTGCAAGGAATATAGTTGAAATTTTAGTAAAATTGAGTTCATTTTATTTTTTATTGTTCAATGTTTCAAATATATTTATTCTATTTAAAAGAGATGAAAATGAGAGAAAAATTATTATATCAAATACCAAAAAATTTGAAATGACATAATAAAATGAACAAGACAATTTCAAATAAAGCATTGGAATGATAATCTAGAGACTGGAAGGTGAAGGATTGTTGAACTATTGACATAGAGGGCACACACAAACACCAAAAATAGACATTAAAGTTTGGTGGTAAAGATAAGGACAATAAGGTGTTTGGATTTTATACAAAAATACAAAGGCTATGCATGCAAATACAAAAGACTAGGCTTTAGAGACATTGCTTGGCCTAATGCCATCTCTATGCTTATTGAAAATAATTATAGAAAAGTGTTTTTTTTGTTTGGGTTGTAGTAATCTAAGTTTAGAGTTATTTTTTTTATATGGATATTTATTATATTTTGACTCATTTTGGTTGCATTGGACACAATAAGAAGTTGCAAGGAATAGAGTTGGAATTTCAGTAAGATTGAGTTCATTTTATTTTTTTATTATTGAATGTTTCATTTTTTTTAATAAATTTTTATGAAAATGAGAGAAAAAATTATTATACCAAATACCAAAAAAATTGAAATGACATAATAAAATGGATAAGGCAATTTCAATGAAAGCATTGGAATGATAATTAATCTAGAGATAGGAAGATGAAGGATTGTTGAACTATTGACAAAGAGGGCACACACAAACACCAAAAAGAGACATTAAAGTTTGGTACTTAATTGAATAGGTAAACATAATAAGAACAATAAGGCATTTGGTTTTTGTACAAAAAACAAAGGCTATGCATGCAAATAAAAAAGACTAGGCTTTAGAGACGTTGCTAGGCCTAATGCTAAGTACTATCTCTATGTTTATGGAATATAATGATTGGAAAGTGTTTTCTTTTGTTTGGTTTGTAGTAACCTAATTTTAGTTTTAGATTTTTTATATGGATATTTATTAGAGTTGACTCATTTTGGTTGGATTGAACACAAACTAAATAGTAAATAGAAGATATGTTTATAGAAACTTAATTTTTCCCTTTCTTTGATGGCCTTTTAACATAATCTTCATCACTTTTGACATGTCATCATGTTATTTGCAATGACAACAATGACAAAACAAAAAATAATATTATTTATTTCCTTATTTTTTAGCTATATATATATTTTTTAAAATAAGTTATACGTGGCTTCTATTGGGGGCCACTCCCATCAAAATACCAAAATATTACATTTGCTACAACATACCTTTTTATCACAAGTTTTTCATTTCTTTTTCTCTTAAATATATTTTTTAACTTCCTCAAAGTTCTATATTTCCATAATCAACTCCTTGACATCATTTTGATTAAGATAAAATCTCACTTGGCCAGTTAACCTTCTAAAATTTTAATTTCATTGAGATGAAGATCAACACTACAATTCGCTACATTATCTGCTACCCAATTTAATTCTCTATAAATATGCTCACACTGCCAAGAGATTGCCTCTAGTAACAGATGATGAACATCAACAATAATATTACATCCATTTTTGTTAATAACATTGATGATAATTTGTGAGTCCCCCTCAATTGAAATATATTTCCATCCTTTTTCTATTGTAATTTCAATCCCTATAAGATATTCCCTAGCCTTTGCATAGTTGTTAGTTGAAGTTCCATATGATTCTGAATAAGTGAGGAGAATTTTTCTTTCACTATTTCTAAAAACACCACCTCCACCATTTTTTTCTAGATTTTATTTAGAAGCACCATCAAAATTAAGTTTGATAAACCCAATTTCTGGACATTTATACTTTACCATAGATCGAAGTAGATCCTTTGTTTTAATTTTGTTGTCACATATGACTCTTCCATGTATGTTCAAATCCTGTAGCCAAGTTATTAGCACCTTTTTTATACAATTGAGACTTCCCATGATGAGCACCATATTTGTATATATTCTGCAAGAGAGGCAATAATATGGTTCTAAAATTGGGCATGATTTTGAGATTTATTTTAAAAAATTTTGTTGTTCCTTTCAAGAAATAAATTCTAACAAATAATGGTAGGGCCAATTCTTTAAATAATACATAATGCTTTAGCTTTGAAGTAATTAATCCAATATTTTATCAACTCTTTCAATGTTGATGGAGCTACTTGATATAATTTCCTATTTTTTAAAAATGACCTCAAACGGTATGAGCAAACAAAGAAGAAATAAATGGTCTAATGTTTGTCAATCCTTCTCACACAAGGCACATTTGAAGGGTCCATAATAAACTCTTCTTTATAGAATCTCTCTTGTAAGAATCTTACTTGGAACTACTAACCAAAAAATTTTGAGGCCTTAGGGAGAGCCTCTAAAAATATTCTTCCAAGAAAAATATTTGGAAGAAGGAAATTTTGGTCATTCTAAATCCTCATATCCCAACTTGACTAAGTATCCACTATCCTTTGATAAATTACAAACCAACTCATCCTTTTGTGTAAAAATCAACAAATATAACTCTTGAAGAATATTTTGAAGTTCATCTGCAAATTTTTTTAGTTTCTCTCCTTCAACCAAGTTACTAAAAGAAATCCATGATCTGGAGTTTTTGCTCATAATAATATAGTCTTTGAACTTTTAACCTTTACATGCTAGGCATGCTTGAACCAATGGTTGCCATTTTGAGTCAGAGATAAGAGGATAAGGATTCGACCAAGCATTAGACCAAAAATTTGCAATAACTCCCATCAATTACTGATCATCTAATATGTTTCTTTAACAATTGCAAACTCTTTGATATGAAGTTCCATGTTGATGATCCTTTGGGTAGAGTTTTTTTTCTAAATAATTTCATTGCATAAGAGAACCTATATATTTTTGATGTAATATTTTTTCCCAATTATTTTCTTGATCTATGAATAATATCCACCCAAGATTTGTTCCTAATTCCACATTCATAAGTCTACAATTTCGCAAGCCTACCCTCCAATATTCTTTCTTTTGCAAACCCTATCCCACTTACAAAGAGAAAACCTAAATTTTTTATCACAACCTTTCCATAGATAGTATCTTTAAATTTTATCAATTTTTGATATAATACCTTTCCATAGGAATGTATTGTAATGTAGTCTATATGAGTTGTAGCCTTCCTACCATGGTTATGAACTTACCTTTCCAACCTACCAAGCAAAATTTCATTCTATCCAAAAAGAGATCCAAAGCTACTTTTTTATTTCCTTTATCATACAAAGGAATACCTAAGTAGGTTGATGGAATTTTTTTAATTTTAAACCCTAAAATATTCATAATATTTTGTTGTAAATCTAGGTAGTATTAATGAAAACATCATGGATTTTATAGTATTTACCAACTGTCCAGTAGTCTTCTCATAACATGGTAATACTAATTTAAACTCCATGGCCCCACTGACTAAGGTATGGTCCTAAAGAAAAGTATCATCAATAAATTGGAGATGAGATTTAGAGGGACCATTTTTTGCAACTTGAATACCCTTGATTTTTCCTTCCATTTTTGCCTTTGAAAAGGCTCTCCCTAATGCTTCTACCAGAATAATGAATAGATAAGGAGAAAGTGGATCACCTTGATGAAGTCCACAAGATGACTTGAAGTAACTAGCAGGAGAACCATTGATCAAAGTAGAAAATTTCGTAATGTTATAACAACATTTGATCCACTCACACCAACTACAATCAAAGCCAAAATTTTTGAGAATAACATGTAGAAAATTCTAGGAAACCCTATCATATGCTTTGTTCATATTTAATTTCAAAAGCATACCTAGTTTTTTCATGGAATGAAGATAATGGATGGCCTCTTGTGTAATAATTATACCATAATTTTTTTTTTTACCATGAACAAAGCCACCTTGTTCCTCTAAGATAAAACACCCTAGAATGCCCTTCAACCTGTTTGCCATCATTTTTTAAATGATCTTCTAAATCATATTACAAAGGCTTATTGGACGAGAATTATCAAAATATTTTGTCACCTTTCTCCAAGGTAATAAAAGTAGCATTGATCTCACTTATTATAGTCTTCCTTTTTTGAGCCTCTTCAACTGCAACTAACATATCACTTTTCAATAAATCCCAAAAAAATTGAAAGAAAATTGTAGGAAATCCATCGGGGCTAGGTGCCTTGTTAGGATGGAAAGAGAAAAATGCTTCATGGAGCTCCTCCATAGATTACTTATTCTTCAAGCTTTCATTTTATCCCTACGTGATAATTGATGGAATATTTTATAGAAGTTTTTCTTGTGCCTCCTTATCTTGTCTAGAATCTAACAAAATATTTTTGAAATAATTAATTGCTTCATTCCTTATATCTTCTTCATCCTCAATATTTCTTCCATCTAGAGTTATAATATTTTTGATATGAAAAAAAAAAATTGTTTTTGCTGTAGCGTTAATTTTTTTTTGTATTTCTATCTTCTTGAGCCATTTCTCTCTAGATTTTTGGAACCAATATGACTCCTTTTTCAATGGATTATGATAATCAAAAAGTTACTATATTTATTTCACATGCTCTTGTAGATTTTTGAGCTTGGATTCAATATATTTCTTTTCTTTAAAAATGCTACCAAAATATTTGGTATTCGATATCTTTATTTGCTCCTTTAAATATTTTAACTTTTGAACTAACCTGTATAGACATGATCCTTCAAATTTTGACTCATCCCACCATAACATAACCATATGAAAAAAATTAGGGTCTTGGAGCCACACAGACTGCAAGCGAAATGGCTTTGGATGACCATTATTAGGTAAATCACAAGTCAAAAGAATGGGTTTGTGATCTGATCCTACTGACAATAAAATATCTAAAGAGATTGTATACTTTATTGGAAATAATTTATTGGATAACAAGAATCTATCTAGTCTTTCTGCTATATGATTTTGCCCAATACGTTTATTATCCCATGTATATTGAAAGCTTGAGGGACTAACATCTCAAAGGTTATTTGAATTGAAAAATGAAGCAAAATCTTACATTGATTTTAAACCATCATGGAATGCCACCTTTATTTTCTATAGGAGATAGAAAAATATTAAAATAACCCCCAAGAATCCATAGATCAGAATGAATCATCATTGTATTTGATAAAAATATGCTAAGGTCCTTCCAACATATTTCATGAGGAGTAACTATAATTGGAGCATATACGTTTATAACCCCAACTTCGATGTCTTCCTTTTTCCTATAAAATAATCTAGCATCCCAATTACTTTTTTCTTCTAATAATTGTCCATCCTATTTGTATTTATCCCATATTATTGTAATACCGCTTGAATCTCTTGTAGAAGAAATTGCTAAACAATCACCTATCTTCTAGATCTTCTTAAAAGCATCCTTACATTCCTCACTACTTATTTTTGTTTCTTGTATTAAAATAAAATTAGGGCTATAACAACCTATTAATTCCTTAATAACTCTTTTTTTAGGGTTTTTATTCATACCCCTAATATTCCATGATATCATTTTCATCATAAACACTTTTTATTTTTATTAGTGGGCTTAGTCCCACTTCTTGTTAAAAACCTGTGATAATTTTATTTGGCCTTCCAGATCAATATCCTTTTGAGTTTATTTTTCTCTTTGTTCCTACTTTTATGGCCTTCCTCTCCTTCTTCCATTCCCACCAACACTCTCATCTTCATCAATTTTTTTTTTTTTTTTTCATATTGTTCATAATGAGACTTATCTTCTAAATATTTGTGTTGCCCTATAGATTCAAAAGTGTAAGCAATAAACTCATCATCATTTTATTCTTTATGTTACCTTGAAAACTCTAAACTGCATAGGTGATCCTCCATAGTCATTACTTTCTTATGTTGACATGGAAACCCTAAATTTCCTTGGATATCCTCCATAAGATTTTCTTTACTATACTACTTTTGAAATCCTAAAGTTCAAGGAATAAACTCCATACTACTTTCATTTTTATTGTAAGGAGAATATTTTATGTTACTTGAGGATAATAAAGGTGATTTACCTGGATTAAGATTGACCTCCTTCAACTCATTTTCTTTAAAATTCGCTTCCCCTTATTTCTTTGTTTTAAAATTTGTCTTTCCCTCTTCCTTTGCACCTTTAGCTCCTATATTTGAACTTGTGCATTGTACTTCCTCATGCCCTATATCATTTTTTCTTTTAATGGTTGATTCGAGTGAACTGTAATGGCCTTTTCCCTTTAATGATGTAGAGGGATTTTTCTAGCCACTTTCTTAGGAGTGCAAAATCCTTGATTTGACCTAGCTTCTCCTATGATATGATCTCCTTGTTTTAAATTCAAGCTACTCTCATGCCCAAAAATTCCATCTCTTCCTCCATCATTTTCACTTTATAGTCTCTTTCCATGTGCCCGGTTTCATGACATTTATGACATCAAAATGCAATGTTTTCATAATCCACTTGCTGATACCATTCTCTTGATTTAGATGAATACATATTTTACTACAATAAAAGTTTAGAAATATCCATGGCAATACATATTTGAGCGTATGCATCATGCCTCTTCTCCTTAGTAAATGGTCCCTCATGGATGAATTTTGTAGACACCAAATTTTAGTCATTTGCAATGGAATTTCCACAAAACCACCAAAACATCCCTCAAATCATTGCAAATTCACCAAAACCCCCAAATTATCACAAAACCACTTCTAGGTGCCCAATTTTATCCAATTTTGCCTAAATTTCTCTAAGTATCCTTTTCTAATTTCTCCTAAATTCTTCTAAATCCCCTTCTTTCTAATTTCCCCAATTTATTCTAAATTTTCTCTCTCCCTTCTATTTCATTTAAGTTCTTCTAATTCCCCCTCTTTCTATCTAATTTACCTAATTCCTTCTAAAATTTTCCCTAGCATTTCTAATTCTATTTCTTCCCTCTATTTTTTCCTAAATTCTTCTAAGGTTCCTATTTTCCTCTATTTTTCCCTTTTTCGCTAATTTCCTAAATTCTTCCAATTTCTTCTAATTTTCCCCTAATTTTCTCCTACCCTACTTAATTCCTCTAATACTTCTCTTAGCTTCTCTAATATCCTAATTTATACCTAATCCCCCTTTTTTATTCCTCCTTTTCTCCTCAAAGTTCTCATCCTTCTTAGGCATCTAATTCCTTCATTAAGCCCTTCATTGGCATCTTAATTCCATCTTAAGAACTCATCCAAATCCCAAGGGATATGCACAATAATTTAAAAATCCCCCTCAAATCCCTAGGTCTTCCCATAATCTTCACCAAAAATCCTCATTTATTCCACTTTGTCTCCCCACCCATCTTTCCCTCCAAAGTGGGATAATTTAAAAATGTAAGAAAAGCTCCAAGTCAAAGGAAGTTAATTTGGAAAATTTAATGGGTTAGTCCTTCTCACCCTCCATGTCACCCTTTTTAGCAATTAAAAATCCATGAGTAGCTCCCAATATAAACATGTCCCCATGCCCCTCACTTTTCCCTAGGCCAATTTATGGCATTTGGTAGGTGAGAGTTCACTCCACCCAAAGCCATTAAATTTGGAGGGTGCACACTCTTCCAAGTGGAATCCCCTAGATTTTTCTTGGTCTTTGCACACCCACATGGCTACCACATACCCTCCACCTCACCTCCATGTCACCTACCCTTCCCCTCACCAAATTCCTATAAATCCCCTCCATTTCCACCATTTGCATAGAGAAGAGGAGAGAGCTTACTGTTATGCTACCAAAATTTTGCCTAACTTCCTCATTGCCCTTGGAGACCCCCTCTATCATTAAAAAAAACCTTAGAGAGCCTAGCCATGGCAACCATGGAGCTTGCATGAGGAGTTGACCATGAGCTTTGACCAATAATATTGCCTAGACCAGCCAATATTCTACCACCACACCTACACCAGGGGACACCCACAGACCACCAAAACCCTCTAACATGATCACCTATCCCATCTACCACTTGGTCCTAACTGTCCTAACCATCACCGATGGTCACTAATTATCACCTCCAACTGCATAGAGCCAACCATCACTGCCGATTACATAGACACACATCGAACATGGCACACACTTAGTAGGTAGATAGATGAAGGTATAAAACATTGTATTTATTAGTTTTGTGAACTTTTATAAAGGTTTTATGAACATCTAGATAGGTTTTACAATGTTTTGTTATCTTTGTTTTGACAAGGATCTCATGCAAGCGAGGTCCCTCAGATGTTATTGATCTGATCTAGTTTGCATGTGTTCAGGTGTGAAGCAGCTGGCAAGAGCACTAGGGTGGTCTAAACAAGCATAAAAAAACCCACCCATAACCTGATTGTGGTATGAGAAGAGATTGCACTGAGTATATTATTGTAAAAAGGGGTTATCCCTCTTTCATTCAAATACATTATACACTATTTTAAAGCCCTCTGATAGGGTTACCTTGTGTTCAAGTACCTATTGATGATTAATACACATTTCTTGCAACTCTTTACCTCTTACTTGCATGGTGCATTTTTGTCTACAAAATGGCACACTCGGTGGGACCCTCACATTTGACTCATTAGACATTGTTTTTCAAGTAGGATCATAAGGATATAAAATATTTTTTCTTAGCCTTTTGATCCTAGAGAGTTATTATAGAGACAAGGACACGACACTTAAACAATAAAGAAAGCAAATAACCCAAAGAAACACAAGATTGCACAAAAAGATAATTTTATTTAAAATACGGGTGGAGCCAATAAACTCCTTTTGATACAATCTGTACTCAATGAGTATTTGATACAAATATGTACAAGATGCTAGGGTTCTCCGAAACCCTAGCTACAATAATGAAGTGTCTTCAAATGGTGTGTCTTGCTCCCAACAAGGTGAGTGGGCTTCAGGTATCCGTGTGTTCGGGCCACTCTAACTACAGTAGTCTTCCAATGCTCTTTTGATTGATGTTATCCAATCCTACACACACAACAAACAATAAAGTTGTTAGTAAACAAAAGGAGGGTTCCACAGTGTGAACCCTCAGAAATGAAAACTAAAACCCTAGATCTATGTAAGCTGGATATGTAAGATGAAATAACAACAAATGATAATAGAAATTTAGATTTACCTTGCTTGTGGTGATACTTTGCTTCATTGTTGTAGATATGATGGCAGATGGCGTGATGCAACAGACTCTGATTCCTGCTTTTGATAATTATAGCAGGCTCTGGCGGGCACTTGGCAAGCTTCTACAATGAGCTTCACAGGCTCTGGCATGCACCTATAGATATGGTAGGCTCTGGTGAGCACTTGGAAAGCTTCTACAGTGAGCTTCGTAGGCTCTGGTGTGCACCTGCAGAATGGTAGGCTCTAGTGAGCGCCTGGTAAGCTTCTGCAGCGAGCTTGGAAAGCTCGAGATGGCACCTACGGGTAAGGGTAAATCTATAGAAGTAGATCAAGGGGGTGCGAAGGATGCGATAGATGGATGGGGACTATGATGATGATGGAGAATGGATGTGGGGATGGTTGGAATAGTTGAAGTCCTATGGCTAGCTAGGGCTTTGGATTTTCAGGGCTCTATCTCTTTTTGCTTCACTAGGGCTTCACCAATGACTTCTTCAGGATACACATTCTAATATCAGGGTTCTAGGGTTCTAGGGTTTGGGCATTTGCAAATGCCCCTACTTATAATCCAACCTTAGGGTTTCTTAGGGTTTTAGCTCAACACTTTAGATCGTGTGGCTAAGATTAAATCATATCCTAGGGTTGAGATTGTACTTTAAGTGTGGCATGGATTAATGAAGATGGACGGTGGAGATTAGATTGGATCGGATGACTGTGGTTAATTGAGTTTATAAATACATATTTTATAATAAATATATTATAATATAATATAAAATATTATATTAAATATAAAATAATATTAAAATAAGCCCAATTGGGTTAGGAAATGGTGGGAAAGGTGGAATTGGGCCAAATAATTTGTGGGAAAGGTGTATGGTGGACAAGTGGGTGGTGGGATGGTTAGGATGGAGGATTAATGGCTGCAATTTGGTGTCTACAGATGCCCCTTTTTGTACCATGTTGCGTGAAACACAATATGGTGCAAAAATACGAGACACCTGCTTGGGCTATGGGCGTAGAAGTAGCTTCTCTCTATTGTTGGATTTGAGCACTGATGTTGAAGACCAAAGAATAAAGAATTTTTGGAATTTTTGTAGCTTACCCCCTCAATTGGCGAATGAGTTACGAATGTATCTCACAAGCCAATTGAAAAATTTTGTGCAAATAATTAATGATGTAGTGAATTTGTGCAATTGATGAATGAATGGTGTGAAATGCAATGTGATTGTGGACGATATGAATGATGTAAAATGTGATACCATTTTTGCCCCAATGGTTGAAAGGGGGTTTTGTCCAATGTCATGATGTCATGATCATGTAAGATGTTATCCCCTTGTGGGAGGATCAAAATCAATATTGTGGTTGCCCCAGATTTTGGGATGATTCGATGTTGTTGAAGAAAATGCCCTATAGGCATCATTGAGTATGCAAGGTATGAAAGATGCATGATGCCATAGGCAACATAAGGGGCCGGGTAGTGACTGTCTCGATAATTCCCACATGGAACCAATCAACCTATCGGGTTTTGCCTTGTCCGGTGACTATGGTCAAATGAATGAGTGATTGTGATTATAATTATCCATGTTTTCCTGCCCCATAGAAAAGGACATCAATGACTACTTTTGAGCAAATTGTTCTTGGCAAGGTTGCACTCAAAATGTGAGGTGCCAAATGTGATTGAGATTTCGATCAAGGAGATAAGTGAGGATGATCATGGTGAAGTGTCCTTATGGTGGTTTGTTCATCTTACCGAATTACATGGATGCAAATCACTGCAATCGCCAAGGAGATAGAATAGACCACTAGATACGAGGTTCGCTTGAATGAACTGGACAAATTGTGGATGAAATGATTGATGTATTTGATGGGTGGTGACATGAAGACATGGTGATGAGAAATGTGTTGATGGATGCAATGTATGTGGATTCAATGATTGATTCTATTTTTGCCCCAATAGATGAAGGGATTTTTGCCATTTGGAAATGTGATGAAATGTATCTATTTTTGCCCTAATAGATGAAGGGGTTTTTGATTAATGTATCTATTTTTGCCCTAACAGATGAAGGGGATTTTGAAATGTGAGCATGTGATGAATGTATCTATTTTTGCCCTAATAGATGAAGGGGTTTTTGAAATGAAATGATTTGTGTCTGTTCATTGCCCTTAATAGATAAAAGGGATTTTTGATGATGTAAACTAAAATGATTGTGTCTGTTCTTTGCCCTTAATAGATAAAAGGGTTTTTGATGATGAAAATGAAATGATTTGTGTCTGTTCGTTGCCCTTAATAGATAAAGGGATTTTTGATGATGAACAATAAAATGATTGTGTCTGTTCGTTGCCCTTAATAGATAAAGGGGTTTTTGATGATGTAAGTGTCCTTATGGTGATCTATCCATCCTACCAGATTGCATGGATAACCAGTCGCTACAACCGCTAGGTTTCTAGGATAAACCACTAAATACAAGGTTCACTTGTGAATGTTGCCTAATGATAAATGAATAGATGATGTTAAATGTAAGTGTGATCCATTTTTGTCCCAATAGATGAAGGAGTTTTTGAAATGTGGGAATTTGATGAATGTATCTATTTTTGCCCTAATAGATAAAGGGTTTTGCGATGATGAAAGTGTCCTTATGGTGATCTATCCATCCTACCGGATTGCATGGATAACCAGTCACTGCAACCGCTAGGTTAAGTAGGATAAATCACTAGATACAAGGTTCATTTGTGAATGTTGCATAATGATAAATGAATAGATGATGTTAAATGTAAGTGTGATCTATTTTTGTCCCAATAGATGAAGGGATTTTTGTAATTTGTAATATGTGATGAGTGTATCTATTTTTGCCCTAACAGATGAAGGGGTTTTTGAAATGTGTAAACGTGATGAATGTATCTATTTTTGCCCTAACAGATAAAGGGGTTTTTTATGAGGAAAATAAGATGATCTGTTCTTTGCCCTTAATAGATAAAGGGATTTTTGATGATGTAAGTGTCCTTATGGTAATCTATCCATCCTACCAGATTGCATGGATAACCAGTCACTGCAACCGCTAGGTTACTAGGATAAACCACTGAATACAAGGTTCACTTGTGAATGAAAATGTTGATGAAAAATGCTGAATGAATCTCCATGTTTTTGGTCGATGGGTAAGGCGAGGAAGCTCCATGTTTTTAGCCGATGGGTAAGGCTAGGAAAATGTGAATATGTAATTGATGCATTCTATTTTTGCCCCAATAGATGAAGGGGTTTTTGATGGATGTATCTATTTTTGCCCTAACAGCTGGAGGAGATTTTGAAATGTGTGTTGTTTTATTTTTCAGATGAAGGGGATTTTTGATGAGAAAAATAAGATGATCTATTCTTTGCCCTTAATAGATAAAGGGATTTGTGATGATGTAAGTGTCCTTATGGTAATCTATCCATCCTATCGGATTGCATGGATAACCAGTCACTACAACCGCCAGGTTACTAGGATAAACCACTAAATACAAGGTTCACTTATGAATGTTGTATAATGATAAATGAATAGATGATGTTAAATGTAAGTGTTATCTATTTTTGCCCCAATAGATGAAGGGATTTTTGCTATTTGGATGATGTGAATGCAAGGCAAAGGGCACAACCTTTGACAAAAGAATGCAGTATTTTGAACCTAGCAAGTGATGTGGATGATTTGAATGCAAGGTAAAGGGTGCAACCTTTGACAAAAGAACATAGTATTTTGAACCTAGCAATTGACTTGTTGATGATGTGATTTGCAAGGCAAAGGGTGCAACCTTTAACAAAAGCACATAGTATTTTGAACCTAGAAATTGACTTGTCGATGATGTGATGTGATTGCATGATTGACTTGTTTATTGCATTGGTGGGGCAGGTGTGAAACCTTGAACACCCCCAAGTTGTGTTGAGATTTGTTTGATTGGGGGAAAGGTGTGAAACCTTGAGTACCCCCTAGTTGTGATGATGTTTGACTAGGGGAAAGGTGTAACCTTGAACACCCCCAAGTGATGATGATGTTTGAACTTTCTAGCGATCTTTGCATATGCGAGTTTGATATATATACGTACATGGCTTTTACTTTGTCTTATTGTTCATGTGAATGTTTTATGTGAATGCAATGCATGTTTTATGAAAGTGTTTTAATGCACGCTAATCATGATGTGTATGCATAATGCTTATATGGATGATTAATGCAGGCGAAATGACATGTATATGAATGGTGTTTATATGGATGATTAATGCAAGCTAAATGACATGTGTTATGGATGATTAATGCAAGTAAATGTATAATGAATCTAAACTATATGAGAGGAATGCATGGTGTTCGAATGATCTTTTTATAGTTCAGAAATTTTATTGGCCATTTTTGTTTGGCAATCGGGGGTACCAAATTTGTTGGCATTTTTGCAACTTGACTTTTAATGAAGACATGGATGTTGACATGGAAGCAGATATGGATGTTGATATGGAAGCATATATGGAAGAAGACATGGATGTTGATATGGAATACTGAAAGGTTTTCAAAGACTCAAACATACTAGTGTCATCAACCAAACTCACTAAGGTTGTCTAACTTTCTTTAGGACCAGATGTGTGTGTGAGTGAGGTTCAATTACCAAGTCTTGAGTATGACAATGACCCTATCCAATCAAGTACCAATGTGTGTGCATGTGAAGTTCATTAACCCATTATGAGTAAATTAGGCATGACCTGTTATGGAGATGACCCAGAGGCTAGCCTGTCCTTATGTGCGGTCAGAGGTCTCTCTTTTTGGAGGAGAGACATGTCACCTCGCATGAGCTTACTCCACTGCTAGTCAAGCGTCTATAGCCCCGATGGAGATTCACTCCATAGTCCAATGGGATTGATCTTTTAGGCCTTGGGGATGACTACCCATCCTTCTCAGGGATGTGTAGTATGAATCCTTACAACTTTAGGGATCAAGGGTGTTTTGGATTTAATTTGTTAATTTTGTATAGAGCTTTGGGGAATCGGATTCTCAACCGAAGTGTGATGAGAATTTTGACCCTATCCTTACTACTCTATGTTTTTATGTTTATGTTTGGAGCAATGTTGGTAGTGGTGAAAACCACTATTTTTGGACTATGTTGCATGATGGGACAAGCGAGGGATATCTCCTTTTTGCCTTAAGGTGCTACCCAAGTATGGTACTAACCCTCCTTAACTCAAAATGTTCTTAAGATGTGAGGAAATGTGGTTGGTTCAGGATTGTATTCGGAATCAATCGACAATGCTCAAGACTTTCTTAGTGTGTAAAGTGTGTTTTTGGTCCTAAAGAAAATCGGACATCCGTTTGGAGGTTGCTTGCTACACTAGTAATGGCTGAGTGATTGAAAATCTAGGCCTTATGATTTTTGACACATGATGTGGTTGACATATGAATTTTGTGAGGGTTGCATGATTTCTTCAAACTAGGTACCCCCAATTTGTATAACTTGACTTTTTGTTTATGGCCATATCATCATTACTATAAATGATCTTTGAACATGGGATGGGATGGATGCAAATGTATATGCCTAATGCAATGGAGTGTTGATATGCAAATGGAAATTGTACAATGCAATGGAATATGTATGATTTAATGTATGTGAATGAAATAATGCATGAATGCAAAAATGAAAATGCATGTCAAATGCCTAAATGTAAATGCAAATGGAATGTATGCAATGTGGGAATGCCTATGTGAATGATTTGTTTTTTTTTTTAAGCCATGTATATATACATATATAGTAATCACAGTAAGCATGGAACGCTTTTCAAGTGTATGATGTTCATTTGTGCAGGTTTTTTCTACTCCCCCTAGCTTGGGAAGCTTATGACCAAAGGGCTTAAGTGCCTTTGGGGATTTTTGAAAATTGAATGTGACCAAAGGGGTTAAGACCTTTGGGGATTTTTTGAAATTGAATGTGACCAAAGGGGTTAAGACCTTTGGGGATTTTTGAAATTGAATGTGACCAAAGGGGTTAAGACCTTTGGGATCTTTTTGAAAATTGAATGTGACCAAAGGGGTTAAGACCTTTGGGATTTTGAAATTGAATGTGACAAGGGTTAAGACTTTGGGGCTTTTTGAAATTGAATGTGACCAAAGGGGTTAAGACCTTTGGGGATTTTTGAAATTGAATGTGACCAAAGGGGTTAAGACCTTTGGGGCTTTTTGAAATTGAATGTGACCAAAGGGGTTAAGACCTTTGGGGATTTTTGAAATTGAATGTGACCAAAGGGGTTAGGAACTTTGGGGATTTTTATGAATTGTGACCAAAGGGGTTAAGACCTTTGGGGCTTTTTGGAAATTGAATGTGACCAAAGGGGTTAAGACCTTTGGGGCTTTTTGAAATTGAATGTGACCAAAGGGGTTAAGACCTTTGGGGCTTTTTGAAATTGAATGTGACCAAAGGGGTTAAGACCTTTGGAGCTTTTTGAAATTGAATGTGACCAAAGGGGTTAAGACCTTTGGGGATTTTTGAAAATTGAATGTGACCAAAGGGGTTGTTGGTTTGGGGTTTTTGGAATGACCTTGGGTTTGGGGTTTTTTGTAAGTTAGAATTTGGGTTTGAATGTGAACTGGTTGGGTTAAGACTTTGGGGCTTTTTGAAAATTGAATGTGACCAAAGGGGTTAAGACCTTTGGGGTTTTGAAATTGAATGTGACCAAAGGGGTTAAGACCTTTGTTTTGAAAAGGGTAAGACCTTTGGGGCTTTTTTGAAATTGAATGTGACCAAAGGGGTTAAGACCTTTGGGGCTTTTTGAAATTGAATGTGACAAAGGGGTTAAGACCTTTGGGGTTTTTGAAATTAATGTGACCAAAGGGGTTAAGACCTTTGGGGCTTTTTGAAATTGAATGTGACCAAAGGGGTTAAGACCTTTGGGGCTTTTGAAATTGAATGTGACCAAAGGGGTTAAGACCTTTGGGGCTTTTTGAAATTGAATGTGACCAAAGGGGTTAAGACCTTTGGGGCTTTTTGAAATTGAATGTGACCAAAGGGGTTAAGACCTTTGGGGCTTTTTGAAATTGAATGTGACCAAAGGGGTTAAGACCTTTGGGGCTTTTTTGAAATTGAATGTGACCAAAGGGGTTAAGACCTTTGGGGATTTTGAAATTGAATGTGACCAAAGGGGTTAAGACCTTTGGGGCTTTTTTGAAATTGAATGTGACCAAAGGGGTTAAGACCTTTGGGGCTTTTTGAAATTGAATGTGACCAAAGGGGTTAAGACCTTTGGGGTTTTTGAAATTGAATGATGTGGATGACTAGGAGGATGTGATATCCTGAGAGTCCCCGCTTTCCTTGGTGATTGAGTTGATACCGATGTCCTGATCAGATGAATTAGTTGGACCATTTGGGGTGAAGACTTTCAGATCAATGAGGTCTTGTACAAAATTTTTGAATACGTAACAATTGTTTATGTTATGGCCCGATTGTCGATGATAAGGGCAGTACAAGTGTTCCTTATGATTTTTTCCATGTGGCTTATTAAGATTGATTGATTTGATTTTTGGAAGTACAAACTTTTGTGCTTCATAAAGCCTTTGAAAAATGGTTGCATAAGATTTTGAAAGTCTTGTGTAGTTGCGATGAGGCTTTTTGGGGTGCTTGGTGCTTGTGTCCAATTGTGTTGGACTTTGAATTTGTGGTACAGGTGTAAAAACTTGAGATGTGGATTTTGAACTTGAATTTTTCAATTGTTGTGATTGCTGACATTGAAGATGACTCAATTGTAACTCAATGTTAGTTAGTCGAGTTAAATTTTTGTTGTAGAATTTTAGTGTGTTGATAATTTGAATGTAAGCCTTGGTTGGCTTGTTGAGTGATTTGAGATGTGGTGAATGGATGAGATTGAATGTGTTGTTGGAGGTGTGATGAATTGGGGGTCATGGAATGAATTTGATGATGATGGGGTTGGTGAGGAAATGATTGTGAATGAAGAAAAGGATATGATGTATGAGGACTATGGATGGGTGGACTCATAGGAATGGAATGGGTTGATGGAGGCATGGAGCAAGTTGCATTTGATGTGACAACTTGGGGGTTGGGTACTTGTGAGGTAGCATTGACATACTTCTCATACAAGGGGTTAGAATAGGCAGATGTGGGGTAAGTGTTAAGAACACTTAGATTTGGTTGTGATTGGCTCATGGAAGAAGGTATACCATATTCATAAATAGAATTATGATATCCTTGGGTAAGGTGGGCGGTAGCCAATTCGGGTTCTTCAAAACCCTCTTGGCTAAGGGGTTCTAAGACATAGTTGGAAGACTTGTAGATGGCCCTCACTTTGTCCATGTCTATGTGGGTGGTGGTTGTTTCCACATTGTGTGGAAGGGATCCTACTTGGGGTAGGGATGGATATGATGATCTAGACGAAGTAGTCTGAACCATGCTGGATAGGTTGGCTACCGAAGTAGCGGGAGAATGGGAAATGTTTTCCATTAAATAATTTTGGTTTATTACTTTCTTTTGTTGTCTCGTTAGCACCATAAAGTAGTTAAACCAAAGATTCAAAGTTTATCAAAATCACACAAACTAAAATTTTTTACAAAATTTAAAGTAAATAAAACAATCAATCCTAGGTTTCACCGTGTGTGGCTTACCTTGTTCATTAATTATTTTCTTTCGTTAATGTGAGATTCTTTTTAGAATTGTTGGCTTGTGTGTTTTGATGTAACTTAATATTGTTTAAAGAAAACAAAGGTAAAAACTATGGTTGGTTGGGGCAACGAGATTCTTGTTGGTAATGACCTCCAACAAGTTTGCTCGGGGGTAATCCTATGGTTTCTAGGGTAGATATTGGTGGATGGAAATCACTGCCACCATCACCAAATCTCAAGCAATGGTTGGTGATGAAATCCAACCACTACTATTAAAAATGTGAATCGTGCAAGTGTGTGTGATTAATTTTATATTTCTTGTTTTTTATTGTGTTCCAAGCAATATTAAAAGCAACAAGATTCCTAAGTTTAAACTAGAAGCTAACATAAAGATACAAATTTCATCAATGGAAGTGAAGTACACCGCTTGAAATCCCCTGCCTACAAATGATACCAAATGATAACAAAAGAGCAGCAGAGGGTTCGTCCACTTCCTCGCTAAAGGTGCCACCCTAGAGCCAGACTACTTTTTGTATGTTCACATTATTCCAACTTAAAAATATAAAGCAAGAATATTTTAACCCTAATAATGTAACTAGATATGATATTTTTTATTTCAATGCAAATAAATATGCAGACAGTCACACCATTAAACAAGAAACCTAAAATTAAATATTTTAACATGCAAGATGTAACCTGAAAATGTAACTTATGGTGATTGTTTTTCTATATTTATTTAATGTGGTTAATTTTTATCCCAAAACTAGAAATTACACATAAAAAATGAAATAAGTAAATAAATAAATAAATAAATAACACAAAAATTTAAGTTGAATGGATGTAGGGCTTACCAGGAAAGCCTACATTTTGGTGAAGTCATTATGAGATCTCTGCTACTCCGATTGACCTAAAAATTTGTGGAGACATGATATGGCATGTCAGGAACCTACCCTCAAAATTTCATCCCAATACGACTTTGGATGAGTGAGATATGGCCAAAACAGTGAGGGTAGTTTGTGTAGGAAAATGCAACCGAACACCTCTAATCAACACCAGGCGTAGCAGGGCGCCTACCAAGTGTAGTAGAGTGCCTGTGTAGGTTCAATAGAGCACCCGAGTAGGTGTAGTAGAGTGCCTACATAAAATATGAAAAGTGCAACATAATGCTATAGAAACCCTAGCAAAAAATTGGCGACTTCTGTGCTTCTGAAAATCCCTACAATAGAAAAAAAATCAAGTTAGCAAAGTAAATCAATTTAAATAATGAAACCCTTGTGGGGTCCCACCGTGATCACCATTTGTAGAGACAAGGACATGACACTTAAACAATAAAGAAATCAAATAACCCAAAGAAACACAAGATTGCACAAAAAGATAATTTTATTTAAAATATAGGTGGAGCTAATAAACTCCTTTTGATACAATCTGTACTCAATGAGTATTTGATACAAATATGTATAAGATGCTAGGGTTCTCTAAAACCCTAGCTATAATAATGAAGTGTCTTCAAATGGTGTGTCTTGCTCCCAACAAGGTGAGTGGGCTTCAGGTATCCGTGTATTCGGGCCACTCTGACTGCAGTAGTCTTCCAATGCTCTTTTGATTGAAGTTATCCAATCCTACACACACAACAAACAATAAAGTTGTTAGTAAACAAAATAAGGGTTCCACAGTGTGAACCCTCATAAATGAAAACTAAAAACCCTAGATCTATGTAAGCCGGATATGTAAGATGAAATAACAACAAATGATAACAAAAATTTAGATTTACCTTGCTTGTGGTGATACTTTGCTTCATTGTTGTAGATCTGATGGCAGATGGCGTGATGCAGCAGACTTTGATTCACGCTTTTGATGATTATAGCAGGCTCTAGAAGGAACTTGGCAAGCTTCTACTGCGAGATTCGTAGGCTCTAGCGTGCACCTACAAAATGGCAGGCTCTGGTGAGCACCTGGTAAGCATTTGCAGTGAGCTTTGTAGGCTTTGGCATGCACTTGCAGAACGGTAGGCTCTAGTGAGCGCCTAGAAAGCTCGAGATGGTACCTATGGGTAAGGGTAAATCTGTAGAAGCAGATCACGGGGGTGTGAAGGATGCGATGGATGGATGGGGACTATGACGACGATGGAGAATGGATGTGGGGATGGCTGGAATAGTTGAAGTCCTATGGCTAGCTAGGGCTTTGGATTTTTAGGGCTCTATCTCTTTCTGCTTCGCTAGGGCTTCGCCAATGACTTCTTCAGGATACACATTCTAATATCAGGGTTCTAGGGTTCTAGGGTTTGGGCATTTGCAAATGCCCCTACTTATAATCCAACCTTAGGGTTTCTTAGGGTTTTAGCTCAACACTTTAGATCATGTGGCTAAGATTAAATCATATCCTAGGGCTGAGATTGTACTTTAAGTGTGGCATGGATTAATGAATATGGACGGTGGAGATTAGATTGGATCGGATGATTGTGGTTAATTGAGTTTATAAATACATATTTTATAATAAATATATTATAATATAATATAAAATATTATATTAAATATAAAATAATATTAAAATAATATTAAAATAAGCCCAATTGGGTTATGAAATGGTGGGAAAGGTGGAATTGGGCCAAATAATTGGCGAGAAAGGTGTAATTGGGCCAAGTGGGTGGTGGGATGGTTAGGATGGAGGATTAATGGCTGCAATTTGGTGTCTACAGTTATGTTTTGGGGTCTCTCATTGATTATTTTATGCCTTCATTTATCTGCTTCTCTAATGTTCTATTGTCTATTTTAAGTGCAGGTGCTTTATAATCCCAAAAGTATCCACAATAATATTTTTACATCCAACCCTTATCTCTTCCAATCGTCACTGATGGTTAGCAACTAGATTTGATGGTTCTACAGTCCCAACCATCACTAATAGTCCTCAATCGAGTTGACAGTTGCTCAAAGAGACATCAGCCACAAAGAACACTATAGAAATATTATGACTTACAGGTAAGTCTTCCAAAACTAGATAGAGATAGGTTTCTTGCACTTTTTCCCTCATTTTGTCTTCCTCTATAGTGTAGGTAAAGTTCTCTTCTCAATTTACTCTAGAACCTTTCCTCTATAGTTTAGTTCTAGGTCTCCCTATTTCTTGCAGGCCCTCTTCTTTGTAAAAAAAGAAAAAAATAGCATATTACACTAGGTTTACTTTCATTTGCATTGTTTTCAAAAAAAAAGAAAGAAAAAACATGTTAGCCTAGGTTTTTTTTATGCACTTTGGCTCAAAAAAAGGAGAAAAACAAGAGTTCATCTATATTAGATGTCTTTTATTTGCTCCAATCGAAAAAAATAAAAGAAAAAAATCTAAATATTGTTTGGTAGTGTGATTTCTTTTATTTTGTTTTGCTTTATTTTGTTTTCATAGGCTTAAATAGCTTAGAACAAAATGGTTCATTCAATGCACATCTAGATCAACACTTTTTCTATTTATAAGCTAGTTTAGCTACATTTTAGGCATATTTATTGAGGTTTTTAAAATAAAGGGTATTCTTAGCATCCCTAGTATAGGCTAGTTGCATTTGTCCTAGGGTAAATTTTGTGTCTAGCATCATCCTCAAGAGCAGGGTCTTCTACCCCTAAAGAACAACTACCCTTTCAAAATTTGGCATTTTTGAAAGTTGTCCTCTTTTTGTCCAGAGACTGTGTTTGGGACATATGCCCAACCATCACTAACAGTTAGGGCTATGCTACTATCATTGATGGTTGCTAACTATCACTAACGATTGATAGTCATCAAATACGATTGACCTTGTGACTTAGACCCATTTTGGGAATTATTTAGGGAAATCATTTACCATATTTTATCACAAAATAGGTAGCCTTTGTCCTGTTAGTAGTCTGCACCTGGTCCTGAACCAACATTTTAGGTTATAGTTATATATTGGACCCTAAGATAGTTGCATTTAAGTTTTGAATCATTCTAGGACAGCGTTGTCTATTTTAGTTGCATTTAGCCTCCTTGCATCAAAAACTCCAAAAAAAAACCTCCTAAAAAAACCAAAATAGAAAACCAAACTAAAAACAAAAAAGAGATGCATCACAACAACACAATTTCTTGCACATACCTTGGAACTTTTTGATTCCACACTTTTTGTGTATATACAGTGTGAGGAAAACCTCTTGTTGGACTTCATTCTCAACCATCAGTTGAGCCCTAGTACCACCATAGTTAGTGCACATAGCTTCTTGGACTTCATCACAAAGAATTTGGTTACCCTTGGGGCTAGCCTAGGGTAATATTTAGGTTAGATGCCCTTTAACCACGAGGCTTAATAATTAGTGGATCACAGTTGTCATTTTTATCCAAGCTTAATCAAGGGTGAAGTGAAAGCTTGGGTAGGCCAATGGCAGGACTTAGACAACATGTCCTCTTTTGAGAGGTATTCTTTTTGGTCCTCTTAGGATACCCATCACCAACCCTTAATCCTAGGAAGCCACATCAACTGTTCATGTTTTATTTCCTGCAACGAGGGTGGGTATGAATACACCCTTTTAGATTTCATTCCATCATCCACCATTTTGTAGTTCCTAGGTATAGGGACATAAAACACATAAAAAAAACTAAAAAACACTCCAAAAACATAAAAAAAAAAACAAACTTCAAAAATACAAAAAAAACAAAAACAAAAATCAACCAAAAACATAACACATTTTTGTTTTTGCTTTGTTTATTTAGTTAGATGGCACATCATTTTGTGAACTTTACCATTTTGCAAACCTCACCAAAGCTAATTAGTTCACTCTAAAAAACATTCATCGCCCCACCCCTCCCCTTCCATTTTCTTTTGACCCATGGTTTGGACTTGCAGTCAAGCCCAAGCTCAAGCCCAAACCTCCATGGACCGTTTTTACCAAACCTCCCATGCCTCAACTACCCCATTGAATTACCAAGGGGCTGCATCACAAGTCTATCATGGTAGCTTATCCAACAAACCTCCTTGTCACATTTCATACCCACCTAAGTGACATACCAGATATGATCTAGGGGATGATGCACTGTGCCATCCATTCCACCATTCCTAATTTTTTGAGCATGGGGACACCTTTGTCTCTGCTCATCCTCTCACCATCCCTATCGAAATTGATGCCTTACACAACCTTTATACTAGCACCTTTCCTCCACCTGACTCACTATGACCATCCTTGCCCCCTCTCCAAATCTCAACTTGTACTAGTCCCTTCATTAAGAACAAACCTATATGAATACATCTTATCATCCAGCCACCTCATATAGGACCACATCATATTTTGATATCCTTGTCACTTTATTTGATGTCTCTCGATAACCATCCTACCACCAACCCCCTCCACTTATATCATTTGCTGATCACAACCCCACACCTAATGTTGGAGTTCCTAGAATGCCAACTAGTTTCTTTCCATTTAAGGGAACTAGCCTTATCCCATATAACATGACACTCGTAAGAATTCAATAGACCTTGATCTGAATCACCCTTACTCATCCCACCATGACCATTAGTCATAAATCCATCATGCCTTAATATCTTCATCCTACATGGATATTGATCATAATAAATACCACTTACCTCAAGTCAATATCACCTCTCATATACCCACTATGATTCCATTCATGATTTATCCTCACCCACTACCATTCAGGTCATTGGTTCACACACTGCACAATATCTACCTCTTATTATTCTAATCCCCCTCCTACATATTCAATTTTGACATAGCAAAATAATCAGTATTAGTACCCTCTCTCTCAAGGTTATTCTTATGTGCAACAAGTTTCCACCAGCATTGTTCACCAACATGCTCACCCTTCACACAACACTTACATCCCTGAACACCCACCATGAGTGACTAATCCACCCCCTCTTGTGTCAAATCAAAATACCTTTTTCACCCAAGATCCATCATGGGCTTCATGAAAACCCACCATTCATCCATAAGCCCCTGCTCCAAAATGCCTATCAAGGTTCACCGATGTAAGCTTAAAGTATCACCCAACAATAATATCCACAACCAACCCCTCATAATTAGCCACCATCACCTAACCAGTAATTGCATCATAACCGGTACCAGCCCCCACTTAACCCCCATCATGCGCCTCACACTTCCATTCAACCGTATCTTTAGGATAATATATACAACCAATATCTTTTCACCTATCCACAATAACATTCCATATCACACCAAAAAACTCCACCTCATCTATATGCAGCTCATCCATAGTATCAATCCCAACCACCTTCGCACCAACAACCTCCTCATGCACAATACCAAACCTTATAATGTCCTGTACATTTAGCCCCTATTTATTAGTTGTCTACATCCTACCAACCCCTATCTAACACTTATCCATCCTCACATAAAAAACTCAACACATACCAAAGTCAACCTCCATATGTTCAAACCCATGCACCACATTCCTATCTCCCAACCCTCTACCCAGGATCTTAGCTCTCGAAGGTATTTCAATTTTTGGCCAATCATGTTGATAGTTTAGAGCTGCACTCAACTGGTAGTGGGTATTTGAAGCCCACTCTTTGCCAACTCATCAACCTTACCATTCACGCCTTAATAACTTTACCACCATATCCTCATGGTTCTAAGGTGCCTAAGATTGACAAATTTAAAGGGGAAGAAGACCCTTAGGAGCATGTGAGTGCTTTTATTAATACTTGTTTTGTAATCCAAGATAATGATCCGATCATGCTATGAGCCTTTTCCTAAATCCTTGGGGGAGGTACCTTGGAATAGTATAATAATTTTCCCAATAATAGCATATTTACCTTTGAAAAATTGGCTAATATCTTTTTGGAACACTTCTCACTCAACGTTAAAAATAAGACCACATTAAGAGATATCTACAATCTTCGTCAATTTGAAGATGAACCTATCTTGAATTATGGTTTTATATGGAGAGAAATGATAACCAAATTTTCCTTCACCTTGCTCATGCCCAAGTTAACTAAAATATTCACAAGAAGTTGCTCAAAACCCATATCTTTATTGTTATAAATTTAGCAATATCACACACTTGAGGATGCTCTATCTCAAGCCAAAAATATTGAAGATATTAAAATCCAAGGTGAGATTAAGCTCAAAAATAAAGAGTGGCCTAACAAAAATGCTAAAGGTAATTTCAAAAATTACTCCAAGCCCACTCAAGTTAATCAAGTGGTGTTGACTACAAAAAATCCCTCTAATAAACAACCTCAATATCCACCCCCTCAACAACAACAACACTATCAACCTCAAATCACAACACCCACCTCAACAACACTCATATCCACCACTGTAATAAACATATCAAGTTGTACCACCACCACATCAAACTCAAAATCCCAATCAAGCTGATAAACGGGTAAGATGACCCAATGGCTTCCTCATAATTTCACCCCTCTTTAAGCCACTTTCATCTATTTTTCAAAAACTTTATGAGGCACAAGCGATCTCCTTATCACAAATCAAGATAGAGGATCCAAACAAGCATAAAGGCCGATTCTACAAGGAGCATCATATTTATATATTTTATTGGCAAAGAGGTCATGATATTAATGATTGCATGCAATTTAAACACTTGGTGGAAGATATAATTAAAAAGGGGATCATCCAAGTCGACAACCCTCTTGATCCACCCAATCAAAACCTTGGAATCTATCAAACTTCCTTACCTCAGCATGGGATGACATAGCTGATTAGTGGAGCATTGACCTTGACCACACCTCCCAACCAAGTGAATCATGTTAACAACATCCCATATTATCAAGGTTTTATAGGTATGATCCATGTGGTCACTCATAATAAAAGGTACTTTGATCAACCACAACAATCAAGTGGCCCCTCTAATGCACCTCTCACTCATCCACCATCACTAGTGCAACCTACACCTCCTCCTCCAGTCCATCTCACAAATCCCCCTCCATGACCAATCATTTCACTAAGGAGTCATATCACCCAAAGTCTCAAATTGACATTATATCAAACTTTTGATCTATAAACTTATTCAGCAGTCTCCCCCACATCATGAGGCATTGATGGACATTCTTAAGTCCATTGAACTTCAAGCATAGGACCCAAATACCTTTGCTACTTTCGTGGGGGTCATAAAATTTTATGGAGCCATAAATTATATTTTATGACTATGAGATTAAAAGTATGTCAATCAAATTACTTGATTCACCTATGCTTATTATGGCTTATATAGATTGAAATCCTTTTAAATGGGTGTTTTTTGACACTAGCTCCTCCATCAATATCATCATATTTATTGCTCTTCAACACCTCAACCTTCCACCCTCCCATATAGCCTCATCCACCTTTACTCTTTGAGCCTTTAATGATACCTTGTGCTCAATGCTTGGTACAATTGTTTTACCCATCCAAGTTGGTGTGAAGATCATCCATAAGTTGTGCCACATACTTGAGGGAGAGATGCAATATAATGTGCTCCTATATAGACCATGGTTCAAGGATATGCAATGCATCCCCTCAACCTTACATAATTACCTCAAATATGTCCACAAGGGTCACATCCATTGTATCCTTATCGATAACAAACCATTTAAGTATTGTAATATGATATCCAACCTGTATGAGCCCCCTTTGCCCTCCACTCACTTTTTTGTCATTCCCATGGCTCATCCACCAACTATCTATCCCATCACTTAGTCTACCTAAGCTTCATCATCCTTGGTGCATCATGCTCCCCTTTTCCCTTTACCCTCATCCTATGATTCCTACCTACTTTTCATCCATGCTCCTCCCTATCAGCCCCTACCACATGGTCATCCTTCTCCTCCTTTCACTCAACCCCTTCACTCCAATTAATTTTCACTATCTCAAGATAACTTTACCCCACCCCATATCTCCTCTACCTTTGTTACCACTATTAAACCCTCATATTTTGCCCTTCCTCTCTTGTACATGCCTCTTTACCCCCCATCACACCCTTCTACATTCCTTGCTCTTTGTCATCATAGATTGATTACCCCTGCCACTCAACATCCTCGACCAACCATTGTACCTCCAATATTTACCAGTATGTCAGCTTCTACTATACCTTTTCCCCCAATCCTTCCTACCACCATGATGAGATCTGAAGTCACTCCTCAACCTACACAATCAGACTCACTTCCATATTCAATCATTGGACAAGTTACCACATCACCTCCACTAGCCCCCACCATATCATCTTCCCCTCTAATATCCACAATCATTCTCCTTTCCACTTAGATTGAACCTCCACCTCCTCCAAACACCCCTCGTCTATATCCCTCCATCCTTGATGCTACACATGATGTCTACACACCTACCCTACCCTCTTTGTACACACCAATGCTCTTAGTAACTAATAACACGACACCCCCTTCGCCATCCATACCTCCACACACTAAGGTTGTAGTTCATATGTCCTAGTATATGTGAGTATTTTATTCAAAATATTATGTTTGCTTTGTTGATTATCAAGTTTATTCAAGACTATGATTACCACAAGACCCTCACATAGCCATAGGTGCTATTTATCCTATGCGGTCTTCTCCCAAATATATTAATTTTGTATATGGAGGACTTGATACTACTTTTGATCCACCTCCTCACAAAGAACCTAAACTACCAAACTATGGAAACATAGGCTTTTTATCAAATCTATCCTTCACCATGTGCTATTTTCAACATTTCAAATGGTAAGGAAACGGTCTTAGTCACTATGAGCAAGGCACTCATGACATCCTTGAGCCCCATTACCAACTTGCTAATGATAGATCTGGTCTAGGATATGTCACTCTTTTAACTTACCTCCTCATAGACAAAATTAAATGCATCACTCTTGGTATCGATGAGGATAGTGATAATTATTGCACTAATTTTGAATCCACCCACATATTTTTAGATAACCCTCCCCAAGTCATCACCATAGATTCTTTCCCACTCAACTCTTTAGGATACAAAATTGATGAACTATTTGAGCAACTTTCAATTTCTTTTCATAGTTTTGAAGAGGATTTAGATCGTGTTGCTCCCATTGTAAACCCCATAGATGATGGTAATATTTACCTATGTCTATTTTCCATCCCTCATCCCATAATTCCTATCCTCCTTCATTTGGAGTGTGCAACCCCCTTATCCAAACACCGCTAGCTCAACCTCATCCTCAACCCCCCATTTTAGCCCAACTTCTCCCTAATGAGCATGGGAATCCAGATTCTAATCTACTTCATTACCTATTCCCTTACATCAACATGATTTTCATCGACCTCTTTGATCCACTTTGTAATACCAATCATCCTTCTGACCCTATTCATATTGATCCCAATATCATCAAATTTGGTTGCCTTTCCTCTCCCCTCTACCCCTTCACTTTCCTCCCTTTCAACTAGATTCTTTGCAAAGCCAACCAATACATTCCCCTATCCCTTATCCCTTTGTCTATTTATCAAGTTGACCTTTTAGACTTTGAACCTTTGATTCCTATCAACCTTGTTGATTGCATCCATCTCATTCCCACCCCACATTAGATAGAAGAAGATTCCCATATGCTCATCAAAAATACCATCAATGTAGACCTTAGCACTAACCCCTCAATCCCCTAGATCATCAATATTGGAAAAGGTATTTCATTTAAAGAAAGAGACCAATTCACCACCCTTATAAAAAAATATAAGCAAGTGTTTGCTTGGTCCTATAAGGGCATGTCTAGTCTAGAATCCAATTTAGTTGTCCACAATCTTACCTTGTGACTTGATGCTAAGCCAATTAAGCAAAAATTGTGAAAGATTCACCCCATAGTGGCTCTTATGGTAAAGGAAGAAATATAAAATCTATTGGATATGGTTTTCATTCAACCCATCGGCTATCCAGAGTGGCTCTCAAACATGGTGCCTATAAATAAACCCAATGAAAGGATTCATGTATGCATAAACTTTTGATATTTAAATAAAGCATGTCCCAAGGAAAAATTCCTTTTGCCTAACATTGATACACTAGTGGAATCAATCACTGGCCATGAAATGCTCTCCCTTATTGATGGCTTCTTAGGATACAATCAAGTTCATGTTAATCCCTTACACCAACATAAAACATCATTTACAATTCCTTGGGGAATATTTTGCTACAAAGTGATGCCATTGGGTCTCAAAAATGTAGGAGCTACTTATCAACGTGCAATGATGTACATTTTCCATGACTACATGCATAATATTATTGAAGACTACATGGATGAAATTTTAAAGTCTAAAACTCATTTAGGATACCTTGATGTGCTATGCAAGGTTTTTGATCGACTTCTTGAGCACAATGTCAGACTTAATACCAAGAAATGTGTCTTTGGTGTCACTTATAAAAAAATATTAGGGTTTATAGTCTCCAAGTAAGGTATTGAAGTGGACCCTAACAAGGTCAAGGCTATTGTCAAAATGCCTCCCCCTATGAATCTTAAAGAATTGTGCAGCTTGCAAGGAAATATTCAAGTGATTCATCACTTTATCACACAACTTTCAAGCAAATGCAAGCCCTTTAATCATCTTATACAAAAGGGGATCACCTTTACATGGACTCAAGAATATCAACAAGCCTTCAATGCTATTAAACACTATTTAGCATCCCCACCTATTTTATTGTTGCCTCATCTAGGCATTCCTTACCACCTGTATATAATTGCTATGGATTTTGCCTTAGGGACTATGTTAGCCCAAAAGAATGAGAAAAACTAAGAACAAGCAATATACTATATTAGTCATACTATGGTGAGCTATGAAGCAAAATATGTCTATGTAAAAAAACTTTATCTCATTGTAGTCTTTGCAACTATAAAGCTTTGCCACTACATGCTCAATCACATGACCTATGTCATCACTCGAGAAAATTCTCTACGTTATATGAGGAGGCTCAATCAATTGAACCTTCTTGATGAAAGGTGAATCAACACCCTAGAGCATCTTCATGTTTACTAGGATAAAGTTAAGCATGCCTATAATTCTAAAGTCCATCCACTTGAATTCTAAGTGGGTGATCTTGTTCTCAAGGAAAATCAACAAAACTCTTATTTACCTCCCCATCTTCACGATAAGTTTGCTACCAACTAGTTAATACCATTCATCTTTAATAAAAAATTCTTGATAAGAGCCTATAATATTGCTACCCTTGAGGGAGTTGAGGAGCCCAAGCCCACCAACATCATTCATATGAGAGTATTCTATACCTGATCAGAAAAAATAAAAAAAATCACCCCCCAAAAAAATTCAAAAAAGAAAAAATAATAAAAAAGAAATAATAAAAATATATCAAAACAAAAAATATAAAGTAGTAAACATGGTAGCTTGTACTCACATGTACACATATTTCATTGCATGTGCTTCCTACTTACTTCACCTGTGTTTTCCTATTTCTCCCTTCTTCTCTCATTCCTTGCACATCACTCCTCGTTGTATGATCACACTTCAAGCATCTACGTACCTTGGATCAGTGTGTTCTCCCTCCTCTTTCTCTCCTCTACTTATCTTTTGTCTTCTTTATTCTTCTTCTTTACCCTCTATTTCTATCCTTGTGCTTTAGTTTGTACCCATTTTCACCCCTTTTTATGCACTCTCTTTCATAGGCATCAATCATCATTCACCTAAGTTTTATCTGGTTCACTTTTGTTTAATCAAGGGTATATTCTTAGTTGTAGTGAACCTAATTCATTGCACTCTTGTGCCCACCATGCCTGTTCCATCCATATTCACCTATCACCATCACTATGCATATGTTTTCATCACCCATATGACATCTTATCATTTACGAAGTCTCTGGTCTAAATAATATCTAGGTTCTTTTGGTCACTCAACCATTTCTACTGTCACAACCAACCTCATCGAATATCAACCAAATTTTGAGTGCTATTGGTCATTCATGGTTAACTCAGGTTCCCTTTTGAACCATGCACATGTATCACACACTAAAGAAATTTTGGTGCTTTGAAAAGATGAATTCATGAGTCTCTATTACCATAAAGTGAAGTTTCCCTTTCTCACCCTATCATGCCCATGATTTGACCTTATAAATTGGCAAAAAGACAAGAAAAAAGCCAAACAAAATGTGCAAATAAACAACTTGAATCCTTGGAATTCTCATAGATCATGGGGTTAATCTCCATCGGGGCTATAGATACCTAACTGATAGTGTACACCCTCTATGTGGTGACACGTCTATCACATTAGTGATCTTCTTTTGTACAAACCTATGTACACTCATGGGTGAGCTAGCTTATTGGTGTAAGTCACAAGTGATTAGTCCAACCTCACTCAAAATTGGTAATAAACATCCACTGCACACATAATTGGTCCTTGAGCAACTTGATGCCCTAGGGTGGTCTTAGTATATTTGAGGACTAATTTGATTACTAGATGAGTTTGATTGAGGTCACTAGTGTGTTTGAGTCCCTTGAAAGCACATTTAGATTCTTCACTCCTAGGCCATACACATTGACAAGTGGTCTCATTTCCACTTCACTCTATCACCCTTGCATCCATAATTTGCATTTGTCCCACAGTTAGGTGAGAATGATTATGTTGATACTATTTATTAAGTAGTAAACAATAAGTCTATCTATGTATGTATAAGTGTTCTTTACATGGTCATCAAGCTCACATATATATACTCATTTTTGTGTTCCACGTGTATAATTTCATGCATACCACCTATATCATCTAATCCATACACTATCATCCTACATCATCATTTATTACCAATTCATATCCATCACATTATATCAATTCATGCACACACATTTCACTAATCACAAGATATATATATATATATATATATATATATATATATATATATATATATATATATATATATATTTTGTAAAATAAGTGTACATCATCATATCATAACCCATAGGCTACATATAATAAAGCCCTTAGGTTTGTCATCATCACACATCCAAAATTGTTGCACCACCTATGACCTCCCCATGGGCCCCTCAGTCATGTTGCTCCTTACTCATATAATCACTCCACTCTATCCCATGGTACTATGGTTGCTTGCTCATGCTCTACTACTCCCTCAATATCCTTTATGAAGATGCAACACCCAATGCATTTGAAACTATGGGCTCCCTAACATGTGGCACTAGATGCTACATTGACGTTACCTTTAAACCTCCACTCTATCAATTGGATTCTATCCATGAAGTAGAAGGTCATGAAGGTATCACTATATCTTGCTCCAACAACTAATCCTCTAGAACCTTCACATAGACCCTCTATCATTGAAAGCACTTCTTAATTGTGATCATCTACACTCACACCACTCCCACCTTGGATTGTAGCATCATGATGGTTGCCTCATCCCCCTACCCCATATACTACTATTGAAGGTCCTTGAGCTACTCTCATAGCTCCTCTACCTCCAACTTTAGCTTGTTCCTCTCTACATATCCTACATCCCATTCCCATCACACATAATCTATCTCTATCATCACCATGTTTATCCACTATTGTAGACTCTCATGATCAATAGCCCTAACAATGTGCTCCTCTTGCATCTACTCTAGTAGATGCATCAACCATACCCACTCTACTTCCAAGCTATATTGCTCTACCTAGAGCATTACCCAATCCTAATCACCCCATCCTCACCATCCCTTAGGCCCCCTATCAGACACCTTAGTCTCCTCAGCCACCTTTATGGTGTCAAGCTCCTCCATGCCAACCTTTCCATCCATAACCCTTATCTTTGCCTCCCCCAACCTCGAGGTCCTTGCGCCACTATCAGTCCTATGATGCACTTGTCATCATAGTGGCTCCTTAGCCTCCTCAGCCTCTATCACCTCTCTATCCCTGGGCTTTGCCTTACCTCCATATCCACCCATTACCTCCTCTATATCTCTAGGTGTCTCCCACTGCTATGTCGTCCACTAAGAATTATACATTATAGTAGTCCCTACATCATCAACATCTAGTATATCCATATCCTCATTTGCCTCCTCTACTAGTGGTATCCTCTATGGAACCACCAAGCTTAACTTGTTATGTCACCTTCTATTACTCATAGGTGGGTTTGGTACCCCCTATGTTAGCCCAAATAATCTTTGGATCTATGTGAAATAAATCAATTCACACTTGGTTTGATGTCAATCCAACACCCATCTTGCTTATCTCACACGAGCTGGGTGCACCTTGTCCTCACCCCAAACCTATATCCCCCACCATGACCTCCATATCACCTTCTCGACCATCAATCAAGCCCACATCCACTTGTATTTCCCATCCCTTCGATGAGGCTGACTATATTACCTCTCCCTATCCATCCGTTATCACGTAGCATAAGGTTTTATTGCTTTCCTCTCACATGGTAATCCTCTAGGACAACATATACTAAAGTGCTCCCAACCTCATATATGTAGTAGTAAGCTACATCCTAATCATTTTTTCCATTGTTATCACACCTTATAGAGCTTATTATATGTTTGTGCTAGTAGTGCAGGCACCCACACATACACTGTTGGCATCTCCACCAAGTAAAAAATGAGCCTTATGAGGTTCCATGGGAATCGTATGCTTAAGGAGTCTGGTAATATTAACCTTGATATTAGAGAGATTAGTACTACATATCTTAGTCTTAGCTACTCCCTCTCAAAATCCTCTAGGTATGGGATACCTCTGTGGCCCACCTCCATGTCCTACCAATCCTATCCATACACCAGGGACATCACATCCTCCCTATTTACCATCATGCAGATTGATAGAACCTTCACTACCAATCAGAATATCTGATAGATGTCCTATAGTATCACTATAATCTCTCTTATAGGAAGGTTAATTTTCCCCTTGTCAGGATCTCACTGCTCTATGAGGGTTTACAAGTAAGTCATGTCTACCCAGATGATCTCTATTTATGCTGCCTCCTTCAAGTCAATCACCCTCAACTACCCCCAGTATTTCTCACTCAAACTATCCCTCATTGTAGGGAACTTTGGGTTGAACTGATGTTGCACCCACAACATCCTCAACTATATAGAAAACCACCCACCCATGCCATTAGTTCATGTTTCATACAATCCCACCACATCCGCTTTCAAACATTCCAAAAAAAGAACATCACAAAACCTTCATAAAAACATCCAAAAACAATGAAAAACATCAAAATTAAAAAAAAACAATTTTTTCCCTTCCTTTCCTCTCTTTCCCTTAAAAAAACATAAAAAAACATACATAAACACATTATAATGCTAAATATTATTAAAATAAAACTACCTAAAAGAGGGGCACCTCATTACATACCTTCCTCGCACACCTTCCAACACCCACTGTTGAGATCTCTCCCATCATATCACTCCATCTTGCTCCAACTACTTCTTCTCCACCCATTAGGTACAAATGACTCTAACAATTCCATAGCATCTATTTATAGCCCCCCACTCATCAACCCACCTTCAAGCATCACTATCGATCCCTTGGGCACCCCCAACTATATTAGATGGTCACCTAGTGCACCTCCAACTATTTTTGACAATAAAAGGAATGTCATTGCCACCAAAATCCACCTATCACCCCTATTTTACAGTCTCCTCTTCACCCATTCACTCCATTAACCTTCTTTTTCCTCCACTTTTTTCAATTGGCTCCTAGTCATCATCCATCTTGTCTTTCACCCACTCGTTAATTGAGGGGGTAGCAAAACCTAAAATTTGGAAGTGTCATTTAACCTCCTTTATTGGGAAAAAAAACAAACAAATTCATCCATTGGATCAAGTGTCTCTTATTTTTGCACCACATTGTGTTTTAAATAAAGCAATATAAAAAGGGGCATCTATAGACACCAAAGTTTAGTCATTTGTAATGGAATTTCTACAAAACCACCAAAACATCCCTCAAATAATTGCAAATTCACCAAAACCTCCAAATTATCACAAAACCATCTCTAGGTGCCCAATTTTGTCCAATTTTACCTAAATTCCTCCAAGTCTCATTTTCTAATTTCTCCTAAATTCTTCTAATTCCCCTTATTTCCTTCCAATTTCCTAATTTCTTCTAAATTTATCCTCTCCCTTCTAATTCCTGTAAGTTATTCCAATTCCCCCTCTTTCTCTCTAATTTCCCTAATTTCTTCTAAAATTTTCCTAGCCTTTCTAATTCTATTTCTTCCCTCTAATTTCCCTAAATTATTCTAAGGTTCCCCTAAGCTTCTTATTTTCCTCTAATTTCCTAAAATTTTCTAGTTTCCCCTAATTTTCTCCTACCTTGATTAATTCCTTTAATCCTTCTCTTAACTTCTCTAATATCCTAATTTTCTACCTAATACCTCTCATTTATTTCTCCCTTCCCCCTCAAAGTTCTCATAATCCTTCTTAGGCATCTAATTCCTTCATTAAGCCCTTCATTGGCATCTTAATTCCACCTTAAGCACTCATCCAAATCCCAAGGGATATGCACAATAATTTAAAAATCCCCCTCAAATCCCTAGGTCTGCCCACAATATCCACCTGCCCTCATTTATTCCACTATTGTCTCCCCATCCATCTTTCCCTCCAAAGTGGGATAATTTAAAAATGCAAGAAAAGCTCCAAGTCAAAGGGAATTAATTTGGAAATTTAATGGGTTAGTCCTCCTCACCCTCCATGTCACCCTTTTTAGCAATTAAAAATTCCATGAGCAGCTCCCAAGGCACACATGTCCCCATGCCCCTCACTTTCCCCTAGGCTAATTTATGGCATTTAGGTGGGTGAGAGTTCACTCCACCCAAAGCTATTAAATTTGGAGGGTGTACACTCTTCCAAGTAGAATCCCCTAGATTTTCCTTGGCCTTTGTACATCCACATGGCTTCCACATCCCCTCCACCTCACCTCCATGTCACCTACCCTTCCCCTCACCAAATTCCTATAAATCCCCCCATTTCCACCATTTGCATAGAGAAGAGGAGAGAGCTTACTATTATGCTACCAAAATTTGGCTAGACTTCCTTGCTGTCCTTGGAGACCCCCTCTACCATCACCATAGATCTTGGAGAGCCCAACCATGACAACCATGGATCTTACATGAGGAGTTGACCATGATCTTTGACTAGCAACCGTGCCCATACAAGCTAGTGTTCTACCACCACACCTACACCAAGGGACACCCAGGGACCACTAGAACCCTCCAACATGATCATATAGTCCCATATATTACTTGGTCCCAACCATCACCTTTGGTTACACAGTCCTAACCATCATTGATTGTCACTAACCGTCATATCCAACTGCATAGAGCCAACTATTACTGATGGTTACACAAACACACACCAAACAAAGCACACACTCAGTACATAGATAGATGAAGGTATAAAACATTATATTTATTAGTTTTGTGAATTTTTATGAAGGTTTTATGAACATATAGATAGGTTTTGTAATATTTTGTTATCTTTGTTTTGATAAGGGCCTTATGTGAGGGAGACCCCTCAAATGTTACTGATCCAATATGGTTTGCATGTGTGCAGGTGTGAAGTAGTTGGTAAGAGCACCAAGGTGGTCTAAACAAGTGCAAAGAAAACCCACCCACAACCTGATTGTGGCATGAGAAGAGATTGCACTGAGTACATTGTTTTAAAAAGGGGTTATCCCCCTTTCATTCAAAGATATTACACACTATTTTAAAGCCCTTTTGGTAGAGCCGCCTTGTATTCAAAGACCTATTGTTTATTAATACACATTACTTGCATCTCTTTACATTTTACTTGCATGATGTATTTTCATGTCTACAAATTCACCTAGAGTATTACCAATATTCTTCAAAACCTTCTTATTGATGAGTTGATAAGGACATTCAAAAAGCCTAATCCATTCTAGAATCCTTTTAATAGTTTATGTGTCCACAAAAAAATTCTTACTCTAAGGTCTTAAATATAATGCATCTTTACCCCTAAACCATGGGCCTCCATCCATTATTTTATCCCTTATTTTTAAACTAGAGAAAATAATGAGGAAAAATCCTTTTGGAAGAAAATTCATGGAGTAATTTGAATTCAATCCCTATTTCCACTTGATCCAATTTTGAATGTATGAAAAACTTGACCAGTATCCATGAAAGTTACATATTAATCCTCTGGTTTTAAGAATCGTTATATCATGCTCAATCATATCATCCTTGATAATCACTTTTGGTGTAGAATCTCATACCTAGACTGTGTTTGCCATAGATTCTCTCTTCCTCTTATTGCTATCTAGGGCATCCATACTTTCAACTTGATCATTCATACTTTTAGTAATAATATTTACAAATGACTTTCTTTCCATGTTGGGTTTTCTTAAAATGAATACTTTAAATTCTCCTAATATTTGGAACAAGAAGTGGCACTTGTTCCTTGATCACACTTTGCTTTCTACTTTCTGCTCCCTTGCTGATGCTTGCACTCACTTTCAACTGCATTCACTCCCAACTCATGCTAGCACTCACTTTCAGCTGCACTCACTCTCGACTCATGCTTGCTCTTGCTTTTGGCTACATTTGTTATCGATTGCACTCACTCCTAGAGCTTGCACTCACTTCCAACTGCACTTACTCCTTGCTTGTGCTCACACTCGCTTCCAAGTACCTCCTTTATTAGCTTATATACTATAAATTTTAACTATGTTTTAAAATTTATATAGAAAATAAATGAGGACTAATATTTCTTTGTAGGGTGTGTTGACTTAGTTATTGCCATTGTATAATTCATCAATGGTAACATTTTTTTTAAATATCTATTATATTGCTCATGTATGATCATTATGTAGTCTAGAAATAATGATTTAAATAAACCTTAAATAAGTCATGGATGAAGTTTTAAAAGTGGGTAAAATTAATCCTTCAATTCATGTGACATCATGTTATTAAAAAGGTAACATAACTTTATATATTTTTAATCATGTCTTCCATTTGATCTATACCTATGGATAACCAAAGTACCAACGATTAAGACATTCAAGCTCATACATATTTCTTGTGTATACCTTTTTAATGCTTCTTCCTCAATACCTAGTTAAAGGTAAAATTACAAAGAGAGTGATGCAAGGAAGAAATGTAGAGTACACAATCTATATTGCTTGGTTTCTTATCTTCAACTTACCATTTTAAATATACACTAATGACAATACCTACAATAAATAAAACAATATTTTATTTAAAAAAATCCTAAACAACCTTTTATTTGCATGAGAGAATTGAATGAGAAAAATCTTAATATATTTCGATGACACCATCCAAATTTGGAGACCAATGTTATCACAAATATTCTCTCCTCCTCTTACTTGTATACTATTCCAATCTTAGTCCTTGCAATCCTATACATAGTTTGATGAATCTATAAAATTGTATGATATGGAAGAAGATATGAAAACATCTATAGTGTCATCTAAGAGGTAGTAGATACCTATACAATGTTATTAATATTTAACAATTGGTGACATAAACATTTCTTCTAGTATAAACATATTTTCTAGTATGAGGTATATTCATAGCTTATTATTATTATAGTTCTATCAAATTTTCAATACAAAATAAATCTTCACCATATAAAATACTACAAGATAGGCTATCTTGAGTTATTTATATATAATTAATATTTGAAAACTTGTTACATTAAGTTGTAATCGTGTTTTTAATTTATAATAGCATTGGTTCTATTTCTTCGCAGCTAACCTATTGTCAGGATTAAAATTAACCATTAACAATACAAAAACCATGTATGCATGAAGTTTAAAAACTTTATTCATTAAAGTATTTATTATAAAATGTTTATTTTATTTAGTTATATTGAGTTGAAAGGGTCCCAATATATAATTATAGTTATTAATAGTCATTTAGGATAACTTCTAAAGGAAATATATAGTTAAAAAAATAGACATATGTAACGTAGATTAATAAATACATGAAAATTTTATTTTGAGATTGTGGTTGATCCATCATCATTACTGCATAGTGACAGCTGAAGACCCATCTACAATATTGATGAAAGCTCAAAATATGAAGGAAGTAAGCATTCCTCTTTCTTACATTTAAATTTTCTTTAGAAGAAGTTTGTCTACTATAATCATGAAGTGCATGCGATGAAGATAGGGTTTGCAAAGTGAAGCATAGAGGAATTAAATCAAAGGGGTGAAATAATTTAATTTGCTACGGAGGAATATTTCTATGTTTGTGAATAATAGTTTAAAGAATTTTGTTGGCTAGAATTACGTAGTGCATGTAGTAAAGCTAAAGTTTACAAGTGAAGCACAATGAAAAGTAAAAAATATAGGAAGCGACAGTATTTAATTTTTCTTGAAAATAGAATGTGCTTAGATCTATTCATGTGAAAAAAAATGTGGTTCCAGTACTCAACTAATATCTTTAAAAAAATAACACAAGAAGCATCATCATTTTTTAAAAACTGAAGTGCACTCAAATCTGTTCATGTGAAGAAAATGAAGGTTGGACAACTTACTTTCTAGATTCGAAGCATGAAAGGAGTTAATTTGATAGGGAGGAATATTTTTGTGCATGTGAATGGTTGTTTGAAGAAGTTTATTGGTTGGAATCATGAAGTTCAATCAACAAAGCTAGGGTTTGCAAAAGGAAAATACTAGCTTTTGTTTTTATTTGTTTTTTTTAAATGGCAGTATAGTTTGGAAAATTGGTTTCTTATTTTGATGGAGACTGAAGAGGAATTTTTGGACTTCTTAGAGGACCCCTTTGAGGGGCAACACATATTTTCAATTCCAATGGCCAAGGGTCCTATTTATAAATAAGACTTAGAAGTTGAGAACTAGGGGTACTTGGGTTTTTTGAGTGGCCAAAATAATACTGTAGGGTATCAAAATTTAGTGGATAGAGTGGAGACTATGTCAAAAGGTTTAGATCAGGTCAATTTTCCTATTGACTGCTCACTCCCAGGTGTCTTAGAACACTCTCATAAAGTGATGGTTCTAATGAATAAGAAAGCATTTCATTATGGGAAAGAAAAAATTGAGCAGGCTCCAAACAACCCAAAATTACTTTGTGTGACAAAGTTTCTTTTATTTGGTTTTGGTTTTATTGGTAAAAGTCTTAATTTAGAGGCTCTAAGTGGAGCGGGTCCAAAATTTCAATTAGCATAGACTACAGATCCAGTTACTAAAGTGCGTAAGGCACATAAAATGGCTAAAAAGAGAAGGTCGAAGACTAAAATGGTACTTAGGGAAGACCTGAGGATGGAACAAGTTTTAGAGTTTTTTGGGAAAGCCTTTATTGGAAAGTTTCATGAATGTCAAATAGTTGATAAAACACTAAATGAGTGATTGTAGAAGGCATGGGTCCCAATTTTAGGACCTGGACCAAATTTTCACTTACTTTCTAGAGGCTGGATAGGTTTCCTTTTTTGATCTGAGGTAGATGCACAAAAAATTATGGGAGGTCATTGGTATTAGGGTCTTTTTTTTGGCTTTGAAGTCCTGGATAACTTGTTTTTATCCTAGGACTAAATTTGCTAGGAGAGTCCCTATCTAGGTAAAACTTCCAGGTCTACCAATGGAGTTATGGTAAAAAAGAGCTTTGAAAGAGATTGAATATTCATTAGGTAAAAACTTGGATATAGATATTTCTTTCAAATCTAGTATTTTCCGATCTGTAGCTCAGGTTTTGGTTGAGATGGATATCAGTGAAGGCTTACCAGACTGTATGGAGATAGTTGCGGGGAATACACTTCATAATTAAATCTTAGACTATTTGAAGATTCCTTTTAGATGTGTTCGTTGTCATATTTATGGACATATTGCTAAGGAATGTTCTCAATATTTCACATAGAAAGTATGGAGGAGAAAACAAATAACTAGTGGGGATTTCAATTTAGCTAACAATAATCAAGAGATACCTAATTTCAGAGCTCAATAACGCTCCCTTATTTGGTACAAACAAGCAAAAAGAATATTTTTGAACCTAGAACTAAAACTATGGAGAAAGAGGAAGAAATTTTGGACCTAGCTTTATCTCCATTTCATTGTTCATAGGCTATTAGAGAAGGAGATAGAGTCATAAAGAAAACTATGAAAGGATTGGAACCCGATACTATTAAGTTTATTGGTAAGTCATATAAGCCTTATGATAATTACTATTTAATACATGTGGAGAATAATATGGACTTAGGTAATAAAGAATTTTGTACACTTCCTTATGAATCTTAAAAGAGAAGTCCCAGGGACAAGAAATTTTCTAGGATTTTGGACAATGGATCGACAACCTCAAACATATTGAATAGGGATTGTGATCCAAATAATTTTGCTATTGGGAGAAGTCTTTTTGACCTATCAACTGAATCTTCTAGGGAGGTATCTATTTTATGGAATGGTTTGGAGATAGGATCCTCTTGCAGATATTTATTATGTTCAAGGAAAAGGGAATCTGAGTTGAGAACTTGTACAGTTGTTTGAAGGCTAGGGTTAGGCCTGGATCTTATCAAGGAATCTTCCACTTCTTTAGCAGGTAGGAAATCTCTTTTGTTTTATGCACAGGAGAAGGTTTTGAGGTAAATCTAGTAGGGTAAACAAAAATCTATCAAAGGGGTCATTAGAGTAGGAAAAAACCCCTCTAATATATTTAAATGATCTTGGTATCCCTTAATATTCGAGGTCTTGTCAGACCCTCTAAAAGACTTGCCTTAGCCATGTTGGTGTAAATTCATAATCTGAATATTATCCTTCTACAAGAAACCATGGGGGCAAGTACAAAAGTCATTGAAGGGTTAACTAAATTACTTAGGGACTGGGAGTTCTTAGCTCTAGATGCTACCAAAAATTTAGGGGGTGTTTTGACTAATTGGAAGAACTTAGTATCCTTAATTAATTCTTCCTTTACGGTTTCAGGCTTGTGGATAAAATAATTTTTTAAAGACTTGGGTTTGAGGTTCTTAGTTATTAATTTTTATGGCACCTATGAAGATAGGCAAGTCTTCTGGGATGATTTTTTCTCCCAAAGGTGTGTTAAATATGAAAGAGTTATCATTGGTGATGACTTAAATTTTACTATGAATAGAAATGAGGTATGGGGAGAATCTACAAGACTTGATAGACTTACAAATTACTTCAAAAATAAGATTTAAGAATTTGGTTTAATTTATTTAGAACCAATAAAATTAATGCCTATGTGGAGAAATAATAGAGTTGGAGAAGCTGGGATCTCAAATAAGTTGGATAGATTTTTGATCTCAGAGTCATTATAGAGTGAAATAGATAGAAAATGATCATGGGTTGAGACTGGAGGTGGCTTAGATAATTATCCTATACTTCTTCAATTAGAAATTCAAGAGGAAAAACCTGCCAATCCTTTTAAAATCAATCCAATTTGGTTGGAGGAAGAAGATTTTCAACAACATATTAAAAAAGAATGGATTGATTATGACCAAAGTTCCAGGTTATCAACGAGTTTTCAGTTTGCTATAACTTTATAAAAATTAAAAGGAGTTGTGTCATATTGGATTGTAGTTAAAAAGTAGAGTATGTATAGAGATCTTAAGTTTATAGAGAAGGAAATTTTAGAAATTCATAAAAAGAATGAGGCTGGTTTGTTTAAAGAGGAGGAGAAAACAAGACTAGTTGAACTAGAAATTAAGAACAAATTCTTGGAGTGGAGGGAAGCTGAATGGAGAATGAAAAGTAGAGTTGTATGGTTAAAAAAGGGATGAAAATACTAAGTTTTTTCATAATTTTGATAATCATAGGAATGAGGTTAACACTATTTGGAAGATGCAAAATGAAGAAGGGGTCCTAGTTAGGAGTTTTTCTAAGTTAGCAAATTTGGGAGTAAAACATTTTCAATCTATCTATAAAGAATCTAATAGAGTAAATATTAGAAATTTTTTAAAGTTAACTACTTTCTTATTTCATTTTGTGACAAAGTAGTACAATCAGTTACTTATGAAGGAGGTCACAAAGGAAGAACTGAAAGTTGTCCTAACTTCTTTCAAAAAGGATAAAATTCTAGGGCTTGATGGATGGCTTATAGAGTTTTTCCTAGTTTTATATGATCTTGTTGAGGAGGATTTTCTCAGAGTAATGGAGGAAGTTAGGTTGAGTGGTTAGGTTTTGGGGGATTTTAACTCCATTTTTTAAGATTTGATTCCTAAAAAGGATAAGCCTAAAACCTTTGATGAATTTAGACCTAATTCATAGTGTAACTATAATTATAAAATCATTGCAAATAATATGGTTGTTAGATTAAAGAAGATTTTCTCTGAAGTTATATCCTAGGGGCAGTTTATGTTTATAGTAGGTAGACATATTTTTAAAGCCATAGGAGCTACACAAGAGGGCCTTCACTCTATTAAAACTAAAAATCTTCCTACAATGGTCCTTAAACTAGATCTATCTAAAGCTTATGATAGAACTAGCTGGTTGTATCTTAGATTGATGCTCTTTCATGTGGGTTTTAGATATCCAGTAGTAAAGTGGATTATGGGATGCATTTATTCTATATATTTTGCTATTCTTATCAATGGATTAGATTCCAAATTATTTAGACTCTTAAGAGGACTAATATAGGGATGTCCTTTATCTCCTTTAATTTTTTTGCTAGTTGTTGAAGGATTGAGTAGAGCTATATTCGATGCAAAGAGGGTAGGATCCTTGTCCAGGATCAAAGTGGGGGTCCTTTATTTTACTCATTTATTATTTGTTGATGATGTATTGTTGTTCATAAATAGAAGTTTAAGGGAAGCTAAAAAGTTGAAGGAAATCTTGGACACTTATAGTATTACTACCGACATGGAGATAAATTTTCAAAAATCCTCTATTTTCTTTAATGGTCTAGAGTAGGAGATTGAATAGGGTCTAATTAGACTTTTTCCTTTTAATATCTTAGATTTATAGGAAGGCTTTAAGTATTTGGGTTTTGTATTGAAGCCAAATACTTATAGGAAGAGATATTGGGGATGGCTTTTAGAGAATATTGAAGTTAGGATTAGCCAGTGGTGTAATAGATGGTTGTCTATTGGTGGGATATTAACACTTTTAAAGTCAGTTCTTGAGGCAATTCCTGTGTTTTGGAACTCCTTGGCCTTCATTCCCAAAGGATTTCTAGAGAAAATAAGAAAAACATTACTTTAGATTTCTTTGGACTGGATGTAAAGAACATGGAGGAATTCCTTTAGTTAAGTCGTAAAGTATTGATAGGCCAAAGGAGGAAGGTGGCTAGGGACTTAAAAATATCCATATTTTTTGTTCTTCTTTGGCAAAATTTTTTTTATGGAGGATTTTGACTAGAGAAGGATTATGGAAGAATATTATTGAACAAAAGTATATTCATCCAGGGACTTTTATGGATTAGATTAGAAGGCCACAAAAAGCATTAAAAATATTTCCATTCAATGGAAGGCAATAATAAATGCCTTTCCTATGATTGGAAAATGTTTGGCTTGGAAAGTGAGAAACAATAAACAAGTTAGAATAAAGAATGATTCTATTTTGTGTTGTGGAGATATCTTTTTGTTGTCGAAAGCTATGATAAGTTTTTTACAGGACAAGGGTTTTTACTTTCTTCATTAGGCAAGCGAATCAAATTATTCGAGTCTTTGGACATAAGGTTGGAAGCAGGCTCATGTATTGGGTATTTTTGATGAGTAGGCTATTTTGTGGAAGGCTTACACTAATAGTATTAGTAAGATTCATATCAAGCAGAGAGCTGAACCAACTACTATTGCTTGGGCATACAACAAATTTGGGGGTCAGTATATGACTAGAATTGGTGGTGAAAGAAGATTTGGAAATTATTTACACGTAAAATATAATTATTTTCATGTAGTTAGCTTTGAGAAATAAGACTTTGACTTGGGAAGTTTTATAGAGGAGAAGCAGATAAGGTTCAAGTATTTTTATGTTGTGTCAATCAGAGGACGAAAAAATCATACATTTGTCAATCAAATGCTATTTTATCAATAGGATTTGTTAGAAGCTAAACAAATAGTTGAAGTAAAAAATATTTGGGAAGGAATAACAATGGAGGTATGCTCAAGGTAATGTTTTTTAAAAAGAGCTAAAACAGTTTATTTCTTTACCATGTCTTATATGTTGGGATATATGGTTGGCATAGAATGCAACTATTTTTTAAGGTAAGTTAATACCCCCCCATTTCAGGTCACATTTTAGGTGAGGACTTTGGTCTCAATCAATAAAGGGCCTAGCAAACATAAGAAACCTCGACAAGTAGACAATTTGTTCATTGAAAAGTCTCAACCATGGGGTTTTCTTGATGGGGATAGTTAGAGACAGTCGGTGTTTAGTAGTGTGGGAGGTATTTTATACTTCTCAAATACCCACTATATCAAATTTAAAGTATGTTTTGGGATAGGTTCCAATAATTTTGTTGAGTTTCAAGCATTGAGATTGCTAATGAAGTGTGTTGCAAAGAGAAAAGTGAAAAAATTATATTTTTTTGAGATTCTACTCTAGTCATCAATTGGATGAATAGATCTACTCAATTAAAAAATAATCTACTTAGACCAGTGGGAGATGAACTATTGGAGGTAATTTCCCTTTTTTAAAATATCTCTTTTACTCATGTTTATAGGGAATTAAATCAAGAAGCAGATAGGTTGTCAAAAGAAGGTCAATAGGTTCCAGAAAGTTTCTTACAAATGGAAGAGAACAAAGATGGAGTTTATTCTTTCACACACTTATCATACCCCTAGTTTCTATGCTAGCTTTGGGTTTTTACTGTGGGCCTATTCATTTGATTAGAGCTTTATGGCAGATTTTAATTGTTTCTTTTCTTTTTGTTGGTTTCCTTTTCATTGATTTCTATCTAGGTTTTGGACATGGAGGTTATTTGGATGATTAAGTATTGATATATAAGGATATTTATCCTTATTATCCCCATGCTATTTTGAAGATGGATTTTTCCTCTCTGATATGCCTGACTGTATTTTTATTTTGAATCCCAGTAATATGCTTTTATCTAGGTTTTTGTTTGTGCGAAGGTACATGAGAAGTGTAATTTCTTTCATTCTTGAAATAAAATTACGATTTTTTTCTTGTAAAAAAGATTAAGAAATATATATTTAAATTTATTTATACAATTTTATAAAAATAAGGTAATTTAACATTCTCATATCAAGTATCATAAAAATAAAAATGATATAATAAAATTAGACAAGGTAATTTTAATGAAAACATAGGAATGATAATTAATTTAGAGATTAGAAGGTGAAGGATTGTTGAACTCTTAATATAGAGGGCACACATGGACACACACAAAAAAAAGATGTCAAAGGTTGGTAGTTAGTTGAATATAACTCAATGGAACCATCTAAATTTGGAAGCCAATGTCACCATAAATATTTTTTCTCCTCATTTTACTTCTATACTATTGCAATTTCAACCCTTAATATCTATACATAGTTTGATTGCATCCTATAAAATTGTATGCCCATGGAGGAAGATGCCAAGAAAAAAAGAGAATTTTTTTTTTATGGTTTCATCTAAGATACCTACAAAATGCCATTGATATTTAATGGTTCTTTACATGAACATACCTCCTAGTATAAAAATTCTTCCAATATGAGATATGCTCATAACTTATCATCATTATCGTTCTATAAAATTATCAACATAAATTAAATATAAACCATGTAAAATTGTACACCATTGGTTATCTATATTATTTAATATTTATGAACTTAATACATTCACTTATGTCATGCTTATAAATTATAATAGCATTTCTTCTATTTATTCATAGCCAACATATATTTAGGACTAAAATTACTAACACAAATATCATGTAAAAATAAAATATTTGTTCATTAAAAAAATTGTTATACATCAAATGGAATTAGCTCAACTAGTTAATTCCTTGAATTTTAAGGAAGAAACCCAAGTTCAAATCTTGCCAATTAATACATGCATAATTGCCAAGTTAATACCATTATGTGGTCATGATGTAATACAAGTGGGGCCTATTGCAATCCCATGTAACCCATTAAAAAAACTTACTATACAATTTATTTTAGTTTTATTGGGTTCACATATGCAATGGTAGTTATTGAAAATCATTCATGATAACTTTAGAAAAAACATATAGTTAATAATGTAGACATATATAATTATTGAATTGTGAAATTTTTGACTTCTTACATGCCCACAATTCTAGTTTCAACAAAATCATATGGAAGGGTTCAGGGCCTCTTCAAACCTATGGATTTAGGGAATATTCCCACCATCCTTGCTAAAATATAACCTAATATAATTTAGTTGCAAGAAATTAAATGCAGAAATTAAAATGCTTGAATGTAAATTGTGAAGCTTTAGTATGTGAGGGATTAAATGTAAAAATAATTGAAACCATAACACAAAGAGTGTGTGATCAAACAATACATGAGAAATCCAAATAAAATAAGTGTATTCCCATTTAAATGAATTGAAATTATGAGAGGAATGACAAGATGGTCAAAAGGGTTGTGCCATAATCATCACAGTGTGACCTCGGTAAGCGCACACTACTGTTTTACTTGCAATATTATATCAAATGAAAGACTACAAAGCAATAGATAACACACAAATAATATAAATAAAGAAACATATTTTATCAATTTTTTTGTAAATCTCAGTTACATATCGGTCCCTCTAAGGGATACCTAGTTTGATACAATAAGATACAAGCAAAATAATGATGAAGAAGATGTCCCCTCGCAAAGGGGGTGATGCGCTTTCGCAGGCTTCTCGATCTCACACATGAACTTGTATGAGGGATTATAGATGCCTCCTCCTTTTATCACCTTAGAGGGATCTTATGCATCAAATGCCTTGAATCGGTCCTATAAACCTGTAACCTGCATGCATAGAAGTAATATAACACTATCAGTAGCATGAGAAACCTCTCCAGATGAGGCTCTTATTAGCATATTTGATAAAAATGATATATGATCATAATAAAATCGAAATGCAATAAAACTAAATGATAAATGCATGTATAACTCAAGAAATAACAGTGCAAATGCATTAAAGAAATTAGATCTATGCTAAAGCTAATTAATAAATCAAAATAATAACAGATCTAAGCTAGAACTTGGAAAATAATGTCTAAAAACCCTAAGTTATGCCTACGAGCCACTGTCATTGACAACAATCATGAAATGAAGCTCTTCTCCTCATGAACCAGGGGTTGTAGCACTAGATTCCTTGCTTGAATTTATGTTCAAGGGTCACCTCTTGTGTCTGGTACATTGATGGGTGATGAAGAATAGGTGGATATGAAAGCAGGTACATAGACGTAGCTCAGTCAGATAGCACTTTGTTGCTCCTCAAAGGGAGGGGTGGATTCACTCTTTGATCGACTAGGGCTTCGTTGCATAAAATTCTAATATTCATGGATCATTTGCTTTGCTTGGGAGAGTCCATAAGTAGACCTCCCTATTTCAAATATATATCTGGATCTTGGCTTCCTGGAGAATCCAAAATCCAAATTTACATGCAACTGACCATCCCAAGGGGAAGGATCAGTCACAAATTGGTATTGAATGGGAATTTAGGAGGAGCTCTAGGAGTTCCTCACCAAAATCCACCCATAAGCAATGCAAGGTGTAGTCAAATTGCGTGATCTGGGCCCGTATTCACAACTAGACTATGCTTAGTGCTAGCCACTTTTCAAAGTAGTGACTAGGTGTGGCTGCTCTTAACTTTAGTGACCAGGTGTGGTGGTCACTTTTCTTGAGAGTGGCTAAGCCTGGATGGGCTAGAACTATCCTTTTTGAGTGGTTAGGACCACTGCTAGCTCTTGGAAAGGTCCAATATCATTCATATGGTCTTTGGGTGTGTCCATATGAGTAGTCTCCTAAACATGATGTATTTTAGATGTCTATAGATACCCCTTTTTGGGATGCATTGTGGGAAAACACAACGTGGAGAAAAAATAGACCACCTAGGGCCACATTGTAGGGTGTGTGATGATCATCGATTTGATCAAAATTGGATACCCCAGTCATGAGAAAGGGCATGAATCCTAGAATCATTGCTTCCAATAGCATGGAAGGCTTAAATTTGCAAAATCTTGCACACGTCCATTAGGCAATTGGGTAGCTTCAGTGCTAATATAGGCTTCAGTGCGACTATAGATCCGAAAGGAGGAGAGCTACAAACTTAACTATCATATTTGCTTTTTGCCCTAGCAAAGGGTAAGATTATGATAGTTGTTGGCACTGATTCATAAGACGAACATAATTTGACATGATCGAGTGATATTTTATTGACTTTAATTATGATTGTCGATATTATGATTACCCTCTCAAACAACGAGTCGATGAGGGAAGGACAATGAAATAAAATGACAAGTCGCTTGACCAAGATGAATGATTTAGACCCTTTTAGAGGTTTTCTTTGTTGTTATGGGGCAGGTCCCATCTCGAGTGTATTTTCAACAATATATAATAATTGTACATCTCTATCCCATGGAGCGGTCTGACCATAGTGGTCTTCTTAGGGAATCAAGGATGATAGCAATTCTATTTAAGCCTATGTTGAATCACTACATTCGATGACTTGTTGAGCATTTTTTATAGGAGAAATGAGATGAATCCTCATTCCCGTGGGGCAGTCCAACCGCCATGGCCTTCTTTGGGATTGATATGAAGCATCTCAATTCTACCATAATTAATTTACCCCAAGTGGCCCTATGGTAATTCACTCATCTTGCCAAATTGCATGGAGTGCAAGTCGCTACAACCACCAAGTGTATAGAGTAAATAACTGAATACGAGGCTCAATTGATATTTTGATGTTATTTGATTTTTGTGTTAATTTAAATTTTATATTGTTTTTTTATTTATTTTGATTTATGTAATTTTTTTTTGGTATTTGTGTAATTTTTGATTGTTTTGGACCAATATGTGTGTTTAATGAACCATTTTGAGGTGCCTCATGGTAGGATTTAGAGTAAATTTGTCTTTGTGTCCTAGCTGCTTTTAGGTCCAATGGCACCTAATTGCTATCTCATGGCCACTGTCAGGTCCAATGACCAGCAAGTTCGAGCCGCTGACACCAACAACGACCTAGGCATTAATTGAAAATATAAAAGTAACTTTTAGGGTTTGACTTTTATTATTTCTAATTGTCAATTTGCACTTTGAGCTCTGAGTTGAGAGTGACTGATTATGACCCAAGATGCTACTAAATTCCAATACCATGGTGGAGCAAGGTGAAGCATTGACAAGCGAAGGAGTCGATGACTCATGGGTACTCTCAAACCCTAGCTCTCTATTTGTTTTATTGGGTAAAATAAACCTCATTAAGTAACCGATAAATGAACCAAATTAAACCCATTGACAATAAACTAAACTAGTTAATAGGCTTAGGTTTAGGTTAATTTTAGTGGGTCTAGCTTAGTTTTAGTATTTTTCAATTTTTTTTTCAATTTTTTGCTGAGGGGGACGCTGTTGGCATGTCGCCCTGTGGCTGCTGACGCTCAAAGCGGCCGCTAAATGGCCAAAGAGGGGCTGCTATTACCGTTAATGACCAAATTGAATTCCAATGGTCAATTTTTTGATCATTGGCAGCTAGCCGCTGTCATATTCAGTAGCTGCTGCATGGTCGCTCCTGGCGTGAGCAAATGCACAATCTTAGGTTTATTTTTGCATTTTTTTTTAATTTTTAAGGATTTTAATTGATTTTTTTAAATATTTTGAAGTGTAAATTTTTATTTTATTTTTAATGTTTAGGTGCATTTTGTTATTATTCTTGTAGCCTTAGGCTATCTTAGTTTTATTTTGCACCATTTTTGTTTTATTGCTCCTTTTAGCTTTTAAGTGCAATTAATTTAGGCATTTACCTTACACTCTTTAGATCTTGTTTGTGTGGGCTCAAGATCCTGGATTGCTCATGCAACTTTTGCCCTATATGGATGCCACAAATTAGGCTTGGCTAGATGATTGTGATCTCCAGTATGTTACTAGGCTTTCGATGATCATGTCAGATCAGGGCTACCTTACTACCTTAGCACATAGGTGGGATTATAGGACTAACACTTTTCATATCCCTATAGGCGAGATGACCATCACACTGGAGGATGTCTACAGGATCTTTCAGATCCCATTTGATGGAGTCCCCATTGTATCTTCTTGCACTGATGCATGAGACATAGTTTTTGTGAGAGTTTTTGGAGTACATACACCTATGGCATTTGGTGACTGTCATAATGATGGTATTTCTATGGATCGATGGTATCGAGAGAATGTCTTCTCTCGACGATAGGTAGTTTTGATGTATGTTATATGTAACATGCTTTCACCTGACTGCTCCAGAGTGAGGTTCCCCTAGAACCTCCTAGCTATGGTTCAAGACTTAATGGATAATGCAAATCCTATCATCATAGCTTAGGGGAGTGCATTGTTAGCTCAGTGTTACAATGAGTTCTACCAGATTCAGCATCATGGATGAGCCAACATTGCTTGTAGTCTAATCCTCCAGATCTAGAAATGGGAGCACATTAGGGTGGATTGACCAGGAGGACTGCTAGTTTATATTACTGATATAGAAGATGTGGCTTAGTGCTACGGAGGTAGGTGGCCTCAAGATCATGAGGAGTGTAAGAGTCGATGCTATGCAGGGGAGATTTCTCACTATACAACCTCTTTAATTGGCCTACAGGCCAAGGACATTATCTGGAGGCCCTATCATGATTGCCCCACCTGGGTAGAGGTAGACAAGTTCACAACTCAGACTCGACATGACCAATGGGTTATCAGTTGCAAGGATGGCATCATGGAGTTCTTCCACTATTCTCGGGTGCTATGATAGTATGGCCTACAATAGGATGTACCTCTAGATCCCATTTTGTACAAGAAAATTACTACAAAGAGGGATCTTCTATTGCCTTGATTTACAATAGTGGTAGAGGATGATGATCCTACAATAGTGGATGTTGGTATTGTAGATGCTAGGGTCATAGAGGCATACACCCAGTGGTGGGTCACATGGCTATGGCATGGTGATGATAGGATGAGGTGGCTACCAAGGGGGATCCTAATGGGTGCTAAGTGTGGGTCTAGATAGATGATTGGGGGTAGGTCATAGAGCAGCAGGTGGCTGAGGAGCAGATTTATCCTAAAGAGGAGGAGTTAGATCCAAAGGGGCAGGAGTCCCCTCTTTGAGATTAGCTGCATCGCATGGAGACTGAGCTTCAATCAGTTAAGATCTAGATCTTATAGAGGCACTATACTATTTTTGGAATTTAGACATAGGTCAGGAGCTTTGACGAGGAGAGGACCACTCTATAGATGTAGATAAACTTAACACAGATCAGGATAGACCAGCTTGTGGTTGAGAGGGATTTTGCCTAGGGAAAAATTGTGCTAGTTGCTCCTACTGTGTAGGGGCCTATAGGTTTGGATCTAGGGGTAGAGGTCAAGTACCTATAGGGTCTCCTAGAGTAGTGTGATGCTTAGATTATGGGATATTTTGCCTACACTGCATATCTATAGATACAAATATGGATGCTAGGTGTTGTTCCTCAGGAGAGATATACAATAGGGGGTCACAACATAGCATGCAGAGTATATCAAGGTAGTCTTTGGTATGACCTAGCTAGAGGAACAGGGCCCATACAAAGTGGACTACGGGGACTAGCTCCCATTGTTCTCACAAGGACAAAGCTGAGGTCAGAGGCAAGGTAGGGGGTGTAGGCCCAGCTTGATGGCTTTATTTTTTTGGCTTTATTTTTTAGTGTAAGGTCAAATGACCTACACACCTATGGCCTATGGGTAATTTTATATCCTTATGTAATTATTGGACATACACATATATATGTGACATTATTTTAAGGCTTATTATGTGTATTCATTTGTTTTTGTTTTTGTGTTTATGTGATGCAGTATTATTATTTTATGCTATATGATGTGATGTATTGATCTACATGCTTTAGCTATGTGATGGATGGATGCTTAGGTGGCATGATCTAGATGTATATATGCATTATGGTGATGTATGCATATATGGATGCAGTGCTTATTGTTAAATGCATGTTTAATTTTGATCTAATTGTATGCATCTAACTTATGTTGTTATGATATGGTACATGAAATGTGTTTGTATGCATTAGTTATATGATGATGATCTAATGTAAATGAAACTGTATGCTTTAATCACTTAAAACATAAGGAATTCTTGTGATATGAGTTCAACAATCTAATGGACAACACCGTAAAATGTATAAAAAATCATGAATAAATAGTAACTCTCATAATAAGAATTAACAATTTAAGCATTCAAATGTGGGATGAAATGATGTGATATGTAGTTGCTTTCTTTATAATCTTCTATAAATTAAAAGAAATGTACAAAATAATCAGTGGCCATCTAAATTCATTTTTGATATTTATCCGATATCTGTCCTATTCATGCACATCATTTAATGAACAAACCTCCTAAAGAAAGCAGATGATTTGATTGATGACATGATTTGTTGCTATGCGAGGATTTTTGAGGTTTTCCATGAGACTCAAACACCCTAGTTACTCCATCAAAAGCTGTATACTGACCATACACGACTTTTGAAAGTTAAGGATTTTGTTATGAAGACCTAGATACTCATTATCCCTATGTGTGCAAATGAATATATTAGATAAAACATAAGCATACCCTAGTGTCAGGCATGATTCATTCAGCCCATTGTTGTATTGGGGATCCTCAAATATTCATCTAGATCCTAGGTTGGACTCAGTTGGATTAGACCACTAGGCGATATAGGACACTTAAAGCTAGCCCTTTTTGCAAATTTCTTTGAGCTTACCCTAATGCCAAGCGGGATTCATGCAGCCCATTACTGTATTAGGGATCACTCAATTGGTTTGTGGAGACTGACCATTCCAGGGATTCAAGCTCTTCACCCCCTTCTTTTCTTCACATTTATTTGGGATACTTGCTCATGTTTTAGTGATGAAAATCATTGTTTATTTTGATTTTTTTTTCTTTTAAGCAAGGGATTTTTGTAGTGATGATAATCACTATTTATTTTGCCTTTGAATTTTACTTTGTTTCAGGATTTTTGCTTGTTTTGATGAAAGCAAGGGATTTATTTGGATAGGGGGAGGTTGTATTTTTTCCAATGATCGAAATCATAGACCATGTGTATCAGAAGGTGAGCAAGTAGAAAACTTTCGCTTAGGATGACTAGTACCACTTTGTAGTGTTCATATTTCCCTTGTTCCAATTAGGATTTTAGTGTTTTGATCAGTGATAGGATTCTGATATATGCTAGGCATTAACACAACTAGACCTCACCTTTCGCTAGTGAAGGATGGATTTCTATAGAATATGATAAAGTCACTAGGTATGGCCGAGTGATCGAAAAACCCTAGTATATCCCTTATAGTAATAGGAGGGGTTGTGTTGAAAAACACAATTACTCACATGGGTTATGGATGACGATGGATTTTGATGATGCACAATTAAGGTACAAATGTGGTGTCATTTGTAAGATTGGAAAAATGACCTATCCTAATGCAAGTGCAATGGATGGAAATACCTATATGCAATGCAACGACATGAATGCAAATGCTAAATGCAAATGTTTTTGTATTTTTTATGTTTTCCATTGTTTTTGAGTTTTGATTATTCTGAATGTTTTTGAACTTTTTGACTTTAAACTATTTTTGTGCTTTTGATTTTTGCTTTTGACAAAAGGGCTTTAAGATGCCTTTAGGGCTTTTTGTGTAATGACCAAAGGGCTTTAAAATGCCTTTGGGGCCTTTTGTGATTTGACCAAAGGGCTTTACGATGCCTTTGGAGCTTTTGTGGTTTGACCAAAGGGCTTTAAGATGCCTTTGGAGCTTTTTGTGATTTGACCAAAGGGATTATTGTGCCTTTGGAGCCTTTTTGTGATTTTACCAAAGGGCTTTAAGATGCCTTTGGAGCTTTTTGTGGTTTGACCAAAGGGCTTATGGTGCCTTTGGAGCCTTTTGTGATTTGACCAAAGGTACAATGCTACCTTTGGGACCTTTTGTGATTTGACCAAAGGAATTTAATATACCTTTAGAGCCTTTTGTGATTTGATCAAAGGGATTTAAGATGCCTTTGGAGCCTTTTGTTTTTGCAGTTTTCTATTGTTTTTGTGATTTTGAAATTTTTGAATGTTTTTGATATTTTTGACATTTATTTGAATGTTTTTGTGTTTTGTTGTGCTTATGTGTAAAATGCTCTTAGATGAATAATTTTGAGAGGCTCTGGCTCCTCAAAACCTTCTAGCGATATTAGGTGATATGCCCCAGGTCCAATATTTTTAGAGATGATATAGGGACCTATCCAATTGGCCATAAATTTGTCTCATGGGTGCGAGGGAAGATTTGAGTTCTGTTGATTTTATTTAAGCACAAGATCCCCAATATTAAAGTCTCTTAGGTGGAATTTATTGCTATAAGCTTATGTTAGGTGATCCTGGTAAATGTGAAGATGCTCAAGAGCATTGATGTGATGTTCATCTAGAAGGATCAACTTATCCAAGTGAGCTTGCCATGCAGTTTCGTCATTGTTGAAATCTTTCAATGCAATGCACAATATTGAAATTTCCAACTCTAAGGGCATAATGGCCTCAGTTCCATATACAAGTGAAAATGGTTTTGTCCCAGTGGGCACTCGCACACTAGTCTTGTAAGACCATAATGCAAGGGGTAATTGCATGTGCCAATCCTTATGATTTTCTTTCATCGTCTTCTTTAAGATGGCTACTATTGTCTTATTTGAGGCCTTTGCTTACCCATTTGTGAGAGGATAGTATGGTGTCACAAAACTATGCTGAATGTTGTATTTGGTCATTAAAGCTCACATATTTTTGTTCTTTAATGATGGACCATTATCCGAGATTATTTTTAAGGGGACCCCAAAATGATAGATGATGTTGTAAAGTATGAACTCCACAATTCGTGGTCCAATTGTCGATGTTAGGGGAACTGCTTCCACCCACTCGGTGAAGTACTCAATGGAAATTAGATAAATGTGTGTTAGCCCAAGTATGGGGGAGAGATATTTCCAACTAGATCAAATCCCCACTAAGCAAATGGCTAAGCCGCTTGAATGGGATGTAAGGCCTGAGATGGCAGGTGCGTGATAATTGCATGAGGTTGACATTTAACACACTTCTTGACATACTCGTAATAGTCCTTCTCCATGATGGGCTAGTAATAGCCCATTCGAAGGATGTGCTTGACGATGACCATATCACATGTACCATCATGAGCTTGCAAAATCACCCAAGCTAATTCTTGGAGCTCTAGGCAACGAAAGAGGACTCCATTGTAGCCTCGACGATACAATATGCCTCCTAGTAAGACACATATTGTCACTTTTTTCTTGAATTCTCATATTTTGGCATGCGGTAGTCCTTGTGGGATAATTCCAAGTCTCAAGAAATCTTGTAACTAGGATAACCAATCCTGAAAAGCTATAGCCTCAACAGATAAGATGATTTGTTTCTCCTAAAATTCAACGTACACAAATGCAGATTAAGAAATAACCTTATGGCGAATAATGGTACCATTCTCCGTAGGACCCTGCGAGATCAAGGAACCTCAAAGTGCCTTATTTAAAAAGTCTTTGGCTTTATAGAACCAATCATGGTCTGGTTCTATATGAATCATGTTGACTGATTATTTGTTATCAAAATTGCATCGTTGAGTGCAAGAGCGTTTTCACATGAATGGTAGTAAAATCAATAGATGGATTTTAAGGGATCAAGGATCCCAAATATGCCATGGTGTTTATGAATCTATTAGATGAATGAGGGATTGCCTCAATGTCATACCATTATAGTTGGTCTAGATAGGTTTCAACAAGCTCCTTGTAAGCTTTTAGGATTGGATACCTGCATTGAAATAGTCCCTTAACTTGGTTGAATATGAGGAGGGAGTCACCAAATATGTTTAGCCTTTTGATCTTCATAGCGATGTTTGTTCTAATACCTGTAGGCCCAAAATGGCCACATACTTAGGAAAATTTTGCAAATTTTGTCTAAGTGGAAAAATCTTCATTCCGCACACCTTACAATGTATTTTGGAGCGGATCCACAATAGGAGGTATGAGTCCGCCCGACACTTAGAGTATTTTCATGCTTGGAGCGATTCCGCTGGGGACTTCCTTTGTGTTTGGCTTTGGACTAGAAAAAATGCTCGAATCTACAAAAGTTTTAAGAGGAAATGACATCAACGATCAAAAAGTGTGGATTGGTTATCGCTCAATATTTTGGAAAACTTCACGAGTGGCTAAGTCTTAGAAGGCCCGATTTCGGAGAACCCATAGAGTATTTGCGCCCAAAATGGTGACAAGGTGGGATGCTATGGACAAGGCGGATGCGGATTCATGACTAAAGGTGATTTTGACTTCTCCTTTCTGGAATGGTGACAAGGCGGAATGTTTTATTCTGAGGATAGTGCGGAATGGAGAAAAGGTCATGTTGCACTATGACGGGTCCGGATTGACGATCATATGCTAATGCACTTGCTCATCCCGGAATGGAATCCACAAAAGTCATAAAGAAGGAGTGATGTCATCAATATTTTTGTGTGGATTGGAAGGCACCTTGCGGATAATGAAGGAATCTAAGGAACAAAGAGTGGATTCGATCTTGCTTAGTTTTTAGATCATTTGGGAGCCGGATTGGTGATTCCATAGTTTTTGAGATAGAAGGATGACGTCACCAATATTTTAAAGTGGAATGGCACCATTTCTCCCCACCATTGTAATAAGATTTTATCAGATTTAATCAGAACCATATAATGAGGGAGATCAATGGTGGAGATTGCATCAAAGAATCTAAGGTATTTAGGGATGTTTCTTCACCAGAATTGGAACAACCAGTTGGAAGAGGAAGCTGAAGCATCGAGGGTTTTCAAGAAAGCTGAACCAGAGGTGGTTACAGATCGACGATGGCAGATAACATCCAAGAAGAATCAATGATGATACGTGATTTCCAATGGCCTGGACTCTAGTTGCACTAAACAACTAGCAAGTTGCAGAGGCCCTGAGCTGCCATGGTGGACCACATTCAATGGATTTCTTGGAGGATGTACTAGTAAGCAAATGCCAGCAAGAATTCTCTGCTGCATTGTCAAAATAAATCTTTGTAATGTTCTTAGTGAATTTTAATTTTTGCAAAACTATAAATAGAGGTCGAACCCTCATTTTTAAGGGTCGGCTCTAGTGTGTTTGCTTGTGCTATTGTAAATATTCCCAAGAGCTAATGGAAGGAGCATTACATTGATCTTCACCTCAAAATTTGTATCTTCATGCTTGATATCAGAGGTTCAAATTCTTTAGTTGTATTTCTATGAATACTTAAGTGGTTAGTTTGTGCCAAATGAATGGATTACTAGTTGTTAAAGTAATTGAAATCTGCTTCTGAGATTGATCTTTATTGTTAGAAAGTGCATTTCTATAGAATCTAGATATTGGTGAATTCTGTTATTTGGATTATCATTGTCTGGATATTGAAATCATTGTCTGCAATATTTCTCTATTGTGCTTTAATGAATGAAGAGTCATTCAATTTGTGATAATGTTGATCTGAGTTATGTATCTTTGGGTTAGTTTTTCGGAGCTTTTTATGGTGGTGCAATGTTGTTAGCCTATCCATCCAATATTGTTCACATTTCTCTAACCCTAATCTCTTCTTACCCTAACCTTCAAACCCTAAGTGAGCATAATTGTGTCAACCCCTTATTTAAGTTGACAAGGAACCAACCTACTCTGGAGGTTGGATCGAAAACTCTATTTTGGTCCATCCAATGTTGAGTGTTGAGCTACAACTATCGGGTGCAAGCCTGGATAGAAAATAGGAAGATAGATAACCATAGTATCAAGTGAAAACTTGGTGCAATTCAGTGCCCAATAGTTTTTGGCACGCCCGGTGGGACCAGTTCACAAGGAACATGAAACCCATCAAATGAGTTACTATTATCTCAACCCGAAGGAATCAAGATTAGGTGAATTATCTTGACCTTGTAAGTGGAGAAGAGCAAGTTCACCTGGCGACTCCCTGGTCTTTAGACTCAAAAAAGAATTATCCCTATAGACCAGTGTCCTTTCATGTATACCAGGTCTTTCAAAAGGAATAACCCTAACTCCTATTTTTACTATGAGTTACCTTATAGAGGGGTTACTGTTGCTAGAAGTTTAGATCAAGATTTCCTCATAGAGGAAGAGCTTCTAGAAGAGGATTCTGTAGTCCATCCAATAATTCCCCCAATAAGACCTACAACCAAAAATATGGCACAAAATGGGCCCCCTAATCAGCCATTATAGAAGTATCCCAGCTGGAACACAATCGGTCCTCTCAGATTAGCCCAAATGAATGCCATCCCTCAAGCTGTATCTAAAGCTATCCCCACTTATGATGGATCTAGGAAAACAACTTATGAGCACTATCAGGATATCTTGAACCTGGCAGCAATCCACAACATAAAGGAAGAAGATATTATTGTAAGAATTCTAGCCCTGTCCTTCAGAGGAAAGATATTGCATTGGTTTAGAACCTTGGAAGACAATACTATCACTTCATGGCAAGCGTTAGCCGAGCCATTCATAGAGGAATTTAATGAATCTATTGATCCTTTTTCTCTGCTTAATCAGTTTACATCCATGCAAAAAACTCAACAAGAAACTATCTCAGATTTCAATTTGAGATTTAGCAGAACATGGAAAAGAATTCCCCCCACTTCTAGACCAGCTACATGTTTGGCTTATATGTATTATATCCGAGCTCTTGGATCAGATTTGGGGCTACAGACACAACAATCAGGAGTAGAAACCTTCCCCCAAGTTTATAATGCAGTTGTTCATGCTGAAAATATCCTAATCAATGTAGGAAGACTTCCCCCAAAATCGTGTTGCCTTACAACTCAGAAACCACTAGTAGCCAAATTCAATCCACAAACCCTTCTTATATAGACCCTCTTTCTTTATCATCTCCATATCCACAAATGAATGCAATCCCTCAACCAAAGCCTATATCCTCTATAGCCCCTTTTCCTCCCCTTCCTTCTCAACCATCTCAGGAGTTTTCTGCTATTCTGGATATACAAAATACTCTAAAAACTCTGAGTAATAGAATGAATTCAATGGAAAAGAGAGACCAAGAAATGTCACAATAGAGGAGATTCCCATATGTAAACAAGTATTAGAGACCTGGTCCTAGTAACAATACTGGGGTCAGGGTGAGTGCAGTATATGAGGAGCTATAATGTTCTTCAGATACTACTCTTGCGAATGTTTGGTGTTTAGTATGTAATGACCCCCATGACTCACAGTCTTGTGTGATGTATCAACACCATGTTCAACAAGCTATGGATCAAGCTGAAAGGAATCAAAATGGGAGAGTTAATATGTTATGGCACCCTGATCAAATCATGGTTGGAAAAGAATTAGTTGAGGATAGCCCAATTGTTGTTATGACAAGGTCTGGGAAGAAAGCCTTACAAGTAGACCCTCAAAAAATGGGACAATTCCAAGTCCCTTCTCAGAAGAAAGTTGATCCCCTCCCTCAGAGTAGTAACACCTTCCCTATTCCTCAAGCTAAGGGAAAAGAGAAGATATATAGTCTTCCTAAGAGACCAAAAAGGGAAATAGAAGGAGACCGAATGAGATCTAAATATGAAGATCAAGAAAGACTGAGGTTCCCCTCTATTACTAAAAGATAAATATTAGAGGCCACCCAAAAATATAAAATAAGATATGGTGAGCAAGAAAGAGGGTTGGAAAGACTCTCCTTGACTAAGTCTGAATACAACATTGTTGAAGAGATGAAAAGGATCCCATCAAAAGCTAGCCTGTATGACACTCTGTTCATCCCTGGTCATATTGACCTGCTTAAAGCTTCTCTCAACAAAAATCCTCAGAATAGATTGGCCACAACAATCCTTAGTATGCCATCAAAAAAGAAAGAAATGACACCTACTATTTTAAAGAATAAACCTCCCCCTTTCTATATATCCCTAAGAATGGAAGGTTGGGTAGTCCAAAATTGTATGATTGACTCAGGAGCATCAACTACAGTTATGCCTAAAGTAGTCTATGAGGATATGGGTATGGAGTATACCCGATCTTGTCCTGGAGTATTACAACTAGATGGGACACCTGTCAAGATGGTTGGGGTCATTAAGGATGTACTGATGAGGTTGCATAGAGCCCCTGAGGTGACAATAGTGCAAGAAATAGTTGTGGTTGACTTAGAACCCTATTTTGGATTATGTCTTTCAAGAGAGTTTACTGCAAAGCTAGGGGGATGTATGTATATGGATTATTCTAGCATGGTAATCCCTTTCAAAGGAAAGAGGATAAGGATAACACCTAAAAAACTAGTAGCTTATCACATTGAAAATATTGAAGAAGATATGTGCAATCTTAATCCCTTGGAAGAATTTGAGCTGGTGGAAAACATTGAAGAGTTGGACATAGAGGATGAGTTGCCTTTCAGAGAAGACTACAGTCAGTTCAGAACTGGTATGGGAACATACAACATCTCAACAGAATCAGAGAAGAAAATCCTTGCTATATCCAACCAGTCTCTGAGAGAGAAAGAAACTTGGATCATGCACTTTGATGGTGCTAAATGCCAAAATGGTGCAGGAGCTGGTGTGGTCCTTCAATCCCAATCAGAAGGTACAAAAAATTTTGCTTACAGACTGACATGGTCATGTACTAACAATGCGGTAGAATATGAGGCCCTATGTCTAGGATTGATACAAGCAGAAAGTATGGGCATTAAGATTTTGAATATATATGGTGATTCTGAGCTAATAGTCCATCAAGTAAGAAATAGGTGCAGTAGTAAGCACCATTACTTAAAAGCTTATAAAAATAGGGTATGGGATTTAATGGAATCTTTTGATGCCCTGAATTTAAATTTTGTTCCCAGAGAAAAGAATACTCTGGCTGATTCATTAGCAACAAAGGGAGCTAACTTCAACCCTTCTGTAGACTTTGGAATCAAGAAGGCCAAGGGAATTAAAATGATTTTCAGACCTACAGTACTAGACAAGCAGATTTTTTGGCAGGTTTTTGAAAGTGATGAACAAATAGTTGATTTTTTGGTGAGAGAAGCATGTCTCTCTACTATCCAAGAAGAGAATTCAGAAGAAATTGATCAGCAGGACATTATCCAACTAAGGAACAATCATATCCCAAGAGGGTTGGTCACCCTTGAAAGTTTATTTGATAATGAGGATAGAAAGAAGACCAAAGCCATGAAGGTCAACAAAAAAATCTATAAAGAAGTTGAAGTTGGTATAGAAAAGAAGCTCAATGTCGGAATCCGATGTTCACCTGAGGAAGCAGAGGATATCAAAGCTCTATGCTTAAGATACCAAGACATTGTGGCTTGGTCATATGAAGACCTCAAGGTGTATGATAAAAAGGTTATCCAACACACTATTGAGCTAGAGCTTGATGCAAAACCATTTAGGCAGAAGCAGAGGCCATTCAATCCAAGGATCGAGGCCATTATGAGAGAGGAGCTCTTAAAGTTATTAAAGGCTAAGATCATATACCCAATAAAACATTCTACTTGGGTAGCCAATTTGGTACCCGTGAGAAAAAAGAATGGGGATATACGCTTGTGTGTGGACTTTAGAAATCTGAACCAAGCATCCCTCAAAGATCACTACCCTCTCCCTCAGATTGATCAGATCTTGCAGGTAGTGGCAGGAGCAGAAATATTCTCATTATTGGATGGTTACTCTGGATATAACCAAATTTGGGTGAAAGATGAAGATCAGTATAAAACAACATTCACCACAAAATGGGGTACATTTTCCTACCAGAGAATGCCTTTTGGGTTGTCCAATGCAGGAGCCACATTTTAGAGAGCTATGGACTATGCCTTTGGAGCACTGATCAACAAGGCTATTCTGATTTATCTGGATGACATGACTATGTTTTCCCATGATAAAAAAGACCATCTGTCACACTTGGAGCAAGTTTTTCAAAAATGCAGAGAATTTGGTATTTCACTCAATCCTAAGAAGTCATTCTTTGTAGTCCATGAAGGAAAGCTACTAGGTCATGTGGTCTCAAAAGAAGGCATGGCCATAGATCCAGATAGAATCACATCAATTCTCGCTCTTCCTTTGCCTACAAATAAGAAGACATTGCAGTCTTTCCTAGGCCAAATCAATTTTGTCAGGAAATTCATTTCTGATTTTGCATAGAAAGTAAGGCCTATATCTGAGTTACTTAAGAAAAATGCTGAATTCAAGTGGACTGAAGTCAGGAAATAAGATTTTGAGATTATCAAGCAATCCATTGCAATAGCCCTAGTACTGGTAAACCCATATTTTAGCAAATATTTTATTCTTTATGCATATGGAGTTGAAGAAAGTTATGCCTCAGTACTCACTCAAAAATATGATCAAGGGGAGGAACATCCTATGTTCTTTTGGAGCTAGACACTCCATGATTATCAGGTCAAATACAATTTTATTGAAAGGCAAGTATTTGTTGTGATGAAGTCACTAAAGAAGTTTAGGTAGTATTTGGTATAGAGCAAGACCTTGGTATATGTAGTTCATCCGGATGTAAGAAGTTTTATCCTTCAAGGTGATCTAGGAGACAAAAGAGCTGGTTGGATTACCAAAATCTAAGAATATGATGTAGAAATACACCCCACCAAGCTAGTGAGAGGTAGAGCCTTATGCCAAGGGTTAACAGAAGCTGCAACATTGGCAGAAGTAATAACTTGCCAGGTAGTAAAAGAAAATCAGGTTGAAATAATACAAACTGAAGACTCTGATTGGATTGACCAGATGATTAGGTATTTCTAGAGTGGAGTATGCCCCCTTAATCTAAGTGCTTCCCAAAGGAGGAGATACAGGCTTCATGCTTTGAAATATGTATTACTACCAGAGGGCTTATACAAAAGAAACTTGGATGGAATTCTTCTAAAATGCTTAAAAGATGACCAACAAAAAAGGGTCATGGAGGAATTCCATGGAGGATCAGTTGGTGGACATAGTTTAGGTAGGGTTACAACTTTAAAAATCATAAGAGTAGGCTATTATTGGCCCACTGTATTCACTGATGCTTTTAAAGTCACCCGGGCTTGTGACAAATGTCAGAGATATGTGGGAAGGACAAGGAATGCTTCATCCCCCCTCAAGCCCATTCAAGTTGAAGAGCCTTTTCAACAATGGGGGCTAGATTTCATAGGGGTTATCAACCCTAATTCCTTAGAGAGCATAATTTTATCTTAACTACCATATATTATCTTACCATATGGGTAGAAGCTATTCCTACCAAGAAATCAGATCAAGATGTTGTGATCAATTTTATGGAAAATTTGATTTCAAGGTTTGGAGTTCTAGAAGCTTTGGTGAGTGACAATGGCCCAAATTTCATAGGAGCCAAGTATATTGAGTTTTCCAGTAAGTATGGCATTACTCTTAAAAATACTTCCAATTATTATCCATAGGGTAATGGACTTGCATAATCTACCAACAAAAACCTATTAAGGATTTTGAGGAAATCACTGGAAGGTAATAAAAGAAGTTGGCACCTATTATTGGACCAAGCTCTATGGGTAGACATGATTACTATTAAGAATTCCATCAATACTTCCCCTTATGCACTAGTGTATGGCAAGGAGGTAGTGTTACCAATCCATTTGGAGATCCCAACACTTAAGCTTGTCAATTCAGAGGAAGAGTCAGAAGAAGATCCTGTGAAAACTAGATTGACACATTTGTTGCAATTAGAAGAGAGTAGAGCTCAGGCATATAACAATTTTCAAAAGCATTCATCAGACATTAAAGCATGGTTTGATAAGAAGGCCAGATTCAAGAAATTCTAGGTTGGAGACTCAGTTCTCAGGTGGAATGTTGATAGAGCAAAGCCAGGCAAGCATGAAAAGTTTGATTCTTTTTGGGATGGTCCTTTCAGAATAGTAGATGCTAAGGAGTCCAATGTATTCTAGCTGGAATATCCAGAGGGAAACATACAACCAATTCTAGTGAATGGTTTTCATCTCAAGCTCTACTATGTGTAAGGAGTGATTTCATTGTAACATATGTATATACATTGTATAATTATTTTCCTCCTTTCTACACTTTGTACTTTAATTTATTTCTGCACTTTGTAATCAGTTCTCTTGAAAAAATCTTGAAAAAGGAAAAAATTTGCAAGAATGACTAAGTATGGACTAAGTGCACAACATGGTTTCATTCCACACTCAATTCTATGAGAAGCTCTCTGGAATGACGTGCGCTCTTGAATCCACATTGAAAATCCGCTAAGATTCTCATGGAATGGTGAGTCATTGGTCAAAATAAAGTAAAAGGCGTTCCCAATCTAGGAACCTTTTGAAGTCAATGCTACCGGAGCGGAATCAAGATGGAAAGTCATGCCTAAAAGGTTCTAAGTGTCCACGGACCCAAAAAGCTTCTTAAGCCACCGATTTCAAAATCGAAGCGGAACCAAGCAACAATTCTGACCATGACACATGGAGACTAGAGAATGATCCCACATTCAATGCTAACGAACTCGCACCATGACCCGAGAGTAGCCAAAGGGGTGCAGTGAGGTGGCAACGCAATTTGAAATTTTGACCAATGAAAATATAGAATGCCACCATTGAGCTATCGAAGGGAATGATTAAATGTTGGAAAGTGTGCCAATGATGAGATCATGTAGTAGCTGCATTAATGGTGGAGGATATGCATGTTCTAGAAGAATAAAAAGTGATAAAAGACATACACGATGCTCATTTGGCATCTATTTGCATCCCTAGAGTGGTAAAAGGTAGAGTGAATTTTTGAAGAATTTATCATAAATTGTAGGGAGAATGAAGTCTTGCTACTATCAAAATGGCCCCTAAAAAATCACCCACTGAGTCTTTAGAAGATGTTCAGGAGTTTGAGACTCTGGAGAAGAAGGTGGTGGCACCATATCTTGATAAGGTCAAAGTCGTGGTGGACATAGAAATGGTCCTCATAGAAAGAACTAGGCTAAGGAGGAATATGAACGATAGATACAAGAAGAGAGATACTTTGGTTATGGAAGGTAGATGTGTTGTCCTTTATTATCTCTTTTTATATTTGTGATTCTATTCATTCCTACCCTGAGTTGATAGCTATCATAGTTAAGTTTTATGACCCATTGGCTAAAGTAGTAAAAACCTTTGAGGGTGAAATCCTTTTCAATATCATCAATTAATTTTGTCATAGACTCTTTGCCCTAGGGTATGACCCACCAGTAATACCAAAGATGTTTAGGGTCATTGAGAAAACTAGGTTTTACACAATAGAAAAGTGAGCTAATGATGGTGAGTCATTTAAAAATTGGGTTTATAAATATCTTAATATTAAGAATAAGGAAAAATTTCCTAAGGTCCCTATCTCATATTGATAAATTTGCAAACCCCATCCTATTTTCTATGTTGGCTTGCATGGAGGGTTTAGACTCTGATAGAATGGTACATGGCTGGAAAATTGCCACAACATATTGTATTTCTAATGAAAGAATGTATGAGAAGGATGCGGGAAAGAAAGGGACTAGAGTGATTTATTTTGATTGGCCAACTTTTCTCACACAGAGGATACATGAGCAGCTAGTAAGCATGAAAAGGGGCGTTGATGCTCCTAGTTTTAGGCATTGCTCAAGTCTGGTGTGGATGTTCTATGCTGCCACCAAAGATAGAATGTCATGGATTTCGGTCAAGGATAAAACCAATGATGGGGAACCCTTACCGGTTTATTATTGGACAAGCCATTTGAGGAGCAGTGAGTCCTATTATAGATTCAATTTGGAATTTCTGGGACCTACTTTAAAAATAATGTATGGTAAGTGCCCTAGGTTGCCACCTTTAACTGAGCAGATTCTGAGAACAAAGAGTGCAGAAGAAGGAGACTGGTATTTGTTGATTGAGGGTACTATGATCAGATTGTATGGTTTCATGGGTAAACCTTTCCTCCTACCCCACTTTGTCATAGAAAGGATTTTTGCCTTAGAATACCTAAGGTAGGTGGAGTATATTGATGCAAACTATGGTTCTGGGAGAAAGAGGAAGTCTTTACTTACCCACCGCACTTTGGATGACATCACCATCACCAAGAAGGGGTAGAGCCAACAAATTGACCAATACCTTGATAGGTTAGGTCTATTTTATATTCCCCAAAGATGGAGTTATGACCCTGATGGCATTTTTACTACAAGGAATAAAACCCTAAATGGAGCTAAGGCCTATAAGTTTGAAAGGAGGCCTAGGGCTCATTTTGAACAAGGTAGAAATAATGATGAGACTACTCTTTTAGAGTGGAATGTCTCAAATATGGGTCAACTACCTCCATGGTTGGATTTTTATGAGCAAGTTATTGATTTTGACCCTGATAATAAGCCAAGTCATCGGATTATAGAGGCTACAATTGAAAATATTGAGGTTGAATCAACAAAGAAAAAAGATCCTCCACCTGAGGCTAAGTCTGCAAAGAAAAAGGATCCTCCGCCTAAAGAAGAGATTGTAGAGGAAGAAGAAGAGGAGGAAAAGGGACCATGGAATGTAGCAAAGATAATAGATTGGTGGAGAATGAGGATTGAAATTGGAAAGCCTAAGTCTAAATTTGGAATGAAGATTGATAAAGAATTTTCAAGGAGATATAATAAAAACATTGGAACCTAGAAACAAAAGGATGTCAAAAACATAGTATTAACGATTGAAAAACCTCAATCTAGTTCTGAATCCCTCCCTCCACCTACATATCATGAGGCTCATCTAGAAGAACCAGGAACTCCCTTGACAGTAGCATAAGTACTAAAGACCTTTCATCCTACTACTGAGCAGGTGGAAACATTTCCTAAGGGAGCTAAGCTGATGAGCAAGATGCAATATTCTAAGGAAAAAGTTGTCAGTACTCTAGTTATTGAAACAACATCTAGGCCTAAATGCTTAGCTTTGGGAGCATGACCTCCAGACATAGATATCAACTAGAAAGAGAAGGATGAAATATTTAAGTACAAACCCCTTTCTTTTACCCCTGCAACATCAATTGAATTACGTCCTATTTCTGAACAATCATTACTTTCTGGAGTAGTGCAAGAAGATGTGTTGGAAGAAGATTCTGAGAATGAGATGACTGCTTTTCAATTGGTTCATAGAAGGACTAAGAGGGTTCTAGAAAGAGAGGAAAAATATATTTCAAAGAAACAAAAATTGGATATGGAGGAGATTGCTAAAGAAGTAGCTGATTTTGTTATAGGAAAATTGATTGATCAGGAGCAACAACAAGATACGAATATAGAACAAGAACACCCTACATCAGTAGGTGAAGGTATGGCTTCTAATCCCTCTTCTCCTCTTCATCCTCATGATTCCCCAAATAAATATCCCTCCCTTTCTAATCAAGAAGACATGACAAGTGTACCTCCTCCCTCTCATAGTCCACCACATGAGTCATCAGTAGCCACCGAGGTACAAGTTACTCCTGTTTCCTCACAACCACCTCAAATCCCATCTCTAGCATCTGAGGTTCCTACTCCCTCATCTACCATCATTTCACTTCCATATTTTTCATCACCACCATCAATGGGACACTACGTTCCAAGTATATCCATCCATCCGATTGTTAGTCTTGCATCAATTTCTATGAGTCTACCAGTAACAACAACAATAGTAGTTATAGAGTCCACTATTGTCACAGAGGTTATTGTAACTATATCTTCACCCCCATCATCAATAGTTCAGTCCACCCTTTCATTTCTAGTGTCATCATCTCCCCTGGTTGTTGGTATTTTAGGACCTGTTACTGTACCAAAAGAGCAGGCAACCACTCAGAGTATAAATTATTATTGGGTAGAGAAGCTTACTAAGCCTTCCAGTAGGATGGCTGTCAGAAGAAGAAGTATGTATGTTGATCCTATTTCTAGATAGAGAATATCAAGATCTATGACTCCACTAGTAAGAAAACCTAAAACTGAGATGACTATTCAAGATTATCGAGTGGAGGAGGTCACAGAAGATATTGACAAGCTTCCTGAGGAAGATGAGTTGATTATAGCCAAAGCTCACTTGGATACCTTCTATGTGAAAAATGATTTAGTCAGAGAGAAGGTGGATAAGTTGGAGAAATAGGTTGAAAAGCTTAAGAAGAGTCTCAATGATAAAAAAGAAATAGAAAAGGCTTTGAGAAAAGAGGCTAAGGGTTGGCAAGAGAAATTTCAAAAGGCCAATAAATTGAAGGACCAATTAGAAGAGCAAAAGAAGTTGAATGAAGATCAAGCAAAAGAAATTCAGAATTTAAAGCATCAACTTCAGATCGAGAAAGCTAAATCTTCAGGATTTTCTAAGAATGATTTGAAAAGGATTAGGAAGGAGTTGCTTTCTGAGGTCCAGGAAAAATGTTTAGGTCTTCAACTTATGATTGATTATCTTGATGATGCCAACCGCCTACTCTCCACTATTCAGAAAGAGCTAGATCATATCACTGGAGAGTTGCAGCCTATGGTGATTTCGATAGAACAAATGTATAGGTTGGTTGATAGCAGACTCAGTGATTCTGCTAAACCTATTCCTAATAAATAATGGAATCTCTCTAGAGTTGCTGCCAGGATAGTGGTTAAAAAGCATAGGGCACTTCAAAGAGCCTGGTTGTTGTTTGATAGGATTGAGAATATGATTAGGGATGTTGTTGAATTGAATAAGGAAATGATTCAAGTTGGTTTTAAAGGACTATGGAAGGAGGATCACAACTTGTTATCTATGGAAGAGATCTAGTAAAGCATTAATGAGAATTTGCAGGATGAATCTGGAATAGATTCTCTGGAAGAGCCACTACCCCAAGAACAAGTTGTCCAATTGATTATTGATTTTACTCGTTTGAGAGATCTCATGGAAGATCTGGTGAATAGAGGGGATGCTGCTAACTATGAAGACATTGGTGAGCTACAATATGTTTATAAGCAGCTCAAAGAAACATCAAATCCCTCTGAAGAAGATTGGAAATAGGCTCTACAATATTTGGAATTGATGATTCAATTGTTTGGTGATACTTCTGGAGAAAGAAGTCTGAAAACACCTATTCCAGAAGAAGAAGGAGAAGAAGAAGAAAAGGAAGAAGAGGTCATAGAAGAAGAGGAGCTGGATAGATCAGTTACAAGCCTAGGAGGGGCTCACACTTAGTTCATTTTTGTTTTGTACATATGCATAAGTTTTGTATTTTTGTTTTGACTCTGACAATTGTCAGAAGTAAGCAATAAAGGCATGAAGCCTACAGAGGTAGAAGAGCAATGGACTATATGTGAAGGCATTTCTTGAAATAAGGCCTTATAAAAGGAGTAGAGTTGTGTCTAGTTTTTGAAGATAGTGGCAAGATCTGTATTTCTGACACAGTCTCTGTATGAGCAAGTAAGTTTTATATATTTTTGGCATCACTTCGATATGAACCTTTACTCTCTAGGCAGATTGTTAAAATTTTTAGAGAGTAGTGTTTATATAGAAGTTATTCTATAAAGTATATGTTTTGAAGATGAGTATGTTTGACTCCTAAGGCCCAATGGATAAGACTCTAAGTTCGATTGGCTTTGCAAGCAAATCCACCTAGGAGGCACTAGAATGTAGGCCCAAAATGGCCACATACTTAGGAAAATTTTGCAAATTTTGTCTAAGTGGAAAAGTCTTCATTCCGCACACCTTACAATGTATTTTGGAGCGGATCCACAATAGGAGGTATGAGTCCACCTGACACTTAGAGTATTTTCATGCTTGAAGCGATTTCATTGGAGACTTCCTTTGTGTTTGGCTCTAGACTGGAAAAAATGCTCAAATCCATAAAATTTTTGAGAGGAGATGATGTCAATGATAAAAAAGTGTGGATTGGCGATCGCTCAATATTTTGGAAAACTTCACGAGTGGCTAAGTTTTAGAAGGCCCGATTTCGGAAAACCCATAGAGTATTTGCACCTAAAATGGTGACAAGGCGGGATGCTATGGACAAGGCAGATGCGGATTCATGACTAAAGGTGATTTTGACTTCTCCTTTCTAGAATGGTGACAAGGTAGAATGTTTTATTCTGAGGATAGTGTGGAATGGAGAAAAGGTCATGTTGCACTATGACGGGTCCGGATTGACGATCATATGCTAATGCACTTGCTCATCCTAGAATGGAATCCATAAAAGTCATAAAGAAGGAGTGATGTCATCAATATTTTTGTGTGGATTGGAAGGCACCTTGTGGATAATGAAGGAATCTAAGGAACAAAGAGTGGATTCGATCTTGCTTAGTTTTTAGATCATTTGGGAGCTGGATTGGTGATTCCATAGTTTTTGAGATAGAAGGATGATGTCACCAACATTTTAAAGTGGAATGGTGTCATTTCTCCTCACCATTGTAATAAGATTTTATCATATTTAATTAGAATCATATAATGAGGGAGATCAATGGTGGAGATTGCATCAAAGAATCTGAGGTATTTAGGGATGTTTCTTCACCAGAATTGGAACAGCCAGTTGGAAGAGGAAGCTGAAGCATCGAGGGTTTTCAAGAAAGTTGAACCAGAGGTGGTTACAGATCGATGATGGTAGACAGCATCCAAGAAGAATCAATGATGATACGTGATTTCCAACGGCCTGGACTCCAGTTGCATCGAACAACCAGCAAGTTGCAGAGGCCCCGAGCTGCCATGGCGGACCACATTCAATGGATTTCTCGGAGGATGTACCAGTAAGCAAATGCCAACAAGAATTCTCTGTTGCGCTGTCAAAATAAATCTTTGTAATGTTCTTAGTGAATTTTAATTTTTGCAAAACTATAAATAGAGGTCGAACCCTCATTTTTAAGGGTCGGCTCTAGTGTGTTTGCCTGTGCTACTGTAAATATTCCCAAGAGCTAATGGAAGGAGCATTACATTGATCTTCACCTCAAAATTTGTATCTTCATGCTTGATATCAGAGGTTCAAATTCTTTAGTTGTATTTCTGTGAATACTTAAGTGGTTAGTTTATGCCAAATGAATGGATTACTAGCTGTTAAAGTAATTGAAATCTGCTTCTGAGATTGATCTTTATTGTTAGAAAGTGCATTTCTGTAGAATCTAGATATTGGTGAATTCTGTTATTTGGATTATCATTGTCTGGATATTGAAATCGTTGTCTGCAATATTTCTCTATTGTGCTTTAATGAATGAAGAGTCATTCAATTTGTGATAATGTTGATCTGAGTTATGTATCTTTGGGTTAGTTTTTTGGAGCTTTTTATGGTGGTGCAATGTTGTTAGCCTATCCATCCACTATTGTTCACATTTCTCTAACCCTAACCTCTTCTTACCCTAACCTTCAAACCCTAAGTGAGCATAATTGTGTCAACCCCCTGTTTAAGTTGACAAGGAACCAACCTACTCTGGAGGTTGGATCAGAAACTCTATTTTGGTCCATCCAATGTTGAGTGTTGAGCTACAGCTATCGGGTGCAAGCCTGGATAGAAAATAGGAAGATAGACAACCATAGTATCAAGTGAAAACTTGGTGCAATTCAGTGCCCAATAATTTTTGGCATGCCCAATGGGATAGTTCATAAGGAACACAAAACCCATCAAATGAATTACTATTATCTCAACCCGAAGGAATCAATTTTAGGTGAATTGTCTTGACCTTGTAAGCAAAGAAGAGCAAGTTCACCTGGCAACTCCCTAGTCTTTTAACTTAGAAAATAATTATCCCTGTAGACCAGTGTCCTTTCATGTATACTAGGTCTTTCAAAAGGAATAACCCTAACTCCTATTTTGGGTTTGGGTAATTTTGATAATGTGAATACTGCATCATCAAGAAGTTCTATGGTGAGGTGCCTATTGTTTTGAAGAGGTGCCTCTACCAGTTGATCAGTTATGACTTGTCCCTTGATGGATTTTTGGCTTATGAATTTTAGGTCAAATTCTATCAATAGCATGATCCACTTTGTAGTATGTGTATTATGATATGTCTTGCTCATCATATACTGCAAAGGATTTTTTTTGGATTTTACATATTTCGTATGGATCAAAATGTAGTGGCACAATTTATTGGTTGCAAATACCACTGCTAAGCACAATTTTTCCACATATGCGTATCCTATCTCATAACTCACCAAGGTGCAGCTAATGTAATATATCACTTGTTCTTTATCTTGCATGTTCTTTTGATCCAACATGGTACCCAAAGAAAAATCGATAGTAGATATATATAGCAGGAATGGCACGTCTAGCCTTGGTGGAGCTAGGACTAGCAGCATTTCCAGGTACTTCTTGATTTTAGCAAAGGGTTGCTAACATTCTTCATCCCATTGGAATGGGACCCCCTTGTGTAGTAGTCAATTCATGGGTTAACACTTATCCGATAGTTGTACGATGAATCACTTCATGGAGGCTTCTTTGCCCTGTAAGCTTCTCAACTCTTTGATGTTAGTGGACAGGTCCATTTCTAGGATAGGCTTTACCTTTGCTGGGTCTACTTCGATGCTTCATTTAGAAACAATGAATCCTAAGAGTTTTCTAGAAGTTACACTAAAGACACATTTCTTGGGATTCAAACTGACATTGTGCTTAATCAGGTGATAAAAGACCTTTTTGAGGATCTTAGCATGCTCTTCCCACAATAATAACTTGGCCAGTAAGTCATTGATATAGTCTTCCAAGATCTTGTGCTTGTAGTCATGGAAAATGTATGTCATAGCTTGCTGATATGTGGCACCAATATTTTTAAGACCAAATGGCATTACTTTGTAGTAGAATGTCCCCCATGGAGTGGTGAATGCGGTTTTATGTTGGTATTCAAGTTTAATCTGAATCTGATTGTAACAAAAAAAACTGTCCATCAGGGAGAGCATCTCATGACTTGTAGTTGTATCTATAAGAGCATCTATATTAGGCAATGAGAATGAATTTTTAGGTGTTGCCTTAATGAGATCCCTAAAATTTGTGCAAATGTGGATTCTTCCATCAGGTTTTCCTATGGGCACCATGTTTGAGACCCATTCTGGATGGTCGATGGGAACAAAAAAGACTACATCCAACAATTTTTGCAACTCATTTTCACCATCAAAGTGATGGTTGGATGCATCTTTCTAATTTTTTGCTTGATCGATTTCTTCGTAGGGTCTAGTGAAAGGTTGTGGACAACCAAATTCACATCTAGTCTTGAAATATCTTTGTAGGTCCAAGAAAAGAGACTTGGTATTTCTTTCAATAGAGGAATAATACTGGCTTGTTATTCTAGAGATAAGATTTCTTCAAACTTGAATTTCTTTGGATGAGAAGGATCATCATTTATGTCCACTTCTAAAGTCTCCTCTATTGCCATATGTGACCCCTCCTCAAGATGGTGAGGAGTGGGGATTAAATGGATGTTATCTATTGGGTTTAAAGGTTACACTAAATCATGGTCAAAACTAGCATGATAGACAACATGTGCATAGCCTGGTGAAAAATGGAATAGTTGTAGCATCTCTTCATTAGAGAATAAATCTTCAGTCTCTAGGGGTGAATCAACATGATTCCAATCAATATAATCTAATTGAAGACACAATGGTTTCATAGGATCTACTGGGTTGTGAAGTGGAGTGGTCAAATCAATGGAGATCATGTTGATGGATGGGATGAAATCTCCAAGACCATGTGGGTGAAACTCTTCATTAATAATTTACCTTCCATATCCAAGATGTGGCTCTAGGGGTATGGGGATCTTAGAATATGGTATATAGATAGATGAGATGATGGGATAATTAGGCTACAACAACTCTCTAAATATCAATGGATCCAGGAATATCATGTGATAGATGACGTCTGGATTTGTTGGTCTTCCCAAGAAGTGAAGGTTGGGATCTATGGTACAGAGCATCACCTCTCTTTCAACAAGTAGATTGACCTAACATAAATTACAAGGCCCAAGATAAGCCATCTCGGTCTTATCCTCATAGTCACCATCGCTTATGAAGAAACCATCATTCCTATCCACTGGAATTGGGTGATGACTTACCTATTGATGCCTAAGGCCATTTCAATCTCATCTTTATAGTCATCATATCTTACGAAGAATCCATTGGAATTTATTGTTGGCCCTATGATTTGGTGTGCATGTATTAGGAAGGCCATATCAATTGAGTCCTCTGAATCATAACCATTGTCATCTAAAATGTATCCACTTTTTGCGTTGTTAGACAAAGTGAGGTTTTGCAGATATTAAGGTCCATGATGAGCCAAGTCGGTTTCATATTTGTCCTCACTTGAGACATACTTATTTTTATCTCACTCATATCCATGGATTTGCTCATCCTACCATAGGATGATTCCTGATGGGCGTGCTTCAAGAGAGGAATCAGGATGATACTCATCAGGTGGTTCGATATTGACCATAGACACCCATCCGTCACCTAAGTAGTTTCTACTAGGGGTTTGATAAGGATTCCAATAAATGTCTTATCTGAACCCAAAGCTTAGTATCTCTAGGGTTGCTACAAAAAAATCATCGTGGCTCTATATTTGATACCCTAGACCCCACCTATCAGTAGGCAGTTAGTACTATGGCTAGAATGGAAGCCGATGGCTTTGATCATATAGACATAAGCCATAGCCATGCCAATGGAATTGCTCAAAGTACCTTAGAGAAAACTCAGGATTTGATAAGTAATGAATATCCACGGTGAATGGTTCATCCTCATCCTCTTCAATATCAAAAGTCATATGGGCATAGTCTAAACCAACACATATGAAGTTGGTTTGGTTCGGGGGAATTCCTAGTGGAACCACTATCCCTAATGGTAATTTTAGGACTCTTGGCCATCCCATGTCTTGTGCAGACTCAATAATAGGCATGAAAGTCACATTACACACAAGATATTCACCTAAACCTGTGTTGGCTAAGTGAACTATCACCTACGGTATAGATGATGTTGTTGATGAAGCAGATGAGGTAGGTTGAGGTACCTCCTCGACTATCTCTTGGGAATATCCCTCCTCCATTGGATTCAAAATTTTTGTAGCTATTATATTTGGAAGTTCCTTAGGCCCTTCCTCCACTAGGGGTACTTTTAGCTTTTAAGTATATTTTAATTTAGATTTTGATGGCTTCTCAGAAGTGCCAAAAGTTTTAGATGCATGAGGTGGTGCCAATGTGGATGGGTCACCTCACACTAATTTGCTCTTGTTTCCTAGTTGCATGGTCAGGGATGAAGACCTTATGTACATGTGTGTTTATGGAAGGAAAAAATCCCCTAGCAAGTCGACCTGATGCACATATTTAAATGGATCTTCATTATATGGAACCACATGAACTTGTCCCTCATGCACATACTTGATGCATTGGTGCAATATTGAGGGAATGCACTGCATGTCCCTTATCCAGGGATGCCCTAGAAGGATGTTATACTACATTGCCACCTCCAATATGTGAAACATCATAGGGATGGTATTTTTCCCTACCTAAATAGGTAAAACAATTGTACCCTCTATGGAGCATAGTGCATCATTGAAATCTCTCAATGTATAGGAGGTTGGGAAAATGTTGGACCTAGGGATTTTTAGATACCCTATAGCCTTTATTGTGATAATATTGATCGACGATCCCATGTCGATCAAAACCTGCTTGAAGGGTATGTCATTGATTGACGTGATGATATGCAAAGGTGGGTCTACTATGATAGTAGGCACTACCTTGATTTTGTGATCATAGAAATTAATCACATGCTCTTGGCACTACTGTACTTGCCCTACAAAGTGTATGAATGCATCTAGGTTCTAGGGTTGGAGCTCAATCAATCTCAAGATTCCATCAAAGTCTCCCTGTACCTAGGATATTGTTGTATGAGCTCATAAATTGAAAACTTGGTCAGAGTCATTTGTAGATTTTGCTCCAATATACTCTAGATAATTACCATAGGTCATGTTGGAAGAATTAGAGGATTGTTTTACACCTGTCTCTGTTGAGGTGTATGCTGCTTATAAATGTGGGAGACACTGGAGGCTATGGTTGATCGTATCGTCGAATCCTAGTTGCCACATTGACTATCTCAACCATTCTGATGCATCCATGAATGGGTGGTTTGACATGGATTTGGTTGACTTGGATATCTTGATCCCTGTGGGCCTCATGATTTGGCAATGGATTTTTGAATATACCCATGTCTCTATTATTGGGTTCTAATGGGTTGTCAACTTTTAGCTCACCCTTCTCAATCATGTTTTGCACAACATTATTGAATTTGATACATGTTTTGATGTCATGCCCCTGTATTATGTGATATGGGTAGTATTGATCTTCCCTATACCCCTTGTGCTTGGGACGATTAGGGTCAAGAAGTTGCACATCAAGAAATATGATTCTTTGTGCCTCGCTTAACTGATTAAATATTGATTGCATTGATTCATATAGAGGCATGAAATAGTGAGGTGCCCAATGCTCCTTGTTTTTACTTTAGTTGTTCTTTGGGTTATAATTGGTTGATAGGGGGTGAGCCTAGTAGTTTTGGGGTTGTTGGCCATTTCTTCCCTTTGGTGCACTTAACACTACCTGGTTGACTTGAGCATGCTTGGCCTACTTCTATTGATTCTTGTTATGGTTGGCATTGTTCCACTCATTTTTGTTTTGAAGCTTGAGGTCTCCTTCATCAACCTTTATGTCCTCTATAAGCTTGAATTGAGCCAAGGCTTCTTTAAATGATTCATACTACTATAGTTGCAATAGCAATGAGATGTGTTTGGAACAACTCTTTGTGAACATTCAGGTGAGATCTTAATTGGGGATGGAGAATGGTATCTTTGCCATTATCTTCCTCCATCTATTCCCATAGTCTATAACTAGCTCATCGTCATATTGCTTTAATTTCACTAGATTAGACAAGTTCACCTTCTTCTTAACACTAAAGGAGAAGCATTCAAGAAATGCATTCACCAGTTGCTCAAAGCTGATGATGCTATGCTTGGGTAGTTGATTAAACCATTCAGTCGCTACACCCAATAATATCATGGTGAACATTATTAGCATTAGGGCATCATTCTACTCAAGCTAGAAGCATGCGTTCATGAAATTTATAACATGTTATTACACGTCTTCCTCTCCTTTAAACTTATATAGCCTAGACATCTCAAAGTACCTAGGATATGCAGGACTCGATACTGAGGGGCACAAATTTTGGTTATGTATTTTTCTTAAAGTCAGCTTCTGCCCAACCGTGTCCTACTTTTATAGATATTTGACTCTCTTAATGAGTATTTGGTACACCTTCGAGGAAATAATATCCTGTTTTTGAAGGTTTACTCATGGTGGTAAGGGAGGTAATAATGTGTTTGCCCTATTTGGGCATATGTATTCATCTCTCATGACCATGGATGGAGGTTTAGGATATGTCTATTCTTGATCTTCCATCCCTACATGTTCCTCATTAAGTTGTGTCAATTCAGGATTTAGGCATTGTTGATGTTGTGAGGCATGGTGGGTGCACCCATCCCTTTGTCTGGTATGTCTCTCATGCTAAGAATTGGTATGCCTATCATGTTGGTATTGCTCATCAACTATGTGTAGGTTGGCCCGAGCCAATCTATCAACTTGCTTTTTGCACTCTATCTGTTCTTCCCTCAAGAATTTCTCATGTAGGCACAAATACCTTTTTCTTTGTGCTTCTTGCTCAAGGGTTGCTAAGCACTCTTGCTCATCGTACAATGCTTCTTCTAACCTACATATTTGGTTAGACTGACATGCCACTGAAGGTTCATGCCTCTCTAACTCCATGCAAGGAGTTCTAATGGATAGACCTATTAGAGAGGCTCCAACTATGTTCTTGAACTTATCTATCAGGGTATTTTGTTCTATGCATTATGATCTATGTTGTGTACCCCCATGGTCGAAGATAGTGTATGTGCTACAGGGCCACTTTGAAGCATACACTGGTTTATTGATATGCCTTGTGGTTATGCTACATGAACTTTCTAAGGTAGAATGTATGATAGAAATGCTTATTTGAGCTGGTATCAAGGGAACTTGATCCAACTCATCAAGTTATCTGGTCTTCCACGACCGATCCTGTGGAGTCCAATTAGCACCAATGAACTCATAATATAGGGGTATCCTCCCATATTTAGGGAGGCTATAATATGCCCTTGATATGTGATTGGGTGTAGGCCTAATGTATTACCCTTAAGTCAGTTGATCTATCTTAAGTGTATCATGTGAAGTTTAGGGTCTTGCAGCCCCTGCATGCCTATGTGATGATGGAGGCCTTGATGCCTCCTCATGTCTATGTGATGCTGGAGGCCTTGAGGCCTTCGCATAACTATGTGATGATGGAGGTCTTGAGGCCTCCATATATCTATGTGATGATGGAGGCCTTGAGGCCTCTAAATGTTTATGTACTGATGGAGGCCTTGAGGCCTCCACATGTCTATGTACTGATGGAGGCCTTGAGGCCTCAACATGTTTGTGTGATGAGGGAGGCCTTGAGGTCTCCTCATGTCTGTGTGATGAGGGAGGCCTTGAAGCCTCCTCATGTCTATGTGATGAGGGAGGTCTTGAGGCCTCCTCATGTCTGTGTGATGAGGGAGGCCTTGAAGCCTCCTCATGTTTGTGTGATGAGGGAGGCCTTGAGGCCTCCTCATGTCTACCTCGAGAGGAACCAAGATATGGCTCTCTCATTGGGGTTTCTTGAGGAGTCCCCCAAGGGTTGAGTTGTCACCCCTAAGACTTGCTAAAATTTTTCCAGTGACACTATGGGTGGGCGGCTCAATGCCATTGTGATTATGAGTGTGCAAAGCATCAATTTCTACCTCGGTGTTGGATCGAGGGTGGTTGCTCCACGTGTATACCATGATTATTGTGAATTATCTTCTTATGTCAATTTCAAACAACACAAGCAAAGAAAACAAATATTTATCTTATTTAAGGATTAATATGTGTTCCCTATTTTTTTTGTGTGTTTTGATGCATTGTATATAAAGAAGACCTTGTGTCACATGTTTTGCATTTCGTTGGATGGTATTCTTGTGTTCAAATGGATTTCATTTGTATACTCATAGCTCGACAACCTGGTGATGAAATCCAGGCCACATAATCCAACCTATAATGTATGATAATGAAGTCCACACATGATTAGGGAGCACATGTCCTCCCGATCCTCACCCAATTCACCCATAGTCAGTGATATACCTCTCCAAAAAGAGATACATGCAAATTTTCCATAGGTTATGACAGATCTTGGAGTCGGTATTGGCCAATAATAATAGGTACACAAGATTTGAGGTAGCAGATGGAGATGAAAGACACCTCACTGATATCTACCAATGGTTGGTCATGACCTCCAAGTCACTATCGTTAAAGTGATACGTGGTGTGTGGGGTTATTTTTAGATTTTTATAATGGAAAGCTATGCATTAGAGAGCATTCATAATTATTTCTATATATGCCTAAAAAGAATGTTTGATTTAAGAAAATGCATTTCTAACTGATATAAATGACTTTCATACAATGCACTTTCTACTTTGTGATGTAATGGCCTCTAGCTGAGCCACATGCAAGCAAGCTTAAACACGCAAAAGCCTAGACCACTGGAGACTAGGACATACCTTGAAAATAGAGGTCTGCTGTTCCTAGCAACGATTAGAGGAAAGCTAAAATTAAAAACTAAGATGCTTCAAATGCATTTTTATTCTATATTTTCTTATGTTTCCTTAATAAAAACAAAAAAAATGCGATTTTATTTTTTGTTTTCTAAAAATAAATTGTAGACAGAGAAAGAAAAAATATCAAGGAGTAGCACCAACCTAAAATCCTTGTTTGATGATGAAAGGGCTGCCCTCTATTACAATTTTTTTGCTAGCCACTATCGACCAGAGTGATTGATGTTGGCCACTGACTGTAAAAGTGATTAGGCTCTGCTGGCTACTGTCGACCAGAGTGGCTAAACCTGCACACATAAAATGCATGAAACCATAAGTAAAATGGCCGAAAACGAAAACCAGGTGGGGGTCCCACCGTGATCGCCATCTATGCAATCTTGGGAAATGTGCACCACTGTTCTACTTGCAATATTATATCAAATGAAAGACCACAAAGTAATAGATAACATGGAAATGACACAAATAAAGAAATATCTTTTATTAATTTCTTTGTAAATCTCAATTACATATCGGTCCCTCTAAGGGATACCCAGTTCGATACAATAAGATACAAGAAGAATAACGATGAAGAATATGTACCCTTACAAAGGGGGTGATGTGCTTCCGTAGGCCTCCCAATATTGCACACGAACTTGTATGAGGGCTTATAGATGCCTCCTTCTCCTTCTCTCACCTTGGAGGGATCTTATGCAACGAATGCCTTGAATCGATCCTGTAAACCTATAACCTGCATGCATAGAAAAAATTGAACACTATCAGTAGCATGGGAAACCTATTCGGATGAGGCTCTTATTAGTATATTTAATAAACATGATATATGATAATAATAAAATCGAAATGCAATAAAAATAAATAATAAATGCATGTATAACTCAAAAAATAGCAGTGCAAATGCATTAAAGAAATCAGATCTATGCTAAAGCTAATTAATAAATCAAAGCAATAACAAATCTAAGCTAGAACTTGGAAAATAATGTCTAAAAACCCTAATCTATGCCTATGGGCCACTATCAATGACAACGACCATGAAATGAAGCTCTTCTCCTTGTGAACCAGGGGCTGTAGCACTAGATTCCTTGCTCAAATTGATGTTCAAGGATCACCTGTTGTGTCTGGTACACTGATGGGCAGTGAAGAATAGGTGGATTTGAAAGTGAGTGCATAGACGTAGCTCAGCTGGACAACGCTTTGCTACTCTTCAAAGGGGGTATGGATTCACTCTCTAATCATCTAGGGCTTCGTTGCATAAAATTCTAATATTCATGGATCATTTTCTTTGCTTGGGAGAGTCCATAAGTAGACCTCCCTATTTTAGATCTAGATCTGGATCTTGGCTTCCTGGAGAAGCTAAAATCTAAATTTGCATGCAATTGACTATCCCAAGAGGAAGGATTAGTCATAAATTGGCATTGAAGGGGCATTTAGGAGGAGATCTGGGAGTTCCTCACCAAAATTTTCTTGTAAAGAATACAAGATGCAACCAGACTGCATGATCTAGGCCCATATTCATGGATAGACTATGCTTGGTGCTAGCCACTATTCAAAGCAGTGGCTAGGTGTGGTCGCTCTCAGCTTTAGTGGCTAGGTGTGGTGGTCGTTCTGCTTGAGAGCAGCTAGGCCTAGATGGGCTAAAACTACCATTTTTGAGTGGAAAGGACCACTGCTAGCTCTTGGAAAGGTCCAAGATCATTCATATGGTATTTGGGTGTGTCCATATGAGTAGTCTCCTAAACATGACACATTTTAGGTGTCTACAATTGCACATTCCACAATCCAAGAGGGAAGTACCACTAATGGAGTGTAAACAACTTATCAATTTCTCATTAGTTTAATGAATAACAAGAGTACAATGTGGGTCTCACAAAGTGTAGCTTTGAGTTCCTCAAGGACAAAAAATGTTTATGATGGATCCTATGGCTCCTATTAATAAAAACTATTTACCCTTGAGTTACCTAGGGTAAGAAACTATTTCTCTTAGTAAAAGTAAATATTTGGGGTAACTCTAACAAAATGATATACCTCCAAATGTTGCATAGCTCTAACTATGCCTATAAAAGTTTTAAAAGGATTCTAAATAAGTTATGACATAAGTACCTGCCAAAATATTGCTTCCTAAATATTTTCCTCAATATTTATACTTGTCTTTTTATCCCTTTATTGGTCCATGAAAAATTCTCCTTAGGAGGAGTGAATTGGTCTAGCTAGCTAGTACTTCGCTAGTGTTTTCTTAGCACTTATCTCCTACAAGCCAATTGCTTCATATTACAAGAATATCACCTATAGAAAAATAAAATTTTGTAGGATAAATCGATCCTTGTTCTTGACTTAACAAAATGTGAGGGGTTTTGAAAGTTATTAATTGACTAATTCCACTGTTTTGTAAACTTTTAAATTATGAATTTTTTGAAGTAGTGACTAGTCACTATATTTTTGGAAACTTCATGGGGTGCCAAGCTCAATTGGCTAGAGATTTTAGATATTTCCTTTATCCTTGGGAAAGGAATCTTCAAAATTGAAATATCTATTACTAATTTGTAAATTGTGGTCCTCCTAGTTTCACCTTCATCGAAATAGTGCTAATATTTTTTTCCTTTCCTTATTTCATGGCAATTGGATGTTTATAAGGTCCTCTGAATCTCTTACCAAGTCCTCATATGGCTTCTCTTACAACTCATCATTCTTTTCCACTATCTCATGCAACTTGGCAAGCAATAGCTCTAGTTTCTTAAATGGTTTGATTGCATCTCTAGCTTTAAATTTAGCCATCTCCTATTTTATCATAAAATTTTTTTCATCATCAAAGGGTTTTCCTCTAAGGGTTAAAATTATTAGGTAACCCAATAGTAATGAGCCCCTGAATATATTTCACTATTTCCTACACTAAGTATTTCAAAGAGGCTAACACATCTTTGTAGGCTTGTAGGTCTTTTTGGGTGCCAGTGATCATCTTTAATTTCTTGAACATATATTTTTTATTTATTCTTAATTGTTAGGATTTTTATATTGACATTGTATCAAGAAGTTTGAGCACCTCTTGGTGCCTTTTATTTGCAACCAATTGCTCTTTAGCTTACCTAATATTTTAGCCACTTAACTAAGTGTACTTTTTGCATTGGCTATGAACTCCAAGTATATATTTGCATTCCTTACTTTGGCTTTGATGCTATCCTAGAGGGACTTCATCCCTTTTACCTCGAAGGCTTATCCTAGATTTGTCATTACTCCCTCTTTCAATGTTGTTATCTATTTACGAAGCTCGAAGTTTTTTTGATCTCTCACTTGTTGGGCTTCTTGAAAATGTTTTATTTAGTCCTCTAGTTGGAATATTTCCTAGTCATTTTATTTTTCCAATTGGTGTTTTCCCTATGCAAGCTATTGTTAGAGATCCTCCAACTACCACCTCTCCTTTTCAATATCATCAAGTTGGTATTTGAGGTCTTCACATTTCTTTCGTAGATAATCCTTCTCTACAACATCCTTATTCAAGGCTTAATTATATTTTTGGAGTTATTCCTTATCAACATTTAACTAGGCCATTTCTACCTCTAGCTTTATATTTTTCTTCTTTTTTCCATCATCCTTTACCACTAATTGGCCAAATTACATGGTTATGCCAATCACTAGGTGGTTCACATGCTAGATCATTTGGTATGGGCCTATTTTGCTCAAATAAATCTTGGATAGTCTAGTGGTGAAGTTAGCAAGGGATGTCATGACTTTGGAAGGGTCATTTTGTTCTACTTTTGTAATGAGGACTTTGTTTCCTCTAAATTCCAACTATGAGTGCATTATAACAAGAGCCTAAGAGGTTTTAACTTTCAAATTTTTGTCTTCTTTTTTAACCTTCTCTCTTCATCTCAAAGGAAATAAAATTCCTTGTAGATATCTATCTCTTTATGATCACTTTAAATATTCCAAATAAAGTATTTATTAGGCCCTATGATTGTACTGGTATATAGAGTGAATTTTGTGAGATCTGTCATAGAAGTTAGCATAGACAATGCCATCCCCTATAGCAAGAGTTGCTTAACCTATAATGGAGAAGCATGAATGAAATGACATAGTGGGCATAGTGACTTATGTGGAGATATGAGTGAATGGTGATGTGGATGTGATCATCCTTAACGCCAATTATACCAATGTTTTAACTGGTGAGGTTATCAATGAGAGAGTTGATGAATATAATTCCAATGACTATATGGAAAATATTTTTATGGTGGTGAAGTAAATGAAGTGATTAGGGTTGTTCAAAAAATGAATATTGTTGTTGGAGTTTGGGTAGCTCTAGGAGAACCATGGAATACACTCATGGAGGGTGAGGGAAGCATAGTAAAAGGAGTGGAGGAAGAGAAAGAAGCAAAAATAGAAGTTGATGAAGAAGCAAGATCAATAGAAAGAGGAAGGGAAGTGGAGGTGAAAATTATAGTGATGCTTATACTAGCTATTCCCAAATCATAAGAAATTCCTGCCTAGGGAATTTCCCCTCCTTGAGTTGAGGTGCTTGTTATTGTTATTGTTATGTTGTTGTTTCCTTTCCAAACATCAATCCATGAGGATTTCCATACATTTTGTATATCCTTACCTTTTCCATCTCATGTATTGTGATTTTTATGATAACTAGCATGATTGATGCCATAGATATCATGGTTTCCAACATAAAGGTGGGATATTGACTTGGGGGATTATTGGAGATTTTTATGTTGTCCTTATCCTTTTTGCACTCCTTGGATGTTGCTTATTCCAAATAGCAAATAACTATTCATTAAAGGGTCCATCCACACTAATTTTTTTGTTGTATCAGTCTCATATATCACCCTTTACCAGGTGAGGAATTTTCATTTAGAATACCCTATCTTCTTCAAGGCACCCAAGGCATGTCGATTAGGCTTGACATCTAGGTTGAAGTTATCCTTAACCTTTTACTCTACATAAAAGATGTACTACTCTAGAGGATTGGTGTACTAGTGTTATATTTCAAATTTGTATCCTTAGGTGCTATTTAGAGTTGTTAAGGCTAACTCCTCATTTGGGTTTACCCCCTACTTTATCCCATGATTTTTTCATGTGCAAAGAAAGTATGTAAATCCTTGTCTCTCAACTTATTCCTAAAATATTTCTCTTAGTTATAAGACCACATGTTCAAAAGTTACTCCAAACCTATGTCTCTAATTTTCTCCTTTATAACCTTGTGGAATCCCCATAGCTTTGGTATTACTTGAGTGGGTAGAAGGTGTTCTTATTGTATTATTGGTCCACATAAATGATTGGCATAGTATATTCAAGGTTAAAATGATAATCTACCACATATGCTAGAAACTTGAAGGGCATGGTTGAAAAGCCAAATAGTTAGATGAAGGGCCTTGACCTTCCTAGGTAGCAGTATTTGTTGGGCTATTCCTTTGAAATCAAAAATTGCTTGGTCTCCTTTGAAAATCTCAGAGCCTTTCCCTTCATATTCTTCATCATGGTATCGTATATTTAATCATAGAAGTGGTATGATGTCTTCTCTACTTCTCAACAAGGTATATCTATACATTCAAATACTAATAATGGATGGCAATATGGTCTCATATGATATAGCTAGAAGAGTGAGAATTAATTATTCTTTTGGTTCAAAATAAGCCAAAGTAGATAGGAGGTGTACGTGAACTTTCATTCCTTGAATTCCTTGAGTTGATTGCTCATTCGATCGACAACATATCTTGCATGGTCAATATTTTAAGAATGGATAGAATAGTTCTTGAATATATATAAAAGGCAATGTGTTTCTTGTATACCTTGGCATCTGATCTTCCCTAGAGCATGAAAACAATATTAAACAAGACCATATGGACATTGTCCTTAAATAAGTGTAAGAACCCATCATAGCCAAACCAAGATATATATATATATATATATATATATATATATATATATATATATATATATATATATATATATATTTATATTTTTTTTTTTTTTTTTTACATAAGGTTCACAAGAAGTATCAATAATTTATAGCATTATAAGGCATAACCCCATTTTGAGTTCAATGTCGCTACAAACGACATTCAGTGGAAATGAGTGGCCAACATCTTGTAATATTTGGGGTTAACCTTTTTAAACCTTACCATTTAGAAAGGACTCCATTAGTGGTTTCCTCACCTTTCCTATACCCTCACCAATATAGGACAATTTGACCATGATGTAGAAATTATCCTTTAAGGCTCATATCACTTAAATGAGGATGTTTTTTCCCTAACCCTACATAAGTCCATCTATGTAGGATTATTATGGTGTAATGCCTTAGTGCTTAGTTACCACACCTTTGTGGGCTAACTAAGGCCATTACCACTCACCTGGTAATGAGCATGGTCACTTGATCCTCACCATTCAAGGTGCCACCACTATACTCACCCGAGCCTCACTACTTTGGGACACCTAAGCCTCACCGTTTAAGGTGTATCATTCATAATTATTTGGGTATTGCATCTTCATAACTCCTTCCAGATTTGCAAATACATGTTATTACATCATCGTAACTCCTTCCAATATTGGGTTACCTTCTTGACTCAAGGGTTCTAATATGTGATGTAAATCCACTCGCAAGAGGTTAGATCAAATACCTCCCATCACATAAAACTTGTGATAAATAAAATAAACTGGTAAAAACCCTTCATTCACATAAAAATTACGATAAATAAAAATAACCGGTAAAACCCTCCATTCATATAAAAATTGTGATAAATAGAAATAACCAGTAAAACCACCAATCATATAAAAACTACAATAAATGGAAATAAACCAATAAATGTTTTATTTTCTCATTCTTGGATTCACCTACTTTTTGCAATGCAATACCAAGGAAATATATATCCCCAAAGAAACCCTAAAACAAAACCCTAAAACTTAGAGCCCTAAAGATTAGAAAATTCTATTTTTGGCAAATTATTTTTTCCATAAAATATTACCATTTTTAGTAATTACTATTTTTGGCCAATTATTTTTTTTATCAAAAATTACCATTTTTAGTGATTACTATTTTCGACAAATTATTTTTTTATTAAAAATTGCCATTTTTAGTAATTACTATTTTCGAAAAATTATTCTTTTTGTCAAAAATTGCCATTTTAGTAATTACTATTTTTGGCAAATTGTCTTCTCATAAAAAATTGCCATTTTTAGTAATTTGCTGAAAAAACTCAGATTGACATGCAAATTAACACAAATTTGTAACACCTATATTAGGCATCCTAGAAAATATCAACACCTAATCATGCATAAAAAAATATTTTATTTTTCTAAAAAACACCCTCTGAAAGATAGGCTCTTGCATCATTCTCCTTTGGTTGAAAAGAACTTTGCTCTTGCGAGTTCCTCTGATCAAACTCCTGCATATTTTTGCTATAAATATTTTTCCAAACCGTTCGAATCTTAGATTAGATCAATATGATGCTAAAAATCCTTTTTCGAGGGTAGTCCATCTGGTAACTCCTTTAGTATGACATCTGCATACTCTATTAGCAACTTTATTGTTACGGATGGTACAACAACATTGACAATATCCATCTTTTGTGTTGTTAACACAACAAAAAATAGCTTCATTCATACTTGTGACAAATTCCTTAGTTGTCAATAGGTTTTTACTTTGCCCTTCTTCCTTATGCAGTAACAAGACCACTTTTACTCCATCCTTCCAAAATGTGTAAGTATTCCTTCCTCCATCATGGGTAACCTTCCTATCATATTGCCAAGGCCTTCCCAACAATAAGTGACATGCATCCATCAAAATTACATCACACCATACTTCATCCTTGTAAGTATTCCCAATTGAGAACTTAACCAAGCACCTCTTATCTATAGTTACCTCGTTCCTTTTCTTGAACCACGATATGCGGTGTAGGGATTTGAGATCTTCTCACATTTCAAGTTAAGTTTCTTAACCATTTCATTTGAAATCATATTTTTACAATTACCACTATCAATAATCATCTTACATACCTTTCCTCTAGATGTGCACCTAGTTTGAAAGATATTCGTATATAGCCAGGAATCACCACCATCATTGTCCTACACTTTCTCCTTCCTTGGTAAAATCATCATCCTATTTATCATGATATTTTATCCCATATCTAAAGTAACTTATTTTTGAGTTTGCTCTTCTACCTCAACCAGATTGATGCTAGCTTGTTCTCCTTATCCTCTTTCTTGAGCGATATAATATGAACACTCAAAAGCTCTTTGCCTTTCCTCATCGTATTTGTAATTGATATATTACCTCTGTGGGTCATCCCAATTTTGTCTTCCACTATAGCCTCTTTCTCTCTAAAATCCTCCACCTCTCTAGTGGTTATTATGACCTTGTCCAAACTCTTCTTGTTTTTGTATATTAGAATATTCTTCGTTTGAGGAATTAAATCCACTACACCCCTATATTAGAGGTGATGATGACCCTTCACTTCTTTTCTAAAATTACCCCTCTTATGTTTCTATTCCGATTTTAATGCAAATTGATATGCATCCTCTACACTATGGATCCAAAGCATATTCAAATCATCTTGTATGGCATAACTTAATATATTTACATACCTTACAACCTTTTATTCCTATGACTCTTTAAGATTCACTCTAATTGATAACTTGTAAAATTTATTGGTGTAGTCCTGGATGCTATGATCCTTTTGTCTGAGGTTCAAAAATCTATGAAACAACATTTGGGCATAATATATGGGCCAAAATTTCTCCTTAAGCTTTTCTCCATTTTATGCCAGACCCTAATATTTTTCTTTTCTTTTCTCTACCTCTCCTTTTGTAGATGATCCCACCAAATCAATGCATGCCCTTTCAAATTCATGCATGCAAGCTTTACTTTCCTTTCCTACGAAAGGTATCTCCACTCAAAGAACTTATCCATGCTATTCAACTAGTTTATCAACTCTTCTGGTTTCAATCCTTTTGCATATTGAGGAACATCAACCTTGATTCTATCTCTATTTTCTTCTAAGGCCTTAATTAGCTTGTCCTTGAAATGATGCTCCTCTAGCTTCCCCTTCGATTCTTCCTCTACATGAACCTCTGATCTATTATCTTATTCCACAATCTTATTATCATAATCTATATTTGTAGAATTCATTGGACGTCTTTCCCTCATACGAGCCATCATTCTAGCCAAATGAGAAACTTGTGCTTGTAGCTCCCACATAATCCTATTAACCTGGGCATAACCTCCTCTTCCTATCTTCATGCTAATGTGTTCTATGTTATTTCAAACAAAAAACTAAGAATAGCAAAATAAATTTAATCAACAAGATTACCTTCTCTTCCCCAACAAGATCCAACTTACTCTGATACCAAATGATGTAAATCCAACTGCAAGAGGTCAAAACAAATACCTCCCATCACATAAAAATTGTGATAAATAAAAATAAACTAGTAAAACCCTCCATTCACATAAAAACTATGATAAATATAAATAACCGGTAAAACCCTCCATTCACATAAAAACTGTGATAAATAGAAATAACCGGTAAAACCCCCAATCACATAAAAACTGCAATACATGGAAATAAACCAATAAATATTTTATTTTCTCATTCCTGGATTCACCTCCTTTTTACAATGCAATACCAAGGGAATATATCCCCAAAGAAACCCTAAAGCTTAAAGCCTTAAATATTAAAAAATTATTATTTTCAACAAATTATTATTTTTGTCAAAAATTGCCATTTTTAGTAATTACTATTTTCAACAAATTATTTTTGGTCAAAAATTACCATTTTTAGTAATTACTATTTTCAACAATTTTTTTGGTCAAAATTACCATTTTTAGTAATTACTATTTTCAAAAAATTGTCTTCTCATCAAAAATTGCCATTTTTAGTAATTTGAAAAAAAACTCGGATTGACATGCAAATTAACACACAACTTCATAACACCTATATTAGGCATCCTAGAAAATATCAACACCTAATCATGCATAAAAAATTATTTAAAAACTTCTAAAAAAAACACCCTCTGAAATATAGGCTTCTGCATCAATATGGCTCTAAAATTCATGCCCAAGGATTCCCATCCAAACCTAAGAGTCTAAACATATATAAAATAAAAGATTGTCTCTAAAAAATAAAGTGCTATAAATTGAATATAAATAACTACATCATAACACTTTGCTAAAGCCAAAAATACTTTTATTTCATAAACTAACATTTGTTTTTTTCTTTATATTTTATGCAAAGAATAACCCACATTTCAAGGAAATAATACTACAATCCATAAACTAGATTTTCAACATCCTTTTCAAAATCGTATTTATTTACATTCAAGAATAGCAACACTTAATATTCCATTCTAGGATTAATATAACAAGAATACTCTTTATAATACATCTTTATTATTCATCATGAGGTGTATAATTTTAATACATTTCAAAAATATAATGGTCTTTAAACATTCTCCTCTTCAAGGTCTTCCTCTTGAAGATCTTTACCCATGAACTTGAAATGAACTTTAGGGATCAAGACAACTCATGAAAATGCATATGCAATCCTATCATGCACTATGCACGCATAACAATGCAATAAACAAAATCAAGCAATTTTCCATTGCAAAACAATGAGAGAATCTCATACTTCTCCTAGAACATGGTTTAATAAAAATCTAAGCCTCATTCATCTAACTTTTCAACATCTCATAACATACTTTTCATCCATTATCCAAATCTTAATCTATACTGAGAGGTGGGGGAGTGGGAGACCACCTGCTCTGCATGGATGATCTCGTTCCATTTTCCTGCTTCCCTTTTCCTATCCTGGATGTGCTCATGGTTCTTGGTATGTTTTGGGACATTCTATTTATGGGTTGAGGTTGAAAAAGTAGGTTACCTCCCATCCAGATGGAAGATCCTCAAACCAAATATCCTTGCTCCTTCCTTTACCCTATTTTAAGGGTTTTAGCTTGCTCTTGTGGCTTGGTACATATCTGGGACCTTCCCTAGGTCACCTGGTGAGTTTTCAAGACTGTATCTACATGAAACAAGATTGTTGGAGTAGGTGACCTCCCTTATAGGTGGGGGTCCCTGATCCATTTTTTTGCTTCCTCTTCTATTCCATATTTGGGGTTCCTGGTTGCTCCTAGGACCTTCCTTGGGCCTCTTCTATGGTTGTTTGTTGCTTATTGGATGAATCTAGTATTTCCTTTTATGCAGATCAAAGTGGTGAGGTCGAGTGTTCATTTGAGATCCTCTATTGTGCATCCTGAGGATTTTTCACTGTATCCTTTTGGTCTTAAGGGGGAACATGTGTGTTTTATCTATAATTGATATGCTTCCTTGAATGCCCTCAAGTCATTGATGGGTTCCCTTTGTTTAGTTCATGGGTTAGGACTGCATTTCAGGTTCCTGGCTTCGAGGGTTTCTTGTTTGTCAAATTTATTTTATTGTTTCTTGGAGGACCTCCTTTGCATATTTCAAGATCTTTGAAGGACGACCTCATACCTATTATCTTTAGTTGATGTGCTCCTATGGTTGCTATAGGCCAGGATTTTAGAAGTGGTTTGCATGCATGGTTTGGTGGTTTCCATAGGAGCCTATCCTTTTGATTCTTTCAGTCCTTGGGAAGGGACCTTGTGCCCTTTCAATCAATTGTAGGCTCCTTGTGTTTCTTCATGCTCTAGGCTAGTTTTGGTTGGATTTTAGAATTTGTGTTTCTAAGACTACTAGTTTCATTTGGAATTCAAGTAGCACACTCCCATCTGTAGGGAAATCTTATGGCATGTGGAGACCTCTAGTTATTGCTATCCAATTTTCCAGGCTACCAAAATGAATTTCTTTGCAAGTTTCCTTGTTAGAGTGATATTTCTGACCTTCTTGTTTCTCCTAGGTGAGAAATAATGTTCTTGGTTTGTTCCTGTTGGGCGAGATTCGATGTTTAAATTTTGGTTTTCTTGGGTCCCTCATGGGTGGGATTCCATGTTCAAATTTTTTACCATTCGAATTTGCTTTTCTAGGTCCTTCTTGGGTGGGATTTTATATTTAATTTTCTTATTATTTGAATTCACTTTCTCAGGCCATCTTGGGTGGGTTTTTGCTTTTAAATCTATTTTTCCCAGGCTCCCAATAGATGGGATTCCTTGTTTATTGTGCTATTGTCGAGCAAGATGATACTTTGTTTCAATTTTGAATTTTTGGAGGTGGCCCTTCTAGGATCATCTCCCTGTGCAGATCATCTCCTTTTAGAGATTTTCTCTCTGAATCATTTTATAATCATCTTTTGTAAAAGGTTTGGGTATCCTTTCAAAACCCCTTTTCAACTAATCAAAAGAAAAAATCTTAATCTATGCCCTTCCTTGTTTTAAAATAAAACAATTTTCTAATAAGTCATAAAGTAACCCTTTTTCCTTAATTAATATTTCCCATAAATTTTTCTAATCCTAAGAACCAACCTCATTGAATAATTATATTACCAATAAAACCAAAACTAGATTAATCTTTTCAGCAACATAAGATTACTCAAACAATACTAACATGATGCGTTTTTTTTTTTAAATAATAACAATTCGCTACTGTTATCTAAGACTATAGATTATGAGCAATAAAAAAATTATTTATAGGAAAAGCTTTACAAGCCCACCCCTCATTTAATACCAAAATAATCCCAAGCTAAGAAACACAAATACAAAAATTAAAAAAATAACATCCGCATAACACGAAATCTACCTTAAAAGATAAATTCATCTACAGGCTACCATACAGAGCATAAAGCAAGCATACCAATGTAGGCAACACCAATAATACATGCCTTAGATGTTAATGATGAGGACACCCTTGCCTCCAAGAACACAAAATAAGAACACAAACAATAACTAGGTTCACTTCCCTAATTCAAAACTTGGCTCAAGCAATTGATTCAACACTCTGAGCCATGGAAATGAAGAAGCTAGATTAGAAATAAAGCTAACTCCAACTCTAGAGAGCACTGCACTACCATTGAGAACAACATACTACAAATAAATATCTTCTAATATTAATATAATGTTGATGTCCAAAAGTACAAAGAACCCATGCATAAAAAATAAACTAAAACAAGATTGATGAAGAGGAAACCACACTAGACGATAAACAAGAAAACTAAATCGAGGAGCTACACGACCAAGCGGTTGATAACATAACTCAAGCAATTCTAAAAAAAAATATTTAGTAGTCACATGGACTATATAAAGCTATGGTTATCGAGAATCTATAGGCTCAAAAACTTACAAGTTTAAGCCTTAACCCAAGATTCATAGAGAATGATCTCTCAACATTCTCCAAAACAACAATAATTAAAAAACTCAATAAAAAATAAAATAACAACACATACAATCAACATATAAATAACATCATTCAAAAATAAACTACCAGGAGAAATACCTCTACATAAGTTAAATCTGGTGTTATTTCCTCATCAATTTTATTTTTGAAGCTTCATCACAGTCCTCCCAAATCTTTCATTCCTTTCTTTTGCTAACCTCTAACCAAGCCCAAAGAACCCCCTTTGAAGCTTACAAGTAGGTTATTATTGGGAAATTTCCTCTTTCTTCCTCAAGCTTGCTAGCCACCCCATTTCCTAAGGTATTTTCGATCATCTGCGAGAGAACACTCCAAGACTCTTCATTTACCATAACACCACCTTTCCACTACTTTGGTTTTAAAGAAATATTTTCTTAATTTATTGCATAATCTAAATTAATTTAGACTTACTAAAGTTATTAAGACAAAATATTAGAGGATATTTTACTTAGATCATTAATTAAATTAATTACTCATTAATTAATTTAATTAATATCAAATATACCCAGGTGTTGTAGGTGAGTTGGAGAGGAGAGGGCAATCCTCCAAGGGACGTCCCAGGTTCAAATATCCACCCTACCAAAAAGCTAAATTGGGTATCCAAAATCCAATTGATAATGTTGGTGTGGGCAGGGTCGAGTGCGACTCTCGGGTGACTTTGACGGTGTAGAACCCCTTATTCGTGGTCTCTCAGACCAAGGCGGCCCCGCAAGGGGTTTTTCGCTTAAAAAAAAAAAATCAAATATTAATATTGACCATTAACGTTGATATTAATATTTTAAGCATTATCGACACCACTTATTAATAATACTATCCTTGATTAATAACCAAACGGTTCTCATAATCCAAAACACAAGCATGGATGCATTCCAACCATATGCACAACTATGCTAATTCCTTAAGCATGAGGTTTTACAATAACTACCACATTATCCCCTACCTACTAAGGATGGCTCTTTTGCTTATAACAACCTCCTCACAAATTAGTACATTCAATAAAACATACATATATGAAGTGCAACTATGTGAAGAGTTTCTTTTTACCCTTGAGCTGTCAATAAGAATGTCATCCAACATTTTCCATTTTCTCTCAACTCTGTGGTTATCCCATTGATGAGGCCCAAAAATGCCTCATTATTGCACAATTTTTGACTACCATATGATAAGTTAATTGCCAAATAGTTGACTAAAATATACTATTTGTTAAGTGTTTGCATGATTTTATGTTAGGAATACTATATCTTTGTTTTTGACTATTTTCAGCATTTTGTGATTGATTTTGCTTGATTAAGTAGCAAGTAAAAACATGTATTTCAATAACCAAATGAAGTATGATGATATCCATTAACTTCTCAATGGTTTTTGAATATTTTCCTACCCTTCAACTTGTTTCAAATCCACATTGAAGCCAAAATTTTATGACTGTCATAAATCTGAAAAAAATAGCCATATAAAAATCAGCAAACTGTCACTTTATAGGAACACCTTGAAGTTGTCAAGCAAAGCATGAGGATATGGATGGAATGATTTTATAAGGACTATGGAAGAAATCTGACCTATTTATAAGCATTCACACATGGTATAAATAGGCAACAATAGGGTATAACATAGCAGGGACAATTGTGCAACACTATTACACTATTTCAGCATGGTTACTTGGTGAATGAAGTGTATAAATTTAGTAGCAACTTGATGTACTTCTTCATGTTGATATTTGAATAATTTTTCCATGTTATAGTTTGTTTGAATTTGCAAGAAATGCCAATATTTTACAACTGTGCATCAGATTTGGAAAATACAGTAATTTACCATGTAAATTCCAGCAAGCTACCAATGAATGACAAGGTATTGAATTCACACATGGAGAGGAATGAAGGCTATTGCAATATGATCCTGAGAGCTAACCCACATGAGAAATGTAGATGAAATCACTTGAAGAGCACATATTTTTTCATTCTAAAGATCTTCAGTATAAGCAGACATCTTCAAAATAAGAAATATAGTCTCTTCGAAATGAGCGAACATCTTTAGAATGAGAAATACAGTCTCTTTGGAATGAGCCACTTATCTTCGGAATGAGAACATAAAGCTTTTTTTGAATTTTTGACTAATTTATGATGATGGAAAAGTGGAAATAAGGTTAAAAATGTTAAAGGAAAATATCTCCCATCTGACTTTGTCATCCTTGCCGTCCAAAGCCACCATTCATGGAAAAAATCAATTTTGATCCTCTTCTAGGATAAACCCAAAAAAACTACAGCATAATAGGAAGTTGTTTGCAAGATATAAATGGCATATTCTAAAGTGGAGAAATATGTGTGAGATATTTCTAGACTCCTCCCATGTACTCCCACCACTAAAGATGCTTTCTAAGGGCCAATGACTACTACTGCAACACAAACTATCCAGATTTGCATTTATTTCAGATCCAAAATTATTGGCAAATCATTGTAAAGTAGCACATAGGCTGATTTTAGCATGGGATATGTTGTAAATATTTATATAAATAACACATCTCCCTCCTTGGTTGAGCCAGTTAGGAATTAGAATAGAGGAGAGTTTTCAATAGTAGCAATTAGGACTGTACAGTAATTTTCTGTAACAATTTTTAGCATGTTTTGTCATCAATAAAAGTGCAGTTATTTTATCATTTTTTGTTCTGAGTGTTAACTAGTTAAAGAGTGTTTTTCACCTCCTTCTAGATCAGGGTGTATGGGCCCACTTTCAGATCTAGAAGGAGGATTTTTATGGCAGGTTTTAATCTATAATTTTTGCTGCAGTAGAATTAATAGATTACTTGTCAAGTTTACTTTTCTTGTTTTAAGTTTGTATAATGTTCTTTATGTTTTCTATTATGTTTGTATACAAAATTTATGTGTGTGTCAGCTGACAAATTATATTAAGCATTTTTCTTTTGCTTTCCATGTTTTCTTTGCTTTTCTATTTTAGCAACTTTCAATTTTTAGCATATTTCATTTTGTTGTCAATTCCTATAGCAGAAGCTTGATGACCTTTTGTGGCAAGACATTGACAGGTGTTTTTAGCATAAGTTTCATTTACAAGAATCATTTAAATTATGCAAGAGTAATTAGGTTTCAATTCTGCAAAATGTAACTTAAGATTTCATTTTAGCAACATTTAAATTCAGTAATTTAAATTCTGTTATTTTAATTCTGCAAAAGTAGATTAGAATTTCAATTTAGCAATTCCAATTCCTGCAATTGTAGTTAGATTTCAATTCATGCAACTTAGAATTAGTTTTTAGTTCCTACAAGTTTCCATTCTACAGATTAGGTTTAGTGTGACACCAAAAGGCTAAACCAAATCTGTCTCACCTAATAAATGCTTGAAATTCGAATGCCTGAATTGTACTCTGCCCTAGCCTTCTATCGTAGACAACCTTGGACACCACCCCGGATTGATAAGATCTTTGAGATTTAATTATGTGCTTAACGACAATGCATCATTTTGGCATCGTTGTTGAGGATCATGGTGTTGTTAGAGGGTAAAAGCAGTTAAATAATTATTATTGTGCTAAGTTATGAAGTTCAGAGTAAAATCTAAATGTAATAGCTAGTATAAATAATAATTATTGATAGTTGCATTTCAGTCCATTTAGAAAATAAGCAACCATAGGGAGGTGATATTCACACTTGGGGGTTAAATTGCCTATGTTTGAAATTCTTGATAAAAATTGAAAAAATTCATCATCCTCATTATCAAGAAACATAAGATCGCTTAAAATATTTAGAAGAGCCATCTGCAGTATTGCCCTTTTTATATCCATATCATCAGGGTAGTACAAAAAATTTTATACTAGATGTTGGGAAGATATCATGGTAGATATACAAGACTATCCCTTGAAAAAAATAGCCATATCAGCTACCTATAGCATTTGTTCACAGGGACATATCACTGATGAATGCCATTTACTTCCACAACTTAGAGATGCAAAATATTTTGCCTAGTCTGAATTCTTCTCAAAGAGAGATCCCAACAACAACAAACAGGGCAAGCAAATCAACCACCAACTTCAGCCTAACCTGTGGCCAATATGAATAATATAGGACAGACAACCCCTGTCTATGTAGCTGAATCTAGTATAAAAAAAAAACCTGCAAGAAATGTTATTGACTGCAGCAACATCCAACTATGCTCAAAAAGAACTTACCTAAGCTTGAAGAGACAAAAATCAATGGAGATACACAGAAAACCTTTAGTCCAAACACACAGAAATTAGCCTTGGATAAAGGAGAAAAACTAGAAAAATTGCACATAAAAAATTTACTTCCATTGAACTCCTTAGTAAGAAATTACAAAGGGGTAAATTCTGTCCTCCTAGGAATGAAACAAATTGAAGTGTAGCCAAGAAAATTCTTGAACATTATTAGCTAGCTGACTTATAAAAAAAAAGTAAAATTATTGCTATTTTGAAATAATATTTCAATCCCTTTACATGGAATTACAAGGGTATATCAAGATTTTATCTTGATGTAAGCACTTAACATCTTTTGGGAATTGGTATTTAATTGTTTCAAGAATAGATTGACAAGATTTTATAGACTAGGAGGCATGGACAACACTTGATTGAAAAGTTTTCAAATATGGAGCAGTGCTTCTTTCTCCCATTGGTAATTCATGGAGGATGCTAGTGGTGAATGGACATTACCTTCGGGTATACCATGCACCATTAACTAAGGAGAAGTTCTTGAAGGAGATTCCATTGGATGTACACATAATGGAAGAGAATTTCTCTTCAATATTAGATTCAGAGTGATGATAAAAAGTTTGACAAAAAGAAAAAAAAATACAAGAAAAGCAAAAAGAAGAATAGTCTTGTTTGTGAACTTCCTTCTTGGGTACAAGCAAGACAAGAAAAATTGAAAAAAAAAGAAAAAAAAAAGAGAAATTTTTTTTTGCAAAAAAGGCATGTCCCACAGAACGGGGATACATGAGGATAAATATCAATTTCAGCAAGAAAGAGGAACAATGGAGCCAATACTTCATTTCCAGCACTAAGGAGGCAATTATGATGTATGAAGATTCTTACTGCTCATCTAGAAAGGAAGGTTGCATCAATGTTGCAGGTTTCAACAAAAAGAGATGGTGTTTTCATACAACAATTGATATGTTTTTGTAGAATAAGGATTGGTCTTATCCAAATAAGAGTGAGAGATGTTCTCTCTCATTGAAGCACTTGAAAAAAAAAAAAAGGGACAAAAGTTGGTTGAAAACCAGAAATGGTAGCCTCTTCTGATGAAAAAATTGAAAAAAAAAAGAGATGAAAAAAAAATGAAAAAAAAGGAAAGAAAAGAAAAAACAATGAATAATTCAGTAGTGAAAACCTTCTTAGAGGCGCTACTGAGTTGGCTTGCATGAAAAATGATTTTATGGAATGCATTGCCTTATTGATCTACCCATCATTATTCCACCATTGTACAAATCTCACTGCACATGTGTTATTTTTATGTTTTTAGATAGCCTGCTAACAATCATCAAAATCAGCTTGTAAGGTGCATGACCAATTTTCAAGACAGTAAGGTATGTGTTTCTTGCATTTAATTCATAGTAAACATTTAGCATTTAGTGTATGATAATCGATATTTGGCATAAACTATTCATATAATATTGGCAAGTTGAAAATGGAACATGTTCAAGATGTCAAGAAACACCCCCTTATGCCCTTAATTGCATGGAAATTCCAAAACTGTGCAAAAACCTGATTTTGGGATAGACATGGCAACAATTCTATTTTAATTTGTAGGGCAAGTTTTAGAAGGAGAACTGTAAGTTTATATCTCAAAATTGTCTGATAAATTGAAGAAGGATAATCAACAAAATGCACCTGAAGGTTCTATTTTAGTACTACTGAAATAAAACAACATACAAAACAAAGAATAACATCTAAACAAAAGGATGAAGAAGGGATTTTTGATGTTATGTAAGGCTTATACACTCTAGATATGGGCCCACAATAGAATCTATAGCTAACTTTGCATAGGAGGTCATTTTTGTATTTTCTGATGCATCTTAGGAATGAACAGTCATGTCTTCAAAATGAACAGACATATCTTCGAAATGAGCAGGATATCTTCGAAATGAGCAAAAATTGTACTAGAATTGTTGAAAATGCTACAGAATAGCAAAAAGAGTAGGGTACATCAAATATTGAGGTTCATAAGGCTCTACCACAAGTAAGTACATCCCTCAAGCATTTCAAATCCAAAAATTTTATCAATTTTTTTCAAAAGGTGCAAACAAAAAAAATAAGCATTCAGGCTAAAATGTTGTTAAGAATAGAAAATTCCATCAGTAGTAGTGCATTTGCCAAATACGATTCCACAATAATACTATTGCAAGATGAATCACATGATATCAAGCCTTTAAGAGGTACCTTGCAACACTAAAACTTGTAGAAATACAGAAAAAGAGTCATACATGTGCTTAATTGCAAAATACTTGATATAGTGCAGCAAAGAGGAATTTCTCAGTTAGCAGGTAGCAAAGGATGTTGTTCACAAGAATAAAACCTACATATTACTATGGCCTACTAAGATGCTTGAGAGCATGCATTAGTTCAAGTTGGGGGGGATGATGAGGCCCAAAAATACCTCATTATTGCATAATTTTTGACTACCATATGATAAGTTGATTGTCAAATAGTTGACTAAAATATACTATTTGTTAAGTATTTGCATGATTTTATGTTAGGAATACCATATTTCTGTTTTTGACTATTTTCAGCATTTTGTGACTGATTTTGCTTGATTAAGTAGCAAGTAAAAACATGCATTTCAATTAACCAAATGTGGTATGCTGATATCCATTAACTTCTCAATGATTTTTGAATGTTTTCCTGCCCTTCAACTTGTTTCAAATCCACATTGAAGCCAAAATTTTAGGACTGTCATAAATCTAAAAATCTGAAAAAAACAGCCATATAAAAATCAGCAAGTTGTCACTTTATAGGAACACCTTGAAGTTGTCAAGCAAAGCATGAGGATATGGATGAAATAAGTTTAGAAGGACTATGGAAGACATATGACCTATTTATAAGCATTCACACATGGTCTAAATAAGCAACAACAAGGTAGAACAGAGCAGAGACAATTGTGCAGCACTAGTGCACTATTTCAGCATGGTTACTTGGTGAATGAAGTGTATAAATTCAGTAGCAACTTGATGTACTCCTTCATGTTGATATTTAAATAATTTTTCCATGTTCTAATTTGTTTGAATTTGTAATAAATGCCAATATTTTACAACTGTGTAGCAGAGTTGGAAAATGCAATAATTTACTATGTAAATTCCAGTAAGCTACCAATGAATGGCAAGGCATGGAATTCACACATGGAGAGGAATGAAGGCTATTGAAATTTGATCCTAAGAGCTAATCCACATGAGAAATGCAAATGAAATCACTTGAAGAGCACATAGTTATTCATTCTAAAGATATTCAAAATGAGCAGACATCTTCAAAATGAGAAATATAGTCTCTTCGAAATGAGCAGGCATCTTCGGAATGATAAATATAGTCTCTTCAGAATGAGCCACTTATCTTCGGAATGAGAATAGAAAGATTTTTTTGACTTGTTGACTAATTTATAACGATGGAAAAAGGGAAAGAATGTTAAAAAGGTTAAAGGAAAATATCTCCCATCTGACTTTGCCGTCCTTGCCATCCAAAGCCACCATTCATGGAAAAGATCAATTTTGATCCTCTTCTAGGATAAACCCAAAAAAATTGTAGCATAATAGGAAGTTGTTTGCAAGATAGAAATGGCATATTCTAAAGTGGAGAAATATGTGTGAGATATTTCTAGACTCCTCCCACGTACTCCCATCACTGAAAATGCTTTCTAAGGGCCAATGACTACTACTACAACACAAACTGTCCAGATTTGCATTTATTTCAGATCCAAAATTATTGGCAAATCACTATAAAGTAGCACATAGGCTTATTTGAGCATGGGATATGTTGTAAATATTTATATAAATAACACAACTCCCTCCTTGGTTGAGCCAGTTAGGAATTAGAATAGAGGAGAGTTTTCAATAGCAGCAATTATGACTATACAATAATTTTTTGTAATAGTTTTCAACATGTTTTGACATCAATAAAAGTGCAGTTATTTTATCATTTTTTGTTTTGAGTGTTAATTAGGTTTTTTTTGAAAAAAAATGAAAAAATTGTATTAATACAAAGAACAATTACAAGTGGGAGAGAACACATCCCAACCAAGAACAGCAAGCAACACAACAAGAGGAGAGCACAAAGGCAACCCAGCACAACACAGAGCAAAGAAGTCAACTGGGCGCGAAAAAATGACATGTCGCGAAATCGCGACATGTCGCGAAATCGCGACATGTCGAATCGCGACATGTCGCGATCGACATGTCGCGAATCGCAATCAACCCCGGCTCCCCCACTGCGGTGCCAACAGTCACGAAAATGCGACATGTTGCGAAATCATGACATGTCACGATATCGCGACATGTCACGAAATCGCGACATGTCGCAAAGTCGTGATGACAGCACCCACCTGCAACCCTTCGACAACAGTGTCGCGAAATCTCGACGAATTCACCAAATGGCAACCAGAACGCAAAAGCATCACGAAATCGCGACAGTTTTTGCCAACCCGCTAAAAATCCAAAATTGTCACGATTTCGCGACGGGTTTTCCTTATGACCCCAGACCGCAAAAAGTGTCGCGATATCACGACGATTTTTCCTTTCGGCTCCCAGCTCTCAAAACTGTCGCGAAATCACGACGAAATATCCTCTCGGCACCCAGTTCTCAAAACTGTCGCGATATCGCGATGGATTTTCCACTTAGCACTCCATCTGCAAAAGTGTCGCGATATCGCGACAATTTTACCAGTTAGCACCAAATTGCCAAAACTGTCGTGAAATCACGACCACTTAACCAGGCGCCTTCCCCAAGGGCCGCGATGGCGCGACATGTCGCGATGGCATGACATGTCGCGAAATCGTGACAAAAACCCGTCAAAGGCCGAAAAGGCACAACCTGTTGTGATATCACGACATGTCGTGATATCGCGACAAAAACCCGAAAGAGGCCGAAATGGCGCAACCTGTCGTGATATCGCGACATGTCGCGATATCGTGACAGAAACCTTCCTTAGCAAAAAAACACTGCACATCATTTCAAAAAATGTTCAAGGCCTTGTCGAATCTCTGCATCCTCCACAGGCATGTCACTGTGCAACTGCATCCCAACCTCCCTTTCAGCACCCATCTTAGCCAGGAAATCGACTGCCTTATTGAGATCTCGATTCACATAGATAGGTATCACATCATCTAATTCTCTCCAGAGATCTTTGATTTGGGAAACTAAGATCCGCAACCTCCAAGCTTTCGAGACAAATTTTCTCATACAATCAAGAGCACCCACCAAAATTTGGGAGTCAGACTCAATAATAATCTTCCTGTGTCCTCTTTTGGTAGCCCAGAAGGAAGCAGATTTAATGGCAAAGGCCTCGGCTTCATTGTTTTTGGCACATCCCAGACCCTATAGTTCCCAATAGAGCAAAGACCCAGCATGGTCACGGCACACAACTCCAATTCCAGCACTTCCCAGATTGCCTTTAGCCGCTCCATCAGTATTGATTTTGATCCATCCTTCAGGAGGAGGTTTCCAACTACCACTCACCTGCATTTGTTGAAAAACAACTCCCTCGTCCAAAGGCTCAGAAGCAGACTGAATTTCCCCCTCGATATGAATGGCAACCGTTTCCGCCACTTTGCTCCAAATTACTTTCCATATTCCTTCTAGAGAGGAGAAGGTTTCACAAAAAATACGGGCATTTCTCTCCAACCAAACCTGCCACCAGATAAAAAATAAACCAAGCTCCCAGCCAATTCGAAGAGCATTGTATTTAAATCTACCTTTCTTCCAGCTTTCCCAAATGTTGTTTCAAGACAAGACCCCATTAGCCTGAAGTTTAAAGTGGGAGAACCAGCGCTTCTAGATCTGTCGAGTGAAAGAACATTCAAACATTAGATGATCCGCTGTTTCCTCCTGCTTATGGCATAACACACATTGAGAAGGGCCAATGATGCCTCTGAGTCTGAGATTGTCATAGGTGAGAATTCCATTATGCAAAAACTGCCAGGCGAAGAAGTTCACTTTCGGCCAGCCCTGGGGATGCCATATCTTTCTCCAGTCAGGAGCCAAAAAAGAGGATGGAGGGGGCTCTGGGAGGATCTCACCATATCCTTCTTTCACAGTATAAACCCCAAGGCTTCCATAGCCCCAGGCCAGTTCATCCTCCTCATCTCTCCCAGTAAGAAACTGTTCTACCAAGATTTTTCCCAAAGTAGGTACCAACTCCGGAGGGATAGGTATTGGCCACTCATCCAGCCCCTTAAAATTTATGAGCTTGTAGTCCGCCAAATGACTAGTGTTAAAGTAGCTCTCAATTTGAATCCATCCCTTATCTTCTAAAGCAGATTTTATCTATTGCAATTCAGGAAAAACAACAATAATGGGAGGATTCTGGTCCCAGGAATCAGTCCAGAATTGAGCCTTATCCCCTTGTCCCACTTTCCAACAAAGTTGATCTTTGATGAGTTGAGCTCCAAGCTTAAGCGCCTGCCACACTGGTGATCCAAAACATTCCAGTGGAAAGCGGCCCACATCATTAGGATGGACAGAACCCAGGTATTTGCTAGAGAGAATTCTCGTCGAAGAGGGATGTTGGTCGAGAAATCCACCTCCAAGATGCGTTTGCCAGCCAAAGCCTTGTTAAACTTGGAGCTTCTTAGTCCCAAACCCCATTTTTCCTTGGGTTGGGTAACCTTGTCCCAGCCAACCAAGGCCCATTTCCTCTCTCCCTTGGCACCTTCCCATAGAAATCTTCTAGCCATTTTATCCAGCTCTTTCCAAATAGACTGGGGAGCAGCCAGGACGGAGAATTTATAAATTGGCATGGCCTGAATAATTGACTACAAAAAAGTTAGACGACCCCCATAACTTAACCATATATTAGACCAATGGTTCATTCTATCTTTGATGCCATCCAAAAGGTCCTTCCAAACATCAATTTTCAATTTTTTGAAATGGAGAGGGACCCCTAGATAGACAACTGGGAGAGAGGTCCGAGTGAAACCTAAAATCTCAATAACTCTGTCCTGTAACCGTTGATCAATATTGAAGAAGATCACTTTGGATTTATTGTCATTAATGACTTGATTAGAGGCCCAGAGGTAGACATTTAGAATATCTCTGATTCTTCTTGCTTCCCTAAGGCTGGCCACTCCCACCAATCCAGTATCATCTACAAACTGTAAATGTGTCAAAACTTTAGCCCCGACCTTAAAACCTGTTATCTGACCCTGAAGTCTTCTTTTCAGAAAGAGTCTGCCCAATCCTTCAGCCAAGATGAGGAAGAGATAAGGAGAGCAAGGGTCTCCTTGCCGCAATCCTCGAGAGGCACTAAAAGGAGGCGAGGGAAGTCCCTTGATAAGAATAGAGTATGAAGGCGTAGAAATACAGCTCATGACCCAGTCTGTCCAGTCCTGAGAGAAACCAAAGGCAGTCAACATCTTTGCCAAGAAGCCCCACTCCACCCTGTCATAAGCCTTGGACATATCCAGTTTAATGAACATTCCTTTGTTCCCAGGTTGGTGCATTGTATGGATAGCCTCCTGAGAAAGAATCACTCCATCCAAAATTTGCCTCCCTTCAACAAAACCCCCTTGCTCCGGGGAAATTATATTATGCAGAATAGGTTTTAACCTTTCAGCCATAATCTTTGTAATTATTTTATAGATCACATTGCATAAAGCAATAGGTCTAAAATCAGATAAATGAACCCCCCATGCTCCTTTTGGAATTAGAGAAATGAAAGTATGATTTAGAGCCTTGAGCATTATTTTATTGGTTCTGGACTCTTCAGTGACAGCCAGAACATCTTCCTCCAGGGAATCCCAAAAGGCCTGGAAGAACTCAATAGGGAAGCCATCAGGACCAGGTGATTTACCAGAACTCATCCCAAAGACCACCTTCTTAAGTTCATCTTTATCTATAGGTCTAAGTAGATCCTAGTTTTCTTCAAGAGAGATTAAAGAAGGAATGACAGCAATAACTTCATCTTGGGCTGCCCCATCTTGCTCCATACTTTCCTTAAAGAGTTTTGAGAAATACTCCATTGAGTGGAAGTGCATACCAGGAAGAGTGTCAAAAGAGTATCCATTCTCATCTTGAAGGAAATCCATAGTATTCATTTGTCTCCTAGCACAGGCAGAGCGCTGAAAATTTTTTGTATTTCTGTCTCCTTCTAATAACCAAGTATTTCTTGCTCTCTGTTTCCAGTAAATCTCTTCTTGGTTATCAATATCCTCAACCGCTTTGCGCAAGGCATCATCCTCGGATTTAAGGTGCTCGGAAATGTTTCCTTCCCTGAAATGTTTTTGCACCTCATCCCATCTAGCCAACAAGGGGGCCCGTTGGAGCTGGAAGTCTGATTTGTTAGTTTGCCTCCACTGTTTCAATTTACACTTGACAAATTGAAGTCGTTTGTGAAATTTGAACATTGAAGTCCCAAAAGGTGGGCGGCCATCTTCCCACCACTGAGGAATTTTTCTTCGGAGATCTTCTTTTTGCAACCAAAAATTTTCAAATTTAAAAGGTTTATGGTATTGCCCTGTCCTAGCCCCTCCCTCCAGAACAATGGGAAAGTGGTCTGAAACTGGGCCTTCCAAAATCTGAAATTTAATATTCCATTTCACAAATGCTTCCTCCGAGACCAGAAACCGGTCTAGTTTTACCTTCCTACTATGTGGCTCTCTTCTCTTATTAGTCCACGTAAAATAAGTACCAGGACCTTTGATATCAACAAGGTGAAAGGCCTGGACTTGAGCAATCAGAAGCCTATCCCCTGGATCCAAAACTGGGAAACCACCTTCCTGATCACTGGCAGATAATTTGGCATTAAAATCCCCAGCAACAATCCAATCGCAGTTTTCCTGGGAGGATCTCATTGAATGAATAGCATTCCATTGAAGCCGCTGGCCATCAATGCTTTGAGCCCCATAGAAGTTTGTAATTAAAACCTGTTCAGCTGTAACAATATTCTTAAAGAGAGATGTGAGAACCCCCCTCCAAGCCGTATGTTCTATTGCTATCCACACCAGAGGATTCCACAGAGTAACAATTCCCCCCGAAGCTCCTTGGGCCGCCACATCCATATATCCAGCACCCCTCCATATTCTACTAGCAATTTTACACATAAGATCTAAAGAAATTTTTGTTTCCTCAAGGAGCAAAAAGTCTATTTTGTGTCTTCCTAAAAGTCTTTGAACAACAGATTGATGGGTTCTACTGTTTAAACCCCTTACATTCCAGGATTGTATAATCATTGGAAACCTTGGGAGCAATACGAGTCAATTGTTCTCACCGATCCTCCATTGATCAGCTTGTCCCCTTGCGCTACTATTAGATCCTTATTGGATTTTCTACCAGCTCCTTGGGAATTACTATTCTTAGACCTCTTTTCCACCTGGGTGATCCCCAACGCTGGTCTTTCTCTGATATTTTCTGCACTTCCCATAAGGACATCCTTAATAACTGGTTGTGCAGGGGAATGAATTACCATAGCCCCTAGGTTCTCTGGCTGCAGAGTCTCAGGGGTTTCAATCACCTGTTCTAAGACAGGAGTAGATGATAGAGGATCGTGAGAGTGGGTGTTAGTATCCCCAGCATTCCCAACCACTCCTTCCATGACTTGGTCTTCTTGGTCTACAAGGGATTTGAAGATTTCATATCGATTGGTTGGCTTGGATTGGGTCTGTTCCTTGCCATTTCTCTTTTTGTTTTTCCTCCGCTTCTGCTGTTCAAAGCCATATTTCTGGGCATCAGAACCCTGGGAGATATTGAGGGGATCTTTGACCGAAGTGAACTTACCCTCTCTGGGGCGATTTGACGCTCCCGACGGAGCTTTCGATTTTGTGGTCAGGCTATTTGGGCAGAACCTAGCCAAATGGCCATGCTTATGGCAGACTCTGCATCTGAAAGGTAAGGCTTCATAGTCTAGCTATCGTATCCGAGTTAGTCCTGCCAACTCCAATTCCACCTCGGCAGGAAGTGGCTGGCTAATGTCCATTTCTACACATATTCTAGCAAAGACAACAGTATTTCCTTCCATGGTATCTCTTGAAACTCCCAAAAATCTACCTAGAGAATTACCAATCAACTCTAGGATTTGCTCACCCCAAAACTCCATTGGGAGAGCATACAGCCGTATCCAGACCGGGACAACCGTGGGCTCAATGCGAGGGTCAAAACCCACTCTCCACGGTTGGACAAATAATCTCGCCGGGCCGTGGCTCCTCTTCTCTGATTCAAATGCTCTGTTTCTATCTGCTAGAGAAGAGAAACTAATAATAAAATACCCATTGCTTATAGGCCATAGAGAGTATTCACCAATGGGCTCCCAGTTCTGTCTCACCCAGGTGTGAAGGAAGTTCAGAGTGGGCCGGATACCCATGAATTTGCAGATCAGATCATGGGTAGCACAGTATATAATCGTATCCTCAACCAGTTCTGGATCTATGACAATCTTTTGCCTGGACACAGATTGTGGAAGGCATCCGTTAACTCTGTTTGTAGGTAAACCCTTTCCAGCATTCTTAAATAGCATTTGATAAGCACTGCGTTGAGCTTCAATGGAAGAAGATGCAGGGTTTTCTTTTAATTTATCTGCATATGAGATTTTCTGCCCATCGGAAGATCCTGGAGGAGACCCCATTGGGACCTCCCAAGGCAATGAGCAATCCTTCAAAGAGGTGTAAAATCAATCCACAGGAGGATCTGGAAGAGACTTCCAACCAGAGACCCTGGAGCTTCGCCTGGTGCCTACACAGAAAGTTTCCCGCCAAAACGCCAGAGCCGCCCGGTCTCATTTTTTCAAGAGTGTTAATTAGTTAAGGAGTGCTTTTCACCTCTTTCTATATCAGGAATTATGGGCCCACTTTCATATCAAGAAGGAGGATTTTTATGGAAGGTTTTAATCTATAATTTTGTTGTAGCAGAATTAACAGATTACTTGTCAAGTTTACTTTTCTTGTTTTAAGTTTGTATAATGTTATTTATGTTTTCTATTATATTTGTGTACAAAATTTGTGTGTGTCAGCTGACAAATTATATTAAGCATTTTTCCTTTGTTTTCCATGTTTTCTTTGCTTTTCTATTTTAGCAACTTTCAATTTTTAGCATATTTCATTTTGCTGTCAATTCCTGTAGCAGAAGCTTGACTACCTTTTGTGGTAGGACATTGATAGGTGTTTTTAGCATAAGTTTCATTTACAAGCATAATTTCAATTATGCAAGAGTAACTAGGTTTCAATTCTACAAATGTAACTTAGAATTTCATTTCAGCAAAATTTAAATTCAATAATTTAAATTCTGTTATTTTAATTCTGCAAAAGTAGATTAGACTTTCAATTTAACAATTCCAATTCTTGCAATTGTAGTTAGATTTCAATTCATGCAACTTAGAATTAGTTTTTAGTTCCTGCAAGTTTCCATTTTGCAGATTAGGTTTAGTGTGACACCAAAAGGCTAAACCAAATCTGTCTCACCCAATAAATGCTTGAAATCTAAATGCCTAAATTGTACTCTGCCCTAGCCTTCTATCGTAGACAACCTTGGAAACCACCCCGGATTGATAAGATCTTTGAGATTTAATGATGTGCTTAACGACAATGCATCACCCATGCCAATCCACCCATGAGAGTACCTGATCTTGCAACCATAAAATTCATCAACAATACCATATTCTCCATATACCATAAATAAAGCACAAAGTGTAACTATTAACATATCCTCATAACATAAAATAATATTATGCATTAGATACCTACACATCAATACATAAATCAAGTATCAAGCTCAAGTCCTACCAAGGAGGGTTGTTACAATAAATCTAACTCTAGTGAGATGCTAAAATTAGAAGTATTTCTTGGGTTATTTAGATATGAGATTAAGAAATACTACCAATAGTATTGGTTGCATCTATAGTAGAAGTTATTTTGGGCCTTTGGATTTCAAGTGAACCACATTGTTGAATTATTTGTCACCTTTAACATCTTACTTATGTCTTCCTCTTAGATATAAAATGATTCTTTTATCCATTGGGGTGGTTTAATGCTTCTACTCATGAAATCATATCATTATACATAGTACTCCACCAAATTCAAGCAGATACATACTTGTGGGAATAGGTTCATTACCAGGCCTGAGGTCCAAACTCAAATTATTCTCTATGAATTAGTTTGTAGGCCTAGATTAAAATTTCTAAGGGCTTTTTTTCTCATGTTTCCAAGAGCATATTCATATTTTCCTCTTTCACTCTCCTATATGGTTCATTAAATTATTTCTTATATCCCTAAGGATGAAGGGATGGCTTCTTGCATTTCAATTTATTCTTTCCATTCTCTCTAGGGGGATTTGCCTCCTACACTACTACTAGGATTAACATTGAAAAAATAGACATTAAAGGGGTAGAGATGGTATATGGAAAAGACACCAGGTTGGTCTCGATAATGGAAGGGCTTACAAAGGTAAAAGCGGTGTCCATGGTGATCAAAGTGGAATATAGATGGAATTTAGAGTATGAGGAAAAATTGACAAGGTTTTCCCAAGGACCAATTTGCTCAACCCAAGGAAGCAATATCCTCTTCTTGAAAGAGTTGGATCATTTTTACTTTTGAGGTGAATCACCTAGAAGGTCATGTGATTTTCTTAACTAGGTTAGCGATTCACGAGCAAGACAAGACTTGGCCAAAATCCAACTTAGTATCTTTGACAATTTTAAATAGTGATTTGATCAAAAGAGCTAGCGAAGCACTTGCTTTAGAGTACTTCAATAAAATTTATTTTAAGGCTTAAGTAGTTTACTTATCCTTATTAGAGTGGTTTGACTTCTAACAAATTTTCAAGAAAATTTGTTCAAAGAGCCTCTTGGGTTCAACCATATTAGATTTTGTGTGAGTTTACAACCTTTTATTTTTGATGAGTTGGTTGATCAGTCTAGTAGGAGAGCCTATTCATGTTAACCCTAAATAGCTATGCATTTCTTGGTATACATTAGGGATGGTAGAATAGATCAGGTCTTCATAATGAAATTTCAATAAAAGAGAGTTGTTCAATGAGCAAACCATCTAAGTTAGGTGTAAGCATCAATAATAAATCACATAAAAGCACATGAGTTGAAAGTGAGAGGTCAAAGTGTGATTATCAAGGGAATTATGGAGGGTTTGTACGTGTGAAGTATGGGAGTCTAAGGCCTAGGGAAGGTATTTTAAAACTTTTATTTACTCATTTTAGGCAATAAATGCTCTAACAAGCTAGTTGGAGAGAGGTCAATTTGCTTGCCTATGTAGTTTGTCCACTGGGTAGGCTTTTGGTGAATGGTTTGCATTCCTAAGTGAGAGATTCACTCATAGGGGTAAGCAAATAACTTCCTCACTTTTCTTTTTTCTTTAACAATAATGATGGGAAATTAATAATATGATCATAATGAGTTCAAAGAAAAATAATTTAGAGGAGAGAGAGAACAAAATATGGAAATAGGATTTCATTACAAAAGAAGAGGAAATATGGGAAGGGGAAATAATAGTTGAGAAATGCTAAAGTAAATGGGGTATATACATATTTTACATTATTATTATTATTATTATTTTAGTTATATAGGTTATAGATGCTACCCATTCATTAAAATTGGTAGCTCCCTTCTATTATCATGGTGAGCTTGTAGGCATTTGGACCCACAATTTAAAAAATTTGGTAGGATCCACTCCAAAGGAAATCAAATTTCCAATGGGATATTTATTGATCCTCATCCCATTTAAAAATCATCTTCATTGTAATTCACCCTAGTGGATTTTTTGTATAACCACCTTTTTACCACCCCTTTAATGTTAGACCACCTTCTTGAACACCTTTTCTCTTTCCTCCTATAGGGATTATAGGGTATTTAGTCATGCTTCCATAGGTTTAACATCAATATATTTGATCCAATGGGCTTTGATATCTATAGGAATGGGAGTTCCAAGTTGACTGGTAACATAACTTATTTTTGAAGATGATTTTGTAGGGGGATGATCTTGTTGAAGCTTTTGAAGTCACATGGTCTGCCCAAAGTGTATTCTATATTTTGGTATGCCACTTTCTTTGTGATTATATAATGATCTTATTCAATATCCTTACTATGTTCTTATTGGTATCATCTACCATCCCATTGCTCTAGGTATAATAATTAGAGGATATTGCAAGTACAAAACCATACTACAGGGCAAAATTTATTACTTTGATTTTTATGAATGAGTTGGTATTGGCGATGATTACTATGGATGATGTCCCAAATATAGTAATGATAATTTTCAATAGTTGGAAAACTACTTCCTAATTAGTTTATTTGACTGGTATCCACTTGATTAAATAGCTAATTGTAGTGATAATCCATCCATGTTTGGTGTTATATAAAGGATTATTTTTTCCAATGAATTCAAGGCCTTATGGTGGGCCAATAATATAGTACTCTTTAGATTTTTTGTTGTGGTAGGTGTAGAGTAATGCCCTCCCTCATCGTGATATTATTTAAGTAGGGTTCTTGTCATTATTTCTTTGATGTATCCTAGCAAGACATTGCCATATCCTTTCCTAAATAGTATATTGTATAGCAATGCATAATGTGTTGCTTTCTTCCTAAATCAAACCCTTTATTTAGGTGCCACTCCTTTTGCGACATACCTAGTTTCCATGTATCTACCAATATATCCCATCCATAATTTTTGATCATTGGGTTTAACATTTTCCACCAAGGAAACTTTACCCTTTAGAGTAGACATTACAAGGTTTTCCTAGAAGGTTCTACCTCTAATAATTTTAGTGGGCTTAATATCTATGTCACACTCTTAATTTTGTTATCCCCTTGACTCTCTTTTCTCCTAGTTCACCATAAAGCATTGTATATTGAACATTAATATGGACTATAAAGATGGTATCCTTACTTTGGGACATGTAATACCTAAATTTATTTAAGGATTTCATGATAGAAAACACTTATTTTTCAATGAAGATGTACCTCTCCTTGCAATTGTGAAGGAACTAGCTTATAAAGGAAATAGGGTGTTCCTCATCCTTATCATCCATTTAGGATAGTGATACACCAATAATTTTGTATTTTTTTAAACATGTAGAGCCTAAAATATTTAGTTAAATTAGGTTTGAATAGGATTGGGCCTTTGTTATGGCACCTTGATGTCTTAAAAAACTCTTTTTCCTTCATTAGTCCATGCTAGGGTTGCATCCTTTTTCAAAATTTTGGTTATTGGTTTGACCAACTATGAAAAATTAGTTATAAACTTGACAACAACTAGATTTGACCTAAGAAGGATCATATACATTTAACACATTTTGGAAGGGGAAGGTCTTGGATTGCTTTTGTCCTATCAAAGTCTATGGCCAAATCATCTTTCGACACCACATAACCTAATAATTTTCCTTCTTGGATCATTAATATGGAATTTTTATTTCTAGGTGTTAAATATGCTTATTCTTATCTTTTAAAAATAGAGCCATATAATAAAGATATATAAGAATAATCTCAACAACTAGTCTTATGAATGTAATGTCCATGGATCACTAGAAAGTGGCCCCTATTTTTGGTAGTTTAGAAAGCATTCTATGGTAAGCGAAGGTTCCCTAGTTAGTTGTAAAGGTAGTTTTGTGTTGATTGTTGTTTTTGATCCAAAATTAATTATACCTTGAGAAACCATACAAGAGAGACACCATATATGACCTTGCTACTTTCTATAAAATCTAATCTATAGTAGGTAGGGGATAGTGACCTTTCAAAAATTCCTTAATAAGATCATTAAATTCAATGCATAGCCTAATATCACCATTTTTCTTTTGTATCAGTATTGGGTTGGGTAACCAAGTGGAGTGCTTAATAAAATAGACGATTTGAGCCTATAAAAGTTTCAAGATCTCCTTCTTCATAATTGCTTCAAATTTAGGATTCACAAGCTATTATCTCTACCAAATAGGTTTTATGGTTGGTTTTAATTCAATGGTATGTTCTATGATATTTCTATCATACAATTCAAATCATCATAATACCAAGTGTTGATGTCCCCATATTTTCCAAAGGGTTCATTAAAAATATGGATTCCCTTTTTGGTGCACTCTTTATCAAGCAACAAGTTATTCCCTTTAGCTATTTTAATATGGTGGTAGGAAGAGGTATTTGCTTTGATATTGGATTTATTTGCATTATCATATTGATTGAAAAAACTCTCTAGAGTGATTAACCTCTTTGGAAATTAATTTATCTTTAAGTAAATCACTCTAGATTTTATATCATTCCCATACTCTTCTTTTAGCATGTTGATATTATTTAATGAGGAACTCATTAATTTGCTTTTTGTTATTGTAGACTTGCCAATGATTATATTTTTCAAGGATAGCTAGCCTCAATACTACGTCTAAATCCTTTGGTTTATCCCAAATTTCAATGGTGGGATCAAATTTTAAATCCATTGTTGCTAGCTCATCTACATTGAGGATCAAATTTTAATTCCTTTCTAGAGAGGAAGTGTAGATCCAACATATTTATAGATAAGGGAATAAATCGGTAGACCTAATGGAAAATTTTAGCCCCTCCAAATAGGGGTTGATGGTTTGAACTTCAAATTTCCCTCAAAGCCTCCAAATATTGATTGATGATGACAATGGTTGAGGTAAGATATTTTTTTGGGTAGCTGAAGGGAGTTGTAGTTATTTTATCACCTGTGAGATTTTCTCGGTTTGGATTATTAATGTGTTTAGAAAGTTCTATTCTAGATCAAGTAGATATTTGGGAATGATCTATTTTGGTTGGACTTAGTCCCTTTTTGAATTTTTTTTTCTTTTCCAATGTCTCATATCGGTACCACCATCTATGGTTTAAATTATTTGGTGGTGGTTGGACACTACAAGGTGGTTTTCTTCTATGAATAGCTCATGTGGTGTCAAAACCCTAATTATCTCATGTGGATTAGTTTCCTAGTCATAATTTATCTTTGAGGTGGTTTGATTATTCATAGTCTTGGGGGACCTAGGGCCAACTTTATCTACCTAGTGGGTTGTTGGGTCCTTTTTGCGGATGTGGATTGGTTTGGATGGTACTTTAGGAGTTTGTTTTTTCCACCTATCTAGTTATATTGGTTGAGTGTTCACCACATTAGGATTCATTTTGATGTATTCTTAGTTTCTACTCCGTGTCCCTGCATAAGTATTGCTCATGGTCTTGGTAGATCCTCATCGATTTTCATCGATGGGAAATATATATCGAAGCTACAAAATGGATATAATGGTAAAGCTCTCAAATCATCCTAGAATTATGTCATTATGGTTATAATGGACTACTTCACTCTAGATGTGATCAGATAGGTATTACACAACTTACATATGATGTATTTGAACCAATTTATGAGGAAATAACTCATGAATGTTCCATTATTCCTTTACCTCATTGGAAAAATCTTTGAAGAATGTGAGAGGAGGGAAAGGGTTGGAACTAATCCATCAAGGTATGATTTTGCTGACATTTGAATATGTGGCAAAGTATAAAGGTATACCAATGGAGGAGGTGCTAGCGAAGATTGAATTTCAAAAAATTTCTCCAACCCTTGACCCTCCTCTAACATCATCCGAGGCCTTAAGTGAATTCTTAGAGTTTGAATCTAATGATTATTTGACTCCATTTTACCCTATGAATGGGAAGGCTAAGGCTAAGAGTAGAGTACCAGTGTCCCCTAGTGGTATCAAAGGGATCCATACACAATGATCTAAATGGATCTCTTTGAAAGCAAAGAAGACAAATAACTCCTCTATCTCGATTGAGGTGGTAAACTTGAATGAAAGCCTTCCAACAAAGAAAAAATTAAGGCTTGTATAGGATACAAAAGAAGCCAAGGATATATCCCCTCTTCGGGACTTGAGCCCCCTATCCTATTGCATTTCCTTAGTTTTCTTGATGATAAATACCAAGCTTTGTTGGGTGCTCTCTAGGTGGTGATTTATTACATCTTAGGACATTCATAGAATGACTAAAAAACAAAAGGGATATTCGATTCCCAAATAGGCTTTGGGGATTCAATTCTCCTTTTTTGGTGTCATCTGCTTCTGGTGGTCTCCTTGTCCTATTTTATGTGGATTGTAACCTAGTCATATTTTTGCAGGGTTTTTTCCTTTTTGGATGCTTTTCACAATTTGTAAGCTCGTTATTAGTCTATAGAAGTGATATTTTTTTAGCTATTATGGTTGGTCCACTTATCTTTTGGGTGGATGCCTATTTTAGTTTATTTGTTCTTGTTAGAGTCTTGGGGTGTGATCCTGATATCTCTCAGATCCTTTTTGTGATAAGGTTTGGGATCCCTTTCAAAACCCATTCTATTATCTAATAAAAAAACTTTGGCATTTAACTTTTTGGAAACTTCCTTGATCTTGTAGGTGTTAAAGCTTTATAGCAAATCCTAGATTCAATGCTTGTATGACTTCAGGTGTTTGTTCTTGGTAGAAAATTAAGAATTAACCTCATTTATGACTATTTTATATTCATAAAATAATTTTAGGTATTTGATTCCCATATTTTTTACTTTTCTCAAGTTAGAGCATAATTTCCTTGTATTCAACCATATTTTTTTTTTTGATAGGTTGAAAGGGTGTTGAAAGGTCCCTGAACCTTGTACAAGAGATTACATGATTTCTTGATCGACCAAGGTGGTCCAAGAGAAAAATCTCAAAGAACGAGCAAAACGCCACACGAGGAAAGGTGTCGCGAAATCACGACCAGTTTGGAAATGATGTCGCAAAATTGCGACATGTTGCACCGTTGCATCTAAGAGAGGAAGAGAAGTCATGAAATTGTGACAAGAAGCAACATCGGAGCCGAAGGAGAGAAAGTGTCACGAAATTGTGACATGTTGCAAGGTTGTTGCCAAAAGAAAAGAAGTGTCGTGATATCGCGACATGTTGGAAGGTTGGTGCCAGAAGAGAAGAAGAGTCGTGAAATTGTGACAAGCAGTGTTATCGTGACCAAAGAAGAAAAAGTGTCACGAAATTGTGACAGATTACAAAAATGTGGCCGAAGAGAAAAAGTGTCACAAAATTGTGACATGTTGCAAAATCGCGACCGAAGAGAAAAAGTGTCACAATATCGTGACATGCTGCATCATCGAGGCCAAAGAGAAAAGGTGTCACGATATCACAACATGTTGTAAAATTGTGGCCGAAGAGAAAAAGTGTCACGATATCATGACATCATGCAAACCCGCGGCCAGACAGAAAAGGTGTCGCGATATCGCGACAAGAAGAGACATCGCGATCGAAGAGAAAAGGTGTCACAAAATTGCAACATGATGGAAGACCGCTGCCGAAGAGAAAGAGTGTCATGATATCGCGACATGATGGAAGACCGTAGCCGAAGAGAAAAAGTGTCGTGATATTGCGACAAGATGGAATACTGCTGCCAAAGAGAAAAGGTGTCGCAAAATCATGACATGATGGAAGACCGCTACCGAAGAGAAAAAGTGTCGTGATATCGCGACATGATGGAAGATCGTAGCCGAAGAGAAAAAGTGTCACGATATCGCGGCATGATGGAAGACTGCTGTATTCAACCATATAATATGCATAATTGAACAATAGTTTACATGTAAAATTAGTTTGTACTCCTTTTAGATCAATTAATTAAATGCCTATGCCTATTCCACTTCTATTCCTTGCACTATCAAAGTGAATTACCCATAATTTGTATGACCCTTGTCCTATTGGCTATTTAAAACTTGGATATTAGATGGTTCTTTTGATACTAGGTAGTTTTTGAGCTTGGTTTCCTCAAAATTGACTTTTGGATCTTCATCATTCTAAAGAACATAAATAATCAAGTATATTTTGGACATCTAATAATATTCCATGACCTTTCCATATACAAATTTTGGTAGCTCATTCCAATTAACTAAACCATCTTCATCCAACTTGTGTAAGAAGTAATTATATAAAGGCTCATCCTAAATTCAAATCATATTTCTATTTCAAGGCACCTCATGGAGGTGTAGTACATTACCAAGTACCCATTTATAGATAGTTTAAACATCCATTATCTAGATAGTAACATTCCAAAATATGTGGGAAGGTCAACTACTTTTACCTTTTCTACTACCACTAATCTAGATTGTTCACTATGATCATGATCAAATCTTCAATAACCTCCATTATATTCACTCTCATGCTATTCATTTGAGTTGGATGCCTAGCTATTTTGGTGTAGGGTAATATCATATCTTTGTAGAATTATTTTAGCATCACTATCACAAATACTCCCGAATTAACTATGTAGCTTCTTAAAAGGTAATTTTTAATCTTTAGAGTTGAATACACGTGGTTTCAACAACCAAATATTTATGAAGAATTAGAATCATAGTGAAATCTTCTAATACAAGGCTCTAAGATGTTTATTTTGGTAGAAAAAATCAAACATGTGAGGATATAAGTAAAGATATGGAATAAGCATGTCTTTAAAAATATATTCAGACATAAAGAAATCCTTAGGTAGAAATTGAGTTTGTTGCAGGAAGTGAGTACGATGGGGATGGACCAAGTACTATATAATAGAGAGAAGCAGATCTAGGTAGAGCTTCACAATATTTTGTCTCATGAGGAAACTTATTGGTGGTCGAAATGAAGGAACAAATGGATTTTAGAAGAAGATATAAATACTAAATTCTTTCATGTCTCGATGATAGAGCATAAAAGTGTTGGGAGGATTTCTAAAATACTATGGGAGGATGGTGAAATAGTAAAATATGAAGAAAGAATTAGATAAAAGATAGTTGACTTCTTTAGTTTATTCTTATCAAAGAAAAGGGGGGGAAGACTAGGAAACTATGGAAGAAATTTTTCAATATATACCAATGAGAATGTCAAAAGGAATGAATGAAAATTGGATGAGAGATGTTAGTGAAGAGGAGGTGAAAGAATTTATCTTCTCCTTAGAGAAGGCTAAAGCTCTAGGCCTAGATGATTTTCAAGTAGGTTTCTTCCAATTATTTTATAATATAGTAAAGGAGGATTTAATAGAATCAGATCAAGAGTCTCACCATTTAGGGAAATTTCGAAGAGAATTTAACACCTTTTTAGTACTCATCCTAAATAAATAGGGGTAGAAGGAATTTAAGGACTATATGATGATAAGCTTGTGTAATGTAGTATATACTATCATTGCTAAAGTGATAGAATTAAGGTTTAAAAAATTTCTCTGAGAGATTATAGTAGAACAATAAGGGGGTTTTTTGAAGGGAAGAAAAATATTGGATGGTATCATCTCTTTCCATGAAACACTGCACTCGGTAGTGTAGAGTAGGAGGGAAGGAATGTTGTTGAAGCTAGATATGAATAAAGCTTATGATAGGGTCTCTTGGAGCTTCCTAGACAAAGTTCTTAGTTTAAATTTAGTAGGTGATGGAGAATATGGGTGAGAAATTACTATGGTAGACCAAGGTTCTTGGTTATCATAAACAATTTCCCAATAGGTTTCTTTAAGAGTAGTAGGGGCTTAAGGCAAGGGGAACCACTTTATTATTATCTCTTTATTATCATGGTAGAATCCCTTGGGATATGTATATATGAAACCAAAGGATGGGAATATTAAATGAGTTTAAACCTTATTTTTTTATGAAAGATATAACTTACCAAAATTTTGTGGATGACACAATCCTGGCTCAGAAACCTTTGGTGGCCAAAGCCAAGGAGTTAAAATGAATCCTAAATCTATATAGCAAGGCTTCCCAATAGATGATTAACTTGTAAAATAGTGAAGTTTTCTTCATCAACACTCTAGAGAAGTAACAAATAAGGCTAACAGAGGTAATAGGTTGTAATATATTAGTTCTTCCATCCGCTTATCTAGGAATACCTCTATTTATAGGTGTGTGTAAGAACCAGGTATGGATTATGTTGATAAATAAGATTCAATGTAAGCTAGTAGGTTAGAAAAGATATTTAATAATTCAAGTAGGAAAGCTTTTGATATTAAAAAGTACCCTTCAATCCATGTTGATTTATCTCCTATCTATGTGTAAGATACCAAAAATAATTACAAATAGTGTAGAAAGTATACAAATAATTTTTTGTGGTCAAGTGTAGAGGAGAAGAGTAGAATACCCATTATGGAGTGGGAGAAAGTGTGTAAACCAAAATATAAAGGATATTTGAGATTAAGTATGATTAGAGATATGAATAAGATCTTATTTTATAAAAGTAGGATGGAGGGTAATGAAGGAAGACCATTATTTGTGGGCTAGAATTTTAAAGAATAAGTACTTAGATAGCTAAGAAGATATGAGATTTTCATGGCCAAGAGAGAAAAGGTGTCACGATATCGCGACATGTTGCATTTTTGCAGCCAAAGGAGAAAAGGTGTCGCGATTTCGTGACATGTTGCATTTTTGTGACCAAAGGAGAAATGGTGTCGCAATATCGCGACATGTTGCATTTTCGTGGCCAAAGGAGAAAAGGTGTTGCGATATCGCGACATGTTGCTTCATCATGGCCAAGAGAGAAAAAGTTTCACGATATCGTGACATGTTGCACTTTCATGCCCAAAGGAGAAAAGTGTCACGATATCTCGACTTGTTGAATTTTTGCGGCCAAAGGAGGAATATGTCGTGATATCGTGACATGTTGCTTTTTCATGGCCAAATGGGAAAGGTGTCACGATATCGTGACATGTTGCATGTTTGCGGCCTAAGGAGAAGAATAGTGTCACGATTTTGTGACAAGTTGCATCAACTGTCCATGTTGACCCCCTGCTAGCTAGTTAATGGTTCAGGAGATTTGGCTCCATTGCAAATCTTCTTCTACTATTGTAAACTAGTGTTCTCTCTGAATTTTGCTGGGAAGAGTCTCTTCCCATATTGTAATTGATATTTGTTTTAATACAAGTTTTTTCAAAATTTTCAAAAAAAAAGAAGATATGAGATTTTTAGCCATTTTAAATCCTTGTAAAGGTTCATCTATATGGAACCTTATGGTGGAAGGAATAAATCTACTATGGAAAGAATCTCAATGGAGAATTGGGAATGTTAGGTTAGTTCAGTTTTGGGAGGATGCATGGTTAAAGAACAAACCCCTAAGCTTGGATGAGGAATTAGTTAATGTACAAATAGATATGGGAGTATGGTTATAGACTATCTAGACCAATAAGAGGGAGTGGTAAGGTGGAAGGACATGGTAGTAATCATAGTAAGTAAGATTTACATAAGCTCAAAGGTAAAATAAGAGCTTTCCATGTAGGTGTAAATATGGGTGAAGACTCTATAGTTTGGGAAGTTACTCTTGATGGATCCTTTAGTGTAAAATCAGCCTATGAGATTCTATCAACTGAGCTGGGAGATGGGTTTCAATGGAGGAGGCTCACGAAAACAAAAGTAATGCCAAAGATAGCAATGTTCCTTTGGTTGGATGTCTAGAATAATATCTTACCAATAGATAACCTATATAAAAGAGAGGGTTTCAATTTGATAATAGATGTTATCTATGTGAAGAACAATAAGAGTTAGTGCAACACTTAATGTTAGTATGTAGCCATTCCCTTTTGATTCTTCAAGGTTTAATTTAGGAGATAGGGGTTATTTGGGTACTACCAAATAGAATGATGGATGGATAGAATAGTGGGAAAATCCCTTTAGAGGTGCAAGGTTTAATAATAAATGGGCTCTAATTTCTTTCCACTATGCTTGGGGTGTTTGGTTGGAGCATAATAGAAGAATATTTAAGGAGGAAAAGAGAGCCTCAAGAATTAGGTAGGCAATCTATGTGGCTATAGTGGAAAATGTTAAAGTCTTAAGTATAAAAGAAATTAGGGAATCAATAGAGGAGGTAAGGATTAGTAAACATTGGGACCTTAGCCTAGTTGAGACAAAGAAAGACACCTAAGAAAATCCAAGAAGTGTAAAATGGCATCCACCTAGGGAGGGATGGCTAAAGCTCAATTTTGATGGAGCTTCTAAGGGGAACCATGGAAAGGCCAATGGGGAGCAATGATAAGAGATACCAAATGAATCCTAATTACTGTTGTTAGGGAGTTTCTAGGCTATATGACAAGTCATAAAATAGATCTAAAGCAACTTTGACTAGAGAAAAATTGGCAAGGTATTTGGGAGTAAGAAAGTTGATAGTGGAGGGATATTTTATTAATATTATTAATTACCTTAATAGAGAGCTGGTGGGTGTTAAGTATAATAATGAGAACTCTAAGGATACTTAAATAACTAGAGCAAGTGAAGATGAATCATATTTTTAGAGAAGGAAATAGGGTGACAAATTGGTTGGCTAACTAGGGGGATCTTAATAAAGAGTACTGGAGGTGGATTGACCCATATAATGTTCACTTAGATATAAATGAGTTAGTAGAAAGGGATGCGACATAAACAAGTTATTTATGATGCAAAAAAAGGTTAAACCAATGGCCTATACATTTTTACAATATAGAGGAGTAAAATCCCTAGATTAAGTCCTAACATTGGAAGATATGGGTCATGTGGTAATGTATTAGGACTTATTTTTTGCTCTAGCTTATTTATAACCTTCACAATTACGACAACCTAGTGATAGATTTACCAACATAAAGTTTTATCATTGGTGGTCATGTACAACATGAAAGATGTTGTGGTAACCTACTTAAGATGTTCCTCAATAGATAATAGGCTTACTAATTATCCCATAGATATGTGGTTATCGCATCAAAGACCTAGGTATATAGTTCATGCACAATGATCAATGGTTCAAGGGCGTAAATTTTCCAATAATTATCTAGTCAATGGAAGTCCCTATAAATGACTAAACTTAGGGATAATTTTAAAGGATGGTATGTGGTGTGGTTTAATGGTGGTTTGAATTAGGAGGTAGATCAATGGTCTATGGATGAGGGTTGCAACCCTTTTGACCTTTGGGTATGGCCTAAGAGTCATCTTAGATATGTTTTTGGAATTAGGATGGTAGTTTGGAATAAGTTGAAAATGGTTGAAAACTGATGGAAATAACCCAAAATTTTGTAGTCCTATAAGAAGAGGTTTTATGCAATAGGATTGGTGATGCTAGTTGAAAAATTTAAAAGGGATTGGGACATTTCAAAAACCTATGTTTACCCTAATAAAAAAATAATTCAAAGTCATATAGAATAGCGGTAGCTTTAAATTTTTAGTCTTTAGATGATACAATATGTTTGTTGTAGTGACTTGAATATTAAATGGATTCTCAACTACTAGCTTTTGTTGTCTAGCTAGATTAGGGTAAACCAGATTTGGTTGTCCATTCTTGGTATAACTTTTTTCTTATTTTTTGAGAGCTCTTAAAGTAAATCCCATTGACTAGGAAGGGCTAGTTCTTCTAACATGCTCACTTTAGCAAAAGTCTTCTTCATCTCCTCTATAGTTGAACTTAAACTTTATTGAGCTACTTGTGCTACGTGCATTGAAATTTCTATATTATTTAGTAGCCATTATGCATCCTTAATTAGTAAGGGAAGGATATTTGAGACATTACTCTACCTCTTCCTAAAGTTGATTTCTCTCTTTCTCTTTCCTTCCTTCTTTGCACTTGTTTGCTTTGTTTGGGCCCATTTTTTATTTTTGCATTCTTTTCTTTATCCCTCTATTTATCCTTACTAACCTTTACATCTACCTAGGATACATCAGTCTTGGTTTTTTGAGAATTTTATATTTGTTTTTATTTTTATTGTGTAGTTTCTATTGGCCTCTTATCTTTCAACTACAACAATAGCCTTTCCATACTTAGTACTATAATGTATTTGTTTGCTTCAAACTATTTTATATTTATGCTTGCTCTTTTGATGCTTTCCTTTATCCCTGGTTTTGAATCCTTGATGATTCATGCATACATTATCCTCAAATTAAAAATATTCATCCCATTAAATTTAAATAAAGTTGGAAAAGATTGCATTATTAGGGTTAGTAAGACAAGGACTGCTTACTACATTTGAACCTGATATACTGGTTGATTTGCAATAATTTACTAGCAAGTAGGTTGATTTATAGTTAATGCAATTTGACCCAAGGTAGTGGCTTATTGGGCTTGACATTGATAATAATATTATTTTGTCTATGAATATCTAATGCCTATCACACAATCTATAGGGTCATGTACCATAGTACATGGAAAACACCATAAGATGTTGATTTCTAAATCAATATTTACCATGTTATTTTGAACTTAATTTATACCATGATTAGCATCTTGTCAAGGCACTTAGTATTTAGTAAGACAAGAGGTTTTGACCAATTTTACCACTATTACCACATGTTATTCTACTACCACTATCTTTTTTTAGTATTGTTATGATTTATCAAGGTTTTTACCACATATAACATCTCTCTCATGTCAAACTTGTATTTTTTTGTAAAGGCTTTATCTTCATTGTTGGTTTGTGATGGAGCAAGTAGGGTTTACAATTATGGTAGAATACAATTAATGATAATGGGATTTGGTATAGATGCATTATGATTTATGGAATAAGGTTTGAGTTGAAATATTATTAGGAATTTAAAATGGGTAAAATAGAGGGCATACAACTAGTGATTTATAAATTCTAGGTGACATGGGTAGAAAATGCCATAGACAAGGTGAGTGGTAACTTACATACCCTAATTAGAACATCTTCTACATAGGTTTCTTCTTAAAATGCTATACATAGAGTGATGTGGTTAGCATTATAAACCATAAAATATAGAATATATTGTAAGACCTTAATATATTATGGCAATGCTTGTTCTTTATTTGGCCTAACATTTTACATTATTTAATTCTATCTCCTAAAAAATATTGTATTATTATAATGATTATTTTCTTGAGGATACCTTTGCATAGCATTTAATTGAAATAAAAATAGAATACTCATTACTTATACCACTAAATCTATACATGAAAGGTCCTATAATTGATATCAAACTAGTAACAAAATTATGAAGTAAATCTCTATACCACAAAACAACTTTATTGTACAAAGAATAGATCAATAAGTGTACCTTGATATCTTCTTCCTAGATGTGATGAATCAACTTGAGTGTATATAACTTATTGAGGTGATACAATGCTATGTTATTCCTAATTCTATAAAATGTGGATAAAGCTTTCATAGCTATAGATAGGATAAGAGAATAGGCCACTATATTTAATGGCCTTTGATAGGTCTGACTGAGAAGTTGATTATGAGGCATTGGGTTGTTTTATAAAGGTTGACCATATCACATCGAATAAGGATATACCACATAACATTAAGGTAGGTATGGAGTAATTTAAGGGTATTGATATATAGTTTTATAAGGTTGTGGAAAATAAGGGTTTAGAAATTGGAAAGGAGGTGGTGGTGGTTTAGAACAAGCCCATTATTGATTTGAGTGAGCTTACATATTTTAAATTAAAGGAGGATACTGCAAGCCTTGTGGAGGGACTTAATTTTGAAAAGGTAGATATTATTATGGGTTTGTAGTGTCTAGCTAGTTAGAGGTAGTATTTGATCTAGGGGGTTTCCTTTCTTACTTTGTGCCCCCTTTTGAACAATCAAAACTTGCAAATTTTAAGCAAGTTGTTGTCTTTGGTTAGGAATAAAAATTGTCATGAAGAACCTACATTTGACAATACAAACTATCAAGATGAAAGGTTTGTTGTATTGGACCTTGAGATGAAGCTATTGTAATATGAGGTATGTGATGAGCCATTAATATGTCTCATTATATGACTCATTTTATTTATAAACCTTGTTATTTTTTATGTCTTGATTATCTCTAGACTTGTGGTTGTGTAAGATAATAATAAAGTTATGCAATTATTAAAAATATAAGCATAAAATAATGTTTTGTGGTTGTTTGGATGTATTTAATTGGTTTTATCCATATAATAATTATGATGGTTGCTAATTATTTTCATAGAATAAGTAAGTGCATATCTTGTGTGTTATGGGTATAAGCCAAGGTGTAAGAAGTTACTTCACATGACTATAAAATATACTAATCTAGCTATGGAGAGATTAAATCTCAAGGTACAAACCACCAACCATATTCCATGGAATAACTTAAGGAGATGAATTTAATCTACCATAAAAAAAATTAGTATTTTGATTACTCTTCATGATCAGATCCATACAAAGAGTCTATAACTATGCATTTGATCAAGAACACTTACGAAAATGTTAGTTATGGTAATATTCATCCATAGAGTGAAACATCCAAAACCTAAAATGATTAATATGATGGAAGAAATCCAATCATGAGCAGGGGTTGGACTCATCCTGTTCTTAAAGGATTGGAATTGTTCCTTGATAGCAACTTATTTTTTGGTTATAAATATTTATCTTTTATTTAATTAAGTTGTAGTTAGTTTCATTCAACCATTGACACTGTTAGATAATTTTGATTTTTTTAAATTTTTCCTTTCAATTTATGTATACATTCTCGGATAAACATTTAGAAGAAGAAAATATGGAATTGTGAGACTCGTTTATAAGGAACATTAGTTGTATTTTTAGGGTCACGAACCCCTTTCTACATTATTTATGTTATTAATAAATACATAAATGTATGATCCATTTTAATTTTAAATATTTATTATTTTCAATAGCTATAGGAGGTCCATCCCCACTCCTTGGATAAAGGGCTTGCTACAAGAGTGAGGTCATCCTGATCTCTCATAATATTTCCTTTTAGTTTTACTTTATTGTTTATATGTAACTTTATATTAAGCTCCAAATTATATTTTTTTTGTTTTAAATTTATAGTTTTATGTTTCCCACAGTTGATTTCATTTTTACAACATTCCTTATAATTTTTCTATAGTCTTAGAGAATAAGTGAGGAATTGTATTTATTTCTATTTATACATGTATTATTTCCTAGAAGTTTGAGAATATTTTAAAGTCATATAAAATAGATGCTTTAGTAATGTATGGTGCACTAACAATACCTAAAACCTCCTAAATATATGTATTATGAATCAATAATAATTGATAATCACATGTGCAATAGTAGAAGTACTTGTAGAACCTAATTTTAGATCCTATAATATCCACCCATAATATCCTATAATTAGAAGGATTAATAGAAGATGCATAATCTCCAATAACCCTAATTGTTCAAGTCCACACTTATTGGATGCCTTAGGCAAATCAATTTTTATAGAAAGGGTAGAAGAAACTAAAACTACTGAAAGGAATGATAATAAAATCATTCCAAGCTGCAAGGATCTCAAGTGTTAACAAAAACACCACATTCAACCAAAACAAGAATCTGAAAGCAAATTGATAGCACAAGCTTACAAATAGATGTGCAAAAAAGAGAGCAACAATATCATATATTAGATCTAAAAAATGGAACATCGAGTACAATGAAGGTGCCTTGCTTATATAGGCAAGTATGATCAACCATAGTCGTAGGATCAAGCTAAGGACAAATATCCATCGTACAAAATGAATATGTGATATGGTCCATAGATATGTAACCGCTATGGAAGAAAGAATATCAACCCTCCAAATTTCACCCTTAGGAATAGTCAAACCTAAAAATATCCCCATAATATCTAAGAAATAAATATGTAACATCTCATAATATCTAAATAAGATAAATGAAATATCCACACATAAGTGGGTGGGGAAATACATGGAATAACTAAATAAAAATGAAATAAATAACCTAGGTGAACATGAGCTAAGGTAAACAACCTACTCTAACACCCCCCCTCAAGTGAAGCTAGGGGCAAAAAAGAAAAGTGGCATATCCACAGTATGAGTCCCATCAACAAGGCCTGATCAGGTACTCATGTACAATATATCCATGAAGAAATCTCAAACTAGAAGAAGGAAAAACCACATGGGAAAAAGATCATCCTGATATAAAGAGAGAGAAAGAAGAAGGAAGATGTCCTCAAGAACACCCCCCAAGGACAACTTCTGAAACCCCAAGCATGCCATGTAACTCAAGGTAGCAAGGTGATGCAAAAGGCTTCGTAAAGATGTCGACAACTTGATGCTGAGTTGGAATGTACTCCAAGCAAAGAAATCCATCCTAAATGTGCTAACAAATGAAGTGCATGTGAATCTCAATATGCTTGGTCCACTGGTGCTCAACAAGATTGCGAGAAATATGAATTGCACTTTGGTTGTCACACCAAAGTACTATTGCTGAATCCTATGGGAAGCCAAAATTTGTAAATAACTATCATAGACAAAGAACCCCCTAAATCGCTATGACTATTGCCCTGTACTCTACCTCTATAGATGAAAGTGCAACAGCCTGTTGCTTCTTGCATGCCCAAGCAATAAAAGAAGAGCCAAGATAAAAAATGTATCCAGAAGTGGAACACCTATCATCAATAGAACCTACCCAATATGAATCAGTATATCCAACAAATTGAGTAGAACCTCAGGTGTAGTGCAATCCAAAGTGTGAAGTGCTCTATAGATATATCAAAATACTCTTGGTAGACTACCAGTGACTGCTATGAGGGGCATGTGCAAACCGAGACACAAGTCCAACTGCAAAAGAAATATCGAGGCGAGTATGGGTCAAGTACATCAAACTTCCAACTAACTACCTATACAAGGTAGGATCACAAAGAGGAGTGGTGCAGGTGGAAGTAAGAGAGATGCCAGAATAGAAAGGAGAGGGACATGGCTTGCAATCAGCCATACCAAAATCTTGAAGAAGATCATGGGTGTACTTTTGCTGACTCAAATAAATCCCTGAATCTAACTAAGAAATTTGCAAACCAAGGAAAAAGTGCAAAAGACCAAGATCTATCATATCTAACTGTATCCCTTTGAATAGTTTGAATATGGGAAGAAGAGCTACCAGTGATAAGCAAATCATAAACATACAAGACAAATATAACTATACCCTCTCCAACATGCTGTATAGACACTATAGGATCTGAGTGATAGCAAACAAAACTAGTAGATAGAAGAAAAGAGTCCATATTCTCATACCAAGCTTGAGGGGCCTATTTGAGACCATAAAGAGACCTTCGTAGTCTACAAACAAGATAATAGTCATGAACAAACACAATAAGTTGCTCCATGTAGATTTCCTCTTGCAAATCTCCATGTAATAAGGCACTCTTCACATCCATCTAGTACACTGACCAACCCTGTAATGCAACAATATAAAGTACAATGTGCATGGAATCCATCTTGGAAATAGGTGCAAAAGTCTTAGAGTAATCAATACCTTCGACTTGTGAGAAACCCTTTGCTACAATATGAGCCTTATACTTGTCAATGGATCCATCAACTGCATATTTGGTTTGGTATACCCACTTACACCTAATCAACTTTCTTCCCTTAGGAAGAGAGACCAAATCCCAAGTATGATTCTTCATCAAAGAAGAATACTCATATGTCATCACATCATCCCACTCCTATATCCCATGAGCCTGTGAGAAAGATTGTGGATCCCCAGAAACTACCTGACATAAAAGTCTAGAACCTGTAGAATGTGCATGATGATGTCTAGTGGGTGGAAGATCTTGTATGAAAGGTGTTGCCTTAGAAATTGTGGTACGATCCCACCTAGGCATAGTGACAACATTAGGAGGAACAAGATGCTCATATGAATCTATATCCATAACCTCCTCAACTACCTCCTGAACTTGATCCTCAAGTAAGGGATCCTCAAGATGAACTGAAGAATCATCAATGGATGGAAGTAAAGAAGACGAATCATGATAAGAGAAGTGCTCATCAAATTGAACATGAGTTCTAAAAATAACTTCATGAGTATCAGGATCCAAAATTCGATAAGCTCTCATGTCCTCACAATACCCAACAAAGATCAAGGGTTTGCTCTTCTTATCCAAGGCTTTCCTTTGCTTCTTTGGCACAAAGGCCCAAGCATGGATTCCAAAAACTTTGAAAAATGAGACATCAAGCTTAGTCCCAGACCAAGCCTCCTTTAGAGTCAAATTCTCAAGTGCTCTATGTGTTGTGTGATTCTGAATGTAGTTCGCACAATTAACTGCTTCTACCCAATATATAGGAGGTAAATCCTTGGAATGCATCATGCAATTAGCCATCACATTCAAAGTTTGATTCTTCCTTCCTACTAAGCCATTTTGTTGTGGAATATGAGGAATAGAATGTTTGTGAACAATACCATGTGCTACCAAAAAATCAGAAAATTCTCTGTTGAAGTAAGCTTCTTTATGCAACTAGAAGATTGATTCTCAACAAAAGCCTTAAACACCTTGAAGTGTGAAAAGACATCACTCTTGTACTTGAGAAAATAAACCCAAGTACACCTTGAGAAATCATCAATAAATGTAAGTTCATACTTAGCTCCTTTGAAAGAAGAAGTAGAAAAACCATCAAGTCACTATGGACAAGCTCAAGTTGTGAAAAAGCTCTTTTTGACTTACCCTTAGGAAATGGATATTGGTGTTTTTTACCTAATGCACATCCAAGGCAAAATCCATCAAGACAAGAAACTCTAGACAAACCATAAACCATACCACAACTGCTCAACTCCTTCAAATATTTGTAATTAAGATATCCAAATCTCTCATGCCAAAGCTTACTCTCAGAATTTGCATGAGCAACCAAGCATGTCCCTATTGAAGAAGTGTCATCAAAACCCTCAAAGTGATATAGTATAAAACTATGGTCAACAACACCTTGTGAAACAAGTGAATGAGGCTCCAACAAGGTTCTAAATTCAACTCTTTGTGGTGTGAAAGTAACTATTTTTCCCTGACTAGAATGACAAATTTGATAAACAAAAGTAAATTTGTAGTAATGTCAGGAACATATAGTGCATCATTGATGCATCCACCGTCAAGTTGTATGTCACATTTTCCCTTAACAAAAATAAAGGAAGAATATCCAACCTCAATGTTGGAAGTAGAACTCAAACCAAGAGATACAAATGACTCCTTAGAAGAAGTCATATGGTGAGAAGCACCAGAATCTATAACCCAACTATCTGTAGCAACTAATTGAGATCTTCCAAAAACATTAAGTGCTTTGCCATACTCACTAGAAGGAGATGGAGTGGAGATAGAGATATTGTGTTTTATGACTGCATCCTCTAAGGCTTGCATTCTCTTCCAACACCTGGTTTCTACATGATTATTCCCCCACAAAAGGAGCATGAAAGACTAGATTTATTCTTGGATTTAGAAGACTCTTTGGGTTTAGAGTTAGATTATTTGGGTTTAGGGACACTTTGAGATGGAGAAGGAGAAGACTTAGGTTTAACTTTGAATTTTTCCTTACCCTTAGGACTAGATTCTACTAATGCCTTTTGAGAGGTGGAAGAATCAAGGTTAGAAAATTTGGGTTCTTCCCTAGTAAGGCTTTCACAAAACAACTCCAAATAAGGCATTATGAATGTGTCACCTAAGGCATCCATGCTAGAAAAAAAGGTATAAGAAAAGATTTGAAATGGACCTTTCAACTTGGATAGAATTAGGTAAACACACTCTTCATCTTTCTTGTCTCTCCCACTCCCATTTAATTGTTTCAACAAGTGCTTGAACTTAGTAAGATAGTCTACAATAGATGGAAAATCTTTAGGATTGAGAGAAGTGATCTCAACTTCAAGCTGCATGGCTCTTATGTGATCCACCTTACCAAATAATACTTTTAATTTTACCCAAATTTTGAAAGGAGAGTCACATTCTTCCAAATGAAATAAAAGACTATCACTTACATAAGTTCCTATCAAAACCATAAATTCATGTAATTTGCATTGGTGCTGAAATTTTTCATATTATCTAGTGAACTCTAGTTGTTTGTCAAGCATTAAAGCCCATAATCCATTGTGTTTAATGATTGTTTCCATTCTTGGTCTCCATGTGTGGTAATTATGTGTTGTTAATGGATCACATTTTTTTTTGGTAGATAAGATACTATAGCATTAATACCGAGTTTTACAAGTTGACCCAAAACCTTTTACAAAAATCAGCCCAGGGCTGATGATGAACATGTCCTTACTAAGGATCCTATATATGTAAAATCTACATTCCACCAAATCCATTACATCCGATAAGGAACATAGCTTGTTATCAAAAAAAAACTTCCCATACAACATTTTGGGTATACCTCAAGAAAACACACCTGTATCATAATTACAAAAAAAGAAACAGACACAAATCGCTTCATTGAAACAATGGAGAAACAAAAAGCTATAGACACACATAACAGAGTACTAAAAAAAACTCCCAAAAGATTTGTATTGATAGTTACTCTTAATAATTCTTTGGTAATTGCTTTCTTCCTTATATGACATGCTTTGGGACCACATCCTATCTTGGCCAATCAGCCTTGGAGAAGTGAACCTGCTGGCTAGATTTATGGCGATGGCTATCTAGTGGTCTACGTGGCTCTAGTTCGAAGTCTTATATTACCATTTCTTTCCTACCCTGTGATTATCAACCAACCTAAAATTACTAAGATGAATAGGAGCCATTTTATCTAACATGTGACTATTCCCATTAGTCTTTGTGGTATTTCCAAGCAACATCCACCAAGAATGATATCTCGGATAATTTTTATTGTGAGTCCATTTCAAAAAAGAGACGATAATACTCAGTATTTGAACTTACAATGCCTTCACTGTTGGTAAATTTGACTATCATTCTTGGAATTCTTGTTGAATAAGCTCCTCTACTTCACTCGGGACATCGTGTTCCCATTTGAAAATTTTTTCACCATCAACACCCAAATTGGCCAGCTTATCAGCAACTTTGTTAGCTTCTCGAAAGACATGTTGGGCTTTTCTGTCCTGTCTTCCTTGGAAAATGATCCTAGCCTCTTCAAAAATTGTTTTAATCCTCCAAGGAGGTGTTTTCCAATTATTGAGGAGATTTATAACATGCATAGAGTCTCCTTCTATGATCAAATTGCCTTCTAAGTCTTGAGTCATTTTAAGGCCTCTCCATATAACTCTAGCTTCAACATCATTGTTTGTCCTTGTTCCTAAATATTAAAAAAATGCAAGCATCATATTCTCTTATGATATCGCACAATGCTACCAGCGCCTGCTCTACCAGGATTGTCCTTAGTTGCTCCATAAAAATTAAGCTTAAACCAACCCGTAGGAGGTGGGGACCACTTAACATTGGCTTTGGGGTTGACTACCCTAAGCACAGACTCATCTACCAAGGTTAAGCTTAAATATTAAGCAATCGTGGTATCCTGTAGATGAGGTTTACGACTATCAAAAGGGATAAGGTTCATATTCTCATTGGCAAAGGATAGGATCATGGCAATGATAGTTTGATGATCATGGATAGACTCATTAAAGAATCTATGGCTCCTTTCTAACCACACCTACCAAAGATAGTGATTGAGACAAATTTTCCACATGTATCTAAGTCTTTGGCTTGAAAAGGGGCAAGGCCACTAGATGAAAAAATCAAGTATGGTGGCTAGTTTAACCTAGGAAATATTAAAGGCCTAAAAAACCCCACTTAGGACAGTCAAGGAAAAAGGGCACTCAAGGAAAATGTGATAAATGGTCTCCCAATTAGCCCTGCATAGATAACAATGATTAGTGATACAAATACCTTTACGCATCATATTATAAATGGTTAGAATTCTTCCTTGGATAACCAGCCATGAAAAGACTATAATTTTTGGAATTAAATTTTTTATCCAAACTAAGTCCTTTTGGAGGAAAAAATCCTTGTCATCAAGCAGAAGCTTGTAAGCTGATTTAATAGTGAACTGCCCGTTTTCCATAGGAGCCCAGGTCACTTGATCTTCCTTGGGTCTCATGGGGATAAACTATTGCTCGAGAATGTTACAAGATCATTTGATTCCACTTGAAATCCCTGAATCCTTATTTGTTTCCACTTCATTCTGCCTCTGTCCTCAACCATATAATCAAAGACTTTTATGCCAATGAGTTCTTCCGTGATATCTTTGATTCGGGCTAAGTTAGGATATTGCATCAGTGGTTTGTCCTTAGCCCACCTATAATTCCAATAATTTATCCTCTCACCATTGCCTAAAACCCATATTAAATATTTTTTTATGATTTCCTTACAATTGAGAATTGCTTTCCAAAAAGTAGAACCTTTGATTGGAACAAAGTCACTTAGAAATTCCATATTTTGAAGATACTTTCATTTGATGGTAGTTGTCCATTAATTTTCCTTACTATAAATGAGGCACCATGCCTGTTTAGCTAGTAAAGATAAATTCATATGAGTAATTATCCTCAGACCTAAGCCCCCATTTTCCATAGGTCTACACACTTTGGTCCATCCTACAAGGTGTATCCTTTTTTCTCCTCTGATCCAGTCCATACAAATTCTTTTTGGAGTTTCTCAATTTTTTGGAAAACCTTCACAGGGGCTTTGAAAATGGAGAGGAAATAGACTAGAATGCTCTGAAGAGAGGCCTTAGTGAGGGTCAACTTTCCTACTTGAGATAGAAGATGACCTTTCCATCCAGCAAGTTTTTTTTGAATTCTTTCAATAACCTTGTCCCACATTGACTCTCTCGGAGAACCAATGAAAAGAGGGAGACCAAGATATGAAGTGGGGAGGTTTGCTATATCACACCCTAAAATTTTTGTAATCCTTCCTTACCTCTAAATGGGGGTTTTCAAGAAATATAACTTGATTTTATTAAAATTAATGTTTTGACTAGCAACATCCTCTTAGAGTTGCAAGATGTATTTAATTATTTTGACCTCAACCATCGATGCCTTAGTCAATAGAAGGGTATCATCAATGAATTATTGGTGAGAAATAGCCCTAGTGAGAGATGTTGCCTTGATTCCTGATATTAGCCTTGAACTGCAAGCATTTTTTATGGTTCTGCATAAAGCTTCTGCCACAATGATGAATAACATGGGACTGATAGGGTCCCCCTGTCGAATTCCTCTACGACTTTGAAAGTAACAAATAGTTGTTCCATTAACTAGAATCAAGAACCATGCTTTAGAAATGCATTATTTGATCAAATTAACCCATTAGTGGTGAAAACCAAACTTAAGAAGGACAACAATCAGAAAGTCCCAATTTAGCCTATCAAATGCTTTGTTCATATCAAGCTTGAGGGCAAAAATAGACCTGTTAGTCTTATGAGCAGAGTGTAGAGCTTCATGAACTGTGATAAATCCATATAAGATTGACTTGCCCTGGATAGAGCTTCCCTGACACAAATCTATGATGTGGGGTAGAACATCTCTCATTTTATTTACAATGGCTTTAGTTAGGATCTTGTAAGAAACATTGCATAGACTGATTGGCCTGAAGTCAACCATAGATTCAAGGGTTTGCTTCTTAGGAATTAGAGAAATAAAAGTAGAGTTGAGACATTTTGGGATATGATTGCTTGCTTGGAATTCTCTGAAAGTAGAAATTACATCCTCACTTATGATGTCCCAAAAATATTGATAGAAATGAGGGGGAAAGCCATCGAGTCTTGAGGATTTGTCTGGCTCCATGCTAAACAAGGCTTCCTTAATTTCCTCATAAAAAAATGTAGTTAGAAGCTTAAGGTTTATATCCTCATTTATTATGCTAGGAATGGATTTCAAGAGAATATCTTTGGCCTCCTCATTTCACTATGATTCCTGACCAAGGATATAATTGAAATAAGTTACTGCCTCCTTTCTGATTTTTGGTAAGTCTTGAGTAATAGAACCATATATATTTTTTAAAATTTTTATCTTGTTATTGCTTCTGTTTCTAAGTGTGGTGACATGAAAAAACTTGGAATTTGAATCTCCATATTTCAACCAAATATCCCTTGATTTTTACCTCCAATAGATTTCCTCACAGGCCAAAATGTTATGAAACTCTGCTAGTTTTGTTCGTTCCTCCTGCCTAGTAGTTTCATCAGCATCACCATGTTGAATCCTTTGATCAATTATCTTCAAAATTTCAACAACCTATTTTTTATTTTCAAAGAGGTTCCCAAAGACCTCTTTGTTCCAATTTTGAAGCTTTTCCTTAAAAAAATTTAATTTGCTAGCAAGTTTAAAAGTTGCACTACCCCTAACAGGCTGCTGCCACCACTGAATTAAGTTATCTCTGAAACTGGAATTTTTGATCCATATAGATTGAAATCTGAAAGGTTTCTTGAAGGACAGAGAGTTAGGGATATCCAAAAAAATGGGAATATGATTAGAGGTAATTTTTGGAAGAGCTTGCAGGGTAGAATCACCAAACAGAGTTGTAGCCTCCTTTGATAGAAAAAACTTGTCAAGCCTTTATTGAATGAGATGACACCCTATCCTCTGATTTCTCTAGGTATAATTCGCTCATCTAAGTTTTACATCCATAAACATGTTGGAGTTCACAAAGTCATTGAACTCATCCATGCTCCTAATAGGTGGTCCATTTCCATTCATTTTGTCTAAAGGGTAAAGAGGAGTGTTAAAATCCTCAACCAAAATCCAGGGGACATTATGGAAGATTTCACTCAAATTGCCTAAGTACTCCCATAGTAGAGATCTCCCTTGAATTGAAGTCGGGGCATAAATATTTGAAAGGATCCATGACCTGTTGCTATTTATTTCCTTAAATAAAACACTAAGAACCCTGTCATATTTATTAATAATGGTGCCTTCTACTATTCGAGGATCCCACAAAGTCACCAGACCTCCAGATGCTTCTCTGGCTGATTTGCAAACCATATTCCCTTGATTCCAAATATTTTTTGCTACTCTTTTTGACTGAATCTCATCAGTTTTTGTTTCTTGCAACATGATAATAGTTGGATTCACTTGATTTATTATTGCACTAACTTCCCTGTGTTTGGGCAGGCCATTGAGGCCTCTCACATTCCATGAGAGGAAATTCATTTAGATTATTTGGGATTTATTCCTCTCCCCCTCCCTTAAGGGGGTTTTCCTAATTTGTTGTCTTCAGAACTGGGAATAACCTGTTGAAACAAGGTTCTATATTTTCCATTGCCAATGTCATTATCAGTTTTAATTTTTTGATGCTCAACATTTGATATTCTCCCTCTTCTTTTTTCACTACCAAAATTTATAGGAGACTTCATAGTGCTCTTGGTTTATTTTAGAATAAACTAGGGGGAGGAAATTTGTTGCAGAACCGAAATGCCATATTCCTCAGTCTAAAGAGTTTCACATATCTCCACCCCTACATCCAAATATTCTCCTTTTTTCCTGTATTCCCCTGGTCTGCGGGATGACCCCTCAATAGGTATTCACCTGGCTCCTAGTGATGATGTTAGGGAGATGAGATTTTTTATTTTCCAATGCCTCAAATTTCTTCCTAAGTTCTTTAGCATTAGGGTTTGGCTTTGGGATGCCCACTGGGCTTGAAGTATTTTCAGCATTGGTATTTAAGGATCCCAACTTGGATGGGGATTCTAGAGATTAGGCATTAGGGTTTTGCTTTGTGATGCCCATGGGGCTTACAGTAATTTTAGCATTAGGGTTTGAGGATCTTGACTTGGATGGGGATTCTAGAGATTCAAAAAGGTTAGCCTAAAGGTTCTGGGCTTCCATGTATTTTGATAATCCTCCTACTCCCATATTGGATAGAATTGAAAATTTATTTGAAACTAGAGGATTGGAACTTACATGAGTATTTTGGTTTCCAACAACCTGTTGTTTTTCTTTATCTTGTTGGGACCCTGCATCCTCTCTTTTATTTTTTTGGTAGACATAGTTTTCCTGATTGAAATCATCTCTGCCAGGGAAACTCCTCAAATTTCCTCTATCTAGCATTCCTTGCTTCTACTTATCTCTATTCATGGCCAGGTTAGGGCACTGATTGCATATATGTCCTTGATTTTTATGTTCTGCACAGAATGCCAATTTGTTCTTGTATTCTACCGGTTGTTTTTGATAGTATTATCCATACTCTAACTCCACAAACCTTGGCAATTCATTATCCAAATTAGCATTTATGCAGATTCGTGCATGAGTCATCCTTGTCCTGGCCAACGTCGCATGGGCAATGGATATCAGGTCCCCTATAGTTCTGGCTATGCCCTGCAGCCAATATTCATTGAAGAACTGGGTAGGTAGACTCGAGAGATGAACCCAAATAAGGGTAATGTTAATATTTTGCTTTTTGGGGTCAAAATATTCACCCCATCATTTGAGAAAACGACTTATTTTGCCCCAAAACCAAGGACCTCCTATTAAAATATAGTTAGCATCCTCCATATTTTTAAAATGGATAATGAAGAAACCTCGAGTTAGAGCTACCAACTCCAAGCTACCTACCGGTCACCATTTACCCATCGCCCAAGCTCTGATAGTCACCATGTTCGGCCTACCTCCCAAAAACTTGCCTACCAAGGAGAATTATTCCATTGAAAGAAAAGGGCTCATGGAACTTTTTGGGGCCAAAATTTTATTATTTACTGGAACTAGGGGTGGAAGAGAGAGAACCTCCTTTTTTTTTCCTCTAAGAGTCTCAACAAAAGACAACCACTTCTTAGGCCCCGCATTGTCCTTCGTATATTTTTTGTTGGGGTCTTTCTAAGGAGGTTCGGGCCCCTGCATGATGCCCGCCTCCAAATCTACCGTAGCCTAACCACATTCCTCTGGATCCTCACTTGATACATGCTTGAGGTTTCCACCTGCCTCTTCCATACCTTCTCTACCTCTGCCGCCTTGGCTGATATTCTTGCCCAAAAAATTCAAACCCTCAATATCGTTGCACCCGCTAAACCTCAACTCACTCATTCTTGATGATGCTTAATGGCTCACATTGATCTAATGCAAAAGAAGATGAAGAAGCCATTCTAAAAAAATTACCAAAGATCAAAATAATTCAGATAGGGTGCACAAATCAGCACCGAGACAAACCCCCCAAAATATTATTTTATTAGCTTCACAAGAATGCAGAATATGGGACTTTATAACAATAGTCCATATACAAGGTTCAAGTGCAAAAACATTTTTTACAATGCAATATTGAGAGTGCAGTCATAAAATCATTATAACTATCTAAATACAAATCCAAAAAATTTGAAATTTTTTAGACATATCAGAAAAATTATTTTATAGGCCTGGCAAAAATTTTGCTGAGCAACTCTCAATATTTCTCCTGCAAGGACGAGTTTACTAAAAATAGTAAAATCATTATAACTATTAGAATACAAATCCAAATTATCTAAAAATTTATGGGAAGGTATATAATATGATTTTACACATTCTTTAAAAAAATTTGCAAACAATTAGAAGTTTTTATGAAGATATATGCAAATTACTAAAAAAGTGCAGGTTTTTGTAAAATCAAGATATCTTGAAGAATACTAATCCAAATGAGCTGAAATTTCGGGTACAACTCAAATGAATGCATCTAAAGACCTCCAATAAAAATGGCATTTCTATCAGGATATACATGTAAAATATAAAAATGGGTTGGGTTGGTGACCCTGCCAAAAAGGGAAATGCTCAAGAAAAAAATGCTTAGGATAGATCCAAGGGAATGGGGCTATTGTAGTATGGGCAAAAGATATTTTAGGAGGCTAGTGATGATATTACAATGGAAGGAGTAACACAAAATGGCCAAAAAACTCCACTAAGGACACGATCACAAAAATCAAAGCTTCCACACCATTCTTCAAACTTGCAAGAGAAACAATTGCACAACACTCACAAATGGATGACTGCAACACCTACTGCTCTGATTCCATGAAAGGAATTATAATAAAATCATTCCAAGCTACAAGGATCTCAAGTGTTAATATAAACACCACATTCAACCAAAACAAGAATATGAAAGCAAATTGATAGCATAAGCTTACAAATATATATGCAAACAAGAGAGCAACAATATCATATATTAGATATGAAAATGGAACACCGAGTATAATGAAGGTGCCTTGCTTATATAGGAAAAAATGATCAACCATATCCGTAGGATCAAGCTAAGGATAAATATCCATCATACAAAAGGAATATGTGATGTGGTCCATAGATATGTAACCACTATGGGAGAAAGAATATCAACCCTCCAAATGTTACCCCTAGGAATAGTCAAACCTAAAAATATCCCCATAATATCTAAGAAATAAATATGTAACATCTCATAATATCTTAATAAGATAAATGAAATATCCACACATAAGTGGGTGGGCAAAATACATGGAATAACTAAATAAAAAGGAAATAAATAACCTAGGTGAACATGAGCTAAGGTAAACAACCTATTCTAACAACTACAACCTTTGAGTTTCCTATAAGAGAGTCATAGGAAGATGCTTAGATCGAAGAACACATTTCCATATATTCTTCCTATATTTCATGGATTGATTTTAGAGGACCCCAATGTATTCTTCTTTAAAACTAATTACTATGTAGAATTATGATTACCAAATGAATGTAAAAAAGTTAAAGGTCTTTCAAACCACCTTGAAGGATGAAACTCTATGCTAGTTCATGGGTTTGGGAAATATAAATATCAACACATGGATGTAATAAGAACTAAGTTTCTATAAAAATATTAGGACTACTGCACAACAAGGGAGGCAAGAGATAAGGTCTTATGGATGACACACAAAAAGAAAGAAATATTGGAATATTCCAATTCAATCTCCAATTATTTAAATATTCAATCTTAGATTAAAAAACTAGAAAGATCATATTCCTATGATATATCCTTGAAAAGTATCTAGATGCACTAAACTATGGTAGATGTTTATTAGATTTGGTTTGATGACATAAAGATTATTTATTAAAACTATTCAAGGTTGACTATGAGAAAAGTAAAAGGAGTTTGAGGAAGCACCACATCAACTACCAAGATCTTGGTTGGGATTACCAAATCTAAGATATGAAATATAATTGAAATAATAAATGCATATAGACTCCCTTACTTAGCCAATCAACCTGACACATCTTAAGAAAATAATAAGTAGGATATAGAGTAAGCTTTAGCAGTGTCATTTTCTCAAGGTACAAGAAAATGCATGCAAAGTACAAATACCCAATGTATAAGATTAACATTTCTACCCTCTATCAATAGGTTCATAAGACAAGTATCTACCCAATGATTCTTGAGTTGAAGTCAACCTTACAAATTGGGACCCAAGTATCTAAGGATATTTTCTATATAAATCAAAGAAAGCCATGGAAATCCTAACAATTTCAAGGTATGAATCCTAGAGCCCAATCATTTTATCCTTCTAATATTAATATTGGTTGATCTCCACCAGGGTGACAATGGCATCTTCAAAATTATAACCAATGGCATAACCAACAAAAATCTTGGTCCCAATGATATTCAACCTAATAATAGTGGTTATTATAGCCAAATTGAAAATATTAGCCGCTTGCCCATCCACCACCACAAGTCAATTACCTTATCTATTTAAACCCAATATATCTAATTCACAACCCTAAAAAAAACCATAGTTATTTACCCAAATAATATTAAATCCAAACAACAAGGTAGGACAACCAATTTATAATCAAGAGTTGATAGGATATCCTACCTATTTGGTCATTAGTGTTAATTATAATAATTCACACCTACATCTTGGAAGACTCTTCAAATATATTGAGCCCCCTATTTTTTATAAAATAGAAGAAGAAATCCCAATGAAGGGGAATATAAGAGAAAACTTAAGAGGCTAAAATCATAAAAGAGGTAAGTAAGGAAATACAATAATCTCATCCTTTCTTAAATAACTTCAACAACCAAAGCAACCCACATAGACTAAATTTGAATTTCTTTTGGAACTATGGAATGTATGTGTCCGTGATACCTTAAATCTATAATATATGTGCCTATTTATAGTAGGGCAATTAGAGAGTTATGTATTTGAAATACTAGATAGAAGAAACATTCTAAAATAATGCAAGTAGTAGGGGGACTTACAAATCTCATGCTAGGAAATATTATTGTAGATTAAAGATACAACGCCAAACAAAAGATAAAGAAGTCACGATAAAAAGTAAGACAGAACACAGTTGTACAAAACAAACGATTTTTATTAATCAACGGAGTTTAAAAACTCCTTTTGAGTACAACAGGGACTGTAACCCTTTTCGTGATACAAAAATTACGGTTTGTGCTAGGGTTCTCCGAAACCCTAGGCGGCACAATGGGTGGCGTCTCCGAAGAATATATCTTTAACCCCAACAAGGTGAGTGGGCTTTGTTGTATCCTGTGGCTCGGACCACTCCAGCTTAAGCAGCTGCTATCATCCAATCAAATCTGCCATTAAAATCCTGCACACATTAACACTATCAAGGAGTTAGAAATTAATAAGAGGGCTCCACTTGTGTGAGCCCTCAGAAACAATTTAAAACCCTAGAAAAATAGAATGCAGGAATTCAACAACAGATTAATAAAAGAAAAGAAGTTACTTGCTTTAAGCTGATTTATACCTGTTCTCTGTTAACGCGGCTAGACCAGGCGGCACCTGGAAGTAATGTGGCTATCAAATCGGCTACGAAGGCGCCCTGGTGCACTCGTTGAACGCCCGCGTGCTTCGGATCAGGGTTTCAGACGTCGGTCCGTGTCGTGGCTGCGGGTAAACGCCGCGGGCACTTGCGACAAGAATGGGGAATTCTGCGAGTCTGCGAAGAGATGGCGGCGAAGTTGGCGACGGATGCGGCGATGGATGCGGTGAAAAGGATGCGGCGATGGATAGCTCGAAGAGATAGATGAAATAGAAGAGATAGGTCCAAAAGATAGCAAAGATAGCAAAGATAGGAGAAGAAGATAGGGTTTGAGCCATCAAGGTGACTCAATTTATAATCTACTCTTAGGGCACACTTTAGGGTTTTAACGACACTTTGAATGTGTGGCTAAGATTAAAGTGGATCCAAGGGTAGAGAATAAATCTAGGTTGTGAAACGGATTAAGATGGATGGACGGATGAGATTAAATGAAGGATGGACGGCTTAGATTAAATCACTTAAACTATATTTATATATATATTAAAATATATTAAAATATTAAAAATATATATAAATATTAATTTAAATAAATTTGGGGATGAAAAATGGCGGGAAAGGTGAAATTGGGCCAAATAATGGGGGGAAGGTGTGGATTTGGGCCAAATAATGGCGGGAAGATGTGGATTTGGGCCAAATAATGGCGGGAAGGATGGATGACTGACACGTGGCTGACAGGAAGGTATAGATGACTTACAAGTGGCTGGATTTTGGTGTCTACAGATGCCCCTTTTTGAGCTGCTTTGTGTGAAGACACAATGCGGCACAAAAACTTAAGACACCTCGAAAAGTTGGATCAGACGCAACTCTCTCTCAAGACTAAAGCACAACTTTGAAGACCAAAGAATAAAAGAATATTTAAAATTTTATCAGCTTACCCCCTCAATTGGCGAGCGAGAATGGTTCTCACAAGCCAATTGGAAGAAATTTGGAAGAAAATGAACCGTTTTTGCCCCAACGGTGAAAAAAGGGGTTGGTGTATGAACCATCTGTTTATGTCCCAACAGGAAAGGGGTTGGTGTACAAACCAGAAAGAATATGATTGAAGACGATATGAGTGATGTGAAAGATGGACCGTTTTCTGCCCCAACGGTTATAAAGGGATTTTTGCCAAATTGTAAGTTCCATGATCATGTAAGATGAATTCCACTATAGGAAAATTAGAAATTGATAACGGATGCCCCAACTCCTGTGTGTGAATCCATACTTGTTGATGAAATTGCCTTGTTGGCGCCATTGATATGGAGAGATGAAAGATGCATGAAAAGAGTCCAGAACTCGAGAGATGCTCCTAGTGACTTGTATGGATAATTCCTCGGGTCGGAACCAATCAACCTAGGTAGCCTCAATCTCTAGCAAGACTCAAAATAATGATGATATTAAAGATTGTCCATGTTTAAGGCCCCATGAACTAGGCCATCAATGACAAGCTGTTGAGCAAATTAATCTTGGTATGAGGTCACTTGAAAAGTAGAATACCCAAAATTGATTTCCAATTTTCAAAAAGTGAAATAATTGATGATGATAAATGGTAAGTGTCCTTATGGTGGTTTAATCCTCTTACCGAATTGCATGGATTCAAATCGTTGCAATCGCCAAGGTGATAGAATATACCACTAGATACGAGGTTTACTTTAATTTGATTTGGCAAAAATATGCATGATGAAAGAAGAATGAATGAAATTGACGATAGATCAGAAGAATTGATGAATGTGGTTAATTTTGTGAAGGTTTTGAATATTTTTAACCCAATTTGTAAAACAATGATGAATGATGCGCTTTTTGAGCGAAATGACAAAATTTGTGTCCAAAAACTGTTGTAACCTTCACAAAATGTTTTATTATGATAAGAAGAATGGATGAATGCAATTTGATGAAATTTGGAGGAGGTAAGCTTCAATTTTGCAAGTTTTGTTCCTTTATTCAATACTGACACCAAACGTCGGTCTGCATTTGTGGTTGGCAGAGACGCCCGTCGGTGTTTAGGCACTCTACAAATGCAGGACTATGTCTGAATCCGCCATGAAATGCCCTACTGCATTTCAGGGCGCCAAAATCAGCTATTTAAACAGTTTCAGCGAGAATTTCGCTCATTTGTGCGTTCGAGCTTGAGAGAAGTGCGTCTGAGGGAGTGGAGTGAAGTGGAGTGAAAGGTTGTGTGGGAGAGTGAAGCACGCGGGAGCTATGGCGGAGATGGGAGCGGACGCGCCAGTGCAGCCAGCTGAGGTATTTGTTCATTTAAGCAAGTACTTATTATGTGTTTTTTTTTTTTTGGAAAAATTTGTAACAAATTTTTGTTTTGTTGTTTTGCAGCTTAGGGTGTTAGAGGCACGACACCGATTCTCCCCTATCATTCCGGGGATGAGGAGGTCGTTGTCCCAGGAAGACTGGGAGATATTGGATGCAGTGGGGCTAGCGGAGGCAGCCCGGTTGGAGGTAGTTCGGGCGGATGAGGGGTACCTCTAGGCACACCACTAGGTCTAGGGCTCCTACTAGGTCTCAGGGGTCCTCTTTTGATGGTTAGCTTAGTGCTTAGATGCACTCTTTATGAGCCTTGGTGCTCTATTGTATATTGTAGCCTTTTGGCATTCATTGTAGAGTTTGACCTTTATACATATATATATATACATGGCTTTTATTTATTTGGTGTTTTACTCTCTTTTGTGTGAATGCCTATGTTTTTGTGATGCATGTTTTTATATGTTTTAATGTTTTTGATGCATATGTGATGGAATGGAATGCAAACTTATAGATGATTAATGCGAGACTAAGTATATAACATACAAATCTATGGATGATTAATGCAAGACTAAGTAAATGAAATATGCACTAAGAAGCACTCATACTTTTAGATAGTTAGATTTAGCCAACTGTTATCATAATTGTTTAATCGGGGGCACCGAACTTGGTGGCTTGTGAATGGATGACGTATGGAATGACATGAATATGGAAGAAGATATGGAGGGTGATATGGAGGTTGATATGGAAGACTGTTTTACAAAGACTCAAACATGCTAGTGGTATCAAACAAACTTACTAACACTTGCCTAATTCAACTAGGACCAAATGTGTGTGCATGCGAGTTCATTAACCAAATCAGAAGCATGGTAGTGACTCTAGGCAATCAAAAACCTGTGTGTGTGCAAGTGTGTTCATTAACCTCATCTTGCATAAATTAGGTAACCCTTGTTATGGAGAAGACCCCGAAGCTAGTTTGTCCGTATGAGCATTCAGAGGTCTCTTTTTGAGGAGAGACATGTCGCCACGCAATGAGTATACTCCACTTGCCAGGTCAAGCGTCTATAGCCCCGGTGAAGGTTAACTCCATAGTCCATGTTGTTTTTGACCTTTGTAAGCCTTGGGGATGACTACCTATCCGTATGATTGGACAAGTAGTACGATCCTTACAACTTATTTGGGATCGGTGGTGTGTGAAAAATGTTCATTTCCTTAGAGCTTTGGGGAATCGGATTCTCAACCGAAGTATGATGAGAATTTTACCCTATCCTTACTACTCTGTTTATATTTATATTTTGTGATTGCTTGTGATAGTGGTAAGAACCACTGTTTTATGGACTATGTTTGCATGATAGGACAAACGAGGATTACCCTTTTCACTTCAAGGCACAACCCAAGGATGGTGTTATCTCTCTTTGACACAAGATGTTTTTAAGATGTGAAAATGTGATAGGTTCAAGACCGCTTTTGAAATCATTTCCCAATACTCAAGATTTTATTTAGTGTAATTTGTGATATGGCCCTAGAGAACTTTGACATGCATTTCAAAGTTTGCTTAAAACACTAGGAATGGTTGAGTGATTGAAAACATTTTGGCAATGTAAATATGTGCAAATGGAAAATGGGTGTACGAATGACAATTCGGTTTGATGGATTTTATGAAGGTGCCCCTGATTAAGGCAACATGACTTTTGCTTGACCAAATTTTATATCCAAAAGATAGAATGGTCTCTAACATGATATGCAACTATGGCTGAAAATGAAATGTTATGGTTTTCAATGAGATGTATGCACATGAAATGCAATGTTTTTGAATGAGATGTATGCAACTAACAATGAAATGCAAATTCTTTTTATTTTATTTGTTTTTTTTTTTTTTTTTTTTGTTGTACAAGCCATGTATATATGTACATATAAAATTCAAACTATGCGTAGAATGCCCTCAAGTGTATAACATTAAGTGGTTCGGGTTCTTCCTCTCCCTCTAAAGCGGCAAGTCTATAAGTTCCATTACCCACTCTTTCGGTGACCATATATGGACCTAACCAATTAGCCGCGAATTTATCTCGAAGATGCGGCAATGCATTGGTGTTTTGTTGATTCTCTTTAAGGACAAGATCTCCTACTTGAAATTCTCTTAGATGAACTTTGGCATTGTAAGCACGTTTCAATCGGTCTTGATAAACTCGCAAATGCTCTAAAGCATTGATTCGTTTTTCATCTATGAGTGTGAGTTGATCAAGACGTGCTTGTCTAGCGAGTATCATCATCGATAAATTCCTGCAAAGAAATTCGCAAGGAAGGGATCTTGACAATGCGGAGACGCTAAGTACTGCTTGATGTCATCAAAGGCTTTCTGACACTCATCTGTCCATGAAAATTGTACCCCCTTTTTGTAGTAGGTGGCAAAATGGCCTACATTTATCGAGAAAGTTGTGCAATAAAGCGACGGATTGAATTAATCTTTCCTTGTAAACTACGCAACTCCTTCAAATTAGTTGGGGGACACATTTCCATAATGGCTTTGACCTTGTTTGGGTCCACCTCAATACCTCGTTTAGAGATAATAAAACCTAGGAGTTTGCCTGAGGTAACACCAAAGACACATTTCTTAGGCTTATCCGGATCATATGGATTATGGAGCGGGGTGAATAAGTCTTCGAAATTCATTGTCGACTTATGGAAGAAAGGATGGGCGGAATGGAAGGGAAAACCGGTGAAGACCTCGGAAGACCAGAGATGCAAAACAACATAGTTTTTCAGTTTTTTTTTTTTTTTTGTGTTTGGTTTTTTTTTTTTGATGTGAAAACACTATTACAAAAAAATAATATTTTTTTTTTTGTAGTGGTGAAAACCACTATTTTAGTATATACATATAATACAGGTTTGGATTATGGCTTATGGATGTGGCGGAGGGGGTGGTTCACCTCGTTCTTGTGGAAGAAGCAAGCGAAAGATGGCTTCTTGGAGAGGGAACAATTGGAGATAAAACTCGTCTTGTTCAGTGAGGGGAACAATGGGCGCCGACTCTTCTTCAGATTCATCACCATTTGACATGACGTCAAATTCTTCATAGGCTTCATCTTCGGATTCGTCGGGGTGGAGGATTTCTTCTTCTGAATTAAGATTAATGCTTTGAAAAGCTTGTTCAAAAGAAGAAAGGGATGGAAGTGGTTGGTAGCCCAGACCAAAACGCTCAGTGGGTCTACGGTATGGCATATCGATGCGTTCAGTTACCCCTTGCTCGTATCGACCTAGGCCAAATTGCTGCCAATTATGTCTGTGGAAATAGCGAGAGGGAAAACCCTCCATCCTTTCGATATTGGCGAGGGACTTGGATGCTTGGGTTCTAGTATGGTGGTAGGACTAGAAGATGACTCTATTCCCCCATATACAAAATTAATGGAATTTGGCATAGAACCCATGTTATAAACCGATCCAATGGATAAATGTTGGTCATGTGGACGACCAAAATCTTTAACTGTTTGCACATTGAACGGTGTGATGTGGACATCTTGGATGGCATACTCACCAATACCTGCATCAGTGAGATGGACCTTGACTTGGGAGGGAGATGGACTAGATGATGGAATAGAAGAATGTGGGATAGAAGAATTGGAAGGATTTGGTTGGGTTGATGCTTCACTGACTTGTGAAACATCAGTTGGTGATGGTTGGGAAGATGGAGGAATAATAGGTGATGTTGAAGAAGGTGTAGAAGAAGGGGGTAATGACGTGGAAAGAGATGATTGGTCATGGCCACATGTGCATGTGGTCACTGATGAAGAAGAAGGAAGATTAGGAGATGAAGAAAGTGGTGAATGAGATGGAATAGCGGAAGAGGAAGATGGTTGCGATATGATGGGTAGCTCCTCGGGAATGGGAGCTTTAGAAGAAGATGGTATAGAAGAAGTAGATGGGGTCAAGAAAAGATGAGTGGATGGCAACACAATCTCATAAGGATTTGAGACATAGTTGCAATGTTTGAAGGGTTCAATGTCGGCAGGTACACAATGAACCTGTCCCTCATATACATACTTCGAGACATTGATGCGGTATAGAAGGGACACATCTCATCTCCCTAAGCCAAGGCCGTCCAAGCAATACATTGTATGCCATGGACCCTTCCAAGATGTGAAACAAGGTATGCAAAGTTCGGGCCCCTACCTCAATGGGCAAGATAACCGTGCCAACCGTGGAAGATAAAGCATCATTGAATGCTTTAAGAGTAAAAGTCGACTTTGTGATAAGGGATGGCGACAGCTTTAGATGACTCAACGCCGATGTTGTAATGATATTGATTGAGGAACCGGTGTCAATTAAGACTCTCTTGAATGGCTTGTGATCGATCTTGGCCATGATATGCGGTGGAGGATCTATACTTTCCGTTGACATAGGTTTGATTTCAAAATCATAGAAAGTGATGGAGGGCTCCATGCATGTTTGAATACTCCCCACAAAGTTGTTGAAGGCATTAGTATCTTGAGTTTGAAGCTCGATTGACTTTAAGATTTCCATTAATGCCTCTCTATGCGGGGGAGATTGTTGAATGAGGTCATAGATCGATAACTTGGCGAAGCCATTTTTAAACTGGTAGTTAATCGGCTACTCAATGACATGATGGGTCGTTGGCGTTGAGTAGAATGATTTAGCGGTTGTTGAGAAGTACTAGCACGTCGTTGGGTCACTGTTACCTGAGGTGGACTGGGGGTTTGTACAGGTGGCTGTGGTTCAGCCTGATTTGGTTGGTTCGCCCTTTGACCCCGGGTTACTACGTTAATAGTACCCACAAAACCTTGGTATTGTTGTACATGGTTGACTTGATTAGGAGGAGTTACCCGAGTTACTCCCCCTGAAGTTGTTGGAGCTTCCTCCCGATGTGGAAGGGGTGTTTGAAATATACCAAGATTTTGATTTTGTTGGGCTAAGGGGCTATCCAATTTAATGGCTCCAATCTCAATAAGATCTTGGATCACATGTTTGAAATCTGTACAATTATTGATATCGTGCCCATTTTGCCTATGATAAGGACAAAATAGGTACTCCTTGTAATACTTCCCCCTTCTAGATGGTTCTAAAGGTTTAAACTCGGGTAAAGTTAACCGATTTGTGCTATATAACTTGTTGAATATGACCGCATATGGTTCATCTAAAGGTGTGAAGCTGTCGCTTGGGACGATTTTTTTGCCAAGGTCGAGTTTCCATGGTTGGCCCGATATTGTGAGTCTGGTTGAGGAGGGGCGGGTACCGCATGATAAGCAATTGGTTGCGGTTGACTTTGCATTACTTGTTGTTGTTGAGCCATTACGGGCTGGCTCGCCACCACTTGATTAACTTGGTTAACATTTGAGGTCTGTACTAGCTTTGTGCTTGTTTGTTTTGGCCATAATTATTATTTCGTTGTTGGCCCTTTTGTTGCCATTCTTTTCTACGGGGTTTTAAAACACCCTCTTGGACTTTAATGTCTTCTATGATACTTGCTTGGGCCAAAGCCTCTTCAAAAGTCCTGTATTGTTGTAATTGGAGTAACCAAGAGATAGGTTTTAGACAACTATGGGTGAACATTTTGGTTAACTCCTCCATTGGTAGGGAGAATGGCAGTTTATTAATGATAGCCCTCCAACGGTTTCCAAAGTCATAAAGAGTCTCATCGTCATGTTGCTTGAGCTTGTATAAGTCGGACAATGAAACTTTCCTTTGTACATTTAGGGAGAATCGTTCTAAAAATAGATTAATCAATTGCTCGTAAGCATAAATGCTATGGTGAGGTAAATGATTGTACCATTGTACAGCATCTCCTCCTAATGTATGAGGAAAAGTTCTGAGCATAAGAGCGTCATTATTTTGGATTCTAAAGCGAGGCATGCATGAATGAGCTCACATGTTCATGAGGATCCTCGGTTCCTCAAAATTTGTCAAACTTCGGTAATGTGAAATGAGTCGGATATGGCGGTGAAGGTACCGAAGGATGAATTGGTTGATTGATCAACGACCTTAGCGTAGGTTTCGACTAGATGAGCCGGGCATGTTGAGCATAAGGTTGTCAATGCTGTTGTTGCATAGCATGGAGTCGAGAATCTTCATGAAAATTTTGATTCGTTTGATGATTATGATGATGCAATGGAGGAGTGGAAAAATGATGAGATGGGATGAAATTGCCTGGATTAGGCGGTGTGGAATGGACAGGTTGTTGGTATGGATGATATCGAAAAGAAGGTGATTGGGGTGAATGATGAATTGGACTGGGTTGGGAGAAAGGTGGGGTAGGAATGGACACCACCGAAGATTGGGGTACCCAGGTGGGGCTTGAGCTAAGAAAAGGTCGGTTGGGTAGAAATTGGTTGGGGTGTAGGATTTACTACGACAGGTGGTTGAGCATTTTGTTGTTGTTGTTGCTGAAGCAACTTGTCGAGGTACTCCCTAACCTTATTAATCTCTAACCCAAGGGAGGTGGGATGATTGGATGAATGTGGAGGGCAGGTTGCCATGGTAGTCACAGGAGACTGCATAGCAAGGGCAATGAAGGTGGCTGAAGTAGGCGGTACCTGGGAAGAAACAGTAGACTGTGCCCCAGGTAGGGTGAAACCATAAATGGTTTGGGAAGAAGAGGGTTGAAATTGGTCATGGCTAGAGGAGGTTCCACCAGCCTCATAGAGAGAATTGGTGTACACCCGGGTAAATGGAGGAGAAAGTGGTCGGGAAGACACTACATTTGTCTCCAAAGGAGGACAATTGAGCATCTGGGAAGATGTTGGAGATGAAGCCAGTGAGCGAGATACAACATTAGCCTCAAAAAAAGGGTTAGTGTAGACCTGAGTGAAACCAGCGGGTATGGTTGATGCAATATCCTGCTGAAAAATAGAATCTTGCATAGGGGAATCTTGGATTGGCTCAAGGACATAGCCGGTGCCATCTCTTAAGTGAGTTTGCACTTGGGCCATATCAATGTGGGTAATATGACAGGAATTGTCTTCCTCCATGGGCATGGCCATGCGATAGACGGTAGAAGGACGTGAAAGACCTACAGGCGAACCTGCCTGAAATTCACTAGGATAAGTGGTCATGTTGGTGGTGGGGATGTTCTGTGAATTACCCATTTGATTATTTAGATTTAACATTTTAGATTGATTCCTTGTTAAGACCATGAAGCAATAAATCTAAACAAATTCAGAAAAGAAGAATGCAAAACTTGAATGATAAATTTACACTAAAGAAATTATCAAAAAATAGTCACAACCTAGGTTTCAACCAATATGTCTTACCTGCGGTTAATTAATTATTTTCTGATCTTAATCTGCAGTAAATTTTAAGTGTCCGGTTTATGAGTTTTGCATGTGATCTAATCTTGAATTATTCACAAAAAAGGTAAAAACTATGGCTAGGAAAGGACAACGAGATTCTTACTGGTGATGAAATCCGGCAAGTTTGCTCGGGGGTGACCTATGGTGTCTAAGGCAGAAGTTTAATGGATGGAGATGAATTCCACCGTCACTAAACTTCAAGCAATACCGGTGATGAAATCCAGGATATTACTTGTTTTAAATGCAATATGAAATGCAGTAAATTTTATTTTAAGTGTTTTTAGTTGTCTAATGTATACATACAAAGCTATAAATCAAAAGTTCTAATGATCTAAGCAAGAGGCTACTGAAAACATGCCATTTCCTCTGAAGAAGTGGAGTACACCGTTTAAAACCCCCTGCCTACCAATGATATCAGATATCAAAGGAGCAACCGGAAGGTTCGTCCACTTCTCTGCCTGGAATCACCCAATGGCAGGAGTACTATTGACATCCAATCAATAGTCCTACTTAGATAACTAAAACAGAATAATTCGTAGCTATTCTAATATGCAGCTAGGTATGCAATTTTTTTTTTTTTATGCAACAACCAATAATGCAATGCAGAAAAATGTAACTAAAAATAACTTGTTCTTTTCCAGATTACTTAGTTTTTGTTCATTTTAAAGCAATGATCTAAAAAAGAAACAGAATACGACAGAAAAACCAAAAACGTAAAAAGTACAGCACTTACTTGGAAGCCTACGCTTTTTCTGTAAAACTGCCTTCAAACGCCCAAGGGAGTCTGCGCAGGCTGAAACGCACCTCTGCGTTTCGGATTGGACTTCCAGACGCCGCTCTGCGTCTGCTGCATTTTCTGCAAACTCCTCAAAAACCCTAGTTCGCTGGAACAGCGAATTTCACGATTTTCGGAACCTACAAAATAAAACAAAAATAGGAATAGATCAGTAAAGCAAGTATTAAAAACATGAAACCCTAGGGGGTCCCACCGTGATCGCCATTTGTAGATTAAAGATACAACGCCAAACAAAAGATAAAGAAATCACGATAAAAAGTAAGACAGAACACAGTTGTACAAAAAAAACGATTTTTATTAATCAACGGAGTTTAAAAACTCCTTTTGAGTACAACAAGGCACTGTAACCCTTTTCGTGATACAAAAATTACAGTTTGTGCTAGGGTTCTCCGAAACCCTAGCTGGCATAATGTGGTGGCGTCTCCGAAGAATATATCTTTAACCCCAACAAGGTGAGTGGGCTTTGTTGTATCCTGTAGCTCGGACCACTCCAGCTTAAACAACTGCTATCAACACACCGGATCTGCCATTAAAATCCTGCACACATTAACACTATCAAGGAGTTAGAAATTAATAAGAGGGCTCCACTTGTGTGAGCCCTCGAAACAATTTAAAACCCTAGAAAAATAGAATGCGAGAATTCAACAACAGATTAATAAAAGAAAAGAAGTTACTTGCTTTAAGCTGATTTATACCTGTTCTCTGTTAACGCGGCTAGACCAGGCGGCACTTGGAAGTAATGTGGCTATCAAATCGGCTGCAGAAGGCGCCCTGGTGCACTCGTTGAACGCCCGCGTGCTTCTGAATCAGGGTTTCAGACGTCGGTCTGCGTCTGTGGCTACGGGTAAACGCCCGCGGGCACTTGCGACAAGAATGGGGAATTCTGCAGAGTGCTGCAGAAGAGATGGCGGCGAAGTTGGCGACGGATGCGGCGATGGATGCGGCGAAAAGGATGCGGCGATGGATAGCTGAAGAGATAGATGAAATAGAAGAGATAGGTCCAAAAGGGAGAGATAGCAAAGATAGGGAGAAGAAGATAGGGTTTGAGCCATCAAGGTGACTCAATTTATAATCCACTCTTAGGGCACACTTTAGGGTTTTAACGACACTTTGAACGTGTGGCTAAGATTAAAGTGGATCCAAGGGTAGAGAATAAATCTAGGTTGTGAAACGGATTAAGATGGATGGACGGATGAGATTAAATGAAGGATGGACGGCTCAGATTAAATCACTTAAACTATCTTTATATATATATTAAAATATATTAAAATATTAAAATATATATATAAATATTAATTTAAATAAATTTGGGGATGAAAAATGGCGGGAAAGGTGAAATTGGGCCAAATAATGGGGAAAGGTGAAATTGGGCCAAATAATGGCGGGAAGGTGTGGATTTGGGCCAAATAATGGCGGGAAGGATGGATGACTGACACGTGGCTAACAGGAAGGTATAGATGACTTACAAGTGGCTGGATTTTGGTGTCTACAATTATCACTCCTAAGTATTATGATCGAGGAAGCCTAGTTGTGAATATTTGAATTGGGAATATTTTCATTAAGAATATCATAGTTGATTTAGGGGTAGAAATAAATATAATGAAAAAGGAAATAATAGACCATTTACAACTTTTAGATCTTAGGCCTATCCCTAGGATGTTGTAAATGTCTCATCAATCTACTATAACTCTAAAGGAAATCATAGAAGGTATAGTTATCTCTATAATTTCATGGGATTTATTGGATAAATTCATGGAATTAAAGCCAAAACCAATCTTGAAGGATATCCCCTAATCCTTGGGAGACCCTAGCTAGCCACAATTTGTTTTTTTATTAGCTATGAGTAAGGGAACATGACTATTTTAAATGGATCTTAAACATTATGAGTCAATATGAAGCTAAGGATCCCATGTGGATGGATCAATATGAACATTAGGAGTCACTCATATGCCTAGTTTTGACAATGAAGATTCAACCATTGTTAATTATTTGTAGGGAAAAGGAGATATATCATATAGTTACATGAATTAATACAAGATATACCAAGATAATTAAATCAAGATAGACAAGAAATAATTATTCAATCAAAGATAAAACTATCTTGATCTAAGTAGAAATTAAAAGAGAGTTTTCAAGAATGTACTACACTAAGATCATCCACAAGAAGAAAAAACTATGGCTAATCCTAATGTAGTAATCATATTACTTGATACCTAGGGCATCAAGGATCATTCCATTTATAAAATAATCATAATAAAATACTCACTTCTACTCTAACTTACTTGCTACATCATTATAGTAGTAAAGGAGAGATAAAACATGGGCTATATATAGAGGATATGACATACCTTGGAAATCATTCCTCAAGTGATAGTTCTTGATCTTTGAATACAAATCCTAGTGGAGCATCTTGTGCTCCTTCATGGAAGGCATAAAAAAAATGGTCAATGTCTTTGGTTGTACCTACAAGGGTAAGAGAGATAAAGAAAGATAGGAAAAGGGGTCATGTGTTGTAAAAGCAACAAAGACATAAATCTTGAGAGTAATTTTAGCAATAGTAAGGTGTGAATGAGTGAAATATGATTAAATGAGAAAATAAAATGGGTATTTATAATGGAAGAAAATAATAACTTTCCCTTTTGAGGTCGATAGTTGTATTACACTCTTTTTGGATCCATAAAATCACAATCATTGGTATAAACGATACACTATCTTAACTCTAGATGTAAAATTAATCTAGAATTGTGATTGTATATTAGAATCCCCAAAATACAATTGACAAGCATGATCCCCATTTATAGTGGTAATTTTGACATTGTCAATTTTCAGGGCATGTGCATTAGGGGAGATATATAAACATACCCCTTAATCATGGATTTATCCTTAATTTGGTATTTTGGGAAGTTAACAAGTGAAAATATCCAAGAAATATGGAATAAAGGGAATCCAAACCACAAACCATCATGGCTTGTTGTCATCGTACCCAAGGACTAAAAAATTTAATTCACCCTTGTGCCATATTTTGGAGGATGAGACTCTCTACAACTTGCAAATTTAGTTGCTCTTTTTACAAATATATAGATCCTCATTAAGGAACATAAGTGATAGTACAATATATAGAAACTTTAGAGTTCTTAGAGAAAAATAAAAAAGGGAAATATATGATAGCTGAAGCAATAAAAAAAAAAATTCCATGATATAGAGCAAAACCAATTTATTTTATTAATTTTGGTTCTACTATTTATGTAAAAGAGTAAAAATATTGAAATAAGCAACAAAAAAGAGCAAAAACACATACACAAAAATATGAAAATTGAGGAAAACATACATGATACTTACTTGTATGTGCCCCTAAAAATTTTGGATGGAATAATTTAAACTTTATTTACCCCAAAGGAATTGAAAGGAATTTATCTATAACTCAAAGCATTGACACACACTAGTTGGATGCAAAGTGAGAAAAAAATGAGTGTGTGAGTGAGTTCAAAATGAGCCAAAAACTTTAGAAGAACTATCCCTACAAAACTCAAGAAAATATTATGTAGGAAACCATTTTTGTAATAAAATATTAAAAAATAGATGGGGTTAAAATTTAAATTCTCAATTTTATTTCATGCACACTCCTAGCCTTCTAATGAGCATTGCATATTCATACGACCTCCAATTTGGTCCTAGAGACAAATGATGGTGACTGGACATGGGAGCAATGTTGGAGAGATAGGTTCCCCAACTCTTTCTTAAATTTTCTGTAATGTTGGTCTAAAAATGAACAAAAACTAAGAAAACAAGATCAATGAAAATGATTTTATCTAGCTTGAAAACAACTAGGAAAATATGAAAAACACCATCAAGACCACTGCATGACCTTGGTAGTGGGTCTACACCAGGAAACCAAAAATGACCCAAAAGTGGCCTAGAAGACCTAAAATTTGAGGTCAACAAAGATTTGTATTTTTTAATAAGTGACAATCATGGTTAAACAAAGCAATTTTAGCTACAAGCAAAAAAAAGGTGATCATGACCCAAAGGGGTGATCATGGAAAAGGGGATGATTTTGGTCACCTACAAAAAAAATAGATGATTAAGGCTAAAAACAATATTCATGGAAAAGGGTGACAATTTTGGTCAAGTTCCAAAAATTGCAATCATGGTCCTATCCAAATAGGGACTATTTTATCCTTGATCAATGATCGTGGTCAATTTTTTTTTTTCAAACTTAGCTTCCTTTAGGAATGGATTGGTAGGGTGAATCTAGGCAAGGTAGAGTCTAGGGTCAATGATGTAGCCAATGCTAGCATAACATTGATGTTATCACTAGTAGAGTAGCTAATATAATCTAGATAGGAGTCATAGGAATCCATCATAGATGCAAAAATGGCTACAATAAGGTATGGCCCCTTAGATGTAAGCACAACTATGCCAGATAAATTTGGATTGAGTAGCTGAGATGCCTATTTTTGATCCCACTAATCATTGTGTTATGAATTTATGCTCTTATAGAACAAAAAAACTAATACATTTTTATGGAGGCTAAACCTTAATGAGATCATTGATATGATGATGAATTTGGAGGATGCATATTTTATCATAGGTCTACCAATCATTAGATAAGTTTCCTAGATCATAACAATGAAGGATGCATGCCTTATACTAGTGGAGTGAGAAATTAGGGAGAGATAATTGGATAGATAATGGACCATTTTATTTGAGTAGATTTACATAGCTACTATCATATGATTTGCATGATGCATGAGTATCGTCATCTTATTTACCTACATGTTTTATCATAAGGGTATGTATAGGATCTTAATATCCTAAGACCTCGAGGGGGGCTACACTAGATTTGTGAAGAGGTTTTACTAGGGAACGATGTTATTAGATTTATTGTACCATGACATATACCAGATTTATGATTCTCAAGAATGTACCATGAACTCAATATTATTATTATAAGTATGGATATACAAGTATTTTAAGATGTACTAGACCCCAAGTTTATCCTAAGATACAAGAACAAAGGAGATCTAGGTGAGGTGGTTGAGACACATTATAGGAGTGATACAACCATAGGTGCCACCACTCACTTATATCCCATAGGGATATATCATCTAGACCCCCTATCACCCCTACAATAGATCAAAATTTAGGATATATAATACCTCATAGAGGTAAGGCATGTGATCATAGTCTATAATCAGTGGATTAAGGTGGTAGATCCTCATTGGGTGAAGTAGGTACCAAGATAGTTTAAGTATCCTCATATAGATGGGTGCTTTGATGTTTGGACACATGATCATGATATTAGAGGGAATAAGCAATAGATAGGATGAGTGGACCACTTCTAATATAAGACTATCATCATTGCTAGAGGATGAGAGGATACGATGGACCCATAACATAGAGGATAAATGGACCTAAAGAGGCCATCATCAAAATATTGATACAAAGTGTCTCATTTAGTGGGACACCAATAGAGATAGATATACCATCCCTTGCATCAATATGGAAGAGGGTTGATCCATCTAGAGCAACATAGATAGAAAGCAACTGCTAGGAGTCTTCAAGGGAGGAGTCTATGAAGGAGGCTATAGTAGAGGAGGGAGAAATAAAGGAGGCTACCCTAGAGGAATGAGAGTTCTCTAAGAAGGATATTAACATAGAGAATATCCATATTTATGAGGTTGAGTTAGATATTTCAGATATAGAGGCCTTATTTTTAGATGATGATGACCCCACCCAACAACTAGGTGATATAGGTAAAAGCATCCCCTTAGATAGCTTAGTGCTATTTTATTTTTATGCATAATTAGAGTTAGCATAATACTATGATATATTGACATGATGATTCTAACATGTTACATTGCTCATATATTTGTAGATACATCCTAGGAGTGGAGGAAGCTAATTGATCAACTATAAAGAGTCATATTGGGAAGCGTCTTGATAGTCTTCCATTAGCATCACCATCCCTAGCTAGAATATCAAAGTGATTGACCAAACTATATAGCTAGGCTCACTAGCTTGGCACTATTTTGACCTAGATGCCAAGAGGGGACCATACAACCTATCAACTATGTGAAATGAGTCTAGAGTTATGACTATAATGGGAGGTGATGGATAGAGAGTATAAATTAAAGAAACAACTAGATCTAGCATTGGCCTAGGGAGAGCTAATAGGGTTATGAATGTTTGTGTTGTGATGCTCTCACTTTGGCACCTCTCGAGCAATGATATATGCACTCGATATAGTCCAAGTAACATAGGGGATGATGTTTGTATCCATAGCCTCTACATAGTATATGTACCATATCCTTATTTATATCCACCATGCCACACTTTATAGGATGTATATAGGATTATTTGGATGATTGATCTATGTACTCATGACATAGGGTAGCTTAGGATGATGGCATTTAGTACCCCATGTATCATATTATACCAATATATACCTTTTTATTTCATATATATGTGATATTATTATTTTATTACATGTGATTTGTGTAGGATTCAATGGCATACCAATTTCTTTATGACATACACTCAAGATTTGTGTAGTATTCAATGACATCCCATTTCTAGTTTAATAGTTGTATGTATGATTTGAGTAGAATTCAATTATGTGCTCAACATAAACTAACTCCATACAATATTTTCCATGAATAAAATTATATTTTAACCATACATGCAACTACAGTAGGTAGAACACATGTAGTATCTAACAAGTGCTAAGTACTAACATATACACTCATCACTACTATAGTGAATCTTTCACTACATTAGGATAGGTTTCCACCCCAAAAGAAGAAAAATAAAGACTATGACCTAGGAAAACTACATGAGGGGCCCTAAATCTCCATCCTTGTACCAAGTATCTAATTTAAATAATACAATAGTAAATGATAGTCTATGCCAAATACTAATAGCATACTTGAATCTCCCCTCACATTAAGGTAAAATCATCCACCTAGATCAAGCTAACAAGGAATTTAAACCCTTCTGATGGTGACTAATCCCAACCCCATCATCAAGAGGAACACCCAAGCCTTCTTAGTAGTGACTAAAAATATTTCCTTGATGATGAGACCTCCAAGAACTCGACTAGGTAGGATCCACTTATCTAACTGGCAAAAGGGCCCTAAAATTGAACCACCTTCCTCTGGAAATTGGGTTGCATCACTTCATAAACCTAGGGATAGTTAATGGCAAAAGCAACACACCCATCAAGGGAAACCCAAGGTCCTTAGAAGGAAAGAATAATGGGGATTAAAAGGGTTAAGTAAGGACTCATTAAGGTAAAGTTACCTTATTGATCCTCATAAAGATCCCCTAGAGGCCTAGATATGGGAGGGATGAGAAGAGCATGGAAAATACACCAAGGAATAGAATAATGTGCATAAAATGATGTTCTATGGAATTCTATGTAGGGGTATTTTTGAAGAATCAATCATTAAGAGAAATAGGGTGACATTAGGAGTACTGGAAACCAAATTAGGGGCTAACTAGAAGCACAAGGGGAAGGGTCAACATAGCAACTAGATCACCAGAGGGGAGTTCCATAACAAAACCTTTATCAAGATTTGACAACCTAACATGAGAAAAAGATAAATAATAGAGACAAGTTAGGATCCAAGGGAACATGAGGCTACAACCATCAAAATGGGCCTCATTAACTAAAATGACACCCAAGCTCAAATTTCCATGAGAGAAGGTAAGAACATTAATGATCCCTCTAAAAAGAGGACCATGCCACCCATGGAAGAGTTTATAGTAATTTAAACCCAAAAAACTCTAAAATCCCCAAAAAATAAAGCGACAACATTCTTAAACCTATAACCAAAGTTGGAATTTTGGGGGGAATTTTGAATTTCAAACATCACCTATAAACATTTTAAATAGTAGTCCCTATAGGTAAGCAAGGAGAGTTGGAATTTATTATTGTGTCTAGTATCTAACCTATATTATTTTCTCTCTCCATTTTTTATTCTTCTTCTTAGTCTAGACTCAAGCCTTGGGCCAATTGAACCTATAGGCCACTAAGCCTCTTTTGGTTATACATATATCACATGTTTGTATGGTCAAATATGTGTTCATATTCAATATCTTGCTTGGTTCATGTGTTCATTCATCCCATTGAGTTGTAAGATAGAAATTGCATTCTCTTGGCACATCACCACTCATAGATAGGCTAGATAGGTTTTATTTTTTATAATTTATATTTCAAATTATTTCTTATTTTTATTTCTTTCCATTTTACTTAAAGAAATTGTTGGTCAAATATCTGCCTAAATGATAAACACTGCATTTATGTGCCCTAGATACGACCAACATTGAAAAGCCAAAGGAAAGAAATGTGCTCCGTGCCAATCTCTAGAGAGGGATAGTTCCCAAACCAATTCTAAAACTAGTAAAAGACTAAGGATGCAGGAAAGAAATTGAAAATAATGAAAAGAGATGGGAAATATGGCCAAAGGCCAAAGTGCAGAATTGGTGTTAGACTAACTAGCAGGGAAAAACCCAAGCACAAATTAGCATTTATGAAAGAAAAAAAAATAGAACAAGCTTAAAATCTTGCCATAATAACTATCAAAATGTTACTTCAACATTCGCTTTTTCCTTAGCAACTTTAAATCCAATGACAAAATTTAAATTCAACAACAAATTAGATAGACGAATGGAAATAGAAGCACACTACATAGAAAATAATTATACACAAGACCGCTCACAAATTCAAAAGTCTGAATGCCTTGTATTAATGTAGAGAGCTTGGAGAGATCTCTCACAAAATGTCTAACCCCATTTTACAATGAAATTTACCTAGTATTTATAGAGGTTTTCACCTCTTTCATTTAATACATACGAGGGAAGAATGTATAAGAATCAAAGACAAAATCAACAAAATCCTCCTTGAATTCTTGGAAAATACATTCTCCAGGGGAACAAATTCCTAAAAATTCAAACTTCGGATGGAGGTGCGCCTGTTAGGAGAAAATATTAAATTATTCGTATTGCCTCTAATACATTGGAAATCATGAAGGCTCGTTTCCCTTCGCCTTCATCTTCGTGATCCACAAAATGGAGTAACTAAGAGCACCCTTAATTTAATACCAAATTCAACATCTTAACTAAAGTTCCATTCTTTTGATTTATCTTCACCCCTTTAGACGCGCATGATATTGATACAAACAGGTTCACCCAATTAAAGGGCGAATGGTATATTCACCCCTAAAGGAAAGCGAACATGATTTTATGCCGTTGCTAGGTGGTTCACCTGTAGGAGAGGCAAACTGTGTGTTCGATCCTCGACTAGGGTGAATGTAATTTGATTCAAATGTGCGCACTAAGTGGTTCACCCATAGGAGAGGCGAACGGTGTGTTTGCCCCTTGACTAGGGTGAACATAATTTGATTCAGGCATGCGTGACCACTCTTGGCGATGCCAAGGCATGTTCACCCCTAAAAATGGTGAATGGCCCGTTCACCCCTAAGGGAGGACGAACATGATTTGGCATATTTTAATTTTTCTTCATTCTGCTTTCAAACTTATTCACCCTTAGAAAGGGCACAAGGGATGTTCACCCCTAAGGAAGGGCAAATGTCAATGCACAAGATTTTTTGGTGATTTCACTTCAAAATTTTTATGAAACTCATTCTCTTAATTGTTTTGGACTCTGAAAGACATCTCCCAAATAATAATTAAATGCATTAGATTTCAAAAAATTGTTTCAACTTATCCAAAAATAAAAGAGAAATATATTATCGCTTTATACAAAATTTCCAATGAATACAAAATGACCAACATTTCTTGGTGTCTCACGGGGTATCCAACTTGCATGGATGCAAGTGATCCCAAGCCTTTATCCATTGGGTGCAAAGTTATTTTTGCCAGCTGCTGCTACCTTCACTATGGAAGCCTTATTCTTGGATGCTTGTTGTGCGCATTCTGCTTCTTCCTATTCCGTCGTGGCTACAACATGAAGTACTTTCGCACATTTTGCCTCTTTTGCCACCTTTTTCATTGCTTCACGATCCACCTTTGCTTGCTCTTCTTGCTCTATGATAACCTCTGAAAGGGCCTCTTAGGTGCGAATAGCCTCATGTCAAGCTTCAATATTAAATAATTAGGGAACACTAAGAGATTCATAAATGAAGTGAAGATTTTGCACATCCATCAAGCTGAGGTGCTTCGAAGGCTAGGCTAGTTCATAAAGAGACAACTCCAAACGTGTATATTTTTCAATAAGATGAAAAAATTGCACTTAAGTAAGGGGATTAGTCAAGGCATTAATGTCCGTAGTATCTTCAATAAATGCACTCTAGAGATCTTGCAATTGCTCCATCGAAAGAGGTTCACCCCATTCATCCAGGAAGGTAGTGAAACCCAACCGGTCAATAGTCTCAAAATGAGACATCAAAATAGTATGCTCCTGCTCAATAGTATTGAGGATAGCCCACACTTCATTTACAAGGTCCATGCACTAAAAATAGCTCTGTAGGGTTACACCCGCTCAGGACCAGGCATAATCCATCTCACTAAGAGGGCAAATATTTAGAGATGTATTAAAAAATGCTTGCATCTTCACAGTAATATCCATATGGGGTGACAAAAACTCCTCCACTGAATCAATAATTGTTGCCCAAGCTAGATTTGTATCCCTGCTTCCCATAAGTACTGCAACACCTTGATGGCTTGTGTGTCCAACTTGGTAGAATTTTTGGTGGAGCAAAGGCGAATATCTCTTACACTATCGCATGAAAATCTTGCAACAGGCACGACTTTGGATTCCAAATATTTCTTGAGTTACTCGACCTACTATTGAAGTTATGCATTTCAATTCTAGTGGTATCACGCTCCTTCAGGTGCACTTGGACTTGATTGTGCAAGTATTCATTTTTTGTGGCCGTATTTTCCTTTGTCACCCTGCTCTTGGTCAAGGCACTTTCAAGCTCCAACACCGTATTTTGCACTTAAAAATATTTCTCTTTATAATGCTCCTCATAAAAATACAACGAACTCATATCAACTTGCATATTACCCATTTTTTCAATAGGATTAATCTGCATCAAGTCTTCAGTGATAGTCTAAAAAACATAGTCTTCAGGCTGTAATTCACCTTGAGGTTTTTGAACCAGCAAAGTAAATGTTGTCATATGATCCTCCTTGGAAATTGGATTGAAATCCACCTTCTTGATTGGACGGGCTAGTGCTAAAGCCTCATTTCATCGCATACTCTTCAACCATTAGGAAGAGCTCTGATGCGCTCAATTTAATTTTTCAACGTCTGGCTACTTGCGGGCTACCTGTATATCTAGGACAGTCTGCAACTCCAAAAATGGTGTAAATGGAACAAAAGCTTCTGGATGACCAGGCCTAGTGGACATGGATGACACATATTGCAATGAAGGAATGGACATGGGAATCATGGAAGGATGAGAAAGGGTAGAGGAAGTGGAAGATGTAGGTGCGACTGTAGTTATACTAATTTTAGATGGAACATGGGTGCTAACAACCATAATAATAGAGGAAGTGAAAACTGAGTGAAGGGGACGAATAAAGGATTTGCCCCCGATGCATATGAACTAAAATAAATAAAAGACAAAGGGGCAGGAATGAAAGAAGGAGCAACAACAATTTTAGAAATGGAAGAAGTCAAAGCAGAAGAAGAAACTATAGAAAATGAAATGGAAGGACTACCAAAATATGGAGAGACAGAAAGTGGAGGGAACCAAAATGTAACAGATGGGATCGAAGAATAAATCACTGTGTGCTCGATGAGAGAGAGAAGAATAGGGAAAAGATGACGTACCTTGGGGCATGAGTAGAATTGTTTAAAATGCACAAAAATATTTACATATATACAGGATGTTACCTTTGATCTGAAATCTTACGAAACATAAGCCTTTAGATGAAGGCCATTCACTAGGATAGGGAGCTTATACCCTTTCATGTCACAAAGTTAGAATGGATTAGAAGAAGTAACATTAGAAATTCAAAAAGGTCCTTCCCATATTGCGTAAAATTTTTGATGTTTTCCTAGCTTTGATTTTTTCTTGTTCCACTTCAACACCAAATCACCCACCTGGAAGCTTCAATAAGTCATTTTTTCTTGAACCACTTCTTCATCTCAGCAGCATATTCTACAAAAGTATGGTAGGCACACTCCCTTTCTTCTTCTAATTGCAACAATTGTATCAATCTAACCTCCATTAAATCATTTTATTTGTTATCATCATGAAACATCTGCAATTCTTGAAGCATAGGGAGCTCAATATGCATAGGAAGGACAACTTATTTTTCATACACCAAAGTGTACAAGGAGGTCTTTATTGACTTCTTAACTAAAATATGGTCATACCAAAGTGTCTGATTTAATAACAAATGCCAACTCTTCTTATTGTCGCCCATTGTTCTCTTCAAAATTTAGAGCAAATTCTTGTTAGTTGACTTAGCCAATCCATTCCCCTATGGGTAATAGTTGGAAGAGGTCTTCATGTAAATTCTGTATCTATTGGCAAATTTTGTAATTTTGGCTACAATGAAGGGAGTGCCATTTTCAGTGACTAAAGAATCTGGTATGCCAAAATGAGTAATAAGGCTTTCCAAAAAAGAAATAACAATCACTTGATCTATCTTTTTGGTAGGTATAGCTTCTGCCCATATTGTAAAGTAGTTTGTCACCATCAGAATATATTTATGTTTGACAGAGGAATGTGTATCTATAACTCCTATAAAATTGAGACCCCACTGCTGAAAGGGTGCTTCCACCTGGATCAGATGCAGCGGTGATGTTCCTTTCCTAACTTGACCCACATATCTTTGACAACTATCACATTGCTAGCTTATCTTATGTGAATCAAAAAATAGAGTGGGCCAATAATACCCAGCTTGAATAATTTTTAGGGCCATAGGCCTGCTTGCATAATGCCCTCTTGATATCCTAGAATGGAATTATTCCAACATCTTCTCTTTCTCAGATTCTTTTACATATCTAAGAAGTATACCATCAATATTCTTATAATATAGGCCATTGGGCAACAATACATACCTGAGCGCTTGTAATATGAAGGAATGGACATGGGAATCGTGGAAGGATGAGAAAGGGTAGAGGAAGTGGAAGACGTAGGTGCAACTATAGTTATACTAATTTTAGATGGAACATGGGTGCTAACAACCGTAATAATAGAGGAAGTGACAACTGAGTGAAGGGTACGGATAAAGGATTTGCCCCCAATGCATATGAACTAAAATAAATGAAAGACAAAGGGGCAGGAATGAAAGAAGGAGCAACAACAATTTTTGAAATGGAAGAAGTCAAAGCAGAAGAAGAAACTATAGAAAATGAAATGGAAGGACTACCAAAATATGGAGAGACAGAAAGTGGAGGGAACCAAAATGTAACAGATGGGACCAAAGAATAAATCACTGTGTGCTTGATGAGAGAGAGAAGAATATGGAAAAGATGACATACCTTGGGGCACGAGTAGAATTGTTTAAAATGCACAAAAATATTTACATATATACAGGATGTTACCTTTGATCTGAAATATTACGAAACATAAGCCTTCAGATGAAGGCCATTCACTAGGATAGGGAGCTTATACCCTTTCATGTCACAAAGTCAGAATGGATTAGAAGAAGTAACATTAGAAATTCAAAAAGGTCCTTCCCATATTGCGTAAATTTTTTGATGTTTTCTTGGCTTTGATTTTTTCTTGTTCCACTTCAATACCAAATCACCCACCTGGAAGCTTCAATAAGTCATTTTTTCTTGAACCACTTCTTCATCTCAGCAGCATATTCTACAAAAGTATGGTAGGCAAACTCCCTTTATTCTTCTAATTGCAAAAATTGTACCAATCTAACCTCCATTAAATCATTTTCTTTGTTATCATCATGAAACATCTGCAATTCTTGAAGCATAGGGAGCTCAATATGCGTAGGAAGGACAACTTATTTTTGGTACACTAAAGTGTACGAGGAGGTATTTATTGACTTCTTAACTAAAATGTGGTCATCCCAAAGTGTCTGATTTAATAACAAATGCCAACTCTTCTTATTGTCGCCCATTGTTCTCTTCAAAATTTAGAGCAAATTCTTGTTAGTTGACTCAGCCAATCCATTCCCCTGTGGGTAATAGTTGGAAGAGGTCTTCATGTAAATTCTGTATCTATTGGCAAATTTTGTAATTTTGGTTACAATGAAGGGAGTGCCATTTTCAATGACTAAAAAATATGGTATGCCAAAATGAGTAATAAGGCTTTCCAAAAAAGAAATAACAATCACCTGATCTGTCTTTTTGGTAGGTATAGCTTTTGCCCATATTGTAAAGTAGTTTGTCACCATAAAAATATATTTATGTTCGATAGAGGAATGTGTATCTATAACTCCTATAAAATTGAGACCCCACTACTGAAAGGGTGCTTCCACCTGGATCAGATGCAACGGTGATGCTCATTTCCTAACTCGACCCACATATCTTTGACAACTATCACATCGCTGGCTTATCTTATGTGAATCAAAAAATAGAGTGGGCCAATAATACCCTGCTTGAATAATTTTTAGGGCCATAGGCCTGCCTGCATAATGCCCTCTTGATAGCCTAGAATGGAATTATTCCAACATCTTCTCTTTCTCAGATTCTTTTACACATCTAAGAAGTATACCATCAATATTCTTATAATATAGGCCATTGGGCAATAATACATACCTAAGCGCTTGTAATATGAACATTCGACACTGTGAGGAGTTGTGGTGGCTAGGATACCTTCCAAAAATAAAATACTCAATGAATTCCTCGATCCATTCCTTGTTGACTACTGCACTATTCGCACAAATTATATCTTCGCAACTTGTCTCAACAACAACGCTTTTGGCCAACTCCTGACACAGAGTGCGTCCATGAACCAATTTTGTCGATTTAATTTATACATCATACTCATAGATCTTTGAGACCCATCCAACCCTTTTATCACCTAGTTCTCCTTGAATTATGAAGTTTTGAACATCAGGATGAATAACATAAATCATAGTTTTACTCTAAGAAACAAAGTGGCAAAACTTCTTCAAGGCCTTCATCATTGCATAAACTTGTTTCTCTATAAAGTTGTACTTTTCTTGATGTGGTGCTATGACCTGTCTTAGAAAAGTGATAGGCTTTTCTTCACCATCATGTTGCTTTTGCGTTAGTACTGTAGCATAGCTCTCCTACTCACCCACTGCATAAAGTACAAATTCTTTGGAGTAATCAGGGTTGATTAACACTGTCGCTTGAGTAATTCTCTCTTTGATTTCTTGAAAAGCTCGCTTCCTGGCTTCTGTCCACTTGAATTCCATATTTTTCTTTAGGAGCTCGATCATGGGCTTGACAACTTGGGCAAAATCAGTAATAAACTTATGCACAAAGTTTATCTGTCCAAAGAAGGACTACACATCTTTCTTATTAGTTGGTAATGACAAACTCATAAGCACTCCCACTCGTGCAGGGTCCATGGCCAATCCTTCCTATGAAATCACATGTCCCAACAAATTCCCTTCCTTGATCATAAAAATTGACTTCTTTGGGTTTATAGAAATCCCAAATTCTTGACATTTATAAAATATTTGCCTTAGATGGAAAACATGATCTGCTATGCAATGTGAAAACACTGTCATATCATCAAGATAAATCACAATGATTTTATTTAGCAACTCACCAAAGGCGACGTCCATGGCTCTCTGAAAAGTAGCTTTGACATTTGAAAGTCCAAAGGGCATCCATTGATATCCAAATGTGCCCCACTTAGATGTAAATGTTGTCTTGTATTGATCTTCATATTTAACCCAAATTTGATTGTATCCAAAAAAGCCATCCAGCAAGGAAGATATCTAAGCACCAACTATGACATGAAGAATCTAGTCTATCTGAGGTAGAGGATAGTGGTATTTAAGTGACGCCTGATTTAAATTTCAAAAATTGATGCATAGACGTATGTCCCCATTATTCTTCCTTAAAGGAACCAAGTTTTCCACCCAGGTGGAATGCTTAATAGGGTATATGATATTTACCTCAAGCATCTTCAATAACTCTGCTTTCATGAGAACCTCAATCTTGGGATTAATAGGGCACTGCTTCTGCCGAAAAGGCTTAACTCCTTGTAGCTCGATAGTATGCTAAATCATGCTCTTGTCGTATCCTTTCAAATATTTATAACTCCATGCTACTATATCTAGGTATTTGGAGCATATATTTATAATGCCCTCAATCTCATCTGGTTCACAATTAGTACCAATCTTGATAAATTTTCCTGGCTCCAACTACAATTATATGAATTCCTTAGCATTCACCTTAATCCTATGCTTATCAGCCCTATCGCTTTGATCAAATAAAATTTCTAGCAAAATCAAACCTCTAGGAATGTGATTATTTTTTAATTGAATCATACCTTCCTTTTCTTCTTCCATAAGAATCCCATCTTCTGTGTTGGCAAATTCTTTTACCAGAAAATTCAATATTTGCTCATCATTATCAAACACCTACCAATAGAGGTTCTTATCAGGAATGAAAGGTCTGTAAATCACCCTTACTATCTTGGGCTTGTGAACCACTTGCTCAACAGGAGAATAATTAGCGCCCAAGGAAGCTAAAATGTCAGCATGTCTATTTTTTTCCCAAGGAATTGCTTGAATATTTAAAGCTTTAAATGCTTCCAAAATATCCCATACTATGTTGCGATAAGCCTTCAAGTAATGTTGTTTTGATACACATCTATTTGTAACTTGATTAACAATAAGCTTAGAATCACCAAAAATTTGCAATTGTTTGATTCCTAATTTTTTGGCCTTTTTTAGGCCAAGGCATAGCGCTTCGTATTCAACCACATTATTCGTATAGCTCTAGGTCAATCTATAGGAGTAAGTTTTTTGTATGCCTTCAGGGGAAATCAACACAACACCTACTCCTGCACCATTCTTACAGTGAGCGCCATCAAAGAACAACTTCCATAACTGATGTGAAATAGGTTCTAGGGATTCAAGGATTTTCTCTTAGGACTTCTCTATCTTTTGAATTGAATAATAACCAATATCTATTTTGATCATAGCGTTGAAATCTATTATCAGGAACTCATATTCCAGACCAAGCTCTGGAGTATTTCTTCAACCAAGTCAACTTCCTCCAATTATTCAATCATGATATTCACCATGCCTGGGACTTGTTTTGCATTCTCGATTTTCTCAATATGAAAAGGGGAGGTCTTCTCATTATGAATATGAATTTGCCTACCTTTGAATAAAATATCCAGATGTGAATAATTTAGGGAAATATAACCTCCCAGCTTTGCTATGAATTCTCTTGAAAGGCACATGCTAAAGTAAGGCTCTAAATCAACAACCACCACTTCCTGGATGACAGTATTTTGTGGCATGCTATGGAGCACTATTGGAATATCCTTGATTACTCCAAAAGTATTAACTGGTGTACCATACAATTGTAAAACTCTTGGGCTACTTCTTGTATATTCCATTCCCATTACTTCACATATTGCCTTTGGCATGATAGTAATGGCAACACCAGAGTCGATCATACAATTATGCAAGATCCACCCTTCCATTCTCAAATATAAGTAAAATGGGGGAGGCCAATTCTTCCCTATCATTGAAGTGGGGAGCGCTTGATCCAAGACTATTTGTAAATGATCCTTCTTTTGATATTTGGAAGTCTTCAGATATTCTTGCAATAAATCAATCTACCCGAGTAATTGCAATGCATCAAACAAGCTAATCCTTGCCAGAATTTTCTTCATTTCTTCCATGATACTGTAGCCATGAGCAGGTGAGATATTTTATCTTCTAAAGGCCCCTCATATTTGTCTTGGTACTATTACATAGCGTTGACTCTTTGCATTTTTTTGAATGAAGGATGCTTGAGTTTTTCCTTAGCTTGCTCCTTAGTTTTGCTAGGCAATGGAGCAGTAGCGATGCATTGTGAAGTTGAAGGTTGAAACCACATCTTATCTTGCACTTGATCAGGTAATGAGTTTTTAAATTTGTAAGCATTAGGAATATTTGTCAGGGATGCCTGCTTTTCTTCCTATGCTTTTGGAGCTATAGGTACTTTCAAAGGTTGCAAGTCTATAGGATCAACAGTCACTGGTTTCTTTCCAGACCTAGTAAGGACATAAACTTGCTATGGGGACGACACCATACAATTACACTCCATATCTCGAATCATGTTAACTTGCCCGCCCGAAGAACTTTCTGTTAATTTTTGAACATAGTTTAGATGTACCGTACATGTGTCTTCACCATGAGTATCATTACATGTAGGACACCAATATGTCCTTTCAGATCTATTACTCTCATCATTTGCTTGGATCATGGTGTTTTTCTAAGGTCCCTTGCTGATAGATACTTGTTCTCGGGTTATGGGTGGAGTTTGAAATCTCCTTTATCAAAAATCAGCATAAGCCTGCTTCTTCCTCATAGTAGTAAGCTCATTAGATATCATCCTCGAAGCCGTATTATTCAATTTTACTTCTTGTAACAAGTCCATGAGAGGATCTGTATTGGGTGACAAAGTTGGCACTGGCAACAACAAGGGCATTGGTGGTGCAGATAATGGTAAGGGCATTGGGGGTGTTGGAAGTATTGGAAAAGAAATTATTGAAGGCTATGATGTTATTGATGGGATATGAAATTGTGGAAAGCTCATAGCAGATGACTGTGGAATAGGGATAGGAGCTATTTGAGGAGAGCCTAAATTCCATGAAGAAACTAGATATATTAATGGCATAGGCTGCAAAAATGCATTAGAGTAAAGATACTATGGTAGATTAGGGAGGATAGACATCATTGCCTTCAGAGGAAGCCTTCCTACAACAATCAAATCTGACTCAACCTTTTGAGCTTGTGTATAAATATCAAGGAATGTAGTCACATTGGCCTAGCCCACCACCATACCAATATCGGTACTGAGTGCTCAAAGATAATAAAATGTTGCTTGTTCATGAGTTGGTCGTAAATCATTTGGGACCCTCTGCCAACTTTGCGTAAATCGAACGTTGAAATCTACAAGTTCTTCTTGCGGATGTCTTTGGATTGAGGTGAATTGGTGTAATAGAGAATATGGATCAGCTTGTTCATGGAAATTCTTAATAAACAACTCTGTCAATTGATCCCACGAGGTAATGGTACCTGACTGCAAAGACTGGTACCAATACAATAATTTCCCTCTCAATGACAGGACCAAAAGCTTTATCATCACATCCTCATTAGTTATATCATGAATAGTTGCAAGGGAGGCTACATCTTAGATATGCTCATAGGTAGTTTTTCCAGTACCATCATATGTGGGTAAAGCCTTCAAAGCAACTTGAGGTACAGGATTTTGCACCTGCAAATTTAGCGCTCTTGAGCTATTCCAAGCTGAAAATTGCCTTGGAAGTTGTTGATGTGGTGGAGGATTTTGGTCCATATGGATGGGAATATGGGGGGCAGGCCTTGAGATGTTAGCGATTGTACTAGGCGAAGTTTAAGGGAAATTGGTGGCAGTGCTTACAAGACTCACAGGGGCAGAAAACACACCAGCTAACCAGAAGATGAAACAGGTGGTATGGATGAGATATGCAGAAGTGAAGATGTTCATCGAAAAGTGGATATTTGAGGATGCTCTCCTAGCCTTTGAATGTATAGTTCATAAAATCTAATCTGATTATTAGGATTTTTGGCTTTTGATCTTGTATTCATGAGAAAACAACTTTTGTTGTCCTCACGCTTATGGAGTTCTGGATAAAAATTGATTTGCCAGATGTTCTAATATCAAGCAGGAAGGTGAACACCAAACCTAATGCTACTGGAAGTGGAACCTTAAAAGCCCCACTAGGAATGCCAAAAACTTTGGTCAAATATCTACCTAATTGATAAACACTACATTTATGCACCCTAGATATGACCAACATTGAAATGCCGGAGGAAAGAAATGTCCTCCGTGCCAATCTCCAGAGAGGGCTGGTTCCCGAACTAATTCTAAAATTGGTAAAATACTAAGGATGTAGGAAAGAAATTGGAAATAACAAAAAGAGATGGAAAATATGGCCATAGGTCAAAGTGCAAAATTGGTGTTAGACTAACTAGTAGGAAACAACCCAAGCACAAATTAGCATTTATGAAAGAAAATGAAACAGAACAAGCTTACAATATTGCCATAATAATTATCAAAATGTTACTTCAACATTCGCTTTTTTGTTAGCAACTTTAAATCCAATGACAAAATTTAAATTCAACAACAAATTAGATAGACGAATGGAAATAGAAGCACACTACACAAAAAATAATTATACACAAGACCACTCACAAATTTAGAAGTCCGAATGCCTTGTATTAATGCAGAGATCTTGAAGAGATCTCTCACAAAATGTCTAACCCCTTTTACAATGAAATTTACTTAGTATTTATAGAGGTTTTTGCCTCTTTTATTTAATACATACGAGGGAAGAATGTCTAAGAATCAAAGACAAAATCAGCAAAATCCTCCTTGAATTCTTGGAAAATACATTTTCCAGGGGAACAAATTCTTGAAAATTTGAACTTCGGATGGAGGTGCATCTATTAGGAGAAAATATTAAATTCTTCAGATTGCTTCTAATACATTGGAAATCATGAAGGCTTGTTTCCCTTCGCCTTCCTCTTAGTGATCCACAAAATGGAGTAACTGAGAGCGCCCTTCATTTAATGCCAAATTCAACATCTTGACTAAAGTTCCATTCTTTTGATTTATCTTCGCCCCTTTAGACGTGCGCGATCTTGATAAAAAAAGGTTTTCCCAATTCAAGGGTGAATGATATGTTCATCCCTAAAGGAAGGTGAACATGATTTTCTATTTTTGCTAGGTGGTTCACCCATAGGAGAGGCGAATAGTGTGTTCACCCCTCGACTAGGGTGAACGTAATTTGATTCGAGCATGCACACTAAGTGGTTCACCCATAGGAGAGGCGAACGGTGTGTTCACCCCTTGACTAGGGTGAACGTAATTTTATTTAGGCATGCACAACCGCTCTTGGCGATGCCAAGGCATGTTCGCCCGTAAAAAGGGTGAATGGCTCTTTCGCCCCTAAGGGAGGGTGAACGTGATTTGGTGCCTTTAAATTTTTCTTCATTATGCTTTCAAACTGATTCGCCCTTAGAAAGGGCGTAAGGGACGTTCGCCCCTAAGGAAGGGCGAACGTCAATGGACAAGATTTTTTGGCGATTTCACTTCAAAATTTTTATGAAACTCATTCTCTCCATTGTTTTGGACTCTGAAGGACATCTCCAAATTAATCATTAAATGCATTAGATTTTAGAAAAAAATTTCAACTTATTACAACTTATCCAAAAATAAAAGAGACAAATATATTATCGCTTTATACAAAATTTTCAATGAATACAAAATGGCTAACATAAATCTAATATATTAGGATAGCATAGTGAGAGAAATATGAGTGCTAAAAGATTGCATCTTAATAAGGAGTTGAGCTTGATAAAAATATTGGAGGTCATTTGGTAAAGCTATGTCCTACACTTCCTCGAACTTCCTAGGATTGGTGCCCTCTCATGAGGTGCAAGGCACTAGATGCAACCACTTGAAAGATATAAAGAGTGAACCACAACCATAGGGTTCATGGTGCAAAGGGGCACAAGGATCGATTTTGGCCCCCAACAACTACAATAAAAAAGAATAGGAGAATCCAACTTATGCCAATAGAGATGCAAGTATATGTCCATTAGTCCTAAAATAAATTTTTAGATATGCACAAATGAACACTATGTCCTAATTATCATGTCTACCCACTACTATAGGGTGTCCTAAGGGAAGCAACCTATGCCACACATAGATGCAAATATATTTTTTTAGGCCAACTCATGCCTTGTCACTTATGGTGAGCACATTTTTCAATAAGGCACACCCACCATGATAGGGAGAGAAAATATAAATAGTAAATAAGTGGGCTAGATATGTGTTAGAGCACACCAGGATAGAGAGAACCCATGAAAGAGAGAATCCACTTACACTACAATGATCTAAGCTCACACTATAGTATCTGGTAAAGCATGTTGTTCAACAAGGCATGATTTCCACTATAGTGGGATGCCAATGATGATTTATTGGATTGATGTATTTGGATATTTTTTATATTTTTGATTGCATTAAAATTAAAAGGAATGTTGTCTTGGATTTTCCACAATATTCCATATGGAAGATAACATGAGTTGAACTAAGGTATTTGCTTTATGAAACTTAAATTAAGGCACTGACATGAAGTAATAGAGAAGAATTTGAAGACATCATGGTGCCACTTACTAGAAAGAGTGAAACCATAATGAAGGAAAGCAAGCAAAGTGAAAACAAAGTTAGTAGAAATAAATGCTAGTAAAAATAAACAAAAACACCAAGCAAAAAGCACAATAGAATGGAAATTATACAACAAGAGCAAAACAAAGGTAAAACTTGACAAAAGCAAAAAAAAACTAGCTAAATATCAAGGATGACTAGGATCGCCACTTACAATGGTGATCTTGATTCGGAGAGAGCATTACAAGATACATCAAGTTGTGCCAAGACTGAGGGATGTACATGACTGATACCCATAAATAGACATCCAAAGTAGTCAAAGTGAAAATCAAGATATCAAAGTCAATAGGTAAACAAAGAAAAATAGTAAAGACTATACAAATGGGTTAGAAGGGGCTACATGCAAAAGAATTTAATATGCATGGATTTAGTGGGTTCATTCAACTCAAATCCATCCATTATTTACAATTTCATTGCCTTAGACCCAAACTACTCTTTAATAGTATATGGACCAAGCCATTTCTATAAAAACTTGTCTATATTTGTATACTAATAATTGACTTTGTACGTGATGGAGGGTCCTGTACTCCTATATATGGGATAGGGGTGGACTAAATTTGTTAGTCCTTGGGTAGGATGACAATAACCATGTTTTTTGGTGGTTTTGGTTTCCTTTCTTAACTTAAATATCACTTTTGTACACTTTTCTTTACATTCTTACCTTGTAACTTCATTAAAACCCTAATATAATGATAAAGTTATGATTAAAGGATATTTTTACATCCATCCCCAAAGTGTACATATTAAAATACCAAAATTTCCACTTTAAGTGGTAATCATGGTCATCTAATTAATTTAGGGTTTTTAATACATGGTCATAATTCTAGAATGTCTTTACACCTAGGGTTTGAATGACATGCTGTTTGGACTAATGCTTTTGGTTTTATGTCCCAAAAAGAGGAGACAATCAACCATAAAATCCTAAGGAAAATATATTTTTTATCTCATCTACTATAAAAACCCACTTTGCACCTTAATTTACTCACTGTATATTCACTTGATAATTTTTACTACCAACATTGCTTCCAATATTCTACCATATCACACACCTCTTTCACTCTCTTTATATCTCTTGTCCTTTTAGATACAACCAAATCCATTGAACACTAGTTTGCTATATTCCATAGAGGATGACAAGATGATATACCAAGATATGCAGCCAAAGGCCATTGATTCCCATTGAACAAATTTCCAAGGTAGGTCAAACCCTCTATGAATATGCTAGGTGTGATCTCTCCTTATTTACTATGGTGATGTTGTAAGTAGGATAGGGTAGGAATGAACTATTTATCATGTTTTATTTTTGAATATTATGCTTCTTGATGTCCCACACATCAAGTAATGTGTTTTACTATAGTAAGATTAGTGCTAGTTTTACATTTTGTAAATATTCTTTATGTAGTTCATTCTTGATTGCTCTATTTTATTTATGCTTGGATTAATATAGTTTTCAACTTTGATTGTGAATTTACTGTTATACTATCTTAGTTTAAGCATCTTGATTTATCTTGTATTAATTCAAGTTTTATAAGATGTACCTTTTTTTCCAAAAACATTTTGGTGAACCTAATGTGAACCCACTTTCTAAAGTTTTCTTTCAATTTTTATCCCCTAGGGTTTAGTAGGTTTACTACTATAGGTTTTGTGTAAGCTATCACTTTTTGTTGTAACATAAATAGTTTTGCTATATTTTTCCTCTTTATCTTAGGACTACCCCAAAAATATAATGTTATTTTGTTGAGGGTTTTTTGATAATTTGCTTGTTTAAGGGTGGAACATTTTGTAAAACCCCAGTTGCTCTTAAACTAGATTTTCTACTTACCCTTATGGCTCCTCTTGCTTCTTCTAAGGGCATTAGAATGACTACAAGGTCTAATAAGAAGCATGTTCTAATATCTATAGAAATAGAAAAGAATATTCCTCTATCTATTGTCCATCCAAATTACATTGTTCATTATTTTATGCTTAGTCATGAAAAAAAACTTCAAATTAAGGACTAAAATATAGAAATTCTAATTTTGAAGAAGAAAATATCCTAATATTGAATTTGATGAACCTTATAGATATACTATAGGGTCTCAAAGTGTGTGACCCCGGGAAGCATGCACCCTTTATTCTACTTGCAATATTATTTCAAAATGAAATGAAAGACCATGAAATGCGTATAACACGGAAATAAAATAAAGAGAGATCCTTTTATTTATATTGAACCCCGGTTACATGTCGGTCCCTCTGAGGGATACCCATTTCGATACAATGAATTACAAGTGGAATAATGGTGAATAAAATGTCCCCTCGCAAAGGGGTGGTGCACTTTCGTAGGCCTCCCGATCTCGCACACGAAACTGTATGAGGGCTTACAGATGCCTCCTTCTCCATATCTGGTCCTGGAGGGATCCTTGTGCTCCTGATGCTTTGATTTGATCCTGTAGACCTGTACCTACGTTCATGGAAACAACAAAGCATGCTTAGTAGGATGGGCCACCTCTCCGGATGAGGCCTTTGTTAACGGATCTGAATAATCATGATAAAAATGACATACAAGCATGAAATGAATAATAAATGCATGTGAAAGTTAGAAATATAAAATAAATGCGTTAATGGAAGATTCAGATCTATGACTAAAGCCATTAAATTAAATAATGATAAATAATGAATCTAGACTAAAGCAAAGGAATAACATTTCTATGCCCTAAAATAAGCCTACGGGCCACTATCCGAGACAACGACCACAATATGAAGCCCTTTTCCCTTGTGTCTTAAGGGTTGTTGCACTATCCTCTTTGCTACAATTGATGTTCAAGGGTCATCGAGCGTGTCTCCTACACTGATTGGTGGTTGGGAATAATGAATCTAAAAACTGGTGCATGGTCATAGCTCAGCCGGACGATGCTCCAATGCTCCTCAAAGGGGCATAGCTTGGTTCTCCATTTCGATAGGGCTTCGTTGCACAACTTTGAAACTTTGGATCCTTTTGCTTTTGTGGGAGAGTCTATATGTAGACTTCCTCTCCTAGATCTAGAGCTTGGCTTCCTAGAGAAGCCTCAATCCAAATTGCATGCGACTAACCATCCCGAGTGAGAAGCATCAATCACCAATTGGCATGGAAGGGGTAGTTAGGAGGAACTCAGGGAGTTCCTCACCAAAATTCCTTTAAACATGCAAAGTGTCATTATTGCCTATGATCTGGGCCCAGTATTCATGGCTGATTATGATGTGGTGCTAGCCACTATCATCAATAGTAGCTAGCTGTGGCCGCTCTTACCTTGAGTAGCTAGGTTGTGGCCACTCTTCTTGAGAGCGACCAAGCCTGGATGGGCTAGAACTACCCTGTTTGAGTGGTTAGGACCATTGCTTGCTCTTGGAGAGATCCAAGAGGGTTCATATGGTCTATGGATGTGCCCATATGGGTAGTCTCCTAAACATGATATATTTTAGGTGTCTACAGATACCCCTTTTTGGGATGCATTATGAGCAAAACATAGTGTAAAGCAAAAAAGTAGACCACCTAGGGCCATATTGTAGGTTGGATGATGATCATTGATCTGATCAACATAGGATGCCCTAGTCATGCGGGAGGCATGAATCCTAGAATCATTGCTTCCAATGGAATGGAAGGCTTGAATTTGTGGGAGTTTGCACTCTCTCATCAAGCGATCGGGTAGCTTTAGTACTACTATAGGTCCGAAAGGAGGAGAGCTACAAACTTAACTATCATATTTGCTTTTTTCCCCAAAAAGGGTAAGCTTATGATAGTTGTTGGCAATGATTCGTAATATGAATGTAACTCTACATGATCGAGATGATATTTTGTTGACTTTGATTATGATTGTTGAAAATTTTGACTACCCCCTCAAGTGACGAGTCGATGAGGAAAGGACAATTAATAAAGTGATGAGTCACTTGACCAAAATGAATGATTTGGACCTCTTTAGAGGTTTGCATTTGTTGTTATAGAGTAGTTCCCATCCAGGTGTGATTTCAACCTTATTTGGTAATTGTACATCTCTATCCCTTGGGGTGGTCCAACCACAATGGCCTTCTTAGGGAATCAAGGTGATAGCAATTCTAATTTAGCTTGTGTTGAATCATTATTTTCTATAGGAGAATTGAGATGGATCCTCGCTCCCATGGGGTGGTCCGATTATTATAGCCTTCTTCGGGTTTGAGGTGAGGTATCTCAATTCTACCATAATTGTTTTCCCCAAGTGGCCTTATGGTAATTTTCTCATCTTGTCGAATTGCATGGAGTGCTAGTCGCTGCAATCACCAAGTGTATAGAACAAATAATTGACTACGAGGCTCATTTGGGATTTTGTTTTGTTTGATTTTTTTTTATTGGATTTTATGATGTTTTTGGATTTTGATATATGTAATTTTTTGGTATTTTGGTTGAGATTTTGGATGTTTTGCTGAAAAATGTGCTTGCTTTATGGCTTATTTTGAGGTGCTCTATGGTGAGAAATTATACAAATTTCTCCTTGTTTCTTAGTCATTGTCAGGTCCAATGACCCCCAATTACTGCTTCATGGCATTGTCGGGTCCAGTGGCTAGAGAATTTTAGGTGATGCTAGCAGTGACTGAAAGGCTTGAATAGAAAAATAAAAGGAAAATTAGGGTTTTGACTCTTCATTATTCTAGTTGTCATTTCTGCTTTTGGAGCTCTGAGGGTTTTTGTGACCTAAATTGATTTGACATCATGGTTGAGTAGGGTGAGGCTTCGATGAGTGAAGGAGCTGGAGCTTCATGGGTACCTCTCTAAACCCTAGCCTTCTTTTATTACTATAGTAAAATTAACCTCACTAAGTAATTTGGTAAAGGAACCTCATTAACTCTATTGGCAATGAATTAAACTAGTAGATAGGCTTAATTTAGGGTTTAATTAGATGGGTCTCTTTTAGATTTATATTTCTATGTATTTTTGTGTGATTTTTGGCCATGGGGTGACATCGTTGGCGTGTCTCTGTCGCTACCACTTAGAGTGGCTAGCTTGCTGGTGTCTTTACTAGTTTGAATTCCAATGATCAATTTTTGACCATTGGAATCTAGCCTTGTCGCTTCATGTCGTTCGTGGCTCCCTCGCTGACATTAGTAATTATTGTTTTTAAATTTTGAAGAAGGTAGATTTGTATGTTTTTGGATAGTTTAGGTGCATTTAGTTAGCTTGTTGCCTTAAGCGCATCTTAGATTAGCTTGCATTTTTTATGCATTTATTTAGTTGTCAATGCATTTGATTTAGACTTTATTTTGCACTCTTAGATCTTGTCTGCTTGAGCTCGAGACCCAAAGCTACTTTGTGACCTTTTTCCTGAGATGGATGACATAGACTGGGCTTGGCTTAATGCTCGTGGGCTCTAGTATGTCACTGGCCTTTCGATGATCATGTCGGATCAGGCTTATTTGACTGCCCTGGCCCATAGGTGGGACTCTAAGACCAACACCTTCCACCTTCCTATCGGTGAGATGACCATCATCGAAGGATGTCTATAGGATCTTTAGGATCCCTTTTGATGGAGTGCCTATTTTCTCTTCTCCCACTAATGCTCGAGATGTAGTGTTCTTGAGGGTCTTTGGGAGACATGTCATTGCTGCTTCTAAGGATACTCATTCTGGTGGGATTTTAGTTGCTCGATGGTACTAGGAGGATGTCTTCTCCTAGAGGTATGTTGTGTTGCTGATGGTCATCTACAACATCCTCATACTTGATTACTCTAGATTGAGGTTCCCATGGAACCTCTTGGTGATGGTACAAGGATTTGATTGATAGTGAGGAACCTATTATCTATGCTTGGGGAGTGCATTTCTAGTGTAGTGCTATGATGAGCTATACCACATTCAGTGTCATGGTTGGGCCAGTATTACTTGTAGCATGCTCCTCCAGATCTGGGGATGGGAGCATATTAGGGTTGATCACCTAGTAGGACTTCTAGTGGAGATCACTACACTAGATGATGATGTCTAGTGTTATGGATCTAGGTGGCCTAGAGCGCTCGAGGAGCACAAGAGTCAACCATTTTTAGGGGAGATTTCCCACTATATGATATCTTTGACTAGTTTACGAGTTTTTGATATCATCTAGGACCTTATCATGAGTGCCTTGACTGGGAGGATCCAACTAGCTTTATAGTGAGGACTCGACATGATCGATGGTTGATCAGTTATAAGGATGGCATCATAGAGTTCTTCTACTACTCTAGGGTGCTCTGATAGTTTGGCATTTAGTAGGATGTTCCCCTTGAGCTAGTTGTCTATCATCAGATTATCGTAGAGAGGAACCTTCCACCACCTTGAGTTATAGTAGTGTTAGAGGAGGATGACCCTCCTATAGTTGATCCTAGTGTGGCTGATGTTGGGGTCATAGAGGTGTACACCCACTAGTGGGGTACATGATTATGGTAGGGTGGTGGCTACCTAGGGTGGTCTTTGGATGAGGTTGAGGTTGAGGATCTTGATGGGCATCAGATGTGGGCTCGAATGGATGATTGGGGGTAGGTAGGAAGAGTAGGTGGTAGAGGAGTAGTATAGAGGAGTAGGTTCCCTCAGGAGGAGGAGGAGCTTAGCTCCTAAGGAGTAGGAGTCTCCTCTCTAGGCTCAGGTACACTAGGTTGAGGCTAGGCTATAGACATCCTAGATTTAGGTGTAGTAGAGGGATGCCACTATTGTAGATCTTTAGAGATAGGTTATGAGAGATGAATAAGCTGAAGAGATTGTACCACCTCTTATAGTGCCTTAGGGACCTGGTGGTCTAGATGTAGGTGTGGAGATTCGATGCTTGCATGGATTGTTAGTAGATGATTTGGAGGAGTGCACCCGAGATGCCTCCTACATCTTGGCATTGGAGCATGAGGTCAAGCTTTAGGGAGACCATCTACTAGAGAGGCCTAGGGTAGGAGGTTCATAGAGGACTGATCGGAGCACTTCATGATAGTCATCAGCTCGATCGAGCCATAGGACTAGGTCTTGGATAGAGTGGACTGGGGGTGCTAGTTCTATGTCACCTCCTAGAGGGGGAGGTGAGGATAGAGGTGATACTAGTGGTGTAGGCCACTCTTGAGCATTATGGCTCCTTAGATATTTTGTACCTCTTTTTGGGTGTAAGGTCAGTTGACCTACATAGTTGTAGCCTTATTGGCACTTTTTGTACCTACATGTACTTATTTGGACACACTTTTATATGATATCTAGACTTTGAGACTCATCATGTGTGTATCTTTTATGATTATGCTTTTATGTTTATGGATGCAGTATCATGATTTTATGTGATATGATGTGATGTGATGCTTTAGATGTTATGATGTGTATGTGTAGATGAACTACTTTATGATCTTATGCTATGTGACTTACATGACTTATGCTTTATGATGTGTGGATGCTTATATGGCATGATCTAGATGATGATGATGGATGCATATATGGATGCAATGCTTATTGTTAAATGCATGTTTGCTTTTGATGTGTTTGTATGCATCTAACCTTATGTTGCTATGATATGGAAAATGAAATATGTTATGTTATGTTGATGATCTAATGTGAATGAACCTGTATGCTTTAATCACTTAAAACATATGATATGATGTGATATGAGTTTGACAATCTAATGGGTGACACCACAGAATGTATAAAAATCATGAATAAATAATAATTCTCATAATAAGAATTAATCATTTAAACATCAAATGTGAGGTGAGATGATGGATTTCTTTATAGGTTGCTATAGATATGCATAGAATAGTCAGTGGTCATTTTATTATCATTTCTGACATTTATCCGGTATCTATCCTATCTTATGCATTCGTTTAGTGAACAAGACCTCTTAAATAAAGTTTGATGATGTGACTGATGATATGACCTATTGCTATGAGGATGATTTTTGAGGTTTTCCATGAGACTCAAACACCCTAGTTGCTTCATCAAATGGTTGTATACTGATCATACAGAGCCTTTGAAGGATAAAGCTTTGTTATGCAGCCCTAGATATTCATTATCCTTATGTGTGCAAATGAATATATTAGATAGAACATAAGCATACCCTAGTGCTAGGTGGGATTCATTCAGCCCATTGTTGTATTGGGGATCCTCAAATGTTTATCCTGATCCTAAGTTGGACTCAGTTGGATTAGACCACTAGGCAATATAGGACACCTAAGGCTAGCTCTTCCACATGCAAACATTGGTCTATTCAAAAGCAATATGCTAATGTGATAGACATATCATCATGCGTAAGGATACCTTATGACTCGTTCATGCTGAGAATTCTAGGGATTCAAGTTCAATACTCCCTTATTTTCTTCATATTTATTTGGGATACTTGCTCATGATTTAGTGATGAAAACCACTGTTTATTTTGAATTTTTGTTTTCCTTTTGAGCAAGGGATTTATGTAGTGATGATAATCATTGTTTACTTTTTTTGAATTTTGCTTTGTTCAGGATTTTGCTTGTTTTGATTAAAGCAAGGGATTTCTTTGGGTAGGGCTGAACTTGTCCTTTTTCCAATTCTCAACATTTTTGAGTCGATCGCATAGGGGGATGAGCAAGATAAACCTTTTCACCTTAGGATACCTAATACCACTTTGTAGCATTCATATTTCCCTTGTTTCAACTAGGATTTTAGTGTTTTGATTAGTGATAGGATCCTGAAATATACCAGGTGCTATCAAAACTAAACCTTATCTATCAAAATCTAAGATAACTTTCTACAAAGTTTGATAAAACCACTAGGTATGGTTGAGTGACTAGAAAACCCTAGTATATTCCTTATAGCAATAGAAGGGGTTGTGTTGAAAAACATAGTTACACTCATGGGTGATGGATGATGATGGATTTTGAAGATGCATGATTGATGTACAAATGTGGTGTCATTTGTAAGATTGCAAACACAAGTGTATCTAATGCAAATGTGATGGATGGAAATGCCTAATGCAATGCAACTAAGTGAATGCAAATGTGGAATGCTAATGCAAATGTTTTTGTATTTTTGATGCTTTCAATTGTTTTTGAGCTTTTGATTATTATGAATGTTTTTTATTGACCAAGTTTAAGATGTTTGGATTTTTTTGACAAAGGGCTTTAAGATGCCTTTGGAGCTTTTGTGATTTGACCAAAGGGCTTTAAGATGCCTTTGGAGCTTTTTGTGATGTGACCAAAGGGCTTTAAGATGCCTTTGGAGATTTTGTGATTTGACCAAAGGGCTTTAAGATGCCTTTGGAGCTTTTTGTGATGTGACCAAAGGGCTTTAAGATGCCTTTGGAGCTTTTTGTGATGTGACCAAAGGGCTTTAAGATGCCTTTGGAGATTTTGTGATGTGACTGGATTTTTGAACAAAGGGCTTTAAGATGCCTTTGGAGCTTTTTGTTTTTGATTTTAATGTTTTCTGATTTGTTTGGATTTTTATGATTTCTATTGTTTTTGAATCTTTTGAAATTATTTGAATGTTTTTGATATTTTGTTGATTTATGTGTGAAACACCTTTAGATGAATGATATTGAGGGGCTCTGGCTCCTCAACACCTTCTAGCATTGTTAGGCGATATGCCCTAGTCCCAATATTCTCCGAGATGATATAGGGACCTATCCAATTGGCCATAAATTTGTCTCATAGATGCGGTGGTAGATTTGAGTTCTACTGGTTCTCTTTAAGCACAAGATCCCCAACTTTAAAGTCTCTCAGATGGACTCTATTGTTATAAGCTCATGTTAGATGATCCTGGTAAACATGAAGGTGCTCAAGGGCATTGATGCATCATTCATCCAGGAGGGTCAATTGATCCAGGTGAGCTTGTCGTGTAGTGTCATCATTGATGAACTCTTTCAATGCGATGCACAATGTTGGAATTTCCAACTCTAAGGGCATAATGGCCTCAGTACCATATACAAGTAAAAATGGTGTTGCCCTAATGGGCATCCGTATGCTAGTCCTGTAAGCCCATAATGCTAAGGGTAATTGTAGATGCCAATCCTTATGATTTTCTTTCACCATCTTCTTTAATATGGCTACTATTGTCTTGTTTGAGGCCTCTACTTGCCCATTTGCCTATGGATAGTATGGTGTCACAAAACTATGTTGAATGTTGTATCTGTTCATTAGAGCTCACACATTTTTATTTTTGAATGATGGACCATTATCCGAGATTATCTTGAAGGGTACCCCAAAATGACAAATGATATTATGAAGTATGAACTCCATAATCCGAGGACCAATTATCGAGGTTAAGGGGACCACTTCCACCCATTTGGTGAAGTACTCAATGGTCGTTAAGATGAACGTGTGTCACCCAAATATGAGGGAGAAATATTTCCAATCAGATCGAAACCCCACTGAGAAAATGGCCAAGCCACCTGAATGGGCTGTAAGGCCTGAGATGGCAAGTGCATCAGGTTTGCATGATGTTGACATTTAATGCATTTCTTGACATACTCACAACAATCCTTCTCCATGGTGGGCCAATAATAGCCCATTCAAAGAATGCACTTGACAATGGCCATGCCGCTGAAGTGGCCACCACACGTACCATCATGAGCTTGTAAAATCACCCAAGCTGATTCTTGGGGCTCTAAGCAATGTAGGAGAACTCCATCATAGCTTCGATGATACAATATGCCTCCTAGAAAGACATATCTAGTCACTTTTTGCTTGAATGCTCATCTCTCGGCATGCGATAGTCCCTGTGGGACAATTCCAAGCCTAAGGAAGTCTTGTAATTGGGATAGCCAATCCTGATAGGCTACAACCTCGATAGATAAGATGACTTGTTCCTCATGCAATTCGATTTGCACAAACATAGATTGAGAAACAACCTTGTGGTGAATAGTGGTACCATTCCCCATAGGACCTTGAGAGATCAAGGACCCCCAAGGTGCCTTCTTTAAGAAGTCTTTGGCTTTACAGAACCAGTCATGGTCTGGCTCTATATGGATCATGTTGATTGATTCCTTGTTATCAAAAGCCTCATGTTGGATCGTTGAATGCGAGAGCATTTTGACATGAATGGTAGTGAAATCGGTAGATAGATTCTGAGGGATCAAGGATCCCAAAGATGCCATGGTGTCTACAAATCTGTTTGATGAATGAGGGATTGCCTCGATGTCGTACCACTCTAGTTTGGCTAGATATGTGTCAACAAGCTCCTTGTAAGCTTTCAGGATTGGATCTCAATATTGAAATAGTCCTTTGACCTGGTTGACTATGAGGAGGGAGTCACCAAAGATATTTAGCCTCTTGATTTTCATGGTGATGGTTGTTTGGAGACCCAAGATTAGGGCCTCATATTCGGTGTTGTTATTGGTGCAAGGGAAGTCTAGCTTGAATGACAAGGGCATTGGAGCACCTTGTGGCATGAAAAAGATAATCCCCACACCGCCTCCTTGCTCACACTTCGAACCATCGAAGAACAAAGTCATGTCAGCTTCATTTTCTGGTTCTTCGGGTTTGGGTGCTTCTGATAGTGCAAAGACTACATCATCAGGAAGCTCTATGGTAAGGGGCCTACTATTCTGAAGAGGCACCTCAGCCAGCTGATCAGCTATGACTTGTCCTTTGATGGAATTTTGGCTTATGAATTCCAAATCAAATTCTATCAATAGCATGATCCACTTTGTAGTACGTGTATTATGATATGTCTTGCTCATCATATACTACAAAGGATTTTGCTTGGATATTACATATGTCGTATGGCTCAACATGTAGTGGCACAATTTCTTGGTTGCAAAGACCACCACTAAGCACAACTTCTCTACGTATGCATATCCAATTTCGTAGCTCACCAGGGTGTGGCTAATGTAATATATCACTTGCTCTTTGTCTTGCACATTCTTTTGAGCCAACATGGTGCCCAAAGCAAAATCTGTAGTGGATATATATAACAAGAATGGCACGTCTGGCCTTGGTGGAGCTAGAACTGGTGGCATTGCTAGGTACTCTTTGATCTCAGCAAAGGCTTGCTGACATTCTTCATCCCATTGGAATGGGACCCCCTTGTGTAGCAGTCGATTCATGGGTCGACATTTATCCGATAGTTGTGCGATAAATCACTTTATGGATGCTACTTTGCCCTGTAAGCTTCTTAGTTCTTTGATGTTTATGGGTAGAGCCATTTCTAGGATAGCCTTTACCTTTGTTGGGTCTACCTCGATGCCTCATTTAGAAATGATGAATCCCAAGAGTTTTCTAGAAGTTATGCCAAAGATGCATTTCTTGGGATTCAACCTAACATTGTGCTCAATCAGGTGATCAAAGATCTTTGTGAGGGATTCAACATGCTCTTCATGTAGTAATGACTTGGCTAGCAAGTCATCGATGTAGTCTTCCAAGATCTTATGCATGTAGTCATGGAAAATGTATGTCATAGCCCATTGATATGTGGCACCAACATTTTTAAGGCCAAATGGCATTACTTTGTAATAGAATGTCCCCCATGGAGTGGTGAACATGGTTTTATGCTGGTCTTCGGGCTTAATCTAAATCTGATTGTAACCAAAAAACCATCCATTAGGGAGAGCATCTCATGACCTATAGTTGCATCTACAAGAGCATCTATGTTGGGCAATGAGAATGAATCCTTTGGAGTTGCCTTGTTGAGATCCTTAAAATCCATGCAAATGTGGACTCTTCCATCAGGTTTTCCTATGGGCACCATGTTTGATACCCACTCTGGATAGTCGATGGGAACAATAAAGACTACATCCAATAGTTTTTGCAACTCATTTTTAACCATCAAAGTGATGGTTGGATGCATCTTTCTGAGATTTTGCTTGACCAGTTTCTTCATGGGGTCTATCGATAGGTTGTGGACAACCAACTTTGGATCTAGCCCCGACATGTCTTTGTAGGTCCAAGAAAAGAGATTTGGTCTCTCTTTAGTAGAGGAATTATGATGGCCTATTCTTCTAGAGATAAGCTTTCTCCGAACTTGACTTTCTTTGGTTGAGAAGGATCATTGTTGATGTCCACCTCGAAAGTCTCCTCTATTGCCATATGTGACCCATCCTCAAGCTGGTGAGGAGTGGGGATTAAATGAATGTCATCTACTAGATTTATGGTTCCCACTGACTCAAGGTCGAGACCAGTATGATAGACATCATGTGCATAGCCTGATGTGAAATGAAATGGTTGTAACATCTCTTCATTAGGGAAGAAATCCTCAGGCTCTAGGGGTGAGTCAACATGATCCCAATCGATAGCATCTAAGTTAAGACACAATGGTTTTGTAGGATCTATTGGGTTATGGAGTGGAGTGGTCAAATCAATGGAGATCATGTTGATGGATGGAATGAAATCTCTAGGACCATGTGGGTGAAACTCTATATCTTGGGTGCACCCTCCATACTCATGATGAGGCTCTAGGGGCATAGGGATCTCAGGATCTGATCTATGGATAGATGAGATGATGGGATCATTAGGTAATAACTGCTCTCTAAAGGTGGGTGGATTTGGGTTGACCATGTGATGAATGGCATCTAGGTTTATTGGTCTCCCTAGGAAGTGAAGATTAGGATCTATGGCATGGAGTGCCGCTTCTCTCTCCATAAGCATATTGACTGGTTGCAAGTGTTGAGGTCCAAGATAAGCCATCTCGGTCTCATCCTCAAAGTTATCATCGCTTATCTAGAAGCCATTGGCATTGGTTTCTAGCCCTAGGATGGGATGGTGGCTTGCCTGTTGATGCCCCAGATAAGCCATCTCGTCTCATCTTCATAGTCATCATCACTTATGAAGAACCCATTGGCATTTGTCTCTGGCCCAATAATGTGGCTCGTATGTCTAGGCCATAGGTAGGCCATATCTATTGAGTCCTCTGACTCATAGCCACTTTTATATGACATGTATCCACCCTCATCTGAGATGTATTCACTCTCATCTGAGATGTAGCCACTTTCTGTGTGGCCTATCCAAGTAAGGTTTTGCACATATCGAGGCCCATGGTAGGCTAGGTTGGTTCCATATTCATCCTCACTTGGAACATAATCATACTCCTCTCACTCATATCCATGCATTGGCTCCTCCTCCCATAGGATGGCTCTTGATGGGGGTACTTCAAGAGAGGATTTAGGGTGATACTGATCAGGTGGTGTGATATTGACCATCGACACCCATCCATCACCCAAATAGTTTCTATTAGGGGGTTGATAGGGGTTCTAGTCGATGTCCTCCTCAAACCCAATGCTTAATCTATCTAGGGCTACTTCCAAAGAGTCATCATGACCCCATATTTGATAGCCCAAACCACACCTATTAGTAGGTAGTTGGTACTATAGTTAAAATGGTAGTCGATGCCCTTGCTCATATAGGCCTAGGCCATAGCCTTGCTAGTGACACTACCCAAAGTACTTTAGAGCGAACTCAAGATTTGACAAGTAATGAACATTCATGGTGAAAGGTTCATCCTCATCTCTTTCTAGATCAGGAGTAGTGTGGGCGTAATCTAGACCAACATATATGAAATTAGTCTGGTTGGGTGGCACCCCTAAAGGAACCACTATCCCTACTGGTAGACTTGGGACTCTTGGCCACCCCATGTCTTGTGTAGACTCAATGATTGGTATGAAAGTTACATTCTACACAAGATATTCACCTAGTGTTGTGTTGGCTAGGTGAATTGTCACCTATGGTGTAGATGATGTTGTTGATGATGCAGGTGAGGTAGGTTGTGGTACCTCCTTGATTATTTCTTGGGAATGTTCCTCCTCCATGGGAGTAGGGACTCCTATAGTTGCTATGGTCAGAAGTTCCTTGGGTCCTTCTTCCACTAGGGGTACCTTCAACTTCTATTTATCTCTTGCCTTATCTGTCGAAGGATTTTTAGAAGTGCTAGTAGCTTTGGATGTAGGAGGTGGTGTCGATGTGGATGGGTCACCTCACACTGATTTGCTTTTGCTTCCTAGCTGTGTGGTTGGGGATGAAGGCCTTATGTACAAGTGCATTGATGGTAGGATAAAATCCCTTAGCAAGTCGACTTGATGCATGTACTTGAATGGCTCTTCATCGGATGGAACCATGTGAACTTGTCCCTCATGCACATACTTGATGCATTGGTGTAGGATTGAGGGCACGCACTACATGTCTCTAATCTAGGGATGCCCTAGAAGGATGTTATATTGCATCACCCCTTCTAACACATGACACATCATGGGGATGGTCTTATGTCCTACTTTTATAGGTAAAATGATTATACCCACTATGGAGCACAATGCATCATTGAAAGCCCTGAGCATGTAGGAAGTCGGGATAATGTTGGACTTAGGGATCTTCAAGTGCCCTATAGCCTTAGTGGTGATGATGTTGATCGATGAGCCCGTATCGATCAGAACCCACTTGAATGGAATGTCATTGATTGATGCAATAATGTGCAGAGGTGGGTCTATTGAGGTAGTAGGGACTACCTTAATTTTATGATCATAAAAATGAATCATGGGCTCTTGGCACTATTGCACTTGCCCCACAAAATGTGTGAACGCATCCGGGTTCTGGGGTTGGAGCTCGATTGATCTCAAAATCTCCATTAAAGTCTCCCTATGCCTAGGGGACTATTGTATGAGCTCATAAATGGATAACTTAGCCAGAGTCATTTGTAGATTTTGTTCTAGTCTACTCTGAACAGTCACCATAGGTCTCATTGGTGGACCTAGAGGGTTGTCATGCACCTGTCTCTATCGAGGTGCAACCAAAATATTGATGGGAGCCATTGGAGGCTATGGTTGCCCATATCTCCAACTCTTGGTTGCCACATTAACCAACTCAACCATTCCTATGCACCCTTGAATGGGTGGCTCGACTCGAACCTAGTTAACTTGGGTGCCCTGATCCCTAGGGACCTCATGATTGGGCAATGGGTTCCGGTATATACCCATATCTCTATTATCGGGAGCTAGCGGGTTGTCAACTTTTAGCTCTCCCTTTTCAATCATGTTTTGTACAACATTCTTGAATCCGATGCAATTCTCGATATCATGCCCTTGTCTCCTATGATATGGGTAGTATTGATCTTCCCTGTATCCCCTTGGCTTGGGATGGTTAGGATCCAGAAGTTGTACATCAAGAAATATTATCCTCTGTGCCTCATTCAACTGATTAAACATTGACTGCATTGATTCATTCAGAGGCATGTAGTAGCGAGGTGGCTGACGCTCTTTGTTCTAGCCTTGATTGTTCTTAGGGTCATAGTTGGCTGGTGGAGGGTGAGCCTGGTAATTCTAGGGTTGTTGTCCATTTCCCTCCTTTGGTGCGGCCAATACAACTTGATTAACTTGAGCAGGCTTGGCCTGCTTCTACTTGTTTTTGTTATTCTGATTGTTCTTGCTCCATTCTTTCTTGTTGTGGAGCTTAAGGTCTCCCTCATCGACCTTAATGTCTTCAATAAGCTTGGCTTGAGCCAAGGCTTCTTCGAATGATTCATATTGTTGTAGCTACAATAGTAGGGAGATGTGCTTTGTATAACTCTTTGTGAACATCCAGACAAGTTCCTCTATGGGGATGGAGAATGATAGTTTTGCCATGATTTTTCTCCACCTATCCCCATAGTCCATCACTGGCTCATCATCATATTATTTCAAATTGGCCAGATCAGATAGGTTCACCTTCTTCTTCACTTCGAAGGAAAACCATTCAAGGAACACATTCACCAGTTGCTCAAAATCGGTGATGCTATGCTTGGGCAACTGGTTGAACCATTGTGTTGTCGCATCTGAGAATATCATGATAAATATCCTCAACATCAGGGCATCATTCTTCTCAAGGTGGAAGCATGCATTCATGAAGTTGGTCATGTGTTCTTGTGCATCTCCCTCCCCCTTAAACTTGTCTAACCTAGGCATCTCAAAGTGCCTAGGATATGCTAGACTCGAGACTAAGGGGCATAGAGGCTAGTTGTGAATCTTGCTCAATGTCAGCTTCTATCTGCTCGTGTCCTACTTCTCGAGAGACTTGACTCTCTCAATGAGCATCTGGTATGCCTTCGAGGAAATAATCTCATGTTCCTGAAGGTTTGCTCATGGTGGTAAAGGAGGTAGCCCTATGTTGGCCTAGTTTGGGCATCTATACTCATCTCCTATAACCATGGATGGAGGTTCAGGATATGTTTGTTCTTGGTCTTCCATCCCTACCCTTTCCTCATTGAATTGTGTTTTTTGAGGTCTAGGTGTTGTTGATGTTGTGAATTGTGGTGAGCATGCTCATTTTCTAGCCTAGTGCTTCTCTCCTATTGAGAATCGACATGTCTCTCATGTCGGTATCTCTCACCACCTATGTGTGTATTTGTTCGAGCTAACCTCTCTGCTAGCTCCTCATGCTCAACTCTTTCTTCTCTTGAGCATTGTTCTTGTAGGTGCATGCACCTCTTCCTTCGCTCTTCTTGCTCAAGAGCTTCTACATGCTCTCTCTCAATGTGTAGTTCCTCTTCCAACCTATGTAGGTTAGAGTGACCTACTATTGAAGGCTCATGTCTTTCTAACTTTGTGTGAGGAGTTCTAATGCTTAGGCCCTTTGGGGAGGCTCCCATTGTGTGCTTGCCTTTGTCCACTAGGGTGACCTACTTTGTACTATGTTATGGGTTGAGTACCCTCATGATCTGAAGTAGTGTATGTGTTGTGGGGTCACTTTGGAGCTTCCCTTGGTTCATTGGTGCATCTAGTGGCTATGCTATATGAACTTCCTAAAGTAGAATGTTTGGTAGCAATACTTCTAGGAGTTGGTCTTGAGGGAACTTGATCCAACTCATCAAGTTGTTGGGTTCTCCATGGTTGATCCTATGGAGTCCCATTGGCACCAATGAGCTCATGGTTTAAGGGTACCCTCCCATATGTAGGGAGGTTGTAAGATGTCTTGGGTCTATGACTGGGTGTGGCCCTAATGTCTTACCCCTTAGTGGGTTGATCTATCCTATGTGTATCATGTAAGGTTTGGAGCCTTGCACTCTCTATGTGCCTATGCGATGAGGATGGCCTTGATGATTCCTCATGCCAGTGCAATGATGGAGGTCTTGAACCTCTTATGTCTGTGGATGAGGGAGGTCGTGGATGCCTTCGCATGTCGATGTGAAGAGGGAGGTCGTGATGCCTCCGCTTGTCTATGTGATGAGAGGCACCATGAAGACTCCTCATTCCTATGTGTTGAGGAGGGCCTTGAGGCCTCCTCATGTCTATGATATGAGGAACCATGATGTGGATCTCTTGTTGGGGTTTCTCATGGAGTCCCCCAAGGGTTGAATTGTCACCCCTAAGACTTGTCAAACTTTATCCGATGACACTATGGGTGGGTGGCTCAATGCTAGTGTGATTGTGAGTGTGAGGAGCATTAGTTTCCCCTTGGTGTTGGATCGAGGGTGGTTGCTCCATGTGTTCACCATTCTGATTATGCGTTATCTTCTTGATTAGTTTCCAAATTATACAAACAAAACAAGCAAGTGTTTATCTCTTTTAAGGATTAGTGTGTTCCCTAAACTGTTTGGTGTGTTTGGATTTGTTGTTGATCTTGACTTCTTGTTCATGTTTGGACTTAGAATGAGGGAACTCAATCAAAGTGGAGACTAGGAACACTAGTGCCAAACATGATTTCTCAAAAGATTCTAGGGTACACCACTTAAATCCTAGTGGGGGGTTCACCTAGCTCTTCCACTATGAAATAGTGGGAGATAGTTTGAACACAAGTGACCTATGCCAACTAAAAATGAGTTCTCTATTCTATCTAAGGATATCTAGGGGGCAAGCTGATGGAAGGAGATGAATTCCAATGTCACCGATCTGAATTGGGGGTCGGTGATGAAATCCAACCTTACCAATGTTATTGTAGAACATGCAAGTGTGTGGGGTTATTTTTAAATTTTGAAATATAAAATGATGCATCAACCAACATTCATGCTTTACATCATTACATGCCTAAAAATAATATTTTTCCTTTAGAGATATGCATATCTAATTTATTCTAGATGATTTTCATGTAATGCACTTCCTACTTTGTGAATGGGCGGCCACTAGTTGGGCCACATGCAAGCAAACTAATCACATAGAAGCCTAGCATGTTGGAGACTAGGGTAGACCTTACAAGTAGAGGCCCATTATTCCTAGTAGTACCTAGAGGAAACTAAAGAAATCTAAGAAATGTACAATGCAATTTTCTTTTCATTTTCTTCATTTTCCCTACTTAGACTATGTTTTTGCTTGTTATTTCTAGAAAATAAATGTAGATAGAAATCATAGAGAAAATAGAGGATGAAACCAACCTCAAATCCTACTCTGGTGATGAAAATTTTGAGCTCTGCTGCACTCTACTACTGGTCGTTGACCAGAGTGGCTGATTCTAGCTGCTGATAGCTATAGTAGCTAAGATCTATTAGTTGCTATCAACCAGAGTGGCCAAGATTCACTATAATCAAAACATAAAAATGACAATAAATAAAAACTTGGTGGGGGTCCCACCATGATCACCATCTGTGTGACCTCGAGAAGCGTGCACCCTACCCTACTTGCAATTTTGATTTATCATGTATATTATCACTTGCACAAAATGAAAGTATTGAAAGCACATGCAACATGAAAATAAGAAAAAAATAAAGATGCTTTATTTATATATATCTTGAATCCTTGATTATAAGTCTGTCCCTCTTAGGGATACCCATCATTCTGATACAAATATTTACACAATATAGAGCATCGGGATGTATTCCCCATAAGGGAATGGTGCGCATATGTAGGCCTCCTGGTCTCACACATGAAATTGTATGGGGGCTTATAGATGCCCCTTTCTCTAGATCTGGTCTTGGAGGGATCTTTGTGCTCTTGCTACTTCAATATGGTCCTGAAGATCTATACCTACACTCATGGAAACAACAAAGTATGCTTAGTAGGATGGGTCACCTCTCTGGATGAGGCCTTTGTTAATGGATCTGAATAATCATGATAATAATGAAATACAAGCATAAATAGAATAATAAATGCATGTAAAGCTAAGAAATATAGAATAGATGTGTTAATGGAAGTAGATCTGAGCTATGACTTAACTAATCAAATTAAGCAATAATGAATCTAGACTAAAGCAAAGGGAAATAATGTCTATGCCCTAAAATATGCCTATGGGCCACTATTCGAGATAGTGACCATGATATGAAGCTCTTTTCCTTGTGAATCAGGGGTTGTTGCGCTATCCTCTTTGCTACAATTGATGTTCAAGGGTCATTTAGTGTGTCTCCTACATTGATTGGTGGTTGGGAATAATGAATCTAAAAATTGGTGCATGGTCGTAGCTCATCAGATGGATGCTCCAATGCTCCTCAAAGGGATGTAGCTTGGTTCTCCATTTTGATAGGGCTTCATTGCTTGACTCTAAAACTTCATGGATCCTTTGCTTTTTATGGGAGAGTCTATATGTAGACTTCCCTCTCAGATCTAGACTTTGGCTTCCTGGAGAAGCCTCCATCCAAATTGCATGTGATTGACCATTCTGGGTGGGAAGCATCAGTCATAAATTAGCATTGAAGGGGTAGTTAGGAGGAACTCATGGAGTTCCTCACCAAAATCTTCCCGTTAACAATGTAAAGGTGTAGTCATACTATGTGATCTGGGCTCGTATTCATGGCTAGACTATGTGTGGTGCTAGCCGCTATCAGGTTTAGTGGCTAGGTGTGGTCATTGTAGTCTTTAGTGGCTAGGTGTGTTGGCCCTCTTCTTGAGAGCGGCCAAGCCTGGATGGGCTAGAACTACCCTGTTTGAGTGGTTAGGACCACTGCTTGCTCTTGGAGAGATCCAAGAGGGTTCATATGGTCTATGGATGTGCCCATATGGGTAGTCTCCTAAACATGATGTATTTTAGGTGTCTATATAAATATCATTAGAAGCTTATGTGTTAGGCAATGATGAAGAGCATCGTACTAAATCATGTAACAACCCTCCCTGGAAAAACTTATTATTAGCACTAAATTATGTATTGGTGTGGATGTCTAATGCATAAATTTATTTTATGATGTAAATATGATTGGGTAATTATAATTTATACTTTGATTCTACCCTTGGAATATGGTATTGCTGATGCATTTATGGTTGTAGGATCAAGTGCTCTCATCGATGGATCAATAAGGATAACCACCTAAGTTGAGAGAAATTTTTGGAAATTATGGTGATGAATTGTTTATTGATAGATTAGGGTAACAAATAACCATCATGTAGATGCATCACATTGTGCTTATTTCATATTCACACTATTGGGCTAGGAAGTTGCTTGTGCAATGAGTCTCCTTAATAGGTTGGTGATAGCAATAGACTATCTTAAAGGGGACCACCTACTTAAGGATAAAATAATGGTGTGTAATATTGTTGGTATGAATGACATATATGCTTGTGTGTAGTATGCATAGATTTATGGTTGAGAACTATTAAAGTATTAATTGTTGGTAACATTAATACTTGTGAATATTAGGATCAATGCTAATAATTAATATTAGCAATTGAAACTAATAAAGTGAATTATTAAATTAATTCATAAGGATGCTTCAATTATTAAATTGTTATTCTTAATGTTAAAATATTAAGGGATATTTGTTTATGGGTGCAAAAGCATTTAAAAATATTAATAATAATGATAATCCATGCTTTAATATCCCTCATTAACATTTCATTAATGATAACATTCTAAAGAAAATGTTACGAGCTAAAGCAACCAACTTGAGTGTATCTCATGGGAAGAACAAAAGGTTCTTGGAGAAAATAAACTCAAGAGATTTATAGGGAGCCTCATATGAGCTTTTGACAACTTTTTGGATGTTGAAAGAAGGAACAAAGAGCTAAAGGGAGGTGCATTCATCAGAGGAGTTACCCAACATAAGCATGGTAAGGTAAGCTCCATTGATGTGGAAGGTTTTCCATTGTTTGGTGCGTTGTTTCTATTAGAGTATATTACATCATTTGGGTCATGTAAATGTATCACCTTTTATACATATCTAGAGTAGGAGTTTACTTTAGATTAAAGTTAGTTTATGGCTTTAAGTATTATAATAAATTCATAAGTGTCAATGTGCAAGTTGTAAATGTGCATCTAGTCCACATGTATATGAGTCCTAGGTAGATTAAATGCCAAACAATATATTTTTCTATATAAAGGCCTCATAGGTATAGTAAGAGTAAGAGAGAGAGTGATATAGTAAGTATTCAATGTGTAGTAGATATAGTATGGTACAATGTAGTTCTTTCATATATTTTCATGGAGTGTTCATGTCCTCCATTATATAGCATTTTACTTCATCATTCTCATTAATGGTATGTTTTTTAGTTATTTGTAGATGTTAATTTCTTTATTTTATTGCATATAATTGTATCATTAGATTTATAGTTATCTCAGAATAGTTATCCTAAATCTTGTGGTTGTATTGCCTCTCATAAAAAGCTAATAGTGGTATCAAAGCACATGGTAGATCAGATAGGAAATAGGGAGAGCCATAAGTGAGACTAAGAGAAATCCAAAAATATCATTTAAAAAATTTCTAAGATTACATTTGGCTAGAGTCTTTCCACAGGGTTATAAGAAAACTCATGAAGACTAGGACTCAACATGGATTCCACTAGATTGACAAATCAACTAGTGAAGACTCATCATCTCTAGATTTACAGTTTCCACCATTTTAATTTCTAACATATTGTTGTAGGAAAAGGATATTAAAAAAAAAAAGTTGGGAAGCTTCCTACAAGAGAGCTAGAAAGGATATCTTCTTAGAATCATTCCAGCACTTGCACCAACAAATAGAAGACTAAATATTTCAGATACCTAAGGAGAGGTCTCATTACTAGAGATTAAAAACCTACAAGAGTGTAGAAGAAGAAAAGGCCATAGAAGTCTTACTGCTGATTCAAGAGATTATATAGAAGAGTCAATAAGAAGATTGGAGGTTGGTGATATCCATCAAAGACTACAAACATCAGATTGAAGAAATCATACAAAAGAATATTAAGAGACCCTTAGAAGTTCCAGTTATAAAAATTCTAGTTTTATAATATTGGAGGTTGGTGATCTCTATTAAAACCTACAAATTACAAAAATAAAGGACCAGCAAAGGGCCTATTCCATATTTTAGTAGCAGTAGTTTTTAGAAATCCAAGAAGATTTCATTACCAACACTTCCTTAGTAGAAGGTTGAAGAGGTCTCATTTGTAAGACCAGAGAAGCTGTGAGATAGAAGACCTTGGAAAGGTTTCAAGAAGAAATAAGAAGGCTTGGAGAGCCTTATTTTCAAAATTTGAAGAAGACCATTAAAGGAGTTCCTAGAAGAACTCATTAAAGAAATCTACCAGAAAGGAGGAGTTACTGATAGAGCAGAATTTGGGACAATTATCACCATCCAAAAATAAGCCCAAAAGAAGAAGAATTTGGCAAGGAGTGCCAAATATCAAAGGAGAATACTGAATACCTCAAGACATTCAAATTATTGAGGAGACTAGGATTGAAGTCAAAATTCTACAAAGAGAAAGGAGCCATACATTACTACAAAACTAGAAAGGTTTGAAGATTACCTTTGGAGGCTAGAAGGCTCATTCAGAGATAGGGGTTTGCTGATTCTATAGCAAAATACTGAAAGGGTACTTGAAGGGAAAACTCAACTACAATTTGGGTGAGCTCCCTACCATATTTATGAGTTTCAAGAAAAACATTTTCAGTGCAAAAATTGACTACAAAAGGGCATGAATGAAGACAATATTACTAGCTACAAAAATTTAGGAGTTTCAAAGTTAATCCTAAAGCCTAATAGGATTCACCTACTACATATTAAAGGGAAGAAATATATAATATTTACTAAGCTACAAATTGGTGAGTTAAGGAGCTATTTAGGACAACCAAGAATAGTTGCACATCCATTTAGTTTCAAGGTAGAAATAAGGTGAATTGAATCACCTTGTAATACTTCATCTACAGATCATTAAGGTAAGAAACTTGGGTGCAAATAATCTCATTAGTTGAACTTTAATTTGGGTTATTATTCAATTCCATTAAAGCATATTATTAGAATTCAGAAGTTGCAAAGAGAAGGTTGCATTTTATAGTATTCAAGGAGTGCAGAAGGAAGTTACTTTTTAGGTTATTATTTGCACATTAAATAGGAGTTAGATATATTTTGATAGAAATAAAAATATCATATACCTAATGTATATCTAATAATCAATAAGACTACATCCTACAACATTGATTGTAGTGCATATTATAGATTACTTTTAAGGTTTCTTTATAATTACTCTTAAAAGAGTTGCATAAATTATTAGTGCATTTGAGAGTTCTTTAAGATTTTCTATTAAGTGCATTAAAGGAGCAATAAGGTGAGTCTACTATTACACTATTCTAGATTGTCTAACTTATTTACTCTTAAAGATAATTATGTACATTGGATGATCGAGTTAAGGTAATAAACCAAAGTGCACAAAGCTTAAAATTACAAAGTTTTTAGAGACACTATTTAGTGTATAAAATCTGCAATCTATTGTGGCTTAGAGAATCCACAAAATAGATTCATATTCCTCTAAGAAGTGGAGAATAAAACCACCATTAAAATCATTGAAAGAAGCTATAAGTCAAGACTTGGAGCGTCTCATATTTAAGGTGCACTAAGGGTTTCATTGAAGGTGAAAGTTAGTGCCAAAATAAATCTTTCAAAAACATATTATTTGCATGATTATTAGCTTGGATTTATTATTACTAAAATATCCAAGTGAAGGAGTTAGTGTTGTCTAATAATAAAGGAAACAACACATTACTCTAAATAAGTAAGAGAAAGTAGCAACCATATCCAAGAATCTAGGAGAAGATTCTAAATATCTTTACAATAGCCCTCAAGCTATATAACAAGAAGCCACCTCATCAAAGCAGAAAGAGATTACAAGAAGTAGATTGGAATATCTTAGAATAGATGCAAAAACAAATATTATATTCTAACTTCTATAAAGTTATTTACATTAGTTTCTTGCACCATTTGAAGGACAAGCTTGAGCATCATAAGGACACTCCAACAACCTGCAAGACTCACAACATTATACAAGAAAGGTAGAAAGACAATAAAGGGCTGGTATTTAGGTGTACAAAGTCACCATATTTGGCCTATCATCAAGTATCCACAATAATAGTTTTATGTGTACAAAGTCACCATCTTCGGTCTATCATCGAGAGCTCATCTGCAATGTAAAAGCTAACATAGGAAGGATAGCATAACAAGGTTTACACTAAGTACCTATTGTGTATTGGATGCCAATGGAAAACTAAGGATGAATCACTACAACAAAGAATATAGACATAAAATAAAGGGTATATTACCAAGGAAGAACTTATAGTTAGGAGAGCATCACACAACCGTCATCAAAGCACCATAGAACTAGAGCTAACACTATTAAGGGAAGCACATTTATTTTTCTTGAATAAAGTGTTGAGAGTAAGGAAAACAATTGTGTACTCACTATCAAAGGAGTTTTATAAAGTTTGATAGATGTTGGAAGAGACCATACATGCAATTGAGAAGGCCACCACTTGTCACATGCAATAGAGCATTCGATAATGCTCACAAAGGAAACACTCAAGATAATATCTAAGTTTTGAATGTTGAAAAGCATCATTGTAAGCATAATTATCATCATGAGTTGGTTAAATAAGGAAGGAGTGTTACTCAAATACCAAAGAATTATTATAATGTCTCATAAAATTTGTAGTAAAACATGGGTGAAAGTCTAAAGAGAATAGAATCTACATAAGCACCCAAGTCCAAGAAATTATGGTGGAAGTCCAAGCAATTGTAAGTGAAGTCTGAGGAGAGGATATCGAATATAGTTGCATTACAGTGAAGATATATTGAAAGCCCGAAGCCAAGGAGTCAAAGGATATCCAAATAAAATTCGGTCATCGATAAAAAATTCTAGTATCCATTAGGTGTTAAATATTTGGGTGGAAAAAATAATGCCATTGTCATCCAGTAAAAGCTTACATCACTACCATCAAAGGAGAGATAAATTGATTAAATCACCATAGTCAAAGGAGAGAAAAACTATCTATATCACCATTATCAAGGGAGAATAAAATCGGTTACATTAACTCTATTCAGTGAGAGCATCCTATCTCAAAATACTCACTACCAGCCAAGCCACCTATGTTGAAGGAATATAAGTATATTATTCAATTATCTGCTTTCCAAAAATGGAGTTATAAGGTATTAAGCATAAGGTTGATTACTATTATTAAAATAACAACCTTAGAAAGCAAGGAATCCATCCTAACAAAGGTAGAAGAAATTATAGATATTTTTAAATAACCAAGTAGGAGATATAAGGTTGTCAATCTTAGTAAACTAGAAATATTAAATTTGCAAATACTATTATTATTATTTTCTATTATTCTAAAGTAGGGAGTTATAAGGTATACTACATCAAAATAGTTTATTGGAATTTATAAATATTAAACTATTGGACATTAAGGGTTATAAAAGGAAGTTCTTCATTTACTTAAAGAAGTTGGAATTATATACTTACACTTGTCTCATATTCATACTAAAGGGGCAAAATAAATCCAACCATAGAACTTCAAATTAAGTGCATAGTTCATTAGGAGAGATAAGGTGAAATAGAAGTTGATTATTGTTACTTAAAAAACATTATAAAATCAACTCAAAAGTGAACTATAATTTAATAAGCACTTTATTAAGATTATAGCTTACTCTAATAACTAGGGAGACATAAGGAATTCTACAAAACCTAATTCTAGAAAGGTTTTAACAAATTGGATCATATACTCAATTTACTTGAGAAATATATAGTATTCTACAAATCCTTAATCTAATTTTAAGGAAACAAAAACAATACTACATGTCAAAAATTTCATAGCTTGTAGTTTGATCATAAACTTAATATACTAGGGATTCATAAGGTAGTCTACTACAAAGGATCTAACACAAATATTCTTAAAAAAGAAGATGCTAAAAATAAGAGATATGTCTACCTCAAGGAACACAATGAACAATAATACTATTATAAAGGAAAGAGCAAGTGTCATAAAAAGTGGAATCAAGAATTTACTTTATATAGTTTGAAGGAGACTTAGACCTTACTTGAAAAATGATTCATAGTGAAGCTTATAAGGAAAAATTTGAAACCATGGAATATTATCTGCATGTTCAACTCATTGAAGCAATTGATAATGGAATGAGTGACATTCAAACTCCTTTAGAATATGGAAGCATATTATAAATGGCACTAATTATATTCAAATGTTATAAGAATGAAAATATAGAATAGAGAGGATTGACAGAATTAATTAAACTAAAAACAAAAATGGATGAATCATCCCTAGAAAAAATATTTCAATCCTCATGCAGTATTGGTACTTCAAGTTATACTAACACAAAATATTATCATTATGCTCTAATTGTATGTTCAAAAAATTCTATACAAGACCTAGAAAATGATAAAAAAGACAAAGGCAAAAATAAGAGACTCTTACAAGAATCATGTGATAGTACATCCACACATGAAAGTATTGACTCCAAATATGAGAATAAATAAGAATAAGAAGAGAAACCGAATCAAGGAGGTATACAGTGCAATGTGAACTAAAGATATTACAAAGGATCATATCAAGCTTTAAATTTAGACAAAGAAGACAATGAAGGAACCTAGAGAAAAGAGCTCAATTTTCAGGACAAGATAAAAGATCCATATTGAAGACTTGCAAGGAAGAGTAATATAGGGGGGTATTAGAGTATATTACATCATTTGGATCATGTAGATGTACCTCATTTGGTACATATCTAGAGTAGGAGTTTAATTCAAATTAAAGTTAGTTAGTTTCTTCAAATATTATAATAAATGCACAAGTGTCAATGTGCAAGTTGTAATTGTGCATGTAGTACACATGTACATGAGTCCTAGGTAGAGTAAAGGCCAAGAAATCTATTTATATATATAAATATATCATAGGTATAGTAAGAGTAAGAGAGAAAGAGTGATATAGTAAGTATTCAGTGTGTAGTATATGTAGTATGGTACAATGTAGTTTTTTCATATATTTTCATGGAGTGTTCATGTCCTCCATTATATAGCATTGTACTATTTTTTCATTCTCATTAATGGCATATTTTTGAGTTATTTAAAAATATTCATTTCTTTATTTTCTTGCATATTATTGTGTCATTAGATTTATAGTTATATTAGATTAATTATCCTACATCTTGTGGTTGTGTTGCCTTCCATAAAAAGATAATAGTTTCGCCTTGCTCTCTAATTCATGTTGGTTGTGTATTTCGCTTTCCCTCCCTTGCTTATTGGAATCTTAGTTAATTTTGCTTGTTGTTGATATTGCTTGGTTATTATATTGGTTTAAATATAGCTTGGTTGATGCTGGTGTGGTCTCATGTCTTCCTAGTATGCTTGATCAGGTTGCTTTATGTTGTAAGGGAATACTACCTTATGTTAAGCTTTTAGAATGCTCTCAAGTATGAGAGTTTTCTGGTTTTATATTATCCTCTTCATGCCCTTCTTGTAGATTCTTTAAGCTCCTTGAGACATTGTTTTGGGTATGCATATATTTTTTGAGTATTTCCTTAAGCCATGCATGGGATGTTGTGTGTGATGATGATACTAGATGTCAAAAATATTATATTGTTATTCTACTAAGTTTTGGTTTTGTATTTTATGCTTGTGTTGTTAAGCTAAGTCATTTTTTTTACTTATTGGGTTTTGTGGAGTTAATTATCTTGTAAGTCATGTTTGGAAGGTATGCATGAGGGTTTTTGAGGTTTGTTTGGAATTGGATGTTTTTTGAAGTTGCAAATTTGATCATTAACTCAGAGGTTTGAATTCTTTATTCAATGATTACGTAGGTATTAATGCTATTTGTAATTATAATACATAGGCATGGAAACTTTAAGCAATTGAATACATAAATCATGCATGTAATAAGTTATGTAGGCATATATATAATGAGTAATTGTAGAGTAAGTTATATTCTCTAAATGAAAATGTACAATGTTTTAGGAAAAGAAGATTTTCCTTGAATTATCTTAGAAGAGTAAAGAGTATTATTTTTGGTATAGAGAATAAAAGAAGTTAAAAGTGGTTTTTTAAAAAATAAATAAAGATAAAGTTTATTAAGTTGTTCTTCTTTAAGTTGATGTTTACTTTATATATGTTAGTAGAGAAAAGTTATTTTCTATGGCTTAACTAGCAGAGAAGAATCGTCAATTTGTTGCTTGTATTTGGGAATATCTTTGGGAAATAATTATAATGATTTCCTAATACTTGAGTAGGTATGGAAACCATTATAGAGAGACGTATGAGATTCTCTCATCTTTTGCTTCTAATATTTGTATTGTGCATGGATGTTTGCAAATACACAGTGTTTAGTATCTTGCATTGCATATTGAGCTATCCTGATTCCTAAGTGTCCCTCAAGATCATGGGTATATTCTTACATGAAGAGGATCATGGGAAGAAGATGGTCCAAGGATCACTTAGAAAAAATGGATTTGATGTATTTTGGAATGAAAAGTGGTTATGTAAATGATATTTTTCTAAGTATGTTTTATATAGAAACTTCTAATGTTGTTATCAAATGGTAATTTTGTAATTATATAGTTATTTGAAACAATAAGACAAGAAGTGATGTAATAGGATATTGATCATGCCAAAATGTTGTACTATTTGTAATAGACAAATGATCTTGTGATCTATGTTCAAATGGAAATTTTATGTGTTCGTTAAGAAAAATTTGAGAAGCTTTTATGAATGCATGATTGTGTACTTTGATAAGTTCTCTTATTTTGAAATAAAGAGCATATTAACCTTGGTATTGGTAATTTTATTCTAAAGCTTTTATGTTGTAATGTTTCAATCTATTTTACCATGTTTAAGATGGAACTAAAGTATAATAATGTTTTAAAGTATTTTGAGAGAGGTTTATATTTTATTGATCATGGGTTAGAGTAAAAGGGGTTATTGGATAAAGCTAGAACATCCTTTATGACCTATGTCAAATAAATTACCCAATTTTAGGAGTTGTAGGGTTGTAATAACCAGGTAGAAGTGAGACCTAGATAGAACTGTGAGAATATAATAGCTAGGTAATATCAGATCTAGAAGGAGTTGCAATGATACAATAGCCAAAATTATTGTGATTTGATGCACCTTGAATGATGAGGATAAGGTGTTTGGTAGCCATGGAGTTAGAAAAATCATTCAAAAGACAATAGTGGTGGTGCCTCGAATGAGTAGGTTTAGGTGACCATGATCATTGCCTGTTAAAAAGGATAATGACCTTAGTTAGCCCATGGAGGTGTGGTAATAAGCACCAAGGATTTATACCTAAATAATCTACCTAGATGAACTTAGGTTAAGGTTAGAGAATAGGAATCCCCTTTTAAGTGTTATGGGCCTTAAAGGATAATCCTTATGTTATGGTTAAATTATCCTATATTGATGAGGGTATAGGAAATGTGGAGGAACCACTTTGGCATCTTTCTAAATAAGTAGGTTTAGTAAGGTGAATCCTAGATTCTATGGTATATTGACCACTCCTTTCCATTGAGTGTCATTTGTAGTGATATTTAACTCAAATCTGGTGAAGCCTTGAATGCTAAAAAAAAATAATTGGGACTTTTGAAAACCTTACCTAAATTAATAATATTTATAGATCTCTCTCCTTGGGTTGAGTTTTGGGGTGTTAAAAATCAATATTTCTCCTTAATGAGGTGGTAATGGCAAGGCCAATATTGTTGCTAAATGTGGTGTTCATAGAAAAAAATTGTACATGTGAATGGCGTTTGTAGAATGTACTTTTCTAAAATTGAATACTAATTCTAAGCCCGAGGACAATAGATTAGATATATACATGAAAACCCTTAGAGAATACTTTGCTTACCATATAGATATTCCTATACATGATATTGAAAAGCAAATGGAGGCTTCTAGGAGAAAAATGGAGGCCTCTTGGAGAGAAACAACCAAATAAACATAAGATTTGATAATCAATATTACTCAACTCTTGAGTACTAACTAAAATCCTATAGTGCAACTTTTCATTCCTCCTTCCATATTGAACCTTGATTCCCTTCGTACTACTTCTTAATCAACCAATATTGGGAGGATTTACATTCATAAAATAATCCAACTTTGAGGAATTATAAAAACCAATATCTAGCCCCTAATGTGGAAGATATTGACTTGTTTGGGCATGTACCTAAATTATTTGATAATGGAACAAATAAAGTCCAAACATTTATTGATAAGTTTATGACATATTAAGGTGTTGGATATGCAATGAGAAAGCTTTATAGAAATTGATGACTAAGGATTTGGTATGAAAAGCTCTTGATTGGTTTTCATCCTTACCTAAACATTCCATTGACTTCCTAGACACTTTCATAAAAAAGTTGAAACAAGAATTTGTTGATGACATCACTATAATGGAAGTAATAGATGTTTTTGTGAACCCAAAACAAGGCCTTAATGAATCTATTACTGACTTCTACAAAAGGAAGAAAATGATTAAATGTCATGTGAATATATATTTAACTAAATAGGCTACTAGAGTAACACTTATAAACAAGCTTAGACCCTATTTTTAGGATAATATCTAGTAATATAACCCTTGTGGTTTACCTTCCATTAACAAAGTTATGCTAGAAATAAGATTATATTACATAATTTGGATCATGTAAATGTACCTTTCTTGGTACATACTTAGGACATTAGATTACTTTAGGGGGAAGTTATATAGTTACTTCATGCAATGTAATAAATGTACAAGTGTCAATGTGTAAGCTATATATGTGCAAGTTATCCCTTGCATAGCTAGGTAGAGTGTTGGCTAAGGAGCCTATTTTTATATAAAAGATGATAGATATAGTAGTAGGATGTAGTGTAGAACAGTGTGGTGTGATGTAATAGAGTGTGATGTAATGTTATGGAGTGTGATATGCTTAATGCTAATTCTTGAGTAGTAGATTTATTCATGGAGTGTTCATTTCCTCCATAGCTACTTTGTATACATTTCCATAATTTCTATTTATAGTATATATTTAGTCATCTCATAGATGTAATTTATTTAATATTATTCTACATCTTGTAATTGCTATATATCATCACATGCTACATCAAAAGCTAATAGTGGTATCAGAGCTATGATAGATCAATAGAAAAACCACCACTATCATTGACCTTGAGTTTTTATCAACTTGGCATGCCATTGGACCAATCACTATCAAAAATTATTTTTTTTTGAAAAAAATGAAAAACTTGTATTAATACAAAGAACAGTTACAAATGGGAGAAAACACATCCCAACCAAGAGCAGAGAACAAGACAACAAGCACAGAGCACAAAGTCAATGCTTTCCACCACACAGCACAAAAGTCAACAGGGCACGAAATCGTGACAATCAACCCCGTCTCGATCACGTCAGTGCCACCAGTCATGAAAACGTGACATGTCATGAAATCACGACATGTGAAATTGTGACATGTCACGATATCACGATAGCCAGAGCCATCGGCACCCGATCGCCAAAAAATTCATGAAATTGCGACAACAGCTCCCTCCAGTGCCCCATCACCAAAGGTGTCGCGAAATCACGACGAGAATTCCAAATAGCTCCAGATCTCCAAAAAGGTCATGAAATCATGACGAGATTTCTTCGAAGCACCCAACCAGCAAAAGTGTCGCGATATCGTGACGAGTTATCCACTTGACGCCCAGTCCGTAAAAGTGTCACGATATTGTGATAGTTTTTTCCCAAGCCTCCTATGTGCCAAAAGTGTCGCAAAATCACGACGAGTTTTCCTTTCGGCACCCAACCACCAAAAGTGTCACGATATCATGACGAGTTTTCCACTTTGCACTTAATCGTCAAAAGAGTCGTGAAATCGCGACGATTTTGCCTTATGATGCCAGTTTGCCAAAAGTGTCACGAAATCGCGACGAGTTTTCCTTTCAGCTCCCAATCCTAAAAACTATCGTGAAATCATGACGAGTTATCAACATTGCACCCAGTATTCAAAAGTGTCACGATATCGCGACAAGTGATCCAGATGGCGCCAGTTCGCCAGAACTGTCGCGATATCACAATGATTTTTCCTTGCGGCTTCCGAACAGTAAAAATGTCACAAAATCATGATAGATTTTGCCCTTTGCTCCATTTCACAAAAATTGTCACGATATCATGACGGTTATCCTCCTTGTCGCCCCTACGCCAAAAATGTCACGAAATCGTGGCAGCTTCCAGCCAAAGGCTGCGATGGCGCAACAGGTCGCGAAATCATGACAATTTCCCACTGAAGGCCTCGACAGCAAAACAGGTCACAAAATCATGATAGCATCTCACCATGGGCCATGATAGCACAACATGTCATGATTTCGTGACATGTCACAATTTCATGACAGGTTCCCACCGAAGGCCGCGAAGGCACAACCTGTTGCAAAATCATGACAGCTTCCCACTAGAGGCCACGACAATGCTACAGGTCATGATATCATGACAAAAACCTCCCTTAGCATCAAAAAATTTGCACATTATCATAGGGATCATTCAAGACCTTGCCTAATCACTACATCCTCCATAGGCATATCACTGTGCAGTTGCATCCCAACCTCCCTCTCAGCACCCATCTTTGCAAGGAAATCAAACGCCTTGTTGAAATCTCTACTCACATAGATGGGGATCACATCATCTAATTCCCTCCAAAGTTCCTTTATTTGAGAGACCAAAATCTGCAACCTCCAGGATTTCAAGCCAAAGTTCCTCATGCAGTCAAGAGCGCCCACCAGAATTTGGGAGTCAAACTCAAGAATTATCTTCTTGTGTCCCTGCTTAATAGCCTAGAAGGAAGCAGATTTAATAGCAAAGGCCTCTGCTTCATTGTTTGTGGCACATACCAGACCTTGCAATTCCCAATAAAGAACAGACCCAGCATGATCACGACACACTACTCCAATTCCAACGCTACCTGGATTGCCTTTTGCAGCTCCATCAGTATTGATTTTGATCCAGCCTTCTGGGGGAGGGTTCCAGCTACCTCTAACCTGTCTCTCTTGTTCAACAGCTCCCTCAACCAGTGGCACAGAAACAAACTAATTTTCCTCCTCAGCATAGATGGCAACCGTTTCCATGACTTTGCTCCATATGACCTGCCAAATTCCATCTAGCGAAGAGAAGGTTTCACAAAAAATACGGGCATTTCTCTCCAGCCACACCTGCCACCAGATGAAAAGTAAACCAAGCTCCCAACCAATTCGAAGAGCTTTAGATTTAAATCTACCTCTCTTCCATATTTCCCAAATATTAGTCCGATTCAAATCACTGTTAGTCTGGATTTTAAAGTGAGAGAACTAGCGCTTCCAAATCTACCGTGTGAAGGGGCATTCAAACATCATATGATCAACAGTTTCCTCATGCTTGTGGCATAACACACACTGAGAAGGACCGATGATGCCTCTATTTTTGAGATTGTCAAAGGTGAGAATTCCCTTGTGCATAAACTGACAGGCAAAGAAGTTCATTTTTGGCCAGCCCTTGGAATGCCATATCTTCCTCCAATCATGAACCAAAAATGAATGTGGGGGGGCTCTGGGAGGATATTATCATATCCCTCCTTCATAGTATAAACCCCAAGGTTCCCATAGCCCCAAGAAAGTTCATCCTCCTCATATCTCCCAGTAAGAAACCTTTCTATCAAAATTTTAGACAAGATGGGTGCCATCTCCGGAGGGATTGGAATTGGCCACTCTTCCAACCGCTTGAACTTTTTGAACTTGTACTCCCCCATTTGGCTGGTGTTGAAATAACTCTCAATTTGAACCCAATCCTTGTATTTTATGGTAGATTTAATGGGTTGAAATTCAAGAAACACAGCAATGATGGGTGGGTGCTGGTCCCAGGAATCGGTCTAGAAACGGGCCTTCTCCCCTCTCCCCACTTTCCAAAACAATTGATCTTTGATAACTTGAGATCTAAGCTTGAGATCCTGCCACACTAAGGATCCATTACCCTCCAGAGGGAAGTGGCCCACATCATTAGGGTGAACATGACCCAAGTATTTACTAGAAAGGATTTTGCTGAAGAGGGATGTTGACTGGGAAATCCACCTCCAGTATAGTTTGCCAGCCAAAGCTTTATTGTTAAGCTTGGAGATTCTTAGTATCAACCCTCCTTTTTCCTTGGGCTGGGTAACCTTATCCCAGCCAACCAAGGCCCATTTATTCTCCCCTTTTGCACCTTCCCATAAAAAACTTCTAGCCATTTTGTCTAGCTCTTTCCATATAGAATGTGGGGCAGCCAGGATGGAGAATTTATATATTGGCATGGCCTGAATAACTGACTGTAAGAAAGTTAGTCGACCTCCATAACTTAACCATTTATGAGACCAATGATTCATTCTATCTTTGATGCCATCCAAAAGATCCTTCCAGATATCAATTTTTAGTTTTTTGAAATGCAGAGGAACCCCCAAGTAAACTATTGGGAGAGAGGTCCTAGTGAATCCCAAGATCTCAGTAACTCTATCCTGTAACCTTTGGTCAAGATTGAAGAAGACCACTTTAGATTTTTTATCATTGGTGACTTGATTTGAGGCCTGAAGGTAGACATTTAGAGTTTCTCTGATTCCTCTTGCTTCCCTGAGACTGGCCACTCCAACCAATCCTGTATCATCCACAAACTATAAGTGAGTCAAAACTTCTGCCCCCACCTTAATACCTGTTATCAGACCTTGATGTCTTCTTCTCAGGAAGAGTCTACCTAATCCTTTAGCCAAGATGAGGAAGAGATAGGGAGAGCATGGGTCCCCTTGACGAAGACCCCGTGAGGCTCCAAAAGGTGGCGAGGGAAGCCCCTTGATTAGAACAGAATAAGAAGGCATAGAAATACAACTCATGACCCAGTCTGTCCAGTCCTGAGAGAAACCAAAGGCTACCAACATCTTTGCCAGGAAGCCCCACTCCACCCTATCATAAGCCTTGGACATATCCAGTTTAATGAACATTCCATTTTTGCCTGATTTTTGCATTGTATGGATTGCCTCCTGGGCAAGGACCACTCCATCCAAGATCTGTCTACTTTCTACAAAACCCCCTTGCTCTGAGGAAATTATATTATGAAGGAGAGGTTTTAGTCGTTCAGCCATAATCTTCATGATTATTTTATAAATCACATTGCATAAGGCAATAGGTCTGAAATCAGAGATATGAACCCCCCCTCCCATTTTGGAATTAAGGTGATGAAGGTGTGATTTAGAGCCTTGAGCATTCTTTTATTAGTTCTGGACTCCTCTGTGACGCACCAAAACATCCTCCTCCAAGGTATCCTAGGAGGCCTAAAAAAACTCAATAGGAAAGCCATCTGGACCTGGCGATTTTCCAGTGCTCATCCCAAAGACCACATTCTTTAGTTCATCTCTATCAATGGGTCTAAGAAGGGCCTAATTCTCTTCGTGAGAGATAATAGAAGGTATGACATCAATAACTTCATTTTGAGCTTCCACATCTTGTTCCAAACTTTCCTTAAAAAGGTTTGAGAAATAATCCATTGAGTGGGAATGCATTCCTAGAAGAGTATCAAAAGAGTGTCCATTCTCATCTTGAAGAACTTCCATGTTATTCATTTGTCTCCTAGCACAGGCTGATCGATGGAAAAATTTTGTATTTCTATCTCCTTCTAATAACCAAGTGTTTCTTGCTCTTTGTTTCCAGTAAATCTCTTCTTGATTATCAATGTCCTCAACCGCTTTGCGCAAAGCATCATCCTCGATTTTAAGGTGCTCAGTAATTGTACATTCCCTGAAGTGTTTTTGCACCTCTTCCCATCTGGCCACCAAGGGAGCCCGTTGGAGCTGGAAGTCTGACTTACTAGTTTGCCTCCACTGTTTCAATTTACACTTGACAAAATGAAGCTGTTTGTGGAATTTGAACATTGCTGTCCCAAAAGGTAGGCAGCATTCTTCCCACCACTATGAAATTTTCCTTTGGAGATCCTCCTTTTGCAGCCAAAATTTTTCAAATTTAAATGGTTTGTGGTGCTGCCCTGTCATAGTCCCTCCCTCCAACAAAATGGGAAAGTGATCTGATACTGGGCCTTCCAAAATCTAAAATTTAATATTCCATTTAACAAATGCCTCCTTAGAGACCAAAAAATGGTCTAACTTTACCTTCCTGCTGTGTGGCTCTCTCCTCTTATTAGTCCAAGTAAAGTAGGTTCCAAGGCCTATGATATCAACAAGGTGAAAGGCCTAGACTTGGGCAATAAGAAGCCGGTCCCCTGGATCCAAAATTGGGATACCACCTTCCTGATCCCTGGCAGATAATTTGGCATTAAAATCCCCAGCAATAATCCAATCAAAATCTTCCCGAGAGGACCTCATGTTGTGTACAACTTTCCATTGGAGCCGCTGGCCATCAAAGCTTTGAGCCCCATAGAAGTTTGTAATTAGAACATGTTCAGCTGTGACATTGTTCCTAAAAAGAGATGTGAGAACACCCCTCCAAGCTATATGTTCTATTGTTGTCCATTCCAGAGGGTTCCAAAGAGTAACAATCCCCCCCGAGGCACCTTGAGCAGCCACATCCATATAACTAGCGCCCCTCCATATTCTATTAACAGTTTTGCACATAAGATCTAAAGACATTTTTGTCTCCTGGATGAGCAAAAAGTCCTGTTTTACATTTTCCTAAAAGTCTTTGAACAACAGATTGATGGGTTCTACTGTTTAAACCCCTAACATTCCATGATTGAATAATCATTGAAAACCTTGGGAGCAATAAGAATCAATTGTCCTCATCGATCCTCCATTGATAAGCTTGTCTCCTTGCACTGCTAGTAGATCCTTATTGGACTTTCAACCCACTCCTTGGGAATTACTATTTTTAGACCTCTTCTCCACCTGAGTAATCCCTAGAGCAGGCCTTTCTCTGTTCTTTTTTGCACTTCCCATGTTGACATCCTTAATAATTGGCTGTGCTGGGGAGTGGATTACCAATGCCCCTAGGTTCTTTGGCTGTACTATCTCAGAGGGTTCAATCACCTGTTCTAAGACAGCAGTAAATGAAGGAGAAGCATGAGAGTGGATGTTATTATCCTCAACATTCCCATCCACTCCTTCCATGACTTGGTCCTCTTGATCCACTAGGGACTTAAAGATTTCATACCGATTGGTTGGCTTGAGTTGTGCTTGCTCCTTGCCATTTTTCTTTTTGTTTCTCCTTCACTTCAGCTGTTCAAAGCCATCTTTTTGGACATCAGAACCCTGAGGAATATTGGATGGTTCTTTCATAGGGGTAAACTTACCCTCTTTGGGGCGATTTGGCATTCCAATCGAAGCCTTTGATTTTGTGCTCAAAATATTTGGACAGGACCTCACCAAATGGCCATGCTTATGGCAGACTCTACATCTAAAAGGTAGGGCCTCATAATCTAACTGCTGGATCTAGGATAGCCCTTCCAACTCAAGTTCCACCTCAACTGGTAGAGGCTGGCTAATATCCATTTCTACATAGATTCTAGCAAAGATAGTTGTGTTTCCCTCTATGGTATCTTTGGAGACTCCTACATATATACCTAATGAATTACCAATCATCTCCAGAACCTGCTCACCCCAAAACTCCATCGAGAGAGCATACAGCCGGATCCAAACCAGGACAGCTGTAGGTTTAATACGAGGATCAAAACCCACTCTCCACGGTTGAACAAATAACCCTGTCAGGCCATGGTTCCTCTTCTCTGATTCAAATGCTCTGTTTCTATCTACTAAAGAAGAGAAACTAATAATGAAATACCCATTGCTTATAGGCCATAAGGAGTACTCACCGAGTGGCTCCCAGTTCTGTCTAACCCAGGTGTGCAAAAAATTTAGAGTAGGTCGGATACCCATGAATTTGCAAATCAGGTCATGGTTAGCATGGTAGATGATTGTGTCTTCGACCAGCTTCGGTTCTATAACAATCTTAGGTCTGGAAGTGGATTGCGGGAGGCATCCATTAACTCGGTGTGCAAATGAACCCTTGCCAGCATTCTTGAATATCGTTTGATAAGCATTCTGCTGAGCTTCATCAGAGGAAGACAAAGGATTTTCTTTTAACATCTCAACATATGATCTCTTTCTCCCAGTGAGAGGAACTGGAGGAGACCCCATTGGGCCCTCCTGTGGCAGCGGACGAACCTTCAGAGTATCACACAGTCAACCCACCAAAGTACCTTGTAAATCCTTCACACCAGAAACCCTAGAGCATCGCCCGAAGCCTGCTCAGAAGTTTTCTCGCCAAATCGCCAGAGCTCCGTTTAAAAAAAAATTAATTTACCACTATAAAAAATTATTAGAAGAGTCTAGGTGGTAGAATTAGGGAGAGTCACAAGTAAGGATTGAAATAAATATTAGTTTCTAAAATACTGATATTGCATATGGCTAGAGTCTTTTCATAGAGTTACAAGGGAAAACTTGTGAAGACTAGGACTCAACATTTGATCCACTAGTTTGATGAATCAACTAGTGAAGCTCATCTAAGAGATCTGGATAAAATTACCTAAAGTTTCTTTTATTATAGGGAATTAATTATCAGATTATTGGGACACCTCCTATAATAGAAAACTAGGAGATTTCAAATTTGTTGCCAGAAGGTCAGAATGTCTTCATAGTTAAGAGGTTAGTTATTGCAAGAGAAGAATACTACAAAGGAGACTTTTGGATAAGAATTATGGTGAATTTGGGAGATAGGAGATATCCATTGCTATATTGGGAACATCACAAGGAAAATTTCCATAGTATCCTTAATATAAAAGAAAATGCCATAGTAGCCTTGATCTAGAATAAAAGGCTATAGAAGCCTTGATCCAGTAGAAAAGGCCACATAAGAATTGATACTGAAGAAAAAGGCCATAGAAGCCTTGATCCTGAAGAAGAATCTAGAAGAGAGTATCCATTTTAGAAGAAAATTTTAGAACTAATACTTTGTTGTAGGAACAATAAGTTTCAGTGAGTTGGGAAAGCTTCCTACAAGTGATTTAGGAAGAGTATCTTCTTTATAATCAATCCAAAACCTAAAGCAAAAGTGAAAAGGAGAAGATATCATTGAAGAAATTCTAGACTTAGAATAAGAAGGACTAGGAGAGTCCTACTCGAATCTAGAAGCAGCAAAATCAGAGATCTAGGAGAAGATCTCACCACCAAAACTTCCAGAAGTAGAAGTTTGAAGATAAGTTTTCAACGAAGACCAAAAGAAGATGCAAGATCAAAGACCTTGGAGAGGTCTATACGAGCATCCAATAAAAGGATTGGAGAGCCTTACTGGATATATCATCAAAGGAGTTCCAAGGATAACTCATTGGATAAATTCACTATTGGATATAGTAAAATATTTGGTACAATTATCATCATTCGACAATAATCCCAAGAAGATAAATTTGGAAAGGAGTGTCAAATATTAGAAGACCTCAAGATATTTAGAATCTTGAGAAGAAGATATTTTTTGAAATTAGAATTTGATAAGAAGCTTGAAGGAAGATTTAGATAGAAGAATCCTACCAAATAAAGGAGATCTAGATATTTCCTCTCACAGCAAAAATGCATTGCTTCAAAAAAAAATATCTCTTCAAATCTACAGCAAAAGGAGGAGACTACAAGAGGAGAACAAGCCACCAAAATCCTAGGCTCATTAAGGAGATTTTGAGACCATCCTTTGGTGAAGATAAAGCTATTTAGGGCAGCCTACAAAGAGCTATAATATCTTACTCAAGGTAGCAACTTGGTGATCTTAGACACCAAGATCTACATCCTCTATAGAAGCGATGAAAAGGGCTTTCAAAAAAATATAAGAAACTATTTGTGCAAGTATATTCATTAAAGTATATTACTTATCAGATTTGTTTAAGCACCTCAATTTGGATTAAATTTGCAATAAGAAGAATTGAATTACAGTCTTAAAAAGTGCAAAAATATAAAGGTTTCTTTAAGGTTCATTTGCACTTTAGGAGTTGATTAGATTTCATAATTTCAAACTATCTATCAACTACCTATCATCTACTTTGGAAAGCAAAAGAAGACTAGCTCCTACTACCTTGCTTATAAGAAAATTGTAGAATAATTCTTGAAGATTCATTTTAGATTATTCTTTATTAGTTGTATTAAATTGATTAAGTGCATTATTTTTAAGAGTTTATTGGAGTGATAAGGTGAAATTGTTAGTGCATTAAAAGTGAAAATTGTTAGATTCATTTGCACTACTATTACTCTCAAAAGAAATTAGTTTTGTGCTTTTGAGAAGGGTACAAAATATATTTTGCATCAAGTGTCTAAAGACACTCTTAAAGCACATAAATATGCAATTCATAGTGGCAAATAGAAGCCACAAAAATTGGTTTGTACAAGTGAATAAAAACTAACCAAAATAAGCTTCAAATATTGAGACTTGGTGAGTCTTAAATCCAAAGTACTAAAGAGTTAAGTGCAGCAAAAAAAATCTTCTATCTACATCATATGTAAAGCTTGGATCTATCATTCAATATCTAAGCAAATATTTCAAGGAGTCTATCCAAAGGGATGTCCTCAAAACCCTCATTTGTGCATTCAATTTTTTCTACAAAATCAGGCTACAAGACCTACAAGGAGTGCAAAAAGGGTGCAATAAGAACATATTATTCTCATAGAATAATATAAAGTATTGCACTAGGAAAAGGGCAGATTGAAGGCACCACTAAAGGCATAAAAACTACAGGGAAATCCAGCCAAGAAATACTAAATGCCAAGCATAGTCGAACATCAAGAAAGGCTGAACGTCAAGCAAAGCCGAACATCAAGAAAAGCTGAACATTAAGCAATAATCATCCACAACACAAGGAGCCATTAAAAGGGGTTCACACTTCACATATTGGATGGATGAACCTACAAAAGGAATGCACATATCAATTGATCATCAAACTGCATTTATGTAGATCGAAAGGGAGCACTTTTTTACAAGCACAAAGGTGGTAGATTCTACCTCAATAAACGAGGATGAACAATGTAAAATGAGCATGTTTAATGGAACAAGGAACAAGGAGAACTAGTGAAATACTCATAGGTATCTAGCTTGGTGAATATTTTTCACCAAAGGAATCACCTAAAATGCCATTTGAAGAGTCAAAATTGCCTCAATGATCGACCAGTAAGAGAAGAGATTGCTTGCACTCTAAAAAATATAGCAAGCAAATACGAGGCATACAAAAAGGAGTTATACTCTCCTTGGAAGCATTACAATGAAATAACTCCATGTAGAAAGGTTGAAATCCACTTGGCATAAATTCTCTAAGGTGCCATCCATTTCTTAACGTGTAAGAAAATTCACGGAGTTATAAGCACCCACACAAGGGTTCATGCGTTACAAGGTCACCAAGAAGCTAACAATGTGTTACAAGGCAACCAAGAAGCTAGCAGAGCATTACTAAAGGACTATTATGTTACAAAGAAGAGAGCTCACATGTAACACCTAGTGACACTTTTCAAAGCCTTCACCACCTTAAAAGACATCTAAACATGAAGTGGTAGAGTGTGAAGAAGAAATAATTATACAATCAAAGGGATCTAGGTGAGAATAGCACAGTGAAAAACATCTAAAGCACAATATGGAAGGAAGGGAGGAGTAGCATTAAAATATCCTAGAAAAGAAGGTCAAACCTTCTCAAATCTGCAACACTCTTCACTCTAATGTTGAAGACAAGGCCGACCCAATCTACACTCATCATCTCAAGTACCAAAAGTTACATATTGCAGCTGTTATATCTAGCTAAATTTAGAGTCATTTAAGTGTGGTTATAAAGAATCTAAGGTAAGTAATTTATATCATTTAATATTGCTTTCAAATAAAGGATATATAAGGTTTAAAATCAAGGATAAATTTTGAGATTATGAAAGCAAAAGACATAGGAGATAACTTACCAAGCTAAAATAATATTTGTAAATTAACCTAGGAGATATAAGGGATTCTAGTTGGGTTAGATTATTTAATATTTTTCAAATGTTATTGTGGTCTAATTTTTCCAAAAATTAGGGAGTCATAAGGGTTACTACATCAAATTAATTTATTGGAAATTAGATACACTTAAATTAATTCCCAAAAGATTATTTAAAAGAGAGGTTTATCATAGTATTTCAAAGGTTGGAAATTTATAAAATTATTGTCTCAAACTTCTCAAATGGAGATAAAATATCCAAAATTATAACCTCTTTAATATTTGGAAAAAATGCTTAGTTCAATAAGAGCAATAAGGGATAATAGAAGTTTTTTACAAAACTTTACAAAATCAACCAAATATTGAACTATAATTTACAAAAGCACTATATCTTATCCAGAGCATACTAGGGAGTCATAAGGCATTCTACATAACTTGGTAATATCAATATTTATCAAATATTATCAAGTTACAAAATATAAGCTTTCTTCAAAAGCCAAAAATCCTTAATATTATAGGCTTACATTACTTGGGAGTCATAAGGAAGTCTACAAAATTTAAGGATTGATATTAGGGAATTTAAATTGCTTCAAACAAATTCTTCCTAGTAGAATCTAAAATACTCAAGGGTCCTAATTATTTTTCCTAGAAGAATAAAGCGAAAGCTATCTTGGTATATGAAAACATTTAGGATATTTTCAAAGGGAGAATACAAATTCCTACAACAGATGATATTGAAATACTAAAGTTCATAGAAAATTATTCAAAGGCTCTAATTATAATAACCTTTGCTATCACTGATGAAATACAACCCCATATCAATTCAGCAAAAACATATTCAAAGGCATGGATAAGTCTAGAAAAAATATTTGAGGGAAATAATAATGCAACCATTCTTCATATTCAGTCTCAACTTCATTCATTAAAAATGAATTAAAAGAGAAAGCATAAAACTATTCCTAAGGAAGGTGGCAGATTTTAAAAGGAAATTATTTACCTTAGGAGAAATAGTTAAGGATGAAATTCTTACCTTGAGAGCACTTCCAGACAACTATAAACATTTGGTAACATATTTACAAGTTCTAAGTAAAGATACTTCTTTTGATGACTTAGTAAATATTCTATAGGAATATGAAGTGGAAAATACAGTTAAATATGAAATGTCTAATACTGCATTGGCATATAAAGAAAATCCACAAGGAAACATTGCTTCTTCATCAAAAGGATGGAAAACATGTTACAATAGGTATTGCTAGATATGTAAGAGAAAAGGCCATAGCACCAGCTACTGCAAGTTCAATTACAAAAATTAGAACCAAGGAAATCAGATGAACAGTAGGAACCAATTTTAGGATGACAATATAAAAATACTTGTCAACAACAATTCTAGTGTCCAACTAATTATCCCTAATTGGAGTATCAAAAAAGAAATAAAAAAGGACATATAGCTTAGAGGATAGAAGAAACTAAAGAACTAGAAGAATAAACAGATGATTATGAAATCAAAGCTCTTTCAGTAAGAATGATATATTATGAAGACACTAATCACTTGCTTGAATAGGTTATAGGAAATAGAGAAGAATATTTAAAATTCCAAGGACAAGAAGAAGATCCACATTGAAGACTAGAGTCTTCAATATCCAAATAATGTAATGCAAGGGGTGTTAGAAATAGATTATATTACATCATTTGGATCATGTAAATGTACCTTTATTGGTACATACTTAGGAAATTAGATTACTTTAGGGAGAATTTATCTAGTTCATGCAATGTAATAAATGCACACGTGTCAATTTGCAAGTTGTATATGTGCAATTTATCCCTTGCACAACTAGGTAGAGTGTTGGCCAAGAAACCTATTTTCCTATATAAAGAACCATAGATATAGCAGTAGGATGTAGTGTAGAATAGTGTGGTGTGATGTAGAAGAGTGTGATGTAATGTGATGGAGTGTGATATGCTCAATGATAATTCTTGAGCAGTAGGTTTATTCATAGAGTGTTCATTTTTCCCATAACTACTTTGTATACATTTCCATCATTTTTATTTATAGTATATTTTCAGTCATCTCACAGATTTAATTTATTTCATATTATTTTGCATCTTTTGATTGCTATCTCTCATCACATTCTAATTCAAAAGCTAAAAAGTTATACATTTTGTTAAGATCCTTATACATTGGGAAAAGAAGGAAGGCAAAAATCCTTGAAACCTAAAAATCCTAATAAAAATGCTATAGGGAATGGGGTTTACATTGTGGTTGTCCAAGATACCTCTCATAAATTAGATATATCAATGGTTCTCATTCATATATTAAGTAAATATAGGGGTGGTCCAAACCTGATAATATGATACCTCAATGGACACATGAAGATATTCTCAAAATATTTCCACCACCTATGCTCAAAAAATATCATATCAATGATAGGTTTGAAGCACCTGTATGGTATGATCCTAAGAAATTTTACTTTTGGCATGGAACTTATGGTCATTATAGCTCTACCTATGTAGACTTGAATACATTTTTCCTTAAGCAAGCATTTGGTCCTAACTTTAACATTAATAAAGTCAATAATGATAAGATCAATTTATTTCATGAAAGAAAAAAAGAGTCTCCATAAGAGGTTTAACCATCCTCACAATCAAATTTTAGCTATCTATAACACCCCATTCACCAACCATGAACTACAAAATCCCAATCAAAAATAGGTATTGAATCAAAACTAGGGTCAAGGGTTTAATTAGGATGGGCAAAAAAATAATTAAAATCAAATATACAATTCTAATCAAGGCAATCAAGAAGGGGTTCATAAAATCAAAATCTTAGACCTAGCACTTCTCATAATGCTTATCAAGTTAATAAAGTATTTTTCCAAACTAGCCAAATAGAGATACATTTGCACTAAATCAAATGTGGCTCATTATATCAACATTTTAAAGGTTCAAAGAGAAACAATTGCATTCTCGAAATAATAAATTGCTACTATTATTAGAAGTGCACCTCAATATAAAAAAGCAACCTTCCAAGGAAAATAAAGAAAATAAGGATAAAGGAAAAGAACCTATCCAAGAGAGGGTTAACCCTACCACAGTTTATAAGATCCCAAATCCTACTTTGGTCATTTGAGAACCTCCTATAAATTCTATTTTCTTTTAAAATGTAGAAAATATTCTTGAGAAGATATTAACATAGTATATGTCATTCCTAAATACACTAAAATATTGAGATCACCATTTAAGCAACAATATCAGTGCATATAGTAGAAAACTAACAAGAAATCATCCAACCCAAGGAATTGTTATTTAAAGCAGCCATGAGCAAGAGAAAAGTGTGGCTTATTGCTGAAGAGTTGTGTACAATCCCTTGCAAGGTTACATACTTGGAATTACTTAGGACATCTCCCTATCAAAGGAAAATGTTAAGAGACTTACTATATGAGATGAAGATGCATGGACTAATAATTACTAACATTATACCCATTGTTCAAGGGTCTTATGTAGTGTAGTATATTTAATACCATAGAGGAAACCTCTGCATTGATGCACATACTATCCCTACTTTAGTTATAAAATTTCCCTTGAAAAACATGATTGTTATAGATTATTTAGTAAGGGATGATGATATGCCATTAATGATAATGGTTGTTTATAATAATATGGTAGTTTATAGGTATTTTTTGTTGAAAGAGGAGGTACATGGGTTATGCCATTATCCTTGATAGATAAACTAAATATCCATAGAGAAAATATCCTCTCTACTATAAGTCATTGCTATGCCTATAATGGAAATATGTAGGACCCTATGGGTTGTATTTGTTTTCCAATTTTAGTTGTTCTTAAAGAAGTAAAGTGAAGTTTAACATGTTTAATTTTTAGACCAACTATAACATGCTATTAGGTAGACCTAGGAATAGTAAGATGAGAGCCATTGCTTCCTCTACTTGTCAAGTGGTTAAGTATGCCTATTATGAGAAAGTTTTCACTATAGAAGAATACTTAGATCCTTTAGGACTCCGTCCTCTAAGTCATGGTAATTGTTTTTTCATTGAAAAAAGACTATAATTTATTAAACCAAAACTAAATTACATAGTCGCAAGGCCTCCCATACATGGGCTGCATCCTGGAAGTGCCTCTAGATATACATGCCTATAATACTATGGAGGCTAAATTCCCAATTATAGAATAAACAAAATTTGCATAAGATCATTGCTACACCTAAGCACCAAATGACATATTAGAGGAGGAATCTCCAGAACTGCAATAAGATAGATCATTAATGTATTTTCCTTGTATACAACATATCCTCTCAAAACAACGTTTGAGAGGTCTTCATATCCAATAGAAATTAAAAATTCATATAGCTCCACCATATCATCCTACCAATATCCACTATTAATTGTCTAATCCTATCCCCACCTTCCCCCGTACATAGATATTCGAGCAATTCCTAATCATGAAACATTGAGGTCTTCATTATTCATGTGTGCAATTACTCCCTCCTCATAGGAGTTTCCATGTTGGTACTACTTCCTTTTACATCATTGGGATAATCCTATTGAGGAAAAACTTGTAAGTCCATATAATCTTCCCCAAAGTTTTACCCCCTACCACAATCCCACCAATGATGATCTCTCTCTATTTCCTAGTTAGCCAAATTATCTACAACTCTACTCTTTTCCCTCACCACATGGACAAATAATTCATGGTAGTTTTTTTATTCCTTCTATGGATGGAACATACAAATTTCCCATTTATGAAATTGAGCCTCAATGGACTTCTAGAATCAAATAATTATACAAGAGGCATCTTGAATTTCACTTGAAATTACCTTAAGATAGGTGTGAATTTGAAGATGATCATCGTAACATGGATGACATTACTTACCTTTCTCAATACATAGTTGATAAATTATCATTGTTGTTAAAACCTAAATGGATAAAAGATCCTATTTTATTTTATCAATAGTTGGACAAATTACATAAAGCCCATGAGGATGCTGCTAAATAAAAACAAGTAACATAATGCGTAGATATGACAACACAAGGGAGAAAATTGATAGTGATACAAATATTTATTTTAATCAATTATTTAACATTGTAAATAAGAATGTACCTTCTCATAATACTATTTCTAAGGTGGATATGGGGAATTATCAAGTAGGATTAATGGAACTTCATATTTCAAATGATGATGATAATAAATTTGGTATAAGTTTTTGTGAAACTAATAGCAATGACCTATCCATTTCAGGTAAATTTTTTAGGGTAAAACATGGTTTTTGAAGGGGACCCCTATCCAATTGAAATGGAGTTTGAATTTGGATATCCTAGATGAAAAACCAAAGACATGCCACTATGGTATCCATCACAGGACTACAATTTCTTAGGGTAAAGCATGGGTTTTTGAAACAAGCCCTAGTTCCCTTGCACTAGGATTTGAAATTGGATCTCCTGGATGAAAAACCAAATACATACCACTATAGTATCCCTCATAGATTAAAAATTTAGGGTAAAACATGGATTTTTGAAAGTAGTCATGGTACCCTTGTATCAGGGTTTGAAATTGGGTCTCCTAGATGAAAACCTATAGACATATTACTATGGTATCCCTCATGACACTTTGTCTATTGCAAAATTAATAATGTTATATATAATTGATACAAAGCTAGGATATATAGGCATAGAAAAATGATGTTTTTTCTCTATATTAAAACAATTGCATAGGCTAGGTAAAATAGAAATTATTCCCTTGCCTAGGATTTTGATAGAGGCTGAAATGTATTGGTTTTAAAATTGCTATGAAGATAGGCCAATGGGTTCCTCTATGTTTTCAAATGTTAATTCCTATACTATATTAACCTATCCAAAAAAAAAATCCATTATTGGATCACATTCTATTGAAGTTTCTTTAGTAGGACTAGGATTGCCACTTAAAGAGGTGATCTTGGTCAGTGCTAACCTTTAAGCTATTTTTAGGGTTTTCTTGTTGTTTTACAATCCATAGTATTTGTTTGGACTATAGAAACCCTACTATACCAAAAAAATTTAACATTTTTGATAAAATTTATTTCTTGTGAGACTTTCCCTTAATGTACTAATCCCAATTCCTATATAGTTTTGAGAAATAATGAATGCCTAGGCATTCTTACTATCCCTACTTGTCTATTTCCATATCTAGAAATATTTTATTGCTTAGATAGGTTGTTTTAAAAGTGTTTTGATAGTTTGATTTACCCTCCATCCTCTTGTTTGACAAGGAATATAATCAATTTTAAGTTCTCCATTATTTTAAAAACCATGGTTGTCCTCAATTTTTTGATGAAAGTTTACAAGAAAGTAGAAACACACCCTAGTAAATGTATCCTCATATTTCTAAATACTCTATCACATGCTAATAACCTCTATAGGCTTAGAGGCAAGTGGCATGTGAAATAACCAACAATTAAAATCCTCAATAATATCCTCTTTCTCCCATAATTGCCTAATGATTAATCTATATTGGGGTTATTATACTCTAGAGAGGAAAGGATTCCCAATAATATCATAAGATAAGGTTTCTTCAAGAATCCACTTATAGCCAGGGGAAGCATAAATGGTTTTACTATGTTTGTAACATTGAGATTAATTATAAATTAGAGAATCTTCCCCCTAATCCAAACCATTTTGAAGAATAATATCATGAATCCCTAACCTATTATCAATACTAACATAGGTACATTGAGTAACCATGCATTGTCAAAATTAGGGCTAGCCTATCTACTAAAGAGTAAGCCACCTTTATTACCTTGCTTAAGGAGTACAAGGATGTATTTTATTGTGAATATTCTAACATGACTAAAATGGGTGAGTATTTGGTTACCCATAGCATTATTGTTTATGAGTATGCTACTCCCATTTGACAAAAACAAAGAAGGTTCTCTCCCCTCGTCTAAGACCTATATACAAATGAAATTCAAAAGTTGATAAATTTCAATTTTATAAGACTTGTCGACTATTTGGGATAGATATCTAACATTGTGTCCATGAAAATAAAGAAAAAATGTTATCTATATTTGTTATTATTTTAAAAACATCAATCTCATTCGTTCGAAGGATAATTTTTCTTTGTCCTCAATTGATACCATTGTCGATTCTACAAGGTATGAAATATTATCCCACATGGATGGCTATTTAGGATATAACCAATTTTGGATTTCTCCCAAGGGTTAAACAAAAGAAAATTTTACTATGCCTTGGGGTACATTCTACTATGTTGCCATGGATTTTGTCTTGTAAAATATCAGTCACATTTATTAATAGGCTATGAAATAGTTATTGCATGACTTGATGGGACAAATAGTGGAATTGTACTCTTGGGTAAGTCTAAGAAGTGGGATGACCATCCAAAAAACCTTCATATATTTTTTGAATGGTTACATCACTATAAGTTTAGAATTAATCCCAAAAAGTATGTATTTTATGTCATTGTATGAAAACTACTAATATTTATGGTGTCTCACAAGCACATAGATGTTGATCAAGACAAGATCAAATCCACTGATTCTATACCTTACCCTAGAATAATCAATGATATTAAATATTTCTTGTGGAAAATTGGATCCATTAGGTATTTCAATCTTGAGTTAGCTTTTAAATTTTATCCATTGAATCACTTATTTAAAAAATACGTTGAATTCAAATGGGATAAAAGTTGTAACAAGGCCTTCCTTGAATTCAATAAATTTATTTTTTGACCCCTGATTCTTTTCCCATTCAACCTGGATAAACCATTTATTATATAAACCATAGCTATTCAAGTTTCCTTGGGATAGATCATTACTCAACAAGATGATAATAATAAGAAGTATATCATGTACTATATTAGTCAAAAAATGCTTTCTAATTAAACCAGGTACAATCCCATGGAAAGAATTTCCTAGCCATCTACTTTGCATGTGAAAAATTAAGGTATTATATATTATATTAGACAACTTATATGGTTATTAAAACTATCCCCATGAGACACCTACTAAAAAATCCTTACATCCCTAATGACACTCGATACAAAAAATGGATCACTATTATGCAATTATTTCATCTCTATATTGTTACACAAAAAATATTATAGCTCAAATTATTGCTAATCAATTGGTAGTGGCTCTTAACCGAATACAACAATCCTTAAAAGAGGAATTTTGTGATGAGAGCATAATGGTTATATCTTATGCTCCTCATGAATTTGTCACTTTTCCTTCCTCATTTGCCTCTATTCTTTTTCAGGAGTCTATTTCTTATGAACTCACTAAGTAGAAAAAAATCTCTTGGAGTCCCATGAGGTTGCAAAATAGTATCATGAAACTAAGGCCAAATCCAAAGTCAACACCTTCCCTCATTCCAAGAATCTAATTAATACCTCCATCCTAAGACCTAGATCCTTCACTTTTATGGAGGAAGAAATAAGTTTAGGGTAGGGGCTGGTATATTTCTTAGGTATTCAATTGGCCTAATTGTTCTTATGGTCTACCATCTAAATTATTATAGCATTACTAATAATATTTTGGAATATAATATTTTAATTCTAGGACTGCTCACTACTCAACATGTGAATTTGGAACACATCAAAGTGTTAGATGACTCTCAAATAATGATTTATCACATATCTTGTGAATATGATGTCAAATCTCCCATTCAATCCATTACCATTAAGTGTATACAAATTTGATCAATATTTTTGAGTCCTTTTCCATTAGGCATCCCCCAAGGGGGACAAATACTAAGGCTAATTCCCTTGTAAAATACTAATTTTGTGATAAAATTTTATGATGAACCTATAATTTCTATCATTTATGGCCTAGCATATGTGCATATAATCAAGCTAATGCTATTGATTACCAAAAATCTCATGATGATCCTTGGTACAACAATACTTTACTCTTCCTCAATAATGAATCCTATCCACCTATGGCTGCTACTAAGCAACAAACTTGTATTCCTTATATGATATTTAGATATGTTCTCAGTAGGGTTTGTACTACCATAATACTAATGGTGTTTTCTTATGATGCCTTATAGAATCCAAGGTACCCAGAGCTCTTTTTGATGTTCCTAGTGGTGGCTGAAGAAGACATTTTAGTGATCATTCCACAACATATAAACTACTAAGAATGAATTACTTCTAGAAAATGATGGAAGTCGATTCTAATAAGTATGTTAAATCTTATGATAAGTATTAATTTCATAAAGATAAAATTCATGCCCCTACCTAGGTTATTCATCCAATCAAGCCTCCTTGACATTTTTCAATTTACTTTGACCCTTTTGGACCTATTTCTCCTATGTCCTTGAATGAACACAATTTTATTTATTAAAACCATTTAATATTTTACAAAATGATGGAAGCTATGACATTGATAAATTAGATAACTGTCACCATTTCCAAATTTTTTAAAATTAGTTTGTAATTTACTTTGGTATCCCATACACTCTCATTTTATATAATAGTACTCCTTTAAAAAGCAAATAAATGCAAGAATTAATTTCTCAATTAGCGATTCAACACCATTTTCCATGTATTATTATCCATAAGGGAATGGTCAAGCTTAACCTAGCAATAAAATATTGGTAAACATTTTGAAAATGACAATTAAAGAATCAAAGAAAAATTGACACTTAAAGTTATATCCCACATTGTGCACATACTATATTAGTATTTAGATATCTATAGTGGCAACCCATTTTTTTATGGTATTGAAGCTATTTTCCACTTAAAATTGAATTGCCTTCTTTGCATGTTTTTTAAAGAATTTTTTGAGTCATGATGAGTACCATTAAAAGTATCATGGGCCCATATTGCAAAACTTAAGACTCTTTACTAGAGGTACCTATGTTATCCTAAGTATAATAGATCCTATAAGAGTTGTATTGCCAATAAATATAAGAAGAAAGTATGCCACCATGACTTCAAAGTCAAGGAACTTATCCTCAAGCTTGATAATATACAAAGAAGCACATGGAAAAATTTATATAAAAATTGCTTGGGCCACATGTTGTCAAACAATTTTTTTGGTTTGGGACAATCAAATGGTAAAAAATGGAGGGATTTGAGCTATATGAATCCACCAACTCCATTTATTCTAAAATATTTTACATGAATATCCCTTTGAACCTATTTGTACAATATTTGTTTGTTTTCCTATTGATTTTGGTGATTTATTTTTTGCTTTGACTATCTATTTGTGAGTGTCTATCCTATATATTCTTCAATTTGGCACATATTCATGTATTTTGTAGTGTCTCTTAATATTTTGACTACAACCACCTCATTAAGAAGTGATCTCAATCATCAAAATTTTTATCTTTTTCTTCTAGTTTTGGCTTTCTAGTTTGTATTTTTATGAGGCTTTCTATCTCCTAACAATGATCACCCCTTTGAGTGACAATCTTGATCATTTAGGATTGTTTTAAAATTTTCTTCCTTTGTTGCTTATTTTTGTTATTGCTTGGAATTTTTTGACCATTTTTGTCGGCATTTATTATTAACTTTATTCATGCTTTATTTATATTCCTTCATCATGGTGTCACTATTGCTAGTAAGGAGCACCGTTATGTCTTCAAAAGTATTTCTTATGTTAATACCCTACTTTAAGTACCATTAATCAATTTTTATACTTCAACCCATGCCATATCCTATATGGTATATGGTCAAAACATTGACGCAACATTCCTTAAATCTTAATGCAATTAAAAATATTCAAACTTTCTATCAATTGATCATTTTGGTGCCTTACTATGATGGTAAGTGTGCCTTGTTTAATAACACATTTGAATGGATAGTATACTAGCAAACCCCATTATAGTAAGGGCATGGTGAATTTTCCTTCCATGGGATCCTCCTCCCTTGGGATGCATTGTAACATGTATCTATCCCATCTCTAATAACTTCTTTTATCTTGGTATCCCATTGTAGTGGTAAGCATGCCTTGTTGAACATTGTGCTTGACCATATACTATAGTGGTTGAAGAGACAAAAATGCAAAACCAAATAACAAGATATAAATTGAACTCAAAAGATAATATTGCAGAATGAATTATTTTTATAAATGGAGGGGGAGCCTCAAAACTCCATTATTACAATAAAGAACATTTGAACTCTTTGATACAAATATACACAATGCTAGGGTTATCTAAAACACTAGCGAAAACACTGGTGGTGTCTCCAAAATGCATCCTTATTCCCAAAATATGTGAGTGGGCTTTGTGTTATCCAATACTGGGCCACTCCTTATTAAGCAATTGCACAATACTTGTGTATCTCCAAACTTGCACACAAAAAATAATAACAAAGGGTTAGTAATAACTGTGAGGGCTCCACTGTGTGAGACCCTCAAAAATTAATAAAACCCTAGCTATCCAATAATGAAACTGCATGCAAATATGAAGAATATTAAAATAATAACCAAAATAAAAGATTTACCTTGTGATTTTTGCTTTTCTCTAATCTATGATATTTGTTGCTAGGAAAATAGGTGGGAAAATACCCTAGCATTTCCTAAGGGCTAATAGGATTGTAGATTTCTCACGTAAAATCTCCATGAGTGCTTGGTGGCTAAAGAAAATACCCGTGGGTGCTCGAGAATGGTGGGAGGCACCCATAGGCACTCAATGATGAAGGAGAAATACCTAGAGGTTCTTGAGAATGATAGGAAGCACCCAAAGGTGTTCGATGATTGAAGGGAGAGTCTACAGAAGAATATCTGGCTAGGCAAGAGGGGAAATGATGGATGTGGGGTGATGGTAAGCAATGATAGAGGGAAAGAATGCTTGAATACTCTAGGGAACTCAAGGATGAATGACTTAGAACTCAAGGCTTAGGACTTGGGAAAAAAATCAAGGGTTGAGCCATCAAAATGACTCCTATTAATAATCCAACCTAGGGCATTTAGGTTTCAATAACAGTAATCATGTGGCTGAGATAAAAGTATATCGAAGTGTGGATATTAAATCTGGGGTGTGGCATGGATTGATATGAATGGATAGATAGGATTAAGTGAAATTGGATGGCTGGGATTAATTCACTTATATAAATATATAATATATAATATGTGAAATATTAATATTTAAATAAATATAAATATATGTAAATAAAGGATGGAAATGGTGGGAAGACCTGAATGGATGACAAGTGGCTAGGTTTTAGTGTCTATAGATGCCCATTTTTTTATTGCATTGTGTGAAACACAATGCAATGCAATAACACAAGACACCTTCTTGGACAAGGTGCAATAACAACTTTCTCTTGGGATAAAAAGTGAGCTTGAAGATAAAGGAATTAAAGAATTTGAATTTTGCGTAGCTTATCCCCTCAATTTGTGAATGAGTTTGCAAATGAGTCTCATGAGCCAATTAAAAAATCTATGCAAATGAATTATGGACAAAATGGATGATGTAAATGGGATACCATTTTTGTCCCAAATATGGGAAGGGGATTGGTGGAAAATGTGAAATGTTGCATCTGTTTTCACCCCAATAGATGAAGGGTTTTGTGGAAAATGTGATGAAAAATGTGTCTATTTTTACCCCAATATATGAAGGGTTTTGTGGAAAATGTGATGAAAAATGTGTCTATTTATGCCTCAATAGATGAAGGATCTTGTAAAAAATGTGATGAAAAATATGTATGTTTTTTACACAATAGATGAAGAGTTTTGTGCCAAGTGTATATGCTATGATAATTTAAGACGTATCCCATTGTGGGAAAAGTCAAAAATCAAATATGGTTACCCCAATTTTGGGGTGAGTCGATGCTGTTGAAGAATGTGCCTTCTGGCATCATTGATATGCAAATATGAATATGCAAAAATAAAAGTAATCAAATTTGGAGGGCCAACTAGTGACTATCAGATAATTCCTATGATCAGAACTGTATCACTCCAAATTTTTCACACCCTTACCTTCAGGCTATAGGATCCGTGCTCAGAAGGGGGATGTGAAAAGGATGTCGTGGTACCTCGGACTGAGAGGCCTTGTGAAGGTCCCGCCTCTCAAGGGAGGTGTATATTGGTGATTTTTCGACGGATGGTGGGTTCACCAGGAAACATTTAATGGCAGTTTCCATGCCTAGGTTGGGAATGTGTTTTATGTGTTCATTTTTAGCCTTAAGCATTCATGTCCTAGGTTTGGCCAAAATGCGTCTACACTATTCTATATGAAAATGCAGATTAAATGAATACAAAAAAATAGAATAGGACAAAAAATAGAGAAATTGAGAAATGTTAAAGGAAAATACTTGATCCGGATGTCTGATGAAGATTCTGATTCTTGAAGCAGTCAGGATCGTCTAGAATTTGACAGAATCGTCTGAGATCTGACAGGATCATCTGAGATCTGATGAATTCGTCAGACGAATTCGTTAGAGACCTGCAAATAGAGAAATAGGTGCAAAACACAAAAAATACAACTATTCTAACAGAGGGAAACAGTATAAATTGATAGTAGCAATATCAAACTGAGGATTATGAACAAAAATATGAATGCATCATACTAATTTCATAATAATTATGACTTAATTATGCATTTAAAGCTATATGGGTGAACTCCAAAATGTAGAATAGCATAAAATACTGTATAAACTAGCTAATTACAGCATAAAACAACAGAAAAAAGGGAAGAAGAAATGCAAACTTTAGGCACTGATTGCCTCAATGTTGACTGCAGTCGAAATCACCTCGCATTGGTACGAAATCATCTCTGATTCGACAGGATTGCCTCCGATCTGAACAGGATCATCGACGACGATGTAAGCTTGCTCCAACTGAAAAACAATAAGGTACCTACAACAAAATTGGTATAGAACTACTACAAATATGAATTTGGGATGTTTTAACGTGTATGAAGTCGGGTTACAGAGAATTATCAGCCAGGGGGGTGCTAAGGGAAGGGCTTAGGATTAAATAGGCTTAGGAGGGAGGTTAGGAGGTTGGAGATCATCCCTATTTGGGAGATCTCCAACGGGGAGGGTCTCTAACGATGCAGACATGCTTTTGCCCGGATTAGAGACCCGTTGGAATAGAAGCTAATTGTGAAAAATAAGTTTAGGGACAAGATCGTCTGGACGTCCTAGCCTGCGACGAAATCGTCAGATCTGGGACGATATCGTATGATCGGTGATGATATCGTCAAATGGTCAAAACAACCTCTAAAAATTGTGCGGGAAATGGGGAAACGGATTACACGGCGGTTTGGGAGGTTAAAATTTGAATTTAAATTATTTATTGGAGTGAATGTAATTATTAAGGTTTTATTGCGCCAATTTTAGGGTGCTACATTTTGTCCCCTCTTTAGCAAATTTTTCAAAGAAAATGCGTTAAAGATGAGTTCTTCTCGATCTATGAGAAAGCAAAAATTATTCCCATTTTTAGACGACGATTCTTGGTCGAATCGTACGACAACTTACTATGGTGCCCCCTCCGTGTTTTTACCCCAAATCGAACATTTGAGGTAAAAATGCGAAAAAAGCAAAATTTTAAAATGTTTTTAATGCACTGTACAGATTGATATATAGTTTTTACTATTTTTGATAGAGGATTGAGTATGCCGAGGTACAGATTGTGGCATACCGATCCAGTTTTGATATGATGTATATCTATTTGTGATATATATAGATGAGATATTTTTGATCATATGACTTGTCTTATGTGTTTTTAGGATGCTTTTATGTTTGATTGATTGATTTGATGATTCATGTAATTACGTCATTGGAAATATTATGGTTTGAATGTCATTTTGTAGGATTTTAAATGAAATAATCTATTGTAACAAATTAGTAATTTGTGATGAAATGTGATAAAAAATAAAAAGAGACTTCTAAAAATAATTTCAAAGGACATTGTCGCTATTATAGACCATTTCATGGAGTCATCGCTCACTCGGTCGTCAAGCTAATCCCAGTATAGAAATATTGTTAAAAAGTAAAAGAGTGCTTAAGAGACTGTCTTAAGACTTTGGTGCAATGGTGCAAATGATGATGATGGTTTGTTTTTCAGATTTCCATGAAAATAGTATGCATGAAACAATGTTAAAATGATTTTTTCTAGGCATAAATTCCTAAGTGTGATAAATTTTTTGGATAATTCCTTAGGAATTATACCATCATTGCAAAATTGAAGGTTAACATAATGACATAAAATAATGATAATGTGCATGCTTTTTGTTTAAAAACATAATTGTAGAACAGAATGATTTAAGTCATATGGTTTTCATGATTTTAAAATAAATGGGGAATAAAAATTGTTACAATGGTTTGCGCTAGGCATAAAATTCCAATTTTGGTTTTGGAACTATACCATCGTCGCAAAATCCAAATATATCCATATATATATATATATATATATATATATATATATATATATTTTGATTGTATGGTTTGAAAGAAATTTTGATTTTTCTATTATGCATGTAGTTGTCTTTATATTGAACAACTGTACTTGAAAGAAGAAAATGAATTTATCCAAACAATTTGCAAGAAATATTTCAAAGTATTTTGAAGACAAAAGTTAGATTTATAAGGAATCCCATGTGCATATGTGAGTTCATTTTCAATCTTGATTTATCATAATGATACACAAAATCTCTCAAATATAAAATGTGTGTGCAATTGCTATGTTCATTTACCAATTTTGAGCAAGATAATATGATACAAGTGATTTGAAGAAACCAAATAAGTGTTCATTAACCATGATGTAGATGCATATAACCATACTAGACTACTATGTAGGTCGGATTATCAAGAACTAGCTAATCCATAAGCAGACATAGGTCTGTACAAAAGAAGGTCGCTAATGTGATAGATGTATCGCCATGCTAGGAGTTACCCAAGGCCAAACAGGTTGGGCACAAACCACCTGTTATGGGGCTTACCTCACAGTTTTCGAATAATTGAGAATTCCAGGGATTCAAGCTCATCAACCCTTATTTTCTTTTTAAAGGGGAGGGAAAGGGATTTTATTGCTTTTTCTTTTGCTTTCTTTTGCTATATTTTCTTTTGCTTTTCTTTTCTTTTGTATTTTTGCTTGATAATTGAGATAATGCTTGAAATATTACCGTAATGAAAATAACTTTTTTCTTTTTCTCTCTTTTTTTTTTCTTTGAACTTTGCTTTTTCTTTTTGTGTTAGGGATACTTGCTCGGATTAACTGTAGAGCAAGGGATTTTTATTCTGGGTAGGGGTGAGCTTGTCCTTTTGCCAATTCTCAAATATTCTAGACCATGTGCATGATAGGATAGCAGGGGAAACTTTTTGCTCAAGAAACCACTTCTACTATGTAGCAAAGCATAGAAATTACAAATATAATCATTTTATTGTGAAAAGATGTGCTTAGTTTAAGTAAATAACAAGATCAATTCTCTATGCTCAAACTTTATTTAATTGAATTTTGTGGACTTTGATATAAGAGAGAGATTAGTAATCATGCCAGATAAAATCAAGACATTTATTATTGTGTTTGTGAAAGTGAGGGATTCCAAATAAATGCTAATTTATCCAAAATAATTTGAAACATATAACTACAACATTTGTGAGAAAATATAGATAAATACTTTTTGAGAAGTTTTGAGAATGTTGACTCTTTCTTTCTTCTTTATATTGTTTTGGTTTCGAAAGAGTCAAGAATATTGTTGTTTTTATTTTTATAATTTTTGAAAGAATTAACAAGTGCCATAAATAAATATAACAAATAGTTTTGAAAATTTTGATGATTATGAATGTTTATGGTGTTTTTGAATTTATAAATTGAAAGAAATACAAAATAATGATTTTGAAATATTTTAAACAAATATATACAAGGATGAAATGACCAAATTTATACATAGTAACGTTTAAGATGCAAAATGTTCATGGGTTCTTTAAGTTATTTACCATCTAAGGTAGATAATTTGTATGCTTCTGATTCAAACTTAGCAGTGACAATGTATGGTCCAAGCCAGTTGGGCTCAAATTTACCTTTAAGGTCTTTAGTTGCATTAGTATTTTTTGATTTTCTTTTAAAACAAGGTCGTCGATCTCAAAGGATCGATGACGAAATTTTTTAGCATATGATCTTTTAAGCTTGTTTTGGTAGGCACGGAGATGCTCCAAAGCATTGATGCATTTTTCATCTAAGAGTTCCAGCTGACTAAGTCTGCCAACATGATATTCATCTCCTACTTCGGTATCTTGAAGTAGCAGAGCCAAAGAAGGAACTTCTAATTCAAATGGAAAAACGGCTTCAGCACCATAAACCAAAACAAATTGTGAAGTTCTCATGGGGGTTCGAACACTAGTTCGATAGGCCCACAAGGCTAGGTATAACTGAATGTGCCAGTCATGGCCAATTTTATTGACCAATCTTTTGAGACTTTTGATTAAGGTTTTGTTAGATGCTTTTGCTTGACCATTACCCTGAGGATAATAGGGAGTGGACCAGCGATGTTGAATCTTATATTTTTGGCATAAATTTTTAACATATTTATTTTTGAAACAAGTTCCATTGTCAGAGATGAGATTTGCAGGAATTTCGAACCTACAAATTATTTGATTAAAAAAAAATTTAGAGACTTGTATGCCAGTGCAGGAAGCTAAAGGCATAGCTTCAACCCACTTCATGAAATACTCAGTGGCGGTTATGATGAATTTGTGTCCATTAGATGACACAGGATTGATTTTGCCAATAATATCTAAACCCCATTTGGAAAAGGGCCAAGGAGATGAAATAGCCTGCAGTTCTTGTGCAGGCGCATGGACAAGGTCAGCATGTTTTTGACACTTGTCGCAATGGCGCACATACTCATGTGCGTCATTCTCCATGGTAGGCCAAAAGTATCCTATCCGAAGGAGCTTTTTAGCAATGACACTACCACTGAAGTGTCCTCCACAAGATCCATCGTGGGCTTCACTCAAGGCTGATTTGGATTCTTCTAAATTCAAACATCTTAAAAGGATACCTTCAAAAGATCTCCTATATAAAGTATTGCCAATTATTACAAATCGACTTGCTTGTCTACGTAATAATCGACGCTGGTTTCTATTAGAATTGGCAGGGAAAGTCCCATTTTGGAGAAAATCAAATATGTCTATATACCAAGGTTCAAGAGTAGTTTCATTTATTAGAAACACATCCAAAGGATCTAAGCATGATTTATTTGAGGCGGGTTCTTGGAGTTGACGAATAATGATAGTGGCATATTCGTCATCTAACTCCAAGGGCAGGAGAGATGCAGCTGCGGCCATAGCATCAGCTACACAGTTGCAAGTTCGAGGAATAGCTTCCAAGGTAACTTAATCAAATAGAGACATTAGTTGTAAAACATAGGCCTTATATGGGCACATTTTATCATCTCTGGTCTGATAAACTTCATTAATTTGGTTTATAACCAGTTGAGAATCACCAAAAACTAATAGATGTTTAATTTTTAGCGCTAAGGCAGCTCGTAATCCAAGGATTAGAGCTTCATATTCAGTAGTATTGTTGGTGCAAGCAAATGTTAATTTGAAGGACAGAGGAATAATATGTTTTTGCGAGGATATTAGAATAATACCCACACCAGCCCCACTCATGCATCGGGCTCCATCAAAGTATAAGGACCATTGTTCAGTATGGTCTGCCTCTAATTGAAGGCATTCATCAGGAAACTCGATGATGAGGGGATGGGTAGACTCTAAGGGTGCAACAACTAATTGATCTGCTATGATTTGACCCTTAAAAAACTTTTGTCCTATGAATGTGAGATCAAACTCGCTTAGAGCAAGAACCCACTTGGTTGTGCGACCCGATAAATAAGGTCGACTCATGAGATACCTTAAGGGATCATATTTAGCAATGACATAAGTTTTCTGACTAAGCATATAATGTCATAATTTTTGCATAGCAAACATGACTACTAGACATAGTTTTTCTAATGTTGTATAGCGAGTTTCATAACTGATGAAGGTTCGGCTAATATAATAATTAGCCCGTTCTCTCTTTTCATCATCGAGCTGAGCTAACATAGCTCCTAAGGCAAAATTTGAAGCTAAAATATATAGGAGAAATGGGTGATCAGGTTTAGGCGATGAAAGCATAGGTGGATTAAGGAGGTATTGCTTGAGAAGTTCAAAAGCTTCTCTACATTCGTCGTCCTAATTAAAAGGGACATCCTTCTTAAGGAGTTTAAGAAAGGGTCCGGTTTTGTCCGCCAGCTTATCGATGAAGCGATGGATGGATTGAAGCTTACCTTGTGAACTTTGTAACTCAGATATATCAGTAGGTGCGGGCATATCAGTGATGGCCAAAATCTTGAGAGGGTCAATTTTGATACCACATAAAGAAACTAAAACCCCTAATTGTTTACCGAATTTAACTCCGAATATGCATTTTGTTGAATTTAATCGAATAAGATATTCTCGTAATCGATTAAAAACTTTTCTCAAATCCTCTAAATGATTATCTTCAATAATAGAGCGAGCTATAATATCATCTACATAATCATGTAGGATATCATGCATCATATCATGAAAAATATAGGTCATAGCTCGTTGATAGGTTGCACTCGCATTCTTTAAGCCAAATGGCATCACTTTCCAACAAAAGGTACCCCAGGGGGTAATAAAGGCTATTTTAGCCTGATCTTCAGGAGCTATCTTGATCTGATTATAACCAGAGAATCCATCCATTAAGGACATCATCCCACTCTCGATAGTAAAATAAATGATTTGATCCATGTTTGGAAGAGGAAAATCATCTTTAGGGCATGCAATGTTAATATCTCTAAAATCTATGCAAACCCTAACTTTGGTAGCTTATTTCTTGGTGACTAGAACTACATTTGAGATCTATTCAGCATAATCAATAGCTTGTATAAAGACAACATTCAGGAGTTTTTCTAACTCCCCTTTGACTAGCAGAGCCACTTTGGGATGCATTTTTCTAAGTTTTTGTTTAACAGGTTTAGCATCCGGATGGACCACTAGATGATGCATGACTATAGAAGGGTCTAGACCTGGCATATCTTCATATGTCCAAGCGAAGACATCTTCATACTCTTTAAGGAATGCAATGTATTGTTCTTGTTTTTCTTGACTTAATTCTGATCCAATATTGATTATGTGAGGATTATCCTCAGTTCCAATATTAATTTTAATGACCTTTTCTACCTCCATGTGTAGATCTCTTTCAAAATTAGGTGGGGCGGGTGAAACACCCAATTCTTGTAATTCTTGTAAGGTTAATTTAGATAATTCATCTTGAGGATTAACAGTCTCAAGCTAGGCTATGGTTGGTATAGAACCATCAAAATAAAATCCATTGTGTAACATCTCTTCAACAGAGACGTCATGGAAGATATCTCCTTCCAAATCCTCATCGGAGTTAGAAATCATTTTAGGGTAAGCTATGGATAGCATGTTACATGTAAACGACTGATTTTTTAGAGGCAAATCAACATGCCTATCCAAATAATATTGATAACATATGAGTTTATCATCATCTTCAAAAGGAAAGGGTTGACCCTTACTTTAGGCCCACACCACAGCGGGCAGGCCACGGTTCTACCTCGAAAGGTTCTTTCATGCCATTTTGGAAAGGTCCCAAGCCTTTCCCTTTATATCCCATTTTAAGCATTATGGGTTTAGCTTTAATATATTCATTGGTAAAATAACATCGAGCATATCCCTCATGATGATGTTTGATATTCCGAGGGATTCTTCCCCAGTCATATCCTTTATAAATGAAGGCACAAATCTTGACTTGGTAAGTACTTCCAATAGGTTTTGGGAGGCCCAAAGTATGAGGAGATGGTGGCAAGTTATTTAAAAGAATTGAATCTTCCATGAAAGCATTCGTTTTTTTTGATATTAAGGTTGTGGATAAATCTGGTAAAAGTTCATCGGAAAGAGCATAAGATGTAGAAGGATCATTTCCTATATCTTTAGATGTGGAAGGGATGATAGATGTTGATAATGTGGAAGTGTTAATAGATGGGTCTATAGGTTTTGAAATTATAGGGATAGAACATGAAGGATTGGTTATAGATTGAAGATATTTTTGAGGTTCTAGAGTGGTTTGTTTAGAAGATTGTTGATCTATATAGGAGGATGAAATTAATGGAGGGAAAATCGATGAAGTTATGGGTGTGTGTTTCACAGTTTTAGTTGAAAAATAAGAATTAGGATGTGTGGATGACAGAGCAGGGCAAAATTGCACTCCAACAGGTTTTGCCAAGGCACACATATCAAAGGGTCTAGGGTCACCATGGATAGTGACCAACTGATTTTTAAATTTGAATTTAACACATTGGTGTAAATTTGACGGGACAACTCGCATTGCATTGATCCAAGGACAACCCAAGAGTATATTGTACGATGCGGGGCAATGTACAATAAACATGGTGGTATCTAGAGTTCTAGGACCAATTTGCAATGGGATGGTAATAACTCCACATGTTTCTTGTGTTTCATCATTAAAATCTTTGATAATCATATCAGTTTTCTTCATTTCATCACTTCTAAATCCAAATATTTGGTAGAAGTCAAAAGTGCAAATGTTGAGAGATGAGCCATTATCAATCAAGACTCGTTTGACAGCTACATCTCCAATTATAGCAGTAATATATAAGGGATTGTCCTTATGTAAACTGTGTTGTGGGATATCTTTATCCCAAAAGTCAATACAATCAACCTCTCAAGTAATGATAGTATTGGCCATAGCTTCAGGTTGAATGTTTTGAGGTACCATCATTTGGCTTAATGTAAGCATCAACTCATCCCTATGGGTGGGAGAAGATCTTAATAAATCCAAAAGGGAAATTCTGGCTGTAGTATTGGATAATTGCTCATTAATATTGTAAGGGGGTTTACGTTGAACATGTGAAGCATGATTCCCTTTATTGGGATTTTTCAAAACAAATGGAACTGATCCATCATTCTGATTTGGTTCTTGTTGAGAATTTTGAGCCAGTTTTCGGGTAACTACTCCAATGGTACCTACAATATTATATTGAGGATGCTAAACTGGTCTCGGTCTAGCGTTTATGGCTTGTTCATTTGGAAGGAATTGATTAGAAGAATGTCAAGTAGTAACTCTTCTAGGAAATGGTTCTTCTGGAACCATAGCATCTGTGATGGGTTGAATAGGATCTAATTCGTTTTCAGAACTATTTGATTGGTTTGAAGTAATGTCTAGTTCACTTTTAGTATCTGATTCTACATCACTAGAATCAGGAGTTTGAATACTATGTAAGGGCCTGGTCGTAACCATGGAGAAATTTGTGTCAAATATTTGAGGATCGGGATTAAGTAAATGTCCACTAATGGTTCCTACATATCGGGTAGGAGGAGGAACATTATGATGTTTGATTTGATTGGCCACCTCTTTACCATGTCTTGGTAAAGGGTGTTGAAATATGTCTAATGATTGATTAGCATTTTGATTTTGATTTTGGGGAATGGTCTTTTGAGTATTATTAGGAGCATTTTGTTTAGGTTGGAAGGATTGCACCTCCATTTCATTATTATCAATCAAATCCTGTATTTTATGTTTCAACCTTTTACAAGCATTGGTAGAGTGTCTAGGTCTTCTATGGAAATCACAGTGTAAGTCAGCTCTATATCCGGGTATAGTTGGATCAGGTTCCTGGATAGCTGGTAATTGGATCAAACCTCTTTCGAGTAATTGAGGTAAAATAGTTGATAACGGTTGATTCAATCTAGTAAATTCTTGAGGCTTATCAGGAGGTTTCAATATAAATTTTTCTATTGTCTTTGTTGCGTTGATATTAGCAACATTTATGCTGTCAGTGACTCCGTCGTCGACAACTTGTTTGTTTTTATTTTGATTTCTGGATGTTTTCTCATCATCCTTCTTCCTAAGTTTGCCTCTCCTAATGAGGGCATCTTCTACTCTTCGAGCTAAATCTATAGCCTGATCGAAGGTAGTTAAAGTAGCGATTGATAGCTCATAAGATATTTGTTCTTGTAAATTATTGATAAAAATGTCCAAAATTTCCCTATAAGGTAGCACAAAGTGCGGTTTTCCTGTCAACTGCCTCCATCTAGCTAAGAAATCGGCAAAACATTCATCCTTGTCTTGTTTTAAGTTGTATAAATCTTTAATGGTTACATGCCTCTCGATGTAGGCACTAAATTGATAGACAAAAGATTCAGCTATTTCTTCAAAGTTTCTCAAAGAATGAGTGGGCAATTGATAGTACCACTCTAATGCCATTCCACCTAAACTTTTTGAGAACATCTTTAGTAATAGTAAGTCATCATATGATATATCATGACATGCTATCCTAAACATGCGAAGATGCTCTATGGGATCTTCGGTTCCTTTATATATAGGCAATATGGGCATGGGAAAATTCTTAGGGTACGGTTGAGCTACAACTATGGGATCCAAAGGTTGACTATATATCTCTCGATAATTGTATGAGGGACGATAAGGATCTATCTGGTCCATACGCGAAGCTAACTGTTTCACCATGGCTTCCAGATTACTAGTTTGCCCACCATATTGGTTTGGTAGGGCATTGATATGGGATTTGTGAGCATATGATGGAGGGACATGAAGATTAGATGCTATGTTGCTATTGTGTAAATTGTTGGTAGGAAAAGTGTTATGAAGGAATTTTGAAGTTGTATTATGCTATATTCCAGATTGTTGAAAATTGGTGTTTGGCTTCGTTTTAGGTTTTTGTTTACTTGAAGCATATTGATCAATAGTTTGGCGAAGTAAAGTAGTGAAGGAAGTTTTCTTTTGTGTGGGAACAATTTTAGGTTGAATAACAGGTTCCTTAGGAGGTTGGGTAACCTGTTGTTTTGACATGTTCTGAATCATAGTGACCATATCTGTATTGGATGGTCTAGCCTTATCACTTTCTTGATCAATAAAAGATAGGGGATTAGTGTGCACATCAAACGCATATTCCATGGCTGCTTGAGTGTCACTAATTTTCCCTTTATCAATACGAACTGCCACATTAAGGGCATCAATGTTATCATTGAGAAACTTTCAAAAATGATCTACGTTGTCAAAAGCAATAGTTCCATCTAGAGCTACTCTAGGGGATGAGGATCCATCCTCTTTAACACTTTCTTCTTGTTCATTATCTTCACCTAGGTCATCTTCTAGTTGATCTAGAGTTTTTCCTTCCAAAATTGGATCTTCAGGAAGGACATTTGGGTCTCTAGTTGTATCTTGTAACCAATCTTCTTCTTCTCCTATAGTTTCTTTACCATTCCTAAGTTTAGGCATTGTGCCTTAATTTTAGATTTCAGCAAATATATATATATATATATATATATATATATATATATATATATATATATATATATAAATATATATGCAACAAGCTTAAGAGGTATATATTAATTATATACCTACTACAATATTTAAAATGAAATGTTTTTGGTTTTTTGTTATGTTTTTTAGTTTTTTAGTTTTTCTTTGTTTTTGAAATAATATTGTAAAGACAAACAACACAATAAATGTAAGAAATAATACTGAAAGTAATAATCTAGTTTTCTATAAACAATTTATAAATATCATTAATGGGCTCGAGTTCTTCAGGAGTCATGAAGTGTTCTTCAAATTGAAATTTTTCTTTCAAAAATTTAATGAAAAGAGCTATAGTGATATTATCTGTCTCAGATGCTGGTTGATAGAAGTAAAGCTCGTGGTAATACTATCGATATAACATAGCTTGAGGAACTCTATTCCATCTTTCCCTATATGTAAGAACAACCTCTTGGTCTTCTACAAGACCTAGGAACTGGTGTACAATGGCTACGTTCTCGAGGTATTCCTCGAAGGTGAACAATTATGAAGATACAAGAGCTCTCCTGTAAGCTAACCATCTATGGGAGGCTCTCTGAAGTTCATGGTAAAAGACAAGTTGATGAGGATCCAGGATTCTATCTAGGACTAGCCTCTTGATTTGCTTAAGTTTTGTTGACCTAGATGAAATGGCACTAAGTCTTCTATCAAGTTCATCCCACAAGAGTTGATTTCTATCTGTTTTAGGCACACTAAGTACATAATTGATTTCTATAGCTGCCAACTGGTTTTCTACATTTATAGTAACTGCTAATATTTTCTTAGGAGCTACCATATAAACATGATTTTAAATTCAAATGATCTAAAATGCATCTATGTTTTAGTTGTTTTAATTTTTATTTTTTGTTTTTTGTTTTCAAAAGGTTTACAATGAATTCACGTCGGGTTCACCAAAATGTATCGCTCCAAATTTTTCACACCCTTACCTTCAGGCTATAGGATCCGTGCTCGAAAGGGGGATGTGAAAAGGATGTCATGATACCTCGGATTGAGAGGCCTTGCGAAGGTCCCGCCTCTCAAGGGAGGTGTATATTGGTGATTTTTGGACGGATGGTGGGTTCACCAGGAAACATTTAATGGCAGTTTCCACGCTTAGGTTGGGAATGTGTTTTATGTGTTCATTTTTAGCCTTAAGCATTCATGTCCTAGGTTTGGCCAAAATGCGTCTACGCTATTCTATATGAAAATGTAGATTAAATGAATACAAAAAAATAAAATAGGACAAAAAAATAGAGAAATTGAAAAATGTTAAAGGAAAATACCTGATCCGGATGTCTGATGAAGATTCTGATTCTTGAAGCAGTCAGGATCATCTGGAATTCGACAGAATCATCTGAGATCTGACAGGATCATCTGAGATCTGATGAATTCATCAAACAAATTCGTCAGAGACCTGAAAACAGAGAAATAGGCACAAAACACAAAAAATACAACTATTCTAATAGAGGGAAATAGTATAAATTGACAGTAGCAATATCAAACTGAGGATTATGAACAAAAATATGAATGCATCATACTGATTTCATAATAATTATGACTTACTTATGCATTTAAATCTATATGGGTGAACTCCAAAATGTAGAATAGCATAAAATACTGAATAAACTAGCTAATTACAGCATAAAATAGCAGAAAAAGGGAAGAAGAAATGCAAACTTTAGGCACTGATTGCCTCAATGTTAACTACAGTCGAAATCACCTCGCATTGGTATGAAATCGTCTCTAATTTGACAGGATCGCCTTCGATCTGAACAAGATTGTGGACGATGATGTAAGCTTGCTCCGGTTGAAAAACAATAAGGTACCTGCAACAGAATTGGTATAGAACTACTGCAAATATGAATTTGGGATGTTTTAACATGTATGAAGTCGGGTTACAGGAATTATCAGCTAGGGGGGTGCTAAGGGAAGGGCTTAGGATTAAATAGGCTTAGGAGGGAGGTTAGGAGGTTGGATATCATCCCTATTTGGGAGATCTCCAACAGGGAGGGTCTCTAATGGCGTAGACACGCTTCTGCCCAGATTAGAGACCCGTTGGAACAAAAGCTAATTGTGAAAAATTAGTTTAGGGACAAGATCATCTGGACGTCCTAGCCAAGACGAAATCGTCAGATCTGGGGTGATATCGTCTAATCAGCGACGATATTGTCAAATGGTCAAAACAACCTCTAAAAATGGCATGAGAAAGGGGAAACGGATTACACGACGGTTAACGGGCGGTTTGGGAGGTTAAAATTTGAATTTAAATTATTTACTGGAGTGAATGTAATTATTAAGGTTTTACTATGCCAATTTTAGTGTGCTACAAGAACAAATCACCCTAGCTAAGACCATTCACCATGATTTTCAAGAAAATAAGAAATGATGAAATGTGATTTTGTACATGTTTTAAGCCCCACGAACTAGGCCATAAATGACAACTTGTGTGAAAATTGTTCTTGGCAAGGTTTCACTTAAAATGTGAAGTACCAAATATAATTATTTATTTTGAACAAGAGGATATGGAATAATAAAAATTACCAAGTTTCATTATGGTAAGTTATTCATCCTACCAAATTGCATGGATGCAAATCGCTACAATCGTTGGGTATATAGAATAACCCACTAGGAACAAGGTTCACTTGAATGTTGTTTGAACTTGGAAAATATGCAAATGATTATATGTAATGATATTGATGATGTAAAAATAATGTATTATGAGAATGATTATGGTCATTTTGTGAAGATTTGAACCATTTTGGAGTGCTTTTGTAACTTGTTAGGCAAATTTGCAATTTGTGGTTGTAAATGAAAATTAATCATCCAAATTAGTTGTAACCTTCACAAAAACTGTTAATATGATGAATGAATGCAATATGAAGTGATTTTGTGAGGATAAGCCATTATTTTGTAAATATTTGTTCTTTTGTCAAAATTGATGCCAAACATCGATTAGCACTTTTGGCATGCATAGACACCCATCGATGTTTGGGAATTTTGAAAATACCCTGGTGTACTTTAGTGCACCAAGAAACACCCATGGGTGTATCAAGGTACCTGAGGCAGCTATAAATAGCTTGTAGGACAAGAAATGAAGCTCATTTGTGAGTTTGAGAAGCTGCATTTGGGAGAGTGAAGTGAGGTGAAGTGAATTGGGTACGAAAGCTATGGCAATGGAGGGAGAAGATGTGGGGGTTAGAGCTAGAGCTGGAGTGTGGGATGATAAGGTAATTTCCTTCTTTTGTGCAAAAAAATTTATATATTTTTTTGACAAAAGTGTTTGTGTTGTGCTGTATCTTAGGATTTTGGAGGCTCAACATCGGTTTTTACCTTACATTCCTAGGATGAGAAAGGTAGTATTGAAGGACTGGGAGTTGCTAGAGGATGTGGGGCTAGTAGAGGTAGTTTGGGTTAATTTGGTGAGGGATGATGAGGGGTACCTCTTTGCATTGGTGGAGAGGTGGGATCTAGATAGGGGGACATTTTATCTTCCTACGAGAGAGGTGTAGACACAGAAAATTGACCCACTTTTAGTGGGTAATCTTCCTTAGAGCCCCTAAGAGGTCCCTAACCCTTGCCCTAGGCAAGGGTAAGCCTCTTTTCCCCCTACCTTGCTTTTATTTAGCCTTTTAGCGAAATCACGCTCGGTTACGATGGGGTACGACTTCGTAGAAGCGATATCACACCCCATCGGCATGGGGTGCAACTTCACTATTTTTAGGGTTTTAATTTATTAAAACTTGGGTTTAACCTTTTTAGCATGTTTGGCATCGGCTTGTGTTTATTTTCCCACTTCTTTCACCCTGATTTTCATCTATAAAAGGAGGGGTCAATCTCACTCTTTGGATCACAATGATTTTGATATACAAGCGCTCGATCTTGGAAATTGATTAAGCTCAAAATTCTTATGATTATTTAGTGCTCGCATTCTTACTTTCACTCTACTTCCTATTTCTTCTACAAGCTAACCTCGAAGTGCAAATTTTGGATTTGATCTTCTACTGCATTGATTTGGATTGTTGTGTGGTTTGGTGGATTCATGTTGTAGTTTGGAAGGAAAGAGAGTGCCCATTTGGATACCTCGATCTCTTCTGCCTACTTCTACATCATCCATCAGGTTGTGCGCACTTTGTTTCTTGCATTTATTTACGTTCTATATTTATCTTTTATTTTTCATGTCTCTAAAGTGAAATCATGCCCTATCCTAATGAGGCACGACTTCGCTAACCCTAATTTAGGGTTTTTTCTCACAGAAGTGAGATCGCACCCCATTCTGATGGAGCATGACTTTACCTGTAGCGTTATCATGCCCACCATCTATGAGGCATGATTTTTCCTAGGACTGAACTAGGGGTATTTGTCAGATTTTGATTGCATGAGTAGTTTCTAAATTGCATTTAGGGCATGATAGCATAATCTATTTTCTGTTTCTCTACTGTTGCATTGTTGTTTTATGATTAATTATCCAAAGGTCAATTTTCGCTTTTGTTTTCAAAGGTCATCTAAAAGGACCTAGGGGGCTTGACTACTGCACCTCCAAGCATTGTTGTACAATGGCCTAAGTAGGCCCCCTAATGCTAATCCCATTTTCAAGTGTTTCATAAGTTATCTTGTAGAAATAGGTATTTATGATATCATTGGACAAGAGGTAAAAAAGCTAAGTCAACCACCGATCAAGATAAGTGTTCTAATTATTGGTTGAAGATCTGATTTGAGTATTGGTTCTTAGGCATATGAAAGTGAAAAAGCATATAGTGTGCATCTAGGGTTAATATTGTGCATTTATCTTGTGTCCTTGATTTAAAGGTTTTCTGGATAAAACCCTAGGTTAGCAAGCATTCAAAAGAAAGAATCATATTAGGTTAGCTCTTGTATTCTTGCATTTTGATTTCTGCATTGTCCTTTATCTTTCATAGCATAGATCTAGAAAGGCCAAACTTAGGTGATTGCTTTTAACTGAATACATCAAACTATCCCAAAATTCTTGAGGACTTGGAGCGAGTCCTAAAACCATTCTTGGTGAACCCTTCCCCCTAGCACCGAGTGTAGAGAACAACATACCCCCATGGTTCACCCCATAAGGCTTTCTATCTCTCGTGGATCTAACCTTTTTGGGAATTGTACATGGTAGGGCAGTTTTCCCCTCTACATATTTGGTGAACCCGACGTGAACACCTCCTTTCTTTTAAACTTTAAACAAGATCATTAATTCTATTTGAAAATTCTTAAAAGAAATTAAAATCTGTGTGTTAGTATTTTCCCCTAACTATTTTCACTACTTCTAAATGGCTCCTTTCCTTAGAAGTCAGAGGAAACAATTAGAATCTGATTATGTTCCTTTGGAAGATGACTAGATTGATAGGGAAGACCCTAATGTAGGTCCAGAAGAGCAAGAAGAGGTAGATATGGAAACTAAAACTAATCTTGATCCTTATGTTGGACCCAATGGTAGCTTTATCTTCTCATCATTTGATCATATTTGGGAATTCATGAAAGCTCATAAGGAGAAGCTATTGGAATATGTAGAATGAGAAGCTCATCTTGAAAAAGAGGATGCTACTCCTTCTCCTCCCATTAGATCTCCTATGCTTAATCATGATAATCCCACATCTCAACCTATGCATCTTAGTAATCTGAAGAATCAAGTGACTTGTGCTACTACTAATACCACCAACATTGGATGGAATCCACCCATTCCTCCAACTAGTAGTGGCACCCAAAATTACTTTCAATTTCCTCCTTTATCTTCTAATGTCAACACTATTGCTTCTGTTCCACCACAAGTTAATCTTCCATTCTCACAAGGCACCACATATAACAATAACCTTCTCATGTCCAACTTAAGTCAAGGGAATATGGGAAACACTCATAATCCAAAAATGCAAAATTTGGCAAATATAGTGAATCAGTTGGTTTCGAGGATGGATATGATTCAACCTTCAGGATTTACATACAATTATAAGGAAATGTGTAGTCAGCCATTGGATCCTATTGTTGTTGCTAGACCTTATCCCAAGCATTTTCCTATGCCAGTTTTACCAATCTATAAAGGGACAAAAGATCCAATAGAGCATCTAAGGGGATTCAGGATAGCTTACCATGATCTTGTTTATGATGATATGCTTCTATTGAAAATATTTCCAAAGAGTCTTGTTGGAGTTGCATTGGAATGGTATTATCGGTTGCCCAACTATTCTTTAAAGAGCTTTGAAAAGACTACAAAAATGTTTGTTCATCAATTTAGTGCTTATATTGAAAAGGAAGTGATAATGAGAGATCTATATGACCTCAAGCAAAGTAAAGAAGAAATTTTTTTAGAATTCTTAGCTCGTTGGAGAAGTTTAGTTGGTCGATTAAGATAACTTGTGTCTCAAAAAGATATGCTTGATATATTCATTAGTAATTTACAAGAATAGATATCGTATGCACTAGAAACTACTACTGTCACATCTCTTGATCAAGCAATTGAGTTAGCCAAAAAAGTGGAACAAGCTCTCATTAGGAGAGGTCATCTTAAGAATAAATAAGAAAAGTCTACTAAGTCTCAACATAAGAGTAAGCATATAGGAGGTAATAATGATAGTAGGCCTATTAACAATGTCACCAATAGCCTACAAAATATTGTACTTCAGAAACCTCCTCAAAGGAATTTTACCAGACTTAATATACCTATGGAAGTAGTTTTGAAATAATTACTAGAAGCTAAGGCAATTGAATTACCTCCTATAAGACAACCAGATACTACAACTCATTGGTATAAGGTAGGTCAATATTGCACATATCACAGAGTAGAAGGACACTGGACAAACTCTTGTAAGAAGTTGAAACATGTGGTTCAAGATTTGATTGATGCAGGACGCATTGATTTAAGAAATTCCCAGACTTCAAGTAATCAGGCTCCTATTCAACAAACCCCAACAACAAATCAAGATATGGGGATATTCAAGGATCCATTACCAAAGCATGATCAAAAAGCAACCAACCAAGTGGATCATCAAGGTGATTCCCTACGTCATAGTAATGTGGTTGGTATGGTTGGGGTAACTACAAGGAAACAAGCTCAAAATCAGCAAGGATAGAGTTCAACACCACAGCCTAGTTTAGTTTTAAAGGAGAATCAGAGAAAATATTCAGCTACAAGAATTCCACCTATAGTGTTGAGACCACAATCACAGATTTCATACGATCTTCAGAAGCAGTTAGCTAATACTCCAACAAAAATATCAGTCTTAGAGATTTTGCAAACTTCTCCTGATCATAGAAATGCTTTAATGGAATTTTTAAAACAACAATCTATTTCTTCAAACATTGCCTCGGATGCCATAGTTGATGCCATAGGTTCTTTTGGGATACATCATGTCTCATTCTCAGATGATGATAAACCTTCCTCAAACTTACATGAAGATTCATCACTTTACATCACTACACTTATTGGGGATACCCTTATCAAACGAGTTTTGATTGATAATGGCTCATCCCTCAATTTGTGTACATATCAATTCTTTCAAAAATTTGGATTAAAAGAGGAAGATTTAACAAAATCTGATATCCTTATTAAATCTTTCAACAATAAGTCCCAAGAGGCCTGTGGTGTCATATCTCTTCCATTAAAAGTGGGGCCTCAAATATTGGATACTTTGTTTTACGTGGTGTCTTGTCCTACATATTTTAATCTTCTTCTTGGATGACCTTGGATTCATGCGATGAAGGTCATCCCTTCTACTTTTCATCAATGTCTCAAATTTAAATTTAAGAATCAAGTTATCACCATTCTGGGTGATCCTCGACCATTTGAATTCTATTCAAATATAGAGTTAGCTCAATCTGAATCTTATTCTTGTCCTTCTATTTCTTCAGCCAATTCTCCATGTTCCTCATCTCAAATTTTAGAGCATCTTCAAAATTTAAAACTGAGTGAGGAACGTCAACCCTATTCTTCATCCTTGGATCATGATAATCAATTTCTTCAAGAGCCTTTTTTGGATCTCACCAAGCTACCACCGTCACCTCGAACTATGGGTTTACCCCATAAGAAGGGTGATGTTGTACACATTGGCATGTGTACCTTTGTCTTTGGAGGGACTACCTTCAAAGAAAATATTCATGGTAGCAACCCATCTCCTAGCGAGCGCTCTTTCACTCAATGTTATCTCACTAATGATTATCCCCTTCCTAAGTAGATCCTATCTAGTATGGGATATGCAGGTAAAGGATTGGGACCACAACAGAAAGGTATTCAAGAACCTTTGGATGTTGAGATTTGGCCTAGGAGATGTGGTATAGGTTTTATACCTAATAAAAATCAACCTTTGCCTTTTGAGGATGATGATCATCTTGTGACTTATGCAGAATATATAGAATATCAAAATATGATAATGGATGAAAATAAAAGTATTAATTATGTTTCTCCTTCAAAAATAATGTCTTGCAATATGATTGATTCTGTTTGTTTTAAAGATGACATTGCTTATGTGCAAGAGAATGGTGGATCTTTATATAATGTTTGTTTTACTAAAAAGAATGGTGTTGTTAGAAAATGTAGTGATTATCATGCCATGGATGTCAAAATAAGGGCCTTGGAAGAACTTTCCCATGATTTTCATCATCGAGAAAATGCACTCCTTGGGGATATCTTCGATCTGACACCTCATGGCACGTTAATTTATTTTAATAAGATGAATGGTACATTTAGGTTTTGCATTGATTTCAATTCTGTATAAAAAAAAAATATTTCATGTAGTTGCATTTGCATTCCCATTGCATTCGCTTGCTTGCTCATATTGCATTGTTTCTTGTCATCCTTGCATGATTGCTTGACATCTAAAGAACACCTTGCATGATTGCCTATCATAATTGCATTGTTGCTTGTTCATGACTGCTTGCTCATATAGATTTTTGAGGATTTTGTGATAATGGCATGTGATGATACCTAGTTAGGTCATAGCTCACATGCATTGCACTTCTCACTAGGACTCTAATGCCTAGCAAGATCCCCCTAGGGATTTCTCCCTTCTTTCTTCTCATGATTGCTTCTTCTCCTTCTCTCAATTTCTTTATCATGATAATGCTTTCAAAGTCTTCTTAAGATCCCTATCTAGGATAGCACTTGCATATCATTTATTTACATATTACACCCCACATGGGATACTTATACATCCTAGTGGGTATTACATCATCTATGATCTTCTATCGGGTCATACTCTCTTTTGACTCAGTAGGCTCAAACACCCCATTATAGGATAAGCTCCTTGGTCAATTTTAGTAGACCTCGACATACATCCTAGCGGGTAAACACCTCATAGCAGTCAATAAGGGAGCAACCACCCATAGTGGGTTAGAATCCACACCATATTTTTAACACTCTTGCAAGTGCTAAACCTATAGTGGGTCTAGCTCTCTTTTTAAAATGATCTATGGTATCTAACTACACTGGTTCCTTGCAACCTACGCTAGTTCCATGCTATGGGTCATCAGTTCTTCTCCTTTTTATATGGTTGACCTTTGGATTTTTCTTCTTCTTCTTTTCTTCCTTCTTCTTCTTCTTCTTCTTCTCTCTCCTTTTCTCTCTTTCTTCTCCTCTTTCTTTTGTTTCCTTCCTTTCTGATTGTCTTCTTCGTCTTCCTTCTTCTTCTTTTGCATCCATCCATTTTCATATAGTTTGCATTAAGATAGTTTGCATACATGAAAACATGAATTAAATAAAAATACATTGCACACACAAATAAAGCAATAAAAGTAGCTATATATTACTTGAGAGAAAAAGAGTGTGTAGTCCTCATGTCAGGTTGGTGTACCATAATCTAGACTCGGTACACTCAACCTAGGGATGTACACCACAATATAAAAATTGGTGCATCATCTCGATCCTCAGTCCTCTCTCTCTCCTAGCTATGAGAACCAACTCCCTCTAGTCCATCCTGAGGAGGAGGCAACCTAGGCTGTGACACGAACTATCATGATACCGATGTCATCCATGATCGAGATCATGATCTTCTCACTAACTGTAGGGATGGAGGAAGTGGTATCCTCTGACTTGGTGGGATAGTTATATAGTAAACTATCTCATAAAATGTAGCCCATTGAAGGGCTATCTCCAACCTCTCTCCCATCCATCATAGCTCTACCTGAAGAAGCTACACTGCACTACCCGCTTGGCTACTCTCAATGATAGCCATCCCCTCTGCCCTGGCTCTCTGGTGCTCTCCATCTAGATGAGCCATCTCTCCTTGGAGCCTATTGATCTCTACTCGAGTTGAGTCCCTCTCAGCCTCTATGGTGCTCAGCGACCTCTATAGCTCCTCTAGCCTCCTGGCCCTATCCTCCTGGACCTAGGCCATCTGGCTCTATAGAGAGGCTACATGTGCTCATAGCTCCTCTATCTCCCTCCTCTCCTAGCTCTCACTAACCATTTCTATAGATGTGGAAGCCTCCCTAGGATCTCTGATCTGTGGCCTCCCTACCTGTGGGGGCATACCTCACCCCCCATCTTCGATCCCTACCACTTGGATGGCCTCCTCTACCACCAAGATCCAAACATGAGCTGGTCTCTATCTCAGAGTGATAGGAGTCTATTGTACCCTCTCTATGGCTTAGTGAGCTACCTCTCATAATGCTCACTACATGCTCAGGTCCATCACCTAGCACCTCTGTATCGATACTAGCAGGGAGATCCTTTGGGGCACAACTCCTCTATACCACCACCTGTACCTGATAACCACTCCTACATCATCTACCCTTGGGTCAATATAAGGAGGATCATCCATATCCTCCTTGACCCACCTAGTGAGGTCTGGCTCACCTCTCACCCCTACTGGATCTCGGGTCACCCTTTGGTACTAGTAGTCCCCTAGGTTTGAGACTCCCTATAAGATCTCGTGCTATTGGAGGACTCAATCAAATCTGAAGACCTCTGGCTCTCCCTTATCTGACCTTAGCCACCTGATCCTTCATATCCTAGCTAGCTCTATCCTATCCTCTACCCACCTAGGGTGAAGTTACCATGGCCTCTAGATGATCTTCACCTCTTAAAGCTCATCGATCACCTACCTCGCTAGTGGTAGGTTCCCTGCATAGGCCCTCATGGTCCTCTCTAGGGACCTCGACCACCTGTATGTTGTTGGCCACTCTAGGCTGGGTAGTGGGTCTAGTAGTGCCTTCGATATTTATACCATGATGTGCTCCCAACACCACACCTAGAGCAATGTTGTACACACCAATCTTGTACATCGCTTATACATGATATTGTACAACATCCTGTATAGGCGGACCAACACATATGGACCCCATGTGAATTAAACCCTTTGATCACGCATGTCTACCACTACTCCTACCATCACCCATGGTAAGTGTCACCTGCTAGTATGGCACATCAGTAGCCTAGTCGCAACCCCATAGAGCATGGTGGTCAAAGGATCTGCCCCATAGCGGCCCACTAGATCATCAACTGATATGGTGCTCTCTCACACCTGGTAGGTAAACCCTACTGAGAATCATTGTAGTGTGGCTACCTATCCCCGCACTCTATAAACTATTATCCCTCTGATAGGGATCCACAAAATCTACCACACATCCTCCAGTGTGATGGTGAGCTCTCCTATGGGTAACCAAAAAGTAGAGGACTCCGGGTACCACCTCTCTGCTAGGGCTATCAGCATAGCCCTATCCATATCAATCTGAGGTATCCTCGCTAGGTGGTCTAGCCCCACCACCTCTAGCCAAGCTATCTCCACTAGCCCTAGTGCATCCAGCTCTACCAGAGCCCCTGCCCTCCACTCTCGACTCTCGAGAATACCTAGCTGCATCCACAAACAAATAAAATTAAATTAGTTTCATGAATAAAAATAATAATAATAATAAAATAATAATAATAAAATCCATAGTTTCAAATCAACACACAAAGATTGATCATAATTTTGTAATTTGCACTTCGTAGTTGCTTGTTTTCCCTCTTTTTCCTCCTGTGTTTGTTTTTTTGTTTTTTTCCTTTTTCTAGCTTTTTGGTGAAATCATGCCCTCCATTTTGGGAGGCACGATTTCGTGAAGTCGCACCCAGTTTTTACCTAGGCATGATTTCAATGTGCTTCCTATGGAGCGAAATCGCGATCGGGCCACGAAATCGTGCCCCAGTCAAGCACAAAAATCATTGTCTAACACGACAAAATTTCCCAAATTCTACCCTAAAATCCATGAAAAATAGAAGTGTTGTGTCTGATCCACAACACACCCCAAAATTGGGGACCCATATTTTTTGCATGCTTTCAAAAGGAATCTCAGTGACCCAAATGCTAAAATTCAAGAAAAAGGGGCAAAAATGCACAAGTGTAGAAAGTGTCGTGAAATCACGACATGTCGCAAAATCGTGACATGTCACAAAATTGTGACCTATCGTGCCATCGCTGTCGAAAAATAGAAAGGTGTGGCAAAATTGCGACATGTTGCTCCATCGTGACCGAAAGAGGAGAGAGAAATGTAAAATGAAAAAGTGTCATGAAATCGTGACATGTAGCTCCGTCGCGGCCAAAAGAGGAGAGAGAAAGGAGAAGCAGAAAGGCATAGCAAAATCGTGACATGTCACAAAATTGCGGGTCAAACCAGTCAAAGCAACACCGAGTGAAAAACATCGTGAAATCGTGACAAGTTGCAGCTAAAGCAGCATCGAGTGAAAAACATCGCAAAATCGTGACAGGTTGCAGCTAAAGCAGTATAGATGAAAAAATGTCGTGAAATCGCAACAGGTTGCAGCCAAAGCAGCGTCGAGTGAAAAATGTCATGAAATCGTGATAGGTTGCAGCTAAAGCAGTATGGATGAAAAAACATCATGAAATCATGACAGGTTGCAGCCAAAGCAGCACCGAGTGAAAAATGTCACAAAATCGCGACAGGTTGCAGGTAAAAGGCATGAAGTGTAAGAAGTGTCGCAAAATCGTGACAAAATCAAGCGAAAGGGTCCGAAGCACAAAAGCGTCTCGAAATCGTGATAGAAATGAGTGAAAGGGCACAGAATGGAGAAATGTCGTGATATTGTGACAGGTTGCAGCAAAGCAGTCCAAAAGTGAAAAGCATCGTGAAATCGCGACAGGTTGCAGCAAAGCAGTCCGAAAGTGAAAATTGTCATGATTTCACAATGAAAAATGGGCAAAGGGTACGAAACAAAAAAGTGTCACGATTTTGCGACAGAAAGCTGCCAAGAGGAAAGAAACGAAAGGCGTAGCGATTTCGTGACAGGTTGTGGCCAAGAGTGTATGGAACAAGAAAGCGTCGCGATTTCGCGACATGTCACGTTTTCGCTGAGCAAGAAGGTTGTTGGCCGAGAAACGTCGTGATATCATGACCTATTTCATTTTCACTGTGTTAATAGAGGAACAAGCTACATGCAATGAAAATGTTGCGATTTCCATGGGACCATTACAGAAGGCGTAGAAAGTGTGAGACACGTGGCATACAGGTGTCAGAGTTGCAGAAGCATTACATGCAATGAAATATTTCAAACATTTTGGCATCTAGCATGAATAAAAAGCAATGAAAAGGCAGGAATTTGAAAATACGTGTTTTGGAAGGTGAAACAAAGCGATGCAGGTGAACCGAAGAGCCATGCTAGACAATATAAAATCAAAAGTGCAGACTAAATAGAGGGTTGGAAATTGCTTCTAGAAGAGTTGCAGAGACAAGGGATGCATGCCATTCTGGGCCTGCACTTGGAGAAATTTCCTTCATTTGTTCTGGATTTGTCATACCTGGAACATTTTGTTATTGTAACTGATATACCATTTAATACAGAAATACAGAGAGTTGGCATCTCATTGATGAGAAAGAAGGAGTTATTTCTGCATGCATGATTTAATGTTTATCTTTCCCTTTCAGATTTTAGGTTTATAGATGGAGTTTAATGTGAGTTCTCTCGGTTGCCTCATGCGAACGCTTAAAATCTAAAATTACAGTAAAACCCTAGAAACCCGCACCTAGCTTATCAGGATTGTGTGAATGTGCAGATTCAATAGGTTAGGTTGCATGTAGAAACCTCATTATCTTCGGTTTCATCGAATTTATGATAGCATTCTGGATGTAGTTTAGTTGCATCTTCTTTTGCATTCCTTTTATTTTCAAACCCTCATTTTAGTTTCTGTATTTTAATTATTCTCATTCAAGCAAATAATAGAAAATCCATCAAAGCCGCCAGATCAAATAGATTTATTTCTCACTTTTATTTATTTGGAGTCCATTGCAAAGTTAAATTAATAAACTACAGTGCCCCTTGTTAACATCCACTTGGAACCCTAAGGTATTCCCAGCATTCAAATTGAAGAGAATCATTGGTGAATGAAGAACTATCACAACAGGAACCTTGGAGAAATTATTTAGTCATAATTTATTTGCAAGCAGAGGATTTTGGGACTCAGATCCTACCGGAGAGTGTGCTTTCACAATTAGGTGAAAACACCACTCAACAGATTGGTGCTAGAAGGAGGGCCCGAATTGGTTTACTTTATTTTGATTTTCATGCATAAGTAATATCTGTTTGATTCGATTTTGAAATTGCATCTTAAATCTCACAAACGGCTAACTGCAACATTTGTTTTTGTTTTTGTTGTAGGAGATAGCCGAGGGTTTCATCAGGCAGGCTGGACCCACCACGCCATATTGTGACCAGGTCCCAAACAATTGGGGAAACCATTTTTCATGACCTTACGCTCACTGGTACTCCCAAGAATAAAACCAAGCAAGTCGTAAGCTTGCCAGTCACAAAAGACCTATTTTCTCTAGGAACATCGAGTGGACCTACACCAGTGACATCAGTTGCCACTAGTGTTCCTATTGTCAGTAATATTTCCACTGCCCTTGTAGGGTTGTCTTCATCGATTTTGAGTCAAATGGCTCAAGCTCCAACAGCTCCTTGGTATGGAGCTAACAATATTCCTTTGAACATTGCTGGGGATATCCATGAAATTCCCAAGAACATTGAAATATTTTTGCCTAAATACAAACCAGATGGTCCAAGAAAAGTAGAAGAACATATCCAAGCCTATAGGGATGTTTTAATTATACTGCAAGTCCAACATGAAGATGTGGCTTGCAGACTTTTCCCCATGAGTTTAGATCCAATAGCATATGAATGGTACATATGCTTACCAACTGGTTCAATTACTTCATGGACACAAATGGAAAACACTTTTGTTAATCAATTTAGGTCACCCTTGGATCCCGCAACCATTTACAATCAGTTTATTACATGCAAAAGAGGCCACGGGGAACCAATCAGAACATTTAACCAGAAATTCCAAAAGTGCTATAATAGAGCAGTTCGACATTTTGCCATCGATCCCGTAGTGGATTTACAAATATATTTTGGGGAATTAGACCCCATGACAACCATGTTTGCAAGACGCAATCCTCAAGTCACCACGTTGGCTTTAGCCTATAATGAAGCCATGACCATCGAGCAGCAAATGACACCATGGGGCTATGGATTTCCCTAGATGCCTATGATGGGATAGTATGCTCCATATGGTCAAGCTCACTTGGCAAATTAGATCATGGCACCGCAAATTCCAAGCATGAACGCCTTCCCATATCAGCAGCCATATCCACCAGCACCTGCATATGCACCCATTCCAATCCAACCAATTACATCTATTCCACCTGTTCTCGCATTTTTGCAGAATAGTCAATCGACTATGCAAGGAACCATCCAAGTTAATCCTCAGGCTATAGTTCCTTTTCCAAATCCAACTCCGATTCAAAGTGTCAATCCATATGGGAATCAAATTCCTCAAAACCTGACTCAAATGTTGAATCAAGACCCCATCAATTATGCAAATCCAATGGGGGTTAACAATAATGGGATTCCACCGAAGGAGATTTATTCAGAGGTCAAATATCTCAAGAAATTAGTTCATAAACTAAGCAATGATAGGGTTCAACAGCAGAAGTATGAATCCCATGCCCCTCACTCAAATTGAAATTTTAACAATAGAGGGAGACACTGGAATACCAAGCCAAACAATGGGGGAGTACCCACTCCCATTGCTAATTAATTAGATACTTCTGCAGGACCTAGTCAATCCAATTCCATTTTGAATATTTCAAATTTGGCTTGGGAAAGGGGGTGTAGGTTGCATAACACAAAAGAACACAATGATAGGAATTGTCCTAAAATTGCTAGATACACTCATTGTCTTCAGGCACAAGTTGATGATTTGGAACTGGTATCAAATGAGGGTCCATCGCAACATCAAGATGATAATATTATGGTGATGGAAACTATATATCATCAAGAAGGTGAGAGTGAGGAAGAAGAAGATGAAATTTTGGAACAGGAGGTGCAAGATTTTCAAGATTTTAGAAAGGGGAATCATGGATACCATTTGAGAAGTAAATCTAAAGCCCCTAAAACCTCATCAACACCTCCAAAAAACTCTATTCTTCCTCCCGATACTAAGGCAAATAATAATCCTCCTTCTCCACTCAGAAGAGAAATGTCTAATGACGTGCAGAAGACAGTCAAGTTCGAAAAACCAAACTATGACATAGTGGAGGATCTAAAGAAGTCCAAATCTAGCCTTTCGTTCTTGGATGTGGCTAGATTGCCTGGCCAAAAGGAAGTGTTGATAAAAGCTCTGAACTCACCTGATCAAATGTGGAAGGAAAAGGGAGTTGAGTCCCATATGATTTTGCGAAAGGAGAGACAGGATGTCCCGCCATTCTTACTGACTCTGAGAATTGTGGGTAAGAATTTGCATAACTATTTGGTGGACACGGGTGCCACAAGAAACCTCATTCCTTCAAAGATATGTCAAATGTTGGGTCTGCAACCTGTTTCATCCAAATGCAAGGTCCTGCAGCTGGAAAGATTAGAGGTAAATGTGGTAGGGACCCTATATGATGTCAAGATTCAATTAAATTCTGAACCCAGGGTCCAACAGGTTGTCGACATTCTGGTTGTTAATATCCCTAGTAGATATGGCATGCTACTTGCGAGGGATTGGATGAAAACTCTGAATGGCTATTTTTCAACAGACTGCTCACATATGTGGCTACCCTGGAAAAGAATTGCAAACCAAATTAGAGTGGAAAATGAACCGAGGCTTAAGGAGATTATAACAGAATTCAACAAGCCAAATGAAGTTCAGTTTTTTGAGCCAAAACTGGGGGTTTATGCACTGGATGTTGAGGAAGCTACTGAAGAGCCTAAAGAGGAAGCGTGTCATGGGGGTTATTCTAAGGAAAATTATTGCACATGGTTGCTCAGGTTTGATGGATCAAAATCTAGACAAGGAGCAGGAGCTAGAGTCGAGCTCACTGGCCCAGGAGGTAAATGATGCAGGAGCATCCGGTGAAAGTATGAGCAATCTTGCATCTTTTAATTTTTCTTTAAAGTTCTTGTATTTTTGAAGCAATTTGGTTCTTTTCCGGGGAAGGAGATGTCGTAAGACAGAAAGGGAAGTTGTTAAAGGAACCAAGGCAAAAGTTGGTGTGAGGTCGCGAAATCGCGACCTCATTTGCTATAGCAAAGGCGGAGCGAGTTTCGTCGCGATATCGCGACGTCGCGATATCGCGACGGTTGGGTTGGCCGAGTCTTAAGTTGCGAAGGGGTCGCGATATCGCGACGTCGCGATATCGTGACCATGTTGAAGCTGTTGCAAGGAGTGGGGGTTGGAGTCACGAAATCGTGACGCATCACGATTTCGCGACGTCAAAGGCAGAGACAAGTGCAGGACGTACTTTTGTCACGATATCGTGACTTTGTTTCAAAGCTGAGGGCGGACGTCAGTTGGGTCGCGATATCGTGACATGTCGCGATATCGCGGCCCAAGAAAAGGTCAAACTGAAGTGAACACGTGGACGGTCGGACAGGGTGAAATAGACACGTGGTTGCCACGTGTCTTAAAGGCAACACGACCAGTGGGGGATAGAGTTAAATTTGACACGTGGAGACACACTTGTAACAGATCAAAAGGATGAGGGCCACGTAATCGGAGGAGAGAGATATAGATGTCGACCAAGTTTAAGTATCTTGGAATGTTGTTTCTGGAGAAACCGTAGTTACAAGTGAAAGACTTAATGGCGGAGACAACGGTACTTAAAGACAGTCAGATTAAAACGGCGGGTGCAGGGTATGGGAAGCCATGAATGCAGGCTCTGGACGGATCGGACAGTTGCCATTTATGGCAGAAAACAAAAGGAAAGGAAAATCTTGAAATTTCAATGGAGGGAAGATGAAATTCGAATTGGTCTTTGGGCGGGAGCATTAATTGCAGGGAAGGCCGAGACCACATTAAAACGGGGAAAATTTGTATGGGAAAGGGATGGTGAGTTCGGGATTGGGGGAAAGAAGTAGTGTGCCTGGACATTGTAACAGAGACTGTATTTTTTTTATTTTACTGAAATTTAATGAGAAGTTGTTCGCTGTAATCTCGACCTTGCCATCAAGTGGTATCAGAGCTGGAGCTCCTGAGCGTGTAACAGATCGCCGAAAAGAGGCAGTTACACTAGGATCTGTGGGAGGAATTTAAAAAAAAAAAAAGAAATTATAATGCCTCCACGAAGGAACCGTGGCGGGGTAGGAAATGTGGTGCCGGCCGAAGACTTTCGGGCCTTGCAGAGACAAGTTCAAGCCCTGCAAGCAGAATTACGCAGAAGGCACGAGCCCGGAAGGGATGAGGACAGTGAGGACGAAGTTGAAGAGGAAGACCAATCTGAGGAGGAGGAAGAGGCTATGGACCCTGCGCAAGCTCGGTTATACAAGGCCATCTCTCAGATTGGAAAGCAACCAAAAATGGAGGTTTCCACGTACTCGGGTAACTTGAATCCAGAAGAAGTAATTGACTGGATAAATGATTTAGAGGAGTATTTCGAGTACGAGGAGGTTGAGGACCCTAATCGGGTCAGATTTGCTAAGACCAAGTTGAAGGGTCATGCCAGCATTTGGTGGAGGGGGATACAGTTGGAGAGAAACAGACGAGGGAAAGAGAGAATAACCAGGTGGGACAGAATGGTTGAGAAGCTGAAAAGACAGTTCATCCCGACAGACTACGAGTTGGATCTGTTAAGAAAGATGCAGAGTTTGAGACAGACGAACAGAACTGTCCAAGAGTACACCGAAGAGTTTTACAAAATTTCCATTAGAACTGGGCATTTAGAGGGGAACAAAGAGAAGGTAGCCCGTTATATCAATGGGTTGAGACTCGGCATCCAGGAAGAGCTGAGTCTAGTTCGGGTAAGCACCATTGAGGATGCTTACCAGTTTGCCTTAAAGGTAGAAGAAAAACTGAATAGGCGGTTTGAAGGCAAGCAAAGAGGAAGGGGCCGTGGTGGAAGAACTGGTGGGAGGACCAGTGGAGAAAAGTATAAGGACCCGAAGAAGACTGGTGAAGCCAGTGGTAGCCCAGATCAAAGGGAGGAGGATGCTCATCAACCCCGAGACCAGAACAGCTACCCAAGAGGACGGGGTGGATCTGGACGGGGATTTGGAAGGGGAGTATTCCGTGGAACATGTTTCCACTGTGGTGAAGAAGGGCATCGTGCATTCGAGTGTCCACAACACCAGGAAAGAACGAACAAGAGGCCTGAGGGTCCGGCCAGAGCTGCTGTGGCAGAGGAAGATGCTGAGTCTGAGCATTCCGAAGAAGCGGAGAGGGGAGAAACAATGATTGTAAGAAGAGTCCTGTTGAATGAGGAGAAGGACACAGACCAGAGAAAAAGTTTATTCCGCACCAGATGTAAATGTGCAGGCAAGGTTTGCAATATCATTATTGACAATGGTAGCACGGATAACCTGGTTTCTGAGGAAATGGTTACAAAGCTACAGTTAGAAAGGAAGAAGCACCCACACCCATACCGGGTCGCATGGTTACAGAAAGACCACAGAGCTTTGGTCAATGAGCAGTGTTCCATTAAATTCAACATTGGAAATTATTGTGATGAGGTCCCATGTGACATCCTGCCCATGGATGCTTGCCACATGTTGCTGGGGAGGCCCTGGCAGTTTGACCGAAACGCAGATGCATGATGGCCGTGCCAACACCTACTCATTGACAAAGAATGGTGTACGCCATAAACTAAAGCCCTTGAAGGATGCGGATGAAAAGGTATGTAACAATTCCAGAGTCTGTTTAGTTGAGGGGAGAGAGTTCCTGAACGGGTTGAAGCATGAACATTTATGTTATGCAATAATCCCTAGAGTTAGGGAGAAGGAATGCCAGGATACCCCAGCAGAAGTCCAAAATCTACTGGAGGAATTTCCAGATATTGTGTCAGACAATGTGCCTGAGGGTTTACCCCCAGTAAGGAAAATTAGCCATCATATAGACTTAGTACCGGGATCAAGCTTGCCAAATAAAGTTGCACACAGGATGACGCCTGTAGAGACTGAGGAGTTAAATAGACAGGTCCAGGAATTGTTAGAAAAGGGATTGATTCGGGAAAGTTTGAGTCCATGCGCAGTACCTGCAGTGCTGGCGCCAAAGAAGGATGGGGAATGGAGGATGTGTACAGACTCACGGGCCATCAACAAAATCACTATTAAGTACAGGTTCCCGTTGCCAAGAATGGATGATATCATGGACTGTTTAAGTGGAGCTGAATACTTCACAAAGATTGACCTGAAAAGTGGCTATCATCAGATCCGTATCCGAGAGGGAGATGAATGGAAGACAGCCTTCAAGACAAGAGAAGGCTTGTATGAATGGTTGGTCATGCCATTTGGGTTGTCCAATGCACCAAGTACTTTCATGCGGCTGATGAATGAAGTACTGAAGGAATTCCTGGGAAAGTTTGTAATTGTTTATTTAGATGATATCTTGATATTCAGCAGGACCCTAGGGGAACACCTGATGCACATCAGGAAGGTTTTTGAGAAGCTGTGGGAAGAGCAGTTGTTAATAAATCTGAAAAAGTGTAATTTTGTCAAAAAGGAGTTAGTATACCTGGGGTTTGTAATCTCAGCAGAAGGCCTGAAAATGGACCCAGAGAAGGTAAGAGCCATCATTGAATGGCCTACCCCAAGAAGCACAACAGAAGTAAGATCCTTTCATGGTTTGGCCAGCTTTTACAGGAAGTTCATAAAGAACTTCAGCAGCATCTGTGCACCTCTCACGGAAACAATGAGGGGGGATAAAAAGGAGTTCAAGTGGACATCAGGGGCTGAAAGGAGCTTTGATGCATTGAAGAGAAAAGTTACATAACAGCCTGTGTTGGCACTTCCAGACTTTAACAAGGTATTTCAGGTGGACTGTGATGCCAGTGGCAGTGCAATAGGGGTTGTACTGAGTCAAGGGGGCAAACCAGTTGCTTATTTCAGTGAGAAGCTAAATGACGCTCGGAAAAAGTATTCAGTTTATGACCAAGAATTTTATGCCATAGTTCAAGCTCTGAAAAAGTGGAGACACTATTTATTGCCAAAGGAGTTTGTTCTATTTATTGACCATCAGGCTTTGCAATACATTAACAGTCAGACAAAACTGAATCAAAGGCACATGAAATGGGTGGAGTTCCTCCAAAGTTATACCTTTGTGCTGAAGCACAGAAGTGGGAAGTCGAACAGAGTTGCAGATGCCTTGAGCAGAAGGCAGACTTTACTGATTAGATTGACAGTGGAAGTAGTGGGGTTTGAAGAACTGAAGGGTTTGTACCCTGCAGATCCGGATTTTGCAGAAGCCTGGAAGGCTTGCTTAACACCTGTTACGGTGGACCGAACAAAATGGTTGGATTTCCTAATCCAAGATGGAATGCTGTTCAAGGGAAGCAAATTATGCATTCCAAGGAGCTCTATGCGGGAGAACTTGATCAAAGAAAAGCACAACGGAGGACTGGATGGGCATTTTGGTTGGGATAAGACCATTGCACCGGTGGAGGAAAATTACTACTGGCCACAACTTCAGCAAGATGTGCGAAAGTTTGTGCAGAGTTGCGTAATATGCCAGATGGCAAAGGGTGCAAGGCAAAACACAGGACTGTACCAGCCATTACCTGTATCGGAGAGGCCATGGGAAGACATAAGCATGGATTTCATCCTTGGATTACCGAGGACACAAAGAGGAAATGACTCTGTATTTGTGGTGGTTGATCGATTCTCCAAAATGGCACATTTTATCCCCTGCCAAAAGACCAGTGATGCAGTTCACATTGCAGGGTTGTTCTTCAAGGAAGTGGTTAGACTTCACGGTCTGCCAAGAAGCATAGTTTCTGATAGAGATACCAAGTTTGTTGGATACTTTTGGAGAACTCTGTGGAAGAAGATGAAAACAGACCTGAAATTCAGTTCTGCATACCACCCACAGACTGACGGACAGACAGAGGTGGTGAACAGAAGCCTGGGTAATCTATTGAGGTGTTTGATAGCAGATCAGCCCAAGGGATGGGATTTAGTTTTACCGCAGGCAGAATTTGCGTATAACAGTTCAGTTAATAAAAGCACAGATAAATCTCCGTTCCAGATAATATATGGACACAGCCCGAGGAATGTGTCTGAACTGAGAAAGTTGGATAGGAAAGAAAAGTGTAGTGCCGAGGAATAAGAATTTGCAGAACATATGAAAAGTCTGCATGAAGAAGTAAGGAAACAAATTGTGAAGATGAATACTCAATATAAGGAGAGGGCGGACCAGAAGCGGCGGTTCAAGGAGTTCAAGGTAGGAGATGAGGTCATGGTGCATCTCAGGAAGGAGAGATTTCCTGCCAAGACTTATAATAAATTGAAAATGAAAAGGTTTGGACCATGCAGAATATTGGGAAAGCGAGAGTCAAGAAATGCGTATGAAGTGGAATTGCCAAGTTGGCTTGATATTTCACCAATTTTTAATATCTCAGATTTAGTGGAATATCATGAGGGAGAAGGTACAGAAATGCAAAGTCCAAAATTATGGCAAATTCCAGCATCTACTCCAAGCACAGATGAGGCCGAGGAAGTATTGGATACTCGTGAAGGCAGAAGCACCAGGAATAAACAGTATACTGAGTATTTGATCAAGTGGAAAGGCAGGCCTATTGAAGATGCAACTTGGGTATCGAAGGCGGAGGTTGACCGATTGGGTCTTCCCCCAACAAAACAGAAGTGAGGGTCACTTCTAATCTACCCCGGGTGTCTGATGCAGGAGCATCCGGTGAAAGTATGAGCAATCTTGCATCTTTTAATTTTTCTTTAAAGTTCTTGTATTTTTGAAGCAATTTGGTTCTTTTTCGGGGAAGGAGATGTCGTAAGACAGAAAGGGAAGTTGTTAAAGGAACCAAGGCAAAAGTTGGTGTGAGGTCGCGAAATCGCGACCTCATTTGCTATAGCAAAGGCGGAGCAAGTTTCGTCGCGATATCGCGACGTCGCGATATCACGACGGTTGGGTTGGCCGAGTCTTAAGTTACGAAGGGGTCACGATATCGCGACCATGTTGAAGTTGTTGCAAGGAGTGGGGGTTGGAGTCACGAAATCGCGACGCGTCGCGATTTCACGACACGTCACGATTTCGCGACGTCAAAGGCAGAGATAAGTGCAGGACGTACTTTTGTCGCGATATCGCGACGTCGCGATATCGTGACTTTGTTTCAAAGCTGAGGGCGGACGTCAGTTGGGTCGCGATATCGCGACATGTCACGATATCGCGGCCCAAGAAAAGGTCAAACTGAAGTGAACACGCGGACGGTCGGACAGGGTGAAATAGACACGTGGTTGCCACGTGTCTTAAAGGCAACACGACCAGTGGGGGATAGAGTTAAATTTGACACGTGGAGACACACTTGTAACAGATCAAAAGGATGAGGGCCACGTAATCGGAGGAGAGAGATATAGATGTCGACCAAGTTTAAGTATCTTGGAATGTTGTTTCTGGAGAAACCGTAGTTACAGGTGAAAGACTTAATGGCGGAGACAACGGTACTTAAAGACAGTCAGATTAAAACGGTGGGTGCAGGGTATGGGAAGCCATGAATGCAGGCTCTGGACGGATCGGACAGTTGCCATTTATGGCAGAAAACAAAAGGAAAGGAAAATCTTGAAATTTCAATGGAGGGAAGATGAAATTCGAATTGGTCTTTGGGCGGGAGCATTAATTGCAGGGAAGGCCGAGACCACATTAAAACGGGGAAAATTTGTATGGGAAAGGGATGGTGAGTTCGGGATTGGGGAAGAAGTAGTGTGCCTGGACATTGTAACAGAGACTGTATTTTTTTTATTTTACTAAAATTTAATGAGAAGCTGTTCGCTGTAATCTCGACCTTGCCATCAGTAAACCATTATTGGCTGCCTACAGATTGCAATTTCCTTGCATGAATAATGTGGCAGAATACGAAGCATTGATCTTTGGTTTACGTCTAGCATTGAGCAAGCACGTTAAATGCTTGAAGGTTTTGGGAGATTATGAGTTGGTAGTCAAGCAAATCAAAGGACAGTATACATGCCGGGATAGGAGACTGAGCCTTTATAGAACTAGGGTTATGGACCTTATTGAGGAATTCGATGCATTCAATATAGCCCTTATTTCTAGAAAAGGAAATCGAATAGCAGACTCTCTTGCAGCTGTCGCGGGCATGTTAAACCCAGTTGATATAAAAAGGTGTAAAATTTTTTCCATTGAATTGGTTCCTTGTCCATCAATACTTGATAATGTCAAGAATTTCCAGGTTTTTGAAAGTGACAGACACATTTTTAAATTTGTCATGAACTCGGGTATTTTTGAAAATCAGGTGATTGATGAGGAACAAAGGTGGCAATATGAAACAGAGAATGAAATTGAAACTGCGTATCAATCCAACAAAATACCTAAAGACGTGGTTTCATTGGAAAAAATGTTCAACATGGGATGCAAGACCAAGAAAGGAAAAAGAGTCCCACTCCCCAAAGATGCATGTGATTCAATTAATCTAGGGAGTGCAGACAATCCAAAGGAGGTGTACATTGCAAAGGCATGTACAGATGAAGAAAGGAGCAACATAATGCAAGCATTGAAGCATTACATAGATTGCATTGCTTGGAATTACAATGAGTGAAGACATACAACCAAGACATTATCACACATACCATCCCTTTGAAGCCAGACTCCAAGCCTTTTAGGCAAAGATAGCGAGTTGTTAACCCGCTATTGGAGCCTTTAATCGAAAGGGAGGTCAAAATATTATTGGAAGCGAAAATCATTTTTCCTGTTAGGCACTCAACCTGGGTTGCTAACCTCATTCCAATAAGAAAAAAGAGTGGAGAGATTAGGCTGTGCATAGATTTTTGAAATCTTAATAAAGCCTCTCAAAAATATAATTATCCATTGCCATCAATTGATGAAATTCTACAAACGGTAAATGGATCTGAAATGATGTCCTTTCTTGATGGATATTCTGGATACAACCAAATGACAGGATGAAAACAACCTTCACTACCAAGTGGGGGACATTTGCATATAAGAGAATGTCGTTCGGACTATTAAATGCTGGTGCAACTTTTCAACGCACCATGGATTATGCATTCAAAGGGCTCATAGGAAAATGTATCATCGTGTATGTGGATGATATCCCAGTTTTCTCGAAGAAGAGAGAGGACCATGTCAAATATTTAAAGAAAGTGCTTCAAAGATGCAGAGAACATGGAATTTCCTTAAATCCCAAAAAGTGCATTTTCGGAGTTACAGAAGGAAAATTGCTTGGTCACATCATTTCAAAAGAGGGCATATCCATCGACCCAGAAAGGATACAGGCTATCCAAAATTTACCTCTCCCAAGTAGTAAAAAAGAATTGAGGTCTTTCTTTAGGTAGGTTAATTTTGTGAGGAAGTTTATCTCTAGCTTTGTTGAGATAGCCAAACCTCTGAACAAGATGCTCAAGAAGGATGTGGATGTAAAATGGAACGAGGAAAGTAGAGTGGCCTTTCGTAACATCAAAGATGCCATTTCCAGGGCCCCGGTCCTCATAAGTCCAGACTATTCTAAGCCTTTCTATATTTATGCTTTTGCATCAGAACACTCTTTTGCGAGTGTCTTAACCCAAAAGGGCGAGGATAGTGCAGAAAAACCCATAGCATTTTTAAGTGCCCCCCTAAAAGATGCTCAATTAAGGTATTCAATCCTTGATAAGCAAATGTATGCACTTTTTAAAATGGTGAAAAAATTTAGGCATTACATTGTGCACAACAGAGTTATTGCCATCGTGCCTGACTCTGCCGTTAAGACCATGTTTTTACAAAATGAACTAGGTGAGAAAAGAGGGAAATGGATTTCCACCATCCAAGAATTTGATCTTGAAATCCAACCTATGAAACTAGTTCGAGGACAAGGACTGGTGAAGGCAATCGCAAAAAATAATCCGCAAATAACATGCCAATACTCGAACATAGAATACATTGCTAAGGATGACTGGTATGTTGATATTGTGCAATTTTTATTGAATGGTAAGTGTCCTTCTAATCTGAATTCAACCCAGAGAAGAGCTTTAAGGCTTAAGTCTGTCAATTATCTGATGAAATCTGGTGTTCTTTATAGGAAGAATCATGAAGGTATCTACCTGAGGTGCCTGAACAAAGAAGAAGCTGCCAGGCTGTTGCAGGAATTTCACGGGAAGCATGGAACTAGTCACGGTGTGGCAAATGCCACAGCACATCAAATCTTGAGAGTAGGATACTACTGGCCCCATATTTTCAAAGATGCACATGCCCATTTACGATCTTGTCATATCTGTCAAGTGGCTGCCAATAGAGAAAGAAATGTAGCCATGCCATTACAACCTGTAGTTGAAATGAGACCATTTGCATAGTGGGGACTAGATTTTATTGGGGTTATTAACCCAAATTCTTTTTATTCTCATAAATTTATATTGACAGCTATAGACTACTGTACAAGGTGGACAAAAGCGATTCCTACTAGACATGCCACCACAGACGTTGTAATAAAATTCCTTGAGGACCAAATTATAACAAGATTTGGAATGCCCGATTCTATTGTCAGTGACAATGGTAAAGCTTTCATTTCTACACAATTTGCAGATTGGGCATATGACAACAAAGTGAGCTTAAAATTTGCATCCAATTATTATCCTCAAGGAAATGGGTTGGCCGAATCTTCAAATAAAAATTTGTTGAATACCATTAAGAAGTTGCTGGAAAAGAACCCTCGGGATTGGCACAACCAATTGAAGTTTGCCCTTTGGGCAGATAGGACCAGAGTGAAAGAATCCATAGGGAACACTCCCTATCATTTGGTTTATGGGCAAGACCCGATATTTCTTGCACATTTGAAGTTACAGACCTTGCATTTCATACAAGAGTACTTGGGGACAGATGATCAAGTTGAAGCCAGGTTAAGTCATTTGCTGCATCTTGATGAAAAGAGAGAAGAAGCCATGAATCACATGAATAAACACCAGGAAGTTATCAAAAGATGGTTTGATAGAAGGGCCAAAGTTAAGTCATTCGAATTTCAGATTTGGTATTACTATGGGACAAAAGACATGAGGAAAAAGGGAATCATCAAAAGTTTGATTGTCTTTGGTTAGGCCCCTACCAGATTTCAGAGATTCTGGGGAAAAATACCTTCAGGCTAAAAACTTTAGAAGGGAGAGATTTTATGCTACCGGTTAATGGGCAGATTTTAAAGCATTATTTTAGCCCTTAGGTTGTGAGATTTTGATGTTATTCTTTTCGGTTTTGGTGGGGATTTTCAGATTTTGATTTCATTGTTTAGGATTGTTAGCCTAGTTAGGATTTTGGTTGTGGATTTGATTTCAATTGACATGTTTTGTTTATTTTAATAAAAAAAAAAATAAATAAATAAATAAATAAATATATATATATATATATATATATATATAAAATTGAGATGACAACTTATGCTTAAGATTAGGAGAATATGAAATATTGGAATTGTATTGTAAAAGCTCCACAAGTAACACAAACATCTTAAGTTATATTGTTTGATTTTTGTGATGCATGAAGGAGTCGGCTTTGTATGATAAATATTTCATTTGCAATTCAAGAGATAATGCATTCATATTACATCCCACTTTACATATACATTCCATCTTAGTTGCATATGCATCTTAGGTACAAATCATTAAAGTATGTCAATCCCTCTTAGGGTTGTGTTATAACATAAATGTAAGAAAAAATCCTAAGGTTGGAAACTGAGTCTTGAGATATCTAGAACCAAGCACGTCTCATACATTAAAAATGATCTTGAGCAAAATGATCAAAACCTAACTTGGAAGAAAAGGTTGGGCGAAAGAAGTTTTTCATGTCTATCCTATTATGCAACATGATCCTTAAAACAGTGGTTTTGACCACTTCCATAGAGCTTAAAGCCTAAAATCAGAGTAGTAAGGATAGGATTAAATCCTCATCGAAATTAGGTTGAGGATCCAATTCCCCAAAGCTTTGATTTGACCTACATGGAGTAGTAAGGATAGGGCATAAATTCTCATCTCGCTTAGGTTGAGAATATGATTCCCCAAAGCTCTTATGTCTCATTTCATAATAAATCTTGGATTGGAAGGATCGTACTATTTGTCCTCAGCAAAGGATGGGTAGTCATCCCCAAGGTCTAAGCAATAAAATTAATATTTTCCATTTACATCTAAAGTTTGGATTGGAAGGATCGTACTACATGTCCCTAGCAAGGATGGGTAGTCATCCCTAAGGTCCAAGAAGTAAAAAATAAAATTTTCCCATCTCATATTTATATTGGATTGGAAGGATCGTACTACTTGTCCTCTACAAAGGATGGGTAGTCATCCCCAAGGTCCAAAGAAATGAAGATAAGTTTTGGATTGTGGGGTTAAGTATGCCCATGCATGGCAACATGTCTTGTCTAAAAAACAAGACCACTGATTGTCCAAAGGGTTAGACTAGCATGACCATTTCTTCCATAATTGGTTAAATTATTTTGCTCAAAGTGAGGTAATGAATTCTAAATCATAATAGTAAGGATATGGTTAAACTCTCATCTCGGTTTGTTGGGAGTCTGATTCCCCAAAGTTCTGATTTCACATTCACTTGCACATGGGTTCAAGATAGTAGGGACTCATAACCAACTTTGGGATATAATAAGGCAATTAATTAGTGGATCCTAAGAGGGTTTGGCAATATTGAATGTTTGTACATGATACTAGAAGAAAGACTATGCATTTTATAAAAGCAAGATCTCCTAGCATATTCATTAGGTTACACAAATCATTCATAATCTCATATATGCATTCATGCAAAACTGACAATGGAGTGTGGATCAATTTCAAACGATAGGGAAAGAAATTCATTGCACACACTGAGCTAATACTCGATGATTCTGATGATTCATGTACTTCTGATCTTTGGGCATTTATTATATTGCTTATGTGCTAACACATGTTTTCGAGTTTGTATATGTTTCAGGTTGGGTTCTCACTAAAATGCTCAAGAGCATTTGATAGTAGAGTCGCCATTTGTTGTGGCTGATCCACAACACACCCCAAAATTGGGGACCCATATTTTTTGCATGCTTTCAAAAGGAATCTCAGTGACCCAGATGCTAAAATTCAAGAAAAAGGGGCAAAAATGCACAAGTGTAGAAAGTGTCATGAAATTGTGACATGTCGCAAAATCGTGACATGTCGCGAAATCATGACCTGTCGCGCCATCGCTGCCGAAAAATAGAAAGGTGTCACGAAATCATGACATGTTGCTCTGTCACGACCAAAAGAGGAGAGAGAAAGGCAAAATGAAAAAGTGTCATGAAATCGTGACATGTAGCTCCGTCGCGGCCGAAAGAGGAGAGATAAAGGAGAAGCAGAAAGGCATAGCAAAATCATGACATGTCACAAAATCATGGGTCAAACCAGTCAAACAGCACCACGAGTGAAAAATGTCACAAAATCATGACAGGTTGCAGCTAAAGCAGTACGGATGAAAAAACATCGTGAAATCGCGACAGGTTGTAGCCAAAGCAGCGTCGAGTGAAAAACGTCGCGAAATCGCGACAGGTTGCAGCTAAAGCAGTACGGATGAAAAAATGTCACAAAATCATGACAGGTTGCAGCAAAAGCAGCACCGAGTGAAAAACATTGCGAAATCGTGATAGGTTGCAACTAAAGTAGTATGGATGAAAAAACATCGCAAAATCGTGACAGGTTGTAGCCAAAGTAGCGCAGAGTGAAAAACGTCACGAAATCGTGACAGGTTGCAGGTAAAAGGCATGAAGTGTAAGAAGTGTCGGAAATCATGACAAAATCGAGCGAAAGGGTCCAAAGCACAAAAGCATCGTGAAATCATGACAAAAATGAGTGAAAGGGCATAGAATGGAGAAGCGTCACGAAATCATGACAGGTTGCAGCAAAGCAGTCCGAAAGTGAAAAGCATCGCGAAATCACGACAGGTTGTAGCAAAGCAGTCCGAAAGTGAAAATTGTCATGATTTCGTGACAAAAAATGGGCAAAGGGTACAAAATAGAAAAGTGTCACGATTTCACGATAGAAAGCTGCCAAGAGGAAAGAAACGAAAGGCGTAGTGATTTCGTGACAGGTTGTGGCCAAGAGTGTACGAAACAGGAAAGCGTTGCGATTTTGTGACATGTCGTGATTTTGCGACATGTCACGTTTTCGCTGAGCAAGAAGGCAAGGAGGTTGTTGGTCGAGAAACGTCACGATATCATGACCTATTTCATTTTTGTTGTGTTAACAGAGGAACAAGCTGCATGCATGAAAACATTGCGATTTCCATGGGACCGTTATAGAAGGCACAGAAAGCATGAGACATGTGGCATACAGGTGTCAAAGTTGTAGAAGCATTACATGCAATGAAATATTTCAAACATTTTGGCATCGAGCATGAATCAAAAGCAATGAAAAGGCAGGAATTTGAAAAGACGTGTTCTGGAAGGTGAAACAAAGCGATGCAGGTGAACCGAAGAGCCGTGCCAGACAATATAAAATCGGAAGCGTAGACTGAACAGAGGGTTGGAAATTGTTGCTAGCAAATTTGCAGAGACAAGGGCTGCATGCCATTCTAGGCCTGCACTTGGAGCAATTTCTTTCATTTGTTCTGGATTTGTCATACCTGGAACATTTTGTTATTGTAACTGATATACCATTCAATACAGAAATACAAAGATTTGGCATCTCATTGATGAGAAAGAAGGAGTTATTTTTGCATGCATGATTTAATGTTTATCTTTCCCTTTCAAATTTTAGGTTTATAGATGGATTTTAATGGGAGTTCTCTCGGTTTCCTCATCCGAACGCTTAAAATCTAAAATTACAGTAAAACCCTAGAAACCCGCACCTAGCTTATCAGGATTGTGCGAATGTGCAGATTCAATAGGTTAGGTTGCATGTAGAAACCTCATTATCTTTGGTTTCATCGAATTGATGACAGCATTCTGGATGTAGTTTAGTTGCATCTTCTTTTGCATTCCTTTTATTTTCAAACCCTCATTTTAGTTTCTGCATTTTAATTATTCTCATTCAAGCAAATAACAAAAAATCCATCAAAGCCTAAGATCAAATAGATTTATTTCTCACTTTTATTTATTTGGAGTCCATTGCAAATTTAAATTAAATAAACCACAGTGCCCCTTGTTAACATCCACTTGCAACCCTAAGGTATTCCCAGCATTCAAATTGAAGAGCATCATTGGTGAATGAAGAACTATCACAACAGAACCTTGGAGAAATTATTTAGTCATAATTTCTTTGCAAGCAGAGGATTTTGGGACTCAGATCCTACCAGAGAGTGTGCTTTCACAATTGGGTGAAAACACCACTACAATTGGGCCCAGAATGGCATGCAGCCCTTGTCTCTGCAACTCTGCTAGCAACAATTTCCTTCATTTGTTCTAGATTTGTCATACCTGGAACATTATGTTATTGTAACCGATATACCATTCAATATAGAAATACAGAGAGTTGGCATCTCATTGATGAGAAAGGAGTTATTTCTGCATGCATGATTTAATTTTGATCTTTCTCTTTCATATTTTAGGTTTATAGATGGAGTTTAATGCGAGTTCTCTCGGTTGCCTCATGCGAATGCTTAAAATCTGAAATTATAGTAAAACCCTAGAAACTCGCACCTAGCTTATCAGGATTGTGTGATTGTGCAGATTCAATAGGTTAGGTTGCATGTAGAAACCTCATTATCTTCGGTTTCATCAAATTGATGACAGCATTCTGGATGTAGTTTAGTTGCATCTTCTTTTGCATTCCTTTTATTTTCAAACCCTCATTTTAGTTTCTGTTTTTTAATTATTCTCATTCAAGCAAATAACAAAAAATCCATCAAAGCCGCCAGATCAAATAGATTTATTTCTCACTTTTATTTATTTGGATTCCATTGCAAAGTTAAATTAATAAACTATAGTGCCCCTTGTTAACATCCACTTGGAACCCTAAGGTATTCCCAACATTCAAATTGAAGAGCATCATTGGTGAATGAAGAACTATCACAATAGGAACCTTGGAGAAATTATTTAGTCATAATTTCTTTGCAAGCAGAGGATTTTGGGACTCAGATCCTACCAGAGAGTGTGCTTTCACAATTGGGTGAAAACACCACTACAATTGGGCCCAGAATGGCATGTAGCCCTTGTCTCTACAACTCTGCTAGCAGCAATTTCCTTCATTTGTTCTGGATTTGTCATACCTGGAACATTTTGTTATTGTAACTGATATACCATTCAATACAGAAATACAAAGAGTTGGCATCTCATTGATGAGAAAGGAGTTATTTCTGCATGCATGATTTAATGTTTATCTTTCCCTTTCAGATTTTAGGTTTATAGATGGAGTTTAATGCGAGTTCTATCGGTTGCCTCATGCAAACACTTAAAATCTAAAATTATAGTAAAACCCTAGAAACCCGCACCTAGCTTATCAGGATTGTGCGAATGTGCAGATTCAATAGGTTAGGTTGCATGTAGAAACCTCATTATCTTCGGTTTCATCGAATTGATGACAGCATTCTGGATGTATTTTAGTTGCATCTTCTTTTGCATTCCTTTTATTTTCAAACCCTCATTTTAGTTTCTATATTTTAATTATTCTCATTCAAGCAAATAATAGAAAATCCATCAAAGCTGCCAGATCAAATAGATTTATTTTTCAATTTTATTTATTTGGAGTCCATTGCAAAGTTAAATTAATAAACTACAGTGCCCCTTGTTAACATCCACTTGCAACCCTAAGGTATTCCCAACATTCAAATTGAAGAGCATCATTGGTGAATGAAGAACTATCACAACAGGAACCTTGGAGAAATTATTTAGTCATAATTTCTTTGCAAGCAGAGGATTTTGGGACTCAGATCCTACCGGAGAGTGTGCTTTCACAATTGGGTGAAAACACCACTCAACAAGAAGAAACAATATAGTAGGAGGGATGAATTTGGTACTTACCCACTCTCGTTCCTCGAATTTTCCCCTCACGACTGCTGCTCGATGAACTGGTAATGCCATTTATTTTTCTCCCTAGATCCCTTTCTCTACCAATGCATGGTGAAAGTGAATAAGGTTTTTACCCTTTTTCACCCTTTTAAGCTTTGTTTGCTACCTTTATTTTCTTTGATTTTTGATATTTCTCTCTTCTTCTTCTTCTGCGTTAGTTCTTTCAAGATTTTATGAGATATTTTTACCCTTTTTCACCCGTTTAAGCTTTGTTTGTTACCCTTGTTTTCTTCAATTTGTGATCTCTCTTCTTCTTCTACATTAGTTCTTTCGAGGGGGCACCCTAGCCTATAGAGTTATTAATGTTCCTAAAGCCTCGATTTGTGTGTAAAATAAGAAAGTATCTGGAATGACACTAATTTTGCACCACCCCTTTCTTCTAAACTAGCCATCCCATTTTTTCTTGTTGTCCTCTTCTAGTGAGTGTGCCTACATCCTTTCTTTGATACATTTACTTGGCCATAAATGCATCAAAGAGGGGGTAAAATGTAGACATAGAAAATTAACCCAATTTTAGTGGGCAATTTTCCTTAGAGCCCCTAAGAGGTCCCTAACCCTTTCTCTAGGAAAGGGTAAGTCTCTTTGCCTCCTACCTTACTTTTCTTTATCCTTTTAGAGAAATAATGCCCGGTTACGATGAGGTGTGACTTCGCATAAGCGATATCACACCCTGTCAGCACAGGGCGTGACTTTGCTATTTTTAGGGTTTTAATTTATTAAAACCTAGGTTTAACATTTTTAGCATGTTTGGCATCGGCTTGTGTTTGTTTTCCTACTTATTTTGTCCTAATTTTTTTCTATAAAAGAAGGGGTCAATCTCACTCTTTGGATCAAAATGATTTTGATATACGAGCACTAAATCTTAGAAATTAATGAAGCTTGAAATTCTTATGATTTTGTTTTGGTAGATAAGATACTATAGCATTAATACAAGGTTTTATAGGTTGACCCAAAACCTTTTGCAAAAATTAGCCCAAGGCTGTTGATGAACATATCCTTACTAGGGATCCTATATATATAAAATCTACATGCTGCCAAAGCCATTACATTCGGTAAGGCACATACCCTGTTATCAAAAAGAAACTTCCCATACAACATTTTGGGTATACCTCGAGAAAACACAAATGCATCATAATTACAAAAAAGAAATAGACATTGATCCCTTCCTTGAGATAATGGAGAAATAAAAAGCTGCAGATACACATAGTAGAGTACTGAAAAAACTCCCACAAGCTCTGTATTGATAGTTACTCTTAATAATTCTTTGGTAATTGCTTTCTTCCGTATATGACATGCTTTTGTACCACATACTATCTTGGCTAATTAGCCTTGGAGAAGTGAACTTGCTGGATAGATTTATGGCGATGGCTATCTGGTGGTCCACGTGGCTTTGGTTCGAAGTCTTATATTGCCGTTTCTTTCCTTCCCTGTGATTATCAACCAACCTCAAATTACTAAGACAACTAGGAGCCATGTTATATGACATGTGACTATACCTATTAGTCTTTGTGGTATTTCCAAGCAACATCCATGAAGACTAACAATTCGGATAATTTTTATTGTGAGTCCAATTCAAAAAAGAGACAAGAATACTCCTAGCCTTCGAACTTACAGTGCCTTCCCTGTTGTTAATTTCAACTATAATTCTTGGAATTCTTGTTGAATAAGCTCCTCTACTTCACTCGAGACATCGTGTTCCAATTTTAAAATTCCGTCACCATCGACACACAAATTGGCTAGCTTATCAACAATTTTGTTAGCTTCTCAAAAGACATATTGGAATTTTTTGTCCTGTCTTCCCTAGAAAAGGATCCTAGCCTCTTCAACAATTGTTTTAATCCTCCAAGGAGGTGTTTTCCAATTATTGAGGAGATTTATAACATGCATAGAGTCTCCTTCTATGATCAAATTGTCTTCTAAGTCTTGAGTCATTTGAATGCCTCTCCACATAGCTCTAGCTTCAGCTTCGTTGTTCATCCTTGTTCCCAAATATTCAGAAAATTTAAGCATCATATTCCCATTATGATCTCACACAATGCCACCAACACTTGCTCTTCTAGGATTTTCCTTAGCTACTCCATAAAAATTAAGCTTAAACCAACCCGTAGGAGGTGGAGACCACTTAACATTGGCTCTAGGGTTGACTACCCTAGGCACAAACTCATCTAACAAGGTTAAGCTTAAATATTGAGCAATCGTGGTCTCATGCAGATGAGGTTTATAGATATCAAAAGGGATAAGGTTCACATTCTCGTTGGCAAAATATGGGATCCTGACAATGATAGTTTGATGATCATGGATAGACTCATTAAAGACTCTGTGGTTACTTTCTAACCACACCTGCCAAAGATAGTGATTGAGACATTTTTCACATGTATCTAAGTCTTTGGCTTGAAAAGGGGTAAGGCCATTGGATGAAAAAATCAAGTACGATGGATGGTTTAACCCATGAAATATTGAAGGCCTAAAAAACCCCACTTAGGAGAGTCAAGGAAAAAGGACACTCAAGGAAAATGTGATAAATGGTCTCCCAATTAGCCCTGCACAGATAACAATGATTAGTGATACAAATACATTTACACATCATATTATCAATGGTTAGAATTCTTCCTTGGATAACCAACCATGAAAAGACTGCAATTTTTGGAATTAAATTTTTTATCCAAACTAAGTCCTTTTGGAGGAAAAAAATCCTCGTCATCAGCGAAGCTTGTAAGCTGATTTAACAGTGAACTGCCCATTTTTCATAGGAGCCCAGGTCACTTGATCTTCCTTGGGTCTCATGGGGATAAAATGTTGCCCAAGAATGTTACAAAGATAATTTGATTCCACTTGAAATCCTTGAATTCTTATTTGTTTCCACTTCATTCTACCTCTGTCCTCAACCATATAATCAGAGACTTTTCTACCAATGAGTTCTTCTGTGATATCTTTGATTCGGGCTAAGTTAGGATATTGCATCAGTGGTTCATACTTAGCCCACCTATCATTCTAGAAATTTATCCTCTCACCATTGCCTAAAACCCATATTAAACCTTTTTTTATGATTTCCTTACAATTAAGAATTGCTTTCCAAAAAGTAGAACCTCTGATTGGAACTGAGTCACTTAGAAATTCCATATTTTGAAGATACTTTCGTTTGATGATAGCTGTCCATTCATTTTATTCACCAAAAATGAGATGCCACACCTTCTTAGCTAGTAAAGCTAAATTTATATGAGCAATTCTCCTCAAACCTAAGCCCCCATTTTCCCTGGGTCTGCACACTTTAGTCCATCCTACAAGGTGTATCCTTTTTTTCTCCTCTGATCCAGTCCATAAAAATTCTTTTTGGAGTTTCTCAAATTTTTGGAAAACCTTCACAAGGGCTTTGAAAATGGAGAGGAAATAGATTGGAATGCTTTGAAGAGAGGCCTTAGTGAGGGTCAGCTTTCCTACTTGAGATAGAAGATGACCTTTCCATCCAAAAAGTTTTTTTTGAATTCTTTCAATAACCCTGTCCCACATTGACTCTCTCGGAGAACCAATGAAAAGAGGGAGACCAAGATACAAAGTGGGGAGGTTTTCTATATCACACCCTAAAATTTTTGCAATCCTTCCTTGCCTTTGAATGGGGGTGTTCAAGAAATATAACTTGCTTTTACTTAAATTAACTTTCTGACCAACAACGTCCTCGTAGAGTTGCAGGATGTATTTGATTATTTTGACATCAACCATTGATGCCTTAGTCAATATAAGGGTATCATTGATGAATTATTGGTGAGAAACAACCCTAGTGAGAGATGTTGCCTTGATTCCTAATATTAGCCTTGAACTGCAAGTATTTTTGATGGTTCTACCTAAAGATTCTGCCATAATGATGAATAACATGGGGCTGATAGGGTCCCCCTACCGAATTCCTCTATGACTTAAAATTCTTATGATTATTTAGTGCTCACATTATTAATTTCACTTTGTTTTCTTTTTCTTCTACAAGCTAACCCTGAAGTACAAATTTTAGATTTGATCTTCTACTACATTGATTTGGATTGCTATGTGGTTTGATGGATTTGTGTTGTAGTTTGGAAGGAAATAGAGTGCCCATTTGGATACCTCAATATCTTCTGCTTGCTTCTGCATCGTCCATCAGGTTGTGTGCACTTTATTTCTTGTATTTATTTACACTCTACATTTATCTTTTATTTTTTGTGTCTCTAAAGCAAAATCATGCCTTATCTTAGTGAGACATGACTTTGTTAACCCTAATTTTTAGGGTTTTCACTCATAGAAATGAGATCCTGCCTCATTATGACAGAGTGCAACTTTTCCTATAGCGTTATCTTGCTTGCCATCTATGAGGCACAATTTTTACCATGACTAAACTGGGGGTATTTGTTAGATTCTGATTGCATGAGTAGTTTCTAAACTAAATTTAGGGCATGATAGCATAATCTATTTTTGTTTCTCTACTTTTGCATTGCTATTTTATGATTAATTATCCAAAGGTCAAATTTTTATTTTGTTTTCAAATGTCATCTAAAAGGACCTAGGGGGCTTGATTGCTATACCTCAAAGCATTGTTGTACAATGGCATTAGAAGTCCCCCTAATGTTAATCCAATTTTCAAGTGTTTCATAAGTTATCTTGTAGAAATTGGTATTTTTGACATCATTAGACAAGAGGTAGAAAAGATAAGTCAACCACTGATCAAGATAAGTGTTCTAATTATTGGTTGAATATTTGATCTGAGTATTGGTTCTTAGGCCTATGAAAGTGAAAAAGCATATAGTGTGCATCTAAGATTAATATTGTGCATTTATATTGTGTCCTTGCTTTAAAGGTTTTCTAGATAAAACCCTAGGTTAGAAAGCATACAAAAGAAAGGATCATATTAGGTTAGCTCTTGTATTCTTGCATTCTGATTTTTGCATTGTCCTTTATCTTTCATAGCATAGATCTAGAAAGGCCAAACTTAGGTGATTAATTTTAACTGAATACATCAAACTATATCAAAATTCCTGAGGACTTGGAGCGAGTCCTAAAACCGTTCTTGGTGAACCCTTCCCTCTAGCATTGAGTGTAGAGAAAAACATACCCATACGGTTCACCCCATAATGCTTTTTATCTCTCATGGATCTAGCATTTCTAAGAATTGTATATGGTAGGGTAGTTTTCCCCCTCTACAAGAGGTGACCCTTACCTTGGAGGATGTATATCACATCCTCAAGGTACTTGTCGAGGGGGAGCGCATCAAGGTTGGATGGGATCAAGTTGCAAAGATGAAGAAGATGTTTGGCGATGGTTGGGAGAGTGTGAGGGTGGAGAGTGGGGGTATACCTTACTTGTCCATGTATGTGGACAAGGAGTTGGATGCCCTATGTGCTTTGGTGATGTTCATGTTGGCCAACATCGTGGCCCCAAATAGTACTGGGTGTAGGTTCCCTTGGAACCTGATAGGGTTAGTGAGCGATATGCTCACTATGTAGTAGGTGTATGCATGGGCTCCTACCTTATTAGTGCAGGCATACCAGGAGCTCTATGAGGTGAGGAGGTAGGGGAGGAAGGGGTTAGGATGCAGCTTGTTACTATAGTGTTAGGGATGGGAGCACTTCAACATGGCACGATCGAAGGGTTTACCAGTGGTAGGCTTGGGTAGGGAGGAGCCCTACGCTAGGATATGGGTGGTGGATAAGGAGGTACAATCGAGTCGACCTATGTGGATGAGCCAGTGGTACCAAGATTTGTGGGCTGGATTGACATCCACCCAAGTGATATGGAGGCCATGGTGGGGTAGCAGGTGGACCAGATATGGAGAGCATCTACGATGGGTGCGGTAGGCTAGGTGGGTGGTTGGGAGATATCAGAGTGAGGCTAAGTATTTTTAGTTCTCATGAGTACTCCAATAGTTCGGCTTGAGGTAGGGGATTTCAGAGGAGTCGATGCTCTATAGGAGGCATCGGGAGGAGATAGGTCTACCATGTGTAGAGCCATGGAGGGAGGTGTACGAGGATGATGAGGAGATGGACCTCCCCGATATAGATGATGTAGGGACTACTCGAAGTATGATGTATGGTTCACTACATAGCCACCATGGGCACCAACTCTAGTAGCAGCTGGTGGAGATGGGGATGAGGCTGAGGATGAGGGGACCCATGAGGCCCCCAAGTGGTAGTGGCACCTTCGATTAGATAGTCAAAGGAGGAGGACTAAGGGTGTGGCTAGGAAGTCTCCCAAGAGTGGAGGAGATGGTGATGATGGGGATGATGTGGAGGAGACTCTAGATGGGCCTCCAGATCGGAGCGAGGAGGATTGGGTGAGGCTAGAGCAGTAGGTGGTGGAGTGGGATGCAAGGATCATGAGGCTCTAGGTAGAGCTACTAGAGAGGGAGCACCAGCATAATGTCGACATAGCGCACCTTCGATCTTGGCATAGGTATATCGAGGCATTGGAGGATAGGTTGATGGAGCATCATATTCCACTTCCTGATCCTCCAACCTCATCTGTATCCGAGGTTGCTAGGCATAGTGAGTCTAGGCATAGCTCTAGGTCTAGGGCTCCTTCTAGGTCACAGGGGTCCTCTTGGAGGGCGTAGCTAGTGCTTAGATGCACTTTTTGTATATGAGCCTTGGTGCTCCATTGTATGTAGCCTTTTGGCACTCATTGTACATGCGATATTATATATATATATATATATACATGGCTTTTACCTTTTGTGTTATATGTTTTTGTGAATGCTTTTTGTGTAATGCTTTTGTGGAATGCATGTTTATATGGATGATGAATGCATATGATATGTTATGGATGATTAATGCAAGGTATGGAATGCAGATGTTCTAATGATCATTCATAGTTTAGATCTTGCTTGGCCATGTTTCTAGCATTGTTGTTTAATCAGGGGCACCAAACTTGGTGGTATGTGGGGTGAATGACTCATGAAGTGACATGGATGTTGATATGGAAAAATGACTATTTTTTAGAGACTCAGACATACTAGTGGTATCAAACAAACTCACTAAAACTGCCTAATCCCTCTAGGACCAAATGTGTGTGCAGTGAATTCATTTACCGAATCAGGAGCATGGTAATGACTCGAGGCAATCAAGAACCAATGTGTGTGCAAGTGAGTTCATTAACTCATCTTGAGTAAATTGGGTGTGACCTATTATGGATGAAACCAAGAAGCTAGCTTGTCCTTATGTGTGGTCAGAGGTCTCTTTAAAAGAGATGTGTCACCATGCATGAGCATACTCCACTGCCATTCAAGCGTCTATAGCTCCTGTGGAGGCTAACTCCATAGTCCATGATTTGTGTTTTTGATCTCTTAAGTTTTGGGGATGACTACCTAACCGTCTGACTAGAAATGTAGTATGATCCTTACAACCCAATGATCAGTGGTGTGTGATGTAAAATATTTAGAGCTTTGGGGAATCAGATTCTCAACCTAAGTGTGATGAGAATTGTACCCTATCCTTACTACTCTATATTTAAATTTGGAAGCAACTGTGATAGTGGTGAAAACCACTATTCTTGTGGACTATGTTGCATGATGGGACTAGCAAGGATGACCCTTTTCACTTCGAGGTTCAAACCAAGTATGGTGTTATCCCTCTTTGACACAAGATGTTTTTAATATGTGAAATTGTGTTTGGTTCAAGAATGTTTTGGAGTCAATTCCCAAAACTCAAGATTTTCTTAGTGTATATGTGTGATGGTCCTAAAAGGAACTTGACATGTATTTGTGGTTTTCTTAAAACACTAGGAGTGGTTGAGTGACCAAAAACACCTAGGTATTATGGACATGTGGTTTTGCTAATGACAATTTGACTTTGTGGAAAAATGGATGATGATGTGAAGGTGCCCCTGATTAAGGCAACATAATTTTATTGGACCAATTAAAATCTTGAACTTAATAAATGATCCTTATTATGAAATTTGAAATGGGAATGGAATGTGTGAAATGAAATGTATGAAATGCAATATGAAAATGTGTTTTGCATGAAATGTATGCAAATGGAGTGCAATATTTTTGGAATGAAATGTATGCAAATGAAATGCAATGTTTTTGGAATGAAATGTATGCAAATGAAATGCAATATTTTTGTGTATTAGCCATGTATATATATATATATATATCTCATTATGCATAGAATGCTCTCAAGTGTATAACATTAAGTGGTTCGGGTTCTTCCTCTCCCTCTAGACTGGCAAGCCTATAAGTACCATTACCCACTCTTTGAGTAACAATGTATGGACCTAACCAATTAGCTATGAATTTATCATGAAGATGCGATAATGCATTGGTGTTTTGTTGATTCTCTTTAAGGACAAGATCTCCTACTTGGAATTCACGTAGATGAACTTTGGCATTGTAAGCATGCTTTAGGCGGTCTTGATAAACTCGTAAATGCTCTAAAGCATTGACTCACCTCTCATCAAGAAGTGTGAGTTGGTCAAGATGTGCTTGTCTAGCAGTGTCATCATCTATGAATTCCTGCAAAGAAATTTGCAAGGAGGGGATCTCAAGCTCAAGAGGCATGATTGCTTTGGCTCCATAGACCAATGAAAATGGTGTTGCCCCTATAGGCATGTGGATGCTTGTTCGATAAGCCCATAATGCCAAGGGAATTTGTGTATGCCAATCTCTATGATTTTCTTTAACAAGTTTCTTGAGAATAGCAATTAAGGTCTTGTTGGAAGCTTCAGCTTGTCCATTTGCTTGTGGGTAATAAGGAGTCAAGAAACTATGTTGAATGTTATATTTCTCGCAAAGTGCTCGAACATCCTTGTTCTTGAAAGACTTGCCATTGTCAAAGATGATTTTTGAGGGGATACCAAAATGACAAATGATATGATGAAGTATAAACTCCACAATTCTAGGTCTTGTCATACTGGTTAGAGGAATTACCTCAACCCACTTTGTGAAGTATTCAATGGTTGTGATGATGAATGTATGTTGTCCCAATGAAGGAGGTAAAATTTTACCAATTAGATCTAGACCCCATTGTGAAAAGGGCCAAAGGCTTTGAATAGGTTGTAAAGCTTGTGATGGTACATGAGTTAAATTAGCATGTTCTTGATATTTCTTGCAATGTTTAACATAAGTGCAACAATCACGTTCCATTGTGGGCCAATAATAACCCATGCGTAAGATACACTTTGCAATGGCCATTCCACTAAAATGACCACCACAAGTACCATCATGGGCTTCAACTATGGCTCTTTGTGCCTCACTAGACTCGAGACAATGAAGGAGGACTCCATCATAACCATGTTTGTACAACACATCCCCCAAGAGAATGAAATGAGCTACCTTTTTCTTGAATGTGCATTTGGCAGTTCGAGACATGTCATATGGGAGTGTTCCAAACTTGAGAAAGGCTACTATCTGGCTTGACCAAGGCTCATATGGATCCGACTGGATAAAGCAAACATCCTTTTCATCTTTAGATTCAACATGAACAATTGCAGATTTAGAGACCATTGAAATTATAAGGGGTTGTACCTCTCCAAAGGAGTCTTTTGGAATCAATGATCCAAGGGAGGCCATCACATCTGCAAATCTATTAGTCGAACATGGCAAACTATTGATTTCATACCAATCAAACTTAGAGAGCAATTTCATTGCTACTTCATGATAAAGCTTAATGGTAGGTTCTTTGCATTGGTATTCTCCATTGATTTGCTTAACGACAAGTTGAGAATCACCAAATATCCTGATACGCTTAATGCTCATAGCTATAGCTGATTGAAGACCTAAGATTAAGGCTTCATACTCTATAGTGTTGTTTGTGCATTGGAAGTCAAGTTTGAATGATAAGGGGATAGGTACCCCTGGGGTGTATGAAACACGACTCCAACACCTTGACCTTTTGCACACTTAGAGCCATCAAAGAATAGTGTGATATCGACGTCTTCCTCCGGAATGACATCTTCTTCTTGTTCAGTGATAGCAAATACCGAATCATCTGGGAGCTCAATAATCAAAGGATGATCACTAGGTAGTGGAGCTTCCACAAGTTGATCGACTATTACCTGACCTTTAATGGATTTTTGGCTAATGAATTCAAGGTCGAATTCAGTAAGGAGCATTATCCATTTAGCGGTGCGGGTGTTATTGTAAGTGCGAGACATCATATAACATAGAGGATTTTCTCTAGCTATGACATATGTTGTGTGACTAAGCATGTAATGTCAAAGTTTCTTAGTGGCAAAAACCACTGCTAAGCACAATTTTTCTACATAAGCGTATCTAGTTTCATAGCTTACCAATGTTCGACTAATGTAGTAGACAACTTGCTCTCGATTTTCTTCATTCTTTTGTGCAAGCATTGTCCCTAATGCAAAGTTCATTGCTAAAATATAAAGATAGAATGGGACCCCCGGATGAGGAGGAGCTAAGACTGGTGGAGAAGCTAGGTATTGCTTAATGTCATCAAAGGCTTTTTGACACTCATCTATCCAAGAAAATGGCACCCCCTTTTGTAGTAGGTGATTGAATGGCCTACATTTGTCAGAAAGTTGTGCAATGAAATGATGGATCGATTGAATCTTTCCTTGTAAACTACGCAATTCCTTTAAGTTAGTTGGGGGAGGCATCTCCATGATGGCCTTGACCTTGTTTGGGTCCACCTCAATGCCTCTTTTGGAGATAATGAATCCTAGAAGTTTTCTCGAGGTAACACCAAAGACACATTTCTTGGGGTTCAACCTTACATTATGTTCTAGAAGTCGGTCAAAAACTTTCTCCAATACACCAATGTGCTCTTGTCGAGTTTTAGATTTAGCCAAGAGATCATCCACATAATATTTGATAATATTATGCATGTAGTCATGGAAAATGTATGTCATGGCACGTTGATAAGTGGCACCTACATTTTTGAGGCCAAAGGGCATCACCTTGTAACAAAAAGTTCCCCAAGGTGTAGTGAATGTTGTTTTGTGTTGGTCATCAGGATTTATTCGAATTTGGTTGTATCCTAAAAAACCATCCATGAGTGAAAGCATTTCATGGCCAGCGCAAGTGTCAACAAGAGTATCAATATTTGGGAGAGGAAAGTCATCCTTAGGACACGCTTTGTTAAGATCTCGAAAGTTAGTGCAAACGTGTATCACCCCGTTAGGCTTACAAATGAGTACCATATTTGAGAGCCACTCAGGATAATCAATGGGTACGATGAAACCCACATCTAGAAGCTTTTGGAGCTCTTCTTTGACCAAGAGGGCAATGGTAGGATGCATCCTTCTAAGTTTTTGTTTGACCAGCTTAGCATCAGGATGTAAGGTGAGATTATGGACAACCAAGCTAGAGTCAAGACCAGGCATGTCTTTATAGGACCATGCAAAAATACCCTTCTTCCTCTTGAGGAGAGCAATTAATTGCTCTTGTTCATCATTAGATAAGCTTTTGCCAAGCTTGAAAATTTGGGGATTGTCTTTGTCTGAACTAAGGTCCACATCGATGGTATCTTCAATGGACATATGGGAACCTTCCTCAAGTTGATGGGGTGTAGGGATCATATGAATGTCATCTAAGATGTCATCAAACTCTTTTGACTTATCCTCATCTATGTCTTCCTGGAAAACCTTAGGATTCAAAGGTGAAGGTGAAGGTGAAGGTGGAGGGGATGGAGGAATGTAGTTGGTTGAAGCCCTTAACAATTCCTCGGATAAGACAAACTCGAAAAAGGATGGAGGTGAGGAAATCTGATCCATATCAATGAGACTTATGTCAATTGGAATTGGTTTAGCCAGATCATATGGATTATGGAGTGGGGTGAATAAATCAATAGGATTCATGTTGATTTATGGGCAAAGTGGATAAGGTCGGATGGAATGAATGGAACCTAAGAACCGGTGCTAGGAGCTTGGTAAACCTGGACAACAACAAGCAACACAAATAAATGCATTTAACTAAATGATATATACATGCAATGCTGAAAAAGAAAACATGTTTTTGTTTGATTTTTGATTTTTTTTTTTGGTAGTGGTGAAAACCACTATTTTTGTGTTATGTACATATGTTACAAGTTTGGCTTATGAAATGGATTAATGAAGTGGAGGTGGTGGTTCACCGGTAGGGTCGGCTCACTCTTGTGGAAGAAGCAAGCGAAATATGGGCTCATGGATGGGGAACATTTTGAGATAAAACTCATCTTGTTCGGTATGGGGAATAATGGGCTCCGATTCTTCTTCAGATTCATCCAAAATTATCGACATAAGTTCAAATTCTTCATAGATTTCATCGTCATAATCATCGGGATGGAGGGCTTCTTCTCTTGAATTTAGATTAAGCCTTTGGAAGGCTTGTTCAAGAGAAGAGGTGGTGGAAAGTGGGTGGTAACCTAGACCTGAACGGTCATGCACTTCTTGATATGGAACATCAATAGGTTGAAGCACTCCCTATTCATGCAATCCTAGGCCATGACCTTACCAATTAACTATGTGAAAATAGCGAGATGGAAATCCCGACATGTTTGGAATGTTGGCAAGTGTTGGTTCCTTGGGTTCCTCTAGGGGAGCTAGATTTGATGAAGAATCAATCCCCCCATACACAAAATTTATGCTATTTGGAGTTGAACCCATGTTATATACTGCTCCTATGGATAAAGGTGGGTCACGTGGGTGATCAAAATCCTTAGCATTAGGAATGGTGAGTGGTGTGATGGTGATGTCTTGGACCACATATTCACCAATACCAGGATTAGTGAGGTGGACTTCAACTTGGGATGATGTGGAAGGATCATGGTTGGATAATGGCTTGGGGAATGGTGAAGATGAAGATGTCTCACAATCCATCAACTCGACTTGTGAAATATTAGGTGATGGAGATGGATTGGATTGGGAAGGTTGTTGGATGGATGATGATGATGAAGTGGAAGGCAAAGATGTGGATTGACTTTGACCACATGTGCATGTAGTCAATGATGAAGATGATGGGGGATTGGTGATAAGGGAGTCCTCAGGAATGGGAGCTTTTGATGAAGAAATGGGTGGAGTGGTAGATGGATTGGTTGATGGTGATAGGAAAAGGTGGGTGGAAGGAAGCATGGATTCATAAGGATTTGAAATGAAATTGCAATACTTGAATGGTTCGACATCCATTGGTATGCAATGTACTTGTCCCTCATGAACATATTTCAAGCATTGATGTAAAATGGAAGGGACACATCTCATTTCCCTCATCCAAGGTCTTCCAAGGAGTACATTGTATGCCATGGATCCTTCCAAGATGTGGAACATAGTGTGCAATATTTTGACCCCTACTTCAATGGGTAAAACAATAGTGCCAACTATGGAACACAAAGCATCATTGAATGCTTTTAGGGTGAAGGATGACTTGGTGATATGAGATGGAGGAAGATTCAAATGATGAAGGGTAGATGTGGTGATGATATTGATGGAGGAACCGATATCAATTAGAACTCTTTTAAATGACTTCTTGTCAATTAGAGCCATGATGTGCAATGGAGGATCTACTGATTCCAATGAGATTGGCTTAATCTCAAAGTCATAAAATGTAATGGAAGGCTCCATGCATGTTTGAATGCTCCCTAAAAAGTTGTTGAAGGCATTAGAATCTTGAGATTGTAATTCAATGGATTTGAGAATATCCATTAATGCCTCACGATGTGGGGGAGATTGTTGAATTAACTCATAAATTGACAATTTGGTGGAAGCCATCTTTAGACTTGTGGTTAACCGACTACTCAATGAGATGACTGGTCATGGTGGATGATTGATGGGTGGAATTGGAGGATTTGATTGGCTAGGAATGTGGATTGGTGATGAAGGATTAGGGGAAATTTGGATGGGAGGTGATGTGGGAGGTTGTGACACACTTGCTTGAGGTTGTTGCCTTGCATTTTGTTGATTATTTTGTTGACCTCTAGTGACCACATGAATGGCACCTACAAACCCTTGGTATTGTTGGATGTGATTAACTTGGTTAGGAGGAGTTTTGGTATTAGCTCCTCCCATATTTGGTTGCACCTCCTCATGGTGAGGAAGTGGTGTTTGAAAAATACCAAGGTTTTGGTTTTGTTGAGCAAGGGGGTTGTCAAGCTTGATGGCCCCCAAGTCAATAAGGTCTTGAACGATGTCTTTGAATACATGGAAATTATTAATATCATGCCCATTTTGCCTATGGTAAGGATAAAATAAATATTCCTAATAATGTTTTCCACGTTTAGCGGGATCATCTGGTCTAATTTTGGGCAAAGCAAGTTTGTTTGTGTCATACAACCTTCGAAAAAGGGAAGCATATGACTCAACCAAGGGGGTGTATTGGTGATTTTGTTGGATAGACTATCATCGAGGATGGTTTTCTATAGCTGGCACTATGTTTTGCATGGCTTGAGTTACCGAGGGTACCACATGATAAGCAATTTGTTGTGGTGATTGTTGCACTAATTGTTGTTGAGCCATTATCGGTTGGCTCATGACCACTTGATTAACATGATTAGGCTGACTGGACTGAGTGGCCTATGTTGATTTTGATTGGCCAGAATAATTGCTTTTATATTGGCCCTTATTTTTCCATTCCTTTTTCTTAGGCTTAAGTATGCCCTCTTGGATTTTTATTTCCTCGATGACACTAGCCTGTGCTAGAGCTTCTTCAAATGAATGATAAGTCTATAATTGAAGCATCCAAGAGATAGGTTTTAAACAACTCTTGGTGAATAGTTTGATAAGCTCTTCCATTGGTAGGGTGAATGGCAACTTGGTGATGATGACCCTCCAATGGTTTCCAAAATCATAGATAGACTCATCATCATGTTGTCTTAAAGCATAGACATCAGACAATGAGACTTTATTTCTAACATTTAGGATAAAATGCTCAAAGAATTGGTCAACCAATTGTTCAAAAGTATAAATACTATGACTAGGCAATTGATTGTACCACTCTATGGCATCTCCTCCTAATGTTTGAGGAAATATTCTGAGCATGAGAGCATTGTCATTTTGGATTCTAAAACATGAGTGTACAAACGTGCTCACATGCTCTTTGGGATCCTTAGTTCCCTTGAATTTGTCAAACTTAGGCATCGTGAAATCTATCGGATATGGCGGTGATGGTACCGAAGGATGAATGGGTTGGTTGATCAGCTGATGTAAGGTTGGCTTCTGGTTTGTCAAACCAGGAGTATGTTGTATCAACTGATCTATTTGTTGTTGCATGGCCTTAATTCGAGGGTCTTCCCCAGGAATGTGGAAGCCCTGAATTACCTGATGATTTTGAGGTGAGGTGGAAAAATATTGTGGGGTGACCAAATGATGATGAGATTGGTGATGATGACTAGGTGAATGTGATGGAAATTGATGAATGGGAGATTGATGATGAAAAGATGGAGAATTTTGGAATGGGGTCGATGCATGAGGGTTATGGTTGGGTTGGCCAATGGGAATAGGATGGGTATTGGTATGACTTGGTGGAGGAATAGGGATAGAAACCATAGAAGACTATGGTGTCCATGATGGACCCTGGTTAATGAGGATAGTCTGAGTAGAGTTTGGTAGAGGCTTAGGGTTCACTTGCACTTGTTGTTGAGCATTTTGATGTTGCTTAAGCAATTTTTTCAAGTGTTCCCATGCTTCATTAATCTCTCTATCAGAAGTGGAGGGTATGGAAGTAGATGGTATGGAAGATGTGGTTGGGGGACAAGTTACACTTGGTATGGTAACTTGGGAGGCTAAAACTTGTGAAGCAACATTTACATGTGCTTCATACAAGGGGTTAGTGTATGTGGATGTGTATGAAGTGCTAGGAGCACATGAGGGTTGGGGAATGGACATATGAGAGGAAGGTGCAACTGATGCCTCAAAAAGAGGGTTAGTGTACACCTGGGTAAAGTTGGATGGTGGCTGGGAATAAACAAGTTCCTACTGTAAAGTAGGATCTTGTCTAGGTGAAGTGGGGACTGACTCTAAGACATAGTTAGAAGACTTCATAAGAGCTTCTACTCGTGCCATATCTATGTGGGTAATATGGTGATCAATGGTTGGTGAGGTTGACTCTACTTGGGGAACAACCATATGAAAGGTTGTGGGTGACAAGGAATGTGAGGGATCTATAGACAAATATGCTTGTGTCACATTTAGGGAATCTACCATAAAAGTGGTGGGGAAGGTGGATGAAGGTTCCATTGAATTATCTTGATTTAATGTTTTCTTTTGTTTTTTTTAGAGTAATATTCCATTCTTTGGGATATTTACCCTTTTACTCCACTAGGTAAAATAGGTAGTATATTGTATTATACTACATAGATTATTACTTTTACTTTTCTACTATGTAGATATTTACTGTCTTAAATATCTAATGGTTATTCATAAATATCCTAGGTTAAGAATCCTAAACAAAATGCTCTACCTCCTATGGCATGTTTGTTAGCATGATGATAGCAATACAGTTTTATATGCTATTTTGTATCCTATTTAAACTATAGTTTCATTGCTATAATTTTAATACAATTTTATCATTTATCAAATCATTCTCAATTACCTAGTCACATTGGCATCAGAGCCAGAGGGAGGAAGCGCTCATTCCAAGTGGAGAAGATGAGAGCAGATCTCATTCCACTAGAGAAGGTGATGTGCAGGGTTTGATTTGATTTGTTATGCACTTCATATTTTATCATTTCCTAAGTTTGGTTTTGATTTTTTTGCCTTACCTTACTCGGGCCCACAGAGACCGAGGAGGTTTGACTGGTGGGTGCAAAAATATCTACTACTAGTGATAGCCCACTGATAGATGCTAAAAACCATAGAGGCTATCTCCCTATGCCAACAAGGGTCCACTAATGGTAGGATATAGTCTGTTGATGACCACGATAGTAGGAGAGGACTCAGAAAGGGCCATCTCGAGGCTCACATCTAGTGGGAGTGTGACCCCCATGGCTAAGTCAACTAAGAGTGCATCGAGGGTAGGATCACCCTCACGCTCCCTCGTGGCCAAGCCAACCGGGAGTGCATCGAGGGCAAGAGCACCCTCACACTCCTAAAATAGCGTTCAAGGCACTACTTGTCGAGGGTAGGAGACCCCTCACGTACCTGGCATAATGCTCAATGCATTGACCAGATACTCGACCATGCAGAACACCTGAACCTACCTCAACACAAACACATCGACACATTGACTCAAATTTCGAAGGGAGATCAAGGGACACATGGCATATGGATAAAGGCCACACCTAGCAACTAAAGTTTGGGCATAGAGGCAACAATTGGCAACAAGTTATTGGGTAGAGGGGTGACACGTGTTAGTGGGCAAAAGGCTTCACTGACTACATGATTACCCAAATGCAATCATGCACTTTATTGCATGTCAAGGCTTTTAAAGCCTTGATTCATCCCTCACGGGATGAATGTGGGACAAAAGTCCCAACATTTAAAAAAAAATAAAACGTGCTGCCCACGTCTTCAATAACCTGCACGCTGGGCTAGCTTCCAAAGCCGCCCCAACAGTGCAGTGGTCAATTTGGTTTCTTGACGTGCGTGAGGTCTTCATATCAACCCCTGTGTACTCCATGTTTTATACAAAGGTGCATATTTCTTAATTATTTGGCTAACTTATCAATTTATTTTTCATTTTTTTTTTAACATTATTAATTGTTAGAGTATTTTTTATAATTTTACACTATTTTTTATAAGAATTATCATTTTTTCCTAAGTGATCATTCTTGCCAAAAAGGTGTTTTATTATTCAAAATATAGTCTTAAAATTTAATATTTTTTACATTAAAATTGGAAATATTTAAAATCCATTTTTTTTTTTGCAACTACAACAATTCCATTTCTTTTGTTTTCTCCACATTTGGGGATAAAAAGAGAAGAAACAAACAATTTTGTTGCAAAACATAAAAACTCTTCAAAGTTTTTTTTGAAAGAGCAAATATTCAACATTTCATGAAGATCAAACCTTGGGTTAAGAAAGCTCTTCGTCATCAAAGAGTAATAAGAAAGAGGAACAAACTACGATGCCAAACTACTCGATCCCATTTATATTGTATGCTTCGTGAATATCGTAAAACTATTCCTCATTCAATTATCTATACTGATCCATGGAAGGGGTTGGACAGAAGCTATGGTCCCATGAGGATTCAAGAACCTTTTGATCCAAATGCACCACCCATATTTGAGTGTTGAAGACAAAACCAAGTCATGTGTCGACTGGTTTTGGAAGCCTTTCAAATGTGGGTCGTGTGTCGACTTATCTTGGAAGGAGTGCTAGTTTTGTTAATTTTGCAAATCAAGGGGGAAGACAAGAAATTGATCTTCTTTGCAAAATTGTAACACAAAAGTGAGGAGCACTTTAAAAAAAAATCAAACTTGTTAAATTTGCAAAACAAAAAGAAAAGGCAATTTTTTGTATGCCACATTCTTTGCAAATTTGGAAAACAAGAGGAGATAAAATATATCAAGTTTTTGCACAACACAATTTCAAATTTTGTTGCAAAAATTAAAAGGTGCATTTTCAATTTTACTCAACACTTTAATTGGCAAATTAGGTGCATTTTCAGTTGCATCCAACACCTATGTGATAAGAATTTTGTTGGCATTCTTTTTTGATTATTGCATTATTTCTTTTGCAATTATAAGTCATAGAATCAAAAACACTCCATACCCCAAAATTTCACTAATAAATTTGTGTTAACCATTGCATAGTTTTAAAGCCAATATTCACTTGATATTCTCTCTTACAAACAAAAAACCCTAATTCACTCTATTTGTTTGGATTAATTTCCTCAAAATGATTATCCCTCTTCATGAATATTTTCAGGAAGGTGCCATTAAATATATTTTTGAGTGAGTTATCTTTCATCTCTTATTTGTTTGGCTTAATTTCCTCCAACTGATTATCTCTCTTCAAGAGAGTTTTCAGGCAGGTGCTAAAAACTATCACTTGAGAGTGAAAGAAAGATCATCTTAGTACAAATACTAGGACCTTCATCATGGAAACTATCAACAAATACTTAAATGATACACAATTGCTTAAAGGTCCTAACTATTCAGCATGGAAAACTAAGATGAAAGCCATCCTGACTGTAGATAAAATGTGGGATTTAGTTGATGGCACTGAATCAAGACCCACATCACCAAGAGCATATAAAATAGCATGGGATAAAAATAACAATCATCTTCTTATGTTGATCCTCCTAGCTACTTCTGATGAGATCCAGCCTCACATAAGTGAAGCTAAAACTGGTAAAGATGCATGGGATGCTCTTCGTACCATTTTTGAAGTCAAGAATAAATCAACTGTTCTAAACCTTCAAACACAACTTCATAAACTTGATATGAAGTCAAGTGAATCAGTAGAACTCTTCCTCTAAAAATTTTCAGAACTAAAGTCTAAGATCAATGCTTTAGGAGCTAAAGTAGAAGGCACCATTTTGAATTCAGTAATATTGAGGACTCTTCCTAAATCCTATAAAATGTTGATTACATCCCTTAATGTATCACAAATATCATTCACCTTTGTGGAGTTAGTCAATTTGCTTCAAACAGAGGAAGCAAGTAAAATCTAAAGCGATGAAGTGTCGAACAATGCACTTTACTCAAAAAATTAGGGTAATAATAAGAAAGGAAACTTTCAAAATAGAGGATCATCTTCAAAAGGTAAGGGAAAGAAAACTCAAAAGAGGTTTTTCTTGCATTGTAAAAAGGATAACCATGACACTGATCGGTGTTGGTTTAAAAAAAAGCAAAACAAGAAAGACAAAGGCACATCACATAAGCAAAACAAAGGTAATATTGCTAGTGAAGCGTCTAGTTCTGATTCTAATTTTGGTTTAGATAAATCTCACAGAGTTCTTATGGGTGACAGTATTGTAGAGGGAAATCAAAAATTTCACTTTAAGCAAGCACCATTTTCTCTCTCTTTTTTTAGGCTTCAAAAATAGCATAAGTTTTTGTTTGAAGTACTAGGAATAAAGGGGTGATTGTACCTCTTTTAGGCTTCATAAATAGCAAATTCTCATTTTTTGAATTACTTGTAACAAAAAGAGGGAATTTTATGATGTAAAATTGCCTAGGAGGCAATCTTTGTACAATCCTTCACAAAGCTTCTTAAGTTGCATATATTTTGCAATTAAGGGGGGATATTCATTTCTTTTCTTTACAAAAATTTTGTAAAAAGAGAAGAAGACTTATAAGGGTGCATTTTCGACAGCGACCGACACCTTAGTTAAACTTCTTTCAAAAATTACAACATGTTCTGCAACAAGGGGGAACTTATAAGGGTGCATTTTCGATAACGATCGAAACCTTAGTCAAACTTCTTTCAAAAATTACAACATGTTTTGCAACAAGGGGGGAACTTATAAGGGTGCATTTTTGGCAGTGATCGACACCTTAGCTACCTTATATTTTGCAAACTCATTTTGTAACTGAATGAACCTCATATGAAGTGATCTACTCTACTACACCTAGCGATTGCAGTGGTTGGTTACCCATGCAATTTGGTTGGATGACAAGATTACAATAAGGACATTCATTGATGTGAAGACAAAGTGAGGAATGCCCCAATTTTTGCTTAAGAGCAGCCAGAGCACTGTGACAAAGCAAGAGCTAGCAGATCAACATATTTCAATGTATTGGGATAGTTATATACATTACCCAAATAATGTAATAAGGGGGGATGTTAGAGTAATATTCCATTATTTGGGATATTTACCCTTTTACTCCACTAGGTAAAATAGGTAGTATATTGCATTATACTACATAGATTATTACTTTTACTTTTCTACCATGTAGATATTTACTGTCTTAAATATCTAATGGTAATTCCTAAATATCCTAGGTTAAGAATCCTAAACCAAACGCTCTACCTCCTATGGTGTGTTTGTTAGCATGATGATAACAATACAATTTTATATGCTATTTTGTATCCTATTTAAACTATAGTTTCATTGCTATAATGTTAATGCAATTTTATCATTTATCAAATCATTCTCAATTACCTAGTCACAGTTTTATTGTTAATACCATAAGAAATTAAACCAAAATATAGATTATGCAGTAAAATGAAACATAAAACTAAAATTTCACAAGAAAATAAATAATCAATGCTAAGTTTATTCAACAAGTATGTCTTACCTCTTTCATTGATTATCTCCTTTTAATGCGAATTCATTATCTTAGGTTTTGATCTTGTGTATTTAAATATGCTAATTTGAATTAACCAAAGAAAGGTAAAAACTATGGCTAAGTTGGGGAAATGAGATTCTTGCTGGTGATGAAATCCAAAAATTTTGCTCAGGGGTGACCTAATATTTCTAAGGGAAAATATTGGTGGATGGAGATGAAAGCCACCATCACCAAATCTCAAGCAATGGCTAGTGATGAAATCCAACCACTACTATTTAATGTAAAGTGTGAAGTGTGTGATTCTTTTTAAATTTTTTGATTTACTACTGTGTACATACAATGTTAGAAATATAACTACTTTTGATAGTCTAAATTAGAAGCCACTACCCATAATACCAATTTTTCCAAAGGATGTAGAGTACAACACTTAAAACCTTCTCTAGATAGCTTGGGGATTCATCTACTCCTCCGTATAGAATAACCCAAGTACAAGGATACTTTTGGTATATAAATAATGTTCCTACTTAGACCTAAAAAAATAGGAATCCCTAACCCTATAATGCAAACTAATTATGCAATTTTTCAATTCACATGAAATTAGAATGCAATATTTTTTTTGATTTATGAATACAGTAGAAAGTTAGAAACTTCAAATAGAGGGTGTGGATGGATGCAAATACCTAATATAAAACCTAATATGCAAGCTAGTATGAATGTTTTTCTTAGATTAATTAATGATGTTATTTTTATCTTAAAAATCTAAAAAAATAATATTGCTAGAATACGTAAATAGAAAAGTTAGGGTTTTAATAGTAGAATTACAAAACAACCTATGTTTCTACTCCAACTCTCTGTAAAATTCTTGGGGCATTTCTAAAATGCACCTGGGAATTTTTGAATGGCCCTCAAGCATTGTTGAGCATTCGTGCACCTTATGCAACCTTCTACAAATTTCCAAAAACTCTAAATACAAAAAAAACTATGAAATCTATGCTTCTAAAAACCCTGCAAGATGAGACAGAAAATAGCGAATTAGTAAACAAGGTAAATCAAAGTAATAATATCTTAGGATATCCCACTATGATCACCATTTGAAGATACAAAAATGCAATACCAAATAACAGGATATAAAAAAACTCAAAAGACAATGTTGCACAATGAATGATTTTTATTAATGGAGGGGGGGACCTCAAAAATCCATTGTTACAATAAAGAATATTTGAACTCTTTGAAAAAAATATACACAATGCTAGGGTTCCAAAAAACCCTAGATACAATGCTAGTGGTGTCTTCAGAATACATCCTTGCTCCCAACAGATGTGAGTGGGCTTCGTGTTATCTAATACTGGGCCACTCCAGCTTAAGCAACTGCACAATGCTTGCGTATCTTCAAACTTGCACACAAAAAATAATAACAAAATATTAGTAATAATTATGAGGGCTCAAATTTGTGAGACCCTTAGAAATTAATAAAACCCTAACTATCCAATAATGAAACTACATGCAAATATGAAGAATATTAAAATAATAACCAAAATGAAAGATTTACCTTGTGACGCTTACTATTCTCTAATATGTGATATTTGTTGTAGGAAATAGGTGTGTTGATGACCTCGCATCACTTGAGGGCTAGTAGGACTACTGAGTTATGGTGTAAGACACCCGTGAGCACTCGATGGTTGTAGAAAATAATTATGGGAACTCAATAATGGTAGGAGGTACCTAGAGGTGCTCGATGGCAGAGGAGAAATGCTCTAAGGCACTCAAGAACGATATGGAGCACCTTAAGGCATTCAGTGGATAAGGGGAGAGTCTACAGAAGTAGATATAGCTAGGTGAGAGGGGAAACGATGGATGTAGGGTGATGGAAAGTGAGGATGAAGGGTGAGAGTGCTTGAATACTCCAAGGAACTTGAGGATGAATGACTTAGGACTCAAGGCTTAGGACTTGGGGAAAAACTCAAGGGTTGAGCCATAAAAATAGCTCCTATTAATAATCCAACCTAGGTCATTCTAGGGTTTCAACGAAACTAATCGTGTGGCTAAGATAAAAGCATATTGGAGGGTGGATATTAAATTTGGGGTGTGGCATGGATTGATACGGATAGATGGATATGATTAAGTAAAATTAGATGGCTAGGATTAATTCACTTATATAAATATATATAAAATATAATATGTGAAATATTAATATTTAAATATATATAAAATAAAAATATATAAATATATGTAAATAAAGGGTGGAAATGGTGGGAAGACCTGAATGGATGACAAGTGGCTAGGTTTTGGTGTCTACAGTTGGAATGCAAATATATCCCACTTTTCTTGACTTTATATCACTTTCTTCTTTGTTATTATGGGCATACCTTACTGAGCAATTCATCCATCATCAACAATAGGGCATGAGTTGGATTTGGGAACATATCCTTGCATATAATTTGTGGTATATATTGGAATCCCCTAGGCCATCCCAAAACAATGGGTGGACATGATTGGGTGCCATAGTGTCTATTTATGCTTATCTATTTTAGGACTGGGGATAAATACCTATGTCTATACATGGCATAGTATGGTTTCTTTTCATCTGATATACTATAGCAACAAGTATGTTGGTTGGTACTTGGTATCCTATGCACTTAAATAACATGTATAAGTAGCATACCACCCCATGCATTGCCAATACTAGAGGGAGGCAGGGTTTGATGAGCATGTCACCAAATGCTATACAAATATTGCATGCTCTAGATCAATTATGCATAAAGCACATTGCTTAATGCTACACAAATAATATGTGCTATATCTTTTTTTTTTGTTTTTTTGTTTTAATTTACATGGTGGAATCGGTGGCCACCACGAATCAGGGCAGGCTATCCAATTTTTTATGGCCGCCATAGTATTCTACGTTGTCTTCCCCAGAAGCCGCCACATAAATCTTCACGTAGTCCACCCCTATAACCACCATGCCATAATCATTTTAAACCTTTTACGCCACTAAAAGCACCAGGAAAGGGACAAGTGTTTAGTTTGATGAGGCCCAAGATTTGAACCTTGGACCTCCGCCCCCCTTATGGGGTCATGTGCTATATCTTTTATGCATGTCATTGAATCCTAATTAAATTATACATGCAAATATCAAAATATAAATGCTACACAAATATTATGTAAGTGTCATACAATTAATTACATGTTGTTGAATGCAATACATATCTTAAGTATATATCAAGAAATTAATGGTATGCCATTAAATTGATGGCACCAACTACCCCATCACCAAATTAATCATTATATATTATGGGTTCCATGATAGATAGAAAGAATAATTTAATATCATAAGTTATGTAGGGTCCATTTCTTCAAAATCAACCCCTAAGCATCTCTAAGTATGTGTCAAATACCTTTACCATGGTATAAGATGTGATCATGCAGGAATTACATTACACCATCTTTCTAAATATTACTATCTATCCCTAGGAATATGCTAAGTCTAATTGAGCTTGGATCACTTGCTACTATAAGACTCACTCCCTCTCAGCCAACTCTTTCCATATCCATAGCTCTATCTCGCTTTCAAAAAATTGGTAGGTTGTGTGGTCTCCTCTTGTTGCCTGAGATAAAATAGTACTAAGTTAGCATGCTCTAGTATATAAATTGGCTAGAACATCTAAAGGTATAACTTGTAATGGTGATGATGGCAATAGGCTATCAAAAATTGATAACCCCTCCTAGAGAAACTTTATAAAATTTGTTAATAAGCTATTGCCACTCCTAAAAATTATTTGTAATTACAAAAAAAGAGAAAATTTTAGATGCCTAATCATCCACATATATCATAAAACTCTAAATTTGATGGTGCATAAATAAATCTACAAGAAATAACAAAGTGATATGTCAAAAAAAGAGGTCTTTTTAGTATCTAAATAAACTTTATAGATGTAGACTAGAGGTCTGTAGTGTCTACCCCAAATTTGTAGATGTAGAGCTCCTCCATGTCCATGATTTAATCCCTCTCCATCCTCTAGAGTAATATCTTTAGCTACCTCCTTTGTTACATCTCCTTGTCCACCTTAGGTGTAGACTAGTTTTTTGGAGCCTCCTCCTCCCTTATAGACTCCTCATCATTACTCAAAATAGTAATTGGAATAATGCTATATAGAGAAATAATAATTATATTAACAATTATGGCCTCTAAATGGCCCCTCTAGCATTATGATATATGATCCCTTGGGGCTTCTTCCTCAGTTGATGATGACCAAATATTGGTGGTAGTTTGTTCATCTAATATGTTGTTGGCTTCTAATTGTGTCTACATTAGGGATCTAAAAATAAGAGCTTCCTAGTTGGATATGAGTCCCTAAACTGACCAAGGATCATATCTATTCCATGTAAATTTATAGCCTTTGGCCAATGATCCTATATAATGATCACCTATGACACCATTACAACATGGTGTAGATCCCATAAACTACTTTAACATAGGTGGTGATATGGGGTCTAGATGATCTGTCCCTAGGGAATCCATGTTAGGGGTTACACCTATGGACATGCCATGATTGTGATGTGCCCCCATTAACTCACTCAGATATCCTCTAGTATCACATCACGAGGAAATCATAAGGGATCATGTAAAACAAAATGCTCTTATAGCTATGCTTGTATTAAGAAGAACAAGCTAATAGTGAAATCTCAATGATACTAAATGTGATAAAGATCATGGTATAGGAGCACCGATAAATATATCCCCTAGGAAAATCCCCTATCTAGTCTTGTGTGACCCTCTCCATGGATACGTATAATGGATAAATAATAAATTTTAGGATTTGATTCATGTCCTTGTGATAAAACATGTAGGAAAATAGGGGGAGTATCCCCACATGTCATGCAAATGGAATAATGGTAATCGATCAAATATGCTCAAGCATAATCACCCTCTGCCAATCTAGCCACCTCTTCCTAATGGTCCACTACCATCATGAGCTATATATCATCTATGGTATCAACTAATGGGTTTTTTTAATGACTAGAAAACTCTTGAGGAAAAAAATCCTTTAAAGTGACTAAATTCTCAATTACCTCATTAGGGGTTAGCTAGCATAGAAAAGTGTTGGTCGTTGTACTCCAAAAACATGAACTCATAGCACAACCTATGATAGTATATGTATTGTATCTCTGCTATGTTATCTAATCCAAACTTATGTAAATTTTCCCATACTTATGGGTCATCCCCTACCTCATCCACTCCAATATTTACGAGGTATCCCTATGCCACCATAGGTAGTTGTCACCCACCTCTATACTTTGGCTGTCTTGCTAGTGATGGCCTTGGCATCATATCACCCTTGGTCTCATACTCAATCCTTATCCTATCTAGCCTCACCATATTAGGATTATGTCACTTGGTAAAACAACTTAGGTTTTTTCTATAACCATTGGCTTTGACCGTAATCACTAGTTGGGGTCATAATTACCCTTAGATTGTCAGGGCTATGCATACCCCTTTTAGTGTGTAACCTTGATTGTTGCTTTTTGAAATGATCATAAGTTTTTGTAATGAGCACCTAGTTTTTTATGGTGATGACCATGGTTTCTCCCTTTTCAGATGATCACACCTTGCTTCATGCTCATATGTTTTTTGGTTTACAAAAACCACCATGTTTGACCATGATCATAAATTTTTTAAAATTGGTGATTATGGTTTTCCTTGATTTTTAAGCTTATTAGGTTATTGTTTGGGTCATTTTTTATTTCCCCATATAGGGCATACCACCTGGGTGATGTGGCAGTCTTGATGGTGATTTCTATTCTATCCTAGATACTTCTTAGCTAGCCTAAGTGATTGTTCATTTTTTTATTTCTCAAATTTTGTTCATTTTAGCTAAAAGTGACAAAAAGCATAAAGAAAGGCTAGGAAACCTATCTCTCTAGCACCGTCCCTACATTTTATTTCCATTGATTTTTTTTACACTAAAAATATATATCATACGAATGTGTGATGGTCATAGGAGGGCTTGGAGTGTGAATGAAAATTAAAGCTTTTACCCCTATTTATATTTTTGAATATTTTACTACAAAAAAATAAATTTTAGATAAGTTGTGTGGGGATAGCAAAGGTATAGTACTTCTAGAGATTTTGGCATGCTTTGGACTCACTTCCACACTCCCTTTTTTCTCATTTTACACCCAGCTAGTATTTTTCAATGATTTGGGTATTTTTATAGGTAAATCCATTTCTAGCTACTTAGGGCAAGTAAAAATCAACTTCTTTTACCCAAAATTCTCAAGGGCATGTACAAGTGAGTATCAAGTATGCTTTCTTCTAGTTTTGTATTTATTTATTGTTATTCATTTCAATTTTTTTTTTTGTATTTTGCATAGATAATAGTATCAAAAATCTCAATTTTTTTATTTTGTTCTATAGCATAAAATTTTTATTTCTATTGCTTTGGCTATCACATGTTGCTCTTTTTATTTTTGTCTTTCCCAAGGACTCATGGATGGATATCCCTTATAGTATCACCTATGGTCCTTAGGGAGGGGTAATATATATTTGTGAAAAGAGCACTAGCAATAGACTTTACATATGGTGAAGAGTCTTGTCCTCCTATATGGTAAAGGGGTGAACTAAATTTGTTAGTCCTTGGGTAGGATGACAACAATCTATGATGGTCTATCATTTTGGTTTTTCTTTTCACCCAATTATCACTTTTATTAAATGTTTTTACCTCCTATATTTTCCAAATCCCCAAAATAAAGATAAAGTCATGATTAAGGAATGTTTTGACATGTGTCCCCCAAAACATGTCTTAAAAATTGATGGTTCTAAAATTGCCACTTTAAAATATGATCATGGTTTTCTAATTAATTTTAAGGTTATTAATGCACAATCATGTTTCTCACATGTTTTACACCTATGGTTCAAATAACATATCATTTGGACCAATAATTATGATTTTATGACCTTCAAAAGAGATAAAATCAGTCATGAGCTCTAGAGGGAAAGTTATTTTATTTCAATTGTTATAATAACCCACCTCACACCCTAATTTACTCTTCATACAATCACTTATTGATACCTTTTATTGCTAACATTACTAATCTTTTTGCCTCTATTACTACCACATCATGCACCTCTTTCCATCTCTTTCTATCTTGTCCTTGTAGGTACAACCAAAGCCATTGATAACTAGCTTGTTGCATTCCATAGAGGAGGATGAGGTTATCTACCAATATTTATAGCCAAATATCACTAACTATCATTCAAGGATTTCTTTCCAAGTCATGTCAAATCCTCTATGAATATCTCAGGTGTGATCTCTCCTTATTTACTATGGTGACATTGCAAGGAAGATAAGATAGGAATTAGCTATTTATCATGATTTTTTTATAAATAGTATGGTACTTAATGCCCTAAAAATCAAGTAATCTATTTACTATATTACGATCAACCCTTTTATAGTAATATTAGTGTAGCCCATTCTTGATTGATCTAATTTATCTATGTTTGGATTAAGATAGTTTTTAGTTCTAATTGTCAATTTACTATTAAATCATATTAATTTAAGCATATTTAGTTTATACTATATTAATTTATGTAATTGTATAAAATATTCTCTTATTCCCCACTTCTTATGCACATTATTGAGCTTGTGGACAAGGTTATTGGCCTTGAAATTATGATGACAAACTTCTGATTATATTGCCTAGTGACATGAATCTTATAGACTATATTATGATTAATAGAATGCGAACATATCTCACCAAGAGTAGTCAATTCAATAAGACAAGCTTCTCAATATTCCTAATGGTACTCATAATGACTCGACAAATTCTTCAAAGAAATATGCAAAGAATGTAATTTAATTTCAAGTGATAAAAAAACTATTACCATAAACCAAAGAAAAGGGGTTGCACTTGTGTATATTTGAATTGTAGTGCAATATACCTATAATACTAGATATAACTTTAAATGCCAATATTTATTTGATTTCTTAACTACATTTTTTAAAATATTTATCAAAATATTATTAATACATTCAGCCTAATCATTCCCTTATGTATAATAAGGCATGGGAAGTGGTGCTAAATCCCTAACTAAGAAGTCAATACATACATTTATTTATTTTTGAAATAAGTACCATTCTAAAAAATGAGGGTAGATAGGTTCGAGGTGTAGACCAATTGGTTCATCCAAACCCCATAAGGGGGTGGAGGTCCAAGGTTCAAATCTCGGGCCTCATCGGATTGAATGCTTGTCCCTTTCCTAGTGCTTTCAGTGGCGTAAAAGGTTTAAAATGATTGTGGCATGGTGGTTATAGGGGTGGACTGTGTGAATATTTGTGTGGCGGCTTTTGGGGTAGACAACGTAGAATACTGTGGTGGCCATAAAAGCTAGACAACCTGCCGGATTCGTGGCGGCTATCGATTCCACCATGTAAATATATATATATATATATATATATATATATATATATATATATATATATATATATATATATATATATATATATATATATATATATATATATAGATATAATGAGGGTAGATTGAATACCAAAGCAATGCATGATTTGAATAAAAACATTTAGAAATGGTAAGGGCTGTATAATTTATAAGTGGTATAGCCTCCACCTATTCAATAAAATATTATGTGGTTGTGATAATAAAATTATGCTCATCTAAGTACATAGGAGAAATAGGTCCTACAAGGTCAAGACCCCAAGTAGAAAAGGGCCAAGGAGACTCAATTGGATGAATAACTTGACTAGAGGTATGGATTTTATCTTAATAGAACTGATATTTATCATAGTATTTTACGTAGTCATTAGTGTTAGCTTTTATTGTTGGCCAAAAGTAACCTATTCTTAAACTTTTATGAGATATGGAATTACCACTAAAGTGTCATCCATAGTCAATACTATGGACATCAAAGAGGGATTTAGGCATATCAACCTTGGGAAGGCATTATAAGAGAACATCATCAGGATTATGATAGTACAATACCCCACTAAGAATGATATATCAAAATGCTCTCTTAAATATGTGATCCTATTGATTAACATTAGCCATAGGTGGATAGGTTTGATTATCAAGGAAGCATAAAATATTATCATATAAAGGTCCACCATGATATATTTGGCAATCAATAGCATTGAAATTGATTATGTGTATGTCTAATAAGGCAAAAATAACTAAATCATAGGTTCATCATAAATGTTTACCACAAAATCTACTTCAATAATGTTTTCATGTGGTATGAATTTTCTAGGAAAAGTGGCTAGAGAGTAAACCTTGACATTTTACCCCTTGGGGAATGCCTAATATACAATGGGTCAAAAAATTAATTAAATTGGTAGGCACTTAATGATAAGGGATTAAATGGGGAGCTTTGATAACATGCTTACTAGAGATCTATCGAACTATAATTTTGGAGTCTCCTACTAATTTGATGTGTTGGACATTCATATGTTGGATATTCAAGAGCCCTAAAATTAAAGACTCATACTCCAAAATGTTTTTAATAATACCAAACATATTTAAGCAAAAGGACATAGGAATAACTAGGATAATTGGATACCTAAGAAAGATACCAACTCCTACCCTAGATTCATTATTTGCTCCATCAAAGTGATGGATCCAAGTATAAGGGTGAATATATTTATTATAATTTTGGTAAGTAGAAGGCGTGTCAGACTTGGATTTAGCCTTAGTTCATGATTCCTCTTGACATACTGATAAGGCTCTAAGAAAGCCTTTTATTTCTTAGTAAGATCATAAAGAACATAATATTGAATAAGTCTAGAGGTAATGGAGGAAGAAATAAGATTAAGTCATGAGGAGAATAAGAACAAATTATTATATCCTCATCATGTAATGCCTATTTTAATGGTTTCTATGTAAGGTTAGGAGCTATCATTAATTGATCAACAATCACCTAAGATTTAATAAATTTTTGTGTGATAATATGAAGATCAATTCTTTCATTATAGTGATCCATTTTTTATATTGCATGTCACTTGGGATGTAAATTTTTTGTAGCAAGTATCTTAGAGATATGTTATAAGGACCACATAAGTTGTTTGATGTAACATGTAATGCCTAGTATTTTCACATGCAAAGTAGATGGCTAGGTAGTCTTTCTCCATAAGAGTGTATTGAGTTTCTATAAGAAGAATTATTCAACCAACTCCCACTCCATCCAGTCTCACCCTGTTAGGGTCATGTCACTTGGTAAAAAATATTTAGGGTTTAACTATGATTGTAGGTTTTAACCACAATTGTTAGTTAGTGTCATAATCATCCTTGGTCTTCTAGGCCTATGATTGCCTCCTTTTGGTGTTTGAATATGATCATTGTTTTTTACCATGATTATTTACCTTTTTATTGTGCTAACCATGGTTGTATTATTTACACATAATCATAACCTTATGCCATGATTATTGTTTTTATGAAGTTTATCAAAACCAACCCATCTAACCATGACCACTAATATTTAAAACTAGCAAACATAGCATTCCTTATCTTTTGAGATTTCTAAGGCATCATCTATGTCATTTTTGGTTACCTTGTGTAGACCCAACCACCTAGGTGATGTGGTAGTCCTAATGGTATTTTCTACTCTGTCCTAGCTACTTTTTAGGTATCCTAACTAAGTGTTCATTCATTTTCCTTGTTTTTTAAAATTTTGTTCATTTTACCCAAAAACTGAGGAAAACCACAAATAAATATCGAGAAACCTACCTCTATGACATCACCCCCAATTTTTATTGCCATTATATGTCTCTACACTAAAAATGGATGTCATACAAAAGTGTGATGGTCATAGAAGGGCTTAGAGTACATGCGAAAATAAAAAAATTTACCCCCTATTTATATTTTTGAATATTTTATTACAAAAATTTAAAATTTTCATAAGTTTTGTAGGGATAGCAAAGGGATAGTGTTTCTAGGGATTTTGGCACACTCCAGACTTGCCTATACACATCATTTTTTCTCATTTCATACCCAACTAGAATTTTTTAGTGTTTTGAGAATTTTTATAGGTAAATCAATTTCTAGATGCTTAGGAAAAGTAAAAATCAACCTCTTTTACATAAATTTTGTAGGGGCATGTAAAAATGTCATGAATTTTTTCCTCTACTTTTGTATTTTTGGTTGTGTTTTGCATTTATTTCCATTGTTCATTTTAAAATTTTACATTTTGCATAGATAATAGTATGAAAAATCATAAAAAAATTGTTTTTGTTATGTAGCATAGAATTTTTGTTTTTGTTGTTTTGACCATCACATACTGCTATTTTTATTTTCTTATTTTTACATTAAGGACTCACATGTGGTTATCCTGTGCAGTGTCACCCATAGTCCTTAGAAGAGGGGTAATATATATTTATAAAAAAATTACAAACAACTGAATTTACAGATGGTGGAGAGTCTTGTCCTCCTATATATGAGATAAGGGTGGACTAAATTTGTTAGTCATTGGATAGGATGACAACAAGCCATGTTGGCCAATCATTTGGGTTCCATTTCTTCACCCAATTATCACATTTTTACCATTTTCATTGATGTTTTTACCTCCTAACTTTTCCAAAACCATAAAATAAGGATAAAGTCATGATTAAGGAACATTTTGACATGCATCCCCCAAAGCACACATCATAAAAATTGACAATTTTAAAATAACCACTTTAAGGGTAAATCATGGTTTTCTGATTAATTTTAGGGTTTTTAATGCATAGTCATGATTCTAGATTTTTTTTTACATCTAGGGTTCAAACACCACATTGTTTGCACCAAGGGTCATGATTTTATGATCTTGAAAAGGGAGAAAATCAATTGTTGGCTCTAAAGGGAAAGTTATTTAATTTTATTTTCTATAAATACCTACTTCACACCCTCATTTAATCACCATACATTCTTGTTGATAAATTTTACTTCTAATACTACTTCCAAGCTTCTTACCTCTATTGCTACTACATCATGCACATCTTTCACTCTCCATCCCTTTTCTTTAAGGGAATAACTAAAACCATTGATTGTTGGTTCATTACTTTACATGGAGGAGGATATGATGTTATACCAAGATTTGTAGCCAAATATCACTAATTATCATTCAAATACTGATTTCCAAGGTATGTCAAACCCTTGATGAATATCCAAGGTGTGATCTCTCCTTATTTACTATGGTGATGTAAGTAGGATAGGGTAGGAATGAGCTATTTATCATGTTTATTTTTTTAATAATATGATATTTGATACCCTATGCATAAAGTAATCTATTTTAATGTATTAGGTTTGGCCCTAGCTTTACATTTTGTAGATAATCTTAGTGTAGTTTATTCTTAATTAATATTTTTTTCTATTATGCTTGGATTAAGATAGTTTTTAGATTTGATTGTGAATTTACTATTATACTATCTTAGTTTAAACATATGATGCAGGAGCATCCAGTGGTGTAAGAGTGATCTTGCATCACCAAAAAAAAAAAAAAATTGTAATTTTTTTTTATTTTGTAAAACTAGTTTAACTTGCAGGAGATTTTTGAAGGTCTTAGAGGTCAAATTTGAGGATTTTTGGCCCCACTTAGCTCGTTTCATGCCATTTCCAAAAACATGTTGTAATAGTCAATTGGGTCAACGAGTGCAAAGTTATGACCTCGACAAGTTTCCCCCAAAATTCAAATTTGAATTTGAATGGTTTTAGCGGGGAAAAAAGGAAAACAAGGTATTTGAGGGAATTTTTGAAATTGTAAAGGGGCCTTCTTCTCTTGTATCCTTATTTTTTGCATGAAAGTAATGAAAGGTTGGATTCTCTAACTGGTTCAAAGGAAAAATACCCGTGTATCATTTTTTTGGTATTGCTAGTGTAACGTGATCTACACCAGCATAATTTTATTTATATCATATTATTTTAAATAAATTGAATAAGATATCCTATTTTTCTTACAAATATTTCCCTTGGAATTCTTATGCACATTATCAAGATTTAGGATAAGGTCCTCAACCTTGAAATCATGATGATAAAATTCATATTGTATTACCTAGAAATATGATTCTTATAGGCTCTATTATGCTCAAGAGAATGTAGACACCTCTTAGAAAAATTAGTTAGTTTAGTAAGAAGACTTTTTAAAATGTTTATGAAAATATTATTACTATATTGAGCCTAACCATTCCCTTCTATCTAATAAGGCATGAAAAAGTGGTGCTAAATCCCTAAATGAGAAGTCAATTATTGTTATTTATTTTTTGTTGAAAGGAGTACCATTGTTATAAATGAGGGTAGATGGGATACCAAAGTGATGTATGATCTAATTAAAGATAATTTTGAAAATGGTGAGGGTTGCCTAACTTATAAGTGGCATAGCCTCCACCCATTTAATAAAATATTCTATGGCTATGATAATAAACTTATGCCCATATAAGGACACAAGAGAAATGTATCTTACAAGGTTAAGACCCCAAGTAGAAAAGGCCTAGGGAGACTCAATAGGATGAAGAAATTGGGTAGAGGCATGGATTTCATATTTTTAGAATTGAAATTTATCATAGGATCTTACATAGTCATTAGAGTTAACCTTTATTTTTGGCTAGAAGTAAGCCATTATTAATAATTTATGAGCTATGGAATGACCACTAAAGTATCTTCCATAGTTAACACTATGGACAACAAAGAGGGATTTAAGCACCTTACCCTTGGTAAGGAATCATAAGAGAACACCATCAAGATTACAATAGTACAATACTCCACTATGAATGACATATCAAAATTCTCTTTTATGAATGTGAGTTTGCTGCTTAACATTATCCATAGGTGGATAGGTTTGATTACTAATAAATCATAAAATATCATCATTTCAAGGATCATAATGAGGGATTTGGAAATAAATAGTATTGACCTTGATTGTATTTGTATCTACTAGGCCATCAACAAAAAAAATCATAAAGTCATCGTGAATATTTACCACATAATTTGTTTCACCAATGTTTTCATGTCGTATGAATTTTCTAGGTGAAGTCACTAGAGATTCAAACTCAAAAAATTTCACCCTTGGGTGATGACTAATAGAAAAGGGATAAAAATAATTAATCAAATAAATATCTACTTGATGGCAATAGATCAAATGGGGAGTGTTGATAGCATACTCACTAGAGATTTGACAAAACATAATTTTGGAGTTATAATACTTGGATCTATTGAACATTCATGCATTGGGTAGTTAGAAGTCCTAAAATTAAAGAATATTATTCCATAATGTTATTAGTAATACTAAAAGAATTTAGGAGAAATACTATATGAATAACTAGGACAATTGGAGACTTGATAAAGATACCAAATCATGCTCCAAATTCATTCTTTTATCCATAAAAGTGAAGGATCCAAGTATCAAGATGAAGGTATTAATGAAAATATTAGGAAGTAGAAGGTGTGTTAGAATTGGATTTAGCCTTGGTTTCATGATGCCTTTTGAGATTCACATGAGACTTCAAGAGAGCATTTTCTTGCTCAGTATGATCATAAGGATTGGACTCCTGAATAAGTCTAGATACAATGGAGGAAGGAAATATGATGAAGTCATGAGGAGCATAAGAAATGACCATTATATCCTCATCATGCAATAACTCTTTTAATGGTTACTATGTAGGGTTAGGATCTATCGCCAAACAATAATTAATAAATTGAGCTTTAATAACCTTTTATGTGACAATATGGAGATCAAATACTTGTATTATAGTGATCTATTTAATGTGTCAATTGTTATTTAGGATGTAGCATTTTTTTAATAGGCATATCAAGGGTTTTTTTTAATATAAGTTATTTGATGCAACACATAATACATTATATTTTCACATGCAAGGTAGATGACTAGGATATTCTCCATGGGAGTGTACTAAGTTTATAATAGAATCATTGTTCAACTAATATAATACATAACATACTCCTTATTGTTATTATTTTACTAAGAATATCTCCAAAGGAAACCTAGATAGTTGAGGTACAAAGAATAAATGACCTATCTAGGTTGGTTGGCAAAGAATTAGGTGTTGTAAAAGGAAATTTCTTAAATTCAAAAAATACCTTGTTATAACTTTCATCCCATTTGACTTTAAAATATTTTTCTAACAAATAATTTAACATATAGGATTTGAAAGCTAACTCATAGGTAAACTACCTAATGGCTTCGATATTTCCCAAGAAGGATTTGATATCTTTAATGGTTTAAGGGGGAGGTACAACATCAATATTATTAATCTTGTCATGGTCAAGATATATACCCATATGAGACATTATAAAGCCTAGTATCTTACTACTAGTAGCCAAAAACACATATTTCTCAGGATTAGGTCTAACCTTAAAGTTATGTAATTGCTCAAATATTATACAAAGGTCAATTGGGTGGCTAGAGTACTTTTTAGACTTATCCAATAGATCATTCACTTAAGATTCCACTATATTTCCAATCAAGTAATAAAATATAGTTCTCATAGCTAATTGAAAAGTAGCACTAGTATATTTTAATCCAAAGGGCATAACATAACAAAAAGTGCTTTGGGATGTTGTAAAAGTTATTTGAGTTTGATCATCAGTGGAAATTTAGATTTGGTTATACCCTAAATAGTTATCCATAAGGGACAACATTCTATATCATATAGTAGAATCTACAATCACATCAATAGAGGGTAAGGTGAAGTTATTCTTAGAAATTGCTAGCTTGATGTTTTAAAAGGAACAATAAATTTATATAACAATATTTTCTTTCTTCTTTATAGTCACAATATTAGATTCCTAGAGTGAATAGTTGATTTGTTTGATAAAATTGGTGTGTAACAACTTTTGTATTTCAATTTTACATAGGTATTGAATGAGAGAAGAGAACCTTATTTGATTTTGTTAAATGGAAGCAATTTCCTCATAGATTATAATTTTACGGACAACGAACCCTTATATATTATAGGAATGTTAGAATATTCCTAGGAAAAGACATCCTTATACTGCTTAAACAAGGTAGTAAAAATAGTTTATTATTAATTAGATAGGTTAGCCTCAATTTTGACTATGTGTGGCTACATAAGGGTATCTATGTTAATATCTATAGTAGGATTGATATTCATGACATTGCCTTCTTCAAAATGGTATAGAGTAGGGGGAAATTCTCTAGTTTAGAATTAATCTCAACTTAGAAAATATAATCAGGCCACTTGTGCCTCTTCCAAGTAGGATTGGGCTCTTGAAAAAACCCTCTCTTATGGTATTGTTGGGAGATCCTATATTCTTTGGTATATAAAAATGATAAGATGGTTTTGTCCTTAAGCAATGATATAATAAAGATAACATTATCAAAAATTTGCATAGTTGATTCCTTGACTTACCTATTGCCCTTAATCCTAGAGAGGATGTGTACATGTGACTATGAATTAAGGAATATAAGGATGTGGGGACTAGGATATGGTTCTAATTGCCTATAAAACTCCATTACATCATTGATGACATCCACTATTTTTAACTTAAGAGAAAACTTAGCTTTTATTAAATGGCTTGTTGGACTAAAGGGTGTAGTATCAATAAACTATCAAACCAATTATTAAACAATTTTCCTGAGCTAGAAAACATCTCTAGATTTAGAAAGGGACTCCTAGAGATAATAATGAATGCCTAGGAATTTACTTCCCCCCAAAATATAAGAAACTAAGATCATCACATTAAAAGGTAATCTCTATTGTACATAAATTTCACCATAAACATTAAATAGTCTAAGCACAAATGGGGTATTACAAGTAAAATAGTCATAACAGACTATTAGAACAATAAGAACACGTCCAAAAATAGTTTGAATATTATTCATAAATGAGATTGTCATATCAAGAGGCAATACAGGTTCAGTTGGAAAAACCTCAACAATGGACAAGCCAAAAGTTGGTTCTAGTTTGGAATTGTGAAAAATGGTATGCGAATTATCATTTTCAAAGACAAAGCAATCAATTGGTATCTCTTCATAGCAATTTTGAAAATGATATATTTTAGCCTTTGTTAAATTCCTAGGCAATGGAATAAATTCTATTTCACTTAGCATATTTGAAGGTTTTTAAGAAGAGATAAAAGAAACATTAGTCATTTTTATGCATATGAAGCGCAATTATGTATTAATTATATTGATTATTTTTGAGTATTTAATAAGAAAATAAATTACTACTATATCCATAAGTAAGTTCACATAAATTTATATGAAATTGACTATCACATTCACCTAAAATAAGAACTTCTATTCAACCTACTTGAAAATGCCTAACAACCACCTTAGAAATAAAAATAGTTGAAGGAGAATTCTTAGTTTCAATATTTAAGTCTTGATTAAAATCATTGTATACATCATATTAGTTTCCTCTCCATGCTATCATTATTCACACAAAATATAACTTATTTCAATTTGGTAACATTATCATGAGCTTTATATAATTTTTCCAATCACTAATAGAACAAAATAAGATCTCTTTTCTTAGGTTTCAACAATGGTGGTAATTTATTAACTATATATTGAGGAAGGAAAGTAATAACATCCATATTAGGTTGATCATATTCTAACTCATAATTATCTTGAGGGCATTTCAAGCAAAATTTAGGATGCCCCTCATATAACTTCCTTCTTGAAATCCAATGGGGATAATGTTCATAAATTCAAACCTTCTATTTCTCATCCATAGGAGGAGTAAAACAACTTTTATGGTTTGGAGGATGAGTCCCCCAAGGGTTTAAATCTCCCTTTACGATGAAAATTTTATCATCATAGACATATTTAACCATAAAGAGATGGATCTCATCTTAGTCCAAGGCCTACCTAAAAACATGTTATAGTTGGTCTAAAAATCAAACACCCTAAACTTCACTCTTACTTATTTAGTCCTATCTAAAATTGGCAACCAAATACAACCCACAAGATCTTATGGCTTACCATTATAAGCATACAAATGACTTTTAATAGAGAGGACATTCTCTCTAGGGATCTTTAAGTTATCTATAAAGGATAATGACATAACATGTGTACCACTTCCTTCATAAACCAAAGCACTATATACCACCATATCACTATAAACAACTATTACATGAATAATAGATCATAAAATCTTGCAAAATAGTTAGACACCATCATATTTTTCAAATGAAAATTTATAGCTATAAGGGCTAGTATGTGCATCAATGAAAATATTTTCTCTATGCAATTAAATGTATTATACTTCATAGGACTAGCATAATACTAAAAAATATTGGTTTAGGCATCTTCATCTCATCCAGTAAGTCTCTTAATTATTACCATTTATAGGAAGTGTTCTAAGAATTTCCAAGAATGGGACCTTGTAAGGGGTTGTATGCAAATCTTCAACTATGTCCCATGCTTTAGTTTTACTCAGAACTACCTTAAGCAACGGTTCCTTGGGCATAAGATCTTGATGTTTTTCTATCATGGATGCTAGGATAATCTCTTTAAGTGGTGGTTACAGCCTTTCAAAAATTTGAAATGTGGCAGGTTCTATGGACTAGGTTGAGGTCTTCTCAAGAATGTTTTCTATATTCTTTGACATTTTCACATTTGTAGTAGGCTCCTAGATGACCAAAGGAGGGTTTAGAATGTTATCAACTATGGATAGATTGACCATTTTATTGATAATTTATTCTTCCTTATCCTCATTTTCCTTTCCTCATTAGAAATTTGATTCTTTTTTAATTAAGGTGCACTCCTAGTAACAACAACAATTTGTTATTCCAAGAAAGTAATGGTTTCTTTCTACACCTCTAAATTGTTGATATAATGAGCCACATTTGGTTGAATACAAATGTATTATCTAAATTATCTAGGTTGAAAAAAAATTTGGTTGAATTGAGAGGTATTTTGGGATGTCCCATTTCCAAGGTTTTAATTTTAAGGGTAGTTATCATTTTGATTTTGATTTTGATTATTCTAGCCCCTTCCTTGGTTTCCTTGATTAGAATTGTATCCTTGACTTTGATAATTCTAATGGCCACCTTGATTAAACCCTTGAACTTGATTTTTATTTAATCCATATTTTTTATTGGAAGTTTGTTATTCATGGTTGGGGAATGGGGTATTATAGATTCCTAACCTTCGATTTTGAGGATGATTATGCTATTTTTAAAGACTATTTATTTTTATGAAATAAATTGATCCTATAATTTTTGACTTGATCAATGTTAAAGCTATGATTAAAAGTTTGCTTGAGGTTGAATCTATGCAATTCTATATAAGTAGAATGATCATTGCTATACATTCTATGCTAAAATTAAAATTTGTTAGAATCATGCCACAAAGGTGATAGACATATCTTTGTGGATCCATTGAAGCATCATGTTATTAGGTCTTAGACCACCATTGGATTTGGTCAACATATACATAGGAGTTCTAGAAATTCCTAACTTATGAGGGGTATATTGAAAAACTATATTACAAATACCATCCCCTAAAATGTTCTTGTTAGGGTTTTGGACTTCAAGAATTTTAACAAATTGTATTACTTTCTCTAAGGAGGGTAAACCACAAGGATTGTGTTCTTGGATATTAGCCTAAAATTTTTGTCTAGGATTATTTACAAATATTATTATTATTATCTCTTAAATTAAGTTTATATTAGCATGACATTTAAGTCTTTCCCACCTTTTATGTAAATTAGAAATAGATCCATTATGACTTTGTTTAGCATTCACAAAAACATCCATTACTTCCATAATAATTGTCTCATCATAAATTATTATATCAATATTTTTATAGAAGAATCTAAGGAATCAATAGAAAATTTAGGTAAGTATGCAAACCAATCAAGAGCATTTCATACTAAAGTGCTATTAATTAATTACAACAAAGCTTCTTCATTATGCAACCAATACCTCTAATAAGTAATGAATTTATCAATTAATGTTTGGGATTTATTTATACCACCATAGAGGAATTTAGGAACATCCCCAGATAAATCTATATCTTCCACATCAAGGGTTAATTATTGACTTTAATAATCTATCATAATAGGATTAGTTGAACATGTAAAGCCATCCTAGGGTTAGTTGGGGGAGGAAGAGGAAGAAGATATTAGGGATCAAATTAAGGAGGGATAATACATTACACTATAGGGTTCCTTTTAACACTCAAAAGATGAGTAATGTTGGTCATTATATCCTGTAGACACCAAATCCTAGCCTCTTGTCATCCATCTAGGTCTTCCCACAATTTTTACCTATTATTTACATATATTATATATATATTTAATATATATTTTAATATTAATATTTTATTATATATATATATATTTAATAAATGTGTATATATAATTGTAAATTAATCTCAGCCATCCATTTTGGTTTAATCCTAGCCATTCATCTGCTTTAATCCATGCCACCCACCTAGATTTAATCTCCACCGTCCATCACATTTTAATCTTAACCAAACAAATTGTGTTGTTGAAACCCTAACATGCCCTAGGAGAGATTATAAATAAGAGTCATTTTGATGGCTCAACCCCTAAGTTTCTAAAGTCCTTGAATCTCCTAAGTGATTCATAAATCATTTCATTCCTTTTTTCCATCGTCACTCTCACCCTTGCATCCACCACCACATCCATCATCGTAACCCTCGCCTAAAGTAGATCTACTTTTGTAGACATTGATTCAACCCCTGAATGCCCATATAATACTCCTGAGTGTCCATCCGCTACTAATGAATGCCTGCCTATTATTACCAAGCACCACTAGGTGCTATCCATCATCCCCAAGTACCCATGGGTGTTCTCTATTGCCACATAGCACTGGTGGGAATTTCATACTAGAGTTCTACAACCTTACTAACCCTCAGGTGTCGCTAGGGCATCCACGCACCATCTTCCTGCAACGATGACTATAGATAAAAAAATATCAAGTTCACAAGGTAAACCTTCTATTGTTGTATTAATTTTATTATTTCCATATTTTCTTACAGTATTACTATTTGGAATTTAGTATTTTTATTGATTTCTAAGGATATCACATAATGGAGCCCTCATAATTGCTACTAAATCTCTTCTATCATTTTATGTGTGTAGATCTGGAAGTATACAAGCATTGAGTAGTTATTTAAGCTAGAGTGGTTTAGTCAAAGGATATCTGAAGCCCACTCACTTCTGTTGGTATCGATCAAGGGTGAAGACACCACCCTAATGTTTTTGCTAGGGTTTCAAAGAACCCTACCATATTGAGATTATTATATTGAGAAATAAAGCTTTGTAAAAACCCAAATTTAGGGCATATTTGGTTGTAATATTAGGAATCCACCTAGAAATAAAAATCAATTTTTTTTTTGTGCAATAATATATGTTTATCTTACTTTAATTGTTCATTTATTTAAGTTTAAGTTATTTGGTGTTGTTCAATTTGCATTTACAAATGGTAATAACAGTGGGACCCCCTAAGGGTTTTTTACTTTGATTTATCTTGTGATCTAACTTGTTGTGCACAGATCATGCAATTTTTGTAGAATCTAGATTTTTGGAACAAGGTAGAAGTTACAGAAGGAGCATAGATACCCTACGGTACTCATGGGATATTCAAGAAATGCCCAAGGGTGTTTGTAAAGCACATAGGTGCATTTTTAAAGAAGAGGAAAAATACGTAGGCTTCCCTATTTACAAAGGTCCTAGCATTGGTTCTTAGGCTCTATCCATCCCATTCATTTCATCTCCTTCATCTTCCCTTAAGTCAACATGAATGCTATTGACTTGTTCATCCACCCTGTATCCATATGATTTGGCAAAGCCAATTCCTATTGACATGATTCTTATTGATATGGGTCAGATTTCCTTGCCACCATATTTTTTCTAAATTTGTCCTATTAGAGGAATTTTTAAGGGCTTCAGCCAACTACATTCCTCCATCCCATCCACCTTCACCTTCACCTTCAGCTTTGAATCCCAAAGTTTTATAGGAATACATATATGAGGATAAGTTAGAAGATTTTGATGATATTTTGATGACATTCATATAATCCCAACTCCCCATCAAATTGAGGAAGGTTATCACATGTCTATTGAAGATACCATCGATGTGAATCTTAGTTCAGATGCCAACAATCCCTAAATTATCAAGCTTGGCAAAATTTTATACAAATATGAACAAGATCAATTAATTGCTCTCTTCAAGAGAAAGAAGAATTTTTTTGCATGGTCCTACAAAGACATGCCCGATATTGACCCTAAGTTGGTTGTCCATCATCTCACCTTACATCTTGATGCTAAGCCGATCAAACAAAATCTTAGAAGGATGCATCCTACCAATCACCCTCTTGGTCAAAGAAGAGCTCCAAAATCTATTAGATGTGGATTTCATCATACCCATTGATTATCCTGAGTGGCTATCAAACATGGTACCCATTTTTAAGACTAACGGGACGATACACATTTGCACTAATTTTTGAGATCTTAACAAAGTGTGTCCTGAGGATGATTTTCCTCTTCCAAAAATTGATACTCTTATTGATTGCCAATTGATTTTCCAAGTGAATGCCTACCTATTATTCCCTCATGGATGGTTTTTCAAGATACAAGCAATTTTAAATAAATTTTTATGACCAACACAAAACAATATTCACTACCCTTGGGGAACTTTTTATTACAAGGTGATACCATTTGGCCTTAAAAATGTAGGCGCAACTTATCAACGTGACATGACATACATTTTCCATGACTATATGCATACGATTATTGAAGATTAAGTGGATGATCTCTTGAAAAAATACAAAACTTGATAAGAGCACATTGGTGTATTAGAGAGTTTTTGACCGACTTCTAGAGAATAATTTAAGGTTGAACCCCAAGAAATGTGTCTTTGGTGTTACCTTTGGAAAAATATTAGGGTTTATTTTCTCCAAAAGAGGCATTGATGTGGATCCAAACAAGGTCAAGGTTATCATGGAGATTTCTCCCCCAATAAATTTAAAGGAATTACATAGTTTACAAGGAAAGATCCAATCAATCCATTGTTTCATTGTGCAACTTTCTAACAAATGCAGGCCATTCAATCACTTGATACAAAAGGGGTTCCATTATCTTAGACATAAGAGTGCCAAAAAAACTTTGATGACATTAAGAAATACTTAGCTTCTTCACTAGTCTTAGCTCCTCCTCTTTTGGGTGTCCCCTTCTATATTTATATCTCAGCAATGGACTTTGCATTAGGGATAATGCTTGCACAAAAGAATGAAGAAAATCAAGAGCAAGTTATCTATTACATTAGTTGAACATTGGTAAGATATGAAACCAGATACTCTTATGTAGAAAAATTGTACTTATCAGTGGTTTTTACCACTAAGAAACTTCAATATTACATGCTTAGCCACATAACATATGTCATAGCTAGAGAAAATCCTCTACGTTATATGATGTCTCACACTTACAATAACACCCACACTGCTAAATGGATAATGCTTCTTACTAAATTCGACCTTGAGTTCATTAGAAAAAAATTCATTAAAGGTTAGGTCATAGTCTATCAACTTGCAAAAGCTCCATTACCTACTGATCATCCCTTGATTATTGAGCTCCCAGATGATTTTGTAGTTGCTATCACCAAACAAGAAGAAGATGTCATTTTGAACGAAGATGTCAATATCACACTATTCTTTGATATTTTTAAGTGTGATAAAGGTCAAGGTGTTGAAGTCATGTTTTATACACCCTAGGGGGTACCTATTCCCTTATCATTCAAACTTGACTTCTAATTCACAAAAAACACTATAGAGTATGAAGCTTTAATATTAGGCCTTCAATCAGCTATAGATATGGGCATACAGTGTATCAGGATATTTGGTGATTCTCAACTTGCTATCGAGCAAATAAATGGAGAATACCAATGCAAATAACCTACCATTAAGATTTATCATGAAGTACCAATGAAATTGCTCTCTACATTCAAATGGTATGAAATTGATAGTTTTCCATGTTTGACTAATAGATTTGTAGATGCGATGGCCTCTCTTGGATCATTGATTCTAAAAGACTCCTTAGGAGAGGTACAACCACTCATTATCTCAACAATATCTAAATATCTAATTGTTCATGCTGAATATAAGGATGAAAAGGATGTTTTCTTTATCCAGTTGGATCCATATGAGCCTTGGTCAAGCCAAATAGTAGTTTTTCAACACTCCCATATGAAATGTCTTCAGCTGCTAAACACACTTCTAAGAAAAAAGCAACTCATTTTGTTCTCTTGGGGGATGTGTTGTATAAACATGGTTATGATGGAATCCTCCTTCGATGTCTCAAGGTTGTTGAGGCACAAAGAGCCATAGTTGAAGCTCATTATGGTACTTGTGATGGTCATTTTAGTGGGATGGCCATTGCAAAGTGTATTTACACATGGCTTATTATTTGCCCACCATAGAATGAGACTATTGCATTTATGTCAAACGCTGTACGCAATGTCAAGAGCATGCTAATTTAACTCATGTACCATCATAAGCATTACAACCTATTCAAAACCTTTGGCCCTTTTCACAATGGGGTCTTGATTTAATTGGCAAATCTTACCTCCTTCCTTGGGATAACATTGAATACTTCACAAAGTGGGTGGAGGCATTTCCTCTAACCAGTACGACAGGACCTAGAATTGTAAAGTTTATACTTCACCATATCATTTGTCATTTTGGTATTCCCTCAAAAATTATCTCCAATAATGGTAAGTCTTTCGAGAACAAGGATGTTCGAGCACTTTTAAAGAAATATAACATACAAAATAGTTTCTCAACTCCTTATTACCCACAAGAAAATGAACAAGCTGAGGCTACCAACAATACCTTAATTGCTATTCTCAAGAAACTAGTTAACACAAATCATAGAGATTGACATACAAAAATTTCCTTAGAATTATGGGCTTATCGAACAAGCATCTGCACTCTACTGGGGCAACACCATTTTCAATGGTCTATGGATCCGAAGCAATCATACCTATTGATATTGAGATCCCCTCCTTGCAAAGTTCTTTGTAAGAATTCATAGATGATGACACTTCTAGACAAGCACATCTTGAACAACTCACACTTCTTGATGAGAGGTGAGTCAAAGATTTAGAGCATTTACGAGTTTATCAAGACTGCCTAAAGCGTGCTTATAACACCAAAGTTCATCTATGTGAATTCCAAGTAGGATATATTATCCTTAAATAGAATCAACAAAAAACCAATGCATTGTCGCATCTTCATGATAAATTTATGGCTAATTGGTTAGGTCCATACATTGTTACTCAAAGAGTGGGTAACGGTACTTATAGGCTTGACAATCTAGAGGTAGAGGAAGAACCTGAAGCACTTAATTTTATACACTTGAGAACATTCTATGCATAGTGTGATTTCTAAATATGTATATAAACATGGCTAATAGACAAAAACATTACATTTCATTGGCACATATTTTCCATTTCATTTGCACACATTTCATTCAAAAAAATTACATTTCATTTGCACAAATTTCATTTAAAAAATTGCATGCATACACTCCATTTCACAAAATTGCATTTCATACATTCCATCCATATTTCACATCTCATATTAGGGATCATTGATTCAGTTCAAGGTTTTAATTGGTCCAATAAAGTCATGTTGCCTTAATTAGGGGCACCTTCACAACATCATTTACACCATTCCACCAAGTCAAATTGTCATTTACCTCCATATATCCATAATGCCTAGGCATTTTTGGTCACTTAGCTATTCCTAGTGTTTTAAGAAACCTCCAAAATACATTTCAAGTTATTTTTAGGACCAATACACATATTCACTAAGAAAATCTTGAGTTCTAGGAATTGACTCCAAAACATTCTTGAACCAAACATAATTTCACATATTAAAAAATATCTTGTGTCAAAGAGGGATAAAATTGTACTTGAATTGAACCTCAAAGTGAAAAGGGTATTCCTTTTTAGTTCCATCATGCAACATAGTCCGCAAAAATAGTGGTTTTCACCACTATCACAGTTTCTCCCAAATTCAAAATATAGAATAGTAAGGATAAGGTACAATTATCATCACACTTAGGTTGAGAATATAATTCCCCAAAGCTCTAAATATTTCATCACGCACCACTGATCCCTGGGTTGTAAGGATTATACTACATTTTTAGTTTGATGGTTAAGTAGTCATCCCCAAAACTTGAGAGATCAAAATTCTTGGACTATGGAGCTAATATCCACTAGAGCTATAGATGCTTGAATGTCAGTGGAGTATGCTCATGCATGGTGAAATATCTTTTAAAGAGACCTCTAACTGCAAATACAAAAAAGCTAGCTTCTTGGTCTCATCCATAACAAGTCACACCCAATTTACTCAAGATGAGTTAATGAAATCACTTGCACACATATTGGTTCTTCATTACTGTGAGTCATTACCATGCTCTTGATTGGGTACATAAACTCACTGCACACATATTTGGTCCTAGAGTAATTAGGTAGTTTTAGTGAGTTTTTTTTATATCACTAGTTTATCCGAGTCTCTAAAAAATAGTTAGTTTTCCATATCAACATCTATATCTTCATACATATCAACATCCATATATTCTTCCATGTCAATATCCATGTCATTTCATGAGTCATCTACATCATATGCCACCAAGTTTGGTGTCCCTAATTAAACAAAAATACTAGAACATGGCCAAGAAAAATATAAACTATAAATGATCATTAGAATATTTGCATTCCATAACTTGCATTAATTATTCATATACACAAAATCATTCACACAAAACTATAACACTAAAATAAATGCCATGTATATATATATGTATAATTATTGCATGTAAAATGAGTGCCCAAAGGCTACATACAATGGAGCACCAAGGCTCATATACAAAAATATGCATCTCAATACTAGCTAAGCCCACCAAGAGGACCCCTATGACTTATAAGGAGCCCTAGACCTAGAGCTATACCTAGAATCACTACACCTAGAAGCATCAGATACATATGAGGTAGGAGGATCTCAAAGTGGAATATGATGCTCCATAAAACTATCCTCGAAAGACTTGATATACCTCTACTGAGATTGAAGATGCACTATTTCAACATTATGATGATGCTCCCTCTCTAAAAAATCTACCTTGAGCCTAAATATCCTCTCATATCAAGACATCACCATCACCTTTCTCTCTACTACCTACTACTCCAACCTTACCTAATCCTCCTCAATCCAACCTAGAGATCCATCTGAAGTCTCCTCCACATCATCCCTATATCTGCCATCTCCACTCCCTAGAGCCTACCTCATCTCACACTTAGTCCTCCACATTCGACTATTAAATTGAAGATACATCCATCTCTTAGGAGCCTCATTAGTATCCTCAACCTCAACCTCATCCTCATCTCCACCAGTTGCTACTAGAGGTGGTGCCCATGGTGGCTATGTAGCAAACCATACATCATACTCCATAGTAGTCCCTACATAATCCATATTAGGGAGATATATCTCCTCATAATCCTCATAAGTATCTTCCTTAGCACATGGTAATCATATCTCATCTCGATGCCTCCTATAGAGCACTGGCTCATAAAAACTCCATACCTCAAGTCAAACGACTAAAGCACCCATGAGAACTGAATATATTTAGTCTTACTCTGATACCTCTTGACCACCCACATAGCCTACTTGATCCATCATAGTTTCTCTTCATCTCTTGTCCACCTATCACCCTGCCATGGCCTCCATATCACTTGGGTGGATGTCAATACAACCCACAAATATCTTTACCACTAAATTATCTACATAAGATGACTCGATTGTACCTCCTCTATCACTATCCATCTCCTAGCATAGGGTTTCTCTCTATCCTATCCTATAGTTGGTAGACCCTCTAGTCGAGACACATTGAAATACTCCTATTCCCAACACTATAGTAACAAACTACAGCCCAAACCCTTTCTCCCATGCCTCCTCACCTCATAAAGCTCTAGGTACTCTTTTCTAATAAGGGAGGAGGCCATGCATCAACCTGTGATTTAGTGAGCATATCATTCACCAATATTATTAGATTCCAAGGGAACCTACATCCAATATTATTTAGGACCATGATGTAGGCCAACACAAATATTACCAAAGCTAGTAGGGCATCTAGTTCCTTGTCCACTTACATGGATAAGTATGAAATACCCCCACATGTCACTACCACACTATACTAGCTATCACAAAATATCTTCCTCATATCTATCCCCCAATCATTTCCAAACTAAACATGAATCTCCTCCATCGATAGCTTGAGGATGTGATATACATCCTCAAGTGTAAGGGTAATCTCTCCAGTGGGGAGCTGAAAGGTTTCCCTCTTTGGATCCCACCTCTCTACCAAGGCAAAGAGGTACCCCTCATCCACCCTCTCACCACATCTATTTAGGCTACCTCCGATATCTCCACAACCTCCAACAAATCCCAATCCCCACTTTGTAACACATTTCTCATCCTCGGGATGAGAGGTGAGAATTGGTGCTGAGCCTCCAAAATCCTAAGCTGCAACACAACACAAAACATTTGTTGTTAATACATTGTTCATAATTAAAAAAAATAACAATAATTTTTTTTTTTTTGCACAAAGATAATACAAGCTTCAAATAGAGAACTTACCATAGTCGCTCGCAATCCCACTTCAACCACACCCTTTACTACCATAGCTTCCACAGTAACCTCACTTCCCTTCACTTCACTCCACTCCACCTCACTCTCCTAGACACAACTTCACAAATTTACAAATGCAACAATAAGCTCCATATTCACCTTACAAGCTATTTATAGCTACTTTAGGTGCCTTGAAATGCCCATGGGCATTTATTGGCATATTGAAGCACCTTAGGGTATTTTGAGAGCACCCAAACACTAAGCACATGGAGTAAGCACCAACTAGTGTTTGGCATCAAAAGTGATAAGAAATACCAAACCAATGAAAAATAGTGTCTTACCCCCACCAAATAACTTCAAATTTCATCCATGTATCATCACATTACCAGGTTTTGTGAAAGTCCAAACCAATTTGGATGCATAATTTTAGTTTACATCCCAAAGGTACAAAAATCACTTATCAAATTCAAAAGCATTCCAAAATGGTCCAAATTTTTACAAAACAACCATAATCATCATTCTCATCATAAATATTTCATTTTCACATCATTTCCAATCATCAAATCATAACATTTACACATTTTCCAAGTTCACTTGCAATTTCAAGTAAACCTTGTATCTAGTGGTCTATTCTACCCCCTTGGTGATTGCAGCGATTTGCATCCATGCAATTCGGTAAGATGAATAAATCACCATAAGGAAAATTGGTCATATTCATCATCTTATATCTCCTTTTTAAAAATTATAACAATATTTGGTACTTCATTTTGAGTGAAAAAATACCAAGAACAATTTGCACAACAACTATCTTTGATGGCCTAGTTCATGGGGCTTAAAACATGGAAAAAAAATCACACTTCATCATTTTCCAACTCCTTGAAAGTCATCATGGTGACTGGCCTTAGCTAGGGTGATTAGTTCCAATCATAGAAATTATCTGATAGTCACTAGTTGGCCCTTCAAATTTGACTCTTTTTCTTTATGCATCTTCATCTTTGCATATCAATGATGCTAGAAGGCACATTCTTCAACATCATCGAATCACCCCAAATTTTGGGCAACCACATTTGGTTTTGACTTTCCCACAAGGGGATACATCTTACATGATCATGGCATCTATACTTGGCAAAAATCCTTTTCTCTGTTAGGACAAAAATAGAATTAATCAAATGCATATTCCACCAATCCCCTTTCATCATTAGGGAAAAATGGTATCATATTTACATCATTCATATCATCCATGATCACATAATTATTTTACACAACCAATTGCACTCAAATTTTAATTGTCTTATGAAATTCATCCGCAAACTCATTCACCAATTAAGGGGGTAAGCTACACAATCAAAATTATTTTATCTCAAAGCTCATGTCCATATCTCAACAAATTTTCTTCTGCATCAAGACAAAATAGGTGTCTCATGTTTTTGCACCACATTGTGTTTCATGTAACATGATACAAAAAGGGGCATCTGTAGACACCAAATCCTAGCCACTTGTCATCCATCCAGGTCTTCCCACCATTTTTACCCATTATTTACATATTATATATATATATATATATTTGTTTAATATATTTAAATATTAATATTTTATATTATATATATATATATTTAATAAATGTGTATATATATGTGTAAATTAATCTCAACAATCCATATTGGTTTAATCTTAGCCATTAATGCACCTTAATCCATGCCACCTGCCTAGATTTAATCTCCACCCTCCATCACATTTTAATCTTGACCACACAAATTGTGTTGTTGAAACCTTAATGTGTCCTAGGAGATATTATAAATAGGAGTCATTTCGATGGCTCAAACCCAAATTTTTTGAAGTCGAATCCCCCAAATGATTCATAAGTTCTTGAATTCATTTCATCCACCACTACCCTCACCCTTCCATCCGCCATCACATCGATCATCGTAGCCCTTGACTGAAGTAGATATGCTCTTGCAGATCTTTCTTCAACCCCCAAATGCTCCTCTGCTACTCTCGAGTGTCCATCCGCTACTGTTGAATGTCCTCCTACTATTACCAAGTTTTTTTGGGTGCTTTTCACCATCCTTGAGTGCCCACAGGCATTCTATACTACCATCGAGTTCCTGTGGGAATTTTAGACAATATTTTTGCAACCCTACTAACCCTCAGGTGTTGTTAGGGTGTCCATGCACCATCTTCCTACAATGATGACTACAGATAAAAAATTTCAAGTTCACAAGGTAAATATTTTATTGTTGTATTAATTTTATTATTTCCATATTTGCTTACAAAATTACTATTTGAAATTTAGGGTTTTTATTGATTTTTGAGGATCTCACATAGTGGAGCCCTCACAGTTGCTACTAACTCCCTTCTATCATTTTTTGTGTGAATATTTAGAAGTATACAGGCATTGAGTAGTTTTTTAAGCTAGAGTGGTCCGATCAAAGGATATCTAAAGCCCACTAACTTCTATTAGGATTGATCAAGCATGAAGACACAACCTTGATTTGTTGGCTAGGGTTTAGGAGAACCCTAGCATATTGAGATTATTGTATTGAGCAATATAGTTTTGTAAAAATCCTAATCTGGGGCATATTTGGTTGTAATATCATGAATCCACCCAAAAATAAAAATCGAGTTTATTTTTGTGCAATAATGTGTGTTTATCTTGCTTTAATTGTTCATTTATTTAGGTTTAAGTTATTTGGTGTTGTTCAATTTGCATCTACATATCCTACATTTGTTTGGTTGTTTATCTCCTAGAGGTCTCTATTCGCTTCTCAATATCACACCTATGACTATCTAGATGATAGGTCTTCATAAACCACAGTCCTATGCACCACCATATCACTATAAAAAAACTATCTCAACTCTTTCCAAATAATTAACCATCATCATGCTTTCCAAAGTAAAATCTATAACTAAATTAGGGCTAGTATGTGCATCAATGTAAATATTTTATCTATGCAATTCAATGTATTGTACTTTATAAGAACCTTGAATGGTGGGAATAATATTAAAATACCTTGGTCTAGGCATATTCACCTCATCTTATAAGTTTTTTAATTGCTAAAATTTATATAAAGTGTTCTAATTAATTCTAAGTATGAGACCTTTCAAGGGGTTATATGCAAATATTCAACTATTTTCCATACTTTAGTTTTACTCACAACCACATTGAGTAGCAATTCCTTGGATATAAGATCTTAATGGTTTTCTATCATGGGTTCTAGGATCATAATTGTAAGTGGTGATTGTATCAATTCAATATTTTCAAATGTGATGGGTTCTATGGACTAGGTTGAGGTATTCTCAAGAATATTTTCTACTGTATCATTTCTATATTTGTAGAAGGTTCCTAGATGACCAAAGGAGGGATTATAAATTTATCAACTATGGATGGATTAGAAATTATATTATTTTTTAATTAAGGTGCATTCCTAGTAATATCAATAATTTTCTATTCCAATAATGTAATGGCTCTCCACACCTCTAAAATATTGAAATAATGATCCATATTTGGTTGAATACAAATGTATTTTGCTTTTGGATTAGGTTGGACAAAGACTTGGTTGACTTGAGAGGTGTTTTGGGAAGGACTATCTCCAAATAATTTTAGGGGTAGTTATTATTCTAATTTTGATTATTATGACCCCTTCCTTTATTACCTTGATAAGAATTGTACCCTTGATTTTGATAATTTTGATGACCACCTTGATTAAACCCATAATATTGATTTTAATTTACTCCTTATTGTTGATTTAGAAGTTTGTTGTTCATGGTTAGGGAGTGAGTTATTATATATTCCTAGCCTTTTATTGTGAGGACGATATATACTATGTCTGAAGACTTTGTTTCTTTTCATGAAATGAATTTATCCTATCATTTTTTACTTGATCAATGTTAAAGTTAGAACCAATTTTTTTTTGAGGTAGAATCTATGCAATACTATGCATGTAGAATTATCATGGCCATAAATTCTATACCAAAGTTAAAATTTGTTAGGATCGTGTCACAAAGTGATTTAAAATTGTCATTAAAATGGTAATTTTTAAGATTAGGTGGCAAACACATTTTGAGAATATCTTCACGGGTCCATTAAGGCATCATGTTCTTAGGTCTCAATTTACCCCTAGATTTGGTCAACATATACATAGGAGCTCTAGTATTTTATAACTCATGAGAGGTATCTTGGATAACTACATTACAAATCCCATACCCTAAAACATTCTTATTAGGGTCTTGACTTTAATAATGTTTGACCTTCATTATTTTTTCAATGTTCAATAATTTTAACAAACTGTATAACCTTCTCTAAGGAGCACAAACCACAAGGATTGTGTTCTTGGATCTTAACCTAAAAAATTGGTCTAGGCTTATTTACAAATATTGCTATTCTTACCTCTTTAGTTAAGTTCATATTAGCATGACATTTAATTCTTTTCCATCGCATATAAAAATAAGCATAGATTCATTTGGGATTTGTTAAGCATTCACAAAAGTATCCATTTCTTCCATAATAATCATCTCATAATTATTCTTATTTCAATATTCTGATAAAAGTATCCAAGGAATCAATAGAACAATTAGGTAAACCAATCAATAGCATTTCATACTAAATCCCTAATCTTTAATTTTAGTAAAGCTTCTTCATTATGCAACCAAAACCTCTAATAAGTGATGAATATATCAATGAAAATTTAGGATTTAATTATCGCATCATAGGAGGGCTAAGGTTTTAATGAACCTCTTGTTTAGTATGGCAGAAGAGTAATAGGTTAATCCAGAGTGCATCAATTATTTAAACCCTTACCATGAATGCATAGAATGTTATTTATAGAAAATAATAGAAGCTAAAGAACATCGAGAGAAAGAAGATACAGGGACATCAGGAGTAGGAAAGATGATAGTTGAGGGTTATGTTGTGATAAAATCCCCTAAGGATGTGGATATGAAAGATTCTAATCTTTTGGATCCAGAAGTAGTAGATCTAAATTCGATAGTAATAGAAAGGTCAAAAGGAGGTGCTTCTTGGGTGTTGTTGGGATCCAATTTGACATCAAGAAAAGCTCAAAAATATGTTTGTTATCTTCCAATATTTTTATTTTGTGTGCACTCGCTAATCACAGTTTATATCTCAACATTGGATGGATTAAAGACTACTCTAATCCAACCTCTAGAGTAGGTTGGTATTCCTTGTCAATTGATAGGGTGTCAACTCATTTAAGCTTGGTTAAATATTTTAAGATATAAGGATAGAAATGGGTTTAGGGTTAGAAAAGTAACAATTAAACAAAGGTCAAATAAAGCTAACAGTATAGGCATCTACAATAAAAACCCTGACAACCAATTTCTAGTGTCCCACACTTGCAATTAACAACACTCAAAATAGGTAATCTTCATGGATTAAAATAAAATAGAGACATACTTCAAGAAACCATTTCAAACATCTATGATACTAATAATCCAAATAGTAGAATAAAATTAATTCAAGACTAACAAAAAATAACTTCTTTCAAGTATAGATCCAATAATGAAAGATTTCAAAGTGCTCTAAGCTAACAATCCAATATCAGCAGAATAGACTAACCATAGAAACAATAGAAAAAAAAGCATTCATAGCTTGAATATCTCAAAATGATTATAGAAGACACTAGCTTGAGGAAAAAATCCATGAAAGACCGAAAATTTGCAGAAGTTGAGTTGCAGAGAAGTGCAAGATCATGCAATTTTTATTTCATATAAGACAAATAAGAGGCTATCACCTTAGAACCTATATGATATGGCATTTTTTTCCTTGTAATGTTCCACCTTTAATTTTTTCAAGCATGTAAAACTATAAATAGAGGTTGAACCCTCATTTTTTGGGATCGACTCTATAGTGTTTGCTTACCCTACTGTGTAAATATTTTATGCAAATCAATAGAAGGAAAATTACTTGGATGTTTGCCTCAGGCTGGTGTCTTCTGTAATATTTTTGAGAGATTCAAGTTGTGAATGCTTTTTTGCTACTGCTACTATGGTTAGTCTATTCTGCTGATATTGGATTGCTAGCTTAGAGCACTTTGAAATCTTTCATAATTGGATCTATACTTGCAAGAAGTTATTTTTTGTTAGTCTTGGTACTGATCTTATTCTGCTATTTGGATTATTAGTATCATAGATGTTTGAAATGGTTTCTTGAAGTATGTCTCTATTTTTATTTAATCCATGAAGATTACCTATTTTGAGTGTTGTTAATTGCAAGTGTGGGACACTAGAAATTGGTTGTCATAGTTTTACCTGTAGATGCCTATGTTGTTAGCTTTATTTGGCCACTATTTAATTGTTATTTTTTCTAACCCTAAATCATTTCTATCCCTATCTCTTAAAATATTTAACCGAGATTAAATGAGTCAACACCCTATTAGTTGAAAAGGAATACTAGCCTACTCTAGAGGTTGGATTGGAGTAGTCTTTAATCCATCCAATGTTGAGATCTGAACTATGATTAGCGGGAGCATGCCTAATCATAATACTAGAAGATAATAGTCATAGTTTTGAGATTTTCTTTATGTCAATTTAGATTCCAAAAGTTATGGCACACTTGGTGGGACCCTATTTTTAATAACATTAGCTCATTGAATTTTCATTATTTTTTACCCTTTTCTTGGAGGAATCAAGATTTAGTGAATTTTATTGAACTCAATAAGCGGTGAACATAAAATTCAATTGGTGCCTTATTGAATGCAAGAAACCAGAAATTCATTCCAATAGCTCATAATTTTTCTTGAATACTAGGTTGTTTATGAAGAATAATCTAGATTATTTTATCTATTATGAGCTCCCTTTGAGAGGATCCACTATCATAAGAAATTTGAACCCATATTTCTAATCATATGAGACTCCTCTAGAACCACCCCTTGAAGTACCTCCAAGGCCACCCCCAACAAGAATAGCACCTAGAAATATGGCTCATAATGTGAATGTGGCTCCCAACCAGCCCTTGCTAAAATATCCTAGTTGGAATACAACTGGTCCCCTGAGGCTTGCTCATATGTATGATATCCCTCAAGCTATATCTAAGATACCTACTTATGATAGATTAGGTAAAACTACTTATAAGAATTATCAAAGATATCCTAAATCTAGCAACAATTTATAACATAAAAAATGAAGATGTCATTGTCAAAATTCTAGCCTTATATTTTAGAGGGAAAATCCTACATTGGATTAGAACCTTAGAGGAAAATAGCATTAATTCATGGGAAAAATTAGCAAATCCATTTATAGAAGAGTTCAATGAGTCTGTTGATCCATTTTCTCTCCTAAACCAGTTTACATCCATGCAAAAACATCAACAAGAGTTAGTTTCTGACTTTAATCTAAGATTTAGTAGAACCTAAAAGAGGATTCCACCTAAAGCTAGGCTAGCTACAACCCTTGATTTTATGTACTATATCAAAGCCTTTGGGTCAGATCTAGGTTTACAAACTCAACAATAAGGAATATACACCTTTCCTTAGGTCTACAATGTAGTTGTGTAGGCTGAGAATATCCTCATCAATGCAAGAAGGTTACCCCCAAAAAAATGTGATCCCCTACTGCTCTAAAATTCCTAATGTTAAAGTTAGGTAGCTACATATTCTTACATGGAACCTCCTACTTTATCATCCCCACTTCCTTATATGGCCCTAATTACTCTTTCCAAAGTACCATCTACATCAGTTCCTTTTCTACCACTTACATCTTAAATACCTCAAGAATTCACTGTGTTGCTTGATATTCGGAGTACTTTGAAAAAACTCAGTAACAAGATGAATTCAATGGAGAAAAGAGATATAGAAATGTCTCAATAAAGTATATTTTCCTATGTCAATAGAGATCAAAATATTGGGACTAGAAATAGTATAGGGATTAAAGTTAATACAATTAAAGAAGATCAAAAATATTCTTCTGAAACCAGTATTGTGAATGTGTGGTGCCTCGTATGTAATGATACTCATAATTTAGAATCATGCGTTATGTACCAACATCATGCAGTAGGCCATGGAAAAGATAAATATAAATCATAAAGATAGAGTTAACATGCTTTGGCAACCAAATCAAATCATGGTTGGGCATGATATTTATGAAGAAGAACCTATTTCTATCATGACAAGATCAGGAAAGAAGACATTATAGGTTGATCCATAGAAGATGGGTAAGTTTCAAGTTCCTTATTAAAGTAAGAAAGATATCCCCCTACAAAGTAGTGATCAATTTCCTATTCCTCAAGCAACTAAAAAGAGGGACACAATTCTTAAAATTCAAGAGATAGAGGTCAATTTCCATAAGAGATATGACAAAGAGAATTCTAAATAAATGATGAGATCCAAAAGTGAAGCACAATAAAAATTGAGGTTTGCTTCCATAACTAAAAGATAAAGGATTGATGCCACACAGTAGTATAAGAAGAAATATGGTGAACTAGAAAAAAGTCTGAGAATATTCCTTAAGGAAAATTAGAGTATAATATTGTGTAAGAAATGAAAATAATCCCCTCCAAGGCCAGCCTCTATGATACTCAATTCAATCATGGTCAAATAGATTTGCTTATGGATTCTTTTAGTAAAAATCGCTAAGAAAAGTAGACCACCACCATCCTTAGCATGCCTTATGGGAAATACAAGATGTCTCTTGCTACATTAAAAAACAAGCCCCCTTCCTTTTACATATCGTTGAGGATAGAGGGTTGGATAGTATGCAACTATATGATTAATACAAGGCCTCTACCATAGTTATGCCCAAAGAATTATGTGAAGATATGGGTATGGAATGTACTAGATCTTATCCCAAAATTTTGCAATTGGATGGGACATCGATCAAGACAGTCAGAGTAATAAAATATGTACTAATGAGACTACATAGAGCCTCAAAGGTAACCATTGTGAAAGAAATTTTAGTGGTAGATCTAGAGACTTTCTTTAGCCTATGCCTTTCCAGAGAATTCATTGCCAAGTTGGGAGGATGTAGGTATTTGGATTACTCTAGCATGGTAATCCCTTTCAAAGGGAAGATGATAAGGATAACACCTAAGAAGTCTGTGTCCTATCACATTGAGAATATTGAAGAAGATATGTGTAAGTTCACACCCCTAGATGAGTTTGAACTAGTATAAAGTTTTAAAGAGTTAGATGTTAAGGATGAATTACCATTAAAAGAAGATTACATTTAGTTTGGGATAGGAATGGGCACATACAACATATATTTAGAAATAGAGAAAAATATCCCTACTATATCCAATCAATCCCTAAGAGAGACAAAAACTTGGACTATGCATTTTTATGGTGTCATATGCAGAAATAGAGCTGGTGCTAGTGTAGTTTTGCAATCTCCCTCAGAGTTTGTAAAAATATTTGCATACAGACTGACATGGTCTTGCACTAACAATGCTATAGAATATGAAGCTTTATGCCTAGGCTTAATGCAAGCAAATATCATGGGTATCAAAATACTTAATATATATGGTTACTCCAAGATAATAGTCAATCAGGTAAGGGGAAGGTGTAGCAGTAAGCACCATTACCCAAGAGCATACATAAATAGGGTATAGGATTTGATGAAATCCTTTGATGCCCTAAACATTCATTTTGTTCCCAAAAAATAGAATATACTAGCTAACTCCTTGGCATTTAAGAGTTCTAATTTTAGTGCTTCCTTAGACATAGGAGTTTCTAAAGATAAAAGGATCAAAATGGTTTTTAGGCCTACAGTACTAGATAGATAATTTTTTGGTAGGTCTTTGAAAATGATGATCAGATCATTTATTTCTTGGTAGGAGAGGCTTGCTTATCTACTGTTCAAGAGGAAATTCCTAATGAGATAAATCAACAAGATGTCATAAAATTAAAAACAATCACATCCCCAAGGGTTTGGTCACCTTAGAAAGCCTCTTTTATAATGAGGATAGGAAAAAAGCTAGAACTTTGGAGATCAATGAAAATATCTATAAAGAGATTGAGATTAAGAAAGAAAATAAGCTTAAAGTTGGTATCCATTGTTCTCCAAAAGAGGTAGAGGAGATAAAAAGAATAGTTCTTTAAATACCAAGACATTGTGGCATGGTCATATAAAGATCTAAAGGTATATGATAAAAAGGTGATCCAACATACTATTGAGCTAGAACTAGATGTAAAACCTTTCAAAAAAAAGTAAAGGCTTGTAAATCCTAGGATTGAATCCATAATGAGAGAGGAGTTGCTCAAATTTCTAAAGGCAAAAATTATATACCCAATTAAACACTCTACATGGATGGCTAATTTGGTTCCTATAAGAAAGAAGAATGGAGACATCCATTTGTGTGTAGATTTTAGGAATCTTAACTAGGCATCATTGAAGGATCACTATCCTCTCCCTCAAATTGACCAAATTCTACAAATTATTGTAGAATCCAGAAGGTTCTCATTTTTAGATGGTTTTTTTAGATATAATCAGATCTAGGTAAAATATGAAGATCAATTCAAGATAACATTTACCACCAAATGGGGAACTTTTTCTTATCAAAGGATACCCTTCGGTCTCTCCAATGTAGGAGCCACCTTCTAGAGAGCTATGGATTATGCCTTTGGAGAACTAGTCAATAAGGTCATTCTCATCTACTAAGATGATATGAATCTATTCTCTCATGAGAAATGAAACCAACTGGAACACTTGGAGCAATTTATTAAGAAATGTAGATAATTTGGCATCTCTCTTAACCCAAAGAAGTTATTTTTTATAGTTCATGAAGAGAATCTATTGGGGCATATGGTTTCTAAAGAAGGAATATCTATTAACCTAGATAGAGTGAAGTCAATTATTGCTCTTCCCTTGCCTATGAACAAGAAATATTTGCAATATTTCTTTGGGTAGATCAATTTTATTATGAAGTTCATCTCAGACTTTTCTCAAAAGGTAAAACCTATCTCAGATTTGCTAAAGAAAATATATACTTCAAGTGGACAAAAGCAAGGAAACATGATTTTGAAGTCATTAAACAGTCTATTTCCACTACTCTAGTTCTGGTAAATCCTAACTTTAGAAAGAATTTCATTTTTTATGCTTATGGAGATGAAGAGAGCTATGCATCTATGCTTACTCAGATGAATGATGATGGATAAGAACACCCCATATTTTTTTGGAGTCAAACTCTCCATAAATACCAAATCAAATATAATTTTATTGAAAGACAAGTGTTTTTAGTGATGAATTCATTAAATAAGTTTGATCTATACTTAGCTCAAAGTAAAACCCTTGTATATGTGGTTCACCTAGATGTTAGAAGTTTCATTTTACAAGGTGAACTAGAAGATAAAAGATCCGGTTGGATTACTAAGATCCAGAAGTATGATGTGGAAATTCATCCTACCAGGTTGATCAGAGATAGAGCATTGTGCCAAGGGTTGATAGAAAATGTAGTTACAAAACAAATGATAGCTTTCCAGCCATCAATAAAAGATCATACTGAAGAATTTCAATCAGAAGGTTAGTACTAGGTTGATCATATGACCATATATTTTCAAACAAGAATTTTCCCTCAAGGTATTAACCCATAAAAAATGAGGAGATATAGGGTTCAAGCCTTGAAGTATGTCCTACTTCCAAAAGTATTATATAGAACAAATCTTGATGGAGTCCTCCTAAGATGCTTGAAAGATGATCTCATTAAAGAATTCCATAGAGGGATATCTAGAGGATTTTTTCAAGAAGGGTCACAACTTTAAAAATTATTAGGGCGGTATATTACTTGCCTACTATATTTTATGACACCTTCAATATAATAAGAGCATGTGATGAATTCCAAAGGTATGTGGGAAGGACTAGAAATGCATCATTTTTCCTTAAACCGATCTATGTAGAAGAGCCTTTTCAATAGTGGGGACTGGACTTCATTGGAACAATAAATCCCAATTCCTTAGTAGGACATAAGAATATCTTAACTACCATAGATTATCTTACCAGATGGGTTGAAGCCATTCCCATAAATAAATTAGATCATGAAGTGGTAATCGATTTCATGGAGAGCTTGATCACAAGGTTTGGTATCCCTGAAGCTATAGTAAGTGATAATGGTCCAACTTTTATAGGAGCTAAATATATTGAGTTTACCAATAAGTATGGTATAACTATAAAAACTCCTCCAACTACTATCCTTAGGGGAATGGATTAGTAGAATCAACTAACAAAAATATGCTTAGGATTTTGAAGAGATCACTAGAGGATAGAAAAAGGAGTTAGCATATACTTTTAGAACAAGCTCTATGGGTAGATAGGATTACCATAAATAAATATATTAAGACCTCTTTTTATACATTGGTGTATGACAAAGAAGTAGTACTACCTATTAACTTAGAGATACCAACTCTCAAATTGGTAAAAATAGAAGAAGAGCATGATGAGAACCTAGATGAAACTAGATTGACCCATCTACTTCAGTTAGAGGAAAAATGACTCAAGCATACAAATATTTCTAGAAGCACTCCTTTGACATTAAGGGATGGTTCAATAAGAAGGTTAAATTAAGAAATTTTAAAGTGGGTGAATATGTTCTAAGGTGGAACATAGAGAGATCCAAACCAAGTCATCACCAAAAAATTGATTCTTTTAGGGATGGTCCTTTCAAAGTACCTGAAGTTAAAGAAAACAATTCTTTCTAGCTCCAATATCTAGAGGGAAACATTCAACCGATTTTAGTTAAAGGTTTCAATATGAAACTCTAATTTGAGTGAGAGTTCATTTCATGTAACATATTTATATACTTGTATTATAATTTTATTTTCTTTTCTATATTTTTCTATACAAAAAAAATAAATGCAGTTCAGTGGTTCACAACACATTGTGGAAACAAGAAGGAAGATTGCTAAAGATAAAATGTGCTCTTCCATGCTATGCTCCACACCACATTCAAGCGAGTAATTAAAGATAAACATGGGCTATAACATGTGCTCCTCACCACTCTTAAAAGAATAAGAAAAGAAAATACTATAATGTACTCTCTCCTATGCTGTGCTCCACGCCACAGTCAAGTGGATTGTAATTTATTCTCACAATGTGTATGATATAACGATGAGTAAATTACTCAATATTTATAGAGACTAGGTCTGCTATACATTCCAAAGATATGGAAATATGACCCTGATGACAAGTTATTACAAAGGAATATTGCCCTAAATGCCCAAAGGGCCCTCAAATTTAAAAAACTTTGAGGTTTGATTTTGAAATAGGTATAAATAACAAGGAAAGTTCTCCATAGGAATGGAACGTCAATAAAATGGAACAATTTCCCCCATGGAGATATTTTTATGAGTATATAGTTGATTAGGATCTTGAGAAGAAAAAAGATCACCGACTAAAAGAGTCTAACATTAAAGAAATGGAGAAGAAACATGGCTAGGATAGTGGTAAAATTGTAGAATGGAGGTAGATGAGAGTTGAAACAGGTGCATATCAGGCTAGATTTGGCTGTTAAGCAGATACTAATTTATCTAAATGGTATGAGAAGCATATAACAACCTAGAAAGCTAAAAATACGAGGATCTTGGTACTAAGTTACAAGAAAATAGAAGTAAAGAGAAAGAGGAAAAACCAAGTATCATCAGATTCTTCTTTTCCATATTCACAAGAAGAAGTACAAGAGGTCATGACAAATGATCCATCAATAGCTTATGAAGCCTCAAATATATTTGAGCCTTCACAAGAACAATTATAGAAATATTCTATGGGTGCTTAAATTATGAGCAAAATGTATTACTCTGGTGGTTGTTGGTATCCAAATTGACATTAAGCAAAAATCAAAATTACGAATATCTATCTTCTATTTTTTTGATTAGGCTTGCACCCACTAATAATAGTTTAAACCTCAACATTGGATGGACTAAATATTGCTATAATCCAACTTCCAAAGGAGGTTGGTTCCTTGTCAATTGATAACGTGTTGACTCATATGATATTAGTAAATATTTAAGATATATGGATAGAAAAACATTTAGGGTTAAGGAAATATTATCAAAATAGTGGCTAGATAGAGCTAACAACATAGACATCCATAGGGAAAATATTTCTAACAAACAATTTCCAGTGTCTTATACTTGAGATTAATAGCATTCAAGAAAAAGATAATCTTCATCAAAAATATAGAACAAAGACATACTCCAAGAAGCTATTTCAACATCTATAATACTAATAATACAATTTAGTAAAATAATATCAGTATTATGATTTTACAGGAAAAACTCCTTGTAAACATAAATTTAATTATGAAAAGATTTCAACTGCACTAAGTTAGTAATTCAATATCAGCAGAATAGACTTACCATACAACATTAGCAAAAAAGTAATCCATAGCTTGAATCTTTCAACATAGTTATTTAAAAATATCAATTCTAGAGGTAAACATCCAAGTAATATTTCTTCTATTGACTTGTAGAAAAATATTACACAACAGGGCAAGAAAACACTCTAGATCCGACCTTGAAAATTGAGGGTTCAACCTCTATTAATAGTTTTACATTGAAAGAAGAAGATGGAATATTACAAGGAGAAAACCATGCCAAATCAATAGAATTCTAAGGTGGTATCATTTCATTTGTCTTTGAATCTTGAAGAATCTATGCGATGTTGCACACCATCGTAGCTCAACTATGCAATTTGCTCATTCTTCAATGGTAGTTAGGCTTCAAACTGCTAGACTCTATATCTAAGACATTTATATTTCTTGGGGACTTCATCTGGCTATATATATATAACCAATAGAGTTCTTTATTCTTGGTTCCATGGATGATTCACTTTCCTACCTGCTCGAATCGACTGGTTCTTGTTTGTAAAAGACTTTGCTTTTGTATTCTTGAGAAATATTAGCATCAGCTTGATTTTTGATTCGCTCATGAACAACTATGATTAAAACCTCGGTAATGCTTGGAGATGAGTTTCATAGAACATGTTGCAAAGCCATTACTTTTTAAATACTTATCACTTGATTTGACCATTTTGACCAGTGACGTGGAGCGCATCAAAAAATTATACTTCAATGTGCACAGATTAGAAACATATCGCCAGGACACTCTCTTTAAGTCTTAAAACTGCTTAATTCTCTTTCATGTCCATGACATAGAACACTATGTCATAACCCGCTCTTTGATATCCATGTCTTCAACATTTTACCAAGTTGTCCGTGGGATAGATCCTTGCTCTATGCCACTCAGAATGAATGTAAAATAGCAATTCATGAGACTTTACATTGCGTCATTGCCTTGTTTTTTTTTGGGCATCTTGAATTATTTGACCAATTGTGTGGAACATGTGTCCTAATATGCTCTAAAATGAATGTGAACCTCAGTAGCATAGAACACATTAAAAATTTAATCATTTTATTGCATGGGCTAGAGAAATGCATTTTGGGCTACTGGTCGAAGAATGATGACATCAACTTTCACCCAAGTTGAAAGCGGTGTGAAACATGCCCTGTTGTGCCACTACAAAAATACACTAAGTGTTGAGAAACTAGGAATATGTCTTATTACTTTAACAAATATATCATTTTTTGCTCCTCTGAAGTGATCATACTACAATTTTGACTGCTCTACCAGTGGCATGGAACATCCTATGCTATGTTGCTAGAAAATACACTGAAGTGCAAGAAACCTAGAACCTATCTGTGCCTTAGAAAATATTCGTAAAATTTTCCTAAGTATGTGGCCATTTTGGGCCTACATTTTGGTATGTCCTGAGGGGATTTTCTTTCAAAGCCTTCGAACTCAGAGTCTTATCCATTGGGTATCAGGAGTCAAAAATATGAAATCCATGAGCTATGCTTCATAGAATAAATTCTATATGACCATCACCCTCTATATCATTGGTGAAGACATTCAAAGGATAATGGTTCATATGGAAATCATGCTAGAAACAATGTTACTTGCAACTCCTTCAAACTAAAAACTACTTCATGTTAAACAATATGACACTGTGCTCTTCCTTATAAGCTTGACCAACATGATCAAAATATCTTCTTGGAATTTTAATTTTCTACTCTTTTTCTTCATGCTTTTACAATTTTATCTAACTATGTCAGAATAAAAAACAATATACTAGATTTTTTACATGAAAAAAATGCTTAGTACAGGAACTTCTACACCCACTCGTTCCTTTGATGAATTTTAACCATTGAGAAGCTCTCCCTGTGTCTCCTTAGAGTCTTCAACAACCTTTTCTAATTGTTCCTCATCCCACTAATCTTCTTCCTCATCATTACCTTCTTTCTCTTGGTCAACTTCTTCTTTCAGTGAATCTTTTTGCTTATCCTTACGCTCTACAATGGTCCCAAACAACTGGATCATCAGTTTTAGAGTCTACAAAGCCTGACTCCATATTACCTCAAAAGGCTTGGAAGTATTATTAATCTATTTTTGAATAAATTCCAACTCAAAGGTCTCCTCATAAGTTGCAGAGCTTCCTTTGTTCACCAGTTCCTCCATCAGATCCTTGAGCCTAGTTAAGTCTTGAAGAATTTGGGAGACCTACTCTTGATCAATCGAGTCTTCCCAGGCATCTATCTCAGATTTATCCTGGATGATTGAGGCTATGTTCTTCTTAATATATTTTTTAGATAATAAAGTATTATTCTCAATCCAGAGTACTCCAAAACCATACTGAGTCATTTCTTGGTTGATATCTACCACATCTCAAATTGTGCCTTCAATCTTGTCTGATAACAACCAACATTTTTGGAGAAATATATTCTTCTTAACTACAACTCTAGAAGCTAGTCTAGAAGTACTTCATGCCTTATTAGGGATAGGCTTAGTAATTTTTCTAAAATTTCAATAAGATAACTTGTATATTTGTTCAGTCGGTATCACCATAGGCTGCATCTCTTGAGTGAACTTATCCAAATATTCTTTGGTGTTTTAGAGCAAATGGTTGGCATAATTCATATAATCAATGATGGGATGTATTTCAAAGTATTTCTCAAGGAATTTAAACCATATCTCTTTTCTTACCTTTTTAACTCATTTTGAAAATCCAGAGGACTTACCTTTATCAATATGAAGCTGGTGCTTCAAATCTATATTTCCTTAGCTTGATATTCATTCTTTTTTCTCTGCTCTTTCACTTTATATTTTAGTTTCATAGCCTCCTGATATTGGTTCTACTAGATCTTGACTTCATTTATAATAGCCTTTTATGGCAACTTCTGATTGCTAAATGTCTTATCCAACCTCTCTATCGTTTCTTCTAACTTTTCCGCCTTCTTTTTGTAGATTTCAATATTGACATAAAAAGTTTCAAGATGAGATTTTTCTATGACCAAATCACCCTCTTATGGAAGCTGGTCAATATCTTCAGTATACTCCTCCAGACGATAATATTGCATAGTCATCTCTTCTTCAAGTTTGCTCACTAGAGGGATACTATTTTTGGCTATTCTTTGTCTTGTTACTAGATCAACATACATTATCTTCCTCTTCGTAGCCATCTTATTTGAAGGCTTAGAGATTTTCTCCACCTAGAAATCTTGTATATTCTATGAAACTTCTTTTTCTTTACACAGATAACCCAAGATGGGATGAATTGTAGGAGGGAAAGTTATAAAATAAGGGAGGATAGAATCAGAGATTGATGGTAGTGGAGTGGTGGTGACAATAGTTGAATTTGTGCTTATTTTTGGAGTTGCAATTGAGAAGGACATATGAATGGAAGTGAAACTCATGGAATGAGTTGAAGGAGATGAAAAATTGTCCTTTTAATGCCACTAGAGGTTTTTAGGGTAGAGACATAATTATAGGAGATGATGTGACTAGGATTTTAGATGAATGTAGAGGTGATGTATTGGTTTGAACCTTTGTATCAGCTAATGAAATGAGTGGTAAGTTACAAATGGGAGATGGCATATTTTGTTCAACCTTTTCTTGAGAATGGGAAGGGGAATTCTTTGGGGAAGAAGAAGGATAAGAAGGGATAAAAATAATACCTTCACCTATCGAAGTAGGGTGTTCAAGAATATCCTTTGCACTTTGGTCTTGCACTTGCTATACTGACAGCTCTGCAAATGAAATAGGGACTTGTTCAACACTCTTCCCTTTATCCATTTTTTTTATTACAGACCTCCTTCTAGTTTTTCCCCAATGTGTCTTTAGCCTTTCTTTTAAAAACTTGAAACACCATAGGCTTATCATTATTTGTATCCTCTTTGGGTTGCTATTCTTGCAACACATCTTCAATGGTAGGGTTTGACTTAGTTGTATCTATAGTAGTGAAACTTACAGGCATGAATACAAAGTCTTTATACTTTTTCTTCCAATTTATCTCAATCTTCGGAGGCTTTCTACCCAGGGCTAGATATTTAGGCCTACTTGATATCTGAATGACTTATGTATTTACTACCCTATCATTAATGCATTTTACTCATAATATGGGCCCCTAAAAAATATTTCTTCAATTGATCTTGTGAGGTCTCAAATTTTTTAGGGACCTCTTCAGTAATTAGTGGAGCATTATTTTTTGCTTCTTGCATTTATTCTTGTGAAGGTGGGGAAGGATAATATGACATTGTTTGAGCTTTCTTATAACTTAATACCAAATTATTAGCATCCTTAGCTTTCCAGGTCTTAATATGTTTGTCATATCACTCAAAAAATTCATCATATGATGATCGACCCAGTCTGGCCTTTTCAACACCTGTTTCTACTCTCATAGTTCACCAATCAACAATTTTACCTTCATCCCATCCCTTTTTCTTTTCAACATCCTTAATTTTAAAATCCTTTAAATAATGGTCTTTATTTTTTGTAGGGTCAAATCGACCACTTATTCATAGAAGTCTAACATACCATTACAGTAGAGCACTTTCTTTGTTATTTCTTCCCTCTTCTAATTGATACCTCAAAGTTTTCTCAAAATTGAGAGTTTTTTCATTATTAAGGGTGATGTTCCTCTTTGTGAACTTGTCGTTAGGGTCATGCCTCCATATCTGTGGGATATATAGAAGGCCTAATCTCTCCAAATATTGGGTGATTTTTTTGCCTTGAACCCTTCTGACTATTGTTATATCATTGACGTTATGAGAGTAAGTCAACAAATATTTCCTCCCTTTTCTAGAGCCATAATTCATGTTAATGAAGTTTTTCTACCTCAAGTACACCAATGCCAACAACCTATTAGTCATAGAATGTGGCAACAGAAAAGGTTTACCAATAAAACCATAGAGCCTGATAACAATGCCCTCTATGAGGATATACCAGTATACCTCTTTGGTGTATATTACTATTAGCAATTTTTTAGCCAAATATGACAATCTATGGCATTTCCCATACATTATTTTCAATGTTAGCCCTAGAAATTCCAAATTGAACCTATAGAATGATTTTGTGCTTCTCAGATAAGTGATCCAATAATAGATAGGAATAGGGTCTCTTTTGTCATTCTTATCTTTCACCATAATCCAGGGCATCATGTGCCTTACAAAAACATAAAATATCCACAACAAACTTGAGCAGTGCCAAAAATAAAGGGGTTCTGAACCTCTTTTCATTCTAACCAAATACTCATGAATTCGCTTAGCATGGAAGGCTAGCCAGTCAAAATAAATCACCTTGACACCTTCTTCTTCTACTTTAGGTTTATACATTCTCTCATTTGAAATGCAATATACAGTAGTTATTTGCCAATCTCTCACAAACTAATTAGAGTGTAAACCTTCTAAGCATGCCAACATGGATAATAGTTCTAGGTTAGCGAATTGATCAATAGGAATTAGGGTTTTGGGCAGTCCACTCCTAGGATTAATGGTTTTGAATTGATTATAAACCCATTTTCTAAAGGGTTCCCCTTCATGAGATAACCTTTGCAGGGAATAATATTCGATTTTCTCAGCTACATCAAAAAATTTGGGCCTTAGAGGAGGTTATACTCCTAGGGCAAAAAGGTCATGACAAGCCTTCACTATGATACTAAATAGGTATTTGTCATCAACTATTTTTATTGTTTTTCCCTAAGGTCATAAAACTTAACAATGACCGCTATTAATTCGAGATAGAGATGGACCGAATCATAGATATAAAAATACAAAAAGGAGTGAACAATGTAATTACCTTGGACTGTCATGGATTTACCTCTCTGATATTTTTCATTGATGTTATTTCTAAGTTTAGTTCTCTCTGTAAGAACTAGTGTGGTATTGGCTACTACTTTTGCTTTATCAATATAGTTTCTCAGATCTTCATTTTCTAATGGTACCGCTTCTTTTGAAACTTTGGGAGCCATTTTATGCAACAATACTCATAATGTTCTCTCGCTTTCTTATGTGAACTTCATATCTCTACTTCTTTAGCTCTTTATACTAAGTGAATGTCGCATCATAAAATGAATGAGCTTTACATATTGAATTTTTTTAAAATGTTCCCGCATGCATACCTTCCACCATTAATACGACTGGTGCAAAAATTATCCGTTGCAAACTTTTCAATTCAAAGATATGCATCTTGGTGGCCAAAATCATCATGTCCATTGTGGATTGGTTGTAGCACGAAGTACTCACTGAACTCATGATGCTTTTCATCACCTTCCTTTCCTTAGAATGGTGGATGTTAGACATTGTATTCCATGACTCTTTTTACTCATTGAAGAGTGGTGTAGAACACAAGTTGTAATTCACTGCCATATTTGCTTATTGGAGAGGGGCATGGAACACATGTCATAATATGCTGCTATATATACTTATTGGAGAGTGGTATGGAACACATGTCATAATACACTACTACCCTTAGTTTATTTTACAACTTTGCACTATTTTGAAGTAAAATTTTCTCTTTTTTTTTTACTTTACAAAATGAAAACTTTAGCAAAGGAAAAACAATATAATACAATATATGTACATATGTTACAATGAATGTATATCTCAATCAAAATATATTTTTAGATGAAAATCATTGATCGGGATCGACTACATGTTTCCTTCTAGATCTTCAAGCTGGAAAACATTGCTTTCTTTAATCTCTACTACTTTGAAAGGACCATCTCAAAATGAATCAAAATTTTGATGGTTCCTTGGCTTGTCTCTTTCCACATTCCACATTAGAACAAAGTCTCCTACTTTGAACTTTTTGAATCTGGCTTTCTTTTCAAACCATCCCTTAATATCAAATGAGTGCTTTTGGAAGTATTCATATGCTTGGGTCCTTTTTTCTTCTAGCTGAAGCAAATGTGTTAACCTGGTTTCAACTAGATTATGCTCAGACTCATCCTCTATGTCTACCAATTGAGAGCTAGAATTTCCAAGGGAATAGGTAATACTACTTCTTTGCCATACACCAGGGCATAAAGAGAGCTCTTAATTGATTTTTTTTATGGTGATCCTATATGCCTATAGAGCTTGTTATAATAGCAGGTACCAATTTTTCTTGTTAACTTCCAATGATCTCCTCAAGATTCTAAGTAGATTATTGTTAGTTGACTCTGCTAATCCATTCCCCTAGGGATAGTTTTTGGATGTATTTTTTATAGTAATACCATACTTGATAGAAAAATCAATGTACTTAGCTCCTATAAAATTTGAGTCATCACTTACTATAGCTTTTGGGACACCAAACCTTGTGATCAAACTCTCCATAAAGTCAATTACCACTTCTTGATCTGATTTCTTTGTGGGGATAGCTTCTACCCATATGGTGAGGTATTTTGTGGAAGTATGGATGTATTTATGTCCTCCTAAGGAATTTAGATTGATCACCCCTATGAAGTCTAGCCCCCATTGCTGAAAAGGCTCGTAAACCTGAATCGGCTTGAGGGGAAATGATGCATCTTTGGTTCTCCCTACATATCACTGGTATTCATCACAGGCTTTTGTAACCTTGAAGGTATCAATAAAAATAGTAGGCCAGTAATAAACCACCCTTATGTTCTTTAAATATGTGACCCTTCCTAAAAAATTTCCTCTAGATAATCCTCCATGGAACTCTGTGATGACTTTTTGTTTTTGATCATATTTCAATCATCTTAAGAGGACTCCATCAAGATTTATCTTATATAATCCTTTTGGTAGTAAAACATATTTCAAGGATTGAATCATTTATCTTCTCCTTTGTGATGGGTTAATATCATGAGGACAATCTTCTATCTAGAAATATTTGATCATTTGATTGACCCAGTCTGATTCTCCTAGATATAGGTCTTTAGTTTGATCTTCTTCTAATGACTGATAAGCTATCACTTCTACTGTAACTATTGCTTTTGTTAAACCTTAGCATAATGCTCTATCTCTGACCATATTAGTAGGATGGATCTCCATGTTTTATTCCTAAATATTAGTAATATAGCCAGCTCTTTTATCTCCTAGTTCACCTTGTAAAATGAAACTTCTAACATCTAAGTGAATTACATAGACTAGGGTTTTACTCTAAACCAAGTTTTACCTAAATTTCTTCAATGAATTCATCACTGTAAATACTTGTTTCTAAATAAAATTGTACTTGAATTGATACTCATGGAGAGTTTGAATCCAAAATAATATGGGGTGTTCTTCTCCCTCATTATTTTTTTGAGTGAGCACATATGCATAGCTCTCTTCAGCTCCATAAGCATACAAAATGAAATATTTGTTGAATTTAGGATTCACCAGAACTGGAGCAATGGTAATGGATTATTTGATGATATCAAAAGCTTATTTTCTCACTTAAGTCCATTTGAAATCTACATTATTCTTCAACAATTGTGAGATAGGTTTCACATTTTGAACAAAATTAGAGATGAATTTTTGATAAAGTTGATCTGGTTGAAGCAGGACTATAATTATTTCTTGTTCATGGCTAATGGGAGAGTGAGAATTGACTTGAATCTATCTGGATCAATAGCCATACCTTCTTTAGATACCACATGGCCTAACAAATTTCCCTCATGGACTGCAAAAAATGACTTCTTTGGGTTGAGAGAGATACCAAATTCCCTACACTTTTTAAATACTTGCTCTAAATGTGCCAGGTGATCTTGCTTCTTATGTGAGAATACAGTCATGTCATCCAAGTAGATTAGAATGACTTTGTTGATCAGCTCTCCAAAGGCATAATCCATTGCTCTTTGGAATGTGGCTCTTGCGTTGGACAAACCAAAAGGCATTCTCTAATAGGAAAAATTACCCCATTTGGTGGTAAATACTATTTTAAACTAATCCTCATCATTCACCCAAATATGGTTATAACTAGAGAAGCCATATAAAAATGAGAAACTCTCTACTTCTACAACAATTTGGCAAGATTTGATCAATCTGAGGGAGTGGATATTGGTATTTTAATGATGCTTGGTTAAGATTCCTAAAATATACACACAAGTAGATGTCTCCATTCTTTTTTCTTACTAGAACCAAGTTAGATATCCAGGTGGAGTTTTTGATTAGATATATAATCTTAGATTTCAATAGCTTTAATAGTTCCTCTGTTGAGCAAGGTGCAGCAAAAGTATTGTCATTATTGTCAACATAGACAGATAGATCATTTGATGCAGTGGACAGGAGTTCAAAGGTCAGTCAGAACATGTACAGTGAATTTCCAAGAAGATAGAAGTGGCCTAGATTCAAAAAATCAAAGAAAAAGACAAGTAAGAAAACTGTCATGATATCGCGACATGTTTTCTGTCATGATTTTGCGACATGGATGAGGAGAGAGAAGGCACAAGCAAAATTGTCGTGATTTCACGACATGGCCGAGGAGAGAGAAGGCGTAAGCAAAATTGTCATGATTTCATGACATGGATGAGGAGAGAGAAGGCACAAGCAAAATTATCATGATTTCATGACATGGCCGAGGAGAGAGAAGGCGCAAGCAAAATTGTCATGATTTCATGACATGGCCGAGGAGAGAGAAGGCGCAAGGAAAACTATCACGATTTCACAACATGTTGGCAAAGAAGAAGGCAAGTAGAAAAACTGTCACGATTTTGTGACATGTTTGAAGAAGAGGCACAGGCAAAGAAAACTATCATGATTTCGTGACATGCTCAAGGAGAAGGAGCTTGCAAAGAAAAGTGTCACGATTTCATGATAGGTTCCAAGAGGAAGCGCTAAGGAGAGAAAGTGTCACGATTTCATGACAAGATCGAAGAGAAAGCGCCAAGGAGAGAAAGTGTCACGATTTCATGATAGGATCGAAGAGAAAGTGCCAAGGAGAGAAAGTGTCACGATTTCGTGACAGGATCGAAGAGAAAGCACCAAGGAGAGAAAGTGTCACGATTTTGCAATAGGATCGAAGAGAAAGCGCCAAGGAGAGAAAGTGTCACGATTTCACGACAAGATCGAAGAGAAAGTGCCAAGGAGAGAAAGTGTCATGATTTCATGATAGGTTCAAAGAGAAAGCACCAAGGAGGAAAAGTGTCATGATTTTGTGACATGTTTCATTTTTGTGGGCAGAAGGCAAAGAAGTGCAAGGAAGCAAAAAGTGTCACGATTTCATGACATGTCTGGTTTTTGTGGCTGCAAGACAAGAGGTGAACAAGGAGGCCAAAAATGTCGTGATTTCGTGACATGTATTTTTGTAGGTAAAAGGTGAGGACGGAGAAAGATACATAAGTGTCGCGATTTCATGACAGGTCGCAACAACACGATAATAGACAGTTAACTGGAACAGAACAACAGTTAAAGGGGTAGTTGTAGAGGAAAAGCATGCAACCAAAATAAGAAGAGTTAACTAGAGTAAATGCAATAGTTACAGGTGTAGTTATAGATAGAAATCATGCAACTATTTTAAGAATAGTCAAAGAAGGAGAAATCGAACAGTCACATAAATAGAATCAAAAAATGCATGCATGCACAAAAAAGAATACGAACAGTCATGGTAGAGGTATATGTTGCATGTAATGTGTTTAACGAAATGCCCACTATATATATGCAAAAGGAGTTACATAAATATGAAGTTACAGTTGACAAGTGGTAGAATAGAATATTTAAGAAACAATTACGAGTTGCATGCATAAAAATGGAAGTTAAAAATAGAGACTAATATGTTATAAAAGTAGGTCTACATGAAGAATAAAGGTTGTTGTCGTATGTGTGAAAGTGCTACCGAAAGAGGGTGAGAAGAGTGCTGTAAGAGAGCGATAGGCTGAGTAGGAAGTGTTTACTGTATTTTGATAAATTGGAGACCAGTCAGGGTCTTGTAAAAGTGAAGGCATTTGTATGTCATTAATATAACTTTCAAAATAGGGATCCAAGTAGGTGCTTGGATAGGGGTTGGTGCTCCTTTCTATTGGTGTAGATAAATAAGGGGTTGGTGCTCCTTCCAATGGGTGCTGGTAAACAGATTGTAAAATTGGTGTTTTGCAAAGGCTGGATTTGGACCGTAGTCCAAGCAAGTCATTCTTGAGGAGTAGCCAAATTGGTGAACCTCATTACATTGTGTGTTGTGGTGTGCTCTTTTGTGATTATTGCTTTATCTATTTTCAAGTTCTCTTTGCTTCAGTTTTAAGAGTTGTAGATTAGATTTTTAGCTACACTGATTCACCCCCCCTCTCAGTGTCATTGTGAGAATATCAATTGGTATAAGAGCAAGGTTCCTGAACAAAGCTTAATCAGCTTAGGTGATCTTGGAAGGAACACAATGGCAGGTAATGAAGGATTCTCATCAAACAAAGCTCCTTTGTTCAATGGAACTAATTACTCATTCTAGAGACTCAGGATGTAGACATATCTGAGTGCGTTAGGATACGACATTTGGGAGTCAGTAGAAAATGGATACACAGTACCCGCTACTCCTCCAACAAATACTATTGAGAAGAAGAAGTTTGAGAATAACTCCAAAGCACATAATGCCATAATGTGTGGGCTAGTAGACAGTGAACTGATAAGGATTATGAGTTGTACATCAACAAAAGACATGTGGGACAAACTGAAGAGCATCCATGAAGGAGACAGCAAGATCAAGGAAGCCAAGCTACAAACTCATTGAGCTCAGTTCGAAGCATTACAAATGAATGACGATGAGAACATAGAGGCCTATATGTTGAGAGTCAATGGAATCATTAATGCAATCAGAGGACTCGATGAAAAAATTGAAGATGTAGTTGTCGTAAAAAAGGTACTTAGAACTCTTCACAAAAGATTTAATTCTAAAGTTTCTGTAATAGAAGAGGCTAAAGATCTAAATAGTTTTAGCATGGATGAGATGCATGGCTCTTTGACTGCATATGAAATGAGAATAGGACAAACTAAGCCCATAGACAGAGAAGCTGCTTTTAAAGCACACAAGAATACAAAAGTTGAACAAGAATATGAGGATGAAGAGACATCGGATGAAACGAAAGCCAACTTTGTTCGAAAACTTACAAATGGAAAAGGAAAATATAGAGGAAAGTTACCATTTAAGTGTTTCAATTATGGAGGGTTTGGTCACTTTGCAGCTAAGTTTCCAATGAATGAGAAAACCAAAAGTGATGAAGGGTCACACCAAGAAAGAAGTGACTGGAAGAAGAAACCAAACTTTAGGAAAAGCAATTTCAAAAAGAAAAGTTTCATATCCAAGAATGTCAGCTCTTCTGAAGATAGCTCAGGTGAAGATTCTAAAGAAGAAACAGGTGAAGCTCTATTCATGGCATTTGAAGAAGCAAAAATAGAAGAAAAATAGGAATGTGATACAAAAAGTAAGGATGAGGTTGAAGTTTATCTGGAAGGAGAGTTGGTTGCTGCACTTAAAGAGTTGAAGATAGAAAGGAAAAAGAATAATAAGGTCTCAAGAAAGCTTGAGGATGCGAATGACATAATAAATAGTTTGAAAGTACAGATAAAAGAATTTAAGAAAATGTCTAAAGAACTTGAAGTACAGTTAACCATGAGAATAGATGAGTGCAGCAAACTAGAAGAAGAGATTGTTGTTTTAAGAATGCGGCTAGAAGAAAAGAATCAAAAATTGAGTTGCTATCACAAACTTGAAGGAAGTTCTGCAAAGCTTGAAAATATTATAAATAGTCAGAGGACTACAGGCATCAAGTTTGGCTTGGGGCTTGTCGAAGGAGAATCATCAAGTGGATCAAAGGCCATAACTGTAGAACCATTAAATAAAGAAGATAAAATCAAGGTTGACCAAATAAAAATGAATCTTGCAAAAGAAAGCAACAATGCCAGGCATGAGAAGACTATTGACAATGAGGGATTCACAAAAGTCACACATCAAAGGAGAAAAAAATTTGTGGCTCCTACTACAAATTGGCAAAGACCAACTCCTAGGTTTAATCATTCCTTTTCTGGTTATTGTTTTAAATGCAATACTTATGGTCATAAGATTTTAGACTACATTTATAATATAGGACAAAGAAATTTTACCAGTAGAAATGTCTTTTCACCCTTGATGGATTATGCAGTAGAATGTTATAACTGTCATAACTTTGGACACATTGCAAGAAACTTTAGAAGCACATATGCAGCAAATAAATATCAAGGAAGAAGAACTCAACCAAATAGTTTAAGGCAAAATAGAAAATTCCCAGATAAACACGCACAGGCCACTGATAAAGAAAAGTCTAAACAAGTGACCAAAACTATAGTCAAATAAGAATGGAAATAAAAAGAGCAACTCAAGGAAGAAAAGGAATCCTTGATTGTACAGACAACATTCAAAGCACAGAACAAATATGCACCATGGATATTGGATAGTGGATGCTCCAGTCACATGACAGGAGATAAACAAAAATTTGAAAAATTACAAAAATATGAAGGGGGTTCTGTAAAGTTTGGAAATAATGATGGAGCCAAAATAGTTGGCAAAGGATAAATCAAGATAAGTGATGGAAATATCAATTCCAAAGAAGTTCTGTTTGTAATTGGTTTGAAGCACAACTTACTGAGCGTAAGTCAAATCTATGACAGAGGTCATGAAGTCATCTTTAAGAAGTAGGGCTGTGAAGTTAGAAAAGCACACAGTGGGAAGCTGATAGCTACTGGATCGAGGACTTATGGAAATCTATATACTCTCTCGAAAACTTTAGAAGGAGCATGCCTGATTGGATAGGAAGATGAAAATTGGCTGTGGCACAAGAGGCTCGGTCATATTAGCTTTGACAATCTGGTAAAAATAAGTTCAAAAAGAGCAGTAAGAGATATACCTACTATTGGAAAACCAGTAAATAGCATCTGTGCTTCATTCCAAAAAGGGAAGTAAACTAGATCCACATTTAAAGCAAAGGAATACTTCACCAGAAAACCGTTAGAGCTGATACATACTGATTTATGTGGACCCATGAGAACACAAATCATAAATGGTGACAAATACTTTATGTTGTTCATAGATGACTACTCTAGGATGACATGGGTACTATTTTTAAAGCTTAAATCAGATGCCTTTGAGATGTTCAAGATTTTTAAAAAATAGGTTGAGAATCAAATTGGAAAAAGAATTAAATGCCTAAGATTAGATAGAGGAGGAGAGTTTATCTCAAAGGAGTTTGCAGAATACTATCAAAAATATGGGATCATAAGATAGTTTTCAATAGCAAGGACACCTCAGTAGAATGGTGTTGTTGAAAGGAAGAATAGGACTGTGCAAAAAATGGCACAGACAATGTTGGCTGAGAACAAAATAGCTGACAAATTTTGGAAAGAGGTAGTACATACTGTAGTTTACATTCAAAATAGGTGCATGTTAAGGATGCATGAAAGCAAAACTCCTTATGAGCTGTGGTTCGGAAGGAAAGCAACAACAAGATACTTCAAAGTGTTCAACAACAAGTGTTATATCAAACGAACTGAATATAATCTCGATAAGTTTGAAGATAGAGCTGACGAAGGTATTTTTCTTGGTTACTCTACAAAAAGCAAAGCCTACACATGTTACAACAAGAGGCTAAAGAAAATTGTGGAGAGTGTAGATGTTAAAGTTGATGAAGGTAGAGATCGAGAAATTACTTATCAAGAAAACTACCCTATTTATGAAGAAGTCATTGAAGGAGATGAAGAAATGGAAACAGAAGAAAATAAAAAAATTGACCTAGCTGATTTAAGAATTGATTCAGAAGAAGAGAACAAGCAATTCAAAACAGGCAGCTGGCAAAAAATCCATCCCAGAGAACGGATTATTGGGGACCCAACAGTTGGTATATAGACAAGAAGAGCAGTAGTACGAAACTACTCTCTATTATCCAGCATTGAACCCAAAAATATTGCTAAAGCAAGCATAGATGAAAGTTGGATGAAGGCAATTAATGAAGAACTAGATCAGATTGAGAAAAATAAAACCTAGGAATTAGTACCACGGCCAACAAATAAAAACATAATCGGTACTAAATGGATTTTTTGAAATAAATTAAATGAAGACGGACAGGTTGTCAAAAATAAGGCAAGATTGGTCTATAAAGGCTATGCTCAGGTTGAAGGCATTGATTTTGAGGAAACCTTTGCACCAGTAGCTAGACTAGAGGCAATCAAAATGTTTCTGGCTTTAGCAGTTCATAAAAATTTCAAAGTATATCAAATGGACGTAAAATCAGCATTTCTGAATGGAAAACTGGAAGAAGAGGTGTACATTGAACAACCAGATGGCTTCCAACTCGGTGACAATCCCGATTTTATTTGCAAGTTAAAGAAAGCATTGTATGGTCTGAAACAGGCACCCAGAGCATGGTATGCAAGGTTGGATAACTATCTTATTAAATAGGGGTTCAAGAAAGGTATGGTGGACAACAATTTATATGTCAAAACAAAGAATGGCCATCTTATTGTACTTGTTGTTTATGTAGATGATATAATATTTGGCAACAACATGGATGAATATTGTAAAGACATAGCAACTAAAATGAAGAAAGAATTTGAGATGTCTATGATTGGTGAACTTTCTTATTTCCTAGGACTACAAGTCAATCAAAATAAAAAGGGCATTTTTATCTCTCAAGTTAAATATGTGAAAGAAATGTTGAAAAAGTTCACAATGGAGGATAGTAAACCTATCAACACTCCCATGACAACAGGTTGCAAGTTGAGCAAGGATGAAAAATCTCCAGATGTAGATCAAACCATGTACAGGTCTATGATTGGAAGCTCATTGTATTTGATAACTACCAGACCAGATATCTTACAGGCAGTATGCATGGTGGCAAGATTTCAGGCTAGTCCCAAAGAGACTCATGTGACAGTCATGAAGAGGATTTTTAGGTACCTCAAGGGTACTATGGAGTATGGGTTATGGTACCCAAAAGGTAAGGACTTCAATCTTATTGCATATTCTGATGTAGATTGGGCAGGATGTATTGATGATAGAAAGAGTACCAGTGGAGGAGCATTTTATCTTGGAGACAGGCTGGTAGCATGGCACAGCAAGAAACAAGAATCAGTCTCTCTTTCCATAGTAGAGGCATAATACATTGCAACAACATGTTGTACATAGATATTATGGATGAGACAAACCCTGAAAGATCTGGGTATTCACTTCAAAGAGCCAATTTCAGTTAAATGTGATAACACTAGTGCTATTAACATATCAAAGAATCCGGTTATGCATTCTTGAACCAAACATATTGCAATCCGGTATCACTTCTTGAAGGATAAAGTTGTAGAAGGGGAGGTCAAATTGGATTTTGTTTCGACTACAGAGCAAGTAGTAGATATATTCACAAAACCATTACCAAAGGAAGTTTTTGAGTACCTTCGGAGTAAGTTGGGAGTAGTCACATTTCCCAAGAACTAACTATCAATTGGGATCACATTCTCAGGGGGAGCATTTATGCCTATGTTTATAGTTTTGCTCATATTCATGATTTTTTCTAACTATAACAATGTGTATCTGAGAATGTTGTGCATAGACTCAGGGGGAGTCTGCAGTAGCCCTTTGGTATTATTGTCAAAGGGGGAGAAGAATTACAGGAGAGTGCATGAGTGTTGCCAACAATTCCAAAGGGGGAGATTGTTGAGCAAGGTGCAGCAAAAGTATTTTCATTGTTGTCAAATAGACAGATAGATCAGTTGATGCAGTTGATGCAGTGGACAGGAGTTCAGATGTCAGTCAGAACATGTACAATGAATTTCCAAGAAGATAGAAGTGGTCCAAATTCAAAAAATCAAAGAAAAAGACAAGTAAAAAAACTGTCGCGATATCGCGACATGTTTTCTGTCATGATTTCGTGACATGGATGAGGAGAGAGAAGGCGTAAGCAAAATTGTCACAATTTCATGACATGGCTGAGGAGAGAGAAGGCCTAAGAAAAATTGTCATGATTTCATGACATGGATGAGGAGAGAGAATGCGCAAGCAAAATTTTTGTGATTTCGCGACATGGCCGAGGAGAGAGAAGGCACAAGCAAAATTGTCATGATTTTGCGACATGGCCAAGGAGAGAGAAGGCGCAAGGAAAATTGTCGCGATTTCATGACATGTTGGCAGAGAAGAAGGCAAGTAGAAAAACTGTCACGATTTCGTGACATGTTTGAAGAAGAGGCATAGGCAAAGAAAACTGTCATGATTTTGCAACATGCTCGAGGAGAAGGAGCTCACAAAGAAAAGTGTCACGATTTCACGACAGGATCCAAGAGAAAGCGCTAAGGAGAGAAAGTGTCATGATTTTGTGACAGGATCGAAGAGAAAGCACCAAGGAGAGAAAGTGTCATGATTTCATGACAGGATCAAAGAGAAAGCACCAAGGAGAGAAAGTGTCACGATTTCGTGACAGGATCAAAGAGAAAGCACCAAGGAGAGAAAGTGTCACGATTTCACGACAGGATCGAAGAGAAAGCACCAAGGAGAGAAAGTGTCACGATTTCATGACAAGATCGAAGAGAAAGCGCCAAGGAGAGAAAGTGTCATGATTTCATGATAGGTTCAAAGAGAAAGCACCAAGGAGGAAAAGTGTCACGATTTCGTGACATGTTTCATTTTCACGGGCAAAAGGCAGAGAAGTGCAAGGAAGCAAAAAGTGTCACGATTTCGCGACATGTCTGGTTTTCGTGGCTACAAGACAAGAGGTGAACAAGGAGGCTAAAAATGTCATGATTTCATGACATGTATTTTCATGGGTAAAAGGCGAGAAGGGCAGAAAGATACAGAAGTGTCACGATTTCACGATAGGTCACAATAGCACGATAACAGACAGTTAACTAGAACAGAACAACAGTTAAAGGGGTAGTTGTAGAGGAAAAGCATGCAACTAAAATAAGAAGAGTTAACTAGAGTAAATGCGATAGTTACAGGTGCAGTTATAGATAGAAATCATGCAGCTATTTTAAGAACAGTCAAAGAAGGAGAAATCGAACAGTCGCATAAATAGAATCAAAAAATGCATGCATGCACATAAAAGAATATGAACAGTCATGGTAGAGGTATATGTTGCATGTAACGTGTTTAATGAAATGCCCACTTTATATACGCAAAAGGAGTTACATAAAGATGAAGTTACAGTTGACAAGTGGCAGAATAGAATATTTAAGAAATAGTTATGGGTTGCATGCGTAAAAATGGAAGTTAAAAATAGAGACTAATATGTTATAAAAGTAGGTCTGCATGAAGAATAAAGGTTGCTGCCATATGTGTGAAAGTGCTACCGAAAGAGGGTGAGAAGAGTGTTGTAAGAGAGCGACAGGCTGAGCAGGAAGTGTTTACTGTATTTTGATAAATTGGAGACTAGTCAGGGTCTTGTAAAAGTGAAGGCATTTGTATGTCATTAATATAACTTTCAAAACAAGGATCCAAGTAGGTGCTTGGATAGGGGTTGGTGCTCCTTTCTATTGGTGCAGATAAATCAGGGGTTGGTGCTCCTTCCAGTGGGTGTTGGTAAATAGATTGTAAAATTGGTGTTTTGCAAAGGCTAGATTTGGACCGTAGTCCAAGCAGTCATTCTTGAGGAGTAGCCAAATTGGTGAACCTCGTTACATTGTGTGTTGTGGTGTGCTCTTTTGTGATTATTTCTTTATCTATTTTCAAGTTCTCTTTGCTTCAGTTTTAAGAGTTGCAGATTAGATTTTTAGCTACACTGATTCACCCCCCCTCTTAGTGTCATTGTGAGAATATCATCCTCTCTCATTATAGATTCAATTTTGGGGTTCATAGACCTCTACTTCTGCCTGAAAGGTTTTGCATTTGGTTCTAGCTCAATTGTATGTTGGATCACCCTTTTATTGTATACCTTAAGATCTTCATATAACCAAGCCACAATGTCTTGGTATTTTAGGCACATGACTTTGATATCGTCATATTCTTCTCGAGAATATTTGATTCCAAATTTGAGTTTATTTCCCTTTTCGATCCCAATTTCCTTGTAGATATATTTATTATTTCCATGGATTTGATCTTCTTCCTATCTTCATTATCAAATAAGCTTTCTAAAGTGACCAACCCTCTAGGGATATGATTATTTTTTAGCTGGGTGAAATATTGTTGGTCTATCTCTTTTGGATTTTCCTCTTGAATAGTAGATAGATAGGCTTCTCTTACTAGGAAATCAATTATCTGTTCATCACTTTCAAAGACCTGCCAAAATATTTTCTTGTCTGGTATTGGAGGCTTGAAAATAATTTTGATCCCTTTGTCTTTTGTAACTCCTATATTTGTAGAAGGGTTTAAATTAGCTCCCCTCACTACTAAGGGCCAAAGTGTTTTGTCTTCTGGGAAAAAAATTAATATTTAGGGCATCAAAGGATTCCATAAAATCCCATACCCTAATTCTATATGCCTTTAGGTAATGGTGTTTTCTACTGCACCTCTCTCTTACCTGATTAAAAATTAGTTTAGAATCATCGTATATATTCAATACCTTGATGCCCATACTCTCAACTTGCATTACTTCAAGGTATAAAGTCTCATACTCTGCAATATTGTTGGTACATGACCAAGTTAATATGTATGCAAAACTTTTTGCACCTTCTGATTGAGACTACAACAATACATTAGCCCCAGTCCTATTTCTACATCTTGCACCATCAAAGTGCATGGTCCAAGTATATGTCTCCTTTAATGACTAATTGGATATGGTAGGGACTCTTTTCTCTATTTCTAAGGAAATGCTATATGTACCCATGCCTATTGCAAAATAACTATAATCTTCTTTGAACAGAAATTCATCCTTAACCTCAAGTTATTCAAAACTATCCACTAGTTGGAACTCATCCAGAGGAGTGACGTTACACATTTCTTCTTCAATTTTTTCAATATGATAATACACAGGCTTCTCAGGCATAATCCTTATCCTATTTCCATTAAAAGGAATCATCATGCTAGAGTAATCCATGTACATATATCCTCCCAATTTGGTAGTGAATTCTCTTGAAATACATAAGTCAAAATAAGGCTCTAGGACTACCACCACTATTTCTTGCATAATGGTTACCTTTGGAGCTCTATGAAACCTCATTAGAACATCCTTTATTAACCCTACTATATTTACTGGGGTCCCATCCAACTAAAAAACTCTAGGATAAGACCTAGTATACTCCATTCCCATATCCTCACAGACTGATTTGGTCATAACTGTGGTGGAAGCCCCTGAATCAATCATGTAGTTGCAAACAATCCAACCCTCCATCCTCAAAAAAATGTAAAAGGGAGGGGGTTTGTTATTTAAGGTAGTAGGGGACATCTTTTATTTCCCAGAGGGTATGTTGAGGATTGTAGTAGCCTAATTTTCTTGGGGATATTTATGTAGAGAAGCCTTCAACAAGTTTATTTGGCTAGGAATAAAGATAGTATCATACAGGCTAGAATTTGAGGGTACCTTTTTCATATCCTCTATAATGTTATACTCTGGTTTCGCTAAAGAGGAATTTTCAAACTTTCTCTCCAGTTCACAAAAATTCCTTTTGTACTATTCTATGGCTTCAACCATGGAGGGAAATATAAGCTTTTCTTGTGCTTCACTCTTGGATCTCATACCTTCTTTGTCATTTTCTTTGTCATATATTCTAGGGAAGATGGCCTTATTTTCTTGATATTTTGGTACCATATCCCTCTTTTATTTTGCTTGAGGGATAGGGAAAATATCATTACCTTAAGGGAGAGCATATTTCTTCTTTTGGTAAGGGACTTTAAACTAACCCATATTTTGTGGATCAACCTACAAAGTCCTCTTCCCTGATCATGTCATAACTAAAATCAACCCTTATTCATCTGGATCATATCCAACCATGATATGTTCTATCTACTAAGGCATATTGATCCTGCCCTTTTGATTCCTCTCTTCCATTTCCATAGCCTAATGCACATGATTCTGGTATATGATACATGATTCTAAATCATGGGGATCATTGCATAAAATACACCACATATTTACCATGCTTATCTCAAAGGAACATCCTAGATCTTCTTGCATTGTATTCACTTTGATTTCTATGCTATTGTTGGTACCAAGTTTTTTGTTTCTATTGACATAGAGAAATATTCTTTGCTAAGATCTCTCTATCCCTCTTTTTTCCATTGATCTCATCTTGTTGTTGAGTGTTTTAAGCGTATTTTTTATATCAAGAAGCATAGTGGATTCTTGAAATGTTTGAACAAAAAGTTGTGGGAATGGAACTACAACAAATGATAATTTGGGGTGAGTAATAGTGATAATATGAGGAAGTGAGGATTATAAAGGAGTATCCATTTAAGAATATATAGCTACCTGGTTCTAAACATTGGGAATTTTTGAGCAATAATGCATGACATATTTAGGGGGTAGTCTTCCCACATTGATAAGAGTATTTTAAGCTTGTACAGCCACATTATAGAATTTGTGGAAGGTACATATTTTAGACTATTGGGTTTGTAGATCCAATTCAGACCTAAGGGATCTGATATAGTACATGAAAGCTAGGGTTGCAGCTGGCCTAGCTTTAGGTGAAATTTTTTTCAAAGACCTACTAAATATTAGATTAAAATCTAAAATGGACTCCTACTGATACTTTTGCATGGACGTAAATTGGTTGAGGAGGGAAAGGGATCAATAGACTCATTAAACTCTTCTACAAAGGGTTCTTCTAATGTTGCCCATGATATAATGGTACTATCCTCTAAAGTCCTAAACCAATGCAGAATATTCCCTTTGAAGGATAGGGCCAGGATTCTGATGATGACATCCTTATTATTTATGTTATGGATGGATGTTAAATTTAGAATTTATTGAAAATATTCATATACAGTATTGCCTGATCCATCATATGTAGGAATGGATTTAGATACAGCCTGAGGAATATCATCCATATAAACTAGTATTAGGAGATCAAATTATTCTAGCTGGGATATTTCTACAATGGCTAATTAAGGGTACATTTTGAGCCATATTTACTGGTGTAGTTATTTCTAGAGGTGGTCTTTGGGGTCCTAAATAAGGTGGCTTAGGAGGAGTTTTGTTTGAATGGAAATCTTGGTACAAATATCTTATGATGGTAGATCCTCTAAAATGGAGCTCATAGTAAATGAAAGAACCTAGGTTATTCTTTGCAGGTGACCTAGCATTCATGAAAAACTACTAGCTATAGGGATGGTTTTATGATTTCTTGCATTCAGGGAGTCACCAGGTGAATTTACTGCTAATCGCTTAACAAGATCAAGATAATTCACCAAATCTTGATTCCTTTAGGAAAATATAAAAAATAAATAAAGGGTGGGTTAACTAATGTTTCTAATAAATAGGTCCCACTAGGTGTGCCAAAACTATTGGGATACAAATTGACATCAAGTAAAAACTTGAAACTATGACTATCTATCTTCTAATTTTTTTATTAGGCTTGCACCCGCTAATCACAGTTCAGACCTCAATATTATATGGACTAAATATTACTCTAATCCAACCTCCAAAGTAGGCTAGTTCCTTGTCAACTTATAAGGTGTTGACTCATGTAAGCTCAGTAAATGTTTAAGGGATAGGGATAAAAAAAGGTTTAGGGTTAAGAAATTATTATCAAAATAGTGGTCGGATAGATCTAACAACATAGGCATCCACAGGGAAAACCTTTCTAACAAATAATTTCCAGTATCCCACACTTGAGATTAATAGCATTCAAGAAACATATAATCTTCATCAAAAATACAAAACAGAGACATACTCCAAGAATCTATTTCAACATCTATAATACTAATAATCCAATTTAGCAGAATAAGATCAGTATCATGATTATATAGAAAATAAATCCTTGCAAGCATAGATTCAATTATGAAAATATTTCAATTGCCCTAAGTTAGTAATTCAATATCAACAGAATAGAATAACCATACAACATTAATAGAAAATAAATCCACAACTTGAATATTTCGTCATAATTATTTGAAGATATCAATTCTAGAGGTAAACATCCAAGTAATGTTCCTTCTATTGACTTGCAAAAAAATATTACATAGCAGGGCAAACAAACACTCTAGATCCGACCCTAAAAATTGAGGGTTTGACCTTTATTAATAGTTTTACATTGAAAGAAGAATATGGAATATTACAAGGAGAAAACCATGCTAGATCGATAGAATGCTGAGGTGGCATCATTTTATTTGTTTTTGAAACTTGAAGAATCTGTGCAATGTCGCACATCCTCATAGCTCAGCTATGCAACTTGCACTTTCTTCAATGATAGTTAGGCTTCAAACTATTAGACTCCAGATCTAAGCCATTTATCTTTCTTGGGGACTTCATCTAGCTGTAGATATGTAACTGATCAAGTTCTTGATTCTTGGCTCCATGGATGCTTCACTTGCCCACCTACTCGAATAGATTGGTTCTTATTTGTAAATGACTTCTGTCACATCCCACCTTGGAGGCCTATTTTTAAGATGCTATTTGTGTAATAATAGTTGGTTTTAATTCTTAATATATTTGCATTGTATTTATTTTCTGTTAAAATAAAATGATGTTAAATTTCTTGATTGCAAGAAAATTTATTCTCATAGGTGGAAGACTGATCACCAAGATATGAGAAGGGAAATGATGACTATGATAAATCAACATGTAAAGCTCATATTCTTATCTTCACTAGTTACCTACCTGATGGAGGTGTTACTTGAGTATTAATCTAAAAGTCTCACCCAATCAAAGGAAAAATGGTGATGGGGGATACTGAGCACATGCATCGAGTGCTTGCATGCCATTTATGTGTGATTTATATTTTATTTCACAAATAATTTGCATTTTACAAATTATTCTAGAAAATATTGAAAAGAATATCATGCAATTTAGTATGATTTTGTGAAATCTTTAAATTGAGCAATTTTTAAAGTAAAGGATTTATTTTTTTGAGCATGCTTATTTGATATAGTTGATACTATTTTAGAAGGACATTAGGTAGTTTGTTTTTTTATGAACTTGTTCAATTTTTATTGGACCAAAACATAAATAAAAAAAAACTACCTTGTAGATTTAAAAAAAATCAATCTTTCCTATGCATGGCTACTTTGGGAAGGTTGAAATGGTGGATAAGATTCTTATCTTATCTCTATGAATTCCCTTTACATTAAAATGATATATATTAAAGTAAGCCTTCACATGAGGTGAGAAAAAGAAGATTAAAAAATAATAATAAAATATATTTAGAAGCATCTTTTTTGAAAGAAAGAAAGCTAAAAAATATATATTTAGAAGCATCTTTTCTGAAAGAAAGAAAGCTATAAATTGCCATTGTGGTTGAGAAAAAAAAACATGTTATATTATACTATGTTATCCTACATTGTTTAATAGTACATTGGTACTTTTGGGAATTATCTCTTGTCACTTAGATAAATATTCAATATGACTATGCAAGCTATTATGTATTTTTTAGGACTTGTTCTCTTTATGTCTATGTGCATTGAATCATCAATTATAAACAATAATTAACCTCAAAAGTTTTTTTTTTAAATATTTGGAATGCTTTCAGATTTTATCATTTGAATTAAAGCATGATATATTAAAATGTATGAGTGATTTTATCAAATGAAACTATGCTATGGACAATAAAGTCATATAATATATCAATATTTAAATAGGTTGTATTACTTATCTGTATGAAATCCTGATTAAAATAAATTTCCTTTAAGTCTAGAATATACATGTTCAATTATATGTAGAATATTTGTAAATCTTAGTCTGTCATAATATATGACAAAACTGAATTGGAGAATTATGATTATATTATATTTTCATAAGGAGACTAGTGTTAATTGGTTTATTTTAATTTAAATTAAAGATGATGACTTTTAAAAAAATTAAAGCCATTTCCTTTATTTTTGGAATGACTAGAAAATCAAATTGGAATCAATTAGATTTGTAAATATTGATTTTTTTTATTAAAACTTGTATGGATTATAAAATAAGAAAAACAACTATAATTTAAGATCTAGTAGAATGAACAAGTGAAATCATAGTCTTTGTATAGTTCTAGCAAATAAACAGTAAACTATTATGTGTTCGATAAATGTTGTAAATAAATATATCTCAACTAGAAGGATGGAATATTTTCTAGTTTTGGGAAGGAATGGATTGGTTTCCATTCTTTAGAAAGAGGTATGGAACTCTTCCTTATATTTGGTGGTAATCCAAATGAATGATGAATGGGATTAAGAATTAATCCTTGTTATAAAAATATTAAATATGGATGAATTTGAAATTTATTATTAATGATTTCTCTATATGTGATATACATTTGGTAAATGTGTGAAGCATGATTGCATTCAAAATTGACAAGCATGGCTTGCTTGTAATGCATTTGGTATACTTTGCATTCGATTTAGCCCAATCCCTTCACTATCATATCTTCCAACCATAAAGAACTCAAGATATTTCAGAGAAGAGCCAAACAACATTTTTTGAAGACTATTGCAATGTTCATCATGTACAAGTTTGCATTGATATAGATCCAATGTAATTATGCAGGGCTGATATAATCTATATAAAATTAGCTATGAATTATAATTTTTTATGTATTTGATTACAAGCTTTGTAAATTAGAGATAAATACTTCATATTGTAGTATTCTCCTCTAATAAATGTTAGGTGATATATGTTTTGGAATATGAGCAAGTATTGAAACTACTTTAGATATTGCACATTATCAAGTGTATGGCATTGAAATTTATGTTGCTCTAGTAGATTATATGGATGTATTTAAATTATATCTCAAGTAATATAATAATATAGAAGAAAATTCATGATAATATCCATAGTAATATGAGACAAAATAATATCTACACCATCCACCTAAGATAGCTAGAAGCAAACCATTCATTCCATGCAAATGGATAAGATATATAATCACCAAATCCATCACACCTAGTAAATGAGTAAATTCTATAATGGTGCTTAAGACAATATTCCAAGTCACTTGCAAGTTTTCACGAGAAATAACAAGATTAATGGCTCTCTCCTTAATACTTGTCTTCATGGATAGTATGGAGAGGAGGATATGAATTCCATTGGGTAAAACTCCCAATTAATGGTATAACCATTGAGATGTCCTCATGAAGGACATAGCCATTGTATTATCCTCATAACCACTTGGTGATGGTATGATGGAATTGTAGGAGTTGGTGCTCCTATTTGCGAATGGATTTGAATGAATTGTAGAAGATGGTACTTCTACTCAAATGTGACTTTGGATTAATATTTTGTGACTTGGATTACTTACTTTTCATTTGGAATATCCTTGTCTTAGATCATTATTATATTCTTAACTCATTGAAGGGTGGACAAAGGTTATCATAGTAAAAAAAAAAATTGTAGTAGATGAGTAGTAACAATTGGGGTTGTTACAAATTCATTTTTGTATGTTTGAGAAATGTTAGCATCAACTTGATCATTGATTCACTCATGAATGGCTATGATTAAAACCTCAATAATAATTGGATATGAGTGACATAGAACATGTCACTAGGCCACTCTTTTTAAGAGACTTATCACTTGAGTTGACCATTTTGACCAATGACGTGGAGCACATCAAAAAAATATACTTCAATGTACGTAGATTATAAATATGTCACTAGGTTGCTCTCTTTAAGTCTTAAAATTGCTTAATTCACTTTCACGTCCATAAAATAGATCACTATGTCATAGCTCTCTTTTTGATATCCATATATTCAATATTTTACCAAGTTGTCTGTGAGATAGAGCCTTGATCTACATCGCTCAGAATGCATTGTAAAATAACAATTCATGAGACTTTGTGCTGCACCACTGCCTTATTCTTTATGTTGGGTATATTGAGTTCTTTGACTAGTGATGTGGAACATGTAAGCTGATCCACTCTAAAATCAATGTGAAACTCAGTGATGTAGAACACATTAAAAAGTTAATCGTTTTATTATGCAAGCTTGAGCAATGTCCGTTGGGCCGTTGGTCGAAGAATGATGATGTCATATTTGACCTGAGTTGGCAACGATGTGAAATATGTTGAGTTGACAACAACATGAAACATGTCTTCTTGCCTTAACAAATATATCATATCACGCTCCTCTGAAGTTATCATACTATAATTTTGATTTCTCTTCCAGTGGCATGGAACATCCTCTGCTATACCACTAGAAAATACATTGAAGTGCGAGTGACCTAGAACCTCTATGTGCCTTAGAAAATATTTGTAAAATTTTCCTAAGGATGTGTTCATTTTGGGCCTACAGTGGTCAAGCAGGAAATACAGAAAGTATTCAGGCAATAAAAAGGTCAAAATGCCTAGCCTTGGGTGGAAAGCCTCCTCTAACTAACATAAATTGAAAAGAAAAGGATGATAGTTTTGTATTCACCCCTGTAAGTTTCACCACCGTAGCTATAGTAAAGTCAACCCTAATCTCTGAAGTTGCATTATAGGAGACACAATATAAGGATAATACAAAAAATTATAATCCTACAATATCTATGGTTTTCAATATAAAGGCTAAGGATTTAGTATGGGAAACCCAAAAGGAGGTTTAAAAGAAATAGAAAATGGATCGAAGGTAAATTGCTGAATAAATCCCTATATAAGTTGTAGAGAAACAAGTACAATAGATACAACATCAAAAAGTAGAGGAAATTTTCAAAAAAAATACTTTGGTAGGCGAAGGTATGATTTATATCCCTTCCTCTCCTCCTCTGTACTCAAAAGAAAATTCCTCCCATTCTCAAGAAAAATGGAACAGAAAGCACCCTCTCCCTCTCATAATTCACCACCTACTTCATAGACTATTATAGAGGGTCAAACCAATCCATTTCCTCCACATTTATAAAAAATTATAGCAACATCATAACCCATTCATTCACTTTGACCCCAAGGTCATTGTCATCAACAATATTAGAAGGGTAATATTTACCATACTCCCCAACTCATTTCATGATTTTAACATCCACCACCATGTACTTCCTAGCCATAACTTCTACAATAAGCATAGACTCCACTATCCTCACAACCACTCCCCTCCCATCAGAGTCTTACCTCCCTTACCTTATAGCTACTCCAACCTCTACAAGTCATCCCATAGTATCCTCTTTGTAGAAAGAAAAGGAGGCTTCACAAAAAAATTAATATGTTTGGGCTGAGAAACTATCTAAGCCTTCCACGTAGATGGCTAGATGAGGAAAGACCAATCCAATGATAATGCAAAGGATATCTAGATCCATCACTCCTATCGTAAGCAAACCAATGGAGGATATGATTGTAAAATATTATCATCTAGATGAGCATACAAAGGATATTGATCAATTTCAGGTGGAGGATGAGTTGGTTATAAGAAATTCTCATCTTGAAAATTTCTATGTCAAGATTGACATTTATAAGGAGCAATGTGGAAAATTAGAGGAAAAATTTGAGAAGCTAGAAAATACAGTCAGTAATCAAAAGAAGGTGGAAAAGGCCATGAGAAATGAAGTCAAGAGCTGGAAAAACAAGTATCATGAGGCCATAAAACTTAAAGATCAATTTGAAGAGCATAAGAAAAAGAATGAAGCTCAAGCCAAATAAATACAATATTTAAAGCATCAACTTCAGATTGAAAATGCCAAAGTTGTAGTCTTTTCAAAAGGAGGATTAAAAAATATTAGAAAGGAGATATGGTATGAAATCCTTGAGAACTATTTAGAAATTCAACTTGTAATTGACTATATGGATGATGCAAGTCATTTATTGCAAGCTACCAAAGAATATTTGGACAAATTCACTAAGGAGCTATAGCTCATGGTGATACCAACAAAGCAAATATATAAACTATCTAAAAGTAGTTTTAGTGAAGCTACCAAGCCTGTTCCTAGTAAGACATGGAACACTTCTAGACTGGATATTAGAATTGTGGTTGATAAGAATAATTTGGTCTATAAGGTCTGGTTACTATCAAATAATATTGAGGGCACACTCCAAGATATTGTAGATATTAATCAAGATATGATGCAGTATGGTTTTGGAGGGTTGTGGGTTGAAAATAATGCCTTGTTAATAGAAGAAGATATCCAAAAGAATGTAGCCTTAATCATCTAGGATGAATCTAAGATAGATTATTGGGAATATTTGATTGATCAAGATCAGATCTCTTAGATGATCAAAAACTTGACTAGGCTCAAATATCAAGTGTTATAATAACATCAAGTGTTATAAGTGCAATAATGATGGTCACATAGCAAGATGGTGTAGAGCAAATATTCCAAAAATAGGCATGAACAAGAATAGGTACAAGAACAAGAATAGAGACTCATAAAAGAATAGATACTCAGAAAAGAACAAGAATAGGAACAAGGATGAGAATAGGAACAAAAATAGGAATAGAAGTGATGAGAGGAACAAGGATGATGACTTGGAAAGAAACAGTGAGAGGATTCAGAAAACTCAGAAAATAAGAGTATGAAGGCAAAGAACAGTGCTTTCAGGGAGTAGAAATACGCCCACCCCAGAATTAACCACCTCATGTGGAGGTGGGGAAGGGACTAATCTAAGAGGCTCATTCTTAGCCACGAGACCCAAAGGTGACCCTTTGCCATTAATGACAAAGGGGGAGAGATTTGTATATTGGGGAGATTTTTGATATTTGAGAGAGCATTGAGCTAGAGGGAGCAGAAAAGAAAGTCAGATTTCGGTAAATGAATATGGGTTGCCATCAATGACAAAGGGGGAGATTGTTGGACATTTTGAGTCCCTAAGCTAAAAAGTTGTCATTGATGTCAAAAGGACCTATGCAAGTAAGTGCTATGAGTTTTCTCCACAAGGAGCTTCAAGGGAAGTAGTTTCAGTGCTAATGTCTTCATCAGTGCACTCAAGGAAGTGAGTCAGAGTTTGAGTTAATTCCACCATGGCAGAAGTTTGTTCAAAAGGAAGAGGAGCACATAATATTATATTTCTTATAATATTATTCTAGGTTGATGGAAAAACCCAAAAGGCAAATATTGTAATTTTAATTATAATATTTTGGGTCATGAGGTTCCAAATATTTTATTGGAAGTAAATCCAAGAGTTGGGTTTAATTCGAGCATCCGGTGCAAAATAATGGACTCCAAAAGGTTGGGTTCATCAAGGCTTCAAGAAGGCAAATATTTAATATCTTTAACCCAAAGGATGGGTTCACCAAGTCTCAAAGAAAGCAAGTGGGCAAAGTTTTATTATAACCCAAAAAATGGGTTTATCAAAGTTAAAGGAGGAAAAGGTTTAATTATTAATTTATAAACCAAAGGTGGGTTTTAAATTAATAATTTAAAGGTTTTAATAAACCTTAATGCATTTTCGAATGGAGCACCGACGTTAGGAGGGGAGAAAAAATTTTCATATAAATAATGCTCCCTCGAAACCTTATAATAATTTAAGCCTGTGTGTTGAATTTGAAGCACGTGCGAAAAGGCTTGTGAAAGGTTTATGAAATTTTGGATCTATTGAAGAAACATTCATGGAGGTTAACCAAGCGTGTAGGAACCTTTGGCCTAGTGGTTTGTGCACTGTGTATAAAGTAGGAGGTCCTACGATCGAGTCTCACCAGGGATGCTTGTTGTGTTGAAACGCTCGAAGCACTTTTAAGTTTTTGAAGGGCACAAAATATTAAGGTATTTATTTTGATTCGTGCCCCTTTGAACACGTGAGGGTGTGTGGCCCAATGGTGGCTTGGCCATGGTTAAGGCACTGAGCAAGGAGGCATCGAGGGATCGAATCCCGCCAAGGGCAAAGGCAAGTTAATATTTTTTTAATATTTTATTTTTCTAAAGTTGCCCTAGGAGAAATAAGGGTTATGATGCACTTTAGGAAAAAGAGAGATTTTTGGTGATTTTCTTTTTGGAAGTATATCATATTATATATCATTGGAAATCTTATTTCGAGGGCTATTTGATTAACTTTCTTAGAGGGAGAAATAAGGTGTGTGTAAAGAGATATTTCTGATTTTAGTAAAGGGGTTCAAAAGTGAAGTTTGCTTTGTTATTTTTCAAAGGGGATTAATTCTTTCATGAGGGGACATGGTGTATTTTATTGAGTAGGAGTAATAAGGTGTTATTTGGATATTATTGTTGTGTTATTAATCAAGATCTCTAACCCTTATTGAAATTTGAAAAAGAAAGTTTGTTGAGTGTGGCAGATTTAGTGGACAACTAATAAGGCATCAAAAAGGTATGAGCAATATTCTCCATTGACTTTATTTGGGTGGTTGATTTCTGAAAATATCATTGGAGTGAAAAGGATTGATTGTAGTTTCCTTTTGAGAGTTGTTGAGTTAATGCTTCAAGGATTTCTGGTTTGAGAGTTATGGTTAAAACCTTGTCTTATAAATATTGTTGTTGAAGCCATTAGTTGTGTGAAAAACCTGAGTTAGGGTTTGAGAAGAACATGAGTATCATTGTTATGTGAAGAATATTTTATAAGCATTGTTGTTGAAGCCCATTGGTTGTGCAAAGAACTTGAACTTGAGTTAGAGAAGAACATGAGTATCATTGTTATGTGAGATTTGTTGTTGAACATTGTTGGAAACATTTTGAGTTGGTTGATACATGCTTGGACTAGGGTTTGTGAGAAAGGGTTGTTCATTAAGGTGATTGGTTGAGTAGAGTTGATTGAGCCTAGTCAAGTGATTGTGTGAAGTGGTTGTTCAAGTTCCATGAAATAAACTATTCTATATTCTGAATTGAGTTGAGATTGAGATTTGAGGATAGAACATATAGAGTCTCTAAAAATTCTCTTTATGCTTCTATGATATTGATTTGAGTTGAGATTGGGATTTGAGAATAGAACATATAGAGTCTCTAACAATTCTCTTTATGCTTCTATGAGATTGAATTATTGATTGAGCATTTGAGTATAGAACATATTGAGTCTCTAACAATTCTCTTTATGATTCTATGAGATTGGACAAGTTTTGTGTGAGCTTGTTAAGCTGATTTGAGGCAAGTCTTTGAGAAGGCTTGTGGGCTTTGTTAGAGAGGACTTATTGAGCAGATTTGGACAAGTTCTGAGTGAGCTTGTTGAGCAGATTTGAGCAAGTTTTGAGTGAGCTTGTTGAGTAGATTTGAGCAAGTTCTGAGTGAGCCTATTGAGCAAATTTGAGCAGGTTCTGAGTGAGCCTATTGAGCAGATTTGAGCAGGTTTTGAGTGAGCCTATTGAGCATATTTGAGTAGGTTTTGAGTGAACCTATTGAGAAGATTTGAGAAGGTTCTGAGTGAGCCTATTGATAGAGCTTTGGAGGTGATAGAGTATAGAGGACATAGTCTTAGTGGATAGAGATCTAGTATCCAAGATAATTGAAGATATATCTGAGTGAGGAGTCTTCAAGTGGAGAGAGATCCACCAGTCAGTGCAGCAGAGAGATAGAGTCTTCTAGAAGATCACTAGCCAGAGCAGAAGGGGGAAAGAGTTCTCCTATGGAAGAGATCCATGAACTTGAGATTAGGGGATCAACATCTCCTTTGGATAGAGGTCCATAAACATTGTAATTGGGAAGGATTCCCAAAGAGATTGATTGAGAAAGTTTTAGTAAAATATTTTCTCCGTGGAGTAGCCCGCATTGGGTGAACCACGTAAATTGTGGTGTCTCTATTGTGTGTGATGATTGGTGCATTGCTTTGGTTATTGCTATTGATATTGCCATTGATTATATTGATTAATACTATTTGGGAAAGAAAAGTAAAAAGTGGTCTTATATTGTTCACCCCCCTCTCAGTATAAGCTTGTGTTCTTCAATTGGTATCAGAGTTGATTCCTTCAAAAGAAGTTTAACAACTTGAAGGAAGATCCTACAAGAACACAAATGGCAAAGAAAGGCAAGAGTAGAAGCATGAGACACAAGAAGAAAAGAACACCTATGGTCATGAAAGAAAAGGAATATGAGTTGAATATTGTTGTGTTGGGAGGACAAATGGAAATAGATTCAAGAGATGAATCAAGTAATGGAGAAATATCCAGATTGATAAATTTTTGTACCAGATGTGGAAAGACAGGTCATCATGCAGCTTATTGTTCACAAGAAGGTGAAGAATGTTTTATCTGTGGTCAACTTGGTCATGATGCAAGTTATTGCAATGGGTTTGATAGTAGTGAAGATGAAGATGATTCTCTCAGATCTGAAGTTCTAAAGAATGAGTCAAAAATATATAATAGGAATAGTCGAAGCAAGTATCAAGAAGAAACTCCACTTTGGAAAATTAAATAAATTGAATAAGAGGAAGATTCAGATAAAGAAAAGGAGGAAGCCACTCTTAAGGAACTTGTTGAATTGAAAAGAGAAAATTTAGAATTGAAGGCTCAAATACAAGAAGATGAGAAATGTAAGACAAAGCTTCTACAGGATATATCTGACTTGAGAGATAAGGTTGAAAAGGCAAGAAGAGTTGAAAAAGGTATGTTTGAACAGTCAAAGGTAAAAGAGATAGAATATGAAAGGCTTATGGTTACTCTTGAAGAATTAAAAAGGGAGAACTCAGGATTGAGGGTCCAAGCTCAAGAAGATGAAAAAGCAAAAGCAAGGTTTTTTCAGGAACTCACCAACTTCAAAATCAAAATTGAAGAGACAAGGAAAATTGAAGAAGGTATGGCCAAAAAATTAAAGACAAAAGATCTAGAGTGTGAAATATTAGAGCTTGAGATAGTTTCACTAAGGTTGGAAGTAAAAGGTTCTAAGGAAAAGCTACACAAGGTTGAGGAAAATTCAAAGACCTTGGAAAGGACTATCAATGCACAAAAGTCATCAGTCACCATAACAGGACTTAGTTCTAAAGAAGAACAAGGGAAACAAGAAGCAGAAAAAGGAGAGTCAAGATCAAACACCAAAAAAGAAGAAGAGTCAAAAGAAGTAAGTAAAAGAGAGAGTGAGACATCAAAGGATGAGTTGGACAATAAAGGGTTCAAAAAAGATAGGAATAATGCACAGAGAAGGTACAGATGGAACAACAATCAGAACAGGAGACCAATGAGGTCAAGACAAGGAAGCTTCAATGGAAAATGTTTTTCATGTCACAAGTTTGGGCACATGGCTTCACAATGCAGGACACATGGAAGACAAGAATATGGGAAAGGATAGCTTTTCCATGGGTATTTCTACTCATGTAATGAGTTTGGGCACAAGGCAATAGATTGCAGGGTTCATGATAGAAGAAGATATGGCTTCACTAGGATAAATCCTAAGACATTTGCACCTCCAAGGAATAATAACATCAAGTGTTATAAGTGCAATAATGATGGTCACATAGCAATATGGTGTAGAGAAAATATTCCAAAAATAAGCATGAATAGGAACAGGTACAAGAACAAGAATAGAGACTCAAAAAAGAATAAAGACTCAAAAATAACAAGAACAGGAACAAGGATGAGAACAAGAATGAAAATAGGAATGGAAATAGGAATAGAAGTGACGATAGGAACATGGATGATGACTTGGAAAGAAACAGTGAGAGGATTCAAAAAACTCAGAAAAGAAGAGAGAAAGATGAAGGCAGAGAACAGTGCTTTCGGGGAGTAGAAATACTCCCACCCCAGAATTAACCACCTCATGTGGAGGTGGGGGAGGGGCTAAGCTAAGAGGCTCATTCTTAGCCTCAAGCCCCAAAGGTGACCCTTTGCCATTGATGACAAAGGGGGAGAAATTTGTGTATTGGGGAGAGTTTTGATATTTGAGAGAGCATTGAGCCAGGGGGAGCAAAGTCCTAGGGGGAGCATAAAAGAAGGTCAGATTTAAGTAAATGAATATGGGTTGCCATCAATGACAAAGGGGGAGATTGTTGGACATTTTGAGTCCCTAAGCTAAAAAGTTGTCATTGATGTCAAAAGGACCTATGCAAGTAAGTGCTATGAGTTTTCTCCACAAGGAGCTTCAAGGGAAGCAGTTTCAGTGCTAATGTCTTCATCAATGCACTCAAGGAAGTGAGTCAGAGTTTGAGTTAATTCCACCATGGCAGAAGTTTGTTCAAAAGGAAGAGGAGCACATAATATTATATTTCTTATAATATTATTCTAGGTTGATGGAAAAATCCAAAAGGCAAATATTGTAATTTTAATTATAATATTTTGGGTCATGAGGTTCCAAATATTTTATTGGAAGTAAATCCAAGAGTTGGGTTTAATTCGAGCATCCGGTGCAAAATAATGGACTCCAAAAGGTTGGGTTCATCAAGGCTTCAAGAAGGCAAATATTTAATATCTTTAACCCAAAGGATGGGTTCACCAAGTCTCAAAGAAAGCAAGTGGGCAAAGTTTTATTATAACCCAAAAAATGGGTTTATCAAAGTTAAAGGAGGCAAAGGTTTAATTATTAATTTATAAACCAAAGGTGGGTTTTAAATTAATAATTTAAAGGTTTTAATAAACCTTAATGCATTTTCGAATGGAGCACCGACGTTAGGAGGGGAGCAAAATTTTTCATATAAATAATGCTCCCTCGAAACCTTATAATAATTTAAGCCTGTGTGTTGAATTTGAAGCGCGTGCGAAAAGGCTTGTGAAAGGTTTACGAAATTTTGGATCTATTGAAGAAACGTTCATGGAGGTTAACCAAGCACGTAGGCACCTTTGGCCTAGCAGTTTGTGCACTATGTATAAAGTAGGAGGTCCTACGATCGAGTCTCATCGGGGATGCTTGCTGTGTTGAAATGCTCAAAGCGCTTTTAAGTTTTCGAAGGGCACAAAATATTAAGGTATTTATTTTGATTCGTGCCCCTTTGAACATGTGAGGGCATGTGGCCCAACGGTGGCTTGGCCAGGGTTAAGGCGTTGAGCAAGGAGGTGTCGAGGGATCGAATCCCGCCAAGGGCAAAGGCAAGTTAATATTTTTTTAATATTTTATTTTTCTAAAGTTGCCCTAGGAGAAATAAGGGTTATGATGCACTTTAGGAAAAAGAGAGATTTCTGGTGATTTTCTTTTTGGAAGTATATCATATTATATATCATTGGAAAGCTTATTTCGAGGGCTATTTGATTAACTTGCTTAGAGGGAGAAATAAGGTGTGTGTAAAGAGATATTTCTGATTTTAGTAAAGGGTTTCAAAAGTGAAGTTTGCTTTGTTCTTTTTCAAAGGGGATTAATTCTTTCATGAGGGGACATGGTGTATTTTATTGAGTAGGAGTAATAAGGTGTTATTTGGATATTATTGTTGTGTTATTAATCAATATCTCTAACCCTTATTGAAAGTTGAAAAATAAAGTTTGTTGAGTGTGGCAGATTTAGTGGACAACTAATAAGGCATCAAAAAGGTATGAGCAATATTCTCCATTGACTTTATTTGGGTGGTTGATTTATGAAAATATCATTGGAGTGAAAAGATTTGATTGTAGTTTCCTTTTGAGAGTTGTTGAGTTAATGCTTCAAGGATTTCTAGTTTGAGAGTTATGGTTAAAACCTTGTCTTATAAACATTGTTGTTGAAGCCATTAGTTGTGTGAAAAACTTGAGTTAGGGTTTGAGAAGAACATGAGTATCATTGTTATGTGAAGAATGTTTTATAAGCATTGTTGTTGAAGCCCATTGGTTGTGCAAAGAACTTGAACTTGAGTTAGAGAAGAACATGAGTATCATTGTTATGTGAGATTTGTTGTTGAACATTGTTGGAAACATTTTGAGTTGGTTGATACATGCTTGGACTAGGGTTTGTGAGAAAGGGTTGTTCATTAAGGTGATTGGTTGAGTAGAGTTGATTGAGCCTAGTCAAGTGATTGTGTGAAGTGGTTGTTCAAGTTCCATGAAATAAACTATTCTATATTCTGAATTGAGTTGAGATTGAGATTTGAGGATAGAACATATAGAGTCTCAAACAATTCTCTTTATGCTTCTATGAGATTGATTTGAGTTGATATTAGGATTTGAGGATAGAACATATAGAGTCTCTAACAATTCTCTTTATGCTTCTATGAGATTGAATTATTGATTGAGCATTTGAGTATAGAACATATTGAGTCTCTAACAATTCTCTTTATGATTCTATGAGATTGGACAAGTTCTGAGTGAGCTTGTTGAGCATATTTGGACAAGTTTTGAGTGAGCTTGTTGAGTAGATTTGAGTAGGTTCTAAGTGAGCTTGTTGACAATATTTGAGCAGGTTTCGAGTGAGCCTATTGAGAATATTTGAGCAGGTTCTAAGTGAACCTATTGAGTATGTTTGAGCAGGTTTTGAGTGAGCCTATTGAGTAGATTTGAGCAGGTTCTAAGTGAACCTATTGAGTAGATTTGAGTAGGTTCTAAGTGAGCCTATTGACAGAGCTTTGGAGGTGACAAAGTATAGAGGAAAAAGTCTTAGTGGATAGAGATCCAGTAGCCAGGACAATTGAAGACAGATCTGAGTGAGGAGTCTTCAAGTGGAGAGATATCCACCAGTCAATGTAGCAGAGAGACAGAGTCTTCTAGAAGATCACTAGCCAGAGCAGAAGGGGAAAGAGTTCTCCTGTGGAAGAGATCCACAAACTTGAGATTAGGGGATCAACATATCCTTTGGATAGAGGTCCATAAACATTGTAATTGGGAAGGATTCCCAAAGAGATTGATTGAGAAAGTTTTAGTAAAATATTTTCTCCGTGGAGTAGCTCGCATTGGGTGAACCACGTAAATTGTGGTGTCTCTATTGTGTGTGATGATTGGTGCATTGCTTTGGTTATTGCTATTGATATTGCCATTGATTATATTGATTAATACTATTTGGGAAAGAAAAGTAAAAAGTGGTCTTATATTGTTCACCCCCCTCTCAGTATAAGCTTGTGTTCTTTAGGATAAGACTCTAAGTTCTTAGGCTTTGTGAGAAAAACCCCCTAGGAGGCACCATAATGTAGGCCCAAAATGGCCACATCCTTAGAATTTTTTTGTAAAATTTTCTAAGTGTTGAAGGAGATGTTCTACCCTATGGTAGAAGCTCCGTGTAAGATGTTCTACCCCACGATAGCATCTCAGTGCAAGATGTTCTATTCTATGGTCAAATTGTTCAAAGTTCATATTTAACTATTTCAATATCATAAGCTACAACACAATTTTATTTTTAATGAATTTTAGCGGTTCATAGCATGCTCCACCCCATGTGGCATAGAACATTGTTCTAGCCCATGATAAAAAATGGTCAAAGATGATATCGCTACTTTCTAAATCATGGATCATAACACAACTCCATACCATAGAAGTTCAAGATTATTCCATATCATGCGACATAGAACATTTTTCCAGCCCATGGTCAAAGAAGTCAAAATCCACAAAGAAGTATTCCAAGAAGTGGGCTAGTGCAAGGTTCCATATCACATAGTTCAAAATTATATCCTACACAGACCAGATTAAGGTTCTATCCCACATTTAGCATTGGTCAACTTTGTACATGTGAATTTTAAGGTACGGGCTACATCATGGTTCAAAATTTGTTCTACGATACAAATGCAAAGTAATGGAAGATCACTCAAAGACTACAAGGAAATGGCACATCACAATGCTCTACCCTATGTGGGTTAGAATACATATTTACAATGAAGGATCCTATGCTCCAACTCATAATCAAAATGGTCAAAATATGTGAATAACATTTTTCAATGAGTGGGCTACAATATTTCTCTACGTTGTGAAGCTAATGATAGTGTTAAAGCTTTGATCTCAATCATCCATGAGTAGATCAATGATCGGTTTATTTTGACACTCTCCAAGACACATAAAAGCAATAATTATATAATGTGAAATCGTTGATTGAGGTAAACTAGAAGGTGAAGCATCGAAGAGATCAAGAACCAAGAAATAAAGATAGTTGTAGATTTGTGGCTGAATGGTGTCTACAAGAATGACAAATGGTCTATTCATCCTGGAGCCAAACACCATGAAAGACCAACAATTTGTATAAGTTGAGTTGTAGAGAAGTGCAAGATCATGCATTTTCTTCTTTCATCTAAGACAAATAAGATACTGCCACCTCAACACTTGGATGATCTAGAATTTTGTTTTCCTTGTAATGTTCCACCTTATTTCATTTTTCAAGCATGTAAAACTATAAATAGAGGTTGAACCCTCATTTTTTGGGGTTGGATCTAGAGTGTTTGCTTACCATGCTATGTAACTATTTTCTAAAAATCAATAGAAGGAATATTACTTGGATGTTTGCCTTAGGATAGTGTCTTCTATAATATTTTTTAGAGATTCAAGATATGAATGCTTTCTGCTACTGATGCTATGGTTAGTCTATTATGCTGATATTGGATTTCTAGATTAGAGCACTTTGAAATATTTTATAATTGGATCTATACTTACAAGAAGTTTTTTTTTGTTAGTATTGGTACTAATATTATTCTACTATTTGGATTATTAGTATCATAGATGTTTAAAATTATTTCTTGAAGTATGTCTCTATTTTTTTTAATCCATAAATATTATATGTTTTGAGTGATGTTAATTGCAAGTTTTAATACTCGAAATTGGTTTTCAGAGTTTTTCCTATATATGCCTATGTTATCTTTATCCAACTATTGTTTAATCATTACTTTTCTAACTCAAAACCCATTTCTATTCCTATCTCTTAAAATATTTAATTGAGCTTAAATGATTCAACACCTTATCAGTTGATAAGGAATACTAGCCTACTCTAGAGGTTGGATTAGAGTAGTCTTTAATCCATCCAATATTGAGGTTTAAATTGTGATTAGCGGGTGCATGCCTAATCAGACTATTGGAAGATAATAATCATAGTTTTGAGCTTTGCTTGATGTCAATCCAGATCCCAACAGGTGCATGTTTTTAAGAAAGGTCAAAATTCACAAGAAGAGAGATTTATTTTATCTCTAGATCAAGATGAAAATGGTTTTACTCTTAAGTTCCTAAAATTTTTGGCTAACAAAGTGGTTTAGAAAGAAAATAATTCTTTGGTAAAGAAAATTTTGGGCAATAGGCCAGATTTAGATACAATAAGGAAGTGGATTTGGGATAAATGGAAGCTTCTAGGGTAGGAAGTAGTGGTAGCTTTGCCTAAATTTTTGTTGTTGTTTAAATTTGTAAATATAGAGGATAGGATAAATGTTTTTTTTAGGGACCTATGGTTTTTTTGGAGGAGAGAGTTATTTTTACAAAACTAGAGCTAAGAATTTAATCTAACCATAACCACTCTTCAATCGATGCCCTTATGGGTGAGTCTACTAGAGATTCCAATGGAATTTTGGGATGATAATATTATTCTTAGGATAGCTAAAGTGATTATAAAAATAATTGCTTTTTATCTAGATACTATATCCTGGACAAGAATGATAGTGATCCATTTTTATGTATACGAGGATCTAGCTAAACCATTGCCTAAATCTATTAGGCTAGTTTTAGATTACAAGGAATGGAAACAATATATTCAATATGAAACTCTCATTCCCTTGTGTAACCTTTGCAAAAGGGTAGGGCATATTTGGAAAACATACCAAAAAAAATCCTAAGGAGAAAGTTATGAATAATAGAACTAGACAACCTTTGAGGGTTTGGAGGAAAAAGGAAACTAAGCAAGGAGAAGTTTTGGGGTAGAAAGAAATTGGTGAAAGTAGTAAGGGTCCATATTCAAATAGCTTTGAGGTTATTTCTACCCTTTATGGGGATTATATTGTTCTAGAGGAAGAATTTTTCTAGAAACTCAACCTGGAGGTATTAATGAACCGGTGATTGAGGCTTTGATTGAAAAGAAAAATAATTATTCTTTACATGTAGAAGAGAATATTTAGAAAGAGCCACACTCCCAAGTAGGTCTAAAGGAAAAGAGCATAGAAACAAGGTTTTGAGAGAAACCACTCTTCAATAGAATGTGATATTGATTGGTTATGGGAGAAAAAAATAAAAATATTAAAATTATTTAGAATGGGTTTGAGGGTGAAAAATATGGAGGAAAATGAACTTCTACTAGTGATTTGAAGTTGGAAAAGGAGGAAAAGGCTATCCAAAAAATTTCTACTAGAATTAGAAGGAAATATAAGAAGGTTGATTTGGGAATTTAAGTTTTTCGAGGAAGGCCTAATATTTAGGAATTGAAAACCAAAGCCATTACTAAGGATGTAGCTAATGGGAAGCTAATAAATTTTTCTTAGGGAGCAGGAAAAATTTCTCAACTCGATACCTCGACTAAACATAGGGTGCATATGTAGGGCAGGTTATTGTTACTATTTTGGTCATTGCACTTTTGGTCAAAAAATGCTATATTGTTAATAAAATATAGAATTTGATTTGTGAGCAGATAATCTATTTTTTGTGCCTAGATTGATTCATTTGTTATTCTTGGATTTCTAGGAGTTGTAAAAGGGAAGGGTCCCTTTCAAAACCCTATTTATATGGTAAATGTATAAATTTATATGGTAGATGTAGAAAACGTAGTAGGGCAGGTTATTGTTACTATTTTGGTCATTACACTTTTGGTCAAAAATGGTTGTATTGTTTAGAAAATGCAAAATTTGATTTGTAAGAAGATAAGATATTTTTTGTGCCTAGATTTATTCATTTGTTATTTTTGCATTTCCAAGAGTTGTAAAAGGGAAGGATATCTTATAAAATCCTATTATATACCAATAGCAAAAAAATGTCCCATCATAGAGGAATTTAGAAACATACCCAGATAAATCTATAGCTTCCACATCAAGGATTGAATTTGATAATTTATCAAAGTAGGATTAGTTAATACATATAAAGCCATCCCAAGGTTAGTTGGGGGAGGAAGAGGAATAGAACCATTAGGGTTCAATATTTAAGGAGGGATAAACAATTATACTATAGGGTTCCTTTTAATGCTCAAAAGCTGAGTAATGGTGGTCATTATATCCTATATTTGTTTGGTTGTTTCTCTCTAGAGGCTTCCACTTACTTCTCAATATCACACCTATGACTATCTAGATGATTTATCAAATAAAGTCCTATTCACCACCATATAAATATAAAGAACTATTATCATCAATGGCATATATTTTCTCTTGCTAAATAATTAGTTATGATCATTATTTTCAAAGTCAAATTTATAACCAAATTAGGGCTAATATGTGCATCAATAAAAATATTTTCTCTATGCAATTGAATGTATTGTACTTCATAAGACCCTAGAATGGTGGGAATATTATTAAAAACCCATGGTCTAGGTATCTTCACATTTTTAATTTCTTGCATTGATAGGGAGTGTTCTAAGTAATTCCAAGTATGGGACCTTGCAAGTGATTAAATGCAAATCTTAAACTACGTCCCATACTTTAGTTTTACTCATGACTACATTAACTAGTGATTCCTTGGGCATAAGGTCTTGATGCTTTTATGTCATGGGTGATAGGATCATTGGTTTAAATGGTGATTATATTATTTCAACAAAGTTATGGGTTATATGGACTATGTTGAGGTCTTCTCAAGAATATTTTCTACAATATTTGTAGTAGGTTTGTAGATGACCAAAGGAGTGTTTATAATTTTATCAACTATGGATGAATTGATCATTGCCTAGTGTAGACACCAAATCCTAGCCACTTGCTAACCCTTCACAAAATATAATACACTTGCCAAACCCTAACCCTAATCCTAAACTTCCAAAAGGTTATAAAAACCTCATCACTTTTGTGATGGAAGGGAGACAAAATTCACGTAGCCCATGTTTTCTTAGGACTGCTAAAACCTCTCAACTTATTTTGGTCATATCTCACTCATTCAGACTCATATTGAGCTAAAATTTTGAGGGTAGGTCTTGAAAAACCCTAGAATATATCCATAAATTTTTAGATCATTTGGAGCAATAGAGACTCAATAGAAACCCTATATTTGAACATGAGAAAATTCAGCCATAAATAAATCCAGATCAAAGCAGGTAAATCAAAGAGGTATTGAATTTATTATTTTCTATCTTTTGCATAGTCTTATAAATTTTACAAGCATTTATATTTTTGGTTTAATAGCTTTCATTTAAATAAAAAATGATCTCACACCATGGAGGCCCTTCATATGTGTAGACAGGGAAATTTGACCCATGTCAAATTCTCTCTCCCTTCTACATGTCTATTTTCCCACCAATTTTCAATTTGAAACCTTACCTCGCATGTGCCAACTAGCTTGGCATGTTTTCCTTGATTTTCAATATTATGCATCCTAGTGGCCAGGACGCGTATTCACCTAATATGGAGAATTTCTTCCCACAAAATCATCTGTTCAGATTTCATTCTAAAATTAGCCAACAGTCTGATTTCAATGCTGAATTTTGTGAAACACCAAATTTACCTGATCCAATCCACTTCAGACTCCCAAATATCACATCCCTTGACCTTATTTGGTGATCTATGAAGATATTAAAGAAAAAAATTAACATTCTTACTGGTATTGGATGGAAAAGTGAATGAGAGGAGAAGATATTAAAAGTAATTTGGTTTTCTGAGCTAAAGAGAGATTTAACATTTTTTGGTTGCAAGTTTGATAATTTGCAATGGAATTTCTAAGTGCTATGGAGGTTCCTTGCAAAGAAAAACTTGCTTCACATTAGATCTACTAATTCTACACCACCCTTAAAGCTTCTACTGATATGATCTATCATAAAAATCACTATAAATTTATTATATTATCTCGTAGATCATTATAAATTATTGTAATTTGCCCTATTTTATATTGATTATTGGGATTCTATGCTTTTACATCTTGAATAGAATCAAATACGTGAGGCACGCATTCATGTCTAGATCACAATTATGCAAATTCATGGGTTTGAGAGCAAATTCATACAACCATATGCATAAATAGTAGATTCTTATTCATAATAGATGATTCATACACTTAGTATATCCTAACTATTCCTGTAGTTTGCTTGTATCCTCAATTAATGTTTAATTTTATATGTATTTTTGTTGATCATAGTTTGAAACAAGGTTGTTTAAAATGCCTGGGGTTTTCACTGTTGCACCATCGAGAAATCAAATTTACAGTGGCTTAAGCATATCCCAAAACCCTAAACCCCAAATTTTAAGTTTTATGTGTAGAAGTCCCTTGCAAATCATCCAAAGATGTGAATTTGTGAGCTAGTCAACAGGATGCATATTCGCTTCAGGACACGTATTCACTCTACATGACATATATTTGCTTTGTGAGACACATATTCACCTGTAAAAGACATACGAAGTAGGTAAGTGCAAAATTTTTTATTCTATGATTTTTTTGTAGTTTTTTTATATTTTTTTCAATTATTCTCTCTACATATAGTCATGTACACAAAGAAGATTAAGGCAAAAAGAAAAATATTAAATTCAAAATGCAAATAGTTTATTACACTAGTTTGTAGTATCTTTTATTATTTGAAAAAGGAAAAAGACAAAATTACATAGTAATTCATATTTATTTGCATTAGTTTCATCACGTGAAAAGAAAATAAAAGAAAATGCAAAAACATAAAGTTAGTTGCATTGTTTTTGCACTAATTTTACTATCTAAAAATACAAAACAAAAAAATATAGATAGTTAACTTCCATTAGTTTGTATTGGTTTTACTGTTTGTTGATGTCTTCATAGAAATAGAATTTCATATAGACTAGGCTTAGATGCATTTTGCCTAAAAATCAGGTGTACAATCAAAGAATTTATAAAACTCTCCCTTACCTAGGCATGGAAACCACCATAAAGTGTTTCCTGGTGAACCCCACCAATAATTCATCAAAAAACACCAAAGAGGGTACAAATCAAGTGCTTCTCATATGAGATGTAGGCATTTTATTTTTCCTCCCCCTTTTAGGCACAGATCTATTAGCCTGAAGGAAAGGGGTGCAAAAATTTTGAAACTACATTCTTTACTTAACCCAAACTTTGATTGGTCTGGACATAATGGGAACACACAGTGAAGGCCTACTAACCTTCAGAAAGGGATTATCCTTTTGTATATGCTTGGAAAACTTAAAACTCTAATCAAGATTTAAAATTTGGCCGATCCAACAACCGTCATAGCCGTGGAAAATAGCATGCATCTCTTCGAGGTGTATCTCTGACCATGGTAAACTAGGTGAAGGATAGTAGGACCCGAGATTCATCATGTCTTGGATTTCATCACCAAGCATCTGCATGCAAGCATACAAGTGAAATCCTAAATTGAAAACAAGACAACTTGGCCTACAACTTTCAAACGGTTTGAAAATAAACTTTTAGTTAGGATAAATTTTTTGTATTATTTTATTAGCATTATTTTCATTTCACTTTTTACTTTGTTATTTTTCTAAATATATATATATATATATATATATATATATATAATTAAATGGTGGATAATAATGCTAGGGAATCCACACTCATAGACCTTAGGAAGACATTTATAGAGCAGGAAGTCGATATTCTTTTTAGAAATGATAGAGAACATTGGGGTGATTTGTGGCATAACCTTGATCTTGTTAAGACTAGGTTTGAGGAACTAAGTAGAATTAAGAGAATTGATATAAAAAAATATTTAGGTGCAGACTATTACTTCCCTTCAAAATTAAAAGAAGTTGTGAGTGTTGGTTAGCAAATAAGAGGGCTAGTGTTCATTCAATAATATACCCTTGGGAAAGCTATTTTGAAGAATCACTAACTGTTCACAAGTTTCTAGCATATTTAGAAGACAAGTAACTTTGGAGCAAAAAAAATGATATCATAAGGCACCTAGAGTAGTACTCTTTTGAGATTTTTACCACAAACTACAATTTCAACCCCCTACTTTTGGTACTAAAAATATCACTCTTGTTCATTTAATTATCCTTTTGAAAAAGGATTTTTCCTTTGAGGAAGAGCATTTTATGAGCCCAAAAGAATTAGAGCCTATCAATGACATCCATAAACTATTTTGATAGGATTGAATCACTTAGCTTTATTATTTGAGGTTTTTGTAAATATTTAGTAAGAAAGTTTTTTAATTTAATTTAGAAAAAAAAAAATTAGGAGTAGCATTGATAAAAGATGCCTAAAAATTTAAGGAATGGTAAATAGGTTGAAATCGGTTATGAAGAGGAGTTGGATACTGAAAATCCTAATGACCAAAATATTGAAATAGAGATAGAATAAAACCAAGAAGAACAAGTAGCACAAGTAGAACAAAATGAAGAAGAAGAATTAGTAAATCCTTTTGAGCCTAAAATGGGACCTGAAGGGGATATCCATTTTGAATCTGTAAAATATTTTTGCAAATTTTTAAGTCATAATTGGCCTACTCTCACTAATGTATTTGAGATAGAAGATCAACTTAAGAGGGATAATTTTTCAATTGAAGCAGCTTTGGAAGAAGCTTTTCGACTTCACCCACAACTAGAGATGTATGCAAGTGACACTTCATATAATATTCCTCCATTACAACATGTCACCTATAATGATCATCCCTTTGGTACCACCCAAATTCCACACTCTCAAGATATTCACTCACAAATTCAAGCATTTGTAGCACCACAACACAAACATATTTTTATTTCCACTACAACTACTTCCACTCAAAAACAACCCCATTCCTCTTCCAATAATATTTTTCTTTCTCAATATTTCAATAACCAGTTTTCTCAAGCTTCTACATATCAAAGAAATAAAAATGTGTGTTCATATATTCCTACTTCTTCTCATCCAACCTCTCAAAAAAATACATTTTCTTATGGGTATACCAACCCTACTATTTCAAATCCTATGCACAATAGTATTACCATTCCAACCCCTTATTTAGCAATACAAGCTACATATTATCCTCCTTTTGGTGGCACAAAATATGCACAATGGACAACCACATCATATTGAAGCTATAGTCAAATAATTAGCTTCATGATTGGACCACATAGATCCTTATCATCCTACATATAGTTATAAGGAAATGTGTAACCAACCATTGGATCCCATTATTGTAGCTAGACCATATCCTAAACATTTCCCCATACCAGTTCTTCTAATTTATAAGGGGATTGAAGATATGATTGAATATTTTTGCATGTTTAGGACAACATGTCATGATATTGCTTATGATGATATGTTGTTAAAAATATTTTCTAAAATTTTGGGGGGTATGGCTTTGGAATGGTATTATCAATTGCCAACACATTCCTTAAGAAAATTCAAAGAAACTACAGAGTTATTTGTGCACCAATTTGGTACCTACATAGAAAGGCATGTCATGATTAAAGACTTGTATAACTTAAAATAAGGAAAAGAAAAGAGTTTAATAGAATTTCTAGCCCGATGGAGAAAACTCTTGGGTAAATTACATTTTTCTCTACCTCCAAGAGAGATGCTAGAAATATTTATTGGAAACCTACAAGAACAATTATCCTACAAGTTAGCAACTACCACTATAACCTCTTTTGATCAAGCCATTTATTTGGCAATAAGGATAGAATAAGCCCTTATCATAAGGGGACAACTTAAAAATAAATATGAGGATAAATCATCCAAGAATAAATATAAAAACAAACATGTGGTAGGATATGGGGTCACAGATAATAGACCTACAAATGTTAATGTTGTGGAGACTACAAAGAAATTTGTATTAAAAGCACCACAAAAACCTCCACTATAGAATTTCACAAAGTTGAATCAACCCTTGAAAATGGTCCTACCACAATTTTTGGAAAGAGGTCTAATAAAATTTACAAAAATACGACAACTAGACACCTCCTAGCCTTAGTATAGACCAGATCAACATTGTGATTTCCATCAAGTTGATGATCATCCAACCAATACTTGCAGGAGATTAAAATACTTGGTACAAGACCTAATTGATAATGGAAATCCAAAAGTGGAAAGTCCTCAAAATCCCAATCCTCTAGCAAATGTACAAAAACAATAGCCACAAAATATTAATCAAAATTTAGACATCTTCCAAAACCCACCACCCAATTGCGGTAAGGAAGCTATGAATCAACTAGATTATAGAAATGTGCCTCATCCAACATGTTATGTGGGAATGATTAGTAACCACCTACCATCACAACTTTCACAAACTATATTTGTGCCTACCCAATATAGTCACAATCAAGAAGTTTCAAGAAAAATAGTTACAATATTCATCTCTTGAACATACAGAAAGTGAATCAGAATCAAAGATAGATATTAGTTCTTTTCATTACAACAACCTAGAAGAAAAATCAAGACAAATCCTATCTATCACAGATTTGTTAGATCCAAAGGAACTATTTCTAAGATTGTTAACAACTCGTCCTTCTTCATGATAGTTACTTCATATAGAACAATCAATAATCACCAGATCTCACCCAATGAAGTTTAATTAATCCAACCCCTTTGTTATCCCACAACCACCTCATCAACCAAGTAACATTGTAGGTATGGTTGGAGCCATCACTAGGTAGCATGATCAAGATCAAGCTTCTCAACCTCAACTATCTACAACCCAACCAAATGATACAGCTCAACTAGCTTTTGTACTGAAGGTACTACATAAGGGGAATAATATCACTTGATTTCAGTAGAATATCCCTTTCGATATCAATGAACAACTATCTAATACAACAACTAGAATTTCTCTTCTTGATCTCCTTAGAAATTCACATTTTCAAAGGGAAGAATTAATGAATACCCTAAGTCAAATGTTGGTGCCTCAGGATACAGAGCCAACTATTGTAGCCTCTCACAGAATAGACTACATGGATTTTCATGATAAATATATACCTCATGAGAGTATGCATAGATAAAATCCTCTATATATAACAACATTAATTGGAGATGTGTGTTAAAAGGGTGTTTATTGACAATGGATCATCTTTGAACATTTGTACTTATGAATTTTTCAAGAGGTTTGTATTTAGAAATAAGGATTTAAGAAGAACTAAAATGATTATTAAAACCTTTAATTATGAGACCCACGAAGCTTGTGGTGTGATGTCCATTTCATTACAAGTTGGTCCTAGGATTTTGGACACTTCCATTTTTGTTGTATCTTGTTTAGCATCATACAACATTCTTCTAGGACACCCTTGGATTAATGTAATGAGGGTAGTCCCCTCTACCTTACATTAATGTGTGAAATTTGAATTTAAAAATTGATTGATCACTATTCATAGAGATTGTAGACCTTTTGAGATGTGTGCAACAACAAAACCCATTTATGTTCCCTTTTGTCCAGTACTATCATCATTAGCACCTATTGCTCCTTAGTACTCCTTGCCAACACCTTCTCAACCACTTTATTTTGATGCATCTCCACCTTCTAGCACTAATGATCCTTATACATCATACCCTCTTACAGATGAAGTTCTACTAGATTTATCCACCATACTAGCCCCGATTGAACATGCTAATTTTGTTGTGTAATACTCCATTGTATTGTCTCTATAGACACCAAAATCTAGCCACTTGTCCACCATCCCTATTTCCCACCATTTTTGACCATTATTCATATTTATTTATATTTATTTATTTTATATATATTTAAATATAATATTTTATATTATATTTTAATATATGTTTAATAAATATATATTTATAAAGTGGATTATTCCTAGCCGTTCGATCTCATCTAATCTCATCCGTCCATTTACCTTAATCCATGCCACATCCTAGATTGATTGTCCACCCTTAGATATGCTTTAATCTCAACCACACGATTAGTGTCATTGAAACCCTAAAGTATGCCCTAGGTTGGACTATTAATATGAGTCCTTTTAAGGCTCAACCCCTAGAAGTTCTCTAGAATCCTAACTAGCTAGAAAGCAACCTAATTTTTCTAAGTTTTTGAATACCCTAAGTGCCTTAGAGTTCCAACTGAGATTTTAGTGCCCTAACCCTACATTTACCCTAATCCATCCACCATTTCTCCATCACCTCGCTCACCGCCATCACCATCACATCCCTCACCCTCATCAGATCTGCTTTTGTAGATCTTATATGACCTCCCAAGCACCCTTTTGCTCTTAGAAGACCTCTCGAGCACCTTTTTGCTCTCAGCAGATCTCTTGAATGCTCTACTACTCTCTACAAACCTTGTGAGTGCCCTATTGCTCTTCGTAGACCTCCCAAGTGTCCTGCTACTCTCTGTAGACCTCCTAAGCACCCTACTACTCTCTCGAATAACCTATGGGTATTTCAGAGCCCTATTCTAACATTGAATGAGATCCTTGGGTGTTTCTAGGGCACACCCTCACCATCAACCTACAATAGATCCATCCATCAAAAAATAATAAGCAAGAGCAAGGTAAATCTATTTATGTTATTATATTTCATATTATCTTATTCTATTCACATTTGCATTGCTATAACTAGGGTTTTTAAGTTGTGATTTTTGAGGGCTCACATTGTGGAGCCCTCATTTGTTATTATTGATTCTATGGTTTCTTTGTGTGCAGGTTTTTATAATACATCAGAAGCATTGGATAGCTTCTTAAGCTAGAGTGGCCCAATATCGGATATGTAGAAGCCCACTCAACCTTGTTGGGAGCAAAGATGTAGTTGAAGACACCACCAATTATTTGTGGCTAGGGTTTCAGAGAACCCTAGAAAATTTTGTAATATTGTATCAAGGGATTCTTGGATCCACTATTGTAACAACGGAGTTTCTAGGCTCCCCTCCCTTTATCAATATAAATTCCATTTTGTTGTGCAATATTTGATTCACTTGAGTTTTGTTTTATATGCTTTATTTGGTGTCGCATTTTTAGCTCTACAAATGGCGATCACAGTGGGACCCCCTAAGGGTTTCATGTTTTGATTTATCTTGCCATCTAACTTACTATTTTTTGTCTTATTTTGTAGATTTTTAGGAGCACAAATCAAGCATTCTTCACCTGTTAGGGTTTTTGAAGACTTGCAAAAAGTTGTAGGAGGTGCACGAATGCTCTACGGCACTCGAGGATCATCCAAAAATGTATGGAGGTATTCCAGAAGCACCCATGGGGCATCTCAAAAGTGCCCAGGTGTGTTTTACAGTGATTTGGAGTAGATACATAGGTTGTCCAGTAAGTCCACTATCCAAAATCTAGTTTTACTATTTTACGTATCTTTAACATATTTTTTTCAGATTTTAGGCATAAAATGAACAATCACTAAGTAATATGGAAAATAATTCATCTTAGTTCGCATTTTAGGTTTCTTTTCTCTCCTATTCATCACTACATTCAATTTAGTTTAGGTTTCTATTTTTGATGTATTCATAGATATAAAGTGTTGCATTCTTATTGCATTTGAATTGATAATCTGCATAAATTAGAGCTGCATTTTAGGGTTAGAAGTATCTTCTTTTATCTATCTAAGTAGGAACATCATTAGGGTGCCAAGAGTATTCCTGCCATTGGGTGATTCCAGGAAGAGGGGTGGACGAACCCTCCAGCTATTTTGATAGGGGGTCTTAAGCGATGTACTTCACACCCTTTGGAGAAATTGGCATTCTCTTGTTGGCTTCTGACTTAGATTTATGAAATTAGTTTCTCCTAACATTGTTTGTCCACATTAATAAATGAAAACCTTAAAATGAACAATTCACACACAGCACGTTTCACTTAAAATAGTAGTGGTTGGATTTCATCACCAACCATTGCTTGAGATTTGGTGATGGTGGGTTTCATCTCCATCCACCAATCTCTACCCTTAGAAACCATAGGATACCCTCGAGCAAAATTGCTAGATTTCATCACCAACAAGAATCTCGTTGCCCTATCTTCACCATAGTTTTTACCTTTTTTTCATTAATCAAGATTAGAACATCAAAACACACAAGACTGACACTTAAAATGAATGCACATTAAAAAGGAGATAATCAATGAACAAGGTAAGCCACACTGGTTGAAACTTAGCATTGGTTGTTTGTTTCCTTTTGGCTCCTTAAAAATTTTAGTTTTGTGTTACATTTGATAGTTTAATCTGCATTTTGATTTATTTGCTTATGGTATTAACAAGAAACCAAAAGAGAGCTATAAATCAAGATAATTTAATGGAAAATTCATCCACTTTCCCCACTACTTCTGTAGCCAATCCTCCAAGTGTGATACAGATAAATTTATCTATGGGACCATCTCACACTATACAAACCACTAGTGGTTTGCATAGGCCAACCCATCCATCCCTTCCACAAGATGGACCTCATTCACCCACCATTGACCAAAACACTACCCACATAGACATGGACAAAGTAGAGGCTCTCTACAAGTCTGCCAACTATGTCTTAGAGCCCATTAGTCAAGATCATACTTCACAACAAGAGCTTGCTTCCTCCCAACCATCTAGTCTCACCCAAGGTTATACTAACCCTCTTTATGAGGTATCTAGTGTACCTTCTTCCAACATACCCCCTCCTCAATACCCAAGTGCTCCTAGCACTTCCCTTCCATCCACTTATGCCTATGGCTATACCAACCCCTTGTATGAGGAGCATGTCAATGCTGCCTCACAAGTGTCTACCTCTCAAGTTTCCATGCCAAGTGCAACTTGTATTTTACCCACATATTCCATCCCATCCACTTCCTTACCAAAATCTTCCATCCCATCCACTTCCGTACCCTTGGCTTCTGACCAAGAGATTCATGAGGTATGGGAATACCTGAACAAATTGCTGTAACAACGTAAAGATGCTCAACAATAAGTACAGGTAAACCCTACATCTCAGCCAATCTCTACTCAACCCACCATAGTTAACCAAAGTCCATCTTGGGTGCCATAATATTCGGTGGTCTCAATTCCTAACCCTCCATTAATTCATAACATCACCCATCACTATTCCTATTAGCCAACCTCACCAAATCACCCATACCTTCTTCCCACTCCAAAATTCTCCATATTTCAATTATCAATCGCATGCTCATAATTTTCAAGCCATCCATTCTAATTATCATCATCAATCTCCTCATCTCATCACACCATTTCTCCACAAGTCCTCCAAATCATCAGGTGATTTAGGGCTTTCACATTCCTGGGGAAGACCCTCGAATCAAGACCATGTAGCAAAAATTGATCAATTGATACAAAATACTCCTGGAATGACTAACTAGAAACCTACCTTACGTCAATTGATTAATCAACCCATTCATCCTTCAGTGCCATCACCACCATATTCGATAGATTTTATGGTACCTAAGTTTGATAAATTTAGGGGAACTGAGGACCCCAAAGAGCATGTTAGCACATTTGTCCATTCATGCTTTTGAATCCAAAGTGACAATGCTCTCATGCTTAGGACCTTTCCTCAAACATTGGGAGGAGATGCCATTGAATGGTACAACCAATTACCTAGTCATAGTATTTATACTTTTGAGCAATTGGTTGATATATTATTTGAACGTTTCACCCTTAATGTTAGAAATAAAGTTTCATTATCTGATGTATATGCCTTAAGACAACATGATGATGAGACCATCTATGATTTTGGAAACCGTTGGAGGGTTGTCATCACAAAATTGCCATTCTCCCTACCAATGGAAGAGTTAATCAAATTATTCACCAAGAGTTGTCTAAAACCCATCTCTTGGATGCTTCAACTCCAAACTTATTGATCATTTGAAGAAGCTTTAGCTTAGGCTAGTGTCATTGAGGATATCAAAATCCAAGAAGGCATATTAAAGCCTAAGAAAAAGGAATGGCAAAACAAGGGCCAATATAAAAATAACTATTCTAGCCAAAACAAATCAACACAGGCCACCTAGGCCAATCAATCCAATCAAGTTAATCAAGTGGTCATGAGCCAGCCGGTAGTGGCTCAACAACCAATGCAACCCCCACTACAACAAATTGCTTATCATGTGGTCCCCTCGATGACTCAAGCTCCAATAGTGGAAAATATAGTACCAACTATAGATAACCATCCCCGTCGATAATATTTTCGACAACACCACCAATACACTCCTCTAACAGAGTCGTATGCTTCCATATTTTGAAGGCTATATGATACAAATAAACTTGCTTTACCTAAAATCAGACCTGATGATCCCACCAAATGTGGAAGAAACTATAGGGAACATCTATTTTGTCCATATCATAGGAAAAATGGGCATGATATAAATAGTTGCCATGTATTCAAAGACATCATCCAAGACCTTATTGACTTGGGGGCCATCAAAGTTGACAATCCCCTCGCTCAACAAAACCAAAACCTTGGTATATTCCAAACACCCCTTCCTCATCATGAGGAAATGCAACCAAATGTAGGGGGGCTAACACCAAAATGCCTCCTAACCAAGTAAATCATGTCCAACAATATCAAGGTTTTGTAGGAGCCATTCATGTGGTGACTAGGGGTCAAAGACAAAACCAACAAAATGCAAGGCAACAAGAAAATCAATCACCCAATGGTCCTCAAGCAAGTGTGTCATAGCCTATTCTTTCACCACCCATCCAAAATTCTCCCAATCCTTCTCCACCACTTCATATCCCTAATCCTCCAATCCATCCAACCAATCACTCCCCAAAGGCCAATCATCTCATTGAGTAGTCGATTGACCATGAGTCTAAAAATGGCTTCGGCCAAATTATCAATTTATGAGCTTATCCAAAAATCACCCCAACATAGGGAGGCATTAATGGACATCTTAAAATCCATTGAATTACAAGCCCAAGATCCTAATGCCTTCAAAAACTTTGTAGGGAGTATCCAAATGTGCATGGAACCCTCAATCACTTTTTATGACTTTGAGATAAAGTCAATCTCTTTAGAATTTGTGGATCCCCCATTGCACATCATGGCTCTAATTGAAAAGAATCCATTCAAAAGGGTCTTAATCGACATCGGATCCTCTATCAACATCATCACTACCACCACTCTTAAACATCTTAACCTTCCTCCATCCCATATCACCAAGTCTTCCTTCACCTTAAAAGCATTCAATGATGCTTTATGCACTACAGTTGGCACTATTGTTTTACCCATTGAAGTAGGGGTAAAGACATTGCATACCATGTTTCACATCTTAGAAGGGTCCATGGCGTACAATGTACTCCTTGGAAGACCTTGGATGAGGGAGATGAGATGTGTTCCTTCAATTTTACATCAATGTTTAAAATATGTCCATGAAGGACAAGTCCATTGCATACCTGCTAATGTGGAACCATTTAAATATTGCAATTTCATCTTGAATCCCTATGAATCCATGCTACCTTCCACTCATATTTTTCTTTCTCCATCATCATCCATTCCATCCACTTCTTCTTCTAAAGCTACTATTATTGAAGATCTTCCCATCACCAACCCTCCTCAATCTTCCATTCCATCATCTTCATAATCATTGACTACATGCACATGTGGTCAAGGCCAATCTACATTGGCCACATCATCAACATCAAAAATTCCTTCTACCACCATTCCTTCTTCCACATCATCATTATCCAATCAACAATATTCCCATTCCAAGCCATCTCATCCCACTTCATCAGCCAACGTTTCACAAGTTGAATTAATGGATTGTGAAATATTCACATCTCCTTCATCACCTAAGCCATCATCCAATCAAGATCCTCCAATTTCCACATCTAATCCATCCACCACATCAGCCCAAGTCGAGGTCCACCTCACTAATCCTAGTATTGGTGAATATGAGGTCACCATTACATCGCTCAATATTCCAACTACCAAATATTTTGGTCACCCATGTGACCCACCTCTATCCATTGGAGTGGTTTATGATATGGGTTCAACACCCAATAGCATCAATTTTGTGTATGGAGGGCTTGATTCCTCAATTGGGATAAATCCTCTAGAATAACCCAAAGAACCTAGACCTACCAACATTCCAAACATGATGGGATTTCCATCTCGTTATTTCCACATAGTCAATTGGTAAGGCCAAGGCCTAGGGTCGCATGAATAGGGAATACATGATATCATCGATGTTCCATATCGAGAAGTGCATGACTATTCAGGCTTAGGGTACACCCCACTCTCATCCACCTCTTCTCTTGAGCAAGCCTTCCAAAGGCTTAACCTCAATCTAGGAGAAGACCCCCATCACCTTGATGACTCTGAAGAGGATATCTATGAAGAATTCAAATTAATATCGATTGCTTCTGATGAATCTAAAGAGGAATCAGAACCCATCATTCCCCACACCGAACAGGATGAGTTCTATCTCAGAATGTTCCCCATCCATGAGCCCATATTTTGCTTGCTTCTTCCACAAGAACAAGCTAAACCCATAGGTGAACCACCTCCACTTCCATTCCATTAAGCCATTCCATAAGCCAACTTGTAACATATGTACATAATTAAAAAAAAAAAAATGTTTCAAAAAATTTCAAAAAAAAAAACAAATTTTGCTTTACATGTAAATAGCATTTATTCATGTTCATTGTTGCTATCCAGGTTTAAGGAGACTTAGCATCGGTTTCACTTCCTCTTCCCCATCCATTCCATCTTTGCCAATTCATCCTTTTTCCTCTAAAGTCAACATGAATCCCATTGACTTATTCACCCCACTCCGTAATCCATACAATCTGGCAAAGCCAATTCTAATTGAAATGAGCCTTATTGATATGGACTAAATTTCTTCCCCACCCTCCTTTTCAGATTTTATCCTATCCGAGGAATTTTTAAGGGCTTCTACCAACTACATTCCTCCATCCCCTCCACATTCACCTCCATATTCATCCTCGAATCTTGAGGTTTTCTAGGCAGAGTTAGATGAGGATAAGATAGAAGAGTTTGATGACATCATAGATGACATTCATATGATCCCTATGCCCCATCAACTTGAGGAAGTTTCTCACATGTCTATTGAAGATACTATCAAAGTGAACCTTAGTTCAGACCCAAACAATCCCCAAATTGTCAAGCTTGGAAAAAGCTTATCAGTCAATGAACAAGAGCAATTCATTGCTCTCCTCAAGAGAAAAAATGACATATTTACATGGTCTTACAAAGACATGCCTGGTCTTGACCCCAGTTTAGTGGTCCACAATCTCACCTTACATCCTGATGCAAAGTCGATAAAACAAAAGCTTAGAAGGATGCATCCTACCATTGCCCTCATAGTCAAATAAGAGCTTCAAAAGCTTCTAGACATCAACTTCATTGTTCCTATTGACTATCCCGAGTGGATTTCAAACATGGTACCCATTCACAAACCCAACGGGGTGATACGCATTTGCACTGATTTTTGAGATCTCAATAAGGCGTGTCCCAAGGATGACTTTCCTCTACCAAACATTGATACTCTTGTTGACACTTGTGCTGGCCATGAAATGCTTTCCCTAATGGATGATTTTTTAGGATACAACCAAATTCAAATAAATCTTGATGACCAACACAAAATAACATTCACTACACCTTGGGGGACCTTTTGCTACAAGGTGATGCCCTTTGGCCTAAAAAATGTAGGTGCTACTTATCAACATGCCATGACATACATTTTCCATGATTACATGCATAAGATTATCAAAGACTATGTGGATGATCTCTTGGCTAAATATAAAACTTGACAAGAGCACATCGATGTATTGGAGAAAGTTTTTGATCGACTTCTAGAACATAAGGTGAGGTTAAATCCCAAAAAGTGTGTCTTTGGTGTTACCTCAAGCAAAATTCTAGGATTCATTATCTCCAAAAGAGGCATTGAAGTGGACCCAAACAAAGTCAAGGCCATCATGGAAATGCCTCCCCCAAAAAACTTAAAGAAATTGCGTAGTTTACAAGGAAATATTCAATCAATCCATCGTTTCATTGCACAACTTTCTAATAAATGTAGGCCATTCAATCACCTGCTACAAAAGGGGGTGCCATTTTATTGGATAGATGAGTGTCAAAAAGCCTTTGATGACATTAAGCAATATCTAGCTTCTCCTCCAGTCTTAGATCCTCCTCATCCGAGGGATCCCTTTCTATCTTTATATCTCAGCAATAGACTTTGCATTAGGGACAATGCTTGCACAAAATAATGAAGAAAATTGAGAGCAAGTTGTTTATTACATTAGTCAAACATTGGTAAGCTATGAAACCCGATACGCTTATGTAGAGAAATTGTGCTTAGCAATGGTTTTTACCACTAAGAAACTTCGACATTATATGCTTAGCCACACAACTTATGTCATAGCTAGAGAAAATCCTCTACATTATATGATGTCTCGCACTTACAATAACACTCACACCGCTAAATGGATAATGCTCCTTACTGAGTTTGATCTTGAGTTCATAAGCCAAAAATCCATTAAAGGTCAAGTTATAGCCGATCAACTCGTGGAAGCTCCACTACCTAGTGATCATCCTTTGATTATAGAGCTCCCAGATGATTCGGTATTTTTTGTCACTAAATTAGAAGATGTCATTTCGAAGGAAGACGTTGATATTACCTTATTATTTTATGGTTCTAAGTGCAAGAAAGGTCAAGGTGTTGGAGTTGTCTTTCATACACCACATGGGATACCCATCCCTTTATCATTCAAGCTAGACTTCCCATGCACAAATAACACTATAGAGTATGAAGCCTTAATCTTAGGTCTTCAATCAGCTATAGCTATGGGCATTAAGTGTATTAGGATATTTGGGGATTCTCAACTTGTTGTCAAACAAGTAAACGGAGAATACCAATGCAAAGAACCTACCATCAAGCTCTATCATGAAGTAGCAATGAAATTGCTTTCTAAATTTGAATGGTATGAAATTGATAACTTGCCATGTTTGACTAATATATTTGTAGATGCAATGGCCTCTCTTGGATCATTGATTCTAAAAGACTCCTTAGGAGAGGTACAACCCCTCATAATCTCAACAATCTCTAAATATACAATTGTTCGTGTTGATTCTAAGGATGAAAAAGACGTTTGCTTCATCCACTCAAAACCATATGAGTCTTGGTCAAGCCAAATAGTAGCCTTTCTCAAGTTTGGAACACTCCCATCGGATATGTCATGGTCTACCAAATGCACATTCAAGCAAAAAGTAGCCCGTTTTCTTCTTTTGGGGGACGTGTTGTATAGACGTGGTTATGATGGAATTCTCCTTCATTGTCTTGAGTCCGTTGAGGCACAAAGAGCCATAGCTGAATCCCATGATGGTACTTGTGGTGGTCATTTTAGTGGGATGGCCATTGCAAAGTGTATTTTATGTATGGGTTATTATTGGACCACAATGGAACGTGATTGTTGCACTTATGTCAAACATTGTAAAAAATGTCAAGCACATGCTAATTTAACTCATGTACCATCACAAGCTTTACAACCCATTCAAAGCCTTTGGCCCTTTTCACAATGGGGCCTTGATCTAATTGGCAAAATTTCACCTCCTTCTTTGAGGAAATATACATTCATTATCACAACCATTGAATACTTCACAAAGTGGGTTGAGGTAATTCCTCTAACCAATACGATAGGACCTCAAATTGTGGAGTTCATACTTCATCATATCATTTATCATTTTGGTATTCCTTCAAAAATAATTTTTGATAATGGTAAGTATTTCAAGAATAAGGATGTTCGAGCACTTTGCGAGAAATACAATATCCAACATAGTTTCTCGACTCCTTATTACCCACAAGCAAATGGACAAGATGAAGCTACCAACAAGACCTTAATTGCTATTCTCAAGAAGCTTGTTAATGAAAATCATAGAGATTGGCATACCAAAATTCCCTTGGAATTATGGGCTTATCAAACAAGCATACGCACACCAACTAGAGCAACACCATTTTCATTGGTCTATGGAGTTGAAGCAATCATGCCTCTTGAGCTTGAGATTCCCTCCTTGCAAATTTCTTTGTAGGAATTCATAGATGATGACACCGCTAGAAAAGCACATCTTGACCAACTCACTCTTCTTGATGAGAGGTGAGTCAATGCTTTAGAGCACTTACGAGTGTATCAAGACCACCTAAAGCGTGCTTACAATACCAAAGTCCATCTACGTGAATTCCAAGTAGGAGATCTTGTCCTTAAAGAGAACCAACAAAACACCAATGCATTACCGCATCTTCATGATAAATTCATAGATAATTTGTTAGGACCATACATTATTACGCAAAGAGTGGGTAATGGTACTTATAGGCTTGCCAGCCTAGAGGGAGAGGAAGAACCCAAACCACTTAATGTTATACACTTGAGAGAATTCCATGCATGATTTGATTTACTATATATGTATATATACATGGCTAATACACAAAAATATTTACATACATTTCATTCATAATATTTCATTTCACTTGCATTTACACTTCACAAAATATTACATTTCATATTTATAAAATTGCATATCATACATTGCATTCACATTCACATTTCACATGTCATATTAGGGATCATTTATTAAGTTCAAGGTTTTGAATTGGTCCAAATGAAATCATGTTGCCTTAATCAGGGGCACCTTCATAATATCATCCACACAAGACCACCAAGTCAAATTGCCATTTGCACAAACCACACATCCATAAAAGTTCTAGGTGTTTTCGGTCACTCAGCCACTCCTAGTGTTTTAAGAAAACTCCAAAATACATGTCAAACCCCTCCCCGGGTGGTCTAATTTTTCCCCCCCGATAATTGGGTTGTAAGGATCATACTACATTTCCAATCAGATGGTTAGGTAGTCATCCCTAAAATTCAAGAGATCAAAAACACAAATCATGGACTATGGAGTTAGCCTCCACCAGAGCTATAGATGCTTGAATGGCAGTGGAGTATGCTCATGCGTGGTGACACGTCTCTTTTAAAAAGACCTCTAACCACACATAAGGACAAGCTAGCTTCTTGGTTTCATCCATAATAGGTTTACCCAATTTACTCAAGATGGGTTGATGAACTCACTTGCATACACATTGGTTCTTGGTTACCTTGAGTCATTACCATGCTCTTGATTCGGTAAATGAATTCACTACACACACATTTTGTCCTAGAGAGATTAGGCAATATTAGTAAGTTTGTTTGATACCACTAGGATGTCTAAGTCTCTACAAAATAGTCAGTTTTCCATATCAACATCCATATATTCTTCCATATCAACATCTATGTTAGTTCATGAGTCATCCATCCCATTTGCCACCAAGTTTGGTGCCCCTGATTAAACAACAATGCTAGAAACATGGCCAAGCAAGATCTAAACTATGAATGATCATTAGAACATCATCCATACATCCCACCTTGCATTAATCATCCATATAATATATGCATTCCACAAAAAATATAACCAAAAAGCATTCACACAATTTAAACACAAAAAGTATAAAGCCATGTATGTATATATATAAATCACATGTACAATGAGTGCCCAAAGGCTACATACAATAGAGAACCAAGGATCATATACAAAAAGTGCATCTAAGCACTAGCTAATGCCTATGAGAGGACCCCTGTGACCTAGTAGGAGCCCTAGACCTAGAACTCTACCTAGACTCAGCTAGCCTAGATGACTCAGCCGTAGAGGAATATGGAGGATTTGGTAACATGATATGATGCACCATACATAAATCCTCCAAGGAATGCACATATGCCTCACTAGCCCGAAGTCACCGTAAGTCCAACCCATGTCGATGTTCTTTGCCTAGAAGCTCTACCTGGAGCCTCGTGATCGTCTCTCGATCATCTCCACCAGCTCCTCCCATCACCCACTCCACCTGCATCTAAGCTATCATCACATCCCATGCACTAAGCTCCACACATAGCTGTGCTACAGCCTCATCATGATACTACACCAAAGCCTCCTACTCAGCTCACAACTGCTCCATCTCTACCTGTAGCCTTACCACCTCTTATATCTCCCCTATATCATCATCCTCCTCCTCATACTCCCCTCCACCAACCGTAGGAGTCTACCATAATGAACCCCTCGATCTCATTATTTTACTGCTAGGTTGGAGATGTCTCGATCACTTCAAAGTCTCATCAAGTACCTTAGCATCAAACCCACCATTAGTCACCACCTTAGGTACCCATACTAGTTGGGTACCAAACCACGCCACATAGTCTAGGGTCATCCCTACATCATCCACATTAGGGATCTCTAGCTCCTTATCATCCTCAATCGCCTCCCTCCATGGTGCTACACATGGAAGCCCCACATCCTCTCGATACCTCCTATACAACATCAACTCATCAGGTACTCCCTGCTACAAGCCAAACTATTGCAATACCCGTAAGAACTGGAAGTAATTCACCTTGCTTCATCTCCTATCGACTATCCACCTCAGCTGCATCATTTACCGCAACTACTTCCTATACCTGGTCCACATGGCCCCCTACCATGACCTCCATGTAACATGATTTGACATCAAACCAAACCACATATCCTAGTACCACTGGCTAGATTGTACTAGATGACTTGATTGTACCTATTCTACCACTACCCATCTCCTAGCATAGGGTTGCACACCATCCCAATCACTACAGGGTAGACCCTTCGATCATGCCACACTAAAGTGCTCCCATCCCCAACATTGGAGAAGCAAGCTACATCCCAAGCCCTTCCTTCCCTATCGTGTAATCTCATATAGCTCCTAGTACACCTACACCAACAAAGTAGGAGCCCATGCATATCATTGCGGTGTAGTGAGAAAATCACTCACCAATCCCAATAGGTTCCATGGGAGCCTACAGCTAGTACTATTGGGGATCACTATGTTTGCCAACATGAACATCACCAAGGCCAGGAGGGGATCCAACTCCTTGGCCACATACATGGTCAAGTATGGAATTCCCCCACACTCCACCCTCACCTCCTCCCACCTATCTCCAAACATCCTGCTCATCTATGCCTTTTTATCGTAACCTACCTCCACCTTCAATCCCTCCACTAGCACCTTGAGAATATGATACACATCCTCAAGGGTAATAGTTACCTCCCCGATCGACAGCTAGAAAGTCCCCCTATTCGCATCCCATATCTTAGCCAAAGTTGAAAGATACCCCTCATCTGCCCTCACCATGTCAAGTTGGGCTGCATCCTCTAGCCCCACCGCCCTCAACAAACTCCAATCTACTTTCTAACAACAATTTTCTCATCCCAGGAACAAGAGGAGAAAATCAATGTCATGGCTCCAAAATCTGCAACTACAACAATAAACACATTTCATGAGCATTAATAAAAATAAAAACAACAAAAATTTGCACAACACAAAAGAGTCTTCAAAAGCATTACCTTGGAAAATCTTACCTCTACTCTAGCCGCAACACTCATTCCTTCCGCCGCCATAGCTTTCGCACCAAAATTCCACTACCTCACTTCACTCCACCCCTCAGATGCAGCTTCTCAAACTTGAAAATGCATAAATGAGCTCCATTTTCCAATCTATAGGCTATTTATAGCAATTGCAGGTGCACTGAAGTGCCTTGGGGCATTTTAGGCATGCTAAAGCATGCATGGGCATTTTTAGGTATGCTAAAGTGTGCATGGGCATTTTTAAGCGCACTAAAGTGCACCAGGGCATGTGCTGGACCTCAGAAATGCATATGGGAATTTGATGCATAAATCAAGAAAAGGTAAAATTGATCAAATTGGTAGCTTACCTCCTCCAAATCTCACCAAATTTCACCCACACATCAATTCCATCATAAAATCAAGTTTTGTGAAAATAGAAATCAGTTTGGATGCATAATTTTTGTTTGCGACCAAAAGTCATAAAAATCACACTTTCCAATTACAAAATGTATCAAACTGGTCCAAATTTTTACAAAACAACCATTCTCATCATCTGCATCATAATGCCCATCATCCCACCAATTTTTGTGACAATATGAGTTGATTTGGCACATTAACTTGAATTTTGTGTCCAAAAGGTGTAAAATTGACCAATATGCTATCCAACATTTGCCAATCAGTTCTATTTTTCACAAATCATCACATTTCCTCCTCAAAATTTTAAAATTCTCACCAAAATCACACTCCATCATCCATTTCTTTCCACATATGCTGAATTTCAAGTGAATCTTGTATATAGTGGTTTGTTCTATATACTTGGCGATTGCAACGATTTGTATCCATGCAATTCGGTAAGATGAATGAATCACCATAAGAACACTTGGTCATCATCATCATTCCATATCTCCTAGTTTGAAAGCACAATAAAATTTGGTTCCTCACATTTCAAGTGAAACTCTGACAAGATTAATCTTGCTAAATAGCTATCATTGATGGCCTAGTTCATGGGGCTTAAAACATGGACAAAATTACATCACATCATTCCCAATTTCCTTGATAGTCATCATGGCAACTGGATCTAGCTAGGGTGATTGGTTCCATTGAAAGGAATTATCCTAAAGTCACTAGCATACCCTCCGAAGTTGACTCATTTTTTGCATCTTCATATTGCATATCACCTTGCTAAAATATACTTTTGTAGATTTTATTTGATTTCCCAAGCACCTTGCTACTCTCAACAGATCTCCTAAGCACCATGTTGCTCTCAGTAGACCTCCCGAGTGCCCTACTACTCTTTGTAGACCTCCTGAGCACCCTACTACTTTTTGAAAACCTCTTGAGAACCCTATGACTCTCCACAAACCTCTTGAGTACACTCCCACACTCCTGAATAACCTGTGGGCATTTCATATATCTATTATGACATCGAGCGAGGTCCTCGGGTTTTGCTAGGGAATGCCCCCACCATCGACCTACAATAGATCTATCCATCAACAAACAATAATTAAGAGCAAGGTAAATCCATTTATGTTATTATATTCCATATTTTCTTATCCTATTCATATTTGCATTGCTATAACTAGGGTTTGAAGTTGTGATTTTTGAGGGTTCACACTATGGAGCCCTCATTTGTTATTATTGATTCTATGGTTTCTTTGTGTGCAGGTTTTGACAATACATCAAAAGCATTGGATAACTTCTTAAGCTGGAGTGGCCCGATATCGGATATGTAGAAGCCCACTCAACCTTATTGGGAGCAAAGACACAGTTGAAGACACCACCAGTTATTTGTGGATAGGGTTTCGTAGAACCCTAGCAAAGTTTGTAATATTGTATCAAGGGATTCTTGGATCCACTATTGTAAGAATAGAGTTGTTGGACATTTTGAGCTCATTTAGTTGTCATTGATGTCAAGGTGAGAAGTTGTCATTGATGCCAAAGTGAACACATGAAGCTATCATTAATACCATGGAGTACACCATTACTATCACCAGGAACAATGCAAAGAGTTGAAGAAAAAGTTGTCAAAATATTATTTTATAAGGGTTTGTGTTAAAACCATGGTGAAAATTAAAAGGTTTTATTAAAATCATTATAAGGATATAAAGGCTTCCTTAAATATTGTGATGGCAGAATTAAGGTTTTTATTAAAACCATGGTGGCAGAATAATCTTCATCAAGTCAGTGGAGTACAAGTTAAAGGTTTAAATTTCATCCCAAGGAAGGCTTTAATTTTTATTAAAGTCAAAGGTTTATAAATATAATTTATAAAATTTAAATTCTTTTAGAATTTAAATAATTTATAAATTATAAAAGGTTTTAAAAAGGAGCGCCAATGTCATCTTAAAGGAGTGTCGACGTCATCTTAGTGGAGCACCGACGTCTATGGAAAAAGGGAAAATCATGTATAAATACCATGCCAAAGGACATTAGAACTTACCCTTCTTCGATTATTTTATGCGACCAAAGAGAAAAATAATTCGTGCGATTGTTGAGGAAGAAGATGAACTCGTGTTGTTTTTAGCACCAGGGAAAAAGATGAAAAGGGAGGAGAAGGCCTCACTCCCATAGGACACGGTGGTCCATTGGCAGTGCACGTTTCGTAAGAGCGTTGGGAGTGGAAGTATCCACGATCGATTCACGTGGAGTTGGCGTGTTTGTCTTGAGCGCCAAGGGGAAAGTTTTTGGGATGCGCTCGTTTTGAGCGCCAGCTTAGGAGAAAGAGCACGAAGTGCTCCTAAGCTCTCAAATGTGCGTCTAGCGCACACGGTGGTCAAGCCCACGGCTAGAGCGCTCGCGGAGGCAGAGATTGTGGGTTCGAATCCCACTAGTGGCAAAGGTATTTTTAATTAAAATTTTATTTGCCTAAGGTTTTCTATAAAGTGCTATTTGGAGTTATAAGGGTTTATGGAAGATTGTTTGATTGATAATTGATTTATGTTATTTGGAGTTATAAGGGTTTATGGAAGATTGTTTTATTGATAATTGATTTATGTTATTTGGAGTTATAAGGGTTTATGAAAGGTTATTTTATTGATAATTGATTTATGTTATTGGAGTGGATTTGATTTTTGCCAAAGTTCTTCTTGCCATTAAAATTTGATTTAAAGAGGTTTTGAGTTAATTTTGGTGGATGTTGAATTTATTTTTAATTGGGAGATTATAAGGTGTTATTTGAAAAATATTTTATGTATGTTGATGGTTGTTTTGAAAGGAGGAGTGATAAGGTGTAATTGAGTTTTTACATTACATTGTGAGAAAGATATTTATCTTCTAACCTCTTTGAGCTTGGCATAGAAGTGTTTGTGGTTGTGACAGATTTATGAGAGCACTTCATCATCAAGGAAAAGGTATGAGCACATTCTTCCATAGTTGAGTTGATTGATTGGTTTTCTGGAAAATAAGTTTGGAGTGAAAAGGACTTGATTAGGGTTTCCTATTGAGTGTGTTGAGTGAATGCTTCAAGGTTTTCTGGAATAAAGAATTGTTGTTAAAACCTTGTTTGATAAGCATTGTTGTTGAAGCCATTGGTTGTGTGAAAAACTTGAACTAGGGTTTGAGTATCATTGTTATGTGAGAGTTGTTTTATAAGCATTGTTGTTGAAGTGAGTTATTGAGTGAAGAACTTGAACTAGGGTTTGAAAAGAACATGAGTATCATTGTTATGTGAGATTTGTTGTTGAGCATTGTTGGAAATATTTTGAGTTGATATACTTGGACTAGGGTTTGTAAGAAAGGATTAGTTCATTGAGTGATTGGTTGAGTAGAGTTGGTTGAGCCTAGTCAAGTGGATGTGTGAAGTGATTGTTCAAGTTCCATAAAATAAACTATTCTATATTCTGAATTGAGTTGAGAAAGTGATTGAGCATTGAGTTGAATTTGAAGCATATTGAGTCTCTAACAATTCTCCTTATGTTTCTAAGAGAGTGATTGAAAGTAATTGAGCATTGTGATTAGTATAGAACATATTGAGTCTCTAACAATTCTCTTTATGTTTCTATGAGATTGGACAAGTTCTGTGTGGACTTGTTGAGCAGATTTGAGGTAAGTCTTTGAGGAGACTTGTGGACTGATTTTGTGTGAGCTTTTGTGAAAGCTTACAATATAGATTTGGATAAGTTCTTGAGAGGACTTATTGAGCAGATTTGGACAAGTTCTAGAGAGGACTTGTAGAGCAGATTTGAGCAAGTTCTAGAGAGGACTTGTTGAGCATATTTGAGCAAGTTCTAGAGAGGACTTGTAGAGCATATTTGAGCAAGTTCTAGAGAGGACTTGTGGATATATTAGTGTGAGATTTTGTGGAATCTTACAAGGTATATTTGAGATAAGTCTTTGAGAAGACTTGAGAGCAGATTTGATTGATTTGTTCAAACCTTGAGTTAAGGTTTAGGGTAGATCTAGTAGAGTTGAGTCAAGCTTTGAGTTAAGGCTTGAGGATAGAGATCAAGGATATATTTGTGCTAGATCGAAGGACTATGTTTAGTGTATATTTGAGAGTAGATTTTGGTGTATATTTGAGGATAAGTTTGTGCTAGACCAGAGATAGATATTGAGCAGATTTGTGCTAGATCGAAGGACTATGTTTAGTGCATATTTGAGATAGATATTTGGAGGTGATAGAGTAGAGAGGATAGTAGTCTCTAGTGGATAGAGATCCATTATCTAGGGTAGTGAGGATAGGTCTTCTGAGTGGGGATAAGAGTCTTCAGTGGAGAGAGATCCACAAGCCAGTGTAGTGGAGGCAATAGTCTTCTAGAGGATCACCAGCTAGAGTAGAGGAGAAGGAGTTCTCCTATGGATAGAGATCCATGAACTTGATTTAGGGGATTGGTATCTCCTTTGGATAGAGGTCCATAAACATTGTAATAGGGAAAGGATTCCCAAGAGATTGATTGAGAAAATTTTAGTGAAATATTTTCTTCGTGGAGTAGCCCACATTGGGTGAACCACGTAAATTATGGTGTCTCTATTGTGTGTGGTGATTTATGCATTGCTTTGATTACTACTATTGATATTGCTATCTTTACATTGCATAATATTGATTGGGAAAGAAAAAGTAAAAAGTGGTCTTATACTGTTCACCCCCCTCTCAGTATAAGCTTGTGTTCTTCAATTGGTATCAGAGCGGGTTCCTTCAGAAGAGTTTAACAGCTTGAAGGAAAATCTAACAAGAACACAATGGATTCTAAGAATGTGTCCTCAGATAATTCAGCACTAGTATTTGATGGAAGTGACTATATATATTGGAGTATGAGAATGAAGATCTACCTGATGGCACTTGGCAATGAAATTTGGGAAGCAGTTGAATTTGGATATGATCCCTTAATTAATCCTCCTACAGATAAGGAAGGTAAGCTCCTACAACATTACAATTCAAAAGCAATGAATGCACTTTTGAGAGGTTTGCATAGAATAGAGTCTATGAAAGTTATGCATTGTCAAACTGCAAAAGAAATGTGGGATAAATTACAAAATATTTATGAAGGAGATAAAAGTGTCAAGAAAGCAAAGATATAAAATCTCAAAGGACAATTTGAAGAATTAAGAATGAAGGATGAGGAAAATATTAGTTCTTATCTACTTCGAATTGATGAGGTTGTTAATGCTATGCAAGGACTTGGAATGAAGATTGATGAATCAGATGTTTGTGATAAAGTCTTAAGAACTCTTCCAAAGAGATTTAGTGAAAAGGTTTCTGCTATAGAAGTGTCAATGGATGGTGATACTTTGACAAGAGATATGTTGCTTGGTATGCTTACAACATTTGAGATAAGAACAAAATATCCTATTCCCTAAAAGGAAGCAACATTCAAAGCAATCAAGAAGACAAAGGGTAAGAAGTCAAAATCAAGCAATGAGTCATCCAGTGATGAAGAAGCAAATTATGGTAGAAGGAATAAGGATTATAGAAGATCTAGAGATATAAGATCTATTAAATGTTTCAATTGTGGAAAGTATGGATATTTTGCAATAGATTTTCAAGAAGCTAAGAATAACAATGGTGAAGAAAAATAGGATCACAGGAACAGGGAATCAGAAAGATACAGGCACCAAAAGAAAAGCAAGGATGGACAAAGCAGACAAGGAAATAAGTTCTTTCAAAGACAAAAGAGGAGCTACTATGCGGATAAGGCAAGTAAGTACTCAAGTGATAGTGATGCTAGTTTTTCAGATAATGATAGAGATGAAGTCCTTTTTATGATTGAAGAAAAAGAACAAGTTAAGAAAAGGACTCTAGTAATTCTCAAGTGTTTTAGATGTGGTAACTTTGGACATCTTGAAGATGATTGTACAAGGGATGGTTATAGTTTCAGTGATGATGAATATGAAGATACACTTGAAGGACCAGAAGAGAATATTCTAATGGCACTAGAAGAAGGAGAAGATGATCCTATAGAAGACAAGCCAATAGAGAATAAAGATGTGGACAAAGGTAAACAAATAGAGGAATATTCAGAAAAGGATGGATATGATCTCAAGGGAGAACTTATTTATGCTCTTGAAATAGTAAAGAAGGTAAGAAAGCAACATTCTAAACTTGAAATTCAGTTTCAAGAATGTGATGAAGAGAGAAGATTGCTTATAGAGGATTTAGAAAAATCAAAGGCTAAGGCAAAAAGGTTCAAGGATAAGTTAGAAGCAAAGATCTTAGAATGTGAAAAGTTAACACAAGAAGTGGCACTACTAAGAGAAGATTTAGAAGACTCCAAGGTCAAGCTAAAAGGGTTCAAAAATAGCTCAAAGAACTTGGATAAGTTCATCAAGATACAAAAGCCTACATCAAGCAAAACAGGTCTTGGATTTGAACAAGTTCAAAAGAAATGGGAAGGAGATTCAACCTCAAGTTTTGGAGGAGAAGAAACTTCAGATGAAGATATTTTAGAAGAAGATAGTGTAAAAGAGAGTGAGACATCTGAGGATGAGTTGGACAATAGAGAGTTCAACAAGAACAGGAACAATGCACAAAGAAGATACAGATGGAACAACAATCAGAATAGGTCAAGAGAGACTAAGAGACCAATGAGGTCAAGACAAGGAAACTTCAATGGAAGATGTTTTTCATGTCACAGGTTTGGGCACATGGCTTCACAGTGTAGGACACATGAAAGATAGGAATATGGGAACATACAACTTTTCCATGGGTATTGCTACTCATGTAATCAGTTTGGTCACAAGGCAATGAATTGCAGAGTTCATGACAGAAGAGGATATGGCTTCACTAGGAGAAATCCTAAGACATTTGCACCTCCAAGGAATAATAACATTAAGTGTTATAAGTGCAATAATGATGGTCACACAACAAAGTGGTGTAGAGCAGACATTCCAGAATCAAGCAGGAATAGGAACATGAACAAGAACAGGAACAGGAACATGGATATGAATAGGAATAGGAACAGGAACATGGATATGAATAGGAATAGGAATAGGAACATGGATAGGAATGTAGACATGGACAGGAACATGGAAAGAAATAGTCAGAGGAATCAGAAGGATCAGATAAGAAGGAAAGAGGATAAAGGTAAAGAACAGTGCTTTCTGGGAGTAGAAATACTCCCACCTCAAAATTAACCACCTCAAGAGAAGGTGGGGGAGGGGCTAAGCTAAGAGGCTCATTCTTAGCCCCAAGCCCCAAAGGTGACCCTTTGCCATTGATGTCAAAGGGGGAGAGATTTGGTATTTGAGAGAGCATTGAGCCAGGGGGAGCAATGTCCTAGGGGAGCAGAACAAAGGAAAGGTCAAGTTTTCAGTAAAAATAATTTGGGTTGCCATCAATGACAAAGGGGGAGATTGTTGGACATTTTGAGCTCATTTAGTTGTCATTGATGTCAAGGTGAGAAGTTGTCATTGATGCCAAAGTGAACACATGAAGCTATCATTAATACCATGGAGTACACCATTATTATCACCAGGAACAATGCAAAGAGTTGAAGAAAAAGTTGTCAAAATATTGTTTTATAAGGGTTTGTGTTAAAACCATGGTGAAAATTAAAAGGTTTTATTAAAATCATTATAAGGATATAAAGGCTTCCTTAAATATTGTGATGGTATAATTAAGGTTTTTATTAAAACCATGGTGGCAGAATAATCTTCATCAAGTCAGTGGAGTACAAGTTAAAGGTTTAAATTTCATCCCAAGGAAGGCTTTAATTTTTATTAAAGTCAAAGGTTTATAAATATAATTTATAAAATTTAAATTCTTTTAGAATTTAAATAATTTATAAATTATAAAAGGTTTTAAAAAGGAGCGTCGACATCATCTTAAAGGAGCACCGATATCATCTTAGTGGAGCATCGACATCTATGGCAAAATGGAAAATCATGTATAAATACCATGCCAAAGGACATTAGAACTTACCCTTCTTCGATTATTTTATGCGACCAAAGAGAAAAATAATTCGTGCGATTGTTGAGGAAGAAGATGAACTCGTGTTGTTTTTAGCGCCAGGGAAAAATATGAAAAGGGAGGAGAAGGCCTCACTCCCATAGGACATGGTGGTCCTTTGGCAGCATGCATTTTGTAAGAGCGTTGGGAGTGGAAGTATCCACGATCGATTCACGTGGAGTTGGCGTGTTTGTCTTGAGCGCCAAGGGGAAAGTTTTTGGGATGCACTCGTTTTGAGCGCCATACTTAGGAGAAAGAGCACGAAGTGCTCCTAAGATCTCAAATGTGCGTCTAGCACACACGGTGGTCAAGCCCATGGCTAGAGCGCTCGTGGAGGCAGATATTGTGGGTTCGAATCCCACTAGTGGCAAAGGTATTTTTAATTAAAATTTTATTTGCCTAAGGTTTTCTATAAAGTGCTATTTGGAGTTATAAGGGTTTATGGAAGATTGTTTGATTGATAATTGATTTATGTTATTTGGAGTTATAAGGGTTTATGGAAGATTGTTTTATTGATAATTGATTTATGTTATTTGGAGTTATAAGGGTTTATGAAAGGTTATTTGATTGATAATTGATTTATGTTATTGGAGTGGATTTGATTTTTGCCAAAGTTCTTCTTACCATTAAAATTTGATTTAAAGAGGTTTTGAGTTAATTTTGGTGGATGTTAAATTTATTTTTAATTGGGAGATTATAAGGTGTTATTTGAAAAATATTTTATGTATGTTGATGGTTGTTTTGAAAGGAGGAGTGATAAGGTGTAATTGAGTTTTTACATTACATTGTGAGAAAGATTTATCTTCTAACCTCTTTGAGCTTGGCATAGAAGTGTTTGTGGTTGTGACAGATTTATGAGAGCACTTCATCATCAAGGAAAAGGTATGAGCACATTCTTCCATAGTTGAGTTGATTGATTGGTTTTCTGGAAAATAAGTTTGGAGTGAAAAGGACTTGATTAGGGTTTCCTATTGAGTGTGTTGAGTGAATGCTTCAAGGTTTTTTGGAATAAAGAATTGTTGTTAAAACCTTGTTTGATAAGCATTGTTGTTGAAGCCATTGGTTGTGTGAAAAACTTGAACTAGGGTTTGAGTATCATTGTTATGTGAGAGTTGTTTTATAAGCATTGTTGTTGAAGTGAGTTATTGAGTAAAGAACTTGAACTAGGGTTTGAAAAGAACATGAGTATCATTGTTATGTGAGATTTGTTGTTGAGCATTGTTGGAAATATTTTGAGTTGGATATACTTGGACTAGGGTTTGTAAGAAAGGATTATTTCATTGAGTGATTGGTTGAGTAGAGTTGGTTGAGCCTAGTCAAGTGGATGTGTGAAGTGATTGTTCAAGTTCCATAAAATAAACTATTCTATATTCTGAATTGAGTTGAGAAAGTGATTGAGCATTGAGTTGAATTTGAAGCATATTGAGTCTCTAACAATTCTCCTTATGTTTCTAAGAGAGTGATTGAAATTAATTGAGCATTGTGATTAGTATAGAACATATTGAGTCTCTAACAATTCTCTTTATGTTTCTATGAGATTGGACAAGTTCTGTGTGGACTTGTTGAGCAGATTTGAGGTAAGTCTTTGAGGAGACTTGTGGATTGATTTTGTGTGAGCTTTTGTGAAAGCTTACAATACATATTTGGATAAGTTCTTGAGAGGACTTATTGAGTAGATTTGGACAAGTTCTAGAGAGGACTTGTAGAGTATATTTGAGCAAGTTCTAGAGAGGACTTGTTGAGTATATTGAGCAAGTTCTAGAGAGGACTTGTAGAGCATATTTGAGAAAGTTCTAGAGAGGACTTGTGGATAGATTAGTGTGAGCTTTTGTGGAAGCTTACAAGGTATATTTGAGATAAGTATTTGAGAAGACTTGAGAGCAGATTTGATTGATTTGTTCAAACCTTGAGTTAAGGTTTAGGGTAGATCTAATAGATTTGAGTCAAGATTTGAGTTAAGGCTTGAGGACAGAGATCAAGGATAGATTTGTGCTAGACCGAAGGACTGTGTTTAGTGCAGATTTGAGAGCAGAGTTTGGTGCAGATTTGAGGATAAGTTTGTGCCAGACCAGAGATAGAGATTGAGCAGATTTGTGCTAGACCGAAGGACTGTGTTTAGTGTAGATTTGAGATAGAGCTTTGGAGGTGACAGAGCAGAGAGGATAGTAGTCTCTAGTGGATAGAGATCCATTAGCCAGGGTAGTGAGGATAGGTCTTCTGAGTGGGGACAAGAGTCTTCAGTGGAGAGAGATCCACAAGCCAGTGCAGTGGAGGCAGTAGTCTTCTAGAGGATCACCAGTCAAAGAAGAGGAGAAGGAGTTCTCCTATGGATAGAGATCCACGAACTTGATTTAGGGGATTGGTATCTCCATTGGACAGAGGTCCATAAACATTGTAATAGGGAAAGGATTCCCAAGAGATTGATTGAGAAAATTTTAGTGAAATATTTTCTCCGTGGAGTAGCCCACATTGGGTGAACCACGTAAATTGTGGTGTCTCTATTGTGTGTGGTGATTTGTGCATTGCTTTGATTACTGCTATTGATATTGCTATCTTTACATTGCATAATATTGATTGGGAAAGAAAAAGTAAAAAGTGGTCTTATACTGTTCACCCCCCTCTCAGTATAAGCTTGTGTTCAAGAGTTTCTAGTCTCCCCCCCTTTATCAATATAAATTCCATATTTTTGTGTAATATTTGATTCACTTGAGTTATATTTTATATGCTTTATTTGGTGGTGCATTTATAGCTCTACAGTCTCAATCGCCATCATCCCTATGCACAATAATTTTACCATGTAAAAAATAGGAATATATACCATGTTGGAAATTACACCTTTATTTTTGTAGGATGTTCCCTAGACAAAATTAACATTAAGCAAACGAGCTTTATCTTTGATGAAAACAATTTTGCTCAATGTTATTTCTCATACAGGTATATAAAATCCAAGAAAATTATGTGTGACATGGGGTATAAGGGTAAAGGTTTAGGTCATTTTGAAAATGGCATACGTGAACCTTTTGAGGTTGAGGAACGACCTACCCAATGTGCTATATTGGCTATATCCCTACAAAATACCAGTCATTTCCCTTTGATGAGGAAATGACATATAGGTCATTTCCCTATATGTCGATCACATATAGTGAATATTTAGAAAATCAAAAGCATTTGATAGATATTAAAAAGAGAAATAAATCTCTCCTTTTCTCTTGCAATATGCTTTCGATGGTTCATCCAAAAATAATTACCACTCTAGATGAGTGTGTAGAAGGATATGTCTTTTATGACATCCCTCATGAAGAAATCATGCAAATAGTTTCTTCTTTGATGGGTCCATCCCATGCATAGCCCATGTTCAAAAAACAACTACACAAGATGAATTAGCAAAACTATCCCTAGAAGAACTCCAGGAAATGGGTGTTTCACCTGCTCCTCCCAACTTCGAAAGGGATTTGAGCATTGTGGTAGAAGATATTTTGAAAATTAATATTGGAATGGAAGCCAATCCTCACATGGTTAAAATAGGAGCTGCTTTGAGCAAAGAAGAACAAATTAGATATATGAAACTTCTCATAGAATACCCTGACATATTTGCATGGACATATGCAGATATGCCTAGTTTGGATCCTTCTATAGTCATGCACCATTTGGTGGTTCGTCCTGATGCCAAACCTGTAAAATAAAAACTTAGAAAAATACATCCTAAAATAGCCTTGTTGGTTAAATAGGAATTACAAAAGCTCTTAGATGTCGATTTCATTCAAGCTATCGACTATTCTGATTGGATATCCAACATTGTTCTAGTATCTAAAAAAGAGGCTACCAAAATCAAAGTATGTACTGATTTTAGGGACATCAATGTTGCATGTCCCAAGGATGACTTCCCTCTTCCTAACATGGATCAAATTATTGAATTCATGGTAGGAAGTGGGATGTTATCCCTTATGGATGGATTTTTAGGATACAATAAAATTCGTATAGCACTAGAGGACCAACCCAAAACTGCCTTCATTACACCATGGGGAACTTTTTGTTGGAAGGTAATACCCTTTGGTTTAAAGAATGCAGGGGCAACTTATCAATGAGCCATGACATATGTGTTTCATGACATGATGTATGATATTTTGCATGATTATGTTGATGACATCATAGCTCATTCTATTAAGGAGGAAGATCACATCCCTGACCTACGATGAGTGTTTAATAGGCTCTGTGAATACAAAGTCCATTTAAACCTAGATAAATGTGTTTTTGGGGTAAAATATGGTAAATTATTGGGATTTATTGTATCTATGTGAGGCATAGAGATAGATCCTATTAAAATCAATGCTATTATAAACATGCCACCACCAAAAAATTTGATAGAGCTTAGAATTTTACAAGGCAAACTTCAATCCATTCGTCATTTCATCGATAAATTAGTAGATAAATGTCAACCTTTTCTTAAGCTACTTAAGAAAGATACCCCTTTTAATTGGGATAATGAATTTCAAGAAGCCTTTGAAGCTCTCAAAAAATATTTACTTACACCACTAGTGCTTGTTCCTCCTAGACCAGAACACCCTTTCATTTTGTACATTTCTACCTCAGAACTTGTGCTAGGAGCAATGTTAGCACAACATGATGAGGAAAAGAAAGAACGAGCCATTTATTACATAAGAAGAACCTTGGTAAGCTATGAAATTTGTTACACACCCCTAGAAAATCTTTTCTTAGCTATTGTGTTCTCTACACAAAAACTGTGCCATTATATGCTTAGTCAAAAACATTTGTCATAGCGAAATTCGACCCATTATGATATTTGATGAGTAGACCTTACTTATCAGGATGAGCAACAAAATGGGTTCTCGCTTTGAGTGAATTTGACCTAACCTTTATTGGTCAAAAGTCCATTAAAGGACAAGTTATAGCAGACCAACTCATCGCTACCCCTCTTGAATCTACTCATCCCTTAAAAATAGAATTTCCAGATGAATGCCTTAATTTAGAAGATGATCATTCAGACTCTTGGTCTCTATTTTTTGATGGAGCCCATTGCATGAGTGGTGCAGGTGTAGGCATTATATTGGTGTCTCCATAGAAACAACTTATTTCATTATATTTCAAACTCCAATTTTCTTGTACAAATAACACAGTAGAATATGAGGCCTTAATTCTTGGTTTACGAGCAACTTTAGCTTTGGATATCAAAATCCTATCAATTTTTGGAGACTCACAACTCGTGGTAAACCAAATTAATAATGTCTACCAAACCCGAGATGAGAAACTCTATCCTTATAAAGAATTTATCTTAAAAATTATGTCTTTATTTGAGAAAGTTACTATTGAAGCTATCCCTCATACTAGTAATCATTCTATGGATGCTATGGCAGCAACCACTTCTCTCATTCCTTTAGAGTTGGATGATGATCATGCTACTATCATCATTCACCAACTCCGAGAACCTACTTTACTAGAATCTTGCCTAGCACCCTTGGACATCTTCATAATTGAAGAAACATCATCAGAACCATGGTATGTGGATATCTTTAACTTTCTTCAAAATGGCTCATTCCCGGATGGTCTAGATAGGAATCAATGTAGACTTTTGCGTAAATGAGTTATTCATTTCGTAATCATAGGAAGTACATTGTATAAAAGATCTTTTGAAGGTATCCTTCTAAGATGCCTCAACCTAGATGAATCCCAAAAGGTACTAAGTGAAGTGCATGATGGATCTTGCAGAGGCCATTTTAGTGGTAGTGCCATAGCCAAAAAACTCCTACGAATAGGCTATTTTTGGCCCTCCATGGAAAAATATGCTAATGATTATGTGCATCGATGTGACAAATGTCAACGACACACAAATCTTGTTCATGCTCCTACTCAAGAGCTTCAAGCCATTTCTTCCCCTTGGCCTTTTTCAAAATGGGGCCTAGACATCATTGGGAAGATTAATCCGATCTCATTTGATGGTCATAAGTTCATCATAACAACAACTGAGTACTTTACAAAGTGGGTAGAAGCCATGCCATTGGCTTCTTGCATAGGAACCCAAGTCTCTAAATTTATTTTTAATCAAATCATCTATAGATTTGGGATTCCCTCTACACTTGTCTCTGATAATGGAACTTGCTTCAAAAATAAATATATACAAAATCTTTGCGCAAAATATAAAATCCAGCATAGATGGTCTACTCCTTACTATCCACAAGGAAATAGCCAAGTTGAAGCATCTAATAAAACCTTAATTAAAATCTTAAAAAGGTTGGTTAATAAGTCAGGTCGAGATTGGCACATACAATTATATCTGACCTTATGGGCTTATCGGACTAGTGTTCGAACCCCTACAGGTGCTTCTCCCTTTGTCTTGGTATATGGCACTGAAGTTGTATTTCCTTTTGAGCTTGAAGTACCTTCCTTAGGGATTTTACTTCAAGATGCTGAAGTAGGAGATGAATATCATGTTGGATGACTAAGCCAACTCGAATTATTAGATGAAAAGTGCATAAATGCTTTAGAGCATCTTCACGCTTATCAAGACAAACTCAAAATATCATACTCAAAGAAAGTTCATACTAGATATTTTGAGGTTGGTGATCTAGTTCTTAAAGAAAATTAGAAAAACACCAATGCTCGAACAAATCTTAAAGGAAAATTTCAACCAAATTGGTTAGGTCCATTTATCATAACTGCTAAATTTGGATCAGGTGCATACCATTTGGCTACCTTAGATGGCAAATATCTTAAGGAGCCAATGAACATAATGCACCTTAAAATATATTATGCATAAAATCATGTTTCACCATTGTACATAGTCATCATATATTTTGTACATACAACATTTGTTGCATGTAGTTCAGTTTGTAATTGCAACCATCTCATATAAATCATCTTTCATATAGCTACATTTATCCTACATCCTTAATGAGTTTTGGTCCAATTGCATATGGCATATAGTCACATCCAGTTATTATATCATTTAAATATTAGACCGATGCTATTAAGATTCATAGTCAATCTTGGTTTTCTTTGAAGTAATTCAGAGTTTATCTTGAACCACTCACAGGATTCACATTTTAATAAAATATTGATTCTCGATATTGATTAAAAATCTCTCTTGAACCAAAATCACTATTTCTCATTAAGAAAATTTTGAGTTTTGGAAATCGATTCTACCACTTTTGGAACCAAATCACACTTACACATCTTAAAAATGATTTTTACACTAGGAAATATGATGCTACATAGTAGTCCTAGCTCCTTAAGAGAAAGGTTTTCCTTGCTATCCTATTATGCGCATGGTCTAGAATGCTGAGAATTGGCAAAAGGACAAGCTCCCCCCTACCCAAAGCAATAAAATCCCTTGCTCTTCCACTAAAATGAGCAAGTATCCCTTGAAAAAAAGAGAAAAACAAAAAGCAAAAGAAGAAAATGATTTTTACTACAAAGCAAATAAATCCCCTTGTTCAAAAAATGAGCAAGAATCCCCACTAAAAGAAATCAAAAGAAAATAAGGGGGTAATGAGCTTGAATCCCTAGAATCCTCAGTTATTTGAAAGTCGTGGGGTGATCTCCATTACAACAATGGGTTGAATGAAACCCACCTAGAAATGGGGTAGTCTTATGCATGGTGATATGTCTGTCACATTAGCGACCTTCTTTTGTATAGACCAATGTTCGCTTATGGATAAGCTAGCTTTTGGTGGCTTGTATTACAAAGTAGTTAAGTCTGACTATACATAAAATCATGGTATATGAATTCACCATTTGCACACACAATGGTTCTTAAAGTTGGTTTGCATCATTACCTTACTCAAAATTGGTAAATGAACTTCATAAGCACACACATTTGATCCTTGAGATATTTTGCATCATAATTAAGATCAATATGGAAAATGAATACACAAATCACACACTGGTTCTTGATAAACTTGATTTCATCTTAGAAATGACCAAGATTCTCCTTGAGTTTTGATTAGTTGAAGTCACTATATCTTCATGGATTTGTATGACTGTTAGCATAAGAAATTGGCCCTAAAACCAATTAGTCTTGCATCTCATATCTACCACCTAGTACAATGCATTCATTTCATCATATTGCATGATTGCTTGCCATATACAAAAAATTGCATCGATCATACATAAATGCTTGGTCATGTAGTTGCATAAAGACTTTGCGATGATGGCATGAGATAACCCTAATAAAATTTTCTCACATTTACTTCACACTAGGAATCTTATGCCTAGCGCAAGTCCTCTATCCCATTTTTCATGCTCAATCACCCATATTACACCTTGCTTCTCTTAAGTTTTAAATCAAAATTAATCTTAAGATCACACATTACTTATCACCAACTATATCACTTTTAATCAAAAATCTCAAACTACTTTTGGATCATAACCCTTTGATGTCAGCATAACAAAAAAACCTCACATAGGATCCGCTTCATGACCAATGCAAGGGGTAGCCTCCATTTACGGTCATATACAAGCACACATCCTCGAGGTCTATTGTTGATTGATCAAAATCGTAAGGGTATATTTCCCAACAAATTTTCTTAAACAATATCACACTACATTACAAAATATCAATTACATCAAATCACACTTCACTCTCCTATAATGGTATCTTGATTAAGCATGATAAAAAGTGCATTAGAAATCAAAACATGACCATAAGCATGATTATGTAGAATCATCAAAAACAACAAAAATATTTTGCATTAAGCATAACACATAAAAACAAATTAAAAAAATAGTAGTATGGTATTACTCTCAAAAAAAGGTACATAAGTACATAAGATCGACTGGTATGCCACAATCAAAACTGGCATACTCAATCACTAGGGAAGTATACCATAAAAAGAAACCTTGGTATATCATCCCCTAGAACCTCTAGAACTTTGACCCTCATCAGGAGGTGGCCTGGGCACATGAAATTGAGGGATCCTAGACACCATTTTAGAATTTGATTGGGAGTGACTCAAAGTAGCTAACTATGGGGGTAATACGACTTGTTCACCCTTAGGTACTAACTAAAAGTACAACATCTAATATAAATTCACCCGTTGCGATGCCAATATCACCTCTGTCTATAACACTGTCATTGCATCCTATAGATACTTGTAAAAGCTGCTACCTATAAACTAGCCTAAGGCTACACTCCTTGTCTGGTGTAACTATGATTATGCCTATACAAGCCATGCATGCACCTGCATAAGCTATACCTATGCCTATGCTAGCTGAGCCTGGGTCTATCCTAGTAGAGCCTAAGACTAAGAAAGCTAAGCCTCCAATTATTGAATCTAACTCACCTATATGCCCACCTAGATCTTTAGACTAGTATTCTCTTCTCATAGCATAACAACCTCTCTAGCACTTCTCATCTCTCCAATATCCATCCCAATACCCTTCCTAGGTGAGTCATATCGTTGTAATGATGCTACCTTATACTATGGTGGTGGAACATCCTGCTAAGATGGTGACACCTATTGTTGTGGTGAAAATGCCTATTGTGATGGTGAATGTTATTGTTGATTGGTATCCAATTAATACTATGAGACATAGTGAAGACTATGAGACATGATCATATCAAAAACTATATCTCATCTCATGCTTACGTCTAGATACCCATCCTCCTCTCATCCAAGGTCCTCCTAACCACCCACGATGAGGAACCTTGCCTAGTATTAGTCTGGGATCACCTCTCCAAGCCTCTCATGGGTGAGCCATTACCCTAGACACCTGTATTAGCACAGGGTTTCCCACTAGGTGAATGTTAGTAATCCTCGAAGGATGAATCCCATTATACCAATGGTCATAGCCAACCTCAACTTCCACATCATCCACCCTAGGATCAAGATATATAGGATCATCCACCTTTGGATACTTGAAGTAGACTAGGTTTGCCTCTCCTCCCATAATAGCTAGATCTCTAGTCACTCATCTATAGGAGATATCCCCTATCTCAAGAATCTCTTGACTCAATCTAAACTATCACTGCACTCGATCAAAATGGTGTAGCTCCATCTCCCCCTTCTCCATCTATAGCCATCAGATCTATCACACTCAAGCCACCTCTACATGATCCTCATCCTAGTATGGCACCATCCTCCATGGTCACTAGGTAATCTAATGAGGCAGAAGCTCATCTAATGCTCACCTCATAGAATCCAAACCACCTATCTGCATACTCCACTCTCCCATCATCGGTACCCATCTAAAAATTATTGGTCACCCTAACTCTAGCTCTCCCCAAGGAAGCCCATGTGGCCTCCACATAGTAATATGCTCCTAGCTCCACACTTGGAGCAATGTAGTCATAACAATACAGGTATGTTTCTTATACACAATGTTCCATAGTGTCCTATATAACCGACACAAAACTAGTGACCCCTAGGTAAATTGATGACCATCATCTCTCATGTCACTGACTACTCTGATGAGAGCCCATGGCAAGTATCATCTGCTCATATGGCCAGTCAAGTCTCCAGCCACTATGCAACTCAATACTACTATCAACCTCAAGATGGTCTATCTCTCTCCCATATCACTAACACTAATGCCACTTTGAGAAACTTAAAAGCTAGCATCCCCTATCAGTCTCTCCACCACTATCATCTATACCCCTAACTGATACACTCCCATTCCCCTTATGGGAATCTTGAGGATCCTCCAAACATCCTCAAGGGTAATAGTCATCTCCCCCATAGGCAATCAAAAGGTGGATGACTCTAGATACCATCACTTTGCCAAGGCTATAAGCAGAGCTATATCAACCTCAACCTGAGGCATCTCCACCACATGAAGGAGTCCTACCATCCCTAGCTATCTCCTATCACCATCATCAAGAGCTCGCATCCATCCTATGAACTTCTTGGACCTCCACTCTCAATTTTTGAGAGTACCAAACTACAATCACAAAATGAACATAATTATACATCAGTAATACAATAAAAAAAGAAGCAAGAAAAAAGCAAAATTATTACTCAAATTCTAAAATTACCTTATGTTTGGTGAATTCTCATCCTGTTCACAAATTTGTGTCTTCTTTGCGAATTCACATCCCGAGCAGCCCAATTTCGATGAAATGTGTATTTGTATCATAGGACGTGAATTCATTATGCAAGTTTCACATGATGAATCCACCCTAAAATATCTAGCAAAATCAAAATTTTAAATGGACAAAAATTGGTAAAAAGAGCAATGCTACTTACCCGCATGCTCGGTTCTACTTCCTCGCCTCTCGATCGCACCAAATCATCTCGATGTGTGGGAAGCCCCATTTTCTCTAGAGCTCTCCTCTCCTCAAATGTGCAGTGAAATAATGAATTAGGGTTTGCCCTAATTTACCTTTTAAACCCTCAGTTTCAACTAAATTAGCATTTCACTTTTTATTTTTGCAATTTCAAGTTCCATGAGGAATTGGGCATTCCTCACGAAACTCGAGGGGGCACCTTAACCGAAAAGGTTAAAAACACTTAATTTTTTTGATGCCTCGATTTTCTAAAAAATATATAAAAATAAAAAAATAAATAAAAAATATTCAAAAAGGTATACAATTAGCCTTTTGACAAAAACCACCCACCCCTTTTTCTGTTAAAAGTTATCTACAACTTCTTTGATGCATTTTTTCATAAATGCACCAAAGAGGGGGAAAAATGTAGATAGGGAAATTTGACCCATGTCAAATTCCCTCTCCCTCCTACATGTCCATTTTCCTACCATTTTTCAATTTGAAGCCTTGCCCCACACGTGCCAACTAGCTTGGCATATTTTCCTTGATTTTTGTGATTACACATCCTAGCGGCTAGGATGCGTATTCGCAAAATCTAGAAAATAACTTCCTACCAAATCAGCCATTCGGATTCTATTCTAAAATCGGACAATGGTTCAATTTTGGTGAATACATGTCCTAACAGCTAGGACACATATTTGCTAAATTTGGCAAAACACCAAATTTTCCTGATCCGATCCACTTCAGACTCCTAGATCTCGCATCCCTCGACCTTATTTGGTGACCTACGAAGACATTAAAGCATAGATTCAACATTCTTAATGGGATTGGATGGAAAAGTGAAGGAGAGGAGGAGAGATTAAAAGCAATCTAGTTTTCTGAGCTAAAGAGAGATCTAACATTTTTTGGTTGCAGGTTTGATAAGTTACAATGGAATTTTTGAGTGCTATGGAGGTTCCTTGCAAGGAATAACTTGCTTCACGTTAGATCTACTACTTCTACACCACCCTTCGAGTTTTTGCTGATCCGATCTATCATCAAAAGCACTGTAAATTTATTAGATTACCTCTTAGATCATTCTAAATTATTGTAATTTGCACTATTTTATTTTACTTCTCGAGATTCCATGATTTTGCGTCCTAATTGGCAGTGAATACGCGAGGCACGTATTCGTGTCTAGGTCACAAATCCATGGATTCATAGGTCTAGGGGTAAATTCATATAGCCAGATGCATAAATAGTAGATTCTTATTCATCATAGATGATTCATGCACTTAGTATGTACTAGCTATTCTTGTATTTCACCTGTATGCTCAATTGATGTTCAATTTTATATGTGTTTTCATTGATCATATTTTGAAACAAGGTTGTTTAATAGGCCTAGGGATATGACTATTGCGCCATCGAGAAATCCAATTTACAGTGGCTTAAGTAGATCCCCAAACCCTAATGCCCAAATTTTAAGTTTTGTGTGCAGAAGTCCCTTGCAGATCTTCCAAAGATGTGAATTCGTGAGCTAGCCGACAGGATGCGTATTCGCTTCAGGATGAGTATTCACTATGTAGGATGCGTATTCGCTCTGTGAGACACATATTCACCTACAACATACATCTAGAGTAGGTAAGTGCAATAAATTTTATTCTATGATTTATTTTTGATTGTTTTATACTTGTTTCAATTCTATTCTCTGCATATAATCATCTGAACAAAGAAGATTAAGGCAAAAGAAAAAGATTAAAGTCAAAAGGCAAATAGTTAATTGCACTAGTTTGTAGTATCTTTTATTATTTGAAAAAGAAAAAGATAAAATTACATAGTCATTCATATTTATTTGCATTAGTTTCATCACCTAAAAAGAAAAGAAAAGAAAAGGCAAAAACATAAAGTTAGTTGCATTGCTTTTGCATTAATTTTACTATTTGAAAAGACAAAAAAAAGATAATAGATAGTTAACTTCCATTAGTTTGTATTAGTTTTACTATTTTTTGATGTCTTCATAGAAATAAAATTGCATATAGACTAGGCTTAGATGCATTTTACCTAAACCATTAGGTGTATGCCAATCAAAGAATTCATTAAACTCTCACCTTACCTAGGCGTGGAAACCACCATAAAGTGTTTCCTAGTGAACCCCACCAATAATTCATCGACAAACACCAAAGAGAGCACAACTCAAGTGCTTCTCGTCTGAGGTGTAGGCACTTTATTTTCCCTCCCCCTTTCAGGCATGGATCCATTAGCCTAAAGGAAATGGGTGCAAAAAATTTGAGTCTACAATATGCTACTAACTCATTTCATTGTAGGATATGTTTGTAGGTGATATGTTCTTGAAACCCAGGTAAGTAACTTGAAACCTTAACTCAATTTTTTTTTAACTTTTGAAAAGGGAAAATATTTTTGTTTCTATTTCTCTATATATGTTTTTGTCATATTTTGCATTAAATTAAAAAGTAGTATCATTCTAGGCATTGAAAGATAAAATCCATTCTAGGGAGCATTAATTAAAAAAAATAGAGTCACAAATGCAGTCCTACAACTAATAATCTCAATCGTGCATTTGGATGTGTCTCAGAAACATTTCAAGGCTTGTTAGGAGCCTGTGTGTTGCATTTTGATATAGGATTTTCTCTATTTTTTTTATATATGCTTTCTATCTATGTTTTGACTGCATTTTAGGCAAGAAATCAAAATTGCATAATAGATTACATTTTAGGGTAATTTTGTGCTTTTGCTTTACAAAAAAACATAGAAAACCAAAAAAATCACCACACACACTTTGCACATTTCAATATGCTACACCATTGAATGACAAGTGTGAGGAAAACTATTTGAACGAGTTGGATTTCATCACCAACCATCAGAGAGCCCTAGAATAAGTCCTAGTTAGTTATGATAGTTTTTTGGACTTCATCACCAAGAAAATAGTTATTCTTGAGGTTAGATCAGGATAATCAAGGTTAGATTCCCTTCAATTCCTAAGGCTTAATAATTTGTGGAATCACAACTATCGTTTATGCCCAAGCTCACATGAGGGTGAAGTGAAAGCCCATATGGATAGGTAGAAAGGTATTATACAATGCAACCTCTCTCAAAGAGGTATTTTGTTCCCCTAGGTTACACCCATTACCAAGCCTCATCTAGGAAGCTTCATCAACCATTCATGATTCATCCTTTGTTAGAGGGGTGAGTTCAAACACACCTTTTTAGATTTCATTCCACCACCTACCTTGCATAGTTTTTAGGCCTAGGTTACATAAAACACACAAAACCCCAAAAACTTAAAAAAATATTCAAAACATCAAAACCATTTTTTTAAACTTAAAAAATATAAAAAAAATAAAAAACAAAACTGCAAAATTAAAACAAAAATATAGAAGACATTTATTTGATTGTGTGTTTATTTTCTTTTCATTTGCATCATATTTTCACACATGTAATTGTTATTCATCACTCCATATCACCCCTAGCTCATGGTAACAACTCGAAGTCAAGCCAAAGCTTTAAAAAATATCCAAAGCCAACCATTCGCATCCATGGAGGACTTTGCTCAAGCCTCCCAAGCCCTAGACACTTCTATGGTTGGGCAATCCAGTGTGGCACATACTATATATCTAGACTTATCCACTAGGTCATCCAATCATACCCCCACTTCATACATGGATATGATGTAGAGAGCTACACATGTTGTCATTCTAGAGACTCCTTGAATCGAACCTTCTTTCCTAGTTGATCATGGAATCACATATATAGATATTGATGCCATTAGAAGTTACTTGACTACAATAGGTTTGGTCTTTCCATCATTACCTCCTCTCACCATCCCACCTTGAACCATCCCCACATTACATCAAGAAGCCATCTATTCACATTCGTAACACACTAATCAAATCATCACCAACACTCTCTTTGAATCAATGACTACAACCACAAACCAAACCTATCCATAATTATACCATAAATATATCTCCATCCCATCCCATCAAAAAATCATCTATTCTAACCCACTCTACAAAGCACAAGTCAATGCTGCTTCATAGATGCCCTCATCCATTCCATCCACATCATCTTTTGACCCCATACATCATGCCATACCTCATTCAATTGTGACACCTTTCACAACCTACCCCCACCTACATCCACTCACATTGTTGTCACACATCCTATTCAATATTCTACCCCCCATATAACCACACAATTTGCATCAATTATTGCAATACACCATGCTTTTCTACATCTACAAAAATTTCTTGTGGGTAGTGCCAACCAAAGTGCTCACCATATTTCACAACAATAATCATAGGTGGTAGACTTCAACCTTCAACCCACCTCAACCCAAAATATGTTATTCACCCAAGATCCATCCTGGGGGCCATGACCACCCACCATAATCATACCCACTCATCCGCTTCAACACACATATGCCACCTCATCAGCACAACATACTATCATATCCCCATCTCCTCATAAACAACATCTATTTCATCAATAGCAAATATTTCACCACCAATTTCAAAAAAACATCCCACATAATCATGTTCCAACAAACAACACACATCAATTGTATAATTAAAAAGCAAATCAAGGATTTCAATCACAATTGGAAGACCCTAAATTTTAGTTACAAAACCAGATTGATAGCCTTACCATGAAGACATATAAAATTGTATATCAAAAACCCACTTTGAGGTAGCTAGTCAATAATCCCATTCATCCATATATTCCCTCACCCCCATATCTATCCTATTTTGAGATACCTAGGTCTGACAAGTTCAAAGGTAAATATGAGCTATGATGGATTCACCAACATACTCATAAAATTCTATAATAAATATTGGAATCACCTCACAAAAATTTATCTACAATTGAGTCATCATCAACCTCATCAATATATATCCCACCTTGTCAACCTCATCCACCTTGCCCACCCCATACAAATGATCAATACTATACTTAGACTCCCCTAATCAAGTCCTTGTATACAATATTTCACAAGTTACAAGATGCAAAAATAATTTTTTTACCTGACATACGTCCTGTAGACACCAAAAGACATAAATCTAGATCATATAGGGAAGATCATTATTACCTCTAGTATTGGTAAGCGGGTCACAACGTAAATAGTTTCATGACATTTAAAAATGTGGTCCAAGATCTTATCGATAGGGAACCTTTTCCATATAAAGTCCATTCACACCATCCAATCAAAACCTTGGTATACATTCAAACCACTATGTGGACGCTCAAGGTATCACACCTTCCCCATGATCACTAGTCATGAAATAATTTGGGGATGCTTAAGGTATCACACCTTACCCATGCAAAAATAATAATAATAAAATAAATAAAAACAAAAAATATATATAGCTTAATAATTCACATTACGTTTCATACATCCAATCATGCATTCATAATCATGTATACATTCCATACTCATATTATTATGCATTACACTTATGCATTCATATCATTTGCATCCATTCATGTTGCTTTCTATATTAATCATCATTCAACCATTTTGGATAATTGTTCATCCATTGAATCTTGTTGTCTTAATCAGGGGTACCCTTGGTTAATATCATTTTCATTTCACCAACCACATAAATCATGTAAAAAACACACAAAAAAAGTTGCAATAAAATACCATAGCACCTCATTTCTTTTATAATAGTCTTTAGGTGCTATAGGTTATTCCTTGTTAAATCAATTATCTTCTTGGACCAAAGCACACTTTTCACTAAGAAAATTAAGTTTTGGGAGTTGACTCTACCATTTTTGAACCAATCACATGACACATTTATTAATGAGATATTACATCAGAGAGAGATGATGCCATGATTGGATTGAACCTTGAAGTGAAAAGTTCTTTTTGCTTGTCCCATTATGCACATAGTCCAACAATAAAATAAATATACATCTTTGCATAAATTTACAAAATGAAAGAGTGGGTAGTAAGGATAGGATACAATTTTCATCAGGTTTCGATTCGAGTGGTTGAGAATCCAATTCCCCAAAGCTCTAAAAGAATAATAATACTATAAAAGTAAGTAGTAAGAATAGGATAAAATTCTCATCAATAATTGATTTAAGTGGCTGAGAATATGATTCCCCAAAGCTCTAAAAAAATAATAATACTACAAAAGTAAGTAGTAAGGATAGGATACAATTCTCATCAGGACTCGATTCGAGTGGTTGAGAATTTGATTCCCAAATCTCTCTTTATAAACACAATAATAATGATAGACCTTCAAGTAGTAAGGATAGGGTTTAATTATCTTCATAAATTGATTTGAGTGGTTGAGAATATGATTCCCAAAAGCTTGAAGACCCTAGAATTGTACTATGCTCATGCGTGACAACACATCTCTCTTGAAGAGACCTCTCAACACACATAAGGACAAGATAGCTTTTTTGTTCTCTTAATGACTGGTTTAGTCTTACCTTACTCAATATTTACAAATAAATTTATTTTTTGAACACATAATGGTTCTTGATTGTCTTACATCATTAACTTACTCAAAATTAATGAAAAATGAATATTCATTGCACACACAATTGGTCCTTGAGAAATTTGACTCCGCTAGGATGCCATTAGCATCATATGGATTTGCAAGATGAGTAGATGAGTTTGTTTGAGATCACTAGGATGTTTAAGTCTTTGCAAAACAACTCTAGATAATTTATCCCTAAGGTAAACAAAGTCATAAGTGAGGTTCCATTCCATACCACCATCGCATTTTCACACATGTATCATAGTCCACTTGATTCTACAATATCTGGTCAAACCAATACTACTGTATTTGTGCCCTTGATTAAGTAATAAAAGAAAAATCTGCTAAAAAATGGTCCATAACCTCTTAGAATGACAATAAATAAGGCAACACCATTCATTCATTTGCATACATCACCACCAATTGTATTCATTCATAATACATTCATTTCATCACATGCACACCAAAAAAAATAATTTGAACAATCCACCATTACACATATACATGCACAATCACATCATCAAAAAACTAGGGGAGACTCAAGATCTCACACCTTCCTCAATAATCACATCAAGTAGTCAACCAACTAGGGTATTCAAGGTCTTACACCTTCCCTGCCAATCAATCACAACAATCAATCAAATTTTAACATTAAATCAAATGAAACCAACAAAAATTGAGGGTGTTCAAGGTATCACACCTTCCCCAAAATAAATTAGGCAAGCCATCAAATAACTTGGGGGTATTCAGGGTATCACACCTTCCCAAATTCAAACAAAAAATCAACCAACTTAGATTAATCAAGGCAGTGAACCTTCCCCATAAAAAATACAATTCAATTCAATCATCAATCAAATACATAATCATCAACCAACATATCATTTTCTACGTTCAAAAGGTTACGTCCTTTTATCAAAGTTTACATCCTTTGCCTCGCATAAACATCAATAAACAAGTTAATTTCTAGCTTCAATGGTTATGTACTTTTGTCAAAGGTTGCACCCTTTGCTTTGCATAAAAATTAATCAACACATCATATTCTACTTTCAAAAGGTAGCATCCTTTTATCAAAGGTTGTGCCCTTTACCTTGCATAGACATCAATCAAAAAGTCAATCGCTAGGTTTAAAAGGTTGCATCCTTTTGTTAAAGGTTACACCCTTTTCATTACATAAACATTAATCAACACATAATATTCTAGGTTCAAAAGGTTGCATCCTTTTATCAAAGGTTGCACCCTTTGCCTTTCATAAACATCAATCAACAAATAATTCATCCACTAGACTCACTAATGTAGATTATCAAGTGAACCTTGTATCTAGTGATTTGATTTAATCACTTGGTGGTTGCAAAAATTGGTTATCCATACAATATGGTAGTATGGTTACATTAACATAAGGACACTTGGGTCAATTTCATGCAAATAAATTCAAAAGCCCCAAAGGCATCTAACCCCTTTGGTCATGTTTCAATTCAAAAGGCTCCAAAAGAACCAAACTCCTTTGGTCATTTTCAATCCAAAAGGCTCCAAAGGAAGCACCCCTTTGGTCAATTCAATTCAAAAGGTTCCAAAGGAAAAACCTCTTTGGTCACTTTCAGTTTCAAAGGCTCCAAAGGAACAAAACCCCTTTGGTCACTTTCAGTTTCAAAGGCTCCAAAGGAAAAAAATCCCTTTGGTCACTTTCAATATAAAATAATCCAAAGGAGACACACCTCTTTGGTCAATTTCAATATAAAATACTCCAAAGGAGACATGCCCCTGTGGTCAATTAAATTCAAAAAGCTCCAAAGGAGACATCCCTTTGGTCAATTCAATTCAAAATGCTCCAAAGGAACCTCACCCCTTTGGTCAATTCAATTCAAAATGCTCCAAAGGAACCTCACCCCTTTGGTCAAATTAATTCAAAAGGCTCCAGAGGAGACACATCTCTTTGGTCTAATCAATTCAAAATTCTCCAAAGGAGACATGTCCCTTTGGTCAACTCAATTCAAAATGCTCTAAAGGAGACACACCTCTTTGGTTAAATCAATTCAAAATTATCCAAAGGAGGCACACCCCTTTGGTCAAATCAATTCAAAATTCTCTAAAGGAGACACATCCCTTTGAACAAATTAATTCAAAATACTCCAAAGTAGAAATATCCCTTTGGTCGAATTATTTTAAAAGCTCCAAAGGCACCAATCCCCTTTGGTCAAAATTTCTTTGAGTGAACCTCATATCTAGTAATTTACTCTAGTCACCTTGTCGTTGTAGAAAATGGTTATCCATACAATCTGATAGGATGGGTATATTACCATAAGGACACTGGTTAGATTATCATTCATGCAATAAAGTAAAAAAAATCTAATTTTAGTTCAAAAGGCTCCAAAGGAAACAAACTCCTTTGGTTACTTTCAATCCAAAAGGCTCCAAAGGAACCAAAATTCTTTGGTCACTTTCAATTCAAAAGACTCCAAAGGAACCAAAATCCTTTGGTCACTTTCAAATCCAAAAGGCTCCAAAGGAATCAAAACCCTTTGGTCATTTTCAATTCAAAAGGGTCTAGAGGCACCAAACCCCTCTGGTCGACATCTAGAATAGCTTTTTATTTCCTACACTAGCTAACCTAAATTCTCAAGTGAACCTTGTATATAGTGATTTAATCTAGTCACTTGGTGGTTACAGTGATTTGTTATCCACAAAAGTCTAGTCACTTTGTGGTTGTAGTGAGTGGTTATCCATGCAATCCGGTAGGATGTGTAAATCACCATAAGGACACTTGTTCAAAAAACCCATAAAATCTACCTAAAAACTTTGCAAATGCAACCAACCAATATTATTCCCTCTCAAATGCAAAAAATAAACTCTCAAATGCAAGAATGAAGTCAAAATGAGCACGCAAAGCCTATTTATAGCCAAAATTCATGCTTTTTGGAGCGCCCAAATGCATCATGCATTTGCAAAAGGTCCCAAAAGGGTCCCAAAAATGCTACAAAACACTCCAAAACTTCACAAAAGTATCCAATAATCCATGCATGAATCCCATAGATCATCCCACCTCATATTGTCATAAGTTAAATAAATTTTGCAACTCAATTTTGGAATGTGATTGTGTTCAAGAAAATTTGCTCAAGGTTATCATCAAGTTGTCTTTGTAGGGTTACAAAAGAAAAAATCCTTTACAAAATTAACTTTGGTATGTGTCATGCCATAGGGTTGAACATGATACTTGTAGTGGATGGTCCATATACCATATGACAAGTGCTCATCACTTTTCCAAAAGTAAACTTGCAACAATTCATTTAGATTAGCTAGTGTAGGAAAGAAAATCATTGCAGCAAAACACTTGTATCTAGTGATTTAATCTAGTCACTTGGTGGTGGAAGTGACATTAAAAAAACACCAAATAAATCATACACGCATGTCACATATCATTCCAATTCATCTTAAATCAAATTAGATCAATTTGGTAACCTAGTTTTGGAAAGCAATGGTGTTCAAGGAAATATTCCTAAGACTATCATCTAGCCTCTTTCTAGGGTTGCAAAAGTAGAAATCCTTTACAAAATTAACTTTGGTATGCATCATGCCATAGGATAAAACATGATACCCATAGTGGTTGGTCCATCTATCATATTACAAGTGGTCATAATTTTATCAACGAAAAAGTTCCAACAATGGATACCACCAAAAACTTGGGGCAATCAACTTGATCTTACTTTTCGATATTTGCATCCATTAATGCCATTGCTTTCATCATCCATATTTTTTCAAGTGGCTCATGGGTTCATCTTTCACCCATTATCTTCTTGAGGGGGTAAGCCAAAATCAAAATTTTCCAAAAATCATTTTTCTTACGCAATAAGGAAAGAGTCAATTTTTCCATCCAATAAAACCAGGTGTCTCTTGTTTTTGTATTGCATTGTGTTTTACACAACATAGTATAAAAATGGGCATCTATAGACACCAAATACTAGCCACTTTCCAAACCCTAAACATTAACAAAACCTAATCCACTTTCCAAATCCTAACCCTAACCCTAACCTTAAAAAAATTTATAAAACCCCCATCACTTTTGTGATGGAAGAGGGATGAAATCATACCATCATGTTGCCCACGTTTTCGTAGGACTGCTAAAACTACCCAAAATTTTTGGATATATCTCACGCATTCAAACTTGGATTGAGATAAAATTTTGAGGGTAGGTTCCTGAAAAACCTAAGAACATCTCCACCAATTTTTAGATCATTTGGATCAATATAGAATCAAGCACAAACTTATGTTTGAACTGGAGTAGATTCAACCATCAACCGACCTAGATCAAAGCAAGTAAATTAGCAAGGTATTTTATCTCATAGTATTTTATCATATGCATATTATTTTCCATTCTACAAGAATTTATACTTTAGGGTTTTATAGCTTTTTATTTACATAAAAAAGGGCTTCACATAGTAGAAGCCCTCCATATGCTATTAACTCCCTTTTGGTAGGACATGTGTGTAGGTGTCAAGTTATTGAAGAGTTGCTAAAGCAAGGATGATCTGCAACGATACTCAAACCCATATGAAATCTTGATTGGAGCAAAGAATACTAGTGACACCACCATTCATTTGAAATTACAAAAAGGGAATATTACCCATTTTATCCATTGTAATATAAGGAAGCAAGCAAAGCATTGTAATCATACCTCTGCACACTTGGGGTAAAGCACTGTAAAAAGGAGACCAAGGCTTCACAAAATTCAATACAAAGTCATTTCCTTACAATTGCTTGTGTTTTAATTTTTATATTTTCTTGGTATTGTTTTATTTGCTTACACCTAGATTAGTTTTTTCACCTTATCCAAGGTTATGTGTAAGGGGTTGGACCCAAAATGTATTTATAAAAATGGGGTGAATCAATTTCAAAATCCAAGTGAATAGTGTCCAAACTCATATAGAAGACATGACGAATTACCTTTTTTTCCACCAAAAAATATAAAAATATGGTGAATTTATAATAATATTTGAAATAGTATAGTATATGGAATAATTGGGGTCACATTCCTAGGACATAGCAATAGAAAGCCTCCTTCCCCATGATTTGAACTGAGGTCATAGAGATGAAACAACAAAAATATACCGTTGGAGTTTCCCTGCAAAGACACCAACAACAAATTTAAAGACAAATAAATAAAATCAATAATTTTTTTATATATAATTTTGAAAAGATAGCTTAGTGCTTAATAATAATATTTTATATATTTACTTGCATGAATCAATTTAGAAATTCATTTTCTAGGTAAATCATCATAAATCATCCAAAGTATGCATCAATATAACTTATGGAGCAATAGCAAAATTTTATAATAATTAATAATAAAAATCTTTCAAACATGCTTTACACTCAAATTCATCCATGCAATTTATATCAAGCAAATCTATGTGTCAGGTTTCTTGATACACATTGTTGTGGCTTTTGGATTTTAGTATCAAAATACTAAATTTGGTTGTGAGAAGTTTTTTTATTATTTAGATTATTTCCTAGTAATTGAGATCCAAATTGAAAATACAACTATTGATATTATCATAGATTATTAAGCAAGTGTCTTTCATTAATGCATTAATAATAGGGTTTTCAAATATATTTGCATTTATAATGTTCCATTTGAATAGAATAAGAATGAAACTTCCTTCCATATAAAATATAGCAAATCCCAACCATAAAAGAATATTTAGAATAACTGAAAATAAGTGATGTAGTTGGAAACTACGCTATATGTTCCTTCAGTAATTTTCATGATATTGCAGTGTTCTTTTCAACTTTCAACTACTTAGATGAATCATTAATTACATTTCTTGTCTGCTTATGTTTTTATATACTGCACGTTTTAAGGTATAAGCAAAAATCTCTAAAATTACAATAGGCCTACTCAAGATGATGTTTAATTTCATAATTATTAAAGTATCCACACCTCATATTTAAAGTAAAGAATACACTACAAATTTAAAGGAAATAATAAGAATTTTAAAATTAAAATTTTAATTTTTTTAACAAGTTTATTTACACTTTACCCTAGTTTGTATTTAGGTCTTTAAAAAGAGAATCCAAGACCTTAACCATTATCCTATCCCATAAAAACTAAATAAATGCTTAACCTACTATCATTTTAATTTGAAACAAAATGTAATAATATTATAATATATATATATATTAATAATTATAAACTGATAAATAATGAAACCCATCGAAACAAAGCTACTACGGAGCATAATAGTAAACTTTGAGATTAGTTTCTCCTTATCTAGGCTGATTGTTCAATCAATTTAAACTAAAACTCAAATAAAATTTTGGTACATTATAGGTTTATTTTATTTTAGTTTTAGTTTAAATTGATATTGATCACTTGTTTCTCATACATTGACATTGAATTAGAATTTACACAAACTATATAGTGATAAGAAATAAATATTTTTGTTTTTGTTGTATTTCAAGGATAAATGCAAGCACCTAAACTGTATGAAGAAGTTACATGACTGTAGAAAAATTCACTTTGAAGTGAATTATTAATATAAATAATTAAGTTTTTTTTCATATACTAGAGGAATTGGTAACTCGTTACATTTTTCAATGCCTCTTCATAGGTTCGAATATTGCTTCTTTCTTCCACTATAACCTCTAGTTGTGCCGAGTAAAATTTTTAACGTAGCCAACAACATTAGCATGACACACCTTCTAGTTATATGAGGCATGAGGGATTTGAACAATGGTATCCACACTCCAAAGGGAGTGCTTTTGACCAATGGGCTAGACCCTCAACTTGAATATAAATAATTAAGTTTAATGTCTTGTAATCTAAAATTAAAAATTGCTAGTTGATTGGAAAACAAGGCACCAAAGGGATCAAAACACACCATAGGAATATATTGATTGTATTTAGCCACAAATTCCTAAATGATGAAATTAAAAACAAATGTATAAGCATATCATGCCTCCCATCCTAATCTAATTATTTAGTAGAGCAAAATATTAAATTAAAAATATGTAGACACTGTTCATTTAAAATACAATTCCATATTGAAATAGTAGAGCTATGAGGCAAAGGTTATTTCTTTGAACCATAAATCATTACAGGTTGGATGTACTAGAATGAAAATTATATAGATAAATAGAAAGGCTAATAAGATAATTAAATTTAGAATTCACAATGGTTTCCTTTTATAACCATAAACATGATTATTATTGTGAATAGTATACCCATCCTCTATTGATACATTTTACATTTGTAAGATTATTTGTTCAATGAACTAGTTTTCTTTTATAAAATTCCATAATAGGAATTGAAAGAGCAACATAAAATTTAGGTATACTAGACATACAAAGAGACATAAGTACAAGTGCACAACTATCTCAAGACTTATTAGAACATTTTATAAATTAAAAAAAAAAAAGAACTCTTATTTAAATAAAAAGAAAGAAAAATAGTTGTACATATTATATGAAAAGAGAAATAACTATGTACACATACATGATACAAACAACTAAATATGGTAAAATATCTAATTTTCCTAATTCTATTACAAATTGTGATAGTCTTCATTTGTAGATATTTGTTTAAGATCAAGAATTTATTCCTAATGAACAACATTACAAGAAAATCAATGAATACAATCTCCCCACTATTATCAACCTAATAATAAAAAAATTAGAAAGGAAGAATATGATAAATCCAACTCTCACTAGTCTCTTGCTCTTCAAAACACAATGCTCTTAGATTTTTTTTAATATTTTCCTAGGTCTTCATGTTATATGTAGACATTCAATTAAACCTTATACATATTTTATAATATTAGGCCTAGTGTATTGTCTATTTACATAAGAGGTTTGAAAGTGATTTAGCAAATTTACAACTTAGGGCAATATCTTATTCGAGTGTCTTTGTGAGTGTAAATATAAAGTAAAAGCTTAACATATTTAAAGGATAATTTTTATGTACCATAATTTGATGTTATTGGTTGTTTAATTAACAATATTTAGTAGTAAAAAATATTACTTTGTAGTTAGTTTTTTTTTATTTTTTTAATAACCTTTTTTTATCTATGGAAAGGGTTTTAAAAGGGACCTAACCCTTTTACAAAGTGGGATAGGAGGAGACTCAATTGAGATCCCCTACACAACCATCAAAACAAATAGAACAACAACAGGAACACCCCAAAAACCTCCAAAGGGAGAAATAGACCAAACCGAATAGGATAGAACAATAACAGAAAGGACCCAAGCCAAAGTAAGGGCCCAAGAAACCCTAGGCACAACACTCAAAGAATGTAAAAATTGAAAGAAGCTAGCTACTCAGATATTTTTTGCTCACTTGTAGGAATGGTCTTTGTAGCTTTACCATTTTCATCATTGCTAGAATTAATTGTTTTGGCCACCTTAATCCGATGAGCAACAACAATCTTCATCGACCAAAAAGGACTTGAAAACTCATCATAAGAAGCAATGTTCATCATCACTATTCAAATTTTTGAGGCCTTGGGGAAAGTTGTTCTACCACACTCGAAGATATTCCTCCGAAACACCCTTGTTTGCAAGTAAATTTGTGGCCTTGTTCCCTTCCCTATACACATGTTGAATGATGATATTTGAGTATTTCTCGATGAGCCTTCTACATTCACCAATGATATTGTAGATGTTCCAGGATGGGTTGTGAACTCCTTTAAGGTAATTGATGATGTTCAAAGAGTCACCTTCGATAATGAGGTGATCAATTCCCAGCCCATCCAAGATGACCAGACCTTGATAAAGAGCTCTTGCTTTAGTTGTGTTGTTTGATTGAATGCCAATATTTTTTGCAAATGCCAAGATGATTTTCCCATGATCATCTCTAACAATACCTCCACTACCTACCTTCCTTGGATTACCTTTTTTTGCACCATAAAAGTTGAACTTCACCCATCCAGTGGGTGGAGGGGTCCAAACAATGGTGGATCTATCAACTTGAGGAGTGTGAGGCTCGGGTCGGTTATTGGAAAAATTGAAGTGGGCATATAACTGGGCCTCAAGACCAACCCTAGGAGTGGATTGAGAAGGAATGAGTTGGGTATTTTTAGAGGCATAGGTAATGATGTAGAGAAAAATGGAATGGGGGTCCTTGGAGGTGGTGGAAAACACCTTGTTGTTTCATTCCAGCTAGATTTACCAAAAGTAGTGGGGTAAGAAAAAATTCCAAAGGGTGTTGAGCTGGGAGTTAAGGAAAGGGTTGGGCCATTGTTCATATAGAATATTAATAGATGATGGTAGAACCTAGGTAAGGTTGACCAGCTCAAAGAGGGAATACATGACCGACAAGGAGAAAGGGCACTCCAAAAATAGGTGGAAGATAGACTCCTAGTTGGAATTATAGAGGAGACACTAGTTTGGAATAGGCAAGCCCCTAATGATGAGATTATCAATAGTTAGGATCTTGTTTTGGGTGACAAGCCAAGAAAAAATCCAATCTTTGGAATCAATTTTTTAGCTAGATTAGTTTGATTGGGGCCCAAGACATCGATGACGAATCTTGGATATGATAGGCAGTTCTGACTAAGAATTGGCCATATTCATAGGGCTTCCAAATGGGAGTGTCTTTGGAATGATTTTTAGGAATAACATACACTCTAAGGAGGTTGGCTAGATCCTTAATAGCACACTTCTGGTCATTATTGATATTATGAGTAGGTATGATTTTCCACTATCGACACTAAGAATTTTGAGAAATGAAATTGTAGACCTTGCTGCCAAATATTTGGTTAGTGATCGGTTTAAGAATGACCAAATTTGGATCATTGATCATAGGGTAGTCTTTCAGCCATGGATCTTCCTAGAATATGATGCATCTACCACAACCAAGTCTCCATATTATCCCTTCTTTGATGATATCTCTGGTTTGGATAACAAAGTTCCAGAACCATGACCCATTAGGAAGTGGATGATCATCAAGGAAATCATTTTGCTAAAGATATTTTTCTTTGATGATGTCAACCCAAGAAACTTGAACATCTTTGACTATCCTCCATCCTTGATTTGCTATTAAATCCATATTCATTATGTGCACTTTTCAAAATTTAAGGCCTCCATGAATTTTCTTGGCACAAACCCTATCCCACACCACTAAATGGAACCTATTACGGTTCTCATTTTCAGACCATAAGAACTTCTTTTGGATTTGTTCAATATTCTTGTATATGGATGCAAGAAATTTGAAAATAGACATAAAGAATACTGGTATGCTCTGGAGGTATGCTTGAACCAAAGTGGCTTTAGCCACTTGACTTAACATAGTCTTTTTCCAACCAACAAGTTTTTTGAGGATCCTATCCAAAACATTGTTCCACATATTTTTTGATGGATTTCCATGGAAAATGGGAAGGCCCAGATAGGTGGATGGGAGGTTGGAGATGGAACATCCTAAAATTTTGGCTATTTTGAGTTGTCTATGAATGGGAGTGTTTAGGAAATAAATTTTTCTTTTCTAGAAGTTGACCTTCTGACCAATGGCTTCTTCGTAGTAGTTGAGAATGGTTTTAATAACCTTGGCTTCAGGAATGGAGGACAAAGTTGCCAAGATGGTATCATCAACAAACTATTGGTGAGAGACTAGCTTGGAAACTGAAGAAGGTTTAATGCTTGATAGAATACCTAAGGAGCATGCAGCCTTAAGGGATCTACCAAGGGATTCAACAAGGATGATGAAAAGGAAAGGAGATAGGGGATCCCCCTACCTAAGGCCTCTAAATTTTTTGAAATAACTGGCAACAAATCCATTGATAATAACTGAGAACCAAGAAGAGGTTATGCATTCCTTGATTAAAGCAATCCAATCCTCATGGAAGCCAAATTTGGTAAGCACAATGAAGAGAAAGTCCCAAGACACTCTATCGAAAGCTTTGTTCATGTCAAGTTTCAGGAAAATACCAACTTTTTTGCTTTTATACACTGAGTGAAGGAGCTCATGGATAGTGATAATTCCATTAGTTATGAGCCTACCTCGGATAGAACTCCCTTGAAAAGGATCTATGATGGATGGAAGGGCTTCCTTGAGTCTATTTACAATGACTTTGGATAGAAGTTTGTAAACAACATTGCAAAGACTGATAGGTCTGAAGTCAGAGATGGATTTACAGTCATGATATTTGGGAATGAGGGCAATGAAGGTGGAATTAATATCTCTAGGCAATGACTTGGTCCTTTGAATATCCTACATTGCTTCAGAGATATCTTTGCCAACAATATCCTAAAAATACTAAAAGAACCAAGGAGGAAACCCATCTGGTCCTAGGGCTTTATCAGGAGACATGGAAAACATGGCTTCTTTGATCTCTTCATGAGTGAATTATTTTAAAATATTCTCATTGAACTCCTAGGAAATGAGATAGGGGATGTTCTGAATGAGAGCATTGTGAGCTTGGGGAGTGCAAGGTGGGCATGGTCCCAGGATATTTTCAAAATGATTAACTACTTCAAACCTGATTTCATGAATATTGGTTGTGCTTGTCCCATCATTTCTTATCAGTGCTCTAATTTTTTTGGCACTCCTATGCCTGAGAGTTGAAGCATGGAAGTATTTGGTATTAGAATCTCCTTCTTTCAACCATAGTGCTCTAGAATTTTATCTCCAGAAAACCTCTTCTTTGGCCAAGATGTTATGATATTTTGTTAAAAGTTCTTTTTCCTTGCTTCTGAGCTCAGGACCCAGCTCTCCATTCTAGAGCTGATTTTCTAAATATTTTAACTAATCTACAATTTGTTGTTTGCATTCAAAAATATTTTTAAACACCTCTTTGTTCCACACCTTTAGATTGAGCTTAATGAAGTGGAGCTTTTTGGCAATTTGGGTTATGGGTGAGCCTGAAAACTTTTTGTCCCACCATTCAACAACACAATTTTTGAGATCCTCATGTTGAAGCCACATAGATTCAAATCTAAAAGGTGTTTTAAAAGGGAGAACTAAATTTTAACTTTCCATGACTAGAGGGCTATGGTTCGACCCAATTTTTGGAAGGGAATGGAGTGTAGCATCACCAAAAAATTGAATTGCTTCCTTGGATAGAAGAAACCTGTCAAGTCTTAGTTGAATCAATTGGTTGCCCACTCTTCTATTGCTCCAAGTAAATTTTGCTCCTTTGAGGTGAATGTCCATCAATTCATTCCCATCAAAGTCTTCAAAACATCTTGGAGAAATGGGAACCCCACCTTTATTTTTAAATGGATAAAGGGGGGTATTGAAGTCACCAACGAGCATCCACACCTCATTCGAGAAATGACTTCTCATTTGGTTTATAATGTTCCATAAATATAGACGTCCAGAAGGACTATTAGGTGCATATATATTTGATAGGATCCATTGAAATTTAGAATATTTATTGAATAGTAGAATTTTGATAATTCTTTCGAAGGAAGAAATTATTCTACCTTTAATTTTATCAAGATTCCACATGCAAAGGAGACCACCAGAAGATCCTTGAGCTGGGCTAAAAACAAACTCACTATTTTTCCACAATGACTTAGCTATCCTGTTACTATTGTCCATATCAGTCTTGGTCTCTTGAAGTAAAATGATGTTGGGCTTGAGCTCTTTCCTCATGGACTTGACTAGCCTTTGCTTAGTAAGCCCATTGAGGCCTCTCACATTCCATGAGAGGATCTTCATTTGTGGTTTTTTTTTGAATATTTTCTCCCTTCCCTACCTTGGGATGGAGGTGGTTTGGATCACTTTCCATCATCTTTCAAAAGATCTAAGTTTGATTGATCTACCAATGATGATAGGATAGTAGATTGAATACCGTTGGTAATATCATTTTCAATCTCTTTATGCTTGATCTCTTGGATAGATGGTCTTCCTTTATTTTTATCACTACCAACATCAAAAAAAACTTTCTTCTAGATTCTAGTTTCCTATTTAATGGGGCTATAAATTTTCTTTTGATACCAATTGAAGAATACAAGCTTATACTGAGAGGGGGGTGAACAGTATAAGACCAAATTTTACTTTTCTTTCCCAAACAATATTATCCAATATTATCAATGGCAATATCAACAACAATAATCAAAGTAATGCACAAATCATCACACACAATAGAGACACCAATTTAATGTGGTTCACCCAATGTGGGCTACTCCACGGAGAAAATATTTCCACTAAATTTTCTCAAAAAAATTTCTTGGGAACCACTTCCCTATTATAATTTTTATGGACCTCTATCCAAAGGAGACACCAATCCCCTAATGCTTAGGTTTGTGGAACTCTATCCATAGGAGAACTCTTTCTCCACTACTCTGGTTGGTGATCTTCTAGAAGACTTCTACCCCCACTGCATTGGATTATGGATCTATCTCCACATAAGACCTTTGTCCTCACTTCCATGGCTAATGGATCTCTATCCAGTGGAGACTACTGCCCTTTGCTCTATCACCCTCAAATTTTGCTCTCAGTTCTTCTCAATATCTATCTCAAATCTGTACTAAACTCTGTTCTCAGTCTAGCACAAATATACTCTCAAATATATCTCAATTCTAGCACAAATATTTTCTCAAATCTACACCAATATCTATCCTCAAATATGCCCTTAATTCTATCTCAAGTCTTTACAAAGACTTACCTCAAATCTGCCTTCAAGTCCTCTCTAGAACTTGCTAAATATACTCTCAAGTATTTACCAGTACTTACCTCAAATCTGCTCAAACACATGCTCAAAAAAGCTCACAAGATATTCTTAATCAAACCCAAATCTTGCACATGATGCTATCAATTGCTTTGTCTAATATTCAAAGTAATTCCTTTAACTTGAAGTGGTTTAGATAAATTCTACTCAGAATTTTTTTAACATTTGGAACATATAGAGAATGATGTACTCTATCAAAAAATCAATATGTTCTACTCAATAATTAAGTATATCGCTTTCATAAATCTGATTTCTAATATTTGCACATTCACTTTCAATATCACTCAAAACCAATGCTCAAGAATTTCAATCAATCATTCAACCAATGAAACGCAACTAGTTCACTAACCCTAAACAAGTATTTTCATACTTCTTCAACAAAGTGCACAATGTGGTTCTCAAAACCTAACTCAAATAATCCTCAATATCTATCTCAAATGTTATCTTAAACATTCATCAGTGAAGCATATGAAAACTCACTCAAACATTTCCAACAATGCTTATCAAATAATCCTTTTCACTCCACCTTGTTTTTCACAACATTCAATCCAACAACACTTTAATCAAAATATGATGTGCCCATACATTTTTTTTTTGATGGAGATATGTCTTCAAAACTTGTTTTACTCACAACCAAATCCTTTTGCCAATTCTAGGTTATATAGCAACAATCTATCTCAAAATATCCACAAGAATATTTACCTCAACAAATATTTCACCATATAAGAAATACAATAAAATGTCAAGTCACAAATACACCTTATTACTCCTTACTTAAAATAAATCCTTAATCAATAGATCATACACTCACTCAAGCAAAACAACTATAATGATAATATCCCTATAGCTCCTTTTAAATCCAACTTAACATAAAATATTTCAACCCAAAATTCGACCTTCCAAACACTTTAATATTCTAACTAAAAAAATAAATAAATTACAATAATAAAGTCCTTTGTTTACACCATATACTCTCCAATTATTAACCCAAAATACATTCCAAATTATAATAATAAAATTCCTTGCTTACACTTTATAATCTCCAATTCTTAATCCAACATACATTCTATCTTTTCAAATTATACAACAATGATTAAAATTTTTGAATCATACCTTAGCCATGTAACCAAAGATTTTGCGCACTTCAAAATACTAACATGCACTCCACATGAATCAAACTCACATTCACTTCCTTCCTAGAACCTTAGCCTTGGCTAGGCTGCCACTTGGACTGCATGACCACATAAACACCTTGATGCACTCTCTACCCTTTGTACCTTCCATTGCACCAAAACATTTGAAACAAAACATTTCCCTCTACTATCGTTGGGAATCAAACGTAAGACCTGTTGTCCGCCAATGCCTTATGCTACCAAGCCTTGCACTAGGCCAACCATGTGGTTGCTAATAGGGACATGCACCCTTCTTGCTTTATGCATCCACAATTACCCTTTAGATTTAAAAATAAAAGCCTTCGTCTTTCTTTGCTCACAAAATTCACATCAAATAATTTTGTTAACCCTTCGCATGTGCATTTCGGAGACTTAACTTTTGTCTTCAAAAATTTATGGTATAAATACCATTTTTCTTCCTTGTTTGGACGTTGGCAAAAATTAGATATTTGAATTTTATTCTTGGTGTGAAACCCACTTAGGGTTATAAAATTATTATAATATAAATATTATAATTATTTTATAATTAATTTTTAGGCTTCTTCTTAGCACTTTAATATTATAATAATAAATATTATAATATTTTTTCCTGTGGGCCTAGATATTTCCTTTCTACGAGGTATTTAAACCAAATATCTTGGGCTTAAAATATAAATATTTTAACCCTCCTTTTTTCAATTCCTTTGCACTAAGATGAACTAAGTTTTGACATAAATGAGAACATAACTACTCAAAATTTATAATATTTATCACTACCAACATCAAAAACAACTTTCTTCAAGCTTCTAGTTTCCTATTTAATAGGGCTATAAAGTTTCTCCAAATAGGGAAATTACTGCTTGAAGGATAGGTAAAGGGTTCTTCCTGAGAAGGTAGGTTATTGAGGATTTTCAAGGAAACATTGAAGAAAGGGATACCTGATGATCCTGACCTGGAGGGGGATTGGGGACAGTCCAAACTAGGAAGGAGAGGGTTAGAGGGACCCAACCTAGTAGGGGACTAAGAATTTATTACAACATATGAGAGAGGGTTTATGATAACATATGAAAGATGAGCTTGTGAATCATGGGGCACAAGGTTATAGACAGGGGACTCAAAATATCCATCAGTAGAAATAGTTCTAAAATTATTATCTTGACCACTTAACAGAATGAAGGGATTGGGTTTGGAAAAGAAGGAACATACCTGTCCAATGTCATTCTCAGGCATGTTGGACATTGGTTGTTTCCCTTTGTTAATTTGATTTTTTTAAACCGCTAAGTTGGTTTGCTACTATCTGAACCTTTCTTGCCCTAAAATCCATCTTTCTTCAAATCTCTTCTCAATAAAGGATATTGAACCCAAAGGTGCCCTTGTTTTTGGCACTTGATACAAAAGGTTGACTTGTTCTCATACTCAACTGCCTATCACCTATGGTAGGAACCCAAAATAAGATCAACATAAGTAGGGATATTTGAATCTAGGTTAGTAATGATGCATAAATAGGCACAAGTCATCCAATATTTTTCTTTGGTTGTTAGATCTAGAGCAACACTGTCCCCAATGGTTTGAGCTATGTTCTTTAGGATTTTTGCTTTCCAAAACTAAGCTGAGAGGCCAAGTAATCTAATCCAAATTGGCACCATGTTTATGTTTTGGGTATTAGGAATGAAATCCTCCCCCACCTTCTAATGAAAAGACTTATTTGATAAAAAAACTAGGAACCACCAGTGAGGATTCGATTGGTATCCTACGGGTTGTTTAACCAGATGAGGAAGAAGCCCCCGGGAAAATCTACCAACTCTATATTATAAATGGAGCACCACTTGGAAAATGTCCATCTGTAAATGGACTTGATGTTTAGTAATGAGACTAAAAAATTTCCCATAAAGGACAATGATTCTTGAGAAATTAAAGGTGCCATGAACTTTGGAGGAATAGTGATCTCCCTACCCAAAATCGAGATAGGACCACAATCTTAGGGAATATTGATAAAAAATGAAACTACTCCATTTCAAACTATCTTCATGAAAGAGGTAGAAAATGATTTTCAAGGTGGGTCTAATGGGAGCCCACCGACGCCCGTGACCTTAAAACCCCTGTTTGAACCATCGAGGGAGCCTGATTCAGGGTCATCCAATTTTTTATTGCTAAGATCTACATCTTCACCTAGAATCCCATCTGGATTCCTGCTTGATTTCTTACCTCCTAAAATTTTAGATTTTTGAGAAATTTTCACTCAAGGAGAACCATTGCCATCACCGCTTGTCATTCTAATATACTTTCAAAATTTGGTCAATCAAAAAATTTAATGATTCATTTCTCATTCTACTGGTGTTGTTCCTACTGTGGAAAATAAAAAAGGTGTACTTTGATCTGTCATGTAGATACTTTCATTATAAAAACCCTAATATTTCAACCTTCTCCTACTTTAGAAATTATCTATAGATTTATTTTTCACAAATCCCAATCTTTCAACCTCCCATCTATAAAACATTACAATAAACTTAAATCTACCATTTCTTACATTTTTTTAGTAACTTCATTATATATTAAAAATTGTACATATTTAATGTTTGACCATCATAAAATTCTAAATTATATATATTAAAAATAAAAAATTCATCTAAGTTTCATAACATTTGTTATAATAATTGAGAATTTAACCCATATCACATTCACATAGACTCTTAAAAATACCAAATATTTTCAGCAGTTGATGGGATTATCTTGTACAATTGAAGAACTCAACCAAATACAAAACAATGTCATCTAAAAACTAAAAATATTTTCTTAGTTTTTAAAATTTTAAATTATATATATATATAAGACAATGATTTGCACTATTGTTTTTTCAATGGGTTATATGGGATTGTAACAAGCCCCACCATATTACATCATCACCACATAGTGGTATTACAACAAAGCTTGGATATTATCCATGTATCATTTGGCAAGATTCGAACTTGGGTCTCCTTGAAATATTGAGGAATCTAACCGGTTGAGCTAATGCCACTTGATTATTTGCACTATTGTTAATATAAACTTATAAAAGCTATTATTTCAAACTCTAAAATGTAGAAATACTAATGGATGAATTTAAATAATATTTAACCCTAAATATATAATGTTTTAAGAATGAATAATGCATTCAAAATAAATATTAATAACAAACAAATATTTTTAGCAAGATTTGATGAAATTCACATGCATAAATAAGACAATCAATAAAATTTACAAAACTATATTCTAAAAATAAAAATTTCATCAACTTTCAACAATATTTGTTAACCTATATCACATGCTACTCATATAGACTCCTAAAAATAACAAATATTTTCAACAATTGCAATGATTATCTTGTACAACCGAAGAACTCAAATATACAAAACAATGTCATCTAAAATCTAAAAATATTGGGTGACGGAGGTCCAAGGTTCAAATATCGGGCCTCGTTGGACTGAACGCTTGTCACTTTCTTGGTGCTTTCAGCGGTGTAAAAGGTTTAAAATGATTGTGGCATGGTGGTTATAGGGGTAGAATGCACAAAGATCTGTGTGGCAGCTTTTAGGGTGGACAACGCAGAATACTATGGCGGCTATAAAATCTGGACAGCCTGCCCGGATTCGTGGCGGCTATCGATTCCACCATGTAAATACAAAAAAAAATATATATATAAAAATATTTTTTGTATTTAAAACTCTATATTATATATATAAGATAATGATTTGCACTATTCATTTTTTATTGATTGGAGGAAGGGGTTTTGAAAGGGTCCCTAGACCTTTTAGATCAATAGAAGGCCATCGAAAAGGAACCTAAATACATCCTTACAACAAGAAAAGACCCTCAAAAAATAACCTTGAGAGAAAAATCTTAGGCATGAATCTAAGAATAAACCAAAATAGGAGAAGCCAAACCCGAAACCAAACATTTGATATTCCTCATCAAGATTTGCCTCACCTTAAGTTTTTCTTCATGGTGGTACTATTGTTAATATAAAATTATAAAAGGTATTATTTCAAACTCTAAAATGTAAAAAGACTAAAATATTTCTCTTTTGTTCTCTTGGGTGGCTATTGGGTTTAGTTTCTATTCTTTTGGCATTAGAGGCTAGCCTGTGCTTAATTGGTCTTCTACTTTTCTACCTCCTCTAATGTAAAAGGTTTTGGGACCCTTCAAAATCTTGTTTTTTCACCATTAATAATAAATTCTAGCTTCTTGCAAGTCGTCTAAACCACCTGCTACATCGATGCGCTCAACCACCTCATGGTGCCCTCTTGCTGAGGGTTGGGTCAAGTTGAATTTTGATGGTGCCTCAAAAGGAAGTCTGGCCCTACGAATGGGGTAATTCCAAATTCTAAGGGTAAGCTGATTGGTACATACATAGAATATTTCTATCCAAACCTATCACTTTGCTAAAGCTAGGGGTCTCCTTCAAGTGCTACTATTTGCAAAAACACATAAATATCATAAAATCATTGTAGAAGAGGACTCCTTAAATATAGTAAATATTGCCAATTCTATTAGCAAGCCTCACTGGAGCATTTCGAATATTCTAGCAGAGGTGTTTAGAATTCTAAAATCAAGAGAGGAGTTCAAATATTAGTATATTTATTGGGAAGGCAATAAGGTGGTGGATTATATGGCCAAATTGGGTCTTTCTCAACATACTTGAGGATTTGGTTGGAGAATTTCCCCCAAGACCTTGAATCTCTTGTTTTCGATAATCACAGTTAGCTACTAGTTGTGTGTGAGGCTTGGTATGGGAGTTCACTTCATGGACTCTTTTCTGGATGTTTTATTTTATGCTTGACAGGGTGGGCCATCTTAATTCATGATCTTCACAAGTCTCCTAACCCATTTTTAGTTTTCTATCATTAGTTGGGCATCTTTGTGTGGAAGTTGGTCAAAATTTTCTTGGCCTCGGTCCTGATGGTGTTCTCATGTATGCTCTTCAGGTGATGTGGTGATATTTTTTTCTCTTGTGGTGATGTGGTGATATGTTCTTCTCTTTAGTATCCTTCTTGTGTGTCGAGTGGTTAGCACCTCATCCTCTAATTTTGATGGGTCTTTGGCTATTTTAAATCCCTTTGCATGCTGATTTCACAACAAGACCCTATGACTCTTTTTGTCTGTGGCAAAGTGACTGGTATCTAAGTCATCTGAGTCCTTATTACTTTGATTTTTGTGATGATTCCGATGCCCATTCTACTGAGCCTCCAAAGGAGAATTGTGGTAATAATGCTAGTACCCAGGAAAGAGTTTTGGCAACTAGCTCTTTTGGGGATCTTGTTCCTTATGGTTTACCTGCTATTTTATATGTTCTAGAGGAAAAGCATTTTTCTCTTCTATGTACATTTTAGGTTGTGGTCTCCTTTGTCAATGAGATTCAAGATGTAGTTAACAAGCAAATGGATATGGTAACCTCAAACTAGTTATGCTATGATGTTCTTTTAGTAGTTGATATCAGGTTATATTTTATGTTGGTTGTATGCAGACCTCTCCATTTTATTTTTATGAGAGAGTCCTCGTTATTTTAGCTATTGTTACCTGACTTTATGGTATGCTATTTGTATGGGTCCCTATCTATTTTAACTTGTTGAGGGTAGCATGTTATTCCTACCCCTCGGTTGGTTTTTATTTAGTATTGTAGTTTAGTGCATTCTCATGCCCTATCTCAACCTATTGTAATAGGTTTGGGGACCTCAAAACCCCTTCATTTACCAAATCAAAAAATAATAATAAAAGACTAATGGATGAATTTAAATAATATTTAACCCTAAATATATAATGTTTTAAGAATGAATAATGCATTCAAAATAAATATTAATAACAAATCTAAAATGTAGAAAGACTAATGGATGAATTTAAATAATATTTAACCCTAAATATATAATGTTTTAATAATGAATAATGCATTCAAAATAAATATTAATAACAAACAAATATTTTTAGCAAGATTTGATGAAATTCATTAAATAAAAAAAAAAAAAATTGATGAAATTCACATGCTTAAATAAGCCAATCAAGAAAAAATATATTCTAAAAATAAAAATTTCATCTAAGTTCAATAATATTTGTTACAGTAACTAGGAATTTAACCCATATCACATGCTACTCACATATACTCTTAAAAATACCAAATATTTTCAACAACTGATGGAATTATATTATACAATCAAATAACTCATCCAGATGCAAAACAATGTCATCTAAAAATTGAAAATATTTTCTTCTCCATCTCTTTTTGGCAGTAAGGAGTACAAATACTCCCCAAAATACAACTGCAAAGCTTGTCTCCACTATATAGTTTTTTAAATTCTAATTCAATTTCAATACAGGAGAAACAAGTGATCAATACCAATTTAAACTAAAGCTCAAATAAAATTTAAACCTAAAATGTACTAAAATTTAATTTGAGTTTTAGATTGATTTCTTCTAAAACTAGGAGATTAGTTTCTCCTTGCCTAGGCTGACTATTCAATCAATTTAAACTAAAACTCAAATAAAATTTATTTACAACCAAAGTATTTTTAAATCATAGGTTTAGTTAGAATATGAGATCCCTAAACAATAGACCCACATTGTTACACCTTCATGTAAGATTCTAACAATGACCAACTTACCTATACTCACAATAACAACTAATATTTGAAATGATTTCAATATATTCATAGTATCTCATTTAAATCAACACTAATGAATGCATTGTTCTATATTGTAACTATAACTTCTATAAAAAAACATAGCCTAATCTTGCATTCTTTGAGATAAAAAAAACTATTTCTTCACTCTTAGATGATAGAAACTTAAATAATAAACAACCTTCCAATACATTGCAACTAAATTCATGGACTTTAATATTTATTTTCTCCTAGCCTACATGCCATGGCCAAGGCTCTACATGAGCTTGCACACCATGTCCAAGGTCCTACATGATCCTGCACACCATGACCAATGCTCCAAGTTGGCTTGCATGGGCTTGCACGCCCTCACATAGATTCTAGGGGTCTTTCTATGTATCACATTAAGTATATATATATTGCTAACTAGGGGTATATTAGGTGATTTTACCAGTGTAAATATATTTTTAATAATTTCAAGGCAAAAGATCTACTATTATCGAGGGTAATGTTAGCAATTTAAATTTAAAATGGTCAAATTATTATAAAATTGAGGTGAGCTAACCCAAAAAACTTTTTGCACCCAAAATTTTTAGGTTAATGGGCCCTGGGCAAGGGTCCTCATATTCACCAATTCCATGTTTTGAAAATCCAAATATTTGTTAATTACCAATAATTCATCGCTATGCATAACCCTGCCCTTATCCTTCTTTTCCTTTCATATTTTGAAATTTGCTTATTTTTGAATTGAGGTGCTCTCCTAGTAACATTAATAATTTGATGTTTAAAGAATGTAATGGTTTCTCTTTGCACATCTAAAATGTTGACATAATGAGCCATACTTGGTTGAATACAAATGTATTCTCCATTTGGGCTAGGTTGGAAAAATACTTAGTTGACTCAATATTTTGAGAAGTGCTAGCTCCAAGGTTTTAATTTTAGGTGTAGTAACCATTCTAATTTTTATTATTATAACCCCTTCCTTGGTCACCTTGATTAAATTGTATCTTTTTTTTGATAATTTTGATAGCCACATTTATTAATCCCTTGACCTTGATTTTTATTTACTCCTTGTTGTTGATTGGAAGCTTGTTGTTCATGGTTGGGGAATGGGATATTATAGATCCATAACATTTTATTGTGAGGATGAATATGATTTTTTTGGGGACTCTATTTATTTTCATGAATTAAATTGATCCTATATTTTTTTACTTCATCAATGTTAAAGTTAGGACCAAAATTTTATGCTAGTAGAATTATCATGGCCATAAATTTTGTGACAAAATAAAATTTATTAGGATCATGCCACAAATATGATTCAATCCTATAATTAAAATGGTAGATTTTAATCTTAGGTGGTAGACATATTTTAAGAATATCTTCATGGATCAAATGAGGCATCATGTTATTAGGTCTCAAATTATCCCTAGATGTGGTCAATATATGCATAGGAGCTCTAGAAATATCTAACTCATGAGAAGTATCTTGGAGAGCTACATTACAAATCCCATACCCTACAACATTCTTGTTACGATTTTGGACTTCAAGGATATTTTTGCCTTTATTCTTTTGCCACTATTCAATAATTTTAACAAACTATATAACCTTATCTAAGGAGGACAAACCATAAGGATTGTGTTCTTGGATATTAGCCTAAAAATATGGTCCAAGCTTATTTAAAAATATTTCTAGTATTATCTTTTCATTTAAGTTCTTATTAGCATGACATTTAAGTATTTCCCACCTTTTATGAAAATCAACAATAGATTCATTAGGTATTTGTTTAGCATTCACAAAAACATCCATTGCTTCCATCATAATATGTCATCATCAATTATTATTTCAATTTTTTGATAAAAAGTATCTAAGGAATCAATGGAGTGTGTGGGTTGGGATGCAAACTAATCAAAATTATTTTATACTAAAGTCCTAGTCATTAAGTAATGAATCCATCTAAACCAATCCCTCTAATAAGTGATCAATAAATTATTAAAATTTTAGGATTTACTTGTCCCATCATAGAAGAATTTAGGAACATGCTCAAATAAGTAAATAGATTCCACATCAAGGGCTAAATATTGAATTTGATAATTGATCAAAGTAGGATTAATTAATACATGTAAATCCATACCAAGGTTAGCTAGGGGAGGAAGAATAAGAGGAGCATTAGCTTTTAATAATGAAGAAGGGATAACAACTTGCACTATAGGGTTCTTGTTAATACTTGAAAATTGAGTAATATTAGTCATTATATCCTACATTTTTTTGGTTGTTTCTATATTAGAGACCTCCATTTGCTTCTCAATATCATGCCTATGACTATTTATATGATAGGTCAAACATCCCCTAAGGACCATCATATACACAACTAAATTTTTTAATGAGGATTAAAATGGGTATTAGACTTTTGGAAGGTGCATTCTACATTAACTATTTATGTTATTAACTACCTTTATCACAATTGCCACATTAAGAGGCATTTGGAGATTCAACACAATGCTTATCATATCTACCTAATGTAAACACCCACAAATATTTTTGATATCTTATGACAAGCCTATAAGGTTCATCAAAGTTTATATTAGGATATTTTTTTTCTTAGAATCAAAATATATATCCATATAATATCTAATTTGGATTTCATGATTATGATTAAGCTCTAGAGGATGGACAATATAATTTTCATGATTAATGAATCGAGTGAGATCCTTTTATACTTTTGGAAATTTTAGTATTTTCTTAGATCAAGTATTTATTATGAATCCCTTAGAAGAAATAGGAGGAGCCATAAGGGTAAGTAAAAACCCTATTCAAGGGCAACTAGGTTTTTTCTAAAGTTTTTATCCCTAAGCAAGTCAACTAAAAAAAATCCTCATAGCAAAATAAATTCAAATTTTTATTGCAACCCTAAAATAAAGAGGAAAGTTATAGGAGTATTATGTAGCTTTTATCTAAAAACAACCACCAACATGAAACCTATGACAAAAAACCTATAGAACCCTAGGGTTTAAGACATGGAAAATAAATAGCCTCAAAATATGGATTTCACTTTAGGTTCTATTGTCATATTCGATTGTCCTTGGTAGGGCAATCATACCTCATGGGTAGTGACACAATGGGGTCATGATCGAGAGCATAGGGTTTGGATTAATTGGGGACCTATAGGAGTTTTTTACAAATATGGATCCTTGTTAGGGTGTGATCTTCAAGGTACACTTGTAATCAATAAAGGGAAAAATAATGCAAGAGATAAAAATAAAAACAACTTAGCAAAAGAAAAGGGTGGCGATGTGCCAAGGGATCCACTAAGATCTTCCTACAAAAGCAGGCCTAAACGCTATGTGCCAATGATGAACACTTTCTCTCCTTTACATAGTGAAGCATAAATGAGATTTACTAGCTATAGGTATGCATAAAGATATGGGTCCCATAGGAGATCCAATGACAGATGACTAGTCTAAAAATAGACATAGGCTCCTCACACATACATACACTTAATAAAACTTAAAATAGGTAAAATTTCATAGACAAATACATACACACAGAAATAGGTCAGCAAGAGGCCACAAATGGCTATGCAAAAAATTGACATAGGCTCCCATGTATATATATATATATATATATATATATATATATATATATATATATATATATATATATATATATATATATATATATATATATGCAAGAAAAATTTTACTGCCAAAAGTTGGGGTTCGATATTGCCCACAAGTTGCTCAAGAGCCAATAGTTTTTACAAAAATAAATGAAAAGAAAACCTACAAGAGAACACAATTGTAAACTTGTAGATCCTTTTTACAACCTAAACTATAACTATTTATAGATTACAATAGGGAAAGTTTCCCTCCAAAAATTGTAGGATGATTTGACTTTTCTATCTACCTTTTTTTGGGAATTTTGAATATTGAACGAAGTTATTTTTTGTCATTATTTTTATCAGTTTATAGCTATGATAGTTGCGGGTCCCATTCCTTTATTTTAAACCTACATTCACCTAATTTGTAGAGATAAGATGTTCATGATAGAGAGCCCATAATTTTTCAATAATGGCATACTATCTATCTTCATTTGCTTTTCTTAGAAATTCGTGCATCACCTACCTCTCCCTTGGTATTGGTTTGCTTGCTTGCCTTTTTGGAACTTTTCTTGAGTTACCTATTTGTGACATTAGGAGTTTCTATCTATGCCATCAGGACTTTGACTTATCCCTTTTATTTGGAACTTTTAAAAGTTTTGATAAGTTACTTTATTGAACTTTCTTGTGGGAATTTCCTTTTCCATAGAGTCTCATCAAAACCTTCGATCATTTCCTACTTGCACTTTAAATTATAATACCAACTCTTTACCTATTGGTTTGATAATTTCCCTCTAATTCTTCTAGGGTAGGATTATTTTGATATTTTGTGTGATTTAGACCACTGACATCTAGTTCAATGGAATATTATAAACATTTTTTTATGCTAACAATTCTTCCTCATGACCCCTTTTTGTAGGTCCTTACTTTATTTCCAAATATTGATATTTGATCTAGAATTTTTGGAAGTTGGTAATGGCCTCAACCTTCACCCCCTTGTTTTTACTTTAAGGTCTTACACCATATTTGGGCACATTTCAACTAGATCCTAATAATTTATCACTATAGTTTTGGTGGCTCTTAGAGAGCCTTCTACTTGTAGGAGGAGATGAACTCAAAGGTCTAGATATTTATTCATTGGGCACATAGTCATTGAAGTATCATTCTAGAGAAAGTGTTGAGCCTTATTTTTGTTGAAGTGATCATCCATATTACTTATTTCTATATATGTTTGTATGGTCTTTGGCCACTTTCTATCCCATGCTTATTCACTTCTATACCCTTGGGGAATCAACATCCCACCATTATGTTTCCCATTTATCCATTGGTTCATTAGAGATGCACGAATGCATTTCATCAGTTGAGTTTTCATATTTATCTTCTTTCATCATCAAAATCTAGTTGGAACTTAATCATAATACTGGCCTATGTTCTATGTTGTGGAGGTAAAGGGGTTTTGATTGGATTTCAAACTTGATACCATATTGGGTATTGAGTATCATGGGGAACCATTTTGGGCCCACATATCATTCCATTTTTGTGGTAAAATATTTTGACAAGCAAAGGATGAATGAGGCTAGGAGATAAATTATGTAGATATCCTATTTCATAGTAAAACATGGGTAAGTATTTAAAGCTAGCGATAGTTTTTTAATTTCTTCCAAGACTTGAATTAGGCTATTGTCTAATTGTGTTACTTTTATGTTGATAGAGTGATACTCAATACCGAATGCATCTACAATATTTTTGGGAATAATTGTTGTATTTATATTTTAATCCACATAGTTGTAAATTGATTTATCTCCATATATGAGTGAGATAAAATAGGGGTCTTATTTTTCTTGATTCATGGGTTGAATATTATAGGACAACATCAGTTTGTTAAGGTTTTTTCTTTAATTTGTTTTCTTCTTATCCTAGGGCCTTTTGTAAGTGTTCTTTCTATCTTAGAATGGCTAGTATTTCCTAGATTGAAAATGGTATAGTGGAATTTTTCAAATGATCTACTATGTTGAAAGATCCTAGAGACACCACATTTTGAGGAAAAAAACATGATCTCTCTTAAATCAAATGAGTATCCTTTGTTGGTTTTGGTGGTGTTTATTGTTGCCTTGGGATCACTAAGGTGCTTTAATTGGTGAATATTAAAATTTTTGGTAGTGTAGTAATCAGTTATCCCAAGCCATTTATAACTAATCTAGTCTGGATATCTAGGGCTTTTAGGCCAACTGATTATGGAATAATAGGAGATATAGGTACCCTTAACTATTGAGAAATTATAGTTGGGGGCTATAATTCTAATTGGATTGACTTGTGTTGACTACCAAGGTTTGGTGGAATGCTCATATCTCTCTCTTCTATTTCCTAATTTTTAGACCTTGTTAGATAATTTGATCAAACGTGACGTATTTTAGTCATTATATTACCCATTTGATTAAATACTACATAAATTTCTTCTTCATCCTATGGTTAAGATTTTTTCTCAAGAAACATAGTCAATTTTATGGTGGAAGGCATTGAGATATGCTCTGGTACCTAACTTTTAGTTTTTTAGTATGAAACAAATGCATAAAATGGCATAATTTCATGTATTGAAATGGCCAAAAGCTATGATGTTTCTCCTATGTTGACTTGGCTAAGGGAGCTCTTGCGAGGTGGGAAATACCATGTGGTAGGCTCCTCTATATAATTATTTTGTATGGGATATAATTACCTAGCATGACAAGGAACTTCTATTTATAGAGGGGTCACTGCCAAGACTATTTGTTGAAGATGGGGTTAGGATTGACCATTTTCTTTATTTTTTTGGAACTAAGGCTTGGGATATCCTTTGGATGGATTTATATAAACCTATTGTCCTTGTGAGAAGGAAGGTCTATAGTTGTTCTGATGGGGATATATTAGGGCACTCCACTCTCTTATCATAGATAATATTTCATTGGCTATTGATGTAATCAACTTATGGAATTAATCATATTCTAGATCCTTAAGGGTTTATGGGGTTGGATTTTATGAGGATGCAACAAATGAGGATGAATAAGAGGTTTTTGGTTGAGAAATTGGAGCTAAATATTGTAAATTATGGTATAGAGGCATAGGAATCCTAGGGGCAAACCTTCCAATATGAATCAAGTGATGCTCAAATTGAATGGCCAATTCATATGCTTCTAATAGAGAGTTTTCTCCTTTGGGTTTAATCATCATTAAAATCTTATAATCCAAGGTTTTCAAATAGTATATAAGTGTTATACTTGGTGGGACATGCATATCATCAAGTATTATATGCTAGGATTTATGAAATCTGAGGTTGAAGTCTACTACTGCTTCCATGGGAGCTCTTATAATTGTTGCCAGTTGTTGCAAGAGGGATACCCCATCTATCTTTTCTTTGAATCGCTCCAAAAAAATATTTTTGAGTTGGTCACAATATGTGATTGATCCAAGATGGAATGTAATGTACCAGTCTTGGGCCTTTCCTCTAAAGGATATGGGTAGTAATATTAATGTCATATTTTGCTTTGTTATGTTGTGGATTGTGCATAGGCATGCCACAGTTAAGGTGGTCAATGGGGGTGGTGAGATACTCCATGATAAAATAGGTGAGAGACTAAAGTAGATTGGGGTATGCCCTCCCAAACTTCATTTCATGCTAGTGGTGCCAACAGACCTCTTGTAATACCTCTCCTTGGCAAGATGTATTTTGGAGATTGACCTATGTATTTTGTATGGAAATTTAATGCATAGCCTCATTTCATGATGTCAACAAAAATGATAATAATACTTTGTGGTTGATTTTAATTCTTGGAATATGGTACTACTAATGCATTTGTGGTTGTAGGACCATGTACTCTCACTAGTGGATTAAACAAGGATAACCATATGATGGATGATAACTTGTTTATTGACAACTTCAAGGTAAAATATACCCTTCATGTAGTTGCATAACATTTTTCTTGTTATTTGAATATATCATTGGACCATGAGCTTTCTATTGGAAAATGAGTCATTCTTGGTAGGTAGGGGTTAACGTATGGTTATCTTAAAAATCCACTTACTCAAGGATAAAATAATGAGATGCACTATGGACTTGGTTAAGTTTTATTTTGTTTGAAGCATGGGATCAATTAATCTAAACAAGTATTATTATAACTAGCATTATTAATATTTGAAAATGTTATTACTAAGGTTAATAATTGATATTAACCCTTGGTATTAACTAATGAAGCATTAATTTAATAAGTGCATAGTTATAACAATAATAATATTAATGAGGGCTAAGGTTGGGTAAGCCTTTTTAATCAATGGTAACACCATGCCTAGTGGTGCTTTAATAAAGTGAAGGTGGTAATATTTTCTAACATTCCTTGAAAACACTCTTATGTTACATTGGTCATGCAAGAGACCATGCTACAAACCTATTTGAAACCTTATTGATGAGTTTTTGGGGGGTGTTGAAGGAAAGCCAATATTGGCTTGAGGAGAAAGGAGGATTGCAGTGCATTTTCAAATCATAGAATGTTGGGTAGTTTTGCAATTAGGTAGATTTTTGGTATTAATGCTTTGAATGCTTTCCCTTGGTTGCTATGTTTGATGGTGCTTTGGTTTATATTTTGTATATGTTATATATGGGTGCTATGTTTGATGGTGCCTTGGGTTATGTTCTTTATGCTATATTCAAGTGCTAAGTGGGTGTCTCTCCTTGAAGAGGATTGTTGTAGTGTCATCGTAGACTTGTATTATATCCTATTGCATTCATTAAGCCATGAACCTATAGTTTTCTTGTGCTTGCTTTAGCTAATCATTGAATTATTTCTTTAGATAGTGTTTCACCCTAGCCTATCATTTAGATGACTAAGTTTTGTGGTTGCTCAATCATACCAAGTTTAGGCTCAATGCCATCTTAGCTTCTTAATCTTATAGGGAAGTTTTGATTGCCTTTGTGTTCATTGTGTTGCATAGTTTGTCATCCTCTTCCCAGGTAACCTGATCTGCTACCTTTGTGGTGGAGAACATATCTTACATAACACAAAAAAACCAGAAAAACAAGAGCCCAAGATTTTGTATTCAATATCAAGGAAGAAATTTTACAATATATAGCCAAACTATCGTTTGCCAACCCCCTCTCATTACAATCCATGGTTTTTTTTATTGAGGTCCCGATCCTCTGTGCTTTCCCACTTCCCACGATCTACAATTGCCACTTGGAACAATTCTGGAAAGTTGCATTGATGAGACTCTTGGTGAGGTGCGTGACTGGCTGCCATATCCAACGGAATCTACTCCTCGATCTGCTGCTTGTTGTTAGATGCTTTAAATGCGTCTTCCAGATATCCTACGTGAGTGGCCAACATGCCCATTGAAATACCTCTTTGGAACTGCTGCTTCACTGCCTCTAACTTGCCACACATGAAGGGGTGTCTTTATGAAAGCTGGAAGTGCATGTCTTTCTGTTTGGTCACAATATCACAACATGTCACGATATCACGACCATTTTCTTCTCTCTATTTTGGCCGTGATATCGTGACATGTCATGATATCACACCATTTTTCTATCGGCCTCTTGTTCTCCTATTCCAATCGTGAAATCGTGACATGTCATGATTTCGTGACCATTGCTCCCCCATGCCTTTGTTCCACTGCCTAGGCCACGATTTCATGACATGTGAAATCGTGACATGTCGCGATTTCATGACCTTTCTTGTCCCGCGCCTTGGTTTCGTTGCTTAGGTTGCAATTTTGCAACATGTCACGAAATCGCAACATGTCACGATTTCATGACATTTGTAGCACTTAGAAAAAAAATATTTGCAACACTTAGAAAGAAATAACACAAAAGTTTGGTTGATGCTTGATTGCTTTGCTGCCCTCGGATGCTCATGCATCAGACACCCGAGGTGGATCGAGAAGTGATCCTCACTTCTGATATTTGGGAGGAAGACCCAAGCGGTCAACCTCTATTTTTGATAACCAAGTTGCATCTTCAACAGGTCTGCCCTTCCACTTGATAAAATATTTAGAATACTGTTTGTTCCTTGTGCTTCTGCCTTCACGCATATCTAATATTTCTTCGATCTCTTCTGTGGTTGGGGAAGACTTTGGAATGCTCCATAATTCTATCCTTGGTTCCTCTGTATTTTTTCCCTCATGGTATTCCACCAAATCTGATATGTTAAAAATAGGTGAAATGTCAAGCCCACTTGGCAATTCCACTTCATATGCATTGCCTAAATCCCATTTTTCCAGTATTCTGCATGGCCCGAACTTCTTCATTTTCAACTTGTTATAAGTTTTGGCTGGAAATATTTCTTTTCTGAGATGGACCATGACCTCATCTCCCACTTCGAACTCCTTGAACCGTCGCTTTTGGTCTGCTCTTGCTTTATACTGAGTATTCATTTTTGTAATCTGTTTCTTCACTTCTTCATGCAGGTTTTTCAACTGTTTTACAAATTCCTCAGCCTCTACACTGCATTTTTCTCCTTTATCCAATTTTCTCATCTCAGAAACGTTTCTCGGACTGTTTCCATATATGATTTGGAATGGAGATTTGTTTGTGTTCTTATTGACAGAATTGTTGTATGCAAATTCTGCCTGCGACAAAACTAAATCCCATCCCTTGGGTTTATCTGCTATCAAGCATCTTAGAAAATTACCCAGACTTCTATTTACCACCTCTGTCTGTCCATTAGTTTGTGGGTGGTATGCAGAACTAAACTTCAGATCTGTCTTCAGCTTCTTCCACAATGTTCTCCAAAAATATTCAACAAACTTTGTATCTCTATCAAAAACTATGCTTCTTGGTAGACCGTGAAGTCGTACCACTTCCTTGAAAAATAACCCTGCAATGTGAACTGCATCACTTGTCTTCTGGTAGGGAATAAAATGTGCCATTTTGGAGAATCGGTCAACCACCACAAATACAGATTCATTTCCTCTCTGTGTTCTTGGCAATCCAAGAATAAAATCCATGCTTATGTCCTCCCACGGCCTCTCAGGTACAGGTAATGGCTAGTATAATCCTATGTTTTGCCTTACGCATTTTGCCATCTGGCATATTCTGCAACTTTGTACAAACTTTCTCACATCTTGCTAAAGTTGCGGCCAGTAGTAATTTTCATTCACCAGGGCAATGGTCTTATCCCGACCAAAATGTCCAGCCAGTCCTCCGTTGTGCTTTTCCTTGATTAAGTTCTCCCGCATGGAACTCCTTGGAATGCATAATTTACTTCCCTTGAACAACATTCCATCTTGGATTAGGAAATCTAACCATTTTGTCCTGTCCACAGTAATAGGTGCCAAGCAAGCCGTCTAGGCTACTGCAAAATCAGGATCTTCAGGGTAAATACCCTTCAGTTCTTGGAATCCAACCACCTCCACTATCATTTCAGTCAGTAGATTCTACCTTCTACTCAAAGCATCTACAACTCTATTTGATTTCCCACTCCTGTGCTTTAACACAAAGGTATAGCTTTGGAGAAACTCAACCCATTTCATGTGCCACCAGTTTTGTTTGGCTGTTGATGTACTGCAATGCCTGATGATTAGTAAATAGAACAAACTCTTTTGGCAACAAGTAATGCCTCCACTTCTTCAGAGCCTGAACTATAGCATAAAATTCCTGGTCATAAACTGAATACTTTTTCCGAGCATCATTGAGCTTTTCATTGAAATAAGCTACAGGTCCGCCTTCTTGGCTCAGTACAGCCCCTATTGCATTGCCACTGGCATCACAGTCGACCTGAAATACCTTGTTAAAGTCTGGAAGTGCAAAAATAGGTTGTTCTATGACCTTTTTCTTCAATGCATCAAAGCTCCTTTCAGCCCCTAAGGTCCACTTGAACTCTTTCTTATCCCCTCTCATTGTTTCTATGAGGGGTGCACAAATGCTGCTGAAGTTTCTTATAAACTTCCTATAAAAGCTGGCTAGACCATGAAATGATCTTACCTCTATTGTGCTTCTTGGGGTAGGCCATTCGATGATAGCTCTCACCTTATTTGGGTCCATTTTTAGACCTTCTACTGAGATTACAAATCCCAGGTATACTAACTCTTTCTTGATAAAATTACACTTTTTCAGATATATTAATAACTGCCCCTCCCGCAGCTTTTCAAAAACCCTCCTGATGTGCATCAGGTGTTCCTCCAGGGTTCTGCTAAATATTAATATATCATCTAAATAAAAAATGACAAACTTTCCCAGAAACTCCTTCAGTACCTCATTCATCAGCCGCATGAAGGTACTTGGTGCATTGGACAGCCCAAATGGCATGACCAACCACTCATACAAGCCCTCTCTTGTTTTGAAGGCTATCTTCCACTCATCTCCTTCCCTAACACGGATCTGGTGGTAACCACTCTTGAGGTCAATTTTGGTGAAGTATTTGGCTCCACTCAAATAGTCCATTATGTCATCCATCCTTGGTAGTGGAAATCTGTACTTTATTATGATCTTGTTGATGGCTCGAGAGTCTGTGCACATTCTCCACTCTCCATCCTTCTTGGGTGCTAGTACTGCAGGTACCACACATGGGTTGAGACTCTCCCTGATCAATCCCTTCTCCAGCAACTCCTGGACCTGCATGTTCAGTTCTTCAGTTTCTACAGGTGTCATTCTATGTGTAGCCTTATTTGGCAATCTTGACCTTGGCACCAAATCAATATGGTGACTGATTTTTCTTACTGGGGGTAAACCCTCAGGCACATTGTTAGATATGATATCTGGAAATTCTTTTAATAGCTCTTGGACTTCTGCTGGTGCATCTTTGCATTCTGTATCCCTGACTCTAGGAACTAATGCATAACACATATGCTCATGCTTCAAATCATCTAAAAATTTTCTTTCGTCAACCAAGCAAATTCTTGCACTGCCACATACCTTTTCTTCCACCTCCTTCAGGGGCTTCAACTTATGGCGCATTCCATTCTTGGTCATGAAATAATTTTTGGCTCGGCCATCATGAACCGCACATCTGTCAAACTTCCATGGTCTTCCCAGCAGCAAATGGCACGCATCCATGGGAAGAATGTCACACAAAACCTCATCATGGTAATTTCCAATGCTGAATTTTACCAGGCATTGTTCATTGACCAAAACCTTATGGTATTTTTGCAACCACGCTATCCGATATGGATGCAGGTGTTTCTTTCTCTCCAACTGTAGCTTTGTAACCATTCCCTTTGAAACCAGGTTATCTGTGCTACCATTGTCAATGATGATGTTGCAAACCTTACCTGCGCACTTACACCTTGTGCAGAATAAGATTTTCCTCTGATCTGTAGCTCCCTCTTCATTCATCAGGACTCTCCTTACAATCATTACTTATACTCTCTTAGCTTCTTCTAAATGCTCAGATCCAACATCTTCATCAACAACTGCTACTCTGGCATTTTCTTCTAGCCTGCGATTATTTCTTTCTCACTGCTGTGGGCACTCATATTGGTGATGTCCCTCTTCACCACACTGGAAGCAAGTCCCTTAGAATATTCCTCTTCCTTGACCTCGTCCAGCTCGACCTCTTCCTCCTCGGTAACCATTGTTATGATTATGGGGGCGGTCTGCATTTTCCCTCCTTTGTTCTTGATTGCTGCTACCTTCTCCATTTTTTTGAGATTCTTCATTTCTTCTTCCACTGTTCCTTTCGCCGGTCCTTCCGCCACGACCTCTTCCTCTTTGCTTATTTTTGAATCTCCTATTGAGCTTCTCTTCAACCTTTAAATAAAATTGGTAGGCGTCCTCTATGGTGGTCATCCGGACTAGACTTAGTTCCTCCTGAATGCTTGCTCGTAACCCATTAATGTAACATACTACCTTCTCCTTATTGGCCTTCGAGTGGCCTATTCTAATCATTATTTTATGAAACTCTTCTGTGTATTCTTTCACAGACTTGCTTGATTGCCTCAATCCTTGCATTTTCTTCAGCAGGTCTAACTCATAATCACCAGGGATGAACTGCCTCTTTAGATTTTTTCCCATCCGTTCCCACTTAGTTATTCTCTCTTTTCCTCTTTTATTTCGCTCCAGCTGCACTCCCTTCCACCAAATGCTAGCATGACCTTTCAGTTTGGTCTTTGCGAATCTGACCCTATCAGGGTCCTCAACCTCTTCATACTCAAAGTACTCCTCCAGATCGTTGATCCAGTCGATCAATTCCTCTAGCTCAAGGTTCCCAGAATATGTGGAAACCTCCATCTTCAACCTCTTCCCAATATGGGATATGGCCTTGTATAGTCTGGCCTGAGCAGGATCTACTACTTCTTCTTCTTCCTCAGGTTGGTCTTATTTTTCATCATCTTCCTCTTCACTACCTTCATCTCTTCTTGGCTCCAATATTCTACGCATTTCCTCTTGTAGAGCTTGCATTTGTCGCTGCAAAGCTCAAACATCTTCTGTTGCTGCCATGCCTCTCCCACCAATAGGATTTCTCCTTGGAGGCATTCTGTTCACCCGATTTCAAGCCCTTCCACAGGTCCTGGTGTAACTGCCTCTCCTTCGGCGATCTGCTACACGCTCAGGAACTACTGGCTCTGATACCACTTGGTGGAGAACAGATCTTACATAACACAGAAAAACCAAAAAAATAAGAGCCCAAGATTTTGTATTCAATATCAAGGAAGAAATTTTACAATATACAGCCAAACTGCCATTTTCCAACCCCCTCTCATTACAATCCATGGGTTTTTTTATTGAGATCCCAATCCTCTGTGCTTTCCCACTTCCCATGATCTAAAATTGCCACTTGGAATAATTCTAGAAAGTTGCATTGATGAGACTCTTGGTGAGGTGTGCGACTGGCTGCCATATCCAATGGAATCTACTCCTCGATCTGTTGCTTGTTGTTAGATGCTTTAAATGTGTCTTCCATATATCATGCACAAGTTTCCAACATGCCCGTTGAAATCCCCCTTTGGAACTGCTGCTTCACTGCCTCTAACTTTCCGCGCACGAAGGGGTGTCTTTATGAAAGTTGGAAGTGCGTGTCTTTTTGTTTGGTCGCGATATCGCGACCATTTTCTTTCGGAACCTTCTCTCTCCATTTTGGCTGCGATATCGTGACATGTCGTGATATCGAGCCATTTTTCTATCGGCCTCTTGTTCTCCCGTTCTGGTCACAAAATTGCGACATGTCACGATTTTGCGACCATTGCTCCCCCAAACCTTTGTTCCACTGCCTAGGCCGTGATTTCGCGACATGTCACGAAATCATGACATGTCACGATTTCATGACCTTTCTTGTCCCGCACCTTGGTTTCACTACTTAGGCCGTGATTTTGCAACATGTCACGAAATCGCGACATGTCGCAATTTCACGACATTTGCAACACTTAGAAAAAAATACATTTGCAACACTTAGAAAGAAATAACACAAAAGTTTGGTTGATGCTGGATTGCTTTTCTGCCCTCGGATGCTCCTGCATCACTTTGTACAATACCTAGACATCCTTAGCTAGGTGGTAAAGAAGTGTTTCCTTTTATGCTTGGTTAGATTTTGGGTTGGCACTCATTACAATTTTTTCTTGGCCATCCCCATGCTTTGTTGTTGGTTTATTTGTTGGATGTATCTTTGCTTTGGAAAATGAGTAGGTTTCTTAGGGTTAATTTCTTATTAAATGGGAATTAAAGGTTTGATAGCATAGCTAGAGTATATTATTTATCAAACCATTTAGTTGTAATTAGAACTACATTCTTGCTTTAGTAAATGATATGGATTATTAATGAATTCATTAGTGAAAGAATAAAGTTATGTTTCTTTTCCACTTTAAAGGAATTCTTTAGTAAAAGAACTATGTTATGTTCTATTTGTTGTATTTTAAAAAGAATTCATGTTATGTATCTAATGTACTTTTAAATAATTCATTAGTGAAATAACATGGTTATGTTTTAAAGATTTCATTAGTGAAGGAACATTGTTGATTTAAAGAGTGCATTAGAGAAATATCATTGACTTTAAGAGAGTTTGTTAGTAGAGGAATATTATTATGATTTCTTAAAATATTAAGATGAATCTCTTATAGTATTATTTTTATTAATAATGGAAAGAAGTTTGTTACATTTCATTTTTAAAGAAAAGTTAATCTCTTTTGGTTTGTTATTGCAATGAGAGTTAAAGCTTTGTGCTAGTAATCTCATATTAAAATTAGTACTATGGTTTTCTTAAGAGCTTAGGCTATGGATGAAGGATTTTTGGAATGAATATTTGTTTGATAGGATTGGAATAATTATAATGGTTTCCCGAGACTTGAGTAGGTAAGAGAACCATTATAGAGAGAAGTATGGGATTCCCTCATTTTTTTATCAATGTTCTATACATGGTTGCTTGTATTATATTAGAGCATGTTTTATTGCATTGCATATGGAGCTGTCCTAATTTTATTTATAGGATTGGAAAAATTATAATGGTTTCTTGAGACTTGAGTAGGTAATGGAACCATTATAGAGAGAAGTATGGAATTATATCCTTGTTTATTATCAATGTTTTATGTATGGTTGCTTGCACTGTACTAGAGCATATTTGAAAGCATTGCATATGGATCTGTCTTGATCCTTAAGTAACTCTCAAGCTTACAAGTAATCTTGTTTAGAGGAAGATCATGGTAGAAGGTGGCATAGATATTTCTTGGATGGATGGCTTTAATGTAGACTAAAATCATTTAAGAAATTGTTTAGATGAAGCTTGCAAATTAGTCAAGTTGTGTAGGGCAATGAGAGCTTGATCATTGTACAAATTCATGGATTGGTTTATTTACCTATTACTCTTATTGTTAAAAAATTAAATTATATATTCTTTTGTCATATAGATCTTGTAATGGATAGAAAAATAATTATCTTTCACACTTCTAGAATAATGCTTCTTTACATAGATTTATGATAACACATGGATCAATAAATCATAGATTTTGTAAATGGATGAAATGCTATATTTAAATTTTGTTATTTCAAGTTATGTTATGTCATCCTTTTATTTCCATGCTCAATATTGTGTTATAGAGTAAAGCTTGATGTTTCCAATTGATGCTTTCATTATAGAGAGAGTAGTTTCATATTATAAAAGCTATCTTGGATTTTGTAAGTTATTAGAAAATGGATCTAGAACTATTTTAGAACCTGAGTGAAAGAAATAGCCCAATCCTAGAAGCAGTTACAAAGATGTAATAACCAAGTAGATATGAGTCCTAGAAGGAGTTACAAGGATGCAATAGCTAGGAACTCATGAATATGGAAGGAGTTGTGTTGATGTAATAGCCAAATTCTTATGAATTAATACACCTTGAATTCTGAGGATTGGGTATACCACAACTAGAAGTTACAAGACTATTCATAAGATAACAATGGTGACCTTTCAAACGTGTAGGTTACAATGATAATGTTCATCACCAATTAAGTGACAATGACCTTAGTTAACCTGTAGAGGTGTGATAACCAAGAACCAAGTCTTTACACTTGATTAACCTACCTATATGGACTTAGATTAAGGTTAGAGAATAAGTGTTTCTCTTTAAGTGTTATGGGCCTTAAAGGATAATCCTGATGTTGTGGTCACATTATCCTATGTCGAGGAAAGTATATGAAAAATTAGGGGATCACTTTGGCATCCTAAACGATGAGTTTTAGTAAGGTGAACCCTAGAAAATATGGGATGTTGGCCACTCCTATCCATTGAGTGTCATCTACAATGACATTAAACTCAAATGTGGTGAAGCTTTGAGAATGCTAAAAATAAAAATATTAGGACTCTTGAGAACCTTTCTTGTGTTATTTTTTTTAAATATCTCTCTCTTGTATTGGTTTTAATGGTTTTTTAAAATTGGTATCAGAGATCTAGGTTGTAGGACTAGTAGGTTCCACAAAGTACACCTAGGATGAGCCTAGACTTGATGTGCTAGTTTAGGAAAACTTACTCTTCTAGGGACCTTAACATGATTTGGAATGCAATGGGTATTGCATGCCATTAGAACTAATTAGACCAAGGAGTAAAAATCCTAGAAGGTATAGTTTCTTATTGGGAAATGACACCTTGAAGTGAGGCAAGTGTGACCTTGGTCATTATCTAGTGAGAGATAATAATCTAAGTTAGTTCATGGGGAGAATGAAATTGACTAAATGTAAGTTTCAGTGAGGAAAATTATGACTTATATAACTCCTTTTTTTGATAGGATATATCATCTATTTTAAAATAATGTTCATCCAAGAAAATTGAATTGGTTGCACAAAAGAAAAATGTAGTGCAAAAGTCTGAACGAACTATGGACTCCAACAAGAAAACTGGGAGAACAATAACTCCTAGTAAAAGGTCTAGAAGGATAATGAAATTTGACAAGGGAACTAAGGGAACACCAATTTTTTATGGGAGAATAGATATCTCTTTCATAGTGAAGTTTCTCCAAGAATGGTTGTATCAAAAAAATAAATTAATAGAAATCATGATCAATGAGGAAGCTAGTACCAAAAATGTAGAAGGTGGATAGGAAGAGAACCTTGTTAGAAGAAGCCAAGAGAGCAAATCCTGCATATAGGTTGAACTGGTTAAAGACCATAAGAATGTTAAAGAAGAAAAATTTAATGGGAAAGGATGAGATGTGGTCAAGTCATGGTTTAAGGACTTAGAAACATTATTTTCCATGAAATGTTACTTCTATGAAACTCAGATTATGTGGGATACCCTTCATCTTCAAGATGCAGCCCTAGAATAGTGGGACACATTCAGTACATGTAAAAAGATCCAAACCATGGATCTTAAGTGGGATGAAGAAGTGTTTAAGAAAAATCCTATTCTGCATGAATTTTAGGATGTATTTCCTAAATATCTCCTAGGTCTACCAACTTAGTGGGAATTTGACTTCACTATTGAGTTAATACCAAGGGATGAACCCATTTTAATATTATCTTACAGAATGAACCCGATCGAGTTGTAGGAATTGAAGGTGCAACTTCAATATTTGTTAGAAAAGGGTTTGATCAAACCTAGTGTGTTACCTTGGGATGCTTTGATATTATTTATGAAAAATAAGGATGGTTCCTTGAGATTATGCATAGATTATAGGATGTTGAATAATTCAACCATCAAAAATTGGTATCCATTACCAAGGATTGATGACCTCTTCGATCAACTAAAGGATGCTACTATATTTAAAAAAATAGATTTGAGATTGGAGTATTATCAGTTAAGGATTAGAGAAGAGGATACCTATAATACAACCTTTAAGACTAGATATAGACACTATGAGTTCACAATACTGGTTGACAAATGCACCAACAAATTTTATGAATCTGATGAATAATGTATTCAAAAAATATCTAGATTAGTATATCTTGGTATTCATAGATGATATCTTGATATATTATTGCATCACATGATCATCATTTGAGGTTAGTGTTAGAGGTGCTAAGGAAAAAAACAGCTATATGGAAAGTTATCCAAGTGTGAATTTTATACCTCATAGGTACAATATTTGGGATACATCATCTTGGTAGAAATAATTGCTATAGATCCACTAAAAATAAAGGCTATTTTGAGTTGGCCAGGACCAAAAAATGTGTCAAAATATAGAATCTTCATGGGGATCATTGGATATTATAGGTGTTGTATGAAGGATTATTCAAAAATTGCTTATTCTATCATCAACCTTAAAAAAATGGGAAGGAATTCAAATGTATGGATAAGTATGAGGTTGCCTTTGAGGCTCTAAAAAAGAAACTATGACATTGATTCTTAGGATATAGGATCCTCTTGGTATTTTTATAGTGTGTACAGATGCTTCCCTAGAAGTATTAGGTGGGGTATTGTCCTAAGAAGAGGCTATAATAGCATATGAGTCTAGAAAGCTCAAGAAGCATGAGGTAAACTATGCTACTCATGACCTAGAATTGGTAATAGTTGTGCATGCATTAAAGGTTTGGTGACACTATTTATTGGGAAAAAATTTTGAGCTAAGGAAAAACCATAAAAGTCTAAGGTATATTTTTAACCAACCTATGCTAAATGCAAGACAAAGAATATGGATAGAGTTCTTAGCAGAGTACGACTTTGGTATTGAGTATATCAAAGGGAAAGAAAATAATGTTGTTGATGCCTTGAGTAGGAGAAGGCACACAACAGATCTAACATGGATTCATACAGATTTAATGGATAAAGTAAAAAAATGTAGTTACAAGACTTACATTGCATAGAAATAGGAGATAAAACTAAGAGGAACCTTGAATAAAGTAAGGATTTCAACATAAAATATGGAATTTTATGCTTCAAGGATAGGGTGGTTATACCTAAAATTGGTGATTTAAGGAGATTGATTATGCAAGAGGAACATAATTCTCCCTATTTTTCTCATCCAAGAGGATCAAAAAATGAGGGAGAACATGAAAGATATCTTCTATTGGAAGGGAATGAAGAAGGATATCTCTAGTTTCATTGCAAGATGTTTATAATGCTAGAAAGTCAAGGCAAAACATCAACACCCAATAGGAAAATTATACCCACATGATATACCTACATAGAAATGGTAGGTAATATCTATGGATTTACCTAAGACTAGGTACCAACATGATGCAATCCTAGTAGTGATTGCTATGTTGACTAGGGTTACACACTTCATATTGAGGAACATAAAGTTGATCAAGGTTACACACTTCATACTGGGGAACATCAAGATTGATGCACTGGTGGTGGAAAATAAGTTTACCAAATAAATTTTTAGGCTACATGGGTTTCCTAAGGTGATAATATTAGATAGGAGTTCAAGGTTCACGTCAAAATTTTGCCAAGCTCTTTATCATGTATTGGGCACTAAGCTAAACATTAGTTATGCATACCATCTAAAAATAGATGGTCAAACAAAGAGGGTAAACCAAGTTTTAGAGGACATGCTACACATGTATTGCATGGACCAAAAGTATAAATGGGAAGACTTTTGCATCTTTTTGAATTTGCATATAATAATGGATACCATGCATCATTAGGAATGGCCTTGTTTGAAGCCTTATATGGTAGAAGATGTAGAACACCTCTATCATGGGATAATCCAAGGATCGAGTGATGATAAAACTAGATACTATCAAAGATATGGATAAGTTACTCAGAGTAATCAAACTTAGGTCCAAAGAAGCGATCGATCACTAGAAGAGCTATGTTGATCTAAAAATATCATCAAGATAATTCTTTTTGGGGGACAAAGTTTTCTTGAGAGTAAAACCCATGAAAAGTGTCATCAATTCAACTAAGTTGGATCCTAACTATGTTGGTACCTTTGATATCATTGATAAGATTAGTCCAATAGCATATAGGCTCACCTTGCCACCCAACCTATCAAATATCCATGATACTTTCCACATATCCTTAGGAAATATGTTGCTGATCCTACTCATATTTGGAATATTTCTAAATTGTACATGGTAGATCCCTCAACCGGTGAGGTGATATTAGTAAGGATTCTAGTATTTTGTTCCAAAATATTAAGAAAATGAATCCTAGAATAATGTAAGGTCCAATGGGACCAATACTCTAAACAATGTGCTACTTGAAAAGATGTTGAAGTTATGAGAAAATAATTCATATATTTATCTAAAAAATATATGCTTTATCTTACAGGAAATACAAAGGACTATGTTTAGTCCAAGGGGGGAAGTATGTAACACCCCTCCTTGGTAGGACTTATTTTAGACATTGACCTATGTATTGTGTATGGAAATTTAATGCATAATTTCATTTTATGATGTCAACTTAAATGACTAGTATTTTCTAGTTGATTTTAGTTCTTGGAATATGGTAATACTGATGCATTTGTGTTTTAGGACTAGGTACTGTCATTGGTTGTAGGATCAGGTACTCTCATTGGTACCGTTGATGTGTTTGTGGTTGTAGGACCAGGTACTCTGATGACTCGTTCATCGGTATATCTAGGGTAAAGTATACCCTTCATGTAGTTGCATTGCATTTTGCTTGTTGTTTGAATACATAGTTGGGTCATGAGATTGCTATTGGTAAAGGAGTCATTCTTGGTAGGTAGTATTAACGTATAGTTATCTTAAAAATACACATACTAAAGGATAAAATAATGAGATGAAATATGGACTTGGTTAAGCTTTGTTTTGTTTGAAGCATGGGATCAATTAATATAATCAAGGATTATTATAAATAGCATTATTAATATTTGAAAATGTTATTACTAAGGTTAATAATTGATATTAACCCTTGGTATTAACTAATTAAGCCATTAAATTAATAAGTGCATAGTTATAACAATAATAATATTAACGAGGGTTAAGGTTGAGTAAGACTTTTTAATAAATGGTAATGTTATTAATAGTGGTACTTTAAATAAGTGGTAGCAATATTTTCCAACATTCCTTGAAAATACTCTTACATTACATTCGCCATGTAAGAGGCTATGCTCCAAACCTATTTGAAACTCAGTTGATAAGTTCTTTGGGGAGTTTGAGGAAAGGTAATCTTTGATTGAGGAGAAAGGGGGGTTGCAATGCATTTTTGAAGCAGAGAACATAGGCCTTATCTTAACACCTTTAATATTATAATAATAAATATTATAATATTATTTCCTTTAGGCCTAGATATCTCCTTCCTTCAGGGTATTTATCCAACCTTTTGACCAATCATGTGAAGCTTTAAACCAAATCTCTTGGGCTTAAAATAAAAAATATTTTAACCCTCCTTTTGTCAATTTCTTGCACTGACTTCTGACATCACTGACACTGATTCTTGACATCAATGAAAACACAACTTACTCAAAATTTCCAACAATAATAATAAGTGGGATTATAGATATAGAAGGTGGTGATGCTTCCTGATATTTGGGTAGTAAAATGTTGGCATAAGGATATGTAGTATCTATGGTGAATAATATGGAGAAAATGGGCGAAAAAACAATTTTTTTTTAATTTTTAGGTAAATTTGGTCTTTGGGTATTATAATGATTCACTCACAACTAAAAGCAATTCATTCAAAATTTTGAGTGATTTGCTCACAAGAGGCATTTTATATCTACCTAGGAGTGTTCCCTCAAAGTTTGAAGTGATTTGCTTTAGAAACTAGGTGATTTGATCATTTAGCTTAAGTAATTCACTAGAAAATTGTAAGTGATTCACTTGTATGTATGGACTTAGGTAAAAATTTAGGTTTTTTTATTTTGTTATTCGAGTGGTTTTTTTGGTCTTTTGATAGTTGAGGAGCTCTAATGGATTTGTGACTTGACCAAGCTTGATTGAGTGGTTTATTGCATGTGGTTCACTCAATGCAATGTGTTATGGGCTATTTGGATGCTTGGGCATTTAGGATGCAAATGATGGCCCATTTCCCCATGGAGAATTTATAAGCCCTATGTAGGGCATGCTTTACCCATGCCCTGGTATGTTCTACCTAATTGAGGCAATCAACCCATTAAGGACCAATTATCTTGGTCTTGTATTTCATGTAGGTCTAGTCAATGGGACAGATGCACCACACACATAAGTGAGGGGATCAATCACTTTGGTGAGAAAATTGCATATTTATTTATTTTCTAAAATAATTCAAACACAATATGTTACTACTTTTATGGGATAGAGGTGGTATTTAGATGCAAAACCAAAAATAAATAAATAAATCACAAAGATATAAACACAAATAGTATAAAGGGAAGATATTAGCTAAATTTATAGATAATACTTTGTACATAGATACTCTTTTGTCCAAAACGCTTATGGATACACTAGAGAGAGGTGTTGCCCATTCATTGAGATAAGTAATGTTACTACTATAAAAACTAGTTTATAAGTGTTTGGATGTATAATTTAAACAAATTTATAAGGTTTACTCCATAATGATTCAAACATATGATGAACACCTACTTTTGCATGATCCTCATCTCATTTAAGCACAAGGTCTCCTTAATTATATTCTACTTCTATTGCCATTTTTTCAAACCAATTCTTTATGACCCTTTTGTCATTGAGAAATATTCCTAAAATTATCTCTCCTCCTCTAGGGCTAGTAGTGCAATTAATATTACTTGCATGAGATTAATATCAATGTTCACCAACTCAAGTTGTGATATTTTGAGGGAAAGGATTGAAATGTTAATTAGCAACACTACTTCCTTGTTGTATACTAGTTTGTGGGGAGATGATCTTATAGATGATATTAGTGTCACTCTATCTACATGTAATGTGTTATACAAATTTGTATGGTAATACCTCTATGAATCTAAAATGATCATCTTCAAGACCTTGGTGATATCTTTATTACTCAATTCATCTAACCCATTTTACTAAGGATAATAACTAGATTATATCTTAAGTACAAACCCATATTTGAGGGCTAACTTCATAACTTTACCTTAAAATAAGTAGCACTATCTATGATGATATCCTTAAACAGTGTCACTACTATTTCCTAATTAGCCACTTTAGCTAGAATTAACATAACCTAGTTAATGAAGTAATTTGTGGATCCATGAATGGCCCACACTTGACAACGTGTTAATATTACCTATGAAATCAAATCTCTAGTGTTGAAATGATTTGATTACAACAATTAGTTTTAAACATATTGGGGCTATTTTTTTTCTTCCTTAGAATATACAACAAGATTTGTAATCTTTGGTCCATTGATAGCAATCAATAAAAATGGTAGGATATTTATATTTGACCCTCAATATCTTGTGGGTACTTATGGGCATAGAGAAGTTTCCTCCACCATGGTACTATTTTATTAGATCTCATTGTCTATCTTTCCCCATGCAACATAGTAGATTTCCATCATATTCTTTTTTGAACAAGGTATTATCTAACCATGGTTAGTGTACCACCTTCTCTCTAAACCTAAATGTATCATTCAAAGAAAACTCTTAGGGACTTGTCCTATGACCATGTACTTGCACATGTTGTCCATCCATATAGTTCCTTCATTGCTATTCATTTCTTAAAGTAGAGAAACCTATTATTTACACACAATTTGTTCCAAACTTTCATATGAATCTCTTCCCATGGTTAGCTTATTGGTTTTGATTTAAATATCAAATTCTTGTTATTGATTTATTTGGCTCTCTTTTCTTCCATATCACCATGTAAGACAACATATCAAACAATATTGGTATACTACAAAAATAGTGGTATTGCTTTGCAAAATGTAATATCTAATTTTTTATAGGGTCTTCATGATGGAAAATACTTTATTTTTTATTAGGGTATACCTCTCTTCAAAGTTATGAAGGTATTGACTCATAAATAATATGGGATGCTCTTCATATTGGGAATTATCTTGGATGATAATGATGGTGATACTCTCATACAATCTAATGATGATATGCAAAAGTCCCTCACTTAGTGGTGAAGGCTATCTTATGTTGGTATTCATCCTTAATTCAAATATGATTACATTAAGATAAGACATCTCAAAGCAACAAAACTTGTGACCTTGCTACCTTCTATAATATTTTATCAATGGTAGGCAATGGATAGTTATTTTTCAAGGAAGCCCTATTTACATTTCTAAAATTGACACATAACCTTATATCTTTATTTTTCTTACATACTAGGGTCAAATTAGAAATCCATGTGGAATGCTTGATTAAAAATATAATATAATCCTACATGAGCCTTTGCAACTAATTTTTCATTATTTCTTCTATATTTGGATTGATAGATCTTTGTTTTTGTTAGAAAGTATTAGACCTAGTCTCTAATTTTATGCTCATAGACTTTTGTATCTTTGTATAACTAGGCAATACTATATTTATATTTAGCACAAATTTATTTTAAAATATCATTTTCTTCTTTACTATTGTCCTTACCTAGTAGTAGATTCTTTTCTTTAGCTACCTTGATTGGGTAATATGAAGATAATTTTACCTTGAGGCTATCTTTCCCTATGTTATCATCTAGGTTAAACAAGATTTCTATCATGCTCAAACCCTTGCGTAGATGATTTAATCTTAGATATATTACACCATCCTTGATGTCATCCCCATATTCATTTTGTTCTTCAACATATTAGGCCTTTCTGATCAAGAAGTTTGTGATTTTCTCATCATTATTAAAAACTTGCTAGTGGTTAAATTTAAATTGTTGGACATTTTGAGTAGATGAGTTGTCATTGATGTCAAGAGTGAGTGGTCATTGATGTCAAGCTTTCAACACTAGTCAGTGGCAGTTTCAGTGGGCAACATCAGTTTCAAGTTCTCCAATAAGTGCAAAAGGATAGTCCATTTTCAGTTGATCAAGACCCGAGTTCCAGGAAGTCAGATGTGGTCCAAAGTGCAAAGAAGAAGCCCAAGTGAATAATATTATAATAATTATTTATAATATTATACAAGGAAGTTTAAATTAATTATAAATTAATTAATATAATTTTATTATAAATTAATTTATTAATTAATTTACTTAACTTATAAGTTATTTAAATTAATTATTAATTAATTTTAATATTAATTATAAATTAATTTATGTTAATTTTAAATAACCCTAAGGTGGGTTATTAAGTTGAATTTCAAATTCAAATTCGACATCGAGCACCGATGTGGGGAGCAAATTAACCAAGTGTGTATAAAATGGGGACTACCCCACCTTAGCCAAAGTCTCTTATGCCTTCGAATTAAATTTAATGCTATGTGAGCTTGTGCGAATCGTGTTGTGCAACAAGAGGATTTTGTTTTTATTAAAGTGCTTAGAGGAGGCAAAAGGATTTCACCCACCAAGGAGGGAGCCTTGGTCACCAAGCACTAGTAGCATAGTTGGCAACCGTAGCGTAAGCAAGACATGAGGGCAACAATTGGCGTAGGTTCGAATCCGTGGGAGGACTATTTTTGTTTTGTGTTGAAATCGATGATGGACGAAGGTTGAAAAGGAAGGAAGTCTTCCTTCCTTCACGTGGGCATCTATAGCCCACATGGTGGGCACCAAAGTGCTAAGGCGCTTGGTGCTTGGGGAGATGGCGGTTCGAATCACGTCGAAACCCTTTTGGGGAGAAGACAAAGGTATGCATTAGTTGAGCGCCAAATTTTTTGGAGGAATTAGTTGAGCTATTAAAAATTAATTTTTGCATAATTTATTTGGCTTGTAAGGTTTTAAGGGGAGTTATAAGGTTGATGCAAAATAATTTTTTTGGGTGTTATTTGCTTTAGTGTTTGAAAAGGGTAATAAGGTGTTTTAGGAAGATTGTTTGAGGTTTTGTGGTGTTGGATATTATTTTAAGTTGGAGATTATAAGGTGTATCCAAATAATTATTTTTCATGTATGATTTGATGGATGTTAATTCCAAGAAGGAGCAATAAGGTGTATTTGAGCTTTGATTATTTTTGTGTCTAAGGAATATTTGAGAAAGTGTTAAGAGTGATATTTTGTCATCTAACCATTGAAATTGGAAAGAAGGAAATTGTGATTGAGACAGGTTTTCTAAGGCCACTTCTACATCAAACAAAAAGGTATGGGCACATCTTCCTAGTGAGTGATTGTTGAATGTTGTGAATGCAAAGTTGGAGTGAAAAGGATTGTTTGGTAAGCATTTTTGAGTGTGTTTTGAATTAATGCTTCAAGGTTTTTTGGAATAAAGAGTTGTTGATAAAACCTTGTTTGATAAGCATTGTTGTTGAAGTGATTAGTTGAGTGAACTTGAACTAGGGTTTGCAAATATCATGAGTATCATTGTTATGTGAAGATTTTTTGATAAGCATTGTTGTTGAAGTGAGTGAAGAACTTGAACTAGGGTTTGCAAAGATCATGAGTATCATTGTTATGTGAGATTGGTTGATAAGCATTGTTGGAAATATTTGAGTGAGTGTTCTTATGCTTGGACTAGGGTTTGTAAGCAAGGATTAATTCATTGAGTGATTGGTTGAGTAGAGTTGGTTGAGCCTAGTCAAGTGGATGTGTTGATGTGATAGTTCAAGTTCTATGAAACAAATTGTTCTATATTCTGAATTGAGTTGAGAAAGAGATTGAGTGTTGATGAATGTGAAACATATTGAGTCTCTAACAATTCTCTATATATTTTTGTGATAAAAGAGAGATTGAAAGTGATTGAGAGTTTGTGAGTGTGAAGCATATTGAGTCTCTAACAATTCTCTATATGTTTCTATGGTAAAAAGAAATATTGAAAGTGATTGAGCATTGTGGTGAGTGTGAAGCATATTGAGTCTCTAACAATTCTCTATATGTTTCTATGGTAAAAAAGTGATTGAAAGTGATTGAGCATTGTGGTGAATGTGAAGCATATTGAGTCTCTAACAATTCTCTTTATGTTTCTATGAGATTGGACAAGTTCTAGTGTGGACTTGTTGAGTAGATTTGAGGTAAGTCTTAGAGAAGACTTGTGGACAGATTTGTGTGAGCTTTTGTGGAAGCTTACAATACAGTTTGAGAAAAGATATTGAGAGTAGATTTGGATAAGTTCTAGTGAGGACTTATTGAGTAGATTTGGACAAGTTCTAGTGAGGACTTGTTGAGTAGATTTGGACAAGTTCTATGAGGAGTTGTTGAGTATATTTGGACAAGTTCTAGAGAGGACTTGTAGATATATTAGTGTGAGCTTTTGTGGAAGCTTACAAGGTAGATTTGAGACAAGTCTTTGAGAAGACTTGAGAGCAGAGTTGATTGATTGATTTGTTCAGACCTTGGGTTAAGGTTTGGGGCAGATCTAGTAGAGTTGATTTGAGATTAAGTCAAGCTTTGTGTTAAGGCTTGAGGATAGATATTGAGGACAGATTTGTGCTAGACCGAAGGACTATGTTTAGTGCAGATCAGAGGACATATATTGAGGATAGATTTGTGCTAGACCGAAGGACTATGTTTAGTACATATTTGAGGATAGAGTTTGGTGCAGATTTGAGGACAGGTTTGTGCCAGACCAGAGACAGAGATTGAGCATATTTGTGCTAGATCAAAGGACTATGTTTAGTGTAGATTTGAGATAAAGATTTGAAGGTGACAGAGTATAGAGGATGATAGTCTCTAGTGGATAGAGATCCATTAGCCAGGGTAGTGAGGACAGGTGTCTTCAGTGGATAGAGATCCATTAGCCAGAGCAGTGGGGGCAACAGTTCTTCTAGAAGATCACCAATCAGAGCTAAGGAGAAAGGAGTTCTCCTATGGATAGAGATCCATGAACTTGATTAGGGGATTAGTGTCTCCTTTGGATAGAGGTCCATAAATATTGTAATAGGGAAAGGATTCCCAAGATATTGATTGAGAAAATTTTAGTGAAATATTTTCTTTGTGGAGTAGCCCACATTGGGTGAACCACGTTAAATTGGTGTCTCTATTGTGTGTGGTGATTTGTGCATTGCTTTGATTACTGTTATTGATATTGTTATCTATACATTGCATAATATTGATTAGGAAAGAAAAGTAAAAAGTGGTCTTATATTGTTCACCCCCTCTCAGTATAAGCTTGTGTTCTTCAATTGGTATCAGAGTGGGTTCCTTAAAAGAGTTTAACAACTTGAAGGAAAATCTTTCAAGAACAAAATGGATTCTAATAATGGGTCCTCAGATAATTCAACACCAGTATTTGATGGAAGCGATTATATATTTTGGAGTATGAGAATGAAGATTCACCTGATGGCACTTGGAAATGAAATTTGGGAAGCATTTGAAAATGGATACATACCACTAGTTGATCCACCTTGAGATAAGTAAGGTAAGCTTCTACAACATTACAATTCAAAAGCAATGAATGCAATTTTGAGAGGTTTGCATAGAACATAATTCATAAAATTTATGCATTGTAAATATGCAAAAGGAATTTGGGATAAGTTGCAAAGCATATATGAAGGAGATAAAAGTGTCAAAAATGTAAAGATACGAAATCTCAAAGGAAAATTTGAAGAATTAAGAATGAAGTATGAGGAAAAAATTAGTACTTATCTACTTTGGGTAGATGAGGTTGTTAATACCATGCAAGGACTTGGACTTAAGGTTGAAGAATCATATGTTTGTGATAAGGTCTTAAGATCTCTTCCAAAAAGGTTTAGTTAAAAGATCTCTGCTATAGAGGAATCAAAATATGGTGATATTTTGGCAAGAGATATGTTACTTGGTATTATTACAAATTTTGAGTTAAGAATAAAAGAGGAACCTAATATATAGAAGGAAGCAACATTCAAAGCTACTAAGAAGACAAAGGACAAAAATTCAGATTCAAACAATGAGTCATCCAGTGATGAAGAAGCTAATTATGGCAGAAGGAATAAGGATTCAAGAAGATTTAAAGATGCAAAATATGTTAGATGTTTCAATTGTGGAAAGTATGGTCACTATGCAAATGATTTTCAATAAGCTAAAAATAACAATGATGAAGAAAAATAGGATCACAAGAATAGGGAATCATAAATATACAAGACACATGAAAGACAGGAATATGGGAACTTCAAGAATAGGTAGTTATTTCATGGGTATTGCTACTCATGTAATCAGTTTGGTCACAAGGCAATGAATTGCAAGGTCCTTGAAAGGAATAGATATGGCTTCACCAGGAGAAATCCCAAGACATTTACACCTCCAAGGAATAATAATATTAAGTGTTATAAGTGCAATAATGATGGACATACAACAAAGTGGTGTAGAGCAGACATTCTAGAATAAAGCATGAATAGGAACAGGAACAAGAATATGGATATGAATAGGAACAAGAATATGGATAGGAATAGGAACATGGACATGAATAGGAAAAATAAAAGAAATCAGAAGGATCATATGAGAAGGAAAGAGGAAAAAGGTAAATTTTAGTGCTTACTAGGAGTAGAAATACTCCCACCCCAGAATTAACCACCTCAATAGGAGGTGGGGGAGGGGCTAAGCTAAGAGACTCATTCTTAGCCCCGAGCCCCAAAGGTGACCCTTTTCCATTGATGTCAAAGGGGAGATATTTGATTAAGGGGGAGAGATTTGATTTAAGAAGAGAGCATTGAGTCAGGGGAGCAATTTCCCAGGGGAGCAAAACAAGAAAAAGGTCAAGTTTTGGTAAAAATAATTTGGGTTGCCATCAATGACAAAGGGGGAGATTGTTGGACATTTTGAGTAGATGAGTTGTCATTGATGTCAAGAGTGAGTGGTCATTGATGTCAAGCTTTCAACACTAGTCAGTGGCAGTTTTAGTGGGCAACATCAGTTTCAGGTTCTCCAATAAGTGCAAAAGGATAGTCCGTTTTCAGTTGATCAAGACCCGGTTCCAGGAAGTCAGATGTGGTCCAAAGTGCAAAGAAGAAAGCCCAAGTGAATAATATTATAATAATTCTTTATAATATTATACAAGGAAGATTTGATTATAAATTAATTAATATAATTTTTATTATAAATTAATTTATTAATTAATTTACTTAACTTATATGTTATTTAAATTAATTATTAATTAATTTTAATATTAATTATAAGTTAATTTATGTTAATTTTAAATAACCCTAAGGTGGGTTATTAAGTCGAAATTCAAAAATTTGAATTCAACATCGAGCACCGATGTGGGGAGAAAATTAACCAAGTGTGTATAAAAGGGGGACTACCCCACCTTAGCCAAAGTCTCTTATGCCTTCAAATTAAATTTAATGCTATGCGAGCTTGTACGAATCGTGTTGTGCAACAAGAGGATTTAATTTTTATTAAAGTGCTTAGAGGAGGCAAAAGGATTTCACCCACCAAGGAGGGAGCCTTGGTCACCAAGCACTAGTAGCGCAGTTGGCAATCACAACGTAAGCAAGACGTGAGGGCAATGATTGACGCAGGTTCAAATCTACGGGAGGACTATTTTTATTTTGTGTTGAAATCAATGATGGATGAAGGTTGAAAAGGAAGGAAGTCTTCCTTCCTTCACGTGGGTGCCTATAGCCCACGTAGTTGGGCACCAAAGCGCTAAGGCGCTTGGCGCTTGGGGAGACGACGATTCGAATCACGCCGAAACCCTTTTGGGGAGAAGACAAAGGTATGCATTAGTTGAGCGCCAAAATTTTTGGAGGAATTAGTTGAGCTATTAAAAATTAATTTTTGCATAATTTATTTGGCTTGTAAGGTTTTAAGGGGAGTTATAAGGTTGATGCAAAATAAATTTTTGGTGTTATTTGCTTTAGTGTTTGAAAAGGGTAATAAGGTGTTTTAGGAAGATTGTTTGAGGTTTTGTGGTGTTGGATATTATTTTAAGTTGGAGATTATAAGGTGTATCCAAATAATTATTTTTCATGTATGATTTGATGGATGTTAATTCCAAGAAGGAGCAATAAGGTGTATTTGAGCTTTGATTATTTTTGTGTCTAAGGAATATTTGAGAAAGTGTTAAGGAGTGATATTTTGTCATCTAACCATTGAAATTGGAAAGAAGGAAATTGTGATTGAGACAGGTTTTCTAAGGGCACTTCTACATCAAAAAAAAGGTATGGGCACATCTTCCTAGTGAGTGATTGTTGAATGTTGTGAATGCAAAGTTGGAGTGAAAAGGATTGTTTGGTAAGCATTGTTGAGTGTGTTTTGAATTAATGCTTCAAGGTTTTTTGGAATAAAGAGTTGTTGATAAAACCTTGTTTGATAAGCATTGTTGTTGAAGTGATTAGTTGAGTGAACTTGAACTAGGGTTTGCAAAGATCATGAGTATCATTGTTATGTGAATATTATTTGATAAGCATTGTTGTTGAAGTAAGTAAGTGAGTGAAGAACTTGAACTAGGTTTGCAAAATCATGAGTATCATTGTTATGTGAGATTGGTTGATAAGCATTGTTGGAAACATTTGAGTGAGTGTTCATATGCTTGGACTAGGGTTTGTAAGCAAGGATTAATTCATTGAGTGATTGGTTGAGTAGAGTTGGTTGAGCCTAGTCAAGTGGATGTGTTGATGTGATAGTTCAAGTTCTATGAAACAAATTGTTCTATATTCTGAATTGAGTTGAGAAAGAGATTGAGTGTTGATGAATGTGAAACATATTGAGTCTCTAAAAATTCTCTATATTTTTTTGTGATAAAAGAGAGATTGAAAGTGATTGAGATTTTGTGAGTGTGAAGCATATTGAGTCTCTAACAATTCTCTATATGTTTCTATGGTAAAAATAAATATTGAAAGTGATTGAGCATTGTGGTGAATGTGAAGCATATTGAGTCTCTAACAATTCTCTATATGTTTATGTGGTAAAAAGTGATTGAAAGTGATTGAGCATTGTGGTGAATGTGAAGCATATTGAGTCTCTAACAATTCTCTTTATGTTTCTATGAGATTGGACAAGTTCTAGTGTGGACTTGTTGAGTAGATTTGAGGTAAGTCTTAGAGAAGACTTGTGGACAGATTTGTGTGAGCTTTTGTGGAAGCTTACAATATAGTTTGAGAATAGAGATTGAGAGCAGATTTGGATAAGTTCTAGTGAGGACTTATTGAGCAAATTTGGACAAGTTCTAGTGAGGACTTATTGAGTAGATTTGGACAAGTTCTAGAAGGAATTGTAAGATTTGAACAAGTTCTAGAGAGGACTTGTAGATAGATTAGTGTGAGATTTTGTGGAAGCTTACAAGGCAGATTTGAGATAAGTCTTTGAGAATACTTGAGAGCAGAGTTGATTGATTGATTTATTCAAACCTTGGGTTAAGGTTTGGGGCAGATCTAGCAGAGTTTATTTGAGATTAAGTCAAGCTTTGTGTTAAGGCTTGAGGATAGATATTGAGGATATATTTGTGCTAGATCGAAGGACTATGTTTAGTGTATATCAAAGGACAGATATTGAGGATAGATTTGTGCTAGACCGAAGGACTATGTTTAGTATAGATTTGAGGATAGATTTTGGTGCAGATTTGAGGATAGTTTTGTGCCAGACTAGAGATAGAGATTGAGCAGATTTGTGCTAGATCGAAGGATTGTGTTTAGTGTAGATTTGAGATAGATATTTGAAGGTGATAGAGTATAGAGGATGATAGTCTCCAGTGGATAGAGATCCATTAGCTAGGGTAGTGAGGACATGTGTCTTCAGTGGATAGAGATCCATTAGCCAGAGCAGTGGGGGCAACAGTTCTTCTAGAAGATCACCAGTTAGAGCTAAGGAGAAAGGATTTCTCCTATGGATAGAGATCCATGAACTTGATTAGGGTATTAGTGTCTCCTTTGGATAGAGGTCCATAAACATTGTAATAGGGAAAGGATTCCCAAGAGATTGATTGAGAAAATTTTAGTGAAATATTTTCTCCGTGGAGTAGCCCACATTGGGTGAACCACATTAAATTGGTGTCTCTATTGTGTGTGGTGATTTGTGCATTGCTTTGATTACTGTTGTTTATATTGCTATATATACATTGCATAATATTGATTGGGAAAGAAAAGTAAAAAGTGGTCTTATACTGTTCACCCCCCTCTCAGTATAAGCTTGTGTTCTTCATAGATTGAACTATTAATCTAAAAAACACTTTTAATTCATTTAATTCATCCCACATATCATTTGTTGTATCAAATAAAACTACCATACCTACCAATTCATCTATATTTGTATTTAATTTTTTGGGTATTGCTTTGATTTTGTAGAAAAAAAAACTTTCAATTAAATGCTAAATTTGATGCTTAAAATACTTTAGGTGCTTATTCTTCATGGTACATTGGTAACTGACCTCATTTACTAATATTTTGGAGTCAACTTAAACTCTCATATATTTAATTTTCATATTCTTTGCTCTCTTTAAACTAGTATAAAATGCTTCATATTTGGCTATATTGAATGTATAGTTAAATATCAATCTATAGACAATGAATATATGCTCCTTATGGATTAGTGGATCATAACCTGGGGCCTACTCCATCCTTGTTTCTATATTTATAGAAGTACATAGTCTATTTCCTTTTATCTCCATGGTTTTTTAGGTTGGGAAGCCTTAGAGGGGCCTCTATGATTAGGTAATTTCTCAACTTAGTTTCTTAATAGCTTGTATCTAGATCTCCATCATCCTATAGTACACCTATTATAATGTATACCTCTAGGTTTTTTTTGTCTTCTTGATATTCACCATCTTATATGTATTCTAGAATCGCATTCCAATTCACTATACCGTCATCCTTGAGCTTATGCAAGAAGTAGTCGCAAGGTGGTTCATTCTTAATTCTAATTATTTTTCCATATTTGGGAACCTTTATGTGAGTATAGTCCATTGATAAGTAACCATCCCCTAACAATTTTCACATACTTATTTTGTATATTAACATACTAAAGTATGGTATTAGGTCTATGACTATCACCTCTTGAACTACCATAAACTTTGGATACCAAACTATGGTCATGACTAGATCCTTGAGAACAACCACTACATTGAATCGTATTCCATCCACTTGGATCATGTGCCTAGGCATATTAGTGTAAGGAAGAACCATCACTTTGTAAACAACCTTGGGCACAACTATGACCACTACACATGAATATCCTATGCAAATTTTGAGAAGATAACTTTTAATCTTGAGCATCACATAAAATAGAGGAAATTTTAGGGCTTTTTTTTGGCTTTGGGGTGTTGTACACCTTAGATGTATGGACATAGATGTATAATGACTAATTTATTATTATATTTTATCATTCTACTATATGAGTTGTGACCTATTTATATTTGGCATAATTGTTCCTTTAGGGCTTCCCAATGTAGATCTTGCTATTTAGGTAAGGCTAATGCTTCCTTCATATTAACCTTATATGATGTTCCATATATTCTATGATATTAAATTTGGTAAAGGGTCCCTCTTTCTTTATATAGAAATTTAGTGGATTGCGTGAGAATTTTTGTCCATCCTTCACTTGTAAGGATGGATATTTAAGTCACATTTCACTTTTCTTTTGAAGTTATTTTCTCCTTTTATCGCTTTCCTTTTTGGTTGACCTATTAGTCACTTTTCTATCTCTATTATTGGCCATTGATTTTTTTACTTTGTCTAATCTTTAGTATTTATCATTTGGCATTTCCTAACTCCTATTTAGAGGTAAGTCTATTTCTTCCTTTCTTGTATTTTTCTTCTTTTGATTTTCTTGTTGAGTTGTGATAGGCCCTTTAAGTGTAAATGCAATCTTCCTCTTCTAAGGACCGTTGTGCCTTTCTCAATGTCTTCCTACGTACTAGTTGATTGTTTTTTAGACATCTTCCTTTTACCTCTAGTTTTGACCCCTTGTTGATTGGTTAATATGGTATCATCTTCGAATGATGACTCTTTGTATATTTATAGGGCACTAAAATTTATAAATATTGCATTATTGGAATGGGGTAATAACTATGGGGCTTGAGACTAGTGGTACATAGCAAAATTCACTATGTGGGTTGTTTGGCTAGTGTTAATACATTGTGAAACTTAAAATTATTGAGTGTACTACACATTTTGAGAATGTCTAATGGCACTCATGCATTCAATGGAATTATGCATGTCATTGTAAGGAAGACAACATGTTGGTTTAGCTTCTATATTATAATTAACTATTTGGTTGTAAACCTGATTTACTCCTTGATTAGAACTTTCCTAAGGCATTGATATTTTGTGTAGTATGGAGTATTTCAAGGATATTAATTTTGTTTTTATTGAAACTAGTATTTTACAACATTATTCTGATTCACCAAAAATTTTATTACCTCCAACATTTTATTCATCCTAAAATTAGTGTTGGGCTTGTTACCAGGGTTGCATGGAGTAATAAATACTATAAGTGGAGGATGGAAGGCTATCGTGGATGATGTATTTTGGATCAAATGGGTGATGATGTACGAATATGTAGAAGAATGTATGAGATTTTTTAGTTGGGGATAAGGGATTTGAGAAGAATTTAGCATAGAATGTTGCATAAGTGTATTCTGGGAGATCTAGGTTGCATAGGCCATTGGAAAGGAAGGAGGTATATTTCCTACCCAAACAAGAACATCTTATTCTCTAATTGATTATTTAAATTCTAGAGCTAGAATATGATGGTTATCATTATAATTCATTAGTGTTAAATTAGATTGTAAACCTTTATTATAGTGTGGTAATGCTTGTTTTTCATTTGGCCTAATTTTATTTTTGATCAAATTTAGAGTCTTGAATAATCTAGTATTGAAATTGTTGATGTTTTCTTGAGGATGCCTTTACATCACATTTAACTAAAATAAAATTGAATACCCATTTTTCATGCTACCAAACCTATGCATAAATGGTTCTACTATTGATACCCAACTAGTAATTGAATTATTTGATAATCCCTTATACCATAAAGTGGTTTTATCACAAAGAGAATAGATCAATAAATGTATCATTATGTACTCCTATTGAATTGACTAGAGCATTTTTAGGTCATTGATATGATCTCACATTTTTTCTATTCCTATTGAAGGTAGTTAAGGCTTTCATAGCCACTAGGGGAATTTAAGGGTAAATAACTAGGTTCAGTGGTCCTTGATACATCCATATTGGAAGTTGGTTTTGAGCTCTAGTAAGTACACCTAGGTTATTTTTTTAAGGTAAAGATCAATCATACTATTGATTATTAGGATAAATTAGATAGCTTAGAGGTAAGTATAGGTGGTAGGAAGGGTATATGTATGAATGATGGTGGTAGATTTTGATAAGCCCATTATTGATTAGGAGGAGAATAGTTCAACCCTATCTACAATATTTGATGGTTTTAAGAAGGTGGATCTTGCACATTTTGTATACCTTGGCTAGATAAGGTAGTGTTAATCCTTGGGTATTTCTATAGGATACTCATTACCATATTTTTATATCCATCTCTTGCATATTTTAATTAAAGTTTAGGTTTATGTCCAAGGATCCTATTGGTGTTGAAGATTAACATGGAGGGATGTTGAAACTATTGAATAGACTAGATCAAGTTGGAATCTATGCGATAGGGGTGCTTATGAGAAGTATATTTTATTTACCATAAGTTGTAGTTCAATTATGAAAAATTATTTGGTTATGAGGTTATTCACATCATTGGTACCTAATACAAGAGGTTGGTATGAGTTACTATAGGAGATGGATTAGACCAAGTTAGGTTTACTAGGGTAAATGAATAACTCATTTGTTGGATCAAGTAGTCAATTTGAGGTGGCATGAAGCTTTGGCTAACTATATCAACCATGGGAATGTTTCCTTTAGATGAGACAAGACTAGATATAATGACCTCTTTGTATTTGTCTTCTTGATGTACCCACATATTAGTTTGTTCTTTTTTTCCTTTACTAATTCTTTGATGAAATGCAATTATGTCTACTATTTATTGTTATCTTTCTAAATTTTTATCCTTGGATCATTTATTTATGGGATTGTACCTACAAGTGCATAATTTTGGGATCAAAATTTGTAAGAAAATATTAAAATTTTAAAATCTTGTTAATTTAGTGATTTACTTACAAATCAGAGTGATTCACTCAAAATTTGGGGTGATTTGCTCATGATTTTAGGAAATTTTCTAATAGGATATTATTTTTCACCATGTTGAAAAGTAAGTGATTTGTTTAAAAAATCAAATGATTCATTTGCTTTATTGAGCAATTTGCTCATTTATATACATATAGAAGATTGTTTTAGAAAAAGATGTTTGCCCAAGCATATCACTTAAGATGAAAATATTGGTCAATCACTTCTCATACATTGAGTTAATTCCTCTCTAGACTTATTTTGTAAAATTTTAATGTTTTACATTGAATCACTCAATTTATTGAGCAAATAGCTTGTTGTCTTACACTTAGTCAAAATTTGACATAAAATATACCTTAAGTGCTTTTTCCTATGGAATATGCATATACAATATTAGATTCAAGTTTCTAAATGATGTTAAAGGTGTTTGTAAAAAAATTTATTTTCTAAAGTTCATGTTGGAGTTACAATTTGCAAACTGCCTATAAAATTTAGGCATAAATAATGAAAAATTGGTAAATTGTCAAGGAAAACTAGGTTTGGAACTAAAAAATTAGGCAAATTGCTCTAAATTTAACCTGTGAAAATGTATGTTCAGCTGAGTGATTCACTCATACTATTAATAATATTTCTTAATTTTGATTACTTAGTCAATTCTTAGAATTCTACTCAAAATCGAGCAAATCACTCACTTTAGTGAGAAAATATTTTATGAATTCAAACTTAGCAAAAAAATTCTTTGATTTTAGGTTAATCACTTTGTCTATGATGGATGTGTTTTTAGGCATAAAAACCAATAAAATTTGTTTAAAACACATAAAAATGGGGATTTTTCTCATTGGCCATGCAAAAAATTATGTTGATTTAAGGAATTGCCTGAACCTTTAAGTGTTGTGCCCCAAATCCAAGTTTCAAAAAGGTTGGATGGGTTTGTCAAAGTCTTTCCCCAACCTCTAGATTAAGGTCGACTTCTTATTTTTCTTTTATGTATCTCTAATGTAAAATATATGCATGAAAATAAGCTATAGAATGGAGAAATTGGGTAAAAGTATAGTGCCAAAAGTAAATTTATGAATTTTAAAGTGCTAGAGATGAAAGAAAATATGGCTATTACAACATAGCATATGATTAGTAAACACATGATAAAAATAAATAACATCAGTTTCCATCGATTTGTTTTATTATAAAATTGATAAGCAAATGACGAGATGGGCTGGAAGGGTCATGCAATAACTATTGCACACTTAAAAAAATATGAGGATTGTGTCACTAAAGTGATGCATAAGGAATTTTAATTTATTACAATCTCATAACTACAAACCACAATTTGGGTTTCATAAAGTGTAGCTCTAAATTTTCATAGCCAAAAGATATTATAATGAGGCCCCTAGGTTCCTATTTATATCAATTGTTGATCCTTGAGTTACCTATGGTGAAAACTTATTTCTCCTAGTAAAAGTAGATATTTAGAGGCATCATTAACAAAATTTTGCACCTCCACATGTCACATACCTATAATTATACCTCTAACAAGCTAAGAAGGCTCTAAAATGCTTAGTGTACCACAAAATACCAAAAAATCACTTCTGAGATATTTTCATCATTATTGATACTAATTTTCACCTTTGCACATACTTCCACAATATTCTCAATTCTATCAAGTTATTTGCTTGCTTTTTCAAGCAATTCACTCACATTAAAAAGAAAATTGGCCATCTTTGATGACTGAAATGCTCCTTTTAGTAGATAAATATTTTTTTTGAGTTAATTGCTCCCTTGAGCCAATTGGCACCCTCTTTGGGAAAATTGGCACCTTTGTTAAGCAAATCACTCCATTTAGTGAATTTCTCCCTTGACCAAATTGACACCTTTGTTGAATGAATTGTTTCCTTGAACAAATTGGTAGAATTTTGTAGGTGAATCAATACTTATCAAATTGAGCTAAATTTTTGGACTTTTGGATAATTTCTAACATTTGGCCTCTTGATGTTACTTATCACTTCTAAATTTGATGAAATTTGCATATGTAGAGCTAAGGTACTACAAGAATAACATAACCAATCCTCCATAGAAGGAAAAATGGTTTAGATTTGAAACAACTACATATTTCATAAATTATTTTAATGTTGACTAAGCTACCTAATATATTCTTGTATTTAATCAAAAGTAACCCCAGGTGGTGTAAGAAAAGGGATAATGATGAAATAAATAATTTAATATTTCTAGATCCTTCTTACATAAGGCACACCTAAAAGCTCCATGATATTATATTCTTTATATAATCTCATCTATAAATTTTTGTTTAGACTACTAATCAAAGGAATCATGGATGGCCTCAGGTATCTAAACATTCTTTTGAGGGGAATCACTCAACATAGGAAATTATAGTTGCTTCAAAAAAATTTCTCCCAATTTGACCAAGTATCCACAATATTTTGATAGAATCCAAACCAACTCATAATTTAATATAAAAATAGAAAAACAAGACCCTTGAAGCATCTTTTAGACTTATCTACTATTTATCTAAGGTCTTCTCCCTCAACCAAGTTGCTAATAAAGTTCATGATTTGAAATATTACTCACATGAGTATAAGTTTTTGCCTTTGAACCTCTATAAAATAAATAATCCCATGGATACTATTTTTATTTTTGATAAAAAATAATAGATAAGGATTTAACCAAATATAAGTCCAAATTTTTGTATAAGCCTACTTATTGTATGATTAATTAACACGTTTCTTGATAAATTACAACTCTTAAAAATAAAGATCTATGTTTTTTAACCTTTGGTAGGGTTTATTTTATAAATATTTTTTTAGCAAAAAAGACTAAATTTTATTAAACAGAAACTAAATTGCATAGTGGTGAGGCCTTCCATACATGGGCTAAATTCCCAACTAGATAGTAGATAAAATTTACAAAAAAAAGCATTGCTACATATAATCACTAAACAACAAATCAGAGGAAGACTCCTTAGAACTACAATAAGACAAAACAATCAATTTATTTTCCTTGTAAACTGCATATCCTCTAAAAATTACATTCGATGGGTCATCATTTCTAGTGGTAATTGTAAATTCATGTAGCTCCACCTGCTCATCCTACTAATCTACACTGTTAATTGTCTATCCTATCAAATTTTATAAACATTTTTATTGCATCAACAAAATCTATATATATATATTGAAGTTATTGTTATAATCACAATGACACTGAGAGGGGGGGTGAATTAGTGTGTTCTTTAAAAACTTAAAAGCAATTTAGACTTTTAAATAAACTGCAATAGATTAAAACAGAAATAATAAAAGTACTAAGAGCATCACACATAACACGACATTTTAACGAGGTTCACCGATGTGGCTACTCCTCAAAAGACCGCTTGGACTACCATCCAAATCCAACCAAATGCAAAGCTACAACTTTACATAATCATTCACCAAAGACTAACCGGTAAGAGGCACCAACCTCTAAATTTTATCTCGCTACAATGAGAATGGAGCACCAACTCCAATTTTTCCAGCTCCAACTGGAAAGAGGCACCAACCCATTTTACCAAGCTACAACTTGGAGATAGTAAAAAAAATTGTAGAATTAAACTGCCACCTCAATTTGCATGATCTGTTGTTTTTCTTGTGTTCTGCTGCTTGTCGGCATTCAACTGCTGCTGTGAAAAATGATTCGCACTTTTTCAACCACTCCTCTATATCTCTCCGCGTTATCTGCTACAACTTCACAGAAATATTACTTCTACAGCCAGCACACTGTCATTTCACACTCGAAACATGACTTCTGCATACCACGTTCTTATCTTCTCTTTGCACCACTCACTCTGCCGCACCTTCCATGAAATCTCACTTCTACCATCTACGTATTTTTGCCTCGGACTTTAAACACGTCGTCTGCATATCGCTCTCTTTGTTCTCGATCAGTCGATACGCACTCACTCACTATCTCATCGCTGCGATCTCTTTTCTTTAACTCCAAAGAACTATCATCGACTTACACTCTGCTGCACACGAACTTCATTCACATATATTGCATCACACCCTCTCTTCAACCTTGCAACAGTCCCACCTTTTTATAGAAGAGAATATCCCATCAAAACATTCTCAAACACGTCGGCTGCAACCCTAATTAGGTCAACATGAAACCCTAGAATTTTTTGGTTGCTTAACCTTGCTTTGTCAGTAGGGAAACCCTAATTGATCCGTTGCAAAACCCTAGCAATGTCGGCTTTGAAAACAAGCCGGTGAACAGCTTTAATTTAATTTTAAAATATTAATTTAAATTTTAAATAAATAAATAAAATTTAAACTGGATATTTAAAATTAAATATCTTCATCATCGGAGCACCTTTTTCAACAAAACGAAGAGCTAACTTGGGTTTTAAGAAAAACCCATTTCAAAACTCGTCGACCATGGATTTAAAAAAAACCTATAATTTAGTCTCGCCTTGGTTTTCACAAAAACCCTTCCGCTCTTTGACATCAATGACAACATCAACACTTGAGCAAGGGCAATGTACCCAAGGTACCCAAAATTGCCAACAATCTCCCCCTTTGTCATTGATGGCAACCCTTTACTAAAAACACATCTTCAAGAGCCAAAACTGAAATCAATCTCTTTGAAGTTTTGCTCCCCCTGACTTGAAGCTTTCCTCTTCACTTGAAGCTCTCCCCCTTACTCATATCTCTCCCCCTTTGTCATCAATGGCAAAGGGCCACCTTTGGGGCTCAAAACTAAGAATGAGCCTCTTAGCTTAGTCCCTCCCCCACCTCCTGATGAGGTGATTAATTTCGGGGTGGGAGTAAAACTCCCATTAGGCACCGATCAACATCAACGTCTATAACTTCCTTGTCGGGTCTTCTCTTGAACTCTTTGACCATATTCTTGTTCCCTGTCATTGTTCCGATCCTTGGACCTGATCATGCCACCTGTTCCTCGTTCCTATATCCTCGGAATTTCAACTCGCACCGTCCGATAGTGTGACTTTTATTGTTGCACTTATAACAAGTAATAGTGTTGTTTCTTTTAGGCATACCTGTTCTTTGAATCCACATGTTCTGACTAAGCCAGTTCTGACTAAACCTGTTTTGACCAAGCCTGTTAGTGTGATGTTTTTTTGTTTTAAATGAAACTCTGGTCTGTTTACCCTTTTGACATGAAGCACACATACTATTTGCAAGTTTTTTAATGATTGGAATATCTCTCACTGCTTGTTTAGCGCTAATTCTTACCAGATTATCAAAACTTATGTGTCCAAGCCTCTTATGCCACAACCAGTTCTCTTCTTCTTGTCCCATGAAGCACATACCTTCTAAAAACTCTGAGAGTGTGTACAGATTGCCAGACGTCCTTGAGCCGGTTGCTATTAATTTCCTGCTATTTATTTTTTTGACTTCACAACCATGCTTCTTGAAAACTACTTCATGTCCTTTGTCACAGATTTGACTCACACTCAATAGATTATGTTTCAAACCATCCACATATAAAACTTCCTCTGACTTGATATTTCCTTCACTAATTTTGACCGTTCCTTTACCTATTATTTTTGCTCCGTCATTGTTGCCGAATTTTATAGAACCACCCTCATACTTTTGTAGATTTTCAAATTTTTGTTTGTCACCTGTCATATGACTTGAGCAACCACTATCAAGAATCCAAGGAACATGTTTATTCTAAGCTCTAAAAGTTGTCTGCACTATTAAAGAATCCTGTTCTTTCCTGAGCTGTTCTTTTTGTTTCCATTCTGTTTTAACTGTGGTATTGGGTTCTAGCTGTGACTTCCCCTTTTTAGAATTTTGCACATATCCTTCAATATAAATTCTATTTTGTTTTGCTCTATACAGTTGAAATCTGCTTTCATGAGGTTGATATGAAACAAACATACTACGATAATTTTTGGCAATATGACCAAAGTTGTGACACTTAAAACACTCTACTTGCATAACTCATTAAAGGAGCAAACGCATTTCTACTAGTGAAACTTCTTGGACCTACGTTGTATTTGCAGTCAACAATTTTATGCCCATAAACATTACACTTGAAACAAAAACCATAGAAATAATGATTAAACCTGAAATATGGTCTTGGCCAGGTTGTTGTCGGAGCCTTGGATCTTCTATTCTTTTGATGTGTGACCTTAGTAAAGCCATCATTGTCGACTACTATTTCAGGTCCGGCATTATATCTTTCTTTTGCCTCGATTCTTGTCTTTGTTCTTTTCACTTTCAACATTGCTTGCTTTTGGTCCAGTTGATGATTCTCCTTCAGAAAAGCTGAGACCAAATTTGATACCTGTGGATCTTTGATCACTCAGAATTTTTTCCACTTTCATCGAGCTTTTTTCACGTTTTACATGACAGTTGATTTTTTGATCCAGCTCTTGTATCTGTATTCAAAGACTCACATTTTCTTCTTCCAATTTGCTGCAGTGGTCTATCTTCATGGATACCTGTATTTCCAGATCTTCGGACATTTTCTTGTATTCTTCGATCTGTATTTTTAAACCGGCAATAATGTTGTTTGCATCCTTAAGTTTCCTTGACAATTTTTCATTCTTCTTTTTCTCTCGATTCCCATTCCGTAAGGGCAGACACTAGCTCACCCTCTAAATCAACTTCAGCCTCAACTTCTTCAACTTCAAAGTTCATTCCTTCTGCCATTTCTGGTTCAATTTTCTCAACCATAGGAACTAAAACTGGCTGGGATGCCTTTTTGGATGAGGATCTATTCTTCTTAGCCATTGTGTACTAATCCAAGATCAACCCTGAATACTTTTTCCTTGACATTTGAATACTTTTCATCCAAATTTTTCACCTAATGCCAAAATTATAAGTTTATAATAATTTCATCCTAACTCCAAAATATTATTTCAAATACAAACCCTATCCCACTTACAAAGAATGAATTTAAATTTTTATTCACATTGTTTCCAATATTTCAAACAATATTTTATTCTATCTAAAGTTTAGTGTTAGGGCTATTTTTTCTTTACCAAACAAAAAAATATCTAGATATGTTTATGTTAATTTTGCAACTTTAAACACTAAAATATCTACAATAATTTGTTGTAAATCTATGGGAGTGTTATTTTAATAATAATAATGATTCATCCAATAAACCATTTTATGTCATGAATTGATTTCAATTCCATTTCTTTCCTAATTAAGGATGACCTAAAAGATAAATATCTTCAACAAATTGGAGACACATTTAAAGGGATAATTTTTAGCAACTTGAATTTAATGTTGATTTTATCTTCTACTTTGTCCTTTAATATATCTTTTCGTAATACCTCTGAAAGACTAATCTAGCTACAAAGAGATAGCAAGTCACCTTGGTAGAATCCATATGATAATAAAAAGTATCCAACTTGGGATTCAATAATCAAAATAGAATATTGTGGAATGCTATAATAGCATCTAATCAATTAACAAACCTTAACTAAATTTTTAAGAATATCATTTAGAAAACTCTAGCAAATCATATCATATGCTTTGGTCATGCCTAATTTGGATAGAATACCTATTTTTCATGGGATGAAAAAAATGTATCATCTTATGCAATTACTATACCATCAAAATTTTATTTAGTACAAACATTCTACCCTGTTCATTCAAAATAATATAATCTTGAATGCTTTCAACCTATTTTCCATAATTTTTAAAATTATCCTTTAAATCATATTACAATGGATTATTGGACAAAAATATTAAAATATTTAATCTCATATTTGTTAGGAACCAATTCAATAAATATTAAATTGATCTAAATTATGGTAGCCTTTTATTTCTTAGCCTCTTTCTCCACATCTAATATATTAATCGTATGAAATGAATTGAAATAATTTTGGTTATGTCCACAAGATCAAAATAGTCTATGGGACCAAGAGCTTTAATACAAGACAAGGTGTAGTGTACAACCCTACTCACTTTTGAGTTCAAACATTGGATCTCATTAAGTTCTGAAGTTTAACAACATCCAAGAAAGAAAAAAATTCAACAAAATTAAAAATCTCAACATCCTCTTATGATATTTTGAAGTGTGTTTCTTCTATTGATTTTGATGAGAATTTTTTCTACTTTTTTATTCTCAATTCTTCAAAAATTTCCATTAGTGATTTTACTTTTAGATTATCCTCATATTCAATCTTGATGTCCTTATAGGCTTCACATTCCATGACAAAATATTTTTTGGTCTCCACTACTCTTGTTGGGAAAATGGGACATTCATTTTGAACATACCTCCTGAGGAGTCGTCCAACTACTAGTTTTGCATCTAAGATGGTATGAACTAGATCTTAGTTGGGCATAAGAATTTTTCCTTCCATTTGATATTTGCATCTATGTACTTTTGGTTGTGTTCATAGTCTCAGCTAAAATAACTGATGCATAACTATTTTTTCCTTCCTAAATTTTTAGTCAAGATAATAAGTCTAAATTTTCTCTTGTAGAATATTTAATTTCTTTGTTGGAGTTTGAGACCTCATGAAATGTAATGTTCCATTTATCCATCCATTTGTTGTTTAGTTTCATCCATGTGTCTTTTATTCTATTTAGTGTTTCGTTGATTACATGTTTTGGCAACATGTTATCTTCCATTCTTTGTATTTTTTTAGGTACCCCAATGGCCTCATCATAGCATTTGCTTCTAGTGGAAAATTCCATGTTTTAACAAGTAAAACCTCACATAGGACCAATGCTTTAATTATGAAATTATTTTAAATTAATCACTTTTGAATTCTTTCTATTTATCTCCATTTAAAATTTGATGTATTACTAGCACACACCTCACACCCACATAGCATCACTACTTAAACTAATAACCCAAAAAAAAACCTAATGATTTTCCAATCCCACAACATTACTTGTATGCCCCTCTTTAGCAATGAGCAGAGTGCTTCAATAAATCCTAAAGTTTTTAAAGAAAAATATAATAAATCCATCAAGACCAGATTCCTTATTAGGATGGAAAGAGAAAACAACCTCTTATACTTGAACCATAGATATTTTTCTCATTAAACTTCCATTATATATTTGTGATAGTTGATGGAGTATTTTACAAAATATTTCCATGATTTTTTTGTTAGAGTATATTACATTATTTAGGTACATGTCAATGTACCACCTTGGGTACATTTTTTTTTTTTTTTTTAGCAAAAACCTCTTGCAGGGCCACCTTGGTTTGAGAAACCATGACCAATGATTCTACATCATCAAAATCACTCGAGAGTCACACCCGGCCTTGACCACACCAACATTATCAATTGGATTTTTGGTACCCTATGTGTGTTTTGTAAGGTGGATATTCAAACCAGGGACCTCCATTGGAGGATTGCCCTACCATCTCCAACTCACCTACAACACGTGGGTACCTTGGGTATATTTTTAGACTAGGAGTTTATCTTAGGTTACTTGAGGAAGTAGTAATAAATGCACAAGTGTCAATGTGCAATGATGTAAATGTACAAGGAGTCCACTTGTACATGAGTCATAGGAAAGGTAGTTAGGAAGAGTAAGGGTCAAGTAACCTATATTATTACATATAGGGTCCATATTGAATAGAATCAGATATAGCAACAGTGTGATCACTATAAAGTAGTGAGTAGGTGCAATGCATTTTCCATTAGAGTTTTAGAGTGTTTCTCCTTTATATTGTATTGTATTATTTTTACAACTCTCCTTATAGCATATTTTAGTCTTATTGTAGAATTCCATTATCTTACATTTTTGTATATTTTACATCTTGTGATTTCTTTCTCCCATATCATACATTATCAAAATATAACAATGGTATCATAGCTACGGTAGATTAGATAGGTATAAGGAGATCCACAAGAGAGATTGAGAGGAGAGAAGCAAATATTAGTTCTAGAATTTTTGAGATTGCATTTGGATAGAGTATTTCCATAGAGTTTATGAAAGAATTGTGAAGACTAGGACTCAAAATTCATTCCACTAGATTGACAAATAAACTAGTGAAGATTCATCACTTAGAATTTTATTCATTACAGTCCTAATACTTTGTTGTAGAGAAAAGTAAGATTTGAAGAAAGCTGGGAAGCTTTCTATAGAGAGCTAGGAAGAATATCATCTTCAAAATCCATCCAACACCTAAAGCAACAAATAGAATATTATAGGAACCTGAGGGAAGTCATGTTGCATACCTATGCATTACTAAAGAAGAAAAGACCATAGTAGCCTTATTGTTGATCCAAGAGACTCCAGAGAAAATTCTATAAGTAAATAGAAGATTGATGATCTCCATCGAAGACTATAGACAACAAATCAAAGAAATCATCTTGAAGAAGTTGAAGAGACCCATAGAAGATCCCATTAAAGAACTCTCGGTTCTAGAAGATTGGATGTTAGTGATCCCCATTGAAGCCTGTAGATTATAGAAGTGAAGAAGGACTAGCAAGGTCCTGTTTCAAATTCTAAAAGTAGTAGATTCTCGAGATCTAAGAGATCTCATTGTCAAAACTTAAACAAGAAGGTTGAAGAAAATATCTCATTGAGAATACCAGAGAATCTGTGAGATTGAAGACCTTAGAGAGGTCTCAAGGAGAAACAAGAAGAAGGCTTGGAGAGCCTTATTGCAGAGTTCAAAGAAGCCATTAAAGGAGTTCCCAGAAGAATTCATTGGAGAAATTCACTACCAAAGAGAAGCTCTTGATAGTGAAGTGATTGGGATAATTATTTCCATATAACAATAAGCCCAAAGGAGAAAATATTTGGCAAGCAGTTTACCAAACCTTGAAGAAGACTAATGAAGACCTCAAGACTTTAAAATTTTTGAGAAGAAGGCCCAAATTAAAGCTAGAATTAGAAAATGAGGTTGAAGGGGAACATATATAGAATAATACTACCAAATCCAAGAGATTTGGATATTGTATTTCATAGATAAGAAAGCACATTTTTGAGATAGGGGTTTGCTGAATCTACATCAAAATACTAAAGGATTCTTGGAGAAGAATCCCAACTAAAAAACTTTAAATTTCCAAGGTACATCCTAAAGGAGAAGTTGAATCCACCTACTACAGTTTACGGGCAGTAATATAGAAGATTTCAAAAGCTATGATTAGGTGAGTTAGTGAGTTGTTCTATATAATCAAGAAGAGTTGCAATTACATCAAACTAAATTTAACAACTTGGTGAATCAAATAACCAAGACATCCACCATATTCAAATGTTATTAAAGGTATGAAACTTAGGTGCAAATGATTCATTACTTGAAAACTTATATTTAGTTCATTACTTAGATTTATTAAGCACCTTATTAGAATCTAGAAGTTGCAAGAAGAAGGTTGTATTTTAAAGTATTCAAGGGAAGTGCATAAGATATTTTCTATTAAGAGTTATTACCTGCACATTAAAATAATATTTAGATATATTTCAAAAGAAATAAAACTATATTCCTATTATCAAGTTGTAGAAAATAAGACTACATTAGATTGCAGATATTATAGAACATTTATGAAATCTTTAAGATTTATTATTAGTGCATATTATAAGGAGTAATAAAGAGATTGTAGTTGCACTATATTAGTATATTTTAAAGCTTATTAGAAGTGCACTAAGTGAAAGTAATATTAGTGCAAGATTAATCCACCTTAAGGGCACATTGGTTGCATTACTATTAGCTTGGATTCAATGTTAAGTTAGACAAGCAAAGGAGAGAATTATCCAAGAAGACAACATCAAATTATCCCTTGCCTACAAGGATTAGTACATAGAAGCCACCATGAAAACCAATAGAAATAAATCTTGCAAAAGAGATTTAAAATATCTCATACAATAGGTGCAAAATCTAGGTATTTTATTCTATATATTGTAAAGTTATTTACATTAGTTGTTTGCACCATAATCTCTTATCCTAGGTAACAAAATGGGATAAATTTTGAGTGTCTCAAGGATACATCCAACGCTAGCAAGCACTATCACAAAGTGGTTGATAGAATAACACTATCTAAAGCAAGGTTGAAGAACTAACAAGCGGCTCACATTATAGTGTATAAAGACACCCCCAACAATCACCAAATTGAATGTACACAACAACATATACTTGTAGTGTTAAGGCAAGTATAAGGAGATTATTTACCAACGTGAAAGATAACTAATTCATTATAGCAAAGGCAAGAAATATAGTATAAAAATAAAGCATTCCCAAAGGTGTACTATGGAGGAATTTCCATCTAGAGGAGTGTCATATAACCATCATAAAATCACCCATTGAATCACCATTGAATTGGATCAAAAGTACAAAACTTCCTTTTGCCTAAAGGAAGTGTTGAGAGTAAGAAAACAATTGTGCATACATTGGAAAAGGAGTATATAATATATGTTGGAGGGAAGCATTTCATGCAAACAAAGGTGCTACCACTTGTCATAACTAATAGAGCACCCATATATTCTCCAACATATTCAAAGAAATAAAATGCTCGTTCCTTGAGCATTAGAATAATAATTTGGAGGTTACAAAGGTATTGTTATCATATCTAGGAACAAGAAGCATTACAACATCTTCTAAGACATACGAGTGTCATCCTAAAGAACATTGAAGCTCACAAACCACACAGTTATCATCTCAAGAAGTGTTAAAGAAGACTTAAAGTGTTATTCAAAAGATTAAGCCACATGAAAGTCATCCAAGGGAACTCAAAGCTACTTAAGCACTCAACATCAACGTCAAAAATAAACATAGAGAAGTATAAATTCCAAGAGAGACACAATGAATTCCAAAGTCCAAGAGAGATACAATGACATCCAAGGAAAAGATAGCAAAGTTAGAGCATGCAGAAGAGTGCTTTATTTGGAGTCAATGGGGGCAACGAGAGATTTTCATCCACCAAAATTTATGAGAAGAGCATTTAATTCTCAAAATCATAAGCGAAGACCAACACCATTGGAGGAGGAATAGAGCATTGAATGCTCATCTTAAACACAATGAACACAACACTAGAGATCCATTGAGGAAAAAGAAATCTTAAGCAATCCAACATATTGTATTACTAAGGTAATTTCGGTATTAAACTTACTTTCTTTAATTAAAGAAATATTGGAGTTATAAGGTGCTATATATATATGGTTAAATTTACTATTGTGCATTAGTAAGTCATAAAGCAAGTCCACTTAAAGGTATTATAATTGAAGTGCATTATAATACTATAATATTTGCAAATAATCAAGTAGAAGATATAAGGATGTCAACTTTGGTAAAACAAATATTAATTTACAAATATTATTAATTTCTAACATTCCAAAAATAGGGAGTTATAAGGTATACTACATCAAACTATAGATACTTGGAATTTAGAAACTAAAATTATTGACTAGATAAGCAAATATATTTTTTACACATAGATTTGGAACTAATTGGTAACACTTGTATCATACTCATACTAAAGAGATAAAAATTGAAGAACACAAGCTTATACTGAGAGGGGGGGTGAACAGTATAAGACCGCTTTTTACTTTTTCCTCCAAATCAACTTTCAAATCAATATTATGCAGTGTATAGAAAGCAATATCAATAGCAGTAATTAAAGCAATGCACAAAACACCATCCACAATAGAGACACAACAATTTACGTGGTTCACCCAATGCGGGCTACTCCACGGATAAAATATTTCACTAAATTTTATCAAATCAAATCTAGGAATACCTTTCCCGATTACAATGTTTATGGGCACCAACCCAAAGGAGACACCAATCCCCTAGCTCTGTTCTGGTTGGTGATCCTCTAGAAGACCTCTGCCTCCTCTCGCCCTTAGCAAATGGAACTCTATCCACAGAAGACACCTGTCTTCCCCGCTCCGGTCGGAGACCTCTTGTCCTCAACTCTATCACCTCCAAAGATGGTCCTCGAAATTGCACTAAACACAGTCCTTCGGTCTAGCACAAATGTCCTCGATCTCTTTCTCTGATCTGCACCAAACATAGTCCTTCGGTCTGGCACAAATGTCTTTGTCCTCTTTTTCTGGTCTGCACAAGAAAAACACAGTCCTTCGCTCTTTTTGTGCAATCACAGCTGCACTTGATCAAACTTTGACCTTTGCACCTCTGTGCAATCATAGCAGCATATACTTTGCACACTCTGCTTCCTTGCAATCTTACTCACTTAGAAGATTCGATGAAATGCACTTTGTACACTGCAATCGACTTTTGCACTCTGCTTCTTGGCGATCGAACTTCTCCCCGCCCTCTATCTGTGAATGTCGCACTTCGAATGCACACTTAAAAATCGATCCTTTAACTCTCCAAACAGCCCTCCTTTTATACTAACACATTCAAGATTTAAACCTTGGTCTTAGTCGACTGTTACCCTTAAACTACGTCGGCTGCAAAACCTTAAACTGCGTCGGCTCAAATTTAACTCTATCGGCTTCAACCGCCTCTATGGTTCTATAGCTTTTCTCGTGAAACTACAACATGTCACGATATCATGACACCTTTGCAGCCGTACACTTTCTTTTGGCTTTTGTCGTGATATCGTGACACTTTAGCCTTTGACGACTTTGACTAAGCTCTTGTCGCGATATCGCGACACTTCTCGCTTTCTTATCCACTTCTTGGCTTGCACTAGCGAAAATGGAACATGTCACAAAATCGTGACACTTTCGCTGCCTTGAGCTTCTCTCTGCCTTACACCCGCGAAACTGGAACATGTCACGAAATCGTGACACTTTCGCTGCCTTAAGCTCTTCTCTGCCTTACGCCCGCGAAATTGGAACATGTCACGAAATCGTGACGCTTTTGTCTTCATAGCCTTCCTTTCTACTTTTGTCATGAAATCATGACACTTCACCTATGGAAGACATGCTATCAGTTTCTATCGTGAAATCGTGACACTTCTGCTGCCGTCTGCTATCTTTTCTACCTATCGCGAAATCGCGATGCTTTCAGCTTCCGTACGCTTTCTTTGTAGCCTGTCACAAAATCATGACGCTTCTCATTTCAGACTCTTCCCTTTGCTGCATGTCACGAAATCGTGACAGTTCTCACTTTGAGTTCTATAGCATGTCACGAAATCACGATAGTCCTCACTTCGTCTTTTGTAGCATGTCGCGAAATCGTGACACTTTATCTTGCTACTTTCTCTCTCTTTGAACTTGTCACGAAATCATGACAACTCACATTTCGGACTCTCTCTTCTGCATTATGTCATGAAATCGTGACACTTTTCCTTTTGGACTCCTTCTCCTACAACATGTCATGAAATCATGACACTTTTCCTTTCGGACTCCCTCTCCTGCAACATGTTGCGAAATCGCGACACTTTTTCTTTCGGACTCCCTCTCCGGCAACATGTCACGAAATCGTGACACTTTTTCTTTCGGACTTCCTCTCCTGCAACATGTCACGAAATCGTGACACTTTTTCATCCGTACAATCTTCCTTGCAATATGTCACGAAATCGTGACACTTTTCCTTCTCGGCCTTCCTGCTCTTTTCAAGTCGCAAAAATGCGACATGTCATGAAATCGTGACACTTTCCACCTTGCTCTCCTTCTCTGCCAACATGTCACGAAATCGTGACAGTTTTCCCTGCTTCTTCTCTCTCTTCCAACATGTCGCGAAATCGTGACAGTTTTTCCAGCTCTTTCTCTCTCCTCTAACATGTCGCGAAATCACGACAGTCTTTCCAGCCTAATGCATACTTTTTCTAACTTGTCTTTTTCTTTGATCTTTTGCAAAAGAGCTACTATGATCTTCTTGGAAACTCATTGTCCATGCTCTGAATAATCTGACATTAAATCAAATTCCTTCAAGAGCTTCTTGACATCAATGACAACTTCTACACTTGAGCAAAGGCAATGTACCCAAGGTACCCAAAATTGCCAACAATCTCCCCCTTTGTCATTGATGGCAAACCTTTACTGAAAACACATCTCAAGAGCCAAAACTGAAACCAGTTGTGCTAACACTGAGAATCTGCCTTTGAGGTTTTGCTCCCCCTTACTCATATCTCTCCCCCTTTGTCATCAATGGCAAAGGGTCACCTTTGGGGCTTGGGACTAAGAATGAGCCTCTTAGCTTAGTCCCTCCCCCACCTCCTGATGAGGTGATTAAAATAGGGGTGGGAGTAAAACTCCCATTAGGCACTGATCATCATCAGTGTCTATAACTTCCTTGCCAGGCCTTCTCTTGAACTCATTGTCCATTTTCCTATTCCTGTTACTGTTCTTGTTCTTGTTCTCATCCCTATTTTTGTTCATGCCTTGATCCTTGGACCTGTTCATACCATTGTTCCTGTTCCTGTACCTTGGAAGATCAGCTCTACACTGTCTAGCTGTGTGACCTCCATTGTTGCACTTATAACAGGTAACAATGTTATTTCTTTTAGGCATACCTGTTCTTTGAATCTGCCAGTTCTGCCCAAACCTGTTCTGATTAATCCTGTTCTGGCCGAGCCTATTATTTATCTCGCAATAGACTGCCTTGTGCCCGAACTGTTGACAAGAGTAGCAATACCCTCGAAAGAAACTAGCACTTCTGAATTTGTCGTTTACTTTCTTCACTTGAGCCATGCAATGTACAACCATGTGACCAAACCTGTGACACGCAAAACATCTGTCGTGAAATTTTCTTTTATTCGACCTCTTGGGTCCCGAAAACTTCTTCTTCTCAATCTGAATTTTGTTTTCTATTTTTGTGCATCTATCACTCATGGACTCATGATCTGAAGTACTTTCTTCATCAGAACTCTCTTCCTTTTGAAATCTCTTGCTAGATTCCCCAACCTGTTCCTTGTGCGGCTCAACAAAACCAAGGCCTATTTTATCTGTTGGTTTTCTTTGACCTTTGATGAGAGACTTAACCCTTTTGGAGCTATCTTGAAACCTGTACAGCTTATCCTTGTACTCTTTAGTTTCCACTTCCAAAGAAGCCATTTTCTGTTCCAATTCACTATATTTAAGAACCTTGGACTCTAACTCAACCTTGAGTTCTTGAGTCTTAGCTATAGAGAAATCAAGATTTTCTATAAGATCATCTCTTTCCATACAACATTCATCTAACTTATCCTGGAGTCTGGCATTCTTCTTTCTTTCCTTTTTCAAAGCACTAAGAGCACTACTAAGTTCACTTTCAAGATCCTTTATTTGTTTGCTTTCTGAATCATCAGAGTCTTTTCCAGATTTCTTATCACTAGAGGTGCTACCCTTTTCAAAAACCATACAAGCATCTTCCTTATAGTTTTCTGAAGCATCCTCATACATACTAGTAACCAATTCATTATTTGTGCAATCATCCTCAAGGTGACCAAAATTTCCACATCTAAAACATTTCATGATAATGAATCTATGTTTCGGTTCTTCCTCTTTTTCTGATATGAACAACATCTCATTTTCACTATCACTTGAAGAACTTTCACTATCACTACTAGAACACTTACTTGCTTTGTCTAGGTAGAAACTCTTCTTGTGCTTGTGAGAATACCTCTTTCCGTGGTTGTTGTGCTCATCTTTGTTCTTCCTGTGATGCTTGTACTTTTCAGAATCCTTGCTCTTAGAAACCTGTTTCTCTTCATCACTTTCATTCTTGGAAATAGTACAGTCAGTAGCATAATGACCAAACTTTCCACAATTGAAACATCTTATATTTTTCATGCTTTTGTGCTTTCTAGAGAACTTGCCTTTCTTGTTGTAATATGCCTCTTCATCACTAGAAGACTCATCACTCTCTTGAAGTTGTTTACCCTTGGATTTCTTGGTAGCTTTGAAAGTTGCTTCTTTCTTGACATCAACCTTCACTTGAGTTCTCAACTCAAATGCTGCAAGTATACTATGGAGCTCATCCTTTTTCAACTTATCCAAATATTTAGCTTCCTCAATAGCAGAAATATTTTCACTAAATCTATTAGGAAGAGATCTTAAAATCTTATCACAAACATCATTTTCAGCAAGCTCAAGACCTAAGTCTTTCATGGAGTTAACAACCTCATCCATACGAAGCATGTAGTCACTAATATTTTCATCATCATTCATCTTGAGTTGTTCAAACATACCTTTGAAGTGTCTCAACTTGGCCTTTCGGACATTTACATCACCTGTGTGAACCACCTGCAACTGTTTCCACATTTCACTAGCTGTCTTGCAGTGAATCACCTTGGTAAGATCTGCCTTCTATAAACCCTTTAGGATTGCATTCATTGCTTTTGAATTGCTGTGATGTAGGAGCCTATCTTCTTTAGTATAAGGACCATTTTCAGGAATAGTGTACCCATCTTCAATCACTTCCCAAACCTCATTCCCAAGTGCCATTAGATAAACCTTCATCCTTGCACTCCAAAGACCAAAATCTGATCCATCAAGAATAGGTGTTGCATTGCCACTTGAATAATCCATTGTGTTCTTTGCTAGCTTTTCCTTCAAGCTGTTAAACTTTCCGAAGGCACCCGCTCTGATACCAATTGAAGAACACAAGCTTATACTGAGAGGGGGGGGTGAACAGTATAAGACCGCTTTTTACTTTTTCCTCCAAATCAACTTTCAAATCAATATTATGCAGTGTATAGAAAGCAATATCAATAGCAATAATTAAAGCAATGCACAAAACACCATCCACAATAGAGACACAACAATTTACGTGGTTCACCCAATGCGGGCTACTCCACGGATAAAATATTTCACTAAATTTTATCAAATCAAATCTGGGAATACCTTTCCCGATTACAATGTTTATGGGCACCAACCCAAAGGAGACACCAATCCCCTAGCTCTGTTCTAGCTGGTGATCCTCTAGAAGACCTCTGCCTCCTCTACCCTTAGCAAATGGAACTCTATCCACAGAAGACACCTGTCTTCCCTGCTCTGGCTGGAGACCTCTGTCCTCAACTCTATCACCTCCAAAGCTGGTCCTCGAAATTGCACTAAACACGAGTCCTTCGGTCTAGCACAAATGTCCTCGATCTCTTTCTCTCGATCTGCACCAAACACAGTCCTTCGGTCTGGCACAAATGTCTTTGTCCTCTTTTTTTGGTCTGCACAAGAAAAACACAGTCCTTCACTCTTTTTGCGCAATCACAGCTGCACTTGATCAAACTTTGACCTTTGCACCTCTACGCAATCACAGCAGCATATACTTCGTGCACTCTACTTCCTTGCAATCTTACTCACTTAGAAGATTCGATGAAATGCACTCTGTACTCTACAATCGACTTTTGCACTTAGCTTCTTGGCGATCAAACTTCTCCCCGCCCTCTATCTATGAATGTCGCACTTCGAATGCACACTTAAAAATCAATCCTTTAACTCTCCAAACAACCCTCCTTTTATACTAACACATTCAAGATTTAAACCTTGGTCTTAGTCGGCTGTTACCCTTAAACTACGTCGGCTACAAAACCTTAAACTATGTCGGCTCAAATTTAACTCTATCGGCTTCAACCGCCTCTGTGGTTCTGTAGCTTTTCTCGTGAAACTACAACATGTCATGATATCATGACACCTTTGCAGCCGTACACTTTCTTTTGGCTTTTGTCATGATATCGTGACACTTTAGCCTTTGACGACTTTGACTAAGCTCTTGTCATGATATCATGACACTTCTCGCTTTCTTATCCACTTCTTGGCTTGCACTAGCGAAAATGGAACATGTCACGAAATCATGACACTTTCGCTGCCTTGAGCTTCTCTCTGCCTTACACCCACGAAACTGGAACATGTCATGAAATCGTGACACTTTCACTGCCTTAAGCTCTTCTCTGCCTTACGCCCATGAAACTGGAACATGTCACAAAATCACGACGCTTTTGTCTTCATAGCCTTCCTTTCTGCTTTTGTCATGAAATCATGACACTTCACCTATGGAAGACATGCTATCAGTTTTTGTCACGAAATCATGACACTTCTGCTGTCGTTTGCTATCTTTTCTGCCTGTCATGAAATCATGACGCTTTCAACTTTCATACGCTTTCTTTGTAGCCTGTCGCAAAATCATGACGCTTCTCATTTCAGACTCTTCCCTTTGCTGCATGTCATGAAATCATGACAGTTCTCACTTCGAGTTCTGCAGCATGTCACGAAATCATGACAGTCCTCACTTCGTCTTTTGCAGCATGTCACGAAATCGTGACACTTTATCTTGCTACTTTCTCTCTCTTCGAACTTGTCATGAAATTGCAACAACTCACATTTCGGACTCTCTCTTCTGCATTATGTCATGAAATCATGACACTTTTCCTTTTGGACTCCTTCTCCTGCAACATGTCATGAAATCGTGACACTTTTCCTTTCGGACTCCCTCTCCTGCAACATGTTGCGAAATCGTGACACTTTTTCTTTCGGACTCCCTCTCCGGCAACATGTCACGAAATCATGACACTTTTTCTTTCGGACTTCCTCTCCTGCAACATGTCATGAAATCGTGACACTTTTTCGTCCGTACAATCTTCCTTGCAATATGTCATGAAATCATGACACTTTTCCTTCTCGGCCTTCCTGCTCTTTTCAAGTCACGAAAATGCGACATGTCATGAAATCGTGACACTTTCCACCTTGCTCTCCTTCTCTGCCAACATGTCACGAAATCATGACAGTTTTCCCTGCTTCTTCTCTCTCTTCCAACATGTCATGAAATCATGATAGTTTTGCCAGCTCTTTCTCTCTCCTCTAACATGTCACGAAATCGCGACAGTCTTTCCAGCTTGCTGCATACTTTTTCTAACTTGTCTTTTTCTTTGATCTTTTGCAAAAGAGCTACTATGATCTTCTTGGAAACTCATTGTCCATGCTCTGAATAATCTGACATTAAATCAAATTCCTTCAAGAGCTTCTTGACATCAATGACAACTTCTACACTTGAGCAAAGGCAATGTACCCAAGGTACCCAAAATTGCCAACAAAAATGAATCTGACTATAAGAACTTCATTAAAGCATACTTCATTAGGAAAGATAAGGTAAAATTTAAGGTTGATTATTATTCTCAAATTATTATAAAATCAACTCAAAAGAATAATTAAGTTAAGCATATTCTAATTCTTCTAGGGAGACAAGAAATTCTACAAACTTGATAATAATAGGATTTATCAAGTTTGATCATATATCCAATCCTTTAGGAGAAATAAAGGTTTCTACAAAACCCAAGCTTGAAAATATTTAACAAACACATATATTCTTATCTAGGAAGCTATAAGGAAAGCCTAAAAAACCTAAATCCAATAAAGTTTTTATCAAATTAGTTCATATACTCTTATCTAGGGAGCTATAAGGATGTCTACTCCAAATAATACAACTAACAATAATATGAACAACACCATTAGAAAGGAAAGAGCAAGTGTCATAAAAAGTGGAATCAATAATTTAATTATAAAGTTTGAAGGAGAATTAGACCTCACCTCAAAAAGGATTCATAGTGAAGCTTTAAAAGATAACTTTGAAATCATGGAATATTATCTGCATACTCGACTTACTAAAGAAATTGATAATGGAAAGAGTGACATTCAAATTCCTTTATAATTTGGTAGCATATTATACATGGCACTACTTACATTCAAATATTACAAGAATGAGAATGTAGAACAAAAAGGATTGATAGAATTACTCAAACTAAAAATAGAAATGGATGAATCATACCTAGTGAATATATTTCAATCTTCATACAGTATTGGTACTTCAAATTCTACTAACACAAAATATTATCATGATGCCTTAAGTGTTTGTTCATAAGCTTTTATAAAAAACCTAGAAAATGACAGAAAGGACAAAGGCAAAGAGAAGATACTCTTACAAGAATCAGATGATAGTATGTTCACATATGAAAGTACTAATTCCAAATATGAGAAGAAAGAAGAAGAAGAGGAATCAGATCAAGGATGCATACAGTGCAATGTGAATTAAAAATAATACAAAGGACCTGATCGAGCTAAAGACTATTCAAAAGAGGAAGATCCATATTTAAAACTAAAGTCTTCAATACCCAAATAATGTAATACAGGGTGTGTTAGAGTATATTACATTATTTAGGTACATGTCAATGTACCACCTTGGGTACATTGTTAAACTAGGAGTTTATCTTAGGTTACTTGAGGAAGAAGTAATAAATGCACAAGTGTCAATGTGCAATGATGTAAATGTACAAGGAGTCCATTTGTATGAGTCATAGGAAAGGTAGTTAGGAAGAGTAAGGGCCAAGTAACCTATCTTATTATATATAGGGGCCAATGTGAATAGAATGAGATATAGCAAAAGTGTGATCACTATAGAGTAGTGAGTAGGTAAAATGTATTTTCCATTAGATTTTTGGAGTGTTCATTTTCTCCATTACATTGTATTGTACTATTTTTGCAACTTTCCATTAATAACATATTTCAATCTTATTGCATAATTTCATTATCTTACTTTTCTACATATTTTACATCTTGTGATTGCTTTCTCCCATATCATACATTATCAAAAGCTAAAATTTTCTCTTCTTGACCAACTTTTAATAAAGTATCTTTCAAATACATAACTACTCACTATTATATTAGTATTCGTCAATGCTTCTTCCATCTATAGTTAAAATATTTGGTTTATTGAGAATATGAATCTATTTTGGTAGTCTCATGCAAAAATTTATGTTTTTGTCCCTTTATTTAATCCATCTCTCCCTATATTTTTGTGTAAAATTTTACATCCTTTTATAGTATATTATTCTATTTATTTGTACAATCTCGTATAAGTTCTTGAGCTTGGAAATAACTTCCTCATTTATTTTATGTTAACAAAAACATTGACATCCCAGATCTTCATTTTCCCCTTAGATATTTCATCTTTTGAGAAATTATATATTTATGATATTTCAAACCTTATTTCATCCTATCATTATGTGTAAAAGTATAAAAATTTAAAAGAAAGTAGGGTCTTGTAGCTACATAGACTTAAAGAAATGGCTTTGGATGACCACTATTATGCAGAACACATGTAAATAAAATGGGTTTATTATATTATATTGCTTATAATAAAATGTTTAAAGAGATTGTACACTCTATTTTGAACCATTTATTCAATGATAAAAATAAGTTTGATATCCCATGTATACTGAGAGCTTAAAGAAGTAGTATTCCAAAAAATTTACAAATTGAGAAAGAAATCAAAATCCTCCATTTGTATAAACCATTCAAGAGTACCACCCTTCATTCCTATAGGAGATATAACAATGTTGGATTTCCCTCTAATAATCCATAACTAACAATTATGAATCATAATTCAATTCAATATAAATAAACTAGGGTTATTCCTACATCTATCATAGAGAGTAACAATAATTAGAGTATACACATTTAAGACTCCATCTTTGATATATTTCTATTTCATGCAAAAAGACTAATAACCTAGTTATTTCTTACTTTTAGTAATTTTTTCCCATTTATAATTGTTCAATAATGTTGTAATACCTCAAGAATTTCCCATAGCAGAAACTCCTAGACAATTCTTCATCTTCCAAATATTTCTAAATGCATCCTTACATTATTTACAACTTATTTCTATTTGTTATATTTAAAATAGATTAAGATTATAAAAAATTGTTAATTCATTGATAATTTTGTTCTAAGGGGTTTAACCATACCCTAATATTCAAAGACACCATCTTCATAAACATGTATTGTTCTTATTTGTGGTCTTAGTTACACTTATTATTAACACTTGTGATATTTATTTTTATTTTTCCAAAATAAAATTATTATATGGAAGAAGGGGTTTTGAAATGGTCCCTAAACCTTTTACAAAGCTATAAAAAATCTAATAAAAGTAATACCTGTCACAAGATAAACATAAAACAAGACAAAAATGAGATAAAGGAAGAAGCCCAATTAAACATCACCTTAAAAAGAGCAAAGACAACAAGAGGATACAAAATACCAACAACAATCCTAAAACTCTAAAACCTTATCCGCCATGACCACAACCACCATAGAGATTATCTGATTGCTCTGGAATGATATCAACATCCAAAATATCTCCTTAGAGAACATCACAGATAAATTAAATAGATCTTTAAAGATATCTAAGAGGACCTTTACATAATTTAATGCATTAATAAAATTTTGGAGAGGATCTTGACAAGCCTCACATCACCCATGAATAAAACTTCAATTGTAGTAGTTAGAATTAATTATCTTTCCTTTGCTTGCCATGGCCAATATTTTGAGATCTAGAAGTTACTATATTTATAGGAAATTTTTAAAGGTCTTTACCTCCATCTAAATTCAGGATCACCTAGGATCCATTAGCAATGTCTAATTCTAATTCACGATTCCTAGAAATTTTTTTGGGAGGCCTTCTCACTTTCCTCTCAACCCCTACACCCATTCCTCCTTTTGCTTGAATTCTTGCTACTAGACCAAGGACCCTAGAACTTTTCCCAAATTGCATTTTCCTTTAGAAGGAGAATCTTGAAATTTTTTTGAGACAACTTCCTTGCTAGAAATCGAAGGTAGAGCAACTTCAACATTTAAAGCATATAATTCTAAAACATATTAATCCAACAAGAATTTTTCTACAATAACTAAATCTTCCCTTGAGGCTAAACATTTGAAAGGGTTACCTTGAAGGGGGTTCAAACAAGGAAGCATAGAAGAAGGCTTCACAAAGAAAACTTGAATAGTAACATCTATGAGAATTCCATCTTCAAAAAGTAGAGGCCCTTTTGAATATCCCTTTAAGTTTTATTTTTTCTTTGTTCCTACTTTGAAGGTCCTCCACTCCTTTTTCTAATCCCACTAACACTTTCAACCCCATCAATATCTTACATTATTGAAATGATTCATAATGTATTTTATCATCGAATGGTTCATTATGTCTTATAGAACCTAAAATGCAAAGGATAACCTTGAAAACACTTTTTTCTTTATATTGTCTTAGAAACCCTAAAGTGTAAGGGCCATCCTCCATGTTACTTATTTTAATGCTACTTAATTTATAACGCATATCCTCCATACCTCTTTATTATTATGATACCCTTGAAACATTAAAGTAAAAGGAGTAAACTCTATACTACTTTCACTTTTATCGGAAGGAAATGATTCTATACTACTTGAGGAAAATAGATATGATTTATCTAGATTAAACTTGACATTTTCTATTTTTAAACCTCCATATATTCCTTTTGTATCTCTAATTTCTTTTGTCTTTGACATTAAATATTGTAATTCCTCATTCCATGCATACTTCGAAGTTCCTTCTAATGGTTGATCCAAGTGAACCATAACGAAATTTTCCATCTAATAATTTAGAGAATATTTCTGTCATTTTTTGGTGTGGAACATTCTTGATGTAAGCCAACTTCTACAATAATAACATCTCGTTGATTTATTTTGTAGTTTATCTCTCACCAAATAATTTCATCTCTTTCTTGACTATTTTACTTTGTAGTCTCTTGTCATGTGTAGTCTCATAACATTTATGGCATTAGAATATAATATTTTCATAATCCACTTGATGGTCCTATTCTCTTGATTTAAACATAATCATAATAGATTTTGGAAGAGTCTTTGAAATATTAATAGTTAAACATACTTTCATTGTTTAGTAGATAGTCTCTCCTAAAAAGAAGTGTCATACAATATTACCAACCTATTTCAAAACATCCTTATTGATAAGTTAATATGAAAGTCCAAAAATTTAGCCCACTTTTGAAGCCTTTTAATAGTTCCTATATTCAAAAAAAAAATACTTTATGGTGTTAAATATACATCATATCTTCCATATACCATAGGCCACCATCCATTTTTAGTCGCTATTTTGAAATTAGAGAAGATGATGTGGAAAAATCCTTTTGAAAGAAAAGTGGTGTAGTAATTTAAATTCAATTCTCACTTTTCATTTAATCAAATTTTGAATCTTTGAAAAACATCACTTAATATTTTGCTTTCAAGAACCATTATATTATGCTTTATGATTTCATTCTTGATAATCATCTATGGTGTAATATTCATTGTCAAGATAGGGTTTATCATAGGTTCACTCTTTCTCTTACCCTCATCTAAGGTATTTATACTTTTCAACATCCTTCTAATTAGGCCTTCTATAAATGACTTTCTTATATGTTATCTAAATTTTTCTCATAAGAATCTTTTATCTTTTGAATTTCTTGAAAATTTTAGAATATACAAAAAGTGAAGACATGGTTACTACTTACTTATACTTTCTCCCTATCTATTACTTAAGAATTCATTAATTTGCAATTTTTATATACTTATTTATGCAAAGAAAAAATAAATATAAATAAATAAATAAAATAATCATATAAATCTTCTAAAAAATAAAAATTAATTATTTTTTAAAAATATTTTTAATATATTAAAAATATATAAATAAAATAAATATTTTTTCGAAAGTTTATTGCCATATAAATAGAGCAGTCGTTTAAATCTTTAAAAGAATAGAAGTTAGTTCTCCCCTAAGGATGGATTTAGCCACCTTTCTATTCTTGAAGTTATTGTTCTGTCATGGTAAAGTGATTTTATTTTATTTCTTCGCATGAAGTAGCATATTGCAAACCAATATTTTCAATAAGCCTTGCAGTTAAGGTTAAATTTGAATTGAATGAAATAAAAAGGCGACCTTACTATCACATGTATGCTTGCAAACAAAAAAAAAAAAACTAAACAACATTTTCCTTGTAAAAATTATGTTACCCAGAAGAATGTCTTTTCCCCACTCTCACATATTCAAGGAAGAAGATTAAAAAAAAAATGTAGTACTAAACAAATAAATAGCAAGGTTTCCTTAAATTACATAAATAAATAGCAAAGCACATTGCTAAATGAATGAAAGGAAATTGAAGTAAATGATGATTTTATTTTATTTTTACATATGCATAATGTTTAAAGATGCTAGGAGTATTTTTAAACGCACAACACAATGTTTAATAATAATTTATTTAAATAATAAAATAAAATAAACCAGTTTTGTAGAGGAAGGCATGCTTTGCCTTTCACAAACCTTCAAACATGAAAATTTGTTGCAAACTGAAGTACGCCCACTACAACGTATTTAAAGACAAAAGAAAAGAAACAATTTTACAGAAGAAGGGAAATGGAATGGAGTTAAGAGATGGAGTTTCTCCAACGCCTCGACTTTCTCTGATGAGGACTGTTGGCGGTAGAACCCAAATCGTTGTTGCCACGAGTATTTGTATTCATCTTGGGTTTTCTCTGGAATAAAGACGTGGTGTTGGTAAGGTGGCCGAGCTTTTTCCAGCCGGAGTTCCATGTAGAGGTGCTCTTTTGCTGGGAAAGTTTCTCGAATTCTCCTTGGAGATTTGCGTAATCCTGTTGAAGCTCAATGAACTGAAGCTTCATTTTCTTCATATCTCCCTTAATTGTTTTGATGTCCTTCTTGGCGAGGGACCAGCCATCCTGAAACGTTGAACCGCCTTGTGCAGCTGGCTGGAGGTAGCTCTCCCTCTCTGAGTCGCTCTTTCTCGAAGACTGTTGTTGATCATAAAGATGGTCCTTGGTGGCGGTGCAACAATTGGTTAACATGCTTCTGATCTTGAGCTGTTCGGAGAAGAGAACTCGCAGAACAGTCCGAACAGGAAGACGCTCGTTCTGAGCTGCGTGCATGCAGGCATCCAGGGATAGCTTTTGGGAATCCATTATGCGGCACACTCTTTTCCTCTCGTTCTCTGTTAGCTCCGGGTGTGTCTGCATTTAAATTACGAATCCATCAATCAACCATTGTTTGTTTTCCAACATTATGGGTCTATATCTAACCAAATCAATTACAGATAAGTTAAACTATCGGCAGCTTCTTGTACCATCAGACTTTGTTAGAGTCAACAAATTTATATATATATATGAATGTTCGATTTTGGTGAATTGTTTCTTATTCGGAGAATCGCGCTGTCAATATTTTGGAAATGTTAGTTAATTTTTATTTGATTTTTACCACAAAGATAGATATGTAGATGTTTTGCTACCATCGGATGCGTGAAATCACATTCACAACTAGATAGGTTGTTGCCAAGTAGAAAAAGCACTTTCCAGATGCTGCAAAATCTTAAAAATGGGAATGTTGTCTGAGGAGGGTCCAATGGGTGCCTCCAGAGCCTCTGTGGGATGGATAGAGTTTGTTTACAAATTCGTTGAAGGAAAATTTTAAACACACAGACTGAAGAAGCATAAAAAGTTATGCTAAAAACGTTTTTTTCAGCCATAAGAAAAATATTAAACCATCAAAGAGTCAATTAATGCTTACCATAGTTTGAATCAAGACCAAAGACCATCATTGAGCAAAGTATCGTAGAAGAATCAGTCTTATATAAAGCCAGTCATAACCTGATCCATAAATTCATGGGTATTCACCCTACTCTAAATCTTTTGTATTCATGGGTTTGGCAGAACTATGAGCCTCTTCATGAGTATTCTTGTTTATTAGAAACGAATATTTTATTATTATTTTTTATTCACTAATAGAAATAAGGCATTTGAATTAGAAAAGAAGAATTATGGCCTCACACGATTATTTGTTCAACCCCAAAGAGTGGGATTTGATCCCCAAATTGAACAATGTTGTCCTGATTTGGGTCTAATTGTATGCACTCCCAATAGAGTTCTAGAATGAGAAGGTATTAAAAATAAATAGTAACTTTCTTGGAAGATATTTGGGTATCTCTAGAGACACACTTGAAGGAAACACAATTGTTTATGCTAGATTAAGCATGAAAATGGATCTCATCCAATCTCTTTCAGTAGAGGTAGAACTTGAACTTGCAAGACTATCTTGGATTCAAAAAATGGATTATGAAGTGCAAACCTTAAGATGTTGAGTTTGGCATAAATATGGATATTTGGCCCGGTCCTGCCCAAACAATATGATCATAGAAATGGAGGCTCCTCTAGGAATGTTAAATCTTCCTAAGGAGGGTAAGTCTATAGTCACTAAAAGAGCAACCAACACTTCTCAAGGAGGAGGAGAAGCAAAGGAAGATGGTTTTGAATAACCTAAAAGGATGGGGTAAAATAAAAAATACGACAAGGAGCAAACCCAACCCAAGCCATAAAATAGGTAGGAGATCTTCAAGACACTAATGGAGCAAGAAGAAAAACAACTTATGGAAGGAGTGGATGAGAATAATGAAAATAGTAGTCATGTGAAATCCTCTCTTTTGGCTCCTCCTATCCTAGAGAAAGTAATAGATTACAGTGGGTTACCACAAAAAAATGGCAAGGGTATTGATAGTGCATAGCCAATAGCAGTTGATAGTAAAGGATGTCATCATGGGTGTGGTAGAAAAGAATAGAGAGAATCCAATTTTTGATATCATCTAGGTGGAGAAGGGATCAAAGAACATCAAATCTCAAGGAGTGATTAGAAAATAAAATAAGGAATTGATAGCATCTCAAGGAGACAAACTAGTCACTAGGGGATCAATGAGGATAATAGACTCTTACTGGTCTCAAGGTAACCAATGATTATACAATCATGGAATATTAGGGGTTTAAACAACACCTAAAAAATATTATATATGCATGAGTATTAAGGATATTTTACAACACTAATGGTTTATGTATAATGTTTATATCATAAAACACTAAGGAGTTTTGGGAAAAAATACTAAAGATTGAGGATTTTCATATTAAAATGAGTTTCAATCCTATGGTTGAACTTTGACATTTTTGACAAAGGGATTTGGATGAACCAATTGGGAGAGAATAGTTTCATACTCTAACAAATTTAATCCTATGTGTGAATTTTAACAATCTATCAAGTGGTTTAAAATATGGTCTTTTATTTCATTAGGTGGGTAAAAACATTGACCTTGAAAGGTAAATACCTAAGTTCAAATCTTATGGTGATATATACATAAATTTTAAAATATCATTATGTGATTTATTGAATTGCCGTGGTAATGCAATAAGGCACATTAGGGGTGTTGATAGTTTCAATCTCAAAAAACCAATTTTATAATATTGATTCAAGAATATTATAGCTATCTAGAAATTTAAAAATGTTGGAATACGTAAATATAAAACATACTATAAAACTATGGTCTACCGGTAAGGATGCCACTTGCATTATTGGTGATGTGACCCGGGTTCAATCCCCATGGTGGATGTGTATAAGAAGTATTACTTTACAAAAAAAAATTGCTATGGTTATGGGAAAGCTATGTATATGATAAAACTACTAGAATAGTTGAACATATAATTTAATATTTATAATATGAAGATTGCATTTATTGGTAATAGAATATATTTTATTACTTTCATTGATGAAACATTAAAATATATTTAATGCTTGCTCTATATATATATATATATATATAATCTAAAATCACAATCTTCTATGAACAAGATTAAAGGGAGACAACTCATAGAAGTCTAGATAAAATAAGGTTGTTGAATGAAAATAGCACATTATAAGCTAAAAGAGAAACACAACTACAAGTAACAAGGTATCATAACTTTGTATGTTGAAGTTATGGTAGCTAAAATTCATGACTTTATTTCAGTTTTGATGCATATTGGTAAAGAAATGATATCAAAAGTTGTATGAACTAATAAGAAATAATTATATATTTAGACTGTTTAGATGCATACCAAACATACAGTTTCTAGAGAATAAAAAGGTAAGATGATTTCAAGTACCAAGATGGTTTTTGTAAGTAAGATGTAATATTGATCATAAATAATTAGTAAAAATATTGTCTAAAATTATACATAAAAGAATTTAGAAAATATATGATGAATATTCTAAAAAAAGGATATCCAACCAAACAAAAAATTTATGTTTACTGTAAAAAGGAGTCTATAAGTTCCAACATGGACACCACAATGGCAAAAGGCATTTAGATTTTCTAACGGAGACCCAAGTTCAATTCATGGGAGTGATGTCCATGATTCCCCCAACTTTTCAACACATTCAAAAAAGAAAAAGAAAAGAGAGTCCATAAAAGTTATTTGGTTTCATTGATCATCAAAGATATGCAAATAAAAATTGAATACCTAAAAGAACTTCAAATGTTATATAGTTATATCACATCCCAAAAATTAATGCTATTATTGATTTTTAATTTATATATTGATGATGGTGTGGCAAATTGAAATCAGTATACTTTTTATTTTTAATTCTAAATTGTTAATTTTGGTTATCAAAGATGACACTGTGAAATAAAAATAGACTAAATTTTTAATATATCAGACTCGAGGAACATATGAGGGAAGGTATCATTAGGGAGAAAATAATAGATCTACTAGAAGCAAATAATAAAGAGGGATCCATGCACACAACAATATATTAAATGATCACAGGTGCATGAATGCTTGTTTTTTAAATTGGATATATTTCAAAATTGTATACTGAATTTTAACATGTTTGCACATAATGTCATTTTACTTTTACTTTTATGTTTTTTTTAACAGAAAGGAAATTTTATATTAATGAGATCAAAACAAGTTTATCCAATACATAGCTTGGAGAAACTATCCAAAATAAGGAACAACTAAGAATAAATGACAAAGTTTTAAAAATAGAGCAATTAGAGACTCTATAGTTGACAAGGGTGTCAAAATCCGTAGGAGTTCCAGAATTAGAGATTACAGAAACTCCACAAGCACTAAAAAAAATCAAAGGCACTAGAAACATAGAAGGAACCAAAAAAATTAAAGAAGCTAGCATTTGTATTTCTTGAAATATACCATATCCAAAATGCAAGAAGATATCCTTGTCGGGATAGTGCATTAGTAAAGGCTTTGGGATCACATTTTTCAAATTGAGGTTTGAATCATGGGTAGGGTGGCCCCCATTGTACCCTTAACTATATTCTTTGACTATTAAAAGTATCTTCAACAAAAAAATGCAAGAAGACATCACTTAGATAGATGTCACTAGAATCAAAAGTCTATGTGTGAGTCTATGGAAACTTTAGTGTTTGTGTCTTATCAAAAAATTCTATGCTCATAAAATTTGAGGAAATCTATAACTTGAGATAGTTGGAAAATTTTAGCACTTAGGACTCTAGAGCTCAAACAAAATTTTGGAATTTATACTACGATTCAGATACAAGAGCATGTTTCCAAAGTGTTAGAAAAATAAAAGAGCTAGAGTCTTAAGTATTTCTAGAATTTTCATATGTTTTGTTGATTTCACATTCTTATGCTCCAATCCTCTATTGTTGAGTTGTTTCCCTTATGATTCTAAGAATGAAACAATCTCTCCTTATACAATTGTTGGTGATTATGTCTATTTTTTTATTAAATTCCCTTCAATTATGGAAAAATAAGATATGAGTAAACTATTGAATTAGCATATTTATTCTATTCAATATGATATGAATATAAAGAGATTTTACCTTTTTTTTGTTGGAGAGAGCTTTTATAATGAGGGCAAAGTCTCCATAGATATGCAAATTTTTTATTTTTTGATCTATTGCTAGTTTCACTCTCATTTCACAAGCCAATGCCTCTACAACATTGTTAGAAGTGACACCTAAATTGATGTAATAATTGATAGTAGGTGATTTTACTTCTACCATGATCACACCCCTTGCTACTGCTATGCCTAGATTTTCCTTGGATGCCCCATAAAAGAACAAAGTAGGAAGAAGAATCTTTGGAGGAGTAAAAGTAGGAATGTTCGTGTTGGCTAAAACAAAGGCTTGAATATCATATTGACTGATTAGATTTAATTCTTGAGCATTCAAGATTTGCTAATTCTACTTATGCTTAAAGATTGATTTCAAATTAGTAACTATTCCTCTGATTATTCTTTTGGAGAGAGTGTTATTTTTTCCCCTTTGCATTAAAAAATCAGTATATTTCTATCTTTTCAAATATTCCAACTAACAAAGAAAGGTATGGTTGTCTAGAGATATTTTATTAGTGGATTCCCTTTGAGGACCCATTTATTTTTAGATTACCAATTAATTAGCACTCTTCCACATTCAAGAAACCTGACAAGAGAGAGCCTAATTGATTGGCTACTTGAATCAATATTTGAATAGTTGATTTTCACTTAAAGAATGTGGGGAATGGTGTCACTATTATTCATGCATTTGGAACACACTTGGGGATCCACTATATTCCTCTTTTCAATATTATCACCTATTAGAATCTTGTTTTGTAAGACCAACCAGGTAAAGATTTGAATCCTTGGAGGTAAATTTATTTTTCAAATAGAGGTCAATATTTTATTGGGAGCTCCATCTAGTTGCAATTGAGTACTGCTATAGATAGTATATTATCTTGATTTTTTAATCTTTCCCCAAATAAGTTATTCTAGACAATGTTGTATTAATTATTTCATGCTACTATTTTTTCTTGAAATGGTCCCATTCCATTACTAGTGATGGAGGTAATTAAGGATTCAACCATTCCACTATGTTGTTGTTTCAATGTATGAGATCATTAAGCTTAGATATTTATGAATGCTAAAGCTCTAATTTAAGGGCTAGACTACAACTACAAAGTAAGGGACGTTGACCAAGAATAGGGTTAGACCAAGGATTGATATGTGAATCATTTCCTGGGATCCAAGAGGCCTTGCTAAGGATCAATTTTTTTATTTTTACTATATGCTTCCAAATAAAAGATGCTCTTGGTTTTATGCTTAAATTTCTTAAAATATGTAATCCTTATGTGGAGTCTACATATTTGGATTTCAATATTCTTTTCCAAGTGGAGTTTGTAGGTTGAGATAAATTCCATAATAGTTTAACTCCTAGAGATTTACTGATAATTTTAGTTTTCATTATTCCAAGGCCACCATTATTTATCTCTATAGTAATTAAGTCCCAGTTAACCAAGTGGGACATTCTTTTTTCATTTTGTTTACATCCTTACCAAAGAAAACTCTTGATTATTCCATAAAAAACTTGTAGGATATTTTTAGGAGAATGGTAAACTAAGAGTTGGTATAGAGGGAGCTTCAATAAGATTGACTTGATTAAAACCCTTCTTCTTGCAAGACTCATCCATATGATACTATAAGTCTACAATTGCTTCTATAGTTTTTCAATGGTTGGTTCCCAAATTATTTTTGGTTTGATATGGAAACCCATCTAGACTCCTCGATATTTGAAGTGTTGATCATATCCTTCCCTAATTCCAAGTATTCTAGAAAACAATCTATTTTCATTAGGAGAGGTATTAATTGTGTAAAATTGTTTTTTTTGCAATTGATTAAAGCTCCCAAAGCTACTTCAAAGCAAGAGATATGACTCTTTAACTTTCTAATATTGTATTTAGTTGCTTCTCCCAATAGGATAGTATCATAAAAAAATTGGGCATGCATGAAAGGTCTAACTATTAGCAAATGAGTCCAAATATATCACAAGTCCATGTTTCTTGGATCATAAAATCAGTAGAAAATAATCTCACACACTCACAATACAAATAGTGCATAAAATAACAACTTTATTGATAGACAAAAAATTCTTAACATAAAATTCATTCAATTACATTGCATGGAGCTTTGTCTCCTATATATAACCTTATAAAAAACTCTTCAATACTCTTGAATTTTGCTCTCATTTAAATCTTGGGAGATGCAACCTTTTACACACCTTATTTATATTATGAAAAATATTCTCATTATTACATTTCTCCTACTTCTGATCTTGACACATCTTAAATGATTCTTCACTTCCACACTTGAAACCTATTACTTATGACTCTTCACTTGCACACTTGACAACTATAATTCATAACTCACATGACACATAAACACTCTTCATAACTTGACATCCACTATTGATAAATATTGAACACACTCAATCTAAATATTTACAATAGTACTCAATGTTACTCAATGATACTCATGGTACCAAATAATGTAATACCACTAACACCCCTTGTATTACATTATTTAGTGTGAATTCTTTTAACCTTCAATATTTATTTGTTGTATTCATCCTCTTATTTTTCTACTAATGTTGTTCTTCTTCCACTATCATATTCTCTATTTATTTTCTAAGAGATTTATGCTTAATATAATATTTCTTTTGATTATGCTCCTATGGAAAAACTTGATTTATACATTTTTGTGATATTTCTATCACATCTAATGCAAATATCCCACTCTTGTGGGAACCCATGGCCTCAATTTTATTTTTTCTAATGAGATATTTTTATTGCCATTGACATTTGTAAACTCCATTATTCTTTCTTTGTCAACTACCTGAGATAACAAGATGAGATTATTGGTTATCTCAGGGACATAAAGTATATTTTCTAAGGTATACTCAGAATATGGTACACTAAGTGTTACATTTCTAGATCATTGTACTTGATAAACTTTATTAACAATTATTTTGATTAGTATGCTTATTTTCACTTGTAATTAGTCAAACCAATATAAATTTCCTAGCATGTGGTGACTTGAAGCAGAATCAATATACCATGAATTATCATCATCTATCATTTTTGGATTTGAATGGATTTCACATGGTTTGCTATATCTTGCCACATGTCTTTGATAATATCTTTGTGTTTGAAAATTTCTTCTCATAAAATTTGATCCTTTAAACTTGTATGATCTTCTTGATATGTTAATTTTAAAATTCCTTTGATGTAAACTTTCTTATTTCTTTCAAATTTAAACTTCAACTTATCTTTCTTTTATATCTTTCAATTTTTAAATTTTAAGTTTCAATTCTTTTGCATAATCTTCTTCTTCAAATTTTCAATCAATCACTTTTAATTTTTAATCTTCAATTAATCAAATTTATAATCTTCTTATTTCTCCTTCAAATTCAATTCATACCTTATAAATCCCAAATTTTAATTTCAAATTCTCTTTTTAAATTTCAATCCCAACTATTAATTTCAAATTATTCTCAAATTAACAATCAATTTTCAAATTTAAAATTTCTTCTTAAATTTCAATTTCAAATTTCTTCTTATGACTCCCTAATTCTCAAATTTAATTTCACAATTTTACTTTCAAATTTCAATTTAACCCAAACTCCAATTAATTCAAATTTTAAACATTTAATTTCCTCATATCTCCTATTCATTAGTTCATTCCTTAAAATTTCCTTTTAACTCCCAAATTTATTCTCAAATCCTTATAAATCCTAAATTTGAATAAAAGTAATTATCTCCTTCAAATAAAGCACCTTAAATAACTCATAAACCAAATGTACCCTTTAATAATATTAAATATTTAAGAATTTACCTTAATCTCTACCATGTCTCACTTCATATCAAATTTAGGGCATTCAAAATAAGTGTTATGCACTTTGCTCACTTCTAGTAAGCATTACTATAGTTCAACTAGTCTAATTCCAAATATTTTGATTGGATCTTTTCAATTATGTTACACTTTCTTTGGATTCATTCCACTTAAAACCACACTCATGGCTCAAATTTTTATCCTCTAAATTTCTCTTTTCCTTAGGTTTTTTCCTTTGGATTTCTCTCATTCTTAGGTTTGTGTCCTTCGTATTCCTCTCATCCTTAGGTCTGCATCATATGGCTTCCTCTCATCCTCAAGTTTGCATCCTCCATATTGCACTTTGTCCTTAGGTATGTGTCCTATAGCTTGCACTTTGCTCACTAGAAAACATTCTCTCTCACATTCAGTAAACATCTTTAGCACCTTCAATAATCCTCCTCCTCCAACATTCTAGTATGTGCTCTTTAATAGTATTCCTCAATAATATTCTCCAAGTCATCAATAAATTTTCCTCCAATATTCTTCAAATCTTCCTCTTCAAACTTTATCCAATCCTTTTCCACCAATCTCTCTCACATTCACTATCTTTTGCAATCCTCCAATATTTTTGCTTCAAGCTTCAACAATCCTTATTTAATTCCAATATCACCACAACAAAATCATATTCTTCTCCTTCAATATTCTCACTCCTACTATCTCTCTCTCTCCACCCTGGATAAATCTAACTAAAGTGGCTCTATTACCACTATTAGCAAATGAGCCCAAATTTATCACAGATCTAGGTTTCTAGGATCATAAAATTACTAGAAAATAATATCACACACCCACAATACAAATATTACACAAAAAAAAAACTTCAGTGATAATAAAAACATCTTTATACAATATTCATTCAATTACATAGCATGGAGCTTTATCTTTAGTATATAACCTTACAAAAGACTCTTCAATACTCCTAAATTTTGATCTCCTCAAACTTGTAGGAGATGCAACCTTTCATATGCATTTCTTAAAATTATGATAAAGATTCTCATGATTACATAACATCCTAATTTTAATCTTAACACATCTCACATGACTCTTCACTTCCACACTTGACACCTATCACTTATGACTCTTCACTTGCACACTTGACAACTATAACTCATAACTCATTTGACACAAACACTCTTCATCACTTTACACCTATTGATAAATATTAAACAATTGTATTCTAAATATTTACAATAGTACTAAATGGTACTCGATGATACTCAAAGGTACCAAATAATGTAATACCACTAACACTAACACCTCTACAAGATTTGTTTCCTTGAAGATCTCCAACCCTTTGCATGCTACTCATGGCTCTTCCTAAATTTTTCGCTATTAGGATGTAGAGGTATGGTGAAAGGGGATAGCCTTGGCGTATTCGTTTAGAATATTTACAAATGGAAAAATCATCTCCAATAATTAATGGTGAGACCAAGGGAGCTTTGATGCATGATCCTATCCATCTCTAGATGAACCAGAAAACCAAACTTTATAAGAATTTTTTCTAAAAATTGAACATTAATCCTGTCAAAGGCATTGGTCATGTCTAGTTTCATAATTATATTTTATTTATTTGGAGTGGTATCAAGAGTGAAGAGTCTCATTAACCATGGTAATATTATCATATATTTTCTTCCTCAAAATAAAACCTCCTTGTTCTTCTAAAACTAGCTAATCGAAAAACTTTTTAATTCAGTTAACAATAAATTGTTTCATAATTTTCTAAGAACATTTACAAAGAGAAACTTTTCTAAATCTATAAAAGGAAGTGGAGTTATTATAATTAGTAATTAAATATATTTTTAATTAATATATCTAAAGAGCATATGTATTTTTCAAATATATTCTATCATACTCAGTAGGTCATCTTCAACTAGGTAAAGAAATTGTTGATAGAAATTATTCATGAATCCATTTAGACCAAGAGATTTATCTTTTGGAAGATATTTTATCATTAATTATAGTTTATTTACTTGAGAACAAAAAGCATATTTATCCTCTTGATTAAGGTTTGAATGAATATTTTGGCGCAAAAGGTCTTGAGCTTGAGGGTCACCTGGTTTGTGAGTGAGTAGCAAAGAAAAATGCTCTTGGGCTAATTATTTTATCTTATTTTTCTCATAGTATGTGATATTATACTTTTATATAAACCTAATAGTGTTCCTATGATAATTTGGTAGATTTTTGATATGGAGAAACTTATTTTTTTATCCCCTTTTTGCAACCATATCATTCTTGATTTTAGTCTCCAATGTGCCTCCTTTTTGAAGTTAAGTTTATACAAATCAACCAATATATATTTTCATTGATCATTATTATGAGTTAGAGGAGCAATATCTTGTATACCTATCTCCAATTTCTCAAGTTGATATAGGATTATTTATATTCTTTGGGCTAATTTTTTGGATAACCATTTTCTTATTTCTAGCTTGAGACAAAATATTTTCTTTCCAAATATCTTATGGCCTTGTTTGGGAGTTTTTTTGTTTTCATCTATTTTCATAGAGTTTACAAAAATATTCCTGCTCTACCCATCCTAGATTGTATTCAAATGAATTATTTCCAACTTGATGGGTTTTCTTACCCCATTCTAGAAGAATTGGTTTGTGAATATAAATTACACTTTGAACTATATGGATGGAAAATAGACAGAAAAAATCTAGAAGGTTTTCACTCACTAAAAAATTGTTTAATATTTTTGCAAAATAATGACCCTTTTTGGGGAATAATATCCTACAGGTTTTCTTGAAATATTATATGAGTTATTAAGTTTATTATAGCATCGGGAGTCTTGTTTCCCCTTGTATTTTCTAAATGTGCTAGAGTGACATTGAAGTCCCCTCCTAGGAGGTAATATCACCAAATCCCATTTCTTATTTTTATCCAATGACTCCATTTCTTCATCCATAGCCTTTTTCCAAGATGTATACTCACTTGATTGAAGTGCCTCCTTTATAGTCATGGATTATTCATCAGTAACTGTTAATGCAAAACAAAAAATACCTATCTAGGAGTCTTCTCACTTGATATAATCTCCTCAAACTTGGAGTTCTATATTTTGCATCTTTAGCTTCCTCCTCACCTTATTCCTCTTCAAATTCTCTTTGTAGTTCATATTATTCTGTAGCATTATATTCTACCAAATGTACAAAGTGTCCCATACATTTTAGTGCTAATCCCACTATAATAACATGGAAAATATTCAACATATTTCCATTAGGATTTAATAAGGAAGATCATTTCCATATTTATTATATTGATTTCCAAGAAAAGAGAGATAAGATACTTTGATGATTTATTTAGTAAGAATTTTTAATATTATTTTTTATTTAAAGGTTAAGAATGGGATTGGAAGGGCCCAATACCTTTTACAAATACTTCCTTACATCAAGACAATAAATGACAGAAAGGAAAATGAATCCAAGTCCAATTGGACAACATACAACCAAAAAGTACTAACCATTAGTACCCATCTCTGAATCAAATAGACCACACAACCAACACCAAATAAGAGCAAACAAACAATAAGTATCACCTCAAAATATCATCCAATGAAAACAAAAATTTAAATTGGGGCTATTTCCCCTCTTCGCAAATTGGATAGAATGGGAGTCACCTAAACTGATGCACATTGAACCTTTGAAGATCAACAATTCTTAGTTGACTCCAATATGGAATATAACTCCTGAGCTAATACCATCAAAATATAATAAGACCTAGTTATGGTGCCCAATAAATCCTTCATCAGAAGGAGGTCCACTTGGAGCTCAACTGGTAGGTAATGTTGAAGCCCTGAATCAATAGAATTATTCGGTCTCATAAGGCTACATTTTCTTACATCTATCCCTACTTTACCAAAAATCTCCTTCATCTTAGTTTGTTTCTCATGTAAACCCCATGAATGAACATTCGATTTGGGCTTCCCCACCATGACCTCAGTCGATTCCTCTAAGGAATCATCTTATTCTTCATCATTTCCCTACTCTATATCCATAACCTACTTTGGTTCCAAATCCTTAACTTTAGGGTTCAATCTATGAGACCTACAAGTCTCTCCTTGCATGTTAACCTTCATCTATAAATTTTTAATTGTGACCTCCTTCAACACCATCCCTGAAAAGGGATTTATATTTTTCTTGTTGGAGTTAAGAATACTTTTAGGGTCAAAATCTAAGTCACTTTATTTTGAATCAACATCGGACACCATCCTTTTCTTTATTTTTCTCCTTAAGCATGGATATGATTCTCCCTGAATCTTACTCGGTCCTATGCTGGGAAAACCCAAGCAGGTATTGGAAAAATAAAATTTACCCAACCCACTATAAATAATTTTGGTTGATGCTTTTCAACAACATGATTAAATATCAGGAGTCCTTGGTGTAGGGGGACCATAACCTTCTTGCCTTTTACATCTTCAATTGATTTTTCCAAAGAAAACAAAGGAATGCAGGGATATTGGCAATATTTCTATGGTGAATATGATTAAGAATCATCATATGGTAACCTTAGACTAGCTCGAAGTGACCCTACAAAGTTATATTTATCATAACCTATTTTGCTACATCTACCTAAGGCTTTTGAAAATATTCTCTTTCAATAGAAGACAAGTATCTTACCACTTTTTCATTGGGTTCCAGGAAATTTGAGAGCTCTCTTGTTTGATTTTACTTTGCACAAAAAATAAAATCCCCTCTCATCGACAAACCAATAACTTCTACAATAATAGATGGATTAGAATATTATTTATAGTCACCACCCATCAAAGCAGGACTATCCAATCTATCAGGAAAGGTCCTCACTGAATCTCTCAAATTTTTGGAAGAATTATAATATACTAACCTCCTCCAAAATTGAATCCACGTCCTTCTTTAGAATCAAGGACAAAGGCTCAGTTCTCACATAAACATCCATCATGTCCATTATGTCCTCAAAATCTTCTCCTTCAATAATATGCTTAGAGTATTTAGAAGCATGCATCAAGCTTGGAACTTGGAAGATGATCCTCTCTTTGGAATGCTTACCCATATTGAAGCTTTGAACAACAATAAGATGAATTAATGCCCATATTCCTATCTCATATTCATCATGGGAAAACAAAGTTCCATCATGAGAAGAGGGAGGCCTACCATTAGTATTGGGACTTTCCATATTGGACTCTAGATCCTTTTGACCGATTATTTTACTCCATAAAATATGAGACAACTAGGAAAATACCCCATAATACATAAAATCATCTACGCCCCTAAGTTGGCTAACATATCTATCATAAAAAAACCTCAACCATTTTTGTACCTCATTTTGATCTAACCCAAGCAAATAGAATGCTTCATACCTCCCTCTCTTCCCTTATTCAGCCCAAAATAGGCTATCCTAAATTCTATTCTAAAATATTTAAGTTCATCTGACTAGAATTTAGTCTTCATTAGTCATCGTTGATTTTTCCTTTGTCGTAAATTTAGTAATTTGAGATGAAAAATTATCTTTCTATATGATAATATCATTATCCTCCACCCCATGTTTGCCAACAAATTTACAACTCCATTCCCTTCCTAAAACACATGCTTCAGTTAAAGGTTATGGAAAGATTGCAAAATCTCTTTTGTTTTCACAATCATGTCTTCTATAATCCAACTAAATTCTTGTTTTTCTTTCAAAATATTTTTCAAGTTTAAAGAATCCCCCTCCATAATAATGTTGCTATATCAATATTCTTTGATTAACTTAGCCCCTATGAAGAAGGCACGATTCTTTGCAAAATGGTTGGATTGGATAAATAATAGTTTAGAAAATTCTTGCAAGACCATCTCCCTAGAATCTCAAAAAACTCCACCCACTCCAACATGCCCTAGGTTCCATTTCATAGTTCCATCCACATTCAATTTTATCCATCCTTTTGGCATGGATTCTCATTTAACTTTTGAGCTTGAATATTTCAACACATTCACATTTTCTAAATGTTTTAAGTTACACCAAACAACAATGGATTCCTCAAGTTTATTCTTTACTTCCTCAGGAAAGAGAAGGGTTTGAGTATTCTCCATTGCTACATTAAGGATACAAAAAGCAACCACAAGTGTCTCTCTTTTCCTATTTTCAAAAGCCTTGCTATTCTGCTCCTTTTAAACTTCCCAAAGAAAATGGTGTAGACAAAACCTCCAATGAGCTTTAAATTTATCACTCTTGAAAGGAGGTTTCCATTGCACACATAAGTCTCCTATATTGGCTAGGAAAATCCATGAATGGCATGAAATATTAAAGGGTTCCAAAGCATTCTCTAAAGTCATATTGGCATAGGAACAATCAAGCAAAATATGTTGAACCATTTGCAGATTTTGTTCACACAAAAATATCTATTTACAATTGGGATGATCCTTTTGTGTAAGTTATTAATTGTTATTATTATGTTTTTAGCCACCATCCATAAGAAGAAAATAATTTTAGGTATGAGCCCTTTAATCCAGATTTTCCTAACTAGAAACCAACCCCTACCTTCCATCTCAAGCACATGGTAATAATTTGTAATATGATTTATAAGATCATTTTAAAAATTATTGCAAATAAATTGAAAAATATTATAGATTATGTTATCTTAGAGGAACAAGGTGGTTTTGTTCATGGTAAACAATTTTATGATGGTATAATCATTACATAGGAGGTGATACATTCTCTTTTATTTTATGAAAAAATGATTTATGCTCATGAAACTAGATATGAATAAAGCCTCTTATAGGGTTTGCTTGATTTTTCTTCATGATTTTCTCAAAAGTTTATTTTTTATCATGGTTTCATGTGAATGGTATAGGTGTTGTCATAGCACTCCAAAATATTCCATTTTGATAAAATCTATTACTTGCAATAAAAATATAGTTTATCCCTTGCACTTTAGGGTTTTAATAGTAGCATAATAAAAAAAAATGCATTTGGAGGATATCCATAAAAATTTAGTGTTTCCAAAGCAGAATAGGAAAGTAATTACTATGGAGGATTATACTTGTATTTTAGGGTCTCCAAGGCAACATAAAGAAGAAAGTGTTCGTGAGGCTATTATTTGCATTTTAGATTATATAGGAAAAGATAGATCTTTAGAAGATAAGTCTTATTGTGAACAATATGGAAAAATTGGAAAAATTGATGAAGATGAAAGTTTTGATTGGAATAAAAAAGGAAAAAAGATCTTCAAAGCAATAACAAAGATAAAATGAATCTCAAAGGGATATTGACTTGAGAAATAAAATATATAACATAATTGTTAACAAGAAGTTGAGCTAAAAACACTAATAAGAGTTAAAAGTGATGGTAAAAAAGATATCATGGAATATTTTGGGTATGAATAAGACCCTTAAAAAGGATTTATTAAGGAATTGATAGGTAAATATGATCCTAACAAAATAAGTATCAAGTAATGTAAGGATGCATTCAAAAATATTTGAAAGATGGGAAATTATTTGACAATTTCTTCTATAGGATATTTTGGTGCTATTACAATAATATGATAAAAATGTAAACGGGATGGGAATTTTATATAAGTAAAAAGCAAGTGAATTGTGGGTCTATTTTGTAGGAAAGAGTAAAACACTAAAGTTGGGCTTATACACACATACAAACACACACACGTGTGTGTACTCCAACTATATGCACTCATCATAAAATGTGTTAGAATGACCTTAGCATTTTTTATCAAATACATTGATTATTTAGAATTGATCAATGGATTCATAGTGTGGACTTTAACATAATTCTATCTTCTTCATAAAAGAATGATGCTAGTCTTGGATGGTCTAGATAAATGTAGGATTTTGCTTCATTTTCCAATTCTAATGGCCTTTGGTATGTTATTCCATCAGTTCTTTAATATACATGGTATAATGCATGCATAAAAAAAACTTATATAAAAAGATTGGATACATTTTTTTATTCAACACATGGTTATAAACTGAATATACACTCGCTTCTAAGACTTTATTGTGAGTAAGATCAAATCACAAAATCATTTTATTGAGATATGATTTACTCAATAATGATCATCCAAATCCATTTTTCTTTTAGTGTATGTGGCTCCAAGAACCTAATTTTTTCTAGATGATTATGTTATGGTGGGATGAAACAAATTTTGAAGGATCACGTATGTGCAAGTTTGTTCAAAAAATAAAATATCTAAAAGGAAAAATGAAGATTTGGAATACCAAATATCTTGGTAACACATTTAAAGGAAATAAGGAAATTGAATCCAAGCTCAAACATTTACAAGAGGGAGTAGAATTCAATGGAATGGACAACAATACTAATGGCCAAGTAAGACAATTACTTTCTAATGATAATAATATATTGAAAAATGAGTCATATTGGTTCCAAAAATTAAGAGATATATGGTTAAAGGAAGAAGGCATAAATACCAATTTTTTCATGTTAGAGCCAAAACATATTTTATTTTCATTACATCAATAGTATTTCAACTCCAAATGGAAGAAATGGTGAGGAAGAAGAGGATATTAAATAGGAATCAATTAATTTAAAAAAATATATTTTATCAAATGTTGGGAAAGATAAGGAGGTTCAAGCTAATATTTTGTAAAATCTTTCACCAATTACCACATAGGGATAAAATAAAATCTTGCTTAAAGGGATCTCTTTATGAAAGCTACATTAAATGGTTTTCTATCTTCATTCTAACAAGGCAACTAGCCTCAATGGATTTCATTAAATTTTCTTTCAAAAGATTTGGGATTTATTGAAGAGTGATATGCTAGCTATAGTTAACGAGGCTTAGAAGAGAAAAGTTATAATAAGTGAGATAAATTTTACCTTTATTTCATTGGTTACCAAAAGAGGAAAGACAACATATTTTGATTATTTCATCCAGTAAGCCTTTGTGATATGATTTATAAAATAATTTTAAAAATTATGGTAAACAAGTTGAAAAACATTATAGATTGTTATATCTCAATGGAACAAGGTGATTTTATTCATGGTAAACAAATTATTAATGGTGTTCTAATTACACAAGAGGTGATACATTCTCTTCATTCCACGAAAAAAACCATGTATAGTTATGAAACTAAATATGAACAAAGCATATGATAGGCTTGGTTGGAATTTTCTACATGATATCCTAAAAAGGTTTGCTTTTGATAAAGGTTTGCGATTAGATGGTGTTATAAAACTTTAAACTATTTTATTTTGATTATTGGATCCCTACTATATACTTTATCTTATGGGCTCCACATGGGTGATCTACTATCTCTATAATATTTAGAGCTCTTTGTAAAGGGTTGGGACCCTCCAACCTTTTTTTATCAATACCAAAAAATTAATAAATATAATGTTTTTAATATTTTAATAAAAATAACCTAATAAAAAAACATATAACTTAATAAAAATGAAAAAACTAAATAAAAAATAAGCCATCAATTATTTTTTGCTTGATAGGAGAGTTGGCTACAACCACACTATTTTTAATATCTGGCAAGCATAGGGTTCAAACCACAGGGGCTACATCCACCAAACCTATTCCACCTCGTTGTTTTATAGTCCAACGTGAAATGGACCATTGGATTCCTAGGACTTGTACTATCCTCGCAGTCATCAGATCAGACTACTACCTTTGCAACAAGCTTCCTTCAAGGTTTGAACCTAGCTCAATACCTAACCAGACTAGCACTTACCAATTCACTAACCCTATATGTTATCAATGAACTAACTATTATCAACACATATTATATTCTATTATATTATCTACATATACCTTATCAATGAACTAACAAGGTTCAAAATAACAATTACATGCACGTGTACAAGAGGAGAAAGAGAACAATTACATGCACGTGTACAAGAGGAGAAAGAGAAAAAGCAGGACAATTTAAAAGAAACCAAAATTTTGTGCTAAAGCAAAACACATAACCATGTTGACATATACATGCACTCCATCTTAAATATCTATCTATATATGTCCGTTCTTATTATAAGTAAAATAGAAGGTTACCCTTTGACTCGTTTAATCCTTCTAAATATTGATCTCTATTTATTTCCGGTCTTCATATTATATATAAATCGAAGGGTAGCCTTTGAGTGTGTTAAATCCTACTAAATAAGTTTTTTTTATGTGCTAGCACGGTGCCATACCACCATAGGAGAATAAATCAAACAGCCAAGCAATGCCCCTTATTTTCTATAGATGCGTTTATTCGGCTGCATTTTTGTGTTTTAAGTACCTAAGGTATCGTTGCTATCTGCACATTCCTTTCTCGTTGTTTTTTTCTCTGTAATTTTCTGTGTCCTACTCTATGTGAACTATATAGGATTGCTATATGATATCTTTATACCTTTCTCGTTGTTTTTTTCTCTGTAATTTTCTTTGTCCTACTACTCCAGGAGATATGTGAACCGTATAAGATTGCTATACGATACCTTTTAACAGGCTTGAAGACAAAAATAAGGAAGTTGGGACAAAGAGGATTGAAATACCTTGAGATAAGTATCGATGGCTCTATACAGGCCATCGTCACATGTTCTGGCATAGTCAGGTAGAGCCTCCGCCAGAGCTTGAAATTTCGTCAAGGAAAGGTTACTGTCCCGGGCAACTTCAGCCAAATAACTGTCCACAAGTTTGGCAACGACGTTCTTAGCATTAGAAGTAGCTGCGTGCATTCGAGGAAGACCTTCTTCGTTATATCCCCCCTTCGTTTCATTGCCGTTAAAGTAGTAAAAGGGCTCGTTGGATTGCTCTTGGATGAGAAAGTGCTCTAGAATTCGTCTCACCAGATCCACATCGTAGAGAGTCTCACTGGAGCTGTAACAAGGAATAAGCAAGTCACTCAACGTCGCCTCCTCCAACTTCATCCCCACTCTCTTTTCCAGTTCTGTCACAAGTGCGGGAGTGACATGAAACATGTTGGCCATGCGAAGAAGCCGCAGAAGAAAAACAGTGGAAACAACATCTTTGTGGGGAGGAATTATGCTTATTATGCTCTCTATGATCAATCTCTGCTCCTCGCTTTTACCCCTGGTGACGCTGAGTTGAAGGAAGCCATCGCTTCCTGTGTCACCGTTTCCCATCTGGGCCACAGCTTGCTCTAAATTCAGAATCCCGGGAAGCCATTTGGAGGAATAATGCATGATGGAAGCTCCTAACAAGTCGGGTCTCATGCCTTTGGCTTCGATTGCAGAGATAACTCTGACGAAATGATTGATACTCAGCACCGAGATATCTTCGAACCACCAATCATGGGGTACAGGTGCCGGTTGTTGATGCATACTATTATTGTTGTTGTTGTTGTCATCCCAATTTCTTTTGGGTGCTGTGGATGATGATGTTGATGTTGCTGTGAAAGACCAGCTAATCCCCCGTCGATCTGCACATGCCTTCCAGGCAATGGAATCACTGCATCTCTTGACAATATTGAGATTTTCTGCCCATGGAGAAAGTTTTTCGCAGTTCTGGAGAACAAGGATCGAATCCTTCCAGGATGATAACATCAACAGTCCCAGGAAACGCTCTGTTTTGGAAATGAGGTTTCCTTCCTCCATGTCTTCTGTCATATCCATGTATTCTGCTGCGCATCTCAGTACGGCTATGTTGTTAGCAGTCAAGTCGATTGGTAGTCCGTAGCAGAATTTGGCTACCAATTCGAAAGCTTCTTCGCCTCCTGGGATATCGTCTACTTTAATACTAGGATGCTTAGACTGATGTAAAATGCCTCCTGATTCAGACAACAATCGATCCATTCGCCCGCTTCTTGACACCAAGGGGAGCTTCATCAATATACGATGCAATAGTTTTAGTTTGATAAATCCTGTTCCATCTTCTCTCATACTAAATATGCATTGATTTAAATCTTATCCATAGGAAAATTAATTATCCATGGCCGCCTACCTTGTGCAGATGAAAACTGGAATCACCCACCTCCACTGTTATATCGCTTGGACGATCTGTTGCCACATACCTGTAAACGCAGACCCCAATGCCACAAATTTTCAGAGAATTATCTTTTTCTTTCTTCACCCCAAGCAAGAAGAGTGCTTCATAACACTGAAGCAAATTAAGGAGACACATCATGTACTGAAATATCAGATAATTTACACTATAAAGAATTTGTGTATTAAAACTCATTTGCTTAATCCAAAAAGATATTTAAAGATTTCTTATAATTGGTATTGTATAGGAGCCACATGGTCTTCTTCCAAAGTGGTAATAAAAAATCAACCATCATGCATAATGGTTTTAATTGAGGATATTAAGACATCATCTCATGGTTGCAGAGTTAGCCCTAAATGTTTTAGGAATTCTTCGAAAGCCTCTTTTATCTTTCTGCCCATAATTTCAATTACTTAGAAAACACCAACATATTGGGTTATGGCTTCTATTACCTTATATGGGTTGTGAGATTGATTTTCCCTATTCTTAGGGTTGTTATTGCAAATATACTATCTGTTGTGAATAACTTGAAAAATGGCATTTTATCATACAAATTTCTTGTTTTGGGTTTTTGATAAGGGGCCATATCTTGTTTTGGGTTTTTGATTAAGGGGCCATACCCATGAACGTTACCATATTGTAAGTTCAGAGGATTAATCCTCTTTTTAGTTTATAGAGAAATGCCTGGCTTCTCATAAATGAATATTAGTAAGTTCAAACCTTTTAAAAAACAGATAATAACATTAACATTGGTACTGCTTCCAATCAGTCTGTTTTTTTTAAGAAAAATGCTCACAGAACATTGTTAGCTACATTTTTTCCATTCTAGGTATTTCATTGACCACTTCCCGCTATAAAAAATAATATGATAAGTTGTGAATTGGATACATACCATGATTGACCCTTGCGTTCGAAAGCGTATGCTTTCATGTCGAGGCTCATTCGATTTTTGGAAACACACTGGCTCAGTCTTCGCAGACCATCATCATCTTCATCTTCCTCAACGTTTCTGAAAACGTTAGATTTCCAAAGAGTCATCATCATTAACTAATTTGCTTGCAGGCAGCTCTGTGCACTGGATTTCATGCGGCTGTATAGTACCTGTCAACACATTATTTTCCATTTAATCAATGTATGTATGCATGAATGCATATGCATATGCTTATCCTGGACACTTCTCTCACTAAATGTGGCTGAGAAGGACCTCTGTATTGACAGGAGCCACCAGATCCTTTGACAGTTACGAAGTCTGAGATGTTTGGTGTTAAGCAGGTTGTGGTTATTGTGCCTTCCCGGCGAGTGTGAAGTGGTAGCTATTCTTCCGTCACACAATGAGAGAGAGTAATTATTAGGGATTGCTGTGGACAGCCGAGAAGGCAGAAGTGTGGGGTCGAATTGTCCTACAGTCGTGCATTATTATCGGTTTCGAAAAAAACCCACGTCCCACGCCGACATTTCAAACCTCGCAGAGCAGATCATATGACAAATGCATGACGCCAATCATCATGTGAAAACAAGAAGAGTGCCCAAACATCCACGTGAAACCAAGCAGATTCCAGAAAGTTTGTCTCCTCAAAAAACTCTGTCAGGTTACGCCCTGCTCCACGACTAGCGTGTCCAAAAAAAAATAAAATAAAAGTTCTGTCCTTTCCTATAATAAGTTCAAGTTTTGTCTTATCATATAATATGCTCCACAAGTAGCGTCCCTTGCCTCTACTCCAAAAAAGTTATACCATTTAATTTGTTATATATTTTTTTAGTTTTGAATTTTTGTTAAAAGTATATAATTTTTTTTTATTGAAATTAAGGTATAAAATTATTAAACGGTTAAGGATTATAATATTAATAAAATTATCTTAAATTTATATAATTAATTTAAAAAATGATAATTAAAAATTTATAACATTGAATTTATTAAATAATATTTATATAAATATAATTGTTTGGAAAGTGGTAAGTGGAGAGTTCAATGTTTCTCGTAAGAAATATTAAACACTTTCACTAATATCCTTTAAATTTTCATGGTTATCTACATCATAATTAAAATTGTATAGTTTATATTCGTATTATTGGTTACTTTTTTCAATCCTTTAAAAAAGTCCAGGGTTTAAGTTTGGTAGCTTGAGCAGAGTATATAAAAAAAAAAAACACTATTAGCCTGAGGGGTTTACCCGGATTAGTAAGTTCTTGTGATTTAAACCCCACAACTAGGTAGAATGGTAAGTGCTTGTCAAGAAGACACCCAGGTTTAAACCTCTGGGACAGCTTGTTTACAAAGGTAATAATCTGATCTGAATCCAACAAAAATTGGGAATGACTGGTGGTCCCATTCATGCCGATTTTGAACTCTGTGATTTGAACTCTGTGATACCCTTCACGCAGAATTTGAATATGTACTTATCAATTACTAAAAATAGTATGATTGTGACCAATTCTCCTAAAATTATATGGTTTATTAAAAGTCATACGTGTGACTGCTCCCACTTATCTTATTGTAGCCACACAAAAAAAAATTGGCTCAACAAATTTTATTTGTTGAAAGTAACTAGCGATGGCAAAAAGCCACAAGTCAATTTTATTTGTTGAAAGTAACTATGCGGTGGATTGTATAATCCTCTTTTCATAATGCTTGTCTCTTTCGTACTTAAAGCATATTATGAGTTTATCTGGAATGACCTCATTGGGAGGAGTTTTTGAAATTTTTTCTAATAAAGTCAGATACACTGTGAGATATATTGTACCACAAAGCCGTGAAGGAGAAAAAGAACCCTTACAAAGCCGTGAAGGAGAAAAATAACTAGTCGAAGAGGTTCCTTGTAAAAGAAACAAAATAGACTTGAAGTAATATAAATTTTTGTCTTATCATATAATATGCTCCACAAGTAGCGTCCCTTGCCTCTACTCCAAAAAGTTATACCATTTAATTTGTTATATTTTTTATTTTAATTTTGAATTTTGTTAAAAGTTTATATTTATTAAACGGTTAATGATTATAATATTAATAAAATTATTTTAATTTCTTATAATTAATTTAAAAAATAATAATAAATAGAAATTTAAAATAATAACTTATTACTTTATATTTATTGAAAAATATTCATATAAATATAATTGTTTGGAAAGTATTAAGTGGGGGAGTTTAATGTTTCTCTTAAGAATAAAAAATGTTTGAATGCTCTAGACGCTTTCACTAAAATCCTTTAAATTATCCGCGTCACATAATTAAATTTGTATGGTTTATCAAGATTGATACGTTTGGCTGAACAAATTTTATTTGTTGAAAGTAACTAGGCGGGGGCCAAAAGCCAGAAGTCAGATTGTATAATCCTCTTTTCATAATGCTTGTGTCTCTTCCGTACTTCAAGTATATTATAATGCTTGTGTCTGGTTTATATAGAATGACCTCATTGGGAGGAGTTTTTGATATTATTTCTAATAAGATCAGCTACACTGTCAAATATGTTGTACCACAACGCCCTGAAGGAGAAAAAGAACCCTTACAAAAATGAAATTCATAATCAAAGAGGTTCCTTGTAAAAGAAACAGAATAGACCTGATGTAGTATTATTCATAATATAAAAACGACGACGTAATTAAAGGAAATAAGCTATCAAACCACAATCAAAATAGATTAAACATAAAAATGATAAAAGGTTTTTTTATTTAAAGGATTAATATAAGATATTTGATTTAGATTAATTTTAAGGTGTTTTTTCTAAATCAATTATATTATTTTTTAATGTTTTTTTATATGCGCAAAACTTATTTGATTTCATCTATGTTAAAATACCTTAAAAATTGAAGTTATAGCTTAGATCTCAATAGCTTGCTTTGTCAATGCTTGATGACAATTTAGTATCTTCTATTTTGTTGTCCAACCCCTATAGTTCTTTATGGTTCTACCAACATTTTCTTGGAAAGTATGTATATTTGAAGAAAAATATTAAATTTTAAAGATTTTTAAGAAATTTAATGTTAACACCCCTAACAAATTTACGAATTATAAGTATCTTAGAAATAAATTTATGTTATTGACAAATACCAAAAGTATTTTTTTTTTTGTGAAATTCCTTTTAAAAACATTATTGGGAACTATAAGGAAATAATTTTCCAATGGATTTTAGCTATGTTTTAAGCCCAAATGAGATGCCCTAGAGTTTCAAACCTCTTACATAAAACACATCCAAGACGAGACAACTCCCATTTTTTCAATTTAACTTAGTCAAGTAATTTGTAGTGAAGAACACACCAACCTAAGAGGTGGGAAGCATAATTAGAGCTAGCCTTCCATAGGCATGATATAAGCTTCCACCACAAGGGCTCTTTAAGTGTACATGACCTCTTCTCATTTAGTTGAGTTGTCAAGGAGTAAGGAGAGCAACATAAATTATCTTTCCAAAATAAAATCGAATGTCATGGCTACTTAACCACTTCTAATCTTTACAGAAGTTGCAAACATAAGTAGATGACAAATCGATAACTAAATTATTATTGACTAAATTCTATATTTATAAGGTACAATGATAATCAACAAGTTGATTTCAAACTAAGACCAAAGAGTAATACAATTCTTTCAAAATTGAGTAAAGATGAAAGGAATGTTGACTATGAAAGCAACATAACAAGCAAGAGGTTTTCCATTATAGTGAGCTAGTGTATTTAATCATTTGACATGGAAAATCTAAGCCCATGATGAAGTGTTGAGTCACCCCAAGTTAAATCATTAACAATAGTTTTCCTAGCCTTCTAAATGCATGATATAGGAAGTGAACATCTCAATTTAAAGGATGAGGAATTAGAAATCTTGTTATGGATATGAATTTGTAGACACTAAAATTTGGTCAATCTGAATAGGCAATCAAAATCATTGGTTAATTGACACCATAGGGCCCCCTTGGGCAACCCTTAGAGGTTTTACAGTGGTCCTAACCACTCTTGGAAGGTTCTACCCCACTTTTGGGAGCTTTTGGCCATATAGGCATAATCGTCCCACCCTAGGATGGTCATATTTTATGGTCATACCACCTTGGAACGAAGGCAAAATGATCATCATGGGGTGGGACGGCCACAAGGTTTGACTCCCAAAAAGTCAAATTTGGATAAATGGCACCCAAAAATTGTCATTTGCCTTGCCTATTCTACCATGCAAGTCAAAGGACACAACATCCTTATGACATGTTGCATGTAAGAGGCCAAATAAGGAGATTCTCTTCCCCCTCCAATGCATGCCACCCTGGTGGAAAAATGACACATCTTACCCTGCATGCCCTCGCATGCCTTCTTGCCCAAAGGCTTCCTTTGGCTATAAAGTGGATCATTTTTCTACACAAAATATAGATAGGAGTTTTGAGACATAGCAACGGAGTGCTGCCAAGATTTCCCCTCACCATTTTGTACCTTTTTCCCTTAGAATATCTACCTAGCAAAGGAGGTTTGTGAGTGATCTAGGAGGCACAATTTGATCACAAAACTGAACCATCTGAGTGATTTTTACCACCAAATTTGATGAAAATACTATTTAGGAGGTTCCTAACCAATTCATAGAGGAATTTGTGATAAAATAAGTGCAGAACTGGTGGTTATCACACCCTAGGACGATCTCCAATCTCTGATAGTCCCAACCGTCCCACCTCGGGATGATGGCTGATCTGTACATGATTTATTTATTGTTATTTTTTAGTATATTCTATATTATCATATTATGCTACTATCAAATTTTCATGTATTTTGGAGCTATATTGAGTGAGATATCACATTTTTAGTGTTTTGTAGGGTCTTATGCAGGTCTATGGAGCTCATCTGGAGATGCATAGGGATTTGTGTTTGATTTTGTAAATTTGACCACACGGGTTATCTTAAAATTTCATTTTATGTATTATTTTCAAGTTTCATACTTTTTGGATATGTGTAGGGGCATAAATTGATTTCTTTGGGTTTTGTAGGCTTCAAAGCGCATTGTGATTATGCCACGCCATCAGATGCAATTTTGGTTTTGTTTTCAGTGATATCTTCCCAAAACCATCTATTTTACATAAATATATAATTTCAAGTTATTTGTATTTGATTTAGATAGGCGCATTTCATATTCATGTTTTCTAGTCTTTTAGTGCCTATGGGAATGGAATTGTTTTCACCTTACACACTTGCTATTTAACGATTTTGATTTCCTTTTGTACAGGTGTAGGTTTTTAAAGTGCATGAGGAAGGAGAAAAATATCATAGAAAAAATTGGCAACATCATAGGTTCGCCCACCTCAATTGTGGGTACAAGGAAAGACATTGGAAGTGCACGCAAGCTTCTTTGAAAGGACTTGATCCTTGGGCACCTGTCATTTTGTAAACAATTGTATCGATATTGGGTCTTCAAGGGGACATCTATGTAACCATGTTTTTTAACCATCAAATTAATAGAAAGAAATTTCCTTTTATTCCATTTCTTGCAATTTGGTGTCTTTCCACTGTTACTTGCATGCTTCTGTTTTGGTGCTCATAACACACTAGCGATAGGTGCATATTGTTTATTTGCATTAGATGCACCATTTTCCCCTAATTCAGTGGTTATCATGGTGGTACCCTATCCCTATTGATTTTTTGAAGGTTTAACCTTGGTTTTTTCTTGGTTTTCGTAGCAGGTATTGGTCGTCCTAGCCTGAAACAGCCTTTAGACTACTCCTTGGCTCACCTTGGGACGACCACACAACCATCCCACCCTAGGATGGCCATAAAACTAGCAGCTATACCACCCTAATATGACCATAAAATAGATACTTTTTTGCTCAGATGCCAAAAATAGCAGGTTCCCCAGGTGATAAGGTAGGTACCTAAACTTCTGGTTTTCTGTTACACAGTCAAAAATTGCTGAAGTTTGATTTTTCTCACATGCTTTGTTTTCTAGAAAGGTAGAAAGATAGTTTCCTTTTCTGGTAAATGTAAAAATAACAATAAAAGGAAGAAAAATAAAAAATAAGTTAAGTTATGATGCCCTTGTATGGTTTGCTTGCATGTAGGCTACCTAATGGGTAGGCCATCATTTAGGGTTTGCATCTTGTAGGTTTCTTTTTATCTAGCTTCTTCTGAAAGTAAAATGCACTTTTGCTTGCATTTAGTGAATGATCATCGAATGCTTCATTGTTTACTTTCTTTGGGCTTAAAAGGAACCACACACACTTGCACATATCACAATAACATTGGTAAGGTTGGATTTCATCACCAACCTCCAATTTAGGCCCTTGACACACCTTAGATAGAATAGAGCACTCTCTCAAGGTGGAATAGGTCATTAGTGAATTTAACACTAGCCACCTTTAGTACCCTTTTCCCTATCCCTATTGATTTTCTAAAGGTTTAACCTCAGTTTTTTGCTTGGTTTTTGTTGTAGGTACTGGTCGTCCTGGCCTAAAACGACCTCTAGACTGCTCCTTGGCTCACCCTGGGATGGCCACACAACCATCCCACCCTAGGATGGCCATAAAAATGGTAGCCATCCCACCTTGGGATGGCCACAAAATAGAGCCTTTTCTACTCAGATGCCAGAAATAATAGGTTCCTCGGGTGATAAGGTAGGTACCTAAACTTTTGGTTTTCTATTACATAGTCAGAAATTGCTGAAATTTGATTTTTCTTGCATGCTTTGTTTGCTAGAAAGGTAGAAATATAGTTTCCTTTTCTTATAAATGCAAAAATAACAAAAAAAATAAGAAAAATAAAAAATAAGTTAAGTTATGATGCCCTTGTATGGTTTGCTTGCATGTAGGCTACCTAATGGGTAGGCCATCATTTAGGGTTTGCATCTTGTAGGTTTCTTTTTATCTAGCTTCTTCTAAAAGTAAAATGTACTTTTGCATGCATTTAGTGAATGATCATCGAATGCTTCATTGTTTACTTTCTTTGGATTAAAAAGAACCACACACACCATGATTCACTTAAATGCTAGTGAGGTGGATTTCATCACCATCCACTAGTAGAGTTCAACGAGGTGGCTTTCATCTCCACCCATTGTCTCAAATCCCATGAACCTTGTTCTTTGCCAAGGCCGGTTCCAAGATCCATCATAGCCCATGGGTTATAGCACGTATCTCTCTTCGGAGAGGTATATCATAGACTACGGGTGAACTGGGTGAGGAACTGGTAGGACCTGTGCTCCCTGACCGTGTGTGGACTTCATCACCACACATTATAGGTTGGATTACGTGATCGTGACTTTCATTTTCGGTTGTCGAGCTACGAGTATACAGGTGAAATCCAATTAAACACAATATTATCATTCAACAAGATTTCAAACATGTGACACAAGGTCATATTTTACAAACAACACATCTGAAACACACAAAATAGTTTAGGGATTCACATCTAAAACTTAAAAGAGATAATCACTTGTTTTTATTGAGTGTTTCCTTTCTTGTGTGTTGTTTCATTAAGAATTTGTAAAGGAGATAATCATCTAGGGTTTGGTAGAGAGTTACAATGGTGTGCACCCATAGCCAAGCCCAATCATGGGTGGAAGCTATGGAGAGTGGACTAGGAGACATGAGTCATCTCCGCTTTAGCCCCAAGGACTTGGTCATACCTCCCTGGCGAGCCTCTACTCACCCCAGTCCCAAAATAGTGGGGCATGAACCACACCTACAAGGGAGCCCTATGCGGGACACCCCTATGGGTGATGGACCTTACCTAGGAGAGTGTTCTCGATATTTAGACACATCACATGCCTTCTTTGATGAAAGGCAACAATGCATTGAGGCACAAGTAGATAGAGTGGTGCCATGCATCCATGTACCTGATAGGTCTGACATACCTATTTATAGGCTAGAGCATGACTTCACACATTGGGTAGAGTAGGTTGATCCCACCTTGCCTCTACATCACCCTGATAGGGTCCAGTAACTTAGGCAACCTGATGAGTATGATACTCATCGCTCGAGGTGAGCTAACTCCGCCCTTCCCTTCCTCATCCATGAAGGAAGGCATGAGGAAATCCTTGATTATCCTCAAGAGCAGTATATCATGCACGCACGATGTGCCTCTGCACCCACTGAGTATAATGAGCATATGCTCAGGCTCAAACCTCAAGTCAATGTGACTACCCTCGATCGAGGGAAGCGCATGATAGATATCATAGATTATCTTGAATGAGGTCGGCCTCAGGGTGAGACTCCTAGGCCTCCTAGGCCCCACACAATGGAATAGATCAATCAAGTGGTTGCAAGATATGCAGAATACCAAGCATAGTTCAAGCAGCTTTGGTGAGACAAAGAGCAACTAGACCACTTGCATCAGCTTGAGAAAGAAAGAATTGAATGGTAGACCAATGAGCTATTCTAAAAAACTTTACGTGAGAGGGTCCCTACCCCTAAGACATATAGATAGGAAGTCCATCCAAGGCAACCCATGCTCATTCGAGATAGGTCTCCTAGGCCTTATCCAATGTTACCTCTATGACCTCCTAGGCTAGATCGGGACTTGCCTCCTAGGCCAAACATAGGGTGCCCATAATGGGTAGATACCCCTCTTTATAGATCGGCTCGAGAGATGCCCTATGGGGCTTACACTGAGCATGAGCTAGAGGTAGAATATTTGGAAATACCTTACCAAGGTAGGGGGTGACATGCCACCACCCCAAAATAGGTCTGAGGATCCTCGACCTCCATCGTAGGATAGGAGTAAGGATGAGGAGATTAAATCCTCAGATGCATATCGGGCATTGCTAGAGCACCTAGAGTTAGTAGAGAATAAGACCTCTGGGTCTGGATCTCAAAAGCCCACTTTGTACTAGTTACGTAGTCAACCCCTTCATCCTTCGGTTCCTGCCCCTCCCTATCTAGAGTAATTTAAGATGCCTTAGTTGGCTACCTTTAAGGGAGAGGAAGATGTGTAGGAACATGTTACCAAGTTCTTGAGTCAATGCTTTGGCATCCAGGATAATGATGCTTTGCTTTTGTGGACATTTATGACTACCCTCTCTGGCCCAACCATGGAGTGGTTTACCCAACTCCCAAAGCATAGCATCCATAATTTGGATCAACTTGTAGATGCGTTCCTAGAATGCTTCACCTTCAATACCAAGAGGAAGGTGATGTTGGCTGATCTCGTTGGGTTGAAACAATATGATGATGAGTCAATAGCAAATTATGGCAATAGGTGGTGAGCATTGCTCACCAAGCTACCTTATCTACTCCCCATGTCAGAGTTGACTCAGATGTTTTCCAAGAGCTGCCTAAAGCCGATCTCCTTGTTGTTGCAACTGCAACAATATCCGACTCTTGAAGATGCCCTAGCATAGGCTAGGACCATTGAAGACATCAAGATTCAAGAGGGAGAGATTGTGAAGCCTCGCAAGGAGTGGAACAAGAATGCTAAGAATACCCTAGTGTAGCCTAAGCCAATAATAGTGAATCAGGTTGCCATTAGTGTCCCAGGGCTAGTGCAAGCAGTGCCACCTCAAAAGCCTAATTATCAGGCCACACCTGGGAACTATGCCAAGGACAACCAGAATAGTCAAGGGCAAAATCAATAGCGTCACCCCAAGTGATAGTTCACACCCATTGTAGAGTCTATGGACTCATTGTTTGAGCACCTCTTAGTAGCTAATTCGATCAATCTACCTGAGAGTCGACCTATCGACCCAAATGCACCAAAGCCCAAAGGGTACCGAGAAGACCTATATTGCAAATTTCATAGGCAAAATGGGCATGACATGCAAATGTGCTATAAGTTCAAGCATTTGGTGCAAGACATGATCGATAGGAATGCTCTTCAGGTAGACAACCCTATCGCACCAAACAACCAATATATGGAGGTGTTTAAAGACCCCTTGCCTACCCATGTGGAGCAGGCCAAGCTAGTGCCCTAGGTAAATGAGGTTCATCATGCACCCCCTCAGCAAGGGTATGTCAGCATGATCAACATTGTAATGAGGAATAGGTGGTACCCAAGTCCAGTCGCACCACCTATGGCTCAGAGTGATGTTCCTTCGATGTCATAGCCTTTACCACCTCTTGTGTCGAGCCTCCCACCTAGGCTTATGGTCACAATCAAGAGCAAGCTCACTCAGAGCTTGAGAATGACATCTACCTGACTCTCCATCTATGAGCTCATTCAACAATCACCACCTCATAGAGAAGCTTTAATGGAGATCCTTAAGGTGATAGAGCTTCAGCCCTAAGAGTCTAACTCCTTCAACAATTTTGTGGGGCATGTGCGGTAATGCATGGAACCGATGATTACCTTTCGAGAAGATGAACTTAAACTGGTTCCAAATGATATGGTGGATCCTCCCTTGCACATCATCGCATGTGTAAATGGAACACCTTACAAGAGAGTGTTGATAGACATTGGGTCTTCGAGCAACATCATCACTACAATAGCTCTCAAGCATCTGAAGCTCCCAACATCCCATATTGTCACATCTACCTACACCCTTCGAGCATTTAATGATGCCATATGCTCGATAGTCGGCATAATAGTCCTACCCATTCAGGTAGGACAAAAGACCATACCGACATTGTGCCACATCTTGGAGGGTGAGATGGCATACAATATCTTGTTGGGTAGACCTTGGATCAGGGACATGAAGTGTGTCCCTTCCATTGCTCACCAATGCCTCAAATACACCTATGAAGGGCAAGTTCATGTCATCCCCATGGACCTAGAACCCTTCAAGTACTACAACATGGTGCAGCAGATCCCTGAGTCTACCTTACCATCCACCCATCTAGATTTTCAATCGAATGAATCCAGCCAAGGTCTGACTCCATCACCATCACCTTCATTCAATCCATCATCATCTCATGCCACACCATCCTCATCTTCAACACCCCCAAATGTGCCTTCATCATCGATGAATCCTCCATCGAGAGACATGGGGAAGAGGCCTATTGATGAGAGCCCTCCGACCATATCCACCATCTCCACCAGTGAGACTCCTAGCCTAGTAGATGAGGAGCTACCTCATGAGGCAAATATTGAATCAATTCAAGCCTCACTCCCATCTCCTCCTTCTCCATAGCCATAGGTCATCGTGCATCTAGCTTCTACCGGTTTGGGAGAGTACATGGTTAGGAATATCACAACCACTCCTACCATCGAGTCAGTGCAAGACATGGGTCGACCTCATCTTCCCATAGGTACTATCATACCTCTTGGTCTTCCCCCTAATCAAATGAATTTCATCTATGGGGGTCTCGACTATGGCATTGAGCCTTACCAATAGTAGGAGGAGGATGAAGAGCCCTTTTTTGAGGACATCAACTACATGTCCAACCCTAACTTTGCCATGAAGTATCTTCATCTCTATAATTGGTATGGTTATGGGTTGGGCTTGTATGAGCAAGGCACCCATGTTCCTTATCAACCATAGTATCAAATGCCTTATGACAAGTCTGGTTTGGGACACAACAAGCCTGTGCCCCTCGATGTCCTCATAGATAGCTTAGAGTGCATGACTCTAGACTTTAGGGATGAGCTTGCATGAGACCCTTATGCCAACCCCAATCACGTCTACTCACTAGGGGACTACTTCCCTATGCCCTTGGGAGATGATGACCCACCTCATGATGTCATCCAATATTATGAGAGAGGTGAAGGTTCATGCACTCTTCCCCATGATAGTGAGGAAGAGGATCTAGGGTCCCCTTATGAGTGGACATCTGATGATGAGTCAGACTATGGAGTCATGTCGATTGACTCTGCTAGCTCTAATGGAGAATACACATGGATCATCCCTCTGGATGATGATGATGAGTTCTATTTGTGCATGTTCCCATTACATGATCCCATCTGGTGACAACTTCTACCTTTAGAGGAGCAAGCTCACTCACAGCCACACCGACCACCTTCGATCATTCAGCCTCCACCACAACCACCTCTAGAAGTCTTGCGACATCTTGATGTCCATGGACACCATCAACCACCTAGGGGAAATCATCCATCCATAAACATGATTTCCATAGACTTGTTCGAGCCCTTACGAGATCTAAATAACCCATTGAAGCCATTGCACCTCGACTTGGGGGCAATTGACTTTGATCAGGGAGATTCCCCCATCACCTTCTGAGTACTGGCCTTGCGATGAGATGTTATAGCCATTTCATTTCTCTCCAAGGCCTACTCATGATGTCTTCCATGCTGAGGAGGAACTCGAGGTTCCAATTGCTGATCTAAACCCAGCTGATGACATTCACCTGATCCCTACTCCTCACCAGTTGGAGGAGGGATCACATATGTCAATCGAGCCAATGATTGACAAAGATATCGACTCAGATCCTGAGAATCCATAATATATCAAGTTAGGGGAAAGCCTATCCCTCAAAGAGCAAGCCGATTACATAGCCCTTCTCACAGAGAAGAAGGAGGCTTTTGCATGGTCCTACAAAGACATGCCAGGACTGGATCCAAATCTAGTCACCCATAATCTGACGCTTGACCCCAAGGCCAAGCCGATTAAGCAAAAGCTAAGAAAGATGCATCCGACAGTAGCCCTAATGGTCAAATATGAGCTATAAAAGTTGTTGGATGCTAAGTTTATCATTTCTGTAGACTATCCACCATGGTTGTCCAACATGGTTCCCATCAAGAAGCTTGATGGGAGGATTCACATTTGCACCAACTTTCGAGACCTAAACAAAGTGAGTCCTAAGGATGATTTTCCTTTGTCGAGCATCGATGCCCTAGTAGATGCCATAATGGGCCATGAAATGTTATCCCTCATGGATGGTTTCTCTAGGTACAATCAGATTCATATCAATCTAGAAGACCAACTCAAAATGACATTCACAATACCTTGGGGAACATTTTGCTATAAGGTCATGCCTTTTGGCCTTAAAAACACGGTGCTACCTACCAACGTGCCATGACATACATCTTCCATGACTACATGCATAAGATTTTGGAAGATTACATGGATGACTTATTAGCCAAATCCTTATTATGCCATGAGCATCTCGATGTCTTGCACAAAGTCCTCGATCACCTTATTGAGCATAACGTGAGATTGAACCCCAAGAAGTGCATCTTTGGCATCACATCTAGAAAGCTCTTGGGATTTATAGTCTCTAAATGAGGCATCAAAGTGGACCCCAACAAGGTCAAGGTAATCCTCGAGATGCCTCCCCAACTACCATTAAGCAACTCCAAAGCCTACAGGGTAAGGTCACATCCATCAAATGCTTCATAGCACAATTGTCGGACAAGTGTCGACCCATGAACAAATTATTGCACAAGGGGGTCACATTCCATTGGGATGATGAGTGTCAAGCTACCTTTGATGCAATCAAACAATATCTAGCTTCACCACCAGTATTGGCTCCACCTAGACTAGGAGTGTCATTCCACTTATACATCTCAGCCATTGAGATTGCATTGGGCACCATGTTAGCCTAGAACAATGAATTGCATAAGGAATAGGCTACTTACTATCTTAGCCACACCTTGGTCAGCTATGAAATCAAGTACGCATACATTGAGAAGTTATGCCTAGTGGTGGTTTTTGCCACCAAGAAGCTATGCCATTACATGCTTAGTCATACCACGTATGTTGTATCAAAAGAGAATCCATTGCGATACATGATGAGTCATACTTATCACAATAGTCACATGGTGAAATGGATCATGTTGTTGATAGAGTTTGACCTAGAATTTATTAGACAAAAATCAATCAAGGGTTAGGTCATCATCGATCAACTCGTAGAGGCTCCTCTCTAGGATGATCAACCTCTTAGCATGGAGCTTCCCGATGATGGAGTCTTCCAAATATCAGAATCACTTGATTCTGATGAGCCTGAGTCATAAGCCGATATGACTCTATTCTTTGATGGCTCCAAGTGCGAGCAAGGGGTGGTGTAGGGATCATGTTTTTCACACCTCAAGGGGCTCCCATACCCCTATCATTTAAACTTGATTTCCCATGCACCAACAACAATGTCGAGTATGAAGCCTTGCTCATAGGTCTTCAAATGGCTATCACCATGAGAATAACCAAGCTCAACATTTTTGGTGACTCCTTGCTCATTGTCAACTAGGTCAAAGGGATTTTCCAATGCAAGTGTCCAGTTCTGCAAGCCTATAAAGCCCTTGTGGATAAAATCCTGGTAAATTTTGAATGGTATGACATCGAGGCACTCCCTCGATCATCTAATCATTTTGTGGATACAATGGCCTCCCTAGGGTCCTTGATCCCATAGAACCCTATTGATGATATGACAACCATTCAGGTCAAAATGCTATCACAATCTATGGTTGAGCGTGAGAGCACTCAAGCCATGCTAGAGGTCCACTTGATTTAAATTGAACCTCATCAAGAGAGATTCTCGCACATTCATGAGCACTTGAATCATGCCGCTTGGGGGACTTTGTTCCCTCAAACCCCTTTTGATAGTAGTACAATGCTATTCTTACAAGTTCTTTCCCAATCAGCATTCTCTCGGGATGAACTTCAAGAGGGATAGGCAATTCATGCAATCGAGGCTTCCTCACAATAGGACTGGTCTACCCAAATCAGGGAGTACCTAAAGCTTGGTACTATCCCTCCTGGATTGTCACATACCACCAAAAGGACATTTAAATGAAAGGTAGCAAAATATGTCTTGCTCGGAGATATTTTGTATCATCGAGGCTATGAAGGTATCCTCCTTCACTTCTTAGAGCATCAAGAGTCAGTTTGGGCAATGGCCCAAGCACACGATGGTACTTGTGGTGGCCATTTTAGTGGCATGGCCATCGCTAAGCGCATTCTTCGCATGGGCTATTATTGGCCAATTTTAGAGCGAGATTGTTGTACATATGTTAAGAAGTGCATGAAGTGTCAACACCATGCTAACTTGACACACGTACCTTCTCAGGCCTTACAACCGATTCAATCGGCTTGGTCATTCTCGCAATGGGGGTTGGATTTAATCGAGAAAATCTCACCTACCTCCTCGGGCCATCACACATTTATCATTATGACTATCGAGTATTTTACAAAATGGGTGGAAGCAATTCCCCTTACCACTATGATAGGACCCCGCATAGCGGAGTTCATATTGCATAATATCATTTGTCATTTTGGTATTCCATCCAAGATCATTTTTGATAATGGGACATCGTTCAAGAATAAAGATGTGCATGCTTTGATAGCAAAGTATAATATCCAGCATAACTTTTTGATGCCCTATTATCCACAAGCAAATGGGCAAGTAGAGGCATCGAACAAAATATTGATTGCCATTCTAAAGAAAATAGTTAAATAAAATCACACCGATTGGCACATACAAATACCCCTTGCTCTATGGGCCTATCGCACTAGCATTCGGATGCCCACTGGGGCAACTCTATTTTCACTAGTGTATGGCATCGAGGTAGTCATACCTCTAGAGCTAGAAATCCCATCATTACGCATATCCATGTAAGAGTTCATCGATGATGACACCATATGGTAGGCTCACCTAGATCAACTTACGTTGCTTGATGAACATCATGTTAATGCTCTTGAGCACCTACGCATTTATCAAGAGTGACTTAAGAGAGCCTATAATATGAAAGTCCATCCTAGAGACTTTCAGGTTGGTGACCTCATTCTGAAAGAGAACCAACAAAATTCTAATTTGTCACCCCATCTATGGGACAAGTTTATGGTAAACTGGTTAGGTCCTTTTGTCATCACTAGTCATATTGGACCCAAAACTTATCACCTAGCCTCCCTTGAAGGAATCAAGGATCTTAAACCCTTGAACATCCTTCATTTGTGGCCTTTCCATGCCTAGAGTGTTGTGGCCCACCCCAAAATGCTCCAAGGGTGTCTACAACCCGCTTGGTCAACCCAAAATGCTCCTAGGTGGTCTATGACCATCTAGGTCACCCAAAATGCTCCAAGGGTGTCTACAACCCGCTTGGTCAACCCAAAATGCTCCTAGGTGGTCTATGACCATCTAGGTCACCCAAAATGCTCCAAGGGTGTCTACAACACTGCTTGGTCAACCCAAAATGCTCCTAGGTGGTCTATGACCATCTAGGTCACCCAAAATGCTCCAAGGGTGTCTACAACCCTTGGTCAACCAAAATGCTCCTAGGTGGTCTATGACCATCTAGGTCACCTAAAATGCTCCAAGGGTGTCTACCACTTGGTCAACCCAAAATCTCCTAGGTGGTCTATGATCATCTAGGTCACCCAAAATGCTCCAAGGGTGTCTACAACCACTTGGTCAACCCAAAATGCTCCTAGGTGGTCTATGACCATCTAGGTCACCCCAAAATGCTCCAAGGGTGTCTACAACCTACTTGGTCAACCCAAAATGCTCCTAGGTGATCTATGACCATCTAGGTCACCCCAAAATGCTCCAAGGGTGTCTACAACCTACTTGGTCAACCCAAAATGCTCCTAGGTAGGTCTATGACCATCTAGGTCACCCCAAAATGCTCCAAGGGTGTCTACAACCTGCTTGGTCAACCCAAAATGCTCCTAGGTGGTCTATGACCATCTAGGTCACCCAAAATGCTTCAAGGGTGTCTAACCAAAGAAACCAATAAACTTGGTCAACCAAAATGCTCCTAGGTGGTCTATGACCATCTAGGTCACCCAAAATGCTCCAAGGGTGTCTACAACCCACTTGGTCAACCCAAAATGCTCCTAGGTGGTCTATGATCATCTAGGTCACCCAAAATCAAAAACCCCAAAGGCATCCATAAGCCCTTTGGTCACCCCAAATGCCCCAATGGCCCCCAATAAGCCCATTGGTCACATGTACATACATATATATCAAAAATTCAAAAACATCATCAAAATATCAAAAATACAAAAATATTGCACTACACATTGCATACCATTGCATTTCATAATCACTTGCATTAGGCATACTCATCATTGCACTTTGCATTTTAGAGTTGCTCATACATGTCTAGCACTACGACTGTACACTAGTCATCATTCAAAATCTATGTTGTTCAAGTCATCATTCACATCATTCCATATTTCACCTATCATTTCCACCTACATTTCCCACTTTTCATATTTGTGTCCATTCCCTTCACCTAGCCATTTGTTCTAGAATGTCATTAGGGTTTTCGGTCACTCAACCATCTCTAGTTTTCTTTTCAGATTTTGTAGAAAGCTATCCTGATTTTTAGGAGGTAGAGTCTTGCTTAGATTGTACCTTGTATATATCAAAATCCCAACACATATTTCACTAATAAATCCAAGTTTTGCACAAGGAAATATGAAACCTATGAAGTGGTCTAGGTTACCTTAAGTGAAAAGTTTATCCTGCTCATCCCCCTGTGTGGATGGTTCAAGAATGCTGAGAATTGGCAAAAGGACAAGCTCCTCCTTACCCAATTCCCCAAAATAAATAGTGGTTTTCACCACTATCAAAATCAAAATCCCAAAAAAAAAAATCAAAAGCAAAATAAATAGTGGTTATCACCACTCCCCAAATCCCTTGCTCAAAGAAAACAAAATACAAAAATAAATAGTGATTTTCATCACTACATATGAGCAAATATCCCTGAATTCAAATAAAAGAAAAGAAGGGAGTATTGAACTTGAATCCTTGGAATTCTCAGCATTCGACAAACCATTAGGTGATCCTCATTACAGGTTTGGTGGCATCAAGCCTTCTTGGAAATGGTGGTATCCTTACGCATGATGATATGTCTATCACATTAGCTTTTTGTGTGTGCAGACCAATGTTTGCATGTGGATGAGCTAGCTTTTGGTAGCCTATACTACCTAGTGGTCTAATCCAACTAAGTATAAAACCTAGGATCATGCTACTCATAGGGTGATCTTCAGTATAGATGGGCTGATAATCCTATTTGGCACTAGGGTAATCTTATGCTTATCACAAAATGAACTCACTTGCACACACAGGGATATTGAGTATCTTGGTCATCCTAGCAGATTCATACCTTGTCAAAAAGTCTTGCATGGTTAGTATATAACTTTTGACCAGTTGACTAGAGTGTTTGAGTCTCATGAAAACCTCATAGACATCCTATAACATCCTATCATTCATTCCATTTTATCACATACATGTCAGTTTACATTATTCACAAATCCATTACATAGTCTCATGACAACATTACACATGAATTGATGAATTCTATACAGTCTATGGTGCTAACATAGTATGTCATATAGTATATACATTTCATCATCTAGATCAATACATCATCCATCTCAATATGCATCCATGCAAATACACATATCATCAAATCAAATCAAATTACAACATATGCATACATGATAGACATCCATCATCATATCATAAAGCAAATAAACACATTGCATACATCTCATAAAGCAATAAACACATGATGATAAACCACATAAAATCTCATATATATGTGTATATGTATGGGGTAAAAATATACATCATACTACCCATAGGCTACAATAAAGTGAGTCCTCAGACTTCACACTACTACACATCCAAAAATCCAAAAAGAGTCACAAGAGCCTCAATCACCCTGGTCACGTAGAACCGGTGCTACGACTCACACTCCCACCCATAGTCAGAGTTTGATGTGAACTCCCATACCTACTACCACCTACCCTATCTCCTATCATCTAGATCTAGGTGCCTCCATCCTAGTTGAAGACTACCTTGTCCCACTCTACTGACTCTGGTGTGATCCACTCATAGCTGAATCATCTGGTAGGTGCCCTCCAAGGTGCACTACCTCATTCTCTAGCTCATCCATGTAGGTCCACCCCCATTGGTACCGCACCTGGTAGGTCTCCACTATAGAATGGAGTTGTGTCACCTCCACCTATAGCCTAGCCACATCCTCACTACTGGATCCCTCCTACCTAGGGCTTCAGATGTAATTCTATCTATCTCTCCTGAGCATCCTATACCTATGTTCTGAAGGAGATCTCTCTCCTACCTAACCTTGATTAGCTCATCCCATAGCTCAGTCTCTGTGTCACCCTATACCACTTGTTGTGCCTGCACCCCCTGATCCCTAGTATCATCATCCCCAAAGTCACCCCGATATCCTAAGTCTAGGAGGTCTACCTACTCATCTACCATGTGCCCATGCCCATGCCACTCACCTACCTTGACCTGGTCCTCATCAGGAGCCTCTTAATGAGCCTCCTCTACCACCCCTACTGCATCACCCCCTAGTGGCCCCTCTCCTCACCACTAGTACATCACCCACTAGGAGTCATACTCCTCTGTAGTCTTGACATCATCCAAATCTAGAATGTCTACTATAGGATCTGCATCCCTACTAACCACCTCCACCATCGACCACCTTAGTGTCCTCTCATCCCCATGGTATCGGTAAACCATTAGCTCACTAGGCAACCCCTATCATAGCTCAAACTACCATATAACCTAAGCATATAGAAATAACTCTTACTCTATCCCATGTTGGCCAACCAACCATCTCCCTCACCTCACTCGATGAAGTTGCACCTCAGCATCAGCCCATGTTGGGCAATCCTTGTAGGGTCTCTAGAACACATCAGCTACTCTGAGTCCTACAAAATATTGGGTATAATGACCCACGTTACCTACCTAATATCGACTCTATCCTACCTCTTAGGCCCCCTACCATAGGATCTTATAGCCAATCTCTCGGTCCTCTAGCTCTGCCTGTGTCATCCATGGTAGTCCCTATGACCTATCCACCACTATATGCTGCCATCCCCAAACTTATAGTAGAAATCTACACCCCAAGCCCTTTTACCCTTGGGAGTGGATCTCGTACAACTCATCATACAATTATGCTAGTAGTGTCATCCCCCATGCCATCACTAGTGGTTGCTCCATAGTGCACCCTACCAGAGTAAACACTAACTCTAGAAGGTTCTAGGGAAACTTGGCACTCGATGAGTCTGGTAGAAGCATATTAGAGATCAATATCATCAGTAGAATGTGCCTCATACCTAGTACCCTAGCCTCATACCAATACACCACCAGTATACCTCCATTAGAAGAGTCCCCTATCGCCTCCTCCATGGCCCTACCAAAGTACCTCTCCATAACTGTCTCTCTCGATCTTGGTGAGTAGACTCAATCGATCATCCCTCTATCATAATGTGTAATATCTAGTAGATATCCTCTAGTATCACCATCATCTCCCCTATCGTTAGGTGGAAGGTGTTGGTGCGTGGGTCCCATAGATCAATAAGAGTCATCAAGTAAGCGTGGTCACCCAACATAGGCTCTAATCGTGTCACCTACTTGAGGCCAATGGCATCAAGCCACTCCTAGTGCATTAGTCAATAAGTCTCTCATGGTATCAAATAGGTTTAGAACTTAACATCGACTCTTCACCACCTAGCAGAGACAAGTCGGTCAATAACAAGCTCCAAATAGGCTTCAAAATGCCTCAAAAACACTCAAAAAAAAAAAAAGGGCCCTTTTTAGGCTATTTTGTGGTCGTCCCACCCAAGGATGGCCCCAAAATATATGATCATCCCACCTAGGGATGGCCCCTAAATAGCTTAGGTTGGCCATCCCACCTAGGGATGACCCCCAAATTGGGCAAAATTGGGCCTTCTAGGCCATCAAAAATAGGCAAATAATGGCAAAATAAAGCCCTAAAAAGCAAGAAAATCACATAAAAATACAAAAAAGCATAAAATATTATAGGGCATCCCTAATTAGGTTTAATTACTAATAATTTAGTGTGCTCTATCAAAAAGCAAAAATAAGCAATAATTCCATTTTTAACATTAGCATAGTGTAGTAAGAAATTCAATTCTTACCCATCTCGCATCGGCTCCATCGTTGGATGAGTCTGCACACTAGCTCATGGTGACTGTAGGATGATTTTGGTAGCACTCCACTACTTAGAATATTTCTCCTCCTCCTCACCTCTCAAGCTACAAAGTTGCAAATGCACAAATGAGCCCAAATGACCCATTTTTGGCTTAAATAACCCTCTTAGGGCCTTGACCATCCTAGGGTGGGATGAGCGGCTATTTGGCTGATCGTCCCACCCTAGGATGGCCATAAAATATGCCACCATCCCACCCTAGGATGGCCACAAAAAAATTGCACAAAAATAACTTAAAATGCACCAAAAAGGGTCCAAAACCCACCAAAAATAGCTCAAATTTGGTCAAATTTCACATAGGATCACAAGGAATCTAAATTGCTCATGGAGAAGTGGAAAAGTATTTACTTCAAACTCTAATAAGGCCATTGTGTCTGGACCACCCCATGGGAATGAAGTTTTCAGCTCCTTTCTTCCATACAACATCAACAAAATCATCAAAATCCTCTAAAAAATGCTCTATTTTTCAATGAGTAAAATGAGGAAACCCTAACAAAGTCATATGTGTCAAGTGACTCATCACTTTTATCACTTGTCATTCCCTCATTAACTCATCACTTGAGGGGGTAGTCATACTTAGCACATTCATAATCACAATCAACAATCACACACTCAATCATGCAAATTGCATTCGTTCAATGAATCTTTGACAAAGACAATCACGCTCCTACTTGGGGCAGCAAACAAGCACAAATTAAACAAATGCTTGGAATTATAGAATCATGAAAAATGGCCTCCTACTTCATGAATGAAAAATGTCCAAGATCAAGCCAACCTTACATGAAAGGTTGTACTTGAAGCAAGTTCCTTAGCTCGTCAGAAGCAAGGATTCAAGAACGCATGCTCTTTCCATGATTGGGGCATCTAAAGTTGGTTAGGTTATTGAATAACCCTAATAATTTAGCATTTTAGTCATCTATTTTTGCTCAGCATTGTGCTGCACACAATGCATCTCAAAAAGGGGCATCTATAGACACTAAAATCTGGTCAATCCGATTAGGCAATCAAAAGCACTTGGTCTAATTGACACCATATGGCCCCCTTGGGCAACCCTCAGAGGTTTTACTAGTGGTCCTAACCACTCTTGGAAGGCTCTACCCCACTTTTGGGAGCTTTTGGGCCATATAGGCATGACCGTCCCACCCCGGGATGACCATAGTTTGTGGCCATCCCACCCTAGGACGGTGGCAAACTGGTCATCCTGGGGTGGGACGACCACAAGGTTTGACTCCCAAAAAGTCAAATTTGGACAAATGGCACCCAAAAATTGCCATTTTCCCTACCTATTCAAGCATGCAAGTCAGAGGATGCAACATCCTTATGACATGCTTGCATGTAAGAGGCCAAATAGGGAGATTCTCTTCCCCCTCCAATGCATGCCACCCTGTTGGCCAAATGGCGCCTCTTGCCCTGCATGCCCTCGCATGCCTTCTTGCCCAAAGGCCTCCTTTGGCTATAAAGTGGATCAATTTTCCACACAAATATAGAGAGGAGTTTTGAGACATAGCAATGGAGTGCTGCCAAGATTTCCCCTCACCATTTTGTGCCCTTTTCCCTCGGAATCTCTACCTAGCGAAGGAGGTTTGCGAGTGATCTAGGAGGTGCAATTTGATTACAAAACTGGATCAATTGAGTGAATTTCACCACCAAATTTGACAAACCTCAGTTTAACCTTTAGAAAGAATTTAAGACTAGCCACCTTTAGTAGCAGTGTTTATAGTTTGTGCTTAAAGAGCAGTTTCAATTGTTCATCCCCCTTAAAGGATTTAAGCACCCATTTACCAATTAAAGAAATAACTTGGTGTCAAGGATCAATGACAACCAATCTTCCTCTACTCAATATATTGCACTAAGTCTAAGATCCTACCATCATAGTAGAGGTGGTATCCCATCTCATCCATAGACATTTTTTGAACAAACTTATTGAAAATAAGGTAGTCTATTTTGGACAACATCCTTTCTAGAAACTATAATATAAATGGGTAGCTATAAAAAATTTTAGCAATGACAAAAAAATTACCAAGGATAGAATATCATTGTTGGAGGTTAATGTTTTGCATAGTGGCTTTGTGTTTTATAAAATTATCTCTTACCATTAGACCCACAACCAACTTACATTGGTGGATTATGTTATATTAGAATGAATATAATTCAATATAATAATTTGCTATTCCTAATGTAATCCAATGCAATATAAGTTCCCAATATAATTTAATGTGTGATGGTATTATATGGATATAAATAAAGGTCCTTTGTATCTATCCACACTAGATAATATGATGTAATTCCCTCTTTTGATATCAAGCTCAAAAGCACGAGGATACGGAAACAAAAAGGAATATGCCACAAGAAAAGAACAAGAAAGAACATATGCAAATTGACACAAGATAAAAGCAATAGGAAATATGGTAATCTCTTTATTGATACGCTTTTCAAAATGTGTTACAATACGTCTCCTTCCTTTTTAGGGGATAGGAGCGTCAAATGTGTTTCTTGTCACAAGATCCATGGATAATAATCCTTCTTCCGCGTGCCCACATGTAAGATGGGCGGACCAAAACATCGCCACCACTGTTGTACATGATTATTTGCTCTTTCCTGCTCCTCTGCTATCGGAAACCTGCGTTCAAAGAAACAGAAAATATTAGTAATACCTGCAGACAAAATGAAACATGTATTTCCCAAAGCCTATTGTCAGTGTATGCATGAAAATAATAAAACGACTATCAAATGACCTCTGATTGACCTGAAACTTTGACAGAAGCATAAAAATATCATCAGAAGACCATTGCAAAAAGAACAGTCTAAAAATTCCTCACTGATCTGTACTCGCTCCAGGGTGGGACGAATAGGACTATGAGAATTGGCCAGAAAGCACCCTATTCAATGTCCTACTTAGGAAGCTCCAAAAGACCTGCAAACTTGGGGTTAGCTAATTGGGGGCATTTTGGGAAGACCCAGATGCTCATATTTCTCCAATTTTGCCTCTAGAACCCATATTTTGAAGATGGCATCTGCAAGTTAGTGAAAGCGGGAAATAGCAATAACCTGGTCAAAAATGATCAGAATGTAATGAAATTTGAACTATAACCTATTTAACCTATCTAGAATCAAATGCAAAAGAAAAAACAAAGAAATATATCATAGATTTCTAATCATCCCGGGGTGGGGCGATTAGCACTGTGATAGTTTGGGGAGCGCCCGGGGGCAGGACGCCCACCGTTTGAGGCACTTATTTCGGCACCAATCCACTTGGGATGGGTCCAAAACTGGTTATGGGGTGTTGTCAACAAATTTGGTGGATAGTTGTGGCCAAAAATTGGGTTTTGGGTCCGGATTCGTGCTTCCAATAGTCACCCAATAACCTCCCTTTCGAATGAGAGATTAAGGATGTAAAAGCACAAATCGCAAGTAGGTATGTAAATTGGCAGCACTTCATTGCTCAAATGCTCCTTCTCTGTATATCTTTTGGGTGGGAAAACTCCCCAATTTATAGACCTTAGGGTCTCCTTGTTTGAATTGCGCATGCGAGGGCGCCACTTGAGTTAACTGTCCTATTTTTAGAGAAAAGCTAACTCCTTGATTAAAAATCTTCTTGCATGAGGTTTCTAAAATAAAGACACTCATCATTGAAGTCTCTCTTCTTGAATAAAAGCTATTCCTCGCAATTGCATGGCCTGAAGCCTCAGTTAACTGGCAGAGTTACCGAGGTTTGACTTTTTTCCGGTCAAACTTTCTATTCGCCTCACCCTGGGGCGAATGCTGATATTCGTCCCTGGGTGGGACGAATGCCAGTTTGTATTCGTCCCGGGGTGGGACGAGCAGAGAGCAAAGTGCCAAAAAGGTGCCAAATTGACCTCTGACCTCTAAAACTACTTTTGGAAGTGGTTAGGACCACTGTTTAACCTCTAGGGGCTGCCCTAGGGGCTGTTTGTGTCAATGCGATCAGCGCTTGTTGTCACTTAATCGGATTGGTGCTATTTTGGTGTCTATAGATGCCCCTTTTTGGGAAGCGTTGTGCAAGGCGCAGCGCCGAGCAAAAATAGATAACCAAAGCACTAATGATTAGGGTTTCTCAGTAACCTAACCAACTCTTGATGCCCCAAGTATGGAAAGGGCACGCATTCTTGAATCCTTGCTTCTGACAAGCTAAGGAACTTAAATCAAGTATTAACCTGGTTCAGTGAGGTATTACTTGAACTTGGACATTGATCAGTCATGAATAGGCAAAGGGCGCAACCTTTTGTCTATGGGAACCTTGAGTTCATGATTCATGAATGCCAAGTGTTTGATCATCTTGTGATAATTGCTTGTTTGCTGCCCCAAGCAGGGGCACGATTGTCTTTGTCAATGATCCTTTGAATGCGTGTCATTTCCATGATTGGGTATATTGTTGTTGATTGGCAACTAAGTGTGACTACCCCCTCAAGCGACGAATCGATGAGGGAATGACCGACATGAGAAAAGTGATGAGTCACTTGACCCAAGATGACTTAGGTAAGGGTGCCTTCAGTTGTTTACCATTGAATGCGAAAGCAGTTTCCGAACATTCTGACCTATTTTTGGTGGGTTTTAACCCTTTTTGTGACGCAATTTGGAGCTAAAATTGACAAAAATCCATCCTCCCGTGGAGCGGTCCGGCTATGGTAGCCTTCTTAGGGAGTAGGATAGTGACAATTTGTAACCCCAATGCCTATTTTGGATGCCAAGAATGTCAGGCACAAAAGCGCCTTCGTTCGGCAATGTTATTGCTATTTTTGGATGGGTTTTGACCCGTTTTGGTGACGCCGTTTGGGGATGAAATTCTCAAAAATCCGGCTTCCCGTGGAGCGGTCCGGCTATAGTAGCCTTCTTAGGGAGTAGGATAGCGAGGATTTGTGACCCCGACATCGGTTTTGCATGCCCGAAATGTCTAGTGCAAAAGCATTCTGATCGGACACTTTTAGGGCTTGTTTTGGTGCATTTTGTGCATTTTTTTGTTATTTTTGAAATTTTTGCTCTGTATTCGTCCCAGGGTGGGACGAATTCCTATTTAGTATTCGTCCCAGGGTGGGACGAGCGCTATCCAGAGTGCTCGTCCTAGGGGGGAATGAGTACAGGCTCAAAAATCCTTTTTAAAGGCCAAAATTGGGTTTTGGGCTCATTTGCATTTGTTGTTCTTAGCGATTTGGAGCTCTGAGGCGGAGGAGGTCGATTCGGTGAAGCGAAGCGCTGCAAAATTTTTCTTGCGACCATGAGTTCTCATACCGGATCGAGCGGCGGAGCCGAAGCGATACCAGTGAGTACTTGTCCTCTTTATTACTTTTTGTTGCAATTGAAAAATCGCATTTTGCTTATGTCTTATGTTTTTTTGTTTTGTTTTGTTTTTGTGGTTGTTTATGGTTTAAAAATGAAAAACCCTAGTCTATGAACACTTAACTAAAAATGGAATTTAACCTTAGTTAAAACACAGATCAAAAGTTTAGTTGAAAACTGAACTTTAGAAAGTTAGGTTAAAACAGAACTTACAAACTGCGTTGAACCTGAATGAAACCAAAAGTTAAACTGTAAGTTAAAAAACGTAGGGTAAAACTAAGCGGAAAGCGTAGCGTGAACCCTAGTTGACTGTTGTGTTTTGTTGTTTAATTAATCAGTTAAAGTTAAAAACCTTAGGTCTGACAAATTAATTTTTTAAATTTTGTAAGTGTTTTTGTTGTTTAATTAATCAGTTAAAGTTAAAAACCTTAGGTCTGACAAATTAATTTTTTTTGTTTAATTTTTGTTGTATTTTTGAATTTATCAGTTAGGATTAGAAACCCTAGGACTGACAAATTAATATTTTTGAATTTTTGTTTTGTTTTTGAATTTAGCAGTTAGGATTAGAAACCCTAAGACTGACAAATAATTTTATTGAATTTTTTGCTTTGTTTTTTTTTTTTTTGGCTATACAGTTTTAATGCATTATTGTATATACATGTTAGGGTTGTACAGTTTTTCATTGTTTTTAATATTTTTGTGTTGTTTTTCTTTTGCAGGTTGTGAAGAGCCGATACCGGGTGCCGACTATTTTTACTGAAGCGCGTGCGGCGCTGACCTTGGCTGACTGGGACTGGCTTGACGCCCTTGGGCTCAAGCAGGTGACTCGACTGGAGCCGGTAGTCGAGGATCGGGCCTATCTGACGGCCCTGATCAATCTATGGGATCCTCGGACTAATACCTTCCATCTCCCAATAGGGGAGATAATGGTGACCTTGGAGGATGTCTATCGGATTCTTCGGATTCCAATAGACGGACTGTCGATCCGGACGACACGAGGATCGGAGGACAACAATACTGATACGTTGTTTCGGACATGGGGAGGAGTTGGGTGTGGAGAGCCCCATGGAGAGGGCGGAGATGGACTGCCATATTGGTGGCATACTGGTGCGATGGTGGCTAGAGAGGGGTGTGTTGGGAACGAGGCATGCATTACTCATGAGCCTCATTTCCAACATGCTGCTCCCTGACTCTTCTGGTGCGAGGTTCCCGTGGAACCTGCTAGAGGTGGTATTCAGGTTGGTGGAGTGTCCGATAGATACTTCGATGATTATGAGATGGGGATAGATGCTACTGGCATAGCTCTATGATGAGTTGTACGAGGTCCATTACTAGAAGCGAAAGGGGATCGGTTGCAGCTACTTGTTGCAGTGTTGGGCTTGGCAGCACATAGCAGTGGAGAGGCCGACGGGGCTGCCCTGGATGACGTGGGTGGAGATGGCAGACCGAGAGATTGGATACGGGGTACTATGGCAGAGGTCGGAGGAGCAGGGACAGAGCCGACGATGGGCAGGTGTCGTAGGGCACTATGTCGATGCCTTTGCTCGGCTTACTCCTGGAGAGGTGTTCTGGCGCCCCTATCGGGACTCTCCGACTGGCCTGAGGCTGGAGAGTGGCTTCGATGGGTACGGAGGGGGCGGTGGCTTATTGGGAGGCATGGGACAGAGCAGGAGTTCTTCCCATATGGTCGAGTGACTTGACAGTTTGGAGTGCGCCAGGGGATGCCTGGTGAGCCCGTGGTCTATCGACGTCGGGGGATGAGAGGACGCTGGACCGGCCAGTCGTTGCACCACTTGGCGAGGATTTAGATACGGTTATTGACGTCCTTGATGTGGATGACGTCGGGGTTACTACTGAGTATGAGCAGTGGTGGACGCTACGACAATGGCGAGGCGAGGGACCTCTAGGGGGTGCAGAAGTAGCAGCAAGGGGATGAGGGTACAGAGGTACTAGATGAGGGTTGGGGTGCTCCACGTGATGATGCAGACATGGTCGAGGTTGAGGATGTTGGAGGGGATTTTGGGGTACTGGATCAGCCGGAGATGCAGGACGTCCCAGAGCAGTGGGAGCCAGAGCAGGCTGCTGTCCCGGATTCGCCTATGCCTCAGGCAGGTGCGGAGGATGTGGAGGTGAGACACAGCGTTGAGATAGCATGATTGGAGGACCTGCTATGATGATGAGATGGGGAGCTGGGAGAGGCTTTGTAGGAGAGAGATCTTCTATGGACTCAACTGGTAGAGCGGGAGAATGCATGGGCTACGTCTCATCGGTAGGAGGGGGATATCGATGCTGCACGGGAGAGGGATCTCCTACGGGTGCAGCTAGCACAGCGCGATGATGTAGTAGCTTACTACCATCGGTGGGAGGCAGAGTGGGGTCGACGGGAGGTAGAGTGGGGTCGACGAGAGTCGATTGGGGCGACATCGGCTGGATATGGAGGGAGAGATTATCCGCCTTGGTGGGCGGATACTTGAGCCCCCTGGAGGTGGCTCTTCGCATCGGACGAGAGACAGCGATACTGAGCAGTCAGCATCGTCCCATCATAGGCGGCTAGATGAGGGAGGACCTAGTGGGCGTGATGTAGGGGCGAGCAGCAGTCGCCCTGAGAGGTCCCATAGGACCCACACCATGGGGGTAGTTCCCGTCGCACCGATCCTACGTGATCTTGGTGGCCGACGCCCTAGGCTTGGGGGTTTTTGAGTTTTTGGATTTTTGTGACGGGGTCAGAGGACCGGTTCATTGTAGCCTACGGGCATTTTGTTATGATATATATACAGATGACTCTTTTTGGTGTTTATGCACTTTTTCATGGTTTGTTTTTATGTACATGTTTTTACATTGATGTATGCATATGCTATTATGAATGTGATGTCTCTAATTTGTATGATGTATGCATATGGAATGAATGACATGAGTTGGTTGAGAACTTGTCGATGCACCATAGACTGTGCAAGATTTGACTGACTTACTGTACTAATGGGATGACGTTGTGGAATGACTTTGTAGATGAAAACTTTATTTTTGTATTTTGTATATTTTTTTGATGGTGATGTACGGAATGAAATGTGACAGTTGTTTTAAAATGTAGTTAAGCTTTTCTGAGATGCAGATATTTTAACTAACTAGCCAAGACTGTACATTTATCTCGCAAGACTTTTTAACAAGGTATAAATCTGACTTGAAGTTAACCAAGTTACTTCACATCCCTGTGTGTGCAATTGAATTCATTTTTGTGGTATTTGTCAGGATACCGCCAGTGCCAGATAGGCTATCAACCAAACCTGTACTGAGGATCACCTAATTAGCTCCACTAACTCCATTGTTGTAGTTAGCAAGATTAATCCATGGGACAATCTAAGGTACCATAAGCTAGCTCATCCACATGCAAACATTGGTCTGCGCACACGCAAAGCTAATGTGACAGACATATCGTCATGCGGGTAGGATACCACCATTGCCAGGTAGGCTATCAACCAAACCTGTAATGAGGATCACCTAGATGGTTTTCGAATGCTGAGAATTTTTAGGGATTCAAGTTCAGGTTGTGTGTTTGCTCGATGGTTTGGGATACTTGCTCGTCTATATAATGATGAAAATCACTGTTTAGTTTTTTTCTTTGTTTTTCTTTTTGAGCAAGGATTTTGAATAGTGGTGAGAACCATTGTTATTTGATTTTGTATTTTGAGCTTTGTAAGGTTGAGCTTGTGAATGGCCTTGATCCTGTTGGCCTTGGGGATGACTACCCATCCTGTTCAGGGACGTGTAGTATGAATCCTTACGACTTTGGGAACAAAGGGGGATGATGGAGATTATGAAGTAAGGGCATTGATCTTTTAGGCCTTGGGGATGACTACCCATCCTTGGCAGGGACGTGTAGTACGAATCCTTACAACTTTGAGATCAAAGGTGAGTGTAATGATGGCTTGTGGGAATTGTGTTGTTGAATGGCATCGATCCTTTCAGGTCTTGGGGATGACTACCCATCCTTGGCAGGGACGTGTAGTACGAATCCTTACAACCTTAGGGACCAATAGTGATGGGGATTTTGGTAGTGGTGAAAACCACTATTTATTAGGTGGAATTGATGGGGAAGAGCTTGTCCTTTTGTCAATTCTCAACACTCTTGAACCATTCGCACAGGGGGATGAACAGGCTAATCATTCACCTATGGTACCCGAGACTGCTTTGTAGGTTTCTCTCGCATTCACACAACTTAGGAATTATTTTATGTGTTTTAATTGTGTTGGGATGCTACGTAACAAGGTATGATCCAAGTAAAACTTTCCCGTGTAAAATCTGTTTAACTTTGTATAGTTTTTGACTAGAAATTTAAAGACAGCTGAATGACGAAAACCCTATATACATTAGGAGACAACTGACTATGCTAAAGATGAAGATGGTGTGATTCTGGATGTATGCGTTTGTAAAATGGATTGAATGTGGAAAATGATGGCATTTGCCAAGTAATGACAGTCTATGGTGCTTGTGACTTGTATGACCTAGTAAATATGCAATGTATGGATGCGATGCCTAATGCACTTATATTTTTGTATTTTTGATTTTTATGAGTATGCATGGAATCAAAATGCAATTTTTTTGTAATTTTTGATGATTTTATGAGTATGCATGGAATTGAAATGCAATTTTTTTTGTAATTTTTGATGATTTTATTGTTTTTGTTTGTTTTTGATGATTTTATTGTGACCAAGCGGTTATGGTAACCCTTGGAGCTTTTGGTTTGACATGGTTTTGTTGACCAAAGGGTTTATAGATACCTTTGGGGCATTTTGGGTTGACCAAGCGATTATGAGAATCCTTGGAGCTTTTGGCTTGACCAAAGGGTTTATAGATACCTTTGGGGCATTTTGGGGTTGACCAAGCGATTGTGAGAATCCTTGGAGCTTTTGGGTTGACCAAAGGGTTTATAGATACCTTTGGGGCATTTTGGGGTTGACCAAGTGGTTTATGGGTACCTTTGGGGCATTTGGGTTGACCAAAGGGTTTATAGATACCTTTGGGGCATTTTGGGGTTGACCAAGCGATTGTGAGAATCCTTGGAGCTTTTGGTTGGACTTTGGCTCTCTAGATGTGGAATGGCCTCAAATGACTGATGTTCAAGGGTTCTGTTTCCTTGATTCCTTCAAGAGAGGCAAGCCGGTATGTTCCAGGTCCTATTCTACTATCAATGACATAAGGACCCAACCAGTTTGCCGTGAACTTGTCCCGTAGATGGGACGGCAAATTAGAATTCTGCTGGTTCTCTTTTAAGACCAAGTCACCAACCTGAAATTCTCTTAGGTGGACCTTCATGTTGTATGCTTTCTTAAGTCGCTCTTGATAGATACGCAAATGCTCGAGAGCATTAACGCGTCGTTCATCGAGCAACGTCAGTTGGTCTAACCGGGCCTGCCATGCAGTGTCATCATCGATGAACTCTTGCATTGAAATGCGCAGGGAAGGGATTTCCAACTCAAGAGGCATGACTGCCTCGGAGCCATACACCAGTGAAAATGGAGTTGCCCTAGTGGGTGTCCGAATGCTAGTGCGATAAGCCCATAGGGCAAGCGGGATCTGAATGTGCCAATCCTTATGATTGTCTATGACTGTCTTTTTGAGGATGGCGACTAGCATTTTGTTTGACGCCTCTGCTTGCCCATTTGCCTGTGGATAATAGGGTGTTGAAAAATTGTGCTGAATTTTGTACTTTGTGGTCAAAGCATGCACATATTTATTCTTGAATGGTGTCCCATTATCCGACAGGATCTTGGATGGAATACCAAAATGACATATGATGTTATGCAAAATAAACTCCGCAATGCGGGATCCAGTCGTAGAGGTTAGCGGAATTGCTTCCACCCACTTGGTGAAGTACTCTGTGGCCATGATGATGAATGTGTGATGACCCGATGATGCAGGGGAGATCTTTTCGATCAGATCGAAGCCCCACTACGAAAAATGCCAAGCCGATTGGATCGGTTGCAAGGCCTGAGAAGGTACATGTGTCAAATTAGCATGGTGTTGACACTTCACGCACTTCTTCACATATGCGCAACAATCTCGCTCTAAAGATGGCCAATAATAACCCATGCAAAGAATGCGCTTTGCGATGGCCATACCGCTGAAGTGGCCACCACATGTACCATCGTGTGCTTGGGTGATCGCCCAAGCGGACTCTTGCTGGTCCAAGCAATGGAGGAGGATTCCTTCATAGCTCCGACGATACAAAATGTCTCCTAGCAAGACATGTTTTGCCACTTTCTATTTGAATGATATTTTCATGGCTTGTGTCAATCCAAGTGGGAGGTTACCTAGCTTGAGGTAATCCCTAATGGGTGTGTACCAATCTTGCTGATCAGAAACCTCGATGGTATGAACGGCCAATCCCTCTTGAAGTTCATCCCTAGCAAAAGCTGAGCGGGAAAGAACTTGTAAAAATAGCGTTGTGTTGCTATTAAGAGGAGTCGGGGAGAACAAGGACCCCTAGTTGGCTCGAGTCAGACAATCATGGATTCGAGAGAACTTATCCGAAGATGGTTCAATCTGGATCAGGTGGATTCCTGGTGTTAGATCGGAGCTTGCATGCTCCATCACGGATTGCGATAATGTTTTAACCTGAATGGTTGTCATTTCACCAGAAGGGTCTTGCGGGATTAGTGACCCCAAAGAGGCCATAGTATCCGCAAAATGATTCGATGATCGAGGGAGTGCCTCGATATCATACCATTCAAGTTGTGCCAGGAATTTGTCCACAAGGGCTTTGTAGGCCTGCAGAACTGGACATCTACATTGGAATATCCCCTTTACTTGATTGACAATTAACAACGAATCACCAAAGATGTTTAAACATTTAATGTTCATGGTGATTGTTGTCTGAAGACCTATGAGCAAGGCTTCGTATTCTGCATTGTTGTTGGTGCACGGGAAGTCTAATTTAAATGATAGAGGCATTGGAGCCCCTTGTGGAGTGAAGAATACAATGCCCATGCCACCTCCTTGCTCACATTTAGAACCATCGAAGAATAGGGTCATGTCAGCCTGTGACTCAGGCTCATCAAAATCTGGCGATTCTGAAACATGAAAAATCTCATCGTCCGATAATTCTACGGTCAGAGGCTGATCGTCTTCAAGAGGAGCCTCTACCAGTTGATCGGCGATGACTTGACCTTTTATGGATTTCTGTCCAATGAATTCTATGTCAAACTCCATCAACAACATGATCCATTTTGTCGTGCGGCTACTATGATAAGTACGACTCATCATGTATCGCAATGGATTCTCCTTAGACACAACATACGTCGTATGACCGAGCATGTAGTGGCATAGCTTTTTGGTAGCAAACACCACTGCCAAGTAGAGCTTCTCAACGTATGCATAGTTAAGTTCATAACTGACCAGGGTGCGGCTAAGATAGTATGTAGCCTGTTCTTTGTGAAGTTCATTTTTTTGGGACAACATGGCACCCAGTGCCACCTCGATAGCTGAGATGTATAAATAGAATGACACTCCTGGTCTAGGTGGTGCCAATACTGGCGACGAAGCCAAGTACTATTTAATGTCATCAAAGGCTGACTGGCACTCGTCATCCCAATGAAATGTGACCCCCTTATGCAATAATTTATTCATGGGTCGGCACTTGTCAGATAGCTGCGCTATGAAGCGCTTGATCGACGCGACCTTTCCCTGCAGACTCCTGAGCTGCTTGATGGTAGTTGGGGGAAGCATTTCAAGGATTGCCTTGACTTTGTGTGGGTCTACCTCGATTCCTCATTTGGAGACTATGAAACCCAAGAGCTTTCTAGAGGTGATGCCAAAGATGCACTTCTTGGGGTTTAGTCTGACTTTATGTTCAATGAGGCGATCGAGGACCTTGCTCAAGTCACCAAGGTGATCGAGGCGCAAAAGAGATTTGGCCAACAAATCATCCATGTAATCTTCCAAAATTTTGTGCATGTAATCATGGAAGATGTACGTCATGGCACGTTGGTAGGTGGCGCCAGCATTTTTAAGGCCAAAAGGCATGACCTTATAACAAAATGTCCCCCAAGGCATTGTGAACGCCGTTTTTAGTTGGTCCTCGGGATTGATACGAATTTGATTGTATCCTGAGAAACCATCCATGAGGGAAAGCATTTCGTGGCCCGCTGTAGCGTCTACCAATGCGTCGATGCTCGACAAGGGAAAATCATCCTTAGGACTCGCTTTGTTGAGATCTCAAAAATTGGTGCATATGCGAATCCTCCCGTCGGGCTTTTTGACGGGAACCATGTTAGACAACCATGGCGGGTAATCCATGCAGATGACAAACTGTGCATCCAACAACTTTTGCAATTCGTCTTTGACCATTAAGGCCACTGTTGGGTGCATCTTACGTAGTTTTTGCTTCACTGGCTTGACTGTCGGATCAAGCGTCAGATTATGCATGACTAGCTACGGGTCTAGTCCCGGCATGTCTTTGTATGACCATGCAAAAACCTCCTTCTTCTCTTTGAGAAGGGCAATGTAGTCGGCTTGCTCTTCGGGGGAGAGACTTACCCCTAGCTTGAGAATCCATGGATTCATTGGATCTGTGCCGATGTCTACGTCAGTCATCTCCTCGACCGACATGTGGGACCCGTCCTCCAACTGGTGTGGAGTTGGGATCAGATGGATATCGTTTGCTGAATTTAGATCATCATTTGGAACATCAGGTTCCTCTTCAGCATGGAAGACATCCTGAGTCTATCCTGGGGTGAAATGGAACATCCCACCGTAGGGCCAGTACTCTGATGGGGATGGTGGTGTGTCAGCGCGATCCCAGTCGATAGCATCTAGATCTAGATACAATGACCATGTCGGGTCGGCTGGATCATGGATGGGGGCGGTCAAGTCAATGGAGATCATGTTGATGAAATGATTGTAACCTCCATTACCACAGGTGTGATAACTTTGACATTCCAGATGTTCTTGATGCTTTGGATCTGGCTCTGTGGGCACTGGCACAAATGGGTCAGCCCTATGCGCAGAGATGAAGATAGGGTCTGCCCTAGGCACTGATGGTTTGATAGGGTCTCCAGGCGAAAGATGCTCTCTGTGTGCCTAGAGTGGCGGGTGCAATTGCTATAACTACGTCGGGTTGAGGTGCCACCTATGTCTTGGACCTATGTGTAAATGTTCAAACATGTCATCTATGTCCAAAGGGTATCGTTGTTGCATTTGTCGCATGTGGTTGAGATAGGCCATCTCAGTTTCATCTTCGTAGTCACTGTCAGAGATCCAAAGGCCCTCATTGGCTCCAACCGTTGCTCGTGACATCTGAGGCTCATCTTGTTCGAGCAAATTGATGTGGTCCCATCGAGGTTGGTCCGCTCTCTACGGGGGGACCTGATTGTCTTGAAGTGGCATGTGCTCAAATGGAGCAGCCAATGGGAACATTGTCAGGAAGCTTTCCTGATCATCATGTATGGGATATTCTTGTGAATGATTGTACTCCGATTCATTTGCGGAAGACCCTTCTTGGTCTTGTCCATATCCCCCTTGTGGGTGAGTCCTTGAGTTTTCTCCTTGTTCGGCCGAAGGGAAGGGGTTGTTATGGTCAACAAGGTTGTTTGTTAACAATGGGTGATAATCCCCCAATGTATATGTTGTGTGAGGATTGGCATATGGATCTAATGCCAACCCATCCTTGTTGCCTATCCCTAGGCCTTGCATGTTCTCCACCAAAATGTCTAGGGGCAAGGGGTGGTTGAACCCGACTCCTGAATTGTCATATGGCATTTGGTATCTTGGTTGGCACAAAACACGCACTCCTTGTTCATACCTACCCAACCCATATCCATGCCAATTGCATTGGCCTAGATATCTCAAAGCAAAATCAGGGTTGGATAGATAATTGACATCCTCAACAAAGGGCTCTTCGTCTTCATCTTCTTGCATACAAATCTCAACGCCATTATCCAGGCCCCCATAAACAAAGTTTGTCTGATTGGGTGGGTAGCCTAAAGGAACCACAGAGCCGATGGGGAGTCGAGGTCGCCCCATATCCTGCATAGACTCGAGTGTGGGCATTGCTATAATGTTCCTCACTAGATACTCCCCCAGGCCTGTGCTGGCCATTTCAACGGTGACCGTTGGCGGTTGAGGGGAAGCGAATGGGAGTCCTTCCTGAGTCCACTCCATGTGGGGTGAACTAGGCATCTCGACTTCCATTCTACTAGGAATCTCTTCTGTCGAGATGGTTGAGACTAGAGGTGGTTCTTCTTCTAAGGGTTTCTTTCCCTTGTCCTTGGAGGTGGCCACCGTAGGTGGCATCGTTGTGGAAGGACTGGCGGAAGAAGATGGACCCGGCTGAGGACTCGATGGATTAATCACTGGAGATGCCTATGGAATCGGACCCTGTTGAGATGGATTCAACTGGAAATCCAAATGTGTTGAGGGAAGGGTCGATTGCGGCATGAATTGCACTGTATTGCAGTATTTAAAAGGCTCCAAGTCCGCTGGGACTACATGCACCTGTCCTTCAAATGTGTACTTTAGGCACTGATGCACGATTGAAGGGACACACTTCATGTCCCGAATCCAAGGCCGGCCTAGCAGGATATTATAAGCCATCTCGCCTTCCAAGATATGGCACAATGTATGAATGGTATTTTGTCCCACTTGGATAGGTAGGACAATTGTGCCCACTGTCGAGCAGATTGCATCATTGAATGCTCGTAGTGTGTAAGTGGAAGCCACGATATGAGATGCTGGCAACTTCAAGTGCTTCAGAGCTGCTGTAGTGATGATATTATTGGACGAGCCAGTGTCCACCAACACTCTCTTATACGGAATCCCATTGACCCATGCGATAACGTGCAGGGGTGGATCCGCCACATCACCAGTCAGTGTTTTCAGTTCATCTTCTCTAAAGGTGATGACTGGTTCTGTACACTATTTTACATGCCCCACAAAATTGTTGAACGAGTTCGCTTCATGGGGTGGCAGCTCGATAGCTTTTAAAATCTCCATGAGAGCCTCCCGATGGGGCACTGATTGTTGAATTAGCTCATATATGGAGAGCCTAGCCGATGTGGTCCTTAGACTTTGGGTAAGTCTAGTCCGAATCATGGCCACTGGTCTAGGCGGGGGAAGCTGCGTAGGGGGTTGTTGCGGTTGTGACGTCGATGGAACCTCTCTTGTGGCTACCGCAGGGGCAGCTCCTGGGTATCTCTTGTTCCTAGTCACTATGCTTATCATCCCTACATATCCCTGCATAGGACAATTATGTTGCACCTCATTAACTTGAAGAGGTTTTGTCGGTGCCTCATGGGCAGGCAAGGGGTCTCTGAATACTCCCATATGTTGGTTGTTTGGTGCTACAGGGTTGTCCACCGCCAATGTCTTGTCGTCAATGAGATCTTGTACCAAACCTTTGAACTTCCAACATGCATTAAGATCATGTCCCTTACGCCTGTGGAACCTACAGTACAAATCCTCTCGGTATCCCTTAGGCTTTGGTGCATTGGGGTCTATAGTTTGAATCTCTGGAAGGTTGATCAAGTTCGCCGCTGACAAGCGGTCAAATAGAGAATCCCTGGACTCTGTGTAAGGAGTAAATTGTCGCCTAGGGTGACGCTACTGATTTTTCTCCTGCCTTTGGTTTTCTCTCTCATAGTTGTTAGGAGGCACCGCCTGATAGTTAGCCTTTTGAGGCTGTGTTGCTTGTGCCGGCTTAGGGACGTTGATGGCAACCTGATTAACCGTAGCAGGTTTCGGTTGCGTGGTCCCTGGTTTAGTGTTCTTTGTCCATTCTTTTTTCTTAGGTTTGGCGATCTCGCCATCCTGTATCTTAATCTCCTCGATAATTCTGGCTTGCACCAGTGCTTCTTCTAAACTGGCATATTGCTGCAGCTGCAATAGCACGGAGATTGATCTCAAACAACTTTTGGAGAACATTTGGGTCAAGTCAGACATAGGAGGGAGGTAGGGTAGCTTTGAAAGCAACGTCCTCCATCGGTTCCCATATGCCGCCATAGATTCCTCCTCATACTGCTTGAGGCTAGCTAGATCGCTTAGTGACACCTTTTTCTTTGTGTTGAAAGTGAAACGTTCTAGGAACGCGTCCACTAGCTGATCTAAGTTACAGATGTTGTGCTTTGGTAATTGAGTAAACCAATCCGAGGCAGGGCCTACGAATGTGGTTATAAATGTTCTTAATAGCAAAGCATCATTGTCCTGAATGCCAAAGCATTGGCTCAGGAATCGAGTCACATGCTCTTGGGCATCTTCTTCCCCTCTAAAGAGTGCCAACTGGGGCAATTTAAAGTGTTCGGGGTATGGAGGTGCCGACACTGACGGATGCACAGGATGACTACGGAGTTGGCGTAAAGTAGGCTTTTGGGGCCCAGAAGTCTTGAGCTCCATAGTCTCTAAGCGTTCTAACAACACTTTGTACACATCGGAGGACTTGATCTCCTCCTCCTTGGTTTGCTCCCGCTGTGGGTTGTGGGGAACTTGAGGCCTTTGGAGGGATAGCTGGGTAGCACCCCTTCTGCCTTGATAGGGCATTTCAGCCCACTCTTCTTCTTGTTCATACTCCTCATAGGCTTCCTGAGGAGTGGCTGGCCGAGTCCTATACACATGGGTGGGTGCCCACGGAGGGTGCCCATCATTATTTCTGGGAGTGGCCTCCCGCTCAAGTCTAGTAGGTCTCGGAGGTAGTACTTGATAAGGTCGCGTGGACCTCTCTCGTACTAAGGGGTCAAGCCTCTCATACACTTCTACTTTATGCACGCGAGGGATTGGAGCCTTCGCAGGCACATTGTTATGAAGCAATTCGACTGTCTGACGCTGAATGCGCTCTTTGTTAAGCCGACAAAGATGCTCTAACTATTCTTGGTCTTGTCTAAGCTGTGCGATTTGCGCTTGGTGGGCGACATGTTTGGCAATCGCCAAGTCAATTTGTTCCATCGTCTCTTGTTTAGGAAGCCTAGATGCCTCCCCTACATGTCTGTCTCGATCATGGTGATCCGAGATCCCTATGGGCTGCTTCCCTCTATCGAGGTTAGCGGCATTCACTTGAGGTTCTGGCCTTAATGGGCGATCCTGATACAAGGCAGGCATGGAGGTACATCGCTCCCGTGCTGTGTACTGCTCTTGAGGAATGTAGTGATCTCCCTCGTACTCTCTTTCGTATGGGTAAAAGGTGCGGGCAGAATTGTCTTGCCCTGCTTGGAGAGCCTGATACTCTGGATATTGCCTAGTGTCTCTAACAGTAACACGGGGCAAAGGAGGGATGAAGAAATCATGTGGCCCCTCTTTCTGGACCCTCTATTGCTCTAGAGTAGTACACAACGCTTCATCACTAGGCCACCCATAACGAACTTCTACGGGAGGTCTAGTGTCTGTGTTGAGATCTACGTGTAGGTTATCCTCATGAAAGGGCCTATGCTGAGTGGGGGTACCCCTTAAGGAGGTGCCTCTATAGTCTTGTTCTGTTATGGCATGATGGGGACTCTCTTGGGTGCCTTGCCGCCAAGGCGGGATGGCTAAGTCCTGAGGACTATATCGGAGGTGACTTGTCCCCCTTGGTGCACTTTCTAGAGCACTTGCCCATGATTGGGCTCGGCTACGAGTGAACACCATGGTGATGTGCTCCTAAAGATGAATAGATTTTTTTATCTTTCTTTTTAGGATTTTTTATGCTACACTTAAACAGAAAAAGAAAACACACAATCAATGCAATGATTATCTCGTTTAAAGATTTAAAAGTGTGCCCTAAAATCTGGTTTAGTGTGTTTTGTTGTTTGTTTTTGAAAGCTTTTTGTGAAAACCATTTAAATGCAATTATGAAGGCTCTTATGACTCCCAAAATGGTCGCCCCTTCAATATACCATTGCCGGACCGATATACCAACCTCTCTATATACCCGCCCTTACGTGAGGGAGACTATAGGTACGTGAGAGCAGATGATACGTGGAACATAGGCGGTACGGAAGGGGAATCACTCTGTTTATGACACCTACCATAGAAGACTTATCCTCATGCATTGGGAATCACCCCAAGCTACACTTGGTCAGCTTTCATCAGGATTTACGTCTAGCAACAGTCGCGATCGGGGTAATGTATGCAGTATCTCAAGCCAAAGTGATAATGAGATCCACCTTTGGTCTTGCTCAAGGGTTGGGGTTTTACGACCAACTCCTTGTGTTTAAAATACCATGTGGTGTGTGGGGTTCTTTTTAAGTTGCAAAATTGAAACAAGCAAGCCTCTAAACTCTCCTATGCAAGCAAAACCAAAGAACACAAAATAGAAAACAGAAAATTGACAAAGGGTGTTTAAAACCCCTACCTCTTCTCTGCCTAAATCGAATGTCTCTGAATTTATGCTCTGAAATAGTCCAGCGTTCAAAACTTGGTACCTGTAAGCAACAAAACCAGCAACTTTAATCAGAATTTTAATCTTAAAAATCAAGGGACAGAGGTCCCACCGTGATCGCCACTGAAAGCACGAGGATACGGAAACAAAAAGGAATATGCCACAAGAAAAGAACAAGAAAGAACATATGCAAATTGACACAAGATAAAAGCAATAGGAAATATGGTAATCTCTTTATTGATACGCTTTTCAAAATGTGTTACAATACGTCTCCTTCCTTTTTAGGGGAAAGGAGCGTCAAATGTGTTTCTTGTCACAAGATCCATGGATAATAATCCTTCTTCCGCGTGCCCACATGTAAGATGGGCGGACCAAAACGTCACCGCCACTATTGTACATGATTATTTGCTCTTTCCTTCTCCTCTACTATCAGAAACCTGTGTTCAAAGAAACAGAAAACATTAGTAATACCTGCAGACAAAATGAAACATGTATTTCCCAAAGCCTATTGTCAGTGTATGCATGAAAATAATAAAACGACTATCAGATGACCTCTGATTGACCTGAAACTTTGATAGAAGCATAAAAATATCATCAGAAGACCATTGCAAAAAGAACAGTCTAAAAATTCCTCACATATCTGTACTCGCTCCAGGGTGGGACGAATAGGACTATGAGAATTGGCCAGAAAGCACCCTATTCAATGTCCTACTTAGGAAGCTCCAAAAGACCTGAAAAATTGGGGTTAGCTAATTGGGGGCATTTTGGGAAGACCCAGATGCTCATATTTCTCCAATTTTTCCTCTAGAACCCATATTTTGAAGATGGCATCTGCAAGTTAGTGAAAGCGAGAAATAGCAATAACCTGGTCAAAAATGATCAGAATGTAATGAAATTTGAACTGTAACCTATTTAACCTATCTAGAATCAAATGCAAAAGAAAAAACAAAGAAATATATCACAGATTTCTAATCATCCCGGGGTGGGGCGATTAGCACTGTGATAGTTTGGGGAGCGCCCGGGGGCAGGACGCCCACCGTTTGAGGCACTTTTTCGGCACCAATCCACTTGGGATGGGTCCAAAACTGGTTATGGGGTGTTTTCGACAAATTTTGTGGATAGTTGTGGCCAAAAATTGGGTTTTGGGTCCGGATTCGCGCTTCCAATAGTCACCCAATAACCTCCCTTTCGAATGAGAGATTAAGGATGTAAAAGCACAAATCGCAAGTAGGTATGTAAATTGGCAGCACTTCGTTGCTCAAATGCTCCTTCTATGTATATATTTTGGGTGGGAAAACTCCCCAATTTATAGACCTTAGGGTCTCCTTGTTTGAATTGCGCATGCGAGGGCGCCACTTGAGTTAACTGTCCTATTTTCAGAGAAAAGCTAACTCCCTGATTTAGAATCTCCTTGCATGAGGTTTCTAAAATAAAGACACTCATCACTGAAGTCTCTCTTCTTGAATAAAAGCTATTCCTCGCAATTGCATGGCCTGAAGCCTCAGTTAACTGGTGGAGTTGCCGAGGTTTGACTTTTTTTGCCGGTCAAACCTTCTATTCGCCTCACCCTGGGGCGAATGCTGATATTCGTCCCTGGGTGGGACGAATGCCAGTTTGTATTCATCCCGGGGTGGGACGAGCAGAGAGCAAAGTCCCAAAAAGGTGCCAAATTGACCTCTGACCTCTAAAACTGCTTTTGGAAGTGGTTAGGACCACTGTTTAACCTCTGGGGGCTGCCCTAGGGGCTGTTTGTGTCAATGCGATCAGCGCTTGTTGTCACTTAATCAGATTGGTGCTATTTTGGTGTCTACACAAGCATAGTCTATAGATATTTCCAAAGTCTCTTGTGTTCCTTGCTCTTTTATATGATTTATGCGGTATCTTCCTTAGGCCTATTAGTTAAAATTATCACCATATTAGAGTAGATGAAAATTGTATATGTCATTTACATCTCTTTCTAAAAATACCTTTAATTTTGGTTTCTATTTTCTAATTTTGACTTGATTTCTCTTATATCTACTTAACATGTATCTTCTATAGGTATTTATGAGGATGTAATCAATGTTTCAAATTATTTGGATGATCAAGGAGCAAGACACATGTTATAAAACTTAAAAAATAAAGGATTAAAATTAAACACTTTGACAAGAACTTTTGTCTAAACTTCAAAACTGGTTTGAAGTTATCTTCAAGTAGGGAAGATATTTCAAATATTATAAATTATTTAAAATTTGTTATTGAGTGAGATATTTGGATGACACCCTCACACAACATAGAAATAATTCTATTTCGTACACTTGCCTAGGAATCTCTCAAAAAAAAAAATTCTTCTTTTAGGCTACCAATAGGTTTGGCATCAAGAGTTCTGAAGATTTGCTACTTGGATTCTAAATTTACCTTTGGATCTATCCATACAACTCATTTAATTGGTCCCTTAAATATATAATAATTTTGTTTTATCCTCCCTTTCATGTGATGTCCTCTTTTCCTTGTTTGCATTCTTGAAACTTCTTTGTAGTTTGATAGATAGACATAAACGTTTCTATAATAGGAAAATGTGAGGATTGTTGTTCAAATAAGTGGTAACTTTTAAGTTGTGTGGGCTTGGTTTCTTAAGGACCTTATGGAAATGTGGACCTACATCTCAAGTGTGCTAGCTATATCCTTTTCACTCTTTATGTTTTTCGAGTTCTACACATTACTATAATCAATTAATTTTTGTAATTATAGTTCTCCTTTTTAAGAGGAATAAATATCTTCCGAAGCATGATATCCTATTTTCTAAGAAAAAAATTATAAAATGAAAAGAAGAGATTTATATTTTGCTCTATTTAATCATGTTTGGGAATGTCTTGAAGAGAAATTTACTTCATCTATGACTACTAAGGATAAATAAATTGATTGGTGATTTATTTCTAAGAATATTTCCATTGAGTATTGGAATATTATCTTTGATAATAAAGATGTCCCTACTAGTGTATGACAAGAATTGGATAAAGTGTTTGGTAAATTTATTTCTAAGAAAATTTCCAAGTTTTATAGAGAGTTGTCTCACCTTGATTTGTAGAATTTTAGTAGTATTGGTGCCTTCTTCAATAGAATTTATTATCTATTATTTACAATTATGTTAGTATGTTTTACCAAAATAGTTGAAGAGTACATTGTGCATGATAATTTCTATTATCTTCTAGAAGCATTTTTACTATTCTTACCACCATATAGATGAATTTAAAACTTGAAGTTATCTCTAAATTTTTATCTCGTCAATATCATCAAGCAATTCTTCAAGGTATAATTGATAGAGGTGTCAAATTCAATTGAAGAATCATGCTCTTGTGATCATATCTAGTAAACATGATGATAATAAAGATAATGGTAAAGAAAAAGTAAAATAATAAGGGCATAGGTAGCAAAACCAAAAAAATAAGAATGATGTTGAAGTATCCAAGAAAGAGAGATAGCATTGTGGCTATTGTTCTAGAACTAATCACACTCAGAAATTTTTCAATAAAATAAAAGAGATTTGGAAAGAAGCCATAATCTAAATATGGAGATAAGATTTTTATTGATTGTATAAAGTCCTCACATAATGATAAGGTATCGCTTTGTTAATTATAAAATGCTTCTTATTCCATTAATGATTGGTTTATTAATTTAGGAGCTTCACATCACATGACTAGAAGTGAAAATATTTGAAATGTTACACAATGGAAAGAATACACATAATTTTATTCATACTATAAACAATGATAGAATCAAGGTTAAAGTAATAGGTGATGATTATTTTGGAGGCACTTTTGATTATGTATATTTTTTCCTAAACTGAGTATTAATCTCTTATATGTGTAACAACTAGTTGAGAATGGTAAGAAGGTAGAATTTTAAAATGATGGGTTCTTTCAAGGATGCTAGGAATAAGTTCAAATTGATAACTATAGGTTTTTTTTAAGGCATATAAACTTTAAAATTTTAAAAAGCTCATTAAAAATATTCCTAAACAATAGAGATCTTTCTATTGATAAAAAGAGAAAGATTTGACATCTTCACATGGGCAATGTAAAAATTTGATATCTTGACATGGGTAATCTAATTGTAGTAAATTTTCACTACGGAAAAAAAATTGATGATGAGTTCCTACTCAAACTAGGATTCAAAGAAAGGGGGTAGTACAATAGGAGCATGGAACGAAAGTGACCATGTTCTTAAACAGAGTCAAAATAAAAGGTCTATGAAAGTCTAGTAACCATACTAGTAGAACAAAAGATAAATAGGGAGATAGTGGTAACCAAAGTTTTATCAGCATATCAAAAGACCACATCACCCACAAATTTCTAGTCCCTAAGATTACAAGCTTAGTTACCAAATTCATCGGATTTTTTAGATAAAATTCGAAATTCATCGAATTTAAAACCCTAACGAATAAGTTTGGTGAATAAATCCTAAATTCGACAAGGAAAAAAATTTCACAGAAAACAAGGAAATAATGCACAAAAAAATTAATTTTTTACAAATTTGTAGGAAGAAATACACGTGACAAAAAAAAAATTGTAAAATGTTGCACAGGAAGCCTTTTTAGATATTTGTTGCTTCTTCAATAAATGGCACCGGCAACAGGTGGAGTATATTGTGGGAGCCGAGACACTTGGATCTTTGATAGATGCAGCGTTGGTCAATACTTCAATCAGACCCGACGAGGAGATGTCCTATGAAAACCTTTTTATGGGTACAGAGTGGTTAACTGTTCATGATGTTGTTCGTGCAAAAGGGAAAAGTATGTCTAAATCCACCAGAATCACAGATAGGGAGGGGTGGAATGCAGCTACAAGAGATCAAGTGGTATTTATTTCTCCCATATTTAGAATTTACATACTAATAAAACTACCTTTTTGACATTTTTGATACCCGTTATGCTTTTGCAGAGGATGGCAGAAGCAATTAGAGGAGTGTGGCTTGATGACGATGAACACGTAGTCGAAGAAAGACAGTTAAATTTAATGAAAATTTATTACGAATTCTTGCATTGGGAATTAAAATATCTACCAATGGAGGAATACTAATGAACTTTAAAGAACTAAGATATCTTCAACTACGCAGCAAATATTGATCCGCTATGTACTTTGGTCGTATCTTCAAGGAAGGTGTCAACATGTATAAGGTGGGTCCCTTTTTCTTTTTTGGACTAAGTAAGACTTTAACATCAATGGCTCAGGCATCAAATGCAGCAACAACATCTTCTTCTTCTGAGTCCCAAAAGCTGCCTCCCACATTAGAGGAGGTGATCGACAACATGCTAAATGAGCAGTAGTAGGAGTCTGTGGTTCTTTCTGCCCCTAAAGTTATAATTTTTATTAAACTCGAGATATATTAACTCATATATCAGCTACTGCATTTCATTTATAATATATCAAATTTTATATGTTGAATTTTATTCTAAATTTTTAAACATGTCGAATTTCTTTCAAACTTCAAGAGTGTTGAACTCAAACACGAACTCAAACTTGGTAACTAAGATTACAAGGATTAGCCTATGCTAAATATATGCAATAAAAAACTTGATAAAAAAATCATTCGCAAATATGGAAAGAGAAGAAATGGGTCCACATATTCAAATTTAGTCTTGGAATTGGAAAAAAAAATCTCTTACAAGTAATTTCCCTTTTTACAAGTGCCACCTAAGCCCCAGATTCTAAAGGAAGGAAAATGCATAAATGCAACATTTGAAGGAACCTACCCTATCTATAGAGCATTATAAAAATACCCCAAATAAAATTTAGACCTACTAGAATTGAATGAAGCATGGTCCCTCAATCCCAACATCAGGAAGGATGTAGGACTCTCCCACCCATGAAAAAATGTTTAGCTATGTATAAACAACTAGTTTTGAGCCTAATAATGGGGGAAAATAATTGTATTTTCATGTCTATTATATGACCTTGGATATAATGTTTCACTCACCTTCTTTTATGTATTGATTAGGACTCGAGGCTTAAGTCAATCCATGTATAGATCTTTGAGCCTCTTTATTTTTGGTATATGTATATGAATGCTTTCAAATATCTATATATATATATATACATACATACATACATACATACATACATATATACATACATATATATACATACATATATATACATACATACATACATACATACATACATACATATATATATATGCTTTCTATCTAGATCTTTGTATGTATACAAATTTGCATAAGGAGTTGTGACTAGTATCTATCTTGGTCTTTATACAAAATTTATGATTAAATATCATGTCATTCTGAAATTGTATTCATTCTTACTAACATGATTCATGAATGTGTTCGTTCATCCCATTGATACATAGAAGGTCTTTGTGATTATTGGTGCATCACCACATGTATCTTAGGATTATTTTCCTTTATGTTCATTTTATTTCCTTTTTTCTTGAAATTACTTAATAGCTTAGGAGTATTTTAGAATTTGAGCATCGTGATCATGCCTAAACAAGGATCCAACCTTGTGAAAATCCCTAGAGTTTGTCCTTTGAGTTCTAGTTTATCCTTATAGGAATTTTAAAACTATGCACTCTCTTTGAAGCATGAGAACCATGCACATTTGACAAATGCATTGGATGATCATTATGATCTAAGAATTAGATAATAGTTTTTCTTGGCATGTCTGATGGGATAAATTGCAAAATTCATCTCATTGATAAAAAATATTATATTGAGACCTTGGTGAAAGTATTACCTACTTGCTTTTTTAATCATATTCAATATTCACTTGGAAACTCTATTATTTGAAGAACTCATTGATTTGTGACTTCATTGTTTGAAGATGAACCTAGTAATTTATGATATTTGGACCTATCACAAGGTCCAATAAAAGAGTAATTCCATTATTTTTTTTTCCACCATTAAATAATGGTCATAGAAGGAGATATTGATAGAAAAACATGGCCACACCACAAAACCCACATTAGAGAAGGCTACCTACCTAAAATAAAAGAGGCTCATTACAACCACTATTTTCACCTACTACATGGGATGAGATTTTGGTCTTTGCGTTAAAGTCCTTCTCATTCTTCTTCAAAGAAGATACAACTCCAGTAGAGCACCTCTAGCATATGGTCAATCTATGTGCACTATATAATATTGGAGAACAAAATATGACACTAAGGCTACTGGCTACATCCTTTAAAAGGAATTCATGTGAATGGTATTCTTTTATTGATCCACATTCAATCACTTATTGGGATTATATTCCCAAAATTTTTGCAAACAGATTTAGAGGGAATATGGATGAAGTATCCCTCCTAGAGAAATTATCAACCATAAAAAGAGCTCTTATGGAAACCATGGATGATTTTAATACCTGGTTCCATAATACCTAGTATAGAATCCTTGATGAAGTCAAACCACCCCTAGGTATGGCCTTCATTTATTATATAAAATCTTTTGATTTAGATATAGCCATGAAGGTAAAATCCTATAGAAACCTAATATTGTATAACCTAACTTAAATAAATTTTGGCATTAATGCATAGAATGATCAACTCAGCTATGTTGATTGCCTCAACCCCAAATTTTGTAGCCAAAAACAATGGGTAGTAAATTCTCCATCTCACAAAAATTCACCAGTAATGAATCTACACCTTAGATGGTAGATTCACACCCCTACCCAATTTTTAATCTCCCCCATTGGATTTGACTTGCAATAGTCAAATCCATTATTTTTTTGGCTAAGTGAATTTGCTAGTAGCAGATTCACAAGTGATGGATTATTGTCAAGTGTGTAGCCAACATTCTAGTCCTACCTACCACTCCCAATTAGGTCATAATTAACTCCATGAGTCTTATCTACCACCATAGGCAATCAATAGTCAGGGGGAAGGTAGATAGCATTCCTCCACCTTCCTCCATGTTCCTAGTCATCTTCAATTAGGGGGCAACTAATTTCTCTCATCTAGTCATCTTAATTAGTAGGACATCCCCCCCCCTAAGGAAAATTCTATGTAAGCATTTTTATAAGTTATCCCTTTGGGATAGCATTTGGAGGACACTCTCTTAAGTATTGAAGTATTGCAAAACTTATTCAAGTTTTTTGCTAAAAGTATTGAAACTCTATTGTATTTTGTTTTCTACCTTCGAGCTCACGAGATTATCTTCAAGTGATTTGGTAAACTTCAAAAGGAAGATAGGAATTAACTCATGTCATGATTTTGGTTGTATCACTTCTGTAGACACCAAACATATGTTATTTTATGATCCCTTAAAAATCCAAATTTTGGTTAATTCCACATATTTCCAAAATGCCTCCCAAAATCCCCATAATTCACTAAAATTCTTCAAAACCATAAATAATTCCTCTAAAATCCATAAAATATCTAAATTCTCTCCAAATTCCCCTAAGTCCTCACTAATTCCTCTTGATCTCTCTAATCCCCCTCTAATTTCTCCTCAATTTCCTAATTCCTCTAATTTCTTCTAAAATCCTCTTTAAGTTCTCATATTTCCTCTTTAATCCTCTTTAATCCTTCTAATTCCCTTCCTATTCTTCTAAATTCTCCAATTTTCCTTCTAAATCTCCTAAATTCTTCCAATATTTCTTTAATCCATCTTAATTCCCCCAAATCTTCCTCAAAATTCCTAAAATCCCCATTAGTTATTAATTCCCCTAATTAATTATCTAATCACACCTTAATATTTTCTTAATCCCCAGTCAAATCTCAAGCAAGACCCTCATTAAATCCCCAAGTCCTTTCAAAATCCTTCCCACATCCTCCTTGCATTTTTCTAGGAATTTAAAATTCCTCAATATCCCCACCAAATATCCTAGGAAATACCCACATTAAATTCCCAAATCTCCCCAAAATCCTTCCTCCAATTTTTGAGCCAATTTAAAATTCATAAACCCTTGGTCAAACCCCCATGTTAAATACCCCTAATAAATCCACCAATCCTCCTACATCCACCTTGCACTTTTTTAGGAATTTAAAATTCCTTCAAATCCCTAGACAAAGATCCCATTAAATATCCTTCATAAATTCCAAGTCCTCCCCAAATCCACATGGCACTTTTTAGGAATTTAAAATTCCTCCACCTCATCCCAAGGTCTCCACTCCCCATGCCAATTTATGACACTTGGGTGGGTGAGGACTCACCTCACCCAAGGTCATTAATATTGGAGGGTGCACATTCCTCTATGAGGAATTCTCTAGATTTTTCTTGGTCTCCCCACATGCCACTTGGATGCCACCTCATGCCATGTCATTGCCCAATCACCACCCCCTCACCCTTGCCAAAAATCTATAAATACCCCATTTTTTCTCCATTTGCAACAACACATGATTACCATACCAAAAATTTGCTAAAATTCCATCAACCCCACTTGTGTTCTTATCCACCATTTACAACCAACACTCCCTTTGCCCATCACAAATCAGCCATAAAAATGAACCCAATCCCTACCATATCCACAACTAATTTTTGAAGTTGCATGCAAACAAAGTATCAGCTCAGCACCAGGCCGCTACCAAAGCTCAAGCACACTCTATAGAAGATATGTAACAAGTTTTATTAACATCAAAGTAGTAGAGACCATGGTAATCTAACCCTGGACAACTTATAGTCATCATCGTCAGATGCTTAGATAATTTGCAGAAATTACCATCGAGTCCTTAGATGGTCATGAAACAAATATAAAACTAGTTGCAACATCAACAACATATAGAGAAATAAGGTGAGCAAAGGGATATTTTCAATTTTTTGTGATAGTTTGCATTATATTATTAGTTTAAACAAGTTTTACTTATATTTATTTCTTGCATATTTTATGGGATTTGGGGCTTGATCAAAGTAGACCCCTTAATGCTACTAACTTCATTATTTTGGGTTGTGTGTAGGTATTCTAGAAGTTACAGGAAATATAGGATGGTCCAAGCTCACTCAAGGATACCAAAAACTATCCATTTTTTGAGTGTGGCAAGAGGAAAGTAGTGGATGCACCATTTACTTGCTTATTGTATAAAGAGACCTCCTCAATATTGAGGACCTCATTTGTAAGCCCTTAGAGGAAATTTTGTAAAGAGGAAAAGATTTTGTAATAAGAAATATATTTCATTTATGTGTGTATGGTGCATATTTATTGTTATAACTTCACCTATTTTCTTTTAGCTATTACTTATCATTACATCTTAGATCAGTTGTATTTCCATGTATTTCCTTTTAATTTTGTTTTTATCTAATGAGTATTTTACATAATTAAGCATCTAAATATTAGTTATAAGCCATTTTGGGAGGCTTTTGGGATGGTATATCATCCTTGGGACTCTCTAAGAATCCTTACTAATACCCTATAGCCTCTACTAGTCTACCTTTTGTTTTTTTTTTTCTAAAAGTGAATTTGTAACCTATACTCTATTCAAGAGGTGTATTCACTCTAGACTAGTAGAATCTTAGGACTTTGACCTGAAACCCTTCTATCTATTTCTCTTGTAGAAAAAATTCTACCACTTAAAAACAATTTAGGAGGTGGATTCATCCCTTGCATACTTAGCCTTAAATCCCCTTACAATCTGACACCTACTTTGCCTAGTTTATCTCATATAGCTTCCTATCATTGTTTTAGGACCCTCCTATCTATTTTGGTCCTCTATGACCCTAATTTTATTACAAAAGTAAATTTGATATTTACAAAACTTTCAAGCAACAAGTTCATCATAAGTACTATTGCATCCATTTCTAAGGTCAAATTATGCTTTTATTTATGAAACAAGGGGTCTAACTATGCTAAACAACAAGTTTAACCTTTCTAGCCATTTGGTAGGCCCCCAAAATCTGATCCTTCCATTTATTTTGATCAAATTTTCAAGATTAGTGAATTCACCATCTAAAGGTTTCTAGGTGATATATTTGTTAGACAACAAATTCAAACACAGGCGGTGTATTTTTGCAACAAACACCGAAATAGGTAAGTATATTTTCTTTCTATTTCTACTAGTAGAATAGGTTTTTTGTTGTTTCTTGTATGTATATTACTCTAATTTTGTCTTTAGATAGCACATATAAAAGGAAAAAAATATCTAGTTTAGCTTAACTTGTTTATTTATTTTCCTTAGGCATCTAACCATAACTACATATAGCTTTTTGTATTAGGATAGATTTTTTTTTGCATTCTTCTTACACCCTAGCTATTAAGAAAAAAAATAAAAGTTTATCTAATCATAATTTTAGCACTAGTATCCATTAAAACAAATTTGAATGTAGGCTAGCATCTTGTCTTATGAATTATTGTCTTCACTTGAATTGAACCTTTATTTTACATATTAGTTGCTAGGGTATAACCAGAATTTAGAAAAATTTCAAATTAAACATATAAACTAGATTTAGAGAAATTTTTAAACCCTTAGTGAACCCAAAAACTTCTCACCAAAGATGAAAGCTCAAAGCACAAAATGATGATTAATAAGGCTTTGTTGTCTGAGTGTGGTCCAACCCTTGAGGGAGAACTTGAAGAAAATCAAGCAACATGAAACAAACAATACATAGGTGTTTTTCCTTTGATCATGTCATATGAACCAAGCATTTTCTTAATTTTATTCCAAAAAGAGGATACAAAAGAAAGAGCCCCTTTTACAATTTTGAAATTTCCCTCAAATACCTTGTTTTCCCCTTTTCCCGCCTAAAATAATGTATTTGAAATTTGAATTCGGAGGCAAACTTCCTAGGGTCATAACTTCATGCTTGTTGCTATGATTTACTGGCACAAGACCTTTTTGGAATCTATTTTAAAATCCTCAAATTCATTCTCTACGACCCTCAAAATTTACCTCCAAGTTCGAGTATCTAGATTTTCACTATTTTTGGTAGGGTTTTGCCTTAAAACGTACATATATCCCAAAATTTTCAAGGTATTGGGGTGATTATTTCACCAATGGCTCTAATTTTCTATCCCCTAGACAACTAAATACACTTAGAAAATAATTACATCAAATTAAAATTTTGGGTGATGCAAGATCACTCTTACACCACTGGATGCTCCTACATCAGACACCTAGGGTAAATTGAGAAGTGACCTTCACTTCTATGATGTTAGAGGAAAACCAAGGTGGTCAACCTCTGTATTGGACAACCAAGTTGAATCTTCCACAAGCCTACCCTTCCACTTAACCAAATATTTTTCATACTGCCTATGTCTTGTGCTTTTATTGATGCGGGTATCTAGGATCTCTTCTATCTCTTCTGTCTCTGGAGTAGATGTTGGAATACTCCACAATTCTATGACCGATCCATCATTGTTGTCTCCTTCATGATACTCTTCCAAATCTAGAATGTTGAACATAGGTGATATGTTCAACCCACTTGGAAATTATACCTCATATGCATTTCCTGAATCCTATCTCTTTGTGATTCTACATGGTCCAAAATTCTTCTTTTTTAGCTTGTTATAAGTTTTAGCAGGAAACCTTTCTTTTCTCAGGTGAACCATAACTTCATCTTACACTTGGAATTCCTTAAATAACCACTTTTGGTTCACCTTTATCTTGTACTGAGTGTTCATTTTATAAATATACTTCTTTACTTCCTCATGCAAACTCTTCAGGTGATCTGTAAAGTTCTATGCCCCAACACTACTATTTTCCCCTTTGTCCATATTTGTCAACTCAAAAGCATTTCTTGGGCTAATACCATATATAATCTGGAATGGGGAATTATTAGTACTCCTATTGATAGAATTATTGTATGCAAATTCTACCTATGGCAAAACCAAATCCCATCCCTTGGGCTTATCTCCTACCAAGAATCTCAATAGATTACCCAAACTCCTATTCACCACCTCTGTTTTCCCATTAGTCTGCGGGTGGTATGCATAACTGAATTTCAAATATGTCTTCAAATTCTTCCACAAGTTTCTCCAGAAATACCCAATAAATTTGGTATCTCTGTCGAAAACTATACTCTTTGGTAGACCATGAATTCATACCACCTCTTTTAAAAAAAAACCCGCAACATGAACTGCATCATTAGTTTTCTGGTAGGGAATTAAATGTGCCATCTTTGAAAACTTGTCAACCACCACAAATATAGAGTCATTCCCCCTATGTGTACTTGGTAGGCTAAGAAAAAAATCCATCTTGTTTTCCTCCCATGGTCTCTCTGGTACAGGTAATGGTTGATATAATCCAGTGTTTTGTATCACACCCTTGGCCATCTGGCATACTCTGCAACTTTGTACAAATATCTTCACATCTTGCTACAACTGTGGCCAATAGTAGTTCTCACTAACAAGGGAAATGGTATTATCTCGACCAAAGTGTCTAGCCAACCCTCCACTATGCTTCTCCTTGACCATATTCTCCCTCATCAAACTCCTTGGAATGCATAATTGGTTCCTTATAAACAAAATTCCATCTTGGATTAAGAAATACAACCACTTAGTTATATTCAAAGTAACTGGTGCTAAACAAGCTCTCCAAGCCTCTACAAAATATGGGTCTTCAAGGTACAAACTCTTAAGTTCGTCAAACCCTACAACTTCCACCTTCATTTCTTTCAAAAAACACTACCTTCTACTTAAGGCATCTGCAACTCTATTTGAATTTCCACTCCCATGCTTCAACACAAAGGCATAACTCTATAGAAATTCAACCGATTTTAAATGCCTTTGATTCAATTTCCCTTTACTATTAATATACTGCAAGGCCTGATGATCAGTATACAAAACCAACTCTTTTGGCAACAAATAGTACCTTCATTTCTTCAGAGCCTAAACTATAGAATAAAACTCCTGATCATATACAGAATACTTCTTCCTAGCATCATTAAGCTTCTCACTAAAATAGGCAACAAGTTTACCTTCTTGACTCAACACAGATCCTATGGTACTACCACTAGCATCACAATCTACCTGAAATACCTTATTGAAATCTAGAAGTGCTAAAATAGGTTGCTCTATGACCTTGTTCTTCAACATATCAAAGCTCTTATCTGCTCCTAAGATCCACTTAAATTCTTTCTTATCCCCTCTCATTATTTTTGTTAGGGGTGCACAAATACTATTGAAATTTCTAATAATTTTTTTGTAAAAACTTGCTAGACCATGAAATGATCTTACCTCATTTATGCTCCTTGGGATAGGCCATTCAATGATAGCCCTCACCTTTTTTGCATTCATTTTTAGAACTTTAGTTGAGATGACGAATCCTAGATACACCAACTCCTTCTTCATGAAACTGCACTTCTTCAAATTAATTAGCAACTGCTCCTCCCTCAACTTCTCAAAAACTCTTTTGATATGCATCAGGTGCTCTTCCAGGGTCTTGCTAAATATTAAAATGTCATCCAAATAGACAATAACAAATTTTCCTAAAAAATCCTTCAATATCTCATTCATAAGCCACATGAATGTGCTGGGTGCGTTGGTTAGGTCAAATGGCATGACCAACCACTCGTATAGACCCTCTCTGGTTTTGAAGGCTATCTTCCACTCATCTCCTTCTATGATACAGATCTGATGATACCCACTCTTTAGATCAATATTAGTGAAGTATTGAGCTCCACTCAAATAGTCCATTATATCATCCATCATTGGAAGTGGAAATCGGTATTCGATGTGAAGAACATAAGCTTATACTGAGAGGGGGGGTGAACAGTATAAGACCACTTTTTACTTTCTTTCCAAACCAATATCAATTAATGTCCTTAATTGCAATAACCAAATATAGCAGTGTGCATTAATTAATCAGATAGCAATAGTAAGCAAGAGCACAAGTCACCATACACAATTGAGACACAAGATTTAACGTGGTTCCCCAATGTGGGGTACTCCACAAGATAATCTCCTTATAATATTTCACACAGAAATAAGGATCCTTATCCAATACAATGATTTCTTTGATCTGCTCAAAGCTAGGCAATAACAAGCTCACACAGAACTTGTCCAAATCTGCATAACAAGCTCACACAGAAGTTGTCCAAAACTTCTCAACAAGCTCACACAAAAATTGTCCAAATTTCTTTGATCTACTCAAAGCTAGGCAATAACAAGCTCACACAGAACATGTCCAAATATACATAACAATCTCACACAGACCTTGTCCAAATTTCTTTGATCTGCTCAAATCTAGGCAATAACAATCTCACATAGAACTTGTCCAAATCTACATAACAAGCTCACACAGAACTTGTCCAAAACTGCTCAACAAGCTCACACATAACTTGCTCAAATATTCTCCAACAAGCTCACTAAGAACTTGTCCAAATCTGCTCTAGCAAGCTCACCAAGAACTTGCTCAAATTTGCTCCAACAAGCTCACTAAGAACTTGTCCAAATCTGCTCTAGCAAGATCATCAAGAACTTGCTCAAATCTGCTCCAACAAGCTCACTAAGAACTTGTCCAAATATGCTCTAGCAAGCTCACCAAGAACTTGCTCAAATTTGCTCCAACAAGCTCACTAAGAACTTGTCCAAAATTGCTCTAGCAAGCTCACCAAGAACTTGCTCAACTCTGCTCAATAGGCTCTCTTAGAACCTCATCAAAATCTGCCCCAAATATTTCCACAAATCTGTCTAAAAATATCCACAAAGCTGTCCCAAAACTATTCACAAAGCCTTCTCAAAGGCTCAATCAATCATACACAGACTGCCATAAATTTTTCCAGAAATCTATCCCAAAGGCCTTCTCAAAGACTCAATAAATAATACACAAACTGCCACAAATTTGTCTAGAAATCTTTCCCAAAGGTCTTCTCAGAGGCTCAATCAATCATGCTCAAGTAGTACTCAAATATCATACACAAATCTATGAAGGCATGGGTCAAATATGAACTCAATAATGAATGGCAATGCACTCTACAATGGATGACAACAATGATCCACAATGATCTCAACTCAACTCAACTCAAATCAATCTCAACTCAAGTCAACTCATAGAAGCATAAAGAGAATTGTTAGAGACTCAATATGTTCTAAGCTCAATCTCAACTCAAATACTAATTATAAAATATTTTGTTTCATGGGACTTGAACGATCACCTCACACAATCACTTGAATAGGCTCAATCAACTCAACTCAATCAATCACCACGAGGGACAACTCTTTCTCACAAAACCCTAGTCCAAGCATGTATCACCATCTCAAATGTTTCCAATAATGCTCAACCAAAAATCTCACATAACAATGATACTCATGTTCTTTTCAAGTTCTTTACATAACCAATGGGCTTCAACAACTATGCTTATAAAACAAGGTTTAAACACAACTCTCACACCAGAAAACCTTGAAGCACTCAACCAATCACTTTCGAAAAGGAAACCACAATCAATATTTTTCACTCCAATGATATTTCAGAAATCAACCACCATAAACAATCAATAGGAGAATGTGCCCATACCTTTTTTTTTATGCCAAGAAGTTGTCCACAAAATCTGCCACAATAAACACAACTTTATTTTCCAATCTCAATAAGGGTTAGTGGACTTCAAATAATAATCACAATATAAAGCATAACTCATTTTACACCTTTTTACTCCAACTTAATAAACACATCCACCAAAGTCCTTTTTAATAAAAACCCTTTTCAAAATAATAATCAATAAACCTCTCAAAAATTATTTTATAACAACTCTTTATTTCTCCTAAATCTTAATTCTCAATTTCATGAACATCAAATTAAATCAACAACTCATCCACCTTTGAAATAATAATCATAGCCCTTATAAAAATAAAGTTTAATTAAAAACTTTAATTATTCCTAACCACCTTATAACTCCAACTTAGGGCTTAACAAAATTAATTAGAGCAAAAATGTATTTACCTCCTCAAGGGGATTCAAACCCCCGACTTGCCCACACCGTGAGTGTCTTAGCCATAGCTAAGGTTGCCACACGAGCTAGCCACTCGTTCGAAAGGGAAAGACACAACGTGCCTTAAAATATTTCCTCCCTTTTTGCAAATCAAAAGTGCTTCGAGCACTTTTCTTCCAATGCCTTTCAAACACAGTCAAGGGGATTCAAAACCTTGACATTTGTGCTACCACACGCCTTAGCCAAAAGCCAATTGCCAATGTGCCACTCTTCCCATGATGAATTTGGACTTCGACCAACCTTCGTTTATTCGTTGCTTCTGCTTTCTAGAAGATTTTCGCACAAGCTCAATTCAGATGCTTAGCCAATGATTATTAACCATGAGCCAACCATATTTTATGAACATTAGATATCCCCTTTATATAGCCTCCTTATTATTTTTGATGACATCGGCGAAAATATTGCATATTTAATTTTAAATTTAAATTTTAATTTTAAATAATTAAAATTTAAACTAAATATTAAAAATTAAATATCTCCATCACCGGGGCACCTTTTTCGACAAAAAAAAAGGCCAAACTGGGTTTTGAAGAAAACCCCAGTTTAAATATGCCATCCATGGTTTTAAATTAAACCTTTTATTTTGTCTACCTTGGTTTTCAAAAAAACCCTGTATTTATCCATGTTTTCCAAAATATCATTTGGCGACCAAAAATCAATGTGATCCATGTGACATCAATGATCCATGTGACATCAATGACAACATAAAATAACTCAAATTGCCAAAAATCTCCCCATTTATCATTGATGGCAACACCTCTAATGCAAAATCCACAATCACTACAAAAACCATCTCTGAGAATCAAAGTTGCTCCCCCTGAATCAATACTCTCTATGGATGCTGCTCCCCCTAACTCAATGCTCTCTTTGGAGGCTACTCCCCCTAACTCAATGCTCTCCCCATTTGACATCAATGGCAAAAAGGACACCTATGGGGCTAAAATATATGACTCTTAAGCATAGCCCCATCACCACCTTCTCTCTTGAGGTGATTAATTTTGGGGTGGGAGTAATTTTACTACCATATTACATTGTTTCTTTCCTTTATCAACTTACGTCAATGTTTTTCTGATATCCTTCTCTTGATATTATTGTATAGGACCTATTTGATCTTCTTGCCTTGAACTTGTTTGACCTTCTTGCCTTGAACCTATTTGGAATTGAGTCCTACATCATTTTGCAATATGTCCAAAGTTATTGCAATTAAAACACTTGATATTTTAGCCTTTGGATGGTGCCCATATCTTGAAATATTTCTTGAAATAATTTCCATATCCATTCCTTTCCTGAACCCTATATTATGAAGTTTTGTTTTCATGACCATTATGACCACGACTTCTGAATTTTGTAGCTCTAAAACCAAAACCATGTTGCTCATTTCATTTGCACTGAGAAGCTCTATGACCAATCATGTTACATGAGAAGCAATGTCCTTGAAAACCATACCTTCTTCCTTCGATGTTCCTTCTAGCAAAATCAAACTTCTTTGATCCATAGACCTTGCAGTGTATAGCCCTATGTCCAAATCCATTACAAGAAAAACAATGTCCTTGAAAATCCCTTTGTTCATGCCTTGGTTCCTCATACCTTTCTTGACCATTATTCCTATGATCATATTCAACTTGTGCATTGCATTCTTGAACTTTCTTTGTAGTATCTAAATCATCTTCCTTAGTTTCTTCCTTGTTTTTCTCTTCAATTATTTCTTTTCCTTTTGAACTTGATTCACCTATCTCAAAACAAGAACCAAACTAAATTTTTTGAGCCATAGGAACTTTGGAACTTTCTTCATAACACTTAGGTGTTTCCTTGCTTTCATCTTTTAGAAATTCCTTTCCTTTTGAGTGTGACTTTTCTTGGAAATAGGAAACAAATTTAAAATAAGTTTCCACTCCTTTTTGAATCTTTTCATCTAACGTGTCATGTCTTTCCATTTTTACCCTTAGTTCTTCATTCACCCTTTCTTCTATTCTTTTTGCATTTTGAAGATCTTCTCTGAGATTACTGATTGTTTGTAGTAGTTCTTCTATGATTTTGACATCTGTTCGAATATTTTTTTCAAGATTCCTGTTTTCTTCTTTTAGCATTTTGACTTATGATTTTTGTTTTATTGGCTCATCCTCTTCTTTTTCTATTATCAAAAGTGAGACTTCTTTATCTTCATTGTCATTGATACTATTAAAATCTTCTATAGCAAACAAACTCTCAATATTTTTTGACCATGCTTATTTCCTTGATGTGTCATCTCATCTTCACTATCACTGAAATCATTGCAATATCTTGATCTATGATCTCTTTGACCACACACAAAGCACTGTTCTATTTCACCTTCTATTCCTAGAAATAGATGTTCTTCCTTTTCATCATCTAATTTGTCTCTATCACTATAATCTAAGATATCACTTGCTTCTACAATGTAGTAAGATTTCTTTGCCTTACGAAAATTTTTCTTCTTCTCATACCTATTTTGCTTGTATCTATCATCTTTTTCATGCTTATGCTTTCCATTTTCTTTTCTTCTGTGACCCTATTTTTCATCATCACTATTTTATTCATGTGGATACTTGTATGCATAGTGACCAAGATCACCACACTTGTAGCATCTGAATTTCCTTATACCCTTGAAATTCCTTGAGTCCTTATTTCTTTTGATTAAGTTAGATTCCTCATCATTATCTGAACCTCTACCTTTTTTTGAAACTTTCCCTTTCTCTTTTTTTGAATCCTTGAATGCAATATCTTTTATTGGAACCTGATGCTTACTTACCCTCATCTCATAAGCTATGAGAGTTCCTTGCAATTCTTCTATTGTTAGCTTGTTGATATCCATTGTTTCTTCTATTGTTGAAACCTTTACATCATATTTCATGGGAAGTGATCTCAAATATTTTTCTATGAGTTTGTAGTTTTGCCAACTCTACCTTGGAATCTCCTTCATAAGTATTTTGTAACTTGGTCCAAATCTAATTAGCTGAATTACATACCATAACCTTTGCAAAATTTGTCTCTCATAGCCCACTCAAAATACAATTCATTGCTCTTGCATTGATCTCAACCAATTTTTTGATAGTCTTATCTGCCTCGGGATCACCTTCAACCATATACTATTTTTCAACCATTTGCCATACCTCATATCCTTATGATATCAAGTAGTTCTTCATCCTCATGATCTAAAAAGCATAATTGTTACCATCAAATAGTGGAGCCTTATTTGTAGATGATCCATTCTGTGAAGCCATCTGTGTTCTTGTAGAATCTTCCCTCAAGCTATTACCTTTTTTGAATGAATCCACTCTGATACCAATTGAAGAACACAAGATTATACTGAGAGGGGGGGTGAACAGTATAAGACCACTTTTTACTTTCTTTCCAAACCAATATCAATTAATATCCTTAATTGCAATAACCAAATATAGCAATGTGTATTAATAACTTATATAGCAATAGTAAGCAAGAGCACAAGTCACCATACACAATTGAGACACAAGATTTAATGTGGTTTCCCAAATGTGGGGTACTCCACAAGATAATATCCTTATAATATTTCACACAAAAATAATGATCCTTATCCAATACAATGATTTATTTGATCTTCTCAAAGCTAGGTAATAACAAGCTCACATAGAACTTGTCCAAATATGCATAACAAGCTCACATAGAACTTGTCCAAAACTGCTCAACAAGATCACACAAAACTTGTCCAAATTTCTTTGATCTACTCAAAGCTAGGCAATAACAAGCTCACACAGAACTTGTCCAAATATACATAACAAGCTCACACAGAACTTGTCCAAAACTTCTCAACAAGCTCACACAAAACTTCTCCAAATTTATTTGATCTGCTCAAATATAGGCAATAACAATCTCACACAGAACTTGTCCAAATCTACATAACAAGCTCACACGTAACTTGTCCAAAACTGCTCAACAAGCTCACACATAACTTTCTCAAATATTTTCCAACAAGCTCACTAAGAACTTGTCCAAATCTGCTCTATCAAGCTCACCAAGAACTTGCTCAAATTTGCTCCAACAAGCTCACTAAGAACTTGTCCAAATCTGCTCTAGCAAGCTCACCAAGAACTTGCTCAAATCTGCTCCAACAAGCTCACTAAGAACTTACCCAAATATGCTCTAGCAAGCTCACCAAGAACTTGCTCAAATTTGCTCCAACAAGCTCACTAAGTACTTGTACAAAATTGCTCTAGCAAGCTCAGCAAGAACTTACTCAACTCTGCTCAATAGGCTCTCTCAGAACCTCATCAAAATCTGCCCCAAATATTTCCACAAATCTGTCTAAAAATATCCACAAAGCTGTCCCAAAACTGTCCATAAAGCCTTCTCAAAGGCTCAATCAATCATACACAAACTACCATAAATATGTCCATAAATCTATCCCAAAGGCCTTCTCAAAGGATCAATCAATCATACACAAACTACCACAAATATTTCCAAAAATCTATCCCAAAGGCCTTCTCAAAGGCTCAATCAATCATGCTCAAGTAGTACTCAAATCTCATCCACAAATCTATGAAGGCAAGTCTCAAAGATGAACTCAAAAATGAATGGCAATGCACTCTACAATGGATGACAATAATGATCTACAATGATCTCAACTCAAATCTACTCAAATCAATCTCAACTCAAGTCAACTCATAGAAGCATAAAGAGAATTGTTAGAGACTCAATATGTTCTAAGCTCAATCTCAACTCAAATCAGAATTATAGAATAGTTTGTTTCATGGGACTTGAACAATCACCTCACACAATCACTTGACTAGGCTCAATCAACTCAACTCAACCAATCACCACAAGGGATAACTCTTTCTCACAAAATCAACTCAACCAATCACCACAAGGGATAACTCTTTCTCACAAAATCCTAGTCCAAGCATGTATCAACCAACTCAAATGTTTCCAACAATGATCAACCACAAATATCACATAACAATGATACTCATGTTCTTTTCAAGTTATTTACATAACCAATGGACTTCAACAACTATGCTTATAAAACGAGGTTTAAACACAACTCTATTAGAAAACCTTGAAGCATTCAACCAATCACTTTCGAAAAGGAAACCACAATCAATCCTTTTCACTCCAATGATATTTCAAAAATCAACCACCATAAAAAATCAATAGGAGAATGTGCCCATACCTTTTTTTTTTATGCCAAGAAGTTGTCCACAAAATCTGCCACACTAAACACAACTTTCTTTTCCAATCTCAATAAGGGTTAGTGGACTTCAAATAATAATTTCAAGATAAAGCATAACTCAATTTACACATTTTTACTCCAACTTAATAAACACATCCACCAAAGACCTTTTTAATAAAAACCCTTATCAAAATTATTTTCAATAAACCTCTCAAAAATTATTTTATAACAACTCCTTATTTCTCCTAAATATTAATTCTCAATTTCATGAACATCAAATTGAATAAAAAACTCATCCACATTTTAAATAATAATCACAACCCTTATAAAAATAAAGTTTAATTAAAAATTTTAATTATTCCTAACCACCTTATAACTCCAACTTAGGGCTTAACAAAATTAATTAGAGCAAAAATGTATTTACCTCCTCAAGGGGATTCGAACCCCCGACTTGCCCACACCGCAAGCACCTTAGTCGCGGCTAAGGTTGCCACATGAGTTATCCACTCGTTTGAAAGGGAAAGGCACAACGTGCCTTAAAACATTTCTCCATTTTCGTAAATAAAAAGTGCTTGAGCGCTTTTCTTCCAATGCCTTCCGAATGCAGCTAAGGGGATTCAAAACCTTGATGTTTGTGCTGCCACACACCTTAGACAAAAGCCAATTGCCAATGTGCTATTTTACCCATGATGAATTTGGACTTCGACCAACCTTCGTTTATTCGCTATTTCTGCTTTCTAAAAGATTTTCACACGAGCTCAATTCAGATGCTTAGCCAATGATTATTAACCATGAGCCAGCCATAGTTTATGAACCTTAGGTATCCCTTTTATATAGCCTCCTTATTATTTTCGATGACATCGGAGGAAATCTTGCATATTTAATTTTAAATTTAAATTTAAATTTTAAATAATTAAAATTTAAACTAAATATTAAAAATTAAATATCTCCATCATCGGGGCACCTTTTTCGACAAAATGAAAGACCATCTTGGGTTTTTAAGAAAAATCTAGTTCAAATATGCCATGCATGGTTTTAAATAAAACCTTTTATTTTTCCTGCCTTGGTTTTCACAAAAACCCTATATTTATCCATGCTTTCCAAAATATCATTTGGCCACCAAAACTCAATGTGATCCATGTGACATCAATGATCCATGTAACATCAATGACAACATAAAATAACTCAAATTGCCAACATGATGGTGATATTGTTAATAGCTCAAGAGTCTATACACATTCTCCACTATCCATATTTCTTTGGTGCTAGTACTGTAGGTAATACACATGGGCTCAAGATCTCCCGAATCAGTCCCTTCTTTAGCAGTTCTTAGACTTGCCTGTTTAGCTCCTCACTTTCTGTAGGAGTCATTCTATGGGCTATCTTATTAGGTAAACTAGCTCCTAGTACCAACTCCATTTGGTGACTAATCTTCCTCACTGGTGGCAAACCCTTAGGCACATTATCTAATATAATATCTATAAATTCTTCTAACAGACCTGATACTTATACTGGGACATCCTTACATTGCTCTTATTTAACTCTAGAAATTAATGCATAGCACATATGCTCATGCTTCAAACCATCCAAAAACTTCCTACCATAAACTAAAAATATTTTGGCATTGCTACATACCTTTTCGTCCACCTCCTTTAGGAGCTTCAGCTTATGGCACACTCCATCCTTTGTCAGGGAGTAAGTGTTGGCATGTCCATCATGTATTGCATGCCGATCAAATTGCCATGGAATTCCCAATAGAAAATGGCAAGCATCCATAGGCATGATTTTACATAGGACCTAATCATGGTAATTACCAATATTAAAATTTACCAAGCATTGATCACTGACCAAAGCCCTATGGTACTTCTACAACCATGCAATATGATATAGATGCAGGTGTCTCTTCCTCTCTAAATACAACTTGGTAACCATTCCTTCTAAAACTAGGTTATATGTGCTATCATTATCTATGATAACATTACAGACCTTACCTGCACATTTACACCTTGTGCAAAATAAGATATTCCTCTAATTTGGATCTCTCTCCTCATTCAGCAAGGCTATCCTTGTGATCAGAACTTCTCCTATTTATGCTTCTTCAAAGTACTTAGATTCAAAACCTTCATCTACAATAGCAGCTCGGGCATTACCTTTAAGCCTTTTATTTGTTCTCTCTAGGTATTGTGGACACTCGTATGCTTGATGTACTTCTTCCCCATAGTTGAAACAGGTTCCATGAAATCCTCCTCTTCTAGGTCCTCGTCTAGACCTTCCTCTTCTTCTCTGGTAACCATTGTTCTGATCACGGGGGTGGTAAGCATCATCCCCCTTTTGGCCCTAACTACCGTTGGCTTCTCCATTCTTCTTTTGATCTTCATTTTTCCCTCCATTTGTTCTCCCACCAGTTCTTCCATAATGACCTCTTCCTCTTTGCTTAATCTCAAACCTTCTATTCAGCTTCTCTTCAACCCTCAAATAAAATCAGTAAGCATCCTCTATGGTGGTCATCATGACTAGACTTTCCTCTTGAATACTTGCTCTTAACCCATTAATATAATGGGCTACCTTATCCTTGGCATCAAAATGGCCTATTTTGATTAAAATTTTATAGAAATCCTTTGTGTATTCTTTGACAGACTTACATGACTATCTCAAACCCTACATTTTCTTCAGTAAATCCAACTCATAATTGGTTGGAATGAACTGTCTCTTCAACTTCTCCACCATCTGCTCCCACCTTGTTATCCTTTATTTTTCTCTTTTTTTTCTATCTAGCTACCCTCTATTCCACCATATTATCACATGACCCTTCAGCTTGGTCTTAGCAAATATAAACCTCTCGAGATCTTCTACCTCCTCATACTCAAAATATTCCTCTATATCAATGATCTAGTCAATCAACTCTTTTGGGTTAAGATTTCCAAAATATGAAGAAACATCAAACTTCGGCATCTTCCCAATTTGGATCTACTGCCTCTTCTTCTTTCTTGAACTGGGCCTCTTCTTCCTCAACTTCATCTTCACTCCCATATTCTCTTTAAGGCTCAAACCCTCTATGCAACTCCTCTTGTAGAGCTTGAACTTGCCTCTACAAGGCTCTAAAATCCTCTTCTGGCACCATAGCATTTCTCCCACCACCATGATTTCTTCATGGAGGTATTTTTTCTCTCATTTCTCATAGAACCTAACCATAAATCTTAGTGTAAACTACCTCATTTCTGATGATCTGTTTACACACTCAGGAAGTCCTACTCTGATACCACTTGAAGTAGATCAAGCAACATGAAACAAAAAATACATAGGTATTTTTCCTTTGATCATGTCAGGTGAACCAATAATTTCCTTACTTTCATTCTAGAAAGAGGATACAAAAGAAAGAGCCCCTTTTACAATTTTGAAATTTTCCTCAAATACCCTATTTTCCCCTTTTCCCGCCTAAAACAATGCATTTGAAATTTGAATTTCGGAGGTAAACTTCCCAGGGTCATAACTTCACACTCGTTGCTGCAATTGACTAGAACGAGACCTTTTCAAAAAGGGCATGAAACAAGCTAAACGTGGAAAGACTTAGGTTTGTCTTGTGTCTATTTTAAAATCCTCAAATTCATCCTCTAAGACCCTCAAAATTCACCTGCAAGTTCGGGTATCTAGATTTTCACTATTTTTGGTAGGGTTTTGCCATAAAACGTACATATCTCCCAAACCGTTTAGGGTATTGGGGTGATTCTTTCACCAATGGCTCTAATTTTATATCCCCTAGACAACTAAATACACTTAGAAAATAATTACATCAAATTTAAATTTTGGGTGATGCAATATCACTCTTACACCACTGGATGCTTCTGCATCAGAACTTTGGAGTCCAATGCCTCTAAGGGAAAATTATTTTTGGTGTCCCACATCTTTGGTAAAACTAATATGAAACACCATGCGAGTTCAAAACCTTTTGACCTAGAACCTCACCATTAATAAATATAAAATTTACTACACTTTAATTAAGACCACTTAATTTTTTTGCATAACATAAATCACATTAAATAAATATAACAAGAACATAACCAATTGTTAGTCCTATTGGAGGAAGGATAATGAAACCTTGAGTAAACTATTATATAATCCTTGAGGGTTATATCTCTTGATATGTATATTACACTGGGCTAACGGGATTCATAAGGTGGGTTGTTCTTATTAGGGATATAAGGATTATAAAATATCTTCTATTTCTTCTCTAAGCAACTCTAAAAACAAAACTATAATAAAATTGAATCTTTTCTTTCCTTGGCCATGTTTGAACTACCTTACCTTACTCATAATTTTGTATGACAACTAGCACAAAATCTGAGTGTTGTCTAAAATTCTATAGACACAACCAATGATTGAAAACCCAACATATGAGGAATATGAGGATGAAAATCCTCCTTTTGGAACACTTTATCATATTCACAATGAACAAGGATAAGTAGTTTTTTGATAGGTAGCAATATATATAATAAATTAATATTGTATTGAGCTATAAATAATTTATTGGCTAATATGCATCATTATGATATAAATGTTACTTTTGTAACCATTAATCATTAGTAAAGAAGGCCACATGTAAAATTAGAAATAGGTAGGAGAATAATGTCATAGAATCAGTTATGTAACCATCAGGAAATGTTATTATATGTAACCATCAAGGAATATTTTCATATTATTATGCACTTTGTAGCTCATTAAAGGTGAACCACCACATGGGTGATCTTTTAACTCATAGAAGATGAACCATCACACTCTTGTATAAAGAGAAACATAGGGGAAATGCTTTGCAAATCAGCCAGAGGAGCGTATGGAGGCCTTATGAATTTGTGGGATCCCCGGATAGTAGAAGGCACCATTATTCAGAAAGATGACAGGGTTCTTAGTATTTTATTTAAGGAAATAAATGGCAACAGGTCGTGGATACTTTCAAATATTTATTCCCGGACTTCAATTCAAGGGAGAGATCTACTGTGGGAGTACTTAGGCAATCTGAGTGAAATATTCCATAATGTCCCCTGGATTTTGGCTGGGGATTTTAACATTCCTCTTTACCCTTCAGACAAAATGGGTGGAAATGGACGACCTATCAGGAGCATGGATGAGTTCAATGACTTTGTGAACTCCAACATGTTTATGGATGTAAAACTTAGAGGATCAAGTTATACCTGGAGCAATCGACGGATAGGATGTCATCTCATTCAAGAAAGTCTTGACAGGTTTTTTCTATCAAAGGAGGCTACAACTCTATTCGGTGATTCTACCCTGCAAACCCTTCCTAAAATTACCTCTGATCATAATCCAATTTTTTTGGAGATCCCTAACTCTCTGTACTTCAAGAAACCTTTCAGATTTAAATCTATGTGGATCAAATATTCTAGTTTTAGATATAACTTATTTCAGTGGTGGCAACAGCCTGTCAAGGGTAGTGTAGCTTTTAAACTTGCTTGGAAATTAAAGTTTGTTAAGGAAAAGCTTTGAAATTGGAACAAAGAGGTCTTTGGGAACCTCTTTGAAAATAAAAAATAGGTTGTTGAAATTTTGAAGATAATTGATCAGATGATTCAACATGGTGATGCTGATGAAACTACTAGGCAGGAGGAATGGACAAAACTAGCAGAGTTTCATAACATTTTGGCCTGTGAGGAAATCTATTGGAGGTAAAAATAAAGGGCTCTTTGGTTGAAATATGGAGATTAAAATTCCAAGTTTTTTCACGTCACCACACTTAGAAACAGAAGCAATAACAAGATAAAATTAAAAAAAAATCATATGGTTCTATTACTCAGGACTTAACAAAAATCAGAAAGGAGGTAGTAACTTAATTCAATTCTATCATTGGTCATGAATCGCAGTGAAATGAGGAGGCCAAAGATATTCTCTTGCAATCCATTCCTAGCATAATCAATGAGGATATAAACCTTAAGATTCTAGCTCCATTTTCTTATGAGGAAATTAAGGAAGCCTTGTTTAGCATGGAGCCAGAAAAAGCCCCGGGACCCGATAGCTTTCCCCCTAATTTCTATCAATATTTTTGGGACATTGTAAGTGAGGATGTAATTTATTCTATCAGAGAATTCCAAGAAAGCAATAATATCCCAAAAGGTCTCAACTCTACTTTTATTTCTCTAATTCATAAGAAGCAAACCCCTAAATCTATGGCTGACTTCAGGCAAATCAATCTGTGCAATATTTCTTACAAGATCCTAACTAAATCCATTGCAAATAGAATGAGATGTGTTCTACCCTGCATCATAGATCCATGCTAGGGAAGATTTTTCTAGGGTAGGTCAATCTTGGATGGAGTTATCATAGTTCATGAAGCTCTGCACTCTGTTCATAAGACTAACATGTCTGTTTTTGTCCTCAAGCTTCATATGAACAAAGCATTTGACAAGCTAAATTGGGACTTTTTGATTGATGTCCTCCTTAAGTTTGGTTTTCACCACCAATGGGTTAATTTGATCAAAGAATGAATTTCTAAAGCATGGTTCTCGATTCTAGTTAATGGAAAAAATGCTGGTTACTTTCAAAGTCGTAGAGAAATTCGGTAGAGAAATTCTAGTTATTGAAAGAATTTAAAAAAACTTGTTGTATGGAAAGGTCATATTCTATATCGATCAGGAAAGCTGACCCTCACTAAGGCCTCTCTTCAGAGCATTCCAGTCTATTTCCTCTTCGTTTTCAAGGCCCTTGTGAAGGTTTTTCCAAAAATTTGAGAAACTCCAAAAAGAATTTTTATGGACTGGATCAGAGGATAAAAAAAGGATACACCTTGTAGAATGGACCAAAGTGTGTAGACCCAGGGAAAATGGGGGCTTAGTTCTGAGGAGAATTGCTCATATGAATTTAGATTTACTAGCTAAGAAGGCATGGCACCTCATTTTTGATGAAGAAAATGAATGGAAAGCTATCATAAAATGAAAGTATCTTCAAAATATGGAATTTCTAAGTGACTCAGTTCCAATCAGAGGTTCTGCTTTTTGGAAAGTAATTCTCAATTGTAAGGAAATCATCAAAAAAGGTTTAAGATGGGTGTTAGGTAATGGTGAGAGGATAAATTGTTGGAATGACAGGTGGGCTAAGGATGAACCACTGATGAAATATCCTAACTTAGCCCGAATCAGAGATATCACGAAAGAACTCATTGGAAAAAAAGTCTTCGATTATATGGTTGAGGATAGAGGTAGAATGAAATGGAAAAAAATAAGGATTTAGGGATTTCAAGCGGAATAAAATGATCTTTGTAACATTCTCGAGTAACAATTTATCCCCATGAGACCCAATGAAGATCAAGTGACCTGGGCTCCTACGGAAAATGGTCAGTTCACTGTTAAATCAGCTTACAAGCTTTTGCTTGATGACGAGGATTTTGTCCTCCAAAAGGACTTAGTTTGGATAAAAAAATTAATTCCAAAAATTACAATCTTTACATGGTTGTTTATCCAAGGAAGAATTCTAACCATTGATAATATGATGCGTAAAGGTATTTGTATCACTAATCGTTGTTATCTATGTAGAGCTAATTGGGAGACCATTTATCATATTTTTCTTAAGTGCCCTTTTTCCTTGACTATCCTAAGTGGGGTTTTTTAGACCTTTAATAATATTTGGGTTAAAACAGCCATCATACTTGATTTTTTCATCTAGTGGCCTTGCCCCTTTTCAATCCAAATACTTAGATACATGTGGAAAAATTATCTCAATCACTATATTTTGTAGGTGTAGTTAGAAAGGAACCATATAGTCTTTAATGAGTCTATCCATGATCATCAAACTATCATTGCCAGGATCCTATCCTTTGCCAATGAGAATGTGAACCTTATCCCTTTTGATAGCCGTAAACCTCATCTGTAGGAGACCATGATTGCTCAATATTTAAGCTTAACCTTGTTAGATGAGTCTGTGCCTAGGATAGTCAACCCCAGAGCCAATGTTAAGTTGTCCCCACCTCCTATGGGTTGGTTTAAGCTTAATTTTGATGAAGTGGCTAAGGACAATCCTGCCAGAGTAGGTGCTGGTGGTATTGTGTGAGATCATAATGGGAATATGATCCTTGCATTTTTTAAATATTTGGAAACAAGGATGAAAATGAAGCTGAAGCTAGAGCTATGTGGAGAGGCCTTCAAATGACTCAAGAGTTAGAAGGCAATTTGATCGTAGAAGGATAATCTATACATGTTATAAATATCCTCAATAATTGGAAAACACCTCTTTGGAGGATTAAAACAATTGTTGAAGAGGCTAGGATCCTTTTCCAGGGAAGACAGGACAGAAAAGCCCAACATATCTTTTTGAAAGCTAACAAAGTTGTTGATAAGCTGGTCAATTTGGGTGTCGATGGTGACAAAATTTTCAAATGGGAACACGATGTCCTGAGCGAAGTGGAGGAGCTTATTCAACAGGAATTTCAAGAATGATAGTCGAATTTACCAACAGGGAAGGCACTATAAGTTTGAAGGCTATGAGTATTCCTATCTCTTTTTTGAAATGGACACAATAAAAATTATCCGAGCTATCAGTCTTGGTGGATGTTGCTTGGAAATACCACAAAGACTAATGGGGATAGTCACATGTCAGATAACATGGCTCCTAGTCATCTTAGTAATTTGAGGTTGGTTGATAATCATAGGATAGGAAAGAAACGACAATATAAGACTTCGAAATAGAGCCACGTGGACCACGAGATAACCACCGCCATAAATCTAGCCAGCATGTTCACTTCTCCAAGGTTGATTGGCCAAGACGGGATGTGGTCCCAAAGAATGTCATATACGAAAGAAAGTAATTACCAAAGAATTATTAAGAGTAACTGTCAATACAGAGCTTGTGGGAGTTTTTTCAGTACTCTTCTATGTGTGTCTGCAGCTTTTTGTTTCTCCACTATTTCAAGGAAGGGATTTGTGTCTGTTTATTTTTTTTGTAATTATGATGCAGGTGTGTTTTCTTGGGGTATACCCAAAATGTTGTATGGGAAGTTTCTTTTTTATAACAGGCTATGTGCCTTACCGAATGTAATGGCTTTGGTGGCATGTATATTTTACATATATAGGATCCTTAGGAAAGACATGTTCATCAATGACCCTGGGCTGATTTTTGTAAAAGGTTTTGGGTCAACCTGTAAAACCCGATATTAATGCTATAGTATCTTATCTACAAAAAAAAAAGGTCATATATGAATTATTCTTGTAGAAGTCTTGGCTCATGGAGTTGGAGATCTTGTGGAGTGGATTCCTTCCAATAAGGAGTATTGTACAATGTTGCCCTACCTCAAGGGTATTATCAATATCTATTTTATTGTGTGGAATTTATTGTGCAATTTATTTGTTGATGCATATTGTATATTTATCATATTGGTGAATAATTTATGGTTATGAGACTAGAGGTTTTTAACATGTTTAAATAAATAGACCATCTAGTTGCTTTCCTATGAGGAAACTTGGAAGTTATGCAAACCATATTAAGGGTGGATGAAGTATCCTTAACTACCTATATTGTCGAAGAACTTCTCTTAGAAATTTTGTACCAACCTAGATCTAGTACCATGAGTTATCAACAAAGAAATTCTATCATTATGACAACCATAGAAGGTAGATCATTGAATATCCCAACTTCCTCTAGAAATAAAGGATCCATACATCTAAATGTAGAACCATTTAGGCTAAATCATCTTGTCTCTCAACCCACAAGTATTCCACATGTAGATGCAAAATTGAAAAATACCAGACAATGTACTTAAATAAATGAATGAATAAAGTAGAATAAACATAAATGATTGGACATAAATAAACTTTTATTCTTATTTTCGGGTGGATATCTGATATTACAACCAAGTGTACCCTAGATAGGGGTTTTACAATGCTTTATTATCCAATACAATAATTTCAATATGCTAGGGTTATTCGAGACCCTAGCTAACAAATAAGGATGGTGTCTTCATGCTTGACTTGATCTCAATAGTAAGGTGAGTGGGCTTAAGATATCCATAGGTTGAACCACTCAAGTGCTTTGGTAACTTCCAATGAACTTGATCTCTAAACTTGCAAACAACAAACAATAATAGAAGGTCAATAATATCTGCAAGGGCTCCACTATGTGAGGCACTCTATAAGAAAACTACTAACCCTAGTTGTAGAAATAAAGCTATAAATAGATATAAAGAATAGAAATACTTACAATAAATAAATTACCTTATCACACTAATTTTATGTTCTTTTTTCTTCATCGTTGCTATAGAATTTGGTGCACAAATACCCTAGCAACACCTGAGGGATCACTAGACTACAAAACTAGGACTGTGAACACCTGTGGATGCTCAAAGATAGTGTGAGGTACCCAGAGGTTCTCAGTGATGGTAGGGGGCACCCATAGGTGCTAGGTAATGACAAGAGGTGCCTAGAGGTGATCAAGAAACTGATAGGGGTATTCTAGGAATTGAAGTAGAATATGTAGAAGCAGATATGATTTGGGCAAGGTGGACGATGATAGATGCAATGGTGATGGCAAGTGATAGAACTCAAAATTTAGAAAAACCTGAGGTTTAGAAAAAATTTTATTAGGCATTGAGTCATCAAAATGACTCCTCTTTATAATCTCTCCTAGGGCACATTAGGGTTTCAATGACACAATTTGTGTGGTCAAGATTAAAACGTGATAGAGGGTGGAGATTAAATTTGGGCATGTGACATGGATTAAGGCGTATGAGTGGTTGGGATTAAATCATGATGTGTGGTTGGTATTAATTCATATATATATTTATTAAATATATATAAATAAAATATATAAAATATTATTATTTAAATATATAATAAACAAATATATATAAATATATATAAATAGTGGGTAATGTGGCGGGAAGCTATGGATGGATGAAAAATGGTTAGATTTTTGTGTCTACACCACAAATTCAAAATGTGGATATTTTTCATAGCATGCAAAATTTTTCAAATGTAATCTCTTCTAATCCATTCTTTAGTATACCTTCTTCCCAAATTCCCATTCTTGCTAAGACTCCAGTATCCTTCTACTAACTCTTTTATTCCAAATGATTTTAGAATTAATAAAATTATGATCCCTTTTGGATCATACCATCCAAATTCTTAGTATTATCCATTGGTTAATTCACAACCTCAATTTATAACACCACAAATTCCTTAACCTAGTTTCTAGTAGATAAACACTAAATTAGAACAATTGGTTAAATAAAATTTATATTTCAAGCAAGAATTGGCTTCTATACAAGGGGATACAATAGGAAAGAAGTATTACTTTAAGGACTACTTCAACCAACCTATATATCCACTTTTATCTAGTCAATCCAATCCTCTAAATTTTGAGGTACCAAAATTTCATATGTATAAGGGAGAAGATGACCTAATAGATCACCTTATAATCTTTCAAGACACTTACCATGACATAATCTATTATGAGTCATTGTTATTAAATCTATTGCATATAGTCATTTGTGGTGAAGCTATATAATGGTATCTACCATTCAATCAAGAACTTTGAGGATTTTACAGAGATGTTCATCCAACGATTCTCCATATACATTATGAAGAAGTGTACTATGTATGATCCATATCAACTTAAGTAGGGTAAAAGTGAGTCTTTCACTAAGTTTTTAACTTGGTGGCATGCTTTGATTAGGAATATTCTCTTTACCTTGCCACAAATAGATATATTGCATATTTTTGTACACAATTTGGAAGAGCAACTTTCATACCCCTTAGAAATGGCCTACATATTTTTCTTAAAAGATGTGGTTGACCTAGAAAAACAAGTACAAGTTTCCCTTTATCATAGGGGGCAATTGAAAGCCAAGAAGGAAGAGTAAAATTGTTCTTCCTCCAATGTAAAAGGGAAGTACAAGAACACAAATGTCATGGGTGACAATGTAAATGACTCTCACCTTGATAACAACCCTAAAGTAGGTAATGTTAATAATTTAACTATATTATAGAAATTAGTTCTAGCTAAGTCTCAAGTAAATCCCTAGAGGAAGTTTACTAAGTTAAACCAAACTTTATTCTCTATGCTAGGATAGTTATTGGACACTAAAATTATATAGTTTCCACCTATAAAGCCTATTGACCTTGAAAAGGATAAGCTTTCCTAGTTCAATGCTAATCAACAATGTGATTTCCATTGCATGAATGGTCACCATACAAACAAATGTATAAATCTTAAGCACATGGTGCAAGATCTTATCAATGAATTTCATCTTGTGGTTAGTGGTCCTAAACAAGAAACATCCTCCAATAAATACATAGGGATATTTTAGGACCCCTTAACTAAACATGAGAAAAATTCTACCAATAATGTTCAATATAGGAATTTTCCCCCACAAGATCAAAAATTGGTAGGGATGATTCAAATTAGCACCATTACTTGATAACAAGCTAGAGAAAAGGTTCAACCTTGGAAATAACCCTTTGATCCATATTTGGTATTATGGCCTAGATGCATTCCTACTCCTGAGGAACCACCTTTGGGTCTGTAGCCTCAATATAAAGGAACTAGGATATTTAACCTCCAATAAAAATTGGATGACGGCCTAGCAAAAATATCTATACTCGAGTTGTTGAGAGCTTTGTTGAGTTATAGGGAAAACCTGCTTAAACTATAAAGTGAGAAAATTGTCCTTGAAAATACTAGCCTCGATAATTTGGCTAACATGGTTGGGCTCCTTAGTGTAAACCATGTGGTCATATAATTATTTAAATATGACCTTCCACCTTGGTCCATGATAGGAGATCTCCCTTTTTACATCACATGCAACATCAATGAGAAATGCATTAAAAGGATCCTTATTGACAATGGCTCAGCCATAAAAGTCTAAAGCCTTAATTTTATCAATCAAATAGGGATTAATAAAAAATATTTAGATATATCCAATATTGTCATAAAGGCTTCTAACAATGAGAAACATGAAGTCATTGGAATTGTAATTCTTCCATTGAAAGTGGGGCCTTGCATACTAAAAACTTTATTTTATGTGTTGCCCTATGATTTGAACTACAACATTATTTTAGAGAAACCTTGGATCCATGACATGCAAGTCATCTTCTCAACTTATCATCAATATTTGAAGTTTAAATATTAGGGTAATTTGTACAATATTATGATAGAAAAATAATATTTTTCTTACTATTAAGTCATCCAATCAAAAAACTCAATGGCTCACCTTTTTTTAGCTTTAAAACTCAATGGCTCACCTTTTTTTAGATTTTGATGCTTAATACTTAAACCAAAATAACCACAAGATCTAAAATAAATTTTTTGTATGAAATACATCAATGGAAATGTTCTAAACATATAAAATTCATAAATAACTTATGCAATAACTCATAAAAGTGCCATTAACAAATTCTCACAAAAATAGTATCTTGATAGAATAAAGATCTCCAATACATCATACTTCCACACACTCTCACTCTACATTGTGTCTCACACACACATAGACACATATATAATGGAATGTGACTCTTCATATGGAGTACTCTTGGCCTTCAATCTTCTTGATACTCTTCACTTTCCTACTCTATGGACTCATGTGCACATGGACTATTATGCATATTTACATTATTAAATACTTTACACATTCTAATAATACTTGTGCATTTACTACATTACATAAAATAAATACTCACACTCTAATCTAGGACACTCTCCTAATATAAATATGTACCCAAGGTGGTACATTAGCATGTAAAAACTAATGTAATATATGCTAACACCCCCTATATTACATTATTTGGTTATTTAAGACTTTAGTCTTCAATATAGTCTTTATCTTGGTTCTGGAACTTGTGCTCCTTTGATGCTTTCTTCATTCTGCTCCCTGTTTGTATCCTGGTCAAGTAAATAATTAGTATCTTCATAGAATACTATATTTGCTAAAAATTCTTTAACTTCATGTTCTTATGTAGGTTCTTCAAGTTCTTGAATTTATTGAATCTCTTGAGCTAGGTGTCCCTTTTTATTTCCTTCTCTATATTGTAGCTAAGGTTGACTGTCCTGATGCTAAAATTGTTGTTGATGTGGTCTATATTTATTATGATATTTTCTTGGTTGAAATGACCTATTTTATTGGCTTATATAATTTATTTGATTCCCTTGATACTACTTTCTTTGATTGAATCTACAATAAATTTTACTATGTCCTCTTTTTCTGCATACTTGACAGTATCTATCATTCTATTTTGATCTATTTCTTTATTATTAAGCAACATTTCCTTGTGGATTATATTTTGAGACTAAGGTATTATTAGTCATTTCATATTTGAATGAATTCTCCACCTCATACTCTTGTAGTATATTTACTTACTCATCAAACGATGAATCTCTACCTAGAATTTGTAAAGATATGACTAGATGCTTGTAGCTTTTTGGAAGTGCTCTTAGAATCACTTGAAAAAGAAACTTGTATTATAACTTTTATCCGAAGGTTACTAATTTTCCTTTTATATCAACCACTTTTCTTAGAAATAATTCTATACTTTCACCATGATTAACTTTTAGAGAAAGCAATTGGGTTTGAAGATTCAAAATAGTGGCTTTATTCTTTCTCTCAAATATCTTGGATAAAGTATTCCAAGTTTCTATAGAAGTTATTGTTGAACTAATGTATAGTTTTATATCATCTATAATTGCAAATGTTATTATCATGAGTGATTTTGCTTCATCTTCCTCATACTTTTCAATTTCCCTAGCATATTCGGTTGGTTTAGGTTTTGCTCCTTTAACAATATCCAAAAGTTTTTCTACTATAAATATTGATCTCACTTTTTTTTTCCATGAAGTGTAATTAGGACCTTTAACAAGTTGGGATTTTGAAAGAAAAAAATTATTTGTTGTCATGATAACACTTGTAGACCACCTTATATCTCTCTAATGTTTTAATGATAATTTCAATATAAAATTCAACTTCTATTCTTCATGTCATGTAGTATACCTTGTAATTTCTAATTTTTAGATAATTATTAAACAATAGTTTTGAAAAAGGTTTCAATTCTTCAAATATCTAGGTTGAATTCCTTTTATCTCCCAAATTTCAAAAATATAATTTCTCAATTCTAAATTTCATAAACCTATGTTGGTGTTGAATTCCTTATACCTCCCCAATTAGAAATTTAGAAATTCTATAAAAAATATTTGCAAGTTTTGTATTCTTAATTTGATGTAGGAAACCTTATTTCTCCAAATTATAAATTTGTAAATGTTTCAATTTTTTTTGCAAACTCAAATAATCCAATTACAAAACTCAAATTAATTTCTCAAATTTTCAAATCAACTTTTTAAATTCTCATAAAACTTTCCAAATAACAATAATGTTTCTAAGGTTTCAAATTTCACTTCTATATCTTATCTCTCCAATATCAAGAAAATAGATTAATTTCTCTTCAACCTTGGAAAATAATAATATTACCTATCCTTGTAACTTCTAACTTGGGAAAATAATCAAATTGTAAATAAATTGCTTTACCTCCAAACTTGAGGTGCAAAATATTTGGTCAAAAATATTTGACCTTCTCTTGAATAGAGCTCTTCCATGAAATCTCACTCCTCTATCACATGTATGGCACTTCTCTCCACTTTGAAGTACTCAGACCTAATGCTCCATGAATATGAATGAATTTGTCATGTTATTCTCGATGTTGGATGGTCAATGAAGCTAAGTTCAAACTTTGGATGGTCCTCTTCTTTGACTGACAATCCACACTGCTCTTTAATGGTAAAATTATATTTTGAATTCTTCTTATTCCTTCATGTTTCTCATGTATTAATAGGTGCCTTAAATGTTTTTATTCTCCCCAAGGTGATTGGTGTTCAGTTTATGATATGCCAAGTGGTAAATAATGTCTTTACCTCTTCAAATGAGCACTTGATTCCTCATACATGCTTCTTCACTATGTAATGGTTAGTAGTGAGCAAAATAAATATTTTGAATATGTTATGACATCCTTGATGTTTAATACACCACGTGGTATAATCAAACTTGCAACCTCAATGTCCACTTGTGTGGTGTGATCTCTTGGTGCTTGATTCACTCTAATTATCCCTTATTCAATGTTCTAACTTCCCCATGCTCACCCTTTTATGTCCAACGAATGTATTTTCTACTACATGTTCATATACGATGCTTTTACTCCTTGGATGATGCTTATTGAAGGTGTCAATGCTCCGCTCCTCCACCTCAAACTAGTGGCACAACTTTGGTGGCTCTATCTTGGTGAATATTTCACCTCTTTGGTGGTTGTTCAAATATTTCCATGGTAGCTCTTTCTCCTCTACATTTTGCAGCTTTGATGACTTGGACTTCGCTCTAGGTGGCTCCTTCTTCACTAAGGTGGCTCTTCCTTCAATATAGTGGCACCTTCACTTGTTCTTGGTGGTTCTACCACTCCTTTGGTGATTTTTCTTCACCAATTTTTTTGTATTTTTTAATGCTCCTCTTGGTGTCTTTATACACCTTAAATTTACCTTGTCTTTGATCATTGTGTGTCCTTATTTAGTTTAATAGAGATTATAAAAAATCTGCACTTATTTTTATTATAAAAATAACATATGTTACTTCTTCTTATCACTCCCTTTCAAGTAAACTTTAAATCCAATATTTGTTGTTGTGTTTTACAAATTCTAGGATGATAATGGTGCCTCCTTCCTTGTCTTGGAGACATTCAAACTTTAACTTTCTTTTTGATGGCTTTAAAACTTTTTTTGATTGATAAGAGGGTTTTTAAAGGACCCTAAATATTTTACATAAAAATAATATGGAAAGACCGCCGAGAGAAAAAGAGAAGACTCTCCTAAAAATAGGAAATAAAGGAAAAACTAAAAATGAAACCCCATGGAAGATAACAGAGAATAAAACCAGGAAGACAACCCCGTAGAGTAAACAGAACCATATGCATCTTCAAGAAATAAAAATCAGCCACAAGGCGACCAGACCAAACATCAAGATTTACGTAAAAATATTTACGTTGATAGTAAAAAAACCCATAAATATTAACAAATAAGCCCATAAAATACGTAAACCTAAGCAAAAAAGATCAAAGGTTCCTATAACTCATTCTCTACCTCTGTAGTTGTCTCTGGATAAACTTCCTCATTCATAGTAGCAATGATGTTAGCCACTTGGAGGAGTGTAGAAGAGGCAAATATCAAGAGCTCAGCCATGCATACCCATGGTTTCTTCTTCTTCAAAACTTTATCAATTGTTGCAACTTGAGAGTGTGTGAAATTGCCTTTCGACTTAATTTTCTTTGTAGAAATTGGGCTTGCCTCCATGTCAAAGTATGATAGGTCCACTTCCATCTTGATCCCAGAATTGATCTTGTGGACTAAGCACCTATAGGGGTATTTTTATCATAGGGTATGAGGTGTAGGCTTGGGTAGCCTTTCCTTTGATTTCAATATCAGACTTAGAATCCTTGTATTTGTTGGGAACCTCAACTCTAGTTCCTTGAGTGTGGATCACCGCAAGAGTGGCTCTATTCGCTTATTTTTGCATTATGAAATGGTACAGGAGCAATTTGAGCTCCTAATTCTTAGAATGGGTGGATGATCCTTCAAAAAATGTGTGTATGGAATAGTCAATTGACTTAAATAGGAACTTTAGGATGTTAATATCCTTAACACACCTCATATGGTTCAATAAAGCCATATGGTAGCTTCTTAGAGGGTTGTTGATTTCATCCACTATGATATATTCCAATATAGGAACCATAACCCTATTACAGGGCTAGGGGAGACATTTCTTCACAATCCCCCCTTTCTCCTTGTCAAGGTGCTTGTCTCTATCATATAAATGGACAAGTTCATTGGCCCATGTATGTTTATCTCTATGAATATTATCTCCATAATTTGGGAGCTCTAAAACCACGGTGATTAGGTGGACGCTAACTATGAATTTCAATCCCTTGACTATGACCCTCCCTTTATCCTAAGAAGCCAAAAAATCATTACACACTTCATAATAATTACCCTAGAATATGTAGCTAATAAAAAATTGTCTTTAATGCTTTAATAAAATACTTTTATAGCTTTTTGTTTTGCTCACCAAGCTTGCTACCCAAAATGGTGAAATCGTAGCTCCTTTGCTTCTTGAAATTTCTTCCCAATATCTTGCACTATTGCTCATCCAAAAATATTTTTATTTACAACTATTTTCTTCTTAGATTACTCCCCTCAAACTTCTAAAATTTTTTAGCTTATTTCCTTCGTCAAATGCTATCCAATATTTATGGAATTTGCAGCTTTCAATGTTGCCCAAAATGCTATCTTCTTGTTGTTCAGAATTCTATAATTTTGTAGCTATAAATGCAGTCCAAAATGTTGGCTCTAACTAATTCAATTAGCTGCCTTTTGCTATTTGTAAAATCTACTTCAAATTGTTGTCAATTCCTCCTTCAAAAATATATCTAAAATCTTCCCAAAAATTCTCCAATTTGCAGCTTTCCTATCTCCTTCTAATGCTTCCCAAATTAGCAATCCAAACCTCTTCAAATTCTGCCCTAAAAAATTGTAATCTCCTCCTTCACAAATTAACCTTAAAAAACTTAATGGATTTCTTCAAACTTCTCAATTTGGTGGCTTCTTCTATCCTCTTTCACCTGCTTAGATCTCTCTAAATTCTATCTTTGAATTTGTCCTCTTTGCTAGCCTCTTATTCGAGAATCTAAATGTCTTGAAGTCTTCAAAAATTACTTTATCAAATTTCGAAAACTTCTTGCCAAAAATCTTCTCCTCGAATCAGTTTACAAATCCTTTTAGTATTTTGTTGAATGACAACAAATTTTTCAATTATAATGTGATTACCTCTTTTTAGGAATTTCTTCTTCTTCCAATATTCTTCCTCAAATGTTCTTCAAATATCATCCAATCTCCACTTATTTTCAATAGGACTTCTATAGCCTTCTTTCTCATTCATTTTTTTTTGAAACCTCTTCTCTCAAATCTCCTCATTCTTTCTCAAATATCTTATCTATTTTCTCAAATATGAAATGGGGACCTATTACCTCGGGTCTCCTCTTTCTTAAATTCTTAATAGAGCTTCTCTAGCTTCTTTATCTCTTATTCCTTAAATCTTATATGGGGACATCTTTCTTGGATCTCCTTAATCTTCAATCTACAGTATTCAATATTTAATGGGGACCTCTTTCTTAGGTCTCCTTAATATTCAATATTCAACCTCCAATGAGGCCTTTTTCTTGGACTTCCTTAATATTCAATGTCTACTCTTTTATTATCAACTTAAAATTAATCCCTACACAAGAAAATAACATAGAATTTCAGGCAACCAAAGGTGAAATTGTTTTCTATATACTGTAGGAAGCTTCTCAACTTTTGAGAACTATTTTTTTGTAGTAAAAACTTATATAGCATCAATAAAATACATCCAAATATTTATAATTTTGAAATTAATAAACTTCACTAGTTGTTCTTCAAACTATTGGAAACAAATCTATGTTGAGTCCTAGTCTTCATGAGTTTTCCTTCAACCCTGTGGAAAGACACTAGCCAAAAAACAATCTCGAATCTTCTTATACTTTCAAATCTATCAAAAATTTCAATAGGAACTCCTTCTTGGGTCTCTTAATCTTATCAATACCAAGGTACATTTTCAAGACTTGTAAATTTCCTTCTATTCTAAATTTGCTCGTGGAATAGGTAAATTAAATCTCCAATATTCATTGGTTTTTCTTCAACACAGTGGAAAATGCTATCTTCTCTAATTTTATTTTTTTAGAAATAATTTCATCAACTTAAATGGTTTCTCCTTAATCAATGGAAGTCTCCTTTGTAACTTTTAAAAACCTGTGCAAGACAAAACCTTATTGTAGCTCTGATACCACTGTTAGCTTTGATGCTTAATACTTAAATCAAAATAACCACAATATATAAAATAAATTTGTATGAAATATAAGTCAATGACAATATTCTAAATATATAAAACTCATAACTAACAAAAAATCATAAAAGTGCCATTAAAAAATGCTCATGAAATAGTATCTTGATAGAATAAATATCTCCAATACACCATACTTCCACATAGTCTCACTCTCCATTATGTCTCACACACATACACATAGACACATATAATGGAATGTGACTCTTCATATGGAGTACTCTTGGCCTTCACTCTTCTTGAAACTCTTCACTTTCCTACTCTACGGACTCATGTACACATGGATTGTTATGCACATTTATATTATTAAATACTTTGTACATTCTAATCATACTTATGCATTTATTATATTGCATAAAGTAAATATTCACATTCTAATCTAGGACACTCTCCTAATATAAATGTGTACCCAAGGCGGTACATTATCATGTACCAAATAATGTAATATATGCTAACACCTTTGACATTTATTGAATGCTTCTTATACTTATATCAATGATGCATTAAAGCTTGTTCCACCTAAGGGAATGAGTACCAACCAAAAAGCTAAAACTAGTAGCCAAGCCACAAAAAAGGGTAAAGAAAAGTTGAGTATCAAGAAATTAATCATATAAAACTTAAGCATAATGAGCTACTAACTTTACAACTTTTTAGGCTACCCCCATAACCTCAAATGTTAGGGCTTCCTTCCAAAAAAGGAATGGTGGTGTAGATTAGAAGTTGTACCTTCCTTTTTACATGCACAACCAATGTGGAAAGGATTCATGGAAGTTATCCACACCCAATAGAATGGAATTAAATCTTGTGTTATCTATTAAAAATTTACCCTATCCATAAATAGATCCTTTGTAACTTTGATTATCGAGGAAAAGGACTAGGACCTCATGAGCAAGGTACAAATAAACCTTTGGAACCTTTAGCTTGGCCAAGATATTACGTATTAGCATACCTCTTCTCCCTCAAACCCTAAGGTGATATCACCTTAACAAAAGGATTGGATTAGGAGGAGGAGGAGGATAATGAACCTTATCCTTTTCAAAATTTTTATCTTTTTAAAATTTGCTCACATAAACATGATAAGCATCATGCATCTTGATCTTATTGACAATTTTAGCCAAGGGTCTTATGAAATCCCTAAAAGTAGAGTTGGCAATCGGAATGAATCAACTTTGACTCAAGAAAATGATAGAATTCTCCTTCAACTAAAAAAATATCCTAGCAACCACTAATGTAAATGTCTATGAGATGAAAGTTTTACCAAAACAACCTTCTAGGGATACCCATGTATATTATCTTACTCAAGAAGAAATCCCTAGTGAAGGATCTCTTTCATTAATTTCACATTCCTCATAGTCACCAAACCTTGAGCAATGGAAGCTTAAAATATTAGGGGTGTTACCCACCCCTCCATATCTAGAATACAAATCTCACATCTTGATAGAGGAAACTATTGAAATCAACATATATTTCCAAAGCAATCCAAAAATTATAAAGCTGAGGAAATTCCTAACCCTAGAAGAGCATAAAAAATATAACAAAATTTTGATAAAATTTTACAATATATTTTATCGTATTATGTGGATATGATATTATTAGATCCATATCTAGTGGTCCAAAATTTGGTCATAGGCTAGACATTTAACCAAAAACTAAAAAATTAAGTAAAATTCATCCAAAAGTCACTTTACTTGTTAAGGAGGAACTCCAAAACTTTTGGAAGTCAAATTCATTAAGGCAATCAATTAATCTGATTGGATTTCTAACATAATACCCATAGCTAAAAAGAAAGGTGTTGTGCATATCTACACTATTTTTCAATACATAAACATAGCTTGTCTCAAGTATGACTTTTCTTTGTTGAACATAAACATGATCATCAATTTTGTCATAGGCTATGAAATGCTTTCCTTAATGGATGGTTTTTTTGGGTACAATCAAATTTGAATTGCACCAGAAGACCAATCTAAGACAAATTTCACTACCCCTTGGGGAACCTTTTGCTATGATATCATGCCTTTTGGTTTTAAGAACATCAAAGCAACCTCTAAATATGTAGACATTGTGAGACAAGCAAAGTCTCCCTAAGATCGAAGAGTGCTCCACAAGATCAATCACACACAAAAGAGGAAAACCCACAACACCAATATTCAGTGGTAAAACCCTACTTCAAATGAAGAAGAGACATCCACTATGAAGCTCACTATATTACTCAATGATTCAACAATATAAGAATGCTTCAATTTTATGCAATAATATGCATCAACATGATATGACTAGATGTAGTAGACAACACCCCTATTTAAAGAGAATATTTTCTACTACAACCCTAAAATTACCCTAATATTATCACAATCTTATCTTGAGATGTGTGAAAAATCTTATCACAATCTTATCTTGAGATGTGTGACAAATATTATCACAATTTTATCTTGAGATGTGTGACAAGTGGCATCTATCAAATATTAAAAAGTGATTGGTTACTTTTTAATATTTGCTAGAAAAGGGGAAATAACTTTTTCCCACAAATTAAATATTCCTAGCACCCTTATTTTGTTTATTAATTGGGTGGGAATATATTTACATAAAATAGAATTATTTTCTAATTCAAATATTATTCTTTAGACTTTATATTTTAGTCTAAGAATAATTTACACAATGTTGCATTATATATTCCAACAGACATATATATTTTACAATATGATGCATGATATAATTGAATACTATGTTGAAAATATTCTTGAAAAATATATAAAATGAGAAGATCATGTTAGAGACTTATGGCATATCTTTGAATGACTCAAAGAATACAAAGTCTTCCTAAAACCCTCCAATTGCATATATGGAGTAACTTTAGGGAAGCTATTAGGATTTATGGTATCTCATCATGGCATTGAAGTATACATAGATAAGACATTTGCTATTACTAAAATACCACTACCTAAAACCCTAACATACCATTGAAGACTACAAGGTAGGTTGTAAGCTATTCAAAGGTTCATCTCTCCATTGGTAGAAAAATACCAACCCTTTTTCAAAATTTTGAGGAAAATGACTAAATTCTTTTGGGATAAAGAATATCAAAAGGATTTTTATGTCTTGAAAACATATATTATATCTTTGTAGATGCTTGTCCCACCTAATAACCTTAAACCATTGTTGTTATACAGAGTAACAATCGTTCATGGCTTAGGTGCAATGTTGGCACAATACGACAATAAACATAGGGAAAAGACAATATACTATATGAGTAGAACCCTTGTTAGCTACAAAATGAGATACACCCCTCTAAAGAAATTATGCTTGATAGTAGTCTTCAATTTCTAAAATTTGAGACATTATATGCTAAGTCATGAAACCTATGTCATAGCTAAAGTTGATCCTTTATGATACCTTATGTCCAAGTCCTATCTCTCGGGTAGGAAAACCAAATGGGTAATGGCCCTTAATGATTTCAATATGGAATTCATTTGACAAAAGTAATTAAAAGGACAAATGATAGCCAACCAATTGGTAGCAGTCCCTCTAATGACTAATCTCCCCATAATAATTGAGTATCTTGATGAAATTGTATGAAATATTGAGGTAGCATAACATGATTCCTTTGCCCTTTTCTTTGATAACTTAAAATGTGTCAAAGGCATGGGGGAAATAATTGTCCTAGTACCACCCCAAAAAATTGTCATCCCTCTTTCCTTTAAGATTCATTTTTCATGTACCAATAGTTGGTGAAATACAAAGTGCTTATGTTAGGGCTTTGAGCATCCCTAGACTTAAAGGTGACAAACCTCTCCATAATTAGATATTTGCAACTAATCATTAACCAAATTAATAGATTTTATCAGACTAAATATGATAAACTCAAAATGTATAAGGATAGTTTGGATAAGTTAATGGATTCCTTTGACAAAGTCACCATTGATACAATTCCATGCTTCCCTAAGTTAATGGCTACCATAATTATGGGCTCAAGAAAAAAATAGATAAATTCATCCCATTTGCTTTGTTGAATTACAAGGGTATGGACAAGGAAAACCTATTTTATTAAAACCTGAAAAATCACTTAGAATGATCCACTTTATAAATGCACCAGATGAAAAATATCCTGAGGTCTCCTATAAATCTAGTACTCACCATGATTGTCTAAATAAGCCTTGTAACTAGGGGTATTAAACACAATAAAAGTATATAGATTTTCCAAAATATTTATTTGGACATAGATTATACAAAGCATTTATCATATGGACATAGGCTATCCAAAATATTTATCTAGACATAGACTATCCAAAGTATTTATCATACGGACATTAACTATCTAGAACACAACAATAAGGATATTGACTATCCAAAAAAAAGCAATAAGTACAGTGACTATCCAAAAAAAAACAATAAATATATTGACTATCCAAAATAAAATCAATAAATACATTGACTTTCCAAAACATAGCATTAATCATATGGACATAGACTATCCAAAATAAAAATGTATCATAGCATTAATCATATGGATATAGAATATCCAAAAGTAAAAGTACCATAGCATTAATCATATGTACATAGACTATCCAAAAGTAAAAGTACCATAGTATTTATCTTACAAACATAAACCATCCAAAGACATGGACTACCTAAAAATAATCAAGCATGATCGTCTAAGCACTTGTTCACTAATAAGGCTAGAAGATCCACTGGTTATGAGCAATAAAAAAATTTAAGGACAAATTATCCAAAGGTATAAACTTTCTAAAAACAATCAATCATGCTCATCTAATTGCTTGTCCACTAACCAAGCTAGAAGAGCCATCACTTAGGAGCAAGCAAAATTTCTATGGACAAAATATCCAAAGGTATAAATTACATAAAAGAAATAATCATAGTCACCTAAGCACTTGTCCATTAATCAGGCTAAAAGGCCACCACTTAGGGACTAACAACACAAAAATATTAAATAATCATCGATTTGTTAGGTACTTTTAAATAAATTCTACTAATGATTTTTAATGAGCACATTTTGATAAATCCAATATCTAAAAGTTTTTGAAGTTTATCCTTGACTAAGAGTTGAACTTTAGGGTGCATATTTCTTAATTTTTATTTGACTAGTTTAGCATCCAGTTGTACAACAAGATGATGCAAAACTAGATATGGATCAAGTCTAGGCATGTGTGCATAGGTCTAGGAGAAAATATCATTAATTTACTTTAAAGGTTGGCATGTTCTATTTGTTCATCTTCTATTAAGACTATATCCAACTTTAAGATTCGAGGATTCTAATCAATACCAATGTTGACATCTCTTGTTTCCTCAATCAATATTTGTGATTCATCCTCAAATTGAGGGGGAGCGGGTAACACTCATGTATTTAAATTCTTCAAGATATAATGTTATTTATTTTGTTTTGGGTAGCTATATGGAAGCCAAATTAAATATTTTATTAAGTTTTTCTTCAATGTGATCTTTATTATAAGACTCGTTAGAGTTTTCGTCTCCTTTATTTGATATAATTTTAAGGTAAATAATAGTTAATAAGTTGACATTAGCAAAATATAAAGTTTTTTAAAGTGCTACATTGAGAAGGGACCATAATTCCTTTTTACATTCATTGACCCATTAGAAACCATGCAAATATTTGGTGTAATTAGCTTTATCATCTTCTTATAATAAAGGTAATGGTTCTCTTTTATTAGGGATGTATCCTATCCCACAATGCCTTGGCCAAGGTTCATATTATAAAAGCTTTTTAATACCTTTTTTGATTTGACCTAAACCCTTTTCTTGATATCCCATATTAACCAACATTTTTTTAGAAATAGAATATGAAGGTGACATAACATGATCGAATGTTCATTCACTTGGCATAGGGTTACCACCACAAATTTGTTCATCAAAAGTGTTGCTAGTATAAATAAATGAAAACGTTCCTATCTAGACTTGTAAACCCTTTCTATTAGGTAATCCTATGACATATGGGAAAAGGAAAAGACTAATTTTACAAAGGCATATTTATCTTGAATGATTTAATTAACTTGTTCTTTTATTAGGGATTGAAGGTCATCTTTCAAATTGATGAGAGATTTTTCCAATATTTCTTTACCTTTTTTTGACTAAAAATACATTGATGTTGATATTGTAGAAGTGTGGAATAAAGGTTGAATTATTTGTTGGATATCCAATAATTGACAATAAGTGAAAGGTTTTGGATCTACAAGAACATGAAAAATCCTTCCTTGATATTCATATTTTAGACATTCATGGAATGAGTCCAAGGCTTTACAAGTAACATGTTATAGGCTACATCACATGATATGATATAAAAGAGGGTGTTACAGATGTGTGTTCCTACTTTGAGGGGTAAGGTTATAGTACCTGTAACCTCTCATTCTTCATTATCAAAAGCCCTAATGATGATGTCTGATTCTTGTAATTCTTTTGTACTTAATCCAAAATTTTATAAAAAACTTATATTGCACATGTTAAGAATTGATCTATTGTCTACCAAATCCCTCTTAATATATTTATCACCATAAAAAGGTGAATCTATAGATATGGTATTTAGAGGTATGTCTATCTCATGGGATACTAAGATAGCACTATTTACTCTAGTAAAATCTACTATTTTGGAAATGTCATTGGGAGATATATCTTGAGAAACCTTTGGCTCACTCAATAGTTTAAGTAATATATCTCTGTGAGTGGGTGAGGAATTTAGTAATTCTAAGAGAAATATTAGCTAGTATACTTTCTAATTGTTAAAAAATATCAAAATAATGTTTGTTATTGTAAAGTAAAAACAAACAACATCAATAAAACAATGTATATCAAAGCAAATAACACAATGCATGCACAAAATAAAATATCTAATTTATTATAACTCAAGGAGCATGGATATCCAGATTGTACAATAGATTTAGCCCAAATTTGGGGTTACAATACACTTTATTACTTTTGATACAATATTAGAATGAGAGGGTTTGAAAACCCTCGTTAAAACAAATATTGGTGTCTTCAGTTCATTTTCATCCCAAACAAGTTGTGAGTGGGCTTTGGTATCCCTATGGGACCACTCTAGCTACAATAATCATCAATGTAAATACTACCTGCAATCTGCACATAAATAGATCAAAAAATAGGTTAGTAACACCTGTAGGGTCTCCATAGTGTGAGACCCACTAAAACCTTAAAATGCACAATATATTTTTTTAATAAGTAAAAAATGTATTAATGTGGGTTTTGAAAGGAATCCCAAAACCTTGTTACAAAAATAGCATTATGGAATGTTGTGAAGAGGAAAATATAAATCAAAGAGGCATCCTACCTACAAGACAAAATCCATAAAATAAGACCATCCAACTGGACACAAACAAATAGGGTCGTAAAAAATGTAGCCCAGAGATTGCTCACAACGACATCCTCAAAAGCATCCTAGAAAACAACACCTACATGGTGTCCTTGCTTCCATACTTCACCACTTCCTTCATCACTTCCTTCATCTCTTTCCTGGAAACCATAGGTTCATCAAAAATCTTAGGGTCATCCATGATTATGCCAGAGAAAGCTTCACATAAAAAAAGTAGGTTCAGGACGTTTCACATCTCCTTCAGGGTGGACATAAAACCCTCAGACTTGGATATTGCAATGGTGAATAGAAGGTAGGATTGGCTACTAGAGCTTTTATGAATGGAAGCATTATCCATATTGACCATGTTGGATATATGTTGGGGAAAGACATTATACAAAGTGATTAAACCATTGAGATTGGTCCCATGATTTGCCAACACATCTACCACCTTATTCTCTTCTCTGAAAGAGTGTTGAATAATGGGTTATTGATGATGAGATGATTTTCCTAACTTATTCAATGTATTATTTAACCTTCTATGAGGTTTTTTCCTCAAGTAATTAATGATGTTGAGAGAATAACCTTTGATAATAAACCTATTGGAATTTAGCTTGATTAAATTTAATCCTCTCCATAGGGCTCTGGCATCAACAAAATAATTGGATTGAAAGCCAAGACATTCAATGTAGGCCAAAATGGCATCCCCTTTGTGGTCTCTAAAGATACCTCTTGCCCCCGCTCTTCCTAGGTTACCTTTGGCTGCACCATCAAAGTTCAGCTTCATCTAGCCTATTAGAGGAGGGATCCACTTGGTGTTAAGTCTGACCTTGGGAAGGGTAGAGGGTATGAAATCCTGGAGGGAAATGTTCAAGAAATAAAACAAGGAGGATTCAAACCTGGAAGTGGTGGTTTTGGTGGAAGGGGTAAGCTGGGCATTTTATTTGGCACAGGAAATGATTTTGTTTGTTAATGAGGTAGAGTCCTTGCAAACATTGGAGAAAACTCTGTTGTTTCTTTCAAGCCAAATTTGCCAAAGGAAATGGTGGAGGTAGAACTTCCAAATGGAGCTAAGGCAGGAATTGTGAAAAGGTGAAGGCCATTGAGTAAAAAGGTCAATGATGGATTGGGGTTTAGCCCAAAGGATATGGAATGTGTGAAACATATTGTCAAGGATGGTGGAAGAAAAGGTGCAACCCAAGAAGATATGATGAGTAGACTCCCAAGTAGACATACATAGGTGGCAATGATTAGGAATCATGATACCTCTTTTGAAAAAAAATCAGTGGTGAGAATCCTATCTTGAATGGCCAACCATGAAAAGAAGGATATTTTGGAAATAATATTTTTGAGCCAAACAAGGTGATAGGGGAACAAGGACTCAGTGGGTGATATTAGGAGTTGATAGGCGGACTTGATAGAGAACTCCCCACTTTTAGTGTGCTCCCATATAAAATGATCTTATATTGATGGTAGGAATGACCATATAATTGAGGAGTGAAACTAGTGAAATAGACTCAGCAGGGTGAGTGTCACACATGAACGATTTCTAGGAAGGCCTATTTTTGGATTGAGTTATGAAGTCGAAAACCTTTTGTCCCAGCAAGGAATCAGTAAATTTTTTTAGGATAGAAAGGCAGGGATATTCAACTAGTGGTTCTCCTCTGATCCATTTATCATGCCAAAAGTCTATGTTCTCTCCATTCCTAAGTTGCCACCTTAGACCTTTTCTCAATAGAATTTTTGTGTGGATTATGGATTTCCAAAAAGTTGATCCATTTGTTGGAGCCAATTCATCAAGGAAGTTAATTCCTTGCAAATATTAAAGTGCAAAATATTAACCCCAAATAAAATGCTTGATAAAATAAAGTGCATATTTACTAGAAATGTGAGTATAAATAGTAATAAATGATACCTTGTTAGAATAATACATGCGATGTTAATCTATGTCTCTGCTTCTAGAATCTGGTGATGCACAAACACTCAAAAGTATCTAAGGGTTTGTCGGTGGTAAACTGGCTAAGGGGAAACATATTGGAGTATTTGTGAAGGTCTATGGATGCCCTACAGTATTCTTGGAATGCTCAATAGCATTCTGGAAATGCCCTAGAGCATTCATAGGTTTTGAGGAGGTGTACTGCAAAACCAAATATGGCTCGTAGGGGTTCTGGTGATAGAAAATGGGGGATGTAGTGGTGGCGAGGAGGAAGAGTGTTAGAAAAATGCTAGGGATTGGATGATGATGTATGAAGGGCTTTGATAATATTCAAATTTTGAATCATTTGGCTGCTTAACCTCATTCATAAAAGTGAATGATCTTTTATAACTTGCTTTCAACATGTTAAGGTTTTGACGACACCAACATGTGATCAAGATTAAAACATGATGAATGGATAAGATTATAAATTTGCTATGTGACATGGATCAAGTTATATGGATGGCTGAGATTAAATCATGATGGATGGCTAAGATTTATTCACATATATATTTATTAAATATATAAATATAAATATAAAATATTTATATTTATATATAAATACATACATACATATATATATATATATATATATGTATATATATATATATATATATAATGAATGGCTATGATTTATGGATGTATATGAATGAAAATTGGCTAGGTTTTGGTGTCTACAAATGTTCCTTTTTGTATCACGTTGTGTGAAACATAATGCGATGCAAATAAAAGAGAACCCTTGTTTGGTGAAGTAGCTTCTTTTCCTTGGTGTGCAATAAGATTCTAAAGATAAAAATTGTGGGTGTAGCTTACCCCCTCAATTGGTGAATGAGTGAAGAATAAATCTCACAAGCCAATTGATAGAATTGGGGATGATATGAATGATGTAAATGTGGGTGATAGATATGTTCTAGTTTTTTCCAAATAAATAAAAAGGTTTTTAGATGATGTGGATGATATTGTTAGCATATATGTCATTGTCATTACATTATTTGCAAAAGGGTAGCACTCATAGGCGCTCTCTAGGTTGGTTTATTAACCACCAAGTTGGTTTGATAAACCAACTCATAACCACATTGTAACCTTTATAGTGATATCAATCAGAATGAATGATGTGCTTCGTCAATTTCAATATGGCATCAGAGCTAGGGATGATCACAGAAGTTGGGCAAGGTAGTTATCATTTCCAACTACTCCAACTTCCCTAAACAACGTGGTTCTTGGAGACTGATGGATGTAGACAAGACTACCAACCAACGAGACTGGAGGACCCTAACAGACGCGAGACTGATGAACATAGACAGAGGAAAAACTACCAGCCAATGAGACTGGCAGACCCTAACAAAAATGAGACTGATAAATGTAAACAAAAGACAGACAACCCACCAACAATACTAAAAACATGTACATAGAGGAGAGTAGATCAGACACGTGAGGCACGTAGATAGAGGAAAAATTGACAGACATAGATATAGCAGATCGGGCATGTGGGTCGACGATGGATAGTTGTGGAGGCAAAAGGGTGTGGTGGTTGCCCGAAGGCAATCGAAAGCTATAGTAGCTTTCCATGTTTTTAAAGATCCCCACAGTGGCAGCATAGGCCATGTGGGATTAAAGATTTTTTTTCCCCTTCTTCAGCCTCGATGATACTAACACATGCCTGGTCCATGCTTGTTCTCATCGGGCCCTTTGGCTCTCGTGGTAAGTGTGGTGATTGTTAGGCGGTAGGTCACGGTTTCAAGTCCCTTCAGGGAGATATAACTTGTTTTTTGGATGCCCTGCATGCACTGTGACAGCAAGTGGCATTTTTTTTTATGCCCCACGCATGTTGTGATGGCGGGTGGCTTTTGTTTGACGCTCCGCAGTGCATTGTTGATGCCCGAACATGCCCAGTTGACGCCCGAAAGTGGTAATTTGATGCCTGTGCAGTCAAATGACGCCTTGAAGGCTCCAATTTTTTTTTTTGGGTTTTTAGGTACCATTTTTTTTTCACTCCTTGTCTATTTTGCAATTCAAAGGGGGGGAGATCTCATTCTTCACATGATTCATTTGCAAAATTGTAATATAAAGGGGGAAAATCAAACCATTTGGCAGAATAATTTCTAGATTTGTAATAGGTGCTTAAATTTGTGGGCATTTGTGATTGTTTCTTTTGCATTTAAATATTCTTTTTTCTTGCATTAACAATCATAAATTAAAAAAATATAAGACCCCAAATTTATACCCTATTTGTGTAATTTATTGCACAACAACGTTCGGTATTTGAGATACCTCTGGTCCACACATACAGGTAATACTATCATGCTTTGGACTACTATATTCACCACCTAATATAGCTGCAATAATGACGTCTGAGCTTGTTATCTATTAATCATTAGGGATAAATAAGGCAAACCAATTTTTTTCCCATTTCATACCCACATCATGATTGTTGTTAGGCGTAAATCCTGACAAAAGTTTTATTTCCAAACTATTTAGGGGAAGTTACGCCCCACGCATGAGGAATACAAATTTCTATGGTAGGTGTCATTAACAACACGATGCCCTTTTAGTATCGCCTATTTTCAATATATTGTTCTTCTTATATGTACTTATAGTCTCCCTAACGTAAGGGCGGGTACATATTGAGTAGTATACTATTCCTATATACCTATAGTCTCCCTCACATAAGGGTGGGTATATATTGAATGGTTACAATATAAATATCTGGCAGGTATAAAGAAAGGGAGACCAATTGGTGATATAAGGAACCTTCATAATGGCCATAATTCATAAGTATCTCTCAGATTCACAATTTTTGAAAGGTCCTAACTTTGTTCCATGGAAAACAAAGATGAAAGCTATTCTTTAGTTGGAATATTTATGGGATGTAGTGAATGGTACTACAAAACACCCTCAGAAAATAGGAACAAATCAAGATGCTTGGGATAAGAAATACAAGAAGAGTCTTGTTTATCTTGCTTGCTACTACAGATGAGGTGTAGCCTCATAATTGTGATACAAAAACTAGTAAGATAGCTTGGGATGCCTTGATCATAGTATATGAAGGAAAGAATCAATCCACTATTCTACACCTTCAAACTCAACTACATAATCTCTGTATGAATTCTGGGGAAATAGTTGATATATTCCTTTGCAGAGTGGCTGACTTGAAAGCCAAATTGAATTCCATGGAAAAACCAGTGGATGATGATATCTTGAACTCTATCATCTTGAGAGCATTACCAAATTCCTACAAGATGTTGATCACTTCTCTCAATGTTTCTGGTAGACAAGTATCATTTGTGGAGTTGGTAAATTTTCTTCAGACTGAGGAGGCAACTCAGGTCTAGAAAGATGATGTGCCAGATAATGCTCTTTCCACACAACAAAGTGACAAAAAACAAGGTCAGTTTCAAAAAGGGGGTCCTTCTTCCAAAGAAAGAGGGAAGCAAAATTAGCAGAAGGATACAAAATATTGCAAGAATTGTGATATGAATAACCATGACACCAATAGATGTTGGTTAAAAAATAAGCAACAAAATGATATAGGTCCTTAGAAGAAGGGCAAAAACAAACAGAAATACAACAAACATAAGCAACCTAAAGGCCATGTTTCTTATGCTGACTCCAACTCAGACTCAGATTCTCCTGGGTACGATTCAAATTCTGACTTTGAAAGAGCACACAAGGTGCTCATGACCCATACTTCTTCTTCCTAGATAGATGTTGTATGGTATATTGATTCAGGAGCTAGAAAACACATGACTGGGGACAAATCATGGTTTGATACTTTTGTGGAGAAAGAGGGTAAGCCAGTAACAATTGCTAACAATCAAGTCTATCAAGTAAAGGGAGAAGGGGATATTTCTGTGTCCATTTCTGATGGTAATTGTCAAATTGAGAAAGTTCTCTATGTTCTAGGTTTAGCCAATAATCTGCTCTCAGTCACACAAATGTTGGATAGAAATATGGATGTCATGTTTCGAGTTGTCAAAGGCAAGAAGAGATGTTTATCATCCACAGTGGTAAACATGTTGCAACCGGATCCTAAAAACATGGCTTGTTCATTCTAGATGCACTTTCAACTCCTCATGTTGCTCTGGCTACAACTACAAAGGAGGCCACCTCTCTCTGGCATAGACATTATGGGCACCTCAATTCTGGATATTTGCTTGAATTAAACAAATATGGGATGGTGAAAGGTCTTCCACCACTCTCATCTATCTTACCAGTTTGCTCGGATTTCTTAGTAGGGAAGAAACATAGAGTACCTTTTGAAGCTAGCTCCTCTCAAGCTACAAACCCTTTAGAGCTGGTACATACCGATCTATGTGGTACTATGCCAACTAGCTATGGTGGGAAGAAGTATTTTCAACTATTTTTTGATGATTACTCATGGAAGATGTGGGTTTTCTTTCTTTAGTTGAAATCAGAAGCATTTCTCTACTTTCAAAAATTCAATAAACTTATTGAGGAGTCGGGTTGTTTGATAAAAACCCTCCACTCATATCGAGGGGGGGAATACACCTCTGAAGAGTTTTTAGAGTTTCTTAAGAAACATGGGATCAAAAGAAAACTGACTATAGCCTATACACCTCAGCATAATGGAGTTGCAGAAAGGAGAAATCATTCCATTATGGAAATGGTTCAATGTATGCTAAAGGGAGCACATCTTGAGGATCAATATTGGGCAGAAGTAGTAAACACAACATTATACCTCCTAAATAGAGCACCCACTAGAGCTCTACAAGGGAAAACACCACAAGGATCTTGGAGTGGTAAGAAACCTTCCATTTCTCATCTAAGGGTGATTGGATGTAAAGCATTCATGCACATTCCAAAATAGAAAAGGAGGAAGTTGGATGAGAAAACCCCGTAGTGTATCTTTCTTGGCTATGATGAGTATTCAAAAGTTTATCGATTGATTGATCCTAAGACCAAGAATACACATGTAAGTAGAGATGTTGTATTTGATGAAGCTTTCACATCAAAAGACACATCCACAGTTGTATACCTAGATGAAGAAGAACCTAAGAAGGAGGTTCAACTTCCACAGCAACAACAGAAAGTCCCAAAATGGTATACTAGCACTTTGAGAGATGTTAAGTTGAATTCCATTCCATATCTATCTCTAGATAGGCCATGTACTCGTAGTATGACTCATCAAATGAGAGCAGAGGAATCTACTTCAGAGGTTGACGAACTTTGTCAACACTTTGATGATTTGTTAGTGGGTACATAAAATGATAGAGAAGAAGATGAGGATGAAGAAAATATTTATATGTCTACATTTAATGCAAATGAACCCACAATAGTTCAATATGCACTTGATAAACCATAGTGGAAAGAGGCCATGGATGTAGAACATAAGTCTCTCATAAAAAATAATACTTGGAAGTTAGTCGATCTGCCAATAGGAAAGAAACCCATAGGCTACAAATGGGTGTTCAAAGTGAAGTATAAGGCAGATGGATCTATTGATAAGCATAAAGCCCAACTTGTTGCAAAGGGATATGCTCAAAAATAAGGCATAGACTATGAAGAGACTTTTGCCCCTACTGCAAAAATGACTACCATTCGAGTACTTTGTGCCATGGGAGCTCATTTTGGGTGGAAGTTGCATTAGATGGATGTTAAAAGTGTCTTCTTGAATGGTGACTTATAGGAAGAAGTATACATGACTCAACCAGAAGGATTCATGGTCGAGGGGCAAGAAAAAAAAGTATGCAAGTTGATCAAATCCTTGTATGGGCTAAAACAATATCCTCGAGCTTGGTATATCAAGATAGACAGTCATTTTGTGCAGCATGGATTCAAAAGAAGTCCTTCAAATGCAAATATCTATATTAAGAAGAATGGTTCTGATATATTGATCCTTGTACTTTATGTAGATGATCTGATCATAACAAGAAGCTCAGAAAGAATGAGTGACTTAGTGAAAAATGATTTGAAGCAATCATTTGAAATGACAGATCTAGGACTTCTACACTATTGTCTTGGTTTAGAAGTTACTCATGAAAGATTTCATATTAGAGTAACATAAAAGAAATATGCCAAGACTTTAGTAGAAAAATATCGGATGACTACCTGTAAGTCAAAAGCAACTCCAATGGAGCAAGGACTTAAGTTATCACGATATGATGAATCACCTCGGGTAGATGGTACTCTCTATCGCCAATTGATTGAGAGTCTCCTATATCTGACAAATGCCAGGCCAGATCTCAGTTTTGCTATGGGATATCTTTCAAGGTTCATGCAAGAGCCTAAAATGAGTCACTGGAAAGTAGCAAAAAGAGTTCATTATGTTCATGGTAGTACAAATTATGGTCTGGAATACAAAAATAATAATAATTTTTTCTTACTAGGATACACGGACTCGGATTATGTTGGATCCATTGATGATCGTAAATCCACTTCTGGATATGTTTTTCATCTAGGATCTGGACCTATCTCATGGCATAGTAAGAAGTAGCATGTGGTTGCTTTATCTTCTACAGAAGTAGAATATCACGCAGTGAGTGAAGCAATCTACGAGATAATGTGGTTAAGTTGCATTCTTACAAACATGGGTCTTCCAAAGAATCTTCCTCTTCATTTGTTTTGCGACAATCAAGGTGTTTTGAATCTTGTCAAAAATTTAAATTTTCATGAACGTACCAAACATGTTGATACCAGATGTCATTTCATTTGAGATGAAGTTCCCAAGCACCATATACAACTTCAATACATTCCTACTGATGTGCAAGTTGCAGATATCTTTACCAAAGCACTTGGGCGTATCAAATATGAAAAGTTTCGAGATACTATTGGAATTTCCCAATAATGTAATAAGGGGGGATGTTAGCATATATTTCATTGTCATTACATTATTTGCAAAAGGGTAGCGCTCTTAGGCACTCTCTATGTTGGTTTATTAACCACCAAGTTGGTTTGATAAACCAACTCATAACCACATTGTAACATTTATATTGATATCAATAAGAATGAATGATGTGCTTCGTCAATCTCAATAGATATGAATGATGAATAGGAGTGAAATAGATGATGATGCAATGATTGATTATATTCTTTCTGTAACCAAAAAGGCTCACACCCGATCTAACTATTGCAATTGAAGGAAAATACACAAATATGCATGCATAATTTGATAATAAGAAATAACGTGAATACAAGGAATCTATTATTAATTTCAATGAAGTCAAATTACAAATTCGTCCCTCTTAGGGATACCTATTTGATGCATCAATTATAATAGTGTTTAATCTATATCAAGGGTAGGTGTGATCAAAATGCCCCTCAGGGTGACACGAACTGCTCTAGGGTGTCGATGGCCCTCTTCTTTGCATTGAGGAAGGGATTGGATGCTTTATCTCTCCTTTGGAACTATTCCCTACGGTCAAGAAACAACAAGAATATCAAAAATATAGGTAGCCTCTCATGATGAGGCCCTTTTAGGTAAAATGCATAATGACATCGTTAACATGCATAATCAAGAAAGCATAAAGAAAGCTACTAAACTATGCAAATTGAATCAAGATTCATGTAATAGCATAAAGTAAAATAACATCTACACTATGCATGGATCAAATATAGAAAATGAAGCATAAACATGCATAAAGAAAACATTTTAGTCCTAATTAAAACATAAGCATAAAATGTGAATCTAGCCTAGTTCTATGATCATAAGTCTTCTAAAATGCTATTAAATCATCAAAATAGCTAATCTAACCTAACTATATAGACATAAATAAAAAGAGTAAGATGATTTGTCACTTGTTGCAAACTGCAACTCTAGCAAGCGGTCTGCACTATGAACCATGGCTAACAACCACGATTTGACCTCTAATAATTTTACCCTCAAAATTAGAGGAGTGGGCTCAATATCCTTGCCCAAATTGATGTTCAAGGGTCTCCTTCATTGTCCTCAAAATGATTTGGTGGTCAATTCGATGTGAAGGGCCTTCGTTTGCTCGGATTTGCATTTCTTGATCCTCCTAAGCACCTAGGGCATCCATAATGCAATTCATCATGAATGGTGACAAAAGGGCCAAGGATTAAGTACAAGAGCTCTATCTCTTAGCATACTCTATTTGATTGTATAATTCACCAAGGCTTTGCTACTCAAATCTCTAATGCTTGCTCTCTTTTCTACCAATTTGGAGGGGGTATCTATAGCATGCCCCTAGGGCTAGGGGTGGCTTCATGGAGAAGCCAAGACCAAGAAGGGTGGTTAGGACAGTTGGGATGAAAGCCTCTGGAATCTTCCATCCTTCAATTGCGTCCTTCTAGATCTTTTGGTCGTTCCAACCGATTTGGCTTGGATGGAAGGCCTAACTAAACTTTAGTTAAGACTGTAGGTCACAGTTGTGGTCTAGACTACAGGCCGCAGGTGTCAACCATGATTTAGACTAGAGACCACAGGTCTGGGTTGTGGTTCAGACTGCTTAGGCTAAAATGCCTAAATTGAGTGGTTAGAACCATTGCTCTATCTTGGAGTCTGTCCAAGATCCTTCATATGGTCTTGTAGCATGTCCATATGAGTAGTCGCCCTCGACATGACACGTTTTAGGTGTCTATAGATGTCCCTTTTGATATGCATTGTGAGATTGAACAACACTGAGAAAAAATATACATCCTAAAATGATGTCTAAGGTTCTATGATGATCATTAGTCAGATAAACATTAGATGCCCTAGGTCCAGCAAAAGTATGCACATCTTGGAATCATTACTTCCAACTTGTAAAAGTCTTACATTTTGACAAGTCTACCCTTGTCATAAGACATTTAGATAGCATCAATGAAAAGTATGGGTATCTTATGACCCATAAATCCAAAGGATGAGAGTTACAAACCAATTATCATATTTTTTGTTTACCCCAAGCAAAGGGGGAAGCTTATGATAGCTGTTGATAATGATTCGCAAGAACGAACACAATTTTGAAAATATCAGGGGATCTACGATCTTAGGGATCTTATACTAACTTTGATTATGATTATGAAATTACGACTACCCCCTCAAGCGTCGGTGAGGGTAATGACAATGTATGAAGTGACAAAATCTCTTGACCATAATGAATGATCCTAAAAAAATTAAGATTTGAGCCTTTTAATGCCTTGGCTAGGCCTAGTTCAAGTTATGATTGCAACTCTTAGTAGTATTGGCACATTTCTATCCCATGGAGCAATCAGGCTACAATAGTTGTATTAAGGAATCAAAATGATACAAATGTAATTAGACTTGTGTTGAATCATATTTGTCGATGATTTTATAAAATATGTAATAAAAGAAATGACAATTTTACCCCAAATGTCCTTATGGTGATTTACTCACCTTTTTAGATTGCATGGATCGCAAATCACTGCAACCGCCAAGTGTATAGGATAAATCACTGAATTTGAGGTGCATTTGGTTTTTAATTATTTTATTTTTTTGTTTTAATTTTGCATGTATTTGATTGGTCCTGGTGCTTTTAACATGACCAAATTTGTGAAGCGGAGGAGGAGCAAAAATGGCAAGCAGGAATTTTGAACCAACGAAAGGAGAAGATCTTGAGGCAGGGTAGAATTCTATAGCTAGAAAAGTAGAGATGAGGAGTGATGGAGGAAGCAGAGGAGGAGCAAAAATGACAGACAGGAATTTTGAACCAATGGAAGGAGAAGATCCAGAGGCAGGGTAGAATGCTATAGCTGGAAAGGAAAAGGATTCCCTGTCAGCTCAGTTCAAAAAGGCTAAAGGTACAGATCCTCCAGATAAACCCTAAGACAAAGGGTCCCACTGGGGTTCGAGACCTAGCAACAAGGGCCCAACCTTTTTGGAAATGCTGAAAGGGAAAAAGGAGCCAGTTAGTGAACTACCGCCCCTAATACCAAACAATAACAGGTTAACTGCACTAGTGGAGATTATAGAAATATTCTTGGATATGGAGGCATCATCCTTAGTTGGCAAGTTTTTAGGAGGAAGGCCGAACATTGAGACTATTCGCTCATGGGCCGTGACAAAGTGGAAAACTTCAAGAAGCTTATAAATCGTAGCCATGTCAAGAGGTTTTTTTATGATAAGACTCAACAACAAAGATGATGCAGAGTGCATCTTGACAGGAGGACCCTAGTTTCTAGGAAGGCGTAGCCTCTTTCTGAGGAAGTGGGGCGAGGATTTCAACCCTGAGAAGCAGAACATTAATATAGCACCCATTTGGGTCCACTTACTGTTGGCAATTTTGGGTTTGAGATCCTAGCTTCTTGTCTATGAGTTGTCATTGATGTCAAAAGGAAATGGCATTAATGTTAAGAGGATGTGTTGGCTTCAAAGGTGGAAGATTCCAAGAGAATATTTTTAAGAGAATCCGAAGAGATTCCATTGGCAAGGGTTTTTCATTAAAACCAAACCGGTTTTTATTAAAACCAAGTTGGATAGGGTTTTTATTAAAACCAAGTTAAATGGTTTTTATTAAAACCAATGGAGGTTCTCTTTATTATTTATTTAATTATTATTTAAAACCCTTCAAGGTTTTAATTAATTAATTATTTAATTAATTAAGGGAGAAATTATTTTTAATTTATTAAAAATACTTAAAGTTTTTTAAACCTTTTTTTTATTCTTAATTTATTAAAATTATTTAAGGGTTTTTAAACCCTTTTTGAAAATACTTTTGATTAATTTCGAAATGGTCTTTATTTCCATCGACGTCAAGGTGTCTTCGAAGAGACTATTTATTCTCCAACTCCTAAGGTTGGAAGGCTAATTAATTTGAAATTCCCCGAATGCAATTTGCGGTGTTTGTGCTCTGTATTCGTTGCAATCGAAGGAAGACTTAGAAGCACGTGCGGTTGAAAAGTCTTCGAGAGTTTTTTTTTAGGGTGAATTGGAGGGAAGTTCACTTGTGAAATTTTTAGCCCGCGTGGGCTAGTGGTAGCGAAGGCTACTGTTGGGCGTTGCATTGGCGGAGGTTGCCATTTCGAGTCTTGCAGGGGTGCTTTGCTAGAGTAACACACGGTTTTATTAAAACGTCTTTATGTTGCAAAATTCAGAGTTTCTTGGACAGTGATTTATAAGTTTGAGAGTTGTGTGTGGTGAAAGCTTGAAGGTTCAATTATCTTCTACTCCAATAAGTTTTTCTTGGTGAGCTTGTTGATTTTTGACAGGTTCCGATAGGGACTTGTGAGCAGATTTGGACAGGTCCTAGCAAAGGACTTGTGAGCTGAGTTTGATAGTTCTATCAGAGAACTTGAGGACAGAGGTGCATTGGTTCTATGAGAAGAACCTGAGGACATATTTGGCAAGTCTTTGAGAAGGCTTGTATGCAGAGGATTGATTTGTTCAAGAGTTGGATAGATTTGACAGACAAAGGAAGACTTGTACTAGACCGACTGACTGTGTTTGGTATAGGTTGCTGAGCTACTGTGGACATGATCATATAAGGTAGAGGTCTCTTAGGCTAAGCATTGAGGATAGGAGATCTTCTGTGGAAAGGAGTTCCACATGCTGGCAAGAGGTAGAGGCAGTTGATCTTCTGAGGGATCATTTCCAAAGCAGAGGGGAAGGTATCTCCTTTGAGAAGAGGCTCATAAATTCTGATTTGGGGAAGGTATCTCCTTTGGGCCGAGGCTCATAAACATTATAATTGGGAAGGACTCCAAAAGAAACTTGAGATAAATTTTAGAGAAAAGTTTTGTGGACGTAGCCCAACCATTTTGGGTGAACCACGTTAAAAATGGGTCTTCAATGTGTGATGCTTTCTGTCTTGATTAATGTTGTGTTGATGCCACTGCTATCTAAAGTTAAAATTATTAATTGGTTGTCTTATAATTTTCACCCCCCCCTCTCAGTATAAGTCCATGTTCTTCAATTGGTATCAGAGCAGGTCTCTCCAGAAAGAGCCTAACATCTTGGAGGAGGATCTATCAGAGGAACATACAGATTCATAAAGATATGAAGAGTTTGAGTTCGATCTCAAAGGTGAATTCTTCTTGGCTTTGAGAAAGCTTGAGAAATTCAAGGAAGAGAATTTTGTTCTCAAGCATTAATGTCAAGAAGAAGAGATAGCAAGATCAGAATTGTCTCAAAGTGTTCTAGACTTCAAAATTCTAGCTGAAGAAGGGAAGAAGGTTGAATAGGTTCTGACAGAGGCTCTCAAAGAAAAGGAAGCTGATTGCGAGAAACTAGAAGAAGAGATTATGTCTCTTAGAGTGAAGTTGGAATAGTTGGCTCTCAGACAGAATACTTCGTGTGAAAAGCAAAAGAAGGATGGTATCACCATTCATGAAATAGGGTCTTCGAGCAAGATCAATCTTCATCCTAAAGAGCGGTGGATTCCAGTTGGTCACAAGAAGAACAATCATCCAAGGCATTAAAACAGGTTACATAATACTTTCCATGGCTATTTTTTTTCTTGCAAGAAATTTGGTCACAAAGCTATGCATTGCAATAATTCTTTGAATAGCCATAGTAAGGAAAATGTTAACTCTTTTGCACCTCTTATGAATAAAAATGTCATGTGTTAAAAGTTCAAGAATTTTGGGCATATAGCAAGGATGTGCAGTTTGGATAGATCTAGCCTTGAGTTCACTAAAAAGAGAAATGAGATCAAATCTAAGTCAATGATAGTTCAAACTACTTTTCATGCTCAAGACAAAGTAGAAAAATGGTATCTTGATAGTGGTTGTTCAAAACATATGACTGGTGAAAAGGAAAAGTTTTTGGTCTTAAAAGAAACAAATAGAGGAACAGTCAGTTTTGGAGATAACAGGTCAGCTAAAATTTGTGGTAAAGGGACTCTTAGTTTGGTTGGGAAATCCAAAATAGAAAATGTGCTTTATGTAGAAGGCCTAAGACATAATCTTCTAAGTGTGAGTCAACTTTGTGATCAAGGGCACATAGTATCTTTCTTTTCAGATAGATGTGAGATAAGTAAAGAAAAAAATGGAAAAATCATTGCTAGTGCTACAAGGACTCCAAACAATCTTTACATGCTAAGTGAGATAAAAAAGGAAAAGTGTTTTATAAATCAATAAGATGAGAGTTGGTTATGGCATAAAATATTGGGGCATTTGAGCTTTGATAATCTTGTCAATATTAGTAACAAGGAAGCAGTTAGAGACTTGCCCAAAATAAAAAGGCCCCATAACATCATTTGCGGTCCTTGTCAACATGGAAAACAGACCAGAACCAATTTCAAATAAAAAAGGTATACTTCTTCAAAACCATTGGATCTTATTCAAACTAATTTATGTGGCCCTACCATAACTCAGAGCATTCAGGGAGAAATCTACTTCATGTTGTATATAGATGATTATTCTAGAATGACTTGGGTTACTTTTCTCAAAGAAAAATCTGAAGATTTTGAAAAATTTAAAGCTTTCAAAGAAATGATTGAAAATGACACTGACAAGAGAATCAAATTCTTAATATCAGATAGAGGAGGAGAGTTCACTTCAAATGAATTTGTGGAATACTGTGAGCAAAAAGGAATCAAAAGAGAATATTCAGTAGCAAGAACTCCTCAACAAAATGGAGTTGTTGAAAGGAAAAATAGAACTATTGAAAATATGGCTAGAGCTATGTTAAATGAGTCAAAACTTTCAGATGGCTTTTGGAAAGAGGCGATCAGTACAATAGTCTACATTATCACTAGGGCCCAACTTAGAGTCAATCATCATAAAACTCCTTATGAGTTGTGGAAAGGAAGACCAGCTACAATAAAATACTTCAAAGTGTTTGGGAGTAAGTGCTTCATCAGAAGGGAAGATTAGAATTTGGGTAAGTTTGATCCTAAGTGTGATGAGGGAATCTTTCTTGGATATTCTACCAGAAGCAAGGCCTACATATGCTTCAACAAAAGAACTCATACAGTTGTAGAGAGCATAAATGTAACAGTTGATGAAAAGATAGGGATAAGAGAACCGATCAAGGAACTCAGTGATGAAATTTTTCAAGAAGAATTCAGAGAGGTTTTAGATGAAGAAGAGGAAAGACAACAACTGCTTCCCAAAACTCCTTCACGATATGTTCAGAAACATCATCCCAAATATTTGATCATTGGTGATCCAAATAGTAGGCAAACAAGAAGAAGAGTCATTCCTTCACATGATTCTACAAATGTTTCATTATTATCTTAGATTGAGCCAAAATATTTTAGTGAAGCATGTGCAGATAAGTTTTGGGTAAAAGCAATGGATGAAGAGCTAAATCAAATAGAGAAAAGTGAAACTTGGGAATTGGTTCCAAGACCTAAGGACAAGAATGTCATTGGCACAAAATGGATATTCAAAAATAAACTCAATGAGTATGGAAATATTGTCAGAAACAAAGCTAGGTTAGTCTGCAAAGGTTATGCTCAAGTAGAAGGTGTTGATTTTGAAGAGACGTTTGCTCCTGTTGCTCGTCTTGAAGCTATCATAATGTTTTTGGCCCTTTCAAGCTTCAAATCATTCAAGGTATATCAAATGGATGTAAAGTCAGCTTTTCTAAATGGGGTATTGGTAGAAGAAGTCTACATAGAACAGCCAGAAGGAGTGTCTCTCTCAGAATAGTCAGACTATGTGTGTAAACTAAAAAAGGCCTTGTATGGGTTAAATCAAGCACCTAGGGCTTGGTACTCAAGACTTGATAGGTATCTTCATGAGCAAGGTTTCGGGAAAGGTGTGGCGAGATAGCAATTTGTATATTAAGAATGAAGATGATGATATGTTTATTATGGTTGTCTATGTTGATGATATTATTTTTGGGGGAAATAATACTCAGATGTGCAAAGTTTTTGCTAACACCATGCAGAAGGAATTCGAGATGTCTATGATTGGAGAGCTGTCATTCTTTTTAGGTCTTCAGATTTCTCAATCAAAGGATGGTATATTTCTCTCTCAAGGAAAGTATATCAAAGAAATGTTGAAGAAATTTGGGATGATGGACATCAAACCAGTGTGTACTCCAATGATTACAGGGTGCAAGATGAGTAAAGATGATGAATCTCCAGTGGCAGATCAGAGGTTGTACAGATCTATGATTGGCATTTTATTATATATTATAGCTACCAGACCAGATATCATGCAGGCAGTTGGGTTAGTAGCAAGATTTCAGGTAGCTCCAAAATATTCTCATGTTATAGAAATTAAGAGGATATTCAAATATCTTAAGGGCACTATGGACTTTGGGATTTGGTATCCCAAAGGTGATGATTTCACCCTCATAGCTTATAAATATGTAGATTGGGTAGGCAGTATTGATGATAGCAAAAGCACTAGTGGTGGAGCATTCTTTCTGGGAAAGAGTTTGGTTTCTTGGCTAAGTAAGAAACAACCTTCAGTTTCCTTATCTACAGTAGAGGCTAAATACATAGCAACAGTGGTTGGGTGTACATAGGTTTTATGGATGAAAACCACCTTGGAGGATTTCAAATTCAAGCATGAACAACCCATCTCCATACTTTGTGATAATACAAGTGCCATAAGTATTTCCAAAAATCTGATAATGCACTTAAGGACAAAGCATATTTCCATCAAGTATCACTTTCTAAGGGAGAAAGTGCAAGACAAGTAGGTCAAGGTAGAGTATGTGTCTACTAAAGAGCAGATTGCAGATATCTTCACCAAACCTCTTCCTAGAGATACGCTTGAGTATCTAAGGGAGAAATTGGGAGTTGTACTCCCACCCCAGAATGAATCACCTCATTAAGAGGTGGGGGAGGGACTAAGCTAAGAGGCTCATTCTTAGTCCCGAGCCCCAAAGGTGACCCTTTGCCATTGATGACAAATGGGGAGAGATATGAGTAATGGGGAGAGCTTCAAAGTGAAGAGGAAAGCCTCAAGAAGAGGAAAGTCTTATAATGTTCACCCCCCATATCAGTATAAGTCCATGTTCTTCACTTACCAAACCTCCCAGCCTAGTTAGTTAATGAGTACTGGCTTAGTGGCATAGTAAAGATGATAGGAGAGATCATGGCAATAGACCATTCAACCTGATCAAGGACTAGACTGACGCATGCCAAGATCTATGTAAATGCAAACTTGGATTCTGATCTACCTTCTTAGGTGGAACTAGCATATGGAGAGTTTCTAAGGATTCAACCTATGGAGTATGAGAACAATCTGGCATTTTGTAGCATGTGAAAAACCCAGGGCCACCTTCAAGACCAATGTCTGACAATAAAAGGAAGCCACAAGCGAAGGTTTTTTGGGGAAAGCTAATTGGAGAGGGATCCCAAAGTTTCAAGGACTACGTCTTAACTTGGAAGGATACAGACAAGTTAAGAATAACCAGGCTGACCAAGCCAACACAGAATTGGAAAAAATCCAAGAGAAAGGAAAGCAACATAATGAGGGAGGCAAAAATAATAAGGTATGTAATAAAGATCCCAGCTTGAACATGTTTGATATCCTAGAAAATAGAGAAGTTGAAAAAGAAAACAATAAGGATGATACCATCAGTGTCAAGTTTCTTGAAACCCTAGACTCCCCATCCAAATCGGGACCATCCACAGTTATGACAAAAAGCCCCAAAAGCTATGCTCAAAATGAAGAAAAATTCCCAGTTCATTTCAGTTTAAACATGGAAAAAATAGAGTCAAGAGTTGAAGTTGTGGAAACAAGAGGCAGGAATGTAGCTCATAATCCGATAGTGGAGCAAATTATCCCTTATTAGACGAGCCCAACGGTAAAAGGTTCCTTGAAGGAAAGCCCCCTATTTAGGAACCAGATAGGAGAGGTGAACCAAAACAAGGTTGAGGATGAAGAGGGAATTGAAAACCCCCAAAATGAGGAAGAAGGTTCAAGCCCTAGACTATCACAGTAAATGCCCCATCATTTCAGTCCAAAACATACTAGAAGCACCACCAAGCCTCCGATAGATTATGGAAGTGAAATAAAGAAAGGGAGAATATCTACAGAAGAGCACTATAGAATGAGAACAATGAAGAAATTGCAAACGAAAAGCAAAGAACATTGTTACAGCAAGCTATTCCTGGCCAGGATAATAGCAAAATTGAAAAACTCGCTTTGGCTCAGGGAATGGGGGGGGGGGGAAATATCAAACAGTCTAAATGAAGGTTCTCTCATGGAATGTGAGAGGCCTAAACGGCCCACCAAAACAAAGGATGGTGAAGTCTATAAGGAAGGATTGGAATCCTACTATCATTTTTCTTCAAGAAACCAAAATAAATGCAGCATAATCAACACTTATAGCTAGAAGGATTTGGAATCAAGGGGAAGTGGCCTTTCAACAAGTGAGAGGAGCATCTAGGGGCCTCATGATATTATGGGATCCTATTAAAATAGAAGGAAGTATTATTCAGGCAAATGAAATAGTCTTAAGAGTATTATTTCATGATTTTGATACTAATAAGAATTGGATTATGTCAAATGTTTATGCCCCCACCTCTGTCCAAGGGCGATCTAAATTGTGGGATTTTTTGGGGCATTTGAGCCAAGCTTTTAAAGACATTCCTTGGGTGATTGGGGGAGATTTCAATACCTCTCTTTACCCATCTGATAAGAATGGAGGATCTGGGTTACCCTCAAGGAGCAATGGAGGACTTCAATGAAATCATTAACACAAATGAATTTATGGATGTAAGACTAAAAGGAGCCAAATTTACATGGAGTAACAAGAGGATAGGAAGTTAGATGATTTAAGAAAGGTTGGATAGGTTTTTTTTATCCAAGGAAGCTACAACAATTTTTGGTGATTCAACGTTACAAGCCCTTACTAAATGCGCTTCAGACCATAATCTTATTCTATGGGAGTCATTTCAGGCTAACTCCTTTAAAAAGCCATTCAAATTTCTGTCAATGTGGGTTAAACATCCGAACTTCAAGAATCGAATAGAGGAATGGTGGCAGTAAGCCTATCCAGGGAAGTGCTTCCTTCAAACTATCTCAAAAACTTAAGATGGTGAAAAAAAACCTTAGAATATGGAATAAAGAAGTCTTTGGAAATATTTTTGAGAATAAGAGAGTAGTGGGGGAAAAAATGAGAATAATAGAAAGCAAAATCCAAAATGGAACCTATGATGAGGCAACAAGGACTGAAGAGAAGGAAACCCTTTGTGAGTTTTATAATATTTTAGCTTGTGAGGAGATGAATTGGAGGCAGAAATCAAGGTCATTATGGCTAAATAAAGGGGACTCTAATTCAAAGTTTTTCCATGTTACCACATTGAGCAATAGAAGCAACAATAATATTAGAAATTTAACTAAGGTGGATGGATCCTCAACTCAAAACATTTAGGATATTAGGGACGAGGCTGTTAATTTTTTCAATTCATTATTGGGTGAATAACATGCCTGTAATGCCCAAGCAAAGGACTCTCTCCTTCAATTCATTCCACAAATCATTGATGAAATGATTAACGAGTCTCTTATAGCAGATTTTTTAGACGAAGAGATCAAGAAGGCTTTGTTTAACATGTATCCTGATAAAGCTCCTGGGCCGGATGGGTTTTCACCATGGTTTTTCCAAGTTTGTTGGGATATTGTTGGAGCAGAAGTTATTGCTACAATCAAGGAGTTCCAAAGTTCAAATAATATTCCAAGGGGTTTCAATTCAACTTTCATTGCTTTGATCCCTAAAGGCCCCAACCCCAAGACTATGGCTGACTTTAGGCCGGTTAGCCTGTGTAATATATCCTATAAAATTTTGTCCAAAGTTTTAACCAACCGTTTGAAGAAAGTTCTATCGGTTATCATTGATCCAAGTCAAGGAAGTTCTGTATAAGGAAGATCAATCTTAGGTGGAGTTATTACTGTTCATGAGGCTCTTCATACAGTCGCTCAAACCAAAAAAGTAGTCATGGCTTTAAAATTAGACATAAACAAATCTTATGACAAGATAAATTGGGAATTCCTAGAGGCAATTTTATTAAAATTTGGCTTCAACATGAAATGGGTCAAGTTAATAAGAGAGTGTTTTTATAAGCCTTGTTTTTCAGTTTTGGTTAATGGGTCTACTGTAGGTTTTTTCAAAGAAAATGTGGTCTAATACAAGGAGATCCCATAAGTCCTATGTTGTTCATCATCGTAGCTGAGGCCCTGGGAAGAACCATTAAGGTAGCAGCGATAGCAGGACTCATTTCTAGTATCAAGGCCACGTCACTAAATACGTCGGTGACACATTAGCAATTTGTTGATGATACATTGCTACTGACTTTGGCTTCTGTGGTTGAGGCAAGAAGGATTAAAAATATTCTCATAATGTATGAAGAAGCGGTCGAATGAAAGTGAATTTTGATAAGAGCAAACTTTATTTCATCAATACCCCCATTCCTAGGCAAAACAAGCATAGAAAGGATCATGGAATGTCGGATTGCATCCCTTCCCACCTCCTATTTAGGTCTTCCCCTATTTACAGGGAAACCTGAAGGATCAATGTGGAACATAGTTCTGAAGAGGATCCCAAAAAAGCTAGCAGGTTGGAAAGGACATTTGTTATCTCAAGCAGGAGAAGCAATTTTAACTATGGCTTCACTTCAAAGTATACCCATTTACTTCCTATTAGTGTTCAGAGCTCCCAGCAAGGTGTATCACAAAATTGAGTAGCTTCAAAAAAAAATTCTCTGGTCAGGTACTGAGGATAAGAAAATGATCCATTTATTAGGTTGGAACAAGGTTTGCAAACCTAAAGATGATGGAGGGTTAGGATTGAGGAGAGTTGCTCATATCAATACAACTCTGTTAGCCAAACAAGTGTGGTGGTTATTGACTAAGGTTGATAATGAATGGATTGCCATAGTTAGGAGGAAATACCTCCAAGGTGTGAACTTCTTTAATGACAACTTAGCTAGCAGGGGGTCTACTTTTTGGAAGGCAATCTTCATGAGCAGGGATCTTGTCAAGAAAGGTCTTAGATGGATTCTAGGAAATGGGCAAACAATAGACTTTTGGAAGGATTAGTGGGTGAGAGCTGAGGAGTTATCCTAGAATCCTCGTTTGGCTAGGATTCAAGAGCATATGGAGCAACATATTGAGAAGAAGGTTACAAATTATATGTGGCAGGATATAAATATCAACAGGTGGAAACCCATCAGAGTACAGGGTTTTGAAGCGAAGTTTGAAGAGCTTTATAACATTTTAACTCAGCAAATTATTCCCTCTGGAGAGGATGAAGATCACATTGTTTGGGCTGAGACTAAAAGTGGTGACTTCACAGTTAAGTCTACCTATAATTTTCTTCTCAATGTGGAAGGTCAACAATTTCAATCGAGTTTGGTTTGGATAAAAGGCTTAATTCCTAAAATATCATTTTTTTCATCGCTGGTGATTCAAGGAAAAATCCTCACTATGGACAATATGTTATCCAAAGGTATGGTTATTGCTAACCATTGCTACATGTGCAAGGTATGATGGGAGACAATCCAACACTTATTTCTAGAGTGTTCGGTAGCAGAGTCCATCCTAGATGAACTTTTCCAAGCCTTTAGGATCTCGTGGGTTAAGCCTGCTCTTATATCCAAAGTTTTCCATCAATAACCTCAACCCTTTGTTAGCCTAAAACTTAAGTACCTATGGAAAATCTATTGGCATAATTTTCTCTGGCAGATTTGGCTAGAAAGGAACCATAGAGCCTTTAAGGATACCATTCACAACCCAAAAACCATCCTCAACAAGATTATTGTCTTTGCGAAAGAAAACCTTAGCACCTTAGTGGATGAGAACCACTCAATTCCTCCCCAAGAAAAACAATTAGCTCAGGCCTTAGGTATTGAGGACAAACCTTCCATTCCTTTGCCCAATCCTAGAAATGGGATTTCTTGGGAGCCACCCCCCTAGGGTTGGTTTAAACTAAATTTTTATGGTGCAGCCAAGGAGAACCCAGGAAGAGCTGGAGCTGGAGGAATAATCAGGGATCATTAAGGAAATTTGGTCAAGGCCTTCGCTGAACCATTGGGAATCAAAACTAATAATGAAGCAGAAGCTAGAGCCCTTTGGAGAGGGTTGCAAGTAGCCTAAGAAACTCAAGGTAACTTGATGATTGAAGGTGATTCGATGAACATCATCAACCTATTAATCAATGGCAAAAAACCTCCATGGAGAATCGAGGGAGTCATCCATGAAGTGAGGATTCTTTTTGCGGCAATACATAACATGAGGTCTCGTCACATGTATCGTGAGGCTAACAGGTCAGCTAAAAAATTATCCAACATAGGTGTTAATGTTGGTAGTTTGGTGACATGGACACAAGGTGTGCCACGTGAAGTGGAAAACATTATTAGTCATGAAAAGCAAGCTACCCGTTAAAGAGAAATATGAATGGGTGTTCTTTCTCCATGGAGCTGGTAATAACTATGGGGTTTCCCTCTAAATCATACCAAATTGGAAATGAAGGTAACAGGGTGTAAGCCTTGGAGGATTTTGACAGAGAATAGGAAATGGGCAAGCAATAGGTTTCACAAGTGCAAATTTCCAAACTTCAATTTCCTATCAATGTAAGTATTGTTTACAGTTATGTTTAGGTATGGGTGTGCCTTGTTAGTAAGGTGTTGTAGGGGATTCAATATAAGTTCTGGTAAGAAAGTTTCAAGGATGACTAGGATCTACAATCTTAGTAGAAGGCTGGATATTGTAATAGGTTTTGGGTTAACTTGCAAAACCCGGTAATTAATGAAGACTTTTATTTACCAAAAAAAAACATGACCAAATTTGCAATTTTAAACATTGATTTTGAATTGTTATCTAATAGAAGTCATTAATTTGCTCTTTTAGATCTTCCCACGATGGGTTTTGAGTGCATTTAATGCTAGTTATGGATCATAGGTACGGTCTACGGTTTACATTTCCAAATTTTTGGAACCGTGGGTCAGACCTACGGGAAGAAAACCCTACTTTCGGAACTGCAGGTGTCAGCTGCGATTTACCGAGACTAGGAAAACCTATAAATTGAATTCCAATTTGAAAATTTTCATTATTTTTTGGCAAGCATTAGCAATTTGAGAGCTCTAAGAGTGATAAAATATTTCCTGATCCAAAATTCTACCACACTCTACCATGATTACACTCCTTAACCTCGATGGTGGATCTTGATCAATCATCTACTAGTCGAGACCAGGGTGTGGGTAAGGCAACTTGAAACCAAGACCGTGCATTCAATACCAATAAAATGAACCACATTAAGTAATGCAGATAATGAACCTCACTAAACTGCTAGTAATGAACCCCACTAGTCTAGGAGAGCTTTAGTAATTTCATTTTATGTTTGAATGGTCGAGGAGGGTACCCAAATTGGGTGCCGATCCTAAATTGTAGTTGGTAGCCGCGGTTCCCAGTTTGTAAATTGGGAACCATAGGTTTCAGATGCAGTTACCAATTTGCAAATTGGGGACCACAGGTTTTAGTTGTGATTCCCAATTTGCAAATTGGGGACTGCAGGTTTCAACTGCGGTTTGCTGTTGTTGCTTTTGTTTTTTATGTATTTTTTAGCTCTAGTTAGCTAGATTGTCTTAAATTACGCTTTTTATTCCAAAGATTTACTTCTAGAGCCTAGGATCTAGATATTATGAAGACTCTCCCTGAGGCTTTATCTAATGATGATTAGGATTGATTCTGAGCTATTGAGTTTGGATACGTCATGGATCTGCCCACTATTAGGATAGATCAATCATACCTGACTACGTTGGCCTGGCACTGGAATGTGCGGACCAACACATTTCACCTACCTACAGGTGAAATTATTATTACTTTAGAGGATGTCTACAAGATATTCAGGATCCCCATTAATGGCGAGGCTATCATCTCCTCTACCTCTAGGGTAAAGGAGGCTATTTTTGATACTATCTTTTATGACCAGAACGAGGATGCTCAGGACGCAATTGACCACGAATGGGTGCACATTGGTGAGTGGTACCATGAGGATGTCTTCTCTACATGAGAAGCCCTCTTCATGCACCTCATAGTACAGATTATGCTTCTAGGCTCCTCAGGCACGAGGATTCCCTGGAACCTCTTGTCCATTTCCTGGAGGGTGTTGTAGAGCTCTACAGAGGCACCTCTAATTCTAGCTTAGGGGATCACCCTACTATGTTAGATCTATAGAGAGATGTACCATATTACTAAGCGTAGCCGTAAGGGCCTTAGTTGTAGTCTTCTATTGTAGATATGGGGGTGGCAACACATCCAGATTGAGCATCCTATAGATCTTCCACTATGAATCACTGCTATTGCTAATGATCATCAGTGTTATACTACCTGTTGGCCTCATGAGGAGGGTACCTGTAGTAGTATCCATGTTGGTGACATCCAACACTATATCACTCAGTTCATGGCACTTGGCCTGAATGATGTTCAGTGGCGATCCTATATGGATTGACCAGCGTGGCCAGATGAGTTCTAGTGGCTAAGACAGGCACACCGTGATAGATGGTTGGTCGACCATAAGACCAAGATTTGAGAGTACCAATTCTACTCTCGGGTCCTACAGTAGTTTGGGCTTGTGTAGGATATTCTAGATATCCCCCTCAAATATCGATGCTTGGTCATGAAGTATGATCTATAGTGGATCATTCATGAGCCTCTAGGAGATGCTATTGATGACTACCAGGAGACTAGAGTTGATACTGCTAGGACCACTCAAAAGTATTATAGGTGGTGGTTCATGTTCAAATGGTATGGTACAGGGCCTCTAGGCTAAGAGCTATATTAGGCAGAGGTAGAGGCAGATCCTTACAGGCGTAGGGTGCACCAATGGATAGAGGGATGCTGGGGCATGATGAACACCATCGAGGAGGATCTCAATGTTGGCCCCGATGAGGAGGCTCCAAAGGAGGGTGAGGTTCCTAGCTTAGGTGGTTGACTTGTAGAGTCCGCTATGATTATTCCACACATAGCAGCTAGAGCGAGATACTACGATCACCATTTTGGAGGTGAAGGTATCTGATAGGGATAGACACCTGACTAAGGTATAAGATCAGATACATGATCTAACTATGTAGGCCATAGATACAGAAGCCCAGTCTTAGAGATTGTAGACTACTCTAGATTTAGCACAAGCATAGAAGACTATAGTAGAGGTGGAGAGGGATCTCCTCTAGGTATCAAGGGGGGCTATGCCACCTCCTCAGGCTACTATGGGGCCTCCAACAACAACAGTGGTAGCACCAAAAACTATACAAGATCCGATGACCGAGGTAGAGTGACTGTGTAGTATGGTCATGAGGACCAATGAGATGCACGTAGTCTGACTTGCTCGCATTAATCAGCTAGTTGGTTATATTAAGATGTACAGGATACAAATTCCTATGGATCCTTTCTCCTCAGAGTCTCAGTCGACCAGGTCTAGGACCTCGAGATAGTCTATGGCAAGCTCAGGTCACAAGACTCATAGGACTGAGAGGATGCATAGGTCCTCTAGCACACATGGGGTGACATCGCATGCTAGGCCTAGAGATGTAGGCTAGACTTCAGGGACTTCTAGTCAAGGGACTAGCCTATTGTAGTTACTATTTTCTCATGTGCTATGTGCCTTAGGATTTGGAGGCAGGCAAGACCCATAATAGGACCCACCATGGGTGCCAGAGCAGATAGGAGAGCAGGCTGTAGATCACAATGTTGAGGGAGGTGATGAGAGCTCTAGTATAGGGGGAGCAAACTAGACCTGGGCTTTGCTAGATGCAAACTATACTTTTGCTATACTATATTCATTTTGAGTGTAAGGTCGAGGACATACACACTTTGTAGCCTCATATGTACTCTTTTTGCACATATATATATATATGACTTGGTCTTTATGGCTCATTATGTGTATTTGATGTTTAATTTTGATTTTATGTTTATTTGATGCACATGGATGCAATGCTTATGTTGATGCTATGTTTATATGATGCAATGTATGGATGACATGCACTAGCTAGCTATTTGATTTATGATGATGATGTTATGCAGTGATCTATATGTTTAGATATGTTATTTATGATGGATGCAAATGGATGCAGTATTTATTTTGAACGCATATTTATTTTTTCTTTGTGGGCATGCATTTATTTTTATGAAGTTATGGTATGCTATGCAATGTATGGTAATGCATTATGTACATAATCGTAATCTAGTGGGAATGAACCTATATGCTTTAATCACTTAAAACATGAGGAATAAATGTAAATTGTGTATATCAATTTTAAATTGCGACGCCACAGAATGTATGACAATCATGCAAAATAATTGATAATTCTTATTACAAGAACTTAATCAATTAATCACCCATATATGAAATGTAGTGAAATGGATTGGTATAATGCTAATGAATGAATATGTCATTCTGTATATTTTTCTTTGCTGCACTTATATAGTCAGTGGTCGTCTAAACATCATTTATGATATTCATGCGGTATCTATCCTATATGTTTTATTATGCTTTGTAAAATGCATTATGATGAATGAATGACTTGTATTTTTGATGTCTAATGATATTTGGTATCTTGTTGCTATTAGAGAAATTTTTGAGGTTTTCCATGAGACTCAAACACCCTAGTAGTCTTCTCCAAAAATCACATACTAACTGTACAAGGCATTAATTGGACAAGGCTTTTGTCATGACAAACCCAACTATTCGTTATCCCTGTATGTGCATATGAGTATTTTCAAATAGATCATAAGCATACCCCGTATGTTAGTCGGGACTCTTTCAACCCATATGTGAGATAGGGCTCCTCATATGATCTATTGGCATTTTTGCCACATTGTTTTTTTTGTTGTTGTTCATGCAAAAGAATGCACAAATTGTAGAGATACTCACTCCTCTGTTTGTCCCTCCAAGCACCTCGAAAGGGATAATAAGTAAAATACAAAAATCTCTACAAGTTTTGTGTTAAAGCAAAGTAAGTGAAAAATGTCGCGATATCGCGACCTGTCATGTTTTCACGGCGTCCGATGCAAAAAATAGCTAAGCATAGAAAATGTCGCGATATCGTGACATGTCGCATTTTCGTGACCTATCACGTTTTCATGCTAGAAAACAACAAAGGAAGCAGTAACGGCAAAGTTGTCGTGACATCGCGACATGTCGCATTTTCGTGACTTGCAGTGGCAACAAAGCAAAGTGATAGGAAAATGTCATGATATCACGACATACAGTAGCAAAGGGGAGCGCCAATGAAAAATGTCATGATATCACGATAGGAAAGCGAGGAAGGAGTAAGATGGTACGGAATGTCGCGATATCGCGACATGTCAAATTTTCGCGATAGAAAGCGGCAACGAAGGAGAAGATAGGAAGATGTCACGATTTCATGACATGTTGTGGAGACAAAGCCAAACGGAGGAAGATGTCATGATTTCATGACTTGTCGCATTTTTACGGAGTGCATGAATAAAAGAAAGCAGCAAGGGAAGAACGTCACGATTTCGCGACATGTCGTGTTTTTGCGGCTAAAGGCGATGGAAGAGCCAAGCGAGAGGAGGATGTCACGATTTCATGACATGGTGCGTTTTCATGGAAGTGCTGAAGATAAACACAAGGCAGGAGAAAATTGTCTCGATTTTGTGACATTTTTGGAAACAGAGCCAAGCAAGAGAAACATGTCGTGATTTTGTGACATGTCACATTTTCGTGGGGCAAAAGAAAGAATGTTCAAGGCGGGAGAAACATGTCATGATTTTGTGACTTGCAAGAAGACGAAAGCCAACAAAGTGAAGAATGTCACGATTTCACGACATGTCACGATTTTGCGACTTGTCGCGTTTTCGCGAAAGAACAAGAAGTCAAGGCCAAGCGAGAGGAGAATGTCGCGATTTCGCAACATGTCGCATTTTTGCAGCTGGTAGCAATAAGAGAAAGCAGTAAGTTAAAAATGTCGTGATATCGTGACATGTCGCATTTTTGCGACAGAAGCGACAACAAAGGTCCAATAAAGTTCTGTCTGCATTTTTCTTCAAATTGCATAGGAGAACGTGAGGAGAAGATAAGGATCGAACAAAGTAATGTTTTAAAAGCTCTCCAACTGATTTTGAGATCGAGGTCGAAGAGGCTCCAAGATTAAATGTTTTGTTGTTTACCTATGTGCGCAAGATGGGAGAACGTGTTAAATCAGTTTGTTCTCGAAGCCACCAAAATTAAAGATGCCTCCGGTATTAAAAGCTCTTGTTCGTGATCTCCTAACACTTCAAGCATGCCCCGAGAACAGTCATTTAATGAAGAAATATGGTCCCTTGTTTCTGTTCAATTTTTAGTTTTGATCCATAAAAGTAGGGAATGTGATTTCTCCGAGGCAGATTAGGGGATTGTTTCTCTTTTCAAGTGCATATTTTGTGGATCTCCTCTTCAAAATCTGTTTTATGTTTTAAATGTTGTGATGCGAAAGGGAGAGGGAAGACCTCTATAAATACTAATGTATATCTCAAGAAAAGGAGGAGGACCTTTTTGCAAAAATTGAAGCAGAAATCCTAAGTGCATTTTGCTCTGTTCTTAGAGTCTTTTGAGTTGGTGATCCAAACTGTTGTTCATGTGATGCTTTCTGTGTGATTCACTTCGCTTAGTCCAGTGTTAAAATATAAGTTGAATTCTGCTGTTCTGAATTTGGCTATGTTTTCATTTGAACATTTGAAGTATAATTGAAGGCAAACTTATGGTCAATGTTTGATCCAATTTCTGTATGTGCATTCTAAGAATCAGTTGCTTGCTTATCTTTAGGATCTTAGTTCGAGGTTATTTGCTATCTGAGGTTGTTCTCCCTATCAACTATCGGCTTCATCCATATTTCCATCTCTTTCTGTTATTTCTAACCCTGAACCTTATCTTCAAACCAGTTTAGATTAGTTTGGGAGCCAGCCCTCTCTGGAGATTGGCCCGGGAGACTTCTCTTTCTCTCGGCATTTCAATGTTGGCCGGGTCTAGGGCGCATTTTATATGACTAGGCGGATTCATGACCAACAGTTTTTGGCACGCCCGATGGGACGAACAGTCTCCATATTTTAAGGAAGCCCGAGTTTGGTGAATCTCTGGCTTGTCTTCATCTGGAAAAATCACCTGGCGACTCTGTTGAGCTGAAGATCCAAATTTCTTGATCGTAGATGCCTTTTAAAGCTAAAAGAAGACACCCCGAAGGAATCAAGGTTTGGTGAGCAGCCTTGACCTCACAAGCGGAGAAAAGAATGTTCACCTAGTGACTCCGACTTAGTGGCGATAACCGTGATCTCTGCAGACCGCTGCTATAATGGCAAGTGTAAGCTATCCTAGCTGGGATGATCCTGGCCCCCTGAATCTTCAAAGTTACCATGAAATTCCCAAAAGTGCCTTGAAGACATTGACGAAATACAATGGCACTAAGGGAATGGCCCAAGAGCACCTTGAAGATGTTGTTGCTTTGGCAATCCTCCATGACATAATCCATGAAGATGTCATGATCGGACTTTTGGTTCTATCTTTGGAAGGAAGGGCATTGCAGTGGTACAGACTGCTTGGGTGTAAAAGCATCTGCTCATGGGATGACTTAGTGGGAGCACTAATCAGAACATTCGACGGCTCTCAGGATCCCTTTCAGCTTTTAATGCACTTCTCCACCATCACAAAAACACCTCTAGAGAGCATCACAGACTTCAATGTCCGATTCTGTAGAAGTTGGAAGAGAATTCCAGGGGAGATCCAACCGACACCCACCCAAGCCCACCTCTTCTATGTTCGGGCCTTTTACCCGGACATGAGCCTCCTCTTGCTGCAATCAGGTGAACGAAGGTTCCCTCAAATATTTGAGGAAGCAGTGCGAGCGGAACAACTTTTGCTCCTGTCAGGAAAGTGGCAGTGGGGAGAAACCCCATCACCTTATCCGGTAGTCGTTGCTCCTGTCTACCCTACGTAGTATTCACCATGGAAGATTCCTCATACTGAGCAGAGACCTGAGATGCAGTCGTGTGGAGCTCAAGAGGCAGATTTCATCCAAGTCCAACGATGGGAATATGCAAGCTTTGTCCCGACAATAGATAATATGGTTGCTTGCAGTCTCCATCAGAAGATGAGCCAAGGAGAAGAACAAGCTCAAGTGGTAAAACCTGAGAATGAAGAGGGCACATTTTTGCACCCTTTTTGTATCCCAGGGCATAGCACACAAGTGTTCAACCAGAACCCATTAAACATGTCTCATCAAGAAGCTGAGCCTAAAGAGATCCTAGAAGATTACTCGTCGCTAAAAAAGCCTTGTTGTCGCATCAAGGGGTTGGAGGAGCCTGTACTCGGTCCACAGCCAGTGGACTCTTCAAAATGGTGGTATTGGCTTCGGCCATTACTGCAACTGGTACCCAAAGGAGCCCTCCATGTGGCAAATCTCTTTGCTACATTATTTGTCAACTGTGTGGGTACTGGCATGCATGATAACCTGCCATGTTGCACCCTGTTCGCAACATGGAGAACTTCGAGAGGTCATCCAAACTTCAAGGATCAACTCAAGTATGATCAGATCTGGTCTGGACACTACAGGTTCACCGGATAGACACCCGAAGCTGGGTTTGTGGTGGCGGCATGCCAATCATGTTGCAAAATTTTGTGTAAATACTGTAAATAGCCCAGCTAGTAAATAAAGTTCCGAGGGCACTAAATGTTGCTTAGGAGCTTAGGTCAGGTTTCACTTTGGTGATCTAAAAAAAAAAAAAAATTGTCAAATTCAACTCCTTTTGCACACGAACCCGCAGGTATGTTTATTTCTCTTTCTTTTTCTTTTCCTTCCCAGCAAGTAGTGGCTTCCATCTACTTCATTCCCTTCCTCTCCACTCCTTCTTCCACTGTAAATAATCAAGCCACTACTGTTGTTTCTACTCCCCTCTCTGATGTTCCCATTTCTTCACTTCCCCTTTCTTCCAATCCTTTGTCTTTTGAGCACTTCTCCATAGTTCCTATCACTTTCTCCATCCCATCTACTTCCATTTCATCATCTATTTTCATAGAATCCCAGTAGCTGGTAGCATAGTAGCGCCCTCTTCAGTTGTTGTATCTACCGCTTCTACTCCTCCATCTTCCACCATTCCATCATTCACCATTCCCGTTCCATGGCCTGCACATCTGCTGGTCATCACCCCATTCATTCCCATTTTTGCAACCCAAGTGCTTCTCACCACTACCATGGAGACCCTTTCACAGCACCTGGTGATTACCCAGCTCAACCGAGCTAGGCAAAATGCAGTAGTTAAAGGAATAAGGGAAGTTTTGCTATTCCACAAATTTTTGTTGAAGGTCCTGTTTTAAGTGTCGAGCGCCAACAAGAGCTTGTTGCAGCAGCCCGCAGAAATGTCCAACATCAACCAACACTCACTTCTTCTGCTCCTCCAGCTTCTTGACTCTGTTGCCCAATGGATAAAGGCCTGAGGTTCGTGCATACAACAGAACTGTATACCCCGAGAGCCGCCAAGAATGTTGGCATTTTTGCCACATTGTTTTTGTTGTTGTTGTTCATGCAAAAGAATGCACAAATTGTAGAGATACTCACTCCTCTGTTTGTCCCTCCAAGCACCTCGAAAGGGATAATAAGTAAAATACAAAAATCTCTACAAGTTTTGTGCTAAAGCAAAGTAAGTGAAAAATGTCGCGATATCGCGACCTGTCATGTTTTTGCGGCGTCCGATGCAGAAAATAGCTAAGCATAGAAAATGTCACGATATCGCGACATGTCGCATTTTCACGACCTGTCACATTTTTGCGCTAGAAAACAACAAAGGAAGCAGTAATGGCAAAGTTGTCGCGACATCGCGACATGTCACATTTTCGTGACTTGTTGCGGTGAGGGAGCAGTAAAGGAAAAATTGTCGCGATTTCACGACATGTTGCATTTTCGTGACTTGTAGTGGCAACAAAGCAAAGTGATAGGAAAATGTCATGATATCGTGACATACAACAGCAAAGGGGAGCGCCAAGGAAAAATGTCGCGATATCGCGACATGTCACGATATCGCGATAGGAAAGCGAGGAAGGAGCAAGATGGTACGAAATGTCGCGATATCGTGACATGTCAAATTTTCACGATAGAAAGCGACAATGAAGGAGCAGATAGAAAGATGTCATGATTTTGGGACATGTCATGGAGACAAATCCAAACGAAGGAAGATGTTGCGATTTCATGACTTGTCATGTTTTTACGGAGTGCATGAATAAAAGAAAGCTGCAAGGGAAGAACATCACGATTTCGTGACTTGTGTTTTTGTGGCTAAAGGCGACAGAGCCACACGAGAGCAGGATGTCATGATTTCATGACATGGTGTGTTTTCATGGAAGTGCTGAAGATAAAAACAAGGTGGGAGAAAATTGTCATGATTTCGCAACAATTTTGGAAACAGAGCCAAGCAAGAGAAACATGTCATGATTTTGTGACATGTCACGTTTTCACGGGGCAAAAACAAAATGTTCAAGGTGGGAGAAACAATGTCACGATTTTGTGACTTGCAAGAAGACGAAAGCTAACAAAGCGAAGAATATCGTGATTTTGTGACTTGTCACGTTTTCATGAAAGAACAAGAAGTCAAGGCCAAGTGAGAGGAGAATGTCATGATTTCGCGACATGTCACATTTTCGTGGCTGGTAGCAATAAGAGAAAGCAGTAAGTTAAAAATGTCGCGATATCATGACATGTCGCATTTTCATGACAGAAGCGACAACAAGGGTCCAATAAAGTTATGTCTGCATTTTTCTTCAAATTGCATAGGAGAACGTGAGGAGAAGATAAGGATCGAACAAAGTAATGTTTTAAAAGCTCTCCAACTGATTTTGAGATCGAGGTCAAAGAGGCTCCAAGATTAAATGTTTTGTTGTTTACCTATGTGCGCAAGATGGGAGAACGTGTTAAATTAGTTTGTTCTCGAAGCCACCAAAATTAAAGATGCCTCCAGTATTAAAAGCTCTTGTTCGTGATCTCCTAACACTTCAAGCATGCCCCGAGAACAGTCATTTAATGAAGAAATATGGTCCCTTGGTTCCGTTCAATTTTCAATTTTGATCCATAAAAGCAGGGAATGTGATTTCTCCGAGGTAGATTTAGGGGGATTGTTTCTCTTTTCAAGTGCATATTTTGTGGATCTCCTCTTCAAAATTTGTTTTATGTTTTAAATGTTGTGATGCGAAAGGGAGAGGGAAGACCTCTATAAATACTAATGTATATCTCAAGAAAAGGGGAGGACCTTTTTGCAAAAATTGAAGCAGAAATCCTAAGTGCATTTTGCTCTGTTCTTAGAGTCTTTTGAGTTGGTGATCCAAACTATTGTTCATGTGATGCTTTCTATGTGATTCACTTCTACTTAGTCTAGTGTTAAAATATAAGTTGAATTCTGTTGTTTTGAATTTGGCTATGTTTTCATTTGAACATTTGAAGTATAATTGAAGGCAAACTTATGGTCAATGTTTGATCCAATTTCTGTATGTGCATTCTAAGAATCAGTTGTTGCTTATCTTTGGGATCTAGTCTGAGGTTATTTGCTATCTGAGGTTGTTCTCCTTATCAACTATCAGCTTCGGCCATATTTCCATCTCTTTCTATTATTTCTAACCCTGAACCTTAAAACAAGTTTAGATTAGTTTGGGAGCCAACCCTCTCTGGATATTGGCCCGAGAGACTTCTCTTTCTCTCGGCCTTTCAATGTTGGCTGGGTCTAGGGCGCATTTTATATGACTAGGCGGATTCGTGACCAACACGATCGTACCATCCTTGTTTTAGATTTGATTAGACTTATACAACTAGACAATCCTAGGTACCTAGAGCTAGCTCATCATGCAAATTGATTAGGGCTACCCCTCCAAATGTAGGTGAGACTTTTTCAACCCATTGCTACATTTGGGGATCACCCAATAGAACTACCCCTTCGATTGTAGGAGGGACTCTTCCAACCCATTTTTGCGATCGGGGATCACTTTATGGCTTTCAAAAGGTGGACAATCTAGGGATTCAAGTCCTCACCCTTCTTACTTGCTCATATGTAGTGATTAAAATCATTGTTAGTCCACGTGTTACCATTTTCTTTAAGCAAAGGATTTTTATAGTGATTTTGATTCACTATGTCACTTTACATTTGATTTGAACTTTGTATTTTGAAATTTGCACTTTGTAACTTGGGATTTAAACTTTATAACTTTGGGATTTATAGGGGAAATTATTGTCCTTTTGCCAAAGTTCACCTTTCTAAACTTACTATTTGCAAGATAAGCAGGTCGTGAAACCCATCTCTCTAGATACCTAAGATTGCTTTCGCAGCTTTCATCATCTCTTGTCTTAGTAGGATTTTATATTGTTTTGCTTAGTGATGGGATTCTGATATGTTGAAGCACTATCCCAACTAATGACCTCATCTATAATAGCAAAGCAAGCTTTCTACAATATCTGAAGAACCCACTAGGTATGTTTGAGTGACTGGAAAGCTTAATATACATACATATTTCTCTGCAACAGGTATCATGTATGAATGCAATAAATTATGATAAATGCAAGGGTGCATGATTGAAACACAAACGTGTGATCCTTTATAATATTTTGATAGACACATTACACTCTACTATGGAATGCAACAGATGAAAAATACCTAAATACAATATGATGATGTGAATGCATGTATGAAAATGGAAACTACAAAAGCAAATATTTTTTAATTTTATGCTTTACTAATTTTTTTTTGGAATTTTATATATTTTCAAATTTTTATACATTTTTGAGCTTTCATATTTGACCAAATGATGAGTATATATGCCTTTGGATCTTTTTAGGGTTGACCAAGCGATTTTTAGAAATCCTTGGAGCTTTTTGGATTGACCAAAGGTCTTACAGATGCCTTTGTAACCTTTTAGCTGACTAAAATATCAACAACAAGGCGTGGAGCCTTTTAGGATGATCGAGAAGCTTAATCAATTAATCACCCATATATGAAATTTTGTGAAATGGATTGGTATAATGATAATGAACGAATATGTCATTATGTATATTTTTCTTTGTTGCACTTATATAATCAGTGGTCGTCTAAACATCATTTCTGATATTCATGCGATATCTATCCTATATGTTTGATTGTGCTTTGTAAAATGCATTCTAATGAATGAATGACTCGTATTTTTGATGTCTAATGATATTTGGTATCTTGTTGCTATTAGAGAACTTTTTGATATTTTCCATGAGACTCAAACACCCTAGTAGACTTATCCAAAAATCACATACTAACTGTACAAGGCATTTATTGGACAAGGCTTTTGGTGTGACAAACCCAACAATTCATTATCCCTGTATGTGCATGTGAGTATTTTTAGATAGATCATAAGCATACCCCATATATTAGTCGGGACTCTTTCAAACCATATGTGAGATAGGGTTCCTCATACGATCATACCATCCTTGTTTTAGCTTTGATTAGACTTATACAACTAGACAATCCTAGGTACCTAGAGCTAGCTCATCTTGCAAATTTATTAGGGCTACCCCTAAAAATGCAGGCGAGACTCTTTCAACCCATTGCTATTTTTGGGGATCACCCAATAGAACTACCCCTATTATTGTAGGTGGGACTCTTCCAACCCATTGCTACGATCGGGGATCACTCTATGGCTTTCAAAAGATGGACAATCCAGGGATTCAAGTTCTCACCCTTCTTACTTGCTCATATGTAGTGATAAAAATCATTGTTAGTCCACGTGTTACCATTTTCTTTAAGCAAAGTATTTTTATAGTGCTTTTGATTCACTATGTCACCTTACATTTGATTTGAACTTTGTATTTTGAAATTTGCACTTTGTAACTTGGGATTTAAACTTTATAACTTTGGGATTTATAGGGGAAATTCTTGTCCTTTTGCCAAAGTTCACATTTCTAAACCTACTATTTGCAAGATAAGCAGGTCATGAAACCCATCTCTCTAGATACCTAAGATTGCTTTCACAACTTTCATCATCTCTTGTCTTAGCAGGATTTTATATTGTTTTGCTTAGTGATGGGATTCTAATATGTTGAAGCACTATCCCAACTAATGACCTCTTCTATAATAGCAAAGCAAGCTTTCTACAATATCTAAATAACCCACTAGGTATGTTTGAGTGACTGGAAAACTTAATATACATACATATTTCTCTGCAATAGGTATCATGTATGAATGCAATAAATTATGATAAATGCAAGGGTGCATGATTGAAACACAAATGTGCGATCGTTTATAAGATTTTGATAGACACATTACACTCTAATGTGGAATGCAATGAATGAAAAATACCTAAATGCAATATGATGATGTGAATGCATGTATGAAAATGCAAACTACAAAAGCAAATATTTTTGGATTTTATGCTTTACCAATTTTTTTTGGAATTTTATATATTTTCAAAATTTTATGCATTTTTGAGCTTTCATATTTGACCAAACGATGAGTACATATGTCTTTGGAGATTTTTGGGGTTGACCAAGCTATTTTTAGAAATACGTGGAGCTTTTTGGATTGACCAAAGGTCTTACAAATGCCTTTGGAACCTTTTAGTTGACCAAACTCTCAACAAGAGGATGTGGAGCCTTTTAGGATGACCGAGAAGCTATAGGAACTCTCAGAGCCTTTGGTTTGACCAAGCAATTTTTAGAAATCCTTGGTGCCTTTTTGGGATGACCGAGTGGATTTAAGCAACCTTCAAAGCCTTTGGGTTGACAAAGAAATATTTAGAAATCATTGGTGCCATTTTGACTGACCAAAGGGTTTACAGATGCCTTTGGAGCTTTTTTTGACATGACAAAATCACTCGAATGAGAGCTTAGAGCCTTTTGGGATGATCAAGTAGTTATAGGAACTCTCGGAGCCTTTGGGTTGACCAAATGATTTTTAGAAATCCTTGGCACATTTTTGGATTAACCAAAGGTCTTATAGATGCATTTGGAACCTTTTAGTTGACCAAACTCTTAGTAAGAGGGCGTGGGGCCTTTTAGGATGACCGAGAAGCTATAGTAACTCTCGGAGCCTTTGGGTTGAGCAAGCAATTTTTAGAAATCCTTGGTGCCTTTTTGGGATGACCGAGTGGCTTTAAGCAACCCTCGGAGCCTTTGGGTTGACCAAGCAATTTTTATAAATCTTTGGTGCCTTTTTGATTGACCAAAGGGCTTACAGATGCCTTTGGAGCATTTTCTGCTACATTCTCTAAGCATAGAATGCTTTAATATGGATGATGTTGAGAGGTTCATGCTCTTCAACACCCCCTAGCGACGTCAAGCTATAGGTACCTAGACCAATATTTTTAGATATGATATAGGGTCCTAGCCAATTATCTATAAATTTATCTCGCATATCAGGCGACAAATTTGAGTTTTGTTGGTTTTCTTTTAGCATAAGATCCCCAACTTCAAAGTCTCTCTAGTGGACTTTGATATTGTAAGCTTGTTTGAGTCACTCCTGATAAATGTGGAGACACTCAAGGGCATTCATGCGATGTTCATCGAGTAGCGTCATTTGATCTAGGTGAGCTTGCCGCACGATGTCATCATTGATGAAATTTTTCAATGCAACATGCAACGTTGGAATTTCCAACTCTAAGGGCATAATGGCCTTAGTGCCATATACTAGTGAAAACAGAGTTGCCCCAGTGGGAGTCTGAATGCTAGTACTATAAGCCCATAATGCAAGGTGTAGTTGTATATGCCAATCCTTGTGATGTTATTGCACTGTCTTTTTCAAGATGGCTACCATCGTCTTGTTTGAGCCCTCATCTTTCCCATTTGCCTGTGGATAATATGGAGATGCAAAACTGTGTTTGATGTGGTACTTAGAGGTTAAAGGTCACACAATTTTGTTATTAAAATAAGTTCCATTATCTGACACTATTTTGGATGGTACCCCAAAATGACTTATGATATGCTCCATTATGAACTTTGCTATGCAAGCTCCAGTGGTCATTGTTAAGGGAATGACTTCCAACCACTTTGTAAAATACTCAATAGTTGTAATAATGAATGTATGCCGACCTGATGATAGAGGAGAGATCTTGCCGATTAGATAAAAATCCCACTGAGTAAATGGCCAAGCCGCTTGGATGGGCTGTAAGGATTGTGGTGGTAGGTGCATAATATTAGCATGATGCTGACATTTGATGCATTTATTGACATACACATTGCAATCCTTATCCATAGTGGGCCAATAATAACCCATTCGAAGGATGCACTTGACGATGGTCATGCTGCTAAAATTGTGACTGCACATACCATTATGAGCTTCTAAAATTGCCCAAGATGACTCTTGGGGCTCAATATAATGAAGGAGAACTCCATCATAATTTTGGTGGTACAAAATGTCTCCTATCAAGACAAATTTAGTCACTTTCATCATCTCTTGTATTAGCATGATTTTATATTGTTTTGCTTAGTGATGGGATTCTGATATGTTGAAGCACTATCCCAACTAATGACCTCGTCTATAACATCAAAGTAAGATTTCTACAATATATGAAGAACACACTAGGTATGTTTGAGTGATTGGAAAACTTAATATACATACATATTTCTCCGCAACAGGTATCGTGTATGAATGCAATGAATTATGATAAATGCAAGGGTGCATGATTGAAAAACAAACGTGCAATTTTTGTAAGATTTTGATAGACACATTACACTCTACTGTGGAATGCAACAGATGAAAAATACCTAAATGCAATATGATGATGTGAATGCATGTATGAAAATGCAAACTGCAAAAGCAAATATTTTTTAATTTTATGCTTTACCAATTTTTTTTTGGAATTTTATATATTTTCAAATTTTTATACATTTTTGAGCTTTCATATTTGACCAAATGATGAGTATATATGCCTTTGGAGCTTTTTAGGGTTGACCAAGTGATTTTTAGAAATCCTTGGAGCTTTTTGGATTGACCAAAGGTCTTAAAGATGCCTTTGGAACCTTTTAGTTGACCAAAATCTCAACAAGAGGGTGTGGAGCCTTTTAGGATGACCGAGAAGCTACAGGAAATCTCGGAGCCTTTGGGTTGACCAAGTGATTTTTAGAAATCCTTGGTGCCTTTTTGGGATGACCGAGTGGCTTTAAGCAACCCTCGAAGCCTTTGGGTTGACCAAGAAATTTTTATAAATCCTTGGTGCCTTTTGAATAACCAAATGTCTTACAGATGCCTTTGGAGATTTTCCTGACATGACCAATTCACTCGAATGAGAGATTGGAGCCTTTTGGGATGACCGAGTAGTTATAGGAACTCTCGAAGCCTTTGGGTTGACCAAGCAATTTTTAAAAATCCTTGGTGTCTTTTGGATTGACCAAAGGTATTACAAATGCCTTCGGAACCTTTTAGTTGACCAAACTCTCAGCAAGAGGGTGTGGGACCTTTTAGGATGACCGAGAAGCTATAGGAACTCTCGAAGCCTTTAGGTTGAGCAAGCAATTTTTAGAAATCCTTGGTGCATTTTTGGGATGACCGAGTGGCTTTAAGCAACCCTCGAAGCCTTTGGTTTGACCAAGCGATTTTTAGAAATCCTTGGTGCCTTTTTGACTGACCAAAGGGCTTACCGATGCCTTTGGAGCTTTCTTTGCTACACTCTCTAAGCACAAAATGCCTTAATATAGATGATGTTGAGATTTTCAGGCTCTTCAACACCCCCTAGTGACATCAAGCGATAGGTACCTAGACCAATATTTTCAGATTTGATATAGGGTCCTAGCCAATTAGCCGTAAATTTGTCTTACATATTGAGCGGCAAATTTGAGTTCTATTGGTTTTCTTTTAGCACAAGATCCCCAACTTCAAAGTCTCTCTTATGGCATTTGATCTTGTAAGCTCGTTTGAGTTCTCCTAAGAAACATAGAGATGCTCAAGGGCATTCACGGGATGTTCATCAAGCAACATCAGTTGATCTAGGCGAGCTTGTCGTGCGGTGTCATCATCGATGAACTCTTTCAATGTGATGTGCAGCATTGTAATTTCCAAATCTAAGGGCATAATGGCCTCAGCACCATATACTAATGAAAAAAAATTTGCTCCAGTGGGAGTCCGAATGCTAGTCCTATAAGCCCATAATGCAAGGGGTAACTATATATGCCAATCCTTGTGATGTTCTTGCATTGTCTTTTTCAAGATGGCTACCACAGTCTTGTTTGAGGCCTCAGCTTGCCCATTTGCCTGTGGATAATATAGAGATGCAAAATTGTGTTTGATGCGATACTTAGAGGTTAAATATCACACAATTTTATTCTTAAAATAAGTTCCATTATTCGACACTATTTTGGATGGTACCCCAAAATAACTTATGATATGCTCCATTATAAACTCTGCTATGTGAGCTCTAGTGGTCATTGTTAAGGGAATAGCTTCCACCCACTTTGTAAAATACTCAGTAGCCATAATAATGAATGTATGTCAGCCTGATGACAAAGGAGAGATCTTGCCAATTAGATCAAACCCCCACTGAGAAAATGGCCAAGCCGCTTGGATGGGCTATAAGTCCTATGATGGTAGGTGTGTAAGATTAGCATGATGCTGATATTTGATGCATTTCTTGACATACACATTGCAATCCTTCTCCATAGTGGTCCAATAATAACCCATTCGAAGGATGCACTTGATGATGGCCATGCCACTGAAATGGCCACCGCACGTACTATCATGAGCTTCTAAAATTGCCCAAGATGACTCTTGGGGCTCAAGATAATGAAGGAGAACTCTATCGTAACTTTGACAGTACAAAATATCTCCTATCAAGATAAATTTAGTCACTTTATATTTAAATGTGCATCTTGCGACACGCGACAGTCCCTCCGAGACAAAACCAAGTCTTAGGAAGTCTTGAATCTGTGACATCCAACTTTGATGAGCCTCAGCTTCGATCGCTAAGACAACCTGTACCCCCTATGTATTTAGTTTTACAAATGCAAACTTGGATACAACCTTGTGGTGAATGGTGGTGCCACTCCCCATAGGACTTTGGGAGGTTAAAGACCTCTAGGGTGCTTTCCTGAGAAAGTCTTTAGCTTTGTAGAACCAATCAACTTTTGGTTCCACACTAATCATGTTGTCTAATTCTTTGTTATCAAAGGATACATGCTCTACTATAGGATGCAATAGCATCTTGACATGGATGGTAGTGAATTCGACAGATAGATTTTGAGGGATTAAGGATCCCAAAGAAGCCATGGTGTCTACAAACCTATTTGATGAACGAGGGATTGCCTCGATATCATACTATTCAATTTTATCCAGATATGTGGCAACAAGATCTTTGTAGGCTTTCAGTATCAAACATCAACACTAAAATAGTCCCTTCACTTGGTTAATTATGAGTAGGTAATTTCCAAAGATGTTTAATCTCTTGATATTCATGGCGACAGCTGTATGGAGGCCCAAAAGTAGGGCTTCATATTCAACATTATTATTGGTGCATAGGAAGTCTAGTTTGAATAACAAGGGCATTGGAGCTCCTTGCGGTATGAAAAACACTATCCCTACACCAGCTCCTTGCTCTCACTTCGAACCATCAAAGAACAAAGTCATATCAGCATTTTTCTCTGGTTCTTTGGGTTTGGGAGCTTTGGATACTACAAAAACTGCATCATCCAAAAGCTCGATTGTCAGAGGCCTACTATTGGATAGTGGTGCCTCAACTAATTGATCTGCTATGACCTATCCCTTAATGGAATTTTGGATTATGAATTTTATATTGAATTCTGCCAATAGCATGATCCACTTTGTAGTACGTGTATTATGATATGTCTTGCTCATCATATACTGCAAAGGATTTTGTTTTGATATCACATATGTCATATGACTCAACATGTAGTGCCATAATTTCTTGGTAGCGAACACTACTGCTAAACATAGCTTTTCCACATATGCATATCCTAGCTCGTAACTCACCAAGGTTCAACTAATGTAATATATGGCTTGCTCTTTACCTTGTACATTCTTTTGGGCCAACATGGTCCCTAACACAAATTCTATTGCTGATATATATAGCAGAAAAGGCTCTTCTAGCCTTGGTGGAGCTAGAACTAGTGACGTTGCTAGGTATTGCTTTATCTCAGTGAAGTTTGCCTTGCAGTCCTCATCCCAGTTGAATGGGACACCCTTATGTATCAATCGATTCATGGGTCAACATTTATCTGATAGTTGGGTGATAAATCACTTTATCAAGGCTACCTTTCCTTGAAGGATCCTTAATTCCTTAATATTGGTGGGAGGATGCATTTCTAAAATGGCCTTGACCTTCATTGGGTCTATTTCGATGCCTCTCTTGCAGAAAATGAACCCTAGAAATTTTCTAGAAGTTATGCCAAATACGCATTTCTTAGGATTCAACCTGACATTGTGCTCTATCAGGTGATCGAAGACTTTTCTTAAGACCTCTGCATGCTCTTATTGTAGTAATGACTTGGATAGAAAATCATCGATATAATATTCCAAAATTTTGTGCATATAGTCATGAAAAATGTATGTCATGGCCCACTGGTATGTAGCACTAGCATTGTTGAGACAAAATGGCATAACTTTGTAGAAAAATGTTCCCCATGGTGTTATAAATGCAGTTTTGTGCTGGTATTCGAGCTTAATTCGAATTTGATTATAACCAAAAAAATTGTCCATTAAGGAGAGCATTTCATGACCAGTAGTAGAGTCTACTAGAGCATCAATATTGGGCAATGAAAATGAATCTTTGGGTATTGCCTTATTGAGATCTCTAAAATCCATACAAATATGGATCCTTCCATATAGTTTTCCTACAGGCACCATATTGGATACCCATTCTAGATAGTCGATGGAAATGACAAATTCTACATCCAAAAATTTCTACAATTTGTCTTTCACCATTAAGGCTACTATTGGATGCATCTTTCTAAGCTTTTACTTTAAGGTCTTCTTGGATGGGTCTAGTGAAAGGATATGAGTAACCAACTTTGGGTCTAGACCGGGCATATGTTTGTATGTCCAAGCAAAAATGTCAAGTCTCTATTTCAGTAGAAGGATGATACTAGCATGCTCATCTGGAGTGAGACTCATTCCAAATTTAACCTTCTTTAGATTGGTGGGGTCATTATCGATATCCACTTCGAAGGTTTCCTCTACTAACATATGGGATCCCTCCTCAAGCTGATGAGGCATAGGGATCAAATGGATGTCATTAGCTAGATTTATATGTTCTTTGTTGGAAGTATTTTCAACGTGATAGACATAATAATCATAGCCTGGTCCAAAATGAAATAGTTGCAACATCTCTTCTTTTGGGAAGAAATATTCAGGCTCTACTGACGAATCAACACAATCCCAATCAATAGCATCCATGATCAGATGCAATGGTTTGTATGGATCTGCTAGATTGTAGAGTAGAGTGGTCAAATAAATGGAGACCATGTTTATGGAATGGTGTTGATCTCTAGGACCACATAGACTAAACTCTACATCATTTGTGTAGCTTTCGTACCCAAGATCTAGCTCGAATGGTATGGGGACGAATGGGTCCTCCTTGTGGGATGCTCGGACAACTGGATCCTCTCTGTGCACTGACTACAAAATGGGATCTCTCGACTCAAGTAGCTTGGCATAAGTAGGTGGATGGAAAAATATTCTTTGATATTTCTCTTCCAAATTTATTCTTTCCCTAAGGCGACATTGAAGATTAATCTCTCGACTCAAACCCACAACAGTAACATGCAACAGAACCCAAGGTGGATTCTGATTATGCAGGTGATGAGGCCCCAAATAGGCCATCTCCAATGAATCCTCATCATCACTATACATATATAATCCTTCACTTCCCCCCATATGCAAGGGGTGATATGCCAGATGTGGTCCCATGTATCTGATTCTGCGGTCGCTATCATCACTATCTGGATAAATCGAATAAAATGATTGTATATGACATTGGTGCAAAAACTAGCTCTACTTCCTCTTAAGAGTGATTAGTGTTAAGAGGTACCTTTTATATAACATAATGTGACTCCATAGGAAATAGATGTAGTAGATATACTAGCCCGAGATCGATCATCTCAACCTCATCGCTATGATTACTACTATGAGCAGACCACTCTGTCGTGTCCACAAATATCGAGAGATTAGCTAGATGAGGCTTTAAGTAGGCCTGCTCTGTCTCATATTCATAATCAATATCAACCATGAAATGATCTTGTATCTCATCTAATTGCTCTCTAGGTAGAAAATGGCATAGAAATGTTAGAACCACAAAGGCTCGATCAATTTCCTCTTCGGATTGATCATCATTTGAGGACTCACCATCTACATCATAACTCGGTCTACTTATTTCAGAGGTGGAATCCTCTACATATTCACTATAAATATATCTTGAATTAAGATCACCTAGAATTATTGGGTTGTGCCTTTGCATATCGATATCGTCGGTTGTGATACGATTTTGATGACCCAGGTTGCCTCTGGGGTTCTTCTCTGAGAACTCTTCATGTTCGATCTCCGGTATTTCAATGGTGATGACTGGAACCATTGGGTTGTTGCCCTAAAGGCTATACATGTTAGGATGATACAAATTAAAATCCATATCATCCCCCAAACCCAGGTACAAATAATCCAATGATGCAACGAGTAAATCATCATGTCCCTAAATCTGCAATCCCAATCCGAACCTATCAGTTGCCAACTGATAACGTGGTTCAAGAGGGGTTCTTCGTCCTTGTTTGAAAATACCAAGGTTGTATCCATGCCAATGATAGAGCTCAAAAATGTGCATGGTGTACTCTAGGTTGGACAAGTACCAAAAGTTCATCATGAACTATTCCTCATCATCCACCTCCATGGGTACCCACGTTGGAACTTGATCCAACCCGACATACATAAAGTTTATTTGGTTGGGTGGCTCGCCCAATGGTACTACAGATCCAACTAGATATCTATGGGATATCGGTTGGCCCATATCTTGTGCAGTCTCTAAAATAGGACTAAAGGTCACATTTTTCACAATATATTCACCCAAACCTATGCTGGCTAGGTGAACAGTAACTTGCGGTGCAGATGACCCTGCTAATGATGCAGACAAAGCAGGCTGAGGTGCCTCATTGACTTGATCTTGGGCTTCCTCCACCTCCATGGGAGTGGTAGCCTCAATGATGACTGGTTTAGGCACATTCTTTGCTTCTTTCTTACCCAATTTCACCTTTAATTTCTTGTCATACCAATGCATTGTCGATGCACTCAGTATCAGAGAAGTTTTAGTGGTATGTTCGAATATGTTTGATACAAATATCGATGGTTGAACATGCACCACATTTTTACCTCTTGGAACCCTTATCGACGACATGGGCCGTATGTCCAAGTGCATTGATGGGATCATGAAGCCCCCTGGCAAATCTGCTAAGTTCATAAATTGGAATGGTTCTTCATCTGATGAAACCACGTGAACTTGTCCCTCATGTATATACTTGACACACTGATGTAATATCGAGGGAACATAATGTATTTCATGAATCCAAGGCCTCCCCAAAAAGATGTTATACTACAAGGCACCCTCTATCATGTGACACATTACGAGAATGGTCTTTAGTCCCACCTGAATAGGTAGGACAATCATGCCAACCGTAGAGCATAGTGTGTCGTTAAACGCTCTCAATGTAAAGGTGGTTGGTACGATGAGTGATTTAGGCAATTTCAAATGGTGTAGTGCCTTAGTCATGATTATATTGATCAAAAAACTAGTATCAATCAAGACCCTTTTGAACGGCATGTGGTTAACACATGCAATGATATGTAGTGGCGGGTCAACCACGCTTGCATAACCATTTTCACTTCGTGATCATAGAATTGGATCATTGGTTCCTGGAACTATTGTACGTGCCCCAAAAATTTTGTTAACACCTATGCATCCTAGGACTATACCTCAATGGACCTTAGAATTTCCATAAGAGTCTCCCTGTGTCTAGGGGACTACTGTATAAGCTCATATATCGATAACTTTATAGGAGTCATCTGCAGGTTTTGAACTAGCCTGCTCCTAATGGTCACCACTAGTCTTGTTGGTGGGCCTAGAATATTTTGTGTTTGTTGCTATTGGGGCATGGATTGTATTTGAATGGGAGCACGAGGTTGATTCGGCCATTCATACCTCCCATGTATTGTAACAACATTGACCATACCGATGAACCCCTGGGTAGGTGGTTCGACTCGCACTTGATTGACGTGACCAGCGTGGTTACGGGGCGCCTCATGGTTTGGTAATGGATTTTTAAAAATCCCCATGTTTTGGTTGTCTGGCACTTAGGGATTGCTTGATACTACAAGCTCTCCCTTTTCTATCATATTTTGCACAATGTCTTTGAAGGACCAACACACCTTGATGTCATGGCATTTCACTCTATGGAATATGCAAAACAACTCTTCCTAATAGTCTTTGGGCTTGGGCTGATTCGGATCAACCATATTTACTTCAGGCAATCTTATTGCCTTGGCCTCGTAGGGTTGACAAAAAATCAATGTCATTAATTCCGTCAATGGCATAAATATGCGAGGTGGGCGTTGCTCTTTGTTCTTGCCCTTGTAGTTATTTTTGCATTGGTCGTATTATGGAGGAGGAGAATGGGCTTGATAATTCTATTTCTTTTGCATCTTATCCTCACTTTGGAGATTTAGTACCACCTGATTCACATGGGCCTGCTTGCCCTATTGCTTTGAGGTACTCTTCTTATATCCCTCTTTCCTAGTTTTTAGCTTCAAGTTGCCTTCCTACAACTTGATGTCCTTAATTACCTTGGATTGCACAAAAGCTTCTTCGAATGTGGCATACTGTTGTAGCTACAATAGTAGCGATATGTATTTGGTACAACTCTTGGTGAATATTTAGGTTAATTATATGGTAGGAATCAGGAATAGCAACTTTTCCATTAATCTCCTCCACCTCTTCTCATACTGTTCTATTGGCTCATTGTCATGTTGAGCTAGCACAACCAAATCGAAAAGGTTGGCCTATTCCTTGACATTGAAGAAATAGTGTTCAAGAAAGGAATCAGCTAATTGATCAAAATTTATTATGTTGTGTTTTTTAGCTGATTAAAACACTCTCATGCCGTACTAGAGACTATTGTGACAAAGGTATGCAACAACAATGCATCATTGTTCTCTATCTGGAAGCAAGAATCCAGAAAGCTCATGACATGTTATTGCACCTATTTATCACCCTTGAATTTGTCCAATCTGGGCATCTCAAAATGCTCAAGGTATGGGGGCATAGGCACTAAGGGATCTAAAGGTTCATTGTGAATTTTCCTCAATTTCGGCTTTTGGACAGCCATGCCTTGTTTCTCAATTACCTTGGCCTTCTCAGCCAAAGCTTTGTAAACCTTAGAAGATATAAATTCCTCCTACCTAAGTTGGCATGGAGATAGTTTAGGAGGTACACTCCTCTTCTGTTAAGGTGGAGGGTGTTGCTCTTCCTACTCCTTATCTTTGGAACTCTTGGGATATTCCTGGTTGCATTTGTTCCCCTCTTGTTCCTCATAATGTTGATGCCTTTGATTGTCGACCAAGGGTGATCGCTCTCTATGATGGACAGTGACATGAGTGTGAATGCTTATGCGCTCATGGTGCATGTCGACTTGCAAAAAATCCTTCTTGTGCACCTGATATCTACGCTCATCTTGAGAATATATGTCGGCCCTAGCCAACTTATCTTCCTGCTCTACACACTTCTTCTGTATGAGGATGCACTCCTCACACAAGCACTGCTCATACAACCTTTGTCTAGTAAGCCTCTACACCTGAAGATCTTCATCTTCGATGTGCTGCCTCTCTAGGTGAGCATCCTCTAATTGATCTTGGAGGAGTTGGTGTTTCTGCTCAGAGGCTAGTCGATATGATATTTTGACCTGGTCAACCATCGGAGGCCTTTGATATGCTTGATATGTATGAGTGACCTTGTGGTTTTTGTACCCTTCGAACTGATGTGTTGTGCTTTTACCTCTATCTATGAAGACAACATCAGCATCGTGTTGTGTCCTATGTTGCATGCCACCATGCATGGATGGTGAATGAGACACATGAGGGTGCTTAGAATCCTCTCCATGCTCTTTAGTAGTTCTAATGGTTCTCTTGCTATGCTTACTCAAAGAACGAGTGGGCAGAGCCGAAGGCTTGTAGCCTAGCTACTCTAGCACACTACCTAGACCATCTAGCTATCTAGACCTACACCTCTCATGGGGACGTGTTCCATTAGCTCCCACATTTGACATATTGATGGTGATATTTCATGCTATAGTATGCACGGGAGTATGGATAGAATTGCACTCAGCAGGAAGCCCATCTACTTGCCCCTGAATGGGCAGATATCTATTCCTTCTATACTCAAAATGTGGGGGTATGGTACACCATGTAGACTTAACGTAGATGGGTACTAATATGGTCCCCTACATGACATACTCTTTGGCCAATTCAGTGGATACACGTGCACTGTGGTCTCGATAATGGCTTTTGAGTGGAGCACCCTCAAGATGAGAAGCCCCATGCTCTAATATACATCTAACAGAATGCACTGATGCTAGTCTATCAGGGGTACACTCAATGGGATCCCCTTATGTCGAATTGTCTCCTCTAATGCTCATTGAGTGTCATTTGGTTTGCTCATGTGGTTGAAGATTAGACACATGTAATTGTGAATCATTTGGGGCTTGGTCATCGGATTCAGGTTTATGCCTTTTTCGACCACCTCGTGTATCCACCATAGTGTACCTAACGTCTAGATGTATATTTTATTATCAAAAAAGGTATACACCGATGCTTCTATTATTTTTAAATTTTAAAATGAGCCCTAAACTGCTTGATGTTGTTTCAAAATGTGTTGTATCAGTATGAGAAACTCTCACGTGTTTTACAAAAGCATTGGATTTTATTCTTAGTTTAATTGGATTTCACCTATTTACTCGCATAAGCCAAATATGCTAATGAAGTCCATACTCAATGAAGTAGCATAGGTACTACCAACCCTCACCCAACACATCATGTGTAGAGATACACCCTTTCGAATATGAGAGCATGTTGTGGATAGGATAGTTCTTGGGTCAGCCTTGGCAACGAGCAGGTCCCGATAATACAATTTCAAATGACCCAACCAAGTGGTAATGACATCCACTATTGGTATCAATAAAATGGGTTGGATGTGAGAGCCCAATGCCACTGATGTTTAAAATAAAACGTGGTGTGTGTGGTTCCTTTTACTTTGCATAAATACAAATGCATAAAAGAGCATTCATATGATCATTCCTACATGATATGAATAAGAAGGAACATTTCAAATTCACAAAGGTATGGATGCTATGCCCTACATGAAATTATTACAATGCAATTACGATGACATGGCCTCTAATTGGGCCTCACGCATGTAAACAACCACATAATTTTATCAAGGTCATTGTATTCTAGGGTGGACTACAATCAGAGGTCCATTGTTCCTAGCAGTGCCTTTCTAATGGAAAGAATGCGAAAGAAAATTAGGACTTATTCATTGATCATTTTCCTTTAATGTACCTAATTTTCCATCAATTTTCTGCTTACTAAAAAATACAGAGGATAAAATGCTAAATAGAGAATGAAAACAGAGCCTACCTCAGCTCCTGATCTGCTTCTAAGTGGTTTCTATGCTGTCTGCTACTTCTGTTGTAAATCGTAGCTCTGGTCTACGAGCTACAGTGTGAACCACAGGTGACAACTACAGGCCAAAAAAAATAGTAGCTATTAGTTGCAGTTAGCACCTAAGATAAAAAAAACAAGAATGTCAGCACTCAGGGGATAGAAATGTGGAGTTCCACCGTGATCGCCATTTGTAACCACAAAAAAGGCTCACACCTAATCTAACTATTGTAATTGAAGGAAAATACACAAATAGGCATGCATAATTTGATAACAAGAAATAACGCGAATACAAGGAATCCTTTATTAATTTTAATGGAGTCAAATTACAAATTCGTCCCTCTTAGGGATACCCATTTGATACATTAATTACAATAGTGTTTAATCCCTATCAAGGGTAGGTGTGATCAAAATGCCCCTCAGGGTGACATGAATTGCTCTAGGGTGTCGATGATCCTCTTCTTCACATTGAGGAAGGGATCAGATGCTTTATATATCCTTTGGAACTATTCTCTAAAGTCAAGAAACAACAAGAATGTCAAAAATATAGGCAGCCTCTCATGATGAGGCCCTTTTAGGTAAAATGCATAATGACACCGTTAACATGCATAATCAAGAAAGCATAAATAAAGCTGCTAAACTATGCAAATTGAATCAAGATTCATGTAATAACATAAAGTAAAATAGCATCTACACTATGCATGGATCAAATATAGAAAATGAAGCATAAACATGCATAAAGAAAATTTTTTAGTCCTAATTAAAACATAAGCATAAAATATGAATCTAGCCTAGTTCTACGGTCAGAAGTCTTCTAAAATGCTATTAAATCAACAAAATAGCTAATCTAACCTAACTAGCCAAACAAAAATGAAAATATTAAGGTGATATGTCACCTATTGCAAATCATAGCTTTGGTGAGCGGTCTGCACTGCGAACAGTGTCTGACATCTACGGTTTGATCTCTGATAAGTTTACCCTCAAAATCAAGGATAGTGGGCTCAATATCCTTGTCCAAATTGATGTTCAAGGGTCACCTTCGTTGTCTTTAGATTGATTTGGATGTCAATTCAATTCGAAGGGCCTTCGTTTACCTGGATTTGCATTTCTTGATCCTCCTCAGCACCTAGGGCATCCATAATGTAATTCATCATGAATGGTGGCAAAAGGGTCGGGGATTAAGTGCAATAGCTCTATCTCTTAGCATACTCAGTTTGAGTGTACAATTCACCAGGGCTTCACTGCTTAAATCTCCAATGCTTGCTCTCTTTTCTCCCCATTTGGAGGGGGTATTTATAGCATGCCCCTAGGGATAGGGTTGGCTTCATGGAGAATCCAATACCAAGAAGGGTGGTTAGGACAGTTGGGATGGAAGCCTCTGGAATATTCCATCGTTCAACTACCTCCTTCTAGATATTTTGGCTGTTACAAATGATTTTTCTTGGATGGAAGGCCTAGTTGAATTTCAGTTAAGACCGTAGGTCATAGTTGCAGTCCAGACTATAGACCGTAGGTTTCAACCATGGTTTATTCTGGAGATCGCATGTCTAGGCTGCAGTTCATACTGCTTAGGCCAAAATGCCTAAATTGAGTGATTAGAACCATTGCTCTATCTTGGAGTCTATCCAAGATCCTCCATATGGTCTTGTAGCATGTCCATATGAGTAGTCACCCTCGACATGACGTGTTTTAGGTGTTCACACTTTCCCTAATAGAAAAGGGTTTTTTCTAACTGTGGGTGATAATGAATGATGTAAATGATGTATCCCAATGTGGGAAATCAAAATCAATTTGGTTGCCCCAAGTTAGAGGTGATTCTATGCTATTGAAAAACATGCCTATTGGCATCATTGAAATGCAAAATGATGAAAATACAAAACATTAGGAACCAATCATCCTAAAATCAGGTGATTTCTAGGAGAGAAAGTCCTAGTGACCTCGCACAATTCTTGCATGTGAAAGGGAATGATGTAGTAAAAATAATCAATGTTGGGGATCCCATACAAAAAGGTATCAATGATAACTTTGAAGCAAATTAATCTGAGCATAGTCTCACTCAAAAAATGAGGGACCAAATATATTTTGATTTTGAACAAGAGGATGTTAGATGATGCTATGATCAAGTGTCCTTATGATGATCTACTCATCCTACCAAATTGCATGGATAGCCAATCACTGCAACCACAAAGTGCATAGAATATACCACTAGATACGAGGTTCGCTTGGATGATATGAATGATGTAAAGGAATGTGAAATATGTAGTGCATGTGAATGGTGTATTGTGAGGAATGCAATGATTGATTTTTGCTTTTTACCCTAACATAAAAATGGGATTTTGATTGGATGATATGAATGATGTAAATGAATGTGAATGTGTGTGAAATTGGTATATGTTGGATGGAAATGTAATGATAAATAAATTTTATTATTGTGAATGACGATGTATGAAGAAATATGCATTGATGAGTGAAATGTATGATTTTGTTAAATTTGAAATATTTTTGAAGCAATTTTGGATGATTTCATGAATTTTGGTCGTAAATATGTTTTAACCATCCAAATAAATCCAAATTACCACCAAATGTTATGAAGTGATGTGATGGATGATGAGGATAATGAATGTGGTAGTTTTATGAATTTTTGGACCATTTTGTAGTGTTTTGTATGCAATTTTGGTATTTTTACAACTGTTGGTTGCAATAAAAGATGGTGCATTGAAATTGATATGTATCTTTATAAAACCTAATGGAATGATGTAATGGATGCATGAATGGGATTTGAGGTGATTTTATGGTTTTTTGCTACATTTTGGAGCCAAACACCGACCAACGTCCACATCATGCATAGATGTAGAAGAGCATTTACCACTATGTAGATATTGGGAAGTGTTTGAGTATGCTCGAAAAACACCCATGGGTGTTTGAGCATTCCAAAATAATCTATACATAGGTGAAATTAGATTCATTCTTGTGTTCAAGAATTCTAGAAGCTACGTCTGAAGAGCAGTGAGTGAGTGAGTGGAGTGTGGAGGAGTGAAGTGATGGCGATGGAGGGAGTGGATGAAGTAGTAGGAGTGGAAGCATAGGCGGCTGAGGTAAGTTCTCTTTGCACTCTTGTTTGGATTTTTGTAATAAATATATGTATGTATTATGCAATGAATGTGCTAGTAATGTATTTGTTATTGTGTTGTGTTGTATTTGAGGATATTAGAGGCTCGACATTGATTCTTACCTATCATACTAGGGGTGAGAAAGACCTATTAGAAGGCCCATTGGGATAAGTTGAAGCATATGGGATCGGCAAGAGTAGCATGGATTCAGGTGGTGAGGGTTGATGAGAGGTACCTCTCTGCCTTAGTAGAGAGGTGGGATCTAGATAAGGAGACTTCCAGTTTTCAACTAGGGAGGTGAGGGGTTGTGTGTCGAAGTTGGACATGATAAGGAGTATGAACTAAGGTAGATATTTGGATATGTATGGAGGGATTTGAGTGTGAGGGGTGGAGGGATAAGGTATCTAGACATGTATGTGAAGAAGGAGTTTAAGTCATTGCCCAACTTGATCAGGTTATTATTGGTCAACGTATTGGTGCCTAAAAGTATTAGTTGTCAATTTCTATGGAAATTGATTAGGCTGGTGTATGATATGATCAATGAGCCTTGTGTATATGCATGGGTGCCTACACTACTAGTACAAATGTATATAGATTTATATGATGTGAGGAGTTAGGGATGAAATAGGTTGGGTTGTAGTGTATTGCTATAGTGTTGGGACTAGAAATATTTTAGTGTGGCTCATCCTATGGGCCTAACTTTTGCAGATTAGGATAGGGATTAGTCCTATGTATTGAGATGGCAACTAACTAAGTAGGTATAATCATGTCATCATGATCATTGGCTAGGAGTGCAAATATTTGTGGGTAGAGCTGATGCCTAATTAGGTGTGCTAGAGGCCATGGTGGGGTTATAGGTGGTTGACTAATGGAGAGCAGTTGTGGAGGATCCTACAAGCTAGATGGGTGGTTGGATGGCACAAGAGTGAGGTGGAGTTGATAAATTTCTCATGGATATTGTGATAGTTTGGGTTGAGGTAGGGAGTACCTAAGGCTCTAGTGCTCTATAGGCTTTGATATGATGATTCAAGCCTACATTGTGTGGAGTGGTGGGTAAACTATGAGGATGATGAGAAGATATATCTCCCAGATGTGGATGATATTGGGACCACCACATATTATGATGCATGGTTTGCTTCATAGCTACCATAGGTACCAAATTAGGTGGTTGAGGAGGATACAGTAGCTAGGTTCCAAGCAGAGCTAGTATAGAGAGACTCTATTTAGAGGTATGATGTACTATGCCTTCGATCCCAAGAGAAGTATATCCAACATTTAGAGGATCTACTCATGTAGCACCATAGTGGACTGCCAGATCAACCTTATTTCTTTGTAGTGGGTTTTGTTAGGCATAGTGACTCTAGGTCTAGGGCTCCTTTAGGGTCATAGGGGTCTACTTTTGGGTATTATTCAGTGTTTTGGTGCACTTTTGTGTATGAGCCTTGGTGCTCCATTGTATATACCCTATGAGCATTCATTGTACATGTGATATTTATATATATATGGCTTTTATTTTGTGTTATGAATTTGTGTGGATGTTTATGTGGATGCATGTGTATATGTGATGGATGACAATGTAGTGATGATGTTTGTGAATGCAAATGAACTAATGCTCTAATGATCATTCCTAGTTTAACTTTTGTTTGAAATTTTTTATCATTTTTGTTTAATCAAGGGCACAAAAATGGTGGTTTGTGAAATGCAAAACTCATGTAATGATGTGGTAATGATATGGATGGTGTTGTGTCTTATGGATGACTAATTTGAAATTGTTTTTCAAAGACTCAAACATACTAATGTTTTCAAACAAACTCACTAAGCTCTATCTATATTTCTCCAAGATCAAATGTGTGTGCAGTGAAATATTTATTTACCAATCATGAGCATGGTAGTGAATCAAACCAATCAAGAATCAATGTGTGCAAAAGTGAGTTCATTAACCCATATTGAGTAAACTAATATGAAACTTGTCAGGGAGGAGATTAGGAAGCTATCCTATCCTTATGTGTGGTCAAAGGTCTCTTCAAGAGAGACGTGATGCCATGCATGAGCATACTCCATTACCAGTCAAATTTCTATAACCCCAGTGGAGATTATATCCATAGTCCAATGATATGATCTCTAAGATTTAAGGATTTGGACTACCTAACCACCTGGATGGAAATGTAGTTCTATCCTTACAACTTGCAGATCTATGGTGTGTGACTTTTAAAAGAGTTAGAGACTTGGAGAATTGGATTCTCAATTTAAGTGTGATGAGAATTTGACCCTATCCTTACTACTGATTCTTTTTTTTTGGAAGTGTGAGTAGTGGTGAAGACAATTATTTTTTATTTTGGACTATGTGCATAATGGACGAGCAAAGATAACTTTCTCACTTCGAGGTTCAATCTAATCATGGTATTATCCCTATTTGACACAAGATGTTTTTAATATGTGTGAGATGTGTTTGGTTAAATAATGTTAGAGTTAACTCCCATAAATCAAGATTTATTAGTAAAAATTTGACTTGTTCCTAGAGAAAATTTGACAGGTATTGGAGGTTGCTTGACACACTAGGAGTGGGTGAGTGACCCAAAACACCTAGAGATGATGGAAATGTGGTTTGAAAATGATGATTTGACATTATCAAATGACAAAATGAGATGAATGTGAACTTAGGGGTGCCCCTTTTTAAGGAAACAATATTTAATCGATCAATTATTGTCTAAACTTAACAAATAACCCTTAATATGGTGGATGAAATGCATCTAAATGACAATGAATGTTTTTGTGCAATGTGGATGTATGAAATGCAATGTGTATGAATGCAATGTGTATGGATGATTTTTTTGTGTATTAGCCATGTATATATATGTAAAATATATTAAGCATAGAATGCTCTCAAGTGTATAATTTTCAATGGCTCAAGCTCTTCTACTCCCCCTCAATTGGCAAGCCTATAGGTTCCTCTGGATAACATCAAGCAACACATATAGATGCAAATTACAAGGCCATGTAAATGTAATGAAAATATTTTTTTGATGTTTTTGTGTTTTTGAATTATTTTTATACATATGTTACATGATGTTTCAATGAAGTGGATGAGGTAGAGGTGGTGGTTTACTAGTTGGTTTAGCTTGCTCTCTTATAAGAAGCAAATGGAAAATGGTTTGGTGGATGGGGAACATTATGATATAATGCTCATAATTTTAAATTAATAGAATGATTGGGACCGATTCCTCTTCGAATTAATCTAAAGCTATCGACATGATGTCGTATTTGTCATTGAATTCCTCAAAGTCATTGTTATAATTGATTTCCTCTTCTAAATTTAAATGAAGGCTTTGAAAATCTTGTTCAAAAGAGGAAGTGGAAGAATGAGAATGGTATCCTAAGTTTGAATGATCATGTGCTTCTTGATATGGAGTTTCAATAATTTTGTGCATTCCCTATTCATGTCATCCTAGGCCATATCATTTCCAATTGACTCAATGAAAGTATTGTGAAGGAAAATTGGTCATATATTCTATGTTGGCAAGGACTGGTTGTGTAGTTTCATCTAGGGAAGGTGGATGGGATGATGAATCAGCCTCCCTAATATAAATTAATTTTATTAGGTGCTAAACGCATGTTATACACCGCTCATATGGATAAGGGTGGGTCATGTGGATGACCTCCTAATAGTCTAAATGCTTAGCGGTGTGACTTGGATATCTTGGACCACATATTTAACCAATACTAGGGTTGGTGAGGTGGACTACAAATTGTGAGGATGTGGATGAGGTGGATGAAGTGGATGTGGAAGTGGAAGTTTCATGGATTACTTGTGACTTAGATAATGGGATGGATGTGTGCTAGAATGACATATCACAATCTATAAAATCAACTTATGAAACATCAGCTAGTGGATATGAAGATGGATTTGGTTGAAGGGTTTGATGGATGGTTGATGATGCTGGTATGGATGGAGTGGTAGTAGTTGTAGTTTGGATGGATGATGATGAATGAGTGGTGATAATGTGTGATGTTGATGTTAATTATGTGAACAGTGTGGATTGGGTTCGACCACATGTACATGTAGTTGACTGTGATGAGGATGGGGGTGTGGAACTGAAGGCTTGATGTGGAGTAGTGATGAGAAGCTCCTAAATAATAGGATCCTTCGATGAATATGTGATGGATGGTGTGGTTTATGGGGTTAGGAATAGTTGAGTGGATGGAAGTATGGATTTGTAAGGATTTAAAATGAAGTTGGAGTACTTAAACAATTGATATCCATTGGTATGCAATGAACCTATCCTTCATGTAAATATTTTAAGCATTGATGTAGTATGAAAGGGACACATCTCATATCCCTAATCCAGGGGTATCCAAGGAGTACATTATAAGCCATGGATCCCTCTAGGATGTGGAATATGGTATGCAATATTTTTACCCCCACTTCTATGGGTAAAATAATAGTGCCAACTATGGAACAAAGAGCATCATTGAATGCTATTAAGGTGAAGGTGGATTTGGTTATGTGTGATGGCAAAATATTTAGATGTTGAAGGGTGGATGTGGTGATGATGTTGATGGAGAATCTAGTGTTAATAAAAACTTTTTTAAATATATTCCTATCAACTTGAGCCATAATATGTAGTGGAGGATCCATCGATCCTGATGAAATTGATTTAATTTCAAAATCATAGAATGTGATGGAAATATCCATGCACATTTGAATACTCCCCATGAAATTATTGAAGGTATTAGTATCTTGGGATTGAAGTTCAATGGATTTTAAAATTTCCATTAATGCCTCATGGTGTGGGGGAGATTGTTGTATTAGCTCATAGATAGATGGTTTGGCATAAAAATGGATGGGTTATGATGAATTGGTAGGTTATGGAGACACAATTGCTTGAGGTGCTATAGGAGGTTGAACTGCCTACTATTGTTCATTTTGTCAATTAGTGCTTCTTTGACCTTGGATAGCTACATGAATAGCCCACATAAAACCTTGCTACTCTTGTATGTGGTTGAATTTAATAGGAGGAACCTTAATGTTTGACCCCCTTGTTGTCTATTGTTGTTCCTCATGATGAGGAAGTGGTGTTTGGTATATACCAAGGTTTTGGTTTTGTTGATCCAAGGGACTATCAAACTTAATGACCCCTAGGTCTATTAGGTCTTGCACAATGTCTTTGAATGTGAAGTAGTTGTTAATTTCATTCCCATTCTATCGATGTTAAGGGAAAAATAAATATTCTCGATAGCCCTTACCATATTTATTTGGATCATCTAGTTTAACCTCAAGCAATGCAAGTGAATTTATGTCATACAACCAATAGAATATAGATGCATATGATTTGGGCAAGTCTGTGTAAGTATAAATTTTTTGAACAAATTATTGATGTTGGTGATTTTTCACAGTTGGCATTGTGTTATGAAGTTGTTGTTGTGGGGGAATCACTTGATAGGATACTTGTTGCGATTGTTGTTGCACAAGTTTTTGGTGTCGTTGATTTAGGATGACTCAAGACCACTTGATTTACTTGACTTGGTTTTGATTGGACAAAATAACTTCCTTTTGATTATCCCTTGCTTTACCATTATTTTTTTATTTAGTTTTATCTCCCATTCTTGGAATTTTTATCCCTTCAATTACACGAGCTTGAGTGAGAGCTTCGTTGAATGTTTTGTATTGATGAAATCACAACAACAAGAATATATGTTTTAAGTAACTTCTTACAAACATCTGAGTTAATTATTCCATTGATAGATAGAATTGCAACTTGGTGATAACTACCCTCCAATGGTTTCCAAAATCATAGACTGACTCTTCTCTTAATTATCTAAGATTGTATAAGTCAATCAATGTGGTTTTCATACAAACATTGAGGGAAAAACTCTCCAAATATTTATCTACCAGTTGTTCAAATGTGTAAATGATGTGGTGTCATAGATGATTTTACCAGTCTAAAACATATCCACCCAATACCTAAGGAAAATTTTTGAGTATCAAATAATCTTGATCTTGAATCCGAAAGCATAAGTGGATGAATGTGTTGATGTGCTCTCTAGGGTCCTCGGTCCCTTTAAATTTATCAAATTTTGATATTATGAAATCTATTGGATATGGCAATGATGGTATCAAAAAATGAATAGGTTGATTGATTAGCTATCTCAGGGTAGGCTTATGGTACATAATACTAAGAGTATATTGAATCAAGCTATCATTCTATTGTTGCATTGCTTGGATTTTAGGGTCTTCCATTTATGTGTGAAAGACCTAAATTATTTGATGATTGTGTTGAGATGGGATGTGGTGATGATGGCTTTATGGATTGAGAGGTATTTGATTATGTTGAACATGTTGTTGGGATTGGTGGTGGAATGATTATAGTTGATGAAGTGGATGAGGTTTGTGGAATGTGAGTGTGCTAATTTGTGTAAGTGGGTTTGGTATGGGTGAATGGAGGTGTGGGTATAGCAACCTGAGGAGGTTGTGATACCCAAGATGGATCAGGTGTGACTAAATTATTTTATATTGAAATAGAATGAGGTTTGAAATTTGCTACTTATGTTTGCTTTTAGGTGCAAGAATGAGCATCTTGATATATAATGAGCAACTGATAGAGGTGTTCCCATGCTTTCTGTATGGTAATTTTGGAAGCATATTATATGGGTGTGATGGATTTGGATGTGTGTGAGGTGTAAGTATTTGCAATGTTGGTGGATTTTGGTGGAGGGTAAGTGATGAAAGAAATCACAATAGAATGAGGGGTGGTTGATGGAGTGGTGGATGAAATATGTGAAGTAACATTAACTTTTGCTTCGTAGAGTGGATTGGTATAGGTAGTGGTATGGAGGTGATTTGGATATGTTATGGTGGGGACATGTGATGTGAAGGTGTGGATGATTCCTCAAAAATATGATTTGTATAGACTTGGTTGAAAATATGAGGATCATGGTGAGCAAGTTCTAGTTGAGAATAAGGAACTTGGTTGTGGAGGATGTGAAGAACACAAGCTTATACTAAGAGGGAGGTGAATAGTATAAGACCACTTTTTACTTTATTTCCAAACCAATATCAATTAATGTCCTTAATTGTAATAACTAAATATAGTAGTGTGCATTAATAACTCAGATAGTAGTAGTAAGTAAGAGCACAAGTCACCACACAATTGAGACACAATAATTTATGTGGTTCACCCAATGTGGGCTACTCCACGGAGAAAATATTTTACTAAAACTTTCTCAATCAATATCTTTGGGAATCACTACCAATTACAATGTTTATGGATCTTTATCCAAAGGAGATGATGATCCCCTAATATCAATTTTGTGGATCTCTTCCATAGGAGAACTCTTTCCCCTTCTGCTCTAGCTATGTGATCTTCTAGAAGACTCTGTCTCTCTACTACACTAACTGGTGGACCTCTCTCCACTCGAAGACTCCTCACTTAGATCTATCTTCAACTATGATGGTTGTTGGATATCTATCCACTAAGACTCTATCCTATGTACTCTATCACCTCCAAATCTCTATCAATAAGCTCACTAAGAACCTACTCAATAGGCTCACTAAGAACCTACTTAACAATCTCACACAGAACTTGTCAAATCTGTGCTAGAAAGCTCACCAAGAACTTGCCCAAATCTGTGCTAGCAAGCTCACCAATAACTTGTCCAAATATACTCTAGCAAGCTCACCAAGAACTTACCCAAATTTTCTCTAAAAATCTCACCAAGAACTTGTCCAAACATTGCCCTCAAATCTATCCCAACACTGTCCTCAAATCTATCCCAAAGGCCTTCTCAAAGGCTCAATCAATCATGCTCAAGTAGTACTCAAAATGAACTCAACAATGAATGGCAATCTCAACTCAAATTAACTTCATAGAAGTATAAAGAGAATTGTTAGAGACTCAATATGTTCTAATCTCACTCTCAACTCAAATCAACCTCAACTCAATTCAAGTCTTATAGAAACATAAAGAGAATTTTTAGAGACTCAATATGTTATAATATTAATCTCAACTCAACATAGAATGATGGAATATTTTATTTCATAGAACTTGAACAATCACTTCACACATCACTTGACTAGGCTCAATCAACTCAACTCAACCAATCATCACAAGGAACAACTCTTTCTCACACAACCCTAGTCCAAGTATGTATCAACCAAATCAAATGTTTCCAACAATTCTCAACCACAAATCTCACATAACAATGATACTCATGTTATTTTCTAACTCAAGTTATTTCACAAACAATGGGCTTCAACAACTATGCTTATCAAAAAAGGTTTATACACAACTCTCAATTTAGAAAACCTTTAAGCATTCAACCAACCACTTTCGAAAAAGAAACCACAAACAATCCTTTTCCCTCCAATGATATTTCAGAAATCAACCATGATAAACAACAAATATGAGAATGTTCCCATACCTTTTATGAAGATGAAAAAACCTCTTTGTAAATCTGCCACAATCACAAAATTATTTTGCCAATCTTCACAAGGGTTAGTAGATCACAAAATAATCAACATTACTCCACTTTTCAATAATCATCACCAAGGCATTTAATTTCACAACTTATTTATCTCTCCTAAAACCACTTGTACCATAAAATAAAATAAATCAAAATATTGCATAACATTTTCACTCCCAAAACCACTTATACCATAAAATAAAATAAATCACAATATTGCATACCTTGACACCTAATGAAAGAATTAATCCTCTTGAAAAAGAACAAGGCAAACTTCACTTTTGGAACCCCTTTGCAAAATAAGAAATATCTCTTTACACACATCTTATTTCTCCTTCTAAATAATTTATTCAAATAGCCCTTGAAATAAAATTTCTGATGATATATAATATGCCCCATTTCTGAAATAAATTGAAACCTTTACATATATATATGCCAACCTCCATTAATTGCACATAGGTCGGCCCTCCATTAATTTAAACTTAAAATTTAAACTTTAATATATTCATCACCGGAGGTCCTTTTTTGATGAAACAAAGTTCCACATTGGATTTTAAGAAAAGACCTTTCCACATAAGCCCACCATGGTTTTAAATAAAACCTTTATTTTTCCTGCCTTTGTTTTCATAAAAACCCTGTAAATAGACATGCTTTCCAAAATATCATAAATGCTTATTTATGAAATATTTTGGCCACCAAAACCAAATGTGATCCATGTGACATCAATGACAACACAAAATGCCTCAAATTAACTCAAATTTCCAACAATATCCCCCTTTTTCATTGATGACAACACCTCTAATGCAAACACCACAATCACTACAAAAACCATCTCTGAGAATCAAAGATGCTCCCCCTGATTCAATACTCTCTATGGAGGCTGATCCCCCTAACTAAATAATATCTTTGGAGGCTGCTCCCCCTAACTCAAATCTCTCCCCCTTACTCAAATATCTCCCCCTTTGTCATCAATGGCAAAAGGGACACCTATGGGGCTAAAAGATATGACTCTTAAGCTTAGCCCCCTCACCCACTTCTCTCTTGAGGTGATTAATTTTGGGGTGGGAGTACTTTTAATCCCATATCACATTGTCTCTTTCCTATATCAACTTCCTTCCATGTTTTTTTGATATCCTTCTCTTTATGAATTACTTGATCTTCTTGTCTTGAACCTGTTTGAATTTCTTGCCTCAAACCTGTTTGACCTTCTTGCATTGAACCTATTTGGAATTGTGTTCTACACAATTTTGTAATATGCCAAAAGTTATTACATTTAAAACACTTGATATTTTAGCCTTTGGATGATGCACATGTCCTGAATTCTTTCTTGAAATAATTTCCATATCCATTCCTTTCCTGAACCCTGTATTGTGAAGCTCTATTTTCATGACCATTATTACCATGACTTATGAATTGTGTAGCTCTAAAACCAAAACCATGTTGCTAATTTCCTTCGCACTGAAAATATTTATGACCAATATTGTTGCATGAGAAGCAATGTCCCTGAAAAACATACCTTCTTCCCTTGATGTTTTTTTCTAGCAAAATCAAACTTCTTTGATCCATGGATCCTGCAATGTATAGCCTTGTGTCCAAAACCATTGCAAGAAAAACAATGTCCTTGAAAACCTCTTTGTTCATGCCTTGGTTCCTCATACCTTTCTTGATAATTATCCTTGTAATCATCTTTGACTTGTGGAAAGTGTCCTTGATCCTCTTTTGTGATATCCAAATCTTCTTTCTTCACTTCTTCCTTGCTTTCTTCTTTAATGACTTTTTTGACTTTTGAACTTGATTCACCTATCTCAAAACAAGATCCAAACTAAATATTTGGAGCCATAGAAGCTTTGGAAATTTCTTCATGAATATTAGGTGCTACCTTACTTTCATATTTTAGAACTTCCTTTCATTTTTATTGTGATACTCCAAACCTAAAATATGAGACCTTTTGTGCTTTGAAACCTTTCCAAAACTTATGCAACTTATCCTTGGAGTCTTTCACTTTCAACCTTAAGGAAACAACTTCATGTTCTAATCTTTCACATTCTTGATTCCTTACCTTTAATTGTTCAAGCATATCTTCTTCAATTTTCTTTGCCTCTTCAACTATGATTTTTAGATCAATGAGATCTTGTAGGAGTTTTACCTTCATCTTCTCATCCTTTTATGCTTGAGCCTTTAGTCTTGAGTTTTCTCTTTTCATTTCTTCAAAATCTTATTTTGACACATTATTTTCTTCATGATCATAACTGTGCCTATTTTTCTCTTCATGATAAATTCTTACTTGAGATTCCTGCTTTTGATATTCAGTAGGAGCTTCTTCTTTTTCATTGACTAAGATACTTTCATTATTGCTTCTAGAAGCACTGATTGCTTCTTCCACATACAAGCTCTTATTGTCATGCCTGCCTTGTTCATACATGTTTTCCTTTTCTTTTTTATTCTTGCATTCATCTTCGCTATTTTGATTGTGCCTATCTTTCTTGAGTTCCATTTCATCTTTATTGCTTCTATACCCATTTTGTGGACAATAAAATACCTTGTGATAAAGCTTACCACACTCAACACATCTTACTAATTTTTCTTCTTCACTCCTTAGAGCTTCAAGATCGGATTCATTTTTCTTCTTAGATCTCATGGTTCTTCTTTTACCTTTCTTTGCCATGTGTGTTCTTGTAGAATATTCCCTCAAACTGTTAGCCCTTCTGAAGGAACTCACTCTAATACCAATTGAAGAACACAAGCTTATACTTAGAGGGGGTGAACAGTATAAGACCACTTTTTACTTTCTTTCCAAACCAATATCAATTAATGTCTTTAATTGCAATAAAAAAATATAGTAGTGTGCATTAATAACTCAGATAGTAGTAGTAAGCAAGAGCACAAGTCACCACACAATTGAGACACAACAATTTATGTGGTTCACCCAATGTGGGCTACTCCACGGAGAAAATATTTTACTAAAACTTTCTCAATCAATCTATTTGGGAATCACTCCCAATTACAATGTTTATGGATATTTATCCAAAGGAGATGTTGATCCCCTAATATCAAGTTTGTGGATCTCTTCCACAGGAGAACTCTTTCCTCTTCTGCTCTGGCTATCTGATTTTATAGAAGACTATGTCTCTCTGTTGCACTAATTAGTGGACATCTCTCCATTTTAAGACTCCTCACTCAGATATGTCTTCAACTATGCTAGCTTTTGGATCTCTATCCACTGAGACTCTATCCTTTGTACTCTATCACCTCCAAAGCTTTGTCAATAGGCTCACTAAGAACCTACTCAATAGGTTCACACATAACCTTCTTAACAAGCTCACACAGAACTTGTCAAATTTGCGCTAGCAATCTCACCAATAACTTACCCAAATATGCTCTAAAAATCTCACCAAGAACTTGTCCAAACATTGTCCTAAAATATTTCCCAATACTATCCTTAAATCTATCCCAAATGCCTTCTCAAAGGCTCAATCAATCATGCTCAAGTAGTACTCAAAATGAACTAAACAATGAATGACAATATCAACTCAAATTAACTGCATAGAAGCATAAAGAGAATTTTTAGAGACTCAATATGTTCTAATCTCACTCTCAACTCAAATAAACCTCAACTCAATTCAAGTCTTATAGAACCATAAAGAGAATTGTTAGAGACTCAATATGTTCTAACCTTAATCTCAACTCAACATAGAATTATGGAATATTTTATTTCATAGAACTTGAACAATCACTTCACACATCACTTGACTAGGCTCAATCAACTCAACTCAACCAATCATCACAAGGAAAAACTCTTTCTCACACAACCCTAGTCCAAGTATGTATAAACCACCTAAAATGTTTCCAACAATGCTCAACCACAAATCTCACATAACAATGATACTCATGTTATTTTCTAAATCAAGTTATTTCACAACCAATGGGCTTAAACAACTATGCTTATCAAACAAGGTTTAGAAACAACTCTCAATTCAAAAAACCTTGAAGCATTCAACCAACCACTTTCAAAAAATAAACCACAAACAATCCTTTTCCCTCCAATGATATTTCAGAAATCAACCACCATAAACAATCAATAGGAGAATGTGCCCATACCTTTTATGAATATGAAAAAACCTCTTTGTAAATCTGCCACAATGAAAAAATTCTTTTGCAAATATTCACAAGGGTTAGTAGATCACAAAATAATCAACATTACTCCACTTTTCAATAATCATCACCAATGCCTTTAATTTCACAACTTCCTTATCTCTCCTAAAACCACTTGTACCATAAATTAAAATAAATCAAAACATTGCATAACCTTTTCACTTCCAAAACCACTTATACCATAAAATAAAATAAATCACAATATTGCATACCTCGACACCTCATGAAAGAATTAATCCTCTTGAAAAATAAGAAGGCAAACTTCACTTTTGGAACCCCTTTGCAAAATAAGAAATATCTCTTTACACACACCTTATTTCTCCTTCTAAATAAGTTAGTAAAATAGCCCTCGAAATAATCTTTCCGACGATATATAATATGCCCCATTTCTGAAATAAATTGAAACCTTTACATATATATATGCCAACCTCCATTAATTGCACATAGGTCGGCCCTCCATTAATTTAAACTTAAACTTTAAACTTTAATATCTTCATCACCGGAGGTCCTTTTTCGATGAAACAAAGTTCCACCTTAGATTTTAAGAAAATACCTTTCCACATAAGCCCACCATGGTTTTAAATAAAACCTTTTATTTTACCTGCCTTTGTTTTCATAAAAACCTTGTAAATAGCCATGCTTTCCAAAATATCATAAATGCTTATTTATGAAATATTTTTGCCACCAAAATCAAATGTGATCCATGTGACATCAATGATCCATATGACATCAATAAAAACACAAAATACCTAAAATTAACTCAAATTTCCAACAGGATGTTATGTTTTTCTAAGACCGGTTTAGTTGGTCTTAAGTAAGCTCCAACTTTGTTCATATCTATGTAGGTGGTATGATGGTTGGTTGGTGTGGAAGGCTTTATTTCTAGGATGGAGGTGTGAATCGCTCTGTGCATCACATCAATATTCAAAGTGAATATTGTGTGTGAGGATCCTATAGATAAACCAAAATAGTGTATCTGTATTGGTCTGGTTGGGTTAGCCACATAAGTGACTAGGGAAGAAGTAGAACACTCCATGGATGAAGTGGGTCAGTTGGTAGATGCTTGAATCATTATTTTAGCTTGGATTTGTGTTGAAACCATAAGATGATGAGACAATTGGGGTGGTTAATGTGTGGGATGTGTGTGGAAAGCTGAAATTATAATGAAATATATAATTAATCAAACAAATAATTTCATCCTATGTCTTGCAACAATATTTTTATTTTTTATTTTTTATTTTTGTGGTTTGTGTGTATTGATGTGCAGATCCAAATCCTAGACTACTATGTAGGATGGATTCCTAAGGTGGATTGCAAGTGAGGATTTTATCGGTGATGAAATCTAGAAAAATTGCTCACATGCTGCTAAGGTATCTATGAGGCGAGATAATGGATGGAGGTGAATCCCACCATATCTTGTCTCGATCAGTAGTTGGTGGTAAAGTCTAACTTACTAATGTTGAATGTGAAACGTGTAATTGTGTGTGATTCTTTTTAAGTTTCTGTTGTCTATGGTGTGCATACAATGCCAATAAATCCTCTTTTACTCAGCCAATTTGGTGACCAAGAACATTAATACCAAGTTCCTCAAAATAATATAGGGTACACCTATTAAGATCCACCCTAAATCATAAAATGATTCAAACAGTGGAGGGTTCACCTAGCTCTTCTACCCTGAATCAACAAGTGATACAATGGGAGTAAGCTCAAGTATGAATGAATTGTTCCAACTTAAAAGAGTAAAAAGTGAGATACTTTAGCCTAAAGTGTAGTTGCTTATGTTTTTTTTTTAATTGGAAACAACACATAAGGTAAAAAACAAAAACACCATAAAACAATAAAAACTTGAATCTAGTGTAATGATTGTTCTAATGCAACTAAGATGAATGCATCAGTACAAATCTATCCTATGTACAAACTATATGAAGAAATATTTTTGAATGCCTAATATGTAGGATGTGTTTCTTTTTAAATAGAAAGTAGATATCTTATTTTCAATATCTCTTTAAAAAGAAAAAAATGGAGGTGGGGTTTGATCAAGACTTACCAGGAAGCCTATGTATTTATTTCCAAATATCTTGGATGTGATGCAGAGTCTCTTGGATGCAATGAGATATCTCTTGTATGTGGTGAGACATACCTAAAACATGGTATATCATCTGTATTACCACAAATAAAATTCTACTACTCCAAAAACCCCTAGTTTCATGATTTTCATGTGATTGAATCTCTGAAAATCTGCAACAAAAATAGAAAATATAGATAAAATATGTTGACAAGGTATATTAACATAATAAATCCTTTGGGGATCCCACTATGATCACCATTTTATAAATTAAAAAATGAACACCAATAAAATAATGTATATCAAATAAAATAACACAATGTATGCACAAAATGACATATATGATTTATTATGACTCAAGGAGCCTGGATCTCCAAAGTGTAAAATTTATTTACCCTAAATTTGGGGTTACAATATAGTTTATTGCTTTTGATACAATATTACAATGAGAGGTTTTGAAAACCTTCGTTAAAATGAATGCTAGTGTCTTCAATTCGTCTTCACCCCAAACAAGTTGTGAGTGGGATTTGGTATCCCTAAGGGACCACTCTAGTTGCTACAATCATAAATATAAATGCTCCCTATAATATGCTCACAAATAGATTAGAAAATAGGTTAGTAACACTTCCAAGGTCTGCATAGTGTGATATCCACTGAAATATTAATGTGCACAATATTGACCCTAACTAAAATGCTTGATAAAATAAAGTGTATATATATTAGAAACATGAGTAAAAACAATAATAAATGATACCTTGTTAGAATAATATTTGTGATGCTGATCTATCTCTCTGCTTCTGGAATCTGGTGAAGCATAAATGCTCGAAAGCATCTGAGGGTTTGTCGATGATAAACTAGTTGAGAGGAAATGCCTTGGAGCATTTGTGAAGGTCTATGGATGCCCTAAAATATTCCTTGAATGATTAGTAGCATTTTGGAAATGCTCTAGAGCATTCATGGGTTTTGGGGATGTGTACTGTAGAACCAAATCTAGTTCATAGGGAAACTAGTGATAGAAAATGGGAGATGTAGCAATGGTGAGGAGGAAGGGTGTTAGAGAAATGCTAGGTTTTGGATGATGATGGATGGAGGGTTCTAATAATATTCAAATTTTGAATCAATTGACTACTTAACCTCATTCACAAAATTGAATGATCTTTTATAACTTGCTTTCAACATGTTAGGGTTTTAACGACACTAACAAGTGGCCAAGATTAAAATGTGATGAATGACTAAGATTATAACTTTGCTATGTGGTATGGATCAAGTTAGATGGATGGTTGATATTAAATTGTGATGTGTGGATGAGGTTTATTCACATATATACATATATTTATTAAAAAATTTAAGGGTGGATCACGTGGATGATCGTAATCCCTAATAGTTTGGATGCTTAGCGGTGTGACTTGGAAATCTTGGACCACATATTTCACCAATACTAGGGTTGCTGAGGTGGAATGCAACTTGTGAGTATGTGGATGAGATGGATGGAGTTGATGTGGAAGTGGAAGGCTTGTGGATGACTTGTGAATTATATAATGGGAGGTATGTGTGCTAGAATGACATATCATAATCTATGAAATCAACTTGTGAGACATCAGCTAGTGGATATGAAGATGGATTTGGTTGAAGAATTTTATGGATGATTGATGATGCTGATATAGATCGAGTGGTAGTAGTTGTAGGTTTAATGGATGATTATGAATGAGTGGTGATAATGGGTGATGTTGATGTTGAAGATGTAAATGGTGTGGATTGGGTTCGACCACATATACATGTAGTCGACTGTGATGAGGGTGGGAGTGTGGAATTGGAGGCTTGATGTGGAGTAGTGATGAGAAGCTCCTCAAGAATAGGAGCTTTGGATGAATATGTGGTGGATGGTTTGGTTTATGGGGTTATGAATAGGTGAGTGGATGAAAGTGTGGATTCTTAAGGATTTGAAATGAAGTTGTAGTACTTAAATAGTTTGATATCCACTAGTATGCAATGAACCTATCTCTTATGTACATATTTTAAGCATTGATGTAGTATGAAAGGGGTACATATCATCTCCCTAATCCATGGGCATCCAAGGAGTACATTATAAGCCATGGAACCCTCTAGTATTTGGAACATGATATGCAATATTTTACCCCCACTTCTATGGGTAAAATAATAGTGCCAACTGTGGAACAAGATCTTCATTGAATTATCTTAAGGTGAAGGTGGATTTGGTTATGTGTGATGGCAAAATATTGAGTGTTGAAGGGTGGATGTGGTGATGATGTTTATGGAGGATCCAATGTTAATTAGTACTTTTTTAAATATATTCCTATGAACTTGAGCCATAATATGCAGTGGAGGATCCACCGATTTTGATGAAATTGATGTAATTTCAAAATCATAGAATGTGATGGAACGATCCATGCACGTTCAAATACACCCAGAAAAATTATTGAAGGTATTATTGTCTTGGGATTGAAGTTCAATGGATTTTAAAATTTCCATTAATGCCTCACGGTGTGGGGGATATTGTTGTATTATATCATAGATAGATAGTTTGGCATAAAAATGGATAGGTGATGATGAATTGGTAGGTTATGGAGACACACTTTCTTGAGGTGCTATAGGAGGTTGAACTGCCTACTATTTTTCATTTTGTTTATTTGTACTTATTTGACCTTGGGTAGCTACATGAATAGCCTCCATAAAACCTTGGTACTCTTGTACGTGGTTGACTTGATTAGGAGGAGCCTTAATATTTGATCCTCTTGTTGTCTATTGTTGTTCCTCATGATGAGGAAGTGGCATTTGGTATATACCAAGGTTTTGGTTTTGTTGAGCCAAGGGACTATCAAACTTAATGACCCTTGGGTCTATTAGGTCTTGCACAATTTCTTTGAATATGTAGCAGTTGTTAATGTTATGCCCATTCTATCGATGGTAAGGGAAAAATAAATATTCTCGATAGCCCTTACCACATTTATTTGGATTATATGGTTTAACCTTGGGCAAGGCAAGTGTATTTGTGTCATAAAACTGATGGAAGATGGATGCATATGATTCGGGCAAGTGTGTGCAAGTGTGAATTTTTCAAACAAATTGTTGACGTTGGTGATTTTTCATAGTTGGCATTGTGTTATGAAGTTTTTGGGGTGGAGGAACCGCTTTATAGGACACTTTTTGTGATTGTTGTTGCACTGGTTGTTGTTGAGTCATTTTCGGATGACTCAAGACCACTTGATTTACTTGACTTGGTTTTCATTGGTTATAATAACTTCCTTTTGATTGGCCCTTGCTTTACCATTATTTTTTATTTGGTTTTTTCTCACCTTGTATTTCTATCTCTTCAATTACATGATCTTGACTGAAATATTCATCGAATGTTCTGTATTGTTGAAGTTGCAACAACAAGTATATAGGTTTTAAGCAACTCCTTGCAAACATCTAAGTTAATTCTTCTATTGATTGGAAGAATGACAACTTGGTGGTAACTACCCTCAAACGGTTTCCAAAATCATAGATTGTCTCTTCTCTAAATTATCTAAGATTGTATAAGTCAATCAATGTGGTATTCTTACAAACATTGAAGGAAAACCTCTCCAAAAATTTATCTACCAGTTGTTCAAATGTGTAAATGATGTGGTGTCATAGATGATTGTACTAGTCTAAAGAATATACTGCCAATGCATGAGGAAAATTTTTGAGCATCAAAGCATTTTTATCTTAAATTCAAAAGCATGAGTGGATGAATGTGTTGATGTGCTCTCTAGGGTCCTTGGTCCCTTTAAATTTGTCAAATTTTGATATTATGAAGTCTACTGGATATGGTAGTGATGGTACCAAAAAATGAATATGTTGATTGATTAGCTATCTCAGGGTAGGCTTCTAGTACATCATACCAAGAGTATGTTGAATCAAGCTATCTGATTATTGTTGCATTTCTTGGATTTTAGAGTCTTCCATTTGTGTGTGAAACCCCTAAATTATTTGATGATTGTGTTGATATGGGATGTGTGCAATGTTGAATTATTGGTATGGGATGTGGTGCTACTGGCTTGATGGATTAAGAGGTATTTGATGATGTTGAACATGTTTTTGGGCTTGGTGGTGGAATTATTATTGTTTATGAAGTGGAGATGATGTTCGTGGAATGTGTGTGTTGAGTTATGGAAGTGGTATTGGTATGGGTGAATGGAGGTGTGGGTATAGAAACCTGAGAAGGTTGTGATACCCAAGATGGATTATATGTGAATAAAGTGTTTTGGATTGGAATGAAATGGGGTTTAAAATTTGCTACCTATGTTTGATATTAGGGGTAAGAACGAGCATCTTGCTATCTAATGAGCAATTGATTGAGGTGTTCCCATACTTGTTGTATGACAATTTTTGAAGCATATTATGTGGGTGTGATGGATTTGGATGTGGGTGAGGTGTAAGTGTTTTCAATGTTGGTGGATGTTGGTGGAGGGTAAGTTGTAAAAGGAATCACAATAGAATTAGGGGTGGTTGATGGAGTGGTGGATAAAATCTGTGAAGCAACATTGACTTGTGCTTCGTAGAGCGGATTGGTATAGGTATATGAGATGGAGGTGATTTGGCTATGTTATGGTAGGGACATGTGATGTTAAGGTGTATATAATACCTCAAAAAAAGGATTGGTATAGACTTTGTTGAAAATATGAGGATGTGGGTGAGCAAGTTCTAGTTGAGAATAAGGAACTTGACTGTGTGGGATGTTAAGTTGTTCTAAGACTGGTTTAGTTGGTCTCAAGTAAGCTCTAAATTTTTCCATGTCTATGTAGGTGGTGTGATGGTTGGTTGGTGTGGAAGGATTCATTTATAGGATGGGGTTGTGAATGGCTCTATGCATCACATCAGTATTCAAAGTGAATATTATGTGTGAGGGTCCTACAAATAAACCAAAATAGCTTATCTATATTGGGTTGGCTGGGTTAGCCATATATATGATTAAATACGTAGCATTGCTTGTAAGGACCACCTAAAAAATTAGTAACTAGTATGTTTGCATGAAATTTTACATGTTAACATAAGGCTTGTTTTCTTTATCTATATAAACTTAAGAAATTTGAAAAAAAATTATCTCCATTACCCTTCGTCATCAGTAGCACTTATAGCTTCATTTAGAAGGTATTATGTTGGAAGAGGCAATTGGGTATCATAGGTTAGACTCTACATTATCCTCAAATTTATAACTGGGTTTATAGTTTTGAAAGCTCAACGTGAATGATGTGTGTGTGATTGTCTTTCTTTGTTTTAATATTAGCTAAATTTGTTCAGTTATGAATATCTATGTCGAAATATTTGAATTCGAGTGAAAGTACAATTGGAAAAAATTTTGCATCATTATTTTCATGACATTAAGATACAGTGCATTCAATTGTTAGGAAAAACTACTTTGATGTCCCCTTATAATAGCCACTGGTTTGGTTACCTCTGTCATCTGGCTTGCTAAAAAATTTTCCCTGTGAGCACCTCACTAGAAAGGCTCCTCTTGCCATAACATATGGTTTAACACGGATGAAGAGCCAACATCATTCAATGTGAGCTATGGCTTGGATTTTATTGTTGAATCTCGATCAAGATGATATTTAGATGATATTCATCATCTCTAAATTTGTGTAATCACTATTTATTTTGATAAAAATGTGAATGTGCACATTATACTAAGTTTTGTAATATCTTGAGATAATAAATATATATATATATATATGGGTTGTGATTTCTAATATTTTGGTCTGAAATAGGAGCTTCGTGTGATTATTTCAATGTTTCGTATATAAATTGTACTTCTCAAATTCTTAGACTGTTGAAACAGATTTATAATATAAGATTGTTAAGACTGTAAACCTGAAAGAAACTAATATGGCATATGTGAATTGTTCTCCTTATAGATGTGGAAGGTGGAATATATATTTGTAAATGAAGGTATTGGACAATAGTAGAAATCATGGATAAAATTGATAGTGGTATTAAATATTTGTAGTCGTCTCTTATTTACTTAGCAAGCCATCACAACAACTGTGATACTTTTTTTTGGTATAAGGTAGAGGTGGTTATAAGGTCCACAAACCTTTTACAAAGTCAAAATGGGCTGGTTCTAGCATCAAGCCCGTATAATCAAAATACAAAATGGATCTTTCTAAGACTCACATTAAGCCATACTTAGAGTCCACAGTCCTATACTTGTCGCTTGACTATTCAAGATAAAACAAAAACCAAACAACACCTAGCACTTACTAACACTAGGTTGTCGTACTCGTACACTTGTCACCTCCCGGGCCCCAGCAAATGGGATGCCTTTTCCGCCTAATTCCATCTCGTCGGATTACTCATCATCAGCCCCTCCGATCTCCCCGATGCTCTAACAGGTTTGATCTTAGCTCTTCTCTAGCAACCAACACCAATAGTTCTTGAGGGAAGTTATCCTTCCAAATTTGCATCTCCCCAACAGAAACCGCAATATTTGCCATTAGATCCGCCGCCTGGTTCCCTTCTCCCAAGGTGTGTTGGATTCGGGCATTAACCAAATGAGATTTATGAATCTTTGCTTCTAGGATAAGCTCCAATATGGTCCAACTGGGGTCTTTATCCTCCTTAATTGCCTTGATTATATTAAGCGAATCCCCTTCAAAGATAACTTCCTTATAACCCTCAAGTCTGGCAATTCTCATTGCTTGCATGCAGGCTCGGGCTTCTGCAAAATGATTTGTTTGAGTTCCCAAAGGCTCTGCAAAGGCAAGGACCACTTTTCCTTCCTCATTTCTCAAAACTCCTCCTCGCTCCCGCAGCCCCGGATTTCCTTTTAGCTGCCCCGTCAAAATTAAACTTAACCCACTTTTGTGTGGGGGTATCCACTTGACACCATCCCGTGGGTTGGTTGTAATGTCTAGGTCCTGGAAGTTCCTCTCCCCGGCTTCCGCAAAATCCTCCTTTCCCTTAGAGACATGGTCTCATTTTTGAAGAAGAAAGTTTTCCAGCTTTTCTTTCAAAGCTCGATTATTTTATTACCACATAACCCGGGATCTTTCTTACGTCCTTTAAATACTCTCTTATTTCTCTCATTCCATATCCCCCATAAAAAATGGGGTAGGCTGAGCTTCCGAGCCAAGTCAAAAGCTTTGCTCGGAAGGGGGAAGCCCACCGTATGCGTAAGTCGGACATGCTATTTGGACAGACCCAATCTATATGAAATTTGGACAGGATCATTTGGAAGATCGTACAAGAAAAATCACAAGTTAGAAATATATGACTTACGGATTCTATTGCTTTCTCACACAAGATACATCGATTGATGAATTGGAAACCTCTCCTTTGCAGATTATCCGTTGTCGGGATCTTATTTTGAACCGCCAACCAAAAGAAGAAAGCTATTTTTGGGGTTAAATTATTTAACCAAATAACGAAGTCGGAGTACTGACCATTGAATCCTGAGTGGATTAACTTATAGGCGCTTTTACCTGAATAGATCCCACTTGTAGTTTTGCCCCAAATCGCCTTGTCTCTTCCTCCCCCGGGAATGATCGGGAACACCCTTAAAGCATCATTGAGTTTGGTTAGGGCCACCTTCTCTTGCTCGACAGATTATGAACCGTGATTTTCTTCCAAGAAGAAGTTTTCTGTGCTACAACAATAAAATCCCCTACTTTTCCTCCCATTTCCTTCGAAAGTTTATGTTGGAGGACCTGAAGGTCTAAGTTATCTTTCAGAGGGGCCTCTTCCAACCACGGGTCTTTCCAAAAGTCCACTTGTCTTCCATTACCAATTCTCCATCCGATGCCTTTCCTGACTACCTCCCGACATTCGAGCAAACAATTCCAAAAATAGGATCCTCTAGGAAGATTATCAGCTTTCAGGAAGTCCTGATTATTTCTGATATATTTTGCCTTAAGAAGTTTTACCCATCCCAATTGATCATTATTGATAAATCTCCATACCCGTTTGCCAATCAGAGCTTGATTCAATTCTTTCATTCTCTTTAACCCCAGGCCCCCCTGATCCTTGCTTGCACACACCTGATTCCATGCTACCAACGAAATTCTCTTTCTCTCCTCTGAACCCGACCACAAGAAGTTGCGTTGAATTAGCTCCAATGTAGCTCGGACCTTTGCGAGCATTCTAAATAGAGACATGCGAGTAAATTGGAATGCTCCGCAAAGTAGTTTGAACTAATAAGGCTTTTCTGCGTGAGTCGAGAAGGCTGCCCTTCCACCCCGCTAACTTTTTGGAGATCCTATCAATGACTGAGTTCCACAAAGTAGCCTTCATTCTTCCTTCGAACATAGGCATACCTAGATAAGTTTCTGGTAGAAGCTCCTTTCCACAACCGAAGAGGTTAGCTATTCTTTCCTCCCTCCCACCAGGCGTGTTAAAGAAATAGATGCTACTCTTCTTATAGTTTATGTACTCTCTTGCTTTCGTCTCATACTTGGTTAGAATTATCTTCAGCTTCCTAGCTTGAGGCACCGAGGCTTTGGACACAATGATTGTATCATCCACAAACCGTTGGTGAGACACGGCCTCGCTTGTTGAGGCTGGTTTAAAACCTTCCAATTGACCATCTGCCACCGCCGCTGAAATGTTCCTACCCAATGCTTCCGCTAAAATAATAAACAAGTATGGAGACAAAGGATCTCCTTGTCGCAACCCCCTTTCACTCTTAAAGTAACCGGAGGGTGACCCATTCACCATGACAGAAAATCTTGTAGTAGAGATACAACTAAAAATCAACTTAATCCACTGGGGACAGAAACCAAACTTACCCAAAATCTTGGTGAGGAACCGCCATGAGACCCGGTCGTAGGCTTTATTCATATCAAGCTTTAGTAACATACCTGCTTCCTTACTAGTCACCATTGAATGAATAACATCATGAATTGTGATGATACCATCCAATATTTGTCGCCCTTTCACAAAGCCACCTTGGTTCATATCAATGATGAAAGGAAGGATAACCTTCAACCTATTGGCGATTGTTTTTGTGAGAATCTTCATCGAGTGTTACATAAACCGATAGGGCGAAAACTCGGAAAATTCCATTGCTCCCACTAGTTTAGGGATGAGAACTAAAAAAGTAGCATTAACTCCTTCCGGGATTTCCATGTCCTTTTGAGCCTCAATTATAGCTTCCACTACATCATTGCCTAGGATATCCCAAAACTTCCGGAAGAAAGCTGCAGGGAAGCCATCCGGTCCTGGGGAGCTGTTACCATCCATGTCAAAAACAACCTTCTTGATTTCCTCCTTTGTGAAAGGACTAAGTAAGAATCCATTAAGATTATCAGTTACGAGGGGTGGAATGGCTGCCAACAGAGAGTCCTCTTCTTCAATAGTCGGATTTACATCTTCTAGCAACGATTTAAAGTACTCAACCGCTTCCCTCCTTATGTCTTCCATATCTTTGGTGTTAGACCCATCGGCCATCTTGATCTCCTTAATTTTGTTAGTACTCCCGTGGCGAAGAGTAGAGACATGGAAGAACTTTGTATTTCTGTCACCCTCCTTTAACCAACGCAATCTGGATTTCTGCCTCCAAAAGGTTTCTTCAAATCCTAGCATCGTGTGGTATTCGGCTAACAGCTCCCTCTCCTGGTTTCTCAGATCCTCTGTAAGTCGCTCTGACTTCAACTTCTCCTGTAGTTCATTGATCTTGTCTTTTAGTTCTGCCTTTTTAACAAAAATATTGCCAAATGAAGTTTTGTTCCACTCTCTAATGTTAGCCTTCACATTCCTTAGTTTACATGCCACTTGGGCCAGTTTCGAACCATTATACTTTTTGTCCCACCATTGGGCAACCAGATCCTTGAGATCCTGATGTTGGAACCACATAAGTTCGAATCGAAAGGGTCCGATGTATCTTTTCTTAGAGTCCTCCCCTGTTTCCCACGGAATTGGGTTGTGATCGGACCCGATTCTTGGGAGTGCCGTTAATGAAGAGTCCCCAAACCTCTCCGGGCATTCTTGAGAAAGAAGAAACCTATCTAATCTGATCCGAATTTGGTTTTCCTTCAATCTTTTGTTAGACCATGTATAGGAGAATCTACGCGAGTCCACATCCATCGACTCATGTTGCTCAACAAAATCTCTAAACTCGTAGATATCAGGAGTTATTCTTTGAGAGCCCCCCAATTTATCTAGAGGATTAAGGTAGCAATTGAAATCCCCCGCCACAATCCAAGGGTAGTTGGGGACCGTCTCCCTCAATTCAGCTAGCTGACTCCAAAGAACCCTTCTCATTCCCTGTCTAACTGGAGCATATACATTCGTTAAGATCCACTCTTCCTGTGTGGTTTTATCCACACATAAGAGACAAATAAACCAACTAGACATCAGAATCACTCTACTATCAATCACATTTTTGTTCCACATAACCAATAACCCTCCTGCTGTTCTAGTGGCCTCTTGGCCTACTACTTCCGCTTCTCGCCAAGTCCTATTCTTAAAAGGAATAACTCTACTCTCCTCCATTTTAGTTTCTTGCAGTAAAATCATATCCGGTTTGTGTTCTTGTCTAAGAGCATACAAAGCTCTTATTTTTGCAGGATTACTCCCACGAATATTCCATGAAAGGATCTTCATTTATGGGCTTTGGATCCTCGAGCCTTCGCCCCAAAGAGCAATATTGCTTGAGTGCCATCGACCACTCCTCGCTCCGCTTCTTTCGCCTTAAGGCAGCATTGCTAGGTTTTCCTCTTCCTACCGAACCATATCCCCATACATCCGCTCTAGGTTGAAGTTCCTTGGGATTCACTTGGCTTCTAGTAACCATCTTGGGTAGGTCGAGTCTTGGTATTTGGGGTAACAATCGGCTTTCCGGGTTAACTGGTCTTTTTGACAGTGGAGATGATTCCGTGCTCTTAGCTTCTTGATTAGTAGATTCTTTTTTCCCTCGCTTTGGGGTTACACCGATCTTGGTGGTTCACCTCTTCCTCCCGAGTATCCTTGCTCGTATTATTAGTTTCCTGCTCCTTCCTTCGATTTTTCTCCTCTAAATCCTTCTCTTGAGTCTCCTCTACCTCGGATTCCACTTCTTGGTTGTCCATCCGATCTCCCTTCAAATGATTTAATGCATCAAAACTGTTCTCCACTCAGGATGTTGATCTCCTTGGAATTTCTTCCCATAAATTCCTCTGCAGTACATGGGACCACTTCCACCGAGCCTCCATAGGCCTCCCGTATCACCCAATCAAACTTACTTGCCCCGGGGCAAAGATCTATGGGGTTCTTTCCTTTGTGATTTGGCTCGAGGCTTGTCGTATCATCTTAGGAGCGAGGTTGAGCTTGAGGGTTCCCATCAAAGGGACCCGGATCCCCCGTGAGAGGGTTTTGGGGCATAGGAATTTTTGGGAGGAGGGTTAAAACGTTGCCTCTTGCTTACAATAGGGCGAACAGGGTCTCGATATTCGGATTTCGAGCTCCACGTCCTTGAGGCCCGGGTTGGGTAGGAATGGAGATCTCACGGGGAGGGATATTATTCCGGGTTTGAGGATCGGTATTTTGGAGTGGGGGCTGGTTCTTGGAAATGCAGTGGATACCCCGGTGCCCTACCTTCCCACAAACACTACACTTAAAAGACATATTTTCATATTCAAATACCTGAGTATGAAGGCCAAACATAGACGACAAAATAATGGATTTAGGGAGCTCTTTACTCAGGTCCGCCAACACACACATGCGAGCAGACAGGAGTCTTGTTTTGCTCAAGGTTGCAGGATCAATAGCTATTAGTTCTCCAATCTCTGTAGCTATCCCAACCAATATTTGTTCGTTCCAAAAAAGCAGAGGTAATCCTGGCATCTTAACCCAAATAGGAGCCAAATCCAGAGACCTGAGTCTGGGGGTTGAAATCGGGGGACCAACGCTTCAGATACAAGCCCCTTTTCCCAAAAAACCAAGGACCTCCTTGGAGAGTCCTTTCCATGCCCTGTTCACATTGAAATGTCACCAAAAGAAAACTCTTGGGTAAAGCCTTAATCATCATACCGGCCCTTGGCTGCCATTTTTGGATGGCCCATCTCCTTATGACTTCCATGTCCGGCCTCACCCCCATAAATTTAGCCACCAAAGATGTTCCGCCCTCCATAGCCACATGCCGAGCTAAGGAATCCGGGACGTGCAACCTACCATTGACAGATTTTAGATTAAAACAAGAGTCGGATAATTTTTGCTTACCGCGAAGAGCATTAAGATATGAAGGTCTCCAGTTGCTGGGTTTCTCTTTGTCTCCTTCTTGGGTCTTCCTTTGATCCTGACGCATAGAGTCCTGGTCCCCCTCAGAGAAATCTTCAACCGCATCCGCCCAACGCCCTTGGACCGGTTCCAATAGAACTTCCTTGTCCACATCCTCCGCCCGGGGGCCTGCTATCTCGCCAGAGCCCCCACCTGCCGCGTCTTCTGATCTGCCCTCTGAAGTCCCACACCTAGGGTTTGATGCCCCTAGACCTCTCGCTCCTCCTCCTTGCTGCTCCATCCGTCACCAATTTACACTAATATTTTGGTTCATGAATATTTTTGGATTTAACACAATTTTATAGATGTTATGGCTATTAGTTAGATTCTGACAACAACTGTGATACTTATACAGATTGGAAATACCATTTTAGGATAGAAAGGAATTACATTATTGGGGCTTTTCATAGCATGAAATTTCAAAAATAGACTTTAAAATTAAATTGAAAAATGTAAATAAGATGAGGCATTTATGTGAAACAAACACAATAGTTAAATTTTTGTTAAATTAGTATCAAGTATAGGGTTCGTTGGTACATTAGAGACTTTTTAAAATTTTTCCACTAGTGAATTAGAGACTTTTTAAATTAGTTTAGAAAATTGCAGCACCCATAGCCTTGCTAGTGAGATATAACGCTATCAATTTTTGAGGTGTCGTGCCTTGGAAAATTTTATTTCTACCTCACTATTATTTTGAGAGAAGGCTAATAGTAAGATCGATTAGGGAATATTGCAGTGGTGTCTCATTTCTCGGGTTATATCCTTATGTGAAAACAACGTAAACATAGATTTTAGTGTAACTTTTATAAAAAATTGGATATGAGTGGTAGAATCAATGAAATATTGGTTAAATGATATATAAAAAACAAACTTGTTTGTCTCGATATCCTAGAATCAGCATCGAGTAAAATATAATATACTTTGAAAAGACCTGGGGAAATATTTTAAATACTGTCATCACTAAATTGCTATGATTGTATCCCAAAAGGAGTAGCAAGATGTGGTAGTAAATTCTAAGGAAACAATCCTTGACCAACATTAGTATAGCATCATATCGAAACATAAACATGTATTTAAAAAAAATAATCATTTTTGTTATAAGTGTTATAAAGCTCGTGAAATGTGCCTTGGTATGTCAGAAAGCTTCATGGAGGCTTGGTTTACATCCAAACTAAGGTAATATTATGTTAGAACTCACTCAGGGCTAATATCTAAAACCAAACCCACCCACAATCAGCAGTGAGAAGATGGCATGGCTTTAAGCCATCCATCGATTGAAAATCTTGTGAATACATAGCTAAACCCTATAAAAAAAAATTGTCTATAGTAAAGAGCTGATATATGGGTTTGTCAGTTCAATCGAATTTTATTAAAAAAATAATATTAATATCATTAGACTCCATCTAGTTATGAGTGCCTTTCAAATCTCCTCTAGAAAAGAAATAAAAGGGCAATGTATTATATAGCTATAAAAAATAGGTAAGTAAAGTAGTAAAGTAAACAATAACTTTAATTGAAAAGATTTTAATTCAAATAATAAGAATGGTTTTGGAATTAATTAGTAGGCGTTGTAAGTATAAGCAAATTACTTGTTTAGAATTGAATTAAAGTATATAATTAAGTTTAAGAGAACTAAAAAATTATTATTATAATCCGTTGATATTGAGTATGAAATATAATTTATTATAAGGGGTATTTCATTTAGAAGACCATAGCTAACAAGTAATATTAAGGTAAATATGGTTTTATGTATTCAAATCATCCATGGGGAAAAATAAAACATATTTAGAAAACAAAAGCTTGACCAATATGCTTTATAATTATATAAAAATATTTTTAAATCGGTAGGGACATCTAATCCCTTGTATGGAAGCCAAAAAAAAGTGAGTATTTAAAAAAAAGTTAAACTGTCACATGATTTAATAGAGTAAATTAGACCATTTGATTCAAACAAAACCCTATTATTATGTCAAATTATATAGGGAATAGTCTTTCGAATTAGGAATCAATGAAATAAATATTTTAAAACATGAAGATGATTGAAGGATTGTATATGTTTGTGGATGACCTAATGATTGTAGTATAGCTCCTTTACACTAAAAATTTAGTTTGAAAGTTTAGACTTTAAGACAACCTAATGAAAGTTTAATCAACTTTTACATTTTCTCGAATGAAAGCACCTCACTTTATGATATTATAACATTTTAGTTTTAGGAAACTTTTAATTTCTTTATAAGGCTAGCAAAGAAGGTTTTATAATATTTAAAGGAACTTAGCTTTATATTCAAGCTACTTGTGGAAAAATGGAACAATTGTATGCTAGAGGACTTGAACAAAACACAAAACCTAGATATACAAAAATATGAATTAAAATTTCAAACTCTCAAAGAAGCCCAACATCGGTGCTTGTAGGAAGGCAACCACCATGATTCGTACTTAGTTGCTTTTATGAATTTTTATTCAGGGTGAGTAAGGTCCTGATGCCTTGAACATGTGATATGAAGTGGAATGGGACACTTCCTCTAGAATAATATGTGATTGGTATGTGATGGTATCTCATGACCCGAACTTAAGTGGAGAATTGTTAGTAGATATTTAGCTAGATCAGGAGTAGTTGAACACTGAAGCTAAAAGGTCTAGTGGATGTTGGAATGGGAAAACACTTTGTCACTTGTAGTGGGGTATAGGTTATCTGGTCCTAAATCCAGAGAAGTGGTGGGCCTTAAATGGAACCTGGGAAAGTGGATGTCCAGTTAAGCACCAAGAATTCACATGCTAAACCATAGCATGAAATAAGCTTAAAAAATGGAAGGATATTATAAAATTAAACATAGTACGAGCGGGGAAGTATACGTCCACCCTTTCAAATGAAATGGGCTCTGAAAGGAAAATTCGGTATCATGGACATAGACCTTTGGTTATGGAGATGAAAATGTTCACGTGATGACACCTAATGTAGGACCTAGCTAGTCTCGAACCTTTAAGGGAATGTCTAAAATAGTCAAAAACCTTGAAACGGATATTCAATGCCTATGTACCAATTATAATATTGGGTGTAATTTAAAATATCTTGTTGAATAAAAAAATTTTGCTCGTAAATTTTGGTCAACCAGGTGGGCAGATATGGGTTGTTATAGTTGGTATCAGAGCCAAGGTTGTGAAACTTTGGGTATATGAAACTGATTTTGCTTTTGTTGCATACAACTAATGGTAAGTTCTTCTCAAAATTTTACTATGACTCAACAAGAGACAGTTGTTGAAGGCCCAAGGAAGGGGCTCAAAAGGCTCATAAAGGAGTTTGAGAGGGTAGCCAGAGTAGAAGCACCCTGATGAGTAGTTTGAAAATAGAAGGAACTTGTGCAAGATAAAACCCTATCAAGAGAGGACAACCTAGCCAAGATGGTATAGTTGTTGCAATATCAAATGAATTAGTAGTGTGAACATATAGAATTTCAAAAAGAACAGGCTCAAGAGCAATTGAATCATTAATAAGAACACATGGAGATGCAAAGGGTGCAATTTATGGAACAAATGGAACAACAAAGAGCACAATTGGATCAACAATAAGAACTAATTCAACAGTAAAAATTTATCAAGAATTTATGTAAAAAGGAGTCAAAAGAGAATCTAGAGGGATTGCCTGAGGGATCATCTCACACGCGAGTTGGCAGTGAATTGAGAAAGGAATTGAGAAAAATAGTTATCAAGAAATTTAATGGAAAAGGAGATGGTGAAGTAGTGGAAAATTGGTTGAATGAAGTTAAAATTTATTATGCCATCAATAGCACTCTCTATTCTGAATCCACTATGGCATGGGTAGTAGCTCATTTTACTGGATCCACCATGGAATAGTGGATGGCCTACAAAAATAATAAGCATGTATAGGCTGTACTTCCAAATGGACCTAAGGCAAGAATTATGAAAAGGTGAAGGCCATTGAGTAAAAAGGTGAATGATGGATTCAGATTGGCACAAAGGATATAGAATGTGTGAAACTTATTGTCAAGGATGGTGGATGAAAAGGTGAAACCCAAGAAGATATGATGACTGGAATCCTAAGAAGACATACATAGGTGGCAACAATTAGGAATCATGATACCTCTTTTAAAAAAAAAATCATTGGTGAGAATCCTATCTTGAATGGCCAACCACGAAAAGAAGGATATTTTTAAAATAATATTTTTGAGCCAAACAAGGTGATTGGGAAATAAGAACTCGATGGGCGGCGTTAGGAGTTGATGGGTAGACTTGACAGAGAACTCCCAAGTTTTAGTGTACTCCCATATAAAATGATCTTAGATGTTGGTGTTAGGAATAAACATAGAACTAAGGAGTGAAACTAGGGAAATAGACTCAACAGGATGAGTGTCACACATGAACGATTTCTAGGAAGACCTATTGTTGGATTGAGTTATGAAGTCGAAAAACTTTTGTCCTAGCAAGGAATAAGTAAAAAATTTTAGGATAGAAAGTTAGGGATATTCAACTAGTGGTTCTCCTATTATACTTTTATCATGCTAGAAGTCTATGTTCTCTCCATTCCTAAGCTGCAACCTTAGGCCTTTGCTCAATAGAAGTCTAGTGTGGATTATGGATTTCCAAAAAGTTGATCAATTTGTTGGAGCTAATTCATAAAGGAAGTTAATTACTTGCAAATATTAAAGTGCAAAATATTAACCCTAACTAAAATTCTTGATAAAATAAAGTGCATATTTACTACAAACATGAGTATAAATAGTAATAAATGATACCTTGTCATAATAATACATGCGATATTATTCTGTCTCTACTTTTAGAATCTGGTGATGCACAAACACTCAAAAGTATCTGAGGGTTTATCAGTGGAAAAATGGCTAAGGAGAAACATATTGGAGTATTTATGAAGGTCTTTGGATGCCCTGCAGTATTCTTGGAATGCTCAGTAGCATTCTGGAAAATCCCTAGAGCATTCATAGGTTTTGAGGAGGTGTACTTCAGAACCAAATCTGGTTCATAGGGGTTCTGGTGATAGAAAATGGGGGATGCAGTGGTAGCAAGGAGGAAGAGTGTTAGAAAAATGCTAGGTTTTCGATGATGATGTATGAAGGACATGATAATATTCAACTTTTGAATCATTTGGCTGCTTAACCTCATTCACAAAAGTGAATGATCTTTTATAACTTGCTTTCAACATGTTAAGGTTTTGGCGACACCAACGGGTGATCAATATTAAAACATGATGAATGGCTAAGATTATAACTTTGCTATGTGATATGGATCAAGTTAGATGGATGGCTAATATTAAATCGTGATGGGTGGCTAATATTTATTCATATATACATATATATTTATTAAATATATAAATATAAATATAAAATATTTATATTTATATATATAAATAAATACATACATACATATATATATATATATATATATATATATATATATATATATATATATATATATATATATATATATATAATGAATGGCTATGATTTGTGGATGTGGATGAATGACAAGTGGCTAGGTTTTGGTGTCTACAGATATCCCTTTTTGTATCACATTGCGTGAAACACAATGCGGTGCAAAAAAAAGAGACACCTGGTTTGGTGAATTAACTTCTTTTCCTTGGTGTGCAAGAAGATCCTAAAGATAAAAATTGTGGGTGTAGCTTACCCCCTCAATTGGTGAATGAGTGAAGAATGAATCTCACAAGCCAATTGATAGAATTGTGGGTGATATGAATGATGTAAATGTGGGTGACTGATATGTTCTAGTTTTTCCCCAACAAATAAAATGGTCTTTATATGATGTAGATGATATGAATGATGAATATGAGTGACATAGATGATGATGCAATGATTTATTATGTTCTTTCCCTAATAGAAAAGGGGTTTTTGCCAATTGTGGGTGATAATGAATGATGTAAATGATGTATCCCAATGTGGGAAATCAAAATCAAATTTGGTTGCCCCAAGTTTGGGGTGATTCTATGCTATTGAAGAATATGCCTATTGGCATCATTGAAATGCAAAATGATGAAAATGCAAGACATAAGGAACCAATCATCTTAAAATCAGGTGATTGCTAGGAGAGAAAGTCCTAGTGACATCGCGCAATTTTTGCATGTGAAAGGGAATGATGTAGTAAAAATTATCCATGTTGGGGATCCCATACAAAAATGCATCAATGATAACTTTGAAGCAAATTAATCTGAGCATAGTCTCACTCAAAAAATGAGGGACCAAATAGATTTTGATTTTGAACAAGAGGATGTTGGATGATGATATGAGCAAGTGTCCTTATGGTGATCTACTCATCCTACCAAATTGCATGGATAGCCAATCACTGCAACCACCAAGTGAATAGAGTAAACCACTAGATACGAGGTTCACTTGGATGATATGAATGATGTAAAGGAATGTGAATTATGTAGTGCATGTGAATGGTGTATGGATTGTGAAGAATGCAATGATTGATTTTTGCTTTTTTCCCTAATAGAAAAATAGGATTTTGATTGGATGATATGAATGATGTAAATGAATGTGAATGTGTGTGAAATTTGTAGATGTTGGATGGAAATGTAATGATAAATGAATTTGATGATTGTGAATGACAATGTATGAAGAAAAATGCATTGATGAGTGAAATGTATGATTTTGTGAAATTTGGAACGTTTTTGAAGCAATTTTGGATAATTTCATGACTTTTAGTCGCAAATAAGATTTAACCACCCAAATCAATCCAAATTATCACAAAATGTGATGAAATGATGTGATGGATGATGAGGATAATGAATGTGGTAGTTTTGTGAATTTTTGGACCATTTTGAAGTGTTTTGTATGTGATTTAGGCATTTTTATAACTTTTGGTCGCAATAAAAAATGAAGCATCCAAATCGATCTGTATCTTCATAAAACATAATGGAATGATGTAATGGATGTATGGATGGGATTTGAGGTGATTTTATGGATTTTTCTACATTTTTAGGCCCTTTGAGTCCTTTTGCAACATTCTGGATCTAAACACCGACCAATGTCCACATCATGCACAAACGTAGGAGAGCATTTTCCATTATGTAGACATTGGGAAGTGTTTGAGTGTGCTAGGCAAACACCCATGGGTGTTTGAGAATGCCAAAATAATATATAAAAGGGCTACATAGGTGAAATTAGATTCATTCTTGCGTTCAAGAATTCCAGAAGCTACGTCTGAAGAGGAGTGAGTGAGTGAGTGAGTGGAGTGTGGAGGAGTGAAGTGATGGAGATGGAGGGAGTGGATGCAACAGTAGGATTGGAGGCACAGGTGGTTGAGGTAAGTGCTCTTGGCACTCTTGTTTGGATTTTTGTAATGTTTATTTTTTTTTATGCAATGAATGTGCTAGTAATGTATTTTTTATTGTGTTGTGTTGTAGTTGAGGATCTTGGAGGCTCGACATCGATTCTCACCTATCATACCAGGGGTGAGAAAGGCCTTGTAGAAGGACCATTGGGATAAGTTGGAGCATATGGGATTGGTTAGGGTAGCATGGATTGAGGTGGTGAGGGTTGATGAGAGGTACCTCTCTGCCTTAGTGGAGAGGTGGGATCTAGATAGGGGGACCTTCTAGCTGCCAACTAGGGAGGTGACTTGGTGGTTCACTTTAGTTGAGGGGTTGTGTGTCCAAGTTGGACATGATAAGGAGTATGAGTTGAGGTAGATTTTTGGAGATGGATGGAGGGATGTGAGTGTGAGGGGTGGAGGGATAAGGTATTTGGCCATGTATGTGAAGAAGGAGTTGGAGGTATTGCCCACCTTGATCATGTTCCTATTGGCCAACATATTGGTGCCTAACAACATCGACTATCGGTTTCCATGGAACATGATTAGGTTGGTGTATGATATGATCAATGAGCCTTAGGTATATGCATGGGTTCTTGCACTACTGGTACAAATGTATATAGAGTTGTATGAGGTGAGGAGGTAGGGGTGAAAAGGGTTGGGTTGTAGTGTATTGCTATAGTGTTGGGGCTAGGAGCACTTTAGTGTGGCTCATCCTATGGGCCTACCTTTTGCAGAGTGGGATAGGGATCAGCCCTATGTATTGAGATGGTGGGTGGTTGAGGAGGTACAATCTAGTCATCCTGGTCATAGTGGCTAGGAGTGCAAAGATTTATGGGTAGGGTTAATGCTTGATTAGGTGTGCTAGAGGCCATGGTGGGGTGCTAGGTGGTCTAGTGATGGAGAGCAGTTGTGAGAGGTTCCAATAAGCTAGATGGGTGGTTGGATGACATGGGAGTGAGGTGGAGTTGATCCAGTTCTCATGGGTGTTGTGATAGTTTGGGTTGAGGTAGGAAGTACCTGAGGCTCTAGTGCTCTATAGGCATCAATATAATGAGTCAAGCCTACCTTGTGTGGAGGAGTTGTGGGTGGATTATGAGGATGATGAGGAGATAGATCTCCCGGATGTGGATGATGTTGGGACCACCATGTAGGGTATGATGCATGGTTCGCTTCACAGCCACCATGGGTACCGAGTTAGGTGGTTGAGGAGGGGGGATACGATAGCAAGGCTCCAAGTAGAGTTAGCATAGAGGGACTCTCATTAGAGGTATGATGTACTATACCTTTGATCCTAAGAGAGGTATATCTAGGATTTAGAGGATCTACTCATGCAGCACCACATTGGGCTACCAGATCGACCTTCTTCCTCCATAGTGGGTTTTGTTAGGCATAGTGACTCTAGGTCTAGGGCTCCTTCAGGGTCATAGGGGTCTACCTATGGGTGTTAGCTAGTGCTTAGATGCACTTTTGTATATGAGCCTTGGTGCTCCATTGTATATAGCCTTCGAGCATTCATTGTACATGTGATTATATATATACATGGCTTTTATTTTGTGTTATGAATTTGTGTGGATGTTTGTGTGAATGCATGTGTATATGTGATGGATGATAATGTAATGATGATGTTTATGAATGCAAATGAACTAATGCTCTAATGATCATTTGTAGTTTAGATTTTATTTGACCATATTGATCATTGTTGTTTAATCAGGGGCACCAAAATGGTGGTATGTGAAATGGAAGACTCATGTAATGATGTGGTAATGATATGGATGGTGTTGTGGCTTATGGATGACTAATTTGAAATTGTTTTGCAGAGACTCAAACATACTAGTGATTTCTAACAAACTCACTAAGTTCTATCTAATTTCTCTAAGACCAAATGTGTGTGCAGTGAAATGTTCATTTACCAATCATGAGCATGGTAGTGACTCAAGGCAATCAAGAACCAATGTGTGTGCAAGTGAGTTCATTAACCCATCTTGAGTAAATTGAGATGAAACCTATCATGGAGGAGATTAGGAAGCTAGCTTGTCCTTATGTGTGGTCAGAGGTCTCTTCAAGAGAGATGTGTTGCCATGCATGAGCATACTCCACTACCAATCAAGTGTCTATAGCCCCGATGGAGATTAGCTCCATAGTCCAATGATCTGATCTCTAAGCTTTGGGGATTTGGACTACCTAACCATCTGGATGGAAATGTAGTTCTATCCTTACGACTTATGGATCTATGGTGTGTGATTTGTAAAAGAGTTAGAGCTTTGGGGAATCAGATTCTCAACCGAAGTGTGATGAGAATTTTACCCTATCCTTACTACTCATTCTTTTTGTTTGGAAGTGTTTAGTAGTGGTGAAGACCATTATTTTTTATTTTGGACTATGTGCATAATGGGACAAGCAAAGATGAATTTTTCACTTCGAGGTTCAACCCAATCATGGTGTTATCCCTCTTTGACACAAGATGTTTTTAATATGTGTGAGATGTGTTTGGTTCAATAATGTTAGATTCAACTCCCATAACTCAAGATTTTCTTTAGTGAAAATGTGACTTGGTCCTAGAGAAAACTTGACATGTATTGGAGGTTTCTTGAAACACTAGGAGTGGCTGAGTGATCGAAAACACCTAGGGATGATGGAAATGTGGTTTGCAAATGGTAATTTGACTTTTGAAATGGTGTAATGAAATGAATGTGAACTTAGGGGTGCCCCTGATTAAGGCAACAATATTTATTGGATCAATTATTATCTAAACTTAACAAATGACCCCTAATATGGTGGATGAAATGCATCAAAATGATAATGAATGTGATTGTGCAAAATGTGGATGTATGAAATGCAATGTGTATGGATGATGTTTTTGTGTATTAGCCATGTATATATATATATATAAAATATATTAAGCATAGAATGCTCTCAAGTGGATAATGTTCAATGGCTCGGGCTCTTCTACTCCCCCTAGATTGGCAAGCCTATATGTTCCTCTGGATAGTAGCAAGCAACACGTATAAATGCAAATGACAAGGCCATGCAAATGCAATGCAAATATATTTTTTGATGTTTTTGTGTTTTTGAATTTTATGTACATATGTTACATGATGTTTCGGTGAAGTGGATGAGGTGGAGGTGGTGGTTCACCAGTTGGTTCAACTTGCTCCCTTGGGAGGAGCAAATAGAAAATGGGTTGATGGATGGGGAACATTCTGAGATAATGCTCATCTTGTTTAATGAATGGAGTGATTGGGATCGATTCCTCTTTGAATTCATCTAAAGCTATCGACATGATGTCGTATTCTTCATAGAATTCCTCAAAGTCATCATTATGATTGGTTTCCTCTTCTGAATTTAAATGGAGGCTTTGAAAAGCTTGTTCAAAAGAGGAAGTGGAAGAATGAGAATGGTATCCCAAACCTGAATGGTCATGCACTTCTCGATATGGAGTTTCAATGATGTTGTGCATACCCTATTCATGTCTTCCTAGGCCATATCCTTACCAATTGACTCGATGAAAGTATCATGAAGGAAAATCAATCATGTATTCTATGTTGGCAAGGACTAGTTGTGTAGGTTCATCTAGGGAAGGTGGATCGGATGATGAATCAACCCCTCATATATAAAATTAATTTTATTAGGTGTTGAACCCATAGTGTACACCACTCCTATGGATAAGGGTGGGTCACGTGGATGACCGTAATCCCTAATAGTTTGGATGCTTAGCGGTGTAACTATGATATCTTGGACCACGTATTCACCAATGCTAGGATTGGTGAGGTGGACTACAACTTGTGAGGATGTGGATGAGGTGGATGGAGTGGATGTGGAAGTGGAAGGCTCATGGATGACTGGTGACTTAGATAATGGGAGGAATGTGTGCTGGAATGACATCTCACAATCTATTAAATCAACTTGTGAGACATCAGCTAGTGGAGATGAATATGGATTTGGTTGAAGGGTTTGATGGATGGTTGATGATGTTGATGTGGATGGAATGGTAGTAGTTGTAGGTTGGATGGGTGATGATGAATGAGTGGTGATAATGGGTGATGTTGATGTTGATGATGTGGATGGTGTGGATTGGGTTTGACCACATGTACATGTAGTCGACTGTGATGAGGGTGGGGGTGTGGAATTGGAGGCTTGATGTGGGGTAGTGATGGGAAGCTCCTCAAGAATAGGAGATTTGGATGAAGAAGTGGTGGATGGTGTGGTTTATGGGGTTAGGAATAGGTGAGTGGATGGAAGTGTGGATTCATAGGGATTTGAAATGAAGTTGTAGTACTTAAATGGTTTGATATCCATTGGTATGCAATGGATCTGTCCCTCATGTACATATTTTAAGCATTGATGTAGTATGGAAGGGACACATCTCATCTCCCTAATCCAGGGGTATCCAAGGAGTACATTGTAAGCCATGGACCCCTCTAGGATATGGAACATGGTATGCAATATTTTTACCCCCACTTCTATGGGTAAAATGATAGTGCCAATTATGGAACAAAGAGCATCATTGAATGCTCTTAAGGTGAAGGTGGATTTGGTTATGTGTGATGGTGGAAGATTGAGATGTTGAAGGGTAGATGTGGTGATGATGTTGATGGAGGAGCCAGTGTCAATCAATACTCATTTAAATGGCTTCCTATCAACTTGAGCCATAATATGTAGTGGAGGATCCATCGATTCTAATGAAATTGATTTAATTTCAAAATCATAGAATGTGATGGAAGGCTCCATGCACGTTTGAATACTCCCCATGAAATTGTTGAAGGTATTAGTGTCTTGGGATTGAAGTTCAATGGATTTTAAAATTTCCATTAATGCCTCATGGTGTGGGGGAGATTGTTGTATTAGCTCATAGATAGATAGTTTTGGGGGGGGGGGTGGGGGGGGGGGGGGGGGGGGGGGGGGGGGGGGGAGGTTGGGGGGGGGGGGGTGGGATGATGGGGAAAAAATGGATGGGTGATGATGAATTGGTAGGTTGTGGAGACACACTTGCTTGAGGTGCTATAGGAGGTTGAACTGCCTATTGTTGTTCATTTTGTCTATTGGTGCTTCTTTGACCTTGGGTGACTACATGGATAGCCCCCATAAAACCTTGGTACTGTTATGGTTGAATTGATTAGGAGGAGTCTTAATGTTTGACCCCCTTATTATCTATTGTTGTTCCTCATGATGAGGAAGTGGTGTTTGGTATATACCAAGGTTTTGGTTTTGTTGGGCCAAGGGACTATCAAACTTGATGGCCCCTAGCTCTATTAAATCTTGCACCATGTGTTTAAATGTAAAGCAGTTGTTAATGTCATGCCCTTTATATCAATGGTAAGGGAAAAACAAATGTTCCTTATAGTTCTTGCCATGTTTAATTTGGATCATTTGGTTTAATTTTGGGTAAGGCAATAGTATTGGTGTCATACAACCTATGGAAGAGGGAGGCATATGATTCAGGAAAAGGTGTGTAAGTAGAAATCTTTTGAGACAGATTGTTGATGTTGGTGATTTTCCATAGTTGGCATTATGTTATGAAGTTGTTGGGGTGGGGGAACCACTTGATAGGATACTTGTTGTGGTTGTTGTTGCATTGGTTGTTGTTGTTGTTGAGTCATTGTTGGCTGACTCAAGACCACTTGATTTACTTGACTTGGTTTTGATTGGCTAGAATAATTTCCTTTTGATTGACCCTTATTTTGCCATTCTTTTTTTCTTTGGTTTTATCTCACCTTCTTGGATTTTTATCTCTTCAATTACATGAGCTTGAGTGAGAGCTTCATCGAATGTTCTGTATTGTTGTAGTTGCAACAACAAGGATATGGGTTTTAAGCAACTCCTTGCAAACATCCGAGTCAATTCTTCCATTGGTAGGGAGAATGGCAACTTGGTGATAACTACCCTCCAATGGTTTCTAAAATCATAGACTGACTCTTCTTTGAATTATCTAAGATTGTATAAGTTAGTCAATGTGGTTTTCTTACGAACATTGAGGAAAAATCTCTCCAAAAATTTATCTACCAATTGTTCAAATGTGTAAATGTTGTGGTGAGGTAGATGATTATACCAGTCTAAAGCATCTCCCCCCAATATTTGAGGAAAATTTTTGAGCATCAAAGCATCTTGATCTTGAATCCAAAAGCATGAGTGGATGAATGTGTTGATGTGCTCTCTAGGGTCCTCAGTCCCTTTAAATTTATCAAATTTTGGTATTATGAAGTCTACCGGATATGGCGGTGATGGTACCAAAAAATGAATAGGTTGATTGATTAGCTGTCTTAGGGTAGGCTTCTAGTACATCATACCAAGAGTATGCAGAATCAAGCTATCAATCTATTGTTGCATTGCTTGGATTTTAGGGTCTTCCACTTGTGTGTGAAAGCCCTAAATTATTTGATGATTGTGTTGAGGTGGGGTGTGTGGAGTGGTGAATTGTTGAGATGGAATGTGGTGTTGATGGTTTGATGGATTGAGAGGTATTTGATGATGTTGGGTATGTTTTTGGGCTTGGTGATGGAATGATTATTGTTGATGAAGTGGAGATGAGGTTTGGGGAATGTGAATGTGTTGGGTTGTGGAAGTGGGGTTGGTATGGGTGAATGGAGGTGTGGGTATAGCAACCTAAGAAGGTTGTGATACCCAAGATGGATCAAGGTGAAGAAAGTGTGTTAGCTTGGAATGGAATGGGGTTTAAAATCTGCTACCTATGTTTGTTGTTGGGGGTAAGAATGAGCATCTTGCTATCCCATGAGCAATTGGTTGAGGTGTTGCCATGCTTGTTGTATGGTAATTTTTGAAGTAGATTGTGTGGGTGTGATGGATGTGGATGTGGGTGAGGTGTAAGTGTTTGCAATGTTGGTGGATGTTGGTGGAGGGTAAGTTGTGAAAGAAATCACAATAGAATGAGGGGTGGTGGATGGAATGGTGGATGGAATCTATGAAGCTACATTGACTTGTGCTTCGTAGAGTGGATTGGAATAGGTGGTGTAGGTAGATGGGATGGAGGTGATTTGGCTATGTTGTGGTGGGGACATGTGATGTGAAGGTGTGGATGATACCTCAAAAAGAGGATTGGTGTAGACTTGGTTGAAATTATGAGGATGTGAGTGAGCAAGTTCTAGTTGAGAATAAGGAACTTGGTTGTGTGGGATGTTAAGTTGTTCTAAGACTAGTTTAGTTGGTCTTAAGTAAGCTCCAAATTTGTCCATGTCTATGTAGGTGGTGTGATGGTCGGTTGGTGTAGAAGGCTCAATTTTTGGGATGGAGGTGTGAATGGCTCTATGCATCACATCAGCATTCAAAGTGAATATTGTGTGTGAGGGTCCTATAGATAAATCAAAATAGCTTATCTATGTTGGGTTGGTTAGGTTAGCCATAGAAGTGACTAGGGAAGAAGTGGAACACTCCATGGATGAAGTGGGTTGGTTGGTAGATGCTTGAATCATGATTTTGGCTTGGATTTGAGTTGAAACCATAAGCTAATGAGCCAACTGGGGTAGTGAATGTGTGGGATGTGTGTGGAAAGGTGCAATGATAATGAAAAGTACACATAATAAAACAAACAATTGAATCCTATGTCTTGCAACAATGTTTTTGTTTTTTATTTTTATTTTTGTGGTTTGTGTTTTGATGTGCAGATCCTAAGCCTAGACTACTATGCAGGATGGGTTCCTAAGGTGGATGGCAAGTGAGAATTTTTTTGGTGATGAAATCTAGAAAATTTCTCACGGGTTGCTAAGGTGTCTATGGGGTGAGCCAACGGGTGGAGGTGAAGCCCACCATCACTGGTCTCGATCAGTGGTTGGTGGTGAAATCCAACTCACTGATGTTGAATGTGAAACGTGCAATTGTGTGTGATTATTTTTAAATATTTGTTGTCTATGGTGTTCATACAATGCCAAGAAACCCTCTTTCACTCAACCAAGTTGGTGACCAAGAACACTAATACCAAGTTCCTCAAAATAATCTAGGGTACACCTCTTAAGATCCACCCTGAATCATCAAGTGATTCCAATAGTGGAGGGTTCACCTAGTTCTTCCACTCTGAATCAACAATGTGATTCCAATAGTGGGAGTAAGACTTGAGTACCAATGACTTGTTCCAACTTAGAAAAGTAAAAAGTGAGAAAATTTAGCCTAAAGTGTAGCTACTTATGCTTTTTGTTTATTGCAAACAACACATAAGGTAAAAAGTAAAAACACCACAAAACAACAAAAACTTAAATCTAGTGTAATGAATGTTCTAATGCAACTAAGATGAATGCATCAGTTTAGATCTATCCTATGTGCAAACTATATGAAGAAATATTTGTGAATTCATAATATGTAGGATGTGTTTCTTTTTAAACATAAATTAGATATCTTCTTTTCAATATTTCTTTAAAAAGCAAAAATGGAGCTAGGGTTTGATCAAGACTTTCTAGGAAGCCTATGTATTTATTCCCAAATCTCTTGGATACAATGCATAGTCTCTTGGATGCAATGAGGTATCTATTGGATGTGTTGGGGCATCCCTCAAACATGGTATGGCATTTGTATGACCACAAATCAAATTCTACTACTCCTAAAAGCCTAGTTTCATGATTTTCATGTGATTGAATCTCTGAAAATCTGCAACAAAAATAGAAAATATAGATAAAAAATGTTGACAAGGTATATTAAAATAAGAAACCCTTTGGGGGTCCCACTATGATCACCATTTTTTAAAGTAAAAATTATACAACACCAATAAAATAATATATCAAAGCAAATAACACAATGTATGCACAAAATGATAGATCTAATTTATTATGACTCAAGGAGCCTGGATCTCCAAATTGTACAATAGATTTACCCCAAATTTAGGGTTACAATACACTTTATTGCTTTTGATACAATATTACAATGAGAGGGTTTGAAAACCCTCATTAAAATGAATGTTGGTGTCTTCAATTCATCTTCACTCCAAACAAGTTGTGAGTGGGCTTGGGTATCCCTACGAGACCACTCTAGATGCAACAATCATAAATATAAATGCTCCCTATAATATGCACATAACAAAATTAGAAAAAAGGTTAGTAACACTTGTAGGGTCTGCATAGTGTGAGATCCACTAAAATCTTAAAGTGCAAAATATTGACCCTAAATAAAATGCTTGATAAAATAAAGTGTATATATATTAGAAACATGATTAAAAACAACAATAAATGATACCTTGTTAGAATAATACTTATGATGCTGATCTATGTCTCTAATTCTAGAATATAGTGATTGAAAGCAACTAAGGATTTGTCGACGATAAACTAGCTGAGGGGAAATACCTTGGAGCATTTGTGAAGGTATGTGGATACACTACAACATTCCTAGAATTATAAGTAGAATTTTGGAAACACTCTAGAGCATTTAGGGGTTTTGGGGAGGTGTACTGCAGAACAAAATCTAGTTCATAGGGAAACTAGCGATATAAAATGGGGGATGCAGCAACGGTGAGGAGGAAGGGTGTTGTAGAAATTCTAGGGTTTGGATGATGATGGATGGAGGGCTCTGATCATATTAAATTTTTGAATAAACTAACTACTTAACATCATTCATAAAATTAAATGATCTTTTATAACTTGCTTTCAACATGTTAGGGTTTTGACGATACTAACAGGTGGCCAATATTAAAAGGTGATGAATGACTAAGATTATAACTTATAATTTAATCTCAACCATCCATATAACTTGATCCATATGACTGTTTTACAATAAGAGAAAACTCAATTTTTATTCAGAGAACATGGAAAGATTACAATGTACAAAAGAAAATACAGTTGCAGTCTCAATCTACGTCTTTCCAGCCTCTCGAATCCTTCAAAAAATCCCCTTTTATCATCACGGCTTCTTGCTGCAACCGCCGTTCGTAACCGTCTTAACGGCTTCTGGAACTGCCACATGGAACTGCCTTAACGGCTTCTGGAACTGCCACTTGGAACTGCCTTAACGGCTTCTAGAATCGCCAACTGTCGTTCTGTAATAGTCCGTGAAAAACCCGCCTTCTCTTTCTTAGCCAGGTCACGAAAACGCGACATGTCACGATTTCGCGACACTTTTCTGCCCTTGGCTCTCTTTCACCAATGTGTCGCGATATCGCGACACTTTTCTGCCTTTGGCTCTCTTTCTCCAATGTGTCGCGATATCGCGACACTTTTCTCCTTTGGCTCTCTTCGCCAATGTGTCGCGATATCGCGACACTTTTTCTTTTGGCTCTTTCCAATGTGTCGCGATATCGCGACACTTTTTCGCTTTTGGCTTTTTCCAAAGTGTCGCGATATCGCGACACTTCTTCGCTTTTGGCTTTGTTGCCAAAGTGTCGCGATATCGCGACACTTCTTCGCTTTTGGCTTTGTTTGCCAAAGTGTCGCGATATCGCGACACTTCTTTGCTTTTGGCTTTGCTTGCCAAAGTGTCACGATATCGCGACACTTCTTGGCTTTTGGCTTTGCTTGCCAAAGTGTCGCGATATCGCGACACTTCTTTGGCTTTTGGCTTTGTCTGCCAAAGTGTCGCGATATCGCGACAACTTTTATGTCGCGATATCGCGACCATTTATTTTGCGCTCGCCACGGTTCTAAATACGTCGCGATATCGCGACGACTTTTGTGTCGCGATATCACGACACATTGTAACACTTAGAACTTTCTTTCAAACTTAGAATTTTTTTCTTGTTTCTTTTGTTTGTTTTTTTTCGGTGATGCAAGATTGTTGTGCTGCCCTGGATGCTCCTGCATCAGACACCCGGGTAGATTTTTAGAAGTGATCCTCACTTCTTGGCGGTCAGAGGAAAACCCAGATGATCAACCTCTGATTTGGACAACCATGTGGCATCTTCGATAGGTCGGTTCTTCCACTTGACCAAATACTCCGAATATTGCCTGTTTCGGGTACTTCTGCCTTCACGAGTGTCGAGTATGTCTTCAATTTCTTCTTTGTCTGGAGTGGATGCAGGAATGTTCCACAGATCCGGACTGGGTGGTTCACTACAACTTCCTGCATGATATTCAACCAAGTCTGAAATATTGAAGATAGGTGAAATATTCAGCTCACTTGGTAGATCAACTTCATAGGCATTGCCTGAATCTCGTTTACCTATGATCCGGCATGGTCCAAACTTCTTCATCTTCAACTTATTGTATGTTTTTCGAGGAAAACGTTCCTTACGCAAATGAACCATGACTTCATCCCCTACCTGGAATTCTTTGAAACGCCGCTTCCGATCTCGCTTCCGGCTTTGTACGTAGCATTCATTTGACTGATATGCTGTTGTACCTCTTCATGTAAAGTCTTCATGTGTGCTGCAAAGTCTTCAGCTTCAAGCACCGCACTTGTCTGCTTTATCCATCGGTCTTAACTCGTAAGCGTTTCTCGGACTGTACCCATGCACAATCTGGAATGGTGATTTACCAGTACTACGATTGACAGAATTGTTGTAAGCAAACTCTGCCCGTGGTAAAATCAGATCCCATCCCTTGGGTTTATCTCCTACCATACATCGTAGAAGATTACCCAAACTTCTGTTGACTACTTCGGTCCGTCCATCGACTCATGGGTGGTACGCAGAACCGAATTTCAAGTCTATTTTTAGCTTCTTCCATAGGGTTCTCCAGAAATAACCCACAAATTTGGTATCTCTGTCCGAGACAATGCTTTGGGGTAGACCATGAAGTCGTACTACCTCCTTGAAGAACAAGCCGACAATGTGAACCGCATCACTTGTCTTCTGACATGGAATAAAATGGGCCATTTTCGAAAACCTGTCAACAACAACAAAAATGGCGTCATTTCCACGTTGTGTTCTTGGCAGACCAAGAACAAAATCCATGCTGATGTCCTCCCACGGTCTCTCTGGTACAGGCAATGGCTGGTACATTCCTGTATTCTTGGCTGACACCTTTTGCCATCTGGCACACTCTGCAACCCCGCACAAATCTGGTCACATCCTGCTGCAATTGCGGCCAATGGTAATTCTCACTAACGAGAGCAATGGTCTTATCTCGACCAAAATGCCCCGCTAGTCCTCCGCTATGTTTCTCTTTGATCAAATTTTCCCTCATGGAACTTCGTGGAATGCACAACTGGTTCTTCCGAAACAAGCATCCCATCTTGGATCATGAAATCCAACCACTTAGTGCGATCCACAGTAGTAGGAGACACACATGCTGTCCATGCCTCTACAAAATCTGGATCTCACTGGGTATAAACTCTTGAGTTCATCAAACCCAACAACCCCGCACTCTCATTTCTATCAACAAATTATGCCTTCTACTCAAGGCATCTGCAACTCTATTAGATTTGCCACTTCTATGCTTTAGTACAAAGGTATAACTCTGCAGGAATTCAACCCACTTCAAATGCCGTTGGTTAAGTTTACCTTGACTATTTATATACTGCAAAGCTTGATGGTCAGTATATAAAACAAACTCTTTGGTTAGCAAATAATGTCTCCATTTCTTAAGAGCCTGAATTATAGCATAGAATTCTTGATCATAAACAGAGTATTTCTTTCTAGCATCATTCAATTTTTCACTAAAGTATGCAACAGGTTTACCTTCTTGGCTCAACACAGCTCCAATGGCACTGCCACTGGCATCACAGTCAACCTGAAACACTTTATTAAAATCTGGAAGTGCCGGAATGGGCTGTTCTGTCACTTTCTTCTTCAATATGTTCATACCGGTATCTGCCTTGGCAGTCCACTTAAATTCTCTCTTATCCCCTCTCATAGTTTCTGTTAGGGGTGCACAAATACTGCTAAAGTCTCTAATAAACTTTCTATAGAAACTTGCAAGACCGTGAAATGATCTTACCTCTCGTTACATTCCTTGGGGCAGGCCATTCAAGGATAGCCTTCACTTTCTTCGGATCCATTTTCAGACCCTCCTCCGAGATGACAAATCCTAGGTATATCAACTCCTTCTGTACAAAATCGCACTTCGTATATTTATCAATAATCGCTCCTCACGCAGTTTTTCAAAAACTGTCCGAACATGCAACAAATGCTCATCCAATGTTTTACTAAAAATCAGAATATCATCCAGATAAACTATCACGAACTTTTCCAGGAAGTCACGCAATACCTCATTCATCAGCCTCATAAATGTACTAGGTGCATTAGTCAATCCAAATGGCATAACTAACCACTCATACAAACCCTCTCTCGGTTTTAAAGGTTGTCTTCCATTCATCACCCTCTCTAACACGTATCTGATGATATCCGCTCTTCAAATCAATCTTAGTGAAGTATTTAGCTCCACTCAAGCAATCCATTATATCGTCCATTCTGGGTAATGGAAAGCGATATTTAATGGTAATTTTATTAATGGCTCAGGAATCGATGCACATTCGCCATTCACCATTCTTCTTTGGTGCAAGTACTGCCGGCACCGCACAAGGGCTCAAACTTGCTCGAATCAAACCCTTCCTCAACAATTCCTGAACTCGGCGGTTCAACTCTTCATTCTCTACAGGAGACATTCTATGGGCTGCCTTGTTGGGTAAGCTAGATCCCGGCATTAAGTCAATCTGATGACTAATCTTCCTCATTGGCGGCAAACCCTCGTGCACATTGTCTGATATAATATCAAGAAATTCTGCTAACAGATGTTCAACTTCTGCTGGAATGTCGTAGTATCTTCTTTTTTACAGTAGGAATTAATGCATAACACATTGAATCCCTCTTTATACCATCCAAAAATTTTTTGCCATCTACTAAACAAATTCTAGCATTATTGCATACCTTTTCCTCAACCTCCTTCAATGGCTTCAGCTTTGTGGCGTACTCCGTATTTTGTCGTGGAATAGGTATTTGCATGTCCATCATGCGCCGCACATCTATCAAATTGCCATGGTCTTCCAAGAAACAAATGGCAAGCATCCATCGACAAAATATCACACAGGACCTCATCCTGGTATCTTCCAATTTGAAACTTGACCAAGCATTGTTCACTGACCAATGCTCTATGATCCTTCTGCAACCACGCAATCCGGTATGGATGCGGGTGCTGTCTTCTTTCTAGCTTTAACTTAGCTACCATTTCCTCAGAAACCAAATTATCTGTACTACCATTATCAATAATAATATTACAGATTTTACCTGAACATTTGCACCTCGTGCGAAATAGGCTTTTTCGCTGATCCGGTTCCTTCTCTTCATTCAACAAGGTTCTCCTTGTGATCATCACTTCTCCGTGCTCTGCTTCTTCAGTAGTGCTCAGATTCAACACCATCCTCAACAACTGCAGCTCTGGCATTACCTTCAGGCCTTCTGTTCGGTGTTTCTTGGTGTTTGGGACACTCATATGATCGATGCCCTTCTTCTCCGCAATTGAAACAGGTTCCACGGAATCTGCCTCTGCCATATCCGCGTCCACCTCTACCTCGTCCCCTTTGATAATCATTGTTCTGATTACGGGGTCGGTAAGCATTCTCCTCCTTCTGTTCCTGGTGATTGCTGGTTTCACCAGTCTATTTTTGATCATCATATTTACCTCCACTGGTTCTTCCACCAGTTCTTCCACCACGACCTCTTCCTCTTTGCTTGCTGTCAAATCTACGGTTCAGTTTCTCTTCCACTTTCGGAGCAAACTGGTAAGCATCTTCAATGTTGTTCATTCGAACCAGACTCAATTCTTCTTGCACGCTGGTTCTCAACCCATTAATGTAACGGGCTACTCTCTCTTTATTTGCTTCCGTATGACCGGTTCTAATAGAAATTTTAAAAAATTCCTCTGTATATTCTTTAACGGACTTGCTGGACTGGCGCAAACTCTACATTTTTCTCAGCAGATCTAATTCGTAATCTGCTGAAATAAACTGCCATTTCAGTTTTTCAACCATTCGATCCCACCTGGTGATCTTTTCTTTTCCTCTCCGGTTTCTTTCCAGTTGCACTCCTTTCCACCATATGCCAGCATGGCCTTTCAACTTTGTTCTGGCAAATTTAATTCGATTTGGATCTTCAACTTCCTCATATTCGAAATATTCCTCCATGTCATTAATCCAGTCAATTAATTCTTCTGGATTTAAATTTCTAGAATATGTGGAGACATCAATCTTTGGCCTTTTCCCAATTTGAGAAATAGCTTTAATCATTCGAGATTCTGTAGCACTCATTGCTTCTTCTTCTTCTTCATACGGGTCTTCAACTCCGTCATCATCGCTGTGGTCTTCTCCTCTTGGCTCTACTCCTCTACGTAATTCTTCCCGCAAGGCCAACACTTGCCTCTCGCAATGCTCGAAAGTCTCCTTCAGGAACCACGTTCCTTCCAAGACCACGATTTCTTTGTGATGGCATTCTGCTTCACTGTTTCTCAGAACCCGTAACCCCAGATCCTAGTGCAAGCTGCCTCACGTTCGGCGCTCTGCTCACACACTCAGAATCTTGCTGCTCTGATACCACTTGATGGGGAGCCAAATTTTACAATAAGAGAAAACTCAATTTTTATTCAGAGAACATGGAAAGATTACAAAGTATAGAAGAAAATACATTTGCAGTCTCAATCTACGTCTTTCCAGCCTTCTCGAATCCTTCAAAAAATCCCCTTTTATCATCACGGCTTCTTGCTGCAACCGCCGTTCGTAACCGTCTTAACGGCTTCTAGAACTGCCACATGGAACTGCCTTAACGGCTTCTGGAACTGCCACTTGGAACTGCCTTAACGGCTTCTGGAATCGCCAACTGTCGTTCTGTAATAGTCCACGAAAAACCCGCCTTCTCTTTCTTAGCCAGGTCGCGAAAACGCGACATGTCACGATTTCGTGACACTTTTCTGCCCTTGGCTCTCTTTCGCCAATGTGTCGCGATATCGCGACACTTTTCTGCCTTTGGCTCTCTTTCTCCAATGTGTCACGATATCGCGACACTTTTCTGCCTTTGGCTCTCTCTCGCCAATGTGTCACGATATCGCGACACTTTTCTGCTTTTGGCTCTCTCTCGCCAATGTGTCACGATATCGCGACACTTTTCTCGACTTTTGGCTTTTTCGCCAAAGTGTCGCGATATCGCGACACTTTTTCGACTTTTGGCTTTTTTGCCAAAGTGTCGCGATATCGCGACACTTCTTTGGCTTTTGGCTTTGTTTGCCAAAGTGTCGCGATATCGCGACACTTCTTTGGCTTTTGGCTTTGTTTGCCAAAGTGTCACGATATCGCGACACTTCTTTGGCTTTTGGCTTTGTTTGCCAAAGTGTCGCGATATCGCGACACTTTTTTTTGCCGCTTTGTCCAAGTGTCGCGATATCGCGACAACTTTTATGTCGCGATATCGCGACCATTTATTTTGCGCTCGCCATGGTTCTAAATACGTCGCGATATCGCGACGACTTTTGTGTCGCGATATCGCGACACATTGTAACACTTAGAACTTTCTTTCAAACTTAGAACTTTTTTTCTTGTTTCTTTTGTTTGTATTTTTTTTCGGTGATGCAAGATTGTTGTGCTGCCCTGGATGCTCCTACATCATGATGGATGGAGGGCTTTGATCATATTAAATTTTTGAATAAACTAACTACTTAACATCATTCATAAAATTAAATGATATTTTATAACTTGCTTTCAACATGTTAGGGTTTTGACGATACTCAAAGGTGGCCAATATTAAAAGGTGATGAATGACTAAGATTATAACTTATAATTTAATCTCAACCATCCATATAACTTGATCCATATGACTATGTGATATGGATCAAGTTATATGAATGGTTGAGATTAAATTATGATAGGTGGATGAGGTTTATTCACATATATACATATATTTATTAAATATATATAAGGGTGGTTCACATGGATGACCGTAATCCCTAATAGTTTGGATGCTTAGCAGTGTGACTTGGAAATTTTGGACCAGATATTTCACCAATACTAGGGTTGGTGAGATGGACTACAAATTATGAGGATGTGGATGAGGTAGATGGAGTGGATGTGGAAGTGGAATTCTTGTGGATTACTGGTGACTTAGACAATGGGAGGGATGTGTGCTAGAATGACATCTCAATATCTATTAAATCAACTTGTGAGACATCAACTAGTGGATATGAAGATGGATTTGGTTGAAGAATTTTATGGATGATTGATGATGCTGATATAGATCGAGTGGTAGTAGTTGTAGATTGGATGGATGATGATGAATGAGTGGTGATAATGGGTGATGTTGATGTTAATGATGTGAACGGTGTGGATTGGGTTCGACCACATGTACATGTAGTCAACTGTGATGAGGGTGGGGGTGTGGAATTTGAGGTTTGATGTCGAGTAGTGATGAGAAGCTCCTCAATAATAGGAGCTTTGGATGAAGATGTGGTGGATGGTATGGTTTATGGGGTTATGAATAGATGAGTGGATGAAAGTGTGGATTATTAAGGATTTGAAATGAAGTTGTAGTACTTAAAAAGTTTGATATTCGCTGGTATGCAATGATCCTATCCCTCATGTACATATTTTAAGCATTGATGTAGTATGAAATGGGCACACCTTATATCCATAATACATGGGCATCAAAGGAGTACATTATAATCCATGGACCCCTCTAGGAGGTGGAACATGGTATAAAATATTTTTACCTCCACTTCTATGGGTAAAGTGCCAATTGTGGAACAATATATTCATTGAATTCTCTTAAGGTGAAGGTCGATTTGGTTATGTGTGATGGAAAAATATTGAGATGTTGAAGGGTGGATGTGGTGATGATGTTGATGGAGGATCCAATGTCAATCAATACTTGTTTAAATATATTCCTATCAACTTGATCCATAATATGCAGTGGAGGATCCATTGATTCTGATGAAATTGATTTAATTTCAAAATCATAGAATGTGATGGAAGGATCCATGCACATTCGAATACTCCCAATGAAATTGTTGAAGGTATTAGTGTCTTGGGATTGAAATTCAATGGATTTTAAAATTTCCATTAATGCCTTATGGTGTGGGGGATATTGTTGTATTATCTCATAGATAGATAGTTTGGCATAAAAATGGATGGGTGATGATGAATTTGTAGGTTATGGAGACACTTTCTTGAGGTGTTATAGGAGATTGAACTGCCTACTATTGTTCATTTTTTCAATTGGTGCTTCTTTGAACTTGGGTAGCTACATGAATAGCCTCCACAAAATCTTGGTACTCTTGTACGTGGTTGACTTGATTAGGAGGAGCCTTAATGTTGGACCCCTTGTTTTCTATTGTTGTTCTTCATGATGAGGAAGTGGCGTTTGGTATATACCAAGTTTTTAGTTTTGTTGAGACAAGGGACTATCAAAATTAATGACACCTAGGTCTATTAGGTATTACACAATGTCTTTAAATGTGAAGTAGTTGTTAATATCATTCCTACTCTATCAATGGTAAGGGAAAAAAAATATTCTCGATAGCCCTTGCCACATTTATTTGGATCATATGGTTTAACCTTTGGCAAGACAAGTGTATTTGTGTCATACAACTGATGGAATATGGATGCATATGATTCGGGAAAGTGTGTGTAAGTGTTACTTTTATAAATAAATTGTTAATGTTGATGATTTTTCATAGTTGGCATTGTGTTATGAAGTTGTTGGGGTGGAGGAATCGCTTGATAGGACACTTGTTGTGATTGTTGCTGCACTGGTTCTTGTTGTTGTTGAGTCACTGTCGGATGACTCAGGACCACTTGATTTACTTGAATTGGTTTTAATTGGCCAGAATAACTTCATTTTTATTGGTTGTTGCTTTACCATTATTTTTTATTTGGTTTTTTCTCACCTTCTTGTATTTCTATCTCTTCAATTACATGAGCTTGAGCGAGAGCTTCGTCGAATGTTTTGTATTTTTGAAGTTGCAAAAACAAGAATATAGGTTTTAAGAAACTCCTTGAAAACATCCAAGTTAATTATTCCATTGATAGGTAGAATGGCAACTTGGTGATAACTACCCTCCAATGGTTTCAAAAATCATAGACTGAATCTTCTCTAAATTATATAAGATTGTATAATTCAGTCAATGTGGTTTTCTTATGAACATTGAGGGAAAACCTCTCCAAAAACTTATCTACCATTTGTTCAAATGTGTAAATGATGCATTGTCATATATGATTATACTAGTCTAAAGCATCTCCCACCAATGCCTAAGGAAAATTTTTTAGCATCAAATCATATTGATCTTAAATCCGAAAGCATGAGTGGATGAATGTGTTGATGTGCTCTCTAGGGTCATTGGTCCCTTTAAATTTGATAAATTTTGATATTATGAAGTCTACTAGATATGGCAATGATGGTACCAAAAAATGAATAGGTTGATTGATTAGATATCTAAGGGTAGGCTTTTGATACATCATACCAAGAGTATATTGAATCAAGCTATCTAATTATTGTTGCATTTCTTGGATTTTAGGGTCTTCCATTTGTGTGTGAAAGCCCTAAATTATTTGATGATTGTGTTGATATGGGATGTGTGCAATGTTGAATTATTGATATGGGATGTGGTGTTGATGGATTGAGAGATATTTTATTATGTTGAACATGTTTTTGGGCTTGGTGGTGGAATGCTTATTGTTGATGAAGTGGAGATGAGGTTTGTGGAATGTGAGTGTGTTGAGTTGTGGAAGTGGGATTGGTATGGGTGAATGGAGGTGTGGGTATAGCAACCTGAGAAGGTTGTGATACCCAAGATGGATTAGGTGTGAATAAAGTGTTTTGTCTTGGAATGGAATGGGGTTTAAAATTTGCTACCTATGTTTGATGTTAGGGGTAAGAACGAGCATCTTGCTATCTAATGTGCAATTGATTGAGGAGTTCCCATGCTTTCTATATGATAATTTTTGAAGCAGATTATGTGGTTGTGGTGGATTTGGATGTGGGTGAGGTGTAAGTATTTTCAGTGTTGGTGGATGTTGGTGGAGGATAAGTTGTGAAAGGTATCACAATAGAATTAGGGGTGGTTTATGTAGTGGTGGATGAAATCTGTGAAGCAGCATTGACTTGTCCTTCATAGAGCGTATTGGTATAGGTAGATGGGATGGAGGTGATTTGGCTATGTTATGGTGGGGACATGTAATGTGAAGGTGTGGATGATACCTAAACAAAAGGATTGGTATAGACTTGGTTGAAAATATGAGGATGTGGGTGAGCAAGTTCTAGTTGAGAATAAGGAAATTGATTGTATAGGATGTTAAGTTGTTCTAAGACTAGTTTAGTTGGTCTTAAGTAAGCTATAACTTTTTCCATGTCTATGTAGGTGGTGTTATGGTTCGTTGGTGTGGAAGGATTCATTTCTAAGATGGAGGTGTGAATGGCTCTATGCATCACATCAGTATTCAAAGTGAATATTGTGTGTGAGGGTCCTACAAAAAAATCAAAATAGCTTATCTATATTGGGATGGTTGGGTTAGCCACATAAGTGACTGGGGAAGAAGTGGAAAACTCTATGTATGAAGTGGGTTGGTTGGTAGATGCTTGAATCATGATTTTGGCTTGGATTTGAGTTGAATCCATAAACTAATAATCCAACTATGGTGGTGAATGTGTGGGATGTCTATGGAAAGGTGAAATGATAATGAAATATACACTTAATCAAAAAAATAATTGCATCCTATGTCTTGCAACAATGTTTTTGTTTTTTATTTTATATTTTTGTGGTTTGTGTTTTGATGTGTAGATCCTAAGCCTAGACTACTATGCAGGATGGATTCCTAAGTTGGATGGCAAGTGAGGATTTTCTTGGTGATGAAATCTAGAAAAATTTCTCACAGTATGCTAATGTGTCTATGGGGTGAGCCAACAGGTGGAGGTGAATCCCACCATCGCTTGTTTTGATCAGTAGTTGGTGGTAAAATCCAACTTATTAATGTTGAATATGAAAAATGTAATTGTGTGTGATTCTTTTTAAGTTTCCATTTTCTATGGTGTTCATACAACACCAAGAAATCCTCTTTCACTCAACCAAGTTGGTGATAAAGAACACTAATACCAATTTCCTCAAAATAATATAGGGTACACCTCTTAAGATCCACCCTAAATCATCAAATGACTCAAACAGTGGAGGGTTTACCTAGATTTTCCACCTCGAATCAGCAAGTGATTCCAACAATGGGAGTAAGCTCAAGTACCAATGACTTGTTCCAACTTAAAAGAGTAAAAAGTGAGAGACTTTAGCCTAAAGTTTAGCTACTTATGGTTTTTTGTTTTATTGCAAACAAAATAGAAGGTAAAAATAAAAAACACCACAAAACAACAAAAACTTGAATCTAGTGTAATGATTGTTCTAATGCAACTAAGATGAATGCATAAGTGTAGATCTATCCTATGTGCAAACTATATGAAAAATATTTGTAAATGTCTAATATGTAGGATGTGTTGCTTTTTAAATAGAAAGTAGATATCTTCTTTTTAGTCTCTCTTTAAAAAGTAAAAATGGAGGTGGGGTTTGATCAAGACTTACAAGGAAGCCTATGTATTTATTCCCAAATCTCTTGGATGTGATGCAAAGTCTCTTGGATACAATGAGGCATCTATTGGATGTGGTGGTGCATCCCTAAAATATGTTATGAAATTTGTACGACAACTAATTAAATTCTACTACTCCCAAAAACTCTAGTTTCATGATTTTCATGCGATCGAATCTCTGAAAACCTGCAACAAAAATAGAAAATATAGATAAAAGTTGTTGATAAGGTATATTAACATAAGAAATACTTTGGGGGTCCCACTATGATCACCATTTTTTTAAGTAAAAAATGAACAACACTTGTAAAATAATGTATATGAAAGAAAATAACACAAAGTATTCACAAAATGATAGATCTAATTTATTATGACTTAAGGAGACTAGATATCCAAAGTGTACAATAGATTTACCCCAAATTTCGGGTTACAATACATTTTATTGATTTTGATACAATATTACAATGAGAGGGTTTGAAAACCCTCATTAAAATGAATGTTGGTGTCTTTAGTTCGTCTTCACTCCAAAAAAGTTGTGAGTGGGATTTGGTATCCCTATGGGACCACTCTAGCTGCAATAGTCATCAATGTAAATGCTCCGTGCAATATACACACAAACAGATTAGAAAATAGGTTAGTAACACTTGCAGGGTCTACATAGTGTAAGATCCACTAAAATATTAAATTGCACAATATTGATCCTAACTAAAATTCTTGATAAAATAAAGTGTAGATATATTAGAAACTTGAGTAAAAACAATAATAAATGATACCTTTTTAGGATAATACTTGTGATACTAATCTATGTCTCTAATTTTGGAATCTGGTGATGCGTAAATACTTGAAAGCATCCAAGGGTTTGTCGAAGGTAAACTGGCCGAGGGGAAATACCTTGGAGCATTTGTGAAGGTTTGTGGATGACCTAAAACATTCCTATAATGCTCAGTAGCATTTTTGAAACACCCTAGAGCATTCAAGAATTTTGGTGAGGTGTATTGCAGAACCAAATCTGGTTCATAGGGGTTCTAGAAATAGAAAATTGGGGATGCAACAATGGAGATGAGGAAGGGTGTTATAGAAATGCTAGGGTTTGGATGATGATGGATGAAGGGCTTTTATAATATTTAATTTTTGAATCGACTGATTGCTAACATTATTCACAAAAGTAAATGATCTTTTATAACTTGCTTTCAACATGTTAGGATTTTGACGATACCAACAGGCGGCCAAGATTAAAACATGTTGAAATACTAAGATTATAACTTTGCTATGTGACATGGATCAAGTTAGATGGATGGATGAGATTAAATTGTGATGGGTGGCTGAAATTTATTCACATATACACATATATTTATTAAATATATATAAATATAAATATAAAATATTTATATTTATATATAAATATATATAAATAAATAAATATATATATATATATATATATATATATATATATATATATATATATATATATATATATATATATATATATATATATATATATATATATGTATGTATATAATGAATGGTTGTGATTTGTGGATGCAGATGAATGACAAGTGGCTAGGTTTTGGTGTCTACAGTTACTTTTAGGTGGTGCAAGGATTAAAGGATATTTTTCTAGAAATATTTACTTTGGTATTGCAAGGGAGAACTAAGGTTGGTTGAGTAGATGATTCAGAAGATTGATTTTTAGCTTGTTGTCTAGTTACTACATAGGATGGCTTGGATAGATGAATTGTACCTACAAAATTGGATGCTCTTTGATTATGAGCTGGTAAAGGGTTTTGAAAATTTTCTAAGTTTTTATTAGGAGTATTTTGTGTAAAGTGATACATATATTAGTTTTGTGACCATCTACACGATGATAGCCATAGTATTCTTCTTTCTTAAACCAATTAAATTTTTTAAATTATATCATGGTCTAATGGGTGAGATATCTATCATTCTTAAATTAAGGAGAATTTTCAAGATAGTAGTTTGTGTTTGTCCATTCTTTATAAATTGACACTTAGGTTTATCTTGTTTTGATAATACTAGCTTTTAAGGAGCATTTTGAATTGTATTTACATTATTTATTTGATAGGAATCAGTTACACCCTCCTACAACATGTTTAGTTTTATATCATCCTTTATTATGAGATGATTTATATTATTCTTTTTAATAATTAAGTTGTCCTCGTATTATAAGGACAACCTCTACTCTTTTTTCCATGTCTACTATAAAATAGGTAATATTAATCATTTATAAAGGATAAGATAATTGTTCATGAAGATTTCATATGAAGATATGTAATATTTTTCTTTGATAGGGGTATATATTGATGTCTTCCTACTAAATTCCTCTATTTTTCTAGGAAATCTAAAAAATAGTAATTTTATGCTTGCTTAAGTTGATATAGATAATATATGGTGATATTTTCTTCCATATATACTAAACATTATTTGACAAATACCTCTATAGGTTATTTGAATCTTTTAATCCCAAAAAGTATCAATTAGTCTATTTGCTTTACCCATAAGAATATGGTACTATTGATGGTTCGATGGATGCAGGTACAGGTATAACCTGTTGAGGGATAAAGAAAGTGAATCGGATACCTCCTCCTGATAGCAAGAAGGGGGTAGAGGTAATGGTAAGTTGGGGATTTATGATGAGTGACAAGATATTTGCAGTTTTAGGGAGAAAGACCCTAATAGCAATATACTTGTCCAGTGGTCCATATAGGTGCATACATGTAGCTGCATTAGGGATTTTGTGTTTGTATGAAAAATAAATTTTTAAAATAATTATTGTTTTAAAATATACATAAGTGATGAATAAAAAATATTATTATTAAACATAAATAAATTCTTATAGTAAATATTTAATTTTAAGTTAATAAAATATAGATATACAATAAATAATAAAAAGGAATATGAAAATACACATACACACACACACATACACACACACACACACACACACAATATATATATGATTCAATACACAACATTGCTTATAAGGACCACCTGGAAAATTAGTAACAGGTATGTTTGCATGAATTTTTATGTGTTAAAGGAAGGCTTGTTTTTCTTTATCTATATAAACTTAGGAAATTTAAATAAAAATAATCTCCATTAACCTTCGTCATCAGTAAAACTTATAGTTTCATTGAGAAGGTATTCTGTTGGAAGAGGCAATTGGGTACCACAGGTTAGAATCTGCATTATCCTTATATTTATAATTGGGTGTATAGTTTTGAAAGCTCAACATGAATGATGTGTGTGCGATTGTCTTTCTTTGTTTTAATATTTGCTAAATTTATTCTATTATGAATATCTATGTGGAAATATTTTAATTCGAATGAAAGTAGAATTGGAAAAAAAAGTTTGCATCATTTTTTTTATCACATTAAGATAGAGTGCATTCAATTTTTAGGAAAAACCACTCTGATGTCCCCTTATAATATCCACTAGTTTGGCTACCTCTATCGTCTGGCTTGTTGAAATTTTTTCCCTGTGAGCACCCCACTAGAAAGGATCCTCTTGCCATAATGTATGGTTTAACACAAATGAAGATCCAACATCATTCAATGTGAGCTATGGCTTGGATTTTATTGTTGAATCTCGATCGAGATGATCTTTAGATGAAATTTGTCATCTCTAAATTTGTGTAATCACTGTTTATTTTGATAAAAATTTGAATGTGCACATTATACTAAGTTTTGTAATATATTGAGATAAAAAATATATATTTGGGTTGTGATTTTCTAATATTTTGGTCTGAAATAGGAGCTTCATGTGATTATTTCAATGTTTCGTATATAAATTATACTTCTCAGATGCTTTGAATGTTAAAACAGATTTATAATATAAGATTGTTAAGACTATAAACCTGAAAGAAACTAATATGGCATATTTGAATTGTTCTCCTTATAGACGTGGAAGGTGGAATATATAGATGGAAATGAAGGTATTGGAAAATAGTAGAAATCATGGATAAAATCAATAGTGGTATTAAATATTTTTAGTGTTCTCTTCTTTACTTAGCAAGCCATCACAACAACTATGATACTTATATGGATTGGAAAGCCCATTTTAGAATAGAAAGGAATTGTATTGTTGTGGCTTTTCATAGCATGAAATTTCAAAAATAGACTTTAAAATTAAATTGATAAATGTAAATAAGATGAGGCGTTTATGTGAAACAAACACAATAATTAAATTTTGGTTAAATTAGTATCAAGTATAGGGTTCTTTGGTACATTCATGAATATATATATAATTTATGCCACCAGTGAATTAGAGACTTTTTAAAATAATTTAGAAAATGGAAACACCCATAGCCTTGCTAGTGAGATATAACGATATCAATTTTGGAGGTGCCATGACTTGGAAACTTTTATTTCTACCTCACTATTATTTTGAGAGAAGGCTAATAGTAGGATCGATTAGGGAAGGTTGCAACGGTGTCTCATTTATCGGGTTATATCCTGATGTGAAAACAACCTAAATATAGCTTTTAGTGTAACTTTTATGAAAAATTGGATATAAGCCATAGAATCAATGAAATATTGGTTAAATGATATATAAAAAGAAAACTTGTTTGTCTCAATATCCTAGAATCAACATCGGGCAGAATACAATATACTTTGAAAATACCTTGGGAAATATTTTAAATGTTGTCATCACTAAATTGCTATGATTTTATCCCAAAAGGAGTAGCAAGATGTGGCAGTAAATTCTAAGGAAACAATCCCTAACAAACATTAGTATAGAATCATCTCGAAACTTAAACATGTATTTAAAAAAAAAATTATTTCTTGTTATAAGTGTTATAAAGCTTGTGAAGTGTGCCCTGGTATGTCAGAGAGCTTCATGGATGCTTGGTTTACATCCAAACTAAGGTAAGCTTATGTTAGAATTCGCTCAGGGCTGATATCAAAAACCAAACCCACCCACCGTCAGTAGTGATTAGATGGCATGGCTTTAAGTAATACATCAATTGAAAATCTTATGAATACATAGCTAAACCCTATGAAAATTTTTTATCTATAGTTAAGATCTGATATATGTGTTTATCAGTTCAATCTACTTTTATTAAAAAAATATTAATATCATTTTACTCCATCTAGTTATGAGTATCTTTCAAATCTTCTCTAGAAAAGAAAAAAAGGTCAATGTATTATATAGCTTTTAGAAATAGGTAAGTAAAGTAGTAAAGTAAACAATAACTTTAATTCAAAAGCTTTTAATCCAAATAATAAGAATGATTGTGGAATTAATTAGTAGGCGGTGTAAGTATAAGCAAACTACTTGTTTAGAATTGAATTAAAGTATATAATTAAGTTTAAGAGAATTAAACAAGTATTATTACAATCCATTGATCTTGAGTATGAAATATAATTTATTATAAGGGATATTTCATTTAGAAGACCATAGCTAGCAAGTAATATTAAGGTAAAGATGGTTTTATGTATTCAAATCATCCATTGAGAAAAAAAAAACATATTTAGAAAACAAAAGCTTGACCAATACGCTTTATAATTATCTAAACATATTTTTAAATTGGTAGGGACATCTAATCCCTTGTATGGAAGCCAAAAAAACTGAGTATTTAAAAAAATTTAAACTGTCGTATGATTTAATAAAGTAAATTAGACAATTTGATTCAAACAATTCCCTATTATTATGACAAATTATATAGGGAATAGTATTTCGAACTAGGAATCAATGAAATAAATATTTAAAATATATATATATATGATTGAAGGATTGCTTATATTTGTGGATGACCTAATGATTGTAGTATAGGTCTTGTACACTAAAACTTTAGTTTGAAAGTTTAGACTTTAAGATAACCTAATGAAAGTTTAATCAACTTTTACATTTTCTCGAATGAAAGCACCTCACTTTATGATATTATAGCATTTTAGTTTTAGGAAACTTTTAATTTCTTTATAAGGCTAGCAAAGAAGGTTTTATAATATTTAAAGGAACTTAGTGAAGAACACAAGCTTATACTGAGAGGGGGGGTGAACAGTATAAGACAACTTTTTATTTTTCTTTTTATTTCAATATTATGCAGTGTATAGATAGCAGTATCAATAGAAATAATCAAAGAAATGCACAAAACACCATCCACAAAAGTGACACAACAATTTACGTGGTTCACCCAATGTGGGCTACTCCATAGAGAAAATATTTTGCTAAAAATTTCTCAATCAATCTCTTGGGAATCCTTCCCAATTATAATGTTTATGGACCTCTGTCCAAAGGAGATGCTGGTCCCCTAAATCTCAAGTTCGTGGATATATTCCATAGGATAACGTGATATTCTAGAAGACTTTGTCTCTCTGCTACACTAACTTGTGGATCTCTCTCCACTTGAATACTCCTCACTCAGATCTATATTCAATTGTCCTAGCTACTGGATCTCTATCCACTGAGACTATGTCCTCTATACTCTATCACCTCCAAAGATCTATCAATAGGTTCACTCAGAACCTCTTCAAATCTTCTCAATAGGATCACTCAAAACCTACTCAAATCTGCTCAATAGGCTCACTTAGAACCTGCTCAAATTTTCTCAGTAGGCTCACTCATAACCTACTCAAATCTGCTTGATAGGCTCACTCAGAACCTGCTCAAATATGCTCAACAAGATCACTCAGAACTTGTCCAAATCTACTCAACAAGCTCACTCAGAACTTGTCCAAATCTTCTCAATAAGTCCTCTCTAGGACTTGCTCAAATCTGCACAACAAGCTCACTCAGAACTTGTCCAAATATGCTCAACAATCTCACTCAGAACTTGTCCAAATATGCTCAATAAGTCCTCTCTAGGACTTGCTCAAATCTGCATAGCAAACCTTCACAAAATCTTACTCAAAATAAGTCCACAAGCCTTCTCAAAGACTTACCTCAAATCAGCTCAAAAAAATCTCAACTCAATCTCATAGAAGCATAAAGAGAATTTTTAGAGACTCAATATGTTCTATACTCAAATCCCAATCTCAACTCAAATCAATATCAACTCAACAATCTCATAGAAGCATAAAGATAATTGTTAGAGACTCAATATGTTCTATACTCAAATCCCAATATCAACTCAAATCAATCTCAAATCAGCAATCTCATAGAAGCATAAAGAGAATTGTTAGAGACTCAATATGTTCTATACTCAAATCCAATTTCTTTATCAACTCAACTCAAATCAGAATATAGAATAGTTTTTTTTATGGAACTTGAACAACCACTTCACACAATCACTTGACTAGGCTCAAACAACTCTATTCAACCAATCACCACAAGGAACAACTCTTTCACACAAACCCTAGTCCAAGCATGAATCAACCAACTCAAAATGTCTTCAATGATACTCAACAACAACTCTACATAACAATGATACTCATGTTATTTTTAGCTCAAGTTCAAGTTCTTTGCACAACAACTCACTTCAACAACAATGCTTATAAAACAAGGTTTTAATCACAACTCTCAAACCAGAAAACCTTGAAGCATTAAACCAACCATTTTTGAATAGGAAACCACAATCAATCCTTTTCACTCCAATGATATTTCAGAAATCAACCACCCAAATAAAATCAATGGATAATGTTACTCATACCTTTTTGATGCCTTATGAGTTGTCCACTAAATTTGCCACACTCAACACTTTTATTTTTTTCAATCTCAACAAGGATTAGAGATCTTGAAATAACACAACAATAAAATAATGTCCAAATAACACCTTATTACTTCTACTTTATTTTAACATCCACCAAAGTTCTTTTTAAAGAAAACCCTTACTTCAAAAAATAACTTTCACTAAAAGAACTTTATCAAAAACCCTTATTACTCCTAATAATTTCAAAAATCATAATTAAAAATTTAACTCCACAAATCAAACAACCACTATAACCTTATTCCTAAGGTTATTCAATACATCAACTATCAAATCACCTTTACCCCTTATCACTCCACCTTAGGCAATAACAAAATTAATAAAAACCTCAATACCTGCCTCGAGGGGAATCAAACCCCTGTTCTATCCAACGCAAACACCCTAGTCGTGGCCAAGCTGCCACATGAGCTATAGGCTCATTGTGAAGAAAGAAGCGCCACTCGTTTTTTGTTCTTCACTCCTTCCACCAAGCGAAAACGAAATGTGCCTTGAGTGCCTCAATAAAGCCAAAATGATGCTTGCATGAATCAAACACTTAATCTTCCTACCACCAACACCTTTGCACAAACTAAGCTGCCACTAGCCCACACTCCCCAACACGCTTTGGAAAATGGACACGAGTCACTTTCAATATTTGTTTCTTCACAAAACAAAAGTAACACGAGCTCTTCCTTCACAAAAGAAAATAGTGAATCTCAATAGAGCAAGGGTGATTTATTTCAAAAAAATTAATGGCATATATATGCCTTGCCTTAGCTTGGAAACATCGACGCTTTTGAACCTTCCTTTATGATGTCGAAAAATATTCTTTTAATTTAATTTTAAAATTTAAATTTAAATTTTAAATAAATTAAAATTTAAACTAAATCTTTAAAATTAAATATCTCCATCATGGGGGCACCTTTTTCGATGAAACGAAAAGCCAAATTGGGTTTTACAAAAAACCCATTTCAAATCTGCCATCCATAGTTTTAAATAAAACCTTTGAAATTAAATTTCTTCATCATCGGGGCACCTTTTTCGATGAAACGAAAATCCAACTTGGGTTTTAAGAAAAACCCATTTCAAATCTACCATCAATGGTTTTAAATAAAAAACTTTTTCTAAGCTTCCCTTGAAGTTCATTTTAGAACCAAATTCCATGTATCCCTTCTTGAAACTTTGATAAAAACCTTTGCTTCTACACAAACATAGTGTTAGCTTACATAGATCATTTTGACATCAATGACAACTCTTAGCTTAGGAACTCAAAATGTCCAACAATATCCCTCTTTTTCATTGATGGCAACCCATATCCTTTTACTGAAATTTGACCTTATTTTTTAGTCCCCATGGGACTTTGCTCACCTGGATCAAAGCTTTCTCAAATATCAAATCTCTCCCCATATTAAAACTTTCCTCAATATACACAAATCTCTCCCCATTTGTCATCAACGGCAAAGGGTCACATTTGGGGTTTGGGACTAAGAATGAGCCTCTTAGCTTAGCCCCTCATCCACCTCCTCATGAGGTGGTTAATTCTAGGGTGGGAGTATTTCTACTCCCCAAAAGCACTGCTATTTACCTTTATCTTTCTCTCTTCCTTTCTGAGTTTTTTGAATCTTCTCACTGTTTATTTTCAAGCCAGCATCCCTATTTCTATTATCATTTCTATTTTTGTTCGTATTCCTGTTCCTGTTCTCATCCATGTTTTTGTTCCTATTCTTGTTCCTGTTATCATCCATGTTCCTATTCTTGTTCATACCTGCTTCTAAATTTTTTTCTCTACACCATATTGTTGTGTTTCCATCATTATTGCACTTATGACACTTAATTTTATTATTACTTGGAGGTGAAAATGTCTTAGGATACCTTCTAGTGAAGCCATATCTTCTTCTACCATGAACCCTACAATTCATTGCTTTGTGACTATACTCATTGCATGAGTAGCAATACCCATGGAAATGCTGTCCTTTCCCATATTCCTATCGTTCATATGACCTGCACTGTGAATCCATGTGCCCAAAACTGTGACATGAGAAGCATATCCCATTGAAGCTTCCTTGGCTAGACCTCATTGGTCTCCTGCTCTGATTTTTGTTCCATGTGTATCTTCTTTGTGCATTGTTCCTCTCTTTGTTGAACTCTTTTTTGTCCAACTCAGCCTCTGATGTCCCACTTTTACTTAAACTTTCTTCTTCTGATGTATCTTCTTCTGAATTTTCTTCTTCATCAATACTTGAAGTAGATTCTTTTTCCTTTTTCTTTTGAATCTTTCCAAATCCAAGACCTGTTGAACATGATGTTTGTTGTTGTCCATAGATGAACTTATCCAAGTTCTTAGAGCTATTTGTGAAACTCTTCATCTTGATATTGGAGTCCTTTAAGTCTTATTTTAGAGTAGCCACTTCTTGTTCTAACTTCTCACATTCCAAAATATTTGCTTCTAAATTATCCTTGAACTTGCTTGCCTTAGCCTTTGACTTCTCTAAATCCTCTATGAGCAATAAACTTTCTTCATCACATTCTTGAAACTAAAATTCAAGCTTAGAGTGTTGCTTTCTTACCTTCTTTACTGTGTCAAGGGCATAGATAAGTTCTCCCTTGAGATCATAATCATTCTCTATTGAGTAATCCTCTATTTGTTTGCCTTTGTCCTTATTATTACTTCCTTTTGGCTTGTCTTCTATAAGATCACTTACTTCATCTTCTAGAGCCATTAGAATATTCTCATGTGGTCTTTCAAGTGCATCTTTAAAACCATCATCACTAAAACTATAGCCATCCCTAGTGCAATCATATTTAATATGTCCAAATTTACCACATCTAAAACATTTGAGAATAACTAGAGTCCTTTTCTATTTAACCATAAATAGACTTCATCTCTATCATTGTCTAAAAAACTAGCATCACTATCAATTGAGTACTTACTTGCATTATCTACATAGTAGCTTTTCTTTTGCCTTTGGAAGAACTTCTTTCCTTGTCTGTTTTGTCCATCCTTGCATTTCTTATGGTACCTGTGTCTTTCTGATTCCCTGTACTTGTGATCATATTTTCCTTCATCACTGTTGTACTTTGGCTCTTTGCACTCTATTGCATAGTGTCCATACTTTCCAAAATTGAAGCACTTAATAGATATTATATCTATGGATATTTTGGAACCTTTATCTCTTCTACCATAGTTAGCTTCTTCATCACTAGATGAATCACTTCTTGATTGTGTCTTTTTATCTTTTTTCTTTTTGTCTACTTTGAATACAACTTCTTTCAGAGGAATATGATCTTTTGTTCTTATCTCAAAAGTAGTAAGCATGCCAAGAAAAGAATTTCTTATCAAATAATCACTATCAATTTATTTTTCTATAGTAGAAACCTTTTCACTATACCTTTTTGGAAGAGTTCTCAATATCTTATCAAAAGCATCAGATTCATCAACCTTCATTACAAGACCTCTCATCTCATGTACAAGCTCATCAATCTTACTGAGATAATCATGAATATTTTCATCATCTCTCATTCTTAAGTTCTCAAATTATCCTTTGATATTTATGATATTAGCTTTCCTAACACCTTTATCACCCTCAAAAAAAAAAAAAAAAAAACAATATTTTGAAACCTCGAGTGTAACAATGGTGGAAGAAAAATTGTAGGTGGAAGCTTGGTTACCAGAGCTTTGGCGATTTGGCGGGAAACCTTCTGTGCAGGCACCGGGCGAAGCTCCAGGGTCTCTGGTTGGAAGTTTCTTCCAGATCCTCCTGTGGATTGATTCTACACTTCTTTGAAGGATCGTTCGTTGCCTTGGGAGGGCCCAATGGGGTCTCCTCCAGGATCTTTCGATGGGCAGAAAAGCTCATATGCTGATAAATTAAAAGAAAACCCTGCATCTTCCTCCGATGAAGCTCAACGCAGTGCTTATCAAATGCTATTTAAGAATGCTGGAAAGGGTTTACCTGCAAACAGAGTTAACGACTGCCTTCCACAATCTGCGTCCAGGCCTAAGATTGTCATAGAACCAAAACTGGTTGAGGATACAATTATATACCATGCTACCCATGATCTGATCTGCAAATTCATGGGTATTCGGCCCACTCTGAACTTTCTACACACCTGGGTGAGACAGAACTGGGAGCCCATTGGTGAGTACTCTCTATGGCCTATAAGCAATGGGTATTTTATTATTAGTTTCTCTTCTCTAGCAGATAGAAACAGAGCATTTGAATCAGAGAAGAGGAGCCACGGCCCGGCAGGATTATTTGTCCAACCGTGGAGAGTGGGTTTTGATCCTCGCATTGAGCCCACGGTTGTCCCGGTCTGGATACGGCTGTATGCTCTCCCAATGGAGTTTTGGGGTGAGCAGATCCTTGAGTTGATTGGTAATTATCTAGGTAGATTTTTGGGAGTTTCAAGAGATACCATGGAAGGAAATACTGTTGTCTTTGCTAGAATATGTGTAGAAATGGACATTAGCCAGCCACTTCCAGTCGAGGTGGAATTGGAGTTGGCAGGACTAACTCGGATACAGCAGCTAGACTATGAAGCCTTACCTTTTAGATGCAGAGTCTGCCATAAGCATGGCCATTTGGCTAGGTTCTGCCCAAATAGCCTGACCACAAAAGTAGAAGCTCCGTCGGGAGCGTCAAATCACCCCAGAGAGGGTAAGTTCACTTCGGTCAAAGAACCCTTCAATATCCCCCAGGGTTCTGATGCCCAGAAAGATGGCTTTGAACAACAGAAGCGGAGGAAAAACAAAAAGAGAAATGGCAAAGAGTAGGCCCAAACCAAGCCAACCAATCGATATGAAATCTTCAAATCCCTTGTAGACCAATAAGACCAAGTCATGGAAGGAGTGGATGGTAATGCTGAGGATACTAACACCCACTCTCATGCTCCTCTATCATCGACTCCTATCTTAGAACAGGTGATTGAAACCCCTGAGACTTTGCAGCCAGAGAACCTAGGGGCTATTGTAATTCATTCCCCTGCACAACCAGTTATTAAGGATGTCCACATGGGAAGTGCAGAAAAGAACAGAGAAAGACAAGCGTTGGGGATTACCCATGTGGAAAAGAGGTCTAAGAATAGTAATTCCCAAGGAGCTGGTAGAAAATCCAATAAGGATCTAATAGTAGCGCAAGGGGACAAGCTGATCAATGGAGGATCGGTGAGAACAATTGACTCATATTGCTCCCAAGGTTTCCAATGATTATACAATCCTGGAATGTAAGGGGTTTAAACAGTAGAACCCATCAATCTGTTGTTCAAAGACTTTTAGGAAGACACAAAACATAATTTTTGCTCCTTCAGGAAACAAAAATGTCTTTAGATCTTGTGTAAAATTGCTAGTAGAATATGGAGGGGCGCTGGATATATGGATGTGGTAGCCCAAGGAGCTTCGGGGGGAATTGTTACTCTTTGGAATCCTCTGGTGTGGATAGCAATAGAACATACAGCTTGGAGGGGTGTTCTCACATCTCTCTTTAAGAATATTGTTACAACTGAACTGGTTTTAATTACAAACTTCTATGGGGCTCAAAGCATTGATGGCCAGCGGCTTCAATGGAATGTTGTTCATTCAATGAGATCCTCCCGGGAAGATTGTGATTGGATTGTTGCTGGGGATTTTAATGCCAAATTATCTGCCAGGGATCAGGAAGGTGGTTTCCCAGTTTTGGATCCAGGGGATAGGCTTCTGATTGCTCAAGTCCAGGCCTTTCACCTTGTTGATATCAAAGGTCCTGGTACTTATTTTACGTGGACTAATAAGAGAAGAGAGCCACACAGTAGGAAGGTAAAACTAGACCGGTTTCTGGTCTCGGAGGAAGCATTTGTGAAATGGAATATTAAATTTCAGATTTTGGAAGGCCCAGTTTTCGACCACTTTCCCATTTTACTGGAGGGAGGGGCTATGACAGGGCAGTACCATAAACCTTTTAAATTTGAAAATTTTTGGTTGCAAAAAGAAGATCTCCGAAGAAAAATTCCTCAGTGGTGGGAATATGGCCGCCCACCTTTTGGGACTGCAATGTTCAAATTTCACAAACAGCTTCAATTTGTCAAGTGTAAATTGAAACAGTGGAGGCAAACTAACAAATCAGACTTCCAAGACCAACGGGCCCCCTTGTTGGCCAGATGGGATGAGGTGCAAAAAATTTCAGGGAAGGAAACATTTCCGAGCACCTTAAATCCGAGGATGATGCTTTGCGCAAAGTGGTTGAGGATATTGATAATCAAGAAGAGATTTACTGGAAACAGAGAGCAAGAAATACTTGGTTATTAGAAGGAGACAGAAATACAAAATTTTTTCAGCGCTCTGCTCGTGCTAGGAGACAAATGAATAATATGGATTTCCTTCAAGATGAGAATGGATACTCTTTTGACACTCTTCCTGGTATGCACTCCCACTCAATGGAGTATTTCTCAAAACTCTTTAAGGAAAGTATGGAGCAAGATGGGGCAGCCCAAGATGAAGTTATTGTTGTCATTCCTTCTATAATCTCTCCTGAAGAGAACCAGGCTCTACTTAGACCTATAGATAAAGATGAACTTAAGAAGGTGGTCTTTGGGATGAGTACTGGTAAATCGCCTGGTCCTGATGGCTTCCCTATTGAGTTCTTCCAGGCCTTTTGGGATACCCTGGAGGAAGATGTTTTGGCTGTCACTGAGGAGTCCAGAACCAATAAAAGAATGCTCAAGGCTCTAAATCATACCTTCATTACTTTAATTCCAAAAGGAGCAGGGGGGGTTCATTTATCCGATTTTAGACCTATTGCCTTATGCAATGTGATCTATAAAATAATTACTAAGATTATGGCTGAAAGGTTAAAACCTATCCCGCATAATATAATTTCCCCCAGAGCAAGGGGGTTTTGTTGAAGGGAGGCAAATTTTGGATGGAGTGATTATTGCTCAGGAGGCTATCCATACAATGCACCAAACTGGGAACAAAGGAATGTTCATTAAACTGGATATGTCCAAGGCTTATGACAGGGTGGAGTGGGGCTTCTTGGCAAAGATGTTGATAGCCTTTGGTTTCTCTCGGGACTGGACAGACTGGGTCATGAGCTGTATTTCTATGCCTTCATACTCTGTTCTTATCAAGGGACTTCCCTCACCTCCTTTTGGTGCCTCTCGTGGCTTGCGGCAAGGATACCCTTGCTCTCCTTATCTCTTCCTCATCTTGGCTGAAGGATTGGGTAGAATCTTTCTGAGAAGAAGACTTCAAGGTCAGATAACAGGTTTTAAGGTCGAGGCTGAAGTTTTGACTCATTTACAGTTTGTAGATGATACTGGATTGGTGGGAGTGGCCAGCCTTAGGGAAGCAAGAAGAATCAGAGATACTCTAAATGTCTACCTTCGAGCCTCTAATCAAGTCATCAATGACAATAAATCCAAAGTGATCTTCTTTAATATTGATCAACGGTTACAGGACAGAGTTATTGAGATTTTAGGTTTCACTCGGACCTCTCTCCCAGTAGTCTACCTGGGGGTCCCTCTCCATTTCAAAAAACTAAAAATACATGTTTGGAAGGACCTTTTGGATGGCATCAAAGATAGAATGAACCATTGGTCTAATAGATGGTTAAGTTATGGGGGTCGTCTAAATTTTCTGCAGTCAATTATTTAGGCCATGCCAATTTATAAATTCTCCGTCTCGTCGCTCCCCAGTCTATTTGGAAAGAAGCTGGATAAAATGGCTAGAAGATTTCTATGGGAAGGTGCCAAGGGAGAGAGGAAATGGGACTTGGTTGGTTGGGACAAGGTTACCCAACCCAAGGAAAAAGGGGGGTTGGGACTAAGAAGCTCCAAGTTTAACAACAAGGCTTTGGCTGGCAAACTGTACTGGAGGTGGATTTCTCAGCCAACATCCCTCTTCAGCAGAATTCTCTCTAGCAAATACTTGGGTTCTGTCCATCCTAATGATGTGGGCCGCTTTCCACTGGAAGGTTTTGGATCACCAGTGTGGCAGGCGCTCAAGCTTGGAGCTCAACTCATCAAAGATCAACTATTTTGGAAAGTGGGGAGAGGGGATAAGGCTCGGTTCTGGACTGATTCCTGGGACCAAAATCCTCCCATTATTGTTGTGTTTCCTGAATTGCAACCGATAAAATCTGCTTTAGAAGATAAGGGATGGATCCAAATTGAGAGCTACTTTAACACTAGTCAATTGGGGGACTACAAGATCATAAAGTTTAAGCGGTTGGATGAGTGGCCAATACCAATCCCTCCGGAGTTGGTACCTACTTTGGGAAAAATCTTGGCAGAACGGTTTCTTACTGGGAGAGATGAGGAGGATGAACTGGCCTGGGGCTATGGGAGCCTTGGGGTTTATACTGTGAAAGAGGGATATGGTGAGATCCTCCCAGAGCCCCCTCCACACTTTTTTTTGGTTCATGACTGGAGAAAGATATGGCATCCCCAGGGCTGGCCGAAAGTGAACTTCTTCGCCTGGCAGTTTTTGCATAATGGAATTCTCACCTATGACAATCTCAGACTCAGAGGCATCATTGGCCCTTCCCAATGTGTGTTATGCCACAAGCAGGAGGAAACGACGGATCATCTAATGTTTGAATGTTCTTTCACACGACAGATCTGGAAGCGCTGGTTCTCCCACTTTAAACTTCAGGCTAATGGGGTCTTGTCTTGAAACAACATATGGGAAAGCTGGAAGAAAGGTAGATTTAAATCCAAAGCTCTTCGAATTGGCTGGGAGCTTGGTTTATTTTTTATCTGGTGGCAGGTTTGGTTGGAGAGAAATGCCCGTATTTTTCGTGAAACCTTCTCCCCTCTAGAAGGAATATGGCAAGTCATTTGGAGCAAAGTGGCGAAACGGTTGCCATTCATACCGAGGGGGAAATTCAGTCTACTTCTGAGCCTTTGGATGAGGGAGCTATTTTTCAACAAAGGCAGGTGAGTGGTAGTTGGAAACCTCCTCTTGAAGGATGGATCAAAATCAATACTGATGGAGCGGCTAAAGGCAATCCGGGAAGTGCTGGAATTGGAGTTGTGTGCCGCGATCATGCTGGGTCTTTACTCTATTGGGAACTGCAGGGTCTGGGATGTGCCACAAACAATGAAGCCGAGGCCTTTGCCATTAAATCTGCCTCCTTCTGGGCTGCCAAACAGGGACACAGGAAGATTATTATTGAGTCTGACTCCCAAATCTTGGTGGGTGCTCTTGATTGTATGAGAAACTTTGTCTCAAAAGCTTGGAGGTTGCGGATCTTAGTTTCCCAAATCAAAGAGCTTTGGAGGGAATTAGATGATGTGATACCTGTCTATGTGAATCGAGATCTCAATAAGGCGGCCGATTTCCTTGCTAAGATGGGTGCTGAAAGGGAGGTTGGGATGCAGCTGCACAGTGACATGCCTGTGGAGGATGCAGAGATCCGACAAGGCCTTGAACGTTTTCTGAAATGATGTGCAGTGTTTTTATGCTAAGGAAGGTTTATGTCGCGATATCGCGACATGTCACGATATCACGACAGGTTGCGCCCTTTCGGCCTTTGGCGGGTTTTTGTCGCAATATCGCGAAATGTCGCGATATCACGACAGGTTGCGCCCTCTCGGCATTTGGTGGGTTTTTGTCATGATTTCGCTACATGTCGTGCCATCGCGGCCCTCGGGGAAGGCGCTTGGTTAAGTTGTCACGATTTTGCGACAGTTTTGGCAATTTAGGGCTAACTGGTAAAATTGTCGTGATATCGCGAAACTTTTGCAGATGGAGAGCAAAGTGGAAAATTCGTCGCGATATCGTGACAGTTTTGAGAACTGGGCACCGAGAGGAAAATTCGTCGTGATATCGCGACAGTTTTGAGAACTGGGCGCCGAAAGGAAAAACCGTCGCGATATCGCGACACTTTTGGCGGTCTGGTGTCATAAGGAAAACCCGTCGCGAAATCGCGACAATTTTGGCTTTCCAGCGGAATGGCGAAAACTGTCGCGATATCGTGACGCTTTTGCGATCTGGATGCCATAAGGAGAATTCGTCACGATTTTGCGACACTTTTGTCGAAGGGTTGCCAGTGGGTGCTGTCGTCGCGATTTCGTGACATGTCACGATTTTGCGACATGTCACGATTTTGTGACATGTCATGATTTCGCGACATGTCACGATTTCGCAACATTTCATGATTTCACAACATGTCGTGTTTTCGCGACTGTTGGCACCGCAGTGGGGGAGTCGGGGTTGACTGTCGCGATCTCGCAACATGTCGTGATTTCACGACATGTCGCTTGTTCACGCCCAGTTGACTTCTTTGCTTTGTGTTGTGCTGGGTTGCCTTTGTGCTCTTCTCTTGTAGTGCTGTTTGCTGTTCTTGGTTGGGATGTGTTCTCTCCCGCTTGTACTTGCTCTTTGTATTAATACAAGTTTTTCATTTTTTTCAAAAAAAAAAACACCTTTATCACCCTCATATATGTCATGTAGTATATCCCATATATCTTTTGTTGTTTTACAATCCATAATATTCATAGATTATGATCTACCCAATCCTTTTATAATTGCATTCATAGCTCTTAAATTTGTACGCATTAGAAGCTTACCTTCTAATTTGTAGGAGGATTTACTGTTGAATCATTTCCAAGTTCCACTATATCCCAAACTTTATTTCCAAGTGCCATCAGGTAAAATCTCATCAACATACACCAATACAAGAAGTCACTTCCATAAAATATTGGTACTACATTATTTAATGACCCATAATTTTGATCCTTGTGATCCATTGTGTTATTATACCACTTTTCCTTCAATTTGTCAAACTATTTTGAAGGAACCCGCTCTGATACTAATTGAAGAACACAAACTTATACTAAGAAGGGAGGTGAACAATATAAGACCACTTTTTACTTTTATTTTCAATTCAATATTATGCAGTGTATAGATAGCAGTATCAATAGCAATAATCAAAGTAATACACAAAACACCATCCACAAAAGTGACACAAAAATTTACGTGGTTCACCCAATGTGGGCTACTCCACGGAGAAAATATTTTGCTAAAACTTTCTCAATCAATCTCTTGGGAATCCTTCCCAATTATAATATTTATGGACCTTTGTCCAAAGGAGATGTTGATCCCCTAAATCTCAAGTTCATGGATCTATTCTAGAGGAGAACTCTTTCCCTTTCTGCTCTGGCTAGTGATCTTCTAGAAGACTTTGTCTCTCTACTGCACTGACTTGTGGATCTCTCTCCACTTGAAGACTCCTCACTTATATTTATATTCAATTGTCCTAGCTGTTGGATCTGTATCCATTGAGACTCTATCCTCTATACTCTATCACCTTCAAAGATCTATAAATAGGTTCACTAAAAACCTCTTAAAATCTGCTCAATAGGCTCACTCAGAACGTGCTCAAATCTGCTCAATAGGCTCACTCAGAACCTGCTCAAATCTGCTCAATAGGGTCACTCAAAACCTGCTCAAATATGCTTAATAGGCTCAATAAGAACTTGCTTAAATATGCTCAACAAACTCACTCAGAACTTGTCTAAATCTGCTCAACAAGCTTACTCAGAACTTGTCCAAATCTTCTCAATAAGTCCTCTCTAGGACTTGCTAAAATCTACACAACAAGCTCACTCATAACTTGTCCAAATATGCTCAAAAAGCTCACTTAAAAATTGTCCAAATATGCTCAACAATCTCACTCAGAACTTTTCCAAATGTGCTTAATCAGTCCTCTCTAGGACTTGCTCAAATCTGCATAGCAAGCCTTCACAAAAGCTTACTCAAAATCAGTCCACAAGCCTTCTCAAAGACTTGCCTCAAATCAGCTCAACAAAATCTCAACTCAATCTCATAGAAGCATAAAGAGAATTGTTAGAGACTCAATATGTTCTATACTCAAATCTCAATCTCAACTCAAATCAATATCAACTCAGCAATCTCATAGAATCATAAAGAGAATTGTTAGAGACTCAATATGTTCTATACTAAAATCCCAATCTCAACTCAAATCAATCTCAACTTAGCAATCTCATAGAAGCATAAAAAGAATTGTTAGAGACTCAATATGTTCTACACTCAAATCAAGATATAGAATAGTTTGTTTTATGTAACTTGAACAACCACTTCACACAATCACTTGACTAGCCTCAAACAACTCTACTCAACCAATCACCACAAGGAACAACTCTTTCTCACAAAACCTTGTCCAAGTATGATTCAACCAACTCAAAATGTCTTCAACAATACTCAACAACAACTCTACATAACAATGATACTCATGTTCTTTTTAGCTCAAGTTCAAGTTCTTTGCACAACAACTCACTTAAACAACAATGCTTATAAAATAAGGTTTTAATCACAACTCTCAAACCAAAAAATATTGAAGCATTAAACCAACCATTTTTGAATAGGAAACCACAATCAATCCTTTTCACTCCAATGATATTTCAGAAATCAACCACCCAAATAAAATCAATGGAGAATGTTACTCATACCTTTTTTATGCCTTATGAGTTGTCCACTAAATCTGCCACACTCAAAGCTTTTCTTTTTTCAATATCAAAAAGGGTTAGAGATCTTGAAATAACACAACAATAAAATCATTTCCAAATAACACCTTATTGCTCCTACTTTATTTTAACATCCACCAAAGTTCTTTTTAAATAAAACCCTTACTTCAAAAAATAATTTTCACTAAAAGAACTTTATCAAAAACCCTTATTACTCCTAATAATTTTAAAAATCACAATTAAAAATTTAACTCCACAACTCAAACAACCACTATAACCTTATTCCTAAGGTTATTCAATACATCAACTATCAAATCACCTTTACCCCTTATCACTCCACCTTAGGCAATAAAAAAATTAATAAAAACCTCAATACCTACCTCGAGGAGAATCGAACCCCCGTTCTGTCCAACGCGAATGCCATAGCCATGGCCAAGCTGCTGCATGAGCTATGGGCTTGTTGTGAAGAAAGAAGTACCACTCACTTCTTGTTCTTCACTCTTTTTGCCAAGAAAAAAAGAAATGGGCCTTGAGCGCCTCAAAAAATCCAAAATGACACTTACGAGAATCGAACACTTAATCTTCCTACCACCAACACCTTTGTGCAAACCAAGTTGCCACTAGGCTACACTGCCCAACACACTTTGAAAAATGGACACGGTTTGCTTTCAATATTCGTTGCTTTACAAAACAAAAATAACACGAGCTCTTCCTTCGCAAAAGCAAATCGTAAATCTCAATCGAGCAAGGATGATTTATTTCAAAAAATTTAATGGCATATATATATGCCTTCCCTTAGCTTGGAAACATCGGCACTTTTGAACCTTCCTTTATGACGTCGGTGAATATTATTTTAATTTAATTTTAAAATTTAAATTTAAATTTTAAATAAATTAAAATTTAAACTAAATCTTTAAAATTAAATATCTCCATCACTGTGGCTCCTTTTAGAACAAAATGACATGCATCCCTTCTTGAAAATTTGATCAAAACCTTTGCTTCTACACAAACATAATGTTAGCTTACATAGATCCTTTTGACATCAATGACAACTCTTAGCTTAGAAGCTCAAAATATCCAACACTTAGCTTTATATTCAAGCTACCTGTGGAAAAAGGGAACAATTGTATGCTAGAGAACTTGAAAAAATACAAACCCTAGATATACAAAAATATGAATTAAAATTTCAAACTCTCAAATAAGCCCAATGTCGGTGCTTATAGGAAGGCAACCACAGTGATTCATACTTAGTCGCTTTCAGGTATTTTCATTTAGGGTGAGTAAGGTCCTGATGCCTTGAACATGTGATGAGGAGTGGAATGGGACACTTCCTCTAGACTAATATGTGAGTGGTACGTGAGGGTATCTCTTGACCCAAACTCAAGTGGAGAATCATTAGCAGATATTCGGATAGATCAAGAGTAGCTAAAAACCAAAGCTAAAATGTCCAGCGGGTGTTGGAATGGGAAAACACTTCATCACTTGTAGTGGGGTATGGGTTATTTTGTCCTAAATCTAGATAAGTGGTGGACCTTAACTAGAACCCGAGAAAGTGGGTGTCCAGTTAAGCACAAGGAATTCACATGCTAAACCATAACATATAACAAGCTTAAGAAATGGAAGGATGTTCTAAAATTAAACATACTATGGGTAGGGAAGTATGCATCCATCCTTTTAGATTAAATGGGCTTTGAAAGGAAAACATTGTATCATGGACATAGACCTTTGCTTATGGAGATGAATGTGTTCACATGATGGCACCTAACGCAGGACCTAACCAGTCTCAAATTTTTAAGGGACTATCTACAGTAGTCAATCACCTTGAAATAAATATTCAATGTCTATGTACCAATTATAATGTTGGGTGTAATTTAAATTCTCTTGTTTAATCAAAAAAATTTGCTTGTGAATTTTGGACAACCAGGTGGGTAGACCTGGGTTGTTACAGTTGGTATCAGAGCCTAGGTTATGAAACTTTGGGCATATGAAACTGATTTCACTTTTGTTGCATACAACTAATGGTAAGTTCTTTTCAAAAGTTTGCTATGACTCAACAAGAGATAGTTGAGAGGGTAGCCAGAGTAGAAGCACCCTGACGAGTAGTTCGAAAAGAGAAGGAACTTGTGCAAGATAAAACCTTGTCAAGAGAGGACAACCTAGCCAAGATGGTATAGTTTTTGCAAGATCAAATAAATTAGCAGTGTGAACATATAGAATTTCAAAAGGAACAAGCTCAGGAGCAATTGAATCATTAACGAGAATACATGGAGATGCAAAGGGTGCAGTTGTGGAAAAATTGGAACAATAAAGAGTGCAATTGGGTCAACAATAAGAACTCATCATTCAACAGTAAAAATTGATCGAGAATTTGTCTAAAAAGGAGTCAAAAGAGAATCTAGAGGGATTGCTTGAGGGATCATCTCACAAGCGAGTTGGCAGTGAATTGAGAATGGAATTGATAAAATTAGTTATCAAGCAATTTAATGGAAAAAGAGATGGTGAAGTAGTGGAAAATTGGTTGAATGAATTTGAAAGTTATTATGTCATCAATAGAAATATATCTTCTAAATCCAAGATGGCATGGGTAGTATCTCATTTGAATGGATCCACCATGGACTGGTGGATGGCCTAAAAAAATAATAAGCATGTAGAGGTTGTAGATGTTCCATGGGATACATTTCTAAAATAATTTAGAGACCATTTTTTGACACAACAATTTTGTATTGAAAATTTCAAGGAGTTCACTAATCTACACCAAGAAAACATGACAGTTATTGAATATTATCACAGGTTTATCCAATTGCTAAAATATATCCCTGATTATGATCAAAATGAGGAAATGAAGGTACAAAAGTTCCTGATGGAACTCCAACCAAGAATTGGAGATCTAGTAGGCCTAGTAAAACCAAAATATTTGTCTGAAGCTTATGATATCACCCACTTTAAGGAAGAAAACTATAAGAATACAAAGACATATTATCAAAAGAATGAGAAATATAGAGAAGAATCATGAAAGAGAAGGGATTTCAGATCCGCAAAAGGAAACAAAGATTAGAACAAGAAGTTCAGGGGTGAATATCATTCCAGACGCGATGATAGAAATAGGAATAGGTACTAGAATAGGGATCGACCTGAAAGAAGAGATTATAGGGATGATTATAAAAGAAAAGAAAATACATTCCAGGTTAGAAATGGATATAATAGAAGGAAATTACTTCTCAAATGCTTAGACTGTTGAAACAAATTTACAATGTAAGATTGTTAATACTGCAAACCTAAAAGAAACTAATGTGGCATGTGTGAATTATTCTCCTTATAGACATGGAAGGTGGAATATATAGTTAAAAACGAAGGTATTGGACAATAGTAGAAATTATGGATAAAATCGATAGTGGTATTAAGGATTTGTAGTCGTCTCTTCTTTACTTAGCAAAACGTCACAACAACTATGATACTTATATGGATTGGAAAGCCTATTTTAGGATAGAAAGGAATCACATTTTTGTGGCTTTTCATAACATGAAATTTCAAAAATAGACTTTAAAATTAAATTGATAAATGTAAATAAGATGAGACGTTTATGTGAAACAAACACAACAATTAAATTTTGGTTAAATTAGTATCAAGTATAGGGTTCTTTGGTACATTCATGAATATATATATATATATATATATATATATATATATATATATATATTAGAATAAATAATTTATGCTACTAGTGAATTAGAGACTTTTTAAAATAATTTAGAAAATGGAAACACCCATAGCCTTGCTAGTGAGATATAACGATATCAATTTTGGAGGTGCCATGACTTGGAAACTTTTATTTATACCTCACTGTTATTTTGAGAGAAGGCTAATAGTAGGATCGATTAGGGAAGGTTGCAACGGTGTCTCATTTCTCGGGTTATATCTTGATGTGAAAAAAACCTAAACATAGATTTTAGTGTAATTTTTATGAAAAATTTGATATGAGTCGTAGAATAAATAAAATATTGGTTAAATGATATATAAAAAGAAATCTTGTTTATCTCAATATCCTGGAACCAGCATCGATCAAAATACAATATACTTTGAAAAGACCCGAGGAAAGCTTTTAAACGTTGTCATCACTAAATTGCAATGATTGTATCCTGAAAGGAGTAGCAAGATGTGGCAGTAAATTCTAAGGAAAAAATTCCTGACCAACATTATTATAGTTTCATATTGAAAATTAAACATGTATTTAAAAAAAAAAGAACGATTTCTTGTTAAAAGTGTTATAAAGCTTGTGAAATGTGCCCTGGTATGTCAAAAATCTTCATGGAGGCTTGGTTTACATCCAAAATAAGGTAAGATTATGTTAGAACTTGCCCAGGGTTGATATTGAAAACCAAACCCACCCGTCATCAACAGTGAGAAGATGACACGACTTTAAGTCATCCATTTATTGAAAATATTGTGAATACGTAGTTAAACCCTATAAAAAAAAATTATCTATAGTAAAGATCTGATATATGTGTTTATCGATTCAATCTATTTTTATTAAAAAAATAATATTAATATCATTAGACTCCATCTAGTTATGAGTGCCTTTCAAATCTCCTCTAGAAAAGAAATAAAAGGGCAATGTGTTATATAGTTGTCAGAAATAGGTAAGTAAAGTAGTAAAGTAAACAATAACTTTAATTCAATAGATTTTAATTTGAATTAATAAGAATGATTTTGGAATTAATTAGTAGGCGATGTAAGTATAAGAAAATTACTTATTTAGAATTGAAGTAAAGTATATAATTAAGTTTAAGAGAATTAAACAAATTTTATTACAATCCGTTGATCTTGAGGTATGAAATATAATTTATTATAAGGGATATTTCATTTAGAATACCATAGCTAACAAGTAATATTAACGTAAAGATGGTTTTATGTATTCAAATCATCCGTTGAGAAAAAGAAAACATATTTAGAAAACAAAAGCTTACAAATACGCTTTATAATTATATAAAAATATTTTTAAATCGGTAGGCACATCTAATCCCTTGTATGGAAGCCAAAAAAAAGTGAGTCTTTAAATAAAAATTTAAACTGTTGCATGATTTAAAAAAGTAAATTAGACCATTTTATTCAAACAAAAACCTATTATTATGTCAAATGATATAGGGAATAGTATTTCGAATTAGGAATCAATGAAATAAATATTTTAAAACATGAAGATGATGGAAGGATTGCTTATATTTGTGGATGACCTAATGATTGTAGTTTAGCTCCTTTACACTAAAAATTTAGTTTGAAATTTTAGACTTTAAGATAACCTATTGAAATTTTAATCATTTTTTACATTTTCTCGAATGAAAGCACCTCACTTTATGATATTATAGCATTTTAGTTTTAGAAAACTTTTAACTTCTTTATAAGGCTAGCAAAGAATATTTTATAAGATTTAAAGAAAATTAGCTTTATACTCAAGCTACCTGTGGAAAAAGGGAACAATTGTATGCTAGAGGACTTGAAAAAAATACAAACCCTAAATATACAAAAATATGAATTAAAATTTCAAACTCTTAAAGAAGCCCAACACTGATGCTTGCAAGAAGGCAACCACTGTGATTCGTACTTAGTCACTTTTAGAAATTTTCATTCAGAGTGAGTAAGGTACTAATACCTTGAACATGTGATGAGGAATGGAATGTGATACTTCCTCTAGACTAATATGCGAGTGGTATGTGAGGGTATTTATCAGCCCGAATTCAAGTGGGTAATTGTTAGCAGATATTCAGCTAGATCAAGAGTAGTTGAAGACCAAAGCTAAATGGTCCAGTGGGTGTTGGAATGGGACAACACTTCGTCACTTGTAGTGGGGTCTATGTTATCTGGTCCTAAATCTAGAGAAGTGGTGGACCTTAATTGGAACCTAGGAAAGTGGGTGTCCAGTTAAGCACCAGACATTCACACACTAAACCATAGCATGTAACAAGCTCAAGAAATGGAAGGATGTTCTAAAATTAAACATACTGTGGGCAGGGAAGTATGCATCCACCCTTTCATATGAAATGGGATCTAAAAGGATAACCTCGTATTGTGGACATAGACCTCTGGTTATGGAGACAAACGTGTTTACATGATGGCACCTAACACAGGATCTAAATAGTCTCGAATGTTTAAGGGACTGTCTACATCAGTCAAACACCTTGAAATGGATATTCAATGCTTGTGTACCGATTATAATATTGGGTGTAATTTAAACTCTCTTGTTTAATCAAAAAAATTTGCTTGTGAATTTTAGTCAACCAGGTGGGCAGAACTAGGTTGTTACAATTTGGGTGTTTTGAAATTAGGTGGAAATATATGACTAGTGATTATGGAACCTAAAGTTTGAATATAAAATTCATCAAAACAATACCTTTGTCTAGATGTTTCTTGAAGAGAGGCAATTTGGCATTCTAATCCTTAAAATTTAGAGTCCCTCTTTTCAAGGTATTCTAATTTGGCATTTATGTTTTGAAATTCTCACTACCCAAAAAATTTTCAAGTCAATATTAGTTTTTTTTTCAAGGGACTAATTTAATTTTTTATTTTTTTAATTTACATGGTGGAATCGGTAGCCACAATGAATTTGGGTAGGTTGTCTAGCTTTTATGGCTGCCACAGTATTCTGCGTTGTCCACCCTAGAAGCCGCCACACAGATCTTTGTGCAATCCGCCCCTATAACCACCATGCCACAATAATTTTAAACCTTTTACACCGCTGAAAGCACCAGGAAAGGGATAAGCGTTCAGTTCGACGAGGCCCAAGATTTGAACCTTGGACCTCCACCTCCCTTATGGGTTTGGATGAACTAATTGGTCTACACCTCGGACCCGACTAATTTAATTTTTAAACATCATTCTATTATGAGTTCCCAAAAACTACAAACACTCTTCCTTTAATGATATATCGTATACAGACTTTTGAGGCTCATTAAAGTTTCTTCCCTAAACTGGGATGACATTTCCTAGAACCAATCATAGTTTTCACTTAGCAACAATTAAAAGAAACCGAATAACTTACAATCAAATATCTTAGCTGCATTTTGGTAAAACTAACAAAAAAATACATCTCTAAATATGGAACGATAAAAAATCACCCAAACTATAGTCCTTGCTTCATATTGAAAAATGTTTTTCAAATTTACTCCCCAGCATGAACACAAACCATAATACTTAATTACCAGGCTAGTAGAGAAGTGAGTTTGTAAAAGACTCATCACCTGACAGGTGAAATCTAGATTTATTTCTAGATTTCTACGAATCCACACTAGTTATCTTCTAAATCTTAAAGTTAAAGATAAAATTAATAGAACATACCCATCCTAACTCATTCTATCATTTATACATATTAAAGAAATCCAATGCTATCATTCACCTATAACTTCTTTGGATATATTTCTTTTCTCTCAATTCACTATCTAAAAGAAGGTTTTATTAAAACATAAATTCTAGAAATGAATAGACAGTTGTCGATATAACTCAATGTGCACCCTCATAGTGAGCAATGATTGTGGGTGCAATAATTCTTAGTTTCTAAACTTGAAAATAAATATTTTAGCCCTGAAGAAGATAAATTGGTGCAATTAATCATTCAAACAACTAAAATAAAAGATAAGAAAATTTTAATACACAACACTCAACAAATTCATTCCTAGAATCTACTTGTGACTCCCCGCATGATTCATCATGAGCTACTTGTTATTCTCCACACAATTTAGCATAAATTTTCCTATCCAGATAATCCTCTCCTCTTTCTTCATGTATCTTTATTTTCCCTTCTTCTTTTCCTTTCTATCCTCTCTCGTGGTCTCTTGAGTGATCTCTTCACTTTCCCATTATGCATGTTCTCCTTATTTCTAGGCATGAAGATACCACTCCCACTAAATCCAAGAAAAATAAATGTCTCCCCCTCTTCTTATGATTACAACAAGTTCTTTTCAAATCAACAACAATATTCAACTACTACTACTTTTTATTGCTAATCTACCCATAAATCCATCTTGGAGTAAGACATTATTCACACAATCAAAACCCGAGTTAGCAAGTTCCCGTCCATTGGATTATTTTCTAATATTGCTAGGATATTATAATCCATCTAAGATAAATCCCTTATGCCATTTTTGTATAAAATAAAACCTTAAATGAAAATGAATATTTAACTTTCTTACATGGAATTATTTCTCTAAAAACCATTATGTCAAACAAGTTTCAATTTTATGCCAATATGATTCTCTCATGCAAATCATGATTTGTAGATTATATGAAAGAAGTATCTTTCCATTTTGCTCCACTATATTATGAATAAATCACTAGGTCATTTTTTACATCTTGTTTTCAATGGTTAATTTTTTATCCTACTTACGAGAGGAACCTATCCCTGCAAGAGTGCAAGTCCGTTAGATTCATCATATTCTCCTACAATATATATGTAAATATAAAACATATATATATATATATATATATATATATATATATATATATATATATATATATATATAAATATTTTTGGTAGGTAGAATAGCTTATAATAAACGGGTTTTAACTGGTCCCCAAAACCAGGAACATAAACATGGATAGAAGAGTAGTAAGCTAAGTTGAGCAAGGGACCCACTCAAGGGACACCAGAGAAAGCATAAAAATATACTAAAACCACCCAGATATAGCACAAATAGAGTGCCAACACATGGAAAACTCAACAAAAAGTGCTAGAGACAAGCATTACCCATGTAGGGGCTACAATAGCAATTATTTTTTTGAACAACTGGTCAAAGGGTCAAGTTGCATTGCCTCCGATCATAGCGTCAAATCATGGTGCTACCACTATAACCCCTACCTCATCTCAGTAAACACAACCCATAGTGAGGGAGACCCCAGTGGTAAGTTGGCGCACAGTCAACGGTATCTAGTCAGACTACTACCTTGCCCTATATTGGGCATGCCCATGAGGTTCGAACCTAAATCTCCTCCTCGTAAGTGCCCAACTTCTTACCAATTCATATAACCCTAATAACATTAATAATATTACAACTTATAAATATCTTTTAATACATTTAAAGAACATTCAACATTAATAATATGCACATATGAATAAATAACTTATGTAACATTTATAAACTCTCATCAATTGAGTTAACCTAAATACTAACCGTGATAAAACCCACACAGGGGTATAAGTGGAACCAAAAAAAGTCAAGCAAAATTCCCACATAGGGGATCAGAATACAAATAGAAAATCCATGTAGGGAAATATTTCATGATCAAACCCAATCACATGACTAAGTAGATGTGATGCACAACAGACATCATATCTTTTAGGATCAATCACGTAGTTCCAAGTCATCAGCAACAACATTTAAAACACTTCGAGGAAAATTTTAGCACCAAATAGATAAAGTTTTATGAGAAACCCCAATATTGGCGAGCACATAAATAGACTTATTAGCTTCTCAAAACACATGACTTGCCATGGTGTTGCTAAAATTTTGAATGTACTTTTTGGCTTCCTGGATAACAGTTCTCATGTTCCATGAAGGAATTTTGTTGCTATTGATAGAATTTGTAATATTCAAGGAATCTCCTTCAATTTGTAAATTGCCTTTGTAGTCTTTGAGAATTTTTAAACCTCTCCACAAGGCTCAATATTTAGCATAGTGATTATTTTGAAGGCCTAGGTACTTAGCATAAGCCACTATGATTTATCCATTGTGATCTCTAACCAATCCTCCAGCTCTAGCAGCTCCCAAATTTCCTTTAGAAGCACCATCGTAATTAAGCTTAAGCCACCCCACAAGGGGAGGTGTTTAGTGAGCACCAACTCTGGGATGGAGGGTTGAAGGAATGGATCTAGCGTTATAGGGAATTTTGAGAGATAGGAAAAAAGTAGACTCAAGTCTATGTTCAAGGGGCTTGGGACAAGGGAATAGCTAAGAATTTTCAACTACAAATGTAATGGTTTTACTGGCAATGGTGATAGGATCATTTGAGGTATTTGAAAAGAATACTTTTTCTTTCAAGCCAGATTTGCCATAGGAGATGGTGGAGGTAGACTTTCCATAAAGAAGAAAGCCTAGAATGTTTGAACGGTAAGGGCCATTGAGTGAACAAGTGTGCCAGGGAATTGGGTTGGACCTAAGAGATATGAAAGGTGGACATGAGGTGATCCATGCAATATTTTAAGAAAGAACATTCCATAAAGATATAATTAATAGATTCCCAAGCATCCATACAAATATTAATTTTGTTAGGAATGACCATACCTCTTTTCAAGAGATTATCATTTGTGAGGATTTTTTTTTGGATGGCCAACCAAGAGAAGAAAGCAATTTTTGGAATAACGTGTTTATGCCAAACTAGATTGAAGGGAATGTAGATATTTTGGAGATTGAGATTCAGTTGATGTGCAGATTTGATAGAGAAGAGGCCATAGTTAGTTTATTTCCAAATAGGGATATCATAAGATATGCCAGAAGGGATTACTATTGGATTCAGCAAGGTTGTTAATTATGTTGTGGTATTTGTAATTTGAGAATCAACATTGGCTACCATATTCTGGGTTCAATGGATGTGTCAATGAAATCTACCACTTTACTACCTATTAGTGTATCCAATAAGGGCTATAGCACTGAAACCACATTATCTTCAATAAGCAGATGATTCGTGATCCACCTATTTGTCCAAAAGTTGATTTTATTCCCTATTCCAAGCTACCATCTGGTTCCATTTTGGATAAGTAATCTGGTTTGGAGAATCGGTTTCCAGAAAGTAGACCCATATTTAGGAATATTTTCATCCATGAAACTCCGATTTTGGATGTATTTCTTATTTATAATTGAAACCCATTCAAGGTTAGAATTTGTGAACACTTTCCAGGCTTGTTTGGCCAATAACGCAATGTTCATATTGCAAATTATTTGAAGTCCAAGACCCCCTGGATTTTTGGAGAACAAACCTTTTACCAACTTACCGAATGACACTTTTTCTTGTCTTTTTTTTTTAATATTTGTAGAAATAAAACATAATATAATAAATCATTACATCAGGTTGGATTTTTGATCATACGAAAAAGGAGGCAAGCGGGCTCTGGCGATTTGGCTTTTGGCGGGAAATTTTCTGTGACGGCGCCTGGTGTTGCTCGAGGGACTCTGGCCCGAAGATATTGCCTAGGGCTTTGGGGGGTTGTTTCTGCTTTCGCTTGAAGGTTCTGTAGTGGTTCCGGGAGGGCCCGATGGGGTCTCCTCCCCGTTTCTCCCCGCTTGGGAGAAAGACCTCATATGCTGAGAAACTGAAAGATTTTCCCTCGCCTTCCACGGACGGAGCTCAGCGGAATGCTTTTCAATCGATACTCAAGACTGTTGCCAATGGCCCACATGCTCACCGCGTTAATGGTTGCCTCCCACAATCTTCCTCCAGGCCTAAGATTGTAATAGAACCAATGCCGGTCGAAGATACAATCGTCTACCGAGCTAATCACGACTTGATCTGCAAATTCATGGGCATCCGGCCCACATTGAATTTTCTGCACACCTGGGTTCGTCAGAACTGGGAGCCACACGGTGAGTACTCTCTATGGCCTATAAGCAATGGGTATTTCATCATAAGTTTCTCTTCTTTAGCAGATAGAAACAGAGCATTTGAATCAGAGAAGAGAAACCATGGACCAGCAGGGTTATTTGTCCAACCCTGGAGAGTGGGTTTCGACCCCCGCATCGAACCCACGGCTGTCCCGGTCTGGATCCAGCTGTACGCTCTCCCGATGGAGTTTTGGGGTGAGCAGTGTTTTGGAATTAATAGGTAATTCCCTAGGCAGATTTCTCGGGAGTCTCCAAAGATACCATAGAGGGCAATTCTCGTTGTCTTTGCTAGAATATGTGTAGAGATGGACATTAGTCAGCCTCTACCACCGAGGTGGAACTTGAGCTAGCAGGAGTACCCCGGATCCAGCAGTTAGACTATGAGGCCCTACCTTTCAGGTGCCGAGTATGCCATAAGCATGGACATTTGGCAAGGTTCTGCCCAAACGCAGTGAGCACAAAAACGGAGGCTCCGAGTGGAATGGCAAACCGCCCTAGAGAGGGTAAGTCTAGTCCGGTCAATGAACCCTCTAGCAATTCTCCAGGTCCTGATGCTCAACAGGATGGCTTTGAACAGGTGAAACGAAAGAGAAACAAAAAGAAAAATGGCAAGGAGCAGGTACAGCTCAAGCCAAACAATCGGTATGAAATTTTCAAGTCATTAGTGGATCTGGAGGACCAATCTATGGAAGGAGTGGTTGGGAATGGTGAGAATGTCAACACTCCACCTCTTGTTTCTCCTTCCTTCACTCCCGTAGTAGAACAGGGATCGTGCAACCGAGTACCTGCAATGTGAGAATCCAGGGGCCTTGGTTATACACTCCCCAACACAAATCGGCTATAAAAGATGTTACCATGGGAAATGCAGAGAAAAACAGAGAGAGGCTCGCTTTAGGGATTTCCTGTGGAAAAGAGATCAAGAAACAATAACTCTCAAGGAGCGGGAAGAAAATCCAATAAGGAATTACTAATAGCCCAAGGAGATAAGTTAATCAATGAAGGATTGGTGAGGTCCATTGATTCTTACCGCTCACAAGGTTTTCAATGATTATTCAATCTTGGAATATTAGGGGTTTAAACAGTAGAACCCATCAATCTGCTGTTCAAAGACTCTTAGAAAACCGAAAAACAGATTTTTTGCTTCTTCAGGAGACCAAAATGTCTTTAGATATCATGAGTAAAACCGCTACTAAAATCTGGCGGGGAGCTGGGTATATGGACGTGGCTGCCCAAGGAGCTTCAGTGGGGAATTGTTACCCTTTGGAACCCTCTCGGTCCTGGACTCGCTTTAGAACATGTAGCTTGTAGGGGTGTTCTTTCTTCTCTTTTCGTAAATAACTTCAATTCTGAGCTGATCCTTATAACCAACTTTTATGGGGCCCAAGATCTTGAAGGCCAGAGGCTCCAATGGGACGCTGTTCACAATATGAGAGCAAACAGGGAGTGTTATGACTGGATTATTGCAGGGGATTTTAATGCAAAATTATCTGTCCGGGACCAGGAAGGTGGCTCCCCTACTTTGGACCCAGGGGATCGGCTTCTGATTGCCCAAGTTCAGGCCTTTAATCTAGTGGACGTTCAAGGCCCTAGTGTTTTTTTCACTTGGACAAACAAGAGAAAGGAGCCACATAGCAGGAAGGTCAAGTTAGATCGCTTTTTGGTCTCGGAGGAGGCTTTTGTTAAATGGACTTTTAAGTTCCAGATTTTGGAGGGCCCTATTTCGGATCATTTTCCCATCTTGCTTGAGGGAGGGACTTCGAGAGGACAGCACTATAGGCCTTTTAAATTTGAGAATTTTTGGTTACAAAAGGAGGACCTTCGACAAAAAATTTCTCAATGGTGGGATGTAAGGCCGCCCACCTTTTGGGACAGCAATGTTCAAATTTCATAAACAGCTTCAATTTGTCAAATTTCAATTGAAACAATGGAGGAAAGGAAATAAGTCGGATTTCCAGTCCCAAAGGGCTCCCTTGGTGGCTAGATGGGAGGAGGTTCAGAAACTTTTTAGGGAAGGGTCAATTACTGAGCAACTCAAATCTGAAGATGACGAACTGCGTAAAGCGGTTGAGGACATTGACAACCAAGAGGAGTTATACTGGAAACAGAGGGCTAGAAATACTTGGTTATTAGAAGGGGACAGAAATACCAAATTTTTTCATCGGTCAGCTTGTGCTAGGAGACAGATGAACAATATGGAAGTTCTCAAAGATGAACAGGGAAATGTCTTCGATACTATTCCTGGTATGCACTCCCATGCTATCGATTACTTTTCTAAACTTTTTAAGGAAAGTATGCAAAGAAGATATTGAGGCTCGTAACGAAGTTCTTAATGTTATTCCTCCTATTATCTCTCGAAGAGGACAATCGGACCTCGCTTAGACCCATTGAAAGGGATGAACCGAGAAATGTGGTCTTTGGTATGAGTACTGGAAAATCTCCCGGTCCGGATGGCTTTCCTATTGAATTTTTTCAGGCTTTCTCGGGATACCTTGGAGGAGGATGTTCGGTCATATTGAGGAATCCAGATCCAATCGAAGAATGCTCAGGGCGATCAATCACACCTTCATTGCTTTAATTCCGAAAGGGGAAGCGGGGACTCATATCTCTGATTTCAGGCCTATTGCTTTATGCAATGTGATTTACAAAATCATCTCTAAGATAATGGCTGAGAGGCTTAAACCCCTTCTTCATAGCATCATTTCTCCTGAACAGGGGGCTTTGTTGAGGGAAGACAAATATTGGATGGGGTGATTTTGGACCAGGAGGCCATCCATTCAATGCAAACTTCGGGCAACAAAGGCATGTTCATTAAACTGGATATGTCCAAGGCTTATGACCGGGTGGAGTGGTGCTTCTTGTCGAAAATGCTGGCTGCCTTTGGCTTCTCTCAGGAATGGATTGCATGGGTTATGAGTTGTGTTTCTTCTCCCTCCTTTTCTGTTCTCATTAAGGGCCTTCCCTCGCTTCCTTTCGGCGCCTCCCGTGGGCTCCGCCAGGGAGACCCTTGTTCTCCCTATCTCTTCCTTCTCTTGGCTGAAGGTTTGGGAAGACTGTTTTTGAGGAGAAGGCAACAAGGTCGGCTTTCTGGTATCAAGGTTGGGGAGGAAACTCTGACTCACTTGCAATTTGTGGATGATACGGGTCTGGTTGGTGCGGCCACTCTTCGGGAAGCTAGAGGAATCAGAGATACTTTGAATGTCTACCTAAGGGCTTCAAATCAGGTTCTTAATGACAGGAAGTCCAAAGTGGTCTTTTTCAATCTCGACCAACGGCTTCAGGAGCGTGTTATTGACATCCTGGGCTTCACAAGGACCTCTCTCCCAATTGTTTACCTGGGGGTTCCCCTTCATTTCAAAAAGTTAAATGCTGATATTTGGAAGAACCTGTTAGCAGGCATCAAAGACATAATGAATCATTGGGCCCATAAATGGCTAAGCTACGGGGTAGATTAACCTTCTTGAAATCGCTTATTCAGGGCTTTGCCGATCTATAAATTCTCAATACTGACTGCCCCTCATACCATCTGGAAAGAGTTGGACAAAATGGCTAGAAGATTTTTATGGGAAGGCGCAAAAGGGAAGAAAAAATGGGCCTTGGTTGGGTGGGACAAAGTTACCCAGCCTAAGGATAAAGGAGGGCTGGGCTTGAGATGCTCTATGCTTAATAACAGGGCTTTGGCTGGAAAACTGTATTGGCGGTGGGTTTCTCAGCCATCCTCTCTCTTCAGCAGAATTCTTTCCAGTAAATATTTGGGGCATGTCCATCCCAATGAGGTGGGTCGCTCTCCCTTGGAAGGTCCTGGTTCTTTAGTGTGGCAGACTCTCAAGCTTGGGTCCCAGATTATCAAAGATCAATTATTCTGGAAAGTGGGGAAAGGAGACAAGGCTCGCTTCTGGACGGACTCTTGGGACCAGCATCCGCCCATTATTGTTATGTTCCCCGAGCTACAACCTATCATGACCGCCTTAGAAGCCCAGGGTTGGATCCTTATTGATAAGTATCTTCTTACCAGTCATTTGGGGGGGTATACTTTTAAAAAGTTTAAGCGATGGGAGGAGTGGCCAACTACTCGTCTCTCCGGAGTTGGTGCCTATCCCGCAAAAAATATTGTCGTAAAGGTTCCTCACGGGGAAGGATGAGGAAGATGAATTAGCCCGGGGCTATGGAAGCCTTGGGGTCTACTCGGCTAAGGCCGGATATGAAGAGATCCTCCCCGAGCCTCCCCCACACTCTTTTCCGGTTCAAGCATTGGAAAAGGATTTGGCATTCAAAGGGTTGGCCGAAAGTGAACTTCTTCGCTTGGCAACTTATGCATAATGGTCTTCTCACCTTTGACAATCTCAGACGTAGGGGTTTCAATGGCCCCTCTCAATGTGCTTTATGCCTCCATCATGAGGAAACTGCAGACCATTTGTTTTTTGAGTGTCCTTTTACTCATCGTATTTGGGAACGCTGGTTCTCGCAATTTAAACTCCGGGCTAATGGTGTTCTCAATCGTACCAATATTTGGGAAAAATGGAAAAGGGGCAGGTTCAATTCCATAGCTCTCCGAACTGGCTGGCAGTTAGGCTTTCTCTTCATTTGGTGGCAAGTTTGGTTGGAGAGAAACGCCCGGATCTTTAGAAACACTTTCTCCTCGATTGACGGTGTTTGGCAGGTCATCTGGAGCAAAGTCACAGAAACTGTTGCTACTTTTGCCAATGAAAAGAATCAGGCTACTCTTGGGCATCCTGAAGAGGGGGTTGAGGGTCTTGAGAGGCAAGATAGATCATGCTGGAAACCTCCCCCTGAAGGCTGGATCAAGATCAATACTGATGGGGCTGCAAAAGGCAACCCGGGCAACGCAGGAATTGGTGTTGTTTGTCGGGATCACTCGAGTGCGGTTCTTTACTGGGAATTGCAGGGATTGGGCAGAGCCACGAACAATGAAGCCGAAGCCTTGGCCATTAAGTCCGCGTCTATCTGGGCTGTTAAGCAGGGTCACCGGAGGATAATTCTTGAATCTGATTCTCAAGTCCTGATCGGCGCTCTAGATTGCTTGCGGAATTTTTCTTTAAAAGCCTGGAGACTGAGGATGTTGATATCTCAAATCAAGGAGTTATGGAGGGAGTTAGATGATGTCATCCCCGTGTATGTGAGTAGAAATCTGAACACGATAGCTGACTTCCTTGCGAAGATGGGTGCTGAGAAAGAGGTAGGTGTCCAGCGCACAGTTGATATGCCTATGATAGATGAAGAGATTCGGAGTGGCCTGGAACGATCTCTACATCCATGAGCTCAAAAATGACTAAGGTTTGTTTCTGTCGCGATATCGCGACATATTGCGTCGTCGTGACCCTGTTTGGTTTTCTGTCGCGATTTCGCGACATGTTGCTCTTCGCGACATGTCGCTCTATCGCGACATGTTGCTTGTCGCGACATGTCGCTCTGTCGCGACTTGTTGCTCTGTCGCGACTTGTTGCTCTGTCGCGACCTATCCTGGAAAACTGTAGCGATTTCGCTACCCTTCTGGTTGCTGTGGCCTTGGGAGGATTATTGTAGCGATTTCGCGACATGTTGCGTCGTCGTGGTCGTTGATGAGAAGGTGTCGCGATGTCGCGACCTTTTGGTAGGTTTTGTCGCCGGAGGAAAAGTGTCGCGATATCGCGACGCTTTGAGAAAAACCGCATGAAAGGGAAAACCGTCGCGATATCGCGACAATCTGTGTGAAAAGCTACTCTAAGGAAAATCCGTCGCGATTTCGTGCCTTTTTTGAGGAAGGGACTCATAGGGGCATCCTTGTTGCGATTTTGAGATGTGTTGAGCAAAATTTAGTTAAGGGGGAAAAACCGACGCGTTATCGCGACCTTTTTGAGAAAAGCCTCCCAATGGATAACCTGTCGCGATTTCGCGACATGTTTATGGAAAGGAAGCACAGGGGCAAACCTGTAGCGATTTCGCTACAGTTCTGGAGAAAAAACAGCTTGCAGGAAAAACGTCGCGATATCGCGACTTGTTTTGGTAATGGGCACCTCGGGGCTGAACATGTCGCGATTTCGCGACACTTTTACGGATGGGGCGCCCATTGGTTTTCTTGTCGCGATTTCGCTACACTTCCGGCCAAGTGGGGCTCCAAGGAAAATTCGTCGCGATGTCGCGACACTTTCTCAAAGTTGCTGATCAAAGGGGTCCTCGTCGCGATTTCGCAATCAGCTTCGGGAGCAGATGCTTTAAGGCTTTCTCATCGCGATTTCGTGACACTTTTGGCGTTTGGGTGATTTGGTGCTGTGTCGTAGCGATTTCGCGACCTTTTTCGGGTGTTGTGGTTCCGGCGCTTTTGTCGCGATATCGCGACATGTCGCGTTTTCGCGACTTGTCGCGTTATCGCGACTGGGTGTTGTGGCGCGGCGGTTGTTTGGTTTTGTGTCGCGATTTCGCGACATGTCGCGTTCGCGACATGTCGCGCTGCGCCTTTGTACTTCTGGTCTCTTTGCGCTTGGTTGGGATGCCCTTTCTCCCTCTTGTAACTGTCTTTTGTGTTAATACAAGTTTTTTCATTTTTTCAAAAAAAAATAAATCATTACATCAACAAAATACATCATATTTTTTCATTAAAAAATGTGTTTTGCTTATCTAATCTAGAAATAGCCAATCATTCCATAAATACAACAACATAGCAAAACCTAGTTCCATCCAAATAAAAAATCAACCAAAGGAGGGTCATGACATACTCCCCCCTTAGGATTAATACAATCCTTTGTGTTTAATTAATGTTCATTATAAAAGTAGTAATTACATAGCATTTTCAAATAGAAAAGGAAAGTATCTTTGCATGTCAACCACTTTCTCCCAAGTAGCATTTCTCTTGGAGTAGCAGTCCCATTGGACCTTGCATTGCTCTAGAGTCCCTTTCCTCATTGATTTGGAATAAAACTCAAGGATATTTACTAGTCACACATCTATAGCTTTTGGGTTCACAATATGCAAATTAGAAAAATCCCACACATGATCAGGATTAGCAATATATTTTCTAAGTAATGATATGTGAAATGTGTCATGAATCTTGGACAGGCTAGGTGGTAATACAAGTCGATATGCCACCAAATTGATATTTTCTAAAATTTCAAAGGGTCCAATAAAATGAGGGTCCAGTTTTGTGGACTTAATAGCACTCTTCATTGGTCGCACTCTCAGAAAAACTCTATCACCTACAACAAATTATCTTGGTGACCTCTTAAGATCGACATAACTTTTCTAATGATCCATAGCTTCCTTAAGCCTTTCCCTGGTCATCCTTAATTTTTGCTACATTTCCTTAACCATGTCTAGTATAAGCACAACCTAATCCTCTAGATTTTCCCATGACAATAGTTTCCTATACCTCCTACCATATAGGGCTTCGAATGGAGCCATGTCTATGGTTGAATGATGTTCATTATTTTAGGTAAATTCTACCAGGTGTATATAATATTCCCATCCAATTTTTTGATCCATACAATACATGTGAATCATATCCTCTAGCACCTAGTTCACCCTTTCAATTTACCCATCGATTTATAGGTGATATGCAATATTGATGTTTAGACTAGTGCTAATGGCATTGTAACGACCCAAAAACTAGCTACAAGAAAACACACAGAAAAGAAATATATTTTTTTTACTAAGGAGAGGGATTCATAAATCCCTAACCGACCTATGGTTATTATTTTTTTAAAGTTCACTAAGTTTTATCACCCTCCAAAAGAGTTACATCTCACCAAATACCCTCCCACAAGTTTATCTATGTGGGCGTATTATGTGTTACCACAAATAAGATTATCTATCTCATCATTCCTGATGAGCTAAAATTACCACTTTCAGTCAATCAAAAGTAAACACCCATCACCATACCATTTAGGGACATCTCCCTACAATTCTAGTACACATTTGAGCATAAGTAAAATATTACAAAAGTAAGTCAAACCGATGTATATGATCCAGCTACCATCTTTGGTCTTCCATCCCTTTCTATCGATCATTTGAGGATAGAAGGGGATCAAAGCACTTATGGTTCCATGATAGACATGCTTCTAAATGCATTTACTATTTTATTTTCCAAATTGCAACTATACAAATTAAATCAAAGTATCTAACCATCTACTGCATAGTTGATATCATAAAAATCTCTATTTTTATTTTCACCTCTCATTACCCATAGAGAGTCTTTCAAAAAATACAACTAGATCATAGGTCTTACTTTAATCAATTATTTTCAACCTTTATTCAAAAAATTAAAGTCCCATACCTTTAATATTTAAATAATCTAGGTTCCTTTATTTCCATAAATCAAGTCCCATTACTTAATTCATAAAATAAACTATTTCCTTTACTTTCACTAAATAGAGTTACATACCTCTAATTAATAAAAATAAACCATAATTCCTTTACTTTCACGAAATAGAGTCCCATACCTCTAATTATTAAAAATAAACCATAATTCCTTTACTTTCACTAAATAGAGTCCCATACCTCTAATTAATAAAAATAAACCATAATTCCTTTACTTTCACTAAATAGAGTCCCATACCTCTAATTAATAAAAATAAACCATAATTCCTTTACTTTCACTAAATAGAGTCCCATACCTCTAATTAATAAAAATAAACCACAATTCTTTTACTTAACATAATCAAAGCCTTCTTTATTTAATTATTCAAATAAATCATAAACCCTTTATTTAACATAATCAAAGTCTTCTTTCTTTAATTATTCAAATATATCATAAACTCTTTATTTAAAATAATCAAAGTCATCTTTCTTTAATTATTCAAATAAATTATTATCCCTTTATTAACATAATCAAAGTCTTCTTTCTTTAATTATTCAAATAAATCATAAACCCTTAATTTAACATAATCAAAGTATTCTTTCTTTAATTATTCAAATAAATCATAAACCCTTTATTTAACATAATCAAAGTCTTCTTTATTTAATTATTCAAATAAATTATAAAATATTTATTTAACATAATCGATCATTTGATTTCTCCCAATACCAATTAGGTTTTAGTATGAAATTCTACATTAGGAGATCCTCTCCATAACCATAATAATTCAAACACTACAACAATATCAAACAACAGAAAAGGGCAACGGGTGACCAACCAAGAATACGGGTTCAATAGGCTCAGATTTCTTGGGTAAGCATAGGTTATTGAATGAGGCACGACCGTCAGTTGGGTAATGACCCATGATTTACTAAGACCCACAATATGCTCAAGGAACCACAAAATTGACCATCAAGGCAAACAACTTCTTGCCTCCCTACTAGCTAGGGTACATTGGCTTCAAAGGTGAGGTGGGACAGATCTAACCAGTCCACACAAAAGGTCTTGTAGAGCGAGTAATTTCAATGCCCAAAGGTTAAAAACAATAGTGACACTTCCTCCCAAGACATGGTTCAAGGCATCCATGCAAATAGGTCAGGCGATGAGGAGAGGGTTCACAAGCACTGAAAAAATATCATAAAAACCTCCCCTGATATTCTAACAATGGTTTGAACTAGGTTATTATGCCTCACTATGGTTTACTTAAAAGTTTTGGCACAACCAAAGTGCTAAGTTACTCCATAACAGATTTGAGGTAAGCCATATTAGTATTGGCAGCAACACTACCACAATGTAACAGTCCACTAAATAGTTCAAAGATAAGGGTTTTACTACCACTAAAACATGAGTAACTCAACTATAACCCAAAGGGAAACAAACCAACCAAGGGGAGAAACAATTATATAGAAAATGACAAATGAACTTACAACACAGGTGGAATAGAATTTTTCCAAACCAATTTACTCATTAAATTCTATTTATAGGTGGTGTAAACCAACCTATGAATTATTTCAATTGATTTTGTCTTTTCTGTGTGGTGTTGTATTTGCAACTAAGTGCTCCTCCTATAATTCCTCTCTCCTTCACATTTGTGTTACCAAAAAACTTAGGTCCCCTCTTACCTTCCTTGTTTTTTTTCTTAACAGGGGAAGATGAGTCCTCTTTTCTCACACCTTCGATCTTGTCTTTCAATAACTCCACCTGCTCACCATTACTCCATCATACTTGTCCAATAGACTAGTCAAGTTTTACAACTAAAATGTATATTTTTTAATTACTCTGAATATTTTCCATGATGGAGCTCTCTTCCCAATGATGGCAGGAAGCTTCCTCTTGCAGGTTTGATCCAATCTCTTTGAATGGGCGGTCTTCCAAATTAGATCTTGTAAGATTTCTTTTATTACAAAGAAATTCAATTATCCCTTAAATAAAAACCTTACTAACTTACTAAATGAATATCTTTTGTCATTTAAATAAAGGATTTACCAATTGAAAAAACTTTATTAACACTTAAATGAATATCCATTATCATTTAAATAAAAGCTTTACTAACTTTCTAAATGAATTTCCATTATCATTTTAATAAAAGCTTTATCAACTATTAAATGAATCTCCATTATCATTTAAATAAAATATTTATCAATTATTAAATGAATTTCCATTATTATTTAAATAAAAGCTTTACTATTTATTAAATGAATTTCCATTATCATTTAAATAAAAGCTTTACTAACTATTAAATGAATTTCCATTATCATTTAAATAAGAGCTTTACGAAATTCTTTTATCATTTAAAATAAAGACTTACTCAAGTTTATTCCAGGTAAATCATAATCATTTTCAAAGCTTTCCCTTTCAAGAGCGATGGTGGAGGTGGAAAGCAGTAAGGGTGGGAGCAGGATCCAGTAGACAGGTCCAATGCAGGATGCAGGGGAACTAGCCTCAGGTAAAGATGAGGATGGGGCAGTGGGTTCCCATGGGATAACGTAGGTGGGGACTTAGGACAAGGAGCCCCCCAAAAAATATTCTACTGAGGGCCCCATCCCTGGGAGCCCTAGCAAAACCACATATGTCTAGATCACCTCGAGTGAGGTGATCCTTCCCAAACTAGATCTGGCTATAGTTACTCCCCACCCTCGCACTCAAATATGAGGGCAGGGGTGGGGAGTAACTATAGCTAGAGTTGGCTGTAGTTACTCCCCACCCCTACCCTCATATATGATGGTGGGGGTGGGGAGTAACTACAGCCAGATCTGGCTATAGTTACTCCCCACCCCCACCCTCATATGGCGGGGGTGGGGAGTAACTACAGCCAGGGCGAGGTGATCCTTCCCAAAACCTCAAAGGCTAAGCTATCCCTGGTGGGAACTGATATCATATCTAAGTATCTATCTAGGGTCTCCTATTCCCTAGTTAGGAAGTTCATCAGAGGATATCCCAAAATGGATACCATAAGGTGTTGGGCCTTCTCCAAATAGATAATGACAAGGAATATGGAAAGCATAGCCTTTTCAAGGGGCTTCTTCATCATCAAAATCAATAATCGAGATGAAACCAATTAGATCCTAATAAGAGGGCCCTAGTTTCTAGGTAGGAGGAACCTATTCCTCAGGTGATGGGTGGCTGACTTCAATCCTAATACCCAGAGCATAAATTTTTTCGCTACCTAGGTTTGGATCCTAGACTTGCCCTTCCACCTCTAGAAAGAGAATGTTTTGAGAGTGATTACAGAAGTAGTTGGTGAGCTGGTAGCTTTTGACTCTAAAACCAAGGTTGGATCTAGAATTGTCCATGTTTGTATCTATGTGAACACAAATCTAGAATTCAATCTCCTATCCTCCATAAACCCGATCTCTGGATTCTTTAAATGGCACCAACCACTGGAATACGAAAATAAACTAGCCTTTTGCATTCAGTGCTGCATGCAAGGGCATCTCCAGAACCAGTGCCCTCTCCTCAAGCATTCAGAGAATCCCATGGATGGTGCCTCATTTTCTAAGGATCCCCCCAGGAGCTATTTCCCTCCCAATCGATCCTCCTTTCCTAGGAACGGTCGACCCAACCCCTAGGTGAATAGCTTCCCAATGTGGCAAGCAAAGATCCATCATCCAACTAAAAAAGGAAAGAAGAAATTTGATCCTCCTATGATTTCATATTCCAATAAGGTATGCTCCCATATTGACCCTATCCCTAATGCTAATTTTGATAAGGTAGTCTCCCCGATGGAACCTCCCCCAGCTTCAAATTCCTTTATGGATCTCTTCTTGATCCCTATTTCCCCTACTTCCCCTATGATCTCTCCTTTGGACCCTTCCCCACATCCTATTTTTGACCAAGGTGATCCCCAAACTGGTCTCGATCTTGGCCAGGATATGTCAGGCCTCTCGTGAACCCCTCCCCACCTCTTGACCCCCCGCATCCAAAAACTACCATCTATGATTATCTACCGACCTCTGGGCCCCCCTTAACCCCCTTGGCCATATTTGATCCCTTTTCTGAGTAGTCTGATGGAGATGATGAAGGAAGTCCCACCCTTTCCTAGTTAGCCTCAGAAGGCTTCAGTCCCAAGAGAACCCATAGCAAAATACTCCCCACCTACTTTAGTAGCGATAGAAGTAGAGGCCAACCTACCCTAGGAGATCAAATAAGGAAAGAGGTAGAAGATGACATTGGTAATGGGCTCCAGTCCACCTTACTGAATGATACCCTCAACTTGCTTAAATAAGAGCCAAAGAAATCTAAACTTCCTTCCCACCAAGGTAAGGGAGGCAAAAAGCCCCCCAAATGTGTTAGATGAATATTCTCACCTAGAATGTGAGAGATATAAATGGAACCCCCAAGATATTCATGCTTACCCATATTTGTAAAGACTACCAACCATTAGTCCTCATTATTCAGACAATTAGATGAGACTTCCTTGCTCAGGGTTGCCAAAGTAGTTTGGAGCAATGGTAAATTCTTGTTCACCCTGGCCCAAGGATATTTTGGAGGGTTGTTGTACATGTGGGACCCAACCATATTCGAAGGGAGATTGATTTCATCTTATAACAAAATCATCAACATGATGTTCCATAGCTTAGCTTCCAACCACACCTAGATCCTCTCCAATATTTATGCCCCCAAAAATCTGTTGGAAAGGGCCTCCATTTGGGATGAGATTAGCCTCATGCGAGACTCATTCAAAGCCCTCCCATGGATCATCGTAGGAGACTTTAATAGTCCCATGTTCCCTTTAGATAAACTAGGGGGATCCTCCCTTATCACCAAAAGCATGGAGGAGTTTGGATCATTCATAGACTCAAACGAGCTCATGGATATCCACTTGAAAGGGGTAAAGTTCACTTGGAACAACAGAAGGGCTGGCCCAAACCTCATCCAAGTCAAATTAAAAAGGGTCCTCTTATCTAGAGAATTTATCCCACTATTCATAGATGCAACCCTCTAATCCCTCCCCAAGATAGATTTTGATCATAACCTCATTCTCTTTGAAGAAGGCAAACCCCCCTCCCAAGAACCCCTTTTGATTCGAGTCAGTATGGTTTCACCACCTAGACTTCAAATTGCAAGTAGTGCAGTGGTGGCATCAACCATTCAAGGGATCCCCCTTAGGGAAACTTCATCAAAAGCTCAGGTTCCTCAAAGACCATCTCAGGGTGTGGAAAAGGGACACATTCAACAACATTTTTGAAAACAAAAAAGTAATAAAAGATAAATTTGAGATCTTAGAACGCAAATTATAGGAAGGCACTCATGATCACAGCTCTAGGGAGGAAGAAAGCAAACTCCTAGAAAATTACCACAATGCTCTAACTAGGGAGGAAAATTACTAGAGATAAAAATCAAGATCCCTGTGGCTCAATGATGGTGACTCGAACACCAAGTTATTCCATGCATCTACTCTCAGAAATAAAAGCTCCAATAAAATCTCAAAAATTTCCTGTAGTGATGGAAGAACCACTAGGGACCTGTCTGAGATCAGGGAAAAGTCTGCCAACTTCTTCCAATCCCTCTTGGGCACTCTATCTCAGTACTTCCCCCAGGAAGCCAAGGTTCTCCTAGAGCACATCCCTCACTCCATTTTCCATGGTACTAATTAAATACTCATTAACCCCCTCTCTCCTAAAGAGACCAAAATAGCCATGTTCTCCATGAAGCCTAGCGCTGCCCCCGGTTCGAACGATTTCTCTCCCCACTTCTTCTAGGATTTTTAGGATCTGGTTGGTGTTGAGTTTTTTTCTGCTATCCATGACCTCTAGTGTAATGAGGCCATCCCTCATGGCATCAATTCCACCTTCATTTCCCTAGATCCAAAAATCCAAGACACCAAATCCATTTTAGACTTCCAGCCCATCAGCCTCTACAATGTCATTTACAAAATCTTAACCAAAGCTCTTGCCTATAGACTCAAGGAGATCATCCCCCTCATCATAGACACCTACCAAAGAAGCTTAGTCAAAGGGAGACTTATCATGGACGAGGTTATCATAATTTATGAGGCACTAAATTTTACCACTCTGGCTAAGAAACACGCATTCCTCCTCAAGCTAGATATGAACAAAGTGTTCAATAGAGTCAGTTGGGATTTCTTGATTGAGGTCCTCCTCAAGTTTGGATTCCACCCATCCTGGGTGAGTCTAATCAAAAGATGTATTTTTTCTCCATGGTTCTTTGTTCTAGTTAATGGGTTCTTGGCAAAGTTCTTCCCAAGATCCAGAGGCCCCAAGCAAGGTAATCCCTTATCCCTGATCCTATTTATCATCTTGGACAAAGCTCTAGGGAGAACCATCACAAGTGCATCTAGAAGTGGGCTCATATCTGAGATAAAAAAAGCTACTCGTATCAACCTAGTATCTCATCAACAATTTTTGGATGGCACCATATTGGCCACCTCAACCTCTGTGGCCCAAAACAAAACTATCAAATACATACTCCAGATTTACGAGAACACATCAAGGTAGAAGATTAACCTCCTCAAGAGAAACATTTACTTCATCAACACCCCCCAGTCTAGGCAGGTGAAAATAACTCGGATCCTTGGGTGTTCCCTAGAGGCTCTCCCAACTTCCTACCTTGGGCTCCCCCTATTCTTAGGATGGCCCTCCAAATCCATGTGGAATAGTGTAATTAAAATAATCTAGAAGAAACTAGCCTCATAGAAGGGCCACCTCCTTTCCCAGGTAGACAAGGCAACCCTCACTTTAGCCAGCTTGCAAAGTATCCTAGTTTACTTTATGTTAGTTTTTAGGATCCCTACCTTGGTTAGTGCTAGAATAGAGAAAATTTAGAAGAGATTCCTATGGTTTGGAAGTAAAGACAAGAAGAGGATCCCACTGGTATCCTGGAACCTAGTTTTTTGAACCAAAAATGAGGGGGGCATCGGCCTGAGGAGAATCACCCAAATGAACCTTGTTCTCCTGTCCAAGAACACCTGGAAAGTCTACACCAATAACCATAACAAATGGGTCCACATAATCAAGAGGAAATATCTTCAAAACCATCCCTTTCTTAGTGACCAACAACCCTAAAATGGATCCACATTTTGGAAATACTTGTCCCAGGCCAAAAACCTCATTTAGAAAGGCAACACATGGATCCTAGGTTATGGTAGCACCATTGAATTCTGGGAGGATAGATTAATCCAATACAAAATGCTAAGTGAGGACAGAGACCTGCGACTCCTCTAGCCCTCATTGGATGCCACCAAAGGATGCAATACCGCCAACTTCATCACTAGTCTCAATTAGAAACATGTATGGTGTCCCATTGAAGATGTCAGGTTTTACCTCCAAGTGGCCAACCTCTCCTCCTTACTCAACATAGTCTTAAACCCTTCAGGATATTCAATAGATAGGCCCATCTGGTGAGGTGCTAATGATATATCCTTCTCAGTCAAGTTGGCCTACTCCCTCTAGGAGACTTCTCGGGTGACCCTCATGTCGTTCAACCTAGTGTGAGAAAAGAAGCTCATCCCCAAAATAAATTTCTTCTACTAGATAGCCATCTAGAACAAAATTCTTATGATTGAAAACTTGGCCAAAAGGATATTCATGATACAAAATTGGTGCTACTTGTTCATTTCAAGTTGGGAATCCACTAACCACCTAATTACCAGCTGTGCTTTCTCCTCTGAGGCCCTCGATCATTGAATGCAATCCTTCCACATCTAGTGGGTCCAAACTAGCTCTATTATAGATATGTTCCTCTAATGGCCTGATCCCTTCTACCACCCCAAGCTCCGCTCCCTTTGGACCCTCTACCTCCACCACCTGATTTAGAAAATCTAGTTGGAGCGCAATAGTAGAGCTTTCTCCTCCACCCCCAGGGATCCCTTGGCCATGGAAGGCAAAGCCATTGCCTATGCCTCTGATAACCTCCACCTCTTCCCCCCTTCCTTGTCCACCTCATAGGTGAGTGAGCTAGCCTTGCTCAGATCTCTAGGAATTCCTTAATATTTCTTGGATCCCCTTCCCAAAACCTACCCTAGGTCCAATCTTAGGTGGATGGTACCCTTGGAAGGCTGGGTCAATCTAAACTTTGATGGGGCTTCCAAAGGTAATCTTGGTCTCTCAGGAGGAGGGGTCATCCATGACCATGAAGGAAAAATTATCCTTTCTTAAACTGAGTTCTTGGGGACCTAGACCAACAACATCATAGAAGCCTCGGTGCTCTAGAGTGGGCTTTCCATCCTCCAGGAGGATCCCAAAAGAGTCATCATTGAGGGGGACTCCTTGTGCATCATCAATCTCATGACCAGGCAGAAGGCCCCATCCTAGAATATTTTAAACATAATTCAAGAATCCAAGAAGATTCTAAAGGGTCTACCCCAGATGTCCATATACCACACCTACAGAGAAAATAATAAGCATGCGGACTCCATGGCCAACATAGTAGCCTCGTCAAGGGGTATCACACTTTGGAGAGGTAATTTCCCCAAAGATCTATCTGATGTAGCTAATTAGAAAAAGTATAAATGTAAAGATGCTAAGTCCCAAGATCTTGCCTACTAGTGTCAAAGGGCCATGGACCACATTGACTCAAAGTAGGGTGAGGGGCTCTCCCCCTATCCTACACATTCCAAATCTCCCCCATGGTACCTCTACCCATAGGGAGTTGATAGGTCGCTCGTGCAAATCCATTCTCAATATCTCCAACTTCAACCAATATTTGGCCCTCGATAGCCCCCTCAGCCATTGCACTGGTTCCATCAATAGCATCAGAAGTTGTCACGTGTGTTTTTTTAACAAGACCTTTGGCTTTTTGGCCTTATCCCTCATTGCTTGTGATGTGGCTATTTCCCATCAGGTGGTCCCTAGTTTCCAATGGCCTCCTCTCTCCCTGCCACATCATGGTATGAAATATGAGTGGCAAACGTATCATAGCAGCCCTCCTCATCATCACTAGGTCACAACTTTATTTCCTCTTTTGCCACCTTCTGAGCATGTTAGCCTTAACTCCTAATGCAACATCCCCATGCAAGAGGTGGTGTATTCCTGAAATTTTCCCTATCCCTCCACCAAATATGGCCTATTTATTCCCCTCTGGTTAGGTGGCAATGTCTTACATCATCCTCCCCTCTCTGAAACTTATCTCTTTTCTATCATGTGGCCCCCTCCTTTGTAGTCCCCTATGGATTCAACCTCCCCCTACTGCCCTAATGGATAATATTTATGTAGAACTGAACTCCCTCTCCATTAGTGACACCGCCCTCATTTTCATGAATGCAAAAAATATTACCCCTTTTATGTGCAAATTTTATGGCCCCAATGATGAGATAACCAAGGACTTCATGGAGTCTTGGCATAATGGTGAAGTCAAGGTTTGTGGTGTTAACTTAAGGCTCTCACAAGAGCTTCTTTGTGAGATTACCAACCTCACTACTGATGGATGATTCATCAGACAACATAACTAGGAGTAGGATCTCGAGTAGTTCCCAAATAGAGCAAAAGGCTATGGGTGGGATAAATAAACTCTATACCGCTCAGCCCTACCCCCCTAGAATGAATCCATGGTCCCCATAATGCAATTTATCACTTGCAATAATCTTGAATAGCCCCTCCATAGTTTCCACCTCAGTTTTGTTAACCACATTTGAGATTCGTGGTAGATTTGCATCCCTGATTACCTATTGTACTCAATTTTTATTTCCATAAAAAAAACCCAAAAATCCCAAGAGAAGCCACTACACCAGGGGATTCTGGCAGTCATCTTCCACCACGTAGTTTCCAATCACCCCCCTCCCCAGGAGGTTCCCCCCATCATCTAATCCCCCCCTGAATTCCCCACCATTTTTGAAAACTACAATTCTAAGGATGGGAATGGAAACCCAAAGAAATGTCGCAAACCCTCCCTCCCTAAGATCGTGAGGCTCAACCTTACAAGGAAGTGAAGAGTGGTAGACAACTCCCCTAGAGGTCCTAGATCTTCAGCCCGTCTCAAGAAGCCTAAAAATGAGAAGGACTCCCCTAAAATCATCTCAGAATCTAAGAATGACTTCGAGGCTTTCCCAACCTAGTTCCTACTAAATATGGCTATCAAAACTATGACTAATACGGTGAGTTATGTGAACACCACCATCAATATTCTCAAGAAGCTAACCCACACATAGTGTGAGGGTATTGATCAGGAGGATATGACTAAAATTTGATGCACTTTGGTTGGGCCTGGGTGGATCCCAGTTAGGTTTTTTTGTATGTATGGCTGGTTTTTGGGTTTGCTCTTTTGGTGTTCTTCTACGTCTATTTATTTCACCTGGTTCTTTTTATTTGTAAGAGGGCCTATTCTGGTTTTTTATATGCGTAGGCAGTTTCTTATGTTTCAAGGCTATGCCTAAAACCCTGGCACTTCGGCCCATTTTGTCATATGGGATCCTCTTAAAAAACCAACTTGTATTTAAAATCAACTTATCAAAAAAATAAAGACTTACTATATACATATTTATACATTTTCAAAATATAAAAGGATTCTTTTATAAAATATTAACATCATGCTAAATAAATGCAAGCAATACAAGGAGTTTCAAAGGCAAATAACTTATGCATTCTTTCCAAACCATTGATACAACAGTGATAAAGTAAAATATAAATCAATAATATGCAATAGACAAAGAGGGAGTCTTTCCATCAACTCAGTCACTTGTCTTAGCCTGATAATTTATGATATCTTCTAGGGTATCATCTAAGTCTCAAGTTGGCTAGCTAGTTGATGATTATTCCATACTGATAATGTATGTCTATATGAAGGTATATATCCATGTTACCATCGAGTTGCCTTAATCATCATTTCCTCTATCTTAGGTACCCCATTTTTGGTGGACAATTCCATTTCTTCCACCCACGAGTGCACCTGATTCTGCACATTAATAATATGTCAACATTATCATGTTCTTTCAAAATATTAAACTAGCATCACAAATTTTTTCAATTGCACAAACTAAGTATTAAAGAATCATCAATTAATACATCATTTATTTATGCCAAAAATCTCACCAAGGAGGGTCATGATAGGCATGATGCAGAGCTACCAAAACTTGGATGTGAATCTAGAGTCTCTATTTGAAATAATCACTTCCAAAAAATCATGAAGCTTGAATATTTCCTTGGCAAATATGTTAGCCACAACCATGACATCATCCTTGGTGTTTCCAAGTATAAAAAGTGCAACCTTGGCCAGTATATCAACCACAACTAGGATTGTGTCATGTTGGAACCTGGTCTTTGGAAACCCTATAATGAAATCCATTGAAATCACCTACCATTTTTGTGCAGGTACATCATGAGGATACAATAATCCTACAAGATGTTTGTGCTTATCCTTAAATTTCTAATATTTGAGGCATTGGGAAATAAATTTAGTGATGTTATTTTTCATTCCTAACTAGTATAAGGTTTTATTTACATTCTCCCTCATCTTTGCTCCTCCTAGGTGACCAAAATATGGAGATATATGTGCTTCATTCATGATCATTTTTTCATATCATCAATCTCAAGAATCACTACCCTTCCCTTGAAACATAAGAAACCATCCTTGATGTTGAAATCCTTGCTTTCATTAGGTTTCCTTTCCATATTCACCTAAATTTTGTTGCAATATTCATCCTGATGTTGCATTCTCTTGACTTGTTCCATTAAATATACATGGATGTAGGTCATATAGCAATATGTATTTACCTGCTGAGAGAATTAGCAACTTTATTTTCTTTTCCTTTGATGTACTCAATATAAAAATCATACTTGGTAAGACACTCCATCTAACTTCTATACCTAGCATTTATTAAAGGTTGAGTAAATATGTATTTCAAACTTTGGTGGTCTATTCTCAACTCAAAGGGTCCTCCTACCAAGTAATATCACCAAATATTAAGGGTGTACACTATGACTACCAATTCTAGGTCATGGGTAGCATAGTTGACCTCATGCCTTTTGAGTTTCCTTGATCCATAGGCCACCACCACTACTTCATTTTGCAAGAGCAATCCCACCAAACCTTCCAATGATGCATCCGTACATAGAGAAACTACCCTAAGGGCTTGGAATATTCAATATGGAAGTTATAGTGAGTTTTTGCTTGAGAAAATTAAAAGCTACCTCACATTTTTATATCCATTTGAACTTCTTTTCCTTCCTTTGAAGGTTTATTATTGTAGATGCTATCTTGGAATAGTCTTTCACATAGCACCTATAGTATTAAATGAAACCCATGAAGCTCTGCACTTCGATCACACTCATAGGCACTAACCAATTCAGTATAGCCTCTATCTTCTTGGGATCCACAACTATCCCTTTAGATTATATGATGTCCTAAATATTGCACTTCTAACTTGTAGAAGCTACATTTAGCTAGGTTCCCATACAATTGATTCTCCCTTAGTAATTCCAACACAATCCTAAGGTGTCTATCATGCTCTACCTTATTTCAAGAATAAATCAAAATATCATCCAAGAACACAAGAATGAATCGATCCAAGTGTTTCCTAAAAATGCTATTCATAAACTTCATGAATGTTGTTGAAGCATTCATTAAACAAAAAGGTAATATAGTGAACTCATAATGTCCATATCGAGTTTTAAAAGTTATCTTATGGGTATCCTCTTCATAGATCCTCAATTGATGGTATCTAGATTTTAGATCAATATTTGTAAAGATAGTGGCATCCCTCAATTGATCAAATAGATCCTCAATGTTGGGTAGAAGATATCTATTCTTAGTATTTACCTTGTTAAGCATTCTATAATCTATGCATAATCATAAGGGGCCATCCTTTTTCTTTATGAACAATACAGTTGCACCCCAAGGTGATACACTCAGTCTAATCAAACATTTTCCCAACAACTCTTGTAGTTGTACTTTAAGCTCTTGCCTCTCAATGGGATTCATTCTGTATGGAGCCCTATGAATAAGTTCTACCCCAGGTTTTAAGCTCAATTATGAAGTCAAATTCATGTTTTGGAGGTAATCCAAATAAATATTCTGGAAATACATCTCTAAATTTTTGAAGTGTTGGGTGTTTTCCAAACACCTTCTTTTCATTTTCTATCTCATTTAGTTTTACTACATAAATTGTTCCTCCTATTTTTATGGCTTTCTTAATTTGCATTTCCAATAGAATCTAGGGTTGAAATGTCCCTTGCAGGCTATACAATTTTTGTGTTTTCCTACCATATTCCATGTACTAAATCCATATTTCCTAAAAATTGATCACAACCTTATGTGCTTGTAACCAATCCATTCCTAGGACTATATCAAAAGCATGTAGCGGTGCTACATATAGACAACCAATGGTTGTACTACTAGGTAAGGTAATTTTGGTCATAGGATAGCACTGATTCATAGAGTAGGTTTATCCTAAACCATACTCGACCTTCCACCCATGTGCTAATATTCTTGGCCTTTCTAGTATATATTTAATCAAATTAGAGGAAACGAAGCTATCTGTAGCTTCACTATAAATCAAAATTTTAAAATTTCGATCAAATTCTTACCCCTTGTAAGTAGTGGAGTGACATATGACATTTAGGTCTTGATGGAATTTTTATATTGCAAAAATTTTCTCTCTTTTAGCCAAGCTTCGATTGTGTCACCACCCTCCTCTCCATTGAACTTAGAGTATTTTAGGTGCTTCATATCCCTATCCAATTCTACCTCGAGTTAGTTTCTAGTCTGTTATACCTCTAAAAGAGGTTTACTAACATATTCCACCCTAGGTTTTCTAGCATGAGTATCATGATTCATAATCGCTTCCAACAGTTGCCTTTGTGTTTCCATTTGTTCATGAAGTAAAGCAACTATTACAGGGAGATCTTCCTTTTCATTATTAGGATTATCCATTTCTACATCTGGGGTTCTAGCCTCAACATTAGTTTTTTGTGTCTACCTCATTGATGGGGTTTCACCCACTCTCCTCCTCCTTGATATCATTGTCCTTGGCCACGCATAATAGAGATAGTGAGGGTTAGATCATACTTACTTCTCGTGTTAAATCTCCTAATATTAACTAAGTATCTAGTTAACTTAGCTATACAGTTAGGTTAATGTTTAAAAAATACACTATTCAGGTAAGTGTAGCCCTAACATTGTGCATTTCATATTACACACTTTATATAAGCTTACATAGAGAAAATTGTATCCCTATGAACCAAGCACTATGATACCAAATATCACTACCCAAAAATTCCTAAATCAATATTAGTTTTTTTTCAAGGGACTAACTAAAATTAAATATCATTCTATTATGAGTTCCTAAAAACTACGAACACTCTTCCTTTAATTATTTATCATATACAACCTTTATAGGCTCATTAAAGTTTCTTCCCCAAACTAGGATGGTGTTTCCTAGAACCAATCATAGTTTTCACTTAACAAATAAAATAAATCGAATAATTTTTCGTTCATTGGTGATTTCTCAAGGAAATCGATTGCATCTACCCTAGGTGGCATATCCACCTTAGTAAAAGCTAGAACCAACCTAGATAAATTATTTGGTTAATTAAGAACCTCAAGCTCCTTCTAAACTTTGTAGCTCATCAAATATCCTAGCCATATTTCGATAGCACTAATAAAATAGACACATATTTGAATTTAGAACAATAACAACTCATCCAACCTATGGTCCTTGCTTCAGACTAAAGGACATTTTCCAAAAATACTCCCCATCATGAACACAAACCATAATACTTAATTACTAGGCTAGTAGATAAGAGAGTTTATAAAAGACCCATAACTTCATAGGGAAAATATACATCTATTTCCATATTTCTACGAATCCACACTAGCTATCTTCTAAAGTTTAAAGTTAAGGATGAAAGTAATAGAAAATACCCATCCCAAATCATTATATCATTTCTACATATTAAAGAAATTCAATGCTCTCATTCACCTAGAACTTCTTTGGATATCTTTCTTTTCTCTCAATTCACTATCTAAAAGAAGGTTTTATTAAAACATAAATTCTAGATATGAACAAGCATTTGTCAAGATAACTCAATGTGCACCCTAACAGTGAGCTACATTTGTGGGTGCTATAATTATTACTCAATTTAAGTAATATTTTAGCCCTGAAGAAGATATATTGGTGCACTTAATCATTAAAACAAGTTTATTCTTGGAATGTACCTCTTACTCCTTGCATGATTTAGCATGAGCTACCTGTTACTCTATGCACGCTTTAGCATAAATTTTTCCATCCAGAGCACCATATATTCTTCCTTTGTGTATCTTTCCTTCCCTTTCTTCTTCTTTTCCTTTCCATCCTCTCCCATATTCTCTTGAACGATATATTCCCTTTCTCATGATGCACGTTCTCCTTATTTCTAGGCATGAAGAAACCACTCCCACTAACTCCAATAAAACTAAATGTCTCCCCCTCTTCTTATGATTACAACATGTTATTTTCAAATAAAAAACAATACTCAACTGCCACTACTTTTGATTGCTAATCTACCCATAAATCCATTATGGAGTAAAATATTATTCATACAATCAGAAATTGAGCTAGCAAGTTCCCATCCATTGAATTATTTTCTAATATTTCTAGATATTATAATCCATATAAGATAAATTCCTTATGTCATTTTTTTATAAAACAAAAACTTAAAATAAAATGAATATTTAACCTTATTACATAGAATTCTTTATCTAAATAACCATTATGTCAAACAAGTTTTAATTTTATGCCAATATAAATATCTCATGTGAATCATGATTTGTAGCTTATATGAAAGGAGCATCTTTCCATGTTGTCCCATTGTTCGATGAATAAATCACCACGTCATTTCCTGACATCATGACAGAAATTGTTAATTTGATTGATTTAGAGGCAATGTAAAATTAGTAGGGTTTAAAATATGGTCAGGATATAGGAGGTAACGTTTTTAAAGGTTGCATAACATGATTAGGTGTAGTGGATGCATTGATGTAACCAATCCCCGTCATTTGTCAAAAAGGGATTAGTGGAATTGGGGTTTTAAATAGGAATGGTCATGGGAATATTAGAAGAAGGTGGAAAAATAGGTATACCTATAATAGGAACATCTATGGATATAGTTGGAGGAGTTGTAGAATTGGTTAGATGTGTCATAGCCACATTAAGACTAGCATGATTATTTTTATTTTCATTCATTTGTGCAACAATAGATTGTCCAGTAGAATGTTTAATATTTTCATTATAATTAGAAGGTTCCATTATATTTTATTCTTCAAGTTCCTCTCTAATAATATCTAAGAAGATACATTTATTTATTTTAACATATTCTCTAATGTGATCTACAAAATTAGAGGTTACATTTTCAACATGTTCCACTTCTCTATATCCAGGGTTTACCCAAGGATTTTCTTCTTGTTCTTCATGAGCATGTGAATGAAGTTCATTAGATGTTGATACTAAACCCTTGCTATATATTTTATATCAATGTTCAACCATAAGTTATGGGTTATGGAGAGGAGATTAATTTTAGAGAATAAAGATAAGATGTTTTATAATCCTTACATCACCAATGAAAAGCAACCCACCTAATGAATCTCATTAGCCCACCATAATATACTAGCCAAGAGGGATAACCCTCAAAGTTCATATGCCAATATATTCAAGGGCTTGTTATCCTTCCCTCAATAGAATTAATATTTGGTTATGTACTTGTTATCTTGGGTTAATGTGATTTATACTATGCAAACAAATTAGGTAATATTATTTAAATTTGAATAATTTTTATCTTATAATGCATGTTCACATCAGGTTCATCAAAATGTATATTCAAAACCTCTTGTCATGCGGGATTGGCTAGATCCCGAGTCTCTTTCTAAAGACCTAAAAATTGATTTTACATGAGTAGGAATTACCTCCAAGTTCGGGTATATGTTGCTATGTTCATGTTCATGTTCAAGAGGTTTTTTTGAGAATTAATTAACAAACACATAATTTTTTACCTCTAACAAACCTTTTAAAATAAAAATTACTAAACTTAAATGAAATAATCACAAAATTTTTAAGGTAGATGCAATCAATCAAGAATGAAATAAAACAAGGCTCCTAACCTATAATGTTTTTTTTTTGAATGATTAACTAAACTGAAGAGAGTTTTTATCTTCCAAGGTAAACAAGGGATGATGCAACAAATAAGTTATTATTTAATGCAACTATATGACTTTGGATTTCTTGCCTAATTTCCTTTTGTAATGAGACATTTAAACTATTCTAAGGTTTCTTTGATTTTTCAATGTAGATGTGATTTTAAGCAAAAATTATAAAAGAAAAACAATCAAAGAATAGAAAATAGTGAAAGAATAGTAAGTAGAAAATTTTAGTTATAGAGTTTCCTATTTCCAAAAGGTTGATAAAAAAGTCCACTATTTCAAAAGTGCCACTAAACCTTGGTGGAAATTTTAAAAACCTATAAATAAGAGGAAAATTAATGAGGTGTTAGATTTAAAGGGACTATTTGATTCCATGGAAGTAGTTAACTATATCCTATAGGTTACCAGACCCCTTGTCTTTGATAACAAGTAAATTTATGCCTAAACCTTGGAAGGAAAATGTGGATTGGCAAAAGCACCACTAGACTATGGTGGTGGTTTTTCTTTGTGTAAAATAAAGAGTCTAAAATATCAATTTCTAGGTTGAGTGGTGCTATTGACTCTAAAAATTTAAATTAGAGTATTTTTAGTGAAATTTGAGGATAAATGGAACCTAAATGTTGTCAAAATTTGTAAGAAGGTAAACAAATATAATTCCTAAGGCTTGTGAGTTGATATATTCATAGAAATTTATCAAGTGGATTTCAAATTTTATAAAGTTTATTAAATTAATTGAATATGTCAAAGAGGCCTAAGAAATTATAGTTGGATGCTTAAAATACCTTCAAATCAGAGCTTGGAGGTATTTAAAATGATGAGTAAATGTATTAAGATAGCTATGAAGTGAAGCAATATAGTTACAAAATCTAAGATTTTATAAATTGAAAGTTGTAAGACAATGATTATATTAAATAAAATTGGATGTTTTTGCTATAACCAAAGAGAGGCTTGCAAAGATCACCTCATTATGATCGGACGGATGGAGCAGCAAGGAGGAGGAGCGAGAGGTCTAGGGGCATCAAACCCTAGGTGTGGGACTTCAGAGGGCAGATCAGCAGACGCGGCAGGTGGGGGCTCTGGCGAGATAGCGAGCCCCCGAGGCGGAGGATGTGGACAAGGAAGTTCTTTTGGAACCGGTCCAAGGGCGTTGGGCGGATGCGGTTGAAGATTTCTACGAGGGGGACCCGGGACTCTATGCGTCGGGATCAAAGGAAGAACCAAGAAGGAGACAAAGAGAAACACAGCAGCTGGAGACCTTCATATCTTAATGCTCTTCGCGGTAAGCAAAAATTATCTGACTCTTGTTTTAATCTAAAATCTGTCAATGGTAGGTTGCACGTCCCAGATACCTTAGCTCGACATGTGGCTATGGAGGGCAGAACATCTTTGGTGGAAAAATTTATGGGGGTGAGGCTGAACTTGGAAGTCATAAGGAGATGGGCCATCCAAAAATGGTAGCCAAGGGCCGGTATGATGATTAAGGCTTTACCCAAGAGTTTTCTTTTGGTGACATTTCAATGTGAAGAGGACATGGAAAGGACTCTCCAAGGAGGTCCTTGGTTTTTTGGGAAAAGGGGCTTGTATCCGAAGCGTTGGTCCCCCGATTTCAACCCCCGGACTCGGAGTCTTTGGATTTGGCTCCTATTTGGGTTAAGATGCCGGGATTACCTCTGCTTTTCGGAGCAAACAAATATTGGCTGGGATAGCTACAGAGATTGGAGAACTAATAGCTATTGATCCTGCAACCTTGAGCAAAACAAGACTCATGTCTGCTCGCATGTGTGTGTTGGCGGACCTGAGTAAAGAGCTCCCTAAATCCATTATTTTGTCGTCTATGTTTGGCCTTCATACTCAGGTATTTGAATATGAAAATATGTCTTTTAAGTGTAGTGTTTGTGGGAAGGTAGGGCACCAGGGTATCCATTGCATTTCCAAGAACCAGCCCCCACTCCAAAATACTGATCCTCAAACCCAGAATAATATCCCTCCCCATGAGATCTCCATTCCTACCCAAACTGGGCCTCAAGGACGTGGAGCTCAAAATCCGAATATCGAGAGACCACTGTTAGCCCTATTGTAAGCAAGAGGCAGCGTTTTAACCCTCCTCCCAAAAATTCCTATGCCCCAAAACCCTCTCACGGGGAGGCTGGTCCCTTTGATGGGAACCCTCAAGCTCAACTTTGCTCCTAAGATGATACGACAAGCCTCGAGCCAAATAACAAAGGAAAGAACCCCATAGATCAACGCCACAGGGAAAGTAAGTTTGATTGGGTGATACGGGAGGCCTATGGAGGCTCGGTGGAAGTGGTCCCATGTCTTGCAGAGGAATTTATGGGAAGAAATTCCAAGGAGATCAACATCCCGGTGGAGAGCAGTTTTGATGCATTAAATCATTTGAAGGGAGATCGGATGGACAGCCAAGAAGTGGAATTCGAGGTAGAGGAGACTCAAGAGAAGGATTTAGAGGAGAAAAATCGAGAGGAAGGAGCGAGGAAACTAATAATACGAGGCAAGGATACTCGGGAGGAAGAGGTGAACCACCAAGATCGGTGTAACCCCAAAGCGGGGAAAAAAGAATCTACTAATCAAGAAGCTAAGAGCACGGAATCATCTCCACTGTCAGAAAGACCGGTTAACATGGAAAGCAGATTATTACCCCAAATACCAAGGCCGACCTACCCAAGATGGTTACTAGAAGCCAAGTGAATCCTAAGGAACTTCAACCTAGAGCGGATGTATGGGGATATGGTTCGGTAGGAAGAGGGAAACCTAGCAATGCTGCCTTAAGGCGAGAAAGAAGCGAGCGAGGAGTGGGTGATGGCACTCAAGCGGTGTTGCTCTTTGGGGCGAAGGCTCGAGGATCCAAAGCCCATAAATGAAGATTCTTTCATGGAATATTCGTGGGAGTAATCCTGCCAAAAATAAGAGCTTTGTATGCTCTTAGACAAGAACACAAACCGGATATGATTTTACTGCAAGAAACTAAAATGGAGGAGAGTAGAGTTATTCCTTTTAAGAATAGGACTTGGCGAGAAGGTGAAGTAGTAGGCCAAGAGGCCACTTTGGAACAGCGGGGAGGGTTCTTGGTTATGTGGAACAAAAATGTGATTGATAGTAGAGTGATTCCGATGTCTAGTTGGTTTATTTGTCTCTTATGTGTGGATAAAACCACGCGGGAAGAGTGGATCTTAACGAATGTATATGCTCCGGTTAGACGAGGGGTGAGAAGGGTTCTTTGGAGTCGGCTAGCTGAATTGAGGGAGACGGTCCCCAACTACCCTTGGATTGTGGCGGGGGATTTCAATTGCTACCTTAATCCTGTAGATAAATTGGGGGGCTCTCAAAGAATAGCTGCTGATATCTACGAGTTTAGAGATTTTGTTGAGCAACATGAGGTGATGGATGTGGACCTGCGTAGATTCTCCTATACATGGTCTAACAAAAGATTGAAGGAAAACCAAATTCAGATAAGATTAGATAGGTTTCTTCTTTCTCAAGAATGCCTGGAGAGGTTTGGGGACTCTTCATTAACGGCACTCCCAAGAATCGGGTCCGATCACAACCCAATTCTATGGGAAACAGGGGAGGACTCTAAGAAAAGATACATGAGACCCTTTCGATTCGAACTTATGTGGTTCCAACATCAGGATCTCAAGGATCTGGTTGCCCAATGGTGGGACAAAAAGTATAATGGTTCGAAACCGGCCCAAGTGGCATGTAAACTAAGGAATGTGAAGGCTAACATTAGAGAGTGGAACAAAACTTCCTTTGGCAATATTTTTGTTAAAAAGGCAGAACTAAAAGACAAGATCAATGAACTACGGGAGAAGTTGAAGTCGGAGCGACTTACGGAGGATCGAGAAACCGGGAGAGGGAGGCATTGGCCGAATACCACACGATGCTAGGATTTGAAGAAACCTTTTGGAGGCAGAAATCCAGATTGCGTTGGTTAAAGGAGGGTGACAGAAATACAAAGTTCTTCCATGTCTCTACTCTTCGCCACGGGAGTACTAACAAAATTAAGGAGATCAAGATGGCCGATGGGTCTAACACCAAAGATATGGAAGACATAAGGAGGGAAGCGGTTGAGTACTTTAAATCGTTGCTAGAAGATGTAAATCCGACTATTGAAGAAGAGGACTCTCTGTTGGCAGCCATTCCACCCTCGTAACTGATAATCTTAATGGATTCTTACTTAGTCCTTTCACAAAGGAGGAAATCAAGAAGGTCGTTTTTGACATGGATGGTAACAACTCCCCAGGACCGGATGGCTTCCCTGCGGCTTTCTTCCAGAAGTTTTGGGATATCCTAGGCAATGATGTAGTGGAAGCTATAATTGAGGCTCAAAAGGACATGGAAATCCCGGAAGGAGTTAATGCTACTTTTTTAGTCCTCATCCCTAAACTAGTGGGAGCAATGGAATTTTCCGAGTTTCGCCCTATCGGTTTATGTAACACTACGATGAAGATTCTCACAAAAACAATCGCCAATAGGTTGAAGGTTATCCTTCCTTTCATCATTGATATGAACCAAGGTGGCTTTGTGAAAGGGCGACAAATATTGGATGGTATCATCACAATTCATGAGGTTATTCATTCAATGGTGACTAGTAAGGAAGCGGGTATGTTACTAAAGCTTGATATGAATAAAGCCTACGGCCAGGGTCTCATGGCGGTTCCTCACCAAGATTTTGGGTAAGTTTGGTTTCTGTCCCCTGTGGATTAAGTTGATTTTTAGTTGTATCTCTACTACAAGATTTTCTGTCATGGTGAATGGGTCACCCTCCGGTTACTTTAAGAGTGAAAGGGGGTTGCGACAAGGAGATCCTTTGTCTCCATACTTGTTTATTATTTTAGCGGAAGCATTGGGTAGGAACATTTCAGCGAGCGGTGGCGGATGGTCAATTGGAAGGTTTTAAACCAGCCTCAGCAGCGAGGCCGGTGTCTCACCAACGGTTTGTGGATGATACAATCATTGTGTCCAAAGCCTCGGTGCCTCAGGCTAGGAAGCTGAAGAGAATTCTAACCAAGTATGAGACAGAAGCAAGACAGTACATAAACTATAAGAAGAGTAGCATCTATTTCTTTAACACGCCTTGGTGGGAGGGAGGAAAGAATAGCTAACCTCTTCGGTTGTGGAAAGGAGCTTTTACTGGCAACTTATCTAGGCATGCCTATGTTCGAAGGAAGAATGAAGGCTACTTTGTGGAACTCGATCATTGACAGGATCTCCAAAAAGTTAGCGAGGGTGGAAGGGCAGCCTTCTCGGCTCCGCGAGAAAAGCCTTATTAGTTCAAACTACTTTACTGAGCATTCCAATTTCTTGCATGTCTCTATTTAGAATGCCTGCAAAGGTCCGAGCTACATTGGAGCTAATTCAACGCAACTTCTTGTGGTCGGGGTTCGGAGGAGAGAAAGAGAATTTCATTGGTAGCATGGAATCGGTGTGTGCAAGCAAGGATCGGGGGGCACTGGGGTTAAAGAGAATGAAAGAATTGAATCAAGCTATGATTGGCAAACAGGTATGGAGATTTATCAATAATGATCAATTGGGATGGGTAAAACTTCTTAAGGCAAAATATATCAGAAATAATCGGGACTTCTTGAAAGCTGATAATCTTCCTAGAGGATCCTATTTTTGGAATTGTTTGCTCGAATGTCGGGAGGTAGTCGGGAAAGGCATCAGATGGAGAATTGGTAATGGAAGACAAGTGGACTTTTGGAAAGACCCGTGGTTGGAAGAGGCCCCTATGAAAGATAACTTAGACCTTCAAGTCCTCCAACATAAACTTTCGAAGGAAATGGGAGGAAAAGTAGGGGATTTTATTGCTTGTAGCACGGAAACTTCTTCTTGGAAGAAAATCACGAGTTCATAATCTGTCGAGCAAGAGAAGGTGGCCCTAACCAAACTCAATGATGCTTTAAGGGTGTTCCCGATCATTCTCGGGGGAGGAAGAGACAAGGCGATTTGGGGCAAAACTACAAGTGGGATCTATTCAGTAAAAGCTGCCTATAAGTTAATCCACTCGGGATTCAATGGTTGGACTCCGACTTCGTTATTTGGTTAAATAATTTAACCCCAAAAATAGCTTTCTTCTTTTGGTTGGCGAGTTCAAAATAAGATCCGACAACGAGATAATCTGCAAAGGAGAGGTTTCCAATTCATCAATCGATGTATCTTGTGTGAGAAAGCAATAGAATACGTAAGTCATATATTTCTAACTTGTGATTTTTCTTGTAGAGTCTTCCAAATGATCCTGTCCAAATTTCATATAGATTGGGTCTGTCCAAATAGCATGTCTGACTTATGCATACAGTGGGCTTCCCCCTTCAGGGCAAAGCTTTTGACTTGGCTCTGGAAGCTCAGCTTACCCCATTTTTTATGGGGGATATGGAATGAGAGAAATAAGAGATTATTTAAAGGACGTAAGAAAGATCCCGAGGTTATGTGGCAATAAAATAATCGAGCTTTGAAAGAAAGGCTGGAAAACTTTCTTCTTCAAAAATGAGACCATGTCTCTAAGGGAAAGGAGGATTTTGCGGAGCCGGGAGAGGAACTTCCGGACCTAGACATTACAACCAACCCACGGGATGGTGTCAAGTGGATACCCCCACACAAAAGTGGGTTAAGTTTAATTTTGACGGGGCAGCTAAAAGGAAATCCGGGGCTGCGGGAGCGAGGAGGAGTTTTGAGAAATGAGGAAGGAAAAGTGGTCCTTGCCTTTGCAGAGCCTTTGGGAACTCAAACAAATCATTTTGCGAAGCCCGAGCCGCATGCGGGCAATGAGAATTGCCAGACTTGAGGGTTATAAGGAAGTTATCTTTGAAGGGGATTCGCTTAATATAATCAAGGCAATTAAGGAGGATAAAGACCCCAGCTGGACCATATTGGAGCTTATCCTAGAAGCAAGGATTCATAAATCTCATTTGGTTAATGCCCGAATCCAACACACCTTGAGAGAAGGGAACCGGGCGGGCGGATCTAATGGCAAATATTGCAGGTTCTGTTGGGGAGATGCAAATTTGGAAGGATAACTTCCCTCAAGAACTATTGGTGTTGGGCTGCTAGAGAAGAGCTAAGATCAAACTGTTAGAGCATCGGGGAGATCGGAGGGGCTGATGATGAGTAATCCGACGAGATGGAATTAGGCGAGAAAAGGCATCCCATTTGTTGGGGCACAGGAGGTGACAAGTGTACGAGTCCGACAACCTAGTGTTAGTAAGTGCTAGGTGTTGTTTGGTTTTTGTTTTATCCTGAATAGTCAAGCGACAAGTATAGGATTGTGGACTCTAAGTATGGCTTAATGTGAGTCTTAGAAAGATCCATTTTGTATTTTGATTATACGGGCTTGATGCTAGAACCAGCCCATTTTGACTTTGTAAAAGGTTTGTGGACCTTATAACCACCTCTACCTTATACCAAAAAAAAAAAAAGAGAGGCTTGCAAAAAGGATTTAGGATATGTTAATGCTAAAGGATCACTATAAAAAAGCAATAGTAAGAGGTAATGTTGCAATAAAATTATCGGAGTGATATTATGCCTACAAACAAGATTTATTCAAGTTCAAGATGAGCATATGAGCCTACAAATAAATATAGTATGAATTTATAACAAATATGTAATGATGAAAGCATGAAAGGAGTAGTATAAAAGAGATATGTAAGCCTACAAATGAGATGTTAGAAAACATGTAATATGTTTATAACACAAAATAATCCTACCACAATGTCAAGTCAAAATAAGCATATATGATTGTAAATGAAAAGGATAACAATATAAATGGATGGAAATTACATGAAAAAAAATTTATAATGATTTAGTGAATGAAATAAAGAAAATAACACCATATACGATGATTAGTGATACAAATGAATAAAAATATGCTATAAACAAAGTAAATAGGGACAAGAAAACTTGTTACAATGTTGTAAAACAAGGATTAAGAATATTTTTTTTGGTAAATAAAAGTCTTCATTAATTACCGAGTTTTGTAGGCTAACCCAAAACCTATTATAATATCTAGCCTTCTATTGAGATTGTAGATCCTAGTCATCCTTGAAACTTTCTTACCAAAAATTGTGTTGAATCCCCTACAACACCTTACTAAAAAAGCACACCCATACCTAAATATAACTGTAAACATTACTTACATTGATAGGAATTGAAGTTTGGAACATTGCACTTGTGAAACCTGTTGCTTGCCCATTTCCTATTCTCTATAGGAATATTCCAAGGCTTACACCCTGTTACCTTCATTTCCAATTTGGTATGATTTAGAGGGAAACCCCATAGTTATTACCAGCTCCATGGGAAAAGAACACCCATTCATATTTCTCCTTAACGGGTAGGTTTCTTTTCATGAATAATAATGTTTTCCACTTCACGTGGCACACCTTGTGTCCATGTCACCAAACTACCAACATCAAAACCTATGCTGGCTAATTTGTCAGCTGACCTGTTGGCCTCACGGTACACATGACGAGCCCTCCTATTCTGTCTTTCCACAAAAAGGATCCTCACTTCATGTATGACTCCCTCAATTCTCCATGGAGGTTTTTTGCCATTGGTTAACAGGTTGATGATGTTCATAGAATCACCTTCAATCATAACAAGGATTAAGAATATAAATAATAAGAAAAACAAATATTAGTGGCTTGCACAATAGAAATCCAAGTATTAACAAGGCTTGAATAAGAGGTAAAATGCATAAAAAGTAAAGCAAAGGAGATGGAAAGAGAAGGGAGCTAGGGATCTTATTGCCTAGAAGAATCTATTCTTGGTTCCAAGATTATATCCTTGCCTGAATTCCTCTTTTCCTTGCTATACTTGCTCTATATACTTGATGGAAGAGCTCCAAATTCCAGAGATGAGAGAAATAGGAATGAGAAATAATGAGCTAATTTTTTATAGAGTATTACTATAACCAATTGTGTTATAAAATTCCCATCACAATGGGTATATATAAATATTTTGGGATGATTTATCCTTTGAGGGAAGTAGGGACAAATATGCCTTTAGGGAAAGGATCATTTGAATTTTGTAGACCTAAGGAGTGGTATGAGAATGTGTGATCAACATAGGGAGTGATATTGAGAAATCCACATGTTTTTGGTTCATGCAAAGATATTTTTCATGTTGCAAAACTACCACCAATTTCTAGTGGTGGATTTTCTTGAATGGAATTTTTGAAAAATGGTCAAGTTGACCAACCAAAATGCCAATAATGATTGTTTTTCAAAAGTGCCACTGTTTACAATAGTCTCATTGTGGTATTTTTGAGAAAAATTTAAATTTAATGTTTGGGTGATTGGGTTGATATTATTGATTAAATATGTGATGTATGGCATCTTTTTCTAGAGCTAAGGATAACTAGGCATATCAAATCAGGTGTCTACAAAGGCAAAAGAGTCCAAGTAAGCTTACACTCCATATTAAAACATTAAAGAAAATCCAAATCATACTTATGATGACAAATGGTGATGCTAGAGTCTATCCAACCAATATGAATCCTCAAGAAACAATATGAAAGCCCCAAATTTTTCATCTTACATATGGAATAAAGTCATGAATTTAAGTCTTGGATCAAAGTAAAGGATTTTCTAGTGATAATAGTATCATCTATATACAACATAATCACCAAAGTTTCCCCATATTGATGTTTGATATAAACATCATGTTCAACATCACATCATCAAAATCCATAGTTAAGAGAAAATAAATGGATCTTCTAATACCATATATGAGGATCATACTTAATTATATACAAGGACCTAGTTAGACAATAAATCAAATTATCCCTCAATCTTGAAATTGGGTGGATGTTGCATGTAGATCTCCTTAAAAATATTCTCATGTAGAAAGGCACTCTTTACATCAAACTAATGCACCTTTCATCCATACGATGCAAAAATGGAGAGAATAATCTAAATTAATTCCATTTTAGCAATTAATAATTTTTTTTTTTAAATATATGACTTCCTCTTGTTGAGAGAATCCCTTAGCAACAAGACATGCCTTGTGCTTCTATTATTGATCATATGATGTGTATTTGGTCCTAAAGTCCTATTTATAGTCAACAACATTCATCCCTTCTATAAGAGGGACTAGCTCCCAAGTTCAGTTCTTTATCAATGTCTCATACTCTACCAACATAGCATCTTCCCATTCCAGCTTACCCTTAGCCTAAGAATATATGAGAGAATCTTGATAATGCGCTACTTTCAAAAACAATTATCTATAAGGATTCCTCCAATGTCTCTCAAGAGAATAAATAAATAAAGCATCTTTTAGGAGCATCATAACCCACTTGGATGTTGGAAAAACAAAATAATCATGTGTATCCTATGGTAACTCAACATCAAAAGATAAAATTAAAGAATCCAACTCATTACCACTCACTTAATCATGCAATACTTAAGCCTTTAAAATTAACATGTCCTACTCATCTCGACCTATTCCTATAGAAGAGAATTCTACCTATGATGTTGCCTATGAAGGGACCAAATCAAATTACAAGGAATAATTTCTAAAATATGATGAACAAGAAGAAAATGCTCTAAGATAAATAGAACCAGACAAAATATTAGAAGAACTAGTTGAACCAAAAATAATTAGAGTCAAAAGAATTAATAGCAAAAAGCTCAAGTGTTGGGGTGGAAGGAGTACCTATAATAACCTCATAAAATATGGCATCTCTCTAGATCAATATATCATACCTCTAAGGATCATAAAAATAATATTTCTTTAACGTATCATAATACCCCATAAAGATGCACTTGTGACTTTTTGGTACCCCCTTTTGAATATCCTTGGGTATGTACACCCATATTTAAGATCCAAAGATACAAAATTTGAAGAGCATAAGCTTGTAATGAGAGGGGGGTGAACAGTATAAGATAAAACATTTTAATTTTCAATCCAAATGATAACAAAAATAATATAAAAGCAATAGAAAATGCACACATCATCACACACATGAGAGACATGATTTAACATGGTTCATCAAATGTGGGCTACTCCAGGGAGAAAATATTCCTTATAAATTTTTCTCAATGAATATTTTTGGAATCAACTCCTTCTTACAATGTTTATGGATCTCTGTCCAAAGGAGATACCAATCCCCTTATACTCTAGTTTGTGGATCTCCCTCCATAGGAGACCTCTATCCCCACTACTCTAGTTTGTGGATCTCTTTCCACAGGATAAATCTATCCACTTTGCTCTATTTTTTGGATCTCTCTCCATAGGATAACTCTATCCCTTATAGTATACTCAATTCTAATCAGCTTTGCTCATAAATATGATCTAATATGCTCATAACATTGTCTTAAACCTGCTCATAAGTTTACCTTTAACCTGTTCATAAGTCTTCCTCAAAACCTACTCTCAAATCTACCTCAAACCTGCTCAAAATCTATCTTTAACCTACTCACAATTCTGCCTCTAACCTTCTCATAAGCCTACCTCAAAACTACTCAAAATATGCCTCTAACCTATTCACAATCTATCTCAATTATGGTCTAATACATGCTCATAACTACTTATAACACATGCTCAAAAAGGGTTTCATAAAAAAACAAAACTTATCTTCAAAACTAGCACAAGTAGTTCACAATATCTATCACAAATATCTCAAACTCTTAAAACAATGTAAGAACATATTGTTCTCAAACTCTATCATAAATGTTTCCAAAACATTAAACCACAAAGCATAATCCTAACTCAAATATTTTCAACAATGCTTACCAAATAATCCTTTTATCTCCACCTTATGTTCCAAAAACATTCACTTCAACAAAACACTTTAAACAAGGGATGTTGTGCCCATACCTCTTAATTTACTCTTATGGAGATATGTCTTCAAAAAATGTCTCACAAATAACTTATTTTTTCTAATGCCACTTCAAGGGTTATATTGCAAGATACTTTTTCAAAACATCCACATGAATTTTCACCTTAAAAAAATGCTCAATGAAATATGAATTTGATATTCAATCACTCTTCTTTTATCCTAAAAAATGAAGCATTAATATCCAAAAAAACCTTTCATATCTTCCTTTCACAATGCAAGAATCATAATAAAATATCAAGCAACTTATCACACCTTATTACTCCTAATCTTGCAAAATAAAATTCAACCCAACAAAACCATAAATTTCACACATAAATTCCTTATACACCTTATATCTCCTACTTAAAATAATATTTTAATGCACCTTAATTTTTCAACAAGACCATAGCATCATTGATTTCATTTACCATACAAAACACTTAGCCAAAAACTCCTTGTTAATTCAACCTTAATTACTCCATGATGTCCCCTTTTTAATTCAAAAATTAAAATTAAAATGAACACCTTATGACTCCCTAGTAATTTCACATCAAAACAATAAAAATTAATTAACCCTTATAACTCCCTAAGTCAAGCACCATATGCATACCTTAAAAAATACTTTGCCCCAAGTGCTACCATCGCTACTCAAACCCATGACTCCTCGTTAGCCCCGTGCCCTAGCACAAGGGTGAACACCGTGTGGGCTAGCTTCCCACACAAGCACAAAGGACCATGTGATACTACTTCACCAAAACTAGTGCAAAACCCTCAACCAAGCAAAAAGGACTCCTTGTGATTTGAATGTCGAACCTACTGCCTGCAACACGCTCCGCAATCCAAGATTTCCAACTAGGCTATCCACCCACATTGGATGGAATCGAGCGCCCTTCATCTTAACTACGTGCTGCCCACAAAATTTGCAAAAGTTTTGCTCTGCCTCCAACACTTGCTGAATGAATAGAAAATATAAGATATTAATTTTTGGGGATAATAAAAAATTTTGGCTTGCAAAACATTAACCCTTTGATACACTTTTTCCCTTTGAATTTGGACGTCGGCTCAACTTTGAAAAATTCCTCCATGCAAATTCAAATTTTGGTGCCATCTAAACCTTTTAAAAATACCATAATAATTTAAATCTAAGGTAGATTTAAATATTATAATTTACATTTTAACCTTTGGGCCCTTTTAATTTTTAATTATTATAATTATTTAAATATTCATATATTTAAATATTATAATTTTTTTTCTTCTTGGACCTTTTCTTTGGATAAAAGTATTTTCCATCATAAAACCTCTTCTTTTTTCTTTTGCAAATGCCACCATGGTAAAACCATAAAACTTTATTTTCCTTGACATAAATGACAACCAATGTCATTAACCTACGCCATTAATTCTTTGACATCAATGACAACAATATACTCAAAATTTCCAATAAAATTGAGATACATCAGGCTTATCCCTTTTCAATATCTCAAAGGGCATCATGCTTAGATTAGCCTAATAGGAACTCTATTAATTATGTATACCGCTCATGTGATAGCCTCACCCTAGAAATTATAATCCATCCCCTTGGCATGAATCATATATTATGTCATCTCCATGATTACCTTTTTTTTAGTCATTCCATTTTTTTATGAGTATATTGAATATTCCTCTAATATTCAATCCCATAAGAAGCCAAAAAGTCATAAAAATCATAGCTAACATATTCACCACCCTGATTTGTTCATAGATATTTGATTCTCTTATCTAGTTGATTTTCAACAAGGGCCTTAAATATCTTCAAGCTCTAAAATACCTCATCCTTAGTGTAAATGATGTACATCTATACATACATATCTAGATAAATCATCAATAAAAAGGAAGTACCTATTTATTGATAGAGATGGTGCATCCATAGGTTAAATGTCATTATGTATAATCTCCAAGGGATGAGATGCTTTTCTTGCAACCCCTTTTAGAAAGGTATCTCTATGATGGTTTCCCAAAATATACCCCTCACATACACCTCTTGGAGGATATATGCATGAAATTCCATCTAATGCCATCTCATGTATGTTAAGTAGCCATAGCTAAGATACACAAACCTACGATACCACTTTTGACTCTCATTATAAATAGGAGAAACCATAGAAACAAAGTTCTTCTTCCTAGAAATATAGGTATAATTAGTAGGTCTTTCCACCAACTTATAAATATGGTAAATCTCATTATAAAAACTAGAAGTAATTATTTTGAACCCATTATCTATGCCCTTAATTATCCATTTATTAGGCCAAAAATCTACCTTCTTATTTATATAAGTAATACAATAAATAGATAAAAGGTTAAGCCCAATATTAGGAACATAAAGTACCTCATCAATTGATGAAGATCCAATGTTTATGTATCCACTCCATACAATCTATAATGAAGAATTATCCTCAATCATAACATGTTCTCCTACATGTATCTTGTTGTATCCCGAAATAATTATGCTCATGCTTTATCATGTGATTAGTTTCCCTTAAATCTATTATCCACTCATCCAAATAGGTGGATGTTCAGTATGCAAAATAAATTTCTTCATGAGCCTATATGGTTTCTCCATCAAAACTATCCTCACATTATGTATAAAAGATAGTAACATTAGCACCCCCTTTCTTGCTACTTCCTTGAGTTTCTTGATTTAAATTTTGTACAATTCTATATTATGCCATTTATTTTTGCAAAACTCATAAGGAGGCTTCTTGGAAAGTTTCCTGGGATTTTTTGTTATTCTATTTAGGATTTTTTTTAATATTCTAAAATTTAACAATAGCTTCTTTTGGTCGAGCCTAATAAAAAATAAAATTTCTCTTATTCTTATTACTCCTAGCCTAATGATGCAAACACACTTAAATAGCTCATCAATGTATGGTGGAGGAAACTTTATAAAATAAACACAAATCATATCAAAGAAAACAACTATCTTAATTTTTTCACACACATTATTAAAAATAATATTGAGCACTTTAGTGTTCCTTTCCTTTCCCAATGCTTTATATCCTTCTCTTTTCTCCTTGGATATTTATCTTGTAGTTTGGATATCCTCTTGTAGTTTCTTGAATTTATTTATATACTCATCATTAGTAAGAATTTAATCCATGGATAATGTTGTAATAGTAGCCTCCAATCTACTAATTTATATGGGATAAATTCGATCACACATCCCCTAAAATTTCTCAGGCAACACTTTAGGATCTATATTGCTACTAACATGAGTGTCATATATTTTGTCAATATGAAGAGCAATGGCACCATGAGCCTCATAATTATTGTCCCTATATATCCACTTCTCCTCTTTAGTATCAATATCATGAGTTTCCTCATCACATATTTGAGTAATCCCTTACTTTGAAATAGAGCTATAATATTGATCTTCCAAGAATAATTAGGACCACTTAAGAAGGGTATATAATGATCCATAATTATTCTATTTAAATTTAAAAGTCTACAAGTATTTACGACAAAAAATAACACCACCAATAAAGAGAGGTCAAAAAACTATACAATTTTAAAAAGACTCAAAGCACTTTCATATGTAAAAGTTATGGACCCTAGAAATTTTGCCCTAAAATTATAAAAAATACCTTCAAAATCTTAGAAAAACAAAATATTTAATACATGTAGTGAGTAAGAGGTTAATATGTGTCATTAAATTAGTTTCCATGGGGATACCAAATATGTGCTTATAGTGCAACATACCAATAAATCACATGACACCACCAATCATGATTTGATTTGATGGTTGGTCTATGGACCATGTTTTTTTATTTGTTTCTTTCTAATTTGATCTAAAATTTATGTGTTGCTAATTCTACTATTGACTATGTGAGATGATTTTTAATTTTTATGTGGTGGTATAATGTGATTAGCCAAACCCATATTTATATATGCCAAGTGGTATATGGCCTACCATGTTGACCTAATTAGAGAGCACCACATTAGCAATTGTATTAGCCCCTACATCACCTACCACATGTTGCCTTAGGATGTATTCCATGTTATCAGCTAATTTAGCACCTCCATAAGCCACCACACATCATGCCATATCACCTATATTGACTAACATGGTGTTGCCTTATGATTCATAATTTAATTTCCAATCCAATTAAATAGATTGCCATGTTAGTTGTATAGAATTCCATGTGTTTCCTTGGAATGCATGCACATACTACCAAATTAGCTATACAAAATCCTATGTAAATTTTATGTATTACCATATGATATTTGTATACCTTACCACATCATCATACATTTCCATGCCATCATAGGCCTGCATGTCATTATTAATAGCATCATCAACAAGCAAAATAATAGGGTATGGGAGGGATTCAAACTTAAAATCTCTTAGAGGGTCTTTGCTAATGAACCCTCCAAACAAAAAGTTGAGGAGAGAAAGTTTAAAAATAAAACTTAAACAAACTATAGATTTTAAATGTCCCTCTTATACTCCATGCATACGCCTATATCATGTTGATGTAGGCATACATGTGCCCAAAATTCTAAAACAAACTTCCACTTTAAGGAATATTAGAATATTTATTTTTAAAATTTTAAAATTTTAAAAAAATTAGGGAAATAGTAGCTTTTTCAAATAGAAATTTGGAATGCCTAGAGGAAAAATTGACAAAAGTCTTGAACTATGACCCCCATGAAATTTGTAAAGAATCCAAAAAATACTAATGGTTTGTCTATATATATTTTTCTTTGCCCTATATAACCATTTTATCAAATGCATTCAATCAGTACATCCTCTCATGCCTATGTGGCAAAAAAAAAATAGACCATTTTTTTAGTCTCTCAAGTGTCTTGAAGGTCATTGCTAAGCAAGGACCCCTTCCCATGACTTCTCTAGCACCATGGGTCTATCTAAAAAATCAAGTTCTTCTTTTATTCTTTCACAATGGCCAAGCAATATACTCTCTCATTTGTATTGCTATTAGACAATAAAAGATAGAAGAGAAAAGGAAATAGAATTTTTAAATCCATAGAAGACAAATGATATTTTTAAAATATCTAAAAAACCTAGTTCTAAATATGGTTAGAAAATCTTAAACCAAAATAATATTAAGCACCAATTAGAGGAAAGAGGAACATATTAGTGGGATCAAATATATTGATTCTAAATAGACCCAAGTCCACCTAGGAATTTTTAAGAAACCCTTATTTAAATTATGCTATTACACTTCAAAAACTATCCTTCACTAGTTCCAACAAAACTTTTGTTAGCTTTTGAGGATATATGCAGTGGGAGAGATCTATCACAGGTCCTAATAAAATACAAAAAATATGAAAGAAAGTAATTTTGCAATATGACTAAAATATACTATAAATAGAAAGTGGTGAAAATACAATGCAGTATGGGGTAATGGTTATTCCATTACTATAAGCTAAGAACTACATTGTACTCCATACAAGAGTTCTACCACTATCTACTACACTCTACTATGATGCACTTGATGTGCTTGATATGGACTTGATATGAGCTATCACTTTGAGGCTCTTTATATAGGAAGATAGATTCCTTGGCCAACACTCTACCTAGCTGTACAAGTGGACATCTTGCACATTACAACTTGTACATTTCCACTTGTGCATTTATTACATTGCTTGAAGTAAGTAGCTAACTTCCCCCTAATGTAATATCTGACTCTAACTATGTACCAAATATGGTATATTTACATGGCCCAAATTATGTAATATACTCTAACTCTAACACCCCCTTGTATTACATTATTTGGGTATTGAAGATTCCAATATTCAATATGGATCTTCTTCTATTGGGTACTAGAACTTGTATCCTCCTTCATTGCTTACTGTAATTTGATAAAGCAGGTAGTTAGTGTCTTCATATGATGCAAAGAGAGTTGTAGTTGAGGGTTCTTTAGTCTTTTAAAAATGCTTGTTTGGTTCAGTATTTATCGTTTCTTTTCTATTCAAGTCTTCTTTGCTATGATCTCCTTTAGCATATATTTTCTTCCTTTTCCTCATTCTCTTGTGATTTTTCATTGATACTAGTGGAATTTTTGCTTCATGAGGAGTTAGTCTATCATCACAATAATATTGATTTGTATTGTTAGCTTGCTTCATGTTTTTAGTGAGTACAAACACAATTAATGATAGGTAGATCATCAAACATTATTAGAATGTGAATATAACTATCTTTTGTGAATTCCACCATGCCTTGAAGAGGTTTTCATGAAGATAACCAATTAATGATTCAAAGCTACCCTCTTTTGCTTCTTTAAGAAATAAGGAGAATCTCTCCTTATTCTAAGTTGATAGATTCTCATATCCTTCAAGGGTATCTTTCAAATTCTAATAATACAATTCCATTTCATGAAATAATTCTTTATTAATAAAGGCATTTCTTATTATTTCATCCATATTCCTTCTTGATAGATTTGAGATAGTATTTCTTGTTATTCTTTTAGGGTTGTAGAAATGGTTTTGATAGAACCTTTGTAGTAGTCTACCTTATGACTCCCTAGTATGTGAGCTTGATTTGATAAAATATTTATAGAGCTTAGGTTTTGCAGGCTTCCTTATATCTCCCTAGTTAAGAGATGTGAATTTTATTAAATGAAATTCTTGTCGACTTTATATTTTGTAGAAACCTTATGACTCCCAAATGGATTGAGTATTTGATGAACTTTGATGAATGCTATTATTATCAAAGTTTATAGAATTCCTTATGTCTCCCTAGTGATTATGAATATGCTAAAGGATTTATAAAGTGCTTTTTGAGAATATTAGTTTAATTTTGAGTTGATTTTGTAATATTTTGTAAATAGCAAAAATCAACTTCTATTACACCTTATTACTCCCATTGAATTAAGCACTGTTTAATTTGATGAGGTATTAAAGGTTGGATTTATTTTATCCCTTTAATGTGATTTTGAGACAAGTATACCAACTAATTTCCAACCCTTGATAATCTTTAATGAAACTCCCTTTTATAGCTTTTAATATTTTATATTTAATTTTTCTAATTCCAATATCTTACTTTGATGTAGTATGCCTTATAACTCCCTAATTTGGAATATAAGAAAACAACAATATTTGCAATAATGGAAATTTAATTTTTTTAGGTAGAAATCCTTATTTCTCCAATATTTTGCTTTGCAAATATTAAGCTATAATTCTCCTTTAATTTTGCTTTCAAATATGGTTGATTTCCCAATAGTTTTATATTATACCATTATATCTAAATATTTCTTTTTCATTGTGTTATGCTACGTTTTATTGTAGGCACCTTGATATAGTTGTTCAAGACCATGGATGATATGATCTCTTTGAGAGGCTCTTTTTACCTTGCTTGAAGAATGCTCTTACATGGCTGCTTTGAGTTGATTTCTCCTTGTGAAGAATGTGCCTTTGTGGCACTTAAACCCTATACTTTTCCCTACATAGGACAAATTAGTATGGTGCAAGATGATGTGAATGAATTTGTGAATACAATATCTTTTTTTGCACCTCCTTTTGCAACCTTATTTTTGCTAGTTTTAATGGTGGCTTTCTTGTAGGCAATGGCATATTTTGAGTTTGTATTATTCACTAGACACATCTCTCCTTTGCTTGGTTATTTTTGGTAATAAACATAATCTAATAACCACGTAGATATAAGCTTTAGTAGAAGTATTTTTACATTGATTGTTTTCTAAAAATAGCCCTTAGTGCACCTCAAATATGATACTCACCAAATCTCGTTTTGTAGCTTTTTTAACTGATTTTGATGGTGGATTTCTTCTCCACTCCTTGGAGATACCTGATTTGATTTTGGTGGCTTCTTTGGGCCATTAAATATTATAGGTTCTATACACGAAATAGTGTCTCTAGACACTTTGATAATATGCTAGTTTTTGTGCCCTTGATATTTAAAAATCAACAAACACAAACTAACCCTTTAGAGAGTAACTAGTTAAAGATCAACTAGTATGGTGCTAATGAATTAATAATGAAATTGAATGGTAATAATAATCTCACCTTATTGCTCCAATAAACTCTCAAAATAATTTCTAAATGCACTTAATAATATTTTGCAACTTTTAAGAGTATTATGCAATGAACCCTTAATGAATATTCTACAATTTTCACTACAATCAATATTGTAGGTTGTAGTCTTATTGCTTTTTGGATAGATAATAGGGAGGTGATAATTTTATTTCTTTCAAAAAATATCCAACTTCTATTTAATGTGCAAATGCATCTTAAAATGAATTCTACTATTGTACTTTTTTTAAGAATATAATATGGACCCTTTTCGTTTGCAAATCTATTCTAAATATGGTTCAACTAATTGCACCCAAGTTGCTTACCTTTTAATGGCTTCTTTAGTAGATGTGAATAACACAAGCTTATACTAAGAGGGGGGGTGAACAGTATAAGACCTCTTTTTACTTTTTCCATTATACTTCAAAATAGTAAAGCAATATACCCAAAGAAATATCAAAGCAATGCACAATATCATCCACAAAGTGACACCAATTTTAACGTGGTTCACCTAGAATGGCCAGGCTACGTCCACAAAAATTTTCTCTAAAATTTATCTCAAAGTTCTTTGGGAATCCTTCCCAATTACAATTTTTATGAGCCTCGGCCCAAAGGAGATACCTTCCCCCAATCAGAATTTATGAGCCTCTGTTCAAAGAAGATACCTTCCCCCAATCAAAATTTATGAGCCTCTGCTCAAACGAGATACCTTCCCTCTCGCTCTGGAAATGATCCCTCGGAAGATCAATCGCCTCTACCTCTTGCCACAGACGTGGAACTCCTTTCCATCGAAGACCTCCTGTCCTCAATGCTTAGCCTAAGAGGCCTATGCCTTCTATGATCACGTCCATAGCAGCTCAGCAACCTGTACAAAACACAGTCAGTCGGTGTAGTACAAGTCTTCCTCTATCTGTCATATCTGTCCAACACTTGAAAAAATCAATCCTCTGCACATAAGCCTTCTCAAAGACTTGCCAAATATGTCCTTAGGTTCTTCTCAAAGAACCAATGCACCTCTGTCCTCAAGTTCTCTGATAGAACTATCAAACTCAGCTCACAAGTCCTCTACTAGGACCTGTCCAAATCTGCTCAAGAAACATACACATCTACTACACTCTTACAGCCACACTTTGTCTTCTCTTAGTCGTCTCTCTGCACACACTATGCACTGTCTTTGCACACTCTGCACACTTCGATCGAATTTTGCACTCTGCTCTCGGCTATCGAACTTCTCACTCTGCACTCTATCTACGAACGTCGCAACTAACAACACCACTCAACTCAACATCAACCTTGAAGCATTCAACCAATCATCACAAGAAAATGAAACAAGTAGAAATCCTTTTCCCTCCAAAGATATTTGAACAAAACAACCACCAACACAATATCACCAAATGTAAAGAATAACTTGCTCAAATCAACTCAATGGATTAAACCCAATATCATGAATCAAGTAAAGCAATAACTTGATCAAACAACCTCTATGGAAGCAACTCAACCATCAAACTCAAAACAGCCAACCAAGGGTTCCACCAACTCAATGCAAGTAGCAAGACTCACAAACATAAACCCTAGTGCACAATGCTTCCACTACCTCAAACCAGAATTATGCATTCACCAAAACTCTCATCAAGGATAACAATGCATAAGAAGTCTTCAACAAACCAAAAAATAGGATTTACACCCAACCAAAGGAAACCTAGTTGAAAACCTTTTCACTCCAACCTTATTTCAAAAAACATACACCAATCATACTCATAAGGAAAATGTGCCCATACCTTTTTGGAGTAGAAGAAAATTGATCCTTAAAGTTGTCACCACACACAACCCTCAAACTTCCAACCAAGTTAGGTTTAGAACCAAGATAAATGAGCATATATAAAAACTTTCCTTAATACACCTTTTAGCTTCTCTTCTTTAAAAACAACCACCAAAGAAGCCAAAAACACAACAACCAAAACTTACACCTTATATCTCCATTTTTAAATTTAGCATAGCAAAAGACTAATCTCAAAAATACAACCAAAGAAATATCCCCTTATTTCTCCTATGTCTTTTAAACAATGATAAAACATGCCAAAAATCATATCAAGAAAATAATCACACCTTATATTGGCTGCCCTTGAAGAATTCGAAATTCGTGGCACAAAACACGTTTTAATAAAAATGTGACTAATCCATGCATAGCTCCCTCCACGGGGATCGAAATGTAAACCTCTGCCTATGCAAGTCCCAAACGTAGCCTTTGATGCCACTAGCCCACAAGGGGCTTACAAAGTCCAAGACGAACTTCCTTCCACATAAACGGTTAAGCATTCCGAAAGCTTTTCAAACCACGAGCTCTCCTCTTTCGCAGCGTAAATAGAACATTCGATCGTAGCCAAACCAATTAATTGCCTTTGATTTTCCAAGAGAGTTTAACCTTAGGAACCTTCTCATATTTATAGTCCATATGTGGACTTTAGAACACGTCGGCTGCAAAGAAAAGTAATTTCGAATTTAATCGAAATTTGCTTTCTAAAGGGTTTAAAAACCCTTAAAGTATTTTTAATAAATTAAAAATAATTTCTCCCTTAATTAATTAAATAATTAATTAATTAAAACCTTGAAGGGTTTTAAATAATAATTAAATAAATAATAAAGAGAACCTCCATTAGTTTTAATAGAAACCATTGCCAATGGAATCTCTCCGAATTCTCTTAAAAAGATTCTCTTGGAATATTCTACCTTTGAAGCCAACACATCCTCTTAACATTAATGTCATTTCCTTTTGACATCAATGACAACTCGTAGACAAGAAGCTAGGATCTCAAACCCAAAATTGCCAACAATCTTCCCCTTTGTCATTGATGGTAAACCATGCTTCTCAACAACACATAAACTCAACATAAACAACTCCCCCTGTCTTGAGGCTCTCCCCCTTACTCATATCTCTCCCCCTTTGTCATCAATGGCAAAGGGTCACCTTTGGGGCTTGGGACTAAGAATGAGCCTCTTAGCTTAGTCCCTCCCCCACCTCCTGTTGAGGTGTTTAATTTTGGGATGGGAGTAAAACTCCCAACAGGCATTGATCATCATCGGTGTCTATAGCTACCTTACCATATCTTCTCTTGTTCTCCTTGTCCATATTCATGTTCCCGTTATCATTCCTGTTCTTATCCATGCCTTGATCCTTGGACCTGTTCATACCACTATTCCTGTTCCTGTACCTTGGAAGTTTAGCTCTAAACTATCTAGCTGTGTGACCTTCATTATTGCACTTATAACAAGTAACAATGTTATTTCTTTTAGGCATACCTGTTCTTTGAATCCACCTATTCTGACTAACCCTGTTCCTGTTATTAGCCTTGCAAAAAATTACTTTATGCCCAAACTATTTACAAGAGTGAAGAACACAATCTTATACTGAGAGGGGGGGTGAACAGTATAAGACTTAACCAATTAACAATTTTAACTTTAGATAACAGAGGCATCAACACAACATTAATCAAGACAGAAAGCATCACACATTGAAGTCCCATTTTAACGTGGTTCACCCAGAATGGTTGGGCTACATCCACGGATAAAATCTTTCACTAAATTTTATCAATTCAAATTCTAGGAATACCTTTCCCGATTACAAAGTTTATGGGCACCAACCCAAAGGAGACACCAATCCCCTAAACTCGAGTTCATGGGCACCAACCCACAGGAGACACCGATCCCCTAGCTCTGCTCTGGCTGGTGATCCTCTAGAAAACCTCTGCCTCCACTGCCCTTAGCAAATGGAACTCTATCCACAGAAGACACCTGTCCTCCTTGCTCTGGCTGGAGACCTCTGTCCTCAACTCTATCACCTCCAAAGCTGGTCCTCGAATTTGCACTAAACACAGTCCTTCGGTCTAGCACAAATGTCCTCGTTCGTCTTTTCCTGTTGCGCTCACTCTACATGCTTTGACATCATCTCACCACTTCTACGCTCTTGCGCTCTTTCGGTTGCATCTCGCACACTTCGACGCGCATTCGATCTCGCCTTCATCACCTCCAACTCTCCAAACAACCCTCCTTTTATACTAATACTTTCAAGATCAAAACCTTGATCTTAGTCGGATGCACAACCCTAAACTACGTCGGTTGCAAACCCTAATCTTCATCGCGCCCAAATTTAACTTTGTCGGCCTCACTGCCTCTGCAACTCTTCTGTAGCTTCTATCGTGAAACTACAACATGTCGCGATATCGCGACACCTTTGCAATCGTACACTTTCTTTTGCCTTTTGTCATGATATCGTGACACTTCAGCCTTTGTCGACTTCAACCACGTTCTTGTCGTGATATCGTGACACTTCTGACTTAGTCAGCATCAACTTTGCTTTTGTCACGATATCGCGACACTTCTCCCTTCGTCGACCTCCTTTCTGCTTTTGTCGTGAAATCATGACACTTCTGTCTTCATAGCCTTCCTCTCTGCTTTTGTCATGAAATCGCGACACTTCTCCTATAGAAGACCTTCATTCTATTTTTGTCGCAAAATCGTGACACTTTCTCTAGTCGAACGCTGTCATATCAATCTATCACGAAATCGTGACACTTTCTCTTCCTTGCACTCTTGTCTGCTTGCACTGGCAAAAATAGAACATGTCATGAAATCGTGACACTTTCACCTTTGAGCTCTTCCTCCTTAACTTTGTCATGAAATCATGACACTTCTAGCTTTCGTACGTTTTCTCTTCAACATGTCACGAAATCGTGACATTTCTTATTTCGAAACCTTTCCTTTGCTGCATGTCGCGAAATCGTGACAGTTCTTACTTGGAACAATTTCATCTGCAGCATGTCACGAAATCGTGATGGTTCTCACTTTGAACTCTACAGCATGTCGCAAAAACGTGACGCTTCTCACTTCGAACTCTGCAGCATGTCACAAAATCGTGACACTTTTCGAGTTACTTTCTCTCTCTTCGAACTTGTCGTGAAATCGTGACAATTCTCACTACGGACTCTCTCTTCTGCATTATGTCATGAAATCATGACACTTTTCCTTTCGGACTCTCTCTCCTGCAACATGTCGCAAAATCGCGACACTTTTTCATCCGTACAACCTTCCTTGCAATATGTCACGAAATCGCGACATTTCTGACTCGAACATTCTCTCTCCTCTTTGAGTCGCGAAACTGCGACATGTCGCGATATCGTGACACTTTTCTAAAAAGATTTCTCTCACCTGCGTAAGTCACGAAAATGCGACATGTCGCGATATCACGACACTTTTCTAGAAAGCTTTCTCTCTCCTGCTTAAGTCGCGAAAATGCGACATGTCGCGATATCGCGACACTTTTCTAACTTGCTTTCTTTCGAACCTGTCAAGCCGTAACCTTCATCAAGACAAATTATTTTACATCAAATCAAATTCCTTAAAAAGCTTCTTGACATCAATGACAACTTATACACTTGAGCAAAGGCAATATACCCAAGGTACCCAAAATTGCCAACAATCTCCCCCTTTGTCATTGATGGCAAACCTTTACTGAAAACACGTCTCACGAGCCAAAACTGAAACCAACTGTGCTTTGAAGTTTTGCTCCCCCTGACTTGAAGCTTTCCTCTTCACTTGAAGCTCTCCCCCTTACTCATATCTCTCCCCCTTTGTCATCAATGGCAAAGGGTCACCTTTGGGGCTCGGGACTAAGAATGAGCCTCTTAGCTTGGTCCCTCCCCCACCTCCCGATGAGGTGATTAATTCTGGGGTGGGAGTACAACTCCCAATTTCTCCCTTAGATACTCAAACGTATCTCTTGGAAGAGGTTTGGTGAAGATATCTGCAATCTTCTCTGCTCTACTCTTTAGTAGGCACATACTCTAGCTTGACTTGCTTGTCTTGCACTTTCTCCCTTAGAAAGTGATACTTGATGGAGATATGCTTTGTCCTTGAGTGCATTACCGGATTTTTGGAAATACTTATGGCACTCGTATTATCACAAAATATGGATATGGGTTGTTCATGCTTGACTTTGAAATCCTCCAAGGTGGTTTTCATCCATAAAACCTGTGTACACCCAGCCACTGCTTGCTATGTATTCAGCCTCTGCTGTAGATAAGGAAATTGAAGGTTGTTTCTTACTTAGCCAAGAAACCAAACTCTTTCCCGGAAAGAATGCTCCACCACTAGTGCTCTTCCTGTCATCAATACTGCCTGCCCAATCTGCATCTGTATAGGCCATGAGGGTGAAATCATCACCTTTGGGATACCAAAGCCCAAAGTCCATAGTGCCCTTCAGATATCTGAATATCCTCTTAACTGTTGTAACATGAGAATATTTTGGAGCTGCTTGAAATCTTGCTACTAACCCAACTGCCTGCATGATATCTGGTCTGGTAGCTATAACATATAATAAACTACCAATCATTGATCTGTACAACCTCTGATCTGCCACTGGAGATTCATCGTCTTTACTCATCTTGCACCCTGTAATCATTGGAGTACATACTGGTTTGTTGTCCATCATCCCAAATTTCTTCAACATTTCTTTGATATACTTTCCTTGAGAGAGAAATACACCGTCTTTTGATTGAGCAATCTGAAGACCTAAAAAGAATGACAGCTCTCCAATCATGGACATCTCAAATTCCTTCTGCATGGTGTTAGCAAAAACTTTGCACATCTGAGTATTATTTCCCCCAAAAATAATATCATCAACATAGACAACCATAATCAACATATCATCACCTTCATTCTTAATATACAAATTGCTATCTACCATGCCTTTCCTGAAGCCTTGCTCATGAAGATAACGGTCAAGTCTTGAGTACCAAGCCCTTGGTGCTTGCTTTAACCCATACAAGGCCTTTTTCAGTTTACACACATAGTCTGACTGTTCTGATAGAGACACTCCTTCTGGCTGTTCTATGTAGACTTCTTCTACCAACACCCCATTTAGAAAAGCTGACTTTACATCCATTTGATATACCTTGAATGATTTGAAGCTTGAAAGGGCCAAAAACATTCTGATGGCTTCGAGACGAGCAACAAGAGCGAACGTCTCTTCGAAATCAACACCTTCTACTTGAGCATAACCTTTGCAGACTAACCTAGCTTTGTTTCCGACAATCTTTCCATCCTCATTGAGTTTATTTCTGAATATCCATTTTGTGCCAATGACATTCTTGTCCTTAGGTCTTGGAACCAAATCCCAAGTTTCACTTTTCTCTATTTGATTTAGCTCTTCATCCATTGCTTTTACCCAAAATTTATCTGCACATGCTTCACTGAAATCTTTTGGCTCAATCTGAGATAATAATGAAACATTTTTAGAATCGTGTGAAGGAATGACTCTTCTTCTTGTTTGCCTATTGTTTGGATCACCAATGATCAAATATTTGGGATGATGTTTCTGAACATATCATGAAGGAGTTTTGGGAAGCGAGTTGTTGTCTTTCCTCTTCTTCATCTGAAACCTCTCTGAATTCTTCTTGACAAATTTCATCACTGAGTTCCTTGACTGGTTCTCTTATCCCTGTCTTTTCATCAACTATTACATTTATGCTCTCTATGACTGTATGCGTTCTTTTGTTGAAGCATCTGTAGGCCTTGCTTCTGCTGGAATATCCAAGAAAGATTCCCTCATCACACCTAGGATCAAACTTACCCAAATTTTGATCTTCCCTTCTGATGAAGCACTTACTCCCAAACACTTTGAAGTATTTTACTGTAGTTGGTCTTCCTTTCCATAACTCATAAGGAGTTTTATGATGATTGACTCTAAGTTGGGCCCTGGTGATAATGTAGACTGCTGTACTAATTGCCTCTTTCCAAAAGCCATCTGAAAGTTTTGACTCATTTAACATAGCTCTAGCCATATTTTCAATAGTTTTGTTTTTCCTTTCAACTACTCCATTTTGTTGAGGAGTTCTTGCTGTTGAATATTCTCTTTTGATTCCTTGTTGCTCATAGTATTCCACAAATTCATTTGAAGTGAACTCTCCTCCTCTGTCTGATCTTAAGCATTTGATTCTCTTGTCAGTCTCATTTTCAATCATTTCTTTGAAAGCTTTAAATTTTTCAAAAGCTTCAGATTTTTCTTTGAGAAAAGTAACCCAAGTCATTCTAGAATAATCATCTATAAACAACATGAAATAGCTTTCTCCCTGAATGCTCCGAGTTCTGGTGGGGCCACATAAATCAGTATGAATAAGATCCAATGGTTTTGAAGAAGTATACCCTTTTGATTTGAAAGCTGGTTCTGAGTCTGTTTTCCATGTTGACAGGGACCACAAATGATATTATGGGGCCTTTTTATTTTGGGCAAGTCTCTAATTGCTTCCTTGTTACTAATATTGACAAGATTATCAAAGCTCAAATGCCCCAATATTTTATGCCATAGCCAACTCTCATCTTCTTGAGTTAGAAAACACTTTTCCCTTTTTATCTCACTTAGCATGTAAAGATTGTTTGGAGTCCTTGTAGCACTCGCAATGAGTTTTCCATTTTTTTCTTTACTTATCTCACATCTATCCGAAAAGAAAGATACTATGTGCCCTTGATCACAAAGTTGACTCACACTTAGAAGATTATGTCTTAGGCCTTCTACATAAAGCACATTTTCTATTTTGGATTTCCCATCCAAACTAAGAGTCCCTTTACCACAGATTTTAGCTGACCTGTTATCTCCAAAACTGACTGTTCCTCGGTTTGTTTGTTTTAAGACCAAAAACTTTTCCTTTTCACCAGTCATATGTTTTGAACAACCACTATCAAGATACCATTTTTCTATTTTTTCTTGAGCATGAAAAGCAGTTTGAACTATCATTGACTTAGATTTGATCTCATTTCTCTTTTTAGTGAACTCAAGGCTAGATTTATCTAAACAACACATCCTTGCTATATGCCCAAAATTCTTGCACTTGTAACACATGACATTTTTATTCATAAGAGGTGCAAAAGAGTTAACATTTTCCTTACTATGGCTATTCAAAGACTTATTGCAATGCATAGCTTCGTGACCAAATTTCTTGTAGGAAAAACAATAGCCATGGAAAGTATTATGAAACCTGTTTTGATGCCTTGGACGGTTGTTCTTTTTGTGACCAACTGGAATCCACCGCTCTTCAGGCTGAAGATTGATCTTGCTTGAAGACCCTGTTTCATAAATGGTGATACCATCCTTATTTTGCTTTGCACATGGAGTATTCTATCTGAGAGTCAACTGTTCCAACTTCATTCTAAGAGACATAACCTCTTCTTCTAGTTTCTCACAATCAACTTCCTTTCCTTGTAGAGCCTCTGTCAGAACCTGTTCAATATTTTTCCCTTCTTCAGCTAGAATTTTGAAGTCTATAACACTTTGAGACAATTCTGATCTTGCTATCTCTTCTTCCTGACATTGATACTTGAGAACAGAATTCTCTTCCCTGAATTTCTCAAGCTTTCTTAGAGCCAAGAAGAATTCACCTTTGAGATTGAACTCAACCTCTTCATTTCTTTCTGAATCTGTATGTTCCTCTGATAGATCCTTCTCCAAGCTATTAGGCTCTTTCTGGAGAGACCCGCTCTGATACCAATTGAAGAACACAAGCTTATACTGAGAGGGGGGGTGAACAGTATAAGACTTAACCAATTAACAATTTTAACTTTAGATAATAGAGGCATCAACACAACATTAATCAAGACAGAAAGCATCACACATTGAAGACCCATTTTAATGTGGTTCACCCAGAATGGTTGGGCTACATCCACGGATAAAATATTTCACTAAATTTTATCAATTCAAATTCTAGGAATACCTTTCCCGATTACAAAGTTTATGGGCACCAACCCAAAGGAGACACCAATCCCCTAAACTCGAGTTCATGGGCACCAACCCACAGGAGACACCGATCCCCTAGCTCTGCTTTGGCTAGTGATCCTCTAGAAAACCTCTGCCTCCGCTACCCTTAGCAAATGGAACTCTATCCATAGAAGACACCTGTCCTCCCTGCTCTGGCTGGAGACCTATGTCCTCAACTCTATCACCTCCAAAGCTGGTCCTCGAATTTGCACTAAACACAGTCCTTCGGTTTAGCACAAATGTCCTCGTTTGCCTTTGCCTGTTGCGCTCACTCTACACGCTTTGAAATCATCTCGCCACTTCTGCACTCTTGCGCTCTTTCGATTGCATCTCGCACACTTCGATGCACATTCGATCTGATCAATCCAACTCTCCAAACAACCCTCCTTTTATACTAATACTTTCAAGATCAAAACCTTGATCTTAGTCGGTTGCAACCCTAAACTACAGCTACAAACCCTAATCTTCGTTGGCCCAAATTTAACTTTGTCGGCCTCACTGCCTCTACAACTCTTCTGTAGCTTCTGCCGCGAAACTACATGTCGCGATATCGCGACACCTTTGCAACCGTACACTTTCTTTTGCCTTTTGTCGCGATATCGCGACACTTTAGCCTTTGTCGACTTCAACCACGTTCTTGTCACGATATCGTGACACTTTTGACTTAGTCAGCATCAACTTTGCTTTTGTCACGATATCACGACACTTCTCCCTTCGTCGACCTCCTTTCTGCTTTTGTCGCGAAATCGTGACACTTCTGTCTTCATAGCCTTCCTCTCTGCTTTTGTCATGAAATCGTGACACTTCTCCTATAGAAGACTTGCATTCTATTTCTATCATGAAATCGTGACACTTTCTCCAATCGAACGCTACCATCTCAATCTATCACGAAATCGTGACACTTTCTCTTCCTTGCACTCTTGTCTGCTTGCACTAGAGAAAATGAAACATGTCACGAAATCATGACGCTTTCGCCTTTGAGCTCTTCCTCCTTAACTTTGTCACGAAATCGTGACACTTCTAGCTTCCGTACGTTTTCTCTTCAACATGTCATGAAATCATGACATTTCTTATTTTGAAACCTTTCCTTTGCTGCATGTCATGAAATCATGATAGTTCTCACTTGGAACAATTTCATCTGCAGCATGTCGCAAAATCGTGACGGTTCTCACTTTGAACTCTATAGCATGTCATGAAAACATGATGCTTCTCACTTCGAACTCTGTAGCATGTCATGAAATCATGACACTTTTCGAGTTACTTTCTCTCTCTTCGAACTTGTCACGAAATCATGACAATTCTCACTACGGACTCTCTCTTCTGCATTATGTCATGAAATCATGACACTTTTCCTTTCGAAATCTCTCTCCTGCAACATGTCACGAAATCGTGACACTTTTTCGTCCGTACAACCTTCCTTGCAATATGTCACGAAATCGTGACATTTCTGACTCAAACATTCTCTCTCCTCTTTGAGTCGCGAAACTACGACATGTCGCGATATCGTGACACTTTTCTAAAAGGCTTTCTCTCGCCTGTGTAAGTCACGAAATTGCGACATGTCGCGATATCGCGACACTTTTCTAGAAATATTTATCTCTCCTGCTTAAGTCACGAAAATGCGACATGTCGCGATATCGCGACACTTTTCTAACTTGCTTTCTTTCGAACCTGTCAAGCCGTAACCTTCATCAAAACAAATTATTTTACATCAAATCAAATTCCTTAAAAAGCTTCTTGACATCAATGACAACTTATACACTTGAGCAAAGGCAATATACCCAAGGTACCCAAAATTGCCAACAAAGAGTAGCAATACCCTTGAAAGAAATTACCACCTCTGAAACTGTCATTTACCTTCCTTACTTGAGTCATGCAATGTGAAGCCATGTGACCAAACCTGTGACAAGCAAAACATCTACCATTAAAATTTCCTATAAATGACCTTCTAGGTCTTGTAAACTTTCTCCCCTTTTTCTGTTTCCTATTTTCTGTTTCTGTGCATCTATTACTCAAGGACTCTTTCTCTGAAATACTCTCCTCATACGAACTCTCTTCTTTTTGGAATCTCTTACTAGATTCCCCAACCTTTCCTTGTGTTTCTTACCAAAACCAAGACCTATTTTATTCGTTGCCCTTCTTTGATCTTTGATGATGGACTTTACCTTTTTGGTGCTATCTTGAAACCTGTAAAGCTTATCCTTGTACTCTTTAGTTTCCTCTTTCAAAGAAGCCATTTTTTGTTCTAACTCATTATACTCAAGAACCTTAGAATCTAACTCATCCTTGAGTTCTTGTGTCTTAGCTATAGATAAGTCAAGACTTTCTATAAGATCATATCTCTCCATACAAAATTCATCTAACTTATCCTTGAGTCTAGCATTCTTCTTTCTTTCCTTTTCCAAAACACTAAGAGCACTAATAAGTTCACTTTCAAGATCCTTTATTTGTTTGCTTTTTGAATCATCAAAGCCTTTTTCAGATTTCTTATCACTAGAGGTGCTACCCTTTTCAAAGACCATACATGCATCTTCCTTATAGTTTTCTGAAGCATCCTCATACATACTAGAAACAAAATCATTATTTGTGCAATCATCCTCAAGGTGACCAAAATTTCCACATCTAAGACATTTCATGATAATGAATCTATGTTTCGGTTCTTCCTCTTTTTTTGATATGAACAACATCTCATTTTCATTATCACTTGAAGAACTTTCACTATCACTACTAGAACACTTACTTGCTTTGTCTAGGTAGAAACTCTTCTTGTGCTTGTGAGAATACCTCTTTCCTTGATTGTTGTGCTCATATTTGTTTTTCCTGTGATGCTTGTGCTTTTCAGAATCCTTGCTCTTAGAATCTTGTTTATCTTCATCACTTTCATTCTTGGGAACAATACAGATCAGTAGCATAATGACCAAACTTTCCACAATTGAAACATCTTATATTTTTCATACTTTTGTGCTTTCTAGAGAACTTGCCTTTCTTGCTGTAATATGCCTCTTCATCACTAGAAGACTCATCACGAATAGGTGTTGCATTGCCACTTGAATAATCCATTGTGTTCTTTACTAGCTTTTCCTTCAAGCTGTTAAACTTTCCGAAGGCACCTGCTCTGATACCAATTGAAGAACACAAGCTTATATTGAGAGGGGGGGTGAACAGTATAAGACCTCTTTTTAATTTTTCCTTTATACTTCAAAATAGTAAAGCAATATACCCAAAGCAATATCAAAGCAATGCACAATATCATCCACAAAGTGACACCAATTTTAACGTGGTTCACCCAGAATGGTCGGGCTACATCCACAAAATTTTTCTCTAAAAGTTATCTCAAAGTTCTTTGGGAATCCTTCCCAATTACAATGTTTATGAGCCTCGGCCCAAAGGAGATACCTTCCCCCAATCAGAATTTATGAGTCTTTGCTCAAAGGAGATACCTTCCCCCAATCAAAATTTATGAGCCTCTGCTCAAAGGAGATACCTTCCCCTATGCTCTGGAAATGATCCCTCAGAAGATCAATTGCCTCTACCTCTTGCCAGCACGTGGAACTCCTTTCCATCGAAGACCTCTTGTCCTTAATGCTTAGCCTAAGAGGCCTCTACCTTCTATGATCATGTCCACAGTAGCTTAGCAACCTGTACCAAACACAATCAGTCAGTCTAGTACAAGTCTTCCTATGTCTTTCAGATCTATCCAACACTTGAACAAATCAATCCTCTACACACAAGCCTTCTCAAAGACTTGCCAAATCTGTCCTCATGTTCTTATCAAAGAACCAATGCACCTTTGTCCTCAAGTTCTCTGATAGAACTATCAAACTTAGCTCAAAAGTCCTCTGCTAGGACCTGTCCAAATCTGCTCAAGAAACATACACATCTTCTGCACTCTTACAGCCGCACTTCGTCTTCTCTCAGTCGTCTCTCTGCACACACTCTGCACTGTCTTCGTACACTCTACGCACTTCGATTGAATTTTGCACTCTTCTCTCGACGATCGAACTTCTCACTCTGCACTCTATCTATGAACGTCGCAACTAACAACACCACTCAACTCAACATCAACCTTGAAGCATTCAACCAATCATCACAATAAAAGGAAACAAGTAGAAATCCTTTTCCCTCCAAAGATATTTGAAAAAAATAGCCACCAACACAATATCACCAAATGTAAAGAATAACTTGCTCAAATCAACTCAATGGAGTAAGCCCAATATCATGAATCAAGTAAAGCAATAACTTGATCAAAAAACCTCTATGGAAGCAACTCAACCATCAAACTCAAAATAGCCAACCAAGGGTTCCACCAACTCAATGCAAGTAGCAATACTCACAAACATAAACCCTAGTGCACAATGCTTCCACTACCTCAAACCAGAATTATGCATTCACCAAAACTCTCATCAAGGATAACAATGCATAAGAAGTCTTCAACAAACCAAAAAATAGGATTTACACCCAACCAAAGGAAACCTAGTTGAAAACCTTTTCACTCCAACCTTATTTCAGAAAACATACACCAATCATACTCATAAGGAAAATGTGCCCATACCTTTTTGGAGTAGAAGAAAATTGATCCTTAAAGTTGTCACCACACACAACCCTCAAAATTCCAACCAAGTTAGGGTTAGAACCAAGATAAATGAGCATATATAAAAACTTTCCTTAATACACCTTTTAGCTTCTCCTCTTTAAAAACAACCACCAAAGAAGCCAAAAACACAACAACCAAAACTTACACATTATATCTCCATTTTTAAATTTAGCATAGCAAAAGACTAATCTCAAAAATACAACCAAAGAAATATCCCTATTTCTCCTATATTTTAAACAATGCTAAACAATGCCAAAAATCATATCAAGAAAATAATCACACCTTCTATTGGCTGCCCTTGAAGAATCCAAAATTTGCGGCACAAAACATGTTTTAATAAAAACGTGACTAATCCATGCACAGCTCCCTCCGTGGGGATCGAAACGCAGACCTCCGCCTATGCAAGGCCCAAATGCAACCTTCGCTGCCACTATCCCACAAGGGGCTTACGAAGTCCAAGACGGACTTCCTTCCACATAAACGGTCAAGCTTTTCGAAAGCTTTTCAAACCATGAGCTCTCCTCTTTCGCAGCATAAACAGAACATTGGATCGCAGCAAAACCAATTAATTGCCTTCGATTTTCCAAGAGAGTTTAATCTTAGGAACCTTCTCATATTTATAGTCCATACGTGGACTTTATAACACGTCGGTTGCAAAGAAAAGTAATTTCGAATTTAATCGAAATTTGCTTTCTAAAGGGTTTAAAAACCCTTAAAGTATTTTTAATAAATTAAAAATAATTTCTCCCTTAATTAATTAAATAATTAATTAATTAAAACCTTGAAGGGTTTTAAACAATAATTAAATAAATAATAAAGAGAACCTCCATTGGTTTTAATAAAAACCATTGCCAATGGAATCTCTCCAGATTCTCTTAAAAAGATTCTCTTGGAATCTTCCACCTTTGAAGCCAACACATCCTCTTAACATTAATGTCGTTTCCTTTTGACATCAATTACAACTTATAGACAAGAAACTAGGATCTCAAACCCAAAATTGCCAACAAGATGTAGATCTTGGTGTTTTGATTCACCAAGTTGTTCCCTTGTAGTGGATGAATTCGTATCTTCTTGTTGGTTATCCAAAACAACTTCTTTATTCACCAAACTATGGTCTCGAACCTTATATTTTGAGCCTAGGGTTTGGTGACTTGATCCTTCTAGTGATCTTCTATTTTCTATAGTAGATTAAAAGAACTCTTATCTTGTAACTGTGCTTTCTTGTTGTGTGAGGCAATATCAAAATCTTTTGGATTTGGTAGGATTCTTCTATTCGAATCCTCCTTCAATATTCTTGTTTATTTCCAAATTCAACTAGGATCTTCTTCTTATTCTCAATATTTTGAATGTCTTAAGGTCTTCACTAGATTATTCTTCTAGATTTGGAACTCTTTTCCAAATTATTCTTCTCTTAGGCTTGTTGTTAGATGTCGAAAATTATCCCAAGTCCTTCACTATCATGAGCTTCTCCTTAAAGTGTAATTCTCGAATGAGTTATCCTAAGAACTCTTTCGACGATGCTTTTGTGAGCTCTGCAACAAGGATCTCCAGGCCTTCTTCTTTTCCTCCTTGAGATATCTCCAAGGTCTTCTATCTTGTGACTTATCTAGTATTCCAACTAAGACATTTTCTTCAACATTCTACTTTCTAAAAGTGTTGGTGATGAGATATTCTTCTCGAATCTCTAAAATCTACCACTTTTGAATTTTGGAATGGGACCTTGTTGGTCCTTCTTCAATATTCCAATATTAAAAGTTCTTAAATGAGATCTTCTATGGATCTCTTCAGCTTCTTCTAAAACAAATATTCTATTTGCTATTTCTAATGGGGCCTTTTCTTAGACCTTTTCAATATTCACCAGTTATTCTTGAAACTAGTGGTATAAGTTATGTGTTGAGTCATGGTCTTCATAGTCTTATGGAAATACTCTAGATAATCTGCAATTTACATTCTTCAATGGAGATCACTAATATCTTGTTTTCTATTTCTCATGGACTCTTCTTTGGATTCTTCTTCTAAATTAGGAACACTTTTCTAAATTTTTCTTCAAAATTAAGGCTTCTATGGCCTTCTTATTCTAGATCAAGGCATCTCTAACCTTTTATTCTATATTAAGGATTTTGTGGTATTTTATTCTATTAAAAGTCTTCTATGGCATTTTATTCTATAATATGTAGGTCTTCAATCTTCTATGGATATCACCAATCACCTATCTCCTCCTTGAATCGACTTCTAGAGTCTCTTATTCCTTGATTCTACTATAAGGATAATGTGGCATTTTCTTCACTTCTGCAATCTACAAGATTGTAGCCCTTGTAATGAGACCTTTTTTGAGGTCTTTGTAATATTCATCCTTCTCCTTATTGCTACAAGTGCTAGAATAATTATAAGAATATATTCTTCCTAACTCTCTTATAGGAAGCTTCCCAACCTTTTCTTGAATCTCCTTTTCTTGCAACAAGTTGTTAGAGATTGGAACAGAAGAAATTTATAATTCTCGAGATAATAATCTTCACTAGTTGATTTTTCAATCTAGTGGTATGAATGCTAAGTCCTAGTCTTCATGTTTTTTTCTACAACTCTGTGGAAATACTCTAGACAAATGTAATCTCAAAATTTTTGTAACTGAGATTTATTTTAGTCCTTTCAATATTTCCTGTGACTCTCCCTAATCCTATCTCTATTCACTGTGGCTCTAATACCATTGTTATATTTTGAGGATATATGCAGTGGGAGAGATTTATCATAGGTCCTAATAAAATTTATAAAATATGAAAGAAAGTAATTTTGCAATATGACTAAAATATAATATAAAGAGAAAGTGGTGAAAATACAATGCAATATGGAGGTAATGGTCACACCATTATTATAATATAAAGAACTACATTGTACTCCATATGGGAATTCTACCACTATCTACTACACTCTACTATGATGCACTTGATATGCTTGATATGGACTTGATATAAGCTATCACTATGAGACCCTTTATATAGGAAGATAGATTCCTTGGCCAATACTCTACCTAGTTGTACAAGTGGACACCTTTCACATTACAACTTGCACATTGAAACTTGTGCATTTATTACATTGCTTGAAGTAAGTATCTAACTTCCCCCTAAAGTAATCCCCTAATCTAACTATGTACCAAAGGTGGTAAATTTACATGGCCAAAATGATGTAATATACTCTAAATCTAACAAATTTCCCTCAAGAGAAGCTAGAAGAAAATTTCTTTTTGTGGAAGTAATCAAATAATAAATATTTGCATCCACTCTAAAACCATATCAAATTTCATAGAAATTTATAGAAACAATGGAAAAAAATAGTATCCATATTGCTTAACAAGAGAAATACATAAAAATATAACATAAAATATGATGGGGTACTTATGAACACTAATAATCTCATTAAATGTAAAATACAATTACACTCCAACCAAAATCCAAAATATTTGTATGAAGGGGTATTTATATACTAATACATGATGCCTTTAGGTCAAGGTTTCAAGAATGACCCTTGGGAATGAAATTTCACAAAAATTACAAAACACCTTTTTCAAGGTTTACATGGGTCCAAAGGGAAAATATAATAAATACAAGTATAAATATTTGGTCATGGCCTCAAGATAATATTACCCACCACATATTACAATTGAAAATCAATAAATCATTTTGGTAGGATAACATACCTGAATTAATACACCATATAACATAAAATTGAATTTTCCCAAATTTGATGGTGAAGATCCTAATAGTTGGATATACTATGCAAATAAATATTTTTATAATTGAAAAATCTATATGTACTGAAAGTATGTATAACCTCTTTCAAACTAGAATAGTAAGTAATACAATTGTATAAATGGTTCCATAAATCTAAGATAAAAAATATATATTTATGGAATGAATACTATGAAAACTTACTCATTTATTTTTATCCCAGTGGATATGAGGATTTTATAGGAGATTTGACTAAGCTAAGGTACACTCGTACACTTTGAGACTATTAGAAGGAATTTGAAAAATTTACAAATAGGATAGAATGATTAGTTGAAACATTTTTTAAAAGTTTCTTTATTAGTGTTTTAAATTAATATGGAGGTAAATATTTTCAACTTGAAGAATACAATAGAAGCCATTAGGTTAGGAAATTTGGCTGAAGAAAAATTATAGCACAATGCCACACATATAAGTCACCCCAATTAAATTATTTTTGAAACTTTCTATATCCCCTAGTGTAGGAAACAAGAAAATTTCAATCAAACAATAAAGTGATAAGGATATGATATCTCATTGAGATAAGATAATCTACTCTAATTATAATAAAAAATATATTCTAGGGCATAAATGTGCTAAAAAAAAAATATACCTACTAGATTTTGAGTTATCACCACCTCCTAGACCTAATGCAAGCAATGATAACTCAGAGGGTAAAAAACAAGAGGATACCAATATTATAGAATATCTCACACCTAAGATATTATTGTAGACCTTAGAAAGTATGAATGAACCTCAAATTATGAGGGTGTGGGTGTATTTCAAAAAAAATATCCTCTAACCATTCTCATTGACACAAGTAGAATTCAACTTTATTAATTTCAAAGCAATGAAATGTGTAGATTTCTTCTTGTATCCATGTAATAGCTTTGAAGCCATGATAGCCAATGGAATTACTCTTCCTTGAAATCTAATATGTTGTAATGTCAAAATTACAATTGGAAGTTATAATCTATAAACCAATATGTTTATGCTTCCATTAGGATGTGTGACATACATACCTTGGGCCTTATCTTATGGGATATTTTATAAATGTGTATGTAATTCACAATATATGATTAAAATACACTCTCATGGGGATGGTAGTTAGACTCCAAGGGTAATCTATTTTCATCATATAAATAAATTACTTAAAAATAGAAAACATGGAGTAAATTACTTAAAAATAGAACACATGGAGTAAATTACTTAAAAATAGAACACATGGAGTGTAGACACAAAAAATTAACCCACCCAAATGAGTCATTTTTCCTTAGGTTCCTTTGGGAGGCTCTCAAATTTTCTAGGAGAAAGTTTAATCTTTTTTTCTTGTGTTTTCCTTGCTTTTCTTAACCTTGAACAAATCCATGCTCGATAAATTATGGGGAATGGATTCAATAAATTTAGGATTTTTCTTTTAAAAAACCTAAATTTTAAGCTAACCTTTTGAGGTGTTGGCTTAATCAAGGTTAATTTTTGTTTTCTTGCCTTTTAGCCCTCCAAACCCTCTATAAATAAAGGGATTGGATCACATTTTTTCCACCATATAGCAATCTAATAATGTTCATGCAAAATAATAATTATTTTGGCTTCTTATGCAATCTTTTGGTGCTTTGGTGTTTTATTTTTGGTGTGTTCCTTGTGATTTGCAAGTGGAGAAAAACTTGACGATAGCTTATCTTCTTGAAAGAGGAGAGGTCTTCTACATTTTCTCTTAATTCTTCCACAAGCTCACTAGGTTATCCCTTTGTATTCATCCATCTCTTTAATAATTTTATTTTATGTTTTAATCATTTTTCTTTCTCTATTTTGTGTTTTAAACCCTCCTATGCAAATATGTGCCCCATATGCTATAGGGTATATATTTGGTAAAAATTTCATTTTTGCCTATCGATAACTCTACATCCATTTTTATTTTTGTTACTGAATCCATGATTGATAATTTAAAAGGTATGGATTTGGTCTAGCTAGATTTTGGGGTGGTTATTCATCCCCCAATCCTAGGGTTTTATTTGCATACCTTTTGCATATTGTTTCATATTTGTTTGCATATTTTTATGATTGATATCATTCTATTTCTTACATTTCATATTACATTAGCTTGGGGTTAATCACTTATTCCCAAAACCTTGTATTTCAAAGATGCATTCTTGTCCAAGCATTGTGCCCATTCTATTTGTATTTCATTTACTATTCCATGCTATCATATTTTTTTGTGTTTGTTCTAAAGGTCAAATATCATTTTATTTTGAATGATCAGCTAAGAGGACCTAGGGGGCTTGAATTTTGTGCCTCAAATCTTAATCATATAGCAACCTAATAAATCCCCCAAATGCTAACCATATTTTATAGCATTATTGTAAAGCTATTTTGTAGATTTTAAGTTGTTAGATATTCTAAATGTAAGATAAAGCTTGGATCAAACACCAGATCATATAAGTACCCTATGTAAGGCTCTTAGGTTGTGTGTTTCTTGCTTTTGTTATTTAGAACCTAAGTTATAAGTAAAAAGGAAAAATATTTGATTACTTTCTAGGCATTTAAAGAAAAAGGCATATAGTTTTGCATCTAGTATTTAGTCTCATTTGTGCATTCCCTTGGTCCCTTGCTCAAAGAAAATATTTCATTTCTTGCAACCTAGAGTTATATATCATCAAATCAAAGAATTATTTTAGGGTTAGTATTTGTCCTCTTGCATCTTGTGTGATTTGCATTGTCCTTTCATTTTCATAGTTTAGTTTACAAAGGCCAAAAATAGGTGTTTTCTTAAATAGCACATTAAACACTTCCACACTAGACTTGGAGTAAGTCCTAAAACCATTCTTGTTGAACCATTTTCTTGTTCTAAGTGTAGAGTTATAACAACCCTACAGTCACCTCGTCTCCCAATGGATCCATTCAAGAATCGTACATGGTGTGCAGTTTTAACCCTCTACATATTTGGTGAATCCAACGTGAAGACATGTATTAGTGTCCAAGATAGGAAGCCTCTTCCTTTTATTTTTATCTTGAAAATTTTAAATAAGACCACTAATTTTATTTTATTATAAATAGAAAAACATTTTAAAACATCTTAAGAATATTCTTGTGTGTATTTCCTTAATTTTATCCTCTATCCTTTCATTTATCCTAATGGGTTCATTCCTTAGGAGTCAACAAATGCATCTAAAATCGGATCAAATTTCTTGAGAAGATGATTATATTGATAGGTAAAATTCTAATCTTGATACATAAGAGCAATAACATGTGTAAACTAATACTAACTATGATCCCTATGAGGGGCTTAATGGTGGATTCACTTTTACATCATTTAAACATGTTTTAGGTTTCATGAAGTGCCATAAGGTGGCTTTGCTCAAAGCTATGGAGGAGGAAGCTCAACTCAAAAGAGGTGAGACTTCTCCTCCTCTATCCATCTCCTAGAATTGTTCATGATAATTTTTTTTTTGAAAATTCACATCATGGTAATCCTTCTCATAATCCAACATATGTCATTACTGTAACCACCAATGTTGGAAGAATTTTGTAAGTTCCTTCAACTAGTTGTGCCACTCAAGATTATGCTCAATTTCCTCCTCATTCTACTCATATCAACATTCATGCTTCTATTCCACAAAATGTTAGTTATCCTCTACTACGAGATACCATATATCATAACCCATACCATAACAATAGTAATGCTTCCAATATTAGCCAAGTTCCATTTCAATAACCTACCTATACTCCTTCCTTATGAAACCTAGGATAATTACACAACAATAATCCTGATATGCAAAGTTTAACAAATGTGGTGAAAAAATTGGTTTCAAGAGTGGATATGATTCAACCTCCTAGTTTCATCTACAACTATAAAGAAATGTGCAATCAACCTTTAGACCCTATTATTGCCTCTAGGCCCTACCCTAAGCATTTTCCAATACTAGTGTTACCTATTTATAAGGGAATGGAAGATCCAATTGAGTATTTAAGATTTTTTAGGACAACATGCCATGATATTATATATGATGACATGCTATTTCTAAATATTTTCCCTAATATACTTGGTGGTATGGTAGTAGAATGGTATTATCAACTGCCTAATCATTCTTTGAGAAATCCTGAAGAGACGATTGAATTGTTTCTTCAATAGTTCAAAGCTTATGTTGAAAATAATGTGACTATGGAAGATGTTTATATGTTAAAAAAAGGTAAAGATGAAAGTTTTTCAGAGTTTCCATATTGTTGGAGGAGTATAGTTGGACACTTGAGATATACCTTACCTCCTCGAGACATGCTTGAGATATTTATTAGAAATTTACAAGAACAAATATCTTATGAATTGGAAACAACTATCACCTCTTTTTATCAAGAAATAGATCTAGCAAGAAGAGTAGAGAAAACCCTTATTTGAAGATGCCATATTAAGATAAAAAAAATATAGGACCACAAAAGCACAGTATAAGAACAAGCATGTAGTTGGTTATGGGGTAGTGAATAGTAGAAATTTTAATAGTATTGATAACACCCTACAAAATATGGTGCTTGAAAAACCTCAAGAACTCCCACCAAGGAATTTCACAAGACTCAACCAATCCCTTTTGGTGATCCTCAAGAAAATTTTGGAAAATCACATGATTGAGTTACCTCCCATAAGGCACCTAGATACCACGACTGATTGGTATAAGTCTAGTCAACATTGTGAATATAATAGAGTGGAGGATCACATTATAAATGGATATAATAGATTGAAATATGTGGTTCAAAACTTAATTGATGAAGTTCACCCTATTATAGAAGGTCCTTAACCCAATCCTCCAACAAAAAATCAACCTTCTACTCAAAAATCACCCACAACTATTCAAGACATAGGGATATTCCAACACCCCCTCACTAAGAATGGTCAATAGGCAACTAATCAAGTGTCATATCATAATGTGTCACCTCTCTATGATAATATAGTTGGTATTATAGAAATAACTACAAGACAGCAAGCATATATTCAATCGACTCAAAATTCTTAGAAGAAAATGAGCTCTACCTCCAATCAACCTCCAAAACCCACCTTAGTTTTGAAGAATACACAAATAAGGAATACAAGAGTAGAAACCCCACCTTTAGTGTTGAGGTCACAACCTAAATTATCCTTTGAAATTCAAAAATAGTTATCTAGAACCCCAACCAAGATCTCCCTCTTAGAAATTTTGTAAAATTATTCTATTCATAGAGAAGCCTTGTTAAAGCTTCTAAGACACTAATCTATTCATCATGATATTTCCCCTAGTGCTATAGCTGATGTTGTAAGTTATTTTTGGATACATCATATCACATTTTTAGATGATGACATTCCTTCCTTAGATATATGAGGGGATTATTCCCTCTACATTATTGCATTTATTGGGAAAACATTTATCAAGCAGATTTTGATAGACAATGGTTCTTCCCTCAATTTATGCACTTATCAATTTTTCCAAAAAAATAGATTAGAAGAGGAAGACAACTAAATATGATATCATCATCAAATATTTCAACAATGAGTTCCAAGAGGCTCATGGTATTATATATATCCCCCTTAGGTTTATACCTAAGGTCTTAGATACCTTGTTCTATGTGGTGTATTACCCTACATATTTTAATCTTCTTCTTAGATACCCTTGGATTCATGCAATGAGGGTTATCCGTTCTACTTTTTATCAATGTTTAAAATTCAAATTCAAGGATCAACTTGTCACCATTCTAGGTGACCCTAATCCATTTAAATATTGTTCAATGATTGATAAAGATCAATCTGATCTCAATTTAAGTCCATCAGTTTCCTTATCTCACATCACCAAGAAACTTGAAAATTTAAGTGTGTGAGGAACCACTCATCAATGTTTCATCATGGTATCAAGTTAATAATTTTATTTTAGATTATCTTCTAAATATTTCTAAGATACCACCTTTTCCAAGGACTATGGGTTTACCCTAAAATAAAGGTGAATGTGTACACACTGGCATGTGTACCTTCATATTCATAGGTACCTCCCTTGAAGAAACAATTCATGGTAGAAACCCTTTTCTTGTAGAGCATTCATTTGCCCATTGTTACTTTTCCAATGATTACCCACTTCCCAATAAAATTCTATATCATATGGGATATATAGGTAAAGGTTTGGGGCCATAAAAAAAAGTATTTAAGAGCCTTTGGTAGTTGAGCTCTAGCCTAGGATATGTAGCATCGACTACATCCCTAATAAAAACCAATATTTACCATTTGATAATGATGATCACCTTGTTACTTATGCTGAATATTTAGATCATCAAGGCTTGGAGTGGAGTGATGGTGATGAGGGACCACCTTATCCCCCAAACATTTTATTTTTTAATGTGGTAACTTTGATGCATCCTGAGTTAATTCCAACCCTAGAGGAGTACGCTAAAGGGGATACCCCTTGTGATAGAGATCATGAGTATGGCACATTGAGTCTTATTATTTGATGGGACTATCCCTTGTGTTGTGCACATTGAGTCTTCTTATTCTCAAGGGAATCTATTCCTCTATCTCATGGATACCTAGCAAAGTTGGGAGTCTCTCCTTTTATAAAAAGGATGGCACATTCAGAATTTGCAATGACTTTTGTGTAGCAATTCCTAGATAATACACTATGGATGATCCTATTTGTGATGAGAGTCATGAAGGTATACACCCTAATAGCCTTTTATTTGATGGATCAATTCCTTGCACTACCATTTTTTTGTTAATATAGGCAGCACAATCAAAATTTATGCCGAATTTAAGAATTCTAAGAACTGATGAATGTAAAAAAAAGAAAGAAAATACAATAAAAAAATAAAATACAATGAATGACTTTGCATTTTCATCTGGTTTAGTTCACATAGTGCATTAATTTTTCTTGACTCATACTGCATGACTACCTATCATATTTTACATATTTTGCCTAACATTTTGTTCCACTTACATTTTGTATGTCATACAATTGCATTGTTGCTTGTTCATACTTGCATGAATGCTTGGACATATATATTCTTGAGTATTTTGTAACAATGGCAAGTGATGACACCTAGTTAGGTCATAGCTCACATGCATTGCACTCACACTAGGGATATAATGCCTAGCGAATCCCCAACCTAGGACCCATTTCTATGCATTTTCATCATTGCATTCACCCATCCCTTCCTCTCTTCTTCTTCTCTCTTATATATTCATATTTTTTGACCCTGAAAGTTTATAAATGCTTCTATCTCTCCAATTCAAGGGATATGGTTCTTCCTTTGTATATGTTTATCCTTTGTATATTTTCCTTTCTTTCTTTCATCAAGACAAGGATATGTGTTCTTCTCCTATCCGTTCATTATTGCTTTCACACTTCTTCCTTCTTTATTTTTTATAGCTAATAAGTCCTTGTTGGATAGGGTAGATATCGCATACAACCACTATATTATGCACACCTCTTAACCATTTAAACTTCCAAATGGATACACACCCACTATTCTTTGTTCCTTTTTCCTTGCTTTCTTCCTCTATTTTATTTCTTCTCCTAGCACATACACACACACACACACCTCTTGTTTTGCTCCATTTTCTTTGTCCATACACCTTCTTGCACACACCACACCCCTATTAGGTAGTACTCATTGGTAGATCACTCAATTCTTCTCCCCATATAGGAGAAGCTTCATGGCCACATATGAGGGGCATCCTCCATCTCAATCATTTTCAAGCATACATCCTAAAATGAATCTCCTTTTCTATAGCCATTTAATGGTCACTACACCTATAGTGGGTAATTTCTCCACATTTGTCCATATTTTTGCTAGCATAAAACCCTTATGATATAGCTTCATGGCCGCACGTGAGGGGTAGCCTCCATACAGTCATTTGCAAGAATACATCCTTATAGGGTTTTTCTCATTTTTCTCTTCTTTTGTTTTTCTCTTGTTGGCCTTTAGAGCTTTGTTTTCATCTCTTTCTTCTCTCTCACCATTTTGTTTTATTCCTCTTTCCTTCCTTTCTCATTTCCACATGTTCATATATGCCTTTCATGTTGCATTTCATTTAGGTTTACATTTATATGTTTGCATTCATTAGATATATGTCATTCATCCATTTAGTTGCATTCACCCACTCATTACATTCATTATTTTTGTCATTTGCACACAATAAATTACTTGAAAAAAATTAACATAATGCACACATATTTTCACACCATAAAATAATAAAAACTACAACATGCTATTAATTGATAGTAGGGAATATATGTCAGTTGGGTCAATGCACCATAGTCCAAGCCCAACATACTTTACTCTCCTCAAGGATGTATGCCACAATATAAAAATATCATGTCACGCCGATACTAGCCTTAGCTCCATGATCCCATTGCCTCCACTTCATCTGCTAGTGGTGGTACTATTAGGGATATGTTCATGGACTGTGTAGTTGTCCATGATCAAGAATGTGACTGACTCTATGACTAAAAGGATACTGGTGGAAGAACCCTATGATCTACCACCATCATATGGTAAAAGATATTTCTCCATACTGCTACATATCATATTTTCTCTACCCTTTGTAGCTACTCCTATAGAAGGTGGATCCCCTCACCTGGTTTGATTCTTATCATAATAATCATCCCCTTAGCCTAGGACCATTGACACCTCTACTCTAGCTAACCTATCTTCATTCTAAGATGGGTCACCTCAGTCATCATGAAATCTCACTCTGTGACCTGGTCCAACTATGCATGAAGATTATCTATATTCCCTTGCATGGTGGCCATCCTATCTAGATACCTATATTCCACCCTTGCTAGGTCTCCTTGACCTGTGATCTCGCTCAACCCCACATATATCACTATGGAGACACCTTCTGACCATCATCCCTACCTATGAACCAAATAGAGTAATGGTGGTCCTCATGGTTGTCACCACCTCTACCCTAACCTATACTTTTGCCTACCTAAAGAATATGACATCTACTCTTATTGCTTCACTACATGTTGGTTCACCTCTCGAAGTTCTATCTACACTGATAAACCCATCACTCGGTACCTCTACACTGGAACCAATGGGAAGATCCTTGGGGGCATAATACCCCTATACCATCTCCTATATCTAAGAGCTACCCTAACATTGTCCACTCCAAGATCAATGTAGAGGTAATTATCTAGGTTCTCCTCCATGAACCTAGCCACATCAGGACCCCATCTGAATCCTTATGGATCTTGCCTCAACGTCTTGTACCAGTAGTTACCTAAGTCTGGTATCTCCTAGAGAATCTTGAACTGCCATCACATTCAATCAAATTGGTGAAGCTCTAGCTCATCCTTCTCTATTGTGACCCATCAAACCCTCCTAACCTGATATGTTGGAAATATGAGCAAGTTTTTTTGTCATTGATGTCAAGATTTTGATGTCCAAGTTTAGTCGTCATTAATGTCATCAGGTGGTTTTTCCAAAAGGCAAGGAAGAAGTTTAAAGGAATAGGATATAATATTTATTTTAAATATTATATGCCTACAAAGGCCTAAAAATATTGAAATCCCAAGGATGGAGAAGCAGGTTTAAAAGGAAATAATAATATTATAATATTTTGGGCTAAAGGTTGAGGTGAAGAAAAATGAGGTCCAAGGAGTCATTAAATTATAAATCCTCAAAAAGACCCATTTGGCAAAGTTTAAAGGTTATTATTTAATTTATTTAAATTAAAATATTTTAACCATAGGTTAAAATTTTAATTTAAATAAATAATAAAGGCGCCAAAAGTTTAAATTTTAAATTCAAATTAAAAATTGAATTTACTAATCGTTGACGTGTTGGAGTGCATAGAAAATGGTATAAAAGGGGCAATGGTTTTTATTTAAAACCATCCATGCAATTCGTATGCCCAAAGTATAAAGGAATTCATGCACTGCATTTGAGTGAAGAGAAAGGAAAGAATTCACATGTGTTAAATGTTAAAGGGTAGAAATCATGATAAACCTAAGTGGAGTGCCAAATATATCTCAAAGCTCTTGGTATCACAAGTGGAAATCGAGGGCTAGTTAAGGCGTTCATGAGGGCAATATTGTAGGTTTGATTCATGCGATTGTATTTTGCAAAGGGAAATCATTTTCGTTTGCGCTTAGTGGGGGAAGAGACAAGGAACAAGAGGTGAATTGTGCACCTTTTAATTTTGTGTGGGCACATAGCCCAACTGGTGGTTGAGCTTTGGGCTAGGGCCTTGGAAAGGCGAGGTCGTGTGTTCGAATTTCGACGAAAATAATTTTTGGGCAGAATTAAAAGGAAAGGTATGCATTTCACGATTTAATTTTTCCAAAGGTTTTGATATTCAAAAATTTGCATTAAAGGGTTTTGTGAGATTTAAAAGGTAGTTTGTGAGTTTTTTAAGGGAGATATAAGGTGTAAGAAAATTAAAATATTTTATTTTAATTTTTGGTGGTTAGAATTTATTTTATAAAGTTTGGAGTTATAAGTGTTAATAAAAGAATTTGATTTTTATGTGGTGGATGTTATTCTGAAAGGTTGGAGTTTATAAGGTGTTAGTAAAGGAACTTGATTTTTGAATATTAATTTGAGAGTTTGGATTTTATAAGGTGTTAGTAAAGGAACTTGATTTTTGAATATTAATTTGAGAGTTTGGAGATTATAAGGTGTATTAGAGATTTGATATTTTGTATGGTGAAATAAATATTGGGGAAAATATTTGAGTGGAGATTTTTAGATAAATTGTTGCTATCTAACCTTGAAAGTGGCAAAGAGGATTTGAGTGTGATTGAGACAGGTTTTGAAGTCAGATCTCCATAAAAATAAAAGGTATGGGCATATCATCCTTGTGAGTGAAATATTGTTGGATTGAATGTTGTGAAATACAAAGTTGGAGTGAAAAGGATTGTTTGATAAGCATTGTTAGAAATGTTGAGTAGGTTTTCATGTGCATGACTTGTGGATGTTGAAAGATCATGAGTATCATTGTTATGTGAAATTGATAACCATATTGAACTAGGGTTTGTGAAATATCATGAGTATCATTGTTATGTGAGATTGAGAACCATATTGAACTAGGATTTGTGAAAGATCATGAGTATCATTGTTATGTGACATTGGAATTATCTTGAGTCAAGGTTTATAGTGTGAGTTGTTGGAAGAATAGTGAAACACTTGGTTAGGGTTTGAAAGCAAGTTGTGTTTCATTGAATGATTGGTTGAGTAAAGTTGATTTTAGCATTATTGATTGAGAATATTAGAGTGCTAGTTCAATATTTGTGAAACAAATTATTCTTTATTTCTAAATTGATTTGAAAGAGAGTTTGAAAGTGATAGAGTGATTTGTAAGTGTGAAACATATTGACTCTCTTACCATTATCTATATGTTTCTATGGTTAAAAAATATATTGAGTGAAACTTGTTTGTGTGATTGAAAAGGATTTCTAAAAGGATTAAGTTTATTTGTGTATGCAAGTTTTGTAATTGATTTGAATAAGCTTTTGTGAAAACTAGTGGACTGTTTTGTGTAAGTCCTAGAGGGGAATTAAGGACAAAGTTAAGCAAGCTTTTGTGAAATTTTGTGAGTAGATTTGAGTAAGTTCTAGAGGGGAATTAAGGACAGATTTAAGCAAACTTTGGTGAAAGCTTGTGAGAAAATTTTAATAAGTCCTAGAGGGGACTTAAGGATAGATTTTAGTGAGCTTTTGTGAAAGCTTAAGGAAATATTAGTGTGAGCTTTTGTGCAATATTGCAAGCAAATTTGAAGTAAGTCCAGTGAATACTTTTTGAGAAGATTGGAAAAGTTCTAGGGAGGACTTGTTGAGAAAATTTAAGGTAAGTCTTAGTGAATACTTGTTGAGTATATTGGACAAGTTCTAGGGAGGACTTTTTGAGTAGATTTCAGGTAAGTCTTAGTGAATAATTATTGAGCAGACTGGAAAAGCTCTAGGGAGGACTTGTTGAGCATATTTGAGGCAAGTCTTAGTGAAGACTTGTTGAGCAGTTTGGACAAGTTCTAGGGAGGACTTGTTGGACATATTTGAGGTAAGTCTTGGTGAAGACTTATTAAGCAAATAGGACAAGTTGTAGAGAGGACTTGTGAAAATATTTGAGGCAAGTCTTTAAGAATACTTGATAGCAGAGTTGATTTATTGATTTGCTAAATATTTGAGTTAAGGCTTGGGACAAACCTAACAGATTTGATTTGTGATTTGATCAAGATTTGTGTTAAGGCTTGAGGATAGATTTGAGGATAGATTTTGGTGTAGATTTGAGGATAGATTTATGCTAGACTAGAGATAAAATTGTGAGTATATTTGTGCTAGACCGAAGGAAAATGTTTAGTAAAAATTTGAGATACAATTAAGAGCAAGCTTTAGAGGTGACAGAGCAGAGGATAGTAGTCCCTAGTGGATAGAGATCCATTAGCCAGGGTAGTGAGGATGGAATTCTTCTATGTGAGGATAGATGTATTCAGTGAAGAGATATCCACAAGCCAATGTAGTGGAGGTAATAGTATTATAGAAGATCACCAGCTAGAGTAGAGGAGAAAGAGTTTTCCTGTGGATAGAAATCTATGAACCAATAAAGGGGAAGGAGTTATCCTATGGATAGATATTCACAAATCTTATTAGAATATTGGTGTCTCCTTTGGACAGAGGTCCATAAATATTGTAATAGGGAAGGATTCCCAAGAGATTTATTGAGAATTTTTTAGTGAAAGAGTTTCTCCATGGAGTAGCCCACATTTGGTGAACCATGTTAAATTGGTGTATCTATTGTGTATGATGATTTGTGCATTGCTTTTATTACTGCTGCTAATATTACCATTGATTATATTGGATAATATTGTTTATAAAGAAAAGTAAAAAGTGATCTTATATTGTTCACCCCCCTCTCAGTATAAGCTTGTGTTCTTCATGATATAGCTCCTTCACATCCTAATACTACCCAAGGTGTAGACACCATGGTCACCATATGATATGACCCATATCCCCAATGGAAAAATACCTATGTACAACCTTTGTGTATGCTTAAGGTCTCAAGACCATTTGTATCCTGCTATCCACTCTAGGTTGGACATCTAGCCTCCTGATGGTTATGTGCTCCCAAAACCACACCTAGAGCAAAGTACTACATATCAATATTGTATATCATTTGTACATGACATTGTACAACATCATGTACAAATGGACCAACACATATGGCCCCCATGTGAACTACATCTAGTAGTATCACATGTCTACTACTACTCCTGCTAGTGCCCATGGTAGGTTTTGTTGACTCATGTGGTACACTAGAAATCCCATAACCACTCCATAAAGCACGATCATTAGTGCCCCAATATCATGTCATTGTAGTATGTCATCGATGTGTAATCTGCTCTTTTGGATCTCATGTGAGGGATCACCCATAAATCTCTACACTATCATCTGAGGAACCTGTTACCTATAAACTATCCTCCCCTAATGGGGATCCTAAAGATGTGCCATACATCCTCTAGTGTGATGATCATCTTTGTCATAGATAATTGAAATATGGATGATTCTGGGTACCACTTCTCTGCTAGCGCTATCAATAGCACTCTATATACCTCCACCAAAGGTATTTATACCAAGTGTATAAGCCCCACTACCTCACTGTGCATATCTCTACTAGAATGAGCTCTTGTAGTGCTTCCTCAAGGGTACTTGGTCGCCATTCCCTACTCTCAAGGACATCATGCTACAATAAAAATAAAAACAAAAAATATTTAATTTCATCACATAATCATAAAAGCATCAACATAAACATGCTAATACAATTTTCACACTAAGAGCAACTTAATATCTTCTTCTCTCCTTTTTTCATTTTCTCTCTCTATTTCTATTTTTTTATCTATCTTCCTTCTCCAAATTTGTGCTTCGTATCCTCTAGGGTATGGATTCACAAATTCATACCCTATACAACATGAAGTACAAATTCGATCATTTTCAGGGTCGGCCAGATCTGTAGGAGACTGTTGGATCCACGCCCACATCCCATGTGATGATTTCCACTCAAAAAACATAAAAAAATAATAAAAATGAATGAAAATATAAATTATAGCTAGGATTTTGGCTTTTACTCATGCCTAGTCTATTGCTACATCTGCCTTACCCCTTGTAACTATCACTTAGTGTGTGAGAAGTTCCATTTTCTTATTTTCTTTAGATCTCTCTTCTATTTTATTACATGGTGAAAATGAATTAGGGTTTTCACCTCTTTTGCTTTTTATTCCTCCTTTTTTCTTTTTCTCTCTTCTCTTTCTCCCCTTTTTTATGTATTTTTCATCCTTTGCTGCTCTCTTTTCTTTTATGTTTGTCATTTTGAGTTTCCTTAGGAAATTTACATTCCTTTCAAAACTCAAGGGGACACCCTAGCCTAAGAGGCATTAAAGTCTCTAATGCCTCATTTTGCATGTAAAATATTCAAATTTTTTGGAGTGACAACATTTTTGCACCACCTCTTTATTCTAAATCGACCACACTTTTTTCCTTGTGTTTGTCATCATTTTTACCCATAGGTGTCTACATCTTTCTTTGATGCATGTATTAGGCCATAAATGCATGAAAGAGAGATCAAAATGTACACATGAAAAAATTATCCTCCCAAATGAGTCATTTTTCCTTAGTTTCTTTTTGGAGGCTCTCAAACTTACTAGGAGTAAGTTTACCCCATTTTTCTTGTGTTTTACGTTGATTTTCTTAACCTTGATCCAATACATGCCTAGTAAATTATGGGGTGTAGATTTGGTGAATTTACGATTTTTCTTAAAAAAACCTAAATTTTAAGCCAACCTTTTGAGGTGTGAGCTTAATCAAGGTTAATTTTTGTTTTCCCACATTTTAGCCCTCCAAACCCTCTATAAAAAAGGGATTGGATTCCCTTTTTCCTACTAGCTAGCAATCTAAGAAATTTCATGTGAATTAAGAATGCTTTTGCCTTCTTATGCAATCTTATGGTGCTCTTGGTGCTTTGGTGTTCTATTGTTGGTGTGTTCCTTGTGATTTGCAAGTGGAGAAAGCCTTGAAAATAGCTTATCTTCTTGAAATATAGGAGGTCTTCTACCTTTGTTCTTTATTCTTAAGCAAGCTCACAAAGTCGTCCTTTTGTATTCATCCATATCTTTAATCATTGTTTTCTATGTATCAGTCAATTTTTTTTTTTTTTTTTGGGTTTTAAATCATCCTGTGTGAATTTATGCCCCATTTTCTATAGGGTGCAGATTTGAAAAAAACTTTATTTTCACCTTTTTGGCACTCTGCATCCATTTTTATTTTTATTATCAAATTTATGCTCAATAATTTACAAGGTATAGGTTCATTATAGCTATATTTTGGGGTAATTATTCATCCCAAAATCCTAGGGTTTTTATTTACATACCTTTTACATATCGTTTCATATTTTTTTGCATCCTATTTTGATTTTTATCATTCTATTTTGCTTGCATTTCATATTACATTAGATTAGGGGCAATCACTTATTTCCAAAACCCTAGGTTTCAAAGTTGTATTCTTGTCCAAGCATTGTGCCCATTCTATTTACATATCTTTTATTGTTCCATGCTATCATATTTTTTTGTATTTGTTCCAAAGGTCAAAGATCATTTTATTTTGAACGATTAGGTAAAAGGACCTAGGGGGCAACATGCTATTTTACATCTTCAACACACCCTTGCTTACTTTAATAATTATCAAAAACCATATTTATACCATCTAATTTTCCTAAAAAAGTAGAAGCACTACCACCACTCTAAAAATACTAGCTTCCTATAATAATTTTCAAAAACCAAATATACACCATTTGAAACCAACATAAACAAGAACAAACCCTTGGGAATGACCATTGATTCATCTACAATAGATTGTTATAAAAATCCACTCCTAAAATATAAAAACCTTCCATTTATCTACTATATTTTTCCACAAACATGTTATTTTCATTCTTTGACACATAGATCTTCTCTTGATTGTTTTCCGGTTTTTTTGAAAAACCCTTGCTTTCTTTAATAATTATCAAAAACTAGATATACACCATCTGAAACTAGTACAAAAATGATCCAAAATTTTTGATTTAAAACTCGATTTTAGTTTTAGATGGTGTAGATATGGTGCTTTCATATCAAGGTTTGAACTTGGGTCTCTTTAATGAAAACCCAAAGACATACCATTATGGTATCCCTCATGGGATAAAATTTTAGGATAAAGCATATAAATTTTAGGGTAAATAATGAGTTTTGAAAGGTTATCACTCCCCTTATATCAATGTTTGAACTTTGGTATCCTATATGAAATCCCAAATATAGACCACACTACGACATCCCTCACAAGATAAGAATGTTTTGGTAGAGTGTGATTTTTTGAAAGGAGTCCTGGTCCCCCTATACTAGGGTTTGAACTTGGATCTCCTAGATGAAAACCCAAGGACATACCACTAAAACACCCCTCCTAAGATAAATTTTAGGTAAAGCATAGTTTTTTATGAGGGGTGTTGGTCCCCTCATACTAGGGTTTGAACTTGGATCTCTTAGATGAAAACCTAAGGACTTGCTACTACATTATCCTTCTTGAGACTAAAAATATTAGGGTAAAGCATATGTTTTTAAAAAGGGATTGGTTTACTTGTATGGGATTTTGAACTTGGGTCTCTTGGATGAAAATACAAATATATAACACTATGATATCCCTCACAATACATAAAAATGTTAGTGTAAAGCATAATTTTTTAAAATTGATCCTAGTCCCCTTGTACCAAGGTTTGAACTTGGGTCTCCTTGATGAAAACCCAAAGACATACCATTATGGTATCATTCATGGGACTCTAAAATGTTAGGTTAAGTGCAAGTTTTAATGAGGTGTATCAGTCCCCTCATACTAGGGTTTGAAATTAGATCTCCTAGATGAAAACCCAAGGACTTACCACTATGGTACCCCTCCTAGGACTACAATGTTAGGATAAAGAATGGGTTTTTATGAGGGGTCCCAGTCCCCTCATACCGGGGTTTGAACTTAGATATCCTAGATGAAAACCCAAGAACTTACCACTATGGTATCCCTCCCAAGACTTGGTCATCTAGTTGTTGTTTTAGTAGTGCCCTAGGGGTTTTCACTACCCAATACACTTTTAGGAGACATTTAGCCAATAATATAATTTTTTAACTTCTATATTTTTTTAAATGGTGTGTACATTCAAGAGAAGATAAATTTTTACCTTTGTATCAATTAAGTTTTTCCTTCACTAAGGCAAGGTGATATTAGGATGTAATATATATATATATATATATATATATATATATATATATATATATATAATTATTCATTGATCAATAGTTTATTGTATAGTCAAATTCGATGACAATTGGCCTTAAGGAAAATTTATAATCATAGATGGTCCATATCTTCATGACTCTATTGTTGGATACCATATCAATTGCATAAGGTCTCAATAATTGTTTTCAAAACTTCCCTTTGAAGTCCATATATATTGAAGTGTATAGTAATACCCAATCTCCTTGCTTGAATTCCTTCTTCTTAGTAAAATTAGTGTGCCAAGTGGCCCTCTATTTTTTAATTATCTTTGTATGGAAAATTACCTATGATAATAACTCATATAAGTCATTGAGTTGCTTCATTAGTTACTTTTGTGCCTCTAAGAAATCTATTCCCAACTCAAATGTAATCCTAAAAAATTATTTAAAACTATATGGGTAGCACTATAGTTTTACCATAAACAAGTTCATAGGGTGTAAGTCCTATTGTAGTTTTTCATAAGTCCTATAGACCCAAAAGGCTTTGGGAATGTGATTTACCCAATCCCTCTAATTTGTTTGGACTATATTTTTAAGGATATACTGTAATTCTTGGTTTCTCATCTCCTCATTTCCATTGGCTTGAGGATGGTAAATATTAGATTCCCAATGATTGATTCTTTTACTAAAGCATAAATTATCCATGAAGTGAATTGAATACTTTATCTATACTAATTTCTCTTAGGACTTTTTGGAGCCAAAATTGACTCAACATCTAAAACCCCCAATTTTAAAATTTTTGATTTCAACAAAATTAGCAAAAGTTGCTAGCCTCTATTGCATTTTTACCTGAGAAATTAACTTCCATATGTTTTATGAACTTAATATTAGCCATTTTTGGATTGCTTTTACACCTGTTGTTTTATCCTAAAAAGAATCTACAAAGGTCAAACCATTAAAATACCCAACTTTTTAAAAGGTAAGGTTGTTGATCCATGAATTTAATATGAGCCTTCCCTTTAAAAATAATAATCATAACTTGTGGTCCTAATGGATAAACCCCTAAATCCCAAGGTATCTAAAATTATTATTAAAGCATTTAGACCCGAGGTCACCTCTAGCCTAAGTAAAATTTTGATGAAATCATTTCAGGGGCAAGTTAAGTGCCATGGTCAAAATTTTGAGAACCTAAGGTCTTAAGCATAATATGAATTTTTCAAAGGTATGTGCCCCACATTTATTAAATATCAACTACCTTGAGCAGATCTAGAGGTAGCACCCAATTCCTCCTTAATCATATGGATGCACTTTAATAAGCTAACCGATGGTTAAATCGACCAGGATAAAAATAATGTTTAAATCAAATGTCATAACCTAAAGTCTCAAGCATATGGTTGAATTTAAAGGCATGCACCCCCTCAATTAAAAAGACATGTAGATCATGCAAATCTAAGGGTAGCACTTCATCAAGGTTAAATCGAATGGATGCATTGACTTTGATAAATTAGTCTTTAAAGCACCATGGTCTAAAGTTCGAAAGCCTAAGTATAGTGGTAATTACTTTAATTAAGCATTGAGCTATTTCAGAAGATCCAAGGGCAATGCTTGATTATAGTTTAATCGTACATCACACTCTTTTGAAAATTTATAAAGTACCCCTTGGTAACTAACCCCACAGGTTGGAAAAGATCAACGTTGCGTCAATCCTAACTAAGATCTAACAGTAGCACTCAAGTCAAAATCGAAGCAAGAGCGATAAAAGTATTGAGTAACATGGAGGTAAATCTTGAATTAATCATGCATTAGCAAGGGTCTTAATACATTATTAATTGCCCCCTTTCAACTTAATCAAATATTATCAGAATAAATTAATGCACCCTTCTTCAATTATCAAACTTACAGGTTATAAAAGATCCACGGTTGCGCTCGATCGAGAGTTGATCTAACGGATGCACTTTTACCATGAATCACCAAGGTTAGCCTAAAATTATTATTCACACTCATGATTAAACCATTTGCAGGACCAAGGAATATCAACAAAAATGCTCGATCACAAGTTAATCCAATGACTGTGTGCATCTCAAGATGATCAACTGTTAAAAAGATTTCATCCAAGTCAAAGTAAAAAACCCTTGTATTAAAGAAGATCTAACAGTTGTGCTTAATCCTAGTTGATCTAACAATTGCACTTCAAGAAATTTGCTCAAATATTAAATGGGGGCTCCTTTGAAAAAGAATCAATGAAGATCTACGATCGTGTACAATCTAGAAAGATCCAACGGTGGTGCTTTGCTTAAAAGAGAAACCAAAGCAAATGAAATCAATGGACGTGCTTGATATCACTTAGATCCAATGGCTATGATCTCATGAAGCCATAAAAGGTTGACAAGTCAAATATATTAAGTAAATTTATGGATGTACTCAAACTTAGCTTAGATCCAACGGTGGTGCTTAATTGAGAAAGATCTAATGATAACGCTCTTTTGAAAGCAATCACAAACTAAAGGGAGATCAATGAAGGTGCTTCAATTTAACCAGATCTAACAACCATGAGTTAATCAAGGTCACAAAAAATACATCAGTATTCATAGGCCAAATTTTACGGTCACGCTCATTCCAAATAAAGATCCAATGGCCGTGCCTTATCGATAACACATCGTATAAAGACAAATTATGATCCAAAGGTAGTGATCAATCAAAGAACATCTAATAGCAAAAAAGCAAATGACATCAATGGTAGTGTTTGATCACAAGTTAATCCTATGGTAGTGCTTCATCATGTTAAGACCTAATGATCATGCTCAAATGTAACCTAATCCTACAACTATGCTCCCATGAAGCTATCAAAGGTTGACGATTCCAAGAGCTAAAGACAATCAATGACTACACTCATTCTAGATGAAGATCCAATAGTGGTGCTTTATCGAAGAAAACACCCATTAAAAATATTACAATTATGACCTAATCGAATGACCGTGCTCTATCCAACCGAATCTAATGGTGGTGCTTGGATTAAAGAAGACAAACAAGATCAAAATGGTCATTGACTAAGTAATATTTGACCAAGATCAGATGGCTGCACTTTTCCCTGATTTGATCCAATGACTGTGCTTATTCATGACTATCAAAGGAAAATAAGGTCCAATAAATAGAGTATAGCTCTACTAAATCTAACAACAATGGTGAATCCTAACCAGATACGATGGTCACGCATGATCAAGTCACTTGAAGGTTAAGGGACATGGTTTATTTTTCTAGTGGAAAATCAATTAAGGTTAAGAAAGGGTCTAAACACATTGATAATGACCCCATATCTTCAATAAATTATGGTACAGGTTTGGACAATTGGATGAATGTGCAAGATCATGTGTTTGATGGGGTGGTGAGCCACTAGCAAGGTAAGAAAGTCATTAAGGGGTGAGCATTAACCAAATGTTAGTAATTTCCTAATATATGTGATTATCCTTTAATAAATTAATATTCGATGAAGGATGAAAGCCCTAATTCAATGATTATTACTAGAATATGAAATTGACTAACCAATAAAATATTATAATATTTTCTATACTATGCATGACCACCATTGACATATATCCTCCATATTATAGAGCTAACATTCTTGTAGGTCCAAAAGCATCAAACGCAGGCATACAATGTGAATCCCATCCAACGATCATCATGAGTTGATGGATCCGATGGGCACACACCTCAATAACCAAATATGATGATAGATCCCCAAAATGATCGCCACCTTGTTAACGGTGTAACTATTTTTGAAGCTAGATATCTTTTGAGACCAAAAAGGCAGAACATTTTCTCATGAAAAGCCACCACCACCACGTTTGTATTTCCACATAAAAGGTAGGATCAGTTCAATAAATAGTAGGGAAGTTTCAAATGATTATGAGTACATAGATCAAAGTCCCTACAGATGTGCAAGATGAGGAAATCCACCTACCATAACTGTTCAACATTAGAAAGTGACACTTTAGAAAATATCCATTGGAAAATTTGGAAAGGTAGTCAGTGATGCTATGTTAATGAAAATTTATGCCATGATAGTTGTTAGGACCCTCCTAACATGTCCTAATACTTATATTATTTATTAATTATATTCTAGGGTCACAACCCTTCACTCTTAAAACTATTAGACTAGGTATTTAAATGCAATCCAAATATGATAATAAGGCATCATCGAACAAATATATAAATTAATTCTATTGTGATTTTTCTACCTTACAATCAAAAAGCGATTCAATATAAAAAATTATCTTGCTTCCCGCACTATTTAGTTTCATACCATTTGGATCAGAGCTAGATCAAGGAGCAAATTCACCATTAAAAATTTTTCCCATCGCACATTTCAGCCAGTCCACATTTGCGAGGACGCAAACAACATTCACGCTTCATGGATCCGTGTCAAAATCCTCACAAAAAATTAAACCTTCTCCTAAGGTACGAATTAAGTTGTCTTACACCCAAATTGCTCTACCTTTCATGTGGTGACTGGTGGCTATTTTGAAAAAGTTAAAATTTTCAACGCAGCATCATCGTTTTCGACGTTCGAAACACAAAGGAAAAAAATTAAAATTATTTTTTTTATTTTTTGCTCACTTGTACCAAGTCATATTGATCATTACCTACACCAACCACAATGGCTGAAGTACGACGGTCACTGGATTACATTCATGAGAAAAACGAAAGGCTCACTAAAGAAGTTCAATAGGAAAGAGAGGAGAATACCCGTAACACAAGAGAACTCTACGAGAAAATATTTGCAATGGATGTTAAACTTGATGCCATCAGTAAAAAATAGGCAACAACACATGCAAATTCACCCAACCACGAGTCATCAAATCGAGCAATGTTAGGAGGTCCACAAACTTCCATTCTACCATGGACGACCAAATTAGACTTCCCAAAATTTTAAGGAGACCCTACAAACTGGATCTACCGAGAAGAGCAATATTTCTCACTAAATCAAATTTTGGAAATGCAAAAAGTGCATATCGCCTCCTTCCACTTGGAAAATGATGCCATCCAATGGTACCAATGGTTCGAGAAAACTAATGGTACTCCGACGTGGTCAACCTTTACACAGAATCTATTAGTGCGATTCAGCCCTAGCAAGTTTCAAAGCTTTACAGGGGCCCTCACTAAATTATGCCAAACCACTTCGGTAAGCGAATACCAAGCAAAATTTGAAAGGCTAGCTAATCGAACATCCGGATTAGACGCTGCCTTATTTCAAGAATGTTTTGTCAGCGGATTAAAATAATAAATTTGAATAGAGGTGCAAATGTATAACCCTACAAACATGTTAGAGACCATTGGCTTGGCAAAATTAGCGGAGGATAAAATCAAGGCACAAAATCAGTTTACAAAAACAACTTGGGGGAAACCATCAAAAACTTATACCAACCCCAAACCAATGCAAAATGGATGAACCCAAAACTCCTACACAGCCCTCAAAATTAACCCCGCTCTACCAATTAAGCGTCTGAGTTTCGAGGAAATGAAGGAAAGACACGCTAAGGGTCTTTGCTACCATTGTGATGAGAAATTTGACAAAAATCATAAATGTGCCTGACAAAAATTATATATTCTAGATGCCACAGAGGAAGGGAATTCTACTGAAGAGGAACCTGAACTTGAAGTAGAGGTATTATCCAACACACTTGAAAGTGATGAAGAAAATGCACCAAAGGTTTCCTTCAATGCCCTTGCCGGATTTTTTGCCCCTCAAACAATGCGAGTAAAAGGGTATTTTAAGAAAAAAAACCTTACTGTGCTCCTAGATTTTGGTAGCATGCACAATTTTATCGATCCAAAGGTGGCTAAACAAGCAAATTGTTTTATATACCCTTGCAATAACTTCAAAGTGATGATTGGAAACGGTAGAAAAATTGCATGCAAAGGAAAATGAAAAAATATAAAACTAACTATGGGGGTTTATAACATGAAATGCGACATGTACGTCCTACCCCTAGGTGGGTACGACATTGTCCTAGGCATACAATGGTTACAAACCTTGGGCATAGTCCAATGGGAATTTGATGAACTCTGGATGAAATTCACAGCAAAGAACCAAACCTATATTATCCAAGGCCTGAAATTAGGACCTTCCCAAATCATCAACTCGCATAGAATGGAGAAAATTATCCGAAAAGGAAACAAAGGAATGGTCGCCCAATTATTTTCAATTCAACCTAGTCACAAAGAAGATGAGACACTAGAGTTACAAAAGATTTTAGACCACCATAAGGCGGTATTCAATGAACCAAAAGGACTACCTCCACAATGAAGTCATGATCACACTATTCCACTATTTCCAGGGCATCAACCTCCTAATATTAGACCTTATCGTTATCCATACCTCCAAAAGACCGAAATAGAGAAATTAGTACAAGAGCTTCTTAAGGCAGGAGTCATTAGACCTAGAAAAAGCCCTTCTCTCCAATTATTTTAGTTAGAAAAAAGGATGGCTCATGGCGTTTATGTGTCGATTTTCAAGCACTTAATAAAATGACCATCAAAGATAAATTTCCTATTCCGGTCATAGACGAGCTATTAGATGAACTCCACGGGGCATCTTATTTTTCCAAGTTAGACTTACGGTCAGGCTACCACCAAATACGAGTCAATGAAAAGGATATTCTTAAGACGACCTTTCACACTCACGAAGGGCACTACGAATTCTTGGTGATGCCATTTTGCATGACCAACGCTCCTTCTATATTTCAAAGTCTAATGAATAAGGTATTTCACCCTTTTCTTCATAAATTTATATTAGTTTTCTTTGATGACATTTTTATTTATAGCAAAACATGGGAAGAACATTTGGACCATGTTAGACAAGCGTTCCAAATCTTGAAGGAAAATCAACTTTATGCAAAAATATCAAAGTGTTCCTTTGGAAAACAAGAAATTAAATACTTAGGGCATATTGTCTCAAAGGAAGGAGTTATGGTAGATCCTTCCAAAATCGAGGAGGTGAAAAATTGGCCTATTCCAAAAACCTTAAAAGCTCTACGTGGGTTTCTTGGACTAACAGGATATTATAGAAAATTTGTCCAAAATTATAGTAAAATCGCTACTCCTCTAACAACATTACTTAAGAAAAATGCTTTCAAATGGTCGTCTAAAGTGGATGAGGCCTTTATCACCTTGAAAACTACAATGTCCCTGTTCTAGCCATGCCCAACTTTTCTAAACTATTTGTCATTGAAAGTGATGCTTCAGGAATAGGAATGGGAGTCGTACTCATGCAGGATGAAAGGCCTCTAGCTTTTATAAGCAAAGCATTTTCTCCTAAGAATTCAGCTCTCTCTACGTATGAAAAAGAGATGTTGGCGATTTTCCATGCTATTCAACATTGGAGGCCTTACCTTATTGGCCAACATTTCATTATACGCACTGACCATCATAGCTTGAAGTATTTTTTGGAACAAAGGACTAATACCCCAGAACAACAAAAATGGGTTATAAACTTCTTGGCTATGATTATGAAATTACATATAAAAAGGGAAAGGAAAACATGGCAGTCAATGCACTTTCTAGAAAATTTTAAGATATGCCTCAAGTCCATGCTCTTTCCTCCCTTATTCCTAAATGGGTAGATGAGGTGCATGAAGAATGGATAAATGATCCTACTATCCTACACTTTAGAAAATATCCATTGGAAAATTTGGAAAGGTAGTCAATGATGCTATGTTAATGAAAATTTATGCCATGAGAGTGAACCCACTTCGCCATCAAGTATTTAAAATCACAATTTCGAATGACTTTACCACCCTGGTAATATTGAGAAAATAACTAATTTGAAAAAGCATAAAGTGAGCAGAGACTCGAGAGTTTCATTTTAGTGAGCTAGAATAGTTACTGAGAGTGATATGGTATCTTAGGGGACTGCTTTCGTACCCAAATACATAGAAGAAATGGTAAAGTTCATCATAAACCAATTACCATATGTCGATCTCCCGGGACCGGCTGTTCCTGGGAGTACGATGTATGATTTTACCAAAAAAAGTGGGCCCAATAAAAAGCTCACTCCCACACAGTAATATGAAATTGAAAATAATTGCATCCAAAGTTTTTCTCACATAATGGAGAATGACCACAGATCCCCTTGGTTGCTAGCAGATCTATTTCACAAAGCGAGGAGACTGCAACATAAGGGTTTTCCTAGAAGTACTAGGTGGACCATTTTTTTGGGAAATTTGATATGTCCAAGGGTATACTACTCCTCTAACTTAATATCCTAGTTAGTCATGGCATACGATGAGAAAACCAAGATATTTTGAGACAATAGAGATAGACCAGTGTTTAGTATCGTGGCCAAACACATCGCACAAGTCTTCAAACTGACGCCCTTCAATACTTGGCTGGTTCAATAGGTAATTTAAAGGCAATCTTGAATGTTAAAAAAATTAGATATTTTAAAATCATTTTTTGAAGAGCATGAGAAAATAGTTGATAAGTTTCCTATAAGAAAATTTGCTTTCAAACCATGGGTTTTATATTTTTGTGATATGGATAACATCGTTTTAGGAGTACAAGACCTCAGTGTAGTGGGTATGAAAGTGTTGTATTTAGTAGCACAGAGTAACAGAGTAATGGGTAACCCAATTTATGTCTGGGAGCAAGAATTGAGTGATTAAATGCACTCATAGTTGTCAGAATTAAAGGAAGCTATTTTGAAACAAAGATAGGAGATGCCTAATTTTTCTCACTACTTCATCCTCATACGCCAGTTAGCAGGGAAATTATGAGAGGAAATCTGAAAGAGAGTTGGGGCCATTGAGAGTCCTTACGCCTAGACTAGTTTTTGGAGGATACACGAAGGTCATACTCACATGGGTTTGTTTTGCGATATTTTCATGATTGAATTCATTGGATTCTAACTAGTTTCTTCCTTGAGAGACTAGGGCCTGGGGTAAGAGCTTTCATAAAGGAAAAATACATAGGATATTATTTATTCTTTGAGGGGTTCACATACATTCGGATCTATGGAGCTAAGATTCCCCCTAAAATGTTGCCTATGTATTGTCCCTTATCTCTCACTGCCTTAAAGTTGTGCAGACAGGTGGTCTAAGAGGCTAAAATGAGACTGGTAAAGAAGCACAACAGAGTTCCATGGCTTAGTGTTTCTTGTAAATTTGGAAGTTATATATTTATAGGATATATAGCTTTACTCAAATGGATGTATGATTTAGATCTCATGGAATTTGAAGAGATAACTTGGAGACCTTACAATCCAGATAAGAAGTATGAGAGGTTAATGAAAAATTACGATTATGCCTAGGTCGAGCACAGGAGAGATGCTTACAAAGAAGAATTATTAGATGCTATAGAAAAGGGGAAATATTTGAATATGGTATGGGATAAGTACCCCTTTGAAAAAAGGGGCAATTTGCAAGTTCAAAAAGCCTATGATTACCCCCTAGAATTGATTTTAGTCAGAAGAGTTTCAGTGGAATCTACGACCCCCCTCTTACCAGAAGCCACCTAGGAAATCAGAGAAGACCCCTTATTAGAATTGATAGAATATCAGGGCATTGATCATATGGAATTCATTGTGATCTCTATAGATGTTGTAGAACAACAATTCCAAGCCCCTGATGATACACGTCTCAGAATAGAGGAAACACCCAGCAGTTCCCAAGAAGTCTTTGAAAGCCTGAATATAGAAAAAGGAAAGGAAGTTGTTATTGCACCTTCTTAGGATCTGACTTATCCCTAGTAGGATATAGTTCCCATTTCTATCCAACTATTAGCAATAACCAATATGATGAAGTTAGCTCCCAGATCCATTCCCAGCTCTTTGAATATAAAATACAATGAGATAAAAATTCCATCAATAATACAGATGAACATGAGAATAGCAGGAGGATTTGGAGGCATCTTTAAAGATATCAAATTTAAGAAGAAAATAATTTTATCTACTCCAGAAACAAATAAACCTAGGATGTCACTGCCCTCCATGAAAGTTATGTTGGAGAGATCTGAAGAACAAACAATTTTTAGTACTACTGAGGATCATGAGCTACAAGTAGTATCAAGAATGAGAGGTAGGGGAGATGATTCTATAGCTAGAGTAGAAATATGAACTCCCAAATAATATATGGTAGAGGTAAACATACCTGCCCTACAAGATCCTATTGTTATCAAAGTTGATGAGAGAACTAGAGGAATTTCAGTACATGGAAAAGTTGAATGGTCAGAGTAGCTAAAGCAGTACAAGAGCAAACTTTGGACTAGCTACATCAAAGTAATACATATTTAATAAGCCAAATAGAAATAAGCAATAAATAAAAAGTAAATATGTAAGCCCTAATAAATAAACTAAAGGAAGAGTTGGCACAGAAGAACACCACAGTAGCTCAGCCCCCCTTGGTGGTGAAAATCCTCAATTATACGTACTATTTGAATACAATAAAAAGGGAGATGTCTCTTAAAATTTGAGACAATATCAATGGGATCACTGAGATGTTCAAACAAATTAGGGTGATTCAAATTACTGCTCAAGAAATGAAGTCTAATATGTCAGAATGGAGAAGAATTTGAAGTCATTCGCCCTACCCTCGACTTAATGTCAGAATATTTTGAATAAATACAGAACCAAGAAGTGTTGTTAAATTATGGGACTGAGATCAAGTGTAATATCAAATTCATGAAGGCCACTATGTTTGGATCAAACATGGAAATGTGGCTCAATAATGTTGCAGAAATGTTTAGTCTGTTGGATGACATAATAGAGAAATTGGTAGATATTGGGTTATCATTGGAGGAATTCTTAGAAACTGCCAGTATAAAAGAGCTCCTTAAAATAAAAATAGAAGAATCTGATTGTGATCCTGATGATGAGCTAGAAATGACCAGACAAACCACTTTCTTAGTAAAAATTGTGGAGATGCTGATCACCTAGTATGAAGAAAGTAAAAATTTTATTAGCATACAGAAAAATAGGATTCTACAGGACATGAATATGTTAATATTTTTTGTAACTTTCAATACTGATACCTGGAGGATGATTGGAAAGAAGATCATATGGTTGCAATAGAGAAAAAAGGGAAAAGAGATTAAAATATGCACCCTATAGATAGAAATGAGGTCACCCCCTAAAGATGAAGGTCAGTTAGATAATTAAGAAGAAATAGAAAAAGGGATAACCAAGGATGGAAAAATAGATGGAGACCCTCAATGCACTGATATCATCGGTTGAAAAAATTAAAACAAAAAGGGCCAAAGAAAAGTGTATAGCATAGTGGAAGCTAGCTATACCAGTTTTGAAGGATAAATTAGATTGTGACAAGTGTAAGGCCAAGATCAGGCTAAAAATAATAGATTCAAGAACCAAAAGCTATAAAAGGAAATTTCCAGGGTTAGAATCTACATAAAGCATTTAGAGATAGAATTTTTGCTAAGAGGTATACTTGAGTGCCCATTTGAGTTGTGTTGTTGTATTCCTTTTATGTTTTTTCTCTATCATCCCTCCTTCCTCCATTTACTATGTAAGTTTGGTAATACTACGTTTGGAGAGCTAAGAATATTTCCAGTATTTCTAAGCCTGAAGTCCAAATATTCTTATTTCTAACATATTAGAAGGAGAATTGATGAAGTCTTGTTACATTTTTTTTTTTGTAGATTAATAGATTAGTAAAACCAGGGCATTTGAAAGGCTCCCTAACACCTTGTACAATAGAGGATAAAAAAGGAACAGAAGAAATAAAATTTGAATTGCAAGCTACAATAGAATTACAACCTCAAAAAAACATCCTCAGACTAAAAGGAACCAACAGTCTATAGCCTTAGACAAACAGGCACTGAGAGAAACACCAGAGCTCAAAAATAAGCGGTCCTCGACCAAAAAGGAACTCAAAAAGATGCGATCCACCACCGCAGAGGACCCAAAAAAATAGAGGAAGAACCATCAGCCATCAAGGGGAATATCCAACTACATGAGGGATGAAGCAACACCTTCCAGACCAGCAACTTTCACATTTGTTTTAGAAATCTCCTTAGTGCTATCCTTGGGAACAATGGTGCATGCCTCCTTAGCAATATCCATTACATATTCATCATTGACAACATATTTGATGTCAGTTTTGGTGTCAAATGACACCTCAGCACTAGCAAAGGCTGAAATTTTTTTGAAATTATCATAGAAGAACAAGAGGCTAAGTGCATGGTGTTGTTCTTTGAGGGTTGAAATCGCCTTTCCAATGGCCAAGTGAGTAGTTTCAAGATGGTCAATGGTGGCAGAAGTAGCATGCACAACTAGCTTGTGAAGATACATTTCAATAAGGTAAGGAGAATTAGATTTATCCTTTGGACTTTTTACAGATGTGGACGGAAGGGTTTTGGTGACTTCTTTATGTTTCAGCCTCTAGGAACTATGGACAAGGGTCTTTCAACTTTGGCCTTCTTTATGGCAGAGAACTCATAAATAGATTTGCCTCCTTTCTCTTTTCTTTTGTGATGAGGCCTGGAAATGCCTCAATCATAACATGTTTTGTATACTAAAAATGCCTATAAAATCTTATGTTTTATCTGATATGTTAGTTAAGTTGATTCAATATGTTGTAAATTACCCATTTTGCATGATCAATGTATTTGAAATATTATATGCTGATTTTACATCTTTTTGCATAGTTTTGTGTTCTTTTTGCTATGATTTGCTACAATGGGATATGCTTAGAATAATAGCAGCATTTCACTAATCATATTTTTATTTGTCTCAAGCATTTACTTCACCTAAATCTGGCAACAGTGCAAGCAAACTGTTGCTGTGTAGCAAAAACTAGTCTTTCCCATGTAAATTCCAGCCAACTGTCCATAAATAGCAAGGCATGGAATTCACATGAGGAAAGGGATGAAGATCATTAGAATTTTATCTTAGGAGATAACACACCTGAGAGATGCAGAAGAAATCACTGGAAAAGCATACATTTGTTCATTTCGAAGTATCTTCGGAATGAACAGATATCTTCAAAATGAAGAATGCAGCGTCTTCGGAATGAGCGGATCTTCGAAATGAAGCATGCAGTATCTTCAAAATGAGCGATATTCAGAATGAGAATGCAGTATCTTCAAAATGAGCGATCTTTGAAATGAGAACTGCATTGTCTTCGGAATGAAGCCACTTATCTTCGGAATGAAGAACAGAATGTGTTTTTGACCTGTTGACCAATTTCTAAAGCCAAAAAAAGGGAAATAAAGGTTGGAAAAAGTAAAGAGAAATATCTTCCATCTGTATTTGTCGTCATTGCCGACCAAAGCCATCATTAAGGGAAAGATCAAGTTTTAGTCCTCTTCTAGGATAAAACCAGAATTTGTTGCAGCATTGTAGGATTAGATCTTTTAAGATATTCTTTGTTTGTAATCAGATCATGGGATAGCTATAAATATTGCTCCCGTTCAGGTTGATCCTAGTAAGTACAAAATGAGGTAGAAAATAGAGTAAAGAAGCTAGTAGAAAATATAGAGTATAACTAGAAATTGACTGTTACAGTCCTGTAATAGTTTTTCAGCAGAATTCTTGTAATCATGCATTTTGATCAATAAAGTGCACCAGTTCTATTTCAAATGCTTGTAAATGAGTGTGATTAAGATTTAGAAAAATAGAGATACTTACACCTTCTTATGGACAAAGAGGCTGGCCACTTCCAGACCTAGGAGGAGGACTAACAAAGCAGGTTTTTATTCTAATTTTGCTACAGTAGAATGAGTTGTAGAACTTGTTATTTCAATTGCTTGTAAATAGTTGACAATATTTGCAGTATTAGTTTATTTATGCTTAGATTAATCTTGTGCTTAAAGTTTTAGTTGCAATCTTACTTTCAGCAAAGCTTCCACTTTATTTTTGGACTGTTATTTCCAGAATTTACTGTTTTTCAGTAATTTCTTGCATTTTATGTTTTGCTGTCAAAATCTGAACAGAAGATTGACAACCTTTTGTTACAAAATTTTGATAGTTTTTATTTCCACATTAGATCTAGGCTTTCATTACTGCAAAAGTAATTATATTTCCTTTCTACAATTAGGATCAGACTTTCAATTCTGTAACTGTTAATTCTGCAATATAATTAGGTCTCATTCTGCAATTGTAATTAGGACTTCATTTTTGTAGTTAATGATTAGTTTCCAATTCTGCAACTTAGATTAAGATTAAATTCATGCAATTTAGAGTTAGGAATGTTCCAAAACCCCCCACACAACTAGTTCCACCAATAAGACCTGTTGCTCTAGATTGACCTAAGTTATAGTTGTTTTACTTCTTCTCCCACAGATAGCCTTGTACACTGCCCTGGATTGACAGATTCATTGAGAATTAATGATGGTATAACGACTACGCATCATTTTGGCACCGTTGTCGAGGAATAGTGTTGTTAGAAGAAAACAAATAGTCCAATAGCTGTAATCAGACTAAACTATGAACATTCAGGTTAAAATCTGAATATAATAGCAGAGTAAGATAATAACTATTGACTTAATTTATGTCATTTAGGAGTAAACATGAATGAGTAAGTCTAGGGATACCCCAAAGGATCCCTGGCTTGTCCCATTAAGGAGATATTCATGCTTAAGGGGTGAATCACCTAATTTTGAACTACCTAAAATATTGATAGAAAAATCACCAGTCTCACCATCAGTAGAACATTTTGAGAAACGAAAATCACCAATTTTATCAACAAAATATTAAGAAAGATAATTCATCAGACTCATCAACAAAAAGGCTTGGAACTCTTGAGAGAACAATTTGGAAAGCTTTAACTTCTCCTAGGAAACAATAAACTATGGCAGAGGGAGGCAATGTAGATGGCCAGCATGGCTATGTTCATAATTAAGGGGATGATCAGGATATACTCCAACCATCCAAAACATTTGAATATCCTATTCATCTAAATCCAACACAAAACTCTCCCATGAAGACCATTTCACCTTCAGTACTTCCAACCTTCTAAGGTGTTGTATCTGAAGATCCTGACCAATTTTTGTTTGAATTCAAGGTAGTGTGTCAGACCTATGATTATATAAATGACAATCAAAAACTTAAGGTTTTTCCCTCAACTCTCAAGGATTCAGCATTACGCTGGTTCATGATCTTAGAGCCAAATTCCATAAGAACCTGGGATCAAATGGAGACTGTCTTTTTAGACAAATATCAGGAATACTATCGTGTAAGAAATAGAAAATATGAGTTATTTAGAATCAAGCAGGAAGATGATGAGACCTTGGAAGATTATCTTGATAGGTTCTCCTTTGTTCAAAGGAGATGTGGACTAGTAGAACCTAAATTATGTAAAACCATCTTTTTGAGAGGATTGCACTATGAATCCAGAGAAGTTCTGGATTTGATGGGAAAAGGGGATGTAACCACTCTCAGTAATGAGGAAATTATGGATCTTTGCAGGAATTACTCTCGCACTAAACAGAGAAGAAGAAAAAGCCACACAAATGGCACTGATGTAAAGGACCTGATAGAGGAACTTGCAAATTTCAAAACTGATATCCTAGTGCATCTAAACACTACTTTAGGGGAAATCTCCTGTAAAAGCTAAAAGCACGGAACCTTTGGCAATTTATTGCCCAATATGTAGAAGTAAACATGCTTTCCGGGAATGTCCTTTGAATAAAACATCTATCTCGGCCATTTGTAGTATCTCGTTCAAAAAGGCATTCAACTGATCAATGCCACCTGCTACCATAACTCAAAACTGTGTTAGAAAACCAGACTGAGGAACTCAACTATATTGGACCAAAACAAGGGGGAAATTTCTCTCAATATCAAAATCCCCCTCATTTTCCTACAAATTGGGGGCATAATCCTGGTACTATGCCTTGGGGACAATCAGAACCACCCCAACGTCCTTGGAATTATCCTCAATGGACAAATTCCCAAGAATGGCCACAATAAAATTGGAGTAACCCAGCCTGGAATCAGAATAAAAACAACCCCTCATGGAATCAAAACAATCCAGCTTGGAATCAAAATCGGACTAATCCACATTGGGTGCAAAACCAACCACGGTGGAATCAAGCAATACCGAGTCCTATCCAAGGCGACACAGGAATCAAAGTCAAACTCAGCATTTGTTGCCTACACCTAATCAAAATTTTCAAGAAAAACAACAACAAACACGAGCAAGTGAAACAACCTCAATTGCCAGCTCAGCCAGTAACTTATCCAAACAGTGTAAGACAGACACCTCTTGTTTATGTGGCTGAAGCTGAAGAAAATATTGAAATTAATGTTCTTGATTGTAGTGACATCCAACTTTGTTTAGGGAAAGTTGTACCTGAACTAGTTTTAATGAAAATCAAAGATAATGAAAAGCAAGAATCATCAGAACTAGAGAGAATCCAACCAACAATAGAAATAGAAAAATTAGAACCAACAATAGAAAAAGAGACACAAGCAGAACAATTACCAAGGATAATTCTATATCTTGAAAGACTTAATGCAATACCAGCAAATTCTGAGTCAGAATTGGTCAAAGAACTCAAAAATTTGACTATCTCATTGCCCTTATTGCAGGCCATTAAGGAAATACCAAAAATTAATAGTACTGTCCAAAATTTGTGCATTAAAAGAGTAGGAAGAAAGAAGAAAGCATTCCCCAAGACTATACAGGTTGAAGGGAAGATAGCTGATCTCTTATCTAGAAAACTACTACCTCCAAAGTATAGTGATCCAGGAAGCCCAGTTATCACAGTCACCATAGGTTCAGTACCAATATCAAATGTTTTAGTGGATCTAGGAGCTGCAATAAATGTCATGACTAAAGATACAATGGAACAATTACAGCTCAAACATCTCAGCCCCACATTTACAGTTTTAGAAATGGCTGATAGGTCAGTTATAAAACCTGAAGGAATCATTGAATATGTTCCTATAGAAGTTTCTTCTTGGGAATTCCCTACAGATTTTTTGGTTTTACAGCCAAGAAATTCAGCACATGGATATCCCATTATTTTGGGAAGACCTTGGCTTGCAACTACAGCAGACTTCATAGACTACAGATCTGGAAATATGACTATTTCAAATGGTATTGATCTGAAATAGATTTCTTTATATCCTCCTACAAAACCATCTAGCAAATTTTCAATTCAGTTATGGTTTTCTGACTCAGATGAGGAACCAGAAGAGGTCATTTCTACACTAGCTACCTTAGTAGTAAGAGAACACACGGAAGACCTCGGTGACACGGAAAACTTAGAAAATGAAACAATCTCGATGAATGTTCTGCATGAACAAGGTTTAGAAGGGGAAGCAACAAATATCCAACAATTGATAAGTAATGAGGAGAATCAAAAATCTGAAGATGAATCATCTGTGCTATCACAGGGAAACTCTGTTTCACTACCACGTGGATGGCACCATCATCTAATTTTTCCTTCTCACTATTCCATACAAGATATGCTTCCCTCAAGCAGCAATAAAATAGAAACTGCTTCTTTTCTCCCATCTCAGCAATGTCCTATTAATCCCTTAATCACCAAGTATGAAGGAGTGAATTATGTCCTTCTAAATACAAAACAAATAGAAGTCCAGCCAAGCAAATTTCTAAACATCTACAGCCAGCTTACTAGGGAAGAGGAAGAAAAATTGATAGTTGTTTTGCAGAAGCATGTTCATGCTTTTGCTTGGAACTACAAAGATATGTCGGGAGTTCATCCCGATATATGTACCCATAGAATCTATCTTGAAGAAGTCAAGCCAGTCAGACAACATCAAAGAAGATTGAATCCTGCCTTAAGATATATTGTGAAAGAAGAAATTGAAAAACTCCTGGAAGTAGGATTCATTTACCCAATTTACGATAGCTAATGGGTTTCTCCATTGGTAATAGTTCCTAAGAAAAATGGAAAAATGAGAGTATGTGTAGACTATAGAGAGTTGAATAAGGTGACATACAAAGACCATTTTCCATTACCTTTCATAGATCAAGTGTTAGATACTCTTCTTTGGAAAAATATACTTTTGTTTTCTTGATGGATTTAGTGGATATAATCAAATTCGGATTGCACTTGAAGATCAAGAAAAGACAACTTTTACATGTCCATGGGGAACATTTGCCTATAAGGTTTTACCTTTTGGTTTGTGTAATGCCCCAGCAACTTTTCAGCGAGTAGTCCTAGCAATTTTTGCTGATCTAACCACCAAAAGTGTTGAAATTTACATGGATGATTTCACAGTATGTGGACAAACTTTTGATTTTACATTGGAAAGTCTTGACAAAGTCTTAACTCGCTATGAAACATACCACTTATCCTTAAATCCAGATAAATGCTTCATGATGATGAAGGAAGGGATAGTTCTTGGTCATCACATCTCTCTTGAAGGGATCCAAGTTGATCCAAAGAAGGTTGAAATTATCAAGAATCTCCTTCCTCCTAAAACTCAGACTAATGTCAGAAGCTTCCTAGGACACATTGGTTTTTACTGCAGGTTTATTCCCAACTTTAGTACAATAGCCAGTCCTATGTTTGCCTTATTGACTAAAGATTCTGAATTCTCCTGGACTACAAAGTGTCAAGAAGCATTTGAAGCTCTAAAAGAGAAATTGATAACTCCACCTGTGCTCAGAGGACCTAATTGGACATTACCATTTCACATTCAGACTGATGCCTCCAATACAACAATTGGAGCAGCATTAGGAAAAATTGATAATGGTGAACATTATACCATCTACAACATTAGCAAGAACTTGATGGGAGCAAAGAAAAATTATACAACTGAGAAGGAATTCCTAGTAGTAATTTATGCCATCAACAAATTCAGGCATTATATCATAGGTTATCAAATATTTATTCACACAGATCATACAACCATTAAGTATTTGATGAATAAACCTATGGTAAGTGCAAGAATTATTCGTTGGTTGTTGTTGCTGCAAGAATTTGATATCACCATAATCAACAAACCAGGAAAAGCTAATGTTGTGGCAGATTTCTTGTCCAGGTTGCAGAACACAGATGAATGGGAATTAGTTGATGAAACTTTTTTTGATGAAAAATTATTTGCTATATCAGTCCAATCACCTTAGTTTGTAGATATAGCCAATTATTTGGTCACAGGGAAAGTTCCTTCACATTTTACTTCAAAACAAAAAAAACAATTGATCAAACAAAGTTCTTCTTTCGAATGGATTAAGGGTATTCTTTTTAAGTGCAGTCCTAACCATGTGTTACATAGGTGCATCCGAAAGGATGAAGTGTATGATATCCTTAGAGCTTGTCATGATGAACCCTCAGGTGGACACTATTCTATAAAAAGCATAGTTAGGAAAATCCTAGGGACAGGATATTATTGGCCATCTCTTCACAAGGATGTGAAAAAGTACATCAGGCATTGTGATGCATGCCAAAGAATGGGGAAGCCCACTCATACAAATGAGATGCCACTACAGCCTCAAATGGTTTTAGAACCATTTGAGATGTGGGGGCTTGATTTTGTAGGACCTATTGATCCACCTTCTCAAGGAAAGGTGCATATTCTAGTATGCAGCGATTACCTGACAAAGTGGGTAGAGGTGCGTGCTTTTAAACATGCTGGTGAAGAGGTCATTGATTTCTTGTATACTCAGATTTTTTAGAGATTTGGAGCTCCACGGTCTATCACCATAGACCAAGGACCCCAATTTGCATCCAAATTCATAAAAGCATTTACATAATTATATGAAATCAAACATAGAAAATCATCACCTTACCACCCACAAGCAAATGGCCAGGTTGAAGTAACAAACAGGGAACTAGAATGCATCTTGACAAAAATAGTAGCTTTTCATAGGAGAAATTGGCTAGATAAATTACCTGAAGCAGTTTGGGCCTACAATACTACTTGGAAGTCCACTACTTGGATTCACACCTTATGAGCTAGTCTTTGGTAAAAAGCCTCTCTTACCTATTGAATTTGAGCTACTAACATTGCGCACAGCACTAGAAATTGGAATTGAATTGTCGCAGGCATAGACAGATAGGATTCTACAGCTGAATGCATTGGATGAACTTATATTGGATGCTCTACACCAAACTGAGGTAATTCAGGAGCAGAGGAAGCTGTGGCATGACAGTCACATTCAGCAAAGGAAAATTCAACAAGGAGATTGGGCTTTACTATTTGATTCTCAATATGAAGACTTCCCTGGAAAACTGAGAACTAGATGGTTGGGACCTTACTGGATTGAAGAGGTATTTAACAATAGAGCAGCTCATTTATCCCCTATTGATGGGTCACGAAGAAAGTTGGTAGTGAATGGACATCGCCTCAAGGTATACCATACACCTCTGACTAAAGAAGAATTCTTGCAGCAACTTGATAGTTTGGATACACAGCGAAGTGGAAGAGATTCCTTCTTCCACTTCAAAACAATCAACATGATCAGTGGATTTCAAGAAAAATAGAAAATACAAAAAAATCAAAAAAATAGAAAACAAAAAGATGAATAAATTCTGAGTATGAATTCCTTCATGGGCATGGTTTCAGGGGAAATCATGAAATTCCTTCTTGGGCATAGTTAGGATCAAGAAAAAAAAAAGAAAAAAAAAGAGAAAAGAAGAGGTAAAAAAAAAAAGAGAGAAAAGGAGAGGTAAAAAAAAAGAGAGAAAAATGAATAACTCAGCAGTGAAAACCTTTTCTTAAGGCACTACTAAGTTGGTGTGCATGAAAACCAGTTTTTTGGCATGCATAACCTTGAGAAATTTCTGAACCATCATTGTACAAATTCACCTAGTGCACTTGTTTTGAAATGTTGCAGAAAATCTCAATGAGAATATCAACAAAAGCAGTCATTCTTCAAAAACTGGCATTAACTGTTTTATCAAGTATATATTTCTTACATTTTTTCATTGTAAAATGATTGGTATATAGTATGTGACAATTAACCATTAGCATAAAAGGTATTCATAAGAGTTGGCATACTTAAAAACATGTTTTGAGAATGAAAATATTGATTTCTCGCCTAATCTTCGGAACAAGAATGCCAAAAACAGTGCCTGTTGTATTATCTTCAGAATGAAATTGTCTTCAGAATGACAGCAAAATGAATGTTGCACTTTGTCTTCAGAAAGAAATTTGTTTTCAGAATGAAACTTAGTCTTCAGAATGACGACTTGCTGCATCATCTTCGGAATGAAGATCTGTCTTCAAAATGAAGATCTGTCTTCAGAATGAAGATCTGTCTTCGGAATGAGGGTCTGTCTTCGGAATGACAATTTACCTTCACAATACAGCCTGATCTTTGGAATGAGGATTGATCTTCGAAATAAGGATTGATCTTCGAAATGAAGATCTGTCTTCAGAATGAAAATTTTTCAAAGAAGATTTGTCTTCGGAATGAAGACCTGTCTTCGGAATGAGGTCATAATCTTCGGAATGAGGATTTATCTTCGAAATGAAGACTTGTCTTCAGAATGAGGTCATAATCTTCGGAATGAAATTTTGTTTGCGCAATAAGTTATAATCTTCGGAAAGAGCATTTCCACGTGGCATTCAAGAAAACAAGGTACAACAAAATCAAGATTTTTTTTAGTTGCATGCGACGAAGGGACACGTGTCAATCAGTACATGGTTTGTTTTTGCACTCATTAGAAATACGGAGAATGTGACCAACCATATGCCACCAGTTTTTAATGTCAATTAACATGCACGTGAGAATATGCAAAACTAATGAGGTGGACTTGACGACAAGGACATCCATGCAATTATCAACAAATAGGTGTACAGTGCAAAAGTAGAAATGTGTGCCATCTTTTTTTTTGAAGACGTGTTGCGAAGTACAGTGCACAGGATACGGTTCATTTCAAAGAAGAAGACGAGAAACAGGGCAACGAAGGTTTCAAATATAAGACTCTGCAAATTTGCAATAGAAAACAGCCAAAGATCCAGCAGTAGAATAGCAGCCACAGTATACGATTTTTAAACAGAGAAAAATGGGGCGAAAGATCAGAACAAAGCCTGCAGATACCACTTACCTCCGAGAAAATCTGGCAGTTGTGCAGATTTTTGAAGATGGAGGGTTTATGACATTTTTGGATAAATTCAATGGGTCTTCTAAAGATTTAGCTGGCATGTTCGCCCATACGTTCAAAAAAAATCGAGCACATGTTAACGACATGTCTATTGAGGTAAGCCCTAAAATTTTAAGTTAGATTACAGAGCTGCCATTAGAAGGGATTTCAATTACTAGATCTGGCAAAAAAACATTGGCAAATGTAGTTAATCAGTTTGTAGAACAAAATGATAGAGAACTAGAGTACTTAACCCATAACAACACATGCAAAGGGTTAAAAAGGGCCAGCCTGCAGGAACCCTGGGATGAAGTAGCCACCTGGGTAATTAAGTTTTTAACCTGTGAAGGGAAGTATGTGTTGTTGTCAGGGCATCATCTACGAATTTTGAACCATCTTAGACATGGTGGACAACAACCAGAATTTAGGGTAAATCTTCCCCCGTATTTATATTAAGAGTTAAAGAACATGGCAAAAAGATATCAGGAGGGTAAAGGAAGCCTTCGCCAACATAGCCTCATCAAATTAGTTTGCCAACACCATTTTAGAGGAAACCCTAGGAGTTTTGACAGGTTTTACTCTACCCTAAATGATGTCATTTTTGGGGATGAAAGTGAGGAAGAAGAAGAACCAAATCATCGTTGATGTTCGTTGCAGAAGAGGAAAGCAACTGCTACAAAAAATGTTGCAGAAGATGCTGTAGAAGAAATTGCAGAAGGTGCCCCTGAAGCTGTTACAGAACTACACCCCATAGCAATAGTAGAAAACATTGCTCCTGAACCCTCAACTTCATGAGCTAAGAGAAAAAAGAGAAGAGGATCTGGAACTAGCAGTAGAGCAAAAAAACAAAAGAAAGTTTAGTTTGTTGAAGCTGCAACTGATTTGTCAGAATAGAGAAGTGAAACAAGGGAAACAGAGGCATCTGAAATTGACCCCATGACCCCTGCTGTCACCAAAAAATAGAGCAAAAAGAAGAAGTTTGCATCTAGAACTAGGAGGTCTACAAGAATCCATTTGAAAGAAAGCTGAGAACGAGTCATGGAGGAAGAAGATAGACCAAGCAGCCTAGATGTCACAGAGATACAACCAGCATCTGAAAACTTTCCAAAATTTCTTGAACAGATAGTTGAGGTAGAAACTGAGCAGGATGGTTTGGAGGAGGCTATAGTTCAATAGGCTACATATATGGTAGATATCCTTATAGACAGTCTCACAGAGCCTCCTGAACAAGAACAAACTATTGCAGAAGAAGAGGACATATTGGTTGAGCAGCCAACTGCAACTAATTTGTCTGCATCAACTTCTAAAGCAAAAACAGAAGTGGAAGACATCACAGAGTAGCTGAGGGAAGCAAGAAGTGTTGTCAAAACACAGACCAGATGGATCACAGAGAAAGAAAGCATCATTGAGATGCAAGAAAGAAAAATTGCAGAGCTTCAGCAAGAAGTAGTAGAACTGAGAAAATTGTTGTCACAATCTAAAAAATAGCCAACTATATCCCATGATGAAGATAATTTGGCTCAATTGCTTTTGGGTTTATCAAGAGCAGATGACTCTGTTGAAGCAGACATAGGAGTTCATCCTGAAACATCACTCCTTCATTATGAAGAAGTGCCTGTTCATTTTGAAGCAGCACCATCTTATTCTAAAGCATTGCCTTCTTGTTCTGAAGATGCTTCAAAAATGGTGAGAAATATTGCAGAGGATGTTGAAAATGAGCCACCAACACAGGAACAGTCCCAACAACAAGAAAATGTTCAAGTAAGTACTCCTACTGAGGTCTCTGCATTTCAACTTGTTACACTTCCAGTAGAAACAACAGATAAGGGGGTACAAGTAGAAATATTATCTAATGACAACCCCATAGAAATAGCAAATAAGGGGGTGCAAGTAGAGTTATTAACAGATGAACAGCTAGTGGAAGTGGCAGAAAAATGAGTTCAGATAAATCTGTTGCCTAGGATCCCCCCTGTAGTAAGACTACCTAATACTGTGTCTCTAGAGCAGTATAATGTAGACATAGCTAGATGGATGATTAGATATGAACAGCTTGCCAATAAAACTAAAAAATTCAAATTGGAAGCAAAATAGCTAGAAGCCAAGGACACAAAAATTCAGGCATTAAAAGAAAAGGTGTCTGAATTATGCCAAATTGCTGAATTTTTAGTCCAATTTAGATGACCAGCCAGGTTTTACAACCTTATTTTGAAGGAAAAATACCTCAGATGGCAGGTCATGAGGATTACTTCAAATCTTCCATATAAATTGGACACTATTGAAGATTTTACGGAAGCATATTTTAACGAGTCCTTTTGAGCAGAAAAATCTCCTGTGTGAACTGTTTTTACACAGTTTCTTCATTCTAGAAGAAGTTGACTCTCATCCTCAAATCTACATTGGAGATGTTCAGTTGAGAGCATTTATGTCTACTTTGCAAAATCAGCTTTATTGGGATCAAGAGAAAATGTGGAATAAAGTGATTGAAACAAGGGCTGAGTTGTTAGTCAGAGCAATCCAGCCAAATCACCTAGTTATCACCCAGCAGCACTTTTCAATGATGAACATGGATGATATAAAGAGAATGTACTTCAAAAATTTAAGGGACTGTGTGGCCAGATTTAACAATTTCTGTGATCACAATTTCTTCCCAGCATTTTCAGTATGTAGAGACAGATGGAATGAACTTTCCATGTATTTGAGGAAAAGAGAACCTATCTCCCCCATCAATTTAGAATGGTCCAGAAGAAGAGCAGGTGTAGTCCAGCTGATTCAGATCATGCAACATAACTGGATAGGTCTTAGGTTCAGGCCTCCAACCATCATTACTCCAGTTCCATTCTACTTTGAGGAAGATGCCCAGCATGATGAACAATTTGAATATTGGCTCAGAAACATTCAAGAAAATAGGGGGTATTACATAGGCAAGAAATTATTCTACAGGTCATGGAATCTAAACATGGACATATGTGATTCCATAGCCCATGAGAATGCATGAGAGCATGCATTAAAATAAGTTGGGAGAAAAATGATGAGGCCTGGAAATGCCTCAATCATAACATGTTTTGTACACTAAAAATGCCTATAAACTCTTATGTTTTATCTGATATGTTAGTTAAGTTGATTCAATATGCTGTATATTACCCATTTTGCATGATCAATGTATTTGAAATATTATATGCTGATTTTATAGCTTTTTACATAGTTTTGTGTTCTTTTTGCTATGATTTGCTACAATGGGATATGCTTAGAATAATAGCAGCATTTCACTAATCATATTTTGATTTTTCTCAAGCATTTACTTCACCTAAATCTGCAGCGATGCAAGCAAGCTGTATTGTTGTGCAGCAAAAACTAGTCTTTCCCATGTAAATTCTAGCCAGCTGTCCATAAATAGCAAGGCATGGAATTCACATGAGGAAAGGGATGAAGATCATTAGAATTTGATCTTAGGAGATAACCCACCTGAGAGATGTAGAAGAAATCACTGGAAAAGCATACATTTGTTCATTCTGAAGTATCTTCGGAATGAACAAATATCTTCAGAATGAAGAATGCAGCGTCTTCGAAATGAAGCCACTTATCTTCGAAATGAAGAACAGAATGTGTTTTTGACCTGTTGACCGATTTATGAAGCCAAAAAAATGGAAATAAAGGTTGGAAAAAGTAAATAGAAATATATTCCATCTGTCTTTGTCGTCATTGCCGACCAAAGCCATCATTAAGGGAAAGATCAAGTTTTAGTCCTCTTCTAGGATAAAACCAGAATTTGTTGCAGCATTGTAGGATTAGATCTTTTGAGATATTCTTTGTTTGTAATCAGATCATAGGATAGCTATAAATATTGCTCCCGTTCAGGTTGAGCCTAGTAAGTAGAAAAGGAGGTAGAAAATAGAGTAAAGAAGCTAGCAGAAAATACAGAGTATAACTATAAATTGACTGTTACAGTCCTGTAATAGTTTTTCAGCAGAATTCTTTTAATCATGTATTTTGATCAATAAAGTGCACCAGTTATATTTCAAAATGATTGTAAATGAGTGTAATTAAGATTTAGAAAAAGAGAGAGACTTACACCTTCTTCTGGATAAAGAGGCTGGCCACTTCCAGACCTAGGAGGAGGACTAACAAAGCAGGTTTTTTATTCCGATTTTGCTTTGCGATGAGAATGAGTTGTAGAACTTGTTATTTCAATTGATTGTAAATAGTTGACAATATTTGCAGTATTAGTTTATTTATGCTTAGATTAATCTTGTGCTTAAATTTTTAGTTGCAATCTTACTTTCAGCAAAGCTTCCACTTTATTTTCAGATTGTTATTTCCAAAATTTATTGTTTTTTAGCAATTTCTTGCATTTTATGTTTTGCTGTCAAAATCTGAATAGAAGATTGACAACCTTTTGTTATAGAATTTTGATAGTTTTTATTTCCACATTAGATCTAGACTTTCATTACTGCAAAATTAATTAGATTTCCTTTCTGCAATTTAGATCAGACTTTCAATTCTGTAACTTGTTAATTCTGCAATATAATTAGGTCTCATTCTGCAATTGTAATTAGGACTTCATTTCTATAGTTAATGATTAGTTTCCAATTATGCAACTTAGATTAAGATTAAATTCATGCAATTTAGAGTTAGGAATGTTCCAAAACCCCCCACACAACCAGTTCCACCAATAAGACATGTTGCTCTAGATTGACCTAAGTTATAGCTGTTTTACTTCTCCCGCAGATAGCCTTGTACACTGCCCTAGATTGATAGATTCATTGAGAATTAATGATGGTATAACGACTAAGCATCATTTTGCATTTGGAGTTTTTAGGACTTGGGTTTGAGGATGAATTCTAATCATCAGAATCAAGTTTAGGGAGATTACTTGAAGGGAATTGCAGAAGGAGGTACTTGTAAAGGACCTTAAAAAGACCCTGGTGGTAAGGTTTGGCATCATACTTTTTGGAAAGGTTGGTAGTGATAGTATAATCCATGGACCAAAATAGGGCAATGGGAATGTTCATCATTTTTGAGTCCCAAAAATGATTTACAAATGAAAGATGAAAACAACATAATTGAGACTCAGGGTTATCACAAGTAAAATATTGCATTATTTTCTTAAGGATTTATTTCCAGGGTGTTGACAGGTCATGGTGAAACAAACATTTTTTACCTTCTTATGGATGGGTGAATTTTTCTCGAAGAGTGTCAACTCTGCTCCCAGTTGTGCTTATTTCTTCTGATGATTTTTTCATCCAAGTCTTGCCCTATCATGTTTGCCAGTAGCTCAAAGGAAATTTGGAACTAGATGTCGTGGATGGAAACCATACCATTTTCCCAAGTTTTCATGAAAGCCTTAGTCGCCTCGTTGTCCACCCTGTAGAACAGATTGGCAAAATTGATGATCCCATGATTATCCTTATACATATCAGTAGAAACAAAATCTAGTTCAACAATTTTAGGCTCAATGAAAATAAATTTCCCTTCCTTCATGGTGACAAAAGGAATTAAGGAAGGTAAATGGGTGGAAAAATACATAGATCGAAAGGAATAGAAATGAAATGATATGTTTTCTGAAAAGACCACAGGAGGAATAAATAGAAAGTGATGCTTGACCAAAAAGGAAAACCTGAGTGAAAATGATAATGATGGGTAGAACATTGGGCATGATGCAAAAAAGGGTGATGAAAATGGGTAGGAATAATAGGGTAGATCACCATACCAAGGAATATGGATCTTTTGGTGATACTTATGTAATAAGGCCAATGGCAAAAGCAGGCAAAAAACCCATAAGGGATTGGGATGCACATTCCAAAAAGCCTCGGGAGAATGTGAAAGGTAAAGCATTTAGACAAGGTTCTCAAAAAGGTAAAATTACAAGCATCATTCCACACGAGAATGAAATGATTTAAAATTAGGGTGGACATAGCATCGGGATTCCTCATGGAAATGATTATAAAAAAAGAAGGGGCATAAGTAAGAGGCGGTGGAGAACTTGAAATTATCAACATAGAACCCCTTTTCAAAGGAAGATAATGAGAATGATGAACAAAATCTACATTTTGATTTTTTTTGGAACTTTGGACATGGGCCCAATGAATCACAAAAAAAAGGAGGTCTTGGGCAATGTAAAAATCAAGGATTTCGAGATTCATCATGGCAGATGGTATTTTGATCATAATTTTCCAACTCAGCAACTTCATTGGGGAGGACATCCATCCAAGTCATCAAACCTTGAGCATTAATGCCTATGTTGACTAATTTGTCAACTATAGAATTTCCTTCCCTGAAAATGTGGTGAACCACAATATTGACTTGCTGATGAAGAATTTACTTACTTTCTTTGATAAGATTCCTGATCCTCCAGCTGCTGGGTTTGGATGTTTTTAAAAAATTTATGATATTAAGAGAATCTCCTTCAACAATGATTTTTCTTGGAATGTCCTTTAGAAATTGAAGGCCTCTCCACACCACTTTAGCTTTAGTAGAATGATTTTATTGGATTCCTAAAGGTTTGGAAAAGGCAAATATGGAATTTCCACTATGATCCTGGAGGATTCCTCTAGCCCCAACAACACCATGATTGCCTTTTGTAGCACCATCAAAATTAATCTTGGCCCACCCAAAGGGAGGAGTTTGCCATTTGATGTTGGTCCAAGATGAATACTGAGTAATAGGCCTTGGGACATTAATGCAAATATCACAAGACTTCAGGATGCTCTTCTCAAAAGAGGAACAAGGAAAAGGATCAAAAGGAGCAACAAGGGCATTTTCCTTAGCATAAAGGATGATTTTACTAGCAATAATGTTGGCATCCAAATATTTCAAGTCAAATATTCTTTTATTGCGTTCTAACCATATATGCCAAAGGAAATTATGCAAATAGAACTTCCAAAGTCCTCTAAGTATGGAATTTTTGAAAGGAATTGGCCACTGTTAGAATAAATCAACAATTGAAGGAGGATAGGCCCAGGCAATCTTGAAGGTATGGAAAAGTTTGTTAAGAATCATTCTTGAGTAGGAACAAAATAAGAAGATATGAGAAGTACATTCCCAATCAGAAAGGTAGAGATGGCATCTGTTAGGCAAAGGAATACCTCTTTTAATGAGATTCTCCATAGTAAGGATGCGATCTTGAATACATAACTAGGAAAAGGAGGTAATTTTAGGAATCAAATATTTGGTCCAGAGAAGCTTTAAATGGATAGGATTATCAGTTCTATTGAGAGAAAGAAAGTAAGCTGATTTGACCATGAAATCTCCAGAATCAGTAGGTTCCCAAATAGGACAATCAGTCTGGTCATTTAAAGGAGTTATGATAGTAGCGAGTAGATTGTATAAATAAGCCATTTCATTTTTATGATAAGGGATATTAATCCTTCTCCATACTTTATGACCATTAGTAGAAGAAATGAAATTTGCCACTAGAGGTCCAACCAATTGAATAGTAGCATTCCTCAGCCTTTGAAATATAGGATTTTTATTGAGAGGTTGATCCCCTATCCATTTGTCATCCCATAAAGAAATAGAAGTGCCATTACCAAGTTGCTACCTTAGAAATTTGATCAAAAGGGAAGGAGCTTCACAAATAGCCTTCCAAAAAGCAAATCCGGATGAAGGCACCTCCCCATAAGGGAAATGTGATCCTTGAAGATATTTCTTTCTTATGATTCTAACCCAAAGAACATTTTCATTAGAAATCAACCGCCAGGCTTGCTTAGAAAGAAGGGAGAGATTGAGAGGATAAATTATTCTAAGACCTAATCCTCCACATTCTTTAGGCTTGCACACTTTATCCCAAGCAACCAAATGAAATCTATGCTTATTTTCAGATCCTGTCTAGAGGAAGTGTTTTTGAATTTTTTCCATGTTTTCATAAACACTTACTAGAGATTTGAACAAAGAAAGGAAGTAAACAAGAATGCTCTAGAGGTAAGCCATGGTAAGAGTAATTTTCCCCGCTTGAGATAAAAGATTGCTTCTCCAAGTAGTGATTTTTTTTTAGAACCTCTCAATGACATTGTCCCATAAGCTATATTTGACATTCCCAGTGAAGAGAGGTAAACCCAGATAGGTAGAAGGCAAAGAAGCTATGGAACAATTAAGGATGTCAGCAATGATTTTCTGTCTTCTTGACGGAGTATTGAGGAAGTAAATTTTACTATTTTGAAAATTAATCCTTTGACCTACATTAAGCTCATATAGGAAGAGTATCCTCTTGATAATATTTGCTTCATTGACAGATGCAATTGTGGACAACAGAGTATCATCAACAAATTGTTGATGTGTGATAGGATCGCATTGAGAAGTTGTCTGGATTCTAGAAAGGAGACCAACATTTTTTGCTTCAATAATTGATCTTCCCAGAGCCTCAACATCAATTATAAATAAGAGAGGAGATAAAGGATCTCCTTGCCTTAGACCTTGACTGTTTTGAAAATATCCTACAGGAGAACCATTAATGAGGACCAAAAAACAAGAAGAGGAGATGCAACCTTTAATTAGAGAAATCCATTCAGGATGGAAGCCAAACTTGTTCAGAATAGCAAAAAGGAAATCCCAATTTAGTTTGTCATAAGCCTTGTTCATGTCTAACTTGAGAAGAAAGGCTACTTTTTTGTTGATTGAGATTGAATGAATTGCTTCATGCACTGAAATAATGCCATCTAGGATGGATCTACCTTTGAAAGAACTACCTTGGCTCTGATTAATAATCAAAGGCATGAATTCCCTCATGCGGATGGTGGTGGCGTTTGTTAAAATCTTGTAAATGACATTGCAAAGACTTATTGCCTGAAATCATTGAAATTACAAGCATTAGGTTTTTTTGGTATAAGTGCAATGAAGGTGGAATTGAAGCCTCTTGGAATAATTTTAGAATGTTGGATCTCTCTTATGGCTTTGCAAACATCCCTATTAATAATATCCAAAAAGGTTTGATAGAACCTTGGGGAAAAACCATCTGGGCCAGGAGGTTTGTTAGGATCCATGGAAAATAAAGCATATTTAATTTCCTCATCAAAAAGAGTAACCATAAGTCTACTATTGATACTTTTAGAGATGATATGAGGAATAAACTAGAGGAAAAAATATTTTGCCATATGAGAGTTTGGTTTGTTCTCATCCTAAAGTAGTTGCATGAAATGGGAGATGCCTGCCATCTTGATTTCTTTGATAGCATTGATGATTTCTCCTTCCTGAGTATGGATTTTCTTAATTCTGTTATTGCTTCGGTGTCTCATAGTAGAAGTGTGGAAAATTTTGGTATTAGAATCTCCTTTTTTGAGCCATAAGTCATGGGATTTTTGTCTCCAAAAAATTTCTTCACATTGGATAATATTGTGATACTTGGCTAACAATTCCTTCTCTTCTTTTTTAATCTCAACAGTGAAATCACCATTCTCCTAATTATTTTTTTTGATCAAGGAGAGCCTCAACATTACATCATACTTATTGTGGAAAAGGTTACCAAATATATCTCTATACCATACTTTAATGTTCTCTTTAATGATTTTGAGTTTCTGGACCAGAATGTAGGAAGGTTTTCCTTGAATGTCGATTTTCCACCATTGGTTTATTATTTCCTTAAAATCAGGATGTTGCATCCACATTGCTTCGAACCTGAATGGGGTTTTGTAAATTTTTGGATTATTTGTGTCTAGAAGAATAGGACTATGATCAGAACCAATTTTAAGGAGTGATTGAAGAGTGGCATATCCCCAGTTGTCAAAGTCTTTCTGAGAAAAAAAAACCCTATCTAATTTAACTTGGATTAGCTGATATCCACACCTTTTGTTTGACCATGTGAAATGATTGTCTTTTAGATTGACATCAATCAAATTTTGTGCATTAATGAAATCCTGGAAGTCCTTCATACTATTTTAAAAGGAGCCAACTCCTCCCCTCTTTTCATAAGGAAACAAAGGGGTGTTGAAGTCACCAATAAGGATCCAAGGTAGATTAGGGAAAGCATTTATGATAGAGGATAAAGTTTTCCACATATGGGACCTCCAAAAAATGGAATTGGGAGCATAGATATTGGTCAGGACTCAAGAACAATTGTTTTCTTGATCACAAAAATGAATGCTCAAAATCTCATCATTGGAATGGATAAGATTTCCTCTCATGAGAGAAGGATTCCATAAGCATAGGAGGCCTCCAGAAGCACCCCTGGCATTGCAAGCACAAAAATCACTATTTTTCCAAATAAAATTGCAAATATTTTTATCAAGAGGTTCACTAATTTTAGATTCTTGAATCACAAAAATAGTCGGTCTGATTTCTTTCCTTAATGATTTAGCTAGCCGTTTCTTGGCTATACCATTAAGGCCTCTCACATTCCATGAGAGGATCTTCATTTGGAGGATTTGGAGAGTTTTTTGCCTCCCTTTCCATGTGGTTGGGGAGGTTTGGTGCACTTCATTTCTTCCTTGGAGATATTGATTCCAGTAGAAAACAGAGTTTTTGGATGCCATTAGCAATATCTTCATTGATTCCTTTGATCAGAATGAGAAGGTCTTCCCCTATTTTTTTCCATTCCACAATATATAGGAGACCTATTTTGGCTATGAAGAATTTTGGGACTAAAAGTGGAAGATGAGATTCATTGGATCATAGGAATGATAGGTTCAAGGAAGGAAGAAGGAATAGAAGCATATTCTATCAAGGGTTGGTCTTCTTTTAAAGAAAGGTCCTCAACCAATGGTTCGGGGTTCTCAGTCAATGGCTCAGAATATGGTTCTTTATTGAGATTATTCAGATCCAAAGAGGATTGGGATTGGGATTTGGATCATTGTTTTTATTAAAAAACTCCTCAAATTTTAGATCCGCAAGAATTTGAAATTAAAAAGGGTGAGAAAAAATACTAACCTCATTAGATGCATTTTCCAAAGAAATATTTTTCCCTTTATCATCAGGATAATTGATGAAAGGGGCATAGTTATGCCCTTATTTGATTCTATATTATTTGGTAGGCTTGAAACTTATTCCTCTGGACGGAGGAAATTTCCTTTTATCCTTCTTTGACGAAGCCTGAAAGGCATTCTCCTTATCCATAGGATTAGAAGTCATTTAGTTGCTCAGAAGAGGCCACATTCTTAGTGAGAGAAGGAAAATGAGCATGAATATGGCCCTAATTTTGGCATTCAATGCAAAAATGAGGTTTGTTATCATACTCAATGGATTTTTTGAAAAGCGATGTACCAAGTTCCAATTCCACAAAGGTAGGGAGTGCAGAATCTAGATTGGCCATAATCCAAAGGTGGGCAACATGCATCCTTGACCTGGAAAGAGTAACCTTGTTAATGAGAAGTAGATCTCCAATATTCTAAGCCATGGATTTGAAAATAGATTCCTGCCAAAGGTGCCAAGGTAAGTTTGGAAATCTGATCCAGATAGGAGCAAAGTTAATGCTCTGCATTTTTGGTTTGAAATTTGGATTCCATTTCATCAGAAAACACTCTTTGACCCAAGGAACCAAGGTCCTCCAGATAGAATGTGGCCAGTGTCTTCTTGGGTGTTGAGGTAGACTCCCAAAAAACCCCTAGAGAGGCCAACAATTTGCAAGGTTCCATAAAATTTCCAATGGAAAAAAGCCTAACACCTGATAATGTCAATATTTGGATTACCTCCAACCACTTTTCCTACCAAGGAAAGGGATTCTTTAGCAATGAATTTTTTAGCAATGTCAGTAGGAATCTTGACCCTATTCCCAAAAAACTCAAACGATGGGGGAGAAAAGGAAGAGGAGGAAGGCCCGCCTAAAACCTTTGTGAAATAAGGCTTAGGAGAAGAAGGAACATGCTTTCCCCCTCAAAGCTCTGCATTATCAGGTACCGCTTGAATCTGATATTTTGAATGCTTAGAGGTTTTAAAATATTCCTTCCGCCTTGAGGATAGGAGATGATTTTCAAAAATCTGGTCATTAAGAGATTCAATGGAACCCACATCCTGAGTAGAGGAGCAGGAAATGCTAGCTAGCAGAAAAGTGGGACCAACGATGGAAACAACCACATTTCCTCCAACATTTTGAGTAAGCTCTATTCCATTCTCAAGGGGGTAAATGGATCCCACCTCTTGATCGGAGGACAGGGAAATATCTGCATCAACAGAGAGAGGGCCATCCTCCCGCCTGCCAAAAATTTGAAAAAAGACCTTTTTGCCTTCAGCAATTTGAAATCTAGAATTACCAACCATTTTTTTCAAGAATTACCAGTCTTGTTACATTATTTGAACAAGGCTTTCTCATTGTATTAAATTGTGAAAATAGAGTTTAGTGGCATTCTGCCAACTCTGCATGTAATCATATTTGAAGAAATTAATACAATTTTGGGTTTCAATTTTATCATTTCTTTGTTTTTAGTTATGTGTGTTTCCTCATAATAGGTTGCGATATTTGAACATGTTATGAGCATTTCTTTCGTCGATTAACCCTTATGCTGATTATGATATTCGAATGAGTTTAATGTTGTCGATTCTTCTTTTTCCTATTCTTTCTATTCATGTTATGAATGTTGTTAAATTGCTATAACAACCCAATTGGATAGGCACCGGTCTACATAAGGTATAATAACTATGTTGTCTTTGCTTGGTCATTTTTATATAGTTAAATGTATAATTAAAATCTAGAGTGTGTAATATCTGTAAAATCATAGATTACCATTGGGGTTTCCTTACCCGTTCTGTTAAGTTTTCTTTAGCAATATCTATTTTAATAAGAATAAAGAGGCAGGTTGACCAGAGCTCTGTAATAGCTCATTGGTTTCAAATGATTTCTTGTAGCATGACAATCGTATCCTATGGATGTAAGAAATGGTTCCAATAGTTTTTTGGCATCGTTGCCGAGGATAGATTCTTCATGAGTTTAGACCTGGATTTCACGACATATTTTAAACCGATCCATCAAGCTGATACCAACAATTTTTTGGTTCTAGGAAAGAGTTTATAAATTCTTAACCATGATTTAGCAATGATTATATTTTAATCAATGAGTAGCCAATAGGAATAAAGAACCTACGTCTTAATTTTTATGACTCGTTACGTTATTTATTTTATTTTGCTCGTAGTTTTAAATTTTATTTTGAAGTCTTTTTACATTTCTTGATTTTCTTGAATTTACTCCAATAACCATCCCCTGTGAGTTGTGAGTTAAGAATCAAGTAATATTGATTATATATTTTGTTCTTTCTGCACTACCTGTATTGGCGACTCTATCTGGACGAACCTAGAAATCAAAAATCAAGGAATAAAGAGTAGAACGTGCTGGTGCACACCAGGACAAGTGATAAGGAGCTATTCCTAGAATTAGAGAACCCTGAGGTACTTATCTATAATCAAAGAATTCCACTTCTTAAGAATATTGTGCATGAAAGTAAATATTGTCTTACAATTAAGAGGTACGTAAGAAAAAATAAAGATCAGGATACTATTGTTGTTGATATCTTTGTGGATGAAAATTTAAAATTTGTTGTAGAAGATACATGTGATTATTCTCATTGCCCGATGAATAGTAATACTATGGTAGATAATCCATTAGATTATATTCAAGCTACCCAGATCCAAATACATGTAGGCATTATTGTTGTAAATTCAAATCCCATAACACCTACAGTAACAATGGCTCAGGCAAATCAACAAAATCAAAACAATATTCATTTATGGAGAACTAATAGATACATGCCTTTTGCCTTGCCTACTAATTTGAATGCCTTACCTAATTAAAGCCCATAAATACTTTCCCAAGTTTGTAGAAAATAATGTGGTAATCGAAGAAGATCACATCAAAAGTTTTTTGTATGCAATTGACAACCTAAAGGTTGAGCATGAAGATATAATCCTAATACTATTTTTACAAACTTTAGAAAAAGATGCTAGAGAGTGATTTAATTCTCTCCCTGATAATGATATCCCAGATTTCATGAAAATGGAAGTTATTTTTCTAAAGAAATACGAAGAAAGGAAAAATGAACAATCTCTATTAACTGAATTAGCCACTATGAAGAAAAAGGAAAATGAGGTTGTTAATGAATTTAATAGAAGGTTCTCAAAAACCAAAAACAAAATCCCTGCCAACCTTAGGCCTAGTGATATTTTGTCCATTTTTTTCTATAAAAATGGTTTTCATGAGAGTTTAATTATGAGTTAAGGCAAGAACAAACACTACCATTGATAGTTGTATGGAAAAATCAATGGATATCAAAAGAAACATGCTTGAAAGTGGCAAGATGAAGCCTTATTCTCTGGAAGTCAATATACCTGAGAGAAATCCCAAAAGGGTAGCATTTGATATACAAAGAAGAATTGAAATATATCCCATGGAAAAACTGACTAATCAAATGGCTAAGATGTTCAATACTATGAACAACATGTTAGTTAGAATTAAAATAAATAATAGCAATAATGGTGAGACATCACAAATAGAATGACCACATGTTGATAATCGCCCTCCCTTTAAGAAAAAATTCAATAGAAATTGGGGAAACAACAATGGTCCTGAAGAAGGAAATAGGAATAGGAATAATAGAAACAATAACTAGAAAAATATAGAATCTAATAGAGATCAAAATAGTGTTCCTAACCCTATACCATCTACCAATGTAGTAAAAGGTTTTCCCTATTTTTGCTCTACCTGTGATGCATCGCATAACCCTGATGCATGTGGAATTCACCTAAGTTATCAGTGCAATGTAGATTTACATGATGATTCAAAGGAGGATATAAGAATTAATGCCTATTGGTCTCTAGAAGATGAGTCCAAAGAAAGGTTGTTCCAAGAGAATATGGATAAGTATTCTTCAAATTTTTGTAGCTGAAGGAACTAAAATCTTGCAAAAACCACATGAGTCAAGATATGACAAAATGAATCAAGGTAGAATAATCTCCATAGCTAAGGAAGTGGAGGAATTAGAAGCTACCAATACTCTGAGTTTAAGAAACATATCTGTCCCTAATAGAACAAAAAAAGCTTCAACAAGTGAAATAAGAAAACCAAATTTCACAAATAAAAATATTAGTAAAGAAAAAGTTGATAAAACCTTCAGAAAGATTATTCCTAAGATAGTAGAATTAGAAGAGGAAACATACAAAGAAGAAATAAACATACCACTGGATATAAAAAATATAGAATTTGATGTTGGGTCAGAACTCAGTAAATAGAAAGTTAACATCACATTTGGAGAGCTTATAAAAGTTTAGCAATACAGAGAACAAGTCTGCAGAGCATTTAGACTAGTTGAACAAAAAGAAGATCCAACTTGCCATGCTGCTAGATAAAATCAATATGATACAAGATCACCATCCTCTATAAAACCCTTCTATGTATCATTAAGGTATAATTTAGATGAAGGAGAAAGGTATGTGATTCATAATTGTATGCTAGACAATAGGGCTTCACATAATATCATGCCCAAATTAATAGTTGACCAAATAGAGTTAATCTATACAAGAGATTATGCCCCTATTTTTGTAATGAAGAGTAGACAAATTCCTTGTGTGGGAGTGATTACTTGGTTATTAGTTTTCTTAGATCAATATACCAAGAAAATAATAGTAATGGATGTTCTAGTAATTAACATTGATCTATCCTTCTCACTATTATTAAGCAGACATTGGGCAAAACAACTGGGAGGTTCAATCCAATTGGATTGGTCCTATGCTACTATCCCAATGTCAGATAAGGAAAATGTAATCTTATGAAGGGAACCATTTAACAAACACTCTATAGAGTTAATTCAAATAGATGAAACCATGATAAACTTAGTGAACTCTATGGAAGAAAAAGGGATGGAATTTTATTCCATATGGCACAACCCATTCCTGGTAGAAGTGCCAGAAGCAAAGAACATGGATCCATAAGTTATGAAAATGGTTGATGCTGAATCAGATAGAGTGTTAACTCAAGAAATGTGGACCATGTCTTTTGATGGAGCTAAGTCCCAAGCTGGAGCTAGTGCAGGTGTTAATTTGATTGACATAAAAGGAAACTACCTTGGTGTCCCTTATAGACTAGAATTCCCTTGCACAAATAATGTAGTTGAATACGAAGCCCTATTGCTAGGATTGAGGAAAGTAAAAGAATTGGGCATTAATTACTTGACTATAATAGGGGATGCAGAACTAATTATACAACAAATCAAAGGTAAATATCATACTAGGCATCCTAGGCTTAAATAGTATAAAAATGCAGTATTGGAAGAGATTGAGAAATTTTTAGCTTTTAATATCTCATTTGTTCCAAGAGAACAAAATCATGTTGCAGATATTTTAGTTGTACTCAAGCCTAGAACATCCATAAATAACTACCAAATATATGGATAGGTTCCCAATTATTTTGGTCTATAAGCCCTCTGTACCAGATAACATGGTTTACCTACAAGTCTTTCAAGATGATGTGGACATTAAAGATGTCATGAATCCACAAAATAAATATGCAGATATAATCTATGATGAAAAATATGAAGATAAACTAAAATATCAGATAGGTGAACCAGTAGAATTAATCCAACTGAAAACAAATAGAATACCAAAAGGACCGGTTTCCCTAGAAAGTCTATTTGATGATTTTGACAAAACTTACAAGCCTTTACATAGAGAAGTAATATATTAATACATTAACATTGGTACAATGAGAGAGCCTAAAATAGTGAAGGTGGATATGGCCTTTCTAGCAAAATAAAATGTTGGATACATCAGTTTCTTAAAGAAGAATAAGGAACATTTTGCTTGGACTTATGAAGACCTTAAAACCTTCAAAATAGATATAATGACACAGATAATACCCCTGAATGAAAATTCCAAACCATTTCGATAGAAATAGAGGAAATATAACCCTACTCTGCACCCAATAATTCAAAAGGAGGTACAAAAATTACTAGATTCCAAAATAATCAGAAAGGTAAGATTTTCTTCTTGGATATCCAATTTAGTACCAATCAAAAAAAAGAATGGTGATATTAGACTCTGTGTAGATTTCAAGAATTTAAATAAAATTTCATTAAAGGACAATTACCCATTGCCCAATATGGAACAACTATTGCAAGCAGTAGTTGGTTCATCCAGATTGTCCCTATTGGATGGTTTTTCTGGATACAATCAAATTCAGATAAATCCAAAAGATAGACATAAAACAACATTCACTACACCCTAGGGCACATTTGAATATTTAAGGATGCCTTTTAGCCTTATGAATGCAAGTGCTACCTTTCAAAGAGTAATGGACTTTACCTTCAAGGGATTAATGTTCAAAATAGTGGTTGTATACTTGGATGATATCACAGTATTTTCTAAGAATCCATAAGATCACTTAGAACATTTAGCTATAGTCTTTGCTCAATGTAAAGAATTTGGAATTTCCCTAAATCCCAAGAAGTGCATATTTGGGACTACACAAGGAAAACTATTAGGTCATATAGTTTCAAAAAAGGGAATAAGCATTGACCCAGAAAGAATAGAAGCTATTTCCAAAATTCCTCCTCCCAGGAACTTAAAAGGAGTTAGGTCATTTTTTGGCAAAATAATTTTTTTAGAAGATTTGTCCCAAATTTTGTAGAGATGACCAAACCCATAAATGACATGGTTAAGAAAACTAGGGAAATAAAATGGACAATAGAAAACATGGAAGCATTCAATAGAATAAAAGAAGCCATCTTCGCTACTCCAGCCCTAAGCTGCCCTGATTACTCTAAAGACTTTAACATTTACTCATATGCATCTGAACACTCCATTACTGTAGTTCTTTCACAAAAATATGATGAAAATAATGAAAGTCCAATAGCCTTCATGAATTCAGGCCTGAAAGGAGAACATATTAAATATACCTTTCTAGAAAAATATGCTTATGTAGTCATCCAATGTTTGGAACATTTCAAAGGTATATTTGGTACAAATAAATTTTACTCTTGCATCCCTTTCATAACAATAAAAGATATTTTTACCCAATTTGAGCCATTAGGAAGGCTAGCAAGATGGATGGTAAAACTTTTGAAATATGATATTGAATTCAAAATAGTAAAAACTATAAGAGGAGCAAAGTACATGGAATATAAAGGAGAGGACTCTAATAATTTTATCACAATAGATGAAATACATGATAACAGAAGAATCAATAATGTAGAATACAAATGGTATGATGAAATTCTGGCATACTTACAAACTCTGTCTTTTCCTAGAGATATGTCAACAAATAGGATGAGGTCAGTAAAAATTCAAGCTCAAAAATACCATGTGCAAAATGGTGTGCTTTATTGGAAACACCCTGATGGAGCATTATTAGTTTTTTTATATAAAAATTAAGTCCCAAAAATAATTAATGAATTCCATGATGGTTTTTGTGGAGGACATTTTGCTCCAAAATCCACAACTAATAAAATCATGAGAGCAGGATATTATTGGCCTTCTATTTTTAAGGATGTATATAAATATGTTAGTAACTATCATAACTACCAGGTTTTTGCAAGAAAGAAGCAGTTGGAAGCCATGCCCATAAAACCAGTGATCATTAAAACATCATTCACTCAATGGGTCATTGACCTAATTGGAGAGATCAAGCCTAACTTATTAGGTCAACACAAGTGGATCATAACTACAATGTATTACTTCATAAAGTGGGTAGAGGCTGCTCCTCTAAGAACCTCCACAATCACCACCATTATCAAATTCTTGGAAGAAAACATTCTAACCAGGTTTGGGGTTCCTCAAAAACTGGTAAAAAATAATGGACAATATTTTGTTTCATATAAAATGGTAGAATTTTGTGCTAAGTATGGAATAGAACTTTTATATTCTTTTATTATTAACCCCAAGGGAATGGTCTTTTTGAGTCATCAAATAAAAATGTAATAACTAGAATAAAAATATTATTGGGTAAGAACAAAAGAGGATGGGACAATGAACTAAAATTTGCTCTTTGGGCTAATAGGTTGTCTATCAAAATAAACATAGGAAGGACCCCTATGAAATGGTATATGGAGAGAAGGCCTTGTTACCCTCAAGAATAGAAAAATTAGCACTTTCCCTAATATTGCAAGATCATGAAGACCCCAACCCCTTACAAAGAAGGTTAGACCAAATTGTCTTGTTAGAAGAGCAAAGAAGAGAAAACCTTAATAGAATGATGGAACAAACTCAGAAAACTATGAAATTATTTAATAAGAAAGCCAAAGGTACTCCTTTCTCTCAAAGAGATATATTCATCTATTGGGACCCTAAAAATGATAAGCATGGTGAAAAGGGAAAACTCAAGCCTAAATGGATTGGTCCATACCAAATAGCCCATGTTGTTGGTTAGAATAAATACAAATTGTAGAATTTGCAAGGAGAACCAATGGTTATCCCTAATAATGGCCAACACCTCAACATGTACAATCCTTATGGTGGGGCTTGCTAAAAAAAATATATATATATATATAAAAATAATAAAAAATAGAAAATCAAAAACCCCAAAAATAGAGTGATGTGTTTTGTTTTTGTTTTGTTTACCAGTTAAGCAATTTTCTTTTGTCTGTCAGATTATTCTGAGTTTTGTAGTTTCACATAGTATTCTTAGCATAATGAGTATTCCTTACTGTTGGTTCCTCCAAAAATAAATAAGAAGAAAGAAGATTTATTTTAGACTTTGATGATGTTTACAATTTTTTGAATATGAATGTTTATGCGATGATCATATGATATGAGATAAAACAAAGTGAAATCAGAGTTGATTGAAACACCATATTGAGGCCTCACATTACCAATGATACTTAAAGTGATTTCAAGGTCCAAGGAATAGAGTTATCTTTGAGAAGGTGGTTGAGCTAAAAATCATTACACTCATCCTTTTTAGCCAAAAACTAATCCTCAACTCAGGCATACTCATTTCACACCTTGCTTATATCAAAATATTTATCAAATGAGAAAGAAAATCAAAATAACGTAAGTTGAGTCACTGCCTAAGATATCTTGGAAAACCTCTATCGAGGCTATAGATGCTTGACTGGCAGTAGAGTAAAACTAGATGGGATTAGAAGCAACTCCACCGAGGCTATAGACGCTTGACTAGCAATGAAGCCCTACAGAATGGTAAATATATTTAAGAGTGAAATCATACACTAAGCTTAACTATTTTTCTTAGATATGGCAAAGTTATGGAAGACTTGGGAATCAAAATGAATGCACTAACACACACATGGGCCAAAGCATGATGGGACAAATAGCTTTGACAAATTATGTGTAATCATATCCTATGACCTTGCTAAAACAAACATAATAATATATCTAAAAAACTCACCTGTTTCTAAATTTTGACCCTAGTTTCCAAATTTAATAAAAGGAATTACAATTTTCAATGCTCTATTACTTTGATATTATGTTGTTATTGCAGTTTTTCAATTTAAAAGTTGTTATGTTTTGTTTTTCAAGCTTTACTTATCAGTATTGATGATTTAAAATTTTGTCCAAGATTGCAGTAAAACCAGGAGACTCTGTAATTCTCAAGTGCCTCATGTTTTCAGCACATTGTCCCAGTCAGAGCCTATGTTGGACCCAAAATTGACTCAACATCTGAAACCCCCAATTTTGAAATTTTTGGTTTCAACAAAATTAGAAAAATTTGCTAGCCTCTATTGCATTTTTATCTGAGAAGTTGACTTCCATATGTTTTATGAACTTAACCTTAGCCATTTTTGGATTGCTTTTACAGTCGTTGTTTTATCCTAAAAGAATCTATAAAGGTCAAATTAAATAAGTATCCACTACAAAGGTCAAACCATTAAAATACCCAAATTTTTAAAAGGTAAGGTTTTTGATCCATGAATTTAATGTGAGCCTTCCCTTTAAAAATAATAATCATAACTTGTGGGCCTAAGTCAAATGGATAAACCCCTAAATCCCAAGGTATCTAAAAGTATTATTAAAGCATTTGGACCCGAGGTCACCTCTAGCCTAAGTAAAATTTTGATGAAATCATTTCAGGGGTAAGTTAAGTGCCATGGTCAAAAGTCTGAGAACCTAAGGTCTTAAGTAGAATATTAATTGTTCAAAGGTATGTGCCCCCATTTCATTAAATATCAAATACCTTGAGCAGATCTAGAGGTAGCTCCCAGTTCCTCCTTAATCGGATGGATGCGCTTTAATAAGCTAACCGATGGTTAAATCGACCAAGATAAAAATAATGTTTAAATCAAACATCATAACCTAAAGTCTCAAGAATATGGTTGAATTTAAAGGCATGCGCCCCCTCAATTAAAAAGACATGCAGATCATGCAAATCTAAGGGCAACGCTTCATCAAGGTTAAATCGAATGGATGCACTGACTTTGATAAATTAGTCTTTAAAGCACCATGGTCTAAAGTTTGAAAGCCTAAGTATTGTTGAGCAAGGTGCAAGAACAGTATTGTCATTGTTGTCAACACAGTCAGATAGATCGGTTGATGCAGTGGACAGGAGTTAAGAGGTTCTTTAGAGTATGTACAGTGATTCTCCAAAAGATCGAAGTGGCCCATATGCTAAAAATCAAAAGAAAATCACAAGGAAGAAAACTATCATGATATCGCGACATGTTGAGCAAGAAAGAAAAACTATCGCGATATCGCGACATGTTGAGAAGAAAGAAAAATTGTCGCGATATCACGACATGTTGAGAAGAAAGAAAACTGTCACGATATCGCGACATGTTGAGAAGAAAGAAAAACTATCGCGATATCGTGACATGTTGAGAAGAAAAAAAATTGTCGCGATATCATGACATGTTCGGAGAGAAAGCGCAAGCAAGCAAAACTATCACGATTTCATGACATGTTCGGAGAGAAAGCGCAAGCAAGCAAAACTATCACGATTTCGTGACATGTTCGGAGAGAAAGCGCAAGCAAGCAAAACTGTCATGATTTCACGACATGTTCGGAGAGAAAGCGCAAGCAAGAAAAACTGTCACGATTTCGTGACATGTTGGAGAGAAAGCGCAAGCAAGCAAAACTATCATGATTTCGTGACATGTTCGGAGAGAAAGCGCAAGCAAGCAAAATTGTCATGATTTCGTGACATGTTCGGAGAGAAAGCGCAAGCAAGCAAAACTGTCACGATTTCGTGACATGTTCGGAGAGAAAGGCAAGTAGAAAAAGTGTCATGATTTCGTGACATATTGGAAGAGAGAAAGGCAAGTAGAAAAAGTGTCACGATTTCACGACATATTGCAGGAGAGAGAGGCAAGTAAAAAAAGTGTCACGATTTCGTGACATATTGCAAGAGAGAGAGTCAAGTAGAAAAAGTGTCATGATTTCATGACATATTGCAAGAGAGATTGTACGGAAGAAAAAGTGTCACGATTTCATGACATATTGTAGGAGAGAGAGTCTGAAAGAAAAAGTGTCATGATATCGTGACATGTCAGGTTTTCGTGACCCGAAGGCAAGAGAGAGAGTCCAGGAGAAAAAGTGTCACGATATCATGACATGTCGGGTTTTCGTGACCCGAAGGCAAGAGAAAGAGCAAAGGAGAAAAAGTGTCACGATATCGCGACATGTCGGGTTTTCGGACCCGAAGGCAAGAGAGAGAGTCCAGGAGAAAAAGTGTCGCGATATCATGACATGTTGGGTTTTCAAGGCAAGAGAGAGAGTCAAGGAGAAAAAGTGTCATGATATCGTGACATGTCGGTTTTCGAACCGAAGGCAAGAGAAAGAGCAAAGGAGAGAAAGTGTCACGATTTCGTGACATGTCGCATTTTCGTGACTAAAGGAGGAGAGAGAAAGTAAGAAGGTAGAAGTGTCATGATATCATGACAAAAGTAAAGAGGAAGAGTAAGGAGGTGAAAGTGTCGCGATATCGTGACATGTTGTGTTTTCGTGGGTAAAAGTCCGAGAAGAGGACAAAGAGGCAGAAGTGTCACGATTTCATGACAGGTCATTTTGGTGTGAGCTAAGAAGAGAACCCAACCAAAATAAGATATGTGATAGTTAACTGAAGTTATACGATAGTTACAGGTGCAGTTGTAGAAGAAAATCATGCAGCTAAAATAAGAAGAGTTAACTGAAGTCAGTATGTCAGTTATAGGTGTAGTTACAGAGAAAAATCATGCAGCTAAAATAAGAATAGTGAACTAAAGTCAGAATGACAGTTACAGGGCTAGTTACGGAGTGAAAGCATCGAGCGGCGGTTAAACTGAAAGTCATCAGTCGAAGACCAAACAAAGAGTCGTAACTATTAATAGGATGCATGAGAGAATACTGTGTGATAAAGGAGTTACATATAGAAGTTTCTATTAATAAGTTGCATGCAAAAATATGGAAGTTAAAAATAGAGTCAGAACTTTGTTATAAAAGGAGGTCTACGTGGAGAATTAAAGCGCTACTAAAAAGAGTGAAAGTTTTGTAAAAAGGAGGGTTAGAAGAGTGTCGTAAGAGAGCGTTAAGCAGAGCCGTGAGAGCTATAAGAATGCAGTAAGAAGCGCAACAAGAGGGCTGTAAGAGGGCCATAAAAGTGCAGTAAGTAGAGCCGTAAGAGTGTGTGGTGTTTTGGTGAATAGCGAGAGAGGTTGGGTTAGCAATAGACCAGTCAGGGTCTTGTACAAGCGAAGGCATTTTTATGTCAAACTTATAGTTTCAAAATTGTAGTCCAAGTTGGTGCTTGGAATTAGGGGTTGGTGCTCCTTTCTGTTGGTGTAGATAAATTAGGGGTTGGTGCTCCTTTCTGTTGGTGTAGATAAATTAGGGGTTGGTGCTCCTTTCTGTTGGTGCAGATAAATTAGGGGTTGGTGCTCCTTTCTGTTGGTGTAGATAAATTAGGGGTTGGTGCTCCTTTTTGTTGGTGTAGATAAATTAGGGGTTGGTGCTCCTTCCAGTGGGTGCTGGTAAATTGATTGTAAAATTGATATTTTGCAAAGGTTGGATTTGGATGGGAGTCCAAACAGTCAATTTTTGAGGAGTAGCCAAAATTGGTGAACCTCGGTACATCTTGTGTTGTGTGATGCTCTCTTGTTATATTTGCTTTATGTGGTTTTAAGCTTTCATTGTTTTGGCTTTAAGAGTTGAAGTTTTTAAGTTTTAAAGAGCCACACTGATTCACCCCCCCTCTCAGTGTCATTGTGAGACTAACAATTGGTATCAGAGCCATGTTCCCTTTTCAGGCTAAATCAGCTAGGGTTGATCTTGGATTAGTATGCAATGGGTAAGAAGAATAGATCCTCCTCCAAAAGGGTATCTCAGTCAGTTTCAGTTCCTATGGAAGAGAAAATTGAACTAGAAAAGGTTGAAGGTGTGAATTCTGAAGTATGTGATGAAGGTGAGTTGATCGCTGCACTTAAAGAGTTGAATATAAGACTGTCCAAGAAATTGGAAAAATATGGGGATATTATTGAAGATCTCCTCTTACAAATTTAGAAAGCCAAGAAAATAGAAGAAGCCTTGAAGTCACGCCTGGATGATAAAGACGATGTATGTAGCAAACGTGAAGAGGAATCTAACAAAGTTATTAGTGATCTAAAGCTACAAGTAGAAGAGTCCAAAAGGATTGAAGAAACACTCAGATCACAGATCAATGAGAAAGAGATTGGTTGCTGCAAACAAAAGGAAGAGATTGTTTTATTGAAGAAACAACTAGAAGAAGCCAATACAAATCTCAAATTCGAGAAGAGCACAGAGTTGCTAGATAAAATGATAAGCCAACAAAGAAGCTCCACGGATAAGCGTGGTCTTGGATATGAAGTTGAACAACCTTCATCTTCCAACTCTGGAGAGAAGAAGAAGTTCACTGTTGAAGGATCGAAGCAAGAAAAGTTTGAAGCTGAATCTTCAAAAGGAAGAAAATATCAAAGGAGATCTATAGCAAAGCAACCACAACAAAAGAGGTTCTATCACTCTCACTCTATTCATAATAATACTTTTAATGGCTATTGTTTCAAATGCAACCAGTATGGTCACAAGGCAATTTATTGTGGATTGAATAATAAATCAAAGAGTTATGCTGGTAGAAATACATCTACGTTTTTGAGTGAACACTATGTACAATGTTTTAAATGTAATGGTCATGGGCACATAGCAAGGTCTTGTCCAAGAACTTTTGTATCTAATCTAAGGCAAGACAGTAGATTTCATCAGATGCAAAGAACGCAACACAGACAGGGAATAAATCATGTACATAAAAGAAAGGAAAATAATCATTCATCAAGGATGCACAAGAGACAACCACACAAGAGAAATGTTCGAGTTCACAAAAAGGTGCAAAATAGGGATGTAGTTGAAAAATCCAAGCCCAAGTTCAAAAAGGTTTGGAGAAAGATAGAAGAAAGGAAATCGTGTCTCCTTGGACTGAAGGAGACTACTCCGCTATTGCACTAAGCAACTCCAGGTAGCACATCCTCAGGGGGAGCAATCTTGAAGTTTCATTTTAATGCTCCTATGTATTTGTTTGATTACCTGAGGATGAAAGGCAAGTAGTCAGGGAAGTTGTCGTATAGTTGTCAAAGTGTGTTTTCAGTTCATGTAGTTGTTTGTGGAAGTGTCGTGAAGGGTTGTGATTAAATTGAGAGTTGTCATTATTGATAGTATTGCTATATGTCATTGTTGTACTATTGATGGTTCTTACTTCCACTGTCCAAAGTTAAGGATTATAACAGTTCAGATAATTTGGTTAGTGAAAGAATGTTGCCCTAGCCGCATATATGTGTTTCGATAAAAGTAGTGTGTATTTGAACTACACATTGACGTGAAGATTGTTAGATCTATTATGACGCTGTGGTGAAAAATATTGAAGTCTGATTATTGATTCATGTTTAAGCTCATCAAGATGAGCAACTTTGCTTTGTGAATCATACCTATCCAAGGTCCAGAAGTATGAGTTTGAGTAAGGTGCACTATAGTTGGCCGTGAAGTGTTTGACAAAATGTTGTCTCCTGATTCGAACAGTTGAAAGTAAGGTGTGACCAACGGTGACTGTAGAAAACATAGACCAAGTTGAAAATGTAAAAAAGGGATTTGGTTGGTGTTGTGGTACAGTGTTTAATGCTTGCACAGAGTTGGCAGTAAAATTGCAGTGTCGGTACAGTGTTGGACAAAAGCTGGTACAAGTGTGAGTCACTTGACAATTTTTTGATAGATGTGAAATCAGCGTTTTTAAATGGGAAGCTTGAAGTAGAGTTGATTGAGCCTAGTCAAGTGATTGGATGCATGCGGTTGTTCAAGTTCCATAAAATAAACTATTCTATTTTCTTGATTTGAGTTGAGATTGAGATTTGAGAATAGAACATATAGAGTCTCTAACAATTCTCTTTATGCTTCTATGAGATTGATTTGAGTTGAGATTGGGATTTGAGTATAGAACATATTGAGTCTCTAACAATTCTCTTTATGCTTCTATGAGATTTAGTTGATATATTGATTGAGCATTAAGTATAGAACATATTGAGTCTCTAACAATTCTCTTTATAATTCTATGAGATTGGAGAAGTTCTGTGTGATCTTGTTAAGCAGATTTGAAACAAGCCTTTTCACCCTTATGTACCTCAAGGGTACTATGGAATATGGGTTATGGTATCCGAAAGGTAAAGACTTCACCCTTATTTCATATTCAGATACAGATTGGGCAGGAGGTGTCGATGACAGAAAGAGTACCAGTGGAAGTGCATTCTATCTTGGAGATAGGTTGGTCACGTGGAACAGTAAGAAACAAGAGTCAATCTCCTTATCCACAGCAGAGGCAGAATATATTGCAGCGATAGCATGTTGTACGCAGGAGAAAGTTGCAGAAAGTGAGGTTAAGTTGGATTTTTATTCCAACAATAGATTGTGGAGTGGTCACATTTCCCAAGAATTGACTAGCTATCGGGATCACATTCTCAGGGGGAGCATTTATATATTTGATTATATTTTTGCTCATGTTTGTAATTTTTGCTAACTCTATTAATTTGTGCCTGAGAATGTTGTGCATGGACTTAGGGGGAGTCTGCAGTAGCCCTTTGGTATTATTGTCAAAGGGGGAGAAGAATTACAGGAAATTGCATGTGTGTTGCCAACAATTCCAAAGGGGGAGATTGTTGAGCAAGGTGCAGGAACAATATTGTCATTGTTGTCAACACAGTCAGACAGATCGATTGATGCAGTGGACAGGAGTTAAGAGGTTCTTCAGAGTATGTCAAAAGTATCATGATATCGTGACATGTTGTGTTTTCGCGGGTACAAGCAAACAAAAGAAGCAAAGAGGCAAAAGTGTCACGATATCACGACATGTGTTTTTGTGGACGAAAGCCGAGAAGAGGACAAAGAGGCAGAAGTGTCACGATTTTGTGACAGGTCACTTTGGCATGAGCTAAGAAGAGAACCCAACCAAAATAAGATATGTAACAGTTAACTGAAGTTATACGATAGTTATAGGTGCAGTTGCAGAAGAAAATCATGCAACTAAAATAAGAAGAGTTAACTGAAGTCGATACGTCGCTTCATGAGTGCGATTCTGAGAGAAAAATCATGCAACTAAAATAAGAATAGTGAACTAAAGTTAGAATTATAGTTACAGGGCTAGCTACGAAGTGAAACCATCGAGCGATGATTAAACTGAAAGTCATCAGTCAAAGACCAAACAAAGAGCCGTAACTATTAATAGGATGCATGAGAGAATACTATGTGATAAAGGAGTTACATATAGAAGTTTCTATTAATAATTTGCATGCAAAAATATGGAAGCTAAAAATAGAGTCAAAATTTGTTATAAAAGGAGGTCTACGTGAAGAATTAAGTGCTGCTCTAAACTAGAGAGGAAGAGCTGCTGAAAAGAGCAAAAGTGCTGCAAAAAGGAGGGTTGGAAGAGTGTCGTAAGAGAGCGTTAAGTAGAGTCATGAGAGCTGTAATAATGTAGTAAGAAGCACAGTAAGAGGGCTGTAAGAGGGCCATAAAAGTGTAGTAAGCAGAGCCGTAAGAGTGTGTGGTGTTTTGGTGAATAGCGAGAGATGTTGAGTAAGCAATAGACCAGTCAGGGTCTTGTAAAAGTGAAGGCATTTTTATGTCAATCATCTAGTTTCATAATTGAAGTCCAAGTTGGTGCTTGGCATCAGGAGTTGGTGCTCCTTCCATTTGGTGCTGGTAAATCAGGGGTTGGTGCTCCTTTCTGTTGGTGCAGATAAATCAGGGGTTGGTGCTCCTTCCGGTTGGTGTTGGTAAATTAGGGGTTGGTGCTCCTTTTTGTTTTTGCAGATAAATTAGGGGTTGGTGCTCCTTTCTGTTGGAGCAGATAAATTAGGGGTTGGTGCTCATTTTTGTTGGTGCAAATAAATTAGGGGTTGGTGCTCCTTCCATTGGGTGCTGGTAAATTGATTGTAAAATTGATATTTTACAAAGGCTAGATTTGGATGGGAGTCCAAACAGTCAATTTTTGAGGAGTAGCCAAAACTAGTGAACCTCGGTACATCTTGTGTTGTGTGATTCTCTCTTGTTATATTTGCTTTATGTGGTTTTAAGCTTTCATTGTTTTGTCTTTAAGAGTTGAATTTTTAAGTTTTAAAGAGCCACACTGATTCACCCCCCCTCTCAGTGTCATTGTGAGACTAACAAGTATAGTGGTAATTGATTTAATTAAGCATTGAGCTATTTCAAAAGATCCAAGGGTAGTGCTCGATTATAGTTTAATCGTATGGTCATGCTCTTTTGAAAATTCATAAAGTGCCCCTTGGTAACTAACCCCGTAGGTTGGAAAAGATCAACGATTGCACCAATCCTAACCAAGATCTAACAATAGCACTCGAGTCAAAATCCAAGCAATAGAATGGTAAAAGTATCGGGTAACATGGAGGTAAATCTTGAATTAATCATGCATTAGCGAGGGTCTTAATACATTATTAATTACCCCCCTTTTGAATTAATCAAATATTATTAGAATAAATTAATGCACCCTTCTTCGATTATCAAACTTGTAGGTTATAGAAGATCCACGACTGTGCTCGATCGAGAGTTGATCTAATGGATGCGCTTTTACCATGAATCACCAAGGTTAGCCTAAAATCATTATTTGCACTCATGATTAAAGCATGTGCAGGACCAAGGAATATCAACGACGGTGCTCGATCACAAGTTAATCCAATGATAGCGTGCATCTCAAGATGATCGACCATTAAAAATATTTCATCCAAGTCAAAGTAAAAGACCCCCGTATTAAAGCAGATCTGATAGTTGCGCTTAAGCCTGGTTGATCTAATGGTCATGCTTCAAGAAAGTTGCTCAAATATTAAATGGGGGCTCCTTTGAAAAATAATCAATGAAGATCTACGATCGCATACAATCTAGAAAGATCCAATGGTGGTGCTTCACTTAAAAGAGAAACCAAAGCAAATGAAATCAATGGCCACACTTGATCCCACCTAGATTTGATGGCTGTGATATCATGAAGCCATCAAAGGTTGACAAGTCAAAGAGATAAAGTAAATTGATGGCTGCACTCGAACTTAGCCTAGATCCAATGGTGGTGCTTAATCGAGAAAGATCTAATGACAACACTCTTTCGAAAGCAATCACAAACCAAAGGGAGATCAACGATGGTGCTTCAATTTACCTAGATCTAATGATCATGAGTTAATCAAGGTCACATAAAAGACATCAGCATGCACAGGCCAAATCTGATGGTCGTGCTCATTCCAAATAAAGATCCAATAGTTGTGCCTTACCGATAACATGTCGTATAAAGAAAAATTATGATCCTAAGGTAGTGATCAATCGAAGAAGATATAAAGGCAATAAATAAAAGGACATCAATAGTCATGCTCAAATGCAACTTGATCCTACGACTATGATCCCACAAAGCTATCAAAGGTTGATGAGTCAAAGAGCTAAAGACAATCAATGGTCATGCTCATTCCAGATGAAGATCCAATGGTGGCACTTTATCAAAGCAATCACCCATTAAAAAGAGTATAATTATGACCTAATCAGATGGTCACACTCTATCTAATTAGATCTGAGTGGTGCTTGGATTAAAGAAGACGAATAAGATCAAAATGGTCGATTGACTAAGTAATATTTGACCCATATCGAGCAGCTCATGCTTTTCCCTGATTTGATCCAACGGCTACACTTATTCATGACTGTCAAAGGAAAATAAGGTCCAATAAACAGAGTATAGCTCTACTAAATCTAACGATAGCGGTGAACCCTGACCAGATCCGATGGTCGCGCATGATCAAGTCACTTGAAGGTTAAGAGACATGGTTTATTTCACCAATGGAAAATCAATTAAGGTTAAGAAAGGGTCTAGACACATTGATAATGACCCCCTCTCTTCAGTAAATGATGGTACAAGTCTGGACAATCAGATGAACATGCAAGATCATGTGTTTGATCGAACGATGAGCCACTAGCAAGGTAAGCAAGTCATTAAGGGGTGAGCATTAACCAAAGGTTAGTAATTTTCTAATCACTGCGATTATCCTTTAATAAATTAATATTCGATGAAGGATGAAAGCCCTAATTCAATGATTATTATTAGAATATGAAATTGACTAACCAATAAAATGTTAGAATATCTTCTATACTGTGCATGACCACCATTGACATATATCCTCCATATTATAGAGCTAACATTCTTGCAGGTCCAAAAGCATCAAACGTAGGCATACAATGCGAATCCCATCCAATGGTCATCATGAGTTGATGGATCCGATGGGCACACACCTCAATAACCAAATCTGACGATAGATCCCCAAAATGATCGCCACCTTGTTAACGGTGTAACTATTTTCGAAGCTAGATCTCTTTCAAGACCAAAAAGGCAGAATATTTTCTCACGAAAAGCCACCATCGCCACGTTTGTATTTCCATGTCAAAGGGAGGATCAGTTCGGTAACCAGTAGGGAAGCTACGAATGATTACGAGTACACAGATCAAAGTCCCTGTAGATGTGCAAGATGAGGAAAGCCACCTACCATAACTTTTGACATTAGAAAGTGACACTTTGGCAAATCTCCATTGGTGAATTTGAAAAGGTAGTCGGTGATGCTATATTAATGACAAGTTATGCGATGATAGTGAACCCACTTCGCCATCAAGTATTTAAAATCACAATTTCAAATGACCTTACCACCCTGGTAATCTTGAGCAAAGAACTGGTTTGAAAGAGCAAAAAGTGAGTAGAGACTCGAGAGTTTCATTTCAGTGAGCTAGAATAGTTACCAAGAGTGAGATGGCAGCTTGGGGAACTGCTTTCGTACCCAAAGACACAAAAGAAGTGGTAAAGTTCATCACAGACCAATTGCCATATGTCGAGCTCCTCGGACCAGCTGTGCCTAGGAGTACGATGTATGATTTCACCCAGAAAAGTGGGCCCGATAAAAAGCTCACTCTCGCACAACAGTATGAAATTGAAAATACTTGCATCCAAAGTTTTTCTCACACAATGGAGAATGATCACAGAGCCCCTTGGTTGCTAGCAGATCTATTTCACAAAGCAAGGAGACTGCAACATAAGGGTTTTCCTAGGAGTACTAGGTGGACCAGTAATCTGGGAAAGTTGATATGTCCAAGGGTATACTACTCCTCTGACTTACTAGCCTGGTTAGCCATGGCGTACGATGAGAAAACCAAGACATTTTGAGATAATAGAGATAGACCAGTGTTCAGTATCGCGGCTAGACACATCACGCAAGTCTTCAAACTGGTGCCCTCCAATACTCGGCTAGTTCAATAGGTAATTGAAAGGCAGTCTCGAATGTTAACAAATTTAGATATTTTTAAATCATTTTTTGAAGAGCATGAGAAAATAGTTGATAAGTTTCCCATCAGAAAAACTGCTTTCAAACCATGGGTCCAAGATTTCTGTGATATGGCTAACATCATTTTAGGAGTACAAGACCTCAGTGTAGTGGGTAGGAAAGTGTTGTATTTAGTAGCATAGAGTAACCGAGCAATAAACCCCTAATTTACACTTGGGAGCAAGAATTGAGTGATCAAATGCACTCACAGTTGTCAGAATTAAAGGAAGCTATTTTGAAACAAAGATAGGAGATGCCTGATTTTTCTCACTACTCCATCCTCATACACCTGCTAGCAGGGAAATTAGGAGAGGAAAGCTGAAAGAGGGTTGGGGCCGTTGAGAGTCCTTATGTCCAGACCAGTTTTTGGAGGATACACGAAGGTCATACTCACATGGGTTGGTTTTGTGATATTTTCATGATTGAAATTCACTGGATTCTAATTGGTTTCCTCCCTGAGAGACTAGGGCCTAGGGTAAGAGCTTTCATAAAGGAAAAGGACATAGGAGATTATTTCTTCTCTAAGGGGTTCACATACATTCGGCTCTATGGAGCTAATATTCCCCCTAAAATGTTGCCTATGTATTGTCCCTTATCTCTTGCTGCCCTAGAGCTATGCAGACAGGTGGTCGAAGAGGCTAAAATGAGACTAGTGAAGAAGCACGATAGAGTTCCATGGCTCAGTGTCCCTTGTAAATTTGGAAGTTATATATTTATAGGATATCCAATTTTACTCAAAGGGATGTATGATTTAGATCTCATGGATTTTGAAGAGATAACTTGGAGACCTTACGATCCAGATAAGAAGTACGAGAGGTTAATGAAAAATCATGATTATGCCTGGGTCGAGCACAGGAGAGATGCTTACGAAGAAGAATTATTAGATGCTATAGAAAAGGGGAAATATTTGAAGATGGTATGGGATAAGTACCCCTTTGAAAAAAGGAGCAATTTGCAAGTTCAGAAAGCCTATGATTATCCCCTAGAATTGATTTTAGTCAGAAGAGTTTCAGTGGAATCTATAGCCCCCCTCTTACCAGAAGCCACCCAGGAAATCAGAGAAGACCCCTTATTAGAATTGATAGAATATCAGGGCATTGATCAGATGGAAGTCACTATGAGCTCTACAGATGTTGTAGAACAACAAGTCCGAGCCCCTGATGATACTCACCTCAGAATAGAGGCAGCACCCAACACTTCCCAAGAAGTCTCTGAAAGCTTGAGTACAACAAAAGGAAAGGAAGTTGTTGCACCTTCTTAGGAGCTGACTTCTCCCCAATAGGCTATAGTTCCCATTTCTAGCCAGCTATTAGCAGTAACCAGTGTGATGAAGTTAGCTCCCAGAGCCATTCCCAACTCTTTGAAGATAAAAGACAAGGAGATAAAAATTCCATCAGTAATACAGATGAACATGAGAAGAGCAGGTGGATTTAGAGGTATCTTCAGAGATCTCAAAGTTAAGAAGCAAATAGTTTTATCTACTCTAGAAATAAAGAAACCTAGGTTGTCACTGCCCTCCATGAAAGTTGTGTTGGAGAGATCTGAAGAACAAACAATTTTTAGTGTTGCCGAGGAGCATGAGCTACAAGTAGTAGCAGGAATGGGAGGCTGGGGAGATGATTCTATAGCTAGAGTAGAAATAGAAACTCCCAAATTAGATATGGTAGAGGTACACATACCTGCCCTACAAGAGCCTATTGTTCTCAAAGTCGATGAGAGAACTGGAGGAATTTTAGTACATGGAAAAGAAGGTGATATGATCAGAGTAGCTAAAGCAGTACAAGAGCAAACTTTGGACCAGCTACATCAGAGCAATATAGAATTAAGAAGCCAACTAGAAATAAGTGATAAAGAAAAAGTAGAGATGCAAGCTTTAATAAATAAACTGAAGGAAGAGTTGGCACAGAAGAACACCACAGTAGCTCAGCCCCCTTGGTGGTGAAAATCCTCAATTATACATACTATTTGAATACAATAAAAAGGGAGATGTCTCTTAAAATTTGAGATAAGATCAATGGGATCACTGAGATGTTCAGACAGATTAGGGTGATTTGAGTTACTGCTCAAGAAATGGAAAGCCTGATCTGTCAGAAGAAAGAAGACTTTGAAGTCATTCACCCTACCCTCGACTTAATGTCAGAATATTTTGAAGAGATGCAGAACCAAGAAGTGTTGTTAAATGATGGGATTGAGATCAAGTGTAATATTGAATTCATGAAGGCAGCTATGTTTGGATCAAACATGGAAAGGTGGCTCAATAATGTTGCAAAAATGTTTAGTCTGTTGGATGACATAACAGAGAAATTGGTAGATATTGGGTTATCATTGGAGGAATTCTTAGAAACTGCCAGTATAGAGGATCTCCTTAAAAGTAAAATAGAAGACTTTGATTGTGATCCCGATGATGAGCCAGAAATGACCAGACAAACCACTTTCTTAGTAAATACTATGGAGATGTTGATCACCCAGTATGAAAAAAGTAAAAATTATATTAGCATACAAAAAACAAGATTCTACAGGAAATGAATATGTTAATATTTTCTGTAACTTTCAACACTGATGCCTGGAGGATGATTGGAAAGAAGATCAAATGGTTGCAGCAGGGTAAAAAGGGAAAAGAGATTAAAATATGCAGCCTACAGCTAGAAATGAGCTCACCCCCTAGAGATGAAGGTCAATCAGATAATCAAGAAGAAACAAAAAAAGGGGGAACCAAGGATGGAAAAATAGATGAGCATCGATTGAAAAAATTAAAACAAAAAGGGCCAAAGAAAAGTGTATAGCATAGTGGAATCCAAATATACTAGGTTTGAAGGATAAATCATATTGTGACAAGTGTAAGGCCAATATCAGGCCAAAAATAACAAATTCAAGAACCAGAAGCTATAAAAGGAAGCATCCAGGGTCAGAATCTGCATCAAGCATTTAGAGATAGAATTTTTGCTAAGAGGTATACTTGAGTGCCCATTTGAGTTGTGTTGTATTCCTTTTGTGTATTTTTCTCTGTCATCCCTCATTCCTCCCTTTGTTGTGCAGGTTTGGTAATACTGCGTTTGGAGAGCTGAGAATATTTCCAGTATTTCTGAGCCTGAAGTCCAGAGATTCTTCTTGCTAACATCTTAGAAGGAGAATTGATGAAGTCTTGTTACATCATTTGAACAAGGCTTTCTCATTGTATTAAACTGTGAAAACAGAGTTTAATGGCATTCTGCCAACTCTGAATGTAATCATATTTGAAGAAATTAATACAATTTTGGGTTTTAGTTTTATCATTTCTTTGTCTTCAGTTATGTGTGTTTCCTCATAATAGGTTACGATATTCGAACATGTTGTGAGCATTTCTTTCATCGGTTAACCCTTAGACTGATTACGATATTCGAATGAGTTTAATGGTACCGATTCTTCTTTTTCCCATTCTTTCTGTTCATGTTATGAATGTTGTTAAATTGCTATAACAACCCAATTGGATAGGCACCGGTCTACATAAGGTATAATAATTAAGTTGTCTTTGCTTGGTCATTTTTATATAGATAATGTATAACTAAAATATGGAGTGTGTAATACTTGTAAAATCATAAGTTTACCACTGGGGTTTCCTTACCCATTTTTTAAGTTTTCTTTAGCAATATCTATTTTAATCAGAATAAAGAGGTAGGTTGACCAGAGCCTATAATAGCTTGTTGGTTTCAAATGATTTCTTGTAGCGTGACAATCGTATCCTATGGATGCAAGAAATGGTTCCAAAAAGACTCCATATCATGTGAAATTTTTTTGTACAATAATTTAACTACCTTTTTATCATGAGCACTCTTGAGTGAATTAACCTCCATCAATTACTTATATAGTCAATGTAGACCAAAATATCCTCTTTTTTATTTTATGAGATGTTGATTGGTCCTACAAAGTCCAATATCTACTTCTCAAATAGTTAAATGGATAATCATGGTTATTACAATATATCATCTACTCAAGTTGGTTTCCCCATGCATTAACATTGGCTACAATAAGCTATGTACTCCTTGGCATCCTTGAAGAGTATAGGCTGAAAGTAACATATTTTCAATTCATTGGTAGTTCTACCTAATAAAATTCCCTCCATAGGACTCATCATGGAAATCCCATAAAATAAAATGTACCTAATTTTAATGGATACACCTATACATGATCTATTCTTGACCTTTTTTTAAAAGATAACATCTAATCCAAACATGTGGAGAACTTTGTCTAATTAACAGGTAAGCTTCCCTTGGAGAAAAATGATTTGGTGTTTTACCTATAATAATATAGTTAGAAATATCTATAAATAATGGGGCTTAACAAACACCACAAATATTTGTTCATCTAAAAATGCATATTTGACAAGGAAGTCATTCATAGTTGTAGAAAACTTAGAAATAAAATCAACAATGTTCTTTCTTATGGGCTATCAATTATTGTAATAACAAATTCTTGAAATAATAATAACCAGTGAATAATCATTTAATTTAATACTATTTTATTCAATAAATATCTAATTACAACATGATTTATATGAACAAAACTTGGATATCTAATAATGGAATATTGGAATTTATTGACAGCCTATACTATTACAATAAATTCTTTCTTTATTACAGTGTAGTTTAGATCAACTCTAGATAAGTTTTTATTGATATAGTAGATGGTATATATTTTCTTGTTTTATTTTTTTCTAAAACCACTTATAATGTTATATCAAAGAAATTTGTATAAATGTGGAATGGTGAATTTTATTTTTGTCCCCTTGGGACTGGTGTTAAAATAAAAAATTTCCTTCAAAGTGCCAAAGGTTGTTTGATATTTTTCTATCCATATAAATTCATTATCTTTGTAAAAAAATGAAAATAGAGGATTTATAAAATATTATTAAAATATTTTATAAACCTTCTATAGTACCCAACATTTGCATGAAAACTATGAACATCTCTCTAATTTTTTTCATCTTGGTTGGATCTACCTTAATCTCACAAGTACAAACATGGTGGCCCAAAACTATCTCTTTTATCATCATTCACATTGTATATCTAATATTTCAAGAAGAGGTTGGTTTCTTAACACCATTAGAGATTTTTAAAAATTTATAGTAGCTTAATCAAGTAGTAAAGTCATCCATATAAATTTCAACACATTCACTTGTTAAATCAAATAATACTTAGTACTACTATCTAAAATGTGGCAAGGGTATTACATGACCCAAATGGTAAAATTTGATATGTAAATATGCCCCATCCACATGTGAATGTATTCTTATCTTGATATTTTGGTGTTATTTGAATTTGATTGTATTTACTAAATCCACCTAAGAAGGAAAAACACTCTTCACAAGACAAATTATCCAATACTTGGTCAATGAAAGGAAAGGGAAAATGGTCTATATGCATAGATTAATTAAGTTCCTTATAATCCACATAGATTTACCACTTCTCGCCATTCTTGGGTAATATCACTAATGAGTATACCAAGTGGCTATTTGATATAGTATAGATGAATCTAGCATTTAAAATTGTTTGTAATTTTTTATTAACATCTTTAACTATGAGATTCATACTCCATTATGGATTTTGTATTGGATTAGCATTATCCTCCATGTTGTAGCGATCCCGAGACGCACACACCACCCTTTTAAATCTACTTGCAATGTTATTAAAAATCCAAGATGAAATGGAAGATAATGAAAAAACATATAACATGGAAATAACAAATATGGATCTCTTTATTTGTATTCAAACTTAGTTACATGTCGGTCCCTCTTAGGGATACCCATTTCGATACAATAATGTTACAAATAGGCAAAGAGTGCCCCTTTCACGAAGAGGTGGTGCACTTATAAAGGCTTCCCGATTTCGTACATAGAAATGTATGAGGGCTTATAGATGCCTCCTTCTCTAGGTTTATTTCCTAGAGGGATCCCTTTTGCTCTCGTATGTTGCAAACTTCGTTCGATGAACCTGTGGCCTTGCAAGCAATGAAACAACAACACATGCTTAGATGTTCGAGATTGCCTCCCCGGATGAGGTTGTTAGTAATAAAATAATGTAATGGAAATATTATGAAACTATGCCATGAAATCATGTAAATCTATGCTAATGATATGAAAACATGAAGAAACAGAATAAAAGAAGCTATGTCTAAAACCTAAGCTAAGCCTGCGTGTCTAAAACCTAAGCTAAACCTGCGGGCCACTTTCCAAGATAGTGGCCGCTAAGGTAAACCTTACTCTCTTTACCCCAAAGCTATGGGTCAAAGCCTGTATCGAATATTGAAATAATAGGTGTTATGCTCTTCAATCCATCAGGGCTTTGCCGTACACGTGATCTCCAAGGGAACTCTCCAAGTCTTGAAAGCTCTCCTTAATAAAATATGTCTCTATGATAGAAGATAATCCCTATATCTCCCTCTGGTGCTCTTAGGCTTGCAACTTTTATAGTGTGAAACCCTATGTCTATGTCCAAGCCTTGGGAATGAATTTCTCATGCGTAGTGCAAGTTAGCATGATAATATTTTGTCCTTTGTCTATGTTTGAAGGCCAGTTAACTGAAATATAACTGCCCACTTGAGTCTCCTATGTGAACTGGTCGTTAGCATGAGAAGATTTTGTCCTTTGTTTATGCTTGGATATCAGTAAACTAAATTTTAAATGCAAACTCAAGCCTCCTATGTTAACTGGTCATGAAAAGGAATGCAAAGTTACTCCCGCTCACCTTTATTGCATGCAGACTGCCACTTCCACCTATGATTAGGCCTTTTTGTTGGTAAAACTACTTCTTATGGCTTAGTTGTTGTCATCTGCAATGGCTAAGATCTAGCCACTGTCATCTCTAGTGGCTAAGATCTGGCCACTCTAGGCTTGAGCGGCTAGGATCTGGCTGCTCTTAGCTTGAGTGGCTAGGCTTGGATGGCTTGAAAAGGCCCCAAATGAGTGGTGAGAACCACTGTTGATGCTTGGAAAGTCCAATATTATGTCTTATGATCTTATGAGTATGCCTATGTGAGTAGATCCCCTAAGCATGACATGATTTAGGTGTCTACAGATGCCTCTTTTTATGATGTGCTATGTGGAAAACGCAATGCTAAGCAAAAATGTAGACTAATCTGTTTATAGGGTGTATGGCGATCAATGGTCTGATCAACGCCGGATGGCCCAATCATGCAAGATGGTGCGCATACATTGAATAATTGTCTCAATGTTCAGAGTACTTAGCTCAATGGCTTGGGCATGTTAAATTGCACTCATTCCTCAAACTCAATCGGGTAGCTTCAGCTGCTACAATAGTTTTGATCGGTAGGAGAGCTACAATTGAAGATGTCATGTATGCTTACATTCCCAACAAACAAGGGAAATTTGTGATTGTTGTATGCAATGATTCGTAGGACAAACATAATTTTGCTATGATCGAGTGATCTTTTGCTGATTTTTATTATGATTATAATGAATTTTTGAACTAATTTCTCACACAATGAATTTGTGAAGAAATGACCATGAATGAAGCGATAAGTCACTTGACCAATGTGACTAATCTGGTTCCTTTCTAGCATTTTTTGCTTTTAATGAGCAATCCTACATCCAAGTGTGATTCCAATTGTTTATGATGATCATCCATCCTTATCCCGAGGAGCGGTCTAGCTATCAATAGCCTTCTTAGGGAGTTAGGATGAGTGATTCTATTAATGTTTAGATTGTATCACTTTGACTTAATGTTTTTGGTATCATAGGGAAGTTAGGATGATCCTTTCGCACCTGTGGAGCATTCTGACCTTCTTGGTCTTCTTCAGGATTGAAGGGTGGCACATCGTAATTCCAAAATGAGTGGTTTTTACCCCAAGTGGCCCTATGGTTATCTACTCATCTCATCAAAATACATGGAGTGCAAATCGCTGCAATTGTTATGTTGATAGAGTAGGTGACTGAATACAAAGCCTACTTGAAATTGTGCTTTATATGATTTTTTTGTTATTTTGAACATTCTGATGATCTAAAACCACCAAAGTGTGTTTATTTGTTGTTTTTATGGGATCCCTCAAGGAGGAAGTCTCTTGTTTTGATCTGTGGATCTAGCTCCTATCAGATCCAACGGCCTCTGAGTTCCTGCCTATGGCCGCTATCGCCTTGAGCGGCAAAGAAGTTTGGGTCATTGACGTCAGTAGTGGCCAAGGCATAATTAAGGAAATATAAAATTTGCATTTTCTAGGGTTTGAACTTTCATTTTCACTATTGAATATTCACTTTGGAAGCTCTTGTGTGATAGCGATGGTTGCGACTTTGGAGTTTGCTGGCATTGAGGACATGGCTACGCAGGGTGAGACATCAGCTGCTGGAGGAGCCAGAACTTCTTGGGTATTTATATTTTCTAAATCCTAACCCTCTTTTCTCTTGTATGAGTAAAATTGAACTTCACTAAGTAATGGATAAAATAAACCTCACTAAACTTGTTGGTAATGAATAAACTTCATAGTTAGGCTTAGCTTACCTTTTTCTATGGTGGGTTAGTCCCCCTTTTTGTTCTCATTTCTTTGCCTTGGTAGTTTCTAGCCTAGGATTCCCAAGTTTTCTACTGTTCACCTGTTGCTACCATGTTAACCATTTTTTAACTTAGCTTAGTTTTGATGCCTGCGTGGGGATTTGCCTTAAAAAAATTTGTTTTTCCTTCCCTTTTGTGTTTTTTTTTGTAATTTTTGGATTTTTTGTTCTTTTCTAGCCAAGGGTTCATAGGTTTGATATGTTTCCCCTCAGTCGTTGTAGCTAAGAGCGGTTGGTTATGATCCATTGTTGCTTAGAGCATCCAGGTTTGAACCTCAAAGATCAAAAATTTAACCATTGAGTCTTGGTCGCTGCTGTCTCCAGTGGCCAGGTTTCGTCTACTATAGGTGATAGTGGCTAAACCCTTATCCATATTTTTTTTCATTTTTATGATTTTCTTAAGACATATTTTGATTTTTTTGTTCTTTTTGAAAGTTTTGAACCACTCCTGAGCTTTGTGTTGCCCGACTATATGCATTTATCCTTTGTTTGTTTAGACTTAGGAGTGTTGATGTTGTTATGCTTTATTTTATTTATGCCTTAGATGCACTGTACTTATATTTCATATTTCTTCTACTTTGCTTAAACCCTTACTGCCCAGCTCGAGACCCAAAGCTCTTGCTTGACCTACTTCCTAGCTTTGATGATACAGAATGGGCGTGGTTCAAATCCCGTGGGTTACAGTATGTCATTAGGCTACCTTACATCATGGTAGATCAGGCTTACCTTACGACTTTGGCCCATTGTTGGGACCCACAGACTAATACTTTCCACCTCTCGACCAACGAGATGACCATTATGCTGGAGGATGTATATAGGATCTTTAGAATTCCATTTTATGGGGTGGCCATTGTCTCTTTGACCACTAATGATCAGGTGGCCATCTTCATTCAGGTGTTTAGGAGGTATTATTAGGATGCTCTCAAGGACAAAAAGTATGGAGGAGTGTCTATTAGCCACTGGCACGGGGAGAGTGTCTTTATAGTCAGGCATGTTGTATTGTTGATGGTTATCAGCAATGTTCTTATCCCAGACTACTTGGGTTTGAGGTTCCCGTGGAATATTTTGGCGATGGTGCAGGATCTATTGGATATCAAGGAGCCTATCATCTATGCATGGGGTAGATCGATGTTGGCTCAGTGTTATGATGAGTTGTACCACATCCATTGGTGAGTACATGTCATCATTACCTACAACTTGCTCCTATAGGTTTGGGGATGGGAGCATATTAGGTTAGATTTCCCTAAGGGGCTCCTGGCCAAGTTTATAGTTATCAATGCTCGGACATAGTGCTATGCTGCTAGATGGGCTTGAGAGCATGAGGAGCACAAGAGCCACACTTTTGTAGGGGAGTTGTCCCATTATACTAATGCTTTTACTAGAATTTTGGCTAAATATGTCGTATGGCACCATTACCATGAGTGTCCTTCTTGGGATGGTCCAGCTAGATTTACTGCTAGGACATAATGCGAGTGATGGCTCATTGACCGTAAGATTACCATTTGGGAGTATTTCTTCCACTTATAGGTTCTTCGTCAGTATGGGTTGCAGTAGGATGTGCCATTGGTACTATTATTGTACAGGTGCCTCATAGTAGAGAAGGACCTACCTCCATGGCAAATTATAGAGCTTTCAAATGAGGAGGATGCCCAACAGTTGACCCTAGAGTGGCTAGGGGAGTTACAAAGGCATGCACTCAGTGGTGGGGTGATCGGATGTGGCATGGTGTCGGTAGCCTAGGGCATGAGGATGATGGTGGGGGTGATGGTGCAGATCTGATAGGATGCAGAGTTTGAGTCAAGACTGAGGTATAGGGTCAGCCAGTAGAGAAGGTGGCAATGGAGGATCCTGATGTTCCTGAGGAGGAGGAGGAGTTAAAGCGTAAGGATAGAGAATCTCCTCTGAGAGCATAGTTGCATGAGGTCGAGGTTGAGCTTCAGGCAACTAAGATCTAGGTACAGTGATGATATGCTACCATTGAGCATCTCACAACACATATATAGGCTCTGCAAGCTACTAGTGGGGGTGGTGATGCTAGGATGTAGCTTGTTGTTCCTCTTTCTACACCACAGGAGGTTCCAATGGTAGGTTCAGGAGCATATGTGGGATAGCTTTATTATTTTTTGGATGAGCATTAGGAGTGGATCTAAGGACTTGTGGATCATGTCACCATTCTTCAGATGCAGCTCAGGAGGCATGGGATTGTCCCTAAGGAGCCACATGGTGTGGGTTGTTCGCATGTCAGTGGGTGGTCTACCTCAGGGTAGTCTTCTACCCGTCCTAGCTAGAGGACTTGAACTCAAATAGAGAGACCGATAGGCTCACATAATTCTAATCGTGACATCGCCATAGGGGGAGGTGGCGCTAGAGGAGGTGATGCAAGGGGCTTAGGCCCGGTAGTTTATTGATGCTTCATTTGGTCCTTGATTCATTTTTGAGGTCGAATGACCTATATTACTGTATCCCACGGGCATTTTTGTACATCCATTGGACTTGACACACATACTTTTATGATATCTTTGCATTATGACTTATTATGTGTATCATTTATTTCTCACGTTTTTGTTGTTATTTTGTTTTATGATATGATGCGATGATGGTATTGTGATGATATGTTAGATGATAGATGATATTGAAGATGCTTAGATGTATGTGTAGATGCTTATATGATTTTATGATATGATGCGATGTATTTTGATGATGAATGATGAATTTATGATTGTATGCAAATGGATATTGCCTATATGTTTTATGATGTGGTTTATGGATGATTAATGACTTGTTTTTGTGAATGCGATGTTATTGTTACATGCATGTCTTAAATTTGCTTTAATTGTATGCATCTAACTTATGTGGTGGAATGGTATAAACAAACCTGTATTCTCTAATCACTTAAAACATACATAATGCATATGACATTGACAATATTAATGGGTGATACCATAGAAAGTAAAAAAATAATCATGAATTTAAATAATCACTCTTATCATAATAATTGATTAAGTATTCATATATGAGGTGTAATGGTGTGTAATATATTTTCTTAATAATTTTTTGTATATTAAAAGATATAAAGTAGTTAGGGGCTGTCTATATACTATTTCTAATATATATGTGGTATCTGTCCTACTATGTTGATACCCCCTAATTTATAAAATCTTATAAAGAAAGTGATTGTGTGAATGATATCATGATTTTTTGCTATGTAAGAATTTTAGGGCTTTTCGGAGATTCAAATACTCTAGTTACCCTATCAACAACTATCTATTGACCACTTAGACTTTTGAAAAGTAAAGCTTTTACCATGGACCTAGTTTTTCATGATCCCTGTGTGTGTAAGTGATTGTATATTTTGAGATAGAACTCAAGCATTTACTCCGATGTCAGGTGGGATTCTTTCAGCCCATTTCTAAGATCAGGGATCCTCAAGTGTTCATTTCATCCTTATGTTGGACTTAGTTGGACTATACCACTAGGAAATATTGGGTTACCTAAGCTAGCTCATCCACATTCAAACATTGGTCTACACAAATGCATGAAGTAATTATGGTAGACATATCATCATGTGTAAGTATTTTTCCTTCCAAATTTGTACAATGCTAATAATTCCAAGGATTCAAGCTTTATTCCCTTTTGGCTTTGGATATTTTCTCATATGTAGTGATAAAAATCACTTTTTATTTTTTATTGATTTTTCTTTGAGTGAGGAATTTTGTAGTTATGATAATCACTGTTTATTTTGCTCATATGTAGTGATGAAAATCACTTTTTATTTTTAATTGATTTTTTTTTAAGCCATGATTTTTTTTTTTTTGATTTGATTTATTGGATTATTGCTTTGAAATCTAGACTATAAGCTTGGCCTTTTAAATATGTACTTTGCTTTTAGATTTACTTATTTGATTTAAGCAAGGGATTTAGATAGGGTAAAGCTTGTCCTTTTTCCAATTCTTAGCACCTTTAAACTGGTTGCACAGGGGGATAATCAAGGAAAATCCTTTACGCTTAAGGTAACCTAGATCGCTTTGTAGCTTTCATATTTTCCTTTTACCAGATAGGATTTTAGTGTTTCAATTAGCAACGAGATCTTGAATATCCAAGGCATTATCATGGCTAGACGTTACCTTCTACTAATCTAAGTTGTTTTCCTCAAAAGTTGATAAGATCACTAGGTGTTGTTGATTAACCAAAAACCCTTGGTATATTATGTATAACAATAAATAATTGTTGTGTTGAAAAACACAATTACACACGTGTTAATGGAGGTATGGATTTGAATGATTTGTACAAAAAACCATGGTATCACTTTTAAAGTTATCATGACATATGCAATTGTAGTGGATATGAAAATGTAATGCAACGATGTGGATGCAAAATGTGAAATGCAATTATTTTTGTATTTTTTCTTAATTCGACCAAAGGGTTTAAGATGCCTTTGGAGCTTTTGTTTGATTTTGACCAAGTGGATTGGGTACCCTTGGAGTATTTTTGGTTGAAGTTGACCAAGCGGTTTGAACACCCTTGGAGCATTTTGAATTGATTTTGACCAAGTGGCTTGAATACCCTTGGAGCCTTTGATTGATTTTGACCAAGCGACTTGAATACCCTTGGAGAATTTGAATTGATGTTTGACCAAGCGGTTTGAATTATCCTTGGAGCTTTTTGAATTGATTTTTGACCAAGCGGTATGAATTACCCTTGGAGATTTTGAATTGATTTTGACCAAACAGCTTAAATACCCTTGGAGCATTTTGAATTGATTGGATTTGACCAAGTGATTTGAACACCCTTTGAGCCTTTGATTGTATGTTTGAAATTTTATTTTTTTATGCTTTGTTTTGTGTTTTTGACATATTTGAATGTTTTTGTGTAATTTATGAAATATTTGAATGTTTTTGTGTATTTTATGTGTAGTATGCCTTTAAGTGAATGATATTGAGAGTCTCAGGGTCCTCAACACCATCTAATGATATAAGGTGATATGCTCCAGGCCCCATTATTTATGAAATCATGTATGGGCCTATCCAGTTTACCGTGAACTTATCTCATAGATACGATGGTAGATTTGAATTCTACTGGTTTTATTTGAGCACTATATCTCCAACCTTGAATTATCTTAGGTGGACTTTACTATTGTAAGTTCATGTAAGGAAATATTGGTAAACGTGAAGATGCTCTAAAGCATTGACTCAACATTCATCAAGAAGCATAAACTAATCAAGGTGGTCTTGTCGTGTGAAATCATCATCTATGAAGTCCTTTAATGCTATGCGTAGAGTTAGAATTTCTAACTCTAGTGGCATGATGGCCTCAGTACCATATACTAGTGAAAATGGTGTTGCCCCAATGGGCATCCGTATACTAGTCCTGTATGCCCATAGTGCAAGAGGCAACTGCATGTGCCAATCCTTGTGATTGTCTTGCATCGTCTTCCTCAAAATGGAGAATATTGTTTTGTTTGAGGCTTCTGCTTGCCCGTTCGATTATGAATAATAAGGCATTGAAAAACTGTGCTAAATATGGTATTTTTTCATTAAAGCATGCACATTTTTGTTCTTGAAAGATGGCCCATTATCCAATATTACCTTAGACAAAATCCCAAAATGACTTATGATATTGTGGAGTATAAAATCCGCAATCCTTGGTCCAATTGTTGATGTTAAGGGGATCACTTCTACCTATTTAGTGAAGTATTTTATGGCCATTATGATTAATGTGTGTCAGCCTGAGTATGGGGTGAGATCTTCCCAATCAATTCTAGTCCCCATTGCAAGAATAGCCATGCTGCCTAGATTGGTTGCAAAGCTTGCGATGGTAAGTGCGTTAGATTTGCATGATGCTAGAACTTACTACATTTCTTGACATACTCGTAGTAGTCCCTTTCCATGGTGGGCCAATAGTAACCCATTCTCAAGATGTGCTTAACGATGGCCATGCCACTAAAATGGCCTCCACATGTTTCGTTGTGAGCTTGCAAAATTACCTAGGATGCTTCCTGGGGCTCAAGACAATGGATTAATACTCCATCATATCCTTGTCTATAGAGGATTTCTCATAGTAATATGTATCTTGTTACTGTCTGTTTGAACGTTCATCTTTCAGTATGTGACAAATCTTGAGGTACTATTCCAAGCTTTAGGAAGTCCCATAGTTGGAAAATCCAATCTTGATAAGCCACAACTTCTATAGAAAATACGGCTTGCCCTTCTTGTATTTTTGAGCTAGTGAACATGGATTGAGGAACAACTCTATGGTGTATGGTTGCACCACACTCCATAGGTCCTTGGGAGATCAAATATCCCCAAGGTGTTGTTTGCAATAAACCTCTAGCTAGGAAGGACAAATACTGATTTGGCTTGATGTTGATCATGTTGACTGATTATTGATTGTCAAAAGCTTCACGACATATTGCTGAGTGCGAAAGCACTTTTACATGAACTATTGTAAAATCAACAGATGGATTCTGAGGGATTAAGGATCCCAAAGAGGCCATAGTGTCTAAAAATCTATTCGACGTGCGAGGGATTGCCTTGATGTTGTACCATTCTAGCTGGGCTAGGTAAGTGTCAACAAGTTCCTTATAAGTATTTAGGAGTGGGCACCTGCATTGGAATAGTCCTTTGACTTGGTTTACTATGAGCAAGAGGTCACCAAAGATATTCAATCTTTTAATGCCCATTGCTACGGCTGTTTGAAATCCCAGTATTAGTGCTTCATATTATGTATTTTTTTTTATGCATGGGAAGTCTAATTTTAATGATAAGGGCAATGGAGCACCCTATGGTGTGATAAATACAATCCTTGATCTACCCCCTTGTTCACACTTTGAACCATCGAAGAACAATGAAATGTCTCTTTCTTTCTTAGGTTCTTTGAGTTCTAGCAGATATGATAATGCAAAGACCGCATCATCAGACAATTCTATGGTGAGAGGCTTATTATCCTGAAGAGGTGCCTCTGATAATTGATATGCTATGACTTGTCCCTTGATGGAATTTTGGCTTACAAAATATAGATCAAATTATGTCAATAGCATGATCCACTTTGCAGTACGTGTATTGTGATATGTCTTGCTCATCATGTATTGCAAAGAGTTTTGTTTTGATATGACATAGGTCATATAGCTCAACATGTAGTGTCATAATTTTCAAGTTGCAAAGACCACTGCCAAACACAACTTCTCGACATACGCATATCCTAGATTATAACTCACCAAGGTGTGACTAATGTAATATATGACTTGCTCTTTGTCTTGTGTATTCTTTTGGGCTAACATGGTGCCCAATGCGAAATCAATAGCCTATATATATAGTAAAAATGGTATGTCTGGCCTTGTTGGAGCCAATAATGGTGGTGTTTCCAGATAAGTTTTGATCTCTGCAAAGGCTTGATGGCATTCTTTGTCCCAATGAAAGGGTACCTCCTTGTGTAGAAACTAATTCATAGGTCAGCATTTGTCTGATAATTATGCGATGAATATTTTTATGGATGCTATCTTGCCTTGTAGGCTTTGCAATTACCTAATGTTGGTAGGGGCAGCCATTTCTAGTATAGCCTTTACCTTTGCAGGATCGACTTCAATGCCTCTCTTGGATACGATGAATCCCAAAAGCTTACTGAAAGTTATGCCAAATACGCACTTCTTAGGATTCAATCGAACATTGTGTTCTATGAGGCGATCGAAGACTTGTCTAAGGACTTCGACATGCTCTTTCCGCAACAGGGACTTGTCCAGTAAGTCATCCATGTAATCTTGTAAGACCTTATGCATATAGTCATGGAATATGTATGTCATCACTTTGTAACAGAATGTTCCCCATGGAGTAATAAAAGCAATTTTATGTTGATCTTTGGGCTTAATCCAAATCTGGTTGTATCTGGAGAAACAATCTATTAGGGAGAATATTTCATGACCTGTGGTTGCATCTATAAGAGCAACTATGTTTGGCAATAGGAATGAATCCTTTGGTGTTACCCTATTTAAATCTCTGAAATCCGTGTAGATACAGACTCTTCTATTAGGTTTCCCCATGGGTACCATGTTTGATACCCACTCAGGGTAGTCAATAGGAATTATGAATACTGCATCTAGTAGTTTTTGCAATTCATTCTTCACCATCAAAGTGATGTTTGTATGCATTTTCCTCAACTTTTTATTGATTGGCTTCTTCATGGGATCCAATGAAAGGTTGTGAATGACTAACTTTGGATCTATTTCAGGCATGTCTTTGTAATTCAAAGCAAAAAATATTTGGCCTCTCTTTGAGGAGAGGAATTAGGATGGCTTGTTCCTCTAGAGATAGACTTTCTTTGAAATTGACTTTCCTTGGTTGGGTAGGATCATCGCTGATGTCCACCTTTAAAGTCTTTTCTATAGCCATATGTGACCCATCCTCAAAATTATGAGGTGTGGGTATCAAATGAATGTCATCGGTGAGATTTATAGGACCTAGTGACTCAGGCTCCAAACCAACATGGAAGACGTTATACGCACAACCTAATGCAAAATGGAATGGCCGTAACATCTCTTCATTGGGGAAGAGGTATTCAGGATCTATTGGTGAATTAGCATAATTCCAATCAATAGCCTCTACATTAAGATGTAATGATTTGGTAGGATCTACTAGATTATGAAATGGAGTGGTCAAATCAATGGAGATCATGTTGATGGATGGAATGAATTCTCCAAGACCACATGGGTGCAATATTGTCTCAGGGGTTTCCCTTCCATACTCGTGATGAGGTTCTGTAGGAATGGGAATTTTTGGATCTAGCCCATGAGTAGGGTGGATAATAGGATCATTGGGCTCTAACCACTCTCTGAATATAGGCAGAGGGGGATTTACCATTCGATGAATGGCAGCTAGATAAACAGGTCTCCCCAAAAATCATAGATGAGGGTCTATGGCACAGAGTGCCACCTCTCTCTCTACTAGCTCGTTGACTTGCTGCAAGTGGTGAGGTCCAAGATAAGCCATCTCGGTCTCATCCTCAAAGTCATCATAATTTATCCAAAAACTAATAGCATTGGTATGCATCCCTAAGATAAGAGGCTTATGTCTTGGCCCTAAGTAGGTCATCTCTGTTTCATCTTCATATGATTCATCACTTATGAAGAATCCATTTGCATTTGTCCTTTGCCACAAATTCAGGGGTTGATGACTTAGTTCTGTTGAGTCTTTTGATTCATAGTCACTTTCATTTGATGTATATCCACTCTCATCATGGATGGACCATGTGAATCTTTTTAAATAGTGAGGCCCCTGGTAGGCTAAACCAAGTTGTGCCTCATCATAACTTGCTTCATATCCATTCTCCTCATCCCACAAGTTGTACCCTATTGGGGTGGAATCAATTGAGATGTTTGGATGATAAATTTTTGGTGGTGGTATGTTTACCGTGGCCACTTATCTATTTCTCAAATTTCTTGTTCTTAGGGGATGATAAAGAATGAAATAAATGTCTTCTCCTAATCCTAAGATTAATCTATCCAATGTTGCTACAAGAGAGTCATCTCGACCTCTGATATAATAGCCTAAGCCAAATATATCAGAGGGAAGCTAATTTTGTGGCTCATATGGCTGCCTGTGTGCCTGCTCATATATGCCAAGGCCATAGCCATGCCAATGGCAATGCTCAAAGTAGCTTAGAGCAAACTCAGGGTTAGAGAGGTAACAAACATTGATCGTGAATAGTTTGTCACTATCCTCTTCTATATCTGAAGGCTTATGAGCATAGTCCAGGACAACATAGACAAAATTGCTTTGGTTGGGAGGGATTCCAAGTGGAACCAATGTTCCTACTAGCGGATTTAAGTCTTTAGGCCTTCCCATGTCTTATGTAGACTCAATGATAGGCATAAAGGTAATGTTCTGCACAAGGTACTTCCCTACGCATGTGCTTTCCAAGTGTATTTATGCATGTGACATGGATGACACTAGCGAAGCAGGGTAATAATCACTATCTTCATCTTGATCTTGAAGATCTTCTTCTTCCATAGGACTTGGTATTTCAGTAATGGCTATAGTTGGCAATTCCTTGGGCTTTTATTCCTTAACTAAGGGCACATTTAGCTTTTTATTGTATTTTTTTTTTGACGTTGATGGTACTTTATAAGCATCGAATATTTTGAGTGCACCAAGAGGTGTTGAAGTGCATGCGTATTTTTTTACCCCTTTGTCTTTGTTATCTACTTGTGTGGTTGGGGATGAAGGTGCTACATACAAGTGGGTAGAAGGGATTATAAATTATCCTAGAATGTCCACATGATTGATGTATTTAAAAGTCTCTTCATCAGCCAAAAACTCATAGACTTTGTTTTTGTGCACATACTTGAAACACTGGTGCAAGATCGAAGGCACACACTTCATGGCCCTTATCCAAGGATGCCATAAGAGGATGTTGTATTGCATAGCTCCTTCCAAGACATGACACATCACAAGGATGGTCTTGTACCCCACCTTGATGGGTAGGACTATCATTCCCACAGTATTGCATAAAGCATAATTAAAATCTCTTAATGTGTAAGCTCCTAGAATGATATTAAACTTGGGGATCTTGAGGGCTCTATTGCAGTTGTTGTGATGATGTTTATCGATGAACCTATATCGACCAAGACCCTCTTGAAATGTAAGTTTTTGATTGCTACTACAATTTTTAGCAAAGGGTCTTGTAAGGTAGTAGGTACTGTCTTAATCTGATGATCATAGAATCAGATTATAGGTTCTTGGAATTCTTGTACTTTTCCCACAAAGTGAGTGAATGCATTTGCATCTTGCGATTGGAGCTCAATTATCCTTAAGATCTCCATTAGGATATCCATATGCTTTGGGGACTATTGTATGAGCTTATAGATGGATAACTTAGGTAGATTTATCTATAGGTTTTGCTCCAATATACTCCAAATAGTCATCACAGGTCATGTTGGCGGACCTGGAAGGTTGTCTTTCCTTTGCCTAGGAGTGGCTGGGATGTTCATGGGAGCTACAGGCAGTTGCGGTTGACCATAATGCCTAGTCCTTGTTGCTATGTTAATAATCTCAACCATCCTAATGCATTCGTGGGTAGGTATGTTAGCCCAAAGTTGATTGACTTGGACCCATTACTCTCAATGGGCCTCATGATTGGGCAATGGGTTTCTGTATATGCCCATGTCTCTATTATTAGGAGCCATTGGGTTGTCAACTTTGAGTTCTCCCACCTCAATCATGTTTTGCACTTGATGCTTAAACCCGATGCAAGCCTCAATGTCATGCCCTAGTATCCTATGATAAGGGTAAAATTGATCTTCCCTATATCATTTTGGCTTAGGATGGTTGGGATATATAAGAGGTATATCAGGAAATCTGATCCTCCTGGTCTCGCTCAACTGATTAAATATTGATTGCATTGATTCTATCAGAGGCATGAAATAATGAGGCAACTTGCATTCTTGTTTTCTTCCCTAATTGTTCTTTTGGTCGTAATTAGCTGGCAAGGGATGTGCTTGATAGTTATGGGGTTGTTGTGCACCCCCATACTTGGGGGTAGCCAATACAACTTGATTGACTGGAGCAGGGTTGCCTGCTTCTGCTTGTATTTATCATTCTTATGATTCTTGTTCCACTCCTTTTTGTTTTGGAGTTTAATGGTTCCCTCATCTAATTTTATTTCTTCAATGAGCTTGGCCTATGCCAAAGCTTCCTCAAATGAATGATACTGCTAAATTTGTAGCAAGAAGGAAATGTTTTTAGAGCAACGTTTGGTGAACATGTGAATGATCTCTTCTATGGGAATGAAGAATGATAATTTTGCCATGACTTTTCTCCATCTATTCCCATAATCCATTACTGGATAGTCATCATATTGTTTCAAGTTGGCCAAGTCTAAAAGGTTCACCTTATTCTTAGCACCAAAGGAGAAACACTTTAGGAATGTGTTTCCTAGTTGTTCAAAGTTGGTTTTGTTATGCTTAGGTAGTTGATTAAACCATTGAGTGGCAACACCTGAAAATGTCATTATGAATATTCTTAGCATGAGAGTGTCATTGTATTCAAGATGAAAATAGGCGTTGATAAAATTAGTGACATGCTCTTGTGCATCCTCTTCACCCTTAAAATTTTCTAACCTAGGCATATCAAAGTGCTTAGGATATGGAGGGCTAGGTATTTATGGGCACAATGGTTGATTGTGTATTTTGCTCAATGTTGGTGAGTTCCCAGTTGCCTCTTGTTTCTTAAAGGTTTTCATATTTTCATCAAGCTCTTGAAATGCCTTTGATGCACAAATTTATTCCTCTTGTAAGCCTATTTGCATTGGCAATGGAGGTAACTCTCTATCCATTTGATTTGTTCAATTTTCCTCCCTCCTACGATGGGACTCAGGATTGTGATCTTGGTTTGTTGTGTTTGCCCTTCCCCCATTAGTTGGATTTCATTCATGGTTTGGTGGGGGATATCATTGTGGACTATCTTGTTTATTGTGCCTCTCCTTAGGCGAGTCGGTGCATCTAGTTATTTGATGGTCACCATAATTTATATGTAAATTGTTAAGAGCTAGCCGCTCAACTTGCTCTCTTAAACACTGCTCATGTTGGCGCAAGAGTCTTTCTCTTTGTTTATCTTGTTTGAGAGCTTCCACTAGCTCTCACTCCTTACATAATACATTTTCTAACCACCTCATTCAATCAGTTTGAGTTGTTATAGAATACTCATATTTATCTGACTCTGTTCTTATTGTCTTGACTCACAGATTCCTCAAGGAGGTTTCTGTTGTACCTGTACTCTTGCTAGCTAATGTGACTTTTTTAGTGTATTGTTGAGTATCCCTATGATCAGACTCTACACGTATACTATGGGGTTGCTCTAAGATACCCATAGACTAGGAGATGTGTTTAGAAGTTACATTTTGTGAGCTTCCAGATGCAGAGTTCTCAGTAGCTATAATTCTTTGAGTTGGTTGTGTAGGAAACTGATCCAACCCGTCTAGTTGTCATGTTTTCCATGGCTGGTCCTGTGGGGTGCCATTCAATCCTATTAGGTCATAGTATATGGGAATATTTCCTTTTGTGTGAAGGATTTCTTCTATATGATTCCCATGACTAGATGTAGCTCTAGTTTCCTGCCCTTCAGTGGGCATACCTATTTCATATGTTTCTTGTGAGTCTTGAGGTGTTGCAATTCTTGTTTACCTTCTTTATGAAAAGGGCTTTGTGGTAACATGTTTTCTCCATGTGGATGGAGATGTAGCAGTATCATCATCCCTATGTGAAGAATGAGTCTTAGAACCTTATTTATGTCCATGTGATGAGGAAGCCCTTGAAGCTTCCTCACATTTTTGAGATGTTTTTATGTGTTTAGAGGAGGCCCTTGAGGTCTCCTCATGTCTCCTTGATGAGGATGGCTATGAATCCTCTTTTTTTTTATGTTACTTTGTTCCATTATGTGGTTATTTGCTTGGGGTTTCTCGAGGAGATCCCCCAAGGGTTGAGTTATCACCCCTTAGGCTCATGGATCTACATCTCACGGTCTTATGGGTGGGTCATTCAATGTTACTATGACTCCGCCTATGGGTATGAGTTGCTTCTGTCTCTCCCTCGATATCAGACCAAGGGTGCGTACTTCTCATTTTGACCATGTTGTCTTATGAATTGATTGTTTGAGTTGCAATTTAGGAATAGCCACACAATACCAAGCAAATATTTATCTTTATTACTGATTTAAGTGTGCCTTAAACTATTTGATGTGTTGTTCTTTCAATTTCTTTGCTCTTGTTATTGGATTAAGAATGAGAAGACTCATCCATAGTGACAATCAAGTACACTTGTGCCAAACATTATTTTCTCAAAAGAATCTAGGGTACACCGTTGAAGACCCAATGGAGGGTTTGCCTAGCTCTTCCACTCTGAACCAATGATTGTTCCAACACTGGGAGATAATTTGAGCACAAGTAACTTAGTTTCACTATAAGTAAGTTTCTCAATCCATTTCTAGGAAGATCTAGGGGTTAAACCAGTGGAAGGAGATGAATTCCAATGTCAATGGACTGAATTGAAGGTTGGTGATGAAATCCAATTCCCCAATGTTTAAATGAGACATGCGTGTGTGGTGTTCATTTTAAGCTTGTGTAACAGAAAGTGTATCATATAGCAACAATAAATCTTTCCTATATGCCTAAGTGTAAAAATATGTTTCAACATTCAGAAATATGCATGAACTACTATGATTTGTATAAGCACACTTTATTTTGTGCAGCTATGGCCTCTAGTATGGACTCAAAGCAAGCAAACAACATACAATGTCTAGCACGTTGGATTCTAGGGAAAAAAATTTAGGCATAAGACGTTGTTCCTAGCATCACATAGTAGAAAATTTAAAAGAAGATCTAAGATATGTGAAATGCTTAATTCTTTCTCCTTTTATTCTTTCAATTTCCAAACATAAATGTGCTTTAAGTTATCTATTTTAGACACAAAAGCAGACAGAAAGCTGTAAAATATCAAAGAAGCTATACCAACCTTTGATCCAACTCAGAGAGTCGATGTTTTGACCTATTTTGCACTCCAGTTATGGCCGTTTTTGACAATAGGGACTAGTTATTGGACACTATAGCTCAGAGTGGCTAAGCTCTATTGGTTGCTATAGCTCAGAGTGTCTAATTTTTGGTGACTGTATCTCAGAGTGACTAGACCTGCACACAAAATTAAGTTAGTATTTTGATAAAAAAAATCAGTGGAGGTCCCACCTTGATTGCCATATGTAGTGACCCCGGGATGCACGCACCACCCTTTTAACTCTACTTGCAATGTTATTAAAAACCCAAGATGAAATGGAAGACAATGAAAAAGCATATAACATAGAAATAACAAAGATGGATCTCTTTATTTGTATTGAAACTCAATTACATGTCGGTCCCTCTTAGGGATACCCATTTCGATATAATAAGGTTACAAATAGGCAAAGAGTGCCCCTTTCATGAAGAGGTGGTGCACTTATAAAGGCTTCCTGGTTCCACACATGGAAATGTATGAGGGCTTACAGATGCCTCCTTCTTCAGGTCTATTTCCTAGAGGGATCCCTTTTGCTCTCGTATGTTGTAAACTTAGTTCGATGAACCTGTGGCCCTGCAAGAAATGAAACAACAACACACGCTTTGATGTTTGAGATTGCCTCCTTGGATGAGGTTGTTAGTAATAAAATAATGTAATGGAAATATAATGAAACTATGCCATGAAATCATGTAAATCTATGCTAATGATATGAAAACATGAAGAAATAGAATAAAAGAAGCTATGTCTAAAACCTAAGTTAAGCCTACGGGCCACTATCCAAGATAGTGGACGCTAAGGTAAACCTTGCTCTCTTTGACCCAGAACTACCCACTTGAGTCTCCTATGTGAATTGTTCATTAGCATGAGAATATTTTATCCTTTTTTTATGCTTGGAGGTCAGTTAACTAAAGTTTAAATGCAAAATCAAGCCTCCTATGTGAGCTGGTGGTGAAAATTAATGAAAAGTTACTCTTGCTCACCTTTATTGCATGCAAAATGCCACTTTTGCCTATGATTAGGCCTTTTTGTTATCAAAACTACTTCTTATAACTTAGTCGTTGTCGTCTGTAGCGACTAAGATCTGGCCACTATCATTTGCAGTGGCTAAGGTCTGGTCGCTCTAGGCTTGAGCGGCTAGGATCTGGCCACTCTTAGCTTGAGCGACTAGGCTTGGATGGATTGAAAAGGCCCCAAATGAGTTGTGAGAACCATTGTTGATGCTTGGAAATTCCAAGATTATGTCTTATGATATTATGAGGTGTGTCTATGTGAGCAGCTCCCCTAAGCATGGCATTATTTAGGTTTCTACACATGTAAGTGCAATGAATATAAATTCTAGGATGAATTTATTTTATATTTTTATAATCCCAAGCAAAGTACAAATGGTACTCAATAAGAATATTAATTATTTTTGTCTTCTTCAATAGTCAACTAACTATTGATGTTCATATATTGTCCTAGAGTAATTTCAATAATCTTAATAAGGTACCTTTTTCAATTCCGCCAATGTCATAAGAGTTAGAATGTAAATTATGTTTTAAAGGACTTAAGAAACCTAAGAAACCAACTGAATTATTGATTTTATAGGAAGAAAAGTTTTGTAAGAAGTTAATATATTTAGAAAGAGATTACTAAAAACTAACTTTTTACGTGGTGGAGAGTCTTGTACTCCCATATATGGGATAGGGGTGGACTAATTTTGTTAGTTATTAGATAGTATGATAGTTAACCATGTTGGTTGATGGTTTTGGTTCTCTTTCCTTTTTCGATTGTCACTTTCTACCATATTTCTTGGATATTTTTGCTTAACTTTCCTAAAACCCCAAGATAAGGATAGAGTCATAATTAGGGTTATGAATAGCAGCTAATCATTTTTAATTAATGAATATTTATATTTTTATAATTTGAAACTGGCTAATATGGGGAACCTTGACCAGGGCCCATTAGCCCAAAAATTTTGGGTGCAAAATATTTTTTGGGTTAGCTCACCCCAATTTTATAATAATTTGATCATTTTAAGTTTAAATCGCCAACATTACCCCTGATAATAGTGGACCTTTTCACCTTGAAATTATAAATAATTTTATTTACACTGAAAAAATCACCTATTATACCCCTAGTATATATACTTAATGTGATAGTGATACTCCTACATCTTAAACATTGTGTTAGGTACCTAAGTATATGCATGTGGGGATATAATATAATATTGTATTATGGCATGGGTCACACATAAAATTATAATAATATTTAACATAATATCATATTATAATATAATAGACTTTGTAACTCATGGAAGGTGAACCACCACATGGGTGACCTTGTAATTCATGGAAGGTGAACCATCACATTCTTGTACAAATATATATGTACCCCCATTGTAAAAAGTCATATATGAAGTATTTTTGTAGAAGTTTTGGCTCGTGGATCTAGATATCTTATGGAGTGGCTTCCTTTCAATAAGAAGCATTGTACAGTGTTGCCCTACCACAAGGGAATTATCAATCTCTATTTTATTCTATGGATTATTATTGTGCAGTTTATTTATGGATGCATGTTGATATTTCTACATATTGGTGAATGATTTATGGTCATGAGAGGAGAGGATCTTAACATTTATATTATTATTAGAAGTATTGGATCGTGTAGCTAGAGATCTTATGGAGTGGCTTACTTCCAATAAGGAGCATTGTACAGTGTTGCCCTACCTCAAGGGTATTATCAATCTCTATTTTATTGTGTGGATTATTATTGTGCAATTTATTTGTGGATGCATGTTGAATATTTCTACATATAGGTGAATTAATTATTGTTGGTCAAAATATATGTTCTTAACATTGGTATCAAAGTAATTCTTAAAGTGAGGTTGTTTTTGTAGAGCTAGGGAATGCTTTTTTAGAAAAATGTCATACTTTGTGGGAGCCATATTTTTTTAGCAAAAATTTTTAGAAGGTTTTGCACCGTTGAGTAGATATTTTTGAGTACTACAAAAATTACTGCTCATTTGTTAAATTATGATAAGTATTGATAAATTTATGGCTATTTGAAGTTGGGTTATTTATGTAGTTTTTGACCGCACAAATTTTTGTTATTTAAATTGTATTAATTTTTTTAGCAATTATTTTTAGAAGATTTTGGCACCAACATGTAGATTATTTTTATTTCTACAAAAATGGTTGCTCATTTGATAAATTCTTATAAGTATTGAGAGAGTTACAATTATTTGAAGTTGAGATATTTGTGTTGTTTTCTGGCTGTGTGAATGTTTTTCAAAAGAAAAAAATTGTATTAAATTTTCTAGTAGTCAATTTTCAAAATCATTTTGCATTAGCATTTGGTTATTTTGAGTACTAAAAAAATAGCCACTCACTTGTTAAATTCTGATAAGTATTGAGGGAGTTACAGTTGTTGCAAGTTGGGATTTTGGTGTTGTTTTTGGGCTACACAAAAAATTCATGCAAAAAGAAAAAAAATCATCTCTCAATTCGGGTAAGCAAATTAGTTTTTTTTTGACTTGTTTTGAAGAAAATTTGTAGATTTCATTGTTTAAAGAAGCAAGGAATAGATAAGATTTGAGAAATTTTAATTTTTGAGAATTTTTTGTTATTTAAAACCCTAGCTACTTTGAAAAAAAATTCATGGAGTTGCCAAAATTCTCTAAAAAAGTTGATATTGATGCAAGGGAATGGTTGAAAATCTTTAAATGTTTTAAATTATATGATTTAGAATGGAAAATTGAGCTTTTCAATGCTTGGAAAGGGGGAGTTTTTTCTTGGTTTTCAAACTTTAGTCAAACCCATAATTATAAATTCACGTGGGAATAATTTGAAGTTCCTTTTTTAAGAAAATGGATATTGAAATAAAATTATAAGGATATGCAAGCCAAGTAAATCATGTCTTTTGTGTCAAACAATGTTCAAAAACAATTGTTTGAATATCAAAAATTTATTTTGCAAGTTCATGGTTGCATTGAAAAAAAAAATATTGTTGTCTCCATAACTAGCAACAAACATAATTTCATCAAGAGGGACTTGGTTAATAGTTTGAAAGTTCCAAAAAAAAAATTAAAAACATAAAGCTTGAGGGTGAGGATGTTTAGATTTTTGAATATTTGAAGATCACCATGGATAAATATATTTTACACTTAGATTTTTATGCTATTGATATGGGTGATATAGATATTATTCTTGGCTATCCTTGGTTGTATTATTTGGGAACTATTAACATAAATATGCAAAAAAAAGTATGGTATAGAAGAAAGAAGATAACTTTGCATGATATTTCTCAACTTAGAGAGCAAGGATCAAGGGAAAACCAAGAAACCATTATAAGAGAACAAATTGAAGAACACATGAAGGAACTTGTAATAGAATCTAAGGAAGCAATGGTAGAGATCAAAGATGAAGTTAAACCAAAGTCCAAAAAATATCCAAAATGGAGTATGAGATAATAGCATAAAATAGAGGCATAAAATATTGGAGCATATCATCATCCACATCACCATGAGATGCAACAATCATGGAAACATGGATATACTTGGAATAAAAAAAAAAAAAACTATGGGTGTTCAAATGGCACAAGGATAGCTTGGCATCACCAAAGAACAACACCAATCATAGTTTCATTGGAATGAATGGATTATTAAGATCAATACCAATTTTTATCTTCACTTTGAAGATCAAATTATTTAGTTTCTTCCTATATTTTAAGGATGGGGTATTTTTGCAAGGGAGATGGAATGTTAGGTACCTAAGTTTATGCAAGTGGGGATATAATATAATGTTGTATTATGGCATAGTTCACACATAAAATTATAATAATAATTAACATAATTTTATATTATAACATTATGCACTTTGTAACTTATGGAAGGTGAACCACCACATGGGTGACCTTGTAACTCATGGAAGGTGAACCATCACATTCTTATATAAAGAGAGATATACCCCCATTGTAAAAAGTAAGTCATATATAAAGTATTATTGTAGAATTCTTGGCTTATGGAACTAGAAATATTGTGGAGTGGCTTCCTTCCAATAAGAAGAATTGTATGGCATTGCTCTGCCTCAAGGGTATTATTAATATCTATATTATTCTATGGATTATTTTTGTGCAATTTTTTTTATGGATGCATGTTGAATATTTTTGCATATTGGTGAATGATATATGGTAATAAGAAGAGAGGTTCTTAACAGATTGATTCTTCTTGAGATGATCAGTAGTAGGAATAGATGCCTAGTAACAAGAATAGACAACTGGTATCAAGAACATATGATAGATGAGTGGTAGCATGAATAGACGACGAACAGTCGGTAGTAGGAATAGATGACATTGTTAAATTTTACAAGTGTTTTCAAATAATATTATAAATTTACCATATTTTAATATTTTTTGGTAAAAAAGGTAATTCACCATATCTTCTACATGAGTTTGGGCAATATTCACCTTGATATTGAAATTGTTTTACCCCATTTTTATAAATACATTTTGGGACCGACCTCTTAAGCATAACCTTGGTTGTAATTAGGGGACATGTTTACACATATTCCTAAAGCATGCAAACTAAAAATTTATGGTTCCAATATTTCCACTTTAAGTGGGGATTTTGGTCATCTATTGAATTTTAGGGTTTTATATGTACAATCATAATTTTATTGTGTTTTTACACCTAGGGTTAAGATGATGCATTTTTTGGACCAATAATTATGATTTTATGGCTCCAAATAGAGTGTATTTCAATTATCAATCTTAAAAATGGAAATTTATTCTTTTCTTCCATTATAAATACCCATTTAATTTTCCTATTTAATCATCATTCATTTATTTGCCTCTCATTATTGCTAACATTGATCTCAAGTTTTTTGCCTCTATTGCTTTTTTGGAACACGGCCCCTTTCGATCTATTTATCTCTTTTTGCCCATGTAGGTATAACCAAAGCCACTGACTATTGTTTCATTATGTTCCATGGAGGAGAATAGGATTCTCTACTAGGATGTATAGCCAAATTTTAAGAACTACCACTTGAGGACCAATTTCCAAGGCATGTTGTAGTCTCTACGTATAGTCCAAGTTTGTTCTCTCCTTTACTAGAAGTGAGTATTTTAATATGGTTATTTTATGAATGGAATGATAATTTATTTCTTAGGTTTCAATTAATGTGTTTTACTACAATAGGATTAGCCCTAGCTTTTGCTTCTTGTAAATTATTTTTAGGGTAGTATGTTCTTGAATGCTCTCTTTTAATATCTACTTAGATCAATGATTATTTGTATGGATTTAATAACTTTAGTATATGTTGTATTAATTCATACAATTGTATGATATATCCTATTTTACATAAATATTTTAGTGAACCTATAGTGATAAATCACTACGATCTAGTTCAAATGCACCCCAAAGATGGTGCAAGGCATTAAAGTAGAAACAAGGGGGTGAAGGCCAAGGTCATTACCAAATTCTAAAAATTCTACAGCAAATATCAACATTTGGAAATAAAGCAAGGACCTATAAAAAGGGGTTGTGAGGAAGAATTGTTGGCATAAAAACATGTTGATAATAATATGATGAACTAGATTTTGATGGTCTAAATCAGACAAGATATTTAAAGAATCCTACACTAGGATAATTAGAGGGAAATTACCAAACCAATAGTTAAATATTTGGTATCATAATTTAAAGCACAAGTAGAAAATGAATGGAGGTTTTGCTGAGACTCAATGAAAAAGGAAAGTCCCACAAGTAAGTCCAATGAGGTAAATTATCAAAACTTTTAAAATTTCTAAAGAAAAGGGAGAAGTCAAAGTCCCAATGGCACATATAGAAACTCTCGATGTCATAGATAGGGAAATCAAGAAAAAGATTAAAAAAATATGGGTAGTTCCAAAGGTAAGCAAGCATACCAATACCAAAGGAGAGGTAGGTGAGCACACAAATTTCTAGGAAAAGTAAATGAGTAAAGACAATACACCATTATTGATAAAATATGGGCTATCTACCAAGAACACATCAACTCTAAAAATTAGGTGAAGGTAGGTGAGCTATTAAAAACAAAGGAATGGGGATTTGCAACTATGATAGTTGTAGACTGACAAAAAAAATGGTTGAAGGCAATCTCATTCAATATTTAGAATCCCCAAAAAAGGTAGATCAAAAAGTCAAATCATCTTGCAAGCTTTGAATGGAAACTTTCCCTATTGTAATCTATATAGTTATAGTTTAGGTTGTAGAAAGGATCGGTAAGTTTACAAATGTGTTCTCTTGTAGGATTTCATTTCATTTATTTTTGTAAAAAATAGTCGTCTCATAAGAAGCTTGTGGGTAATATCAAAACCGCAATTTTAGCAAAATTTTTGTAAAATTTTAATTGCATATATATACACAATATCCTCTGTCAATTTTTTGGTATAGCCATTTTTGGCCTCTTTCTAATCTATTTTTGTGTATATATATTTATTTGTGATATTTTACTTATTTTGAGTTTTATTAAGTGTATATATGCGTGAGGGGCCTACATCTATTTTTGGACTAGTCATCTATTATTAGCTCTCCTATGGGATCCAACTCTTTATGCATGACTATAATTGGTAAACCTTATTGTGTCCAGGATAGGAAGTATTCACAACTAGCACATAGCATTCATGCCTATTTTTATAGGAAGATCTTAGCAGATCTCTTGGCACATTTCCATCCTTTTCTTTTATTGAGTTATTTTTATGTTTCATCTCTTGAATTCCTATTCCTTTTATTAAGTACAAGTTTACCTTGAAAATAAAATCCTAACAAGGAGCTAGCCTTGTAAAAAAAACTCGTAGTCCCTCGATTGAGCCAAACCCTGTGCTCTTGGTTGTCTTTGATATGTCACTCTTGTAGACATGGAAAATTGACCCATCAAAATGAGTTGTTTTTCTTTAGAATCCCTAATAAGTCCCTCAAAATTTCTAAGTGCAAGTTGAACCTTTTTTATTTCTTTGCTTTATTTTCTTCGCCTTGACCGAATTCACGCTCGATAAATTATGGGGAACAAATAATAAAAATTTTGGATTTTCTCAAAAAAGCCCAAATTTTGGGCCAACCTCTAGGGCATCGACTCTTGGCCAAATTTTTTTTTCATTTTTCCATGTTTTCCCTCCTCCAATCCTCATATAAATAAAAGAATTAGATTCCATTTTTCCTTGAGAATTTTTTCTAAGTGATCTAAGTAAGCTTTGATTCTTGGAACTCTTCAGACTTGATATTCTTGATGTTATGTTCTTAGTGTGTTTAGTGATTTTTTTGTTGAAGATAAGCAAGTGAAGAAGCCTTGATGATAAATTATCTTCTAGAAGGAGAGGTCTTCTAAATTTGCTCTTTCTTCCCCCATAGGCTTATCAGGTTGTTTCTTTGCATTTGTTTTATTATAGATCATCAAATTTTAGTATAAAATTACACTTCTATCTATTAAATTAGGTTTTTAGCCTTCTTGTGCAAATTTGTACCTTACCCTTACGAGATGCAAATTGGATTCTTCCTTTATTTTTGAATTTGTGGCCAGTACTTATGGTGTGAGAATTTAGTTACAGTTATATTGGGGGAAAATGTTTATCCCCAAAACCCTAGGTCTCTAATTGCATATTTATTTCAATTGCATTCATTTTGTTAGCATCCTATTTTCATTGTTTTATGTTGGCATATCTTGTTGTGTTTGTTCCCCAAAGATAAAAAATAATCTTCACTTTTTAATGGTAAACTAAAAGTACCAAGGGTCTTGTTTGTTCCAACTCCAAGCTTAGTCATACAGTGTCCTAAGCAAGCCCCTAACCATTGATCAATTTTTATAAGGGTTTTGAAGTTGTTTTAAAGGTTTGAAGTTTTTGGATTTATCTGGATGCAATTTTTAAGATAGGGTCAACCACCGGAACAAGTAAGTACTTTTTTAGATCAATAGGCTATTTTTTAGGCATCTTTGTTCATTTTTATCGATCTATATTTCAGATTTAGATCATAAATTAAAATATATATGGATTTATTTCTAGGCATCAATAAAGAAAAACAAGTAGTTTTGCATATTAGGTTAATCTTGTTTGTGCATTCTCTTAAACCCTTGCTAAAAAGGAAAAGAATTACTTATTTTTAAAATTAGGGTTCTAATCCTCATTAAAATAAAAAATCATTCTAGGGATAGTCTTTTATTTGCTTTCATTGTTGCTTTCCTAGCGTTGTTATTTAATTTTTATAGCTTAGATCTGAGTAAGGCCAAACATAGGTGCTTGTTCAAATAAACACATCAAACATTTGCACCCAAAAATTGGTGTGATTCCTTAAACCATTCTTGGTGAACCCTTTTATTCCCCAAGGACTCGAGTGTAGAGGAATCAACATACCCCCATGGTCACCTTGGCTCCCTATAGATCTAGACAAAAATCATACATGGTAGGGTAGTTTTTCCCTCCTTTATAGCTCTCCATGAGGCACGATTGCCTTGTCATGGATAATAAAATATGATAATAGTTTAATGACATGCATGATAGGACCTAGTGACCCATCATTGGTCCTAAAATTGTAATAGGAAGTAGGATTTAGACTTGGTGAGGGTCTTTGTTTGTTCCCACTTATTGAAGTGCCTCTATATTCACCTGGTTACTCTACTACAAAATAAACACTAGAATAAGTATTTTCTAAAGATATCAAACTAAGGTTCAAGTGAAGACCCTAATCTACCTAATTTTCAAAATATCAAACTTCTATTCACCTAGCGACTTCGTCTAGAACAAGGAGGCTAGAAGTAGTCAGATGAAAAAACATTAAGATTTTGCATCTGCAAATTACGATAAAAGTTGTTGTCACCACTTGCAACCATTCCATGAAGAAGGAAAATCATAGTCTATAATGGTTTCTCCACCTCCACCATGTTTTATTTTAAGCTTAAATATCTCATAATATCATAGGTCTATTATAAATAGAGTATATTACATGATTTGGGTCATGTAAATGTACCTTCCAAGGTACATACTTAGGACATTAGATTACTTTAGGGGTAAGTTATCTAGTTACTTCATGCAATTTAATAAATGCACAAGTGTCAATGTGCAAGATGTATATGTGCAATTTGTCCCTTGCACAACTAGGTAGAGTGTTGGCCAAGGAACCTATATTCCTATATAATAAGGGCCTCATTGTAATAGAGATATATAGACATATAGAGAAGCTTAGAGTATATTTGTAGGTAGTAGCATAGTGTTGTGTAGATCACCATACATTGGTGATGGGTGCAATGTAGTTTAGTAGATTTATTATTGGAGTTTTCATTTCCTCCATAGCTACATGGTATTCATTTATGTCATTTCTATTTATATCATATTTCAGTCATCTCATAGATTTACTTTCATTCATACTATTCTGCATCTTGTGATTGTTATCTCCCATTGCATAAAAAGCTAACAATTGTATCATAGCTACGGTAGATCTAGTCACAGTAGATCAATAGGAAAACCACCATTATTATTGAGCTTGAGTTTATTTTCAACTTGACGCACTGTTGGACTAGCCACTATCAAAAAATATTAGAAGAGTTTAGGTGGTAGAATTAGGGAGAGCCACAAGTGAGGATTTAAATAAATATCAATTCTAGAAATACTGAGATCACATTTTATTGGAGTCTTTCCATAGAGTTGTAGGAAAAAATCATGAATACTAGGCTTCAACATTCAATCCACTCGATTGATATATCATCTAGTGAAGATCATTTAGAATATCTAAAATTTGTTAACTATTACCCAAAGTTTCTTTTGTTGTAAAAAAATAATTCTCATATGATTGGGATTCCTCCTATAATAGAAATCTAGGAGACTTCAACTTCATTGGCTGAAGGTTAGCATATATTTATAGTGCAGATATTAGTTCCTTATGCAAGAGAATAATACTACAAAAGAATAATTCTGGAGAAGAGACGTAGTGAAGTTAGGAGACTAAATATCTCCATTACTAGATTAAAGAACTTCATAGGAGTAGAAAAGGCCATAGAAGGCTTGATCCATAATAAAAGGCTATAGAAGCCTTGAATAAAAGGCCACACAAGCCTTGATATTGAAAAGGCCATAGAAGCCTTGATACTAAAAATGCCACAGAAGCCTTTATACTAGAAAGGCCACAAAAGCCTTGATATTGAAAAGGCCACATAAGCATTCATACTAAAAAAGGCCACAGAAGCCTTCATAATTAAAATTCCATAGAAGCCATGATACTTAAAAGTCCACAAAAGCATAAATATTGAAAAAAGGCCACAAAATCCTTGATTCTAAAAAAGACTCCAAAAGAGAGTATCTGATTCAAAAGCAGATTAATATTTTAGTACTAATACTTTGTTGTAGGGAAAGAAGATTCAGTGAGTTGGAAAATTTCCTATAAAAAATTTATCTTCTTCAGTATCAATTTAGCACCTAAAATAAAATTGAAGAGATCAAGAGAAGATCTCATTGAAGAACTTCCAATATTGGAAGAAGAAGAAGAAGGACTAGGAAAGTCCTGCTTGAATCCAAAAGTAGCATAATCAGAGATCTAGAAAGAAGATCTCACCACCAACACTTCTAAGAGCAAAAGGTTGAAGAAAATATCTCAAGGAAGACCAATAGAATCTACAATATCAAATACCTTATAAATATCTCATCGAGCATCCAATAAAAGGCTTGGAGAGCCTTACTGAAGAAATTCTCAAAGGAGAACTCATTGGAAAAATACACTACCAAGGATAAACCCCTGATAGTGAAGTACTTGGGATAATTATCGCTATACGAAAAGCCCAAGAGAAGAAGAATTTGGCAAGGAGTGAAAAATCCAAGAATAAAAATCTAGTGAATACCTCAAGATATTCAAAATATTGAGAAGATCCTACTGAAGTCAGAATATGACAAGAAGCTCACCAAATCTTGGAGATTTGAAGATTACCTCTCATAGTAAGAATGCACCACTTTAGAGACAAAGAATTCTCCAAATCTATAGCAGAATGAGGAGACCATAAGAGGAGAACAAGCCACCAAATCCTAGGCTCATGAAAGAAATTTTGAGATCATATTTTGGTGAATAAGGAGTTGTTCAAGATAGTCTACAAAGAGCTGCAAGATCCTACTTGAAGTAGCAACTTTGTGATCTTAGAAACTAAGATCCACATCCTCTACAAAAGCAAAAAAAGAGCTAAAAAATATTTCATAAAATTAAGCAACTTTTGGTGCAAGTAGATTCATTAATTGGATTACTTATCATATTTGTTAAAGCACCTTAATTTGGATTAAAGTTGCAAGAAGGAAAATTGGATTATAGTCTTCAAAAGTGAAAAAAGAGAAAAGTTCTTTTTAAGGTTCATTTGCACATTAATTAGGAGTTTATTATATTTCATAATTACATCTATCAACTACCTATCATCTACTTTGGAAAAGGAAAAATAAGACTAAGTCCTACAATATTAATTGTAGTGAAATTGGAGAATAACTCTTGAAGATTCATTTCAGATTATTCTTGATTAGTTGTAGTAAATTGATTAAGTGCATTAATTTGAGAGTTGATTGGAGTGATAAGGTGAAATTTTTAGTGCATTAAAATATATATTATTAGATTCATTTGCACTATTCTATTGCTTTCAAAAGGATTATTTTTTGTGTTCTTGAGAAGGGCAAAAAATAAGGAATTGTCAGTGTCTAAAGATACTATTAGTGCACAAAAATATGCAATACATAGTGGTCAAGTGAAGCCATAAAAACAGGTTAGAATACTCATAAAATTGGAGAAGAATATGACTAACCAAAATTAGAAATAGAAGCTTCAAATGTTGAGACTTGGTGAGTCTCAAATCCAAAGCATTACAGGGTTAGTTGCAAGGATAAAAGTGCAGAAAATTGTGTCATATAAGGAGATTCTATCTACTTCTATCCAAGCTTGGATTTGTGATCATAATATCCAAGAAAAAAATATAAGGTGTCTAAGCAAAGAGACAACCTCAAAAAACCTACACTACATTTAAAAAATTTGCCATATAAACCATAATATCAGACCTACAAAAATTATTGCAAGAAAGGGTGCAAAAGGCATCTTATTTATAAATATTGTTACATTGTATTGCACTTCTCTAACTCATTCTACCTAGCAAAATGGCAAATTGGAAAGTGCCTCAAAGGCACAATATAAGTAGTATGAACCAGCCAAAGGTGGATGAATGTTAGCATTATCCCAAGCATAACAAAGCGCCACTCATATAGGCTTAAATTCTATGCATCTTGGATGATTGGACCTGCAAAAGACAAGGTACAAAGCCAGGGAAAAATAAAGTAGTGTATACACAAAGGAAATCAAAGTAAGAAAATTGGAACCATATGTACAATAAAGAAGCATTCACTACCATAAGTGGAGCATCATGGAGTCTTGATCAAAGTGTTGCCATATCTCTACCAAAGCTCCACCATAAGCATTGCTTGGCTAGAAACATCTCAACACCAATGAAATACAACAAAGATCAAGGTAGAAGAATACAATGAAGGGATTGCAATAAGGCATTAATAAGACAAGGGCATGCAAAGGAAATAAGGTACCACTTATCATTATCCAAAATAATCCTAAAAAATACCTATGAAAGATATGTTACAACATTGTCTTAGCATGTATACTCCATGCGGTAAAGGAGTTACTTACAACTAGAAGCGTTACAGCAAGAAGCCTCATATACGTTGAAGCAAAAATGTCTCTTAGATAGTGTACAAAGAGGGAATAAGAAAAATGTCTCAAGTGAATGTGACTGTTGTCACAAGTGTTAGAACAAGATAATTATATCCATAAAACACCCGATGAAGAACACAAGCTTATACTGAGAGAGGGGGGTGAACAGTATAAGACCTCTTTTTACTTTTTCCTTTATATTACAAAATAGTAAAGCAATATACCCACAACAATATCAAAGAAATGCATGAATACATCCACAAAGTGACAACAATTTTAACATGGTTCACCCAGAATGGCTGGGCTACGTCCATGGATAAAATCTTTCACTAAATTTTATCAATCCAAATTCTGGGAAACCTTTCCCGATTACAATGTTTATGGGCACCAACCCAAAGGAGACACCAATCCCCTAATCTTGAATTTGTGGGCACCAACCCATAGGAGACACCAATCCCCTAGCTCTACTCTGGCTGGTGATCCTCTAGAAGACCTCTGCCTCCCCTGCCCTTAGCAAATGGAACTCTATCCACAGAAGACACTTGTCCTCCATGCTCTGGCTGGAGACCTCTGTCCTCAACTCTATCACCTCCAAAACTAGTCTTCGAATTTGCACTAAACACAGTCCTTCGGTTTAGCACAAATGTCCTCGTTCTCTTTCTATGATCTACACCAAACATAGTCCTTTAGTCTGGCACAAATGTCCTCAAAACTACACCAATATCTGTCCTCAACTGGTCCTCAAATTTGGTTCACAAAATTTGTTCACAAGCTTCCACTAAAGCTTGCTTGATCTTCACCCAAGTCTTCACCAAGACTTGTCTCAGATCTGCTTTGCAAGTTCTCACTATAACCTACCCAAACTACTCCATAAGCTCAACAAAAGCTTGCTCAAATATGTCCAACAATCCCTCTCAATGATTTGTCCAAAACCATCAAGGCTTGCGCACTATCTCCAAACATCGCAAAAATGATGCACCCAACAGCTTTACGCTTTCCTGCTCCCTGTGCATTCTTGCTTTGCACTTAGCTCGATTTTGCATGACTCACTCTTTTTGCACTATAGACTTAACTTGCACACTTTAACAACGCATTTGATCACTTTACAACTCTCCAAATAGCCCTCCTTTTATACTAACACTTTCAAGATCAAAAACTTGATCTTAGTCGACTGCACAACCCTAAACTATGTTGACTGCAAACCCTAAACTATGTCAGCCCAAATTTAACTTTGCTGGCCTCACTGCCTCTGCAACTCTTCTATAGCTTCTACCATGAAACTACAACATGTCACGATATCATGACACCTTTGCAACCGTACACTTTCTTTTGGCTTTTGTCACGATATCGTGACACTTTAGCCTTTGACGACTTCCACCAAGCTCTTGTCGTGATATCATGAAACTTTTGTTTTTGTCAGCATCAACTTTGATTTTGTCGTGATATCATGACACTTCTCCCTTTTGTCATGAAATCATGACACTTCTGTCTTCATAGCCTTCCTCTCTACTTTTGTCATGAAATCGTGACACTTCTGTCTTCATAGCTGTATCGCTCCAAATTTTTCACACCCTTACCTTCAGGCTATAGGATTCGTGCTCGGAAGGGGGATGTGAAAAGGATGGCACGGTACCTCGGACTGAGAGGCCTTGCGAAGGTCCCACCTCTTGGGGGAGGTGTATATTGGTGATTTTTCGACGGATGGTGGGTTCACCAAGAAACATTTAATGGCAGTTTCCATGCCTAGGTTGGGAATGTGTTTTATGTGTTCGTTTTAGCCTTAAGCATTCAAATCCTAGGTTTGGAAAAAATGCGTCTAAGCTATTCTATATGAAGATGCTAATTAAATGAATACAGAAAGCAGGATTAAGACAGAAAATAGAGAAATTAAATAATCTTAAAAGAAAAATACCTGATCCAGATGTCTAATGAAGATTTTGATTCTTGAAGCAGTCAGGATCGCCTCTGATTTGACAGGATCATCTAATATTAGACAAGATCATCTGAGATCTGACAAATTCGTCAGACAAATTCTTCAGAGACCTGCAAACAGAGAAATAGGTGCAAAACATAAAAAATGCAACTACTCTAACAGAGGGAAACAGTGTAAAATGACAACAATAATATCAAACTGAAACTTCAAAACAAAAACATGAATGTATTATGCTAATTTAATCACAATTATGGATTAATTATGCATTTTATCTAAATGGGTGAACTCCAAAATGCAGAATAGCATAAAATACTGAATAAACTAGCTAATTACAGCATAAAACAGCAGATTGAAAGATGAAGAAATGCAAACTTTAGGCATTGATTGCCTCAATGTTGACTGTAGTCAAAATCATCTCGCATTGGTATGAAATCATCTCTGATTCGACAGGATCGCCTCCGATCTAAACAGGATCATCTGCGACGGTGTAAGCTTGCTTCGGCTGAAAAAAACTAAGGTACCTGCAACAAAAATTGGAATAGAACTACTACAAATATCAATTTAGGGTGTTTTAAGGTGCCAACTTACTGCATGTGGCAGAAATGCCACAAGTGTCTACAGACATAGGGCTACTGACAGCCCTAGCAGAGAGATGGTATCTGAGTTCTACCTGTTTTTGGCTACCTACAAGGGAGATGACTCCTACCTTGGAGGATGTATTGAGGATTCTGAGAATCCCCATACAAGGACGGTTGATCACTCCTACGGCCAATTAGGGCCATGCTATGGGATAGTTGTGTGGTGACCTAAGCTTTGCCCTGGAGAAGGGTAGAGTGAACATTGAGGCACTATGTCAGATGCCTAGGGCATCGAGACTCACACAAGTTTTGGCCAGAGTGGTTGGTGGACTTCTGCTGTGCCACCAGAGTGGGTGCAGGTTACCATGGATGCTAGCAGATGTGATCTGCGACATGCGGGACCATGGTTACAGGTTTGCTTGGGGTAGCTTTGTGCTATGTCGACTGTACAGGATCCTACATGGGGTCGTGTACAAGGGCGGCCGATGTCTAGTTATGACATCGCTCCTATAGGTTTGGTGCTGGGAGCACATTACAGTGTGAAGGCCGGTAGGGCTTCCTTTGATAGGGATTGACGGGGAGAGGCCCCAAGTTTTCTACTGGTGGCTCTAGAGAGGGTCACAGTGGCGGATTGACCTACCAATGTCCCGAAGACTGCTGGATGACCTTGTCCCGAACCAGATCACCTGGAGGCCATGGCGAGAGCACCTAGGGTGGGCCGAGGATGGACAGGAGTTAGCTCGCGTCAGGCGAGTTTGCTGGCTATGGATGGAGAGGGGAGAGGTGGAGCTCCATCGCTATGATCGATTTTTGTGATAGTTCGATCTACATCAGGGGATCCCATATCTCAGGGATTACGAGTTTTCCCAGACTGTTCGGGATAACACCACAGTGAGCGGGGCTCCAGACATGCAGCACTTTTGGATTCAGGACTCAGATGATGCCCCCATTCAGCTAGTGGATGGTGACAACGTAAGGGTAGCCGATGGCTATGATGCTTGGTACGTAGGCATCCGCCCTCCTCAAATGATGAGGGCTCAGGGTCTAATACACGTAGTTGTGCGTTGGATAGGGAGGCAGTGCCAGGCGGCTATGGAGGTGGCCCAGGGTCATGGAGGGAGAGAGCCGAGGGGACCACAGGCATAGGAGAGGCCATGATAGTGGGAGAGGAGGGTGGAGAGACCCCCTTCTCCATAAAGAGAGAGGCCACCATCACCCGATAATGGCAAGGGTGTCGACACTGGGGAGAGTAGCGAGACAACGACTCTCCGAGTGAAGACAATCCGTCTTTAGGCACAGGTGCAAACCCTACAGGAGGAGGCTACATGACACTGATCTGAGGTTACACAGCTCAGAGAAAATATTATGTGCCTCAAAGCACGGGGCAGAGGGGCAAGTACACAGGAGCTAGCACGGTCGATTGCTCAGACCACGTTCTACCAGGGCATCTACTTCCAAATGGTGCCAGAGGGTCAGAGGGTATAACTTCCAGCCGGCATTGCTAACCCAATCAGGATTGGGTCATCGAGGACTTCATCCCAATCGAGGACTAGGACTCACAGTACTACACATACTGCGATGGGGCCACCTCGTCCACCTCAGGGCGGGGGAGGAGATGAGGCTGAGAGCTCGAGGGGTTCTCGAGACACTGCACAGAGGACATTTGATTGAGGGGATTGAGTATGCCAAGATATATATTGTGGCATACCAATCCAGGTTTTTGATATGATGTACATATATTTTTGATATATAGATGAGATATTTTTGATCATATGACTTGTGTCTTATGTACTTTTATGATGCTTTGATGTGGTTGATTTGATGATTCATGTAATTACATCATTGGAAATATTATGGTTTTGATGTCATGCTGTAAGATTTTAAATGAAATAATTTGATGTAACAAATTGGTTGTTTGTGATGTGATGATGATAAAAGATAAAAAGAGACTTCTAACAATAATTGCAAAGGACATTGTCGCTATTATAGACCATTTCATGGATTCACCGCTCACTCGGTCGTAAAGCTAATCCCAATATAGAAATATTGTTAAAAAGTAAAAGAGTGCTTAAGAGACTGTCTTAAGACTTTGGTGCAATGGTGCAAATGATGATGATGATGGTTTGTTTTCAGATTTTCATAAAAATAGTATGCATGAAATAATGTTAAAATGATTTTTGCTAGGCATAAATTCCTAAGTGTGATAAAATTTTTGGATAATTCCCTAGGAATTATACCATCATTGCAAAATTGAAGGTTGACATAATGACATGAAATAGTGATAATGTGCATGCTTTTTGTTCAAAAACATAATTGTATAACATAATGATTTAAGTCATATGGTTTTCATGATTTTTAAATAAATTGGGAATAAAAATTGTTACAATGGTTTGTGCTAGGCATAGAATATTTAGGTATAAACTTATACCATCATCGCGAAGTCCAAAAAGAGAGTTTTATTGCATGATTGATTTTTGATAAACAGAAAATATGAAGAGGAAGACTTGCGCTAAGCATAAAATTCCAATTTTGGTTTTAGAACTATACCATCGTCGCGAAAGTCGACAATATATATGTATGTTTTGATTGTATGGTTTTGAAAGAAAATTTGATGTTTTCTAGTATGCATGTAGTTGTCTAAACAACTGTACTTTAAAGAAGAAAATGAATTTATTCCAAACAATTTGCAAAATGTTTCAAAGTACTTTGAAGACAAAAGTTAGATTTATAAGGAACCCCATGTGCATATGTGAATTCATTTCCAATCTTGATTTATCATAATGATACACAAAATCTCTCAAATATAAAATGTGTGTGCAATTGCTATGTTCATTTACCAGTTTGAGCAAGGTACTATGATACAAGTGATTTGAATGAACCAAATAAGTGTTCATTAACCATGATTGAGATGCATATAACCATACTAGACTACTATGTAAGTCGGATTATCAAGAGCTAGCTAATCCATAAGCAGACATAGGTCTATACAAAAGAAGGTCGCTAATGTGACAGACATATCGCCACGCTAGGTGTTACCCAAGGCCAAGCGAGGTTGGGCACAAACCACCTGTTATGGGGCTTACCTCACGGTTTTTGAATAATTGAGAATTCCAGGGATTCAAGCTCATCAACCCTTCTTTTCTTTTCAAAGGGTAGGGAAAGGGATTTTATTGCTTTTGCTTTTTGCTTTTCTTTTTGTATTTTTTGCTTTTCTTTTGTATTTTTGCTTGATTTTTGAGATAATGCTTGAAACATTGCTGTAATGATATAAAATAACAATTTTATTTTTCTTTTTTTTTTTTTTTGAACTTTGCTTTTTCTTCCTATGCTAGGGATACTTGCTCGGATTAGCTGTAGAGCAAGGGATTTTTATTCTGGGTAGGGGTGAGCTTGTCCTTTTGCCAATTCTCAAAGATTCTAGACCATGTGCATGATAGGATAGCAGGGGAAACTTTTCGCTCAAGAAACCACTTCTACTATGTAGCAAAGCATGGAAATTACAAATATAATCATTTTATTGTGAAAATATGTGCTTGGTTTAAGTAAATAACAAGATCAATTCTCTGTGCTCAAACTTTATTTAATTGAATTTTGTGAACTTTGATATAAGAGAGATTAGTAATCATGCCAGATAAAATCAAGATATTTATTTTGTGAGTGTGAAAGTGAGGGATTCCAAATAAATGCTAATTTATCCAAAATAATTTGAAACATATAACTGCAATAATTGTAAGAAAATATATATAAATACTTTTTGAGAAGGTTTGAGAATGTTGACTCTCTCTTTCTTCTTTATGTTGTTTTGGTTTCGAAAGAGTCAAGAATATTGTTGTTTTTATTTTTATTATTTTTGTTTTTGAACACAAAATTAACAAGTGCCATAAATAAATACAACAAATAGTTTTGAAGATTTTGATGATTATGAATGTTTTTGGTGTTTTTGAATTTATAAATTGAAAGAAATACAAAATAGTGATTTTGAATTATTTTAAACAAATATATACAAGGATGAAATGACCAAATTTATACATAGTAACGTTTAAGATGCAAAATATTCATGGGTTCTTTAAGTTCTTTACCATCTAAGGTAGATAATTTGTATGCTCTTGATTCAAATTTAGCAGTGATAATGTATGGTCCAAGCCAGTTGGGCTCAAACTTACCTTTAAGGTCCTTAGTTGCATTAGTATTTTTTTTATTTTCTTTTAAAACAAGGTCGCCGATCTCAAAGGATCGATGACGAACTTTTTAGCATATGATCTTTTAAGCTTGTTTTGGTAGGCACAGAGATGCTCCAAAGCATTGATGCGTTTCTCATCTAGGAGTTCCAGTCGATCGAGTCTCGCAGCTTGATATTCATCTCCTACTTCGGTATCTTGAAGTAGTAGAGCCAAAGAAGGAACTTCTAATTCAAAGGGAAAAATGGCTTCAGCACCATAAACCAAAACAAAAGGTGAAGTTCCAGTGGGAGTTCAAACACTAGTTCGATAGGCCCACAAGGCTGGATATAACTGAATGTGCCAGTCACGACCAATTTTATTGACCAATATTTTGAGAATTTTGATTAAGGTTTTGTTAGATGCTTCTGCTTGACCATTACCCTGAGGATAATAGGGAGTGGACCAGCGATGTTGAATCTTATATTTTTGGCATAATTTTTTAACATCTTTATTTTTTAAACAAGTTCCATTTTCAGAGATGAGATTTGCAAGAATTCCGAACCTACAAATGATTTGATTAAAAATAAATTTAGAGACTTGCGTTCCAGTGCAGGAAGCTAAAGGCATAGCTTCAACCCACTTCGTGAAATACTCAGTGGCGATTATGATGAATTTGTGTCCATCAGATGACACAGGATTGATTTTTCCAATAATATCTAAACCCCATTTTGAAAAGGGCCAAGGAGATGAAATAGCCTGTAGTTCTTGTGTAGGTGCATGGACAAGGTCAGCATGTTTCTGGCACTTGTCGCAATGGCGCACATAATCATGTGCATCCGTTTCCATGGTAGGCCAAAAGTATCCTATCCGAAGGAGCTTTTTAGCAATGACACTACCACTAAAGTGTCCTCCACAAGATCCATCATGGGCTTCACTCAAGGCTGATTTAGATTCTTCTAAATTCAAACATCTTAATAGGATACCTTCAAAAGATCTCCTATATAAAGTATTGCCAATTATTACAAATCGACTTGCTCGTCTACGTAATAATCGACGCTGGTTTCTATTAGAATTGGCAAGGAAAGTCCCATTTTGGAGAAAATCAAATATATCCGTATACCAAGGTTCAGGAGTAGTTTCATTGATTAGAAACACATCCAAAGGCTCTAAGCATGACTTATTTGAAGTGGGTTCCTAGAGTCGACAAATAATGATAGTGGCATATTCGTCATCTAACTCCAAGGGTAGGAGAGATGCAGTTGCGGCCATAGCATCAGCTGCACGGTTGCAAGTTCAAGGAATAGCTTCCAAGGTAATTTGATCAAATAGAGACATTAGTTGTAAAACATAGGCCTTATATGGGCACAATTTATCATCTCTGGTTTGATAAACTTCATTAATTTGGTTTATAACCAGTTGAGAATCACCAAAAACTAATAGATGTTTAATTTTTAGTGCCAAGGCAGCTCGTAATCCAAGGATTAGAGCTTCATATTCAGCAGTATTGTTGGTGCAAGCAAATGTTAATTTGAAGGATAGAGGAATAAGATGTTTTTGCAGGGATATTAAAATAATACCCGCACCAGCCCCACTCATGCATCGGGCTCCATCAAAGTATAAGGACCATTGTTCAATATGGTCTGCCTCTAATTGAAGGCATTCATCAGGAAACTCAATGATGAGGGGATGGGTAGACTCTAAGGGTGCAGTAGCTAATTGATCTGCTATGATTTGACCCTTAAAAGACTTCTATCCTATGAATGTGAGATCAAACTTGCTTAGAGCAAGAACCCACTTGGTTGTGCGACCCGATAAATAAGGTCGACTCATGAGATACCTTAAGGGATCGTATTTAGCAATGAGATAAGTTTTCTGACTAAGCATATAATGTCGTAATTTTTGCATAGCAAACACGACTGCTAGACATAATTTTTCTAATTTTGTATATCAGGTTTCATAACTGATGAAGGTTCGGCTAATGTAATAATTAGCACGTTCTCTCTTTTCATCATCAAGCTGAGCTAACATAGCTCCTAAGGCAGAATCTGAAGCTGAAATATATAGGAGAAATGGGCGATCATGTTTAGGTGATGAAAGCACAGGTGGATTAAGGAGGTATTGTTTGAGAAGTTCAAAAGCTTCTCTACATTCGTCGTCCCAATTAAAAGGGACATCCTTCTTAAGAAGCTTAAGAAAGGGACCAGTTTTGTCCGCTAGCTTATCGATGAAGCGACGGATGGCTTGAAGCTTACCTTGTAAACTTCGTAACTCAGATATATTAGTAGGTGCGGGCATATCAGTGATAGCCGCAATCTTGAGAGGGTCAATTTTGATACCACGTAAAGAAACTAAAACCCCTAATAGTTTATCGGACTTAACTCCGAATATGCATTTTGCTAGATTTAATCGAATAAGATATTCTCGTAATCGATTAAAAACTTTTCTCAAATCATCTAAATGATTGTCTTCATTAATAGAGCGAGCTATAATATCATCTACATAATCATGTAGGATATCATGCATCATATCATGAAAAATATAAGTCATAGCTCGTTGATATGTTGCACCTGCGTTCTTTAAGCCAAATGGCATCACTTTCCAACAAAAGGTACCCCAGGGGGTAATGAAGGCTGTTTTAGCCTGATCTTCAGGAGCTATCCTGATCTGATTATAACCGAAGAATCCATCCATTAAGGACATCATCCCACTCCCGATAGTAAAGTCAATGATTTGATCCATGTTTGGAAGAGGAAAATCATCTTTAGGGCATGCAGCATTAATATCTCTAAAATCTGTGCAAACCCTAACTTTGGTAGCTTCTTTCTTGGTGACTGGAACTACATTTGAGATCCATTCAACATAATCAATAGCTTGTATAAAAACAACATTCAAGAGTTTTTCTAACTCCCCTTTGACTAGCAGAGCCACTTTGGGATGCATTTTTCTAAGTTTTTGTTTAACAGGTTTAGCATCCGGATGGACCACTAGATGATGCATGACTACATAAGGGTCTAGACCTAGCATATCTTCATATGTCCAAGCGAAGACATCTTCATACTCTTTAAGGAATGCAATGTATTGTTCTTGTTTTTCTTGACTTAATTCTGATCCAATATTGATTATGTGAGGATTATCCTCAGTTCCAATGTTAATTTTAATGACGTTTTCTACCTCCATGTGTAGATCTCTTTCAAAATTAGGTGGGGTGGGTGAAACACCCAATTCTTGTAATTCTTGTAAGGTTAATTTGGATAATTCATCTTGAGGATTAGCGGTCTCAAGCTGGGCTATAGTTGGTATAGAACCATCAAAATAAAATCCATTGTGTAACATCTCTTCAACGGAGACATCATGGAAGATATCTCCTTCCAACTCTTCATCGAGGTCAACAATCATTTCAGGGTAAGCTATGGATAGCATGTTACATGTAAACGACTGATTTTTTAGAGGCAAATCAACATGCCTATCCAAATAATCTTGATAACATATGAGGTGATCGTCGTCTTCAAAAGGAAAGGGTTGACCCTTACTAGGAAATAGGCCCACACCACAGCGGGCGTGGCCACGGTTCTACCTCGAAAGGTTCTTTCATGCCATTTTGGAAAGGTCCCAAGCCTTTCCCTTTATATCCCATTTTAAGCATTATGGGTTTAGCTTTAATATATTCATTGGTAAAATAACACCGAGCGTATCCCTCATGATGAGTTTTGATATTCCGAGGGATTCTTCCCCGATCATATCCTTTATAAATGAAGGCACAACTCCCAACTTGGTAAGTACTTCCCATAGGTTGTGGGAGGCCCAAAGTACGAGGAGATGGCGACAAGTTATTTAAAAGAATTGAATCTTGCATGAAAGCATTTGTTTTTTCTGATATTAAGATTGTGGATAAATCTGGTAAAAGTTCATCAGAAAGAGCATAAGATGTAGAAGGATCATTCCCTATATCTGGAGATGTGGAAGGGATGATAGATGTGTCTATAGGTTTTGAAATTATAGGGGTAGAACATGAAGGATTGGTTGTAGATTTAAGATCTTTTTGAGGTTCTAGAGTGGTTTTTTTAGAAGATTGTTGATCTATATAGGAGGATGAAATTAATGGAGGGGAAATAGGTGAAGTTATGGGTGTGTGTTTCACAGTTTTAGATGAAAAATAAGAATTAGGATGTGTGGATGATAGAGCAGGGCAAAATTGCACTCCAAAAGGTTCTGCCAAAGCACACATATCAAAGGGTCTAGGGTCACCATGGATAGTGACCAACTGATTTTTAAATTCGAATTTAACACATTGGTGTAAAGTTGATGGGATAGCCCACATTGCATTGATCCAAGGATGACCCAAGAGTATATTGTACGATGCGGGGCAATGTACAATAAACACGGTGGTATCTAGAGTTCTAGGACCAACTTGCAATGGGATGGTAATAACTCCACACGTTTCTTGTGTTTCGTCATTGAAAGCTTTGATAATCATGTCAGTTTTCTTCATTTCATCACTTCTAAAGCCAAATATTTGGTAGAAGTCAAAAGTGCAAATGTTTAGAGATGAGCCATTATCAATCAGGACTCGTTTGACAGCTACATCTCCAATTATAGTAGTAATATATAAGGGATTGTCCTTATGTAAACTGTGTTGTGGGATATCTTTATCCCGGAAGTCAATACAATCAACTTCTCGAGTAATGATAGTATTGGCCATAGCTTCAGGTTGAATGTTTTGAGGTACCATCATTTGGCTTAATGTAAGCATCAACTCATCCCTATGGGTGGGAGAAGATCTTAATAAATCCAAAAGGGAAATTCTGGCTATAGTATTGGATAATTGCTCATTAATATTGTAAGGGGGTTTAGGTTGAACATGGGAAGCATGATTCCCTTTATTGGGATTTTTCAAAACAAATGGAACTGATCCATCATTCTGGTTTGGTTCTTGTTGAGAATTTTGAGCCTGTTGTTGGGTAACGACTCTAATGGTACCTACAATGTTATATTGAGGACGCTGAATCGGTCTTGGTCGAGCGTTTATGGCTTGTTCATTAGGGAGGAATTGATTAGAAGAGGGTCGAGTAGTAACTCTTCTAGGAAATGGTTCTTCCGGAACCATAGCATCTGTGATGGGTTGAATAGGATCTGATTCATTTTCAAAACTATTCGATTGGTTTGAAGTAATGTCTAGTTCACTTTCAGTATCTGATTCTACATCACTAGAATCAGGAGTTTGAATATTATGTAGGGGCCTGGTTGTAACCATGGAGAGAGTTGTGTCAAATATTTGAGGATCAGGATTAAGTAAATGTCCACTAATGGTTCCTACATATCGGGTAGGAGGAGGAACATTATGATGTTCGATTTGGTTGGCCACCTCTTTACCATGTCTTGGTAAAGGGTGTTGAAATATGTCTAATGTTTGATTAGCATTTTGATTTTGATTTTGGGGAATGGTCTTTTGAGTATTATTAGGAGCATTTTGTTTAGGTTGGAAGGCTTGCACCTCCATTTCATTATTATCAATCAAATCCTGTATTTTATGTTTCAACCTTTTACAAGCGTTGGTAGAGTGTCCAGGTCCTCTATGGAAATCACAGTGTAAGTCAGCTCTGTATCCGGGTATAGTTGGATCAGGTTCTCGGATAGCTGGTAATTGGATCAAACCTCTTTCGAGTAATTGAGGTAAAATAGTTGATAATGGTTGATTCAATCTAGTAAATTCTCGAGGAGGTTTATCAGGAGGTTTTAATATAAATTTTTTTGTTGTCTTCGTTGCATTGATATTAGCAACATTTCTGCTATCAGTGACTCCATCACCGACAACTTGTTTGTTTTTATACTGATTTTTGGATGTTTTCTCATCATCCTTCTTCCTAAGTTGGCCTCTTCTAATGAGGGCATCTTCTACTCTTCGAGCTAAATCTATAGCCTGATCGAAGGTAGTTAAAGTAGCAGTTGATAGCTCATAAGATATTTGTTCTTGCAAATTATTGATAAAAATGTCCAACATTTCCCTATAAGGTAGCACAAAGTGCAGTTTTCCTGTCAATTGCCTCCATCTAGCTAAGAAATCGACAAAACATTCATCCTTGTCTTGTTTTAAGTTGTATAAATCTTTAATGGTTACATGCCTCTCGATGTAGGCACTAAATTGATGGACAAAAGATTCAGTTGTTTCTTCAAAATTTCTCAAGGAATGAGTGGGCAATTGATAGTACCACTCTAATGCCATTCCACCTAAACTTTTCAGGAACATTTTTAGTAATAGCAAGTCATCATGTGATATATCATGACATGCTATCCTAAACATGCGAAGATGCTCTATGGGATCTTCGGTTCCTTTATATATAGGCAAGATAGGCATGGGAAAATTCTTAGGGTATGGTTGAGCTACAACTATGGGATCCAAAGGTTGACTACAGATCTCTCGATAATTGTACGAGGGACGATAAGGATCTATCTGGTCCATACGCGAAGCTAATCTGTTTCACCATGGCTTCCAGATTACTAGTTTGCCCACCATATTGGTTCGGTAGGGCATTGATATGGGATTTGTGAGCATATGATGGAGGGACATGAAGATTAGATGCTATGTTGCTATTGTGTAAATTGTTGGTAGGAAAGGTGTTATGAAGGAATTTTGAAGTTGTATTATGATGTATTCCAGATTGTTGAAAATTGGTGTTTGGCTTCGTTTTAGGTTTTTGTTTACTTGAAGCATATTGATCAATAGTTTGGCGAAGTAAAGTAGTGAAGGAAGTTTTCTTTTGTGTGGGAATGATTTTAGGTTGAATAACGAGTTCCTTAGGAGGACGGGTAACCTATTGTTTTGACATGTTTTGAATCATAGTGACCATATCTGTATTGGATGGTCCAGCCTTATCACTTTCTTGATCAATGAAAGACAAGGGATTAGTGCGCACATCAAACGTATGTTCCATGGCTGCTTGAGTGTCACTAATTTTCCCTTTATCAATATGAACTGCCACATTAAGAGCGTCAATGTTATCATTGAGAAATTTTTGAAAATGATCTACGTTGTCAAAAGCAATAGTTCCATCTAGAGCTACTCTAGGGGATGAGGGTCCATCCTCTTTAACACTTTCTTCTTGTTCATTATCTTCACCTAAGTCATCTTCTAGGTGATCTAGAGTTTCTCCTTCCGGAATTGGATCTTCAGGAAGTACATTTGGGTCTCTAGTTTTATCTTGTAACCAATCTTCTTCTTCTCCTTCAGTTTGTTTACCATTCCTAAGTTTAGGCATTGTGCCTTAAAATTTATATATATATATATATATATATATATATATATATATATATATATATATATATATATATATATATATATATGCAACAAGCTTAAGAGGTATATATTAATTATATACCTACTACAATATTTAAAATGAAATGTTTTTTGGTTTTTGCTATGTTTTTTAGTTTTTCTTTGTTTTTGAAATAATATTGTAAAGATAAACAACACAATAAATGCAAGAAATAATATTGAAAGTAATAATCTAGTTTTCTATAAACAATTTATAAATGTCATTAATGGGTTCAAGTTCTTCGAGAGTCATGAAGTGTTCTTCTTCAAATTGAAAGTTTTCCTTCAAAAATTTAATGAAAAGAGCTATAGTGATATTATCTGTCTCAGATGCTGGTTGATAGAAGTAAAGCTCGTGGCAATACTCTCGATATAACACAGCTCGAGGAACTCTATTCCATCTTTCCCTATCCGTAAGAACAACCTCTTGGTCTTCTACATGACCTAGGAACTGGTGTACAATGGTTGCGTTCTCGAGGTATTCCTCGAAGGTGAACAATTCTGAAGATACAAGAGCTCTCCTATAAGCTAACCATCTATGGTAGGCTCTCTGAAGTTCATGATAAAAGACGAGTTGATGAGGATCCAGGATTCTATCTAGGACTAGCCTCTTGATTTGTTTAAGTTTTGTTGACCTAGAAGAAATGACACTAAGTCTTCTATCAAGTTCATCCCACAAGAGTTGATTTCTATCTGTTTTAGGCACACTAAGCACAAAATTGATTTCTATGGCTGCCAATTGGTTTTCAACATTTATAGTAACTGCTAATATTTTCTTAGGAGCTACCATCTAACATGCAACTTATTAATTTGAAATGATTTGAAATGCATCTATGTTTTAGTTGTTTTATTTTTTATTTTTTGTTTTTGTTTTCAAAAGGTTTACAATACATTCACGTCGGGTTCACCAAAATGTATCGCTCCAAATTTTTCACACCCTTACCTTCAGGCTATAGGATCCGTGCCCGAAAGGGGGATGTGAAAAGGATGGCATGGTACCTCGGACTGAGAGGCCTTGCGAAGGTCCCGCCTCTCGGGGGAGGTGTATATTGGTGATTTTTTGACGGATGGTGGGTTCACCAGGAAACATTTAATGGCAGTTTCCATGCCTAGGTTGGGAATGTGTTTTATGTGTTCGTTTTAGCCTTAAGCATTCAAATCCTAGGTTTGGCCAAAATGCGTCTAAGCTATTCTATATGAAGATGCAGATTAAATGAATACAGAAAATAGAATTAAGACAGAAAATAGAGAAATTAAAGAATGTTAAAAGAAAAATACCTGATCCGGATGTCTGATGAAGATTCTGATTCTTGAAGCAGTCAAGATCGCCTCTGATTTGATAGGATCATCTGAGATCAGACAAGATCATCTGAGATCTGACGAATTCATCAGACGAATTCGTCAGAGACCTACAAACAGAGAAATAGGTGCAAAACATAGAAAAATGCAACTATTCTAACAGAGGGAAACAATGTAAAATGACAGCAATAATATCAAACTAAAACTTCAAAATAGAAACATGAATGCATTATGCTAATTTAATCACAATTATGGCTTAATTATGCATTTGATCTAGATGGGTGAACTCCAAAATGCAGAATAGCATAAAATACTGAATAAACTAGCTAATTACAGCATAAAACAGTATATTGAAAGATGAAGAAATGCAAACTTTAGGCACTGATTGCCTCAATGTTGACTGCAGTCGAAATCATCTCGCATTGGTACGAAATCATCTCTGATTCGACAGGATCGCCTTCGATCTGAACAGGATCGTCCGCGATGATGTAAGCTTGCTCCGGCTGAAAAACACTAAGGTACCTACAACAAAAATTGGAATAGAACTAATGCAGATAGAAATTTAGGATGTTTTAGCGTGTGTGAAGTCAAGTTACAGAGAATTTCAGCCAGGGGGTGCTAAGGGAAGGGCTTAGGATTAAATAGGCTTAGGAGGGAGGTTAGGAGGTTGGAGATCATCCCTATTTGGGAGATCTCCAACGGGGGAGGGTCTCTAACGATGCAGACACGCTTCTACCCGAATTAGAGACTCGTTGGAACAGAAGCTAATTGTGAAAAATTAGTTTAGGGACAAGATCATCTGGACGTCCTAGCCCAGATGAAATCGTCAGATCTGGGGCGATATCGTCTGATCGGCGACGATATCGTCAAACGGTCAAAACAACCTCTAAAAATGGCGTGGGAAAGGGGGAAACGGATTACAGTGACGGTTAACGGGCGGTTTGGGAGGTTAAAATTTGAATTTAAATTATTTACTAGAGTAAATGTAATTATTAAGGTTTCACTGCACCAATTTTAGGGTGCTACAATAGCCTTCCTCTCTACTTTTGTCATGAAATCGTGACACTTCTGTCTTCATAGCCTTCCTCTCTGCTTTTGTCGTGAAATCAAGACACTTCTCTTATAGAAGACCTGCACTCTGTTTCTGTCACAAAATCGTGACACTTTCTCCAACCAAATGCTGCCATCTCAATCTATCGCAAAATCATGACACTTTCTCTTCCTTACACTCTTGTCTGCTTGCACTAGCGAAAACAGAACATGTCACAAAATTGTGACACTTTCGTTGCCTTGTGTTTTTCTCTGCCTTACTCCCATGAAAATGGAACATGTCACAAAATCATGACACTTTCGCCTTTGAGCTCTTCCTCCTTGAATTTGTCATGAAATCATGACACTTCTAGCTTTCGTACGTTTTCTTTGCAGCCTATCGCGAAATCGTGACGCTTTCAGCTTTCGTACGACTTCTTTGCAACCTATCGCGAAATCGTGACACTTCTCATTTTAGACTCTTCCCTTTGCTGCATGTCATGAAATCATGATAGTTCTTACTTGGAACATTTTATCTGTAGCATGTCGTGAAATCATGACACTTTATCTTGCTTCCACTTTGTCTTCTGACTTGTCGTGAAATCATGACACTTTTTCTCCTTAGCATTTTTCTTTTCTTCGGGTCGCAAAAACCCGACATGTCATGATATCGTGACACTTTTTCTCCCGGACTCTCTCTCCTGCATTATGTCATGAAATCGCGACATTTTTTCTTTCGGACTCTCTCTCCTACAACATGTCGCGAAATCGTGACATTTTTTCTTTCGGACTCTCTCTCCTGCAACATGTCGTGAAATCACAACACTTTTTCTTCCGTTCAACCTTCCTTGCATTATGTCGCGAAATCATGACATTTCTGACTCCGAACATTCTCTCTCCTATTTGAGTCATGAAACTGTGACATGTCACGATATCGCGACACTTTTCTAAAAAGCTTTCTCTCGCCTGTGTAAGTCACAAAAATGTGACATGTCATGATATTGCGACACTTTTCTAGATAGCTTTCTCTCTCCTGCTTAAGTCGCGAAAATGTGACATGTCGCGATATTGCAACATTTTTCAAACTTACTTTCTTTCAAACCTGTCATGCTGAACCTTCATCAAAACAAATTATTTTACATCAAATCAAATTCCTTCAAAAGATTCTTGACATCAATGACAACTTATTCACTTGAGCAAAAGCAATGTACCCAAGGTACCCAAAATTGCCAACAATCTCCCCCTTTGTCATTGATGGCAAACCTTTACTAAAAATGCTTCTCAAGAGCCAAAACTGAAACCAACTGTGCTAACAACTGACAATTGATCAACTGTGCCCACCACTGAGAATCTTCCTTTGAATTTTTGCTCCCCCTGACTTGAAGCTTTCCTCTTCACTTGAAGCTCTCCCCCTTACTCATATCTCTCCCCCTTTGTCATCAATGGCAAAGGGTCACCTTTGGGTCTCGGGACTAAGAATGAGCCTCTTAGCTTAGTCCCTCCCCCACCTCCTGATGAGGTGATTAATTCTAGGGTGGGAGTAAAACTCCCATTAGGCACTAATCATCATTAGCATCTATAACTTCATTGTTGGGCCTTCTCTTGACCTCTTTGTCCATATTCCTGTTCCTGTTCCTGTTCCTGTTATCATTCCTGTTCTTGTCACTGTTCTTGTTCTTGTTCTCATCCCTGTTCTTGTTCATGCCTTGATCCTTGGACCTATTTATACCACTGTTCATATTCCTATACCTTAAAATTTCAGCTCTACACTATCTAGCTGTGTGACCTTCATTGTTGCACTTATAACAAGTAACAATGTTATTTCTTTTAGGCATACTTGTTCTTTGAATCCGCTAGTTCTGCCTAAACCTATTTTGATCAAACCTATTCTTGTTATTTACCTCGCAATAGACTGCCTTGTGCCTGAACTATTGACAAGAGTAGCAATACCCTCGAAAGAAACTAGCGCTTCTGAAATTGCCGTTCACCTTCTTCACTTGAGCCATGCAATGTGCAACCATGTGACCAAACCTGTAACACGCAAAACATCTGTCGTGAAATTTTCCTTTATTCGACCTCTTGGGTCCTGAAAACTTCTTCTTCTCATTCTGAATTTCATTTTTTGTTTCTACGCATCTATCATCCAAGGACTCATAATCTGAAATACTTTCCTCATTAGAACTCTCTTCCTTTTGGAGTCTCTTACTAGACTCTCTAGCTTGTTCCTTGACAAAACCAAGGCATGTTTTATCCGTTGTCTTTCTTTGACCTTTTATGAGCGACTTAACCTTTTTGGAGCTATCTTGATACCTGTAAAGCTTATCCTTGTACTCTTTAGCTTCCTCTTTCAAAGAAGCCATTTTCTGTTCTAACTCACTATACTCAAGAACCTTAGACTCTAACTCATCCTTGAGTTCTTGTATCTTAGCCATAGAGAAGTCAAGACTTTCTATAAGATCATCTCTCTCCATACAACATTAATCTAACTTATCCTTGAGTCTAGCATTCTTATTTATTTCCTTTTTCAAAACACTAAGAGCATTAGTAAGTTCACTTTCAAGATCCTTTATTTGTTTGTTTTTAGAATCATCAAAGCTTTTTTCATATTTCTTATCACTAGAGGTGCTACCTTTTTCAAAAACCATACAACCATATTCCTTATAGTTTTTTGAAGCATCCTCATACATACTAGAAACCAAATCATTATTTGTGCAATCACCCTCAAGGTGACCAAAATTTCCACATCTAAGACATTTCATGATAAGGAATCTATGTTTCGCTTTTTCCTCTTTTTTTGATATGAACAACATCTCATTTTCATTATCACTTGAAGAAATTTCACTATCACTACTAGAACACTTACTTGCTTTGTCTAGGTAGAAACTCTTCTTGTGCTTGTGAGAATACCTCTTTCCTTGATTGCTGTGCTCACCTCTATTTTTCCTGTGATGCTTGTGCTTTTAAGAATCCTTGCTCTTAGAATCCTGTTTATCTTCATCACTTTCATCCTTGGGAATAGTACAGTCTGTAGCATAATGACCAAACTTTCCACAATTGAAACATCTTATATTTTTCATGCTTTTGTGCTTTCTAGAGAACTTGCCTTTCTTGCTGTAATACGCCTCTTCATCACTAGAAGACTCATCACTCTCTTGAAGCTGTTTACCCTTGGATTTCTTGGTAGCCTTGAAAGTTGCCTCTTTCTTGACATCAACCTTCACTTGAGTTCTCAACTCAAATGCTGCAAGTATACTATGGAGCTCATCATTTTTCAACTTATCCAAATCTTTAGCTTCCTCAATAGCAAAAATATTTTCACTAAATCTATTAGGAAGAGATCTTAAAATCTTATCACAAACATCATTTTCAGCAAGCTCAAGACCTAAGTATTTCATAGAGTTAACAACCTCATCCATACAAAGCATGTAGTCACTAATATTTTCATCATCATTCATCTTGAGTTGTTCAAACATACCTTTGAAGTGTCTTAACTTGGCCTTTCTGACATTTGAATCACCTGTATGAACCACCTGCAGCTGTTTCCACATTTCACTAGTTGTTTTGCAATGAATTACTTTGGTGAGATCTACTTTCTGTAAGCCTTTCGAGATTGCGTTCATTGCTTTTGAATTGCTGTGATGTAGGAGCCTTTCTTCTTTAGTATTTGGACCATGTACAAGAATAGTGTACTCATCTTCAATTACTTCCCATACCTCATTACCAAGTTCCATTAGATGAACCTTCATCCTTGCACTCCAAATACCAAAATCTGACCCATCAAGAATAGGTGCTACATTGCCACTTGAATAATCCATTGTGTTCTTTATTAGCTTTTCCTTCAAGCTGTTAAACTTTTCGAAGGCACCCGCTCTGATACCAATTGAAGAACACAAGATTATACTTAGAGGGGGGTGAACAGTATAAGACCTATTTTTACTTTTTCCTTTATATTACAAAATAGTAAAGCAATATACCCACAACAATATCAAAGCAATGCATGAATACATCCACAAAGTGACAACAATTTTAACGTGGTTCACCCAAAATGGCTGGGCTATGTCCATGGATAAAATCTTTCACTAAATTTTATCAATCCAAATTCTGGGAAACCTTTCCCGATTACAATGTTTATGGGCACCAACCCAAAGGAGACACCAATCCCCTAACCTCAAATTCATGGGCACCAACCCACAAGAGACACCAATCCCCTAGCTCTGCTCTGGCTGGTGATCCTCTAGAAGACCTCTACCTCCCATACCCTTAGCAAATGGAACTCTATCCAAAGAAGACACCTATCCTCCTTGCTCTGGTTGGAGACCTCTATCCTAAAATTTATCACCTCCAAAATTGGTCCTCGAATTTGCACTAAACACAGTCCTTTGGTTTAGCACAAATGTCCTCGTTCTCTTTCTCTGATCTGCACCAAACACAGTCCTTCGGTCTGGCACAAATGTCCTCAAAACTACACCAATCTCTTTCCTCAACTGGTCCTCAAATCTGGTTCATAGAATTTGTTCACAAGCTTCCACTAAAGCTTGCTTGATCTTCACCCAAGTCTTCACCAAGACTTGTCTCAAATCTGCTTTGCAAGTTCTCACTATAACCTGCCCAAACTGCTCCACAAGCTCAATAAAAGCTTGCTCAAATCTGTCCAACAATCCCTCTCAATGATTTTTCCAAAACCATCAAGGCTTGCGCACTATCTCCGAACATCGCAGAAATGATGCACCCAACAACTTTGTGCTTTCCTGCTCCCTATGCGTTCTTGCTTCGCACTTAGCTTGATTCTACATGACTCGCTCTTTTCACACCGCAGACTTAACTTGTGCACTTTAACAATGCATTCGATCACTTTACAAATCTCCAAATAGCCCTCCTTTTATACTAACACTTTCAAGATCAAAACCTTGATCTTAGTCGGCTGCACAACCCTAAAATACGTCGGCTACAAACCCTAAACTACGTCAGCCAAAATTTAACTTTGTCGGCCTTACTACCTCTGCAACTCTTCTGTAGCTTCTGCCACGAAACTACAACATGTCATGATATCATGACACCTTTGCAACTGTACACTTTCTTTTGGCTTTTGTCATGATATCGTGACACTTTAGCCTTTGACGACTTCCACCAAGATCTTGTCATGATATTGCGACACTTTTGTTTTTGTCAGCATCAACTTTGATTTTGTCGTGATATCGTGACACTTCTCCCTTCGTCGTCCTCCTTTCTGCTTTTGTTGCAAAATCATGACACTTCTGTATTCATAGCCTTCCTCTCTACTTTTGTCATGAAATTGTGACACTTCTGTCTTCATAGCCTTCCTCTCTGCTTTTGTCACAAAATTATGACACTTCTGTCTTCATAGCCTTCCTCTCTGCTTTTGTCATGAAATCATGACACTTCTCCTATAGAAGACCTGCACTCTGTTTCTATCATGAAATTGCGACACTTTCTCTTACTGAACATTGCCATCTCAATCTGTCATGAAATTGTGACACTTTCTATTCCTTGCACTCTTGTCTGCTTGCACTAGCGAAAATGGAACATGTCACAAAATCGTGACACTTTCACTGCCTTGTGTTTTTCTTTGCCTTACTCCCACAAAAATGGAACATGTCACAAAATCATGACGCTTTTGCCTTTGAGCTCTTCCTCCTTGAATTTGTCATGAAATCATGACACTTCTAGCTTTCGTATGTTTTCTTTGCAGCCTATCGCGAAATCATGACGCTTTCAGCTTCCATACGACTTCTCTGCAACCTGTCGCGAAATCGCGACGCTTCTCATTTAAGACTCTTCCATTTGCTGCATGTCACGAAATCGCGACAGTTCTTACTTGGAACATTTTATCTGTAGCATGTCGTGAAATTGCGACACTTTATCTTGCTTCCACTTTGTCTTCTGACTTGTCACGAAATCGTGACATTTTTTCTTTCGGACTCTCTCTCCTACAACATGTCGCAAAATCACGACATTTTTTCTTTTAGACTCTCTCTCTTGCAACATGTCACGAAATCGTGACACTTTTTTGTCTGTTCAACCTTCCTTGCAATATGTCACGAAATCGTGATATTTCTGACTCCGAACATTCTCTCTCCTCTTTGAGTCGCGAAACTATGACATGTCGCGATATCGCGACACTTTTCTAAAAAGATTTCTCTCACCTGCGTAAGTCACAAAAATGCGACATGTCACGATATCGCGACACTTTTCTAGAAAGCTTTCTCTCTCCTGCTTAAGTCACGAAAATGCGACATGTCGCGATATCGCGACATTTTTTAAACTTACTTTCTTTCGAACCCGTCATGCTGAACCTTCATCAAAACAAATTATTTTACATCAAATCAAATTCCTTCAAAAGCTTCTTGACATCAATGACAACTTATTCACTTGAGCAAAAGCAATGTACCCAAGGTACCCAAAATTGCCAACACCCGAAGCATTCTTGGAGTATTTAAAAAACTTCTATGACACTTGTCACTCGAATGACCATCCATTAAAGGTGAATTGGACTGAAGCAACTCGATAATCAACTCAACAACTCAGTAGCAACTCGAAGAGCAATTCAGGAGAAATTCAAGAGTATTCAAAAGTGGTAAAGAATAGTACTCTTGGTCAAACAGATAAAGGAAGCATTAAAGAGAGTTTTTAAGCCAATAGCAAGTTGGAGAATATGTCATTACTCATAGCACCCAAGAAGGATAGACTACCACTGATTTCATAAAGGTGCAAAGCCTTATTAAGGTAAAATTTCCCCATCTAATTTGCTTTCATTAAAAAGGGAGTTATAAGGTTATATTCTAAGGTTGAAGTATTAAAGTAAATCAATATTTATTTGAAAGTAAAACTTAGGGAAATTAAATATCAAATTAGTCTAATATTTACAAAACACAACCTAGGAGAAATAAGGGATACTACTTGGAATTAATCCATTTATTGTTTGCAGATATTAATGTGTTCTAATTTTCCACATTTAGGAGTTATAAGGGTTACAACACCAAACTAGGTTATTGTAAATTAGAAACACTTAAATAAAATCCTAAGGGATATAAAAAGAGGTTATTAAGTTTATTTTCTAAGGTTGGAAATTTATAATATTCTTGTCTCGAAATTTCTCAAAAAGGGATAAATCCAACATGAAAACCTCTTCAAAATTAGAAAAGTGCTTAGTTCAATAGGAGTAATAAGGTGTTAAAAAATTTGATTTTTGATCTTTAAAAAACTATAGAAAATCAACAAAAATTGAACTATATTTTACAAGAGCACTATATCATATTCCAAATATTACTATAGAGACATAAAGAAGTGCACAAAATATAAGGATTGATATTAAGGAATTTAAACGGCATCAAAAAAATTCTTCCTAGTAGAATCTCAACTACTCAAGGGTCCTAGTTATTTCTCCTATAAGAACAAAGTGAAAGCAGTCTTAGTATATGAAAAAATTTGGGATGTTGTCAAAGGAAAAAACAAAGACCTACCACAAGTGATACTAAAATCCTAAAGTTTGAGGAAAATGATTCAAAGTCTCAAATGATAATAACCTTTGCTATCTTTGATGAGATACAACCCTATATCAGTTGAACAAAAACATCTTCAGATGCATGGACAAGCCTAGAGAAAATATTTGAAGGAAATAATAAGGTAACTATTCTTCATCTCCAAACTCAACTTCACTAATTAAATATGAATAGTGGAGAAAGCATATAATTTTTCCTAAGGAACGTAATAGATATTAAAGGGAAATTATTGATCTTAGGAGAAAAAATTTAGGATGAACTTATTAATCAAGCAACCATGAGAGCACTTCCAGATAACTACAATCATTTGATCACATCTTTACAGGTTTTAAGTAAAGATACTTATTTTGATGACCTAGTCAATATACTTCAAGAATATGAAGTAGAAAACACTGTGAAATATGAGATGACTAACATTGCATTGGCATCAAAATTTAATCCACAGGGAAATATTGCTTCATTATCAAGAGGATAAAAAACATGGTATTGACATATATGTAGAAATAAAGGTCATAGTACCAACTATTGTAGATACAATCCCAAAAATAGAACCAAGGAAATCAAATGAATAATGGGAATCAATTTCAACCTCGACAATATCAAAGGAACCCTCATTAGCAACAATCTCAGTGACCAACCAATTATCCTCAATTGGAATATTAGAAGAGAAATTAGAAAGGACACTTGGTTCAAAGGATAGAATAAATTGAAGAACTGGAAGAACTTGCAAATGACTATGAGGTGAAAGCTCTATCAACAAATCTAACATATTACAAAGACACTAACTATTTGCTTAAATAGGTTACAAAGAATGCAAAGGAAGAGAATAAATTTCAATATGAAGAAGAAGATCCATGTTGAATACTAAAGTCTTCAATACCCAAATAATGTAATATAGGTTGATGTTAGAAATAGAGTATATTACATCATTTTAGAGTATATTACATCATTTGGGTCATGTAAATGTACCTTCCAAGGTACATACTTATGAAATTAGATTACTTTACGGAAAATTTATCTAGTTACTTCATGCAATGTAATAAATGCACAAGTGCCAATGTGCAAGTTGTCCCTTGCACAACTAGGTAGAGTGTTGGCCAAGGAACCTATATTCCTATATAAGAAGGGCCTCATTGTAATAGAGATATATAGACAGATAGAGAATCTTAGAGCATATTTGTAGGTAGTAGCATAGTGTTGTGTAGATAACCATATATTGGTGATGGGTTTAATGTAGTTCAGTAGCTTTATTAATGTAGTGTCCATTTCCTCCATAGCTATATTGTACTCATTTATGTCATTTATATTTATAGCATATTTTAATCATCTCGCAGATTTACTTTCTTTCATATTATTTTGCATCTTGTGATTCCTATCTCCCACTACATCAAAAGCTAACAAGGTCCTAATGTAAATAAGCCAACAATGTTATTAAATATCAATAATCAAGAGTAGAATAATATATGTGATCAATTAAATATATATCTAGGCCAATATAATAATGAAATAAAATTCACTTATAATATCAAATATGAATGTAAAATGGCCAAAATCATTCATGTACATGCATGAATAAAACTTACAATATTAACTGCTCAAAATCTGTATACAATATTTATTATCAATGCTTATTTCACACCTTGATAGTATTTTCTTGTGTTACACTGTGTGGAGCTTTTTCTCCATAATATAGACATAGTAATGTGAATATTCACATACTTGACTATTGTTCTCCATATGATAACTCTCATTACCTTTGGCTTATCATCTTACCACTTGTATACTAGACTCTTCACTCTCTTCTTACATGCATACTTGAATTTATGACACTTGCACACTTCTACATGACTCTTACTCTCCTACATGCACTCCTAATATAAGACACTTGTGCACATTACCACATTACATATTTGCACACTTACATACAAGAAACTTGTGTACATTCTCTCAATACACATTTGCACTCTTACTTACATGACACTTGTGCATTTCTTGCACATCGACACTTACATAAAGAGGAAATATAAATAAATCATCTAAACTATAGAATAAACCGTAATCTATTACATATTTACATTAATTTTATACCATTAAGGTACCATGGGGGTATATTTGCATGTATAAAATAATGTAATATTCTTCAACATACCACCATTTCATAGAGTCTTCCCTCCCTGGAATGATAGAGTTGTAACAACCCACTAAAACCAACCCGAGAGAGAGAGAGAGAGAGAGAGTTTTTAAAGAACACAAGCAAGGTTCTCAAGAGTCCCAATATTTTTATTTTTAGCATTATCAATGCTTCACCACATTTGAGTTCAATGTCACTATAGACAACACTTAGTGGATAGGAGTGACCAACATCCCATATTGTCTAGGGTTCACCTTACTAAACCTCATATTTTATGACACCAAAGTGTTCCCCTAATTTCCCCATACCCTCCTCAACACAAGTTAATACTACCACAATGTAGGAATTATCCTTTAAGGCCCATAACACTTAAATGGGAATGCATATTCCCTAACCTTATTTGAAGTCAATCTAGGTAGGTTAATCAAGCATAAAGCCTTGGTGCTTAGTTTCCACACCTTTGTGGGCTAACTAAGGTCATTATCACTCAACTGGTAATGAACATGGTCACTTGAACCTACACATTTGAAATATCACCATTGTTGTCTTGTGAATGGTCTTGCAACTCCTAGTTTTGGTATATATGATCCTTTGAATTCATTTACAAGAATCTAGCTATTGCATCAATGCAATTACTTCCAAATTCATGAGTTCCTAGATATTACATCCTTGAAAATCCTTATAGGACTCATATCCACCTAGCTATTGCATCTTTGCAACTCCTTCCAAGATTGGGCTATTCCTCTCACTCGGGTTCTAAAATAATTCTATATCCATTCCCCAAGAATTTATTAAATCTAAGATAGATTTTACAATATGAAAGTACTCTCTCTATAATGAAAGCATCAATCCTTCATTGATAGCCTAAGCTCTTAATAAGACAAGAGTACTAATTTTAATATGAGATTACTAGCAAAAATATTTAACTCTCATTGCAATAACAAACTGAAAGATATTACTTTTCTTTAAAAATGAAATATAACAAACTTATTTCCATCATTAATAAAAATAAGACTATAATAGATTCATCTTAATATTTTAAGAAATCATAACAATATTCCTCTACTAATGAACTCTCTTAAAGTCAATGATCTTTCTCTAATGCACTCTTTAAATCAACAATGTTCCTTCACTAATGAAATATTTAAAACATAACCATGTTCTTTCACTAATGAATTATTTAAAAGTACATTAGATACATAACATGAAATATTTTTAAAAGACAACAAATAGAGCATAACATAGTTCTTTTACTAAAGAATTATTTTAAAGTGGAAAGTAAAAATAACTTTATTCTTTCACTAATGAATTCATTAATAATCCTTATCATTTACTAAAGCAAGGATGTAGTTCTAATTACAACTAAATGGTTTGATAAATAATATACTCTAGCTATGCTATCAAACCTTTAATTCCCATTTAATAAATAATTAACCCTAAGAAAACCGCTCAATTTCCAAAGCAATACATCCAATAAATTGGCCAACAAAAAAGCATAGGGATGGTCAAGCATAATTGCAATGAGTGTCAACCCAAAATATAACCAAGCATTAAGGGAAGCACTACTTTACCACCCAGCTATGGGCATCTAGGCACTATACGGAGGTAGAAAATTGGGTCACCTGAGAAGAGGACAATAGACTACACAATATAGCAAACACAAAGGAAATCTAAACTTCCCTACAAGATTAAGAAGATAGGATGGTATTGAGTCTAAACCTGCTATGGTTGAGAAACTACAATGCTTAGCCATATAAATTATAGGCTAGGGTGAAACATTGGCTAAAGAAATAAATCAATACTAAGTTGAATCAAGCACAAGGAAACAATAGGTTCATGGCTTAATGAATACAATATAATATAGGTCTGTGGTGACACTACAACAATCCTCCTCAAGAAAAGCCACCCACTTAGCACCTGAATATAGCATAAATAACATAACCCAAGGCACCATCAAACATAGCAACTGAATACAACATAAAGAACATAAACCAAGGTTCCATCAAACATAGAAATTGGATTTAGCATAAATAATATAAACCAAGGTTCCATCAAACATATCAACCAGGGGAAAGCATACAAAGCATTAAAACCAAAAATCTACCTACTTTCGAAGCTATCCAATGTTATCTACTCCAAAAATGCATTGCAACCTCCATTTCTCCTCAAGCCAAGATTACCTTTCCTCCAACTCCCCAAAAAACTCATCAAACGAGTTTCAAATAGGTTTGGAGCATATCCTCTTACATGTCCAATGTAATGTAAGATTATTTTCAAGGAATGTTGTAAAATATTGCTACCACTTATTTAAAGTACCACTAGAAATAACATTACCATTGATTAAAAAGGCTTACCCAACCTTAACCCTCATTAATATTATTATTGTTATAACTATGCACTTATTAAATTAATGGCTTAATTAGTTAATACCAAGGGTTAATATCAATTATTAACCTTAGTAATAACATTTTCAAATATTAATAATGCTAGTTATAATAATACTTGATTAGATTAATTGATCCCATTCTTCAAACAAAACAAAGCTTAACCAAGTCCATAATGCATCATATTTTTTTATCCTTTAGTATGTGGATTTTTAAGATAACAATAATTTAACACCTACCTACTAAGAATGACTCCTTTACCAATAGCAATATCATGGCCCAATGATGTATTCAAACAACAAGTAAAATGCAATGCAACTACATGAAGGGTATACTTTACCCTAGAGATATCGATGAAAAAATTATCATAGTACCTAGTCCTACAAACACAAACACATCAATGGTACAAATGAGAGTACCTGGTCCTACAACCAATGAGAGTACCTAGTCCTACAACCACAAATGCATCAGTTGTACCATATTCCAAGAACTAAAATCAATTGTAAAGTACTATTGTTATTTTTGTTGACATCATAAAATGAAATTATGCATTAAATTTCCATACACAATACATAGGTCAATGTCTAAAATAAGTCCTGCTAAGGAGGGGTGTTACATACTTCACCCCTTGGACTAAACATAGTCCTTTGTGTTTCCTATAAGATAAAGCATATATTTTTTAGATAAATATATGAATTATTTTCTCATAACTTCAACATCTTTCCAAGTAGCACATTTTTTAGGGTATTGGTCCCATTGGACCTTACAATATACTAGGATTCATTTTCTTAATATTTTGGAACAAAATACTAAAATCCTTACTAATATAACCTCAATGGTTGAGGAATCTACCATGTACAATTTAGAAATATTCTAAACATGAGTAGGATCGGTAACATATTTTCTAAGCAAGGATATGTGGAAAGTATCATGGATCTTTGATAGGTTGGGTGGCAAGGTGAGTCTATAGGCTACTGGACTAATCTTATCAATGATCTCAAAGGTCCCAACATAGCGAGAATCCAACTTAGTTAAATTGATGACACTTTTCAAAGGTTTTACTTTCAAGAAAACTTTATCCCCCATAAAGAATTATCTTGATGATCTTTTTAGATCAGCATAGCTCTTCTAGCGATCGATCATTTCTTTGGTCCTAAGATTGATTACTCTGATTAGATTTTCCATATATTTTATAGTGTCTAGTTTTATCATCACTCAATCCTTGTATTATCCCATGATAGAGGTGTTATACATATTCTACCATATAAGGCTTCAAACAAGGCCATTCCTAATGATGCATGGTATCCATTATTATATGCAAATTCAACAAGATGCAAAAAGTCTTCCCATTTATACTTTTGGTCCATGAAATACATGTGTAGAATATACTCTAAAACTTGGTTTACCTTCTTTATTTGACCATCTATTTTTTTATGGTATGCAGAACTAATGTTCAGCTTAGTGCCCACTACATGGTAAATATCTTACCAAAATTCTGATGTGAACCTTGAACCCCTATATGATATTATCACCTCAGGAAACCCAAGTAGCCTAAAAATTTATTTGGTAAAATTATTTACCACCACAAATGCATCATCCTTGATGTTCCCTAGTATGAAGTGTGTAACCTTGATCAACTTGATGTTCCCCAGTATGAAGTGTGTAACCCTAGTCAACTTAGCAATCACTACTAGGATTGCATCATGTTGGTACCTAGTCTTAGGTAAACCCAAAATAAAATCCATAGATATTACCTACCATTTATATGTAGGTATATCGTGTGAATATAATTTTCCTATTTTATGTTGATGTTTTACCTTGAATTTCTAGCATTCTAAATATCTTGCAATGAAAATAGAGATATCCTGCTTCATTCCATTCTAATAGAAGATCTCTTTCATGTTCTCCCTCATTTTTTTATCCTCTTGGATGAGAAAAATAGGGATAATTATGTGCCTCTTGCATATTCAATCTCCTTAAATTACCAATTTTTGGTATAACCACCCTATCCTTGAAGCATAAAAGTCCATATTTAATGTTGAAATCCTTACTTTCATCAATGTTCCTCTTAGTTTTATCTCCTATTTCTATGCAATGTAAGTCTTGTAACTACATTTTTTGACTTTATCCATTAAATCTATATGACTCCATGTTATATATGCTATGTGCCTTCTCCTACTCAAGGCATCAACAACATTATTTTCTTTCCCTTTGATATAATCAATACCAAAGTCATACTCTGCTAAGAATTCTATCCATCTTCTTTGTCTTGCATTTAACATAGTTTGGTTAAAAATATACCTTAGAATTTGATGATTTATCCTTAGCTCAAAAGGTTTACCCAAGAAATAGTATCACCAAACCTTTAATGCATGCACAATTGCTACAAATTCTAGGTCATTAGTAGCATAGTTTACCTTATGCTTCTTGATCTTTCTAGATTCATATTCTATTATAGCCTCTTCTTAGGACAATACCCCACCTAATCCTTCTAGGGAAGCATTTGTACACACTATAAAAATCCCAAGAGGATCGTATATTCTAATAATCGATGTCATAGTTAGCTTATTTTTTAGAGCCTCAAAGGCAACCTCATACTTATCCATCCATTTGGATTCCTTTCATTTTTTAATGTTGGTGATAGAATAAGCAATTTTTGAATATTCCTTGACACAAAACCTATAATATCCAATGAGCCCCATGAATATTCTATCTTTTGACACATTTTTTGGTGCTGGCCAACTCAAAATATCCTTGATTTTTAGTGGATTTATAGCAATTATTTCTACCAAGATGATGTATCCTAAATATTGTACCTGTGAGTTATAAAACTCACACTTGGACAACTTTCCATATAGCTGGTTTTTTCCTCAACACCTCTAACACTAACCTCAAATAATGATCATGTGATGTGATAATATATCTGGATATCATCTATGAATACCAACATAAACTAATCTAGATATTTTTTTAACACACTATTCATCATATTCATAAAAGTTTTTTGTGCATTTGTCAACCCAAATGGCAATATTGTGAACCCATAATACCTATATCTAGTCTTAAAGGTTGTATAATGGGTATCCTATTCTATAATCCTTAACTGATAATACTATGATCTCAAATCTATTTTTGAAAATATAGTAGCATCCTTTAGTTGATCGAAGAGGTCATCAATCCTTGGTAAATAATACCAATTTTTTATGGTTACATTATTCAACATTCTATAATCTAAGCATTATCTCAAGGAACCATCATTATTTTTCATAAATAATATCAAATCATCCCAAGGTGACACACTAGGTTTCATCAACCTTTTATAACAAATCTTGAAGTTGTACCTTCAATACCTACAACTCGATCAGGTTCATTCTATAAGATGTTCTTAAAATGGTTTCATTCCCTGGTATTAACTCAATAGTGAAGTCAAATTCCCACTGAGGTGGTAGACCTAGGAGATATTTAGGAAACACATCCTAAAATTCATGAAAAATAGGATTTTTATTAAACACTTCATCCCACTTAAGATCCATGGTTTGGATCTTTTTACATTAACTGAATGTGTCCCACCATTCTAGGGCTACATCTTGAAGATGAAGGGTAGCCCACATAGTTTGAGTTTCATAGGAGTAAAATTTCATGGAAAAGAAGTTTTCTAACTCCTTCAACCATGACTTGGCCACATCTCCTCCTTTCCCATTAAATGTTTCTACTTTAACATTCTTAAGGTCTTTAACTAGTTCAACCTATATGCAGGCTTTGCTCTCTTGGTTTCTTCTAACAAGGTTCTCTTCTTATCTGCATTCTACATTTTTGTACTAGCTTCCTTATAGATCATGATTTATGTTCCCTTGGATTCTTCTGACAAGGTTCTCTTCTTATCCGCCTTATACATTTTTGGTACTAGCTTCATTATTGATCACAATTTCTATTAATTTATGTTTTTGATACAACCATTATTGGAGCAACTTCACTATGAAAGAGATATTTATTCTCCTATAAAAACTTGGTGTTCCCTCGGTGCCCTTATCAAAGTTCATTATCCTTATAGACCTTTTACTAGGAGTCATTTTTCTCCTAGTTTTCTTGCTGGAGTCCATAGTTCGTTTAGAATTTTGCACTACATTTTCCTTCTCTGCAACCAATTCAATTTTATTGGATGAAATTTATTTTAAAATATATGATATCTTCTACCACACAAAGGAGTTGGATAAGTCATAATTTCCCTCACTAAAACTTATAGTTAGTCAGTTTCATTCTTCCCATGAACTAAATTAGATCATTATCTCTCACTAGATAATGACCAAGATCACACTTTCCTCACTACAAGGTGTCATTTCCCAATAAGAGACTATACCTTCTAGTATTTTTACTCCTTGGTATAATTAGTTCTAATGGCATGCAATACCTATTGCATTCCAAATCATGTTAAGGTCCCTAGAAGAGTAAGTCTCCCTAAACTAGAACATCAAGTCTAGGCTCATCCTAGGTGCACTCTATGGAAGCTACTAGTCCTACAACCTAGAGCTCTAATACCAAATGTAAAAACCATTAAAACCAACCCAAGAGAGATATATTTAAAAAAAAATAACACAAGCAAGGTTCTCAAGAGTCCAAATATTTTTCTTTTTATCATTCTCAAAGCTTCATCACATTTGAGTTTAATGTCACTGTAGATGATACTCAATGGATAGGAATGTCCAACATCCCATATTTTCTAGGGTTCACCTTACTAAAACTCATTGTTTAGGATGCCAAAGTGATCCCCCAATTTTCCCATATCCTCCTCGACATATGATAATGTGACCACAACATCCTTTAAGGACCATAACACTTAAATGGAAGCACTTATTCTCTAACCTTATCCTAAGTCTATATAGGTAGGTTAATCAAGCGTAAAGCCTTGGTGCTTGGTTATCACACCTATACGGGTTAACTAAGGTCATTGTCACTTAATTGGTGATGAAAATGATCACTGGAACCTACAAGTTTGAAAGGTCACCATTTTTGTCTTGTGAATAGTCTTGTAACTTTTAGTTGTGGTATACCCAATCCTCATAATTCAAGGTGTATCAATTCATAAGAATTTGGCTATTACATAAATACAAATCATTTTAGATTCATGAGTTCCTAGCTATTGCATCCTTGTAACTCCATCTAGGACTCATATCCACTTGGCTATTTCATATTTGTAACTCCTTCTAGGATTGGGCTATTCCTTTCACTCAGGTTCTAAAATAGTTCTAGATCCATTTTCTAAGAAATTACAAAACCCAAGATATCTTTTATGATATAAAACTACTCTCTATAATGAAAGAATAAATTGGAAACAATATGCTTTACTCTATAATTCAATATTGAGAATGGAAATAAAAGTATGGTATAACATAACGTGAAATAACATAAGTTAAATATAGTATTTCATCCATTTACAAAAGCTACGATTTATTGATCCATATGTTATCAGAAAGATATGTAAAGAAGAATTATTCTAGGAGTGTAAAAGATAATTATAATGCTATCCATTACAAGATCTATATGCTAGAAGAAGATAGAATTTAAAATTTTAACAATAATAGTAATAGATAAATGAACCAATCCATGAATATTTACAATGATCAAGCTCTCATTGCCCTACATAACTTGACTAATTTGTAAGCTTCATATAAATAATTTTTTAAATGATTCTAGTCTACATTAAAGCCATCCATCCAAGAAATATCTATGCCACCTTCTACCATGATCTTCCTCATGAACATGATTACTCATGAGCTTGAGAGTTACTTAGGGATCAAGACAACTCCATATGCAATGCATTCAAATATGCTCTAGTATGCAAGCAACCATACATAAAACATTGATAATAAACAAGGAGATAATACCATACTTCTCTCTATAATGGTTCCCTTACCTACTCAAGTCTCAGGAAACCTTTATAATTGTTCCAATTCTATCAAGAAAATTAGGACAGCTCCATATTAAATGCAATCAAACATGCTCTAATATAATGCAAGCAACCATGCATAGAACATTGATAAACAAACAAGGAGATAATCCCATACCTCTCTATAATGGTTCTATTACCTACTCAAGTCTTAGAAAACCATTATAATTGTTCCAATCCTATCAAACAAAGATTCATTCCAAAAATCCTTCATCCATAGCCTAAGCTCTTAAGAAAACAAGAGTACTAATTTTAATATGAGATTACTAGCACAAATATTTAACTCTCATTGCAATAACAAACCGAAAGAGATTAAATTTTCTTTAAAAAGAAAATGTAACAAACTTCTTTCCATCATTAATCAAAATAAGACTATAAGAGATTCATATTAATATTTTAAGAAATCATAATAATATTCCTCTACTAACAAACTCTCTTAAGTCAATGATGTTTCTCTAATGCACTCTTTAAATCAATAATATTTCTTCACTAATAAAAATATTTAAGATATAAACATGTTATTTCACTAATAAATTCTTTAAAATTACATTATATACATAACATGAATTCTTTTTAAAAGACAACAAATAGAAAAAAATATAGTTCTTTTACTAAAGAATTCCTTTAAAGTGGAAAAGAAACATACCTTTATTCTTTCACTAATGAATTCGTTAATAATCCATATCATTTAATAAAGCAAGAGTGTAGTTTTAATTACGACTAAATGGTTTGATAAATAATATACTCTAGCTATGCTATCAAACCTTTAATTCCCATTTAATAAGAAATTAACCCTAATAAACCTACTCAATTTCCAAAGCAAAGATACATCCAACAAATAAACCAACAAAAAAGCATAGGGATGGCCAATAAAAAATTGCAATGAGTGCAAACCCAAAATCTAAGCAAACACCAAAGGAAACACTTCTTTACCACATAGCTAAGGATGTATAGGTGTTGTAAAAAGGTAGCAAATCAGGTTACCTAGGAAGAGGATGACAAACTATGCAACACAATGAACACAAAGGCATTCAAAACTTCCCTATAAGCTTAAGAAGCTAATATGAAATTGATCCTAAACTTGGTATGGTTGAGCAACCACAACACTTAGTCATCTAAACGATATGCTAGGATGAAACACTAGCTGAATAAATAATTCAATGCTAAGCTAAAGCAATCATAAGAAAACTATAGGTGCATGGCTTAATGAATGCAATAGGATATAATACAAGTCTATCATGACACTACAACAATCCTCCTCAAGGAGATCCACCCACTTAGCACTTTAATATAGCATAAATAACATAACCCAAGGGACCATCAAACATAGCAACCAGATATAGCATAAATAATATAAACGAAGGCACCATCAAACATAGAAACCAAGGGAAAGCATTCAAATAATTGAAACCAAAAATCTACCTAATTGCCAAACTACCCAACGTTCTATTCTTTGAAAACGCACTGTAATCCTCCTTTCTCCTTAAGCCAAGATTACCTTTCCTTCAAAATCCCCCAAAAACTCATCAATAAGGTTTTCAAATAGGTTTGGAGCATGGTCTCTTGCATGGCCAATGTAACGTAAGAGTGTTTTCAAGGAACGTTAGAAAATATTTCCACCTTCGCTTTATTAAAGCACCACTAGGCATGGTGTTACCATTGATTAAAAAGGTTTACCCAACCTTAGCCCTCATTACTATTATTATTTTTATAACTATGCACTTATTAATTTAATGCTTCATTAGTTAATACCAATGGTTAATATCAATTATTATCCTTAGTAATAACATTTTCAAATATTAATAATGCTAGTTATAATAATTCTTGTTTATGTTAATTGATCTCATGCTTCAAACAAAATAAAACTTAGCCAAGTCCATAGTGCATCTCATTATTTTATCCTTGAGTAAGTGGATTTTTAAGATAACCATATGTTAATCCCTACCTACCAAGAATGACTCATTTTACACTAGCAAGCTCATGGTCCAATTATGTATTTAAACAATAAGAAAGATATTATGAAACTACATGAAGGGTATATTTTACCCTGAAGTTATCAATAAACAAGTTATCATTCATCATATGGTTATCCTTGTTTAATACACCGATGAGAGTACCTGGTCCTACAACCACAAATGCATTAGTAGTACCATATTCCAAGAATTAAAATCAACCATAAAGTACTATTATCATTTTTGTTGACATCATAAAATGAGGCTATGCATTAAATTTCCATACATAATACATAGGTCAATGTCCAAAATAAGTCTTGCCAAGGAGGGGTGTTACAAGAGGTCTGTTGGCACCACTAGCACCAAATGAATTTTTGGAGGGCATAACCCAATCTACTTTAGTTTCTCACCTATTTTATCATGGAGGATATCACCACCCCCATTGACCACCTTAACTGTTGCAAGCCTATGCACAATCCACAACTTAACAAAGCAAAACATGGCTTTAATATTGCTAACCACATCATTTAGAGGAAAGGCCCAAGAATGGTACATTAAATTCCATCCTATATAAATCACATATTGTGACCAACTCAACAATATTTTTTTGGAGTGATTCAAAGAAAATATAGATGGGGTATCACTCTTGCAATAACTGGAAACAATCAGAAGAGCTCCCATGGAAGCAGTAGTAGACTTCAACCTCAGATTCATAAATCCTAACATAGAATACTTGAGGATATGCATTCCCCACCAAGTATAGCACTTATATACTATTTAAAAACCTTGGATTCTAATATTTTAATGATGATTAAATCCAAAGGAGGAAACTCTCTATTAGAAGCCTATGAATTGGCAATTCAAGTTGAGCATGATTTGATTCAGATTGGAAGGTTGGCCCCTAGGCTTCCTATGCCTCTATACCATAATGTACAATATTTAGCTCCAATTTCTCAACCAACAACCTATCATTCATCCTCAGTTTTTGAATCCTCATAAAATCCAACTCCATAAACCCTTAAGGACCTAGAATAAGATTAATTCCATAAGTTGCTTACATCAATAGCTAATGAATTGTTAGCTATGAGAAGGGAGTGGAGTTCCCTAATATATACCTATAAGAACAACTATAGACCTTCCTTTCCACAAGGAAAATAGATTTATAGAAACCCATCCAAAGGATATCCCAGGCCTTAGTTCCAAAATAATTAAGAAAATGGTCAATCCTAACCCCATCTTCAGCAAATAGTCTTGGTAGTGACCCCTCTATAAGTAGAAGTTCCTAGTCATATTAGGGAATTATCTCCCATACAAAATTATTATATAGAGGAGCCTACCACATGGTACTTCCCACCTCGCAAGAGCTCCCTCAGCCAAGTAAACATAGAAGAAACATCGTAGCTTTTGGTCATTTCAATACATGAAATTATGCCATTTTAGGCATTTATTTCATACTAAAAAACTAAAATTTATGTACTAGAACACATATCTATACCTTCCACCATAAAATTGGCTATATTTATTGAGTACAAATCTTAGCAGTGTAGGATGAAGAAGAAATCTATGCAGTATCTAATCAAATGGGTAATCTAATGACTAAAATACTTCTTTTTTGATCAAATTATCTAACAAGGTCTAAAAAGTAGGAAATAGAAGAGAGAGATATGAGCAGTCCACCAAACCTTGGTAGTCAGCACAAGTCAATACAATTAGAATTATGGCCCCCAAATATAATGTCTCAATAGTTAAGGGCACCTATATCTCCTATTATTCCATAACAAGTTGGCCTAAAAGCCCTAGATATTCAAACTATATTAGTTAGAAATGGCTTGGGATAAATGATATCTACACTACCAAAATTTCTAACATTCACCAAGAAAATCACCTTAGTGATCCCAAGGCAACAATCAACACCACCAAAACCAAACAAGGATACTCATTTGATTTAAGAGAGACCGTGTTTTGTTCCTCACAATGTGGTGTCTCTAGGATCTTTCAACATAGTAGATCATTTGAAAAATTCCACTATATCAGTTTCAATCTAGGAAATACTAGTCATTCCAAGTTAGAAAGAGCACTTACAAAAGGCCCCATGATAAGAAGAAAATAAATAAAAGAAAAAACCTTAACAAACTGATGTTGTCCTATAATATTCAACCCATGAATCAAGCAAAATAAAACCCCTATTTTATCTCACTCATATATTGAGATATATTAATTTACAACTATATAGTGGATTCAAATAAAAATACAACAATTATTCCCAAAAATATTGCAGATGCATTAGGTATTGAGTATTAGTCTATCAACAAAAAAGTAACATAATTAGACGATAGCCTAATTCAAGTCTTGGAAGAAATTAAAAAAACTACCACTAGCTCTAAATACTTGCCCATGTGTTACTATGACATAGGACATCTACGTAATTGATCTTCTATCCTCATTCATCCTTTTCTTGTCAAGAGATTTTACCACAAAAATGAAAGGATATGTTTGCCCAAAATGGTTCACCATGATACTCAGGATCAAGTTTGAACTCCAATAAAAACCTATTTACCTCCACCACATAGAACATAGGCTAGTATTATGATTAAGTTCCAACTCGATTTTTATGATGAAAGAAGATCAATATGAAAACTCAATTGATGAAATGCATTCATACATCTCTAATGAACAAATGGATAAATGGGAAACATAATGGTGGGATGTTGATTCCCCAACGGTACATAAGTGAATAAGAATGGGATAGAAAGTGGCCAAAGACCATACAAATATATATAGAAAGAAGTAATATGGATGATCACTTCAACAAAAATAAGGCTCATCACTTTATCTAGAATGACACTTCAGTGACTATCCAATGAATAAATATCTAGACCTTTGAGTTCATCTCCTCCTACAAGTAGAAGGCTCCCTAAGAGCCACCAAAACTATAGTGATAAATTATTAGGATCTAGTTGAAATGTGTCCAAATATGGTGTAAGACCTTAAAGTAGAAACAAGCGGATGAAGGCTGAGGCTATTACCAAATTCCAAAAATTCTAGATCAAATGTCAATATTTGGAAAGAGAATAAGGACCTGCAAAAAGGTGTCATGAGGAAGAATTGTTGGCATAAAAACATGTTGATAAGATTCCAATGAACTAGATGCTAGTGGTCTAAATCACACAAAATCTCAAAATAATCCTACCCTAGAAGAATTAGAAGGAAATTATCAAACCAATAGGAAAATATTTGGTATTAGAATTTAAAGTGCAAGTAGGAAATGATCGAAGGTTTTGATGAGACTCTATGGAAAAGGAAATTTCCACAAGAAAGTTCAATGAAGTAACTTATCAAAACTTTTAAAAGTTCCAAAGAAAAGGGATAATTCAAAGTCCTAATGGCATAGATAGATACTCCTAATGTCACAAATAGGTAACTCAAAAAAGTTCCAAAAATTCAAGCAAGCAAACCAATACCAAGGGAGAGGTAGGTGATGCACAAATTTCTAAGAAAAGCAAACAAAGAAAGATAGTATGCCATTATTGATAAAATATGGGCTATCTACCATGAACACCTTAGCTCTGCAAATTAGGTGAATGTAGGTATAAAATAAAGTAATGGGACCCATAAATATCATTGCTATGAACTGATAAAAATAATGACAAAAAACAACTTTGTTTAATATTCAAAATCCCCAAAAAAGGTAGATAGAAAATTCAAATCATCCTGCAAGTTTTGGAGGGAAAATTTCCCTATTGTAATCTATAAATAGTTATAGTTTAGGTTGTAGAAAGGATTGACAAGTTTACAATTGTGTTCTCTTGTAGGTTTTCCTTTCATTTCTTTTTGTAAAAACTATTGGCTCTTGAGCAACTTGTGGGTAATCTCGAACCCCAAATTTTGGCAGCAAAATTATGCTTGCATATATATATATATATATATATATATATATATATATATATATATATATATATATATATATATATATATATATATATATATATATATATATTTATATATATATATATTTATATATATATATACATGGGAGCCTATGTCAATTTTTTGGTATAGCCATTTGTAGCCTCTTTCTGACCTATTTCTGTGTGCATGTATTTGTCTATGAAATTTTACCTATTTTGAGTTTTATTAAGTGTATGTATGTGTGAGGAGCCTACATCTATTTTAGACTAGTCATCCATTATTGGCTATGGGACCTATATCTTTATGCATACCTTTAGCTAGTAAATCTCATTTATGCTTCACTATGTCAAGGAGAGAAAGTGTTCATCATTGGAACATAGCATTTAGGATTGCTTTTGTAGGAAGATATTCATGGATTCCTTGGCACATAACCATCCTTTTCTTTTGCTAAGTTTTTTATTTTTATCTCTTGCATATTTTTTCCCTGTATTGAGTACAAGTGCACCTTGAAGATCACACCCTAAAAAGGATCCATATTTGTAAAAAATCTTATAGGCCCCTGATTAATCCAAACCCTATGCTCTCGATCATGAATCCATTATGTCACTCCCCATGAGGTATGATTGTCTTGCCAAGGACAATCGAAGATGAAAATAGAACCTAAAGTGAAATTCATATTTTGAGGCTATTTATTTTTGTCTTAAACCCTAGGGGTTTATAGGTTTGTTTTCATAGGTTTCATGTTGGTGGTTTTTGTTAGATAAAAGTTGCATAATCCTCCTATAACTTTCCTCTTTCTTTTAGGGTTGCATTAAAAATTGAATTTATTTTGCTATGAGGATTTTTTGTAGTTGACTTGCTTAGGGATAGAAACTTTGGAAAAAACCTAGTTGCCCTTGAATAGGGTTTTTGATTACCCTTATGGCTCCTCCCATTTCTTCTAAGGGCTTCATAATAAAGACTTGATCTAAGAAAATACTAAAATTTCCAAAAGTATAAGAGGATCTCACTCAATTAATTAATCATGAAAATTATATTGTCCATCCTCTAGAGCTTAATCATAATCATGAAATCCAAATTAGAGATTATATGGATAGATATTTTGATTCTAAGAAAAAAAAATCCTAATGTAAACTTTGATGAACCTTATAGGCTTGTCATAGGATCTAAAAAATATTTGTGGGTGTTTACATTAGGTAGAGATGATAAGCATTGTTTTGAATCTCTAAATTCCACTTAAAGTGGCAATTGTGATAAAGTAGTCAATAACATAAATAGTTAATGTAGAATGCACCTTCCAAAAGTCTCATACCCATTTTAATGCTCATGAAAAAAGTTAGTTGTGTATATTATGATCCTTAGGAAATGTTTGACCTATCATATAAATAGTCATAGGCATGATATTGAGAAGCAAATAGAGGTATCTAATATAGAAACAACCAAACAAATGTAGGATATAATGACCAATATTACTCAATTTTTGAGTATTAACAAGAACCCTATAGTGCAAGTTGTTATCCCTTCTTCATTATTAAAAGCTAATGCTCCTCTTCTTCTTCCTCCTCCAACTAACCTTGTTATGGATTTACATGTATTAATTAATCCTACATTGATCAATTATCAAAGTCAATATTTAGCCCTTGATGTGGAATCTATTTTACTTATATGAGCATGTTCCTAAATTCCTCTATGATGGGACAAGTAAATCCTAAAAATTTACTAATTTATTCATCACTTATTAGAGGGATTGGTTTAGATGGATTCATTACTTAATGACTAGCAATTTAGTATAAAATAATTTTTATCAGTTTGCATCCTAACCTACACACTCTATTGATTCCTTAGATACTTTTATCAAAAAATTGAAATAAGAATTGATTATGACATGATTATGGTGGAAGCAATGGATGTTTTTGTGAATGCTAAACAAATACCTAATGAATTTATTGTTTATTTTAATAAAAGGTGGGAAAGACTTAAATGTCATGCTAATATGAACTTAGCTGAAAAGGTAATACTAGAAATATTTCTAAATAATCTTGGACCATATTCTTAGACTAATATCCAAGAACACAATCATTGTGGTTTGCCCTCCTTAGACAAGGTTATATAGTTTGTTAAAATTCTTGAATAGTGGTAAAAGAAGAAAGGTAAAAATATCCTTGAAGTCCAAAATTGTAACAAGAATGTTGTAGGGTATGGGATTTGTAATGTATCTCTCCAAGATACTTCTCATGAGTTAGAAATTTCTAGAGATCCTATGCATATATTGACCACATCTAGGGATCATTTGAGACCTAAGAACATGATGCCTCATTGGATCCATGAAGATATTCTTAAAATATGTCTACCACCTAAGATTAAAAACTACCATTTTAATGATAGGATTGAATCATATTTGTGGCATGATCCTAATAAATTTAATTTTGTCACAAAATTTATGGCCATGATAATTCTACTGGCATAAAATTTTGGTCCTAACTTTAACATTGATCAAGTAAAAAAAGATAGGATCAATTTAATTCATGAAAATTAATAGTCCCCAAAAAAAGCATATTCATCCTCACAGTAAAATGTTAGGGATCTATAATACCCCATTCCCCAATTATGAACAACAATATTTCAATAAAAAAAAAGGAGTAAATAAAAATCAAGGTCGAGGGATTAATCAATGTGGCTATCAAAATTATCAAAAAAAGGATACAATTTTAATCAAGGTAACCAAGGAAGGGATTAGAATAATAAAAATTAGAATGGTTACTACACCTAAAATTAATACCTTGGAGCTAGCACTTCCCAAAATGTTGAGTCAACTAGGTATTTTTCCAACCTAGCCCAAATGGAGAATACATTTGTATTCAACCAAGTGTGGCTCATTATGTCAACATTTTAGATGTGCAAAGATAAACCATTACATTCTTTGAACATAAAATTATTAATGTTACTAGGAGAGCACCTCAATTCAAAAATAAGCAAATTTCAAAATATGAAAGGAAAATAAGGATAAGGGTAGGGTTATGCATAGCAATGAATTATCATTAATTAATGAATATTTAGATTTTTAAAACATGGAATTGGTGAATATGTGGACCCTTTCCCAGGTCCCATTAACCTAAAATTTTGGGTGCAAAAAGCTTTTTGGGTTATCTCACCTCAATTTTATAATAATTTGACCATTTTAAATTTAAATTGCTAACATTACCCTTGATAATAGTGGATATTTTTCCTTGAAATTATTAAAAAAAATATTTACACTGATAAAATCACCTAATATACCCCTAGTTAGAAATATATATACTTAATGTGATACATAGAAATACCCCTAGAATCTATGTGAGGGCGTGCAAGTCCATGCAAGCCAACTTGGAGCCTTGGTCATGGTGCGTAGGCTCATGTAGGACCTTGGACATGGTGTGCAAGCTCATGTAGAGCCTTTGTTGTGGCACACAGATCAGGAGAAAATAAATAAAAGTCCATGAATTTAGTTGCAATGTATTGGAAGGTTGTTTATTAATTATGTTTCTATCATCTAAGAGTGAAGAAATAGTTTTTTTTCTCTCAAAGAATGTGATATTAGGCTATGTTTTTTTAATAGAAGTTACAGTTAAGCTATAACAATGCTTTCCTTAGTTTTTTTTTTTGGTAATTAAGGTACATAAACATTACAACCGGGTTTTACAGGTTGACCCAAAACCTATTACAAAATCAGCACAATGCTTAAACGGAACAAGACCTCAATAGGGACAGTCTGTTCTTAGCCCCCTACTGGGGCCACACAGCCAACAAAGAGCAACACCCTTACAAAATATGACACACACCTTAGAACACAGGCAGTCGACACTTTCGCCTCCTAACACTTTCTCTTCTCTTTTGGTCGCGAAACTGTGACATGTCGCGATATCGCGACACTTTTCCTTCCTCCTCTTTCTTTTCTCTTTTGGTCACGAAAAAGTGACATGTCACGAAATCGTGACACTTTTCCTTCCCGCTCTTTCTCTTCTCTTTTGGTCACGAAAATACGACATGTCGCGATATCGTGACACTTTTTCCCTCTTGCTTATTCTCTTCACTTTTGGTCACGAAAAAGTGACATGTCGCGATATCGCTACACCCTTTCTTTCATTCTGAACATGTCATGAAATCGTGACACTTTTTCTTTCCTCCTCTTTCTCTTCTCTTTTGGTCATGAGAATGCGACATGTAGCGATATCGCGACACTTTTCCTTCTCGCTCTTTCTCTTCTCTTTTGGTCACGAAAGGATGACATGTCACGAAATCGTGACACTTTTTCCATCTTGCTCTTTCTCTTCTCTTTTGGTCATGATAAACCGACATGTCACGATATCGTGACACTTTTTCCTTCTTGCTCTTTCTCTTCTCTTTTGGACACGAAAATCCGACATGTCACGAAATCGTGACACTTTTTCATTCATGCTCAACACATCGCCAAAAAGTGACACTAATTCCTTCTTGCTCACCATGTCGCGATATCGCGACACTCTTTCTTTCTTGCTTAACATGTCATGATATCGTGACACTTTTTCTTTCTTGCTCTTTCTCTTTTCTTTTGGTCATGAAAATGCGACATGTCACGATATCGCGACACTTTTTCCATGTCGCGATATCGCGACACTCTTTCTTTCATGCTCAACATGTCGCGACATCGCGACACTTTTTCCTTCCTCCTCTTTCACTTATTTTTTGGTCATGAGAATGCGACGTGTCATGATATCATGCCACTTTTCCTTCTTGCTCTTAGTCTTCTCTTTTGGTCATGAAAAGATGACATGTCATGAAATCGTGACACTTTTTCTTTCTTGCTCTTTCTCTTCTCTTTTAGTCATGAAAAAATGACATGTCGCGATATCGCGACACTTTTTCCCACTTGCTCTTTCTCTTCTTTTTGGTCATGAAAATGCGACATGTCGCGATATCGCGACACTTCTTCCTTCATGCTCAACATATCACCAAAAAGTGACACATTTTCCTTCTTGCTCAACATGTCACGATATCGCGACACTCTTTCATTCTTGCTCATCATGTCGCGATATCGCGACACTTTTTCCCTCTTGCTTTTTCTCTTCTCTTTTGATCGCGACAACGCGACATGTCGCGATATCATGACACTTTTTCCTTCTTGCTCTTTCTCTTCTCTTTTAGTCATGAAAAAATGACATGTCACGATATCGTGACACTTTTTCCCACTTGCTCTTTCTCTTCTTTTTTGGTCATGAAAATGCGACATGTCGCGATATCGCGACACTCTTTCATTCTTGCTCATCATGTCGCGATATCGTGACACTTTTTCCCTCTTGCTTTTTCTCTTCTCTTTTGATCGCGACAACGCGACATGTCATGATATCGTGACACTTTTTCCTTCTTGCTCAACATGTCGCGATATCGCGACACTCTTTCTAGCATGTCGCGACATCGCGACACTTTTCCTTTCTTGCTCTACATGTCGTGAAATCGTGACACTCTTCCTTTCTTGCTCAACATGTCATGATATCATGACCCTTTTTCCTTCTTGCTCAACATGTCGCGATATCGCGACACTTTTTCTTTCTTGCTCAACTTGTCGTGAAATCGCTACACTTTTCCTTTCTTGCTGAAAATTGCTTTTCTTGAAACTCGAACAAGTCACGAAATCGTGACATCGGTCTTTGGCCTCAGCCATTGCCCCTAACCCCATAACATGAAGCCACCAAGCCACCTGGATCCTTCCCCTATTGCAAAGAAAACTAAAGCCATCACAATAAGGACCGAAGCAATACTGACAAAACCACATTGAAACTGCTCTCCCTTTTTTCGATCCCCATAGCTTCACCATCATTGGCGATCATTTTGAATTATTTTATCCACTTCACTTGGGACCCCATGTTCCCAAGTGACCAACCCAATGGCTTCCACCCCTAAATTGGCCAAGATATCAGCTATTTTATTTGCTTCCCTAAAAATGTGTTGGGCCTTCCGATCGTTCCTGGCATGGTAAAGGATCCTAGCCTCTTCGATGATAGTCTTAATCCACCACGGAGGATTTTTCCCATTGTTGAGAAGGTTTATGACCTGCATCGAATCTCCTTCGATAATTAGTTTACCTTCAATTTCCTGAGCCAACTGAAGACCCCTCCATAACGCTCTTGCTTCCGCCTCGTTGTTAGTCCTAGTTCCCAACTATTCAGAAAAGGCCATCACCAACTTGCCTTGATGATCTCTCACTGCTCCTCCAGCCCCTGCATTGCCAGGGTTACCTTTAGAGGCCCCATCGAAGTTGAGCTTGAACCAACCTACCGGGGGTGGTTTCCACTTGACATTTAGTCTGGGATTGACCTTGATAGACACAGGTTTCTCGCCCAGAGTAATATTTAAGGATTGAGCGATCCGCCTCTCCCAGGAGGAAGGATTTCGATCTTCATAAGGTATAAGGCTGACGTTTTCATGGGTGAAGGTAAGAATATTATTGGTAATGGAGGTGACATCATGGCTCGACTCATGGAATGCTCTATGGTTTCTTTCTAGCCACACCTGCCAAAGAAAATGATGGAGACAAATCTTCCAAAAAAACCTCAGCCTAAGGCTAACAAAGGGATTTGGCCATTGGTGGAAGAGGTCAAAGATGGTAGCTGGTCTGACCCAGCAAATGCTAAAGGCTTGAAACAACCCATTGAGGACACTCAGAGAGACCAGGCATTCAAGGAAAATATGGTGGGTGGACTCCCAATTACCCCTGCACAAAGAACATCGGTTAGCAATTATCATACCTTTCCTTAACAAGTTGTCAATCGTCAGAATCCTGCCTTGGATCACCAACCATGAGAACATAGCAACTTTAGGAATAAGGTTTTTGACCCACACCAACTTAGTCTAGAGTGTGGGGTCCTCGGTATCTAACATTAGCATATATGCAGATTTGACTGAGAACTGCCCATTTTCGGTAGCTGCCCATATTACATGATCCTGCTTAGGTCTCATGGAAATGAATTGTTGATGCAGGATGCTTTGGAGTTCTTCTGATTCAGCTTCAAAGCCTTGAATCCTTATCTATTTCCAAATAAGCCTACCTCTGTCCTGTCTTATGAAATCAGCCACTTTCCTTCCTATGAGATCCTCTGTGATTCTTTTGATCCTTGCAAGGGTAGGAAACTGAGATAAAGCTTCATCCTTGGCCCACCTGTCATCCCATAACTTGATCTTCTACCCGTTACCAAGAACCCATCTTAGGCCTTTCTTTATGACCTCTCTACTTGTTAAGATTGCTTTCCAGAACGCCGACCCTCCACCGTGCACCGAATCATTTAGGAAATCGGTATCTTGAAGATATTTTCTTTTAATTATGGCAGTCCACTCATTCTCCTCATTGTTGATAAGACGCCAAGCTTGTTTGGCAAGCAAGGCAGTGTTTAGGTGAGCAACTCTTCTTAGTCCTAGCCCCCCATTTTCTTTCGGCCTGCAAACCTTGCCCCAGCCCACAAGGTGGAACCTCTTTTTTCCTCTGACCTAGACTAGAGAAAATTCTTTTGGAGCTATTCAATTTTTTGGTAAACTCTGGTTGGGGCCTTAAACACAGATAGAAAATAAATCGGGATGCTCTGTAAGGATGCCTTAGTGAGAGTAAGCTTCTCGGCCTGAGATAAGAGATGACCTTTCCAACCAGCCAGTTTCTTTTGAATTCTTTCAACCACTCTATCCCACATCGACTCTCTCAGAGAACCATAGAAAAGGGGAAGGCCTAAATAAGATGTAGGAAAAGTCGCTATCGAACATCCCAAAATCGTAGCTATTCTGGCTTGTCTCTGGATTGGGGTGTTGAGGAAGTAAAGCTTACTCTTGTTGAAATTCACCTTCTGTCCCACCGCATCCTCGTAGAGTTGGAGTATGTGCTTAATCCTTCTGGCTTCAACCACTGACGAGTGAGTCAACAACAAAGTGTCATCAACAAATTGTTGGTGAGAAACTGGGTTGGTGAGAGAAGTGGCTTTAATCCCCGAGATTAACCCAACAGTACAAGCAGCTTTTATGGTTCTACCTAATGCCTCTGCTACTAAAATGAACAACATTGGGCTAATCGGATCTCCTTGTCTAAGCCCCCTATGACTCTGGAAATACCCAGCTGTCGTGCCATTGACCAATACTGAGAACCAAGGTTCGGATATACATTCTTTTATCAGCCTGACCCACTGAGGATGAAAGCCAAACTTCAGAAGAACAACCGTCAAGAACTCCCAGTTAATGCGGTCAAAAGCTTTATTCATATCAAGCTTTAGAGCAAAGACCTCCTTGTTGGTTTGCCTTGCAGAGTGCAGAGCTTCATGGACAGTGATTGCACCATCCAGAATTGATCTCCCCTGAACAGAGCTTCCCTGACCAGGGTCAATAATGAGGGGCAATATTTCTTTCATTCTGTTAGCCATGGCTTTGGTTAAGATCTTGTAGGATACGTTACATAAACTAACCGGTCTGAAATCTGCCATTGTCTCCGGAGATGGGCCCTTCGAAATCAGGGCAATAAAGGTGGACTTGAACCCTCTCGGGATATGTTTTGAAGCCTGAAACTCTTGGATAGCAGAAATGACATCCTCTCTCACAATATCCCAAAAAACTTGGAAGAACCGAGGAGGGAACCCATCAGGGCCAGGGGCCTTCTCAGGTTCCATACTAAACAAAGCATTTCTGATTTCTTCATCGGTGAATGGAGCAAGAAGCTTACCATTCATGGCCTCATCAACCACGCTAGGAATGAACTGGAGGAGAGTGTCCTTGGCTTCCTCTATACACTGGGATTCATCTCCGAGAAGGGAGCTAAAATAAGCAATTGCTTCCTCTCTGATCTCAATCAGATCCTGGGTTTTGGATCCATCAGCTTTGGTCAACTCTCTGATCTTGTTATTACTTTTGTTCCTCAATGTTGTGACATGAAAAAACTTTGAGTTCAAGTCACCATCCTTTAGCCATAAAGCCCTTGATTTTTGTCTCCAGTATATCTCTTCACAAGCCAAAATATTGTGATATTCTGACAGCTTGGCTTGCTCCTCCTTCCTAGTAGCTTCATCACCTAAACCATTTTGTATGGAGTTGTCAATGACCTGCAACCTTTCTCCCACTTGTTTCTTGTTCTCAAACAGGTTCCCAAAAACCTCCTTATTCCAAGTTCTAAGATTATCCTTTACTAATTTCAGCTTTTGAGCAAGTTTGAAACCTGAACTTCCCTGGAAGGGTTGCCGCCACCATCTGGAAATATTTTCTTTTAACTCCGGGTGCCCGATCCACATTGACTGGAATCGAAAAGGTTTTTTGAAGGAATTTGACTTTGGAACCTCCAAAAGGATGGGATTGTGATCAGAGGAAATTTTGGGAAGAGTTTGCAAAGTCGAGTCTCCAAACCCAGCAATTGCCTCCTTCGATAAGAAAAACCTGTCAAGTCTTTCCTGGATAAGTTGGCTTCCTGCTCGCCTGTTGCTCCAAGTATACTTGGCTCCTCTTAGTCTCACATCCATCAGTTGGTTCGAGTTAACGAAGTCATTGAAGTCTTCCATACTTCTGGTTGGGAGCCCAGAGCCACCCTTTTTGTCCGAGGGGTATAATGGCGTGTTGAAATCGCCAGCCACCACCCACGGGATGTCATGGAAAGCATCACCCAGTTTACCCAGATACTCCCACAAAGAAGCTCTTCCTTGAACAACATTGGGAGCATAGACATTTGAGAAAATCCATGACCTATTGTTGTCAATGTCATGGAAAAAAACACTCAGCACCCTGTCATCATCTTGGATGATGCTGCCTTCCACCACCCGAGGATCCCACAGAACCATGAGACCCCCTGAAGCTCCTCTAGCCGGTTTGAACACCATGTCCCCTTGGCTCCACATCTTTTTTGCTATTGATTTTGACTGGGCTTCGCCTAGTTTTGTTTCTTGCAGCAACACAATTGTTGGATTGTACTACCTTCTTAACGAGCTAACCACCCTTTGAGTGGGTTGGCCATTGAGGCCTCTCACATTCCATGAGAGAACCTTCATTTGGATTGTTTAGAGTTTTTCCCCTTCCCCCTCCCTTGAGGAGGCTTTCCTGATTTGTTATCTTCAAGCCCTGGGATAACTTGTTGTATCAGAGTTTTCTGTTTGCCACTGGCAATCTCATTGTCAGTCCTCATTCTGTTGAGCTCTGCATTTGAAATCCTCCCCTTCTTTCTCTCACTGCCATAGTCAATAGGTGACTTAGTAGTACTCCTGGTCTGTTTGGGGCTAAAAGGTGGATGAACTCTCTGTTGTAGAACCGGACTAACACATTCCTCCAAAACATTCATTTCTACCTCCTCAATCCTAGATTCTAACTCCTCCATATGTTTCTTGAATTCTCTTGATGAACCTTCTAGATGGTTTGACGGGCTCCTGGCTATGATGGTGGGAAGGTCTAAATTTGAGGACTCAATCTCCTCCACCCATTTTCTGTATTCTCTAGGATTTTGCCTTGCCCCTCCCTGGGGGCTTGAGGGGTTCTTGGTTATGGGATTTGTAGGACCCGCCCTTGATGGGGAAACTAGGGATTCAGGGATTTCACCTTGCAGGTTTCCTCCTTCTAACTCCTCGCTCTCCCCTTCTCCCAATAGATCCTCTAAAATTTTGAACTTATTTGAGCTTGGAATTTTAGGGCTTACCTTATTTTCCTGATCGTCGGAGAGAAGTTGCTTACCTTTGCTCTGACCTTGCCCTGCCCCCTGTTTTGTCTTCTCCTGATAAAAGTGGTTATTTTTAGATTGCCTAGACCCTCCTCTACCCACGGGGCCTCCATTTGGAGGGAGGTATCTAGGAAACCCTTTCTCATTTGCTCGTTTGCCTTCCATATTTTGGTTTTCTCTGCTATCTGCAAGTTTAGGGCACTGATTTTGCAAATGGCCTTGGGTTTTGCACTCAGGACAAAAAGTTGGCCTATTTTCATATTCCACCACCTATTTTCTTAGGTAGTTGTCGTACTCTAGCTCCACAAAATTTGGCAACTCAGAGTCTAAATTAGCGTTGACGCAAAATCTTGCATGTGTCATCCTTGTCCTAGCCAAGGTTGCATGATCTATGGACACCAATTCTCCAATCGCTCTGGCGATGCCTTGCAGCCAATACTCATTGAAAAACTATGCTGGTAGGTTAGGAAGACGAACCCAAATAGGGGCAGTATTGATACTCTATTTTTTAGGGTCGAAATCCTCCCCCCACTTCCTGAGGAAAAGGCTGTGTTTCCCTAAAAACTAGGGTCCTCCAGTTAGAACGTGGTTCGCATCCTCCTTGTTATTAAATCTTAAGATAAAAAAACCCCTGGATAGGGCAACAACTTCCAAACTCCCCACCGTTCTCCATTTGGACAGAGCCCAGGATCGAATAGTCTCAATATCCGGCCTTCCACCCAGAAACTTACCCACAAGCGAAAACTCTTCCATGGCTAAAAAAGAGCCCATCAAATCAGAAGGAGCCACTATCCTATTATTCACCGAAATGAGGGGTGGGAATGAAAGGAAATCACTCACCCGACCCTTAACAGTTTCTACAAAAGATCGGCCCCCTCTGGGACCCGCAACGCCCTTCTGGGTCCCTTTGTCCGGATCTTTTTGAGGAGGGTCGAGCCCACTAGGGACAACCCCACCTGACGCCGAAGGCCTCCCTTCCTCTGGATCCTCGCCTGATTCCATCTCGATGGTCCTTCCCAAAACCTCCGTGCCTTCTCTGCAGTTCCCGCCCAAAATTTTCAAAACTCCTCCGCTCCGCTCCGCTCCACCGTCCCCCGTCCAACCTATTTTAATGCTTTCCTTAGTTTTTATTTTAATGAGATACTATGAATATATTGAAATTATTTCAAATATTAGTTGTTATTGTTATTATAGGTAAGTTGGTCATTGCTTGAATCTTATGTGAAGGTGTAACAATGTGGGTCTATTGTTTAGGAATATCATATTCTAACTAAACCTATGATTTAAAATTAATTTGGCTGTAAATAAATTTCATTTGAATTTTAGTTTAAATTGATTGAATAGTCAACCTAGGCAAGGAGAAACTAATCTCCTAGTTTTAGAAGAAATCAATCTAAAACTCAAATAAAATTTTAGTACATTTTAGGTTTAAATTTTATTTGAGTTTTAGTTTAAATTGATATTGATCACTTGTTTCTCCTATATTGACATTGAATTAGAATTTACACAAACTATATAGTGGATGACAAGCTTTGCAGTTGGATTTTGAGGAGTATTTGCACTCATTATTGCCAAAAAGATATGGAGAAGAAAATATTTTCAATTTTTAGATGACATTGTTTTGCATCTGGATGAGTTCTTCAATTTTATAAGATAATTCCATCTGTTGTTGAAAATATTTGGTATTTTTAAGAGTCTATGTGAGTAGCATGTGATATGGGTTAAATTCCCAATTATTATAACAAATATTGTTGAACTTAGATGAAATTTTTATTTTTAGAATATATTTTTGCTTGTTTGTCTTATTTATGCATGTGAATTTCATCAATTCTTTTTTTTGACTTAATGAATTTCAGCAAATATTGCTAAAATTATTTGTTTGTTATTAATATTTATTTTGAATGGATTATTCATTCTTAAAACATTATATATTTAGGGTTAAATATTATTTAAATTCATCCATTAGTCTTTCTGCATTTATATTTGTTATTAATCTTTATTTTGAATGCATTATTCATTCTTAAAATATTATTTATTTGGGGTTAAATATTATTTAAATTCATCCATTAGTATTTTATTATTATTATTATTTTTATTTGGTAAACAAAGGGGTTTGAGGTCCCCAAACCTATTACAATAGGCTGAGATAGGGCATGAGAATGCACTAAACTACAACACTAAATAAAAACCAACCAGGGGGTAGATATAATAGGCTACCCTCAATAAGGTAAAATAGAGAGGGCCTCATACAAATAGAATACCATAAATTTAGGTAACAATAGCTAAAGGGACCAGGCCTCTCTCAGCAAAACAAAATAGAGAGGTCTGCATACAACCAACATAAAATATAACCTGATATAAACTACTAAAATAACATCATAGCAGAGCTAGTTTAAGGTTGCCATATGCATCTGCTTGTTAACCATATCTTGAATCTCATTGACAAAGGAGACCACAACCTGTAATGTACACAGAAGAGCAAAGTGCTTTTTCTCAAGAATAGATAAAATAGTAGGTAAACTAGAAGGAACATGATCCTTAGAAGAGCTAGCTATCGACACTCCTACCTGGGTACTGGAATTATTACCATAATTCTCCTTTGGAGGCTTAACAAAATGGACATCAGAATAATCACCAAACTTAGTGTAACAGGGACTTAGATGACTCAGAGACCAGTTACTTTGCCATAAAAAAAAATCATAGGGTCTTGTTGTGAAATCAGTGTGCAAAGGGAGTTAAAACAGCCAAAGGCCCATCAGAATTAGAGGATGAGGTCCTAACCACCCGACACACAAGGAAGAGACTAAAGAGAAGAACACATCACCACATAACCACAAGAGCAAAAACATCACCACATCACTTGAAGAGCATATAACAAGGACACCATCAGGACTGAGGCCAAGAAAATTTTGACCAACTTCCACACAAAAATGCTCAACCAATGATAGATATCTAAAAAAGGGTTAGGGGACTTGTGAAGATCACCAATTAATATGGTCCACCCAATCAAGCATAAAATAAAACATCCAGCAAAGAGTCCATGGAGTGAACTCCCATACCAAGCGTCACACACAACTAGTAGCTAACCGTGATCATCAAAAATAAGATATTCAAGGTCTTGGGGTAAATTCTCCAACCAAACCCTCAAGCCTTGTTGAGAAAGACCCAAGTTGGCCATATAATCCACCACCTTATTGCCTTCCTGATAAATATGCTAAAATTTGAACTCCTCTCTTGATTTCATAATTCTAAAAACCTCTGCTAGAATATTCGAAATACTCTAGTGAGGCTTGCTAATAGAATTGGAAATATTTACTAGATTTAAGGAGTCCCCTTCTACAATGATTTTTTGATATTTAAGTGTTTCTACCAATAGTAGCCCTTGAAGGAGACCCTTGGCTTTAGAAAAGTGAGAGGTTTGGATAGAAATATTCTCTATGTATGCACCAATCAGCTCACCCTTAGAATTTAGAATTAATCCACCAGTAGTTGTAGGGTCCAGATTTCCTTTTGAGGCACCATAAAAATTCAATTTGACCCAACCCTTAGGAGGAGGGCACCATGAGGTGGTTGAGTGCATCAAGACAGTAGGCGGTTTATATGACTTCCAAGAAGCTTGAATTTATGATTATTAATGGTGAATAAACAAGGTTTTGAAGGGTCCCAACACCTTTTACATTAGAGGAGATAGAAAAAAAGAAGACCAATTAAGCATAGGCTAGCCTCCAAAGCCAAAATAATAGACACTAAATCCAATAGCCACCCAAGAGAATGAAAGAGAAAGATATTAGTCTTTTTACATTTTAGAGTTTGAAATAATGCTTTTTATAAGTTTATATTAACAATAGTAGAGGCCGACCCAGGGTAAATGCCCTGGGTGCTGGTAGAGGCCGACCTAGGTTCCATTCCCCTTGTCTCCATCCTGTAGATATATGGTATAGTTAGGAATGTCCTATGTGCTGGTAAAGGTAGACAAGGTTTCATTCCTCCTATGCCCAACCTGTTGAAAGTGGCATCTCGAAAGGGGTGTTTTCCACTATAAATTAGTTTTAAATCCGCTCATGTAGAGGAGTTGGAAAGCAAGTGGGTAGTTAAAACTCTCTAGTTATTGAGAGGCCCAGGTTCAAATCTCTCCCTTCACATGTTGCGGATATGTTGTATATAAAATGTTCCTCATCAAAAAAAAAAAAAATTAAATCTAAAAACATATTTTGATTAATGTTCTGACCGTCGCCTTGGGTGATCGAACAACTGAGGAAAAAATTAGGAGGTGCTCTGAGGAGAAGGGATTTCTGAGATTTTTGGAACAGCATGAATGGCTTTGCCTGGAGGTACCCAATGTCGGAATAATGTCTCGTTTAAGGAAGCCCTTCGTGGCTCAGGCTTTTCTTCTGTTTGGCATAATGCAGAGGGTAATTCTTCAGGCCCAAGTAATTCTTCTTTGGAAGGAGGGTTTCATGCAAAGCGAGTTAATGGATGCTTGGAAAGGGCTGGGGAGCGGCCTGTTCTTGTGATTCAACCTGAGTCAATTGCAGATGATGTTGAATATATGCAAAATCATGCTTTAATATGCAAATTCTTGGGTATTTGCATCCCTTTCTTGGCATTTGAAAAGTGGGCCAGGAGTACTTGGAACCCGGTCGGTGATATGGAGATCATGATGGGAGCTAATAATTTCTTTCTGGTGGTGTTTTCCTGCTTAGCAGACCGGAATAGGGCTTTTGAGGGGGGCCCATACTTTTACAACCAGATTGGCCTGTTTATTAAACCCTGGCATATGGGTTTTAATCCGACTGAGGAGATTCCTTCTAGGGTTCTAGTGTTGTTTCGACTTCCATGGCTACCTTTGGAGTTTTTGCGGACGGATATTCTGCACAGATTGCATTGGTGTTAGGCAAACCGGTGGGACCGTCTCAGCAAACTTCAGACAAAAAGGTAGTCTCATGTGCCCGTATTTGTGTGGAATTGGATTTATCTAAGCCTCTACCTGATTCTATGCAAATATGTGTTGGCTCTTTTTCTTGGGTTCAACAATTAGACTATGAAACTATTCCTTTCCGTTGTCGGTTGTGTCATGAGTACGGGCATCTTCAGCGTAAATGCCCTAAAATGCCTGAAAATAAATCATTTGGTTCTAAAAATCCAAATCTACAATCTCAGGGTGGGAAGTCAGTTACACAAGAGGCTGGACCTGGACAGGGGAGGGCTCCCATGGATGTTAGTGGGGTAGACAAAGAAGGCTTTGTTCCAGTTAAGAATCGTAATAAGGGAAAAGGGTTGAAGCGGACCTTTACTGCTAGACAAATGGATGGCCTGTATAATAAGTTTGATGCCTTAGATGAGTTGGTATCTCTTGATGAAGGAATGAATGGTAATTTGAATATGGATACTCAAAATGTAACCGAGGTGTTGAATCCTAATGGGCAACGAGAAGTGACGATTCTTCTTTGAACACAGCCCTGGCAATTGTTCCTGTTTTGGAGGGGCAACAGGATGGTGTGAAAGGGGATGACCCTCTTTTGGCTGATTTGCTAACTTCTAGTAGAGGAAAGGGTTCTTGGCCTAGTCCCTCTCTAGGGTTACTCCAACAGAACTTTAAAAAAGAGGCCCCTACGAAACTAATTAAGGTGGGTAGAAAGAAATATGCACATAAACTACATATGGAGGGAGAAACATTGGTTGAGAGTGGGGTGGTTAAACCCCTGGAGTCTCACTTTTCTTCTCTCTCTAAATGATTGTTCTTTCTTGGAATGTGAGAGGTTTGAATAGCTTACCTCATCAAAAATCTATTCGGGATTTGGTTCAGGCACATAAGCCGGATGTTGTTTTTCTTCAAGAATCTAAATTATCGGTGGAGGGTCTATTTAGTATTGCTTCTAAACTCTGGCCTCAAGGTCTTTGTCAGTGTGTTGGGGCTATGGGTAGTGCTGGGGGGCTTGTTAGCCTTTGGAATCCGTAGAAGCTTACTCCTCTTTGGTGGGTATCGAATAAGTCATCTCTTTCTATGATAGCTTCTTGCCATGAGTCTGGAGAAGTGGTTTTGTTCACTAACATTTACGCCCCCTCGGATCTTGCTTGGGAAGGTGCTGCTGTGTGGAATCATATTCAAAGTGTTTGAGCCTTGGTTCCATTCTATCCTTGGATTATGGCTGGAGATTTTAATGCCGTATCTAGTATTGATGAGAAGAGGGGTGGTGTGGGTACTTTGGGGCCTGCCTCTAGACTCCTTAATGATAATATTCAGCTTCTTAATCTGGTGGATATTAAGCCAAAGAATGGTGTGTTCACTTGGACGAATAAGCGGTGTGGTTCTAACTCGATCTCTGAGAGGTTGGACAGGTTTCTTACTTCTTCATTTTGGATTAGCAATTCTTGGGTTACTAACTCAACGATTCTTGACTGGAGGGGATCAGACCACTAGCCTATTAAACTTGTTATCTCTCGAAAATAAATGGATCATCATCCAAGTTTTAAATTCCAGTTAATGTGGCTTAGGTATCCCTATTTGTACGAGTTGATGAAAGTCTAGTGGAGTCAGAGCTGTCCTTCCCACGGTACTGCTATGTACTCTTTTGTTAAAAGACTCCAATTTGTGAAATATCAACTCAAAAAGTGGAATAGGCAGTGTTTTGGGAATCTATTTCAGGCTAAAACTTTGGCCCAAAGAAGGCTTGATGTTATCACCGGACATATCGAGAGATCATGGGTTAACGGAGCGAGAATTTGCGAGGAGTCCGAAGCTTTGCATGAACTTCAAGAATGGGAGGTTCGGGAAGAGATTTTCCGGAAGCAAAAGGCCGGGGTGGAATGGTTACAAGAAGGAGATCGAAATACAACTTTTTTCTTTAACACTTGTTAAGGCTCGAAGACATGGTAATGGTATTTCTTCGATTATTTCTTCTCAAGGTATTCAGTTGTGCGCTTCTCAGGATATCTCTCGGGAAGCTGTTCGATTTTTTTCTTCCTTATATTCTGAGGATTTTTGTGGGGATCATGTTGATGATCATACTATTTTGCGTTGTATTCCTTCTGTTATTTTAGAAGAGATCAATGCATGCCTTCTTCAACCTATTTCCATTGATGAACTAGAAAGGGTAGTTTTCCTTATGAAGACTGGGAAAGCTCCGGGGCCTGACGGCTTCCCGGTTGAGTTCTTTCAAAACTTTTGGGAAATTATTAAATCTGATATTTTGAGGGTTGTTCTTGAGTCCTTTCATAACCATCAGTTGTTGAAAGCTTTGAATTCCACTTTTTTGATGCTAATTCCTAAAAAGGAGGGTGCTAGCTCTTTTGATCAGTTTCGGCCTATTGCTCTTTGCAATGTGGTGTATAAAATTATTACTAAGCTGATTATGGAGCGTCTCAAGCCTTGGTTGGATAGAGTTGTTTCTGATGAGCAGGGTGGCTATGTGGCTGGCCGACAGATTTTGGATGGAGTGGCTATTACTGCCGAGGCGATTCATTCTATGAGCACTTCTAAGAATAAGTTTATGTTTATGAAGTTGGATATGGTGAAGGCTTATGACAGGGTGAAATGGTCTTTTCTTCACAAAATCCTCTTGGCCTTTGGATTTGATCCTTTTTGGATTGAGTGGATTATGAGTTGTATTACAACTCCCTCATATTATGTCCTAATTAATGTAAAGCCCTCTCCTTTGTTTCATGCTTCCCGGGGTCTTCGGCAGGGGGATCCTTTATCTCCGTACTTGTTTATAATTATGGCTGAAGGTCTAGGTCGCTGGCTTAAAGATCAGGTTCACCAAGGTCTTATTCATGGATGGAAATGGTAGAATAGTAGGCCAGCCATTTCCCATCTTCAGTTTGTTGATGACACTGCTCTCTTGGGTGTAGCTTCTATTTGTGAAGCAACCAACTTTAGACATGCTTTGGACTTGTATTTGGATGTCTCTGGTCAGGAGATTAATGAGCACAAGTCTATTATTTTATTTTTCAATACAGATCCCAGGGTTCAAGCTAGAATTGTTTAGATTCTTAGGTTTCAGGTTGGAACTCTTCCTCTTACATACTTGGGGATTCCCATTTCTATTGGTCCTCTACCTAGGGCGGTTTGGACTAACATACTTGACAAATTTCGTAGTCGAGTTAGTCATTGGACTCATAGATGGTTAACTTTTGTTGGTTGGGTTTTACTTTTGAAGTCAGTTTTTCAGGCTTTACCGGTGTATAGATGCCTTATTCAGATTGCTCCAGCAAGTTTTCTTCATGACCTAGATTCTCTTTCTAGGAAATTCCTATGGGCTGGAAATCTTGGTTCCTCAAAATGGAGTCTTGTTAAATGGGAGACTATTTGTCGACCAAGGCAAGCTGGGGGGTTGGGTCTTCGTCTAAGCTCTCTTTCTGGGACTGCTTTGGCTGCTAAGTTGTATTGGCGTTGGTGTAGTAATCAGGAGCAAACTTGGGCCAAGATTATCTCCCACAAGTATCTTAGGGGAGTGGAAGGTTCAGAGATTCCTCGATACAGCTTGACTGGTCGAGGATCATTTGTTTGGAATACTTTGAAAAAGGGAGCAGAGTTGGTTAAGCAGGGGTTATTCTGGATTTGTTATACTGGGTCTCGGGATCTTTTTTGGTAGGATTCTTGGGATGGCTTTGCTCCTCTTCTTAGCGAGTTTCCACATCTTCAAGATCTTGCTCAATGCTTTTGGGATGTTGGATGGTTGAAGGTGGCAGATTTTAAAACTGTTAAGTCCTTTGGTCAGATGGTTAGTCTCCAGTGGAAGGATCCTCGAGAATGGCCTGCTGGTGGCACTATGGATGCGAGGGCAGAGCTGGCCCGTATTCTCGCTAGCCATACCTGCTCTTCTCTACCTGGGGATGATGTGCTAGCATGGGGAAGAGATAATAGAGGGATATTTTCGATTGCTGCTGGTTATTGTGTTTTGGATCGGCAACGGTTTGGTGAGGAGGAGGTTCCATGGTGGAAGCAAGTTTGGAATAAGTTTATTTGGCCGAAGTGTAGTTTTTATGGGTGGCAGGCTACTCATAATCGTTGTCTCACTTGGGATAATTTTCAAAAGCATGGGTTTGCTGGCCCCTCTTTATGCTATAACTATGGGAAGGCTAAAGAATCTGTTGGGCATTTACTTCTCCAATGTGACTTTGCTCGAAAAGTCTGGCATTATTGGTGGGGAGTATGGAATCACCCTTGTTCGCATGCTTCATCAATAGTTGATTTTTGGAAGAGTATGGGGCGGCCTTCTGCAGCGGCTTTCTTTTTACAAGTTGGATGGAGTATTGGTCCTTCATGCATTTTTTGGCAGATTTGGCTTGAACGGAACCGTCGGATTTTCCAAGGTAAGGAGTTAACTACTTCCCAGGTCTGGCAGAGGATTTTGTGAATGATCCAGGAAACTATGTCTACAAAATGTCAGATTATTTCTCCCGTGGACCATGCGGAATGTCAGATCATGGAAAGATTAGGCTTGATGGTTAATGGTCCTGGTCCTAATGTCTCTTGCAGACGGATGGGTCAGAATAATCGGGTGCAGAGGGCTGGCAAATGGAATCTGCCTCCTCAGAGAGTGCTAAAAATTAATACGGATGGATCTTCCCGGGGTAATTCGGGTAATGCTGGTAATGGTGGTGTGGGGCGGGATAGTAGTGGTACTATCCAATTTTTTTTCTCTTACTTTAAGGGACATCATTCTAATAACTTCATGGAAGCACTCACAATTTTATATGCTTTGGAGCAAGGGTATGCTTTGGGTTGGCGTCGGATTGTTTGTGAATCTTATTCTCAGATTGTTATAAATTTGTTAAATTCTGGAGATAGTCTTCATGGTTGTTGGCTGTTGAGTTGGGTTGCTCGGAAAATTCTTAATATCTCTGCTCACTTGGACTTCATTTCTTTTGTGCATATTCCTCGGGAGTGGAATAGGGTAGCGGATTTGTTAGCTAAATGGGCTTCTAAGTTTCAAGATGGTTGGGATGTTCAAAATTGGTCTCAACTTTCTTCTGATTGCTCTCAATATCTCTCTTCTTTATTGAGAGCTGATATGTCTGAATAGCTTCTGCTTTTTCTTTGTATCATGAATGTTTTGCTGAGTTAATAAATTTTTACCCTATTTTACAAAAAAAAAAACAATAGTACCACCATGAAGAAAAACTTAAGGTAAGGCAAATCTTTATGAGGAATGTCATATATTTGGTTTGGGGTTTGGATTCTCCTATTTTGGTTTATTCTCATATTCGTGCCTAATATTTTTCTCTCAAGGTTATTTTTGAGGGTCTTTTCTTGTTGTAAGGATGTATGTAGGTTCCTCTCCGATGGCCTTCTCTTCATATAAAAGGTTCAGGGACCCTTTCAAAACCCCTTACTCCAATCAATAAAAAAGAATAGTGCAAATCATTGTCTTATATATATATTGTAGAATTTTAAAGATAAAAAATATTTTTAGTTTTTAGATGACATTGTTTTGTATCTTTGATTTCTTCGGTTGTACAATATAATCATCCCAATTGTTTAAAATATTTGGTATTTTTAGGAGTCTATATGATTAATATGTGATATAGGTTAACAAATATTGTTGAACTTAGATGAAATTTTTATTTTTAGAATATATTTTTGTAAATTTTATTGATTGTCTTATTTATGCATGTGAATTTCATCAAATCTTGCTAAAAATATTTGTTTGTTATTAATATTTATTTTGAATGCAGTATTCATTCTTAAAAAATTATATATTTAGGGTTAAATATTATTTAAATTCATACATTAGTATTTCTATATTTTAGAGTTTGAAATAATAGGTTTTATAAGTTTATATTAATATTAGTGCAAATCATCAAATGCCATTAGCTCAACCGGTTAGATTCCTCAACATTTCAAGGAGACCAAAGTTCGAATCTTGCCAAATGATACATGGATAATATCCAAGCTTTGTTGTAATACCACTATGTGGTGATGATGTAATACGGGTGGGGCTTGTTTCAATCCCATATAACCCATTGAAAAAAACAATAGTGCAAATCATTGTCTTATAATTATATATAATTATATATATATATATATATATATATATATATATATATATATATATATATATATATATATATATATATATATATATATATAATTATGAAGGTTGAGGTTGAGAGGGAGGGCTCCGGTCCCTCCCCCCGCTCCCCCTCCCATGGCTCTTGGTTTCTGCCCAGTCCCTGGCTCAACCCAGGTCATCCCTCCTGGGGAGTGGTTGTTTGCAGATGATCTCCTGGGGGGAGATCCTTCTCCACTATCTGCGCCCCTCCCGGCCGGCTAGGGTTTCCTTGGTTGTTTTTTTGGACTGGTGCTTCCCAAGGATCCCTGTTTGGTTGGGGATCCCTTCCATTTTTCCATTATGCTTCCCCCTGGGGTTTTTTGCAGGTGATTCGCATGGATCTGGTCCCCTACGTTTCTCAGTGCGGTGGAGGTGACGGTTTAGGGTTTGGACAACTTCCCCCTTTTTCTTATGAATCCTCGATAGGCTCTGTGCTTGGATGGGATTCTTGGTCCCTGCTGTTGGGATCCTCTTCTGTTTTCCCGGGGCGGGTTCCTTGTGGTGCAACTCTCTGGTCACTTCCTGATGGACTGGATCCTCTCTGTGCTGGCTGTCGGCTTCCTACAGGATGGCTCTCGCTGAACTGAATGTTTTCCCGATGGGCGGGATGGTTTCTCCATAGGGCGGGATCCGCCAAATCTGTCGGTTTTCCCATGAGGCGGGATCCTTTCTTTTCTGCTGGTTTCCCGGATGGCGGGATTTCCCTATTGCTTCCCGCTAGGTGGGACTATTTGTGGTGGTTTTGACTGCTTCTCGCGAGGCGGGATTTTATTGTAACGGTTTTTATTTGCTTCCTGCTGAGCGGGATCTTCTTGATGGTGGTTTTTGGCTACTCCCCGTTGAGCGGGATTTCCAAAACTACTTTTTTTCTTATTTGTTTTTTTCCCGCCGAGAGGGATTGTTTCATGCTTACTATTACCGCTGGGCGGGATTTGCATTTTGGTGTTCGGTTTCAAGGGATTGATGCCCTAGGCCCATTGCTTATGTAATCAGGTTTTGGGATCCTTGTTAAAACCCGCTATAAATACAAACACATAATTATCAATATATATATATATATATATATATATATATATATATATATATATATATATAATATTAGAATTTTAAAAACTAAGAAAATATTTTCAGTTTTTAGATGACATTGTTTTGTATTTTGTTGAGTTCTTCCGTTGTACAAGATAATCCCATAAAATTTAGTATTTTTAAGAGTCTATGTGAATGCGATATGGGTTAAATTCTTAATTATTATAACAAATGTTGTGGAACTTAGATGAATTTTTTATTTTTAATATATATAATTTAGAATTTTATGATGGTCAAACATTAAATATTTACAATTTTTAAATATATAATGAAGTTACTAAAAAAAGGGTAAGAAATGGTAGATTTAAGTTTATTGTAATTTTTTATATATGGGAGGTTGAAATATTGGACTTTGTGCAAAATAAATCTACAAATAATTTCTAGAGTAGGAGAAGGTTGAAATATGGGTTTGCATAATGAAAGTATCTACATGAGAGATCAGAGTACATCCTTTTTATTTTCCCATAGTAGGAACAACACCAACATAATAAAAAATAAATCATTAAAATTTTTGATTGACCAAATTTTGAAAGCAGAGCAGAATGACAAGTAGTGATGGCAATTATTCTCCCTAAGCGAACATTCCTCAAAAATATAAATTTTTAGGAGGTAAGAAATCGATCAGGAAGTTAGGTAGGATTCTAGGTGAAGATGTCGATATTAGTAATAAAAAATTGGATGACCTTGAATCAGGCTCCCCCGATGGTTTAGCCAAGGGTTTGGAGGTCACAAGGTGTCGGTGGGATCCCATTAGACCCACCTTGAATTTTTTTTTCTACCTCTTTCATAAAGATGGTTTGAAATGGAGTAGTTTTATTTTTTGTCAGTATTCCCCAAGACTATGCCCCTATCTTGATTTTGAGTAGGGAGGTCACTATTCCTCCAAAGTTCATGGCACCTCTAATTTCTCAAGAATCATTGTCCTTGGTGGGAAATTTTGTAGGCTCATGACCAAACATTGAGTCCATTTGTAGATGGACATTTTCCAAGTGGTGCCCCATTGGCAATATGGAGCTGGTAGCTTTTCCCAGGGGCTTCTTCCTCATCTAGTTAAACAACCCATAGGATACAAGTCGAATCATCACTGGTGGTCCCTATTTTTTTTATCAAAGAAGATTTTTTATTAGAATATGGGGGAGGATTTCATCCCTAATACCCAAAGCATAAACATGGTGCCAATTTGGATTAGATTACCTATCCTCTTGGCTTAGTTTTGGCAAGAAAAAATCCTAAATAACATAGCTCAAACCATTGGGGATATTGTTGCTCTAGATCCAACAACCAAAGCAAAATATTGGATGACTTATGCCTATTTATGCATCATTACTAACCTATATTTAAAGCTCCCTACTTATGTTGATCTCATTTTGGGTTCCTATCACAGGTGATAAGTAATTGAGTCTGAGAATAAGTCAGCCTTTTGTATCAAGTGTCAAAAAAAATGGCACCTTTGGGCTCAATGTCCTTTATTGAGAAGATATTTGAAGAAATATAGGTTTTAGAGCAAGAAAGGTTCAGATAGTAGCAAACCAACTTAGCGGTTTCAAAAAAAATCAAATTGACAAAGGAAAACAACCAATGTCCAACATGCCTAAGAATGACACTGGCTAGGATTGTTCCTTCTTTTCCAAACCCAATCCCTTCATTATGTTAAGTGGTCAAGATAATAATTTTAGAACTATTTCTACTGATGGAGCTTTTGAGTCCCCTGTCTAAAACCTTGTGCCCCATGATTCACAAGATCATCTCTCATATGTTATCATAAACCCCATCTCATATGTTGTAGCAAATTCTTTGTCCCTTGCTAGGTTGGGTCCCTCTAACCCTCCCCTTCCCAATTTGGACTGTCCCCAATCCCCCTCCAGGTCAGGATCATCATGTATCCCTTTCTTCAATGTTTCCTTGAACATTCTCAATAACCTGCCTTCTCAGGAAGAACCCTTTACCTATCCTTCAAGCAATAATTCCCTTATTTTTGAGAAACTTTATAGCCTCATTAAATAGGAAACTGGAAGCTAGAAGAAAGTTGTTGTTGATGTTGGTAGTGATAAATGTTGGAAATTTTGAGTAGTTATGTTGTCATTGATGTCAAAAGTTAGTTCATATCAGTGCAAAGGAATTGACAAAAGGAGGGTTAAAATATTTATATTTAAGCCCAAGAGATTTGGTTTAAATACCTCGCAGAAATGAAATATCTAGGGCCAAAGGAAATAATATTATAATATTTATTATTATAATATTAAAGTGCTAAGAGGAAGCCTAAAAATTAATTATAAAATATTATAATATTTATATTATAATAATTTTATAACCCTAAGTGGGATTTGCGCCAAGAATAAAATTCAAATATCTAATTTTCGTTGACGTACAAGAAAGGAAGAAAAATGGTATTTATACCATAAATTTTTGAAGATAAAATTTAAGTCTCCAAAATACACATGCGAAGGGTTAACACAATTATTTGATGCAAATTTCATGAGCAAAAAAAAAAGGCTTTTTTTTTTAAAGCTAAAGGGGAACGGTGGATGCATAACGCAAGAAGGGTGCATGTCCTTATTAACAACCACATGGTTGGCCTAGTGGCAATGCTTGGCAATGTAAAGCATCGATGGATAGCATATCTTGCATTTGATTCCTGACGATAGTAGAGGGAAGTGTTTTATTTCAAAAAATTTGGTGCAACGGAAGGTACAAAGGGCAAAGAGCACATCATGGTGTTTATATGGGCATGCAGCCCAATTGGCAACCTAGACAAGGCTAAGGCGCTAGGTAGGTGGTGAATGCGAGTTTGATTCATGTGGAGTGCATGTTAGTATTTTGAAGCGCGCAAAAATTTTTGGTTACATGGCTAAGGTATGATTCAAAAATTTTAATCATTGTTGTATAATTTGAAAAGATAGAATGTATGTTGGATTAAGAATTGGATATTATAAGGTGTAAGCAAGGAATTTTATTATTATTATTTGGAATGTATGTTGGGTTAAGAATTGGAGAGTATAAGGTGTAAACAAAGGACTTTATTATTGTAATTTGAAATCTGTTTTTGAGTTAGAATATTAAAGTGTTTGGAAGGTTGAAATTTGGGTTGAAATATTTTATGTTGAGTTGGAGTTAAAAGGAGCTATATAGATATGTCATTATAGTTGTTTTGCTTGAATGAGTGTATGCTCTATTGATTAAAGAATTGTTTTTAAAGGAGTAATAAGGTGTATTTGTGACTTGACATTTAATTGTATTTCTTGTATGGTGAAATATTTGTTGAGGTAAATATTCTTGTGGAGATTTTGAGATAGATTGTTGCTATCTAACCTAGAATTGACACAAGGATTTGGTTGTGAGTAAAAAAGGTTTTGAAGACATATCTCCATAAAAGAAAAAAGTTATGGGCACATCATATTTTGATTAAATTGTTGTTGGATTGAATGTTGTTAAATACAAGGTGGAGTGAAAAGGATTGTTTGATAAGCATTGTTGGAAATGTTTGAGTGAGTTTTCATATGCTTAATTTATGAATCTTTAAGAGAACATTTGAGATATATATTGAGGATTATTTGAGTTAGGGTTTGAGACCCACATTGTGCACTTTGTTGAAGAAGTATGAAAACACTTGTTTAAAGCTAGTGAACAAGTTGTGTTTCATTGGTTTTATGATTGATTGAAATTCTTGAGCATTGGTTTTGAGTGATATATGTAAACATTAAAAATCATATTTGTGAAAGCGACAGACTTAATGATTGAGTAGAACATATTGAGTTGCTGATAGAGTACATAATTCTCTATATTTTCTAAAGGTTAAACAAATTATGAGTAGAATATGTCTAAACTACTTCAAGTTAAAGGAATTACTTTGAAGATTAGATAAAGTAATTGATAGCATTGTGTGCAAGATTTGAGTTTTATTGTGCATATCTTGTGAGCTATTTTGAGCACGTATTTGAGCCAATTTGAGGTAAGTCTTGGTAAATACTTGAGAGTATATTGAGCAAGTTCTAGAGAGGACTTGAAGGCATATTTGAGGTAAGTCTTTGTAAATACTTGAGATAGAATTAAGGGCAGATTTGAGGATAGAGTTTGGTGAAGATTTGAGAACATATTTTTGGTAGAACTGAGATAGATTTGAGAGTAGATTTGTGCTAGACTAAGGAAAAAGTTTAGTTTAGTGTATATTTGAGATAGAGATTGAGCAAAATTGATAGAAAATTTTGAGGGTGATAGAGCAGAGGGAAGTAGAATTCGATGGATAGAGATCCATTAGCCAAGTCAGTGAGGACAAAGGTCTTCTATGGAGAGATATCCATAAGTTAGTGCAGTGCGGGTAGAAGTATTCTATAATATTACCAGCCAGAGTAATGGAGAAAGAGTTATCTTGTGGATAGAATTTCACAAACCTAAGAATTAGGGTATTGGTGTCTCCTTTGGAGAGAGGTCCATAAACATTGTCATAGGGAAGAGGTTCCCAAATATTTTTTTTGAGAAAATTTAGTGGAAATATTTTCTCCATGGAGTAGTCCACATTGGTTGAACCACATTAAATTGATGTCTTTATTGTGTGTGATTATTTGTGAATTTATTTGATTATTTTTGTTGATATTTCCATTTATAATATTGGATAATATTGTTTGGGAAAGCAAAGTAAAAGTTGGTCTTATATTGTTCCCCCCCTCTCAGTATAATCTTGTATTCTTAAATTTGTATCAAAAGAAATTTTATAGCCCCATTAAATAGGAAACTAGAAGCTAGAAGAAGGTTGTTTTTGATGCTGGTAATGATAAAATAAAAGGAAGACCATATCTCTAAGAGATCAGGCATAAAGATATTGAAAATGATATTACAACGGTATTTAATCTACTATCCTACCATCATTGGTAGATCAATAAAACTTAGATCTTTCAAAATATGATGGAAAGTGATCCAAACCATCTCCATCCCAAGGTAGGGGAGGGGGAAAAATATTCAACAAAAATCCACAAATGAAGATCCTCTCATGGAATGTGAGAGGCCTCAATGGGCTTACTAAGCAAAGGCTAGTCAAGTCCATGAGGAAAGAACTCAAACCCAACATCATTTTACTTCAAGAGACCAATACTGATATGGATAATAGTAACAGAATAGCTAAGACATTCTGGAAAAATAGTGAGTTTGTTTTTAGCCCAGCTCAAGGATCTTCTGGTGGTCTCCTTTGCATGTGGAATCTTGATAAAATTAAAGGTAGAATAATTTCTTCCTTCGAAAGAATTATCAAAATTCTACTATTCAATAAATATTCTAAATTTCAATGGATCCTATCAAATATATATGCACCTAATAGTCCTTTTGGATGTCTATCTTTATGGAATATTATAAACCAAATGAGAAGTCTTTTCTTGAATGAGGCGTGGATGCTCATTGGTGACTTCAAACCCCCATTTATCCATTTTAAAATAAATATGAGGTTACCATTTATCCAAGATGTTTTTATGGGAATGAATTGATGGAAATTCACCTCAAAGGAGAAAAATTTACTTGGAGTAATAGAAGAGTGGGAAACCAATTGATTCAACTAAGACTTAACAGGTTTCTTTTATCCAAGGAAGCAATTCAGTTTTTTGGAGATTCTACGCTCCATTCCCTTCCAAAAATTGGGTCGAACTATAGCCCTCTAGTCATGGAAATTCAGAATTTAGTTCTCCCTTTTAAAACACCTTTTAGATTTGAATATATGTGGCTTCAACATGAGGATCTCAAAAATTGTGTTGTTGATGATGAGCATTAGAAATGCTCATATTTTGTATACATTTTCTTGATTATTATGTGGCTGTATAATAAGGATTGCATATGTTTATGAATGATTATATAATTATTTTATGAAATTATGCGTGTTATCTAATTCATGTGTTTTTAGTGTGTTTTTATGGAGTTGTATTTGGTTTAGTCAGATTTGGATCAGTCGAGGTCTTTTCATGGACTTGGCACTTTGTTTCTTTCGGAATCAACACAGAGAAGGTAGATGCATTCCTATTACAGGAAGGCACCAAGCGTAAGAAGGTGCTTTCATCTTCCAATAAGGTACTAAGGAAAGACAAGCACCTTCCTCTCCCAGGAAGGCACCAATAGAATACCAGCACTTTCCTCTTCCAGGAAGGCGCCAAAAGGAAAATAAGCGCCTTCCTCTCATAAGGAAGGCACCACTAGAAGGCAAGCGCCTTCCTCTCATAAGGAAGGCGCTGAAAAGAAGGTGCCACTAGAAGGCAAGCACATTCCTCTCATAAGGAAGGCACCGACAAGAAGGCACCACTAGAAGGCAAGTGCCTTCCTCTCATAAGGAAGGCACCAACAGGAAAGCAAGTGCCTTCCTCTCACAGGAAGGTGCCACCAGAAGATAAGCACCTTCCTCTTCTAGGAAGGCACCAATGGTAGTAAGGCACCTTCCGCATAGAGAAGGTGCCCGACATACTTAGGCACCTTCCTCATAGGGAAGGCGCCCCTGTTCTTCACCCGTTGACTAGACAAGCACGACGTGGACAACAGTGACTAGTGTAGTTCCAAATATACATCATGTAGAGTTAAATTGGGGATCACATCGATGTATGAGAATGTCCTACTAATACCAGATGAAACACAAACCAATCAATGAACACACCATCATTAGAAATGAATGTCAGTTTTAGCAGATGTCGATCACATTTACCATACTTTCTTAGTTTAGTCTGGAATGAATCGACTGTTATAACTTCTTTGTAACAGAAGATCTATGGGTGTGCTATATAAACACATGAAGACCTCTCTAAGGATATATATATTTTTTTAGTAATTATAGAGAGATATACAAAAGAAGCATTGTAATAATTTGATAATTATAATACAGTTCTAAGAGTTTTTAAGTGCATGTTCAGCTGGGAGGAAGCTGCTGGAGCCTGGGCCCACTCCAAGCCAATATTTCTTCCCCTATTTTTCCTATGTTTTCTAGACTAGTTTACCTCTTTTATAATATTGTTTATCGCATTGTTATTTCCAGTATTGTAGTAGGTTTATTTCCATGAATACATGAATATTTCCTTTCTGTATATTTAATTGTTTTTACGTAAATTATTGAGGAGTGTATGAATGATTGACAACCATTTGAAACACCCCCCAATAATAGAACTAGCGGACTCATCTCAAGTGGTATTGTAAGCAAATATTGTTCAAGACCCTTCGCAAGTTTACGAAGCTCCCTGGGTTGATAAATTAAATGCACGGGTATGTGAAAAAAGTATGAAAGAAGTTAACCTTATTTGGCCTACAACATTTTGGTGTGTTGCCAGGGAAGCATCTCAACTAGATTATTTACAATACCTAGAAACCTTCCATCTAACCTTGTATGAGTTCTTCCAGAAGAAGAGGACCTGGTGATCGGTTTATAAAAACCAATCCACCAAAACCTGAGTCATCCAAACATTCTAAATTTTAATTAGACTCACCCGACCCAACGCCAGCAATCCATTGGAGTGAGGAGCCACACTTTGTGCAAAGTGCCTCCTCATCCCATCAATGTGGGGAAGAATGAATCATTATAAATCCCCTGTTTAATAGGATACCCTTAGAGGAAGCCCTATTGTGGAAAGCTATAGAATATTGGATGATAACACCAGAAAACCTTAGAGCCTTGACTCATAAAGTCTTAAACAACTGTAAGGCCATAAATACTACATTAGAGACCGCATTTCTTGAAAAATGGCTAACAATGAAGAAGTCTCATCTGGCTTTAGTTTCCCAATTGATGGAGTAGGAGATACCAAAATGAAAAACATATCCCCTACTCACCTTCTAACCTTCATAGGATACCCAACTAAGGACCTTGACCTATTTTTATTTAAGTTTGATGTCTTATGCAGGTCTGTGGACTACAAATATGATACATAGAAGTTGAAACTCTTTCCTTCCACATTGGATGATGCAGCTCTACGGTGGTTCATCAGTCTAGGAGACAAACACATTACCACTTGGGATCAAATGAAGAAGCTCTTTTTAGAGCAATACCAAGATTTCAAGAGATCAAGAGACTCCAGAGAAGATGTCCTGAGCATGACATAGAAAGAAGATGAGTCTCTCGAGGAATACTTGGAGAGATTCAAATTCAATCTTCAATGATCTCCTCACACGAAACTATCTGATAAGTCCCTCAAATGAATATTTTTAAGAGGACTTACCAATGAATCACTGGAGGCTCTTAACATGATTTCTAGAGGTGATGTCTACTAGCACACTATGGAAGACATCTGACAACTATGCCAGAACTACTCAAGAAGGAGAGGCAAGACCACTTCTAGAACCATGAAAGTGACTGCTCGATCATGAAGATAGAAATAGGTAACATCTTTGGAAGATTTAAAGAGTGAAATGCTCTCATATCTAGCATTGTAGATGGATACGCTACTGTTAGAGAAAAAGAAGCAAGAAAATGAAGCAACATTGGATTATTTTTGTCCAAAATGTAGAGGGAAGCATGCAAAGAATGCATGCCCATAGAAAAAAGTTAGAGTATGCGCAGTTTGCAGGCTGAACCATAAAACTTGATTGTTCCCACAACTTCCCAATAATTAGTAGGATATTGAAAGCACGGATGCCTATTTCATAGGAAATCAAAATATTTGGCCACAACCCCTTGCAAGGAATATGCCAACCGGGATGCCATCATATAGGGGAGGACCATACATGCCCCAAGGCCCACCTCAACCACCTAACATGGGGTGGTGGGAGTAATCACCCTGGTCCAACACACCCCCATAAGCATCCCTAAACTAGCAGCCATGGATGTCATATCCATATCCTGGGTAGCAGTGGAGAGGCTACACTGCATGGAATCAGGCTCCATAGAATGTAGCACCAATTCACCCCCAAAAAAATTTATCGGTGTTGCCAGTAGTGAGACCTGTGCAGCTACCCGCACAATCGATGATAAATTCGAATAACAGGGTGAACCAGCCAGCATAGAACATGGAGGGTGAGATGTATCTGATTCAGCTTAGTTCTGGTAGACAGCTAGGAGTAGGAATGCCTCCACTGGTAGAAGATGAGGAAGAGGTAGGAGAAACACCTCTTGTAGAAGAGGTGATAGAAGAAATGCTTGAGAGAGCAAAGGCTCCATTTCCCAACTGGATGCAAGAATAGAGGAAAGTAATGCAATCAGAGTTCGATATATTTTCTAGCTTGAAGAACCTCACCATGACAATTCCATTATTTCAAGCCATCCGAGATGTTTTGATTGTTAGTCTCACAATGACACTGAGAGGGGGGGTGAATCAGTGTAGCTCTTTAAAACTTAAATCTTCAACTCTTAAAGCCGAAACAATGAGAACTTAAAACCAAATAAAGCAAATATAACAAGAGAGCATCACACAACACAAGATGTATCGAGGTTCACCGATTTGGCTACTCCTCAAAAATTGACTGTTTGGACTCCCATCCAAATCCAGCCTTTGCAAAGCAACAACTTTACAATCAATTTACCAACACCCACTGGAAGGAGCACCAACCCCCGATTTATCTCGCACCAATAGAAAGGAGCACCAACCCCTGATTTATCTGCACAAATAGAAAGGAGCACCAACCCCTGATTTACCAGCACCAACTAGAAGGAGCACCAACCCCTGATTTATCTGCACCAATAGAAAGGAGCACCAACCCCTGATTTATCTGCACAAATAGAAAGGAGCACCAACCCCTGATTTACCAACACCAACTAGAAGGAGCACCAACCCTTGATTTATCTGCACAAACAGAAAGGAGCACCAACCCCTGATTTACCAGCACCAACTGGAAGGAGCACCAACCCCTGATGCCAAGCACCAACTTGGACTTCAATCTTGAAACTAGAAGATTGACATAGAAATGCCTTCACTTTTACAAGACCCTGACTGGTCTATTGCTTACTCAACCTCTCTCACAATTCACCCAACACACACCCTTCTCGCTCGCCTCTCGCTCGCCTCTCACTCTCCTCTCGCTCTCTTCGCAAGATAAAATCCATGCTATTAAATTCTCCAAGCAACACTCCTTTTATAACAATCCTTTCTCTTTGTAACTCCAGTTGTAACTCCTTCTTTCATATTCTCATGTGCCACTTGTCAATTGTAACTCCTTCTTTATGTAACTCCTTTTGTATATATTTAGAAGGCATTTCGTCAAACACGTCACATGCAAATAATTGACACCATATTCTCCTACCATGACTGTTCGTCTTCTCGGTCATGACTTGTTCGTTTTCTCCTTCGATGACTGTTCGTTTTCTCCTTTGTGCATGCATGCATTTTGGTTTTTGAAAAGGCTTTTCGTTTCTATTTTGATGACTGTTCATTTTCTCCTTCCATGACTGTTCATTTTCTCCACATGGGCATGCGTCCGCTTCTTTCCATGACTGTTCATTTTCTCCACATGGGCATGCGTCCGCTTCTTTCCACGTGTAATGACCATCTTAAATGATTTCAAATCATTAAATATTCCTTATGGGTCCACGTCACTATGCAGTCTTCAGTTTCACCATCCTTTGCAAAAATGCAACATGTCGCGATATCGTGACACTTTTGTTTCTCTGCCTGCCTGCCCTTTTTGAGTCACAAAAATGCGACATGTCGCGATATCGTGACACTTTTGTTTCTCTGCCTACCTGCCCTTTTTGAGTCACGAAAATGTGACATGTCGTGATATCGTGACACTTTTGTTTCTCTGCCTGCCTGCCCTTTTTGAGTCACGAAAATGTGACATGTCGTGATATCGCGACACTTTTTCTTTCTCTGCCTACCTGCCCTTTTTGAGTCATGAAAATGCGACATGTCGCGATATCGCGACACTTTTTCTTTCTCTGCCTTCCTCTTTGCATTGGCCATGAAAATGCGACATGTCGCGATATCGTGACACTTTTTCCTTCTTGCTCTTTCTCTTTGCTTTGGATCACGAAAATACAACATGTCACGATATCACGACACTTTTTCTCCTTGCTCTTTCTCTTTGCTTTGGCCCATGAAAATACATGTCGCGATATCGTGACACTTTTTCTCCTTGCTCTTTCTCTTTGCTTTGGCCCGTGAAAATACAACATGTCACGATATCGCGACACTTTTTCTCCTTGCTCTTTCTCTTTGCTTTGGCCCGTGAAAATACAACATGTCACGATATCATGACACTTTTTCTCCTTGCTCTTTCTCTTTGCTTTGGACCACGAAAATACAACATGTCACGATATCGTGACACTTTTTCCTCCTTGCATTTTCTCTTTGCTTTGGCCGTAAAAATGCAACATGTCGCGATATCGCGACACTTTTTCCTCCTTGCATTTTCTCTTCTCTTTGGCCACGAAAATGCAACATGTCGTGATATCGCGACACTTTTTCCTCCTTGCTTTTTCTCTTCTCTTTTGGCCATTAAAATGCAACATGTCGCGATATCGCGACACTTTTTCCTCTTTGATTTTCTCTTCTCTTTTGGCCATGAAAATGCAACATGTCGCGATATCGCGACACTTTTTCTCGATGCGGTGTTTTGCTTTTTCTTTGATCTTTAGCATATGGGCCACTTCGGTCTTCTTGGACAACCTATAACAACTTCACCCAAACATCAAAAACATCCTCATAAGCATTTAACATCATTGTACATACTCTGAGTAACCTCTGAACTCCTATCCATTGCATCAACCGATCTATCTGATTGTGTTGACAACAATGACAATATTGTCGCTGCACCTTGCTCAACAATCTCCCCCTTTGGAATTGTTGGCAACACACGTGCAATTTCCTATAACTCTTGTGCAATTTCCTGTAACTCTTCTCCCCCTTTGACAACAATACCAAAAGGGCTGTCTGTAAACTCCCCCCGAGTCCATGCACAACATTCTCAGGCAAAAATTATTACACTTAGCAAAAATCACAAACATGAGCAAAAAGATAAACAAATACACAAATGCTCCCCCTAAGAATGTGGTCCCGATAGCTAGTCAATTCTTGGGAAGCGTGACCACTCCCAATTTATTGTGAAGGTACTCAAAGACTTCCTTGGGAAACGGTTTTGTGAAGATATCCGCTACTTGCTCTGTTGTTGGAACAAAATCCAACTTAACCTCACCTTCCGCAACTTTCTCCTTCAAAAAGTGATACCGGATAGCAATATGTTTTGTGCAAGAATGCATAACCGGATTCTTTGAGATGTTAATGGCACTGGTGTTATCACACTTAACTAAAATTGGCTCACTTAAGTTAATACCAAGATCTTTCAGGGTTTGTTTCATCCATAATACCTGCGTACAACACGTTGTCGTTGCAATATATTCTGCCTCTACTGTGGATAAGGAGACTGACTCTTGTTTCTTACTGTGCCACGTGACCAACCTATCTCCAAGATAGAATGCACCTCCACTGGTACTCTTTCTGTCATCTACACATCCTTGCTCAACTTGCAACCTGTCGTCATGGGAGTGCTAACTAGCTTACAATCCTCCATTGTGAACTTTTTTAGCATCTCTTTCACTAAACCAAATTATCAGAATTGTTATAATCCATAACTTTGAACAATGGCAGTAAGAACCATCAAAAGTACAACACTGACATATAGCAATACTACCAATGGTGACAACTCTCAATTTAATCACCACCCTTCACGGTACCTCCACAAACAACTACATGAACTGAACCACACTTTGACAACTATACGACAACTCCCCCTGCCTACTTGCCTTTCATCCTCAGATAACCAAACAAATACATAGGAGCATTAAAATAAAACTTTAAGATTGCTCCCCCTGAGGATGTGCTACCTGGAGTTGCTTAGTGCAATAGAGGAGTAGTCTCCTTCAGTCCAAGGAGACATGATTTCCTCTCTTCTTTCTTTCTCCAAGCTTCCTTGAACTTGGGCTTGAGTTTTTCAACTGCATCCCTATTTTGAACCTTTTCGTGAACTTGAAAATTTCTCTTGGGTGGTTGTCTCTTGTGCATCCTTGATGGATGATTATTTTCCTTTCTTTGATGCACATGATTTCTTCCTTGTCTATGTTGCATTCTTTGTGTCTGATGAAATCTACTGTCTTGCCTTAGATTAGATACAAAAGTTCTTGGACAAAACCTTGCTATGTGCCCATGACCATTACATTTAAAACATTGCACATGGTGTTCAACTAGAATAACAGATGTATTTCTACCAGCATAACTCTTTGATCTATTATTCAATCCACAATAAATTGCCTTGTGACCATAATGGTTGCATCTAAAACAATAGCCATTAAAAGCATTATTATGAATAAAGTGAGAGTGATAGAACCTCTTTTGTTGTGGTTTCTTTGCTTGTAGATCTCCTTTGATATTTTCTTCCTTTTGAAGATTCAACTTCAAAATTTTCTTGCTTTGATCCTTCAGTAGTGGACTTCTTCTTCTCTATATATTTAGAAGATGAAGGTTGTTCAGCTTCATATCCAAGACCAAGCTTACACATGGGGCTTCTTTGTTGCCTTATCATTTTATCTAGCAACTCTGTGCTCTTCTCAAATTTGAGATTTGTATTGGCCTCTTCTAGTTGTTTCCTCAATAAAATAATCTCCTCTTCTTGTTTGCAGCAAAAAATCTCTTTCTCATTGATCTGTGACCTGAGAGTTTCTTCAATCCTTTTGGACTCTTCTACTTGCGACTTTAGATCACTAATAACTTTGTTAGATTCCTCTTCACGTTTGCTACATACATCGCCTTTATCATCCGGGTGTGACTTCAAGGCTTCTTCTATTTTCTTGGCTTTATGAATTTGTAAGAAGAGATCTTCAATATTATCCCCATATTCTTCCAACTTCTTGGATAGTCTTTTGTTTTTTTTCCTTTCTATACCCAACTCTTCAAGTGCAGCGATCAACTCACCTTCTAGATCTACTTCAACCTCTAGGTTTTCATCACATACTTGTTCTTTTTCTATTTTTTCTTCTTTGAGTGCCATAAAAAGAGCTTCACCTGTTTCCTTTTCAGAATCCTCACTGTAGCTGTCTTCTGATGAACTGACATTCTTGGAGATGAAACTTTTCTTCTTGAAGTTGCCTTTTCTGAAATTTGTTTTTTTTCTTCCAGTCACTTCTTTCTTGGTGCGATCCTTCATCACTTTTGTTCTTCTCATTAAGTGGACATTTAGCTGCAAGATGCCCAATGCCTCCACAATTGAAACATTTAAACGGTAACTTTCCTCTATATTTTCCTTTTCCCATTTTTAGTTTTCGAACAAAGTTTGCTTCCATTTCATCTGATGTCTCTTCTTCCTCGGATTCTTGTTTTGCTTTCATATTTTTATGGGCTTTAAAAGCAACTTCTCTATCTGTGGGTTTAGATTTTCCTATTCTCATCTCATATGCAGTCAAAGAACCATGCATCTCATCCATACTAAAAGAATTTAGATCTTTAGCTTCTTCTATAGCTGAAACTTTAGAATCAAATCTTTGGGGAAGAGATCTTAATACCTTTTTCACGATGACAGAATCTTCGATTTCCTCTCCGAGTCCTCTAATCGCATTAATTACTTCATTAACTCTCAGCATATATGCCTCTATGTTCTCATCGTCATTCATCTTTAATACTTCGAACTGAGCTCGATGTGTTTGTAACTTGGCCTCCTTGATCTTATCGTCTCCTTCATGAATGCTCCTCAGTTTGTCCCATATTTCTTTTGCCATTTTACAACTCATAATTTTTACTAGTTCATTGTCCACTAATCTACACATGATAGCATTCTTTGCTTTTGAGTTATTCTCAAACAGTTTCTTATCGACAACATCGGTTGGAGAAGTGGTGGGTATTGTGTATCCACTATCTACTGAATCCCAAATGTCGTATCCCAAAGCACAAATATATGTCTGCATCTTGAGTCTCCAAAATGTGTAATTAGTTCCATCCAACAATGGTGCTTTGTTTGATGAGAAGCCTTCACCACCTGCCATTGTGTTACTTCCAAGATCACCCTAGCTGGTTAAGCTTGTTCAGGAACTTGGCTCTGATACCAATTGTTAGTCTCACAATGACACTGAGAGGGGGGGTGAATCAGTGTAGCTCTTTAAAACTTAAATCTTCAACTCTTAAAGCCAAAACAATGAGAACTTAAAACCAAATAAAGCAAATATAACAAGAGAGCATCACACAACACAAGATGTACCGAGGTTCACCGATTTGGCTACTCCTCAAAAATTGACTATTTGGACTCCCATCCAAATCCAGCCTTTGCAAAGCAACAACTTTACAATCAATTTACCAGCACCCACTGGAAGGAGCACCAACCCCTGATTTATCTACACCAATAGAAAGGAGCACCAACCCCTGATTTATCTACACAAACAGAAAGGAGCACCAACCCCTGATTTACTAGCACCAACTAGAAGGAGCACCAACCCCTGATTTATCTGCACCAACAAAAAGGAGCACCAACCCCTAATTTATCTGCACAAATAGAAAGGAGCACCAACCCCTGATTTACTAGCACCAACTGGAAGGAGCACCAACCCCTGATTTATCTGCACAAATAGAAAGGAGCACCAACCCCTGATTTACCAGCACCAACTGGAAGGAGCACCAACCCCTGATGCCAAGCACCAACTTGGACTTCAATCTTGAAACTAGAAGATTGACATAGAAATGCCTTCACTTTTACAAGACCCTGACTGGTCTATTGCTTACTCAACATCTCTCACAATTCACCCAACACACACCCTTCTCGCTCGCCTCTCATGCGCCTCTCGCTCTCCTCTCGCTCTCTTCGCAAGATAAAATCCATGCAATAAATTCTCCAAGCAACACTCCTTTTATAACAATCCTTTCTCTTTGTAACTCCAGTTGTAACTCCTTTCATATTCTCATGTGCCACTTGTCAATTGTAACTCCTTCTTTATGTAACTCCTTTTGTATATATTTAGAAGGCATTTCGTCAAACACGTCACATGCAAATAATTGACACCATATTCTCCTACCATGACTGTTCGTTTTCTCGGTCATGACTGTTCATTTTCTCCTTCGATGACTGTTCATTTTCTCCTTTGTGCATGCATGCATTTTGGTTTTCGAAAAGGCTTTTCATTTCTATTTTAACGACTATTCGTTTTCTCCTTCCACGACTATTCATTTTCTCCACATGGGCATGCGTCCGCTTCTTTCCATGACTGTTCATTTTCTCCACATGGGCATGTGTCCGCTTCTTTCCACATGTAATGACCATCTTAAATGATTTCAAATCATTAAATATTCCTTATGGGTACACGTCACTATGCCTCCACTAGTAGAAGAGGAGGAAGAGGTAGGAGAAACACCTCTTGTAGAAGAGGTGATAGAAGAAACACCTCAAAGAGCAAAGGCTCCATTTCCCAACTAGCGACAAGAATAGAGGAAAGTAACGCAATTAGAGTTTGATATCTTTTCTAGCTTGAAGAACCTCACCATGACAATTCCATTATTTCAAGCCATCCGAGATGTTTTGATTGTTAGTCTCACAATGACACTGATAGTGGGGGTGAATCAGTGTAGCTATTTAAAACTTAAATCTTCAACTCTTAAAGCTGAAACAATGAGAACTTAAAACCAAATAAAGCAAATATAACAAGAGAGCATCACACAACACAATATTTACCGAGGTTCACCGATTTGGCTACTCAAAAATTGACTGTTTGGACTCCCATCCAAATCTAGCCTTTGCAAAGCAACAACTTTACAATCAATTTACCAGCACCCACTGGAAGGAGCACCAACCCCTAATTTATCTGCACCAATAGAAAGGAGCACCAACCCCTGATTTATCTGCACAAATAGAAAGGAGCACCAACCCATGATTTACTAGCACCAACTAGAAGGAGCACCAACCCCTGATTTATCTGCACCAACAGAAAGGAGCACCAACCCTTGATTTATCTACAAAAATACAAAGGAGCACCAACCCTTGATTTACCAGCACCAACTAGAAGGAGAACCAACCCTTGATTTATCTACACAAACAAAAAGGAGCACCAACCCCTAATTTACCAGCACCAACTAGAAGGAGCACCAACCCCTGATGCCAAGCACCAACTTGGACTTCAATCTTGAAACTAGAAGATTGACATAGAAATGCCTTCACTTTTACAAGACCCTGAATGGTATATTGCTTACTCAACCTCTCTCACAATTCACCCAACACACACCCTTCTCGCTCGCCTGTCACGCGCCTCTCGCTCTCCTCTTGCTCTCTTCACAAGATAAAATCCATGCAATAAATTCTCCAAGCAACACTCCTTTTATAACAATCCTTTCTCTTTGTAACTCCAGTTGTAACTCCTTTCATATTCTCATGTGCCACTTGTCAATTGTAACTCCTTTATGTAACTCCTTTTGTATATATTTAGAAGGCATTTCGTCAAACACGTCACATGCAAATAATTGACACCATATTCTCCTACCATGACTGTTCGTTTTCTTGGTCATGACTATTCATTTTCTCCTTTGATGACTATTCATTTTCTCCTTCATGCATGCATACATTTTGGTTTTTGAAAAGTCTTTTTGTTTCTATTTTAATGATTGTTCATTTTCTCCTTCCACGTCTATTCATTTTCTTTACATGGGCATGCGTCTGCTTCTTTCCATGACTGTTCATTTTTTCCACATGGGCATGCGTCTACTTCTTTCCATGTGTAATGTCCATCTTAAATGATTTCAAATCATTAAATATTCCTTATGGGTACACATCACTATGCAGTCTTCAGTTTCACCGCACTGTCAACTACTCTGTTCCTTTGGCGAAAATGCAACATGTCACGATATCACGACACTTTTGTTTCTTTGCCTGCCTGCCCTTTTTGAGTCATGAAAATGCGACATGTCGTGATATCACGACACTTTTGTTTCTCTGCTTGCCTGCCCTTTTTGAGTTGCAAAAATGTGACATGTCACGATATCATGACACTTTTGTTTCTCTGCCTGCCTGCCCTTTTTGAGTAGCAAAAATGCAACATGTCACGATATCATGAAACTTTTTATTTCTCTTCTTGCCTACCCTTTTTGAGTCATGAAAATGTGACATGTCGTGATATCATGACACTTTTTATTTCTCTACCTTTCTCTTTGCATTGGACCACAAAAATGCTACATGTCACGATATCGTGACACTTTTTCCTTCTTGCTCTTTCTCTTTGCATCGGACCGTGAAAATACATGTCGCGATATCATGACACTTTTTCTCCTTACTCTTTCTCTTTGCATTGGCCCATGAAAATACAACATGTCACTATATCGTGACACTTTTTCTCCTTGCAGTTTCTCTTTGCTTTGGCCCACAAAAATACATGTCACGATTACATGACACTTTTTCTCCTTGCTCTTTCTCTTTGCTTCGGCTCATGAAAATACATGTCGTGATATCACGACACTTGTTCTCCTTGCTCTTTCTCTTTGCTTTGGCCCACGAAAATACAACATGTCATGATATCGTGACACTTTTTCCTCCTTGCATTTTCTCTTTGCTTTGGCCACGAAAATGCAACATGTCGCGATATCGCGACACTTTTTCCTCCTTGCATTTTCTCTTTGCTTTGGCCGCAAAAATGCAACATGTCGCGATATCGCGACACTTTTTCCTCCTTGATTTTTTGCTTCTCTTTTGGCCACGAAAATGCAACATGTCATGATATCGCGACACTTTTTCCTCTTTGCTTTTTCGCTTCTCTTTTGGCCATGAAAATGCAACATGTCATGATATCGTGACACTTTTTTCTCGATGCGGTGTTTTAAGTTTTCTTTGATCTTTAGCATATGGGCCACTTTGGTCTTCTTGAAAAACCTATAACAACTTCACCCATACATCAAAAACATCCTCATAAGCATTTAACATCACTATACATACTCTGAATAACCTTTGAACTCCTGTCCACTATATCAACCGATCTATCTGACTATGTTGACAACAATGACAATATTATCACTACACCTTGCTCAACATTGATATATACCAAGGCAATAAGAGAGATGTGTCTAAGGAAGCTAAGATGAAGAGCAACCCAGACTATGAATGTCATGGGTAAACTAGCAGATTTGATGATGGGCAAAACGTGCCATCCTAAGTATGCAGACCTGGGTAGCCCGGTGCTGACTATAAAAATTGAGGGACATTCCCTATCTAATACGTTGGTCGATCTCGGAGTAGCCATCAATGTAATGCCTCAGGAGACCATGTAGAGGCTACAACTCATGAACCTAAAACCCACTATGATAGTGCTACAACTAGCCGATCGATCAACCGTGGCACCAAAAGGAATGTTGTAAGAAGTAATAGTGATAGTCAGTGCATGGGAATACCCAGTCGACTTTTTAGTCTTGTAATCTAAAACTAGGCTGGGTGGTTACCCACTCATCTTGGGAAGGCCATGGCTAGTAACAATCGATGCTTACATTAGCTTCCAGGATGGTCTGATGACCATATTCGATGGACGAAATGTTAAAAGGTTGACTATTTCACCCCCAGTGCAGTCCGTCGACTCGGTAGGAGAACCCATGTTGATCAAGCATGAAAATATTGAGCTATCCATGATCTAATCGGTGATTACATTGGATGAGTTGGCAGAAGAAGATGAACATGGTGCTATTATGGAGTTCCTCCATAGGGAGTCCTCCATCTCTACACCTAGATCACCGTTGGTTGGCACCCAAGATCACCACATTCAGTAGATACACGTCGGGCTAGGAAGAACGTTAAATGTCGGCAGTGGGTTGACTCCCACATAATTGAAAAAAGTAGAAGAGCTCCTGGGTAGACACCAATAGGCATTTGTATGTGATTACTCAGATATGAAGGGTATCAGCCCAAAAATCTGTACCCATTGTATATACCTCGATGATCAAGCAACTCCAAACATGCAACCACAAAGAAGAATGAATCTGGAAATGAAAGACATTGTCAAGGAAGAACTGCAAGAACTCTTAACTGTCAGATTCATCTATCTAATTTTTGACAATGAGTGGGTATCACCATTAGTGGTAGTCCCTAAAAAGAATGGGAAATGGTGAATCCATGTGGACTACAAAGCATTAAACAAAGCGACCAAGAAGGACCACTTCCTGCTCCCATTCATTGATCCATTCTTGGATACACTATCAGGGAGGAAGTATTTCTCCTTCCTGGATAGATTCAATGGATACAACGAGATCCATATAGGATAAGAGGATCAGGATAAGAAAATGTTCACCTACCCATGGGGAACATTTGCCTATCGGGTATTATATTTCGGATTGTGCAACGCACCTACCACATTTCAAAGGGCGATGCTTAGCATATTTTTAGACATGATGGGATATGTGGTCAAAGTATACATGGATGACTTCATCGTCTATGGAGAAACCTTTGACAAAGCAATGACGAACTTGGAAAGAGTGCTTGAAATAAGCAAGGAAAACAATTTGTCCCTGAGCAACGAGAAATGATTTATTATGATGAAAGAAGGCATCGTACTGGGACACCACCTCTTCCCAGAAGGAATAAAGGTTGATAAAAGAAAAATTGAGGTCATTAGAAACCTACCCAGCCCCAGAATGCAGAGAGAGGTGAGGAGTTTTCTTGGATCAGTCGGGTACTACCGGTGATTTATCACCGAATTCAGCAAAATTGCAAAACCACTACACACTCTATTATCTAAAGATGTGGAGTTCAATTGGATAAAAGACTACGAAGAAGTGTTTCAGTTGTTTAAATAGAAACTAATATCTACACCAGTTTTAAGAGGACAAAATTGGGCCATACCATTCCATATCTACTGTGATGCATCCAATAATGCAATGGGAGCAGTCCTCAGACAGAAGGATGGAAACAAAATTTATGCCATTTATTATGTTAGCAAAAACTTTGCAGGAGCCGAGCTCAATTTCACGGTGACGAAAAAGGAGTTACTTGTAGTTGTGCATGCCATAAACAAATTCTACCATTATATCATCGAGTATAAGGTATTTGTCCACACGGACCACACAGATATCAGATACTTGATGAGCAAGCTAGCCATTGGTGAAAGAATTATTAGGTGGCTCTTGTTACTGTAGGAATTTGACATCATAATAGTCGACAAACCAGGCAAAGACAACGCCATAGCAAATTTTATATCTAGATTGATATTAGTAGACCATACAGTAGTGGAAGACCAATTTTTGGATGAACATTTGTTCACCATTAGTGAGAAAATCTCGTGGTACGTAGATATAGCCAATTACTTGGCCACCGAAAGAACCTCACCTGCTCTCTCTTTCCAAGAAAAGTAGGCGATCATAGATAAAAGTGCATCGTTCCTATGGACTGATGGCCTCCTATTCAAAATAGGATGTGACTAGGTTATAAGGAGATGCATAACATAATAGGAGTTCTCAGAAGTACTCAAAGCATGTCACGATGAACCATGCAGAGGACACTTTACAGGGAAATGAACTGCCTACAAAATCCTACGGGCTGGGTACTTCTGGTCCATTCTATTCAAGGATATGGCTACATACACCAGTAAGTGTGATTAATGCCAAAGAATGGGCAGGCCAACCCATCGAGACGAAATGCCCCTCCAACCTCAGGTACACCTGGAACCCTTTGATAAGTGGGGCATGGAATTCATGGGACCAATTAATCCACCTTCAATAGGGAGGAGGTTTATTTTGGTCTGTATAGATTACATCACCAAATGGGTTGAAGTTCAAGCGTTGAGAGATTCAAAAGAAATAACAGTCATCGATTTCTTATTTGCCCATATTTTTACACAATTAGGGGTCCCTAGAGAGATAACAATAGACCAAGGGCCTCAATTTACCTCCAAGTTGATCAAGGAGCTAATGGACCAATACAAAGTTTAGCATAATAAAACTACACACTACCATCCATAGGCAAATGGGCAAGTGGAAGTGACGAACAGAGAAATAGAGAACATCCTAAAAAAGATCATACAACAACACAAAATATTGGGCTACACGGTTTCTAGAGGTACTCTAGACATATAATACCACATGGAAATCCACCACAGGCTTCACACCCTTCCAATTGGTCTATGGGAAGAGTGCTATGATGCCCATTGAATTTGAAATCAAGACATTGAGGATGGCTTTAGAATTGAACTTGAGCTTGGATGACGCTCAAGAAGAAAGGATTCGGTAGCTAGATCAGTTGGATGAAGTTTGAATGGATGCTTTGCAAAGAAAAAAAATCATACAAAAGCAAAGAAAGTGGTGGCATGATCGCCACATTAAACTGAAGCAGTTCTAAGAAGGAGAATGGGTGTTGTTGTACGATTCTCGATTCCAAGAAAGAAAAGGTAAATTAATGCAAATATGGATGGGATCGTATGAGGTGGTAGAGCTCATCAAGAACGGGGCAGTGCATGTTAGAACAATTGATGGTAGCAACACCATGTTAATGGTCAATGGCCATCGACTGTGCCCCTATAACACATCGAAAACCTTACAGGTGGAATCCAGAATAGATGTGGGGGAGACCCTATATTGTTAGATCCGGACCAAACTCTTAATAGGCAAAATGGTGGGCATGGAGGTGCTCACCAAAATTATTTAATTTAGATTTTCCTTATGGTGTGTTTTGTAGGGATGATTCCCGCATGCAAGCTGTAGGTATCCTAATCCAGGGCCTAACAGGCATGAAATGCATCTAACTACATTTATTTTTCTTTCTTTTCATTTGCTTTTTGTAAGTGGAATACCTGACAACATGAGGAATAGGCATCTAGGAAATCAAGCCTAATTCGGCTTAGCATTCCAACACCAGCACTCATAGGTAGAAGCTAAGGTAGCATGAAGTGAGACTGAGAAGGCTTGATCACCCTTTTCCAGTCAATCACAACATGATTGCCAAGAATAAGGCACCTTCCTTATAAATAAGGCGCCCAACCATAAGAAGGCGCCTTCCTTATAAAGAAGGCACCCATCCAGAAGAAGGTGCCTTCTGTATGAAGAAGGCACCCCGCAAAAATAATATGCCTTCCTTATAAAGAAGGTGCTCAGCCAGAAGAAGGTGCCTTACTTATAATGAAGGTGCCCAGCCAGAAGAAGGTGCATTCCGTATAAAGAAGGTGCCCCGCCAAAAGAAGACACCTTCCTTATAAAGAAGGCATCCATCTAGAAGAAGTTTATTTCCTTATAAAGAAGGTGCCCCACCAGAAGAAGGTGCCTTCCTTATAGAGAAGGCGTACACAAAAAAAAAAAATAGGTGCCTTCCGTGGCTGGAAGGCACCACAAAAAAAAAAAAAAAAAGCTCGAGGTGCCTTCCACATCAGGAAGGCACATATAGACCGAGGTGCCTTCCACCCCAAGAAGGCATAGGTATTCAGCAGTGCCTTCCACATCGGGAAGGCACACCCATTCAGAAGCACCTTCCATAGCAAGAAGGTGCCATCATCAAAAAGGTGCCTTCCACCATTGGAAGGCGCATCCAATTAGAGGCATCTTCCACCATCGAAAGATGCATCCAATCATAGATGCCTTCTACCACCGGAAGGCGCATCCATTCAAAGAGCACCGACAACATCGAAAGGCACCATATAAGCTCCTTCCACATCGGGAAGGCGTCGATGCACCTTCCACCATCAGAAGGTGCATCTAATTAGAGAACATCGACAACATCGATAAGGCACCATATAAGTGCCTTTCACATTGGTAAGGTGCCACATAAGCACCTTCCACATTGGGAAGGTACCAAAGAGTGCCTTCTGCATATAGCCAACACTTAAGTCTCTCGAATGCCTTGATCGGAATGAAATCACCACATGAATGAGTGACATCAGATGACCATACCCCTCCCCCGTGTCACAAATCAATGAATCAATGCTCTTCATGATGCATGAAACACCAAATAAGGTACGTGCATAATAAATCAAATATTTATATAATTATTCATAAATTATGCAGTATTGAAAAAAATATTGCCGTCATAAAAAAAATCATATCCCCCCATGGTCGGAACCACGTGCCAATGATATGGCTCGAAATGTGTACCCTAGAATTAAATGCTAAGGTTAGGCGTCTTCCCTATAATAAGGCGCCTTCCTGAAGAAGTAAGGACAAAAAAAAAGTAGTAGTAATGGAAGGCACCATGGGAGGAAGGTCGAAGAATCACATGGTGAAAAAGAATGAGCTGAGTGATACGAAAGGAATTAGGGGAGCGGTAAAAACACAGTTCAAAATCGAGGGATGATTTGAATATTGTACCCTGGTCAGTCAGGGCTAGGATATGGAGGCAGCCAAGGAATTCGTTGCCTCCTTGAAGGGTGACGTAGCTCAGGTGCGTGGGGTAGAAATTTTGGTCACCCTCGAATACATCTCGTAGGTGACTAGATTGGCCCTCATAGGGGAATGCATATACAAATGTGGACTGTTGAATCCATACACCGAAGTGCTACTGCTAGGAGAAAATGTGCAGATAGATAAGGAAGGGCTACCCAAAAGTAGCCTTCCCATGAATATGTGGAAGATATTCAAGTAGGTTGCTCGATTATTTACATGCATCAAGAAGTATACCCATTTACACGCTAACCATGTGTAGTTTCTAAATCACCTAGTGCATGGAAGGAAGTTGAACATGCCCTTCTACCTAGAAAATGCCCTAAAGGAAGAAGCGGCTAGGTACCAGAAGGGAGCACCATCCACCTTGGCCCACCACGGGCTGATATCAGCACTGGTCCACCTTGCAAAAGTGTAGAGGAAGAACCCTGACGTAGAGGGAGATGGTGGCCAAGAAAGGCAATAGGATGCTATTGCCAAAATAGGGCAAGAAGAGGGAAGCCCTACAAAGGATATGGAAAGTATCAAGAAATTGGCATTGCCCTATTTCACAAAATAAAGAGGGCATTCACCAGTGCTTGAATGCACAGAGGAAAGAGGACATTCCCCAGTGCTCGAGTATGAAGAGGAAGGAGTGCCACTTATTAGCAGTGAGGCCGAGTTTCAGTCGCTAGATCCAGTCCCTAGGAGGAAATGCCTACGATGACTCCTCCTCTTGGCAGAAGAACAAAGCGACCTGAAAGTTGATGTTGCAGCCCAAACCCTTCGAGAATTGACAAACTGGAGCCCATAAGATGCAAGGACTTTCGGGAGCAATGATCAGGTTGAAAAAGCCTTGGAGGAAGTACTGGAGTGGCAAACCAATTGCTGGATGGCCCAACAAATTTTGAAGGACTGCAAGAACAAGCATATAGGGGAATTGAAATAATGAGAAATACGAATCGCCCAGCTCGAGTAGCTGGTGAAGTAGTTATGGGAGGAGAACCAGCTACTCCAGGATAGGGGAATAGAAATAAGGGATGCATCGACCCAAACTAACTGGGCAAAAGAGGTCCCAACGAATTCTCCCATATCTATAGAACGAGTATTATCTTTGGGAAAATTTTGATCAGACGCCCGACAGAGCAGCCCGAAGGCAGGGGAGAATTCCTCTATTTTTGGGAGTAAAGGGGAAAGAAGTCCCACAACACCCCTTGTCATCATCCTAAGTGATACAAAGTAGGACGAGGGCCAACAATAGTAGACATGACCAGGGGATAAGGAAGAACTCCCCAGACCTGAGTAAGGAAGAGAAGAACCTAAGGGGTCTACACAGGACAGACAGGGGGGTGAAGAAGCATCCCTAGGGATGTCAGCACAGGTCCCCTAGATTGAGGAGAAAACTCCAGGGACTGCAGAGCATGTCCCTCAGAGGGAGAAAGGGAAACCCCTATTTGAGCCACCACATTTTCTGTAGAGGCCAAAGTAAAATGGCCCAGGATGACTCAAAATAAGGCAAAGGTGACCTTCATCGAGCCAGAAGAAGACGAGTGGGATATGCAACCATTCATAGAGAGGCAAAAATAGTTTGAATGACTGCTCAAAGAGATGATAGCAGCTAAGGAGACCAGGAAGGCAACCTCGAGGATGCAGGGGGACTTTGGTATCTGTATCAATCCTAAAAAGGACAACCAGTTATAGGAGATTTACGGGTCATCCTGGGGATGACCCTCCATGATAAGAAGGTATTTTGAACAATGGGGGGTATATGGCCCCAAATTGGAGGTCACTACCATTGCAAAGGAGAACGTAGGGCTTACTCCTGAAGTAGCCCGATTGTACAAAGCCCAAGTAGTTCATCTTAGGAGGGATAATTTAGATATCCCTCTTGCAACGGTCAGACCTCCAGACATTGACCTATGGCAAGCTACATAATTTGCATTTTAGATAGCAGAGACGACGCTTGTTAGATCACCTTCGATAGCATCCAGGACGAGGAAGGCACAGCCGACAGCAACACCTGTAGCTCTACATAGAAAAAGAGGAGCCACACCTCCAAATGCTAGTGTATAGAAAAGGTAGACATGGGCCGCAGGTATAGCCAAATCCACCAAGAAATGACAACGATGAGGGATCAATAGGGCTACCTGCAGTTTTGATACCACGAGGGCATGGCATATGTCAGGCATGGGGGGATGATGAGCATCAAAAATGCTCATATTTTGTATATATTTTATTGATTATTATGCAGTTGTATAATAAGGATTGCATATGTTTATGAATGATTATATAATTATTTTATGAAATTATGCGTGTTATCTAATTCATGTGTTTTCAATGTGTTTTTGTGGAATTGTAGTTGATTTAGTCAGATTTGGATCAGTCGATGTCTTTTCATGGACTTGGCACTTTGTTTCTTTCAGAATCAACACAGAGAAGGTAGGCGCCTTCCTCTTCCAGGAAGGTGCCAAGCGTAAGAAGGTTCCTTTCTCTTCTAGGAATGTGCCAAGGAAATACAAGTGCCTTCCTCTCCCAGGCAGGCACCAATAAAAGGCCAACACCTTCCTATTCTAGGAAGGCACCAAAGAAAAATAAGTGCCTTCCTCTCATAAGGAAGGTGCCGATAGGAAGGTGCCACTAGAAGGCAAGCACCTTCCTCTCATAAGGAAGGCATTGATAAGAAGGTGCCACTAGAAGGCAAGCACCTTCCTCTCATAAGGAAGGTGCCGACAAGAAGGCACCACTAGAAGGCAAGCGCCTTCCTCTCATAAGGAATGCACCGACAGGAAGGCAAGTGCCTTCCTCTCATAGGAAGGTGCCAACAGAAGATAAGTGCCTCATCTTCCAGGAAGGCACCAATGGTAGTAAGGCACCTTTCACATAGAGAAGGCACCTTTCACATAGAGAAGGCACCTGACATACTTAGGTACCTTCCTCATAGGGAAGGCACCCCTGTGCTTCGCCCATTGACTAGACAAGCACGACGTGGATAATAGTGACTGGTGCAGTTCCAACTCTACATCATGTAGAGTTAAATTTGGGATCGTACCGACGTATGAGAATGTCCTACCAATTCCAGGTGAAGCACAAACCAATCAATGAATACACCATCGTTAGAAATGAATGATAGTTTTAGCAAATGTCGATCACATTTACCATACTGTCTTAGTTTAGTCTGGAATGAATCGATTGTTATAACTTATTTGTAACAGAAGATCTGTGGGTGTGCTATATAAACACACATAGACCTCTCTGAGGATATATAGAATTTTTTAGTAATTATAGAGAGATATGCATAAGAAGCATTGTAATACTTTGATAATTATAATAAATTTCTAAGAGTTTCTAAGTGCGTGTTCAGCTGGGAGGAAGCTGCTGGAGCCTGGGCCCACTCCAAGCCAGTATTTCTTCCCCTATTTTTCCTATGTTTTCTATATTATTTTACCACTTTTATAAGATTGTTTATTGCATTGTTATTTCCAGTATTGCAGTAGGTTTATTTCCAGGAATGCGTGAATATTTCCTTTCTATAGATTTAAAAGTTTTTACGTAAATTATTGAGTGTATGAATGATTGATGACCATTTGAAACACCCCCCAATAATAGAACTAGCGGACTCATATCATGTGGTATTGTAAGAAAATATTGTTCAAGACTCTTCGCAAGTTTATGAAGCTCCCTGGGTTGATAAATTAAATGCACGAGCATGTGACAAAAGTAGAAAAGAATTTAACCTTGTTTGGCCCGCAACAGTTGAATGGTGGAATAAAAAGTTTTCAGGCTCACCCATAATCCAAATTGCCAAAAATATCCACTTCATTAACCTCAATCTAAAGGTGTGAAACAAAGAGGTATTCAAAAAAATTTATGAATGCAAACAACAAATTGTAGATCAGTTAAAATATTTAGAAAATCAGCTCTAGAATGGAGAGCTAGGTCCTGAGCTCAGAAGCAAGAAAAAATATATTTTAACAAAATATCATAAAATCTTGGCCAAAGAAGATGTTTTTTGGAGATAAAAGTCTATAGCACTATGGTTGAAATAAGGATATTCTAATACCAAATACTTCCATTCTTCAACTCTCAAGCATAGAAGTGCCAAAAAAATTAGAGCATTGATAAGAAATGATGGGACAAGCATAGCCAATATTCATGAAATTAGGTTTGAAGCAGTTAATTAGTTTGAAAATATCCTAGGACCATGCCCACCTTGCACTCCATAAGCTCACAATTCTCTCATTAAACATACCCTATATAATTTCCTAGGAGTTCAACGAGAATATTTTAAAAGAATTCACTCATGAAGAGATCAAAGAAGCCATGTTTTCCATGTCTCCTAATAAAGCCCTAGGATCGTATGGGTTTCCTCAATTTTTTTAGTATTTTTAGGATATTGTTGGCAAAGACATATCTGAAGCAATGTAGAATATTCAAAGGACCAAGTCATTGCCAAGATATATTAATTCCACCTTCATTGCCCTCATTCCCAAATATCATGATTGTAAATCCATCTCTAACTTTAGACCTATCAATCTTTGCAATGTTGTTTATAAAATCCCATCCAAAGTCATTGCAAATAGACTCAAGGAAGCCCTTCCATCCATCATAGATCCTTTTTAAGGGAGTTCTATCCAAGGTAGGCTCATAACTAAAAAAATTATCACTATCCATGAGCTCCTTCACTTAGTGTATAAAAGCAAAAAAGTTGAACTATTCCTAAAACTTGATATGAAAAAAGCTTTCAATAGAGTGTCTTGGGACTTTCTCTTTGATGTGCTTACCAAATTTAGCTTCCATGAGGATTGGATTGCTTTAATAAAGGAATGAATAACCTTTTCCTGGTTATTAGTTATTTCTAATGGATTTTTTGCAAGTTATTTCAAAAAAATTAGAGGCATTACATAGGGAGATCCCCTATCTCCTTTCCTTTTCATCATCCTTGTTGAATCCCTTGGTAGATCCCTTAAGGCTGCATGCTCCTTAGGTATTCTATTAGGCATTAAACCTTCTAAAATTTCCAATCTAGTCTCTCACTAATAGTTTGTTGATGATACCATCTTGGCAACTTTATCCTAGAATCTTGACGCCAAGGTTATTAAAACCATTCTCAATTACTACAAAGAAGCCTCTAGTCAAAAGGTTGACTTCTAGAAAAACAAAATTTATTTCCTAAACACTCCCATTCATAGACAAATAGAAATAGCCAAATTTAGGATGTTCTATATCCAAACTCCCATCCACTTATCTGGTCCTTCCCCTTTTCCATGGAAATTCATCAAAAAAAATGTTCAACAATGTTTTGGATAGGATCCTCAAAAAACCTGTTGGTTGAAACAAGACTATGTTAAGTCAGGCAGCTAAAGACACTTTGGTTTAGGCATGCCTCCAAATCATACCAGCCTTATTTATGTGTATTTTCAAAGTTCCTACATCCATCTACAATAAGAATGAACAAATCCAAAAGAAGTTCTTATGGTTCAAAAACAAGAACCGTAACAAGTTTCATTTAATGGTGTGGGATAGGATTTGCACCAAGAAAGTTTATGAAGAGCTCAAATTTTGAAAAGTGCATAGAATGAATATGGATTTAATAGCAAAGCAAGGATGGAGGATAGTCAAATATGTTCAAGTTTCTTGGGTTGACATCATCAAAGAAAAATATCTTTAGCAAAATGATTTCCTTGATGATCATCCACTTCCTAACAGGTCATGGTTTTGGAACTCTATTATCCAAACCATAGATATCATCAAAGAAGGGATGATATGGAACTTGGTTTTTTAGATGCATCATATTATAGGAATATCCATTGCTGAAATATTACCCTATGATCAATAATCCAAATCTAGTCATTCTTAAACCGATCACTAATCAAATATTTGGTAGCAAGATCGATAATTTCATTTCTCAAAATTATTAGTGCTAACAGTGGAAAATTATACCTACTCATAATCTCAATAATGACTATAAGTGTGCTATTAGGGATCTAGACAACCTTATTAGAGTGTACGCTATTCCTAACAATCATTCCAAAGACACTCTATTTTGGAAGCCCTGTGAAGATGGCCAATTCTTAGTCAGAATTGCCTATCATATCCAAGATTCGTCATCGATGTATTGGACCCCAATAAAACTAAAATGGATATAAAAATTGATTTTTTCTTGGATTATCACCCAAAAAAATATCCTAACTATTGATAATCTCATCATTAGGGGCTTGCCTATTATAAAATGGTGTCTCCTCTATAATTCCAACTGGGAGTCTTTCTTCCACCTATTTTTGGAGTGCCCTTTCTCCTTGTCAGTCCTGTATTCCCTCTTGAGTTGGTTAGCCTTGAATAGGTTCTACTATCATCTATCAATATTCTGTATGAATAATGGCCTAACCCTTTCCTTAACTCCCAGCTCAACACCCTTTAGTCTTCTTTCTTACCCCACTACTTTTGGTAAATCTAGCTAGAATGAAACAACAGGGTATTTTATGCCACCTCCAAGGACCCCCATTCTATTTTTCTCTGCATCATTACCTATACCTCTAAAAATACCCAAATCATTATTTCTCAATCCACTCTTAGGGTTTGTCTTGAGGTCTAGTTATATGCCCACTTTAATTTTTCCAATAATCGACCTGAGCCTCACACTCCTCAAGTTGATAGATCCCCCATTTTTTGGACCCCTCCACCCACTATATGGGTGAAGTTCAAATTCGATGGTGCAAAAAAAGGTAATCCAAGGAAGGCATACAATGGAGGCATTGTTAGAGATGATCATGGGAAAATCATCTTGGCATTTGCAAAAAATATTGACATTCAATCAAAAAACATAGCTAAAGCAAGAGCTCTTTATCAAGGTCTAGTCCTCTTGGATGGGTTGGGAATTGATCACCTCATTATCGAAGGTGACTCTTTGAACATCATAAATTGCCTTAAAGGATTTCATAACCCAGCCTAGAACATCTACAATATCATTGGTGAATGTATAAGGCTCATCGAGAAATACCCAAATATCATCATTCAACATGTGTATAGGAAAGGGAACAAGGTTGCAAGTTTGCTTAAAAACAAGGATGTTTCGGAGGAATCTCTTCGAGTGTGGTAGAAAAAATTTCCCCAAGGCCTCACAAATTTGAATAGTGATGATGAAAATTACTTCTTATGATGATTTTCAATTTCTTTTTAGCCGATGAATATTATTGTTGTTCATCGGATTAAGGTGGTAAAAATAATTAATTCTAGAAATTATGAAAATGGCAAAGCTACAAATACCATTCCTACAAGTGAGCAAAAAATATTTGAGTAGCTAGATTCTTTCAGTTTCTACAATTTTGGAGTATTATGTCCAGGGTTTCTTGGGCCCTTTAGCTTGGGTTCTTTCTGTTATTGTTCTATCCTATTCATTTTGGTATTTTTCTTCCTTTGGAGGTTTTTGGAGTGTTCATGTTGTTGTTTTGTTTATTTGTATGGTTATGTAGGGGATCTCAATTGAGTCTCCTCCTATCACACTTTGTAAAAGGGTCAAGTCCCTTTCAAAACCCTTTCCATCAATAAAAAAGGTTATTAAAAAAATAAGAAAAAACTAACTACAAAGTAATATATTTTACTACTAAATATTTTTAATTAAACAACCAAGAACATCAAATTATGGTACATAAAAAATATCCTTTAAAGATGTTAAGCTTTTATTTTATATTTACACTCATAAAGACACTTGAATAAGATATTGCCCTAAGTTGTAAATTTTCTAAATCACTTTCAAACCTCTTATGTAAATAGACAATACACTAGGCCTAATATTATAAAATATGTATAGGGTTTAATTGAATGTCTACATATAACATGAAGACCTAGGAAAATATTAAACAAAATCTAAGAGCATTGTATTTTGAAAAGCAAGAGACTAGTGAGAGTTGGATTTATCATATTCTTTATTTCTAATAAATTTTTTATTATTAGGTTGATAATAGTGGGAATATTGTGATAGTATAAGGTTTTTTACGATGAGCGGGAAGGTAGCGGCGGGAGGGCACGGGAGTGGGAGCACCAGCACTGTGAACCTGGGCACCGGCAAGTTGGAGGGCCGAAGCAAGGCACAGGGAAGGCAGTCAGAGAATGGAGGCTCGACGGAGTTACCTGAAGATGGAGGCAGACGCGGGAAGGATCCGCCTGACAAAGGGAGATACCGCCAACATAAATCGTATGCGAAGCGGCGGCTACGAAACCCCAAATGGTATTTTCACTAAGGACCTCTTTTCGTCTGGGGATGAACTGGACATCCCGAAGGAAATCCTATCAAGTTTCATCGAATTTGAAAAATTTACCCTAATCGGGAAGTTTATTGGAGGGCGTCCCAATATGGAGACCATCCGTAGGTGGGTGGCAAGAAAATAGCGGACCTCGGGTCATATGGAGCTGGCTACCCTATCCTGGGGTTTTTTCGCAATTAGGCTGAATAATGCGAAGGATTACTGTAATATTTTGGCTGGGGGACCTTGGTTTTTGGGACGCAGGAGTCTCTTTCTCAGGAAGAGGGGGATGGATTTTAACCACGAAACCCAGAGTATTAATACTGCCCAAATATGGGTTAGGCTGCCGAACCTTCCCCTTTTCTGTTGGCATGAAAATGTTATCAAGGGTATCGCCCGTTCCATTAGTGAGTTGGTCACCATTGACCCTCCCACTCGGGCCCGAACCAGATTTGTCCAAGCTCGCTTCTGTGTCCTGGTGGATTTGGAGGCAAACCTTCCATCCTCTGTCACTCTTTGGTCTAGAGGCTCCTTTCTTCATAATCAAGTCATTAACTATGAAAATAGATTGGCCTTTTTCCCCCGATGCAGTTCCCAGGGGCATCTTCAATCAAATTGTCCTCTTCAAAAATTGGGGATGAAGGGTGGGGCTTCTGGAAACCCCCCGGAGCAAGAAGGAAAACAACCGAAACACCCTGTAGCGACAGTGCCTGAGTCTCCAGATCCTTCTGGGGTTCTCCCCGAGTCGGATGTAGTTCTATGCAATGCAAGTTCCCAACTAGAACCTCAAGTGGAAAAGGATTAGTCTCCTTCTCGTATGTCTGCTTAGGCTGATTCCCCTATTTTTCAAAACCAAAAACCTCTCGAGTCCCTGCTGGAAGAGTATTTGCTGGGCAAGAGGGGCGAACAGCATGGCAACATTAGTCCGCAAAACACTAGAAGCCGAAAGCAAGGGGTGGATTTTGGCTGTGAAAGAAAACAGGGGCGACCTCCTAAAAAAGAAAGAAGGGATAAGGAAATGGTAGCAGACATTGCAAATGGATCCCAGTGGTTGCTTTTTCAAGAATATTTTGACTCCCTGGTGGGTGATTCGCCTATCCCAAAACTTCCCATCTAGCAGGGAAAGGGAGGCAAGAAAGTATTTAAAGTGTCCAGAAGAAAATCCTCTCATGGAATGTGAGAGGTCTTAACGGAGCGGCCAAATGTAGGGTGGTGGCCGATATCTGAAAGAAGTCTAACCCATCCATCCTAATTTTGTAGGAGACTAAGTCTGATGCCTCTGCCTCTGTCAAGGTTGCCAGGGCCATTTGGACCAAAGCCAAATTCCTTTCCAACCCTACAATAGGTTCTACAGGCAATCTCATGGTGTTGTGGGACTCTGACAAGGTCGAGGGTAGTCTTCTATCGGCTTCCAGTAGGACTATCAATGTCCTGTTTTACTCCAAGGTTGATAATTTTTCATGGATTTTGACCAATGTTTATGCCTCGAAATCTGCTTCGGAGCGAGTTGAGTTGTGGAAAACCATATCTCTGATGAGGGAAAGTTTTAGTGACTTCCTGTGGGTTGTGGGAGGGGATTTCAATTGCCCTCTTCATCCCTCTAAAAATAAGGGAGGCGCTAAGCTGGCCAGTCGTAGCATGGAGGATTTCAAAAAAAAAATTCATCCAATAATTTGCTAGACATCAAACTTAAGGGGGCGTCCTTCACCTGGAGCAACAGGAGGATTGGGAGCAATCTCATCCAGGTCAAGCTCGACCGGTTCCTCATTTCCCACAAAGCTATTCCCTTCCTCGGCGCTGCAACTCTCTCATCTTTGCCAAGAATTAGGTTGGACCATAATCCCATTCTGTTAGAGGCCACTGGTGGGCCTAGGTTTAAGATCCCTTTCAAATTTGAGTCCATGTGGATTTCCCACAAGGATTTCAAATAGTTGGTTTCGAAATGGTGGCAGGTGACGGTGGTTGGTTCAGCGTCCAAAAGACTGGCCCTAAAACTTAAGATGATTAAAAAGAACTTAAAGGCATGGAATAAGGAGGTTTTTGGCAACATTTTTGAGTCTAAAAGGTCCATCTCTGAGTGCTTGAAGAGTTTAGAGGAAAATATGGAGGTCGAAGGGTATTCTGAAGGCCTCAGAGAGGAGGAACGGAGCCTCCTGGTGGACTATCATTCCATTCTTGCCAGTGAGCAAATGTTTTGGCGTTAGAAGTCCAGGGATCTCTAGCTAAAGAGCGGTGATTCAAATTAAAAGTTTTTCCATGCGTCTACCATGAGACACAGGGGGGCCAACAAGATCAGATAGGTGCTGTGTAAGGATGGGCGCACTACCAGGGAGATTGAGGAAATTCGAAGCGAAGCAGTCGATTTCTTCCAGGATTTGCTGGGTGCTCCTCCTGATAGTGTCCTCCAAGTTCAAAAATACTTTCTTGCTAATTTCCCTACCAAAGTCCCCCATGAGGCAAGTATTAAACTCCTGGAACCTTTTTCCCATTCCGAGATTAAGGATGCTCTTTTTTCCATGCAACCAGATAAGGCCCCCGGGCCTGATGGGTTCCCCCCCAATTCTTTCAAGTTATGTGGGATGTTGTGGGGCCTGATGTCTACGAGGCTATCTTAGAAATCCAAGCATCAAGATCCATCCATCCGAAGCTCAACTCTACCTTCCTAGCTCTCATTCCTAAGTTGCCCGCCTGCAAAAGTTTTTTTGACTATCGTCCCATAAGCCTCTGCAATGTTTTCTACAAGATTCTTACCAAGACCATTTCCAATCGTCTGAGATCCCTCCTCCCCTCTTTGGTAGGTTCAGATCAGGGGAGCACCGTTAAGGGTAGAAACATCCTTGACGACATCATTACTATTCATGAAACCCTCCATACTGCCCAATGTTCCAAGAATGCTACGCTTTTCCTTAAACTAGACATAAATAAAGCTTTTGACAGAGTGGACAGGAGGTTCCTCTATGTTGTCCTTTGCAAGTTGGGCTTCCATAATCACTGGATTGACCTTGTAAATAGTTGCATTTCCACTCCATCCTTTTCTGTGCTAATCAACGGGTCCCTCGTTGGATTCTTCCAGAGTGCTCGTGACCTCAGACAAGGTGATCCACTGTCTCCTATTTTATTCATTCTTTTGGCAGAGGTCCTTAGCTAGTCTTTGAATGAAGCCCTTCATCGAAGCAAGATTTTTGGCATTTTGCCTACTTCCAGAGTTGATCCTATCACTCACCAATAGTTTGTGGATGACACGCTCATATCCACTGGAGCGTCTGTCACTTAGGCCAAATATATCAAGAGCATTCTGTCTCGGTATGAGAAGGCTTCTGGCCAAAAATTTAATTATCTAAAGAGCAAAATTTATTTTGTTAATACCCCTCTACGTAGGAAAATTTGCATTTCTAGAATCCTCGAATGCACTATTGATTCCTTGCCTACAACTTATTTGGGGTTTCCACTAGTTTGCAATGGGTGAGGCGATGGGAACATCTGGAATTCGATTTTGGAACGGCTTCATAAGAAACTCAGCACTTGGAAAGGCAAATTGCTATCTCAAGCTGGGAAGGCAACCCTCACCAAAGCATGTATTCAAGGAATTCCCACCTATTTCATGTCTATTTTCATGCTTCCTGTGTTTATCCATTCCAAAATCGAGCAGATTCAAAGGAATTTTCTCTGGTCCGACAACGAAGAAAAATCTAGAATTCCTCTGGTGGCGTGGGATAAGGTTTGCCTTCGAAAGGACCAAGGGGGCATGGGATTGAGAAGATCCAGGCTCATGAACACTGCCTTAATTTCCAAACATGCTTGGAGAATTCTTATTAATGCATCGACGAAATGGGTCAATATAGTTAAAAGAAAGTATCTTGGGGAAAATTCTCTCTTGGAAGCTGAGTCTCCTCATGAAGCTTCGGATTTCTGGAAGACGGTGCTTCAAGGCCATTCGATGATTAACAAGGGTGCTCGTTGGATCTTGGGGGATGGATCCACAATCATTTTTTGGAGAGACAGGTGGGCTACAGATGAAGCTCTCACTGTAAATCAGAACTTGGCTGGCTTGAGGGCCCAGATTGATCCAAACAGTCATCTCAAGGTTTTGGATTGCATTGATCGGAGTTCCCTTCCCCCTCGGTGGAAACTTTCGACGATGGATGGGTTTGATAATGAGGTGAATTTCTTGTACAGTTTCCTCCAATCGATGTTAATTCCTTCGATCATAAGAGACGATAGAATTATTTGGAGCAATACGCAGGATGGGCGATTTTTTGTTAAGTCCGCTTATGATCTTCTATCGTGTGAGGCTGTTGTGGACCCCCGGTGGAAAGAAATTTGGAGGAAAGGAATTATTCCTAAGATAAATTACTTTTCTTGGATTACCTTTTATAACAAAGCCCTTACCATAGACAATCTCCACAAGAGAGGCCTTGCAATTCCCAACAGGTGCTATCTTTGCTTAGCTGACTGTGAAACTTCCGATCACTTATTTTTGCATTGCCCCTTTTCCCATTCGGTCCTAAGCCATGTGTTGTCTTCCTTCCAAGTACTCTGGTGCTCCCATCTCTCCCTTAAATATGCCTTCCTCCAATGGCCCAAGCCCTTTAAGAATTCTAAGCTCCAATTCCTTTGTGAGGCTACCTTTCACCATTCCATATGGCAAATTTGGCTGGAGCGTAATGCTAGAGTCTTCGGCAAGATCCCTAGAATGGCTCCCTCTGTTGCCCAACGGGCCTTATCCTTTGTTGTCAAGAATTCAAAAACTATTCCCAGCTCCCACCCTCACAATCCTTGGGAGGCAATTATTTTCAAAAGACTGGACCTTGGCTCCTCTTCCAGAGTTGACTCAATGAATGGCCGTAGGGAGGTCACTTGGACCAAACCTCCTTTGGGGTGGATCAAACTTAATTTTGATGGGGCTGCTAAAGGCAATCGGGGCCCACTGGTTCGAGGGGCTTGTCAGGGACCATAATGGGAAGTTGATCTTGGCCTACTATGAAAATCTGGGCCCTTAAACCAATCATTTTGTCGAAGCCCGTGGTGTGTTGAAAGGTTTGCAGGTCATATCGAATGATCCTGGGCCTTTAATTATTGAAGGCGATTCTCTAAACATTATCAACTACCTTCGTGGATCCAAAGACCCATCGTGGCAGGTCCTAAATATCATCCTCAAGGCTAGAATGCTCCTCTCTCGGTGTGCCAGGTGGGAGGCGGGGCACATCTACAGAGAAGGTAACCGGTTGGCGGATCACTTGGCCAACAAAGGACTGATGACCACGTGCCCGGTTGTTTGGAATTCTCGTTTCCCAATTGAGGTGGATAGTTTGGCCAAGGCAGATATTCCCTCATGATGAAGAATTTGTATCATAGGTCTTCTCCCAAAGTTTGTTGATATATTGTCTTCGACTATTATTCTGTTTTAAGGTATTTCAAGATCAATATTTCTAGGACTATCCACGTCTTCTGGGGCCCTCGAGCATTTTGTATTTCCCTGTCTTTTTTATGAACTGCTCTATTTAACCAGCCATCCGGCATGAAATATCTTTTAGCAAGGCTGATTTTGTACATAAGGTTTTGGGATCCTTTATAAAAACCCACAATTAATCTATTATTATAATTACCAAAAAAAAATAGTGGGAAGATTGTATTCATTGATTTTCTTGTAATGTTGTTCATTAGGAATAAATTCTTGATCTTAAACAAATATCTACAAATGAAGACTATCACGATTTGTAATAGAATTAGGAAAATTAGATATTTTACCATATTTAGTTGTTTGTATCATGTATGTGTACATAGTTATTTCTCTTTTCATATAATATGTACAACTATTTTTCTTTCTTTTTATTTAAATAAGAGTTCTTTATTTTTTAAAATTTATAAAATGTTCTAATAAGTCTTGAGATAGTTGTGCACTTGTACTTATGTCTCGTTGTATGTCTCATATACCTAAATTTTATGTTGCTCTTTCAATTCCTATTATGGACTTTTATAAAAGAAAACTAGTTTATTGAACAAACAATCTTACAAATATAAAATGTGTCAATAGAGGATGGGTATACTATTCACCATAATAATCATGTTTATGGTTATAAAAAGAAACCATTGTGAATTCTAAATTTAATTATCTTATTAGAATTTCTATTTATCTATATAATTTTCATTCTAGTACATCCAACCTGTAATGATTTATGGTTCAAAGAAAGAACATTTACCTCATAGCTCTACTATTTCAATATGGAATTGTATTTTAAATAAACAATGTCTACATATTTTTAATTTAATATTTTGCTCTACTAAATAATTAGATCAATATGGGAGGCATGATATGCTTATACATTTGTTTTTAATTTCATCATTTAGGAATTTATGGCTAAATACAATCAATATATTCCTATGGTGTGTTTTGATCCCTTTGGTGCCTTGTTTTCCAATCAACTAGCAATTTTTAATTTTAGACTACAAGACTTTAAACTTAATTATTTATATTCAAGTTTGAGGGTTTGGCCCATTAGTCAAAAACACTCTCTTTGGAGTGTGGATACCATGGTTCAAATCCCTCAGGTCTGATAGAACTAGAAGGTGTGTCACGTCATACGTTAAAAAGTTTACTTGGCACAACTAGAGGTTATAGGAGAAGCAAGAAGCAAGATTCGAACCTACGAAGAGGTATGAAAAATGTAACGAGTTGCCAATTCCTCTAGTATATGCAAATAAAACTTAATTATTTATATTCATCATTCACTTCAAAGTGAAGTTTTCTACATTCATGTAACTTCTTCATACAATTTAGGTGCTTGCATTTATCCTTAAAATACAACAACAACAAAAATATTTATTTCTTATCACTATATAGTTTGTGTAAATTCTAATTCAATGTCAATATAGGAGAAACAAGTGATCAATATCAATTTAAACTAAAACTAAAATAAAATAAACCTACAATGTACCAAAATTTTATTTGAGTTTTAGTTTAAATTGATTGAATAGTCAACCCGGGCAAGGAGAAACTAATCTTCTAGTTTACTATTATGCTCCATTGTAGCTTTGTTTCGATGGGTTTCATTATTTATCAATTTATAATTATTAATATATATATATATATATATATATATATATATATATATATATATATATATATATATATATATATATATATATTAGAATATTATTACATTTTGTTTCAAATTAAAATGATAGTAGGTTAAGCATTTATTTAGTTTTTGTAGGATAGGATAATGGTTAAGGTCTTGGATTCTCTTTCTAAAGACCTAAATACAAACTAGGATAAAGTGTAAATAAACTTGTTAAAAAAATTAAAAAATTAATTTTAAAATTCTTATTATTTCCTTTAAATTTGTAGTGGATGCACTACTTTAAATATGAGGTGTGGATACTTTAATAATTATGAATTTAAACATCATCTTGAGTAGGCCTATTGAAATTCTAGAGCATTTTGCTTATACCTTAAAATGTGTAGTATATAAAACATAAGTAGACAAGAAAGGTAGTTAATGATTCATTTGAGTAGTTGAAAGTTGAAAGGAACACTACAATATCATGAAAATTACTGAAGGAACATATAGCGTAGTTTCCAACTACATTACTCCTTTTCAGTCATTCTAAATATTCTTTGATGGTTGGGATTTGCTAGATTTTATATGGAAGGAAGTTTCATTCTTGTTCTATTCAAATGGAACATTATAAATGCAAATATATTTGAAAAACCTATTATTAATGCGTTAATGAAAGACACTTTTTTAATAATCTATGATAATATCAATAGTTGTATTTTCAAAAAAAAATAGTTGTATTTTCAATTTGGATCTCAATTACTAGGAAATAATATAAATAATAAAAAAAACTTCTCACAACCAAATTTAGTATTTTGATACTGAAATCCAAAAGCCACAACAATGTGTATCAAGAAAACTGACACATATATTTGCTTGATATAAATTGCATGGATGAATTTTATTGTAAAGCATATTTCAAAGATTTTTATTATTAATTATTATAAATTTTTGCTACTACTCCATAAGTTATATTAATGCATAGTTTGGAAGATTTATGATGATTTACCCAAAAAAAAAATTCTAAATGATTCATGCAAGTAGATATATAAAATATTATTATTAAGCACTAAGCTATATTTTCAAAATTATATATAAAAAAATTGTTGCTTTTATTCATTTGTCCTTAAATTTGTTGTTGGTGTCTTTGCAAGGAAACTCCAATGGTATGTTGTTGTTGTTTCATCTCCATGACCTCAATTCAAATCACGCGGAAAGAGGGTTTCTATTGCTATGTCCTAGGAATGTGACCCCAATTATGCCATCTATTATACTATTTCAAATATTATTATAAATTCACCATATTTTTATATTTTTTGGTGGAAAAAAAGGTAATTCATCATGTCTTCTATATGAGTTTGGACACTATTCACCTAGATTTTGAAACCGATTCACCCCATTTTTATAAATACATTTTGGGGCCAACTCCTTACGCATAACCTTGGATAAGGGGAAAGAACTAATCTAGGTGTAAGCAAATAAAACAATACCAAGCTAATATAAAAATTAAAACACAAGCAATTGTAAGGAAATGACTTTGTATTGAATTTTGTGGAGAATTGGTCTCCTTTTTATAGAGCTTTACCCTGAGTGTGCAAGGGTATTATTACAATGCTCTGCTTGCTTCCTTATATTACAATAGGTAAAAGGGGTAAGATGCCCCTTTTATAATTTCAAATTAATGGTGGTGCCACTAGTCTTCTTTTATCCAATCAATATTTCAGATGGGTTTGAGCATCCTTGCGGATCATCCTTGCTTTAGCAACTCTTCAATAACTTGTCACCTACACACATGTCCTAAAAAAATGGAGTTAATAGCAAATGGAGGGCTTCTACTATGTGAAGCACTTTTTTATGTAAATAAAAATATATAAAACCCTAAAGTATAAATTCTTGTAGAATGGAAAATAATATGTAGATGATAAAATACAATGAGATAAAATACCTTGCTAATTTACTTGCCTTGATCTAGATCGGTTGATGGTTGAATCTACTACAGTTCAAACATAGGGTTGTGATTGAGTTTCTATTGATCCAAATGATATAAAAATTGGTGGAGATATTCTTAGGTTTGTCAGGAACCTACCCTAAAAATTTTAGCTCAATCCAAGTCTGAATGAGTGAGATATAACCAAAATAAGTTGGGTAGTTTTATCAATCCTACAAAAACGGGGGCAACATGATGTTATGATTTCATCCCTCTTCCATCATAAAAGTGATAGGGGTTTTATAATATTTTGGAAGGTTAGGGTTAGGTTCAGGGTTTGGAAAGTGATTAGGTTTTGTGAAGGGTTAGGGTTTGGCAAGTGGCTAGGATTTGGTGTAGATACCCCTTTTTGTACTATGTTGTGTAAAACACAATGCAGTGCAAAAACAAGAGACTCCTGGTTTTATTGGATGGAAAAATGGACTCTTTCCTTAATGCGTAAGAAAAATTATTTTTGGAAAATTTTGATTTTGGCTTACCCCTCAAGCAGAGAATGGATGAAATATGATCCCATAAGCCAATTTAAAAAATATGGATGATGAAAGCAATGGCATTAATGGATGCATATATCAAAAATTAATATCAAGTTGATTACCCCAAGTTTTTGGTGGTATGCATTGTTGGATCTTTTTCATTGATAGAATGATGACCACTTGTAATATGATAGATGGACCAACCACTATGGGTATCATGTTTTATCCTATGGCATGATGCACACCAAAGTTAATTTTGTGAAGGATTTCCACTTTTGCAACCACGCAAAGAGGGCTAGATGATAGTCTTAGGAAAATTTCCTTGAACACCATTGCTTTCCAAAACTACATTACCAAATTGATCTAATTTGATTTAAGATGAATTGGAATGATATGTGACATGCGTGTATGAGTTATTTGGTGTTTTTTTGAATGTCACTGCAACCACCAAGTGACTAGAGTAAATCACTAGATATAAGTGTTTTGTTGCAGTGATTTTCTTTCCTACACTAGCTAACCTAAATGAATTTTTGAAAGTTTATTTTTGGAAAAGTGATGAGCACTTGTAATATGGTAGATGGACCATCCACTGCAAGTATCATGTTCAACCCTATGGCATGACACATACCAAAGTTAATTTTGTAAAGGATTTTTGATTTTGTAACCTTTCGGAGACAACTTGATGATAACCTTGAGAAAATTTTCTTGAACACAATCACATTCCAAAATTGAGTTGCCAAATTGATTTAATTTAGGACAAGATGAGGTGGGATGATGTGTGGGATGCATGGATGGATGATTGGATGATTTTGTGAAGTTTTTGATTGGTTTGCAACCTTTTTGGGACCCTTTTTCAGACATAGGATGCATTTGGGTGCTCCAAAAAGCATAAATTTTGGCTATAAATAGGCTTGGGGTGCTCATGTTGACTTTATTCTTGTTGTAAGCAAAAGAAGACAACACCTTGCAAGTAAAATAATGAAAACAAGCAATTGCAGAATTAAAGGATTTTGTATTGAATTTTATTGGAGCCTTAGTCCCCTTTTTACAAGTGATTTGACCCAAGTGCATAGGGGTATGATTACAATAAGTGAATGCTTGCTTTCACATGATAGAATGAGCACAAAGAGGGGAAAAGCCCCTTTGGCTAATCAAATTATTGGTGGTGTCTTTGGTCTTCTTTCGCTCCAATCCAATTGGTGAGTGGGCTTGAGTATCCAATTATGGGACACTCCTAGCTTCAATAGCTCTTCAAATACCTGTATCCTGCACACATGAAAGTCAAACAAGAGTCAATAGCACCTGTATACATGATTAGAAACAAGTACAGATAAAAACCCTTGAAGGAATGCTTGCAGAAAACATAGAAATAGTAATTAAAAATACCTTTCTAATAAATGAATAACTTCCTAATATATGCTCCTCCAAATGTCCTAAAAATTAGTAGAGATGTTCTTGGGGATGTTAGGAACCTACCCTTATAATTTCAGCTCGATACAAGTCCGGATGAGGGGGATATGGCCAAAATAAGTTTAGTAGTTTCTATAGAACCGCGGGCCCGCGGTTGTGGCTGTGTAACCGTGGGTTTAAGATTTAGAAACCATGGGATTGCGGTTGTGACTGTGTAATGCGGGTATGCGGTTTAGAAAATTTGGGCATGTGGTTATGACTGTGTAATGCGGGTATGCAGTTTAGAAACCACGGGACTGTGGTTGGGACTATGTAACCGCGGATGCACGGTTGTGCAAAGAAGGCAGAAAACCTCAAAACTCAGATCAAGGACCTCGATGTCTCGAACTCAGTGATCGTTGGTGATTTCCTACAATGATTTCGATAGCGTAACAACGTATTTTCCAGCCCCCTTGCTTGATGGAATGGTGTTGCTTTTATAGGTAATTTTGGGTTTTGGAGGGAAATGAGAGGTGTTAAGCCAAGGCTGCCAAGTGGCAATCCTAGGTTGCCAAATGGATGGGGGCAGTTAGAGTGAGTCACCCAGGGTGTCTCACTTAAATAGGGTGATGTGGGTGTAAGTGGAGTGAGGTGTAAGGGTTGTTCCATGTGAAGGTACAAAGAGGAAAAGGGTGTGTGAGATGTGGCAAGGTGGGGTGGTGAGGTGGCTAGGACACATGTCTAGTGGGTAGGCAAGGTATCCTAGGGGGATTTTCCAGATTTATTAAAATCTAGAAAATAGGATATTGTGGAGGATTTTTATGCCTAAGTTTAGACTTAGGAATATATTATTATGCAGAATTGTGGTGTGCAATGTGGGTGAAGTGTACATGAATTAGTATACCTAATTTTATACCTAGGCATACATTTTATTATGTAGAATTATGTGGTGAGTTGTAAATGCCTATATTTTGGTGTCTACAGATGCTATTTTTTGTATCGTGTTGTGTAAAGCACAATGAGATGCAAAAATTAATGACACCTATCTTTATTGGATGCATGGACTCAAATCTTCTTGACACACAAGAATGGATGATTATTTTTCATTTTGATTTTTTTTTGCTTACCCCCTCAATTGGAGAATGGGTAAAGGATGAAACCCACGATCCGATTGACCAAATGTGGATGATGAAAGGATGTGGTTGATTGAATGATTTGGATGTGATGCAAATGTATGTCATTTTGACCAACTTGATGCCCCAAGTTTGTGATTTTGTGTGTTCTTTTAAATTTGCCTTTGGTTTCGTTGATGTGCAAAATATGTGGTAAAATATTTAACCACATTTGGAGTTCTTGTTCCACTTTGACTTTAGCAATTCCTTCCAAATGATGGGTTCAAGGAACCAGTCAATCGGGAATTTGATACTCGAGTGATTTTTGATTATTACCAATTTTTTTTGGTTGTTTTCCACTTTTGACCCAATGGAAGGGGTTGAAGGACAACCTTGTGCAAATATATTTTAAATACATCTAAGCTCAAATATTTAGGGATCTAGCTGATTTAATGTCATAGTGATTTGATGTTGAATGTTTGAATGAGTTTTCTTATGGTGAGCTACCCATCCGATCGGATTACATGGATTGCTAGTCGCTACAATCGCTAGGTGTATAGGGTAATCCACTAGATACAAGGTTAACTTGAGATGATGATGATGAGAGATGATGATTTGGTGGGGTTTGCAATATTTTTGTAGCCATTTGCATTTGAAGGGGAGTTGTGTAATATGGTCATAAATAAAAGTTAACTTGTGTTACCCCAATCTTAGAAAAGATGCTCATTTTAATGAGCGTAATTTGCTTAATTGAGTATTTTGAGTGTTGAGCTTGATTATGAAACTCAAATTTTTTTATTTTTGTCTCTCTTTAAGTGATGAGTCGATGTAGAAGATATGAAATGATGAACACAATGAAAAATATGATAATGTTTGGAATGAAATGGATGTTTTTTTTTTGTTTCAACCGTGATTTTATCCATTGTTGATAATTGTGCTCTTCTATCCCTTGGAGTAGTCCAGCCTTATGGATTTCTTAGGGAATTGATATGATAACAATTCATTTTTTGCATGAGGTGAATCACTTTTCAAGGGCCTTATGGTAACCTATCCATCCTACCGGATTGCATGGATTACTAGTCGCTACAACCGCCAGGTATATAGGATAAGTTACTGTATACAAGGATAACTTAAGGCTAAGTGGAAGAAGGAAATGTACACCTCTATCCCTTGGAGCAGTCCAGATGTATGGCCTTCTTAGGGAGTTGAGATGAGGACACTTCTATTCTTTCAAAAGCTTGTTGAATTTGTTTTTGAACAAAGGAATTGAGGTACCTTTGGATTTTTTTTTTTTGTTTTTTTTTTTTTGGAGAATGCATGATTGTGTTGTGTTTTTTATTTTTTTTAAGACAAAAGGTGCATGGAAATTTTTTTGGTGTTTTATGTTTTTGTATGAAAAAAAGATGCATGGAAATGTTTTTGGTGTTTTATGGTTCTGTATGACAAAATATTCATGGCAATGTTTTTGGTGTTTTTTTTTTTTTTTAATCAAAGGAATTTCAATTTGGGTACCTTTGAAGATTTTTGGATTGATTTGACCAAAGGGTATGTGCCTTTAGAGCCTTTTGAATTGAATTGACCAAACGAGTTTGTTTCTCTTGGATTTTTTTTTTTTTTTTTTTTTGAGTGTGACCAAAGGGTTTGATTTTTTTGGAGCTTTTTTGAATTGAATGTGACCAAAGGAGTTTGATTCCTTTGGAGCTTTTTGAATTGAATGTGACCAAAGGACTTTATTTCCTTTGGAGCCTTTTGGTTTGATTGTGACCAAAGGAGTTTTGGTTCCTTCGGGGTCTTTTGAATTAAAATTTTGACCAAAGGGTGTGGGTTCCTTTGCAACCCTTTTGAATTGATGTAATTGCAAGTGTCCTTATGGTAATCTACTCATCCTAATGGATTGCATGGATAACCAGTCACTACAACCACTAGTTGACTAGAGTATATCACTAGATACGAGGTTTACTTGGGGATCTGAGCTAGTGAATTGAATTGATGAATGCATGAAACTGAATTGAATTGGATGTGTTGTGTTCATGAATGGGAGGCAAAGGGTGCAACCTTTGACAAAAGGACGCAACCTTTTGAACCTAAAATATGATTTAAAATGTGAATGTTTAATGTGATTGTTAGGGTAGATTGATTTATTGTTTGATTTTATTAATGGGGAAGGTGTAAGACCTTGAAATCCCCCAAGTTGCTTGATTGTTTGTTTTATGTGATTGATGGGGAAGGTGTAAGACCTTAAACTTTCCCAAGTTGCTGGATTGATTGTTTGATGTTTTTTATGGGGAAGGTGTAAGACCTTAAACTTTTCCAAGTTACTTGATTGATTGTTTGATGTTTTTTATGGGGAAGGTGTAAGACCTTGAACTCTCCCTAGTTGGTGTTTTTGTTATTGTTTATGTACATGTGTAATGATGGTTTGTTCAATTTTTTTTTTTTAGTGCATGTGATGAAATGAGTGTGTTATGAACAAATGTGATATGAATGAATGCAATTGATGGTGATGTATGTAAATGAATGAATAGTTTTACCTTATTAATTGTCATGCAAATAAGCTATGTATCATTGTTAAGCAAACTTCACATTTATTGCTTAATCAGGGGCATCAATACGATACTATGGTTTGACCACAATTTGTATGATGAAATGGACTATGATATAAGTGTGGCAATATGATGGTGGTATGGAATGGAAACTTTCTTATGAATTTTTTTGCATTAAGAATAAAGGATATAGAATTATTTTGAAAAGACTCAAACATCCTAGTATATCAAAAAAACTCTCTCAAATTATCTAATTTTTCTAGGACCAAATGTGTGTGCAGTGAATTCATTTATTGAATCAAGAGCATGGTAATGACTCTAAACCATAAAGAACCAGTGTGTGTAATTGAGTTCATTAACTCATCTTGAGTAAATTGGATAGACCTGTTATGGTTGGAACCAAGAAGCTAGCTTACCTGTATGAGCAGTTAGAGGTATCTTTTAAAAGATACATGTCGCCATGCATGAGCGTACTCCACTACCAGTCAAGCGTCTATAGCTCCGGTGGAGGCTAACTCCATAGTCCATGATTTTTGTTTTTGATTTCTTGAATTTTGGGGATGACTACTTAACCATATGATTGGAAATGTAGTACGATCCTTACAACACATTTAATCAGTGGTGTGTGATGTAAAAGTTTTAGAGCTTTGGGGAATCAGATTCTCAACCTAAGTGTGATGAGAATTGTACCTTATCCTTACTACTCTATCTTTTGAATTTAGAAGCAATTGTGATAGTAGTGAAAACCACTATTGTCATGGACTATGTTGCATAATGGGACAAGCAAGGATGCCTCTCTTCACCTCAAGGTTCCTACCAAGTATGGTGTTATCCCTATTTGACACAAGATATTTTTAAGATGTGAAGTTGTGTTTGGTTCAAGAATGTTTTTGAAATCAATTCCCATTACTCAAGATTTGCTTAGTGTATATATGTGCAATGGTCCTAAAAGAATTCAAACTATTTTTTGGAGGTTGCTTAAATCACTAGGAGTGGTTGAGTGATCGAAAACCCCTATATATTCCTCAAAATAGAGACCACCAAAGAAATAAATTGCTATGGGGTTTTATTGCAGCTATTTAATTTTTTGTTTTTTCTATTTTGACATGGTTTTAGATGGCAAAATTGGACTAATTCTAGACCGTAGGTGCCCCTAATTAAGACAACAAGACTTAGTGAATGAACAATTATCTAACCTGAGTGGATGACAATTAATATGGTAAGCGACATGAATGGATGTAAACGATACAAATGTGCAAATGCAATAAAAGTGGAACGTGTGAATGCAATGAAAGTGGAACGTGTGAATGCAATGAAAGTGGAACGTGTGAATGCAATGAAAGTGGTATTTTGAATGAGATGTATTAAAAATGCAATGTGTATGAACATATTTTTGTGTTTTGTATTTATTATTATTTTTTTATATTTATTATTTGTTTTTTTTTTTAGGTGTTTTTGAACTAAAAATATGACCAAAGGGGTTTGATTCCTTTGGAGCCTTTTGAATTGTATGTGACCAAAGGAGTGCCTCCCTTGGAGCATTTTGAGATGAGTTTTGACCAAAGGGGTTAGGTTCCTTTGGGGCATTTTGAATGGAGTTGACCAAAGGGATACCCCCTTTGGATTTTTTTTTTTTTCTTTTGATTTGACCAAAGGGGTGCCCCCTTTGGGGCCTTGTGGATTGAATTGACCAAAGGGATTTGGTTCCTTTGGAGATTTATTATTATTATTATTATTTTGACCAAAGGGGTGTCCTCTTTGGGGCTTTTTGGATTGAATTGACCAAAGGGATTTGGTTCCTTTGGAGATTTTTTATTTATTTATTTATTTATTTGAATGGGGAAGATGTGATACCTTAATCATCCCCAAATTGTTTGGTGACTAGTGAGCATGGAGAAGGTGTGATACCTTGAGTATCCCCACAATGTTTTATGCTTGGTGAGCATGGGGAAGGTGTGATGCTTTGAGTATCCCCACAATGTTTTGTGCTTGGTGAGTGTGGGGAAGGTGTGATGCCTTGAGTATCCCCACAATGTTTTATGCTTGGTGAGCATGGGGAAGGTGTGATGCTTTGAGTATCCCCACAATGTTTTGTGCCTGGTGAGTGTGGGGAAGGTGTGATGCCTTGAGTATCCCCACAATGTTTTATGCCTGGTGAGCATGGGGAAGGTGTGATGCTTTGAGTATCCCCACAATGTTTTGTGCCTGGTGAGCGTGGGGAAGGTGTGATGCCTTGAGTATCCCCATAATGTTTTATGCCTGGTGAGCATGGGGAAGGTGTGATGCTTTGAGTATCCCCACATTTTTTTGTGCCTGGTTGGCATGGGGAAGGTGCGATGCCTTGAGTATCCCCACAATATTTTATGCCTAGTGAGCATGGGGAAGGTGCAATACCTTGAGTATCCCCACAATATTTTATGCTTGGTGAGCGTGGGGAAGGTGCGATGCCTTGAGTATCCCCACAATGGTTTTGTTGACTATTAGGGTTTTGATCGGATATGATGAGTGGACTTTCAATGGAAAATACCCCCTTGTCAATAAGATCTTGGACCACATTTTTAAAGGCTTTGCAATCATTGATGTCATGGCCCACTTGTCGATGATAGAGATAATAATGATCTTCCCTATACGACCTAGGTTTATGTATTTTGGTATCTGTAGGACGTATGTCAGGTAAAACAATTGTTTTTGCATCCTGTAGCTTTTAAAAGATGATTGAAATGGGCTCAAATAGAGGGGTCCAAGTACGGGGTTGATGATTTGGACAAGATTGGCCATGTGGACAAGGTTGATGAGGTTGTTGAGGTGGGTGAAGTTGATGAGGTTGTTGAGGTGGGTGAGGTTGATGAGGTTTTTGAGGTGGGTGATTTTGATGAAGTTGTTGATGACTCAATTGTAGCTCAATTTTTGTGAGGCGGTTCAATATTTTTTGTAAAATAAGCATAGTGCATTGGTGAAATGGTTGTTGTTGATGTGGAGAAGGTGGAATGATGGTGTGTTGTGTTGATGAAGCACCATACATGTGATTGATTGGATGTGTGGGTATGGTTATAGTTGGGGGGTGCAACACCCAAGATGGATCTTGGGTGAAAAAGGTGAGGGGTGGATGGGATGTTGATGGTGGGTAAGTGGAAGATTACATTGCTACTGAAGGATGGGGGTTATGGACCATGGTGCTTATGGGTGCTATGGATGGAATGGGCATAGGGATTTGTGAAGCAACACTAATGGGTGCTTCATAAAGGGGGTTTGTGCAAATGACTTGTTGATTTGGTATGATGATGGAAGGTTGATTAGATGATTATGGATGGGTATGGGCTATGGTGGTAATAGTGTGCTCAAAAAGTGGATTTGCAAAGGCTTAGCTAGACTGTTGTGGGTGTGGGAAGGTGACTTATTGATGGAATGATGGGATGGTATGGGGTGGAATGGTAAGCGGTGGTAGCAATATAAAAACCCTTCTAGCTATACTCATGTACATCCTAACTACATTCATTTCTACAAATGTGACACGATCATCAATTATGGAAGGTGGTTCACTCCTAGGAGTCTCGAGAATAGTAGTGTGAGTAGCCCTATGCATAATATCTATGTCTAAAATTGGGATACCACTAGAGGGTCCTACATTTAGGCTTTGGTACATAGTGAAGGGCATGTTGACTTGCCCTAGCATCGAAGTGTTAGGGGCCTCAATGGACTGGGTTGCCATGGGGGAGGACCACTGACTCTGTATCAATTCTATTTTTCTTGCTTGACTACGAGTTACTACCATACGCTAATATGCAATCTATGTGAATGAAAAATAAAGTACAATGCAATACAAAATTCCAAGCAAATAAACATACAAAGTGTTTGACCCTAGTTTGCATTAATTTTTTGAATTTTTTTTTGAAAGTTTTTGATTTTTTTTAGTTTTGGTGTGTTTTTTTCTTTTTGAATTTTTTGAAGATATTTTATTCTTTTTGGAATAGAATAATAGAACTCAATGAATATGGTGATTAAGAACACTAGTGCCAAGCGTGATTTCTCAAAAGAGGCTAGGGTACACCGCTTAAATCCCAGTGGGGGGTTCGCCTAGCTCTTCCACTCTGATTCAACAATCATTCCAATAGTGGGAGACAACTTGAACACCAATGACTTATACCAACTTAAAGAGTACTTTTATCCTATCTAAGGATGATATAGGAGACAAGCCGATGGAAGGAGGTGAATTCCAATGTCACCGGTATGAATTGGGGGTTGGTGATGAAATCCAACCTGACCAATGTTTTGATGATACCTGTGTGTGTGGAGGCTTTGTTTTCTATTGTGTGATGCAAATCTAACATGCAATTCTATTTTTATGCCTAATGCAGAAAATGAGGAATACAGAGAATAGCAGACAAATTCAGATCAAGGAAAAAAATTGCAACTTTAGGTAAGATTCAACAAAATTCTATTTAACAGGGCTAACCATGGATGGGCGGTTAGTTACGGTAAACCACGAGTGTGTGGTTTACCAACTGCACGTGCGCATTTGAGGGAAATCCCAACCGTGGGTGTGCGGGTCCTTTATGTCAATAGAACAAAGCCAAATACAAGCCCAAACCCCAAAAAAGAAATACCTAGGTTATTTCTAACCTGGTATATGCAATATTATTGTTCCCTACTGTGTATATGAAAATTCTCATTTATTTCCCTTTATTATTTTGTGTATGAATGCAAGATTTAAGTAAGTTTTTCTATTCCTAGGACCTAAATGCAAACAAAGGCATATAGGACTAAGACTCTTAATCTACTTAAATGCAACCTAAAACTAGATTTAAAGGAAAATTTTAAAATATGGCATAGGGTACAGACCTATGTTCCTTTCACTATTCCTTCCTGCTTTCAACCACTATTTTTAAATAGTGCAGCAATCATGAATGCATGTTTCCTCAAATTAGAAACCGTGGATGCATGGTTTCACAGTGATAGGTTAAGCGCAATCTAGATTTGCCAACCCGAGATTGAATTCTCACATGTCTTGAATCCTCGGCACCTGTACATGCAAATAGATATCAATAAATTTAAAATGAAGCAAGGCAAAACAAAATGGAACCCTTGGGAGGTCCCACCATGATCACCATTTTGTAAGTAAAAGAAGACAACACCTTGCAAGTAAAATAATTAAAGACAAGCAATTGCAGAATTTAAATATTTTGTATTGAATTTTATTGGAGCCTTAGTCTCCTCTTTATAAGTGATTTGCCCCAAGTGCATAGGGGTATGATTACAATAAGTAAATGCTTACTTTCACATGATATAATGAGCAAAAAGAGGGGAAAAACCCCTTTGGCTAATCAAATTATTGGTGGTGTCTTTGGTCTTCTTTTGCTCCAATCCAATTGGTGAGTGGGCTTTAGTATCCAATGTATGGGCCACTCCTAGCTTCAATAGCTCTTCAAATACCTATATCCTACACACATGAAAGTCAAACAAGAGTCAGTAGCACCTGTATACATGATTAGAAATAAGTATAGATAAAAACCCTTGAAGGAATGCTTGTAGAAAACATAGAAATAGTAATTAAAAATTCCTTGCTAACAAATGAATAACTTACTGATATTTGCTGCTCCAAATGTCCTAAAAATTTGTGGAGATTTTCTAGGGGATGTTAGGAACCTACCCTCAAAATTTCAGATTGATCCAGTTGTGACTGTGTAACCACTGGTGTGCGATTTAGAAACCGCGAGATTGCGGTTGTGACTATGTAACGTGGGTATGCAGTTTAGAAAATGTGGGCTTGTGGGTGTGACTGTGTAATGTGGGTATGCGGTTTAGAAACCGCGAGACTGCAGTTGGGACTATGTAACCATGGATGTGTGGTTGTGTAGAGAAGGCAAAAAACCTTGAAACTCAGATCGGGGACCTCGATGTCTCGAACTCAGTGATCGTTAGCGATTCCTTGCAATAATTTCGATAGCATAACGACGTATTTTCCAGCCCCCCTTTCTTAATGGAATTGTGTTTCTTTTATAGGAAATTTTGGGTTTTGGAGGGAAATGAGAGGTGGCAAGCCAGGGCTTCCAAGTGGCAATCTTGGGCTTCCAAATGAATGGGGGCAGTTAGAGTGAGTCACCCAGGGTGTCTCACTTAACTGGGGTGATGTGGGTGTAAGTGGAGTGAGGTGTAAGGGTTATCCCATGTGAAGGGACAAAGGGGACAAGGGTGTGTGAGATGTGGCAAGGTGGGGTTGTGAGGTGGCTAGGACACATGTCTAGTGGGTAGGCAAGGTATCCTAGGGGGATTTTCCAGATTTATTAAAATCTAGAAAATAGGATAATGTGCAGGATTTTTATGCCTAATTTTAGACTTAGGAATATATTATTATGTAGAATTGTGGTGTGCAATGTGGGTGAAGTGTACATGAATTAATATACCTAAGTTTATACCTAGGCATATATTTTATTATGCATAATTATGTGGTGAGTTGTAAATGCCTAGATTTTGGTGTCTACACTTGTGTTTGAGAGTTTTTTTTTTTTTGCATTTGAGAGGGAAGAATATTGAGTGGTTGCTTTTGTAAAGTTTTGAGGGTGTTTTGATGGGTTTTTTTTAACAAGTATCCTTATGGTGATTTACACATCCACCAAATTGCATGGATAACCAATCACTGCAACCACCAAGTGACTAGAGTTTTATGGATAACCAATCATTGAAACCACCAAGTGACTAGAGTAAATTACTAGATAGAAGATTCAATTAAAAATTTAGGTTATCTAGTGTAGGAAAGAAAAAGCTATTCTAGATTTTGACCAGAGGGGTTTGGTGCCTCTGGACCCTTTTGAATTGAAAATGACCAAAGGATTTTGATTCCTTTGGAGCCTTTTGGATTTGAAAGTGACCAAAGGAGTTTGGTTCCTTTGGAGTCTTTTGAATTGAAAGTGACCAAAGGAGTTTGGTTCCTTTGGAGCCTTTTGGATTGAAAGTAACCAAAGGAATTTGTTTCCTTTGGAGCCTTTTGAACTAAAATTAGATTCTTTTTTACTTTATTGCATGAATGATAATTTAACCAATGTCGTTGTTGTAATATACCCATCCTATCGTATTGTATGGATAACCATTTGCTGCAATGACAAGGTGACTATAGTAGATTACTAGATACGAGGTTCACTCATAGAAAATTTGACCAAAGGGGTTTGGTGCCTTTGGAGCTTTTAAAATAATTTGACCAAAGGGATGTTTCTACTTTGGAGCATTTTGAATTAATTTGATCAAAGGGATGTGTCTCCTTTGGAGCATTTTGAATTGATTTGACCAAAGGGATGTGTCTTCTTTGGAGAATTTTGAATTGATTTAACCAAAGAGGTGTGTCTCCTTTAGAGCATTTTGAATTGAGTTGACCAAAGGGACATGTATCATTTGGAGCATTTTGAATTGATTTGATCAAAGGGATGTGTCTCCTTTGGATAATTTTGAATTAATTTGACCAAAGGGGTGAGTTTCCTTTGGAGCCTTTTGAATTGAATTGACGAACGGGGTGAGGTTCCTTTGGAGCCTTTTGAATTGAATTTACCAAAGGGGTGTCTCATTTGGAGTTTTTTGAATTGAATTGACCAAAGGGGTGTGTCTCCTTTGGATTATTTTATATTGAAAGTGACCAAAGGGGTGTGTCTCCTTTGGATTATTTTAGATTGAAAGTGACCAAAGGGATTTTGTTCCTTTGGAGCCTTTGAAACTGAAAGTGACCAAAGGGGTTTTGTTCCTTTGGAGCCTTTGAAACTGAAAGTGACCAAAGAGGTTTCTCCTTTAAAAACTTTTGAATTAAATTGACCAAAGGGGTGCTTCCTTTAGAGGCTTTTGGATTGAAAATGACCAAAACATTTTGGTTCTTTTGGAGCATTTTGAATTGAAACATGACCAAAGGGGTTAGATGTCTTTGGGGCATTTGAATTGATTTGCATAAAATTGACCTAAGTGTACTTATGTTAATGTACCCATACTACCATATTGTATGGATAACCAATTGCTACAACCACCAAGTGATTAAATTAAATCACTAGATACAAGGTTCACTAGATAATATATATTAGCGAGTCTAGTGGATGAATGATTTGTTGATTAATGTTTATGAAAGGAAAAGGGTGCAACCTTTGAAAAATGATGCAACCTTTTGAACCTATAATATGATGTGTTGATTAATATTTATAAAAGAAAAAGGGTTCAACCTTTGACAAAAGTATGCAACCTTTTGAACCTAGCGATTTACTTGTTGATTGATGTTTATGTAAGGTAGAGGGCATAACCTTTGACAAAAGGATGCAACCTTTTGAACCTAGTAGATGATGTGTTGATTAATGTTTATGCAAAGAAAATGGTGCAACATTTGACAAACCTACATAACCATTGAACCTATAAATTAACTTGTTGATTGATATTTATGCAAGGTAAAGGGTGTAAACTTTGATAAAAGGATGTAACCTTACAAACGTAGCAAATGATATGTTGGTTGATGATTATGTGATTGATTGATGATTTATTGATGGGGAAGGTTCACTGCCTTGATTAATCCAAGTTGGTTTTTTTTTTTGAATGGGTGAAGGTGTGATACCTTGAATACCTCCAAGTTGTTTTATGGCTTGCTTGATTGATTTTGGGGAAGGTGTGATACCTTGAACACCCTCAGTTTTTGTTGGGTTTGTTTGATTGAATGTTCGAATTTGATTGATTGATGTGATTGATTGGCGAGGAAGGTGTAAGACCTTGAATCCCCCTAGTTGGTTTACTACTTGATGTGATTATTGGGGAAGGTGTGAGATATTTAATCCCCCCTAGTTGTTTGATGATGTGATTATGCATGTATATGTGTAATGGTGGATTGTTAAGATTATTTTTTTTGGTATGCATGTGATGAAATGAATGTATTATGAATGAATGCAATTGGTGGTGATGTATGCAAATGAATGAATGATGTTGCCTTATTTATTGTCATTCAAAGAGGTTATGGACCATTGTTTATTATATTTTTCCTTTATTACTTAATCAAGGGCACCAATACAGTAGTATTAGTTTGACCATATATTGTAGGATGAAATGGACTATGATACATGTGTGACAATGTGATGGTGGTATGGAATGGAACCTTGCTTATGACTTTATTTGCCTTAGGGATAAATGATCTAGAGTTGTTTTACAAAGACTCAAACATCCTAGTGATCTCAAAAAAACTCATCTACTCATCTTGCAAATCCATATGATGCTAATGGCATCCTAGCGGAGTCAAATATCTCAAGGACCAATTGTGTGTGCAATGAATATTCATTTTCCATCAATTTTGAGTAAGGTAATGATGCAAGCCAATAAAGAACCATTATGTGTGCAAATAATGAATTCATTTACCAATCTTGAGTAAGGTAAGATTAAACTAGTCATGAAGAGAACCAAAAATCTAGCTTTTCCTTATGTGTGTTGAGAGGCCTATTCAAAAGAGATGTGTTGCCACGCATGAGCATAGTCCAATGCTAGGGTCTTCAATATTTTTGGAATCAGATTCTAAACCACTTAAATCAATTCCTGATGAGAATTAAATCCTATCCTTACTACTTGAATGTCTATCATTATTATTGTTTTTATAAAGAGAGCTTTAGAAATTAAATTCTCAACCACTCAAATCAAGTCCTAATGATAATTGTATCCTATCTTTAATACTTATTTTTGTAGTATTATTATTTTGTTAGAGCTTTGGGGAATCAAATTCTCAATCAATAAAATCGAGTCTTGATGAGAATTTTATCCTATCCTCACTACTCACTTTTATAGTATTATTATTTTGTTAGAGCTTTGGGGAATTGGATTCTCAACCATTTGAATCAAATCCTGATGAGAATTATATCCTATCCTTACTACCCACTCTTTCATTTTGTAAATTTTTACAAAGATGTATATTTATTTTATTTTTGGACTATGTGCATAGTGGGACAAGTAAAAAGAATATTTCACTTCAAGGTTCAATATAATCATGGCATCATATCTCTCTAACGCAAGATCTCATTAATAAATGTGTCATGTGATTGGTTCAAAAATGGTAGAGTCAACTCCCAAAACTCAAAATTTTCTTAGTGAAAAGTGTGCTTTGGTCCAAGAAGAGACCTGATTTAACTAGGAACAACCTATAGCATCTAAATATTGTTATCAAAGAAATGAGGTGCTATGGGATTTTATTGCAACTTTATTTGTGTGCGTTTTTGACATGATTTATGTGGCTGGTGAAATGAATCTGATATTGACCAAGGGTACCCTTGATTAAGGCAACAATATTTAGTGGATGAATAATTGTCCAAACTGATCGAATGATTTTTAATATGAAAAGAAACATGAATGGATGCAAATGATACGAACACATAAGTGTAATGCATAAGAAAATGAGTGTGGAATGTATACATGTTTATGAATACATGAATGGATGTATGAAATGTAATGTGAATGATTAAGCTATTCTTTTTGTTTTTTATTTTTTTTATTAAGTTTTTTTGCATGGGTAAGGTGTGATACCTTAAGCATCCCCAAATGATTTCATGACTGGTGAGCATGGGGAAGGTGTGATACCCTGAGTGTCCCCATAGTGGTTCGAGTGGATACCAAGGTTTTTATTGGATGTTGTGAGTGGAATTTTGATGGAAAATATCCCCTATTGATAATATCTTGGGCTATATTTTTAAATGCCATGAAACAATTGATGTTGTGACCCACTTACCGATACTAGAGGCAATAATGATCTTCCCTATATGACCTAGATTTATGGCTTTTAGTATCTACAATATGTATGTCAAGTAAAAAAATTATTTTTGCATCTTGTAACTTGTGAAATATTGTAGAAAAGGGCTTGATTAGGGGGGTCCAAGTATAGGATTGATAATTTGAATGGGGTGGGCAAAGTGGATGAGGTTGACAAGGTGGGAGATATATTGATGAGGTTGATGATGACTCAATTGTAGATCAATTTTTGTGAGGTGATTCCAAGATTTATTGTAGAATTATAAGAGTATGTTGGTGACTCCATCATAACTCATATTTTCCTTTGAACTTGTCAGACCTAGGTATCTCAAAATAGGATGGATATGGGGGTGAGGGAATAGATGGATGAATGGGATGATTGACTAGCTACCTCAAAGTGGGTTTTTGATATACAATTTTGTGTGTCTACATGGTAAGGCTATCAATATGGTTTTGTAAGAACTAAAATTTAGGGTCTTCCAATGGTGATTGAAAGCCCTGATTTGCTTGTTGATTGTACAATTGATGTGTGTTGTTTATTGGAACATGATGATGTGGGATGTTTTATTGAAATTGGTGGTGAAATATTTGCTATTGATGAAATGGATGTTGTTGATGAGGATATGGGGATATAATGGTATGTTGCACTGATGAGGTGGTATATGTGTGTTGAAGTGGATGAGTGGGTATAATTATGGTGGGTGGTCATGATCCCTAGGATAGATCTTGGGTGAATAACATATTTTGGGTTGAGGTGGGTTGAAGGTTGAAGTTTACCACCTATTATTATTGTTGTGAAATAGGGTGAACACTTAGGTTGGCACTACACACAAGCAATTATTGTAGATGCAGAAAAGCATGTTGTATTACAATCATTGATGCAAATTGTATGGTTTTATGGGGGGTAGAATATTGAGTAGTATGTGTGGCAACAATGTGAGTGGATGTAGGTGGGGGATAGGTGGTGAAAGGTATCATGATTGAATGAGTTATGTTATGATGCATGGGGTCAAAAAATGATGTGGATGGAATGGATGATGGCATCTATGAAGCAGCATTGACTTGTGCTTCATAGAGTGGGTTAGAATAGATGATGTTTTGATGGGATGGGATGGAGATATATTGATGGGATGATGATGGATAGGTTTGGTTTGTGGTTGTAGTCATTGATTCAAAGAGGGGATTGGTGATGATTTGATTAGTGTGTTACGAATGTGAATATAAGGCTTCTTGATGTAATATGGGGATGGTTCGAGGTAGGATGGTAAGAGGAGGTAATAATAGAAATACTAAATATATTGTAGTCAAGTAACTTCTAATGGCATCAGTATCTAGATACGTGATGCCCTGATCAACTCGGGAAGAAGGTTCGATGCGAGGAGTCTCTAGAATGGCAACATGTGTAGCTCTCTACATCATATCCATGTTTGAAGTGGGGGCATGATTGGATGGCCTAGTGGATAAGTATATATACATAGTATGTGCCACAATGGCTTGCCAAATCGTAGAAGTTTCTAGGGCTTGGGAGGCTTGAGCAAAGTCCTCCATGGATGCGAATGGTTGGCTTTGGATATTTTTTAAACCTTTGGCTTGAATTTGAGTTGTTACCAAAATCTAGGGGTGATATTGAGTGACGAATAGAAGGTACATGTGCAAAAATATGATGCAAATGAAAAGTAAAAAAACACACAATCAAACAAATATCTTCTATTTTTCTATTTTATTTTTGCAGTTTTGTTTTTTATTTGATTTTTTAAATTTATTTTTAAGTTTAAAAAAATGGTTTTGATTTTTTGAAGATTTTTTTTTAAGTTTTTGGGTTTTTGTGTGTTTTATATAACCTAGGTCTAAAAAATATGCAAGGTAGGTGGTGGAATGACACCTAAAAAGGTGTGTTTGAATTCACCCCTCTAACAAAGGATAAATCACGAATGGTTGATGAAGCTTCCTAGTTGAGGCTTGGTAATGGGTGTAACCTAGGGGAACAAAATACTTCTTTGAGAGAGGTTGCATTGTCTAGTACCTTTCTACCGATCCATATAGGCTTTCATTTCACCCTCGTGTGAGCTTGGGTATAAACGATAGTTGTGATTCCATAAATTATTAAGCCTTAGTAATTGAAGGGAATCTAACCTTGATTACCCTAAGCTAACCTCAAGAATAACTAGTTTCTTGGTGATGAAGTCCAAAACACTATCATAACTAACTAGGACTTATTATAGGGCTCTCTAATGGTTTATGATGAAATCCAACTTGTTCAAATGGTTTTCCTCACACTTTTCATTCAACGGTATAGAATATTGAAATGTGCAAATTTTGTGTGGTGTTTTTTTTGGTTTTTGGTTTTTTATATTTTTTTGTATAGCAAAAGCATAAAATTACCCTAAAATGCAATCTATTATGCAATTTTGATTTCTTGCCTAAAATGCAGTTAAAACATAGAAAGAATGCATATAGAAAAAAAATAGAGAAACCCCTATATTAAAATGCAACACACAGGCTCCCAATAGGCCTTGAAATGTTTTTGAGACAAAAAACCAAATGCAGGATTGAGATTGTTAGTTGCAGGACTGCATTTGTGACTCTATTTTTTTTCATTAATGCTCCCTAGAATGGATTTTAGCTTTCAATTCCTAGAATGATACTACCTTTTAATTTGATGTAAAATCTAAAAATATATATATAGAGAGAAAAAAAAACAAAAATATTTTCCATTTTCAAAAGTTGAAAAAATATTGAGTTAGGGTTTCAAGTTACTTGGGTTTCAAGAACCTATCAGCTACACACATATCCTACAATGAAAAGAGTTAGTAGCATATTGTAGGCTCAAAATTTTTTCACTCCTTTCCTTCAGGCTAATGGATCCATGATTGAAAGGGGTAGGGAAAGTAAAGTGCCTACACCTCAGGTGAGAAGCACTTGAGTTGTTCTCTCTTTGGTGTTTGTCGATGAATTATTGGTGGGGTTCACCAAGAAATACTTTATGGTAGTTTCCACACTTAGTTAAGGGAGTGTTTCATTCCAACAAACACTTCAAACAAAATATGATGTGCCCATACCTCTTTGCTTTGATGGAGATATGTCTTCAAAACCTGTCTTACTTACAACCAAATCCTTTTGTGCCAATTCAAGGTTAGATAGCAATAGTCTATCTCAAAACCTCCACATGAATATTTCACCTCAACAAATATTTCACCATACAAATATTAATAAAATGCCAAACCACTTATACACCTTATTACTCCTAACTTTGCCAATAAATTTCATCAACAAGAGTCACCAATCACATAAGAAAAAATTCCATTTACACCTTATATCTCCTACTTGTCATTAATGCATTTCCAAAAGATAAATAAAATATCACTTCACTTTTTATCCCAATGCATTAACAAAATAAACTACCTTAATTTTTTCTCAAAAAGAAATTACTTTTATAACCCTTTTATTGCAAAAATAAAAACCATTTAAAACACCTTATATCTCCCTAGCACATACCTTAGCCACCTTAGACCTTAGGATATAATTTAATTTTTAATAAAAAAATTAATCCCTCTTTGTTTTCGCCTATCACCTACCACCGGGAGTCGAACCCATGCTACCTATTGGCCCACATCCTAGCTGCCTCTAGGCTACCGCATGGGCTAGCCAACCCACATGTAATCAAAATGCAAGACCTCCCTCTTGCCCTTTACCACCGATGCCAAAACTTAAATCAACCACGCAGCCAAAAGGACCTTCACGTGAATCGAACCCATGCCTTCTGCCTCCTATGCCACTATGCAAGCCTTGCTTGCCATCTCAGCTACCACCTCACACAAGTGGGGACACACCCCGTCCACGCTTTGACCAATATTCTGCACCAAAATTTGTGCTGTCTCCTTTTTGTTTCCTCCGCTACGTCGAACGTGCAAGGCAAATACTTCAAGGGATTTTTAATTTGAAATCCACTAAGGCTTAGGCTAAACCTTAGCCTTATTAATACACATGCCCACTCTATTATTTGACATCGGCTTCTTTTTGTAATTCGAATTTTGGTATTTCGAATTATTATATTTAATTATAATAATTTAAATCCTAAAGGATTTAAATATTATAATTTAAATATTTAAAAACCTTTTGGGCCTTTTCTTTTTAGGGATAACCTTGCCACCATTAATGAATATTTTAACCTTTGCAAAATTACCACCAAGGTAATTTATAAATCCTTTCTCAAATATTATGGAGAGGTATTCCTTTCTTCTTGCTACCTTATACCTCATGTGCCATCAAGAGAAATATTCTCACAAATATTTCCATCAATTTAGGACATTAAACCTTTTGACATTAATCAAACCTCTTGACATTAATTCCATCAAATTAGGACATCAAACCTCTTGACATCAATGACAACAAAACATGCTCAAATTTCCAACAATCTCCCCCTTTGTCATTGATGGCAACCCTTTTTCTTTAAGCATTCCTTTTACCTTTTTCCAATTCTGCTCCCTTGAGAAACTCCCCCTGACTGAATGCTCTCCCCTAACTCAAATCTCTCCCCCTTTGACATCAATGGCAAAGGGACTCCTTTGGGGCTAAATATAAGACTCTTAGCTTAGCCCCTTCCCCACCTCCTCTCCTTGAGGTGATTAATTTTGGGGTGGGAGTAAAATTACTCCCAGCATACAATGCTCTTTTCCTTTGTCAACCTTCTTTCTCAACATACCCTTTTGATCCCTTTGAGTATCCTTGTTCTTGCTTGTCTCTGGAAGCTCTAGAAACTATGTTCTGCACCACTTGGCCTTATGCCCAACATTATTGCACTTATAACACTTAATGTTGTGGTTCCTTGAAGGTGCAAATATCTTGAAGTTCCTCTTGGTGAAGCCATACCTATTTCTATCATGAACCCTACAGTGAATTGCTTTATGACCAAATTGATTACAAGAGTAGCAATACCCTTGAAAGAAATGTCCATATTTGAAGTTCCTCTTAGTAATACCATACTCCTTCTTTCCATGAGTCCTGCAATGCATAGCCTTGTGACCAAACTTGTTACATGAAAAACAATTGCCTTTGAAGAAGTCTTGTCTTGAACCCACTGGTCTTTTAGTCCTTTCTTTTCTGTGATGATCCTTGTTCCTTGTTTGTGCATTGTTTCCTTTCTTGGTGAAGTTTCTATTTTTCAACTTATTCTCATAAGTCTCAATTTCTCCTTCACTCTCTTCCTCTGAACCTTCTTCCTCTTTGGATCTTGAGCTTGACCCTTCTTCTTGTTTCTCTTGTCCTTCTTCAAAACCAAGTCCTATTTTGTTAGATGAAGGTCTTTGTGCATTGATAATATTATCCATAGTTTTTGAACTTTTCCAAAACCTGTGTAGCTTGTCCTTAGACTCTTCCATTTCCTTCCTTAGAGAAACTACCTCTTGTTCTAATCTCTCACATTCTAAGACTTTTACCTCTAGATTTTCTTTAAATCTCCTTGTCTTAGCTATTGAGTTTGTCAGATCTTGTATAAGCTTTCCTTTCTCTTCATCACATTCTTGAAATTGAGCCTTGAATCTTGAATTCTACTTTCTAACCTTTTTCAATTATTTTAGAGCAGAAATAAGTTCAACTTCTAGATCTACTACTCCTTCCTCTTCATTTTTTGATTCTTTCTCTACTTCTTTGTCTTCAAGAGAATCTTCATATTTTTCAGATTTATCTTCAATAGGATCACTTCCTTCCTCTTCTATTGCCAAAAAGAGAATTTCTTCTTCTTCACTATCTAAGGATATTTCATCACTATCACTTGAAACCTTGCCTATCTTGTCCACATAAAAACTCTTCTTATGCCTTTGAAAAAACTTATTTTCATGCTTGCTTTGTCCATACCTATTTTTCTTTTCATACCTAGATTTTCTTGCTTCCTTTCTCTTATGATCTTGTTTCTCTTCACTGCTACTACTTCTAGCTTTTGGATAGTTAGATGCATAGTGACCATATTTACCATAATTAAAACACTTCACTATTTTTGTACCTTTTTGCTTTCTTGAATCCTTCTTGTTTCTTCTGCCATAGTTAGCTTCTTCATCACTAGTTGACTCATCACTTGATTCTGGTTTCTTATCTTTTGTCTTCTTTGCTACTTTGAAGGTTACCTCTTTCTTGGGAATAGGATCCTTTACTATTCTCATCTCATAAGCTATGAGAGTTCCATGTAACTCATCCATAGTCAAAGTTTCAATATCTCTTGTTTCTTCTATGGTTGAAACCTTTCCATCATACCTCATAGGAAGTGACCTTAAAACCTTTTGAGCAACATCAGATTCTTCTATTTTAAATCCAAGTCCTCGCATGGTGTTAACAACCTCATCCACATGAAGTAAGTATGCAACAATGTCTTCCTCTTCTTTCATCTTCAAGTCTTCAAATGTCTTCTTGTGATTTTGCAATTTTACCATTTTGACCTTTTTATCTCCCTCATATGTTTGCTTTAGTTTTTCCCAAATTTCCTTTGTTGATTCATAATGCATAACTTTTACAAACTCTACTTCATGTAAACCACTTAATATTGCATTCATAGCCTTGGAATTATTCACATGCAAGAGCTTACCATATTTATCTATGGGAGGATTAGTTGTAGGTGTAAATCCATCCTCAATTGCTTGCCATGTCTCATATCCTTGTGCCATCAAGTAAGTCTTCATTCTTATGCTCTAGAAAGCATAATTGTTCCCATCGAACAATGGTGCCTTATTTGCTGAAGATCCACTCTGAGATGCCATATGTGTTCTTGTACACTCTTCCTTCAAGTTGTTAGACTCTTTCGAAGGAACCCACTCTGATACCAATTGAAGAACACAAGCTTATACTGAGAGGGGGGTGAACAGTATAAGATCAACTTTCACTTTTCTTTCCCAAATAATATTATCCAATATTATCAATGGCAATATCAATAGCAGTAATTAAATCAATGCATAAATCATCACACACAATAGAGACACCAATTTAACATGGTTCACCCAATGTGGGCTACTCCATAGAGAAAATATTTCTACTAAATTTTCTCAACAAATCTTCTTGGGAATCAATTCCCTATTACAATGTTTATGGACCTCTATCCAAAGGAGACACCAATCCCCTATGCTCTGATTTGTGGATCTCTCTCCATAGGAGAACTCTTTCCCCTTTTCTCTTGGTTCATGGAACTTGATCTAGGAGAACTCTATCTCCTCAACTGGTTTATGGATCTCTCTCCATAGAAGAACTCTATCTTCCCAACTGGTTCATGGATCACACTCCATAGGAGAACTCTTTCCCCTTGCTCTTATTAAATATCTCCAGAGGAGAACTCTTTCCCCTCTACTCTAGTTCATGGAAATCTCTCCATAGGAGAACTCTTTCCCCTCTACTCTGGTTGATGATCTTCTAGAAGACTTCTACCCCCACTACTCTGGCTTGTGGATCTCTCTCCATAGGAGACCTCTATCCCCACTACCCTAGCTAATGGATCTCTATCCATTGGAGACTATTATCCTCTTTACTCTATCACCTCCAAATCTTACTCTCAACTCTATCTCAAATCTGCACCAAACTCTATCCCAAGTCTAGTATAAATCTGCTCTAACTCTTCTCATAAATATGCATCTATCTAAATTCTACCCAATTATATAGACTTTAATATATAAATCTCAAAATCTATCTTAGATCTATCCCCAAGCCTTAACACAAAGCTTGAACAAATCACCAATCAACTCTACTTAGATCTACCCCAAGCCTTAACACAAAGCTTGAACAAATCAACCCTACTCTTAATGTTATTTCAATTCTTCACAAGACTTGCTCAAATCTACCTTCAAGTCCTCTCAAGAACTTTCTCAATCTACTCTCAAGTCTTCACCAAGACTTGCTCAAATCTACCTTCAAGTCTTCACCAAGACTTGCTCAATCTCCTTCAAGTCCTCTCAAGAACTTGCTCAATATGCTCTCAAGTCTTCACCAAGACTTGCTCAAATCTACTTTAATCTCAAACCTTTAAGTCCTCTCAAGAACTTGCTCAATCTACTCTCAAGTCTTCACCAAGACTTGCTCAAATCTGCCTTCAAGTCTTCACCAAGACTTGCTCAATACCTTCAAGTCCTCTCAAGAACTTGCTCAAATATGCTCTAGCATATGCTCAAACCTATTCTAACACATGCTCAAAATAACTCACAAAATATGCTCAATCAATCTCAAATCTTGCACACAATGCTATCAAATGCTTTGTCTAATCTTCAAAGTAATTCCTTTAACTTGAAGTAGTTTAGACATATTCTATCCAGAATTCATTTAACCTCTGGAACATATAGAGAATGATGTACTCTATCAAAAACTCAATATGTTCTACTCAATCATTAATTCTGTCACTTCCACATGTCTTACTTTTATTGCTCTTTTAAATATAGATTCAATCTAGCACATGACACCTATCTTTCTGATCTACACTCTTGCTTTCACAAATCTGATTTCTAATGTTTGCACATTCACTTTTAATATCACTCAAAACCAATGCTCAAGAAGTTTCACTCAATCATTCAACCAATGAAACACAACTTGCTCACAACCCCTAAACAAGTGTTTTCATACTTCTTCAAACAAAGAGCACAATGTAGGTCTCAAACCCTAACTCAAATAATTCCCAATATCTATCTCAAATGTTCTCTAAACATTCAACAATGAAGCATATAAGACTCACTCAAATATTTCCAACAATGCTTATCAAACAATCCTTTTCACTCCACCTTATATTTCACAACATTCATTCCAACAAACACTTCAAACAAAATATGATGTGCCCATACCTCTTTGCTTTGATGGAGATATATCTTCAAAACCTATCTTACTTACAACCAAATCCTTTTGTGCCAATTCAAGGTTAGATAGCAATAGTCTATCTCAAAACCTCCACATGAATATTTCACCTCAACAAATATTTCACCATACAAATATTAATAAAATGCCAAACCACTTATACACCTTATTACTCCTAACTTTGCCAATAAATTTCATCAACAAGAGTCACCAATCACATAAGCAAAAATTCCATTTACACCTTATATCTCCTACTTGTCATTAATGCATTTTCAAAAGATAAATAAAATATCACTTCACTTTTTATCCCAATGCATTAACAAAACAAACTACCTTAATTTTTGCTCAACAAGAAATTATTTTTATAACCCTTTTATTGCAAAAATAAAAACCATTCAAAACACCTTATATCTCCCTAGCACATACCTTAGCCACCTTAGACCTTAGGATATAATTTAATTTTTAATAAAAAATTAATCCCTCTTTGTTGTCGCCTATTGCTTGCCACCGAGAGTCGAACCCATGCTGCCTACTGGCCTCGCACCCTAGCTACCGCTAGGCTACCACGTGGGCTAGCCAACCCACACATAATCAAAATGCAAGACCTCCCTCTTGTCCTTTACCACTAGATGCCAAAACTTAAATCAACCACATAGCCAAAAGGACCTTCGCGTGAATCGAACCCGCACCTTCTACCTCCTACGCCACTATGCAAGCCTTGCTTGCCAGCTCAGCTGCCACCTCACACGAGTGGGGACACACCCCGTCCACACTTTGACCAAATCTTCTACATCAAAATTTGTGCTGTCTCCTTTCTGCTTCTTCCATCGCATCGATCGTGCAAGGCAAATACTTCGAGGGTTTATCATTCGAATTCCACTAAGGCTTAGGCTAAACCTTAGCCTTATTAATACACATGCCCACTCTATATTTGACGTCGACTTCTTTTTGCAATTCGAATTTTGGTATTTCGAATTATTATATTTAATTATAATAATTTAAATCCTAAAGGATTTAAATATTATAATTTAAATATTTAAAAACCTTTTGGGCCTTTTCTTTTTAGGGATAACCTTGCCACCATTAATGAATATTTTAACCTTTGCAAAATTACCACCAAGGTAATTTATAAATCCTTTCTCAAATATTATGGAGAGGTATTCCTTTCTTCTTGCTGCCTTATACCTCATGTGCCATCAAGAGAAATATTCTCACAAATATTTCCATCAATTTAGGACATTAAACCAAATGGTTCATCAAGCATCACTTTTGAGCAATATCCATGAGACTGGTTCCATTGCATGTTTGTTGCAAATGTTGTATCCAAGTAATATCTTACAAGATATGATTAGTGAATACTTTTTTTTATATTTCAAACAATTATTTTGGGATTCGTGGAAGATGAGGGGGTTTTTAGTGCACTATCTTTTGTTAAATCTAAGCTCCATAATAGGCTAGACAAAAATCTAGAAAATTGTTTAAAAATTTATGTGTCATCATATCAGCTGGAAAAAATTCCATATGACAGAGCATTAGCATACTGGAATTCAATTGTAGACAAAAGGGATATCACGAATACGACTGAAAATGAGGATAATGATACTTTTAGTGATCAAATGGTGGCTTCATAGATTGATTCTAGTCAATTTAAAAATCATTCGTTTCAACTACTTGAATTCTAATTTTTCCAATATTTCACAACAATGTAACATTTGACTTTCTTTGTTATCATATTTCACAATATTTGTTTCAAAATGCGCTATGTTTAATATTTGTTTCACAAGTTGAGAAATGTTCATTCCATATTTCACAATTTTGTTTCATAAGTTGAGAACTGTTCATTCCATATTTCACAATTCTAGATTTCATAATGTTGTTTCAGATTACAAGATTTAAAAATTTTATTTTTCATAAATCGTATGTTTTACATCACATAATGCTTTTAAAAATTGTATTTTTCATATCACGTTATGCTTTTAAAAATTGTATGTTTTAGATCATATTGCAATTTTAAATATTGTATATTTTATATCATACCGTTTCAACTGCCTTGATAAATTGTTGTCTTATATTTTATATCACAGTATTGGTATTGTATTGTTTATGTATAAATTTTGATCAAAAAAAATATTGTTTTGTTGTTTGAGATGAATATAGTAAATTATATTTACGAGTAATACTAGAAAAGCAACACAAAATTATAAATGCAAAAAACCTTTGAATTACTAAAGACACAATTTTTGAAAATATAGTTTTCATTTATACGATTGGAAATATAATACATTGTACAAAATTGTTGACTGCAAAAAATAAAATGAAAACATCATTCAAATTAGTTATATAAACAAATAAACTACAAAAGCAAATTAAAAATAGTTATTGAAATATGAAAAATAAACTGCAAAAGCAAATTAAAACATAAATAAATATTTTTTACCTCAGCCACATCCCTAGCAGGCTCAGAAAGTGCAAATTTTTCCTTATCGGAAGCCCATTGGTTATAAAAATCTTGGGCTTCAACATTAATATTCTCTAACCTACTAACAACAATATTTAAAACATCATCATACACAATTTTAGAATTCACTATTCCTGTTGTGGCTTGCTTCAGTAGGTCGCTCAGCTTTTCAGGTTCATACTGAACCAAAGAATAAATTGAATGCATTTTTGCATAATTTTCATATTGGGTATTTATTTGATTTATTAGGACCTTGGCCCGATATTCCCAATCCTTAATTTCTTATAAATATTGAAGCACAATTTTCTTCATGGTTGCTTCTTTTTTTTCAACCATTAAAACATTCTCATCAAAATTAACAATATCATCCTTAGTTTGAGGATGAGGGTCATTTTATTCAGGAGCTGGGAATGATATTTTCTCAAGTGTAGGGGCTTCATGTTGTTGTGCTTGACCTAGTGGATCATGAAGCACATTTTTTGCCTTAAAGCCTAAAATGTTGCCCTGCAATAGAAAATCATCATCAAGTTGGATATTATCCAATCCAATGGATGAAAATTCTGGTGCCTATGAAGAAGTGTGAAATGAAAAAGATGATAACCCAGGATTGGAACTTCATTATGGTTGTGATCTCTATGAATTTTTTTTTTTCCACCTCCAACCTATATTTGTCCCATTTGGCCTCTCATCTGTGTAGGTTGTGCCTATCGTTGTTATTGTGAACATGGATTCTACAGTGGAACCTTTTACTATTGTAGTGGAAACTATTGTTGTTGTTGTGGAAACTATGGTTGTGATGAAATTGGTGGCTATGGTGGAAGCGATGGCACCATATGGTCTCTCATTCTTGTAGTTTGTCATTGAGAGGCAGTTGAAAACATAAAAAAGTTTTATTAGCATTATTCTAAAAATTAAATAGAAAAAACCATAATTTAAAGTAAATACACATTATTTTACTTGAAGATGATGAAATATGTTGAATTTGGGCATCGAGGGAGGATCGATAGGGGGTGGACACACTAGATTTAGCCTACATATTTTTTGCATACCTAGGCGTACGAGATCCACCAGGTGAAGGAGCTTTCCTTGGATATTTTGGTGGTCTATGTAATGGTGACATTTCTGATCCAATGTCCTCAAAATCACCAGTTTGCTCTAGCCTATGACTCCTATTGGTAGCATCTTGTTTAGTCCTTATTTTAGATGCCCTACCCAACATTTAGATGAAAAGAAAATTCAAAAAATGAAAAATGTTCTAAAATATAAAATATTTTTTTATTATCAAAGATAGACTGATTATCTTCAATTTCTCTAGTGTCAAGGCAATGGCTTGTAGTGTTGCATGCACTATAGTAGGAATAGGAAAATCTTGAAAATCATGAAAAATTTCAAAATAAAGTGCTAAAATGTAATTAACAGTGCCCAAAATGGGTTGTGTCTTGTTGGTTTGCAATTGCATCTCATGTAGCTCGACCCTGATGCTATCTGCAATATAGGTGTACCATTCAAACCTCTCATGATGCTCACATTGAATAACATACAATAGCACCCAAAATAGAATTTTTTATCTTCCAAGAAGAATTAGTCTTTCCTAGAAGAACTCAATAATGGCCTTTAGAGTTGTATTCTTAACATTGATGATTGTTAACCCTCTTTTTGACTTGGTGGTGGGAGATGCAAAAAACAATTAGATAAAAATTTACAAATTTGAAATTTTTAACATTAACAGATTCTAAGACACAATAATTATACCTGCTAAATATTTTGTGGTGAGTTGGTACATTTTCTTGAGGTAGCCTTTCTCTTCTATAGAGAGCTAGCACTTCACTTGAGTTGGAGGACAATCATCGAAAGGAATATTTGCCAATCTATGAATGTCTATAGCTATGATGGTGAATGATAAATTTCTATTCCATATTTTTGTTTTGACAATGGTATTGTCATGGTCATAACCAACAATAATATATTGCAAGAGGACTTTATCAGTTTTGAAATGTGGTATTTACACCAAGGTTTTCAAACTTGTGTATTCTAACCATGATAATTCCATACTTGGGGTTATTATAAAATCTGAAATTAAAGTGCAAGAAGGGTTATTGAACTTTGGAATAAGGGTGGAAGCGGTAGCCATTGATAGAAGTTGAAAACTTGTAAAATGGAGAAACAAGAGAAATTGGTTGCTTGATACTGGTTTGCTCTGGTTGGGTGCAGTTGTAAAAATGAACTTTAAAATGATAGTTGATGTCCTTTTATAGATAGAATGGATGGAGCAAACACGTGGTAGAATTTTATTGGACATGCAGTATGGGTGAACGATTGTGTGACACATGGTATATGGTCAATGGTGGACCATTTTTTGCATGTAAACCTTATTATGCATTAGACCTAACACTCATATCTTATTATGCATCACACCCTACACCCAAACCTTATTATGCATAAAATTTGATACTCGAACCTTATTATGCATCAGACCCAATATATAGATCTTATTATGCATCAGATCTAACACACGAATCTTATTATGCATCAGACTCGACCCTGGACCTTATTATACACAAGATCAAACACTCAAACCTTATGCATTAAAATTGACCCTTGGACCTTATTATGCATCATAATCGACACTCAAAACTTATTATACATCGAAATAGATCCTTGGATCTTATTATGCATCAGACCCAATGCCCGAATATTATTATGCATCATACCTAACACCCAAACCTTATTATGCATCAGACCGGATGCCTAGATATTTTTATGCATTAGACCAAGATGCATTACATTGGACATCAAACCTAATTATGCATTAGGCCAGATCCCCAGATCTTATTATTCATCATACCAAACCTCTAATCATTTTTTTGCATCAAGGTATATCCTTGGACCTTATTATACATCAGACCAGACCCCAAACCTTGGTATGCATCAGGTCAAACCCTAGACCTTAGTATGCATTAGACCAAATATGGATCTTGGTATGCATCCTACTGGATTTGGACCTTAGTATGCATCTAACCAAATTCAAAAAGCATTTTCCCCTCGGTCTGACCAAAACTATCGAAGTCACCATTTTTTCCATTTTTTTTTAGAATTCAAAGTAATTCACCATTTCCTTCGATGTGATGTTGGCTAGGATTCACCATAGTTTCAAAATAGATTCACCTATTTTTTACAAGTACATTTCGAGTTTGACCCCTTATGCATAACCTTGCTTTGTCATTTCCCATGGAACATGATCAGTCTAGTGTATGGCATGATTGATGTGCCTCGAGTGTATGCATAGGTACCTACTTTGTTGGCACATCTATACTAAGAGATATATGAGGTGAGGAGGTAGGGGTAGAAGGGTTTGGGATGTAGTTTTTTATTGTAATGCTAGTATTGGGAGTATTTTAGTGTGGCTCAGCTTGCGGGCTTGTCGATTGCGACATGGGATAGGGAGCAACCTGTTGGAGAAAAATCTACATTTGGTTACGTTTATGCCCAAGACTTTACCAACATTGAAATACCAGGTTTAAATAGAGTTTACCTGGTTCAATATATAGAGGAGGCTAGAGAAAATGCATAAAGAGAGGGAAATATAGCTATGTCTAGAGGATTAAAATGGTGCATATTAGGTAACAGTAAATCAACTATCATAGTATTTTGCAGATAAGCATAATAGAGAATCAAAACAGAGAAACTCAAGCTTCTGGTGAATATCTATTTAAGTGTAAGCTTATCTATGAAGTTAATTGCAGATCTAACTAAACTTTATTGTAAGAATTCAGATTAAGAATTAATGCAGGTTACATTTAACTTAGATTTATATAGCAATATAAAACACATACATACTTGATTTGAAACACCAGTGAGCCAAGAACCATAATGGATGTTCTTTATTAAACTTTCAAAAGTCTGCATACATAGCCTTGTAAACACCTAACAATCGATTATTTTTTTGGGTCACTCATTCTATATATAAGAGTTTTACATAACAGAAAAAACTAAAAGTTATTACAACATCATACCCGTAGGCTCATTCTGGTTCAAAAGCAGTTGGGGGAGCATGGAATCCTCAACTGGAAGCGGTTGAGATCTTGTTATGGTGATCTTCCTTAACCTCCTTAGAGACATCATGGTCCACTTGGTCTTCAAAATATCTTACCATCATGACTTTTGGATTTATTTTTGCCCTAAACCTTTGAAATGTCATGCCATTGTGACTTTCTACTTCAGTTTGGCCCTTGGCCTTCAAAATATCGCTCCATCATGAATTTCCACTTCGGTTCGGCCCTTGGCCTTAAAAATGTCACTCCATAATGACTTTCCACTTCGGTTTGGTCCTTGGCCTTCAAAATGTCTCTCCATCATGACTTTCTACTTTGGTTTGGCCCTTGGCCTTCAAAATGTGTCATCATGACTTTTCACTTTATTTTGGTCCTTGGCCTTCAAAACGTCATGCCATTGTGACTTTCCAATTTGGTTGGTCCCTTGGCCTTCAAAATGTTGCGCCATAATGACTTTCCACTTTGGTTTAGCCATTGCCATTCAAAATGTTGTGCCATCATGAATTTCTACTTTGGATTGGTCCTTGGCCTTCAAAATGTTGCACCATCATGACTTTCCACCTCGATTTGGCCCTTGGCCTTCAAAATGTCACTCCATCATGAATTTTTGCTTTTGTTTAGCCCTTGGACTTCAAAATATCATGCCATCATGACTTTCCACTTCGTTTTAGCCCTTGGCATTCAAAATTTCATGCCATCATGACTTTCCACTTTGGTTGGGTCCTTAGCCTTCAAAATTTCATGTTATCATGATTTTCCACTTTGGTTGGGCCCTTGGCCTTCAAAATGTCATGCCATCATGAATTTCCACTTTATTTTGGACCTTGGCCTTCAAAAATTTGTGCTATCATGACTTTCCACTTTAGCTTTAAATTCGGTCTTCAAAATGTCATCCGATCATGACTTTTCGTCTTCATCCTGCTTTAGGTCTTCAAAATATAACCCTATCATGACTTTTTGCCTTGGTCCTATTTCCAGCATTCAAAATCTTGAGAATATTACTCCTTATTTCCCTAGGTGTGATCATTTTGACCAACATTCTTGGCACCTCCTAGGATAATTCTGTTAGCGAAATTTCAGAACCTAGAGCTTTTATCCATTGGGAAACAAATTAAAAAAACAACTTAATAAAAAGAAGGGAAATAAGGGGAGTGATACCAAGCACAGAAAACTTCCTTCTTTGGGGGGGTCATTCTTCTAGAGTATCTTATTTGTTTGATTTTTTGCTTCACCCTGATCAAAAGCTGCTACACTACTAGACAAATATTTCTTAGCCTTTTATTATTTTTCCTTTTCTTTTACTACTTTGTTATAGGTGGTGTAGGCCTTCCTCCAGGTTTCCTCATCTGTATCTATTTTTTCCTTGAAAGTGATGTATAGATACTCTAAATCTTCAACCTTATCATATGATAAGGCTCTTGATTTCATATAAAGTTCATGTAGGAAAGATTTCATCTAGGTAATATCCTAAACCATGCTGAATATTTGCTCTTCTTGAATAGGCTCTTCCCAACTATAGATTTATGACTCATCTTCTACAAATTTCTTCCAGACAACTTTCAATTCATCTTCTATTAGGATATTTGAATCCTTGTCCCAGAAGATAGGTATACCATAATTTTTGTCTATGCTTACATGTTTTAGAATTGTCTTAGCTTCTACTTTGAGCTCCTATATTATCTTGGAACTTTTGATTACCAATTTGTGCCTCTTGAAGAAATTTTTGGTAACTAATTTTGCATGAGACCAATTCTTATCCCGTGCTTTGTATCCAATAATTGCTTACATGCTATCTGCCAGAGCTTGAATTTTATTGGCTATTAACAACCTTGTTTCCAGGAGCTTGAAATATGTTTCTAATTCATATTCTACTTGGCCCAACATATTTTTTATTTTTATAAAATATGAGAGTGTGGGCCTAGCCTTTGGTGTCATCTTGTTGATGCTTTCAATCATGTTCCTTCTAACTGTCCTAGATTTCTCTTTAGATAGCCCATTGGTATTATTGGTATTGTCTGCAAGCTAATTATTAAGGTCCTTGATTTACTATTGCAAAACTTGGATCTGCTCTTTGGCTTTCACCATTTCTCTTTGTAGGGGGTGCTTCATTGAACATTAGCTCCCATTTCTTAACCTCATTTTTCAAAGCCTTCTCGATTATTTTTTGCTGGTGCAAGGTTTCTTCCAAATTATTTCTTGCTTGCTTGACCTAGAAATAATTTTCTTTGTAATACTTAGCATTTAGATAAATGGTCCCCATGTGGATTTGGGCCTTGCCCCACTCATAATCCATTGGTGGTTGAGTGATATATTTCATGGTCACTTCTTCTTGATAGTCCTCCAGGGTCATGTATTTTTTGGCTTCTGTACGAGTGGGGTCATCTTCATGGTGGAATGTTGCATTCTGATGGGATCTAGTAGTGATCCTTCTCTTACATGGGCTATATATTTAGAACTTTAGGAGCTCCATGACTTCAGCCATGTAGCAGTGTTCATGGTGGCTTTCTTCAAATTTTTAAATTTAGCAATGATAAAGTTTCTTGCAAGAGAAGCAGTTTGCATGGATTGGAAGCTTAGTAGGTTAGTGGAGTAAGGGAAAGGAGTGGTGGCTAGAGAAGCTTCCATACTCAATTGTTCGATGGGAGAACTTGCATGAGTAGAGGAGGATACTGGTGGAGTTTTATAAGATGATGGTGGTGATGTTGGAGGGTGATGAGAAGGTGATGGCAATGGTGGATGCTGATGAGAAGATGTATGAGAGGGATTACCTAGATCTTCAGAATAAGGAGGGGAAATTTTCTAGGAATAAGAAGAGGAAGGAGTATCGAGATTGATAGGAGACATACCTGAGTCCTTTTTTGGATTGGTGTTGCCAGTCCCCTATGATTTCTCAATGTAAGCTTCTGTGATTTGCTTCAGGCTCGAGTCATCGACACCTGTTGCTACTTCCATTAGGGTTTGCTCCCCTTTGAGGTTTTATTTTGGGGGATGCTCTTAAGCTATCTCAACTATTTATTCACCTATTTCCTGATGCTCAAAATTTTTCTTAGAGCTTTCCCCTGTTCCTTCTTGGTCCCCTGATTATTCATGTTTCTTTGATTCCTCATGCTCTTCTGATTCTTCAGATTATTCAGAGGGTGTTTCTTCTCTTTTTCTTTTCTTTTTGTCTCCTCCCTTCTCCAATTTTACTTTTTGTTTTCTTGATTCTACTCTCTGCCTCCTATGCTCAAGCTAAGCATCGTCATCAGACTCTATATATGATCCAGAAGGGGAATGAAGTTCTAACGTTTCCTTTTAGGGAATTCTATCTATTCAGTAGTGATTTGCTACCCTTTATCCATTTTAGTACTACCTTGAATTTATTCGATGGGGACACCATTTATTTTCGAAGGGACTTTATCTACCAAATTTTTAGACCATTTATCATGGTTCTCATTGTACTTTTTAGAGAATTCCTTGTCAATATTCATCCCATACCTAGAAAAGGTTTGTATGTGGTATTTAATTTGCCACCATGCTAGTATTTTAGTGTGGTCCTATACTTCTTCCATTTTCTTGGTGCTTTTAATGGTCTTGTTACTTAGCTTGTGGGCTAGTTTCACCTCAGGGAACCAATCTGACAAGTGCAAATAGAAGTCATGCCATGGGTGCAATGGCTACATTTTTTCAATGTACCATTCTAAAGGTCGATCTTCATCATTGTTCCTGCCCTGCTTATCAATGTTACTATCAAATGAGTGAAATTTCTTGAAGGGGGATTTATTTAGGGTGGATTTCCTTTAAGTAAATTTGTCCTCAGGGTCATATTTCTATTTTTGTGGCAGTTCTATCAATTTGAGATTTCTTAAGGTTCAAGCAATTTTTTCATGATCCCCTTTTTTGACACTATTACTCCCTTGTACTGAAAAGGCATGAGGCAAGTACCTATAAAATGAGTGCTTGTACAAAATTTACTATTAATGAAATTTGTTTGCCTTATGTACTCCAAAGTGAATAATCTCTTAGTAAAATAATAAGGCAACAAGAAGGGCTTCTCCTTGAAGCCATGGAGCCTGAAAACCACCCCCTGTGTCAGAATAAACCAGTCCCCTTCCTCTGCATGGGGTTTCCTCAAGGTATCTTGCATATGTTGGGGAATTCTTGGCATGGCACCATACATGATTTTCAGTGCTAGGCCCAAGAATTCCATATTAAAGTGATATTATGAACCTACATTTGAAAGGAGCAACGTCCATTCACATACAGGAAGGAGATCTCCCTTTTGGTCCCTTTGTGTGGTGGGGATAAAATTCAAAAATTTCACTTGAAAGAAGAAAAAAATTCATACCCGGTAAGAGGAGAACCTGAAGGTTTCTAGGATATTGTAATTTGAAGAGCCCTCCATGCAAATTATGGGCCAGGTATTCTAGCTAGTTGAACTTGGCATTGGATATGCACTGTGCTATCATTATTTGCCACTCGTAGACTTTTGTGTATGTTTTCAACCTCGCCACCATGGCCAGCATGGAAAATACCTCATTGTTTTTGAATTTTTCCAAGGGCATTAGATATTTTGACACAACTCCTGTGGGAAGAGAGTTTGACCAATGCTCTTGTAGGAATAGCCAAATGTTTAGGCCATTGGTGTAATATTTTGTAGAATTGGAAGGATCAAACTGAATGGGGGGATTGCAAAATTCCTACAATAGGTGAAGGTGACCCTAATTGATTCAACATCGAGCGTAAAATAAATTCATTCTTGAATTTTCTCACTATTATGTTCTTCACGTCATAAAATTCTACCATGGCCCTGATTAACTCGAGGTAGGGGTGCACTTGAGGGTAAATTTCCTAGTAGAGCAAAGAGTGGTAAGGGAATATGCTTGGACTTCATGGGGAGATGTCTGTGTCCATTATGGCGGCTATGTCCTTCCATATTTGGCCTGGGATCTTCCATGTAAGCTTTGTATCAGTGATATGGCTATTGAGGTCCATGAAACTACGTCCCTTTCTGGATGATGTTCGTTTTCCATTTGAATTTATGGTTGGAGGTGTGGTCGTCATGGTTGAATTTAATTTTCTATGATAAAACATGTTTAGGATGTGCTTATCACAACATTGTAGAGTTTTTTGGGAGAGCAGGGAGCATAGTGAGCAGAAATAAAATAATGTAAAATATGAAATGGGTGATGAAAGATTTTATGATGTTGTCAGCTATGCATGTGCATGCCAAGGTGACATGAAATAACTACCAAGGTGATGTGAAGTATTTGTGGTTGGTGGCACACACCTCAATACTAATTTTTAATATTGTTGGGTACCTTGGTTTGTGTGTTGACATCGAGGAACCAACTACCATTTTAACTTGGGCCAACGATATCATTTTGCTACTATCCTGGGCCAATAAATTGGTGTCACCTCTACTTTGGACCAATCAATGGGTATGATGGTACCTTTAAAAAGTAGAGATTTTTTTATAATGTTGAGAAAACTATTTTTCCCACCAAAAGTTCCTAGCTGCTCTAAGGGGCCTTTGAGCATCAAAAATTCATGCCCTCATGACATTTCTCCTTAAAGCATCCATTAGCTACCCAAAAGTCATGAAATCATAAAAAATTAGTTTGAAGGGGCCTTTGAGCATTGAAAAGTTGCACCCTCATGACATTTATCCTTGGAGCAGCCATCGGCTACCCAAAATTCATGGAATCATGAAAATTTAGTTTGAAGGGGCCTTTGAGCACTAAAAAGTCATGCCCTCACAAAATTTCTCCTTGGAGTGGCCATCGACTACCCAAAAGTTGTGGAATCATGACAATTTATTTTGAAGAGGCCTTTGAGTGCCGAAAAGTCATGCCATCATGACATTTCTCCTTAGAGTAGCCATCGACTGCCCAAAAGTCATGGAATCATGACAATTTAGTTTGAAGGGACCTTTGAGTACCGAAAAGTTATGCCTTCACAACATTTCTCCTTGGAGCGGCCATTAGCTGCCCAAAAGTTGTAGAGTCATGTCAATTTAGTTTGAAGGGGCATTTGCGCACCAAAAAGTCATGCCATCATGATATTTCTCCTTAAAGCGGCCATAGACTACCCAAAAGTCACAAAATCATGATATTTCACTTTGAAGGGGCCTTTGAGCATCAAAAAGTCATGGCATCTTGATATTTCTCCTTGGAGCCTAAAATAAAGCAAATAATTACATAAAATACATACAAGGTAGAAGAAGACTTATTACTTGTTATACAACTTTAGGTGGAAGTCATTGACGGGGATAGGTTGAACCTAGCCTTGTTCATTTCTTATTTGGAAGGATTTTTGTTTTTTTTTCTATTAATTTGAAAGGACCTTCCTAAAACACATCGAGTTTGTCATGATTTCTATGTTTTGACTTCTTTTATTTCACCTTAGGACCAAGTCTCCCATTTTGAAACTTCTCAAAGTGGCCCTTTTGTCAAACCATTTTTTTGTGGTGACTACATGCTTCTGATGGTGGTCATAGGCTTGATCCTTTTATTCTTCTAACTATACGAGTTGAATCAACCTATTCTCCATTGGTTTTGCATCTTCTGTGTCAGTCTAATTAAGTAACTTTAGAGCTGGTATCTCTATGTGTATCCGAAGAACTACTTCTTTTTCATAGACCAGAGAGTAGGGAGATGAAAATTATGGACTTCTTGATGGTTATACTATCAACCCATAGTGCTTGATTTATTAGAGAGTGCCAACTTCTTTTATTGTCCTGTAGGTTTTGTTTCAATATCCTGAGTAGGTTTTTTTCATAGATTCAGCTAATCCATTTCCCTACGAATAATAGTTTGAGGATGTTTTTAAGAAAATATCATATTTACATGTAAATTCAATCATCTTGGTACCTACGAAGGATGAGCCATTGTCCATGACTAAAACATCTAGGTTGTTGAATCTCATTAACATTTCCATGAATTCCATCACAACCTCTTGGTCTGCTTTTTTACTAGGTATTGCTTATGCTGACTTCGTGAAGTAGTCGATAGCCATTAGAATGTATTTATATCCAATGGATGAGTTGGGATCTATTATTCCAACAAAGTCCAATCCCCATTATTTAAAAGGTTCTTCAACCTAAATGGACTTTAGGGGCATTGAAGCATTCCTATTTCTTTTGATGTATCTCTGGCATTCTTCATAGTTTCTTGTTATTCTAAAGGTGTTTGCAAAAATATTTGGCCAATAGCATCCACTTCTAATGATATTTAAGGTAGTGGTCCTTCTTGAGTAGTGTCCTCCAGATGAGCCACCACGAAATTCCTTAAGTATCTTCTATTTTTTATTTTTATTTATGCATCGGAGCAACACTCTATCCAAATTCTTTCTATACAGTCCCTTAGGTAGCAGGGTGTATTTTAGAGCTTGGATCCTATACCTTCTTCTTTGTGAAGTATTTAGGATTACTGGGTATTTTTTGGTTTGGAAACACCAAGTTAATTCATATGCCTAGTAAAGCTGCTCCAAAGGTTGATCATCATCTAATGCTGGTTCCTGAGTTTGGCAAGCTATGTATTATGATGAATTTTTCTTGGCGAGCTCTTGGCACAATGCTCTACCTCTTACCAGCTTGGTCAAGTGTATTTCTACATCGTATTCTTGTATTTTGGTCACCCAACCATCTATTTTGTCACTGAGTTCCCCTTGTATGATGAAGTTTCATACGTAGGGGTAAATTACATACACAATAATCCTACTCTACGATAGGAAATGCCTAAATTTTTTAGTGAGTTCATTATGGCATAGATCTATTTCTCAATGAAGTTATATTTTTCTTTGTATTATTGCATAGTCCGACTTAAAAAAGCTATGGGTCTTTATTCATTATCAACTCCTTTATGTGTGAGCACTATAGCGTAGCTTTCTTGTTTGTCTACCGCGTACAAGATGAAGCCTTTGGAGTAATCTAGATTCACCAAGACTGGGTCTTGAGCTATTTGTTCCTTGATCGATTGGAAAGCCTATTTACTTGTGTTGGTCCACTTGAATATAGCATCCTTTTTTAACAAATTTTTCATGGGTTTGATGATTTATGCAAATTCAACAATGAATTTGCACACGAAGTTGATCTGGCCGAATAATGACTGTAGGCCCTTTTTTTTAGGGGGGAGGAGGAGATATAATAGTGATTTTACTCTATTACGGTCTATAGATAGACCATATTTAGAAAGAACATGGCCGAGTAATAGTCATTCTTCCACATCGAAGATAGATTTCATAGGATTTATAGAGATACCAAATTCTCTGCATTTCTTGAACACACTTCTGAGATGCGCTATATGAACCCTTTTTTGGTGAGGTAACACTGACATATCATATAGATATATTACTATTATTTTATTGAAAAGTTCCCCAAAAGCCACATCCATAGATCTTTGAAAAGTTACTCTGACGTTGGATAGCCTTAAGGGAATTATTTGGTAAGCAAACGTTCCCCACTTGGTTGTGAATGTGGTCTTGAATTGGTCTTCATATTTAACCCACACTTGATTGTACCCAAAGAAGCCATATAGGAGCAAGAACCTTTTTTCTCCTGCTACTATGTGTAGGATTTGGTTGATCTATGGGAGAGGGTAATGGTATTTGAGTGAAGCTTTGTTCAAGTTGCAAAATTTCATGCATAGTCGGATATCTCCATTCTTCTTTCTAACTGGAACTAGGTTAGTGACCCAAGTTGAATGCTTTATTGGGTAAATAATTTTAGCTTCAAGTAATTTTAATAGCTCTTGTTTCATCAAAGCTTCAATTTTAGGATTCACCGATTGTTGCTTTTTTTGAAACTGATTTTTTCCTTCCTCAAGTTTGACCATATGTTGGATTGTTTCTTTGGAATAGACCTTCAGGTCACCATAGGTCTAGGCAATAATGTCTAGGAACTCTTTGCATAATTATCTAATCTCATCTAGTTCTAATTTTGTAGTGTTCACCCATACTTTGATAGCTTTATCAGGTCCCATATGAGATTCTTTGTATCTATGCTTGTCAACTTTCATTTTATGTCTTATTGATTTGTCATTGTTATCGAATAAGCTCTCAAGGGTGACTATATCGCTCCAAATTTTTTGCATCCTTACCTTCAGGCTAAAGGATCCGTGCCCAGAAGGAGGATGGGAAAAGGATGGGACGGTACCTCGGACTGAGAGGCCCTTTGAAGGTCCCGCCTCTCGGGGGAGGGGTATTAAGGTGATTTTTCGACGGATGGTGGGGTTCACCAGGAAATGTTTAGTGGTGGTTTCCATGCCTAGGTTGGGAATGAGTTTAATGTGTTCAATTTTAGCTTTAAACATCCAAGTCCTAGGTTTGGCCAAATGAATCTAAGCTAAGCTATATGAAATGCTGATTATATGAATACAAAAAATAGATTTGAACAGAAAATAGAGAGAATAAGCTAGATTAAAGAGCCATACCTGATCCGGATGTCTGATGGAGATTCTGATTTTTGAAGCAGTCCAGATCGTCTGGAATTTGACAGGATCATCTCCGATCTGACAGGATCGTCTGAGATCTGACGAATTCGTCAGACGAATTCGTCGGAGACCTGCAATTGCAGAAATGGATACCAAGAACAAAAAATACAATTGCAAAAGCAAGGGAAAATGATAGAAATGAAAGTATGAATGCTAGAATGACAACTTTAGATAACAAATTAAGTAAAATGCATGGTTTTAATGACTAACTTTGACTTTATTATGCATCTAGGCTACATGAGGTGAACTCCAAGATGCAAAGCAGTAATAAGCTTAACTAATGCAAAGCAAAACAACAAAAAAGAGTAAAGAAATGCAAACTTTGGGCACTGATTGCCCCCAATGTTGACTGTAGTCGAAATCATCTCGGATTGGTATGAAATCATCTCGAATTGGACAGGATCATCTGCGACGATCTGAGCTTTGCTCCAGTTGAAGAATAACAAAGTTCCTACAAGAAAATTCAAAAAGGGACAAAGGCGAACAATAATCTAGGATATCCTGAAGCATGTAAAACTTAAAGTACAAAAAAATTCAGCCAGGGGAATGTCAAGGGGAGGGCCTAAGATTAAATAGGCATAGGAAAGAGGTTGGGAGGTTGGAGATCATCCCATTTTGGGAGATCTCCAATGGGGGAGACTCTAACGGTGCGGACGCGTCTCTGCCCGAGTTAGAGAAGCTGTTGAAACAGAAGCTAATTTTGAAAAATCAGTTTTGGGACGAAATCGTCTGGACGTTCTGCTCCAGACGAAATCGTCCGATCTGAGGCGATATCGTCTGATCGGAGACGATATCGTCCAACGGATGAAACAAACTCTAAAAATGGCATGAAAAACAAGGAAACGGGTAGCAGGCGGTTTGGGAGCGGTTTTGGGGTTGAAATTTGAATTTGAATTATTACTAAGGTAATTTTAATTATTTACTAAGTTTTATTGCGCCAATTTTAGGGTGCTACATTTTGCCCCCTCTTTAGCGAATTTTTTGAAGAAAATGCGTTAAAGATGAGTTCTTCTCGATTTACGAGAAAGCAAAAATTATTCCCATTTTTAGGCGACGATTCTTGGTCGAATCGTACGACAGCTTACTATGATGCCCCCTCCGTGTTTTTACCCAAATCGAACGTTTGAGGTAAAAACGTAGAAAAGCAAAAAATTAAAATGTTTTTAATTGTTTTTGAATAAAATTAAAAAAATAGGGAAAAACCCTAATTCATTGTTACTATTCATTTTCATTTTCTGGTTTGTGGAGCTCTGCAAACAAAATGGTCGAGACAGCACACAGATCGACAGAGGTCCGACGCGGGCTACGGGTAAGAGTCTAAACTTAGTTTAGAATGCTTGAATTTTGATTTTCTATGCTTTTTAGATTAAATTTTGATGATTTTTGAGCATCGCGGCCGTTTTTGGGCCGTCGACGTCATCGGGACGAAATCGTCTCGATTTCATCGAAATCGTCTCGATATCGTCGATTTCGTCCAGGGGCGAAATCGACAAAATGGGGACGATTTCATCAAAAAAGGGACGATTTCGGCTTGCAAAATCGGAGACGAATTTGCTCAAATTGGGGACGATATCGTCCAATAGTGGACGATATCATCATTGATGAAATTGAACTTGCTTTACTTGCATTTTTAATCACTGTTTTATTAATGATTTTTATTGTTTTGTTGTTTATGTTGCAGAGAGGATTACTAAAGAGCGAGAGAATGGAAATACGATGGGCTGAGGGATGACTTGGCCGCTCTATCTCGAGCAGAGCGAGATCAGTTGGCACAAGTCAGCTTGCAGCATGTGGCGGGAGATGCCACAGGTTTCTACAGATATGGGGCTATTGACAACCCTAGCAGAGAGGTGGTATCCGGGTTCTTCCTATTTTTGGTTATCGACAGGGAGATGACTCCCACACTAGAGGATGTATGGAGGATTTTGAGGATCCCCATACAAGGATGGTTAATAACTCCCATGGCCAATCAGGGCCACGCGATGATGCGACTGTGCGGAGATCCGAGCTTCGCCCTGGAGAAGGGCGGAGTGAACATCGAGTCGCTACGCCAGATGCCGGGGCATCTAGACTGACACGAGGTTTTGGCTGGGGTTGTAGGTGGTCTCTTGCTATGCCATCGAGTGGATGCAGAGTACCATGGCTACCGACAGATGTGGTCTACGACATGAGAGACCATGGGTATAGGTTTGCTTGGGGGAGTTATGTACTATGCCGATTGTATAGGATCCTGCATGGGGTCGTATACAAGGGCGGCCGATGTCTGGTTATGACATCACTACTATAGGTTTGGTGTTGGGAGCACATCATGGTGCAGAGGCCGGTAGGGCTCCCACTGATAGGGATTGATGGGGAGAGGCCCCGAGCTTTCTACTGGTGGCTCCGAAGAGGGTCACAATGACGGATAGATCTGCCAATGTCCCGGAGACTACTTGACGACCTTGTCTCCGACCAGATCACCTGGAGGCCTTGGAGAGATCATCCAGGGTGGGCCGAGGATGGACAGGAGCTGGCTCACGTTAGGCGAACCTGTTGGCTGAGGATGGAGAGGGGAGAGGTGGAGCTCCACCGCTACGACCGAGTTTTGAGGCAGTTCGGTCTACAACAGGGGATCCCATCTCTCAGAGACTACGAGTTTTCTCGGACCGTCCGGGATAACACTACAGTTAGCGGGGCTCCAGATATGCAGCGCTTCTAGAGTCAGGACGTAGATGATGCCCCCATTCAGCCAGTGGATGAGGACGATGCAGGGGTTGCCGACGGCTACGATGCCTGGTACACAGGCATCCGCCCTCCTCGGATGACGAGGGCTCAGGGTCCGATTCATGTAGTTGTGCATCGGATGGGGAGGCGGTGCCAGGCGGCCATTGAGGTGGCACAGGGTCACAGAGGGAGAGAGCAGAGGAGACCACGAGGCTCAGCAGAGGCCACGGCAGCGGGAGAGGAGGGAGGAGAGACCCCCTTCTCCATGGAGAGAGAGGCCACCATCGCTCGATAAGGGCAAGGGTGTGGACATAGGAGAGAGTAGTGAGATGGCTACTCTCTAGGTGGAGACTATCCATCTCTAGGCATAGGTGCAGACTCTACAGGATGAGGCTACACGCCATCGAGCGGAGGCTACACAGCTCAGAGATGAGGTTGCACGCCTTAGAGCACGGAGCGGAGGAGCGAGCGCTCGGGAGCTGGCACGGTCGATTGCTCAGACCACGTTCTATCAGGGTATCTACTTCCAGATGGTGCCAGAGGGCCAGAGGGTATAGCTACCAGTCGACATTGCGGATCCGATCAGGGTTGGGTCATCGAGGACTTCATCTCGATCGATGACTAGGACTCGCAGTACCACACATACTGCGATGGGGCCACCTCGTCCACCTCAGGGCTGGGGAGGAGATGAGGCTGAGAGCTCGAGGGGTTCTCGAGGCTAGGCTACTGCACTGTACAGACTGATTATATGATTTGAGAGGATTGAGTATGCCAAGATGTAGATTGTGGCATACCAATCTAGTTTTGATATGATGTACATATATTGTTGAGATATATATATATATATATATGATATTTTTGATCATATGACTTGTCTTATGTGTTTGTATGATGCTTTATTGTTGTGGTGTGATTGATTTGATGATTCATGTAATTATGTCGGTTGGAAATATTATGGTTTGAATGTCATGTTTTTAAAATTTAAATGAAATAATCTGATGTAAACAAATTGGTTGTTTGTGATGTGATTTGATAAAAAAGAAAAGGGACTTCTAACAATAATTTCAAAGGACATTGTCGCTATTATAGACCATTTCATGGAGTCGCCGCTCACTCGGTCGTCAAGCTAATCCCAGTATAGAAATATTGTTAAAAGTAAAAGAGTGCTTAAGAGATTGTCTTAAGACTTTGGTGTGATGATGCAAATGATGATGATGATGATGATTTGTTTTCAGATTTTCATGAAAATATTATGCATGAAATATTTTAAAATGACTTTTGCTAGGCATAAATTCCTAAGTGTGATAAATTTTTTGGATAATTCCCTAGGAATTATACCATCATTGCAAAATTGAAGTTTGACATAATGACATGAAAATAGAGTAAGTGTTTGTTTTGTTTTAAAGCATAATTGTGTAACATAATGATTTAAGTCATATGTTTTTATGATTTTGAATAAATGGAAAATAAAATTGGTACAATGGTTTGCGCTAGGCATAGAATATTTAGGTATAGACTTATACCATCATCGCGAAATCCAAAGAAGAAAATAATATAATAGTTTTATTGCATGGTTGATTTTTTAATTTTTGAAAATAGTCAGAAAATATGAAGATGAGGACTTGCGCTAGGCATAAAATTCCAATTTTGGTTTTGGAACTATACCATCGTCGCGAAAGTCAAAAGTTATATATAAATGTAACTTTATTGCATGTTTTGAAAATGATTTTGATTTTTGATAATGCATATAGTTGTCTTTATACTAAACAACTGTTCTTTAAAGAGGAAAATGAATTTATTCCAAACAATTTGCAAAAATATTTCAAAGTATCTTAAAGACAAAAGTTAGATTTATAAGGAATCCCATGTGCGTAGGTGAGTTCATTACCAATCTTGATTTATCATAATGATACACAAAATCTCTCAAAGACAAAATGTGTGTGCAATTGCATTGTTCATTGACCAGGTTTGAGCAAGATACTATGATACAAGTGATTTGAATTAACCAAATAAGTGTTCGTTAACCATGATTTAGATGCATATAACCATACCAGACTACTATGTAGGTCGGGTTATCAAGAGCTAGCTAATCCATAAGCAGACATAGGTCTGTACAAAAGAAGGTCGCTAATGTGACAGACATATCGCCACGCTAGGAGTTACCCAAGGCCAAGCGGGTTGGGCACAAACCACCTGTTATGGGGCTTACCTCACAGTTTTCGAATAATTGAGAATTCCAGGGATTCAAGCTCATCAACCCTTCTTTTCTTTTCAATGGGTAGGGAAAGGGATTTTATTGCTTTTGCTTTTGTTTGTTTCTTTTTCTTTGCTTTTGCTTTTCTTTTTCTCTCTTTTTTTTTTTGTATTTTTGTATTTTGGCTTGATATTTGAGATAATGCTGAAATAACTTGTTTCTTTTCTCTTTTTCTTGAACTTTTCTTTTCTTCCTATACTAGGGATACTTGCTCGGATTATATGTAGAGCAAGGGATTTTTATTCCGGGTAGGGGTGAGCTTGTCCTTTTGTCAATTCTCAAAGATTCTAGACCATGTGCATGATAGGATAGCAGGGGAAACTTTTCGCTCAAGAAACCACTTCTACTATGTAGCATAGCATGGACATTACAAATATAATCATTTTATTGTGAAAGGATATGCTTGGTTTAAGTAAATAACAAGATCAATTCTCTGTGCTCAAACTTTATTTAATTGAATTTTGTGGACTTTGATATAAGAGAGATTAGTAATCATGCCAGATAAAATCAAGATATTTATTTTTGTGTTTGTGATAGTGAGGGATTCCAAATAAATGCTAATTTATCCAAAATAACTTGAAAATATAATTGCAATACTTGAAGAAGAAATATATATAACAAATATTTTTGAGGAGTTTGATGATTTTGACTCTCTCTTTCTTCTTTATTTTTTTATTTTTTGGTTTTGAAAAGAGTCAATAATATTGTTGTTTTGACTTTTATTTTTTATTTTTTTATTTTTTGTTTGTTTTTGTTTAAAGAGTTTTATATATATTTTTAAAATGAGACAACATGCAAAATATGTACAAATGATGAAATGACCAAATTTTATGCGTAATATCGCTTAAGATGCATAATATTCATAGGTTCTTTTAAATATTTACCATCTAAGGTAGCTAATTTGTATGCTCCTGATTCAAATTTAGCAGTGATAATATATGGTCCAAGCCAGTTGGGCTCAAATTTACCTTTAAGGTCTTTAGTTGCATTAGTATTTTTTTTATTTTCTTTTAAAACAAGGTCGTCGACCTCAAAGGATCGATGACGAACTTTCTTGGCATATGATCTTTTAAGCTTGTTTTGGTAAGCACGAAGATGCTCCAAAGCATTGATGCACTTTTCATCTAGGAGTTCCAACTGACTGAGTCTGCATCTCGATATTCATCTCCTACTTTGGTATCTTGAAGTAGTAGAGCCAAAGAAGGAACTTCTAATTCAAAAGGAAAAATGGCTTCAGTGCCATAAACCAAGACAAAAGGTGAAGTTCCGGTGGGAGTTCGAACACTAGTTCGATAGGCCCACAAAGTTGGATATAATTGAATGTGCCGATCATGACGATTTATTGACCAATATTTTAAGAATTTTGATTAAGGTTTTGTTAGATGCTTCCTTGGCCATTACCCTGAGGATAATAGGGAGTGGACCATCGATGTTGAATCTTATATTTTTGGCATAATTTCTTGACATCTTTATTTTTGAAACAAGTTCCATTGTCTGAGATGAGATTTGCAAGAATTCCGAACCTACAAATGATTTGATTAAAAATAAATTTGGAGACTTGTGTTCCAGTGCAGGAAGCTAAAGGCATAGCTTCAACCCACTTCGTGAAATACTCAGTGGCGGTTATGATGAATTTGTGTCCATCAGATGACACAGGATTAATTTTGCCAATAATGTCTAAGCCCCATTTTGAAAAGGGCCAAGGAGATGAAATAGCCTGCAGCTCTTGTGCAGGCGCATGGACAAGGTCAGCATGTTTTTGGCACTTGTCGCAATGGCGCACATACTCATGTGCATCATTTTCCATGGTAGGCCAAAAGTAGCCTATCCTAAGGAGCTTTTTAGCAATGACACTACCACTGAAGTGTCCTCCACAAGATCCATCGTGGACTTCACTTAAAGCTGATTTGGATTCTTCTAGATTCAAACATCTCAATAGGATACCTTCAAAAGATCTCCTATATAAAGTATTGCCAATTATTACAAATCGACTTGCTCGTCTACGTAATAACCGACGTTGGTTTCTATTAGAATTGGCAGGGAAAGTCCCATTGTGAAGAAAATCAAATATATCTGTATACCAAGGTTCAGGAGTAGTTTCATTGATTAGAAACACATCCAAAGGTTCTAAACATGACTTATTTGAAGCGGGTTCCTGGAGTCGATGAATAATGATGGTGGCATATTCGTCATCTAACTCCAAGGGTAGAAGAGATGCAGCTGCGGCCATAGCGTCAGCCGCACGGTTGCTAGTTCATGGAATAGCTTCCAAAGTAACTTTATCAAACAAGGATAACAATTGCAAAACATATGCTTTATATGGGCACAATTTATCATCTCTGATCTGATAAACTTCATTAATTTGATTTATGACAAGTTGAGAATCACCAAAAACTAGCAGATGTTTGATTTTTAATGCCAAGGCAGCTCGTAATCCAAGGATTAGAGCCTCATATTCGGCAGTATTATTGGTGCAAGCAAATGTTAATTTAAAAGACAAAGGTATAATGTGTTTTTGTGGAGATATTAAAATAATACCCGCACTAGCCCCACTCATGCATCGGGCTCCATCAAAGTATAAGGACCATTGTTCAACATGGTCTGCCTCTAATTGAAGGCATTCATCAGGAAACTCAATGATGAGGGGATGGGTAGACTCTAAGGGTGCAGCGACTAAGCGATCTGCTATGATTTGACCCTTAACAGACTTTTGTCCTATGAATGTGAGTTCAAACTCGCTTAGAGCAAGAACCCACTTGGCTGTGCGACTCGATAAATAAGGTCGACTCATAAGATACCGCAAGGGATCATATTTAGCAATGACATATGTTTTTTGACTAAGCATATAATGGCATAATTTTTGCGTAGAAAATATGACTGCTAGACATAGTTTTTCTAATGAGGTATAATGAGTTTCATAACTGATTAAAGTTTGGCTAATGTAATAATTAGCACGTTCTTTCTTCTCATCATCAAGCTGAGCTAACATAGCTCCTAAAGCAAAATCTGAAGCTAAAATATACAAGAGAAACGGGCGATCAGGTCTAGGCGGTGAAAGCACAGGTGGGTTAAGGAGGTATTGTTTGAGAAGTTCAAAAGCTTCTGTACATTCGTCGTCCCAGTTAAAAGGGACATCCTTCTTAAGGAGCTTAAGAAAGGGAGTGGTTTTGTCCGCCGACTTATCGATGAAGCGACGGATGGCTTGAATCTTACCTTGTAAACTTCATAACTGAGATATATTGGTAGGTGCGGGCATATCAGTGATAGCCGCAATCTTGAGAGGGTCAATTTTGATACCACGTAAAGAAACTAAAACCCCTAATAGTTTATCGGACTTAACTCCGAATATGCATTTGGTTGGATTTAATCGAATAAGGTATTCTCTTAACCGATTAAATACTTTTCTCAAATCATCTAAATGATCATCTTCTTTAATAGAGCGAGCTATAATATCATCTACGTAATCATGTAGGATATCATGCATCATATCATGAAAGATATAAGTCATAGCTCGTTGATATGTTGCTCCTGCATTCTTTAAACCAAATGGCATCACTTTCCAACAAAAGGTACCCCAAGGGGTAATAAAGGTTGTTTTAGCCTGATCTTCAGGAGCTATCCTGATCTGATTATAGCCAAAAAATCCATCCATTAGGGACATCATTCCACTCCCGATGGTAAATTCAATGATTTGGTCCATGTTTGGAAGAGGAAAATCATCTTTAGGGCATGCAACGTTAATATCTCTAAAGTCCGTGCAAACCCTAACTTTGGTAGCTTCTTTCTTGGTGACTGGAACTACATTCGAGATCCATTCAGCATAATCAATAGCTTGTATGAAAATAACATTTAGGAGTTTTTCTAACTCCCCTTTGACTAGTAGGGCCACTTTGGGATGCATTTTTCTAAGTTTTTGTTTAACAGGTTTAGCATCCGGATGGACTACTAGATGATGCATGACTACAGAAGGGTCCAGACCTGGCATATCTTCATATGTCCAAGCGAAGACATCTTCATATTCTTTAAGGAATGCAATGTATTCATCTTGTTTTTCTTGACTTAATGCTGATCCAATATTGATTATGTGAGGATTATCCTCAGTTCCAATGTTAACTTTAATGACGTTTTCTACTTCCATGTGTAGATCTCTTTCAAAATTAGGTGGGGCGGGTGAAACGCCCAATTCTTGTAATTATTTTAAGGTTAAGTTGGATAATTCGTCTTGATGAGTGGTGGCCTCAAGTTGGGCTATAGTTGGTATAGAACCATCAAAATAAAAACCATTGTGTAACAACTCTTCAACGGAGATATCATGGAAAATATCTCCTTCCAACTCCTCATCGGATTCAGCAATCAATTCAGGGTAAGCTATGGATAGCATATTGCGGGTAAAGGGATTATTCTTTGAACACAAAGAATCTTGTTTATCTAGATAATCTTGATAACATATGAGTTGATCATCATCTTCAAAAGGGAAGGGTTGACCCTTACTAGGAAATAGGCCCACACCACATCGGGCGGGCCATGGCTCTACCTCAATAGGTTCTTTCATACCATTTTGGAAAGGTCCCAAGCCTTTCCCTTTATAGCCCATTTTAAGCATTATGGGCTTAGCTTTAATATATTCATTAGCAAAATAACATCGGGCATATCCCTCATGATGAGTTTTGATATTCCTGGGTATTCTTCCCCAATCATATCCTTTATAAATAAAAGCACAACTCCCGACTTGGTAAGTACTTCCCATAGGTTGTGGGAGGCCCAAAGTACGAGGAGATGGCGGCAAGTTATTTAAAAGAATTGAATCTTGCATAAAAGCATTTGTTTTTTCTGATATTAAGATTGTGGATAAATCCGGTAAAAGTTCATCAGAAAGAGCATAAGATGTAGAAGGATCATTCCCTATATCTTTAGATGTGGAAGGTATGATAGATGTTGATAATGTGGAGGTGTCAATAAATGGGTCTATAGGTTTTGAAATTATAGGGATAGAACATGAAGGATTGGTTGTGGATTGAAGATCTTTTTGAGGTTTTAGTGTGGTTTGTTCAGAAGATGGTTGAGTTAAATGTATAGGTGTAGTTGATGGGGTAGATGATGTTATGTGTGTGTGTTTCACACGTTTAGATGAAAAATAAGAATTAGGATGTGTGGATGACAGAGCGGGGCAAAATTGCACTCCAACAGGTTCTGCCAAAGCACACATATCAAAGGGTCTAGGGTCACCATGGATAGTGACCAACTGATTTTTAAATTCAAATTTAACACACTGATGTAAAGTGGAAGGAACCGCTCGCATCGCATTGATCCAAGGGTGACCCAAAAGTATATTGTATGATGCTGGGCAATGTACAATAAACACGGTTGTATCTAGGGTTCTAGGACCAACTTGCAAGGGTAAGGTAATGACTCCACACGTTTCTTGTGTCTCGTCATTGAAAGCTTTGATAATCATGTCAGTTTTCTTCATTTCATCACTTCTAAACCCAAATCGTTGGTAGAAGTCAAAAGTGCAAATGTTTAGAGATGAACCATTATCAATCAAGACTCTTTTAACAGCTACATCTCCAATTAGAGCAGTAATATATAAGGGGTTATCCTTATGTAAACTATGTTGTGGGATATCTTTATCTCGAAAGTCAATACAATCAACTTCTCGAGTGATGATAGTATTGGACATGGCTTCGGGTTGAATATTTTGAGGTACCATCATTTGGCTTAATGTAAGCATTAACTCATCCCTATGGGTAGGAGAAGATCTTAACAAGTCCAAAAGGGAAATTATTGGCTGTAGTATTGGATAATTGTTCATTAATATTGTAAGGAGGTTTTGGTTGAACATTAGACATATGATTCCCTTTATTGGGATTTTTCAAAATAAATGGAGCTGATCCATCATTCTGAGTTTGATCTTGTTGAAAGTTTTGAGCCTGTTGTCTGGTAACAACTCCGATGGTACCCACAATGTTATATTGAAGATGTTGAACTGGTCTTGGTTGAGCGTTTATGGCTTGTTCATTAGGAAGGAACTGATTAGAAGAGGGTCGAGTAGTAACTCTTCTAGGAAATGGTTCTTCTGGAACCATAGCATCTGTGATGGGTTGAATAGGATCTGATTCATTTTCAGAACTATTCGATTGGTTTGAGGTGATGTCTATTTCACTTTCAGTATCTGATTCTACATCACTAGGATCGGGAGTTTGAATATTATGTAGGGGTCTGGTCGTGACCATGGATAAGGTTGTGCCAAATATTTGAGGATCCTGAACAGATAATTGTCCGCTAATAGTCCCTACATATCGGGTAGGAGGGGGAACATTATGATGTTCGATTTGATTGGCCACTTCTTTACCATGTTTTGGTAAAGGATGTTGAAATATATCTAATGATTGATTAGCATTTTGATTCTGATTTTGGGGAATGGTCTTTTGAGCATTATTAGGAGCATTTTGTTTAGGTTGGAAGGCTTGCACCTCCATTTCATTATTATCAATCAAATCTTGTATTTTATGTTTCAATATTTTACAAGAATTTGTAGCATGTCCAGGTCCTCTATGAAAGTCACAATGTAAATCAGCTCTGTATCCGGGTATAGTTGGATCAGGTTCTCGGATAGTTGGTAATTGAATCAAGCCTCGTGCTAATAATTGAGGAAGAATGGTTGATAAAGGTTGATTCAATCTAGTAAATTCTCGAGGAGGTTTATCAGGAGGTTTTAATATAAATTTTTTTGTTGTCTTCATTGTATTGATATTAGCAACGTTTCTACTATCAGTGACTCCGTCACCTACAACTTGTTTGTTTTTATACTGATTTCTAGATGTTTTCTCATCATCTTTCTTTTTGAGCTGACCTCTTCTAATGAGAGCATCTTCTACCCTTCGAGCTAAGTCTATAGCTTGATCGAAGGTAGTTAAGGTGGCAATTGATAACTCATAAGATATTTGTTCTTGTAAATTATTAATAAAAATGTCCAACATTTCCCTATAAGGTAGCACAAAGTGCAGTTTTCCTATCAACTGCCTCCATCTAGCTAAGAAATCAGCAAAACATTCATCTTTGTCTTGTTTTAAGTTGTACAAATCTTTAATGGTGACATGCCTCTCGATGTAGGCACTAAATTGATGGACAAAAGATTCAGTTGTTTCTTCAAAATTTCTCAAAGAATGAGTGGGCAATTGATAGTACCACTCTAATGCCATTCCTCCTAAGACTTTTTGGGAACATTTTTAGTAATAGCAAGTCATCATGTGATATATCATGACATGCTATCCTAAACATGCGAAGATGCTCTATGGGATCTTCGGTTCCTTTATATATAGGCGGGACGGGCATGGGAAAGTGTTTAGGGTATGGTTGTGCTACAACTATGGGATCCGAGAGGTTGACTACATATCTCTCGATAATTGTACGAGGGACGGTAGGGATCTATCTGGTCCATGCGCGAAGCTAATTGTTTCACCATGGCTTCCAGATTACTGGTTTGCCCACCATATTGATTCGGTAGGGCATTAATATGGGATTTGTGAGCATATGATGGAGGGACATGGAGATTAGATGCTATATTGCTATTGTATAAATTGTTGGTAGGAAGGGTGTTATGAAGAAATTTTGAAGTTGTATTATGTTGTATGCCCGATTGTTGAAAATTGGTGTTTGGCTTCATTTTAGGTTTTTGTCTACTTGAAGCATATTGATCAATAGTTTGGCGAAGTAAAGCAGTGAAGGAAGGTTTCTTTTGTGTGGGAATGATTTTAGGCTCAATAAGAGGTTCCTTAGGGGGTTGGGTAACCTGTTGTTTTGGCATGTTCTGAATCATAGTGACCATATCTCTATTGGATGGTCCAACTTTATCACTTTCTTGATCAATGAAAGACAAGGGATTAGTGTGTATGTCAAACATATGTTCCATGGCTGCTTGAGTGTCACTAATTTGCCCTTTATCAATACGAACTGCCATATTAAGAGCACCAATGTTATTATTGAAAAATTTCCAGAAATGATCTAAATTATCAAAAGCAATAGTTCCATCTGGAGCTATTCTAGGGGATGAGGATCCTTCCTCTTTAAGATTTTCTTGTTGTTCATTTTCTTCAGCCAGGTCATCTTCTGGCTGTTCTAGAGTTTCTCCTTCTGGAATTGATTCCTCAGGAAGGACATTTGGGTTTTTTGTTTTGTCTCCTAACCAATCTTCTCCTTCTTCTTCAGTTTGTTTACCACTCCTAAGTTTAGGCATTGTGGTTAAATTTAGATTTCAGCAAATATATATATATATATATATATATATATATATATGCAACAAGCTTAAGAGGTATATATTTTAATTATATACCTACTATAGTATTTGAAATAAAATGTTTTTGGTTTTTGTTATGTTTTGGTTTTTCTTGTTTTTGTAACAATATTATAAAGATAACAAACAACACACTAAATGCAAGAAATAATAATAATGAAAGCAATGATCTAGTTTTCTATAAACAATTTATAAATATCATTAATGGGCTCGAGTTCTTCAGGAGTCATGAAGTGTTCTTCTTCAAATTGAAAATTTTCTTTCAAGAATTTGACAAAAAGTGCTATAGTGATATTATCTGTCTCAGATTCTGGTTGGTAGAAATAAAGTTCGTGGCAATACTCTCGATATAACACAGCCCTAGGAACTCTATTCCATATTTCCCTATCCGTAAGAATGACCTCTTGATCTTCTACATGACCTAGGAATTGGTGTATAACAGCTGCGTTCTCGAGGTATTCCTCGAAGGTGAACAATTCTGAAGACACAAGAGCTCTCCTATAAGCTAACCACCTATGGCAGGCTCTCTGAAGTTCATGATAAAAAATGAGTTGATGAGGATCCAGGATCCTATCTAGGGCAAACCTCTTGATTTGTCTAAGTTCGGTTGATTTAGATGAAATGACACCTAGCCTCCTATCAAGTTCTTTCCACAGAAGTTGGTTTCTATCTATTTCAGGCACACTAAGCACAAAATTAACTTCTATGGCTATTAATTGATTTGCAACATTTATAGTGACTGCTAGTATTTTCTTAGGAGCTACCATCTAGACATGATATGCAACTTAGTAGTTTTCTAATGATTTTAAATGCATCTATGTTTTTGTTTTGTTTTTTTTTTCAAAAGGTTTTAGTTTCACGTCGGGTTCACCAAAATGTATCGCTCCAAATTTTTTGCATCCTTACCTTCAGGCTAAAGGATCCATGCCCGAAAGGAGGATGGGAAAAGGATGGGATGGTACCTCGGACTGAGAGGCCCTTTGAAGGTCCCGCCTCTCGGGGGAGGGGTATTAAGGTGATTTTTTGACGGATGGTGGGGTTCACCAGGAAACGTTTAGTGGCAGTTTCCACGCCTAGGTTGGGAATGAGTTTAATGTGTTCAATTTTAGCTTTAAACATCCAAGTCCTAGGTTTGGCCAAATGAATCTAAGCTAAGCTATATGAAATGCTGATTATATGAATACAAAAAATAGATTTGAACAGAAAATAGAGAGAATAAGCTAGATTAAAGAGCCATACCTGATCCGGATGTCTGATGGAGATTCTAATTTTTGAAGCAGTCCAGATCATCTGGAATTTGACAGGATCATCTCTGATCTGACAGGATCATCTGAGATCTGACGAATTCGTCAGATGAATTCGTCGGAGACCTGCAATTGCAGAAATGGATACCAAGAACAAAAAATACAATTGCAAAAGCAAGGGAAAATGATAGAAATGAAAGTATGAATGCTAGAATGACAACTTTAGATAACAAATTAAGTAAAATGCATGGTTTTAATGACTAACTTTGACTTTATTATGCATCTAGGCTACATGAGGTGAACTCCAAGATGCAAAGCAGTAATAAGCTTAACTAATGCAAAGCAAAACAACAAAAAAGAGTAAAGAAACGCAAACTTTGGGCACTGATTGCCCCCAATGTTGACTGCAGTCGAAATCATCTCGGATTGGTACGAAATCATCTCGAATTGGACAGGATCATCTGCGACGATCTGAGCTTTGCTCCGACTGAAGAATAACAAAGTTCCTGCAAGAAAATTCAAAAAGGGACAAAGGCGAACAATAATCTAGGATATCCTGAAGCATGTAAAACTTAAAGTACAAAAAAATTCAGCCAGGGGAATGTCAAGGGGAGGGCCTAAGATTAAATAGGCATAGGAAAGAGGTTGGGAGGTTGGAGATCATCCCATTTTGGGAGATCTCCAATGGGGGAGACTCTAACGGTGCAGACGCGTCTCTGCCCGAGTTAGAGAAGCTGTTGAAACAGAAGCTAATTTTGAAAAATTAGTTTTGGGACGAAATCGTCTGGACGTTCTGCTCCAGACGAAATCGTCCGATCTGAGGCGATATCGTCTGATCGGAGACGATATCGTCCAACGGATGAAACAAACTCTAAAAATGGCACGAAAAACAAGGAAACGGGTAGCAGGCGGTTTGGGAGCGGTTTTGGGGTTGAAATTTGAATTTGAATTATTACTAAGGTAATTTTAATTATTTACTAAGTTTTACTACGCCAATTTTAGGGTGCTACAGTGACCAACACTTTTGGGATGTGGTTGTTCTTTAACTATATCATACCTACATATTCTTCGTCTTTGATTGTCTAGTTGCTAGAGCAGTTCATCTCTTGGATGAGGAAGTCCACTATCTATTTGTCATTGTCAAAAACTTGCTAGAAGGTATACTAGATATCTCTATCTAGTATAGAAGGCCTGTAGATTAGCCTAATTGTTTTTTACTTTTGTATGATGTTGCTGATAGGGCAAAATTTCACCCCTACTAAATCTAAAAAGTCTACATGAGTATTTTTATCTCTTGGAATTGCCTTGAGGTTCAAATATTCAAAAGATTCTAACAAGTCCCAAACTTTATTTCTATAAGCCTTAAGGTAATGCTATTTACACATTTTTTAGTTACCTGGTTCAATATCAGTTCAGAGTCTCCAAAGATATGTTGCTTCTTGATACCCATATTTTCATATTTCTTGAGTCCTAAATAGAGTGCTTCATACTCTACTACATTGTTAGTTGAACTCCAGGTTAACTGGTAAGAGAAGACTTTTTATTCAACTATTGGAGAGATTAAGATAATACCTGCTCTAGCTCCATTTTTACATCTAGCACCATCAAAGAAAAGCTTCCACAGTCGATCAGTGGGTTGGTTAACTAAAGGGGGAGAAATGGGATCACTTTTCTCAGGTTTTTGAATTGTGTAACTCCCAATGTCATTTTCTATCATGGCATTGAATTCTTGGAGAGAGAACTAGTCCTCCTCCTATAATATGTTTAGAGCTTCTTCCATCAATTTTAGGTCCCCTAGTTCCTCTATCATCATGTTCATAGTGATGAACTATTTGTCTTCCTCTTCAAGTCTTCTGATATAGAAATTTGATGGTTTTTCATTAAATGTTTTCACTATTTTGCCCTTAAATAGGATTTCCATATGTGAGAAATCTAGTGATAAATATCCTCCTATCTTAGTTGTGAACTCCCTAGAGAGATACATACCAAAATAGGGCTCCAAATCTTAGTCAGTGAGGGATATCTCAGTTTGTCCCTAGCTTTTTCCTATGTTTCTACTTTTTTCGAGGTGCTTCCTTACGAGTTTTTGCATATTTTTGGATTGAAATCCAGGGATATTTTTCATAAGAGGTTATTTTCTCAATAGGGTTCCTCATAGGCGAAGGCACCTTCAGGGGGTTGAGATCTTGGGGGTCAACCTATAAGGGTTTCTTTCCTGATCTAGTAAGAACAACTACCTTTTCAACATAATACTTCAAGAAGTTTTGATTCTCCTCTATGATCATATTAACCTAACCCTTGAGGCTTCTTTCAGCCTTCTCAATGGCTATATTTTGTAGCTGATGTTGGTTAATAATGCAAGAAGTTTCATCATGAGGGTCATTACATGCGAATCACCAAAAATTTAACTCTATCGAAACATTACTGGGTTCCTTATCTTCATTAGCATAAATAGTGTTATATTTGTCATAACTTCTGCCACTCGTGGAGGATTGATCATTTATGGGAATCTCCTTGGGGTGAAATTTCTTTTTGCTTCTCTTCATTCCATTGATGTAAACTTATTTTCTAGAGTTTTGAATGATGCTTGCAGGTCTTGTAGGACTGCTAGTTGAGGGTCTGGAGTTGATGGGACTATTGCCATAAGAAGTATAGGAATAGTAGGAAGCATTGGAGAGGTAGGGAATGCATGTATTAGTAGAATATTAGGATATCCAGTCCATTTGAAAATATTAGAGCTATAATTTGAAGCAGGGGTTGGACTAGCAACACTTGAAGCTTGGGGTAAATCTAGAAAAATGGGCATCATCATTTTGGCTAGGAATATTCGATGGCAATCAAATCCTTCTCTGATTTTTGTGCTTCTTGATAAATCTCGAGGAATGTAAACATGTGGGATTGTCTAATGGCCATGCTTATATCTAAGTTGAAATCTCTCATATAATAATACACTTCCTACTCATGTGTTGGTCTCAAACCATCAGGTACTCTCTACCAATTTTGACTAAATTTGATGTTAAAATCTACGATCTCCTCTTGAGGGTGTTTCTGGATAATAATAAACTAATTTAGTAGGGAAAATGGATCTACTTGCTCATTTGACTCTTCCACTAGTTTACCAGTAAGTTCTTCCCAAGTGGATATAGTTTGATTTTCAAGAGCTCTGTACCAATAGAGAATTTTTCCTTTCAAGGAAATTACCAATAATCTTATCATAACATCTTCTTCATGGATGTTATGTATGGGGGCTAGTGTGGCTACATATTGATAGTGTTCATAAGCCATATTTATAGTACCATAATACTAGGGTAGTGCTTTCAAGGCCATCATAGGAATCGAATGCTGAGCTGCCAGGTTCAAATGACCTATGTGGTTCCATACGGGGTAATGCAGGATTGGCTGATTCACGACCATTGTGATTATATGGGTAGTTGGACTTAAATTTATATTAGTAGTAGTACTAGAGAGGGCTACAGGGGAAATATTTGTGTATCATGTATTATGGGCGTATGCAAAAGTTGTTTTGGCCACTAAAATGGGATTAGCTCAGAGGCTACCAAGGTGTAGTTCGAAGAACTCTATGGGCTCTTATGAATTTATTGCTTTAGATTTGGTTATCATAAAATATGATACATAACCAAAAGTTGGGTAAAGGCTTTCTTAGGGTTCCCTTCTAGTGCGGAGTCGCCAAGTGATTTATAAAATATTGATAGGGAAAAGTTATTCACCAGGGATTTGATCTATATACTATATGGGATTTGTGTCCCACAGAGCATACCAAAAACTATTGGAGAAAAATCTACCTTTGGTTACATTTACGCCCAAGACTTTGCCAACATTGAAAGACTAGGTTTAAATAGAGTTTACCTAGTTCAATCTCCAGAGGAGGCTAGTTCCTTGCTTATTTTAAGAAAAATGGGAAAGAGGAAAATGCATAAAGAGAGGGAAATATAGTTATGGCTATAGGATTAAAAAAGTGTAGATTAAGGAACAACAAAGCAACTATCACAGTACTTTGCATAGAAGCATAAAAGAGAACCAAAACAAAGAAAATAACACTTCTGGTGAATATATTTTTAAGTGTAAGATTATATGTGAAGTTAATTGCAATCTAAATGAACTTTATTGTAGGAATTCAGATTAAGAATTAATGCAGGTTACATTCAACTTAGATTTATATAGCAATAGACAACACATACATACTTGATTTGAAACACCAGTGAGCCAAGAACCATAATGGATGTTCTTTATTAAACTTTCATAAGTCTGCATACATAGCCTTGTAAACACCTGAGAGCCGACCATTTTTTTGGGTCGCTCATTCTATATATAAGATTTTTACATAAAAAAAACTAAAAGTTGTTACAAAATCATACCCGTAGGATCATTTTGGTTCAGAAGTAGTTGGGGGAACATGGTATCCTCAAATAGAAGCAGATGATATCTTCTTGTTACAATGATATTCCTTAACCTACTTAGAGATGTCGTGGTCCACTTGGTCTTCAAAATTTCATACCATCATGAATTTTGGCTTTATTTATACCCTCAACCTTCAAAATGTCATGCCATCGTGACTTTCTGCATCGGTTTGGACCTTGGCCTTCAAAATATCACTCCAATGTGACTTTCCACTTCGGTTGGATCCTTGGCCTTCAAAATATCACTCCATCATGACTTTACACTTTTTTTTTGCCCTTGGACTTCAAAATGTTGCTCTATCATGAATTTTTGCTTCGGTTTGACCCTTGGCCTTCAAAATATTGCACCATCATGACTTTTCACTTTGGTTGGGCCCTTGGACTTCAAAATGTCATGCCATCATGAATTTCCACTTCGTTTGGGCCCTTGGCCTTAAAAATATCATGCCATCATGAATTTCCACTTTGGTTTAGACCTTGGCCTTCAAAATGTCATACCATCATGAATTTCCACTTCGTTTTGGTCCTTGGCCTTCAAAATATCATGCCATTATGACTTTTTACTCTGATTTTGCCCTTGGCCTTCAAAATGTTGCTCCATCATGACTTTCCACTTCAGTTTGGCCCTTGGCATTCAAAATGTCATGCCATCATGATTTTCCACTTCGGTTTGGCCCTTGGCATTCAAAATTTCGGGCCATAATGAATTTCCACTTTGATTGGGCCCTTGGCCTTCAAAATTTTGCACCATCAAGACTTTTCACTTTGGTTTTTCCCTTGGACTTAAAAATATCGTGTCATCACTACTTTTCACTTTGGTTTGGTGCCATCATGACTTTCCACCTTAGATTTAACTTCAATCTTCAAAATGTTGCTCAATCATGACTTTTCATCTTCGTCCTACTTTAGGTATTCAAAATATCACCCTATTGTGACTTTTTGCCTTAGTCCTATTTCCAACCTTCAAAATATTGTGTCATCATGAATTTTCTCCATACTTAGCAAAATATTGAGAATATTACTCCTTATTTTCCTAGGTGTGGTAATTTTGACCAACACAACCCCATGCTATGAGATGGCCAGTGGTAGAGGAGGTACAATCGAGTCATCCTGTTTATATTGGCAAAGAGTACATGGATATATGCACATGACTAACACCTACTTAGGTTCTTTGGATGTCATGGCAAGGTGCCACTTGGAATAGTGATGAGGAACATATATGGAGAGTACAATAGGCTAGATGGGTGTTTGGGAGGCATATGAGTGAGGTGGAGTTGGTCCAATTCTCATGAGTGCTATGGTAGTTTAGTATTATACAGGGGGTTCTTGAGACATCAGTGTTGTACATGCATAATCAATATGAGATGAGTCTACCTTGTGTTGATACATGGAGGGTGACCTATGAGGAACACAAGGAGATGAATCTCCTTGATGTGGATGATGTAAGGACTACCACGGATTATGATGTATGGTTTACTGCACAACCACTAGGGGTACTGATTTTGGTAGTTTATGATGGTGGTGGGGATGTAGGTGACGTAGAGTCCAATATGAATGAGGTAGATGAGGCTCCTAGACATTGAATATACCTTTGATCTAGCAGTCAAAGGAGATGGACAAGGGACACAGTAGAGTAGGCTCTAGAGCTTAGAGGTGATGGAGATGGCATAGATGATATGGATGATATTTTAGAGGAACCTCTAGGTTAGAGAAATGAGGATTGGGTGAGGCTAGAGCATTTGGTGGTAGAGCAGGATGTAGTGATAGTGTCTCAATTTGCAAAGATAGTGGCTCAAGATGTGGAGATATCAACTTAGGATGCATAGATAGCTTAGTTGTGGGTAGAGCTAGAGGTACAAACGGCTATAGATGGAGGCAAAGATAGGATCGCAAGGCTCTAGGTAGAGATACTTGAGAGTGATTATTGTTAGAGACATGATGTACATCACCTTTAGGCCTGAGATAGATATATCCAGATTTTGGAGGATCAATTTATGGAGTACCATATTGGGCTACTAGATCCACCCTCCTCATCCATATCTGGGTCTATTAGGTATAATTATTCTAGGCATAGCTCTAGGTCTAGGGCTCCTTCATGGTCATAAGGTTCCTCTTATAGGCATCAACTAGTGCTAAGATGCACTTTTTGTATATGAGCCTTGGTACTCCATTGTATATAGCCTTTGGGTATTCATTTTACATGCAATATATATATATATATATATATATATATATATATATATATATATATATATATAGATACATGGATTTTACTTTTGTGTTATGTTTTTATGTGAATGCATGTGTATATGTGTGATGGATGATAATTCAATGATAATGTGTATGAATGAAAATGAATTAATGCACTAATGATCATTCATAGTTTATATTTTACCTAACCATATATAGCATTGTTTTTTAATCAAGGGTATCAAAATGATGGCATGTGAAATGGAAGACTCATGTAATGATATGGATGTTGATATGGAAGAAGATATGGAATATGGATTGTTTTGCAGAGACTTAGATTTACTAGTGATATCAACAAACTCACTAAATGCTATCTAATTTCTCTAAGAGCAAATATGTGTGCAGTGAATTCATTTACTGAATCATGAGCATGGTAATGAATCAAGGCAATCAAGAATCAATGTGTGTGTAAGTGAGTTCATTAACCCATCTTGAGTAAATTGAGGTGAAACCTATTATGGAGAAGACCAAGAAGCTAGTTTGTCCTTATGTGTGGTTAGAGGTCTCTTCAAGAGAGACGTATTGCCATGTATGAGTGTACTCCATTGCCAGTCAAGCATCTACAGCTTTGGTGGAGATTATCTCCATAGTCCAAGAATCTAATCTCTAATATTTAGAAATTCATACTACCTAATATTTTGATTGAAAATGTAGTTCTATCCTTACAACTTAAGGATCTATGGTGTGTGATGTGTTGATTATTTAGAGCTTTGGGGAATCATATTCTAAACCAAAGTGTGATGAGAATTTTACCCTGTCATTACTACTCTATATTTTGTTTAGAAATGATTGTGATAGTGGTGAAAACCTTTTTTTTTTAAGTTTTGGACTATGTGCATAATGGGACAAGCAAGAATTACCCTTTTCACTTCGAGGTTCAACCCAATCATGGTGTTATCTCTCTTTGACACAAGATGTTTTTAAGGTGTGTGATTGTATTTGGTTCAAGACTGTTAGATTCAATTCCCATAACTTAAGATTTTCTTAGTGAAAATGTGTCTTGGTCCTAAAGAAAAATCGATAAGTTTCTAGTAACACTAAGAGTGGTTGACTGACCGAAAACACCTAGGGATTATGAAAATGTGACTTGAAAATGATAATGACTTTATGGAATGATGCAATGACATGGATGATAATTTTGAAGGTGCCCCTGATTAAGGCAACATGACTTGATTGGATCAATTATTATCTATACTGAATAAGTGACCCCAAAAATGTATGAAGATGGTTGTGACTACAATGTATTAAATGTAATCTATGAAATAAAATATGTGCAATGCAATGTGTGAAATGTCAAGTGTAAAATATAATGTGTTAAATTCAATGTGTAAAATGCAATGTGTGAAATACAATTTATTTTTGTGTATTAGCCATGTATATATACATATATATAGATCACATTAAGCATAAAATTTTCTCAAGTGGATGATGTTAAGTGGTTCAAGCTCTTCAAATCCTGTAAGTTCCTTTACCCATTTTATGAGTGATAATGTATGGACCTAGCTAATAAGCCATGAATTTATCATGAAGGTGCAACAATACATTGGAGTTTTGTTGATTTTATTTAAGAACAATATATCCTACTTGATATTCACTTAGATGAACTTTGGTATTGTAAGCACGCTTGAGGTGGTCTTGATAAACTTGTAAATGCTCTAAATCATTGACATAACTTTCATCAAGAAGCGTGAGTTGGTAAAAATGTGCTTGTCTAGAAGTATCATCATCTATGAATTCTTGCAATGAAATTTGCAATGAGGGGATCTCAAGCTCAAGAGGTATGACTGCTTTGGCTCCATAGAACAATGAAAATGTCATTTCCCCAGTAGGTGTGTGGATGCTTTTTTGATAAGCCCATAAATCTAAGAGGATTTGAGTATTTAAATATCGATGATTTTCTTTGACAAGTTTCTTGAGAATAGCAATTAAGGTCTTGTTGGTAGCCTTAGCTTGTCCATTTGCTTATGGGTAATAAGGAGTCAAGAAACTGTGTTGGATATTATATTTCTCACAAAGTGATCGAACATCCTTATTCTTAAAAGACTTGCCATTGTCAAAGATTATTTTTGAGGGAATACCAAAATGACAAATGATATGATGAAGTATAAACTCCACAATTTGATGTCCTATCGTATTGGTTAGAGGAATTACCTTAACCCACTTTATGAAGTATTTAGTGGTTGTGATGATGAATGCATGTTGTCTCAAGGAAGAAGATGAGATTTTTCCAATAAAATCAAGACCCCATTGTAAAAAGAGCCAAAGGATTTGAATAGGTTGGAATCCTTATGATGGCACATGAGTTAAATTAGCATGTTGTTGACATTACAACAATGCTTGATATAAGTGCAACAATCATGTTCCATGGTTGGACTATAGTAACCCATGCATAAAATATGCTTTGCAATGGCCATTTCACTAAAATGACCACCACAAGTACCATCATGAGCTTCAACTATGGCTCTTTGTGGCTCTATAGGCTTGAGATAATGAAGGAGGATTCCATCATAACCACGTCTATACAACACTTATCCCAAGAGATTAAAAAAATCTACATTTTTCTTGAAAGTGTGTTTATAAATCTATGACATATCTAATGGGAGTGTTCCAAACTTGAGGAAGCCTATTATTTGGTTTGACCAAGGCTCATATGGCTCTGAATGGATAAAGAAAACATTTTTTATCCTTATATTTAGCACTGATAATTGCAGATTTAGATATCATTGTAACAATAAGTGGTTGTACCTCTCATTCAAAATTATTTAAAATAAATGATCCTATAGAGGCAATCAAATCTACAAATATATTAGTCAAACGTGGTAAACTATCAGTTTTAAACCAATCAAATTTGATGAGAAATTTCATTGCTACTTCATGGTAAATTGTTATGGTAAGTTATTTGCATTGGTATTATCTATTTATTTGTCTAAAAAAAAGTTGAGAATCGTCAAATATACTAATACACTTTATGCCCATAGCTATGGCTACTTGAAGACCTAAGATTAAGGCTTCATACTCTGCATTGTTTTTTGTGCATTGGAATTCAAGTTTGAAATATAAGGGAATAGGTATCCCCTGGGGTGTATGAAACATGAATCCAAAACCTTAACCTTTTTTGCACTTAGAACAATCAAACAATAGTGTGATATCGACATCTTCATCCAAAATTACATCTTCTTCTTATTCAGTGGTAGTGAATACTGAATCATCTAGGAGCTCAATAATAAAGGGTTTATCACTAGGAAGTGGAGCTTCCGAAAGATGATCAACTATGACCTAATTTTTGATAGATTTTCGGCTAATGAATTCAAGATAAAATTTAGTGAGAAGCATTATCCATTTTGTAGTGTGGGTGTTATTGTAAGTGTGAGACATCATATAAACCCAAAGGATTTTCTTGAGCTATGACTTTTGTGGTGTGACTAAGCATGTAATTTCTGAGTTTCTTAGTGGAAAAAACCACTGCTAAGCATAATTTTTCCATGTAATCATATCTAGTTTCATGGATTACTAGTGTTCAACTAATATAATAGACAACTTGCTCTCGATTTTTTTCATTTTTTTGTGCAAGCATTGTCCCTAATGCAAAGTCCATTACTGAAACATAAATATGGAAGGGAGCCCCTAGATGAGGAGGAGTTAATATTGGTGGAGAAGCCAGGTATTGCTTGATGTCATCAAAATATTCTTGGCATTCATATTTCCATGAAAATGTCATCTCCTTTTGTAGCAGGTGATTTAATGGTCTACATTTATCAGAAATTTACGCAATGAAATGATAGATCGATTGAATATTTCCTTGTAAAATACATAATTACTTCAATTTTGTTGGGGGAGGCATCTCCATGATGACCTTAAATTTATTTGGGTCAACTTCAATGCATATTTTGGAGATAATGAATCCTAGTATATTTCCATAGGTAACATCAAAGACACACTTTTTGGGGTTCAACCTTACATTATGCTCTAAAATTTGGTCAAAGACTTTTTCCAAGACACCAATGTGCTCTTGTCAAGTTTTAGATTTTTCCAAGAGATCATCCATATAATCTTCAATGATCTTATGCATGTAATGATGTAAGATGTATGTCATGGCACATTGATAAGTAGCACCTACATTTTTTAGGCCAAAGGGCATCACCTTGTAACAAAAAGTCTCCCAAGGTGTAGTTAATACTATTTTATGTTGGTCATCAAGATTTATTTGAATTTGGTTGTATCTTGAAAACCATCCATTAAGGAAAGCATTTCATGGCCATTGTAGGTATCAACAAGAGTATCGATGTTTGGTAAAGGAAAATCATCCTTAGGACACATTTTTTTAAGTTCTTGAAAGTTAGTGTAAATGTGTATCATATCGTTAGGCTTACAAATAGATACCATGTTTGCAAGCCACTCAGGATAGTCAATGGGGATAATGAAACCCAAATCTAGTAGCTTTTGAAGCTCTTATTTGACCATGAGGGCAATGGTAGGATGCATCCTTCTCATTTTTTGATTGATTTACTTAACATCAGAGTGAAAGGTGAGATTGTGGACAACCAAATTAGGGTCAAGTCTAGGCATGTCTTTGTAAGACCATGTAAAATTACCCTTATTATTCTTAAGGAGAGAAACTAATTTCTCTTGTTCATCTATGAATAAAATTTTACCAAGTTTGACAATTTGGGTATTATCTACATCTGAATTAAGGTTCACGTCGATAGTATCTTCAATAGACATGTGATAACCTTCCTCAAGCTGATGGGGCATTGGGATAAAATGAATGTCATCTATGACATTATCAAATTCTTCTAACTCAACCTCTTCTATGTCATCCTAGAAAACCTTGAGATCTAAAGGTGAAGGTAAAGGTGAAGGTGGAGGTGACAGAGGAATGTAGTTGGTTGAAGCTCTTAAAAATTCCTTAGAAAGGAAAAATTTAGAAAAGGATGGAGGTGAGAAAATCCAATTCATATCAATAAGGCTCATGTCAATTAAAATTGGCTTTGCCAAATCGTATGGATTATGGAGCAGGGCAAATAAATCAACAGGATTTATGTTGAATTAAAGGGGAAAAATAGTTGAAGCCAATCATCTGTGGTTGAATCCAGAAGGATTAAGCACATTCTGCAACTCTATGAGGATGCGGTGGGATAGAAGGTGAACTTCAACAAGAGTAAGCTTTACTTCCTCAACACCCCAATTCAGAGACAAGACAAAATAGCAAAGATTTTGGGATGTTCGATAGCGACTCTTCCTACCTCTTATTTAGGTCTTCCCCTTTTCTATGGTTCTCTGAGAGAATCTATGTGGGATAGAGTGGTAGAAAGAATCCAAAAGAAACTGGCTGGCTAGAAAGGACATTTTTTATCTTAGGTTGAGAAACTTACTCTCACTAAGGCATCCTTACAAAGCATTTCAGTTTATTTTCTATCGGTGTTTAAGGCCCCAACCAGAGTATACCAAAAAATTGAACAGCTCCAAAAGAATTTTCTCTGGTCTGGGTCAGAGGAAAAATAGAGGATCCACCTTGTGGGTTGGTGTAAGGTTTGCAGGCCAAAAGAAAATGGGGGGCTAGGACTAAGAAGAGTTGCTCACCTAAACACAGCCTTGCTAGCCAAACAATATTGGTGTCTCATTAACAATGAGGAGAATTAGTGGACTGCCATAATTAAAAGAAAATATCTTCAAGATACCGAATTCTTAAATGACACGGTGCATAGTAGAGGTTCGACATTCTGGAAAGTAATCTTAACAAGTAGAGAGGTCATAAAGAAATGCCTAATATGGGTTCTAGGTAATGGGCAGAAGATCAGGTTATGGGATGACAGGTGGGCCAAGGATGAAGCTTTATCTCAGGTTCCTCACCTAGCGAGGATCAAAAGAATCATAGAGGATCTCATAGGAAGGAAAGTGGCTGATTTTATGAGACAGGACAAAGGAAGGCTTATTTGGAAATAGATAAGGATTCAAGGATTTGAAGCTGAATCAGAAGAAATCCAAAGCATCCTGCATCAACAATTCATTTCCATGAGACCTGAGCAGGATCATGTAATATGGGCAGCTATCAAAAATGGGCAGTTCTTAGTCAAATTTGCATACATACTAATGTTAGATACTGAGGACCCCATACTCCAAACACATCTGGTGTGGGTCAAAAATATTATTCCTAAAGTTGCAATGTTCTCGTGGTTGGTGATCCAAGGCAGGATTCTTACTATTGACAACTTGATAAGGAAATGTATGATAGTTGCTAATCGCTATTTTTTGTGCAAGGCCAATTGGGAGTCCACCCTCCATATTTTCCTTGAATACCCAGTCTCTTTGAGTGTCCTCAATGGGTTATTTCAATCCTTTAGCATTTGTTGGGTCAGACCAACCACCATCATTGACCTCTTCCACCAATGGCCAAATCCCTTTGTTAGCCTTAGGCTAAGGTTTTTTTGGAAGATTTGTATCCATCATTTTCTTTGGCAGGTTTGGCTAGAAAGAAACCATAGAGCATTTCATGAGTCGAGCCATGATGTTACCTCCATCACCAATAATATTCTTACCTTCGCCCATGAAAACGTCAGCCTTATTCCTCATGAAGCTTGAAATCCTTCCCCCTAGGATAGGCTGATCACTCAATCCTTAAATATTACTTTGGGCGAGAAACCTGTGTCTACCAAGGTCAATACCAAATTAGATTTCAAGTGGAAACTACCCCTAGTTGGTTGGTTCAAGCTCAACTTCGATGGGGCCTCTAAAGGTAACCCTGGCAGAGCAAGGGCTAGAGGAGCAGTGAGAGACCATCAAGGCAAGCTGGTGATGGCCTTTTCTGAATAGCTGGGAATAAGGTGGAATCAAGAGCATTATGGAGGGGTCTTCAGTTGGCTTAGGATATTGAAGGTAAACTAATTATCAAAGGAGATTCGATGCAGGTCATAAACCTTCTCAGCAATGGGAAAAATCCTTCATGGTGAATTAAGACTATCATCGAAGAGGCTAGGAACCTATACCATGCTAGGAATGATCAGAAGGCCCAGTACCTGTTTAGGGAAACAAATAAAATAGTTGATATATTGGCCAATATAGGGGTGGAAGCCATTGGGATGGTCACTTGGGAACATGGGGTCCCAAGTGATCTGGACAAAATTATTCAAAATGATCGCCAATGATGATGAAACTGTGGGGATCGAAAAAAGGGAGAGGAGTTTCATTTTTGTTTTTTCAGTATTGCTTCGGTCCTTCTTGTGACGACTTTAGTTTATTTGCAATGGGGGAAGGATCCAGGTGGCATGGTGGCCTCATGTTATGGGGATAGGGGCAAAGGCAGCGGCCAAGGACCGATGTCGCAATTTCGCAACATGTCGTAAGTTAAGGAAAAGCAAAATACAACAAGAAATAAAAAGTATCGCGATATCACATGTTGAGCAAGAAAGAAAAAGTGTCGCGATATCGCGACATGTTGAGCAAGAAAGAAAAAGTGTCGTGATATCGCGACATGTTGAGCAAGAAAGAAAAAGTGTCGCGATATCGCGACATGTTGAGCAAGAAAGAAAAAGTGTCGCGATATCATGACATGTTGAGCAAGAAGGAAAAAAGGTTACGATTTCATGACATGTTGAGAAAGAAAGAAAAAGTGTCGTGATTTTGCGACATGAAGAGCAAGAAAGGAAAAGTGTCATGATATCGGGACATGTTGAGCAAGAAATAAAGAGTGTCACGATATCGCGACATGTTGAGCAAGAAGGAAAAAGCGTCACTTTTTGGTGACATGTTGAGCAAGAAGGAAAAAGTGTCGCTTTTTGGTGACATGTTGAGCAAGAAGGAAAAAGTGTCGCGATATCGCGACATGTTGCATTTTCATGACCAAAAGAGAAGAGAAAGAGCAAGATGGAAAAAGTGTCACGATATCACGACATGTCGCATTTTCGTGACCAAAAGAGAAGAGAAATAGTAGGAAGGAAAAGTGTCGTGATATCGTGACATGTCACATTTTCATGACCAAAAGAGAAGAGAAAGAGTAGGAAGGAAAAAGTGTCGCGATATCGCGACATGTCGCATTTTTGTGACCAAAAGAGAAGAGAAAGAGTAAGGAGGCGAAAGTGTCATGATATCGCGACATGTTGGATTTTCACAGGCAAAATCCAAGAAAAGGAGCAAGGAGGTGAAAGTGTCACGATTTCGTGACATGTTGCCTTTTCGTGTCCAAAAGCAACAAAAGAGGTCAAAGAGGTAGAAGTGTCGCAATTTCATGACATGTCGCATTTTCGACATGTCGCTGTTTCACGATGATCCAAAGCAAATGAAGGAAAAGACTCAAGGACGACGCGATTTTGTGACTTGCCGATTCTTCGTAGCCGAAAGCGAAAAGAGAACAAAATGGGAAATGAATATCGCGATCTCACGACATGTCTCAGTTTTGCAACAGGCAATGGCAAAGGAGCTGAACGAAGGTAGATTATCGCGATTTCACGACAGGTCTCATTGTCGCAACATGTCGCATTTTCACGACTTTCCTGAGCAAATGAATGAAAAGACTTAAGGACATCGCAATTTTGTGACATGTCTCACGTTCATGGATGGAAGCAGCAAGAGTGCAAAATGGGAGATGAATGTCACGATTTCGTGACATGTCTCATTGTCGTGACATGTCGCATTTTCGCGACATGCAGTGGCAAAGGAGTAGAACGAAGGCAGAATGTCACGATTTCACGACATGTCTCTTTTTCGTGACAGGTCGCATTTTCATGAATATCCAAAGTAAAATATGACAATGACTTAATGACGTCGCAATTTCGTGACATGTTGCATTTTCGAGGTTGGAAGCAGAAAGAGTGCAAAATGGGAGATGAATGTCACGATTTTGTGACATGGCTCATTTTCGTGACATGTCGCATCTTCACGATTTATAGCAGAAAAGGAGCAGAATGTTGGCAGAATGTTGTGATTTCATGACATGTCTCATTTTTGTGACATGTCATCGTTTCACAACTCTTCAGAGCAAATGAAGGAGAAGACTTAAGGATGTCGCAATTTCGTGATAGGTCACATTTTCATGGCTAGGGCAGCAAGAGAGCAATGCGGTGGGCCACTGCCTGTGTTCTAAGGTGTTTGTAAATTTGTGTAAGAGGAAGGGCTCTTTCTTGGTAGGGTGGCCTCAAAAGGGTACTAGTAGCGAAGGACAGTCTATTCCTATTGAGGTTTTGATCCATAATAGCATAGTGCTGATTTTGTAAAATTTTTTGGGTCAACTGGAAAAACTCGGATGTAATGAAATTGTACCTCAATTACCAAAAAAAAAAAGGGGAAAAATGGTGGTTAGCAATGGGAAATATGGATAGATACTATCAGTTAGAACCGATGCTAGAGCTCTGGTAACCTAAACAACAATGACCAACACAAATAAATGCAACAGGAAAAAATCCACGTACATGCAATGCAATGATTTTTGTTTTGAATTTTTGTGTGCTTTTTATTTATTTTTATTTTATTTTGATTTTGTTATGAATTATGTACATATGTTACAAAATTGGTTTATGATATAAATCAATGAAGTGGAGGTGGTGGTTCACAGGTTGGTTCAGCCCACTCTTGTGTAAGAAGCAAATAAAGGATGGGAAACATTCTAAGGTAAAACTTATACTGTTCAGTGAATAGAATGATGGGTGTTTATTCCTCCTTAGATTCATCAGAAGCTATTGATACAACATTGAATTCTTCATAGAATTCATCTTTAGAGTCATCAAGGTGATGGGTTTCTTATTCTGAATTCAATTTAAGAATTTGAAAAGCTTATTCAAAATAAGAGGTGAATAAATAAGGGTGATAATCTAGACCTAAATGGTCATGCACTTCTCGATATAGAGTATTAATGAGATCGTGCATTCCATGTTCATATCATCCTAGGCCATAACCTTACCAATTCACTCGATGAAAATACCAGGATGGAAAACCTGACATGTACTGTATGTTGGTAGGTGTTGACTACTTGGGTTCATCTTGGAAAGATGGATTAGACGATGAATCAATCTCCCCATACACAAAATTTATGTTATTGGGCACTGAACCCATGTTATACACAACTTTTATAGATAAGGGTGGGTTACATGGGTGACCATAATCCTTAGCATTTTGGATGCTAAGTGGTGTGATGGTGATATCTTGGACCACGTATTCACTAATATCAATATTGGTGAGGTGGACCACCACTTGGGATGATGTGGAAGTGGATGAAGTGCATGTAGATGTGGAAAGATCATGGTTGACTAATGGCTCTAGAAATGGGAGAGGTGTGGATTGGGATGGTATATCATAATCTATTAATGTAACTTGTGATACGTCGACTGATGTGGTTGGAGGTGGATTTGGCTAAGGTGGTTGTTGAAGAGGTGATGATATGGAAGGAATGATGGTGGAGGATGTTGATGTTGATGATGTGGCTGATGCGGATTGGGTTTGACCACATGTGCATGTAGTGAAATGTGATGAAGATAGAGGTATGGAGGTGGAGTCTTGATGTGAAGTGGTGATGGGGAGATCATAAGGAATAGAAGATTTTTATGAAGAGGTGGATTGTGTGGTTGATGATGTGGTTGATATCAAGAAAATGTGGATGGATGGAAGCATGGATTCATAAGGATTTGAAATTAAATTACAATACTTAAATGGTTCAACATCCATATGTATGTAATGAACTTGTATCTCATGTACATATTTTAAGCATTGATGAAGTATAGAAGGGACACATCTCATTTCCCTCATCCAAGGATGTCCAAGGAGTACATTGTATGCCATGGATCCTTCCAAGATGTGAAACATTGTGTGTAACATTTTTACCCCCACTTTGATGGGTAAAATGATAGTGCCAACTGTGGAACATAGAGCATCATTGAATGATTTTAGTGTGAAGGTAAATTTTGTAATGTGGGATGGTGTAAGATTGAGGTGTTGGAGATCTTATGTGGTGATGATGTTGATATAGGAACCGATATCAATCAATACTCATTTAAATGGTTTCCTATACATTTGTGCCATGATATGCAATGGAGGTTACATCAATTTTGATGATATTGGTTTTATTTCAAAATCATAGAATGTAATTAAAGGCTCTATACATGTTTGGATGCTCCCCACAAAATTGCTAAAGGCATTAGTATCTTGAGATTGAAGTTCAATGGATTTTAAAATATCCATTAATGCATTGCAATGTGGGGGAGATTGTTTTATAAGCTCATAGATAGACAGTTTAGTTTAATCCATTTTAAATATAGTGGTTAATCATATACTTAGAGAGATAATTGGACTTGATGGATGATTGGGAAGATGAGTGGGTGGATGTGAATGGCTTGGAATATGAATTGGTTGGGAAGGATTGGTGGAAAATTGAATGGGTGATGATGATTTGGCAGGTTGAGGAGACACACTTTCATGTGGTGCTATGGGAGATTGAGTAGTATTGGTGTACACTTTGTTGATTTTTAGTGCATTGTTGACCTTAGGTAACTACATGGATAGCACCCATAAAAGCTTGGTATTGTTGAACATGATTAACTTGATTATGAGGGGTGTTGGTGTTAGACCCTCTTGTTGTTGGTTGTACCTCCTCATTATGAGGAAGAGGTGTTTGATAAATATGAAGGTTTTGGATTTGTTGAGCTAAGGGCTATCAAGCTTGATGGCTCCTACGTCAATGAGATCTTGTACTATGTATTTGAAGTTGTAAAAAATATTTATATCATGCCCATTATACCTATTATAAGGAAAAAATAAATGTTCCCTATAGTGTTTACTATGCTTGGTAGGGTCATATGGTTTAACCTTAGGTAAGGCAAGTTGGTTTGTGTCATACAACCTGCAAAATATGGAGGCATATGATTCAAATAAGGGGGTGTATTGTCAATTTTGTCATATATATTATCGACATGGGTGGTTTTCGATAGTTGGCATTGTGTTTTAGATTGATTGTGATGGTGAGGGAACCATATGATATGTAATTTGTTGTGGTTATTGTTGCACAGGTTGTTGATCCATTACTGGATAGCTCATGATCACTTAATTGAATTGATTGGCCTGATTTGGTTTGAATTGGCCAGAACAATTACCCTTGTACTGTCCCTTATTCTACCATTCTTTTTTTTTGGCTTAAGCACACCTTCTTGTATTTTTATCTCCTCAATTATGCTAGCTTGGATAAAATATTTATCAAATGATCTATACTATTGTAATTGTAATAACCAAGAGATAGGTTTTAAGCAAATATTGGCAAACAATCAGATTAGATCTTCCATTGGTAGAGCAAATGGAAATTTTATGATAGCAGCCCTCTAATGATTGCCATAATCATATAATAACTCATCGTCATATTTTTTTAAGCCATATAAGTTAGATAATGATACTTTATTTATAACAATGAGGGAAAATATTTCAAGAAATTAGTCAACCAACTATTCAAAAGTGTAAATACTATGATGAGGTAAATAGTTTTACCACTCTACAACATCTCCCCCAATGTTTGAGGAAATTTTTGGAGCATTAGAGCATCATGATGTTGGATTCTAAAATAGGAGTGAATGAATGTACTCACATGCTCTCTAGAGTCCTCAGTCCCTTTGAATTTATTAAATTTTAATACTGTAAAAGTTACCGGATATGGCAATGATGGTACTAAAAAGTGAATTGGTTGATTGATCAGCTATCTTAGAGTTGGATTCTAGTTCATCATACCATGAGTATGTTGTATCATACTATCAATTTTTTGTTGCATGGATTGAATTCTAGAGTCTTCCCAAGGTATATGGAAGCTCTAAATTACTTTGTGATTCTATGAAGGTGGAGTGGTGAGATGCTAGGGTGTGATGAGATGGTGATGATTTGGTGGAGTGAATTGAATTTGGTTATGTTGAGGTTGATGAAAAAATGATTGTGAATGTTGAAAAGGAGAAGATGTGTGAGGACTATGAATGTTATGACTTGTGGTAATGGTATGGGTGTAATTTAATTGTGGTGTGGGAATGGAAACCATAGAATATTGTGGTACCCATGATGAATCTAGGGTGAAGAATGTGGGTTGGGTGGAAACAGGCTGAGCCTTAAAATCTACCCTCTATATTTGCTATTGGGAACATGGTTGAACACCTTGTTGAGCCATAAGAAATGTATTGAGATGTTACCATGCTTTTTATATGGACACCTATGAGGTAGATGGTGTGTATGTGGAGGGAATGGATGAGGTAGGTGGAGGATAGGTTACAATGGGAATTACAACTGGATGTGAGAATTTGGATGGGGTGGAGGCTAACATTTGTGAAGTAGCATTAACATGTGCTTCATATAATGGATTACCATAGGTGATGGTGTATGAATATGGAATGGAAGTGTTTTGAGAACATGACTATTGTGGAATTGACCAATGCTGAAAATGTGCACTTAATCCCTTGAAAAGAGGGTTAGTGTACACCTGGGTAAATATGGAAGGTTGTGAGTAGGTAATATCCTACTTAAAAGAAGGATCATACCTAGGGAGGTTGTTGATTGGTTCTAGAACATAGTTAGTGGATATTTGAAAAGCTTCCACTTTAGCCATTTCTATGTAGGTTATGTTATGGTTGGTGGGGGATGATGGTTTTGTTTCTGGAATGGATGTATAGATGGATCTGTGCAAAACATCAACATTTGAAGTATGCACAACATGTGAGGGACCCATGGGTTATTCTGAACAACTTGTCTATATCACACTAATGGAGTTAACCACAAAAGTGGTAGGGAAAGATGTTTAACACTCCATGGATGAAGTAACTTTGTTGATGGAAATTTGACTCAAGACTTTTGTTTTATTTTGAGTTAAAACCATAATCTAGTGAATCAAATGTGAAATGTGTAGGAAAGAAATGCAAATAAAATTTTACAAAACTATACAAGAAATTCAATCCTACATTTCTACAATATATTTTCTTATCTTTTTTTTTCTCTATTATATATTTTTTTGTTTTATGCGGTTTGTGTGTTGTGAATGTTCTATTATAAATTATGCAAGGTGAAATCTAAGGTTGGATAGCAAATGAGATTCTTCCTGGTGATGAAATCTAGAAATTTTACTCATGGGTGACTATGGTTGCTAAGGACAGAGATTGATGGATGGATATGAAGCCCACCATCACCAAATATCAAACAATGGTTGGTCATGAAATCCAACTCACTGTTTTTTGTTGTGATACGTGCAATATGTATGATTAATTTTAAAATCAATGTTATCTATTGTGTTCATACAATGCTAAAAATAAACCTGTTTCACATGTCTAACTTAGAAGCCAAAAACAATAATACCCAGTTCCTCAAAATAACTTAGGGTACATCGCTTAAGTCCCACTTTGAATCATAAAGTGACTCCAAAAATAGAGGGTTCTCCTAGTTCTTTCACCTTAAATAACCAAATGCGGGAGTATACTTGAGTATTATGATTTTGTTTTGATTTAGACAAGTAAAAATGGAAATTTTTAACCCTATTATGCAGCTATAATATGCATTTATAATTTCACATGCAAAACAACATACAAAAATAGTAAATGAATACAACAGAAAGCAACAAAAATTTAAATCTAAAAATGTGAACTATGGTGAATATATGAATGCAAGTCAGCTCTAAGTTAAATCTTATATGATGGATGTAAATACCTAAAAAGCAAATAAAATGTAACTACTTTTAAAACTAAATGATTTTCCTTTTGTTAATTTTACTATAAAAGTAGAAAAAAATGAAACATAAATGGGTTAGGGTTTGAAGCAAGCTTACCAGCCTACGTATGTCTTCCCCACTCTATGAAATGCACCTCAAAACCACTTAAATACACCATGGAATCTCTTGAATGCTGGAGGACATCCCTTAAGCACTACAGGGTGTTTGTGCAACCTCTGATTGATTTTTACAATCTCTAGAAACCCTAATTTTTCATGAAAATTGCATGATCAAATTTTTGGAACCTATAGAATGAAAAAAAAACAAAAATTAAATGATAAAGTAAATTAACATAGATAACACTTTGGGGTCCCACTGTGATTTCCATTTTGTAAACCGAAATCAAACAACACCAAAAAACACCAATACAAAATATAAAGTAATCAAAAACACAATAATAACACAAGATTACACAAGATGAATAAGATTTTATTAATGTGGGTAGATCTCAAAATTATATAATAAATGTGCCCAATATGACGTTTTATAATGCTTTTGGTGATACAAATTTTAGAGTTACTAGGGTTCTCCAAAATCATAGATAAAAATAATAGTTGGTTTCTTCACACTTGTCTTCGATCCAAATGAGGTTGCGGGTGGGCTTGTGTATCCTAAAAGGCCACCCTAGATTCAACAGCTTCTATAACTATGGTTCTTATACCCACAAATAGCAAACAACACTAGATATTAGTAATACCTATGAGGGCTCCACTGTGTGAGACCCTTAGAAGAATAAAAATTACTAAACCCTAGATGTTGCAAAATGAAACTGTAAACTAAACATAAGAATGTAAAATAAATGTAAATAAAACTATTTACCTTATCACTTGATAATTTTGCTTTTGCTTCTATCAATGATTGTAGTGAGGATTCCCAAATGGTGCCTAAGGGTTGTAGGACTATAGATCTACTACAAGAAATACCCAGAGGTGTTCTGTGATGGTGATAGATGCACCAAGGTGTTCTATGATAACGGTAGATGCTCCAAGGCATTTTGTGATGGTGATAGATGCACCATAAAGTTTTCAAAAATACCCAAGGGTTTTCTGGTGGCTCTGGGGACATTTGAGGGCTAAGGAAAGTGTCATAGAACCAAATTTGGTTCTACGTGGGTTATGCAGTGGTGACTGCGGGCGATGTGAAAGTGACGATGAAGTGGCTAAGGTATAAAGAGCTTTAGATTCCCTAAATATTAAGTCGATTAAGGGTATTATTCATCACAATGACTCATATTTTTATAATATTCCCTTGAACACATTAGGATTTTGATGACACAAAATGAGTAGCCAAGATTAGAACATGAGAAATTATGGAGATTAAATCTAGGTAAGTGGTATGGATTAGGGTGGATGGATGGCTGAGATTAAAACATGGCGAAGGGCTAGGATTAATTCATATATATATTTATTATATATATAAATATAATATATAAAATATTAATATCTATACATATAATAATTAAATATATAGCTCTATATATATATATAAATAATGAGTGACTATGATTGGAGGACATGAATGGCTGACAAGTGTCTAGATTTTTGTGTCTACACTTATTTCAGTAGCCAAGTTGATAGAGAGCAAAATGATGGTTAATTTTAGATACTTAAATGGAGTTAATATGTGTCTCATCATAAATAAAAATGAGATAGAAGTTATTGGATCAATCCACAAAGATATATATGTTCTAGATTCAATTGAGGTTTTATAAGATATTGTTGTATTTCAAAACAACACTATTGCATTTTCTAAGGAACAATTTGTAGAAAATGGAAGACCTATATATCATAAAATTCGATAGAGAAATAGAATATCCAGAATGAGAAATATGAGAGGATAGCAAAACTATGAATTTCTTGATCATCTAAAAGAATAAGAACCTGATCAACCTGAAGAACATTTTAAAGATGAAGACCCTTTCAATAACCAAAAAATGTAATATAGGGGGTGTTGGAATATTTTATATTATTTGGTACATGCTAATGTACCATCTTGGGTACATCATTATATTAGGAGAGTGTCTTTTATTAAGTCTTGAGTATTTACATTATGTAATGTAATAAATGCACAAGTATTATTAGAATGTACAATTATGTAAATGTGTATGGTGTCCACATGTATACAAGTCCTTACAATAGGAAGTTGAAGAGTCATAGGAAGTGATGAGGTCTGGAATTTTATTGTACTATGTAGTTTATTCCTGCATTTTAGTTGCAACCTTCATGATATATATGTGCATTTTGATCAAAAATGTGTATGTTTTAGTATGATCTTTAGATAAATGTTATCTACAGGCTTATGTTTTGAATGATTGCAATTTTACATAAATCGTGTGAAAGTGTTGTGTTGTTAACAGGTAAAAGCTACATGTGTTCACGAATACTGCTACAAAATATTTTGGTTGAAACAACCTAAAAAGAATGAGACTAAAGTAGCCTATAGGTGCAGTTGATGGAAATCAACTATGAAAGAGAACTACTGAAACTATATATAGAAGAAGGTGACTAAAAGTGGCTACAAAAGGATGCTACTGACATAGTTTACAAAACTAGTTTAGTTTTAGTAGATTTATTTTTTGTGCAATAAGACCACATGTATTAACTTGATCAATATCACGTGAGTTGTTGTAATAGTCAAGCGTGAATAATTTATTATTATTTATTTGGGTTGACCTTATAATAATTTATTATATAATTTATTATATGGTTATGATTATGCATTGTAATAAATTTTTCCTTTCCTAAAGAAAAGGACAAAGCTATTTGTAATAGTCCAAAGTAGTTATTAGACTATTTAAATTATAGATTATTTTGTTATGTATTTTTAGTGGCCAATATGAGTCCATTCAACATGTAAAAAAAAGATGTTGAAAAATTCTATTGAAAGGAATGATGTAAAATTATATATTACAAAGTCAAGACCTTGAAAAATATCTAGTCCATACACACATATACGTAGGGATTATTGTAACCATGTTACATTGTACCAGTTGGTATGAAGATTGGAATAAAAGAATAAATTAGCATCAACATATTTCTTCTATGAGTGTGGTAATGAAATTCTATATTTTCTTCATGCTTTGATTGTAGTAGTTGTAGCTTCATTTCTTTTCCTGCAAGTATGAATTAGAAAACTTTAAATTAGTTTAATGAATATAAATTACTAAAAGTAAAGTAAGGTAAAAAGGAGAAGATATTAATACTAACCTCGAGGAGGTAGGGCCCACTCCAAAAGGTTAGTCCCTAGATCTCTTCCTCCTAAAGTATAATAGATATAGTTAGAATGTAGAATAATATTAGAATATAAATTTGATTAAATTGCATATTATAGAATTACAAAATATATTAAGATAGATAATGCATTATTAAAATCATAAAAAGTGGATCCACAAAACCTAGCATAGTTCATAATTGCATCCCTTAAATTAAGCATATTTAAAAAAAAAAAATTATTTGTAAACTTTATTTTATGCAATAAACTAAGAAAACAAAAGAAAAAATAATGGTTAAAATTATGGATATCTATATGTGATAACTATTTTTTAAATCTAATCCTGGTTTGACAATTAAGTGTGAGATATTACAACTCAATATTTTGGCATTGTTGCCAAGGATAATAGTGCCATAATATTTTATTGGAGAATGTTGGATTGTGTGAGGAGGTTTTACCCACATGCAGGTCAAGAGTGGCACAAGAAGTTCCACTAAGTGTCTTCATTTCAACATTGCCAGGTTCCACTTTCTTGGTTTCAATTTTACTATTTTTCTAGTTAGCATTTAATTTTAGCAAGTTATTTTCAGAATTTATGGTTGTCACATCTTTGGTTTGGAAACTTTTTACTTGCATGCAAGTTAGTGGTGTGACAAGATCATACCAAGTGTTTCTTAAACCCAAGTAGTAACAACAATTTAGTCTTTATTTCAATATTTCTATTTTAGAAAATTATTTTCAGCATTTTGTGGTTGTTACATTTTTGGTTTTGGAAAATTTTTACTTGCATGCAAGTTAGTGGTGTGACAAGATCATACTGAGTGTTTCTTAAACCAAAATAGTGGTAACATTTCTTAAGTTAGTGTTTATTTCATCATTTTTGTGGTTGTTACATCTTTTGTTTGGGAAACTTTACTTACATGTAAGTAAGTGGTGCAACAAGATCATATAGAGTGTTTCTTAAACTAAAGTAGTGATAACACTAGTTAGTATTTACTTTCAAAATTTCAATTTCAGAATTTTATGGTTGTAACATATTTGGTTTAGAAACTTTACTTGCATGCAAGTCATGGGTGCGACAAGATCATACCGAGTGTTTTTAAACCAAAGTAGTGGCAACATTTTATTTTTCTTACTACATTAAAATTGACTATTGTATTTTAGATCTGGTTTTAATAGCAGTAAGATTGCTTCCTTTGAAAAGTAAAGTTTAGTTTTTGTGAATTGCATTCTTTTCTCAAAAACTACATAAAAGAAGAAAAAATTGTTGACAACTAAAAAAAAGAGAAGTATACATTTCTAATGGTGGAAAATGCATTATTCAGTCTACATTAATAGAACTTAGGTCCATATTAGGAATAGAATCATCTATTGGAACACCTTGATGTTATTAGCAAAATGTTAGAAGAGTTGGGAAAAATTAAAAGGATCAATATAACTAAGACCTTAGGTAAAAATTATCACTCATCCTACTTTGACCAATTGAGAAATTGTGAATGTTGGTTAGGGGATAGAAGAGCAAGTGTAAACTCATCTACATATCCTTAGGAGCATTACTTTGACGATTCCCTTGTTGTCCATAATTTCTTAGCAGATATAGAAAACAAGGAGGTGAGTCTGGAATATAGTAAAAGATGTCACAAAACACCTAGGATTATATGTTTTAGAGAGATGTGTCAAGATTTATAGTTTAAAAACCCTATTGCTATACAATTACATGCTTTTATTACCCAATTGATTCATATTTTAAATAAAAATTTCACATTTGAAGAACACAATACGACCCCTGAATAGTTAGATCCAATCAATGATATCTATAAACTGTTTAATGAGGAGTGAAGTATTTTATGAATTGGACTAGAGACTCAAAAGGAAGATTCATTAAAATTTATGAAGAGAAACAAGAAGAGAACTTTAAAATTGCTAACTAAAAAGAGACTGAGATTATAGAAACTAAATATTCTTCAAAAGAGAAAACCAGGTTTCCATTAGCTCTACTAGATCAAAATCTTGAAATATTTTTTTTTCCAAAACTTGAGTTTGATAATCATATATATCCCTCTACTATATTTTCTAAACCTATACCTAGTCCAATCCTAGAATTCCTTCAATCAGTCATGGACGACCATACTAGTGAATAAGGGGAAGTAAAATTAAACTAGAGGAGCAACAGGGAAAGAAATAATGATCACGAATAAGTAGAAGGAAACCAGAGGAGAAATAGGTAAAGAAAAACTTTTGTCTTTCCAATTTCATCTCTAGAAAATAGGATAACAAGAGAACCAAAGCCCATCTTTGTTGTTATTCTATGTACCTTCCATGGAAAACCATATGAAGATCCTAATGCATCCCTTTTCGAATTTGAAGTGGTATGCCAATATTACTTATACACCACTGATGAATAGAAGCTATGATTGTTTCCCTCTACACTTAAGGATGTAGCCTTGAGATGGTTTATGGGTCTAGGTGAGACCGTTTGTAGATGATGGAATGGAGAGAATGGATTAAAGGATATATTCCTTGAGAGGTATTAGGATTACTATAGAGTTAGGGATAAAAAACCTGAATTATTTCACATGAACCAATGAGAGGAAGAATATCTTGAGTACTACATTGAAATATTTCAGTTTGTAGGGTCTAGAGTAAACATTGAGCTAGATGAAAAAATATTAAAGGAACTTTTCCTAAAAGGGTTGAAATATGATGTCCTTGATGTATTAAACATTATGGCTAAGGGAGATATCAACCAAATCATATTTGAAGAAATTGTAAACATTTGAAAGAATTACTCAAGAAATAAACCACTTAGAAGCAATAAATACCCATCAACAAGACGAGGAGTGACATGAATGGAAATTGGTAACATGTTAGAAAATCTAAAAATTGATTTGTTGAGCACATTAAAGACATATCTTGAAATCATGGAAAAGAAACCTAAAGAGCAAGATATTGAAGAAATATACTATCATAGATGTAGGAAAAGGCACAATCTAAGAGAATTTCCTCTTAACATTACAAATATTTCCAACATTTTTGCTACCTATAAAATTTGTGATAAGAATCATAATATTGAAAATTGTATGTATATCTCAGTTGTAAAATTTGCTATAAAAGAGCCTAAATTTGAGGAATAAGAGGGTGTTTATTTTGTATCCCAAAGAAAAAACAACCTATTAAATAGTCCATATAATTGGTCCAATTCTAATTATTCCAACCAACAAAGATCTAACTATTGGTCAAGTGCACCAAATTGGACAAATTGAAATCCATCCAATCAAGAATGGAATATACCTCCATGGGCTCAATTTATGACCAAATCATATGGGATTCCACCTTCATGGACTTAAGGAATTTCAAGAAAAAAATTAGAATGTGCCTAATTGGAACACAAATGGCCAGTATAATCAAGGAAGACCTAGTGAAAGTTCTTAAGGTGGAGAGATAAAAAACAACAATAAAGTAATTATGATCTAAGATAAAAAGAACATTATTGGAGCATGGATATCACCCAAAAATGGTCCAGGAGTGTTTATTTATAAAGCTAAACCAAATATTAATTCCAAATTATGAAATATCCTCAGCCAAAATCTCTAATTTTGCTTGCTAGTTTTTATCATGCCACTTTGCATGCTATTTTTTATTTATTTTTAAATTAACTAAAATTATTAATTTGCATTAATAAAGCACTCAATTTAATATATTTTTCATGTGCTTTATTTTACAACTCACAAATTAATTTAATAATTATGGATGACTTTTGACATCACCCTCAACAATCCCCCCTTTGATGTCAAGGGAAGAAATGTCCAACATTTCTTTAAGTCTCCCATGAGTCACATTCAATAGCCCTTTTGTGAGTATATTATAAAAAATATCCTCACTCTTAACATACTCAATGACAAAAAATTTGTCATGTACTAGTCTTTAACAAAATGGTGCTTCAAATCTATGTGTTTGGTCCTTGCATGGAAAAATAGATTTTTGGACAATTGTATTGCTTAACTGTTATCACAAAATATTTTGGTAGGCTCATGTTGAGTCTCACCAAAATCCTTTAATATTATCCTCAACCAAATAACTTGAGTACAAGATGAATTAAGGGCTGCATATTTAGCTTCAGTGGAAGACAAATCCATTGTACTTTGCTTCTTGGATGACCAAGAAATCAACCCACTTCCCAAGGTGAAACAATCCCCTGTAGTAGATTTTTGGTCATTAATAGAACCTCCCCAATCTGAATCAACATACCCAACCAGACTTGAATATCTTTTTTATCTATAGTGTATGCCATGATAAAAGGTTCCCTTCACATATCTAAAAATTTGTTTCACAACTTGCATGTCTTTGAGTTGGTAAGCTCATAAATTGGGAAACTAGTGAAACTACATAGGTAATATCAAGTCTTGTGAATATAAGGTACATCAATCCATCCACCATACTTCTGAAAGTCTTATAATAAACAAGAGGACTCCCATCCTCTTTTATAAGCTTCTCCCCACTAGCAATAGGAGTATCAACCACCTTGAAGTCTAGAAATGAAAATTTCTTCAACATGTCTTGGATATACTTGGCTTGGCATATGAAGATCTAATTTTCCCTTTGTTGTACTTCCATGCCAAGAAATTATTTCATTTTTCCAAGATCATACATCTCAAAATAAATTTTCATGCTCTCCTTGATGTCTTGTATTATAGCTTTGGATTTTCCTGTAAAAATGAGATCATCAACATAAAGATAAACCTACAACATGTTAGTGTCAACAATTTTTATGTAAATAATTGGCTCATTTTTACTCCTTTCAAAGCCATATTGAGATAACCATCCATGTATATTTGAGTACCAAGCCATAGGAGCTTGTTTTAGCCCATAAAGTGCATTTTTTAACTTGTATACCCAATGTTCTTTACCCTTTATTTCATAACCATGTGGTTGCTCCACATATACCTCTTCTTCAATGTCACCATTCAATAATGCACTATTGACATTCATTTGGTGAACTTCCCATCCTTTCTGAGTAGAAACTAAAAGCATCAATATAATAGTATCATGGTGGGCCATAGGAACAAAAGTCTCCTCATAATCTACTCCATATGTTTATGCATAACCATTTGCTACTAGTCTAGCTTTGTGTTTATCTATTGTTCCATCACTATGGAACTTGGTCTTGTAGACCCATTTTGTACCAATGACATCCATATAACTAGTAGGCTGAATAAGATTCCATGTCTCATTTCTCTCAATGGCTTCCATCTCAACATTCATGACCTCAACCCATTATTTCCTTTGACTAGCCTCTACATAGTTCCTTGGTTCACTAGAAATGCAAGATAAGGCATAGTAAGTCATTTCATCTTCAATATTTTCAATATTATTACCTGATTGAGCTTGAAGTATTGTTGTCATCCTTTGATAATTTTTATCCAACATCTAACTTGCTGGATGTGAAAGTAACAACGTCTTGTTTTTTACTTGGGTTGAAGTTGGTAGTAAACTAGTTTCTTGGGAAGAACTAGTATTTTTGTCATTAACACTAGGAACTAGTGGATTATCTTGATTGACCTCAATTTCTCCATCAAAATTCTTCTCCCCTTCACTAATAACCTCTACATTCTTCTGTTTATGATCAGAAACTACATCATTCTCAAAAAATATACAATCCCTAGAAACAACAATTTTCTTGCTAACAAGATTGAAAAACTTGTAAGACTTACTACCATCACTATAACCTGTAAAACTATGAGTCTCACTCTTGGGATATAATTTTTTACTTTTAGCATCATCAATGTGTACAAATTATAAACAACCAAATACTCTAATATGAGACACAATAGGATTATTACTATACCATGCTTCATAGGGTGTCTTGTTTTTCATCGCCATTGTGGGACTTATATTCAGAATGTAGGTTATTGTTTACACTGCTTCAGCCCAAAAATTCCTCTTCAAATTTTTGTTCTCCAACATGGTTCTTGCTAACTCCATTATTGTTCTATTATTTCTCTTTGTAACACCATTTTTTTGTTGTGTGTAGGGAGCAATAAAATGCCTTTTTATTCCATGCAAAGAGAAAAAATCTAGAAATTCCTATGAATAAAATTCCCCACCTCTATCAGTTCTTAACACCTTGATAGAACAACCTAATTCATTTTCAGCCAATGCCTTGAATATCTTGAATTTTGAGAATACCCCATATTTGGTCTTCAAAAAGAAAACCCACATTAGTCTGGTAGCATCATCAATAAAGGAAATAAAATACAAATTTTTGCCTATGCTAGGATAAGACATAGACCCACATAAATCTGAATGTACCAATTCCAATTTCTTGGTAGGTCTCCATTTGATGGTTGAAAATATTTCTCTATAATTTTTTCCAAGTATACATGCCTTGCATTCTTTCTTCAATTTGGATTCAATACCTTGTAGACCATCAACCATATTGTTATTAAAAAGAACATGCAAACTTCTGAAATTTAAATGACCATATCTAGAGTGCCACAACATGCTTGATTCCTCAATGGTAGAAAAGCAAGAATTTTGATTTAACATATTTATTATCAATGGAAACATTCTATTTTTTGACATAATAGATTTTCCAATCAATTTTTTACCTTGATTTTTGTCATATATCAAACATTTTCCATTGTCAAAAAGTAGCTTGAATCCTTTCTCTACTAGTTGTCCAACACTCATAAAATTATACTTTATTTTTGGAGCCAAATAAATATTTTTGATATCACCCTTCCCATGATTTTTGGTGATAGGTATACTTATTTTCCCTTCAACATGAATCACCTTCCCATATCCTAAGTGAAATTGGCTCTTGAATGAACTATCTAGCTTGTCAAAACAATCCTTAAAACATGACATATGGTTAGAACATCCTGAATCAAGAAACCACATATTCCTTGTATCATATAAACCTGAATTACATGAAAGAGAATAATTAATTTGATCATCATTATTCTCAGCTTGGTAAGCCTTTTTCTCACCCCCATCTTGGTTTGCTTGATTTTTGGCTGCTATATTCTTGCAATATTTTATCATGTGACCTAGTTTATTACAATAATGACAAGTGATGACCTTATTACCTGTTGAGCAAGGTGCAGCAAAAGTAGTGCAAAAATATTGTAATTGTTGTCAACACAGACAGATTGATGCGATTGATGCGATTCAGAGGTCAGTAAGATCAAGTGAAGAAAATTTCAAGAAAAACAGAGGGGACCCAGATTCAGAAAGTTGTAGAAAAAGACAAGGAAGAAAACTGTCGCGATATCGCGACATGTTTTCTGTCGCGATTTCACGACACATCGGAGGAGAGAGAAAATGCTTTGAGAAATTGTCGCGATTTCACGACACATCGGAGGAGAGAGAAAATTCATGAGAGAATGTCGCGATTTCGCGACATGCTGAAGGCAAAGCAGCAAAGTGAAGAAAGCGTAGCGATTTCGCTACATGTCAGATTTTTGCGGGACGAAGAAGACTTCAGATGCCAGTGCAAAGAGTGGTAGCGATTTCGCTACAAGGATGAAATGCTCGACGAAAAGGGTATAGCGATTTCGCTACAGGTTCAAAATGAAAATTGCAAAGGTGTAGCGATTTCACTACAGGTTTGAAAAGCAAAGTGAAATGGTGCAGCGACTTTGCTACAGGTTTGAAAAACAAGGGGCATAGGTGTAGCGATTTCGCTACAAATGCATAACATAGAACAAGTTGGTGTAGCGATTTTGCTACAAGCCTAAGTTTAACAAGACGTAGCTTTCGGAAGATGAAGCAACGAAAAATGCAAGTCGAAAGAGTCACGATTTCGCGACATCTTTGAGGATGACGTCAGCAAATTTAAAAATGTCACGATATCACGACAATTTGCCAGAAAAGCCGATGCAAGTCAGAAGAGTCACGATTTCATGACATCTTTGAGGATGACGTCAGCAAATTTAAAAATGTTGCGATATCGTGACAATTTTCCAGAAAAGCCGATGCAAGTCGGAAGAGTCACGATTTCGCGACATCTTTGAGGATGACATCAGCAAATTTAAAAATGTCATGATATCGCGATAATTTGCCAGAAAAGCCGATGCAAGTCGAAAGAGTCATGATTTCACGACATATTTGAGGATGACGTCAGAAAATTTAAAAATGTCGTGATATCGCGACAATTTTCTAGAAAAGCCGATGCAAGTTGGAAGAGTCGCGATTTCGCGACATCTTTGAGGATGACGTCAGCAAATTTAAAAATGTCGCGATATCGCGACAATTTGCCAGAAAAGCCGTTGGAAGTCAGAAGCGTCGCGATTTCACAACAACATTGAGGATGACGTCAGTAAATTCAAAAATGTCGCGATATCGCGACAATTTGCCAAAAAAGTCGTTGGAAGTCGGAAGCGTCGCGATTTCACGACAACATGGAGGATGACATCAGCAAAAGCGAATTGTGTCACGATTTCGTGACATGTATCAATTTCGCGGAGGTAAGCGTAGGAAAGAGAAGGAAAGCCAAAAATGTCACGATTTCGTGACATGTCATATTTTCACGGATGTATGCCGAGCAAAGCAGAAGGAGGCGAAAAACGTCGCGATATCGCGACAGGTAACTGTTGTTGGCGGGAAAAAGTCAAAAATACATGCAAAGTGACAAGTGTCGAATAAGCATGCATTATGTTAAAAGTTAACTTGGGTCAGATCTGCAGTTCCAAGTGACAGGTGTTAGCATAAGATTAGAGAATACACTACAAGAGTCGACTGGAGTTTCAAGTGTTAGTTTCAAAGCAATGCATTTAAGAGAAAAATGGTTGTTGCAGGGCCGTAACACAGCTTGACTGGAAAAGGTGACAGCTTCACAGGGGAGCTACGGAACACAGCTTTAAAGACAGAACAGAACAGCTGGACGGTTGTATCGAGAACTGATTGCAGAAGCATTGTTCTGTTGCGTATATCAAAAGTCATAGTTGATCGTAGAAGATAAAGGATACACAGTTTTCAAAAGATCAGAAAGAAGAACATCAGTGATCCGAGATACGCAGAAAGACTGTCAGGATACCAGTCAGAATGTGCAGAGAAAAAGGCTGTCAGAATGTCAGAGTGAGTCAAAAAGAAAGCGGCTAAAAGGCAAAACTTGTCAGAAAGGATCGACACGTTGTTTACAGCCAAGAATGCATGAGAAATTGGAGGGAAACTTTGAGCCGTTTGAAATTGATCCGTTCGAGAAAAACAAATAAATGGACTCGAATGAGCGCAGAAGAGTGTAACTGCACTGTGCATTATTGAATACAAAAAAAAATGGCGTAGTGTGGTAAATAGTGCTGGATGAACAACAGCCAGAGAAAAAAAAAACCTGCATATTTATTGTAAAAATAACAGAGGTTTTTGAATTGATCAGAAGATATTGAGTCTCTAACAAGTATCTTTATGCTTTGTAAGATAGATTGTTTGAGCCTTAGACCAGTGAGGGTCTTGTAAAAGAGAAGGCATTTTTATGTCATTATTTTGTTAAAAATTTGAAATCCAAGTGGGTGCCTGGTAAAAGGGGTTGGTGCTCCTTTCTGTTGCAGCAGAAAAAATCAGGGGTTGGTGCTCCTTCCAGTGGGTGCTGGAGAATTATTTGTAAAGAGAGAATCCTTGCAAAGACTGGATTTGGATTGAAGTCCAAATAGTCATTACTTGAGGAGTAGCCACATCGGTGAACCTCATAAAATCCTGTGTTGTGTGATGCTCTTGTGTGATACTTGCATTATCTATTTTTAAGCTTGCACTATTAGTTTTAAAAGTTGCAGATTTAAGTTTTTAAATAGTTACACTGATTCACCCCCCCTCTCAGTGTCATTGTAAGAATATCAATTGGTATCAGAGCAAGGCACCTGCACAAGCTTAATCAGCTAAGGTGTTCTTGGGAGATATACAATGGCCGGTGGTGAAGGTTTTTCTTCTAACAAAGCTCCTCTGTTCGATGGAACAAACTATTATTTCTGGAGGCTCAGGATGCAGACCTATCTATGTGCATTGGGTTATGACATTTGGGAATCTGTTGAAAATGGATACACCACTCCCACTTGTTCCTCCAACAGATGCGGCTGAGAAGAAAAAGTTTGAGAACAACTCGAAAGCCAAGAATGCTATTATGTGTGGATTGGTCGACAGTGAGTTGATACGAATCATGAACTGCAAATCTGCTAAAGACATATGGGACAAACTGCAAAGCATTCATGAAGGAGATAACAAAATCAAGGAAGCTAAGCTGCAAACACATCGTGCCCAGTTCGAAGCATTAAAGATGACCGATGATGAGAACATTGAAGCCTATCTGCTAAGAGTAAATGGAATCATCAATGCAATAAGAGGACTCGGGGAAGAAATGGAAGATGCGAGTTGTTGTAAAGAAGGTACTAAGAACCCTCAATAAAAGGTTTGATGCAAAGGTTTCTGCCATAGAAGAAGCAAAAGATTTAAATTTTTTTAGTATGGATGAAATGCATGGTTCTCTAAAAGCATATGAAATGAGGATTGGTCAAACTAAGCCCTCAGATAGAGAAGCAGCTTTCCAAGCACAGAAAATTATAAAATCTAAACAAGAATCTGAGGAAGAAGAATCTGCAGATGAGACTGAAGCAAACTTTGTTAGGAAGTTAGTAAAGGGAAAAGGAAAGTACAGAGGTAAGTTGTCGTTCAAATGTTTTAACTGTGGAGGCATCGGGCACTTTGCAGCAAAATGCCCAATGAAGGAGAAAAATAAAAATGATGAAGGAACACATCCAGAAAGAAATGTCTGGAAAAAGAAACCACATTTTAGAAAAAGGAACTTCAAGAAGAAAAGTTTCATTTCTCAGAACATTGATTCTTCTGAAGACAGTTCCAGTGAGGACTCTGAAGAAGAAACTGGTGAAGCCTTGTTCATGGCCTTCGAAGAACAAAGAACTGAAGAAACCCAGGAGTGTGAAGAAAAATTAGACGATGAGGCCGAGGTAGATCTGGAAGGTGAGTTGGTGGCTGCTCTTGAAGAGTTAAGTGCAGAAAGGAAAAGAAATAAAAAGATTACAAGAAAATTTGAGGAGGCCAACAATTTAATAATCAGTTTGAAAGTACAAACTGAAGAGCATAAGAAAAAGTCTAAAGATTTTGAAGCACAGCTAATCATGAAAATAAATGAGTGCAACAAGCTAGAAGAAGATATAGTTGGATTAAGGTTGCAACTAGAAGGGATGAATCAGAAACTGAGTTGTCATCAAAAATTTGAAGACAGTTCTCTGAAACTGAATAAAATGTTGAATAATCAAAGGCCCACAAGCATCAAGTTTGGTTTGGGCTTTGATGAAGGAGAAACCTCAAAGAACTCAAAGGTCATGAAACTGTAGAACCAATAAATATTAAAGACAAGATTAAATTTGACCAAGATAAGCCGTATCATGCAAAAGAAAACAACAAGTCCAAGCTTGAAAGGAGTGCTGCAAATGATAGATTCATCAAAGTCACTCATCAAAGAAGAAGAAGACCCAGGGCTCCTACCTCCACCTAGCAACAACCACTTCCCAGGTACACTCGTTCCTTTTCTGGTTATTGTTTTAAGTGCAATGCATATGGTCATAAAATTTCAAGCTGTAGATATAATGTAGAACAAAGAAATTTTACTAGTAGAAATATTTTTTCTCCCTTGATAGATTATGTTGTAGAATGTTATAACTGCCATAACTTCGGTCATATTGCAAGGAATTGTCGTAGCTCTTTTGCAGGAAATAAATACCAGGAAAGAAAATATCACTCAGCTGGATCAAAATAGTACAGAAAATTTCTCGAAAAACTGTCACAAGCCAATGAAAGGGAGAAAGTAAAACAAGTGACCAGATCTGCTATTAAATCTCAGTGGAAAGAAAAGGAACAACCAATGAAAGACAAGGAATCTCTGATTGTTCAAACAGCTCTCAAAGCACAGAATAAATCTGCTCCTTGGATTCTGGACAGTGGATGCTCCAGTCACATGACAGGAGACAAACAGAAGTTTGACAAGCTACAGACATACGAAGGTGGTTCTGTAAAATTTGAAAACAATGATGGAGCAAAAATAGTGGGTAAAGGATCTGTTAAGTTAAGTGACGGTAAAATCAACTCTAAGGAAGTTCTTTTTGTGGTAGGAATGAAGCACAACTTACTGAGTGTAAGTCAGATTTGTGACAGAGGTCATGAAGTAATTTTCAAGAAGGAGGGCTGTGAAGTAAGAAAGACAAGAAATGGAAAGTTAATAGCCACTGGACTGAGAACTTCTGGAAATTTGTACACTCTCTCTGAGACTTCGAAGGAGCCTCGCTTGGTTGGTCAAGAAGAAGAAAATTGGTCGTGGCACAAAAGACTCGGTCACATAAGCTTTGATAATCTGGTAAAAATCAGCTCGAAAAGAGCTGTAAGAGACATACCCACTATTGGTAAACCATAAAATAGTTTATGTGAGTCATGCCAAAAAGGGAAGCAAACCAGATCTACTTTCAAAGCAAAAGAGTATTTCTCTAGCAAGCCATCAGAACTAATTCACACAGATTTGTGTGGACCCATGAGGATAGAAAGCAGAAATGGATACAAATATTTTATGTCGTGTATAGATGATTTTTCCGAATGACATGGGTACTCTTTCTGAAACAGAAATCGAAGCCTTTGAGATGTTTAAAACTTTCAAAAATCTTGTTGAGAATCAATCTGGAAAAAGAATTAAATGTTTGAGATCAGATAGAGGAGGAGAGTTTATTTCAAATGAGTTTGCTGAATTCTGTGAAAAACATGGAATAAGAAGACAGTTCTCAGCAGCAAGAACACCTCAGAAGAATGGAGTAGTTGAAAGAAAGAACAGAACTATACAGGAAATGGCAAGGACCATGTTAACAGAGAGAAAAATTGCTGACATGTTCTGGAAAGAGGCAGTCCATACTGCAGTCTATATTCAGAATAGGTGTATGTTAAGGCCGCATGAAAGCAAAACACCTTATGAACTGTGGTTTGGCAAAAGGGCTACAGCAAAATACTTCAAAGTGTTCGGCAGCAAGTGTTACATTAAACGGACTGAAGCCAATCTTGGCAAATTCGAAGATAGAGTTGATGAAGGTATCTTTCTTGGTTACTCAACAAAAAGTAAAGCTTACACATGCTACAACAAAAGACTAAAGAAAATTGTGGAGAGTGCGGATGTGAAGGTTGATGAAGGCAGGAAACAAGAAATCAGCAATAATGAAAACTACCCAACCTATGAAGAATTTATTGAAGAAGATGAAGATCAAGAAAAGGAAGAGAGACAAAAATCAGATTCAGATGATTTGGAAAGAGAAGAAAATAGGAAATTCAGAACATGCAGCTGGCAGAAAAATCATCCCAAAGAGCAGATTATTGGGGACCCTACAGTTGGCATTCAGAAAAGAAGAAGAGTAGTAAATAACTATTCTCTGTTATCCAGTATTGAGCCCAAGAATATTATTGAAGCAAGCACGGATGAAAGCTGGATGGAAGCAGTAAATGAAGAACTAGATCAAATTGAGAAAAACAAAACCTAGGAATTAGTACCAAGGCCTGAAAATAAAAACATAATTGGTACTAAATGGATATTTAGAAACAAACTGAATGAAGATGGACAGGTTGTAAGGAATAAAGCAAGATTAGTCTGTAAGGGATATGCCCAAGTTGAGGGGATTGATTTTGAAGAGACTTTTGCACCCGTGGCCAGAATTGAAGCAATAAGACTGTTTTTGGCTTTAGCTGTTCATAAGAATTTCAAGGTTTATCAGATGGATGTAAAATCAGCATTTCTGAATGGAAATCTTGAAGAAGAAGTATATATTGAACAGCCTGATGGTTTTCAACTTTGTGATAATCCTAACTTTGTTTGCAAGCTGAAGAAAGCATTGTATGGCTTGAAACAAGCACCTAGAGCTTGGTATGCAAGACTGGACAACTATCTCACTAAGCAAGGATTCAAGAAAGGTATGGTGGATAGCAATTTATATGTGAAAACTAAAAATGGCAATTTCATTGTTCTAGTTGTTTATGTAGATGATATAATTTTTGGGAGTAGCAATGATGAATCATGCAAAGACATAGCAAACAAAATGCGAAAGAGTTTGAAATGTCTATGATAGGTGAACTTTCTTATTTCCTTGGATTACAAGTTAATCAAACTGAAAAGGGGATCTTTATTTCTCAAATTAAATATGTGAAAGAAATGCTGAAAAAGTTCACTATGGAAGATAGTAAGCCAGTGAGCACCCCTATGACAACAAGCTGCAAGTTGAGCAAGGATGATAAATCTCCGGATGTTGATCAAACAATGTACAGATCAATGATTGGGAGCTTGCTGTATTTGACAAAGAACCGGACCGAATATCTTACAAGTCTGTTTGCATGGTTGCAAGATTTCAGGCTAGTCCAAAAGAGACTCATGTAACAGCTATGAAAAGGATCTTTAGGTACCTCAAGGGTACTATGGAGTATGGGCTGTGGTATCCAAAAGGAAAAGACTTCACTCTCTTTGCATATTCTAATGCAGATTGGGCCGGATGCATTGATGACAAAAAAAGTACAAGTGGAGGAGCATTTTTCCTTGGAGATAAATTGGTAGCATGGCACAGTAAGAAGCAAGAATCAGTCTCTCTATCCATAGCCAAGGCAGAATACATTGCAGCAACAACATGCTGCACACAAATACTATGGATGAGACAAACATTGAAAGATCTAGGAATTCACTTCAATGAGCCCATTTCAGTCAAATGTGACAACACTAGTGCAATCAACATTTCAAAGAATACGATAATGCATTCCCGCACCAAACATATTGCAATCCAGTATCACTTCTTGAAGGATAAGGTTGCAGAAGGAGAGGTCATATTGGAGTTTGTTCCCACTACAGAGCAAGTAGCAGACATATTCACCAAACCTTTACCAAAGGAAGTATTTGAATACCTTCGAAAGAAGTTGGGAGTAGTCACACTTCCCAAGCACTGACTAGCTATGGGAAATACATTCTCAGGGGGAGCATTCAAGTTATTTATGCCTGAGAATGTTGTGCATAGACTCAGGGGGAGTCTGCAGTAGCCCTTTGGCATTATTGGCAAAGGGGGAGAAGAATTTGAGCAAGGCTACAAAGTGTTGCCAACAATTCCAAAGGGGGAGATTGTTGAGCAAGGTGCAGCAAAAGTAGTGCAAAAATATTGTAATTGTTGTCAACACAGACAGATTGATGCAGTTGATGCAGTTCAGAGGTCAGTAAGATCAAGTGAAGAAAATTTCAAGAAAAACAGAGGGGACCCAGATTCAGAAAGTTGCAAAAAAAGACAAGGAAGAAAACTGTCGCGATATCGCGACATGTTTTCTGTCGCGATTTCGCGACACATCGGAGGAGAGAGAAAATGCTTTGAGAAATTGTCGCGATTTCACGACACATCGGAGGAGAGAGAAAATTCATGAGAGAATGTCACGATTTCGCGACATGCTGAAGGCAAAGCAGCAAAGTGAAGAAAGCGTAGCGATTTCGCTACATGTCAGATTTTTGCGGGACGAAGAAGACTTCAGATGCCAGTGCAAAGAGTGGTAGCGATTTCGCTACAAGGATGAAATGCTCGGCGAAAAGGGTGTAGCGATTTCGCTACAGGTTCAAAATGAAAAGTGCAAAGGTGTAGCGATTTCGCTACAGGTTTGAAAAGCAAAGTGAAATGGTGCAGCGACTTTGCTACAGGTTTGAAAAACAAGGGGCATAGGTGTAGCGATTTCGCTACAAATGCATAACATAGAACAAGTTGGTGTAGCGATTTCGCTACAAGCCTAAGTTTAACAAGACGTAGCTTTCGGAAGATGAAGCAACGAAAAATGCAAGTCGAAAGAGTCACGATTTCGCGACATCTTTGAGGATGACGTCAGCAAATTTAAAAATGTCACGATATCGCGACAATTTTCCAGAAAAGCCGATGCAAGTCCGAAGAGTCGCGATTTCATGACATCTTTGAGGATGACGTCAGCAAATTTAAAAATGTCGCGATATCGCGACAATTTTCCAGAAAAGCCGATGCAAGTCAGAAGAGTCGCGATTTCGCGACATCTTTGAGGATGACGTCAGCAAATTTAAAAATGTCGCGATATCGCGACATTTTTCCAGAAAAGCCGATGCAAGTCGGAAGAGTCGCGATTTCACGACATCTTTGAGGATGACGTCAGCAAATTTAAAAATGTCGCGATATCGCGACAATTTGCCAGAAAAGCCGATGCAAGTCGGAAGAGTCGCGATTTCGTGACATCTTTGAGGATGACGTCAGCAAATTTAAAAATGTCGCGATATCGCGACAATTTTCCAGAAAAGCCGATGCAAGTCGGAAGAGTCGCGATTTCGTGACATCTTTGAGGATGACGTCAGAAAATTTAAAAATGTCGCGATATCGCGACAATTTGCCAGAAAAGCCATTGGAAGTCGGAAGCGTCACGATTTCGTGACAACATTGAGGATGACGTCAGCAAATTCAAAAATGTCACGATATCGTGACAATTTGCCAGAAAAGCCGTTGGAAGTCGGAAGCGTCGCGATTTCACGACAACATGGAGGATGACGTCAGCAAAAGCGAATTGTGTCACGATTTCATGACATGTATCAATTTCACGGAGGTAAGCGTAGGAAAGAGAAGGAAAGCCAAAAATGTCACGATTTCGTGACATGTCATATTTTTGCGGATGTATGCCGAGCAAAGCAGAAGGAGGCGAAAAACGTCGCGATATCGTGACAGGTAACTGTTGTTGGCGGGAAAAAGTCAAAAATACATGCAAAGTGACAAGTGTCGAATAAGCATGCAGTCAGTTACAGTAAAGTTAACTTGGGTCAGATCTGCAGTTCCAAGTGACAGGTGTTAGCATAAGATTAGAGAATACACTGCAAGAGTCGACTGGAGTTTCAAGTGTTAGTTTCAAAGCAATGCATTTAAGAGAAAAATGGCTGTTGCAGGGCCGTAACACAGCTTGACTGGAAAAGGTGACAGCTTCACAGGGGAGCTACGAAACACAACTTTAAAGACAGAACATAACAACTGGATGGTTGTATCGAGAACTGATTGCAGAAGCATTGTTCTGTTGCGTATATCAAAAGTCATAGTTGATCGTAGAAGATAAAGGATACACAGTTTTCAAAAGATCAGAAAGAAGAACATCAGTGATCCGAGATACGTAGAAATACTATCAGGATACCAGTCAGAATGTGCAGAGAAAAAGGCTATCAGAATGTCAGAGTGAGTCAGAAAGAAAGCGGCTAAAAGGCAGAACTTGTCAGAAAGGATCGACACGTTGTTTACAGCCAAGAATGCATGAGAAATTGGAGGGAAACTTTGAGCCGTTTGAAATTGATCCATTCGAGAAAAACAAATAAATGGACTCGAATGAGCACAGAAGAGTGTAACTACACTGTGCATTATTGAATACAAAAAAAATGGTGTAGTGTGGTAAATAGTGCTGGATGAACAACAACCAGAGAAAAAAAAAACCTGCATATTTATTGTAAAAATAACAGAGAGGTTTTTGAATTGATCAAAAGATATTGAGTCTCTAACAAGTCTCTTTATGCTTCTGTAAGATAGATTGTTTGAGCCTTAGACCAGTGAGGGTCTTGTAAAAGAGAAGGCATTTTTATGTCATTATTTTGTTAAAAATTTGAAATCCAAGTGGGTGCCTGGTAAAAGGGGTTGGTGCTCCTTTCTGTTGCAGCAAAAAAAATCAGGGGTTGGTGCTCCTTCCAGTGGGTGCTGGAGAATTATTTGTAAAGAGAGAATCCTTGCAAAGACTGGATTTGGATTGAAGTCCAAACAGTCATTACTTGAGGAGTAGCCACATCGGTGAACCTCGTAAAATCCTGTGTTGTGTGATGCTCTTGTGTGATACTTGCATTATCTATTTTTAAGCTTGCACTATTAGTTTTAAAAGTTGCAAATTTAAGTTTTTAAATAGTTACACTGATTCACCCCCCCTATCAGTGTCATTGTAAGAATATCATTACCCTTCCACTTTGAATTTAATTGGTTTTTCCCTTTTTGATCAAAAATTTGATAAAATTTTACATTCTGATTTGTGGGTTTTTATTTGGTTTGGAAACCCATACTTTGGACTCTAGTGCATGATTTAATTCATTTAAATAAAATTTCATTTTATCCTCATCGAACAATAAAGAATCCACTAACTCTTCAACCTTGATTTGATACATATATTTACACTCCTCAAGTGTAATGACAATATGCAATCACTTTAGATTTAGGGATCTCAAAATAATATTACTACTAATTTATCTTCCATGACTTCACCATACACTCTCATTCTATGCACTATATCATTTACTCTAATATAATAGTCTCCAACATTCTCATCATCATGCATTTTTATATTTTCAAAATTGATTCTTAATGTTGATATCTTTGATGCTCTTACCTTTTTTGAGCCTTGATATGATGTCTCCAAGGTTTTCCATGCCTCATGTGTATTCTTACAACCAGCTATCCTTGGGTAGATGCTTGGATCTATCGCACTTTGCAAGTAGAAGAAAACTTAAGCATCATTATTTTATTCTTCTTCTAATGTGTTCTTTTGATCTTTAGGAAGATATTTCCAATCCTTGGGAGGAGTATATGGCTAAAATATACTTTTACAAACTCCCTTCCATACAAATATCCTCCTCATTTGATCTCTCCAATACTCAAAGTTATCTCCTTTGAATGTAGATATATTTAAGGATGTACTATTTGTTGCCATGATAGCAAATGAATAGCCACAAGTATTTCTGATCCAAAATATTGTAAAGGATGTTGGGAATAAAAAATATTCATCCTATCTTGTTTTATCTATACCTATAAATTCTGAAATCACATACACAACCTTGCTTTGATACCAAATAAAAGTTCTTGAGGTGGAGAAATAAAAACAACAATAAAGTAATTTTGATCTAAGATAAAAAGAACATCAATAGAGCACGGATATCATAAAAAAATGGCCCAGGAGTTTTTAATGATAAATATAAACCAAATATGAATGCCAAATTATGAAATATCCTCAGCCAAAAGCTCCAATTTCACAAAACTATGTTGCTGGTCCAAACCAGAAATTTTGATCTAGAATTAAAAAAGAACACAAATATAGACTTTAAAAAAGCTTCACATAAAAGCTCCACAATTGTGCACACTAAAATATTCATTTTCTTCTCACATTAAAAAAGATCCCAATTAAAAAATATATAATGATCAATCAGCCTTTATCATGCAAAAAAGCTAAAAAAGCTAAAAAAAAAAGTTAAAAAAACTAAAAACTAGTTTTTTATAAAAAACAGTTTTTATTATGCCACTTTGCATGCTATTTTATTTATTTATTTTTAAATTAACTAAAATTATTAATTTGCATGAATAAAGAACTAAATTTAATATATTTTTCATGTGCTTTATTTTACAACTCACAAATTAATTTAATAATTATGGGTGACTTTTGATATCACCCTCAAAAAGAAGCAATAAATACCCATCAACAAGACGAGGAGTGATATGAACGGAAATTGGTAACATGTTGGAAAATCTAAAAACTGATTTGTTGAGAACATTAAAAACATCTCTTGAACTCATGGAAAATAAACCTAAAGAGCAAGTTATTGAAGAAATTACTATCATAGATGTAGGAATAGGTATAATCTAAGAGGATGTCCTCTTAACATTACAAAAATTTCCAACATTTTTGCTACTTGTAAAATTTGTGATAAGAATCATAGTATTGAAAATTGTATGTACATCTCAGCTGTAAAATTTTCTATAAAAGAGACTAAATTTGAGGAAGCTGAAGATGTTTATTTTGTAGCCCAAATAAAAAACAACCCATTCAATAGTCCATTTAATTGGTCTAATTTGAATTATTCCAACCATCAAAGATCTAACTATTGGTCAAGTGCACCAAACTGGACAAATTGAAATCCATCCAATAAAGAATGGAATATACCTCCATGGGCTTAATTTATGACCAAATCGTATGGGAGTCCACCTTCATGGACTTAAGGAATGTTAAGACAAAATTAGAATGTGCCTATTTGGAACACAAATGGCCAGTATAATCAAGGAAGACCTAGCTAGTCTCAAGGTCCACCTCAACAACAAAATTTTCAAAATCAATTCAGGATACAAGCTTCTCAAAACCAACCACAAAATAGACTTCTCACACCTCTAAATAATGTGAACAATCCTCCTAAGAAACCACCCTTACCAGATCAGTCGATACCCAATCCTAATAATAACAAAATAGTTCAATAAGTATATGAAGCCAATGAAACATGTTCAATAACTATGGTACCTTGCCAACCAATCCATTTAAGGTTTGGAAAGGTGTTGGATAATAATAAGGTGACCTTTATATAAATTGAGGAGTCTATCCAAAATTTATTTGGAAAAGGAGAAAAAGATGAAAAGATGGAAGATGAGACAAAAACCTTATCAGAGATATACCAGCAAAGCAAAAAGACTCAAATTCTTCAAAGGAAAGAAGTGGAAATCCCATTTCCTAAAATATTAGCAATAACTAAAGAACCCTCCAAACCAACTTTCAATTTTCTTCAAGAACTAGAGAATGTTACCATTAAGATTCATCTTTTGCAAGCTATCAAGGATATTCCTATTTACTCCAAATTAATAAATATGTGCATAACCAGTCCAAGGAGGAGAAATAAAAATGAACCCCAAACTATTCAAGTTATTGGGAAGTTATCCAAAATAATGATTAGAGGGATATTGTTACCAAAATATGCAGATCCTAGAGTACCTATACTCACAATCCACATTGGTAAAATAACCTTGCAAAATGTATTAGTGGATCTAGGGGCTTCCATCAACATTATGACCAAGGAAACAATAGAATATATAGGGGTATATACATTACAAACAACCTCTATAGTGGTTCAACTTGCAAATAGATCTACGATTAAACCAGAAGGAAAGTTAAAAGACATTATAGTTAATGTAAGTTCATGGGAGAATCCTATAGAATTTTTGGTTCTACAACCAAAGAAGAAATTAGGGGGATATACCTTAATCCTAGGATACCCATGGCTTGCAATAGTTGATGCCTAAATTAGTTTTAGGTCTAGAAATATGAATATTTTTAATGGTAAGCACACTAAAGATCTTAGCCTATTTCCTGAGTCAACATTGCATGAAGGTTTTTCAAAACAACTTTAGTATGATTTTCCTGATGATTTGGATGATATTCAAACTCTATCAGTTAATGTGCTAAGTGAATATTTAAAACAGTAGATTGAAGGACCACCACTACTGCTAGATGATCAAAAGGAAGACCAATACCAAGACACTATTTGTTCACCTGAACCTATCATGTCTAATGAAGAAACAAGTACAAGTAAATCTCATCAATTGGTATTATATAACTACTAGTTAAATGTTCTTATGTGTAAAATAATGGGAATAGATGCAAACACTAAAAACTATAAACAAATAGATATTACACATGGAAAAACTTTAAATATTAATAATGCACTCACAAATATACAAGAGTAACAATTGGTAATTATACTTACGCAACATCAAATAGTGTTTGCATGGAACTATGAGGATATGAAAGGAATAAATATAAATGTTTGTACCCACTGTATATTGATCCAAGAAGGTTGCCATCCAGTGAGACAACCTCAAAGAAGGATGAATCTCACCATGAAAGACATAGTTCAAGAAGATATTATTAAGTTCTTAAACACATAATTTATATACCCAATATTTGATAGCCAATGGGTATCACCATTAGTGATAGTTCCCAAAAAGAATGGAAAATGGATAATTTGCATGGATTATAGAGATATAAGCAAGGTTACAAAGAAAGATAATTTCCCTTTACCCTTCTTTGATCAAGTCCTTGATACCTTGGCTGGGAAGAACTTTTTCTTCTTAGATGGCTTTAGCATGTACAACCAGGTCTCAATATCAAAAGAATATCAAGAGAAGATAATTTTTATATTTCCTATAGGTACCTATGCTTACAAAGTACTACCCTTTGGACTATACAATACACCTACCACTTTTCAAAGGGTTGTTTTGGCAATTTTTTTTTATTTAATCAATGAATGTGTAGAAGTCTATATGGATGACTTTACATTTAATGGTAGCACCTTTGAAGAAACTTTGCTGAGCTTACAAAAATTTCTTGTTAGATGTCAAGAATAAAATCTCTCATTGATCCATGAAAAATACTTCATGATGATGATAGGAGGTATCATCTTAGGATATTATATATCTAAGGAAGGTGTTAAAGTAGATCCTACAAAGATCCAAGTTATTAAATCCATCCAACCTCCAAAAACAAAAACTAAGATAAAGAGTTTTTAGGACATGTAGGATATTATTGTAGGTTCATTAAGGATTTCAACAAGATTACCTATCTTATGCTTAAGATCTTAACAAAAGAAAATTATTTTAATTGGAGAGAGGAATGTCAAAAAGCCTTTGAAATTGTAAAATATAAATTGACTACCTCTCCCATTTTAAGGGGACCAAATTGAGAATTACCCTTCCATATACATTGTGATACTTCATGTTATGCAGTAGGGGAAGTACTAAAATAAATTGAGAACAAAATACCTTATGCCATCTATTATGTGAAAAAAAACATGCACGGGGTAGAACTGAATTATACAGTTACTGAAAAATAATTCTTAGTTGTAATTCATACCATTAATAAGTTCAAGCATAAAGTATTTTTTCATACTAACTATTCTTCCATCAAATATCTAATGAACAAAACCACAATTAAGGGAAGAGTGGTTATATGGTTGCTCTTATTGCAAAAATGTAATGTTACAATTGTAGATAAAGCAGGTAAAGATAATGTTATTGTATATCATTTGTTTCGTATGCATATATTTGATGATGATGAATAGATCTTGATAATTTTCTAGATGAAAATTTGTTTGCTCTTTTAATTTTCACTCCTTCGTATGTCGATATTTTAAATTAGTTGGTAATAGGAAAGATACCATAAAGTTTTAAACTGTATGAGCATAAAAAGTTAGTACATCAAAGTGTCTCTTATATGTGGATCAATGGGGCATTTTTTAAATCTTTCCCTAACCATGTGATTAGGATATGTGTGCAAGATGTTGTATATGACATCATTCGAGTAGCACACAAAGAACCTTGTGGAGGCCATTATGCTGCTCAAAGGATAGTTATATAATACTTCAAGCAGGTTATTTTTGGCATACTATGCATAGGTATACCCATAGGTTTTTTGATTGATGTGATGCTTGTCAAAGGGATAGCAAACCTACACCAATAATGGATATGCCTTTAGTACCACAAATAATATTTGAACCATTCAATAAATAGGAAATTGAATTTGTTGATCCAAAACATCCTCCAAGTAAAGGCAATAAACATATACCTATGTGCACAAATTATGTCACCAAGTTGGTTGAAGTAAAATCCTTACGACAAACACAAGCTGAGCCCATAGCTAATTTACTTTATACACACATCATGCAATGATTTGGAGCATCTAGAGAATTGGTTTTATACCATGGATCTTAATTCATATCCAAATTGATTGAGCATTTTGTTAAAATACATCAAATCAAATATAGTAAACCATCACCATATCATCCTCAAGATAATGGGCAAGTAGAGGTTACAAATAGAGAACTTGAAAATATTGTAACAAAAATTATAGCCACCAATAGGGTTGATTGGGTAGAAATATTAAAAGAAGCTAATTGGGCCTATAACACAACCTAGAAAAACACTACATGACTAACACCTTATGAAATGGTCTATGGTAAGCAAGCCATTATGCCTACTAAGTTTGAAATTGAAACTCTTTGCACAATAATAAAACTTGATATGGATTTGGATCAAGCACAAAATTCTAGGTTGGAACAATTGAATGTTCTAGATTGAAGAATATTAGAGGCACTACATAGGATAGAACTGACACAAGTACAAAGAAAAAATGGTATTATAAACATATTGTACCATAAACATTTCAACCGATACATTAGGCCTTGCTATTCAGGGTTATGCATAAGCACAAAATATTGCAAATTGGCTCTATTTAGGATTTTCAAGATTTTAAATTAGCTAATTTTGGATCCTTTCACTGAGGCCCATTCGCCCGCAATTTATGGGGTGGAATTTTTTTTGGGGGTAAATTCACCCATTGTTGATTGATGAGGATTGATGTTAGATCTTTCATATGACCCCTCTAGTAGTTCCTAGCTAGGTTTGCATAGTTTATTTCTAGAAAATTCATATTGTAAGTGAGTCTCTTTCTCACATGCACTTGTGGGCACTAGTTGTCTTCTAGTTGTCATTTAGAGTGTTAGTTAGTAAGTGTGAACTCAAAGTAGGAAATGTGTACTTCAAGATAGCTAAAATGGATCTTCTAGTTAGCAATATTCCTTTCTCTTAACTTAGAAGTTTACGTGCATTCTCCTTTGCACCTTTGTAGCTTTTGGTTAAGCATATTGGATCAAATCCATGATTTCATGGGTTGGTTATGTATTTTGGGCCATTAGTGCCTATATATTGAATTGTAAATAATAGAACACTTAGTTGGATTTTCAATCCTTTTCATTTGGTATCAGAGCCTAGTTCATGTTTGCACTAGGGCTTGTGAGGTGAGAGGATAGGAGATAGAATTATTATGAGAAATATTTTCTCATTGAGGACTCGGTTTAAGCCCAAAGGGAGCTTGAAAACCATTTGGAGAAGGAAGTTCCTTCGTCGACAAACCCCTCATTCCAAATTTTTGCTTATGCTCAAGAGGTATAGGAAAATTTTGCCCCAGAGTTCTTCGTATACTGATCCATGGAAGGGATTGGATCGTAGCTACGGTCCAATTAGGATTAGGGAGCCATTTGACCCTGCTGCCCCCCCCATTTTCGAGTATTGAAGAGCTCCAGGAGGTCATCAAAGCTAGGTCGTGTGTCGACTTAGATCTGGGTGCCTTTCAAACGCTGGTCGTGTGTCGACCGGATCTTGAAAGGAGAGCTACTGGTGGGAGCTGGTTGCTCACATTTTTACAATTTAAGCTTTTAAAATTTTAGAATTAACCCCCTTGGTTAATTTTTAATTTTTTTTTAAATTGTACTAGAAAGCTTTCATTTTAAGTTGATATATTATTTTGTTAATATATATTGCTTTTGCTGCATAATTGTAAAAAAAAATATATATATATATATATTACATTTTGACAGTCGAAGGCCTTGCAGTAGGCTTCGGCTACCTTTCGGTAATATTTGGCTGCCTTTCGGCCGTATTCGATAGCCCACGGCACTCACCGTAGCCTGTCGGGCAGTAGCCGACGGAAATCGCTGTCCGTAGGACAGCGATCGCGGCTATCGCCTGACTTTTGTCAGGACTGACAGTAGCTTTGCTACCAGCCTGACAGCGTCAGGCACTGCTGCAACGCTCGTCGCTACCCGACGCCGGTGCAACGCCCGGAGCCGAGCCAGCGGTAGCCTATACTGCCTGCAGGCCTGACAGCCTGACGACTCGTCAGGCATTGGCTTCGATGCCGCAGGCTAGCCGCCGCAGCGCCTGACAGCTTTGTCAGGCGTCTGCAGGCTTGGTGCCTATGACGCAGCGCCTGACAGCTTGTCAAGCGACTGCTGCGCTACGGCCCGTAGAGCCTCCCACGATAGCGTCTGACAGTGCTGTCAGACGTCTGTCGGGCCTGCGGTCGATAGCGCCAGGGCCAGGCTAGGGGTGGCTGCGTGCTTGGACCCCTTTCTTTTTGTGCATAGAATTTTGTGCATGGTGATTTGTGCAAATTCCTGGAATGGAAACTGGTGCACGGCAGTTTGTGGCACGAAAAGTTGTGCCAACTGATTTTTTTTTTGCAACGCAACTATACTGCTATTGGGTTTCATCCTTGAGAATCGTGCCACTGCAACTGGCCAGCAGATTCATGCCTCGAGAATAGTGCAACTGCAGTTTGAGAAGTTGCATGAAATGTTGGGTAAATTCTTGTAATTTTTTTTTTTAACTATTTAAGGTAGCATGTTAAATTTAATTTTTATTAATTTAATTTTTAATAACTTGATTAAAATTCATTAATCTTTGATTTAATGAAATTTAATTTTTTTAATTAAGTTATTTTTAAATTAATAAATGTTAAATTGCACCTTAGATTAGTTTAAAAATTGCAAAATTTTCAGCCTTAGGAGTAAAATTTTCAAATTTTGAAGCACTCCATTGTAACAAGGAAAAAGTTCCATTTTTCTTTCCTTGATTAGTGTTGTCTCATTTTTACTCCTGGCTTATACCCGGGAACACATGGCTTCTGACTTGGCTGCCCAAGTGGCAGAATTGGCCCATGTTGTAAATGCTTTGGCAGATAAGGCTAATGACACTACCATGGCAGAAGTTCTTGGCAATCTTGCCATGAAGGTAAATGACATTTCTTTGCATAATGCTTCAACTTCTGCTCATGATTCTCGTCTGAGAGTTCGTTGTGAAGTTCCATTGTATGATGGATCCAAGAACCCTGATGTCTTGAATAGTTGGATTCTCGACATGAGTTCTTGGTTTTCTTTCTCTCAACTTGCAAAAGATGATATAGTGCCTTATGCTAAGCTAAAAATTTCTGGCTTAGCCAAAGTACTTGTGGAACGAAAATGAGGACAAGAACTCACTACATGGGATGATCTTGTACAATGTCTTAAGACCAATTTCTATCCTTCAAATTATTCTAGGGAATTGGTTATTAAATGGTTTCATTTTCGCCAAGGTACTAATATGTCTGTACAAGAATATATTTTCCAGTTTAACAGGTTCAGAATACTTGTGAATGTGGAGGATGATATTCCAGGTTTGATTCTCAAATTTCAAAGTGGCTTGTTAGAGAATTTGTATAGGGAACTAATGTTTGTTTCTATGGAAATATTGGATCAAGTTTTCAACCAGGCGTAGCTTGCGGAGGACAAGTTTAAGGCGCAATCGCAGGCATTCCGCACACCTGTTACTCAAGTGGTTGCAAACTCATCAAAAGGGAATAATTCTTTCTCACAAAAGAAGAATTTTTCTCAAAAGAAGAATGTGTCTTCTCCATCTCCTTCTTCTCCTTCCCCTTCCGCTTCTACTCCTTCTTCTTCTTCTTCTAAATCTTCTTCTTCTTCTTCTAAGAAATTCTGCAATTATTGTAAGAAGAAAGGGCATGAGAAAGTTGATTGCTTTAAGCTCAAAAAGAAGAGTTTAGTAATTACTACTCAAGAGGAGGATGCTTCCAAGGGTCCCCTTGAGTCTGTAGGAGAGAGTAGAGTATATACGAAATTACGAGGTAAGCTTAATGAAGTTACCTTAGTAAATGTAAGTTCTTTAGAAGGGGCTCATGATGCTTTGTTCATCACTCGAGCCCACTTACTTCATAATTTTGCAACTGATTGTATAGTGGATAATGGCTCACAGAAAAATCTAATTGCGAGGTCCATTTTCGAGCGTTTGAAGTTACCTATGGAGCCTCATCCTCAACCTTATTCTTTGGGTTGGAAGGATAGTGGAAGAGGCTCAGAAATCACCCACACTTGCACTTTAAAATTTGCACTTGGCCCACATTTCATAGATCAAGTCACTTGTGATGTGACTCCTATGGATTGTTGTGGGATTTTGCTTGGACAACCTTTTCAATATGATAGGAGAGCTGTTTATGATGCTTTCAAAAGAACCTACACACTTCAAAAATATGGTAAGGTCTTTCTCATTAAAAGCACCAACACTCCTAATATCATTCTAAGTTCCAAGCAAACGAAAAGAGTAATTAAGAAAGGTGGTGATGTTGCTCTCATTTTCATTCGCTCTCAAAACACTTCTACATCTACATCCATTACAAAGCAACACTCTTCAATGGATAAAATATTGCAAAGTTATTCACACATATTTCAGGAGCCAAAGTCTCTTCCTCCAATTCGCACAATTAATCACAGCATTGAAATAATTCTAAGTTCTTCTCTTCCTAATGCTCCCATGTATAGACAATCTATTTTGCAAAATTAAGAAATAAAAAGGCAAATAGAAGATTTGTTGTCTAAGGGTTTCATTAAGGAAAGTACTTCTGCTTGTGCCTCACCTATTTTGTTAGTTCTTAAAAAATATGGCACTTGGAGATTATGCATTGATTTTCGTGCTTTGAACAGAATTTTTGTGAAGAATAGATATCCCTTACCCCGCATTGATGATTTATTAGATCAGCTTCAAGGAGCTAAGTTATTTTCAAAAATAGATCTCAAAAGTGGATATCATCAAGTGCGTATCCAAGCTGAGGATACATGGAAGACAACTTTCAAGACGAAGATGGGCCTCTTTGAATGGTTGGTCATGCCCTTCGGTCTTACTAATGCTCCCGCAACCTTCATGAGGTTGATGAATGATGTATTTCGTGAAGTCCTTGACAAATTTGTCATAATATATCTTGATGATATATTGATTTTCTCAAAAACTTGGGAGGAACACCTTAGGCATATCCAAAAAACCCTTGATCTTCTTGCGAAGAATCAATTATATGCCAATTCTTCCAAGTGTTCTTTTGGCAATACTTCAGTTTCTTACCTTGGCTATGTGATTAGTGAGAGTGGAATTCAGGTAGATCCCATAAAAGTTGATGTTTTACTTAAGTGTTCCCCTCCTACAACTCTCACTGAGTTAAGGAGTTTCCTAGGACTTGCGAATTTTTATCGCAAGTTCATTCCTCAATATTCCACCCTTGCAACTCCATTGCATTATCTCACTAAGTCCAAAACTCCATTTCATTGGGAGAAAAGCCAAGAGGTTGCCTTTGAGAAACTCAAAAATAAATTGTGTACAACACCTATGTTAACTTTACCTAACCTTTTGAGATTGAAATAGATGCCTCTAAAGTTGCCTTAGGAGCTGTGCTCAAACAGAATGGTCATCCGATTGCTTATCATTCAGAAACTTTTTCTGCTGCTAAGTTGAACTATTCTACATATGACAAGGAGTTGTATGCTTTAGTTCAAGCTATTAAGTATTGGAGACACTATATTTTGGGAAAAGATACAGTAGTACACATTGATCATATGCCTCTCAAGTTTTTACAATCTCAAAGTAAAATTGAAGAATCAAGACATATGAAGTGGGCCTCTTACCTCCAACAATTTCACTTGGTGATCAAGTACAAAAAGGGGAAGAGTAATACTTTTGTTGATTGTTTGAGTAGGCCTCCAGCCGCTCTTGCCTTAATAGTTATGTCCACTTCGCACTTGGGATTTCAGACTTGGCCTAATCAGTATTCTCAGGATCCTGATTTTGGAAAAATATTTGAGCAAGTGAGTAAGCCTTCTTCTTCCAATTTGCGTCCTTTCCAAGATTTCTACATCAAAGAAGGAATTCTTTACAAATTGGACAAGGTTTGTGTTCCTTGTGAGCCTAGAGTGTCACTTCTTAAGGAAGCTCATTCTACACTTTATGGTGGTCACTTTGGGAAGCATAAAACACTTCATCATTTGCAACGATTTTTCTATTGGCCAAAAATGCAGAGGGTTGTGTTGAGATTTCTCAAACAGTGTGCAGTTTGTTGTCGCTCAAAACCAGCTAATAGGAAGTTTGGCTTAGGCATGCCTTTGCCCATTCCTTCCCATCCTTGGGAAAGCATTTCCATGGATTTGGTTAGTGGTTTTCCTATGAAAGTGCGCCAACATGATTGTGTGTTCGTGGTGGTTGACAGATTCAGCAAAATGGCTAAGTTTATTCCATGCCGCAAGACAAGTTCTACATCAAACTTAGCCCAATTTTTCTTTGACAGCATTTGGCGTTCCTTTGGTCTACCTACCAGAATTATCTCGGATCGTGATTCACGCTTTGTGGGTCACTTTTGGCGTTCTTTGTGGAAGATTTTGGGAGTTTCCCTTAACTTTTCTACCGCCTATCATCCGTAGTTCGATGGGCAGACTGAAGTGGTAAACCGTACACTTGTGCAAAGTTTGTGAATCTATCATCACGCTTCACTAGAAAAGTGGGACTTGAGTCTCACGCATATTGAACATGCCTATAATAGGGCCCTACATTCTTCTACAGGTCATTCACCCTTTGAAGTTTGTATGGGATTTCAGCCCTTGGCACCTTATGAGTTACCTTTGTCTTTGCCTTCTCTTGTCACTTCCCATATTCAGAAGGAGCAAGACAAGGCACACTCATTTGTTCAAAACTTGCACAATATTCAATAAAAGGTGGTTGATATTTTGCAAAAGACACAGCAGCAACAGAAAAAGGCCATGGATCGACATCGAATTCCTCATCCATTTCAGGTTGGTGATAAAGTTTGGTTGCATCTTGACAAGCGGCATTTCACTGATAAGACTCATAGCAAAATCAAACCAATTCGCTATGGGCCTTATACTATTCTTCAGTAGGTGTCCGAGAATGCTTTCCACCTTGATCTTCCCGCACACTTGGGAATTCATGACGTCGTCAATGTAGATCTCTTGAAGTTGTACTTTGACTCTACATTAGAGACTGCACCAACTATCAGTCATCCTGTGGACGTGGTTCCTAAAGCTCAGTTACCATTGGATGCAGATCAGATCTATGACACAAAGACTCGACAGACTCGCCAGGGGTCTACCACCTCATATCTTGTGGCTCGGTGAGGACAGTCGCCACATCGGGCTCGTTGGATTTCTTTTCATCGGATGTCCCGTGACTTTCCTATTCTTCTGAAAGCATTGGAGTCCAATGCTTCTATTGTGGGGAGGCATGATGAGGATTGATGTTAGATCTTTCATATGACCCCTCTAGTAGTTCCTAGCTAGGTTTGCATAGTTTATTTCTAGCAAATTCATATTGTAAGTGAGTCTCTTTCTCACATGCACTTGTGGGCACTAGTTGTCTTCTAGTTGTCATTTAGAGTGTTAGTTAGTAAGTGTGAACTCAAAGTAGGAAGTGTGTACTTCAAGATAGCTAAAATGGATCTTCTAGTTAGCAATATTCCTTTCTCTTAACTTAGAAGTTTACGTGCATTCTCCTTTGCACCTTTGTAGCTTTTGGTTAAGCATATTGGATCAAATCCATGATTTCATGGGTTGGTTATGTATTTTGGGCCATTAGTGCCTATATATTGAATTGTAAATAATAGAACACTTAGTTGGAATTTTTTTGGGGGGTAAATTCACCCATTGTTGATAATCATGAACCTAATATTATTTTAATTCGTCGACCTCAAATTACAAATGATTTTGATTTTCCTACCCAATTCGCCTTCAAATTATAAATGATTTTATATTTTTTGCCTAAATCGCCTTCAAATTATAAATGATTTTATTTTTCTCGCCCAAATTGCCTCATATACTACCCATATATACTATACTGGGTACTGATAAACATACATAAAAATACTCTAACTCAAAAATAGCTTTGAAACAACAAAAAACTTGACAAGGTTACAAAGGAGTGTCTATCGAAATAAGTCGATCGGTTGTAGAGTCGTGTCTATCATCATAAGATGATCGGTTGCAAAGATGTCAATCAATATTCGTCTATCAATTGTAGAGGTGTTGATTGGTTGCATAGGAGTGTCTATAAAAAAAAGTCGATCAGTTGTAGAGCCCTGTCTATCGGTATAAGATGATCGATTGTAGATGTGTCGATCAACATTGGTCAATCAGTTGCAAAGGTATCGAGAGGTTGTTGAGGTGTCGATCAACATTGGTCTATCAGTTGTAGAGGTTTTAGTCATCATAAGTGAGTTGGTTGCAAGACCATGTTGATCGGAATTTGTCATATCGACAACCGATTGACATTCATGCAATCAATTGTATTGTTTGCAACTGATCGACATGCCTACAACCGGTTGATATATATACAACTGATCGTCATATCTGCAACTGATCGATATGCCTACAATCGATTGATATTATTGCAACCAATCGGCATGTCTATAACTGATTAGTATATCTAAAATCTATTGGTATGGTTGCACCCGATCTATTTTTCTACAACCGATTGACATGGCTGCAATCAATCGACATGTCTACAATCGATCGATTTATCTACAATCGATCGGTATGGCTATAACTGATTGGTTTATCTACATTCGATCGACATATCTGTAGTCAATAGACATATTTGCAACCAATTAGTATATCTAAAACTGATTGACATATCTACAATAAATCATCATCTCTTCAACTGATCGGCATGTCTATAACTGATCGGTATTTCTGCAATCGATCGTCATGTCTACAACCGATCGGCATGCCTACAATCGATTGAATTTTATGTCATGGATGTAATCGATCGACATGTTTGAAACCAATTATTATATCTACAACTAGTCGACATATCTGCAACCGATCATCATCTCTGCAACTTATTGACATAGCTATAACTAATCAGCATATCTGCAATCGATCGGTTTATCTGCAATCGATCGACATGGCTGTAGCTGATTGGTTTATCTACATTCGATAGACATGTGTGTAGTTAATCGACATGTTTGTAATAAATCAACATATCTACAACTGATCGACATATATTCTACCGATCGTCATCTCTACAATGGATCAACATGTCTACAATCGATCGACATGTCTGCAACCGATCGTCATGTCTAAAATCAATCGATATGCCTACAATCGATTGAATTTTACGTCTCAGATTGATCATCATAAATCATAAAGGCTAAAAGTATTTCTTGTTGGCCTAAATCCTTTAAGTTTACCATATATTTTTAGAGTTTGTAATCCGATATTCATGGCCCCAAACACAGAAAAATTTGCCATGATTTGAAAATTTTTGGAGAAAAAACTTTGAAATTCACCATGGTTTGAAAATTTTTGGAGAAAAATAATTGCAATTCACCATGTATACTTCTACATATTTCGCCAGGATTCCAAGACAATTCACCTTCATTTTATAAATAGATTTTGAGGCCGACCCCTTATGCATAAACCTGTTGCTATTTGACTCCCACTTATAATATTTCCAAGTAAAGCTAAGGACACGATGACTTGGACCCTATGAGGTTGAAGAAATATTTGGGAATGGTACAGTTAATTTTAAGACCATTGATGATTAAACATAAATATTAGTGGTTAATGGACATAGACTTATGCTCTATAGGAATCCATTATCTAAAGCAACATTATTAAACCACCTTAAGCAACAATTTGATCTGTAGTTCATTTTTGAAATGCAATCAACTACTATTAAATAAGAACTTCTCTTTTTCTATTTAAAGCAATAAAACATCATTAAAATAATAAATAAGTTTTTGCTCTATAATCTAGTATATGCTAAGAAAATAAATTTAGTCATTACAAGAATATTGTCTAATCAATCCTGTTGTTTGGATGTATAAGTACCAGTAGAAAATATGGATGGCAAAAATATTTACACTACTTGACCAATGAAAGAATATTACCATGGAACAACAATATTTCTTGAAAATAAACTAGAAGGTCACACCATGTTCTTTAAAGATGCTTCCTTTATTTCTTGATGGAGTTCTAACATAAAATGTTTTTTTGATCTTATCATTCATAAATTTTTAGTCGCAATACTAAGTCTTAAGAAAAAATTTAGATTCAGTGTGAAGATATATTATTGCCTTATGGAAGGGAGATCATATAGTCATGATGGTATCACAAATTAATAAAGCAAGATAGTAAAATACCTTGTTTCATATATCCCACAAGCAATAAAAGGAAGGAAATAATAGTAAGGATAGAATTACATTTCCATCCAAATGGTTATGATATCTAATTCCCCAAGGTTCTAATTATTTTCCACAAATAAAAAAGAGGGTAGTAAGGATAGGATTACATTTCCATCCAGATGGTTTTTTAGTCCGTCTTCCCAAAGCCTTAAATTTTCTTACTTAAGGGAGTAAAGTAGTAAGGATAGGGTGAAAATTCCAATCAATACTTTGATAAAGTGATTGGGAATCTGATTCCCCAAAGCTTTGCATCCCTAAAATTTAAAGTTATATAAATGGGCAGTAAAATAGTAAAACAAAGATGATACTAGAATGACTATCTTACTTTCTTCTTCCAAAGCAGGTTTTGAATGTGTCCAACCATTGATAAGACCTATTTTTACAAACCAAAGTATTGTTGATTGACATTGATTTAATATTCTTATCATTTTTTTATGAGGAACTCCATAATGATGATAAAGAAAGTAGAACATAGGAACTAATTTCTCTAGGACATTAGAAAATTTTGTTATGTAACCCATGGGATATTTTATCAAGGGTCAAGGAAGACATCAATATTTTTGTAGAACATCTTTACTATTGGGAACAAACAGTTCCATTCCAAGAAGATTTATTATCCTACAATATTATTTAAATGGCTTAGCTTAAATAAGTAACTAATCTAAGTAAACACCCCCATATTCTTAAATAAATAAAAAGGATTAAAAAATGTATATTTTTTTATTATTATAATTAAAATTTTCTATAATATAAATTCCTATGAATAAAATTTTCTTCCTTATATGTTTTGGCTATATAGCCAAAAATTTAGTTTGGGAGATAAGTAAAAGAATAATATAATATTTTCTATAATATAGTTTGAGGGAAAAAAAAAAGAAAAAGAAAAAAAACAATTATTTCTTCTGTAACATGTTTTGTAGTTCATTTCTGTAGTATTATTTTGTAGTTTGTATCTGTAGGTTAATTCTGTAGTTTACTTCTATAGGATAGTAATGTAATTCATTTCTAAAGATCGCTTCCATAGCTTATTTCCATAGTATGTTTTTGTGAAAAATTTCTATAAGCACATACTCACAATAAAATTTCCTAAGTATATGATTGTAATAAATTAAACTTACCACGATCGAAGCCACATGTCATATAATAGTAAGGGGAATAATAATATTCGGATGAATTATCAAGCATCTATGGGGTATATATCATTTTAATTATCGAAACCATTGCATAAAAAGGAATTAAAAATAAAATATATGTGTAATGTGCATGTGTGTAATATACCACTATGGAAGATTGGTTTGAATGCCATTGACACATACTCTACCATATAAACCAAGCATGGTGTTATGGATGCTCACCACTCATCATCATAGTCACGGGTTTGCATCATGTTCGTAAGTTATTGATCATAGGTGGTATAAACTCGAACACATACCACTTATCCTTAAGGTTGTGGTTTATATCGTGGATAACATAAATTTAAATACAAGCAAATACCTCCAATTTTATTAGAAGCTATCCAAAGAGCATTAACCAAAGAGTAACACATGGACATCCTTGATCCAATAAGTGGATAGGTGGACCTTACATAAGCACCCCAAATGAGCGGCTAAATCAACCTTTGTGAATGATGTGTATGTTATGTGAGGATATTGTTGGAAAAATGATAAAACCTTGGCATATTAAACTCAACCACAAGAAGTGTTGATCCATGCATTTGCTAAAGGTACAACATGGCACATGTGATTAAATACCACCATGGTAGATACATGTGATCGGGTATATACAGTTTCACACCATAGTGCCTTCACACTATTTTTAGAGATGATTTTATCTTAACCCTCAAAGTTTATATTCTCCAGTGAAAAGCATCATTGATAGCGCTCATGTTTCTTGAATTAAATTTATCATTTTGCTATGAAAATATGTTGTATGTAGCCATATTTGCAAGTGCTACATGTGTGACCCTCAATGACAAGGTAGAGGTAATACCAAAAAGTATGGCCACCTTTGAACATAGTTAAAATATTGCATAATAATATAAAATTATGCACCCGTGTATCACAAATTGGAAATGTGGTAGCATAATATGTTAGCATAACATGACAAGATATTAACAATACTTGCTTACAGGGCGTAACCACCTTCCAAGCTAGACCACTGAATGTAAAAACCTAGCCAAATACAGAGAACAATAACTACATGAAGCAATGGGGATAGATGCCTCAGATTAAACTTGGAAGTCATCGATTAAAAATAATTTATGACCATGTTTTTTTAGAAAAAACACACAAAAAAATATATAGAGGGAAGCCCTAATAATTGTGTGCAATCCATTTCTCTTCTTTGCAACTCATCTAGGGTAGATTTTGGACAATTTTATGTTGATTGCACTCTACAAGACTGATTTAGGCATGACTTTGCCTTGAATTTTGTGTATTTGATTGCAATTGCACCCAAAGGCATTGTGTAGAGGATGAATTCAAGTGATTATGGTTTCATTAAAGGCTATGATGGAGTATTTGTAGATATACACTGAAATGGGGTGAAGAGTCGATGAATCGGTCAAACATCCAGTGAACCAACTGTAAATGCCATTTTAAAAAAAAAATTCTTAAAGAACTTTGCATTGGAATGTAATATAAATTTTATTTTTATAAAGAAATTTTAAGAATGAAATGTAATATAATTTTTTTAAAGAAATTGTAAGAATGAAATGTAATATAAATTTTGTCAAATCTCCAAATGAAGATCCTCTCATGGAATGTGAGATGACTCAATGGGCTAACCAAACAGAGTATAGTTAGCTCACTGAGAAGAGAATTAATTCTTAATGTAAGAAATCATATTATATGATCATAACTCAACCAATGCTGCCAGAAAAGCATCGAAGAATGCTGAAGCCCTACTCAGCCCAGCCAGAGGCTCTTTCGATATCCTTATGTGTTTATGGGGCTCAAGGAAATTAGGAGGGACACTAATTTACTTAAGTGATAGAATGTTAAGTGTTATGTTTTATAATACAGATAACAATTGCTCTTGGATTCTATCTAACATATATTCTCCAAATGTTGTATCTGTACGGGCTCAATTCTTGGATACTCTAAGCAGCCATAAAAATTCCTTCAATAACCTTTCATGGATTGTAGCATGAAATTTCAATTCTCCTCTATACCTATCCAAAAAAAAAGGAGTAGGGCACCCCTTAAAGAGTATGGAAGACTTACTTGAATTTTTTAACTCAAATAACCTCATGGATGTCAAACTCAAAGATGCCAATTTCACCTGGAGTGATAGAAGGGTGGGAAACCAACTTATTTAGGTCATGTTGGATAGGGATTTTCTTTCCCAAGAGGCAATCCATTTTTTTGGTGATGGAAAACTCTATTCTTTACCTAAATTTGGATACGATCATTGTCCCCTTTACTGGAGGTAGAGAAAAAAACTTTTTAACAAGCCTTTTAGATTCGAAGCATTATGGATTCAACATCCTAATTTTAGAAATAGAATCACTCAATGGTGGCAACATGATGAACAAGGATGTCCTCATTTCTGTCTCTCTCAAAATCTAAGAAAGGTAAAGGATAATATCAAAATATGGAATAAAGAGGTGTTTGGAAACCTCTTTGAAAATAAACAATCCATTATGGAAAGACTAACCTCAATTGAAAATAGGATTCATAATGGTCAATGTGATGAGAAAATCATATTTGAAGAGTGGATAATCCTTGTTGAATATCATAACATCCTTACCTATGAATAAATATTCTGGAGACAAAAATCTAAAGCTTTATGGCTCAAAGAAGGAGATTCAAACACAAGATTTTTTCATACCTCAACTTTAAGAAATAGAAGTAACAATAGGATCAAATAATTGGCAAGAAGTGATGGGTCTACTACTTCTGATATCCTAGAAATTAGAGATGAAGTTATCTCATATTTCATTTCTCTTCTTGGGGATTGTAATAATGGATCAGACCTAGCTAAATATTCCATGCTCTATCACATTCCTAGATCCGTATCTAATGAGGCCAATGCTAAACTAATTTCTCCTTTCTCTGATGAGGATATCAAGCCAGATTTATTTTCCATGTATCTAGACAAAGCCCCTAGCCCTGATGGTTTCCCTCTATAGTTCTTCCAAAATTTCTAGGATATTGTCAGTTGTGATGTGTGCTCTATTATTAAAGAATTACAATCATCCAAGTCTACCCCTCAAATTTTTATTCCATATTTATTGCCTTAATTCCTAAAATTCCTAATGCTAAGCACATAAATAAATTTAGGCCCATTAGTTTATGCAATATAGTGTACAAGATACTCACCAAAGTTATTTCCATCAGGATGAAGGATGTTCTACCCACCCTCATTGAATCTTATCAGGGAATTTCAATTTAGGGTAGATCCATTTTGTATGGGGCCATCACTATTCATGAAGCCTTACACTCTATATCTATAACAAAGAAAACTACATTTATCTTCAAGCTGGATATGCACAAAGATTTTGACAGGATTAACTAGGATTTCCTCATTGCCATTCTTCTCAAATTTGGATTTCATTTTGAGTGGTTTGATCTAATTAGAGGGTGCATTTCTAATTCTTGGTTTTCTATTCTTGTTAATGGATCTATAGCTGGTTATTTCAAAAGTAACAGAGGTTTGAAGTAGGGAGATCCTATCTCCCCCTTGTTATTCATAATTATTACTAAAGCTCTTGGGTGAACTATCAAAGCTTCCTATAGACATAACCTAATTTCAGGAATTAAAGCCACATCTCAAACCAATCCTATTACCCACCAACAATTTATGGATGACACAATTATTTCCACATCTGCTTCTATTTTTGAGGCCAAGGTAATCAAGTATATTTTGCTATTATATGAAGAAGCAGCAAGTCAAAAAATTAACTTCAATAAAAGCAAAATATATTTTTTCAATACTCCTATTCAGAGGTAAACCAAAATTTCTATAATCCTTGAGTGCTCTGTATCTTCCCTTCCCTCCACCTATCTGGGCCTCCCTCTTTTTTTTGGAAAACCTTCTATTTCAATGTGGAACAATGTGATAGAAAGGTTTCAAAGAAAGTTGTCAGGGTGGAAAGGTTACCTGTTGTTACAAGCTGCTAAAGCCACCCTTACATTGGCCTCCCTTTAGAGCATCCCAATTTAATTTAATTTAATTTATGTCTATTTAATTTAAAATTTTAAACTTATAAAAAAAAATGTAATATAAATTTTTAAATTCTAATAATCTCTTATGCATAATTTGTGGATTAATAGTAAAATTCATATAACTCAAAAATTTGTAGGGTGATCACCATAAAATAAAATCTTTACAGGATAACCATCTAAGGACATATTGTAAAACCAAACTAAAAAAAACTATTTTAAATTTCCTACCCTACAGTCATAGTAGAACCCTAAAGTAACCATGGAAAAATCTACTTTCCATAAGAGGGGTGATCCTTTCTCCATTACTACCCAAATACCAACTAATTATATAAGAAACCTATTTTAGAAGGCAAGGTGGTGGGAAGCCTTAATGCAGTTCCAAGGTTATGACTAGGGTGTGGCTGAGTGGTTTATTTTAAACAACATACCCATATCCATGGTTAGACAAGTTGGTGGAGTTGAGATAGCCATAACCCCTAGCCTAATATTTGAAGTCCTCAATTTTCCTGAGGTGGGTCAAAAAAATATTAAGTCTAGTGATAAGGGAGTCACCTAGTTGGTTGAGAAACCAGGGGAGAAATGCTCTATGATTTTATATAGGAAAGGATGGATTAAATATGTGGCAACCTCCTCTGTCCTACTCAAATGATAATAAGTCGTAACCCTAGTGATGAAGTTCTTTACTATTGAGAAAATATTGTTGGTATGTAGAGGCTACCATTTAAAATTACTCCTCAACCTTAAATTCCTTGATCATGAGGACTGTGTAATTAATCTACCACAATTCCTATATAATTCCCTAAAATTCATTGTTGATAAGGTTTAGGCAAGTAAATTTGGAGTTGCACCTAAACTATACCTTATTGTCCACCATGGTTTAATAAAATTGCCCATCTTGCATAAAATACTTAACACTGAAATCACATTGGATAAAGTGGTAGAGGAGTCTAACATGTCCATATACTTGTCTAAGGAATAATTTGATCAAGAAGATAGCTCTAAGTCCAATGATAGCGAGGAGGAATATGAGCCTCTTGTGTGAAAAAATATCACCCAGGCTAAAGCTACCAATTTTTCAAAACCCTCCTCACCCACACCGATAAAAAAGATGTAGTTTGAGGACTTTAATCTAGAAAATATAGAAAGGGTGAAACATCGAGATAACCTGATATCTTGTAGTTGAGTCCAGTGACTATAACTCCTCAGTCAGAATATATATGTCTTGGCCTAGATACACACCCAACAAACCCTATTACAGTTCGATTAGATAGCTTTTGCAAGGAGTTTGCAAAACATGCAACCTTAGTGGAGAGGACCATATCCATCCAAAATTAACTCCTTAGGTAGATATCTATGAAATTCAAGGCCAAGGTGACCAAACTAGTTGACCAAGTCTCCCAACCACCTATTTCTAGCACCTCACCTAATAAAAGTTCAATGGGAAAGATAAGGTGCTCAATCAACTTCAACAAATACTTCACTCTATCCCACATGCTTGATGCAAACAACTCACCCTCACTCTTAGACTTCAAATTCTAGAGATGCACCACTTATTCGATGTGTGACACATAAGATATGAGCCTAGTTGTGGAGCTAGATATTCCATTGGGAGTTGATAAGATGATCAACATGATCATCAAATCAATAGGATAATTGTCCTTATCAGTAGAAAAGACAAAGTTAGAATCTCCATGTGGTACAATATACACAGGGAGTGGACAAGAAGATATGGCTTACTTTAAGTCTATGGCCATCGAGTGGCCACCAAATCCCAACATAGCTAGAGCATAGGTTTAGAAGATCAAATAGGAAAATATAAAGATAGAATACCATCCTACTCTAGTCTGAGCCTCATCCTGGATTAGAGCTAAAAATATTTAATTTTAATATTATTTGAAAAACATTATCATAAAATTGTAGATTTATATTTATCATTTTTTTGTATGATTTGTCCTCCCAATTTTAGCAACATTATTTTTGTGTGTGCATGAGGACATGCACTTCCTTCAATTTGGAAAAAATTATGAGGTCTAGAATTTGACTGTAATATGTAGTTTATTCCTGCATTTTAGCTGCAACCTTCATGATATATATGTGCATTTTGATAAAAAATGTGTATGTTTTAGTATGATCTTTAGATAAATGTTATCTACAGGCTTATGTTTTGAATGATTGTAATTTTACATAAATCATGTGAAAGTGTTGTGTTGTTAATAGGTAAAAGCTATAGGTTTTCATGGAGATTGCTACAAAATAATATGGTTGAAACAACCTATGGTAGAATACGACTGAAGTAGCCTATGGGTACAGTTGATAGAAATCGACTATAGAATGACACTACGAAAACCATCTACAGAAGAAGGCAACTAAAAGTGGCTATGAAAGGATGCTACTAATACATTTTATAGAACCAATTTATTTTTAGCATATTTGTTTTCTATGCAATAAGACCACACCTAGTGATAACTCAATCAATGTTGTGTGAGCTGTTGGAACATTCAAGCATGGATAATTTATTATTATTTATTTGGGTTGGCATTATAAGAATATGATATATGATTTATTATGTGGTTATGATTATGCATTGTAATATATTTGTCCTTTCTTAAATAAGATGACAAAGTTGTTTGTAATAGTCCAAAGTAGTTATTAGACTATTTAAATTATAGATTATTTTGTTATGTATTTTTAGTGGCCAATCTAAGTCCATTCAACATGTAACAAAAAGAGGTTGAAAACTTCTATTGAAAGGAATTATGTAAAATTATATATTACAAAATCAAGACATTGAAAAAGATCCATTCCATACACACAGATATGCAGGGATTATTGTAATCATGTTACATTATACCAATTGGTATGAATATTGGAATATAAGAATAAATTACATTAGCATATTTCTTCTATGATTGTGGTAATGAAATTCTATATTTTCTTCATGGTTTTGTTGTAGTAGTTGTAACTTCATTTATTTTCTTGCAAGCATGAATTAGAAAATTTTAAATTAGTTTAATGAATATAAATTATTGAAAGTAAAGGTAAAAAGGAGAAAAGACTAATACTGACCTCGAGGAGGCAAGGACCACTCCAAAAGGTTATTCCCAAGATATATTCCTCCTAAGGTATAGTATATATATTTAGAACATAGAATAATATTGGAATATATATTTTATTAGACTGCATAATATAGAATTACATAATATATTAAGATATATAATGCATTATTAAAATCAAAAAAAGTGGATCCACAAAACCTAGCGTAGTTCATAATTGCATTCCTTAAATTAAGTATATTTTCAATACTTTATTTTATTTGTGAACTTTATTTTATGCAGGAAACTAAGAAAATGGAATAAAAATCAATGGTCAAAATTATGGATATCTATATAGGATAACTATTCTTTAAATCTAATCATGGTTTGACAATTAAGTGTGAGAAATTATAGATCGATAGGAATATGGAAGGCCAAGAGTCATGTCTAATTATATATAGGCATTTTGTATATTATTTGTGAGCACAAGTAGTACAAGTGAGAAGAAGTGAGAAGAGTGAATAGTAGTAAGAGAGATAGTAGATACAATGTAGAACTTGTATGGAGCATTGAGATCTCCATATATTGTATCAAGTTCAATTTTTTATGAGCTTTCATTAATGGCTATTTCATGAGTTACTTCAGAAGTTTCTCATGCTATTTACTTTCTTATAATATTTTCATTATCATAGTTATAACATTGCATGCTTATTTTGCTACTTATGGTTGCATTTCCTTTGAGTTTATAGCATCAAAATATAATAGATCAAAATATATATATATACACTTTTTGCACACTCTTTGTCTTCATGAACAATGCTCAAATCCCTTGTATAATTTGATATGTATGCTTCCTTAACAATATCCCTTGTATCACAATGTTCATTTATTGTTATGCGTCTCAAACCAAAAGATCACAACTCACATGAACCTTCATAAGCTCCAAATCACTTGTATCACAACAACTATCTACCATCACGGGATACATATCTTTTACCTATGATACCCCTTGTATCCCAACTAATATCTATCTTCTAAATAAGGTCACGTATATCACAACAAATGTTTATCATCAAGGGCCTATTCTTTAATGTTTCAATTATTTCCTCTCTTTTTTTGTAATTCCTCTTAAGGACATTAAGAGTGAGTAATCCCACGTATATTATTTTTCCTATTTCCCTAGGTAATGTAGAGCAATCACTATCTTCTTAAATTATAAGGCTTATGTAGTCCTTAAGTGACGATAAATCTTCTTCTTCAACTTCTTTATGAATAATTGGTAAGTACCACATTAATTCTATCTATGCATACATGTGAGAAAATCTGATAATGGAATGTAAAATATAATTTAGTATTAACAATTTTTTATTTTCATCAATAAATATTTTTTGAGAAATATATCTAGCTTGTCCCTCTTCTCCTTCACTTATTTTTAATGATCCATTCATTTTATTTTCTACTTGTTTTCCATTATATACTAACTTCTTATGATGCACACCTTTTAATGTTACTTTCTTTATTTATTTGCTTTCTCTTTATTTTTACCATGCTCTCTAATTATGTGAAAACTATTCTTTGTAGACTTTGGATATATTTTTAATTTATTTTTAATACAATTTTTGTTTAACAATTAAGGTGTTGATTTTTACCAAAAATGCATCTAATTGTAATTTTGCAAAAATAATAAACCTCTAAATTTTTATACTCACTTTATTTTTAGATACAATGCACTTTTCAATGAAATTCTTCTAAACAAACTTGTAACTTTCTTTTAAATTCTAGTTGTTCAAGAATTTTTTTTTTATAAATGTTGTAAAGAAATTTTTTCACAACTTGCCCTTTTCTTTTAAAATGTAAACTTTCCTCTTTCCAAATATTTCCTTTGTTTTTGAGATCCTCTTCTAATAAAATCTGGTTCGTCAAATAGGATTTTTTGAGAGAGATTTTTGAAGATGAATTCCTTTCAATTGTTTTTCCAATCCTTCAAATAAATGTAGAATCCCTTAATTAATGTTTATTGTTTCTTTATTTCAATTATTCCATAATTTGTTTGGATGATGAAAAATTTGAAGAAAATTCTTTAAATTATCAAATAAAAACCCTTTGACTTCTTTATTAATGCACTATAGTTTTTTATAAGATTATTTATTTATTTATTTTAATATTTTCTTTCTTTGAATTTTTTTCTTATAAGTTTTTTTTTCAAGGTTTCCTCTCACATTTATGGATTTGAATAACAAATGAGCTTGACTCTTCAAAATAAAATTTTCTTTCTCTCTTTTAAAATTTATCAAAAAAATATTCCTTATGAATTCCTTTTGTCTCCCCAATTATTTTTTTTCAATATTCCAATGAAATTTAGAGAATGTATTTTGAGGTAGAAATATTTCATGCCTTATGGAGATTGTTCAATAATCTATCCTCGTATTTTATTTCAATGTATTTTCTTTAAAAATATTCCTCCAACAATGTATCTTCAAGATTTTCCTTTATAATTATCCTTTGCAAATAAAATGCATTTTATGGGCTCAATATTTGGAAAATATTTGAATGAATTTTTCTTTTTCTTTCAACCTTGTATTTTGTTAGAACCTTTATTTTTACTAAATATTCTTTCTTAGTTTAACTTCTTTGGACAAATCAAATTTTCTCTTTCTCTCCTTTAAATTTCTTCATCTCAAATATTTCACTTTAAATATTTCCCTTTTGATTCTTTTATCTCTTCAAATATTTCACTAACTCTTTAAATAGAGTTCTTTTCAAATCTTTAATTATTATCCTTTAAAAAAAAAGCATTTCTTTAAAATGCATTTCTCTTAAAAAATTAAATCAACCTACACATTTTAAAATAAATATTAGCAATAAATAGCCCTATATGTTTTCATGCGCTTGAATTTAACCTTCTAGCTTTCCCCCCAAACTCAAAAATAAAATGCCACTTTAAAAATCATGTACTTTCATGCCAACACATATTTGTTCTTTATGAATGCACTCTTTGATTTCTTCTATTTTCTATGGCCCATCTAGATACTCTTGCTTTGATGTTAAATGTCATCTAGGTTTGAATATTATCCTATAGCCAATTGATGTCCAACCTAACTATCTTTAAGTAGGCATTTCTTACGAATTCCTTCACCTTGGAGAATTCACACTCAAAAGTGATCATGTTACACTATTTTATCTAATGCAAATACATAGGAGGCTAATTTTCTCCTCTATAGGTTGTAATGTATACTTTTAGCTCCTCAAGTTTCTCATGGCTTAGTTTGACTATTTTCTACAACTTTGGGTGCATTAACATCATGTTCCTCTTGATAATTTTCCTTCTCTCTTCTCCTCACAAAATATATTGTAGGTCTATATATCTTATTTCACTCACTCCAATTACAAAGGACTTACAAATATATGTCTCTTCCTACACTTTAATTCCACTTCTCAAAGAACTTGTAGGTATATATCTCTTCCTACACTCTCACTCCTCTTCACAAAGGACTTGTAGATATGAGAAGATATAAAGGTGATGTAAACAAATGGAAAACTGAATTAGAATCACCTACTCCATGTGGCTTCTCACTATAGCTCTCTCAATATGGCTCTTTCACCCTGGCTTCTATCACCATGGCTTCTCTAAACCTTGGCTTCACTCAACATTTTCTTCTCTAAATCATGGGTCTAATACCACTATTATAAAATGCTTTATATTTAATCAAATTTAGATACAAAGTTTTAATAATATATCTTAGAATAATGGAACACAATCTCACATATAATCAGCCCATGAATCAAGGTAAAAATGGTCACACTATATTCATAAAGATAATAAGGCTACAAAAATATTACAATACAAAAATATGCACTACAATTTCCTATTATAAAAAACATCATGTGCTCCTATAAAAATAGCCTTTACAAAGAGGCTCTTGACATTTAATCTTCAACTATTTTTTCATCTCCTAAAACTCCTCAAACTCTTGGGAGATATGACTTTTCATATTTATCATAGGAGAAGTATATTTATTGTCTTCTTAATTACAAACATACAATGATTAGTAAAATACAAATATTTACAGTACTCCTAGATTCAAAATATTTACAAAGTATTTGTAAGGTACCAAATAATGTAATATACTGTAGCATTTGCTACCTCATTATTAAAAATTGTGTGCTTTATAAAAATGAATTTATTTTCTCCTCAAATCAAAGTGCTTGTCTACTTATTGAGTGAATCAAACTCTTTTCTCTATCTTTGTCAAATTTACTAAAAGATGCAAGAAACATTTTCAAAGAAAAGAAAAGAAGTGGGGTGTTTGAATGCCTTTTTCATTTGCTCATAATTGAAAAATTCCTATTTTTTTCTAACTTATTTTTTAAATGTTTGATATTTTGATTTGTTTGTATATCTATTTTACAAAGAAGAAGTGTAACTCATAATAAAATATATGGATGAAAACACATAAAAAAACTATATACAAATTTACAATTAATTTTTCTTTTTAAACTCTCAAATTGGTATTTAATGTTTCCCATTGACCAATAGATATAATAGCATCCCATTGTATTTCATAAATCTTAAAGCACTAGTTCCTATAATGCATACTACTTGATACATTCTATTTCATATTTTCTAGGCTTCACACTATCTTCATCCCACCTAAAAACTAAATCTCCTTCCTATAGTTGCCTTCCTATTGAACTACGTTTTAATATTAATTAATGTTAAACTAACCATTGGAAGGCCTTTTACATTTCTTATTCTAATTCCCATAAAGGATTTATATGATCCTATATAAGGACAACATCTATACCTTTAAGTTTTAGTTGTTGATATATTTTAAAAAAAAGGGAGATCCAATTTTAGTGTTAAAACTACTTCTTTACCAAATATTAGTTTATAGGGTATGATCCAATAGAAGCTTAACATGTCATCATATCCACCCATAATTATCCTTTTACCTTTGTATGTCAATACATTTGTGATTAAAAAAATTGTTCTCTTTAGTATCTTGACATTATTCTTATTAGTTGATTCCACTAAACCATTCCCTTGGGAATAGTAATTGAAATATATTTTTAATATAAATTCATATTTAAATGTTTAATTAATTAATTTAACCCAAGTAAAAGTGGGGGTATTTTCAAACACTAAAGTTGAACACATCTCAAATCTAGTGATGATTTCTTTTAGAAGTCATACAATATCTTCCAAATTTGTTGACTTAACTAGAACTACTATCCACCTAGTGAGATAATCAATGTCAATCAGGATCCACCAGTGGTTGACACTAGGTAAAGAAATATTTTAATAAAATCAAGAACTCATTGTTAGAATGGTTTAGTGATGATTATTTGGTTAAAAGGAATCATGGATTTTTTATTTTGCATATAAATATAGAACATGATTTACAATCCTTTATCCATTGATAGCAATCAATAAATATGGTTGACCAATAATAACTTACTCTAAAATTTGTGTAAGCAATAGTTCACATGGAATAGTTATCACCTTTAATATTATACTCTTTTATCAAATCATTTTGTGACACAAGAAATTGCACCATGATAATATAATTAAATCAACAAGAAAAATTTATATTGCAATATGAACTTTGTTTTGGTTGTAAAACACCACTTAGATTACAATAGAAATCCCAAGAGGAAGGGTTTTCTTTTCAAAGGAGTTTAATGGTGCCACAAACTATCTCCTCGGACACACTCAAAAGTGTTAGACATGTTTTATAGCCTTGCTGATTGAACCCCCTAGGCTTCATGCCACTCCAAATGCCTTCACATAAGCCCACAACAAATTGTTAATAGCATCTATAGGGAATTTCAATATGGGGTCTAAATTTATGAAAAGGATATTGTAAAACTCATAAAAACTTCAACAAAATCTACAAAAAGCATGTAACAAGTTATAAAAATATGCAAGGATGCTTGTCTTACCTTCTTACCTTAATGTTGTTGCTTTTGTATCTCTGTCTATATTTTGATCTCAATAGTATGGGGTTACTGGCTCTATGTAGTCAAAGGGGGCAACTAGCTTTATTTTATTGTAGATTATTTGAGGTCAGGTTTGGGCATTTTTAGAAGTTTCTTGAGCTCCTAGTGTAGGTCTGATGTTTTCTAGTTATTCGAGGTACGAAAAACTACAAAACAAATATTAGTGAGCATTCCAAAGAGACTCCATTGTTGAGATGACCTTGATCTCTCCAAAGGGGGTACTCACACTCACAATTTTAGGCACTTACAAGGGGGATAATGAAATTTTAGTATAGAGTTGATATGATTTTTGTTGATTCTATCAATGGAGAAAAATAAGGAATTATTTATAGATTTTGTAGAAGGTTGGTGGGATGGAGAGTTTGAAGTGTTATATTTATGGGAGATGTGGAAAGTAAAGTGGTGGAGTGGTCAAGTTAGGATTGTAGACACCTAAAACATGTCATGTTTAGGATAACTACTTACATAGGCACATTCATAGGCCATGTGACTAAACCTTGGACTTTCCAAGTATCAAAAGTGGTTCTAACCACTCATATGGGGTAGTCTTAGCCCATCCAAGCTTGGACGCTATAAAATAGAGTTGCTAGATCATGTACTCAAGATCAGAATTGCCAGACCTTAGCCGTTGTAGACGACAGTGGCCAAACCTTAGTCACTACAGACGATAGCGTCTAAGCCATAAAAGTAAATTGTCAATAAATCAAACCATTCACAGGTAGAAGTGGTAGTCTACATGTAATAAAGGTGAGTGGGTACAAATTTGCATTCCCCTTTCATGACCAGTTCACATGGGAGTCTTAATTCCAAATTTAGACTTTAGTTAAACATAAAAAAATAAAAGCTTCTCATGCTAACACCTAGTATGCATGAGGGATTCAGTCCTAGGGTTTTGAACATAGACCTAGGGCTTCACACACTTTAAAAGGTATAAATCTAAGAGCACCAGGAGAGGATCACATACCCGAGATCACAAATTGAATAGAATAGGTCATTGAGGAGAGCTTTTGAGATTTGGAGAGCTTCCCTTGGAGATCACTTTTGCAACGAAGTCCTATCGGATTGGAGAGCATATTGGAGCATCCTTGAGGAGCAACAAAGTGCTATCTTATTAAGGGTTTAACACACACATGATATTAAACACATCGAGAAAATCAACCACCATTTCAACATCAAATACAAGCTTTGATCCATAGCCTTGGAGCAAAGAAGACAAGTTTTACTTTAGCAGTCGTTGTATTGGATAGTGGCCTACATGCCTAACTTAGGGTTTAGACACTAGTTTATTTTATTCTGCTTTCTTCATGTCTTCATATTATCAACATATATTTACTTGATTTCATAGTATTAGTTCATTATATTTGAATTAAGCTCTTTCATTGCTAATAGCCTCATCTGGGGAGGCAATATTGGAGATCTAAGCTTGTGTTGTTGTTTCATTGCTTACAGGGCTACAGGTTCATTGGAAAAATCCACAACATACGAGAGCAAGAGGATGCCTCTAGCAATCAGACCTAGAGAATGAGGCATCTTTAAGACCTCATAAATTTCTGTGTGCATCACCAAAAAGCCTAATAAAGCGTGTCCCCTATGCGAGGGGATATTTTATACACCTAATACCTTCTTTGTATGTAAAATCATGTATCAAATGAAGGGTATCCCTTAGAGGGATTCATATGTAACCATATCTTGGAAATATCAATACAAAAAGCATTCATTCATTTTTTTTTTGCATTCTGGTTATATCTGCTTTATGCCTTTTTTTATTGCATGTTTAACATTAAAGGATTCAATAAAATCACAAGTAGAGTAGTTAGTGGATGGTGCACCACTTCCCTGGGGTCGTTAAAGATGGTGATCACAATGGGAATCCTACCTAGTTCTTTAGTTTACTTTCATTTTCTATTTCTTTATGAACTCAGGTTTTGTGTGTAACTTTAGCCGCTCTAATCTACAACGGCCAGCAATCAGATGCTCTGGTCTACAGCGGCTAGGACTCAGTCGCTCCTTCTAACAGTGGCCAGAACTAGAGTGCATAAAAGGATAGAACCTTTGTTATATGAGCTGGATTAAAGGTTGGTACAACTCTTCTGGTACTTTATGGTTTTCTATCTGCTTCTATTTTCTTAAAAACAATGATAATTAAGACATATTTAGATTTGGAAAACTAAAAGAATGAAAAAAAAAGGACTTGCATCTTGCACATATTAGGTTTCTTTTTAGATTTTCCACTAGGTGTTTCTAGGAACAACGGCTTTTGTTTATAAATTTCACCCTAGAATCCAATGTACTAGGAATTGTGTGTTGGTTTTCTTGCTTTGAGGCCTTTCTAAAGGCTATACTTGCACCTAATAGAGTGCATCCATTAATCTCATAGTAGCTATGCATATTTTTGAAAATTGAAATGTATTTTGCATTAGGCATATAGGAAAGAGTCATTGCTACTGTATGATGCATTATTATTCATGAAAACTTAAAATTAACCCCACACACATGCATATTTTAAACATTGGGGAGTTGGATTTCATCACCAACCCTCAATTCAGTCCGATGATGTTGGCATTCATCTCCTTCCATCGGTTTTCCCCCTAGAGCTTCCTAGAAATGGATTGAGGAACTTAATTATAGTGGTACTAAGTTACTTGTGTTCAAAATATCTCCCACTATTGTAACAATAATTGGTTTAGAGTGGAAGAGCTAGGCAAACCCCCCATTGGGATTTAAGTGGTGTACCCTAGTATCTTTTGAGAAATCATGTTTGGCATGAGCATTCTTGATTATCACTATGAATGAGTCTCCTCGTACTAAATCCAAAGCAAGAACAAGAAAAAAGAAACAACAAAACATCAAAATACAGTAAACAGTTTAGGGCACACTTAAATTGGTAATCAAGATAAACATTTGCTTGATATTGTTTGGTTATATTTAAGTGCAAAAAAAAAGCTAAATTCCAAAAAACAATGGTCAAAACAAGAAGTAAACATCCTCGGTCTGATATCGAAGGAGAATCTAAAGCAACACATACCCTTAGGCAAAGTTGTAGTAACATTGAAAGACCTACTCGTAAGACCGTGAGATGTAGTTTTGTGAGTCTAAGGGGTGATAACTCAACCCTTGGGGGATCTCCTCAAGAAATCCCAAACAAGGAACCACATCATGAAACTACATCACATAAACACAAAGAGGCCTCACAACTATCATCATCAAGGAGACATGAGGAAACCTCAAGGGCTTCCTCTAAACACACATAAACTTCTCAAAGACATGATGAGGCTTCAAGAGCTTCCTCCCCACATGGACATAAGAGAGATTCTAAAACCCATTCTTCACACAGATATGATGAGGTAGCCATACCTCCATTCTCATGGAGAAGTGGGGTGACCACAAAGCCTTCATCATAAAAATAACACATAGGGCTTAAAACATCCCAACATTCACATGACACACTTAGAACAGATCAGCCCACTAAGGGACATGAAACTAGAGATACATCCAGTAATAGACATCAAACAGAAGATATCCTTCAGACAAGAGGAAGGATTCCAATAGACTATGACCTCATTGGAGTAAATGGCACCCCATGGGATCAACCATGGAAAAAAATACAATTAGATGAGTTGGATCAAATTTATTTGAGACCACCTCCCAAAATCATAGCTACAGAGAATTATGCATCTGGAAGTTCATGAACCATGACTTCCAAGACCACTTCTCAAATTGGGGGTGACTCAAGGTGACCCCATAGTAAACATACATAGTCTGATCATAGAGACACTAAAAAATACACTAAATAAGTCACATTAGCTAGCAAGATCAAAGAAATAGCATAAACCTCTTCGAGGAATCTATGAATAAAAACCACTAGAATATGATCATATAAGCATGAGTCTTCTATGACCATGCAAATTAACCGCATGCGACAATTAGAAAATGCCTTGCACAAAGAGTGAGAGCTTTTAGAAGCTCTCAAAAATGATAAAAATAGAGAAAGGCTTATGTTCCAATATGAGCAATGGTTAAGAGAGTAAGCTGAGTAGCTAGCTTGTATCAACCAATAAGAAAATAAAAATGATCATCAAATAGATCAACATGTTGACTCACCAAGAGAGGAGCGCACTAGACAAGAAGGAAACCTACAATAAAACCACTCTCAAAATCATGAATTAAATCCAATTGGTGGAGAAAGGATAAACTTGATAGAGCAGGATCAGACACATCCTGAATCCCCTCATAGGAGGGAAGAAAATAGAACAAATCAAGTGGATAGAGGGCTACCTCCACTACCACCATGAGGGGGATTGTAAGAGGAGGATCTCCTTGCCTCAAAGGTATTCCAAGCACTTACTGGAAAGATTAAGTCCTTTGAGAAATACGAGATGGTTGGGAACAAACCAACATTGAGCAAAATACACAACCAACCATTGTGCTCATCAGGTCCTAGCCCTGCATATCCTAAGCACTTTGAGATGCCTAGGTTAGAAAATTTCAAGGGTTAAGAGGATGCACACGAGCATGTTACCAATTTTATCAATTCATGTTTTTATCTCGAAGATAATGATGCTCTTATGCTAAGGACATTCATAATGACATTTTTGGGCACCGCCACTCAATGGTTCAACCAGCTGCCCAAGCATAGATATCCAATTTCGAACAACTAGTGAAATCTTTCTTGAAGTGTTTCTCTTTTTGTGCTAAGAGGAAAGTAAACCTTTTAGACCTGGCCAAATTAAGATATTATGACGATGAGCCATTAATAGATTATGGGAATAGATGGAGAAAATTCATGGCAAAGTTGTCATTCTTCGTCCCCACAGAAGATATTATCCACATGTTCACCAAGAGTTGTTCTAAACACATTTCCCTCTTGCTACGACTTCAAAAATACCCCTCATTTTATGAAGCCTTGGCATAGGCCAAACTCATCGAGGGACATAAAAGTGGCTGAGGGAACCATAAAACTCCAAACCAAGGAGTGGAACAAAAATGATAAAAATGACAAATACAAGCAGAAGCAGGCAAACCTTGCTTTAGTTAATCAAGTGGTATTGGTTGAACCTAAGGATAGGGCTATGCACCAACCCCAAAATTATCAAGAACAGCCCCCACCAGTGAATTATGATCAAAATAATAATCAAATATGAAACAAAGAATGCAAAACCCCTTGATATTTTACACCATTGACAGAATCAATGCAATAAATCTTCAACAAATTGAGTAAGGTATAAAATATTAGGTTCCCTGATATACATCTTATAGATCCCAACCATCCTAATCCAAAAGGATATAGGGAAGATCAATTTTACCCTTATAATTGGATACCAGGGTATAATATTGAGGTTTGTGTTGGTTTCAAACACCAGGTATAAACATAATTGAGGTGGGAGAACTTAAATTTGACAACCCACTGGCTCCTAACAATAGAGATATCGACATCTACAAAAAATTGCTCCCAAACCATGAGGTCCCTAGAGGGTAGGGGACCCAAGTCAATCAAGTTCGAATTGATATGCCTACCCATGACTGCATTGGGATGGTTGAAATTATCAATGTAGCACCTAGGATTAGATGGTATGGTCAACCACAACCTCCCACAACTCCCATAAATGTCCCCACTGCACCTAGGCAGAGGCAGGGGAAAAAAAACCTCCCAGTTCCACCAACCCGACCTGTGGTAACTATTCAGAGTAGACTTGAGAAAAAATTACAAATGACTCCGACCAAGCTATCAATCTATGAGCTCATACAACAGTCCCCAAAGCATATGGAGACCTTGATGGAGATTTTAAGGACAATTGATCTCCAACCACAAGATCCAAATGCATTCACTCATTTTGTGGGACAATTACGAGAATGGCAGGAACCTGTAATTTGATTCTATGATTATGAGATTAAGACAATACTTATTGCCTTACCAGAACCTCTGTTGCACATTGTGGCATCAGTAAATGATTTATATTTTAATTGGATATTTATCGATATAGGTTCATCAATAAAAATCATCACAAAAACCATAGAACACCTTAATATCCCCAAGTCCAATATCTTTTCGGGAGCCTATACATTAAGGGATTTTAATTATTCTTTATGCAATACTATGGGAATGATAGTCCTACCTATCAAGGTAGGGCATAAGACCATCCTTGTGATGTGTTATGTCTTGGAAGGGGCCATGCAATACAACATCCTCCTAGGGCTTCCTTGGATAAGGGACATGAAGTGTGTTCCTTCGATCTTACACCAATGTGTCAAGTATGTACATGATAACAAAGTCTACATGGTTTTGGATGATGAAGAGCCATTTAAATATGTTCATCAGGTGGATTTTCTAGGATAATTTGTGATTCCTTCTAACCACTTGAATGTAGGACCTTCATCTCCAACTACGTAACTGAATGATAAAGACAAAGGGGTACAAAAAGATCCATCTGCATCAACACCTCATCTAGCGCCCAACATGACTAATGCTTCTAAGAGACCATCAACGTCTAAACCAAAATACAGTCAGAAACTAAAGGCACCCTTAGTTGAGGGGAGAAAGCTTAAGTAAGTGCTAAACATAGCCATTAAGAAAATTCCAAGTCCCATGGAAGAATAATATCTCCAGGATCAAGCTGAGATACTAGAACACACTTTGCTAGTGTCGTCTGTAGGATCATACACATCACATGCGACTATACACTTGGTAGGTACAAGGATAGGAGAGTATCTTGTGTAGAACATAACATTCATACCCATAATAGAGTCTACACAAGACATGGGATGGCCAAATTACTTAATACCACTAGTGGGAACGGTGGTTCCACTTGGAATCCCTCCCAACCAAACAAACTTTGTCTATGTTGGACTAGACTGTACCTATAAGTCTACTGATGAAGAAGAGGATAATGAAAAATTATTCACTATTAATGTTTGTTACCTCTCTAATCCTAAGTTTTCTCTAAGCTACTTTGAACATTGTCATTGACATGGTTACGGTCTTGGTATATATGAGCAGGGGCATAGATGGTCATTCGAGCCACAATACTAGCTTCCCACTGATAGGTTTGGGTTAGGCTATTATATCAGAGGTCAGGATGACTCTCTAGAATTAGCCTTGGATAGATTGAGCTTGGGGTTAGGAGAAGACATCAATTTTATTCCTTATCACCCACCAAGTACAAGACATTTGAGCAATAGATAAGTGGTTGTGGTGAACATACCGCCACCCAAAATTTATCATCCAAGCTCCATAGTTGATTCCACCCCAATAGGTTACAACTCATGGGATGATGAGCAAGAAGAAAATAGATATGTGGCAAGTAATGATGAAGCAGGAGCAGGATTGGCCTATCATAGGCCTCGCTATTTACATAGATTTACCTAGTCCATCCACAACAAAAGTGGATTGATATCGAACAAAAGTGGCTATGAGTTAGAGGACTCAATAGAGAGAGCCTACCTAGAACTAAGGCAGTTGTCCCATAGCTCTGGGCAAGAAACTAATGCAAATGGATTCTTCATAAGTGATGGAGAATATGAGGATGAAACAGATATGGCCTACTTGGGTCCAAGACATGAACCTTTTATCTTAGGACCACATACCAATGCTATCAGTTTCTGGATAAGTGACGATGAATTTGAAGACAAAATCAAAATGGCTTATCTTGGGCTTCACCATTTATAGAAATTCAATGCACTGGTAGAAATAGAGGTGGCACTTCATGCCATAGACCTTTATTTGTGGTTTATGGAGAGACCTATCAACTTAGGTGCCATTCACCGTGCAGTCAATCCCCCTCCACTAAAATTTAGAGAGCTTTTAGAGCCCAACGATCCTATTATTTTGTCTGCTCATGGGCTAGATATAGAAATCCCTTTTTCTCCAAAACCTCATCATGAGTATGGAAGAGAAACCTTTGAGACAAAATTTCACCCATGTGGTCCTGGAGATTGCATTCCATCCATCAACACAATCTCCATTGATTTGACCACTCCAATTTATAACCCAACAGATTCCACTAAACCTTTATGTCTTGATACAAAGGCTATTGATTGGGATCACGCTGATTCACCCATAGATCCTGAGGATCTTTTCTCTAATGAAGAGATGTTACAACCATTTCATTTTGCATTAGGCTATTTTTATGACGTGTTCCATGCTGGTCTGGATCCTAAGTCAGTAGGACCTGTAAATCCTACCGATGACATTCACTTGATACCCATGCCTCACCAGTTGGAGGATGGGTCTCATATGGCTATAGAAGCAAATTTCAAGGTGGACATCAGTGATGATCCTACTCAACCAAAGAAAGTCAAGTTCAGAGAAATTTTTTCTCCAGAGGAACAAGCCGTCATTATCCCTCTCCTCAAGGAGAGGCCAAATATTTTTTCTTGGAATTACAAATACATGCCAAGGATCGATCCAAAGTTAGTTGTTCACAACCTATCATTGGATCCCCTAAAGAAGTCAGTCAAGAAAAATTTGAGGAAAATGCATCCAACCGTCCCTTTGATGGTAAAGAACAAGTTGCAAAAACTATTGGATGCAATTTTCATAGTTCCCATTGACTATCCTGAATGGGTATCAAACATGGTGCCTGTGTGAAAACTAGATGGAAGAGTGCACGTTTGCATGTATTTAAGATACTTGAATAGGGCAAATCCAAAGGATTCATTCCTATTGCCAAAAATAGACGCTCTTGTTGATGCCACTGTAGGTCACGAGATGCTCTCCCTAATGGATGGTTTTTCTAGATACAATCAAATCTAAATCAAACCTGAAGACCAATACAAGACTACTTTCATTACTCCATGGGGGAAATTCTATTACAAAGTTGAGTAAAATGCATCCAACCATCCCTTTGATGGTAAATAACAAGTTGCAAAAACTATTGGATGCAATTTTCATAGTTACCATTGACTATCTTGAATGGGTATCAAACATGGTGTTTGTGTGAAAACCAGATGGAAGAGTGCACGTTTGCATGGATTTAAGAGAATTGAATAGGGCAAATCCAAATGATTCATTCCCATTTCCAAACATAGACGCTCTTGTTGACACCACCGTAGGTCAAGAGATGCTCTCCCTAATGGATGGTTTTTCTAGATACAATCAAATCTGAATCAAACCTTAAGACCAATACAAGACTACTTTCATTACTCCATGGGGGAAATTCTATTACAAAGTTGAGGAAAATGCATCCAACTGTCTCTTTAATGGTAAAGAACAAGTTGCAAAAACTATTGGATGCAATTTTCATAGTTCCCATTGACTATCCTGAATGGGTATCAAACATGGTGCCTGTGTGAAAACCAGATGGAAGAGTACACATTTGCATGGATTTAAGAGACTTGAATAGGGAAAATCCAAAGGATTCATTCCCATTTCCAAACATAGACGCTCTTGTTGATGCCACCATAGGTCATGAGATGCTCTTCCTAATGGATGGTTTTTCTAGATACAATCAAATCTGAATCAAACCTGAAGACCAATACAAGACTGCTTTCATTACTCCATGGGGGACATTCTATTACAAAGTGATACCATTTGGACTTAAGAATGTTGTTTCCATGTATCAGTGGGCCATGATATATTTCTTTCATGACTATATGCATAAGATCTTGGAAGACTACATTGATGATTTACTAGTCAAGTTTTTATTGTGACAAGAGCATGCTCAAGTCCTCACAAAGGTATTCTATCACCTCATTAAACACGTCAGATTGAATACTAATAAGTGCATGTTTGGCATAACTTCTGTTAAGCTCTTAGGGTTCATCATTTCAAAGAGAGGCATCGAAGTAGATCCTACAAAGGTAAAAGCTATATTGGAAATGGCAGCCCCTACCAACATTAGGGAGTTGAGAAGCCTACAAGGCAAGGTAGCATCCATAAAGTGGTTCATCACTCAATTATCAGACAAGTGTCGACCCATGAACTGGTTGTTATGCAAGGATGTCTTATTTCATTGGGATGAAGAGTGCCAACAAGCCTTTATAGAGATCAAAATATACCTGGCAACATTGCCAGTGCTAGCTCCACCAAGGCTAGACATACCATTTTTTCTATACATATCGGCTACTAATTTTACTTTGGGCACCATGTTGGCCCAAAATAATATGCAAGACAAAGAGCAAGTTGTATATTACATCAGTTGCACCTTGGTGAGTAATGAGATAGGATATGCGTATGTATAAAATTTGTGCTTAGCAGTGGTCTTTGCAACCAAAAAGTTGTGACACTACATGTTGAGCCATACAACCTATGTCATATACAAAAAAAATCCTTTGCAGTAATGATGAACAAAACATATGATAATACATGTACTACAAAGTGGATCATGCTATTGACAAAATTTGATCTAGAATTTATAAGCCAAAATTCCATCAAGGGACAAGTCATAACAGATCAATTAGCAGAGGCACCTCTTCAGGATAGCAAGCATCTCACTATAGAATTGCCTGATGATGCAGTATTAACATTATCATATCCACCAGAACTTGAATATCTAGAGAAATAAAGAGCCATGGCATTGTTCTAATATGGTTCAAAGTGCAAGCAAGGGGGCAGAGTAGGGATAGTATTTATCACACCACAGGGCACTCCAGTATCCTTATCATTCAAGCTATACTTCCCTTACATGAACAATAACACAGAGTATGAGGCCTTGATTTTAGGACTTCAAACAACTGTAGCAATGGGCATTAAAATATTGAATATCTTTGGTGACTCCTTGCTCATAGTTAACCATGTCAAAGAATTGTTCCAATGTACATGTCCACTCCTAAAAGCTTACAAAGAGCTTGTTGAAACTTACCTATATCGACCAGAATGGTATGACATCGAGGCAATCCCTTGTACGTCAAACAATTTTTTAGACACCATGGCATCTTTGGGATCCTTAATCCCTCAGAATCTATCTATTGATTTCACAACCATTCATGTGAAAGTGTTTGCATATTCAGCAATACAACGTGAGGTTATTGACAACCTAGAGTCAGTCAACATGATCTAGACTAAACCAAGTTAGGATTGGTCCTTCAAAGTTAGAGCTTTCCTACAAATGACCCCTTGGAAATATTTGATCTCTCAAGGTCCTATAGAATGTGGAACAACCATTCATCACAGGGTTGTTTCCCAATCTATGTTTACAAATGTTGGATTATAAGAGGAACATATCATTTTATCCATAGAATTTGTGGCTTATCAAGATTGGATTTCCCAAGTGTGAGATTTCTTAAAGCTAGGAATGGTACCGCAAGGCCTATCGCATGCTAAAATATGAACCTTTAAACAAAATTTGACAAGATACATTTTTATAGGAGATATCCTTTATAGATGAGGTTACGATGGAATTCTCCTTCATTTTCTTGAGCCCCAGGAAGCATCCTGGGAAATTTTGCAAGCTCATGACGGTACGTGTGGTGATCAATTTAGTGGCATGGCCATCATTAAACGTATTTTGATAATGGGTTACTATTGGCCCAATATGTAAAAATACTATTGTGAGTACATTACAAAATGCGTCAATTGCCATCATCATGTAAACCTCACCCACTTGCCATCACAATCCTTGCAACCCATCCAAGCAGCATGGCCCTTTTTGTAGTGGGGACTAGACTTGATTGGAAATATCTCTCTCTCATCTTCAGGATGACACACGTTCATCATAATGACCACTAAGTATTTCACCAAATGGGTTAAAGCGATCCCCTTAACATCAAAAAATGGACCAAGGATTGCAGAGTTTATACTCCACAACATCATAAGTTGTTTTAGGGTCCCTTCGAAGATTATATTGAATAATGGGCCATATTTCAAGAACAAAAATGTTTATGCTCTAATGAACAAATACCATATTTACCATAATTTTTCAACACCCTATTATCCACAAGAAAATGGGCAAGTAGAATCCTTAAACAAAATAATCATCTCCATCTTAAGGAAAACAATGAGATATAATCATAAGGACTGGCATTTGCAATTAGCTCTTGCATTATGGGTATATAGGACTAGTGTGTGGATGCCCACTGGGGCAACACTATTTTCACTTGTATATGGCACTGAGGCCATCATGTCCCTAGAATTTAAGATTCCAACCTTGCGCATAGGATTAAAGGACTTCATAGATGAGGACACCACGCGACAAGGCCACCTTGATCAATTGATGCTTCTTAATGAATGCTAATTCAATGCCTTGGAGCATCTCTGCATTTATCAGAATTGCATTGCATGAGCATACAATAGTAAATTCCATTTGAGGGAGTTCAAATTTGGAGATCTTGTGCTCAAATAAAACCAAAAAAACTCAAATCTACCACCACATTTGTGAAATAAATTTGTGGAAAATTGGATAGGCCCCTACATGATTTCAGAAAGGGTTGGGCCTGGAGCATATCACCTCATATCTTTGGATGGTGTTGAAGAGCCTGAACCTCTCAATATCATTCATTTGAAGGCATTTCATTCATAAAAATAAAAAACATTTAAATAATATCATAAAAAAAAACATTCAAATAATATCAAAAAAATAAAAAACATTCAAATAATATCAAGAAAAATAAAAAACATTCAAATATGTCAAAAAATAAAAAACATGTACATCTCCATCAAAAGCTCCAAAGGCATATTAAAGTCCTTTGGTAAAATAAAATCAATCACAAAAGTCTCCAAAGGCATCTTAAAGCCCTTTGGTCAAATCAAATCACAAAAATCTCCAAAGACATATTAAAGCCCTTTGGTCAAAAATCAAAAATACAAAAACAATTAAAAAATCAAAAATACAAAAATAATTGTATCTTACATCCGCATCCACATAGTTGCATTTCATTATGACATACATATCCATTGCATTCGCATATGTTATGATCACATTCTTACAAATGATGCCACAATTTTTATCTCAATCACAATATTCAATTTCATCCTCATCCATGCATCCATGTGTGTAACTGTGTTTTTCAACACAACCATTTCATGTTGCTATATGAAATATACTAAGGTTTCCTAGTATTTAAACCATGTCTAGTGGTCTTATTAGCTTTTGTATAAAGTCACATTGATTAGTAGAGGGCAAGGTCTAGTTGTGATATTACCTTGGATATTCATATTCCCATCACTAATGGAAACACTAAAATCCTAACTGGTACAAGGGAAAGATAAAAACTACAAAAGTGGTTTAGGTTACCATGAGCTAAAAGGATCTTCCTTTATTATCTCTCGATGCAACTAGTTTAAAGGTGCCGAGAATTGGCAAAAGGACAAGCTTTTCCCTACCCAATCAAATCCCTTGCTTTCATAACAAAAGCAAAAATCCTGAACAAGGCACAAATTCAAGATTCCAAAATCATAATAATCAAAAGCACAAAAACAAATCAAATAGTTATTATCATCACTAGATAAATCCCTTACTCAAAAGAAAACAAAAACTCAAAAAAAAAAAGTCAATAAAAATAAACAGTGATTCTCATCACTACACATGAGCAAGTATCCCAAATGAAATAAATAAAAAAGGGAATGGAGCTTGAATCCCTAGAATTCTCAGCATTGCACAAAATTGGAAGGACAAATCCTTATGCATGATGATATATCTATTACATTAGCTTATGGAATTTGTATAGACCAATGTTTGAATGTGGATGAGCTAGCTTAGGTAACCCAATACTGCCTAGTGGTATAGTCCAACTAAGTCCAACATAAGGATGAGATGAACACTTGAAGATCCCTGATCTTAGAAATGGGCTAAAAGAATCCCACCTAATAACGGAGAAAATTCTTGGGCTCTATCTCAAAATATATATTCATTTGCACACACAGAGATAATGAATATTTGGTTACATGGTGAAAGCCTTGCTTTTCAAAAGTCTTGAATGGTCAGTACATAGCTGTTGATAGGGTAACTAGAGTGTTTGAAGTCTCAATAAAAACCTCAAAAATTCCTATATAGCAACAAATCATATCATCAATCACATCATAAACTTTATTTATAAGCTTTTGTAAATTATGGGGTATTAATAAAATAAATTAGATGTCGGATATATGTCAGAAATGATATTTAGACAACCACTGATTATTTTATATCTTCTAAATTACAGAAGCTTATCTACAAAATACATACATTCCACACCATTAAATTGCACATATGGATGGTTTAAATAATTAGTTCTTATGATTAGAATTATTATTAAACATTCATGGTTGTTATACTTTATGTGGTATCACCTAGTATATTGTCAACATCATAGCATATGAATCCATTATGTTTTAAAGTGATTAAAACATACATGTTCATTCACATTAGATTACATACTAAATTCACCATATCATAGCATAAGTTAGATGCACACATTGAAATAAAAATCAAACATGCATTATCTAACAATAAACATCGCATCCATAAATACGTAGTTCATTACTCATCCACTTACTATGCACACAATCATAAATCTATCATTAAGTCAACACATGATACATAACATCATGTCACAACAATTAAATCATATCACACCTACATAAGAATCCATATAAACATACACATCATCAAAAATATCACTTATCATCTAACACATACATCAAACCATCATAATGCCATCATCACATCGCATAATAAAATAAAATAAAACAAAAACATGAGCAATAAATGATACACATAATGAGTCATAATGCAAAGATATCATATAAATGTGTGTATCAAGTACGTGGGTATACAAAATTACCCATAGGCTACAGTCATATAGGTCAAGAAGACCTCAAAAGTAAAATCCAAGTGCATCATTAGTCAAACACGGGGCCTATGCCCCCGACATCACCTCCTCCTATGGTTGTGTTATGCATAGAGTGATGTGACTTGCTAGTATCTTTGTGTGAGTCTGAGTCCTCTGGATAGGACAAATGGAAGATTACCCTGAGGTGCAGTGCCTGCTGACCTGTGAGCCACATGCACTAGGTGCCTCCCTAGGAAAAACTTTGTGCCTCCTAAGTTGTATATGGAGAGGCTATATGGGAGAAATATCCTTGGATCTGCTTCTCATACTCATCTAGTAATGAATGTAGGTGTATAACCTATACCCCTGTGTATTCCCTAGGATATTACCAAGTATCACTCTATGGTGTAGGAGGAATAACAAACTGCATCCTAGCAGCACCACCCCCGACAGTAGCCTACAAATACTGGATCTATAGTGTGAGATGCTCTATAGTAGCATCTCGATGGGATATGGCAGCATCTCGCTACTGTACCTAGATCTTGGTCTATTGGAGATTAGCCTTGACATCATGCAACTATGCTCTCAGAGGAGAATCTCTCTCCTTGGGATCCAGGTCCTCCTCATCCTCTTGCTCCTCCACTACCACCTGCTCTACTGGCTGGCCCCATACCTCAGTCATAGCTTAGAATCTATGCCCTATTGGATATTCACCTTCATCCCCACCATCATCATTGCAGCCCAAGCTGCCATCACCATGCCACATCAGATCCCCCCACCACTTCATAAATGCATCTATGGCTCCCCTAGCGACTCCTAGGTCAACTGCTAGGGCATCCTCCTCATCAAAAAGCTCAATGATCCATGGAGGAGAAAGGTCTCCCTTTGCTATGAGATGCTTGTACAAAAATGGAACTAGCAGCACATCCTACTGCAACCTGTACTAATGAAGAACTCGGGAGTAGAAGAAATACTCCCTAATACCAACCTTGCGATCGATGAGCCATCACTCATGCTGCATCCTAGCTGTGAAACTAGTCAAATCATCCCAATTTAGGCACTCATGATATAGATGCCATATGATATATCTGGACTTCAGCCCATTAAAATTAGTAGTGTAGTGGGAGATCTCCCCCGCATGAGGATGACTCTTGCACACCTCACACCCTCAATCCCATTTATCAGAATAGAACTGCATCCACTCCTAGATAACTATAATATTAGTGGGGAGTCCTCTAGGATGATCCACATTGATGTACTCCCATCCCCAAACCTGTAGGAGTAAGCTATAAGCAATGCCAATGTGACCCTATTGGTGGATGTGATATAACTCCCCCATGCATAGATAATGGGCTCCTCAGTGCTCATCAGATCATGGACCATCGCAATGAGGTTACATGGGAACCTCAAGCCTGAGAAATCTAGAATAAGAATTTTACTGATAACCATTAGCAATACTATGTGCCTTAGGGAGAAGACCTCCTCCTGGTACCAGTGCACAATAGATACACCACAAGATTGGGTGTCCTTTAAGGCATATGCAACATGTCTTCTGAACACCCAAGCAAATACAAAAGCATGATCATTAGTGGATGAAGAGAGAATGGCCACTCCATAAAAGGGGATCCAAAAAATCCTATACATATCCTCTGGCATGATAGTCATCTCATTGGTGGGAATATGGAAGGTATTAGTCCGAGAATTCCATCGATGTACTAGGGCTATGAGGTAAGCCTGATATGACATAATATTGGGTAGCCTAGTGACAAACTATAGCCCATGGGCCTTGAGCCAGGCCCAGTATGTAGCACTCAAAAGGGGTATAAGGTCATTCATGAGCTTCGGGTCCTGAGCCCAAGAAATGAGAATCTAAGAGTAAAAGAGAAAATAAAGCATAACTACAATGCATCTGAAGCATGAATTACAAATAAAGCATGAAAAATGGTACGAATAATGATAGGCTATTCTAAATTTTAGGTGAAAGAGCAATAAATGTACCTAATCATGCAAAAAATTTTAGAAAAGCAATTCAAAATTTAAAAAAATCAAAAAATTTCCTAAGTATTTTCAATTGTTGTCATCCAAAATGGTCATAAATCAGCCGCTCAAGTAGGAAGCGTCCAAGCTTCCAATGGTTATATTTTTTACCGCTAAGATTCAAATCGGTTGCTACCATCGACAACGACCAAGCTGCAGGCCAAGATAGCCACTTAGAGCAGCAGCGACCAATAGGTGACATGACAAACGCTTCTGCCCTAGGCCAAAAATGCCAAAAAAAATTAATAAAAAAACAAAATGAGGGCAACCCCACCACGACAAATCCTAAAATACACCTAACTATGGGTTTAGTTCGTTGCTAGCAAGTTTAATGAGGTTCTTGTACTGATTACTTAGTGTAGTTCATTTTACCCAAAAATGAAATGGATAGGGTTAAGTTTTCGAAGAGTATCTGAGAAGCTATGGCTCCTCTGCTCGCTGATGCATCACCCTGCATAGCCATGATCCTCCAAATCATAACAACACTCCAAATTGTAGAAGTCACTTTCACTGTAGAGATCTGAAAATTAAACTGACAGCTAGTGAAACTAAAAATTCAAAACCCTAGGCCAATTTTATATTATCCTAATTATTCTTTGGCCACTATTGTCATTAGCAACCCACATTTCTTGGCTGCTCAAGATGAGAGCGGCAACAAGCAAGCATTTTGGGGTCTTTGGACCTGATAGTGACCAACAACCTAAGCAAAAATAGGAGGAATTCCCTCCATGAGAAGTAGTAAAAACATTAAATAAACACATTTTGATGACTCATGGTTATCATAATGTTAAAAATAATAAAAAAAATTACATAAAGACAAATCTCAAGTAAGCCTCGTATCAAGTTACTTACTCTATCAACTCAATGGTTGTAGCGATTTGCACTCCATGCAACTTGGCGAGATGAGTAAGTTACCATAAGGTTACTTGGGGCAAAACATTCATTTTGGAATTACGATGTGCCTCCTTCAATCCCAAAGAAGACCAAGATGGTCGGACTACTTCGTGGATACAAAAGAATCATCCTAATTCCTTCATGACACAAAAAAAACTAAGCCAAGTGATGCAATACAAGCATAAATAGAATCACTCATCCCAATTCTCTAAGAAGGCTATTGACGGCCGAACCACTCCCCGAGATAGGGATGAATTATTATCATAAATAATTGAAATCACACTTGGATGGGGGTTTGTCCATTAAGAGAACAAATACTAGAAAGAAACCAAAACTAGTCCTATTTGGTCAAGCGACTCGTCACTTCATTCATTGTCCTTCCCTCACCAATTCATTATGTGAGGGGGTAGTTCAAATCTTCAAATCATCATAATAAAAATCAATAAAATATCACTCGATCATATCAATATTGCATTCATCCTATGAATCATTGCAGACAACAACTACAAAGTTTCCCTTGTTTGCTGGGGTTATTAACAAACTGTGACATTATCAGTTCATAGCTCTCCTACCAGTCAAATCTTATTGTAGTAGCAGAAGCTACCTAATTTTGTCTGAGGAACGAGTGCAATTGAACATGAGCAAGCCCTATGCTAAGTTAAGCCTTCCAAAAATTGAAGAAATGATTCAAGGATGCACACCATATTGCATGATTGGGACATCCAATGTTGATCAGACCAATGATTATCGTACACCTTACAAATATATAAATCTATGTTTTTTCTTAGCGATTTGTTTTTCCACACAATGCATTGCAAAAAGGGGCATATATAGACACCTAAAACATGTCATGTTTAGGATAACTACTTACATAGGCACATTCATAGGCCATGTGACTAAATATTATACTTTCCAAGTATCAAAAGTGGTTCTCACCACTCATCTAGGGCAGTCTTAGCCCATCCAAGCTTGGCCACTATAAACCAGAGCGGCTAGATCCTAGCCGCTCAAGATCAGAGCGACCAGACCTTAGCCACTGCAAACAACAGCGACCAAACCTTAGTTGTTGTAGACGACAACGACTAAGCCATACAAGTAAATTGCTGATAAATCAGCCCATTCAAGGGCGGAAGTGGTAGTCTGCATGCAATAAAGGTGAGCGGAGACAACTTTGCATCCCCCTTTCACAACCAGTTCACATGGGAGTATTAAGTTTAAATTTAGACTTCAGTTAAACATAGAAAAATAAAATCTTCTCATGCTAACACCTAGTATGCATGAGGGATTCAGTCCTAGGGTTTTGAACATAGAACTAAGGCTTCACACACTTTAAAAGGTGTAAACATAAGAGAAATAGGAGATGATCACATACCCGAGATCATGAATTGAATAAAATAGGTCATTAAGGAGAGCTTTTGAGATTTGGAGAGCTTCCCTTGGAGATCACTTTTGTAGTGAAGCCCTATCGGATTGGAGAGCATATTGGAGCATCCTTGAGGAGCAACAAAGTGCTAGCCAATCAAGGGTTTAACACACATAGGATATTCAACACATCGATAAAATCAACCACCATTTCAACATTGGATACAAGCTTTGATCCATAGCCTTGGAGCAAAGAAGACAAGTTTCACTTTAGCGGTCGTTGTCTTGGACAGTGGCCCATAGGCCTAACTTAGGGTTTAGACACTAGTTTCTTTTATTATGCTTTCTTCATGTCTTCATATTATTAGCATACATTTACTTGATTTCATAGAATTAGTTCATTATATTTGCATTAAGCTCTTTCATTGCTAACAACCTCATCCAGGGAGGCAATCTCGAACATCTAAGTGTGTGTTGTTTTATTGCTTACAAGGCATAGGTTCATCAAGAAAATCCAAAACATATGAGAGCAAGAGGATACCTCTAGCAATAAGACCTAGAGAAGGAGGCATTTGTAAGCCCTCATACATTTCCATGTGCATCATTGGGAAGCTTGATAAAGCGCACCCCCTGTGTGAGGGGATATTTTATACACATGCTGCCCTCTTTGTGTGTAAAATCGTGTATCAAACAAAGGGTATCCCTTAGAGGGATTCATATGTAATGAGATCTTGGAAATATCAATACAAAAAGCATTCATTCATTTGTTTCTTTGCATTCTAGTTATATCTACTTTATGCCTTTCATTTATTACATGTTTAAAGGATTCAATAAAATCATAAGTAGAGTAGTTAGTGGATGGTGCGCTGCTTCCCCAGAGTCGCTACAAGGATAGTTGTGATTTAGAGATTTGGAAAGTGAAGTGGTGGAGTGGAGTTAGAGTTATGTGTGCACATGTGGGATATAGTGCAAGTGAAGTGGTGAAGTGGTGTTAAAGTGATGTATGCACATATGGGAGATGTGGCAAGTGAGGTGGTGGAGTGGTGTTAGAGTGATGTATGCACATGTGGAATATGTGGTAATTGAAGTGATGGAATGGTCAATTTAGGATATTTGTGATTTGAAGATGTGTCAAGTGAAGTGGTGGAGTGTATTTAGAGTGGTGTGTGCAAATGTGGGATATGTGGCAAGTGAAGTGGTGGTGTGGTGTTAGAGTGATGTGTTCACATGTGGAAGATGTGTCAAGTGAAGTGGAGTGGTCAAGTTAGGATATTTTTGATTTGGAGATGTGGCAAGTGAAGTGGAAGATAGGTGTTAGAGTGATGTGTGCACATGTGGAATATGTGGTATAAAGTGGTGTTAGAGTGATGTGTGAACATGTGGAAGATGTGGCAAGTGAAGTGGTGGAGTGGTGTAAAAGTGATGTGTGCACATATGGAATATGTGGCAAGTGAAGTGGTAGAGTGATGTGTGGACATGTGGGAAATGGAGATGGGAGGTCACATGGTGGCTTAGAGGTTTAGAGAGGGACTAGGGAATTTCTTTCTCATTTATATATTTGTATATATTTTTATTGTGAAAAAGGGTAGGTGTTTATTTATTATTATTCCTTATTATTATTATTATTAGGGTTTTTGGGGATTTATGTGGGATATTTATGGAATTGAAATAATTTGAGAAAACTTGAGAGGGAATAGGAGAAATGAAAGAAATTAAATAAATTTAGGAGGGAATTAGAAGAATTGATAAATTTTTGGGCTTTGGGTGGATTTTGAGGATTTTGAAAAATTAGACAAAATGGCTTTATGAAATTGTAAACTTCACACATTTTGGGTGTCTACAGATGCTCCTTTTGTCTATGTTTTTACGTATTCACATACCTATGTTGGAAATTTGAGCATGTTTTGTTGTCATTGATGTCAAGAGGTTTGATATCCCAATTTTATGAAATTAATATCAAGAGGTTAGAGGTCCTAAATTGATGGAAATATTTGTGAGAATATTTCTCTTGATGGCACATGAGGTATAAGGCAACAATAAGAAAGGAATAACTATCCATAATATTTGAAAAAGGATTAATAAATTACCTTGGTGGTAATTTGGCAAAGGTTAATATATTTACTAATGATGGTAAGGTTATCTCTAAAAATAAAATGTCCAAAAGGTTTTAAATATTTAAATTATTATAATTAAATATAATAATTCAAAATACTAAAATTTGAATTACAAAAGGAAGCCGATGTCAAATAATAATTTGGGCATGTGTATTAATAAGGCTAAGGTTTAGCCTAAGCCTTGGTGCAATTTGAAGGAGAAAATCCCCCGAAGTAATAGCCTTGCACGATTAATTCTTGCACGTGGTAGAAGGATATGGTCATAGGTTTTTATGCTTTTCAGAGCAAGCAATAGGTAAAATGGTGGAAGGGGCTTGTCCCCACCGAAGTGAGATGACAATCGAGCTAGCAAGCTTGGCTTGTGCAGTGCGTTAGAAGCAACAAGGTGTGGAGTTTTATCTATGTAGAGGTTTATTTTGGGTGTAAAATTTTTTACTTTTGTATTGGTGGAGAAGGATATTAAGGAGAGTGTGCTCCTTGGTTCACATGGGAAGCATAGACCACATGGTGGTGGCCCTTGTGTTAGGGCGCACGAGGCTAGGAGGTTGTGGTTTCGAGTGATGGCGACAACAATTGTGGAAGCTTTAATTTTTTATTAAGGTATGTGTATTTGCCATAGTTGGGAGTTATAAGGTTTAAATAAAACTTTTATTATTGCCATAGTTGGGAGTTATAAGGTTTGAATAAAGTTTTTTTACTGCCATGATTTGAAATTTATGAGGGTTGAATAAATATTATTGTGTATGCTCTTATTTGGGAGTCATAAGGGTTAGTAAGTAATGTTTTGAATTTATTTAAGTGTTTTATTTTTAAACAAGGAGATATAAGGTGTATGTGAGAATTTTGGTCATGTGATTGGTAACTCTTGTTGATAAAATTTATTGGCAAAGATAGGAGTAATAAGGTGTATAAGTGGTTTGGCATTTTATAAATCTTTGTATGATAAAATATTTGTTGAGGTGAATATCCATGTGGAGATTTTGAGATAGACTATTGCTATCTAACCTTGAATTGGAAAAAAGGATTTTGTTGTAAGTAAGATAGGTTTTGAAGACATATCTCCATCAAAGCAAAGAGGTATGGGCACATCATATTTTGTTTGAAATGTTGGAATAAATATTGTGAAATATAAGGTGGAGTGAAAAGGACTTTTTGATAAGCATTGTTGGAAATATTTGAGTGACTCTTATATGCTTCATTTTTGAATGTCTAGAGAACATTTGAGATAGAGATTGATAATTATTTGAGTTAGGGTTTGAGACCCACATTGTGCTGTTTGTTTGAAGAAGTATGAAAACACTTGGTTAGGGTTTGTGAGTAATTTGTGTTTCATTGGCTGAATGATTGATTGAAACTTCTTGAGCATTGGTTTTGAGTGATATTGAAAGTGAATGTGCAAACATTAGAAATCATATTTGTGAAAGCAAGAGTGTAGATCAGAAAGATAGGTGTCATGTGCTAGATTGAATCTATCTTTAAAAAGGTAATGAAAGTAAGACTTAATGTTTGAGTAGAACATATTGAGTTTTGATAGAGTACATCATTCTCTCTATGTTCTAGAGGTTAAAAAAATTCTGGATAGAATATATCTAAACTACTTCAAGTTAAAGGAATTACTTTGAAGATTAGACAAAGCATTTGATAGCATTGTGAGGAATATTTGAGATTGATTGAGCATATTTTATGAGTTGTTTTGAGCATGTGTTATAACAGGTTTGAGCATATGTTAAAGCATATTTGAACAAGTCTTGGTGAAGACTTGAGAGCAATTTGAGTAATTTCTTGAGAGGACTTGAAGGAAGATTTGAGCAAGTCTTGGTGAATACTTGAGATTAGTTTGAGCAAGTTCTTGAGAGGACTTGAAGGCAAATTTGAGCAAGTTCTTGAGAGAACTTGAAGGTAGATTTGAGCAAGTTCTTGAGAGGACTTGAAGGTAGATTTGAGCAAGTTTTTGAGAGGACTTGAAGGCAGATTTGAGTAAGTCTTGGTGAATACTTGAGGGTATATCTAAGTAGAGTTGATTGATTGATTGATTTCTTCAAGATTTGTGTTAAGGATCCAAGAAGATTTGATTAATTCATTTATTCAATATTTGCGTTAAGGCTTGGGGAAGATCTAAGCAGAGTTGATTCATGATTTTTTCAAGCTTTGTGTTAAGGCTTGGGGTATATCTGAGTAGATTTGATTGGTGATTTGATCAAGATTTGTGTTAAGGCTTGAGGATATATTTGAGATAAAGTTTAGTATAAATTTTGAGCAGATCTATGAGCATAGTTAGAGCATATTTGTACTAGACTTGGGATAGATTTTGGTACAAATTTGAGATAGAGCTGAGAGTAACCTTTGGAGGTGATAGAGTAAAGAGGACAAAAATATCTAGTGGATAGATATCCATTAGCCAGGGTAGTGAGGATAGAGGTATTATGTGGAGAGAGATCCACAAGGTAGATCAGTGGGGGTAGAAGTCTTCTAGAAGATCACCAAAAAAAATAGAGGGGAAGAAGTTCTCATGTGGATAGAGTTCCATGAACCATAGTAAGGGGGAAAAGTTCTCCTATGGATAGAATTTCACAAACCAAATCAAGGAGAAATATTTCTTCTATGGAGTGTGATCCATAAACCAACTGGGAAGATAGATTTATTCTATAGAGAGAGATCCATGAGCCAGTTGAGGAGATAAATTTCTCCTAGATCAAGTTCCACAAACCAAAGAAAATGGAAAAGAGTTATCCTATGGAGATAAGGGATTTTTTTCTCCTTTGGATAGAATTCCATAAAAATTGTAATAGGGAATTGATTCCCAAGAAGATTTATTGAGAAAATTTAGTAGAAATATTTTCTCCGTGGAGTAGCCCACATTGGGTGAACCATGTTAAATTGGTTTCTCTATTGTGTTTTATGATTTGTGCATTACTTTTATTATTGCTATTGATATTTCCATTAATAATATTGGATAATATTATTTGGGAAATAAAAGTGAAAGTTGATCTTATACTATTCACATATCCCTCTCAGTATAAGCTTGTGTTCTTCAATTAGTATCAGAGTGGGTTCCTTCAAAAGAGTTTAATAGCTTGAAGGAAGAGTGTACATAAACACAGATGGCATATCATAGTGGATCTTTAGTAAACAAGGCACCATTTTTTGATTGGAACAATTATGCTTTCTAGAGTATAAGAATGAAGACTTACTTGATGGCACAAGGATATGAGACATGGCAAGCAATTGAGGATGGATTTACACCTACAACTAATCCTCCCACAGATAAATATGGTAAGATATTGCATGTGAATAATTCCAAGGCTATAAATGCAATCTTAAGTGTCTTACATGAAGCAGAGTTTGTAAAAGTTATGCATTGCAAATTAGAAAAGAAACTTTGGGAAAAAATGAAGCAAACATATGAGGGAGACAAAAATGTCAAAATGGCAAAATTGCAAAATCACAAGAAGACATTTGAAGACTTGAAGATGAAATAAGAGGAAAACATTACTGCATACTTACTTCATATGGATGATGTTGTTAACACCATGTTAGGACTTGATTTAAAATAGAATAATATGATGTTGCTCAAAAGGTTTTAAGGTCACTTCCTATGAGGTATGATGGAAATGTTTCAACCATAGAAAAAATAAGATATATTGAAAATTTGACTATGGATGAGTTACATGGAACTATCATAGATTATGAGATGATAATAATAAATGATCCTATTCCCAAGAAAAAGTTGGCCTTCAAAGTAGCAAATAAGACAAAATATAAGAAGCCAAATTCAAGTTGAGTCATCCAGTGATGAAGAAGTAAACTATGGTAGAAGGAACAAGGACTCAAGAAAGCACAAAGGTACGAAAATAGTTAAGTGTTTCAATTATGGTGAATATGGTCACTATGCATATAACTATCCAAAAGCTGGAAGTAGTAGAAGTGAATAGAAACAAGATCATAAGAGAAAGGAAGCAAGAAAATCTAGGTATGAAAAGAAAAATAGGTATGGAAAAAACAAGCATGAAAAGAAGTTTTTTCAAAGGCATAAGAAGATTTTTTATGCAGAAAAGATAGGCAAGGTTTCAAGTGATAGTGATGAAAGATACTCAAATAGTGAAGAAGAATAAATTCTCTTTTTGGCAATAGAAGATGAAGAAAATGATCCTGTTGAATATAAATATAAAAATATTAATATGTTCTCGAAGATAAATAAGTAGAGAAAAAATTAGAAGATGAAGAGTAATGAGTAGTAGACCTAGAATCTAAACATTTTCTGCTCTAAAATAATTGAAAAAGGTCAGAAAGCAAAATTCAAGATTCAAGGCTCAATTTCAAGAATGTGGTGAAGAGAAAGGAAAGCTTGTACAATATTTGACAAACTCAATAGCTAAGACAAGGAGATTTAAATAAAATTTGGAAGCAAAAGTATTAAAATGTGAGAGATTAGAACAAGAGGTAGTTTATCTAAGGAAGGAAATGGAAGAATCTAAGGACAAGCTACACAGGTTTTGGAAAAGTTTAAAAACTGTGGATAAGATTATAAATGCACAAAGACCTTCATATAACAAAAAAAGACTTAGTTTTGAATAAGGACAAGAGAAACAAGAAGAAGGGTTAAGCTAAATATCCAAAAAGGAAGAAGGTTCAGAGGAAGAGAGTGAAGGAGAAATTGAGACTTATGAGAATAAGTTGACAAACATAAACTTCACTAAGAAATGGAATAATGCACAAATAAGGAACAAGGATCATCACAAAAAAGAAAGGACTAAAATACCAATGGGTTCAAGACAAGACTTATTCAAAGGAATTTTTTTTTTCATGTTATAGATTTGGTTACAGGGCTATGCATTGCAGGACTCATGGAAATAAGGAGTATGGTATTACTAAGAGGAACTTCAAATACGGACATTTATTTCAAGGGTATTTCTACTCTTGTAATCAATTTGGTCATAAAGTAATTCATTATAGGGTTCATGATAGAAATATGTATGGTTTCACCAAGAGGAGCTCCAAGATATTTGTACCTTCAAGGAACCACAACATTAAGTGTTATAAGTGCAATAATATTTGGCATAAGTCCAAGTGGTGTAGAACAGAGTTTCCAGAGCTTCCAGAGATAAGCAAGAACAATGATACTCAAAGGGATCAAAAGGGTATGTTGAGAAAGAAGGTTGATAAAGGAAAAGGGCATTGTATGCTAGGAGTAATTTTACTCCCACCCCAAAAATAATCACCTCAAGGAGAGGATGTGGGGAGGAGGCTAAGCTAAGAGTCTTATCTTTAGCACCAAAGGAGTCCCTTTGCCAGTGATATCAAAGGGAGAGAGATTTGAGTTAGGGGGAGAGAATTCAGTCAGGGGGAGCAGTTTCTCAAGGGGAGCATAATTGAAAAAGGTAAAAGGAATGCTTAAATAAAAAATGGTTACCATCAGGAAACTTCTTCAAGTTCCAATGTTTGCACAATGTGAGTGGGTAACTGGGCTCCAAGTTTTTTCTCACTTGGAACTGGTCAAGTCTTCGCATCCTTTCTTCCTTTTTCTTCCCCTTCGGCTGCGTTTTGGCAACTTGGTGCATTTTCGCGTCACTTTTCATAGTTGGTTGCAAAATCTCAGCTTGTCACGATATCGCGACATTCCTTTTTGCTCTGGCCGCGAGGTTGCTTCTTGTCACGATATCGCGACACTTTTCTCTCCTTCGGACGCAGTCTTCCAACTTGTCATGATATTGCGACACTTTTTCTCTCCGGGTGCTTTTTTGCAACTTGTCGCGATATCGCGACACTTTTTTCCCTCAGGCGCTTTCTTGCATCATGTCGCGATATCGTGACATTTTCTCTCTCCAATGGCGGTCTTCCATTTTGTCGCGATATTGCAACATTTTTTCTCTCCAACGGCGGTCTTCCATTCTATCGCTATATCACAACATTTTTTCTCACCAACGGCGGTCTTCCATTTTGTCGCGATATCGCGACATTTTTTCTCTCCAACGGTGGTCTTCCATTTTGTCGCGATATCACGACATTTTTTCTCTCCAACGGCGGTCTTCCACTCTGTCGTGATTTCGCGACATTTTTTCTCTCCAACGGCGGTCTTCCATTCTATCACGATATCGCGACATTTTTTCTCTCCAACGGCGGTCTTCCATTCTATCGCGATATCGCGACATTTTTTCTCTCCAACGACGGTCTTCCTTTTTGTCGTGATATCATGACATTTTTTCTCTCCAACGGTGGTCTTCCTTTTTGTCGCGATATCGTGACATTTTTTCTCTCCAATGGCGGTCTTCCTTTTTGTCGCGATATCGCGACACTTTTTATCCTCGGCTGTGGATTTCCAGATTGTCGCGATATCGCGACACTTTTTCTCTTCGGCTGCGGTCCTCCAGATTGTCATGATTTTGTGACACTTTTTCTTCTTGGCAGCGGTCCTCCATCTTGTCACGATTTCGTGACACTTTTTCTCTTCGACAGCGGTCTTCCATCTTGTCGCAATTTCGCTACACATTTTCTCCTTGGCAGCAGGCTTCCACTTTCGTCGTGATTTTGCGACACATTTTATTTTTGGCTGAGGTCTTCATTCTTGTCGTGATTTTGTGACACCCTTTTTCTTCAGCAGCGTTCTTACTTCTTGTTGTGATTTCGAGACTCCTTCTCTGCCCGAGCGTGGTCTTCCTTCTTGTCGTGATTTCGCGGCTCTTCTTCTCATTCGGCTCCAACCTAGCAACTTGTCGCGATATCGCGACACTTTGCAACTTGTCGTGATATCGCGACTTCTTCCCTTCTTCGGCTCCGATGGTGCTTCTTGTCACGATTTCGTGACTTCGTTTCTTCTCTTGGCAACAACAGTGCAACTTGTCGCGATTTCGTGACATCACCAATTTGGTCGCGATTTCGTGACTCCTTCCCTAGTGAGGAGGTTTGCCCGCTCTTTATTCCTTTCTTCTTGGACCACCTCGGTCGATATGGAATTCATGTAATTTCTCTTGTACAAGGTTTAGGGACCTTTCAACACCCTTTCTACCAATCAAAAAAAAAAATGGTTACCATCAATGAAAAAGAGGGAGATTGTTGGAAATTTGAGCATGTTTTGTTGTCATTGATTTCAAGAGGTTTGATGTCCCAATTTGATGGAATTAATGTCAAGAGGTTAGAGGTCCTAAATTGATGGAAATATTTGTGAGAATATTTCTCTTGATGGCACATGAGGTATAAGGTAGCAAGAAGAAAGGAATACCTCTCCATAATATTTGAAAAAGGATTAATAAATTACCTTGGTGGTAATTTGGCAAAGGTTAAAATATTTACTAATGATGGCAAGGTTATCTCTAAAAAGAAAAAAACCCAAAAGGTTTTAAATATTTAAATTATAATATTTAAATCCTTTAGGATTTAAATTATTATAATTAAATATAATAATTTGAAATACCAAAATTCAAATTACAAAAGGAATCGACGTCAAATAATAAGTTGGGCATGTGTATTAATAAGGCTAAGGTTTAGCCTAAGCCTTGGTGCAATTTGAAGGAGAAAATCCCTCGAAGTAATAGCCTTGCATGATTAATTCTCACACGTGGTAGAGGGAGATAGTCATAGGTTTTCACACTTTTTGAAGCAAGCAGCAGGTCAAATGGTGGAAGGATATTATCCCCACTAAAGTGAAATGGTAGCCGAGTTGGTAAGCTTGGCTTGTGCAGCGCATTGGGAGCAGTAAGGTGCATAGTTTGATTTATGTGGAGGTTTCTTTTGGGTGTGGAATTTTTGACTTTCACATCGGTGGAGAAGGATATTAAGGAGCGTGTGCTCCTTGGTTCATGTGGGTAGCATAGCCCATGTCATGCTAAAATAGCTTACATTTAATTTGTCAATCCAGGTTAATCGATTTAAAGAACAAACAATCCCATATAGATTATTCCATGACATTAATCAACTTACTTAATTCAATTTCTTAAGATCAGGTTATAGAAAATAAAGGTTTGCAAGAATGAAATTGTTCTTAAAGTAAATAAATGCAATTTATAACTTTTTCTAATGTGGATCCACATAATTATTTACTGATGCATTTTTTTTTAATGTATTCTACAGTTTTATGATATGCAATTTTAATAATGTTTATGTTCTAATTTTACTCTATGTTCTAATTTTATCTACCATGTTAGTGGGGGAAGAGATTTAGGGACTAACCTTTTGGAGTGGTCCCTACATTTGGAAGGTTAGTATTAACCCCTTCCTCTTTTTCTACGCTATTTTTACCTCAGTACTTTACTATTTCATCTACTTATTCTAACTATTGATTATTCATTTATTGCAGGAAAATAAAAGTATTACAGAGTAAAGTAAATCATTATGAAAATAGAATAATCATTGCAAAAGACATGGAAGAAAAGTAATACTATTTTATTGCTGGAATTTGAATGAGTACATAGTTGGAGATTACATCCACAATCAACTTATTCAACTCATATTACAAAATACAATTCAAAGGAAAAGAAAGACTCAAAAGAATAATGCCAGGATGAAGACCTTTTCCATCCCTCCCTATTGTAATTTATACAATAATATTCAAAGAATTCTTTTCGTAACATTCTTTTTTTATCCAACTAATAAAAATTTAAATCCTAACTATGTACTAGTAATTTTCTAAAGTAAATATAATTTTGTAACATGACGTAACTTTGACTAATCAGTGCTAACACATGTGCAACTGACTTGTTCTAAACAAACATGAATTTCTAACAAATATGACTTGGAAAAATTATGAGACCAAGTGACATCTACTTAACAACATTATTAATATAAGAAACAACAAAAATAATCTTGTGCCCTATTCTCAAGGAAAGAGAATATTAGTTGGCAGAAATAAATCAATAGTTTGGATCCTTTTCAACTTTTATTAAAACTTTACAACTTTATCAAATAAATAGAATATGCCAAATATTTGGTTGCCCACATTGACAACCAAATGAATGACTGTGTAAGTTGTGCTCACGTTGGATATGATGTGGCACAAAAGCTTGGTCAAATTTTGACTTTAGCTCTTTGTAGCACTTTAGTAACACTTCTTCATAACACTCCATCCACAATGCCTGTGAGTGTGCCATGTGTCCAACCAGTCTTCATATGTCTATGTTCTGGTTCAGCATCCACGGTCATTCATCTAGCTTCATACATAGTTACCTAATAACACACAAACTTACACAAAATCCATGTAAAATACACATATAATAACATTTATAATAATTAATCTAATTAACACATAAATGACAATATTAAGGTAAAATAACAGTAAAAAGTATTCATATCCATTCATGTATAAAGAAATATATAAGTAAATCCGGTGTAAATAATGTAACACTTTGGCACTCATCATTCCCCCAAACTGAAGGAAATGCATGTCCTCATGCATACAAGTTTTGAATACCACAACATAAAACATTGCAAATATTATAGATGAGATACAAAAAATTTTATAATTGAAACATTGTAGATATAATGAATGAAATATTGTGGTTTTATAGAAATAACTCTGTAGATGTATAAAATAAAGCATTGTAATTGTTTATGGAGAAAATAGTGCAAATGTATGAAATCAACATACTCGATTCTATCCCTTGTATAGTATGTTTCAGTGTAATTAATTTAAATTTCATGTGAAATCATTGTTGAATAGCCAAGGTATTGCCCTAAATGTTTTATGGAAAATATGGGTTTCAAAATTAGGGATTTCTTTTATGTTTCTCCATGCGCCTTTGATCATGATTTGTTTGATGGTTTCTATATCTTTATCTATTTGCTCCCTATTGCTAGCAGTTGAAGTATTATCACCAAGAGCATATTAAATAAATAAATATAAAAATCAATAAATAATATAATAATAAACTAGTACAAATATAATAAGATTATTATCATAATAAATAACTATTATTATAATAATAATAAAATATTTATAAAAATATTAGACTAATAATATTATAATATAATAATAATAAACTTATTATAATAATAATATAATTATAAGTATAGTATTATAAATTAATAATAATTATTATTATAATATTATAGTTATGAACTTAATAAAATAATAATAATATAATTATAGAAATAATATTATAAACTAATATAATAGCTAATAGTACTATTAATAGTATAGAAGAAAATCACTTCTAATATAATATAATTATATTATATTTTTTTCACATATTAGTAATATTAATATAATTACATAAATAATCACTATTATATTATTATATTAATTATAGTAAATAAATTATTATAAAACATAAATACTATCGTGATAATACTATAAACTACTAAAAATAATATTAATATTATATTAATAATATTATAAACTAATAATATTATGAACAATTATGAAATGCTCATGACACGTGAGTTAATATGTATGCTTTATCATATTATGAGTTTATCTCCCTTTGTGCTAAATATAGCATGTCATCAATGCTTTCCAACAACCAGTCACCTCTCCCTGACGACCAGTTATCCAAGTCACCTCTCCATGACAACCAGTTTTTCCAAGTTCAATGTTATCTCGCATACTTTTGATAGGGCAAACACAGTCAAGGGTTTCAATTTTGAAAAAGCAAATCTGATGGAGCTAGTGAACCAGGGGCCATGTGGAAGCCAATACAACACATAAACTGGAAGTCAAAGTTAACGCATGCACGCTCGCTTGGATCTACATCAGACACTATGCACAAATAGGTAAGCGATCTTCCATCTTCCATAGTTCCATGCATTAAAACATCTTATGATTTGACACATGCCCCAAGAAACAAATAGTTAGCATCTAGATCCAATGTGCTTTAGGTTGGATCTATGACTTGATTTCTACCCCAATTCTCCCGAGATAAAAACAGATAAATTTTACATTAGTTCCCTTGATATTGATGCATATAAATATAATTTAATTTAGAAAAATATAAATTATTAATAATTTTTTTATGTGTATTTGATTATACATAAATATATATATATATATATATATATATAAGGTAAATATATATTTCACTGGTTTTTTTAAATTTGTACAATTAGCATCTTGAATATATATAATATTAAACATGAAAATTCTATTTTATAGGTGTTATATTATGGAAAATATTCATATATATATATATATATATATATATATATATATATATATATATTGGTAAGTTAATAATTTTTCATTAAGGGGGCATTTGAAAGGCACCCCAACACCTTGATACAACATAAAAGGAAGGGATGCAGAAAAAGCAAAAGTGCATCCTAGCGAAGCAGAAGAGACATAATAGGATGCGAGGAATACTCAAAATGCATCCTAAGCATAAAATGAAAACATAGAAAGATAAACAAAGGAAAACCAGAATGACAGGACACCCCACAGTGTCAACAATAGAAAACAGAAAGGTAATTACTCCAAAGGAGGTGCAACAATAGTTTCCTGTTTACCTTCCTTGATTTCATCCTTGGGTATTTCCTTGAAGACCTTAGTGATTTCAACAACATCATCCTCCTTTGCTTCAGAAATACCAATGGCAACAGAGTTTGCAGGGACCTCCTCATCGAAGGTATCATAGAAAAACAATAGATTTAATGCATTCCTCTTATCCTACAATTGCAAAATGGCATTTCCAAGAGCAATCCAGGTAGTTTACATGTGGGAAATGGTAGCAGAGGTGGATTGGATGACCAGTTTATGCAATTATTTCTCTACGGTGTTGCTGGAGTCATCCTCACCACATTTTTTGGCCTTCTCAGGGCCCAGGGACTCTTTTCTCTTAAGCCTTTGGGAACTCCTAGTGGGAGTAAAATCCACCTTGACATTTTTCTTTGTACTAAGAGATCCCAGAGGTTTTTTAACCTTGCCCTTCCTTTTGGCCCCTCTCATATTAGGGCCAGGTGTGGATGAAGTAGCATCCTCTGTGTTTTCCTAAGCGATGATATTTCCTTTCAAAAACTTTTGCAGTAGATAAGCATACATAATTTTGAACAGACCCTGATGGTAAGGCCAATCCTCCTCCTTCTTGGCATGGGTGGATGTTATAGAATAGTCCATGGACAAATATAAAAATTTTGGTATGTTAAGAAATTTTACGTCTCTAAAGTGATTCACAAATGAGAGATGGAAACTACAAAGTTGGGACTCAGGATCATCTACAGTAATATATTGCATGATGGGTTTCATTACCTCCTTCCAAGGAGTAGGTAGGTCCTTGCAAAACAAACCTTTCTTGTGGAGCTTCCTCAGTGGTGATGTAGCTTCGAATTGACTAAGCTCCACCTCCCAGTTATGTTTGTTCCTCCTCACTTTTCGGCCTTCTGCAATATTTCCAGTCAGCTCTGCAAGTAGCTCTACAAACACCTGAAAGTCCACTCTATGTATTATGATGACACCATTTTCCCAAGTAGATGCAAATTCCATACTGGAATCCCTATCGGTCCTAGAAAATATATTAAAAAAGGGAATCAATCCTCCATCTTTGAGGATAGCTTCAGTGAATGGGTTCGATGGAAAGGATTTATGACTCGACAAATTTCATCCTGGCGTCTCACAGAATAAAAGGATAGGGGTTTTTGAATAAGATGCAGAGGATTAGATAAAAGGTAAGATAAGTCTAGAACAAAGATTTAACATGGTTTATAAAGAACATAAGTGATAGAAAATGGTTCAAAAGACCTTTTGCCCAGATTTTCACACAAACATTTCATCTAGAAAATATAAAGAGCCAGACAGAAGGGGCTAATTGATTGCAAGGATTACAGAGGAGGATTTTTTTACAGACATGATCATCGGTGAAACTATAAATGTGTGTTGTGAACAGGGGAAGTTGACTAAAAAAAAAGGGAGAAAAGAAAAAGGGGAAAAGGAGGGAAGAAAGAGCGGAAAAAAACCAACGAAAGGTGATGGAAGAAAAGGCTTTTGGCACAAACAAATTTAAAACCTAGGTGACATCCAATGGAAAAGAGGTGGTGGCATGAGTAAAAAGCATGGGAAATAAGTACCGCCTTGTGGAAATATGGGTCAAAAATATTATCAAGAAGAGGCTCCAAAAATGGGGAAGCCTAGGGAAAATAAAAATCTTGGAGATGACTTTAGAAATTAAGATGATTATAAAAAACATCACCATATTAGAGATATTAGGCCCAATAGAAATTATTTCCCTTAGAGTCAAGGAACAAATGAACAGAGGATCAAGTGTGGGGAGAAAATGATTCATTTTGCTGAGAAATATTTAGATCCAACCTGGAAATTTCACTGACATCACAGGGAAGAGAGTCTATCCAGGTTAGCATTATCAGGGTAAAATCACCAATATTCACTAGCTTGTCAGCAATAGCATTGGATTCCCTGAATGCATGTTGAACAATGACTTCCTATTGGATTTAGAGAATTTCCCTGGCTTCCTCAATTAGGTTCCTAATTTTCCAACCTGGAGATTTGGAGTTTTTTAGATAGTTAATGATATTTAAAGAATCTCCTTCGATGATGAATTTTCTTGGAACCTGTTTAATGAATTGTAAGCCTCTCCATAGAGCCCTTACTTCTACAGAATGGTTGGAAAGTTCCCCTAAAGGTTCAGCAAAAGCAAAAATGGAATTTCCTTGATGATCTCTAAGGATGCCTCCATCTCTAGCTCTACCAAGATTTCCTTTAGCATCACCATAAAAATTGAATTTGACCCATCCCAAAGGAGGGGGATTCCATTTTATGTTGGTTCTAGAGCCATGAGGATTAGCAGGACAAGGATTTTCCAAGGAAATGTTAAAGGAATTGAGTAATGAAGCTTCAAAGGAGGAAATGGGTGAAGAATCAAAAGGGGCAATCAAAGCATTTTCCTTAGCAAAAAATATAATTTTGTTGGAAATAAGATCAAAATCCCTGGCATCCTTAGAGAAAACATGTCTATTGCGCTCAAGCCAGATCTACCATAAAAAGTGGTGAAGGCAAAAATCCTAGAAGAATTTTAGGAAATTATTTTTAAAAGGGTTTGGCCATTGAATGAAAAGGTCAACTAAAGAAGGAGGAGGAGCCCAACTGATGTTAAACTTGAGGAAAATATTGCAGAGGATAGACCTAGAGTAGGGACAAAAAAGAAAAATATGGGAAGTGGATTCCCAATCATCCATACAAAGGAAGCACCTGTTAGGGAGGGGAATACCACATTTAATAAGGTTCTCAATCGAGAGGATTCTATCTTGAATGGCTAACCAAGAAAAAAAGGCAACATTAGGAGTTAAATGTTTAAGCCACAATAAATTGAAAGGAATGAGAACCTCAGAAGGAGATAAAGATAATATATAAGCAAATTTGATAGAGAAATCACCTGAATCAGTGGGCTCCCAAATAGGATGATCACAAGAACCCACAAAAGGGATAGGAAAGGAAGATAAAAAACCTCAAGTGAAGAAACTTTAGCTTCCAAATTAGGAAGATGAATCCTTTTCCAAGATCTGGTTCCATTGGAAGTGGTAAGGAAGTCTGCAACTTTGGGGCCAAAAAGAGGATCAGTAAATTCTTTGAGCAATCTAAATTCTAGAATTTGTAGAAGTGGATGATTACCTATCCACTTATCTTCCCAAAAATGCACGGATTTCCCATCACAAATTTGCCACCTTAAACCTTTTTTAAGGAGTTGCCTTGTGGAGCAGATGGATTTCCAGAAGGTGGATCCAGAAGGGGAAATGTCTCCATATAAAAAATCAAAATTTTGGAGGTATTTCCTTCTTGTAATTTTGACCCAATCTGCAGTATACCCTGAAATTAAATGCCAATCTTGTTTGGCAAGAAGAGAAGAATTTAACATGTGGATTCTCCTGAGCCCTATTCCCCCTTGATCCTTAGGTTTGCAAACTTTTTCCCAGGAAACCAGATGAAACCTATTTTTATTTTCAGCTCCTATCCAAAGGAAATATTTTTGAATTTGTTCAATTTTCTGGTAGACTTTAGTAGGAGCTTTGAATAAAGAAAGGAAATAGACAGGAATACTCTGTAAGTAGGCCATGGTTAAGATAGCTTTGCCAGCCTGGGATAATAGATTACCTCTCCAAGTGGAAAGCTTTTTTTGAAATATTTCAATGACATTATCCCATAAGTGTTCATTGGCATTACCCACAAACAAAGGTAAACCCAGATAAGTGGTAGGCAAGGAGGAAATAGCACACCCTAAAATGTTGGTAATATTAAGTTGTCTTCTCAAAGGAGTGTTAAGAAAATATAATTTACTTTTTTTTAAATTGAATTTTTGTCTAGCAACTTCTTCATAGAGAATAAGGATATGCTTAATGACTTTGTCTTCACAAACTAAAGCAAACGTGGAAAGAAGAGTGTCATCAATTTTTTTTTGATGAGTAACTAGTGTAGATTGAGAAGTAACCTTGATGCAAATAATAAGACCTGACTATCTGGATGCATGAATAGATATGTCAAGAGCCTTTTCTACAATGATGAAGAGGATGGGGGAAATGGGGTCTCCTTGCCTCAATATTTTATTTCTAGTAAAGTATCTTATTGGAGAACCATTTATTAAAATAGAAAACCAGGTTGAAGAAATGCACCCTCTAATTAAGTTGATCCAATCCTGGTGGAATCCAAATTTGGATAAAACTACCAAAAGGAAATCCCAATTCAACCTGTCATAAGCTTTATTCATGTCTAATTTTAAAAGGAAAGCAACCTTTTTGGTGAAGGAAGTTGAGTGGAGGGCTTAATGAATATAAATAATGCCATCAAGGATTGATCTACCCCAGACTGAACTTCCTTGACAATGATTAATAATGAGAGGCATGACTTCTCTCATCCTATTAGCTAAGGCTTTAGTCAAAATTTTGTACACAATGTTACAGAGACTGATTGGTCTGAAATCATTGAAATATTTGGCATTGGAGATTTTTGGGATGAGGGCAATGAAAGTAGAGTTAAAACTATGAGGAATGATTTTAGAATTCTTAATTTCCTTGATGGCTGCACACACATCTAGACCAATGAAATCCCAAAAGGCCTGGAAGAATCTAGGAGAGAAACCATCAGGGCTTGAAGCTTTATCTGGTTTCATAGAAAAAGAGCATGTTTGATTTCCTCATCAGAGAGGCCAGCAATTAATTTGAAATTAATGTCCTCAGAAATGGAATGAGGAATAAATTGGAGAAGGAAATCCTTGGCAACACCTGAGTTAGTAGCTGGTAAATCTTCAAGTAATTGCATGAAATGAGAAACACCTTTAGCTCTAATCTCCTTAATATCAGAAGTAACTCTTTCATATTGGCTGCTTCTATTTCTCAACGTGGAAACATGAAAAAATTAGTATTGGAGTCACCTTCCTTAAGCCAAATGGCCCAAGATTTTTGCCTCCAAAATGTTTCCTCACACTGGAGGATATTATGATATTGAGATAAGAGATCCTTTTCTTCTTTTCTTTGTTTAATAGTACAACATTGACCTTCCTGAATGTCTTTCTCAATGGTAGCAAGATGATTTTTAATTTCATGCTTGTTTTGAAAAATATTTCCAAAGATGTCCCTGTTCCATATCTTAAGATTTTCTTTAATCGATTTGAGCTTTTGACACAGACTGAAAGAGGGTGATCCTTGAAATTCAGTTTACCACCACTGAATGATTCTATCTCTAAAATCAGGATGTTGCATCCACATTGCTTCGAATCTGAAAGGGATTCTAAATATTTTAGGATTGTTAGTATCCATGAGGATGGGACTATGGTCAAACCCAATTTTGAGAAGTGATTGAATATTAGCATCCCCCCAATTAGCCATGGCTTCTTGAGAAAACAAAACTCTATCAAGTTTCACTTGAATGAGCTGAGAACCAGATTTACATCCATAAAATTGTTCTGATTTATGAAATCCTAAAAATCATCCATGCTTTTAGTAAAGGACCCTACCCCTCCTCTTTTGTCAGAAGGGAACAAAGGAGTGTTAAAGTCTCCAACAAGGATCCAAGTAATATTTGAAAAGGCATTCCTAACTGATGAAAGAATTTCCCATAGCCTGGATCTTCCTGTGATAGAATTTGGGGCATATACATTGGTAAGGACCCAAGGGGAGTTGGAATATTTGTCAAAAAAGAGAATACTAGCAGTTTCTTCATTGGAATGAATCAATATTCCCTCAAAGAGAGTAGGGTTCCAAAGATAGATAAGTCCTCCAGAAGCCCCCCTTGCATTACAAAAAATGGATTCACTATTCTTCCATACATTGTTACAAACAGACTTAGCAAAGGTGTCTCCAATTTTGGTTTCTTGCAATAGAAAAATAGAAGGATTAATTTATTTTCTTAATGACTTGGCTAGCCTCTATTTAGCCATGCCATTAAGACCTCTCACATTCCAAGAGAGGATTTTTATTTGGAATATTTGATAACTCTTTTGCCTCCCTTTCCTTGAGGTTGGGGAGGTTTGGTGCATTTTGTATCATCTTTACTCAACTTTATACCTATGGAAAATAGGGTTTTTTGAATGCCATTAGCAATATCATCTTCTAGGCCCTACTTCCAGTGATCAACATTAGAAGGTCTACCCTTTTTTTCCCCCCCATAGTCAATCAGATATTTTTTATGGCTTTTGGTATGCTTTGGACTGAAATTGTGGGGATTAATTTTTTGAATCACAGGATTGGAGGATTCAAAGAAAGAGGAAGGGATGGAAACTTCCTCAATGTGGTTCTGGGCACATATATTAGTAGAAATTTCAGGAAAAATCTCATTAGCTTTTACCAGGGAAACATGACTTGTAGTCCCATTCTTAGGAGAATAATTGGGCATCCCATTAAGAGGGGAATGAACAGGGGAAAGTTCCTATTGAATTTCAAGAACAGGGGAAGAAGAAGGATTTGAGATAGGGCTAGGGCTCTGAGCAACCAATTCAGTATCATCATCCCTAGATGGTAAGTTAGACAATATTTGATATTTATTGGGGAGAGCAAAGAAGGAACTTACCTCATTTTTCCCTGATCTTGGATAGAAGATGAAACCTTTTTACCTTTTTCATTAGTAGCATGGGAAGTACCTCCTTGAGACTTCTGGTTCTTGATTGGATGGAATAAAACTCCTTTAGAAGGAGGATATATTTTTTCTCCACCTTGGAAAAAGGAATATTATCCTTTTGCTTTTTAGCAGTAACTTCTCCCTGAGCCTTTAGAGAAGGGCATTGAGCTCTGAGGTGTCCTTGATTTTGGTATTCGATTTAAAAAGGAAGCTTATTATCATACTCAATGGCTTGCTTCCTATAGAAAGACTCATATTCCAATTCCACAAAGGTAGGGAGAGTTGAGTCCAAATTAGCATTGACACAAATACGAGTAGCAGTCATCCTTGATCTGGCAAGAGTAGAGTAGTCAATGGTCACTAAATCCCCAATAGTAGTGGCAATAGCTTTGAGGACAGGTTCATGCCATAGATGCTAGGGAAGATTTGGGAGCCTGACCCAAAATGGAGCATAGTTGATGCTTTGAGAATCAATATTGAAGTAGGGAGTCCATTTCATGAGAAAAACACTTTTCGTGCCCAGAAACCAAGGACCCCTCGTAAGGATTTGGTTTGCATCCTCTTGATTTTTGAGACGGATTCCAAAGAAGGCATTGGAAAGCCCAATAATTTCCAAACAACCTTTGGATTTCCATTTGGAAAAATCCCACTTCTTGATAGTGTCTAAATCAGGCCTTCCACCCATGATTTTTCCAACAAGGGAAAAGGATTCCTGAGACAAATAATTGGAAGCTAAGCTCAAAGGAATATTAACTTTATTCCCAATTGTCTCCAAGGGGGGCAGATAAGGATCGATAATAGAAGTATTTCTTCCAATAACATTTGAAAAGGAGGGTTTCAGACTAGTGGGTCCCTCGACCAAGGGGGGCCCAAGAGGAGATCCTTTGTTGGGTAAAGTGTCACCCCAAAAAGCAACATCTTTTTCAACATAAGCAGAAGATAGACCAGCCTTAGGAACCATCGAAGGAGGCACAACCTGACTGTCCTCAAAAAATTTCTTGTCACCATCCTCGTGCCCTTTGGAAATTTGAAAAAAATCCTTCCCATACTTTGGAATTTGAAATTTAGAAGTCTCGCCTGAATAGTTCTTGCAGCAGCCAGCCATCACTTCTCATATGACCAACACTTCAAAATCTTCATATCTTTTATTAATTATATTTATTATTATATATATATATTTATTTTATTATATGTATATATATTTAATTTATTATTATATTTATTATTCTATAATATTATATTCCTGTACTACTCCCCCAAACTGTATTATAAACTTTATTGTATTAGCTTTATACCTCCCCCAAACTGTAATTTTGGCTATATAGCCAAAAAAAAAAAAGGAAGATATTTTTATATAAAGATGCTTATATTTGTAGGAAATTTATATATTATTTTAAATGGTATGGGGGTAAATATATATTGATGTATTATTATAGATATTATATATATGATATAAATTATCATTATATAGATATATTTTATTTACTTATTATTTTTATATATTATTTTTATCATTTATATATATTATTATTATATATATATAATTTATTTTTATTTTTTTATTTGGAATATTTTCTTCTTCTAATTTCATAAGGAGTTCCATGTGGGATGAATATCAGTCATCAATATATAAAATGGATCTTTTATCATAGGCTTGGATGATTTTAACAGGATATTAGGGTTCTTGGAAAATACAAACCACACTTTTGTAAGATGGAATAAACCATAGTACTTAGGAATTAGCTCATGACTCTTGCTTGCTTACAACATTCTAGGGTTGTTTTACAAAGACTCAAACATCCTAGAGATTTTGAAAAAATTCATATATTTGTCTCATGAATCAGTATGATGCTAAGGGTGTCCTAATGTTTTCAAGCCTCTCGAGGACCAACTGTGTGTGTAGTGAATGTTCATTCCTCATCATGAGTAGGGATTGAGTAAACCAATGGTCACTTATGCCAACAAGCTAGCTTATCTATGAGTGTCCATAGGTCTTGTCCAGACTTAGCGCTATTGCGTAAGGATACCTTATTTCCAGGCGGGTTTCATTCAACCCATTGTTGTAATGAGGATCACCCCATGGTTTTCGAAATACTAAGAATTCCAAGGATTCAAGCTCTTCACCCTTATTTTATTTAACTTTATTTGGGATACTTGCTTATTTTGAGAGGAATTAAGGTATTTAGATTACTTTTTAGGATTCTTGCTTATTTAAGAGGAAGCAAGAAGATAATTTTTGGGATACTTGCTCGTTTAGAGAGAGAGCAAGGGATTTTTTTATTGCTTTTTGGGGTTCTTGCTCATTTTTAAGAAGCAATAAGATGCTTTTTGGAATGCTTGCTCATTTAGAGAGAGCAAGGAATTTTTCTTCTCTTTTTTTTTCAAAGGTGAAGGGGGAGCTTGTCCTTTTGCCAATTCATTAGCTTTCTAGACCATGTGCATAATTTGGATAAGTAGGGGAAACCGTTCAATCTTATGTCAATAGTAACTCATAGGTTCGTCTTTCCAAACTTCACAATGTTTTATTTATTATAAAGTGCGTAGTCTAAGATGAAACTTGATTTATTAGGAGCAACTTATAACATCCAAAGATTGTTTGATTTTCAATAAAAATTTACTCAAAACACTAGTGGTGACTGAGTAGTTGAAAACATCTAGATTTTTTATTTATTTAGCAAGCAAAAAGTATCATGCAAAATGTGGTAGTAACTTTCCTATAGAACTCTCAAGTTGATGCAAAATAAAGAAATGTCTTTTTAGGATCTTTGTAAAACAATATTGAGACTAAAAATAAGATGAGAGTATAAGGTAAGAGTGTTGCAAACATTGGAACTCTTTCATGAAATAAAATTAAGCATAATCCCTTTTTTATATATATTATTTATATGAATATATGTGTATTTTAGATATAAGCAACAAATTATTTAATAGGTAGTGTATTTGTTGCTTATTAAAGAGAAGTATTTATTTAATAGTAGTGATTTGCAGTTTAGATATACACTACAAATCAGTTTGTTGCTTAAGATGGTGCATGAACTCTTCTTTAGAATGTGGTTTTTTATATAATTTAAGCCTATGTCCATTAAGTAGTAATTTTTTTTGGTTGAGTCCTCAATAGGCTTTGAATTTTACTGCACCATTTCCAAATATTTTCTAATTGAAATATTCATGATACAATATGTTTGTCTTGCCACTTTATAGTTTCATTAGTTCAGTCTTGTATAATACCTCTATTTTATTTTATTATTATTATTATTAATATAGATATACATATATATACTTTATTTTTATTTTATTTTATTTTTATTATATATATATATTTTATTATTTTTATTATCATTTTTAATAATAATAATTTTTCTTGTAATAATTTCTAGAGGTTTATTGTAGCAGATTGTCTAAGACAAATTTCTACCATCTAGCAACTTTTTACTTCTATATATATATATTTGGTTCTATTTTTGTTTTTGTTTTTGGTTCTGTGTTTTTTTTTTCTAAACAATTCCTATTGTACTGAAACTAAATGGATTGGCCAGCTAATTTCAGCATAATAAGAAAAAGTAAAGTGTTTGTTGTTACTATTTTACCTCTAAGAAATGTTTTCACTATGACTGTGTCACTCAGTCACACCTACTTCCTGTACTACCTTGTGTTTCTATAGGCCAAAGTCTTAGATTTAAACTAGCAACAACCCCATTGCTTGAAAAATAAATTACTAAAAAGGTTATTTCTAAAAAAGTAAAGTCAAGTGTTGTTGTTATTGTTTTACTTCTAAGGGATGTTTTCACTGTGGTTGTGTCACTCAGTCACACCTACTTCTTGTACTACCCTGTGTTTCTACAGGCCAAAACCTTAGATTTTAAACTAGGAACAACGACACTTGTGCAAGAAAATAAATTACTGAAAAATAAAGTGCTGAAAAGTAAATGCTTTAAAAATAAATGTTGGAAAATAAATACTAGAAAATAAATGACTAAACAATAAAAATTGATTTTAAGAAAATTGGAACCTGGTCCACCTAAGGTGGAGGATGCTTGTTGTGTGTGTGCATTGATCACTGCTTACGCCACCCTCCACACGCAACTCTATACGTGCATTGATCACTACTTGTGCCACCCTCCATGTATAGGCCTACACATGCGTTGATCACTACTTGCACCACCCTCCACATGTAGGTAAGCTTCCTTCCTTACATGGTCCAACAACTTGTAGATTAATGTAATGGCACTGCTCTCCCCAATAACGACACCAAAATGTCACGCTAAAATAGCTTACATTTAATTTTTCAATCCAGGTTAATCGATTTAAAGAAAAAACAATCCCGTATAGATTATTTTATGACATTAATCAACTTACTTAATTCAATTTCTTAATATCAGGTTACAGAAAATAAAGGTTTTCAAGAATGAAATTGTGCTTAAAGTAAAGAAATGCAATTTATGACTTAGTCTAATGTGGATCCACATAATTATTTACTGATGCATTATTTATTTAATGTATTATACAGTTTTATGATATGCAATTTTAATAATGTTTATGTTCTAATTTTACTCTATGTTCTAATTTTATCTACCATGTTAGTGGGGGAAGATATTTAGGGACTAACCTTTTGGAGTGGGCCCTACCTTTGGAAGGTTAGTATTAACCCCTTCCCCTTTTTCTACGCTATTTTTACTTCAGTACTTTACTATTTCATCTACTTATTCTAACTATTGATTATTCATTTATTGCAGGAAAATAAAAGTATTACAAAGTAAAGTAAATCATTATGAAAACAAAATAATCATTGCGAAAGACATGGAAGAAAAGTAATACTATTTTATTGCTGGAATTTGAATGAGTACATCACTGGAGATTACATCCACAGTCGACTTCTTCAACTCATATTACAGAATACAATTCGGAGGAAAAGAAAGACTCAAAAGAATAATGCCAGGATGAAGACCTTTTCCATCCCTCCCTATTGTAATTTATACAATAATATTCAAAGAAGTATTTTCGTAACATTCTTTGTTTTCTCCAGCTAATCAAAATCTAAATCCTAACTATGTACTAGTAATTTTCTAAAATAAATATAATTTTGTAACAAGACGTAACTTTGACTAATCAGTGCTAACACATGTGCAACTGACTTGTTCTAACCAAACATGACTTTCTAACAAATATGACTTGGACAAATCATTATGAGGCCAAGTGGCATCTACTTAACAACTTTCTTAATATAAGAAACAATGGAAATAATCTTGTGCCCTATTCTGAAGGAAAGAGAATATTAGTTGGCAGAAATAAATAAATAGTTTGGATCCTTTCCAACTTTTAATAAAACTTTACAACTTTATCAAATAAATAGAATATGCCAAATATTCAGTTGCCCACATTGACAACCAAATGAATGACTGTGTAAGTTGTGCTCACGTTGGATATGATGTGGCACAAAAGCTTGGTCAACTTTTGACTTTAGCTCTTTGTAGCACTTCAGTAACACTTCTTCGTAACACTCCATCCACAATGCCTGTGAGTGTGCCATGTGTCCAACTAGTATTCATATGTTTGTGTTCTGGTTCAGCATCCACGGTCATTCATCTAGCTTCATACATAGTTACCTAATAACACAAAAACTTACACAAAATCATTGCAAAATACACATATAATAACATTTATAATAATTAATCTAATTAATACATAAATGACAATATTAAGGTAAAATAATAGTAAAAAGTATTCATATCCATTCATGTATAAAGAAATATATAAGTAAATCTAGTGTAAATAATGTAACACTTTGGCACTCATCAGCCCATGCGGTGGTGGCCCTTGTTTTAGGGTGTGTAGGGCCAAGACGTCACGGGTTCAAGTGATAGCAACAACAATTATGGAAGCTTTAATTTTTTATTAAGGTATGTGTATTTTCCATAGTTGGGAGTTATAAGGTTTAAATAAAACTTTTATTATTGCCATAGTTGGGAGTTATAAGGTTTGAATAAAGTTTTTCTATTGTTATGATTTGAAATTTATGAGGGTTGAATAAATATTATTGGTTATGCTCTTATTTGGGAGTCATAAGGGTTAGTACGTAATGTTTTAAAATTATTTAAGTGCTTTATTTTTAAAGAAGGAGATATAAGGTGTATGTGAGAATTTTGTTTATGTGATTGGTAACTCTTGTTGATAAAATTTATTGGCAAAGATAGGAGTAATAAGGTGTATAAGTGGTTTGGCATTTTATAAATATTTGTATGGTGAAATATTTGTTGAGGTGAATATCCATGTGGATATTTTGAGATAGACTATTGCTATATAACCTTGAATTGGCAAAAAGGATTTGGTTGTAAGTAAGATAGGTTTTTAAGACATTCTCCATCAAAGCAAAGGAAGTATGAGAATATCATATTTTTTTTGAAATGTTGGAATGAATGTTGTGAAATATAAGGTGGAGTGAAAATGATTGTTTGATAAGCATTGTTGGAAACATTTGAGTGACTCTTATATGCTTCATTATTGAATATTTAGAGAAAATTTAAGATAGATATTGAGAATTATTTGAGTAAGGGTTTGAGACCCACACTGTGCTCTTTGTTTGAAGAATTATGAAAACACTTGTTTAGGGTTTGTGAGCAAGTTTTGGTTGAATGATTGAATGAAACTTCTTGAGCATTGGTTTTGAGTGATATTAAAATTGAATGTGCAAACATTAAAAATCAGATTTGTGTAGATCAGAAAGATAGGTGTCATGTGCTAGATTAAATCTATCTTTAAAAAGGCAATAAAATTAAGATATGTGGAAGTGATAGACTTAATTATTGAGTAGAACATATTGAGTTTTGATAGAGTACAACCTTCTCTCTATGTTCTAGAGGTTAAATAAATTCAAGATAGAATATATCTAAACTACTTCAAGTTAAAGGAATTACTTTCAATATTAGACAAAGCATTTGATAGCATTGTGAAGAATATTTGAGATTTATTGAGCATATTTTATGATATTTTTTTAGCATGTGTTAGAACAGGTTTGAGCATATGTTAAAGTAGATTTGAGCAAGTCTTGGTGAAGACTTGAAAGCAGTTTGAGCAAGTTCTTGAGAGGACTTGAAGATAGATTTGAGTAAGTCTTGGTGAAGACTTGAGAGCAGTTTGAGCAAGTTCTTGAGAGGACTTGAAGGCATATTTGAGCAAGTTCTTGAGAGAAATTGAATGTATATTTGAGCAAGTTATTGAGAGGACTTGAAGGCAGATTTGAGCAAGTTCCTGAGAGGACTTGAAGGTATATTTGAGAAAGTATTGGTGAATATTTGAGGGTAGATCTAAGTATATGTGATTGATTGATTTTTTCAAGCTTTGTGTTAATACTTGAGGGAAAATCTAAGTAGAGTTGATTTATTGATTTGTTCAAGATTTGTGTTAATTCTTGGGGCAGATATGAGTAGATTTGATTGGCGATTTGTTCAAGCTTTGTGTTAAGGCTTGGGGAAGATTTGAGTAGAGTTGATTGGTGATTTTATCAAGATTTGTGTTAAGGCTTGAGGATAGATTTGAGATAGAAGTTAGTGCAGATTTGTGAGTAGATTTATGAGTAGAGTTAGAGTAGATTTGTACTAGACTTGGGATAGAGTTTGGTACATATTTGAGATAGAGCTGAGAGTAAGCTTTGGAGGTGATAGAGTAAGGAGGAAAATAGCATTAAGTGGATAGAGATCCATTAGCTATGGTAGTGAGGACAAAGGACTTATGTGGAGAGAGATCTACAAGCCAGAGTAGTGGGGGCAAAAGTCTTCTAGAATATCAAGGGGAAAGAGTTCTCATGTGGATAGAGTTCCACGAACTAGAGCAAGGGGAAAAATTTCTCCTATGGATAGAGTTCTATAGACACCCAAAAGTCACACATTGTTGTTTCTACGTATCCATAGGTGATTCCAGACATCCCTAGGCTATTGTAGGCTATTGTAGGCTATCATAGTCATGCGTAGTCATGTGTAGTTATGCGTAGTCATGCGTAGTCATACGTAGATTGCCATAGTTCACCATAGCAGTATGTAGACTTCCATATATGACACTTTATCAGCTTTTAGGTCCAAAACCCTAATAAGCCTTCAAAATCACATCTCGAGCATTGGGATATCCTTCAACAACCTATTTGCACTCAATTGAGGCCCCCACGGGCTATTAATTGGCAAAAACAATTAACAAGTCAATTCCAAAAATCTAATTTAATGTTGACTTCACTTAAGTCACCTTTTTAGGGAAAATTTGATTAAATTAACCTCTAATCCTTAATTAATGCTAATTGCACCCTCCCACATGTGTGAAATTAGGGTTTGTTAGGATGTTTCTTTTAATCATGTCCTAAATTGACTTAAGACCTCCTAATCAGGATTAACTCTAATCCATCCTCACACATGTGTGAGGATGAGATATTTCTCATAAGGAATGTGATGTTGCCACATTGCATTTCCTAACCTAACCCTAGTCAGAATTCAACCTAGGTTTAGTCTATCTAACTCCCCCCTGCACCTTGCCATTTCCTATAAATAGTGGGTCCTAAACCCCTAATTACCTCTCTCTCCCAAGTTCAACAAAGCATAGAAACTCTACAGAAATTGATACCAAGTGTTCAACAGTCAGTTCTCGGAGCATACAATCAGATTTCAATAGCATACAGAGGCACACCAACTACCTAAGGATCGATCCACCAAAGGGATTTTACAAAAGAGACTTCACAGCTCAAATCACCCCCTGCCCCATGAATCCGGTCCTAGTTCACCCCTCGGGTGGCGAATTGGGTCTACAGTGTCCAGATCAGCCCAGATCTGGCAGGTAAGGTCCATTTTCCTATTTTATGTCCATTCTTGTAGTTTATTTCAGTTTTCCATACATATTATCGATCATTTTGTCTTCATAAATACGGGGCCTAACTAAGGCAAGCCCCTCTATGCACTAACACCCTTTTGCAGGTTATTTAGAAGATCTGAAGAGGAAGAACATCATCAAACAAACAACCCGATGGTGGCCCACATACAAAGAAGCCCACCTTCATTGAGGGATGATTGAAGATGACATCAAATTGATTGTAACATTGTTAGGAAAAGAAATAGAAAAAGGGCATCATGTCCCTATTGTAACCTATATCTTCTTTTAATATCAATGGAATACAGTTTCTCTATTTAATGCATTATTATTTTGTGTTAATATATCAAGTGTCAATTTCTACCCATTTCATTCTGGCACGCCTGATGGGACCACCCACAATGGACAATGCTAGACTAATTGTTCTCTCATGAATCTAAATGTTCTCTATTTTCTATGTTTTTAGGTACTAAATCTATTTTTCATAGAGATCTCCAAAGCCCTAGGAACCACCCCAGGCCATCAGATTCCAAATTTGAAACCTCTAAACTGGATTCGCCCCCTGCCCCATGAACTAGTTCCCAATTTTCCCCTAGGTGGTGATTTGCATTCTAGAGCCTCAAAACCTACAAATATTAGTTTTCCAGGACTCTCTACAACCTCTAGAAGTTGTATGGACCTTCAAATTTCAGATTTGCCCCTTCAAAACTCAATTCATCCCCCGGGTGGCGATTTGAGCATAGAAGCCTCAAAAACCCCCAAATCCATAGGGGTGACCTATTCAGGGGCCAAGAAAACCCCCCATAGCATCATATCATAGGTATTTCCCTTTTTATACCTCTGTTTTGAAAATTTTGAAAGTATGAGGCATACACTAGTTGAATAACAATTCCTAGGTGTAGGTTTCCTTTCTTTTCGAGCTTGTAGGATCATTAGATTTTTCTGATATTTTTAGAACCTGCAACTTTCTAGCAAGTTTCTCAAATTTATTTTTCAAATAAATTTACATTTTCCTTCTTACTTCGTATGTAGTATAAGCCTACATTGTTTCCCCCTTCATTCATAGCATCTATTGCTAAAAGAAGTGCACATGCTAAAGTTTAAATTAGGGTTTCCTAATCCCCTCTTCCATGTTATTTTATTCTTGAAAAATTTTGCATTCTAAGATTGAAAATTAGGGTTTCCTAATCCCCTTTATTCCACACACTTGGATTGCATGTTTCCACGCTTTACAAAGATAGATTAATTTGCTTCACAAAGGCATTTAGGGCTAGATTATTTCTTTGCAAAGAATACGTTTATCTAATCATTTGCTTTCGAAAAGGCATTAGGGTTAGTTTTTCTTTTGAAAAGGCAACTAGTTAGTTTCTTACCTTGCATACACCATTAGCAAAACACAAACCCACACACACTCACATGGTATTGTAAACAAGTGGTGAGATTGGACTTCATCCCCAATCCATCACTCAAGACTGGTGTGGTAGGTGTTTTACCCTCCACCAGCTCACCCCCTAGACACCTAGCAGCCCCACAAGAGTGGTTTTCTGGATTTCATCATCAAAAAATCCCCCACTTTTATGATTGGGCCCTGGATTTCATCACCAACGGTTACTTGTGGAGTGGGATAGGATTAGTGCCTTCATCCACAAGGCTAGTATAATTAGTGGAATTGGTAATTGTCATTCTTGACTAAGCCCACTCGAGGGTGAAGCGAAAGCATGGGGTTGTTGACCATGCCTAGCACGTCTTAGATAGTACCACCTCTCTTCATGAGAGGAATTTGTGAACTCACTTCAGCATAGTGGGTTCTCCCCTTTTAGGATATCATTTTACTGCACCTTCCATACAGGTCACCATTTGCACATTGTGATACCATTCTATTCTATGCATCTTTGGGTGTTGCAAGAGGTTTGATATCGATGACATTCCTGATTTTCTAGAGTATTCACTCCATTACCCATGATTCTACATAGGGAGTATCAACATTACAACACACAAAATGAACAAAACACTTTTACTTTCTTAGCATTTAGAATTGATTCTGGTCTACCATTGTTTGCATGATCATGGATCGGTCTCATCACATTACACTATATATTGCTTTGTCACATACAACATGTTACTTACTTCACATTTACATTAGACACAGTCGAGTCTATATCACATAGGGTTTATTTCTAAAACCGTTGTACACATGTAATGTCTATAGTCACTCATAGCAGAGCGCGTGAGCAAGCACACTTCATATAGGAGATACTTGTCACTTCCTCTAATCAGTCCACTCTTACTCCTTCGATCATGAAGGGGAAGACTATAGATACATCTGATTCATGCATGGAATCCGATGTACAGTTCACACACATGATGCCTCGAGATGAGACATCAACCTTGAGTGAAGTCCTTGCTACTTCACTCATAGAGGATTACCCACTCCTTTCATCCCCATCCTCACCTAATCCATCGACCACGTTCTACGACCATGTGATCTACATAGCACCAGGACAACCTCATCCATTCTTTACCATAGATGAGGAGGTCATACCTACTTCTCCCACCTTTGCACATCCCTTCTTCCAAAACCTATCTCAATCCCTCTTTGAGAGTGACTCATCCCTCCTAAACCATACCCATCCAGAGGTCACATCATTCACCCCTACCATAGGAATGGTGTCCGACCCATCCTCCTCTACTGTAGGAAATCAGAATCCATCCTTCCAAACTGCACAACAACTTCCTCCCCAATAGGAACCACAAGCATTTCCTCAAACCTCACACCCGTACTCCTCATAGGAGTCTCAACCATCACCTTCCCAAGAGCCATTTTTCACCATATCTAAAGGCATCTACCAACCGCCCCTTCAGGAGCAAGATGCACAAACCCAAGAGGGAGTGTACACATACACTTTCCCCTCAACCCAAGCTCCTACCTCGATAGCTTACCCCACCTTTTTGGAAGCTTTCCCACCAATCTCCTAGGTGCTCGGACTGTATGATACCCAACCTTTAGAGCCACCTTTGTCTATGATGACCTTTAGGATACCACCACCTCCTCCTTTTCAAGCTCCCACTACTAATATCCATCCTACCTATGGATCGAGACCGATAGCTTATCCACCCACTCAACCAAGCTATTCTATGTAGTTTAGCTTCCCTACTACCTACCCTCTAGGATAGAGATAGATCCCATCCTTTGATACCTCATCTCGACCACCCCTAGTACCGGTAGCTCTGACACCTACACCATTACCAACTCCACCTAGTTTCTTTATGCCTCCCCCATATTGGTCATCACCACCTATGACCCAACCATTATAGTAAGCTCCAACCCAACAAGTACCTATGCCACAACCACATGCTTCCCAGTCATAGTACTATTACCCACAATAAACACCTACCCCACAACCTAGTGTGCCAGTAGATACGACAACACATGTCACCCAATACCCACCTTATCAAGATCAGGTGCAACCATACTCTTCACAATACTAGGAAGAGCAACAATACCAGTATCCACCACATCCATAGGGTCAGCCTACCATAGCCCAGTCCCCCACTCCTATGACACCCGAACTTCAACTCTTACGAGATGAAGTCAAAATGCTAAACCTGTGCACCTCTAGCTATGGGCCACAAAAGCCCTATTATGATGAGTTATGCAATGAGCTAGTCCACCCATCAGTTCCCATTCCTCCCTACCCCTATCACTTTGAAATACCAAAATTTGACAAGTATAGAGGTAAGGAAGACCCTAGAGAGCATGTGAGCAATTACCGCTCATCCTACTACCAACTTCATAGTAGTAACCCCCTCATGTTGCATACCTTCTCCCTCTCCCTCACTGGGCCAGCATTGGATTGGTACAACATGCTCCCATGCCATAGCCTGTATACCTTTGAGTATATGGCCAACTCCTTCCTAGAGCACTTTTCCATCAACATCAAGAAAAAGACCATATTTTTTTATGTCTATGCTTTATGACAGGCGGATGACGAACCCATTACTAAGTTCATTGCTATATGGAGAGTGATTATCCATGACCTCACCCATAGCCTCCCCACTACTGAGCTCGTGACACTCTTTTCCAAGAGTTGCCACAAACACATCTCCACATCCCTCCAACTTCACCAAAGCCACACCTTTGAAGATGCTATTTCACAAGCAAAAGTCATTGAAGACATTAAGGTTCAATCTAGGAAGATTAATTTGAGAGCCAAATCCAACTATAACCCTAATTTCTACTTCAATAGGACCACACCAAATCAACCTTACCCTCGGCCACCTCAAGCCAACCAAGTCACAACCACTACCCTAGCACTAGCACCGACTCCTCCACCCTATACACCATAGCCACAAGCATTCCAAGCTAATGCTCCTACCCCACCTCGACCACAACAATACCGAGGCATGCACCCATAGGTTCCACCATGCAACTTCACACCCTTATCTGAACCATTACCAACTCTATTTCATAGATTGTATGAGGGCAACCATCTCGTCCTACCCGAGATCCACCCATTGGATCCAAATATACCCAAGCCTCATGGATACAATGAGCAACTCTTTTGTCCTTTCCATAGACAACATGGCCATAATATCGATTCATGTCACTCCTTCCATGGGCAAGTTCAAGACCTAATCGATAGGGGCACCATCCAGGTAGCAAACCCTCTAGCCCCATAGAATCAAAATTTAGGGATTTTTCAAAACCCTCTACCAGACCATAGAGGACCCAACCCTCCTAGACCTCCAAACAATCCCCCAGTGCCACCTCACCAAGTGAACAATGTCCAACGTGATCCACCATCACGTGGTGTAGTAGGTATGATCAACCTTACTACTAGGAACCAATGATACCCATCACACCAGATAACACCTATCATTTCCCCACCAGCTCAGTTCACATCACCACAAGTAACTCAAATGCCTACCACCATACCACCACCACCTCAAAATGTGATTACCATCCATGGTAGCCTAACCCATCAGTTACATAATGCCCCCATGCGACTATCCATATTTGATCTCCTACAATAGTCTCAACCCCATCGTGAGGCATTGAATGACATCCTACGTTCCATTGACTTAGAGACACATGATACAAATACCTTTGTCAATTTTGTAGGAAATATCCCATGCTGCCTCCAACCCTCAATTAGCTTCCATGACCATGAGATAATAGAACTCATAGGAGAAGGAGCAGATCCCCCTCTCCACATACAAGCCATGATCAATGATATCACCTACAAGTGGGTACTCATTGACATGGGCTCATCCATTAGCATCATATCCATAGTAGCTCTACATCACCTGCATATCTTACCAACCCATTTTGCCATACCTTCCCTTGACCTACGTGCATTCGATGGCTCCATGAGACCTACCATAGGATCCATAGTCTTACCCATCCATGTAGGTATTCATACCATCTCTATCCTCTTTCACATCATCCAAGGAGAAATGCAATACAATATTCTCCTCGGTCACCCATGGATTAGAGACATGCAGTGTGTCCCTTCCACACTACACCATTGCCTTAAGTACATCCACAATGGATTAGTTCACTATGTCCCAGTCGATGGGGATCCATTTAAGTTTTGCAACATTGTAGATCTTCCCCCTGCACCATCATTTTCATCCTCCCAACTATTTCTTATGTCCTCTCATCAGTCGATAGGAGCATCGATATCCTCCCCAACTTCCACCTCAATATCCTAGTGTTCATCAAGAGCACAAGCCTCGATGTCTGCACCATTAGCACCATATTCCATGGGACCCAAAACCTCTACCATACCTTTCTCACCACCATCCTTATGGCCTCCACAACCATCCCAGCCAATACCATTCCAATTTCCACCTGCAATGTCGCAACCACCATTGCCACCCATTACACAACCTACTACATTACCTCCTCCATCCTTACCTATGGAAGCCCCTATCCTTCCTACACCACAAACACCTCCTCTTCCCTTTTGACCATGGCCTAGGACATTCTCATCTCCACATAGCCCAGCACCTATGCCGATACCTTCCCCTACATAGACCAAACATCCTATTCAAGCTACAACAACCAAACGCCATGAACAAGAACAACCAACACCTAGTCTAGATGAACAAATTCCACACCCTTCGACCGCTACCATTAGGGAATCCTAGTTTTCACCTTCCTCATATAATTCTGATATGCCACCCCAGTCACCAGATCATGCCACACCATGCATATCCATTTTCATATCTAATGGTGGCCCAGGAGACTACAATGTATGTGATGCCCATGTATGTGACCCCCTATCCAATCTACCTAATATTTTGGCCATCCCTCAGCCTCGATCTTGACTATTGGAACCATTGTCCAATTAGGAAGTCCTAAAAACCATACCAATTTTTTTTATGTAGGAGTCAACTCTTCGATCCCCCCACAAGCTTCTCCACCACCACAAGCTAGCTCTTGTGATGCAATTACACATCTAGCCAACCCTCATTTCACCTTGCGCTACCTCAAGCATTTCCATTGGCATGGATTCAGGCTTGGCCACTATGAACAAGGGTTACGTACACCCATTAACCCTCATGTTCGATCACCTACCAACAAAATTGGCCTAGGTTATCACCCAACCACCATCTATACACTAGAATATGAGATCCAAGATTTATCCTTGCATCCTCCTCCATGTCCAACACATACCTTGGAGGAGTATATCGATATGGATATACTAGAAGACACTCCCTCACCTAGTTCTACCATTGTAGTCCCCTGTGACTTCTTCCAGGAATCTCCTACGTCCGATACCTCCTCATTCTATGATGTTGGTAGATTGGCAGACCATTTCGCTACCTTATCCTTAAATGTAGTACCAATAGAGCCTGATACAACCCCTCTTGAATCATCATCGATGCATTTAGCCACGTTCCCACCTATACATAGGCAACTACAGAGAGCGGCTACTCATCCTCGTTCACCTCTAGTTATTCTATGACCTCCCTTGAGTCTCTTAGGGCATGCACAAACCATGGAGCCCCACTCACCAGAGTCCTCCCCACCTACTTCACCTACAACATCGGTCAACATGGTTGAGGTAGACTTGCATTCTCCCCTCCGTTACAACCACCAACAAATTTGAGATGATACCCCAAACCCAAACTTTATAGATCTCACACATATCTCACACATACCAGTTCCTGGAGACTTCCTTCTTTCACCTCATGTCTTACGGGTAGCAAATACCCCTTCCTCATCCACATCATCCCAAGCCCCTCAGGTCCATCACATGGGCATTTACATAGATGATGAATACGAGTTCAGCGAAGCCATCGATGACTTCAACCTCATTCCTATCCTCAAATAGTTATGTGATGGATCTCGCATGCTCATTGAAGACACTATCGATGTTGATATTGGAGATGATCCTAAAACCCCCACATCCTCAAGCTAGCCACTAGCCTCTCACCCGAGGAGTGCATCACCTTCACAAACTTCCTTTGCAAGTACATAAAAGTTTTTGCATGGTCTTACAAAGACATGTCGGGACTTGACCCTACCATAGTGGTTCATAATCTTATACTAGATCCCAATGCCAAATTGGTAAGACAAAAGTTGTGATGCATGCATCCAACTATCACATTAATAGTGAAGTCTAAGCTCCAAAAGCTCCTAGATATCGACTTCATTGTACCCATTGACTATCCCGAGTGGGTATCCAGCATGGTCCCTATACCTAAGCCATCTGGCGAGGTTCGTGTCTGCACTAATTTTTGTGACCTAAACAAAGCTTGTCCCAAAGACAACTTCCCTCTACCCAACATTGACTCCCTTGTTGATTCCATCATAGGCCATGAGATGATCTCCCTCATGGATGGATTCTTAGGATATAATCAAATTAGGATCAACCTAGCTGATCAACACAAAACCTCCTTTACAACACCCTAGGGGACCTTTTGCTATAAGGTCATGCCCTTTGGCCTCAAAAATGTTGGGGCAACCTATCAACGAGCCATGACCTATATATTTCATGATTTAATGCACAAAAATGTTGAGGATTATGTAGATGATCTTATCGCTAAGTCCAAGAAATGCGTAGACCATCTCAAAGATCTCCATCATATTTTTGATCGATTATTAGAACACAACGTGCGCTTGAACCCAAAGAAGTGCATGTTTGGTGTTACCTCAGGAAAAATATTAGGATTCATTGTCTCCTAGTGAGGCATTGAGGTTGATCCTAGTAAGGTGAAAGCCATCATCGAGATGCCTCCTCCTACCACATTAAAGCAATTGCGTAGCCTCCAGGGCAAGATCACTTCTATCCATAGATTTATAGCACAATTATCAGATAAGTGTCAGCCATTCAACCATCTCCTCTAGAAAGGAGTAAACTTCAAATGGGATGATAACTATCAAGAAGCATTTGATGCTATCAAAACCTACCTTATATCACCATCGGTTATGTCACCACCACATCCATAATTACCATTGACTCTATATATTTTAGCCATAGAACTTGCGCTAGGTACACTCCTAGCTCAAAAGAATGCGCTCGACAAAGAGCAAGCTATCTACTACATCAGTCGCACACTAGTTAGTTATGAAACGAGATATGGATACATGGAAAAACTATGCTTAGTAGTAGTATTTGCTACTCAAAAGTTAAGGCACTACATGTTAAACCACACAACCTTTGTCATTACCTAAGATAACCCCCTTCGGTACATGATGAACAAGAGCTACCACAACTCGCGCATAGCTAAATGGATCATGCTCTTAACTAAATTTGACCTAGAATTCATATCCCAAAAATCCATCAAAGGGTAGGTCATCACAGACCAACTGGCCGAAGCCCCTTTAACTGATAATCAACCCCTCCTCATTCAGCTTCCAGATGATTCCATATTTCACATAACCAAAGCTGAAGAATATGTAGAACCTAAATTTGTAGCTGACCTCACCCTATTCTTCGATGGTTCTAGATGTCTCCATGTTGGGGGTGCAAGCATTGTCTTCTTCACACCTAAAGGAGAACCACTCCCATTTTCATTCAAACTTGACTTCCCCTGTACCAACAATAATGCAGAATATGAAGCCCTAATCCTAGGATTAAAACAAGCACACTCCATGCACATCAAATGCCTCCACATCATAGGTGACTCACTCTTAATAGTCAATCAAGTGTAGGAACTCTAGCTATGCAATTGTCCAGTCCTCCAGTAGTATAAGAAAATCACACAACTCTTATCCCAGTTTGAGTGGTATGATCTCGAAGCCGCTCCGTGATCATCAAACCATTTTGTAGATACTATGGCCTCCTTAGGATCCCTCATTCCACAAAACCCAACATCTGACACAACATCCATGTCCATCCATACACTCACTAGATCTGCCATATCACCCACACCTCCTACAGATGATGGTGGTGTGTATGTGGTACACACCGAACCCCATGATCCATGGTTCTCACAAATCAAAGAGTACATCAAACTAGGTTTCCTACCATGTGATTTACCCCATGCTCAATGTCAAACCTTCAAACAAAGAGTGATCCACTACACATTGTTGGGGGACATCCTCTATCATCGTAGCTATGATGACATGCTCCTGCATTGCCTAGAACCACAAGAATCACAATGGGTTGTACAAGAAACCCATGATGGTACTTGTGGTGGCCATTTTAGTGGCATGGCAATCACCAAATGCATCCTCCGCATGGGCTATTACTGGCCCAAAATGGAGCATGACTATTGTGAGTATGTGAAGCATTGCATCAAATGCCAACAACACATGAACCTAACACATCTCCCATCTCAAGCACTTCAACCCATTCAGTCCATGTGGCCTTTCTCCCAATGGGGCCTGGATCTAATTGGATAGATTACACCAACTTCCTCAAGCAATCACAAGTTTATCATCACTACCATAGAGTATTTTACCAAGTGGGTCGAAGCCATCCCATTGGTCCAAACCATAGGAGCTAAAATTGTAGCATTCATCATAGATCATATCATATGCCATTTTGGAATTCCCTCCCAAATCATTTTTGATAATGGGAAATCCTTTAAAAAAAAATGTTCGAGCCTTATGTGATAGATTTCACATACACCATAGCTTTTCTACCCCATACTATCCTCAGGGTAATGGCCAGGTAGAAGCCATGAACAAAACCATCTGTTCCATCCTCCATAAAACCATAGCAGAATCTCACCATGATTGGCATAATCAAATACCCCTAGCCTTGTGGGCGTATCGTACGAGCATCCATACTCCTACTGGGGCAACACCTTTTTCACTTGTATACGGGGTAGAAGCTATCATGCCCCTTGAGCTTGAGATACCTTCCTTAAGGATATCTATGAAGGATTTCATTGATGATGACACTGCTCATCAAGCTCATCTAGATCAACTAACACTTCTCGATGAACACCGCATTCATGCAATCGAGCACACATGAGTCTACCAAGATCACCTTCATCGTGCCTACAATAGTAAGGTACATCAATGCGAGTTTAAAATTGATGACCTGGTTCTCAAGGAAAACTAGTAAATCACAAGTCAACCTCACCAGTAGCATGACAAATTTACCCCAAACTAGTTGGGCCCATTCATGGTTACACATAAATATGGTTCAGGAGCATATCATCTGGCCAATATTGAAGGCCTTAATGAACCTGAACCCATCAACATATTGCATCTCCATGCATTCAATGCCTAATATACATAGGTGTTCACCATCACAAGTAGTATACATTGCTAGGCACAAGCACACTAGCTACTACGCACATCACTAAACATGCATTTCTATTATTTTACAATTACATTATACATGCATGTTTATTTACTCTTTGATTGTCATTTATATACTATTGGTATTTGTTTTTCTTTTTGTAGGATCTACATTATCCACACTTACACCAGCAGTAGCAATACATGATAACACCATGCAGGATACTCCGTAGCCACAGTCCATACCCATTACACCGGTGGACCTAGCCCAACCAGTACTTATCATTCACCCTAGGCAGACATCACATTCACCACATTCAGATCATCACACATCACCCCACCACATGGAAGCTCACCATCAAGGCTCTTCCTATTCACCTCGCTCTAGAGATAGTCAGGTCACCCTATCCTCTTTTGATGAAAATGAGGAATCATCCCATCCCCAAGAATAGGGGTCACCCTCTCATTCACCTAATAATCTCAAAAATCCCTATTCACCAATAAATCATCCCCATCACCCCTTAGGATATTATCATCCTCCTAATAGAGGATACACCCATCATCCAGCTCATCCATCATGCCTACCCACCCCACTTCCCAATGGTGAGTCCACCTATTCCCAAGATTTGCAAGCCTACATGACCTAAGCTACTCAAGCTAGTCACACAAACATACCCCCTTCCCATTCGTATCATTGTGTAGAGCCATCACCTATGCCACCCATACTCTAGACACCACCTTCCCCCCTATGAGGCTTACCTTCCTGACAAGCTTTCCAATCACCTGAGACCTTTTCATTCCTCCCCTACCTCATCAAGATCTCATCCAGCTTCCCATGCCTACCAAGCCACACCACATGCATCACAACCTCGATCCCCACCTTCACCAACACTATCACCACAACATCATGAGATACAACATATTTTCTCCCATGTTGAGGCTCTAGAGCTATAGATGAGCCACTACCATTGCCATGTATACTTGTGCTAGTCTCCCATGACCCGTACACCTTCACCTTCATGCAGATCCACCCTTCGATCTCATGCCCAACCTACATTGGACCCTCGACCCATATGCCCATAGGTAGACCGACCTTCATCACCTCCAGCGGAGCCCTATATTTACCCCATGTTGGTTCCATACATACCATTTTTAGAAATGTTTTACCATCTCATGCATCAGGGCCTCATTGACTTACCCAAGATTCGACCCATAGATCCCTCACATCCTAAACCATGTAACTATCATGAGAATCAATATTGCATCTATCATCACCAACCAGGTCATGACATTGAAGAGTGTCGAACATTCGAGAACCTGGTGCACAACATGTTGCATGGTGAGCAAACCCCATCACCAGAGCATCCTATCCCATTTAGCCAACTTCTCAGTCCTCCATATCACATTACCCCCACAACCTTACCCTCCCATAACACCCTAACAACACCAACCTGATACATTCATAACATATCCAACTACAACCCCAACCACAATCCTAGCCGCATCCTCACTTCACCATCCCACTCCCGACCGGACCCATGCCACTTCACCCAGAAGTAGTTCTAATAGTGCTTTCCTTATTTTATCCTACTTCTTATACTTCTTACAGTAGCTGATTCATTTCTTCTCTTCTCTCTCTCTTGGCTTTTGGTAATCCTCTTATCTTGTTGGTTACCAAAGCCTATTTCTTCTCACTTCTTCTAGTTGTACATCCTACTCTTACATCTTCCTCCTTTTGATGACTATTACATATAGTTTTACAACTCACAGCTTATGCACCTACCACACACACCCCACACATTGGGGCAACCATGATCACAACATCATGCTTTTTGTCATCACAACACATTACACTCATCTGTAGATAAGTTTTCCAAACTCCATCTATATGTCATGCATTTCCTCTTGTAGATATTGCATTCCCCCACTTGCATCATTTACGTTTATATCCATTGCATATATCCATATGTTTTTCATTTAAACTTTTAGTTCATGTTTGTACATTCTTCCCCAAAATGCGCCTTCAGCAGGAATAATGAATGCACTTGTTAGCATCACCACCTGGATGTCCATTCCCCCTTTTTAGGATCAGGGTATACATAGGTGTCATGTTCGACTTTGACTACTCTTTAGTTCAGTCAATCCAGTGTCACCCATAGCTACCGAGGCTTGTACATTCTTCTTATGGATCTTTAGGCTGGTTCAACTTCTCTCATGGACCATACACAATAGGTTATACATTAAACAATTTTGAGTCTAGGAAAGAGGACATCTTGAGTAGATATCACCATCTAGCGAATGGTATCCCCTGCTCACCCTATCACTTGCATGGTCAACATACGACCTAGGGATAAACAAAGGGATCAAGCATAAGCAAAAATAAATGATTGGGTAGAAAACAAACGTCATCGCCCATACAAAAAGAGCACCACCAAACAAAAAAAAAAAAAAGAGCACCACAATCAAATAGGTCAACACTAGAAGAGGGGCAAAAAACAAAAGGAAACACCTCTTGATATCACCCATGTTATGCTTATCGCCTTTGGTCCTTAGGTTCAACATAACACCATGGGATGATTTCCATCACTAGCAATAGGCTCCAAGAGCCTGCCTACCAGTGGAATAGTCTTACAGGTGGCAACATATCTGTAACATTAGCATCTTGCTTTTGTATAGATCACTATTGCGGATGGATGAGCTAGCTAGTCCGGTAGCATCTACAATGGGTTAATCCTACCTCCCTCAAAATGGATAAATGAACCTTACACATGCACACACATAGGTCCATGATAGATTTTGAACCAGCCCGATTAGTTATAAGTTGCCACAATACTTGTATAGCTAAGGGTCTGAGATTTGATTGTCACAACTATATTGGTCAAAGCCATTACACATACCTTACATTATCCAACTTCCTTAAAATCATGGGATGGATCACATCCATACAGGTAAATGCTATGATACAAGTGCTTCCTTTGGTGCATTTCAGTACGTCCATACATGCATCCATGCATCTATGTCATATACATTTATTACACATTACAACCATGCATTCATCCTACATGCATTTCAACATCAAATCACATTATTGCATCCACCTTACATGCATTTCAATATTAAATAACATCATCACATTAACCCCACATGCATTCACTACAAAATCACATCGGATACCACATCATATCGCATTCGAAACACAATCATACATACTATTCTACAAGTTCATTCATACCACAAAATGATAATAGATCTAAACCATTCACACATGTATATCTATTTATCATACATACCTACAAACTATGCTACGCTATCTATGCAAACATAAAGAGAACACATTTCAAACAATAACAATGACACATGTATATATCATAACCAAAATCAATATGTATATATATATCATCCATACAAAATACCTAAAGGCTACAACATGGGACCATGCCCATCATCATCTAGCATCTAAAATGCCCATAGGCTATAATACATAGAAATCCTAACTCCCACCAGGAGTCTCCCCATGTCCCTCATGGCTCACCCGCATCTCGATAGCCCTGCTCGATTCTACTCCAAACTTTGGAACTAGATCCATGATAGGTTGATCTTGCACTACAACCCTAGCACCCATCTATCCCACCATAGTAGCACTACACTGGCTATGATGTGAAGAGGCCCACACTCATGATCGAGACATCGACTATGACACCACCTGATCATAATTAGGAAGAGGAATCCCATGCACCAATAGAGTAGTCTCACATAGTATCTTCCTCGTAGACTCTACAACCAACTGACTAGCCAAGCTCCCAATAGTCTACTCCTATCTAGTCACCCTGGCCCTTAGCTGCTCCACCTCAGCCTCTAACTATTGAACTCTATCTCGTAACCCCTGTGCCTCCTCCACATCCTACCTCATAGGGACATCGATGGGAATCTCCCCCATACCATAAAAACACCAATATCAATGGTATCATCTATATCACCTATATCAGTAGCCCCACCTCCCTCCTCCTGTACTCCAATGGCCTGCTCCATGGTCACATCAACACCCATAGTCACCTCCTCCACCCTCACTCCTTGGGTGCTCGCTCCACCACCCAAGTATCATCATGACCATCATAGAGGAACCTCCTCCTCATCACTAGCCACATCCTCTACCCTAGCTCGAGCTCCCCTATCAGCTCTCCCCTCTGGTGGAGGTGCCCCAACATCAAGTGCCACCCATCGATCAATCACACCTCTCCTAGGCTCCCAACTCTGTAGTGCCCACCAAGCCTCAAACTCTAGAGTCATCTCGACATCCTCCACATCTGGTGTAGCTATAGGTGGATCCCTCTCCCCAACCCAAGGCAAGACCATAGGATGCTCTCCTCTATCACCTCATCACCTAAAGTAAATCATAGGAGCCCCTAGCATATCCTATCGTAAACCAAACTATCGCCTCACTCGATCAAACTAAAAATACTTGGTCTATCGAGTATATCTCCCTACTATCCATCTACCCTATTGGATGGCTCGTAGCTCCTCATCATCCTCATCCCACCTGACCCCACCCAACCAAGGCCTCCATATGATGTCACCAGGAGTCAAGCCTCCAAACTTACCCCTCCACAATAGTGGGTCACCCTCATGTGGCCTCTTGATACCCTGCTCTACCTCTGTACTCCACTTCAAAGCATAGGGTAAATACTCCTTGCCCATCACATGCATAGGGTGAGGCAATAATGAGGGCCTCTCAATAGCTATGTGCTCCCATGCCCATACCTGTAATAAGGGAATCACACTCAATCCTATCCTCCTACCATGAACTACATCATGTAACTCTCGATACACTTGGGCCAATAGTGTAGGTGCCCATGAAAACACAACCCTATGCTCGACCATGTCACTCACCACATCTAACATATTCTAGGTGAACAACACCCCGAAAGTATCAGGTAAGGCATAAGTCGAGATCATCATCATCGCCACACACTATCGATCAGATATCTTATCCTGTACCCACAACCACTCATAATCAATCTTAGAGACATCAATGCCTCTCCAATCCACCCCAAAGAATCACTCCAACATAGCCTCCTTGCTCTCATCAGTAACTGCTCTCATAGGAACACCCTCAATCGGTAATCTATATATCTGATATATATCCTCCAAAGTAATGGTCATTTCCCTAGTGGGAAAATGAAATGTGTTCCTATTCGCATCCCACCGCTCACATAGTGCAGACACATATGCCTATTGTTAGTGTGTATACTCTTACACTCCCACACACCTCGAAACCATATGTCATCTAACCACTTTAGCTCGTCTGTTGTGCTCATCAACACCTCAAAACCCTCCTTCATTTTTTGCACCCGATGACGGGGTTCGAGCATCTTCACCTGTTCATCCACAACAAAACACAATAAGACACACATTAGTCATCCACATAATAATGCAATCAAATAAAACTTCATGATACAAAATTTACAAATTAAAACAATTTAATTTGACATGCACTTCAAGACAAAAATAGTGCACAAATCATATGACAAAACATATCAACAAAACAATCGCATATTTGGATACCCATTTCATCATTTTATGGCAAAAGTTCAAACAAATGTGAAAAACAGTACATATTTGGCTCCCAACAGTCAAATATAAGTTCACCCACATACCCATTGTGGCACGAAATTCAAAACATGATCAATTCATTCAACATACAAAAACAAAACATATTTTTGAATACCCATTTGCCAATTTTGCGGTAAAACTTTTGACAAAATTCAAAAATAACTTACAAATCAACACGAAGTTCAAAGTCAAATTTACCATAAATACACCAAAACTGAAAACACATCAGAAGACATAATTCAAAAATAACAGTCACATTTTTGAACACCCATTTGCCCACTCCATGGTGAAAGTTCAAACATATGTGAAAAACAGTCTAAATCGGGCTCCCTATAGCTCATTTTCAATTTCACACTACCCACACCTTGGCACGCAAATCAAAGGTAAGCCAAACAAAGTCATCAACAAAAACAATCAATATTTTTGGATACCCATTTTGCCCTTCTAAGGTGAAAGTTTCATCGGTTTCCACAAATACTATCTCTAAGGTGGTAAATTTAACAATCACGATTTACTACCTTACACCTAAAAGCAACAAATTCTGAAATCACACCAAACGAAAGCAAAAAAATATAACAGTCACAAAATGGGATACCCATTTCCCACTTTTATAGATAAAATTCAATAACATATCAAAAATAGTACATCGTCGCTTCACAAATGCACGGTCAAACTTCATACCTACTCTACCCTTCACCCGATCAAATTGGTGCTAAAACAAATCCAATCCTAAAATAGATCACATTTTTGAGTATCCATTTCGCTTGTTTATCACTATGTATTCAAATTTTAATTAAAAATTACTAAATTTTTTAAAACAGGATGAAAACCTCCCCCCCTCATTCACATTTCTCAGGAAAAATAAAACAAAAACAAAATAAAGACAAAGGACACTTACCGGTGGATCCCCGCACCTGCTGCTAGTCACCCTGCATCCCCTCATCATCGTCGCCCTCGAAGTCATCAATCGTGTTCTCCTCGTGTCATCAGAAGCTCCCACACGTCACTTTCCAATCTTTCCCATCGTCAAAATGAAGCACTTACAAGGAAATTTGACCTTAAATATGCCTTAATCCCGCCTTCGCCCCTCGAGTGGTGAATCCAGATCCAATTCACCCCCGGGTGGTGATTTAGGTCAAAATCACCCCTCGGGTGGTGAACTCAGCTAAAACACCCCAAAATCAACCAAATTGCCCCCAAAACCCTAGGAAAGTAGGCAAATTTCTTCCAAAACCCTAGGAACTCCACAAAACTTTCTTCTAATTTGTTTTTTTTAATCATATTCATCATGCATTGGTATCTTATCAATCATTGCATCATCAACTCACCACACTTCATTCACCTCATTGTTGATTCCTCGTTTGAGGGGGTATTCATATCCAAAGTCAGCTTTGCATGCAACCACAAAATCAAAAATCCAAAAGTGCGATTAGCACATTTGTCTACGAAATTTTTTGTTGAATATTATCATACGAAATAATCTCAATCACAACCAGACATGGGTTATATCATGAGAGTTATGCGTAACAATGGAAAGGTCACCTTGGCATTCATGGAGCATAATGAATGACACGGGTGACTAATCCAATGCAACATTTGAAGGACTTCACTCTGGCATTCATGGAGCACAATGAATGACATGTTTGAATAATTCAAATGTTAACTAACTCAAATGGTTTGACACTTGTCGCCATGTTCTCATCAATCAATCAACAACAAAAATTTAGATAGGCTTTTGTCCTATTCATACTTTTGGACCATGTTGATCTGGTCGCAAAAGCAAAGCAATCAAAAGTTGTCATTCTCAAGCAACTGGTATGGCATCGTAAATGTCATACGGACTCAACAAAATCACATCATTGCATTCACAATCATTCATTTCCATTTTTCAGCATTGTTTTTATTTCTTTCCTCTTCTCCTTCTTTCCTTCTTCTCTTCTTTCCCTTGGACATCTAGTTAATTTGTATGGTCACGCTTCGAGCGGCTACATACCCTTTGATTGGATTCCATTCCCCTTCTATCCCTTTTCCTTCTGCACAAACCCTTCACATTTTTGTATTAAACTGTGTTCTACACAGTATAGTACAAAAAGGGCAAAATGTAGACACCCAAAAGTCACACATTGTTGTTTCTACATATCCATAGGTGATTCTAGACATCCCTAGGCTATTGTAGGCTATTGTAGACTATCGTAGTCATGCGTAGTTATGCGTAGTCATGCGTAGTCATATGTAGATTGCCATAGTTTGCCATAGCAGTGTGTAGACTTCCATATATAGCTTTTAGGTCCAAAACCCTAATAAGCCTTCAAAATCACATCCCGAGCATTGGGATATCCTTCAATAGCCTATTTGCACTCAATTGAGGCCCCCACGGGCTATTAATTGGCAAAAACAATTAACAAGTCAATTCCAAAAATCTAATTTAATGTTGACTTCACTTAAGTCACCTTTTTAGGGAAAATTTGATTAAATTAACCTCTAATCCTTAATTAATGCTAATTGCACCCTCCCACATGTGTGAAATTAGGGTTTGTTAGGATGTTTCTTTTAATCATGTCCTAAATTGACTTAAGACCTCCTAATCAGGATTAACTCTAATCCATCCTCACACATGTGTGAGGATGGGATATTTCTCATAAGGAATGTGATGTTGCCACATTGCATTTCCTAACCTAACCCTAGTCAGAATTCAACCTAGGTTTAGTCTATCTAACTCCCCCTCTGCACCTTGCCATTTCCTATAAATAGTGGGTCCTAAACCCCTAATTACCTCTCTCTCCCAAGTTCAACAAAGCACAAAAACTCTACAAAAATTGATACCAAGTGTTCAATAGTCAGTTCTCCTGTGGAGTGTTATCTACGAACCAACTGGGAAGATAGATTTCTTCTATGGAGAGAGATACATGAACCATTTTAGGAGATAGAGTTCTCCTATATCAAGTTCCATGAACTAGAGAAAAGGGAAAAGAGTTCTCTTATGGAGAGAGATCCACAAATCAGAGCATAGGGGATTGGTGTCTCCTTTGGATAGAGGTCCATAAACATTGTAATAGGGAATTTATTCCCAAGAATATTTGTTGAGAAAATTTAGTAGAAATATTTTCTCCATGGAGTAGCCCACATTGGGTGAACCACATTAAATTGGTGTCTCTATTGTGTGTGATGATTTGTGCATTACTTTTATTACTGCTATTGATATTTCCATTGATAATATTGGATAATATTTTTTGGTAAAGAAAAGTGAAAGTTGATATTATAGTGTTCACCCCCCTCTCAGTATAAACCTATGTTCTTCAACCTAGGCTACAATATAGGTGGAAATATGTAAGGTCACTTACAATCGAGTGCAACATCATGAGAATTCCCACCATATGACTAGCTTGCTTGACAAGTTAAGTAAGCTCATCAATCTATTGAAGGTAAATATTCAAGGGCATTTGTCCCTTCTATAATTGAGGCATCCTACATTGCCTTTTATTTGAGGTAATCTTATGTCACTCTCCTCAAGCTAGAAGCCATTTTAATCACTTGCCAACCTTCATCATCCATTCATCATTGTCCATAAGTAATACAAGGAATGATGTCATTTATTTTTATATCGCATTGTGTATAAATACAATGTAGTGCAAAAATAAATGACATCATTTGTTTTATTGCTTATGGACAATTATGAATGGATGATGAAGGTTGGGGAATGATGAAAATGACTTCTAGCTTGAGGAGAATGATGTAAGATTACCTCAAATCAAATGCAATGTAGGATGCCTCAATTATGGAATGGATAAATGCCCTTGAATATTTACCTTCAATAGATTGATGAGCTTACTTGACTTGGTGAGTGAGCTAGTTGTATGGTAGGTGTTCTCATGATATTGAACTCGATTGTAAGTGATCTTACATATTACAACCTTGATTGTAGCCTAGGCATGTGAATATGTATAAACATAGATATAAAGCCTACCAAATTAGGACTGGATTAGATTTTTTAATAAAGGAGAGAATTTCTATTGTTTGTCCTAGGAAAAGGCGTTTAATTATAGCATTGGACCAAGATTATTGGACACATGTGATTCCATAATTGAGTCTTTGAATATTGAACTAATTTGGGATAGAATCTTGTGGATATTGTCTACCCCCTCAAGTGGTGAGTGGATGGAAAAATGGGTGATAACCATGAGTCAATTGACAAAAGACGAATGAAAAATGTGATAATCATGGCATGTGGAATATTAAGGAGGAATTTAAAGGTGTGAAAGCCCAATTTTAGGAGCCAAGTTGTAAAAATTTAGAACAAAATGATTTTGAAGGACCTTGTTGATGAGTTTTACAATTACCTTATGCAATTGATGACTTGTGTAACTATCCTGTGTAGTTGCTTGATGCTCCTATGACCACACCGAGTAGTTGAATATCATGTTGGTGACCACATTGAGTGATTGGTGATCTGCTAAGGCAATCACTAGTGTGCAAGCTATAAATAGGTCACTTGGGTTCATTTGGAAATTACGACTGGTGGGAGAGAGGAGAAAGAAGGAGTGGCTGGTGGAAAAGATGATGGGAGAAGGCATGGAAGCAAGCATAGGAGGGTGTGCATTGAAGGTGAGTAGCTTGTGGCTTGGTTTTAGATGGTGTGATTTATTAGTGTTAGGTGAATGTGTGGGAGTATTTTTATTTATTATTATTATTATTATTTTTTATTTTTTTAAAGCTAAAAGGGGGGAAGAATTTTTTTGAAAAGTGGAAAATGGGGAGAATGGAAAAATTGTGCAATTTTTTGTGTTGTTTTTTAAATAAATTATGGATATGATGATGTGGAAATTAACTGTGTGATGATGGTTGTAGTTGAAATTATTATGATCATGGCATATATTTAGCAAGGTGTTCTTGGATGCAAGGAAGAAATTTATAAAAGTAAACTAAGATTGGTTACGAGATATAAGCTTGGAGGTGGTGACATAGATAGAGCCTGTATACGTAGATTATGGATACCTATCAACATTTGTAGAGTGGTGGGATATGTATAGGGTATTTTTCCACCTTACTATAGGGTATGTGATGGTTACACTCAAGTATGTGTACTATATATTTTGGATTTCAATGAAAGGCCTTCCTATCCATGTAACAACAAAGGAGGATGTTATGCCCTAGGTTTATGGTGATGGATGTAGGGTAGTGAGGATGGGTAGTGATAGGGGTACAATATCACCTTCAGTATAATGAGGGGATTTTTATGTAGTGTCATATGGTTTTGATGTTTTTATTTCCAATGTGATATTGCTAGACTCATCAAGTGTATGGTTCCCTTGGAACCTATTGGGTTTGGTGATGAATCTAGTGGAGACACCAGTTGTGTATACATGGGTACCTACATTAATGGTATAAACTTATAAGGATTTGTATGAGGTGAGTCAACAAAAAAATGTGGATTTAGACTATAGTTTTCTACTATAGGTATGGGACAAGGAGCACTTTAGTGTATGTCATCCGATGGAGATAGAGCAACCATATCTACTAAGGTGGTAAAATAAAAGGGAGACACCATAGATTTATCCTCATAGGAGGTATGGAGAGTATTATTAGAGAGTGTGGGTCAAAATAAGACTTAATTAGGTGATATAAAGGCCATGAATAGGAGTAAAAACATGGAGAGATGATGGGGTCCACTTGGACCATGTTCGATGGTCAATGTGGGTGATAGGGCAACAAGGGATAGAGCATGAGTTCACCCAGTTATATTGAGTGCAAAGGCAATTTGGGTTGAGGTAGGGGGTACCAAACCCACCTATCATTTATAGGAGGTGAGAGGATGAGACTACTCTAGCATAGCTACAGGTGGAGTCAATGGGAGAGGAGAGGGATGAGGTGATCAAGGTTCCTAATATGGATGATATAGGGACCACCCTTGATTATGATACTTGGTGGATGATACAATTATGGGATTCTAAGAGGGAGGTTGAGGAGGTAGTAGGAGATGATGGTAAGTTAGAGGAGGTAAATTAGTGATAGTGATGATGGTTGCACTATAAGATAGATGGTGAGGTAATTCCATCAAGAGAGATGGATAAGGGATCATGGGAGATGGAGGAGGAGCCCTTTTATGATATTGAGCTCATGGAGATGATAGATCAAAGAGAAGATGTTGGTGTGGAGGAGATGGAGGAGGAGCTTGAGAGGGGAAGTTATGGAGGTAGGGAGGAGGATCTTGAGAGAGGCAATGATAGAGGTGGGGAGGAGTGGATGATTTTTTAGGTAAAAAGGGATAGCCTACAAGATGATAGGAATATGATGACCAAGAAGTTTTTGGAGGTGCATTGACAACTAATCATGTTGGTGGAAAATAGAGAGGTGGATGCGAGAGAGGTAGGAGGTGGTGGAGGAGAAAAATAGGTTGGTGTAGGTGTTGGAGAAGCTATATGAGGAGAGAATGATCATAATGATAGATCAAGAGGGTCTACATTAATAGATAGATGTTATGGTGGCTAAGAGGGAGGGGTTATGGGTAGAGGTGGTGGCAATGCAAGATGGGAAGGCCTTAGTTGTGGCCCAATTATGATGCGAGAGGGCCTATGTGGGAATACTCAATGAGACATTGATTAGGCATTGCATAGTGATATCATCAAGGTCATCTACATCATAGTCAAAGCAAAGCTAGAGGAATGGAGCATCAGGTTTTAGTATGATAATTTGTGAAGCCACAGGGATCAATAATGATAGGATCAAGATCCTCATGAGGGATTGAGAAATATGAATAGTATAGTAACAATAGATAGGTTTGTGGATCAAGGTGGGAGGTGAGCGAAGAGATTAATGATGGTCAATAGTGTTGTACTAGCTATATTTTTACATGTGATAGACCTAGGACCATATGGATGTATCCCTCGAGCAACAAATTTAGATGTATGATGATTTTTGATGATGATGATATATATGATGGTTTTTATATGTGCTATGTGTTATATGTGTGATTATTTAAGAATTATGAATGGGTGAGATTATTTAAGTATGGATGATAGTGAATGTGATAAATATACAAAAATAGATATATGTATGCATTTTTATTATCATTCAAAAAATGCTTAGACATGTATCACTACTCATGACTTTAATTGATTGATCAATGACATCAACACAATGGTAATGACATGACTGTATAAGAGGGGGTAAGAAAGGTCACACAAATTATATATGGGATGAGTGGAATGGAGAATCAAAGGTGACACAACTTGTTAGTTTGCATATCCTATGGAGAAAGAATATCAAAGTGCTTTTAGGAAGCTCAAACACCCTAGTGACATTAATCAAACTCATCTATTAATAAATCAAGCATGTGAAGATTATAAGACCAGCCTAGTGAGCCAAGTATCTCAAGGACCAAAGTGTGTGTAGTGAGGTTTATTTCCTAATTTTGAGTGAGTTAGGATTGATTGCAACTCAAGCCATTATAAGCTAGCTCATTCATGAGCATACGTAGGTCTATACAAAAGAAGATCACTAATTATGTGCATGATAGGATGAGCATGGGAAACCATTCATATTATGACAAGATCTACACGTGGCCTTATATTATCTAGACTAAAAATATAATTAAGTTATGATATATGTGCTTGGTCTTGAAGTGAACTCAAGGTAACTAGGAAAGGCTTATAACACTCAAATACTAAATGATATTCAATGAAGGTTGATTGATATACTAAGTATGGTTGAATAACTAAAATAACATAAAAAAAATTCAAGCCTAGGATAGCAAAGAGACAAATGGTGTTGTGTATTGATAAAATAAGGGTTTTCGATGCATGTAGGAGAAGTAGGTATGATGGAAATATATACTATAAATATTTGGAACAAATACGACCATGAAGATGCCCTTGATTAATGCAACAAAATCCTATGTAATAAAATATGCAAAATAAAACTGAATGATGACCAGTGTACATTTGGATTCAATAAGTAATATGCAAATAGGTGTAGAAAGTGACTATTAGATGATAGAATGAAGAATTACAGTGATGATTTCTTTGAAGTATATTATGTACCAGAAAATAAAGCTAGTTACAAGCTATGCATAAAATGCTTGCAAGTGAAGGATATTAAGGTTCTTTGGTCCCTTCAAGAGTGGCTAGCTATGTAAGCCCCATATCTATATATTTGCTTTATGATAAATGAACCCAACCAACTGGTAGAAAAATCATTTCTTTGATGAAGAGGAAGATTAAACTTTTACTGGTTTTCTTTAAGTAAGAGGTCACCTACTTGGAACTTGCATGGACAGATTCTATGATCATAGGATATTTTTATTCGATCTTAATAAATGCAAAGATTTTCAATATCATTAATTAAAAATTCATTGAGGAGGGTAATTTGATTTATCTATGCTTGGTACGTTGTGTCATCATCCTTGAATTCCTACAAGGATATGTGCAATGATGGAATCTCAAGCTCAAGTGACATGATAAATTTAGCAACATAGACTAGTGAAAATGCAGTTGAACCTATTGGAATGTGAATATTCATTTTATAAGCCTATATCACCAAAGGAAGCTAGAGGTGCTAGTCCTTATGATTTTATTTGACTATTTTCTTAAGAATTACATAAATAGTCTTGTTGGTGGCTTGTTGGTCACGAATCTGCCACAGGAAAGGATTTTCTATGTCTATGCGCCCTAGACCCGGCCAACATTGAAAGGCTAGGAGAAAGAAATGTCTCCCAGACCAATCTCCAGAGAGGGCTGGTTCCCTTACTAAATCTAAGCTTGATGAAGACTAGAGTTACTAGGAAAGGAATTATAAATGTGCAAAAAGAAACGAAGAGATGGAAATATAGCCACAGGCCGAATTTATATGATCGGGAAAGAAACTTAGCAATAGATAACCTCAAGCGCACAAACAACATATAATAGAAGATATACGACGTAATCCACTTACGACCTTGCGCAGAAAACCTCCGGGATCGCATTCCAGAACTCACTTCCTCACTAGCAATATTCAAACTCGGACACAAAATTCAAATCTAACAACAGATCAGAAAGACGAGCTTAAATTAGGAATGCATGAGATAGAAGGAAAAATCACACAGAAAGATGCTTGCAAAATCAGAGGCCAAATATCTTTCATTCATGCAAAGAACTTGAAAGCTTTCATGCAAAAGTCTCTCTCTCGATCCCTCTTTCTGAGATCTACATTGATTTATATAGAAGTCTTGCTTCTTTACAGCATTTAAAACATGCAACGGACCTCCTCGAGATCTACAAAATGTGCAACGAAAATAAGGAAATGATCCCCTTAAACCAGCCTCGGAGAAACCAGAAATTAAATGAAATAAGGAACCGGTCGTCTTCATTAAATGGTCATTCTCGAAACATGCTTGAACCGTTAGAAAAATCATGAACAGAAGCTTTGAATAATGGGCGTCTTCAATTCTGGTGGCTTGGACACGTTCTTCTACCTTGCTTGCATTGGAAAGCAGCAAAACATTTAATTCTGGAGTGCTTTTAATTCTTGAAAATCGTAATGCTTCATCGGGCCGTTTGAACTGCTTTCTGGCGCGAAACTGTAACGGGTCACGAAAACGTGACATGTCACGATTTCGCGACATATTTTTGCTCCGTACACTTTATCACTTTGGGACCGCGAAAACCAACCATGTCACGAAATCATGACGTATTCGGCTCCTTTGGTCTCCTTCGCCACCTTAGCTCGCGAAAATGCGACGCATCGCGAAATCGTGATGTTCGTACTATTCTGCTCTTTCTCCGCTCTGTTTTCGTGAAACTATGACCTGTCACGAAATCGTGACGTTCTTTCCCAATTTTGTCTCTTCGCTGCTTCGAACCGCGAAAACGCGACAAGGCGCGATTTCGCTACACCTTTCTCTCTTTTGGCTTTGTCTTCCTAGTACGTCGCGAAAATGCAACACTCTTCACCATGTCACGAAAACTTCACCATGTCGCAAAATCGTGACTTCTTCTACCTTCTGTGCCCTTCTCTTCTGTATACCCATGAAACTGCAACATGTTGCGATTTCGCGATAGTTTTCTCTTGCCTTGTACGGTCCAGCTCTCAACCTGCGAAAACATGACACTCTTGCCTCAAGTGGTTCTTTAATCTCCAGCATGTCACGAAATCACGACAAGTTCTATCTCCTTGGACTTTACTGCTTTTCGACCACAAAAATTTGTCATGTCATGAAATCATGACATTCCGTACAATCTGGCTGCCTCCTTGCTTCCTCCTCGTGAAAACGTGACATGTCACGAAATCGTGACAATTCTCTGCACTTGGTCCTTCCGCCCCAATATGTCATGAAATCATGACGTTTCCTTGTTGCTGGACTTCATCTCCACAAATGTCATGAAATCGCGATGCCTTTCATGCCTTATGATTTTGTTTCAACTTTGCCGCGACCATGCAACACGTCACGATTTCGTGACATCTTTCACATTTTGTGTCTTGTTCATTATTCTGTCATGAAATCGCTACGAGATTCATTGTCATCACCCTTTGCTTAGTTATGTCATGATTTCATGACCTTTTCTCTTACTGCTCCATGGCCATTGTAACGTGATTTGGAACATGTCGCGAAATCATGACAACTTTGCTGCTTAGCCCTTTTTGCATTTGGCATCGCAAAACTGTGACAGGTCATGATTTCGCGACACCTTTGCTTTTGACTTCTCTCTCCTCAATAGACCCGTGATAACGCGACATGTCGCGATATCACGACGGTTTTGAACTGTGCCTTCCATGCTACTTTTTGTCGCGATATCGCGACAGTCTTCGGACTTAGCTTTTTTTGCATCAAAACCTGTAAAGGAGTGAGAACTTCAACATCTTATGCATGAATAATCAACAATCAAAATAATGTGGCAAAAATGCCAACATTCTTGGCGGCTCATGGGGTATACAATTCTGCTGTATGCACGAATCCCAGGCCTGAATCCATTGGGCAACAGAGTCAAGAAAATCTGAGAACAGAAAGCTGGCTGATGGGGTACATCTCGGTGGACTGCTGCAACAACTCTTGCTGACTTACTGAAAACTCAAGTAAATCTGTATTTGGCTTAGCTTACCAGGTGCTGTAAAAGAATCTCCAGGAAAGCACCAGGGGTTGCAAAATGGAAATGAATGAAATAAGTGGAGTGAGGACTATGGAATGGAAATAGTAAATGATGGAATGGTGGAGTGGAGGGAGTGATGCGGTAGATACAGTAACAGAGTGCTTCTGTGTCACCGATATGAAATGGAAATGGAAATGGAAGTGAATGGAATGGAAGGTGGAAGGAATGAAGTGGTAGATAGAACTGATAAATGCTAAAACGACAATGAATTTAGAAGAAAAGGAAAAGAAGAAATGGGAATATCAGAAAGGGAAAAAGAAACAACAGCAGTGGCTTGATTACTTGCAGAAGAAAAAGGAGTAGGAGAAGAAGGGAATGAAGAGGGGAAAGGAAGAAATAAAGAGGAAGCCACTAACTACTGGGAAGGAAGAAGAAAAAAGAAAGAAATACGTACCTACGGGCTCGCATGCAAAAAGAGCCGAAGTTGACAGAGGAAAACAATACTTTTTTTTTCTCTTTTCTTTTTTTTTTTTGTTTTTTTTTCTTTTTGCTATGTACAAGGTAATACTGGACTCACACTTCATGGAGTGTAGGCTTTCAGATGAAATCCGTTCACCGAAATAGGAAGTGGGCTGCCATCCAAATCTTCCAGATGAAACGAATTTGCTGCACCAACACTGACAATGCGGAACGGACCCTCCCACAGAGCATCAAACTTCTTGTGCATCCCTGGCTTGGCTTTCTTTTCATTCCATTTTAGGACCAAATCACCCACCTTAAGCGGACGATCAGCAGAATTTTTATGGAACCACTTTGAAATAACCTATGTATGCTTAGCAAACTCCTCATAGGCCAAAGAACGTTGCTCTTCCAACTGTAACAACTGAGCCAACCGCATATCCATGGAATCTACATCTGCTTCATCATCCTGAAATCCCCGCAACTGTTGCAATACTGGCAATTCTAGATGAACAGGCAACCTTGCCTCTTTTCCATATACCAGGGCATATGGTGAAGTCTTGATAGACTTCTTGATTGAAATCCTATCTACCCATAAAGCTTGATTCAACAGAAGGTGCCATGATCTCTTGTTATCCCCCAAAGATCTCTTTAAAATCCGTAGCAAATTCTTGTTTGTGGACTCTGCCAAGCCATTTCCCTGAGGGTAATAGTTAGAGGATGTCTTCAGAAAAACACCATACTTATTTGCAAATTCAGCTAGCTCAGCTCCAATAAATGGAGTTTCGTTATCTGTAATAATAGCATCAGGAATGCCAAAACGTGTGATCAGCCCTTCAATGAAAGAAATCACCACCTCTTGATTTGCAACCCTGGTTGGAATAGCTTCAGACCATCTCGTAAAATAATCTATAGCGGTCAAGATATACTTGTGTCCAACTAAAGAATTCGGATCAATAATCCCAATAAAGTCCAATCCCCACTGCTGAAAAGGTGCTTCAACCTGAATTGGATGCAAGGGCAATGATGCATTTCTAACCCTTCCTGTATACCTCTGACATTTGTCACATGCTTGGGCAATCCTGAAAGCATCTATGAACAAGGTTGGCCAATAGTAACCAGCTCGAATAATTTTTAAAGCCATTGGTCTACCTGCATAGTGTCCTCCTGATATGCCAAAATGAAACTCCTCCAGGAGTCTTGCCTTCTCTGATTCCTTGACACACCTTAAAAGAACGCCATCAATGTTCTTGAAAAACAATCCTTCGGGCAGCAACACATACCTGAGAGCTTGCAGACGAAACCTTCTCCGTTGTGAGGCATTTAACTGTGAAGGGCATTTACCAGTTGTGAAATAGTTAATAAGGTCATCTGCCCAATCTTGTTCTTGAACTAAGAGGTTCATCAGATTGTTATCTCTAGCAAGATCATCTGCTTGATAATCAACTATTCCAGATGCTGTAGTCTTTGCTAAATGCTGGCATAAGGCCTTACCCCGCACTAGCTTGGTCGGATGAATCTCAACATCAAATTCTTGAATTTTGGTGACCCAACCAGCGCGTTTATCACCCATCTCACCCTGAATGATGAAATTCCTCACATCGGGATGTATAACATAGACGATCTGTCCTACTCCGAGATATGAAGTGCTTGAATTTTTTAAGAGACTTCATGACAACATACACCTATTTTTCAATGAAATTATATCTTGCCTCATGAGGTAAGATAACCTGACTAAGGAAAGCAATGGGCCTTTCATTCCCATCGTCTCCTTTCTATGTGAGTACTGCGGCATAGCTTTCATCTTCCCCCACTGCATACAGAATGAAATCTTTTGAATAATCTGGATTAATCAATACAGGAGCCTACACTATTCTGTCCTTAATTTCTTGGAATGCCTCCTTCCTCTGAGTTGTCCATTTAAATTCTGCATCCTTCTTCAACAACTCAGTCATGGGCTTGACAACCTGGGCAAAATCAGAAATAAATTTCTTGATGAAATTAATCTGCCCAAAGAAAGACTGTAGCTCTTTCTTATTGGCAGGGAGCGATAGTTTCTTCAATGCTTCGACTCGAGATGGATCAATTGCCAAACCATCTTCTGAAATGACATGCCCCAAGAGTTTACCTTCCTTCACTGCAAAAACTGACTTCTTTGGATTAATAGAAATACCAAACTCTCTACATTTTCCAAAGATTTGCCTCAGATGAGAATAGTGATCTTCCCGTTTATGTGAAAAGACAGTCATATCATCAAGATAAATAACAATAATCTTGTTCAAAAGCTCCTCAAATGCAATGTCCATGGCTCTCTGGAATGTGGCCCCAACATTTGATAATCCGAAAGGCATTCGCTGATAAGCAAAAGTGCCCCACTTAGTTGTAAATGTTGTCTTGTACTGGTCCTCATCCCTAACCCAAATCTGGTTATATCCAGAGAAACCGTCCAGCAGTGAAAAACGCTGAGCCCCAACAACAACATGCAGTATCTGATCAATGCGAGGCAAGGGATAGTGATCTTTCAGAGATGCACGGTTCAGATTTCGAAAATCTACACACAGTCGTATGTCTCCATTTTTCTTTCGAACCGGAACCAGATTAGCAACCCAAGTCGAGTGCTTAACCGGGTATATAATCTTGGCCTCGCAACATTTTCACAAGTTCGGCCCTCATGAGAGTCTCAATATTTGGATTCACTGGTCGTTGCTTTTGCCTGAAGGGTCTGACTCCTTCTTCCAACTCAATAGTATGTTGAACAATCTATTTATCATATCCCTTCAGATCCTCATAACTCCAGGCCACAATATCAAAAAATTCTTGACACAGTTGCCTGATTTCTTGCAGTTCATCAAGAGTAGAATCAGTCCCAATCTTAATGACCTTATTGGGTTCTAATTGCAGCTCCATATACTCTTTCTTGTCGATCTCAATCCGATGTTTCTTGGACCGATCATGCTGATCAAACAAACTTTCTAGAGTGATAAGACCTTTCGAAATATGATTATTCCGCAACTGAATTAGACCTTCGGTTTCTTCGTGCTCCAAGGTTCTTCCTTTGATGGTGGCAGCTTCTTGAATCAAAAAGTTAACAATTTGCTCATCACTCTCGAAGACTTGCCAGAAAGTATCTTTATCTGGGACACTAGGCCTGTACACCATCCTCATTGTCTTTGGTTTCTTCACTACCTGCTCAATGGGAGAAAAATTTGCTCCAAGAGATGCTAGAAGATCTGCATGCTTATTCAGCTCTCGAGAAATGGCTTGAATATTCAGAGCTGTGAAAGACTCAAACAGGTCCCAAACTTGGTTGCGGTATGCTTTGAGATAATGTTGCTTGGAAATACACCTGTTTGTTACTTGGTTTACAATCAGCTCAGAATCACCAAAAATCTGCAACTGTTCGATTCCCAACTTTCTTGCCTTTTTCAAGCCTAGGCATAATGCTTCGTACTCGACAACATTGTTAGTACAATTCCAAGTGAGACGGTATGAATATGTTCTTTGTAAACCAGAGGGAGAAATCAGAACAATACCTGCTCCTGCACCATTTTTGCATCTTGCCCCATCAAAATATAACTTCCATAGTTGATCCGTGACAGAGCTCTGATCATCTTGGTTAAGGGGTACCTGCCTTGTGCCATCCTCGGGTTTTGTGATAGAATAACAACCGATTTCGGTCTCCAGCATAGCATTGAAATCAAGCATGGAAAACCCGTCTTCCAACTGAAGCTCATCTAAAACCTCATTCATCAAATCAGAACCCTCTAACTCTTCGGTTAGCATGTTGACAGACTGCATGGTCTTTCCTGCTTCATCCAACCTTTCAATATGAAAAGAGGAAGGTTTTTCATTATGAATCCGGAGTCTCTTTCCTTTGAAAGGGATCTCCAAGTGGGAATAATCCAAGTGCAAGGTAACCTCCCAACTTTGCAGTAAACTCTCTGGATAAGCACATACTGAAATACGGTTCTAGATCGACCACAACTATCTCCTGAATGACTGTAATCTGAGGCATAGTGTGTAAAACAATCGGGACATCCTTGATTACACCCACCATTTTCATAGGAGTACCATCTAACTGCAAGACTCCAGGGCTACTTCATGTATATTCCATACCCATAACTTCGCAAACTGCCTTTGGCATGACAGTTGTAGCGGCTCCAGAGTCGATCATGCAGTTATGCACGATCCAACCCTCTATTTGCAGTGATAGATAAAATGGGGGTGGTCTATTTTTACCAGTGATAGAAGTGGTTAAAGCTTGAGCATAAATTGTCTGGGTAGGACCCTTCTCACTATCCTTCATAGATTTTAAAGATTCTTGCAATAAATCTACCTGCCCAAGCAATTGCAATGCATCATAAAGACTAACCTTAGTTGGGGTCTTCTTCAGTTCTTCGACAATGTTGTATGCAACCACAGTAGATTCCTTCTTTTCAATGGGGTGATCATATCTGCTCCGATACTACTGAGTGGCTTCTACTCTCAGCCTCTTCGTCAATGAAGGGTACTTCAGCTTTTCTCTAGCTTGCTCCTCTGCTTCTGATCTTGCCTATGCAGTTGCGGCCTTTTCTTGTACTCTGTGTAGAACAGGATCTTTCGATAAAATAGGCGCATCTAGCTTTGAAACTGACACAGGAGTTTTCACTGGTTTCTTCAAATCAGCTGGCACTTTTAATGGCTCTAGCTCAACGAGATCTACTGTAACAGGCTTCTTTCCAGTCCTTGTGAGAACCGAAACTTGCTCTTTCGATGGAACCATTAAGCTATGGCCTGCCTCAGAGATCATATTGACTTGCCCTCCCGAAGAACTAGCAGCCAATGTCTGCACATAATTCAAATGAACCATGCAAGTGTCTTCTCCATGTGGATCATTGCATGTCGAACACCAATATGTTCTTTTCGCAGGGACTACATCTTCATTTGCCAAAACAGTCAGGTTTTTCTCGGGTGCTTTGCTTGTTGAAGCAGCTTGTTCTCTAGTAATCGACGGGGGTTGAAATCTCCTAGGCTGGAAATCTCGCTCAGCTTGCTTCCTTTCAATAAGCGTGATCTTATTACCCATTGCTCTTATTGCAGAATTGGCAGATTTTACCTCTTGCAAGAGTGTCGTATAAGGATCAGGATTTACAAGCGCAGGAGGTGCTGGTAAGGGCAAAGGTGCTGGTGGTGCCGGTAATGCTAGGAATGAAGTGGAAGCAGGGAATGGCAGAATGTTGGGTGCAGGCAACTAGGGATTTGCTGAAGTAGAGAGCTGAGGAACTGGGATAGGTGCAATTTGAGGTGCACTGGAGCTCCATGATGGAACAGGGTACATAGAAGACATAGATTGCGAAAAAGAACTAGGATATAATTGTTGTGGAATATCAGGTAAAATGGGCATTGCTACCTTTGGGGGAAGCCTGCCGATTGCAATCAAGTCTGCCTCCACCTTTTGTGCTTGCTCGAACAGTTTTGGGAAGGTCATCACATTGGACTGCCTGATCGCCAAGCCAATGTCTGTATTGAACGCTCGAAGGTAGTAGAACGTAGCTTGCTCAGGGGTAGGGCGAAGTCCTTCAGGCACTCGCTGCCAGCTTCTGGTGAAACGAACATTGAAATCTGCTATTGCCTCCTATGGGTGCCTCTGGATTGCATTAAACTGATGCAACAATGAAAATGGGTCAGCCTGTTCATGAAAATTCTTAACTAACAATTCTCCTAGCTGATCCCATGATGCAATGGTGCCTGGTTGCAGAGATCGATACCAGTACAACAATTTTCCTCTCAAGGATAACACTAATAACTTCACCATCACATCTTCATCTATTATATCGTGAATGGCTGCCAGAGAAGCTACATCATGAATATGTTCGTATGCAGTCTTTCCCGTACCATCATAGGTTGGCAAGGCTTTCAAAGCAGCCTGGGGAACTGGATTTTGAGCCTGCAAATTCAAGGCTCCTGAGCTGTTCCATGCTGAAAACTATCGGGGTGGAGGATACTGGGCCATTGGGACTAGTGTATGTAACTGAGAAGATGGAAAACTAGTAACAATACTAGGGATTTGTGTGGATATGGCAGATGATGCAAGCGATGGGGAAACCAACCTAGAGTGTTCACCTCTTTTTGTGCTGTCAAGTTCAAAAAACTCAACAAGATCTTCAACTTTTTTGGACTTTGATCTCGTGATCATGAAGTACAACTTTCACTGCATCCACGTTCAAAGATTTTTGGGTACTGCAGAGTCACCAAATGTTCTAACTATACGGCATGAAGGCGAACATTAAACCCTCAATACTATGGGATCTTTTTGAGATAGAAACAGTCTGTCCCACCGGGCGTGCCAAAAACTGTTGGTCACGAATCTGCCACAGGAAAGGATTTTCTATGTCTATGCGCCCTAGACCCGACCAACATTGAAAGGCTAGGAGAAAGAAATGTCTCCCAGACCAATCTCCAGAGAGGGCTGGTTCCCTTACTAAATCTAAGCTTGATGAAGACTAGAGTTACTGGAAAGGAATTATAAATGTGCAAGAAAGGAAATACGAAGAAGGAAATATAGCCACAGAGCCGAATTTATATGATCAGGAAAGAATTAGCAAGAAGAATTAACCTCAAGCACATTAACAACATATAATAACAGAATACGACATAATCCACTTACGACCTTGTGCAGACAACCTCCAAGATCACATTCCAGAACTCACTTCCTCACTTGCAATATTCAAACTCAGACACAGAATTCAAATCTAACAGCAGATCAGAAAGACGAGCTTAAATTAGGAATGCATATGACAGAAGGAAAAATCACACAGAAAGACGCTTGCAAAATCAGAGGCCAAATATCTTTCATTCATGCAAAGAACTTGAAAAGTTTTCATGCAACCTTCTCTCTCTCGATCCCTCTTTTTGAGATCTACATTGATTTATATAGAAGTCTTGCTTCTTTACAACATTTAAAATATGCAATGAACTTCCTCGAGATCTACAAAATATGCAACAGAAATAAGGAAATGATCCCCTTAAACCAGCCTCGGAGAAACCAGAAATTAACTGAAATAAGGAACCGGTCGTCTTCATTAAATGGTCGTTCTTGAAACATGCTTGAACCGTTAGAAAAATCATGAATAGAAGCTTTGAATAATGAGCATCTTCAATTCTGGTGGCTTGGACACGTTCTTCTACCTTGCTTGCATTGGAAAGTAGCAAAACATTTAATTCTGGAGTGCTTTTAATTCTTGAAAATCGCAATGCTTCATCGAGCCGTTTGAACTGCTTTCTAGCGCGAAACTGTAACGGGTCGCGAAAACGCGACATGTCACGATTTCATGACATATTTCTGCTCCGTACACTTTATCACTTTGGGACCGCGAAAACCAACCATGTCGCAAAATCATGACGTATTCGGCTCCTTTGTTTCCTTCGCCACCTTAGCTCGCGAAAACGCGACGCGTCACGAAATCACGACGTTTCGTACTATTCTGCTCTTTCTCTCCTCTTTTCCATGAAACTATGACCTATCATGAAATCGCGACGTTCTTTCCCAATTTTGTCTCTTCGCTGCTTCGAACCGCGAAAATGCGACAAGGCACGATTTCGCTACACCTTTCTCTCTTTTGGCTTTGTCTTACTTATACGTCATGAAAATGCAACACTCTTCACCATGTCACGAAAACTTCACCATGTCGCGAAATCGCGACTTCTTCTACCTTCTGTGCCCTTCTCTTCTGTATACCCGTGAAACTGCAACATGTTGCGATTTCACGACAGTTTTCTCTTGCCTTGTACGGTCCAGCTCTCAACCTGCGAAAACATGACACTCTTGCCTCAAGTGGTTCTTTAATCTCCAGCATGTCATGAAATCGTGACAAGTTCTATCTCCTTGGACTTTACTGCTTTTCGACCATGAAAATTCATCATGTCATGAAATCGTGACATTCCGTACAATCTGGCTGCCTCCTTGCTTCCTCCTCGTGAAAACGCGACATGTCATGAAATCGCGACAATTCTCTGCACTTGGTCCTTCCACCCCAATATGTCATGAAATCGTGACGTTTCCTTGTTGCTGGACTTCATCTCCACAAATGTCATGAAATCGCGACGCCTTTCATGCCTTATGATTTTTGTTTCAACTTTGTCGCGACCATGCAACACGTCGCGATTTCGTGACGTCTTTCGCATTTTGCGCCTTGTTCATTATAAGTCACGAAAACGCGACGGCTCCCCTTTGCTTAGTTATGTCACGATTTCGTGACCTTTTCTCTACGCTGTCCCCGTTGACCATTTTGACCACGATTTTGGAACACGTCGCGAAATCGTGACAACTTTGCTGCTTTGACCTTTTCGACCATTTTGACCGCGATAACTGTGACAGGTCGCGATTTCGCGACACCTTTGCTTTTGACTTCTCTCTCCTCAATAGACCCGCGATAACGCGACATGTCGCGATATCGCGACGGTTTTGAACTGTGCCTTCCATGCTACTTTTTGTCGCGATATCGCGACAGTCTTCGGACTTAGCTTTTTTTTGCATCAAAACCTGTAAAGGAGTGAGAACTTCAACATCTTATGCATGAATAATCAACAATCAAAATAATGTGGCAAAAATGCCAACATGGCTTCAACTTGTCTATTGCTTTAGGGATAGTAGGGTGCCAATAAATTATGTTTGATATGATATTTTTTGTAGAGTGCTCAAATTTTTTTAATTTTTAATGGGGGAACCTTATCAAAGATTATGTTGGAGTAGATACCAAAGCATCAAATGATGTAATGGAGTATAAATTCTACGATTCAGGGTCTGATTATACAGGTAAGAGGGATAGCCTCAACCCATTTGGTGGATTACTCAATGGTAGTGATAATGAATGTATTTTGTCCTAAGGAAGGCGAAAAAATATTTCTGACAAGGTCGAGGGACCATTGCAAAAAGGGCCAAAGAGCTTGTATTGTATGCAATTATTTTTAAATTACATCTGTTAAAGTGGTATGATGTTAGTATTTACGACATTTCTTGACATATGCATAATATTCATGCTCCATGGTAGGCCAATAATATCCCATGTATAAAATATGCTTTACAATGGACCTCTCATGAAAATGACCACCACATGTACCATCATGGTCTTGAGCTATCATCCAATTTGTCTCTTGTGGTTCAAGACAATGAAGAAGAACACCATCATAGCCACTATGATAAAGCACATCCTCCAAGAGAGTGTTTCAATCCAATTTTTGTTTGAAAGTATATTTAGTGGTTGGGTATAAATCTGTAGGGAGGGAACCAATATTTAGGAAATATTTTACTTGAGCAAAAAAATCATGGTATGGCTCTACCTAAACTAGATGGATGTTCCATTCATCATTAGAATATTCATGAGAAATAGTTAATTTAGAAAGCATGGTAATATGAACTTCAATGATGCTATAAATAGGATTTTATGGAATAAGGGACCCAAGAGAGTCCATGGTATTTGCAAAATGGTTAGACAACCTTGGCAAAGATTCAATATTATACCATTCAAAGTTGGTGAGCAATTTATCAACAATCTATTTGTAAGACTTTAATACTAGTAATTTGCACTGGTAGAGTTCCTTAACTTGATTAACGATAAGGAGGGAGTCACCCATGATTTTGATATACTTAATACACATGGTGACAATGATTTGAAGTCCAAGGATCAAGGCTTTGTACTCTATGTTATTGTTAGTGTAGAGGAAGTCAAGCTTAAATTAAAAAGGGATAAGGACCCCTTGAGGCATGAAAAAATTATAGCACCTCCTTCTTATTTGCACTTAGAACCATAAAATAAAAGGGTAATATTGACTTTGTCCTTAGGTTTTATGTGCTCTTCAAGATCTATAACATTGAATATATAATCAACTAGAAGCTTGATGATCAGTGGTTTATCGTCTTGAAGAGGAGCTTCAACAAGTTGGTTAGCAATGACCTAACCCTTTATGTATTTTTAACTTATGAATTCAAGATCAAATTTCCTTAAGAGCGTTATCCATTTGGGAGTTTTTCTATTGGTATAAGTGTGACTCATCATGTAACATAAGGGATTTTCTATGGAAATGATATAAGTTGTATGATTTAGTATGTAATGGCAAATATTTTTGGTTGTGAAGATGACAACAAGGTATAGATTCTCCATATATGCATATTTGGCTTTGTAACTCACCGTGTGACTGATGTAGTAAATGGCATGTTCTCAGTTGGTGTCATTTTTTTGAGCTAACATAGTCCCTAGAATGAATTCAATAACATATATATACAAATAAAATGAAATGTTTGCTCTAGGTGGAGATAAAATAGGTGGTGATATGAGATAATACTTAATAACATTAAAATTATATTGAAATTCTATGGTCCATTTATATATGACCTATTTTTGTAAAATATGGTTAAATAACTTATATTTTTCTAATAATTAAGCAATGAAGTGATAGATATCTTGGATCTTTCCTTGCAAGCTACAAAGTTCATTAAGATTTTTAGGGGGTGATATTCCTATGATAGCCTTGACCTTATTGGGATCCACTTCAATGCCATGTTTGGAGACTATGAACCCTAAAATTTTCCTTGAAGTGATGCCAAAGACACACTTTTTAGGGTTGAGCCTCACATTATGCTCAAGTAATCAGTCAAAAACTTTTCATAAAATATTGATGTGCTCATGACAAGTTTTGGATTTGGTCAAAACATCATCCACATAATATTTGACAATATTGTGCATATATTTATGGAATATGTAAGCCATGGTATGTTGGTATGTATCTCCTACATTATTGAGACTAAAAAACATAACTTTATAACAAAATGTCCCCCAAGGATTTGTAAATGTTAGCTTGTGTTGATCATCAAGATTGACACGAATTTTATTATATCCTAAAAAATAATCCATAAGGGAGAGCATTTCATGGCCAACAATGGAATCCACAAGTGTATTGATGTTGGGAAGAGAAAATTCATCCTTGGGACATGCTTTGTTTAGGTCACAAAAATTAGTGCAAATGTGTATCCCCTTGTTGGGATTACCAATGGGTACCATGTATGAAATAATTTATGGATAATTGATTGGTTGAATAAAACCACATCTAGTAGCTTTTGCAATTCTTCTTTAACCATGAGGTAAATGGTAGGATCAAGTTTCCTCAACATCTATTTGAACGGTTTAACGTTGGGGTTCAAAGTGATATTTTGAACGACTAGGTTAGGATCAAGGCCAAACATATCTTTATAGGAACTATAGGACAAAATGGCTACATCAAGGAAAAAATGATTTTTTTTGTAAAATTTATTGTGTCAAAGGATATCCTAAAATATTGGTCAAATGTGGGTCAAAGCAACCCAAGTTTAGGATGCATCAAGATCTCATGACAAGATGGTGCAAAGAAGGAAGCATTACGATAACACAATGAAGGATGTACCAAACCCATGTTCAACATGATCAACATACGCCCAAGTTTGAGATGCATCACACTCATGTGGTAAGATGGCAAAAGAAAGAGTATCATGGCTACATGACAAGGGTGTCTCAAAACTATGGTCAACATGCTCAACAAGCACCTAAGCTTAGGATGCATCACAATTGTGCTACAAGATGAAGAACATCCCAAAACTATAGTCAACACTATCAAAATGTATCAAAGCTTGGGATGCATCATGGTTGTGTGAGAATATGGCCAAATAAATATCATTTTGGCCATATGACAAGGATGTCTCAAAACCATGGTTAGTATGGTCAATTGGTGCTCAATCTTAGGATGCATTGCAATCATAGGACAAGATGGTGCAAATAAAGAGCATCATGACTACTTGAAAATAATGTCTTAAAACCATAGTCAAACTGGTCCACCAAGCCCAAATTCAAAAAATAATCATAGTTTTGAAATGTAAGAAGATATAAGGAGATTCGATCATACCCATTAAAAGATCAATGGACATAATTTAAATTCTTCTAAAGAGCATGAGTTAAGAGAAATTTTACCATGGTCATGCAATAGAAGATAAAAATAAAGGGAAAGGCATGGTTAGGACCATTCATTTGGACCTGTTAGTGAGATTTGAAACATTAATACTAGAAGATAAAGTGACAATATTTAGAATTTTTTAATTAACCAAATTCTTATTAGGATCTATCACAAAGAATGGTTGCAAGAATAGAAGACAACTCAGATCAAAGTTTAGGTAATAAATTTCTTGTTAGTCACAAAAGAAGGTGTAAATCAACAAAGATAATTCAGAATTAGGGTTTATATAAAATATAAGGTTACCACATAGGCATTCTACCAACCTAGATCTCTAGCTTATTAGGATCTATCACAAAGAATGGTTGCAAGAATAGAAGACAACTCAGATCAAAGTTTAGGTAATAAATTTCTTGTTAGTCACAAAAGAAGGTGTAAATCAACAAAGATAATTCAGAATTAGGGTTTATATAAAATATAAGGTTACCACATAGGCATTCTACCAACCTAGATCTCTAGCATATTTTTGTAAATTTAACTACAAATATTATTTTTTTGTAAGTAAAACAGTTTCATTAAAATGGGTTTTGAAAGGAATCTAAGGACCTTGATACAAAATCAACAAAGCTCTACTAAAAATAGGAACCAGATAGTTAAAGAGGCATGCAGTCAACAAAATAATAAAAAAGAGGGGTGAACACTCACTTTATAGCAAGACTAACAAAAAACATAAATCAGGGCACATCCTGTACCACATCCTCAAGCCTATCTCGCCCTCCACTAGCTATGCAACATCCTCTTTAATAGCATTTACCTCATCCCTGCAGCCATATTTCCCATAAATTCTAGTAATCTTAGTTTTACTAGAGTCCATAGGACCTTCCTCAGGAATCCTAGTAAACGATTCACGAAAGAATATCATGTTCATGACATTTATCATCTCCTTCAGGGAAGACAAGAGCTCCTCATTATGGGAAATATCAGTGGAAATGGTGTTGATCACCATATTTTGAAGCATTGTAGTGGTTTTATCATCACATTCACCATTCAAAAGCATCTCTAGATATGCATACTGACTTTTGCATATCTTTTTACTAAGATGAATAGATGATCTTATTATGCTCACCATTTCTTTAGCCTTAATTCTCTTCCCCTTGGAGGTCTCGACATCCTTACTGGTCTCCATAGATTTCCTTTTCCTTGATAATGGGGTTGAGATAAGGGTCATCACAAGGGTAATGGCATTCTTATCCTAAAAAATATTGGGAGGACTAGAATTACCTTTCAGGTTATCCTCAGGGATGATAGGATCAATAATGGGAAATTTTGGGTTATGCATCAGAAGGTGACTGAAGATGATTTTGAATAGACCTTGGTAATATGAGAAATTTTCATTCTTTTTCATTCTACAATTTTAAATGGAGTAATTTATAGAATAAAAAATAAAACTCAGGGATATTGATAATATTTATATCACAAAGTCCATGCCTATCCCCTGCTAGCTAGTTTATGGTTCAGGAGATTTGGCTCCATTGCAAATCTTCTTCTACTATTGTAAGATTGTGTTCTCTCTGACTTCAGCTGGGAAGAGTCTCTTCCCATATTGTAATTGATCTTTGTTTTAATACAAGTTTTTTCAAATTTTTCAAAAAAAAAAATTTATATCACAAAAATGATTCACGAAGGTTAAGTGGAAAATGCATAATGCTTTGTTTGGGTCATCTACAGTGATAAACTACATGATAGGTTTCATTACATGGTTCCAAGGGGAAGGTAAGTTAGACCTAAACATACCTGTCTTGGCCAATTTGAGCATCTTTACCTTGTCATAAAATTCCTTAAGCTCCACTTCCCAATTGTGTTTTTTCCTTCTTATTGGTCTCCCAATTGCAAGTAAGCTAGTAATATCCACTAGCAACTATGTATCAATCACATAATCCTTGATGTGTATGGTTATCCTACCCTCATCCTAGCTATAGAGGAACACCATTGTGATGTCAAAATTATTCCCCAAGAACTTTCTCAAAAAGGGAAGATAGCCTCTCTCCTCCAAGATAGATTTGACAATCGAATCCACCTCCAAGTTATTTGGCTCCACAAAACTCATGATTTGATTGAAGAAACTTCGAGGAAGAAAACACAGGTAAAAATGATTAGAGCAAGGATAATGGTGATGGTTTTGGGATATGAAGCCCTAATAGGAAATAAAAAATTGTACATAGGGGCATGGAGGTTCTAGGCAATGGAGAAAATATTTGATGATCTCTCCTTGGGAAGATTAAAAATCATTGAGTACCCCAGGGCTTATAGGAATTATGGAAATTTTGAATGGATTTGATCTGCACAAGATTCCAGTATGAGCACAAAATTGTTTTTAATAGAAATCCAACAACTCAGGTCATGAGACCATTGGTAAATAGAAAGAGGACATGGCGGTCAAAAGCATTAGTGGGAAGGATAACCAAAGTGCTAAGGAAGATGCAAAAATTATGATCATTATTGATGAGAGCACAATCAAGATCATGAGGGTGAAGGTACAAATGGGGATGCTGTAAGTACACCCCTTGAGACCAAGAGAAGATAGACCCAAGATCTGACACCATAGTTTGAAAAAACATCAATGGCACTTAGGGATCAGAACATAAGGAAATCAACTATAGATGTTGATATTATCATAGGATAAAATAAGAAAAGTTTTGACAAGGCTAGCCCCATTGGTAAGTAAATAGATCATGATTAAGGGACCAATGTTAGGCAAAGAACAATTGGGAATTATGTCCATGATCAAACAACTAGGCTTGGCCATTGGGATTGTGAGGAATGGAATCTTTGTCCTGATTGATCACATTGGAGATTTGTTAGGGAAAGGTGTTAGACCAAGATATTAAACCATTAATACTGGTCCAAAAATTAGCCAAAAATAGTGCCAAAAATAGAATTTGACTTTTAAGCATTTATAATTTACATGTATAAAGCATATTGCATATTTAAAAATATAAAGGAATCATTGTTTACCCTCTGGTTCAACTATGTTGTAGGATATGTATGTATGAATGGTTGTTTATTTCTAATTATAACTTTTTGAATGCTCATGGTGTTAATTTTTCTTATACTTATGATTCATTCCCTAGTTTTTTTTCAATCTGATAGCTATACATTATATAAATGAATGTTCTATGATTGGTAAAAAAATGGGTTGGTCTTTTAGGAATTTTATTTTATCAATTGCATGTTATTTTACAATATATGTATCTTGATGTAGCTTAATATACACCACCATAAGTTCTAGCTTCAGCTCTATTTACTTCTTTTAGTACTCCTCCCTCTAATGCTTTAGGAATAGTTAACTTGGAATTCATAGGAACCAACCTCCTCCAAATATTGACTACCTAAGCCTCATGAATTTAGGATCATTCAATGTTGGTCAAGGTATTTTGGTGTACAATCTTACCATAGGCAGATTTTTAGACCAACAATTTTTGGCACACCCGATGGGATGCAGTCCCACTATTTTTGTAAAATAGAGTTTATTAAATGGTGCTTTATTTTATAAGACCATTTTAAATCACCTGGTGACTCTATATAAGTTCAACCTAGATCTATTTTAAGTTACTTTAAAAAAAATATGTTGCATCATCACCTTATATATTTAATGCTCACAAGATAGGAAACTAGAGAATTGGATGAACCATTAGAATTCCTTGAGATACCTCTCCATCCTCATAAAAAAAAAAAATTATGTACCTCCTAAATTATTTTCTTCTTTGAATAATTTATAGGAGCAATATTCTAAATATATCACTTCACCAACCTTGTTGAACATTTCATTACCAATGGATAGAAATTAGAATCAATTCCTTGAAGACTATCCAACCTAGAATCATATAGGTCCTTTGAATTTGCTCATCCAAAATCCTATTCCTCAAGCATATTTAAAATAACTACCAACATATGATGGCAACGAAAATACTGCTTATGAGCATTGTCAAGATGTATCATCACTAGTGTTTGTACATAATATTCAAGAAGAAGATGTCATGATCAAGCTATTAGTTATATAATTGAGGGAATAAATGTTGTATTGGGACAAAACTTTCTAGATCAAACTATAACCTCATGGGCCCAAATGGATGGTACATTAGTGTAATAATTCAATGAACAAGTATATCCATTCTTTCTACTAACATAGTTCATTGTAATACAAAGGTACCCATAGGAAGAGATATCAGATTTCAACATTAGATTTAGTCAGACATGAAGAAGAGTACCTCAAGGTCTTCAGCCAACCAATGAGCATGCCATGTATTACTAAGAACCTTCCATTAAAATTTGGACATGGCTATCAGTCATTCTAATGTGTTTACATTCCCTCAAATATTTCAAGAAGCATTAAATATTGAGAAGGATTTGATTGCTATTGGAAGGCTACCTCCAAAAATGGTGATGCCAATATTCCTAGAATTTTCTTAGCAACAAATGCAAACCTCTGCTACACATAATTATTTTCCAAAAACCAATCTTATCATCAACTTCCTAGCATGGTCAACTACACCAACTACTTAGACACTCCTTGCACCTCCTACAATATTATTGTTGCTAGCACAAACTATTGTTATTTCATTACTAGCTCCTGATAATTAGGCAATTTCCTTGCAAGAAATGGTCATAGCCATGAAGAACCTCACCAATGAAGTTACTACTATGAAAAGGAGGGAGGCTAAGATAAAATTTCAACCAAGAATTTTTCTACATGTCACAAAGGATCAAGCTACTTATACTAACAAACCTATGGAAAAAGCTAATACATTATACAACAATCAAGAAGGTGAACCTTCTACCTTAAGCTATGAGTCAAACTACTAGTTTTCAACTTGAAATGACCTACATGGTGAAATTTCATGCATGATGCACCAACATCACATTAAAAAATTTACCATTGAGAAGGTAGAAATGGTTGAGAAAGGCTAGGTAAATATGTTGAGTGAAATGGACTATGATTTCATGATACTATATGTTGAATAGGTAATAGTCCTAACAATATTAGGAAAGAAACCATTGTCAATTGATCCTAAGGTAATAGATCCTTTTAAAGTACCTTCTGAGATAAAATACAATCCAAAGAAGAATTTATCTTAGGTTATCCCAGCTCAAAATCCAAATTAGCAATAAGGAAGGTGAAACCCAAGAGAAAGCAAGATATAAACTAAGATAACATTATCTAATCAAGCACCAAAGGATTGAGGCAACTCAGGAATACATGAGTAAGTATTATGAACCTACAAAGGAACATAGAAAATAGCTTGACATTCCTGGTTTCAAAATTATTGAGGAATTGAAAAAGACTCCATCAAAAGCTAGTATGTATGACACACTCCTTATTCTGAGATAGATTGATCTATTATAGACTTCACTCAAGTCTATCAAGAGTCAAGAAAAGCATCATGTGGAGCTTAATTTAACTCAAGATCATCCTACCTCAATAATAGGAAAAAATAGACCATCACAATTTTATTTATCCTTCTAGATGGAGGTATGGATGGTTCACAATTGCATGATTGACTTTGGAGCAACCACCATAGTAATGCCCAAAGAAGTTTATGAAATAATCGGTATGGAATATATAAGGAGTAGTCTTGGTGTACTAAAATTAGATGGCATGTAAATAAAAATAGTAGGTATAATCAAGGAGGTGTAGATGGTGTAGCATAGATTACCTCATATTACTATTATCCATGAAATTGTGGTAGTTGATTTGGAACCTTATATTGGGATGCATCTATCAAGAGAATTCACTGCCAAGTTACAAGGTTACTTATGTCATGATTACCCACATATTTAGATCCCATTTAAAGGCAAAGAAATCAATATATATTCTAAGAAATAATCCTCCTTCCATATAGAGAAGCTTTAAAAATAAAATCAACAAGCTAACACTGTCATCATGATGATGGAAGAAGTGGATCTAATGGAAGAAGTACTGGAAAATATCTAGACCAAATATGAGTTTTCTTTGAAAGATTTTAATGATATGATTGAGACAAGAATTGGCACCTACTATATCATGAAGCCTAAATAAAAGAATATTGCAGCATTGATAGGCTAGATTCCCTATAAAAATAAAATGTGGAAGCTCTTATTTGATGGAGCTAGATGTAAGAATGGTGTTGAAGCAAGTATATTGTTGATAGCACTTCCTAGAATAGAAAAGATATTTTCATATAGGTTGAAACATATTTTTAAAAATAATGCAATATAATATGAAGCACTATGACTAGGATAAAAGAAAACTAAAAATATGAGGATAAAACAACTATAAATATTTGGATATTATAAGTTGATAGTCAATCAATTTACAAAGAAGTGCAGTAGAAAACAACACTATCTCAAAGCCTATAGAAATAGAGTATGGGATTTAATAGAAGCCTTTGAGGTTTTGAACATTAAGACCATCCCATAGGAGCAAAAACTCATGCTAATATTAGCATCTGTTGAAGCTAACTTCTAGCCAATATCTAATGTCATACCCAAGGCCAAAATAGTGAGGCTTGTTTATAGACTTTTTTTTCCTAATAAGGACACATTTTAACAAGTATTTGAAAATGATGAACAAATTATTGATTTACTAATTCAAGAAATGAATTGCATAGGTGACTAGTTTCTAGGAGATAAATAAGATAGTGAATTAATCCAGCTTAATAATAATCACATCTCAAAAATATTTATAACACTAGAAATCCTATTTTATGGCAGTCACCAGTCAACTACTCACATAATGTATCCTAGAAAGAACATAAAATTTGACCTAGAAAGAACATAAAAATTGGGGTGCATTATTTAGAGGAAGAGGTAAACCAAATTTTTGGTTTATGTAAAGAATTAAATGATATCATAGCATGGACCTATGATGACCTCAAAGTGTACAACAAGGAGACTATCCAACACACCATTGAATTCACACTAGATGGAAAACATTTTCGACAAAAGCAACGACCAATAAATCCTAAGATAGAGGTCCTGATGAAATAAGAGCTACTAAATTTGTTCAATGCTAAGATTATATACCCCATAAAGCATTCTACATGGATGGCTATCTTGGTTTTGGTAAGGAGGAAAAATGGAGATATTTGTCTTTGTGTGGACTTAAAGAACCTAAATCAAGCTTCTTTGAAGGACCACTATACCCTCCCATAAGTTGATCAAATCCTATATACAATAGTTGGTGATAAGATATTCTCTTTATTGGATGAATTCACATGTTTTAACCAAATATAGGTCTAAGATGAAGATCGATATAAAATTGTATTCACCACCAAATGTGGTACCTTTGCATATCAACATATACCTTTTGTCCTATCCAATGCATGTACCACCTTCTAGAGAGCTATGGATTTATCATCTGGGAAGATAGTAAACAAAATAATATTCATCTATTTGGATGACATGATTGTCTTCTCTCATGACAAGGAGAAACATGTAGAGTACCTTTGGTCAATGTTTGAAAAGTGTAGGGAATTTGGGGTTTCATTAAACCCTAAGAAATTAATTTTTTCCATGCATGAAGGAAATTTGTTAGGACATGTAGTGTGTAAAATAGGACTAGCTATTGACTTGGATAGGGTGAAAGCTACTTCAATCATTTTTTGGGAAAATTAAGTTTGTGCAGAAATTCATTTCAGATTTTGGTCAAATAGTTAAGCCTATGATTGAGATGTTGAAGTAATAAGTGGATTTTAAATGGATGGATGTATAAAATAATACTTTCAAGAATATTAAAGAAGCAATATCTCAAGCTCCTATCCTAATTGATTTGAACTACTCTAAATATTTCATCCTTTATGTGTTTGGGGCAAAAAAGAGTTATTATGTTGTACTTACTCAGAAAAGGAAAGAAGACAATAAGCAACCAATAGCTTTCCTAAGTCAAATCTTCCATGACCATGAAGAAAAGTACAATTTTATTGAGAAATAGTTCTACATAATAATGAAATATTTAAAAAATATTTAGCATCTCATTTCTCAAATCAATACTCTAATTTATGTAGTACATCCAGATGTCCAAAAATTCATAATTTAGGTAGATTTGGGTGATAGTTGGATGACTAAAATCCAAGAATTTTATGTTAAAATCAGGTTTACTAAACTAATAAGGGGTAGAAAATTGTATCAATAATTGGCTGAGTCTATTGTACAAAATGTAAATTTGTTACTAGAAGAACAAGAGAAACCAATTAAATAGGAAGGGCCACAAGTATTATCAAATACTTGGATTGAATAGTTAATACACTATTTCAGTTTTAGCAGATGTTTGATGGTCTAACTGCATCCTAGATATGCAAATATAGGTTGCAAATAGAAAAGTATGCATTAATTAATGATATTTTATACCAATGAAACTTTGATGAAGTTTTTTTGATATGTTTACATCCAAATAAAGTAGAATAAGTCCTCAGTGAATCTAATGTTGGTTTTTTAGGAGGACACTATTCAGGGCAGACAACAAAAACAAATATATTTAGAGCTGGAAACTACTAGCCATGAATATTCTTAGATGCATTCAAATTAGCTAGAACATGTGATAAATCCAAATATTTATCAAAAAAAAATAAGCATGTTGCCATGCCACTTTAGCCAATAGTTATAGAAGAACCATTATAGCAATGGGGATTAGACTTTATTAGCATGACCAATCCCAATTCATTGGCCAAGCCCAAGCACATCTTGATGGTGATATATTATTTTATTAAGTGGATGGAAGCAAAGGCTATAAAGCATTTTGATCAATACATAATTATTGAATTCATGGAAACATTGATTACAAGATTCAAAATTCTAGCTACCATTATTTTAGACAATGTTGGATCTTTCATTGGTGCCAAGATAATGGATTTTCCAGGAAGTATGGTATATATTGGAATGCATCTTCAAATTATTATCCTCAAGGAAATGGCCTTGTATAATCCACAAATAAGAAGTTGAAAATAATTAAGAGAAGCATTGAAGAAAACCCTAGAAGTTGGCACTTTTTGCTTGATCAAGCATTGTAGGGTGATAGGATAACACCCAAGAAATCACTAAAGACATCTCCATATGCACTTGTGTATGGAAAAGAGGTAGTTCTTCCAATCAAATTTGAGCTTCTATCTCTTAGGTTTATAATAATATGGAACCTAAAAAAAAATAGCCTATGGAAAGAAGGCTAGAAAAACTAGTACAGTTGGAAGAAAAGCATGAAAAATTCTACAAAAATCTATGCTATCATCAGAGAATTGTGAAATAATGGTTTGATAAGAGGGTAGAGTTGAAGGTATTCAATGTAGGGGATCTATTTTTAAAGTGGAACATTAATCGAGCAAATCCATGAGCACATGATAAATTTGAATCTATGTGGTCTAGATCATATCTTATTGAGTAGCGTAAAGTCATAAATGTATTTCAATTATGTGACCTGGTTGACCAATTTATCCTAATCCCAATGAATGGTCAATATTTGAAGCACTATGCATAGATGATATAGTGTCAAACATGTATATATAAAAAGAGAGGGAAAATTTTCTCAAAGCCATAGATTATTGTGAAACTATGGTTAGCATGGTCAACATACACCCAAGCTTAGAATACATCATGATCACACAATAACTTGAAGAATGCCCTAAAAACATGGTCAACATGATCAACATGTGCCCAAGCTCAAAATACATTATGGCTACATGATAACTTGAAGGATATCCTAAAACCATGATCAACATGTGCCTAATCTTAGAATGCATCGTAGCCACATGACAACTTGAAGGATGCCTTGAAACCATGCTCAGTATGATCAACATGCCCCAAAGTTCAAAATGAATTATCACCATGTGATAAGTTGGATCAAATTTCAAAATAAGAAAATTGTTCTCATGCCAAAAAATCATTAATTCCAAGCTACCTAATTTGTCGAATGAGCATGCAAGCACACAAATAAAAGTATTGTCAATCTAACAGCTAAGAGGTAGCTCATCTATTGTAGTAATGGTGGAAGCTTCAAGATGAAGATACAATATGGTTATTTAAGCAAAAGCTTGGATGATAGTTACTATTACAACATATTCAATATTCAAAGAGTTTAGAAGTAAACCTAGAGCCTTTGAGCTTCCTTAGAGTGTTTTTCGAAGTTTCCACAATGCTAAAAACATGAAAGTTGGTTGTTTCAGCTAAAAAATAAGAAATTTAGTTAATAAATATGGCATCTTCCTCAATGACCACCAAAGAATTTGTAGAGACCAAGACCAATAAGGAACTGTGCTTTCAAGATAAGGCTACTAGAATTGTAGGTATGATAATGACTTGAAAATCCAAAGAGAAACTTAGGACCAACATGGAGAATAGAGTATTGCAAGGCCTTTCATATTTAAGTCAAGTTTCTTTTCCTCTCTATTCTCTACTATATTATTATATACATACTCTAATACACCCATATCCTGAGTTAATTTAGACCATAGCTAAATTCTATGATCCTAAGAAATGGGTAGTCTTCACTAATTAGGGAAGACTTCTTTTTAAATCTACTCAAAATCATTTTTTTAGAGTGTTTTCTATGGGCATGGTGCTCGAGGTCAATCCCAAGGTCTTTCATATTGAGGAAAAGGAAAAATTTATACCCTGAAAGGTCACCCAAATGAATGGTTTTACTTTAAATATTGGTTGAAGTCATAGCTAAAAACCATAGAAGTAGGTGATACCTTGCCCAAGTCTCCTATTTTGACTAAACAATTCTAGAACCCTAATTTTTTTCATGTTGGCAATACTAGGAGGCTTACGCTCATATAATAAGGTCTATGACTAGTAGATAGACATCATTTATGGTATTTCTAACCCCAATAATTATGATATGATCTTAATGGATAAAAATACTAGTCCCTTATTCTTTGACTAGCCTTTATTTCCATGCAACCAGTTCATGATCATTTGGTCAAATTATAGAAAGGGTCTCAAACACTATTTAGATACTACTCTCATCTGGTTTAGCTATTTTTATACATTACTGTGCAATAAATTCTATAGATTTATATAACTACAATGGATGATAAGGGAGACCCTCTACCTATATATAGATGGACCAACTTGTTAACCAATATTGAGTTTAATTATAATTTTAACAAATAATTCTTGGGACCAACCCTCAATATTTTGTATGGAAGTTTGCCTAGATTGTCTTCCAAAGAAACAACCTTGTTATAAGCCCCTCATGCAGAGGAGAGAGACTATTATATCTTGATAGAAGGTATAATTATTAGGTTGTATGGATTCAACTAAAAGCCATAATTGTTGCTACATTATTTTTTGATCGGTTGTTCATGATGGAATATTGTTCATAGATAGACTATATCAACAGTACATTTGGTACCAGGGTTAATAAGAAAGGAACATGTAAGTATCCCTTAAATTTTGAAGATATAACAATAACAAGGGATAGCATAAGAGCATTACCAAATCCATGAAGAATGGGCCTAATTGAACTTCCCTAGATATGGAGGTATGACCCTATGAACAATTTTCTTGATAGGTTAAGCCTACTTAATGCAAGAAAACCTCCAATATTTGAGAGAAAAAAAGGCTCCATATAAAATCCTTTAGAAATAATGAAGAAACATATGAGTTTAAATGGAATTTTGGACACATGCAAGCCTTACTCCCATGGAGATAATTTTATGATCAACTTGTAGACTATGATACCAAAATAGGTAGGAACATGTCCTACAAGAATTAAATATTGGAGGTATGTAGAAGATAACTAAATGGTCTGATGAAAAAATACTAAAGTGGTGGACTATGAGAGTAGAAAAAAACACCACCAACTCTAGATTTGACACCAAGCTAGACATGGAATCTACCAAAAATATGATGAATCTTATGAGTCATGGGTGGCTAATATTAAAAAATATAATCCTAAGCTTCAACAAATGTAAAGCAACGAAGGACAAAGAAATGGTAAAAATATAGAACATAGGAAAGAAGAAATAAATTTAGGAGTCTTCATCTCAATCCCAAGAACAAGTTGTTTTGGAGGGAGCACCTCCTTCTATGACAATTCAGAAATAACCTACATATGCCCCTACAAAGCTGCTACTAGAGACATACACTAAAGGGGTAAGAATAATGAAGAAGATGGGGTATGCTAGTAGAGGGCTAAGGAAATATTTGGCAAGATCCATAGAGCCAATATAGGTCCAAAAAAGGCCCAAACATCAAAACTTTAGGGCAGAGACTATACAAATGGAGGAATATATGCTCACTACTTCCCTAATATTATTTGTAGCCTCAAATTCTATAGGGCAACAACTCCCTTTATTCAAAGAAATAGTGGCATCACCCCAACAACAAACCACACTTGTAGAGGCTAATCCTCCTCCAAAAATTTTTAAAAGGAAATTCAAATATGTAGCCAAGGAAAGTACTAAAAATGATATGATCAAGAAGAGAAAGTTGGATAAGACAAGCTCACCAACTCAACAGGCCCAACCAGGAGATGCTTGTATAGTTACTATTCCTTCTTCTTCCTCTCCTCCTCACTCCCAAATAATTTCCCTTCCATTTATTAACAATAAGTCTCCCAGATGCCCCCTTCACTCCATAGTTCTTCCTCAAAAATATCTATATCATCTACCATCCATCCCTCATAATTCACACTCCAAATATAGGGTTCATCTGCCTCAGCAATGCCCTCCTCTTTCGCCATGGCAATACCAATCATAAATCCATCTAGGAGTACAATTTCCACCATAATGTTAGTTAACACCACTCCATCTGTTGGAAATATTGAGCATATTAAGTTGTCATTGATATCAAAGAATTGATGTCAAGAGTTGTCATTGATGTCAAAAGGTTGCATGATATCCAAGGCTAAAATATTTTTCAAGGCAAAGTATATTGTTGTAAAGAAAAGGTTTAAAATATTTAGTTTAAATATTATAGAGAATGTCAAAGAGATTGATTGGGTCCAAGGCTTAAAAGGTTAAGGCTATGGTTTAATAAGAGAAGGTAAGTTTAAATTATTAAAAAAAGAGGTTTTGAAGGCCAAGGTTTAAAAAGGGAACAATATTATAATATTTTTAATATTATAATATAAAGGTTATTTTGGAACCAAAGTCTAGAAAGAAAAATGAAATTCAAAATAATAAAAGCAAATATTATAAGCGCCGACGTCTTGGGAGAAGAGGGAATCCATATAAATATGGATTAAAATCATTTATTTGTCTATGTTTTTTTATTTATGCTAAAAATTGATTTTTCCTTGTGCACAATTGTGAGAAACAGAAGATAAGGAAAGAAGAAAATTTCATGAAGGTAGAGAGTTAAGATTTCAATAATATTTATTTGTGATGTTTATTCCTAGCTGGACGACTAGCCCAAGCGGTAGTCTATACTACACTAGGACATGGGCATACAAGAGGTTCCAGGATCGATTCACGATGGTGACCCTTTTTGCATTGTTGTTGGGAAAAAAGGAAAGGGATAAGAGAAGTTTTGCATGCCTTGCTACCTATGTGGATGGCTAGCCCAGTTGGTAGCCTAAGCAACACTTAGATGTGGGTAGATAGGAGGTTTCGAGTTTGAGTCACAATGATAGATTTTTTATTTGCATTTAGGTAGAAGATAAAGGGATAAAATATTTTTGATGTGCCTTTGTTTCCAGTGGGTGGGCCAGCCTAGCTAGCACTCTAGCTCGTGCTAGAGCATGGCCTGCGTGAGGTCCTACGTTCGACTCCCTATGGTGGTAGAAGTTGGTAAGGGAAAATAATTTTTGTTTTAAGTTTAATTTAAGATAGGGAGTCATAAGGTTTGTTGTGTGGATAATTAAATTGATATTTATGAAAATATAAGGTTTGATTATAAGATTGGATTATAAGTTGACATTTTTGGAAATTATAAGGTTGGATTTGTTGAGTGAATATTTTGCCCTGTTGCAAAATGATCACCGCAAATAGAGTATTGAATTGAAAACTCTCTCTTGCAAAGAAATTATGTGAAATCACCCATTTATCCAAGGTTCTGGTAAGCTAACATTTGTGAGTATATAATCAATGAAAATGAGATAACAACAAATGTAAACTAGAATGAACTCAAACCTACAAGTGATAGTTAACAAGGGGCCTTGAATAATTCAAATAATGCTTAGCAATTAAAAATCTTCCAAAATGCAAAATATTGATTCTTTTTAGTGCTCTTGATATTAGTGTGATCTACCCTGAATCCCAGTTAGTAAATGACTTTTATCTTCAAATTAAAAGGATTTCAAATGCAAAAGTGTGTGGAATTGTCCACTTCATTTTAGAATATGTGTCTTTAATATGTGGTTCATTTTGAAGTTAGTGGATTCATTTTATCTTCATTGTAAATGTTCCACTATCCCTATGTTAGAATTTGGTGTTAGTAAAAGTTAGTAAGTTAGCATGTCAACATTCATTTGCTTTATTTGCCTTAGTGTGAATTTGGCATTAGTAACCCTCCTAGACCAGTGTTTTATCTAAAGATTAAATTGATGTATTTGGAGGTGCAGAAATTTTGGAAGGACCAGAAGAGAAGCAAATGAACTAGAAATAAAACAAGAAATTCTGGAAAATGGACCAGAATGAAACTAAAACTGAAAACAAATAGAAATTCTAGAAGGACCAGAATGAAAGACTTAAACAAAAATTCTGGAAGGACCAGAATGGAAAATCATAAATTCTGGAAGGACCAGAATGAGAAAGAAACAACAGAATTCTAGAATGACCAGAATGTAAAAGTAAACAATCAAAATTTTTGGAAATGACCAGAATCAAAAAATGACACTCTGAAACAGAAAAGTAATTAATCTAGAATGCTGAAAATAAACCACAGAAAGAAATTATCTACAAGGTTAGCTGGAAAAATAAAAATGACATCCAATTTCGGTTAGTAAATCCCTCCCTGCAAAACCCCAAGTTAAGAGATAGATTCTAAGACAACTTGACCTAATAGACCTACAACACAAGCACAATTAGATTAGACCAAGTGCGAGACTCAAAGGATAAAATGTATTCACAATATATTTGACATTCACCTATTGTAACCCATTTAATGGCATAAACAAATAGATACAAGTAAAAAAATTGTAGAAAAAATGCACAGTGTAAGTAGTCTTAGATGTATTCTCCTTGTAGTTTTGCTCACAAAGATTTCTTTTGCCAAAATGAAAGAATTGTATTTCAAAGAATTCTCTTGTTTACATAGATTTCCAGCCCCCCTCCTAAAACGAACTTAATGGGCTTTTAAAACAAAGTTTTCTCCCAAAGCCATTCGTTTCATATTCTCATTCTTTATGATGTCAAATAAATAAATAATAAAGGACAAACAAAACATGAATTTGTTTCATCTTCTTCAATTTTTTTTTTTTAAACATTATCAAACAAACTTTTCTTTTAACCTTTGTCTCCCCTATTATAGTATATATGATTTCATAACCAAAATATATGACACTTTCAATACCTTATAACTCCATGATGGCCATATAATATAAATGTTAAAAAAGTTTTAAATTTATAATTTTTTTTGTATATTTCCTTCATTTAAATCAATGAAAGCATGCGAAACGATGAATTTCCACCTTATGACTCCCATATTATATCACCCAAAAAAACAATTTAACATTAAACTTTATTAATGCACGGGATTCCAAATCGAACATATACCTCTGTTGTTTACTTTCATAGAGTTATTTGGTTACTACACCCTCCTTCCATTCTTTGACCTGTACTATGCAAGCGACCATGACCTTCAAGAACTTCTTCAAGATAGTAGATGCTCATGACGCCCTAGCTCGACAAAAATAAAAACATCTTATCTACTTATTTACCCAACTTATAATGCAATCCCATGTTGATTTTAGGATTTTAAGGGATGTTACAGGTCCTATCGTGTGGCATATTCATCGGCCACCTCGCTATTATTAACCTGCCCAATCGACGTGACTACCAAATTAATATCGAACAAATATTACCCTTATCCTCTATGCACCCCTCTGTGTGTCGTGTTTGTTTTGTCTCAAACATTAATTTCTATTATGGGTGCTACCAACGTTCGATGAATTTTGAGCATACTTGCCATGCAATCTAACATTTCTACCAACATTTTTAATCTACGATGTTAATAGAATCCAAACCCCGATTTTCACTTCACCATTGTCAAAATTGCTACTTTAACGTTGTTAGTATCCTGTGTGGTAAAAACCACCTGCACATCTGTCATTTATTCCTATCATTGCTTAGTTGGCAGTACGATACCTTAATTGATTACCACCTATGTGTACCCTCTACACTCTGCCTATCGATGCACTGGGGTTATGCTATCAAATACGTAACTCCCGAAGACCCGCTTCATCAGTGATATCAACATTGCTCTGGTTTACAATTTTTGAGTTCATCAATTCTACCATCAAATTGCCCACTACAGTCCTTATGGTGCCTTCTATGTCTTCTATGTTGTGCTTATCGGTTACCTTGATAGGTTGTCAGTATGGTCATCTGTTACATGGCATTTTGCTCCTTATTTTCCATCGGGTGTTGAAATTAGTGGTTGCCCCACGTTCTAGTCTGCTGCTAATTTGGATATCGAGTGTCTCTGATTGTCATAATTTGGATACCATTTATGCACATAAATAATACCATTGTTATAACACATATCGCACTTGGTTGGTCTGATTTCTCACTAGTTCATCGTATCCTTTAATCTCACTATGAATATCATTGCAATGTTGGTATCCACATAGCTATCTCGATTTCATCATCGAGCTATGTTTTCTTCTACTGCAAAGCTACAAATTTTGCATACTACATGATGTTGTACTTTGATTTTGAAATTTGCCAATGCTCCTTTTTTGTTGACATTCTAGTCCAAATTTATGTGATGCATTGTCAAATCATGTTCATCGTTGAGCTTTGTCTGTATCTGTTGTCTCGAGGGTTTCATCCTGGAGGTGCCACACCTGTGATTGATGGTGCTTACATTAATGGATACTGATCCCATTGGTGAAGACTCTGCTTCATTTTTAGCATGGTGCATTTTCTGAGCAATTCTATGATGCTACCCATCCTAGCTTCCCATCCATTTTCGGGTAATAACCGATGTCCTGGTTTCCATGGGGTGTCTTCAAACCATATATCATGATCTCCCCCATTAAAAATACCACAACGATTGGTATACCAATAATTGGACTTCCTCAGTCAAATTTCATCATTGTTTTTACTTTTCCACGAAGTCGTCTATCCATATGCATTAATTATAATGCCACTGTCTAATATTGTCAATGTTGGAGCTTGACTGATTTCTATTATTAGTGTGTTTTTCTATTTTCATGGGGTAATATTCCCTGTGAATATCTCTAGTTGTAATAGGTAATATTTAGGTGGTTTGGTGTGATGTTGAGAACATTTTATTCTCATGTATCTATCTTTTACCCACTTGGGAGATTTTTCAGTTACATTCCCAAGATAAATATTGTAATGACTTATCATGAATAAATTAGTTCAAACTAATTCTAGCTCACATGTGGTATCAAATCCAGGAGAGAAACCTTGCTAATTTTTTGTTTAAGAATTTTTTGTGCTGTTTCAAGATGGCAACGGGTAAAACTGTAGTAGGTCTGATTACTGATGGTAAGATCTACCAGCTTGATGTTACATTATGTCTGAGGTTAGAAAAAGGTCAGAGAAGGTCCTGCATGAAGAGTGTGGCATGTCTGCATGCACAGTGTGAAGTATTTGTGAAGAAAGTAGTTGGGACTATCGTGGAGATTGTGGAGATCCAGTCTCAGAAGTCTCGTAGTTGTAGAATTACTTTGCGAAGGAGAATTTCCCACACGCAGTTTGAAGATAGGTCGTTGCACTGTTGTCACCCAAGAGAACGTAGACTACCATGGAGATATTCCATGATTTGGCTATAGAGCAAGCTATGGTAGGCAGTGGAATAAAAACAAAATTAGGGGAGCACATGTTTGTCCATGTAAGGATTGCATGGACACCACATGTTGAAGAAGTGTTTTAATACATCTTATTGTACTTAACTCCTGCATGTTACGAAGATGAAGTGTCCTGGGCTGGTAAAAAAAAGAGTAATATTTTGTTTTTTTATGCTAGAGATATGTGTTTTCCTTGCTTAGAGTGAATGAGAAGCTGATTGGGCATTTCAATAGGTGTTGCAGGTGTAAATTGGTGAAGAGGACCTACAACCAGTTGGAATACAACCAGTTTAGAAAGGTTAGGATCATGTGAGGTTGGTTTCACAGAGTAGTGAAAATCTGCGTGGAGAGAAAAAGTATAGATGTGCTTTGTAGAAGTGAATATGGTCATAGAAGTATAGAGTGGACTGTAGAATGGCCACTATATTTGAATTTTTGAAGGTGCCAAAATTTTATGGTGAAGATTATCAATTTTGGGTAGTTAATATGAAGACTTTTATGATTGCTAAAGGGCTTTGGGACATAGTCCAAGATGGATATAAAGAACCCTCAAATTGGAGTAGCCTTCAGGGAGATGAAATAAGAGAGAAGAAAGAGCAGCAATACCAAAATTTCTTGGCTCTCACATATTTTAGGAGAGGCATGAAATAGAAAGCTTTCCCTCTCATTGTAAGATGCAAAACAACCACAAGTGCATGGAAAGCATTGTAAGATGCTTATGGAGGAGATATGTGTAACAATATCCAAAGCAAGGAGGAGCCTTGCTTCTTTAGGTGGTTTCGTATGATTTTGAGAACATTTGATTCTCATGTATATGTCTTTTACCCACTTGGGATATTCATCGGATACATGAAGAACACAAGCTTATACTGAGAGGGGGGGTGAACAGTATAAGACTTAACCAATTAATAATTTTAACTTTAGATAGCAGTGGCATCAACACAACATTAATCAAGACAGAAAGCATCACACATTGAAGACCCATTTTTAACGTGGTTCACCCAAAATGGTTGGGCTACGTCCACAAAAACTTTTCTCTAAAAGTTATCTCAAAGTTCTTTGGGAATCCTTCCCAATTACAATGTTTATGAGCCTCGGCCCAAAGGAGATACCTTCCCCTCTCGCTCTGGAAATGATCCCTCGTAAGATCAACCGCCTCTACCTCTTGCCAACACGTGGAACTCCTTTCCATCGAAGACCTCCCGTCCTCAATGCTTAGCCTAAGAGACCTTCGCCTTCTATGATCACGTCCACAATAGCTCAACAACTCTGTACCAAACATAGTCACTCGGTCTAGTACAAGTCTTCCTCTATCTGTCAGATCTGTCCAACTCTTGAACAAATCAATCCTCCGCATACAAGCCTTCTCAAAGACTTGCCAAATCTGTCCTCAGGTTCTTCTCATAGAACCAATGCACCTCTGTCCTCAAGTTCTCTGATAGAACTATCAAACTCAGCTCACAAGTCCTCTGCTAGGACCTGTCCAAATCTGCTCAAGAAACATACACATCTTCTACGCTCTTACAACCGCACTTCGTCTTCTCTCAGTCATCTCTCTGCACACACTCTGCACTGTCTTCGCACACTCTATGCACTTCGATCAAATTTTGCACTCTACTCTCGATGATCGAACTTCTCACTCCGCACTCTATCTGCGAACGTCACAACTAACAACACCACCAACTCTTCAAAATAGCCTACCTTTTATAATAACACTTTCAAGATCAAAACCTTAATCTTAGTCGGTTGTAACCCTGATCTTTAGTCAGCTGCACAACCCTAAACTTCGTCGGCTCACATTTAACTTTGTCGGCTTCAACTGCCTCTGTAACTCTTCTGTAGCTTTTGCCGTGAAACTACAACATGTCATGATATCGTGACACCTTTGCAACCGTACACTTTCTTTTGGCTTTTGTCATGATATCATGACACTTCAGCCTTTGTCGACTTCAACTAAGCTCTTGTCATGATATCGCGACACTTCTGTCTTTGTCAGCATCAACTTTGCTTTTGTCATGATATCATGACACTTCTCCTTTGCAGACTTCATCTTCACTTCTGTCGTGATATCGTGACACTTCTGTCTTCATAACCTTCCTCTCTGCTTTTGTCATGAAATCATGACACTTCTCCTATAGAAGACCTGCTTTCAGTTTCTGTCATGAAATCGTGACACTTCTGCTTTCGTCTACTTTCTTTTCTACCTGTCATGAAATCGTGACACTTTCTGCATCCGTACGCATTCTTTGCAACCCATCGTGAAATCGTGACGCTTTCAGCTTTCGTACGCTTTCCTTGTAACCCGTCATGAAATCGTGATGCTATCAACTTTTCGTACGTTTTCTTTGCAACCTATCATGAAATCGTGACGCTTTCAGCTTCCATACGTTTTCTTTGCTCTTTGAGTCACAAAATTGTGACATGTCGTGATATCATGACACTTTTCTAACTTGCTTTCTCTCTCCTGCTTAAGTCGCAAAAATGCGACATGTCGCGATATCGCGACACTTTTCTAACTTGCTTTCTCTCTCCTACTTAAGTCACGAAAATGCGACATGTCGCGATATCGTGACACTTTTCCTCCTTAGCTCTTTTCTGTTCTTTGGGTCATGAAAACCCGACATGTCGTGATATCATGACACTTTTTCACTGTGAGCTCTTTCTCTCGAACCTGTCAGCTTGGGGTTTGCAAAAGACCTTTGAAACTGTCATGCCGTAACCTTCATCAAAACAAATTATTTGACATCAAATCAAATTCCTTCAAAAGCTTCTTGACATCAATGACAACTTATATACTTGAGCAAAGGCAATGTACCCAAAGTACCCAAAATTGCCAACAATCTCCCCCTTTGTCATTGATGGCAAACCTTTACTGAAAACACTTCTCAAGAGCCAAAACTGAAACCAACTATGCTAACAACTGACCAACTTCCTTTGAAGTTTTTCTCCCCCTGACTTGAAGCTTTCCTCTTCACTTTGAAGCTCTCCCCCTTACTCATATCTCTCCCCCTTTGTCATCAATGGCAAAGGGTCACCTTTGGGGCTCGGGACTAAGAATGAGCCTCTTAGCTTGATCCCTCCCCCACCTCCCGATGAGGTGATTAATTCTAGGGTGGGAGTACAACTCCCAATTTCTCCCTTAGATACTCAAACGTATCTCTTGGAAGAGGTTTGGTGAAGATATCTGCAATCTGCTCTTTAGTAGACACATACTCTAGCTTGACCTGCTTGTCTTGCACTTTCTCCCTTAGAAAGTGATACTTGATGGAAATATGCTTTGTCCTTGAGTGCATTACCGGATTTTTGGAAATACTTATGGCACTTGTATTATCACAAAGTATGGAGATGGGTTGTTCATGCTTGACTTTGAAATCCTCCAAGGTGGTTTTCATCCATAAAACTCGTGTACACCCAACCATCGTTGCTATGTATTCAGCCTCTGCTGTAGATAAGGAAACCGAAGGTTGTTTCTTACTTAGCCAAGAAACCAAATTCTTTCCCGAAAAGAATGCTCCACCACTAGTGCTTTTCCTGTCATCAATACTGCCTGCCCAATCTGCATCTGTATAAGCTGTGAGGGTGAAATCATTACCTTTGGGATACCAAAGCCCAAAGTCCATAGTGCCCTTCGAGATATCTGAATATCCTCTTAACTGCTGTAACATGAGAATATTTTGGAGCTACCTGAAATCTTGCTACTAACCCAACTGCCTGCATGATATCTGGTCTGGTAGTCGTAACATATAATAAACTGCCAATCATTGATTTGTATAACTTTTGATCTATCGCTCGGAGATTCATCATCTTTACTCATCTTGCACCCCGTAATCATTGGAGTACATACTGGTTTGTTGTCCATCATCCCAAATTTCTTCAACATTTCTTTGATATACTTCCCTTGAGAGAGAAATACACCATCTTTTGATTGAGCAATCTGAAGACCTAAAAAGAATGACAACTCTCCAATCATAGACATCTCAAATTCCTTCTGCATGGTGTTAGCAAAATCTTTGCACATCTGAGTATTATTTCCCCCAAAAATAATATCATCAACATAGACAACCATAATCAACATATCATCACCTTCATCCTTAATATACAAATTGCTATCTGCCACACCTTTCTTGAAACCTTGCTCATGAAGATACCTGTCAAGTCTTGAGTACCAAGCCCTAGGTGCTTGCTTTAACCCATACAAGGCCTTTTTAGTTTACACACATAGTCTGACTGTTCTGAGAGAGACACTCCTTCTGGCTATTCTATGTAGACTTCTTCTACCAACACCCCATTTAGAAAAGCTGACTTTACATCCATTTGATATACCTTGAAAGATTTGAAGCTTGAAAGGGCCAAAAACATTCTGATTGCTTCAAGACGAGCAACAGGAGCAAACGTCTCTTCGAAATCAACACCTTCTACTTGAGCATAACCTTTGCAGACTAACCTAGCTTTGTTTCTGACAATCTTTCCATCCTCATTGAGTTTATTTCTGAATATCCATTTTGTGCCAATGACATTCTTGTCCTTAGGTCTTGGAACCAATTCCCAAGTTTCACTTTTCTCTATTTGATTTAGCTCTTCATCCATTGCTTTTACCCAAAACTTATCTCCACATGCTTCACTGAAATATTTTGGCTCAATCTGAGATAATAATGAAACATTTGTAGAATCATGTGAAGGAATGACTCTTCTTCTTGTTTGCCCGCTATTTGGATCACCAATGATCAAATCTTTGGGATGATGTTTCCGAACATATCGTGAAGGAGTTTTGGGAAGCAGTTGTTGTCTTTCCTCTTCTTCATCTGAAACCTCTCTCGAATTCTTCTTGACAAATTTCATCACCGAGTTCCTTGACTGGTTCTCTTATCCCTGTATTTTCATCAACCGTTACATTTATGCTCTCTACAACTGTATGAGTTCTTTTGTTGAAGCATCTGTAGGCCTTGCTTCTGCTGGAATATCCAAGAAATATTCCCTCATCACACCTAGGATCAAACTTACCCAAATTCTGATCTTCCCTTCTGATGAAGCACTTACTCCCAAACACTTTGAAGTATTTTACTGTAGCTGGTCTTCCTTTCCACAACTCATAAGGAGTTTTATGATGATTGACTCTAAGTTGGGCCCCGGTGATAATGTAGACTGCTATACTGACTGCCTCTTTCCAAAAACCATCTAAAAGTTTTGACTCATTTAACATAGCTCTAGCCATATTTTCAATAGTTCTGTTTTTCCTTTCAACTACTCCATTTTGTTGAGGAGTTCTTGCTGCTGAATATTCTCTTTTGATTCCTTGTTGCTCACAGTATTCCACAAATTCATTTGAAGTGAACTCTCCTCCTCTATCTGATCTTAAGCATTTGATTCTCTTGTCGGTCTCATTTTCAATCATTTCTTTGAAAGCTTTAAATTTTTCAAAAGCTTCGATTTTTCTTTGAGAAAAGTAACCCAAGTCATTCTAGAATAATCATCTATAAACAACATGAAGTAGCTTTCTCCCTGAATGCTCTGAGTTCTGGTAGGGCCACATAAATCAGTATGAATAAGATCCAATGGTTTTGAAGAAGTATACCCTTTTGATTTGAAACTGGTTCTGGTCTGTTTTCCATGTTGACAAGGACCGCAAATGATGTTATGGGGCCTTTTTATTTTGGGCAAGTCTCTAATAGCTTCCTTGTTACTAATATTGACAAGATTATCAAAGCTCAAATGCCCCAATATTTTATGCCATAGCCAACTCTCATCTTCTTGAGTTAGAAAACACTTTTCCCTTTTTATCTCACTTAGCATGTAAAGATTGTTTGGAGTCCTTGTAGCACTCGCAATGAGTTTTCCATTTTTTTCTTTACTTATCTCACATCTATCTGAAAAGAAAGATACTATGTGCCCTTGATCACAAAGTTGACTCACACTTAGAAGATTATGTCTTAGGCCTTCTACATAAAGCACATTTTCTATTTTGGATTTCCCATCCAAACTAAGAGTCCCTTTACCACAGATTTTAGCTGACCCGTTATCTCCAAAACTGATTGTTCCTCTGTTTGTTTCTTTTAAGACCAAAAACTTTTCCTTTTCACCAGTCATATGTTTTGAACAACCACTATCAAGATACCATTTTTCTACTTTGTCTTGAGCATGAAAAGTAGTTTGAACTATCATTGACTTAGATTTGATCTCATTTCTCTTTTTAGTGAACTCAAGGCTAGATCTATCCAAACTGCACATCCTTGCTATATGCCCAAAATTCTTGCACTTGTAACACATGACATTTTTATTCATAAGAGGTGCAAAAGAGTTAACATTTTCCTTACTATGGCTATTCAAAGACTTATTGCAATGCATAGCTTTGTGACCAAATTTCTTGCAGGAAAAACAATAGCCATGGAAAGTATTATGTAACCTGTTTTGATGCCTTGGATGATTGTTCTTCTTGTGACCAACTGGAATCCACCGCTCTTCAGGATGAAGATTGATCTTGCTCGAAGACCCTGTTTCATGAATGGTGATACCATCCTTCTTTTGCTTTTCACACGGAGTATTCTGTCTGAGAGCCAACTGTTCCAACTTCACTCTAAGAGACATAACCTCTTCTTCTAGTTTCTCGCAATCAGCTTCCTTTCCTTTTAGAGCCTCTGTCAAACCTTGTTCAACCTTCTTCCCTTCTTCAACTAGAATTTTGAAGTCTATAACACTTTGAGACAATTCTGATCTTGCTATCTCTTCTTCCTGACATTGATGCTTGAGAACATAATTCTCTTCCCTAAATTTCTCAAGCTTTCTTAAAGCCAAGAAGAATTCACCTTTGAGATCGAACTCAACCTCTTCATCTCTTTCTGAATCTGTATGTTCCTCTGATAGATCCTTCTCCAAGCTGTTAGGCTCTTTCTGGAGAGACCCGCTCTGATACCAATTGAAGAACACAAGCTTATACTGAGAGGGGGGGTGAACAGTATAAGACTTAACCAATTAATAATTTTAACTTTAGATAGCAATGGCATCAACACAACATTAATCAAGACAGAAAGCATCACACATTGAAGACCCATTTTTAACGTGGTTCACCCAAAATGGTTGGGCTACATCCACAAAAACTTTTCTCTAAAAGTTATCTCAAAGTTCTTTGGGAATCCTTCCCAATTACAATGTTTATGAGCCTCGGCCCAAAGGAGATACCTTCCCCTCTACTCTGGAAATGATCCCTCAGAAGATCAACTGCCTCTACCTCTTGCCAACATGTGGAACTCCTTTCCATCGAAGACCTCCTATCCTCAATGCTTAGCCTAAGAGACCTCTACCTTCTATGATCACGTCCACAGTAGCTCAACAACCTGTACCAAACACAATCAGTCGGTCTAGTACAAGTCTTCCTCTGTCTGTCAGATCTGTCCAACTCTTGAACAAATCAATCCTCTACATACAAGCCTTCTCAAAGACTTGCCAAATCTATCCTCGAGGTTCTTCTCATAGAACCAATGCACCTCTCGTCCTCAAGTTCTCCGATAGAACTATCAAACTCAGCTCACAAGTCCTCTCGCTAGGACCTATCCAAATCTGCTCAAGAAACATACACATCTTCTGTGCTCTTATAGTCACACTTCGTCTTCTCTCAGTCGTCTCTCTGCACACACTCTGCACTGTCTTCGCACACTCTGCGCACTTCGATCAAATTTTGCACTCTGCTCTCGATGATCGAACTTCTCACTCTACACTCTATCTACGAACGTCACAACTAACAACACCACCAACTCTTCAAAATAGCCTACCTTTTATAATAACACTTTCAAGATCAAAACCTTAATCTTAGTCGGCTGTAACCCTGATCTTTAGTCGGCTGCACAACCCTAAACTTCGTCGGCTCACATTTAACTTTGTCGGCTTCAACTGCCTCTGTAACTCTTCTATAGCTTTTGTCGTGAAACTACAACATGTCACGATATCGTGACACCTTTGCAACCGTACACTTTCTTTTGGCTTTTGTCATGATATCATGACACTTCAGCCTTTGTCGACTTCAACTAAGCTCTTGTCATGATATCGTGACACTTCTGTCTTTGTCAGCATCAACTTTGCTTTTGTCATGATATCGTGACACTTCTCCTCTACAGACTTCATCTTCACTTCTGTCACGATATCATGACACTTCTATCTTCATAACCTTCCTCTCTGCTTTTGTCATGAAATCATGACACTTCTCCTATAGAAGACCTGCTTTCAGTTTCTATCATGAAATCGTGACACTTCTGCTTCCATCTGCTTTCTTTTCTACCTGTCATAAAATCATGACACTTTCTGCATCCGTACGCATTCTTTGCAACCCATCATGAAATCGTGACGCTTTCAGCTTCCGTACGCTTTCCTTGTAACCCGTCATGAAATCGTGACGCTATCAACTTTTTGTACATTTTCTTTGCAACCTGTCATGAAATCGTGACGCTTTCAGCTTTCATACGTTTTCTTTGCTCTTTGAGTCATGAAATTGTGACATGTCGCGATATCGTGACACTTTTCTAACTTGCTTTCTCTCTCCTACTTAAGTCATGAAAATGCGACATGTCGCGATATCGCGACACTTTTCTAACTTGCTTTCTCTCTTGCTTAAGTCACGAAAATGCGACATGTCGCGATATCGTGACACTTTTCCTCCTTAGCTCTTTTCTTTTCTTCGGGTCACGAAAACCCGACATGTCACGATATCGTGACACTTTTTCACTGCGAGCTCTTTCTCTCGAACCTGTCAGCTTGGGGTTTGCAAAAGACCTTTGAAACTATCATGCCGTAACCTTCATCAAAACAAATTATTTGACATCAAATCAAATTCCTTCAAAAGCTTCTTGACATCAATGACAACTTATATACTTGAGCAAAGGCAATGTACCCAAAGTACCCAAAATTGCCAACATTACATACCCAAGCTATATATTGTAATAACTTATCATGAATAAATTAGTTCAGACTAATTATGGTTCACAGTCAAATCAAACTATGCCCAACTCTTCTTCCTTCCACCCGTTGTGCTCAATGGTAGCATTCTTCTTATCTCACAGTGGAATGACCATGTCAACACTATCGAATATACCCAAGCGAGTACGTCATTCTTGTCCATGTCACATTCTTCGTGATTTTTATGCTGCGACGTCACCACTTTCACTTGTAATTTTATAATAAAAATGCTTTAATTAAAATGACCTTCAATGTACTATTTGTGTTTGAAGCTACGTCCTTGCTTAATAAATCGCCCAACGCTAAAAAAATTGTAAATTACTCACTAAAATTTGCATCCTCATCATTTTTGGCATCGTCAATTTGGACATCATACATCGTGTGTTTGAATAATTTAACTTTCTCTCTGTGCGAGAGATGACTCACTAGCTGCCTGCACTATCCAATGTAGGATTGTCATGGTTACCGCAATGACCTACACCACTGTCGCTTTATTAGACCCTTGTTGACAAAGTCAATATCTCCTCATCTAGTAACATCGATGCTCGATGAAAACCCTCCAATGCCATATCCTTTTTTCATCATACAATATCAATGAAACCAATGACAACGTGTGTCAAAACATACCTTGATGCACGTTAAACTCCCAAACTTTTAACAACAAACTGCCTACACATCCGATATGTGAAAACTATTCAACTGTGCAATCTGTGCATCCATCTGTCCTCCTCAAACCACACGTCGAGATCCCATTGTCATCGAAGAAATCACATCCGCGATCTGAGGCATAAAAAACACCAAATTAGCCTTTATAATAGAGTTATAATATATATTATGCAATATATAAAATATATTATATATCATGTAATATAATATATATTATATGATATATAATATAATCTTAGGTATTATATAATACTTTATGAGCTTTCGTTTCATATTTCTTTTATTTTATATATTATTATTATTATTTTGCATTAAATATATATAAATATATATATTTATTTTTTATTATTTTTTATTAAAATACTTATGTACATAGAATATATACAAATATTTTAAATTTCATTTATTTTTCCTTTTTATTGCTTGATTTCAATGTTTATTTAGATGAGAATCAATTGAAACAAACATTGGAATTGATCTAATTTGAGAAATTAAGATTAGAACATTAATATTGATCTCCAAACTAAATCCACCCCAGAACACTGAACAACAAACACTCAAAATGAAGGAGACACTCTTTGAAATAGCATTTGGACCCCAATGCAATCATATGAATAAAGGCTAATGGGAACTATTCAAATTAGCACTCCAAGGGTAATAATTCCTCCCAAAACCAAAAATTAAAGGTGGGTCCCCAATTTTGGATCTAGTTGTTGAGCAGCCACAACCGGATTATAAGTTGATATTTCTTGAAGTTGTAAAGGTAGAAAGTATTTATTTTAGTAAAAGAGAATTAAGGAAATATTGTTATGATTTCAAAGTATTATTTGAAAAGCAATAAGATGGAGAAATAAGGTGTATTGTTGGAAATTTATTTGTGTAACTTGCATGCTATTTATGAAAGGGTTTGGAGGTCACTTTGTTGTTATCATATTGCTTATATTTGATAAAGTGCTTGAGTGCATGTCTTGATATTTAAAGAGAAAATTTGCTAACCAATTTTTTAAGTGGTACAAGGGAAGTTATTTTTGAAATAATTTTTGAGGGCACATCTTCATAAAAGTAGCTTTAGAGGTATGGTGTTTTTTATTCCTTTCTAAAGGGTGATTTTTTTTTGAAGGAAATATTTGTGATGTAATATGGTGGATATTTAAGAACAATATGTGCATGATTATTAATTAAAATTGGAAATATATGAGCTAGGGTTTGAGAACAATATGTGCATGAGTATTTATGGAAATTAGAAATATATGAGCTAGGTTTTGAGAACAATATGAGCATGAGTATTGAATGAAATTTGAGACACGAGATTATGCTTTGTTATTGATTGAAATTAGAAATATATGAGCTAGGGTTTGAGAATAAGATGAGCATGAGTATTGAATGAAATTTGAGACATATGTGTTAGGGTTTGAGAACAAGATTATGCTTTTTTATTGAATAAAATTGGAAACACATGTGCTAGGGTTTGAGAAAAAAATGTGCATTGGTTTTGAGTGATATTTGGAAATGAAAATGCAAGTGTTGTAGATCAGTTTTGTGAAGCAATTTGTGCATCATTTTTCATGATTTATTTTGAGAGTATATGAGAAGGACTTGTGCATTGTGATTTCTTTTGAAGTGAAGTTGCAAATCAGCAAATACCAGATCAGTTATCAAGTTCTAACTATAGCTACCAAGTTCTAACTATAGCTACCTTAAGAATGCAATAAATGTGAGACATGTGAAAGGGATAAACTTAATGAATGTAAAGAACATATTGAGCATTTTTTAGTGCATATAATTCTCTATATGTTCAAGAGGTTAAATTTTTTTTGGGTAGACTATGTCTAAATTGCTTCAAGTTAAAGAAAGCACATTGAAGAATAGATAAAGCACTTGAAGACATCATGATGCAAGATAGATAAACAACTTTTGTATATAAAGTTATGAGTAAATTTGAGCATGTGTTATGAGAATATTTGAGCATGTGTAATGAGTATATTTGAGCATGTGTTATGATTAGATTTGAGCATGTGTTATGATTAGATTTGAGCTGTGTTATGAACAAATTTGAGCATGTGTTATGATAAAATTTGAGCATGTATTATGAGCAGATTTGAGCATGTGTTATAAGAATTTTGATAAGGTTTGGTAAGCATATTTGAGCAGGCCTTATATATATACTTAGAGTAGATATGAGAAGATTTGAGAGTAGGTTTGGTAAGCATATTTGAGCAAGTGTGTATGTAGACTTGGAGTAGATCTGAGCAGAGTTGAGAGCAGGTTTGATAAGTAGATTTGAGCAAGTCTTGTGTGTAGACTTAGAGCAAAATTTGAGTAGAGTTGAGAATAGGTTTTGAAGCAAAATTGTGCAAGCCTTGTATAAATGTTTGAAGCACAAAATATAGTAGTGGGTATAGAGGTCTCCTATGGATAGAGGTCTACAAACCATAATAATGGGGAAAAATGTCTCCTGTCATAGAGGTCCACAAACTTGAGCATAGGGGGTTGGTATCTCCTTTGGGTTGGTGCCCATAAACATTGTAATAGGGAATTGGTTCCCATGAGATTTGTTGAGATATTTTATAAGAAATATTTTCTCCATGGATGTAGCCCACATTGGGTGAACCACATTAAATCTGTGTCTCTCATTCATGTAATGATTTATACATTGTTTCATTTACTACATTGATATTATTGATGTTATCATTTGAAAAGAATAAAAGTTTGATCTTATACTAGTTCATCTCCCTCTCAGTATAAGCTTGTGTTCTTCACCATATTCTCCATTCCCACTTTTGTATTCTTTGATCACCACCTCCATCATCCATTTCACCCCACTATCTCCAATTTATAAAAAATAAAGAAGACAATAATGAATGCTAAGAAATGATGGAATGAGAAGGTTTTCTAGAATTTTAAGAAAGTTGTTGGCCCAATAAAAATTATGGTAATTGATACAAATACCATTCAACATATGTGATTTAAACTCATTCCCTTGGTAACTAAACTAGAAAAGGATGACTGTAGAATATTATCAGGTGGAAACAATAATAGAAGATATTACATAATTATCTTTAGAGGATGAATTCATAGCTGCCAGAGCCCACTTGGATATAGTCTATATACTATTAGTCTAAAATGACTACTCTAAATATAGTTGAGGTTTTGAAGGTTTGAACACCAAATTCCCATTTTTATGAAGTGAAGAAGCGAAAAAAACTAAGGCATGCACCATATCGTGATTTCATGATTTATCAATATTTTGTGAGCTCATGGTGAGGAAAATACTAAGGCAGGTGAAATGTCATGACTTTATGACATGTCAGCATTTCATGAGATCAAGGTGAGGAAAAGACTAAGGTAGGTGAAATATCGTGATTTCGTGACATATCAACATTTCACAAGCTTAAGGTAAGAAAAATACTAAGTTAGGTGAAATATCATGATTTTGTGACATGTCGATGTTTCACGTGCTCAAAATGAAAGAAAGACCAAGGTCGACATGATGTTATGATTTCATGACATATCAATGTTTCGTGAGCCCAAGGCAAGAAAAGGACCAAGGTGAACAAGATGTCACGATTTTGTGACATGTTGAAATTTTGTGAGCTTAAAGCATAAGAGGAGATCGACTTCATAATATCATTATTTCATGACATAACTAAACTATGTGAAACAAAGATATAAATAGAATCTGACTTCAAAGGAACATATCGACAAATGATGGCAGATCGTGATTGAGCATAAAATATTAAACTTGTGCCATTGGTGATTTTATTACCTAAACTAAACCAATCAGAAGCCATGTAAAATATGTTGGTGCATTTGGTAGTGCTTTTATTGTAATTTATTTTGTGTCAAAATTTGGTAGCTATCAAAGCATGCTTGTTTTAGAGTATATATAGTAGGTAACATTCCATGAATAAGGGTTAGTTCTTAGATGTTTACAAGACTGGATGTATGTACTCTAGATTCAAGCAATAATATAGGCTTCTATTGGCTTTTGGTTCACCATTTGCAAGTGTATGTATTAATATCTAATGCTTCTATTTACATTACTAAGTTATACGTTGTATTTGTTCTATTATTTGGACTCGTGCACGATATAAATAGTATTACTAGAGTTGAAGATTTGATATATGTATGTGTTATATTAATATATAAATCATATTAAAGAACTATAATTTATGCATGAATATATATCAAATGCTTATAATTTGAAGTTATATGTATTAATCTATGTTGTTGTTTAAACTGCACTAAGAGAAAAGCTCTAGCTACAACTATATTTACATTTCTTTTAGTAAACCCTTCTCTCCATTTTCTCATAAAAAACCATCAAGGAACCAACCTTATCTAGATATTAGATGGAACCCTTCAATACTAAGTTCATCTACTCAATTTTGGCAATGTCATGGGCGCAATCATAACCATAGGATGATTTTGCACCAATAGTTTTTGGCACGCCTGATGGGATCCTAAATACCATAATATTTTATAAGGTTCAGTGTTTGTATTTTTTTTGTATAATATCTACATCAATCACCTGGTGACTCTTTCCAAAGGTATATACACAAGAGATAATATGTCTGGTTAAAATTTTTAATCATTTACATATATGATAACTAGATCTAAAGAAAGAAACTTTGAAGAACCCATTGATTTCTTTGAGTTACACCTTGGTAGCCTTAGATTTCATCCAATTTTATCTGCTATATCAAACCCACCTGCTACCAGTATCACCACCCTTGCACCTACTATTTTTCCTAGCCTTGTTATCTATATACCATCAAGTATAACTACTAGTAGTTCTGTAGTACAAGCAAGAACAATAGCTACAATGGCTACTCTATCTCCATATTATCTTACATGGAACCACACTGGTCTATTGAACCTGGTGGCTCAGAATTAGATCCCTATTACGGCTTTGAAAGAATTACCTCCATATGACAGAATAGGAAAAATAGCTTATGAGCATTGCTTAGACGTTGCCTCTTTGGCAGCTATATATAATATTACTCAGGAATATGTAATGATCAGATTTTTGGTCATTTCCTTGAAAGGAAAAATGCTCTATTAGTACAAAGCACTTCCTATTCAATCCATCACCAATTGGGTTGAACTTGCTGGTAAGTTGGTGGATGAATTTAATAAACATGAAGATCCTTTATCCCTACTCAACCAGATCACCATAATTTAGAAATATCCTTTAGAGGAAATTATTGATTTCAACATCCAATTCAGTCACACTTGGGAAAGGGTGCCCGATGGATTGAAACCAACCAGCAAGCAAGTTGTATATTATTATTTAAGAGATTTCAACTCCGATATTAGTATGATTGTATAGTAATATTGAGTGTTCATCTTCCCTACTATTTTTAAAGAATCATCTAAAGCAAATAAATATCTCATTGCCACTAGAAGGTATCCATCGAAAGTAGTAATACTAATTTTTCTAGATATTCCCCAAGCTCTTGATGCTAGTTATTCAAGTTCTTTACATTTTCCAAGCATAGACCTTCCAAAATGGAGTGAATAACCATCCATTCTAGTGATACAAATACCTAAAAATTTCTTGTAACTACCCCCTATTCCTACTATTCCCATATTGCCTACACCATCGATTCAGTCATCCCAAGAATCTCAGCTCTCTGTATTACTAGACATGCAATCAATGATAAATAGTTTGAAAAATGAGATTAAGTCAATGAAAATAAGGGAGGCTAAGAGAATTTTTCAACTAAGAAGGTTTCCCCAAGTAAAAAAGGATACAACTTCATCAAGAAATAGAGGTCAAGAAATGTCAAGTGTAGTTTATGTGAATGAAAATGAAGAATCTACAACTTCTTCCACAAATCCTGATTACTGGTGCACTGCATGTAATGACCCACAATGGAAAAATTCATGTATGATCCATAATCACTATGTACAAAATATAGCTATTGAAAAGGTGGAGAAAAATATGAAGGGACACGTAAACATGATTACATAAATGAACCATAACTTCATGACGCCTTCAGTTGAGCAAGTTGCAGTCCTGACCAGATCAAGTAAAAACCTCTAGGAGTAAATCCTCAGGAGCTACAGCCTCTGAGTTTTCCCTCAATCCCTAAAGTTCCATCTAAAAGAGATACCTTCTATTAAAATAGGTCTTAGGTTCCTACCCAAAGCTCTAGGTCAGAATTACCTAAAGAATTTATCTCATAAAAGGAAGTTGAGACTCAAGAACAAGCTAAAGAGAGGTTAAGATTTCCTTCTTTGACTAAAATATAGAGAACAAAAGTGAATCAAGGATACAAAAATAAATATGACACCTTTTCTAAGAAAATATAGAGCTATGTTGAGTCATACTATTTTAACATAGTAGAAGAGATGAAGAAAACTCCTTCGAAAGCAAGCATGTACGACACCCTACAATTTCGTGGTCAAATGGAACTCTTACAAGAATATTTAAGGTCAATGAAAAACAAAAGTAAAAACCCATCCTACTCAAATATAGCCTAGACAAACCTAACATCTACCACTGGAAAAAATAGACCCTCACCTTTTATTTATCTCTTCAAATGGAAGGGTGGGTTGTACACAACTTCATGATAGACTCAGGTGTTGCTACCATAGTTATACCAAAATTAGTTTGCAACATTATGGGAATGGAGTACACTAGAAGCAACCCAAGAGTTTTACAGTTGTATGGAACTCCTGTAAAGACTATAGGATTAATTAAGTACATCCCTATAAATCTTCATAGGATGCCTCAAATGGTGGTCATACAAGAAGTGGTAGTTGTGGATTTAGCACCATACTTCGGCATGTGTTTATCTAGAGAGTTCATAGCCAAGATAGGAGGATATATATATCTAGACTACTCACATTTGGAAATATATTTTAAGGGTAGGAGGATCAATATATTTAATGAAAACATCTACTTTTCATATAGAAAATATAGAATAAGTTGGTACTATAAGTATGATGACAAAATAAATGGAATATCTAGATCTAATGGAAGAGACCTTAGAAGAGCTCCAAACATAAGACCAGTTCTCTCTAAAACTTTTCAACACCATGATAGAAACTGATATGGGAAGTTATTTCATTGTAAAACAAAAAAATAATTGGCTCCTACTCTCAAAGAAGATGAGTCTACCAGTCAGCTTTAGAAGCTTTTCTTTGATGGAGCTAGATGCAAGAATGGGGCTGGTGTTGGAATAGTTTTAATCTCTCCCATAGGCAAAGAAAGAATTTTCTATTACATACTGATGTGGAGTTGCACTAATAATGCAATAGAATATGAAGCACTTTGTCTAGGTCTGAGAAAGGCCAAAAAATTAGGAGTTAAGTAGTTACAAATTTATGGGGATTCGAAACTCATCATGAATCAAATCACGGAAAAATGTACAAGTAAACAACATTACTTAAAGGCATATAGAAATAAGGTGTGGGACCTTTTAGAAGTCTTTGAGGCTATAAATATTAAGTCTATTCCTAGAGAACAAAACACCCACGCTAATTTTTTGGCATCTGTAGGAGCAAACTTCTGCCCCATAAGCAATGTCATTCAGAAATATAAAATGGGTAGACTCATATATAGACCCTCGATGCTGGATAAAAATATTTTTTGGCAATTATGAGAAAATATTAGATTTTTTAATATATGAAATGAATTGCTCGAGTGGGATAATATTAGAAGATGAATGAAAATAATGGTTGATTCAATTGAAGAACAATCATATACCGAAGGGGTTGATCACCCTTGAGAGTCTTTTTGATAATAATGACAGAGTAGTAGGCCATAAAATAAAGGTTAATAAACTTTGGTATAAAGAAGTTCAACCGGAACCAAGAAAAATGATCAAGTTTGGAGTTAGTTGTACAGTAGAAGAATTAAATCAAATCAATGAATTGTGCAAGAAATTTCTAGATATTATTGCTTGGGTGTATAGTGACCTTAAAATGTATAGGAAAAAAGTTATATAGCATACCATTGAGTTAGAGGAAGGTTCTAAACCTTTTAGGGAAAAGCAAAGGCCTGCAAATCCAAATATAGAAGCTTTGATGAAGCAAGAATTGTTAAAACTCCTTCAAGTTAAGATAGTATACCCTATTAAACATTCTACCTGGGTAGCTAATCTTGTCCTAGTTAGGAATAAAAATGGGGACATTAGGTTTTACATTGATTTTAGGAACTTGAACAAAGCTTCACTCAAGGATAATTACCCACTTTTGCAGATAGACCAAATTTTACACACAGTTGCAGGAGCAGAGGGATTTTCCTTAGTGGATGGTTTTTTGGGTACAATAAGGTATAGTTCAAAGATGAATATCAATATAAAACTACCTTTACCACCAAGTGGGGAACATTCACCTATCAAAGTATACCTTTCGGGTTGTCTAATGCAGGAGCAACCTTCCAAATGGCAATGGATGTAGCGTTTGAGGAACTTGCTAACAAGATCATAGTCATCTATTTAGATGATATGATAGTTTTTTCTCACCAAAAATAATATCATATAAAGTACCTCGAGAAGGTATTTGAAAAGTGTACGGAATTTGGGATATCTTTGAACCCAAAGAAATCCATATTTGTTGTAGAAGAAGGTATTCTACTTGGTCATGTCATTTTAAAAGTTGGATTGGCCATAGATCCTGATAGAGTGAAAGCACTCTTATAACTCCCTTTACCAACAAATAAAAGAGGCTTGCAGTATTTATTTGGATAAATAAATTTTGTGTGTAGGTTTATCATAGATTTTGCACAGATTTTTAAACCAATGAAATAACTGCTAAAGAAGGATGCACCGTTAAAATGAATAGATCCAAGGAAGGATGCTTTCAAAAATATTTTAGAGGAAATAACTCAAGCACTAGTGCTTGTTAACCCTGAATACTCCCAATATTTTATCTTGTATTATTTTCGATGAGCAAGAAAGCTATGTTGCAGTTCTCACCCAGAAGGGGGTTGAAAATGAGGAAAGACCTATAGATTTCCTAAGTTCCACCATGCATGATCATGAGGAAATGATGCAGGATCATCCAGTGGTAGTAGAACAACCTTGCATCAGAAAGAAAATTCTAAGTGTTCCGCCTTGGTGTCTCGATATCGCGACAGAAAGAGTGTCACGATATCGTGACATGTCGCATTATCGCAACTCAGGAAGGAGAGAGAAAGGCAAGGTGGAAAATGTCGTGATATCATGACCAAAAGAGGAAAGAGAAGAAATGGACAAAAAATGTCACGATATCACGACATGTCGCGGTATCACGACCCGAAGAAGAAAGAAGGCGCAAGCGAAAAATATGTCATGATATCGCAACATGTCGCATTATCATGACCGAAGAACAAGAAGAGGCACAAGTGGGGAAGATGTCACGATATCGTGATAGGTCACATTATCATGGCCCAAGGAGGAAAGAGAAAGCCAGAAGAGAAAATGTCGTGATATCACGACATGTCGCATTATCGCGACATGTCGCATTATCACGACTAGAAGGCAAGTGAAGAAGCCAGCGGAGGAAGATGTCACAATTTCGCGACATGTTGCATTTTCATGACCATAAGGCAAGTGAAGAATCCAGCGGAGGAAGATGTCATGATTTCATGATATGTCGCATTTTCTCGACCAGGAGCCGAAAGAAGGAGCCGAAGGAGAAGGTGTCACGATTTCCCGACATGTCACATTTTTGCGACCCGAAGAAGCGAGAGGAAGCAGAGAGGAAAAGATGTCGCGATTTTGTGACATGTCACATTTTCATGGCTAGAAGAGAAGAGAAAGTGGATGAAGAGAAAAGTGTCACGATATCGCGACACGTCGTGATTTCATGACCCGAAAGCAGGAAGATGGAGCGAAGGAGCGAAACTATCATGATATCGTGACAGGTCATGTTTTCATGGCGCTAGGACGGAGAAGGGGCCAAAGACAGAAAAGTGTCACGATATCGTGACATGTCGCATTTTCATGATGAAAGACAGAGAAAGAGCCAAAGGCAGAAAAATGTCACGATATCACGACATGTCATATTTTCGCGCCCAAAAAACAAGTCGAAGACAAAGAGTCGGAGAGGCAGACATTTCGAATACCAGGACAACGAAGCGGCACAGGAAGACAAAATGAAAGGTTCTGGAAGAGGAAACGAAGGGCCACCAGATGAACGATGAAGAGTCACATGAAGGTTATAAAAGTGCAAAGCCGAGGCATGCACAAGGGGTTGGAGAATGAGGAGAGGCATGGTTGTAGATGTGATAACCAGAGGGTCGTTCTGGTCCTGCTTCGTTGTTCTTCCTTCTAGAAAAGCTTGAATTCCTAGGTAGTGCAGACAGATTCGCCGAACGTGAGACAGTGTGCACCAAGAATAGAGTAAGCTTGGATCTGTAGGTGTGTAGCAGATTCACCGAATGTGAGGTAGTTGCACCAGGGTCCGTGGAGTGAGAAAGCTATGAAAGCCGAAGAGCTGCAGATCAGATCAAAGTTTTTGATTCAGAGGGTCGGGTCCTCTATAAAAACCTAGGCATGTAATAGGAGAGTGGTGGTGCGCTAGAGATTGCATTAGAGCATAGAAGACTAAGCCTGTGGGCTAGTTCTGTAAATCAGTCTACGGACTGTTGCTGTAATTTAATTTGAAAATTATTGAATGAAATTGGATTTTTTTTAAGTTTTTGCAGTTTGCAATTTCAGTCCCCATTAGGAAAGATATAACTTTATTGATAAAAAATTATCCCACTCTATGTCATGAAGTCTTTGAATAAATTCAAACACTTCATGTCATAGAGTGGGATCATTTTTTATGTGATCCATCTTGATATCAGAAATTTTATAATACAAGAAGAAATTTGCAATAAGAGAGCTGGATGGGTAACAAAAATACAAGAATATGATGTAGATATACACCCAACCAAAATAGTAAGAGGTAGGGCCTTATGCCAAGATTTTGATAAGTAGGCTTTGAATTATCATGTATCTCACCAAAGCATAATATTGAATGTATAATTAGATCAAAATTTTAATAATGTTGACTGGATTGATGCTCTCATGGAGTAATTTCAGACTGGAAAATGTCTTGATAATATGAAGGCTTCATAGAGAAGCAAGTATAGGACCCAAGCATTAAGATACACCCTTTTATCAGAAGGATTATAAAAAAAAAAACATAGATGGTGTACTACTAAAATGCATAAGGGAATATCAACAACAAAAGGTGTTGAAAGAGTTTCATAGAGGTTTCTTTGGGGGACATTATTAAGGAAGAACTACTACTTTGAAGATACTCAGAGCAAGTCGCTATTGGCCTTCTATTTTATATGATACTTTAAAAATAACCAAGAGTTGTGAGCAATGCCAGAGATATGTAGGAGGAACAAAAATGCCCCTATACCTCTAAAATCTATCCAAGTTGAAGAACCTTTCCAATAGTGGGGATTAGATTTTATTGGGGTAATAGAGCTAAATTCATCAGTTGGTCATAAGTATATAATTACTACCACAAATTATTTTACTAAGTGGGTTGAAGCTATTACCACTAATAAATATGATCAAGAAGTCATGATTGAATTTTTGGAAAGCTTTATTACAAGGTTTGGTATACCAGATTCACTGGTTATGAATAATGGGTTAGCCTTCATTGGTGCTAAGATGATTGAATTTACTAGTATATATGGTATATATTTAAAGACTTCCTCCAACTACTATCCATAAGGGAATGGACTAGCATAGTCTAAAAATAAAAACCTCCTTAGAATCTTGAAAAGAACCCTAAAATATAACAAGAGGAGTTGGCACTCTTTAATAAACCAAGCACTATGGGTTGATAGGATTTCGATTAAGAAATCCATTGAGACATCACCCTATTTCTTGGTCTATGGAAAAGAGGATATTCTACCTATACACATGGAGATTCTATATTTAAAATCACTTAATTAGATTGATGTTGAAGAAATTCAACCAATGAAGGCTAGGTTGATGCAACTTTTACAACTAAAGGAACAAAGAGAATAGGCCTATAATCACCACCAAAAACACGTGACTAACACAGAAGGGTGGTTCAATAAAAATACTACCTTCAAATTTTTTTTTGTTGGAGAGTCTATTTTGAAATGGAATGATAGAAAGGCCAAGCTGGATCAACACCAGAAATTCAATGCCTTTTGGGAGGGTCCTTTTGAGATAATTGCTAAAAAACAATTTAATTCATTTCAGCTAAAAAATCAGTAGGGTGTAATTCTACTCATAATAGTGAATGCTTTTCACTTAAAACTCTACTTCAAGTAAAATAAGGATATTTTTATGTACATTGTGTATATTGTGTAGTAGTTTGTAAATATTTCAAATTTTTTGGCTTGTAATAATTTTTGTTGTCATTTCATGACCCTCCAAGGTCAACTAAAAAAAAGACAAAAATATAAAATAGAGGAAAGGAAATAAAAGTGCCATTTTTTTGATATATAATGGTTCAAATTCAAAATCTACCACGTAGCCTTCTGAAGGTTTGTGGGAAGGCACTCCTTTCATGGATGATCGATGCCTTGAAGAGTGCAAATTATTATTTAATGTGGCTATCAGTGATTGGTCAGCAAATTTAGCATGTAGAAAAGTATCAAAAATGATGTGCAAGAAGATTTGGGAAATATGGATGCACCAAATGTAGTTAATGTGGCTCATGCAAAATCTTTCAAATTGATGTAAAGAAACCCTAATTTATTTTTGAATGAATTTCTCTATCGCAACTCACTTGCTATATTTTCTCTTGAGTTCGAACCCAGTATAAAAAAGCTCTGCAAGTGTTTTCACATGGCTCCCAAGAAAAATAGTCAGAATATAGCAATGGCAGTATCATCTTTCATTTCACTGGCATCAAGACGCGAGAATGAAGTAGACAAGAAATTTGTTGATAGGGATGTCAAAACTGGTGACACTATTATAACAGGCATCACTACATCTTCTCTGGCTACTTTCGTATTCAATTATCTACTTTACTCGTATGTGTATATTATTTTTCATCCCTATCCCAAATTAATTAAAGCTATTACTAGTTTTTATGACATCAAAGAAAATATTTTTAGGAACTTCTAGGGCAGAACCCATTTTACTCTAAGCCTTGATGTTTTTATTGATGCTTTTACTGCCATCCATGTACCCACTCTTGAACCAAAATCTTTTGACCTAGTAGACTAGGCAAAATATTTTGTTTCATCTGAGAAGATGAGAAATTTTCTAGCAATGCAATTGAAGAAACCACCTCTTGGAGGGACTATGCATGAAACCTCCATTCCTTTGATAAATTTCAAAAATATAGAACTATATTCTATTTTAGCTATGGTGGCGGGTCTAAAGATAGATGAAAGAGTTTATGTGTGGCAGATTGCACTGGTCAATTACCTATCAAACCCAAAAAATTATGATTCCTCGATTATGGATAAAAGTGTCAGGTCCATGTTTTCGACTAGCCAGAATATATTTTTTTCCAGGTCCATGAAGGTTTATCTTCAATAAAAAGAGGTTATCACTCCTCTTTCAAATTTTCTTCATATTTAGTATGGATTTTCTTCTATTTTATGTCTCAAGAGCTGGCTTTCATTTCTATAAATGATAAATATGAGAAAGGGAGAACTTTGCATGTATACAAATGGACTAATATTTTGTATAAGACAAAATCATTTTATGATTTTAACAGAGAATTTATGGGTCCAGCCTTCAAATTATGTATGGATAAATAAGTAGATTAAACTCAAAGGTTGTAAAAGTTCTGCAAAATAAACATGTAGAGGAGGGTGACTGGTTCATCCTCACTCAGGGGGTTGTTATTCGATTATACGATTTTACTAGAAATATATTTTTGCTGCCACATTATGTTACTAATATATTATTTTCTTTAGAATATGTTAGACAAATCGAGCAAATAAATTTCAAATATGGTATAGGTATAGGTAAAATTGGTACCTGTACAATGCCATTCCAATTTGAAGGTATTATTATTTCAAAAAAATGGAAACATGAACAAATTTATCAAGTTCTAAGTGAGTTAGGGTTGATATAAATGCCACAATGATGGAAGTATGATCCCATCAACAAATTTGCAGAAAGACAAGTGATTCTAAACAAAAACCCTGTAAAAATTTATCACATGTTCCCTAGATAAGATATTGAAAGTTGTAGAAACAATGTTGAGGATGAGGTATTAGAATGGCATGTAGAAAGAATGTAACCACTACCTCCATGGCATAGTTTTATGATCATGTGGTTTATTATGATCCCAAGAACAATCCTAAGTATGTTCTGGATGATAAGATTATTAATGGGATGCAAAAAAAGGGGACAAAATGGATAGTGGAGAAAATTCATGAATGGTGGATGATGAGAGTCCAAACTAATATGATTGATTCATGGTGGCCTGTGAATAATGACATTGAATTTTCAATCTGTTATGATCATTATCAAGCTACCTAGTTAGGGAATTTCACCAAAAAGGTACCTGCGAGTGTTGGCAGCAACAAAGAGACATGCTTTGAAGCTGCTAAAAAATAGAAAGTGGACCAGGGAAAATGCAATAAATTTGCGGTTGAGCAATAGGAATCTCATGCACAAACAAGGCATAGGTTCTTAAAAGAAGTCCATTGAAACTATATTTATAGAGGAACAAAGGAAAAAATATGTAAAATCACCTCAAATGATGGTGAATATGGGTTATGATGGCAGGGGACTAGGAAAATATGGGCAAGCAATTATTGAAACCTTTCCAATAGATAAAAGAGGAAAGCATATGGCACTTGGTGTAGATCCATAAAAATGTAGAGCCATATATTTTGAGGCTCCAAAATGTGTTCCAACCTCTCCCTCTAATATTGAATCAAATGAAGTACTTCTTGGCACTAAGAAAAGAAAACTAAAATCCCTGGTAGGAGGTCAACAGAAAAGAAGCAAAAAGGTCAACACGGCTCGAAAAATTACAAAAGGCATCTAGGGTGGTGAAAATCAATAGTAGGAGACTACTGAACATTTTGAAGTTGTTAGGGAAAACAAGCAAGTTTCTCAAGAAACTGGAGATATTTCTAAGACTGATGAAATAGTTGAAAATATTGATGTGTAGGAAGAAGCTCAGAATGAAATAGTTGATAATAGCATCGACTATGCTCAAGGAATTCTAGACACAATTATTTTTGAAAATATAATAGTTAAAAAAGAGGTTGTTGAACACAACAAGAATCAACATGGGGAGATTCCTCTAAATGTTGAAATAATAGATTTAGAAGAAGATACATATGTTGAAGAGAATGAGGGTGGAGAAAAATAAGTGACAAGAACCCCTCAACAATATGAAGTTGAAAATTCTGTTGTTGATGAGGTTAATGAAGAACACATAATGGAAAATGAAAACTAGTGTGTATTTTCGATTGGATTAGATATGGCTTCTCTATTCTCTCATTATTCTCTTCCTACTTATTCCTGAATTAAGTCTCCATCCATTTCTATTCCAAAGAAATATATAATTTTTCCCTTGAAAAAATGGTTGCTTTCTCTAGAAAATGTATCATCCTCACATATTCCTCCCCGATGCATGCATACCAACTATGAGGTCCACCTCTGCTGCAAATATTGAAAATCACCCAACTTTTTCAAAATTGAAGGATCTGAGGAAGGAAAATATAAATTACTTGGATTGGTGGACTTTTTGCTCTACTAAAGCTTCTAAATATCCATCCCATACACAAGAAATTATAGCGCTTGATCCCACCACTATGCAACGGAAGAAGGTGAAGTTGAACCCAAAAGTGAAGAAGTCTGAGGGTGATCTGATGATAGAATATTATAAAGTGGAAAGTGTAACTGAAGACATTACTCAGCTTCATATGAAAGGTGAATGGGAATGTTCCAAGCTCTCCTGGGGACAATTTACTTACATGGAGAATATTTTAAAGAAAATTTCAATAAAGAGAAAAAATCTAGAAAAGAATGTGAATCTACCTTGCAAGAACAAAAATTGATGGAAAAAGCCTTGAAACTGGAGGTTAAAATATGGGAGGACAGATTCAGTGAGGCTGTAATAGAAGTAACCACATATAAATAAGAGCTTGAGAAGGTGAATGGACAGATTCAATCCCTGAATCTATAGATACAAGAACTTCAGCAATAGATCTAGGAAAAGTAGAATGGAGTACATGGTCTATCAAAATAAAAAGCTAAATTAGTAAGGAAGGAAATGTTTGAAGATATCTTGATACTTAGTCTAAGAACAAGTTCTATGTTGATATATTTAGCTAAATTCAAGGAAGTGCTTGAAGTGGTTGGAGATGAGTTGAAAGCTTTAGTAAACTTCTTATAGAAAATATCGTATGCTGCAAATAAAATTCAAATCCTATCTAATAATATGTCTGATACTGTTGGTACCAAGATCTGAAGTGAAGACTAATCTCAAGCCAAAAATTTTTTTAGAAGATTCAAACTTGTAAATCAAGGGGTAAAACTTCTTCATGAGTTGGAGGCTGAAGCTAAGGGACTGGTAAAGCATTTAAACTTAGCAAAAAACTGTGGACTTTCATATCTTTGGGATGAGAATTTAGATGTTCTAAGTGAATATGCACTCACAACATCCCTAAGATATTTTATCAATGATGAATCTGAGATAGAAGGCTGGGAAGAGCTTGTGGAAGAAACACGTGTGTTCACTATGATTCAAAATCTCACAAAGATTAATTCTTGTTTGCAAGAACTAATTTTGAGATATAAGATAGTGTCTCATGATAAAGTGGAAGAGTTGCAGTATGTGTATCAGTTGTTCATGGAATAATTAGATCCTGATGATGAAGCTTGAAATCAGGTTTGCCTCACCTACAAAAAAGTGATCAAGATGATAGAAATACAAAAAAAATCCAAGCAAGCTGATCAAAGATAGCTGATAGAGGGTGAGACTAGCAGCCAGTCATGAGGAGTTTCACAAAAAAAATTGAATTACTAAGATGTTAATGTAACATTAGTAAAATATGCATAAGTGTGTAAGAGGTATTTTGAAATATAATTTTTTAGTTGTTTATGAAATTCTTTTATGATTTTCCAAAACTTCCTCTTCAATATTGTTTTGACTCTATTTCCCAATGGATGAAGGTCTTGGATTCTAATATTTTTTCTAGCAAATTTCCCTGGAAGGTGCCAAGAATGTTAGTCTAAAAATACTACCCTAAATATAGCATAGGTTTTGAAGGTTCAAACACCAAATTCCCATTTTTTGTGAATTGAAGAAGTAGAAAAAACTAAGGCATGCAACATGTCGCGATTTCACGATATGTCAATGTTTCATGAGCTCATGGTGAGGAAAATACTAAGGCAGATAAAATGTTGCAATTTCACTATATTTCAGTGTTTCACGAGCTCAAGGTGAGGAAAATACTAAGGCAGGTGAAATATCACAATTTTATGACATGGTTTTTCGTGAGCTCAAAGTGAAAGAAAGACCAAGTCCGATGGGATATCACGATTTCACAACATATCGACATTTCACAAGCCCCAAGTGAGAAAATAACCAAGGTGGAAAATATGTCATGATTTTGCAACATGTTGAAATTTTGTGAACTCAAAGTAGAAGAGGAGATCAAGAATTTAGAATGTCGTGATTTTGCAACATAATTGAATTGCGTGAAATAAATATATAAATAGAATCTACCTTCAAAGGAACATGTCAGCAACTGATGGTAGATCATGATTGAGCATCAAATCTTAAAATTCTACCATTGGTGATTTGATTACCTGAACTAAACCAATGAGAAGCAACATAAAATATGCTAGTGCATTTGGCAGTGCTTTTATTGTAATTGATTTTTTGTCAGAATTTGGTAGTTGTCAAAGCATGCTTGTATTAGAGTATATATAGTAGGGAGCATACACTGAATAAGGGTCGACTCCTAGATATTTACAAGATTGGATGTATGTACTCTGGACTCAAGCAATAAGATATGCTTCTATTAGCATCTGGTTCACTATGTGCAAGTGTATGTATTAACACGTGATGCTTCTATTTACATTACTAAGTTATACATTGTATTTATTCTATTATATGGACTTATACATAATATAAATAGTATTTTTGGAGCTAAAGATTTGATATATGTATTTGTTAGATTATATCTAAATCACATTAAAGAACTATGATTTTTGCATGAAGATATATCAAATGCTTAGACTTTGAAGTTATATGTATTCATATTTGTTGTTGTTTAAACTGCACCAAGATAAAATCTCTAGCTACGACTATATTTACATTTCTTTCAGTAAACCCTTATATCCTTTTTCTAATAAAAAACCACCAAGGAACCAGTCTTCTCTCGAGATTAGATATAATTCTTCAATACTAAGTTTGTCTAATTTATTTTGGCAAGGTCGTGGGTGCAATCATAACCATAGGCTAATTTTGCACCAACATATACAAGGTGATCTATACAAGGGAAAATATGAAAAGCTATAGGATAAAGTTTGGGAGTTGGAATAAATAATTATGGAGCAACAAAATATGGATAAGGCCCTCAAAAACAAGGTTAAAAAGTGGCATGGTAGGTTCCAAAATGGCTAAATATAATGAATATGCTCAAAGCCAAAATAAAGATTTATCAGAATAGATCAAGGACCTTTAGTAGCAGCTCCAAAAAGAAAAGGTCAAGATTGCAATATTATCAAAAGGTGTAAAATAAATAAGGAAAGAAGCTTGGAATGAGATCTTAGAGAAAATATTTGAGGTCTGACCTATGCTCCTCTTCTTAAAAGAAATTAACCAAGTTGTGGGTGAGACAAAGGAAGACATGAAAGCCACCCAAAAGGAAATACAACCTAATATGCAAGTAACATCAAAAATTTAGAAAGTGGCTAAAATAAGTTTGGATATATCCACCAAAAAATAATGGAGATATCAAATCCCACTCAATAAATTTAGGAAAAATAGTGCAAAGCCTTGAGAAACATAGTCCAAATTATAGAAGAAAAACTAGAAGAGGAACAACCAGAACAGCCAAAGGAAGAACATGTAAAGGAAAAACCTTCTGAACAAGAAGATGTCGAAGATGCAGAAAAGTATGGGTGAACCTAGAATTGGTTCTTATGTGAGTCTCTAATGCAGCTAACATGGGTGGATGCAAAAAATAACAAGCAAGGGGTAAATTTTATGTCCAATCCTAATCCTTGACTCCTTTGCATCCTATTATCCTATTTTTGCATCATTTTGTTTTAGGCCATATCCACTCATATTCCCCCATTTATTCATCCATTTTTTATTCATTCATATATTGTAAATTTTATTCGTTTGTTCATCCATTCAATTTTTTACTCCATCCACCTAATAAATAAGGCTCTAAGTTCTATAGCTTTGCAATAAAGTACCCTAAGAGGTGCCAATAATATAGGCCAAAATAGCTATATAAAAAATTACTATATTGAATAATATCTTAAAACCATGGTCAAATGCAGGTCAAAGTAGGCCAAGTGTGGGATGCATCATGGCTGCACAACAAGATGATGCAAATAAGGAAGCATCATAGTTGTGTGATAAAGAATATCCTTAAAATCATGGTCAGTATTGTCAACATACATGCAATATTGGGATGCATCACATTTGCATGAAAAGGATGTCTTAAAATCATGGTTTACATGGTCAATAGTCGCCCATGCTTGGGATGCATCGCAACCACACTACAAGATGAAGAATTTTCCAAAACTATTGTTAGCACAATCAAAAGGCACCCAAGCTCGGGATGCATCACAACTGCATGATAAGATGGCCAAAGAAAGAGCATCATGACCACATGACAAGGATGCCTCAAAATCATGGCCAACATGATCAACAAGTACCCAATCTCAAGATGCATCACGATCGTGCAATAAGATAGTGCAAAGAAATATCATTGTGGCTACATGACAAGGATGTCTCGAAACCATGGTAAAACTGGTCCACCAAGTCCAAATTCAAAAAATAATCATGGTTTTGAAACATATAAATATATAAGGATATTTGATCATACCAATTAAAATATCAATGGATAGGATTCAAATTCTTTGAAAGGACATGATTTAAGAGAAATTTTACCATGACCATGCGATAAAAGATAAAATTAAATGGAAAGGAATGGTCAATACCATTCATTTAGACATGTTAGTGAGAGTTGAAACATTGGTCCTAGAATACTAAACGACAAGATTCAGAGGTTTTTGATTAACTAAATTCTATTGAAGATATACTATGAAGAATGGCTACAAGAATAAAATATGGCTCAAATCAAAGTTTAGGTAAAAATTTTTGTACCAGCCATAGAAGAGGGTGTAGATAAGTGAAGCTAATTTAGAATTAGGGTTTAGATAAAATGTGAGGTTACCATGTAGGAATTTTTTCAACCTGATCCTCTAGCATCTTTTTGTAATTTTGACTACAAATATTTATAAATAGAGATTGTAGTGCCAAAAATAGAGGTCAACTCTTAAGTATTTACAATTTACATGTGCAAAGTATATTACATATTGAAAATATAAAAGGATCATTGTTTGGCCTCTAGTTCAATTTTTTTGTAAGACATGTATGTATGAAAGGTTTATTATGTATAATTTTAACTTTTTGAATGCTCATGGTGTTAATTCTACTTATCGGATTTATACTCATGATTCATTCCTTAGTTCTAGAATCTGCAATCTAATAGTTATACATTGTATAAATGAATGTTCTATGATTGGTAAAAAAATTGGTTGGTTTGTTAGGTAGTTTACTTACTTTCTCAATTGCATGGTCTTTTACAATATATGTATCTTGATGTGGCTTAAAATGCACCATCATAAGTTTTAGCTTCAGCTCTATTTGCTTATTTTAGCACCTTTCCCCCCCATACTTTAGGAATAATTATCTTGGACTTCATACGAACTAGTCTCCTTTGGATATTGACCACCTAAGCCTCATGATTTTAATGCCATTAAATGTTGATCAAATTCTTTTGGCACATAGTATTACCATAGATATATTTTCAAACCAATGAGACCATACAAAGACTTGTTTGTAATTAGTTAGTATGTTGAGAAAATATTGTTGTTCTTTGAATGAGACACTTTTTCCAAGTTTAAGGATTTGTGGGTTGTCAATGTCATTGCAAAAGTTTATGTCGACGGTTTCCTTAATGAGCATGTGGGAGCCCTCCTCAAGCTAATGATGGGTGGGGATAAGGTGAATGTCATCTACACAATTTTTAGAGAGGGTCAGTGTGACATCATTGAATTTGGTATGATAAACCAAAGAATGTGAGGAAGAGGGAGAAGGAAGAAAGTAAAATATTGGATTCTTTGAGTAATTCGTTGGAAGAAAGGAAATAAAAAATGGAAGCAGAGGATGTGATCCATCCAAAATCAATGACACTAGGGTTGTGGAGATAGGGTGTCCAAGGTCATTTCGATTACGAAGGGATGTGAGTAAGTCAACGAAGATCATGTTAAGTTGAGGAAATGAAGGGAGTTATGGAATAGAGGTTGGGTTCTTGTGTACATGCTCATGAGGAATAAATTGATCTAGAACAAGCAGACTAGGAAAATATTTAAGTTACAATGGTGGAGGTAGGGGATGCATGGGTGCATTGCATCACTCAAATAGATGGAGCATAGGAAATATGAGAAGCAAAATAGGGAGTATATGTAGGTAAAAATTACCATCATCTAGGAAATCAATTATGGGGATACTGAGGGATGATTATTATTTGAAGCTATTAGAAGCAATCCAAAGTGTCTAAAATTATGCATCAAATTCATCTTCTAAGGTGTTATATGAAAAGGAATGAATGGTAAAAATTTAGAAAAATTCATTTGGTGATGGGTGAGCATACTCAATATTAGTGTACTCATCATCAATATCATCCTCAATACCAAGGGTTATACGTCAAATATCATCTTTGAGGAGGTCAACCAAAGAATGCTTATCATACCCTAGAGTAGATTTATCTTTAGGGGGATGATAATGAGGCTCTAGAATGGTGAGAGCTCCCTATTTGTCATGAACAAGACTTCATCCTTTCCAATTAAAGCATTGAAAATACCTTAGGTAAAATGAGAGTTTAGACAAAAAATTGATGTTTTTGCAAAATAGTGTTTCGAGTGCTTTGTCAAGTGGTTTGTTAGAAGATTAATCAACTCCCCCATAAAAAAATTGGTATAATTGGAAGAGGATATCATGGGTACAATAACACCAATGGTTAAGGGAAAATGGGTAGGGAAACAAAAATCCCTAACTCTATAATAGGAGGTATAATTCTACACTATGTACAATATACTTGTCTATACTAGGATTTGTCATATGTATAGCAATATTAGTGGGTTGGGATAGATGCATTTTAGAGGTGAATGGAGATGGATATTCCATGGTGTTCATCAAAGGGGATGAGGGTGTGGATGAGAATATGTGTGTGAAGAACACAAGCTTATACTGAGAGGGGGGGTGAACAGTATAAGACCTCTTTTCTACTTTTTCCTTTATACTTCAAAACAGTAAAGCAATATATCCAAAGCAATATCAAAGCAATGCACAAAACCATCCACAAAGTGACACAACAATTTACATGGTTCATCCACAAAACTTTTCTCTAAAAGTTATCTCAAAGTTCTTTGGGAAACCTTCCCAATTACAATGTTTATGAGCCTCGGCTCAAAGGAGAAACCTTCCCCCAATCTGAATTCATGAGCCTCTGCTCAAAGGAGATACCTTCCCCTACCTCTGCTCTGGCTGGTGATCCTCTAGAAGACCTCTGCCTCTCGCTGCCCTTAGCAAATGGAACTCTATCCACAGAAGACACCTGTCTTCCCTGCTCTAGTTGGAGACCTCTGTCCTCAACTCTATCACCTCAAAGCTGGTCCTCGAATTTGCACTAAACACAGTCCTTCGGTCTAGCACAAATGTCCTCGTCCTCTATCTTTGATCAGCACCAAACACAGTCCTTCGGTCTGGCACAAATCTATCCTCAGGTTCTTCTCATAGAACCAATGCACCTCTGTCCTCAAGTTCTCTGATAGAACTATCAACCTCAACTTCACAAGTCCTCTGCTAGGACCTGTCCAAATCTTCTCACAAGTCCCCACGGCCTGTCCCGCAAGTCCCCAATGGAACGTCCAAACTTGCTCACAAGTCCCCAATGGAACCTGTCCAAAACCTGCTCACAAGTTCATCAAGAACACTTGCTTGGCATGAACCCACAAAGAGAATGGTTAGAGACCCAATGTGATTCATCCACCTCATAGAAGCATAAAGAGAATTAAGACAAATATTCATAACCTCATAGAAGCATAAAGAGAATTGTTAGAGACTCAATATGTTCTATACTTAACTCCCAATCTCAATCTCAACTCAATCTCAAATCTCAAAAGAATAAGATAGATGTAGTATGCTTTTCTCAAGAACATGAAACACAACCCAACAATTGCCAACCATGCAATATCTCATATAACAATGATACTCATGTTCTTTCCAACAACCAATATCTTTTCTCAACCAATTAGGGCTTCAACAACAATGCTCAAAGACAAGGTTTAACCAACATCATTCAACTCAACATTAACCTTGAAGCATTCAACCAATCATCACAAGAAAAGGAAACAAGTAGAAATCCTTTTCCCTCCAAAGATATTTGAACAAAACAACCACCAACACAATATCACCAAATGCAAAGAATAACTTGTTCAAATCAACTCAATGGAGTAAGCCCAATATCATGTATCAAGTAAAAGCAATAACTTGATCAACACAACCACTATGGAAGCAACTCATCCATCAATATCAAAACAGCCAACTAAGGGTTTCACCATCTCAATGCAAGTAACAAGACTTACAAACATAAACCCTAGTGCACAATGCTTCCACTACCTCAAACCAGAATTATGCATTCACCAAAATTCTCATCAATGATAACAATGCATAAGTAGTCTTCAACAAACCAGAAACTAGGACTTACACCCAACCAAAGGAAACCTAGTTGAATACCTTTTCACTCCAATCTTATTTCAGGAAAACATACACCAATCATACTCATAAGAAGAATGTGCCCATACCTTATTGAAGTGAAGGAACCCCTTTGGAAATCTGCCACAATCACAAAGTTCTTTTGCCAATCTTCACAAAGGTTAGTAGATCACAAAATAATCAACATTACTCCACTTTTCAATCATCATCACAAAAGTCTTTAATTGCACAACTTCCTTATCTCTCCTAAAACCACTTGTACCATAAAATAAAATAAATCACAACATTGCATAACCTTATAACTCCCAAAACCACTTATACCATAAAAGTAAAATAAATCACCACATTGCATAACCTTATAACTCCCAAATTCTAATAATTCAAACAACAAAGTATTATCATCATTAAATAAAAATGTGGGGCATACCTTAGTAGCACTTTAAGCCTTCGTCACTACTCGAACCCACGACCTCTCAAGTCGTGCAAGCCCTAGCACTAGGGCCTCAACCATGTGGACTAAGCTGCCCACGTGAACCAAAGAGCAATTTACTTTTTCTTCACTATTTCTTATTGGCGATTTAGACCACGTATTTCTCTGCATCAAGCAATTGACCGAAAACCAACTATGGTGCCCCGTCGGATGTAAAATCAGCTGATAGTCAGTGTGTCTTATGCATGTTCTCCAAGCACAAAAGAAAACTAATGAAATTCCTTTCAGGACTGCCACTTGTCAATTGCTTTGCGGAAATCGAGATACCCAGTCATCTACTATGTTGTCTAGACATTTATTCCTGTGGTATTATTTTTGTGTGAAGGGTCTGCGTAGCTTCGTCGATGGGCACTCGCTATTTTCTTGGTGGTTCTGTTTAAATGTTTTGCTTTATATCTTCATCGAACAAGACACCCTTTTAATAGCGCACAATCTCTATTTTTCAATTACAGTTTTTTAGCTCTTGAATCACTTATTCACGCAACCCGAAGCATTCTGTTCCGCACTGCCGAGATGCCCTGAACCGCACACTTATGATAAATATTCCTTCTTCGATTATTTCATCGAACGAGCGCCTTTCGAATATCGCACACCATTAAATGAATTTAATAGCCTCATTATATATGCACTTTCATTTCGCCCTTTATTTCCAAATACGTCGGCATTTCCAACCATGACGGAAAATACTTTAATTTAATTTTAAAATATTAATTTAAATTTTAAATAAATAAAATTTAAACTAAATATTTAAAATTAAATATCTTCATCACCGGGGCACCTTTTTCAACGAAACGAAGAGCCAACTTGGGTTTTAAGAAAAACCCATTTCAAATCTGTTGTCCATGGTTTTAAATAAAACCTTTTATTTTGTCTGCCTTGGTTTTCACAAAAACCCTTCTGCTTCTTGACATCAATGACAACATCAACACTTGAGCAAAGGCAATGTACCCAATGTACCCAAAATTGCCAACAATCTCCCCCTTTGTCATTGATGGCAAAACTTTACTAAAAACACATCTTCAAGAGCCAAAACTGAAACCCACAACTGAGAATCTACCTTTGAAGTTTTGCTCCCCCGACTTGAAGCTTTCCTCTTCACTTGAAGCTCTCCCCCTTACTCATATCTCTCCCCCTTTGTCATCAATGGCAAAGGGCCACCTTTGGGGCTCGGGACTAAGAATGAGCCTCTTAGCTTAGTCCCTCCCCCACCTCCTGTTGAGGTGATTAATTCTAGGGTGGGAGTAAAACTCCCATTAGGCATTGATCATCATCAGCGTCTATAACTTCCTTGTCGGGCCTTCTCTTGAACTCTTTGTCCATATTCCTGTTCCTATTTCTGTCACTGTTCCTATTCTTAGCCATGCCTTGATCCTTGGACCTGGTCATACCACTGTTTCTATTCCTGTACCTTGGAAGTTCAGCTCTACACTGTCTAGCTATGTGACCTTTATTGTTGCACTTGTAACAAGTAACAATGTTATTTCTTTGAGGCATACCTGTCCTTTGAATCCACCTGTTCTGACTAAACCTGTTCCTGTCATTTGCCTTACAATGAACTGCCTTGTGCCCAAACTGATTGCAAGAGTAGCAATACCCATGAAAGAAATTACCACTTCTGAAACTGTCATTTACCTTCTTCACTTGAGCCATGCAATGTACAACCATGTGACCAAATCTGTGACACGCAAAACATCTGCCTTGAAACTTTCCTTTATTTGATTTCTTAGATCCTGAAAACTTCTCCTTCTTCTCATTCCGAAATCTATTTTTTGTTTCTATGCATCTATCATTCAAGGACTCATGATCTGAAATACTTTCCTCATTAGTACTCTCTTTCTTTTGGAATCTCTTACTAGACTCTCCAACTTGTTTCTTGTGAGGCTTAACAAAACCAAGACCTGTTTTATCTGTTGGATTTCTTTGACTTTGGATGAGAGACTTAACCTTTTTAGAGCTTTCTTGAAACCTGTACAGCTTATCCTTGTACTCTTTATTTTCCTCTTTCAACGAAGCCATTTTCTGTTCTAATTCACTATACTCAAGCACCTTAGATTCTAACTCATTCTTGAGTTCTTGTGCATTAGCCATAGAGACATCAAGACTTTCTATAAGTTCATCTCTCTCCATACAACATTCATCTAACTTATCCTTGAGTCTAGCATTCTTCTTTCTTTCCTTTTTCAAAGCACTAAGAGCACTAATAAGTTCACCTTTAAGATCTACTTCACTTTCCTCTATATGTTTGCTTTTAGAATCATCAAGGCCTTTTTCAGATTTCTTATCACTAGAGGTGCTACCCTTTTCAAAAACCATACATGCATCTTCCTTATCATTTTTTGAAGCATCCTCATACATACTAACAACCAATTCATTATTTGTGCAATCATCCTCAAGGTGACCAAAATTTCCACATCTAAGACATTTCATGATAATGAATCTATGTTTTGGTTCTTCCTCTTTTTCTGATATGAACAACATCTCATTTTCATTATCACTTGAAGAACTTTCACTATCACTACTAGAACACTTACTTGCTTTGTCTAGGTAGAAGCTCTTCTTGTGCTTGTGAGAATACCTCTTTCCTTTATTGTTGTGCTCATCTTTGTTCTTCCTTTGATGCCTATGCCTTTCAAAATCCTTGCTCTTACAATCCTGTTTAACTTCATCACTTTCATCCTTGGCAACAGTACAGTTAGTAGCATAATGACCAAACTTTCCACAATTGAAACATCTCATGTTTTTCATATTTTTGTGCTTTCTAAAGAACTTGCCTTTCTTCTTGTAATATGCCTCTTCATCACCAGAAGACTCATCACTCTCTTGAAGCTGTTTACCTTTGGAATTCTTGGTAGCCTTGAAAGTTGCCTCCTTCTTGACATCAACCTTCACTTGAGTTCTCAACTCAAATGCTGCAAGTATACTATGGAGCTCATATTTTTTCAACTTATCCAAATATTTAGCTTCCTCAATAGCAGAAATATTTTCACTAAATCTATTAGGAAGAGATCTTAAAATCTTATCACAAACATCATTTTCAGCAAGCTCAAGACCTAAGTCTTTCATGGAGTTAACAACTTCATCCATACGAAGCATGTAGTCACTAATATTTTCATCATCATTCATCTTAAGTTGTTCAAACATACCTTTGAAGTGTCTCAACTTGGCCTTTCTGACATTTGTATCACCTGTATGAACCACCTTCAACTGATTCCACATTTCACTAGCTATTTTGTAGTGAATCACTTTGGTGAGATCTGCTTTCTATAAGCCTTTCAAGATTGCATTCATTGCTTTTGAATTGCTGTGATGTAGGAGCCTCTCTTCTTTAGTATTAAGACCATGTTCAGGAATAATGTACTCATCTTCAATTACTTCCCAAACCTCATTCCCAAGTGCCATTAGATGAACCTTCATCCTTGCACTCCAAAGACCAAAATCTGACCCATCAAGAATAGGTGCTACATTGCCACTTGAATGATCCATTGTGTTCTTTACTAGCTTTTCCTTCAAGCTGTTAAACTTTCCGAAGGCACCCGCTCTGATACCAATTGAAGAACACAAGCTTATACTGAGAGGGGGGGGTGAACAGTATAAGACCTCTTTTCTACTTTTTCCTTTATACTTCAAAACAGTAAAGCAATATATCCAAAGCAATATCAAAGCAATGCACAAAACCATCCACAAAGTGACACAACAATTTACATGGTTCATCCACAAAACTTTTCTCTAAAAGTTATCTCAAAGTTCTTTGGGAAACCTTCCCAATTACAATGTTTATGAGCCTCGGCTCAAAGGAGAAACCTTCCCCCAATCTGAATTCATGAGCCTCTGCTCAAAGGAGATACCTTCCCCTACCTCTGCCTTCTTTGCCCTTAGCAAATGGAACTCTATCCACAGAAGACACCTGTCTTCCCTACTCTGGCTGGAGACCTCTATCCTCAACTCTATCACCTCAAAGCTGGTCCTCGAATTTGCACTAAACACAGTCCTTCGGTCTAGCACAAATGTCCTCGTCCTCTGTCTTTGATCTGCACCAAACACAGTCCTTCGGTCTAGCACAAATCTATCCTCAGGTTCTTCTCATAGAACCAATGCACCTCTATCCTCAAGTTCTCTGATAGAACTATCAACCTCAGCTTCACAAGTCCTCTGCTAGGACCTGTCCAAATCTGCTCACAAGTCCCCATCCACCTGCTCACAAGTCCCCAATGGAACCTATCCAAAACCTGCTCACAAGTTCATCAAGAACACTTGCTTGGCATGAACCCACAAAGAGAATGGTTAGAGACCCAATGTGATTCATCCACCTCATAGAAGCATAAAGAGAATTGTTAGAGACTCAATATGATTCATCAACCTCATAGAAGCATAAAGAGAATTGTTAGAGACTCAATATGTTCTATACTTAACTCCCAATCTCAATCTCAACTCAATCTCAAATCTCAAAAGAATAAGATAGATGTAGTATGCTTTTCTCAAGAACATGAAACACAACCCAACAATTGCCAACCATGCAATATCTCATATAACAATGATACTCATGTTCTTTCCAACAACCAATATCTTTTCTCAACCAATTAGGGCTTCAACAACAATGCTCAAAGACAAGGTTTAACCAACATCATTCAACTCAACATTAACCTTGAAGCATTCAACCAATCATCACTAGAAAAGGAAACAAGTAGAAATCCTTTTCCCTCCAAAGATATTTGAACAAAACAGCCACCAACACAATATCACCAAATGCAAAGAATAACTTGTTCAAATCAACTCAATGGAGTAAGCCCAATATCATGTATCAAGTAAAAGCACTAACTTGATCAACACAACCACTATGGAAGCAACTCATCCATCAATCTCAAAATAGCCAACTAAGGGTTTCACCATCTCAATGCAAGTAACAAGACTTACAAACATAAACCCTAGTGCACAATGCTTCCACTACCTCAAACCAGAATTATGCATTCACCAAAACTCTCATCAATGATAACAATGCATAAGTAGTCTTCAACAAACCAGAAACTAGGACTTACACCCAACCAAAGGAAACCTAGTTGAATACCTTTTCACTCCAATCTTATTTCAGGAAAACATACACCAATCATACTCATAAGAAGAATGTGCCCATACCTTATTGAAGTGAAGGAACCCCTTTGGAAATCTGCCACAATCACAAAGTTCTTTTGCCAATCTTCACAAAGGTTAGTAGATCACAAAATAATCAACATTACTCCACTTTTCAATCATCATCACAAAAGTCTTTAATTGCACAACTTCCTTATCTCTCCTAAAACCACTTGTACCATAAAATAAAATAAATCACAACATTGCATAACCTTATAACTCCCAAAACCACTTATACCATAAAAGTAAAATAAATCACCACATTGCATAACCTTATAACTCCCAAATTCTAATAATTCAAACAACAAAGTATTATCATCATTAAATAAAAATGTGGGGCATACCTTAGTAGCACTTTAAGCCTTCGTCACTACTCGAACCCATGACCTCTCAAGTCGTGCAAGCCCTAGCACTAGGGCCTCAACCATGTGGACTAAGCTGCCCGCGTGAACCAAAGAGCAATTTACTTTTTCTTCACTATTTCTTATTGGCGATTTAGACCACGTATTTCTCTGCGTCAAGCAATTGACCGAAAACCAACTGCGGTGCCCCGTCGGATGTAAAATCAGCTGATAGTCAGTGTGTCTTATGCATGTTCTCCAAGCACAAAAGAAGACTAATGAAATTCCTTTTAGGACTGCCACTTGTCAATTGCTTTGCGGAAATCGAGATACCCAGTCATCTACTATGTTGTCTAGACATTTATTCCTGTGGTATTATTTTTGTGTGAAGGGTCTGCGTAGCTTCGTCGATGGGCACTCGCTATTTTCTTGGTGGTTCTATTTAAATGTTTTGCTTTATATCTTCATCGAACAAGACACCCTTTTAATAGCGCACAATCTCTGTTTTTCAATTACAGTTTTTTAGCTCTTGAATCACTTATTCACGCAACCCGAAGCATTCTGTTCCGCACTGCCGAGATGCCCTGAACCGCACACTTATGATAAATATTCCTTCTTCGATTATTTCATCGAACGAGCGCCTTTCGAATATCGCACACCATTAAATGAATTTAATAGCCTCATTATATATGCACTTTCATTTCGCCCTTTATTTCCAAATACGTCGGCATTTCCAACCACGACGGAAAATACTTTAATTTAATTTTAAAATATTAATTTAAATTTTAAATAAATAAAATTTAAACTAAATATTTAAAATTAAATATCTTCATCACCGGGGCACCTTTTTCAACGAAACGAAGAGCCAACTTGGGTTTTAAGAAAAACCCATTTCAAATCTGTTGTCCATGGTTTTAAATAAAACCTTTTATTTTTTCTGCCTTGGTTTTCACAAAAACCCTTTCGCTTCTTGACATCAATGACAACATCAACACTTGAGCAAAGGCAATGTACCCAATGTACCCAAAATTGCCAACAGTGTGTTCCATGAATGGTATCAAGAATGAAAGCATTTATATTTGATGTATTTAGAGGTAGGGATGGTTTAGTCATCGTGGAAGGGGATATGATTTAGAAATATTGTGTGGATGTAGGAATGGTGGAGGTAGGGATGGAATATATGGTAGGAATGAGAGTGGTGGTAGGAATGAGAGTGATTATAGGAATGTAAGTGATGGTAACCTGTCTAATGATAGGGGCAAAGGGATAGAGATAGGGACTGTTTGTAGGGTATTAGGATTACGAGGAGGGGAAAGAAGTGGTTGGGACATAGTTGGCCTAGTATTATGGATAACGAGAGCTGAAAAGGGACAAATAGGATGATAAGATGGTGTAGGTAGGAAGGGAGGGGTCAAATATGAATGTTGGGTGACTATATATGAGGATGGTTTATGGGAATAAGGTGGGGATTGGAGATGTTGTAGAGGAGGGAAAGTGTCTTGAGTGTTGTAAGAAGGGTAGAAGGCTTGGGCATTGGAAGAAGGATAGAAAAATGTGGAGGGTGATAGGTATAAATATATTGGATGAAAGAGGAAGGAGGTTGATTATGATATGGAGGGAAGGAAAGATATGGATGGGAGAAATGTGGGAGAGGGTTATGGGTTTTATTTGGGATGACATGAATAGCGTTATTAGCCCATGATGAAGAGAAAGGTAGGATTGGATTGGGTAGAGTTGAGTAGGCAGGTTGTGGATTGGATGTAGTTGGTGGAAATGAGGTAGGGAGAGATGGAATAAATTGGGAAGATGAGGTGGGTGGAAGACAAGTGAGGGAGAAATGTATGAAATGTAGGGCAACTCATAAATTGAAATGCAGTGCATGCAAACCTTGTGGTTATATTTAAGGTAATAATGCAATGTTGAGGCTATGCATCACATATCTCGTATTGATGGTCTACCAAGGAGTACATTATATTGCACTTCTCATTCTAGGATATGATACAAGGTGGGGATGGTCCTTATCCCTACTTGAATAGGGAGAACAATTATTCCAAGAATTGAGTACAAAGTGTTATTGAAGGACCATAGAGTGAATGTGGAATTGGCTATATAGGTGGGTGGAAGGTTAAGTTGTTTAAGGGCAGCAGATATGATATTTATTGAAGAGCCCATGTCAACCAAAACATGTTTAAAATATTTTTCATCTATAGAAGCCATGATATGCAAAGGAGGATCAAGTCCTTCCATCAGATTGGTTTTGCTTTTATTATCATTGAAGGTGATGTCCAGTGACATGCAAGTGTGAAAACTACCCAAAAAATTAGTAAAGGCATTAGGGTCATGATTTTGTATCTCTACGGACTTAAGAATATTCATTAGTTCCTCCTTGTGTGGGGGTGATTGTTGTATTAGTTCATAGATTAAAAGTTTTATCAATGCTATTTTGAGGCTATGAGTAAGTTTAATATTAATATGGAGGACCGGTCAAGGTTGAGGGATCATGGGTTGCATTGGTGGAGGTGGTAAATTTAATAAGGAAGGCACATTATGAGGGCCACTTTGTGGTGGTGTGTGATCAGGATATCATTGATTTCTAGTGACCACATGGATCATGCCAACAAAACCTTGGTAATATGGGACATTATTTATGTGATTGACTTGATTTGGTTGGGCTATGAAAATTGAAACTATAGTGTTTGTTTGGGTTGTCCCATTTTGTGGTAATGCATTTTGTTAAATGTCAAGGTTTTGATTAGGGGGAAAATTAGATTGTTTATGACAATGACTCCTCTTTCAATAATATCTTGCACTAAATATTTAAATTGAATGCAGTTATTGATGTCATGACCCTTTTGTTGATTAAAAACACAATAGTGATACTCATTGTATGCTTGGATTTGGGATTTTTTAGGATCTTCTAGTTTCATTTCTGGCAAGGAGATCACTTTCACCTCATAAAGATTTTAGAAAATGGTTGAAAAGGGCTTAGAAAGGGGGGTGAAGTTGCAAGAGTGCCTAGGATGGTTAGTGTATTGGGTGGGAGGTGGCATAGCTTGGTATGTTTGTTGTGAAGGATGATATGAAGGTTGTTGTGGTTGATATTAAGGCTGCTAAGGTGGATATTGAGGTTGTTGAGGTTGAATGGTTGTGCTACTCAATACCACCTGATTGACTTGGGTGGGCCTAGGTTGGTTATTGTTGTTTTTAATACTACCATTATTTCTTGGTCATTCTTCCTTCTTGAGCTTGATATCTCCTTGAATTTTAATGTCTTTAATGATTTTGGCCTAAGCCAAAGCTTCCTCAAGAGTATGATATTGTTGGAGTTGTAGTAATAGAGATATGGGTTTTGAACAACTCCTAGTGAAAATCTGAGTTAGCTCAATGAGAGAAATAGAGAATAGTAATTCCATAAGAATGAATCTCCACCAATTGCCATAGTCCAAAATAGACTCATCATTAAATTGGCAAATATTTATGAGATTTGTCAATGTGTTTTTCTCTTTTACATTTAGAGAAAAGCACTCCAGAAAGATATTGGCCAATTGCTCAAATTTATAAAGGATATATCTGGGTAAGTGGTTGTACTATTCTAAGGTGCCTCCTCCAAGGGATAATAAAAAGGTATGAAGCATGAGGGGATCACTCTCATTGATAAGATAACACACATTGATGAAAGTGCTCACACGCTCTTGGGGGTTCTCTTTTTCTTTAAACTTGTCAAATTTGGGCATCTCAAATTGAGGAGGGTATGGTGGTGCTAGAAATAAATGATGGATAACATTATATTGGAGTTGGCTAAGGGTTTATTTTTTATCTTCAATTCCAGTGGCTTGCAATTCCAAGCTATTGACACTATTGGCCAACAATTGGAATGCATTTGAAGAGGCCTAGGGGGATGGGTAAGGTGCGACATGAGAGGAAAAGTGAGGAAATTTATAAGGGGGATATGTGTGATGTGGATGAGGTTGAGAATAATGATGTTGATTTAGGTCAGGGGATGGTGCTTGGGGAACTTAGGAAGTCAAAGGTAGATATTGGTGTGGTTGATGATATTGGTTGTAGGTATTTGTAGGATTTTGTGGTGGTTGGTGAGTTGGATGTTGATGATATGTAGTGGGTGGTTGGGTTGAGTATATGGCTATTGATATTATGTAGGAGAGGGCTTATAGCTATGGGTTTGATGTTGATATTGGTTAGAATATTGGTATTGTTGATTGGGTGGAAATTAATAATCCATTTTGTAATTTGGAGGGGGTTGTACGAGGATCAAATATTATTGGTATTGGTTTGGATGGGATTGGTATTGATGTGGGGTAGGTTGATATTGGTTTGGATAAAATTGAGGTTGTTTTGGAGGTGGTTGTTGTTGATGTTTATTAGGGGGGTGTTGGTATTTATCGGGAGGGGATTGGGATTGATTAGGTGATGGTTGGTAATGACTTGGGGGAGGGTTTTGTGACTGTTTTGATGGCCACTAAAGAGAATATTAAGGATGGAAGTGTATCATATTTATGGTGGGAGAATAAAAAGCCCATGTTAGATATTGGATAAAGAAGGAGCCTTGGAAAAATGTAGGAGATTGTGGATTTGGGATCTGGGATGGTTTTTGAGGAATGTGGGTATTGTATGAATAATTTGTGTGATGTTGAAAATTATTGGTGGGCAATTATTGCAAAGAATAATAATTAGAAGGAAAAATAGGATAGTGATATTAAGTATTATACAAATAATAATACATGGAAGGATGTGTAGATTATGCACCAATGATATGAATGGTGGTGGATGAAGGGTAGTTTGTAAAAGAAGTGGCATTGAGAGAAGTGGGTTGTTGTGGTGGGCTAGAAAATTGAAAAGGAGGAATAGATGTGTGCAGATGGGAAGCAACATAAACTTGTGCCTAGTGATGTTGGTGAGGATTGGGATTGATATATGAGGGTGGTGTAGAAGTAGGATTAACATGTGATGAAGTATGGTTAGAAGAATATGGATGGTTTGGGTCAATGGCCATCGACATTATGCCTATTGTTTGTTGAGGAGGTGTGAGATTAGTTCCCTCAAATAGGAAAAATTTAGGTGGTATTCTAAAATCTATCACACTCGATATTGGATAAATACTGGTAGAATATGTGGGAGGTGATGGAGGATGATAGGGGCTATGGGAATAAGTTTTATCCTAGGGAGGTGGGGAGACAATGTGGGTAGGAATGTGTAGTAGGGGTAAATATGGTCATGGTGATTTGGGTGGTGGAATATAGGATGAAGAGGAATCCTGGTTAGAAGAGGGTGGTTGGGAATGGTAGGACAAAGTGGAGGTGTGGATAATGTAGGTTATATTAAGATATAGAGGTGTGATATTGAAATCAACTAGGAATAAAGGATTATTAGTGCCAATGGATTTAGGAAGGTTGATATAGGTGGCATGGTGCATCCTACCTAGATCATATCTAGTGTGATTTGTCTCATGCGGGTAGGGGATGTGACGATTCTCTTCATTATATAGGTTACCATGGTTCACTTATGATGCATCCCTCATGAGTCAGAAGAACAACCAAATAATAGGAGTATTGGCTGAAATGGTCCATGAAGGCTTGGGCTTGATTGTGATTCAATACCATAGGCTATCAAGAATGGAGTGGGATGTGGATTTAAGGTTTTGATAATGGTGTTTGTGGTTTTGGTTTTGGGAAGTTTTGGGGTATTTTTGGAAATATTGTGTGGATGAAATTTTATTATTTATTTATTTATTTTATTTTGTTCTTTTTTTGTGTGTGTTTGATGTATCTCAAACCTAGTAACTAAAAATGGAATAGATGGAGTGGAATATATAAGGGCATATTTATGCCAACATCCCTTATAAGAAGTGGTACAAAAATGACTAAAAAGGCTTCTTATAATGGGGGTTGGATTTGAGTATCCTAACAGGACAAAAAGAAACTCTAAAAGGAGGCCATACTACCTAAGTCCTACTACTAGCCTAGCTGAGATTTTGCTTCATCCTTAGTCAAGCTTGGGCAAAAATAATAGTTGTGAGTCCAGTAGTTATTAAGCCCTATGAACAAAAGTGTTTCTAAGCTCATATCACCCCAAGCTAGTCCCAAGAATAACCAACTTCCTATTGATGAAGTCTAGGGAATTATGTGATCTAAATATGGTGGCTAAAGGATCAACCAATGGTTGGTGGTGAAATCCAGCATCACTGGTTGGATATCCTCACAAAATCTTTATGGAATGTATTGTGCAAGTATGTGATTGTTTTGATTGATTTATTTTATTTTGTGTGTTTGGTTTTATTTTATTTGTTTTGTTTTGTTTTTATTTTTTGTTTGGTTTTTATGCTACAGATGATGGTTTACCATGCAAAACTAAGGCTAAACCTAAATATGCAAGATGTAAAATAAAACAAGCTCTATTCATAAGATGTTTTTATGTATGGAATGCAACTAGCCTAATGAATAATGACAAAGAGAAACACGAGCTAAGAAATTAAAATTATATTAGAGAAAGGAAGCAATAAATCATAAAGAGGAAAAAACTAACCTATGTTAAAGAAGGGAGAATAAGATGAGCCTAAAATTAGAAGAATGGAATAGAAGAGAATGTAAATGACAAAATCAAAGGACACTAAACTTAAAGAAATAAGGCAAGAAAAGAAGTAGAAGGTTGCAAAATGGCTCTAATCCATAGAACCAATTGCACCTAGCAACTTTCTAACCACATGGGGCAGTTTTCTGACCACATAGGATGGATTCCTGACTATAGGGGTGGTTGAGACTATGGTCTAGAAGCATATTATAGGGTAAAATAGAGGAAGGTAGATTTGAATGTCTGGTTCTAATCGAAACTGAATAGAATGTAGAGGAATATAAATAACTATGCTAATATAATAACATAAATATGGTGACAAGTATAACCTATGGGGACAATACAAATGCTCAAAAGAGAAGGTAACTAGTCTAGAGAATGCAAAAACAACTATGCTAAAGCAAGAAAAGCAAACTTAATCTAATGAGTCATGAAAAAACTATGCTAATGAGCTATTAAAAGCAAACTTAATATAATGAGTCATGAAAATAACAATTATACTAATGATCCATGAGTATTTGTTCTAGGAATTATAAAGAAACTATGTTAAGTTATCAAAAATCAACTAAACTAAGGTAGGCAAAAAATACACTAGGAAAAGAAAATATAATTATTCTAAGGAAATTAAAACCAAACAAACTATGACCAATGAGACAACTATTCTTAGGAAAAGAAATAAACTTAACCTAAATAAAGGAGAAGAGCTTGAACTATGAAGAAGAAGAGAAAAAAAACTATCTTAAATAAGGGAAACCTTCTAGACTAGAAAAAAATGATAAGAAACTAACCTAAAGAAGAAAATCCTATGGGGGTGATAAGGAAGAATAAAGATCCAAGCTAAGGATAGGAACACCTATGGCAAGCTAAAGTATGAAAAGGCAATATTAACTGAGAGATGGAACCTATAAACTACTCTAAAACTAAAAAAACTATTAAATTTCAATCAAGTAATATAAAGAAAATTGTCGATGACATGAATCTCTATGCTAACCTAAGTAATATGAGCCACTAACCTATGATTTTGTGATGGTAATGAAATTAAATGAGTCTATTATTCTTATATGAGTCTACCTGACTACCAAGAGTGGTTATCTATGTCGGTTAGCTACTAGGAGCGGATGTTTCTGAGTCTATTGACCACTAGGGGTGGTTGTATCTAAGTCTATTGACCAATAGGTAGGGTTATGCATATGGGGTTGGACTTGAAATTTACTTGTAAAAAAATGGTGAATCCTAATCGAAATCAAGGTGAATCCTAAGAAAATCAAATCAATCATATTCACACCAAAATTTGGGGTATTTGAAGCCCTAAAAAGTAAGGTCATCTTTGGGATATATTTTTACCTATTAAATTATCTTATAACTTCATAAAAATACCACCATTAGATTAGAATTGAAAAGATATTTCCAACGAGTACAAATATGCCTATGTTTGGATATATATTGTGGCAAATTGACCCTAAGAAAAAATTGTTCTCAAAAATTTCAAGCGAATGGACCGACATCAAAGGTCCTCATATTCACCATTTTCCAATTTTGTAAATCATAATATTAACCCAATTTATGAATATTCACCACTGTGCATAACCCTATTAGTAGGGGTCATTGTGTCTGAGTCTACTAACCACCAAGGGTAGTTGTGTCAGTCTATTTAATGATAGCGATGGTTATGTCTAAGTGCAAGTGGGAAAATGTTGATAAAGTGAGATATGATTTGGATGGTTTGATTATTTTTGTTGTTGTTAAGTACCTATGACACATATAGAGAAAAAATGCTAGTAAGATAAGCAAAACAAGCAAATAAGCATGAAAATGACTAAGAAAAAACACACAAGCTATACTATGCTAGAAGCAAGTCCTAGAGCCTATGTGAAACAACAAATGTTAAGTGTGCTAAGGGTAAACTATCCCACCATGATTAATGTTTATGTGACATAGGAAATTACACCATAAAAATGTAAATTAGTCAACAATAAAATTGTAGTTGGCTTTGTGTTATTACAAGGGCTTCAAGGTTAGGTGTGGGCCTTTCTAGAAGTATCTTGAGCTCTTGGTGCAAGTTTGGTGTTTTCTAGTTGTTCAAGGTGTGAATAACTTCCAAAAAATATTAGTGGGTATTCCAAAGGGACTCCATTGTTGAGATAACCTTGATGTTTCCAAAGAGGGTACTCACACTCACAAATTCAAGAAGTCACAAGGGGGCTAATGAAATTTTAGCAGAGTTTTAGTAAGATTTTTGTTTGTTTTCTCAATGGAAGAAAATGAGGAATTATTTATAGATTTTATGGATGGTTAGTGAGGGATATGACTTGGAAATTTAAGGCAACCAAGTGAAAAGGGTAGGTGTTATGGAGATTTTGGAGTCTTCTAGTTAGAGTAGATGTGGCAAGTGAAGTGGTGGAGTGGTGTTAGAGTGATGTGTGCACATGTGGGAGATGTGGCAAGTGAAGTGATGGAGTGGTGTTAGAGTGATGTGTGCACATGTGGGATATATGGAAAGTGGGTATGGGAGGTCACATGGTGGCTTAGAGGTTTAATGAGGGGCTAGGGAATTTATTATTAATTTATACATTTTTATAAAAAAAAATTATGCAAAATTTTGGTTTTTATTTATTATTATTCCTATTATTATTATTATTATTTGGGCTTTTAGGTATTTATGTGAGAGATTGGATAATTTGACAAAATTTGAGGAAACTATAGAGGGAAGAGGAGAAATTAAAGAAATTAAATGAATTCAAGATAGAATTAGAAGAATTGAAAGAATTTGGGGCTTTTGTTGTATTTTGGGGCTTTTTCAAAATTGGACAAAATGGCTTTACGAAATTGTAAACTTGACACATTTTGGGTGTCTACACCTTTGTTATTTATTTTTTTATACATATAGTTACACCCCCATCATAGTCTTTGTAGAAAATAACATCATGTTTTTAGGTTAATGGATCAATTTACATATATATATTTGGTTATTTCATATTTTTCCTCCCAGGACTTGTGCTTTCATCATATATATTTTGATGTCACCCACCTACTTCAAATTCTCTCTCAATCTCCTCAACTAGTACTCTTTGTTCCTTTTGGGATTACATAAATATTTTAAAACTTTTCACCTATCTCTAACTATTGTTGGTTTAATCTCTATTTTAATTTCTATATTTTATTTATTAGTCTATCCTATTTTATCCCAATTCACCATGCAATGTTGTGTATATTACATTTGGATGGACCACAAATATAGTAGTATTACTTTGGGATAGTTAAAATTTGAATTTACAAATATTGTTCATTACTACAACACTTGTTATTAACGAAATTTATTGATCTTAATAATTGTGAAGTGTTTGTATTATAAAATAAATGAAAAATTATTCTTCATTTTCATCTTTTCATGTTATTACTATGATGATACTTTCATCACCATTAATTGCATATAGTCTAAAGTCCATAGAAAAGACTAGTTTGATTATGAATAGAGCCTTAATTGTAGCATGTTTTATGCCCCAAAATATTATTTGCCTTATTTAGTCCAAGCAATGATGACATCCTTGTTTAGAATATTAGTAATAGACCAAACCATATATGAAATCTTAGTTATGATTTTGGCCACAAATAATATTTTTTAAAGGAATGATTTAATACCATTGATTAATGAGGTTAAAAGAAACTCTTAGATAACTTTAATTTGGTTAGGATAAATAGAAATACCATTTTTTGACACCACATGGCATAGGAGAGTCTCTTATTACACCTAAAAATGGATATCTTTGATTATAAGGAGATTCCATTCCTCTACACCTTTTGAAGATGGATTTTGAATTTTCAATATATTTATATATATCATTGGAAAATATGAATCATTTAGGTATATGAATATGATTTCATCTACCAAACCTATGTATGTAATATCAATGGATATCTATAAGATGGTTCCTACATGATATAGCCCAATAGAAATCCTATCAAAATCAAAATTTCCCCCCTTTTTGGTGAAGGTTATCCTATTTTGGTCATCACCATTGACCTATATTTGGTTGTACCTAGAAACATTGAGCAATGATAAAAATTGAGATCCTAGTAGTTTTGGTAAAATTTGATCTATTAATGATAGTGGATAATGATCCTTTAAAGCAACCCTACTTAGGTTATTAAATTCAATTCATAATCAGATATCACAGTTCTTCTTGTGCATAATAACTAAGTTTACCACCCATGTAGAATGCTTAATAGGAAATCTAATTTTTATTTGTAATTTAAGTAGCTCCTTATTCATCAATATTTTATTTTTTAGATTGGTAGGTCTTTAATTTTTTTTATGTGGTCTTGTCATAGGATTTAGATGAATAGTATGTTCAATGGTATTCCTATCATAAAAACATAGTTTTTTTTTTTGTTTCTATGCAACAATGTTGCTTTACTTTCCACAAACATAATTTAATAGACCTATGTCCTCTTATGTACATTCTTTTCATAGGAGTAGGATATTACCTTTGGAAATTTTAATTTGATGGTATAAAGATACCTTCATTTCAATGATTAGATTTCTCCCACTATAATAAGGATTAAATAACTCTACTTTGACCAGTCCTTTTGGAAATAGATTGGTCTTTTGTGAGATTATTATGTCCATAATACTATCCCCATATTTATTCTTTTGCTTTGAACACTAATTTTATTTGATAAGGAATTCTATAATCTACTCATTTTTATTAAACACATTCCAATGACCATAATTATTTGGGTTAGTAGGTATAAATACTTCCTCAAGATCCTTTGGATTATCACACATTTATAATATGAGATTAAGTTTAGCAACCATGGAAGCTAGCTCATATACTTTGGTATTCAATTATCAAGGAATGTTTTTTATTTCATAGGTTCTAATACATTATAATAGGCCAAAAATAACGTATTTATAAGGTTTCAAGTATCTATTTTTGGTGGCACATTTTGAATTGACCTAATTCATGACTAACTTAGAGTTTAAAAATACCCTTATATTTTTAACACTAATATTTTAACTTAGAGTTTCAAAATGCCTTTAGAGTTTCAAAATTTTCCAAAGGTGGATAGCCTTCTGCTTCATTCCGAGGAGTATCCAGTGGGGTTTTTCAAATTTTCTTGGGTCTTGTGCCAGATCTATGTTTATTCGGTCCTGGTTATTGAGCAATCCAATAAGTCAACAACATCCACCCGTGGTGTACTTTCCAATAAATTTCTATAGTTTGCATTGGATGAAAATCCTTTTCGATCCAAGTCTTGTCCAATCTGCGATTCATTTTTTAGTTTTTCCTTTTTGACGTTTCCTTTTTGGTTGAAGGGTAGTGTTTCTAAAATTAATTTATACCACTTCTTGCATGCTCCCTTCATGAGTCTTCCTTATTCCCTATCCTTGATTATGGCTGATCCTTATCTGTTCTATTTTATCCTCTATGCATCTCACTATTTTGTAACCATGAAGGAGGGAAAAATTGAATATGTTGAGTTGGAAGTCTTTGAGATTGAAACCACTACTGAAGCCATTTTTAAGGACAAGGGAGGTCTCATTATGTTCTTTAAAATTTTTAGTGGTACCAACTGGGATGCTACCACGACATTTGCAACTACGTGGGACAATGGAGTTATCACGATTCATGGAGTTGAGTTTCAAATTACGCTGGAGATTATTGCTGAGTTAACTAGGCAAGCCCTTGATGGGAGGGTGGTTAGAAGGAATAAGCACAATTAGAAAGCTGAGCTATCCCATTTTTACAACTTGTCCATGGTGAGGAATCTCCACAAGAAATGTCTATATCGACACCATTTATCCTCTCCTTGGAAGGAAATCCTGAAGCTTGTTATGCAGTATCTTACTATGGATGATCATGAATCCCAATTATGTAGTTTCTATTTGTCTTTCATTAATAATTTTATACATGCAAAGATGTTAAATATCACTACTGATATGTAATGGTCTATTGATTATGCCATCACCTCTACCCGTGGCAAGAAATAAGAGGGTTGGCCTTCCCATTAGGGGCTTTTCAAAATCCTTTATGGCTATTTACTTCTGAAATTTCCTAAAGGTAACCTTCCTTCCCCCAACCCTTCTAAAGAGAATTCCTCCTCTACCCCTAGCCCTAAAGCCACCAGGTCCAAAAGGAAAATCAAAATCGAGAAACCCTTGCCTATTTCAAATGTCAAGAAGGTTAAGCTTGAAAAAACACCCATTCGATGCTCTTAGAGGTTCAATTTTAAGGAAAATCCTACCCCTAAAAATATCAATAAAGAACATAAATTTGACTCTGATTCTCTTGATGTGGTAGAAAAATATCTTCACAAGATTGTCGTCCAGTCCACCTCTACCACCATTGACCATATGGAAACCACCCATGTTGTGCTTAGGAAAGGAATTGCTCAGCTTAAGGAACAACGTAATGCTCTCAGCCTACTTTTTTTCTATGACAATTACGAAGAGGGCCCTGCCTTTTCTATTGTCACTGGAGTTTCTAATGTCAAGGATGATGAAGTCATTGGGATAGCGAAGGAAATATCTAAGGAAGCCTCTAAGGATGTGCTTAAGGATGTTGCCAAGGATGTTGATCTGGAGATCGTGGTTGCCTCTCCTATGCATATTGATGCACCAAATTAATGTTTTAGATTGATTTGTCTCTCAAATAGCTTCTATCTAGTATCCTGTTGTGTTATGACCTTTTATGTGGGTCATTTTTGGTTTTCTTCTCTATTTTCCCTCTGCGGATGCATTTTTTTCCTTTCATGCATCCTTCCTTGTCCTTTATGTATTTTCCTTAGTTTTAGTTTCAGTTATTTTTGCTTCGCTGTTGTACAAGGCATTAGGGCGCCTTTAAAATGCCCTACTTTTTAATGAAAATTCCTTAACTTACCAAAAAAAAAACTTTTTATTTTTTTTTCAAGCTAGAAAAAAGTGATTTATATTCAATAACATTATTATTGTTATTCAATAATAACTTACAAGCATAGTTCAATTGTGTAGATAAATAATTTTGCTCACCCATCATAAGAATCTAAAAAATTGTGGCAACATGTCTAAAATATTTTCAAGTCTTCATCATAAAAATTGGGTTCTCAAAATAAATTCATAGTTACAACAAAATTTGTAGGCTGCAAATTTGTTTTAGGGATACAATTTTAAAATTTTGCTACTCTAATAGTCAAATCATACGATTTGTTGCTAGGATGGATTTCACAACTATAAAATTTTCAAGTTGTAAACTTTTCTTATACACTCAAAATAATAACTATCCCAATCGAATGTCCTTCTCTTGCCATGCCAACAACCCACCAAATCAAATCAAACTCTAGCACCAAATAATATTTCTAATTAAACATGCTTTTAGCCCCTGCCAACCTATCTAGAATAGGCAAAATATTACAAATCCATTTTTTGTCTAGTTGGAAATTACTTTTCCTTCCCTAACAAATTACACATTGATTTCAAAAAAATTACCTCCCTTTCCTTCCAAGAAGCCCCAAAATTATATAAATTGGGTGTCTCCATATAAAAGCAAATAAAAATGATTTTCAAGTGATTTCATGAAAATTAATTTCATAGTATCAAATCTTTGACAAATTTATTTAGCAATCAAATAATATTATTTTGTAGGCTCTTCTTCAAGTGCTCTTTTAAATATCCAAGAATCCTATACCCTTGCATGTATGCTTCCCACAAGATTCTTCTAGTGACAAAGAAATGGGATTATCCTTTTTTATCCCTCATTTTTATTGTTTTTAACTCTTGATTGATCCTTCCTTTAGCCTATTAATAAATTTCTCTATTGTTCTTTTTAATAAGTTATATGTGGCTTCTATTTGGGGCCACTCCCATCAAAATGCTAAAATATTACATTTTATGTAGCATACCTTTTTATCATAGTTTTTTTTTTTTTTTTTTTTAAATATATTCTTCAACTTCCTCGAATTTCTATGTTTCCACAAACAGCTCCTTGACATCATTTTTATTAAGACAAAATCCCACTTGTTTAGTTGTCTTCTAAAATTTTAATTTCACTAGGATGAATATCAACACCACAATTCACTAATTTATCTGTTACTTAATTTCCTTCTCTATAAATATTCTTATAATACCAAGAGGTTGCCTCTAGTAATATATGATGAACATCAACAATACTATTATACTTTATCTAGTCTCCACATCCATTTTTGTAAATAGCATTGATGATAATTTGTGAGACCTCTCAATTGAAATATGTTTCCATCATTTTTCTATTGCAATTTTAATCCCTATAAGAAGTGCCCTAGCCTCTGCATAGTTGCTAGTTGAAGTTCCATATGATTTTGAATGAGGAGAGTTTTGCCTTCACTATTTCTAAAAACATGACCTCCACTAGCTTTTCCTAGATTTCCTTTAGAAGCACCAGCAAAATTAGTTTTGATAAAATAAATTTCTAAACAAATTTATTTTATCATAGATCGAAGTAGATCCTTTGTTTTAATTCCACTGTCATAGATTAGTCTTACACATGTGTTCAAATCCTATAGCCAAAATATTAGCACCTCTTTTTCTACAATTGAGACTTCCCATGGTGAGCACAATATTTATAGATATTTTGCAAGAGAGGTAATAATTCAATTCTAAAATTTGGCATGATGTTAAGATTTATTTAAAAATATATATATTTCTTTCAAGTCATAAATTCCAAAAAATAATGGCAAGACCAATTCTCAAAAGAATACATAATGCTTTAGCATTAAAATAATTAATCCAAGCTAATATTTGCTCTTGACCTCCCAATTATCTAATGGAATCTTCTGGACTTAATTAAGGAATGAGAAAGGGCTGGAAGCTTTTTGGGAGTGATGAAATTAGGGTTTCTTGGGAGGGTGGGGATGACGGTGGGCGAGAAGGTTGTTCTAGGAGAGCACGGGAGCGTCGGTAGGTCAAACCAGGGGCTCGACAGGGTGGAGGGAGGGCAAAAAAAGTTTGGGGATGCCGAGGAGTCCTTGCCAAGTCATGGCAAGGATCCACCAGACAAACGGGGAGATGGACCTCGAAAGTCATATGCTTTGGCAGCGGCCTCTGAAACCCTAAGCGGGCTCTTCTCCAAGGAGTTATTTTCGTCCGGGGACGAGTTAGACATCCCGATGGAAATTCTCTCAAGCTTTATGGATTTTGAAAAATTTACCCTCATCGGTAAGTTTATTGGTGGTCGTCCCGACATGGAGACCATTCGTAAGTGGGTGTCTGGTAAATGGCGGACCTCTGGTCACTTAGAGCTGGCTGCCCTAACCTGAGGTTTTTTCATGATTAGGTTGAGCAACAAGGAGGACTACTATAAAATCCTGGTTGGAGGGCATTGGTTCTTGGTCCGTAGGAGTCTCTTTCTTCGAAATTAGGGTTTGGACTTTAACCTCGATACCCAGAATATCAAAATTGCTCTAATATGGGTTAGGCTCCCGAGTCTTCCCCTTTTCTACTGGCATGAAAATGTAATCAGAGGTATTGCTCGGTCCATCGGGGAGTTGATCACTTTAGACCCTCCCACTAGAGCTCGAACTAGATTTGTCCAAGCCCGGTTCTGTGTTTTGGCAGACTTGGAGACAGACCTCCCATCCTCCATTACTCTGTGGTCTGGGGGTACTTTTCTACACAAGCAAGGTATTTTTTATGAGAACAGGCTAGATTTATGCCCTTAGTGTAGTTCTCAAGGGCATCTTCAGTCCAATTGTCCTCTCCAAAAGCTGAGGAAGAAGGAGCAGGATCCCTGCAACCCTCTGGAGCACGGTGAAGGTCATACGAAGCACCATTTTGTGAAAGGCCATGAATCTCCAGGTCCATCTAGGGACCATCTCGAATCCTCCTTACCAGAAGAGGAAATCACCACCCATCCGGACTCCGAGCAGTGTGGTGGGCGCCCCCAACTAGGACCACAGGAGGAAAAGGAACAGGCCCCCCCTTATCACCACACAGGCAGATTCACCCAAAACTTATGACTGAAACTCTCCCGAGGCACAAAATATATTGGAAGACTACCTGCTAGGAAGAAGAGGTTACCAGCCTGGTAATATTAGCCCTCGAATTACGAGGAGTCAAAAGCAAGGGGTGGATTTTAGTAGTGAAAGGAAGCAGGGCCATCCCCCCAACAAGGAAAAGAGATACAAAGAAACTATGACTGATGTTGCAAATGGAACCCAATGGTTGCTGTTTTAGGATGAATCTGATTCTTTGATGGGTGACACGCTTATCCCAAAACCTCCCTTCCAGCAGGGAAAGGGAAGTAAGAAGAACCTCAAACCGTACGGATGAAATCTTGGATGTGAGAAGACTAAACAGAGTGGCCATTTGGGCCAGGGAAAAATTTTCTAGTAGGATTTTCAACGGTTTGTTTCAGTCCAGTCATTTTTCTTGGATCCTATCCAACATGTATGCTTCGAATTCTGCCTCTGGGAAAGCAGAAATGTGGAAAGTTATTTCCTAGGTATGGGAGAATTTTTTGTAGTTTTCTTGGCTGTCTTCTTCTACTTTTCGATGGTCCAGCTTCTCCGGCTAGTTTTTGTTTTCCTAGTTATAATGGCCATGGTTTCCAGGATAATCAGGCAAAAATGCCTTACTTGTAGCCCTTGGGCAATTAGCAGCTTTTTGTTTTTTTCCGCATACAGGTTTATTCTTCCAACTAAGAGGCATGAAGCACTATTTAGCAAGGCTGATTTTTTATATAAGGTTTTGGGATCCTCTATAAAAACCCATTGTTAATATATTATAATAATTACCAAAAAATAATAATAATTAATCCAACATTTTATCAATTCTTTCAATGTTGATGGAGCTACCCAATATAATTTCATATTTAAAAAAAAATAACCCCAAATAGTGTGATCAAACAAATAATAAGTAAATAATTTGATGTTTCTAAATCCTTCTCACACAAGGCACATTTGAAGGGTCCATAATATCCTCTTCTTTGTAGACTATATCTTGTAAGAATCTTACTTTGAAATACTAACCAAAGAAATGTTGAGGCCTTAGAAAGAGCCTCTAATGACCAAATGTTCTTCCAAGAAAATATTTGGAAGAAGGAAATTTTGATTGTTCTAAATCCACATTGAAACTTGATCGGGTATCCACCATCCTTTAAAAAATTCCAAACCAACTCATCTTTTCATGTAAAAATCAACAAATAAAACTCTTGAAGCATTTTTTGAAGTTCATCTGCAATTTTTTTGAGTTCCTCTCCTTCAACCAGGTTACTAAAAGAAATCCATGATCTAGAGTTTTTTCTCATAATAATATAGTCTTTGACCTTTAGACCTTTACATGCTAGGAATGCTTGAGGTAATGGTTTTTATTTTGATTCAGAGATAAGAGAATAAGGCTTAACCTAAGAATTGAACTAAAAATTTGCATAACTCCCCTCATTGACTAACTATCTAATATGTTTCTTTATAAATTTCAAACTATCTAATATGAAATTCCATGTTAATGATCCTTTGAGTAGAGTTATTTTTCTAAATAATTTCATTGCATCAAGAGAACCTATATATTTTTGAAGTAATATTTTTACCCAATTCTTTTCTTGAATTATGAATAATCTCCACCCAAGATTTGCTCTTAATGCCAAATTTATAAGTCTACAATTCCACAAGACTACTCCTTCAATATTATTTCCTTTGCAAACCCTATCCCACTTACAAAGAGGAAACCTCAAATTTTCCTCACAACCTTTCCATAGAAATTCTCTTTAAGTTTTATAAAGTTTTGATGCAATACAGATTGGCATTCTTGAAAGTGACATCATATAAATATGAATGGATTGCAGTGTAATATTTATGAGTTGAAGCCTTCCTTCTATGGTTAATAACTTACCTTTACAACCTTCCAACCAATCTTTCATTCTATCCAAAAAGAGATCCAAAGCTTATTTTTATTTCCTTTGTCATACAAAGGAAAACCCAAGTAGGTTGATGAAAAAATTTCAATTTTAAACCCTAAAATAATCACAATAATTTTTTGTACATATAGGATAGTAATAATGAAAAAAAAATTAGATTTTGAAGTATTTTCCAACTCTCTAGTAGCCTTATTATAGCATGGTAATATTGATTTAAACTCCATGGTCTCACTAACTGAGGGATGACCCAAAAGAAAAGTATCATAAAAAAATTGGATATGAGATTTGGAGGGGATAATTTTTTGCAACTTGAATACCCTTAATATTTCCCTCCATTTTTGCCTTTGAAAAGGCTCTCCCTAATGCTTCTACTAGAATAATGAATAGATAAGGAGAAAGTGGATCGTCTTGATGAAGTCCACAAGATAAATTGAAGTAATCAATAGGAGAACCATTGATCAAAATAGAAATTTATAGTGCTATAACAAAAATTAATCCACTCACACTAACTATAATCAAAACCAAAATTTTTGAGAATAGCATGTAGAAAATTCCAGGAAACCCTATTATATGCTTTGTTCATATCTAATTTTAAAAGCATACCTAGTTTTTTCATGGAACATACTTTATCTCTATTAGTTAAATCTACCTCTTTGAATAGTTTACTTGTGCATTAAACTCCATTTTATTTCAAATTGATATGCTAATTTTATTTACTTTAGAGCATCATATTTTATTTAGTATTATTACAACATTAGTAGGTAATATTTAGGAACATCCTACCATCCCTTTGGCAAAAAAAATCCAATTGAATCTATCCTAATACGTTCTCTACAGTATGATATTGCATATTTGTGGCTCATAAGATTGGTAGACTACGAATTCAGCTAGGACTATCTTTTATCAATTTTTTTTTATTGATTCATGATTATATGATGTTTATTCATCCAAGTAATCAACTTTTGCATATCCAAACCCCTTTATTTTTATCTCCAAAAATGTTTATAGGTTACAATATCTACAATCCATAAAATTGAAAGCCTATGAATTCACCTTATAGACTACAAGCTTGGTCTACTCACTCTCTTGATAACTTTCACAATCAAGACTAGTATCCTGGACTAGGAACATCCTAGCATATTTACATCTCATTTAATCTAGTTTTTGTATTAGCTAGTTATCTATTTTATCTAGTTAATATATTTCTAGAAGGTCAATTTTCATTGCATTAAAAGGAACATGGGGATTGGCCTACAAGGAAGTCCACACCTTCCCAAGCATCAGTAGACCCCCTAAAAAATAACACATACATTCTTTTTTTTACAATTATTTCTACAAAATTTGTAGGTGAGCAGGTGTAAACTTGTCTTAGGATATAAATAGGTTAGCAAGTGGTGAATTTATCATAGGTGAAAAATTAGGTAACCTCATTTCATGTCAACTTTTTGTTGCAACAATAAAGGGTCTTGTGTGCTATTTTCAATAGTATAAGTGTTCATTTAGTTTTAAAACACATTAAAGAAAAGAAGGATCAAAGAATCAAGTTTAAATTTTTTCTTTAGGCATTGAATAAAAAATGCATATAGTTTACATTTAGGCTATTTTTTTATGTATCAAATTTATTGCACACTTGTTCAAAGGTAAAAGCAATCTATTTTAGCTTTTCGTAACTCCTATTTTATCTCTTATAGTTCTTCCAAAGAATGAAAAGGTGTATAGGATAGTCTCTTATTTTTTGCATCATTTTCTTCTTTAGTTTTTCATTCAAATCTTCATTTACAAGGCATATTTTTTCTTGAATTCTAGATTTTTATACAAAACTTAGGTTTTTGACCAATTGAACACATCAAAAATATGATTTAGGGTGAATCCATAAAATACTCTTGGTGAACCTTGATCCCCACCAAAGAAAGTAACTAACCACTATAGTTTAGGTCAAAATCCTTGTCCAAGTGTGATCCCATGGTCTTGGAAACAACGATCCCCAAATCTAGGTTTACATATTTAGTGAACCCAACATGAAAATAAATTTTGGCCAAAAACAACCTTTTAGACCTTAATCAAAGTTAATAATTTACTACACTTTTAATCAAGACCACCTAAATTATTTTATTATATTAAATCACTTTAAATAAAGATAACAAGAACATAACTAAAAGTTTAGTCCGACTTTGATAAGGTTCTCTTGGTAAGTTTAAAATGGTGGGATAACATGACTCATAAGGAGAGACTATTCTCTTTTGGTGATATAGTGGTTTTGAAACATCTTATTGTTCTTATTTAAGCAATTCTATAAACAAAACCTTAATAAAATTAATTTCTCTTTCCTAAACATGAATAAATTATAACCTCCCTACATAACCAAAATAATAGCTCATCAAATGGTTTGTAGCATAGAGCCTTCATATTACCTTCCTAAAAATTCAAGTGTTCAAAAATTTTGTACAAGAAGAAGAGAAGAAACAATATTCTTCCTTCGTAAATCTCTTCCCTATACATAATGAAAAAGGAAAAGAAATATTTGGATCTATGGATCACCTTGTTACTTTTTCCTACAAAAATAATATACTTTGTTAATGGTCATGAAATCAGATAATTTAGAGAATTTAGATAAGTTATCCCCCCCATTTTAGATCATATTCAACAACCTAGATTGACTCCTTCCACTTCTAACCTAATAAATATTTCTAGTTGTTTCTTAGACATAGATATTAATGCATCAAGGTCTAAACCTCCTACTATTACTATATAAGGAGGAAATCCTAACCCAAAAACTTATATGGGAAACAACCCCTATTACTCTCTATAGAGGAATTGTTAATAATGGCTCCTAGACTCTACTCCAACTCTATTAACAAACCTATCAAAAATCCCCCCTAGTAGACCAATGTACCAATTGGTCCTTCATAAAAAAACACCCCTTTTAAATATAAGAGGAGGATATTCCTAAAATTTTGTTCCTCTTATGTCTAACACTACTTCCTTTGACCTATTTAAACTTAGTAATTTTGGTATGAAATGTATGAATCTTGTAATTAATCCCTTCAAAAAATTATTAAATACCTTTAGTTGGTCAAATCCCTCTCTTGACCAAACACATCCTTTTATTAAAATATCAAATCATTTTCCCTCATCACAATCTCCTCTAATTTTGATAATTCAACCATATCCTAAAGTCCAAGCCCTTATATCCTAAGTATAGTAGTTGAATCAACAAATGTCTTCACTCCAAGGAATTTTGAAATAAATATATGATGTTTTTTGGTATATTGATAAATGGTTTTTTAAATGACCCCAAATCCTTATTACAAAAATAACATCTATACAACCAGTTCAAAACACACGAAATAGGACTGGGCCATCCCAAAGGTAAGATCCCAACAACACAATCAAAACAAAGTTGGGGGAATTACGTAGGGTAGCAAACTTGAAATAAAGAACATGATGTTGTAGACACCTAAAATATGTCATGTTTAGGAGACTACCCATATGGACACATTCAGAGACCATATGAATCATCTTGGACCTTTCCAAGAGCTAGCAGTGGTCCTAACCACTCAAAAAGGGTAGTTCTAGCCCATCCAGGCTTAGCCACTCTCAAGCAAAGTGGCCACCACATCTGGCCATTAAAGCTGATAACGGCCACACCTAGCCACTGCTCTGAATAGTGGCTAGCACCATGCACAGTCTAGCCGTGAATACGGGCCCAGATCACATAGTCTGACTACACCTTGCATTGCTTATGGGTAGATTTTGGTGAGGAACTCCCAGAGTTCCTCCTAACTACCCCTTCAATACCAATTTGTGATTGATGCTTCCCCCTCGAGATGGTTAGTTGCATGCAAATTTGGATTTTGGCTTCTCTAGGAAGCCAAGATCTAGATCTAGATCTAAAATAGGGAGGTCTACATATGGACTCTCCCAAGCAAAGAAAATGATCTATGAATATTAAAATTTTGTGCAGTGAAGCCCTGGCTGATCAGAGAGTGAATCCACACCCCCTTTGAGGAGTAGTGAAGCACTGTCTAGTTGAGCTACGTCTACGCACCTACTTTCAGATCTATTTATTCTTCACCACCCATCAGTGTACCAGACACAATAGGCGACCCTTGAACATCAATTGGAGCAAGGAAGCTAGTGCTACAACCCCTGGTTCATGAGGAGAAGAGCTTCATTTCATGGCCGCTATCATTGATAGTGGCTCATAGGCATAGCCTAGGGTTTTTAGACATTAGTTTCCTTTGTTCTAGCTTAGATCTATTATTTCTTTGATTTATTAATTAGTTCTTTCTTAGATCTGATTTCATTAATGCATTTACATCGTATTTCTAAGTTTTCTATGCATTTATCTCTTAGTTTATGCTTGCATTTTAATATTATCATGCTCATTTATCATGTTTATCAGATATTCTAATAAGAGCCTCTTTTAGAGAGGCTTCCCATACTACTGATAGTGTTCTATTGTTTCTATGCATGTAGGTTATAGGTTTATAGGACCGATTCAAGGCATCCAATGCATAAGATCCCTCCAAGGTGAGAGAAGGAGAAGGAGGCATCTGTAAGCCCTCATACAAGTTCGTGTGTGATATCGGGAGGCTTGTAGAAGCATGCCATCCCTTTGTGAGGGGATATCATTCTTCCACCATTATTCCACTTGTAATTTATTGTATCAAACTGGGTATCCCTCAGAGGGACCGATATGTAACCGAGATTTTCCAAAGAAATTAATAATAAAATATCTTTCTTTATTTGTCATTATTTCTATGTTATCTATTGCTTTGTGTTCTTCCATTTTGATATAATATCGCAAGTAGTGTAAGTGGTGCACACTTCTCGGGGTTGTACAGATGGTGATCATGGTGGGACCCCCACTAAGTTTTTGTTTTCTATCAATTTATTGATATTTTATTATGTTTTTTGTATGCAAGTTTGGCCACTCTGGTCAATAGTGACCAACAGAGCTTGATCACTCTTGTAGTCAATGACCAATTGTAGCCACTCTAGTCGATAGTGGCTAGTAGAAAAAGTGTAGTAGAGGGTAGCCTTTTCATCATCAGATGAGGATTTGAGGTTGGTAGCATTCCCTAATTTTCTATCTTTCTCTATCTGCAACTTATTTTCAGAAAATAGCAACTTAAATCATATTTTTATTAAGGAAATATAAGAAAATATGGAAGAAAAATGCATTTGAAGCTTCTTAGAGTTTTTTTAGCTTTCCTCTAGGCGCTTCTAGGAATAGTGGGCCTCTATTTTCAAGGTCTTCCCTAGTCTCCAATGTTCTAGGCTTTTGTGTGTTTAAGCTTGCTTGCATGTGGCCCAACTAGAGGTCATTACATCATAAAGTAGAAATTGCATCAAAGTCATTTAGATCAGTTAGAGATGCATTTTCTAAAATCAAACATTCTTTTTAGGCATATAGGGAAATATTCATGAATGCTCTTTGATGCATAGCTTTCCATTATAAAAATCTAAAAATAACCCCACACACCATGTATCACTTTAATGCTAGTGAGTTGGAGGTCATGACCAACCACTGGTAGAGATCAGTGAGGTGGCTTTCATCTCCACCCACTACCTCAAATCCCATGTACCTATTATTATTGGCCAATATTGACTCCAAGATCCATCATAACCCATGGAAAATTTGCATGTATCTCTCTTTGAAGAGGTATATCATTGATTATGGGTGAATTGGGTGAGGATCGGGAGGACCTATGCTCCCTGACCATGTGTGGACTTCATTACCACATATTATAGGTTGGATTACATGGCTTGGATTTCATCACTAGGTTGTTGAGCTATGAGTATATAGGTGAAATCCATTTGAACACAAGAATATCATCCAATGAAATGCAAAACACATGACACAAGGTCTTCTTTATATACAATGCATCAAAACACACAAAATAGCTTAGGGAACACACATTAATCCTTAAATGAGATAAAAATTTGTTTGCTTTGCTTGTGTGGTTTGAAATTGACATAAGAAGATAATTCATAGTTCATTATGGTATACACATGGAGCAACCACCCTCGGTCCAACATCGAGGTGGAAACTGATGCTTCACACACTCACCATCATAATGGCATTGAGCCACCCACCCATAGTGTCATTGGATGAAGTTTAGCAAGTCTTAGGGGTGACAACTCAACCCTTTGGGGGACTCCTCGAGAAACCCTAGTGAGAGAGCCATATCCTGGTTCCTCTCATGGTAGACATGAGGAGGCCTCAAGGCCTTCCTCATCATACAGACATGAGGAGGCTTCAAGGCCTTCATCATCACATAGACATGAGGAGGCCTCAAGGCCTCCATCATCACATAAACATGTGGAGGCCTCAAGGCCTCCATCATCACATAGACATGTGGAGGCCTCAAGGCCTCCATTATTACATAGACATGCAGAGGCCTCAAGGCCTCCATTAGTACATAGACATGTGGAGGCCTCAAGGCCTCCATCATTACATAGACATGTAGAGGCCTCAAGGCCTCCATCATCACATAGACATGAGGAGGCATCAAGGCCTCCATCATCACATAGGCATGTAGGGGCTGCAAGGCCCCAAAATTCACATGATACACTTAGGATAGATCAACCCACTAAGGGGTAAGACATTAGGGCTACACCTAGTCGTAGACCTAGGACATCCTATAGCCTCCCTATATATGGGAGGATACCCCTAGATTATGAGCTCATTGGTGCTAATGGGACTCCATAGGATCAATCATGGAGGACCAGATAACTTGATGAGATGGATCAAGTTCCCTCGAGACCAACTCCAAGAAGCATTGCTACCACACATTCTACTTTAGGAAGTTCATGTAGCATAACTACTAGGCACACCAATGAACTAGGGGAAGCTTCAAAGTGGCCTTATAGCACATACACTACTTCCGACCATGGGGGTACACAACATAGATCATAGTGCATTGAGCAAGTCACCTTGGTAGACAAGGGCAAGAACATAGTAGGAGCCTCTCTGAGAGGCCTATCCATTAGAACTCCTCGCATGGAGTTAGAGAGGTATGAACCTTCAATAGTAGGTCAGTCTGACCACATATATAGGTTAGAAGAAGTGTTGCATGTTGAGTGAGAGCATGTGGAAACTCTCAAGCAAGAAGAATGAAGGAAAAGGTATTTGCGCCTTCATGAGAAATGCTTGAGAGAAGAAAGGGTTGAGTATGAAGAGCAAGCTGATAGGCTAGCTCGGGCTGACTTACACATAGGTGGTGAGGAATACCAACATGATAGATATGTTAATTCTCAGCATGAGAGATGCACTAGACAAAGATATGAGCACACTCACCATGCCTCACAACATCAACAATACCTGGATCCTGAATAGACACAACTTAATGAGGAATATGCAGGGATGGAAGATCAAGAATAGACATATCTTGAACCTCCATCCATGGTTATGGGAGATGAATACAGATGCCCAAATCGGGTAAATATAGGATTACCTCCCTTACCACCATGAGTAAACCTTCAGGAATAAGAGATTATTTCCTCGAAGGTATACCAAATACTCGTTGAGAGAGTCAAATCTCTCGAGAAGTAGGACACGGTTGGGAAAAATCTAACTTTGAGAAAAATACACAACCAACCTCTGTGCCCCTCAGTATCGAGTCTTGCATACCCTAGGCACTTTGAGATGCCTAGGCTAGACAAGTTTAAAGGAGAGGAAGATGTGCAAGAACACATTACAAATTTCATGAATGCATGCTTCCAGCTTGAGCAAAATGATGCCCTAATGCTAAGAATATTCATCATGATGTTATCGGGTGCAACAACTCAATGGTTTAATCAACTTCCCAAGCACAACATCATCAACTTTGAGCAACTAGTGAATGCATTCCTTGAATGCTTCTCCTTCGATATCAAGAAGAAGGTGAACTTGTCCGATCTGGCCAACTTAAAGCAATATGATGATGAGCTAGTTATGGACTATGGGAATAGATGGAGGAAAATCATGGTGAAACTACCATTCTCCATTCCCACTGAAGAGCTCACCCGAATGTTCACAAAGAGCTACACCAAACACATCTCATTGCTATTGCAACTATAGTAGTATGAATCATTCAAAGAAGCCTTGGCTCAAGCCAAGCTTATAGAGGACATAAAGGTTGATGAAGGAGACCTCAAGCTCTAAAACAAGGAGTGGAATAATGCCAACCATAACAAGAATCAATAGAAGTAGGCCAAGCCTGCTCAAGTCAACTAGGTTATTTTAAGCATGCCAAAGGGAGGCAATGGCCAACAACCATAGAACTATCAGGCTCACCCCTCACTGGCCAATTATGACCCAAAGAACAACCAAGTCTAAAACAAGGAGCATCGGTCACCTCACTATTTCATGCCTCTATCTGAATCGATGCAATCAATATTTAATCAGTTAAGCGAGGCATAAAGAATCAGATTTCTTGATGCACAAATTCTTGACCCTAATCATCCCAAGCCCAAGGGATATAGGGAAGATCAATACTACCCATATCATAGAATATAGGGGCATGACATCGAAACATGTATCAGATTCAAGAATGTTGTGCAAAACATGATTGAGAAGGGTGAGCTAAAAGTTGACAACCCATTAGCACCTAATAATAGAGATATGGGTATATTCAGGAACCCATTGCCAAATCATGAGGCCCCTAGAGATCAGGGCACCCAAGTCAACCAAGTTTGAGTCGAGCCACCCACTCATGGATGCATCAGAATGGTTGAGATAGTCAACATGGCAACTAGGAGTCAATGATATGGTCAACCAGAGCCTCTAATAGCTCCTATTCATATCCTAGTTGCACCTCGATAGAGATAGGTGCAAAATAATCCTCTAGGTCTACTAGTGCAACCTATGGTAACTATCTAGAGTAGACTAGAACAAAATCTACAAATGACTCTAGCCAAGTTGTCAATTTATGAGCTCATACAACAATCTCCTAGGCATAGGGAGACTTTGATGGAGATCTTGAGATCGATCGAGCTCCAACCCTAGAACCTAGATGCATTCACACACTTTGTGGGGCAAGTGTAGTAGTGCCAAGAGCCTGTGATCTATTTCTATGATCATAAAATCAAGGTAGTGCCTACTACCATAGCAGACCCACCTTTGCATATCATCATATCAATCAATGACATACCCTTCAAGTAAGTTCTAATCGACATGGGCTCATCGATCAACATTATCATGACAAAGGCTATAGGGCACCTGAAGATCCCTAGGTCCAACATTATCCCAACCTCCTACACATTGAGAGCTTTCAATGATGCATTGTGCTCCATAGTGGGTATAGTCATTCTACCTATTCAGGTAGGGAAAAAGACCATCCCCATGATGTGTCATGTATTGGAGGGGGTAATGCAGTACAACATCCTCCTAGGGCATCCTTGGATAAGGGACATGTAGTGCATTCCCTCAATCTTGCACCAATGCATCAAGTATGTGCATGAGGGATAAGTTCATGTGGTTCCATCCGATGAAGAGCCATTTAAATATATGCATCAGGTTGACTTGTCAGGAGACTTTGTCCTTCCATCAACACATCTGTACATAAGGCCTTCATCCCTAACCATACAGCTAAAAAACAAGAGCAAATCAGTGCGAGGTGACCCATCCACATCGGCACCACCTCCTGCATCTAAGACTACTGGCGCTTCTGAGAAGCCTTCAACATCTAAAGCAAAATATAATCAGAAGTTGAAAGCACCCCTAGTGGAGGAAGGACCTAAGGAACTTCCAACTATAGCAGCTATAGAAATTCTAAATCCCATGGAGGAGGAATATTCCTAGGACATAGCCGAGGAGGTACCTCAACCTACCTCACCTGCTTCATCAACAACATCATCTACATCGTAGGTGATAGTTCACTTAGCCAACATAGGGTTAGGTGAATATCTTGTGCATAATATGACTTTCATACCTATTATTGAGTCTACGTAAGACATGGGATGACCAAGAGTCCCAAATTTTCTAGTAGGGATAGTAGTTCCATTAGGGGTTCCCCCTAACCAAACCAACTTCATCTATGCTAGTTTGGACTATGCCCATACTACTTCTGATATTGAAGAGGATGAGGATGAACCATTCACCATGGATGTTCATTACTTATCAAATCCTGAGTTTTCTCTAAGGTACTTTGAGTAGTGCCATTGGCATGGCTATGGCTTAGGTCTGTATGAGCAAGGGTATCGACTTCCATTCCAATTATAGTACCAACTACCTATTGATAGGTGTGGTCTAGGGTATCAAATACAGAGCCATGATGATTCTTTGGTAGTAGCCCTAGATAGGCTAAGCTTGGGGTTTAGGGAAGACATTGATTGGAATCCCTATCAACCCCCTAGAAGAAACTACTTGGGTGATGGATGGGTGTCTATGGTCAATATCGAACCACCCGATGAGTATCACCTTGATTCCTCTCTTGAAGCATGCCCATCAGGAATCATCCTATGGGAGGATGAGCCAATCCATGGATATGAGTGAGAGGAATATGAATATGTCTCAAGTGAGGATGAAGATGAAATCGGCTTGGCTCATCATGGGCCTCAATATCTATAAAACCTCACTTGGTCTGGCCATGTAGAGAGTGGATACATCTTGGATGAGAGTGGCTATGAGTTAGAGGACTCAACTGAGATGGCCTTCATAAGACATGCATGCCAAATCATAGGGCCAATAGTAAATGCTAATGGATTCTTCATAAGCGATGATGATTATGAATATGAGACTAAAATGGCCTATCTTAGGCATCAATAGGTAAGTCATCACCCAATTCTAATGGGTAGGAATGAGGGTTTCTTTATAAGTGATGATGACTTTGAGAATGAGGTTAAGATGGCTTATCTTGAGTCTCACTTATATCAAGTCAATCTACTTGTTGAAAGAGAAGTGTTACTTCACACCATAGATCCTGACCTTCACTTCCTAGGAAGACCACCAAATCTAGATATCATCTATCACATGGTCTTCTTGGATCTTACCAACATTTAGAGAGCTATTGTAACCTAATGATCCCATCATCTTGTCTATTCATAGACTAGATCCTGAGATCCCCATACCCCTAGAGCCTCATCTTGGGTATGGAAGGTAAATCATTGATGAAGAGTTTCACCCATGTGGTCCTAGAGATTTCATCCCATCCATCAACATGATCTCCATTGATTTGACCACTCCACTTCACAACCCAATAGATCCTTCAAAACCATTGTGTCTTAACTTAGATGCTATTGATTGGGATCATGTTGATTCACCCCTAGAGCCTGAATATTTCTTCCCTAATGAAGAGATGCTACAACCATTCCATTTTGCACTAGGTTGCACACATGATGTCTATCATGCTGGTTTTGACCATGATTTAGTGGAACCTTTAAATCTAGTAGATGACATCCATTTAATCCCCACTCCTCACCAGCTTGAGGAGGGGTCACATATGGCAATAGAGGAGACTTTCAAAGTGGACATCAATGATGACCCTTCTAATCCAAATAAATTCAAGTTTAGAGAAAGCTTATCTCTAGAAGAATAGGCCATCATTATTCCTCTATTGAAAGAGAGACCAAGTCTCTTTGCTTGGACCTACAAAGATATGTTAGGACTAGATCCAAAGTTGGTTGTCCACAACCTTTCGTTGGACCCCACAAAGAAATTGATCAAGCAAAAGCTCAGAAAGATGCATCCAACCATCACTTTGATGGTAAAGAATGAGTTGCAAAAACTATTGGATGTAGTCTTTATTGTTCCCATCGACTATCTAGAATGGGTATCAAACATGGTGCCCATAGGAAAACCTGATGGAAGAATCTACATTTGCATGGATTTTAGGGATCTCAATAAGGCAACACCCAAGGATTCATTCTCATTGCCAAACATAGATGCTCTTGTAGATGCAACTGTAGGTCATGAGATGCTCTCCCTAATGGATGGTTTTTTTGGTTACAATCAGATTCGGATTAAACTCGAAGACCAACATAAAACCATATTCACCACTCCATGGGGAACATTCTACTACAAAGTAATGCCATTTGGTCTTAAAAATATTGGTGCCACATATCAATGGGCTATGACATACATTTTCCATGACTACATGCACAAGATCTTAGAAGACTATATCGATGACTTACTGGCCAAGTCATTGCTGTGTGAAGAGCATGTTGAGATCCTCAAAAAGGTCTTTGATCACCTGATTGAGCATAATGTTAGGTTGAATCCCAAGAAATGCATCTTTGGTGTAACTTCTAGAAAACTCTTGGGATTCATCATTTCTAAATGAGGCATTGAGGTAGACCCAACAAAGGTAAAGGCTATCCTAGAAATGGCCCCACCCACTAACATCAAAGAGTTGAGAAGCTTATAGGGCAAAGTAGCATCCATAAAGTGATTCATCACACAACTATCAGATAAATATCGACCCATGAATCGATTGCTACACAAGGGGGTCCCATTCTAGTGGGATGAAGAATGTCAACAAGCCTTTGCTAAAATCAAGAAGTACCTAGCAACATCACTAGTCCTAGCTCCACCAAGGCTAGACATGCCATTCTTGCTATATATATCCACTATCAATTTTTCTTTGGGCACCATGTTGGCTCAAAAGAATATGTAAGATAAAGAACAAGTGATATATTACATCAACCACACCTTGGTGAGCTATGAGATAGGATATGCATACGTAGAAAAGTTGTGCTTAGTAGTGGTCTTTGCAACCAAGAAATTGTACCACTACATGTTGAGCCATATGATGTATGTAATATCCAAACAAAATCCTTTGTAGTATATGATGAGCAAGACATATCATAATACACGTACTACAAAGTGGATCATGCTATTGATAGAATTTGACTTGGAATTCATAAGCCAAAATTCCATCAAGGGACAAGTCATAGCTGATCAGCTGGCTGAGGCACCTCTTCAGAATAGTAGGCCCCTCACCATAGAACTTCTTGATGATGCAGTCTTCACATTATCAAAAGCACCCAAACTTGAAGAACCTAAAAATGAAGTTGACATGACTTTGTTCTTTGATGGTTCAAAGTGTGAGCAAGGAGGTGGTGTAGGGATTATCTTTTTCATGCCACAAGGTGCTCCAATGCCCTTGTCATTTAAGCTAGACTTCCCTTGCATGAATAACAACACCGAATATGAGGCCCTAATATTGGGTCTCCAAACAACCATCGCTATGAAGATCAAGAGGCTAAATATCTTTGATGACTCCCTCCTCATAGTCAACCAAGTCAAGGGACTATTTCAATGTAGGGATCCAATCCTAAAAGCTTACAAGGAGCTTGTTGACACCTATCTAGCCCAACTAGAATGGTATGACATCGAGGCAATCCCTCATTCATCAAATATATTTATAGACACCATGGCATATTTGGGATCCTTGATCCCTCAGAATCCATCTACTGATTTCACTACCATTCATGTGAAAATGCTCTCACACTCAATGATGCAACATGAGGCTTTTGATAACAAAGAATCAGTCAACATGATTCATATAGAACCAGACCATGATTGGTTCTATAAAGCCAAAGACTTTTTAAATAAGGTACCTTGGGGGTCCTTGATCTCGTAGGGTCCTATGGAGAATGGTACCATCATTCACCACAAGGTTGTTTCTCAATCTACATTTGTGCACATCGAATCATAGGAGAAACAAGTCATCTTATCTATTGAGGTTGTAGCTTATCAGGATTGGCTATCCTAGTTACAAGATTTCTTGAGACTTGGAATTGTCCCATAGGGACTGTCGCATGCCGAAATATGAGCATTTAAATAGAAAGTGACAAGATATGTCTTACTAGGAGGTATATTGTATCATCGAAGCTATGATGGAGTCCTCCTTCATTTCTTAGAGCCCCAAGAATCAGCTTGGGTAATTTTGCAAGCTCATGATGGTACATGCGGTGGCCACTTCAGTGACATGGCCATTGTCAAGCGCATCCTTCGAATGGGTTATTACTGGCCCACCATGGAGAAGGATTGCTATGAGTATGTCAAGAAATGCGTTAAATATCAACATCATGCAAATCTGATGCACCTACCATCTTAGGCCTTACAACCCATTCAGGTGGCTTGGCCATTTTCTCAATGGGGTTTCGATCTAATCAAAAATATTTCTCCCCCATATTTAGGTTGACACATATTTATCTTAATGACCACTGAGTACTTCACCAAATGGGTGGAAGCGGTCCCCTTAACCTCGATAATTGGACCATGAATTATGGAGTTCATACTTCACAATATCATCTATCATTTTGGGGTCCCCTTCAAGATAATCTCGAATAATGGTCCATCATTCAAAAATAAAAATGTGTGAGCTTTAATAACCAAATACAACATTCAACATAGTTTTATGACACCATACTATCCATAGGAAAATGGGCAAGTAGAAGCCTCAAACAAGATAATAGTAGCCATCTTAAAGAAGATGGTGAAAGAAAATCATAAGGATTGGCATCTACAATTACCCCTTGCATTATGGGCTTATAGGACTAGCATGCAGATGCCCACTAGGGCAACACCATTTTTACTTGTATATGGCATTGAGGCCATTATGCCCTTAGAGTTGGAAATTCCAACATTGCATGTCGCATTGAAAGAGTTCATCAATGATGACACTACGTGACAAGCTCACTTGGATCAGTTGACCCTTCTGGATGAACATCGCATCAATGCTCTTGAGCATCTTCATATTTACCAGGATCATCTAACATGAGCTTATAACAATAAAGTCCACCTGAGAGACTTTAAGGTTGGGGATCTTGTGCTTAAAGAAAACCAATAGAACTCAAATCTACCCCTACACCTATGAGACAAATTTATGGCAAATTGGATAGGTCCCTATATCATCTTTGAGAATATTGGACCTAGGGCATATCACCTAACATCGCTAGAAGGTTTTGAGGAGCTAGAGCCTCTCAAAATTATTCATCTAAGGGTGTTTCACACATAAGCACAACAAAACACAAAAACATTCAAATAAACCAACAAAAATATCTAAAAAACATTCATAAATTTCAAAATCACAAAAACAATAGAATTTAAACCTTTTAAATCAAAAAGGCTCCAAAGGCATCTTAAAGCCCTTTGGTCAAATCACAAAAGGCTCCAAAGGCATCTTAAAGCCCTTTGGTCAAATCACAAAAGGCTCCAAAGGCATCTTAAAGCCCTTTGGTCAAATCACAAAAGGCTCCAAAGGCATCTTAAAGCCCTTTGGTCAAATCACAAAAGGCTCCAAAGGCATCTTAAAGCCCTTTGGTCAAATCACAAAAGGCTCCAAAGGTATCTTAAAGCCCTTTGGTCAAATCACAAAAGGCTCCAAAGGCATCTTAAAGCCCTTTGGTCAACTCACAAAAGCCCCAAAGGCATCTTAAAGCCCTTTGGTCACATCACAAAAAGCCCCAAAGGCACCATAAGCCCTTTGGTCAAAAGCAAAACATAAAAGCACAAAAATAGTTTAAAGTCAAAAAGTTCATAAACATTCAAAATAATCAAAACTCAAAAATAATTGAAAGCATCAAAAATACAAAAACATTTGCATTCTACATTTGCATCCATGTAGTTGCATTGCATATAGGCATTTCCATCCATTGCATTTGCATTAGGATAGGTTATGTTCACAATATTACAAATGACACCACGTTTGTACCTCAATCATGCATCTTCAAAATCCATCATCATCCATAACCCATGTGTGTAACTATGTTTTTCAACACAACCCCTCCATGTTGCTATAAGGAATATACTAGGGTTTTCTGGTCACTCAACCATACCTAGTGGTTTTATCAAACTTTGTAGAAAGTTATCTTTGCTTTTGATAGATGAGGTTTAGTTTTGATAGCACCTGGTATATTTTAGAATCCTATCACTAATCAAAACACTAAAATCCTAGTTGGAACAAGGGAAATATAAATGTTGTAAAGTGGTACTAGGCATCCTTAAGTGAAAATTTTATCTTGCTCATCCCCATGTGCAATTGGTTCGGAAATGTTGAGAATTGACAAAAGGACAAGTTCCCCCCTACCCAAAGAAATCCCTTGCTTTAATCAAAACAAGCAAAAATCCTGAAACAAAGCAAAATTCAAAAATAAAATAAATAGTGATTATCATCACTACATAAATCCCTTGCTCAAAGAAAAATAAAAATTCAAAATAAATAGTGATTTTCATCACTAAGTATGAGCAAGTATCCCAAATAAATATGAAGAAAATAAGGGAGTATTGAACTTGAATCCCTAGAGTTCTCAGCATTTGATGAACCATAAGGTGATCCTCATTACAGGTTTGGTGGCATCAATCCTACCTAGAAATGGTGGTATCCTTATGCATGATGATATGTCTATCACATTAGCATCCTACTTTTATATAGACCAATGTTTGCATGTGGAAGGGCTAGCTTTAGGTATCCTGTATCGCCTAGTGGTCTAATCCAACTGAGTCCAACTTAGGATCAGGATGAACATTTGAGGATCCCCAATACAACAATGGGCTGCATGAATCCTACCTGGAACTGGGGTATGCTTATGTTTTATCTAATATATTCATTTGCACACATAGGGATAATGAGTATCTAGGTCTTCATAACAAGAACTTTATCTTTCAGGAGTTCTGTATGGTCAGTATACAACTTTTGATGGAGTAACTAGGGTGTTTGAGTCTCATGGAAAACCTCAAAAATCCTCTCATAGCAACAAATCATATCATCAATCAAATCATCAACTTTCTTTATGAGGTTTTGTTCATTAAATGGTGTGCATGAAATAGGATAGATACCGGATAAATGTCAACAATGACATTTAGATGACCACTGACTATTTTTGGTATATCTTTTAACTTACAGAAGCTTATAAAGAAAGTACATACATATCACAACATCTCATCTCATACTTGGATGTTTAAATGATTAATTCTTATTATAAGAGTTATTATTTATTCATGATTTTTATACATTCTATGGTGTCACCCATTAGATTGTTGAACTCATATCACATGCATTCCTTATGTTTTAAGTGATTAAAGCATACAGGTTCATTTACATTAGATCATCATCATAGTGCATTACACATATTGCATTCACCATATCATAACAACATAAGTTAGATGCATACAATTAGATCAAAATTAAACATGCATTTAACAATAAGCATTGCATCCATATATGCATACATCACCATAATGCATCTATACATCTAGATCATACCATCTAAAGCAAACATCTATCATATAGCTAGAGCATTTAAATCAATACATCACATCATATAGCATAAAATCATAATACTGCATCACATAAACATAAAAGGAAAAACATATAAATACACATAATGAGTCTCAAAGTGTAGATATCATATATATGTATGTCAAATAAGTACATAAGGGTACAAAATTTCTTGTAGGCTACAACTATGTAGGTCATCTGACCTTACACTAAAAAATAAAGCTAGTACAATCAGATTCATCAACCTAGGCTTGCACCTCTAGCCTCACCTCCACCCTCGGCTTTGTCCCTATGAGTATGGTGGGAGCTAGTCCTTATGGTCTGCTCTATTCGAGTCCTGGTCCTATGGCTCGATCACATTGATGACTACCCTGATGTGCTCTACCCACTCTTGTGTGACCCTCCTACTATAGGCCTATCTGGTAGATGACCTCCTCGAAGCCTGACCTCATGCTCTAGTGCAAGGATGTAAGCATTATCTAGTGTGCACTACTCTAAGTCCTCTGATAGGAGTCCATGTAGATGTCTGATCTCCATAACTACATCTAGCCCACTAGGTCCTCGAGGTGTTGGCATAGCTGGCACAATCTATCCTTGAGTAGCATCCCTCTCGGTTGTAAGCTGATCTATCTTGATCTGTGTAGAGTCTATCTATGTCTGTAGGGTGGTCCTCTCCTCATCAAAGCTCTGAACCTATGCTTGAAGCCCAACAATGGTAGAGTCCCTCTACAAGATCTAGATCTGAGTTGATTAAAGCTTAGCCTCCATGTAGTGTAGCTAAGCTTAAAGAGGGGACTCCTACTCCTCTAGAGCTAACTCCTCCTCCTTAGGAGAAATCTGCTCCTCTACCACCTACTACTCTATCCTACCCCTAGTCCTCTATCTGGGCCCGCACTCGATGCCCATCAGGATCCTCCCCTGTAGCTACCTCATCTCGATCTTAGCCTAAGCTACCACCACCCTGCCATAGATGTGTGACCCACCACTAGGTATAGGCCTCTATGACCCCACCATCTATAATACCAACATCCACTATTGGAGGATCATCATCCTCTATAACTACTGTAACTTGGGGTAGTGGAAGATCCCTCTCTGTAGTGATCCACCTATACAAAATTGGCTCTAGAGGTACATCCTACTGTAGACCATACTATCGAAGCACCCTAGAGTAGTGGAAGAACTCCTTGATGCCATCCTTATGATCGATAACCCATCGATCATGCCTAGTCCTAGCTGTAAACCTATCTACCTCTACCTAGGTGGGGCAATCATGATAGGGCCTCCAGATGATGTCCTTGGTCTATAGGCTAGTCAGAGATGTTGTGTAGTGGGAGAGCTCTCCTACGTAGTGCCCTCACACTCTCGAGGCCACCTAGATCCATAGCACTGAGCAACATCGACTATGATAGTAATCTCAATAGGTAATCCTCTTGGGTGGTCCACCCTGATATGCTCCTAGCCCTAGATCTATAGGAGTAGGCTACAAGCAATGCTAGCTCATCCCCACCATTGGATCCTATAGAGCTCATCATAGCACTGAGCCAATAGTGCACTCCCCCAAGCCATGATGATAGGCTCCACACTATCAATCAAGTCCTGAACCATCGCCAAGAGGTTCCATGGGAACCTCACTCTAGAGCAATTAGGTAAAAGCATATTACATATGACCATCAGCAAAATGGCATGTCTCCGAGAAAAGACATCCTCTCGGTACCACCGAGCCATAAAAATCCCACTAGACTGGGTATTAGAGAATGTAGCAGTTGCATGTGCTCCAAAGACCCTCAAAAATACTACATCTCTAGCATCAGTAGGGGAAGAAACAATGGGGACTCCATCAAAAGGGATCTGAAAGATCTTGTAGACATCCTCTGGTGTGATGGTCATCTCACCCATAGGGAGATGAAAGGTGTTAGTCCTAGAGTCCCACCTATGTGCTAAGGCAGTAAGGTAGGCCTGATCTGACATGATCATCGAAAGCCTAGTAACGTACTGGAGCCCACGAGCATCAAGCCAATCCTAGTCCATGTCATCCATGTCGGGTAGAAGATCCATGAGCAATTTAGGGTCTCGAGCCCATGTAGATAAAATCTAAGAGTGCAAAGTAAATGCCTAAATTAAATGCACTTAAAAGCTAAAAAGAAGCAATAAAACAAAAATGGTGTAAGATAATCTAAGATAAGCTTAAGGCTATAAAAACAATGACTAAATGCACCTAAACATTCAAAAAGATCAAATTCTACACTTCAAAATTGCAAAAAAATCAATTAAAACCTTTAAAAATTCAAAAATTTCAAAAATAATCCTAAGGTCTCGTAGCCGCTCATGCTAGGAGTGGCCACATAGTGGTCACTGAAGCCGATAGTGGCCAACCACTAATGGTCAAAAATTTATCATTGGAATTTAGGCTGGTCATTGATGGTGATAGTGGCCCCTCTTTGGCCATTTAGGGGCTGCTCTGAGCATCAATGGCCATGGGGCGACATGCCAATGATGTCCCCCTCAGCAAAAAATAACAAAAAAATTGAAAAATCTAAAAACTAGCCTAGACCCACTAAAATTAACCCTAACCTGGACCTATTGATTGGTTCGGTTCATTGCCAATGAGTTTAGTGTGGTTCATTCACCGGTTACTTAGTGAGGTTCATTTTACCAAATAAAATAAATAGAAGGCTAGGGTTTGAGAGATACCCATGAGTCATCGACTCCTCCACTTGTCGAAGCCTCACCCTGCTCAGCCATGGTGTCTAGTTTCGATAGCATCCCGGGTCACAATCAATTTCTCTCACCTCAAAGCTCAAAAGGTGCAATTGATAGCTGGAATAATGAAAATTCAAACCCTAAAAATTGCTTTTATATTTTCAATTTATGCCTCGACCACTATTGGCATCAACGACCCACTTTCTGGCCACTGGACCTGACAACGACCATGAAGAGGCAATTAGGGGTCACTGGACCTGACAACGACTAGGAAACAAAGAGAAATTCACTCAATTTCTCACCATGAGGCACCTAAAAATGGGCCATTAAGCATACCTATCGGTCCAAAACAATCAAAAAGTGCATAAATACCAAAAAAATCACATAAATCAAAATAAAAAAAATATAAATTTAGTAACGTCTAGGAAATTGTTCCACATGTACATGCAATGGCATTGGAGGATATCACATCTTAGAGAGCAAAAAACTCTTTTAACACCACCTTAGATTAATATATCAAAAATAAAAAACATCATAAAATTTAAATTAACAAAAAAATCTCAATTGAGCCTCGTATTCAGTTATTTACTCTATACACTTGGCGGTTGCAATGACTAGCACTCCATGCAATCCAGCAAGATGAGTAAATTACCATAAGGCCACTTGGGGTAAATTAGTTATGGTAGAATTGAGACGCTTCACTTCAATCTCGAAGAAGGCCATGGCGGCCGGACTACCCCATGGGAATGAGGATTCATCTCATTTCTTCTATAACATTTTTTGAATGTAGTGATTCAACATAAGCTTAAATAGAATTGCTATCACCTTGATTCCCTAAGAAGGCCATTACGGTCGGACCGCTCCATGGGATAGAGATGTACAATTACTAAAAATGGTTGAAATCACACCTGAGATGGGACCTACCCTATAACAACAAAGCAAACCTCTAAAAGGGTCCAAATCATTCATCTTGGTCAAGCGACTCATCACTTAATTCATTGTCCTTCCCTCATCGACTCATCGTTTGAGGGGGTAGTCATAATATCAACAATCATAATCAAAATCAACAAAATATCACTCGATCATGTCAAATTGTATTCATCTTATGAATCATTGCCAACAACTATCATAAGCTTACCCTTTGTTGGGACAAAAAGCAAACATGATAGTTAAGTTTGTAGCTCTCCTCCTTTCGGACCTATAGTAGTACTGAAGCTACCCGATTGCCTGATGGACGTGTGCAAGCTTTCACAAATTTAAGCCTTCCATCCTATTGGAAGTAATGATTCTAGGATGTGCACCCTTTCTCATGACTAGGGCATCCAATGTTGATCAGATCAATGATCATCACACAACCTACAATGTGACCCTAGGTGGTCTATTTTTGCTCCATGCTGTGTTTTCCCATAATGCATCCCAAAAAGGGGTATTTGTAGACACCTAAAATATGTCATGTTTAGGAGACTACCCATATGGACACATTCAAAGACCATATGAATCATCTTGGACCTTTCCAAGAGCTAGTAGTGGTCCTAACCACTCAAAAAGGGTAGTTCTAGCCCATCCAGGCTTAGCCGCTCTCAAGCAGAGCGACCACCACATCTAGCCATTGAAGTCGATAGCGGCCACACCTAGCCATTGATCTAAATAGTGGCTAGCACCATGCATAGTATGGCTATGAATACGGGCCTAGATCATGTAGTCTGACTACACCTTGCATTGCTTATAGGTATATTTTGGTGAGGAACTCCTAGAGTTCCTCCTAACTACCCCTTCAATGCCAATTTGTGATTGATGCTTCCCCCTAGAGATGGTCAGTTGCATGCAAATTTGGATTTTGGCTTCTCCAGGAAGCCAAGATCTAGATCCAGATCTAAAATAGGGATGGTCTACATATGGACTCTCCCAAGCAAAGAAAATGATCCATGAATATCAAAATTTTGTGCAGTGAAGCCCTGGTCGATCAGAGAGTGAATCCACACCCCTTTGAGGAGCAATGAAGTGTTGTCCAATTGAGCTACGTCTATGCACCTACTTTTAGATCTATTTATTCTTCACCACCCATCAGTGTACCAGACACAATAGGTGACCCTTGAACATCAATTGGAGCAAGGAATCTAGTGCTACAACCCTTGGTTCATGAGGAGAAGAGCTTCATTTCATGGTCGTTGTCATTGATAAGTGGCCCATAGGCATAGCTTAGGGTTTTTAGACATTAGTTTCCTAGTTCTAGCTTAGATCTTATTATTTCTTTGATTTATTAATTAGTTCTAGCTTAGATCTGATTTCATTAATGCATTTACATCGTATTTCTGAGTTTTCTATGCATTTATCACTTAGTTTATGCTTGCATTTTAATATTATCATGCTCATATATCATGTTTATCAGATCTTCTAATAAGAGCCTCTTTCGGAGAGGCTTCCCATGCTACTGATAGTGTTCTATTGTTTCTATGCATGTAGGTTACAGGTTTATAGGACCGATTCAAGGCATCCAGTGCATAAGATCCCTCCAAGGCGAGAGAAGGAGAAGGAGGCATCTGTAAGCCCTCATACAAGTTCGTGTGCGAGATCGAGAGGCCTACAGAAGTGCACCACCCCTTTGCGAGGGGACATCATTCTTTTGCACCATTATTCCGCTTGTATCTTATTGTATCAAATTGGGTATCCCTCAGAGGGACCGATATGTAACTGGATTTTGCCAAAGAAATTAATAATAAAATATCTTTATTTATTTATCATTATTTTCATGTTATCTTTTTTTTTTAACATGGTGGAATCGGTAGTCGCCACGAATATGGGAAGGCTATCTAGCTTTTATGGCCACCATAGTATTCAGCGTTGTTCACCTCAAAAGCCGCCACATAGATATCTGCATAGTCTGCCCCTATAACCACCCACCATGCCACAATCAGTTTAAACCTTTTACATAGCTGAAAGCACTAGGAAAGGGACAAGCGTTCAGTTCGACGAGTCCCGAGATTTGAACCTAAGACCTTCACCCCCCTTATGGGGTTTGGATAAACCAATTGGTCTACACCTTGAACCTAAAAATTTAATACCATGTTATCTATTACTTTGTGGTTTTTCTTTCATTTTTTATATAATATTGCAAGTAGCATAAGTGGTGTGCACTTCCTAGGGTTGCACATATACAAAACTGGGCCATTCCAGAGGGAATATCCCAACAACATAGGTACACAAAACTATGGGAAGAACACAAGATAAAAATAACGAAGAGGATTTGAACATAAACAAGGAAAACATAGAATCAATCACCAATAACCTCCACTTTGGCATTAGTGGTGTCATATTCATTCTTGAACAACTACTTAAGTTGGCTATGGAGCTCATATAAGGTTTGCACAGCTTGGTGGTAGATCATCTAAGAAACCTTGGTAGCATTGGTGGTGATAGAAAGGTTGGCCACAAAGCTAGTGACATGGCCGATGATGGATTTCTAGAGAATAATTTTAGAGATCTACTCAGGAAAATTTCCATCATTAGAATTCTATTCAGGGGACACCTTCGACGGTATCCTTTCCATATTTGCCTTCTTGGAGTAGCTAGCATCCCGATCCTTAGCTAATATTTCTTGACACCTAAGTTTTTTGAGATATTGGTTCCTAAAATCAAACCTAGAATACTTGAAATTTTACTTTATAGATCCAAGGGTCTTTGCAAAAATAGTGGGTCTTCATATTTGGCTCAAGGGAGACAAACTCAGGATTATCTTTGTCATTGGGCACTTCATGGGTATGGGTAGAGTTTCTAGGACTATCCTTGGGAGGATTAGAGGGGTTACAAGTTATAACAACTTTTTTAGCATGTTCTTCAAGGGTATGCATGTACAGGATGAGGTGCAGATCTTTGTGGGTTGGTTGGGTTGAATTCCTCTTTCTCACATTGTCAATGGAAAGCTCGATGGATCTACATAAATAATTAGGAATGTTGATAAAATTAATATCCCTACGGTTATTTAAAAAAGTGAGATAGAAGCTACATAAAGGGATATTGATATTATCAACAGACAGGTATTTCATGATAGGTACCATCACTCGGTCCCAAGGAGAAGGTAGAGAATTTATCACTATGCCACCATTTTCACAAATAATATTTTTATCTTTGTCAGCGAAGTTGTCTATTTCCACCATGAAAGAGTGCCTATCCCACCTGATGGTGCGTTAATTTATTGGAAAACCTATAACATCAGCAAGCATGTGGATATTGATTTGGAACTCTAGACCATGAATGATAGAGTTCCCTTTGGTCCATGATTGGACAATGTTATGGGATACCTCTTAATGTAGGAGCATCCAACAGTGTAAGAGTGATATTGCATTACCCAAATTTTTATTTGTTTCATTTTGTTCTAAATTTTGTTTAGTTTTTTAGAGGATGGAGAAATAGACCCAATGCCAAAAGAATCATCCCAATATCCTGAGCGGTTTGGGAGATATATAAATTTTAAGGTCTCCTACCCTATCAAAACTAGTGAAAATCCTGCTAGTAAAAATTGGAGGTCAATTTTGAAGGCCTTAGAGGACTTTTAAGGGCTTTCTTATAGCAGTATTCTATATAAACATAATACTAGGCAGTAAAAACCTTTGAGATATTTCCGAAAACATGTTCCAATAGTCGTTTCAAGCAACAAGATATGAGTTATGACCTTGGGAAGTCTGCCCTCAAAATTAAAATTTGAAATAGATGGTTCTAGGTAGGAAAAGGGAAAACAGGGTCAAAGAGGGGGAATTTAGAATTTGTAATTACTGTAAGCTCCATTCTCCTCATAAAATAATAGCAGTTAACTTTTGGAATTTTCTCTATTTTTGTGGATTGATGTGTTTTGGTTAATGCAACTCTGCTTCACCTGTTCATCATTGCCACTAAACTTTTTTAGGAATGGGATGAAGTCATGGGACTCAAGGATATCTTCAGTTAAAGGGTCAATTTGGAGGGTCTTAGGCTCAAGGAGGGCCATGGGACAAAGGTAGAGTAAGGACCAAGGAAAGGGGATCATAAGTAGATAATGAAACAAACCACTCTAGTCTCTATATTTAAAGGCATCAAGCATGTTGAAGGTTCTATATTGAGAAGAATCTAATGGTTGTTGCACAGATCGAATAGTGGAAAGGATTGGTTCATGATCTCTAGTACGATGAATGTTACTCATATGGGAAAGGTACCCATGATGAAGTTTTAATTCATCATTCACATCAGTAGTGTTGCATAAAATGGTGTCTTGGAAATTATTTCAATCAAGTGTGGCAATAAAAATGCTTCGACCAATAAAGGCACTGATGACAAAAACTATAGGGGCATGGGGATGGTCGTTAGACATGGATCTACCAATGATGGTTGGGGGGATAGACATGTATATATATGACAGGGAAAATAAAATATTAAGGTGTATGATATGGTAGGTGATGTGGATTTGTTGGTAGTAGGTAGCCATATGGTAGAGAAGGGGATGACGAAGATTAGGTAAGATGTCCTGCCAAGTCAACAACTAGGCTGTAATTATGAATAAATGGTGTGGACCAATAATTAACAAGGAAATATTAGTTGGACCAAAGGTGATACATCTAAATTTGATGGCTATGAGGAAGGATTCAAAGGGGTTATGGCCAATAACGAATAGAGGTATCAATGAGGGTTTGGGGAAAGTTGTTATTCCAGATGGTGAGGAACTCTTGATTGGATCCTAAATTAGCTAGAGTTAGTCACTCAATTATGTTCTTTAAAGACATACTAAATAATAGTTTTTTGGTGTTTATGAAGGATTATTTTAACCTTGCATATGATTTTTCTAACTCTCCACACTGGTATTTCATCCCTTATGGTGTAATTAATTATGTTCAAAGAGTCACCTTCGACTATGAGCTTGCATTGGAGGTTGATAACAATGGTTAGGCGCCAAACAAGAGCTCTATATTTTGCAACATGGTTAGTTTGGATGCCTAAGTTTTACATAAAGAAAATTATGATTTTACCATTATGATCTTTGATAACACCACCTCCTCCAGCTCTTTCAGGATTGCATTTGGAAGATCCATCAAAATTTAACTTTAGCTAGCCTACAAGTGGGGGACTCTATTTGGCATTATCTCTGCTACTAGGTTGAGATAAAGGTTTGTAAAGCTCCAAAGATATGTTAAGATATGTAGAAATGTTGGATTCAATACTAGGATTAGGATTTTAAGAATAGGGAATGCGTTGAGAGTTTTCAATGGTAAAATAGAGCACTTTCATGCCAATGAAAATGTGGTCCCTGGAAATGTTGGAAAAGGCTCTATTATTATGCTCAATAAACACCTTCCAAAGGAAGTGATGGAGGAAAAGGGTCCAAAGGAACTTTATTATAGTATTATTAAAGGTATTATGTCATTGAATAAAGAATTATACAAGAGAATTGGGTCGAACCCAACCAATACTGAAGGTGGTTAGGAGAAAACTAAGGATTACTATAAACAAATTACACTCAATGAAAATATGATGGGTGGAATCCCACCCAGATAAGTATAGGTAGAAGTGGTTTGGAATATTAACACTATGTTTGATAATATTTTCAATGGTTAGGATTTTTTTTTGAGTAGCCAAATAGGAGAACAAACCAACCTTGGAAATGAGGTTTTTCTACCAAATGAGTTTGACTAGGATTGAACAGGCATGGGTAGTTTCTTGCAACATATAGGTAGTTTTGATAGTAAAGATACCACTATCATAATATTTCCAAATGGGATGATTAGGTGGTCACACCATGGGAATAACACATGAATTGAGCAGGAAAGATAGGGACCTGGCCACTGGCAAGAGTTCTCTAGTGATATTGGTAGATGAGATGGGTTTCCAAGATGGATGGCTATGTGCATATGTGATGAAGTTGGAAAATTTACTTCCAAATAGATAATCCATGAGATATTTTAAACTTGTGAGGTTGGTATCATCAATAATTGGATGATCACAGGCCCAAGGATCCAACCAGAAGTTGATAAACTAACCATATCCAAGCTGCCATATGGTTCCTTTTTTGATAATGGATTTGGATTGGAGGTCCAAATTCCAAAAGGTAGAGTTGGGCTATGGAACTCCATCCATAAATATGTGTTTTGGGAGGTATTTTATTTTTACTATTGATACCCACTCGATGTTAGCATTGGTGAATATCTTCCATGCTTGCTTTGCTATGAGGACCATATTCATCTTGCTAATCCTCTTAAAGCCAAGGCCTCCTTGAACTTTAGCAGAGCAAACTCTATCCCAGGATACCAAAGGGAACCTTCTTTTCTTATTCGGGCCCAACCATAGGAATATTTTTTGGATCTGTTCAGTTTTAGTGCATACAACTATGGGGGCTTTGAAAATAGATTGGAAGTAAATAGGTATGCTCTGAAGGTAAGCCGATATGAGAGAAGATTTAGCAGCTTGGCTAAGGAGGGATCCCTTCCATCCTATGAGCTTTTTTTGGAGTCTTTCAAGAATATTATTCCACATGGAATCACTTGGAATACCTACGAAAAGAGAAATACCAAATACATGATTTTGATTATATGTGCAATCAACCATTGGATCCATTGGTGGCTAGTCATTCTTTTCCATATTATTTTGAAGTCCATATATTACCCAAGTATGATGGCATAGGTGAGCTTGTGAGTCACATAAAACTCTTTATGATTTTATGTGTAAGTATAACATACAATGAATGTCTATTACTAATAATATTCTTACAAAGTCTTGTTGGGTTAACATAGTATTACCAACTACCTTGATGAGACAATAAAATATATCATTATTTCAGTGTTATTTCACATAAAACTACCTATTTTTCCTAAAATACTATATTTTAATGCCAAGTATATTAATTTTTATTTATTTTTGATGTTAACATGGTAAATTAAAAAAATTATATGTTTTTTGGATAGGTTTTTTGCAATTTTTATGGTTATTTTACATGATTTTAACATTTATTAGGCATGTAATAAAGTGAAATAAAAAGTGTCATAAGTGGAAATTTTGGTCATAGGGTTTGAAGACATATTGCATTCACATGTTTGAACTATTTACTGCTTAAATTTTGCATTTTTATGATAATCTGGGTCAAACTATGCATTTTACATAAAATCTGGAAAAAAATACAGGTTTATAACAAAAAACTGTAGGTTATTGTAGAACATTTGAGCAACAACTTGCAAGATTATAGGAAATAGGTGTTGCACACCAAATATGGGTTCCAAATACCTTGTAAACATGGAATAGATAAAGAAGAATATGAACAAGAACCAGAGATTAACCCATCACCTAATTTCCAATGCATTTGCACATAGCTATTGATCAACCTAATGTTTTGGAATAGCTACAAAATTTCTTGCACTAAAAATATAACTGATTTAACCAGTTTGAAGGTGCAAATGGTGAGTTGAAAAGTTGGGATTTGGAACAAATATTTCTAAGACTATTTCAAGGCATCCCATAATGACTAGAGGTATAAAAATGAGAGAATCTCTCTATTTTAATTAACTATTTTAATTATGGAAAAGATAGATTTGCTACAGGATTTTCTATAGCAAAAGCAAAATCTATTTATGATTGGTTTCCAAGGAGGGAGAGAAATGTGGCACATTGATAACAAACATAAAAAATACTTAGACCTATTCTAAGACTTTCCACAACATTTAGAGGAGCAAAAAACATTACAACTGTCCACAACATATTTCTATCTTAATTTTGAACAAAATATCTATTAAGTACAAAACTGTAGGAACTAATAACAACAGAGCAATCTAAATATAATGGTAGAATTTAGTATAAATATTCATTGTTTAAATTTGTTGAAAGGTCAATAAAAATAGGTAATAGAAATAGGAAATTAGGAAATAAGAAAGAGGAATCTATAAACTCAGTTATGTAACAATGAATTAAGTCAATAAAGTGCAACATTTTTAGAATTAGTCTTTATGTTAATTTGACTTCATAGTTTAGCTTAAGCTCATTCCTTTTGTTGGACCTAGGAGTAAGGGCCCACTCTTTGGGCTGGTGGAGGGAACTTTGTATCATAATTTGTAGGTTTTATTGTTGTTTTTAATGTCATTTATTGTAGTAGATTAGATATTGTGTTTCCCCTTATTTTTATCCTATTCCATATGTGAATGTTTTAGTACCTTTTTCAGCTAGCTAACTTCCATCTATTTATGTATTTTTCATTTCTATTAAGGTTTTGTTGTTCAACATTTATCTACTATTTTCAACATTTATTTTTTGTTACAGCATCCTAGTTTAGCAACATTAATTTCTTACACTCTACATTTTTTATCTTTTTAATTAAAGTACTTTATTTTTGTCATTTCAATTCAACAATCGTAACATAACATCTTTTCCTTCAACAAGTTCAATTTTTGCAAGTAGTTAGTTTTCCTTATGCAAGTGTGCAAATTAACATAGTTTTATTTTTGCAAATATTTCTAGCTTTCTTAGGATAATCTAGTGTCTTGATATTTAAGTTGTCATTCTAAAGTCTTGTTGTTGCCATTGCACAACATACCCCAATGTGGGGACCCTCTTTAAATTTTGAAGTATTTGGTTGCATTGAGAAATTTGTTTAAATGTTGAACATTGATGAAGATGGGAATAACAGAAGGAGGGTAGTTTCTTATTTTATAAAACATGACTTAATCATTGGTTTATTTATTAATATTTTATATAATAAAGTGGCATATGGCTTTGTCCTTGTTTCTTACATATTCTATTCTTGTTATTTTCTTCTTGCTCATAATTGACTTTTTTTTTGGTAAATAAAAGTCTTCATTAATTACCGGGTTTTGCAGGTTAACCCAAAACCTATTACAATATCCAACATTCTGCTGAGATTGTAGATCCTAGTCATCCTTGAAACTTTCTTACCAAAAATTGTGTTGAATCCCCTACAACACCTTACTAACAAGGCACACCCATACCTAAATATAACTGTAAACATTACTTACATTGATAGGATATTGAAATTTGGAACTTTGCACTTGTGAAACCTGTTTCTTGTCCATTTCCTATTCTCTGTCGGAATATTCCAAGGCTTACACCCTGTTACCTTAATTTCCAATTAGGTATGATTTTGAGGGAAACCCCATAGTTATTACCAGCTCCATGGGGAAAGAACACCCATTCATCTTTCTCCTTAACGGGTAGGTTTCTTTTCATGACTAATAATGTTTTCCACTTCACGTGGCACACCTTGTGTCCATGTCACCAAACTACCAACATAAACACCTATGTTGGCTAATTTTTTAGCTAATCTATTGGCATCACGATACACATGACGAGCCCTCCTGTTTTGTCTTACCATAAAAAGGATCCTCACTTCATGGATGACTCCCTCGATTCTCCATGGAGGTTTTTTGCCATTGGTTAACAGGTTGATGATGTTCATTGAATCACATTCAATCATCAAGTTACCTTGATTGGTTTGGGCTACTTGTAACCCTCTCCAAAGGGCTCTAGCTTCTGCTTCGTTATTAGTTCTGATTCCCAATGGTTCAGCGAAGGCCTTGACCAGATTTCCTTGATGATCCTTGATTATTCCTCCAGCTCCAACTCTTCCCAGGTTCTCTTTGGCTGCACCATAAAAATTTAGTTTAAACCAACCCTGGGGGGTGGCTCCCAAAAAATCCCATTTCTGGGATTGGGCAAAGGAATGGAAGGTTTGTCCTCAATACCTAAGGCTCGAGCTAATTGTTTTTCTTGGGGAGGAATTGAGTGGTTCTCATCCACTAAGGTGCTAATATTTTCTTTCACAAAGACAATAATACTGTTGAGGATGATTTTTAGGTTGTGAATGGTATCCTTAAAGGATCTATGGTTCCTTTCTAGCCAAATTTGGCAGAGAAAATGATGCCAACAGATTTTCCATAGGTACTTAAGTTTTAGGCTAACAAAGGGTGAGGCCATTGATGGAATACTTCGGATATAAGATCAGGCTTAACCCACGAGATCCTAAAGGCTTGGAAAAGTTCATCCAGGATGGACTCCGCTACCGGACACTCCAGAAATAGGTGTTGGGTTGTCTCCCATCCTGCCCTGAAAATGTAGCAACGGTTAGCAATAACCATACCTTTGGATAACATATTATCCATAGTGAGGATTTTTCCTTGAATCATCAACCATGAAAAAAAGGATATTTTAGGAATTAAGCCTTTGATCCAAACCAAACTCGATTGAAATTGTTGACCTTCCACATTGAGAAGCAAATTATAGGCAATCTTAACTATGAAGTCACCACTTTCAGTCTCAACTCAAACAATGTGATCTTCATCCTCTCTAGAGGGAATAATTTGCTGAGTTAAAATGTTATAAAGCTCTTCAGACTCCACTTAAAAACCCTGCACTCTGATGTGTTTCCATCTGTTGATATTTATATCCTGCCACATATAATTTGCTACCTTCTTCCCAATATGCTGCTTCATATGCTCTTGAATCCTAGCCAAACGAGGATTTTGGGATAACTCCTCAGATCTCACCCACCAATCCTTCCAAAAGTCTATTGTTTTCCCATTTCCTAGAATCCATCTAAGACCTTTCTTGATAATATCCCTACTCGTGAGGATTGCCTTCCAAAAATTAGACCCCCTGCTTGCTAAGTTTTCATTAAGGAAGTTCACACCTTGGAGGTATTTCCTCCTAACTATGGCAGTCCATTCATTATCGACCTTAGTCAATAACCGCCACGCTTGTTTGGCTAACAGAGTTGTATTGAGATGAGCAACTCTCCTCAATCCTAAATCCCCATCAGCTTTAGGTTTGCAAACCTTGTTCCAACCTACTAAATGGATCCTTTTCTTATCCTCAGTCCCTGACCAAATTTTTTTTTTGAAGCTGCTCAATTTTGTGATACACCTTGCTGGGAGCTCTGAACACTGATAGGAAGTAAACGGGTATACTTTGAAGTGAAGCCAGAGTTAAAATTGCTTTTCTCGCTTGAGATAATAGATGTCCTTTCCAACTCTGCTAGCTTTTTTTGGATCCTCTCCGAACTATGTTCCACATTGATCCATCAGGTTTCCCCGTAAATAGGGGAAGACCTAAATAGGAGGTGGGAAGGTATGCAATCTGACATTCCATGATCCTTGCTATGCTATTTTGCCTAGGAATGGGGGTATTGATGAAATAAAGTTTGATCTTATCAAAATTCACTTTCTGTCCAACTGCTTCTTCATACATTATGATAGTATTTTTAATACTTCTTGCCTCAACCACATAAGCAAAATTCAGTAGCAATGTATCATCAAAAAATTGCTGATGTGTCATCGGGGTAGTTAGCGACGTGGCCTTGATACTTGATATAAGTCCAGCTACCGTTGCTGCCTTAATGGTTCTTCCCAAGGCCTCAGCTACAATGATGAATAGCATAGGACTTATGGGATCTCCTTGTCTTAGACCACATTTGCTTTGAAAAAAACCTGCAGTAGACCCATTAACCAAAACTAAAAAACAAGGCTTAGAAATACACTCTCTTATTAACTTGACCCATTTCATGTTGAAGCCAAATTTTAATAAAACTGCCTCTAGGAATTCCCAATTTATCTTGTCATAAGCTTTGTTCATGTCTAACTTTAAAGCCATGACTGCTTTTTTGGTCTGAGTGGTCTGTATGAAGAGCCTCATGAACAGTAATAACTCCATCTAAGATTGATCTTCCTTGTACAAAACTTCCTTGACTTGGATCAATGATAACTGGTAAAACTTTCTTCAAACGGTTGGCTAAAACTTTGGACGGAATTTTATAGGATATATTATACAGGCTAACCGGCCTAAAGTCAGCCATAGTCTTGGGGTTGGGGCCTGTAGAGATCAAAGCAATGAAATTTGAATTGAAACCCCTTGGAATATTATTTGAACTTTGGAACTCCTTGATTGCAGCAGTAACTTCTGCTCCAATAATATCCCAACAAACTTAAAAAAACCACGGTGAAAACCCATCCGGCCTAGGAGCTTTGTCAGGATCCATGTTAAACAAATCCTCCTTGATCTCTTCATCTAAAAAATCTATTGTAAGAGACTCGTTAATCATTTCATCAATGAGTTATGGAATGAATTTAAGGAGAGAGTCCTTTGCTTGGGCATTACAGGCCCGTTCTTCACCTAATAATGAACTAAAAAAATTAATAGTCTCGTACCTGATCTCCTGAATGTTTTGAGTTGAGGATCCATCCACCTTAGTTAAACTTCTAATATTATTGTTGCTTCTATTAATCAATGTGGTAACATGGAAAAAATTTGAATTAGATTCCCCTTCATTTAGCCATAATGCCCTTGATTTTTGCCTCCAATACATCTCCTCACAAGCTAAAATATTATAAAACTCACAAAGGGTTTCCTTCTCTTCGATCCTTGTCGCCTCATCATAGGTTCCATTTTGGATTTTGCTTTCTATTATTCTCGCTTTTTCCCCCACTGCTCTCTTATTCTCAAAAATGTTTCCAAAGACTTCTTTATTCCATATTCTAAGGTTGTTTTTCACCATCTTAAGTTTTTGAGATAGTTTGAAGGAAGCACTTCCCTGGATAGGTTGCTGCCACAATTCCTCTATTTGTTTCTTGAAGTTCGGATGCTTAACCCACATTGACAAAAATCTGAATGGCTTCTTAAAGGAGTTATCCTGAAATGCCTCCCATATAATAAGATTATGGTCTGAAGCACATTTAGGAAGGGCTTGTAACGTTGAATCACCAAACATTGTTGTAGCTTCCTTGGATAAAAAAAACCTGTCCAACCTTTCTTCAATTAGCTGACTTCCTATCCTCTTATTACTCCATGTAAATTTGGCTCTTTTTAGTCTTACATCCATCAATTCATTTGTATTAATGAATTCATTGAAGTCCTCCATTCTCCTTGAGGGTAACCCAGATCCTCCCTTCTTATCATATGGGTAAAGGGGGGTATTGAAATCTCCCCCAATCACCCAAGGAATGTCTTTAAAAGCTTGGCTCAAATGCCCCAAAAACTCCCACAGTTCAAACCGCCCTTGGACAGAGGTGGGGGCATAAACATTTGACATAATCCAATTCTTATTAGTATCAAAATCATGAAATAATACGCTTAAGACTCTTTCATTTTCCTGAATAATACTTCCTTCTATTTTAATAGGATCCCATAAGATCATGAGGCCCCTAGATGCTCCTCTCACCTGTTGAAAGGCCACTTCCCCTTGCTTCCAAATCCTTCTAGCTATAAATGCTTATTGTGCCACATCTATTTTGGTTTCTTGAAGAAAAATGATAGTAGGATTCCAATCCTTCCTTATAGACTTCACCATCCTTTGTTTTGGTGGGCCATTTAGGCCTCTCACATTCCATGAGAGAACCTTCATTTAGATTGTTTGATATTTTTTCCCCGCCCCCTTCCTTGATCCAAAGGGGGTTTGTCAATTTTTCTATTATCTTGGCCAGGAATAGCTTGCTGTAACAATGTTCTTTGCTTTCTATTAGAAAATTCTTCATTGATTCTCATTCTATAGTGCTCTACTATAGATATTCTCCCTTTATTTCTTTCACTTCCATAATCTATCGGAGGCTTGGTGGTGCTTCTAGTCTATTTTGGACTGAAATGAGGGGGCATATACTATGATAGTCTAGGGCTTGAACCTTCTTCCTCATTTTGGGGGTTTTCAATTCCCTCTTCATCCTCAGCCTTATTTTGGTTCACCTCTCCTATATGGTTCCTAAACAGGGGGATTTCCTTCAAGGAACCTTTTACCATTGGGCTTGTCTGATAAGGTATAATTTGCTCCACTACCAGATTAGGAGCTACATTCCTGCCTCTTGTTTCTACAAATTCGACTCTTGACTCTATTTTTTCCATGTTTAAACTGAAATGACCTGGAAATTTTTCTTCATTTTGAGCATAGATTTTGGGGATTTTTGTCATAACTATGGATGGTCCTGATTTGGATGGGGAGTCTAGGGTTTCAGGAAACTTGACACTGATGGTATCATCCTTACTATTTTCTTTTTCAACTTCTAGATTTGCTAGGATATCAAACATGTTCAAGCTGGGATCTTTATTACATACCTTATGATTTTTGCCTCCCTCATTATGTTGATTTCCTTTCTCTGGATTTTTGCTAGTTTTGTGTTGGCTTGGTCAGCCTGGTTATTCTTAACTTGTCTATATCCTTCCAATTTAATACGTGGTCCTTGAAACTTTGGGATCCATCTCCCATTAGCTTTCCCAATAAAACCTTCGCTCGTGGCTTCCTTGTTTGTAGTTATTGTTAGACATTGGGCTTGAAAGTAGCCCTGGATTTTGCACACACTACAAAATGTCGGCTTGTTCTCATACTCCATAGGCTAAATCCTTAGAAACTCTCCATATGCTAGTTCCACCTAAGAAGGTAGATCAGAATCCATGTTTGCATTTACACAGATCTTGGCATGCGTCAGTCTAGTCCTTGCCCGGGTTGAATGGTCTATTGCCACGAGCTCTCCTTTCGTCTTTGCTATGCCACTAAGCCAGTACTCATTAATAAACTGGGCTAGAAGGTTTGGTAAGCAGACCCAAATGGTTGCTATATTAATTTTCTGCTTCTTAGGGTTGAAATCCTCCTCCCACTTCCTCAGAAAGAGGCTATGCCTTCCTAGAAACCATGGTCCTCCTATCAAGATGTGCTCTGCATCATCTTTATTGTTGAGTCTTATCATAAAAAAACCTCTTGACATGGCTATGATTTCTAAGCTTCCTAAAGTTTTCCACTTTTTTGTGGCCCATGAGCGAATAGTCTCAATGTTCGGCCTTCCTCCCAAAAACTTGCCAACTAAGGATGATGCCTCCATATCCAAGAATATTTCCATAATCTCCACTGGCACAATTAACCTATTATTATTTGGTATTAGGGGTGGTAGTTCACTGACTGGCTCCTTATTTTTCCCTTTCAGCATTTCCAAAAAGGTTGGGCCCTTGTTTCCAGCTCCCGAACCCCAGTGGAACCCTTTTTCTGAGGGTTTATCTAGAGGATCTGTACCTTTAGCATTTTTGAACTGAGCTAACAGGGAATCCTTTTCCTTTCCAGCTACAACATTCTACCCTGCATCTGGATCTTCTCCTTTCGTTGGTTCAAAATTCTTGCCTACCATTTTTGCTCCTCCTCCGCTTCCTCTGCTTCCTCCACCACTCCTCATCTCTTTGGGCTGACTTAATCGCTCCCTCATAATCGAATTATTATTCACACTGAAATGCAATGATTTTTAGATGCACATGTGATATACTAAAGAGGAAAGGTAATTCATATATAAAAAATGGGGTTTGTATTTTAACATTTGTAACTACAAATAAAAATGAATATAAATATCTCTATCATCTATTCGTATGCTATTTTAGTGATTATTTTATAAAAGGGTTTGGGGTTTATTGTCTTCATATCATTATCGGGTTCGTCGAATAAATTTTTCAAAATATATGTTAGTTGGATTTTATTATTTTATCCTTCATTGCTTTCACTAGAGAGTTATAATAATTTTACTCTTGTCCTAGGGACCAAAAATATGAAAAGGAACATTACTTTTTTGGTTCATTGTGGATGAACCAAATGTTAGAATATCGATGCCAATGCTTGGATGAGGTGGACCTTTCATGATGTCATATAACTATCATGATGTCACAAAATTGTCATATTACCATAGATATGGTCACCGAATATGCATACGAAGGACTAGATGAGATGTGATGAGATGATGGCTTTGAGCATCGAGGAAAACACCACTGCCTCCAATGAATGTTATTTCCTTGTGAGGTATTCAAATTTAATGTGGCTGCTATATAATTTAATATTGCTGCCCCTAATTAAAATTCCTTACCTCCCATGAAGATGAATAGTATATGATGAAATCACCAGGTAGTATTTTACCACCGTGATAGGATTTTGTAGATGACTAGAAATGAACTTGGATCATAGAGTATAGATCACAAAGCAAACTGGAGGAGTATAAGCTAGATGGGAACTAAAGGAGCACAATTCACAAATATAAGGGTCACATTCCAGACAAGGCAGAAGAATGTGATGTATATTGTGGTGTGTGGGAAAAAAAATAATCCTTATACCCCAACAACAAAAGCCCTGGTAGTGGAGGTTCAAGAAATCTAGACTTGATTGTGGACTGAATGTGGAGATTGTTTTTGTTGGAAAACAAGTAATAATATATCCCGTTGGAACCAACCATGTAATAAAATTGCTTGTGTGCAACATTGCTGAAGATAGATGGCATTCACACTTCAACCTTCCAGACCCTGAACTTTATAGTAAGCATTGCCCATTTGAGTGGAAGAACATGATTTATTATATATGGATATTTGAATGATCCTAATCACATTTTTTGCTATAATTTTGGTAGGATGGAAAAACACCCATGATTACTCATATTTATGGAAGGTTGATATCAACCTCTGCATTTTAAATATAAAAGTTTAAATTTTGTGACGATGACTGTAGGTTTTTCATGAGCTTTGTGTCATCCACAGATAACACTCTTTTTATGGTTTATTATGTTAAGGATTCCTAGTATGTAGGGTTTTCATTCTGAATAAACATATTTTCTAGTGGAACGAAATAGGGCTTCATTTTTCAAGGGAAAAGAGTTAGAATTTTACCTATGAACCACTGGATTCAACATCGTGATTGAGTAACATCCGTTGGGAGCCTTTGATGACCTTATTTATATCATATGTTGTTGAGGGTATATATTAATATGTCATAGTGATAATCATTATTTTGACCATAAATGATGTTTGAAAATGGAAAATATCATCCATAGCTAAGTGAGTATTTTTAATTTTGATAGGACTTGACACAGTTGAGGATGATGTGACAATGTCATCGGGTATCAAGGTGCCCATTTTGGATGAATTTCATCAACACATAAATGATGTGGAGTTATGGTTACGAAGAACTAATGGACCATCTCAATATGTATCCAAAGTTTATTTTAATGCTTGAGAATAAATATGCATGGGTGCAGTGGTTACAAAATTTGGTATGAAAAATAAGAAGTTGAACAAACAAAAGAGAACGTTAGGAAACCAAACAAGGGGAAAGATGGAATGAAGAGTTTTTTTTTTTAATTTTAAATACACGTTGAAACCCACAAAAAAAGGGTCGGAGAATTTTTGGAAGAAGGGCATGTTGGAAACAATTTTTTTTTTGAACTCTCCTCCCAAGTTGTTGGACTACACCAAATTTCACCATTGTAAGCCATTGGAACACGATATTTTGCAAATGTATTCATAAGAAAATATTTCATGTTGGCAATATATTGGAAATTTCAGTAAGTTTTACGCATGTGGATGGTAGACTTATTTAGTTTTTCTTAATATATTGTGCCCTCTTTCCCTTTGAATATTGCACCACATTAATTTTGGATTGCATAAATATGGATCAAACTAATGTTGGTTTAGTGCAGGATATTTGTGTATGCAGGTTCAATTTGAAATTTTAAAGGTTATAATGACTTATCCTTTTATTTTATTTTATTTTTACTAACCCTACCCTAGTATTTTTTTTTAATTTCACCAAATACAAAATATGAAAATACAAAAATTAAAACCTCAAAATGAGATACATTGATTTCAAAATATAAATGCAAATTCTCATTTTATGTAAGGTCACATTTTTAATGAAAATTTGAGGTTTCAAGCTTTGCACATTTTTTCAAGCAATCAAATTAACTTCATTTTATGAAAATTAAAATTACATTAAATTCAAGTTTTCATTAAAGTGAGTAATTAATAAGACATTCTATATTTACATTGCAAAGTTAGATTTAGTTACTGCATTTTTCATTTTCAAGCAAATCTTAACAAAAGAAGATAAAACTTGGTTAACAAACAAGATAAAATTTGTTAACAAAAGAAAATAAAATTTGGTTAACAAAAGAAGATAAAATTTTATTAAAAATTTGAGATAAAATTAATCAAAATCAAATTCTCAAAGATTCACATAAAATATTTATCAAATTTCAAATTAGATAGTTGATCAACAAATTCACATTTTCAATAATCTCATGAACAACAAAATCATTACAAATTAAATCAATACCAAATCAGGTCCCTTGTTAACAGGTATATGCAACATTGAGATATCCAATTATTTTTAAAATTTCACATTCTACTAAGAATTGAAAGAAATTTTAACACATTAAAAGGAAAATTGGGGAAATTACAAATATTTCTTTGCAAGAGAGGATATTCAGGCAGAATCCTGACTGAGTATAGTTTTGCAATTGGGAAAAATATCACTCAACAGAATTGGTGCTAGAAGGACGGTCTGAATGGTTCATTTCATTGTTACTTTATATGCTAAGTTGTTCATTGTTACTTGAGAGACCTAAATTACTAATTTTCTCTAAGCCCTCAATGCAAAACAAAATTAGTTTTAAAAGGAGTGCCTAAAGGTAATCAGTTTGATTTATAGTTCATATTTATTGGTGGAAACTCTATAATTCAGGATGCATTGATTCACCTTTAAAAAAAAACTAAGAATTTTCTTGATTGTTATGGTTTAATTGATGCATTATAATTGATGAACATGATAATTTATCTCTTAAACATTTGAAAATTGTTAGTCATTTCATGCATCTTTGCAAGATATATTTCTTTGACTAGAAAAATTGGTACCAAAAGTTATATTCTTTAAGGTCCACTAATGGTAGTTTTTGCTCCATGGATGGTAGGCAATAGCCCTTTGCACATACCTGGGCTTGCACATGATATACCTATAAATTTTGAGATATATCTTCCCCAATTTAGGCATGATGGGATAAGATCTATTGAAGAACATATTTAGGCATACAAAAACACCATAATTCATTTACAAATCATGCATGAAAATGTTTCCTATGAAATATTTCCATACACGTTAGATGAGGTTGCATATGATTGGTATATCAAATTACCTCTAGGTTCTATTACCTCTTGGGCTCAACTAGAGGTAACATTTCTTAGTCATTTTAGAAAATCAGTTGACCCAATTATGATATACCATCATTTTGTCTCAGCTCGTAGAGAACCTAATGAATATTTGAAGCTATTCATTGAGAGGTTCCATAAGCTATATACAAATTTGGAAACACCTTACATCCCTACAGAGGAATTTTGGAAATTTTAGCAAGTTTTATTGTCATTAATTTCAAAAGGTTTGGTGTCCAGTTTCATCATCATTAATGTCATCAGGTTGTTTTTACAAACGACAAGGAAGTGTTTAAAAGGAATAAGATATAATATTTATTTTAAATATTATATGCCTAAAGAGACCTAAAATATTGAAGACCCAAGGAAGGAGAAGTAGGTTTAAAAGGAAATAATAATATTATAATATTTCGAGCAAAAGGTTGAGGTGAAGAAAAACAAGGTCCAAGGAGTCATTAAGAAATAAATCCTTGAAAAGACCCATTAAGCAGATGTTAAATATTATTATTTAATTTATTTAGATTAAAATATATATATATATATTTTTCTAGATAAGATACTATAGCATTAATATCGGGTTTTACAGGTTGACCCGAAACCTCTTACAAAAATCATCCCAGGGCTTTTGATGAACATGTCTTTAGTAAGGATCCTATATATGTAAAATCTACATGCCGCTAAAGCCGTTACATCCGGTAAGGCACATAGCATGTTATCAAAAAGGAACTTCCGATACAACATTTTGGGTATACACCAAGAAAACACACCTGCATCATAATTACAAAAAAATAAACAGACACAGATCTCTTCCTTGAAACAGTGGAGAAACAAAAAGTTGCAGACACACATAGCAGAGTACTGAAAAAATCTCCCACAAGCTCTGTATTGACAGTTACTCTTAATAATTCTTTGGTAATTAATTTCTTTTGTATATGACATGCTTTGGGACCACATCCCATCTTGGCCAATCAGCCTTGGAGAAGTGAACCTGCTGGCTAGATTTATGGTGGTAGCTATCTGGTGGTCCACGTGGCTCTGGTTCGAAGTCTTATATTGTCGTTTCTTTCCTACCCTGTGATTATCAACCAACCTCAATTTAGTAATACGACTAGGAGCCATGTTATCTAACATGTGACTGCCCCCATTAGTCTTTGTGGTACTTCCAAGTAGCATCCACCAAGACTGACAACTCAGATAATTTTTATTGTGATTCCATTTCAAAAAAGAGATGGGAATACTCATAGCATTTGAAATTACAGTGCCTTCCCTGTTGGTAAATTCAACTATAATTCTTGGCATTCTTTTTGAATAAGCTCCTCTACTTTGCTCAGGACACCGTGTTCCCATTTGAAAAGTCCATCACCATCGACACCCAAATTGGCTAGCTTATTAGCAACTTTGTTAGATTCCCAAAATACATGTTGGGATTTTCTGTCCTGCTTTCCTAGATTATAATATTTTAACCATAGGTTAAAATTTTAATTTAAATAAATATTAAGGTGCCAAAAGGTTTAAGTTTTAAATTCAAATTAAAAATCAAATTTACTAAAATCCAACGTGTTTGAGTGCAAAGACAAGGTATAAAAGGAGGCAATGATTTTATTTTAAATTATCCATGCAATTCGTATGCCCAAAATTAAAAATAAAATCACGCACTGCATTAAGAGAAGAGAAAGGAATTCGCATGTGTTAAAATTTAAAAGGGCAAACTTCATATTAAGGTGGAGTAGAGCATCGAACTAATCCCAAAGAACTATGTAGCACAACTGGCGAGTAGAGGCTGGTTAATATGTTTGTGCAAGGTAGGTTAGAGGTTCAATTCGCATCCCCTTCATTTTAAATGCAACAAAGGGTTTTGATTAATTTTAAAATCACCGAAATAAAGGAATAAAAAGCAGATCATGCACCTTGTGTTTTGTGTTGGGCGTATAGCCCAACAACAGCCTAGCCTTGGGCTAAGGCACTATGGTGACAGCAGGTTACGAGTTTGAGTTTGGGTGCAGTCATTGAGGGTGCACAATTTTTGAAGACGTGGGCCATCACATAAGGTAAGTGCTCGATTTAATTTTTCCAAGGTTTTTGAATAGCGATAGGAGCCACGTGATAGTTTTAAAGGCGTTTGAGACCACATGATTATTTTTTATAAGGTGAAAGATAGGGAGTCATAAGGTTGTTTAATATTTTAATTTTTTAATTAGAATTATAAATAAATATTGGAGATATAAGGTGTTAAAAGGGAAATTAATTGTGTTGAATTTTATTGTGTGAAGATTGGAGTTAAAAGTGTTAAACAAAGGAATTAATTTTTATTTTGTTAAGTGTGAATATTGGGTTTATAAAGTGTTATTAAAGGATTTTGATTGTTTATGAATTGAATATTATTTTTGTGAAGTTTGGAGATTATAAGGTGTACTTGAGACTTGATATTTTGTATGGTGAAATAATTATTGAGGGAAATATTTGATTGGAGATTTTGAGATAGATTGTTACTATATAACCTTGAAATTGGCAAAGAGGATTTGATTGTGATTGAGATAGGTTTTGAAGATATATCTACATCAAAACAAAATGTATGGGTACATCTTCCTTATGAGTGAAATATTGTTGGTTTGAATTTTGTATGTAAAGGTGGAGTGAAATATTTTTGGTTTGAATATTGTATATAAAGTTGGAGTGAAAAGGATTGATGAGTATTGTTGAAAATGTTGAGTGAGTTTTCATATGCATGATTTGTGTTTGAAAGATCATGAGTATCATTTTTACGTGAGATTGAGAACTATCTTGAGTTAGGGTTTGTGAAAGAACATTAGTATCATTTTTATGTGACATTAGAATCATCTTGAGTCAAGGTTTGAGTTCAATAGTGTGTTTTATTGGAAGTATAGTGAAACACTTGATTAAGGGTTTGTAAGCAAGTTGTGTTTCATTGAGTGAATGATTGAGTGAAGTTAGTTGAGGATTATTGATTGAAGGATTGGAGTGATAGTTCAAGTTGTGTGAAAAAAATTATACTTTATTCTAAATTAATTTGAAAGAGTTTGAAAGTGACTGACTATTTTGTGAGTGTGAAACATATTGAGTCTTTGATCATTCTATATGTGTTTCTATGGTTAAACAAGATTCTGAGTGAAACTTTTTTATGTGATTGAAAATGTTTTTTCTAAAAGATATTAAGTTGAGTTTTGTATGTAATTTTTATAATTGTTTGAGTAAGCTTTTGTAAAATCTTAAGGAATAATTTGTGTGAACTTTTGTGAAAGCTTGTGAGCAGATTTGAGCAAGTCCTAGAGGAGACTTAAGGATAGAGTTAAGCAAGATTTTGTGAGAGCTTGTAGATATATTTTAGGTAATTCTTGGTGAAGACTTGTTGGACAGATTTGAGGTAAGTCTTGGTGAAGACTTGCTGGATAGATTTGTGACAGAGTAGAGATAGATTTTAAGAGCAGATTTGTGAAAGAGCAAAGACAAATTTGTGAGCAAATTTGTGTGATTAAGAGGACAGTATTCAGTAAAAAATATGATACAAATATTGAGTAGAGTTTAGAATAGGCTTTGGAGGTGACAGAGCAGAATACAATAGTATCTAGTGGATAGATAACCATTATCTAGGGTAGTGGGGATAGAGGTCTTCTAAGTGAGGATAGATATATTATGTGGAGAGAGATACACAAGCCACTGTGTAACCACAAAAAGGCTCACACCTAGTCTAACTATTGCAATTGATAAAAGATAAAAAAATAGGCATACATGAATTGACAATAAGAAATGAAATGAATACAAGGAATCCTTTATTAATTTTAATGGAGTGAAATTACAAATTCGTCCCTCTTAAGGATACCCATTTGATACATCAATTACAATAGCATATAATCACTCCCAAGGGAGATGCGATCAAATGCTTTATAGGGTGACATGAACTGCTCTAGGGTGTCAATGATCCTCTTCTCCATGATTAGAGGTATTTGCTACCTTGCATCCCAAAACCCTATTTTTCATGTGAGAAATAAACAACAAGAAACAATTAGAAACAAAGGAGGCCTCTCTTGATGAGGCTTTTATGAGATACTTGCACAAAAAGATGTAATTATTAGCAATAATAAAGAAAATGTAAGAAATATATTAAACCTATATTAATCATGAAATAATATCCTACAATATGTAAAGGAAAAGCAATTGCATCTACCTAATGGCCTAATTATGAAATTGAGAGCATGGAAGCATGAAATGAACCATTAGTAGATGCTAATTAATCCAATAGTAAGACTAATCTAACCTAGCTAAATATTCTACAAAAGGAAAAACAAGGGAATGTACCCTACTATGGGTCTGATGCACGGGTGGCACTATTCACCATGATTGAAAGCCACGACAGAGCTCTAAGTAGGTTTACCCTCCAAATCAGGGATTTCTCTCCAATCCGCCTTGTCAAATTGATGTCCAAGGGTTGCCTCTATGTCCTCTAATAGGTTTGGTAGTTGAATTAATTTGATGGTGCAAGGATTGCATGAATTTATGTTTCTTGGCTCTCCTAGGCTCCTAGGGCTCCCATGGAAATTTGATCTCCAATTGGATAAAAAAAGTATCCCTCTCAATGCACCTAGGTGAGTATGCAATTCGATAGGGCTTCACTGCTCAATTGACTATGCTTCTCCCTCTTTTCCCAAATTTAGAGGGGGATCTTATAGCATTGGCCCAGGGCTAGGGGTGGCTTCCTCATGAAGCCAATATCAGTATTGGTTAGTTGAGCTTGTTGGATGGAAGGATCTAAAAACTTCCTTGCTCAAATTGCTCCAATCTACAACCAATTACCCGTTGTAACCAACTTTGGATTAGATGAAGGCCAACTGACTCTGAGTGCTAACCACGAATGACATACGCGGTGAGCACTGCTAACTATAGGTGTCAACATCACCTATCTCTAACTAGGTAAAGATGCCCAAATGAGTGGTAAAAACCATTGCTATACCTTGGATCTATGAAAATGTCTTCCATATGGTTTTCTAGCATGTCCCATATGAGTAGTCACCTCGACATGACGCATTATAGGTGTCTGCAGATTCCCCTTTTGAGATGCATTGTGATTTTAAACAACGCTAAGCAAAAATAGACCTCCTAAAATGATGCCATAGGTTGCATAATGATCATTATTCTAATAAACATTAGATGCCTTGAGTCCAAAAAAAGGATGCGCATCCTCGAATCATTGCTTCTAACTTGATAGAAGGCTTAAATTTGAAAAATTTTGCACTCGTCATCAGACATTCGGATAGCATCAATGCCAAGTAGGCTTTCACACCTGTCAATCCGAAAGGAAGAGAGTTACAAACTAACTATCATATTTGCTATTTTCCCCAAGCAAAAGGAATAAGCTTATGATAGTCTTTAGCAATGATTTGCAAGGATGAATGCAAGTTTGACAAGATCAAGGGATCTACAATCAAGGGATATTTTGTTGATTTTTATTATAATTTAATATTATTACTATGCCCTTAAGCGATGAGTCAATGAGGGTAATGACAATTAAATGAAGCGACGAGGTCGCTTGACCATTATGAATGATCTTTGCACAAATGAATATGTAGAATTTGAATACTTGACAAGACCTAATCAGCTATGATTACACAATTTAGAATAATTGCATATTCCTATCCCATGGAGCGGTCCAGCCATGAAGGCCTTCTTAGGGAATCAAAATGATAGCAATGTCCATTGGGATTGTAGTAAATCATAATGTCGATGATATGCTAAAAAGTGTCATATGAGAATTTTGATGAACATCTCATTCCTGTCTAGCAATCCAGTTGTGAAGGTCTTCTTAGGGATTGAAATGAAACATAACAATTTAGAAATGATGAATTTACCCCAAATGTCCTTATGGTAATTTACTCATCTTGTTGGATTGCATGGATCATAAGTCATTGCAACCACCAAGTGTATAGGGTAAATAACTAAATACGAGGTGCAATTGGCTTTTGATTTAATTTGATTTTTTTGTTAATTTTGAATTTTTTTTTGGATTATCTAGTCTGATTAATATCCTTGATTTGACCTTTGAAGGCTTTCCATGATGGGATTTTGGAGAAATTTATGTTGTTTTATAACCACGCCTATCAAAAGAAGACCAATTCCTTAACTATGAATAACAACCATGGGCAGAAAACCCTAATCTGAGGAACGTGGATGTCAACCGCAGGCTACACCAAAATTGAAAATTATATAAGATTTTTTCCTTTGGAAATTTTTATTATTTACCTGCATCTGCTAGTAAAACTAAGAGCTCTAGGAGGTAAAAACTACTTTATGACATGAAACACTATTGAAAACCCAACACAATTCTTTTTCTTCACACCGATGGTCGATCAGTCGAAAGCCTCAACCAATGGAGGAGATGGTGCTTCCAAGGTAACTCGCAAACTGAGACCTTGTAATTACATTACCACTTTAAAATTAACCATACTAAGTAATGGGTTAATAAATCTCATTAAACTGTCGATAACGAATCACACCCTAGCTAGGTTTAGCATAGGTTATATTAGAGGGTGGGTTAGATTAATTTTTAGGGTTTTTTTTTTCTAGGCAATCAATGCCATTTATTGCACTATTGAAGTTATTTTTTGATGTTTTTGAAATTTGTGATCATGTGTTGACATGTTTTTGTGTTTTTATGTTTTTATGTTTTTTTAATTTGTTTTGACAGTTAGAATTATTTTTCATTGTTTTTCTCTATTTATTATTTTTGTTACTCAAACTTTGACTAACAGAGCAAGGGAGATTGATATCCTTTGCAACCTTCATCATGATCTCACTCCTAGGGAGCAGGATTGGTTCACTACTATGGGTTTTGGTTATATATTGAACCTCCCCACCATCCAAATTAACCAGGCATACTTGAATGCTTCAGCCCATCGCTGGGATGTGTGGACCAACATAGTTCACCTGCTGATGGGTGAAATGACTGTCATGTTAGAGTACATCTACCGTATCTTCCACCTACCCATTGATGTTGAGGCCATCATGTCTTCTCTGACTATGGCTAGGAAGGTTGTCTTTGATGCCATCTTTGGTAGATTGAGTACGGAGGCCCAAGACCATAATATCCATGGTGACATCCATGTCGAGGAGTGGTTTCAGGCAAGATTCTTTTCATAGTGGGAGGATGTGTTTATGCACCTGATTATTCAGATAGTACTCCCATATTATTCAGGTATTAGGTTCCCTTGGAACCTCTTGGATCGAACCAGAGAGGTTATGGTGAGCTTGAATATGTAGCCTCACATTCTATTATGGGGGAGTGCCCTATTAGCACAACTCTACCATGATCTGTATCAGATCATGCACCGTAGTAGAGTAGGCATCAACTACAACATCCTCCTTTAGATATGGGGAATAAGTTACAACATCCTCCTTCAAATATGGGGTTGGAAACACATCCTGATTGAGCACCCCATGGACTTACCCTTGAAGATTACTAACCTTGCTAATGATCGATAGTGCTACTTCACTTGCTAGACCTAAGAGTAGGAGGGCTTCAGGAGTAGGTCTCATGCAGGAGACCTAGAGCATTACATTACTAGATTTGTATAAATATACCCTAAGCACATATGGTGGTGATCGTACATGGACTACCTGACATGGACAGATGTGGACAGGGACCTATGCTAAGTGTGCAGAGACAGATGGATCTTCGGCCGAAAGGCTAACATGTATGAGTACCACTTCTATTCTCGCATCCTAAGGTATTTTGGGATATGGTAGGATGTCCCAGATATGCTGACTATCTATAGACACCTGGTCCTTGAGAGGGACCTGAAATGGCCCCAAGTGACTCCCCTAGGGGATGAGGATGATGACTACCAAGAGTCAATCCTAGCAGACGTTGGCACTACTCCAGACTAATATGGATGGTGGGAAAATTTCCAGTGGCATGAAGAGGGTCCTTTAGGCCAACCAAATGGTGGCTTCACAGGAGATGGCATAGAGGGTGCATAGGTATACCCTCATGTGCATAGGACCTGCCAAAGGATAGAGGGTGCATGGGGTGCCAAGGATACTGTGAAGGAGGGTCCACATGTGGAGGCATAATAGGAGGCATTAGAGGAGGGTGAGGCACCTCTAGATAGTGAGATTAGGTAGTTGAGAGCCCAAATTGCTGACCTCTAGATCCAGGTTGGGAGATTACAGATTAAACTACTTCATAAGGATACTTCTATCACAACTCTAGAGGAAAAGCTAGCACACAGGGAGAGGCAGTGGTAGGGATATTTGGAGGAGAGGAAAGCTCTCTAGGCATAGGCTACTTCTATAGACACTTAGATCATGCATCTCACAAGTGAGCAAGATCTGGCACATGCATAGCTGGGTGTCATGATTACTAAGAGGAACCTTCTTAAGGCGATGAGGGGAGATCCCTCATCTTCACAGGATATCATGCCACCTTTGGTAGTGCCCTCTACTTTGCTAACAGGAGGTCATGATTCCATGGTAGAGATCAAGCACCTACATTCCCTCGTGGAGGAGGGTTATGCTAGGCATACAACGCATGTATCCCGTATCGACTAGCTAGAGGGTCATATTAGGCTACTAGGTGGGAAGGTTACAGAGGATAGCCACACTATAGGAACTCAGAGGACCAGCTCTAGGACCAAGAAGATAGGGTAGTCTTCTGCTAGCTCAAGCCATAGGAGGCATAAGACTAAGAGGACTCACAAGTCTTTGAGCACTCATGGTGCTAGCTCGTAGAGGAATCATAGGGATGGTAGAGGCGACGGAGGTGCCTCACAGACTAGGGTTGTAGGCCCTATTAATTATAGATCTCAAAGATACTTTGTTGTACTATTTTTGAGTGTAAGGTTGAGGACCTACATAGTTGTAGCCTGCGGGTATTTTGATATACCCTGATACTATGTACTATTGGCACACACACACACACACACACACACATATATATATATGATATGATAGTTCATATCATTATATGTGTGCTTTATTTTTTTATGTTTATATTATGCATATGGATGCAATGCAGATATTTGATTTATTGCTATATGATGTGATGTATGGATGACATGCACTAGCTATATGATGTGGATGCAGTTATATACATGTGTAGATGGACTACTTTATGATGCTATGTATACGAATGTAATAGATTATGTTTAATGCAATTTTTATTTGCTTCACTTGTATGCATTTACTTTATGTTGTTTATGACATAATTCATGCCATGTATGTATTGCATGTATTTTTTATGATATTGAGTTATTGTAAATGGACATGTATGTTTTAATCACTTAAAACATAATGTATGCAATATGATATGAGGTTTTAACAATATAATGGATGACACCACATAATGTATAACAATCATGGATTGTAGTTGCTTTATCTCTTTGTGAAAGATAGTACACCCATATGTGAGATGTAATGATGTATTGTTTTCTGTTCATAAGATTTTGTAAATTAAAATAATATGTATAATATAATCAGTGGCCATCTAAATATCATTTCTGACATCCATCCGGTATCTAATTATATAGTACACATAATTCTAATAAACAAACTCAAATAAAAGAGATTGATTTTTTATTATTGCATTTGAAAATTTGATTGTTTCTATTTGGGAATTTTTGAGGTTTACCATGAGACTCAAACACCCTAGTTGACTGATCAAAAGTTGTATACTATCCACACTAGACTTCTAAAACATAAGGTTTTCACTAGGATAGGCCCTAACTATTCATTAACCCTATGTGTGCAAGTGAGTATATTTGATAAGGCACAAGAATACCCTAATTTTAGGTGGGATTATTTTAGCCCATTGCTAAGATCGGGGGTCCACAAATGTCTTACCCAATCCTAGGTTTATATTTTAGTTGGACTAGACCACCAGGTGATATAGGACACCTGAAGCTACCTCTTCCACATTCAAACATTGGTCTGTACATAAGTGATATGCTAATACATTAGACATATCATCATGTGTAACGTACAATAGTTCTGACAATTCCAGGGATTCAAGTTCACCCCTCTTTTCTTCAATTTTTTGGGATACTTGATCATATAAAGTGATAAAAATCACTATTTATTTTTGTACTATAGTGATAAAAATAACTATTTATTTTGTACTCTCTTTTTTTTTCTTTTAAGCAAGGGATTTGATACTGATTCTACTTTCGTTGTACAATTTGATCTTCATTTGATCTAACTTTTTGGGATTTACATTTGATAATTTGCTTCAGAAAATTCCTTTGGGGATTTTACTTTGTGAAACTATTTTTGGGATATCAATCTAGGGTATCAATCTTATGATATCAATATGGGATATCAATCTGGGATGTCAATCTATAATATCGATCTAGGGTATAAATATGGAAGATTGATATGGGATATCACTTTGGGATATTGCTTATTTTAACATAAATAAGGGATTTTGTGTAGGGAATGAACCAGTCCTTCTGCCAATTTCCAACATTTACCATACCGTCTGCACAGGGGGATAAGAAAGAATAAATATTTTCACCTCAGGATACCTGGTCCTACTTCATGGCTTTCATCTTCCCCTAGTCCTTATTAGGATTGTTTAATTTATTTATTAGTGATAGGATTTTGATATGCTAAGGGCTATACTAACTAGACCTCAACTACAAAATCAAAGTAAAATTTCTACCAACTCTTGAGAAGACCTCTAGATATGGTTGAATGATCGGAAAACCCTAGTATATTCTTCATAGCAACAATATGGGTTGTGTTGAAAAATGCAATTACTAAAAAGGGTGATAAATAGATGAAAAATATAGTGCATAGATGTATTATTGAAACACAAACATGGTGTCATTTGTAATATTGTTAACACAATTTTTTCTAATGCAAGTGCGATGGATGAATATGCCTAATGTAATGCAAAAGTGAAATGTAAAATAAAATGCAGTGCAATAATGCAAATGAAATGCAATTTTTTTTTTTGATATTTTTCCAAATTTTTATGGATTTTAACATTTTGGTTTGACCAAAGATATAACAGACGCCTTTGGAGACTTTTGGAGATTGACCAAGCGATTTTGAGAAAACCCTTGGAACCTTTTGGGATTGACCAAGCAGTTTTGAGAAAACCCTTGGAGCATTTTATGAATGACCAAAGGGATTATAGATGCCTTTTGAGCCTTTCTTGGATGACCAAAAGGCTTATAGATGCCTTTGGAGTATTTCTTAGATAAGCAAAGGGCTTACAGATGCCTTTGAAGACTTTTCTAGTTATTAGGCATAAAACACTTTAAGATGAAGGATATTGAGAGGTTCATGCTCTTCAAATCCTCCAAGCGATGTCAAGTGATATGTCCCAGGTCCAATATTCTTCGAGATCATATAAGGACCCAACCAGTAAGCCACAAATTTGTCTTGCATTTCTAGTGGTAAATTAGAGTTCTATTGGTTATCTTTCAGCACAATATCCCCAACCTCAAAGTCTCTCAGATGGACTTTGCTATTGTAAGCTCATTTTAAGCACTCTTGATAAATGCAGAGGTGCTCAAGGGCATTCACACAATGTTCATTAAGTAATTTCAATTGATCTATGTGATCTTGCCATGCGGTGTCATCATCAATGAACTCTTTCCAACTCTATTGGCATAATGGCCTCAACGCCATATATTAGTGAAAATGAAGTTGCCCTAGTGGGTGTTCGAATGCTAGTCCTGTAAGCCCATAATGTAAAGGATAGCTGGATATTCCAATATTTGTGGTACTCTTGTACCGTATTTTTCAATATGGAGACCACTATCTTATTTGAAGCTTCAACCTGTCCATTTTCTTGTAGACAATAAGAAGTTGCAAAACTATGTTTGATTCTATATTTAGACATCAAATCTCTCACAATTTTCTTCTTAAATGACGTTCCATTATTTGAAACTATCTTGGATGGTATCCCAAAATGACTAATGATATTGGTGAGTATAAACTCAATAATACGTGCTCCAGTTGTCGTTGTTAAGGGAATATCCTCCACCCACTTAGTGAAATACTTAGTAGCCATGATAATAAAAGTATGTCAGCTTGATGATGGAGGAGAGATATTATCGATGAGATAAAATACCCACTGAGCGAATTTCCAATCCTCTTGAATGGGTTGTAAGGATTTTTATGGTAGGTGTTTAATATTAGCATGATGCTCACATTTAACACATTTTTTGACATACACATTGCAATCCTTCTCCATAGTGGGCCAATAATAACCCATATGAAGGATGCGCTTGATGATAGCCATGCCACTAAAATGGCCACTGCACATACCATCATGAGCTTCTAAAATTTCCCAAGATGACTCTTGGGACTCAAGAAAATGAAGGAGAACTCCATTGTATCTTCTATGGTATAGGATGTCTTCTACCAAGACATACTTTGTCACTTTTTGTTTGAATGTGTGTTTTGCAGCACACGATAATACCTAAGGAATTATACCAAGTTTAAGGAAGTCATATATCTATGACATCCAGTTATGATAAGCTTCAACCTCGATCGACAAGATAGTATGCTCCCCCTACGGTTCTACATTTGTAAATGCATACTAGGAAACAACCTTGTGGTGAATGGTAGTACCACTCCCCGTCGGATCCTGTGAGATCAAAGACCCCCAAGATGCTCTCTTCAGAAATTCTCTAGCTCTGTAGAACCACTCATGGTTTGGTTCCACATGAATCATGTTGATTGAATCTTTGTTATCCAATGCTTCACGCTACACAGCAGAATGTGACAACATTTTTACATGGATGGTAGTAAAGTCGACAGATAGATTCTGAGGGATTAGAGATCCCAAATATGCCATTGTATCTGTGAATCTATTAGAAGAACGAGGGATTACCTTGATGTCATACCATTCTAGTAGAGCTATATATGTGTCAACAAGATCCTTGTAAGCTTTCAATACCAAGCATCGGTATTGAAATAGCCCCTTAACTTGGTTTACAATGAGAAGGGAATCACCAAAGATATTTAGCCTTTTTATCTTCATGGTGATAGCTATTTGGAGACCCAAAATTAGGGCTTCATATTCAGTGTTGTTTTTAGTGCAAGTAAAGTCCAACTTGAATGACAAGGGCATTAGAGCTCTTTGTGGCATGAACAACACTATTCCTACACCACCCCCTTGCTCACACTTTGAACCGTTAAATAACAAGGTCATATCAGCTTTGTTGTCTGGTTATTTGGGCTTAGGTGCTTCTAATAAGGCAAATACTACATTATCAGGAAGCTTAATGGTGAGGGATCTACTATTTTCAATAGGCACCTCAGCCAACTGATCTACTATGATCTATCCCTTAATGGAATTTTGGCTTATGAATTCCAAATCTAATTCTATTAGTAGCATGGTCCACTTTGCATTATGTGTATTATGATATGTCTTTCTCATCATATACTACAAAGGATTTTTTTGGATATAACATATGTCGTATGACTCAACATATAGTGTCACAATTTCTTGGTAGTGAACACTACTACTAAACATAGTTTTTCCACATATGCATATCCGATCTCATAGCTCACCAAGGTTTGGCTAATATAATATATGGCCTATTCTTTGTCTTGCATGTTCTTTTGGGCTAACATGGTTTCTAGTGCAAAGTCGATTGTTGATATATATAGCAAAAATGGCACATCTAGCCTTGGTGGAGCTAGCATTGGTGGCATCACCAGGTATTGCTTTATCTCAGCAAAGTTTTTTTGACAGTACATGTCCCAATTTAATGGGACCCCCTTGTGTAGCATTCGATTCATGGGTCGACATTTATCCGATAATTGAGCGATAAACTACTTTATGGATGCTACTTTACCCTATAGGCTTCTTAGTTCTTTGATGTTTGTGGGGGAACACATTTTCAAAATAGCCTTGAACTTTGCTAGATAAAATTTGATGCATCGTTTTGAAATGATGAATCCTAAGAGCTTTCCTAAAGTTATGCCAAACATGCACTTCTTAGAATTTGACCTGACATTATGCTCTATCAGGTGATTGAAGACCTTCTTCAAGACCTTTGCATGCTTAGAATGCAGTAATGACTTTACCAACAAGTCATCATTATAATATTCTAATATTTTATGCATATAGTCATGAAAGATATATGTCATAACCTACTGATATGTGGCACCAGCATTTTTAAGGTTGAATGACATAACTTTATATCAAAATGTCCCCCATGGTGTTATAAACGTGGTTTTGTGCTAGTCTTCAGGCTTAATCCGAATTTGATTGTAACCGAAAAAATCATCCATTAAGGATAGAATCTCATGACCTACAGTTACATCTAAAAGAGCATCGATATTCAGAAATAAAAATTAATCCTTTGGTGTTGCCTTATTCAGGTCTCTAAAATCCATACAAATACGGATCCTTCCATCAGGTTTTCCTACAAGCACCATATTGGATACCCATTCTAGATAGTCGATGGAAATAACAAACTCTAGATCCAAAAACTTTTTCAACTTGTCCTTAACCATTAAGGCTACTATTGTATGCATCTTCCTAAGTTTCTTCTTGACTGGCTTCTTTGATAGATCTAGAAAAAGGTTATGATTAACCAATTTTAGATCTAGACCCGACATATCCTTGTAAGTCCAAGCAAAGAGAATAAGTCTCTCTCTCAGTAGAGGGATGAGGTTGGCATGCTCATTAGGAGTCAAAATTTATCCAAATTTAAACTTCCTTGGATTGATGGGATCATTACTGATGTCCACTTCGAAGGTTTTCTCTATTGACATATGGGATCCCTCCTCAAGCTGGTGAGGCATAGGAATCAAGTGGGATGTCATCTACTGGGTTTATAGGTTCCTCATTGGAAGCATCCTCAACATGAAAAAAATCATGTGCATAGCCTGGTGCAAAATGGAAAGGTTGCAACATTTTTTCATTGGGGAAGAAATATTCAAGCTCTAGATGTGAATTAGTGTAATCCTAATCAATAGCATCTACATTTAAATCCAATAGTTTTGATGGATCGACTGTATTGTGGAGTGGAGTGGTCAAATAAATGGAGACCATGTTGATGAAATGGATCATATCTCCAGGACCATGTGCAAGTGACTCATCATTAACAAAACTACCATCTTTGAGATGTGGTTCTGGGGGTATGGGGATCTTTGGATCCTATTTGTGAATAGACTTTCAGATGGGATCATTAGGCTCAAGGAGCTCCATTTACATTGGTAGATCAGGAAACACCATATGATAAATCATATTGAGATTCAGTGGTATCCCTCTGAGGTGAGGATGTAGATTTATCTCTATGCACATCTCCTCAGTTGTATACGGTGCATTGCGATAGTGTAAGTAGGGAGGTACTAAGTAGGATCTCTCTGTATCATATTCTTCATCACTATCATAATACAGGCCCTCATTTCCCCTAATGGAATGGGACATTCTAGACAATATGGCCCCATATAGGTTATCTCCTAATCACTATCATCGTTGTTCGATAAAATCAGGCACAAGCACCGTAAATACGATACTACCAGATAGACTTGTTCAACCTCATCCTTCGATTGATCGTCGGGTGAGGACTCACTATCCTCTCCTTCACTATAGCTAGGTCCATCTATCTCAAAAATGGACTTTTTTATATCCTCATCGGAATGCCCTTCCAACTCAGGATCTATCACTACGATAACATATTGACCCTGCATGCCCATGTCGTCAGCTGCTCCATGGATTCATTGACCAAATTTTTCTCTTGGTAAATCATCTGGACCAACGTCCACCAAGATATCCTCATGATATGTCTTAAGTGGTGCTATGGTGATGTAATATACCATCTGATTATCCCTCTAGAACATAGAAGGATTAGGGTGATATGTATTAAAGTCAACCTCACCCCCTAGATTGAGGTATAGGTGGTCTAAAGATATCGTAAGGAGTTCAGCCTATCCTCCACTATATAATCCCAACCTAAACCTATCAATAGGTAACTAATACTATGGTTCTATAGGCCTCTTACGCCCCTGCTCGAATAGTCTGAGACCATAACCATGCCAATGGTGACACTAAAAGTATCACATGGTGTAGTCTAGGTTAGAAATATAATGAACATTCATGGTGAATGGTTCATTATCATCCTCATCCATGGGCACGGGAGATGTGATCTAGTCTAGCCCTCCATCGATGAAGTTGGTTTGTTTAGGTGGTACCCCTAAGGGTTCCACTGTCCCTATGGGAATACGATGGGCTCACAATCTGCCCATGTCATGTGTAGTCTTGATAATTAGTGTGAACATCACATTATATACAATGTATTCCCCTAACCCAGGATTAACCAAATGGATGGTCACCTGCAATGCAGATGACCCTACTGAAGATGCACAGGAAGCAGGCTGAGGTACCTCTTAGAATCTTCCTTGAATTTCCTCTACTTCCATGGAAGTAGGTGTTTCAATGATAACTGACTTGGAATTTTGCTTTATCTTCTTTTTTTCCACCTTTTTCTTCAACTTCCTATCATCTCATTATATCGTAGATGTAGTCGGTCTAACAGAAGTAGCTATTGTGTGCTTTGATATTTGAGATATGGATGTTGCAGGTCTAGTACACACTTCTTTAACTATACCTCCTAGATATTTGATTGGCGACATTGGTTGCACATCCAAGTGCATTGAGGGGAGCACAAATTCCCTTGGCAAGTTTGCCATATTCACGTACTTAAAGGGTTCTTCATCCGAAGGCACCACTTGAATCTGTCCCTCATGAATGTACTTGATACACTAGTGTAGAATAGAAGGTATGCAACACATTTCTTTGATCCAAGGTCTCCCTAGAAGTATATTATACTACATATCACCTTAGATTATGTGACACATCATCGGGATGGTCTTCAATCCCACATGGATAGGTAAAACTATAGTACCAACCATCGAGCATAATGCATCATTGAAAGCTCTCAATGTGAAGGTAGAAGGAATGATATGCATCTTGGATAACTTCAAGTGAGTCAATGCATTAGTAGTTATGATATTGATCAATGAAACCATGTCATTCAAAACTCGCTTGAATGGTTTGTGATTCACACAAGTGATAATATGCAACGATAGGTCTGCTATAACAGTGGAAACCGTATTGACTTCATGGTCATGAAATTGAATGATCGATTATTGAAACTATTGCACATGCCCCATGAAGTGTGTAAACACTTCAGGATCCTAAGGTTGCACCTCTATGGACTTTAATATGTCCATAAGCATCTTCTTATGCTTAGGAGACTGCTAAATTAGCTCATAAATTAACAACTTTGTTGGATTTGTATGTAGGTTTTGAACCAACCTACTTCTGATGGTCACCATCAATATAGTTGGTGGGTCGAACACATATTGGGCTACCCTTGGAGGAGGCACAACTTGGACCCTAATAGGCACTAGAGGTTGATTCGATAATTCATACCTCACATTCCTCATGAAAATTTTGACCATGCCAACGAACCCATGGGTTGGTGGTTCGATGCGCACTTCGTTGACCTGGCCAACATTATTCCTTGATACCTCATGATTAGGTAGAGGATTTTTATAAATACCCATATTTTGATTGTTAGGTGCTTGCAGATTATCAACAAGAATCATACCTCTCTCAATCATATTTTGCACAAGGTTTTTGAAGGACCAACATACTTCGATATTGTGGCCCTTCATTCTATGGAATATGCAATACTGATCATCTTTATAGCCTTTAGGCTTGCTGATTTGGATCCACCATCTTGACTTCAGGTAATTTAATAGCCTTCACCTCACATAACTGATGAAAAATAAAATTCAAAGACTCTGATAACTGAGTGAATATGTGAGGTGGACGCTCCTTATTTTTACCCTTGTAATTGTTATTGTGCTACTCATATTACATAGGCGAAGTTTTGACCTGATAATTTTGCTTTTTTTGCCCATTTTCTCCCTTTTTAAGGTTCAACACTACCCGATTAACATGGGCCGGCTTGGCCTAATGTCTCTTAGTACTCTTCATATGTCCCTCCTTCTTATTCCTAATCTTCAAGTTACCCTCCTATAAATTTATGTCCTCAATTACCTTTGCTTGTGCCAAAGCCTCTTCGAATCTCTGGTATTGATGTAACTGTAGAAATAACAAAATGTGTTTGGCACAATTCTTTGTGAACATTTATGTTAATTCAGAGGACGGGATGGATAATGGCAACTTTGCCATCATTTTCCTCCATCTCTTTCCATAATCCATCATTGTCTCATCATCATGTTGTGTTAACGCAGCCATGTCAGATAAGTTTACCTTCTTATTTATGTCGAAGGAGAAGCATTCAATAAATGCATCAGCTAGTTGTTTGAAGCTAGTGATGTTGTGCCTCTTTAGTTGGTTGAACCACTATCGAGATGGGCCTAAGAGGATCGTGATGAAGGTGCATAGGAGCAAAGCATCGTTGCTCTCAATCTAAAAGTGCATATATAGGAAACTAGTCACATGCTCATGTGTGTCTTCCTCTCCTTGAAATTTATCCAGCCTAGGCATTTTGAAATGCTCAGGATATGTTGGAATAGGTACTGACATGCATAGAGGTTCATTGTGAATTTTGTTCAAGATAGGCTTTAGATATGCCATTTCTTGCTTCTCTATGGCTTGAACCTTCTCTGGTAAGGTCTTATAGGCTTGTGAGGAAAGAAAATCCTCTCAATATTACTGTGGATGCAGCTTCAAAGGTAGGTTCTTCCTCAGTATATGCGGAGGACTAGGCTCACCCTCCTCGAATTGGGAGATTTTAGGATATTCTTGTTCTAATTCCTCTCCCACTTCATTCTCATACTACCTATGCTCATGTTGCTCGTAAAATGGACACCGATCTCTATGTTGAATTGTATGGCGAGTATGGATGTCTATGTTCTCAAGGTGTAACTCAGGATATGAATCCACTCATATATGGACACGCTCCTTGATATCACTATGAGGATGTAAACTAGTACTAGCCAACTAATCCCCTCTCTCTACATGTTTTTTTTGATAAAGGATGTGTTGTTCATGCATGTGCTATTCATTCATTTTTTTCCTGATGAACCTTTGCCTCTGAGTATTCTTGTTTTTGAGGCACTCTTTCTCTGCATGAAAATCCTCCAATTGATCTTGGATAATCTACCGTATCTACTTTGACATCAATCTATGAGCCCTATCAATATGATCAGCCATCTGAGGCCTTAGAGGGGTGCACTCTGTTTGAGAGGCTTTATGAGTATGTCCTCCAATATATTGATTTTCCACACTCTTTCCTTGGTATGAAAAGATGGAATTCATGTCGGGTTGTCTTCTATACTCAGTGCCTACATGTGATGTAGGAGCACACATGTCTTGAGAATGCTTGGAGCACTCTCTAGGTTCTTGGGTGGTCCTAATGGTACCTCCGCTACACACACTCGTGGTTTGATAGGGAGTATACATAGGCTTATATCCTAAATGCCCTAGGACCTTGTCTAGATCATCCAATTGTTTACTACACCATGGCTCATGAGGTGGCATACCATTTGTTCCCACTATAGATATATCTATCATGAACATGGTGGGCTCACCCCTATTGGGAGTCTATGCGGGCCTGTGCTCAGAAGTAGCCCTCTTCGTTCACCCCTAAATGGGTAGATCTTAGACATTTCTATGCTCTAATGGTGGAGGTCATGAGCCTCCCTTAGATACCTATCAAAGGGGTACCAGTCTGGATCCCTTGATTACATATTATTCAATAGAACCCATGGATCCATGTGGAATGTGGTCATGGTAAATGATACCATATGCAAAAATCCCATGCTGGGAAGTCCCCTGCTCTGATATGTGTCTAGAGGGATGTCTAGCACTTCCTCTAATTGGGGTATTATCAATAGAATGAAGAACACAAGCTTATACTGAGAGGGGGTGAACAGTATAAGACCACTTTTTACTTTTTCTTTTCAAATCAATATTATGCAGTGTATAGATAGCAATATCAATAGCAGTAATCAAAGCAATGCACAAAACACCATACACAATAGAGACACAAATTTTAACGTGGTTCACCCAATGTGGGCTACCTCCACAGAGAAAATATTTCTTCTAAATATTTCTCAAATAATCTCTTGGGAATCCTTCCCAATTACAATGTTTATGGACCTCTGTCCAAAGGAGATGTTGATCCCCTAAATATGGTTTGTGGATCTCTATCCATAGGAGAACTCCTTCTCCTCTGCTCTGGTTGGTGATCCTCTAGAAGACTCTGCCTCCACTACACTGACTGGTGGATCTCTCTCCACTTGAAGACTCTTGTCCTCACTCAGAAGACCTATCCTCAATGTCTTGGTTGATGGATCTCTATCCACTGGAGACTCTGTCCTCTCTACTCTGTCACCTCCAAAGCTCTATCTCAATTCTGTACTAAACATAGTCCAATCGGTCTAGCACAACTCTGCTCAATATCTTGCACTAAACATAGTCCATTCGGTCTAGCACAAGTCCACTCAAATCTGCACTAAACATAGTCCAGTCGGTCTAGCACAAATCTGCTCAATCTCTCTCTTTGGTCTGGCACAAACCTATCCTCAAATCTGCACCAAAATATGCTCTCAAATCTGCACTAAACATAGTCCAATCGGTCTAGCACAAATTAGTCTTCAATATCTGTCCTCAAGCCTTAACTCAAGGCTTGACTCAACTCTGCTAGATCTACCCCAAACCTTAACTCAAGGTCTAAAAAAATCAATCAACTCTGCTCTCAAGTCTTCTCAAAGACTTGTCTCAAATATACTTTGTAAGCTTCCACAAAATCTCACACAAATATAGTCCACAAGTCCTCTCTAGAACTTGCTCAAATCTGCTCTACAAGTCCTCTCTAGAACTTGTTCAAATCTCATAGAAACATAAAGAGAATTTTTAGAGACTCAATATGTTCTATACTCAATACTCAATCACTTTCTCAACTTTAATCTCATAGAAGCATAAAGAGAATTGTTAGAGACTCAATATGTTCTATACTCAAAACTCAATCACTTTCTCAACTCAATCTCATAGAAGCATAAAGAGAATTGTTAGAGACTCAATATGTTCTATTCTCAAAAACTCAATCTCAACTCAAATCAGAATATATAATAGTTTTTTTTATGGAACTTGAACAACCACTTCATACATCCACTTGACTAGGCTCAATCAACTCTACTCAACCAATCACTTCAAGAAACAACTCTTTCTCACAAACCCTAGTCCAAGCATGTATCATCCAACTCAAAATGTTTCCAACAATGCTCAACAACAAATCTCACATAACAATGATACTCATGATCTTTCCAAACCCTAACTCAGGTTTTTCACACAACCAATGGCTTCAACAACAATGCTTATAAAACAAGGTTTTAATCACAACTCACAAACCATAAAACCTTGAAGCATTAATTCAAAGCACTTCACTCAACCAATGGTCTCAACAACAATGCTTATAAAACAAGGTTTAATCACAACTCTCAATCCAGAAAACCTTGAAGCATTAATTCAAACACTTTCAAAAAGGAAACCCTAATCAATTCCTTTTCACTCCAAACTTAATTTTCAATCAAGCCAATCACCTAACTCAACAAAGAAGAATTTTACCCATACCTTTTCTTGAAGAGTAGTTGTCCTTACAAATCTGCCACACTCACAATTACCTCTTTGCCAAACTCAACAAGGGTTAGAGGATAATTTTCTTCAACAAAATATATCACAAAAATAATATCAAAATTACACCTTATCACTCCAACTTTAATAATAATCAATATCCTCACAATAGTCACAAAAACCCTTTATTCAACATAACATACAACCCACAAAGTCTTAACCTTTCAATATTCCACAATAGAAAATTTTAAGACTTTAAAAATAAAAACAGAATTCTCCTTATAACTCCTAAAGGTATTTCTCAACTACCAACCTATATCACAAAGCAACCCTTTCAAACTTCAACCACCAAATACCTTATACCTCCAACTTAGGCATTCAATAAAATAAAATATAAAAATGTTACCTTTGCCTTTGGAGAGTTTTGAACTCTCAACGCAGCCCACACAAACATCTTTACCCATGGTGCACACCACCACACGAGCTATACGCTCATTGGGAAGGAAGAAGCACCATGTGCTTCAACACCCTATCCTTCCTTGCTTCACAAAAAGGATGCACCTAACGTTTGGCACCTTCAACACGTCCACCAAAAATACTTCCATCGGGATTCGAACACTGTCCACCTTGCACCCAAAATGTAAGCTTGCAGCCCACTTGCCACTAGGCCAAGGTGCCTTGTTGGCTTCCAACTAATCAACGCTTTTGGTTTTGTTTCCTTTCACCATCAACACAAACATAAAATTCACAAATTCATCTCACGAGCTCTGCATTTAATTCGTATGCTATTCTCTTTTCAAATCGAGCAAGGATGAATTTTATGTCCTTTGGCATAGGTTTAAATAATGATTTTTCCTCCTTTGCTTGGAACGTCGGTGCTTCAAAATGTAATTAACCCTCATGACGTCGACGAGGATTTATCAAGGCCTTTGGTCTTAAACCCAACCTTTGGGTTTATTAAAATAATTTTTAACTTTATAAAACCCTCTTTTGCCTTTTAAAACATTATAATAAAAATTATAAATGTTTTATTTGGGTTTTCTCCATGGCACATTTTAATATTATAATAACCACTATTATAATATTAACCTTCGATAATGTACCTTTAATATTTATTTATAAAATTTAAATTCATCCTGAATTTAAATAATTTATAAAATAAATATTATAACTCCTTTTTAACTTCTATATTTTGCATTGTTTTACTTGAACTTTGGCCTTCTCCCTGGATATCAAATAACCATATTTGTCCCCTTTATTTCCTACTGAAATATTTGGTATTAAATGATGACTTCATCTGGTGACATCAATGACAACTTTGACTTAGGGACTCAAAATGTCCAACAATCTCCCCCTTTGTCATTGATGGCAACCCATATCCTTTTTACTGAAACCTAACCTTTCTTTTTCTTCTGCTCCCCCTGGGACATTGCTCCCCTTGGCTCAATGCTCTCTCAAATATCAAATCTCTCCCCAATACACAAATCACACAAATCTCTCCCCTTTGACATCAATGGCAAAGGGTCACCTTTGGGGCTCGGGGCTAAGAATGAGCCTCTTAGCTTAGCCCCTCCCCCACCTCCTCATGAGGTGGTTAATTTTGGGGTGGGAGTATTTCTACTCCCTGAAAGCACTGTTCTTTACCTTTATCTTTTTCCCTTCTTTTCTAAGTTTTTTGAATCCTCTGACTATTTCTTTCCAAGTCATCATCCCTGTTCCTATCATCATTCTTGTTCTTGTTCCCATCCATGTTCTTGTTCCTGTTCCTATTCATATTCCTATTGCTATTCACATTCCTGTTCCTGTTCATGCCTATTTTTGGAATATTTTCTCTACACCATCTTGTTGTGTGACCATCATTATTGCACTTATAACACTTAATGTTATTATTCCTTGGAGGTGCAAATGTCTTAGGATTTCTCCTAGTGAAGCCATATCTTCTTCTGTCATGAACCCTGCAATCCATTGCCTTGTGACCAAACTCATTACATGAGTAGCAATATCCATGGAAAAGTTATCCTTTCCCATATTCTTGTCTTTCATGTGTCCTGCATTGTGAAGCCATGTGCCCAAACTTGTGACATGAAAAACATCTTCCATTGAAGCTTCCTTGTCTTGACCTCATTGGTCTCCTATTCTGATTGTTGTTCCATCTGTACCTTCTCTGTGCATTGTTCCTATCTTTGTTGAACTCTTTGTTGTCCAATTCATCCTCTGATGTCTCACTCCCACTTACACTATCTTCTTTTGATGTATCTTCATCTGAAGTTTCTTCTTCTTCAAGACTTGAAGTAGACTCTTCTTCCCTTTTCTTTTGAACCTATTTTGAACCAAGACCTGTCTTGTTTGTTGCTCCTCTTTGTATCTTGACTATTTTATCCACACTCTTTGCACTGTTTACATACTTGTATAGTTTATTCTTGGAGTCTTCTACATCTTCCTTTAGTAGTGCCACTTCTTGTGCTAACTTCTCACATTCCAAGATCTTTGCTTCTAGCTTATCTTTGAACTTGCTTGCCTTAGCCTTTGATTTTTCTAAATCCTCTATGAGCAATAATCTCTCTTCATCACATTCTTGAAACTGAATTTCAAGCTTAGAGTGTTGCTTTCTTACCTTCTTTACCATGTCAAGGGCATAGATAAGTTCTCCCTTGAGATCATAACCATTTTCTACTGAATAATCCTCTATTTGTTTACCTTTGTTCACATCATTACTTTCTTTTGGCTTGTCTTCTATAGGATCACTCACTTCTTCTTCTAATGCCATTAGAATATTTTCATCTGGTCTTTCAAGTGCATCTTCAAAATCATCATCACTGAAACTATAACCATCCCTTGTGCAATCATCTTCAAGATGTCCAAATTTACCACATCTAAAACACTTGAGAATAACTGGAGTCCTTTTCTTAACTGGTTCTTTCTCTTCAATCATAAATAGGACTTCATCTCTATCATTTTCTAAAAAACTAGCATCACTATCATTTGAGTACTTACTTGCATTATCCGCATAGTAGCTTCTCTTTTGCCTTTGGAAGAACTTCTTTCCTTGTCTGTTTTGTCCATCCTTGCTTTTCTTTTAGTACCTGTATCTTTTAGATTCCCTGTACCTGTGATCCTATTTTTCTTCATCATTGTTGTTCTTTGGCTCTTTACAATCTATTGCAAAATGTCCATACTTTCCACAATTGAAACACTTAATAGATCTTAGGTCTATGGGTCTTCTGGAACCTTTATCTCTTCTACCATAGTTAGCTTCTTCATCACTAGATGACTCACTACTTGATTCTATCTTCTTACCCTTTTTATTTTTGTTCACTTTAAATGCAACTTCTTTGGGAGGAATAGGATCTTTTGTTCTTATCTCAAAAGTCGTAAGCATGCCAAGTAAAGAATTTCTTGTCAGAGAATCACTATCAATTGATGTTTCTATAGCAGAAACCTTTTCACTATACCTTTTTGGAAGAGTTCTCAAGATCTTATCACAAGCATCAGATTCATCAACCTTCATTCCAAGACCTCTCATCTCATGTACAAGTTCATCAATCTTATTGAGATAGTCATGAATGTTTTCATCATCCCGCATTCTTAAGTTCTCAAATTCTCCTTTGATATTTCTGATCTTAGCTTTCCTGACACCTTTATCTCCCTCATATATGGTATGCAATAATTCCCACATATATTTTGTTGTTTTACAATCCATAACCTTCATAGATTCTGATCTACCCAATCCTTTTATAATTGCATTCATAGCCCTTGAATTTGCATGCATTAGAAGCTTACCTTCCTTATCTGTAGGAGGATTGACTGTTGAATCATATCCAAGTTCCACTGCATCCCAAACTTCATTGCCAAGTGCCATCAAGTGAAACCTCATCAACATACACCAATACAAGAAGTCACTTCCATCAAATATTGGTACTGTATTATTGATGGATCCATCCCTTTGATCCTTTTGATCCATTGTGTTCTTGATCACTTTTCCTTCAAGCTATCAAACTCTTCTGAAGGAACCCACTCTGATACCAATTGAAGAACACAAGCTTATACTGAGAGGGGGTGAACAATATAAGACCACTTTTTACTTTTCTTTTCAAATCAATATTATGTAGTGTATAGATAGCAGTATCAATAGTAGTAATCAAAGCAATGCACAAAACACCATACACAATAGAGACATATATTTTAATGTGGTTCACCCAATATGGGCTACCTCCATAGAGAAAATATTTCTTCTAAATATTTCTCAAATAATCTCTTGGGAATCCTTCCCAATTACAATGTTTATGGACCTCTGTCCAAAGGAGATGTTGATCCCCTAAATCTGGTTTGTGGATCTCTATCCATAGGAGAACTCTTTCTCCTCTGCTCTGGCTGGTGATCCTCTAGAAGACTCTACCTCCACTACACTGATTGGTGGATCTCTCTCCACTTGAAGACTCTTGTCCTCACTCAGAAGACCTATCCTCAATGTCCTGGCTGATGGATCTCTATCCACTAGAGACTCTGTCCTCATTACTCTATCACCTCCAAAGCTCTATCTCAATTCTATACTAAACATAGTCTAGTCGTTCTAGCATAACTCTGCTCAATATCTTGCACTAAACATAGTCCATTTGGTCTAGCACAAGTCCACTCAAATCTGCACTAAATATAGTCCATTCGATCTAGCACAAATCTTCTCAATCTCTCTCTTTGGTCTAGCACAAACCTGTCCTCAAATATATACCAAACTTTGCTCTTAAATTTACACTAAACATAGTCTATTTGGTCTAGCACAAATTAGTCTTCAATCTCTATCCTCAAGCCTTAACTCAAGGCTTGACTCAACTCTGCTAGATCTACCCCAAACCTTAACTCAAGGTCTGAATAAATCAATCAACTCTGCTCTCAAGTCTTCTCAAAGACTTGTCTCAAATATGCTTTGCAATATTCCACAAAAGCTCACACCAATCTGTCCACAAGTCCTCTCTAGAACCTGCTCAAATCTGCTCTACAAGTCCTCTCTAGAACTTGTTCAAATCTGCTCAATAGGTCCACACATAACTTGTCCAAATCTGCTCAATAGGTCCACATAGAACCTGTCCAAATATTCTCAACAAGCTCACATAGAACTTGTCCAAATATCATAGAAACATAAAGAGAATTGTTAGAGACTCAATATGTTCTTTACTCAATGCTTAATCACTTTCTCAACTCAAATCAATCTCATAGAATCATAAAGAGAATTGTTAGAGACTCAATATGTTCTATACTCAAAACTCAATCACTTTCTCAACTCAATCTCATAGAAGCATAAAGAGAATTGTTAGAGACTCAATATGTTCTATACTCAAAACTCAATCACTTTCTCCAATCTCATAGAAGCATAAAGAGAATTGTTAGAGACTCAATATGTTCTATTCTCAAAACTCAATCTCAACTCAAATCAGAATATATAATAGTTTGTTTTATGGAACTTGAACAATCACTTCATACATCCACTTGACTAGGCTCAATCAACTCTACTCAACCAATCACTTCAAGGAACAACTCTTTCTCACAAACCCTAGTCCAAGCATGTATCATCCAACTCAAAATATTTCCAACAATGCTCAACAACAAATCTCACATAACAATGATACTCATGATCTTTCCAAACCCTAACTCAGGTTTTTCACACAACCAATGGCTTCAACAACAATGCTTATAAAACAAGGTTTTAATCACAACTCACAAACTAGAAAACCTTGAAGCATTAATTCAAAGCACTTCACTCAACCAATGGTCTCAACAACAATGCTTATAAAACAAGGTTTAATCACAACTCTCAATCCAGAAAACCTTGAAGCATTAATTCAAACACTTTTGAAAAGGAAACCCTAATCAATTCCTTTTCACTCCAAACTTAATTTTCAATCAAGCCAATCACCTAACTCAACAAAGAAGAATTTTACCCATACCTTTTCTTGAAGAGTAGTTGTCCTTACAAATCTGCCACACTCACAATTACCTCTTTGCCAAACTCAACAAGGGTTAGAGGATAATTTTCTTCAACAAAATATATCACAAAAATAATATCAAAATTACACCTTATCACTCCAACTTTAATAATAATCAATATCCTCACAATAGTCACAAAAACCCTTTATTCAACATAACATACAACCCACAAAGTCTTAACCTTTCAATATTCCACAATAGCAAATTTTAAGACTTTTAAAATAAAAACAGAATTCTCCTTATAACTCCTAAAGGTATTTCTCAACTCCCAACCTTTATCACAATGCAACCCTTTCAAAACTTCAACCACCAAATACCTTATACCTCCAACTTAGGCATTCAATAAAATAAAATATAAAAATGTTACCTTTGCCTTTGGAGAGTTTCGAACTCTCAACGCAGCCCACACAAACGTCTTTACCCATGGCGCACACCACCACACGAGCTATACGCTCATTGGGAAGGAAGAAGCACCACGTGCTTCAACACCCTATCCTTCCTTGCTTCAAAAATGATGCACCTAACGTTTGGCACCTTCAACACGTCCACCAAAAATACTTCCATCGGGATTCGAACACTGTCCACCTTGCACCCAAAATGTAAGCTTGCAACCCACTTGCCACTAGGCCAAGGTGCCTTGTTGGCTTTCTACTAATCAACGCTTTTGGTTTTGTTTCCTTTCACCGTCAACACAAACACAAAATTCGCAAATTCATCTCACGAGCTCTGCATTTAATTCGTATGCTATTCTCTTTTCAAATCGAGCAAGGATAAATTTTATGTCCTTTGGCATAGGTTTAAATAATGATTTTTCCTCCTTTGCTTGGAACGTCGACGCTTCAAAATGTAATTAACCCTCATGACGTCGGCGAGGATTTATCAAGGCCTTTGGTCTTAAACCCAACCTTTGGGTTTATTAAAATAATTTTTAACTTTATAAAACCCTCTTTTGCCTTTTAAAACATTATAATAAAAATTATAAATGTTTTATTTGGGTTTTCTCCATGGCACATTTTAATATTATAATAACCACTATTATAATATTAACCTTCGATAATGTACCTTTAATATTTATTTATAAAATTTAAATTCATCCTGAATTTAAATAATTTATAAAATAAATATTATAACTCCTTTTTAACTTCTGTCTTTTGCACTGTTTTACTTGAACTTTGGCCTTCTCCCTGGATATCAAATAACCATATTTGTCCCCTTTATTTCCTACTGAAATATTTGGTATTAAATGATGACTTCATCTGGTGACATCAATGGTGACATCAATGACAACTTTGACTTAGGGACTCAAAATGTCCAACACAAAATTTCCTCATGTAGAATTATCCCCTCTAATGCTCACTGAACAATATCAGGTGTTATACATCGTGATGTGTGCTAGGTAGAGCTTGGGATTTGATCTCGATTCTATGCCCAAATTGGCCTCTCCATGTTTGCACCATTGTGTATTCTATGTCTATATTTAACTTTTATTAGCACATAAAGAATACAATGATTATTATCTTTTTTTACAATTTAAAATGAGCCCTAAACTATTTGATGTATTTTCAATTTGTTGTATCAGTAAATTAACTCTTATCGTGTTTTGCAAAGTGTTGATGATTTTCTCAATTGTTTAATTGCTTTCACATGTATGCTCATAGCTCGACAACCTAGCTATGAACTCTAGGTCGCATAATCCCCCCAAAGTACAACAATAAAATTCCACACTTAGGTAGGAAGCATAGGTCCTCCCAGATCCTCACCCATTTTTACCTAGTCAGCTTCATACCCTCTGAAGAGGAGTATATGCAAATGTTTTGGGCTACGAAAGGTTCTTGGATCTGGTATTTATCTAGAACATAAGGTATGTGGTATTTGGGCCAACATATGGAAATCACCTCCACCGTCGTTGAAACCCTACTAGTGGTTGGATGTGACTTCCAACTCACTAGCATTTAATTTGGAACATGGTGTGTGTATGTTTTTTTTAATTTTCATAAAGGAAATATGTATAATACATCACTCACATGATCATTTCCTACATGATATGCATAAAAATAATGTTTTGTATTCATAAAGTATGCATGCTACATCCTACATGACCTTTTGACAATGCAACTTTATGATGTAAATGGCCTTTGATTTGGCCTCAAGCATGCAAATTCAACACACAAATTATTGTAGAATATTGGAGTCTAGGGCAGACTACAATCAAAGGTCCATTATTCCTAGCAACGCCTAGCGAAAATTAAAAAATTTACAACCCTAAGGACCTAATTCATTTTATCCTTCTTTTATGGTTATCCTATTTGATTTTCATTTTTTAGGTTCTAGAAAAACATAGAGACAGAAAACAGAAACAAAGGATGTCAGAAGGGCCTACCTCAGATCCTCATTTTATTGAGCTTTAAAATCTTGTTTTTTGCTATGTATGCTACTAACCGCAGGTATGATGTGTGGTTGCCACTATAACCCACGTCTATCAATCATGGGCTAACTTTTTAACTATGAATATCAACCGTAGGGAGCACCTGCCATAAAACACTAAACACAGTCAACAAATTATGGTAAAAAATACGGAGTTCCACTATGATCGCCTACTATAACCACCAAAAAGACTCACACCTAGTCTAACTATTGTAATTGATAAAAGATAAACAAATAGGCATACATGAATTGACAACAAGAAATGAAATGAATACAAAAAATCCTTTATTAATTTCAATGGAGTCAAATTACAGATCCATCCCACTTAGGGATACCCATTTGATACATCAATTACAATAGCATCTAATCCCTCCCAAGGGTATATGTGATCAAATGCCTTCTAGGGTGACACAAACTACTCTAGGATGTGAATGACCCTCTTCTCCATGATTAGAGGCATTTTTTGCCTTGCATACCAAAACCCTGTTAGTCCTGCATGCAGTAAACAACAAGAAACAATTAGCAACAATGGAGACCTCTCTTGATGAGGCTTTTAGGAGATACTTGCACAAAAAAATGTAATGATTAGAAATAATCAAGAAAATTTAAGAAACATATTAAACCTATATTAATCATGAAATAATATCCTACAATATGTAAATGAAAAGCAATTGCATCTACCTAATGGCCTAATTATGAAATTGAGAGCATGGAAGCATGAAATGAACCATTAGTAGCATAATTGTAGAAATGAAAGAGAATGACTAAAAATCCTAATTATATTGGTTAGAGTCTCTAAAATGCTAATTAATCCAATAGTAAGACTAATCTAACCTAGCTAAACAATATGCAAAAGAAAAAATAAGGGAATCTACCTTGATTTTCTCATCGTAAGTCTAATGCATGGGTGGCACTGTTCACCATCGCTGAAAGCCCTAGCAGAGCTCTGAGTAGGTTTGTCCTCCAAATCAAGGCTTTCTCTCTAATCCTCCTTGTCAAATTGATGTACAAGGGTCACCTCTGTATCCTCTGATAGGTTAGGTGGTTGAATTGATCTAATGGTGCACGGATTGCACGAATTGATGTTTATTGGCTCTCCTAGGCTCCTAGAGCTCCCATGGCAAGTTGATCTCCAATTGGGTAGCAAAAGTATCCCTCTCAATGCACCTAGGTGAGTATGCAATTCAACAGGGCTTCACTACTCAATTGACTATGCTTCTCCCTCTTTTCCATAATTTGGAGAGGGATCTTATAGCATTGGACCAAGGCTAGGGGTGGCTTCCTCATGAATCCAAGATCAATATTGGGTAGTTGAGCTTGTTATATGGAAGGATATAGAACCTTCCTCGCTCAAACCACTCCAATATACAACAAATTGGCCATTGCAACCAACTTTGGGTTGGATGAAGGCCAATTGAATCTGAGTGCTGACCAAGGATGACATGCACGATGAGCACTGCTAATCATGGGTGTCAGAAGCGACTAGCACTGACTAGGTAAAGATACCAAAATGAGTGGTAAAAAACATTGCTATACCTTACATCTGTCCAAATATCTTCTATATGGTCTTCTATCATGTCCCATATGAGTAGTCGCCTCGACATGACGTGTTTTAGATGTTTACATAGTGTAGTGGAGGTAGTAGTCTTCTAGAAGATCACCATCTAAAGTAGAGGAGAAAGAGTTCTCCTATGGAATGGTGTCCATGAACTTGATTAGGGGATTGGTGTCTCCTTTGGACAGAGGTCCATAAATATTGTAATAGGGAAGGATTCCCAAAATATTTATTGAGGAAATTTTAGTGAAATATTTTCTCCGTGGAGTAGCCCACATTGGGTGAACCACGTTAAATCATGTCTCTCATGTGTGTGATGCTTTGTGTAATATTTACTACTTTAATATTTTTGATGTTATCATATGGATTGAAAAGCAAAATTTTTTATCTTTGTAGACACCTAAAACGCGTCATGTCGAGGGCGACTACTCATATGGACATGCTACAAGACCATATGGAAGATCTTGGATAGACTCCAAGATAGAGCAGTGGTTCTAACCACTCAATTTGGGCTCCTTGGCCTAATCAGTCTGAACCACAGCCCAGACCTATGGTTTATAGCTGAACCATGGCTGAGACCTATGGTTTGCAGTCTAGACCGTAGCTGTGACCTGCGGTCTTAACTAAAGTTCAGTTGGCCTTCAATCCGAGCCAAATCGGTTGAAACGACCATTGGATCTAGAAGAAGGTGGTTAGAGGGTGGAAGCTTCCATTCCAACTATCCTAACCACCCCTTCTTGATCTTGGCTTCTCCAGGAAGCCACCCCTAGCCCTTGGGTAGTCCTATAAGTACCCCTCAAAATTAGGGCAAATATATAGAGGAGAGAGCATTGGATATTTGAGCAGCGGAGCCCTATCGAATTGTACACTCAATCGAGTATACTAAGAGAGAGCTATTGCACTTATCCCCTACCTACTTGCCAATATTCATGATGAATTGCATTATGGATGCCCTAGGAGTCTAGGAGAGCCAAGAAATGCAAATTCAGGCAAACGAAGGCCCATCATAGTGATTTGACCACCAAACCTATCAGAAGGACATCGAAGGCGACCCTTGAACATCAATTGGACAAGGAGGTGAAGCCCACTACCCTTGGAATTGAGGGTAAGCCTATCAGAGTGCTAACCATGGCTGTCAGCCATGGTTTACAGTGCAGACCATGCACCAGAGCTACGGTTTGCAGCAGAGGTATAACCGCCTTCCTAATTTCATTTTTGTCCAGCTAATTAGGTTAGATTAGTTGTTTTCATGGTTTAATAGCATTTTAGAAGACTTCTGACCGTAGAACTAGGTTAGATTTACATTTTATGCTTATGCTTCAATTAGGACTTAAATGCTTTCTTTATGCATGTTTATGCTTCACTTTTCATATCTGATCCATGCATAGTGTAGTTGCTACTTTCCTTTATGCTATTACATGAATCTTGATTCACTTTGCATAGCTTAGAAGCATTCTTTATATTTTCTTGATTATGCATGTTAATGGTGTCATTATGCATTTTACCTAAAAGGGCCTCATCATGAGAGGCTGCCTATATTTTTGACATTCTTGTTGTTTCTTGACCGTAGGGAATAGTTTCAAAGGAGAGCAAACCATCAAGTTCCTTCCCCATTGCGAAGAAGAGGGCACCTCCACCCTAGAGCAGTTCGTGCCATTCTGAGAGGCATTTGGAAATCACACCTACCCTTAAGAGGGAAAACAATTGAGCACTCCTATTGTAATATTGTATCAAAATGAATATCCCTAAGAGGGACGTACTTGTAATTGGGTTTTGACTTCAAATATAATGGAATAAAGCATTTTCTTTCTTGTTTCATTTGTTGTCAATTTCGTTTACTTGTATGCATGTTATATCTTTACCATTTATCGCAATAGGAGCCGCTATCGGGTGTGACCCTTTCTGGTGGTTACAGAGGTGATCATGGTGGCACCCTATATTTTTAGGATCTGACTATGTTTTGTTGGATTTTGTATTTGTAGGTATAGACCATAGCTATCAGCTGTGGCCCAACAATTGAACTGTAGGTACAAGGCACGGTTCATAGTCAGAATCATAGGTCAGACCTACGGTTTCCTACTGACAACATAGACAGACAATTCTAGAATTCTAGATAGTGCAGGACATGAGGTAGGTCCTTTTTCTAGCCCTCTATCACTTTTTTGTTCTCTGTGTTTTTATAGTAGGTCAATTTTGAATGCAAATTAGGAAAGCAACTAAAAGAAAATGGTAAATCAATTGTCCTAGTTTGCTTTTCGTATTTTTGCTTTCACTAGAAAGGTGTTGTTAGGAACAATGGACCTCTGATTGTAGTCCACCCTAGGCTACAATATGCTTGATAAATATGTGTTGATGGTTTGCATGTGTGAGGCCCGATTAGTGGCCATTTAGCATCGTAATGTGCATAGTCCTAAAGAGCATCTAGAGTAGCTTGCATTTTCTGAATCTAAAATGTCTTTCATTTGCATAGCATTTAGAAAATGAGCATGTGTGCTATATGATGCATTTCTTTTATGTACATTAAAAGGAACCACACACACCATGAAACACTTAAATGCTAGTGAGTTGGGCTTGACATCCAACCACTAGTAGGGTTCAACGATGGTGGGTGTAACTTCCATCCGTTGGCCCAAATCCTATGAACCCTTGATATATAGACCAATACCGGATCCAAGAACCATCCGTAGCCCAGAAAATTTGCATGTACTCCTCTTTAAAGGGTATAACATTGACTGGGTGAGATTGGGTGAGGATCTGGTAGGACCTATGCTACCTTGTTCAGGTATGGGCTTCATTACCACACACGGGATTTATGTGACTTGGATTTCATAGCCAAGTTGTCGAGCTATGAGTGTATAGGTGAAATACATTAAACCATTTGAGAATAAAATCCAATAAGTTTTACAAAAACATGATAAGAGTTTCTACAACTGATACAACACATATTGAAAACACATCAAATAGTTTAGGACTCACTTTTAAAACTTAAAATGAGATAATCATTGTTGTATACCTTGTTTGCTTAATAATAATACATTTAGACTCTAGGTACACAATGGTGGACACACGAGGTGGTCGACAATGGTCCAAAGCCAACGTCGATGACCAACCCCTAACTAGTTCACAACAATACGTGTCGAATCCTCAACCACATGAGCGAACCAAACGTCATTCGACTAGCATTCGAGGAGACAACTCGACATGAGGGGAGCCAATAGAGAAAACCCCAAATAGAGGAGCTTCAGTACACTCCTCTAGGCATATAGTAGAATAGGAAACCTTCCAGCATGAGGGTGTTCCACTTGAGAGCCATTATCGAGACCATAATGCACGCACATCCATGGGGTCGATTGAAGAGTTTATTATGTAGGGGACCAGATTGGTGCCCCTACATACTAAGTCTACTAGAGGATCTATGGCTCCACCTTCTGAGTATAGAAGGACTAGAGACCCACCCATTCAGGGGTAGGCAGATAGGCTCGCTACCGAGCATAGAACTAGCCATACTCCCATGCATGGTCCAACATGCAAAATCACCATTGACATATCAAAGGTGGGAGATAATGGTACACCGCTAAATGAGCGATGGTGGTCTAGGTAGTTAGAAGGTCTAGGTAGTGTTCTAGAGTAGCTAGGCTACAAGCCTTCCACTCCACCCACTCGAGCCCCGAGTGAGCATAGTGGGAGTGTCATCCGCACTACTAGAGAACATGGGGAGGCTTCTAAGCACCCTCATGTCACACACCCACTATCTACGCATGGTGGGTCACAATATAGGACATAACAGGAGGCCAATGCCATCTTTACAGATAGAGGCAAAGGCACAACATATCAGTTCGATGGGTACAGAACCCACAAAGTCGCTCATATAGAGCAAGGGTATCAAAGGCCTCCCACGATCGACCAGATCGATAGATCACATCGACTGGCATCAGAGCAAAAATGCCAACTCCTCCAAGACCAATTGGAGGATGCTCACCTAGAGAGGCAACATATCGAAGATGAAAATATTCAAGCGCAAAGGCTCATAAGATAGAGGTTATATGAGCAGCGCATGCGCGAGGAGCGTATCCTTGCTCAAAAGGAACACGTAGAATAGGAGGATCGACTAGCTAGGGCTGGCCTATATCCTCAAGATGAGCATCGAGAGCACACACATAGGAAGGCTTTCTCACAAGCCAAGATGCATCAAGAGCATAGAGATGCTCATACTCATGTTACTACCGAACAAAGGGAGCGGCTACCACCACTCAATATTCAAAGGTAGAGACAACATGAAGCAACAGCGGGAGATGGATACGAGCAGGAATATCCTAAAAGCTCCCGAGCTGAAGAGGAGGAAGAGCAAAGACCTCCATCTCACACAAGGAAGATAGTACCTCCTAAGCCACCTACACATCAACTTAGGGAGGAGGACTTTCTATCTTCAGAGGCCTATAAGGCCTTGGTCGAGAAAATTAAAGCCATTGAGAGACAAGGCATGACTATTCAAAAGCTGACTCTAAGGAAAATCCATAATGAGCCTTTGGATACTTTAGTGCCTACTCCGGCCTACCCTGAGAATTTTGACATGCCCAGGTTAGATAAGTTCAAGGGTGATGAAGATGCACAAGAACATGTAACGAGCTTTCTAGATGCTTGCTTTCAGATAGCAAGCAATGATGCCTTATTGTTGCGCACGTTCATCATGACACTTTTAGGGCCTACCCGAGAGTGGTTTAATCAGCTAAAGAAGCATAGTATAACAAGCTTCGAGCAATTAGTTGATGCCTTTCTTGAATGCTATTCCTTTGGCATCAAGAAATAGGCTAATATTTCTGATCTGGCTGTGCTAGCTCAACGTGACGACGAGCCCATAGAACAATACGAAAAGAGGTGGAGAAGATTAATGGTGAAGTTGCCATTCCCCATTCCTACCATAGAATTAACTCGGATGTTCATGAAGAGTTGTGCCAAGCACATCTCATTACTACTACAACTACAATAGTATGCTACATTCGAAGAGGCTTTGGCGCAAGCCAAGGTGATTGAGGATATCAAGTTGCAAGAGGGCAACTTGAAGCTCAAAAATAGGAAAGAGGGATAGAAGAAGAGTACCACAAAGCATCAGGGCAAGCAGGCCCATGTAAATCAAGTGGTATTAAATCTCCAATGGGAGGACAAGGGGCAGTAGAAGCAGAACTATCAGGCCCAACCTCCCCCTGCGTAGTATGATAAGCGCAATAACTATAAGGGCAAAAACAAAGAGCAACGCCCACCTCACTAGTTCACACCATTGATGGAATCATTGATGATGATTTTCCATCAGTTATGCGAGGCCAAGGCAATCAGATTACCCGAATTCAAGATGATAGACCCCAATCAACCCAAACCAAAGGGGTTTCAAGATGATCTATTTTACATCTTTCATAGAATGAAAGGACATGACATCGAGGTGTGTTGGTATTTCAAACACCTAGTGCAAAATATGATCGACAAGGGTGAGCTTGTAGTGCCTCACAACCCATAGGCACTCGATAATAAAAATATGAGGATTTATAAGAACCCCTTACCGAATCATGAGGCACCTCGAAACAACGTTGGTCAAGTTAACCAGGTACGAGTCGAACCACCTACCCAGGGGTTCGTAGGCATGGTCAATGTTGTTACTAGGCATGGGAGATATGAACAACAAAATCAACCTCATGCTCCTATCCAGATACAAGCCACACCGAATCAGTGATCGACATAGAATATTCCAGGCCCACCAACAAGACCGATGGTGACCCTAAGGAGCAGGTTGGTCCAAAACCTGCAGATAACTCCTATGAAGTTGTCAATATATGAATTAATTCAGTAGTCCCCAAGGCATAGGGAGACTCTTATGGAAATTTTAAGGTCCATTGAAGTACAGGCCCAGGATGCGCAGGCATTCACAAATTTTGTGGGACATGTACAACAGTGTCAGGAATCGATGATCCAATTTTATGATCATGAGATAAGGATGGTTTCTACAACTACGATTGACCCACCATTGCATATAATCATGTGTGAATCACATGCCATTTAAAAGGGTCTTGATTGATACTGGCTCATCGATCAACATAATAATGACCAAGGCACTGAGTCATTTGAAGCTACCTAAATCACACATTGTGCCAACTACATTTACATTGAGAGCATTTAACGATGCACTATGTTCGACTATCGGCACAATTATCCTACCCGTATAGGTAGGTCTGAAGACCATTTTAGTAATGTGTCACATGATAGAAGGGGCCATGCAGTACAACATTTTACTCGGTAGGCCTTGGATTCATGAAATGCGTTGTGTCCCCTCGATACTACATCAATGCATGAAATATATTCATGAGGGACTGGTTCACGTGGTGGCATCGGATGAGGAGCCATTTAAGTTTGTGAACCTAGCAGATTTGCCTGGGGGTTTCATACTCCCATCAATGCACCTGGATGTTCGGCCATCATCGCCAATAAGGAAACCAAGAGGTAAACCGATAGTGCATGCTCAACCAATGCCATCTGTGTCACACAGATCGGAGCATACCACTACCACTTCCTTGAAACCATCGACATCAGTCATGCATCGGGATGATAGGAAATTAAAGGTGAATATGGGTGAAAAGAGAAAGAGCTTGAGCTCGAGCCAATCATCGAGGACGTTCCCATTCCCATGGAAGTTGAGGAACCCCAAGACAAAGTCGAGGAGGCACCTCAGCCTGCCTCACCTACATCTTCAGTAGGGTCATCCACACCGTGGGTGATGGTACATCTCACTAATACCGGATTAGGTGAGTACCTTGTGCAAAATGTGACCTTCGGACCAATTCTGAAGACTACGCAAGAGATGGGTAGACCATCCACCCATCGTTATCCGGTTGGATCGGTGGTTCCACTGGGAGAACCACCTAACTAGACTAACTTCATCTATGCGGGGCTAGATCAGCTTCCAATGTGAGAGCCCATGGATGAAGATGATGAGGAACCTTTTGTGGTAAACGTTCATTATTTGTCTAATCCAGAGTATGCCATGCATATTTTTGAGCTATATCATTGGCATGGATACGACCTTGGTCTCTTTGAACAAGGATGGAGGACTCCGTTGGAACCTCATTATCAGTTAGTCACTGATAGATTCGGTTTAGGGTTATAGATACATGGGTAGGATGATTTGCTCATAGCATCCCTAGATCATCTGTACCTCAGCATGGTGGATGATATGGATTTTAATCCATATCATCCGGATCCTTCCAAATTCTAGAGGAATCACCCTATGATATCTGCCATCACCATTGAGCCACTCGAAGATCATCGTGAAGGGCTCCTTGAGTAGATTGAGGTAGAAATGAACCCCAGAGATCAACTGGGACACCAAACCTATGATGTAGTCGATGACATAGACATGTAGGGGTGCAACCCCATTACTACAAGTGATCTCGAGTTAGGAGATCTTTGTAATGAAGATGGAGTAGAGTCCACCTCCGATATGAGTGGACCAAGCTATGATGCAGATGAGGATTCCCCAAATGATGATGGATCTAGGGATGAAGTCGAAGGTGCTTATGTAAGGCCTTTGTATGCACATCATTTATTGCCTATGGAATCGATACAGGATATCGAAGAGATCCTTCCCAATGTTGATCATCTAGGGGAAGAGATCGAGATAGTTTTCTTGGTAGCATCGTACATGAGGTATAATTATCTAATTTTTTTGGATAGCGATGATAGTATGCAAGAAGTGAGATTTATGGGGCCTCACTTAGAGGAGCACCCTCCAAGAGTGGGGGTGAATGAAGGATTCTATTATGATAGTGATGAAGAAGATGAGCTAGAGAGGGCCTACCTTGGTCCTCCTTATTTGCATCACCACCATCAACCCATCGACATCGATGAGGTCTATAGGTAGCTACATGTTGGTCCACGTCTGAGAGCAAGATGGTTAAACCTGGATCAAATCCATCGGTTGGTTAATCCCCTTCCATCGACCTACATGCAGCTCCATGAGCTGAATGATCCTATTTTGCATTCAGTGCATAGGGAGGATCCAGTTATTCATAGTCCTCATAGGGAAGACCCTTTTGTGCCTATGCCATTAGAGCCAGATCGTGGGTATGAGGACTATGCAGATTTTGTAGAGGTCAGTCCATGTGGTCCTGGAGATCAATTCCATTCCATAAACATGGTCTCCATTGATTTGACCACTCCACTCTACAATCCAGTAGATCCATCTAAACCATTGTATCTTAACAAAGATGCTATCGACTGGGATCACATTGATTCACCCATTGAGCTTGAGGATTTCTTCCCCAATGAAGAAATGTTGCAACCTTTCCATTTTGCACCAAGCTATGCATATGATGTTTATCATGCCAAAAATGCTTCCAACGTGGAACCACTCAACCCGGATGATGACATTCATCTGATTCCTATGCCTCACCAGCTTGAGGAGGGATCACATATGTCGATAGAGGAAACCTTTGAGGTGGATATCAGTGATGATCCCACCAGTGCAAAGAAGGTTAAATTTGGAGAGAGTCTCACTCCAGATGAGTGGGCCACCCTCATCCCTCTACTGAAAGAGAGACCAAATTTGTTTGCTTGGTCGTATAAGGATATGCTAGGTCTAGACCCAAAATTGGTTACTCATAACCTTTCGCTAGATTTGACGAAGAAGTCGGTCAAGCAAAAGCTTAGGAAAATGCACCCAATAGTAGCCTTAATGGTGAAAGATGAGCTGTAGAAGTTGTTGGATGTGGAATTTGTGATTTCCATCGATTATCTAGAATGGGTGTCCAATATGGTACCCATGGGAAAACCCGATGGAAGAATCCGTATTTGCATGGATTTCAGAGACCTAAATAAGGCAACACCCAAAGATTCATTTTTATTGCCCAATATTGATGCTCTCGTAGATGCAACTGCAGGTCACGAAATGCTCTCCTTAATGGATGGTTTTTTTGGTTACAATAAAATTTAGATTAAACCCGAAGACCAGCACAAAACCATGTTTATAATGCCATGGGGAACATTTTGCTATAAAGTTATGCCATTCGGCCTCAAAAATGCTGGTGCCACATACCAGTGGGCCATGACATACATTTTTCATGACTATATGCACAAAATTCTTGAATATTATATCGATGATTTGTTAGCCAAGTCATTGCTATGAGAAGAGCATGCAGAGGTCTTAAGGAAAGTCTTCGATCACCTGATAGAGCACAACGTCAGGCTGAATCCTAAGAAGTGCGTATTTGGCATAACTTCTAGAAAATTACTAGGGTTCATCATCTCCAAGAGAGGCATCGAAGTAGACCTAGTGAAGGTCAAGGCCATTTTGGAAATGCATCCTCCCACCAATATTAAGGAATTAAGGAGCCTTCAGGGCAAGGTAGCCTCGATAAAGTGATTTATCACCCAACTATCGGATAAATGTCGACCCATGAATCGACTGCTACATAAGGGTGTCCCATTCAATTGGGATGAGGACTGCAAGGCAGCCTTCATTGAGATAAAGCAATACCTAGTGATGCCACCAGTGCTAGCTCCACCAAGGCTAGAGGTGCCTTTTCTACTATATATATCGGCAATTGACTTTGCACTGGGAACCATGTTGGCCCAAAAGAACGTGCAAGGCAAAGAATAGGCCATATATTACATTAGTCAAACTTTGGTGAGCTATGAGCTCGGGTATGCATACGTGGAAAAATTGTGTTTAGCAGTAGTGTTCGCTACAAAGAAATTGTGACACTATATGTTAAGTCATACGACGTATGTTATATCCAAACAAAATCCTTTGTAGTACATGATGAGTAAGACTTATCACAATACACGTACTATGAAGTGGATCATGCTTTTGATAGAATTCGATCTAGAATTCATAAGCTAGAATTCCATTAAGGGATAGGTCATAGCAGATCAATTAGCTGAGGTGCCACTATCAAATAGTAGGCCTCTAACAATTGAGCTTCTGGATGATGCAGTCTTCATCGTATCTGAAGCTCTCGAACCTGAAGAACTAGAGAACAATGTTGATATGACTCTGTTCTTTGATGGTTCAAAGTGCGAACAAGGGGGTGGTGCTGGAATAGTGTTCTTCATACCGTAAGGAGCTCCAATGCCCTTGTCATTCAAGTTGGATTTTTCATGCACCAACAACAATGCTGAGTATGAAGCCCTACTGCTGGGCCTCCACATAGCTGTCACCATGAATATTAAGAGATTGAACATCTTTGGTGATTCCTTGCTCATAGTAAATCAAGTCAAGGGGCTTTTTCAGTGTCGATGTCCCGTACTGAAAGCCTATAAAGATCTAGTTGATACATATTTGGCCAAACTGGAATGGTATGACATTGAGGCAATCCCTCGATCATCAAATAGGTTTGCAGATACCATGGCTTCTTTGGGATCCTTAATCCCGAATCCATCTACTGATTTCACTACCATCCATGTCAAGATGCTCTCTCATCCAACAGTAGAGCGTGCAACCTATGATAACAGAGAATCAGTCAACATGATCAGTGTAGAACCACAAGCTGAATGGTTCTGTAGAGCTGAAGACTTTCTTAAGAAGGCACCCTGGGGGTCATTAACCTCTCAGAGTCCCATGGGGAGTGGTACTACCATTCACCATAGGGTTGTTTTTGAGTCTGCATTTGCAAAAGTAAATACGTAGGGGGAGCAAGTCGTCTTGGCAATCGAAGCTGAGATTTATCAAAATTGGATGTCATAAATTAAAGACTTCCTAAAGCTTAGTATAATCCCAGAGGGATTACCATGTGCCATGAAGCACACATTTAAATAGAAAGTGGCCAAATATGTCTTAATAGGAGACATCTTGTACCGAAGAAGCTATGATGGAGTTCTCCTTCATTGCTTAGAGCCCCAAGAGGCATCATGGGCAATTTTGCAAGCCCATGATGGTACGTGCGGTGGCCATTTCAGCGGCATGGCCATCATCAAGCGCATCCTTCGAATGGGTTACTATTGGCCCACTATGGAGAAGGAGTGCAATGCGTATGTCAAGAAATGCATTAAATGCCAACATCATGCTAATCTTACGCACTTGCCATCGTAGGCCTTACAACCCATTCAAGCGGCTTGGCCATTTGCTCAGTGGGGATTGGATCTTATAGGCAAGATCTCTCCTCCATCATCGGGTCGACATACATTCATAATCATGGCTACTAAGTATTTTACAAAGTGGGTGGAAGCAATACCCTTAACAATGACAACCGAAGCTCGTATAGCAGAGTTTATACTGGAGCATATCATAAGTCATTTTGGGATTCCATCCAAAATAATATCGGATAATGGAACGTCTTTCAAGAACAAAACTATGAGAGCTTTGACATCTAAATATAGAATCAAACACAGTTTTGTGACTCCATACTATCCGCAAGCAAATGGGTAGGTTGAAGCTTCAAATAAGATAGTGGTAGCCATCTTGAAAAAGATGGTACAAGAAAACCACAAAGATTGGCACATCTAACTGCCCCTTGCGCTTTGGGCTTATAGGACTAGTATTCGGATGCCCACTGGGGCAACACCGTTCTCACTAGTATATGGCACTGAGGCCATTATGCCCTTGGAATTAGAAATTCCAATGTTGCGCATCGCATTGAAAGAGTTCATCGATGATGACACTACATGACAAGCTCGATTGGATCAACTGATGCTACTTGATGAACATCACGTGAATGCCCTGGAGCATCTTCATGTTTATCAAGAGTGACTAAAATGAGCTTACAATGTCAAAGTCCACCAGAGAGACTTTGAAGTTGGGGATCTTGTCTTGAAAGAAAACCAATAGAACTCTAATTTATCACCAGATATGCGAGACAAATTCATGGCTAATTGGCTAGGACCCTACATCATATCTAAAAATATTGGTCTAGGTACCTATCACCTAACATCGCTAGGGGGTGTTGAAGAGCCTGAACCTCTCAACATCATCCATATTAAGGTGTTTTATGCTTAAAGAGCATAGTAAAAGGCTCCGAGAGTTGCTTGTAACTGCTCGGTCATCCTAAAAGCTCCAAACACTTTCATTAGTGGTTTGGTCAAGTAAAAATCTCCAAAGGCATCTGTAAGCCCTTTGGTCAACCTCAAAAGCTCTGAGGGTTTGGTCAAAACCTTGGTCATCCCAAAAAGGCTCCAAGGGTCCCTGAAATTGCTTGGTCATGTTAGTTAAAAGACCTGAGGATTTGCTTATAATTGTTCCTAAAAATCAAATAAAAATCAAAAGGCACCAAGAGTTTTTAAAAATCTTGGTCAACCCAAAAAGCTCCAAAGGCATCTGTAAGCCCTTTGGTCAAATGCAAAAGGCACCAAGAGTTTCTAAAAACTTCTTGGTCAACCCCAAAGGCTCCAAGGATTCTCAAAATCGCTTGGTCATCCCAAAATGCCCCAAAGGTACCCATAATCCCTTTGGTCAATCCCAAAAGCTCCAAGGATTCCTAAAAATTGCTTGGTCAATCTAAAGGCTCCAGAGGCATGTACTCATCGTTTGGTCAATTATGAGGCTCAAAACCCATAAAAATTATTAAAATCAATAAAATCCAAAAAAATTTGTAAAGCATAAAATCCAAAAACATTTGCATTTGCATTTGAATTTTGCATTTTTATTTTGCATTTACACATGCATTCATCGCATTATTGCATTGCATATAGGCATTCGTCATCCGTTGCATTCCGTAATAGAAGGCATTTGTGTTTGTCAGTCTTACAAATGATGCCACGTTTGTGTTTAAATCATGCATCTCTACATTTATCATGATCCATCATTCATGTGAGTAATTGTGTTTTTCAACACAACCTATAATGTTGCTATGGAGATATACTAGGGTTTTTCGGTCACTCAGTCATACCTAGTAGTCTTATCAAGAGTTGGTAGAAAGCTCGCTTTGCTTTTGTAGCTAAGGTTCAGTTAGTATAGCCCTTAGCATATCATAAGCCTATCACTAATCAACAAATTTAAACAATCCTAACAAGGACTAGGGGAATATGAAAGCCATGAAGTAGGACTGGGTATCCTGAAGTGAAAAGAGTTATTCTTGCTTATCCCTCTGTGCGGACGGTATGGGAAATGTTGGCAGTTGGCAAAAGGACAGGTTAGTTCCCTATTCAGAATCCCTTGCTTATGATAAAATGAGCATATACCAAAGAGATATCCCATATCAATCCTCATGATTGATACCCTAGATCGATATCATAGATCGACTCCCTAGAGTGATATCCCATATTGATATCATAAGATCGATATTCTCAATCGATATACCAAAAATAGTTTTTCCAAGTAAATCTCCCCAAAGGAAAGTTTTTGAAGAAGATTATCAAATGTAAATGCTAAAAAGTAAATATCAAGTGAAGATCAAAAAATAGGCTTAAATCAAAGTTCAAAGTGAAGTTCAAAGTGAAGATCAAATGAAGATCATAAATCAAAAGTTTGAGCGGAGATCAAATGAAGATCCAAAATCTAGTTCGAAGAGAGATCAAATGAAGATCCAAAGATAGTTCAAAAAGAAGATGGAATCGACTCCCTTGCTTCACTACATATGAGCAAGTATCCCAAAAATTGAAGGATAGAAAGGAATGAGCCTGAATCCCTAGAATTGTCAGCACTACTATACCTTACGCATGATGATATGTCTGACGCATTAGCATCTCGCTTATGAACAAGACCAATGTTTGAATGTGGAAGAGCTAGCTTCAGGTGTCCTGCATTGCCTAGTGGCTTAGTCCAACTAAAATCTAAACTTGAGATTGGATAAGACATTTGTGGAACCCCTATCTTAGCAATGGGCTGAAAGAATCCCTCCTGACATCGGGGAACGCTCGTGTCTTATCTTAAAATAATCATTTGCACACATAGGGATAATGAACAGTTAGGGTCTATCCTAGCAAAAGCCTTTTATCTCAGAAGTCTAGTGTGGTTAGTATGCAACTTTTGATAAGTCTATTAGGGTGTTTGAGTCTCATGGAAAACCTCAAAAATTTCTCCCATAGCAACAAAGTGTCAAAAATGGCAACCATATAAATCATCAAATTGCAAAGTATTAAACCCATGATACATCATTATAAAAAGCACAATCAACATATAGGATAGATACCGGATGGATATTAGCAATAATATTTAGATGACCACTGACTATATCATGCACATTTTTCAAATTTCAAAAGAAAATTGAATGACACATTATATCATTCACATCATAAAACATTGCATACCATTGCATTTCATATATGGGTGATTAATTGATTACATTCTTATCTTAAGGATTTTCAATTACATTCATGATTTTTATACATTCTATGGCATCATCCATTAGATTGATAAACATAATTGCATTCATTCCTTATGTTTTAAGTGATTAAAGCATACAGGTTCATTTACATTAGATTAGCATCATGTAAATAAAGCATTACATACATTAATGCATGAAAAGAAAGCAATATCAAATATGCGTTAAGAGAAAAACATCGCATCCATATGCATCCATCAAAAAGCACATCTAAGCATCTAAGATCACTGCATATCATCATCATAAATCAAATAGCTATCTAGTGCATGTCATCCATACATCACATCATATAGCATCAACATAACATAAGCATTGCATCCATGTGCATCACATAAACATAAAATTAAAAATAAATGAGTACACAATAAATGAGCCATAATAATGATCATATCATATATATAATGTGTGTCTCAGAGTACATGGGGAGTACAAAAATGCCCGTAGGCTACAAATGTGTAGGTCCTCGACCTTACACCAAAAATGAGATATATCAAAAATGTGTCCTATAATAGTAGAGCTCTAGCTCTAATCTGCTCCCCCTATACCAGAGCTCTCACCTCCTCCCTCAGTGCTGTGCTTAGGAGACCTATCTATCTGCCCTACTGACTCCTATGGATCCTACTATGAGCCTTGAGTACCACCTAACCCAAAGAGGCCTAGCACTCATCCAACTACCCCTTGAGCTATGGGCACCTCTATCCATCGGGACCTATGATTGGATGCTATAGTAGACTACCCTGCCTCCCTGGTCTTGGTATGACTACTGTCACCATGCGTACTGGAGGACCTATGTGTCCTCTCACTCTGATGGGTGCGATGGCTCGAGCTAGTAGTGGACTATCCTATAGTCCGAGATCTAGTCCACTGGGACTCTACAACATATGGATCCTCAAGAACCTCTATGCCTAACATCTAAATGTATCCCACCAATTGGTCTACCCGAGCAACCCTGGATGCGTGCCTCTCATTGGCACTCATAAGTAAACCCTATAGGCATTGAATCTCTACCATAGGATCCCGACCACCTGGTAGTACTACTACTGGTGTCATCGGAGGCCCCATAATCAATTGAGAGGATGGAGGACCCCCCTCTGTGCCCTGAGTAGATCCTACTCTACTATGGTCGCATCCCTCTATGCCTCTACCAAGTCATGAGCATGGGTGAGCTCGCTAACCTGGGTCTCTACTGTAGTAGCTCGGGTGGTCAAGCTAGCAATATATTGGTCTACCTATGTCAGTTGGCGATCTCTCTCTGATAGTTGTGCCTACAGAGTAGCGATAGTAGTATCACGCTCCCTCTACTACATCTAGAATCGATCGAGCTGACTCTACAAGTCAGCCACCTATGCTAAGAGTAGCCCCTCTACACTTTAGGAGGGACCTCACCCTCCTCTGGAGCCTCCTCATTGGGATCAATCTTGGGAGCCTCCTCAGTGGTAGCCTCTATGCCCCAATCACCCTCTATCTACTGGTGCACCCTATGCCCATCGAGATCCACCTCTACTCCTCCTAGTCCAGAGGCCCACATACATGAGAACATAGACCACCATCCATCATACTCTGGAGTGGTCATCGCTATGTCAACCCTAGTATCTTGGAAGTCATCTAGAGCATCACCTAGTGCTAGAGGCTGGATCCATGATAGATCCCTCTCCAAAGCTAGGTGCTTATAAGTGAATGGGATCTCTGGGATGTCCTACACCATGCCAAACTATTATAGGATATGAGAGAAAAATTGAAACTCTCTGATCTCGGCCTTTCGATCGAGTAGCCATCTATCTCGATGAGCCCATCGAAGCCTCTCGCTAGCCTCAGGCTAGTCAGGACAATCCATGTAGGGCCACCACTGGATATCATCCGGCCCAAGTGCTACAAATCGGGTAATGTAATGTTGGGTCTCACCAGCATGAGTCCTACTATGGAAACCCTCCTCCTCTCGAGGCCAGTAGGTAGCATAGCATTGATGCTCATCATCAATGTCTGTAATGGGTAGGGGTAGCTCCCTAGGATGCTCTACTCTGATATGCTTCCAGCCCTAGATCTACAAAAGTAGACTACAATTGATGCCCTTATGGCTACGCTCAGTAATCTGATATAGCTCTTGATAGAGCTGAGCTAATAGTGTGCTCCCCTAGGCTAGGAGTAGTGGTTGGTAGATAGAGCTCTGTACTACTCTACGTATAGTAGCTAGAAGGTTCTAAGGAATCCTCATGCCCGAGGAGTCTGGAAGCACATATTGCACCACCAGGTGCATGAAAATGGCCTCATGCATGGAGAAGATGTTCTTCCCCTACCAATAGCCGATGTGGACCCCTCCATGGTCGATGGCACCTTGAGCCTCCTCGCTCTGAGCACCAAATATAGCATCGAATATGGACTCCTTAGCCCTAGAAGTGGAGCATACGATGGCCTCACCATCAATGGGGATCTTGAAGATCCTGTAGACGTCCTCTAGTGTAACTATCATTTCACCTGTAGGTAGGTGAAATGTGTTGGTCCACATATTCCAATGATGGGCCAATGTAGTCAGATAGGATTGATCTACCCTAATGGTGGGTAGATCTAGAATGTAGCCAAAGTCAAACTCTGAACCACTCTCGCTCACCATCAGTGAGCTCTCCATGGAGAGTCTTTAGAATGTTAGGCTCTCATGCTCTAGAGGTCAATATCTAAAATAAATAGCATAAAATAAGGAAAAATCTAACTAAAACATGCAAAAACATTTAAAAATTGATCTAAAAATCATCAAAAATAGTAAAAAACTGATAAAATTGCAAAAACATGTCATCATGCAGGCCTACAAATCAAATTTTTCAATCAGATAGGTCAAAAATGCATTAAATGATATTAATTGCCTCTAAAAATTTAGAAAAATTAAAAATTTTGCAAAATTTTCCTAAAGTTGGCGAACCGCGGGTCAACCCTGCGGTCCGCATGCGATCAAAATTTGACCATTGGGATTTTGAATGCTGACCATAGCTGGTAGTTGTGGTCCCCAATTGACCAATTGGGAACCATAGTTGGTACCTGCGGTCTCCGATTGAAGTCCGGTCGGGTGCGATACCACGGCCAAAAATGCAAAAAATTAATAACCTAAGCTACCCTAGCCTAAGATGAGGTTCATTGCCAGTAGTTTAGTGAAATTGATTTACCGATTACTTAATTGGGTTCATTTTACTGGTAATGGATGTGAGGTCTTGGTTTTTGAGTTACCTTGCCCTCCCCTCATCCTCCATGGCTAGAAGACGCTTGCCCGTGCCCTGCCATCGTGTTGTGAGTCGGTATGCGGGTAAGGTGTGGTAGGTTGCAGGTCAGTTTAGTCAGTTGTCACTATCAGAGCTCTAGTTGTAGGTCACTATCAAGGAATAATGAGAGATATTTGAAATTTGGAATTTTTATAGACTTCTCATATTCAGTGCGGACCGTAGGCCCTAGCCGTGGTTCCCAATTTTGCAAATGGGAACCGTAGACCCTAGCCACGGTTTGCAATTGGCAGATAATTTTAGAAAATCCCACCATGGGAAGGGCCAAAAATATCAATTAATGCCTCCCATTGGGTTAAAATTCAATAAAAGCAAGTTAATTTGGAAATTTGGTGATAATCAAGCATCGGGATCCAATCAAAAATTAAAAATTTGGCTGAGATTATAAAGTACAACCGAGGTCATCGCTATGATAATCCTTTCATGGAGTGACACACCTCCCAGCAAAATAAATAAGCTCAATGCATAATTCAAAATATTCACAAAAAAATCAAATAATTAAAACACCAAATGCGCCTCGTATTCAGTAATTTACCCTATACACTTGGCGGTTGCAACGACTTGCGATCCATGCAATCCGACAAGATGAGTAAATTACCATAAGGACATTTGGGGCAAAAATTGTCATCATCGATCTGATATGCTTCTTTTCAATCCCTAAGAAGGCCTTCATGGTCTGACTGCTCCACGGGAATGAGGCGTTGCATGTCATTTCTTCTATGACCTCTTTTTTAGCAAATCATCGATAATTTGATTCAACACAAATCTGATTGGATTTGTATCAATTCGATTCCCTAAGATGACTATTGTAGCCCGACTACTCCATGGGATAGAAGCATGCAAATACTATTAATAGTTGGAATCAAAATCTGAACTAGGCCTAGCCAAGGCATTAATTTGCTCAAATCTAAATTTGTTCAGATCATCCATGGTGGTCAAGCGACATCGTCACTTTATTCATTGTCATTACCCTCATCGACTCATCGCTTGAGGGGGTAGTCATAATATCAAATCATAATCAAAATCAATAGAAGATCTCGGAGATCGTAGATCCCTTGATCTTGTCAAAATTGTGTTCGTCCTTGCGAATCATTGTAAACAACTATCATAAGCTTACCCCTTTGCTTGGGGCAAATAGCAAATATGATTTTGCTTGTTGTTCTCCACCTTTCGGATCTATGGGTCATAAGATACCTATGGAATGCACATTCGCACCGAATGAGATGAGAAGGGCACAAGCTTTTCAAGTTTAAGCCTCCAAAGAGTTGGAAGCAATGATTCTAGGATGCACATCCTTTTGCTGGACCTGGGGCATCTAATGTTGATCTGACTAATGATCATCATAGAACCTTCGACATCATTTTAGGAGGTCTATTTTTGCTCAGCATTGTTCGATCTCACAATGCATCTCAAAAGGGGCATCTGTAGACACCTAAAATGCGTCATGTCGAGGGCGACTACTCATATGGACATGCTACAAGACCATATGGAAGATCTTGGATAGACTCCAAGATAGAGCAATGGTTCTAACCACTCAATTTGGGCTCCTTGGCCTAATCAGTCTGAACCATAGCCCAGACCTATGGTTTATAACTGAACCATGGTTGAGACCTATGGTTTGCAGTCTAGACCATAGCTGTGACCTACGGTCTTAACTGAAGTTCAGTTGGCCTTCAATCCGAGCCAAATCGGTTGAAACGACCATTGGATCTAGAAGAAGGTGGTTAGAGGGTGGAAGCTTCCATTCCAACTATCCTAACCACCCCTTCTTGATCTTGGCTTCTCTAGGAAGCCACCCCTAGCCCTTGGGTAGTCCTATAAGTACCCCTCAAAATTAGGAAAACTATTAGAGAGAGCATTGGATATTTGAGCAGTGGAGCCCTATCGAATTGTACACTCAATCAAGTATACTAAGAGAGAGCTATTGCACTTATCCCCTACCTACTTGCCAATATTCATGATGAATTGCATTATGGATGCCCTAGGAGTCTAGGAGAGCCAAGAAATACAAATCTGGGCAAACGAAGGCCCATCATAGTGATTTGACCACCAAACCTATCAGAAGGACATCGAAGGTGACCCTTGAACATCAATTGGACAAGGAGGTTAAGCCCACTACCCTTGGAATTGAGGGTAAGCCTATCAGAGTGCTAACCATGGTTGTCAACCATGGTTTATAGTGTAGACCATGCACTAGAGCTATGGTTTGTAGTAGAGGTATAACCACCTTCCTAATTTCATTTTTGTCTAGCTAATTAGGTTAGATTAGTTGTTTTCATGGTTTAATAGCATTTTAGAAGACTTCTGACCGTAGAACTAGGTTAGATTTACATTTTATGCTTATGCTTTAATTAGGACTAAAATGCTTTCTTTATGCATGTTTATGCTTCACTTTTCATATCTGATCCATGCATAGTGTAGTTGCTACTTTCCTTTACGCTATTACATGAATCTTGATTCACTTTGCATAGCTTAGAAGCATTCTTTACATTTTCTTGATTATGCATGTTAATGGTGTCATTATGCAATTTACCTAAAAGGGCCTCATCATGAGAGGTTGCCTATATTTTTGACATTCTTGTTGTTTCTTGACCACAGGGAATAGTTTCAAAGGAGAGCAAACCATCAAGTTCCTTCCCCATTGCGAAGAAGAGGGCACCTCCACCCTAGAGCAGTTCGTGCCATTCTGAGAGGCATTTGGAAATCACACCTACCCTTAAGAGGGAAAACAATTGAGCACTCCTATTGTAATATTGTATCAAAATGAATATCCCTAAGAGGGACGTACTTGTAATTGGGTTTTGACTTCAAATATAATGGAATAAAGTGTTTCTTTCTTGTTTCATTTGTTGTCAATTTCGTTTACTTGTATGCATGTTATATCTTTACCATTTATCGCAATAGGAGCCGCTATCGGGTGTGACCCTTTCTGGTGGTTACAGAGGCGATCACGGTGGTACCCCACATTTATAGGATCTAACTATGCTTTTTTAGATTTTGTATTTGTAGGTATAGACCACAACTATTAGCTATGGCCCAACAACTAAAATGTAGGTACAAGGTATGGTTCACAGTTAGAACCGCAAGTCAGACCTGTGGTTTCCTGCTGACAACACAGACAGATAATTCCAGATAGTGCAGGACATGAGGTAGGTCATTTTTCCATCCCTCTATCACTTTTTTGTTCTCTGTGTTTTTATAGTAGGTCAATTTTGAATGTAAATTAGGAAAGCAACTAAAAAAATGGTAAATCAATTATCTAAATTATTAGGGGATTGGTGTCTCCTTTGGATAGAGGTCCATAAACATTGTAATAGGGAAGGATTCCCAAAATATTTGTTGAGAAAATTTTAGTGAAATATTTTCTCCGTGGAGTAGCCCACATTGGGTGAACCACGTTAAATCATGTCTCTCATGTGTGTGATGCTTTGTGTAATGTTTACTACTTTAATATTGTTGATGTTATCATATGGATTGAAAAGCAAAAAGTTTATCTTATACTGTTCACCCCCCCTCTCAGTATAAGCTCATGTTCTTCAATTGGTATCAGAGTGGGTCTCTCCGTGAAAAGACTAACAACTTGGAGGAAGATCCATCAGGAACACACATGACTTCAGAGAATGAAGAAGAGACCATGTTTGACATAAAAGAGGAATTATTTGCTGCTCTCAGGAACTTGGAAAAGGTTAGAAAGAAGAACTCAAGTTTGAAGGATCAAATTCAAGAGGATGAAGAAGCAAATATGGAACTTCTACAGAGTCTCACAGAACTCAAGATAAAGGTAGAAGAAGGAAATAAAATTGAACAGGATATGATAGATCTATTAAGAGCAAGGGAAACAGAGTGTGAAATATTGGAAGCAAAAATTGTCTCTCTAAGGAATGAAGTTGAAAAGACCAAGTTACGACAAGATATAAAGTTAGGGAAATAGAAAGAGGAGTCAAGCTTTCAAGAAATAGAGACATCAAACAAAGATAAGCTCGTGACTCATACTCTGGAAGGAAAAGACATCAGGAAAGAAGAAGGTAAAGAAGAACCATGGATGAGAGTTAATCACAAGAACAACAAAAGGAGAAGCACTCGACCATATTTTCCAAGGCATTCAAACAGGTTACATAATCTCTTCCATGGCTATTGCTTTTCATGTAACAAATATGGTCATAGAGTTGTACATTGCACTGGTTATGTGAAAAATGATGTTAATAGAAATTTCAATTCTTTTGCACCTCTTATGAATGATGATGTCATATGTTATAAATGCAATAATTTTGGGCACAAGGCTAGATGGTGCAAAATGGTATTTCCTGAGTCAAGTAAAAAGAATACAACTTCAACAATTAGGAAAGAGAGAAAAGGGCATGAGAAAGTTAGATCAATGTTAGTACAAACAACTCTTCATGTTCAAGATAAGGGAAAACAATGGTTTCTTGATAGTGGATGTTCTAGTCACATGACAGGAGATAAAAGTAAATTTCTTGTACTCAAAGAAACTGATGGAGGATCAGTAAGATTTGGTGATAATGGATCAACAAAAATTTGTGGAAAAGGAACTCTGAGTTTAGATAATGGGAAAACAAAAATAGAGAATGTATTGTATGTCAAGGGGTTGAGGCACAATCTACTAAGTGTGAGCCAACTTTGTGATCAAGGGCACATGGTTACATTTCATCCAAATAGATGTGAGATCAGAAAGTCTAAAACTGGAAAACTCATTGCAAATGCAAGTAGAACTACAAACAACCTCTACATGCTAAGTGAGATTAAAGGAGAAAAGTGTTTTCTATCACAAGAAGATGAGAGTTGGTTGTGGCATAGAAGAATGGGTCATTTGAATTTTGACAACATAGTGAATATAAGCAATAAATAGGCTGTCAAAGATTTACCCAAGCTAAAAAGGCCACAAAACACAATTTGTGCACCATGTCAGCATGGAAAGCAAACTAGAACAAGTTTCAAATCAAAAGGATTTATGTCATCTGAGCCATTGAAACTAATACATACTGATCTATGTGGTCCTACTAGGACAAAGAGTATTCTAGGTGAAAGTTACTTCATATTGTTTATAGATGATTACTCCAGAATGATTTGGGTAGCTTTCTTGAAAGAAAAGTTAGAAGCACTTGATAAGTTCAAGGTATTTAAAGAATTAGTTGAAAATGAAATAGGTAAGAGGATTAAGTGTTTGAGATCAGACAGAGGAGGAGAATTTACCTCAAATGAATTCATAGACTTTTGTGAACAACATGGGATCAAAAGAGAATACTCAACTGCAAGAACTCCTCAACAAAATGGAGTAGTTGAAAGGAAGAATAGGACTATTGAAAATATGGCTAGAGCTATGTTAAATGAATCCAAGGTTTTAGATGGTTTTTGGAGGGATGCAGTTAATACAATAGTGTATATCATCAATAGGGCTCAAATAAGAGTAAATCATCACAAAAATCCATATGAGCTTTGGAAAGGAAGACCAGCCACTATGAAATATTTTAGAATTTTTGGAAGCAAATGTTACATAAGATGGGAAGAGAAAAACTTGGGCAAGTTTGACTCAAGATGTGATGAGGGTATTTTTCTTGGTTATTCCACTAAGAGCAAAGCCTATAGATGCTATAACAAAAGGACACATACTATTATAGAAAGTATAAATGTAATAGTTGATGAGAAGATAGGGTCAAGAGAACCAGTTCAAGAAATTGTGTATCAGGAAGATGAAAGTTGTCAAGAAGAGTTACGTGAAGAATCAGAAGAAGAAGAAGAAGAAACACAAAGACTTTTTCCTAAGACTCCATCCAGGTATGTACAGAAAAATCATCCAAGGGATCTAATCATTGGGAATCCAGATGAGAGATAGACAAGGAGAAGGGTAATAGCATCAAATCAACAAGCAAATTTCTCTTTGTTATCTAAAATTGAGCCAAAAGACTTCAATGAGGCAAGTGAAGATGAGTTTTGGATTAAGGCAATGAATGAGGAATTAGATCAGATAGAGAAAAGTAAGACTTGGGAACTTGTCCCATGACCAAAAGGTAAGAATGTGATTGGCACTAAATGGGTATTCAGAAACAAGTTAAATGAAGATGGTCAGGTAGTCAGAAACAAAGCAAGATTAGTATGCAAAGGTTATGCACAGGTTGAGGGAATTGATTTTGATGAGACATTTGCTCCAGTTGCATGACTTGAAGCTATAAGAATGTTCTTAGCCTTCTCAAGTTTCAAAAACTTCAAAGTATATCAGATGGATGTTAAATCAACCTTTCTAAATGGTGTCTTGGAAGAAGAGGTTTATATTGAGCAACTAGAGGGATTCAACTTAACTGATAAACCAGACTATGTATGCAGATTGAAGAAGGCACTTTATGGACTAAAACAAGCTCCTAGAGCTTGGTACTCAAGATTGGATAAGTACCTTCAGGAATAGGGTTTCAGGAAAGGAATAGTGGATAGTAACTTATACATCAAAAATGAAGGGAATGACTTACTAATTATGGTTGTTTATGTGGATGATATCATTTTTGGAGGTAATAATGATAAGATGTGTCAAAAATTTACAAAGAGCATGCAAAATGAATTTGAGATGTCAATGCTTGGTGAGTTGTCCTTCTTTCTTGGACTTCAGATTTCACAATCAGAGAAAGGTGTATTTCTTTCACAAACCAAGTATATAAAAGAGATGCTAAAGAAATTCAAGTTAGAAGATTGCAAACCAGTGAGTACCCCCATGGTTACAGGATGCAAGTTAAGTAAAGATGATGAATCTCCTGAGGCAAATCAAAAATTGTACAGATCTATGATTGGCAGCTTACTGTATGTCACAACTACAAGACCAGATATAATGCAGGCAGTGGGACTAGTGGTAAGGTTTCAAGCAGCACCCAAGGAGACACATGTAGTAGCAGTAAAGAGGATTCTCAGGTATTTAAAAGGGACTATGGATTTTGGGCTCTGGTATCCCAAAAGTGATAATTTCACTCTCACAACATATACATATGCAGATTGGGCTGGCAATATTGATGATAGAAAAAGCACAAGTGGAGGAGCATTCTTTCTTGGAGACTATTTAGTCTCTTGGCTAAGTAAGAAATATGCATCAGTATCCTTATCCATAATAGAGGCAAAGTATATTGCAGTAGTTGCTTGTTGTACATAGGTATTATGGATGAAGTGAACTTTAGAGGACTTCAAGATAAAGCATGATCACCCTATTCCCATATTGTGTGATAATACAAGTGCTATAAATATCTCAAAGAATCTAGTGATGCACTCCAGGACAAAGCACATTTTGATCAAATATCATTTTCTGAGAGAGCAGGTGATATATAAGCAAGTCAGGTTGGAATATGTTACTACAAAGGAGCAGATTGTGGATATTTTCACTAAGCCACTTCCAAAAGAGACTTTTGAGTATCTTAGAAGAAAATTGGGAGTAGTTCTACTCCCACCCCAAAATTAACCACCTCAAGGAGAGGAGGTGGGGAGGGGGCTGAGCTAAGAGTCTTATCTTTAGCCCCAAGCCCCAAAGGTGGCCCTTTGCCATTGATGTCAAAGGGGGAGAGATTTGAGTTAGGGGGAGAGCATTCAGTCAGGGGAAGCAGTTTCTCAGGGAGAGCAAAACTGAAAAAGGTAAAAGAAATGGTTAAAGGAAAAAGGGTTGCCATCAATGACAAAGGGGGATATTGTTGGAAATTTGAGCAAGTTTTGTTGTCATTGATGTCAAGAGGTTGATGTCCAAGTTTCATCATCATTAATGTCATCAGGTTGTTTTTCCAAAAGGCAAGGAAGTGTTTAAAAGGAATAGGATATAATATTTATTTTAAATATTATATGCCTAAAGAGGCCTAAAATATTGAAGACCCAAGGAAGGAGAAGCAGGTTTAAAAGGAAATAATAATATTATAATATTTAATATTATAATATTTTGGCAAAAGGTTGAGGTGAAGAAAAATGAGGTCCAAGGAGTCATTAAAAAATAAATCCTTGAAAAGACCCATTGAGCAGATTTTAAAGGTTATTATTTAATTTATTTAAATTAAAATATTTTAACCATAGGTTAAAATTTTAATTTAAATAAATATTAAGGTGCCAAAAGTTTTAAGTTTAAAATTTGAATTTACTAAAATCTAATGTGTTTGAGTGCAAAGACAAGGTATAAAAGGAGGCAATGATTTTATTTTAAATTATCCATGCAATTCGTATGCCCCAAAGTAAAAACAAAATTGTGCACTACATTAAGAGAAGAAAAAGGAATTTGCATGTGTTAAAATTTAAAAGGGTAGACTTCATATTAAGGTGGAGTGGAGCGCCAAAATAATACCAAAGCACTATGTAGTGCAACCGACGAGCAAAGGCTGGTTAAGACATTTTTACAAAGTAGGTTAGGGGTTCGATTCGTGTCCCCTTCATTTTTAACACAAAAAAGGGTTTTGAATAATTTTGAAATCATCAAAAGCAAGGAAGAAAAGGTGGATCATGCGCCTTGTGTTTTGTGATGGTCGTGTAGCCCAACGATAGCCTAGCCTTGGGCTAAGGTGTTGCGATGATGGCAGGTTACGGGTTCGATTTTGGCCGTAATCATTGATGGCATAAAATTTTTGAAGACGTTGGCCATCATATAAGGTAAGTGTTGTTTAATTTTTCAAGGTTTTGAATAGTGCTAGGGGATGATAGTTTTGAAGGTTGAGGCAGTGATTATTTTTGCTAAGGTAAAAGGATAGGGAGTCATAAGGTTGATTAATATTTTATTTTTAATTAGAATTATAAATAAATTGGAGTTATAAGGTGTTAAAGGAAATTAATTGTATTTAAATTGGAGTTATAAGGTTAAAAAGGAATTAATTTATTTTTAAGGTGAATATTGGGTTTATAAAGTGTTATTAAAGGAGTTTGATTGTTTATGAATTGAATATTATTTTTGTGAAGTTTGGAGATTATAAGGTGTACTTGAGACTTGATATTTTTGTATGGTGAAATAATTATTGAGGGAAATATTTGTGTGGAGATTTTGAGATAGGTTGTTGCTATCTAACCTTGAAATTGGCAAAGAGGATTTGATTGTGATTGAGACAGGTTTTGAAGACATATCTCCATCAAAATAAAAGGTATGGGCACATCTTCCTTATGAGTGAAATATTGTTGGATTGAATGTTGTGAAATGCAAAGTTGGAGTGAAAAGGATTGTTTGATAAGTATTGTTGGAAATGTTTGAGTGAGTTTTCATGTGCATGATTTGTGTTTGTTTTGAGGTTAAACACTTGGTTAGGGTTTGTAAGCAAGTTGTGTTTCATTGAGTGGGCATTTGAGTGAAGTTGGTTGAGCATTATTGATTGAAAGCATTGGAGTGATAGTTCAAGTTTTGTGAAACAAATTATACTTTATTTTTAATTGATTTGAAAGAGAGTTTGAAAGTGATTGAGTGTTTTGTGAGTGAAACATATTGAGTCTTTAATCATTCTCTATATGTTTTTTGGTTAAACAAGATTTTGAGTGAAACTTGTTTGTGGTATTGAAGAGGTTTTTGAAAGAGAATTAAGTTGTGTTTTTTTAAGTTTTAATTGTTTGAGTAAGATTTTGTGAAAGCTTAAGGAATGGTAAGTCTTTGTGAAAGCTTGTGAGCAGATTTGATCAATTGATGTGTTAAGGATTTGTGTAAGCTTTTGTGAGCGTGTGGACATATTTGAGGTAAATATTGGTGAAGACTTGTTGGATAGATTTGAGGTAAGTCTTGGTGAAGATTTTTTGGATAGATTTGTGATAGAGTAGAGACATATTTGAGAGTAGATTTGTGCTAGAATAGAGATATATTTATGAGTATATTTGTGCTAGTTAGAGGATAATGTTTAGTATAGATTTGAGATAGAGATTGAGCAGAGTTTAGAGTAGGCTTTGGAGGTGATAGAGTAGAGGACAATAGTCTCTAGTGGATAGATATCCATTAGCCAGGGTAGTGAGGATAGAGGTCTTCTGAGTGAGGACAGAGGTCTTCTATGGAGAGAGATCCACAAGCCAGTGCAGTGGAGGTAGTAGTCTTCTAGAAGATCACCAGCTAGAGTAGAGGAGAAGGAGTTCTCCTATGGATTGGTGTCCATGAACTTGATTAGGGGATTGGTGTCTCCTTTGGATAGAGGTCCATAAACATTGTAATAGGGAAGGATTCCCAAGAGATTTGTTGAGAAAATTTTAGTGAAATATTTTCTCCATGGAGTAGCCCACATTGGGTGAACCACGTTAAATCATGTCTCTCATGTGTGTGATGCTTTGTGTAATGTTTACTACTTTAATATTGTTGATGTTATCATATGGATTGAAAAGTAAAAAGTTTTATCTTATACTATTCACCCCTCCTCTCAGTATAAGCTCATGTTCTTCAAGGAAGTAGCCATCCATATATATTTCAATACTTTGGATCCATCAATTTTCATGTATTTGAGAAGTATTCCTCAAATTACATCCATGTGCAAGGCTTATAATGAGGCAATAATATTCGAACAATATTTGATTTCTCAAGGTTTTTGTGTGATTCAAATTCCATCATTCAATCATCAATAATTTAATATCATTACCACCCCTACCCACCCTACTATTTCTTTATATAAATATACCACTCAAAATATACCATCATTCACAAGCTCAAATAAATTTTAGAATAACCCAATGTCTCTTAGTGATGCATTGAACCAGACTACTAAATCTTAGGTTAATGATATCAATCCTCAAATAGATAATCTACAAAGGTTAGTTCTACAACTTAGTAGAGATATGGTTCAATCATAGAAACAGGTACCTCAAAGTACACTTCTCGATAATCCTTCAAATCATGTTCATGATATGAGTTTTAATGTCCAATCCAATGATACTCAATGGGATACTCTATCATACAATGGAAGATTCATACATATAACTAGCAAGGAAACATATGAACATTCAAAATAGAGTAATATGAATTTGAACAAGGTTATATCTTGAATGATATTGAATCTAAAGAAGAATCTCAATATGGAATGAAATAAGGGATTGAATCTCACAAAATATTTCAAAAATATAATAATTATATTATTAAATATAAATAAGGAGAATCACTCATTTTTTTCGCACTTTATGTGCAAGGAATTGAAAGCCTTGTCCCATATAATAATCCTATAATGCCTATGTTACCTAAGATAGAGAAAACTCTAGAACATAAATTATTTGCATTTGATATCATTGATGATATAAAGGAAAATTTTGCTCTATTTGAGATGGCTTAGGTAGTTGATTAGGAATATTTGTTATTTAAAACATCCCTTGACCAACAAGATTTATGGTTTGAAAATGAGGGGCATATTTTTAATTTTGTGACTGATTTTGGTGTTTTTGAAAATTAGGTGATAAAAAAATATGAGGGATTGCAAGAAGATGAAAATGAATATCATGAGGAAAAAGAGGCTCATCAAGTCCTGGTAAATGAAAATGTACAAGAGGTAGAATCACAAATTTTCTTTTCAACCATTCAAATTCTAGGTAAAAGTTTACATAATTGTCTATTGGATTCAAATGTTGTTGATAATGAAATGTCATTTGTGGTTAACAAATAATTATAATTGATTCTTGCTCACACCAATAATAAGGTTGCTATGTTGAACAAGACAGAGAGAGATATTTTTGAGATACTGAATCAAGTTCATCAACAATTGACTATTAAACCTGGGATACAAAGTTATAATGATCCTCATATGTTAGATATCCTAGATGCTTGTAAATTTTTGCATAGTTATGATTGGTTTGAAACTATGAATGATGAGTTGGCAATAAAATATTTAGAAATAAAATCAAGTTTGGAAGCGCTCATGTCTAATCATAACAATGAGGATAGTATTTTGAAAATTGAATTGAAAATGGGAATTCACGCCATACTAGGATAAAATATAATTAAAGATAAAATTTCAATAATAAAAATCACATACTAAACAAAAATTGATTGAAGATCAATCATGGACCTTTAAGTCTAATGAATTAAAAACTAAGTATGAGAGTACTGATGGGATTAAAACAAACTAGTGGAATGAGAGAGATAAGATAAAAAAATTTAATTATTGGGGCTAATGTTACTACAGGATAAATCTCATGAAGTTCAATATGTCTACCATTATTTGTATCTTCCAAAATATGAAAATTATGCATGGTATCCTAAGAAATTTAATATAACTGCTCATTTTACGTTCATATTTGTATATAACTTTTTGGTTTTCATTATTTTGTATTTAACTTTTTATTTTTTTGTACTTTTGTACATGATCTCTTGTTTTGCAATATTTTTTTATTTGCTTTATTGTTAGTGTTTTCAGGTTTAGGGAGCAAGTTCTCATTTGCTAATTAGTTTTTGCCATTTTGGTTTGCTTCCATTTTGAATTCATCACTTTTGGCATTTTCACACTTTGGGGTTTGTTCCTATGATTGAGGTAGTGCTTTGTGATAGCTACTAGCTTCTAGTATTTTTTTTTATAGTTGTTCCTTTGTCATGTAGGATGGATTTCCTAGTTTGGAATCAGGTGAAATTGAGGAAAATGAAATAAAATTGTTTAGTAATAATTATTATATTTTGGACTAAGATAGTGGATTTTGAACAATGAAACATTTCACTGAAGCTCCACATGTAGCTCACTATATTAAAGGGTATTATTTGAAACCGTGAAGTACAAAGTCTTTATGGTTTGCATATTAAGGTAAAAATATAATACACTCCATCTTTAGCCTTAAGTGGTCTCTAACCTAGTTGGCATACAAATTTTGCAAATCAATTAAATGCTTAATAAAAAAATAGAAACATGTAAAATCAATCTTATGCATGGGTGATTCAGACAATTTCTACTGGGGCTATAGACGTATGGCTAGCAGTAGAGTGATGTCTAGAAGAGATCAAGGTCATCTCCATAGAGGCTAGAAACTCTTGACTAGCAGTGGAGCAATGTAGAGGCACATATTTATGAGTGACATTTTATAGCCTAAATGTAAAACAAATGATGGAATATAAATTTTTTCAAGAATACAAAATGAATCACAATTCACACACTGAGCAAAAGAAAATGGTTCATTTGTTTTCATTTGAAATCGTTTACCCTAATTTCTCTGGATATTGCTAGATGATGTTTATTTCTTTGATCTTTGGTTTTATTGGTTTCATATTAGGTTCTTTATCCAAAATACTTAGGAGTATTTTCTAGCAGAGTCACCATTTGTTGTTGCCATTGCACAATGAACCCTAATGTGGGAACCCTAGTTTGAAGTATTTAGTTGCATTGACAAATTTGTTTAAATGTTGAACATTGATGAATATGGGAATAACACAAGGAGGGTAATTTCTTATTTTATAAAACATGACTTAATCATCGGTTTATTCATTAATACTCTATATAATAAGTGGTATATGGCTTTGCCCTTGTTTCCTACATATTCTATTCTTGTTGTTTTCTTCTCGCTCATAATTGACATATTATTCACATGAAAATGCAATGATTTTTAGATGCACATGCGATATACTAAAGAGGAAAGTTAATTTATATATAAAAATTGGGGTTCATGTTTTAACATTTGTGTCTATAAATAAAAATGAATATAAATATCTCTATCATTTATTCGTATGCTATTCTAGTGAATATTTTATAAAATGGTTTGAGTTTTATTGTCTTCATATCATCGTGTGAGTTGGGTTTTATTTTTATCCTTCATGTCTTTCACTAGAGAGTTCTTCCAATAATTTTTCTCTCATCCTAGGACAAGAAATATGAAAAGGAACATCACTTTTTCGATTCATTGTGGATGAATCCAAATATTAGCATACATTGGTATGGGATCAATCAATTTAGAATTAGGAACGTATCAATGTTGATGCTTGGATGAGGTGGATCTTTCATGATTTCATAGAACTATCATGATACCACAAAATTTTCATGTTACCATAGATTTGGTCACCAAATATGTACATGGAGGACTAAATGAGATGTGATGAGATGATGTATTTGAGCATCGAGAAAAATACTACTACCTCCAATGAATGCTATTTTCTTGTGAGGCATTAAAATTTAATGTGGCTACCATATAATTTAATGTTACTGCCCCTAATTCAGATTTATTACCTCCCACGAAGATGAAGAATATACGATGAAATCACTAAGCAGTATTTTACCATCATGACAAGATACTATAGATGACCAAAAATGGACTTTGACCATAGAGGAAATATCACAAATCAAAATGGATGAGTATAAGCTAGATGGGAACCAAAGGAGCATAATTCACAAAGTTAAGGGCCACATTCTAGACAAGGTAGAAGAAGGCAATGTATATTGTGGTGTGGGAAAAAAATAATCCTTATACCCCAACAACAAAAGCCCTGGTAGTGGAGACCCAAGAAATCCACAATTGATTATGGATTGTATGTGGAGAAAGAGGAATACATTAATATTGTTGTCATTAAATAGCAAGTAATAAGATATCCCATTGGAACCATCCATACAAGAAAATTTCTTGTGTATGACATCATTGAAGATAGATGGTAGTCACACTTTAACCTTTCAGACCTTGAACTTCATAGCAAGGATTACCCGTTTGAGTGGAAGAACAAATTTATTGTATATGAATATTAGAATGATGTTCATCACATTTTTTGCTATAATTTTGGTAGTAGGTGATGGAAAAATGCCCACGATTACTCAGATTTATGGAAGGTTGATATCAGCCTCCACTTTTTCAAGACAAAAGTTCAAATTTTGTGATGATGACTGTAGGTTTTTCATGAGCTTTGTGTCATCCACATATAATACTCTTTTTATGGTTTGTTATGTTAAGGATTCCCACGTATGCAGGGTTTTCATTTTGAATGAGCAAATTTTCTAATGGAATGAAATAGGCCTTCATTTTGAAGGGCTAATATGTTAGCTTTTGATGAATGAGCCATAAGAGATAAAAATCACAAGATGTAGAATAACATGAAATAAAGTAAATATGCTAGATGACTGAATTATGTTGAAATATAAATCATATAAAAAATTACAATGTAGCTATGGAGGAAGTGAGCACTCCATTAACAAAGCTACAGATCTACATCATATCCATCACCAATAAATGGTTTGCAACACAGAACTACACTATCCACTAACCTACACTATGTCCCCCAACTATCTTATCAATCTATTTAAGAGGCCATCCTTATATAATCAAAATAGGATGCTTGGCCAACACTCTATCTAGCTATGCATAGGACAACTTGCACATGTACAACTTGCACATTGATACTTGTCCACTTATTACATTGCATGAAGTAACTAGATAACTTGCACAAGAAGTAATCTAGATATGTATCTTGGAGGATACATTTACATAACCCAAATGATGTAATAGACACTATTTCCAACACCCATCTATATTACATTATTTGGGTATTCAAGTCTTTAGTCTTCAATATGGATTTTCTTCATCTTCTTCTTGATTGATCTTCATAGTCAGGTTCAACAGGTAGTTTGTGTCTTCATATGATGTAGAGTAGGTTGTAGCTAGGTCTTCTATTCTCATTGGATTACCTTTGAAATATTTTGGTTCATATTCTATCTAGCCACCTTTGCATTTATCCTTGCAAGTATCTTCATTTGATTCTAATTGTTGATTAATAAGTAGGGAATGATGCAATTATCCTTTCTTTCTTTTGTACTTGCATTTTTGGTGTGCTGGTTTTTAATTTTTTGATTTAATATTTATGTATTGATTCTCTCTTGTATATCTCTTCTTCTTTTTCCTTCTTCTCTTCCTATGATTCAACTTTGATGTAGGTGAAACTTCAACTTTAAAACAAGTTAGTCTATCATCACAAAAGTATTTTTCTTTAACATCAGCTTGTTTCTTATGTTGAGTAAGTACAAAAATAATTAATGATATATAAATCATCAAACACTCTTTTGGAGAAAAAAACCAATATTTGTGAGTTCCACCATGATGTGAAGAGAATTCCATGAAGATAGTTAATCAAGGTCGTAAAGTTGCCTTCTTTGGCTTCCTTAAGAAATAAGGAGAATTTCATCTTGTCATTAGTATATAGATACTTGTATCCTTCTAAAGTATCTATTAGGTTTTGGGAGTAGTATTCCACTTCATGGAATAGTTCTTAATTATTGAAAGATTTTTTCAAAATCACATCCATAATGTTTATTTGGAATTAAAATTTGATAGGACCTTAATAGTCTTATCTTCTGGCTCCCTAGCGATACGAGTATGATGTAGTGCTTTTGTAAAAATGTAGCTCAATGTTGGTTGATTTTGTACAAGTTTTGCAAGAATAAAAAATCAACTTTTTAACACCTTATTACTCCTAATTGAACTAAGCACTTTTTCAATTTTGAAGAGGTTTTGATGTTGGAATTATTTTATCCCCTTTTAGAAATTTGAGACAAGTAAAAATATGTTTATCCAACCTTAATAAAAACCCTTAATAACCTCTTTTATATCCCTTGGATTATTTCTAATTTCCAAATAAAATAAATTTGATGGAGTAATCCTTGTGACTCCCAAGTTTGGAAAATTAAAGAAATGATAATAATATTTGCAATATAGTTTAATCCAAGTTTAATTCCTTATTCCTCCTAATTAAGATTACAAATATTAAATTAATAAGATAAGTCACCCCTTTAGCTTTTAAAATCTAAGTTTTAACCTTAGTTTATAACCCTTATAACTCCAACTTATGAAAGCAATAATAAATGATATTTAGACCTTACCTTATGGATGCAATATCTCCTCAATATTTGGTGCTTTCTATGACTGAGTATAACAATGTATAAGAGGTACCTTGGGTGCTTGGTTTAATGGAGATTCCTCAGAGTGGCTAGACTTGAATGTTGTACGTATGGTGCTGAATGTTGACCTTCAAAAATGAGGATCTTTTAATGCTCCTTCCCCTCGTCTTCCACACTGCACTTCAAACATTTTTTCTATGCTTATCTCACACCTTGAATGTGCTATATTTTTCCTTCAAACATATTTGATTGCACTTCACTCATGCATGCTGATATTGGATTTAATATGCATTTTAAAAACTTTTGATCATAGGCATTGTGACAAGTGTCACATTCGTTACACATGAGCGCTCCCTTATTTATGTAACGCTCCAAAACCTTTGTTCAATGCTCTTGGAGAAATTAGAAAATGTATGGGCACTTGTGTGAAGCTGGTGGAGAATACCAAGTGTCACATCTTTGCTTGTAACTCCTTCATGGAAGTTTCTAGAATGTTGAAAGGAATGATGATCGGAGTACCAAGTGTTATTTCTGCATGGAGTCTGTTCTTATAACGCCTTCAAATATGGATATTATAACTCCATGACCCTTTTTATTTGCAATTTTGCTTGGGCAACAAGCAATATTTTTCTCTATAGGTGGATGGGCGATGTGCTATGGAGCTTGGATGACAATTTGAGGCTTCCCTTGGTGAGTGGTCTTCTCCAAGTTAGAGACCACAAATGTAACACCTTCCCTATTTATTTTATGCCTCCAAATGTATTGATTTCCTTATAGATATTTTGATGTCTTTTTTGAGATTGATATGTACTTTCCTATCTACATAAATGTGGCTTATGAATGATCTAAAATGAGCTTTTATTCTATAGGTATGTACGTCCAAGATGAGCCCTTGAATGGATTTTTCTATCTTGAGAGGAAGAGTGTTGACACCTGATCTTTGATGGCTATTATTTCCCCCATAGAATATGTTCCCTAATGTGGCACTTCCAAATCTGCTCTTATGATGTCAAAAACCATATTAGAGTAGTGCAAGATAATGTATTATAATTTTGTAAAATAAGGCTTTTTAATATACCTTCTTTTGCACTCTATTTCCAAATTTTAGGTTCTAGTTTTATGGAATATTTCTTGCAATACAAGGGTTTGAGGTTTTCTGTAAAGAGTATACATACCTTTTCCTTTTTCTTGGATGCTTTTGATAACAAGTCCAATTTTCAATAACAGTAGATAGAATATTTTTAATTGATGCAAATTTTTTGCATTTTTTTTTGCATTCAACTTGTAATGCTTTTGATTTTGAGACTCACCAAGTCTTTCATAAGCTTATATTTCTATTTTTGGTTAGTTAAGTTCTTATCCAAATTATGTAGGATTCTAACCCTTTTTTGTGGCTTCTATTGGCCTCTTCAAGTTGCATATTTTTGTGCTTCAATAGTGTCTTTAGACACGATACAAATCAGACTTTGTGCCTTTCAAGAAACGCAAAACTAATTTTATTTTTGAGAGTGGTATAAAAGTACAAGTTCTTTACTTTTAATGCACTAATATTGTACCTTATCACTCCAATAAAATATTAAAGTCATGCACTAATAATCTACTGCAACTAATCAAGAATAACCTAAAATGAATCTTTAGGAGTTATTCTGCAATTTCACTACAATCAATGTTTGTAGGACTTAGTCTTATTTTTCAAAAATAGATAATAGGTAGTTGATAGAAGCTAATATAAAATCTAATCAACTCCTAATAAATGTGCAATTGAATCCTTAAAAAGAATCTAGTTTCTTTTGCACTTTAGAAGATTGTAATCTAATTTCCTTTTTACAACTTCAATCCAAATTCTAGTGCTCTAATAAATATGATAAATAATTCAATTAATGAATATTTTTGCACCATAAGTTGCATACCTTTTTTTGTAGCTCTTCTCCTACCTTTGTAGAGGATGTAGACCTTGGTTTCTAAAAACACCAAGTTGTTGCTTCAAGTAGGATGTCCTAAACAACTCCTTCTTCACCAAATGATGGTCTCAAACTTTATTTTATAAGCCTAGGATTTGGTGGCTTTGTTCTCCTCTTGTGTTCTCTTTCTGCTATAGATTTGGAGAAGTCCATGTCTCTAGAGTGGTGCCTTCTTGCTAAAAGAGGTAATATTCAAATCTCCAATATTTTGTGTGTTGGAAATTTGAGTAGGTTTTTTTTTCATTGATGTCAAAAGGTTTGGTGTCCAGTTTCATCATCATTAATGTCATAAAGTTGTTTTTCCAAAAGGAAAGGAAGTGGTTAAAGGAAAAAGGATATAATATTTATTTTAAATATTATATACCTAAAGAGGCCTAAAATATTGAAGATACAAGGAAAGTGAAGCAGGTTTAAAAATAAATAATAATATTATTATATTTAGTATTATAATATTTTGGGCAAAAGCATGAGGTGAAGAAAAATGAGGTCCAAGGAATAATTAAAAAATAAATCCTTGAAAAACCCATTTAGCAGATTTTAAAGGTTATTATTTAATTTATTTAAATTAAAATATTTTAACCTATGGTTAAAATTTTAATTTAACTAAATCATAAGGCGCCAAAGGTTTAAATTTAAATTAGAATTAAAAAATTGAATTCGCTAAGCTGACGTGTTTGAGTGCAAATATCAATGTATAAAATGGGTATGATTTTTTATTTAATGATTCAATGCTATTTTGTAATGCCAAATACAATAAATTAATCATGCACTGCATTGAGAGGAAGAAGTGGATACACGTGTTAAAAGGTTTAAGGAGGCAGACTTTACCTCCAAATTGTGTGGAGTGCCAAATTATTTCAAAAGTGTTGGGTAGCACAGAAGGCAGTCGAAGGCTGGTTAAGAAGTTCACGTAGAGTAAGTCGTGCGTTCGATTCCCATCCCTTAATTTTGACACACGATAAGGTTTTTTGATAAAATCTAAAATTCACTAAAGGGAAGGCATAAAGGGCGGCTTGTGTGCTTTGAGTGGTGTATGGGCATGTAGGCAAACCAAAGCTTAGCCTTGGGCTAAGGCGTTGTGGTGGTGGTTGGTCGCGGGTTCGAGTTTGAATGCAATCATAAAGGGCAAAATATTTTTGTTGAAGGTGGGCCAACATTTATAAGGTAAGCACTTTGATTTTAATTTTCTGCCAAGGTTTTGGAAGGTGCAAATTACATAGAGGCCACATGATTATTTTTGCAAAGGTGGGAGTCATAAGGTTGATTAAAATATTTTATTTTTGATTAGAAATATAAATAAAGGAATTGGAGTTATAAGGTTTAACAAAGGAATTTAATTTTTATTTGTTGAATGTTATTTTTTGAATTTTGGAGTTTATAAGGTTTAACAAAGGAATTTAATTTTTTTTTATTGAATGTTATTTTGTGAAGTTTGGAGTTTATAAGGTGTTGAAAAAAGAATTTGTTTTTTATGTATTGAATATTATTTTGAGAAGTTTGGATATTATAAGGTGTACTTGAGAGTTGATATTTTTGTATGGTGAAATAATTATTGAGGAAAATATTTGTGTGGAGATTTTGATATAGATTGTGCTATCTAACCTTGAAATTGGCAAAGAGGATTTGATTTTTATTAAGACAGGTTTTGAAGACATGTCTCCATATAAGAAGAAGGTATGGGCACATCATCCTTATGAGTAAAATATTGTTGGATTGAATGTTGTGAAATGCAAATGTGGAGTGAAAATGATTGTTTAATAAGCATTTTTGGAAATGTTTGAGTGAGTTTTTCATGTGCATGATTTAAGAATGTTGAAAGAACATGAGTATCATTATTATGTGAGATTGAGAACTATCTTGAGATAGGTTTTGTGAAAGACATGAGTATCATTGTTATGTGATATTGAGAACTATCTTGAGCTAGGGTTTATGAAATAATATGAGTATCATTGTTATGTGAGATTGAGAACTATCTTAAGCTAGGGTTTGTGAAAGATCTTAAGTATCATTGTTATGTGAGATTAATAACTATCTTGAGCTAGAATTTATGAAATAACATGAGTATAATTGTTATGTGAAATTAGAATTATCTTGATTCAAGGTTTGAAATCCATAGTGTGTTTTTGGAAGTATGGTGAAACACTTGATTAGGGTTTGTAAGCAAGTTGTGTTTCATTAAGTGGATGTGGTTGAGCATTATTGATTGAAAGCTTTGGAGTGATAGTTCAAGTTTTGTGAAACAAATTATACCTTATTCTAAATTGATTTGAAAGAGAGTTTGAAAGTGATTGAGTGTTTTGTGAGTGTGAAACATATTGAGTCTTTGATCATTATCTATATGTTTCTATGGTTAAACGATATTTTGAGTGAAAATTTTTTGTGTTGAAGAGGTTTTTTTAAAGAGATTAAGTTGAGTTATGTATGCAAGTTTTACGATGATTTGAATAAGCTTTCTTGAAATCTTGTGTGCAAATTTGAGTAAGTCCTAGAGGGGACTTAAGGACAGATTTGAGTAAGCTTTTGTGAAAGCTTAAGGACAAAGTTAAGAAATATTTTGTGAAAGCTTGTTGAGCATATTTGAGGTAAGTCTTGGTGAAGACTTGTTGAGCAAATTTGAGGTAAGTCTTGGTGAAGACTTGTTGAGCAGATTTGAGGTAAGTCTTGGTGAAGACTTGTTGAGCAGATTGGACAAGTTCTAGGGAGAGCTTGTTGGATAGATTTGAGGTAAGTCTTGGTGAAGACTTTTTGAGAAGATTTGAGGTAAGTCTTGGTGAAGACTTGTTGAGCAGATTGGACAAGTTCTAGGGAGATCTTGTTGGACATATTTGAGGCAAGTCTTGGTGAAGAATTATTGAGAATATTTGAGGTAATTCTTGGTGAATACTTGTTGAGAAGATTGGACAAGTTTTAGGGAGAGCTTGTTGTATAGATTTGAGGTAAGTCTTGGTGAAGAATTGTTGAGCAGATTTGAGGTAAGTCTTGGTGAAGAATTGTTGAGCAGATTTGAGGTAAGTCTTGGTGAAGACTTGTAGAGCATATTGAGCAAGTTCTTGAGAGGAATTATGGATAGACTTGAGATAAGTCTTTGAGAAGACTTGAGAGCAGATTTGATTGGTTGATTTGTTCAATATCTGTGTTAAGGCTTGGGGCAGATCTAAGTAGAGAATATTTATGATTGGATTAAGCTTTGTGTTAAGGCTTGAGGAAATATTTAAGGATAAATTTTGGTATATATTTGAGGGTAGATTTATGCCAGACTAGAGACATATTTGAGAGTAGAATTTTTCTAGATTGAGAATAGTGTTTAGTACGTATTTCAGATAGAGATTGAGTAGATCTGAAAGCAAGATTTGGAGGTGATAGAGTAGAGGATATCAATATCTAGTGGATAGAGATACATTAACCAGGGTAGTGAGGACAAATTTCTTTTGAGTGAGGATAGAGGTCTTCTATGGAGAGAGATCCACAAGCTAGTGTAGTGGAGGTAGTATTCTTTTAGAAGATCACCAGCTAGAGCAGAGGAGAAAGAGTTCTCCTATGGATAGAGATCCATGAACCAACAAAGGGGAAAGAGTTCTCTTGTGGATTGGTATCCATAAACTTGATTAGGGGATTGGTGTCTCCTTTGGATAGAGGTCCATAAAAATTGTAATAGGGAAGGATTCCCAAAAAAATTTTGGGAAATATTTTCTCCGTGGAGTAGCCCACATTGGGTGAACCATGTTAAATTGGTGTCTCTATTGTGTGTGATGATTTATGCATTTTATTTGATTACTATTTATTATATTACTATTGATATATTGAATAATATTGTTTGAGAAAGAAAATTAAAAGTTGGTCTTATATTGTTCACCCCCCCTCTCAGTATAAGCTTGTGTTCTTCAATTGACATCAGAGCGGGTTCCTTTGGAAGAGTTTAATAGATTTAGGTAAAAGCTTATAGGAACACAGATAGATTCTCAAAGCATTTTGTAGTGTAAGAATGAATATTTAGGAAATAAGACACCATTGTTTTACAAAGATAGATTTCTCAAAGCGGTGTTTAGGAAATAAGGCACCATTGTTTTATGGGAATAATTATGCATTTTGTAGTGTAAGAATGAATATTTACCTAATGGTACAAGAAAATGAGATATGGCAAGCATTTGAGGATGGATATACACCGCAAGCTACTCCACCTATAAATAAAGATAGTAAGCTACTACATCTAAATAATTCAAAGGAAATGAATGGAATCTTAAGTGGTTACATGAATTAGAGTTTGTAAAAGTTATGCATTACATATCAGCAAAAGATATTTGGGAAAAATTGAAGAAAACATATGAGGGAGACAAAAATATCAAGATGGCAAAATTGCAAAATCACAAGAAAACTTTTGAAAACTTGAAGATGAAGGATGAGGAAGATATTGCTACATACTTACTTCATGTGGATGAGGTTTTTAACTCCATGCAAGGACTTGGGTTTAAATTTGAAGAATTACATGTTTTTCAAAATATTTTAAGGTCACTACCTAAGAGGTATAGTGAAAAGGTTTCAGCCATAGAAGAAACAAAATATATTGAAACTTTGTCTAGAGATGAGCTACATGGAAATCTCACAAATTTTGAGATGAGAATAGGAAAATATCCTATCCCCTAAAAATAAGAAACCTTAAAATTTACAAAGAAGACAAAGGATAAGAATTTAGGTTCAAGTAATGAGTCATCCAGTGATGAAAAAGTAAACTATTGCATAAGGAACAAGGACACAAGAAAGCACAAAGGTACAAAATCAGTTAAGTGTTTTAATTGTGGTAAATATGGTCACTATACATCTGACTGTCTAGAGGCTAGAAGTAGTAATTATGAATAAAAATAGGATCATAAGAACATGGAAGGAAGAAAATCTAGGTACCAAAAGAAAAATAGGTATGGAAAAAATAAGCATGAAAAGAAGTTTTTCTAGAGATATAAGAAGATATTTTATGTAGATAAGACATGCAAGAGTTCAAGTGATAGTGATGGAATATCCTCAGCTAATGAAGAATAAGAAATTCTATTTCTGACAGTAGAAAAAGAAGATGTTAATAAAAAGGCAAAAAGGAAACCAATAATTCTCAAGTGTTTTAGGTGTGGTAACTTTGGTCATCTTGAAGATCATTGTACAAGGAATGGGTTCAGTTTTAGTGAAGATGAATATGAAGATGCTATTTAAGGTCTAGAAGAATAAAGTCTTCTTATGGCAATAGAATAAGAAGGAAATGCTCCCATTGAAGATAAATTAGAAAAGAATGAAGATGGTTTAAAGACAAAGGAATAGAAGCAGATTCGGAGGAAGGATAATTTGATCTTGAGGGTGAGCATATTTATGATCTTAAGGAAGTAAGGAAGGTAAGAAAGCAGAACTTAAAACTCAAGCTTCAATTTCAAGAATGTGATGAAGAAAAAGGAAAACTTATAGAATATCTAACCAACTCAATAGCTAAGACAAGGATATTTAAAGAGAATTTAGAGGTAAAGGTATTAGAATGTGAAATATTAGAGCATGAGGTAGCTTCACTAAGGAAGGAAGTAAAATATTCTAAAGATAATATACACAGGTTTAGGAGAAGCTCAAAGACCTTGGATAATATTATCAAGGTACAAAGATCTTCATAAAATAAAATAGGACTTGGTTTTGAAGAGGAACATACACAAAAAGTAGAGGAATCAATATCAAACTCCAAAAAAGAAGAAGCTTTACAAGAAGAGAGTAAGAGAAAGTGAGACTTTTGAGGATAATTTGGAAAATAGAAAGTTCAACAAGGAAAGGAACAATGCACAAATAAGGAATATATGGAATAGGAAACATCACAGGGAAGAAGAGACTAAGAGACCAATGGGATCAAGGCAAGGTTTTTCAATGGACATTTCTTCTCATGTCACAGGTTTGGACACAAGGTTATGCAGTGCAGGACACATGAAAGATAGGAATATGGTTTCACTAAAATGAATCTTAGAAATGGTCACCTATTTTAAGGGTATTGCTACTCTTGTAGTCAGTTTTGTCATAAGGCAGTTAATTGCAGGGTTCATGACAGGAATGGATATGGCTTCACCATAAGGAACTTCAAGACATTTGCACCTTCAAGGAACCAAAAAATTAAGTGTTATAAGTGAAATAATGTTGGGAATATGGCTAAGTGGTATAGAACAAAATTTCCAGAGATAAGCATGAACATGAATATTCAGAGGAATCATAAGATCAGTTGAGGAAGAAGGTGGACAAAGAAAAAGAGCAGTGTATTTTGGGAGTAGAGACACTCCCACCCCAAAATTAACCACCTCAAGAAAGGGAGGTGGGGAGGGGGATAAGCTAAGAGTCTTATATTTAGCCCCAAAGGTGTCCCTTTGCCATTGATGTTAAAGGGGGAGATATTTGAGTTAGGGGGAGAGCATTCAGTCAAGGGGAGTAGTTTCTCAGGGGGAGCAGAACTAAAAAAGGTAAAAGAAATGGTTAAAGGAAAAAGGGTTGCCATCAATGATAAATGGGGAGATTGTTGGAAATTTGAGTAGGTTTTGTTGTCATTGATGTCAAAATTTTTGGTGTCCAGTTTCGTCATCATTAATATCATAAGGTTGTTTTTCCAAAAGGCAAGGAAGTGGTTAAAGGAAAAAGGATATAATATTTATTTTAAATATTATATACCTAAAGAGGCCTAAAAGAATGAAGATCCAAGGAAGGTGAAGCAGGTTTAAAAAATAATAATATTATAATATTTAGTATTATAATATTTCAGGCAAAAGCATGAGGTGAAGAAAAACGAGGTCCAAGGAATCATTAAAAATAAATCCTTGAAAAAACCCATTAAGCAGATTTTAAAGGTTATTATTTAATTTATTTAAATTAAAATATTTTAACCTATGATTAAAATTTTAATTTAAATGAATCATAATGCGCCAATTTTGTAATGATTCAATTTTCATTTAATGATTCAATGCTATTTTGTAATGCTAAAGATAATAAATTAATTATGTGCTGCATTGAGAGGAGGTAGACATTGCCTCAAAATCATGTGGAGTACCAAATTGTTTCAAAAGCACTGGGTAGCACAAATGACGGTCAAAGGTTGGTTAAGACGTTCACACAGAGCAAGTCATGGATTCAATTCCCGTACCCTTCGTTTTGACACACAGTAAGGTTTTTTGATAAAATCTGAAATTTAATGAAGGAAAGGCATAAAGGGTGACTCATGTACTTTGAGTGTTGTGTGGGTTTGGTGAGCAGAAATTCATGTCCCAAAAAACATTCATTTCTCTTCCATAAATTATCAATCCGGTAAGTTCGTAAACTTATGAGTGTCTCGCATAGTATATGCCTGCGGTGTTGGGGAACAAATCTGGTTGTACCTTATTTAGTTTGGTGGGGAGGTTTGTGTAATTGGATTCCAGCCAAACCAAATAAACTAAGTGCGGGAAATGAAATAAATAAATTATTAAACAAAAAGTAAAGTGCTGGAAATAAAATGCGAGGAAATAAACACACACAACTGAAATTAAATAAAGCAAGTAAACTAATCTACAGAAAGCAAATGCACAAATAAAATAGGGGAGGACTACTACAGGGAGTGGGCCCAAGCTCCCACAGATAGTCCGCCCGGCTAGCTACGTAGAGCTTGCTCGAATAAGAGGAGTTGCACTCTTAATTAATTAAACAATAAAATAAAATAAGTTATGTGTAAAATTAATCATTGATCTCCGATCTCCTCTGTTCATCTGGCCTGCGTCTTTATATAAAGCGCAGCCAGATCTCATTACAATAACAAATCGGTCTATTTTAATCACGTGATGTGATTTAGTTACAATTGATTCTACACATATTTTATTCTTCTATTTTAAAGTATGTTCGTTCACCAGAAGGATAAATATAAATATCCTTAGGTGTACGTAACAACAAATCCTAAACTAATGCATCCTAAAAATAATAATATGCTTTAAGAGCTTTACAAGGTCAACCGGCCAATCGGTTGATAATAATAACAAACACTTTATTCTATTTAATAAATGCATGATTAAAATAGATCTCCTTTGTCTTCACGTGCAACCTCCTCCATAGTCCTTGGTCAACCAGTCAAAGTTGACTTGGTAAATCTTGCAAAGTATGAAGGCATGGAGGCGCCTTCCGGTTGTAGGGAGGCGCTCTTCTTCCGTTGGTGCCTTCCGGTTGCAGGGAGGCGCTCTTCTTCCATTGGCGCCTTCCGGTTGTAGGGAGGCGCTCGTCTTCTGTGGGTGCCTTTCGGTTGTAGGAAGGTGCTCATTTCTATCGGTGCCTTCCGGTTGTAGGGAGGCGCTCTTCTTTCGTTGGTGCCTTTCGGTTGCAGGGAGGCGCTCGTCTTCCATTGGCGCCTTCTGGTTGTAGGGAGGCGCTCGTCTTCTATGGGCGCCTTTCGGTTGTAGGAAGGCGCCTACTTCTGTTGGGCGCCTTCCTTGAAGAGGAAGGTGCCTACTCTCTTGCCTTAGTCTCTGTAAGTAGAAGTATGCCGGGTCCAAGTGGATGTAGACTGGAAAACACCATATTAGTACCAATACCTGCATTTATACACATTTCCCACTAAAAACACCAATCAAGCATAATACCGGATTTTCTATCAATTATATGCATAAGTTATATAAAATACATTTCATATGCTAATTGAACCAGTGATAATTCTCCTTAACCGTGTATATAAAATGAGCATTTTTGGTGCTCATCATCCCCCCATGCCTAACATGTGCCATGCCCTCGTGGCACCAAAATGTGAAGTTATCCCTCTCGCAGGCTGACCATGCCAAAAAGTTTGTCATGTCTTCGTGACAACAACCCCTAGGATATATATATTTTTCCCTCTTTTTTTTTTTTTAATGGCCTTCAGCATCTCTGTTTCTCTACCGCTGAGTGCTGCTATTTTTTTCCATTCAGCACTACTATTTTTTTTCTCAGTACTATTTTTTTTTATTCAACACTGTGTTTTTTTTCATTGAGTGTTGCTATTCTTCATCCATAGAGTGATGCGGCACCAGTAGAAGTCAGAAACACATCCTGACTAATCATTGCGAACAAATAGTTAAATTGTGACCACACTGTTCAGGGCCAATGACCACTGCATTTTTTTTTTTTTTAAATGCTGGCATTCTCCAATGTTGCTCATTGGTCATATTTGGTGAGACCAAATTGGTTTAAAATAAGTGCAGTCACCAACTGCTACTTTTACCCACATTTGAAACGTATTTCACATCTCCAGAACCTCCTTTGTGGTATAGAGTAGCATCATTTATATGTGTTCGCTCAAGCCAGTTGCCATTGTCATGAGGCGGCAATGAAAATGATGCCAAATTTATTCATGTAGATGCCATAGCCTCTCTCTTTTTTTTTTTCAATTATATTTTTTTTAAGGCACATCATGTGTTTGAATTCTAATGGGAGATTTTGAAAAACTATGGAGGCGTCGACTGGTATTAGCATAGAAATAATTTTAAAATAACTATACACATAATTAATAAGAAAATCAGTACATACCCGGGTGAATTTCGTAGAATCTGATATATATGATGCTGGTGGTGTGAGATGTCTTCACGTTGGTGCTCCTGGAGATTTTATTTATTTATTTATAAGTATCTTTATCTGTTCTACCATGAACAGAACAGATCTTGACTCTCTCCCTTTTTTTTTCTTTTTTTTTCATCCTCTACATCAAAGAACAGAGTCAATCCGCAACAACTGAGCTGGTGACTCTAAACTTTGAAATACCCAGCTTTTTCTCAATAGCACACAAAATATTTTAATCCTGCATTGACGTATCTCTCTCCGAATGCATTTACAGGATGAATATTAAAATTTATACCTGACACGTGTGCGTCCAAAATGATCTCCCCTCTGAATTATTTCTTTTGCATGCATAATTGGAACAACACTGCATTCCTTTGTTTTTTGGAGTGAGGAAAAACAATATTTCTTTCATCATTCACGGCATCTGTCAGGTGCATTGTTGAGATGTATGTGCTGTATGTGCTGGCATTGGTAGGATGTTCTCATCCATTGATGCGATCCCCAAATTAACCTACATGCCGTAGAGTTGGAACTGCACCAATATTTGTTGCCCACATCGTGCTTGTCTAGTCAATGGGCGAAGAACAGGGGTGCCTTCCCTATGAGGAAGGCTCTTGCCTTCTAGTGGCACCTTCCTGTCGGTGCCTTCCTGTGAGAGGAAGGCGCTTGCCTTCTAGTGGCGCCTTCCTGTTGGTGTCTTCTTGTCGGCACCTTCCTGTCGGTGCCTTTCGGTGAGAGGAAGGCGCTTGCATTCTTTTGGTGCCTTCCTGGAAAAGGAAGGCGTTGGCCTTCTATTGGTGCCTTCCTGGAAGAGGAAGGCGCTTATATTTTCTTGGTGCCTTCCTGGAAGAGGAAGGCGCCTACCTTCTTCTGGCACCTTCCTTGAAGAGGAAGGTGCCTACTTACCATGCATTGATTTCGAAGGAAACAGATATTTGACATCTATTTTTTTTTCAAACTCCTCCCCCATTTTATTTAGCTACCAGTTGGAGGTTTCTCATTTCCCTTCGGGACCAGGCTAGTCCTCGGGAAAGAGGATACTCTCTTCCAATGGGCAGCAAAAATAAAACTTTGCTTTTGATTTGCATTTCATCGTGGAGCTATTTCAACACAAGGTTTTTTTTTTTTCATAGGAGTAAGTTAGGCGCCGACAATAAGGCGTCTTTCCCCCCATGTCTAAAATTTGTCACGTCCTCGTGACAACAGCCTTCCGAACTCCCCTTTTTTTTTTTTTATGGGAGGTTCTGATTCACCCGCATCTTCCCCCACTTAAATTGGTGATGCCCTTATCACCAGCAACAGGTCCCTCTATGCAACAGGTCTGCAGCCCTCCAAACGTCAGGTCCCACACTGAACAATAGGTACCCCCATCCAAGGGAGAAGAAAATTGCTTATTGGTGCCTTCCTCCAGGTGGAAAAAGGCACTGCTGTATTGGGCTGATTGTAGGCACTCTCTTCCTAGTGGGAAGTAAGTGCCTTTTCTGCTTTGCCGCACTCCTAATTGCAGGGCACAAAATGTCACATCTGTTAGGCCTAGTTTAAGCCGGCTCCACCTACAGATCATGCTCATGGTTGTGTACTACGAAACTACACCTACAAAAACTGCACACACGAAAGCAATAAAATAGGAGTCATGACTCCGTGCCTGTTAGGCCCTGGCTCTCAGGATGCCTATAGCTTGCATTCGGTTCATGATTTCCTGCAAAGCAATAAGAAAGCAATTTTTATGCTAAGCAGGACATGTTCTATGTTTTTTTTTTCACTAGGAGGATTCGCATATATATATATTTTGGTGGAAGGCGTCTTCAATGTATGGCGCCTTCTTGATGTGGAAGGCGCCTCCAATGTATGGCGCCTTCTTGATGCGGAAGGTGCCCCTAATGTATGGCGCCTTCTTCATGCGAAAGGCACCTCTAATGTATGGCACCTTCTTCCTGTGGAAGGCGCCTCCAATGTATGGCGCCTTCTTGATGCGGAAGGCGCCTTCTTGATAAACAAGGCATCTTTCACTTCATTTTTTTTTTTTATTTTTTTCTCTTTTTGTTTTTATTTCTCTCTCTCTTTTTTTCTCTTTTTTTTTCTTCTTTTTCTCTCTCTTTTTTTTTTTGATAAATGAATGTTTGAACATTCGTCCAAGCTACTGGTATGGTATGGGGTCTCCCCCATGCCGATGTCTGATCCACTCTTGTGAATGTGAGGCGGTGGTTAATGGAGCTCGTTGACCGTTACTTGAACGTTGTCTCGAAACTCTTCTCTTGCACTTGGTGTAGCATCTCTGACTTTGTTTATCATCCAGGCTATAACGAGTCATGCACTTTCCAGCAAAATTTTCCCCCAAATTCCACAAGCACCTTGGGCTGGAAGCCTTTCGCTTGATCAGGGTTACTTAGCCTGCCTTCAAGTGCCAATGTTTCCAAGGCAAAACTCTGCTGGCTTTCACCTGTTAGATTGGATGCTATACGATCAGGTACCCGAGACAGTTCGTATAGTGCTATTACGAACTCCATGTATGAATCTCAATTCATGAGATCTTCTCAGACACCTCCTTATTTTTCTACTTCGCACTTCACGTTGTCCTGCAAAACATAAAAGAAAAATCTAAACTAAAGACGTTAAAATAAAATTCTAACTAATTTTTTTTCTCTATTTTTTTTTTTTATATTTTTTTTGGTCTATTCTGCCTTGACCAGAATAGATCTTGGATTATCATTTTTTTTTCATCATCTGCATCAAAGAATAGGATGTCTACTTCAACCATTTGAGCTGGTGATTTTCACATCTGGAGGTTTGTCAATGATCCATCCTAAGAATTTGGCAAAATGTACCATGTACTGAAACATCTTTGCCCTCACACTTTTTGTGAAAAGCAGATTTCTCCATGGTTTCAGATCCTCTCAAAGTTGATGTTATCTTCCACCATAGTGAGATTCTGCCTCTCTTTTGTATATTTTTTTCATATGACAACCAACAACTCACATTTTTGAAACACCAAGCTCCTCCTCAATTAGCACATAAAAAAAAAATGTTAATCCTGTGGCCTTTGTGCAGACATTTGAAATCTGATCTCCTCCAAGATTTTTCCTTGTTTTATTTAGCTACCGGTTGGAGATTTCTTATTTCCCTTCCGGACCAAGGCTGGTCCTCGGGAAAGAGGATACTCTCTTTCAACAAGCGACAAAATAAAACTCTATTTTTGAATTGCTTCATTAACTTGGAGCCTTTTCAGCAGATGATTTATTTTTTCTCTCTTTTTTTTTTTTTTTTTCATGAACACTATAAATAGCGTTCATTGTGTTGTTGGCGGCATTTGATGAAGGTGGGGTCTCCCCCATGCCTACATCTGAACTAGTCTTCTCGAAATCTTTTTTTTTTTTCAACTAGTCTGATATGTTGTAGCATGAGAAGAGTATTTTCCTTCATGGCCTCGCAACCAAACTTCTTTCAACGTAATGGCAAAGTGTGTAGGCCAGCAAATGACTATCCGCGAGTTAGCAACCTGAAGAAAACATGGCATAGCAGTCTGTTAAAAACACATGCTAGTTTCGATTCACCGGGTCGCCGTAAGCGCAAGTGAAGAGCATACTCCATAACAAGGCGTTCTCTTTAAATTATGCTCTGTCATTTTCCCTGCATTATTAATTTCATCATAAAAAAACATTTACCAATACGTTGCAAAAATTTCAAGCCTGTAAAATTTTTTAATTTAAAACCAAGCTTCTAGAGGCACAATTTTTCAATGGTTTCTGTATAAAAACATGTCCCTAAAAATTTCAATCAGACTTGGGTTGTGCTTTTTCTTTTGATTTCTTGAAACCATTTAGAACATGATGGAAATCCTTCAATGCCAGATTTTTTTTTTTTAATTTTTTTCAACAACACATTTTATTCCTACTTCTACACTTAATTATGGTACATCAGGTTCATTCCCACGTTTATCTGAGAAGCTATAAAATGCAAAAAGTTGCCAATGGAATTTAGCTCTGACTGTGCTGGCAACTATTTTTGGCCTTATAAAAAGGCCCATGGTGGACTCACACTTCTCAGGTAAAATATCTACAGGTAATTTTAAATAGACTTTTTATCTGACCTGTAAATCAGAACACTACAGTTTAGACACTCCCCGACAACGGCGCCAAAATGGTGAGCAGAAATTCATGTCCCGAAAAACATTCATTTCTCTTCCATAAATTATCAATCCGGTAAGTTCGTAAACTTATGAGTGTCACGCACGGTATATGCCTGCAGTGTTGGGGAACAAATCTGGTTGTACCTTATTTAGTTTGGTGGGGAGGTTTGTGTAATTGGATTCCAGCCAAACCAAATAAACTAAGTGCGGGAAATGAAATAAATAAATTATTAAACAAAAAGTAAAGTGCTGGAAATAAAATGCGAGGAAATAAACACACACAACTGAAATTAAATAAAGCGGTAAACTAATCTACAGAAAGCAAATGCACAAATTAAATAGGGGAGGACTACTACAGGGAGTGGGCCCAAGCTCCCATGCAGATAGTCCGCCCGGCTAGCTACGTAGAGCTTGCTCGAATAAGAGGAGTTGCACTCTTAATTAATTAAACAATAAAATAAAATAAGTTCTGTGTAAAATTAATCATTGATCTCCGATCTCCTCTGTTCATATGGCCTGCGTCTTTATATAAAGCGTAGCCAGATCTCATTACAATAACAAATCGGTCTATTTTAATCACGTGATGTGATTTAGTTACAATTGATTCTACACATATTTTATTCTTCTATTTTAAAGTATGTTCGTTCACCAGAAGGATAAATATAAACATCCTTAGGTGTACGTAACAACAAATCCTAAACTAATGCATCCTAAAAATAATAATATGCTTTAAGAGCTTTACAAGGTCAACCGGCCAATCGGTTGATAATAATAACAAACACTTTATTCTATTTAATAAATGCATGATTAAAATAGATCTCCTTTGTCTTCACGTGCAACCTCCTCCATAGTCCTTGGTCAACCAGTCAAAGTTGACTTGGTAAATCTTGCAAAGTATGAAGGCATGGAGGCGCCTTCCGGTTGTAGGGAGGCGCTCTTCTTCCGTTGGCGCCTTCCGGTTGCAGGGAGGCGCTCTTCTTCCATTGGCGCCTTTCGGTTGTAGGGAGGCGCTCGTCTTCTGTGGGCGCCTTCCGGTTGTAGGGAGGCGCTCATTTTCTATCGGCGCCTTCCGGTTGTAGGGAGGCGCTCTTCTTCCGTTGGCGCCTTTCGGTTGCAGGGAGGCGCTCGTCTTCCATTGGCGCCTTCCGGTTGTAGGGAGGCGCTCGTCTTCCGTGGGCGCCTTCCGGTTGTAGGAAGGTGCCTACTTCTGTTGGGCGCCTTCCTTGAAGAGGAAGGTGCCTACTCTCTTGCCTTAGTCTCTGTAAGTAGAAGTATGTCGGGTCCAAGTGGATGTAGACTGGAAAACACCATATTAGTACCAATACCTGCATTTATACACATTTCCCACTAAAAACACCAATCAAGCATAATACCGGATTTTCTATCAATTATATGCATAAGTTATATAAAATACATTTCATATGCTAATTGAACCAGTGATAATTCTCCTTAACCGTGTATATAAAATGAGCATTTTTGGTGCTCATCATGGGCTTACCATGTACTTAGTCTTGGGTGATGTTTTGTTGTGGGGTTTGTTTTGGTGGTTATAGGTGAATATTTTTGTTGAAGGTGGGTTATATTTTGGGGGTGTTTTTTGGGGGTTGTGATAAAATTTTTAATTATTTTTTTTTTTTATATATATAAGGAATTGAAGTTATAAGGTTTAACAAAGGAATTTAATTTTTATTTGTTGAATGCTATTTTTTGAAGTTTGGAATTTATAAGTTTTAACAAAGGAATTTAATTTTTATTTTTTGAATGCTATTTTGTGAAGTTTGGATTTTATAAGGTGTTGAAAAAGGAATTTGATTTTTTATGTATTGAATATTATTTTGAGAAGTTTGGAGATTATAAGGTGTACTTGAGAGTTGATTTTTTCGTATGGTGAAATAATTATTGAGGAAAATATTCATGTGGATATTTTGAGATAGGTTGTTGTTATCTAACCTTGAAATAGGTAAAAAGGAAGGCGCTCATTTCTATCGGTGCCTTATGGTTGTAGGGAGGCGCTCTTCTTTCATTGGCACCTTTCGGTTGTAAGGAGGCGCTCGTCTTCCATTGGTGCCTTCTGTTTGTAGGGAGGCGCTCGTCTTCTATGGGCGCCTTTCGGTTGTAGGAAAGTGCCTACTTCTGTTGGGCGCCTTCCTTGAAGAGGAAGGTGCCTACTCTCTTCCTTAGTCTTGTAAGTAGAAGTATGCGGGTCCAAGTGGATGTAGACTAGAAAAAACCATATTAGTACCAATACCTACATTTATACACATTTCCCACTTAAAACACCAATCAAGCATAATACCAGATTTTCTATCAATTATATGCATAAGTTATATAAAATACATTTGATATGCTAATTGAACTAGTGATAATTCTCCTTAACCGTGTATATAAAATGAGCATTTTTGGTGCTCATCATCCCCCCATGCCTAACATGTGCCACGCCCTCGTGGCACCAAAATGTGAAGTTATCCCTCTCGCAGGCTTACCATGCCAAAAAGTTTGTCATGTCTTCGTGACAACCCCTAGGATATATATTTTTTTCCCTCCTTTTTTTTTTTTTAATGGCCTTCAACATCTCTGTTTCTCTGCCGCTGAGTGCTGCTATTTTTTGCCATTCAGCACTACTATTTTTTTTTTCTCAGTACTATTTTTTTTATTTAGAACTGTGTGTTTTTTTTTTTTCATTGAGTGTTGCTATTCTTCATCCATAGAGCGATGCGGCACCAGTAGAAGTCAGAAACACATCCTGACTAATCATTGCAGATAAATAGTTAAATCGTGACCAAACTGTTTAGGGCAAATTACCACTACACTAATGCTGGCATTTTCTAGTGTTGCACATTAGTCAGATTTGGTGAGACCAAATTTGTTTAAAACAAGTGCAATCACCAGCTACTACTTTTACCCACATCTGAAACATATTTGACATCTCCAGAACCTCCTTTGTGGTAGAGAGTAGCATCATTTATATGTTTTCTCTCAAGATGAATACCATTGTAAGGAGGCAGCAATGAAAATGACGCCAAATTCATTCATGTAGATGCCATAGCCTCTCTCTCTTTTTTTTTTCAATTATATATTTTTTAAGGCACATCATGTGTTTGAATTCTAATGGGAGATTTTGAAAAAATGTGGAGGCGCCGACTGGTATTAGCATAGAAATGATTTTAAAATAACTATACACATAATTAATAAGAAAATCAGTACATACCCGGTTGAATTTCGTAGAATCTGATATATATGATGTCGGTGGTGTGAGACGTCTTCACGTTGGTGCTCCTAGAGATTTTATTTATTTATTTATATGTATCTTTATCTGTTCTGCCATGAACAGAACAGATCTTGACTCTCTCTTTTTTTTTTCTCTTTCTTCTTTTTCGATTTTTTTTTTTTTTTTCATCCTCTACATCAAAGAACATAGTCAATCCACAACAACTGAGCTGGTGACTCTAAACTTTGAAATACCCAGCTTTTTCTCAATAGCACACAAAATATTTTAATCTTGCATTGACGTATCTCTCTCCGAATGCATTTATAGGATGAATATTAAAATTTATACCTGACACATGTGCGTCCAAAATGATCTCCCCTCTGAATTATTTCTTTTGCATGCATAATTGGAACAACACTGCATTCCTTTGTTTTCTAGAGTGAGGAAAAATAATATTTCTTTCATTATTCATGGCATATGTCAGATGCATTGCTGAGATGTATATGCTGTATGTGCTGGTGTTGGTAGGATGTTCTCATCCGTTGGTGCGATCCCCAAATTAACGTACATGTCGTAGAGTTGGAACTACACCAATTTTTGTTGCCCACATCGTGCTTGTCTAGTCAATGGGCAAAGAACAAGGGCGCCTTCCCTTTGAGGAAGGCACTTGCCTTCTAGTGGCACCTTCCTATTGGTGCCTTCCTATGAGAGGAAGGCGCTTGCCTTCTAGTGGCACCTTCATATTGGTGTCTTCTTGTCGGCACCTTCCTGTGGCACCTTCCTGTTAGCACCTTTCGGTGAGAGGAAGGTGCTTGCATTCTTTTGGTGCCTTCCTAGAAAAGGTAGGCACTGGCCTTCAATTGGTGCCTTCCTGGAAGAGGAAGGCGCTTGTCTTTCCTTGGTGCCTTCCTAGAAGAGGAAGGCGCCTACCTTCTTCTGGCACCTTCCTTGAAGAGGAAGGTGCCTACTTACCATGCGTTGATTCCGAAGGAAACATATATTTGACATCTGTTTTTATTTTTTTTTCAAACTCCTCCCCCATTTTATTTAGCTACCAGTTGGAGGTTTCTCATTTCCCTTCGGGACCAGGCTGGTCCTCGGGAAAGAGGATACTCTCTTCCAACGGGCAGCAAAAATAAAACTTTGCTTTTGATTTGCATTTCATTGTGGAGCTATTTCAACACAAGGTTTTTTTTTTTTTTCATAGGAGTAAGTTAGGCGCCGACAATAAGGCGTCTTTCCCCCCATGTCTAAAATTTGTCACGTCCTCATGACAACAGCCTTCCGAACTTTTTTTTTTTTTACGGGAGGGCTTGATTCACAGGAATCTTCCCCCACTTAAATTGGTGATGCCCTTATCACCAGCAACAGGTCCCTCTACACAACAGGTCTGCAACCCTCCAAACATCAGGTCCCACATTGAACAACAGGTACCCCCATCCAAGGGAGAAGAAAATTGCTTATTGGTGCCTTCCTCCAGGTGGAAAAATGCACTGCTGTATTGGGTTGATTTTAGGCATTCTCTTCCTAGTGGGAAGTAAGTTCCTTTTCTGCTTTTCCACACTCCTAATTGCAGGGCACAAAATGTCACATTTGTTAGGCCTAGTTTAAGTCGGCTCCGCCTACAGATCATGCTCATGGTTGTGTACTGCGAAACTACACCTACAAAAACTGCACACACGAAAGTAGTAAAACATGAGTCATGACTCCGTGCCTATTAGGCCCTGGCTCTCAAGATGCCTGCAGCTTGCATTCGGTTCATGATTTCCCGCAAAGCAATAAAAAAGCAATTTTTATGCTAAGCAGGACATGTTCTATGTTTTTTTTTTTTTTTCACTAGGAGGATTCACATATATATATATATATATATATATATATATATATATATATATATATATTTGGTGGAAGGCATCTTCAATGTATGGCGCCTTCTTGATGTGGAAGGCGCCTCCAATGTGTGGCGCCTTCTTGATGTGGAAGGTGCCCCTAATGTATGGCGCCTTCTTGATGTGGAAGGCGCCTCCAATGTGTGGCGCCTTCTTGATGCGGAAGGATTTTTTTTTCACGCATCCTCCCATTTTTCTTCCTCTTTTTTTTCCTTTTCTTTTTCTCTCTCTTTTTTTTTTTTTTTTTGATAAATGAATGATTGAGCATTCATCCCAGCTACTGGTATGGTATGGGGTTTCCCCCATGCCGATGTCTGATCCACTCTTGCGAATGTGAGGCAGTGGTTAATGGAGCTCGTTGACCGTTACTCGAACGTTGTCTCGACACTCTTCTCTTGCAATTGGTGTAGCATCTCTGACTTTGTTTATCATCCAGGCTATAATAGTCATGCACTTTCCAGCAAAATTTTCCCCCAAATTCTACAAGCACCTTAGGCTGGAAGCCTTTCGCTTGATCAGGGTTACTTGGCCTACCTTCAGGCGCTAACGTTGCCAAGGTAAAAATCTGCTAGCTTTCACCTGTTGGATTGGATGCTACACAATTTGGTACATGAGACAGTTCGTATAGTGCTATTACGAACTCCATGTATGAATCTCAATTCATGAGATCTTCATAGACACCTCCTTATTTTTCTACTTCGCACTTCACGTTGTCCTGCAAAACATAAAAGAAAAATCTAAACTAAAGACGTTAAAATAAAATTCTAACTAATTTTTTTTTTTTTTCTCTATTTTTTTTTTGGTCTATTCTGCCTTGACCAGAACAGATCTTGGATTATCATATATATATATTTTTTCATCATCTGCATCAAAGAACAGAATGTCTACTTCAACCATTTGAGCTGGTGATTTTCACATCTAGAGGTTTGTCAATGATCCATCCTAAGAATTTGGCAAAATGTACCATGTATTGAAACATCTTTGCCCTCACACTTTTTGTGAAAAGTAGATTTCTCCATGGTTTCAGATCCTCTCAAAGTTGATGTTATCTTCCACCATAGTGAGATTCTACCTCTCTTTTGTATATTTTTTTCATATGACAACCAACAACTCACATTTTTTAAACACCAAGCTCCTCCTCAATTAGCACATAAAAAAAAATGTTAATCCTGTGGCCTTTGTGCAGACATTTGAAATCTGATCTCCTCCAAGATTTTTCCTTGTTTTATTTAGCTACCGGTTGGAGATTTCTCATTTCCCTTCTAGACCAAGTTGGTCCTCGGGAAAGAGGATACTCTCTTTCAATAAGCAGCAAAATAAAACTCTATTTTTGAATTGCTTCATTAACTTGGAGCTTTTTCAGCAGATGATTTATTTTTTCTCTCTTTTTTTTTTCTTTTTTTTTTCATGAACACTATAAATAGCGTTCATTGTGTTGTTGGCGGCATTTGATGAAGGTGGGGTCTCCCCCATGCCTACATCTAAACTAGTCTTCTCGAAATCTTTTTTTTTTCAACTATTCTGATATGTTGTAGCATGAGAAGAGTATTTTCCTTCATGGCCTCGCAACAAAACTTCTTTCAATGTAATGGCAAAGCGTGCAGGCCAGAAAATGACTATCCGTGAGTTAGCAACCTGAAGAAAACATGGCATAGCAGTCTATTAAAAACACATGCTAGTTTCTGATTCACCAGGTCGCCGTAAGTGCAAGTGAAGAGCATACTCCATAACAAGGCGTTCTCTTTAAATTATGCTCTGTCATTTTCCTTGCATTCTTAATTTCATCATAAAAAAAACATTTACCAATACGTTACAAATATTTCAAGCCTGTAAAATTTTTTAATTTAAAACCAAGCTTCTAGAGGCACAATTTTTCAATGGTTTCTGTATAAAAACATGTCCCTAAAAATTTCAATCAGACTTGGGTTGTGCTTTTTCTTTTGATTTCTTGAAACCATTTAGAACATGATGGAAATCCTTCAATGCCATATTTTTTATTTTTTATTTTTTTCAACAACACGTTTTATTCCTACTTCTACACTTAATTTGGTACATCAGGTTCATTCCCACGTTTATCTGAGAAGCTATAAAATGCAAAAAGTTGCCAATGGAATTTAGCTCTGACTGTGCCGGCAACTATTTTTGGCCTTATAAAAAGGCCCATGGTGGACTCACACTTCTCAGGTAAAATATCTACAAGTAATTTTAAATAGACTTTTTATCTGACTTGTAAATTAGAACACTACAGTTTAGACACTCCCCGACAACGATGCCAAAATGGTGAGCAGAAATTCATGTCCCGAAAAACATTCATTTCTCTTCCATAAATTATCAATCCGATAAGTTCGTAAACTTATGAGTGTCACGCATAGTATATGCCTGCAGTGTTGGGGAACAAATTTGGTTGTACCTTATTTAGTTTGGTGGGGAGGTTTGTGTAATTGGATTCCAGTCAAACAAAATAAACTAAGTGCGGGAAATGAAATAAATAAATTATTAAACAAAAAGTAAAGTGCTGGAAATAAAATGCAAGGAAATAAACACACACAACTGAAAATAAATAAATCAGTAAACTAATCTACAAAAAGCAAATGCACAAATAAAACAGGGGAGGACTACTACAGGGAGTGGGCCCAAGCTCCCGCAGATAGTCTTCCCGGCTAGCTACGTAGAGCTTGCTCGAATAAGAGGAGTTGCACTCTTAATTAATTAAACAATAAAATAAAATAAGTTCTGTGTAAAACTAATCATTGATCTCCGATATCCTCTGTTCATCTGGCCTGCGTCTTTATATAAAGCGCAGCCAGATCTCATTTCAATAACAAATCAGTCTATTTTAATTACGTGATGTGATTTAGTTACAATTGATTCTACACATATTTTATTCTTCTATTTTAAAGTATGTTCATTCACCGAAGGATAAATATAAATATCCTTAGGTGTACGTAACAACAAATCCTAAACTAATACATCCTAAAAATAATAATATGCTTTAACAGCTTTACAAGGTCAACCGGCCAATCGGTTGATAATAATAACAAACACTTTATTCTATTTAATAAATGCAAAAATAGATCTCCTTTGTCTTCACGTGCAACCTCCTCCATAGTCCTTGGTCAACCAGTCAAAGTTGACTTGGTAAATCTTGCAAAGTATGAAGGCATGGAGGTGCCTTCCGGTTGTAGGGAGGCACTCTTCTTCCATTGGCACCTTCCGATTGCAGGGAGGCGCTCGTATTCCATTGGCGCATTTCGGTTGTAGGGAGGCGCTCATCTTCTGTGGGCGCATTTCGGTTGTAGGAAGGCGCTCGTTTTCTATCGGTGCCTTTCGGTTGTAGGGAGGCGCTCTTCTTTCATTGGCACCTTTCGGTTGCAGGGAGGTGCTCGTCTTCCATTGGTGCCTTCTAGTTGTAGGGAGGTGCTCGTCTTCCGTGGGTGCCTTCCGGTTGTAGGAAGGTGCCTACTTCTATTGGGTGCCTTCCTTGAAGAGGAAGGTGCCTACTCTCTTGCCTTAGTCTCTGTAAGTATAAGTATGCCGGGTCCAAGTGGATGTAGACTGGAAAACACCATATTAGTACCAATACTTGCATTTATACACATTTCCCACTAAAAACACCAATCAAGCATAATACCGGATTTTCTATCAATTATATGCATAAGTTATATAAAATACATTTCATATGCTAATTGGACCAGTGATAATTCTCCTTAACCATGTATATAAAATGAGCATTTTTGGTGCTCATCATGGGCATGTAGCCCAACAGTAACTTAGTCTTGGGCTAAGGCGCTACGACGGTGGCTGGTCGTGGGTTCGAGTTTGGGTGCAGTCATAAAGGTGAAATATTTTTGTTGAAGGTGGGTCAACATTTATAAGTTAAGCACTTTGATTTTGATTTTCTGCCAAGGTTTTGGAAGGCGCAAATTACATAGAGGCCACGTGATTATTTTTGCAAAGGTGGGAGTCATAATGTTGATTAAAATTATTTTATTTTTTATTATAAATATAAATAAAGGAATTGAAGTTATAAGGTTTAACAAAGGAATTTAATTTTTATTTGTTGAATGCTATTTTTTGAAGTTTGGAATTTATAAGTTTTAACAAAGGAATTTAATTTTTATTTTTTGAATGCTATTTTGTGAAGTTTGGAGTTTATAAGGTGTTGAAAAAGGAATTTGATTTTTTATGTATTGAATATTATTTTGAGAAGTTTGGAGATTATAAGGTGTACTTGAGAGTTGATATTTTTGTATGGTGAAATAATTATTGAGAAAAATATTTATGTGGATATTTTGAGATAGGTTGTTGTTATCTAACCTTGAAATAGGTAAAAAGGATTTTTTTGTGATTAATATAAGTTTTGAAGACATGTCTCCATAAAAAAAAAAGGTATGAGCACATCATCCTTATGAGTGAAATATTGTTATATTGAATGTTATGAAATGCAAAGGTGGAGTGAAAAGGATTGTTTGATAAGCATTGTTAGAAATGTTTGAGTGATTTTTTCATGTGCATGATTTGTAAATGTTGAAATAACATGAGTATCATTGTTATGTGAGATTGAGAACAATATTGAGCTAGGGTTTTTGAAATAACATGAGTATCAATGTTATGTGAGATTGAGAACTATCTTGAGCCAAGGTTTGTGAAAGAACATGAGTATCATTGTTATGTGAGATTGAGAACTATCTTGAGCTAGTGTTTGTGAAAGACAATGAGTATCATTGTTATGTGAGATTAAGAACTATCTTGATCTAGGTTTTTTGAAATAACATGAGTATCATTGTTATGTGAAATTGGAATTATCTTGATTCAAGGTTTGAAATCCATAGTGTGAGTTGTTAGAAGTATGGTGAAACACTTGATTAGGGTTTGTAAGCAAGTTGTGTTTCATTAAGTGGATATGGTTGAGCATTATTGATTGAAATATTTGGAGTGATAGTTCAAGTTTTGTGAAACAAATTATACCTTATTCTAAATTGATTTGAAAGAGAATTTGAAAGTGATTGAATGTTTTGTCAGTGTGAAACATATTGAGTCTTTGATCATTCTCTATATATTTCTATGGTTAAATGAGATTCTAAGTGAAACTTGTTTGTGTGTTGAAGAGATTTTCTAAAAGATATTAAGTTGAGTTATGTATGCAAGTTTTACAGTGATTTGAATAAGATTTCTTGAAATATTGTGGGCAGATTTGAGTAAGTCCTAGAGGGGACTTAAGGACAAATTTGAGTAAGCTTTTATGAAAGCTTAAGGACAGAGTTAAGCAAGCTTTTGTGAAAGCTTGTTGAGCATATTTGAGGTAAGTATTGGTGAAGACTTGTTTAGCATATTTGAGGTAAGTCTTGGTGAATAATTGTTGAGCATATTTGAGGTAAGTCTTGGTGAAGACTTGTTGAGTAGATTTGACAAGTTCTAAGGAGATTTTTTTGAACATATTTGAGGCAAGTCTTGGTGAATACTTGTTGAGTGTTGTGACTCCTTCACAACGACCCCAAAATTGGGAACCCACTTGAAATTTGAAATTTATTCCAAATTTTGTTTTTGCTTGTTGTTAACCGTCGTCATCATCTGGATGTCAAAATGTCCATCTTCATATGGTTTTGAATGTTGTCTCATAATTCAATGGGTTTTTCTTTGTTCTGGTATGGTTTTTTTGTGATCTGTATAGTATAATTCTTATGTTGTACCTTTATTTTATTATGTTATGTTAGTTTAAAGGTTTAGTGCATATTATATATGTTTTTATTATATAGTTTCTTTATGTTATATGTTTTATTGTAGTGTTAATTAAGTAATTTTGTAAATTAATATGGTTGTTTTACTTTATGTTTTTGTATATGTTAAGTTTTATTATATTTTGTTCATGGTGTTTATATTATTTTAAGTGTTAGTTGTGTTGTTTGTATATTTAATATAGGTTCTTTGGGATTTTAGGCTAAGTATTTCGAAATAACATTGTATTACAAGCAATTAAAATGTGGTCATTTTATTTATAGGTTAAGGGTATAATCCTTGAGGCGGGTCCCATGATAGTAAGTTTATGCTTGACATTCGAGGTGGGTCCCACGCTCAATGGATTAAATGTAATATTTATGGAGGGCTTTGTGATCAAAATTCTAGGCATACATATGAGGACGTGGAATATGGTAATTTATAAATAAAATACTATGTGGCGGATGATGAATGAGACGATAGGGTTACTCTAATGCTTAGTTTAATAATGGCATATGAGAGAATGAGAACATTAGTGATGTAGTAATGTGGAAACAATGATAGCATTCGAATCTTGCAGGAGGTAAAATAATAAGTGTCGTTATCATGATGCTAGAAAATGTAGCCATCAGGACATCATCTATCAACATAGTCTACGAGTCACATGTGTTAAAGGATTTCTAAAATAGGTATGTTCATTCTACAAAGTGGATGTCATGACCAAAGTAGCTAGAGACATGTATTGAAGGGTTTAATATTGTTCGTGATAGCATGCATACGAGATCGAATTAGAATAAAAATGGTAGGAATAATGTTACTCAGGTTTTTGTTGAAATCCATAGAAGAGCAATGGTGGTTGAGAAGCATACGAATAATTAAGGATGCAAAAAAATATTCAGTGGTAGCCACAGTTGAGGAGTACCATATGTCTTGAATATTTGATGATGGATGTTATCTGATGGCTAATATTATGGTGTTAAGAAAATTGGATGGCATATTTGAAACAGGTGGAGAGAAGCCTGTTACTATGTATAGTCATAGGAATCCTTGTGGTGATATAGGTGGTTCAAGTTATGTCAGTGAATAAATAGATGCATGGTATTTACAAAAGGAAATTGGATGGTTTATTTGAAACATAATGATATTCTTATATATTTCTTGATGTGGTTGGTCATCCAAAGGTATGGTTAATAAATACAATACAATATGGATTGATAAGCACATGACATAGTTACACAGTCATGAATTCAATAGTATGTGGTATGTTGCAGTGGTGGTTGGCAATTGACATTTCGATCTTCACCCGAAGCATATGAAAAAGCATTATTGAATGAATGCATCCGTGTAGAATTAATTGGGATATTTTTAAAGGTTGTAATAAAACAAATATTTAGATAACACCTTAGAGAAAAGGATTAAGTTAAACAAGAGTATTTCCACCATGAAAGTGAAGGATTTATTGATATTAGGGTTTCAAGAATTCATTTTAAAACTAATGGAACGGAGAAAACTAATCGAGGGGAACAAATTTATCAAGTTATAAATGGAGAATTAGAAACCAATGACGAGGTTCAAACATTTGCAGGGCACAAAAATAATAAATGATTGAAGGAGCAAAAGTGGAGAGAAGAATAAAACTACATAGTTGGATTTAAAGATATTTCAGGGGCTTTATTGTAAGATCCAATAATTATATCAAATTATTTTTGTTCAAATATGTGTGAATACGGTATTTGATTTTAATTAAATAATTTGATATAGTTTTAAATTTAGTTTTACATTGAAAATTGCACCATTTTTATTGTTTTATTGTGTGATTCTGGTAGGCATAAATTTGGTTTTAGAGTTTTCGTGTTTTCATTCTGTAGTTGATTTGTTCAAGATTTAATTTATTTTTTTACTTTAAACCTTTTGAAATTTATTTCATATTAAATTTACATATATTTAACCTAGTTTAATTTTTATAAAGTTAAACTTTATAACTAGGTTATAATTAAATTTATTATTCAAATATTAAATTTAATTAATATTTGAATAAATAAATTTACCGAGGATAAATGACTATTTTGATTCCAACTTTAATTTCATAAAGTTGAGAATTCAAAATTGATTTTTTTACATTAAATAGTTTGGGTTTATTTTAATCTGGTTTCAATTTATTTAAAGATCCAAACTTTATATTTGAGGCTCATATTTATTCTTAAATATTTAATTCAATAGATATTTAAGGGATAAATATTACAGGAAGGAAATTCCTATGAACTTTATTTGCATATCATAAGATTTAAAAGTTCATAAATAAGATTTATATTAAACCCTATTTTCATAATTATTAAGGTTCAAAACCTTATAATTTGGGTTTAATTTTTTTACAGTTTGTTCATTCTACAAATATTTAAATTTCAATTTCATATTTGGATGAACAAATATCTATAGTAAATAAAACCTTAATTTTTATTATTATAAAGTCCAAAAATTTATAATTAAGGTTTATATTTAATTAATTTATTAAAGTTTTATAAAATTTGATTTTATTAAAGTTTATTGAATTTTAATGTTAATTAAAATGCTAAATTAAAATATATTTCAAAATCACTAATTAATTGTTGTTTTAAGGTTATAGAATAAATTTGCATAAGTTATCAAAATTAAACTCAAAAGGTAAATTTATCTATTATTGCTTAGAGAGAGAATTTGATTAAAAGATACTTAACACATGATGAATTTAAAGTTAATTACCTGATTCCCAGGCCCCTTGTTATCAGTTACTTGTAAACTATTGAGATTTTTCAAGCACTTATTTTAGCACATATGCATGATACATAAAACATTAAGTGAGAACCTTGGAGAAATACCTTTTTATTTGCAAGAGAGGATTGTGATCCTAACTGTTGGGTGATTTTTGTAATTGGACAAAATCACACCTCAACATTGAGCATATTTGAGGCAAATCTTGGTGAAGAATTATTGAGCATATTGGACAAGTTCTAGGGAGAGCTTGTTGGACATATTTGAGGTAAGTCTTGGTGAATACTTGTTGAGCAGATTTGAGGTAAGTCTTGGTGAAGACTTGTTGAGCAGATTAGACAAGTTATAGGGAGAGCTTCTTGGACAAATTTGAGGTAAGTCTTGGTGAAGACTTGTTGAGCAGAATTTAGGAAAGTCTTGGTGAAGACTTGTAGAGTAGATTGAGCAAGTTCTTTAGAGGAATTGGGGATAGACTTGATATAATTCTTTGAGAATACTTGAGAGTAGATTTGATTAATTTATTTGTTCAAGCTTTGTGTTAATTCTTGGGGTAGATCTGAGCAGAGAAGATTTGTGATTGGATCAAATTTTGTGTTAATACTTGAGGATAAATTTAAGGATAGATTTTGGTACAAATTTGAGGGTAGATTTATGCCAGAACAGAGATATATTTGAGAGCAGATTTATGCTAGATCGAGGATAGTGTTTAGTGTAGATTTTAGACAGAGATTGAGCAAAGCTGTGAGTAAGCTTTGGAGATGACAAAGTAGAGGATAGTAGTATCTAGTGGATAGAGATACATTAGATAGGACAATGAGGACAAAGGTATTTTGTGGAGAGATATCCACAAGCTAGCACAGTGGAGGTAGTAGTATTCTAGAAGATCACTAGCCAGAGCAGAAGAGAAAGAGTACTCCTGTGGATAGAGATCCATGAACCAACAAAGGGAAAAGAGTTATCCTATGTATTGGTGTCCATAAACTTGATTAGGGTATTGGTTTCTCCTTTAGATAGAGGTCCATAAATATTGTAATAGGGAAGGATTCCTAAGAGATTTGTTGAGAAAATTTTAGTCAAAGATTTTCTTTGTGGATTAACCCACATTGGGTGAACCATGTTAAATTGGTGTCTCTATTGTGTGTGATGATTTATGCATTACTTTGATTACTACTTTTGATATTGCCATTTATATATTGAAAAATATTATTTGAGAAATAAAAGTAAAAGTTGGTCTTATACTGTTCACCCCCCTCTCAGTAGAAGCTTGTGTTCTTCAATTGAAATCAGAGCGAGTTCATTTGGAAGAGTTTAATATATTGAGGGAAAATCTTACAGGAACACATATGGATTCTCAAAGTGGATGTTTAGGAAATAAGGCACAATTTTTTGATGGGAATAATTATGCATTTTGGAGTGTAATAATGAATATTTAACTAATGGCACAAGAAAATGAGATATGGCAAGAAGTTGAGGATGGATATACACCGCCAGCTACTCCACCTATAGATAAATATGGTAAGCTCCTACATCTGAATAATTTAAAGGCAATGAATGTAATATTAAGTGGTTTACATGAATCAGAGTTTGTAAAATTTATGCATTGCACATCAGCACAAAATATTTAGGATAATTTGAAGAAAACATATGAGGGAGACAAAAATATCAAGATGGAAAAATTGCAAAATCATAAGAAAAAATTTGAAGACTTGAATATGAAGGATGAGGAATACATTGCTACATAATTACTTCATTTGTATGAGGTTGCTAACTCCATGCAAGGGCTTTGAAGAATCAGATGTTTATCAAAATATTTTAAGGTCACTCCCTAAGACGTATAATGAAAATGTTTCAGCCATAGAAGAAATAAAAGATATTGAAACTTTGACTAGGGATGAGATGCATGGAACTCTCACAACTTTTGAGATGAGAATAGGAAAGGATCTTATCCCCCAGAAAGAATAAACCTTCAAATTTACAAAGAAGAAAATGGATAAGAAGTCAGGTTCAAGTAATGAGTCATCCAGTGACGAAGAAGAAAACTATGGTAGAAGGAACAAGGACACAAGAAAGTACAAAGGTACAAAATAAGTTAAGTGGTAAATATGGTCACTATGCATCTGATTGTCTAGATTTTGGAAGTAGCAATGCTGAAGAAAAATAGGATCATAAGAATAGGGAAGCAAGAAAATCCAGGTACCAAAAGAAAAATAGGTATGGACAAAACAAGCATGAAAAGAAGTTTTTCTAGAGACATAAGAAGAGATTTTATGCAGATAAGACATGCAAGAGTTCAAGTGATAGTGATGGAATATCCTTAGCTAATGAAGAATAAGAAATTCTATTTCTGACAGTACAAAAATAAGATGTTAATAAAAATGCCAAAAGGAAACCAATAATTCTCAAGTGTTTTAGGTGTGGTAACTTTGGTCATCTTTAAGATCATTGTACAAGGAATGGGTTCAGTTTTTGTGAATATGAATATGAATATGCTCTTGAAGGTCTAGAAGAAGAAATTATTCTTATGGCAATAGAAGAAGAAGGAAGTGCTCCCATTGAAGATAAATTAGAAAAGAATGAAGATGTTTTTAAAGACAAAGGAATAGAGGCAGATTCAGAGGAAGGAGAATTTTATCTTGAGGGTGAGCTTATTTATGCTCTTAAGGAATTAAGGAAGGTAAGAAAGCAAAACTCAAAAATTAAGCTTCAATTTCAAGAATTTGATGAAGAAAAAGGAAATTTTATAGAAGATCTAACCAATTCAATAGCTAAGACAAGGATATTTAAAGAGAAGTTAGAGGCAAAGGTCTTATAATGTGAAATATTAGAGCATGAGGTAGCTTCACTAAGGAAGGAAGTAAAAGATTCTAAATACAAGCTACACAGGTTTGGGAGAAGCTCAAAGACCTTGGATAAGATTATCAAGGTACAAAGATCTTCATCAAAAAAAACAAGACTTGGTTTTGAAGAGGAACATAGAGAACAAGGAGAGGAGTCAATATAAAGCTCCAAAAAAGAAGAATCTTCAAAAGAAGAGAGTGTAAGTGAGACTTATAAGGATAAGTTGGAGAATAGAAAGTTCAACAAGGAAAGAAACAATGCACAAATAAGGAATAGATGGAACATGAAACATCACAGGGAATAAGAGACTAAGAGACCAAAGGGGTCAAGCAAAGAAGTGGTTAAAGGAAAAAGGATATAATATTTATTTTAAATATTATATACCTAAAGAGGCCTAAAATATTGAAGATCCAAGGAAGGTGAAGCAGGTTTAAAAAGAATAATAATATTATAATATTTAGTATTATAATATCTCGATCAAAAGCATGAGGTGAAGAAAAATGAGGTCTAAGAAATCATTAAAATATAAATCCTTGAAAAAACCCATTGAGCAGATTTTAAAGGTTATTATTTAATTTATTTAAATTAAAATATTTTAACCTATTGTTAAAATTTTAATTTAAATAAATCATAAGGTGCCAAAGGTTTAAATTCAAATTCGCTAAGCCGATGTGTTTGAGTGCAAAGAGCAATGTATAAAATGGGGAAATGATTTTTCATTTAATAATTCAATGCTATTTTGTAATGCCAAAGACAATAAATTAATCATGTGCTGCATTTAGAGGAAGAAGTGGATTTGCATGTTAAAAGGTTTAAGGAGGCAGACTTTGCCATAAAATCATGTGGAGAACCAAATTGTTTCAAAAGTACTGGGTAGCATAGAAGGTGGTTGAATACTGGTTAATATGTTCGTGTAGAGCTGTGGGTTTGATTCTCATCCCCTTTATTTTGACACACAACAAGTTTTTTTGATAAAATTTGAAATTTTCTGAAGGGAAGGCATAAAGGGCAGCTCGTGTGCTTTGAGTGTTGCCCAATGACAGCTTAGCCTTGGGCTAAGATGTTGTCGTGGTAGCTGGTCGTGGGTTCGAGTTTGGGCATAGTCATAAAGGATGAAATATTTTTGTTGAATGTGGGCCAACATTTATAAGGTAAGCGCTTTGATTTTAATTTTCTGCCAAGGTTTTGGAAGGCACAAATTACATAGAGACCACGTGATTATTTTTGCAAAGGTGGGAGTCATAAGGTTGATTAAAAATATTTTATTTTTGATTAGAAATATAAATAAAGGAATTGGAGTTATAAGGTTTAACAAAGGAAATTATTTTTTACTTGTTGAATGTTATTTTGTGAAGTTTGGATTTTATAAGGTTTAACAAAGGAATTTAATTTTTATTTGTTGAATGCTATTTTGTGAAGTTTGGAGTTTATAAGGTGTTGAAAAAGGAATTTGATTTTTTATGTATTGAATATTATTTTGAGAAGTTTGGAGATTATAAGGTGTCCTTGAGAGTTGAGGAAAGTATTTGTGTGGAGATTTTGAGATAGGTTGTTTCTATCTAACCTTGAAATTGGCAAAGAGGATTTGATTGTGATTAAGATATGTTTTGAAGACATATCTCCATAAAAGAAAAAGGTATGGGAACATCATACTTATGATTGAAATATTGTTGGATTGAATGTTGTGGAATGCAAAGGTGGAGTGAAGAGGATTGTTTGATAAGCATTGATGGAAATGTTTGAGTGAGTTTTTCATGTGCATGATTTGTGAATGTTGAAATAACATGAGTATCATTGTAATGTGAGATTGAGAACTATCTTGATCTAGTTTTTGTGAAAGAACCTGAGTATCATTGTTATGTCATATTGAGAACTATCTTGAGCTAGGGTTTGTGAAAGAACATGAGTATCATTGTTATGTGAGATTGAGAACTATCTTGAGCTATGGTTTTTGAAATATCATGAGTATCATTGTTATGTGATATTAAGAACTATCTTGAGCTAGGGTTTGTGAAAGAACATGAGTATCATTGTTATGTGAAATTGGAATTATATTGAGTCAAGGTTTGAAATCCATAGTGTGAGTTGTTGGAAGTATGGTGAAACACTTTATTAGGGTTTGTAAGCAAGTTGTGTTTCATTAAGTGGATATGGTTGAACATTATTGATTGAAATCTTTGGAGTGATAGTTCAAGTTTTATAAAACAAATTATACCTTATTATAAATTTATTTGAAAAAGAGTTTGAAAGTGATTGAGTATTTTGTGAGTGTGAAACATATTAAGTCTTTGATCATTCTATATATGTTTCTATGGTTAAACAAGATTATGAGTGAAACTTGTTTATGTGTTGAAGAGATTTTTTGAAAGAGATTAAGTTGAGTTATGTATGCAAGTTTTGAAGTGATTTGAATAATATTTTGTGAAATCTTGTGGCCATATTTGAGTAAGTCCTAGAGGGAACTTAAGGAAATATTTGAGTAAGCTTTTGTGAAATCTTAAGGATAGAGTTAAGCAAGCTTTTGTGAAAGCTTGTTGAGCAGATTTGAGGTAAGTATTTGTGAAGACTTGTTGAGAAGATTTGAGGTAAGTCTTGGTGAAGACTTGTTGAGCAGATTTGAGGCAAGTATTGGTGAAGACTTGTTGAGTAGATTAGACAAGTTCTAGGGAGAGCTTGTTGAATATATTTGAGGTAAGTCTTGATGAATACTTGTTGATTATATTTGAGGTAAGTCTTGGTGAAGAATTGTTGAGTAGATTTAACAATTTCTAGGGAGAGCTTGTTAGACAGATTTGAGGTAAGTCTTGGTGAAGACTTGTTGAATAGATTTGAGGTAAGTCTTGGTGAAGACTTGTTGAGAAGATTTGAGGTAAGTCTTGGTGAAGACTTGTTGAGCATATTTGAGGTAAGTCTTGGTGAAGAATTGTTGAGCATATTTGAGGTAAGTCTTGGTGAAGACTTGTAGAGCATATTGAGCAAGTTCTTGAGAGGACTTGTGGATAGATTTGAGATAAGTCTTTGAGAAGACTTGAGAGCATAGTTGATTGATTGATTTTTTCAAGATTTATGTTAAGGCTTGGGGTAGATCTGAGCAAAGAAGATTTGTGATTGGAACAAGATTTGTGTTAAGGCTTGAGGATATATTTGAGGATAGAGTTTGGTATAAATTTGAGGGTAGATTTATGTTAGACTAGAGACAGATTTGAGAGCAAATTTATGCTAGACCGAGGATAGTGTTTAGTGCAAATTTTAGATAGAGATTGAGTAGAGATGAGAGCAAGTTTTGGAGGTGACAGAGTAGAGGATAGTAGTGTCTAGTAGATAGATATTAATTAGACAGGGTAGTGAGGATAGAGGTCTTCTATGGAGAGAGATCCACAATCTAGTGTAGTGGAAGTAGTAGTCTTCTAGAATATCACCAGCCAGAGTAAAGGAGAAATATTACTCATGTTGATAGATATCCATGAACCAGCAAAGAGGAAAGAGTTCTCCTATGGATTGGTGTCCATGAAATTTATTAGGGTATTGGTGTATCCTTTGGATAAAGGTCCATAAACATTGTAATAGGGAAGGATTCCCAAGAGATTTATTGAGAAAATTTTAGTGAAATATTTTCTCCGTGGAGTAGCCCACATTGGGTGAACCACGTTAAATTGGTGTCTCTATTGTGTGTGATGATTTATGTATTTATTTGATTACTAATATTGATATTACCATTGATATATTGAATAATATTGTTTTAGAAAGAAAAGTAAAAGTTGATCTTATACTATTCATGTCCCCTCTCAGTATAAGCTTATGTTCTTCATGGTGATCTTCTTCTATATTTAAGTATTCTTGTTGAATTCTGAATTCAAGAAGGATATTCTTCTATGTTTTGGATATCCTTGCCAAATTATCCTTCATAGATTTGACACTCTTTTCCAAATTCTCCTCTTGGGTTTGTTTTCGAATGGTGACAATTTTTCCAAGTCCTTAACTATCAAGGACTTCACCTAGATAGTGGATTTATCCAATGAGTTATCAAATAACTCTCTTGATATTCAGCAAGGCTCTACTAGCCTTTCCTAGATGCTTTATGAGATCTTCACAAGGTCTTTGATCTGGAAAATTTTTATGATCTTCCTTGAGATATTTTTTTCAACATTCTGCTCCTGTAGGTGTTGGTGGTTAGATCTTCTCTTGTATATTTTAATTATGCTACTCCTATATTTGAACAGGACTCTCCTAGTCCTTCTTATTCTTCCAATATTGGAAGTTATTCAATGATATATTCTCCTAATATCTTCTCTTTTGCTTTAGGATTAAGCTAATTTTGAAGAAAATACTCTTCCTAAACTTCTTGTAGGAATTCTCTCAACTCATTGAATAATTTATTCCTACAACAAATATATTAATACTAAAATATTTAGTGTACTTCTAAATCATATATTCTTCTTTAGTATCAAGGCTTATGTGGTCTATTTCAATGTTAAGGCTCCTATGGCCCTTTTTAGTACCAAGGCTCCTATGGCCCTTTTTAGTATCAAGACTTCTATGACCTTTTTAGTATCAAGGATTCTATGGCATTTTTAGTATCAAGACTTATGTGGCTTCTTCTTCAAGGCTTCTATGGCATTTATATATCAAGGCTCTTCTATCTTGTTCTTCAACTATGGAATTTTTTAATCTAGCAATGGAGATCTTCAGTCTCCTATCTTCACTATGATCCTTCACTAGAAGTCTTCTTCAATAGTATTCTTCTCTCACATGATGAACTAACCTCTGAAATATGAGGGCATGTCGATCATCAAGAAACAAATTTGGAGTCTCCTTGATTTTATTGTAGGAGGAGTCCCAATCCTCTGATAGTTAATTTCCTACAATAAAAGAAAATTTAGGCACCAATTAGAAAATTCTAGATAACCTGGATGATCTTCACTAGATGATTTATCAATCTAGTGGATTGAAATATTGAGTCCTAGTCTTCATGATTTTTCATAACAACTCCATGGAAAATACTCTAAACAAAAATGATCTCAATATTTTTTGAAACTGAGATTCCTTTTAGTCCTATCTTTGTGACTCTCCCAAAATCTACCACCTATATACTCATGAGATATTTTTCTAGTGGCTAGTCCAATGGCGCATTAGTTTGACAAAACTCTTAGGGTAACCAAAAATGGTCATTTACCTATTGACCTTCACAGATTAGATATATCGTGGCTCTGATACCACTGTTAGATTTTGATGAATGAGCCATGAGAGATAACAATCACAAGATGCAAAATAACATGAAAAAAGAGTAAATATGCTAGATGATTAAGGTATGCTAAATATAAATCATATAAAATATTACAATGTAGCTATGGAGGAAGTGAGCACTCCATTAAAAAAGCTACATATCTACATCATATCCATCACCAATAAATGGTGTGGAACATAAAACTACACTATCCACTAACCTACGCTATTTGACTATATCCCCCAACTATCTTATCAATCTATCTAAGAGGCCATCCTTATATAAGTAAAATACAATGCTTTGTCAACACTCTATCTAGCTGTGCATATGACAACTTGCACATGTACAACTTACACATTAATACTTGTCCATTTATTACATTGCATGAAGTAACTAGATAACTTACATATGAAGTAATCTAGATATGTATCTTGGAGGATACATTTACATATCCCAAATGATGGAATAGATACTATTTACAATAGAAGAGTTAGAATTTTACCTATGAACCACTGGATTCGACGTTGTGATTGATTAACATCCATTGGGAGTCGTTGATGATCTTATTTTTATCATATGCTATTGAGGGTAGATATTAATTTGTCATAGTGATCATTGCTATTTTGACCCCAGATGATGTTTGAAAATGGAAGATGTCATCCAAAGCTGAGTGAGGATTTTTAATATTGAGAGGACTTGACATGGTTGAGGATGATGTGACAATGTCATCAAGTATCAAGGTGCCATTTTGGATGAATTTTATCAGCACATAAATGATGTTTGTTGGGAAAAATATTGGTTACAAATACAACTAATTTATTGCCTCCATTTAAAATTTTAAACCTGGGAAAGCTCGTAAACTTATGAAGTACCATGCATAGTTTATGCCTGTAAAACCAAAAATATGACTCCACTATATCCTAAGGTTTGGCAGGGTGGTTTGTGGTGTAGTTCTATTTTTTTTCCAAACCTTTAATCTAGCCTACATTATCAAAAACATGAATAAAAATAAAATATGAAAAACACACTTGCAAGAAAATACAAAAAAAAAAAAAAAATTACAAAAATTAAATAAACTGTAGAAAAGAAAGAAAACAAGAAAATAAATAGTGAATAAACTAATTATAAAAAATAGGGAAAGGGTGTAGCAAAATCTACATAGATCAATTCACACATATCGAACGCTTAGAAATATATATGAACACTCGAATAAATTTTATTTATAGCTTTAGAAATTATTTACAAAAATTTGTTCGAAATCCTTTTCTTAGGGGTGGCCTATGTATTTATATAGTGTACAACCATACCCTATTACAAATTTAGGCAAGTCTATTTCAGACTTGTAGTTATAACAAATATGTAAAAAATAATCATAGATGTTTGATCAAAGCAAACACACACTAAATTTATCCTTCGTAGGATAAATTAGGTGTGTTTTTTTATCTGAACATAATATGTCTAAAATTACACCTCAATTGATATTAACAATTATGTACAGGTGTTTGTTCGATTTGCATGTTTGCTTACCCATTTATGATAAATGGATAATTTTCTGGTTCATTATGTTGTCCTTCGTATGTATCTGTTGTTGGAAACCGCTACATAGTTTCATATGAAAATAGGATCCTTATTGTACTTCTACTTCAACAAGATTCAGTATTGTCAAGCCTATCACTGGAAGTCAGGTACCACTAACCCTAAAGTTGAAAGTTAGGCACCACCTGGCCTGTCATTGGAAGATAGGAGTTAGGTGCCTAACTTAGCATTTGTAACTTATTGTTGTGGTTATTTAGTCCTCCACCATAAGACATGAAGTGCCAGGTCCAAATGGGACCTTGATGCAAATATGCATAAAATTAGTAAAATCATCGAATCTACACACAGATCACACTTAAGATGCATATTAGATAATATACACTATTTTATATTAAATATATATAAAACCTTCATAAAAAGTACATTCTATAAAAATAATTCCACACAACATGTTATGAATCCATACAAAAATATGAGAATTTTTGGTACTCATCATCCCCCCATGCCTAAGGATTGGCACACTCTCGTGACATCTGGTGCTGATAATCTCTAGTTTTAGCAATGGATTTCCAATAGGCTCTATTTATCCCTTTCCTCTCACTGGTTGTGGCCTTATCCCTCTCTTTGTTCCTTGCCTTTTAACCACTCTATGTCTGAGTAGTGATGGATCCTTTTTTCGGCATGCGAAGGCATGAACTACACTGAACTGATTGACTAGGATTGGCTCCTAAATTTGCTTATTCCTAACTCCATATTTTTCTCCCTGCTACCTCCTTTAAATAAAAACCTATGAAATTTGAGGTATCATTTTTAAATATTGGCTTGATCTACTTCCATAATTGATGGTGTGGGGATAGGCATTTTGCTTCTGGGACATCTGGTTTGTCCTAGAATGGAAAATAGGATTCATCAATAATATTAACTTTATTCAACTTGGCCATATATGGCTCAAGTGCAGCATTGTCAATATTATCTTTTCTATTTTCATCTTTGTTAGAGGTGCTTTACTTGTTGCCTCTTGATCTTTAGGTGTTATGGGATCTAGTTTAGACATCTAAAACATGTCATGTTTAGGGGAGCTACTCACATAAGCACATTCATAAGATCATATGACATAATCTCGAACTTCAAAGCATCAAAATTGGATCTCACCACTCATTTGGGGCACTTTTAAGCCCATCCAAGCCTAGCCACTCAATACTAGAGTGGCCAGACCTTAGTCACTCAAGCTTAGAGTGGCCAGACCTTAGTCACTCAAGCTTAGAGTGGCCAGACCTTAGCCGCTATAGACAACAGTGGCCAGATCTTAGCCATTGTAGACAATAGCAAGTACGATATAAAAAGCATTTTGATGATAGATATTCCCAATCATGGATGGAAGTGGTAATCTACATGTAATAAAGGTGAGTTGGAGTAACTTTGCATTATCTTTCATTGCCATTTCACATAGGAGACTTGAGTTTGCATTTAGACTTCAGTTAACTAGTCTTTAAACATAGAAAAGACAAAAATTTTCTCATGATAACCTTCACTACGCATGAGGGATTTAGTCCTAGGGCTTGGGCATAGACCTAGGGTTTCACACACTTTAAAAGGTGCAAGCCTGAGAGCACCAAAGAGGGAGAGACACTTGATCAAGGATGAAACTTTGATCAATAACGAGAGAGACAATTATTCTAGAGCACTGAGAGGACTTTTTGAGATATTGAGGAGAGCTTTTCAAGACTTGAAGAGTTCCCCTTGGGGATCAACTCTATGACAAAGCCTTGTCAGATTGGAGAGTCCACTTGAGGGTTTTCCACATATAGGATATTCAACTTATCGAGCAAATCAACCATCATTTCAACATCAGATACAAGCTTCGATCCATAGCCTTGAAGTAAAGGGGACAAGATTTACTTTAGCGATCGTTGTCTTGGACAGTGACTCGCATGCCTAGCTTAGGGTTTTAGACATTAGTTTCATTATTCTATTTAGCATATCATTAGCATAGCATCAATTTAATTTGAACTTGCTTTCATTTAATAAATTCATTACTAAAAACATCATCTGGGGAGGCATTCTCGGACATCTAAGCATGTGTTGTTGTTTCATTGCTTATAGGGCCACAAGTTCATCGAACATAATCTATAAAATACAAGAGAAAAATGGATCCCTCTAGGAAATAGACCTATAGAAGGATGCATTTGTAAGTCCTCATACATTTCTCTGTGCAGAACAGGAAAGCTTGTGATAGCACACCACCCCTTTGCGAGGGGACATCTTACCCACTTGTAACCTTATTGTATCGAAATGGGTATCCCTAAGAGGGAATGATATGTAATCGGGTTTTAATACAAATAAAGAGATATATCTTTGTTACTTTTGTGTTATATGCTTTTTCATGGTATTTCATTTCATTTTGGGTTTAACACATTGCAAGTAGAGTAAGAGCGGTGTGTGTGCCCTGGGGTCACTATAGATGGCGATCACGATGGGACCTCCACTAATTTTTCATTTTTCTACCTCGATACTAACTTATTTTTATGTTTATGCTTAGCCACTATGGTCTACAGTGGCCATAAATCAGCCACTCTGAGCCATAGTGGCCAATAGAGCCTTAGCTTCTCCTGCTAATAGCAACTAGAAACCAACCACTCTGGTCGACAGTGGCCAGCATTGGAGAGCAACAAAGGATACAAATTTGGTTCTCTAAGATGTATTAGAGGTTGGTATAGCTTCTCTGATATTTTATAGCTTTCTGTCTACTTTTGTGTGTCTAAAATAGTCAACTTAAATCACATTTTTGTTTGGGAATTGAAAGAATAAAAGAAGAAAGAATTAGGTATTTTTCATATCTTAGATCTTCTTTTATATTTCCACTAGGCATTTCTAGGAACATTGGCTTATTCTTGAAAAGTTTTCCCTAGGATCCAACGTGCTAGACATTGTATGTTGTTTGCTTGATTTGAGGCCTTGCAAGAGGCTATATTTGCATGAAATAAAGTGCACCCATAAAAATCATAGTAGTTCATGCATATTTCTGAATATTGAAACATATTTTGCACTTAGGCATATAGGAAATAGTCATTTCTGCTATATTATGCACTTTACTTCATGTAAGCTTAAAATGAACACCACATATGCACGTATCATTTAAACATTAAGGAGTTGGATTTCATCACCAACCCTCAATTCAGTCCAGTGACATTGGAATTCATCTCCTTCCACTATTTTTCCTCTTAGAATATCCTAGAAATGGATTGAAGAACTTCTTCATAGTGGTACTAAGTTACTTGTATTCAAACTATCTCCCACTATTGGAACATTCATTGGTTCAGAGTGGAAGAGCTAGGCAAACCCCCCACTGGGATTTCAATGGTGTACCCTAGTCTCTTTTGGTAAATCATGTTTGGAATGAGTACTCTTGATTATCACTATGGATGAGTCTCCTCATTCCAAATCCAAAGCAAGAACAAGAAACAAGAAACAAAAAAACATCAAAATACAACAAACAGTTTAGGACACACTTAAAATTGTAAGCAAGATAAACATTTGATTGATATTGTTTGTGCAACACAAAAGCTAAAAATTCCAAAAATAATGGTCAAAACAAGAAGTAAACACCCTCAGTCTAACACTGAAGGGGAATCTTGTTGGAAATTTTGGGTACTTTGGGTACATTGCCTTTGCTCAAGTATATAAGTTGTCATTGATGTCAAGAAGCTTTTGAAGGAATTTGATTTGATGTCAAATAATTTATTTTGATGAAGGTTACGGCATAACAGTTTCAAAGGTCTTTTGCAAACCCCAAGCTGACAGGTTCGAGAGAAAGAGCTCGCAAAGAAAAGTGTCACGATTTCATGACAATTTGCAAGAGGGTTTGTACGGATGAAAAAGTGTCACGATTTCATGACAGGTTCGAGAGAAAGAGCTCGTAGAGAAAAAGTGTCACGATATCGCGACATGTCGGGTTTTCGTGACCCAAAGAAAAGAAAAGCGCTAAGGAGAAAAAGTGTCACGATATCGCGACATGTCGGGTTTTCGTGACCCGAAGAACAGAAAAGAGCTAAGGAGGAAAAGTGTCACGATATCGCGACATGTCGCATTTTCGTGACTTAAGCAGGAGAGAGAAAACAAGTTAGAAAAGTGTCACGATATCGTGACATGTCGCGATTTCGTGATGGGTTACAAGGAAAGCGTACGAAAGCTGAAAGCGTCACGATTTCATGACGGGTTGCAAAGAATGCGTACGGATGCAAAAAGTGTCACGATTTCATGATAGGCAAAAAAGAAAGCAGATGAAAGCAGAAGTGTCACGATTTCATGATAGAAACTGAAAGCAGGTCTTCTATAGGAGAAGTGTCACGATTTCGTGACAAAAGCAGAGAGGAAGGCTATGAAGATAGAAGTGTCATGATATCATGATAGAAGTGAAGACGAAGTCTATAGAGGCAGAAGTGTCACGATTTCATGACAAAAGCAGAAAGGAGGTCGACGAAGGGAGAAGTGTCACGATATCACGACAAAAGCAAAGTTGATGTTGACAAAGACAGAAGTGTCACGATATCGCGACAAGAGCTTAGTTGAAGTCGACAAAGGCTGAAGTGTCACGATATCATGACAAAAGCCAAAAGAAAGTGTACGGTTGCAAAGGTGTCACGATATCGTGACATGTTGTAGTTTCATGGCAAAAGCTACAGAAGAGTTACAGAGGCAGTTGAAGCCGACAAAGTTAAATGTGAGCCGACGAAGATTAGGGTTTGCAGCCGACGAAGTTTAGGGTTGTGCAACCGACTAAAGATCAGGGTTACAACCGACTAAGATTAAGGTTTTGATCTTGAAAGTGTTATTATAAAAGGTAGGCTATTTTGAAGAGTTGGAGGAGTTGTTAGTTGCGACGTTCATAGATAGAGCGTAGAGTGAGAAGTTCGATCATCGAGAGCAGAGTGCAAAATTCGATCAAAGTGTGCAGAGTGAGCGAAGAGTCATGGTGAATTGTTCTAAGTGCCACTGTGATTGCGTAGAGAGTGCAAAGGTTGAAGTTCGACCAAGTGCGGCTGTGATTGCACAAAGAGAGCAGAGGGCGTAGAGAGCACAAAGGGCAAAGACGAACGTGGAGTGCTGTTGTATGAGGACAGAGGTGCACTGGTTCTTTGAGAAGAACCTGAGGACAGATTTGGCAAGTCTTTGAGAAGGCTTGTGTGCAGAGGATTGATTTGTTCAAGTGTTGGACAGATCTGACGGACAGAGGAAGACTTGTACTAGACCGACTGACTGTGTTTGGTACAGGTTGTTGAGCTACTGTGGACGTGATCATAGAAGGCAGAGGTCTCTTAGGCTAAGCATTGAGGACAGGAGGTCTTCGGTGGAAAGGAGTTCCACGTGCTGGCAAGAGGTAGAGGCAGTTGATCTTCTGAGGGATCATTTCCAGAGCAGAGGGGAAGGTATCTCCTTTGAGCAGAGGCTCATAAATCTAGAGCAGAGGGGAAGGTATCTCCTTTGAGCAGAGGCTCATAAATTCTGATTGGGGGAAGGTATCTCCTTTGGGCCGAGGCTCATAAACATTGTAATTGGGAAGGATTCCCAAAGAACTTTGAGATAACTTTTAGAGAAAAGTTTTGTGGACGTAGCCCAGCCATTCCGGGTGAACCACGTTAAAATTGGTGTCACTTTGTGGATGATATTGTGCATTGTTTTGATATTGCTTTGGGTATATTGCTTTACTATTTTGAAGTATAAAGGAAAAAGTAAAAAGAGGTCTTATACTGTTCACCCCCCTCTCAGTATAAGCTTGTGTTCTTCAATTGGTATCAGAGCAGGTGCCTTCGAAAAGTTTAACAACTTGAAGGAAAAGCTAGTAAAGAACACAATGGATCATTCAAGTAGCAATGCAACACCTATTCTTGATGGGTCAGATTTTGGTCTTTGGAGTGCAAGGATGAAGGTTCATCTAATGGCACTTGGTAATGAGGTATGGGAAGTGATTGAAGATGAGTACACTATTCCTGTACATGGTCCTAATACTAAAGAAGAAAGGCTCCTACATCACAACAATTCAAAAGCAATGAATGCAATCCTGAAAGGCTTACAGAAAGCAGATCTCACCAAAGTGATTCACTGCAAGACAACTAGTGAAATGTGGAAACAGTTGAAGGTGGTTCATACAGGTGATACAAATGTCAAAAAGGCCAAGTTGAGACACTTCAAAGGTATGTTTGAACAACTCCAGATGAATGATGATGAAAATATTAGTGACTACATGCTTCGTATGGATGAGGTTGTTAACTCCATGAAAGACTTAGGTCTTGAGCTTGCTGAAAATGATGTTTGTGATAAGATTTTAAGATCTCTTCCTAATAGATTTAGTGAAAATATTTCTGCTATTGAGGAAGCTAAAGATTTGGATAAGTTGAAAAAGGATGAGCTCCATAGTATACTTGCAGCATTTGAGTTGAGAACTCAAGTGAAGGTTGATGTCAAGAAAGAGGCAGATTTCAAGGCTACCAAGAAATCCAAGGGTAAACAGCTTCAAGAGAGTGATGAGTCTTCTAGTGATGAAGAGGCATATTACAAGCAAGAAAGGCAAGTTCTCTAGAAAGCACAAAAGCATGAAAAATATAAGATGTTTCAATTGTGGAAAGTTTGGTCATTATGCTACCGACTGTACTGTTCCCAAGAATGAAAGTGATGAAGATAAACAAGATTCTAAGAGCAAGGATTCTGAAAAGCACAAGCATCACAGGAAGAACAAAGATGAGCACAACAATCAAGGAAAGAGGTATTCTCACAAGCACAAGAAGAGTTTCTACCTAGACAAAGCAAGTAAGTGTTCTAGTAGTGATAGTGAAAGTTCTTCAAGTGATGATGAAAATGAGATGTTGTTCATATCAAAAAAGAGGAAGAACCGAAACATAGATTCATTATCATGAAATGTCTTAGATGTGGAAATTTTGGTCACCTTGAGGATGATTGCACAAATAATGATTTGGTTTCTAGTATGTATGAGGATGCTTCAGAAAACTATAAGGAAGATGCTTGTATGGTTTTTGAAAAAGGTAGCACCTCTAGTGATAAGAAATCTGAAAAAGGCTTTGATGATTCAGAAAGCAAACAAATAAAGGATCTTGAAAGTGAACTTATTAATGCTCTTAGTGCTTTGAAAAAGGAAAGAAAGAAGAATGCTAGACTCAAGGATAAGTTAGATGAATGTTGTATGGAGAGAGATGATCTTATAGAAAGTCTTGATTTCTCTATAGCTAAGACACAAGAACTCAAGGATGAGTTAGAGTCTAAGGTTCTTGAGTATAGTGAGTTAGAACAGAAAATGGCTTCTTTGAAAGAGGAAACTAAAGAGTACAAGGATAAGCTTTACAGGTTTCAAGATAGCTCCAAAAAGGTTAAGTCACTCATCAAAGGTCAAAGAAAGACAACAGATAAAACAGGCCTTGGTTTTGTTAAGCCACACAAGGAACAAGTTGGAGAGTCTAGTAAGAGACTCCAAAAGGAAGAGAGTTCTGATGAGGAAAGTATTTCAGATCATGAGTCCTTGAATGATAGATGCACAGAAACAGAAAACAGAATTCAGAATGAGAAGAAGAAGTTTTCAGGACCCAAGAGGTCAAATAAAGGAAAATTTCAAGGCAGATGTTTTGCTTGTCATAAGTTTGGTCACATGGCTTCACATTGCATGGCTCAAGTGAAGAAGGTAAACGACAATTTCAGAAGTGCTAGTTTCTTTCAAGGGTATTGCTACTCTTGTCAATAGTTTGGGCACAAGGCAGTTTATTGCAAGGTAAATAACAGGAACAGGTTTGATCAAAATAGGTTTGGTCAGAACAGGTTTGGTCAGAACAGGTTTGGTCAGAATAGGTTTGGTCAGAATAGGTTTGGTCAGAACAGGTGGATTCAAAGATCAGGTTTACCTTAGAGAAACAACATCGTCAAGTGTTTCAAGTGCAACAATGAAGGTCACATAATCAGACAGTGTAGAGCTGAAATTCTAGATTACAGGAACAGGAACAGTGGCATGATCAGGTCCAAGGATCAAGGCATGGACAAGAACAGGGATGAGAACAAGAACAAGAACAGTGACAAGAACAGGAATATGGACAAAGAGTTCAAGAGAAGGCCCGACAAGGAAGTTATAGACGCCGATGATGATCGGTGCCTAATGGGAGTTTTACTCCCACCCCAGAATTAATCACCTCATCGGGAGGTGGGGGAGGGACTAAGCTAAGAGGCTCATTCTTAGTCCCGAGCCCCAAAGGTGACCCTTTGCCATTGATGACAAAGGGGGAGAGATATGAGTAAGGGGGAGAGCTTCAAAGTGAAGAGGAAAGCTTCAAGTCAGGGGGAGCAAAACTTCAAAGGACGTTGGTCAGTTGTTAGCACAGTTGGTTTCAGTTTTGGCTCTTGAGAAGTGTTTTCAGTAAAGGTTTGCCATCAATGACAAAGGGGGAGATTGTTGGAAATTTTGGGTACTTTGGGTACATTGCCTTTGCTCAAGTATATAAGTTGTCATTGATGTCAAGAAGCTTTTGAAGGAATTTGATTTGATGTCAAATAATTTATTTTGATGAAGGTTACGGCATAACAGTTTCAAAGGTCTTTTGCAAACCCCAAGCTGATAGGTTCGAGAGAAAGAGCTCGCAAAGAAAAGTGTCACGATTTCGTGACAATTTGCAAGAGGGTTTGTATGGATGAAAAAGTGTCACGATTTCGTGACAGGTTCGAGAGAAAGAGCTCATAGAGAAAAAGTGTCACGATATCGTGACATGTCGGGTTTTCGTGACCCGAAGAAAAGAAAAGCGCTAAGGAGAAAAAGTGTCATGATATCGCGACATGTCAGGTTTTTGTGACCCGAAGAATAGAAAAGAGCTAAGGAGGAAAAGTGTCATGATATCGCGACATGTCGCATTTTCGTGACTTAAGAGAGAGAGAAAACAAGTTAGAAAAGTGTCGTGATATCGCGACATGTCACGATTTCATGACGAGTTACAAGGAAAGCGTACGGAAGTTGAAAGCATCATGATTTTGTGACGGGTTGCAAAGAATGCGTACGGATGCAGAAAGTGTCACGATTTCGTGATAGGTAGAAAAGAAAGCAGATGAAAGCAGTGTCATGATTTCACGATAGAAACTGAAAGGGTCTTCTATAGGAGAAGTGTCATGATTTTATGACAAAAGTAGAGAGGAAGGCTATGAAGATAGAAGTGTCACGATATCATGATAGAAGTGAAGACGAAGTCTACAGAGGCAGAAGTGTCATGATTTCGTGACAAAAGTAGAAAGGAGGTCGACGAAGGGAGAAGTGTCGTGATATCATGACAAAAGCAAAGTTGATGCTGACAAAGACAGAAGTGTCACGATATCACGACAAGAGCTTAGTTGAAGTCGACAAAGGCTGAAGTGTCACGATATCATGACAAAAGCCAAAAGAAAGTGTACGGTTGCAAAGGTGTCACGATATCATGACATGTTGTAGTTTCACGGCAAAAGCTATAGAAGAGTTACAGAGGCAGTTGAAGCCGACAAAGTTAAATGTGAGCCAACAAAGTTTAGGGTTGTGCAACCGACTAAAGATCAGGGTTACAACCGACTAAGATTAAGGTTTTGATCTTGAAAGTGTTATTATAAAAGGTAGGCTATTTTGAAGAGTTGGAGGAATTGTTAGTTGCGACGTTCGTAGATAGAGCGCAGAGTGAGAAGTTCGATCATCGAGAGCAGAGTGCAAAATTCGATCGAAGTGTGCAGAGTGAGCGAAGAGTCATGGTGAATTGTTCTAAGTGCCACTGTGATTGCGCAGAGAGTGCAAAGGTTGAAGTTCGACCAAGTGCGGCTGTGATTGCGCAAAGAGAGCAGAGGGCGTAGAGAGCACAAAGGGCAAAGATGAACGCGGAGTGTTGCTGTATGAGGACAGAGGTGCACTGGTTCTTTGAGAAGAACCTGAGGATAGATTTGGCAAGTCTTTGAGAAGGCTTGTGTGTAGAGGATTGATTTGTTCAAGTGTTGGACAGATCTGACAGATAGAGGAAGACTTGTACTAGACCGATTGACTATGTTTGGTACAGGTTGTCGAGCTATTGTGGACGTGATCATAGAAGGCAGAGGTCTCTTAGGCTAAGCATTGAGGATAGGAGGTCTTCGGTGGAAAGGAGTTCCACGTGCTGGCAAGAGGTAGAGGCAGTTGATCTTCTGAGGGATCATTTCCAGAGTAGAGGGGAAGGTATCTCCTTTGAGCAGAGGCTCATAAATCTAGAGCAGGGGAAGGTATCTCCTTTGAGTAGAGGCTCATAAATTCTGATTGGGGGAAGGTATCTCCTTTGGGCCGAGGCTCATAAACATTGTAATTGGGAAGGATTCCCAAAGAACTTTGAGATAACTTTTAGAGAAAAGTTTTGTGGACGTAGCCCAACCATTCTGGGTGAACCACGTTAAAATTGGTGTCACTTTGTGGATGATATTGTGCATTGTTTTGATATTTCTTTGGGTATATTGCTTTACTATTTTGAAGTATAAAGGAAAAAGTAAAAAGAGGTCTTATACTGTTCACCCCCCCCTCTCAGTATAAGCTTGTGTTCTTCAAATATGAGGCAACTCATACCCTTAGGCGAAGCCGTAGTAACATTGAAAGACCTACTCGAAAGACCGTGAGATGCAGTTTTGTGAGTCTAAGAGGTGATAATTCAACCCTTGGGGGATCTCCTCGAGAAACCCCAAATAGGGAACCACAACATGAAACTACATCTCATAAACACAAAGAGGCCTCATGGCCATCATCATCAAGGAGACATGAGGAAACCTCAAGGGCTTCCTCTAAACGCATAGAAACTTCTCAGAGACATGAGGAAGCTTCAAGAGCTTCCTCCTCACATAGACATAAAGAGGGTTCTAGACCCCATTATTCACATAGAGATGATGAGGTTTCCCCATATCCATCCTCATGGAGGGTAGAGAGGGCTACAAAACCCTCATCACCACAAAGACACACAAGAGTCAAAACATCTCAACATTCACATGCAACACTTAGAATAGATCAACCCACTAAGGGGCAGGAAACTAGAAACACATCCAGTCATAGACATCAAATAGAAGATATCCTTCAAACAAGAGGAAGGATTCCATTAGACTATGACCTCATTGGAGTGAATGGCACCCCATGGGATCAGCCATGGAAAACAAGATAGTTGGATGAGTTGGATCGGTTGCACCCGAGGCCACCACCCAAAACTATAGCCACAGAGAACTCTGCATCCGAAAGTTCATGAACTATGACTTCTAAGCCCACTTCTCAAACTGGTGGTGCCTCAGGGTGACCCCATAGTAAACATATAGAGTCTGACCATAGAGACACCCAAAAATATACTGAACAAGTCACACTAGCTAGCCAAAGCAAAGAGACAACAGAAACCTCTTCGAGGAATCTATGAATCAAAACTACAAGAACGAAGTCAGATAAGCATGAGTCTTCTATGACCATGCAAGTCAACCACGTGTGATGGTTAGAAAATGCCTTATGTAAGGAGCGAGAGCTTGTAGAATCTCTTGAACATGATAAACAAAGATAACGGTTGTTACGCAAACATGAGCAACACTTAAGAGAGCAAGCTGAGCAACTAGCTCGTAGCAACCAACAAGCAAATAGAGATGATCATCAAAGGGATCAATGCGTTGAATCACAATAGAATGGGTGCACTAGACAAGAAAGTAACCCACACCAAAATCACCCTCCAAATCATGAGCAAAATCCAACTGGGGGGAAATGGTAGACTTAATAAATCAGGATCAGGCATATCTTGGATCCCCTCGTAGGAGGGAAGAAAATAGAGCAAATCAAATGGATAGAGTGCTACCTCCACCATCACCACGGGGGGTTTGCAAGAGGAAGAACTCCTTGCTTCAAAGGCATTTTGAGAGCTTGCTAAAAATATGAAAGCCTTTGAGAAACAAGAGGCTACTGGGAGCCAACCAACATTGAGCAAAATACACAACCAACCATTGTGTCCATCAGTTCCTAGCCCTCCCTATCCTAAGCACTTTGAGATGCCTAGGCTAGAGAAGTTTAAAGGTGAAGAAGATGCACAAGAGCATGTCACCAATTTCATCAATGCATATTTTCATCTCGAAGACAATGATGCTCTTATGCTAAGGACATTCATCATGACATTTTTGGGCACAACCACCCAATGGTTTAACCAATTGCCCAAGCATAGCATATCCAACTTTGAACAACTAGTGAATGCTTTTCTGAAGTGTTTCTCCTTTGGTGCTAAGAGGAAAGTAAATCTCTTAGACCTGGCCAATTTAAGACATTATGATGATGAGCCAGTAATGGATTACGGGAATAGATGGAGAAAAGTCATGGTAAAATTATCATTCTCCATTCCCACAGAAGAAATCATCTGGATGTTCACCAAGAGTTGTTCCAAACACATTTCCCTCTTGCTACAACTACAACAATACCCCTCATTTGAGGAAGCTTTGGCATAAGCCAAACTCATTGAGGACATCAAAGTAGATGAGGGAACCATAAAAATCTAAACCAAGAAGGAGTGGAGCAAAAATGACAAGAATGGCAAATATAAGCAGAAGCAGGAAAACCCTACCCTAGTTAATCAAGTGGTATTGGCTACGCCTAAGGATGGGGCTATGCACAATAGCCCCAAAATTATCAAGCACAACCCCCACCATCCAACTATGATCAAAAGAACAATCAGGGTCGAAACAAAGAACGCAAACCCCCTCATTATTTTACACCATTGACAGAATCAATGCAATCAATCTTCAATCAATTGAGCGAGGTAGGAAAGATCAGATTCCCTGATATACCTCTTATAGATCCCAACCATCCTAAGCCAAAAGGATATAGGGAAGATCAATTTTGCCCGTATCACAGGATACCAGGGCATAATATCAAAGTTTGTGTTGGTTTCAAACATCAGGTGCAAAACATGATTGAGGTGGGAGAACTAAAAGTGGACAACCCACTGGCCCCTGACAACAGAGATATGGGCATCTACAAAAACCTACTGCCAAACCATGAGGTCCCTAGAGGGCAAGGTGCACAAGTCAATCAGGTCCGAATTGATATGCCTACCCATGGGTGTGTTGGGATGGTTGAAATTGTCAATATAGCAACCAGGAGTAGACGGTATGGTCAACCGCAACCTCCTGCAGCTCCCATAAATGTCCCCACTGCACCTAGGTAGAGGCAGGGGTAAAACAACCTTCCAGGTCCACCAACTCGACCTGTGGTAACTATCCAGAGTAGACTTGAGCAAAACTTACAAATGACTCCAGCTAAGCTATCCATTTATGAGCTCATACAATAGTCCCCAAAGCACAGGGAGACCTTGATGGAGATTTTAAGGTCAATTGAGATCCAACCGCAAGATCCAAATGCATTCACCCATTTTGTGGGACAAGTACAAGAATGCCAGGAACCTATAATTTGATTCTACGATTATGAGATTAAGACAGTACCTACTACCTTACCAGACCCTCCATTGCACATTGTGGCATCAATCAATGATTTACCTTTTAAGCGGGTCTTGATCGATATAGGTTCATCAATCAACATCATCACAACAATGGCAATAGAACACCTTAAGATCCCCAAGTCCAATATCATTTCGGGAGCCTATACATTAAGAGCTTTCAATGATGCTTTATGCAATACTATGGGAATGATAGTCCTACCTATCAAGGTGGGGCATAAGACCATCCCCGTGATGTGTCATGTCTTGGAAGGGGCCATGCAATACAACATCCTCCTAGGGAGACCTTGGATAAGGGACATGAAATGTGTTCCTTCGATTTTACACCAATGTGTCAAGTATGTGCATGATAACAAAGTCTACATGGTGTTGGCTGATGAGGAGCCATTCAAGTATGTTCATCAAGTGGATTGTCTAGGAGAATTTGTGATTCCTTCTACCCACTTGTATGTAGAACCTTCATCTCCAGCCACGCAACTGAGTAATAAAGACAAAAGGGTATGAAAAGACCCATCTGCATCAACACCTCATCCTGCGCACAAAGTGGCCAATGCTTCTAATCAACCATCAATGCCTAAACCAAAAAATGATCAGAAGCTAAAGGCACCTATGGTTGAGGAAAACAAACTCAAGGAAATGCTAACCATAGCTATTGAAGAGGGTCCAAATCCCATGGAAGAATATCACCAAGACCAAGTCGAAGATGATGACTACCACCCCGCTTCACCAGTGTCATCCGTGGGGTCATCCACCTCACATACGACTATACACTTGGCAAGCACAGGGATAGGAGAGTATCTTGTGTAGAACATAACCTTTACACCTATCATAGAGTCCGCACAAGACATGGGATGACCAAAAGAGTTAAGACCACCAGTGGGAATAGTGGTTCCACTTGGAATCCCTCCCAACCAGTCAAACTTTGTCTATGTTGGACTAGACTGCACCCATAAGTCTATTGTAGAATAAGAGGACAATGATGACTTGTTCACTATTAATGTTCGTTACCTCTCTAATCCTGAGTTCACTTTAAGCTACTTTGAATGCTGCCATTGGCATGGTTACGGTCTTGGTATATATGAGCAGGGGTGAAGGCGGCCACTCGAGCCATAGTACCAGCTTCCCACTGATATATTTGGGTTAGGCTATCACATCAGAGGTCGAGATGACTCTCTAGTAGCAGCCTTAGATAGATTGAGCTTGGGGTTAGGAGAAGACATCAATTTTATTCCTTATCACCCACTAAGTTTGAGACTTATGAGCAGTAGGTAAGTGGCCATGGTAAGCATACCACCACCCGAGACTTATCATCCAAGACTCACAATTGAGGCCATCCCAATAGGGTACAACTCATGGGATGAAGAGCAAGAAGAAAATGGATATGTGGCAAGTGATGATGAAGCACAAGAGGGCTTGGCCTATCATGGGCCTCGCTACTTATGAAGACTTACTTGGTCCATCCACAATGAGAGTGGATACATATCGGATGAAAGTGACTATGAGTCAGAGGACTCAATAGAGAGAGCCTACTTAGGGGTAAGGCAATGGCCCCATGACTTGGGGCAACATACTAATGCAAATGGATTCTTCATAAGTGATGAAGAATATGAGGATGAAATAGAGATGGCTTACTTAGAGCCAAGACATGAGCCCCTCGTCTTAGGGCCGCACACTAATGCTAATGGCTTCTGGATAAGTGATGATGATTTTGAGGATGAGACTGAGATGGCCTATCTTGGGCCTCACCATTTATGACAAGTCAATATGTTGGTGGAAAGAGAAGCGACACTTCATGCCATAGACCCTGGCTTGTGATTTTTAAGGAGACCTGTTGACTTGAATGTCATTCATCGCATGGTCAATCCCCCTCCACCGACATTCAGGGAACTCTTAGAACCCAATGATCCTATTGTCAGCCCAGCTCATGGGCTAGATCTAGAGATTCCCATTCCTCTAGAGCCTCATCGTGAGCATGGAAGGGAAACCTCAGAGATAAGATTTCACCCATGTGGTCCTGGAGATTTCATCCCATCCATCAATACAATCTCCATTGATTTGACCACTCCACTTCATAACCCAACCAACCCAAATAAACCTTTGTGTCTTGACACATAGACGATTGATTGGGATCATGTTGATTCACCAATAGAGCCTAAAGATATTTTCTCTAATGAAGAGATGTTACAACCATTTCATTTCACACCAGGCTGTGCCCATGATGTATTCCATGCTGGTTTGGATCCTGAGTCAGTAGGACCTATAAATCCCATCGATGACATTCACTTGATACCCATGCCTCACCAGTTGGAGGATGGGTCACATATGGCTATAGAAGTGACTTTCAAAGTGGACATTAGCGATGATCCTACTCAACCAAAGAAATTCAAGTTCGGAGAAAGTCTATCTCCAGAAGAACAAGCCATCATAATTCCTCTCCTGAAAGAGAGGCCAAATCTATTTGCTTGGACTTACAAGGATATGCCTAGGATAGATCCAAAGTTAGTCATTCACAACCTTTCATTGGACCCCATGAAGAAACCAGTCAAACAGAAGTTGAGAAAAATGCATCCCACCATCACTTTGATGGTAAAGAATGAATTACAAAAACTATTGGATGCAGTTTTCATAGTTCCTATCGACTACCCTGAGTGGGTATCGAACATGGTGCCCATGGGGAAACCCGATGGAAGAGTCCGTATCTGCATAGACTTTAGAGACTTAAATAGGGCAACTCCAAAGGATTCATTCCCATTGCCAAACATAGATGCTCTTGTGGATGCAACCGCAGGTCATGAAATGCTCTCCCTAATGGATGGTTTTTTTGGATACAACCAGATCCGGATTAAACCCGAGGATCAACATAAAACCACTTTCATTACTCCATGGGGAACATTTTGTTACAAAGTGATGCCATTCGATCTCAAGAATGTTGGTGCCACATATCAGTGGGCCATGACATACATATTCCATGACTACATGCATAAGATCTTAGAAGATTACATGGATGACTTACTTGCCAAGTCCCTATTGCGGCAAGAGCATGTTGAAGTCCTTAGAAAAGTCTTTAATCACCTCATTGAGCACAATGTCAGATTGAATCCTAAGAAATGCATTTTCGACGTAACTTCTGGAAAGCTTTTGGGATTCATAGTTTCTAAGAGAGGCATTGAAGTCGATCCTGCAAAGGTAAAAGCTATACTGGAAATGGCCGCCCCTACCAACATTAGGGAATTAAGAAGCCTACAAGGCAAAATAGCATCCATAAAAAGGTTCATTGCACAATTATCAGATAAGTGTCGGCCCATGAACTAGTTGCTATGCAAGGATATCCCATTTCATTGGGATGGAGAGTGCCAACAAGCCTTTGTAGAGATCAAAACTTATCTGGCGATGCCGCTAGTGTTGGCTCCACCAAGGCTAGACATACCATTCTTATTATATATATCGGCTACTAATTTCTCTTTGGGCACCATGTTGGCCCAAAAGAATATGCAAAACAAAGAGCAAGCCATATATTACATTAGTCACACATTGGTGAGTTATGAGCTAGGGTATGCGTATGTCAAAAAGTTGTGTTTAGCAATGGTCTTTGCAACTCGAAAGTTGTGACACTACATGTTGAGCCATACGACCTATGTTATATCAAAACAAAATCCTTTGTAGTACATGATGAGCAAGACATATCACAATACATGTACCATGAAGTGGATCATGCTATTGATAGAATTTGATCTAGAGTTCATAAGCCAAAAGTCCATCAAGGGACAAGTCATAGCAGATCAATTGGCAGAGGCACCTCTTCAGGATAGCAAGCCTCTCACCATAGAGTTGCCTGATGATGTGGTCTTTGCACTATCAGATCCACCAGAACTCGAAGAACCTAAGAAGGAAAGAGACATGTCATTGTTCTTCGATGGTTCAAAGTGTGAACAAGGGGGCGAGTAAGGATTGTCTTTATCACACCGTAGGGTGCTCCATTGCCCTTATCATTCAAACTAGACTTCCCTTGCACAAACAACAACATAGAATATGAGGCATTGATCTTGGGACTCCAAGAAGCCATAGCAATGGGCATTAAAATATTGAATATCTTTGGTGACTCCTTGCTCATAGTAAACCAAGTCAAAGGACTATTCCAATGCAGGTGCCCACTCTTGAAGACTTACAAGGAACTTGTTGATACTTACCTAGCCCAATTGGAATGGTATGACATCAAGGCAATCCCTCGTACATCAAATAGATTTGTGGACACCATGGCTTCTTTGGGATCCTTAATCCCTTAGAATCCATCTGCTAATTTTACAACCATTCATGTGAAAGTGCTTGCACACTCAGCAATACAATATGAGGCTTTAGACAATCAAGAATCAGTCAACATGATCAACATCGAACTAAATCAGGATTGGTCCTTCATGGCTAGAGACTTCTTACAAATGACACCTTGGGAATATTTGATCTCCCAAGGACCTACGGAGTGTGGTACAACCATACACCATAGAGTCATTCCTCAATCCGTATTCACCAGCTTGGGAATTCAGGAGGAGCGAGTCATATTTTCCATAGAGGTCATGGCTTATCAGGATTGGCTTTCCTAGCTGCGAGACTTCTTGAAGCTCGGAATAGTACCTCAAGGTCTGTCACATACCGAAAGGTGAACATTCAAATAGAAAGCAACAAGATACATCTTGCTAGGAGAAATCCTCTATAGACGAGGATATGATGGAGTACTACTCCATTGTCTTGAGCCCCAGGAAGCATCTTGGGCAATTTCACAAGCTCATGATGGTACATGCAGAGGACATTTCAGTGGCATGGCCATCGTTAAGCGCATCTTGAGAATGGGTTACTATTGGCCCACCATGGAAAAGGACTACTATGAATATGTCAAGAAATGCATTAAGTGCCAGCATCATGCAAATCTCACGCACTTGCCATCACAAGCCTTGCAACCCATCCAGGCAACATGGCCATTCTCATAGTGGGGACTAGACTTGATTGGGAAGATCTCACCCCCATCCTCAGGCCGACACACATTCATCATAATGGCCATTGAGTACTTCACTAAATGGGTTGAAGTGATCCCCCTAACATCGACAACTGGACCAAGGATTGTGGAGTTTATACTCCACAATATCATAAGTCATTTTGGGGTCCCTTCAAAGATAATATCGGATAATGGGCCATATTTCAAGAACAAAAATGTGCATGCTTTAATGAACAAATACCATATTCAACATAGTTTTTCAATGCCTTATTATCCACAAGCAAATGGGCAAGCAGAAGCCTCAAACAAAATAATAGTCTCCATCTTGAGGAAGATGATGCAAGAAAATCACAAGGATTGGCACATACAGTTGCCTCTGGCACTATGGGCATACAGGACTAGTGTATGGATGCCCACTGGGGCAACACCATTTTCACTTGTATATGGCATTGAGGCCATCATGCCACTAGAGTTGGAAATTCCAACTCTACGCATAGCATTGAAGGACTTCATAGATGATGATACCACGTGACAAGGCCACCTTGATCAGTTGATGCTTCTTGATGAATGATGAGTCAATGCTTTAGAGCATCTTCACGTTTACCAAGATCACCTTGCGCGAGCTTACAATAGTAAAGTCCACTTAAGATATTTCAAAATTGGGGATCTTGTGCTCAAAGAGAACCAACATAATTCTAATTTACCATCGCACCTACGAGACAAATTCATGGTAAATTGGATAGGCCCTTACATGGTTTCAGAAAGAGTTGGGCCTGGAGCATATCACCTTATATCATTAGATGGTGTTGAAGAGCCTGAACCTCTCAATATCATTCACTTGAAGGCATTCTACACATAAAACAAAAAACAAAAAAATTCAAATATGTCAAAAACACAAAAACATTGTAAAGAATAAAAAATACAAAAATAAAAAAAAAAAAAAAAAAAAAATAATCCAATAAAAAAATTAAAAATTTCAAGGGTATCCAAGCTTCTTGGTCAAATTCAAATCAAAATGCTCCAAGGGTATCCAAGTCACTTGGTCAAATTCCAATCAAAATGCTCCAAGGGTATCCAAGCCGCTTGGTCAAATTCAAATCAAAATGCTCCAAGGGTATCCAAGTCGCTTGGTCAAATTCCAATCAAAATGCTCCAAGGTTATCCAAGCCTTTGGTCAAATTCCAATAAAAATGCTCCAAGGGTATTTCATGCTACTTGGTCAAAAATCAAAAGCCCCAAAGGCACAATAAGCCCTTTGGTCACATTAATCAAAAATACAAAAACAACATAAAATCAAAAATGCAAAAACAATTGCATCTCACATCTTGCATCCACATAGTTGCATTACATTGTCATTTCCATTACATTCGCATATGGTATGATCACATTCTTACAAGTAATGCCACAGTTTGTATCATAAATCATTCACAAAATCCACCATCATCCATTCATTCATGTGTGTAATTGTGTTTCTCAACACAACCATATCAAGTTGCTATAAGGAACAGGCTAAGATTTTCTGGTTATTCAACCATATCTAGTGGTCTTATCAATTTTTGTGAAAAGCCATATTGATTAGTAGAGAATAAGGAATAGTCATGAAAACCTCAGATATTCAGAATCCCATCACTAATTATAAAAACTTAAATCCTAGCTGGACAAGGGAAGATGAAAGTTGCATATAGGGTTCTAAGTTACCTTAAGTGAAAAGGGTCATCCTTGCTTATCCCCCTGTGCAACCGGTTCAAAGGTGCTGAGAATTGGCAAAAGGACAAGTTCTGCCCTACCTAGAAATGAGTGATTATCATCACTGCATACATCCCTTGCTTTCATAAAAATAAGCAAAACCCCGAAACAAAGCCAAATTCAAATCTCAAAATCGAAAGTTCAAAATCTTCAAAAGTCGAACATCAACGCCCAAAGTCATAGTTCAAAATATCAAAAGAACAAAAGCAAAATAAATAGTGATTATCATCACTACAAGAATCCCTTGCTCAAAAGAAAACAAAAAAATCAGTTAAAATAAACAGTGATTTTCATCACTAGACATGAGCAAGTATCCCGAGTCAAAATGAAGAAAAGAAGGGAATGGAACTTGAATCCCTAGAATTCTCAGCACAACCGAACCAAAAGCATGATGATATGTCTAATACAAAGGCATTATGCATTTGTGTAGACCAATGTTTGAATGTGGATGAGCTAGCTTTAGGTAACCCAAGGTCACCTAGTGGTATAGTCCAACTGAGTCCAACATAGGATAAGATGAACAATTGAGGATCCCCGATCTTAGCAATGGGCTGAAAGAATCCTGCCTGACATCGAAGGAAAATATTGAGTTCTATCTAAATATATTCATTTGCACACATAGGGACAATGAATCCATAGGTCCATGATGAAAGCCTTGCTTCTTCAAAAGTCTAGTATGGTCAATACACAACTATTGATAGGGTAACTAGAATGTTTGAATCTCAAGCAAAGCCCCAAAAATTCTTATATAGCAACAAATCATATCATCAATCATACCAACATTTTCTTTATAAGATTCTATAAATTAGGGGGTATCAACATAGTAGGATAGATACCGCATATATATTAGAAATAATATATAGACGACCACTGACTACTTTATATATTTTAATTTACAGAAACTTATCAAGAAAATACATACATTTCACACCATTACATCTCACATATGAATACTTAATCAATTCTTATGATAGGAGTGATTATTTAAATTCATGATTATTTTTTTACTTTCTATGGTATCACCCATTAAGATTGTTAATATCATATGCATTCCTTATGTTTTAAGTGATTAAAGCATACAGGTTCATTCATACCATACCATCACATAAGCTAGATGCATACAATTAAAGCAAAATTAAACATGCATTTAACAATAACATTGCATCCATAAATACATAAGTCATCAATCATCCATCATTACATCATAAAGCACATCATAAAACATATAAGCAATATCCATTTGCATATAACCATAAATCCATCATTAGATCAACTCATAATACATCACATCATATCATATGAACATCTACAGATATACACACATTAGCATCTATTTCAAATCCACATCATCATAAATATCATCTATCACCTAACACATACATATATCAATTCATCATAATACCATCATCCATCGCATCATAAAACAAAATAAAACAAAAATATAAGCAATAAACGATACACATAATGAGTCATAAAGCAAAGATATCATATAAATGTGTGTATCAGGTCCATAAAGGTACAAAAATGCCCATGGGCTATAGTCAGGTAGGTCAAGCCGACCTCAAAAATGAATCAAAAGAACACCATCAATAAAATATAGGGGCTGAGCCCCCAACATCACCTCCCCCTGTGGTGGTGTCATGGGTCGAATGGTGTGAACCTATTGGTCTCTCTGTCTGAGTCTGGGTCCTCTGGCTAGGATGGGCAGAAGACTACCCTGAGGTAGAGCACCCACTGACCTGTGAACCACCTACATTGGGTGCCTCCTTAGGAATAAGCCCATGCCTCTTGAGCTACATCTGGAGAGCGATAATGTGACCAACATGCTCCTAAATCTGCCCCTCATACTCATCCAATAGTAACTATAGGTGTAGAACCTCTACCCCTGAATCTGTCTCTGGATCCCCCTATGGTGTAGAAGGAGGAACAACAAACTGCATCCTAGCAGTATCACCCCCAATAGTAGCCTATAGAGCCTATATCTACATCGTGAGCTGCTCTATGGTGGCATCCCACTGTGCTATGGTAGCATCTCACTGCTGCACCTAGATCTTGGTCGACTAGAGCTCAACCTCGACCTCATGCAACTATGCTCTCAGAGGAGAATCTCTCTCCTCAGGCTCCAGCTCCTCCTCCTCCTCCTCAGGAACATCGGGCTCCTCCACTACCACCTGCTCTCCTGGCTGGCCCCATACCTCGGTCCTAGCTCAGACTCTGCATCCTATCAGATCTGCGCCATCACCCCCACCATCATCCTCGTGACCTAGGCTATCGGTACCACGCCACATCCGATCCCCCCACCATTGAGTGTATGCCTCTGTAACACCCCCAATGACTCTTGGGTCAACTATTGGGGCATCCTCCTCATCTGAGAGCTCTATAATCTACCATGGGGGTAGGTCCTTCTCTATTGTGAGGTGCCTATATAAAAATGGAACAAGAGGCACGTCCTATTGTAGCCCGTACTAACAGAGAACCCGAGAGTAGAAGAAATGCTCTTGGATGCCAACCTTGTAGCCAAGGAGCCACCACTCATGCCACATCTTAGCAGTAAAATTATCTGGATCATCCCATGCTAGGCACTCATGATATGGGTGCCACATAACATCCCTGACCTACAGCCTAGTGAAAGTAGTAGTATAATGGGGAAGCTCCCCGCATGAGGATGACTCTTGTGTAGCTCACGCTCTCGAGCCCATCTAGTGGTATAGCACTGCATCCACTCCTCCATAGCTATGATCACAAGAGGAAGCCCTCTGGGATGATCTACCTTGATGTGCTCCCATCCCCAAACCTGTAGAAGCAAGTTGCAAGCAATGCCGATGTGACCTTATCGACGGATGTGGTACAACTCATCATAGCACTGAGCCAACAAAGACCTACCCCATGCATAGATGATAGGCTCCTCACTATCCAACAAGTCTTGAACCATCACCAAAAGGTTCCATGGGAACCTCAAACCTGAGCAATCTGGAATCAAGATATTGTTGATGACCATCAACAACACTGCATGCCTCATAGAGAAGACACCCTCCTCATACCACTATGAGATGGACACTCCCCTAGATTTTGTGTCCTTGAGAGCCTCCATAGAGCACCCTTCGAACACCCAAGTGAAAATAACAACCTGATCATTAGTGGTCGAAGAGACAATGGCCACTCCATCAAAGGGGATCCGAAAGATCCTATACACATCTTCCGGCGTGATGGTCATCTCACCGGTAGGAAAGTGGAAGGTATTGGTCTGAGGGTCCCATCGATGGACCAAAGCTATAAGGTAGGCATGATCTACCATAATGGTGGGTAGTCTGGTGACATACTATAGCCCATGGGCTTTGAGCCAAGCCCAATCATCACCATCCAAGAGGGGCATAAGTGTATTCATGAGCTTCGGGTCCCGAGCTCGAGCAGTAAGAATCTAAGCAAAAGAAAAGAAAATGAATCATAACTACAATGCATCTAAGGCATAACTCACAATAAACATGAAAATGGTGCAAATAATGATGGGCTATCCTAAGTCTAGGCAAAGGAATAGAGTTGCACCTAATCAAACAAGTCAAAATTTCAAAAAAATCAATAAATCAACCTAAAAAATTTCAAAAAAATAAAAAATTTCACTAAGTGTTCTTGGCCGCTGTCACCTACAATGGCTAGAAATCGATCGTTGAAGTTGATAGCGGCCAAGCCCCAATGGTCAATTTTTTGACCGTTGGGATTCAAATCGGCCGCTACCAGTGACAACGGCCAAGTTGCAGGCCTTCCTGGCCGCTCTGATCGATAGCGGCCAATGGGTGGCGAGGCAGACGCATCGACCCTAGGCCAAAAAATACCAAAAAAATATAACAAAAACAACAAGACAAAATGGGGACAAGCCCACCACATAAAAACCTAAACTAAGCCTAGCTACGGGTTTTGATTCATTGCCAACAAGCTTAATGAGGTTCAATTACCGATTACTTAATGTGGTTCAGTTTTACCCAAAACAAAAATAAACAAGTAGGGTTAAGGTTTGAGGGAGTACTCGAGAAGCTCCAGCTCCTCCACCCGAAGATGCTTCACCCCGTGCAGCCATGATCTTCCAAGTCATAGAAATGCTCCAAATCACAAAAGTCACTTTCACCTCAAAGCTCAAGAAAGCAAATTGACAACTGGAAAAGTGAAAAGACAAAACCCTAGGTTGAATTTTATATTGCCTTGGCCACTGCTGACGTCAACAACCCGCATCGCTTGGCCGCTCAGGACTAGAGCGGCCAGGGCCAGGCCTTTGGTGGCCACTGGACCTGACAACGACCGAGATCCTAGACAAAAACAACCACAGCCCCTCCATGAGAAGGAACAAAAACATTCAAATAAGCACATTTTGAAGACTTCTAGTCATCATAATGACCAAAATAACATAAAAATCACATAAAAACAAATTCTTGAGTAAGCCTCGTATCCAGTCACTTACTCTATCAACTTAGCGATTGCAGCGACTTGCACTCCATGTAATTCGGTAAGACGAGTAAGTCACCATAAGGCTACTTGGGGAAAAACATTCATTTTGGAATCATGATGTATCACTTCAAACCCAAAAAGACCAAGATGGTCGGACTGCTCCATGGGTGTGATAGGATCATCCTCATTCCCTTGTGACATCAAAAACACTAAGCCAAAGTGATGCAATATGAGCATAAATAGAATCACTCATCCTAACTCCCTAAGAAGGCTATTGATGGTTGGACCGCTCCTCGGGATAGGGATGGATGGTTATCATAAACAATTGGAATCACACTTGGATGTGGGTTCACCCATTGAAGGAACAAATGCTAGAAAGGAACCAGATTAGTCATATTGGTCAAGCGACTTGTCGCTTCATTCATTGTCATTTCTTCACCAATTCGTTGAGTGAAGAGGTAGTTCAAATATTCAAAATAATCATAATCAAAATCAACAAAAGATCACTCGATCATAACAAAATCATGTTCATCCTATGAATCATTGCATACAACAATCACATAATTTCCCTTGTTTGTTGGGAATGTAAGCAGACATGACATCTTCAATTGTAGCTCTCCTACCGGTCGAAACTATTGTAGCAGCTGAAGCTACCCGATTGAGTTTGAGGAATGAGTGCAATTTAACATGTCCAAGCCACTAAGCTAAGTCCTCCAAATGTTGAGGCAATGATTCGAAGGGTGTGCACCATCTTGCATGATTGGGCCATCCAGCATTGATCAGACCACTGATCACCATACACCCTACAAATAGATCAGTCTACGTTTTTGCTCAGCGTTGTGTTTTCCACACAGTGCATCACAAAAAGGGGCATCTGTAGACACCTAAAACATGTCATGTTTAGGGGAGCTACTCACATAGGCACATTCATAAGATCATATGACATAATATTGGACTTTCCAAGCATCAAAAGTGGTTCTCACCACTCATCTGGGGCACTTTAAGCCCATCCAAGCCTAGCCACTCAAGACTAGAGTGGCCAGACCTTAGCCGCTCAAGCTTAGAGCGGCCAGACCTTAGCCACTACAGATGACAATGGCTAGATCTTAGCCACTGCATATGATAGCAGCTAAGCCATAAAAAGCATTTTGCCGATAGATATGCCCAATCACGGGTGGAAGTGGCAGTTTGCATGCAATAAAGGTGAGCGGGAGTAACTTTGCATTCCCTTTCATGACCAGTTCACATAGGAGACTTGAGTTTGCATTTAGACTTCAGTTAACTGGTCTTTAAACATAGAAAAGACAAAAAGCTTCTCATGCTAACCTTCACTACGCATGAGGGATTCAGTCCTAGGGCTTGGGCATAGACCTAGGGTTTCACACACTTTAAAAGGTGCAAGCCTGAGAGCACCAAAGAGGGAGAGACACTTGATCAAGGATGAAACTTTGATCAATAATGAGAGAGATGATTATTATAGAGCATTGAGGAGAGCTTTTCAAGACTTGAAGAGTTCCCTTGGGATCAACTCTATGAAAAGCCTTGTCAGATTGGAGAGTCCACTTGAGGGTTTTCCACATACATGATATTCAACGTATCGAGCAAAGCAACCATCATTTCAACATCGGATACAAGCTTTGATCCATAGCCTTGAAGCAAAGAGGACAAGATTCGCTTTAGCGGCCGCTATCTTGGACAGTGGCCCGTAGGCCTAGCTTAGGGTTTTAGACATTAGTTTCATTATTCTGTTTAGCATATCATTAGCATAGCATCATTTCATTCATTCGCATTCATAGCATCGGTTTAATTTGCACTTGCTTTCATTTGATATATTCATTACTAACAACCTCATCCGGGGAGGCATTCTCGAACATCTAAGCGTGTGTTGTTGTTTCATTGCTTACAGGGCCACAGGTTCATCGGAAAGAATCTACAACATACGAGAGCAAAAGGGATCCCTCTAGGAAATAGACCTAGAGAAGGAGGCATCTGTAAGCCCTCATACATTTCCATGTGTGGAACCGAGAAGCTTGTGATAGCGCACCACCCCTTTGCGAGGGGACATTTTACCCACTTGTAACCTTATTGTATCGAAATGGGTATCCCTAAGAGGGACCGACATGTAACCGGGTTTTAATACAAATAAAGAGATATATTTTTTCATGGTCTTTCATGGTCTTTTATTGTATCAAAATGGGTATCCCTAATAGATTACATTACCTATAATATATTATTTGTTACTTCCATGTTATATGCTTTTTCATGGTCTTTCATTTCATTTTGGGTTTAACACATTGCAAGTAGAGTAAGAGCGGTGTGTGCGCCTCGGGGTCGCTACATCTAGTACACCCATTTTCTGAAAGTACTATTTCATCTTGGATTGCTTATCACCAGTTTATCCATAGATATCCTAGAATTAATTTTCCTAGGTAGGATTGACAGAAATCATTGGCTCCTTGGCCATTATTTTAAAGGCCTTCCTTGACTTTTTTTTCTCCTTTAAGATTTTCTTGGAGCTTTGCAAACTGCTCCTTCTACTTGGAAAAATCCTTCATAGATTTAGCCCATTCATCATCTAAATTTAGGGTTGGCTAAGCCTTAGGTCTTGCAGTCCTTGCCCTAGTTCTTGACCTTCTTTGTGATTTCCTTGTAGATTTTCTCTTAGGCCTTAACATCACTGGTTGTACCTATCTGGATGTGTGAGTAGTGGAAATAGAGGGATTCTTCTTCTCTACTACTAGTGATGGTGTCACCTCATGATCATCAAAATAGCTTGACTTTTGGTCCACAAGAACTTCTTGTACTATATCAATAGGCATCTGCTTAGGTGACTGATCAATCAAAGGTTGGTCAACAGGTGGTTTTCCTATTGACTACTCCTTTTTTAGAGTGTGTTAATGCCTGAGGTTGTTCTACCTCCATATTAGTGTTCTTTTCTTACCTTTATTCCATTTGGTCAGCTATAGTTGATTGCTTAGCCTAACTCTTCTCAATATATACTAAAAGGGTTTTTGTTTATAGAATTGGGCTCCCCTGTTCTTCACAAATTATTTTAGTATAGGCCTCAAAGAGGTCCCCTACCTTAGCTTCTAAGCTGGCCTCTTTTTTGGCATCTGACATAATCTAACTAGAAGAAGAAATCCTCTCCTTAGATTCTAGAGAAGTTGTAGGTACATCCATTTCCCAATTTATCTAGACTATAGCGTCAATCTTAGCTAGCTGACCAGCCTCTGTTTGTTGAATTTGTAGCTTCAATCACTACACTATGTCATGTAGCTAGCATATGTTTTTGTATATCTCCTACATATTTTCTACATCAACCTTCCTAGAATCCTGAAAGATAGTCTACTCTACTTTGTACATACCTTCCCAAATGAAGGCTTACTCCTTTAATATCTACAACTATTTCTGTAGATCTTCTCCTTGGATTTTTGGGTAAGAAGGTTCACTACTGACCATGTCCTGTAGCACCTAGACAACAAGTTCATCCTCGATTGTGCCAATGACTTATTCATCATTGTATGAACTGGAGATGACCAAGGATGCTCTCTTTGTCCCACTTCTAGTCCTTGGGTCGATCATCATTCGAACAGATATTGACATGCTCTATCCTACTTCCTCATTAAAATATTGAGAAACAAGAGATGGAGTTTTTCCTACCTTCCTTGTTGATTGATCATGATAATAGGCATACACTTAATCTATTGGCCCTAATGCCTCTACAACCAATTGACTATAGGATTCAAGCACCTTTGTCGCCTCCTACTATTTTAGAACAGTAGTATCTTCTTCAACTTATTCAAATCATGCTTGCCTCTATGCTTCTACATGTCTAATTAGGGATAAAATCATCCCATGGTGTGCCAGGGTAGTAGTTGTCTCTACCTAATACTAGTTGGCCTCATATTTTAGGGCACATACTAAATAATATGTGTAATAACCATAAATTACCCAACCAAAAACTAACCATTACACCCATTTTTTTTACTTACATTTTTATGAGAGTCACTTATATTGTTTCCATTGATAAAGTAATCACATGAGTTTCCAAGGCTATGCACCACATAGGAATCAAGTTGATCAGAGTCTATCCATGTGCATGTGAGTGGTCAGTATTCCATAATGATCAACAGGAATTTTCCAATCTGTTTCAACCATAATGCATATTTCCCTTATTGTTTAACCCCATGTTAAATTTGTTTCAACCATAGGTGTCTTTCAACCTAACCTTAAACGTGTGCTTTGTTGATTACTCATTGTTTTCCAATAAGGTAATATTTTAGGTGCAATGCTTAACCAACTAACCATACTACATATGGTTTGTTAATAGAATCATACAACAAATTCTTGTAGGCATAATGTTACCTACCACTATGTCTCATTGACTACTACTCTTTAGATCTCTCATTTATGTATTCTTTGATATGTTTATGTTCATTCTATGTTTCCACATTTTTGCTTTAGAAAGTAAAGATCTTATTTAGAATTTTATAAACAAAGCATCCACTTGAGAATTCAAGTAACATAATATATCATGTAAACAAATTGTTTTTCAAGAACATAAAACTTCAAAGAGATTACATTGTTCATATCCAATACAATGAGATACTTGGGAGTTACTTTTTTTATACTTCCATCAATAAATCATAAAATCCTACAAGCTATTACATAATTTATTTTGCAAGAAAGCTCTTTATGTTACAAAATAGTCTCATAAAGTTGAATATAGCATCAAATTCCTCTAATATTCAACTTTCTTTTAGGTTCAATAGGTACTTCAGGTACTAGTTGTCTCAGTTCCACAAGTACTAAGTGAATAGTTACTCAGGATCAGGAAAATCCAATTTATGAACATGCATAACTAATCACATAATGCCATGCAATAGTAATCCATAGAATGCAAAATAGTTTTCTAACAAACACCTTACACATTTGTAAATAAACAAGCATTCAACTCAATTCAAGAGTAGGAAATCCCATACTTTCCTAAGAATGAAACTTTTCCCATTCCTTTCATCCCATGTACCATCACATAGGAAAAATGCTCTTGAATCTATATTAATTTCATACATTTACATAGCCACAGAGAACCCCAATAAGTTCTTGAGAAATGCAACCTAGTTACCATTTCTCCCACATTAGATTAATGCCATCATAATATTTTATTCCTTATTTTAGCATGCATGATTGCATATACATGATTCTATTTGATCAATGTATTGTAATCACAATATTGCAAATATGCTATTATTTTCTTCTTATAGGTTATCAAAACTTTAAGATAAAGCACCTAGAAATAATATTTGAACAAACTTGTACATAGCTCAAAATGACAATATCAAAGGAGAATTTTTTTTCATTCAACCCCTTAAGTGTGACCACAATCCTTAAGAGTTTTTTTTTTTTAAGATACTAGCATTTTACTTAGTTTGTCTAAGAGCATTCATTATAACAACCAAAACCTTCTATGAATAGGCTATTATATTTTACATTGTACACATATAATCAAACCTATAATAGTCTACAACATTTAGAACATGTCAAGCTAAGTTTACACTATAGATTTAACTTCTTCATTGAGACATATAGCATTAGATTCCATAAAACAAGTTTGAGTCATAACATTATTGTACTAGGCTAGGGATATTTATAACCCCCTTAAATAATTCAAACCCTATTCAATATATGGATATGGTTCAAATAAAATTTTTCCTTTGTTGGACTTTAGCTTTTAGCTAAAGTCTTAATCTGAGTCTTTTTAGGATAATTATCTAATATTACTATTTAGACCCTTTTACCCTTTTATATTTATTTCAATATAAATTTAAGACCCAAAGTTGTTATCGTGAGATAACTTAATAATCCAAACCATAAATCCTAGATCTATGGTTTTTATCCATAAACCCTATCATATTTTCCAAAATACCACTACACTTTATTTCACCATCCATACCTACATCTAGGTTTAACTTTTTAGTTTTTCATTAACTAAAAGTAACATTGTAACATTACAATTAGGGAACTCCTCCCTAACGTTTAAATATCACAAGGGAGGATCTACATTAGGCTCTAGCACCTTAGCCTAATGACAAAGTGCTTAGCATGTCATTCAAGATATTTTTATCCTTTTATCCCATAGGAGTATTAAACCCTAGATCCACACTCTTTGTGAAATGAAAATCATGCCCTACGCACGTTTCGTCGCGTATGGGTTATCCAAAACAATGCAACTTCCAAACCTTAGCTTACCAAGCAAACATCTAACTAGATTAAGAAACATGGCATGATCTAAGAAACTGATGGGTTTCATCAACAGTTATTATAGAAGTTTTAAAACATCAGGAAATAACCCTAAATTAATTTATCAAAATCAAACAATCATCATCTCGAGCTTTCGTAGAGCAACGTTTGTGCTTCTTACCAAAAGTGATCTTCATCACGTAGATAACTTTGATAACCTAAGGCTTATTGGATGACTCATGCACACATCAAAGAGGACCATGGACTTCAACATACACCCAATGAACACATCGTTTCACCTTTAGAGGATGACATCTAGGATTAGTCGTCAATATTCTTTGTAGATGTTGGGCTATAAAACCATTTTGAGGGCTCAAGGATGTCTACATTTTTCAAGGCACTTATTCTATATAGAAAATGATGCTACATAATCCTCAATATTCACATTCAAAACACAATACTCAAAATGTAAACAAAAAAAAATCCTTCACACCTACAAGTAGAGAGGTTTCCATACTATTTCTCACAACAAGACAGTTTGATCTACGCATTGGTCACCACCGGCTACCTAGATCATTCTTCATCTAACACAAAGACCCTATAAGGAGTCTTGAGTGCTCTTACCAAAGGTAAACCTGCACTCAAGATCCCTATTACTGTCACAGAATATAACAAGGCTTCAACTATAAAAATCTTGAGATCGTTCTTTCTCTAATAAAGTCAAGGGTTAATATATTTTTTTAAATCTCTAAACATTTCATATAAGGATATGTTAGCCCCTATACCAGATATATGTAAACTTCTACCTTGCCCATACAATTTCAAAAACAAGCCATGCTAGCTTACGTAAATTTCTCAAAAAGTGATCTATCAATTTTGAGACCTACAACTTACTCAAAAGGGCTTTTTCTATATATTGCTAATACAAGCAAGATTTCCAATGGAAGAACCTCACAAATTGCATATCAATAACTTCCAATCACACAGATATTTTATTTATACCACCTTAAAGCCTTTAACCTTAACAAAAAGAAAGGCTATTACTATATCATTAGCTCAACCACTAAACAAGCATACTCATCATTCATAGTATAGTTGGGATCTTCACCCTAACTTGAATTTCTTGCAAAATTTCTCCAATCCAAGATCTAGAAAGTATTCCAATACTTTTACTTGCACATGACTCTTTTTATCAACAAAGTAATGAGACAAAGAAAACTATGGAAAATCACAAGGCTTGTATAGTTTCTAATTCAAGCAAAGCCCAGAGAGCATACTCCCTAGGAACCTCTAGATTTCCAATGCCAAAATTGCAAATAATATGATACTTTTGGTTTCTAATCCAACTCAATTGGAGAGCATAATCCCTGATCTCACTCCACAAATATTGCTATGTATTTGCCTTCCCAGATGCCTCTATTTATAATGGAACTCACCCTCCTCCCATAATCATTTTTTTATTATTAAAAATTGTTAGAGATGAGCCTATCATAAATGTTATCTAAAAATTGGAGTTATCTTTGACTTTGTGCCCGGGGTGGTCCATGAAGAACACAAGCTTATACTAAGGGGGGTGAACAATATAAGACCACTTTTTACTTTTTTTTTCCAATAAATATTATGCAATTTATAGATAGCAATATCAATAGCAATAATAAAAGCAATGCACAAATCACCACACACAATAGAGACACCAAATTTACGTGGTTCACCCAATGTGGGCTACTCCACGGAGAAAATATTTCACTAAAATTTTCTCAATCAATCTCTTGGAAATCCTTTCCCTATTACAATGTTTATGGACATCTGTACAAAGGAGACACCAATCCCCTAATCAAGTTTATGGATCTCTATCCATAGGAGAACTCCTTTCTCCTTAGCTCTGAATGGTAATCTTCTAGAAGAACTATTACCCCCACTACTTTGGCTAATGGATCTCTATCCACTAAAGACACCTATCCTCACTACCCTGGCTAATGGATCTCTATCCACTAGAGATTGTCATCCTCTATACTCTGTCACCTTCAAATCTCTATCTCAAATCTGTACTAAACATAGTCCTTCAGTATAGCACAAATATGTTCAATCTCAATCTCTACACTGGCACAAACCTATCCTCAAACTCTATCCTCAAATATTTATCCTCAATATCTGTCCTCTGATCTACACTAAACTTAGTCCTTTGGTCTAGCACAAATTTATCCTCAATATATATCCTCTGATCTTGCACTAAACACAGTCCTTCGGTTAAGCACAATTCTGTCCTCAATCTCTGTCCTCAAGCCTTAACTCAAAGCTTGACTTAATTTCAAATCAACTCTATTGTATCTACCCCAAACCTTAACTCAAGGTTTGAACAAATCAATCAATCAACTATGCTCTCAAGTCTTATCAAAGACTTATCTCAAATCTGCCTTGTAAGCTTCCACAAAAGCTCACACTAATATGTCCTCAAGTCCTCTCTAGAACTTGTCTAATCTGCTCAATAATTCCTCACAAGAACTTATCCAAATCTTCTCTCAATATATATTGTAAGCTTCCACAAAAGCTTACCAAATATGTCCACAAGTCCTCTCTAGAACTTACCTCAAATTTTCCCAACAAGTCCACACTAGAACTTGTCCAATATCATAGAAACATAGAGAGAATTGTTAGAGACTCAATATGCTATACATTCATCACAATGCTTAATCACTTTCAATCACTCTCTTAGAAACATATAGAGAATTGTTAGAGACTCAATATGCTTCACATTCACATCAATACTCAATCACTTTCAATCACTCTCTTAGAAACATATAGAGAATTGTTAGAGACTCAATATGCTTCACATTCACCTCAATACTCTTATCACTTTCAATCACTCTTTTAGAAACATATAGAGAATTATTAGAGACTCAATATGCTTCACATTCACCTTAATATTCAATCACTTTCAATAACTATTTTAGAAACATATAGAGAATTATTAGAGACTCAATATGCTTCACATTCACCTTAATACTCAATCACTTTCAATCACTCTTTTATAAACATATAGAGAATTGTTAGAGACTCAATATGCTTCACACTCACAAGACTCTCAATCACTTTATCAACTCAATTCAGAATATAGAATAATTTGTTTTATGGAACTTGTACTATCATTTCAACACATCCACTTGACTAGGCTCAACCAACTCTACTCAACCAATCACTCAATGAAATAATACTTGCTCACAAACCCTAGTTCAAGTATATGAACACTCACTCAAAATGTTTCCAATAATTCTTATCAACCAATATCACATAACAATGATACTCATGATCTTTGCAAACCCTAGTTCAATTTCTTCACTCAATAAATCACTTAAACAACAATGCTTATAAACCAATATCACATATATATCAACAACTCAATAAGAAAACCTAATTAAATCCTTTTCACTCCAAATTTTTTTTCCATAAAACAATCAATCAACTCAACTATGGAAGAATGTTACCATACATTTTTCTTGATGAAGAATAGTCTTTAAAACCTGTCTCAAGTATAACCATTTTCCTTACCAAGCATCAAGGTTAGATGATAAAAATATCATTCTAACTCTTCTTCAAAACTTTTCTTCAATACAAAAGTTAGCACTTAATTACACCTTATAATCTCAAACTTGAAATAAATAATATTCAACATTCTTCAAATTCCAAAATATAAAATTCAACCTTCCTTTTAACTCCTTAGCCTTTAAAATTCCAACTCATAAATTAAAAATTTGCACTTCCTTTTAACTCCCCTAATAACTTATACACCAAATAACATGCAAAGTACTTTAATTAAAATTACTTTAGAAAAACAAAAATATTATTTCCCTTTAACTTTTCGTAGGCCAAGACAACCAAATTAAATAACATACCTCAATGCACTCAAAAAGGCCTTGGTGGGATTTGACCCCTTGTTTGTTCTATCCCAAGCACTTTTATAGTGCTAGTGCCCACCGCTTGGGTTGCATGGCTCCACAAGAGCCAAAAGGCACTTAGGTGCCTTTACCTTCTCCCCACGTTCGGCATAAAAGACAAATGTAGACCTTCTTCCCAAAAATTGGTGTGTGCGGGTTTCGAACCTACCTCAACTATCCCACCAGTGTCTTACGTAGACCTTGGCTACCAACTAAGATTTAAGTACTTCATGTCTTTTTCGAAGGATGCCAAACTCTTGTCTTTTTCCCTTGCTCAATTTTCACATGTAAAATTCCCTTCTCTTTTTATGAGCCAACCATAATTCTCATGGATAATTCGAATGCCAATAATTTGGCATATATATACCTAAGGTTTTCTTCCTACAATGTCAACAAATTTCGAATTTCAAATTTGAATTTGATTTGGAAAGTTAAAATTAAATATTAAATAAATATTTAACTTAACTTTAGCACCCAACATTAATAATTTAAAGTTTTAATCAATAATAAAATACTTTAATTTAAACTAGATCTATAGTAAAGTTAAATTTAACTATTAAACAAATATTTAAATTAACCTTAGCACTTATCAATATTTAAATTAAAATTTTAATCAGGGATTAAAATATTTTAATTTAAATTAACATGTGGGTCTTTTTAACTTTGTCCTTGATCTCCTTTAACTTGATCTTGGGACCTGAAAATAATAATAAAATATTATTATTTAATTTGACTTCTCCTTCTTAGATCTTCATTTTCTGAGCTCTCCTAATGTCCTAAAAAATGATGAACATTGCTCAATAATGCTTTTGACATCAATGACAATAATATTCCTCAAAATCTCCAATAGTTCAATCACAATCAAACACATACCAGCTCTTCAAGTAATCTTTACTTCATTTCTAAGCAACTAATTAATTAGCCTAGTTAATCACAATTAGCTTGTAACTAATCTAGGGATAAAATAGCACTAGATTTAATGCCTCTTCAATGTTGTCCATTAATCAATATTAAAACAATTTAAATACCATGGTTAACCAAATAAACCAATCTTAACAACTAATTTCCCAACTAACTAAGGAGACAAAGAAACATTCCAAATAAATGCTTTAAATGCCACTAAAAATTCATGTTTAGCATCAAACTCTCCTAATTTAGCAAAGCATACTAACCATTTCTATTTCATAATCACCTCTATGAAATCAAACCTTAAGCTATATAATGCAAACACAAAGTAGGGGGTAAAAATTGGGATGTTACATACTCCCCCCATAGACTAAACACAGTCCCCTGTGTTTCATCCCCAAGGTTAGTCAAATGCATTTCCATTCATCATAAAGAACAAATCAAGCATTGAGCTAATATTTTGCAACCACATTCAAATCATGCAATCTATTATGCAATCTGATCATGCAAACCCCATTTCCACACTATTGTTTTTCTTGTGGTTGGCATTTTTAAGATAGTCAACTATCACCATCCCACTAGGAGACTAGTCTAGGACATCACGGTCCAATAGTGTAGTCATGGAGATGTGAGGGTAAATTTTCTTGCCCTTCTATTTTTTTTTACCCTCTAGATTGTCTTTGTCATCCTTTCCCTTTTTCCAGTTTCCCATTCCTGGTGGTTGAGAAACTCCTTTCAAATGAGAAGAACAACCTCTCCCACCTAACGAGAATATCTGGACCTAAAAAGCAGTAAATAAACATCAGCAGTACCATATTCTAAAAAGATAAAGTACTTATATTGCATAATCATGTTTCGATTTTACATAATAATGTCCATTATTTCATCAAGCATCATCAAAATTTAGCCAATCCATACATAACATAATAAAATCCATCAGTCTACTTAGTTTGCATAAGTATCCATCATGCTATCACAAAGTCTTAACTAAAATTAGACACTACATAGTGTCCTCAAATAAGTACGGAAAGTATTTTTTCATGTCTTCCACCTTTTCCCAGGTGGTATTTTTCTCAGAATAAAGATCCCATTGGACCTTGCATTGCTCCAGGTTCTGTTTCCTCATCTGTTTAGTGCAAAACTCGAGAATATTCATAGGCTTGACCTCGATGTACGTCGGATCCATCATCTACAACTTAGAAACATCCACAACATGAGTAGGATCATATATGTACTTCCTAAGCAAGGACACATGGAAAGAATCATGGATCTTTGCCAAGTTAGGTGGCAAGTCAAGTTTGTAAGCAACAGGACTGATATTTTCCAGTATGGTAAATGGTCCTACATATCTGGGATCCAACTTAGTGGACTTAATTGCACTTTTCATAGGTTTGACTCTTAGGAACACCTTGTCTCCCACGAAAAATTCCAAAGGAGTCCTCAAGTCTGCATATTTCTTCTGGCAGTTCGAAGCTTCTCTGAGCCTCTAAGGATTATATTTAGTTGCTCTTCCATCTCCTTCAAATATTCTGGTCCAACATTGACCCGATCTTTAGGATTATCCCATGATAATGGAGTTCTGCACCTACGGCCATACAAAGCCTCAAAAGGAGCCATTTTTAGAGAGGCATGGTACCCATTATTATATGCAAACTCAACTAGATGCAAGAAGTCTTCCCAACGAGACTTTTGGTCCATGCAATACATGCGAAGCATGTCCTCTAACACCTGATTGACTCTCTCAGTCTGTCCATCCATCTCAGGATGATATGCAGAACTTATGTTTAGTGAAGTACCAATTTCTCGATGGAGAGCTTGCAAGAAATCTAATGTAAACCTTGAGTCTCTATCCGAGATGATCATTTTTGGAAATCCATATAATCTAAAGATGTCCCTAGAAAACCTATTAGCAACAACTACTACATCATCAGTAGTACTACCAGGAATGAAGTGTGCGACTTTGGTCAATTTGTCAACTATTACCATTATGGCATCATGTTGATACCTAGTCTTTGGTAATCCCACAATAAAGTCCATAGATATCACTTGCCATTTTTCTGTGGGCACATCATGAGGATATAGCAGACCAACAGGATGCTTATGTTCTGCTTTCACCTTCTGATATTCTAGACACTTAGCCACAAAATTAGTAATATCTTTCTTCATTCCAGGCCAATAAAATATTTTCTTCATATTCTCCCTCATCTTAGCTCCTCCAGGATGAGCAAAATAAGGAGATCTATGATCTTATCTCATGATAATTCTATGCAAATCATTTGTTTCTGAAATCACAACCCGCTCTTTGAAATATAAGAAGCCATATTTGAAGCCAAAATCTTGAGCTATCTTTGGATCCTTCCTTATTTTCTCTTGCACTTCCCTACAATATGGATCCTGAAGTTGAGCTCTTTTAACCTGGTCCATTAGGTCTACATGACTTCTAGTTAAAGTAGTGATATACCTTCTTCTACTTAGTGCATCTACCACCTTATTCTCTTTACCCTTTATGTATTCTATCCCAAAGTCATACTCTGCTAAAAATTCAATCCACCTCCTTTGACGTGCATTTAGCAAAGGTTGAGTGAAGATGTACTTCAAAATTTGGTGATCTGTTCTTAGTTCAAAGGGTCTTCCTAGCAAATAATGCCACCAAATTTTCAAGGCATGCATGACTACGGCCAATTCTAAGTCATGTGTGGCATAGTTTTCCTTCATGCTTCTTTAGTTTCCTGGACTCATAAGCCACCACCGCTCTATCTTGTGACAAAACACCACCCAAAACTTCTAAGGAAGCATCGGTACATACTAAAAAGTCACCTTGAGGATCTAGAATCTTTAATATGGGAGCGGTAGTCAATATTTGTTTTAGCAATTGGAAAGCAGTTTCACATTTTTCTATCCATTTGAACGACTTCCCTTTTCTTTGAAGATTGGTTATAGGACAAGCTATTTTGGCATAATCTTTCACAAACCTCCTATAATACCCAGATAGACCCATAAATATTTGAACCTCTGTTACATTTGTAGGGGTTGGCCAATCTAAAATAGCTTCAATATTCTTAGGGTCAACTACAATTCCATCTACAGAAATGACATGTCCCAAGTAATGTACTTGTGACACATAGAATTCACATTTTGAAAAATTTCCATATAGCTGATTTTCCCTCAACACCCTTAGTACTATCCTCAGATGTTTGTCATGCTCCTCCTTGTTGCGAGAATAGACCAAGATATCATCTAAAAACACCAAGATAAACCTGTCCAACTGCTCTCTAAACACACTATTCATTAAGTTCATAAAGGTAGTGGGTGCATTTGTTAACCCAAATGGTAAAAATGTGAACTCATAGTGTCCATATCGAGTTTTAAATGTTGTCTTATGTGTATCCTCTTCTTTGATTCTCAACTGATGGTAACCATACTTCAAGTCTATCTTTGAGAAAATAGTAGCCCCTTTCAGTTGATCAAACAAATCCTCTATCCGTGGTAAAGGATATATGTTTTTAACTATTGCTTTATTCAACATCCTATAATCGATGCATAGTCTCAAGGATCCATCCTTCTTCTTGATAAATAAAATTGGTGCACCCCAAGGAGACACACTCGACTTAATTAGCCCTTTATCCAAAAACTCTTGTAGTTGCACTTTCAGCTCCTGCATCTCTATAGGGTTCATCCTATATGGTGCTCTATGTATAGGTTTTGTATCGGGTAATAGATCGATAGTAAAATTGAATTCTCACTTAGGGGGCATTCCTGGTAATTCAGATGTAAAGACATCCTTGAATTCTTGAAGGATGGGAAATTTCTCAAATATTTCATCCTTTTTATCATCCTTAACCTCCTTTACTTTGACCACATACACCATTCCTCTTTTCCTAATCACCTTCTTAAGTTGCATAGCAGAGATTAATATGGGTTCAAACATCTTTTGCTCACTATACAACCTAATTCTCTTCTCCTTATCATCAGTGAATTTGACCCATCTCTCCTGAAATTTGATCAAGGCCTTGTGGTCCTTCAACCAATCAACCCCTAGAATTATGTCAAAGGCATGTAATGGAGCTACATAGAGTTGCCAAGTGATAGAATTTGTGGGTAGGGATATTTCTATCGAGGGGTAATATTGGTCTATGGAGTAGGTCTATCCAGACCCATACTCGACTTTCCACCCTTTTTCCAAAGACTTTGGATTCTCTAGCATGTCCCTGACCAAGCTACTAGAAATAAAACTATCAGTAGCACCACTATCTATCAAAACTCTAACATTTTTATCAAAAACCTTACCCTGTAAAAGCATAGGGGTTGCCTGTCCATCAAGATTCTGATTTCTAGTAGCAACATAAATCTTGTGTCCTTTTTCGCTTACCCTTTGGTTAGCTCCTGTACGATGTGGATAATTTATTGCATAGTGAGGACCCCCACACTCATAGCACCCAACCTTCAAATTCTGAGTCGAACCTTGAACTGATTTTTCCTTGCCTTCAGTAGGAGTTGGTTCTACTTGATTCATGGGTTTGGCCTTCTTCGCATTAGTAGAGTTTCTATCCTTAGGCTGAAACTTCTTCTTAAATATTTTTGTCGACCCATCGTTTCTCTTACCAAACTTAAACCCTTATTTATTCTTTTGAGTTGGCTCATTATTCCACTTTCTTTTCTGTGGATTTTGGTAGTTCTTCTTGGGTCCTTGGGTAGGATTGTTGCTCTTTTTGTGATTATACTCTGCTTGACAAGCCAGATCATATGCAACTTCTAAATTAGTGGGTTTGAACATGTTGATAGAGATCCTGAGCTGATGATCTAACCCTGAAAGGAATTGATGCACCTTCATTTTATCATCATTTTCATAGGTCAGAATGTACTTGAGAAGTCTAGTGAAGTTCCTATAGTATACATCCACTGACTGCTCTCTTTGCCTTAGCTGAGTGAACTCATCTAGCTTCCTGGCATAATATTTCTCAGTAAGGAATCTCTTTCTAAAAGCCTTTTCAAACACATCCCATTCACAATGGATTATATTTATCTTTTTGTCCTTGTAGTAAGTTTCCCACCATTCCAGTCCAGCTTCAGTCAATAGTCCGATGACGAAGACTATCTTTGTGGTTGAAGAGTAATTTCTCATGGAAAAGTAAATTGCTAACTCATTCAACCATGATTCGGTAGAATCTCCACTTTCCTTTCCTAAAAATTTTCTAACCTTAACATGCTTTAGGTATTTTTCCAATTCAACATTGATTCATGCCTTAGCTACCTGATCAGGATCATTTGGTTCCTCCACTACTACCTTAGTAGGAACTTTCGGTGCCCTATCATTTCTCCTAATCTCATCTCTAAGGGCCTCCAACAGATTATTCTGTTGCGTCATCTACTCTCTATAGGTGGACATTTCACCTTGCATATTTTGAACCATATTTGTGAGATTTTCCACACCATCAGGGTTCCCTAAGCTTTCTCCAACATGACCCTCTCTAAAGTTTTCAATGCTAGCTAACCAAGTCCTTCGAGGAGGCATCTTCGACCCACTTCCTATCTTGGGTGGCATATTCCCTGGTTTTAATAAATGCGTTAGTTCACAATATTACACCGGAGTCTTTTCCTAATATGCACTTACTCTCATCTAGCTAGTTAAGTTTCTTGATGGTTTAACTAAGTTTGCTAAATTTTTCATCAACCTTCACCTTTCTATATGATGACTTAAGTTGAATATAAACACCATGACTAAATAAGGAAGAGTCTTGGTTTAGAGCTTCAAATGGCAAGTACGATCCCCAAAAGAGCATCAAGTACACCGCTTAAAACCCATGTTAGTGGAGGGTTCGTCTAGCTCTTCCAATATGATTCACTAGGGGTTCAACATGGGGGGCAAGACTTGCTCATTTTCCACATCCGTACCATTTCTCTTTCCTTACTTGCATGTGTTTGTTTTAGAGTCATCAAAATTGAGAGTTATACGCCTATCTAACCTAGGCTCTGATACCAACTGTAATAACCCCAAATTACCCAACCAAAAACCAACCATCACACCCATCTCTTTTTTTTTTACTTACATATTTATGAGAGTCATTTATATAGTTTTCCATTGAGCAAGTAATCACATGAGTTTCCAAGGCTATGCACCACACAGGAATCAACTTGATCAGAGTCTATCCATGTGCATGGGAGTGGCCAGTGTCCCATAATGATCAGCGGGAATTTTCTAGTTTGTTTCAACCAGAACGCACATTTCCCTTATTGTTTAACCCCATGTTAAACTTGTTTCAACCATAGGTGTCTTTCAACCTAACCTTAAGTGTGTGCCTTGTTGACTACTCATTGTTTTCCAATGAGGTAATATTTTTAGGTGCAATGCTTAACCAACTAACCATACTACATATGGTTTGTTAAGGGAATCATCCAATAGATTCTCATAGGCATATTGTTGCCTACCACTATGTCTCATTGACTACTACTCTTTAGATCTCTCATTTATGTATTCTTTGATATGTTTATGTTCATTCTATGTTTCCACATTTTTACTTATAGAAAGTAAAGATCTAATTTAGCCATTTATAAACAAAGCATCCACTTGAGAATTCAAGTAACATAATAGATCATGTAAACAACTTGTTTTTCAAGAACATAAAACTTCAAAGAGATTACATTGTTCATATCCAATACAATCAGATACTTGGAAGTTACATTTTTGATACTTCCATCAATAAATCATAAACTCCTACAAGCTATTACATCATTTCTTCTACAAGAAAGCTTTTTATGTTACAACAATAGTCTCATAAAGTTGAATACAACATCAACTTCCTCTAATCTTCAACTCTCTTTTAGGTTCAACAGGTACTTCAGGTACTAGTTGTCTCAGTTCCACCAGTACTAAGTGAATGGTTACTCAGGATCAGGACAATCCAATTTATGAACATGCATAACTAATCACATAATGCCATGCAATAGTAATCCATAGAATGCAAAATAGTTTTCTAACAAACACCTTACGCATTTGTAAATAAACAAGCATTCAACTCAATTCAAGAGTAGGAAATCCCATACTTTCCTAAGAATGAAACTTTTCCCATTCCTTTCATCCCATATCCCATCACATAGGAAACATGCTCTTGAATCTATACTAACTGCATCCATTGACATGGCCATGGAGAACCCCCATAAGTTCCCAAGAAATGCAACCCAGTTACCCTTTCTCCCACATTAGATTATGCCATCATAATATTTCATTCCTCATTTTAGCATGCATGATTGCATATACATGATTCTATTTGTTCAATGCATTGTAATCACAATATTGCAAATATGCTATTCTTTTCTTCTCCTAGGTTATCAAAACTTTAAGATAAAAGCACCCAAAAATAGCATTTAAACAAACTTGTACACAACTCAAAATCACAATATCAAAGGAGAACATTCTTTCATTCAACCCCTTAAGTGTGACCACAATCCTTAAGAGCTTTTTTTTTAAGATACTAGCATCTTACTTAGTTTGTCTAAGAGCATTCATCATAACAACCAAAACCTTCTATGAATAGGCTATTCTATTTTTGCCTTGTACACATATAATCAAACCTATAATAGTCTACACCATTTAGAACAAGTCAATCTAAGTTTCCACTATAGATTTAACTTCTTCATTGAGACATATAGCATTAGATTCCATCAAACAAGTTTGAGTCATAACATTATTGTACTAGGCTAGGGATATTTATAACCCCTTAAATATTTCAAGCCCTATTCAATAGATGGATATGGTTCAAATACAAATTTTCCTTTGTTGGACTTTAGCTTTTAGCTAAAGTCTTAATCTGAGTCTTTTTAGGATAATTATCTAATATTACTATTTAGACCCTTTTACCCTTTTATATTTATTTCAATATAAATTTAAGACCCAAAGTTGTTATCGTGAGATAACTTATTAATCCAAACCATAAATCCTAGATCTATGGTTTTTATCCATAAACCCTATCATATTTGCCAAAATACCACTACACTTTATTTCACCATCCATACCTATGTCTAGCTTTAACTTTTCAGTTTTTCATTAAATAAAAGTAACATTGTAACATTATAATTAGGGAATTCCTCCCTAACATTTAAATGTCACAAGGGAGGGCCTACATTAGGTGCTAGTACCTTAGCCTAATGGCTAAGCACTTAGCACATCATTTGAGGCATTTGCCTCCTTGGACCCCGTAGGAGTCTTAAACCCTAGATCCACACTCTTTGTGAAATGAAAATCATGCCCTATGCATGTTTCATTGTGTATGGGTTATCCAAAACAACATGACTTCCAAACCCTAGCTTACCAGGCAAACATCTAACCAAATTAAGACACATGGCATGATCTAAGCAACTAATGAGTTTCATCAATGATTATTATGGATGTTTTAAAACATTAGGGAAATAACCCTAAATTAATTTATCAAAAAATAATCATCGTCTCGGGATTTCATAGAGCAATGTTTGCGCTTCTCACCAAACATGATCTACATCGTGTAGATAAATTTGATGACCTAAGGCTTATTGGAGGACTCTTGCGCACATCGAAGAGGACCATGGACTTTGATGTACGCCCAGTGAACACATCGTTTCACCTTCGGAGGATGACGTCCAGGATTAGTCATTGATATTCTTTGTAGACATCGGGCTATAACACCATTTTGAGGGCTCAAGGATGTCTACGTTTTTCATGGCACTTCTTCTAGATGGAAAATGATGCTACATAACCTCAAGCTTCACATTCAAAACACAATACTCAAAATATAAACAAAAAAACCTTCACATCTGCAAGTAGAGAGGTTTCCATCCTACATCTCACAGCAAGACCGTTTGATCTATGCATTGGTTACCATCGGCTACCCAGATCATTCTTCATCTGACACAAAGACCCTATAAGGAGTCTTGAGCACTCTTACCGAAGGTAAACATATGCTCAAGATCCCTATTACTATCACAGAATATAGCAAGGCTTCATCTATAGAAAGCTTGAGATCATTCTTTCTCTAATAAATTCAAGGGTCAATATTTTTTTTAAATCTCTAAACATTTCATATAAGGATATGTTAGCCCCTATACCAGATATATGTAAACTTCTACCTTGCCCATACAAGCTCAACAACAAGCCATGCTAGCTTACGTAAATTTCTTAGAAAGTGATCTATCAAGTTTGAGACCTACAACTTACTCAAAAGGGATTTTTCTATATATTGCTAATACAAGCAAGATTTCCAAGGGAAGAACCTCACAAATTGCAGATCAATAACTTTCCAACACACAAATATTTTATTTATACCACATTAAAACCTTTAACCTTAACAACAAGAAAGGCTATTACTATATCATTAGCTCAATCACCAAACAAGCATACTCATCATTCATACTATAGTTGGGATCTTCACCCTAACCTGAATTTTTTGTAGACTTTCTCCGATCCAAGCTTCGAAAAGTCTTCCAATACTTCGACTTACATGTGACTCTTTTTCTCAGAAAAGCAATGAGGTAAAGAAAACTATGGCAAATCACAAGGCCCATCTAGTTTTTAATCCGAGCAAATCCCGAAGAGCATACTCCCTAGGAACCTCTAGATTTCCAATGCCAAACTTGCAAAGAATGTGAGATTTCTGGTTTCTAATCCAACTCAGTTGGAGAGCATAATCCTTGATCTCACTCCACAAATCTCACTATGTCTTTGCCTTCCCGAATACCTCTATTTATAATGGAACTCACCCTCCCCCATAACCATTTTTTTATTATTAAAAATTGTTGGAGATGAGCCCATCATAAATGCTATCTAGAAATTGGAGTTATCTTTGACTTTGTGCCCAAGGTGGTCCAATCACAATCAAACACATACCAACTCTTCAACTAATATTTACTTCATTTCTAAGCAACTAATTAATTAGCCTAGTTAATCACAATTAGCTTGTAACTAATCTAGGGATAAAATAGCACTAGATTTAATGCCTCTTCAATGTTGTCCATTAATCAAGCTTAACACAAGTTAAAGACCATGGTTAACCAAATAAACCAATCTTAACAACTAATTTCCCAACTAACTGAGGAGACAAAGAAATATTCCAAATAAATGCTTTAAATGCCACTAACAATTCATGTTTAGCATCAAACTCTCCTAATTTAGCAAAGCATACTAACCATTTCTATTTCATAATCACCTCTATGAAATCAAACCTTAAGCTATATAATGCAAACACAAAGTAGGGGGTAAAAATTGGGATGTTACAATATGGGACATTGATATTATCCCCATGTAGTAGATGTTTCTAAAAATAAAAATGGTTTGCATTAATCCATGAAAACCTACATGTGCAGGTGAAGAATCATACTACTTGTTCAAAGACTTGTCTCAAGAGGTCTAGGAGGTACTGTTTTTGTAGTCTAGAGCACTTTATATGGGTTGTCTGATGCCCAAATAACATATGTGCACATTTCACAAGGTTATCATATTTATATGTATGGTCCCCTATTTGAGGGAGACCAGTGAATGCAACAATATGGGTCTTTGTGACTAGAATTTCCACTTTACGCATTCTGACAACATCATCTCTCAAGGATGCTACAAATTGTTTGACTTCTTCAATGTCCTAGTTCTAACTAACCAGAAGGTAGTAATCCTTCCATATAATAGCTTTGAACTAGCTCTGAACATCTTTATTGATCCCCGAAAGATCTATGGGATCATTATTTTTAAGCAGGTGCTTCATGTATTTCCCTCCCATGGTGAATTTATCTCTGGTTTTCTTCTCTAATTTTTCTAACTTCCTATATTTCTCTACAACTTACTATTGCTTCATATTTTCTTTCTAACATGTCATTTTAACTCAACTATATCTATGCATACAGGTGCTTCCTCACTAATTATAGTTATTTATACAAAATATCATAAAATCGTATGCCAAATTTCTAATGGATGATTGTAATAATTGTTCACCCAACTGATTGCTGACATGTGAAAAAATATAGAGTTGTATGTGGTGATTGGATGGAAAGTTTACGGATAACTTGATAGTACTATTTACAAGAATGCATTTTTATGACAATTATATATATATATATATATATATATATATATAGAAAACTAAGTACATACCCAAATAGTGTTTTGTGTGTGCATTATGTGCATATGTTGGTGGTGCATATGGATTGGTTGTCTCATGATGATAGTTTTTATCATAATAATAATGACGTGTATTTCCCATGTAAATAAATTCTTCTCTGAAAAAGTTATTGTTTGTGGGACAACTAACATTAAATTAATAATTTTTTGTGGGACAACTAACATCCCTCCTTGGAAAGTTTTCATTGATTATCTTATAAAATGCATAAATATCCAATGGAAAAATGTTTTTATCTATGATAACTTTGACTTTGATTACATGGATGAAATGCTGACATGTCTTCGGTCGCTTCCCAATGCCAAATATTTAGTTCTTATACTACATACATGTGATCATTAGAATATAATTCAGGTGCCTTTTCACTATAAATTACTCCAATACATAGGATACAGGTGCCCATTAGAATGGAAGATAGGTACCTTTTTGCTAGAAATTATGTGCCTCACTCCAATACATGGGAGACAGGTACTTGCCAAAATAGTGTATATGTACATAATTTTTTTATGAGGACTCTCCAATAATGGGATTTAGGAACCTTTATGATATTTTGGAGTTAGGTGCCTCCCCATTATTGAAAATTCAATATCTACTAATGTGTCCATAGTTGAGCACTTTCAGTTGATCAAACTTTCAATGTTATTCTTTTAAATATGGAATCAACTTTCATTTTTTGAACTATCATATGGGAATTTATCTCCATGAAGACACAAAAATCCACTCATGCATCCAAGAATGGTGATCCCCCTCCAAATGGGTATAATAATAATCTAATGAAATTAAACTTCCTAGAAAGCTATAAATGTACAGATCCTGTGCCTGATAGGCCTAGGTTTTCTATATTACCTATAGATTGCATTCAGGGCATCATTCTTGCAAAACAAAAACACAACTAAAGAAAGAAAATGTGGGACTTAAAAAAATAAATTATTTTAAAAAAATTCAAATGATTGGGGTTTCTCCCATGTCTATTCTAGACTCAATCGCGTAATTATCAAGCGTGTGATATGGCCGTAATCAGTGGCCATTGACTGTCAACATAGTGTTGCTTCCATAAATAGTTCTAACCTACACAACACCATTTTTTATTAGTTCAATCATATCATATGGCCCCATCTAGTGCTGCATGAGTTTTACCTTTCTCTCCTGGAATCAAGAATCATACAACAATACCCATTCTCCCACCTTAAACTATTTTGGTCAGATGTGACGATCATGCCACCGGGCTCTCTATTTCTAAATTTCTCTTGTTCAATGTAAAACATAACACCAGTACTATTCCATATGGTTAAGCTATTAAATCTATTATTTTTGTGCTTCATCCATATTCAAATTCAATTCTACTATGGTTTTGAGAGTTCTAATTTCAAATTCTATAGGCATCATAGCATTTTTGCATATACCAACTAAAATGGTGTAAAATGAGTGGTTGTTTTCCAAATGGTTTTGTAAGCCTAGAATTATTGTGGTAATATCATAGCCCATTATTCCATGTGTTTCTACACTATTTTTGTGAGAATGTTTTCCAATTCATTTTTAGTGACTTCTACTTGCCCATTTTATTGTGGATGGTAAGGAGTGGTCTTATTGTGCTTGATTTTGTACTACTGCATTATTTCTTAGATCAAATTCGAAGTGAATTGGGGTCCTTGATCAGTAGTGATTTCTCTTGGAATGCCAAATCGCATGAAGATGAATGCAAACAGGAAATATGCTACAATTTTTCCTTGGAATCATGGAATGCTTACACTTCAATCCATTTAGTCACATAGTCAATACAAACTAAAATATATCTCTTACCTGCTAACTATGGATTAATGGGTCCTAAAAAATCCATTCCTCATTTTTAAATGGCTCAATGTGCACATGTTGTTGGAGTGGCATTTCATCTCAGAGAGTTGGTTTGCCCATATTCTACCACTGGTCACATTGAATTACATGTTTGGTTGCATCCTTAAATAATGAAGGCCAACATATTAGCTTGCAATACTTTAAACATAGTCATTTTACTTGCAAAATGGCCACCACAGGGTTCATCATGGAAAGCTTTAAGAATTTATGCAATGTCATTTTTAGCAACACACCTTCTCATCATTTGATCAAGTCTAGTTTTAAAAAGGTGATCATCAATCCATGAAAAGGCCATATTATTCTCTATTAATGTCTATTTTTCACACGGTGAGAGTGTAGGGGATACTTTACCAGTGGCTAAGTAATTAGCCATATCTACATACCAAGGTATTTTTTCATCAAGACCAAAGAGATGCTCATATAGAAATTGATCTTCTATGGTTGTATGATGTAGAGGTGTCAATATAGAAAGAAAATTTATAGCCACATTGTCTTTACCTAGTTTTTCAATAATTGAATATCAAATTCTTGCAAAAGTAACAACCATCTAATAATTTTACTACTAATTGCAGGTTTATTCATCAGGTATCTGATGGCTAAATGATAAGTATGCATAAAAACTTTGTAACTTGTAATATAAAGGTGAAATTTGTTAATAGCATGAACGACTGCAGAAAATTCTTTCTCTGTGATAGTGCAATTAAACTCAGCACCCGTCATATATTTATTGACATACTAAATGGCATAAAATTCTTCGCCATATTTCTATCCTAGTATTGTATGGCATTATTGAATGCATCTGCATATATGTGAAAGGTAATGGTTCAATTTAGACCTCTCAGTACTTGAGTTGTGGTTAGTCTCTCTTTCAAAGTTTGAAATGCATGTTCACATTCATCTATCCAAACAAAATCTACATATTTTGACAAAAATCAAGGGTTTAGCAATTTTACTAAAATCTGATATAAACTGCCTATAATCCAACAAATCCAAGGAAAATTTGGATATATTTTTGAGTTTTGGGAGTGGGCAGATTTTTTTTTACCTCAATTTTCTTTTTATCTTCTTTTATCCTATCGATAGAAATATGATGTCCTAATACTATCCCCTCCTGCATTAACATAAAATATTTTTTATTACTTAGGGATAGATTAGTTTCTTCACACTATTGAAGTACTCTTTCCAAATTTTTTGTAGCTTCCTCAAAAGCCTCACCATAAATGATGAAATCATCTATGTATACTTCCATAGTTTCTCCAATCATATCAAAGAAGATGCTCAATACTGCCCTTTGAAAAGTGGTAGGTGCATTACACAAACCAAAGGGTAAGAATCGGTAAGTGAAGGTTCCCCATGGATAAGTGAACATTATTTTATCCTAATCCCCTTACCTAATCTATATCTAATTGTATCCACTAAACCCATCCAAGAAAGAAAATTACTTTCTTTTTGCCAAGGTGTTGAGGACCTGATCCACAAAAGGTAAGAAGGAGTTGTCTTTCTTTTTTGCCTTATTGAGAATTTTGTAATCAAAATAGATACACCACTTTCCACTTTTCTTGGGTACCACCACCAAAGGTGATACCCACTCACTATCAGATATAGGGTAGATAAATCCAACTATCAAAAGTTTTCGTAATTTAGTTTTAAAAATTTTCTTCATGGCTAGATTATGGTTGTATTACCGGTCTTACTTGTTCTTATAGATATATGCGATGAGTACGGACTTCAAGAGCAATTCACCTCATGTCTGAATAATCCCAAGCACAAGAATTTTGGTGTTTTATCAATATCTCTTTCAGGATTTCTAGTTAAATGAGTGTCAACTCATTATTTACATTCAATATCCTCCTAGTTTTAACCTCAATTTGTTTGATATGATGATCTTTACTTCCAACAAGTGGTAATTCTAGAGGGTAGGAGGATTCTCCTTGGAATTTTTTTTTATAACTCTCATAATTTTCATTCTCAATATCATCCAATGCCATTATGGGTTGAATAATTGATAAATCACCAATATTATGATCTTTACAATTAGGTTTTCTTAATAAATCAATGGATTGTGCAAGTGGATAATCATATTTTTAACATTTTGGCCATTAGAAATGGTCATTTGTCCATTCCTACAGCTTATGTAGATGTCAGCTATTTTCGACCAAGGTCTATCTAATATAAGTGGATAACCACCCAATCTGAACTTTGATTGCAACACTAGAAAATCTATTGGATATTCCCATGCATCTACTTTAACTATAATGTCCTCCATCATTCCTTCAAGGAGAACTATAGAACTATTAGCCAATTGAAGAAAAAATTTAGTTGGCTTCAAATTTGTGAGTTTAAGTTTCAGCATAGTATCCTTGGGCATGACATTAATGGCTACCCCTAGATCTACTACTGTGTTGGGTAATAGATAGCCTTCAATTTTGGCAGTTAAAATAGGGTTTCCTAGGTTGGAATATTTTTTGTGGTAGGTGTTTCCCAGCATGAGATTAGCTAACTAACCCACCACACTAATTGCTTTTGCTAGTAGGTATTTCTAATATTATTTTCTAGACATGCATTTTTGGGGTGCTTCCCTCTACATTTAGGATAGAAATAGGCTAATGTTACCTCATTCTCATACTTCTTATTTTGAAGCAAAATAGTATCCATTTGAAGTGAAAGGGATGAAAACATATCACTTTTTAGGTCTTATAGCATGTTATCTATTTAAGTTTTGGTGACTATGGTTGTTGATTTGAAACTTCAAGAGGTTGGTTTACCTTTCCTTCTTGAGTAATTTTGACATAGTTGTTGGATATCTAATATTTTATGCTAGTAAAAGTCTCCTCTATATATCATATTTAATGCCTCAAGATACTCATTGGTGATTCCTTTTGAGAAGATACCTCTTAAGTACCTATCACTCAGTTTTTCATGGAGAGATATTTGCAGGTTAAAGCTAAATCTATCCCAATATTCTTCCAATGATTCATATTCCTTATGAGTCATATCAAAGACTTCCTCTCTAGAGTCTTGTGCCCTACCAAAGTCTTGGTAGTGTTCTAGGAAGAGTCTCTTCATATATTTCTAGGTAGTAATCTATTTATTTCCTAAACTAATGAACCAGCGTAGGGTTGAATCATCTAAAGTTGAGGGAAATAAATTCAACTTTTGGGCATCAGTCTTGAAATCTACTGACCTGCATATAACATCAAACTTAAAAATGAACAAGTTAGGATATATTTTTTAAGTCCTCAAAAAATAGGAAGGTGGGCAGGAGAGATGTGTTTCATTTGTGTCTCCTATTGCCTCTTCTATTGGAAAGTTAAAACTGATGGATATCTCTTCAATTTTAGCCATCTATTTAGAAAATGGGATCTCTACACCTGCTGCCCTTAAAGTAGTCTCTAAGGCTCTTTTATCCTTTTGAGTATTCTACACAAGAATATATAATTTAGCTATTGATATAGTTTTATTCTCTACTAATTTCCAACATTGGTTGTATAGCAAATCCTCCTTAGATTGGGTTCTTCTAAATTTTCTATTATCTACCACCAATTCTTTATCAAAATTTGGTTGTTTTGGTAAAGAATAACTATGTGCAAAAATTGGATGTTGAATCCAATATACTGGTGGAGGTTATAGGGGTGATGAAATTTCAACTTTAGACTTTAGTACAGCTGATTTAAGGGCTTATTGTGAAACAATATCTTTACTCTTGAAAAAGAAATCGTTCGGTCCTTTTATTCTTAGTGGAATCATACAATATTAGGTGGAAAATTCTATAGATAAGTTAACCGAAATAATTTTAGATACACTTTATAGAGAACAAGTTATTACAATTGGTACTTCCCAGGAAACGATACCAAAATATTTTAGGAAAAACATTGGTTATAGATACAACTAACTTATTGCCTCTATTTAAATTGTCAAACCTAGGAATTCTCATAAACTTATGAAGTACCATGAATAGTTTATTCCTATAAAACCAACAATATGAGTCCATTATGTCCTAAGGTTTGGGGGGATGGTTTCTGGTGTAGTTCTATTTTTTTCTAAACCATTAATCTAGTCTACATTATCAAATACATGACTGAAAATAAACTATGAAACACACACTTGTAGGAAATATAGAAAAAAAATAGGGAAATTACAGATATTAAATAAAGTATAGAAAAGAAAGAAAATAGGAAATTAAATAGTGAATAAACTAATTACAAAAAATAGGAAGAGGGATACTATTGAGAGTGGGCCCAGGCTCCAACAGACTCTTCCCAGATCAATTAATGCACATCGGACGCTTAGAAATATATATATATATATATATATATATATATATATATATATATATATATATATATATATATATATATGAACACTCAAATGAATTTTATTTGCAGCTTCAAGAAATTTTTACAGAAAATATCTAGGATATTTTTCTTAGGGGTGGCATATGTATTTATATAATGTACAACCATCCCCTATTACAAATTTAGGCAAGTCTATTTCAGACTTGTAGTTATAACAAATATGCAAAAAACAATCATAGATGTTTGATAAAAATGAACACATGCTAAATTTATCCTTCACAAGATAAATTAGGCATGTTCTATTTATTCAAACAAAATATGTCTAAAATTACACCTCAATCGATATCAACAGTTTCATACAGGTGTTTGTTTTATTTATGTGTTTGCTTAGCCATTGATGAGAAATGGATAATTTTTTGGTTCATTACGTTGTCCTTCATCCGCATCTATCACTGGAAATTGCTACACTATTTTATCTAAAAATAGGGTCCTTATTGTACTTTTTCTTCAATGGGAGTTAGGCACTGTCTAGCTTGTCATTGGAAGTCAGGAATCGTTGACCCTGAAGTTAGGAGTTAGGCATTGCCCAGCCTATCACTAGAAGATAGGAGTTAGGCACCTTCCAAAATTTAGCCGAAAGTTAGGCACATAACTTAGTGTACGTAACTCTTTGTTACGGTCATATTTGTCTTTAGTCCTCCACCATAAGACATGAAGTGGCAGGTCTAAATGGGACCTTGATGTAAATATGTAGAAAAGTAGTAAAATCATCGAATCTACACATAAATCACACTTAAAACACATATTAGAGAATATACATAATTTCCTATTAAATATATAAAACCTTTATAAAAAGTATATTCTATCAAAATAATGCCGCACAACATGTTATGAATCCATACAAAAATATGAGTATTTTTGGTTCTCATCAATGTGGAGTTATGGTTATGAAGAACTGATGGTCCATCTCGTCACATGTCCAAAGTTTATTTTAACACTTGAGAAGAAATATGCATGGGCACGATAGTTACAAAATTTGGTATGAAATGGAAGAAGTTGAACGAACAAAAGAGAACTTTAGGAAACCAAACAAGAGGAAAGAGGGAATGAGGAGTTTTTTTTTTAAATTTTAAATACATGTTGATGAAACCCATGAAAAAAATGTCAGAGAATTTTTGGAAGAAGGGCATGTTGGAAACATATTTTTTTGAATAACTCTCCTCCCAAGTTGCTGGACTGCACCAAATTTCACCATTGTAAGCCATTGGAACACAGTTTATGCAAATGTATTCATAAGAAAATATTTCATGTTGGCAATATATTGGAAATTTTAGTAAGCATGTGGATGGTAGACTTATTTAGTTTTTTCTTAATATATTATGCCCTCTTTCCCTTTGAATATTGCACCCATTAATATTGGGATGCATAAATATGGGTCAAACTTATATTGGTTTAGTGTAGGATATTTGTGTATACAAGTTTGACTTAAAATTTTAAAGGTTATGGTGATTTGTCCTTTTATTTATTTTATTTTTTTTAACCCCACCCTTTTACATTTTTTTAATTTCACCAAATACAAAATAAAAAAATATAAAAATTAAAACCCTAGAAGGAGATTCATGGGTTTCAAAATAAAAAATGCAAATTCTCATTTTACGTAAGATCACATTTTTAATGAAAATTTGAGGTTTCAAGATTTGCACATTTTTTCAAGCAATCAAATTATATTCATTTTATGAAAATTAAAATTTCAATAAATTTAAGCTTTCATTAAAGTGAGTAATTAATATGACATTCTAAAGTTACTAAGCAAAGTTAGATTTAGTCACTGCAATTTTCAATTTCAAGCAAAGCTTAACAAAAGAAGATAAAACTTGGTTAATAGAGAAGATAAAATTTGTTAACAAAAGAAGATAAAATTTGGTTAACAAAAGAAGATAAAATTTGATTAACAATTTGAGATAAAATTAATCAAAGTAAAATTCTCAAATATTCAAATCAAATATTTATCAAATTTCAAAGTAGATAGTTGATCAACAATTTCACTTTTTCAATAATTTCATGAACAACAAAATCATTGCAAATCAAATCAATACCAAATAAGGCCCCTTGTTAACTAGTATATGCAACACTGAGATATCCAATTAATTTTTAACATTTCACATTCTGCTAAGCATTGAAAGCAAGTTTAACACATTAAAAGGAACCTTGGGAAATTGTAAACATTTCCTTGCAAGAGAGGATATCCGAGAAGAATCTTGACTGTAAGTATAGTTTTGCAATTGGGAAAAAATTTCACTCAGCAGGTCTCTATTGTATACAACCTTAGTACATCACCCTAGATTTGACAAATTAAGTTAAACTATGAATATTAATGACACCCATCATACCTCACAATTCTCTTAAGATTTTTAGAGAATTAGAGAATAAATTCAGCCAATAATTCACTATTGATATAGAAGAAACAATTATCCTTGTTAATTTATATTTGGTAAAGCAAGGGAAGGATGAAATTTTATCAAGTTTCTTGAAAAAGTGGAGGTCATTTGTGGAAATTTTTTAAAATAAACCCTCTCCAATAGTTCTACTTAGCATCTTTAAAAATAATCTTAATGAATATCTATCTTATCCATTGGAAATATCCATAATATATTCTTTTGAATACACCATTCAATTGGACAAACAAGTGGAATCTAACCTCATTAGGAAAGAATAACTAAAGTTCAATAAGTATGAGGATAATTCCTATTCTAATAAAAATGGGTAGTATAATATTAAATATGTCATATAATATAAAGTCACCAACTCTAGACAAATGAATAGTGGTGGGAAGTATTGTAGCATCCCTAAAAAACTTGTATTGAAAAAACAAGAAAGGATTAAGAGGTAATATACCAAACTAGAACAAATCTCATCTCCCATTATAAAATAACTTCTAGAGGAAAAATGGTTGAAATCCCACCTATAAGAACTCCAAATCCTAAAATAAAAAATAAACAATATTCAGTGTTGTAGAACAATGCACCTTTCATTAATGAACATTCCACTAACAAGTGCCAAAATCTTAGGGTCCTCATCCAATACCTCATTGATGAGGTATGTATCATCTTTATTAACTCTCAAATACCTACAAATTCTAATCAAGACATGGGTATTTTCCAAAATTCTCTATTGAATCAAAGATCAAAGGATGACTAATAATATTCAATACAAAAATGTTCCACCACCTAACTAGAATATGGTTGGGATGATTCATGTAGTAACAAGGCAAAAACAAAAGTTCTAATCATCAAATTCACCTACCAATCCTCCTTTAGTTATACAATCTAAATAAAATACTCCTTCTAATAGATTGAACATAATTCTAAAGGCTTAAGATAAAGGAAAAGAGGGATTTAACCTCTATCAACAACTTGAAGATATCCCTATCAATATTTCCCTATTTGAGTTATTAAAAATTTCTCCCATTCATAGAGAAAACCTTCTCAAATATTTGCATGATCAAGTAGTCCCTCAAAATATTAGTCTAGCTAACTTGAATCATGTGATAGGGACTCCTACCTTTAATAATGTAACCATAGAATTTTATAAGGAATATTTTCCATTTTATTCTATGCTTCAAGAATTCCTCCTTCATATCACCTATGAAATCAATGATAATATTATCACAAAAGTTTTCATTAACAATAGATCTATATTTATGTGTAAAATATTAAATTCATCAATAGGATTATATTAAACAAGCAAGATTTAGAAAAGTCCAATGTCATTATCAAAGCTTAAGTTAATGAAAAATGAGAAGTTGCTAGAAGCCTAGTCCTTCTTGTAAAGGCAAGATCTCACAAACTAAACACTTTAGTCTATGTTTTATTTTATGACTTGAACTATAATCTTATTTTAGGATGACCTTGGATCCATGCTATGTATACAATCTCATCCACCTATCATTAGTGCTTAAAGTTCAATTACCAAGGATAAATCCACACTATTCATGTAGATAATTATCCCTTTGCCTATTTTCAATCCATCAAAAGAGAAAACTTGAATATATGTCTTTGCTCATATTTAATTACATCTCTCCTTTTCACTAGAAAAAACTCAAAATATTTATCATTAGGATCATGTAACAATGACAATGAAACAAACATTAATAGTCAACCTATGAAGCAAGAAGAGCAAACCTAAGAAATCCAAAACATTGACCATGTTAATCCATAAAGAATATTACTAACATTAGACCTATCTAGGTTACCTCCATCACCTCAAATCTTAGGACCACTTTACCAAAAAGGAAATGCAGTTGAAATAGGTATTTGTACCTTTATTTATATTAGAATATCTAACAAAAAAATTATTCATTGTAATAACCCTTGCCTAATTGAACAATGATGTGCTTCTTGTTATATATAAAACCTCTATCCAATATCTAAATAGATATTATGTAACCTTGGGTATCATGGAATGGGTCTAGTAAGGTTCAAACAAGTGTTAAAGAACCTTTAGAACCCAAACCATGGATAATCTAATGGGGTATAGGGTATAAATCCCATTGTAATAAGTTTTAACCCTACTTATAATCCTTTGATAGTGATGATGAAGATGATTTTCTAGAACCCTATTAATATATCATAACAACAAATGAATCAAAATAAAACCATAAAAGGGACCATGGACTATATTTTCTTCCCATCCATTCACCCTTAGATATTATCCATTCTTGTAAAAACCCACCAAATCCAACCAAGAGAGAGATTTTTTTTCTCGCAAGTAAGGTTCACAAATAAGTTCCAATATTTTCTAGTACTTAAGGGATAACCACATGATGAGTTTACGTCACTCTAGAAAACACTCAAGTGGAAAAGAGTGGCCAAAATTCTATACTTTTGGGGTTCATATTTTAAACCTCAGTATTTAGAAAAGATACCAATAGTGGTTCCCCGATATTTCCTATACCCTCACCAATATAGAACTTGACCATGGTGTAGGAATTATATTCTAAGGCACATAACACTTAAAGAGGGACACCTCTTCCCTAACCTTATATAATTTCATCTATGTAGGATTAATTTGGCATAATGCCTTAGTGCTTAGTTATCACACGTATGCAAGCTAAGGTCATTACCACTCACTTGGCAATGAACATGGTCACTCGATCCTCTCCATTCAAGGTACCACCACTATTGTCTTACAAATAAATCCAAAATCCTCATTGTTTCAAAACACTCGATCCTTATCATTCAAGGTGTTTCATTCATAATTATATGGATATTGGATCTCCACAACTCCTTCTAGATATATACCTGATTATTACATCACCATGACTCCTCCTAGGATTGGATTATCTTCTTGACTCAGGGTTCAAACACAGCTCTTAAAAAATATATCTCAAGGATTTCATCCAAACCCCCAAGTCTAAGGATATAAATATATACTATAATAAACATTCTTAAATAAAACTCTTTGCTAATATCCTTAATAAATTCCAAACATAATGCTAGCATAAAACATCTCTCCAATTAAAGTGCTAAATTTAAAAAACATACTTAAATATAACACATTACTAACTAGCATCATAGTTAATTTTCATAACACAATTAAGAGCATATAACATTCCATCACATTGATATTGAAATAATGAACATCATCCATGAGTTTAAATTTATAGCCATGAAATTGAATATCTCATTCTTTCCAAAACATAGAAACTAGCATTTACTTTATCTACAAGGATCAACTTCAACCTATTATGAGGTGAAGTGAATATCCAAATATCCAATGTTCTTTAGTAGAGAGGTGCATGGTGGTGTAGCTTATAGTGATCTTTCCCCATATGCAACCATACTTTGGGAGAGGAAATGAATAGTTTTTTGGAGTCTTCCTTTGGTAGAGGAAATGAATAGTTTTTTGGAGTCTTCCTTTATTTTTTTATAAAAGGGAAATGACCCCTTGCATGTAATAGTTTAGTGAATATAAAAGTTTACTGAAATTAATAAAATAATAAAGTTTCCACTACTCCATGGTTTTAATTGCACACTATAGGGTTTCCACATAAAACTTTGTATTATTCCTTTGTTTCTACATTATTGTTTTACTTGCATGTAATATTTGTTTTCTAACATTTGGTATCAAAGCTTCATGTTTTGTGCAAGTGGGAGTTGCAATAATTATAGGAGGTGTAACCAAGTTTAATATTGAGAAGATTTATGGTAGGAAATTTACCCTATGGAAGATGAATGTGGATGATTTGTTGGTTTAAAATTACCAAGTCCTAACCTTGAAAGGGATCATGAGTAAATCGAGTAGCATGAAATATGAGGAGTGGGAAGGTAGTTTCTATAATTCATATCTTCCTAGAAGACTCTATCTTGTTCAATGTTGCTAAAGAAAAGATCATGGAAGCCCTTTGGAATAAGCTTAAAAAATTTTATGAGACTAAATCAAAAAAAAATAAGTTTTTTATTAAAAAATAAATTTATGGCTTGAGGATGAAGGAGTGTTCATATGTGGTAGATCATATGAATAATTTTAATATCCTAATCATTAAACTGATCTCATTTAATATGAATGTGGAGGATGATGATAGAGCTATCACCCTAATTTTTTCCCTCTTGGACACTTGGGATAATTTGGTGATGACCATCGACAATTCATCATCAAGAGCTCTAAATTTTGATGTGGTAACCACTTTGTTGGTAGAATATTTAAGGCAAAAAAACATCTTTGGAACCCTTAACCAATGAATCCCTAGTTGTGAGAGATTGATATTTTGAAAGGAGTTAACAAGGTAGATTGTAATCCAAATCTAAGTCTAGAGGATGCAAGTTGAAAAATAAATGTTGGCATTGTGGGAAGTTAGGGCACTCGAAAAAGGAGTATTAGCATTTGAAAAAGGAAAATAATGGTGAAAATTATTTTTTCCCATTAGTTGAGGCCATTACGATAGATTCAAGAGATACGAAAACATGTGAGGCTTTTTGTATCAACAACAATAGATTTTTTCTATATACCTAGGTTTTGGACTTGACTACATCTTCCTACATGCCTCCTCATAGAGACTGGTTTATCAAATATCAACCACATAGTGGTGGGATGGTCTACTTGGGTGATAATCATCCTTTAGGAGTTATGGGAAGAGGGGACATCAGGATTAGGCTAGAAAATGATAGATAAAGTATGTTATGTTATGTATGGCATGTGCCTAGTTTACAAAATAATTTACTCTCAATCAATATGATGGATAAGCTAGGGTATTCTATCACTTTTGGTAATAACTATTACAAAATTACTAGAGGAGCCCTTGTAGTAGCAAAAGGAGAATCTTATGGAACCCTATATTTTTTATGCAATGATACGATGATAAACCATGCAATAATAACAACTTCAAGAAATAGTCAAGATACAATAATGCTATGGCATCAACTCCAAAGACATATAAGTGAAAAACATTTAAAAATTATGCATGATCGAGGTATGCTTTATAAAATTAAATATTGTAATTTAGACATGTGTGAGCACTGTATCTTTGGTAAAAAAAGGAGGGTTTGATTTACTACAAGCTCTAGTAAGAGTTTTGATTTTTTGTAACTTATACATTCTAATATATTTGGATCAGTTCCCACTTAGTCCTTAAATGGTGCTATATATGTTTTGATATTTATAGATGATTATTCTAGAAGAGTATGGGTTTACTTTCTAAAAAATAATTTGGACGCTTTGGATAAGTTTAAAGTGTTTAAAGCACAAATAGAGAAAAGTTTGGGCAAGCCTATTTTATGTCTCAGGTAAAATAATGGGGGTGAATATTGCTCCAAGGAATTTGATAAATTTTGTACACATGAAGGAATTAAGTGCTAGAAGACTATACCAAATGGTGTAGGAATTATATTTTAAGGTCCATAACACTTAAAGAGGGTTGCCTCTTCCCTAAAATTACATAAGGTCATATAAGTTCCCTAACCTTACATAATTTCATATGTTGCATAATGTCTTAGTGCTTAGCTATCACACCTGTGCGAGCTAAGGTCATTACCACTCACTTGGAAATGAACATGGTCACTCGATCCTATCCATTCAAGGTACCACCACTATTGTCTTATGAATGAATCCAAAAGCCTCATTACTTTGAAATGCTCGAGCCTCATCGTTCAAGGTATTTCATTCATAATTATCTGGCTATTGCATATCCATAACTTCTTCCAAATATATACCTGATTATTGCATCACCATAAATCCTCCTAGTATTGGATTATTTTGTTGACTCAAGGTTCTAATATTGCTCTAAAAAAATGTCTTAAGGATTCCCATCCAAACCCCCAAGTCTAAGCATAAGAATATCTACTATAATAAACATGCTTAAATAAAACTCTTTACTAACATCCTTAATAAATTCCAAACATAATGCTAGCATAAAACATCTCTCCAATTAAAGTGCTAAATTTAAAGAACATACTTAAATATAACACATTACTAACTAGCATCATAAATAATTTTTATAACACAATTAAGAGCATATAGCATTCCATCACCTCGATATTGAAAGAATGAACATCATCCATGAGTTTAAATTTATAACCATGAAATTGAATCTATCTCATTCTTTCCAAAACATAGAAACTAGTATTTACTTTATCTATAAGAAGGATAAAATTCAACTAAGGACCATGTTCCATGATTTAGAATTTTTTATTTTATTTCTCTAATGCAATCATTCCATTTTATTTATATATATACAATAAAAGGATTACATAAAGATTCAAATAATATATATTTTATTCCATAATCTATCTCAAAACAATATAATCATAATTCCAAAATATTCAAAACATTCAATTCTTCCTCCAATTCCTAGAATATTAAAAAATTCTCATTGCACGTATATTCTTTTAACATAAGTATACAATTTTTATCTTTCTTAAGATCTTCCACTTGAAATTTTATCTCCAAGATCAATGAGAATAAGTATAGGGATCAAAACAACTCATGATATGTATATGCAATCCTACTATGCAAACAAAGAAAGCACACAACATACAACAAAACCTTAATGGATCACCCTAACACTAAAAAATGTTAACCCAACTATGAGCATGCCTAACACTCTATATATCTATAAATAAAAATCCACTAGAAGGTCTCAGATCCTATGCAGAGCCACAAGACCAACCAACATTAACTAAATCTCCATTCACCCTTTAGCTCTTGACTACCCATAGTGCTACAAACCTTAGGACATAAATAAATTAGAAAAAGAAACACAAGGAGGGATCATAAACTAAGACAAAATCCATTCCTACTCTCCACAATGCTATGACCTAAGAAACAAGAATGGATTAATGTTCTAACAACACTCTAAACCATAAAGGCCTACCACAACTATCAAGGTAGTAAACTACCAATAACTACTCGACAAAACTTTGTAAAAATCTCAAACAAGAGAACTATTCCAAGTGATGAAATAAGAAAAAACAAGGTCCAACCTACCCACATTGGTCCTCAAAAATATCTATAGAAATAAACTCAAGAAATATAACAAGGCTTCATGAGCATGAAATACCATCAAACTCAAGAAAACCAGGCTAAGTAGAAGAAAATGAGAAAATACCTGAAACCATCAAAGATAAAAAAAATTAAACTTGTCATAACACTTAGCAAGATTTTGTTAATTAAGGTATACATTCACTACACACAACACCAGAGACCAAATACCATTGTGCTAACGCTATCCAAATAATGCTCCTCCCTTAATTGCTTTGCTCCTTGCTCTCTAATTCCATGTTTTTGGGTCTTCTCTTCAACTCACTAACCCAAACCAGACAATATCTTACCCATATATTCTTGAATAACCCAAGGGAGACCAATAAAGAAGTCATTCCTTCTTGCATGCAAAATTAACATCCCCTCTTAATGTTACAATAAGGTTACTCCCATTGCTACCATCCAATATTACTAAAGAAATTACCTCTCCTTTATTTTCCAATTATCAAAGATGAACTAAAACTCATTTTATTTTATATAGATAACTAATTTAAATTAGAGCAAGCCTATTAATACTTATTATGCAAACATTAGAAAATTTATCCATTTAACTCTTGAAATAACATTATTACTTCCTATGTTAGTGCTAATTACTAACCATAGGGTAATATACTAATTAATATTGGATGTCAATATTAACCGTTAATATAAATATTACCAATACAAGTATTAGTAATGTCACTTTATTATTAATACTTCTCAACAAGTTCACACTTCAATATATATATATATATATATATATGAATGCATCCAAAAAGCAAATCATCAATATGCACAAGTAGTTTTATCCTTAAGTAGAAGGTTTTACAATAACTACGATGCTATCACCCTCCTACTAAGGATGACTCTTTTGCTTAAATAACAACCTCCTTTTCCAAAGGTACATCCAATAAAACATACATATATGCAATACATGTATATGAATGGATCTCTTTTACCCTTGAGCTATCGATGAGAATGTTATCCATCATTTCCCATTTTCTCTCAACTTTGGTGGTTGTCCCATACCAATCCATCAATGAGAGTACTTGGTCCTACAACCACAAATTTTCATCAATAATACTATATTCCAGAAGCAGAATAATCAAAGCATAAAGTACATTAATCAACAGAACTTGATAACATAAAAATGATATTATGCATTAGATATCCACATATCAATATATAAAAAAATATCAAGATCAAGTTCTTCCAAGAAGGGTCATTACATACTCCCCCCTTGGGTTAAACATAGTCCTTTGCATTTCCTAAAAATACAACATATAAATTTTATTCAAATAGATATGGGAATTACTTTCTCATTTCCTTAGCATCTTCCTAAGTTGCACAATTTTTAGAAAACTAGTCCCATTGGACCTTACAATGATTATAGGGGGGTCTCTCTTAGGAAATGGTAAATACCATGTGAGTGCATATAGGGGGTATTTTTAATATCAAGTTGAACCATTGGTATATTGGTAAGTATCTTATAGGATAGGGGTGTTTAAAATTCATGCATACCTAGATATAGATTCTACCCAAAAAAAAAGGGCTAGAGAAGAGGAGGTGAGGGTTATATTTGAGTTGCATACCAAATATTTATATAATTTATAACATGAAATAGTTTTAAAATAGTAAAATATTTAACAAAACAAACCATGTAAAATTTGAAACTAAAATTACACAAAGAGGAAAAATTTACTTAACTTTTTAAAACCAGATATTGAACCTTGAATTTAAATAATAATACTAGAATATAACCCTTTAATTGATTAATTTTTTTATCAGTTAAAATTTTAGATTAAGCACAGGTTTTAGTAGGGACACAAAACCTGATTACAAAAATTAAGGTAGGATAGAGAAGCCAAGGAAACAAAGTAGAACAAAGCATAATGCAAACCTTCAAAACTAAAATACCATTAAGGTTGACCATGAGAAGCAGCCACCAAAATATAGGAAAAACAGAGGATATCCTTAAGCAAAAAAAATAAATAGAAGAGAAAAGATGCATAAGGAGGAAGATATAAATCCCACAAAAAAACCACATAGGGTAGGATACCCTTAAGCTTCTTCATCTGGTTCTGCTTTGGCCTCCTAGAGATCATCGTTTGATGTGTCAATGATAGCATCATTGTACTAATATTTGTCTTCCATCGGGGCAATAACATCCTTGACATCCTCAACAGGGGCTTTAACACCATCCTTAGAGAAATACTGCCTGAAGAAAAATAAATTTAGTGCATTGCACAAGTCTACCATTTGAGACATACAGTTAGAGACATAATTTATTATAAACTATTGCATGCACTGGTCAGGGGTGTCCTTCTCATCATCCTCCAAATCAATGATCAAGGATTCCATTTTTTGAGCCAACTTATTTAGACGATAGAGGAGTGAACACTTTTCAGCTCTGGCTCAAGTGATTTGCTTTTGGATATTTTCCTTAGCCTATGGACCATTTCAATCACCTCTATATTTTTGGCAGAAATCCTAGGAGTACCAGAGGATTGAGGAGTGGTCTGAGAAGAGCTAGGATTTATAGGGCTAGGTTTGGATTTAGGAGCAAGAGGTAGGATGACACCTTAGGGGTAGTGGATAAGCCAATGACTATACAAAACCTTAAATAAACCTTTGTGAGCAGGCAGTTTAGAGTAGATTTTTATTTCGGCTATGTTCAATGGTGTAACTAATGGAGTTAAACAACTATGGAATATTCACCATATTTACATCATAGAAGTGGTTGAAAAATGCAAAGTGGAAGCTACATAAGACCTTATCAGGGTCGTCCACCATGATGAACTCCATGATAGGCTTCATGATGCTATTCCACGGGGAGGGGAGCTCCTCATGATGAATTCCCATCCGATATTTCCTGCACAACTCTTTGTCTTTAATCTCCTTAAGCTCGACATCCCAATTATGTTTCTCCCTACCTATAGATCTACCTTTGGCCTATTGCCCAGTGAGTTTAGCCAAAGTTTTAATATCAACATCATAAATCCTATCGTGAATTGTCACTCTACCATTATCCCAAGAGTTTAGGAATGCAATAGTGATTTTGGAATCCTCCCCATTAAATTTCTAAAAAAATGGGAGGAAACCCCTGGCAGAAAGGATGGCTTCTACAATTGAATCCATGAAAACACAGGATGGCTCAACAAAATTCATGGTTATGGCAAAGCAATTATTTTGAAAATGCAATTGGGAAGGACAAATATGGAAATGAAATGAAACAGGGCATGTATAAAAATAAAAAATCATGGCTTCGAGAATGGAAATAAACCAACCTTCATATCAAAAAGGGTGTCAAGTGAATAGGGGATGGGAAAAAATACACGTATCGAGGAGACCATGATAGAAAAAACATGAAAGTTATGAATATGAAGCATGTGGGAATCTATCCCAAACACACACATGATGAAAAAGACAAAATGGGGAAAGAAAATGAAGGACAAGATACAAAAGGAGGTGCTAACAGATATGGAGGAATGACATTGTTGGAAAGAGGCAATAAGAGAGGAGGAAGGCTTGGTGGAAATGAGGTGTATGTACATGATGGCAATGGGGGAAAGGAGAGAGCGAATGATAGGAAAATGGAGGCCAGCAAGGCACATATGAAAGCCAAAGTGAATGGATGAAGGAATCCTACAAAAAGAAAAAATTAGAAAGCGACGGATAGAGGATTAAGGCTGACAAACCCAAAAAAATCAATTAAGCCATGAATCAAGGTCGCATGGGAATCAACGAATGATGAAGCAAATTCAAAGACCATTTATCCTATTTTAAAATGAGCTGACTTACTCCACATTAGTGTTGGTATTAATTGAATATGATCTATCTTTCTCCATGATAGTATTCAGCTCTTGAAGAAGACTATTGGTCCAAATCAACAAGCTTATGGAATAGGCACCGATTGTCAATTACCTTATTGCTTTCTCTGAAAGCATATTGAAAATTTATTTCTTGGAAAGTTTGAATGATATTCCTAACTTCGTAAATGTAGTTTATTATCCTCCAAGAAGTATTTTTGGAGTTATTTAAGTAATTTATGGTAGTTAAATAATCACCTTTGACCATAAGTCTATCAGTATAGTCTTTAGCCAAAACAATACCACACCACAAAACTCTAGATTCAGCAACTTGATTCAATTGATTCCTAAAAATTTAGCAAATACAATGATAATCCTACCATTGCTATATTTAAGGATACCCCCAACTCCATCTAAGCTAGGGTTGCCCTTGGTAGCACCATCAAAATTTAGTTTGAGCCAACTTGAGGGAGGGGGAATCCATTTAGAAAGAGTCCTGATGTTTGAAGGTGGAATTGGGTGATTGTCCATAATAGGAAAATTGAGGGTGAGACCCAAAGAAACCTCAAAGTGGGAAGTAGGTTGGGATGGGAGTGGGTAGAGAGAAGAATTCTCTATAGCAAAGGAGATAATTTTATTCAGAACATAGTCTAGGCTTAGAAAGATATTAGAAAAAAATCTACGGTTTCTTTCCAGCTAGACTTTCCAGATGAAATTATGAAGATAAAATTGCCACAATGTCTTGAGATGAAGGTGATAGAAAGGATTCAGCCATTGGATGAAGAGTTCATAAATAGAGTAGGGTTCAATCCAGAGGATGTGGAAGAAGTTAAAAAGTTTATTGAGGATGGAAGAAGAAAAAGGGCGGGCAATAAAAATGTGGTGGGGAGATTTCCAACCCAAAAAGCAAAGAAAGCACCTATTGGGAATGGGTAGACCTCTTTTGAGAAGGTTTTCAATGGTAAGAATATTTTCTTGAATGGCTACCCAAGAAAAAAGGGCAATTTTTGAAATCAGGTGTTTTGACCAAATAAGATTGAACAAGATTTGGCTCTTCTCAGATCAAAAGAAGTTGATAAGATTACTTGACAAGAAATCCCCATTTTTAGTGAATTTACAAAATATATGATCATGAGGACTCCCTGAAGGAATGACTGAGGTGTTGAGAAGAAATTGCATCTCCCTAGATTCCTCAAGATGAGCAGGACTGCTGATGATTTTTCAACTTTTCCTGTTAAGCTGAGAACTGATGAAGTTAGAAACTTTTTGACCAAAAAATATGTCAGTGTAACCTTTGAGGATAGCAAGGTGAGGGTTACTGATTAAAGGTTCTCTTGATAACCATTTATCATTCCAAAATTCAATTTTTTGCCCATCACCCAATCTCCACCTGAGACCTCTTTTCATAAGGGATCTGGCTTGCAAGATTGATTTCCAAAAGGAAGATCCTCTGGAAGGAAGTGCATCATTGAATAAATTTATACCCTATAGGTATTTACGAATAACAATGAGGGTCCATTCAAAATCTATATTTGTAATTAATCACCATGATTGCTTACCAAGAAGAGATAAATTTAGGAGATGGAGTCTCCTAAGTCCAAGTCCTCCAGAATGTTTAGGCTGACAAACTTTATCCTAGGAAATGAGGTGGAAGCAGTGTTTGTTCTCAGATCCAGACCACAAGAATTTTTTCTAAATTTGCTCATGTACCGATCTAAAAAGCATACACCTAACTAGTGCATAAATTAACATCAAGCATTAAAGAAATAAAGAATGGACAACAATGAATTTAACAAGAAAGTAAGGTTTATTCTATTAAAAATTTGACAAATTTTGATTACAAATACGTCCCTCTTAGGGATACCCAAATCCTTGATACAATTGATACAACATTTTGAGACCCTTAAACGGGTATTGGTGTAATCTGCAGACTCTCTAGAATGGACACAAACTGCTCAAGGCCAAATATAGCCTTCTTCTCATGCAATTGAAGGAATATGTTTGCAAGAACGCCTTGAAATGCTCAGATATTGTAAACCTACATTCAAGAAATAATATAAAAAGGATTAATAGCAAAGGAGGCCTCTCTTTATGAGACACTTGATGGGAAATTGCATAAATGATGAAAAAATAGCAAGAAAGCATGTAAACTAATAAATATGTGCATGAAATCTCTAGATTACTATAAATATTGTAAAGAAAGCAAGAAATATAGCAATTAGGCAACCTAATTAACCATTAAAACTAGAAATGCATCAAATTCAATGAAACTAGTCTATATTGATAAATGCAAGAAAAATGGAAGCAAATCTACCTCTAATTCCTAAATTTAACCATACAAATGCATAAAGGAAAACTAATATAAGTTAGATCTACCTAAATATGTGTTTGAAAGATGAAATCTAGGCTAAAACAAAGGAAATCATAGATCAAACCCTCATTGTGGGTCTAAAGCACAACTAGCACTATTAGCTACTACTGACAGTCACGACTGATGTGAAAATCCTCTTGCTCTTGTAATCAGGGCTTGGATATTCAATTTCCTTCATGGAATTGATGATCAAGGGTCACCTCGATGTTCCAGAATAGATTGGTGATTGAATTCACTGGAATTAACAATGGAAGTGTGTCAATTGTCAAGCTTGCTCCTCAAGCTCTTGAGATCTCCATTATTGTAAGGTTGATGATCAAATTGGATTTTGACAACATCTTGTTACTCTTCACAAGGTACAATTGGCTCTCCAATTTGATAGGGCTTCACTACAATGCAATTGATCTATTCTTTATGGTTTACTATTTGAAATTTAGGTCTTAAATAGACTCCCAAAATCCTTGCTCTAGCTTCATGGAGAAGCCAAGAACAAGAATTCGCAATTGGGAGGAAGCTTATGGATGCTTCCAAGCCCAAACCACTTCAAAATCATTGCAATTTGATTGTTGCAACTGATTTTACTTGGATCTGGTCACTCGATTTTGTTACAGGACTAGCCATGGCTCTTAAAAATGGCTAAAACCCTACTCTTGGGTGTCAACCATGGCTAAGATCTTAGCTACGGTTGTCACCCAGGGCTAAGGTTGAATAGGCCCAAGATGCCTAAATTAAGTGGTTAAAATCACTACTTTGCCTTGGAAAGGTCCAATATCATTCATATGGTCTACAAATATGCCCATATGAGTAGTATCCTAAACATGACATATTTTAGGGCTAACAATAACCATCTATCGAAAACGGAGCTCTGGCGATTTGGCGGGAAAATTTTTGAGCAGGCGACAGGCGATGTTCTAGGGTTTCTGGTGTGAAGGAAAATCCAGGGACTTTGGTGGGTTGACTTAGTGCTACTCTGAAGGATCGTCCGCTGCCCCGGGAGGGCCCAATGGGGTCTCCTCCAGATCCTCTCTCTGGGAGAAAGAGCTCATATGCTGAGATGCTAAAAGAAAATGCTTCGTCTTCCAATGACGAAGCTCAGCGGAATGCTTTTCAAACGCTCTTCAAGAATGCTCGGCAAGGGCTCAACTGCACACCGAGTTAATGGATGCCTCCCGCAATCCGCCTCCAGACCTAAGATTGTTATCGAACCAAAGATGGTCGAAGACACAATCATCTACCGTGCTAACCATGATCTGATTTGCAAATTCATGGGTATCCGACCTACCCTAAATTTTTTGCATACCTGGGTCAGACAGAACTGGGAGCCACACGGTGAGTACTCCTTATGGTCTATAAGCAATGGGTATTTCATTATTAGTTTCTCTTCTTTAGCCGATAGAAACAGAGCATTTGAATCAGAGAAGAGGAACCACGGACCGACAGGGTTATTTGTTCAACCCTGGAGAGTGGGTTTCGATCCTCGTATTGAACCCACGGCTGTCCCGGTTTGGATCCGATCGTACGCTCTCCCGATGGAGTTTTGGGGTGAGCAGGTTCTGGAAATGATTGGTAATTCCCTAGGTAGACATCTGGGCGTCTCCAAAGACACCATAGAGGGAAACACAACTGTCTTTGCTAGAATTTGCGTAGAAATGGATATTAGCCAGCCTCTACCGGCCGAGGTGGAACTTGAGTTGGCAGGACTATCCTGGATCCAGAAGTTAGATTATGAGGCCCTGCCCTTTAGATGCAGAGTCTGCCATAAGCATGGCCATTTGGCAAGGTTTTGTCCAAATATTTTGAACACAAAAGCGGAGGCTCCGCTTGGAATGCCAAATCGCCCCAGAGAGGGTAAGTCTACTCTTGTCAAAGAACCATCCAATACTCCTCAGGGTACTGATGTTCAGAAAGATGGCTTTGAACAGCCTAAAAGAAGGAGAAAGCAAAAGAAAAATGGCAAGGAGCAGGCACAACTCAAGCCAACCAATCGGTATGAAATCTTTAAGTCACTAGTGGATCAAGAGGACCAAGTCATGGAAGGAGTGGATGGGAATGCTGAGGATAATAACATCCACACTCATGCTTCTCCTTCATTTACTCCTGTCTTAGAACAGGTGATTGAATCCACTGAGATATTGCAGCCAGAGAACCCAGGGGCATTGATAATACACTCCCCAGCACAGCCAGTTATTAAGGATGTCAGCATGGGAAGTGCAGAAAAGAACAGAGAAAGGCCAGCCCTAGGGATTACTCAGGTGGAGAAGAGATCCAAAAATAGTAACTCTCAAGGAGCGGGCAGAAAGTCCAATAAGGATCTACTAGCAGTGCAAGGAGACAAGCTGATCAATGGAGGATCGGTGAGGACAATTGATTCTTATTGCTCCCAAGGTTTTCAATGATTATTCAATCTTGGAATGTTAGGGGTTTAAACAAGTAGAACCCATCAATCTTCTGTTCAAAGACTCTTAGGAAAGTGTAAAACAGACTTTTTGCTCATCCAGGAGACAAAAATGTCTTTAGATCTTATGTGTAAAACCGTTAGTAGAATATGGAGGGGCGCTGGTTATATGGATGTGGCTGCTCAAGGTGCCTCTGGGGGGATTGTTACTCTTTGGAACCCTCTGGAATGGACAGCAATAGAACATATAGCTTGGAGGGGTGTTCTCACATCTCTTTTTAGGAATAATGTCACAGCAGAACATGTTTTAATTACAAATTTCTATGGGGCTCAAAGCATTGATGGCCAGAGGCTCCAATGGAAAGTTGTACACAACATGAGGTCCTCACGGGAAGATTTAGACTGGATTATTGCTGGGGATTTTAATGCCAAATTATCTGCTCGAGATCAGGAAGGTGGTATCCCAGTTTTGGATCCAGGGGACCGGCTTCTGATTGCCCAAGTCCAGGCCTTTCACCTAGTGGATATCAAAGGCCCTGGAACCTACTTTACTTGGACTAACAAGAGGAGGGAGCCACACAGCAGGAAGGTAAAGCTAGACCATTTTCTGGTCTCCGAGGAGGCATTTGTTAAGTGGAATATTAAATTTCAGATTTTGGAGGGCCCAGTTTCAGATCACTTTCCCATTTTGTTGGAGGGAGGGACTATGACAGGGCAGCACCACAAACCGTTTAAATTTGAGAATTTTTGGTTGCAAAAGGAGGATCTCCGAAAGAAAATTCCGCAGTGGTGGGAAGAAGGCCGCCTACCTTTTGGGACAGCAATGTTTAAATTCCACAAACAGCTTCATTTTGTCAAGATTAAATTGAAACAGTGGAGGCAAACTAATAAGTCAGATTTCCAGCTCCAACGAGCTCCCTTGGTGGCCAGATGGGAAGAGGTGCAAAAACACTTCAGGGAAGGAACAATTACTAAGCAGCTTAAAACCGAGGATGATGCCTTGCGCAAAGCGGTTGAGGACATTGATAACCAAGAAGAGACTTACTGGAAACAGAGAGCAAGAAACACTTGGTTATTAGAAGGAGATAGAAATACAAAATTTTTCCATCGATCAGCCTGTGCTAGGAGACAAATGAATAACATGGAAGTCCTTCAAGATGAGAATGGACACTCCTTTGATACTCTTCCTGGTATGCATTCCCACTCAATGGATTATTTCTCTAAACTTTTTAAGGAAAGTATGGAGCAAGATGTGGAAGCTCAAAATGAAGTTATTGATGTCATACCCTCTATTATCTCTCAAGAAGAGAATCAGGCCCTTCTTAGACCCATTGATAGAGATGAACTGAAGAATGTGGTCTTTGGGATGAGCACCGACAAATCTCCAGGTCCAGATGGCTTTCCTATTGAGTTTTTTCAGGCCTTTTGGGATACCTTGGAGGAGGATGTTTTGGCTGTCACAGAGGAGTCCAGAACTAATAAAAGAATGCTCAAGGCACTAAATCACACCTTCATCACTTTAATTCCAAAAGGGGAGGAGGGGGTTCATATCTCTGATTTCAGACCTATTGCCTTATGCAACGTGATTTATAAAATAATCACAAAGATAATGGCTGAACGGCTAAAACCTCTCCTTCATAATATCATTTCCTCAGAGCAAGGGGGTTTTGTAGAGGGTAGACAGATCTTGGATGGGGTGGTCCTCGCCCAGGAGGCAATCCATACAATGCAAAAATCTGGTAACAAAGGAATGTTCATTAAACTGGATATGTCCAAGGCTTATGATAGGGTGGAGTGGGGCTTCCTGTCAAAGATGTTGGCAGCCTTTGGTTTCTCTCAGGACTGGATAGATTGGGTCATGAGTTGTATTTCTACGCCTTCTTATTCTGTTCTAATCAAGGGGCTTCCCTCGCCACCTTTTGGAGCCACACGGGGTCTTCGTCAAGGGGACCCTTGCTCTCCCTATCTCTTCCTCATCTTGGCTGAAGGATTAGGTAGACTCTTCTTGAGGAGAAGACATCAAGGTCTGATAACAGGTATCAAGGTGGGTGAGGAAGTTTTGACTCACTTACAGTTTGTGGATGATACAGGATTGGTTGGAGTGGCCAGTCTCAGGGAAGCAAGAGGAATCAGAGATACTCTAAATGTCTACCTCAGGGCCTCAAACCAAGTCATCAATGATAAAAAATCCAAAGTGGTCTTCTTCAATCTTGACCAAAGGTTACAGGACAGAGTTATAGAGATCTTGGGATTCACTAGGACCTCTCTTCCAGTAGTTTACTTGGGGGTTCCTTTGCATTTCAAAAAATTGAAAATAGATATCTGGAAGGATCTTTTGGATGGCATCAAAGATAGAATGAATCATTGGTCTCATAAATGGTTAAGCTATGGGGGCCGATTAACTTTCTTACAGTCAGTTATTCAGGCCATGCCAATATATAAATTCTCCATCCTGGCTGCCCCACATTCTATTTGGAAAGAGCTGGACAAAATGGCTAGAAGATTTTTATGGGAAGGTGCAAAAGGGGAGAAGAAATGGGCCTTGGTTGGCTGGGATAAAGTTACCCAACCCAAGGAAAAAGGAGGGTTGGGACTGAGAAGCTCCAAGCTTAACAACAAAGCTTTGGCTGGAAAACTCAGACTGGAGGTGGATTTCCCAGCCAACATCCTTTTTCAGCAGAATCCTTTCCAGTAAATACTTGGGTCATGTTCACCCCAATGAAGTGGGCCGTTTCCCTCTAGATGGTAATGGATCCTTAGTGTGGCAGGCTCTCAAGCTTGGATCTCAGGTTATCAAAGACCAATTGTTTTGGAAAGTGGGGAGAGGGGAGAAGGCACGTTTCTGGACTGATTCTTGGGACCAGCACCCACCCATCATTGCTGAGTTTCCCGAATTGCAACCGATTAAATCCGCCATAGAAGACAAGGGCTGGGTTCAAATTGAGAGTTATTTCAACACCAGCCAATTGGGGGAGTACAAGTTCAAGAAGTTTAAGCGGTTGGAAGAGTGGCCAATTACAATCCCTCCGGAGCTGGCACCCATCTTGACCAAAATTTTGACAGAAAGGTTTCTCACTGGGAGAGATGAGGAGGATGAACTAGCTTGGGGCTATGGGAACCTTGGGGTATATACTGTGAAGGAGGGATACGATAAGATCCTCCCAGAGCCTCCCCCACATTTATTTCCGGTTCAAGATTGGAGGAAGATATGGCATTCCAAGGGTTGGCCGAAAGTGAACTTCTTTGCCTGGCAGTTTATGCACAATGGAATTCTCACCTTTGACAATCTCAGAAATAGAGGAATCATCGGTCCATCTCAGTGTGTGTTATGCCACAAGAATGAGGAAATAGCTGATCATCTGATGTTTGAGTGCCCCTTCACACGGCAGATTTGGAAGCGTTGGTTCTCTCACTATAAAATCCAGGCTAATGGTGATCTGACTCGGACCAATATTTGGGAAAGATGGAAGAGAGGTAGATTTAAATCTAAAGCTCTTCGAATTGGTTGGGAGCTTGGCTTACTTTTCATCTGGTGGCAGGTGTGGTTGGAGAGAAATGCTCGTATTTTTCGAGAAACCTTCTCCTCGCTAGATGGAATTTGGCAGGTCATCTGGAGCAAAGTCGTGGAAACGGTTGCCATCTATGCTGAGGAGGAAAATCAGGTTGGTCCTGAGCCACTGGAAGAGGGAGCTGTAGAGCAAGAGAGACAGGTTAGAGGTAGCTGGAAACCTCCCCAGAAGGTTGGATCAAAATCAATACTGATGGAGCTGCAAAAGGCAATCCGGGTAGTGCTGGAATTGGAGTAGTGTGCCGAGATCATGCTGGGTCTGTGCTCTATTGGGAAATGCAAGGTCTGGGACGAGCCACAAACAATGAAGCAGAAGCCTTTGCTATTAAATCTGCTTCCATCTGGGCTATCAAGCAGGGACACAGGAAGATAATTCTCGAGTCTGATTCCCAAATTTTGGTTGGCGCTCTAGACTGCATGAGGAACTTTGCCTCGAAAGCTTGGAGGTTGCGGATTCTGGTCTCTCAAATCAAGGAACTATGGAGGGAATTAGATGATGTGATCCCCGTCTATGTGAGTAGAGATTTAAATAAGGCGGCCGATTTCCTTGCAAAGATGGGTGCTGAGAAAGAGGTTGGGGTGCAGCTGCACAGTGACATGCCTGTGGAGGATGCAGTGATTAGGCAAGGTCTTGAACGATCCTTGAGACAATGAGCAAATTTTATGCTAAGGGAGGTTTTTGTCGCGATATCGTGACCTGTAGCACCGTCGCGGCCTCTGGTGGGAAGCTGTCGCGATATCGCGACAGGTTGCACCGTCGCGGCCTTTGGAGGGAACCTATCGTGATATCATGACATGTCATGCTGTCGCGGCCCTTGGAGAGATGCTGTCATGATTTCATGACCTATTGCGCTGTCGCGGCCTTCAGTGGGAAGCTGTCACGATTTCGTGACCTATTGCGCCATCGCGGCCTTTGGCTGGAAGCTGCAGCGATTTCACGATGCTTTTGGAGCAGGGGCGCCAAGGAGGATAATCGTCACGATATCACGACAATTTTGGTGAATTGGAGCCAAGAGGAAAATCCGTCACGATTTCATGACATTTTTGAAGATTGGAAGCCACAAGGAAAAATCGTCGCGATATCGCGACAGTTTTGGACAATTGGCACTAAGGGGAAAAACCGTCGCGATATCGTGACACTTTTGAAGAACGGGCACCAAGGGGATAACTTGTCGCGATATCGCGACACTTTTGAAGATTGGGCGCCAAGGAGAAAACTCGTCGCGATATCGCGACACTTTTGGCGAACTGGCGCCATTGGGAAAACTTGTCGCGATATCGCGACACTTTTGAAGACTGGGCGCAACGTGGAAAACTCGTCGCGATATCACGACAGTTTTGAGGATTGGGAGCTGAAAGGAAAACTCGTCGCGATTTCGTGACACTTTTGGCGAACAGGCGTCATGGGGAAAACTCGTCGCGATATCGCGACACTTTTGAAGACTGGGCGCAAAGTGGAAAACTCGTCGCGATATCGCGACACTTTTGAGGGTTGGGCGCCGAAAGGAAAACTCGTCACGATTTCGTGACACTTTTGGCGCATAGGAGTCTTGGGGAAAAATCGTCGCGATATCGCGACACTTTTGAAGACTGGGCGCCAAGTGGAAAACTCGTCGCGATATCGCGACACTTTTGCAGGTTGGGCGCTTAGGAGAAAACTCGTCGTGATTTCGTGACACTTTTGGAGATCAGGAGCCATTTGGAATTCTCGTCACGATTTCGTGACACCTTTGGTGATGGGGCGCCGAAGGGAGCTACCGTCGCGATTTCGTGACATTTTTGGCGATCGGGCGCCGAGGGCTCTGGCTGTCGCGATATCGCGACATGTCGCGATTTCGCTTGACATGTCACGTTTTCGTGACTTGTGGCTCTGGCGCGGCCGAGGCGGGTTTGATTGTCGCGATTTCGTGACATGTCACGATTTTGCGACATGTCGCGTTTTCGCGCCCTGTTGACTTTTGCGCTCTGCGGTGGAAAGTGTTGACTTTTTAAGCTCTGCGCTTGTAATCTTGTTCTTTGCTCTTGGTTGGGATGTGTTTTCTCCCATTTGTAACTGTTCTTTGTTTTAATACAAGTTTTTCATTTTTTTCAAAAAAAACATGACATGTTTTAGGTGTCTACAGATGCCCCTTTTGGGATGCATTGTGGGAAAACATGATGCTGAGAAAAAATAGACCACCTAAAGCCATGTTGTAGGTTGAATGATGATCATTGATCTGATCAACATTAGATGCCCCAATCATGAAAAGAGCATACATCATTGAATCATTACCTTCGATGAGTTGAAGAACTTGATTCTAGTAAGCTTAAGTCAAAATCCTAGCCTTAGTGGCAATTAGGAGATAAGCTTAAGTCTAATCCTAGCCTTGATGGCAATTAGGAGATAAGCTTAAGTCTAATCCTAGCCTTGATGGCAATTAGGAGATAAGCTTAAGTCTAATCCTAGCCTTGATGGCAATTAGGAGATAAGCTTAAGTCTAATCCTAGCCTTGATGAAATTAGGAGATAAGCTTAAGTCTAATCCTAGCCTTGATGGTAATTAGGTCTTCTAGCCTTGATGGCAATTAGGAGATAAGCTATCAGTTTGCTTGAATTTGCTTTTGATATTTTGCTTATTTGCCCCAAGCAAGGAGGGTGCATGATTGTCTTTGGCAATGATTCTTGAATGAATGCACTTAGCAATGATTGAGAGTTTAATTGCTGATTTTGATTATGAATTTGATATTATGACTACCCCCTCAAGCGATGAGTCGATGAGGGTAAGGACAAGTGATGAAAGCGATGAGTCACTTGACCAAGATGAATAATTTGGATAATTCAAGATGATTGCATTTGTTGTTAGGCATGTCCTATTATAATTATGATTTCAACTATTAATAGTAATTGTACATCTCTATCCCATGGAGCAGTCTAGCCATAATGGCCTTCTTAGGGAATCAAGATGATAGCAATTGCAATTAGGCTTGTGTTGAATCACTATGATCGATGATTTGTTGAATCATTGTGAATTTTGATTTATTTAATTTTTTTGTTAATTTTGAAATTTTTGAAATTATGGACTTGTAGATATGCTTTAATGTCCATTATGAAACTCCTTATGATGAGAAAATGTGTGCATTTATGACTTGAATGAAAAGACCAAAGGTTTAGACTTCTTTGGAGCTTTTGATAATGACCAAAGGACTGGGGTGTCTTTGGAGCCTTTTGGGATTGAATATAGTGAGGCAAAGGGTGCAACCTTTTGGAAACCTAGCAATTGATTAATGATGGGATTGAATTATGCTATTGATTAGGAAGGCTTGCTATCTTTATTTACCCCATGTTGCTTGATTGTTTGATTGTTGATTATGGGGACGTATGATACTGATAATGCCCTAGTTGATGCTTGCAAATATTTTTGTTTTGATTTTATGTTATGGATGCAATGATGAATGCAATGCCTACATGATGATGTGATTATGCTATATGTATGCAATGTACGGATGACATGCACTAGCTAGATGATAGATGTATGTGATCTATATGTGTAGATGCACTATTATGTATGCATATGGATGCAATGCTTATTGTTAAATGCATGTTTAATTTTGATTCAATTTTATGCATCTAATTTATGTGGTTATGATATGGTGAATGCCATGTATGTAATGCATTATTTACATGATGATGATCTAATGTAAATGAACTTGTATGCTTTAATCACTTAAAACATAAGGAATGAATGTAATATGTGTTTAACAATCTAATGGATGACACCACAGAATGTATAAAAATCATGAATGTAAATGTTAAATCTTATCATAAGAATTAATCATTTAAGCATCCATATGTGATATGAAATGATTTGATGAGATGATTTGTTGCTATGAGGGAATTTTTGAGGTTTTCCATGAGACTCAAACACCCTAGTTGACTTATCAAAAGTTGTATAATGACTATACTAGACTCTTGAAAGATAAAAGTTTTTGTTATGAAAGACCAAGATATTCATTATCCCTATGTGTGCAAATGAATATATTAGATGAGACATAAGACTACCTCATTGCCAGGTGGGATTCATTCAGCCCATTGTTGTAATGAGGATCACCAAATGCTCACTCGATCCTAGGTTTGGACTTAGTTGGACTAGACCACTAGGTAATACAAGCCACCTAAAGCTAGCTCATTTGTAAATTGCTTAGACCTACCCCAATGTCAGGCGGGATTCATTCAGCCCATTGTTGTATTGGGGATCACTCTATGGCTTTCGAGTATTGACCATTCCAGGGATTCAAGCTCTTCACCCCCTTATTTTCTTCAATTTTATTGGGATACTTGCTCATGTATAGTGATAAAAATCACTGTTTATTTTGTATTTTATTTTCTTTTGTTTTGAGCAAGGGATTTGATTTGATTTTGGGATTTTGCTCCTTTTTTTAAGCAAGGGATTTCTTGGGTAGGGGGGAACTTGTCCTTTTTCCAATGATCCACACTCTAGACCATTGCACATCACAAAATGAGCAAGTAACAAAACCTTTCGCTTAAGGTGACTAGGACCACTTTGTAGTGTTCATATTTCCTTGCCCTAATTAGGATTTGTTAATGTGTTTGATTAGTGATGGGATTTTGATATGCTAAGTGCTATCAAAACTAGACCTCATCTTCAAAAGCAAAGAAAGCTTTCTACAAAATTTGAGAAGACCACTAGGTATGGTTGAATGATCGAAAAACCCTAGTATATTCTTCATAGCAATAGGAGGGGTTGTGTTGAGAAACACAATTACTCACAAGGGTGATGGAATATGATGATGCATAGATGCATGATTGAAATACAAACGTGGTGTCATTTGTAAGATTGTAAACACAACCTATCCTAATGCAAGTGTAATGGATGAAAATGCCTAATGCAATGCAATTAAATGAATGCATGTGCAAAATGAAATGCATGATGCAAATGTTTTTGAATTTTTATGTTTTGCAATATTTTTGGATTTTATTGCTTTTTTATTTTTATGGATTTTGATGTTTTCCATGTTTTTGAATTTTTGATATTTTTCAATTGTTTTTGAAATTTAAATGTTTTTAATGTTTTTGATTTTGATATTTTATGATTTTTGTTTGTTTTTATGTTTTTAAAGGGGAAGGTACGCTACCTTAGGTACCCCTAGTGTGTGTGCCACTCAATGAAAGTGAGGAAGGTGTGATACCTTTAGAAGTCTCACTTTGCTTCATTGATCATGATGTGGATGATGGGGAAGTTGTGATACCTTGAAGACCCCCAATGTGCATTGTGTTTGATGTGCTGTGATTGGCTTGGCTAGGAGGAGTAGTAGAAACTGAATCCCCCTGTTGTGATGTGTAATTTTATGCACTGCCAATGTCCCGCTGAGATGAGACAAGTGAAGGTGAAACATTGGATGATGCCATAGGTTGCATAGATCGATTTAGATATTCTTGTTTCTCTGTTACAACACTGATCATTCCCACAAACTCTTGGGGAGGTAGATTGATATGCACCTGATTAGGTTGCTCAACTTGATTGGCAGGTGTTGTGTTTGCTTCATGTGCATGCAAGGGGTCTTGGAAGACTCCTATCTGAAGCTCTTGCCTCTCGATCATATCTTGCACTAAATCTCTAAAGGGATAACATGTCTGGATGTCATGACCCCTTTGTCGATGGTAAACACAATATAGATTTTCCTTGTGCACCTTTGATCTACGCTTATTAGGCTTCAATGGATGGAGCTCTGGAAGATTGATTTTTCCTGCTTCACATAATCGATTAAAGATCGATGCTAATGTCTCTGGAAAATCAGTATATTGTCATTGTGGCTAATGTTGTTGGCCTTGTATCTGATTCTGTTGCATATGATTTTGGGCCAGAGGAGGCTGAGCTTGGTAATTATGCTGCATTGGTAGAGGTGGTGCGACCTGGTTTGAGGATTCGGGGATACTCAAAACAACTTGATTGATTAGGGTCACCATTTTGTTGCATGTTGCCACCTATAATATTCTTGTTTGGCCATTCCTTTTTGTGGAGTTGAATATCACCCTCCTGTATCTTGATGTCTTCAATGACCTTGGCTTGTGCTAAGGCCTCCTCAAATGTTTGATACTATTGTAATTGCAAGAGAAGCGAGATTTGTTTCGAACAGCTTCTCGTAAACATTCAAATGAGCTCTATTGTGGGTAGGGTGAAAGGTAATTTTGACATCACCTTCCTCCACTTATTGCCATACTCAATGATTGGCTCATCATCAAGTTGATGGAGGCTAGTCAAGTCGATCAAGTTTATCATTTTCTTAGCACTAGAGGCAAAATATTGTAGGAATGCATTGACTAATTGCTCAAAGGTGTATATGCTATGGTGTGGTAGATGATTATACCATTCCAAAGCATCCCTAATTAATGTTGTCATAAAGGTTCTCAACATCAAGGGGTCATTGTCTTGAATATGGAAGCACATATTGATGAAGCTTGTCATGTGCTCTTGTGCATCTTCATCATATTTGAACTTTTCAAGTGTAGGCATCTTGAAATTCGATGGGTATGTTGGTGATGACATTGATGGATGCAAAGGCTGATTGCTAAGCTACTTTAGTGTGGGTTTTTGATAAACCAAACTTTGATTTTGTTTTTTGAATGAATTTATCCGATCAGCTAGCACTTTGTATGGCCTTGATGAAATGATATGATCTTCATCTCGTCGCCCTTGATTAGGTAGAGGAGGTCACTTTTGATGTTGAGGTGGATGATAAGTATAATCATTAGGTACCTCATCATAACTGGATTTAGGGTAAGCATCTACTTCTTCCTGATGTTCCCATTGGGACTCTTCATATGATTCCTCATCGTATTGATCTTGGTACTGTTGAGGAGTATGAGGTTCTTGATGATAACTAGATAATGGCCTATGATGTTGAACATGATTTTTGCATGGTCGAGGGGAAATATTTTGAGATTGCACTGGATGCCTTATGCGTTGTTGCATCCTCTAGGTGCTAGGCGTAAGCACCACTTTATGTAATGCATTTTGCACTTGCTCTTGTTGTATCTTTTGTTGTTCTTGTATCTTTCATTGATACAACCTTTGTAGGTGTGCTCATTGTGAGTCCACCCATTGTTGATTTAATTGTTGTTGATCCAACTGGAGTTGATCCGTATGTTGTTGGTTAAGTTGTGGCCTCAGTGCTTGATGTGTATGATCTCATTGTTCAGTTGTATGGGGGCTATGTACCCTCGTATTTGAAATACGGATGGGTTTATCATGTCTTTTCCCCCTAGTAGGATCTATTACTTGTTTTCCACACTCCTTAAAGGTTGCATTGACCTGATATTTTGAGTTATGAGTGGGCTCTGTATAGTTTGATGATGTAGAGCCACAACGTGGTTGCCCCACGTACTCTTCATGAGGAGTAGGAGGATGACTTGGGTCCTCTTCCTCATCTATGAGGAATGATGCATATTCAAGCTTAGATGTAAGCTCTATATATTCAGACTACACAACGTGCATATGAATGCTCTCTATGAGGAGTAGGGGGTGGCTTGCTCGACCCGATGGGGTGGTTTGCTCACCCAAGCTAGGCCATGGTGTATGTTCATGATCATTTTTTTATTGATGTATAGAGCAAGTTGGGATGTGAACCTATGAGATTGACCTACTAGGCTCCTCAGTGGGTGGATTTTTCCTTATATAGAATTCTATCAAGGTGTTCCAGTCAGGAAGGTTTCCTAGAGGACCTATGGGTGCCTCCCTAATAGGGATATCTCGAAGGTTTGACCCCCTATGGATGGTATTGATGCTATGATAAGACCTGGGATGCCATTCAGGGATGGCCATGTCCTCTGGACTGATTTGAATATGTTCAGTGGTTATGGAACCTGATTCCCTCTCTAGATTGGAGGTCTTGCTCACCATGGGAGGTCCCCCGACCATTTAGAAAAAATTTGGCTTCCAAAAAAATTTGTAAGTGTTATATATCAAAATGATCAGTGCGACGAGCTGATCACAATGAGCTATAACTCAAAAAAGTGATTTCTGGGTCAAAATTTTGTATTTTTGGAATATTTGGCCAACCGGGGCTCGTGGGGAAATGCCCACTTTTAGGAATTTTTGGGAAATTTTGAAGCATGAAGATTTAGGACTCAAAATTTTTGTGAGAGGTGCACAAGGGGCTAACTAAGACAACAAAACAAATTTGGCAATTTTTGGAGTTGTCTAGACCATTTTATGACCATTTTAGTGCAGTTTTTCCCTATTTTCGGCTTCAAAAATAGAGTAATCATAAAACCAACATAACTTTTTTGTTATAGCTCCGATTTGCATGATTCTCGATCCATTGGATGCATAATAAAAAAGTATTTTTATTAGGGTTAGGGTTTGGTCCTAGATCAAGGATCTTATGTTGATTACCCAAACAATAAAGAAACACACAAAGTAGACAATATGATTATCTCTTTTAAGGATTAGATTTGTGTCCTAAAACTTGTTTAGTGTTTTTGATATTTTTTGAAATATAAACTAACTCTCATCATGTTTTTCAAAATTTGATGTTATACTCAATTTGTTCAAAGGTTTTCACCTATATACTCACACAAGTCGAATATGGGAGTGAAGTCCATACTCAACGAGGTAGCATAGGTACTACCAACCCTCACCCAACACACCATGCATAGTGATACACCCCTACGAAGAGGAATGCATGCTATTTTGCATAGATATGATAGATCTTGGGTCAGCCTTGGCCATAAGTGGGTCCCGATAATACAATTTCAAATGAGCCAACCAAGTGGTAATGACCTCCACTATTGGTCTCGATCAGAGGGTTGGATGTGAGAGCCCAATGCCACTAATGTTTAAATGAAACGTGATGTGGGGTTTTTTTAAGCTTGCATGTAAATAAAATGCATCACCAAGCAATCAATGCTCTTTCCTATATGCCTAGAAAAATGATGTTTTCATTTTAAAAAGATGCATGTATAATGCTATATGAAGTTCAGAGGATGCATATGAACATGAAATAATTGGCCTCTGATTGGGTCCCAAGCATGCAAAATTAAAAAATAGGCTACTTTTTAGTTGTTGGACAGAGCCGCATCACAAAAAATTAGCTGCGGTTGATAGCAACAACTAACAGTGCTAGCTACTATTGTCAGCCATGGTTGATAGATGACATAAAATTTTCATTAATTTTTGCCTCTAATATTTTTCTAAATGATTTAATTAGCTACTACTAGAAAAAGATAAAAAATGAGGAAGACCAGAATAGAATATTACCTATAAATCCTCATCTGGTGAAGAGATAGGTTACCTACTATCTATTTCTCTATTATGTTGTTGGTTGTGGTTGTTAAACGCGGTTGCGATTCTGGCCATGGGTTTCATGAGTGGCTAATATTGTGCATTGTGGCTGTTAAATGTGACTAAGACCTGCAACACAAAAACATAGAAAAATTAGTAATCTATAATGCAATTTGTGGGGTTTCCACCATGATCACCATCTGTACCGATCTAAAAAGCATACACCTAACTAGTGCATCAATTAACATCAAGCATTAAAGCATTAAAATATGGACAACAATGAATTTAACAAGAAAGTAAGGTTTCTTTTATTAAAACTTTGCCAAATCCTGATTACAAATACATCCCTCTTAGGGATACCCAAATCCTTGATACAATTGATACAATATTTTGAGGCCCCTAAATGGGGATTGGTGTAATCCATAGACTCTCTAGAATGGACATGAACTGCTCAAGGCCAAAGATAGCCTTCTTCTCATGCAATTGGAGGAATATGTTACCAAGAATGCCTTGAAATGCTCAGATCCTGTAAACCTACATTCAAGAAACAACATGAAAGGGGTTAATAGCAAAGGAGGCCTCTCTTGATGAGGCTCTTGATGGGCAATTGCATAAATTGATGAAAAATATAGCAAGAAAGCATGTAAATTTATAAATAAATGCAATAAATCTCTAGATTACTATAAATCTTGTAAAGAAAGCAAGAAATCTAGCAATTAGGCAACCTAATTAGCCATTGAAACTTGAAATGCATAAAATTCAATGAAACTAGTCTAAATTGACAAATGCAAGGAAAATGGAAACAAATCTACCTCTAATTCCTAAATTTAACCATACAAATGCATAAAGGAATGCTAATCTATGCTAGATTAACCTAACTATGTGCTATAACTAGAAATGGAAATCTACTGCTAAAATGGAGGAAAGAGAGCATCAAACCCTAGCCATAGGTGCTTAAGTGCAACTAGCTCTATTAGCCATGGCTGACAGTCACGGCTAAGGTGAAAACTTCCTCTTTCTCTTGCAACTAGGGCCAAAAACTCTCAAATCCTCCAAGGAATTGATGATCAAGGGTCACCTCGGTGTTCTGGAATAGATTGGTGATTGAATTCACTAGAATTGGCAATGGAAGTGTGTCAATTGTCAAGCTTGCTCCTCAAGCTCTTGAGATCTCCATTATTGCAAGGTTGATGATCAAATTGGATTTTGGTAGCATCTTGTTACTCTTCACAAGGTGCAATTGGCTCTCCAATTTGATAGGGCTTCGCTACAATGCAATTGAGCTATTATTTAGGGGTTTGCTCTTTGAAATTGGGGTCTTAAATAGACTCCCAAAATCCTTGCTCTAGCTTCATGGAGAAGCCAAGAACAAGAATTGGTAGTTGGGAGGAAGCTTATGGATGCTTCCAAGCCCAAACCACTTCAAAACCATTGCAATTTGATTGTTGCAACTAATTTTACTCGGCTCTGGTCACCCGAGTTTGTTACAGGGCTAGTCATGGCTCTTAAATGCAGCTAAAAACCTAGCCACGGGTGTCAACCATGGCTAAGATCTTAGTTGTGGGTGTCACCCATGGCTAAGGTTGAATAGGCCCAAGATGCCTAAATTGAGTGGTTAGAACCACTACTTTGCCTTGGAAAGGTCCAAGATCATTCATATGGTCTGCAAAGGTGCCCATATGAGTAGTCTCCTAAACATGACATGTTTTAGGTGTCTATAACTCAATCTTGTGATAAACTTCTACAGGGACTTTGAAGACAGACATGAAATATATAGGAATGCTTTGGAGAGAATCTTGTGTAAGGATGACCTTACCATCTTGAGATAGAAGATTTTCTTTCTAGCTAACCAGTTTCTTTTGCAGCCTCTTAATTACATTATTCCATATTGAAGCATTAGGTTTACTAGTAAACAAAGAGATCCCCAAATAGGTAGCAGGAAAGGATGACATTGAGAACTCAAGAATGTTGGATATCTTGATCTACCTTTGAACAGGAGTATTAAGAAAGTATATCTTGCTTTTGTGAAAGTTTATTTTTTGCCCAACTACATCTTCGTACAGGAGTAAGATATGTTTGATAACCTTGGCATCAAAAATAGACATAGTCATAGAAATAATTGTGTCATCCACAAATTACTGATGAGAGACTGGTCAAGTTTGTGAAGCATATTTGATGCCTGAAATGAGCTTGAGACTACAGGCTACTTTGATTGTTCTACCTAATGCTTTAGCAACTATTATGAAGAGCAAAGGAGATATGGGATCTCCTTGACGAAGGCCTCTACTTCTCAAAAAGTAACCTATAGTAGATCCATTAACAAGCACTAAAAACCATGGAGTGGAAATACACCCCTTGATTAGCTCAACCCATTTAGGATGGAACCCAAATTTTAGAAGGATGGCAACAAGGAAATCCCAATTGAGTCTGTCATAGGCCTTATTCATGTCCAAATTTAACACAAAAGTAATTTTTTTAGCAATATGAGTAGAATGAAGGGCTTCATGAATGGTAATGACTCCATAAAGGATGGACCTACCTTGGACAAAACTTCCTTGGCTAGAGTCAATAATGGAAGGGAGGATATCCCTCATTCTAGAAGCAATGGCCTTAGTGAGAATTTTATAAACCATGTTACACAGACTTATAGGCCTAAAGTCAATCATGGATTTGGCAGTGGGGCTTTTAGGAATGAGAGCAATGAAAGTTGAATTGAAACCATGAGGAATATATTTTGAATACTAAAAATATTTGATAGAAGAGTAGACATCAGGGCCAACTATATCCCAAAAAGTTTGAAAAAATCGAGGAAAACCATCAGGGCCAGGGGCCTTATTAGGATGCATGGAAAACAAGGCCTGATAAATTTCCTCATCATAAAAAGGAGCCAGGAGCTTGGAGTTTACACTTTCTAAAACCAACTGAGGGATATGATAGAGCATGGAGTTTAGGGAAAGGTATGAGGGTGGTCTACTCTCACCAAGGAGATTAGTGAAATACGAAATTACTTCCTCTCTAATTTCCAGAATATTAGAAGTGGTGGATCCATAATTTTTGGAAAGCTCCTTGATTCTGTTGTGACTTTTTTTCTCATAGTGTAAGCATAAAAAAAATTAGTATTTAAATCTCCTTATTTGAGCCACAGAGCTCTAGATTTTTTCTTCCAAAAGGTTTCTTTGCAATCCATAATATAATGATATTTTTCTAGGATACTTCTTTCCTCAGACCAGATTTGCTCATCACATTATCTTGCCTAAATTTTTTTCTCAATGGAAAGATGTCTATCCTTGATAGATTGTTTGATTTCAAAAAAATTCCCAAAAACTTTTATGTTCTAGATTTTAAGATTTTCTTTAACATACTTTAATTTTTGACAAGACAGAATGAAGGGCATCCTTGAACGACCTATTGCCACCATTGTGAAATGATGTGCTTAAGGTAAAAATTTTGGATCCACATAACTTCAAATATGAAGGGCCTTCTAAAAGGATTATCCTTTAGGATATCCAAAAGGATGGGGCTATGATCAGATCCAACCTTAGGAAGATATTGGAGGTTAGCATCCCCAAAAAGTTGAACCGCTTCTTGAGATAGGAAGAATCTATCTAGTTTCACTTGTATAAGCTGATTGCCTGATATTCTGTTGCTCCAAGTAAACTGAGCATTTTTAAGGTTGACATCCATGAGGTTATTAGCATTGACAAACTCATGAAACTCTTCCATGCTTCTTTCAGGAAAACCAGAACCTCCAAATTTATCCGAAGGATAAAGAGGAGAATTAAAATCTCCTACAACAATCTAGGGGATGTTGTTGAAATATTCTTTGAGACTATCCAGGGTATCCCAAAATTGGGCTCTTTTAGATAAATAGTTTGGTGCATAGATATTAGAAAGAATCCATGAGGAGTTGTTATCTCTATATTGAAACATAACACTCAAAATTATTTCACTAGATTGAATCAATTTTCCTTCTAGCTTTATTGAATCCAGATGAGACCACTTGACGAACCTCTTGTTTGACTGAAGATAAATTCTCCTTTACTTCAGATTTTTTTAGCAGCAAAGGTAGAGCTATGATGATCAAGTTTGGTTTCTTGCATAATGAAAATTGTAGGTCTTAGTTATTTTCTCAATGAGCTAACAACCCTCTATTTGGTTAGCCCATTTATACCTCTCACATTCCATGAGAGGATCTTCATTTGGAAACTTTGGAGGATTTCTTGCCTCCCTTTCTAGTGGTTTGGGGAGGTTTGGTTCTTTTCACTTCATCTCATATTGATAAATGACAAGGGGGAAAAATATTTTTTTGGATGCCATTGGCAATGCCATCTTCAACCTTGTTTTTCCACTAATCACTTGTAGAAGCTCTTACCCTCTTTTTCTCACTCCCATAGTCAATGGGGACTTCACAGATCTATGGGTTTTCTTGGGACTAAATTTGGAGGGAACTATTTTTTTGATTACAAGACTAGATGACATCATGAGATTTGATATTTTTGAAGGACTAAAAGTTTCAGGAGGAGGATGAGAAGGCCTGGACCTTGCAGGAGAGTCAAGGTTTTGTGGAATATGAAGCTCCATGCTTTGGATAACTTGTTCATTTTTATGTTCAAAAAAGTTTGGGTTAGGAAGAACTAAATATTTATTGGGGATATTAGAAATATGACATACCTCCTCATTGCTTTCTAGATATGTAGGTGGAGATGTAGTAATATGTTTACCCTTTTCCATTGTCTGTATAGGAGCTTGTGGAGCTCGATTTTCCTTAGGTTCATGAATCACGATTCCTTTGTTGGCTTGATGCTGCCCCTATTTAGGTTATTTGAAACTTTTCTTAGGGCCTACACTCTTCCATCCTTGAGATTTGTGGTTTGGAACTACTTCCCTTGTTTTTTTCTATCCTTGAGTATTGATTCTGGGTTCTTCAGACTCTAATAATTTCTTCCATTTATTTAACCTTTAGATATGGACATTGGCTCTGAATATGTCCTTGAGTTTGACACTCCACACATAAGGTCAGCTTGTTTTCATACTCGATGACCTAATTGCGGTAGTAATAACTGAACTCCAACTCAACAAAGGTTGGAAGCTTTGAATAAAGGTTCACATTGATAGATTCTACAGCCATCTTGATCCTAGCTAAAGTTGCATGATCAATGGTGACTAGAGTGCCAATAGTCTTGGCTATAGTAGTGAGGATATACTAGTGCCAAAACTACCAAGTAAGATTAGGGAGCCTAACCCAGATAGGATCATAATTGATACTTCGAGTTTTAGGTTCAAAATAAGCATCCCATTTGTGAAGAAAAATACTACTATGGCCTAGAAACCATGGGTATTCCATAAGGATTATGCTGGCATCATCATGATTACTAAGGTGAATACCAAAAAAACCTTGGGAGAGGCCAAAATTTTCCATCACTCCAATTGTATTCCACTTGGAGTGCACCCACCTCTGAATGATTTTGAGGTTAGGATGACCTCCAATCAGTTTACCAACCAAGGAGTAGGATTCTAAGGACAAATAGTTTTTTATCAGAATATCAGATATTTTGACTTTCGATCAATAGTTTCCAACTGGGATGATATATCAACAAATCTTTGAAATCCATCTAAAAATTTGGCAAAGGATACCTTTTCAGATATGGGACATTCAAAAGGAGGGGGTCCATGAGGATCTCCTTTATCAGGAGGTTCATCACCCCAAAACCTGATAGATTTGATAGGTACAACATCACAAATTTCACCATCCTTAGAATCCCCAATAGGAAAACCACTTTCAAGGCTAGCCTGGGTCCCAAAATTTTGAATTTGGGCCTTCTCACCATCAGAGTTTTGAATATTTTGATTCTCGCCTGAACAATGAATACAGGTGATCGTCATTGTGGGTGTATAAGGTCTAATTTTTGTTACCCTTTAATTGATTATAATCAACTATTAAAATATGAAAATAATGATATAGGTTCTCAAAAATATATATGTTCTCTTCATGCAATGAAATTATTTAGGAAAAAATATCTACCCAAAGGATCATCAACATGGAACTTAATATCAAATAAATTACAATTGATAAAGAGACATATTAGATGGTCATTCAAAAAGGGGAGTTATGCAAATTTTTGGTTTGATGCTTGGTTGAAACCTTATCCTTTTATCTCTGACTTAAAATGGCAGCCATTGGCTCAAGCATGTCTAGCATGTAAAGGTCAAAAGGTCAAATTATGAGTAACAACACTTGATCATGGGTTTTTTTTAGTAACCTAGTTGAAGGAGAGAAGCTCAAAAAAATTGTAGATGAACTTCTAAATATGCTTCAAGAGTTTTATTTATCATTTTTTACATGAAATTATGAGTTGGTTTGGAATTTATCAAAGGATGGTGGATACTCGGTCAAGTTCAGATATGAGGATTTTATATGTACCTTGTGTGAGAAGTATTTAGAAAAAACATATCATTTACTTCTTTATTGTCTATTTTATCACACCATTTAATATTTTTTTAAAATATGAAACTATCTTGGGTAGCTCCATCAACATTGAAAGAGTTGATGAAATGTTGGATTAATTATTTTAAAGCTAAAGCACTATATATTCTTTGGAGGATTGGTGCTACCATTATTTGTTGTAATTTATGGCTTGAAAGAAATAACAAAATTTTTAAAAATAAATCTCAAAACCATGCCCATGTTTGGAACCATATTATTACATCTCTTGCAAAATATCTACAAATATGGTGCTCATCATGGAAAGTCTCAATTGTAAAAAAAAAGGTTATAATAACTTGACTATAGGATCTAAACATAAATGGAAGAGTCCTCTACAATAATGGAATTAAAACAAAGAATCTACTTCAATTTAGGGTAAAATAGAAATGTCCAAAAATCATATTTATCAAATTTAATTTTGATGGTGCTTATAAACAAAATTCGCAAAAAGCTAGTGGAGGTGATGTTTTTAGAAATAGTGAATGCAAAATTCTCCTCGTTTACTCATAATCATATGAAATTGCACTTCTTACAAGGACTAAAATTGCAAAAGAAAAAGATTGAAAATATATTTCAATTAAAGGAGACTCACATATTTCTATTTATGGATACAAAATAATATTTTTGTTGATGTTCATTACCTATTATTAGAAGCAATATTTTACAAATGTTAGTATATTTATAGAAAAATGAAATCATGGGTAGAAGATAATTTAACCAATTGTAATGTTGGTCTTAATTTCAATAAAGTTTATTTTTTTTGTTATGTACATCCATACACACTGACACACTCACATTGGTTTGAACATTAAACATCCAAAGAAGAGTCAAAGCCCAAACCCTTATGCTATCAAATTTTAAAAAGGCAACAGATCAAATGAAATGCAATGAAACATATGACCAATACCCCACCTTTGGTATGCTAGTTAGTCCCCTCACAAATTTTCCAAACCTCAAATGCAATGAAATCAACAAAACCATTCTTTCTTTATTTTCTTTATTGAATTTGACAAAGCACCTTCATTACCCTTTAATATTTTTTAGCTTGAAAGCGATTTGGTCCTTTAAAATGATCCTCAATATTCCTCATGTATTTTGTTGTGGCTGATCCACAACACACCCCAAAATTGGGGACCCACCTTTTTTGCATGCTTTCAAAGAAGATCTCAGTGACCCAGATGCTAAAAATCAAGAAAAAGGCAAAATTGCACAAAGATGAAAAAGTGTCGCGAAATCGCGACATGTTGCTCCGTCGCGGCCGAAAATGAAAAAGTGTCACGAAATCGCGACATGTTGCTCCGTCGCGGCCGAAAATGAAAAAGTGTCACGAAATCGCGACATGTTGCTCCGTCGCGGTCCAGAGAGGAGAGAGAAAGATAGAATGGAAAATTGTCGTGAAATCGCGACATGTCACAAAATCGTGGTCAAAATAGTCAAACAGGGCAAGGCACTAAAAGCGTTGCGATTTCGCAACAAAAATCAGCAAAGGGGCACGAAGCAGAAAAGCGTCGCGATTTCGCGACAAAGGGAAAGGATTGAAGAAAGGGTACGAAGTGAAAGTCGCGATTTCGTGATACGTGAAAAAGGATTTGAAGGAGGAAAAGTGCGATTTCGACAAAGTGACAAGTGAAAACGTACGATTTCAGATAGGGAAGGTACGAAGTGAAAAAGAGTCACGATTTCAGAGAAAAGATTTGAAAAGCGAGATAGCTCGAAGTGAAAAAGCGTCGCGAATTTCATGACAGAAAGCAGCGAAGGCGTACGAAGATGAAAAAAGTCATGATTTCATGACAAGGTTAGCACCTCAGTCGAAATAAAAAAATGTCACGATTTCATGACAGGTTGCATTGGCAAGGCTGCTGGCAAGAAAATGTCACGATATCGCGACATGTCACGTTTTCACGATGAAAGCAAAGGAACAAAGCTGCATGCATAAAAATGTCACGATTTACATGGGGCCATTACAGAACGTGCATAGGAAGCACGAAACACGTGGCATACAGGTGTCAGGGTTACATAAGCGTTACATGTCAACAAAAAATATCGAACGTTTCGGCCTCGAACATAAATTCAAAAGCAACGAAAAGGCGAGAATACGAAGCGATGCATTTTGGGAGGTGAAACGAAGCGACGCAGGGTGAAACAGAGAGCCGTATCAGATGGTATAAAATCAGAAGAGCAGATTGATACAGGGGTTGGAAATTGCTGCTAGCAGAGTTGCAGAGCCAAAGGCGACAAGCCATTCTGGGCCTGCTATTGGAGCAATTTCCTTCACTTGTTCTGGATTTGTTAAACCTGGAACATTCTGTCATTGTAATTGATATATTATTTTAATACAAAAATACAGAGAGTTGGCATCTCATTGATAAGAAAGAAGGAGTCATTTTTGCATGCAAGATTTAATGTTTTACCTTTCCCTTTCAGATTTCTAGGCTTCTAGGTGAAGTTTAATGCAAGTGTTCTTGGTTGCTTCATGCGAATGTCTAAATCTGAAATTACAGTAAAAACCCCAGAAACCCGCACCTAGCTTATCTGGATTGTGCGAATTTGCAGATTCAATAGGTTAGGTTGCATGCAGAAAACCTCATTATCTTCGATTTTGTCAAATCAAGATGGTAGCACTCTGACGTAGTTTAGTTTCATTTTCATTTGCATTTCTTTTATTTTCAATCCTTTATTTTATTTTTGCATTTTAATTACCATCATTTAAATAAATAACTGAAAATCCATCAAAGTTCGAGATCGAAATATATTCATCTCTTAGATTTATTCACTTTGAGTCCATTGCAATTTCAAATTAAAATAAACCATAGTGCCCCTTGTTAACATTCACTTGCAACACTAAGGTATTCCCAGCATTTAAATTGAACAGCATCATTGGTATACAAAGAGCTAGCATAACAGGAACCTTGGAGAAATTATCTATTGTAATTTCTTTGCAAGCAGAGGATTTTGGGACTCAGATCCTATCGGAGAGTGTGCTTTCACAATCGGGTGAAAACACCACTCAACAGATTGGCGCTAGAAGGAGGGCCTGATTGGTTTACTTTATTTTGATTTTCATACATAAGTAATATCTTTTGATTCGATTTTGAAATTATCTCTTAAATCTCACAAATGGCTAAACTACAGCATTTGTTTTTCTGTTGCAGGTTTTCTTGGAGATAATCGAGAGTTTCATCAGGCAGGCTGGACCCACCGTGTCGTATTGCGACTAGGTCCCAAACAATCGGGGAAACCATATTCCATGACCTTACACTCACTGGTACTCCCAAGAATAAAACCAAGCAAGTTGTAAGCTTACCAGTCACAAAAGACCTTTTTGCTCCAGGAACATCGAGTGGACCTACACCAGTGATATCAGTTGCCACTAGTGTACCTATTGTCAGTAATATTTCCACTGCTCTTGTAGGGTTGTCCTCATCGATTTTGAGTCAAATGGCTCAACCTCCAACAGCTCCTTGGTATGGAGCTAATAATATTCCTTTGAACATTGCAGGGGATATCCATGAAATCCCTAAGAACATAGAAATATTTTTGCCCAAATACAAACCAGATGGCCCAAGAACTGCAGAAGAACATATCCAAGCCTATAGGGATGTTTTAATAAGGCTGCAAGTCCAACATGAGGATGTGGCTTGCAGACTTTTCCCCATGAGCTTAGATCCAATAGCATATGAATGGTATATATGCTTGCCAACTGGTTCAATCACTTCATGGGCGCAAATGGAGAACGCCTTTGTCAATCAGTTTAGGTCACCTTTGGATCCCGCAACCATTTACAATCAATTCATTACATGCAAAAGGGGCCAGGGTGAACCAATCAGAACATTTAATCAAAAATTCCAAAAGTGCTATAATAGAGCAGTTCGACATTTTGCCATAGATCCCGCAGTGGCCTTGCAAATATATTTTGGGGCATTGGATCCCATGACAGCCATGTTTGCAAGACGAAATCCTCAAGTTACCACGCTCGCTTTAGCCTACAATGAAGCCATGACCATCGAGCAACAAATGACACCACAGGGCTATGGATTTCCCCAGATGCCTATGATGGGACAATATGCTCCATATGGTCAAGCTCCCTTGGCAAATCAGATCATGGCACCGCAAATGCCAAGCATGAATGCCTTCCCATATCAACAACCGTATCCACCAACACCTGCCTATGCACCCATTCCAATCCAACCAATCACATCCATTCCACCTGTTCCCGCATTTTTGCAAAATAGTCAATCGACTATGCAAGGAACCAGCCAAGTTAATTCTCAGGCTATAGTTCCTTTCCCAAATCCAACTCCGATTCAAAGTGTCAATCCATACGTGAATCAAATTCCTCAAAACCCGACCCAAATGTTGAATCAAGACCCCACCAATTATGCAAACCCAACGGGAGTTAACAACAATGTAGGGCCACCGAAGGAGATTTATTCGGAGGTCGAAGAGCTCAAGAAGATAGTTCATAAACTGAGCAATGACATGGTTCAAAAATAGAAGTATGAATCCCATGCCCCTCACTCAAATCAAAATTTTAACAATAGAGGGAGACATTGGAACACAAAGCCAAACAATGGGGGAGTACCCGCCCCCATTGCCAATCAACTAGATACTTCTGCAGGACCTAGTCAATCCAATTCCCTTTTGAATCTTTCCGATTTGGCATGGGAAAAGGGGTGTAGGTTGCACAACACAAAAGAGCACAATGAGAGGAATTGTCCTGAAATTGCTAGATACACTCATTGTCTCCAGGCCCAAGTTGATGATTTGGAACTGGTGTCAAATGAGGGTCCATCGCAACATCAGGATGATAACATTATGGTGGTGGAAACTTTGTATCGTCAAGAAGGTGAGAGTGAGGAAGAAGAAGACGAAATTTTGGAACAGGAGGTGCAAGCTTTTCGAGATTTTAGAAAGGGGAATCACGGATACCATTTGAGAAGTAAATCTAAAGCCCCTAAAACCTCATCAACACCACCAAACAACTCTATTCTTCCTCCGGATACTAAGGCAGATAATAATCCTCCTCCTCCACTTAGAAGAGAAATGTCTAATGACGTGCAGAAGACAGTCAAATTCGAAAAACCAAACTATGACATAGTGGAGGATCTAAAGAAGTCCAAATCTAGCCTTTCGTTCTTAGACGCGGCTAGATTGCCTGGCCAAAAGGAGGCGTTGATAAAGGCTCTGAACTCACCTGATCAAATGTGGAAGGGAAAAGGAGTTGAGTCCCATCTGATTTTACGAAAGGAGAGACGGGATGTCCCGCCATTCTTATTGACTCTGAGAATTGCGGGTAAGAATTTGCATAACTGTTTGGTGGACACGGGTGCCACGAGCAACCTCATGCCTTCGGAGATATGTCAAATGCTAGGTCTACAACCTGTTTCATCCAAATGCAAGGTCTTGCAATTGGACCGATCAGAGGTAAATGTGGTAGGGACCCTATATGATGTCAAAATTCAATTAAATTCTGAACCCAGGGTCCAGCAGGTTGTCGACATTCTGGTTGTTAATATCCCAAGTAGATATGGAATGCTACTTGCAAGGGATTGGATGAAAACTCTGAATGGCTATTTTTCAACAGATTGCTCACATATGTGGCTACCCTGGAAAGGAATTGCAAATCAAATCAGAGTGGAAAATGAACCGAGGCTTAAAGAAATCATAACAAAATTTAACAAGCCGAATGAAGTTCAGTTTTCTGAGCCAGAATTGGGGGTCTATGCACTTGATGTTGAGGAAGCTACTGAAGAGCCTAAAAAGGAAACATGTCATGGTGGCTCTTTTGAGGAAAATGATTTCACATGGTTGCTCAGGTTTGATGGATCCAAATCTAGACAGGGAGCAGGAGCTGGAGTCGAGCTCATTGGTCCAGGAGGTAAACCATTATTGGCTGCCTATAGATTGCAATTTCCTTGCACGAACAATGTGGCAGAATACGAAGCACTGATCTTTGGTTTACGTCTAGCATTGAGCAAACAAGTTAAATGCTTGAAAGTATTGGGAGATTCTGAACTAGTAGTCAAGCAGATTAAAGGACAGTATACATGCCGTGACAGGAGACTGAGCCTTTATAGAACTAGGGTTATGGACCTCATTGAGGAATTCGACGCATTCAATATAGCCCTTATTTCTAGAAAAGGAAACCGAATAGCAGACTCTCTTGCAGTCGCCGCGGGCATGTTAAATCCAGTTGACATAAAAAGGTGTAAAAAGTTCTCCATTGAATTGGTTCCTTGTCCATCAATACCCGATAATGTCAAGAATTTCCAGGTTTTTGAAAATGACAGACACATCTTCAAATTTGTCACGAACTCGGGTATTTTTGAAAATCAGGTGATTGATGAGGAGCAAAGGTGGCAAGATGAAACAGAAAACGAGAGTGAAACCGCATGTCAATCCAACAAAATACCTAAAGACGTGGTTTCATTGGAGAAAATGTTCGACATGGGATACAAGACCAGAAAAGGAAAAAGGGTCCCACTCCCCAAAGATGCATGTGATTCAATTAATCTAGGGAGTGCAGACAATCCAAAGGAAGTGTACATTGCAAAGGCATGTACAGCTGAAGAAAGGAGCAACATAATACAGGCATTGAAGCATTACATGGATTGCATTGCTTGGAATTACAATGAGCTGAAAACATACAACCAAGACATCATCACACATACCATCCCTCTAAAGCCGGACTCCAAGCCTTTTAGGCAAAGACAGCGAGTTGTTAACCCGCTATTGGAGCCCTTAATAGAAAAGGAGGTCAAAATATTATTGGAAGCGAAGATCATTTTTCCTGTTAGGCACTCAACCTGGGTTGCTAACCTCGTTCCAGTAAGAAAAAAGAGTGGAGAGATTAGGCTGTGTATAGATTTTCGAAATCTTAATAAAGCCTCTCAAAAGGATAATTATCCATTGCCATCCATTGATGAAATTCTACAAACGGTAAATGGATCTGAAATGATGTCTTTTCTTGATGGGTATTCTGGATACAACCAAATTCTTATACATCCAAATGACAGGATGAAAACAGCCTTCACCACCAAGTGGGGGACATTTGCATATAAGAGAATGTCGTTTGGACTGTTAAATGCTGGTGCAACATTTCAACGCGCCATGGACTATGCATTCAAAGGGCTTATAGGCAAATGTATCATTGTGTATGTGGATGATATTCCAGTATTCTCAAAGAAGAGAGAAGACCATGTCAAAGATTTGAAGAAAGTGCTTCAAAGATGCAGAGAACATGGAATTTCCTTAAATCCCAAAAAGTGCATTTTTGGAGTAACAGAAGGAAAATTGCTTGGTCACATCATTTCAAAAGAGGGCATATCCATTGACCCAAAAAGGATACAAGCTATCCAAAACTTGCCTCTCCCGGGTAGTAAAAAAGAATTGAGATCTTTCTTTGGGCAGGTTAATTTTGTGAGGAAGTTTATCTCAAGCTTTGCTGAGATAGCCAAACCTCTGAACAAGATGCTCAAGAAGGATGTAGATGTCAAATGGAACGAGGAAAGTAGGGTGGCATTTCAAAACATAAAAGATGCCATTTCCAGAGCCCCTGTCCTCATAAGTCCGGACTATTCTAAGCCTTTCTATATTTATGCTTTCGCATCGTAACACTCTTTTGCGAGTGTCTTGACCCGAAAAGGTGAGGATAGTGCAGAAAACCCCATAGCATTTTTAAGTGCCCCTTTAAAAGATGCTCAATTAAGGTATTCCATCCTTGATAAGCAGATGTACGCACTTTTTAAAACGGTAAAAAAATTTAGACATTACATTGTGCACAGCAGAGTTATTGCCATCGTGCCTGACCCTGCTGTTAAGACCATGTTTTTACAGAATGAACTAGGTGAGAAAAGAGGGAAATGGATTTCCACCATCCAAGAATTTGATCTCGAAATCCAACCTATGAAACTAGTTCGAGGACAGGGACTGGTGAAGGCGATCGCTGAAAATAATCCGCAAATGACATGCCAATATTCGAATACATAATACATTTCTAAGGATGACTGGTATGTTGACATTGTGCAATTTTTATTGAATGGTAAGTGTCCTTCTAATCTGAATTCAACCCAAAGAAGAGCTTTAAGGCTTAAGTCTATCAATTATCTGATGAAATCTGGTGTTCTTTACAGGAAAAATCATGAAGGGATCTACTTGAGATGCCTGAACAAAGAAGAATCTGCCAAGGTGTTGCAGGAATTTCACGGGAAATATGGAACTGGTCATGGTGCGGCAAACGCTACAGCGCATCAAATCCTGAGAGCAGGATACTACTGGCCCCACATTTTCAAAGATGCACATGCCCATGTACGATCATGTCACATTTGTCAAGTGGCCGCCAATAGAGAAAGAAATGCAGCCATGCCATTACAACCTGTAGTTGAAATGAGACCATTTGCACAATGGGGACTAGATTTCATTGGGGTTATTAACCCAAATTCTTCTGATTCCCATAAATTCATACTAACAGCTACAGATTACTGTACAAGGTGGACAAAAGCAATTCCTACAAAACATGCCACCACAGACGTTGTAATAAGATTCCTTGAGGACCACATTATAACAAGATTCGGAATGCCCGATTCTATTGTCAGTGACAATGGTAAAGCTTTTATTTCTACGCAATTTGCAGATTGGGCATATGACAACAAAGTGAGCTTAAAATTTGCATCTAATTATTACCCTCAAGGAAATGGTTTGGCCGAATCTTCAAATAAAAATTTGTTGAATATCATTAAGAAATTGTTGGAAAAGAACCCTCGGGATTGGCACAGCCAATTAAAGTTTGCCCTTTGGGCAGATAGGACCAGAGTAAAAGAATCCATAGGGAATACTCCCTATCATTTGGTCTATGGGCAAGACCCGATATTTCCTGCAAATTTGAAGTTGCAAACCTTGCATTTCATACAAGAGTACTTGGGGACAGATGATCAAGTTGAAGCCAGGTTAAGTCATTTGCTGCACCTTGATGAAAAGAGGGAAGAAGCCATGAGTCACATGAATAAACACCAGGAAGTTATCAAGAGATGGTTTGATAGAAGGGCTAAAATTAAGTCCTTCAGAATTTCAGATTTGGTATTACTATGGGATAAAAGACATGAGGAAAAAGGGAATCATCAAAAGTTTGATTGTCTTTGGTTAGGCCCTTATCAGATTTCAAAAATTCTCGAGAAAAATACCTTCAGGCTAAAAACTTTAGAAGGGAAGGATTTGATGTTACTGGTTAATGGGCGTGTTTTAAAGCATTATTTTAGTCCTTAGGTCGTAAGAGATTGATGTTATTCTTTTCGGTTTTGGTGGGGTTTTTCATATTTTGTTTTCATTGTTTAGGATTGTTAGTCTAGTTAGGATTTAGGTTGTGGGTGTGATTTCAATTGACATGCTTTGTTTGTTTTTATAAAAAAAAATAAAAAATAAAAAATAAAAAATAAAAAATAAAAAATAAAAATTGAGATGTCAACTTATGCTTAAGACTAGGAGAATATGAAATATTGGAATTGTCTTGTAAAAGCTCCACAAGTAACACAAACATTTTAAGTTATATCGTTTGAAACTTGTGATGCATGAAGTAGTCAGTTTTGTATGGCAAATATTTCATCCGCAATTCAAGAGATAATGCATTCATGTTACATCTCACTTTACATATACATTCCATCTTAGTTGCATATGCATCTTAGGTACAAATCATTAAAGTGTGTCAAATCCTCTTAGGGTTGTGCTATAACATAAATGTGAAAAAATCCTAAGGTTGGAAACTGAGTCTTGTGATATCTAGAACTAAGCACATCTTATACACATTAAAAAGGATCTTGAGCAAAATGATCAAAACCTAGCTTGGAAGAAAAGGTTGGGCGAAAGAAGTATTTCATGTCTATCCTATTATGCAACATGATCCTTAAAACAATGGTTTTGACCACTTCCATAAAGCTTAAAGCCTAAAATCGGAGTAGTAAGGATAGGGCTAAATCCTCATCGAACTTAGGTTGAGGATCCAACTCCCCAAAGCTTTGATTTGACCTACATGGAGTAGTAAGGATAGGGCATAAATTCTCATCTCGCTTAGGTTGAGAATCCGATTCCCCAAAGCTCCTATGTCTCATTTCATGATAAATCTTGGATTGGAAGGATCGTACTACTTGTCCTCTGCAAAGGATGGGTAGTCATCCCCAAGGTCTAAGCAATAAAATTAATATTTTCCATTTTTATCCAAAGCTTGGATTGGAAGGATCGTACTACATGTCCCTAGCAAGGATGGGTAGTCATCCCCAAGGTCCAAGAAGTAAAAAATTAATTTTTCCCATCTCATATTTATATTGGATTGGAAGGATCGTACTACTTGTCCTCTCGCAAAGGATGGGTAGTCATCCCCAAGGTCCAAAGAAATGAAGGTAAGTCTTGGATTATGGGGTTAGGTATGCCCATGCATGGCAACATGTCTTGTCTAAAAAACAAGACCACCGATTGTTCAAAGGGTTAGACTAGCATGACCATTTCTTCCATAATTGGTTAAATTATTTTGCTCAAAGTGAGGTAATGAATTCCAAATCAGAATAGTAAGGATAGGGTTAAACTCCCATCTCGGTTAGGTTGGGAGTCTGATTCCCCAAAGTTCTGATTTCACGTTCACTTGCACATGGGTTCAAGATAGTAGGGACTCATAACCAACTTTGGGATATAATAAAGCAATTCATTAGTGGATCCTAAGAGGGTTTGGTAATCTTGAATGTTTGTGCATGATACTAGAAAGTTTAGGCCTTTACAAGAGCAAAATCTCTAAGCATAGTTATCAAGTTACACAAATCATTCACAATCTCACATATGCATTCATGTAAAACTTGACAATGGAATGTTGATCAATTTCAAACGATAGGGAATGAAATACATTGCACACACCGAGCTAATACTTGATGATTCTGATGATTCATGTACTTCTGATCTTTGGGCATTTGTTTATATTTCTTATGTGCTAACACATGTTTTCGTGTTTATATACTTCCAGGTAGGGTTCTCACTAAAATGCTCAAGAGCATTTGACAGTAGAGTCACCATTTGTTGTGGCTGATCCACAACACACCCCAAAATTGGGGACCCACCTTTTTTGCATGCTTTCAAAGAAGATCTCAGTGACCCAGATGCTAAAAATCAAGAAAAAGGCAAAATTGCACAAAAATGAAAAAGTGTCACGATATCGCGACATGTTGCTCCGTCGCGGTCAAAAATGAAAAAGTGTCGCGATATCGCGACATGTTGCTCCGTCGCGGTCGAAAATGAAAAAGTGTCACGATATCGTGACATGTTGCTCCGTCGCGGCACCGAGAGGAGAGAGAAAGATAGAATGGAAAATTGTCGCGAAATCGCGACATGTCACAAAATCGTGGTCAAAAAAGTAAAAGGAAGGCATAAAAGCGTAGCGATTTCGCGACAAAAAGGGCAAAGGGGCACGTGAAAGTGCGATTAAAAAAAAAGTTCTGAAAAAAGTGTGTAGAAAAATTTCACGATTTGGGGGGGGGGGGGGCGGGGGGGGCCCCCCGGCCCGAACTCGAAAAATGTCATGGATTTCGCGATAGAGTTGCATTGGCAAGGCTGTGGCAAGAAAATGTCACGATATCGCGACATGTCACGTTTTCATGATGAAAGCAAAGGAACAAAGCTGCATGCATAAAAATGTCATGATTTACATGGGGCCATTACAGAACGTGCATAGGAAGCGCGAAACACGTGGCATACAGGTGTCAAGGTTACAGAAGCGTTACATGTCAACAGAAAATATCGAACGTTTCGGCCTCGAACATAAATTCAAAAGCAACGAAAAGGCGGGAATACGAAGCGATGCATTCTGGGAGGTGAAACGAAGCGACGCAAGGTGAAACAAAGAGCCGTATCAGATGGTATAAAATCAGAAGAGCAGATTGATACAGGGGTTGGAAGTTGCTGCTAGCAGAGTTGCAGAGCCAAGGGCGACAAGCCATTCTGGGCCTGCTATTGGAGCAATTTCCTTCACTTGTTCTGGATTTGTTAAACCTGGAACATTCTGTCATTGTAACTGATATATTATTTTAAGGCAGAAATACAGAGAGTTGGCATCTCATTGATAAGAAAGAAGGAGTCATTTTGCATGCAAGATTTAATGTTTTACCTTTCCCTTTCAGATTTCTAGGCTTCTAGGTGAAGTTTAATGCAAGTGTTCTTGGTTGCTTCATGCGAATGTCTAAATCTGAAATTACAGTAAAAACCCCAGAAACCCGCACCTAGCTTATCTGGATTGTGCGAATTTGCAAGTTCAATAGGTTAGGTTGCATGCAGAAAACCTCATTATCTTCGGTTTTGTCAAATCAAGATGGTAGCACTCGGACGTAGTTTAGTTTCATTTTCATTTGCATTTCTTTTATTTTCAATCCTTTATTTTATTTTTTTTACCGTCATTTAAATAAATAACTGAAAATCCATCAAAGTTCGAGATCGAAATATATTCATCTCTTAGATTTATTCACTTTGAGTCCATTGCAATTTCAAATTAAAATAAACCATAGTGCCCCTTGTTAACATTCACTTGCAACACTAAGGTATTCCCAGCATTTAAATTGAACAGCATCATTGGTATACAAAGAGCTAGCATAACAGGAACCTTGGAGAAATTATCTGTGTAATTTCTTTGCAAGCAGAGGATTTTGGGACTCAGATCCTACCGGAGAGTGTGCTTTCACAACTGGGTGAAAACACCACTCAACATATTTTAAACAAAAGATTGCATGAAGTTGAAATCAAAATGTCTCCTCTTGTTAAGGTTCGAATGGGGGCTTCATTTTTGCGAAGGCAGGACACTGTGATTTTCAATGGAAAATTGGGTGGGGTTTTTCATATTGTCAACTTGAATTTTGAGCTATTTAAAATAGGCACAATATTTTTCTTTTCTTTGAGAAATTTTTAGGTATTTTGGTTTCTTTAGTTTTAATTTTTTAAGTATTTAAAATATGATTAGTTATAATATTTGTGGTTCCAAAAAGAAATTTTGAGGTATTTGAAATAGGATCAATAATTATTTTTATATAGCCCCTGAGGGCTAGATGGATTGGTAAGTGCTTGTTTGACCAGACACTTACCAAGGAGATACCTAGGTTCAAACCTTGGGGGTAGCCTATTTGCAAAGGTAGTAGTTTGATCTGAATCCTTTGAGTGCAATCTAGACTGACAATGATGGTACAAATCCTGAGTGACTAATGGTCTCCTTCACACTAGGTCAACAACAATGAAGTGGAATAGGTTTCATGGAAGCAACCCTTATGGTTTGAACCATATGCCTGTTAGTTACTAAAACTAGTGTGGTTGTGACCAACTCTCCTATGCATCAAAAAAATATATATTTTTATATTTTTCTCTTTTGAATATTTGTGTCTTAAGAGGAAATTTTGAGGCATTTTTTGATTTCTTTAATTTTTTTTTGAATTTACATGGTGGAATTGGTAGCTGCCATGAATTCGGGTAGGTTGTCTAGATTTTATGGTCACCACAATATTCTGTGTTGTCCACCTTGGAAGCCACCACATAGATCTTCACACAGTCCACCCCTATAACCACCATGCCACAATCATTTTAAACCTTTTATGTCACTGAAAGCACCAGGAAAGGGACAAGCATTCAGTCCAATGAGGCCCAATATTTGAACCTTGGATGTCCACCCCCATTATGGGGTTTGGTCAAACCAATTGATCTACACCTCAGACCTAAATTGTTTTTATTTGGTTACTCTGAGAAACCTTTATGACCAACACATAGGGCTGAGTAGTCTCCTCCCAACCATGACACCTTGTAAAGTCGAGAGCTATACTTATCAATAGAAAATTTAACACAAATACACCACACGCCCACCCCCTCACACACTCTCCCACATCACAGTTTGAACCTTGGACCTCCCGAAGAAGAGCCAAATCCTGAACCGTTGTGCTGCACCCCCAGGTGCTAATTTCTTAAATTTAAATAGGATCAGCTTTTTAATTTTTAATTTTTATCTTTAACTTAACCCTTTAAATTATTTTAAGTAATGTTGAGAAAATTATTTTTGGTTTCTTTAGCTTAAATTACTAATATTTTTAAAGTATTTGAATTAGGATCAATTACTTTAATATTTAAAATATTCAAACAATTCAAAGACTTCAGCTGAAACTAAGGCAAAACCATTGTTCTTGGCTTTTGGAGTGTAAGATTCAACAATATTAAGGGTGATCATCTTCAAAAGAATTTTCTTTGCAAGTTTCTTTTTAGCTTAAAAACTTAAAGTTTGTATGCCTAGTTTGATATAGTATAAATTCTGGATGACATTTTCAAAGGAACTCCCAACTATACGAGGAAAGGAGTTTTAACTACTATATATTGAAATGAAGCATGACTTTTATGATATTTTTGATGATGAGTGGGGAGATACAACTGTTAAACTTTCTAGGGTAATCAAGAGGCTACACATGAGAATTTTTATAGCAATGGGAATTTCTAGAAAAAGGAAAACAAAGTTGTTCCTTCTCTTGAAACTTTTGTGTTTAAGCCAAAAGTAGAGATTTTAGTGTCGTACCCCAATATCAAATTATCCATTAGACGATGATGATTTTAAACAAACAAAAGACAAATCTAATAGTAGCATGGGGAGGCGATTCATAGTTTTTGATGATAGTGATGAAGAATTTGAGATAGCAACCAAAAAGAGAAGTAATGGTTTGTGCCATTAACTGATAAAAATATTTTTGTTGGAACTAGTAAAGTAGATATTATTGATGATGATGAACCGATTGGAATTGAATCTAGTTTTATGGTTGAATATTTGGTAGGTAATGCATTGTAAAAGTGTGATCAAATATCTATCACAATGCGAGAGGAGATTTCTACTGGTGGATCAACAAATAACCGTATATGTTGTGATAGGTATGCAAAAGTAAATGCCTTTGCAGCAAAAATTGTAATACAGTTTTTCCCACATCTCCACTCGTCTTTTTCTTTTTGACAATTTGGAAATTTTAGAACTTGTCAATACATTTCTAGTAACTACAACTAATGTATTATTGTAGTCATAAATTAGTGGGTGGATTGTACCTAATATGCTTATTAATTAAATCCTTATAATCATTCAGACTCAATATAACTTTTATTATTTAGGGATGTCTTCCAATGATCTCCAAGAATTCTTAGCTTTGATTACTAAGAGAACAACTCATTATGGTTTCCATTTCTAGAGAAACATTGCATGCTTTTGTGTTTGATTTTGAGAGCTCAAAAACCATGCATCGATAAATTAAATAATGATGTAAAAATAAATAATGAACACATGCATGCAATCAAAACACGATAATAAAAATAGTAATAAAGAATGATTCGGGTCCTTTTTATTAATGATAACTTATCTTTATAAAAATATATTACAATCACATCCCCTTGAGGGAGTTCATAAGTGTGATACAATCAATACAAGTAAGAGGGTTTTAATCCTCTTTGAACCATCCTCGTGCACTGAATGGTCTTCTTGCTAACACAAACTATTTGGGGGTGGGTTTTTTGTGACTGCTGTGAGAAAAGTGATGTGAATTTGACACTCCTTTATAATTTTTTGAATCATTTAGTTTACATACAAAGAAACTAGAAATGTATCAAAAGTATATGAACAGTCCACAAAAATTGAGCTCGTATTAATAAATATGAATGTGATAATTGAAGATAAAACTAGACTGAAACATGTATAATTTGAAACCTATATAAATGCAAAAATAATAAAAATACTGATCTAAGTTGTGCTAAAAGAAAAAGTAGTGAACCGGTTCTTTGGTCGATACTGTCTCAGGGTGAGATGACCTTTTCTGTAGGGTGTCTCAGGGTAATATGGCCATTGTCATAGGACTATATTTTTTTAAACCAATTTTGGGTGGCATCTGAGATATCTTGGGTGTGTTTTCAATGGATTGTTGCACTGTGGAAGTGACATAATGGATTGAAATGATAACTGAAGTGAATATGTTCAACTACACAAAATATGGAAGCACAAATTTCAATCCTTAGTAGTTATTTGGTAGTTTGGTATTAGCAGTAGGAGGGTTTTGGAGGATTAAAGTGGGCAACACTTTGTTGTTTGGGGAAACTTGGGGATTAAATTTGGTAGCACTTTGTGGCACAAATTCAAATATTTGGGACATTTAAAATTGAGGGGTGAATATCAATTTATAGACTCCTTAGAGAGAAGCTAATAATGGTAAAATAATCCTACATGAAAAATAAAAGAGACAGTTCATATTAAGAAAAACAAATACTTATCTCTAAAATCTCACGTGATTGATAATTGTATGTATTTTTCTAATTTTTTCCCATGTGAGGCATTTAATGCCTTTTACGGAATCATGTATGGGGTTAAATGGTATTTTGGTCTACTATATATGCACCCTTCTATTTTTAAACCTAATTTTTGGTGACTGTCTTAGGTCGAGATGGCCACATTTTAGCGGTCATCTCAGGTCAAGACAACCATGGTTTTATGGGGAATTGTACCCATTTAAGCGATGAAAACCATTTTTTTTAGCCTTGAAGATATCCAAGGTGGGTTATGTGGTCTAAAAGGAGTCCATTTAGGTAGTCTCCTTAATATGACATGTTTGGATGTCTATAGATACCCCTTTTTTGGATGCTTTGTGTGATAACATAATGCGAAGCAAAAATTGAGAATGTAAAATAGTCAATTTGATGGTTAAGGATATTCATTAAACAAATCAGTATAAGATGCCCCAATAATGGAAATAGCATGCACTTTTGAATCATTGCTTTTGAAAAATTGAATAACTTGATCTTGTTAATATTTTTAGTCATGAGTAGACAAGACTTAGTCTACAGACAATGGCTTTGAGTATACCAAATTTTTGGTAACCTTTCGGTCATGGGTAGACAAGATCTAGTCTATAGGCAATGACCTTAGGTATACCAAATAGGTAGTTTATATACCTAGTTTGTTTTGTTTAAATTTATTTTTGCTTGTTGTTTGCCCTAGCAAGGAGGGTGTATGATTGTCTTTGGAACTGATTCTTAAATGAACATAGTTTGCATTTTTGAGTGTTTAATTATTGATTTGATTTTGAATTTTGTAATTATATGACTACCCCCTCAAGTTACGAGTGAATGGAGGATATGGAAAATGATGAAAGTGATGAGTTACTTGACCAAGATAACCTGATTTGGTTTTTGTCAATTGAATACAATAGTTAAAGGGCTTTTGAACCCATGACAACCTTCATTTTGATCATGTTTGACTTTATTGTAATTTTTGGTATTTTTATGGAAATTTTCTTTCTTTATTTATTTTTTTGAAAAAATTTCAGCAATTTTTTCAAAAAATACAGTCGCCTCACCTTGATATGGTTGCATTGCACCATGCGGCCATCTCAGACACCCGCATTTATGGACAAATATGAAAAGTGAAATTAGCACATTCTAATGTTATTTTTACCATTTGCAACAATAGAAGAGAGATATGGTGAGGAGGAGAGTTGAATTTTTGGTGCATAGCACTACAAAAAAGCATATCAAACCTGATCATGGATCGACTCGAGACTTCTTTGAATGTAGGAGATGGAGTGAGGAGGGTAAGTGCCTCATTCTAACTTTTTATCAATTTGAAGGATGAAATAAACATAATTAAGTAAAATGGTTAAGGAACATATCATTAATAAATTAAACAAATAAACCTCATCTTATTTTTTCTTAGATTATAATTATTTATTTTGTCCTTGTTAATTTTTTTTTTTTTGCTTTTCTATTTTTGGATTTGGGGGTCGTCTCACGGTGATACGATCCTTCTTTTTGAAATTTTTGTAACTATTGGGACCAACGATTAAATTTTTAACCATCATGGAGGTTGTCTTAACTTGATACAACCTCACCTAGGGGCTATCTCAACCCGAGATAACCTCACTTAGTGGTCATCTCAAGCTGAGACGACATCTATGAGTAAATTTTTTTTTTTGAATTTTGTTTGTGCTTTTTTTTGTTCTTGCCTATGTTGATTAATGGTATATTTATAATTTTTTTTTAGCTTCTTAGAGCACAAAATATATTTACATGTGTCTTTAACAGAGCATGTGATGATCTCTTTAATGATTATTGGGAGTGGTTTAAGGTCGTTGGCCTTATGCATGTCACTATATTGGAGTCATTTTATGCGGACCAGGCTTATCTTACAACTTTGGTAGACAGATGGGATAGCCAAAATAATACCTTCCACCTTTCAAATGGTAATATGACCATCAATCTGAAGGACCTCTAAAGGATTCTTCATGTGCTGATAGAGGGAGAGACCATTGTATCATCACCCACTAGTCAGTAGGTGAGAGTACTACAAAGAGTATACCATTAGCACTAGCAGATTTTAGAGCATAATGTGGAGAGTGATGGGGGGAGGGTGGAGGAGGGTTATGATACATAGATTCTAACTTATAGATATGTAGTGCTTATGTCACTCATGTCTAGCTTGATTATATCTGATTCTTTGGATCTGAGGTTCCCATGGAACCTCCTTGATCTTGTTTAGGATTTGGTGGAGTGTATAATTTAGCAATTGTGTATCATGGCTTGGGGGAATACCCTATTGTCATATCTTTATGAGGAGCTATTTGAGATCTAGAATCATGGAAAATGTGGAGTAGGGTGCAACTTCCTTCTATATATTTGTGGTTGGGAGCACATTTAGGTGGATAGATTGAATGGGCTACCCTGTGTGACTTGATGGTAAATGATTGATAGGAAGATTCCCTATGCTATTCACTGGTGACAGGATGAAGAGTGGGGCTAGAGTCACCCCTAACAAGGTATTATTTATCACTTCATTGCCTCATTGGAGAGGTTAAGGTCAGAGCACGTGATATAGAAACCATGGAAGGATTATCCACCTTAGGTAGAGGTAGACCAACAATTGAGGTAGGTTGGATATAGTCAATGGTTAATCAATAGACATGATAGTGAGCATGATTGTTTCTAGTAATCACGTGTGATCTACCAGCTAGGTATTTTCTTAGATATACTAGATGATCCAATCATTTATATATGATGGATAGATGAGGAAGAGGTAGCTTGACCTTGAGTTGAGCGATTAGATGATGAGGTAAATAAGATACTGGTTGATCTAGAAATAAAGAATCCAATGACTACTACATATTATGATACTTTGTGTATGACTTAGTTATGGTAGGGAGGAATATCAAGTGGGTTTTAGGATAGGAAAACTAGTGAGGAGGGGGTAGATGCAACAGTGGACCCTTCACAATGGTGAGTGCATCATTGTACTAAGGAGGAGTGGGCTAAGACCTCTAAGAGATGTAAATAAGGAGTACAATGATGAGGAGGATCCTCAGGATTAATTAGCTACTTGTAAGGAGCATATTTGCATCCTCCAATATTAGATTGGGTATCAAGACATAACCCATGCTATAGAGCATAACTAGTGGTATAGTGATAGGTAACGATGGATGGGCTTTAAAGTGGATAGGGACACCCTTTAGGTTTAGGTGGAGAGCTTAAAGGATGATACTATGAGGTTGATGGTAGAGTGATATACTCTATGAGTTCAGGTGGTAGGTATTACTATAGAGAGATATGCTCTATAGATGTGGTTGTCAAGGGTTACAATAGTGTGCAATGCTCTATAGGTGTAGTTGGTGGGGATGATAGTTGGGTAGGCCTCAGGGGATGTAGCTAGAATTTAATCTAAAATGGTAGAGTGTCCCATTTTCAATCACAACATCAATCAAGTTGGGACTATATTACTAGGTTGGAGGATGATATGGGCTAATGAGGTGGTGCCCTACCCTCACATTCTTCAACAAGGGGATCCTACTACAATAGGGCATCTGGTGAGTCATCATTGAGACCACAAGTTCCATGATTCTTAAAGTTAGGTGCATATTATAGGGTAGGTATTAGTGGATATAGGTAGTCTCATAGAGACAAGGTCAAGGGTGGTGGTGAGAGTGGTGGTGCAGGACCAACTTGAGTAGTGATTGTGATTATGTTATATATTTTTTAACTTATATGTTTTAGGTGTGAGAACTAAGGAATCAACTTTGTAGCCTATGGGTATTTTGTACCTCATATAATATTCCATGATATTTATATATATGATCTTTTTAGTTATGTTTATCATGTTGTTTAATGCTTATATTATTTCATGTATGGATACACTTATGGATGTAATGATGTATGCTAGATATATGCCTATACATTGTAGTATGTATGCATATATTTTAGAGATAGTATGGATGCATAGACCTAGGTATGTATGTGATGCATTAATGACATGATGATGTAAAATATGATTTGTATGTTTACATGTTAACAACATAATGAATGAATTTAATATGCAAAAAAAACTAAGTGTATAAAAGTCATTAATCAAAATGTTAACCTTTTCACAAAAGTCATACATTTGAATATGAACTATATGAAACATAATATAATAGAATGGATGTGATACAGTGAGATGTTATAAGGGAACAACAAGGATTTTTATGAGACTCAAACACTTTAGTTGATCAATCAAAAATTGTATATTGATTATACATGACTCTAAAAGATAAAAATATTATATGAAGATACAAATATTCAATATGCCTATGTGTGCATAGTGAAGTTCATGGATATGATGCATAAGACTACCCCATTGCTAGGCCATCATCTATAGCCTATTTTTTTAATGGAGATCACCATATGAACATTATTACACCAATTTTGTATGTGGTTGGACTAGACTACCAGGAATTACAAGCCACCAAAAGCTAGCTCATTCGTAAGCTGACATTGGTATATACAAAAGAAGGTTGCTAATGTGATAGACATATCACCATGTGTAAGAATAATCCACTACCAGGAGGGCATCTAAAGCCTATTTATAGTGATGGAGATCACCCCATGGCATTTAAAAATTGAGAATTCCAAGGAGTCAAGCTCTTCACTCCCTTATTTTCTTTTGATTTCTTTCTTTTATCTTTTTTTGTTTGTTTTTGGATACTTGCTCATTGTGTGGAAGAGCAAGAGATTTAGATTTTTTTAAGGGATACTTTCTCATTTTTGTCAAAGAACAAGGGATTTTATTGCTTTGGGTAGGGGTGAGCTTGTCCTTTTGTCAATTCTTAACATTATAGACCATGTGCATAATATAATGGGCAAGGGAAACATTTTTCTTAAGGGTTAAGGACTACATTGTAGTGTTGTCTTTCCTTGTGCAATCTCATATTTAAAATTGTGAAATTGTGTTGGGATTTTGAGATATAAAAGGCACAATAAAAGCAAGACCCTACCTTTAAAGATCAAGATAATTTTCTAGAAAATATGAAAAGAAAACTAGGAATGATTGAATGACTAAAAGACCCTACTGAACATCCTATAACAACTTATTAGGTGAGGGAAAAAATACAAACACCAATTATGGGAAATGTGGATGGAAATGATTTTTTGGATGTGTGTGTTTTCCTTATGAACTTTTAAAAACTAAGAGGTGTGCATAAAATATTCAATGGTCATATAAACATCATTGTTGATGGTCAATGTTGGAATATTACCATTAGTAAAAGGTTAAAAAAATTGTTTTTACCTTGGGTAAAGGTAACTTACCTTTTACCTTACTTGGACGGCAGTGGACGGCAAAATTTGGGCGGCAAGAGAATTCTATTCATCTTTCCTTTCCCCCAATTTCTCCTTTCCCCCTTTCTTTCTCAAATAGGTTATTTACTGCCTATTTAATCTATGTAACCTAAGTTTTAATGTTAATGCAATTAATCCTTTTTCGTCCACACTCACCTTTCACATTTGGTATCAGAGCGACACGATTCCCGAGGCGGTGGGGCCCGTAGTTCGAGGCGGCGGCACGGATCCCGAGGCAGCCCGTAGGAGCCGAGGCGGCACGGATCCCGAGGCGGCCCGTAGGAGCAGTTCGACACATTTCTCGAGGCACTGGAGGAGCTGGACGAAGCGGCCCGTAGGAGCAGCAGATCCGCACGATTCCCGAGGCACTGTTGACGTGGCACATGATTCCCGAGGCACGAGATTGACGTGGCGTGACGCATGGCGACGTGTGACTGGCACGCGGCCCGAGGTGTGGTGACGTGGGCGGCAGGCCCGAGGAGTGGTGACGTGGCGATCCGCGAGGTGTGGTGACGTGGCACTGGCGCGCGGCCCGAGGAGTGGTGACGTGGCGATCCGCGCGTGCATCGATGGCAAAAGGATCCTGCGGCGTTAGTGACTGCCCGCAGGCAGTCAAAGCACTTTATGTGCTTAGCTCTTTTTAAAGAGCTTTTACATCGCCCTACGGGCGATGTGGGACTAAAGTCCCAAGTAAAATCAAGCTTCGCGCCGAAGCGCGAAGCCAACATTAGCTTCGCGCTCGACGCGGAAGCTAAAGGGCGGGGAGCACGCATTGCTCCCGGATCAGCCCGGTAGCGCAGCGGCTACCCTCAGCCCTGACACCCGCGAGGTCGCAGGATCGACTCTCGACGGGGTCAATAGATAATTAAAATTAAAAAAAAAAAAAAAACTAAGGAATAGTTTAAATTTAAAAAAAATAATAATTTTTTTTGTGTGTAATTTCCTAAGAGGAAATATCTGTTCATTAGTTTTTTATAAAAAAATTTTTTTTTCAAAGTTGATAGAAATTTCCTGAGAGGAAATAATTGTAAAGTTTTTTTTAAAAAAAAAACTTTGAAAGTTAATTTTTTTTTATTATTTCCTAAGAGGAAATCTTTGTAAAAGAAAATTTCTGGGAAATTTTCTTAAATGATAAGATCGGATGGATGTTATCATGCCCTCTGCAAGTTGTTATTGAAAACAAACCCTGAAAACTTTGATAGGCACGTGAAAACACTAGGACTTAATACAGTTTTTTCACAGTTGCAAAACGCGGTTATTGCACACCAGAGAAATCCCGATCAAGGATACGAGCGTATTCGAAAGATAACTCCTTTGGCAAGCAGATTTGAACAATCCGACACAGTTGCAATTGCTTCACAAGGATCCGAATATACTCATTATAGTAATTCAGTTGAAATCCTTCAACCTCCTTCTCCTGAAATAATATTGATCAGTGACGATGATGAACAAATCGCTGACAATTTTGTAATTGCTGAACAACAAGTGTGAGTTGTTTATGATTGTAAATCAAGCAGGGCTTGATAGTTTGTAAAGTCTTTTTTGCAATAAGACTATAAAAGAGAGGTTTCTTGTTTTAGTAGATAATAATGGGATCACATAATAATCTACCAATTCCCGAATTCAGTGGGGATAATTATGAGTACTGGTCCATCAAGATGAGGACATTACTCATTGGAAAAGGACTATGGGATATTATTGAAGACGGATACATTGCTCCAACAGATTGGACTACTTTAAGTGCAAATGATAAGAAGATCTACAAAGATGCACATAAAAATAATTCTTTTGCCTTATACCATCTTCAATCAACATTAGATCCTAGTATCTTTCCTAGAATTGCATCTTACTTAATCACACAGATGCATGGAATGCCTTGAAAGAAGGATTCCAAGGAAGTGATAAAGTAAAGCAAGTCAGGCTTCAGACTTTGAAAAGAGATTTTGAAAATCTCATAATGAAGGAAAATGAAAGAGTCGGAGACTACTGTGTACGAGTCAAAGCAAGTAGTTGATATGATGCAAACTTTAGGTGAAGACACAAAAAATGAAACAATTGTGAAGAAAGTGTTGCGAACACTTCTTCCTAAGTGGAATCACATTGCTATCATAATTGAAGAATCCAAAGACCTTTCTACTCTTACATTTGATAGTTTGATTGGATCATTAACATCACATGAAGAGCGACTTCAAGGAGCCCCTTCAACAAGCTATGGAGGTGATGACAAAGCCTTCACTTCGAATGAAACTGCAAGACGAGAACAAGGAAGAGGCCGAGGCAGAGGACAACAACAAAGAGGCAAGAGCCAAAGCAACTCCTACAGAGGAGGTAATCAAAACAGAGGTGGAAATCAAAACAGAGGAGCCAATCAGAACCAAAGAGGCAATGCAGCCCGTGGAAATCAAGGACGAGGAAGTAACAAGACTAAAACAACTTGTTTCAATTGTGGGAAACAAGGTCACTTCGCTCGTGAATGCTGGTCAAAGTCTTCAAAAGATCAAAGCAGTCAATATGGCTCATTCTACGAAGAAGAAGAAGGTCCATCAAACCTTTTTCTCTCTTATGGACAGCCAGATCAAAATCTAAATGATACATGGATTTTGGATACTGGTTGCTCCAACCACATGAGTGGCAAAGAAAATCTCTTTGCTACATTAGATTCAAATTACAAATCTCATGTTAAGTTAGGGGATAATAAATCTTTGCAAGTTGAAGGCATTGGAGCTATGGCAGTTCCAACAAAAGAAGGCCTTAAAAATGTGAATGACATATACTATACTCCACAACTACAACACAATTTGTTAAGTGTTGGCCAAATGATGGAGAAGCATTACAAATTAGTTTTTGATGAAAGCAAATGTACAATCTTTGATAAAAACAATTGTAACCGGGTCATCACAAAAGTACCTATGACAAAGAATAGGTTGTTCCCTCTAAAATTTGGTGAGCCAGGGGGAGCTCAACTTGCAAACATTGCTATTACAAATCCAAGTGAATTGTGGCACTTGAGATATGGTCACCTCAATTCCGCTAGCTTGAAAATGTTAATATCACAAGCTATGGTGACAGGACTACCAAAAATTCCAGAACATAAAAAGGTATGCGAAGCATGTGCTTTGGGAAAGCACTCCAAAACGAAGTTTCCAAAAGGCCGAGCGTGGAGAGCAAGCTATCCTCTTCAGCTAGTACATTCGGACATCTGTGGTCCAATGCAAACAAAAAGTCTTGGAAACAATTCTTATTTTCTAACATTCATAGATGATTATTCTAGAATGTGTTGGCTCTATTTTCTGAAACACAAAGATGAAGCATTTGATTGCTTCATAGACTTCAAAAATAATGTAGAAAAGCAAAGTGACTACTATGTCAAATGTCTTCGCATTGATAAAGGAGGAGAGTACTCCTCAAATGAATTTCTTCATTATTGTAAGCAAAATGGGATAAAAAGGCAGCTCACCACTGCCTATACCCCACAAATAGGAACGGTGTGGCTGAGAGAAAGAACCGCACCCTTGTTGAAATGGCAAGAACAATGCTTCAGGCAAAACATCTCACAAACAACTATTGGGCAGATGCAGTGAGAACAAGTGCATATATTCTAAATAGAAGTCCGACTTCTAGTTTAGATGGTATCACTCCTTATGAAGGATGGTACGGTAAGAAACCAAATGTCAAACATTTCAGAGTATTTGGTTCTTTATCTTATGCACACATTCCCCGAGGAGAAGAGAAAGAAGCTTGATCCAAAGAGTCAAGCATGTGTTTTTGTAGGGTATTGTGATTCAACCAAAGGGTATAGATTGTACAATCCCACGACACATAAAATCATTATCTCCAGGGATGTAATTTTTGATGAAGGGGGAGAATGGGGTCATAAAAAATTTGTTGATTTTGACTCTAATTCGGACAGTTCTACATTAGTACCTCCCACATTGGTACAACCCAAGAAAAGCAGTGGAAAAAGTCCTCCTCCACAAATTCCACATCAGGAAACTTCATCAAGTACATCAAGTGGTACACCAAGTCCAAGAGGGACTTCTTTGTTGGCACCACCAAATTCTCCAAAACGATTTCAAAGATCAGTAAGCGCTCCAAGCCCGATGGATATTGATTCAGTTTCTCAAAGGAAAGAGACAAATAGAGGAAAGCGCATACTACAGAGTCATCCATCTACTCAAATGTTGGATAGGAATTTCCAACAAAGATACACTAGGAGTCAAGCTAGTGAGATGGATGACATTTTGTCAAGACTTGAAAATCTTCAAATGTCAGGGGATGATGAGTCTCATGAACCAAGGGGTGATGTAGTCAATTATGCTTTGTTGGTTGCTGCACAGCTAGAACCTTCTAGCTATGAAAAAGCATGCACCGAAAATATATGGCAAGATGCCATGGAAGAGGAAATATCCTCAATTAAAAAATGATACTTGGGAGCTTGTGAAGCTTCCCAAGGGAAAAAAATGTGTTGGATGTAAATGGGTCTATAAGACCAAATTCAATGCCGATGGAAGCATTGAAAGGCACAAGGCAAGATTAGTAGCTAAAGGTTTTACTCAGAAATATGGAATAGATTATGAGGAAACCTTTGCTCCAGTTGCTCGACAAGAAACAATTAGAACCGTTCTTTCCTTGGCAGCCCATAAAGGATGGAAAATTCAACACATGGATGTGAAAAGTGCATTTTTAAATGGATACCTGATAGAAGAAGTGTATGTTCAACAACCTCAAGGTTTCCAAGAACCAGGAAAAGAGAACCTTGTTTATAAATTAAAAAAAGCACTTTATGGCCTCAAGCAAGCACCAAGAGCATGGTACTCACGAATTGACGGCTATTTCAGCAAATATGGTTTCACAAAAAGCAAGAGTGAACCAACACTATACTACCTGAAAATGGAGTAGATATCCTCATAGTTTGTTTATATGTGGATGATCTAATATTCATGGGTAGTAATAATAAAATGAATATGGATTTCAAAAACTCCATGATGAATCATTTTGAGATGAAGGATCTCGGATTAATGAGATACTTCCTAGGAATGGAAGTACATCAATCAAAGAATGGGATCTTCATATGTCAACAGAAATATGCTCATGACATGATCAAGAAATTTGCTATGCAGAAGTGCAAATCAGCTGCAACACCAACCGGACATGGAATCCAACTAAGCAAAGAAGATGGAGCACCAAAAGTTGACTTGACCAATTTCAGAAGCATGGTTGGGAGTTTAATGTTTCTCACCAACACTAGGCCAGATATACAATATGTTGTTTCTCTTGTATCACGGTTTATGGCATGCCCATCCGAGCTGCATCTACAAGCAACCAAACGAATTTTACGATATGTAAAAGGTACATTGGATTTTGGAATCCATTACCACAAGTCTAACTCTCGTGAAGTTATTTGGTTATAGTGACAACGATTGGGGCAAGAATATAGATGACAAAAAATCTACATCAGGGAACCTGTTTTAGTCTAGGTTCAGGACTAATAACTTGGAGTTCCAAGAAGCAATCTGCTGTAGCATTATCATCTACGTAAGCTGAGTACATAGCCATTACTCATGCCAGCACTCGATCCTCTCGGTTGAGGAAAATCCTTGAAGAGATTGGCGAAAAACAAATTGGTCCAACCAAACCGAATTGTGATAATATTAGTGCCATACAAGCTTGGCATATAATCCGATCCACCACAAAAGGTCAAAACATTTTGATATGAAGTATCACTTCATAAGAGATATGGTGGAACAACAGAAAGGTTGAGCTTCAATATTGTAGCACTTTGGATAATCTAGCAGACATCTTTACCAAAGGCATGGCTAAAGCTCAATTTATAAAGCTGAGAGACTATATAGTTAGTCCTCTCAACTTTAAGGGGGAGAATGTTGGAATATTACCATTAGTAAAAGGTTAAAAAAATTGTTTTTACCTTGGGTAAAGGTAACTTACCTTTTACCTTACCTGGACGGCAGTGGACGACAGCATTTGGGCGGCAAGAGAATTCTATTCATCTTTCCTTTCCCCCAATTTCTCCTTTCCCCCTTTCTTTCTCAAATAGGTTATTTACTGCCTATTTAATCTATGTAACCTAAGTTTTAATGTTAATGCAATTAATCCTTTTTCGTCCACACTCACCTTTCACACATATGGTATCTATCCTATCTTACAAGGACCCCTTAATAACTAAATATCACAAGACAAAGTGTAAGTTATGATGAGAGAAAATATTTTATTAAGACTCATGATAGTTATGCAAGCATGGTGCTCTATGAAATGCATATAGTAAAAATTAATGTGTAGTGTGTGTTAGTATTTTATGAACTTTTGAACATTAAGAATTTTATGCAAAATAGTCAGTGGTCGTGTGAACATCATTGTTGATGGTCATCCAATATCTATCCTATCTTATAGGGACCCCCTAATGGTCAAAAGACCATAAAGATAGGTGTAAGTTATGACATGAAGTGATGCTAATTCAATTATTGATATGCCTAATGAAATTTATCAATGAAATGCAGTAATATAAATGCATGATGACATAAGTAATCCAATATTTTTATGATTTATGATTTTGTATTATTTTTTGTTATTTTTGTTATTTTATTATTTTTTGATGCATTGTGTGTTATGCATTAAATACCCATAGGTGTAGAGTGTTAAGAGGTTTAGGTTCCTTAAAACCCTCAAGAGAAGCTAGATGATAAGTCACTGGTCCTACTTTCTATATTATGATGAATGGGCCTAACTAGTTAGCCATAAATTTATCCTAAAAATGGAGCAACAAGTTGGAATTCTATTGTTTTTCTTTTAACACAAGATCACAAACTTCAAATACCCTGAGATGGAATTTTGTGTTATAGGCTCACTTAATGTGGTCTTGATAAATGTGAAGATGCTCAAGAGCATTGATGCATAATTATTTAAGAAGCATGAGCTAATCTAGGTAAGCTTATCACACAGTATCATCATCGATACTCATGCAATGAAATACACAATGAAAAATTTCCAATTCAAAGGGCATAATGGCCTTAGCATAGTATACTAAAAAAATAGAATTTCCCCAGTGGGCATATGAATGGTAGACCTATAAGCCCATAGTGCTAGAGGCAGGTGAAGATTCCAATCTTTATGATTATCATTTACTATTTTTTGAAGAATGGTAATGACTATTTTGTTTGATGCTTCTGCTTGTCCATTACTTTTTAGATAATAAGATATTGAAAATATATGTTGAATATTATACTTAGCATATAAATATATCATATCCTTGTTTTTTTATTAGTGACCCATTATCCAAAATTATTTTGGATGGGATACCAAAATGACATATGATGTTATGTAATATGAATTTTGTGATGTGTGAACCTATTGGAGTGATAAAAGGAATAGCTTACATCGACTTTATAAAATATTTTGTGGTCTTTAGGATAAACATGAGATGGCCAAACAAGGGGGGAGAGATTTTACCAATTAATTCAAATCCCCATTGCAATAAAGGCTACAACAAATGAATTGGTTGTAAGGCCTATGAAGGTATGTGTGAAATATTAGCATGATGCTAACATTTAACACACATTTTAACATAAGCACAACAATATTACTCCATAGTGGACCAATAGTAACCCATCCAGAGGATGTTCTTAGTGATAGCCATGTCGCTAAAATGGCCACCACAAGTACCATCATGAGATTGGGAAATAGCCCAAGTAGATTCTTGGGGATCTAAGCAATAAAAGAGAAAACCATTGTAGATTTTATGGTAGAGTATATATCCTACAAAGACATACTTTATTACCTTTTTCTTGAATTTGTTTTTAGCAACATGCAATAATCCCAAAGGAATGGTACCCAATTTTAAGAAATATCTAAGTTGAGAAAACCAATCTTGATACGACTTTGCTTGGACCAGATGAAATGCTTTCTCCTCTCTAGATACAACTCATACAAATGCAAAGTGGGAAAGAACCTTAAGGTATATGGTTGTGTTATTGTCACAAGAAGTTTGTGAGACCAAGGAACCCCAGGAATCATGGTTTAAAAATTCTTGAATTAGGGAGAACCCATGTTGGGAGAGTTCAACCTGTATCATGTGAACATTTCACTTGTCTTTGTAAATATCTCTTGAGACCATGACTTGAGAGTACCTTGACTTGAATATTTGTGATATCATATGATGGGTTCTATAATATTAGAGACTCTAAAGAAGCCATCGTATCCACAAAGAATTTGGATGAATGAGGTACAACCTCAATGTTATACCATTCAAATTTAATTATAAATTTATCCATAAGATATTTGTAGGATTTTAAGATTGGGCACTTGCATTGATAAATTCCATTAACTTGATTAACTATTAACAAGGAGTCACCAAATATGTTTAATTTTTTTATGTTCATTGTGAAATTCATTTGAAGGCCCAAAAGAGAACCTTAAGGTAGATGGTTGTGTTACTATCACAAGAAGTTTGTGAGACCAAGGAATCCCAGGAATTATGGTTCAAAAAGTATTGAATTAGGGAGAACCCATGTTGGTAGAGTTCAACCTGTATCATGTGAACATTTTACTATTCTTTAGAAATATCTCGTGAGACCACAACTTGAGAGAGCATCTTGAATTGAATAGTTGTGATATCATCCTATGGGTTCTACAAAATTAAAGATCCCATAGAAGCCATTGTATCTACAAAGCGATTAGATGAACGAGGTATAGCCTCGATGTTATACCATTCAAATTTAATTATCAATTTATCCACAAGATCTTTGTAGGATTTCAATATTGGGCACTTGCACTGATAAATTCCCTAAACTTGATTAACTATTAATAACTATTCACCAAAGATATTTAATTTCTTTATGTTCACGGTGAGAGCCATTTGAAGGCCCAAAATAGAACCTTAAGTTATATGGTTGTGTTATTATCACAAGAAGTTTGTGATAACAAGGACCCCTAGGAATCATGATTCAAAAAGTCTTGAATTAGGGAGAACCCATATTGGTAGAGTTCAACCTGTATCATGTGAAATTTTCACTTATCTTTTCAAATATCTCGTGAGATCATAGATTGAGAGAGCATCTTGAATTGAATAGTTGTGATATCATATGATGGGTTCTACAAAATTAGATATCCCAAAGAAACCGTCGTATCTACAAAGAATTTGGATGAATGAGGTACAACCTCAATATTATACCATTCAAAATTAATTAGCAATTTATCCACAATATCTTTGTAGGATTTCAATATTGGGCACTGGCATTGATAAATTTCCCTAAAATTGATTAACTATTAAAAAGGAGTCACCAAAGATGTTTAAATTCTTTATGTTCATAGCGAGAGCCATTTGAAAGCCCAAAATAATGGCTTTGTATTCAAAATTATTATTGGTGTAGAGGAAATCGAGTTTAAATGAAAGGGTAATATGAGCCCCTTGTGGTACAAAAAATACGATGCCTACACCACCCCCTTGCTCACATTTTAAACCATGAAAGAATAGCATTATATCTATTGTGTTTTCTAGTTATTCAAGTTCTCTCGAGTCTAAAAATACAAATATTACATCATCATAAAGTTATATGTTTAATGGATTATCATCAAAGAGAGGAGCTTTCGCTATCTGTTCAACGATGACCTAACCTTTAATAGACTTTTGAACTATAAATTCAATATCAAACTCTATCAAAAGCATGATCCACTTTGTGGTATGACTGTTATGATAAGTGCAGCTCATCATATACCATATAGGGTATTCTTTTGAAATAACATACATGGTTTGATTTAGCAGGTAATATTAGAATTTCTTGGTGGTAAAAACCACCACTAAACAAAGCTTCTCAACATAAGCGTATTTGATCTCGTAACTAACCAAGTTGTGGCTAAGGAAATATATGGTATGTTCTTTTTTGCCTTATTCTTTTGGATAAGCATGGTCCCTAGGGCAAATTTAGTGGCCACAATGTACAATAAGAATGGTACACCTAGTCAAGGTGGATCTAACATTGGAAAAGATATCAATTATTATTTTATATTGTCGAAGAATTTTTGGCACTCATCCCAATCAAAGGTAACTCCCTTTTGCAATAAGTGATTAAAAGACTTGCATTTATTCAAAAGTTGCAGGATGAAGCATCAAATGGATTGAATTTTTTCTTGTAAGCTATGTACCTACCTGAAGTTAGTAGGGGGAGGCATATCCATGATTACCTTAACCTTGGTTGGATCTACTTCAATGCCTAGTTTAGAGACTATGAAGCCTAATAGTTTTTTGCACATGATTTGAAGATGCACTTCTTGGGATTTAATCACACATTATTCTCTAAAATATGATCGAGTACCTTTTCTAACACATCAACATGGTCTTGATGCAATAAATATTTTGCTAATAGATCATCCATATAGTATTCCAAAATCTTATGCATGTAATCATGAAATATGTAATTCATTCCCACTAACAAGTGGCACTAGTGTTTTTAATTTTGAAGGGTATGAATTTGTAATAGAAAGTCCCCCATGGAGTGGTAAAAGTTTTTTTGGGTTGATCTTCAGGGTTGAACCAAATTTGATTATAACCCAAAAAACCATCCATGAGGGAAAGCATTTTATGATCGGTTGGTGCACCAATGATCGCATTGATGTTTGGGAGTGGGAACTCATCCTTAGGACTCACGCTATTTAGATCTTGAAATTTTTTGCATATGTGAATCTTTGCATTTGGTTTCCCTATAGGGACCATATTGGAAACCCAAAAAGGGTAATCAATAGGTTGGATGAGTCCTACATCCAACCATTTTTTTAACTCATATTTTACCATTAAGATGATTGTTGGGTGCATTTTACAGAGTTTTTTCTTGATCGGTTTGATCTTTGGATCGAGTGTTAAGTTATGAACAACTAATTTTGGATCAAGATCCGATAAATATTTATAAGACCAAGCAAAATATTTCTTATATTTTATTAAGAAAGTTATGAAATCACCTTGTTCCATAGTTGATAAAATTTGTCCTAAATTGATAATCTAAGGATTATCAAGATCAGTATTAATATCAACGTTAATTGTTTCTTCCACTGACATGTGGGATCCCTCCTCTAATTGGTGAGGCATAAATATTATATGAATATCATTATCTGTATTTAGATAATCGAACACATCACTGGAATCAACATCATATGGACCTAAGAAAAAATGAAATGGTTGTAACATTTCCTTGTAATATAAGAACTCTTTCAGTGATGGTGGGGAAGCAATGTGATCAAAATAAATAGCCTCAATATTGAGGTGCAAAGGTTTTGAAGGATCACCTGGGTAGTAAAGAGGTGTGGTAAGGTCAATGAAGATCATATTGATGGTTGGTGAATAATATCCATTCTCTGGTGGAAACAATTGATCAAATATGGGTGGATGCAAATGCACCAGGGGTGGTGTGGCCTAGGGGGAGTGCGAGAAATGGATTCCCCAATGGGAGAAACTGATGTATAAGGGATGGTGGTAACTAAAAAAAAATATAAAGATAAAATTCATCTAGATTGTTGAGGGTTTTGATGGTAGTTGATTCATCCTCCGAGATAGCTAAAGCAATAGAAATTACATCATACTCTTGGTAAGATTCATAATCTTCTTAATCCCAATATTCATTATATTTTTCTTCTTCTTAAAACTCTATCCAATCATTTTTAGGCTCCCAATTTTTAACAAACTCTTCATCATAAAGGTTAGGAGGCTTTGTGATTATCGTAGCAATTTGGACATGATCACTGAGCAAATGATTATAACCTAGATTAGCATATTCATTAGGATCGATATCCCTTCCATAGCCTAGGGTTAGACATTGGAGAGAATTAGCAAGAATTTAATCAGGTATGTGTATGGAGTAGCCTAGCCTGAACTTATACATAAGTAGTTGATATTGGAGCTCCAGAGGGGTTCAAAAATTTTGCTCATACTGACCTAATCTATTTTCTCACCAATGATGATGATGAAAATACTGTAACACAAAGGATGGATTAGAAATGTATTTGATGTTAGCTTGAAAGGGCTCTTCATCTTATTTCATATGATTGGGTGTATTTAAGGGAACATCAAATCGCCCATAGATAAAATTTGTTTGATTTGGTGGGTAACCTAAGGGAACTATCGTATCGATGGGTAATGGTGTGATAGGAGGTCAGCCTATGTCTTGATCTATATTGATAAGAGTGAATGTGACATTATGTACTATGTACTCCTTGAATCCTAGGCTAGACATATGTATTGTAACTTGTGAAGGTTCTTCCTTTGTATGGTAGATGTGAATGGAAATTGTGGAAATGATTGAAATCAAAGGTGCAAAAGGTATATTTGGTGATTGGGATGTGGATGTGTGGGTTGGCGATGATGGAGGGGATGATATAGGTGCCTTATCTAGATTTTTTTTGAGGATATATGATGTATGATAAGGGATCTCTATGTTTGCTGATGATGATTTTTACTTTGATGAATACATAGAAGATCTAAGTGGACAATTTTGATGAGTTTTTGGTGGATTAGGTCGAAACTCTAGATGCATTGATGGTAAAGAGGACTCATTGGGATGTGAGACCATATTACAAAATTTAAATGGTTTTGAGTTCGTAGGGACACAATGCACTTGACATTCATGTATGTATTTAATGCATTGATGTAATATTGAATGTACATACCTCATGTCTCAGATCCAAGGCTGACCAAATCAAAAATTATATTACATGGTACCTTTTAGAAAATGGAAGAGTGTGTGAATTATTTTCAGTCCAACCTGAATAGGAAGAATTACTATCCTAATGGTAGAACATAACACATCATTGAATTATTGAAGTGTGAATGTGGATGTTGTGATGTGGGATGGTAGAATTTTGAGGTATTGAAGGGTGAATGTGGTGATGATATTGATTGATGAGCCTATGTAAATCAAGACACACTTGCAAGGGATCCTATATATACTAGCAATGATATGGAGTGGAGGATCCTATATGTCAGTGGGTATAATATTGATCTCATGGTCATGAAAATTTATTTTAGGCTCAAAGCAATGTTGTACTCACCCCACAAAATTAGTAAAAGTGTTGGGGTCTTGAGGTTGAAATTCGATCAATTTAAATATCTTCATTAGAGATTCTTGATGTGGATTTTATTGTTGTATAAGCTCATATATGGAGAGCTTAGTTGATGTCATTCTTAGATTTTAGGTAAGTCTACCTCTTATTTTTAGCACTGGTTGACATGGAATAGGTGTAATTGGATTGGACTGAAGAGGTGCCTATGATTTCAAAGGAACATTATTAGGACTCACATTAGGTGTAGGTTGATTTGGATATCATCAATTCCTTATGATAATACTAATCATACCCACAAAATCTGGGTGAGGTGGATTAACATGCACCTGATTCACTTACTTTGGTTATTCTGCTTGGTTGGTAGATGTTGTGTTTATTTCATGTGTGGGCAAAGGATCTTTGAAGACTCCTATATATTGATTATTTGGGACACGAGGTTTGTCAATATAAATTTCTTGCCTCTCAATCATATCCTATACTATATTTTAAAATGCGTAACATGTCTAGATGTCATGACCTATTTATCAATGGTAAGCACAGTATAGATCCTCCCTATGAGATTTTATTTTAGGTTGATTAGGGTATAATGGATGGATATTAGGGATATTTATTGCATGCACCTCACATAACTTATTTAAAATCAATGCTAATGTTTCTATCAAAGGAGTATATTGTTATGGTGGATGGAATTATTGGTCTTGAATTTGGTTCTATTATGGATGATATTGGTATGGTGGAGGCTAAGCCTAGTAATTAGACTAAGCTAATGGTTGTAGTGATGCAAATTGGTTTGAGGATCCAGGGATGCTCAAAACAACTTGGTTTACTAGGAACTCATTTTATTGTGTTTTACCTCCTTTAGATTTCTTTTTCATCCATTCCTTTTTACAAAGTTGAATATCACCTTCTTGGAACTTAATATCCTAAATGACCTTATCCTATGCTATGAACTCCTCATAGTTTTTATACAATTGTAGTTGTAATAAAAGTGATATTTGCTTCAGACAAATCCTAGTGAATAATCGGGTAAGCTCTTTTATGGGTAAGGTGAAAGGTAACTTGGTTATTATTACTCTCTGCCAATTGCCATAGTTTATGACTGGCTCATCTTTGAATTGTCTAAGATTGTATAAGTTAGTCAATGTTACCTTTTTCTTGATGCTAAATGAAAAGTGTTATAAGAATGCATTGCAAGTTGTTCAAATAAATGGATGTTATGTCATGGTAGATGATTATACCATCCTAAAGTAGGCGCTGCAATGTTCTTAACATGAGGGCATCATCAACCTAAAGATGAAAGCATACATTCATGAATGAGTGACATGCTCTTGAGTGTCTTGCACTCCTTTGAAATTATCTAATTTTGGCATTTCAAAGTGTTCAAGATATGATGGTGATGGCATGGATGGGTGCAATGGTTGATTGTGAAGTTGATGCAAGATAGGTTTTTGGTAACCTATATCTGAAGTTTGATTATCTACGAAATTAATATGATCTATCATAAACTTATATGCATCATATGGAATTATTTAATTTGTTTTCCCTTACCCTCGAGAAGGAAGTGGAGGTGGTTGGGTGTTGTCAAAATGTGCATCCCTATAAGGTAATTTAGGGTATGTTTCAATTGGTTATTGATATTCTGATTGCAGTTCCTCATAAGGGTCATACTCCTTTGGGTAAGTGTATGGTCTATTTTGTTTAGGTAATTAGTGCCTTTGAGGATGTATGGGTAGCTGATTTGGTCATGCACAAGGTAAACAATTTTGGTTTGGTTACGGTGGAAGGTTTTGATATTGCATAGGGTGCCTTATGCGTTGTTGTAGCCTATGGGTACTAGGTGTAGGTACCATTTCATGCAATGCATTTTGTAACTACTCTTGTTGTACCCTTTGTTGATGCAACCTTTGTAGGTGTGATCATTTTTGGTCCACCCATTGTTGATTTAATCATTGATGGTCTAATAATAATTGATCCAATTATTGTTGTCAATAAAGGTTTGTCCTAGGTACTTGATGAGTGTGGTTTATTTACTAAAATGTATGGGATAAATTTACCCTTGTATCTGAAATATGGATGGGCTTGTCTTGTCTCTCACCCCTAGTAGAATCTACAACATGTTTCCTAAAATCTCTAAAGGTTTCATTGACTAGATATTTAGGTTTGAAAGTGATCTCTATATAATTAGGTAGTTTAGATATGCAACATTATTGAATAAATGATCTCTCTTGAAATATATTGGAATTTAAATCACCCTCATATATAAAAATGTAAGAGCTAACATGGGTTATTTTTGAGAATTATAGTTAACATGCGTATCCTCTTGATCATGTTCTTGATTTATAAATATATTCTCAATTGGGGAATCCTAGTAGCAGTAATTTTGGTATGAGATGTAATATTGTACTACTTCTAATTGGTCTGTAGGATGAGCTGAGATGTGAATGTGCAAAACTAATGTACTAGATCCCTCAATGGGTAGATGATTCTTTTTATAGAAATCAATCAAAGTGTCTAGATCAAGAAAGTCTCCTTTCTGATCGTACTCAGGACTTGTGGGTGCTTCCTAAATAGGGATTTCCTAAAGGTCATATTCCCTATATGATATATTCAAGTTACAACATGTTCCATGGTGCATATCAAGAATAATAAGATCCTTTAAACTATATCGAATATTTTTCATTTCTCCTTATAGGTATTCAGCAGCACTGACTCTTAATTGAGCTTGACTGTGTGTTGTTACCATTATCTAAACTATGCAAACAATAAATAAACAAACAAACAAGAAAATATTATTTTTTGTGTGTTTTTATTTTTATGATTTTGTTTTGATGATTTTTTATTTTTCTATTTTTTTTGTTTTTGGTGTGTTTTTTAAACCTATTCCTATGATAACTAAAAGGTAAAATGAAATGAAAATTATGAAAGGTAGTTTGTGCACACCCCCCTATTGAGGAATGCAACACAAATGACAAAAATATCTTCCTAGGATGTTGGATATGGTTGATGGGTATCCTAAGGAAATAATTTACCTCTCGAAAGAGGTTGTGCTATCTAAGTATTAGTACAGATAAAAATGTAACTTTCCCTTCACACTTGGGTGTGCTTAGACAATAGTGATAGCTACATTCCACTTATTATTGTCCCTTGTGGTTGAGGGACATCTAATCAACCTAACCTAGGATGAACCCAAGAGTAAGGGAATTTTTGATGATGAAGTCTAAAAAGCCACTCGTAGGGGTTGCTATGGTTTGTGAGGGGCCAATCTATGGTGGGAGATGAATACCCACATCACATGATTGCTATAAGTCATTGGTGATGAAATTCAAATAACTAACATTATATTACCACGTGTGTGTATGGGTTCATTTTAAACTTTTTGCATGAAAGGAAACCATAGATCATATGATGATCTTTCACTAAATGTAAAAATATACATTTAATATTCAAAAAATCCTATCTAAAATTTAGCCTTTAAGCAGGAAACAAGGCAAGAAAACCAAACAATAGCAGATAGAGGTCATATTACATTGATATTACCATGAACATAGGTCATCTAGACTTGAGAAAACCATAGGCAGAGGTCATCTAGGCTTGATATGGTCACTATAAGACTGACCTGGATCTAAAGAGGTTCTATGATTTTTTACTAGTAAATGAAAATTTTCTTAATTTTATTTACAAAACATAAAATGATTTATCTTTCTTTACAAAAAATAGGATAGATAAATATAGACAAAATTACTTTGAAAGCCTAATTCTGATGTAGATATTGAAGAACACAAGCTTATACTGAGAGGGGGGGTGAAAAGTATAAGACCACTTTTTACTTTCTTTCCAAATCAATATCAATTAATGTCCTTAATTGCAATAACCAAATATAGCAGTGTGCATTAATAACTCAGATAGCAGTAGTAAGCAAGAGCACAAGTCACCACACACAATTGAGACACAAGATTTAACGTGGTTCCCCCAATGTGGGGTACTCCACCAGATAATATCCTTATAATATTTCACACAGAAATAAGGATCCTTATCCAATACAATGATTTCTTTGATCTGCTCAAAGCTAGGCAATAACAAGTTCACACAGAACTTGTCCAAATCTGAATAACAAGCTCACACAAAACTTGTCCAAAACTGAATAACAAGTTCACACAGAACTTGTCCAAATCTGAATAACAAGCTCACACAGAACTTGTCCAAAACTGCTCCAACAAGCTCACCAAGAACTTGTCCAAATCTGCTCTAGCAAGCTCACCAAGAACTTGCCCAAATCTGCTCTAGCAAGCTCACCAAGAACTTGCTCAAATATATCCACAAATCTGTCCCAAAACTATCCACAAAGTTATCCAAAAACATCCACAAAGCTATCCCAAAACTGTCCACAAAGCTGTCCCAAAACTATCCACAAAGTTGTCCAAAGCTGTCCAAACTATCCACAAAGGCCTTCTCAAAGGCTCAATCAATCATGCTCAAGTAGCACTCAAATCTCATCCACAAATATATCAAGGCAAAGCTCAAAGATGAACTCAACAATGAATGACAATGTACTCTTCAATGGATGACAACAATGATCCACAATGATCTCAACTCAACTCAACTCAAATCAACTCATAGAAGCATAAAGAGAATTGTTAGAGACTCAATATGTTCTAAGCTCAATCTCAACTCATCAACTCAACTCAATCTCAACTCAACTCAAGTCAACTCATAGAAGCATAAAGAGAATTGTTAGAGACTCAATATGTTCTAATCTCACTCTCAACTCAAATCAGAATTATGGAATAGTTTGTTTCATGGAACTTGACCAATCACCTCACACAATCACTTGACTAGGCTCAATCAACTCAACTCAACCAATCACCACAAGGGACTACTCTTTCTCACAAAAACCCTAGTCCAAGCATGTATCAACCAACTCAAATGTTTCCAACAATGCTCAACCACAAATCTCACATAACAATGATACTCATGTTCTTTTCAAGTTCTTTCACAACCAATGGGCTTCAACAACTATGCTTATAAAACAAGGTTTAAACACAACTCTCAAACCAGAAAACCTTGAAGCATTCAACCAACCACTTTCGAAAAGGAAACCACAATCAATCCTTTTCACTCCAATGATATTTCAGAAATCAACCACCATAAACAATCAATAGGAGAATGTGCCCATACCTTTTTGATGCCAAGAAGTTGTCCACAAAATCTGCCACACTAAACACAACTTTCCTTTCCAATCTCAATAAGGGTTAGTGGACTTCAAATAATAATCACAAGATAAGCATAACTCAATTTACACCTTTTTACTCCAACTTAATAAACACATCCACCAAAGTCCTTTTTAATAAAAACCCTTATCAAAAATAATAATCAATAAGGCTCTCAAAAATATTTTATAACAACTCCTTATTTCTCCTAAATCTTAATTTTCAATTTCATGAATATCAAAATAAATCAACAACTCATCCACCTCTGAAATAATAATCACAGCCCTTATAAAAATAAAGTTTAATTAAAAACTTTAATTATTCCTTAACCACCTTATAACTCCTATCCTAGGGCATCAACGAAATTAATTAGAGCAAAAATGTAATTACCTCCTCAAGGGGATTCGAACCCCCAACTTGCACACACCGTGAGTGCCTTAGCCATGGCTAAGGTTGCCACACGAGCTAGCCGCTCATTCGAAAGGAAAAGGCACGACGTGCCTTAAGTCCTTCCTCCCTTCCACGCAAACCAAAAGCGCTTTGAGCACTTTCCTTCCAATGCCTTCGAATGCAGTCAAGGAGATTCGAACCTTGACGTAAAGCACTGCCACACACCTTAACAAAAATCCAATTGCCAATGCGCCACTCTGCCCACAATGTCTTGGGATTTCGACCAACCTTGGATTTATTCGTTGTCTCCCTTTTCAAAATGATTTTTGCACGAGCTCTCTTCGGATGCTTAGCCAACGATTAACACGAGCAAGGATTAATTTCAAATGAACCTTAGGATCCCCCTTTATATAGTCTTCTCCTCATTTTTGATGACGTCGATGCATTATTGATTTTCCCTCTTTCTTTAGACGTCGGCGCTAACTTTAATTTTAATTTTAAAATTTAAATTTAAATTTTAAATAATTAAAATTTAAACTAAATATTTAAAATTAAATATCTCCATCACCGGGGCACCTTTTTCGATGAAACGAAAGGCCAACCTAGGTTTTAAGAAAAACCCATTTCAAATCTGCCATCCATGGTTTTAAATAAAACCTTTTATTTTTCCTACCTTGGTTTTCACAAAAACCCTGATTTTATCCATGCTTTCCAAAATATCATTTGCCCACCAAAACTCAATGTGATCCATATGACATCAATGATTCATGTGACATCAATGACAACATAAAATAACTCAAATTGCCAACAATCTCCCCCTTTTTCATTGATGGCAACACCTCTAAAGCAAAAACCACAATCACTGCAAAAACCATCTCTGAGAATCAAAGTTGCTCCCCCTGACTCAATAATCTCTATGGAGGCTGCTCCCCCTAACTCAATGCTCTCTTTGGAGGCTGCTCCCCCTAACTCAATGCTCTCCCCCTTACTCAAATCTCTCCCCCTTTGACATCAATGGCAAAAGGGACACCTATGGGGCTAAAAGATATGACTCTTAAACTTAGCCCCCTCACCACCTTCTCTCTTGAGGTGATTAATTTTGGGGTGGGAGTACTTTTACTCCCATATCACATTGTTTCTTTCCTCTATCAACTTCCTTCCATGTTTTTCTGATATCCTTCTCTTGATGAATTACTTGATCTTCTTGTCTAGAACCTGTTTGACCTTCTTGCCTTGAACCTGTTTGACCTTCTTGCCTTGAACCTGTTTGGAATTGAGTCCTACACCATTTTGCAATATGCCCAAAGTTATTGCAATTAAAACACTTGATATTGTAGCCTTTGGATGGTGCCCATGTCCTGAATTCATTCTTAAAATAATTTCCATATCCATTCCTTTCCTGAACCCTGTATTGTGAAGCTCTGTTTTCATGACCATTATGACCATGACTTCTGAATTGTGAAGCTCTAAAACCAAAACCATGTTGCTCATTTCCTTTGCACTGAAAATCTCTATGACCAATCCTGTTACATGAGAAGCAATGCCCTTGAAAACCATACCTTCTTCCTTTGAGGTTTCTTCTAGCAAAATCAAACTTCTTTGATCCATAGACCCTGCAATGTATAGCCCTGTGTCCAAATCCATTACAAGAAAAACAATGTCCTTGAAAAGCCCTTTGTTCATGCCTTGGTTCTTCATACCTTTCTTGACCATTATCCTTATGATCATTTTCAACTTGTGCATTGCATCCTTGAACCTTCTTTGTAGTATCTAAATCCTCTTCCTTAGTTTCTTCCTTGCTTTTCTCTTCAAGTATTTCTTTTCCTTTTGAACTTGATTCACCTATCTCAAAACAAGAACCAAACTGAATATTTGGAGCCATAGGAACTTTGGAACTTTCCTCACAAATCTTAGGTGCTTCCTTGCTTTCATATTTTAGAACTTCCTTTCCTTTTGAGTGTGATTCCCCAAACCTGAAATATGAGACCTTTGGTGCTTTGGAATTTTCCTCTTCTTTCTCTTTATTTGTGTCAAGTAGCAAATTGGCACACATCTCTATAGCCTCTGAAATGCAAGTATCCATTTATGCTACTTCTTTTTCTTTGGAAACCAGTTCTTCCTTATAGATTTCTGAAACAAAACCTCCTGATACAAATATAGGTCCTTGTGTACTTATTTTTTATTTCCCTTCTTCATAACCAAGCCCTATTTTTATAAATGGATCTCGTTGTGAATCCAAAAAATTATCCAAAGTTTTTGAATTTCTTTGAAATCGTGCTAACTCATTTATGTAGGTCCCCAAAATTTTCTGATCTTCTTCTTCTAACTGATTACATATTTCTTTTCTTGCCTTCAATTTCTCAGAAATAGTGATGCCAAGCTCTTTTGTTTCTTGAAGCTCTTTTTCCAAATCTTGAATGTGTTGATTGAGCATCATATTGACCTTTTCATTTTCATGAACCTTATTTTCAAGCCTCTTGATTTTATTTTCCAATATTTTGATTTTCTTTTCCTATTTTGTGGAATCCTCTTCTTCATCATCATTGCTGCTAGAATTGTCACTAGAACTGCTGCTTTCTTTTTCAACAAATAAACTTTCCTTGTTGCAATTGTTGTAGTACGTGCAATCATCATCTATATGCCCAAAATCTCTGCATATGAAGCATTTTAATATCCTTAGACCTTTCTTGTACCTATTTTCTTGCTCAATGGCTATGGCAAGCTCTTCATGTCTTTCTTCAATAGATATATCCTCTTCTTTAACTTCAATACCTAGGAATAGATGTTCTTGCCTTTCTTCATTTATTCCAAAGAATGTACATTCTTCTTCATCTGATTGGTTTCTATCATTGTAATCTGAACTATCACTTGCATCTACAATGTAGTAAGATTTCTTTGCCTTATGAAAAATTTTCTTCTTCTCATACCTGTTTTGCTTGTATCTGTCATCTTTGTCATGCTTATGCTTTCCATCTTCTTTTCTTCTTTGACCCTATTTTTCATCATCACTATTTTCTTCATGTGGACACTTGTATGCATAGTGACCAAGATCACCACACTTGTAGCATCTGACTTTCCTTATATCTCTAAAATTCCTTGAGTCCTTATTCCTTTTGATGAAGTTAGCTTCCTCATCATTATCTGAACCTCTACTTGTTTCTGAAACTTTCCCTTTCTCTTTCTCTGAAGCCTTGAATGCAATATCTTTTATTGGAACCTGATGCTTACTTACCCTCATCTCATAAGTTGTGAGAGTACCTTGCAATTCTTCCATTGTTAGCTTGTTGATATCCATTGTCTCTTCTATTGCTGAAACCTTAGAATCATATTTCATGGGAAGTGATCTCAAAACCTTTTGAGTAACTTCTGATTCTTTCATCTCAAAACCTAGGCCTCTCATGGTGTTAGTAATCTCATCAACACGAAGTAAAAACTTTGCAATATCTTCAGAATCTTCCATTTTCAATTCCTCAAATATTTTTCTATGAGTTTGTAGTTTTGCCAACTTTACCTTGGAATCTCCTTCATAAGTATTCCACAACTTGGTCCACATCTCATTAGCTGAATTACATACCATGACCTTTGCAAAATCTATCTCATGAAGCCCACTCAAAATATAATTCATTGCTCTTGCATTGATCTCAACCAATTTCTTGATAGTCTTATCTACCTCGGGATCACCTTCAACCCTATACTCTTTTTCAACCATTTTCCATACCTCATATCCTTGTGATATCAAGTAGTTCTTCATCCTCATGCTCCAGAAAGCATAATTGTTACCATCAAATAATGGAGCCTTATTTGTAGATGATCCATTCTATGAAGCCATCTATGTTCTTATAGAATCTACCCTCAAGTTGTTAGCTTTTTTGAAGGAACCCACTTTGATACCAATTGAAGAACACAAGCTTATACTGAGAGGGGGGTGAATAGTATAAGACCACTTTTTACTTTCTTTCCAAATCAATATCAATTAATGTCCTTAATTACAATAACCAAATATAGCAATGTGCATTAATAACTCAGATAGCAGTAGTAAGCAAGAGCACAAGTCACCACACACAATTGAGACACAATATTTAACATGGTTCCCCCAATGTGGGGTACTCCACTAGATAATCTCCTTATAATATTTCACATAAAAATAAGGATCCTTATCCAATACAATGATTTCTTTGATCTTCTCAAAGCTAGGCAATAACAAGTTCACATAGAACTTGTCCAAATCTGAATAACAAGCTCACATAGAACTTGTCCAAAATTGAATAACAAGCTCACATAGAACTTGTCCAAATCTGAATAACAAGCTCACACAGAACTTGTCCAAATCTGCTCCAACAAGCTCACCAAGAACTTGTCCAAATATGCTCTAGCAAGCTCACCAAGAACTTGCCCAAATATGCTCTAGCAAGCTCACCAAGAACTTGCTCAAATATATCCATAAATCTATCCCAAAACTTTCCACAAAGTTGTCCACAAAGCTATCCAAAAATATCCACAAAGTTGTCCCAAAATTATCCACAAAGCTGTCCCAAAACTATCCACAAAGTTGTCCACAAAGTTATCCCAAAACTTTCCACAAAGGCTCAATCAATCAATCATGCTCAAGTAGCACTCAAATCTCATCCACAAATCTATCAAGGCAAAGCTCAAAGATGAACTCAACAATGAATGGCAATGTACTCTTCAATGGATGACAACAATGATCCACAATGATCTCAACTCAACTCAACTCAAATCAACTCATAGAAGCATAAAGAGAATTGTTAGAGACTCAATATGTTCTAAGCTCAATCTCAACTCAACTCAACTCAAATCAACTCAACTCAACTCAAGTCAACTCATAGAAGCATAAAGAGAATTGTTAGAGACTCAATATGTTCTAATCTCACTCTCAACTCAAATCAGAATTATGGAATAGTTTGTTTCATGGAACTTGACCAATCACCTCACACAATCACTTGACTAGGCTCAATCAACTCAACTCAACCAATCACCACAAGGGACTACTCTTTCTCACAAAAACCCTAGTCCAAGCATGTATCAACCAACTCAAATGTTTCCAACAATGCTCAACCACAAATCTCACATAACAATGATACTCATGTTCTTTTCAAGTTCTTTCACAACCAATGGGCTTCAACAACTATGCTTATAAAACAAGGTTTAAACACAACTCTCAAACCAGAAAACCTTGAAGCATTCAACCAACCACTTTCGAAAAGGAAACCACAATCAATCCTTTTCACTCCAATGATATTTCAGAAATCAACCACCATAAACAATCAATAGGAGAATGTGCCCATACCTTTTTGATGCCAAGAAGTTGTCCACAAAATCTGCCACACTAAACACAACTTTCCTTTCCAATCTCAATAAGGGTTAGTGGACTTCAAATAATAATCACAAGATAAGCATAACTCAATTTACACCTTTTTACTCCAACTTAATAAACACATCCACCAAAGTCCTTTTTAATAAAAACCCTTATCAAAAATAATAATCAATAAGGCTCTCAAAAATATTTTATAACAACTCCTTATTTCTCCTAAATCTTAATTTTCAATTTCATGAATATCAAAATAAATCAACAACTCATCCACCTCTGAAATAATAATCACAACCCTTATAAAAATAAAGTTTAATTAAAAACTTTAATTATTCCTTAACCACCTTATAACTCCTATCCTAGGGCATCAACAAAATTAATTAGAGCAAAAACGTAATTACCTCCTCAAGGGGATTCGAACCCCCAACTTGCCCACACCACGAACGCCTTAGCCATGGCTAAGGTTGCCACATGAGCTAGCCACTCATTCAAAAGGAAAAGGCATGACGTGCCTTAAGTCCTTCCTCCCTTCCATGCAAACCAAAAGCGCTTCGAGCACTTTCCTTCCAATGCCTTCGAATGCAGTCAAGGAGATTCGAACCTTGACGTAAAGCGCTGCCACACACCTTAACAAAAAGCCAATTGCCAATGCACCACTCTGCCCACAATGTCTTGGGCTTTCGACCAACCTTGGATTTATTCATTGTCTCCCTTTTCAAAATGATTTTCGCACGAGCTCTCTTCGGATGCTTAGCCAACGATTAACACGAGCAAGGATTAATTTCAAATGAACCTTAGGATCCCCCTTTATATAGTCTTCTCCTCATTTTCGATGATGTCGATGCATTATTGATTTTCCCTCTTTCTTTAGACGTCGGCGCTAACTTTAATTTTAATTTTAAAATTTAAATTTAAATTTTAAATAATTAAAATTTAAACTAAATATTTAAAATTAAATATCTCCATCATCGGGGCACCTTTTTCAACGAAACGAAAGGCCAACCTGGGTTTTAAGAAAAACCCATTTCAAATCTGCCATCCATGGTTTTAAATAAAACCTTTTATTTTGCCTGCCTTGGTTTTCACAAAAACCCTAAATTTATCCATGCTTTCCAAAATATCATTTGCCCATCAAAACTCAATGTGATCCATATGACATCAATGATTCATGTGACATCAATGACAACATAAAATAACTCAAATTGCCAACGGATATCCTAATTTTGCTACTCTTTTGCTTCTACTTTAGAGGTCGTCCTGCCATGATATGGTTGTAGTACAAGGGTTATCTAGACCCAAGATGGTTGTGCAGGAGTAAATGGTAGAAAATCATCAATAATTACTTATTTAAAAGGGATTAGGTCCCACTATGATTGTCATTTGAGAGCTCAAACATTGTGCACCGTAAAGTAAATAATGATGTAAAAAGCAGCAATGAACACATGCACGTAATCAAAACATGATAAAAATAATAATAAAGAATGAATTAGGTCTTTTTATTAATTATAACTTCTCTTTATCAAAACATATTACAATCATGTCCCTTTAAGGGAGTTAAAGTGAATAATAATGTAAAAAGAAATAATGAAAACATGCATGTAATCAAAACATGATGATAAAAACAATAATAAATAATGAATTGGGTCATTTTTATTAATGATAACTTATCTTTATAAAAATATATTACAATCACATCCCCTTGAGGGAGTTCATAAATGTGATACAATCAATACAAATAGGAGGGTTTTAATCCCCTCTAAATCATCCTGGTGCATTGAATGGTCTTCTTGCTAATGCAAATTGTTTGGGGGTAGCTTTTTTTTTACCACCATGAGGAGAGTGATGTGAATTTGATGCTCCTTTGTCGTCTATTGAATCTTGTACTCTGTACACAAGGAAACTAGGAACGTATCAAAAGTATATGAATATTCCACTAAAATAGAGCTCATATTAATAGATATGAATTCGATAAATAAGGATAAAACCAGACTAAAATATGTATAATCTAAAACTTATCTAAACAAAAAAATATATATTGATCTAAGTTATGCTAAAAGAAAAGGAAGTAAACCAGGTCTCTGGTCAAGACTATCTCAGGGTGAGATGGCCTTGTCTACGAGCCATATCGATATGAGATGATTATTGTCATAGGATTGTGTTTTTCCAAGAACTATTTCCAGGTGGCATTCGAGATATCTTGGGTGTGCTATTAATGAATTGTTGCATTGTGGGAGTGAATTAATGGATCAAAATGGTCATCAAAGTGAAGATGTTTAACTACATAAAATATAAAATCACAACTTTCAATCCTTTTCAATAATCCAACAACATGGTCTCAACGACAAGACGATTTTGGAGGATTGAAGTGGGAAACACCTCATTGCTTAGGGAAACATGGGGATTGAATTTGGTAGCACTTTGTGGCACAAATTCAAATATTAAGGAACTTTAAAACTAAGGGGTGAGTGGTAATTTATAGACTCCTTAGAGAGAAGCTAATAAAGTCAAAAGCATCCTACATTAAAAAATAAAGAATCAGTTCGCATTAAGAAAAGTGAATGCTTATCTCTAAAATATCATGTGATTAATAATGTGTATATTTTTTCTAATTTTAGCCCATGTAGGGTGTTTAATGCCTTTCGTGAGATCATGTGTGAGGTTAACTGGTAGTTTTGGTTGCCAATTATGCACCCTTCTAATTTTAAAACTACTTTTTTGTGGTTGTCTCGGGTCGAGACAACCATAATTTGGCAATCATTTTGGGTCAATACGACCATGGTTTTATGGGAATTATGCCTATTTAAGTGGTGAAAATCACTATTTTAGACCTAAAGATACCCAATGTGGATTATGTGGTCTAAAAGGGGTCCATTTAGGTAGTTTTCTCAATATGATGTGTTTTAGGTATCTACATATCTTATCAGTTTTAATTACAAGCAAGTTTTGTTTTGTGAGGTAATCTAAACCTATCACTTTTGGCTCTCAATCAAAGTGCAACTAAGTTGTTCATTTGTTATTTTTTTAGGGAGACATTGATGCTACCTACAATGTTAAGGATTCTTCATTTAAACCAATTTTGAAGCCTTATGCGCGTGTTGTGGTTAATTTTTGTATTTTTCTACATAGAAAGAAGATTGGAGGAGTTATAGAGAGGATATCTATGTTAGTGATGTAGAACTTGATCAATTTGTTTGAAGATATATATACTAATAAAGATATTTATAGATTCTAGAATCTTGAGCATCTCCAGTAATAATTTTGTATATTCTATGACTTTGGGATATTTCTATGTTGGATTTAGCTTGTTTTGTATTGTATTATAGATAATCCATGTTTATTTGTTGAAAAGTAATGGGGATTTTGGAGGGACCCATACTCCACCCTAGATTGGCTATATCTTGTGATAGATAAACAAAAGAACTCCAAAAATAAATCCAATATGTATTCTATCAATCAGTACATAAGTCTAAAACTTCCAGTGATATTACTTCATTTTATACATGCACTGTATACTAAACCAAAACCAAGTTTGATGCCTATGGTTGTAAGAAAAGACTTGCCACTATTTTGAAGCTTGCCTTGGTGAAAGCATGATGAGGCTTTTACTGCATTTAACAAACTTCAAGCTATTGACAAAGGTTTTGAAAAAAGTGAGAATTTGGGTGGAGCTACACAAACTATTGCAATCAATTATGCTTGCTACCATATGGATTGAGTACGCTAGTGCAAGTGACTCAATTTTGTTTCTACCTAATTATACCAACTTTAATTTACCTACTTTTTTTGGACTTACTTTTATCTTCCTTGACTATATTCCTCTGAGCATTTGATGTTTCAATAGTGTTTAAAAGTACCATGAAATCCTAATTCTATCTGGTATTTAGTAGCTAGTTTAATTACTTTTCAGTTGTCCACTTAATATGCAAGAGAATAGAATTTTCTTGATATCATTGCTATTTTTCAATACACCTTCAAGAATATTGCTCAATAGTGGCTCTGAACGCTACCTTTTTTCATTGCATCCATCACCATTCATGAATCACCTACTATTAGTCTTTCTACTTCTAAATATTTAGCTAGTTTTAGTCCTTCAACCCATGCTCAACATTCTACTTCAAAAAATAATACCTTTGGCAATATTCCTTATGAAGACTTTTATTATTCTCCCCTACCTATATTTGAGGAGTTCTCATGACCTAGTTGGTTCAATATTGTGTTTTGAATCCCTCTCAAAATTTAGTTTTGTCTACCTGAAGGTTAGTGGAGTCCACTTAATGGATTTCCTCTTTTCTTTTTACTTTTATCTTCCTTGAGCAGATTTTTTAAGCAGATCATTGAATGTGGTATTAGATTATCCACTTTTATTTTCTTGACCTACTTCTATCATTTTCACACAGGAGAAAGACAATGTTGTGAAGGCATTGCACATAAGGGAAAGGTAGGAGTGTGGTAAATTCATAATCATTTTTTTGGAGATGAATAAATAATTCATGGTAAGATCACAATAGTGCCAATAATGACAATGAATTATCATTGTGACAAGTGAGTCCTAGATCAATCTCTAGTTTATGTGCCTAATCATTTCCAAGTACAACAAAATCAGCCTAGTTTCACAATAATTTTATAACATCCAGTTGTCAATTCTGCATGTTTTATTTGCAAATTAACTTCATCTACAATATTTGAATGAGTACTATATTTATTCATCTTTATGACTAATATTCACTCAATTTGTATGGATTTTTTCTTTCAAAATGCAATGGATTTTATGCAAATATTATTATGTGAACAAAATAGGATAGTAATAATAGAAAATTATAATTGTTGAGTATGTCATAATTTGCATACCATTGTGTCATTATGAGAGAAAGAATACACTTGTATGTATTCCATGAGGACAAATCCCCAAAACTCGATATCCTACTCATTCAAAAAGAATCTCAAATATGAACTTCTTAGAACTAAAGATGAGACAAAAGGTTATTTTTCATGGATACCTATCTTGGGGCCTCATAGGAACCATCTTGTTGTTACTATAATTTCAAGGACTTTGGAATGAGTCTGAGACGTCCCCTTGGTGTCCCAATTTGTTGGTCATCCTTGAAAGTTGAAAAAATTTATGCTTTAAAGGGCATCCATGAGGGGTTGAGATTGTATTTTGGTATGCCATCCTTGAGATACATGGGAGTCCCTAAGATGGTTGGGGACATTGAGGTGCTCTCTTGAAAGTGTTAGGGACACTTTGTTGTTTCAAATAGTATCTGACCCTTTGGGAATTGTGTGTGTATTATCTGAGTCTACACTTTTAGATTTATGATTTTTGTTAATTTTTTCTCATGTATTGGATAGTTGGAACTTGGACTATGGCTAAAATTTCAATTTTTTTTATGTTTCACTTGTTAACTCTAACTTATACCTATGGTTTTGTATTTTATTGATATTGATCCCTTTGAGGTAGTGATATTTATGTGGTCTTACATTTTGTTTTTATTATATTTTTTTATATATGCTACCCCTTGGCCATATTCAAAACTATGACCAAACCCCAATCGTCTTAAATATGTGTCTTGCTATAATGTGTTGTACCTATCTCTATCTCAAAAATTTCATGGAATATAGCTATTTTGCTATTTGGATCTTATGGATTTGTTCCTCCATTAGAATATGTCACACTATGAACCAAGTTGCTTATAATATTTTAGTTATTGTGTCTATGTGTGTGTTTTGTGTCCCCTCATTTCTCCACCCCCTTCCCAACTAGGGAAAAAATGTACTTATGGAACATAGAAATATACATATAGAGGAGATACCAACAAAATTGATAATTATCAATAATTATTTAGAGTAACACATCATGATATAGTATGGACATAAGGTGACTAAAACAATATAGGACTAATTGTGTTTCTAACCATCAAATAAAGGACCTTAATTAATACCAACAAAATATAGTTGTAAATTTAGTCTCTATTGTAGGGTAATTTATCCTTAGATTAAATGAATTCATGTTGTTCTGTTGCAATTTTGAAATACTGCATTTCAACTGTGAACAACTCATATTTGTTGGCATTCTTCATCTAGGGCAGTAATGGGTTATTTTTTATGTCACAAATGTTCTAGGTATGCATCAGTTATTGACCATAAACTTGGTCTGCAACCTCTTATTGCTACCATGGCTGAAATTAGATTGTTTGCAAATTACAAAAATATGAATTGCTAATGGAAATTAAAGAGGGTTTATTTCAGAATTGAGATGTAGGGTGGTTATATAAGTATTATTTTCAAAGATGATATGTTAGGATTCTTATAATATTAAATGAATATCTTAGAATTTTTATTTTTAGACTTTAGTTTTCAGAATGAAATTTTTAGATATCATCTTACAAGAGTCCTATTGTGCATTTGCTTTAGGAATATAGGTGACATCCACCTCTTAATACTAATTAATTTGGATGAATATCTTATTGCTTTGGTCTAATGGGGTCTTTTAGGCATCCCCTTGAAGATCTTGTTGCCTTCAGTCTAAAAGGGTCTAGTGGGTATCCTTGGAGATATTCTTGCTTTGTTTCAGTCCAAGTGGATCTGTTGGATACTCATTACAGAGATGTTTTGTTTCACTTTCAGTTTAAGAGGGCCCATTGTTCACTTCTTGGAGAGTAATTAGTCTAATAGGGCCCATTTTGTAAATGCCATCCTAATTATTTGAGATTGGTTATGTTAATTGAATTTGTTGAATGGGTATTGTTTTAATGATGGGATTTCATCTCCAAAAAATAGAAAATCAAGAAATAGAGTATTTGAAAATTGGATATATAAAAACTTTAAATAACAACAAAGATACATTATTGGAAACTCAAACTTGGTATATATAGATATATCCATAAAAAATTATGATTCTTGGGGAAACATGGTTGCTTTATTGAATTTTTGAACATGTCTGATGATATGGAACTTGGTTGCAGTATTGAAAAAATTGTTGTTTGGTATCCACCAATTGATTTTTCATCTATATTTATTGTGTTGAACCATGTATGAAATGTTGCATCATTGAGATCAAACTTAATCAAGCTACATTCAACTTACCATGCAAGGGAATGACATTATGAATTAAGCATTAAGTTGATCAACACATATTTTATTTGAAACATTCTTAGCTTTGTGATTCTTGTGTTACCTCAGAAATAGCATCATCAATAAAAATATTTTTGTCTTCTCTACTTTGTTTAAATGTATTTTTCATATCACAACAATGGGTGATCCTTCTTGTTGGATTTTATGCTCTGCTTAGTTGTAGTTCACATTCCACAACAATGGGTGATACTTGACCATTGGTCTTTCTAACATTGCTTTTGAAGGTCTCATTTTTTATGTTGTTTCTCTCTTTTATGTTCCATACCTATGCAAAAGTCAATCTTTGTTGGTCCGATGGTCAGAAGTAAAAGTTTATGCTAACTTAAACTTGATTATTTTTTATTAGATGATATGTTTCATTGTTATATCTACCTTTATCTCTTTGCCCTTCAAGAAAACACTTTAAATACATTTGAGGGTTTTAAAAATATTATTACAAAATATTAAAACTAGATGATGCAATAAGTTTGAGGTTGTAGCATTCTAATTGATGCAGAGGTTTTTGAAAATTCAAGTTTTTTGGCTAATGCAGTGAATTGGAACTAATTTGCAGGTTGAAGTTGAATATGCACCATTGTATAATAACTATGGACTAGGTTTGACTACATGGATTCCGTTTGCATTAGGAGTTTTGATAGGAAAGTATACTAAGGGGAACATTGTTATAGATAATCATTTTGCATTAGAAAATTACAAGGCATTTAATGACAATAAAAACCATGTTAAATATATGTTTTCAAATCATCATTTCTATGGTTGAGAATGCTCAAATTTTTGGTGTGTCTATTTTATATTGATGCCATAAAATATAATGAGATTTGCCTTATTTCTTGTTTGAAAATTGCAGTACATAATTTTTATTTATGTATATATTTATATTAAAAATAAAAAAGTTGCACATCCATTAATAATTTAGAATAAAGCATAGAAGCAAAGTCTACTTATTTTTCACATGCCCGTGGTAATATTACAAAATATAAAAAAAATCCATGAGTTGGGATTTAAAGCCCCCCCACCTATTATAGGATGCCATAACTATAGTTTGACAAGTTCTCACTATCAAAAAAATAGATATCTACAAGTAGACATTTAATTCAAATAACTTAAAATTATTAATAAATAATAAATATCCCAATTTGCTACCTATTGGAGAGAGAAATTAGCTTAATATAATATGGGCTATCACATTCAGTCTAGTGACACAAGAATTATAATCAAATTATTTTTTGAAACTAGAAAGGATAACACCCAAAAATTTATTTTTGTTGTTCCAACTACACACACAAGACAAAAATAACACTAGGAAAATAAAATCAAGTACTCTTGTTGTCAACTATTCCAAAAAATAGAAATATGCCATGAAGGAAAACAACTAAACTCATACAAATAACCTCTTTTAGAGCTTATGCCTCTAGGGTATTGAGTTGTAGATATTCAGATAAATTAGATAAGATAATTTTTTTTAATCTTCAAGATGACCAAAGTAATTGGATTCATTGAAAAGAGTTGTTATAATGCACTGTAGTGACCAAAAAGTAAGCCAAAGTAGGGTAAAGAAACTAGCATAAATTACACTAAAATATTTCAATTGTATGGTATTACATTACAGCCTCAAGGGTTGGACCCAAAAGGGGTAAGCCCAAACATAAAGGTAATGACAAAGAACGAGCCAACATTCACTAACATAAAGGTTATGATGAGAGAGAGACCCTCCATAGAATTGATCCAATTGAAGAAGATAGGAAGCTAGTAAGTTACATCTATAAAACTCCTAGGCTTAAATTTAGATGAGGATGCATTTAGCACAATATATATATATATATATATATATATATATATATATATTTATTTATTTATTTATTTGTGTGTATATGTATATGTATATATATATATATTTCATGCAATTCAAATAATGTAGAATTGCAAAGAAAAAAATACTTTAAACACAAATGTTAACATAAATGTTATGATGAGAACTAGCCTATATATATATATATATATATATATATATATATATATATATATATATATATATATATATATATATATATATATATATAGAGAGAGAGAGAGAGAGAGAGAGAGTTGAAGACTCGTCTAGCATCCATAGAATTGATCCAATTGAAGAAGATAGGAAGTTGGTAAGTCGTGTCTGTAAAATTCCTAGGCTTAAATTTAGAAGAGGATGCATTTAGCACTATAGTAATATATATATTTCATGCAATTCAAATAACATGTAATTGTAAAGAAAGAAATACTTGAAACACAAATGCTAACATTAGTTACACAACGATGCAGTAGTATGCACAATAATGTTTTAAAAAAATGAACATTCAATTAATAGAGCAACATATAAAATGAACAATGAATTCGATGTTTACAATAATCTTGAACTGCAACTAATTATACCTATCAAAAAAGCAAGGGATACAGACAAAAAATAAATACAAAATAAATAAAAGGTAAGTGGGATAGACAGTTAGGAACTATCTAACTACTAGCTTGTTGTTATCCATAAACCAAAGATGAAAATTAACCCCCTTACTTTATACAAAAATGTGTTGTACACCCACATGCAACAACCTACACATAAAACTATAGACTTAATACACGTAAAAATGCTTATAAATTTCATAGATATGTTTTTGTTGATATGGTATCACATAAGGTGGTGCTAGTCTAATATGTTGTCCTCCCTTCTAAATTGGCCAATGTCCTCATTAACTATGTTACTTAAACATGGGCAACTTACTGGTCCACAGGAGTAGGTGTTGATTATGTTGACTGTGTGACAAGTAGGGTCTCCAAATGCTAGACTCAAATCATGTGATGTGGTACTTTTATTCCATCATCATGAAGTTTGTGTGCTTTATCCATTGTTTCTTGTATTGTTGGAACTCTTGCTTGAGAGAGGTGATGCATTGATTGCTCTTTTGAGACTATCTCTTGAGCATTGATCCCCTATATCCTCTTTGTAATTTACTGATCATGCTCTATAAGTTTCTACTAGTGTTAATGGCATGTGCTATATAACTATTTGAGTTCCTTCTAGTAGATTCTTGATTTCCAGCATTGTCTTGACATTACTAGGTTCTAGCTTCTATCGATGCATGTGAGGAATTCCTACAAACATATTCATGTGCTCATCATCACGAGCCCAATGTACTAGTTTGCCTAAATTATTCTCCATTTTAAGCTACCATATATACCAATCTCCTACATATTTGACTTTGAACTCATTGCAAACTCTATCAAATGATCCACTCATTTTCTCAAAGAATGTGTCAACCTGCTCATTAATATTTTTATCAAGAATTGGTGATTTCATTATATTTGGAACTTCTATTATGAAATGCTCACTTGTCTCCTTTGTTAGTTTCATATCAATGTCTTATCCAATGGTAGTATTCACATATTCCTCATTGTGACCTGTTAGGTTGATCTTATATTTGGTTACCCTGCCCTCTTGAATCTTCTCATCTGCATCAATAGTCTTCTCCACTACTTCCACCTCCTTTCTCCTCTCAAGTTATTTCTCAGATGGTTGGTTACTCAGTCCTTTTTACCACCAATTATACTATGATGCATCTTGTTTTCCTTTATCTCTCCTCTACCACAAATGAAATTGATGACATGGATTGTATTGTTGTAAATGTGATCTCTATCTATGATCCCTTATCCAATGAATTTTTTTTTATGCTCATAAAGACTTGATAATTCGATGGAGTCAAACATGCTCAATGGATATACATTGATAAAATGCTAAAACTACTAAGAGATATTAAAAATTGATTCAAATTATTTTCAGCAAAATGGCAAGTTTTGAAAAGAGGTTATTATTTATTATATAGGGATTTGCCACCAAGGGTTTAATAAATTAAAAGGGGAGATTGTAAATTGAAAAAATAGGGTTTTTTTTAAGAAGCCCATGAATGCATGTGTTTTGAAGGATTTCAACTAAGTGATCCCCCTCTGGGATGGACCTAGTATACCTTTAGTTATCTTGTAGGATCCAAGAAGATAAGGATTACATATACCCTTAAGAACTTTACTTAAGATTATAAATGTATGTATTGATACAATAGGATAACTATAGTGAGAAATCTCTTACTTGAAAGGATATATTGATATTGTAATAAACTTACCCATAAATTTTTGATTAACTTATAGAAGGAAGTTATTATAAAGGAATAAGGATGTAATGCCTACCTCTTTGACCCTATAATGAACAAAACCTATGAATAACCTTTGGCATATCATAAATATTGTAGACACTAAAATATGGTAAACCCTATTAAGCATCCACAAACAATGATCAAATTAACATCATATAGCCCCTTGGGCAGCCCTTAGAAGGCTCACAATGGTTCTAGCCACTCTGAAAGAGGTTTTGAAGGCTTTTGGCCTAATTTTTGGGGGTTTTGGTCCAAAATTCACCACCATACCACCCTGGGATGGTGGCATATTCCCATCATACCACCCTAGGATGGTGGTGAGCCATCGTCCCAGGGTGGGACGGTGAGCAAGTTTGACCCAGAAAAAGTCAAATCTGGGATAAATGGCACCCAAAAACTGCCATTTACCCCACCAAATGAAGCATGTGGGTCATAGGGAACTGAATACTTATGACACACTTCTTAATGGAGGCCCAAATTGGATATTATCTTCCACATCCATTGCATACCTCTCGTTTGACAAGTGGCACCTCCTGCCATGCATGCCCTCGCATGCCTTTTTGCACATGAGCCCATTTGGGCTATAAAATGGATTCAATATCCACACAAAAACATAGAGAGGAGTTATAGGATATGCAATGGAGTGCTGCCAAGATTTCACCCCAACATATTGTGCCCTCTTGCCCTCGAAATCTCTCCGTAGCGAAGGAGGTTATCGGGTGACTTCAGGAGGGTCTTTTGAGCATAACTTTTCCATCTGGGTGAATTTCATCACAAAATTCGATGAAAAAACCCCCTATAGTGTTTATGATAATTATCCAGTAGGATTGGTAGCAAAAAATATGCAGAATTGGTGGGTATCCCCTCCCAGGGTGCCCCCCAATTAGTTGTAGTCACCAATGTTCCCCCAGGACAAGGACAAATACTTGCAAAATTTTATTAACTATTTTTAATTATATTATTATAGACTATCATAATATGTTGTATTTTAAATTTCATGTAATTTGGAGTTAAATTGGCCAAGTATTGCATTTTTATGTTTTTGCAGGTTCATAGGGCCCATCCAAGCACCCTAGTTGCATGCAGGTGGATATGCACATCATTTTGGAAATATTATCATATGGGTTGTCTTAAAATGTTTATTTATGTATTTTTTCCAAATTTCATATGTTTTTGACATGTCTAGGTACAGGATTTGCTTGTCTTGGTCTTCGTAGGTTGTAGGCGAGAAACATAAAATAGAGGGCTCCACGGATGCAATTTCTGATCTATTTTAAGTGATATCATATCAAAACCTCTTATTAAACATCCTCATAAAGTTTCATCTCATTCTGAGTTGATTTGACATATTTTTAATATATGTGCCATTTTGTGCCTATGGGGATTACATGTTTCCCTCCACACACCCTTGCTATTTGGCCTCTTTTGCTTCCTTGTGTGCAGGTGAAGTTTCTTGAGAGTCATTGGGAAGGAATATCATGCATCATAGATTTAATATACAAGAAGTGGTGGCATTGGCCCGCCCACCTCAATTGTGGGTACGAGGAAAAGCACTGGATGTGAACCCAGATTTCTTGGAGGATTTGATCCTTGGGAACCCCAAAATTTGTAAAAATTGTATCACCTTTGATACCTAAAGGGGAATTCTGTGTAACCTTGGATCCAATACACAAAATTAATAAATAAGAGACTCATTTCATTTCATTTCTTATTGTTTGGTATTGCTTCATTTTCACATGCATGCTTTTGTTTGATGCTCATAAGTGAGATAGGATAAATACATATATTTTTGCTCATAATTAGTTATATTGCTTTTCCCTAATTTAGTGGTGATCATGGTGGGACCCTTTTCCCTTATGCTTTGGATGAAAATTTGACTTCATTTATGCCATTTTTGCCATTTTTGTGTAGGTGCTCGCATCCCCACCCTGGAACGGTGGCAGAGCCTTTATCTGGCACACCCTAGGATGGTGGATTCACCATCCCACCTTGGTATGGTGGTGAGGTTTCTAATCATCCAACCTTGGATTAGTGAGGAAATAGAGAGATTTCTACCCAAAAATTTAGAATTTGGAGTGCTCAAAATGGATAAAGTAAGTGCCTAAACCCTCTATTTTTCTGTTGCATTTTTAAGGACTGTTAAAAATTAGTTTTCTTGCTTCATTTTCTTGCATAGAAAGGTTAAAAGTTACATTTTTACTTTTATTGTAACATCACATAGCAAAATGAAGAAGAAAAACCAAAATAAATTTGAAGTAGCAATGCATCTTTGTGGCTTGATTGGTTGTGGCTTACCCTATGGGTAAGCTAGCATTTAGGATTTGCATTCATAAGTTACATTTATAGGTTATTTACCATGGTTTTCTAAAATTAAAATGCACTTATTTGTATGCATTTAGTGAATGATCATTGATTGCTTCTTTGCTTACTTTCTTGGATAATAAAGAACCACACACACCACGATTCATGTAAACGCTAGTGAGGTGGACTTCATTACCATACACTAGTAGAGTGCAAGTGACGATGGGTTTCATCTCCATCCACTTAGCTCAAATCCCATGAACCTGATCCATATTTCCAAGGCCAGTTCCAAGATCCATCATAGCCCATGGGTTATAACACACATCACCCTTTGGGGAGGTGTATCGTAGACTGTGGGTGAACTGGGTGAGGAACTGGTAGGACCTGTGCTCCCTGGCCATGTGTGGACCTCATCACCACACAATATAGGTGGTATAATGCAACCTAGAGTTCATAGTTGGGTTGTCGAGCTACGAGTATACATGTGAAAGACAATTAAACATTTGAGTGCATCATCCAACAATATTTCAAACACATGACACAAGGTCATCCTTTGCAAAACAATACATATGAAACACACAAAACAGTTTAGGGACTCACATCTAAAAATTAAAAGAGATAAGCATCTTTCTATTGGGTGTTTCCTTTTTCTATTTGTTGTTTCATTAAAATTTGTAAAGAAGATAATCACTTGGGGTATTGATATAGGAGCATGATGGTGCACACCTGTAGCCAAGCCCAAAAATGGGTGGAAGTTGTAGAGAGTGGATTAGAGACACAAATTGTCTTCGATATAGCCCTAGGGACTTGGTTATACCTCCTTGGTGAGATTCTACTCCACCTAGCCCCAAGACAATAGGGCATGAGCCTCATCTCCGAAGGGATCCTCTCCGAGACACCCCGAGGGATGATGAGCATTACTTGGGAGAGTCTTCTTGGTATGTAGATATTTCATAGGCCTTCCTTCATGAAATGAAACTATGTGTCAGGGCGCTAATAGATAGAGTGGTGCCATACATCTGCATACCCATCATGGCTGACACGCCTAAGCATAGGTAGGAGTATGACTTCACACACTGGCCAGAGCAAGTTGACACGACTTTACCTTTGTGTCACCTTGATAGGATACAATAGCTCATGTAGCCCGATGGGAATGACACTCATCGATTAGGGTGAGCCAATTTTGCCCTACCTTTCCTCGTTCAAGAGGGAAGACATGAGGAGATCCCAAATTTTCCTTAGGAACAATATTCTGCACATGCCCAATGTGCCTCTATACCAGCTAAGTATAATGAACATATATTCCAGCCTAAACCTCAAGTCAATATGACAAACCTCAAAAGAAAGAGGCAAGCCCCTATGGAGATTGTAGAGTTTATTGAACGAGGTCGACCTGAGGGTGATATGTCTAGGCCCCCTAGGCCTCATACTACAGATCAAATTAGGCAAGTGGTTGCAATATATATAGAATGCCAATCTTAGTTCAAGCAGCTTCAGTGAGACAAAGGACAATTAGACTGGTTGCACCAGCTTGAGAAAGAAAGGATTAAATGGTAGACCAACGAGCTGTTCCAAAAGACTTTACGAGAGAGGGTCCCTACCCTTAAGACACATAGGCAGGAAGTCCATCCGAGGCAACCCACACTCATTCGAGATAGTTCCCTGAGACCTTATCCAATGTTGCCTCGGCAACCTCCTAGGCCAGATCAAGAGATGCCTTCTAGGACAAAAACAGGGCACCCACCATGGGTGGATACTTCCATTTATATACCAGCTTGAGAGATGCCTTATGGGGCCTATATTGAGCATGAGCTAGAGATAGAGTATGTTGAGATGCCTTACCAAGGTAGGGTGGTTATTTACCATCACCTCATAATAGGTTAGAGGACCCTAGACCTTCGTCGTAAGATTTGAATAAGGATGAGGAGATTAAGTCCTCAGGCCTATATAAAGCATTGCTAGAATACTTGGAGTCAATTGAGAATAATACCTCTGGATCAGGATCTCAAAAGCCCACTATGTGCTAGTTGCATAGTAAACCCATCCATCCTTTAGTACCTATGCCTCCCTATCTAAAATAATTTAAGTTACCTCAATTGGCCACCTTCAAGGGAGAAGAGGATGTGCAAGAACATGCCACTAGGTTCTTAGGTCAGTTCTTTGGCATTCATGATGACGATGCTTTGATTTTGAGGATATTTGTGACTACCCTTGCTGGCCCCACCTTCGAGTGGTTTTACCATCTTCCTAAGCATAGTATCCACACTCTGGACCAACTTTTGAATGCTTTCCTAGAGCGCTTTGCCTTCAATACCAAGAGGAAGGCAACGTTGGCCGATGTAGCTCGGTTGAAATAGTATGATGATGAGTCAATAACAAATTATGGCAATAGATGGTGAACCTTGCTTTCCAAGCTGCATTATCTTCTCCCCATGTTGGAGTTGACTCAGATGTTCTTCAAAAGTTGCTTGAATCCAATCTCCTTGTTGTCGTAGTTACAACAATACCCTACTCTTGAAGATGCCTTAGCACATGCTAGGATCATTGAAGAAATCAATATTAAAGAGGCCAAGATTGCAAAGCCTCACAAGAAGGAATGGAGCAAGAATGCTAAAAACACCCCACTCAAAAAAATTCAGTAGCACTAAATCAGGTTGCAATTAGTGTCCTGGAGCCAATGCAAGCCGCACCACCTCAAATGCCTAATTATCAGGCCACACCTGGGAACTATGCCAAGGATAACTAGAATGGTCAAGGGAAAAATAAATAGCGTCACCCCAAGTGAAAATTCATGCCCATTGTAGAATATATGGATTCATTGTTTGATTGCCTCTTGGTGGCCAATGCGATCCATCTACCTGAGAGTCGACCCATTGACCCAAATGCATCGAAGCCCAAAGGATACAAAGAAGACATATATTGCAAATTTTATAGGCAAAACGAGCATGATGTGCAAATGTGCTATGAATTCAAACACTTTGTGCAAGACCTAATTGATAGGAATGTCCTCCAAGTAGATAACCCTATCGCACCAAACAACCAACAGATGGAGGTCTTTAAGTACCCCTTGCCTGCCCACGTAGAGCAGGTCAAACTAGTGCCCCAGGTGAATGCGGTTCACCATGCCCCTCCTAAGCAAGGGTATGTTGGCATGGTTAGTATTATGATAAGAAATAGGCAGTATCCAAGTATAGCCACACCATCGATGGCTCAAAGTGATGTCCCTTCGACATCACAGCCTATACTGCCTCCCAGGACGAGCCTCCCACCTAGGCATATAGTCACCATTAAGAGTAAGCTCGCTCAGAGCTTAAGAAAAAAATTTGTCTGGCTCTCCATCACAACCTCATAGATAAGCCTTTATGGAGATCCTTAAGGTAATTGAGCTTTATCCCCAGGGGTATAACTCCTTCAAAAACGTTGTGGGGCATGTGTGGTAATGCACAAAACTAGTGATTACCTTTCGAGAAGATGAACTTAAACTGGTTTTGCATGATATGGTGGATCCCCCTTTGCACATCATCGCATGTGTGAATGGAACACCTTATAAGAGAGTGTTGATAGACATTAGGTCTTCAAGCAACATCATAACTACAATAGCTCTCAAGAACCTAAAGATCCTATCATCCCACATTGTTACATATACCTACACCCTCCGAGCATTCAATGATGCCATATGCTCAATGGTTGGTACAATCATCCTACCTATTCAGGTAGGAGAAAAGATCATCCCTAAAATGTGCCATATCCTAGAGGGTGAGATGGCATACAATATCTTGTTAAGAAGACCATAGATTAGGGACATGAAGTGTGTTCCTTCGATCGCTCACCAGTGCCTCAAGTACACTCACGAAGGCAAGTTCATGTCATCCCCATGGACCTAGAGATCTTCAAGTACTACAACATGGTGCATAAGTTACCCGAGTCGACCTTGCCATCGACACATCTGGATTTTATGCTAAATAAATATAGCCGATGTTCGATCCTGCCGCTACCAAATACCATGCCATCCTCATCATCTTCTCCACCCTAGTACACTAGTGGATCCTTTGCCTAGGAACCCAAAGAAGTGGCCCATTGATGAGGTTCAATCGACCATATACACTATCTCTACAGAGGAGATACCTAGAACGGATGATGAAGAGACACCACACAAGTCAAATGATGAGCCAGATCAAGTCTCACTCTCATCCCTCTTCTATCCACAACCCCAGGTTATAAACCCAACTTCTACCAGATTAGGAGAATACATGGTTAGGAATGTCACCACTACCCCTGCTATAGAGTCAGTGTGAGACATAGGAAGACCCTGTCTTCCCATAGGCACAATCGTGCTTCTTGGTATTCCCCCTAATCAAATGAATTTTATCTATGGGGGCCTTGAATATGGCATCAAACCTTACCAACAGTAGGATGAGGATGAGGAGCCTTTTGGAGAAGACATTAACTACTTGTATAACCCTAAATTTATCCTGAAGCATCTTGACCTATGCAACTACAATGGTTATGGGTTAAGCTAGTATGAGTAGGGCACAAGAATCCCTTATCAACCACAGTATCAAATTCTCTATGACAAGTCGAGAGTGGGATGCAACAATCCCTTACCTCTAGATGTCCTCATGGATGGCCTAAATCACTTGAATATAGGCTACAAGGATGGGTTGGCCCAAGACCCTTATGGCAATCCCAATATAGTCTACTCCCTAGGGGACTACTTAACACTGCTAGATGGGAACCCCGCGATCCCCAATGACATTCTTCCACGTTTTGAAAGAGGGGAAGGTTCATGAGGTTTTCCCCATGTTTGTGATGAATCATATCAAGGCACCTCATATGAATGGATCTTAGATGATGAGTCGGGTTACGAGGTGGCACCATATGATCCTTTTGAGTCGGATAGTGACCATTCACAAATTGTTCCCATTAATGACCAACATGAAGACCTCAAAATTTTTTTACTTTTCTCTGATCCTGTCTAGAGGAATCTCCTTTCTCTAGAAGAGCTGGTTCACCCATAGGAAGCTAGACCTCCTGGTGAGGGAGTAGTTAATTTACTTGAGCATCTGGATCCTCGTGAGCCTGATGCACTGCGAGGTGAGAATGAAAAAATCCTCATCCATGAAAATAATTATGAGGAACGAGCATATATGGGACCACACTTACCTACTCGTCTTATCCTAATAGGTAAAAATGATATTTCCATATATCAGTGACTATGAGGATGAAACAAAGAGGGCATACATTGGTCCTCATTACTTGCATCATCGTCATAAGCCCATCGACATAGAAGAAGTCTATCATCAGTTGCAAATTGACCCATGCTTGAGGGAAAGGCCTATAAATTTAGGCTATATCCACCATGAATTCTTCCCTGACCCACCCACACACATGGATCTCCTTGATCCTACTGATCCCATCCTATAGTTTATCCCCAGACAAGATCCGGTGATCCCCATTCCTCCAGAACCACATCTAGGGTGGGAGATGATACCAGTATACAGTCACATACCCATGGTCCTGGAGAGAAGACACATTCCATCAATATGATCTCCATTGATTTGACCACACCACTTCACAACCCAGCTGATCCTTCCAAGCCATGCCATCTAGATCTAGATGCTATTGACTAGGATCACGTTGATTCACCCCCATCACCCTCTGAGTATTGGGCTTGCAATGGATTGTTTCATTTCTCTTCTAGGCCAACTCATGATGTCTTCCATGCTAAGGAGCAACTTTAGGTTCCCATTGAGGATTTAAATTCAGCTGATGACATCCATTTGATCCCCACTCTCCATCAGTTGGAAGAGGGGTCACATATATCAATCGAGCCTACGGTTGACAAAGATATCAGCTTAGATCCTAAAAAACCATAATGTATCAAGCTAGGGGAAATCCTATCCCCCTAAGAGCAAGTTGATTACATAGCCCTTATCACAAAGAAGAAGGTATCTTTTTCATGGTCTTATAAAGACATATCGAGACTAGATCCAAATCTAGTCACCCACAATCTAACGCTTGATCCCAAAGCCAAGTCTGTCAAGCAAAAGTTGAGAAAGATGCACCCAAAAATGGCCTTGATGGTCAAATATGAGCTACAAAAACTGTTGGATGCCAAGTTTGTCATTTTTGTAGACTATCCACCATGGTTGTCCAACATGGTCCTCGTTAAGAAGCCTGACGGGAGGATTCACATTTGCACTGATTTTAGAGACCTAAACAAAGCGAGTCCTAAGGATAATTTTCCTTTGTCGAGCATTGATGCCCTGGTAGATGCCACCGTAGGACACAAAATGCTCTCCCTTATGTATGGATTCTCTGGGTATAATCATATTCGTATCAACCCTAAATACCATCTCAAAACGGTATTCACAACATCCTAGGGAACATTTTGTTACAAGGTCATACCCTTTGGCCTTAAAAATGTCGGTGCCACATACCAGCGTGCCATGACATATATATTCCATGACTACATGCATAAAATTTTGGAATATTGCATAGATGACTTACTGGCTTGATATTTATTACATCATGAGAACCTAGATGTCTTGTGCAAAGTCCTTGATTGCCTTATTGAACACAATGTGAGACTAAACCCCAAGAAGTGCGTCTTTGGCATCACATTTGGAAAGCTCTTGGGATTTATAGTTTCCAAACAAGGGATCGAAGTGGACCCTAACAAGGTCAAGGCAATCCTTGAAATACCTCCCCTGACTACCATCAAGCAACTTTGTAGCCTATAGGGGAGGATTGCATCCATCAAATGCTTCATAGCACAATTGTTAGATAATTGTCGACCCATGAACAAACTCTTACACAAGGGGGTCGTATTCCACTAGGATGATGATTTTCAGTATGTCTTTGATGCAATTAAACAATACCTAGCTTCGCCACCAGTGTTAGCTCCACCTAGAATAGGGGTGTCATTCCTATTATATATCTTATCTATTGATACTGCATTGGGTGCCATGTTATCATAAAACAATGAATTGCACAAGGAAAAGGCCACATACTATCTCAGTCGCACCCTGGTGAGCTATGAGATCAAGTATGCATACGTTGAAAAGTTATGTCTAGCGGTGGTTTTTGCTACCAAGAAGCTACGACACTATATGCTTAGCCACACTACATATGTTGTATCTAAAGATAATCCATTGTGATACATGATGAGTTGTACTTATCATAGTAGTCGCACAACAAAATGGATTATGTTGTTGATAGAATTTGACCTGGAATTCATAGGACAAAATTTGATCAAGGGCCAGGTCATTGCTGATCAACTTGGAGAGGATCCTATCTAGGATGATCAGCCTCTTAGCATGGAGCTTCTTGATGATGGAGTCTTCCAAATATCAGAATCACCCAATTCTAATGAGCCTGAATCACAAGTGGATATGACTTTTATTTTATGGCTCCAAATGTGAGCAAGGGGGTGGCACAGGGATCGTATTTTTCACACTGCATGGGGCTCCCATACCCCTATCATTTAGACTTGATTTCTCATGTACCAATAACAATGTTGAGTACAAATACTTTCTCATAGGTCTTCAAATGGCTATCACCATGAAAATAAATAAACTCAATATCTTTGGTGACTCCTTGCTTATAGTGAACCAGGTCAAAGGAATTTACCAGTGTAAGTGCCCAGTTTTGCAAGCCTATAAAGCCCTTGTGGATAAACTCCTGGAAAAGTTTGAATGGTATGACATCGAGGCACTCCCTCGATTGTCTAGTTGTTTTGTGGATACAATGGCCTCCTTAGGTTCCTTGATCCCGCAAGACCCCATAGATGAGATGACAACCATTCAAGTCAAGACGCTATCGCAAGCAGCGGTTGAGTGTGAGAACACTCAAGCCATGCCAGAAGTCCACTTGATTCAAATAGAACCTCATCAAGAGAGATTCTCACACATTCATGAGTGCCTGAATCATGCCACTTGGGGGACTTTGTTCCCCCAAACCCCTTTTGATAGCAACATAGTGCTATTCTTACAATATTTCCCAATCAAAATTTTCTCGGGATGAACGTCATGAGGGACAGGCAATTCATGCAATCAAGGCTTCCACACAGTAGGACTAGTCCACATAGATTAGAGAGTACCTAAAGCTTGGTAATCTCCCTCTTGGATTATTGCATGTTGCCAAAAGGATAGTTAAATGGAAGGCAACAAAGATTATCTTATTAGGAGACATCTTATACCATTAGAGCTATGAAGGAATCCTCCTTTGTTGCTTAGATAACCAAGAATCGGCTTGGGTGATGGCCCAAGCACATGACGGTACTTGTGGTGGCCATTTTAGTGGCATGGCCATCACAAAGCGCATTCTTCGTATGGGCTATTATTGGTCAGCTTTAGAGCGATATTATTATGCATATGTGACGAAGTGCACGAAATGTCAACACCATTCTAACTTGACACATGTACCTTCTTAGGCCTTTCAACCGATCCAATTGACTTGGCAATTTTCATAATGGGTATTGGATTTAATTGGAAAAATCTCCCTGGCATCCTTGAGCCATCACACATTTATCATTATGGCTACCGAGTATTTCACAAAGTGGGTGGAAGCAATCCCCCTTACCACTATGACAGGACCCCGCATAGCGAAGTTCATATTGCATAATATCATTTGTCATTTTGGTATTCCATCCAAGATCATTTCGGATGATGGGACATCATTCAAGAATAAATATGTGCATGCTTTGATAGCAAAATATAATATCTAGCATAGTTTTTCAACACCCTATTATTCACAAGTAAATAGACAAGCAGAAGCATCAAACAAGACATTATTTGCCATATTGAATAAAATAGTCAAAGAGAATCATACCGATTGGCACATGCAAATGTTGCTTGCCCTATGGGCTTACCACACTAGCATTCGGATGCCCACTAGGGCAACCCTGTTTTCACTAGTGTATGGTACTGAGGCAGTCATGCCTCTAGAGCTGGAAATCCCATCACTATGCATATCCATGCAGGAGTTTATTGATGATGATATCGCATGACAAGCTTTCCTAGATCAACTTATGTTGTTGGATGAACATTGCATTAATGCTCTTGAGCATCTATGTGTGTATCAAGAGCAGATCAAAAGAGCCTACAATATGAAAGTCCATCTCAAAGACTTTCAGGTTGGTGATCTCATCTTGAAGGAGAACCAATAGAACTCTAGCTTGCCGCCCCACCTATGGAACAAATTTACGACAAATTGGTTAGGTCCCTTTGTCATCACTAGTTAAATCAGGTCCGAAAATTATCTCCTAGCCTCCCTTGAAGGTGTCAAGGATCCTAAACCCTTGAACATCCTTCACTTGCAGCCACGTTATGCTTAGAGAGCACCTAAAAGGCTCCTAGTGGGTTTTCACCGTCTAGGTCAAATAAAAATGCTCCTAGACTATCTACGATCATCTAGGTCAACCCTAAAAGCCCCAAAGGCACCCATAAGCCCTTTGGTCACAACCAAATGCCCCTAGGCAGTCGTAGATAATTTTTAAGTGTCATTGCCTGTCTAGGTCATCCAAAAGGCTTCTAGCAGGTTCTCACCATTTATGTCAAATAATAATACCCCTGGACTATCTACGATTATATAGGTCAACCCTAAATGCCCCAAAGGCACCCATAATCCCTTTTGTCACAACCAAATGACCCTAGGCAATCGTAGACACTTTTTAAGTGTCGTTGCCCTTCTAGGTCACCCAAAAGGCTCCTAGTAGGTTCTCACTATCTAGGTCAAATAAAAATACCCCTGGACTATCTACGATCATATAGGTCAACCCTAAATACCCCAAAGGCACCCATAATCCCTTTGGTCACAACCAAATACCCCTAGGTAGTCGTAGAAACTTTTTAAGTGTCATTGCCCATCTAGGTCACCCAAAAGGCTCCTAGCAGGTTTTCACCATCTAGGTCAAGTAAAAACACTCCTAGACTATCTACGATCATCTAGGTCAACCCTAAATACCCCAAAGGCACCCATAAGCCCTTTGGTCACAACTAAATACCCCTAGGCAGTCGTAGACACTTTTTAAGTGGTGTTGCCCGTCCAGGTCACCCAAAAGGCTCCTAGCAGGTTTTCACCATCTAGGTCAAGTAAAAACACTCCTAGACTATCTATGATCCTCTAGGTCAACCCTAAAAGTCTCAAAGGTACCCATAAGCCCTTTGGTCACAACAAAATTCCCCTAGGTAGTCGTAGATACTTTTTAAGTGTCGCTACTCGTCTAGGTCACCCAAAAGGCTCCTAGCAGGTTTTCATCGTCTAGGTCAAGTAAAAATGCTCCTAGACTATCTACGATCATCTAGGTCAACCCTAAAAGCCCCAAAGGCACCCATAAGCCCTTTTTTCACAACCAAATACCCCTAGGTAGTCGTAGAAACTTTTTAAGTGCCACTGCCTATCTAGGTCACCCAAAAGGCTCTTAACTGGTTCTCATCGTCTAGGTCAAATAAAAATGCTCCTAGACTATCTACGATCATATAGGTCAACCCTAAAAGCCCCAAAGACATCCATAACCCCTTTGGTCCCCCCCAAATGCCCCAGTGACCCCCAAATAAGCTCTTTGGTCACATGCATATACATATCAATCAAATATTAAAAAAAAAAACATTATCAAAAATTCAAAAATATTGCATCACATCACATTGCATCCCACTGCATTTTATCGTCGCTTCCATTTAGTAATATTCATAATTAACACTTTATATTTTAGAGTTGCTTATACATGTCTAGAAGCATGATGGTACACTACTTACTGCTCAAAATCAATGTTGTGAAAGTACTCATAGTTCAATGCCGCAATTATCATCTTCACCCACATTTTTTGTGTTTCCATAGTCATTTCTATTCCCTTCACTTAGCCATTTGTTTTAGAATGTCAGTATGTTTTTCGATTACTCAGCCATATCTAGCCTCTACTAAGATTTTGTAAAATGATAGCATGGTTTTTAGGAGGTATAATCTTGCCTAGATTATGCCTTGTGTACATCATATCCCAAACACAATTAATCATTAACAATCCAAGTTTTGCACAAAGACAGATGAAATCCATGAAGTGGTCTAGGTTACCTTAAGCAAAAAGGTCATCCTGCTCATCCCCTTGTGCAAATGGTTCAAGAATGCTGAGAGTTAGAAAAAGGACAAGTTTTTCCCTACCTAATTCCCCCCACAACAATAAGTGGTTTTCCCCCTTTTTTTTTATCAAAATCCCACATTGTCATATTTTTGCAACGGTCTAAATTTGCAAACCCCCACAAAGAAAAAATTCCAAGTACAAAAATATAAAAATAAAAAAGTGCACACATCAAAAAGCACAAGAAATAATGATCCCCATTGCTCAAAATTAAAATCTCTTGCTCAAGAGAAAAAGAAAAACTCAAAATAAATAGTGATTATTATCACTAAAAAGAGAAAAATAAATAGTTTCTTATCACTTTATATGAGAGCAAGTATCCCAATAAAATTGAAGAAAGTAGGGAGTCAAACTTGAATCCCTAGAACTCTCAGAATTTGGAAAACCATCAGGTGATCCTCATTACGGGTTTGGTGGATAGCCTATCCATCAATGGCGATAGCCTCTTGCATGACGATATGTCTACCATATTAGCTTTTGGGTGTATGTGTAGACCAATGTTTGCATGTGGATGAGCTAGCTTTGGTAACCTAGATTGCCTAGTGGTCTAGTCATACTTAGTACAAAACCTAGGATGGTAGCATTCATTGGGTGATCCTCAGTACAGGTTTGGTTGAGAGCCTACTTGAAACTGGCAGTATCCTTATGCATCCCACAAGAATGAACTCACTTGCACACACAAGGATATTAAGTACCTTGGTATCCTAGCAGATTCATACCTTGTCAAAAAGTCCTGCATGGTTAGTATACAACTTTTGATCAGTCGACTAGAGTTTTTGAGTCTCATGCAAACCTAATGGGCATTCCCTAAATAGCATGTCATTCATATCACTTCACCTCATTAATTTCAGTTACATTATTCACAAATCCATTATATAATTCTCATGACGACATTACATATGAGTTGGTGCAATGTACATCATCTATGGTGCTAGCATAATATGGCATATAGTCTACACATTTCATCCTCTAAATCAATAAATCATCCATCTCACTATACATAGATGCATGTAGAAAATCAAATCAAATCACATTACAAAATATGCATACAGGGTAGACATCCATCATCATCTCATAAATCAAATTGCATACATTTCATAAAACAATAAACACATGATGATAAAACACATAAAAAGCTCATATATATATATATATATATATATATATGTGTGTGTGTGTGTGTGTGTGTGTGTGTGTGTGTTTGTGTGTGTGTGTGTGTGTGTGTGTGTGTGTGTGTGTGTGTGTGTGTGCGCGTGTGTGTGTGTATGTATAGGACAAAAAGATACATCATGTTGCCCATAAGCTACAATAAAAGGATTCCTCAGACTTAACACTGCTAAACCATCTAAAAACACAAAAAGAGTCATGCGAGCCACTACCATGGTCACGTAGGACTGGTACTACGATGTGCACTCCCAACTACATTCAAAGTCCTCTGTGAACTCCCATACATGATACCACCTGCCCTGTCAGCTCTCTACCTAGACCCTGGTGCCTCCATCCTAGAGGAGGATTGCCCTGTCCTACTATGGTGACTTTGGTACGACCCACTGGAAGCTACATCATCTCATAGATGCCATCCAAGGTGAACTACCTCTGTCTCCAGCTCATCCGCATAGGCCTACCCCCATCGACATCGTTCCTGGTAAGTCTCCACTATAGAATAGAGTTGTATAACCTCTGCCTATAGCCTAGTCACCTCCCTAATGCTGGAATCCTCCTGTATAGGGCTTCAAGATCACAACTATGCCCAAAGAGATGATATCTCATCCTGAGCCTCCTGTACCTCAGCTTAGTGTGCTGCTAGCTCCCCCTGTACATCATGCACCTATGTCCATAGGAGATCTCTCTCCTACCTAACCCTGAGTAGCTCATATCATAGCTCTGCCTCTATCTCACCATGTGCCATCAGTGGTGCTTGCACCTCCTCATCCCTAATAGCATCATCCCCAGAGTCACCTCAATCTCCTCAGTCTAGGAGATCAACATGCTCCCCTTCCATGTGTCCCTGCCAATTGCCTGCCTCGCCCTGGTCCTCATTAGAAACCTCTTGAAGTACCTCTCGAGCACTGCACACCTCTGGTCTTGTGGCATTGTATGAATTGACCACCCTTCTATCAAAATCCAAAGAATCTGATAGAAATCCTCAAGCATCACCATAATCTCCATTGTGGGTAGGTGGAAGGTATTGGTGCATGGATCCTACAGATCTATCAGGGTAATCAAATATGCACGGTCTCCTATCACAGGCTCTAACCGTGTCACCTGCTTGAGGCCAATGGCATCCAGCTATTCCCAGTCCTTTGTGTTCAAGGCATCTATTGGGGAATAAAATAGAGTTGGTACTCGATACCAAATCCTCACCACCTGACAGGGATAAGCAACTTAATAATACAACTCCAAAATGGCCTCAAATGGCCCCAAAAACATTCACAAGAAAAGACTCAAAATGGCCCCTATTTGAGGCTAGTTTGAGGCCATTCCCCCTAGGAACGGCCCCCAACCCTATGGAAAACCTATCCAAGGATGGCCTATGATAATCCCACACTATCCAGCCCACATAGGTATGACTCTAACAAATTGGGCTCAAAAAGGCTTTTCAAGCCATCAAAAATAGCAAAAACAATGCAAAATTGGACCTATAAAATGCAATCTAATTGTACAAAAACATGGATAAGACATAAAATTTTGTACATATCTCATAAATTAGGTATAATTACCTAAAATATAGTGTTATATGCTTCCAAGCCAAAAAAATATCATAAAAGCAAGAAAATCAACTCCTAACACTAGAAAAATGCAATAAGAGAGACTTGGCATACCTGTCTCGCACTGGATCCTCCATTGGCTGAGTTTGCCCACTAGATCGTGGCAACTGTGGGATGAATTTTACAGCACTCCACTACTCATAATCACTCTCCTACTCCTCACCTCTCAAAACTACAAAAAGAAACATGCACAAATGAGTCTAGCCCTCATATTTTGGGTTTATATAGAGATACAGGGGTCACCATCATACCAAGGTGGTATAATCACATATTTTTCCACTTGTAACACCCTGGGATGGTGGTAGAACATGCCCACATCCCACCCTAGGATGGTGGTAGCAAAAATAGGCCAAAAAAGCCCAAAATGACCCAAAATAGGTCCAAAACTGTACCAAAACAACTCAAATTGGGTCCAAGTTTCACATGGATCAAAAAGCAACCCTGAATATCCTAGGAGGGATGGAAAATTTGTTCAATAATGCCCTAATAAGGCCATTGTGGCTGGACCACCCCTTGAGCATGCAATTTTTAGCTCCTTTTCTCCACGAAAACTCAACAAAGTCACCAAAATCCTTTCCAAATTGCCCTATTTTTCAAGAGGTAAAAACTAAAGGTAAGCATAACACAAGTCAATTGGATCAAGCGACTCATTGCTTTTCTCACTGTTCATTCCCTCATAAACTCATCGCTTGAGGGGGTAGTCATACTCAGTCCAAATCAACAAGCACACACTCAATTATGCAAATTGCGGTCATTCAACGAATCTTTGAGCAAGACAATCACACCCCTGCTTGGGGCAGCAAACAAGCACACAATATCACATCATAACACTTGAAATTACTAGTATCATAAAATCATGGGCCCTGTTCCTTCATTATGGATAATTTTTAATCCTAGGCACGCTCATTTAGCGAGTAAGAAACAAGGACTCAAGAACGCACACCCTTTCCATGATTGGGGCATCTAAAGTTGGTTAGGTTATAGAGTAACCTTCATAATTCAACATTTTAGTTATCTATTTTTTCTTTGCACTGTGTTGCACATAATGCATCTCAAAAAGGGACATATACAGACACTAAAATATGGTAAACCCGATTAAGCATCCATAAACAATGATCAAATTGACATCATATAGCCCCTTGGGCAGCCCTTAGAAGGTTCACAATGGTTCTAGCCACTTTGGAAGAGGTTTCCAAGGATTTTGGACTAATTTTGGGGGATTTTGGCCCAAAATTCACCACCATACCACCCTGGTATGGTTGCATATTCCCATCATCCCACCCTAGGACGATGGTGAGCCATCATCCCAGGGTGGGACGGTGAGCAAGTTTGACCCAAAAAAATTCAAATCTGGGACAAATGGCACCTATAAACTGCCATTTACCCCACCAAATTAAGCATGCAGGTCAGAGGGCACTGAATCCTTATGACACACTTATTAATGGAGGCTCAAATTGGAGATTTTCTTCCACATCCATTGCTTACCTCTCATTTGACAAGTGACACCTCCTGACATGCATTCCTCACATGCCTTTTTGCACATGAGCCCCTTTGGGCTCTAAAATGGATTCAATATCCACATAAAAACATATATAGTAGTTCTATGATACTCAATGGATTTCTTCTGAGATTTACCCCCAACCTATTGTGCCATCTTGCCCTTGAAATCTCTTCTTAGAGAAGGAGGTTACAGGATGACTTCAGGAAGGTATTTTGAGCATAACTTTTCCATATGGGTGAATTTCATCACCAAATTTGCTGAAAAAAACCCCTATAGTGTTTAGGATAATTCCCCAGTATTATTAGTAGCTAAAAGTGTGTAGAATTGGTGGGTATCCCCTCCTAGGGTGCCCCCCAATTAGTTGCAGTCACCACCGCCCCCCAGGATGAGGACAAATCCTTGCACAATTTTATTATTATTTTTTAATTATACTATTCTAGACTATCATAAAATGTTGTAGTTTAAATTTCATGTAATTTGGAGTTAAATTGACCAAGATATTGCATTTAGTTTTTTCAGGTTCATAGGGCCCATCCGGGCACCCCAGTTGTATGTAGGTGTATATGTGCCTCATTTTGGAAATATAATCATATGGGTTGTCTTAAAATTATTATTTATGCATTCTGTACAAATTTCATATGTTTTGGACATGTCTAGATGCAATATTTACTTATCTTGGTCTTCGTAGGTTGCAGGCGGGTGACGCAAAATCGAGGGGTCCACGGATGCAATTTATGATATTTTTTTGGTGATATCCCCTAAAAACATATTATTCAACATCCCCATAAATTTTCATAGCATTATGAGTTTATTTTATGTATTTTTAATATATGTGCCATTTTGTGCCTATGGGGATTACATGTTTCCCTCCACACACCCTTGCTATTTGACCCCTTTTGATTCCTTGTATACAGGTTTAGGTTCTTGAGAGGCATTGGTAAGGAATATTATACATCAAATATTTAAGATACAAGCAGTGGCGACATTGGCCCGCCCACCTCGATTGTGCGTACGAGGAAATGCACTGTATGTGCACCCATATTTCTTTGAGGATTTGATCCTTGGGCGCCCCAAAATTTGTAAAAATTGTATCACCTTTGAGACCTCAAGTGGAATTCTGTATAACATTGGATATTATCCACCAAATTAATAAATAAGAGACTCATTTCATTTCATTTCTTATTGTTTGGTATTGCTTCATTTTCACATGCATGCTTCCGTTTGATGCTCATAAGCGAGATAGGATAGATACATATATTGTTTCTCATAATTAGGTGCACTGATTTTCCCTAATTCAAATATTAGGGACATTTACTACAAATTATTGAATAAACCATTGGATTATATTAATCTAATTAATTGATCATGACTATTTAAATTATCTACTACTTACACTTCTAAGTGAGAAATTGTGAAGTGCGAAGGATTAAGGCTTTTTCTTAAAAAACATCTCATATTTTAGGAGCAATATTTTTTATGAAGAGTTAACTGATTCAGCTGATTCTTGTACCAACTTGTATGCAAACATCCAAGCAATATTGAGGGAGATACGTATTATCTTTTGATAATGTAGGATATAAAGGAAAGCAACCACAAGATGTAAAATATGCAAAAAAGTAACATAATGGAATTCTGCAATAAGAATAAAATATGTTATTAAGGGAAAGTTTCAAAAATAGTACAATGCAATGTAATGGAGGAAATGAACACTCTAGAACTCTAATGGAAACTACATTGCACTCACTCACTACTCAATAGTAGCCTTGCTTCTGCTACACACACTCTTCTATTCACTATGGGATCTATATATAAGAAGATAGATTACTTGGCCCTTACTCTTCCTAACTACCTTTCCTATGACTCATGTACAAGTGGACTCCTTGTACATTTACATCATTGCACATTGACACTTGAGTATTTATTACTTCTTCCTCGAGTAACCTAATATAAACCCCTAATCTAACAATATACCTGTTGAACCTTGTATATAGCTAAGTGTGAACGCACTTTGTAATAGTTAAGTGTGAACGCATTGTGTGATTTTACGTAGGTTGGCATATTTATTGTTAAGCGAGAGTTTAGGAAGAAGTTAGACTTAGTCTCAAAATAGGTTGACGTGCATCAAGAGAGAGCTCCAACTTTGGCTGAAATCTGTTCCAAACTCTGTATAAATTGTAACCCGTATGCTGAAGAATTAATTAGAATGTGAATCAAAATCACATTTTGGTATCAGATCTGGGATAAGCACTACAAATCTATGGATTTCCCATCACAACTGTGAGTTCAGTCCACTGTGTAGAAGTGCAAATCTGCGTTGCAAATGTTGTGAGAGGCATAAACGCTGGAAAGAGAGATCTACGTGAGTGTGTTGGGAAAGCGTGTTGTTAAGAGTGTAAAGATGTAATATTACTATGATATCTCTATACACTTTTGTTGAGCTTGTGATATACTATGGAGAGCAGTTACATCACACACTAGAAGATGTTTGAGCTATGTGAAAGCTACCTACAGTTGAGGAAATTTGCTTGACGTTCGAGGGTATATTAGATGCCTGAGTGCCTTGGAGTCTTGGAGGTTGTGCAAGAGATAGTGAGCAACCTACATACTACTAATTGATATGGGGAGCTATGATGTAATATTTCGCATGAGCAGAGCTGGAGTCAGCATGAGGATATTCGAAGTCAATGTGTGAAGGTTGCAAGGAGATTTGAAAATTCTACGTAAGCTGTGGAAGCTTGTTTTGTTGTCTATGTGAAAGAGAAATCACTGGAAGCTATGTTGTGTGAGGGAGAACATCCAAAATACAAAGATAACATGAACCTGATTGTGGAATGTTGTGTTGTGTGAGGGAGAACGTCCAAAAGACAGGTTTTAAATTTATTTGTGCAAATATAAAGGAGTAAATTTTTGTCTCCGAAAGCCTTTCGGTGCATCCATTTAACACTATTTTGTGTTGCCCCTTGGAACCCTGTTTAGGGGCCTAAATTTGATTTTTGAGAGGAGTCCTGTGAAAGGAGTTAAAAAAAAACAAAGCCAATGAATTGATAGTGTCGTTGGTAAGTGAAAGAAGCAGTCACAATAAGCTTGGAGATCGTCGTGAGAAACGAGGAAAGGTTTGAGTGTGATTAACAAGATCTTATTTTATAATATATGTTGTATTTGATATCACATAGAGAACATTGCATTTGATATCAAACTTGCTGCTCTAAGTATTATAAGTTGGATATTGTGTTAATCAATGCACTATGGTTTTGAATGCATTAACAAATAGTGCATTATTGTTACCTATTTGTTTACTTGAAAGAGATCTATCTGGTAAGACAACATTGTGTTAAAACTCATAGTGAGTTAAGAAATCTATTGTTTGCTGACCATAAGACAACAGAATAAATAGTAGAGTGTTTAACACAAAAGAGAAGTATTTTTGCTTCAAAGGAGTGTTTATTTTTATTTGTATTTTTTGCATATTTTGAGGTCATATTATAGAGTGCAATGGTAGCAAATACTAATCTACCCATTCCATAATTTAATGGGTTATATTATGAGTATTGGTCCATCAATATGAGGACCTTACTCATTGGAAAAGGACTATGGGATATAGTCGAATAAGGTTATGTAGAACCTTCAAATTGGACCACCTTGAGTGGAGTAGATAAAAAGAACAATAAAGATGACCAAAAGAGCAATTCTTCTGCTCTCTACCATCTCTAAGAAGATTTGGAGAAGAGCATATTTCCATGGATTTCTTCTTATTTGTCAGACCAATAAGAATGAAAATCCTTGAAGGATAGTTATCAAGGTAGTGATCAGGTGAAGCAAGTGAGGCTTCAAACCTTGAAGAGAGATTTTGAAAATCTCAAGATGCAAGAGAATGAAACTGTAGGTGACTATTGTGTGAGAGTGAAGGCAGTGGTCAACAAAATGCAAACCCTTGGAGAAGACATCAAATCTGAAGTCATGGTGAAGAAAGTATTGAGAACACTTCTTCATAAATAGAACCATATTGCTATCATAATTGAAGAGTCTAAGGATTTGTCTACTTTATCTTTTGATGCTCTAATTGGTTTCTTAATGTCTCATGAAGAAATATTATAGGGATCTACTTCCACAAGCTATGGAGGTGATGACAAAGATTTCTCATCCAAGGAGGGTTAAGGAAGAGAAAAAGTAATAGGCCAAGGGGGGAATCAAGGAAGGGGAAAAGGTAGAGGATAAAGAAGAGACAAAGGGAGACGTAAATCAAGAGGTGGCAATCAAGGCAGAGGTGGCAATCTAGGAAGAGGAGGTGATAAATCAAAGAAATCTTGTTAAAATTGTGGTAATATTGGTTATTTCAAAATATATTGTTGGTCCAAGACTTCTCAAGAAGGGAGAGGCAAATATGGAAACTATGGAGAGGAAGAAGGTCCTTCAAATTTATTTCTAACATATGGAAAATCAGATCAGAATCTTAATGAGACTTTAATTTTTTATACTAGTTGTTCCAATCATATGAGTAGCAAAGAAGAGCTTTTTGCTACTATGGATTCCTCCTATAAATCAAATATCAAATTGGGAGATGACAAAGCTCTACAAGTTGAAGGTATTGGAGACATGCAGGTTTCAACAAAAGAAGGCACCAAAAAGGTAAATGACATCTATTACACCCCCAAACTCCAACATAACTTGCTTAGTGTTGGACAAATGATGGAGAAAAATTATATGCTTGTTTTTTATGAAGGCAAATGTATAATTTTTGATAAGAAGAATTGTAATATAGTTGTTACCCAAGTACCTATAACAAGGAATAGGTTGTTTCCTCTTAAGTTTAGGGAACAAGGAGGTTCTCAACTTTCTAGTGTTGTTATTTATAATCCAAGTGTGCTTTGGCACTTGAGATATGGTCATATCAATTTTGTAAGCTTGAAGATGTTGACTTCTCAAGCTATGGTGAGTGGACTTACGAAAGTTGATGAACACAAGGAGGTGTGTGAAGGGTGTGCTTTGGGAAAGCATTCAAGATCAAAGTTTCCAAAGGGATAAGCATGGAGAGCAAGCCATCCACTACAATTGGTGCATTCAAAAATTTGTGGTCCAATGCAAGCCAAAAGCATTGGTAACAATTATTACTTTCTCACTTTCATTGATGATGTGTTGGATTTATTTTTTGAAAACTAAATATGAAGCTTTTGATTGTTTCATAGATTTCAAAAATAATTTAGAGAATCAAAGTGAGTTTGTTGTAAAGAGTCTAAGGAATTATAGAGGAGGAGAGTATTCATATAATGCATTTCTAAATTTGTTTAAATATTGTGGTATCAAAAGGCAATTCACAACTGCCTATACCCCACAACAAAATGGTGTGGCTGAAAGAAAGAACCACACTATAGTAGAAATGGCTAGATCAGTACTTCAAGTTAAGCATCTAAGTAACATGTATTGGGTTGATGTTGTAAGAACTAGTGTTTAAATTTTGAATAGGAGTCCTACTTCTAGTTTATATGGGATTACTCCTTATGAAGGATGGTATGGAAAGAAGCCAAATGTAAAACACTTTAAGGTTTTTGGTTGTATTGCATATGCACATATTCTTGATGAGCAAAAGAAGAAACTTGACCCCAAAATTCAAACATGTATTTTTATTGGATATTATGAGTCTTCCAAATCATATAGGCTCTACAATCCCAAAAAACATAAAATTGTACTTTCCAGGGATGTAATTTTTTATGAAGGGAGAGAATGGGGTCATCAAAAACTTTTTGTTGATGATGGATCTCATGATGCAAGTTCCTCTCAAGTGCAGCAAGTGCAGCCCAAAAACAGCAAAGGAAGTCCTCCAAGCCCAAGTATGAGTACTATTTCAAGTACAATAGATGTTACTCCAAGTCCTTCTCCATAAATATTAGTAAGTTCTTCACCAATGGATATTGATTCTCCATCAAGAGGTAAAAGAACACTTCAGCATCATCCATATTTTCAAATGTTGGATAAGAATTTCTAGAAAATATACACTAGAAGTCAAGCTAGTGAAATGAATGGTGATGATGATTCTCAAGAACCTAAGGGTGATGTTGTAAATTATGCTTTAATGACTAGTGTTGAGCTAGAGCCATCTAGTTATGAAAAAACATGTAATTTTGATGTATGGCAACAAGCCATGAAATAGGAAATGACCTCTATAAAAAAATGATACTTGGGAGCTAGTGAAGCTTCCTAAGGGCAAGAAATGTGTTGGATGCAAATGGGTCTACAAGACCAAATTCAATGCTGATGGAAGAATTGAAAGACACAAGGCAAGACTTGTAGCAAAAGGGTTCACTCAGAAGTATGGGATTGACTATGAGGAGATATTTTCTCCTGTTGCTAGATAGGAGACAATCAAATCAGTACTTTCTTTGGCTGCCCACAAAGGGTGGAAAATTCAGCACATGGATGTAAAGAGTGCCTTTCTCAATGGGTACTTGAATGAAGAGGTTTTTGTGCAACAACCTCAAAGATTTGAAGAACAAGGTAAGGAGCACCTTGTCTATAAACTAAAGAAAGCATTGTATGACATCAAGCAAGCACCAAGGGCATGGTACTCACGCATTGATGGCTAATTTTAGAAGTATGGATTCACTCAAAGAAAAAGTGAACCTAATCTCTACTACATGAAACAAGGTAAAGATATTCTCATTGTATGCTTATATGTGGATGATCTAATATTCATGGGTAGTAGTGCTAAAATGAATAAGGAGTTCAAAAACTCCATGATGAAAGAATTTGAAATTAAATATCTAGGCTTGATGCATTACTTTCTATGCATGGAAGTACATCAAACAGGTAAAGGGATATTCATATGTCAACATAAATATGCTCAAGATATGATCAAGAAATTTATTATGGAGCAATACAAGTCTGTTGCAACTCCAGTGGGTCATGGGATCCAATTAAGCAAAGATTATGGAGCACCAAAAGTTTACATGACCACTTACAGGAGCATGGTTGGGAGTCTAATGTTCCTCACCAACACAAGGTCGGGTATTTAGTATATTTTTTCTCTTGTTTCAAGGTATATGGCTGATCCATATGAACTTCATCTACAAGAAACTAAGAGAATTTTGAGATATGTAAAGGGTACATTGGATTTTGGAATCCATTACCACAAATGTAATTCTATAAAATTAGTTGGTTTTAGTGATAGTGATTGGGGCAGCAATATAGATGATAGAAAATCTACATCAGGGAACTATTTTAGTCTTAGTTTAGGACTAATTACATGGAGTTCAAAAATGCAAATAGTTGTAGCATTATCATCTATTGAAGCTGAGTACATAGCAATCACAAATGCTAGTACCCAAGCTTTACGGTTGAGGAAAGTCCTTGAAGAAATTGGAGAGAAATAAGGTGGTCCTACTAATTTGTACTATGACAATATGAGTGTCATCCAATTGGCACATAATCCTAATTACCATAGCAGGTCCAAGAATTTTGACATGAAGTATCACTTCATTAGAGACATGGTGGAGAAACAGGTGGTTGAGCTTCCACATTGTAGCACTTTGGACAACATGGTAGACATATTCACCAAAGGGGTTGCTAAAGCTCAATATGTAAAGCTAAGAGATTGTCTTGTCAGCCCTCTCAACTTTAAGAGGGAGAATGTTGAACCTTGTATATAGCTAAGTGTGAACGCACTTTGTAATAGTTAAGTGTGAACACATTGTGTGATTTTATGTAGGTTGGAATATTTATTTTTAATCGAGAGTTTAGAAATAAGTTAGACTTAGCCTCAAAATAGGTTGACATGCATCAAGAGAGCTCCAAATTTGGCTAAAATATGTTCCAAACTCTATATAAATTGTAACCTGTATGTTGACGAATTAATTTGAATGTGAATCAAAATCACAAAACCAAAGTGGTACACTAACATGTACCTAAATAATGTAATATACTCTAACACCCCCATGTATTACATTATTTGGGTATTGAAGACTTTAGTATTCAATATGGATCTTCCTCTTGATCTTGGATTTTGTACTCTCCTCCTCTATTTTTTATAACTTGCTCAAGCAAGAAGTTAGTATCTTCATAAAATATTATCCTTGCTGAAAGAGCTTTCTCTTCATGATCGTTTGTAGGATCTTCCAGTTCTTCAATTTGAATATGTCCATATGGTTCAGTCTTTGTGGTTTCTTCTTTTTTATGTTCTCTCTTAGCATGTCTTTTATTTCTATTTATCCTTCTCCTATGATTCTATATTGATACTAGTGGAATATTTGTTTTATAACAAGTTAGTTTATCATCATAATAATATTGATTTATATTACTAGTTTGCTTCATGTGTTGAGCAAGTACAAAAAAAAGTAATGATAGATAGATCATTAAACATTCATCTTATGTGAATATGACTATTTTTTGTGTATTCCACCATGCTCTGAAGAGGACTTCATGAGGATAACTAATTAATGTTGTAAAGCTGCCATATTTTGCCTCTTTAAGAAATAAGGAGAATCTCTCTTTATCACTAGTAGATAGATACTTGTATCCTTCAAGAGTATCTATTAAGTTTTGGGAGTAAAGTTTCACTTCATGGAATAGTTATTCGTTATTAAACACATTTCTTAATATTTAATTCATATTTATTTTATTGTTCTTAAAGTGTGCTCCTTTAGTCCTTTAGGTATTTTGAGAATAGAGTCTTCTAAGTAGTCTACCTTATGACTCCCTAGTTTAAAGTATGTGAAATGATTTGATAAAACCTTTCTTGGAATTAGGTTATGTAGGATTCCTTATATCTCCCAAGTAATTTAGAATATGCTATAGACTTTAGTAGTAATTAGTTCACCTTTTGAGTTGATTTTGTAATGTTTTGAGAATAATAATCAACTTTCAATTTTACCTTATCTCTCTTAATGAAGTTCTTATAGTTGGATTTCTTTTGTCTCCTTAGTATATGTATGAGATAAGTATTACCAATTAGGTCCAACTCTATATGTAAGCAATAGATTTTCTTCTCTATTCAATAGTTTAATTTTCTAGTTTCCAAGTATCTATAGTTTGGAGTAGTATGGCTTATAACTCCCTACTTTTGGAATATTAGAAAATAGTAGTATTTTCAAATTGATATTGAGTTTACCAAGGTTTTATTAAAGAAAGCAATCCTCCAAAATTATCATCCTTTTGGAATAGCATACTAAAGATAGAAAATCTAATTCAATTAGGAATGAGATGGAATCTAAGGTCTCGTACTAATATAGATTTTTGGAATGATTCTTTGATCTCTTATTCACCCCTTGTTTTCAACACCAATCTAGATTTTTTGGAACTTGTCATCTCTCAAGTTTTTAAGAATAAAGTTTTTGACTTTATTGAAGTAAAATATGGCAGGAGATGTTGGTAAACCTTACAAATCCTAGGCCTAGATAAAAAAAGAGTGGGTTATAAGAGATCTATTCAGACTATTAAGAACATAGTTTATAAAAATCCATGAGGCAAAAGACTCTTTGATCTAGAAAATGGAAAATAATGGATCCTTGGTTAGATCAGTGTATTCCTTAACAAAGGAAGATTCAGATAAATGAATTATAGAAAAATAGGTGTGGATATAAAACATCACTTCAAAATAAATTTATTCTTTTGCTTGGTAACTCAAAATAGAATACTTACCATTGAAAATATCCATAAAAGAGATGTGTTCATTCCTCACAAATGCTACCTCTATGAATCTAATTATGAAAACACTAATAATATTTTCCTTGAATGCCCCTTCTATTAGAAATTTTTAGTGTAATCCCTAGAATATTTGAAGTGGCCTAGGTTTATTCCACAAATTTAGCTGATGTGTGTATTCATTGGTACCTTCCCTTTAGTGGATTCCATTTACGCTCTCTATGGAAGCTAAACTTTCTATACTTCTTATGGGTATTTTGGAAGGAAAGAAATAATAACACTTTTAAAAATCTAAAAATAAACCCTGAGTTAGTTGGTCTAAGAATTTTGAACTCTCTGGTTGAAAATATTTCCATCCTACCCCTCTCTAATGAAAGGGAAATTGATTCTAAATATAGTATTGTAGCTAAATTGGGCCTCCCTAAATTAGGAAACACCCTAGGGATAAAAGGAACTTTGACCACTCTATAGTTAAAGTTAAATTTTTATGATGCTACAAAAGGAAACCCAAGTTTGGCTAAAGCTTGTGGAGTGATAAAAAATTATAGAGGTGAAGTCCTTCTTACTTATGCAGAGAATCTAGGTTTTCATACCAATCACTTTATGAAAGCCAAAGCTTTGTTATAGAGGATTAATTTATTGGGAACACTAATTAACAACAGGTTCATTATAGAGGGAGACTCCCTAAATATCATTAATATCATGAAATACTATCAACCCCCAACTTGGAACATTATAAGTTTTTTGGATGAATATAAACAAAAGCTCCAAATCCTAGAGAATTTTAAGATCAATCATGTTTATCATGAAGGAAACAAAGTTGTAGACTCAATGACTAATTTGGGTCTTCATCAAGTTTCATCCACAATTTGGAGAGATAGTTTCATTAGGAAATGAATCATATTTTAAAGCTAAAATGGAATTCAACCCCCATTGTTGATGTTCGTTTGGTTTATAAGGTGTTACAAAAAGGGAGTGCTTATTATTTGGAGTATATCAATTCCTATCAGAAATGTCATTTGCTACTACATTTTCCTTTTCTTAACTCAAGAGGATTATGATGATATTTTTATCAAGCACAACTGGCAATATATTTACCCTAATATCATGTCATCTAGAGTAATTTGACTTTCTTAGCAAAGGGATTTATTTGGAGTTTGGACAAGTTGAGTTTGACCAGAAAGGATCCCACCTACCTAGTCATGAATCCATGGATTTAGAGTTTTTTAGGATCATGTTTCTATGCTTTCATTAATTATCTATGTCCCAAAAGTGATTAGATAACTAAAAGGTGGCTAATAATTCCTTTTTGTTCTAGTTTCAAAAGTATTTTAATCTTGTGGAATGTGCTTGCTGAAAGTCTCCATGATATTTCTTGTGTTCTATTATATGTCATTGGGACATTGAACCTATCAATATTTGATATTGTATCTAGCCCTGATGATATATTTTTTCTTTCAATAAAGCTGATTTATAATTCAAAAAACCCCTTGGGCCTTTCTCTTTTATACAAAGGAATTCAATATGTGTTATCATTGACTCCCTAGACCACCTTTGGAAATCAAATATTTTTACTTCATCACTAGAGGGGATGATATTCACAAGGAAAATTAGAAGGATTATTTGGGCCATCAATGGTGCTTATGGAAAAACCTACATCTCTCTTTTGTCATACCTTTTTAGATCATTACTAGAAATTCTCCCTTAAATAACATGCAAAAATATCATTACCTTTGAGTGTGGATTTCCTATGATTTCAATTCTTAAAGTCCCAACCCCTACTTTGAGTGCAAAGGTGTTATTAATAGTCTTAACTATTCTCTTATTTTTCTTGGTTGTATATATCAATGGGGAGCATTGATAAAATGGTTGATCTAGTTGTTTTATATTTGCATAGGGAAGTTTTAGAAATTGCTAAAGGTGGTATGCTGAATTTCCTTTATAATTTTTTTGGCATGGACAAAGAATTATACATGGAGTTAATTCATTCTTGGATTGAAGATAGAGTTAAAGCAAAGGGGGTCAAATTTACTATAAGTGTGGCTCCAATTGTTAATGTCTCTAGAATTCTAGCTTTGAGAGAGCACATTATTAAAGAGAAGCATTCTCTTACTAAGGAGTTAATATTTTTTGTAGCAGGTGAAAAGGTGGGTAAATGCTAGAATGGCATTATGAGGGAGACCACTTCATATTCTTTGGTATAATACCACACCTAGGTTTGGTCAACATAGTATAGGATCTCCAACCATTTCTAACTCATGAGAGGTATAAATCTCATCCTCTATAGTATTCTTATTAGGGTTTTTGGGTTTCAAGAATTTTTGTACTTTTTTTTCAATGCTCAAGAATTAAAAATAAAATTATAACCTTGTATGAGCAGGGATAAACACAAGGGTTTTGTTCCTAGATATTAGCTTTAATGATGGTCTAAGCTTGTTTTTAAAAATTATTGTTATTGAGTCATTATTTAAGTTCATATTAGCCTCATTTAAGTCCATATCTTGTGGAAATCAACATTAGATTCATTAGGATTTTGTTCAGAATTCACAAAAACATCCATTTCTTCTATAATAATCACGTCATTATCAAATTCTAGTTTCAATTTTTTGACAAAAGTTTTTAGGGAGTCAATACAATTTTTTAATAAGGATGCAAACCAAAAAAGAAAATTTTCTATCAAATCCCTAATAATCACTTTTAAAAATGTTTTTCCATTATGTATCTTATACCTATAATAAGCATTGAAGTTAAACAATGAATATTTGAGCTTTATTTGTCCCATCATAAACTAATTTAGGAACATACCCAGTCAAATTTGTAACATATACATTAGGGACTAGAGATTAGATTTGATAAATACTCAAAGGAGGATTAGTTTATACAGGTAAATCCATCCCAACAATAGCTAGGGAAGGTAAAGGAGGATCATTGGGGTTCAAAATTGAAGGAGGGATAATAGCTTGTACTACAAGGTTTCTATTAATACTCAAAAGTTGAGTAATATTAGTCATTATGTCCTACATTTATTTGGTTTTTTCTCTGATATAGGCCTCCATTTTCTTCTCAATATCATGCCTAAATCTATAAATATAATAGGCAAATGATTCCCTAAGGGTCATCATATAAATATCTAGTTTTTTTATCATGAGGCTTAAAATGGGTATGGGACTTTAGGGAGGTACATTCTACATTTGTTGTTTATGTTCAAAATATTTTTCCACTATAATGACATTATGTGGTAATTGTATTTCATTGTGATATTCATCATTGATACCCAATACAAACACTCACAAAGCCTTTGAAGACCCCATGGTAAAACTATAAGGTTCATCAAAGTTTATTTTGGGTTCTTTTTCCTCATAATAAAAATCTCTATTTTTCCAATCTCTAATTTGGAGTTCATGATCATGATTAAATTTTAAAGTATGGATAATATAAATTACATGAGCAATGGATTGAGTAAGTTCCCCTTATATTTATAGGAATTATGGAATTCACTTCTTGTTAGACATAGTAGGTATCATAAAACCCTTGGAAGAGGTAGGAGGAGCCATAATTACAAGAAAAAAGCTCACTCAAGGGTAATTGGGATCTTGCCAAAGTTCCTCTTCTTAAGAAAGAAAACTCTTGAAAAATACTCACAATAAAACAACTAATTTTGGGTGCTAAATATTCTATCTTTGTTTTGAGTGCTTTCTATTTTGAGTCCATTGTAGATTATTTTATATGTTTTTTTTTGTCTAGATAATTAATTGAAGTAGTATAAGTAGATTTAAATGAAGCAATGATATAGTTTCTAGATGCATAATTTTGGATGTTTTTTGTTTTTTTTTTTTTGTCTCATGATGCAGTTGCATGATCATATTTGTTCAGGAGACTATGATTGTAAAAAAGGGTTGGGGGCCTTTAAAAAACCTCTTATTTTCATCCTTTAATAAAAAAACAAAAAAAAAAACTAATTTCAGAGGTATCCCTAAGAGAAAGAGGAAATGTATGACACGATTATTCATCTTTTAGCTAACAAGATCCACAAATATAAACTTATAGTAACGAACCTATTATATCCTAAGGTATAAAAATGGAAAACAAAATCCTTAGAATATGGATTTCATGTTGGGTTTGCCAAATTGTTTATGATAAAAGGTAATATCTCATACAATTACACAAATTAATACAAGATATACCAAAATAATTAAATCAATATAGATTAGTAATCATTATTAAATCAAAGCTGAAACTATACCAATCTAAGAAAAAATTAAAAGAGATCATTCAAGAGCATATTAGACTAAGATTATCTGTAAAAAGCATAATTTAGGGTAAATTGTAGCTTAATAAATAAATTGTTTAATGTCTAGACAATCAAGGATAAAAAAATCTAATATTAAGTATGATAAAACACTCAATGCTATTCTATCTTGCTTGATATGTCACCATAGTAAGAAATAAAAGGTCACACCTAGACTATATGTAGAGGATACAAAAATTAATCCTTGAGTGATAGTTCTTGATCTTTGGTTACAAATCCTAGTAGAGTGACATATTCTCCTCTGAGAAAGATAAAAAATGAGTGATCAATGTATTTTGTTGTACCTATAAGGGCAAGAGAGAGAAAGTTAGTAAAAATGTCACATGTTATCATAGTAATAGAGATGGAGAGCCAAAGGTAATATTAACAAGAACATATAAATGGTAGTTCAATAGTTTATGGATGTTTGGTGAGAAAATGAAGATATAAAATGGGTATTTGTAGTGGATGAAAAGAATAACACTCTTTTGAGACCAACGATTGAATTAAATTATTTTTATAGCCATAAAATTATCATCAGACCAAAAAACGTGTCATCTTCACCCTAGGTGCAAAAACATACTAGAATCATGATCATACATGCTAGCTTTTAGCAAAATTATCATAGGGTACAATATATAGGATCTTGAGTAGTCTCAAATATAATAACAATCATTATATTTAATGGCCAAAATAATGAATATTAAATTTTATAATAATAACAATAATATGAATAAAATGGCCTTTATCATTCATGCAATAATATGAAGAAATTATAGTATAATTGCTTAAATTGTATACAAGTTTCTTTGTATGGTGCTTGAAATACATATATTCTTCAATGATATTCTATTACATTACATGGATATTTTCCTCCATAATATAGCCTTACAAATATCACTCTGTAATACTTGACTGGCGCTCTCCTAACATATATGGGAGATGCATATTTTCCTATTCCATACATAAGCTAAATCTTCTCATATCTTTTTGTTTCTCTTATTGCCACTTGTATACATGAATCCCGACTATCTATTTGAACATTTTATTCTATGATACTTGCACACTCCTATTTGCACACTTTAATATATAACATATTGCACACTTTTGCATTTACCCATATTCACACTCTATTACATGATGCTTGTGCATATCCTACACATGAACACTTACATAAAGGGGAAATATAAATCACACTTATAAACTATAGACTCACACCCTAATATATTACATAATTACATTTGTACCATAAAGGTACTATGTTGGGTACATTATCATGTACCAAATAATGTAATATTCTTCAATATCTTGTATTATATTATTTGGTTATTGAAGACTTTAGTCTTCAATATATTATTCTTGTATTTATTATTCTACTCTAGCTTTGACACTACTTAGGCTTCTTGAGTTGTGCTTGGTCATCTTATTGAAGTCCTTCCTTGCGGTCTCCTTAAATTTTTATCAATATGTTTGAAATGGACCATTATGCTACATGTCTGGTAAGTTTTGGAATTGTCTTAAAGATGAGCCTTTGAAGAAATTTTCCCAATCTCATCATTAAAACGTTTTCAAAATTTTCAATGTAATTGACTTATGTGTGCCAACATATTTTTGAAGGATGATTATTTCTCCCACAAAATTTACATGGATACAAATTCTAGCATTTTGTTTCCTCATGCCCAAATCTATTGCAATAGTTACATTTAACTACATGTGTCCTTGAAATATAATCCTTATCCAAAACTTTGTATTCATGCACATTAGTATTATTGAAAAAACAACATAAAAAATTATGCAAAATTAAATACATTCTATCTTTATTCTCCTTATATATAAATTGCAAATTTTTTGTTGGTGTGATTTCAACTTTATTCATATTTTTCAAATTAGTTTTTTTTTTACATCCTATCCATGATTTTTTTCAAAAATTTTCAAATGTATTTCTTTAATCCCTTTGGAGTATAGTTTATTATTAATAAATTTGCAAATTCAATAATCAAACCATTTGAAGTAGAACTCCTTTTGATTCCCAAACTTGTAATTTACAAATAAATAAATAAAATATAAAAAATAATAATTTCTTTTTGAAGTAGAAATCCTTCTCTCCAAATCAATAAATTTGTAAATTCAATAATCAATTTTCAAATTCTTTTGAAGTAGAAGACCTTGTGTCTCCCTGATAATTTATCAAATTTGTAGATTTTTCTAAAATCAATATTTCAAGCTTTGATTGAAAAATCAAATACAAAAAAATTTAAAATTTTCAAAAATCTATTTGGAATTGAAATCCTTTTGACTCCCTAACTATCCATAAATAATTCTCTACTTTTCAAAATTTTCAAGTCACTAATTTTTGAAGTCAAAAATATTTTTACTCCAATCATTGTTTAAAATTCAATAAAGTTAATTTGATTTTTAAAACTTTATCAAATTTTAAATATATTTAAAAATTTAAATCATGTTCTTTTAATTAAATGTTTAACCTTATAACTCCAAATTTGAAAGTTCTAAAATTATTTTATCCATATTCAAAAGTTTGTAACTCTTACCTTGGCTCATGCACATAATTCAATGCATGATCTTTTGTGCTTGTTAGGGAATTATGGTAGGAATACCTTTAGGAAAATGAAATAGGTCAAATAGATGTTACTATATGTAATTCTAGGGAATATTACTACAATCAATAACTTCCTTACGCCTTAGCTTTGATATCAATTTTTTGGCACTTCATCTACCTTCATAATGCATGTTGTTCTTTCATCTATATTCAGATTGCACTATGTTCTTTATTTTTGGCTTGCTATACATGTTTTTCTGTGGCTATGATTGTACATTTCCCCTTTCCCTCTTTGCTTGCAACAAGCATTGTTGCTTTGAGGTCTTGACCTACATAGGTGATATTCTCTTGATTCTTATTCTGTTAAAAATGAAGTATATTGTCCCTTTTTCTTGGGCTCTTCTCCTTTGGTGCTTCTACTCATGAAATTGAAGCAAATGTCCCTATTCTTGGGCTCTTAACTTTGGTGCTTTTTCTCATGGTAGTGAAGCAAATATCTCTTCTCCTAGACTCTTGTCTCTAGTGCTTTTGCTCATGATAGTGAAGCAATTATCCTTTTTCCTGAGCTCTTGTCTATGGGGCTTCCTCTTACGATAATGAAGCAAATGTCCCTTTTCTTAGGCTCTTTTATCCTGTGATTCTAGAAAACACTTAAGAAACACTATATTTGAATATCTCTTCAAATCTTGTAGTCCCATCTACACTAGGTAGGATAAAGTTAAATATCCTTCAACCTTGATGGCTCTATTTCTTCTCTTCATTGATTCTATTTGACTACTAATGTCAAGTAATATTAAGGTATAATAGAATATCCATATTTGGCCTATGTTTCCTTCACATGGATTTTTTTTTTTAATTTATACTAAATAATTCCTTTGATGCCAACTTTAGAGTCTACTCGAAGTAGCTCTAGATGTAACTCGAAGTAGCTAGATTATCATAGGTCCCTATATCTAGGATCTTGAGTAGTCTCAAATATACTAGTAGTGACTATATTAAATGGCCAAAATTATTAACATAACATTCATAATAATAATAATATGAACAAAATGACCTATATCATTCACATAATAACATGAAGAAAACTTATAATATAATTTCTCATATTGTTTACAATCTTCTTTGTATGATTCTTGAAATACATACATACATATATATTTTATTAATAGGTTAAGAAAGGTATTGAAAGGGCCTTATCCCTTTTACAAATAATTCCTTACAAAGAGAAAATAAAAGACAACTAAAAATAAGGTACCGAGTCTAGCTAGACTACAAGCAACCATAAAGAACCAACCAAAAGTGCCCAACAAAGAGATAAACAAAATACACAACCAACAACAAGCACTACCTTACATTAGTTTATTATGCATACATAATCTAATAAAGAACAAAGCCTTAAAAATGGACTCTTTCCCTCTACACAACTTGTCTAGAATGGTGACCACCTCAAGTGACCCTTGATGAACCTTCAAAGCCCAACAATCCTTAGTTGATTCCAAGATGGAATCAAACTCATAAGCCAAAACCATTAACATAAAGTAGGTCCTAGTTATGCCATCTAGTAAGTCCATTAGGAGGAGGTCCACTTGGATCCTAGAAGGAAAAAATATTATATGGTCTAGATCACCAACATTCTTCAGTCTCAAAAGGCTATGATTACTTGTGTCCATCCCTACATTAATGGAACCTCCTTCACCTCAATATTTTTCATTCAAAACCCATGTATCATCATCCATTTGGAGAATTAACCTCATAAATTTAGGTCATTCCTTCAAAATTTATCTTCTTGATCAATACCCTCATCCAAATCCACAACCAACTCTAGATCCAAGTCCTTATTTTTAGGGTTCAATCTACGAGACTTGCGAGTCTTGCCTTGCAAATTTATATTTTTTCTATACATTTTCTTTCACAACCTCCTTCATCACCCACCATAATAAATGTTTCCTATTTTTATTTTTTATAGTTAAGATTACTTTTAGGGTCAAAAACTGAATCACTTCCTTCCAATTTAGTATTTGAGACTATCCATTTCTTTTGATTTCTCCTTAAAATTGGGGTGAATCACCTTGGATCTAACTTGGTCCTTCCCCAACCAAAGGAGGTTTTGAGCTTACCCACCCCATTATAGATAATTTTGGTTGATGCCTTAACAAAAACATACTTAAAAATCATAAGGAAGCCCTGGTGTAAGGTCAATGCCACCTTCTTACCTTTCACATCTTCAATATATTTTTTTAAAGAATAAAAAAAAGTAGGGATATTGAAATTTTTTTATGGTGAATATGATTAATAATTACCACATGATAACCATAAATCATCTTAAAATGACCCTTCATAACTATATATATCATTACCTACTTCATTACATAAGCTCATGGATTTGGCAAAGATCCTCTTTTAGTAGCTGATAGGTATCTTACCACTATTTTCCCATGTACCAAAAAGTTATAGAGCTCTCTTCTTTGATTTTGTGTAGCTATGAAAAGTAATTCCCATATCTTTGGTAAATTAGTCACTTCAATAATTAGTAAGGTATTTACCTAAAATTGAAGGTTTTTTATAGTCACTACCCCATCAAACTAGGACTCATTGATCTACTAGGATAGGTCCTCATTGAATCCCTAGAACCTTCAAAATAACTGCAACAAGCTAGCCTCCTCCAGAATTGACTCCACCTCCATATCTAGATTCAAATGTGAAGGCTCAGTTCTCTAACACCCATCCCATACTCCTTAGAAGCTTCTTCTTAAACTATAAACTCGAGGGTTTCAAAAACATGCACCAAAATTGGACCATGGAAATGATCCTTTCTCTAAAGTGCTTTCCTATTTTGAAGCTTTATATGACAATGAGATGAAAAATTACTCTTTTATCAATATCGTATTGATCCTAGGGAACCCAAACACTATCATGAGCAAAGGGATTCCAACCATCAATATTGGGATTTTATACCTTTAACTCTTAAACCTTTTGGATGATCAAGGCCCTCCATAAAACATGAGGTTTTGTGGAATATATGTCCTAGCACAAAAAAAATATCTATACAATTGAACTGGCTAATATTTTCATTTTCAAGAAACCTAAAATTCATGTAGTAACTCAAACTAAGCTATTCCATACAAGTGGAGTGCTTCAAAACTTCCTCTCTTTCCCTAATAAACCCATAATAGTATTTCCCAAGTACTAATCCATAAGATTTAGCTTCTCCAAACTAGAAATTAAACATCATTGGATAGTATTGGTTTCTACTTAGCCATAAATTCAATAAGTTGAGATAGAAAATTATCTTTCCATATAATAATATCCCGAGTCTCCACCCCCATGTTTGGTAGTAAATCTACAACTTTGTTCTCCTCCTAATATACATGCTATAACTATAGGTTATGGAAATATTATAGGATCTCTTTCATCCCAAAAATTATTTCTTCTATTCTCCAAATAGCTTCATGTCTTCCTTTTAGATATTTATTAGGTTTAAGGAGTCCCCTTCCATAATAATATTTCTATATCACTCTTCTTTGATTAACTTAGTCCTTATGAAAAAGGCCCAATCCTTAGAAAAATGGTTGGATTAGATGGATAGAGACTCAACAAAATATTGCACAACCACCTTCTAGAATCCCTAAAAACTCCACCCACACCAGCATGCCCTAGGTTCCCTTTTGCAGTGCCACCCACATCCAATTTGATCCATCCATCTGGAGGGGGTTCCCATTTAACTTTTTATCTTAAGAAACTCATCACATTCACATAATATAACTACTTCAAATTGTAGAAAAAAAAAATAGCTTCCTTGAATCTACTCTTACCTTCCGTAGGAAATGTTAAGGTCTAAGTGTTCCTCAATACTGCATTGAGGATACAAAAAAAAACTATAGAAGACTCTCTTTTCCTATTTTTAAAAGCCTTGCTTGAAATAAATATATTATTCAATGATAATACACTACATTACATGGAGCTTTGTCTCCATAATATATCCTTACAAAGATGACTCTTCAATACTTGAATATTGCACTCCTTATTTTGGAGATGCATCTTTTCCTATTTCATGCATAAGATAAATCCTCTCATATCTTTTGGATTCTCTTCTTTCCACTAGTATACATAACTCTTGACTCTCTATTTGCACACTTTATTCTATGACACTTGCACACTCCTACTTGCACACTTGTACACTTTACTATATGATACATTTCACACTCTATTACATGAAACTTGTGCACATTCTCACTCCTCACACTTGCACACATAATTACATGACACTTGTGCACATCCTACACATGAACACATACATAAAGGGGAAATATAAATCACACTCCTAAACTATAGACTCACACCCTAATCTATTACATATTTATATTTTTACTATAAAGGTACTATTGGAGGTACATTATCATGTATCAAATAATGTAATATTCTCCAACAATATATAGAAAATCGTAAAATTCAATCAATGAATATAATCCTCACTTAATGTGGTGATCTTGGAATATTTAAATTTTGGGAAGTGTTCTTCAAGGGATACTTGTAAAAATGTCCCTTAATCATGAATATTTTCTTATATTATGGTGTAGAAAAATTAACAAGTGAAAATGCCTAATAAAGGTTGCAAAAAGGTGACAATTTGATGAAGGAAAGGAACTAAACTAATCAACCAATGTTTCTTGGTATTACCCTACCCAAAGACTAACAAATTTAGTTTACCCTTACCCATATGTAGGAGTATGGGATTCTCTACCACTTGTAAAGTTAGTTTTTATTTCTCTTTTTAAAGATATATTTATTTTTATATTCTAATCAAAATATCTATACTTTCATTTAGTCTTTATTTGGCCATAACAATTTTACAAATGGAGATAGTATTATTTTAAATAAAAATTCATATGTCAGTATGTTCACATGTTTTTTAAAGATTTTAATAGAACCTTTTGGCAAGTGTGCATACCACTTGAACTTGGGTTCTTAAATTATTATGCTATTAATTTTATTTTTTCATTGTATTAAAGTCTATCCAATCTGCATAGATGTTAAATAATCCAATAAGAAATTCATCTATTATTTTCATACTAAAAAAAGTGGTGGTGTTGGATGGAGTGTATAACTAGCAATATGAGGTTCTAAAGTTTTAATGAGTCAATTTTTTATTTGAGGAATTTGAATTTGGGTAATATTGGGAACTTTTCATCTTGTTATTTATGGCGGAGGTATGATCATTCAAGGGTAAAATTTTGATCTTGTGTATGCTTTTTTAGTAGTCACTTCTTCTTTTAAATATTGAATTTATTGGTCTAAATCCTCCACCATATTCTTGAGATTTACATTACTTATAGTTTGTATATGTTCTACCAATATTAATTTGCTTATATTTTGGTTTGTCATCTTTTGGTGAGTCAAATTGGGTTGATTCGCCTTTAGTTGAATATTAATTTTGACCTTATAACTAAAAACCAAAAATTATCTTGATTTTCGTTAGGTAGTTGCACAAGTATAGGATTAGCATTGAGCATGTACCTAAAGTTATACTCTATTTTATTTGGTATTTTCCCCTTGTAATTCAAGTAGAAAATTATTTTTTCTATTTGTATAGATAAATAAGTCTAATGTTTAGTTTGACCATTTTTTCTATATTCTCATGAATTTCTATTCTTTTTGTTATTGGAATTTTGCTTAAGATGTACTACCAACTTTGTGTTCAAATTTTTATCACTCTTTTTATTCTATTTATTTTCTAATGCTACACACACACAAGTTTTAAGCTTAATAACAACCCTTAATATTAGAATCTCATTCTATTAGTTCAAATATATCCCTAAGATATGGTTATAATCCTTCAGGTAGAGTTGGTGTACCCATGTATTTCTCTTATTTATTTATTTTTGCTTTTTATTGGAAAATATCATAAGTTGATACAACTTAAAAATTCATATTCATATTGTTTTGATCTTATTCTTTATTGTGTTAACTGACATGTTTTTCTTTGAAGTATTTCTTGTTTGGAAAAATAGATTCCATGTTAAGGATTATAATTGATTGGAACTTGATTTCAAAAAATTGTTCATATATAAATATTTTGTTAGAGAGGGACTTTCATGTTGAGACCCATATAAAAATTCTAAATTTAAATGTTAGATATGGTCATGGAACCCCTAAAAATGAATATTTTACATCAGGTTCACCAAGATGTTTTCTCCAAATCTAGACAAGTTTAGGAGGACATTATGCCATGTGGGTAAAGGATATATTAGGCATAATTTAAATAAATTAAAAATCAACTATTTATGTAAGAGTGAGGATGGTTAAGCTAGGTGTTATTATGTGGGTCCTCTAAGAAGGTTGATCTAGATATGGATATCTGTATAGTAAAAGGGATGGGTAATATATCAATAAGCAATATATAAATAGAAAAAAAATTATAAAAAAATAAATACAAAAATACAATTAGTTATATTAGCAAAACATAATAAATATACTATGGAGAGAGAGAAAGAGAGACTAGCCTTTTAAGTGATGATATGAGGATTCTTATCAGTCAATTTTTGAATGTTCTTAGTGGTTGATATCATAAGAATATTGAGTGTACTTGATGTATTTGCCTATTTTCTAACCTTCTTGGTTGATGGATATAATAACATTAACCTTAATGTCAATAATATTTGTAGGATAATATCTAATATAGGGGAGAAGAAGAGATATTTCTTCTTGTAGAATAATTAGGAGGGGAAGAAAACTATATGCCTTGTTATTTTATTTAATATGGCCTAGTCTATTACCATTTTAAATATAACTAGATTGAAATTGTTATTAAAATGGTAAATCACTGTTGTATTTATAGAAATGTATTGATTTGAGGGTCTATTGCCAATAATCTGCATTGATCGTAGATGAATACAGAGAAAATAATTGATCACCACAAAGAATCCCTTAGAAAACCCTATGCAGGAAGAGGCAGACGACGTCAAACACAAGCATTCATAGGCTTTGCAGATAGGCATTTGCATGGATAGCAGGCGATGAACAAATGAATTGCAAAAAATTTAAGTGTTCACAGGCTTCACAAAAAAATTAAAACCATCTCCAAAGGTTTTAAAATGGATGAATCAGGTGTAGTATTCAAACCCTAAAAACCAGATTCTACGAGGGTTTCAAATAATTTCAAAAAATTCAATGAGGGTTTCAAGTTATTTTGGAAAATTCGACGAGGGTTTCAAATAATTTCAGCAATTTTGGCAAAGGTTTCTACAAATTCTAGGTTAAGTGCAACTAGATCCGAAGGTTGGTTTTTAGGGCCTTCGGGCCCTAGCGGCTAATATTTTTGGGGTTTATACTCAATATTTTAGCAGGATATGTTGCAAGGGATCCAAGATGGGTTAGAAATCTATCTTCCAATAGATCATGATGTGAACTTGAGTGACAACGGCTTCCAATTTGCTGCACAAAATAAAAGTGAAAACCATACCTTTCCACGACGTCTAGGGCAAGGATTAAAGAGATCACGAAACAAGTTTCAAGCAACTAAAAAAAATGGCTCAGATCTCAAGTAAATCTGGTGCTAAGGTGCACCCACAAAATAAATCTACTATGCAAACCCCTATCAAGGGTAAGAATTTTGAAGACTCAGCCCCAAAAATGAATTTTAGGGATGCCCTCCGTGGTGGACAACCTCAGCCCAATGCTAATATTAATATTAGGGCTTCCCATAAACCTCTAAGAATGCCCAAGATTGATCCCAGGAAAATAGAGTCAGGATGTCTTAAAGCAGCTGATGGAACTCCTATTGTTAAGCTTGATATGGGTAACATTCAAACTGGCATTGAAGATCTGGAAAAAAGAGGACTAATTTGTCGGTTCATGGGTTTTCATTCGAGCCTACCTGCTTTCAAAGTTTGGGCTACAAAAATCTGGAAAACTAAAGGTGAGTTACAAATCTCTATCTATCCAAATGGTTATTTTCTTGTTTTATTTGCAAATAATGAAGATAGAGAGAAAAATTTTCAAGGGGGTCCCTGGTTTTTTGGAAGGTCAGGGCTTTTCATGAAGCCCTAATATACTAAATTTAAAGTCGAAGAAGAGATGCCTTCTATAGCTCCCGTGTGGGTTAGACTCTTTGGCCTCCCTATTGAATTTTGGAATCCTACTATTTTTTCTTCAATTGGGAACTCTTTAGGAACTTTTATGATGACTATTGATTGTACTCAAAATTTTTGAACATATTATTTATGCTCGAATTTGTGTTTTAATGGATTTTGACAAACCCCTACCTAAAAATATCACATTACAATTTGGGGAAGACACTTGGGAGCAAGTAGTGGACTATGAGAACATTCCTTTTCATTGTAGAATTTGCCATGAATATGGTCATTTGGCTAGTGCTTGCCCAAATAAAATTCCTGATCAAAAGAAAGAAGATATAAACTCAACAGGTTTCCAACTTCCTAAGAAGAAGAACACTCAGAAAAAACTAGTTATGAAAGATCAATCAAAGTCATCTGCTAATATGTTTGAAATCCTTTCCACAAATGATGTCCCAAGTGAGGAAGGGGAAATAGTAGAAACAGAAATCTTAGAAACACAATTTAAATATGAAGGGAAGAACTCAAAGATAAACCAACAAATCAAATATTTTCAATGGAAAAAAAGGGAGAAAATTTACACAAGAAAAACAATATTTTAAATGTCAAAACTTCAAATAATACAGGTCCCAATATAGACACTGTTGAACCCTCTAGTAAAATTATGGTTGTGTACGAGCATTCTTCAAGGTTAGAAGCCATCTCAGATTCAATTGGAGTAAGTCAAGAAATAGGGAAAAAAACTGAAGATGGATTCTAATCAAAAGGCAGGTCGCAAGACCAATCAATATCATATGGTAAAAGAAGGTGAAAAGCTTGTAGAGGAAGGTAAGATTAATGCCCTTCCCAACTTTTTTAGCACTGGTATTAATGAAGATCATCACTTGGAATATTAGAGGACTCAAAGGGAGTCTTTCAAAACAAAATGAAATTAGAAGAATGATTCAGATAAATCATCCACATCTTGTTTTCCTTCAAGAAATGAAGATGTCAATGGAGGATATGGACTCAATTGCTAGTAAAATTTGGCCAATTGGAAAAGTGGTTTCCCTCAGTTCCCAGGGGACTTCTGGTGGCATTGCTTGTCTTTGGGACCCAAAAGAGGTAGTTATTCACCATATGGTTGGCAGTTGGGGTATTTTGGCTATAGCTATTCAAAGTAGACATTCCAACCAAATTATGCTCTGCATTACTATTTATGCTCTGACTGCTTTGGAGGAAAAAAGAAGTCAGTGGAAGAATATTACTCATATTATCTCTCATTTTCCTGAAGCTTGGATCTTGATTGGAGGAGATTTCAATACCATCCTCTCTTTGGATGAGAAAATGGGAGGAAACAAAAATTTGGACAAAAGCACTGACCTCATGAGCGAATATATTTCAAACCTCCATCTTGTGGACATCCAACCAGATAATGGCCTTATGACTTGGTCTAACAAAAGGCAAGGCTTAGCATGTATAATGGAGAGATTGGATAGGTTTTTGCTCTCTAAAAATTTCTTAATCCAGGGTCACATTCCTAAAGTGAAGACTCTTAACAATGTTGGATCGGATCACTGGCCAGTCATGGTGGAAATATGGAAAACCAATGTGAGTTTCTCTCCTTTTCATTTTCAATTAATGTGGCTTAGAGACAGTTCCTTTAGACCTCATGTGCAACAATGGTGGAAGGAAGGTAAGCCTAGGTATGGGACTAAGATGTTCTATTTTGCCAAAATACTGCAATACATTAAATCCAAAATCAAGACTTGGAACTGGAAGGAGTTTGGGGATGTTCATAAAAAAAACATGAAGTTATTGCTCAACTTGAAAACTTGAATAAGAAAATCCGTTTAGATGGCCTCACAGAGAATAGAAGTGCAGATGAAATTAAGCTCACAACTCAGTTAGAGGAATGGGAAAAAAGAGAAGAAATCTTATGGAAGCAAAAATCTAGAATTCAATGGCTCAAAGAAGGAGATCGAAACACAAATTTCTTCCACAAATCTCTTCTAGCTCGTAGATCTCACAACTTTATTTCTTCCCTAAAATCAGATTCTGGAGATGTCGTCTATACTTGGGATGGCATGAGCTCTATTGTTGTCGATTACTTTTCCAATATTTTTGCTGCTACTCCTCTTGACTCAGCTTCTCAACAAAATGTTCTTCAAGCTATCCCTTCTCTTATCACTTTTGAGGAGAACTCTATTTTAACTACTCCAATTACTATCAATGAGCTTCAACATGTAGTCTTTAAAATGCAAAAAGGAAAACCCCAGGTCCTGATGGTTTTCCCATTGAGTTCTACCAAGATTTCTAGGATATCCTTCATGCTGATTTATTAGAGGTGGTGGAAGAAGCTAGGAAAGCCAAAGATATTTTGAAGGTTATCAATAAAACTTATATTACTCTTGTTCCAAAAGCTCAAGAGGTTGATCACATCTCAGCTTTTAGACCTATTGCTTTATGTAATGTTCTCCTCAAAATCATTACTAAGATCATGGCAGAAAGGTTGAAGCCTCTTTTGCATAAGATTATTTCCCTGAACAAGGGGGTTATGTGGAAGGGCGTCAAATAGTAGATGAGATAGTTTTGGCTCAGGAAGCCATCCATTCCATGGATATGCAAAAATCTCCTTCCATGTTCATTCGGTTAGACTTATCCAAAGCTTATGACAGAGTGGATTGGCACTTCCTTATCAAAGTTTTGAGGCAATTTGGTTTCTCTAAGGATTGGATAGATTGGATTATGGGATGTATCTCTTCAGTTTCCTACTTAGTTCTTATCAATGGTAGGCCTTCTCAGTCATTCCCTACTTCTAGAGGTATTAGGCAAGGTGACCCGCTTTCCCCTTATTTATTCATCATTCTTGTTGAATGCTTGGGTAGGACTATAACCAAGAAGAGGGATAACAAAACCCTTGAGGGAGTTACCATTGCTCATGGAGCTAGACCTATCTCTCATCTTCAATTTTTTGATGACTCTACTCTTTTAGGTAAAGCTACAGTTAAGGAAGCTTCTAACATTAAGCAAATCATTAGTTGTTTTTCTAAGGCTACTGGGAAGTTGATCAATGAAGACAAATCTAAAGTTATTTTCTTTCACTACTCTGCTAGACAGGAATCCATGGTCTTGGATAAATTAAGATATAATAAGTCCTCCCTTTCGATCACTTATTTAGGTATTCCCATCAATATTCAAAGGCAGAAAAAAAATATTGGAATTGGTTGTTGGACAAAGTCAAGAAGAAAATTGGAAAGTGGACCAATAGGTGGCTTTCTTCTGGGGGTAGAATCACCTTGGTAAAATCAGTCCTTCAAGCTATTCCTATTTATGTTTCTTCCATGTTGAATATCCCAAAGGCCATTCTTCGAGATCTAGATCAAATCAGTCATCGATTCCTCTGGAGTGGTACTAAGGAAAAAATAAAATGGGCCTTGGTGAAATGGGACACTTTATGTCTTCCTAAGAATGAAGGGGGTTAGGATTCTGGTCTTCTATTAATAACAACAAAGATTTAGCTACTAAATTATATTGGAGAATGTTGCATAACCCCAATGCTCTTTGGGCCAATAATCTTCATGCTAAATATGCTGAGAACAAAAGTCCTGAAGACCTTGTTCGCTATCATCTTCCTACCAAAGGTTCTCCCATTTTAGAAGTTCTTAAGACTGGTGAGGATTTGATAAAGAAAAATTTATTTTGGATCATTCATAATGGTCAATAGGTAAATTTTTGGATAGATTCTTGGGATGGTCACAAGCCTTTGATAACTCAGTTTCCCGATTGGAGGCCTTGGATGGAGGAGCTTCACCGAGCTAACTGGATAAAGGTGGCTAATTACTATCGGTACCATACTGGTAATTCAAAGGTTGGTAGATATTGGATCCCTATTGAGGACTGGCCTATTCAAATCCCGGAAAGGCAAAGACAAGATATCCAAGGCATCCTTCATATGAGGTCTCTCTCTTGGTCCCATGAAAAATATTGTTTTGGATGGAACAACACTACTAAGGGTGAGTATTCAGTTGCTCAAGGTTATTTGACCTTATGCCATAATAATCCCAACCAATATTCTGACATCTTTTCTCAGTTGTGGGCTCAAAATCTTTGGCCTAAGGTGAGGTTCTTTATTTGGCTTTTATTGCATCGTAGGGTGCTTATTGGTGAGCAACTTATGAAGCGTGGTTTTCATGGCCCTTTTAGATGTGAAATGTGTGGAGAGAATGTAGAAACTCTCAACCATATTTTTATTGAGTGTACTTTAGCCTCTGAGCTATGGAGGAGAATGGCCACTTTACTTGGCTTACAGTGGTCCAATTTTTTAACTTTTGAACAACTTTGGAGGGATTGGCCTAAACAAGAGGGTGTTGATCATTTTATTAGGCAGTTAGTTTGGATGGGTTCTACCATTCTTCTTTGGAATATCTGGAATGAAAGGAACAATCAAATTTTTAATCAAGATAGGAAGGATATTCACTATATTTTGTAGAAGACCATAGCCAACTTAGTTGAATCAGTCCATCAACTCCTTAATCACCCCCAAAACTTCCACCAAAAATGGGATCAAGTGATGCAAATATTGAAGATTAAATCTGCTAAGGGCAACCATCTTAAAGGGAATGTGAGTATTTGTAAGATGGATAGGACAAGAAATTGGCAACCTCCTCCTAAGGATTTTGGTAAAGTCAATACCGATGGAGCCTCTAGAGGGAACCCTGGAAAAGCTAGTGCGGGAGGAATTGGTAGACTTTCATATGGCTCCCTGGTTTTTACTTTTGCTAAGAATTTGGGTATTCTTTCCAATAACCTTGCTGAGGGGTATGGTATCCTCAGAGGCCTTCAAGAGGCTACTAAGGTTGGATGGGAAAAGGTGTTAGTTGAGTCTGACTCTCAACTCATGATTAATCTTTTGAAGAATCCTTCTAAGAATCATAAGGTTGATTGGAGAATAAAAATAATTATTGAGAAGATTCAATTAATCCAAAGGGGATTTTTGAAAGTTGATTACAATCATGTGGTCAAAAATCAAAACAAGAGTGTTGATGCTTTAGCTAATTGGGCTTTGGACAAAGGTGATCTTATTTGTTATGGCCACCCTCCTAGATGGTGGGATTCAAAAATAAGGGAAGCTCTTCTTTCTATCATCTCTTTGGATGGCTCCAGTTCTGAAGGTACCTAGTCTCTTCTTGCTTTATTTTTTAGGTGTGTATGTTTTTTTGTTTTGTTTTGTTTTTTGTTGTTCTTGTGTTTTTGTTGTTTGGTGTTTTTTTCTTTTTGTTCTTGTGTTTTTGTTGTTCTTGTTCTTGTGTTTATATATGTTTGTGTTATTTCGTGTTTTTTGTTTGTGAGTGTTTTCTATGTTTTTTTTTTTGTTTACTATCTGTTGTTGGTTGTTTTTATTTTTTATCTTTATTTGTTAATGTTGTTTTTGTCATGTTTGTGTTTTGTTATGTTGTTCTTGTGTTTTTTCTATGTGGTTCATGTTGTGGTTTTTTTTTTTTCTGTGCGCTTGGTTGTGCTTTATCTTTTTGACACACTCAAGGAGCATGTTTTTTTTTTTAATTTATCTATTTATTTTATATCTTATTGTGTGCTTGTTTGCTCCTTGAGTATGTCAAAGGTGGTAGGCCAGGACCGTGCCCTGGGTGATTTTGGTGGAATGGATACCCCTGCCTCCTTGGGTCTTACCCGAAAGTGGCATCCCTTTTGGGATGTTTTCCACAAAAAAAAAAAAAATTATTGATTTTAATATTTTTTATAAGTTTTCTAGTTATCACGTATATCATCACCTAAGCTTTAAATAGTTTTTAGAACTATGAAACAAATGCACTCTAGAGATCCATGGAAGCCATCAATGATATTAATCTAGTAAAAGCAATAAAAATTGTATCACTATTGGTTATATATAGTCTTAAAAACTTGAGCAACATAGTAGGTAGTGTAATCATTATAATACATATACAATCATTAATTAGGTGCTTCAATCATAATTTTGATGAAAAATAAAATTGAATGATTTTGAGTGCACCTAGATCTATCCTAGATAGTTTGATGGACCTAGGCACCCATTAATGGTGACCCCTTAACTAGTTGGATGTGTTAGAATTGAAGGAACCTAAATTTTTCTAACATTTATGAAATTATTTATCATCACCATACCAAGGCATCCATCAACCTATAATTTATTAGAACATACATACTTTTGTAATTAGATTTTTATTTAACACATTTCTTAGTATCTAGGCATATTATCAATATCAATTGCAATTTTGATTCAAGATATCAAGGATAGAAAAATATTTCTTTATAATTATTTCAACATAACAATAAAGGATTTACTTGAGCCTATCTAGGTTGTCTCTATTTATTTTTTATTTTCTTTTATGCATAATTTAAATATTCATGGAAAAAATTTCACTTTCTCAAATTATAAGTTTAAGATTCATCTATATATTCTAGTTATTTTATCCATTTTAAATGGTTATATGGCATTCAAATGGACCTCACTTGTATTGTATAATGACCACAAAGTGGTATTACAAAATTTGTTTTGGTAATTATGCAGATATCACTTAGAGATATTTCAACCTATAACTCCTCCTTGAATGTCAAGATATCTAGTCATTTGAGCTCATGCCATTTGATAATTCTTTTAGTGATTTTAATAATGATAAATTAGAATAATTATAAGGTTAAGTTACACAAATATTGTACTAAACTATAGAAAAAAAATATTCTTTTCTCAAAAGCATATAAAATGTTGATACTTTTCAAAAACTTTTATAAACCTTGTATCTGATACCAAATTGTGATGCCCCTCCCAAGGACAAAAATAACACCTTTTTTTATTGTTTTAATTATTTATTCTATTTAAGATGATTAAGTGTTTCCATTACAATAAAAGCAAATTTTTAAATATATTTTTAGTAGTAAATAAGTAGAAAATTAGAACATACATATTCCAAGACATTAATTATTCCTATGGCAAGTCATATACATGATGCTACTGGAACTAAATAATATGGTAACTTGGAACATAAGAAGATAAAAGTTATTTCACCTTAATTTTTTGACAATGAATTGTATTTCTCTATTTAAATATTTGTTACCCCTTTATTCCGAGAAATTTTTATGTTATTTATACAACTAGTAAGAGGATATAGAGAAAAATATATTTTATCCAATTTATCCAACTATTTTCTATAGGTTGCTAAATAATATCTATCATCCAATTTAAGATAAAAAAAAATTAAGAATGATTTTTTTACAAATATTAAAGGATATTCCTAATTTACATAAAATAAATTACATGTTCTCAATTAAGCTTACATTGTATACTATGTCAAATATTCAATCTACTTATATATTTATTTTTCTATAGGATTCTAGTTTAACCTCACCATAATACTCTATTATCAATTATGAGATAGATCCACAATATATATATATATATATATATATATATATATATATATATTTGAATTTACATGGTGGAATCGGTAGTCATTGTAAATCCAGGAAGGTTATCCGGCTTTTATGGCCACCACAGTATTCTGTGTTGTCCACCCCGTAAGTCGCCACACAAATTTTTTTGCAGTTCGCCCCATACCATAATAATTTTAAACCTTTTATGCTGCTGAAAGCACCAACATTCAGTTTGGTGAGGCCTAATATTTAAACCTTGGACTATCGCCCCCATTAAAAGGTTTGGTCGAACCAATTGGTCTACACCTCGAACCTAGATCCACAATATATATATATATCGTGGATCTATCTTATCATTGATAATAGAGTATTATGGTGAATCCTATGTTATTTCAAACATGAAAAATATTTAGGATAAAATATGTAATCATTCACTTCTATTTTTATTAAATTTTAATCATTCAAAAATACTCACAATATAGAATTTCATGTGACTATACACAAATCCAAGGGGATAATAGCATCCTTTCATAAAGTAGGATAGTTTTAATGTATAAATGACTACTAATACATTACTATTACACAAAAATATTTTTGTACAATAAGGTGTCCTAATCTTTATCAACATATTCTTAATAATCTCTAGAACTCTCCTTGAATACCAACTTTGAACTAATACTAACACAAAATAAGGTAATATTATACCTCTCATGCCCTCACCAATCCATTATAATTAACAATATACATCATCCAAGCATCATAAACAAATATGGAAACATAGAACTCATAAATGTTACACTAGATTACAAAATAATATAAAAACAAATAGAAGTCTTCCCTAGGGTTTCATGATCCTCTCCAGGATCGTACTACCTTAATAGGAGACCAATCAAACCCATGCAAATATCCAATGAAAATTAAACTAAAGTATAGTCTTGGAGTGGGCACAACTAAACTCCAATAACACCATACACATGATCATCCAATATCCCTAGTATATCAGATCAACAAATCCACTCAAATAGCTAAATCAACTCCAACTAGATTGACCATGAAACAACTACAATTAAACTTTGACTAGACCTAGTATATGATCAATAAATCTAGGATATTCCATTCAATCCTTGTGATAATTGAATATACCAAATCAATAATTAAGGAAATTTTATTTGATCCTCGTGATAGACAACATTGATACAATCATTGAGTAGAGCCTACTAAATCCTCTTGATAATGGTATCAAGGAATGGAAAATTTATTGATAAAGAAAAGCATTAGATTATTGTATTAATATTTTCATTTATTAAGGTTTACAATTCTTCAGTTTCAATTTTTAAACTTTTTTTGTGTGATTTTGGGTGAAGGGTAAATCATAATAATAGACTTGATCATACATCCATATCACACATAATATAATACCATATGAAGAACATATAGTAGTTCATGCATAAAAATTGTATACTCTTATTCTTGGTTAGACTTTGATATATACACATAACACACACCCTTTCTCTTTTTTCAAATGTTACTAAGACAATGCATCATTTAGTTTTACTTGAATCATATCACTAAATAGAAATAGCACATGAATAAGTTGTCACACTTTCATTTATATAAGCTACAAATCATATCATATTATTAATTTGAAACTAATAAAATTTTTTAATAACATATCAAATCAAATGTCACATGCATATAGGTTCATAAGTTTTAAGGGTTAGAGAAATGTGCATCACACTAGATCCATAACCACATTTTATAGTATGTTTAGAAGAAAAATCATGTATTTAAACTTTGTTTTATTTTTTTTAGTCAAAACCATAAGAGGTAACATGTTGATTTAATTCATCTAATAAACAAATAGTAACTCAATATTGTCATCCATGATACAAGAAAGATATAACAATTTCTATAATCAATTTTTTTGGTATTCTTATGAAATGTTTCTTTGAGGAGTTAATGATATAGTTATAATGTTATAAAGTACAATAATTTACTCTATTTACTTTGTCACATATATTGATTTTTATAGTTTCATGGTGATTTATCTAAATATAAAGTATTATTATCCTTAATTAATTTAGAGAAAAAGTTAGAGAAATAATTGTATTAATTTTATTAAAATTATCTCAAAGTTACATTTTATATATTGAATATATAAAATTTATCTTAAATAACTTGTATATTATTCATAATTTATATTTCTTTGATTTTGGTAACTTTGTATAATGAATATAAACCTATTTGTAGACACCTAAAATGCGTCATGCCGAAGGCGACTACTCATATGGACATGCTACAAGACCATATGGAAGATCTTGGACAGACTCCAAGATAGAGCAGTGGTTCTAACCACTCAATTTGGGCTCCTTGGCCTAATCAGTCTAAACGTAGCTGAGACCTGTGGTCTACAGTCTGAACCACGGCTGATACCTGTGGTCAACAGTCTGAACTACAGATATCACCTATGGTCTTAACTAAAGTTCAGTTGGCCTTCATCCGAGCCAAATTGGTTTGAACGACCATTTGTTCTAGAAGAAGGTGGTTAAAGGATAGAAGCTTCCAATCCAACTGTCCTAACCACCCCTTCTTTATCTTGGCTTCTCCATGAAGCCACCCCTCACCCTTGGGTAGTCCTATAAGTACCCCTCAAAATTAGGGCAAACTATGAAGAGAGAGAGTTGGAGATTACAGCAGCGAAGCCTTATTGAATTATGGACTCACTTGAGTGCATTAAGAGAGATATTTGTTGCTATCACTTTTCCAACCCAATTGAGCATCATGTAAATTTATGCCATGGATGCCCTAAGGAGCTAGAACGCCAAGAAACACTAATTCGGGCAAACAGAGGCCCTATCGAGCAATTCAACCACCAAACCTATCAGAGGACACTGAGGTGACCCTTGATCATCAATTTGACAAGGAGGATCAAGTCCATAGCCCTAGAATTGGAGGGCAAAACTACTGAGTTGCTCACCGTGGCTATCAGTCGTTGTTTACAGTGTAGACCGCTCATCCGAGCTATGGTTTGCAACAGGTGTAAGATCCCCTTACTATTCTTTTTGCAGAGTGCTTATCTAGGTTAGATTAGTCATTCTAATGGTTTATTTTGTATTTTAGAGACTTTGATTGATCGGATTAAATATTTGAGTAGATTTAATTCATTATAGCATTTAGGACATTAATGGCTTATTTCCATGCTTTCATGCTTTATTTCACATAATTAGGCCATTAGATAGTTAGTTGTATTATTCCTTTATGCATATCTAGGAATATTTATCAATTTAACATATTTTATATGATTTCTTGATTTCATATGTTTATAGCATCTTTGTGTTCAATTTCCTCAAAGGACCTCATCATGAGAGGTTCCAAATGCTTTTAATGCTTCTCTTTTATTTCTTGACCACAGGGAATCAGGTCTAAAGGAGCTTCAACCATCAAATTCCTTCCTCAATGCGAAGAAGAGGGTCAACTCCACCCTAGAGCAGTTCGTGTCACCCCGAATGGCCTGAAACTCACATTTGCCCTTGAGAGGGATTTCACATGCTTTCCTACTATAATAAGAGTATCAAATTGGTATCCCTAAGAGGGACGTATTTGTAATCGGGATTGGCTCATTTAATGGAATAAAGTGTTCTTATTCTTTCTCATTTTGTTGTCAATTTCATATGCATTTATTTTTGTATCTCTTGTTTATGTCACAGGAAACATAGGTGTGAGGTTTTTTTGGTGGTCACATAAGGTGATCACGGTGGGACTCTACAATTTAAGCTAACTTTCATTTCTTGTGTTTTTGGAATTGCAGGTGCAAACCGTAGCTTCCAACTGCGGTCTCATTGTTGGCTCGCGGCTTCAAGATGCGGTCTACAGTCTGAACCATGCATCAGACCTGCGGTTCACAGCAGACACATCAGATAGTAGGAGTTCAAAGCTGAATCAAATGAGGACCTGAGGTAGGCTCTTTTGCCACTTTCTGTCTCTGTGTTTTGCTTCTGTATTTTCCAAAACAAAAAATTGAAACCTAGATAATTAAGGATAAAAAGAACATGAAAATGAACTAGGTCCTTAGGGTTTCTTTTTCTAAATTTTGGCTAGGCACTGCTAGGAACAATGGACATCTAAGTGTAGTCCACCCTAGAATCCAACGTGCTAGGTTAAAATTGTGTGTTGGTTTACATGCTTGAAGCCCAATCAAAGGCTATATCATCATAATTGCATTATCAAAAATCATTTAGGATATAGCATGCATTCTCTTAAATGAAACATTTATTTTTGCATATCATGTAGGAAATAATCATTTATGCTATATTATGCATTTTCCTTTTATGCAAAAGAATAAAATGAACCACACACACCACATTTCACTTAAACGCTAGTGAGTTGGGAGTCACATCCAACCACTAGTAGGGTTCAATGATAGTGGGCATAATTTCCATCCATTGGCCCAAATCCTACGTACCCTTGGATACTAGACCAATACCGGATCCGAGAACCTTTTGTACCCTAGAAAATTTGCATGTATTCTCTTTAGAGGGTATAACACTAACTGGGGGAAAATGGGTGAGGATATGGGAGGACCTGTGCTCCCTAACCATGTGTGGGCTTCATTACCACACATTATAGGTTGGATTACACGGTCTAGAAGTCACATCTATATTGTCGAGCTATGAGTATACATGTGAAAGCCATTAAACTAAGAATATCATTCAAAAAGCTTTGCAAAACATGATAAGAGTTTCTTTACTGACACAACAAATCATTGAAACACATCAAACAATTTAGGGCTCACTTTTAAAATGTAAAGGAGATAATCACATTGTTTACTTTGTATGCTTCTTTATTGCTTAATCCATCAAGATAAGGCCTTCCTTGAGGCCAAAATTCTTAGTGAGAGAGGCTTCCTCTCAAGTCTTGCTTAGTCGATTCATCATGACGACTAGGCATGATAGAGCTCAATCACGAGCTAATGAGTTAGAATGTTCATGGAGAGGCTCTGAACGCCTCCGATATTCACCTGAGGATATTTTAGACCTCGCACACCTCCTTGCTAGGCATCGCACACATCATGCACCTAAGGATCTAAGCCTCCCAATGCGACACTCTGATAGTCATCGTGAACCCCCTTCATCATGTAGGGGGTCCACCCATATAGATCATGGGGTTTATTCACACACAGTGAGAACCCACATCATTAGGTCTCCCCCAATGGGACAGAGAGTTGTGGATCTTACTCCATGAGTCAGTCATATAGGGAATATGAGTCTCATGCAACCCATAAGAGGTGACTCCTCCAGGACCAATTGGAGGAAGCACGCATTGAGCGTAAGCATCTAGAGCGTGAGTGCGCAGAGAAGAAGAGATCACATCAAAAAAGGTTGGATGAGATCCAACGACGTGAAGAGAGGATTTACCAATAGAAATTACATGAAGAACAATCATGTGAGGTAACTCCCAAAAAGAAGCTCATACCTAGAGTGCCTAGGCAACAAGTCAACGTGATGCACCCAATGCATCATCAAGAGTTGCCACTTAAGCAAGTAGATAGCCATTCCTCTAGACGGATAGACATGCCTAGGGTTATCGAAGAACAATAGAAAGAGATTTTTAAGGATCCCATGCGTAAGCATGATATTGAGAGTAGTCATGTTAGACAGGTGAGCAATGTCAATGCTCAAAAGTCGTCATAGTCCTTGGGGCATATATAGTCTATTCCACCATACAAGGAACCTGTGATCACTTTCCATAAACAAGAAGTCAAACCTATCCCTATCAAAGAATTTTATCCTCCATTGCATATCATAGTGAGGATCAATCAGATTGCGTATAAGCGAGTGTTGGTGGATACAGGATCATCAATTAATATCATCACCACCTCAGCGTTCAAACATCTCAAAATTCCACCATCCCACATCAAGGAAATGACTTTAATGTTGCAAGCCTTTAATGATGTGGAATCCCCTAAAGTAGGCACAATAGTCCTCCCCATCGAGGTAGGACAAAATATTATTCCTACATTGTGCTACGTTTTAGAGGGTTCAATATAGTATAACTTACTTCTTGGAAGAACGTGGATAAGAGCCATGGAGTGCGTACCATCCATAGTGCATCAGTGCATTAAGTACACCCATGGAAGTGAAGTCCATATAGTTGAGGCAAACCCAGATCCCTTCAAGTATTATAAACCTGAGGATCACCCTCAAGAATCTTGTGGGTCACCTAGGCATCTAAACATTCAACCTGAGGAGTCTATCCAGAGTTTGGATGCAACCCCACAGACTGTGGTGGATTTACCTTCACCACCGTTGTCCCTTGTGGCTTCACCCATCACACCTGCATCCTCGACACCTCTTAGTAGGGAAGGATTGATGAATGTAGTTATGAAGATGCTCACAACTATCTCTAATGTGTCTTTAGAGGAGCCTATTACTCCTACCAAAGCAGAAGAACCTAGCATGGTCATGGATGCATCCGAGTGTATCACACCATCTTCATCCATCATGTCATAGGGTAGTCCTCATGAGGACGATGGTGAATATGAAGAGCTTATAGAGGCTAGCATTATGATGCTACCCACCATGGAGTCCACTAAGGATTTAGGTCAGCTTTTTGTCAAGTCTCTACCTATGGATCCTATCCTGGAGGCATCGCATGAGTATGAGGAAGGTTCAATTATCATGACTAAAATAAGATAGCCTCAGTATGTTGATGAGTCACCTATGACTCATACAGGTGTGGAGTCTTCTCATGATTTTGTGGGAATGGTTGACATTAGGCTAGAATATCAGGTGATTCCTAATCACATAGAGCCATAGATGGGGTAATCCAATGGTGTTTCCACATTTCCAGGGCTAGAACCTTTGAAATTAGTCACTCCTGACTCATTTCTCATGGCACCATCTCAAGAGCACAAACAAGTAGGTTCCTCACATCAGATTGGGGGTACTAAAACTGACACATTTCAACACAATGAAGTGAAACAACAACTTGAGATGAGTCATAGGCATGAGCATGTGGATAGCACAAATAAAGTGGGTCATCAAGAAGCTTCCACATCAATCAAAACAAAGGAAATAGGTGATTTGTAATTACCTAATGGATACATAGCATCCACTTTTCTATTTCCTTCAATAGACAAAGGTATTTCAAATGAGTCATTGGAAATACATATGAACTCTTTGTTAGTCTTGCAATCCATTCTAAGCCATCTAGAATGGATGGAGCATCGAATGGATGAGCAAGATAAGGCGTTGCATTTTATCATGAACCAGTTTGAAAACTTGGGATCACAAAAGCAACCCTTGTCTGAGGCCAAATCACTTCCTGTGCAAGTGCAGGAAAAACCTTAGCAAAAGCAAGAGCCCATGCGACCAACCCAACCAGTGGGTCCTCAAAGCAAGCCAAGGTGGGTTGAGCACCCAAAATAGTCACAGCACATTTGGACTCCTTTAAAAGAGTCTATGTCTGACATATTTCAAAAGTTGCAAGAGGCTAAGGTCATCACCTTGCCTGATATCACCTCTTTAGACCCAAATAGAGCTAAGCCTATGGGTTATAGGGAGCATCACTATTATCTCTATCATCGAATAGAGGGTCATGGCATTAGATATTGTCATGAGTTCAAGAGTGTGGTGCAAAAATTGATAGATAAGGGGGTTTATAATGTAGATGGTTATCTCATAGTGCCACAACATGCTGAAGTGGAGGTCACACCTCCTCAAGAGTGACCTCGAGGTCGTCAGTCACCTCGTAATCCCGATAAGCTAGTGCAATGAGTAGTTTCATTTTAGATGACTACTCTAACTTTGTTTCAAAATTTACATGAGGCAAAGGCATTCATATTACCCAAAGTCAAGCATAGGGCATCCAATACTAGGTCACCTGATGGGAGTCCCTTTTGTGTGTATCATCGAGCGCATGGACATGACATTCGGGATTTTCAATCATTTAAGAGGGTCATCCAAGACCTAGTAGAATGAGACGCGGTCCGTGAGGATGGTTCACTCGTTCAACCCTGCCAAAACATAGGCACTCAACTGAGGTCCATTCCTCAGTTGGGAGAGTTGATTTCTATCACTCTTCCTAAATAAGCTGATTATATTTTAGTGGATAGCATGCACGCTGGGGGTACATAGGGTAGCATACCCTCCCCAAAAGGCCCCAAGGATTCCTAAAATCACTTGGCCATGTTAGTAAAAAGGCATCGAGGGTTTGCTTAAAATCACTCGGTCATCCCAAAAAGGCTCCAAGGGTTCCTAAAATCGCTTGGTCATGTCATTCAAAGGCCCCGAGGGTTTGCTTATAACCGCTCGGTCATCCCAAAAGGCTCTGAGGGTTTTCTTAAAACTGCTCGGTCATCCTAAAAGGCTCCAAGATCTCTTGCGAGTAGTTTGGTCAATCAAAAAGCTCCAGAGGCATGTACTCACCGTTTGGTCAGATATAAAGGCTCAAAATCCATAAAAATTATAAAATCTAAATCCAAAAAAATTGGTAAAGCATAAAATTCCAAAAACATTTGCATTTGCATTATGCATGTTCATTTACACATGCATTCATTTCATTATTGCATTGCATATAGGCATTCATCATCCATTGCATTCTGTAGTAGGAGGGATTGTGTTTGTCAGTCTTACAAACGATGCCACGTTTGTGTTTTAATCATGCACCTTTGCATTTATCATAATCCATTACATTCATACACAACACCTATTGCTATGAGATATGTGTGTATACCAAAGTTTTCCGGTCACTCAGCCATACCTAGTGGGTTTCTCAGACATCATAGAAAGTTGTTTTTGCTTTTTTAGATGAGGTCATTAGTTGTGATAGTGCTTGGCATATTAGGATCCCGTCACTAATTGACACATTTAAAATCCTGCTAAGATAAGGGAGGATGAAAGCTACAAAAGTGGTCTTGGGTATTTAGAGAGATGGGTTTTATTACCTGCTTATCTTGCAAATAGTTTGATCTAGAGTGGTGAACCTTGGCAAAAGGACAAGAATTTCCCCTACTCGTACATAGATACACAGTTTAAATTTCAAACCCAAAGTTCAAAGTTCAAATATAAAATGATATAGTGAATTAAAATCACTATACAAATCCCTTGCTCAAGAAAAATGGGAATAAACAGTGATTTTTATCACTCAGAGTAAAACATGAAAAACAATGATTTTTATCACTACATATGAGCAAAAATCAAAATAGGGTGAGAACTTGAATCCCTAGATTGTTCACCATTTCAAAGCCATAGAATGAACCCCGAGTGCAGCAATGGGTTGAAAGAGTCCCGCCTGCTTTCGGAGTAGTAGTTTTATTGGGTGATCCCCAAACATAGCAATGGGTTGAAAGAGTCCCGACTATTTTTGGAGGGGTAGTCTTGATCAATTTGTGAGATGAGCTAGCTCTAGGTGCCTGGGGTTGTCTAGCAGTATAGTCCAATCAAGTCTAAAACAAGGATGATACGAACATAGGAGGAACCCGATCTCACATATGGGTTGGAAGAGTCTCAACTGACATCTAGGGTATGCCTATGGTCTATCTAAAAATACTCACATGCACACACAGGGGTAATGAACAATTGGGTCATTCGTGATGAAAGCCTTATCCAAAAAAATCCTTGTACAGTTAGTATGTGATGTTTGAGAAGTCTACTAGGGTGTTTGAGTCTCATGGAAAACCTCAAAAGTTTCTCTAATAGCAACACAATACCAAGTCATGCAAATCATCAAACTGAAAAGTATCGAATCCATGATACATCATTATATAAAGCACAATCAAGATATAGGATAGATACCAGATGGATATCAAAAATTATATCTAGATGTGCATATTTTTCAAAATTGCAAAAGAAAATAGAATGACACATTATATCAATTCGCATCATACCGCTTCATACCATTTCATTTCATATATGGGTGATTAATTGATTAAATTCTTGTAATGAGGATCTTTCAATTACATTCATGATTTTTACACATTCTATGGTGTCATCCATTAGATTGTTAAACACATATCACATTCATTCCTTATGTTTTAAGTGATTAAAGCATACAAGTTCATTTACATTAGATTACCATCATGTAAATAATGCACTACATACATTGCATCAACATATCGTGATAGTGTCATAAAATTAAATGCATGCAATAAAGCAAAATTAAATATGCATTTAAGTAAACATTGCATCCATATGCATCCATAAAAAAGCACATCTAAGCATCTAGATCACTGCATACCATCATCATAAATTAAAAATCTATCTAGTGCATGTCATCCATACATCACATTACATAAGCATAGCATCAATATAAACATCTGCATCCATGTGCATAACATAAACATAAAATTAAAAATATACAAGTACACATAATGAGCCAAAATGATCAATCTCATATATATATATATTATATATATATATATGTGTGTGTGTGTGTGTGTGTGTGTGTGTGTGTGTGTGTGTGTCAAAAGAGTACATGGGGGTACATCAAAAATACCCACAGGCTACAATTGTGTAGGTCCTTGACCTTACACTCAAAAATGGTACAATAAATATCTCAATAAATAGGTACTACGGAGGGCCTACAACCCCAGCCTGAGAGTCACCACCATCACCCCCGCCATCCCTATGGATCCTGTGCGAGCTGGCTCCATGCATACTAGAGGACCTATGTGTCCTCTCGGTCCTGTGGGTCCGGTGGCTCAAACTAGTAGAATACTATCCAGTCTCTCTGGTCCTAGTCTAAGAGCTACTCTTGTGAGTACCTATGGTATGGGTGTCCTTTGGTACCTCTCCACTTATCAGTTGAATGTGATCCTCTAGCACGAAGATGCAAGTTGTCCTCGCAATCGATCATGTATTTCCCTCCTCCAAGAGGGAAGTGAGCCGCCTAACCTCTACCATGGGGTCTTGAATTGAGGGCAATAGGTGAGATGGAGCTACAGGTGGTACCATAAATATTTATGAGGATGAAGGAATAGCCCTTGAGTCCCTCATTGAATCCCTCTCTCTAGTCATCAGGTTCAACTGAGTCCATGCCAAATCATGCTCTATAGTAAGCCACTAGATCTCTATATCTGTTGTGGTAATCTAGGCCTTGAGGAGAGGCCTCTCCTCCTCATACTCCTACCACTGTCTCTACCCATGAGTGAGCTTCACCTCTACTATGGTGAGGCTAGTATCCCTATGTTGTAGCTAAGTCTGAAGCGTACCCACCTGATTTTGCAAAGTAGCAATCTAAGCTAGGATTTATCCTACATCACTATCATGATGCACCTTGCCCTCCTCTAATGCCTCCTCCTTCACCTCAACCTATGAAGCCTCCTCTGCTAGGACCTCTATGCCCCATCTGCCCTAATTTTGCTGGTGCACTCTACGCCCATCTAGGTTAGCCTCAGCCTCTGCATAGTCGGATGTACTATTGAGGGGTCTTGATACCTACCACTATAGTAGGGACCACCACATATCATATGTTGGTATGGTCCCAACCTTTTCAACTCTAGTCTCTTGGAAATCATCAGTTTCATCCCTTAGTTTTTTTGGTTGAATCCATGTCAAGTGAGTCTCCAGTACTAGTCACCTGTAGATGATAGGTAGCTCTAGGATATCCTATACTAAGCCAAACTACCACAAGACATCAGAGTAAAACTAATACTCCCTGATCTCATCCTTGTGGCTGAGTAGCCACCTATCTTGACAAGCCTGGCATAGCCACTCACTAGCCTATGTCCATGCAAGGCAATCCATATATGGGTGCCACTCAATATCATCTGGTCCAAGTGCTACAAATATGGAAAGGTAGTGGTCTACGTCCTCTCCATGGGACCTGCTCTGGACCCCCTCCTTATCATAAGGCCAATAAACTAGGTAGCACTGATGCACATCGTTAATAGAAGTGATAAGAAGGGGAAGCTCCACAAGATGCTCGATCCTGATGTGTTGCCAACCCTAGATATGGAGAAGCAGACTACAACTGATCCCAACCTGGCTCCTACTGATGATCTGGTATAGTTCTTGATAAATCTGGCACAATAAGGTGCTCCCCCAGGCTAGGAGCAGTAGCTAATATCTGGAGCTCTATGTAACCCTCTTGACACTAGCCAAAAGGTTCCAGGGGATCCTCGCACCCAAGGAGTCTGGAAGGACAACCTGTATGATGAGGTGCATGAAGATGACCTCGTGTACTGAGAATATGCCCTCCTATTGCAATTACCTAATATGAATGCCTCCATGGTCAATCTTACATTGGGCCTCCTAGTTTTGATTATCGAAGATAGAATCAAAAACATACTCCTTACTATAGAATGAGGAGGAGTGTTAGTCTTACAATGACACTGAGAGGGGGGGTGAATCAGTGTAGCTCTTTTAACTTAAATTCATAGCTCTTAAAACAAAAATAATAAACCTTAGAACCAGATAAAGCAAGTATCACAAGAGAACATCACACAACACAAGATTTAACGAGGTTCACCAAAGTGGCTACTCCTCAAAAATGACTGCTTGGACTACCATCCAAATCCAGCCTTTGCAAAGCTCCAACTTTACAATCAATTTACTAGCACCCACTGGAAGGAGTACCAACCCCTTATTTATCTGCACCAACAGAAAGGAGCACCAACCCCTGATTTACCAGCACCTACTGGAAGGAGAACCAACCCCTGATGCCAAGCTGCAACCTGGACTTCAATTTTGAATCTAGAAGTTTAACAGAAAAGTACCTTCACTTTTACAAGACCCTGACTGGTCTATTGTTTAAAAAATCTCTTCCATTTTTTACAAAACATATACATATTCTGTGATCTCTAGCCACACTTCACCTTTTGCACTCTCTACGCCTTCTGCTCTCTCTGCGCAAGCACTTCGCACACTCTGCTACACTTCATAGTCGTCTTCTCCCTGTTGCACACTCTACTTTCTTAGCAAAATTCCACACTTAGAATGATTCGACATGACTTGCTCTCTGCGCACAGCGACCGTATTTCACACACTTCGACACACTCAATTCTCCAAATAGCCCTCCTTTTATAACAACATTTTCATGATGAAAACCCTAATCTCAGTCGGTTGTAAACCCTAATCTTAGTCGGCTATAAACCCTAATCTTAGTCGACTATCATCGGTCTTCGTCGGCTTCAACTTAACCATGAGAATACACCATGTCACGATATCATGACACTTTTTCCTCCTTGCTTCTTTTCTTGGCTTGTACCCACAAAAACACAACATGTCACGATATCATGACACTTTCACCTCCGTACTCTTCCTTTTTACTTTTGTCGCGATATCGCGACACTTCTGCCTTCTTACTTTCTCTCTCCTCCTTTAGTCGCGAGAATGTGACATGTCGTGATATCGTGACACTTTTTCTCCTTTGCTCTTTCTCTTGCCTTCGGGTCGCGAGAATGCTACATGTCGCGATATCGCGACACTTTTTCTCCTTGCACTTTCTCTTTGCTTCGGCCCCCGAAAATACATGTCGTGATATCGTGACACTTTTTCTCCTTGCTCTTTCTCTTAGCTTTGGCCCGCAAAAATACAACATGTCGCGATATCGTGACACTTTTGTTATCCTGCCTGTTTGCCCTTCTTGAGTCACGAAAATGTGACATGTCGTGATATCGCGACACTTTTTTTTTCTACCTTCCTGTCCTTTTTGAGTCACAAAAATGCGACATGTCGTGATATCGTGACACTTTTTCTTTCTCTTCCTGCCTGGCCTTTTCGAGTCGCAAAAATGCGACATGTCGTGATATCGCGACACTTTTTCTTTCTCGCTTCCTCTCTTTCTTTTGTCAGCAAAAATGCGACATGTCATGAAATCGTGACACTTTTCCAACTTTCTCTCTCTCTTGTTTTAGTCGTGAAAATGCGACATGTCGCGAAATCGTGACACTTTTCTTACTTGTTCTCTTTTCTTCGAACTTGTCGCGAAATCGTGACACTTCTTCCTGCTTTCTCTTTTTCTTCCAACATGTCATGAAATCGTGATAGTTTTTCCACTTGCCTTTTTCTCTTCCAACATGTCGTGAAATCATGACAGTTTTTCCACTTGCCTTTTTCTCTTCCAACATGTCGCGAAATCGTGACAGTTTTTCCACTTGCCTTTTTTCTTCCAACATGTCATGAAATCATGACAGTTTTTCCACTTGCCTTTTTCTCTTCCAACATGTCACGAAATTACGACAGTTTATCCTGCTTTTTCTCTCTTTCAACATGTCATGAAATCATGATAGTTTTTCCTTCTTTTTCTCTCTCTTCCAACATGTCGCGAAATCGCGACAGTTTTTCTTGCCTGTTGTATATGTCGCGATATCGTGACACTTTTCTTACTTGTCTTTTTCTTTGATCTTTTGCATATGGGCCACTTCGGTTTTCTTGGACAATCCCTGTACATACTTTGAGTAACCTTTGAACTCCTGTCTTCTGCATCTGAAAGGCTTTTGAACTTCTTGTCCACTGCATCAATAGATCTATTTGACTGTGTTGACAATAATGACAATACCGTTGTTGCACCTTGCTCAACAATCTCCCCCTTTGGAATTGTTGGCAACACATGTGCAATTTTTTGTAACTCTTCTCCCCCTTTGACAATAATACCAAAGGGCTACTGCAGACTCCCCCTGAGTCCTTACTCAACATTCTCAGACACAATTTATTACACTTAGAAAAAATCATGAACATGAGCACAAAGATAATCAAATACTTAAATGCTCCCCCTAAGAATGTGATCCTTGTAGCTAGTCAATTCTTGGGAAGTGTGACCACTCCCAATTTATTGCGAAGGTACTCAAAAACTTCCTTGGGCAATGGTTTTGTGAAGATATCTACTACTTGCTCTATAGTTGGAACAAAATCCAACTTAACCTCACCTTCCACAACTTTCTCCTTCAAAAAGTGATACCTGATAGCAATGTGTTTTGTGCGTGAATGCATAACCGGATTCTTGGAGATGTTAATGGCACTCGTTGTTATCACACTTAACCGATATTGGCTCACTGAAACTAATACCAAGATCTTTTAGAGTTTGTTTCATCCACAATACCTACGTACAACATGTTGTCGTTGCAATATATTCTGCCTCTACTATCGATAAAGAAACTGATTCTTGTTTCTTACTATGCCATGCGACCAATCTGTCTCCAAGGTAGAATGCACCTCCACTGGTACTCTTTCTGTCATCTACACATCCTGCCCAATCTGCATCTGAATACGAAATAAGGGTGAAGTCTTTACCTTTTGGATACCATAACACATATTCCATAGTACCCTTGAGGTACCGAAGAATCCTTTTCACTGTTATCACATGAGTCTCCTTGGGATTAGCCTAAAATCATGCTACCATGCATACTGCCTACAAAATATCTGGTCTACTAGCTGTCAAGTACAGTAAGCTTCCAATCATAGATCTGTACATGGTTTGATCAATAGTTGGAGATTTGTCATCCTTGCTCAACTTGCAACCTATCATCATGGGTGTGCTAACTGGCTTACAATCCTCCATTGTGAAATTTTTTTAACATCTCTTTCACATATTTAACTTGAGAAATAAATATGCCCTTCTTATTTTGATTAACTTGCAACCCGAGGAAATACGAAAGTTCACCAATCATTGACATTTCAAATTCTTTCTGCATCTTATTTGCTAAATCTTTACATGACTCATCCTTGTTGCTTCCAAATATGATATCATCTACGTATACAACAAGAACAATAAGATGCCCATTTTCTATTTTGACATACAAATTACTATCCACCATACCTTTCTTAAACCTTTGTTGAGTGAGATAGTTGTCTAGCCTTGCATACCATGCTCGAGGTGCCTGTTTTAAGCCATATAATGCTTTCTTCAACTTGCAAACCAAGTTGGGATCATCACCAAGTTGGAAACCATCTGGTTGCTCAATATAAACTTCTTCTTCAAGTTTCCCATTCAAAAACGCTGATTTCACATCCATTTGATAAACTTTGAAATTCTTGTAGACTGCTAAAGCCAGAAACATTCTAATTGCCTCTAGTCTAGCTACTGGTGCAAAAGTTTTCCTCAAAGTCAATGCCTTCAACTTGTGCATAACCCTTACATACCAATCTTGCTTTATTTCTAACTACCTATCCGTCTTCATTCAATTTGTTTCAAAAAATCCATTTAGTCCCGATTATATTTTTATTTGCAGGTCTAGGTACTAACTCCCAAGTTTCATTTTTCTTGATCTGATCTAATTCTTCATTTATTTCCTTCATCCAACTTTCATATTTACTTGCGTCAGCAATATTTTTGGGCTCAATGCTGGATAATAGAGAGTAGTTGCTTACTACTCTTCTTCTTGTCTGAACACCAACGTTGGGGTCTCCAATTATTTGCTCTCTAGGATGATTTTTCTGCCAGCTACTTGTTTTGAATTTCTTATTTTCTTCCACTTCTGAATCACAAATTAAATCATCTGAGTCAATTTTTTGTATCTTTTCCATTTTGTTTTCCTCATCTCCTTCAATAACCTCTTCATAAATTGGGTAGTTCATTTCATAGCTAATTACTCGTTCTCTACCTTCATCAAATTTAACATCGGCACTATCCACAATTTTCTTTAGCCTCTTGTTGTAGCATTTGTAAGCTTTGCTTCTTGATGAATAACCAACAAAATATACCTTCATCCGCTCTATCTTCAAACTTACCAAGATTATCTTCAGTTCTTTTGATGTAGCACTTGCTGCCAAAAATTTTGAGGTATTTTGTTGTTGCCCTTTTACCGAACCACAACTCATAAGGAGTTTTGCTTTCATGTGTTCTCAGCATGTACCTATTTTGGATATACACCATAGTATGGACTGCTTCTTTCCAAAATCTATCTGCTACTCTACTTTCAGCCAACATAGTCCGTGCCATTTCTTGCATTGTCCTGTTCTTTCTTTCTACCACTCCATTTTGCTGAGGTGTCCTGGCTGCTGAAAACTGTCTCCTAATATCGTATTTTTCACAGTACTCTATAAACTCCTCTGAAATGAATTCTCCTCCTCTATCTGATCTTAAACATTTGATCCTCCTTCCTGTTTCATTCTCAACCTGGTTTTTGAAAATTTTGAACATGCTAAGAGCTTCTGATTTATGCTTCAAGAAAAATATCCATGTCATTCTGGAATATTCATCAATGCACAACATAAAATATTTGTCACCATTTATGCTTTGTGTTCTCATGGGTCCACATAAATCAGTGTGTATTAGTTCCAAAGGTTTGCTTGTGTAGTACTCTTTTGTTTTGAATGTGACTCTAGTTTGCTTCCCCTTTTGGCATGAAGCACAAATGTTGTTTGCAGGTTTGCTGATGGTGGGAATATCTCTCATTGCCCTTTTTGAGCTGATTTTTACTAGATTATCAAAATTGATATGACCAAGTCTCTTGTGCCACAACCAATTTTCTTCTTCCTCGTCCAATAAAACAAGTTCCTTTTGAAGTCTCTGAGAGCATGTACAGAGTTGCCGGATGTCCTTGATCCAGTTGCTATCAATTTTCCACTGTTTGTTTTTCTGACTTCACAACCCTGCTTCTTAAAAACTACTTCATGACCTTTATCACAAATCTGACTTACGCTCAACAAGTTATGTTTCAAACCATCCACAAACAAGACTTCTTCTGACTTAATCTTTTCGTCACTAAATTTGATTGAACCTTTGCCAACTATCTTAGCTCCATCATTATTTCCAAACTTTACTGAACCACCTTCATATTTCTGTAACTTCTCAAATTTTTGTTTGTCACCTGTCATATAATTGGAGCATCCACTATCAAGTATCCATGGTACATATTTATTCTGTGCTTTAAATGTTGTTTGTACGATTAAGGATTCCTTTTCTTCCTTAAGTTGCTCTTTTTATTTCCACTCCGTTTTGATAGTAGTTTTGGGCTCTTGTTTTCCCTTTCCCTTATCAATAGCTTGTGCATGTTTTTGGGAAGTTTTCTATTTTGTCTCATCCTATTTGGTTGAAATTTTCTTCCCTGAAACCGATTTGATGCAAATGTACTTCTACAGTTTCTTGCAATGTGCCCAAAATTATGACAGTTATAACATTCTACCGTATAATTCATCAAAGGAGAAAAAGCATTTCTACTGATGAAATTCCTTGGTCTTACATTATATTTGCAGTCTAAGATTTTATGTCCATAGCCATTGCATTTAAAATAGAAACCAGAAAAGGGATGATTGAACCGGGGTGAAGGTCTTTGCCATGTTGCCGTAGGAGCCCTAGGTCTTCTTCTTCTTTGATGTGTGACATTGGTGAATCCATCATTGTCAATTCTCCTTTCGTGCCTGGCATTATTGCTTTCTTTTGCATGCGATGTTTTTCCTTGATCAACCTGTTTCTTATCTTCATTCTTTATGGATTCTACATTTCTGGCCTTTGATCCATTTGATGATTCTCCTTCGATGAAACCTAGACCAAATTTGATGCCTGCAGGCCTTTGGTCATTTATGATCTTATCCAGCTTCATAGAACTTACTTCATGTTTGTGATAACAACTAATTTTCTTATTCATCTCTTCTAGCTGCATTCTTAAACCAACAATCTCTTCTTCTAGCTTGCTGCAATAATCTATTTTCATGGTTATTTGCACTTCAAGATCTTCAGAGATTTTCTTGGATTCTTCTATCTGTACTTTCAAACTGGATATGATTTCATTTGCATCCTCAAGCCTTTTTGAAAGTTTCTTATTCTTTTTCCTCTCTATTTTCCACTCTTCAAGTGTAGAGATCAACTCACCTTCTAGATCTACTTCAGCCTCAGGGTTTTCACCACATACTTTAGAGTCCACTCTTTCTTCCTTTTTTGATTCTTCAAATGCCATGAAAAGAGCTTCACCACCTGCCATTGTGTTACTTCCAAGATCACCCTAGCCGGTTAAGCTTGTATAGGAACTTAGCTCTGATACCAATTGTTAGTCTTACAATGACACTAAGAGGGGGGGTGAATCAGTGTAGCTCTTTTAACTTAAATTCATAGCTCTTAAAACAGAAATAATAAACCTTAGAACCAGATAAAGCAAGTATCACAAGAGAACATCACACAACACAAGATTTAACGAGGTTCACCAAAGTGGCTACTCCTCAAAAATGACTGCTTGGACTACCATCCAAATCTAGCCTTTGCAAAGCTCCAACTTTACAATCAATTTACTAGCACCCACTAGAAGGAGTACCAACCCCTTATTTATCTGCACCAATAGAAAGGAGCACCAACCCCTGATTTACCAGCACCTACTAGAAGGAGCACCAACCCCTGATGCCAAGCTGCAACCTGGACTTCAATTTTGAATCTAGAAGTTTAACAGAAAAATACCTTCGCTTTTACAAGACCTTGATTGGTCTATTGTTTAACCAATCTCTCTCACTTTTTATGGAACAGATACATCTTCTATGATCTACAGCCACACTTCACCTTTTGCACTCTCTACGCCTTCTGCTCTCTCTGTGCAAGCACTTCGCACACTCTGCTACACTTCACAGTCATCTTCTCCCTATTGCACACTCTGCTTTCTTAGCAAAATTCCACACTTAGAATGATTCGACACGACTTGCTCTCTGTGCACAACGACCATATTTCACACACTTCGACACACTCAATTCTCCAAACAGCCCTCCTTTTATAACAACATTTTCATGATGAAAACCCTAATCTCAGTCGGCTGTAAACCCTAATCTTAGTCGATTGTAAACCCTAATCTTAGTTGGCTATCATCGGTCTTCGTTAGCTTCAACTTAATCGTGAGAATACACCATGTCGCGATATCGCGACACTTTTTCCTCCTTGCTTCTTTTCTTGGCTTGTACCCACGAAAACACATGTCACGATATCATGACACTTTCGCCTCCGTACTCTTCCTTTTTACTTTTGTCATGATATCGTGACACTTCTGCCTTCTTACTTTCTCTCTCCTCCTTTAGTCACGAGAATGCGACATGTCGCGATATCACGACACTTTTTCTCCTTTGCTCTTTCTCTTGCCTTCGGGTCGCGAGAATGCTACATGTCGTGATATCGCGACACTTTTTCTCCTTGCGCTTTCTCTTTGCTTCGGCCCCCAAAAATACAACATGTCACGATATCGCGACACTTTTTCTCCTTGCTCTTTCTCTTAGCTTTGGCCCACGAAAATACAACATGTCGCGATATCGTGACACTTTTGTTATCCTGCCTGTCTGCCCTTCTTGAGTCACGAAAATGCGACATGTCACGATATCGCGACACTTTTGCTTTTCTGCCTTCCTGTCCTTTTTGAGTCACGAAAATGTGACATGTTGCGATATCGCGACACTTTTTTTTCTTTGCCTGCCTGGCCTTTTTGAGTCGGGAAAATGTGACATGTCACGATATCGTGACACTTTTGCTTTTTTGCCTTCCTCTCTTTATTTTAGTCATGAAAATGCGACATGTCACGAAATCATGACACTTTTCCAACTTACTTTCTCTCTCCTATTTTAGTCGTGAAAATGTGACATGTCGCGAAATCATGACACTTTTCTTACTTGTTCTCTTTTCTTCGAACTTGTCGTGAAATCGTGACACTTCTTCCTGCTTTCTCTTTTTCTTCCAACATGTCACGAAATCGTGACAGTTTTTCCACTTGCCTTTTTCTCTTCCAACATGTCGCAAAATCGTGATAGTTTTTCCACTTGCCTTTTTCTCTTCCAACATGTCGCGAAATCGTGACAGTTTTTCCACTTGCATTTTTTCTTCCAACATGTCACGAAATCGTGACAGTTTTTCCACTTGCCTTTTTCTCTTCTAGCATGTCATGAAATCATGACAATTTATCCTGCTTTTTCTCTCTTTCAACATGTCATGAAATCGTGATAGTTTTTCTTGCTTTTTCTCTCTCTTCCAACATGTCGCGAAATCACGATAGTTTTTCTTGCCTGCTGTATATGTCGTGATATCACGACACTTTTCTTACTTGTATTTTTCTTTGATCTTTTGCATATGGGCCACTTCGGTTTTCTTGGACAATCCTTGTACATACTCTGAGTAACCTTTGAACTCCTATCTTCTGCATCTGAAAGGCTTTTGAACTTCCTATCCACTGCATCAATAGATCTATCTGACTGTGTTGACAACAATGACAATACTGTTGCTGCACCTTGCTCAACAATCTCCCCCTTTAGAATTGTTGGCAACACATGTGCAATTTTTTGTAACTCTTCTCCCCCTTTGAAAATAATACCAAAGGGCTACTACAAACTCCCCCTGAGTCCTTACTCAACATTCTCAGAAATAATTTATTACACTTAGCAAAAATCATGACAATAAGGATCCTGAAGATCCTATAGATGTCCTCTAAAGTAATGGTCTTCTCACCTATTGGTAGGTGAAATGTGTTGGTCTGCACATTCTAGCACCGGGCCAATGCAGTCAAGTAGGCCTGATCTACCCTGATAATGGGTAGATCCAAAACATAGTCGAAGCCAACAACACCAAACCACTCTCGCTCTAAGCTAGTAAGCTTTATACATAGTATGCATAGGATGTTCGGCTCTCGGGCTCTAGAGGTCAACCTCTGAAAAAAAGCAATGTATAAGGGAAAATCTAACTAAAAAACAACCAAAAATAGCTAAAAACGACCTTAAAAACGTCAAACAAATTAAAAAAAATGATAAAAAGACAAAAACATGTCAAAAGTGATCAATAAAAATAAAAAAAAATCAAAAAGGCATCTCAAAAGTGCAATAAATGGCATTAATTGCCATAAACCCTTATAAAAATAAAAATAAAAAATGATAATTTTTTCTAAAGTTGTCGAACCGCAGGTCAACCCTGTGGTCCACATGCAGTCAAAAATTGACCGTTGGAATTTGAATTCCAACTGCAGCTGATAGCTATGGTACCAAATCTGACAATTGGGAACCACCACTGCCAACTGCGGTCTAGGAACAAGACCCATTCGGGGTCACTTCCTAGCCTAGCTAGCCAAAAAATTAAAATCCTAAACTAGCCTAGTCTAAGGTGAGGTTCATTGCCAACAATTTAGTGAAGTTAATTTACCCATTAATTAATGAGGTTCATTTTTAAATTGGTAATGAGTACAAGGACTCAGTTTTGAGTTACCTTGTCTGCACTATGGCATCTGCTAGTGGAGGGTTGTCCAGGGTCCGCCATTAGGGTGTGAGTGTGATATCGGGAAGAGGTCTAGCAGCATTCTAAATCAGGAAATGTTTCTCACCTCTTAGATCTCTCTAGAAATGCAGTTGCTTGCAAGACAATAATGAAATTTTGAAAATGGGAAAACTATTTATAGTTTCTCCTAATTTCAGTGGACCGCAGCTGACACCCGCAGTCACAAAATTAGGGTTTTCGACCCACAACACTGAACTACAGTTCCCAAATTTTGAAAGTTTCGATCACAGACCATACCTGCGATTCACAACTAGCATTAAATACACTTAAATCCCACCGTGGGAAGGTTTTAAATGATAAATCAATTATTTCTAACGAATCAAATCTCAATAAAAGTAATCAATTTTGCAAATTTGGTGATGTTCAAGCACCAATATCAATTAAAAAAATTCAAAATTAACAAAAACATTTAATATAATAAAAATCCAAATGCACATCATATTCAGTTATTTACCCTATACACTTGACGGTTGCAGTGACTGATGCTCCAGGCAATTCGGAGAGATGAGTAAATAACCATAAGGAAATGTGGGGAAAAACTATCATTGTTGATTTGATATGCTTCTTTTCAATCCTAAAGAAGGCCTTCGAGGTTGAACCGCTCCATGGGAATGAGGTGTTTCATGTCATTTATCCTATGACATATTTTCAAAAAATCATCGACAAATTGATTCAACACAAAAACTAATTAGATTTGTATCATTTTGATTCCCTAAGATGGCTATCATAGCCCGACTGCTCCATGGGATAGAAATGTGCAATTACTTTTAACAGTTAGAATCATAAGCTGAACTAGGCTTAGCCAAGTAATTAAATGCTCAATTCTATAGATTGTTCAGATCATCCATGGTGATCAAGCGACCTCATCGCTTCATTCATCATCATTATCCTCATCGACTCGTCGCTTGAGGGGTAGTCATAATATCATAATCATAATTAAAATCAGCAGAAGATCCCTAAAATCGTAGATCCCTTGATCTTGTCAAAATTGCATTCGTCTTATGAATCATTGTCAACAACTATCATAAGCTTACCCCGTTGCTTAGGAAAAATAGAAAATATGATAATTTATTTGTAACTCTCATCCTTTCGGATTGACAGACATGAAAGCCTACTTATCATTGATGTCCGAATGTTTGGTGATGAGTGTAAACTTTTCAAATGTAAGCCTTTCACCCAATTGGAAGCAATGATTCTAGGATGCGTGTCATTTTGCAGGACCTGGGGTATCTAATGTTGATTTGACTAATGATCATCATAGAACCTTCGGTATCATTTTAGGGGGTCATTTTTTTATTAGAGTTGTTCGATCTCACAATGCATCTCAAAAGGGGTATCTGTAGACACCTAAAACACATCATGTCGAAGGCGGCTGCTCAAATGGACATGCTACAAGACCATATGGAAGATCTTGGATAGACTCCAAGATAGAGTAGTGGTTCTAACCATTCAATTTGGGCTCCTTGGCCTAATCAATATGAACCACAATTGAGTCTTACGGTCTACAGTCTGAACTGCGGCTGAGACCTACGGTCTACAATCTTAACCATAGTTGTTACCTGCGGTCTTAACTTAAGTTTAGTTGGCCTTCATCCGAGCCAAATCGATTTGAACGACCATTTGTTCTAGAAGAATGTGGTTAAAATATAGAATCTTCCAATCCAATTGTCCTAACCACCCCTTCTTGATCATGGCTTCTCCATGAAGCCACCCCTAGCCCTTGGGTAATCCTATAAGTACCCCTTAGAATTAGAGCAAATTATGAAGAGAGAGAGTTGAAGATTAGAGCAGTGAAACCCTATCGAATTGTGGACTCACTTGAGTGCACTAAGAGAGATTTTTTGCTATCACTTTGCCAACCCAAGCATCATGTCAATTTATGCCATGGATGCCCTAAGGATCTAGAATGCCAATAAATACCAATTCGGGAAAACGAAGGCCCTATCAAGCAATTCGACCACCAAACCTATTAAAGGATACTGAGGTGAACTTTGATCATCAATTTGATAAGGAGGATCAAGTCCATAGACCTAGAATTGGAGGGTAAAAATACTGAGTTGCTCGCCACGGCTGTTAGCCATGATTTACAGTGTAGTCGATCATCTGATCTATGATTTGCAACAGGTGTAAGATCCCCTTACTGTTATTTTTGTAGAGTGCTTATTTAGGTTAGATTAGTTAGTTTAATGTTTTATTTGGTATTTTAGAGACTGAATGATTGGATTAAATATTTGAGTAGATTTACTTCATTATAGTATTTAGGACATTAATGGCTTCTTTCCATGCTTTCATGCTTTATTTCACATAAGTAGGTCATTAGATAGTTAGTTGTATTATTCCTTTATGCATATCTAAGAATCTTTATTAATTTAACACAAGTTTAACACATTTTGTATGCTTTCTTGATTTCATATGTTTATAGCATCTTTGTGTTCAATTTACTCAAAGGACCTCATCATGAGAGGTTCCCAATTCTTTGAATGCTTCTCTATTGTTTCTTGACCATAGGGAATCAAGTCTAAATGAGATTCAATCATCTAATTCCTTCATAAACATGAAGAAGAGGGTCAACTCCATCCTAGAGCAGTTCGTGTCACCCTGAATGGCCTGAAACTCACATTTTCTCTTGAGAGGTATTTCACATGCTTTCCTACTGTAATAAGAGTATCAAATTGGTATCCCTAAGAGGGACGTATTTGTAATTGAGATTGGATAATTTAATGGAATAAAGTGTTCTTATTCTTTCTCATTTTTTTGTCAATTTCGTATGCATTTCTTTTTGTATCTCTTATTTATATCACACAGTAGGAAGCATAGGTGTGAGGTCGTTTTGGTGGTCACACTATTTATATATATATATATATATATATATATATATATATATATATATATATATATGTGTGTGTGTGTGTGTGTGTGTATATATATGTATATATATATATATATATATGTATATATATATATATATATATATATGTATATATATATATATATATATGTATATATATATATATATATATATGTATATATATATATGTATATATAGAAACAAGTTATATAGATCTAATTAGGACATCAACTTGTGTGGTAAATAAATATTTAAAAAATCTACGTAATCAAGGATGTACCAACTTGTTCTCCCTTTGGCCAATGCATTAACTAATATATGATAGTGCATGTTTATTACCTCTTGTAGAATATCCATCCATGCATATGTCTTGAGTTATATTATAACAGAATATTTTCAAACATGTTAAAATTCTAAGAATTCTTTGAAGATAATTATGACATCAAGCATTAGATGGAAATAGTTAAAACAAAACAATAAAAATATCTTTTCAAAGGACTTGGTGGAGTCTTAATATGGGATAAATTATTCATTACATATAAAGTAGAAAGCTTAAATACCATGAGATTAACTTCCCTACCAATGATATAGATTTGGTAAAAGTAGCACATGTCCTCAAAACATGACATTATATTTTATTGGGATGATGGTTTCAGTTGACAAAAAATCATCAAATTATATGCTATCTTTTTATGTATTAAACCAACCTAGGTACCTAAAAAAAATGGATAGTCAAAAATTCTATATAGCTATGATTTTATCATTAAATATATCAAATCCAAGAAGGATAGAGTAGATGATGCACTCAATAAAAGGAAAAACATGTATTAAACTATGAAAGTTCAAATGGACCTGAGAATTCATATAGTTGAGTAGTTGACTAATAAAAAATGACATTAATAGTTGGTTTACGTAATGTTATCCAATAGAGTGAATGACAACAAGTCTAAAAGATATCAATTTGAGAGTATTGAACTACATTTATCCCATAAGTTAATGCACATTTTTATCATAATAAAGGAGTTGGTTATGGAATAAATATATAATTATCCATATTTAGCTCATTCTAAATTACAACATATGTATCGAAATCTATGAAAAATTTACTTTTGGATTGATCTAATGAATGAAATTATTTAGTATATCTTTGGTTGCTAGAGTGCTAAATGTTAAAGTTAAAATATCAACGTTAGATAGGATTACCATATCCATGTGAAACTATTTTGTGGAAGTTAGATGTGGACTTTATTTATTTTATTATTAAGACAACTATTTTTATTTACAACCACAATGCCATCATGGTATTATAAAAAAGTTGATCAAAGTAGATCACTTTTTCCTAATTATAACCATGTATGATGTCTTCATCATTGCATGGATTTTTATTGATGATATTATGATGTTTCATGGAATTTCAAATACTCTTATTCTAAAAGAAGATTCTCTTTTTAACTATCAACTTTGAACCATTTTCTAAGAAGAACCGGGCACTAAAATCAATTTCAACAAATCTTACCACCCTTAAACTAACAAGAAAATAGAGAGGATAAATAATATCATAGTGGACATACTTAGGATGTATGTTACAGATTGTCAAATCAAATAGGAGATCACATACTTGATATAGTTTGCATATATACTAATTCTAACAATTTTATTTGGATTCCCTCTTATGAAAATATTAAGGATGATCATGTTAAAATCCTTTGAGTTAAAATCAATCTGAAGGTAGAGTTATTATTAGAAGAGATATGTTGAGAGAGATAAGCGACTAACAATATTTGATCAAGCAATGTCTTCAAGATGCTCATGACCAATAGAAGAGCTTGGGATGTGCTATAAAGCTAATCAAAGTTATATAGTAGTGTTGGAAATTTTGAGTAATTGTGTTGTCATTGATGTCAAAGTATTGATGTCAAAGGTTGATGTCATTAATTGTCATTGATGCCAAAGATAGTTTGGTATGGCAATAAGATGAGGTTTATAAGATGCAAGGCAAAGTTCATCCCAATGCAATGAAATTGATAAAAAGGAAAGGTTATAGTATTTTATATTATAATCCAAATAGGTTTGGGACAAAGTTCTAAATGGTTGGTTAAAAATTTGAAGGCCCAAGTTTAAGCCCATGGTCTAAGAGAAAGGGAATAATATTATAATATTATAATATTTAGGCCAAAAGGACTTATTAAACGGAGGATTGAAAGTGCATTGGACAAAGGTCTCAAAAATAATTTAAATTGATGAAATACTACAAGCAAAAATATTATTTAACACCAAGGTTAAATAATATAATAAATAATATTTAACACAAGGTTAAATATTATGTTAAAAATAAAAATTAAATTTGAATTTTCCAAAGGTGCCAAAATTTGAAATTAGAAAAGGTGGCAATAAAGGGTGAGATGACATCATAGAAAAACCATTGAATGCATATCAAAGGAGAACAAAAATCATTTTTTGAAGCCAAAGTTGATAGCACATGATTTAATCGACTTCATGGAGTGCAGCGCCATTCATCAAAGGGAAAGAGCAAGGCAAAGGACAGTGCAAAAATTTCTAGCAAGAGACGGTAAACTATAAGGGAAAGTGCATTTTTTTGGTTTTAGCTAGGGCTAGTAGCCCAAGTGGTAGGTGGGTCTTGCGTAAGGTGTGGCAAAGGATAGGTCACGATTTCAAATCCCGATAGTAGTAAAGCTTTGTGAATTGCTTTAGATAGAGAAGAAAGCATAAAGGCTTTTGGTGCATATTTTATTCTAGTTGTGGAGCCAGTCTAGCTAGCACTCTAGCTCATGCTAGAGCGTGGGTGCCATGAGGTATAGTGTTTGAATCCCGACAATGACGAGGACAGACGTGGGTAAGTGAAAAAAACAATTATTTTAATATTGAGGTATGATTAGCACTTAACAAGAGATGCATAAGGTTTTTATTTTTGGTAATTAAAAGTGCTTATTATATAGTTTAGGGAGACATAAGGGCAATGGTTTGAATTTTAATTTTTTGAGGACATAATGATATGTTAGAATCTGGTTATGTTTTATAAAGTTGAAATATATTTTTGAAAGAAAGGAGCAATAAGGTGTTTGAAAATAAATTGATGTATGGCATGCACTTAGGGGTATTAAATTGTGATATTACATTATAAGTGGATGTTATAAGTAGGAGTGATAAGGTATTGTTATGGTTTAATTTGTGTGTGTAATTTTTTATAAAGAGAAATATTAAGAGGGCTTGATTATTGTCAAAAATTTATTTTGATATTAAATATTTATGAGTAGATTTTGAAGAAAAATGTTATGGTTGATTTGAAAAATGTTATGCTAACTCTTGAAAGTGGCTTAAGAAAGACATAATATATTTTTTTTTGATGAAAAGCTAAATTATATTAATAATAAAGTTTAACATGAAAAAAAGTGGTGGGTGGCAATGATCACACCCCTGGAAGAAACAAACCAACCCTAACCACGGGTTGGGAAACCACAAACCAGAGCTCACTACAAACTAGGCTTTTGAGAGAGCTCCTTCATCAAAGAGGTATGATAATATCACTCTTCTTTAAGGTGTTTGGTTGAAATATTTTAGAATTATAAGGTGGAGATAAAAGGGTTGATTAGTGTGTATTATTGGAAATATTTGAGTTAGGGTTTGTGAAACAAATTGTCTTCCATTGTTGAAAGAGATTGAGGTATTTGTGCTAGATATTGTGAGCTACTTGTCTTAGGTTTGAAGACAAGTTTGTGAATCATTGTAAAATATTTTGAGCATTGGTTAAGAGATATTGAAAGTAATTGTGAAAGTATTTGAGATCAATATTGTGAGGGAAATTTATGCATTATTGAGGTTGATGTTTGAGAGTAAATTTGCAAGAAAGATAGATCATTTTTGTGAAGAAAGTTATACACTAGTTTGATTTTATTTGAAAGGGATTTTGCAAGAGATAAATATTGGATTAGTTGAATGCAATATTTGTGAATGTGAAGAACATATTGGGGTTTTTGATAGTGCATATCATTCTCTATATATTCCAGAGGTTAAACGAATTCTAGATAGAATATGTCTGAATTGCCTAGTTGAAGAAAGAATTTCTAAAAGAGATATAAGTATTGTTTGTATGTAAGATTTGGGAATGTTTAAACAAGTTATGTGAGCATCTTTGAGGAAGATGATGAGGCAGAACATTACCTCATACAAAGACTACTTTTGATAACTTTTTAAACTATTTGGAACCACTTATGATATGATTTTGTACTAATTTTAGTGATACTATGCATTATATGATGATGTTTGCATATTGGAATGATAAAGTGCATATGACCTATTTTGACTGTTTATCTATGTTTTATAATTTGTTTCAACTGTATTATTTAGTATATTTTGCATTAAGTTAATGTTGTAATATTAAGGTGCTGCTATCTATTTGGTTTTGTGCTTCTTTCATAAGATTTCCCCACCGTTTAACCATTTTAAATAACCAAAAGGTACCAAAAATTTGTCAACAGTTTGATTGTGTAGAAAACAGGAACTTTTCCATACAAATTCCAGCCAGCTGTACATATACAACATGGCTTGGAATTTGTCCACTCCAGCTCATGCAAAATATGGAATCAGTCTTCTGGGAACTTATGGAGACTATTTCTACCATCACAACTATTCTCATGCGCTTCTGGAGCATGAATTAATATAAACTCTGTTTCTGTTGCCTGATATTCCGGAGCAGCTCCAAAATAAGCGTAGAAGACATAAATTTGGTCAAAAGCATCTTTAATTGCAGTAAAAAGGAGGTAAATGGTGGTTGCAACTATTCTAGGGACATCCCTATCCTTTCCAACACATGTCCCTCACTAGATAAAGCCCAACAGATGGAATGGATAAGGTTTAATGGATCAGATCCCTGCATTTTTGGGAAACACAGTCCTATAACAGTTGTAACAGTCCTATATTGAAGCACCAAACCTTATCACTATTGTACCTTACTTGTATAAATAAAATGCTCCCGTTTGGTTGAGCATATAGGAGAATATAGGATAAGAGGATATAGGTACTAGGAGATAGAGTAGTCCAAGTGTTGTAATTGTGTACTACAACAGATCAGTAGTCTGTAGAACTTCCCCTGCACTACTGATATGCTGATAATGAAATAAAGGTGCAATATTTGTCATTCATGTTTTCTTCTGAGTTCAGTGTGAAGATTTGATAGTGTAGAGCAAGTATTTTTTGCCCTCTTTTGGTTCAGGAAGCAAGGGCCACTTCCAGGTCCAGAGGAGGGTTTTTACCTGACAGAATTTTGCTAATTTCTTGCTACAGTAGGTCAGCAGGAATCTGACAACTTTTTGCATGGTTAATATTGAATTAAACTTCATCTAGCATGTGGCACATGAATGCATTATAGTTAAGTCATCTAGGATAGATTTTATAGCATAACATTTTCTATTTCAAATTTAGCATTTCCAATCTGTATTTCCAGTTTGCATCGAGAATTTCTTGTTAATTCAGTTTGCTATAGATTTGCAATATTTGCTTATCAACCTTTGAATTTCATCATTGTCTTAGGTTTCATTTTTTGCAGGTGTGAAGTTTCAATTCTGAAAAGTTTCATTGTTGTTATAGTTAATTCCGTGATTTCAATTTTGTTATTTTAAATTCTATCAATTAAATTCTGTCATTTTCAATTCTGCAATAGTTCAGATTTGCTTTTCCTACAACTGTGTGAATTTCAATTATGCAAGGATAAGTAGGCACTCAGTTTTAGTTTCTAGGAGATTAAAAGGGACACTTGACACCCCCAAAATACTAACTATTCCATGAATAAGGCCATGATCTAGATGAACTAAAAATCAGTTTGTTAACCCTTGCTTTCGTATATAGCCTTGGACACCACCCTGGATTGACACATAATGATTAAATGATGAAGAGTTGATGACACTCATCATTTTTGGCACCGTTTCTGGGGACACTTAGGTGTTTTTAGGAGAGGTCTAGTAGTCCAAAAATTGTCTTGTTTCAGGAAACAATTTTTGGAAACCTGAGGTTTAGTTTATTTAGTAAATAGGCATGAATGCATAGGCCAAGAGATGAAAGAGGAAGGTTTATCAAAATTGGATCTTTTCCACCAAGGCGTTCTTCACGATCAGGTGAAGATCTACCTGTGTATGAACTTCCTGAAAGAATTAAAAGAGAATCATCTTCTTCATCAACTAAAATTGCAGGATCTTTGCAAGAAGAGCTCTTAGAGGCACTTGCTTCTAGACATACCCATAGGGCTGATCCATCTGAACCAGTTGAACAAATTAAAGTTGAGGAAGCACCTATGGTAGAACAAGGAGAACATGATAGGGATATTGTTGGTCATGATGCTGAAAATCCTCCTGTTAGAACTTTTGAATACCCTATTCATCTGAATCCTACTCAGAATGCTCCTATGAAAACAATTTCACCCTCAGTATTACCAATATTTAGGGGAGTTGTTTCTGAAGATCCTGATCAATTTTTGTTTGAATTCAAGGTCTTGTGTCAGACTTATGACTATGTCAATGATAACTAGAAATTGAAGTTATTTCCCTCTACACTTAAAGATGCAGCCTTATGATGGTTTATGAGCCTTGAACCAGATTCAATCCGCACTTGGGATCAAATGGAAACTGCATTTTTGGATAAGTATCAGGAGTATTGTAGAGTGAGAAATAGGAAGGATGAGTTATTTCGGATAAGACAAGAAGAGGATGAAAACTTAGAGGATTATCTTGATAGATTTGCCTTTATCCAAAAGAGATGTGGTCCTGTGGAAACTGACTTATTAAAAACTATATTTCTGAGAGGTTTGCAGGATGATTCTAGAGAAGTATTAGACTTAATGGGAAAAGGAGATATAAACCAACTTGATATTAATGATATTGTAGAGTTGTGCAGAAATTATTCCCGCACTAGGCAAAGAAGAAGGAAAAGGAATCCTGGTAATACTGATATAAAATATTTGATGGAGGAAATGGCTAATATGAAAACTGATATACTTGTTCAACTAAACACTGCTTTAGGAGAAAGGAATACAAGAGCCAATTCTTCACCACCCCTGTCTATCTATTGTCCTAGGTGCAGAAATAAGCATGCTCTGCAAGATTGTCCTTTGGACAAGACTTCAATTTCAGCAATTTGTGGCATTTGCTCAAAGGAGCATAAAACTGATAAATGTCACCTTTTGCCCCATCTTCGAAGTGTTTTAGAAACCCAAGTTGAAGAACTTCATGCTATTGGGCAAAGTCCAGGAGGCAAATTCATACAAAACCAAAATGCCCCTCGCTTTTCTTCAAATTGGGGATAGAATCCTTGGAATATGCCATGGGCATATACCGAACCTCCTCCCCAAACTTGGAATCAATCTTGGGCAGCCCCTCAAGATTGGTCACATTCTGGTTGGAATCAGCCATGGCATTCAGTTAATCCATCTTGGGTACCAAATCAGTCAGGGAAAAGATGGGGGCCACAATACCCATCCTATCAAGGGCAACAGAGGTATCAATCACCAAATCAACACTTGCTGCCAGCCCCTAATCAAAATTTTTAGGGAAGAGTTCAACCACAACAAACACAACCAGTTAAGCAACCTCCACTTCCATCTCAGCCTATGGCTAACCCCAATAACAACAGACAAGCAGCCCCTGTTTATGGAGTTGAGTCTGAAGAGACTGCTGCAGTCCATGTCCTTGATTGTAGTAACATCCAGTTACATTTAGGGAAGGTTTTACCTGACCTTGCACCACCCACTATTGAAGAAATTGATGGAAAGCAAGAATTTTCAAGTCCAAAAAAACCACAAACAGAGCAAAAAGAGGAAAAAATAGAAAGTTTACAAGAAAAAATTGAACTTGCCTCGATAGACCTATCGTATCCCGAAAGGTTTGACCACACTACCATTGCTCCTGAATCAGAATTAATCATAGAATTGAGGAAAATGTCTATCTCACTCCCTTTGTTGTAGGCAATAAAGGATGTACCTCTGATTAGGAAAACCATTCAGGAGTTGTGTATTAGGAAACCTGGCAGGAAGAAGAAAGCCTTTCCTAAGACTGTACAAGTAGAAGGTAAGTTGGCTGACCTACTTTCTGGAAAACTAGTACCCCCTAAATATGGTGATCCAGGGAGTCCAGTAGTTACAATTACTATTGGGTTAGTTCAAATTCCAAATGTACTTATCAATTTAGGAGTTGCAATCAACGTGATGACTAAGGAAACCATGCAAAAATTGTAGCTCAATAACCTTAGTCCTACTACCACAGTTTTGGAAATGGCAGATAGGTCAATGGCTAAACCGAAAGGAATTCTGGAGGATGTTGCCATTGAAGTGTCTTCTTGGGAATACCTTGTAGATTTCTTAGTGTTGCAGCCTAGAAACTCAGCTAATGGCTATCCTATTATTCTAGGATGACCTTGGCTTGCCACTGCAGCTGCATTTATAGACTGCAGGTCAAGTGAGATGACCATTTCAAATGGTGTAGACCTGAAAAATATTTCCTTGTATCCACCAACCCAACCTTCAGCTAAATTTTTTGGACATATATGGTATCCTGAGTCTGATGAAGAATAGGAAACTATTGTCACCTTGGCCACCGTTGTAGTAAAAGAACATATTGAAGAACTTAATTCACCAGAAAGAGAAATCTTTGAACATGAAACAATTTTGGTGAAAACATTGCAAGAAGAAGGCCTTAGGGATGATCAAATTCTTGTCCATCATTTGTTATGGAAATATGAAGAACAAACTGCTGAACATCTGTCATCTATTCCACTACAAGAAAGCTCCTTCACATTGCCACATGGATGGCATCATCATCTTCTAACTTCTTTCATCTGTCCTATGCAAATGATCCCATCAGGTATCACATTTACACCATAATCAAGAGTATTTCATACTCTACAACCACATCATTGTCCCTTAAATGCTTTAATCAGTAAATATGAGGTTGTCAACTCTATTTATCCAGGGATTAAGCAGATTGAGATACAACCAAGAAATTTTTTGAACATTAATAGTTGGTTGACTAATGAGCAAGAAGCCAAATTATTTGTTGTTTTACAGAGACATGTTCAAGCTTTTGCTTGGAGTTATAAGGACATGAATGGCATTCACCCTGATGTGTGTACACATAGGATATACACTAAAGATGTCAAACCAGTAAGACAACCACAAAGGCATCTGAATCCCACTCTAAAGGATATTGTTAAGGAAGAAATCAAAAAACTATTGGATGTAGGATTCATTTATCCAATTTCAGACAGTAGGTGGGTTTCACCATTGGTCATTGTTCCAAAGAAAAATGGGAAGATGAGAGTATGTGTGGACTACAGGGAATTGAATAAGGTCACACATAAAGATCACTTTCCATTACCATTTATAGACCAAGTGTTGGACACCCTTGCTGGTAAGAAATTTTTATGTTTCCTTGATGGTTTTAGTGGTTATAATCAGATCCAAGTTGCACCAGAAGACCAGGAAAAGACAACTTTCACATGTCCTTGGGGAACATTTGCTTACAGAGTATTACCCTTCGGTTTGTGCAATGCACCAACAACATTTCGGAGAGCTATTTTGGCTATCTTTTCTGATCTAACAAATGAAAGTGTAGAGATTTATATGGATGACTTCACAAGTGTTTGGAGATACATTTGAATATACTTTAGAACAACTTGAAAAAGTTTTAATATGCTGTGAAACATATCATTTGTCTCTAAATCCTGATAAATGTTTCTTGATGATGGAAGAAGGAATTGTTCTTGGACATCATATTTCTGCTTATGGAATTAAAGTTGATCCTAAAAAGGTAGAGGTCATCAAGAACCTTCCTCCTCCAAAAACTCAAACTGATGTCCGTAGTTTCTTAGGACATATTGGCTTTTATCGCAGATTTATTGCTAATTTCAGTACCATTGCTAATCCAATGTTCACATTGTTAACAAAGGATTCTGAATTTGTTTGGTCTACTAGGTGTCAATAGTCCTTTGAAGTTTTAAAGGAAAAGTTAACAACTCCACTTGTATTGAGAGGTCCTAATTGGGAGTTACCCTTCCATATTCAAACCGATGCTTCCAATACTGCTATTGGAGCTGCATTAGGGCAGATTGAAGATGGACAACACTATGCCATATACTACATTAGTAAAAATTTGACTGGAGCTGAAAAGAATTATACCACAACCGAGAAGGAATTTTTAGCTGTGGTGTATGCTATTAACAAATTCTGACACTATATCATAGGATATCCCGTATTCATCCACACAGACCATGCTGCTATAAATTATTTGATGAATAAACCCTTGGTTAGTGCATGAATTATTCGTTGGTTAATACTATTGCAGGAATTTGATATTACTATAGTCAATAAACCAGGGAAGTCTAATGTAGTGGCAGATTTCTTGTCAAGATTGTCAAATGCAGATACGGAGGAATTGGTTGAGGATGCATTTCCTGATGAGAAATTATTTGTTGTTTTTGTACAATCTCCATGGTTTGCAGATATAGCTAATTATTTAGCTACAGGGAAGATTCCTCTTCACTTTACTCCTAAACAAAAGAAATAGTTGATCAAGCAAAGTTCTTCTTTTGAATGGATAGGAGGTTTATTGTTTAAATGCAGTCCTAACCATGTTTTGCGTAGGTGTGTTCGCAAGGACGAGGTATATGACATCCTACGAGCATGTCATGATGAACCATCAGGAGGGCATTATTCAGTGAAAAGTACCATTCAAAATATTTTGGGTACTGGTTACTACTGGCCATCCTTGCACAAAGATGTCAAAAGGTATGTCAGAAATTGTGATGCATGCCAAAGGATGGGTAAGCCTACTTTTACTAGTGAAATGCCTTTACAACCTCAATTAGGTACAGAACCATTTGAAAGGTGGGGGCTAGATTTTGTAGGACCCATTGATCCACCTTCCCAAGGGAAAGTGCATATCTTGGTATGTACTGATTATGTAACCAAGTGGGTAGAAGCCCATGCTTTTAAGCATGCCCAAGAAGAGAAAGTTGTTGATTTCCTGTATTCACAAATATTTCTATGATTTGGAGCCCCACATTCTATCACCACTGATCAGGGACCTCAGTTTACCTCAAAATTTGTTGAAGCCTTTACAAAGCTGTATGAAATCAAACACCGAAAATCCTCACCTTACCATCCGCAAGCCAATGGCCAAGTTGAAGTGACAAATAGGGAATTAGAGAGGATCTTAACCAAAACTATAGCAGCCCATAGGAGGAATTGGGTGGAGAAGTTACCTGAAGCAATTTGGGCTTATAACACCACTTGGAAATCCACTACTGGATTTACTCCCTATGAATTGGTTTATGGCAAAAAGCCTCTTTTGCCTATTGAGTTTGAATTACTAACTCTTCGAACTACTTTAGAAGTTGGTATTGATTTGTCATAGGCACAAATGGACCGGATTCTGTAGCTCAATGCATTGGATGAGCTATGGAGGGATGCATTGCACTAGACTGAGCTGATCCAAGCACAACAAAAATTATGGCATGATAGTCACATTCAACAAAGGAAGTTTCAGCAAGGCGATTGGGCTTTGTTGTTTGACTCACGTTATGAAGACTATCCTGGAAAATTGCAGACTAGGTGGCTTGGACCATATCATATTGAGGAAGTGTTTGCAAATGGAGTTGTACGTCTTTCACCAATAGATGATTCAAGAAGGAAAATGGTGGTTAACGGTCATCATCTTCGGATATATCACAAACCGTTAACCAAGGAGGAGTTTCTCAAGCAAGTAGGAAACTTGGATGTATCAATATTGGAAGAAACCACTTCTTCCAAGATGGACTCAATCAAGTGACATGAACCAAAATATATAAAAAAAATGAAAAAAATAAAAATATATATAAAGAAAAAATAATAATAATAATTCAAAATGTGAAAACCTCTTTGAGGTGCATCTGAATTGGGCTTACATGAAAACCGGTTTTTTTGGCATGTTTGCCTCATGGACCCGCCACCATTCCATTCATTCTCACCATTGTTTCACTATTTACCATTCCACTCATTCTCACCTCTATTTCACTATTTTCCAGATTGCACCTGTTACACTCTAAGGAGTCAACTTAAAATCAGTGAGAAAACAACATTTGTACAAAATATAGATGGAATGGTTTCTTCAGGTATGTGCCTTTTTCTATTTTAATATTGTAAATATTTATTATGTAGTGTATGATATCCCTAGTTAGTATAAAGCATACATAAGGTCTGGTTCCAGAAAGTTATCAAGGTAGTCTAAGGCGAGAAAAGGCTCTTCAAATGCTCTTGAAAGGTACTGCTCTGGAATGAACCTGCTGCACATAACAAGTTTCCGAATGAAGAAGCTTTAGAATTAGTTTCGGAATGAAAAGGGTATATGCTCTGGAATGGACTATGCAATAAAATCGATTGGAATGAATTAACAAAAAGGTTAATTCATTAATCTCTAGAATCACGTGGCTAAAAAGTTAAATAAATTAAAATTTCTGAAGGTTTTGCACCAATTGGGTTGGAAATAGTATTTGGAATGCAGGTTTCAAATTCAAGTTCCAAAGAAAATATTTGAGGGGGCATGGAGTTTCAAAAATTGTTGCATGTGACCAGTATGGCACACAACTCAAAGCCTGTTGAAAAGGAGGACTCTCATAAAAATTTAATTATCCCATATCACTCCCGACAGCTACAATTATACGATGACACGTAGTAACATCCGGTTGATGGTAACTTTTGCATGCAATGAATTGCCACCACGTGCCAAGTTCATGTTACCTAGCACGTTTGGAAGTTATTCTAGCGCTGCACTCATTTACTCTTCACCCTCGAGCATTACTCTTTACAGACTCAAGTATTCCAAAGCTGAGAAACACCTGCAGTAAAATTTTTAGACCTAAGATACGTAGAACCCCAATCATTGATAATGGGAGGACATAAGAATAAAATTGAGCCAGATAACATAGAATATTTGCAAAAATATGGGGAATGCATGCAAATTTTTATTGAAGGAGGATTTATGCCCTTCTTGCGCAAGTTCGATGGGTATTCAGAAGGGTTGGTTGTTGAGTTCGCACGTACCTTCCGCAACAACCAAATTCATATCAATGGCATGACCATCCAGGTAAGCCCTAAAATTCTTAGCTAGGTTATTGAATTACCGTTGCATGGGGTTCAAATTGGAAAATTAGGGAAAAATACTTTAGTTGAACTTGTAAATCAGTTCAGGGGAAATGAGGATAGGCCCACTAAGTTTGTATTAAGTAATAATATCTGCAAGGGGGTCAAAAGAACAAGTTTACAACCTCCTTGGGATGAAGTTGCAGTATGGGTCATTAGGTTTTTGACCTACGATGGGCAATTCCCTGTCCTCTTAGGACATCATATGCGAATTTTAACCCATCTTCGTCACGGCCGCTCAAACCCTAAACTGAAGGTAAATCTACCTATGTACCTATACTAGGAGCTGGTAAATATGGCCAAAAAGTACCAAGCAGGAAAAGGGTCTCCCAAACACCATGGCCTAATCAAGATGATATGTAGACATCACTTTAGGGGAAACCCTAGAAGCTTTGATAGGTTTTTTCATGCATGGAATGAGTTGATTGAGGAAGAGGCAGTTGAAAGCCCTAGATCTAAAGAAGAGGTAGAGGTTGAAGAACCTGAATCTGAAGCAAAAATAGAAATTGAAAATTTTGAACATGAAATTGAAACTGAATATTATCAAAAAGAAGTTCCTTCCTCACCACAGGGACCTCCATCCTCCAGGACAAGGAAGCAAATAGAGAAACAGTCTAAGATTGATCCTGTAGGAAAGAGGAGAAAGGTTACATTTTCTAAAAATGTAACTATTTTTCCCACTCAGTCCACTGAGCAATTTGGAAGTTCAAGCAAGTAAGGGCAAATGGAGAAGGGAAAACCTGAAGTAGACTATGGAAATATTATGAACGCTATATTGACATAGATATTTGTGCTACTGTAGCAGAACAAAATGCATGAGGACATGCATTACAATAGGTTGGGGGGAAATGATGAGGCAAAACATTACCTCATACAAATACTACTTTTGATAAATTTTTAAACTATTTGGAACCACTTATGATATGATTTTGTACTAATTTTAGTGATACTATGCATTATATGATGATGTTTGCATATTGGAATGATAAAGTGCATATGACATGTTTTGACTGTTTATCTATGTTTATAATCTGTTTCAACTGTATTATTTAGTATATTTTGCTTTAATTTAATGTTGTAATATTAAGGTGCTGCTATCTATTTGGTTTTGTGCTTCTTTCATAAGATTTCCCCACTATTTAAACATTTTAAATAACCAAAAGGTGCCAAAACTTTATCAACAGTTTGATTGTGCAAAAAATAGGAACTTTTCCATACAAATTCCAACCAACTGTACATATATAACATGGCTTGGAATTTGTCCACTCCAGCTCATGCAAAATATGGAATCAATCTTCTAGGAAATTATGGATACTATTTCTGCCCTAAAAACTATTCTCATGCGCTTTTGGAGGATGAATTAATATAAAATTTGTTCTGCTACTTGATATTTCGGAGCAGCTCCGAAATAAGCGCAGAAGACATAAATTTGGTCAAAAGCATCTTTAATTACAGTAAAATGGATGTAAACGGTGGTTGCAACTATTCTAGGGACATCCATATCCTTTCCAACACCTATCCCTCACCAGATAAATCCAACATCTGGAATGGATAAGGTTTAATGGATCAGATCCCTGTATTTTTGGGAAACACAGTCCTGCAACAGTTGTAACAGTCCTGTATTGAAGCACCAAACCTTATCATTGTTATACCTTTCTTGTATAAATAAAATGCTCCTGTTTGGTTGAGCATATAGGATAATATAGGATAAGAGGATATAGGTACTAGGAGATAGAGCAGTCCAAGTGTAATTGTGTACTACAGTAGATCAGTAGTCTGCAAAACTTCCCCTACGCTACTGATATGTTGATGATGAAATAAAGGTGCAATATTTGTCATTCATGTTTAATTTTGAGTTTAGTGTGAGGATTTAATAGTGTAGATCAATTTTATTTTCCCTATTTTGGTTCAAGGAGCAAGGGCCACTTCCAGGTCCAAAGGAGGATTTTTACCTGATAGAATTCTGCTATTTCTTGCTGCAATAGGTCAGCAGGAATCTGACAGCTTTTTGCATAGTTAATATTGAATTAAACTTCATATAGCATGTGGCACATGAATGCATTATAGTTAAGTCATCTAGAATATATTTTATAGCATAACATTTTCTATTTTAGCTTTAGCATTTCCAATATGTATTTCCAGTTTGCATCAAAGAATTTTTGGTTAATTCAGTTTGCTACAGATTTGCAATATTTGCTTACCAACCTTTGAATTTCATCATTGTCTTAGGTTTCATTTTTTGCAGGTGTGAAGTTTAAATTATGAAAAAATTCATTGTTGTTATAGTTAATTTTGTGATTTCAATTTTTTTATTTTAAATTATGTCAATTAAATTATGTCATTTTCAATTCTGCAATAGTTCATATTTGATTTTCTTGTAATTGTATGAATTTCAATTATGCAAGGATAAGTAGGCACTCAGTTTTAGTTTCTAGGAGATTAAAATGGACACCTGACACCCCCAAAGTACTAACTATTCCATGAATAATGCCATGATCTAGATGAACTAAAAATCAGTTTGTTAACCCCTGCTTTCATATATAGCCTTGGACACCGCCCTAGATTGACACATAATGATTAAATGATGAAGATTTAACGACATTCATCAGAATATTTGAGTAAGTCTTGTGAGAATACTTGGGGTAGCTTTGAGGTAGGTTTTAACAAGTCTTGTGAGAAGACTTGAGGCAGTTTTGAGGTAGATTTGAGCAAGTATTTCGATAAGAATTGGAATAAATTTGAGGTAGATTTGAGCAAGTCTTTTGAGAAGACTTAGAACAACTTTGAGGTAGATTTGAGCAAGTCTTTTGAGAAGAATTGTAACAAATTTGAGTAAGATTTGAGACAAAGTTGAGAGCAGGTTTGGTTGCTGATTTGATCAAGCTTTGTGTTAAGGCTTGGGGTAGATTTGAGATAGAGTTGAGAGTAGGTTTGGTTACTGATTTTATCAAGCTTTGTGTTAAGGCTTAGAGAAAAATTAAACCAGATCAAAGGGGAAAGATTTATCCTATGGAGAGATATCCATGAACCAGATCAAAGAGGAAAGACTTATCCTATGGAGAGAGATCCATGAACCAAAGAAAAGGGGAAATATTTCTCCTATGGAGAGATATCCACAAACTAGAGCAAAGGGGAAAGAGTTATCCTGTGGAGATATATCCATGAACTAGAGCAAAAGGGAAAGAGTTCTTCTATGGAGAGAGATCCATGAACTAGAGCAAAGGGGATAGAGTTCTCCTATGGAGAGAGATCCATGAACCAGATAAAAGGGAAAGAGTTCTCCTGTGGAGAGAGAACCACTTACCAAAGCAAAGGGGAAAGAGTTCTTCTGTGGAGAAAGATCCATGAACCATAGTAAAGGAGAAATAGTTCTCCTATGGAGAGATATCCATGAATCAAAGAAAAGGGGAAAGAGTTCTCCTATGGAGAGAGATCCAAGAACCAAAGCAAGGGGATAGACTTTTCTTGTGGAGAGAGATCTACAAATTAGAGTATAGGGGATTGATGTCTCCTTTGGAAAGAGGTCCATAAATATTGTAATAGGGAATTTATTCCCAAGATATTTGTTGAGAAAATTTAGAAGAAAGATGCTCTCCATGGATGTAACCCATATTGGGTGAACCACGTTAAATTTGTGTCTCTCATGTGTGTGATGATTTGTGCATTTTCTATTTTACTGTGTTGATATTATTGTTGTTATCATTTGAAAGAAAAGTAAAAGTTGATCTTATACTATTCACCCCCCTCTTAGTATAAGATTGTGTTATTCAATTATGATATAAGTTCTTTGTTATAATGAGACCTAAATAGATATATATTTTCTATGACAAGGGTTCTAAGTTTGATCCCCATTCTACGAGATGTTTTTTTACCCTAGGTAAAATTGGACCAATGGACCATAGATGGGCTTTGTCACCTAGTCTAACACAAGCCCATTGTGTTTTATATTTTCATATTCTATAGATATATCACATATCCTTTCTATATTTCAATTTAGTATGAATTACAATTAACACAAAAGGGATATGCATGTGGAGCATATTCAAGTGATCAACCATTGCATAGATAATTGAGGGGATACACAATAGATGATGTTAGTCATATGGGATTAATGTAAAGAGGATTGTCTCATATGATATTATGAAGATTTGAATAGAGGGATATTTTCTTACTTTCTTGATTACATTTTGACTAGGAAGTTTCCCAAGTGGGGAAGGATGTCATGTCCAATTTTCTTATCTTTTGAGATGATTAATGTACACTCTTCATTATGGATTCATATATTATTTAGAATATTTTTATAGAATTATTTGCCTAAATTTTATTTCTTTAAATAAATTTTCATTAGACATTAGCTAAACTTTATTGAAATTTAAAATTTTATGGGGTATTGATATGGTTTTACATTAGGTTCCTCCACTAATCATAGCTTAAGAGATTAAATGACTACTTCACACATGAAACAGACCATGATATGCCCTCTATATACCTATATATCACTCATTATATGGAAAGAACTCACATAAGAGAGATAATGTGATATGTTACATTGAAAAATTATGATAACTAGCCAATTTTTAATAAGTTGTCATATGAAAGACTTCCTTAATAGATAAATATTATTAGTTCAAATGTTATCATTTGAAGAAAATAATTTGACTATTTTATCTCATAATGAGAGCTCCAAAGTAACACATGATGGATCCTAGTTGGATAATTCTCTTTTATTTATAAAGGAACCATATATAAGAAAAAATAAAATATTGATGTCTCATTATTACCAAGTCAAAAAAGTGTAAAGTAGTTGGAAAAGGCAAGGAGGAAAACCTTATAAATTTAAAAAAATACTATTGAGGGTTATTTTCATTAGAACTAAGAGAACACCTTAGTCATTGTATTTCTTATTATGTTTGTAATAACTAAAAATAAGAATGGAGTTTAATATATTTTTTACCTCTACATAATCATTATGAAATTTTTACTTCACTTGATATTTTTACTTCACTAAGTTCTACATTTTATTAAGACACAACATATTGTTAAGAATTACTAAGAATATTTAAAAAAATCATTTTTATGTAAAATCTAAGATATTTGGACAAAGAGAGTTAATAGAAAAAGATATATTTACTAGTGTGTCTTAGTTGCATGCATAAGGGAAGGGTACTTGCTTATGCTTTATTTAATGATAATAAAATATAAGAGCAACATGAAAGGATATTTTGTAATAATATGAGTTATTTTTGTTAATGTTGTTGTCTTCGATTGTCCTTACCTAGGACAATTGCACCTTACGTGGAGAGATGAGCATGGGATTAAGCTCAATCGGGGACCTCTAGGATTTTTACAAGACCAACTCCTTGTTAGGATATGATCTTCAAGGTGCTAGTTGCTCAACAAAGGGAAAGAGTGTGAGTGAGTAGAAAAAAAAAAGGAAATGGGGGTGATGCACCAAGAGATCCACTGATGGATTTTGAAGACTTATGCTTAACATGAAATTCATAGAAATATAATCACAAGATCGAATATAAGAAAGTTGTAATATAATGAACTAGTAAATATAATGTAACAAAGATAAATGAAACAACTAATATGTATTATCAAGGCTTAATAAGATACCAAATAACATTAAAAAATATAATCAGATATGAGTGTAAAGCCTAAAATATACATAATAATATCATTTACAATACTAGTGTAGAAGGGAAAACCGCCCTACCATGTACAATTCCCAAACAAGGCTAGATATATAAATATAGAAAGCCTTATGGGGTGAACCATGGGGGCTCCATTGTTCTCTACACTCAGGTTTGAAGGATAGGGAAGGGTTCACTAGGAACGGTTTAAGGACTCACTCTAAGGCCTCTTATTTTCAAGAATGTTTGATGTATGAGATTCAAGACAAACACCTAGATTTGGCCTTTCTAGATCTATGCTATAAAATATAAAGGGTAATGTAGAAATACAGAATGCAAGAATACAAGAGCTAACCCTAGAATGATTCTTTTATTTGAATGCTTTTCTAACCTAGGATTCTAAATAGACAACATTTAAGCAAGGGCTCAAGATAAATGCACAAATAGGATTAACCCTAAGTGCACACTATATGCTATTTTATCTTTCAAATGCCTAGAATAAAATAAATATATATTAATAAAATAAGATCTAAGTTTTACAACAAAAATAAAAGCACTCAAAAATAGCCTAAAGACTAATTAGAATACTTAGCTTATCTGATGATTTATCCTTGCTTTTATCTCTTTATCCAATGCTATCAATAATCACTATTCCTACAAGATAGGTCAACAAACACTTGAAAATGAGATTAGCATTAGGGGGCCTGCTTAGGTCATTGTACAAAAATTCTTGGAGGTGTAGCATTCAAGCCCCCTAGGTCCTTTTAGCTGACCTTTGATAATTAAAAGTGGATATTGATCTTTGGAGAAAAACAAACATAATACAATATGACAAAGAAGAATGATGAAATTATAGAAATAAAATATGCCACTATGCTCTAAATGCAATCTATGATGCAATGAAGAAAATAGGAACAACAGATTGCCCCTGGTTTTATCTTAGGAAAAATCGTGCCCTGTAATAGGCAACTATGATAACGCAAGGTGAAGTTGTGCCCTGTAGCAGGTCGGGCGTGATTTTGCATAAACTATGAAAAAAATAAAATACAAGTGCAGAAGCTTGATTACATCATTCAAAAAATATAAATATGCATGTAGAAGAGTGAATTCTCATGGTAGAGTGAAGAAACAAAACAAAAGCGTTTTGAGATCTTCCAGGTGGTCAATATCTTCTTAGGGCTCCAAAAATGATCCACCAAAAGTGAACAACAATAATTCAATGCAGTAGACACTTAATCAAACTCCACACTTCAAAGTTGATTGCAAAAGAAGAAGAAGAAGGATGCAGACCGAACAAAACACTTTACGAGAAATCAAATGTTAGCAAGAAAATAAATCATCAATCCTTAGAATGTCGATTGTGTGAGCATGTGTCGTGTGTGAAAAGTGAAATTAAACCATCCTTATATAATGGATTTGGAGGTAAAAAGAGTGGTAAAAACAAGGAGGGCTGACGTAAAACATGCTAATGCTAAAAAGTTAGGGTTTCAACTTGTCAAACCCTAAAAAGGTGAAATCGTGCCCCATCCAAGCTATGATATTGTAATGCGAAGTCACACCTCATCAGGGACTGAGCACGATTTCGCATAGAGATAGAAAATAGGAAAAATAGGGGGGAGAAGACTTACCCTTGCCTTAGGCAAGTCTAAGGGGTACCCTAAAGGGCTCAAGGAAGATTTCCCACTAAAGTGTGTCAATTTTTCGTGTCTACATTTTACCCCCTACTTGACGCATTTATGGCTAATAAATGTGTCAAAGAAAATATGTAAACACCTGCAAATGAAAAATGACAAGAAAAAATGGGGTGGTTGGTTTAGAAGAAAGGGATGGTGCAAAAATGGTGTTATTCTGAACACTTTCAATTTTTGCACGTAAATCGAGACATTAGGGACATTAATGCCTCTAAGGCCAGGATGCCCCCTCAAGTTTTATGTGAGACATATTCATCATAAAAAATAAAAAACCTAGACTCAAAAGAAGAAGAAGCGAGAAGAAACTAAATAAATAAATAAAAGAGAAAAAGCGTGTGAAAATAGGGTTAAAAGTGAAAAGGAGGCAAAACCTAATTTATTTTCTACCACACAAGAAAGCAGAAGGGGATATCTATAGAGGTGATGGATATGGCACTACCGATACACATTTCAAAGATCATGAGGGGAAAAGCTGACACAAAAGTTGAGCGAGCATAGGTAGGGTCAAAAACCACGCTTGGAATTTGAGTTTTTTTAAATTCGTGCAATTTTTTGGGTGGATTTTTGCCAAATTCAATGGTTTTTCTATGTACGATCTAGGCATGATCTCGTGACCTAATCGTAATTTTTCCCTAGTCAGTAGTGGAAAAATCATGCTTACCAAAAAAAACCAAGCACGATTTCATCGAAAAAAGAGAAGAAAAAAGAAAAAAGAAAAAAGAAAAAAAAGAGAAAGAAAAAGCAAGGAATAAAGAATGAAAAGGAAGAAAGGAGGCAAGCAAGCAACTTGGGAGATGTGAAATTTAATTGTGCAATGATAATTTTTTTATTTTAATGTAATAAATTTAATTAATATTACTGACGAAAAAAATTATTTTTTTGTTATTATATCTTAGGGTACTCAAGAGCCACGAGTGACGAGCCGACTCCTTGGAGGTAGAGCTGGAGGAACTTGGATAGGCAAAAGGGGATACACTAGTAGTGGTGGAGCTAGACCACCTAGTGAGACTACCTCAAGTAGGGACAGACAGGGCTCTACTAAAAGCATTAGAAGAGATATGGTACCAGAGTTGTCTACCTTTCGATTACCTACAGAAGAGATGACCATCACACAAGAGGATGTGTGGTGCATCTTGTGCATCCCTATTAGAGGAAAATTTATTTATAGAGTATAAGGGAGACCAGTGATATTGCAATAATTTTTGAGGGGCTAGACCCATCAGGTGTAGGAGAGCACCATAGTCATGGATGACCTGGTGGGGTGGTATGGGGTAGACCCCTTGATTACCATGCTTTATGGAGTGGTTGCAGGTATGCCAATGTGCCATACTAACACATGAGATATTCCATGGGCAATGGTATGTGTAGTGGTAGACATGCATGACCAGAGATTTAGGTTTGCATGGGATATGTGTGTGTTGGCCCACTTGTACAGGATGTTGTACAATGTCATGTACAAGCGGTATATAGGTCTAGTGTGCATGACTTTGCTCTAGGTATGGAGCTGGGAGTACATAGCAGTGTAGATACTAGATGCACTACAAAGACCATTGCTTGACCCAGAGTGACTAGAAATATATAGATAATCCAAATTCCTAGAGAAAATCATGAGGACCTATGCCAAGCATCTACCACTAGTGAGGCAAATAGTACACGAGCTGAGGGAGGCAAAGATAGTATGGTGACATTGGCATCTACACCCAGGATGGTTTAAGGATAGGATAGAGTTGGAAAGGATCATGAGGATCAGGTGGCTAAAGATAGAGAAGGAGGAGCCAAAGATCTTCTAATTTTATAGGTCCAAGAGGATCGAGGGGCTACGAGGCTCATTGAGCACCATAAAGAGGAGGAGAGATGCAACTTGAGTAGAATATGATTATCTCTAAGGATATGTGATTAGTTTAGATATAGAGTGCTAGAGGGATTGGGTAGAGGGGATGGTTGTCATTGGGAGTAGCTAGGCTAGCGATAGAGTCTTCCTTCTACAAGTAGAGATACAGAGGGTAGGGTAGAAACTAGAGGTGGCCATTCAGTGGGCTATATTTTATGAGACCATGTACTACCAGGTGGTACCAATGGGGTACAGAGTAAAACTGCCTCCATCCCTCGAGTTGGCTAGCAGGTCATGATCTCAGTCACATATATTCTATGCTTCACCATCCATGGGTATGTGACTACCAGGACCACTTCCTCCTTCGAGTGGAGTAGAGGATATAAACTATCATAGATAGGCTAGGGATCAGGATGACATGCCAATTTTTATTGTGGTATTCATCCCTAGGGATTGGTTGAGCGTATTGGGATTAGAATGTGGTACACCAACTAGACATGACTGTATCTCTCTCTTTTTCATCGAGTAATACATAGGTGCTTATTTTTATATTTTGTGAATGTGTTCATGTAATTTTAATTGTTATATTAGATGTTATTTAATTTAAATTTGTATGCATGCAATCTATCTTAATGCAAGTCTATATGAAATACATGGATGAAAATGGATCGAAGAATTAGGAAACATGAGAAAAGATAAAGAAATAATATCAACAATATGAAGAAGAAGAAGAGAGAGAAGACGAAGAAGAAGATAATCCAAAGGTCAACCATCTAAAATAGAGAAGGATAGGTAAAACATAGTATTGAAATCAACATAGGTCATAAGGGACCAATGTGACTAAATACTATGAATCATACCAAAAAAGAGGGAGCTAAACCTGCTATGGGTATAGTACTCATCGTAAAGGATGATGTGTTGGAGTTTGACCCGCTATGGTTGGTTTCTCTCTAATTGAATACTATGAGGTGATTACCTGCTAGGATGTATGCCAAGGCCTGTTGAAAATGGCCAAGGAGCTTATCCTATAATGGGGTGTTGAGCCCACTGAGTCAAAAGGGAGTATAACTTGATAGAAGATCATATCCAATAAGATACCTACTAGTATGTATAGCTATCCCATGTGGGATGTAATATAAGGATAAAATATATATATTAGGTGAGTGCTACCCTTGATAGGGGTTTAGAGAATAAAAAAAGATAATGAGTGTGTAAAATTGTGTTGAGAAGATAACTTAAGAAGGAAGAAAAATAAAATGCACGTATCTCCTTATAAAAAACAAAGGGAGACAACAAGAGAAGGGCAATGAAAAAGTGACAAGGAAATATTAACAAACTATTATCCTTGATCTAAGAGATACTCTCACTATTTCCAAGACCAAGGAAAACGTTTGAAGAAGCAAAAAGTAAGAAAGAATACTGAAGAAGAAAGCCCTAGGTGGGGATCTTACTAGGCATCAGAACCCTAGAGAGAGTGCAATGCATGTGAGCTACGACCTAACTAGGTATCATCACATGCCATTATCGCAAGATGCCAAAAAATATATATGATCAAGCAATCATGCAAAATATGACATTCAAGCATGCAAGTTGCATTAAATGTCAGACAGATAATGCAAAAGGATGACAAGCAACAATACAATATGAGCAAGCATATGGATGCAAAAGAAATGCAAATGTATAGCTAAATGATGATTAATTTATTTGATGCAATTTTTATTTTGTTTTTAAGTTTACTTAATTTAAATTAATTAATTTAAGCAAACAGAAAAAAGTCGACACAACATCTAAGTGTGTCACATTTCTTAACAAAAATAAAAGGCGTGCCATGGACTGTTTTATCAAAGAAATATCTAAAAGGTAAGCCTTATCGATAATTATAATTACGAAGAGGCTCCTTCATAGTTATTTCTTTTGCAACCATAGCACAATAATCAATGCACTCTCAAACATAACCATTCTTTTTAACATAAGGAGGATAAATTCCTAACTTCGTAATATCACTATAGGATAGTGAAGTAGAGTCCTCTTCTAAAATATAAAGTTTACTTTTAGAAAACACATAATCAATCTTATTGTAAAAAAAATACATAAGAAGAACAAGGGGGACCATCATCCTCATCATCTACCCCTGACTTTTGATAATTCATATATTCAACATAAGTCATAAGATGATCATCATTTTCAAATGGTAAAGATTGGTTTTTACTAGGTATAAAACCTAGTCCACATCTCCCATGCTAGATCTCGACATCCAAAGGCTCTTGAATGCCCTACTGTTGTGGCTCCAAGTCTTTACCTATATATCTCATACTAGATAGGACTTGTTTAGGAAGTGGGTAATCATTGGAAAGGTAATAATAAGCTAAAGAATGCTCAACGAGAGAGGGGTTGCTACCATGTATCTTTTACTCAAAGGTAGTTCCTGTGAAGAAAAAGGTACACATGCCAATATCTACAACATAACCTTTCTTATGGAGTAAACCCATGGTTATTGGTGACGGTGTTAGCTTGGCTAGATCCAGAAGAGGTGATTGAAGAAATTGATTATCATGATCTTGAGATGAAGAATTTAAGATATGTTCCTCACTCATTTTTAAATTTTGAATTTTTTTTTATATTTGATATGAGGAATACGAAGAAACCATTGAAGAGATTAAGGGACATAGGTTGAAATCGGATTGATCTCGCTCTATATTTGAACAAAATTTAAATGGTCGAGTATCACCTGAAATTGTGATAACTTGATTCTTAAACTCAAACTTGAGGCACTGATGAAGAGTAGAAGGTATGACCTTCATTGCATGAATCCAAGATCATACAAGAAGAAGATTAAAATATGAAGGACAATGTACCACATAAAACAAAGCATCCAATATTTTATGATATTCTTACAATGACACTGAGAGGGGGGGTGAATCAGTGTAACTATTTAAAAACTTAAATCTGCAACTTTTAAAACTAATAGTGCAAGCTTAAAAATAGATAATGCAAGTATCACACAAGAGCATCACACAACACAGGATTTTACGAGGTTCACCGATGTGGCTACTCCTCAAGTAATGACTGTTTGGACTTCAATCCAAATCCAGTCTTTGCAAGGATTCTCTCTTTACAAATAATTCTCCAGCACCCACCGGAAGGAGCACCAACCCCTAATTTTTTTCTACTGCAATAGAAAGGAGCACCAACCCCTTTTACCAGGCACCCACTTGGATTTCAAATTTTTAACAAAATAATGACATAAAAATGCCTTCTCTTTTACAAGACCCTCACTCGGTCTAAGGCTCAAACAATCTATCTTATAGAAGCATAAAGAGACTTGTTAGAGACTCAATATCTTCTGATCAATTCAAAAACCTCTCTGTTATTTTTACAATAAATATGCAGGTTTTTGTTCTCTTGTTGTTGTTAATCCAGCACTATTTACCACACTACGCCCTTTTTATGTATTCAATAATGCACAGTGCAGTTGCTCTCTTCTGCACTCATTCGAGTCCATTTATTTGTTTTTCTCGAACGGATCAATTTCAAACGGCTCAAAGTTTCCCTCCAATTTCTCATGCATTCTTGGCTGTAAACAACGTGTCGATCCTTTCTGACAAGTTCTGCCTTTTAGCCGCTTTCTTTCTGACTCACTCTGACATTCTGACAGCCTTTTTCTCTGCACATTCTGACTGGTATCCTGACAGTCTTTCTGCGTATCTCGGATCATTGATGTTCTTCTTTCTGCTCTTTTGAAAACTGTGTATCCTTTATCTTCTTCGATCAACTACGCAACAGCACAACGCTTCTGCAATCAGTTCTCGATACAACCGTCCAACTGTTCTGTTCTGTCTTTAATGCTATGTTCCGTAGCTCCCCTGTGAAGTTGTCACCTTTTCCAGTCAAGTCGTGTTACGGCCCTGCAACAGCCGTTTTTCTCTTAAATGCATTGCTTTGAAACTAACACTTGAAACTCCAGTCGACTCTTGCAGTGTATTCTCTAATCTTATGCTAACACCTGTCACTGGGAACTGCACATTTGACTCCAGTTAACTTTACTGTAATTGACTGCATGCTTATTCGACACTTGTCACTTTGCATGTATTTTTGACTTTTTCCCGCCAAAACCATTACCTGTCGCGATATCGCGACGTTTTCTGCTTTCCTGCACTTTCCTTTGCTTACCTCCGCGAAATTGATACATGTCACGAAATCGCGACACATTCCGCTTTTGCTGACGTCATCCTCCATGTTGTCGTGAAATCGTGACATTTCTGGCTTGCTGAGGCTTCTCTGGAAACTTGTCGCGATATCGCGACATTTTTAGACTTGCTGACGTCATCTTCAAAGATGTCGCGAAATCGCGACGCTTCCGACTTACAACGGCTTTTCTGGTAACTTGTCGCGATATCGCGACATTTTTAGACTTGCTGACGTCATCTTCAAAGATGTCACGAAATCGCGACGCTTTCGACTTGCAACGGCTTTTCTGGTGACTTGTCGCGATATCGCGACATTTTTAAACTTGCTGACGTCATCTTCAAGGTTGTCACGAAATCGCGACACTTCCGGCATCCTGCAGATTTTCTTTGAACTTGTCGTGAAATCGCGACGCTTCTGGCCTCCGTACAATTCTTTCTTCATGCAGCCGTGAAAACCTTACTCGTAGCGAAATCGCTACACCTTTTTGACTTAACATTTTTCTTTGTTGCATCTTTCGAAAATCTAACTTTGTTGGCTTGGTGTTTCCTCTTGCTTCGACTTGTTGATCTCAAGACTTGTAGCGCAATCGCTACCCCATTGTGTTTTGAGTTTTGCACTTGTAGCGAAATCGCTACACCTATGCCCCTTGCTTTTCAAACTTGTGTCAAAGTCGCTGCCCCTTTGCACCTTTTATTTCAAACCTGTAGCGAAATCGCTACACTTTTTGCCTTGCATTTCGAACCTGTAGCGAAATCGCTACACTCTTGCATTTTGTATTTTGGACTTGTAGCGAAATCGCTACACCTTCTTGACTTATCACTTTTTCTTTGCTTTAGCCAGGAAATTGCAACATGTAGCGAAATCGCTACGCTTTCTTCACTTTGTCGCTTTGCCTCCAACATGTCGCGAAATCGTGACAGCTTTTATGAACTTTCTCTCTCCTCCTTTTTGTCGCGATGTCGCGACACTTTCTTAGGGCTTTTCTTCTCATGCACTTTCTCTCTCATCCTTTTGTCGTGAAATCATGACAATTTTCTTGCGCCTTCTCTCTCCTCAGCCATGTCGCGAAATCGTGACAGAAAACATGTCGCGATATCGCGACAGTTTTCTTCCTTGTATTTTTTTGCAAATTTCTGGATCTGGGTCCCCTCTGTTTTTCTTGAAATTTTTTGCACTTGATCTGACTGACCTCTGAACTGCATCAACTGCATCAATCTGTCTGTGTTGACAACAATTACAATACTTTTGCACTGCTTTCTCTGCACCTTGCTCAACAATCTCCCCCTTTGGAATTGTTGGCAACACTTTGTAGCCTTGCTCAAATTCTTCTCCCCCTTTGCCAATAATGCCAAAGGGCTGCTGCAGACTCCCCCTGAGTCTATGCACAACATTCTCAGGCATAAATAACTTGAATGCTCCCCCCGAGAATGTATTTCCCATAGCTAGTCGCTGCTTGGGAAGTGTGACTACTCCCAACTTCTTCCGAAGGTATTCAAATACTTCCTTTGGTAAAGGTTTGGTGAATATGTCCGCTACTTGCTCGTAGTGGGAACAAACTCCAATCTGACCTCTCCTTCCGCAACCTTATCCTTCAAGAAGTGATACCGGATTGCAATATGTTTGGTGCGGGAATGCATTACCGGATTCTTTGAAATGTTGATTGCACTAGTGTTGTCACATTTGACCGAAATGGGCTCATTGAAGTGAATTCCTAGATCTTTCAATGTTTGTCTCATCCATAGTATTTGTGTGCAGCATGTTGTTGCTGCAATGTATTCTCCCTCGATCGTGGATAGAGAGACCGATTCTTGCTTCTTATCGTGCCATGCTACCAATTTATCTCCAAGGAAAAATGCTCCTCCACTTGTACTTTTTCTGTCATCAATGCATCCGGCCCAATCTGCATCGAATATGCAAAGAGAGTGAAGTCTTTTCCTTTTGGATACCACAGCCCATACTCCATAGTACCCTTGAGGTACCTAAAGATCCTTTTCACATCTGTTACATGAGTCTCTTTTGGACTAGCCTGGAAATCTTGCAACCATGCAAACAACTTGTAAGATATCCGGTCTCGGTTGTCGTCAAATACAAGCAAGCTCCCAATCATTGATCTGTACATTGTTTGATCAACATCCGGAGATTTATCATCCTTGCTCAACTTGCAGCTTGTTGTCATAGGGGTGCTCACTGGCTTACTATCTTCCATAGTGAACTTTTTCAGCATTTCTTTCACATATTTAATTTGAGAAATAAAGATCCCCTTTTCAGCTTGATTAACTTGTAATCCAAGGAAATAAGAAAGTTCACCTATCATAGACATTTCAAACTCTTTCTGCATTTTGTTTGCTATGTCTTTGCATGATTCATCATTGCTACTCCCAAAAATTATATCATCTACATAAACAACTAGAACAATGAAATTGCCATTTTCAGTTTTCACATATAAATTGCTATCCACCATACCTTTCTTGAATCCTTGCTTAGTGAGATAGTTGTCCACTCTTGCATACCAAGCTCTAGGTGCTTGTTTCAAGCCATACAATGCTTTCTTCAGCTTGCAAACAAAGTTAGGATTATCACAAAGTTGAAAACCATCAGGCTGTTCAATATATACTTCTTCTTCAAGATTTCCATTCAGAAATGCTGATTTTACATCCATCTGATAAACCTTGAAATTCTTATGAACAACTAAAGCCAAAAATAGTCTTATTGCTTCAAGTCTGGCCACTGGTGCAAAAGTCTCTTCAAAATCAATCCCCTCAACTTGAGCATATCCTTTGCAGACTAATCTTGCTTTATTCCTTACAACCTGTCCATCTTCATTCAATTTGTTTCGAAATATCCATTTAGTACCAATTATGTTTTTATTTTCAGTGCCTTGGTACTAATTCCCAGTGTTTTGTTTTTCTCAATTTGATCTAGTTCTTCATTTACTGCTTCCATCCAACTTTCATCCGTGCTTGCTTCAATAATATTCTTGGGCTCAATACTTGGATAACGAGAGAATAGTTATTTACTACTCTTCTTCTTGTCCGAATGCCAACCGTAGGGTCCCCAATAATCTGCTCTTTGGGATGATTTTTTCGCCACCGCACTGTTCGAATTTCCTGTTTTCTTCTCTTTCCAAATCATCCGAATCTGATTTCTGTCTCTCTTCCTTTTCTTGATCTTCATATTCTTCAATAAATTCTTCATAGGTTGGGTAGTTTTCATTATTGCTGATTTCTTGTTTCCTGCCTTCATCAACCTTCACATCCGCACTCTCCACAATTTTCTTTAGTCTTTTGTTGTAGCATGTGTAAGCTTTACTTTTTGTTGAGTAACCAAGAAAGATACCTTCATCAGCTCTATCTTCGAATTTGCCAAGATTGGCTTCAGTCCGTTTAATGTAACACTTGTTGCCGAACACTTTGAAGTATTTTGTCTGTAGCCTTTTTGCCAAACCACAGTTCATAAGGTGTTTTGCTTTCATGCGGCCTTAACATACACCTATTCTCGAATATAGACTGCAGTATGGACTCGCCTCTTTCCGAACCTCGTCGCAATTTTGCTCTCTCGTTAACATGGTCCTTGCCATTTCCTGTACCCTTCTGTTCTTTCTTTCAACTACTCCATTCTCTCCGAGGTGTTCTTGCCGCTGAGAACCTGTCTTCTTATTCCATGTTTTTCACAGAATTCAGCAAACTCATTTGAAATAAACTCTCCTCCTCTATCTGATCTCAAACATTTAATTCTTTTTCCAGATTGATTCTCAACAAGATTTTTGAAAGTTTTAAACATCTCAAAGGCTTCAGATTTCTGTTTCGTAAAGAGTACCCATGTCATTCTGGAAAAATCATCTATACACAGCATAAAATATTTGTATCCATTTATGCTTTCCGTCCTCATGGGTCCACACAAATCAGTGTGAATTAGTTCTAATGGCTTGCTAGAGAAATATTCTTTTGCTTTGAAAGTAGATCTGGTTTGCTTCCCTTTTTGGCATGACTCACATATACTATTTGATGGTTTACCAATAGTGGGTATGTCTCTTACAGCTCTTTTCGAGCTGATTTTTACCAGATTATCAAAGCTTATGTGACCGAGTCTTTTGTGCCACAGCCAGTTTTCTTCTTCTTGACCAACCAAGCAGGCTCCTTCAGAAGTCTCAGAGAGAGTGTACAAATTTCCAGAAGTTCTCAGTCCAGTGGCTATTAACTTTCCATTTCTTGTCTTTCTTACTTCACAGCCCTCCTTCTTGAAAATTACTTCATGACCTCTGTCACAAATCTGACTTACACTCAGTAAGTTGTGCTTCAGTCCTACCACAAAAAGAACTTCCTTAGAGTTGATTTTACCGTCACTTAACTTAACAGATCCTTTACCCACTATTTTTGCTCCATCATTGTTTTCGAATTTTACAGAACCACCTTCGTATGTCTGTAGCTTGTCAAACTTCTGTTTGTCTCCTGTCATGTGACTGGAGCATCCACTGTCCAGAATCCAAGGAGCAGATTTATTCTATGCTTTGAGAGTTGTTTGAACAATCATAGATTCCTTGTCTTTCATTGGTTGTTCCTTTTCTTTCCACTGAGATTTAATAGCAGATCTGGTCACTTGTTTTACTTTCTCCCTTTCATTGGCTTGTGACAGTTTTTCGAGAAATTTTTTGTACTGTTTTGATCCAGCTGAGTGATATTTTCTTTCCCAATATTTATTTCCTGCAAAAGAGCTACGACAATTCCTTGCAATATGACCGAAGTTATGGCAGTTATAACATTCTACAGCATAATCTATCAAGGGAGAAAAAATATTTCTACTAGTAAAATTTCTTTGTTCTACATTATATCTACAGCTTGAAATTTTATGACCATATGCATTGCACTTAAAACAATAACCAAAAAAGGAACGAGTGTACCTGGGAAGTGGTTGTTGCCAGGTGGAGGTAGGAGCCCTGGGTCTTCTTCTTCTTTGATGAGTGACTTTGATGAATCTATCATTTGCAGCACTCCTTTCAAGCTTGGACTTGTTGTTTTCTTTTGCATGATACGGCTTATCTTGGTCAACTTTAATCTTGTCTTTAATCTTTATTGGTTCTACAGTTACAGCCTTTGAGTTCTTTGAGGTTTCTCCTTCATCAAAGCCCAAACCAAACTTGATACCAGTGGGCCTTTGATTATTCAACATTTTATTCAGTTTCTCGTAACCTGTCTTCAAATTTTTGATGACAACTCGTTTTCGATTCATCCCTTCTAGCTGCAACCTTAATCCAACTATATCTTCTTCTAGCTTGTTGCACTCATTTATTTTCACGATTAGTTGTGCTTCAAAATCTTCAGACTTTTTCTTATGCTCTTCAGTTTGTACTTTCAAACTGATTATTAAATTGCTGGCCTCCTCAAATTTTCTTGTAATCTTTTTATTTCTTTTCCTTTCTGCACTTAACTCTTCAAGAGCAGCCACCAACTCACCTTCCAGATCTACCTCGGCCTCATCATCTAATTTTTCTTCACACTCCTGGGTTTCTTCAGTTCTTTGTTCTTCGAAGGCCATGAACAAGGCTTCACCAGTTTCTTCTTCGGATTCCTCACTGGAACCTGTCTTCGTAAGAATCAATGTTCTGAGAAATGAAACTTTTCTTCTTGAAGTTCCTTTTTCTAAAATGTGGTTTCTTTTTCCGGACATTTCTTTCTCGGATGTGTTCCTTCATCATTTTTATTTTTCTCCTTCATTGGGCATTTTGCTGCAAAGTGCCCGATGCCTCCACAGTTAAAACATTTGAACGGCAACTTACCTCTGTACTTTCCTTTTCCCTTTACTAACTTCCTAACAAAGTTTGCTTCAGTCTCATCTGCAGATTCTTCTTCCTCAGATTCCTGTTTAGATTTTATAATTTTCTGTGCTTGGAAAGCTGCTTCTCTATCTGAGGGCTTAGTTTGACCAATCCTCATTTCATATGCTGTTAGAGAACCATGCATTTCATCCATACTAAAAAAATTTAAATCTTTTGCTTCTTCTATGGCATAAACCTTTGCATCAAACCTTTTATTGAGGGTTCTTAGTACCTTCTTTACAACAACTGCATCTTCCATTTCTTCCCCGAGTCCTCTTATTGCATTGATGATTCCATTTACTCTCAGCAGATAGGCTTCAATGTTCTCATCATCGGTCATCTTTAATGCTTCGAACTGGGCACGATGTGTTTGCAGCTTAGCTTCCTTGATTTTGTTATCTCCTTCATGAATGCTTTGCGCTTTGTCCCATATGTCTTTAGCAGATTTGCAGTTCATGATTCGTATCAACTCACTGTCGACCAATCCACACATAATAGCATTCTTGGCTTTCGAGTTGTTCTCAAACTTTTTCTTCTCACCGCATCTGTTGGAGGAACAAGTGGGAGTGGTGTATCCATTTTCAACAGATTCCCAAATGTCATAACCCAATGCACATAGATAGGTCTCGCATCCCGAGCCTCCGTAAAGAATAGTTTGTTCCATCGAACGGAGGAGCTTTGTTAGAAGAAAAACCTTCACCACCGGCCATTGTATATCTCCCAAGAACACCTTAGCTGATTAAGCTTGTGCAGGTGCCTTGCTCTGATACCAATTGATATTCTTACAATGACACTGAGAGGGGGGGTGAATCAGTGTAACTATTTAAAAACTTAAATCTGCAACTTTTAAAACTAATAGTGCAAGCTTAAAAATAGATAATGCAAGTATCACACAAGAGCATCACACAACACAAGATTTTACGAGGTTCACCGATGTGGCTACTCCTCAAGTAATGACTGTTTGGACTTCAATCCAAATCCAGTCTTTGCAAGGATTCTCTCTTTACAAATAATTCTCCAAAGACCCACCGGAAGGAGCACCAACCCCCGATTTTTTCTGCTGCAACAGTAAAGGAGCACCAACCCCTTTTACCAGGCACCCACTTGGATTTCAAATTTTTTAACAAAATAATGACATAAAAATGCCTTCTCTTTTACAAGACCCTCACTGGTCTAAGGCTCAAACAATCTATCTTATAGAAGCATAAAGAGACTTGTTAGAGACTCAATATCTTCTGATCAATTCAAAAACCTCTCTATTATTTTTACAATAAATATGCAGGTTTTTGTTCTCTTGTTGTTGTTAATCCAACACTATTTACCACACTACGCCCTTTTTATGTATTCAATAATGCACAGTGCAGTTACTCTCTTCTGCACTCATTCGAGTCCATTTATTTGTTTTTCTCGAACGGATCAATTTCAAACGGCTCAAAGTTTCCCTCCAATTTCTCATGCATTCTTGGCTGTAAACAACGTGTCGATCCTTTCTGACAAGTTCTGCCTTTTAGCCGCTTTCTTTCCGACTCACTCGACATTCTCGACAGCCTTTTCTCTCGCACATTCTCGATCGGTATCCTGACAGTCTTTCTCGTATCTCGGATCATTGATGTTCTTCTTTCTGCTCTGTTGAAAACTGTGTATCCTTTATCTTCTTCGATCAACTACGCAACAGCACAATGCTTCTGCAATCAGTTCTCGATACAACCGTCCAACTGTTCTGTTCTGTCTTTAATGCTATGTTCCGTATCTTCCTTGTGAAGTCGTCACCTTTTCCAATAAGCTGTGTTACGGCCCCGCAATAACCTTTTTTCTTAAATGCATTGCTTTGAAACTAACATTTGAAACTCCAGTCGACTCTTGCATTGTATTCTCTAATCTTATGCTAACACCTGTCACTTGGAACTCAGATCTGACCCAAGTTAACTTTATCATAACTGACAGCATGCTTATTCGACACTTGTCACTTTGCATGTATTTTTGACTTTTTCCCGCCAAAACCATTACCTGTCGCGATATCGCGACGTTTTCTGCTTTCCTGCACTTTCCTTTGCTTACCTCCGTGAAATTGATACATGTCACGAAATCGTGACACATTCCGCTTTTTCTGACGTCATCCTCCATGTTGTCATGAAATCGTGACATTTCTGGCTTGCTGAGGCTTCTCTGGAAACTTGTCGCGATATCGCGACATTTTTAGACTTGTTGACGTCATCTTCAAAGATGTCACGAAATCGCGACGCTTCCGACTTACAACGGCTTTTCTGGTAACTTGTCGCGATATCGCGACATTTTTAGACTTGCTGACGTCATCTTCAAAGATGTCACGAAATCGCGACGCTTCCGACTTGCAACGGCTTTTCTGGTGACTTGTCACGATATCGCGACATTTTTAAACTTGCTGACGTCATCTTCAAGGTTGTCACGAAATCGCGACACTTCCGGCATCCTGCGGCTTTTCTTTGAACTTGTCACGAAATCGCGACGCTTCTGGCCTCCGTACAATTCTTTCTTCATGCAGCCGCGAAAACCTTACCCGTAGCGAAATCGCTACACCTTCTCGACTTAACATTTTTCTTTGTTGCATCTTCTGAAAAATCTAACTTTGTTGGCTTGGTGTTTCCTCTTGCTTCGACTTGCTGATCTCAAGACTTGTAGCGCAATCGCTACCCCATTGTGTTTTGAGTTTTGCACTTGTAGCGAAATCGCTACACCTATGCCCCTTGCTTTTCAAACTTGTGTCAAAGTCGCTGCCCCTTTGCACCTTTTATTTCAAACCTGTAGCGAAATCGCTACACTTTTCGCCTTGCATTTCGAAGCTGTAACGAAATCGCTACACTCTTGCATTTTGTATTTTGGACTTGTAGCGAAATCGCTACACCTTCTTGACTTATCACTTTTTCTTTGCTTTAGCCAAGAAATTGCAACATGTAGCGAAATCGCTACGCTTTCTTCACTTTGCTGCTTTGCCTCCAACATGTCGCGAAATCGCGACACTCTTTTATGAACTTTCTCTCTCCTCCTTTTTGTCGCGATGTCGCGACACTTTGTTAGGTTTTCTAATATTGAATTTATACTTTCTCTCTCATCCTTTTTGTCGTGAAATCACGACAATTTTGCTTGCGCCTTCTCTCTCCTCATCCATGTCGCGAAATCGCGATAGAAAACATGTCGCGATATCGCGACAGTTTTCTTCCTTGTATTTTTTTGCAAATTTCTGGATCTGGGTCCCCTCTCGTTTTTCTTGAAATTTTTTGCACTTGATCCGACCGACCTCCGAACCGCATCAACCGCATCAATCTGTCTCGTGTTGACAACAATTACAATACTTTTGCACCGCTTTCTCTGCACCTTGCTCAACAATCTCCCCTTTGGAATTGTTGGCAACACTTTGTAGCCTTGCTCAAATTCTTCTCCCCCTTTGCCAATAATGCCAAAGGGCTGCTGCAGACTCCCCCTGAGTCTATGCACAACATTCTCAGGCATAAATAACTTGAATGCTCCCCCTGAGAATGTATTTCCCATAGCTAGTCGCTGCTTGGGAAGTGTGACTACTCCCAACTTCTTCCGAAGGTATTCAAATACTTCCTTTGGTAAAGGTTTGGTGAATATGTCTGCTACTTGCTCTGTAGTGGGAACAAACTCCAATCTGACCTCTCCTTCTCGCAACCTTATCCTTCAAGAAGTGATACCGGATTGCAATATGTTTGGTGCGGGAATGCATTACCGGATTCTTTGAAATGTTGATTGCACTAGTGTTGTCACATTTGATTGAAATGGGCTCATTGAAGTGAATTCCTAGATCTTTCAATGTTTGTCTCATCCATAGTATTTGTGTGCAGCATGTTGTTGCTGCAATGTATTCTGCCTCGGCTGTGGATAGAGAGACTGATTCTTGCTTCTTACTGTGCCATGCTACCAATTTATCTCCAAGGAAAAATGCTCCTCCACTTGTACTTTTTCTGTCATCAATGCATCCGGCCCAATCTGCATCATAATATGCAAAGAGAGTGAAGTCTTTTCCTTTTGGATACCACAGCCCATACTCCATAGTACCCTTGAGGTACCTAAAGATCCTTTTCATAGCTGTTACATGAGTCTCTTTTGGACTAGCCTGAAATCTTGCAACCATGCAAACAGCTTGTAAGATATCCGGTCTGGTTGCTGTCAAATACAGCAAGCTCCCAATCATTGATCTGTACATTGTTTGATCAACATCCGGAGATTTATCATCCTTGCTCAACTTGCAGCTTGTTGTCATAGGGGTGCTCACTGGCTTACTATCTTCCATAGTGAACTTTTTCAGCATTTCTTTCACATATTTAATTTGAGAAATAAAGATCCCCTTTTCAGCTTGATTAACTTGTAATCCAAGGAAATATGAAAGTTCACCTATCATAGACATTTCAAACTCTTTCTCGCATTTTGTTTGCTATGTCTTTGCATGATTCATCATTGCTACTCCCAAAAATTATATCATCTACATAAACAACTAGAACAATGAAATTGCCATTTTCAGTTTTCACATATAAATTGCTATCCACCATACCTTTCTTGAATCCTTGCTTAGTGAGATAGCTGTCCAGTCTTGCATACCAAGCTCTAGGTGCTTGTTTCAAGCCATACAATGCTTTCTTCAGCTTGCAAACAAAGTTAGGATTATCACAAAGTTGAAAACCATCAGGCTGTTCAATATATACTTCTTCTTCAAGATTTCCATTCGGAAATGCTGATTTTACATCCATCTCGATAAACCTTGAAATTCTTATGAACAGCTAAAGCCAAAAATAGTCTTATTGCTTCAAGTCTGGCCACCGGTGCAAAAGTCTCTTCAAAATCAATTCCCTCAACTTGGGCATATCCCTTGTAGACCAATCTTGCTTTATTCCTCACAACCTGTCCATCTTCATTCAATTTGTTCTGAAATATCCATTTAGTACTAATTATGTTTTTATTTTCAGTGCCTTGGTACTAATTCCCGTGTTTTGTTTTTCTCAATTTGATCTAGTTCTTCATTTATCGCTTCCATCCAGACTTTCATCCGTGCTTGCTTCAATAATATTCTTGGGCTCAATACTCGGATAACAGAGAATAGTTATTTACTACTCTTCTTCTTGTCCGAATGCCAACCGTAGGGTCCCCAATAATCTGCTTCTTTGGGATGATTTTTCTCGCAACTGCACTGCTCTGAATTTCCTATTTTCTTCTCTTTCCAAATCATCTCGAATCTGATTTTTGTCTCTCTTCCTTTTCTTGATCTTCATCTTCTTCAATAAATTCTTCATAGGTTGGGTAGTTTTCATTATTGCTGATTTCTTGTTTCCTGCCTTCATCAACCTTCACATCCGCACTCTCCACAATTTTCTTTAGTCTTTTGTTGTAGCATGTGTAAGCTTTACTTTTTGTTGAGTAACCAAGAAAGATACCTTCATCAGCTCTATCTTCGAATTTGCCAAGATTGGCTTCACTCCGTTTAATGTAACACTTGCTGCCGAACACTTTGAAGTATTTTGTTGTAGCCCTTTTGCCAAACCACAGTTCATAAGGTGTTTTGCTTTCATGCAGCCTCAACATGCACCTATTCTCGAATATAGACTCGCAGTATGGACCGCCTCTTTCCGTAACCCGTCAGCAATTTTGCTCTCTCGTTAACATGGTCCTTGCCATTTCCTGTACCCTTCTGTTCTTTCTTTCAACTACTCCATTCTCGCCGAGGTGTTCTTGCCGCCGAGAACTCGTCTTCTTATTCCATGTTTTTCACAGAATTCAGCAAACTCATTTGAAATAAACTCTCCTCCTCTATCTGATCTCAAACATTTAATTCTTTTTCCAGATTGATTCTCAACAAGATTTTTGAAAGTTTTAAACATCTCAAAGGCTTCAGATTTCTGTTTCAGAAAGAGTACCCATGTCATTCTGGAAAAATCATCTATACACAGCATAAAATATTTGTATCCATTTATGCTTTCTGTCCTCATGGGTCCACACAAATCAGTGTGAATTAGTTCTAATGGCTTGCTAGAGAAATATTCTTTTGCTTTGAAAGTAGATCTGGTTTGCTTCCCTTTTTGGCATGACTCACATATACTATTTGATGGTTTACCAATAGTGGGTATGTCTCTTACAACTCTTTTCGAGCTGATTTTTACCAGATTATCAAAGCTTATGTGACCGAGTCTTTTGTGCCACAACCAGTTTTCTTCTTCTTGACCAACCAAGCAGGCTCCTTCAGAAGTCTCAGAGAGAGTGTACAAATTTCCAGAAGTTCTCAGTCCAGTGGCTATTAACTTTCCATTTCTTGTCTTTCTTACTTCACAGCCCTCCTTCTTGAAAATTACTTCATGACCTCTGTCACAAATCTGACTTACACTCGCTAAGTTGTGCTTCAGTCCTACCACAAAAAGAACTTCCTTAGAGTTGATTTTACCGTCACTTAACTTAACAGATCCTTTACCCACTATTTTTGCTCCATCATTGTTTTCGAATTTTACGTAACCACCTTCGTATGTCTGTAGCTTGTCAAACTTCTGTTTGTCTCCTGTCATGTGACTGGAGCATCCACTGTCCAGAATCCAAGGAGCAGATTTATTCTGTGCTTTGAGAGCTGTTTGAACAATCAGAGATTCCTTGTCTTTCATTGGTTGTTCCTTTTCTTTCCACCGAGATTTAATAGCAGATCTGGTCACTTGTTTTACTTTCTCCCTTTCATTGGCTTGTGACAGTTTTTCAGAAATTTTTCTGTACTGTTTTGATCCAGCTGAGTGATATTTTCTTTCCCAATATTTATTTCCTGCAAAAGAGCTACGACAATTCCTTGCAATATGACCGAAGTTATGGCAGTTATAACATTCTACAAGGATAATCTATCAAGGGAGAAAAAATATTTCTACTAGTAAATTTTCTTTGTTCTACATTATATCTACAGCTTTGAAATTTTATGACCATATGCATTGCACTTAAAACAATAACCGTAAAAGGAACGAGTGTACCTGGGAAGTGGTTGTTGCCAGGTGGAGGTAGGAGCCCTGGGTCTTCTTCTTCTTTGATGAGTGACTTTGATGAATCTATCATTTGCAGCACTCCTTTCAAGCTTGGACTTGTTGTTTTCTTTTGCATGATACGGCTTATCTTGGTCAACTTTAATCTTGTCTTTAATCTTTATTGGTTCTACAGTTACAGCCTTTGAGTTCTTTGAGGTTTCTCCTTCATCAAAGCCCAAACCAAACTTGATACCTGTGGGCCTTTGATTATTCAACATTTTATTCAGTTTCTCAGAACTGTCTTCAAATTTTTGATGACAACTCAGTTTTCGATTCATCCCTTCTAGCCGCAACCTTAATCCAACTATATCTTCTTCTAGCTTGTTGCACTCATTTATTTTCATGATTAGCTGTGCTTCAAAATATTCAGACTTTTTCTTATGCTCTTCAGTTTGTACTTTCAAACTGATTATTAAATTGCTGGCCTCCTCAAATTTTCTTGTAATATTTTTATTTCTTTTCCTTTCTGCACTTAACTCTTCAAGAGCAGCCACCAACTCACCTTCCAGATCTACCTCGGCCTCATCGTCTAATTTTTCTTCACACTCCCGGGTTTCTTCGCTTCTTTGTTCTTCGAAGGCCATGAACAAGGCTTCACCAGTTTCTTCTTCAGAGTCCTCACTGGAACTGTCTTCAGAAGAATCAATGTTCTGAGAAATGAAACTTTTCTTCTTGAAGTTCCTTTTTCTAAAATGTGGTTTCTTTTTCCAGACATTTCTTTCTGGATGTGTTCCTTCATCATTTTTATTTTTCTCCTTCATTGGGCATTTTGCTGCAAAGTGCCCGATGCCTCCACAGTTAAAACATTTGAACGACAACTTACCTCTGTACTTTCCTTTTCCCTTTACTAACTTCCTAACAAAGTTTGCTTCAGCCTCATCTCGCAGATTCTTCTTCCTCGTATTCCTGTTTAGATTTTATAATTTTCTCGTGCTTGGAAAGTCGCTTCTCTATCTCGAGGGCTTAGTTTGACCAATCCTCATTTCATATGTCGTTAGAGAACCATGCATTTCATCCATACTAAAAAAATTTAAATCTTTTGCTTCTTCTATGGCATAAACCTTTGCATCAAACCTTTTATTGAGGGTTCTTAGTACCTTCTTTACAACAACTGCATCTTCCATTTCTTCCCCGAGTCCTCTTATTGCATTGATGATTCCATTTACTCTCAGCAGATAGGCTTCAATGTTCTCATCATCGGTCATCTTTAATGCTTCGAACTGGGCACGATGTGTTTGCAGACTTAGCTTCCTTGATTTTGTTATCTCCTTCATGAATGCTTTGCAGTTTGTCCCATATGTCTTTAGCAGATTTGCAGCTCATGATTCGTATCAACTCACTGTCGACCAATCCACACATAATAGCATTCTTGGCTTTCGAGTTGTTCTCAAACTTTTTCTTCTCACCGCATCTCGTTGGAGGAACAAGTGGGAGTGGTGTATCCATTTTCAACAGATTCCCAAATGTCATAACCCAATGCACATAGATAGGTCTGCATCCTGAGCCTCCGTAAAGAATAGTTTGTTCCATCGAACAGAGGAGCTTTGTTAGAAGAAAAACCTTCACCACCGGCCATTGTATATCTCCCAAGAACACCTTAGCTGATTAAGCTTGTGCAGGTGCCTTGCTCTGATACCAATTGATATTCTTACAATGACACTGAGAGGGGGGTGAATCAGTGTAACTATTTAAAAACTTAAATCTGCAACTTTTAAAACTAATAGTGCAAGCTTAAAAATAGATAATGCAAGTATCACACAAGAGCATCACACAACACAAGATTTTACGAGGTTCACCGATGTGGCTACTCCTCAAGTAATGACTCGTTTGGACTTCAATCCAAATCCAGTCTTTGCAAGGATTCTCTCTTTACAAATAATTCTCCAAAGACCCACTGGAAGGAGCACCAACCCCTGATTTTTTCTGCTGCAACAGAAAGGAGCACCAACCCCTTTTACCAGGCACCCACTTGGATTTCAAATTTTTAACAAAATAATGACATAAAAATGCCTTCTCTTTTACAAGACCCTCACTGGTCTAAGGCTCAAACAATCTATCTTACAGAAGCATAAAGAGACTTGTTAGAGACTCAATATCTTCTGATCAATTCAAAAACCTCTCTGTTATTTTTACAATAAATATGCAGGTTTTTGTTCTCTTGCTGTTGTTAATCCAGCACTATTTACCACACTACGCCCTTTTTATGTATTCAATAATGCACAGTGCAGTTACTCTCTTCTGCACTCATTCGAGTCCATTTATTTGTTTTTCTCGAACGGATCAATTTCAAACGGCTCAAAGTTTCCCTCCAATTTCTCATGCATTCTTGGCTGTAAACAACGTGTCGATCCTTTCTGACAAGTTTTGCCTTTTAGCCGCTTTCTTTCTGACTCACTCTGACATTCTGACAGCCTTTTTCTCTGCACATTCTGACTGGTATCCTGACAGTCTTTCTACGTATCTCGGATCATTGATGTTCTTCTTTCTGCTCTGTTGAAAACTGTGTATCCTTTATCTTCTTCGATCAACTACGCAACAGCACAACGCTTCTGCAATCAGTTCTCGATACAACCGTCCAGCTGTTCTGTTCTGTCTTTAATGCTATGTTCCGTAGCTCCCTTGTGAAGCTGTCACCTTTTCCAGTCAAGCTGTGTTACGGCCCTGCAACAGCCGTTTTTCTCTTAAATGCATTGCTTTGAAACTAACACTTGAAACTCCAGTCGACTCTTGCAGTGTATTCTCTAATCTTATGCTAACACCTGTCACTTGGAACTGCACATCTGACCCAAGTTAACTTTATCAGAATCGATTGCATGCTTATTCGACACTTGTCACTTTGCATGTATTTTTGACTTTTTCCCGCCAAAACCATTACCTGTCGCGATATCGCGACGTTTTTTGCTTTCCTGCACTTTCCTTTGCTTACCTCCGCGAAATTGATACATGTCGCGAAATCGCGACACATTCCGCTTTTGCTGACGTCATCCTCCATGTTGTCGCGAAATCGTGACATTTCTGGCTTGCTGAGGCTTCTCTGGAAACTTGTCGCGATATCGCGACATTTTTAGACTTGCTGACGTCATCTTCAAAGATGTCATGAAATCGCGACGCTTTCGACTTACAACGGCTTTTCTGGTAACTTGTCGCGATATCGCGACATTTTTAGACTTGCTGACGTCATCTTCAAAGATGTCACGAAATCGCGACGCTTTCGACTTGCAACGACTTTTCTGGTGACTTGTCACGATATCGCGACATTTTTAAACTTGCTGACGTCATCTTCAAGGTTGTCGCGAAATCGCGACACTTCCGGCATCCTGCGGCTTTTCTTTGAACTTGTCACGAAATCGCGACGCTTCTGGCCTCCGTACAATTCTTTCTTCATGCAACCGCGAAAACCTTACCTGTAGCGAAATCGCTACACCTTTCTGACTTAACATTTTTCTTTGTTGCATCTTCCGAAAATCTAACTTTGTTGGCTTGGTGTTTCCTCTTGCTTCGACTTGCTGATCTCAAGACTTGTAGCGCAATCGCTACCCCATTGTGTTTTGAGTTTTGCACTTGTAGCGAAATCGCTACACCTATGCCCCTTGCTTTTCAAACTTGTGTCAAAGTCGCTGCCCCTTTGCACCTTTTATTTCAAACCTGTAGCGAAATCGCTACACTTTTCGCCTTGCATTTCGAACCTGTAGCGAAATCGCTACACTCTTGCATTTTGTATTTTGGACTTGTAGCGAAATCGCTACACCTTCTTGACTTATCACTTTTTCTTTGCTTTAGCCAGCGAAATTGCAACATGTAGCGAAATCGCTACGCTTTCTTCACTTTGCTGCTTTGCCTCCAACATGTCACGAAATCGCGACAGTTTTTATGAACTTTCTCTCTCCTCCTTTTTGTCGCGATGTCGCGACACTTTGCGCCCTTAGTGCTTTTCTTCCGAAACTGTCGTGATATCGCGACACTTTCTCATGCACTTTCTCTCTCATCCTTTTTGTCGCGAAATCGTGACACTTTCTCATGCACTTTCTCTCTCATCCTTTTTGTCACGAAATCGTGACAATTTTGCTTGTGCCTTCTCTCTCCTCAGCCATGTCACGAAATCGCGACAGAAAACATGTCGCGATATCGCGACAGTTTTCTTCCTTGTATTTTTTTGCAAATTTCTGGATCTGGGTCCCCTCTGTTTTTCTTGAAATTTTCTGCACTTGATCTGACTGACCTCTGAACTGCATCAATTTGTCTGTGTTGACAACAATTACAATACTTTTGCACTGCTTTCTCTGCACCTTGCTCAACATTTTAGGCCCAACTTTGATAGGAATATATATGACACCACAGGCTTATTGGGACTCATTATTGAAAGCTTTTATAATGATATCAGATTTTGTTAAGTCTTCCTCTTTTAATCCAAATTTTTGAAAGAATTGATATGTACATAAATTGAGGGAAGAACCATTATCAATCAAAATTTGCTTGATAAAAGTATCCCTAATAAGTGCAATGATGTAAATTCAAGAATCTTCTTGCAGGTTTGAGGAAGGTTTATCATCATCCGAGAATGAGATGTGATGTATCCCAAAAGAACCTACAATGTTGACTATAACATTAGGGGATATATCTGAGGAAACTTATTTTTGCCTTAAAAATTCCATCAAAGAATATATATGGTTGGGAGAAATTTGTAAGAGTTCTAAAATTGATATCTTTTCTAGAGTACTGGCCAATTGCTTTGTAATATCAAATAAAATTTTAGGTTGTGGTATCAATACAATTGGTGGAATCCCTGTATCTAAAACTTTTTCTTGATTATTCTTCAATACTAAACTAGGTTGTAATACATAATTTTGTCCTTGCTAATTATGTTGAATCTGAACTTGTATTTTTGTAGTTAGCCCCACCATGCCAACCATATTACCATAAGGAGGAGGCTCATTATGATGAGCCATATGATTTACTGCCTGTTGATTATGTTTTGGTAATGGATTTTTAAATATTCCCATATCTTGATTGGTAGTCACATTTTGTTGGACAGGTACTTGATTATTCACTTCTTGAGAATTGCCTAAGTCAATACGTCCTGCATCAATCAGATCCTGAACTACATGTTTCAACTTCTTACAAGAATTCATCCAATGTCCTTCCACTCTATGATATGCATATTGTTGATCTACCTTATACCAATGAGATGTAGTATCTGGTTGTTTAATAGGAGGTAACTCAATTACCTTAGCTTCTAATATTTGTTTCAAAGTTTATTCCATAGACATATTAAGCCTTGTAAAAGTCCTTTGTGGAGGTTTTTGAAGTACTATTTTATGTGGGTTGTTAGTAACATTGTTAACATGCCTACTATCCATTCCACTATAACCTCCTATGTGCTTATTCTTGTGTTGAGACTTAGTAGGTTTTTCTTATTTAACCTTGAGTTGGCCTCTCCTGATGAGAGCATGTTCTACTTTTCTTGCTAAATCAATTGCTTGATAAAAATATGTGATAGTAGTAATTTCTAATGCATAATATAATTGTTCTTGCAAATTGCCAATAAATATCTTAAGCATATATTTGGGAGGTAAAGTATATCTCAAGCGTCCCACTAGACTTCTCCAATGACCCAAAAATTCTGAAAAACTTTCCTCTTTATCTTGTTTCAAATTATAAACATATTTCATGATCACATACTTTTTAATATAAGCACTAAATTGTTGAACAAATAAATCTTTTGAATAATTAGGTAACCGATAATACCATTCTAATGCCATACCAACAAGACTCTTAGGAAATATTTTTAGTAGTAACATATCATCATAGATGAGATCATGGCAAGTTGTTCTAAATCTTCTTATATGTTCAATCGTATCTTATGTACCCTTATAGATAGGAAAAACTAGCATAGGAAAATTCTTAGGATAAGGCCTAGTAACAACAATAAGATCCAATGGCTGATTACACATTTCCTTATAACTATAAGTAAAACTTGAAGGTTGAATCATATCAACTTTTGAAACCAGCAGTTTCACCATATTTGCCAAATTTTGTACTTTTGGATTACTGTTATGCATTATTCCTATATTTCCATACGTGTTTTGAGAAACCAATGCTTGATTCAAGTTGGAAGCATGGATATTATTGTTATATGTGGCACCTTGTGAAAGTGGGCAACTAACATTGGGTAAAAAAAAAACAAAAGTGTTGATATTAGAAGTTTGAGGAAGCAATTGAAAACACTTTTGAGTGACACTACTAATTGGAGGAGCTTGCATATTCCTTCCAATGTTGGTGGTAGTAGTAGTATCAACAAATAAGTTCAACTTATCAAGATGCATTGATTTAGGCAAGGGATTTTCCTGGTTAAGAATAGGGGAGCTTATTGGAGGAGGTGAAGGAATCTTATCTCTTTCAAGGTGAGATTTTCACTCCATGCCTCCTAATATCCTATCTCTATTAGCTTTCATAAAGCCCCAAATATGCTCAAATGATGAAAATACAAAGCTACCATTAGGTCCCTCATAAAGATCAAAACTCATCTCAGTATCCATGTTGTCTTATTCTTTTGTATCTATGTTAGGATCCTCTCTATCAATATAATAATCTTCTAGAGGAATACAATAAGATTCAAGATTCTTTCGTTGACTTCTAAGGACATGAGCCATTAGAAAAATGAAAGGATAGAAGATAATGCTAAGAATAGAAACAAAAAATATTTTTAAATATATTATTAAGATTCTCCAACCACAAAAAATTTTAATTATTTTGCTTAATTTTTTAAAAGAAAAGGAGGTGTTCACGTCAGGTTCACCAAATATGTTGATATGGAATGAACACTCAAGAGCAAGAACGCAATAATGAGCATGATGAAAAACTTACATTGTATTAATCCAAAAATATATTTATAGGCATGTCTGCCTTTACAATCGATATTTAATACGCACGATCCGTGTGAGTATTAAATGTAATACTAATCCCTATCATTCCTCCCCACTGAGGAAGCATTGGTCCCCAATGCGTACAAGTGTGGAAGAGAAATATGGTTAGCTGAAGAGTGTCGGGTACAACCAAAAATGCACTCTTGTTACAAAAAGATGAAGACAAAAATAACAAAGTTTTACATGTCTTTAGAAAACCAAAATCTGACACTAGATCTAGAACATGCTCGAAAAATACTCTCCAATGACTGTAAACACTACTATGCTAGCAGAAAACTGAAACGGATCCCTGAATTTGGTAGAAGACAACAACAACTGAAGTGTCAAAGAAGATGCAGTAAAATATTCCTCGAACCACGTGCCAAAATGAGCCAAGTTGGAAATTGCGGATGCAGTTGATTTTTGGTTTTGAATGTTGGACCACATGCATTAATGAAAGGCAATGAATGAAATGATTAAATTAAATTAAATAAAAATTTAATTTAATTTAAATGAGGGTTTATTGAATGCATTTGAAAAATGGTGGTTGATGTGCAACGGATTGAATCAATGGCATTAAATTATTGGTGACCGGGACAATGGTCAAGTGGGCCTAGACGACACGTGAGGTGGGAAAATATTAAATTAAATTAAAAATAATTTAATTAATTCATGGTTAAGGGTTTATTGAATGCATTTGAAAAATGGTGGTTGATGTGCAATGGATTGAATCATTGGCATTAAATTATTGGTGGACCGGGACAACGGTCAAGTAGACCGAGACAATGGTCAATGGAGAATATTTAATTTAACGCATAATTATGGTATTTAAAAATACCTGCGATATTAAATATTTTAATTTTAAATTAAATTAAATAAAATTTAATTTAATTTTAAAATTTCTCCAAGGGAATGACAATGGCTAAAAACACGTGCAAGTGGCAAATGCATTAATGAATGCAATTTAATGATAGAAAAATTAAATTAAATTAAAAATTTAATTTAATTTAATAAATGCATTAATGAATGCAATTTCATGATAGAAAAATTAAATTAAATTAAAAAATATATTTTATTTTATTTATGGAAATGTATCTAGAAGTATTTGCAACACCCATCGGGATCAAATGGTTGTCGCCATGGTTTCGAGGTGGAAGCTAGCAAAAAATCTTCTCGTAGTTTGTCGCCTAGAAACAAAGAAACCCCACCGAAAATGTGATTGGTTACACTAGATAGAATTTTATGATCAAGAGGAAAAAATGTGCACGACAACGAAATGAATGCAATGGAGACATGAGTAGTTACTTCAGACTGAAAAGAGACATCATCGATGAAATGTGGTAGATCAATGCTGAAAAACAAGGAAGACAACATGAAAGTCATGGGTTGATCATCACCTGAAACTAGGAGATCATCGTTGAAAAATTTTGAATCGACAAACATCAGACATCTAGGGCTTTTGAGATTAGATGGAACTAGATCAGACAATGACGACAAAAAATCAATGTCTAGAATAACATCACTAGGAGGGACAAGCAGATCATGTAGTGCAGTAGGCATGATGATGACAGTAGAGATGGTAGTTGGTTCTTCAACTGCAACGTCTAGAAGGGTTGGATCTGCATCGAGAGCTTCCAAGGAGCTCAGATCTACATTAGAAGAAATGTCACTACCATTAGCAACATCATCTAATGGCAAGACGGTGGGCCTTTCACCCATAGATCCTGGTTCAAATCTAGGTGTTGCTTCTTGATTTTCAACAAATTCTTCTTCTTCAACAGGAAGGATTTCATCTCCCAATGCAATAGGAAGATTTTCATCCTCAGTAGATGCAAGTTTTGTTGCAAGTATGGCATATCTAAGCGACTAAAACTCAGCATTGAGTTGATATTTTTTAGAAACTTCTTCGAGTTTCTCTTTTTTTTTTCAGTTTCACTCATAATAAGTATGATGGGCCTTCTGCTCATAAACCTTGGTGTACTTCCAAGTATTGATTACGATTTTTTGACTTTAGTAGATGCTATATCATCTGGTAGAATGACTTTTTGAATCAACTGAAACTAATCATCGATCTCTCTGTACTGTTGAGAGATTTCATCCAATGAATGGATCAAAATTGGTAGCATGGTGTCAAAGGAATGTCGAATCCAAGGGTGGATACTTGGATCAAATTGTCAAGGAATGACAAATCCAAGTTTGAGAAATTGGATTAAGATTTGAGAGTTGGGGTCAGAGGAATCTTGACTTAGCTGAAGGTCAGTGACAAGAGGGACCCCAACGAGAGTTTTTGAATGAGGAGTGCTCGAAGTCATGTGTAAAAAATGGAAGAGTGTTCAACCAATGCCAAGATCCGTTAGTGGTTTTCTCGTTCCTCTTTTGAACCATACTGGCCTAGAGGAAGAGGATACTCACATATCCAATGCTTGGCTCTGATACCACTGATATGGAATGAACACTCGAGAGAAAGCACACGAATTGCATGATGGAAAACTTACATTGTATTAATCCAAAAGTATATTTATAGGTATGTTTACCTTTACAATCGACATTTAATATGCACGATCCATGTGAGTATTAAATGCAATACTAATCCCTATCAGATGTAGAGGGGGAAAACTATCCTACCATGTACAATTCCTAAATAAGGCTAGATCCACAAATATAGAAATCCTTATGGGATGAACCACAGGGGCTGCATTGTTCTCTACACTCAGGTGTGAAGGATGGGAAAGGGTTCACTAGGAATAGTTTAAGGATTCACTCCAAATCCTCTAGTTTTCATGAATGTTTGATGTATGAGATTCAAGACAAACACTTATATTTTGTCTTTCTATATTTATGCTATAAAAGATAAAGGGCAATGCAAAAATACAAAATGCAGGAATACAAGAGCTAACCTTAGAATGATTCTTTTCTTTGAATGCTTTTCTAACCTAGGGTTCTAAAAAGACAATATTTAAGCAAGGACTCAAGAGAAATGCACAAACATGATTAACCCTAAGTGCACACTATATACTATTTTATCTTTCAAATTCCTAGAATTAATTAAATATATTTTAATAAATTGAATCTAATATTTACAATAGAAATAAAAGCACTCAACAAATAGTCTAAAGACTAATCAGAATACTTATCTTATCCGATGATTTATCCTTGTTTTTATCTCTTTATCCAATGCTATCAATAATCCCTATTCCTGCAAGATAACTCAACAAACACTTGAAAATGGGATTAGCGTTAGGGAGCCTGCTTAGGCCACTGTACAAAAATGCTTGAAGGCATAATTTTTTAAGTTCCCTAGGTATTTTTAGCTGACCTTTGATAATTAAAAGTAGAAATTGACCTTTGGAGAAAAAAACAATTATGATACAATATGACAAAGAAGAATGATGAAATTACAGAAACATAATATACCACTATGCTCTAAATGCAATTTATGATGCAATAAAGAAAATATGAACAACAAATTGCTCACAGTTTTGGCTCAAGTGAAATCATGCCCTGTAATAGGTAGTTGTGATAACGCAAGGTGAAGTCGTGCCCCATAGCAAGCCAGACATGATTTTGCATAAACTATGCAAAAAATAAAAGACAATTGCAAAATCTCAATTACGTCATTCAAAAAATCCAAATATACATACAAAAGAGCAAATTCACCTGGCAAAGCACGTAGAAGCAAAACAGAAGGGTTTTGAGATCTCCTAAATGATCAATATCTCCTTAGGGCTCCAACAACAATCCACCAAAAGTGAATAGCAACAATCCAATACAATCGAAAATCAATCAAACTCCACACTTCAAAGTTGATTATGAAAGAAGAAGAAGAAGGATGCAGGTCAAACAAAACACTTTGCAAGAAATAAAATTTTAGAAAGCAAATAAATCATCAATCCTTAGAATGCTGATTATGTGAGTGTCTATCGTGTGTGAAAAGTGAAATCAAACCCTCCTTATATGGAGGATTTGAAGGTGAAAAGAGTGGGAAAACCAAGGAGGGCCGACGTAAAATATGCCAACCCCTAAAATTTAGGGTTTCAACTTGTCAAACCCTAAAAAGGTGAAATTGTGCCCTGTTTGAGCCGAATTCGATATTACAATGCGAAGTCACGTCCCATCAGGGATCGAGCGCTATTTCACATAGAAAGAGAAAATAAGAAAAATAGGGGGAGAAGCCTTGCCCTTACCTTAGGTAAGTCTAAGGGGTCCCCCAGAGGGCTCAGGCAAGATTATCCACTAAAGTGGGTCAATTTTCCGTGTCTATGACTAGTTTCTCAAATGTATGCAAACTTGTATTACTCCTCTTTCTATTACAAATATATCATAAAGATAACACTATAGACATTGTATATCACTATGTAGAAGATATGATATGCTATATAGAAGATTTGGAATGCTCTCTTGCTCTCTCTATGGAGTAATATATAGCCTTTCTAGGATGACTCTTTGGTTACCATGACTCCTTTCCATATGCCAAGCCTTATGACTCTTGGCTTCTATACTTGACACTTGCATACACATGATACTATCTTGTATGCACACTTGTACTTGACTCTTCCTAATCTAAGGACACATGTGCACTCTTACATAATGGACACTTGTGCACATTTACACTCATAACACTTGCACACATAATTACATGACACTTGTGCATTTCCTGCACATTATTACATTACATGAAATATCAACTCACTCACTAATCTAAAACACACACCTAATCTAATAATGTACCAAGGTGGTACATTGACATGTACCAAATAATATAATATTCTCCAACATCTGCCAAGATCTTCCTGCAAAAATAGGCCTAAAAACTAAGTGACAGTAGTGAACACTTTATCTCCTTGACATGTATAATTGAGATATACCAATTATATGCATGCATAAGAAGGCATATCCCATAGGAGAGCCAAGCAAGTGTCTCAATTCAAAAATAGATGCAGGCTCCTCACACACATACACTTAATAAATCCTAATATTTAGGCGAAAGATCATAAATGCATATATACACAAATGGGTTTGCAAACATTACCAAATAGACACAAGATCTTATGTATATATAAATGAAAGTAAACTCCTACAAATATTGTACCAAAAATGAGGGTTCGAGAGAAATGCAAGTAAACTCCTACAAGTTTCTCAGGAACCATAACTGTTTTTATAGAGAGAAATGAAAGGAAAGCCTTCAAATGTATACAAATGCAAACTCATCGATACTTTACAAAGCTAAGACTACTACTTTTTATCGATTACAATAGGGATAATTTCCCTCCAAAATTGTGTAGAGAATTTAAAATGACTATTCCTCTATGCGCCAAGTCATGTTTCAACTAAATTTACTATCCTTTTAAGATCCTTAAATCCAAAGTCATTAATGTTGATTTCTATGATTCCTTGGATGCTCCCTTGCCTTTGTTATTTCCATCTACTCTCTTTTTGAGGATTTGTGGGTAATTAATATTACTTGGCTTGAGACTTTATCCCAATATGTCTCCCTTCACTTTTATCTTTAATGCGTCTTCTTCATAGGAAAGAATTATCTACCATAGAATACTATACTCCTCAAAACCATCTGTGTGTTCCAAAATTGTGATCCCAAGTTGATGGAAATGGGTGTCAATTGTCCTTGGTGTTTATTAATTGACTTTGATGTATTCATAATCTTCTAATTTAAAATATTTTTCGTTTGACCTTGGAACTAGATTGGGACTCTTGTCTTGTGTTTTTGGTTAGGATTTTTATAACTTTTAACTTTTTGAACCTTTTACGTTCCAATTGTTGGACCTAATTTGATAAAAAAAATTGCTCGTGCCTTGTCCAATGTTCTATCTCCTGCTTCCCAATTGCTTCCTCTCCACTTAAAATTTTACTCAAGATGACTTTTGAGTGTAGTGAGAATTTACTACAATTTTGGTGACTCATAGGGGATCTTCATCTTGATGAAGACAAAGAACCTAAGAAGAAAATTTGCCTTTTCCATTGAGCATAGAGTCAAGAAGAAGCACAAGGAGGAAAAAAGTCTTCAAATATTTATAACCTTTTGCAAAATTTGGAGTATTTTGATTGGTCAGTAAGACCTGTTTTTTAAGCATTCTAGGATATGCACAAGGTTCTATCTACCTTCTTTGTTTTTTAACAACTGTAAGCTTTTATTGCAAGATCCTTTAATTATTTTTTTTATTCCATTTTTCTCGACAAGCTTACAACTCTGATTTGTATGGACCTTTTCAATACCTCTTAGTTCATTTCTTGAACATTTAGATCTACCTTCCTATTTTATATGTTGCCATAGCTTTATCAACTTTATTTGATAATATCTACTTATTTACAAAGCAAAATTTTGGCTTGTTTTTTGCATCGACGAATTCTCAAAATAGTCCCATCATCAAAATCTATAGTGCCTAGACCACATCCATCCAAACTTTTGCTTCCCCCATATTTTAATCCTTTTGAACATATGACTAGGTTCTTGGTTGGTCCACCCTAGTCAGTGATAAGTCCCTAAGTTAAAATAGTCACTAAGTCATGACATGGGCAACTTATCACCTTTTTATGGTCCCTTTATCATTTCTTCTAAGAAAATTGAATATTATCCAATGTTTTGTTGAATGATTTTGGGGTCATGGTTAGTCATGATCTTGATGTCTTGTTTCCTGTCTTTCAATTTGTTGCATTGTGTAGCCAACCTTTTGAGCCAACCAAGTTGTCCATTACTATGATTGTTTCATATTTACCCTATATATTAATGTTTATTCCTAGGATTAAGATAATCATGGTTGATCAACACTTTTCTATAGGAATAATGTGCAAGCTATGCATGTTTAGATGTGTGTGATGACTTACAATAGACTCCTCATTGTTATATTTTAGGATGAAAACCACCTCCTCAATAAGGTCCATAATTATTTGCTACAAAGGAGTGGAATCCATGGCTCTTTGCTGGTGTTGATCATGGTTGTGATCCCCTACCTTACTAGTTTAGGCCTCTGCTTTTTTTACCTCATCTTTAAACCCTCCCATTAGGAGGTAGTTAGTTGGTCCCAACTAATAATAGAGTGTATAGATAGGGATTCATACCTTCATCAGGCCTCACCTTTTAATGAGGCCACCAATAGTCTAAGGGCCACATCTTGCTCTATGACATGGTGTGTTTGATATATTTTCTAAGATCTTCCTACAGAAATAGGCTTGAATGCTATGTGCCAATGGTGAACACTTCCACTCCTAGATATAGTGAAGTACAATTGAGATCTACCAATTATATGCATGCATATGAAGGCAGGTCCTATAGGAGGGCCAAGCAAGTGATTCAGTATGAAAATAGATATAGGTCCCTCACACACATGCACTTAATAAATCTCAATATTCAAGCAAAATATCACAGACACATATACATACACAACAACATGTCTGAAAGTAATGCCAAAACATAAACACAATCTCCCATGTATATATAAATGCAAGTAAACTCTTACAAATATTGTGCTAGAAGTGGGGGTTCGAGATTGCCCACAAGCCACTTAGGAACCACAACTATTTTTATAGAGAGAAATGAAAGGAAATCCTACAAATGTATACAATTATAAATTCACCAATCATTTATAAAGCTAAGACTACTACTATTTATAGATTATAATAGGGATAATTTCCCTCCAAAATTATGCAGAGGTTTCAATATGATTGTTCATCTATGTTTTAGGTAATATCTCAACTGAATTTACTATGTCCTTTTAAGATCCTCAAATCCAAAGTCATTATTGCTAAGTTCTATGAGTCCATGGATGCTCCTTTACCACTGTTACTTCCATCTACCCTCTTTTTTGGGATTCATAGAAAATTAATATTAGTTGGATCGAGGATTTTTCCTAATATGGCTCTCGTCACTTTTACCTTTAATGCATCAACTACTTTTCGGGTTGCCACATTTTATTCATAGGAAAAAATTATCTATCTTAGAAGACTGTACACCTCAACACCATCTACGTGTTTCAAGATCATGATCCCAAGATAAGGGAAATGGATGTCAGTTATCCTTAGTGTTTATTATTTGACTTTGGCATATTCATCATCTTCCAATCTTGGATATTTTTCATCTGACCTTGGAACTGCATTAGGACTTTTGTCTTGTGTATTTGGTTAGGAGTTTTATAAATTTCAAATTTTAGGACCTTTTATGTTTTGATTATTGGATCTTATTTGATCAAAACTTTTGCTTGTGCCTTGTATGATGTTCTATTTCCTACTTCTCACTTGATTTCTCTCTGATTAAAGTTCTACTCAAGACAAATTTTGAGTGTAGTGAGAATTCACTACAATTACTTTAGGTTCTTCTATGTTATATGTAAAATATTGATAAAAATGTTAAATAAAACATATCTCATGAAAAATTCCATATTACATATATAAAAATACTTAATATTAATTACATATTATATTTTAATATCATTTATTATTATAATGATTATAAAAGTATATGAATATAGATTTTGTTATCTTGATAAAATATTACTTTATTACATTATATTAGGAGGATGGTTTGTACTAAATTTTCAAGAGCCTTACGTTTTCTTCAAAATCTAGAAAAAATAGGCTACGAATTGAAAAGAACAAACCTTATTAAGGTCTAAAACCTCCTTTCGTGTTTGTTCTTCTCCTCAAGGTGTATCAAATTGGTTTAAGTAATAAATAACCATACCTAACAGTTCAAAATATAAATAACATTCCATTGTATTTAAAACTACCCTTGGTTTCTCCCTCTACCCTTGGTTTCTCTTTATTTTATGAAGGTAGATGGCATTTCAAATTTTAAATTATATTTATAAATTTATGGCTTATTTTATGAAGGTAGATGACATTTCATAGTTTAAAATATATTTATAAATTTATGGCAAGGAGTATACACATGCCAAAAGATAGATTTCAACTTATGATGGGAAAAAATGAAGATGAGCAGCTCGATAGGAGAATGAAGAGGTTGTGAGGAGTGAATTTTGAATAGTTTCATGTAAAAAATATGAAGAAAGAAAAGGCTATGGTTTAGGGACCTTGTTTGTAAGGGTTAATTATACTTAATTAAATGTAAAATTCTATTTAATATCTTTAATATGTTTTATTTTATTGCATGGTATAATTTTTTTTCTTTTCATATAGATATTTATTATATGATTTTTTATATGGTTTCATTATTATGGTGCATATATTTTGTAAGTGTTAATATGTAAAAGCATAGCTGTGGGTTTTACGAGGGATCATGGTTACAAGGGGGAAAAATATTGTCCAACCCAAGTTGGTTGCAAGAATTTCTTATACTAACCAAAAAATGTGCCAAACAAGGGGTTGCATTTATTTAATATAATTTAATCTTAGTACATGTGTCGGTGATAATATGTAAAAGCATAGCTACGAGGGGTACGAGGGGTCATGCTTAAAAGGGGAAAGATATTGTCCAACCCAAGTTGGTTGCAAGAATTTCTTATACTAACCAAAAAAATGTGTCAAACAAGGCGTTGCATTTATTTAATATAATTTAAACAAAAAAATAATGTTTAATCTTAGTAAATGTGTAGCCATATATCACCAGTGGTAAAGGAGATTTTATTATTATTATTATTTGATGAACACACCCACTCCCTCACCACTTATAGATTCAATGGTTTGAACTTTAGGTCTCCCAAAGAAGAGCAAAAGCCTAAACCGTTGGGATAGTCTAAACGGTTCCGCTATCTCATACTATCACCAGTAGTAAAGGAGAATTTTTTTGTTATTTTTTAATTTGATGAACACACCCTCTCCCTCGCCCACTTACCCATTTCATGGTTTCTCCCAAATAAAGCCAAAGCCCAAACCGTTGCGCTGTCCCCTTGAGACAAATGACAATTTCCAATATATCAGCATGAAACATGCCAGCAAGAATTTGAAATTTTATTTTTAGTAACCCTAATTTAGATTAGTCCAATTTACAGGGAAAAAAATGCAAGAAGAATAAAATGTAAGACCAAAATGATGATAAACAAGAGATATTAAAATAAAATGAAATTTAAAATATGTTATTAGAAATAAACCATTTGTGTAAAATAAGAAGTGTCGGAAGTGTAGACTTACAATATACCTTCAAAACGCGTAATTTTAAGACGCACCAGGAAAGGTTTACTCTATAAGGAATCTTTGACAATTGTCTCCGAACCATTCGCAACAACATCCAGGTTGAATTACCATAAGACCAATCAAGCTCAAATATATTAACAGATGTATCGATGAATATTATGGGTCCTTGATAACCGTTCTACTGGGTTTAAGATTTTGGGACTAAGTCTTTCAATTACCTTGCGCAATAGGTAAGCCAGACCTCTTCTCTTTGATCCTTAATTTCTGTTTGCGTTTGCGCTGAAACGTCGGTCTAATGTACACAGCAGTTTTATACAACTTGTACAGTTTTATACAACTGTTCACTTGAACGGATCCCAACACAATCATGCTGCAGGTCATCACACCCTCAACTTTTCCGGTAGAGATGACACGATGCTGCTCGAATCTTGTTCTGCTGTTGGACTTTCAAATTCCTTTTATGATATTTCTGCTCTATGGTTTGCATATAAGTTGGATTATTATCTGCAAAACTACCTAAAATGGAGCAGAGATTCAAGTAAAATATTAGGGCTTGTACAAGGTACTATGTCGTAAACATTTTGCAGTTATTTGGGTCCTGCCATCACTTGCACGTATAATTGGGATTCATACTTTCCAGGCTATAATGGAGGCCTTCCTCTTCTCTTCTAGTTTAAACTTAAATAATATAGATAAATCCATGGTATCAACAATTTATATTCTTTTATGATGTAAGAGTATTCACATAGGCACCCTATGCAAAAAAAACTTAAAAAGAAAAGAGAAAAGCTTAATTTCTATGATGTATGAGCATCCACATGGGCACTCAATACAGAAAGTACAAAGAGAAAAGAGAAAAGATTAACTTTTATGATGTAGAAGCATCACATGGACATTCCATACAAAAAGCATAAAGAGAAAAGAGAAAAACTTAACCCATAACATTAAAAAATATGGATAAGAATGTTTAACTTATAATGATAATTTAACTACCATGCATAGCTAGCAAGTCATTGTTTTTTAATGAGATATTAGGCATAGTTAACAAGTTATTGCTTTTTATGAGAAGCTAATGTGTAGTTGTTATTTACAGTTTAACCATCATGCATAGTTAGAAAATCATTGTTTTTTATGAGAAGCTAATTTCTAGTTGTTATTGACAGCTTAACCATTATGCAAGTTAACAAGTCATTGTTTTTTATGTTTATAAATAAGAAGTTAATGTAGATTGAGGGAGCAGAAGAGAGCAACACTCTGTGCGGTGCTTGCACGAGGTTTGCTATGTAAAACTTTAGAGTATGAAATTGGCACTTTGTGTAGTGCTTGTAGGAAGTTGAAATTGACACTTTATATAGTGTTTATAGGAGGTTTGCTATGTAAAACCTCGAGGGAAGAAATTGACGCTATGTAGTGCTTGTAAGAAGAAGAAGGAGATTGGTACTCTAAGGAGTGCTTGCAAATGTGTGGTGCAGAGCAATTATGTAATGTTTGATGCTGCAATTAAAATATAATAAAAATAATATTTTGTGTTTTTTGTGTTATATAATTTTCCCTTATAGTTCATCTCTTTGCAAATTAGAATGAGGTTCTCTACTTATTGTTTTTTGTGTGGTAGCATGGAGATGTCTGAGTAGCTAGGAGAGGTTGTTGTTTAATTGAACCCCTCTTCGTTGTTGCATCAAATTGGTATCAAAGCTACCAAATATCTTATGAGAGCCAAAGGTTGATTCTTCATGGTGTAGAACAAGAGTGATGGGTTCATAAGAGGATATTGACATAGCAACATGGCTATTAACTTCTACCAAATATGAAATATCCACATGGACACTCAATACAAAAAGTGCAAAGAGAAAAGAGAAAAGCTTAACTTTTAAGAGGACCATCCACATGGCACTCCATGCAAAAAGCGTTCTATGCAAAAAAAAAAATTGAAAACTTCATGTCAGGAGAAAAGCTTAAAGCGTAATTGAAAAAAAAAGGATGGATAAGAATGCTTAGTTGGCATTGGCCGTTTAACTATCATGCATAGCTAGCAAGTCATTGTTTTTTAGGAGAAGCTAATGTATAGTTGTCATTGACAATTAACCATCATGCTAGCTAATAAGTCATTGCTTTTTATAGCGTGAAGGAGCAAAAAAAGGAAGAGCAACTTACAAGAAATTGACACTGCAAGTTTGTATAGTGTTTGCAAGAGGTTTGCTATATAAAAATAATGCTTGCATGAGGTTTGTTATCTAAAACTTTGGAACTCTGAGAAGTGCTTGTATGTGTGGAAAGATATTGATACTCTAACAAGTACTTGTATGTGTGGTGATCTATGAAGAACTGTGAAAATTTAAATACAATAAAAACATAGTATAATTTTTTTTTGTGTTATGTATTTATTTTTACAATGCATCTCTTTTGCAAATTAAAGTAAGATTTTCTATTTATTGCATAAAAATTTCTGATCAACTAAGAAAGGTTATTGTTTAATCGACCCTTTCTCTGCCGTTGCATCAGAATAAACCGTCCTGGCGAACCAAGTATAATTCCTTGAATCCTTTGTAATCACTGACGCATATATGCTTTATGCTGAAGATTAGTGTATAATTTACTGTAATTCCTTTAATCCTTTGTAATCACTGACGCATTTATGCTTTCCTTTGAAGATTAGTGTATAATTTATTGGATTTAAAAGATATATATTTCAACACTATTGTAGCCTGCATCCATAGTCTGATTTTAGGAGGAGAATATTTCAATAAAAAGTTTCATACATACTGTAACGAATTTGTTTTTTATTTTTAATTATTATTATATAATGAAAAAGTTATTATTATTATTTGTGTGTTCTTAACGGACAAAAATCAGAAATTCAAGTTTCAGGGTATGAAAAATTAAATTCAGTCTGCAATTAACACTGGATTTATTTACGGCCTCTATCAGAGGTAGTAAATGGCGATCTGAATGGCTTTCCTTTAGGCATTCTTTTGTATTACCTAAGAGAAAGTATGGGCTCCAACGAAAATGGCTTGGAAGGGCATTCATAACTAAAAATATTCACTTGCATGCAATTTATGTGATTGATGTTGAATTTCGTAGACTAAACATTCTTCTAACATTTTTTATAATATTTTTTATATATATCTATTATGGGATTGAATCGGATCACATCACCAATAATGCAAATAGAAATTGAACTCTGATCACATCACCAATATTCAAATAATGTCCTTACCAATAAACCATACTCATGAGATAACAATCTTCCAACGTAAACTAACACTACATCATTGAGCTTGTACCATTTGCAAAGTTGAGGGAGGTGACTCATTTCCGATTTTGTGTCATACCCGCCTAGGATACCCTAAACTTTGAGTCAGGTTTGAATTGACATAGTCCAAATAGTAGTTTATGTATACGAAAAAAGGGCTCGATTGAAATGATGAGGATCATATCTTTAGACGATGAAAATAGGACAGTTTTCACTAAGCAACGCTGTCTACCTTAAATTTAGCATACGGTTAATTCGTTATTTGTTTTTCCACAAGTTGGTTCTTTTATCTGTATTTTTGTCAGTAGTTTGATTGCAATTTCCGAACCGTTTCTTGAATCCTTGTTTTCTATTTATAGATTTTGTTGATACAAAGCTTTTGAAATTGCAACTAAGAAAAGATCACCTCAGGTTTCTATTTATAGATTTTATGAGTAGGGAGATCACCTATGGTTTCATTTCCGTTGTGGGTAGATATATAAATAATCTTTTCCAAAGAAAAGATCTTGTGAATGGACGTCACATAGCCTTAGCCTTAGGAAGAGTTTCCATGCTTTTCATCAACTCATCAAAAATGCTTAGGACTGGATTGGTTATCAGTCTAAGGAAGAAGTTTTCAATTTAATCCTCTCATCCTTTAAATACTCCCTTTCAAGATTTCGTCAGCTTTCTTTGTTGATTTCATTGTACGTAATATATATTTGTTTTTTCATGTTCGCAATTTTATTTGCTGTAACTTCTGTCGTCGCATAAGCAGAGAACCATTATCTATGACTATTTTCAAAGTTAACCTTCATTTGAGGGTAGATTTAATTTCTCTGCATTCACAATTTTAAAAATTTGTATTTTGCTCAGATGCTTACCACTTTATAGCACAAGTGGTAGATCGGCCTGGTCAAAAATTGTGTCCCCCTCAGGAAGATAGCATTTTAGGAAAAATAATGCACAAATCACACAAGACTGGAATCGATAAAGGGATTTGCTTTCCCTTCTTCCTGGGGAGCAAACACAAGGTATGCATTGTTTCTTAAATATCTATACATTTTTAGTTGCAAACTCATCCAATGTAAAACGGATTTGCAGGAAAGATGCAAATTGAGCAGTGAGCCTAAAATTTTAGAGTCTACTCTGTATTTTAATGATGGTTTCGGCACCAGACTCAACGGCCTTGAAGGAGCTCGGCCCGTTTACACAGCTAGTCCTAATCCTAACGCATCAATTAATCTGGTACCGGACACTCCTTTGGAACTTTTGGAATTTCTTTCACGCTCATGGAACCCCTCTTCAGTAGAGGTTATTGAAGCCCTGTCTCGCCCAAATGGAGACAACAACTATTTATCGAATGCAGGCCCTAATTTACAAAATTTTGGAAGGAATCACCTCTCTTCTCCGACGGTAAGTTCAGATATTCCTAATTTCGTAGACAAAATTTTTGGAATTCTGACTTCTCATCATCTAATCGAAGTGATTTATATCTCAGGATGAACCAGCCATCCTTCCCCTGGAATCGCAGAAGATCGGCTATGAAGACTTCTCATCCAATATATCACCAGAACTAAAGGTGCTGACTTTATCATATATGAATCCTGATACTCTGGCTTCTACTCATTTATTTCTCAGTTTTAAGGTGTGGTTAGCCTGTGCTTCAGGGTTGGCCATCGATAGAACGCTGGAGACCACCAGATCTAAACGTTGGTCGGAGTAACGAAAAAAAATCGGTACGTATAGCAATCTGCGTCCATAAAAAATTGTTTCCCTTTAGTACAAACTGGTTGCATGAATTGTTAAAGAGAAGTGTTGATTTGCAGCAAATAAAGAGTGGTTGGTATACGTTGCGCAGTTGAGAAGAAGAATGGGTTCAATGATGAAACAAGCTGATGCAGTGAGGAGTTGGGTTAAGAATTCGAAAGAAAAGAAAAAGGAGGAGGCGCGTCTGCAAGCAGCAGAGGCACATGCAGCCGTGTCGGTGGCAGGAGTCGCAGTCGCCATTGCCGCCTTCGCTGCAGCAGGATCCATCAACATGAGCGTCAACAACCGGGATACCAAAACGGACATTGCCTTCGCTTCTGCTGCAGCGCTCGTTGCAGCGCAGTGTGTCGAAGTGGCGGCCATGATGGGTGCCCACCACCAACAGATCTCCTCTGTAATTAATTCAGCTGCTTGCGTTAAATCTGCTGCGGATATTCAGACTCTCACTGCAGCAGCTGCAACTTGTACGTCGTCTACATAACCTTATTTCGTGTTTTTTGTAAAATTTTTTCGTTTTCTACATCTGAGGAACTCATGGGATTGACAGCGTTGAGAGGAGCAGAGACGCTTAAATCGAGACCAAAACGGGCGGCCGTAATGGGCGGCAGGAGCATGCATGCACGGGATCGAAGCCCTTTCGATATGTTTTCATCATCTAAAGAAGACAGATCATGTTTCTTTACCAGTGCGGACATTCTTCTCAAGGGCGCTCAAATTTTAACACGAGAGATAAACGGTAAGATTTGGGATTAACGATACCTCATTTACATTCACATAACCCTTAACCTGTAGTTGTTGTTTTTACTTTTTAATCGATTCGTGTAACCATGTAAACTCTATTAACATAGAGTCTTGCATGTGGGTACTTTTTAATTGATTATGTGGTCTATCGTCAAGGACGCCACTTGTTGGTTCAATTTTCATGGTGGATGTGTATAAGAAGTATTATTTAAAATATATATATATATATGGAATCATTGTATGTAGGATTATTGGTCTTTTTGCTTTTTAATCCATTCAAATACCCAGGTTCAAACCTTGTAGGCATGCTCACTCTAGGGCAAAGGTAGTAGTCAAATACCTAGGTTCAAACCTTGCAGGCATGCCCACTCTAGGGCAGTCTGACTAGAATCCTTTGAGTGTGCGCCAGCGCGGTACCAACCCCGTGTCGAGGGTCTCCCTCACTGCGGACCGTGTTTACGGAGGCAAGGTAGGGGTTATAGTGGTAGCTTCATGAAAATAGATTTAGGTTCAAACCTTGCGGGCATGCCCACTCTAGGGAAAAGTAGTAGTCTGACTAGAATCCGCTTAGTGTGCGCCAGTTTGATGACCGTAGTACCAATCCCGTGTCGGGGGTCTCCCTCACCCTGGACCATGTCTACCGAGACGAGGTAGGGGTTATAGTGGTAGCTCCATGATTTGAGGCTACGGAGGCAATGTGATTTGATCATATGGTAGCGCCACAGAGACAATGTGATTTGATCATAATGGTAGCGCTACGGAGGCAATGTGATTTGACCTTGTGACCAGTTGTTCAAAAAGGGGTTATAGTGGTAGCTCCATGATTTGACGCTGACCATAGTGGTAGCTCCATGATTTTATGCTATAGAGGCAATGTGATTTAACCCTGTGACCAATTGTTGAAAAAGGAAAGAGTTGCGAATTCCCCTATGTATAAAAAAAAAAATACTCTTATAATTTAGTTGCAGTTTAATACCTCCTCTTAAAAAAATTTAAATATCAAGTTTATTTGTATTTAGTTGCACTTTAATACTTCCTCTTAAAGAATTTAATTATTAAATTTATTTGTATTTAGTTGCACTTTAATACCTTCTCTTAAGGAAATTTAAATATTAGTTTTATTTGTATGAATACTTTTCTCATAGTTGATCTTTTACTCTAACCCATTCAAATAATATTATTGTTCGCTTACAAATTATTTATTTTCAATAAACTATTTTATGTTATAATTTTGTTGCACTTCAATAAGAAAATTAAATTAGGTTTATATGTATGAATACTTTTCTCAGGAAAACCGAGATGGAAAACCGTCTGTTTCTACCTCAACAAGGATTGGGAGGTGAAGTAACTTCATGCTCTTTATAGTGTCCAGTTTACCCCTTATACAAACGTCACAGTTTTTGGTTTAGCTAAAGACATGGAGTGAAACTCATTGGTTATAAATGACTGTTTCAGGTGATGCTCCAGTTAAAGACGAAGAAGTGTGGAGTTTCCATCGCCAATAAAGAGAGTGAGCACGCTTGTATACTTTCCGTTTCAATTTGAATATTATTTAGACGAGGTTTATTGCCGACTGACTTAAATGGCAGGCATGGTCACATGCTTGTGAATTGGCATATATATGCATTCAGGATTATATTATATTGGATAATAATGATAGGAGGATTGTTTTCCACCAGGTCTGGTTTTGGATTTAGTACCCTCCGTCGAAAAATGGTTAGAAAGACGCTCGGCTCGTGGAGGAGAGAAATTTTTCTATTTTGGTTTGAAGACTTCAAGCGGAAATGTGGAGTTTGAACTGAAGGACGAATACAATCACCAAATTTGGATATTTGCAATATCTCGGCTCTTAGAAATCTCACATCAAAAAACAGGAAAGTAATGGCATTGCACCTCAGATACGCTAAAGTATGGAGGTGATTTTTTGTGTGACTATTAAAAATAGGTTTTTGTTTAGTTCCTTTAAATTATTATTATCTTTATTATGTCTGTGTTTTAGACATGGAATATAGTGCTATCTTATACTGTTTATGGAGTTATTATAAATTAGGTTTATCTTTAAATTTAAATATATTTTAAAAGTAATTTTTTTTATGTAAATAAATATAGTAAAAATACATCTAATGTTTATAAAAATTATAGTTTTTAAACTTTTTAATAGGTTATATGGGATTGAAACAATCTCACCAATATTACATCATTATTATATAGTAGTATTACAACAAACTTTATATTATTCTTGTAGAGCTTGGCAAGGTTTAAATGGGATTGAAACGATCTCACCAATATTACATCATTATCATATAGTAGTATTACAACAAACTTTATATTATCCTTGTAGAGCTTGGCAAGGTTTAAATCTGGGTCTCCTCCTTGAAATGTTGAAGATCTAATACCACTTGATAATTATAGTTGTTAATTTTTTTTTTTTTTTTAATTTAAATAATTATATGATCTTTATTTTTATGTTTTTATAGCAATTAATTTTATTTTTATTTAAATATTTTTATTATGTCTTCTATAATCTTTTACAAACATCTTCTATTATCAATATAAGTAACTTTGTAATTTTTAAACTTCTTGACAACAAATACCTTATGTGAAAAAATAAAGACAATAAATAAAAACAACCTAAATATAAATTGTCAAAACTAAAAAACTTATGGTTGCTTGAGAATAGTAACTTTATAATGTAACATTTGTAAATTTAATTTACTTAATTTAATAAATAATTATTTATATTTAATTAAATAATAATTTTTGTTAGTAGGTAGAATTAAATAAATATTTGGATAATTTTCATATAGACTGAATATTATAATATTAATTGTTAATTGTTATTCTTTATTGATTAAGTTTATTTAATTGTAATTTTTTGAATACTATTGAGTGTTAGTATTATTCCTTGCGTGAAAATATTTTTAACCATTATATATAAGAAAATGGATTACAAATATACTCTAAATATTATGTAAAGCTTTTGGTATACTAGGTATATATCACAAAGCATAAAAAAATAGGATCTAAAACCCCTAACACTTATAGAAATAGTGTGCAACTTTAACAATTTCTACTATACCATAACATGGAAAACCAAACATAAAAACATTGGCTAGCCTCTAAAAGGCTTTAAAAAAATGTGGCATAGACCAAACATAAAGTGTATAATTTATCATAAAACGTTAAGGGTACTAGAGTTTTGGTTTTTTTTTTTTTTTTTTTTGATAAAAATTATTTTAAAGTGAGCCATTTATTTTCTTCAATATAGCCTTCTATCCAAAAATCAACTACATTATAAAGTTTATGGTTTCATGGCTTGGGACTTGTGTGGGGCATGAAAAATTATTTTTCAAGCTCCAGGTAAGAAGTTTATTTTCCTCCTCAATCTCAAGTTTAACTTTGTTAAGTTAGGTCTCTATTTGAAAAATAAATCCATAGCTTGATTTATTTTTTAGTATGTGTGATTTTAATTCATCACTTTAAAACCCCTTTTAAAATATTAAAATCTTGAAACAAATTGCAATTAAGTATTTTTTTGGCTAAATAATTGTATAAATTTGATGTTACAATATTTATTGTAATCAAGAACATGGTAGGAGCAAGCGATTGGTAACATAGCAGGAAAGTCTTTTAAAAAAATTGAAGATGTTACAAAAGAAGTTGAAGAGTAGATGCCTTAGAAAATCCAAGATGGTGAGAGTTTAAGGCTAGCAAAAGATCCAAACAATAGACTAAGGCAGTAATGATGGAGTGAGGAAATATTATAGGCTTGAAACTTAGAAATAACATTAAATGTTGGGCAAGAAATTATAGAATTATCAAAAAGTGGAAATGACATTAAATGTTGGGCAAGAAATTATAAAATGATTAAAAAGTGGATTGGTAGAAGTAGACAAAATCGTCAAATGTATCTTTAGCTTAGATAATGCTTAATCTAGTGGATTCGTTTTCATAAAATAAAATGTTCAAAGACATTGGAGAATACACAAAGTACAAAGGAGTGGTGCCCTAGTTTAGAAATTAGAGGGAAGGCACCATCTAAGGTACACAATTTACTTGTGAAGATTTTTTCTAATGATAGTGAATGGTTATTAAAAAATATCACTTTATAAGATGAAGAAAGAAATATATTAAGCATATTTGATTTATTAATAAATAAAAGTGTTAGGAACCTACTACTAAAAATATCTCTCTCACAAAATACTATAAATAAATAGAAATTTATCAAATAACATAATAACACTGTCCAGAAAGTAATTGTAGAATTGAAATAGTCTCACAAACAAAAAGATACATTCGTACATTGTTCTATGTCTTTTAAATAAAATATTCATGCAATCCTAACCCTAAGCTCAAAAGTTGGCTTGCATGCAAAATGCCATTCAAGCTAGAATCTTTTACCAACATTGGTTACATTCTTGATAATGGTTACATGAAATGACCCCACTTGTCTAGGCACCTTACTTGCCACATACCATTACAATAGTATTACAAAATAAAATTAAAAGGAGATCTCCACCATGGGTCATTACAAAATGAATTGAGAATTACAAAAATAATGTTAGGATGGGGTCTTAATATGTCCTTCCCCTTCAAACAGTTTTGTCCTCAAAACTATAGATGAGGAAATTGGTGCTGAATTTTGTGGAGAGACTCCCATGTAGCATCTTCTAGTTGTAAACCATGTCATTGAACAAGGACCTCAATAATGGTTCGGTTGCTGGTTGCGAAGAGTGCATGTCCTATGATTCAACAATTTTTTTGGCTCGAGCAAGATAGAAGCTTCTTCATATAATTATGGGAGGGTAGACTGAACCTGTACCTGATTTTCCACAACCTTCTTGAGAGAGGATACATAAAAAATAGGGTGGAACCAATCTATTGTAAAACTTTGTAGGGCCCATAGTACTTGATCATGAGTTTTTGGTACCTGTAAAGTTAGAGGGGCGATTATTTGTATGTCTACAAGCAAAGGAATACCATATCACTAACATCAAATCTACACTCAGAATAATGTTGATCAGCTTGTTGGCACATTCAGTTCTAGTCTGCTTCCTAATTCATCTTTAGTTAATGGAGGACTTCAGCATGTTGGTTGAGTGTAGTGTTGAATGCATGGACCTTAGAGCTACCTGTAATATAGGAGGAGGGTGTGAACAAAGGTTGTCCATAAACTACTTTAAAAGGGGTGACCTTGGTCTCTATGTGATAGGAAGTATTATAACACCACTCGACCAAGGGAAGCCACTTCACTCATCGTGTAGGATGATCAGAGGTAATGCAACAAATGTAGGTCTCTAAACATTTATTGATAATCTTAGTCTAGCCATCCATTTATGGATGGTAATATAAACTCTTTTTGAGCCAAGTTAAATAAAATTTTCTAGAAATTACTAGTGAATGTAGGGTCACAATAAGACACAATGGAGGCAAGCATGCCATGAAGGTGAAAGATAGAATCAAGAAAAAAATGGGCAATTATGGAGTTTGTGTAAGGATGGGAGAGGGAACAAAAATGATCATACTTCGAAAGACGATCCACTACTACAAATATACTTTATTTACCTCTAAACTTAGGCAACCCTTCAATAAAGTTCATGGAAATATATATCCAAACCTGCAAGGGTTGTAGAGTTCCTATAGAATGCACTATTTCTCCTTTCATCCATTGATAGGTGTCACATGCTACCATAAAATTGTGTATATCCTTTTTCATACCCTTCCAATAAAATGTACACTTAATCCTTTCATATGTTTTGAAGAACCATAAATGGCCTACAATGGGGGAAGCATGCATTTCCTTCATGAGAAGTTCCCAAAGTGGAGATGTGTGAGGAACAACAAGGCACTGGTGGTAGTATAAATCTTGTCCATCCCAATTGTATCCAGGACATGAGGTAGGATTTTTTTGAAGGGAGGTAACCAAAGTTTGTAAGCCTAAATCCTTAAGCAACTCCTCACGAAGAGAACTTATCACTAGCGAATGAGTGAAGAAATGACACATAACATACTATGAGCCTCAAATTGGTGAGAGAGGGCATTCACCATAATGTTCTCCTTACCCTTTTTATAAGTAATATCATAATCATAGCCCATGAGCTTTCAGGGGTGGCAACCTGTTGCTCTAATAAATATTTGAGACTTTGATGATCTATTTTAGTGGAGAAACAATGTCTAATGAGATAAGGTCACCAATGAATGATTGCATGCAAAATGGTAACCATTTCCTTAGCATAAGTAAATTTACCTAGATTACAATTGGAAAGCACTTTACTATTGAATACCAAGGGGCACCCTTCTTGCATCAACACTACACTAATACCATTGCCTAAAGCGTCACTTTCAATTACAAAAGGCTTGGAATAATTAGGCATTGCTAAGATTGGAGTGGTTTTCATAGCATGCTTCAACTATAGGAAAGCCTATTCAACTAGACTAGTCCAAGTAAAAGTATCATTTTTTAACATGGATGTTAAGGGAGCAACAATTTTTTCGTAGTTTTAGAAAAAAATATAGTAATAGCATGTAAGCCCCAAAAATCTACAAAGATATTTTAGATTGCAAGGTTTTGGCCACTCTTGAACCACTTAAATCTTCCTAGGGTCAAATTTAACATCATATTTGGTGATAATGTGTCCTAAATATTCCACTTTCATCAATCACTGCTTAGCATAAAGTGTTGTGCCAAAATTTATAGAGTTTGATCCACATTGAAGAGGTGCTCTTCTTAAGAGTGACTATAAACCAAAATGTCATGAAAGAAAACTAGAATGAATTTACAAATAAAGGGATAAAAATGTTGTTTGTGAGGCTTTGAAATGTGGAAGGTGCATTGGTCAAGCCAAATGGCATCACCTAGAATTCATAATGACTCTCATGAGTATTATATACAGTTTTATAAATATCTTCATTCTTGAGACTAATTTGATGGTACCCATAGGAAAGATTTAATTTGGAGAAAAACATAGTCCCATGCAACTCATCGAGTAATTCATCCACCATAGAAATAGGAAATTTATCCTTAATGGTAAGATTATTGAGCTCACAAAATTTAATACATAAGCATGATCCATATTTCTTTCGCACCAATAAGATAGGAGAAGATTAAGGGTTGTTACTCGAGCGAATGACTCTACCTTTTAATAATTATTGCACTAACTTCTCTATCTATGACTTAAGGCCATGAGGGTATAGATACAACTTGATGTTAGGTAGTACACTACCAGGTACCAATAGAATGACATGGTCATGAGAGCGACATGGTGGCAAGTTTGTTGGTTTAGAAAAAAATGCATTATGCTTTGTCAAAACAAGTTGCAAATCTTCAAGAATTTGATCCACTTCTATAGTAGGTGGCTGGATTGTAAATATCTACACGATGACCCTATGAGATGATTTTTTTAACTTATCCATATGGTTTGAGCTGATAATCAGAGGAGGCCTTACTTTTGAATCCTAAATAGTGTAATATTATCCATTCTATGAAAATTGCATCCATAATTCTATAAAATTACATGCGATGGTGCCTAAGGTACCCAATCACTGAGATCCTAACATAATATCGCATCCACCTAATTGAAGAGAAAAAATATATTCTTTGAGATCATTATCCCCTAATTCCAGTTTAACATTATAACATTTACCTTTTCAAGGTAAGGTCCCTCCATTTGCCACCATAACCTCAAAGGAATTGCATGTGTGTATGTAAGAATTGGCTTGTTTAGTAATTCAGGGATCAATAAAGTTGTGTGTGCTACTTGAAACAATAAGGATTATAAGGTGTTGGCCTTTGAAAAACCATAAATTTTATGTTCTGTGGAGTAGTAATCCCTGTAAGAGCATGGACATAAATTTATGCCTGGGGTTCTTCATGTACTTCCTCTTCATTTTGAGGTTGTTCTTATATTGTTTCTACTTCAACATCATTGTGGTCACTGTTTATGGGTTCCTATACATCTATTAGGAACAACTTATTTTGGGCACACCTATGCCCTTTAACATATTTTTCATCAGAATGTACCACAACCCTTAGGCTCATCGAGCATCCATTTTCTTGAAGGTCAGTTTTTTTGAGGGGATAGATTAATTTTTATTATTGCTTATGAACTTGGGGGGAAAAGAGATTTTGGTTTGTTGAAATTTAGGTGTCCTCCTTTGAGCTAAAAATTTAGTTTTGACCAACCATGCTAGGCTTATGGTCTGCATCATTATTTATGGTTTGAACATCTTAACCTCGACTTGAATATCATGCTTTAAGCCACTGATGAAATAAATCATAAAAAACCCTTCACTCAACTCATTGGTTATGTTAGTCAATTTTTCAAATTGCGTCTGGTAGTCTTGAACTGAAGAAGTGTTAGAGTTAGAATATATTAAATTATCTAGGTCATGTAAATGTACCACCTTTGGTACATAGTTAGATTAGGAGATTACTTTAGGGGGAAGTTAGCTACTTACTTCAAGAAATGTAATAAATTAACAAGTATCAATGTGCAAGTTGTAATGTGCAAGGTGTCCCCTTGTACAACTAGGTAGAGTGTTGGCCAAGGAATCTATCTTCCTATATAAAGGGCCTCATAGTGATAGATCAAAGATATCAAGTATATATCAAGCATATCAAGTGTATTATAGTAGAGAATAGTAGATAGAGGTAGAACTCCTATTAGTTATTTAGCTTATATTAATGGAGTGACCATCACCTCTATATTGCATTGTATTTTGACCACTTTCTATTTATAGTATATTTTAGCCATATTGCAAAATTACTTTTTTCATATTTTTTACACCATATTAGGACCTGTGATAGATCTCCCCCACTATATATATCCTCAAAATCTAATAGTGGTATCAAAGTGATAATGAGTCGAGAATAGAAAAACCTACATCCATCATAGTTCCTCTTTATATTTTTACAAACCGGACTTGCCATTGTGAACTGCCACTTGCAAAATTCATCATAAGAGGAGTATAGTAGGTCACTAAGAATAGGGAGAGTCACTATTGCTACCATTGACATACATTTTTGCAAACCAGATCTACCATTGTGCGTTGCTACATGCAAACGCTACCATAAGGAATTGATTGATAGAAAAATCCACAATAGTCAATAGAATTAGAGAGAATCATAAGTGAGGACTAAAATAAATCTCATTTATAGAAATTTTAAGATTACATTTGGCTAGAATCTTTCCACAAAATTGTAGAAAAACTTGTAAATACTAGGACTCAACATTCATTCCACTAGTTTGACGGATCAACTAGTGAAGACTATTTAAGGATATGGATTTTTCATGTTAACTATTGTCTAAATTTATCACCGGACTAAATTCTTATCCCTTTTCTAGTGCTTTTAGCAATCTAAAAGGTTTAAAATGATATGGCATGGTGTTTATAGGTGCGGAATGTGTGAATATATGTGTGGCAACTTTTAGGATGGACAACACAGAATATTATGGTGATAATAAAAGCCAAAAAGCCACCCAGATTTGTGGCGGCTACCGATTCTACCATGTAAATTTAAAAAAAAAAACTATTTTCTATAGTTTTTTGTTGTAGAAAATTAACTCTTATAAGTTGGGACACTTTCTACAATAAATAGAGAAGGATTTCACCTTTATTGCTTGAAAGTCTATGTGCTTTCCTTGTGCAGATATTAGTTATTTTTTGTAAAAAAATATTCTAGGAGAGGAGTCATGGTGAAGTTTGGAGATTGGAGATCTCAATTGATAGATTGAAAGATTCATAGAAGAAAAGGCCATAAAAGCCTTGATCCAAAATAAAAGGCCACAAAAGCCTTTATCTAGAATAAAATACCACAAAAGCCTTAATATAGAATAAAAGGCCATAGAAGCCTTGATCTAGAAGAAGAAGGCCATAGAAGCCTTAATTCTAAAGAAGAATTCAGATAAGTGTTCCTGATTCAGAAGAAGAGTCCCTGATTTAGAAGAAGACTCTAGAGAAGATTTTCTGAATAAGACTCCAGAGAAGATTCCACAAAATAGGATATTGGTGATCTCCATTAAATCTTGTAAATTGCAAAAAAAAATAGCAAGGTCCCATTCCAAAATCTAGAAGAAACAGATTTCAGAGGTCCGAGAAGAAGATATCATCTCCAACACTTCCATAAGTAGAATGTTTAAGAAAATGTCTCAGCTGGAAGACCAAATAAGCTGCAAGATATAATATCTTGAAGAGGTCTCACGGAGGAAAAAAAAGGTTTGGAGAGCCTTGTTACAGATCTCGTAGAAGCATCATCAAAATATTTCATAGGAGAACTCATTGGATAAATCCAACACCAAGGAGAAGATCTTGATAGTGAAGGACTTGGGATAATTATCACCACCCGAAAATAAGCCCAAAATAAAAAGAATTTGGCAAAGAGTACCAAATATTGAAGAAGAATCTAGTGAAGACCTCAATACATTCAGAATATTGAGAAGAAGAACATATTTTTTGAAGTTATAATTCAATAAGAAGATTTAAGGAAGATTTAGATAGAATAATCCTACCAAATACAAGATATTTGGAGATTACCTCTCATAGCAAGAAGGCATATTTTAGAATTAAGGACTTTTTGAACCTACTACATAAAATTGAAGATCACTGGAAGGATCAAACCACCAAACCCTAGGCTCAATATAGAAAGTTCAAGACCACAATTTGGTGAAGCAAGAAGCTATTTTGGATAGCCAACAAGAAGTTGCAAATTCATCCATTACAAGGCAGCAACTTGGTGAATCAAAACACCAATATCTACATCTACTACAGAAGCCATTAAAGGTAAGCAACTAGGGTGCAATTGGTTTAACATCGGATTAGGGTTCATTATCAAATTCCATTAAGCACCATATTTGTATTAAAGTTGCAAGGAGAAGGGGTCATATATTTGCACATTAAATAGGAGTTGGATATTTTTTGAAAGAAATAAATTATCACCTACCTATTATCTATCTATAAAGTAAGAAGACTACATCCTACAATATTGATTGTAGTGAAAATTGCAGATTATTCATTAAGGGTTCTTTACAAATTACTCTTAAAAGTTTTAGAGATTATTAAGTGCATTTAGAATTATTTTGAGATTTTATTTATAGGAGCAATAAGGTGATATTATTGTTACCATTAAAGTGCATTATTAATCCATTAGCACTATACCAGTTGATATTTAACTAGTTACTCTCAAAAGGGGTATTTGATGTTTGTTTATTGTTAAAGGTCAAGGGCACAAAACCAACATATTATCAAAGTGTCTAGAGATACTATTTTGTGCACAAACATTATAGCATTTCATGGCCAAAAGAAGCCACCAATACAAGTCAAAATATGGAGAAGGAAGCCACCATTAAATTCCTTGAAGGAAGCCTCAAATCGAGACTTGGTGAGTCTCAAGATTCAAGGAATATATAATATTTTCATTTAAGTACAAAGTGCAGAAATCCTTACTTTAAAATCAGCATACTAAGAGTATCTTATTAGCTTGGATTAAATATAATTAAATTATCCAAGGAATATGATTAGTGAAGGTAAAGCATTGCCTCATCAAAATCAAAAATAATTTTATAAAAAAGGTGAGTTTTGGTCCATCATATTGGTGCAAATCTAACTATTACAAAGCATATTTTTTGTATCTTCAAAAAAAGGAGAAAATAATATCCCATTGCAGGTTACAATACGACCATTATATCAGTAGGTATTAGGGCAGAGTTCAATCAAGAGGAAAGAGCCACCAAAGAGCTCACACTTCTCAAAATAAAGGTGTTTAAAACCACCATTTCTTCATGTCTAATCCATCCCTAGAAGCAAGCATTTCACCTACAATATTGGAGCCAATACAAGAGGCTATTATCATCTAAGTCTATGTAGAAAAAAATAGCATACAAAATGTGATCATATACATGGAATAGCACTATCAAAATAAGCACAAGGGTATGTTACAAAAGCTACAAAAACAACATAAAGTAACAAGGAAAAGATGTTATACCCAAGGCCATTACTTGGAGAGAACAGACACCAAAAAGGAACACAAAAAACTGCCACAATACCGCCATTAGGAGCACCATAGAACCTTGAAGTATTACAACTAGAACCACCCATTATCCTCATCAAGACAATGTGCAAAAGAAGAAGAGGAAACACTTGCATTTCAAGAAACATAGTGAGCCAAAATACAATACAAAGCTATAGGCAAAGATAGGGTTACAACGCTCATCCTTGGAGCATTAGAAGAAAGGCTTACATGCACAAACCTTGAGTGTCACTTGGCACAAGTTTTCTAAGCATCCCAATGTTCATGAATAATCCAAAGCTCTCCTAAAAAGGAGTTACAAATATTTGAGAGGTTACCACCAAACTCATTATTGCATAAAGGTACGTTGGAATATCAACACCTACTTACTAACATTCAAGTGACACTTGTCTGCAATCTGTAAGGAAACTGTCCTATTGAAGGCACCCATTTTGGAGGAGTAATAATGAGATCAAATGAAGTCAAGCAATAAATGGTGTGAAGCACGTTCATAGGAAAAAGGCTAATTCAAGTCTGTGCGCCATTCAAAGATGTAAGTCTATATTTAAGAAGTTTTCATAGACCAGCAATACCAGTGCCCCATTTGTGGAGGATATTTTTCATAGACCAAGCATTCCTTAAGGAGCATATCAATGCCATTTATAGAGGAGAGAAGCACTGCTCAAGGGAGAAACTAGTGTCGGTCAAAGAAGGCATTGACTTACCATGAGCACCATATTCCAAAAGTTTTCAAATCTGTCACCTCACAACATCAAGGCAAGATAATACAGAAGGGTTATTAGGGTAAAATCTGGTATTATTTATTGCTTGCTATAAACTAAATTTATATTGGAGTTATAAGGGTATAATGAATCTACTATTGCAACCATCCATTTAGAATTAGTAGAATATTAAACAAGCACATTTCAAGAATATTTATATTTGCAAATAATAAAGTAGGAGGTATAAGGGTTTCAACTTGGAAATTAAAAACCTATTATTGCAAATATTATTGTTTTCTAATATTCCAAATTAGGAGTTATAAGGAATACTACACCAAAGTATAATATTGGAATTTAGAAACACTAAACTATCAAATATCAAAGGCTATAAAAGGAGGTCCATTAAGGATTATCAAGGGTTGGAATTAATTAATATAGTTGTCTCAAATTCACAAAAAAGGGGTAAAATAAATCCAAATTGAAAACCTCTTCAAATTTATAAAGTTTTTAGTTCAAATAAGAGTAATAAGGTGTAATAAAAGTTGATTTTAGGATTTACAAAACTTTACAAAGTCAACCCAAAATTGAACTACAATTCACAAAAAGCACTTTATCAATCATATTAAATATTCTAATCACTAGGGAGACATAAGGAAGTCCACAAAACTAAAGATATATAAATATTTTATCTAATCAAAGGTTATATACTTTAATTAGGGAGTTATAAGGGAGATTAACACAAAAATTCTATCCAATAAAGATTAAAGCACTGTCTCTATGGAGCTATAAGGATGTCTAATTCAAACAACACATTAAATAATGATATGGAAAATATAATTAGAAAAGGAGAAATAAAAGAACCAATATGGCTTATAAAGACTTTAGAGGAGTCACAAATTGATATAGACTCTATAAGAACACCATATAAATCAAAGTGCTCAATTATGGATACAAGAACAAGTAAACATTTATAGGAAATCCACAATGGTTTGATCACCTTAAAGTCTCAAATATTTTTTATTTGAGAGAACTAATTACAAGCTACATTTCAGTGACCAAACTAACTGAAATAAGAAAGATGGTGGAATCCAAGTATGAGATAGAGGTTATAAGACCTATTAACAATTATGCTTAATACATAACTAATGGATTTTCTAAGAAGCATATTGCAGGGAATAGAAAAGGAAAATGGATCAAATATGATCCAGACTTACCTTCCATATTCATACACTAGAATCAAAGAATGTAAGTGATGAAGTAGAAGTTTCTATACATAAAGTCAAAGGATAACATGATTCTAGGAACAAAGAAAATAGGAGAATTCTTTGAGCTCAAGAGACTTGTAATCCTAAAGCCACAAATATTGAATTATACTAACCATTCATTTGATCAAGCATATAGGAAGGTAGTAGATTGGATCAAGGAGAAAAGACACATGAGCTCCAAGAATAAATTGAAGACTGAACCAAACAAAGAACTTGAAAAATATGAAGATACTCATCCAAATTTAGGTAAAGAAACCATAAATACTGAACCAGAAAGGCACTTCAAAATACTGAAGAACCCTCAACTACAACTCTCTTTGCATCATATAAAGATACTAACTAATCGCTTGATTAGATTACAGTAAACAATGAAGCAGGATACAAGTTCCAATACTGAATCCAATAAAGAAGAAGAAGATGGACTAGATTACAGTGCAAAAGTCAATTGATAAAAGAACTTGATCAAGCCAAAGAGCATCCACAGGAAGAAGATCCATATTGAAGATTGAAATATTCAATACCTAAATAATGTAATACATGGGGGTGTTAGAGTTAGAATATATTACATCATTTGGGTCATGTAAATGTACAACCTTTGGTGCATAGTTAGAGTAGGAGATTACTTTCGGGGAAGTTAGCTACTTAATTCAAGCAATGTAATAAATGCACAAGTATCAATGTGCAAGTTGTAATATGCAAGGTGTCCCCTTGTACAACTAGGTAGAGTGTTGGCCAAGGAATCTATCTTCCTATATAAAGGGCCTCATAGTGATAGATCAGAGATATCAAGTATATATCAAGCATATCAAGTGCATTATAGTAGAGTAGTAGATAGTGGTAGAACTCTTGTATGGAGTGCAATGTAGTTCTTTAGCTTATATTAATAGAGTGACCATCACCTCCATACTACATTGTATTTTTTCCACTTTCTATTTATAGTATGTTTTAGTCATATTGTAGAATTACTTTTTTTCATATTTTCTGCATCTTATTAGGACTCGTGATAGATCTCTCCCACTACATATATCCTCAAAAGCTAACAAGAAGTTTGTCTTAGCTTGGTTAGTGATCCTTGAAAATCATCATACTCACTAGATCCAAAGTGAATGAGTAGTTGTGATTCAAAAACTTCTCAAGAAGGATCAATAACAATATGTTGGAACCACTGGTGCCACTGTAAAGCTTTTGATTCAAGATTGAAATAACTCATATTGACCCAGTAATATTTAGGGACATTGTGGAGTTGGAAGAATTGATCAACATGATATAAACACCCATCCATATATTTCCATTGAACTTAGGAAAGTCCAATTTAGGCATCTTGAAGGTATTATCATTGTCAAAATTAGTGTAAAAATATTCCTTTTCCTTATGGGGTCATTTTCCTTGCCCTAAATTTTTGTATCCTGATACTCAAATACTAGTGGGCTGCCTTAAAGCTTAGACTCAACCTCTAGAATTTGTTCTTGAATTTTGGTTTTGGAGGTAATGTATTCACTTTTGAAGCATTGATGTCATCTCGTATTGATTTATTATCTTGGATAATGGCACTCAGTTGTTTTGTGATGATATCCAATGTTAAGGTAATTTGTTCCATCTCTTTTTGATGTCCATGAGTATCAAAAATAATTTTGGTGTGATTTGAATGACTACTGGTGACTTACTAAAAATAAAAATGTGATTTTAGGGGTTACTACTTTTAGTAATAAGTTCAAAAAAGTTTTTGGGTGCTATATATCAAAATGATCAACTTGAAAAGACTGTCATAATGAGCTATATCCCACAACATTGGTTTTGGGTACCCTAGAATTTTTTTATTGTTGTTTTGATGAGTCTACTACTGAGGTCAGTTTTCCTCTAGAGGTTGGGTTCAAAAGTTGGATACTGTGCCAATCAACTCTGCCCTGTCTGTTCTGACTACTGATCACTTCTGACACTATCTTATCACTTGTACTACAACCACTGACATTGTTTAGTCACTAACTCTAGGATTCTCTATATTATGTAGTTCTAATAGTATCTACTCTATTTATGTTATTGAATACCCTATATTTATTTATTGTTATATATGACTATTACTGCCATTGTTGACCTGAATTTTACTGCTACTAACCTGAATGTTACTAAAATATTTCTTGAATATCATAGATACTTGTTGTAGACATGGAAAATTGACCCACTTTCAGTGGGAAATCTTCCTTGTAACCCCTGAGAGGACTTCAAACCTTGCCAAGAGTAAGGGAAGACCTCTTTGCCCCTCCTTTTTAATTTGTTTATCTTTTAGCAAAATTGTGCCCCGTATTTATGAGGCATGACTTCGCTGTTTTTAACCTATTTTTTAATTTAATTTTATTTTATTCTTTTGAGCCTGCATAGACCTAGGTTTAAACCCTCTAGCATGTTTTGGCATCAGCTTTGAGTTTATTTTTCTCGCCTTTTCCCTCTAATTTTTTCTATAATAGGAATAATGTTCTTACCAAATAAGACAACAATTTTTTTTAAGTGCAATGTGATATGCAAGTAATGCGAAAGTCTGATTATTGATAGTTCTTCTTCCTTTGTTTTCTCTACTGTAAGCTAACCCCAAAGTGCAAATTTTGGATTTGATCTTCTATTGCATGGATTAGATTGATTTTTTGTGTGACTTGGTGGATCCATGGTGTAGTTCGGAGAGATGTTGTAAAATATTTAAAATTGGTTTATTAGTGTTTTCCCCTATTTTTTTCTAATGGCTCCTTTCTTTAGAATTCAGAGGAAACAATTAGAGTCTGATTATGTTTCTTTGGAAGATGATCAAATTGATAGGGAAGACCCTAATGTAGATCCGAAATAGAAAGAAGAGGTAGACATGGAAAATGAGACTAATCCTAATCCTTTTGTTGGACCTAATGGAAGTTATGTCTTTTCATCATTTGATCACATTTGGGAATTCATGAAAGCTCATAAGGAAAAACTATTGGAATATGTGGAATGAGAAGCTTGTCTTGAAAAATAAGATGCTACTCCTTCCCCTCCCAATAGGTCTCCTTTGCTTCATCATGGCATTCCTACATCCCAATATTTGCATCAAAATAATTTTAAGAACCAAGTAACTTGTGCCATTACTAATACCACCAATGTTGGAGGGAATCTGCAAGTCCCTCTAACTAGTAGTGGCCCAAAAATTTATTCTCAATTTCCTCCTTCATCCTCTAATGTCAATACTATTGCTTTTGTTCCACCAAATGTAAGTTATCCTCAAAATACCACATACAACCAAGGTACCCAAAGTTTGAATCCAACATCAGGGTTTCAACATACATACATTCCTCCTTTGGAAAGTCTAGGGAATACACATAATAATCCAGAAATGCAGAATTTTGCAAGTGTTGTGAATCAATTGGTTTCAAGGATGGATATGATTCAACCTTAAAGGTTTACATACAACTATAAAGAAATGTGTAGTCAGCCATTGGATCCTATTGTTGCTACTAGACCTTATCCTAAGCATTTTCCTATGCTAGTATTGCCAATCTATAAAGGGACTAAATATCCAATAGAGCATTTGAGAGGATTTAGGATATCTTGTCATGATCTTATTTATGATGATATGCTCTTATTGAAAAAATTTCCAAAGATCCTTGCCATAGTGGCATTAGATTGGTATTATTGATTTTCCAACTATTCTTTGAAAATTGTTTAGAATATTGTAGAGATGTTTGCTCATCATTTTAGTTCTTATATTGAAAAGGAAGTGACTATGAGAAATTTATGTGATTTAAACAAAAGTAAAGAAGAAATATTTTCAAAATTCTTAGCTCGTTGAAGAAGTTTAGTTGGTTGATTAATACAACCTGTGTCTCAGAAATAGATGCTTGATATATTTATTGGTAATTTACAAGAACAGTTGTCGTATGCTCAAGAAACTACTACTATCACATATTTAGATCAAGAAATTGAGTTAGCAAGAAAAGTGGAACAAACTCTCATTAGAAGAGGTCAACTCAAGGTTAAATAATATAAGCCAATTAAGTCTCAATCTAAGAATAAGCATATATGAGGTAATAGTGATAGTAGGCTTGTTAACAATGTCAATAACAACCTAAAAAATATTGTACTTTAGAAACCTCCTTAAAGGAACTTCACAAGACTTAATATCCCTATGGAAGCAGTTTTGAAACAACTATTGGAAGCTAAGGAAATTGAACTACCTCCTATAAGATAACCAGATACTATGGCTCATTGGTACAAGGCAGGTCAATATTACACTTATCATAGGGTAGAATGAAATTGGATGAACACTTGTAAGAAGTTGAAACATGTGGTTCAAGACTTATTAATGGAAGATGCATTGATTTAGGAAATCTCCAATCAAAAAATAATCAAACTCCTGCTCAATAAGTTCCAACAATGAATAAAGATATAGGGATATTTAAGGATCCCCTACCTAAGCATGAGCAACAAGCAATCAACCAGGTGGCTCATCAAGATGATTTCCTATGTCATAGCAATGTGGTTGGTATGGTTGGGGTGACTATAAGAAAATAGGCTCAAAATCAACAACATAAGAAAGGACATAGTTCAATATCTCAGCCCAATTCAGTTTTAAAGGATAATCAAAGAAGAGATTCATCTACAAGGAGTCCACCTATAGTGTTGAGGCCACATTCACAAGCTTCATTTGATCTTCAAAAGCAGTTAGCTAGTACGCCAGCAAAGATATCAGTGTTAGAGATTTTGCAAACATCTCCTGATCACAAAAATACTTTACTAAAAATTTTACAACATTATATTTCCCCATACATCCCTCTTGATGCCAAATTCGACACCATAGGTTCTTTTGGGATACATCATGTCTCATTCTCGGATGGCGATAAACCTTCCTCAAACTTACATGGATATTCATCACTTTACATCACCACACTTATTGGGGATACCCTTATCAAGCAAGTTTTGATTGATAATGGTTCATCCCTCAATTTGTGTACATATCAATTCTTTCAAAAATTTGGATTAAAAGAGGAATATTTAACAATAATTGATATCATCATTAAAGTTTTCAATAATGAGTCCCAAGAGGCCTTTGGTGTCATATCTCTCCCCTTAAAAGTAGGGTCGATAATATTAGATACTTTATTTTATGAGGTACATTGTCCTGCATCTTTTAATATTCTTCTTGGGCAACCTTGGATCCATGCAATGAAGGTCATCCCTTATACTTTTCATCAGTGTCTTAAGTTTGAATTCAAGAATCAAGTTATCACCATTCCGGGCGACCCTCAATCATTTGAATTCTGTTAAAATATAGATTTAGCTCAAATAGATTAATATTATTGTTTCTTCAATGATTTCTCCATGTTCCTCATCTCAAATTTCCAATCATTTTAAAAGTTTAAAAGTGAGAGAGGAACATAAGACCCATTCCCTCTCCTTGGATCATGATAATCAGTTTCTTCAAGATCCTCTTCTGGATCTAGCCAAGCTACCACCTTCACCCCAAACTATGGGCTTACCTCATAAGAAGGGTGATGTTGTACACATTGGCACATGTGCTTTCATCTTCGAAGGTATTGCTTCTGAAGAGAAGTTTCATGGTAGCAACCCATCTCTCAAAGAGTGTTATTTTGCTCAATGCTATCTCACTAATTATTATCCCCTTCCTAAGAAGATCCTATCTGGTATGGGATATGCAGGTAAAGGGATTGGATCACAATAGAAGGGTATTCAAGAGCCCTTGGATGTGGAGGTTTGGCCTGGGATATGTGGTATAGTTTTTATACCTAATAAGAATGAATTTTTACCTTTTTAGGATTATGACCATCTTATGACTTACGCAGAATATATAGAATATCAAAAAATTTCAATAGATGATAATAAAAATGTTAATTTTTCTTTTCCTTCAAATATAATATCTTGTAATATGGTTGGCTCTATCTATTCTAAATATGACTTTGCTTTTGTTCTATATAATGATGAGTCTTTGTATGAAGTCTTTTATACTTAAGAGAATGGTGCTATTAGGAAATATTGTGATTATCATGCCATAAACGTTGAACGAAGAGCCTTAAAGGAGATTCTCTATGATTCTAAGGATGTATTTGATCCAACACCTCATAGCACACCCATTTATTTTTATAAAATGTATGGTGCATTTAGGCTTTGCATTGATTTTAATTCTCCATAATAAAAAAAAAAAATTTTTTTTTTTTTTTTTTTAGATATATATATATACAAAAATAAAAACAACCACAAACTTTCATATAGTTGCATCTTCATTTTCCATTACATTTTCTCCTGCTTTCTCATATTGCATTATTTTCTTACCATCCTTGCATGATTTCTTGACACCTAAACTAAACACCTTGCATGACTTCTTGTCATAAATGCATCATTTACTATTCATGACAACTTGCTCATATAGATTTTGGGAATCTTGTGATAGTGACATATGATGATACCTAGTTAGGACATAGCTCACATGCATTGCACTTCTTACTAGGACTTTTATGCTTAGCAAGATCCCCCATAGGGATTCTTTTATTCCTTCTTATTTTCTTCTTATGATCGCCTCTTCTCTTTTCTCAAATTTTTTCATGATGTTGACAATTCTTATTACACCAAAAATATTTATTGAAGTCCCAATATTGGATAGCACTTGCATACTTGCTTTACACATATTACACCCCATATGGGATACGTATACATCCTAGCGGGTATTGCACTATTCATGATATTCTCTCGGGTCATACTCTCTTTTGACTCAGCAAGCTCAACACCCCATTACAGGATAAGTTCCTTGGTCATCTTCAGTAGACATCGACATATATCCTAGCAGGTAATCACCTCATAGCAGTCAATAAGGGAGCAACCATCCATAGTGGGTCAAACCTCCACATATTTTTTTACATTAATGCAAGTGCTACACCCATAGTAGGTCTAGCTACCTCATTTCACCCATCCATAGTGTTTGGCTACACTAGTTTGCTGCAACCTACGCTAGCCTTATACTTTGGATCGTTCATTCTTATCCTAATATGATGGTCAACCTTTGGACCTCTATGTTTTCTCTTCTTCTTCTCTTCCTTATCTTCTTCTTCTTATTTTATTTTCTTATCTTCTTTCTTTTCCTTGTGTTCTATTTATTGATCTTGTTTCTCCTTAATTCTTCTCCTTGTTCTTCTTCTTTTGCATTCATTCATCTTCATGTAGTGTGCATTAGGATAGTTTGCATACATAAAAAAACACTTAAAATAAACAAGAAAAATGTATAAAAACATGCATTAACACATTACACATAGAACACATAAAATCACAATAAATTTGTAGCTATGTATTACTCATAGGAAAAGAGTACATCGTGAGGTTGGTATAACACAATACAGACTCAGTACACTCAACCTAGGGATGCACACCATAATAAAAAATGGGTGTGTCATCCCTATATCTAGCCTATCATATCCTAGCTCTGAGAGCCAGATCCCTATAGCCCTCCCTAGGGTGGAGGTAATCTTAGCTATGCCATCGACTACTAAGATGTCATCAGTACCTATGATCGATATCTTGTCTTGCTCACTAACTGAAGGGATGGAGGAAGCTCCATCCTCCACTCTAGAGGGATAGCTATGTAGTAATCCATATCAAAAAACATGGCTCTTCGAGTGGTTGTCTTCAATCTATCATTGGTACACCATAGCTCCACCTGAAGGAGTTGCACCACATCCCATGCTTGGTTGCTCCCAATAGCAGCCATCCCCTCAACCCTGGTCCATTGGTGCTCTCCATCCAGTTGGTCCACCTCTCCTTGTAGTCGGGTAACCTCCACTTGTGTAGTGTCCCTCTCAACCTATAGATGGGACATCTATGTCTATATAGAAGCTAGTTGTACCCACAACTCCTCTTTCCCTTGGCTCTAGCCTCTCATCGTTGCTGATGTAGATGCCACACTCAAGTCTCTAACTTGTGGCCCCTCTACCTATGTGGGGGTATCTCTTTACCCTTCCTCTTTGGTCCCTGCTCTTGGGATGTCCTCTACCACTCAGATCTGGACTCGTGTTAGACTCTGTCTCAGTGCAGTAGGAGCCTATTGTGCCCTCTTTATGGCCCTACAAGCTACCTCTCATAATAATCATTGCATGCCCAGGTCCATAACCTGGTGCTTCTATACTGGTATGGGTGATGATATTATCTGGGGAACAAATTCTTTGTACCACCACCTATACCCGATGGCCACCCCTACATTACATACCCTTGGGTCAATGTAAGGAGGATCATATGTGTCCTCCTCGACCCATCTAGTGAGTTTTATCTCACCTCCAACTCCTACTGGTTCCTAGGTCACCCTCCAGTACTAGTAATCCCCTAGGTCTAGGATTCCCTGTAAGATCCTAAACTACCATAGGACTCGGTCAAACCTAAGTACCTTTGGCTCTCCCCTCTATGATCTTGGACATATGATCCTCCTCATCCTCTCTAGGTTTGTTTCATCTACCTAGCCATGGTGAAGCCTCCATGGTCTCTATATGAGTTGCATATCTTACAACTCATCGATCACCCACCTCACTAGTGGTAGGTTCCCTACGTAGGCCCTTATGGTCCTCTCCAGGGATCTCAACCATCTATATGCTGCTGGACACTTTGATTCAGGTGATGTTCTTGGTAGTGATAATGGTCTCTACATCGCAATGTGCTCCCAACACCACACTTGGAGCAAAGTTGTATACACCAGTCCTGTACACCGTTTATACATGATGTTGTACAACATCCTATATAGGTGGACCAACACATAAGGGCCCAATCTGAATAGAACTCCTTGATATTGTATGTCTATCACTACTCCTACCAATGGCTATGGCAAGTGTCATCTACTAGTGTGGTAGGTCAAGAGACCATCCATAACCCCTGAGAGCACCCCGGTCAGAGGGTTCACTCTGTAGCGGCTGACCAGGTCATCAACTACTATGGTGCTCTATTGTACCTGGCAATTAAAACTTGTGGAAAACTATTGTAGAGTGGTTGCCTTCTTGGGGGCCTTGTAGATCTTGTTCCCCTTAATTGGGATCCTCAAGATCCACCACACATCCTCCAGTGTGATGGTCATATCCACTATCAACAACTGAAAAGTAGAAGTCTTCGGATACCATCTCTCTACTAGGGCGATCAACATAGCCCTATCCATATTAATCTGTGGCATCCTCACCACGTGATCCAACCCCACTACCTCCATTCTAGCCCTCTCTACTTGCCCTAGAGCATCTAGCTCTCCCAAATCCCCTACTTGCCACTCTCGACTCTCAAGAATACCTAGCTACATTCACCAAACAAAATAAAATTTAATCAATTCCATCATAAAGTTAAAAAAATTAAAATTAATTCAACATCATTTATTAAGCGTATGGAAATTACAATTCAAAATTTACACTTTGGGTTTTACTTGTTTTTTTTTTTCTTCCTTTTTATCTTTTTCCTTTTTATTTTCTTATTTTTCCTTAGTTTTCGTGAAATCACGTACCCTTTTAGGGTGCGCGACTTCACTTTCGCGAAATCGTGTCTGCTATTTTTTGGGTAGCACTTCACGAAGTCGTACCTAGTTTTTTCTAGGTATGATTTCACCACATTTCACCCAAGGTGAAATCTCACCTAGGCCACAAAGTTACACCAGTTTGTGGCACAAAATTCATCGATTTTTATGGTTATTTCCTTTGAAAATCCCTCCAAACCCTAATTGAATCATGAAAACCAAGGAAAAATAAAGCAAAAGGAGGGTCAAAAGTAATCCTTACACGTTCTCGAGCCCCAGCCTCACCCCTCCCAGTCACCACATGGTGAACTGGAAGCGCCATTATCTTTTCTTTCAGAGCTTTGTTTTCTTCCTTCTCATAGTAAAAATGAATTAGGTTTTTACCCCTGTTTACCCTTTTTAACCCTATTTTTGGTTTTATCCCTTATTTTTTTTGCTCGGTTTTTGCTCTTCCTCTCTCTCTTCTTCTACGTTAGTTATTTCAATTCTTTTTGAAATATCACTTTTTCATAAAAACTTGAGGGGCATCCTGGCCTATAGGGGCACTAATGTCCCTAATGCCTCGATTTACATGCATATTAAAAAGTGTTATGAATGGCACCGTATTTGCACCACTCCTTTCTTCTAACCCAACCACCCCATTTTTTTTTGCTAATTTTTTTTCTAGTGTGTGCCTACATCCTTTCTTTGATGCATATAATAGGCTATAAATGCATCAAAGAGGGGGCAAAATGTAGACATGAAAAATTAACCCACTTTTAGTGGGTAATATTCCTTGTAACCCCTAAGATACCCTCAACCCCTACCAAGAGCAAGGGAAGACCTCTTTGCCCCTCCTTTTTAATTTGTTTGTTTTTTAGCAAAATCGCACCCCGTCTTTACAAGGCACGAATTTGCACCTAATGGGGTGCGACTTCGCTGCTTTCAACCTAATTTTTAATTTAATTTTATTTTATTCTTTTGAGCCCACTTAGACCCAGGTTTAAATCCTCCAACGTGTTTTTGCATTGGCTCTGATTTTATTTTTCCTGCATTTTCCCCTCTAATTTTATCTATAAAAGGAAAAATTTTCTTGCCAAATAAGATGATGAAAAGTTTTTAAGTGCAATGTGATATGCAAGAAATGCGAAAGTCTTATTATTTATAATTCATTCTTCTTCCTTTGTTTTCTCTACTGCAAGCTAACCCCGAAGTGCAAATTTCAGATTTGATCTTCTATTGCGTGGATTGGATTGATTTGTTGTGTGACTTGGTGGATCCATGGTGTAGTTTGGAGAGATAGGATGCACACTCGGATATTTCAATCTTCTCTACCTAATTTTGTGATGTCCATTAGGGTTTTCTTACTTTTTTTTTGGTATTTATTTCATCTTCTACACTCACTTTTTATTTTTCATTAGTCTGTAGTGATATCATACCCAACATTAGCGAGGTACAACTTCACTTGCCCTAATTAGGGTAGATTAATCTGTAGAAGTGAAATCACACCCCGTCCAGGCAGGGTGTGACTTTTTTGTTGCATTATCGTGCCCACTCCAAGCAAGGCATAATTTTGCCCTAGGGCACACTGGGGGTAATTTACAGATTATGTTTTCATTGGTGCATTCCATTCTTCTTCTATATCATACTACTGCATTCTATTTTATGTTCTCTGTTACTATATTTCTACTTTATGCTTAATTCTCCAAAGGTCAATTTTTACTTTTGTATTAAGAGGTCATCTAAAAGGACCTATGGGGCTTGACTGCTGCACCTCCAAGATATGTTACACAGCATCCTAAGCAGGCCCCCTAATGCTAATTATATTTTTTAGTGTTTCATGAGTGATCTTGTAAAAATAGGTATTTCTGATATCATTGGACAAGAGGCATAAAAATCTAATTCAACCACCGGTATAGATAAGTGATTTAATCATCCTATTGGTTGAAGATCTGATTTAACTATTGATTCCTAGGCATATGAAAGTGAAAGGCATTTAGTTTGCATCTAGGGATAATTTTTGTGCATCTATTTTGTATATCTCTGCTTTAAAGGTTTTCTAAAATAAAACCCTAGGTTAGTGAGCATCCAAAATAAAGAATCATTTTTAGGCTAGCTCTTGTATGCCTACATTTTGTTTTTAGTTGTCCTATTTTTTTCTACATTGTCCTTTATCTTTTCTAGCTTAGACCTAGAAAGGCCAAACTTAGGTATTTGTCTTGAAACTAAATACATCAAACTATCTTGAATATCTCGAGGACTTAGAGTGAGTCCTTAAACCATTCTTAGTGAACCCTTCCCCCTAGAACCAAGTGTAGAGAACAACATACACTCGTGGTTCACCCCACAAAATGTTCTCTCCTTGCGGATCCAACCTTTTATTTGGGAATTGTATGTGGTAGGGTAGTTTTACCCCTCTACACTTGTAGAATATACCTCTAATGGATACATGTTTGTTTAACCCTATATGGTCTCCCTAAATACCCAAATATATGTGGGAGATCAATTTTGTATGTGGGTGTTATCTAAGGACTAGGTATTGGAGCTTGATTACCTAAAGCATAATTTTTTCCAATAATTAAATATGCAACAATTATTTCAATGAAACCGAATGAAGATCAATAAGTAACAGCCACACAAAGAGGGAAAAGTCTCTTATCCACTTAGAGAGGGTAGAGTCTCTTGCAAATATTTGCAATTGGATAAATTTATTCGATGATGAAATAAATCAAATAAATCTATTCCTATATATAAATGAATTTGATGAAAAATAATTCAATTGGAAATATAGCTGACTATGCTATATTGGTGTTGTAACATGGCTCCCCCCCTTAGAAAGCTTTGTCCTCAAAGCTGGAAAATAGAAAATACTCTCTGACTCCCATGTAGCATCTTCTTTTGGAAGGTCCTACCACTTAATAAAGAATTCTTGAATTTGGCATGATCGAAGATGATGTACTCTGGCTCGTAGTATTGCTTCAGGATAAAGATATACTCAACCTTCTTCATCCAGTAATGGAAGCTCTATATAGGATTGCACCTTCTGGCCAATCACTTGTTTGAGACAAGATACATGAAAAACTAGATGTATATGAGAAGAGGGTGGAAGCTCCAATTGATATGCGACTTCACCAATGCGATGAACTACTTTGTAGGGCCCATAAAATCAAGGAGCCAACTTCTGATTAGACTTGATCTTCAAGGACAACTACTTATAAGGTTGTAGGTACAAAAATACCATATCTCCTACTTTGAATTGTCATTCCGAATGATGTAAGTCTTGTTGCTGCTTCATACGATTCTGTGCCTGGGTCAAATTATCTTTAAGAAGTTTAAGCATTGTATGATGTTGTTGTAACAAGTCATCTACCTGAGCTACTTTGGAAGATCCTGGAACATAGTCTATGATTGCTAGAGGCTTTTGACCATACAAAGCTTCGAATGGAGACATCTTGAGGGGAAAATGGTAAGAAGTATTATACCACCATTCTGCTAATGAAAGCCATTGAATCCAGTGATATTGCTTATCTTGAGAAAAGCAACGAAGGTAAGTACCCAAACATTTGTTAACTATTTCTGTTTGACCATCAGACTGGGGGTGATATGAGGAAGACATATTCAACTTGGTACCACTAAGACGAAACAATTCCTTCCAAAAGTTGCTAGTGAAAATAGGATCACGATCACTCACAATAGTTTTGGGCATACCATGTAACTTGAAAATGGAGTCAAGAAATACCTTGGCCACTTTACTTGCTGAGTAGGGATGTTGTAGTGCACAAAAATGAGCATATTTGGAAAGACGATCCACGACCACAAAAATCATTGTTTTACCCTCTGATTTGGGAAGACCCTCAATGAAATCCATGGATATGTGCTCCCATTGGTGGTCCGGGATAGGTAAGGGTTGCAGTAGTCCTGGAGATTTAACTGTTTCACCTTTGTTACGTTGACATACCTCACATTCAGCCACAAATGTCTTGACATCAGATTTTAAGCCTTTCCAAGAAAATGATTGATTCACTTGTTGGTATGTTTTCAAGAATCCCGAGTGTCCTGTTGGAGGAGATGCATGCAATTCTTGGAGAACCATAGATTTAATAGTGGAACCCTACGGAAGATAGATGTGATATTTCTTGCGAAGCACACCATCTGAATATGAGAAGTAAGGATGCAGTGATGATCCTGATTTCATATATTGAATAATTTGAGCAGTTTCGAAATCAGCCAACCATTCTTCTTGAAGTTGAGACAACCATTGGGGACAAGGACCCGAAATGGCATTGATGGTCACCTCATCCTCGTATTTTTGAGACAAGGCATCAACTACCACATTTTATTTACCTTTCTTATACTCAATGATGAAATCATACCCCAATAGTTTGGTCATCCACTTATTCTATTTAGGGCATGAGAGACGTTGTTCTAAGAAATGCTTAAGGCTACTATGGTCAGTCTTAATGATGAAATGATTGCTTAGTAAATAATGCCTCCATTTCTCAATGGCATGTAAAATAGCTAGCATTTCCTTCTCATAAGTAGATCATCCCAAATTCTTGCCTGAAAGTTGCTTGCTTTCAAAAGCCAATGGGTGACCTTCTTGCATTAAAACAGTGCCAATACCTGTACCAGAAGCGTCACACTCAATGATGAAAGGCTTGTTAAAATTAGGAGTAGCCAACACTGGAGTGGAACACATAGCTTCTTTGAGTGATTGGAATACCTGAGAAGTCACTTCATTCCAAATAAAAGCATCCTTTTTGGTAAGTGTCGTGAGAGGTGCTGCAATCTTGCCATAGTTGCAGATAAATTTTTGGTAATATCCTGTAAGTCCTAGAAATCCCCAAAGTTTTTTGAGGGATTTTGGTAAGGGCCAATATTGAATAGCTTTGATTTTATGGGGATCTACTTTGACTCCTTCATGAGATACGATATGCCCCAAATATTCAACTTCTTGGACCCCAAAGGCACATTTGGATCTTTTAACAAAGAGTTTTTCCTTTTGCAATAGATTAAGGACTTTGTCAACATGAACTAGGTGATCCTTCCAAGATTTGCTGTAAATTAAGATATCATCAAAGAAAACTAGGACAAACTTATGAAGATATGGCCTAAAGACATGGTTCATGAGGCTTTGAAAGGTTTATGGAGCATTAGTAAGACCAAAAGGCATGACTAGGAATTCATAATGACCTTCATGAGTTCAAAAAGCAGTTTTAGGTATATCCTCTTCCCTAACCCGAATTTGGTGAAAACCCGAGCGAAGGTCAAGTTTAGTGAAATAACTAGCACCATGTAATTCATCTAATAAGTCATCAATGATAGGGATAGGAAACTTATCTTTGATGGTGATCTTGTTGAGAGGATGAAAATCGGGACACATGTGCCATGAGGTATCCTTACGATGTACCATCACTACTGGAGATGAATAAGGACTGATGCTAGGATGAATGATTCCATGTTCCAACATTTCTTGGACCAACTTCTCTATTTCTGACTTTTGAGGTTGTGGATAGCGATAAGGACGAACATTAGGAGGAAGACTTCCAGGAATGAGATGTATGGCATGATCATGTGATCGTTTAGGAGGTAGACCCCTTGGTTCACTGAAGACTTCTTCATAATTATCCACAATATCTTGAAGATCCTTTGGGAGAGTTGCAGAAGTATCCAAGGATTGAGCTTCGATGGAATTTATTTGAGCTATAAAACCATAACCACCTTTCTTTAGTAACTTCTCCATGCAATGTGAACTCACAACCTTGGAAGGTGGAGGTTGAATTCCTTGAAGACAAATGATTTTCCCATTCTCTGTCCACTTGATGTATAATTTTTGTAGATTAAGAGTAACATCACCAAGTTGAGATAGCCATTTTGCACCCAAAATGACATCGGAGCTCCCTAGGTTCATAACAAAGAGAGTTCCCTACCAATTATAATTCCCCATTTGTATAGAAACTGGAGATGTTCGACCAACACATTGAGCATTACCTCCATTTGCAATCAGTACTTGAAACTTATCTTGATTGGAAGTATTCATATACAAGTTCAAGGATTTGGTAGTTTTGAAATCAATAAAGTTATGTGTACTACCTGAATCGATCAACACATTAACACATTGGTGCTTAATAAATCCTTGTACCTTAATCGTATGATGAGCTTGTAAACCCATAAGTGCATGAACCAAAAGAGCAATAGTATCTTCTTCTTGTGTTACTTCATTTATGTCTGTTGTTTTTTTTCTAGATCTGTGAGTGGCTCTGATTGAGGTAAATCTTCTTCATCATTAGTGTCACATTCCACGAGAAAGGTTTGACGTACTGCACAAGCTTGATCTCTTGGATGATAAGAATGACATTTAAAGAAAAAAAATCTAGAGGAACGATCATTATTGCGATAAGGATGATGAAAGTTAGAATCACGTCTATAGGGTACAACATCTTGGAGCTTATTTTTGGCTGCTTGAGCTATACGTGTGGCATCATCAAGAGTACATGGATCATGCATGTCGACTTCCTTTCAAATTTTATCCTTGAGACCATGATGAAAAGTGGATACCACTACTGCTGAATTCAATTCATGTGTATAGGTGAGAAGACTTGTGAACTTAACGACATAGTCTTCTACTAAACCTGTTTGCTTGAGTTCCATGAGGTGAACCATGTATGATGAGGAAGAGCCCTTATCAAATATTTTAAGGAATAGTTCCCTAAATTCAGGCCACATAAGAGAGTGATTATGTTGATGGAGCTACCATAACAACCATTGATAGGCCTGGGTACCCAGTTTACAAGATGCATATGTGACACGACCTATTTTTGGTATACGGTATAGACAAAAAATACCATCCATTTTGGCTAACCATCCTCTAGGATCATATCCTTCAAAAGTGGGCATGTTAGTGCGAGGAACTAGAACATCATGAGGCCATTCCAAGAATTTGGAGGCATCACCTGCTGAAGGATCAAAATCGGAAGCAGGTTTTGGAGATTCTGGTGTTTGATGAATATTTAAAGGTTGTGGGTTGACGATATCTTGAGATGCTTGATTATCGAGAGGGAGAAGTTTAGCAATCGAGTCCTGAAGTTGTAGTACGGAAAAGATATTAGCAATATCTATATTGTTGCAAGAGACATTGATGCACATGGAAATCCACACTATTGGGAATTTGAGAGATGATGTCATGGGTAGGCGGAGGGTTATTGTGGTCTGGTGTAGGAGTGGAATTGTTAGGATTTGGAGATGAAGAACCAGAGTTATTAGGTGAAGCCATGGACCAGTGGTGTGGGTTAAAGCTATTAATTCTAAAGGGGGAATTATGTTGCATACCTTGATTTCGAGGTTGGCATTTCTTTGTACTTAGAGACACATCATTTGGCCTATTAGTGCGTTGTAATATTTTGTTTGCTCCTCTATTCCACTTTTTTGGTGTAGTTGGATCACTCATGCACTTTGTTATGCTGCTAGCACGTGTCTTGAAAATGGTAGGAGAAAAACTTGTCTTCCTTCAACAAAAAATTGATTTTCAAAATTTTCAATGGTCAGATATTATCAAATTTCAAATGACCATAATATAATTCTCAGCAGTCTCTTTTTAGGCACAAAGTTTCAATGATCACTTTTTGAATGCACAATTTATGGTCACTTATTGATAACAAACTTAATTCTTACATTTCAGGTAAAATTCTCAATGGTTATATTTTGAGTCAAATGCTCAATGGTTACTTTGAGCACATCTCAACGGTTACTTTGAGCACAATTCTCAACTTAATCACCTTATAAAATTGTGTTTTATCTTGAAAAAAATTGAAAATGTAAGCCACAAAACTCGAAATCCAAATGCCAAAGCACAGACAATTGTATCCGACATGAGCCACCACATGTCAACTCTTGGTCGAGACCACCACACAACCGCGCTAAGAGTAACCACCATATGGTGGTTATTTCTTATAGTGTGCAAAGACTATTATAAACCCCATAGAAGCTCCTATGCAAAGTGTGTGGGATAAAATTTCATGAACTAGAGAAAAAAAAATCAACCAATTGTCCTCTTATAATGATTTTCCTATCAAAAGATCACTCACTGGAAGTTCATTCATTGAGAAATCACTTGTTGAAAGATCACTCGTCGAAATATCATGAATGAGCATCACTCGGAACTACTACGAGCGATGTAACCTTAGTTGGAAAACTAATAGAAACCTATCGAACACATGTCTAAAAGTTTGAGAGAGGATAGTTAAGGATTTATATCCAATAAACTATCCTTCTTATAATGATTCGACTGTAGTGGATGTGTTGTCTCTAGAAAATCATTTGTTGGGAACGTAAATAAGCATCACTTGAAAACTATTGCGAGTGATGTAATCTTGAACGAAAACCTACTGAAACATGTGTTGAATAGTGTGAGGGAGGTTTAATTTAAATTTTACATAGCGAGGAACCTTTAAAAATTGAATGGAATTGTTATGGTATCCATTATTTTTGTCGACGTCACTTATAGTAATTTTCCCTTTTTATTTTTTCTATGTCCTACTATGTTTGTGTTCGATGTAGAAAAGTTTGCTTTAGGAGTATATTGTTTAAATTAAACTGATAACATCCTTGAGGGGATATATGTGGCTTAAAAAAATAACCTATGTTGCACTCAGAAGTAGGACCTGGTCGAAAAAAAATTGATATCGCCAATTATGAATATGAGCTGAGACCTACCCAACACTTTGCTATGATGTTGAGTATGACAGTATAATCTTGTTAAAAAATTAATGACTCCATTAAAATTCTAAAGACATATGATGGATTGCCTAGCGTGATTTAGAAAATTTTGGTGTATCTTTCGAGAATTAGGCTCTACTACCACTTGAAGCAGAATTGTTCCCAATAATTAAATATGCAACAATTATTTCAATGAAACCAAATGAAAATTAATAAGAGCCACTTAGAGAGGGTAAAGTATCTTATCCACTTAGATAGGGTGGAGTCTCTTGCAAATATTCGCAATTGGATAAAGTTATTCTATGATGAAATAAATCAAATAAATCTATTCCTATATATAAATGAATTTGATGAAAAATAATTCAATTGGAAATATAGCCGACTATGCTATATTAGTGGTGTAACATCACCCCCCCTCTTCACTAGATGCTTTACGGGCTATATAGCTTATCAAATAATTATATCTCCTCCACATTATTTTAAAACCCTTGGCACAGGGTTTCTAACCTACTAAACTACTGTATAAAAAGAAAGGACTATATTTTTTGTTGTTTTTACTATTTTTTTAAATAAAGGACAACAAAAACAAAAACACAAGAAAATTATACTTAACAGTCAAAATGGATGGAAAAGAATTATCACAATCATAGAATAACTTGGCCCTGGAAAGCACTCTGATACCACTTGTTAGGAACCTACTATTCAGAATAAATCACTCTCACAAAATACTGTAAATAAACAAAAATTCATAAAATAATAAAATAACACTATGTAGAAAGTAATTACAGATTTGAAACAATCTCACAAAATAACTCCATATCACGGGCCTCTTCGAGGGGGCAACATCCTTCAATAGTTTATTAACTTGCAAAAATATACATTCGTACATAGCTCCATGTATTTTAGATAAAAGCTTCATGCAACCCTAACCCTAAGCTCAAGAGTTGGGTACATGCAAAATGCCACTCAAGCTAGAATATTCTACCAAAGGTTGGTTACATTCTTGATAACGATTACATGAAATGGCCCCACTTGTCTAGGAGCCTTACTTGCCACATACCATTATAAAAGTATTATAAATTAACATTATAAAGGGATCCCCACATTGGATGTGGGTCATTACATAATTAATTGAGAATTACAAAATTAATGTTAGGATGGGGTCCTAACAAAAAGATTAAAGACACATTTATATAGTGTAGCACGAGATATATTAAAAGGGAAATAATTAAAGTGACAATAAAATTATTTAAAATAATAATTTGAAGTGAAAATTGAAAGGAAGTAAATTACCATGAGAAATATTATTAAAGTGAAGAATAAATATTTGAAGAAGATTAAAGAAAAGTGAAATAATTTATTGAAAAAATGTATTAATATATTTGAAGGAAAAATATATTATTTGATTAATTGGAATTTGAAATATTATTGAAGAAAAAGAAAGTTAAATTAATTTGAATATTGAAGGAAAAGAATTATTTGAGAGAAGAATAATTATTTTAAATTTGGAGTTAAAAGGATTTCTACAAAGAAAAAATTAATTAAAATATTATTGAAGATAGTTATTTGAAGAATAATTGTTTGAAGTTTTTTAATATTAAAATTTGGGAGCAATAAGGATTCCAATAAAGGAAGTTAATTATTAAAAGGAATATTCTATTACAGTGAGAAAAATAATTACAAATTTATTCAAATACATATATCTGGGATAAGTGCATTAATGTTTTTCAAAATGAGCTTTAAAATAGTATATGTAAACAAGAAAGAAGCTAAATGGTACTTAGCAATGTGTATATAATACCTTAACTTTATTGAGGAAAAAACCAAGGTATCTAGAGAGTTGAAAGAAATAAAACAAGAAAAAGAAGAAATGACAAACAATGATTTTATTCAAACAAAAAGATAACCAAGACAACCAAAATTGTTAACAATAAATGTAAAAGAAATGGAAGAATAAAATAAGAAAATGAGTAATAAAATTATAAATAAATAGAACTTACTTGATGTAGTTTAGGTGGAGGGGATCAACAAAATAACATCCTCCTCTAACAGCAGAGGATTCATGGTTCACTCTCACCATAGTGTAATATTTGGTTGTATTTTTTTTTACACACTCCAGATAGTGCATTTGGACTTTAGCTCTCAATCAACAACGTTCCTATATAATTTTCCTATGTATGGTTCTTTCCACAATTGCTCTAAAATGACATTCTAGGTGATGGCAAATGTATGCCAATAAGCTTTTCCTTACACGAAATGGAAAATTACAATATAAAAACAACTTGAGTTGGCAACTTCTTATGATGTCAATATTACTAGAATATACTTCCTTGATGACACTTCCCTAATGTGCATATCGACACACACTAGACAACATTCCCCTGATAGCATACACATTGGCACTTCTCTAATGGCATGCACAACATGGCACTTCCTTGGTGGCACACACTAGATGGTACTAGTTGAATTGCAAGACTACAACTATTATGATAGTATTAGGCATGACGACATCAAATATGATGATAATTTTATAGACATTGACACTCTTAAAATAAAATTTGCATGATGACATCCTACATGTTTGCATTCTCAAATTTCACTCCCAAGACAACATGGCACTAAACGACACTCATACAACAATTTTCTTAAATAAATTCCTTCATGATGGTAACACATGATGGCATCACATGATAATACTTTGCTTTATGATACTTCCAAATAACAAGGGCACAGGATATCACTTCCATAAGACTATAGTTCCTCAAGTTGATGAAGTCTTATCATGATAAGGGTGCAAGACAATTCCTTAGGATGATGTAATTTCCATTGAATGAAATATCCTTCCATTCTACAACAAGTTTTCTATATTCACCTTTAAACCTACAATCCTACACACACTAGCCTATGCAATGTACAAGGTGCAACTTCAAGAACTCAAAACATCCACCATAGAAAATACATACAGGATAAATTCAAAGTGGAAAGTTATGGTATTATCAATGTTCCTTCTGGATGCACATTACTTAGGCCTCTATTATTTACATAGGCCTCTTATGCCTATCAACCTCTCTCTTTTACTCCTCTTCTCTTCTCTTATTTATTTTATGCTTTTTGATATTTTTATTTTCATGTTCATTCCTATTCCACTTTCCCTTTATTTTTTCTTCTTCCTCCTCTTGCATGTCATTCCTCCTCCCTACCAAATTCCCTTTCTTTCATAATTTTTTTTATACACAGTGGTGGTAGTTACAAGACGAGTGGTGATTACCTTACTTGTAACCATCCAAATGCCCTTGCACAATACTCATTGAGTAAGAGGAATGTTTCATGATATCCAACTCATGAACAGGGATTTTTCTTCCAAGCTATTGCCATTTTATATTGTACTTATTCACAAGGCTATATTTTTTATCTTGTCCTTGATTTCCTTTATGAACCAAACCTCCTCTTATAGAATGCACTCAATATTCACTTCACCTTGTCCCATTCCATTTCATCCATATAACCAAATTTAATATACACTTCTTTGGCTACTTATTCTTGGTGCCAACACTTTCATGTGGAGTGATTAAGTCTACCATAAAACTCACAAGGATGTAAGTTCCAACACCTAGCTGCAACGTGTAAAGATATTCTACACTGACTACAACAATGCATCCTAGGACCTTCATCCTTTGTACTAATATAACTTCTCACAAATTTAGTCTCATTACTTCCTGCTAGACCTGCATATCCAAGGCCTTCATTACTTAGACTTATTTCTAGCATTATGGGAAATTTTATACCTAACTCATATCTTCCCAATCATTTTCCATTATACACCATTACTATTATTAAATTGGATCCAATATGCTTGGTGTACCTTTCAAGCACCCAATCTCTTCATCCCTATTTTGTTCTTCAACAATATGGCTTTTATCATAACCATAAATGACTTGATGTGGTTCATATTTCTTTGCTATATTTTTATCATTTATTTTATCTTCCTCTTTCTCTTTATCTACAATAGGATTCATTGCACCATTGTCTTTATTATCACTATACTGGTGATCTAGTCCAAATGCATCTTCTCTATGCTTATTATTTTGCTTATTTCTACCTTTTCCTCCACTTGTTTTATAACTTCTCTCAACACTACCTTTTCTCCATTCAACTTAATATTTTAACCCTTCAACATTTTTTTTTACTAAAGCACACTATAGGACTATTGTCCACTTATTTTTCTTTGTTATTTAATGGGATTAATGTATACCTCTTGTGATATTTCTAAATAATGTAGGTGTTCACACTACCATCATGCACTACCTTTATATCAAACTACCATGATATTCCAAAAAATACATGATAATCATCTATAGGCATCACATCATAGAGTATCTCATATGTATAGGAACCAATCTAAAATTTTACCATATATTATTTAGTTACCAAAATTTGATGTCCCTTTTGCAACCATGAGACTCTATACAAATTTGGGTGTTCAATCCTTTTCAACCCAAGATTTCTACCATATCTATTAACACTAAATTATCCATACTCTCACTATCCATAATAACCTTGCAACATTTCCCTCTAGATTTACAAATTATTTTTAATAGGCTCCTTCTTTACACAGGTTCATGCACCTCCTTTATGGGTTTTGATAATACCCTCTTCATCATAAGTGACTCCCTTTATTTTTATTCCTCCTTGTGCTTTGGTGAAGCAATATTATCTTAATTTTCTTATGAAATTTGATGATGAGCTTCCTTTCCATGTCTTTTGGTCTATTGTATTTAAGAGAACTCAAATGCTCTATGCCATTCTTCCAAGCATCTATAGAATTTACTAGCAAAACTATGTCCTCTACCTCTACCAAATCCACCTCCTCTTGACGATTCATCATTTTCTTAGGTACTTTGGTTGAAATCACTTTGAGAAGTACTAACTTCTCCTATTGCATATGTTTCCCTCTACCATTATGTGACTATTCTCTTTCTCTAGAGAAATGACCTCTTCCTCTAGAATTATATTTTTTCTTACAAGCCAATTTTTCTTTCATCTTGAGTGCATATTGATATGCTTCTTCAACTGCCGTAATTCGAAGCATAACAATTTCATATTGTATGAACAATTATATTCCATTGATATACTTGAAAAAAAATTGTCATCTTCTACACTTTTTCTTTGTCATATTCTACATGTTTGAATTGAATTATAAGCCTATAAAATTCCTTGGTATAATCCTTTACACTCATTTTCTTTTGTCTTAAATTTTGCAATTTCTTAAAAAGACCCAATTGGTAATCCGATGGGAGGAATTTAGCCTTCAATTTGGTAACCATTTTCTCCCATGTCTTAATATTTTCTTTTTATTTTCTTTGTATTTCAATTTGTACATGATACCACCACAAGGATGCATAATTATTTAGTTTTTTATAGGTAAAAATCACCTTTTGTCCTTTATCGATTCAAAAATATTTCTCCATATCTGTAATCTAGTCTATGAGTTCCTTAGGATTCAAACTTCCATTATATGATGGGGTTTCTATCTTTGGATTCCTTCCTATGTTAAAATTTTCCTAAATCAATTGTTCCTCTAGTTCTTTCTCTCACTCCTCATCACAAGTTTCTTGTTGACCAAATTATCCTTATTCATTGTCACTCATGTCTTATACTCAAATTCCCCTCCTTTAGGAATTTTTTATTTCATGAAGTTTGCCATTAATTCCTCTTAGCATTTTAGCTATGTCTATGGGTTAGGGTCCCCATTTTCTTTCTCTTCCACATTGTGCCATCTTTTCTTCAACACAGTTCATAAAATTTGAGTATAAATACCTACTCTAAAACTAAAATGATGTAGTTTATATGGAGGGGGTGATGTAAAGTCACTGCAAGAGACCAAAAATGGACTCCAATGGTAAATTGCAAGACAATAAATCATACAAAATACACTAGTAAAAAGAAACCTACAAATGCTTCTTTTTGTTATCTAAATTCACCTCCACTTACAATAAAGTCCCACACTCCTTATACTCCCAAAAAAAACCCTAGCCTATGCTACTCCTTACTATTTTTAGTCACTTTCTATTTTTAGAAAACCACTTGCTATTTTTAGTAACCCAAAAAAGATCTCAGATGGCATCCAAAATGGAATCATGCATCTATTATTCAATAATAACCACTATCCCAAAATAGCAACCCCACTCTAGTTCTACACTAATAGTTATGATAACTTTTTCAGTTGTGAAAACTAAAAATTATATTAAAAGCTAATTTTGGGCCTCCTAGAGGTATTTTTTGCTCGAAAAACAATTGGAGCAGTTTTCTTAAGTTCTCCATGCAGTTCTGCACGTTTAAAAAAAAAGAACGGGGCAAAACAAAAACTCAGAGCAAAAGTTATGGCCCTGATAAGGTGCATTACGGGTTCAACTAAAAAATAACCTCACCTAGTAGTAGAGGATTCATGTTTCACTCCCACAATAGTGTAATATTTGGTTTTATTCTATTTTACATGCTTTAAATGGTGTATTCAGACTTTAAGCCTTAGTCAACAAGATTCCTAGATAACTTACCTATGGATGGTTTCTTCTACAATTTCTCTTAGATGATAGTCTAGGCGATGAAAAGTGTATGACACCAAGTTTTATCTCACATGATATAGGAATTACAAGATGGAAATAAATTGATTCAACAACTTCTTATGACAATAATCTTACTATATGATACTTGACGTGTGTGTTGACATGCACTATATAACACTTCACTAACGTCATGCTCTAGTTGGCACTTCCATGATAGTATGCACCAAATGACACTCTCCTAATGACATGCACTATGTGAAATTGTTTGAATTATAATAATACAACTATCATGAAGGTATTGGGAATTACAACATCAAGTATGACAATTACATAAATGTTGACACTCTAAAAATGGTATTTGCAAGATGACACCCTATATGCCATCATTGTCAAAATAAAATCCCAATATGGAATGGAACTAGATAATACTTGGATGATTATATTCTTCCCAAATTACTCCCTTAATGACAAAAACACATGATGGAATCACATTATGATACTTTTCTAGACAACACTTCTACATAACAAGGGCATAATATGTCACTTCCACAAGACTATAGCTTCAAGTCGATGAAATATTATGATGGCAATGGCATAATATTGTTCATAAAGATAGTGTAATTTCCATTAAATTATACAATGTAATTTCCATTTGAATCGTGTATCCTTTTGGACTAAAACAATTTTCTTATCTTCACTTGTAAACCTACAATCTTGCACACACTATCCTATGTAATCTACAAGGTGCAACTTCAAGAACTCAAAACATTCACCATAATAAATACACATAGGATAAATTCAAAATGGAAATTTATGATATTATCAATGTACCTCTTGTATGTGCATTAGATATGCCTCTCTCATTTTTTACACAGGTCTCTTATGCCTATCAACCTCTCTATTTTTCTCCTCTTCTCTTATTTTCTTCTTTATTTATGCTTGCAAAATTTTTATTTTATTTTTATTCCTCTTACTCTTACCTTTTCTTTATCTCTTATTCATATAGCATGTCATTCACCCTCTATGTTGAATTCCCTTATCTCTCTCACAAAGGATTTTATACACAATGGTGGCAGTTACAAGATAGGTGTAAGTTACCTTTCCTATAACTTTCTAGATACTCTTGCATCATTAATTTAGCAAAAGAAAAATATGAAACTCATGATAGAAGATACTTATAATTTAGAATCAATGAATTATTATACAATATATATGTGTTATGACCTTATTCAAGAAATAAATTTGAGCATAGACAAAGGATGTACAAAAGGCATATTTATTGATATAGAATGTGTTGATTTGAAGTATTGAAAATATAAATAGGAATATGCTAGAACATGATATACAAATAACAAAAATAATGAATTGTTACATCCTACATTGAGATTATTGATAACAATTTTGATAATAATACTTTCATAGTTAATGAGCCATGGGATTCAAATAATAGCAAGAGTATCAAGGACAATATTGATACCAGTGATGGATAATATTATTGGAATGACTTGCTTAGAAGTGTGACAAGTATATGTGATACATATTTTTAGTATTATGACAAAAAAAAGTACCTTGTGAATAAAGATAAAGAAGAATAGATTCCATATCTAAACCTAAAGGATTATAAGAACTAGAGTAAAATTTTCAAAACCAGAATAAAGGATTGAAAACAAATGAATCAAAGGACCTTCATACCAAATAATGTAATATGGGGGTGTTGGAAGTATTACATTATTTGGTAACTTGCAATAATATTGCAAGTACCATGTAAATAGTTTAGTTTAGAGTGTGATTAATATTTGAGTATATAGGTGTCATGTAAGTGTGGAGTTATGTAAGTGAGGTGTCATGTTAGTAAGTGTGGATTTATGTAAGTGAGGAGTTATGTAAGAGTTTATCATTTAGTATGTGCAATCATTATAGTATTTGTTCTTATGTGGATATGTGGAGTCAATAAGAAATTTATTATTATGTGATATTTCTCTCATGAGAAATATGAAGTGTTATATCTCCTATGTGTGAGAGTAAATAAATAAATTGTGTAAATAGAAAGGTGAAGGATTGTGAATGTGAAGTCTCAAATCCATGTGTGTGTATATTGAAGGCAAAGAATTTTAATTAGTGATTAGTCAATAAGAAGCTTTGCAATACATTGTATTTCCATTGCTTAAGTATATATATATGCATCAATACTATTTTCTATGATTTTTTTTATAATCATGGTTGAATTATGTGAATCTTTGTTCTTTATATATTATGATATCCTATGAGGAAATATTGAGTTTCTAACAAGTTAAGTTCAGGAAGTGAGAAATTTTAAGTGGAGAGAGAGACTAATAAAATGCTTCTATTAAGGTTGAGTATTTTCAAACTTATTAGCTTATCGGTAAGGATATTTTAAAGAATATTGATAATACTCTAGGGGAGTTCATCCAAGAAGGACCAACTACAATTAATAGAAGGTATGAGATAAATAAGTAGATTATGAAATTATTGCATTTTTATGTCATAAATATTATGATATTGGACACATGATAAGAGATTGCAAAGTGAAAATGATAAACCAATACATTAAAAATTTTGAACATAAGATAAACTTGAATATGAAGCAAGGAGATCATATCATAGTAGAAACTAGATCAAATCAAGGAGTTTCCAATACAAATAAAATGGAAAAATCAATTTACCAATGCATTATCAAATGATATAAGCCATTACAATTTGCTTGAATCAACCATTAGAAAAATATAAGTATAAGGTATGAGGCAATACGATGTGCAAGTTCAAATTTAGAAAAGTAAAAAATTCAAAGGAATATGGGGAGGCAAATTTTAAAGTAAATTATGAAAAGAAGGCATCTAGCAGGATCATCTTCATTTTACTCAAGTAGCATGCAAACCTTTCCTTGCAATAAAATTGATAGTATAGAGTGTATATCTTGCATTTTAGGGCTTCTAGAGCAACATAATAAATATATGTATATGCATTATATCCATGGAAATTTATATTTTTGAGGGTAGCATAGAAAAGTGATTAATATGACACATCATCCTTATATTTTAAGGTTTTGGGGACAACATAAAGAAGAAAATATTTTTAAGGTTATTTTATAACACAACATCCTTATATTTTAAGGTTTTGGGGATAACATAAAGAAGAAAATATTTGTAAGGTTATTTTATATATTTTTTTTGTTAGATAAGATACTATAGCATTAATGCCGGGTTTTACAAGTTGACCCAAAACCTTTTACAAAAATCAGCCTAGGGTTTTTGATGAACATATCCTTACTAAGGATCCTATATATGTAAAATCTACATGCTACCAAAGCCATTACATCCGGTAAGGCACATAGCCTGTTATCAAAAAGAAACTTCCCATACAACATTTTGGGTATACCCCGAGAAAACACACATGCATCATAATTACAAAAAAGCAGAACACGAGATCCCTTCCTTGAGACAATGGAGAAACAAAAAATTGTAGACACACATAGTTGAGTACTGAAAAAAACTCCCACAAGCTCTGTATTGACAGTTACTCTTAATAATTCTTTGGTAATTGCTTTCTTCCGTATATGACATGCTTTGGTACCACATACTATCTTGGCCAATCAGCCTTGGAGAAGTGAACCTGCTGGCTAGATTTATGGCGGTGGCTATCTGGTGGTCCACATGGCTTTGGTTTGAAGTCTTATATTACCGTTTCTTTCCTTCCCTGTGATTATCAACCAACCTCAAATTACTAAGACGACTAGGAGCCATGTTATTTTATATATCAATTCTCTATGGCGGCATAATTCTTTAGAAAATAAGTCTCATTATGAATAGTATGAAAAATAGAAGAGATTGATGAAGATTAAAAATGCTATTGAAAATAAAAAATGAAGAGAAATGATGTTAAAATATGAACAAAGAGAAAAGATAACTCAAAATAATTTCAATTTGAAAAGCCAAAGCCAAATATCATAGGTGTTAACAAGAAGTGGGGCTAGGACAACAAATAAAAATTAAAAGTGATGATGGATGTTGTATCATGAAATATAGAGGTATACATAAGAATACTAAAAAGGATTTTCAAGGAATTAATACATTGCTATAGTCTTGGTTTTATTTTAATACAAGAAATAAAATTAAGTAATGAGAAATTTAAGGATGTTGTTTGAAATATTTGAGGTTAGGGATTGTCTTGTAGTTTATTATTTTTTCTATAGGAGCTTTTGATGGTATTACAATAATATGAAATAGCCACAAATGGGATGGATAACTATTAGATACAAAGTAATTAAATTGTTGGATAATTGTATGGAAAAGATAAACATCAAAGCTAAGGGTTATAAATGTATATGCTCCAACTGTAGTTATTCCTCGTGAAATATATTAGAAGAACCTTACAATATCTTTGTCAAATAAAATACTGATTTACAATTATGATCTATTGGAATCTTTAGGGTGACTTCAACACAATTATATCTCCTTTGGAAAAGCATGGTAATATTGGATGGTCTAAATTAATGCAATATTTTACTTCATTTATTAATTCAAACAACCTTTGGGATGTTGTTCCTTCATGTTTTCAATATACATGAGATAATAGATGCATTGGGAAAACTTATGTAGTGAAAATATTGTATAGATTTGTTATCAAACATATGGTTGCAAATAGAGTATACAATATATTCAAATGTTTTATTATGATCAAGATCATATCACAAACCCATTCTTTTGAGTTGTGATTTACTCAATAATAATCATCCAAATCCATTTTTCTTCTAGTCTATGTGACTCCTAGACCCTAATTCTCCTATAAGGTTATGTTAGATGTTATGAAGCATATTTTAAAGGATCACATATATACATGATTGTTCAAAATGTGAAATATTTAAAGAAAAAAATGAAGATTTGGTAAGCCAAATATTTTGGTAATATTTATAAAGAAAATAAGGAAATTAAATACAAGCTCAAAAATTTATAGACGATAGTAGATATCACCATAATGGACCACTATTCTTATGTCCAAGAAAAAAAATACTTTTTTTACTATCATAATGCATTGAAAATCAATCCATGTTGGTTCCAAAAATCTATAAATAAATGTCTTAAGAAAGGAGGTATAAATACCAAATTTTTCATGGTTCAACAAAAATGAAATTTTATCGTCATTATATGAAAAATAGTTTTACTCTAAATGGAATAAACATTGATAATGAAGAAGATTTTAAGAAAGAAGCAATTAATTATTTTAAAACTATTTTGTAATATGTTGGGCAAGATAAGAAGGTACAATGTAAAGTTATATAAAATCTTCCATCAATTATCACATATGAATAAAATGAAATCATGATGAGGAAGATGTTTATGGAGCTACATGAATCATTTTCTCTTTATATTCTAACAATCCACCTAGCTTCTATGGATTTTTTGCAATATTATTTTAAAAAAATGGGGTTTATTAAAGAGTGATATATTGTCTTGGTTTAAGAGTCACAAGAAAGAATGATTTCATAAATAATATCAATAGCAAGACAAATTATTTGATAATTTTCATATAGTAAGTTGTAATATTATTTATAAGATCATTTTCAAAATCATGGCAAATATGTTGAAAAGTAGTCGAGCTTTTGTTATCATAGAGAAAGAAAGTAGTTTTTTATGGTAAATGTATTCTTGATGTTGTAATCATTGCATATAGTAGGTTATATATTCTTCATTCCATGAAAAACTAGGTATGCTTATTAAATTGAATATGAACAAATCATATGATAGGATTTTGTTTTCTAGACATGATAATCTCAAAATGTTTAGTTTTTATTAATATTGGCATGAAATGATTAGATATTTTATAAACATCTAAAATATTCTAATTTGATAAATGGTTCCCCTATCAGATACCTCAACTCATCCTAGTTGACTCTCCATAGGTGATATCATATCCTTTTATCTATTTAATATTCTTGTGGAGGCATTAGGGATATCTTTCTCAAAGTAAAAAAGGAAGGCAAAGTAAAAGGTATTCAAATTGCAAAAAAATGTCTTCTTTGAACCTCATATCCAATTTGTCGATGACACTTTTCTTTTGGATCAAACCTTAGTCAGCAAGGACATGATCAATTTATCATGCTATAGAAGGTTTCTATATAGTCGATTAGAATTATAAAATCTAAGATTTTTTTCATTACCACTACTATAAATTTACAATGGATTATTGTGGATATGTTAGGGTTTAAAAAATTGAACTTTTTTTAGAAACCTAGTTGGATATTCCTTTGTCTTATAATGAAAATAAAAATGATCTTTGGGACTCATTTTTGCATATAATGAAATCTTATTTGGCAATTTGGAAAGGTAAGTTATTAACCATGGTAGGAATCATACAACTCAAGAAGAATGTATTGCAATCTATCCTTATTTATATGATGTCAATTTAAATATTTAAAATTGATAAAATTTAAAGAGACTTTATTTGTAAGTGGGATAAGGTGAAGCAACCCAAAACTACCAACCCAATTTATTTTTAAAAATAATTATTACAAGCAAAGGTTCGTAAGGGAGAAACACTTCTTTTATTTATCTTAGCATACAAGTCTTCACCATATTTGAGTTCCAAGTCATTACATATGATACTCAATGGACAGAAGTGGAAAACTCCCATATTTTTTAGGGTTCACCTTACTAAACTTTAATGTTTAGAAGGACACCAAAATTGGTCCCCCTAACTTTCCCATACCCTCATCGGCATAGGACCATGTGACCACTACATAGGGATTATCCTTTAAGGCCCATAACACTTAAAGGGAGGTGATTATTCCCTAACCTAACTCTAAGTCCATCTAGGTAGGTTAATCAAGTGTAGAGACTTGGTGCTTAGTTACCTCACATCCATGGGCTAACTAAGGTCATTGCCACTTTATCAACAACTAACATGATCACCTATTCCTATATGTTCAAGGGATCACCACTATTGACTTATGAATGGTTCCACAACTCCTAGTTGGGATACACCTGATCCTACTCATTCAAGGTGTAATGATTCACAAAAACCCTAGATATTGTATTCATACAACTCCTTCTAGGTTCATGAGTTCCTAGCTATTTCATTCTTGCATCTATTTCTAAGACTCATATCTACATAGTTATTGCATTCATGCAACTCCTCCTAGGATTAGACTTTATGGTTTACCAAAGTAAATTCTAACCACCCCAAGGGTAAAATTTCCCTTAAAGTAATAAATGTACTTTACATAATATCAAGAAAGACATAATCCATCTAATTTGAAATGTTTTTTTGGTAGGTAAAAAAAAATATTTACTTAATAGGTTGAAGGGCCCAATACCTGTTACAATAGGCATTTGTTATGCCATCCATACAAAATTTGGCACAACCCATTACATTAGGGCTAGACGATAAGATATTTATAAACTAGATACCCCTACAACAAAAAATAGGATAAACAAACAGAGAAACATAAACCAAATTTGAAGGCAAAACCCCTAAAGAGGGAGTAAAAAATATCAAGCAAAAAATCAAAAAAAACATGGGCAGTCCAACCGCTAGCACCCGTCACTTCCCACTTAATAGGAATCCTCCCCATCCTCCTGTTTAATGTCATCTTTCTGGTCCTTTACAAGCAGGACACTGATCACCATTGGGAGCTCCTAGACCTCTTTGGTAATGTTGGAGAGGATGGCACCCAGATCCTTGATCATACTAGCATCAATATTGATATGCTCCACTACTCTAGTGGTGTGGTTGATAGTCATGGTATGCAATAAATCTTCTGCACTACTAATGGCCTCTTCATCATCATCCAAAATGATCTCAGGTGAGGGGTGAGGCTCGTTCTTACTTTTCTTATCCAACAAATGTGATTTTTTACTTTTTTGAGGGAAGAAGACAACTTTACTTTTGCTCCTCAAGATTGGACCAGTAGGGTGGGACTTCAAAGGGGCTATATATTTGGGGATGGAGGTAGAGGTCTCATCTTAATTTCTATTGGGCTAAGAAGGGTGGACAAAAATTGAAGTATCACCAGAAGTAGGAGTTGAATGCGATGGGATATCAGTCGAGGGACATTGGAAATCCAATAGGGGTCATGGTCACATGCCTCAATCTTAAGGGTTGACTCAATGGATGGCTTGAGGATCGAACGAAATAGGGGTGGGAAATATCTAGGCTGAGCCATGAGGGCATACTCGTAGATAACTAGGAATAGACCCTGGTGCAGTAGGAATTTGGATGATTTATTATCCCTAAAGTTCTCAATGATTATGTTGATGGACCTTAGGATAAAATCAAGGATATTCATGGGCCTAATGTTATGGAGGTGTTTGATAAAGGTAAGGTGATAGGAGTGAAGGGGGTTGTTGATATTGTCAACAATGATAAATTGGATGATGGGTACAATGGCAGAGTCCCAGTGATGAGGAAGAGAGGATCAAGCAACTCCCCCCTTCTCCCACACCAAATCCTTACCTTTATCAAGGAATTTATCTATTTCCTCTTTTAAATTGTGTTTATCCCTTCTAATAGCCATCCCCTTAGGACCCAAACCATAAATTTCAGCAAGCAGATGAACATTTATCTTAATTTGAAGCCTTCAAATCTAAACCACCCCATTGTCCCACGAGCTGACGAAGTCACTGGTGACTTGCTCATCCACACTGCTAAAGATATTGAATACATGGATGAATCCTTTGGCTCCAAGAAGAGCTTCGACAATGGGTTTTAGCTAGATCTTTGATGGTTCGAGGATGTACATATTTCCAAAAAACCTATAGGAGATCGTGCACCAAAACTAGATACCACCAACTTGAAGTTCAAACCATAAGTGGGTATGCATAAGATGGAGGAAGTTCGATAGAAGGGCCTTTGGAATCACGCCCAGGGGAAAACAATTTGATGGGCCATTTTCAAAGAAATTTAAAAAATGGTAAAGGCACAAACTAGCCTTATCACCTAGGTAAGATAGGGAGGCAACTCAAACATGCTAGGGGGTTGAATGGATGCTAGAATGGAAGGGATTAACCATAAGAGTGAAGCTTAGGGCATCAAAAGTGGGATGGATGTGGAAATAGAAGGGCAAGTGGGTAGACAAAGAGGAGTGAAGGAAAATGAGGATGGTGAGGCAACAACATGGGGTGAAAAAATGGACACAGCGAAGGCTTAGAGCTTTGTCATGATAATAATGACTTGGATGGTTAGGGGTACAACGATTTTATGAGGAGAAATGATGATTTGTGTAGGGTAACAAAAACCCTTGGTGTTGATAAAAATACCTTTGGAGAACCACTTGCTTTTAGTTAGATAAATGCTCCACATCATTTTTGGTAGCATTGATGACATCCTGAGGGAAAGACTCTTCCCAAATGGTAAGGCTATTTTGATTGGTTGCTCTATTAGCCAAAAGGTTAGCTACTATATTTGCCTCTCTGAACACATGTTGGATTTTACAGAGAGGGCATTGTCTGAGAGTAAGTTGACACTCTTGGATGATATTTTGAATATTCCATCCTCCAGTTGTATTTTTTTTATGTGGTTGACCACATTCAAAGAGTCTCCTTCAAAAATCATGGGTTTTGTCAAATCTCTATTGACTTCAATGCTTATCCACAAAGCTTGGGCTTCGACATAATTATTTTACTGGACTTCCAAATTTTTGATGAAGGCTTTGATTATTTTGCCTTCGTGGTCCCTGATGACACCTCCAACCCCAATAATCCTAGGATTTCCTTTAGATGACCCATCGAAGTTTACCTTGAACCAACCTGGGGGTTTCCATTTGGCATTGGATCTGTAGTTGATAGGGTTCTGGTATTTAGAGCAATCAGTGGAAATGCCCAAGGACTTAACCAAGGAATATTCCAAGCTAGCCTTAAGCATGTCCAAATAGGGGATCAAATTTGAATTTTCAATTGCAAAGCTCAGGGCTTTGGTAGCCACTACTTCAGGGTCCCTTGAGCGATCGTTGAAAATTCTACTATTACACTCCAACCATATTTACCATATTGAGTGATGCAGTAGAGCTTACCATAAGAACTTGATCCTAGGACTTCAAAAAAAATTGGGACTGGGTAAATAGGTCAGTGGTTGACTGGGGCCACACCCATTTGACTTGGAATAGACTTACCAACATTGAAAAAACATTGTAGGTGAAGGGTCACTCTACAAAGAGATGTTGATTGGACTTCCACACTTGAAGGCACAAATAACACCTATTGGTGACTATGATACCCCTCTTAATCAGGTTTTCCATGGTGAAAATCCTATTTTGGGAAGCCAACCAACAAAAATGGGCCACCTTCAAGATGAGATGCTTGATCCAAATTCTTTTTTTTTAAGCAAAAAACCCCTTACAGGGCCACCTTGGTCTAAGAGACCACGAACAGGGGGTTATACACCATCAAAGTCACCCTGGAGTCGCACCCGACCCTGTCCGCACCAACATTATCAATTGGATTTTGGATACCCAATTCAGCTTTTTGGTAGGGTGGATATTTGAACCTGGGACCTCCCTTGGAGGATTGCCCTTTCCTCTCCAAATCACCTACAACACCTGGGTAGAGCCAAATTATTTTAACTACAGTAGGGGTACCATTGATATTGTACATCTTCTGTGAAGTGTATGTCAAAATAAATGTAGTCTTAATCAAAAAGTAACCATAATTGGTGCATTTCCAAAAGGGTTTGTCTTTATTTTGGGTCTTAGGAATAAAATTTTCCCTAAGAACTATGTGCAAGGATGAGATGGCCCTGTTGAGCACTGTATTGCTCATTCTAAAGTGAATCTTCTTTCATTTATGATCATATTGATTTTGCATGATGAAATCTATGACTTTGGGCCTAAACCTACTATTAGTGAGGTGTTTAAGAGTAGTTATGTTAGGATCCTTGATGAGTGGCTCATCCCTTTCCAATGAATCATGCCAAAAATTAATGTCTTTACCATATTCAAGCTGCCACCTGGTACCTTGCTGGAGCATTTTTCTGGTTTGGATTATATACTGCCAAAAATGGAATCCTACGTGATGAATCCCTTCATCCCTAAAGGAATGGTGTTGCAAGTATTTTATTTTAATAATGGAGATCCACTCTAGATTTTTGCTAGTGAACACCTTCCAGACCTATTTTACGAGAAGGACCTGATTCAACTTATTGATCGTATGAAATCCAAGCACACCCTTGTCTTTTGGAGTGCAAAATTTATCCTAGGTGACTAAATGGAACTTTTTCTAGTTGTTAGCTCCAGCCCATAAAAATCATTTTTTAATTTTTTCAATAACTACCCCTACTACTGCAGGGATTTTAAAAACTGATAGAAAATAGATAGGGATTCTTTGGAGAATAGACATGAATGAAGTGGCCTTACCCACCTAGGATAGAAGGGCCCCTGTAGCACCTTAAATTTGACCCATTTGCATAAAAACACAAAAATATTAGAAAAACATTATGTTTGCATTTATCACCTCAAAATTTGTGCTACTCTGACGAGATCGTACTACGATTAGCAAAATCATAGTACGACCTCCAAAATCGTAGCACGATCTCAGTCTTACGATCCTTGCGATCGGCGTACGATATCGTCGATCGTAATACGATCTTGCTTGAAAACAAAAAATTTAAAATGGAAAATGACAAAAGTTGTTCAAACTGGTTTTTGCCTCCGCCTGTGTAACTATGCGAGATTTGCGAGATCGGATCCATTCGGTTTCGCCCAACTTGGAAGAAGTTGCAACAATCCAACCTCCTCCCTATTCTGGACACTCCTCCTTGCCTATTTAACCAGACCCCTCCCTCCGTAAATTCTCCTGGCTCTCTGCACTTAGGAAAACTTAGTTTAATTTTGCATTCTAGCACTCGTTATTTCATTATTTGCTTGCAGGATCAGAGTATTTCATCATAGATCAAAGGATTTCATCATAGATCGAAGGATACGATAGTGTGATCGTAGTACGAACGTGCAAGTTTGGGATACGATCTCACCCAAAATGCTACGATATCATCTACAATTTTCTTGGGGGCAACTCCGAGTTTTGGTTTGCATATTCTGGCCTCTCTTCATTTGATTTAGACTTCATTTAGTATTTTTATCATAAGACATATTAGATTAAATCATTTGCATTCTTGGAGTTCACCTAAAATCTCATGTAATTGCATGTTTTAGGTAATTAGATGCATTTGTCTATCAATTCCTATTATTGTTACTGTTCAGTAGTGTTTAATAGATCATAATCATATTTGCAAAGATAAATAGGATCATAAATTTATGTTCTTTACCCTCTATCCATGCATTTGTTATCTTCTATCAAAATCGGATTTGTCTATCTGTGATCGGAATACGATCTCGTTGATCGTAATACGATCTTGTGAAATCGTAATATGATATCGCCCTGCATTGTATGAAACTGGACTGCTTACAAATTTTAGAACCTACATCAGACATCCGGATACAGGTAAGGTTTAAAATCTCTTCATAGGCATTGCATCAATTTATACATTCTATTTTCTGTATTCTTTTGTCTACATTTGAAGTTAAAAGTGCATGTAGCTTAGTTTAGTTTGCATATTGGCCAAACTTAGGTACGTGTGATTTGAATAAAAAGAAACCATTAAAACAAATCCCGAAACCTAGGCTCGAAAACAGCCAAAAATATTTCCTGGTGAACCCAAAACCCATTCATCAAAAAATCACCATATATAGAAGGTACGATTAAGTACCTCTCTTTTGAGGTGTAGACCACTCATTCTCCCATTCCCCTCTAAGGCGCGGATCCATCAGCCTTGAGGAAAGGAGTGCGAGAATTTTTGGGCTACATTCTTTGGTGAACCCGACGTGAAACATAGGCATTTCTTCTGATATTCTAAATAGTTACAAAAACAAAACAAAAACAAACCAAAAACATTAGTCAAATTTCATAATTTTGCATGCCATAGATGGTAGATTATAACATAAGGAGAGTCGTTCATATTAATGTTAGTACAGTACTAGCAAACCAAGAATTTTCTTCATTAGGTAGTGTGTCATACTCTAATATTTGGAGAAGGTTAGAGATTATAAGAGCTAAAGAACCCGAACTTGAGAAAATCATAAGGTTCAATTTATCTAGAATCCTGGATCCTGATAGTGCACCTTTCTACTTTGACCTTCAAAGAGCCTGTGATAGGTGGCTAGCAGACAAAAGAGCTGTGATTTCTCCAAGTCTTTATTCCTTTGAAGATTATCTTGAGAATGCAATAGTAGTACATAAGTTTTTATCACAAGTGGAAAATCAAGAAATTGTTTTAGACGATAAGAGAAGATTTAACAGGGTTCCTAGAGTTGTGCTTTATCGAGAATACTGTCATGAATTACACTTTTATACATCAAATTGTGAAGTTGATTGCATTACTATAGCACATTTCATAAAATTCCTAAAAGCCAACTTCCTATTTGAAGAAGAACACTACCTATCACCAGATCAATTGGAACCTGTTAATGATATCTATAGGCTTTTCCAAGAAACTTGAAATATAACATTTATAATATTATAGTTGTGTTTATTTTGTTATTTGCAATCTAAAAACTACAAAAAACCTAAAAACAATCATATTATATTATTTTTTCTAGTTAGGTATATATATAACATATATACCCCAAAATTTTAGCACATATATATAATATATATCTGCAAAAACAAATTATTCTAAAAATAAAATGCCTATATTAAGAAGTGGTAAACAAGTAGATAATGATAATATGGGAGAACAAGAACAAGATGATATTGAAGATAGAGCACTTGTTGGAGAGGATATACTATCAGAATATGAAGGTGATAATGGGGAAAATGAAGTAGAAGATCCTAATGAACCTAAATTAGATGAAAAGGGACATGTTAAATTTGAGTCTCTTGCAAATTTTACTCAATTCATAAAAGATCACATAGGTGAATTTAGCCAAGCAGTACATATGGATAATTCAGGAGAAGGTTCTATGGAAGCAGCCTTAGCATCCGCTTTTCGAATACATACAAACCCATTACCTTACATGCCTTCAACAGACCCAGATGATAATCAAGCAGGACCATCTAATCAAAATATGATACCTTTAAATCAAAATGCTCAAAAATCAATGGCACAATCATCCAAAATTGTTGCTAGCAACCCAAAAGCAAATCTAAAAAAACAAAAACAACCATTCACATCCATGTTCACTCAAGCTCTTAATCAACAAATGTCAAATCAACAAAAGGTTAAACAAGTACAAAATACCAACTATCAACAAACTCAACAAAATGTAGTTCCTACAAACACTTTACATAATAGTGTTTCAGTTGGAAATCTTCACACAACAACACCAACTTATTATCAAAGACATAATAATATGGTGCAACAAAATCAGTTTGGTGGACACCAACAATAAGGACTTGAAGCTATGGTTAAGCAGTTAGCTTCTCGTCTAGACCAGATGGATCCTTACCATCCCTCGTACAATTATCGAGAGATGTGTAGTCAACCTTTGGATCCTGTAGTTGTAGCGCAACCTTATCCTAAGCATTTCCCCATGCCTGTCCTCCCGATATATAAAGGAACTGAAGATCCTATAGAGCATCTTCGTATGTTTAGAATGACATGTCATGATGTTTCTCATGATGATTTGTTGTTGCTAAAGATGTTCCCTAAAATTCTGGGAGGTATGGCCCTAGAGTGGTATTATCAATTACCCAATAACTCTTTAAGGAATTTTGAGGAAACAACAGAGATGTTTGTCCATCAATTTAGTGCCTATATAGAAAGGCATGTGACCATTAAATATTTATACAACCTGAAACAAGGGAAATATGAAAGTTTTATAGAATTCTTGGCTAAATGGAGATAAATTTTGGGAAAATTACACTTTGCATTACCTCATCGTGAAATGTTGGACATATTTATAGGTAATTTGCAAGAACAATTATCTTATGAACTTTCTACTACTACAGTAACCACCTTCGATCAAGCCATTGATTTAGCAAGAAGGGTAGAAGATGCCCTTATCAGGAGAGGTCAATTTAAGAAGAAATATGAAGATAAAACTTCTAAGAATCAATACAAAAACAAACAAGTAGTAGGTGATGGAGTTACTGACAGTAGAAACAACTCAAATGTTAATCTTGTGGAAGTTGTGAAGAAATTTGTATTGAAAGTTCCTGATAAACCACCAAGAGAATTTACAAGATTAAATCAGCCTTTAACTATGATTTTACCTCAACTATTGGAACAAGGTTTGATATGGTTGCCTAAAATAAGACAACCTGATACAACTGTAGCTGGATTTAGAGCTGATTTACATTGTAACTTCCATAGAGTTGATGGTCATTCAACAAACTCATGTAAAATATTGAAACACATGATACAAGATCTAATTGACAATGGAAAAATGGAAGTAGAAAAATTCCCGCCAAAATATGCTCAAAATAATACACAAAAATCTCAAAATCAAAACGCAAATCAGAATTTGGACATCTTCCAACACCCTTTACCAAAGCATGGTAAAGAAGTTGTAAATCAGGTAGAACATCATAATGTTCCCCATCCAACTCGATATGTGGGAACTATTAGTAGTTTTCTACCACATCAAGACTTGCCAAAAACATGTGTAACTACTGAATCCCTAGTCACTATTAGACCTCTAAAAATCTATCAAAACACACCTTTAGAAAGTGACATGGAAAGTGAAATAGGAAGTGAATTAGAGATTGCTTCAAATAGTTCTGAGTATGAATCAGATCAAGTCACACCTGTTACAGATTTATTTGTTCCAGAAGAACCATTTCCAAGAAGAATAACTACTAGACCATCATCTCAACAATGGCTTTCAAATGAGCAAGCAGAAAATGCTAGACCCCATTTTGGTAATCCATGACATAGCAACATTGTAGGTACCATCGGAGTTGTTACAAGACAACAAGCACAAAACCAAAATTCTCAAGATCAAAGTCAAAATGAGAAGACAAATCCATTTGTATTAAAAGCTCCTACTAAAGCAAATAATGTAACAAGTTCACAACAAAGATCTCCATATGATATTAATGAACAATTAGCTACTATCACAACAAGAATATCTCTTTTGGATCTCTTAAGGACTTCCTCCATACATAGGGAAGAATTGATGAGAACTTTGAGCAAGATGATGGTACCTGAAGATATTGAACCAAATGTTGTAGTAAATGTTGTAACTTTGGATGAAACAAACTTTATAGATTTTCGTGATAAAGATATCCCTCCTCAAAGTTTGTATGGAGATAACCCTTTGTACATTACAACATTGATTGGAGATGTAGGAGTTAAGAGAGTCTTAATTGATAATGGATCATCATTAAATATATGCACATATGATTTCTTTCAAAGGTTTGGATTTAAGAAAGAAGATATGAAAAATACTGAAATGATCATTAAAGCATTTAATGATGAAACTCAAGAAACATGTGGAGTTATGAAGATCCCATTGCAAGTTGGTCCAAGGATTTTGGATATGACTGTGTTTGTTGTACCATGTTTTGCATCGTACAACATTCTTCTAGGTCGACCTTGGATCAATGCAATGAGAGCAGTACCTTCCACATTACATCAATGTGTTAAATTTGAATTTAAAAATCAATTAGTCACCATTCATGGTGATCCTAGACCATTTGATATGTGTGTTGTGGCAGAACCTGTAGGGGTTCCATTTTGTCCTGCTATATCTATTGTTCATCCTAGTCCATATTCATCATCAAAACCTTCTAAATCTAAATCACCTCCTAAATCAACATCATTAAAAACATATTCTAAATCATCAACATCAACAAATTCTACATCATTATCATCATCACCTTTTGAAACTATACCTAATCCATTTCCTAAGTCTATAGTAACAGAGTCACCTCCTGAGTCTACAGTGTTTAAATTTACAACATCTAAAGAACCAACTAAGGAGGATAATCCATCTACTTCATATGTCATTTCAGATGAAGTATTACCGGATTTATCTTCAGTGCTTGCAACTACAGAAGAAGTTAATTTTGCTACTCAAGATTCTTTGGTACTATCTAAGTTACCACCATCTCCCCGAACATTAGGCTTACCAAAGAAAGGGAGCATTTGTCATATTGGGAGTTGTGAATTTGTGTATGCAGGATATGATTGGGGAAAATTTTTAGTTATGCAGATTACAATTGATCAAGATGGATTTGCTAAATGCTATTTCTCTAATGGATATGTAAAATCAAAACCAATGATGTGTAATATGGGTTATAGAGGTAAAGGTCTAGGACCTCATGAAAATGGAATAAAAGAACCCTTGGAGGTTGAAGAGTGGCCTGTCCGATGTGGTCTTGGTTATATTCCTACAAAAATAGAACCATTCCCATATAAATATGATGACCATATTATAACATATCAAGAGTATATGGAACAAAAAGAACTTTTTAAAATGATACATACTTGTAATATGTTGACTATGGTTTATCCAGAAATGATTGCTTCTTTGGATGAATGTTTAGAGGGGGATATTTGTCATGATATATCTCTTGATGAAGTTCTAAGAAATAATTTTTTCTTTGATGGATCAATGCCATGTGTAGCTCACATAGAAGCTACTACTCCCCAAGAAGAGTTAGCTAAATGCACATTCGAAGAATTACAAGAAATGGGGGTATCACCCGCACCTCCCAACTTTGAAAGAGAGCTGAATATTGTTGTAGAAAATTTCATAAAAATCAACATTGGAACAGAAGAGAATCCTCGCATGGTCAAAATTGGATCTGAGTTAAGTGAAGAAAAACAAAAGCTATATATTGAATTTCTTACCGAATATCCTGATGTCTTCACTTGGACATACGTAGATATGCCAGGCCTAGATCCTTCTGTAGTTGTGCACCATCTAGTAGTGCGCCCTGATGCTAAACCTGTAAAGCAAAAACTTAGAAAAATGCATCCTAAAGTAGCACTACTAGTTAAAAGTGAATTAGAGAAGCTTTTGAATGTAAATTTTATACAAGCTATTGACTATGTTGAGTGGATATCAAATGTTGTTCCAGTAACTAAGAAAGAAGCTACTAAAATTAGGGTCTGCACAGATTTTAGAGATATTAATGTTGCATGCCCTAAAGATGACTTTCCTCTCCCTAATATGGATCAAATCATAGATTTTATAGCTGGGAGTGGGATGTTGTCCCTTATGGATGGTTTTTTAGGATACAACCAAATTAGAATAGCTCCTGAAGACCAAGCTAAAACAACTTTTATTACACCTTGGGGGACTTTTTGTTGGAAAGTCATGCCCTTCGGTTTAAAGAATGTTGGAGCAACTTATCAAAGAGCTATGACATATATTTTTCATGATATGATGTATGATATTTTGCATGATTATGTGGATGACATTATAGCTCGCTCAACTAAAGAAGATGATCACATTAATGATTTAAGAAAAGTGTTTGACAGATTAAGAGAATATCTGATACGTTTAAACCCAGACAAATGTGTATTTGGAGTAAAATCTAGAAAATTATTAGGAGTTATTGTTTCTATGTGAGGCATCGAGATAGATCCTTTAAATATTAAGGCTATCCATGATATGCCACCTCCTAAAAATATATCATAATTAAGAAGCTTACAAGGAAAATTACAAGCTATTCATCGCTTCATTGATAAATTGGCAGATAGAACAGAACCTTTTCTTAAATTGCTCAAGAAAAACATTTCTTTTCAATGGGATAAGGAATGTCAAGAAGCTTTTGATAGCATTAAACAATATCTTCTCAACCCTCCAGTGCTTGTTCCACCTAGACCAGATTGTCCTTTCATTTTATATATTTCTGCTTCGAAACTTGCACTTGGGGCTATGTTGGCTCAAATTGATGATGAAAAGAAAGAACGAGCCACATACTACATAAGTAGAACTTTAATAAGTTATGAAACAAGATATACTCCATTAGAAAAACTTTGTTTAGCAGTTGTGTTTTCTACGCAAAAATTGCATCATTATATGCTTAGTCAAAAAACATATGTCATTGCTAAATCTGATCCATTGAGGTACTTGATGAGTAGACCATACTTATCAGGATGCACAGCTAAGTGGGTTCTTGCTCTTAGTGAGTTTGAACTCACATTTATCGGCCAAAAATCCATAAAAGGCCAAGTTATAGCTGATCAGTTAGTTGTTGCTCCTATAGAGTCTACTCACCCCATGAATATTGAATTTCTAGATGAGTGCCTTTATTTAGAAGAAGATCATTCTGAAACTTGGACATTGTTTTTTGATGGAGCTAGATGTATGAGTGGTGCAGGTGCAGGTATTATATTAATATCTCCTCAAAAGCACCTAATACCTTTATCTTTTAAATTACAGTTTGCTTGTACTAATAACACTGTAGAATATGAGGCTCTAATCCTTGGATTACGAGCCACTTTAGCTTTAAAGATTAAAGTTTTATTAGTTTTTGGAGATTCTCAACTTGTGATAAATCAAATCAATGAAGTTTATCAAACACGAGATGAGAAACTTCATCCTTATAAAGAGTATGTGCTTAAGCTTATTTCATTGTTTGAAAAGGTGACTTTAGAAGCCATTCCTAGAACTAGCAACCGTGTTATCGATGCTATGGCTATGGTTGCCTCCTTGTTGCCTTTGGAGTTGGATGATGAATATGCTACTATCATTATCCAAAAACTCCAAGAACCCACTTCCTCTAAATCCTTCTTAGAGCCATTGGATGTATTTTTTATTAATGAGATCACCCCAGAACCTTGGTACATAGATATCTTTAACTTTTTGCAGAATGGGACTTTCCCTGAAGGATTAGATAGAAACCAATGTAGGCTACTACGTAAGTGAGTTGTCCACTTCGTAATTGTTGGTAATACCCTATATAGAAGATCCTTTGAAGGTATCCTATTAAGATGTCTAAACCTAGAAGAATCTAAGAAAGCCTTAAGTGAAGCCCATGATGGATCCTATGGAGGTCACTTTAGTGGAAGTGCCATTGCTAAAAAGCTCCTTAGAATGGGCTATTTTTGGCCTTCCATGGAAAAATATGCTAATGATTATGTGCATCATTGTGACAAGTGTCAAAGACATGTTGACCTTGTCCATGCTCCTACTCAGGAACTCCAAACCATAGCCTCTCCTTGGCCCTTCTCTAAATGGGGTTTAGACATTATTGGTAAAATCAATCCTATCTCATCTGATGGTCATAAATTTATAATAACTGCAACATAATATTTTACAAAGTGGGTTGAAGCTATGCCTTTAGCTTCTTGCATAGGAGTTCAAGTTTCTAAATTTATTTTCAATCAAATCATTTGCAGATTTGGAATTCCATCTAATCTCATTTTAGATAATGGTACATGTTTTAAGAACAAAGATGTTAAAAAATTATGTCAAAAATATAAAATTCAACATAGATGGTCTACTCCTTACTATCCACAAGGAAATGGCCAAGCTGAAGCATCTAATAAAACATTGATCAAAATCCTAAAAATATTAGTTAATAAAATAGGTCATGACTGGCATATACAATTATATCCTACCTTGTGGGCTTATCGAACTAGTGTTCGTACTCCTACAGGTGCTTCACCTTTTGTCTTGGTCTATGGTGCTGAAGCAGTTTTTCCATTTGAGTTAGAAGTTCCTTCTTTAGCTCTTCTACTTCAAGATGCTGAAGTAGGAGATGAATATCGTGCTGGTAGATTAAGTCAGTTGGAACTTCTAGATGAAAAGTGCATCCATGCTTTAGAGCATCTTCGCGCCTACCAAGACAAACTTAAAAGATCATATTCAAAGAAAGTTCATAATAGATCCTTTGAAATTGGAGATTTAGTCTTAAAAGAAAATAAAAAATACTAATGCAAGAAAAGACCTTAAAGGAAAATTCCAGCCTAATTGGCTTGGACCATTTATCATCACTGCCAAATTTGGATCAGGTGCATACAGATTGGCTACCTTGGATGGAAAATATCTCAAGGAACCCATGAATATTATGCATCTAAAAAGATATTATGCATAAAGCCAAAAGTCTTATCATTGTACATAGTTGTAAATAGTTTTTCTTATGTATTTCAATATACCCTCAAAAATAACCAAAAAATTACAAAATCTAAAATCTACAAAAATATTTCAAAGCATTATTAGATCATTATCTCTGCATCTATTATCTACTAAGATTGCAAGTTATATTTTCATTTACTTCTTCCTCACAAAATAGGATTAGCTTCGTGACTTAGCGAGATTTGAAATCCACCAATAGTCACATAACAACATAAAATCCTTTGAGATTTATTGCTAAAATATATCAAAATTTATCATTATTCCAAAACACCTTTTTCAAAAACATATTTTCAAAACTAAATCATTTTTAATCCATTTATCATTTTCAAAGCATGATTAATAACATCTCATCATCCAAAAATTAAAATACAACATTAATAAAAACAAAACACATGAAGTCACATAAAGAGACAAAAGATCTATATATATATATATCAACAGTCCATATAGAAAAATAAAGTTAGACAGATATGCCACAATCCTAAAAAAATTGGCATACTCAATCAAATATATCATATAAACTATACAAATATCCAGGCTCACTCCCTAGAAGCCCTAGAGCTCTATGCCTCATCATATCTATCAGTAGGTAGAGGCGGTGGTGGCATATCCCATGTCTCCATAGCAATCCTAGAGGAAGTCACCCTCGATGAAGAGTGGGATGACCCAACTTGAATCGGCTCTGTAATATTTGCAAGGAGAGGCTATCTCCAATCTACATGCACTAATATGAAATATAGAGTCCAATATAAAGTCATTTTCTTCACTACCCATAGTAGCTCATCCCTTACCAAAATCCACTCATATCAACCTATCTAGGTCGATGTCATAGCCCCAACTCCCTGTCCCACCTGAGTCCAAGCATCTGCTAGCTCTCCCTCCAGATTCTGAATCCTACTATGCAGACCCATATTCCTAGATATATCCTATGCTATCTCTCCCTCCAAAGACTCTATCATAGTATTTTGGGTTGCATTCTTCCCCTGTAGCCTAGATACCTCTACCCGTAGAGCAGCCATCTCACTGCTCTCCCCCTCCTCCAAAACCCTCTTGCCCTTCCTAGGTGAGTATGGTCTCTCCTCCTGGTGAGTGGATGCTCCCCCCTCCTCCTAGGGTGATGCTCTCCTCTCCTATCTCCCCTGGTGGATATTTCATCTCTAAGATATGTATCCACCCCAAATGAGAGGACCTAGTCTCCTCAGAGATGCCTGGGTAATCAATTTCTCCTACTGACTAGTTGTGCAACACTATATAAAAACTTAATCAACCACTCACAACACTACACTCCTCCCTGGTTTCAAATAATCAGGATGGATACTAGCATACCACTGTCGATATCGATCAGTAACCCCAACATCATGCTTAGTCTCTATCTCTACTGGAGCATCGTCAAGCTCTAGATCCAAAAATTCTACCAAATTTGGAGCCCCAATAAGAGTGGTAGGATCCTGAGTAGACCTGGTGAAAGTGACATTCCTGTATTGAGGAATATCTTTTTGGAGCCCAAACTATCATTAAACCTGATCAAAATGGTGCAACTCTACCTCCCCATCATGCATCCATTGGTCCACCTGATGTGGGTCATATCAAAGGCATCCTCCTACCATCATAGAAGCCCTCTCCATGACCTCCATGTAATATCGTCAGCCAATAAGTCCTCTATGAGCCATTGCATAATGCTGAGGATGGATTGTCTCCTGCATCCTCCCTATAGAGGCCAATAAAATACCCTAGGTCTGTCATCAGCCACCCCAGGCTGGTCATATGTTGCCCTAACCAGAGGAAGCCCTGTAGGTCATTGGATAGCTATGTGCTCCCAACACCACACCTATAGAAATGATGTCAAAATGAGGCCCTTGCCCCTCTTATAGACTAATCTATGCATAAATCTATACAGTCTATATAGAAGGATGGAACCCCAAGCAAAGCGGAGCCTCTAGTCTCTCATGTCACAGATGACCTCTACTAATATCTAGGGTAACTGCATCCCACTAGGATGGTATAAAATTAGTCCGTTCACAACACCACTCAACAACACTGTCAATCGAGAGACTCCCTCTGTCCTACCGAGTCTCTCCAGTGAAACTCCTCCCTTTCTCAATAGGAAGCTCAGATCTCTAGTCAATCGGTGCATAGCTTGGCCTTGGTTTCTAGATGCGATAACTTGAGTACCCCATAGTGGTAATTTCAAAATATACCAGACATCCTCTAAGGTAGGAGCCATCTCCCCTGTAGGTAGCTAGAAACAAGAGGATTCCAGATACCATCTCTCTGCTAACGTTATCAGTAGTCACATATCTATATCAATATGTGGTATTTCTGCTACATGTGTGATACCCACCGCATTTAAAGTAGCCCGCTCATCATCTGTGAAAGCATCTAAGTCTACTTGCAAGGTAGCATGCCTCCACTCCCTATTCTTTAACTCAACCATCTATCAAAAATAAAAACATAAAATCAAAAATTAGTGATTGGATTAAAAAATACAAAATTGGATAAACATAGTGCAAATTCATATAAAAATAGATGATATTGTACCATTTTTGCGATATCGTATTGATTTTGGGATATCGTATCATACAATATCTCTCATATCGATACGATATTGAAAAAATCGTATCGATTTCCCCAATATTGTACCATACAATATTACGAAATCGTAACGATTTTGCAAAATCATTACGATTTTGCAAAATCATTATGATTTCACAATTAGGGCTACGTGATGGCAGTTGTGCCCTAAAAATCCAAATTTAATAAAAATTTAACAAAAACATGCAAAAATCTAAGTTAGAGGAAAAATAAAATGCATACCCGGAGTGCTCCATCTCCTGTTCGGACCAAATCGGCGCGATGTGAAGCTCCTGCCATGTTTTTCTCTAGAGCTCTGAAAAGGTAAAAGGTAAAAAGCAAATGAATTACTTTTTCATGTTATTTTCTTATTTATTCATTTTACTCCTAATTTTTGAGTTTTTTTATCTAAACGTAAAGTTGGATATAAAAAATCGAAATGGGTACCATAAACATCATATGTCAAAACAACTTGCATTAAAATTTTAAAATCATCAATGAAAAATTATAATAAAATTTTGTTTTCTCGTAAAACGTGTCACACTTTTCTTTAACTCAATTTATTTCTAAACTGCGTTAAAGAGGGGGCAAAATGTAGCACCTTAAATTTGACCCATTTGCAAAAAAAAATAAAAATATTATAAAAACATTATGTTTGTATTTGTCACCTCGAAATTTTTGCTACTCTGACGAGATCATACTACGATTAGCAAAATTGTAGTACGACCTCTAAAATCGTAGCATGACCTCAGGTTTATGATCCTTGCGATCGGCATATGATACCGTCGATCGTAATATGATCTTGCTTGAAAACAAAAAATTTAAAATGGAAAATGACAAAAGTTGTTCAAATTGGTTTTTGCCTCCACCTGTGTAACTACACGGGATTAGCGAGATCGGATTCGTTCGGTTTTGCCCAGCTTGGAAGAAGTTACAACAATCCAACCTCCTCCCTATTCTGGACACTCCTTGCCTATTTAACCAGACCCCCCCTCTTTAAATTCTCCTGGATCTCTGCACTTAGGAAAATTTAGTTTAATTTTGCATTCTAGTGCTCGTTATTTTGTTATTTGCTTGCATGATTAGAGTATTTCATCGCATATCAGAGGATTTCATCACAGATTGGAGGATACGATAGTGCGATCGTAGTATGAACATGCAAGTTTAGGATATGATCTCACCCAAAATGCTATGATATCGTCTTCATTTTACTTGGGGGCAACTCCGAGTTTTGGTTTGTGTATTCTTGCCTCTTTTCACTTGATTTAGACTCCATTTAGTATTTTTATCATAAGACATATTAGATTAAACTATTTGCATTCTTGGAGTTCACCTAAAATCTCATGTAATTACATGTTTTAGGTAATTAGATGCATTTTTCTATCAATTCATTTTTTATTTTTACTGTTCAATAGTGTTTAATAGATCATAACCATATTTGCAAAGATAAATAAGATCACAGATTTCTATTCTTTACCCTCTATCCATGCATCTATTATTTTCTATCAAAATCAGATTTATTTGTTTATGATTGGAATACGATCTAGTTGATCATAATACGATCTTGCAAAATCATAATATGATATCACCTTGCACTGTACGGAATTGGACTGCTTACAAATTTTAGAACTTACATCAGACATCCAGATACAGGTAAGGTTTAAAATTTCTTCACTGGCATTGCATCAATTTATACATTCTATTTTTTGTATTCTTTTGTTTACATTTGAAGTTAAAATTGCATGTAGATTAGTTTAGTTTGCATATTTTCCAAACTTAGGTTTGTGTGATTTGAATAAAAATAAACCATTAAAATAAATCCCTAAACCCAGGCTCAAAAACAACCAAAAATGTTTCCTGGTGAACCCAAAACCCATTTGTCAAAAAATCACCATATATAAGGTATGATTAAGTACCTCTCTTTTGAGGTGTAGACCACTCATTCTCCCATTCCCCTCTAAGGCATGGATCCATCAGCCTTGAGGAAAGGAGTGCGAGAATGTTTGGGCTACAAACCCTTTCCACCCAGCCAACTTCTTTTGGAATCTCTCAATGACATTATTCCACATTGTCTTAGTTGGTCTCCCTTGAAACATTAGAAGGGCAAGGTAGGTGGTTGGGAACATTGCAATGGAACATCCTAGGATATTCATAGTTTTAACTTTCTATGTTAGTGGAGTGTTGGTAAAGTAAATCTTGCTTTTGGTAAATTTGATCTTTTGCCCTGCAACTTCCTCATAGAGAATGACAATGGATTTTATAACTCTAGATTCAGCTATAGAGGTAGCAGTAGCTAACATGGTGTCATCCACAAATTGATGGTGAGTCAAGGGTTGGATTTTGGAAGCTACTTTAATTCCAGAGATCATCCCTCTAGAGCAAGTGGCCTTGATAGCTCTACCAAGTCTCTTAGCCAGAATGATGAAAAGGATGGGGGAGATGGGGTCCCCTTGCCTCATCCCTCTAGTGCTGGGGAAGTAGCCTATCATAGAATCATTAACCAACACAAAAATCCAATCTGAGGAGATGCATTGTGAAATTATACGAACCCAACTATCATGAAAACCAAACTTATAAAGGACCTTGGTTGGGAACTCCCTATAAACTCTGTAAAAAACTTTGATCATATCGATTTTGAGGAAGAAATTTGATTTGTTAGAATTAAGGGTGGAATGAATAAGCTCATGAATGGTAATGACTCCATCCACTATGCTTTGGCCCTTAACAAAAATTCCTTGGCAAGGGTCAATCAGGGAGGGGAGAATGCCTTTAAGTCTATTTGCCATAGCTTTGGATAAAATTTTATAAATGACATTACAAAAGCTAATGAGTCGATAGTCAAACAGGGATTTCGAGCTAGGACCTTTAGGAATGAGGGCCATAAAGGTGGAGTTCACATCCCTTAGAATGAATTTGGTATTCTGAATTTTTTAGATGGCTTGGCAGAGGTCGGGGTCAATGATGTCCCATAAAGCTTAGAAGAACCTTGGGGAGAAGTTGTCAGGGCCTGGGGCTTTGTCTGGATGCATGGAAAATAGAGCTTGGTGAATCTCATCAGGGATTAAAGGGCAAAGAAAGAGGGTATTCATGCTATCAGAGGTGGTCTTAGGGATGTGCTCAAGAAGGGAGTCCATGGCTTGACTAGAGGCAGGGTAGGAGACAAGGAGGGACTGAAAGTGACTAACTGCTTCATCACGAATCTCATGGATATCTGACATGAAAGTGCCATATTACCTGATTAGGCGCTTGATCATGTTTACTCCTCTTTTCCATGAGAGTGGATATGTGGAAAAACTTGGAATTGGAATATCCTTCTTTGAGCCATAGGTGAATTATTTTTTGGTGCCAAAACATCTCTTCTTTCTATAAAATGTTGTGATATTCTGATAACACATTTTTTTCTTCCGCTCTCAAATTATCATCTTCCTATCCCTACTGAAACTATTTTTCAATCCTTTGAATCTTGTCTTTAATGTTCTACTTATTTTTTAAGATGTTTCCAAAGGTTTCTTTGTTCCACACCTTCAGTTTTGCTTTAATAGACCACAATTTTTGAGTGACCTGACAGTTTCAAGGAAACTTTCCCCCCACAATTCAGCTATACGATCTTTAAGGTTAGGGTACTGAGTCCACATTTCTTTGAAGTGGAAAGGCATATTGAAATAGGTTTTTTTATTATCTCAAATATTAGGGAGATGTGGTTAGACCCAATTTTAGGCATAACCTGTAAACAGGCATCTCCAAACAGGGGAAGAGCATCCTAAGACATAAGGAAATGGTCAAGCCTTTATTGAATGAGGTCGTACCCACCCTTATTTTACTCCAAGTGAACTGATCCCTATTCAACTGAACATCCATTAACACATTTGTATCCACGAAGTGACTAAATTCCCCTATGATTTTAGGAGTGATCTCTTTCCCACCTCTCTTTTTTGAGGGGTGTAATGGGGCATTGAAGTCCCCAGCAAGGATCTAGGGGATATTACTGAACGCTTCTCTCATCTGAGTATGATTATTCCACAATGCCAATATATCCTATGGACTATTTGGGACATAAATATTCATCATAATCTAGGAGTGTTGGGTAATAGATTCATGAAATAAAATGTTGGATATTTGACCTTCTCCTAAAACTACTATTCCTTCCACCTTGGCAGGGTCCCATAGATAGAGGAGACCACCAGATATTCCAGAGGCTGGGGTAAAATAAAATCACATTTTATCCAAATAATATTGGTAAATTTATCTGAATATTGCATGCCTAATTTGGTTTCTTGAATAAGAAAAATTGTGGGATTTGAATTCTTTCACATGGAAGCATCCAGTCTCTATTTTTTTTTCCCATTCAAACCTCTTGCATTCCAAGAGAGGATTCTCATTTGGAACATTTGAAGGGTTTTTTTCCTCCTTTGTCTTACTGTGTAGGAGGTTTGGATTTCTTTGGTTCTTATCTATTGGACATTCTGAGTTCCTAGAAGAGAGTTCGTTGGGTTCCATTGGCTATGTCTTCTACTACGTCTCTACTCCTCAATTTTGCACTAGAAGGTATACCTTTCTTTTTGTCACCTCCAACATCTATCTGGGATTTTTTAAAACTCCTGGTCTACTTGGGGCTCTAGGCCTATGAGGAATCATGGTATGACTCATCACTAACCATATCATCAATATGGATTTTGGAAGCGTAGTAGGGCAATCCAGACCTGATGGGTGGTGGTGAACTAGGCAGAGGGTTGGGTGACAAGGGGGATTTGGTTGGAGGTATCAAGGGCATGGGGACACTAGATGATGGGGTATTAGGGCATGGATTTGGGGATACAGAATGGATTTACTAAGGAAGGTATGCCTTCGGAGGTGGTTGGTCTGGGTGGTTTGATCTAGGGAATTCCTCGTGAGGACATTCCTCATAATTATTATTTACAATTAGATTGGTATTATTGAGTAAATTGAACCTATTGTATAATGTGAATAGAGTATTGCCTTGCTTATGTCATCGACTAAGGAGGATGGAGCTTGCTACGTACCTTTGGGTTCCTAGCATAGGCCTGGATTAGCTTTCGACTTGTGGGCTTCTCCAATGGGTAAGCGAAGTGGTTTTTGGAATTCATTCTATGCAGGCTTTAAAGTTGGACACTACGTTTAGAGGTGCCCTAGGAGTGACATTTAGTATAGAACGAGGGTTTATTATCATACTTGATTGGTTGGCAATGGTGGTAGGACCCATAGATTAGATTTACATGGTTTGGGAGCTGGGTCTCCAAGTTTGCATTAACACAGATACGAGCCTACATCAATCGTGATTAGGTGTGTGTTTCTAGGTCAATAGTGATGAGATCCACAATCACTTAGGAAATCCCTTGGAGCACATCCTTGTACCAGAAGTGAGGAAGCAAGTTTAGGAGCTGGATCCATATGGGTGCAAAGTTGATATTTTGGGCCTTCGAATCGAAATCTAGTCCCCACTTGCAAAGGAAAAGACTCCTTCATTCGAAGAACCATGGACCCCTCAATATAATTTTATCTACATCCTTATAGGTGTTGAGATGTATCATGAAGAAACCTTTGGATATGGCTAACAATTCTAGGAAACCATTGGTATTCCATTTTATCATCGCCCATCGATGGATAACATCTATATCAGGTCTTCCGCATACAAATTTCCCAACTAGGAAGAAGGAGTTGAGGGTAAAATGAAGAACATAAGCTTATATTAAGAGGGGGTGAACATTATAGCACCCACTTTTTACTTTCTTTCAAACCAATATCAATTAATGTCCTTAATTGCAATAACCAAATATAGCAGTGTGCATTAATAACTCAGATAGCAATAGTAAGCAAGAGCACAAATCACCACACACAATTGAGACACAAGATTTAATGTGGTTCCCCCAATGTGGGGTACTACACAAGATGATCTCCTTATAATATTTCACATAGAAATAAGGATCCTTATCCAATACAATGATTAATTTGATCTACTCAAAGATAGGCAATACACTGATCTACTCAAGTAGGCAATCCACTGATCTGCTCAACTAGGTAACACACTGATCTTCTCAAGTAGACAATCCACTAATCTGCTCAGCTAGGCAAAACACTAATCTGCTCAGGTAGGAAATCCAATGATCTACTCAGCTAGGCACTCCACTTATCTTCTCAACTAGGAAACACACTGATCTACTCAGGTAGGCAATACACTAATCTACTTAGTTAGGCACTCCACTGATCTACTCAAAAAGTTAACACATAACTTGTCCAAATTTGCTCAACAAGCTCACACATAACTTTTCCAAATATGCTCAACAAGCTCACATAGAACTTATCCAAATATTCTCAACAAGCTCACACAAAAATTGTCCAAATCTTCTCAACAAGCTCACATAGGACTTGTCCAAATCTGCTCAACAAGATCACTAAGAACTTGCTCAAAATCTGTCCAAAAATTGTCCACAAATCTATCCCAAAAGCCTTCTCAAGGCTCAATAAATAATGCACAAAAATTGCCACAAATTTGTCTAGAAGTCTATCCCAAATAAATTCTCAAAGGCTCAACCAATCATGCTCAAGTAGCATTCAAATCACATCCACAAATATATGAAGGCAAGGCTCAAATATGAACTCAATAATGAATGGCAATACACTCTTCAAAGGATGACAACTATGATCCACAATTATCTCAACTCAAATCAATCTCATAGAAGCATAAAGAGAATTGTTAGAGACTCAATATGTTCTATACTCAAATCCAATATCTTTCTCAAATCAAATCAATCTCATAGAAGCATAAGGAGAATTTTTAGAGACTCAATATGTTCTAATCTCAATTTCTTTCTCAACTTCAACTCAACTCAAATCAAAATATAGAATAGTTTCTTCTATGTAACATTAACAATCACTTCTCACAATCACTTGACTAGGCACCCTCAACTCAACTCAACCACTCATCTCAAGGGACAACTCTTTCTCACAAAACCCTAGTCCATGTATGTATCAACAAACTCAAATGTTTCCAACAATGCTCAACCATAAATCTCACATAACAATGATACTCATGTTCTTCTCAAGTTTAAGTTCTTTGCATAACCAATGGGCTTCAAAAACAATGCTAATAAAACATTCTTCACATAACAATGATACTCATGTTCTTTTCTAACTCAAGTTCTTTTCATAACCAATGGGCTTCAACAACTATGCTTATAAAACAAGGTTTAAACACAACTCACAAACTAGAAAATCTTGAAGCATTCAACCAACCACTTTCGAAAAGGAAACCACAATCAATCCTTTTCTCTCTAATGATATTTCAAAAATCAACCACCATAAACAAACAATAGGAGAATGTGCCCATACCTTTTATGAAGATGAAGAAACCCCTTTGGAAATCTGCCACACTCAACACACTTTGAAAAAGAACAAAACAACCTTCACTTTGAACCCCTTTACAAAAAAAAAAATATCTCTTTACATACACCTTATTTCTCCATATAATCAAGTTAATCAAATAGCCCTCGAAATAAGCTTTCCAACGATATATAATATGGTATACTTCTAAAAGAGGAAAACACCAAAAATTTCTCTTTTTCTAAAATTGCATTTCAACCCTTATATCTTGCCTTCGAAGTAAATAAAAATTTAATCAAACATTATTCCCTTAGCATCACCTTATTCCTCCAACATTAGGCAATAATAAAAAATATTCAATAAAACATTTACTTACCTCTTAGAGGGAATTGAACCCTCATCACTGCCCACTCAACACCACAACCACGGTGCCAAAGACCACATGAGCTATCTGCTCACATAGGACAGAGAGCAAAAATGCTCCCTATATTTTGTTGCCCTTGCTCATGCCAAAAATGTGTGCCAAATGCTCTTCTTCCACACTATGAAAATTGAACCCGATGGGAATCGAACGCATGCCTTGTCGCAACCAAAAACTCCATGCTTCCCAAGCTCACCGTTGGACCACCCTGTCACATCGAAGTATTTCAGGGCTTCTAATTTTTGTTCTCTTCGTTCGATGCTTAGACTTTTGAATCAAAAGCCTTTGTATATATATACAACCTTCCTTTAATTTCACATATGTCGGCACCTTTAATTATTAATTTCCTTTTGATGGCGCATGGTTTTTATGATGTCGACAATGACTTTAATATTAATTTTAAAATTTAAATTTAAATTTTAAATAATTAAAATTTAAACTAAATATTTAAAATTAAATATCTCCATCATCGGGGCACCTTTTTTTGATGAAACAAAAAGCCAACTTGGGTTTTAAGAAAAATCCATTTCAAATCTACCATCCATGGTTTTAAATAAAACCTTTTATTTTGCCTGCCTTGGTTTTCACAAAAACTCTGTATATATCCATGATTTCCAAAATATCATAAATGCTTATTTATGAAATACTTTGGCCACAAAAACTCAATGTGATCCTTGTGACATCAATGATCCATGTGACATCAATGACAACATAAAATACCTCAAATTTCCAACAATCTCCCCTTTTGTCATTGATGGCAACACCTCTAATGCAAATCACCACAATCACTACAAAAACCATTTCTGAGAATCAAAGCTGCTCCTCCTGACTCAATACTCTCTATGGAGGCTGCTCCCCCTAACTCAATGCTCTCTTTGGAGACTACTCCCCCTAACTCAATGCTCTTCCCCTTACTCAAATATATCCCCCTTTGACATCAATGGTAAAAGGGACACCTATGGGGCTAAAAGATATGACTCTTAAGCTTACCCCCCTCACCACATTCTCTCTTGAGGTGATTAATTTTGGTGTGGGAGTACTTTTACTCCCATAATACATTGTTTCTTTCCTCTATCAACTTCCTTCCATATTTTTCTGATATCCTTCTCTTGATGAATTACTTGATCTTCTTGTCTTGAACCTGTTTGACCTTATTTACTTGATACTGCTTGATCTTCTTGTCTTTAACTTGTTTGGAATTGATTCCTACACCATTTTTCAATATGTCCAAAGTTATTGCAATTAAAACACTTAATGTTATTATTCCTTGGAGGTGAAAATGTCTTAGGATATCTTCTGGTGAAGCCATATCCTCTTCTGTCATAAATCCTGAAATTCATTGCCTTGTGACCATACTCATTGCATGAGTAGCAATACCCATGAAAAAGTTGTACTTTCCCATATTCCTATATTTCATATGACCTACACTGTGAAGCCATGTGCCCAAACCTGTGACATGAAAAACATCTTCCATTGAAGAAACTTTGCCTAGACCCCATTGGTCTCTTAGTCTCTTCTCCATGTTTCTTGTTCCATTTGTATCATACTTGTGCATTGTTCCTTTCCTTGTTGAACTTTATATTATCCAAATTATCCTTAGAAGTCTCACTCACTCTTTCACTTACTTATTTCGACTCTTATTTTCTGGTGTTTGAGCTTGACTCTCCTTTTTCTGCTTCCTCTTTTCCTTGTTCTTCTTTAGAACTAAGTCCTGTTATGATGACTGATGACCTTTGTGCATTGATAGTCCTTTCTAAGGTCCTTGAATTTTCCTCAAACTTGTGTATCTTGTCCTTAGAACATTTTACTTCCATCCTTAGTGAAACTATATCATGCTCTAATATTTCACACTCTAGATCTTTTGTCTTTAATTTTTTGGCCATATCTTCTTCAATTTTTCTTCTCTTCAACTTTGATTTTGAAGTTGGTGAGTTCCTGTAAAAACATTACTTTTGCTTTTTCATGTTCTTGAGCTTGAACCCTTAATCCTGAGTTCTCCATTTTTAATTATTCAAAATTAACCATAATCCTTTCACATTCTATCTCTTTTACCTTTGACTGTTCAATCGTACCTTTTTCAACTCTTCTTGCATTTTCAACCTTATCTCTTAAGTCAAATATATCCTGTAGAAGCTTTGTCTTACATTTCTCATCTTCTTGTATTTGAGCCTTCAATTCTGAATTTTCTCTTTTCAATTCAACAAGTTCCTTAAGAGTGGCTTCCTCCTTTTCTTTATCTGAATCTTCCTCTTCTTCAACATCACTGTTGCTGGAATTGTCACTAGAACTGCTGCTAGAACTATTACTAAAACTGCTACATTCTTTTTCCATAAATAAAATTTTCTTGTTGCAATTGTTGTAGTACATGCAATCATCATATAAATACCCAAAGTCTCTGCATATGAAGCATTTTAGTATTCTTAGACCCTTCTTGTACCTATTTTCTTTCTCAATGGCTATAGCAAGTTCTTCATGTCATTCTTAGATAGATATATTTTCTTCTTTAACTTCAATACCTAGGAATAGGTGTTCTGTTTGGAGTGGAAGTTCTTCTACTTATTTTATCCCATAGAAAAACCCTTCTTCATATTCACTGTCACTAATATCATTATAATCTTCTATAGCAAACAAACTCTCAAGTTTTATTTGACCATACCTATTTACTTGATGTGTCATCTCATCTTCACTATCACTGAATCCATTGCAATATCCGGATCTACGATCTCTTTGACCACACACAAAGCATTGTTCTCTTTCACCTTATATTCCTAGGAATATATGTTCTTCATTTTCATCATCTGACTTGTCTCTATAACTATGATCTGAGCTATCACTTGCTTCTATAATGTAGTAAAATTTCTTTACCTTATGAAAATTTTTCTTCTTCTCATACCTATTTTGCTTGTATCTGTCATCTTTGTCATGCTTATGCCTTCCATATTCTTTTCTTCTATGACCCTATTTTTCATCTTCACTATTTTCTTCATGTAGACACTTGTTTTTATAGTGACCAAGATCTCCACACTTGTAGCATCTGAATTTCCTCATATCCATGAAATTCCTTGAGTCCTTATTCCTTTTGATAAAGTTAGCTTCCTCGTCATTAACTGGATCTCTATCTATCTCTGGAACTTTCCTTTTCCATTTATCTAAAGCCTTGAATGTAATCCCTTTTATTGGAACCTGATGCTTACTCACCCTCATCTCATAAGTTGTGAGAGTTTCTTGTAGTTCTTCCATTATTAGCTTGTTGATATCCATTATTTCTTCTATTGCTGAAAACTTTACATTATACTTCATGGGAAGTGATATCAAAATATTTTAAGTAACTTTTAATTATTTCATCTCAAATACTAGGCCTCTCATGGTGTTAGTAATCTCATCAACTCGAAGTAAAAACTTTGCAATATCTTCAGAATCTTCCATTTTCAATTCCTCAAATTTTTTTCTGAGTTTGTAGTTTTGACAACTTTACCTTGGAATATCCTTCATAAGTATTCTGCAACTTGATCCACATTCTATTAGCCCACTCAAAATATAAATTATTTCCCTTGCATTGATCTCAACCAATTTCCTGATAGTCTTATCTACCTCGGGATCACCTTCAACCTTATACTCTTTTTCAACCATCTACCATACCTCATATCCCTGTGATATAAAGTAGTTCTTAATTATCATGCTTTAGAAAGCATTATATCAAATATTGGTGCCTTATTTGTAGATGATCGATTCTGTGAAGCCATATGTGTTCTTGTAGAATCTACCCTCAAGCTGTTAGCCTTTTCGAAGGAACCTTATCTGATACCAATTGAAGAACATAAGCTTATACTGAGAGTGGGGGTGAATAGTATAGCACCCACTTTTTACTTTCTTTCAAACCAATATTAATTAATATCCTTAATTGAAATAACCAAATATAGCAGTGTGCATTAATAACTTAGATAACAATAGTAAGCAAGAGCACAAGTCACCACACACAATTGAGACATAATATTTAACGTGGTTCCCCCAATATGGGGTACTCCAAAAGATAATCTCATTATAATATTTCACATAGAAATAAGGATCCTTATCTAATACAATGATTATTTTGATCTGCTCAAAGCTAGGCAATACACTGATAGACTCAGGTAGGAAATCCACTAATCTTCTTAGTTAGGCAACACACCGATCTGCTCAGGTAGGCAATCCACCGATCTGCTCATCTAGACAACACACTGATCTACTCAGGTAGGCAATCCACTTATCTGCTCAGGTAGGCACTCCACTAATATTCTTAGCTAGGCAACACATTGATCTGCTTAGGTAGGCAATCCATTGATCTACTCAGCTAGGCACTCCATTGATCTGCTCAAAAAGTTAACACAAAACTTATCCAAATCTGCTCAACAAGCTCACACAGAACTTGTGATGCAGGAGCATCCGACGGCATTAGAACAACCTCGCAAAAGTTTCGTAAAGCAGAAGGGAAGTTATTTAGAAGTTAAGGCAAAAGTTGGGGAGGTCACGAAATCATGACCTCAAAGCTTCGATAGGGCAAGGACCAATTTTTATCGCGATATCACGACGTCACGATATTGCGACGTCACAATATCGTGACCTCAGTTAGCAGCAAAGACAGCGAGGAGTTTCTATCGCGATATCGTGACGTCGCGATATCGCGACGTGAGTTACAAGCTTTGGCAAGGAGGAGTCTTCATCATGATATCGCGACATCACGATATCGCGACGTGAGTTAGCAGCAAAGACAAGGGGAGGCTTCCGTCATGATATCACGACGTCGCGATATCGCGACGTGATTTAAAAAAAAAAAGAGAACAAAAGGCACGGTGTGGACGAAGAAGGGAAGATAGTTTGGTCGTGATATCGTGACGTGTCGCGATATTGTGACATGTCACGATATCATGATGTGTCGTGATATCGGGACATGTCGCGATATCGTGGAATTTTTGCAAAGTAGAAGCGGGGAAGACAGTGGGTCGCGATACCACGACATGTCGTGATATCACGATGGGTAAGAAGACAAGCCATAGTGAACTCGCGGATGGATAAGAAGACAAGCCAGAGTGACACGTGGCCGCCACGTGTGTTAAGACGACACGACCAGTTGAAGACAAAGCTAGAATTAGACGCGCAGGCTGCCACATAAATTGATGTTAGAGTTGACGACCGCGTGTATTAAAGATGGAGATAGCCATCACTACAGTTACAGAGCATGGACAGTATGGAGGAGACAACAATGCAGAAGACAGTCTGACCGAAGCGGCGGGTGCAGGCCAGTGAGGCCATTAATGCAAGCTCCTCTGTAGATCGGGCAGATGGCCATTAATGACAAAAATTTTGAAAAACTCGGGGGGAAAATTTTGAATTTGAATTTTGTTAGGCGGGGGGGCATTAATTGCCTAGAGGATCGGGGCCTCGATAAAAACCCAAAAAATTGTAATGGAAGGGTGGTGGACCGGAGAAAGAACAGAGAAGAAGCACAGTAGGGAGACTGAAGCCGAGCTCGGCCATTGTAAAGCCTGCGGGCTGCTTCATTTCATTGAGATGCATGTAAATATTTTTCTGCAAATTTTAATGAGATCAAAATTTGACAAAGTGTTGATCTTTCTCGTCCCCGTCAGTGGTATCAGAGCCAGTGGTTCCTGAGCGTACAACAGACCATCGAAGGAGAGGCAGTTGTACCAGGACTTGTGGGAGGGCTTGAGATCAAGTGAAGATGCCTTCGAGAAGAAACCCTATGGGTGGCAGAGGCATGGCAGCAGAAGATTTTTGGGCTTTGCAGCGGCAAGTTCAGGCCCTGCAAGAAGAACTGCGCAGAGGACATGAACCGAGAAGAGATGCAGACAGTGAGGATGAAGCGTATGAAGAAGAAAATCAATTTGAAGAAGAAGAAGAAGTTGTGGATCCAGCACAAGCCAGACTATACAAGGCCATATCTCAGATCGGGAAGAGGCCGAAGTTAGAAGTTTCTACGTATTTTGGGAACTTGAATTCGGAGGAATTAATAGATTGGATAAATGACCTAGAAGAATACTTCGAATATGAAGAGGTTGAAGATCCCGAGCGGGTCAGGTTTGCTAAAACCAAACTAAAGGGTCATGCCAGCATATGGTGGAAGGGAGTACAGCTGGAACGAAATAGAAGAGGAAAGGAACGGATAACTAGGTGGGACAGAATGGTAGAAAAATTAAAAAGACAATTCATTCCCATAGATTATGAACTGGATCTGCTAAGAAAAATGCAGAGTTTGAGACAGATGAATAAAACTATCCAAGAATATACGGAGGAATTTTATAAAATCTCCATCAAAATCGGTCACTTAGAAGCAAGCAAGGAAAAGGTGGCCCGATATATTAATGGGTTGAGACCTAGTGTCCAGGAAGAGTTGAGCTTGGTTCGGGTGAGCACCATTGAAGATGCTTACCAGTTTGCTCTGAAGGTTGAAGAGAAACTGCACAGAAGGTTTGAGAGCAAGCACAAAGGAAGAGGTCTTGGAGTAAAGACCGATGGAAGAAAAGAGGAAGGAAAGGAATAGAAGAAAGAAGAGGTTAGAAGCAGTCGAGATCAGAAAGAAGATGAAGAATCCAAACCGCAAGTTCAGAACAATGGCTACCCAAGAGGAAGAGGTAGATCTGGACGCGGGTATGGAAGGGGAGTGTTCCGAGGAACATGTTTCCACTGCGGAGAAGAGGGGCATCGGGCATATGAGTGTCCCCAGCACCCCGAGAGAGTAAACAAGAAACAAGTGGGTCTCCGCAGAGCGATTGTGGCGATTGAAGATGCTGACTCAGAACATTCTGAAGAAGCTAAAAAAGGAGAAGCAATGATTGTGAGGAGGACCATGTTGATTGAGGAAGACAAGTCAGAACAAAGGAGAAGCCTGTTTCACACCCGATGCAAAAGTGCAGGAAAAGTCTGTAATGTTATTATAGACAATGGGAGTACAGACAACTTAGTTTCCGAGGAAATGGTTGCTAAGTTGTAGCTAGAAAGGAGGAGACACCCGCACCTGTATCGGATTGCGTGGTTGTGAAAGGACCATAGAGATTGGGTTCATGAACAGTGCTTAGTCACGTTCAATATTGGTAGATACCAGGATGAAGTCCTATGTGATGTTTTCCCCATGGATGCTTGCCATTTGCTGTTAGGAAGGCCATGGCAGTTTGATCGAAGTGCAGTGCATGATGGTCATGCAAATACGTACTCCTTGATGAAAAATGGAGTGCGGCACAAGTTGAAGCCATTACAGACAGTGGATGAGAAGGTGTGCAGCAATGCCAGAATTTGTCTGGTAGAAGGCAAAAATTTTTGCCAAGAAACGGGATTTGAGCAGGTTGTAAAGGTTGATGAGTGTTCGAAGATATTACAAAGGACACGGACCGAACAACAAAGAAGTGAAGGTCACTTCTCTTGTTACCCCGGGTGTCTGATGCAGGAGCATCCGACGGCATTAGAACAACCTCGCAAAAGTTTCGTAAAGCAGAGGGGAAGTTATTTAGAAGTTAAGGCAAAATTTGGGGAGGTTTTCAAAGCTTCGGCAGGGCAAGGACCAGTTTTTGTCGCGATATCACAACGTCGCGATATCACGACATCGCGATATCGTGACCTCAGTTAGCAGCAAAGATAGTGAGGAGTTTTCATCATGATATCGTGACGTCACGATATTGCGACATGAGTTACAAGCTTTGGCAAGGAGGAGTCTTCGTCGTGATATCGCGACGTGACGATATCGCGATGTCGTGATATCATGACAGAAGTTAGCAACAAAGACAAGGGGAGGCTTCCGTCACAATATCGCGACGTGATTTAAAAAAAAAAAAAGAGAACAAAAGGCACGGTGCGGACGAAGAAGGGAAGATAGTTTGGTCACGATATCGCGACGTGTCGCGATATCGCAACATGTCACGATATCGTGGCATTTTTGCAAAGCAGAAGCAGGGAAGACAGTGGGTCGCGATATCACGATGGGTAAGAAAACAAGCCATAGTGAACTCACGAATGGATTAGAAGACAAGCCAGAGTGACATGTGGCCGCCACGTGTGTTAAGACGACACGACCAATTGAATACAAAGCTAGAATTAGACGCACAGGCTACCACGTAAATTGATGTTAGAGTTGATGGCCGCATGTATTAAATATGGATATAGCCATCACTGCAGTTACAGAGCATGGACAGTATGGAGGAGACAACAATGCAGAAGACAGTCTGATCGAAGCGGCGGGTGCAGGCCAGTGAGGCCATTAATGCAAGCTCCTCTGTAGATCGGGCAGATGGCCATTAATGATAGAAATTTTGAAAAACCCGGGGGGAAAATTTCAAATTTGAATTTTGTTAGGCGGGGGGGGCATTAATTTCCTAGAGGATCGGGGCCTCGATAAAAACCTAAAAATTTGTAATGGAAGGGTGGTGGACCGGAGAAAGAATAGAGAAGAAGCACAGTAGGGAGACCAAAGCCGAGCTCTGCCTTTGTAAAGCCTATGGGCTGCTTCATTTCATTGAGATGCATGTAAATATTTTTTTGCAAATTTTAATGAGAAATCAGAATTTGACAAAGTGTTGATCTTTCTCGTCCCTGTCAACTTGTATAAATTTTCTCAACAAGATCACATAGAACTTGTCCAAATATGATCAACAAGCTCACATAGAACTTGTCCAAATCTGCTCAACAAGCTCACATAGAACTTGTCCAAATATGCTCAACAAGATCACTAAGAACTTGCTCAAAATTTTTCCAAAAACTATCCACAAATCTGTCCCAAAATTCTTCTCAAGGCTCAATCAATCATGCACAAAAACTGCCACAAATATGTCCATAAATCTATCCCAAAGACCTTCTCAAAGGCTCAACCAATCATGCTCAAGTAGCATTCAAATATCATTCATAAATCTATGAATTCAAGGCTCAAATATGAACTCAACAATGAATGGCAATACACTCTTCAAAGGATGGCAACTGTGATCCATAATGATCTCAACTCAAATCAATCTCATAGAAGCATAAATAGAATTGTTAGAGACTAAATATGTTCTATACTCAAATCCAATATCTTTCTCAACTCAAAGCAATCTCATAGAAGCATAAGGAGAATTGTTAGAGACTCAATATGTTCTAATCTCAATTTCTTTCTCAACTTCAACTCAACTCAAATCAAAATATAGAATAGTTTCTTTTATGGAACTTGAACAATCACTTCTCACAATCACTTGACTAGGCACAATCAACTCAACTCAACCATTCATCTCAAGGGACCACTCTTTCTCACAAAACCCTATTCCATGTATATATCAACAAACTCAAATGTTTGCAACAATGCTCAACCATAAATATCACATAACAATGATACTCATGTTCTTCTCAAGTTCAAGTTCTTTGCATAACCAATGGGCTTCAACAATAATGCTAATAAAATATTCTTCATATAACAATGATACTCATGTTCTTTTCTAACTCAAGTTATTTTCATAACCAATGGGCTTCAACAACTATGCTTATAAAACAAGGTTTAAACACAACTCACAAACTAGAAAACCTTGAAGCATTCAACAAACCACTTTCGAAAAGGAAACCACAATCAATCCTTTTCTCTCTAATGATATTTCAGAAATCAACCACCATAAAAAAACAATAGGAGAATGTGCCCATACCTTTTATGAAGATGAAGAAACCCCTTTGCAAATCTGCCACACTCAACACACTTTGAAAAAGAACAAAACAACCTTCACTTTAAACCCCTTTACAAAAACAAAAATATCTCTTTGCATACACCTTATTTATCCATATAATCAAGTTAATCAAATAGCCCTCGAAATAATCTTTCCAACGATATATAATATGGTATACTTCTAAAAGAGAAAAATACCAAAAATTTCTCTTTTTCTAAAAGTGCATTTCAACCCTTATATCTTGCCTTCGAAGTAAATAAAAATTTAATCAAACATTATTCCCTTAGCATCACCTTATTCCTCCAACATTAGGTAATAATAAAAAATATTCAATAAAATGTTTACTTGCTTCTTAGAAGGAATCAAACCCTCGTCACTGCCCACTCAACACCACAACTGTGGTGCCAAAGACCACGTGAGCTATCTCCTCACATAGGATAGAGAGAAAAAATGCTCCCTATATTTTGCTGCCCTTGCTCATGCCAAAAATGTGCACCAAATTCTCTTCTTCCACACTCTACGAAAATTGAACCCGGTGGGAATCAAACGCATGCCCTATCGCAACTAAAACTCCACGCTTCCCAAGCTCACCATTGGACCATGTTGTCACATCGAAGGATTTTGGGGCTTCCGCTTTTTGTTCTCTTCGTTCGATGCTTAGACTTTTGAATCGAAAGTCTTTGCATATATATATGCAACCTTCCTTTAATTTCACATATGTCGGAACCTTTAATTATTAATTTCCTTTTGATGGTGTATGGTTTTTATGATGTCGGCGATGACTTTAATTTTAATTTTAAAATTAAAATTAAAATTTTAAATAATTAAAATTTAAACTAAATATTTAAAATTAAATATCTCCATCACCGGGGCACCTTTTTTGACGAAACAAAAATCCAACATGGGTTTTAAGAAAAATCCATTTCAAATCTGCCATCCATGGTTTTAAATAAAAAAAATTATTTTGCCTGCATTGGTTTTCACAAAAACCTTGTATATATCCATGCTTTCCAAAATATCATAAATGCTTATTTATGAAATACTTTGGTCACCAAAACTCAATGTGATCCATGTGACATCAATGATCCATGTGACATCAATGACAACATAAAATACCTCAAATTTCCAACATAAAATACCCTTCCATGACTTCGTCCAATAGAATGACATCGTAGCCATGAGTGATAAAGTTATGGGCTGCTACTAGTGGGGTTATGGGCTTTCCCATGAGTGCTTCTACGAATAATACTGTGTGAGATCTCCTAATTCCCACATAATATTTTTTTGGTGGGTCCTTCCTCCCCATGTGCCTTTCCCATATTTTTGTGGCACCAAATCTAAATTCGTTGTTGTTCTATTTTCAATCTCTTGGGTGGACGCTCCATCATTGGTGTCGCTTGTGCATGCTCCCGGTCCGCTCCCTGGTGCCTTGTTGGTGCCTTTATGCTTCCCACTCTCCGAATATACAAATTTCATAAATTTTATCGCCATCACTCTCATACTTCTAAAACAATAAAATTTTAATTTGAAATGTTATATCACATACACAAGGATTCCTTTTAACCATAAGCCCTAAATTATGCATATTTCAAATGATTGACATAAAGCTTTAAATAAAATTATTTCTAATAACAATGATTCATACCATGATAACCCAAGTGTTTCACATCAACAATTGATAACATTTAATGCTAACTATCCAAAGAGAAAATTGCTATAACTACTTTAGTTTTCAAAGCCCAAGATATCATAAAAGCGCATAAAATTTTATTTTAAACAATAGTCAAGTTTATAATGTTATGAAATTGAATAGAATTGTCTTATTGAATCAATAAATAAATAGTACACAACATTCCTGGATTAGCCCGAAGAAGGCGCATCTCAACAGGATGCCGCTGCAACAATACAATAACAATACGCTAATAATAATCAGCGAATAAGTTAAAATAACTAATTAATCCTATAATGTAATATATTTCTAACATCCCCCCTTATTACATTATTTGGATAATTGAATAACTTCTAGCTATGCTAACATCCCCCCAGATTACATTATTTTGAAATACATAGAGAGTTGCGAAACAATTCAAATTTGACACGTGCAAGTGCCTTAGTGAAAATGTCTGCAACTTGAGCATTGGTGGAGATGTACTGAAGCTGAATTCGGTGTTTTGGTACTTCGTCTCGAATAAAGTGGCATTGTGTATCAATGTGCTTGGTTTTCTCATGATGTATTGGATTCTTAACAAGATTCAAAACACCCATGTTGTCGCAGAACAAGTGTATTGGAGATTTTGATGGAAGACCCATACTTGTCAGGATGCGACGCAACCATATCACTTCACACACAGCTTCACGTGCGGTGCGATATTCTACCTCTATTGATGAAATAGCAACCACCTATTGCTTCTTGTTGTGCCAAGAGACAGGACCAGATCCAAGATGAAACAAATATCCTGAAGTTGATTTACGATCATCATATGATCCGGCATAGTCGGAGTCCGTGTATCCCTGTAAGAAGAATTTGTTGTTCCTCTTGTATTCTAGGCCATATTCCATTGTGCCACGGACATAGTGAAGAACTCGCTTTGCTGCTTTCCAGTGTGTAGTCTTAGGTTCCTGCATGAACCTCGAAAGATAGTTGACAACAAATACGATATCTGGCCTAGTGTTGGTCAGATATATGAGACTCCCAATCAACTGACGATAGAGAGTAGCATCTACCTGAGGTGATTTGTCATATCGCGATAACTGAAGACCTATTTCCATTGGTGTTGCCATCGGCTTGCAGTCAGTCATGCGATATTTTTCTAGTAGTGTCTTGGCATATTTTTTTTGAGACACTTTGATGTAGTGCTCCTTCTGGTTCACTTCCAGACCAAGACAGTAATGGAGAAGTCCGAGATCTGTCATTTCAAAATATTTGCTCAAATCCTGTTTGACAGTAGAGATCATTGTTTCTGAACTCCCTGTTATGAGTAGATCATCAACATAGAGTACAAGCAACACTATTTTAGAGCCTTGCTTCTTGAAATAGAGGTTTGCATCTGACGGACATCTCTTAAATCCATGTTGCAGTAGATGATTATCCATTTTTATGTACCAAGCCCGAGGGGCCTGTTTCAAACCATATAAGGATTTGACCAATTTGCAAACTTTCTGCTGTTGGCCTTCCACTTCAAATCCTTCCGGTTGAGTCATGTAGACTTCTTCTTGGAGATCACCATTTAGAAAAGCACTCTTGACATCCATTTGGTGTACTTTCCACCCATACTGTGCTGCCATAGCACAAAGAACTCGAATGGTTGTCATCCGAGCAGTAGGTGCAAAAGTTTCCTCGTAGTCAATGCCTTCTCTTTGAGCATAGCCCTTTGCAACAAGTCAGGATTTATGCTTATCTATTGTCCCATATGCCTTATACTTAACTTTATACACCCATTTGCAGCCTATGGGCTTCTTTTCGTATGGCAGATCGACAAGCTTCCAAGTTTTGTTTTTCATCAAAGACTTATACTCTGCATCCATAGCGGCCTTCCACTGAGGCTCACCAAGAGCATCTTGCACTGATGCAGGTTCAAGATCGTCTATTGAGGACATAAACACCCTGTCATCATCAATATCCATATCTTCTGTATCTCTCTCTGGATCTACAGAAAGTTCCTCAAAATATTGACACAGATCATCAACCCCAGTATTCTCTGTTGCAGCTTTCTCCTGTCGAGCCATGCTACGAGTACGAGGCCTATCCAATGTCAAATATGGTGGAGTGGATAGCTTAGAATATTTGATTGTATTTGTATACCACTTTGGATTCTTCTTCTGAGGTGTTGAAGAAGATGAAGAAGGACCTCCAACCTTTGATGAAGGAGACTTCTCAACCTTAGTTTCCACAAGGTCTAGGTATACATCTGATGTGTTTTCTGATGTGAAAGCCTCATCAAAAACTACATCTCTACTAATGTGTATCTTCTTGGTCAAGGGATCAATCAAATGATAACCCTTAGAGTGCTCATCATAGCCAAGAAGAATACACTTCAATGTCTTCTCATCTAGCTTCTTCCTTTTCTCTTTTGGTATGTGCATGAAAGCTTTACATCCAAAAATGCGTAGATGAGAAATGGAGGGTTTCCTACCACTCCATGCTTCCTGTGGAGTCATTCCTTGTAGGGCCTTTGTGGGTGCCCTATTCAATAGATATACTATTGTGGTGACAGCTTCTGCCCAATATTGTTGCCCAAGACTAGCTCCTGTGAGCATGCAACGAACCATTTCCATGATGGAACGATTCCTCCTTTCAACAACTCCATTTTGCTGAGGAGTATAAGCAGTAGTTAACTGTCTCGTGATCCCATGTGCAGCCAAGAATGCAAAAAATTCTTTAGAGGTAAACTCCCCCCCTCGATCTGAGCGGAGAGTCTTTATAGAAGCCCCTGACTCCTTCTCAACAGATTTCTTGAATTGCTTGAAAGAAACCAAATGCCTCAGATTTTAGAGTAAGAAAGAACACCCACATTTTTCGTGAGTAATCATCTACAAATAACTAAAAATACCTCTTCCCCCCACAATCGATGGGTGTGAAAGGACCGCACAGATCGGTGTGAATCAACTCCAGAGGTTTCTTTGCTCTTGTAGAGCTTTTCTCAAAAGGTACTCTATGCTGCTTTCCTACCAAATAGTCAGAGCACACTGGCAATGTGGTAGAAAGGGAAGGAAGACCCTTTACCATCTCATACTTACTTAGCTCAAGTAAGTAACTAGAACTAAGATGCCCATATCTCTTGTGCCATAGGGAAGTTGCCTCCTTTGTAGAGACTGTCATGGCGACATGTGGAGTAGAGATAGCATCTAAGGCAAATAAGCCATGCTTAAATGAAGTGGTTGCAATATTCTTACCCCTCCTGGTAATAGAACAACACTTCTTGCCTCCCTCAACACTAAAGTTCACAACCATATCTTTGTCCAGAATTTGTGTGACTGACAACAAATTGTTCGCCAATCCTGGAACATAGAGGACTTTTTCAATCTGACACTTGCCATCAAAAAGAGTAACTAAAATAGTACCTTCTCCCTGAACCTTGTAGGTTTTATCATCAACAATAGTGACAGGTTTGCCCTCTTTGGCCTCAAAAGACTCAAACCACGATTTGTCGCCAGTCATGTGCTTACTAGCGCCAGAATCGACATACCATACAGGATCCGTCTGCTTGGAGGTTGTGGTAGTCATGAGCACCTTGTGTGCCCTCTCGAAATCCGAGTCAGATTCTTCAACAACAACATTCACCTTGGGTTGCTTGTTCTTGTTGGGTGGTTTGTTCTGGCCTTTCTGTTTAGGTTGTTTATTCTTATGCCAACATCTGTTTGTATCATGACCCTCTTTGTCACAGATCTTGCAATATCTTTTTGGTTGTTGAGGTTGTTTCCCTTTTGAATCCTTTTGAGAACCACCTCCTTTCGAAAAATTACCCTTCTTCTTGTTTGGCCCCTTTCTGTTGGTGTAGAGGGCAGTGTTAGAAGAATCATCTCGCTGTAGTTGGCGTGCCTCCTCTTCTTGAAGCATATTAACCAACTCTACAAAAGTAACTTTTCATTGTGACACCTGAAGGGAAGTGATCAACACCCTATAAGAATCAGGTAAAGCTCTCAATACAATTGAGGTAAGGAGCTTGTCATCAACTGGTTCTCCCAAAGAATTCAACTTTGCCTTCAATTCAGACACTCTGCAAAGAAAAAGTTCAACTGTCTCCCCCTGCTTCATGCTTAGACTGTGTAATTGAGATTGAAGAAATAGAATAGTGGAATCATTCTTTCCCTCATATATAGTATTAAGGGCATCCCATGCCTCTTTACTATGTTCACAATCAACAATATGGGGTTGAACTTCATCAGACACAACAAGCAAAATGAGCACTTTTGCTTTGCTGTCTTTCTTGTCAAAGTCTTTCTGAATAGCAGATGGAGCTGTAGCGCCAACAGTAGATGAAGGTCTTGTTGTTGCTCCAGATACAACATCCCATAAGTCATCCATTGCTAGGATTGCCTTCATCTTGTTTTTCCATGGTGTGTAATTAGGACCTTTCAACAACTGATGAGAATCGGTCATTAATTTTGCAGACATGGTGAAGGTTCCTTATAACACCAATTGGTCCCCCTTTCGATATACCTTTTGCTAGGCCGTTATACCATACAAAATACCCGCCCTTACGTGAGGGAGACTATAGGTATTTAGAAAGATCAAAAAAAAATCACCCGCCCTTACGTGAGGGAAACTATAGGTAATTTTTAGAGATCATACGATACGTGGTACTTAAGCAATACTGAAAGGGAATAGTCTCGTTGATGGCACCTACCATAGAAAGTCTACAATCCTCATGCGTGGGGCGTAACTTCCCCTAAACACTTTGGATTTCAGAACTTTCGTCAGGATTTACGCCTAAACACAAGAACTATTAGGGTAATGGATGGAGTAAAAAAATGCAAGAAAATGGCAAACTTATCTCTCCCCGATGATTTATAGAGAACAAGCTCAGACGTCATTTTTGGCAGCTATATTAGGCGGCGGATACAATAGCGCAATCACGACAACTTTACCTGTAAGTGCTGGCCAGAGGTATCACAAATACCGAACACTGTAGTGCAATAAATTGCACGGATGGGTTTTAATTATTCCGGGGACTTAGGGAGTGAATTTGATTTTAACTTTTAATGATGTAGTGCAAAGCAAGAAAAAATGCAACATACAACATAAAAGTGCCCACAGAAAATAAACCTCTAGGTGTCGGGCGCTGCCGAGAATGCACCTTTACAATAATGCCAAATTTGCTTTTGAAAAAATTACTCACTTTCCCCCTTTTATTTTTGAAAAAAAAATACCCCCCTTAAAAAAAATTTCTCTTAATAAAGCATTTTTATAACTATTGTATAGTTTTAAAGTTAAAAAAAAAATTAATTTTAATTTATATAGTTAAAAACTATTAAAATAAATTAAAATTAAATTTTAATTTATATAGTTAAAAACTATTAAAATAAATTAAAATCAAATTTTAATTTAACTAAAAAAAATAATTAAAAAAAAACTTTATTAAAAAAAATTACCTTTTTTTTTTATGTGGGGGGGGGTCGACGGGACTCGAACCCGTGACCTCTGGGTTCCCAGAACCCACCACGCGGCTCACTTGCCAGTGAGCCCGTGGGCTGATCTGGGTTCTAAACCCAGGTCCTCCTTCTTAAGGAGCCCAGTGGCGGTTGTGTCGCGTGACTGCGGTGGGGTCGAGGCGGAAGTCGCACGGCCTCTACGTCGTGTGACTGCTACGTTACATGGCTGTAGCAAAGGTCACATAGTTGGGGCAGCCATAGGCAGCATGCGGGGGAGGAGGGGCATGGGAGGTGGCACACAGGGTGGGTGGCACGCGGGAGTGGATTGCGCGGGAAGGAGGGACCGTGCGGGGTGGCACGGGGAGGAGGGACCACGCGGGTGGCATCGAGGGAATAAAAAATTAAAGGTTTTGACCTTTAAAACAAAAAATTTCATTCACGAGTGCTCTCCATCTCACTTTCGCTACGTGCTTCTTTGTCGAAATAAAATTCTTTGCACAACATTCCAGCTCTCCTTCGAAAAATTTGATCCTCCTCTCAGACCAGCTCTGATGCCATGTTATGAAATCGAACAACATTGTCTTATTGAATCAATAAATAAATAGTACATAGCATTCCTGGATTAGCCCGAAGAAGGCGCATCTCAACAGGATGCCGCTGCAACAATACAATAACAGTACGCTAATAATAATCAGCGAATAAGTTAAAATAACTAATTAATCCTATAATGTAATATATTTCTAACATACAACTTATTGAACGATACATATTTTCTTTTCTGACATAGCCTTTTATTTTTCCATAACTATACAGTCAAGTACTATGAATCCATTTTCCAAGGATCATCAATTCTTCCAAAAATATGTCAGCTTCAATTATACGGGTGCCACCCATGGCTTATGAAGAATACATAGGGATCAAGACAACTCTAAAATGCAATGCATCTTAAATATGTCATTTTATATTATACAAAATATCCATACATAAAAAAACAATGAAAATCATCAACATGAAGAGAATCCCACACTTCTCTTTATAATGATCCCATATTCTACAAAATTTTTAAGAATATTTATACTAGTTTCTCTTTCAAAATCAACAAATATTCATACAAAGAGAATTCCATACTTCTCTTTTATAATGATCCCTTAACCTACAAAAGTATCAGGAATCATTATAATAGTTTCTCTTTCAAAACCAACACATTTTAATCCATACAAATAGAATCCCATACTTCTCTTTACAATGATCCCTTGACCTATAAAGTCTTATGAATCATTATAATAGTTTCTCTTTCAAAACCAAAATATTTTAGTCCATACAAAGGGATTCCTGCTTAAAATAATTTTCCATAATTCTAACTACAACATGATAAAATAGAGTTCTTTTCCTATAATTTCAAGCTATAGTTTTGCAACCAACAACACTTCTCCTTACTAATTTTAATAGAAAAGTAATGGATCTTTCTTCTCACTAATTTCCCAAGACAAGTTATAATAAGAAGTTTAAGCATTGAATATACATTTAACTACTATAGCAATGTTGAAAAGCAACAAAAATAACTCTCCTTTCAACCTAAACCATCTCAAACACTACAAAGATTACCATATACATAACAAGCAACAAAAATCAAAGAGCTCCACCATACTGGCACTTCACTCAAAGAGGTTAAATCAAACATAAAGGTGATACTTAACTATTTGTGATGGTGCATAGCCACCCACCATGCAACAATGCTGCATACCAAAGCAATAGAGAATGTAACACAATTAATGAAAGCTAAAATAACACAAGCCATACTCACACTACGGTCAAGGTCAATCTATGGCCAAAAAGGTAGCAACTGCTCACTAGAGTCAACTCAACCATACAAAATGGTTAAGGGCAACATTTAGGTTGATGAATTTAACCATGTAACAACAAGGTGAGATGTTAAAGATATATATGAAAAGACAAAATCCACAATGTCGATCACCAAAATAAAAGGTCACATCCATACCAATGACTTAAACAACAACCAAAACTTAGCATGGAGGAAGGTAAAGTTGGGCAACAACAACTAGACTTGGACTGACTCAAATAGTACAAATAAAAGATAAGAAAAATATCACATCTACCTATGAGGATCACTACTCAAAATAATATTTAATCTAAAGCATGGTGTAAAGCAAATCATACATAAATGAAGCACCTGAATCAAGCTCCTAGATAATCTTCACCTAACGTTGTGCCACCCTATGTTCATCCTTTCCAAAGGCATCCCCTTCCACTAACACCCTCCTCTCTCCTTAATCAAATAAAATGAGGTGCCTTTCTTGCATGGAGGGAGTGGTGTTTTCTTACAAGAACAAGAAGGCATCACTAGAATCCAACACCTTCTTTTTCCATAAAGGCACCATCGAATCTTGGCTATAATAAAAGGAGCTTGAACTACACTTTACAAGATAGACTAATTATAATTAATTTTATTCCAAATATTAGAGGATTAATGCCATAATAAAAGTACCTCCAAGAATTATTTTATTAATTTACTTTATCAACTTTCAAAGGTTAACATTAGCTTCAAATATCAATATCATCAATCTAATTAATACTTTACTAGTCTAAAGTATTAAGGTCAACATTTTAATTAACTTAGTAATTTATAAGTATTAATATCATCAATTAATTAATACTTAATAAAATCTAAATCTATGCATTACCATGAACAAACATAGATTCACATCAATAATTTCACACCATTTTTTATCCCTAAGTAGGTGGACTCCTTTAAGATAGTCTAATGCTATCACTAATCTATTAAGGAGACTCATTGCATAAGCAACTTCTCGTCCCAATGGCGTAAACACAAAATTAAGCAAAATGCAAATGCATCTACATGAAGGGTATTTCGTTACCTTGAGATTTTGATGAGAAATTCATCACCATAATTCCAAAATTATCTCTCTTTGTAAGTGGTTCACCCATATGATCCCACTAGAGAGCACCTAGTCCTACACCCACAAATACATCAGTAGTACCATATTCCAAGCTCACAAGAATGCAATCATCCATCATAAAGACATCATAAAATGAAGCTATGTAATTAAACATTCACACAATTACATAGTTCATTGTACATAAAGAGTTCTACCAAGGAGGGCTATTACATAAGGCGTACAAATGAAATAATATTATAGGCATAGGATTACAAAGTTATAGACTTATGAGTTTATCCTTTAGGAAAAAACATGGTTGGATATTATTCAAAAATCAAGGAAAGAGTTGGACCAAAATGCTACATCAAAAATACATAGATTCTCTTGATTTAATGAATTTGTTTAGGAATCAAATGGTATTAGCTCAATCAATTATATTTCTTAACATTTAAGGAGGAGAACTAGGTTTTAATATTGCCAAGCAATACATGGATGATATCCAAGCTATTGTAATACCACTATGTGGTGATGATGTAATATGGGTGGGGTTTGTTTCAATCCCATATAACCAATTGAAAAAAATGAATTTATTTAGGAAACAAACCATACACAAAGGATTGCTAACATGTAACTTCATATTAGATAATTTGCAATTGATCAGGAAACACATTACATGGTCATAGAATGAGGGAAATTATATAAATTTTTGGTCTAAAAATTATTTGAAGAATTATATTGTTATCTCTAATTTAGAATGATAACCATTCATTTGGGTATGTCTGACTTGTGAAGTTCTAAAGATAAAAATTATATTAGTGTTGACAATAAATCTAGATCATGAATTTATGTTAGTAATATGGCTAAAGGATATGAACTCAAAAAACTAGGAAAATAGATTCAAAATATGCTTTAAGAGTTTTATTAGCTATTTTTACATGAAAGGGTGAGTTGGTTTTGAATTTACCAAAATATGGTGGATATTTGATCTGTTACCTAATGTTGACTTGTTTTTTTTCTATAGTTAGGATAGTGCACATTAAGGGGGAATGTTAGAATATTAATGTGCACTATGCCTTCTATTTTGAAACTTGTCATGTTCCTTGACATTTTTCATGATTTTATATAGGCTTATGCCTATATATTGTAACACATCTTGTATCAATATATCTCATCTTGTTCATTTCTAACATCTAGTATTAGAGCTCCAGGCATTCTCTTGCCCTTGTGAGATTGATGGAAATCCCCCCCTCATTCTTTCCCCTCCATATCTCTCCATTTTTTTCTGAATACTGAGGTAGTATGCTCTCCATCCTTTGATGGATGGATCAAAAACCAGAATTTTAAGAAAAAAATGGCTACCAAATCTGAATATTTTTGAGTGATTTCTTGAGGGTATCCGGCCGAAGAAGTAGTTTCTCAATAGAGAAATGAAAAACGAGATACACTGATTTGGAAGATTCATTGAGAGATCATATATTTTTGTTTAATGTCCTATTTTTTTTTCTTTGATGCAGGTATGATGACATGCTTCTTGCAAAGCTGGAAACTATATATTTTTTGGTGTTTCTATGCATTCCAGCACCAAGCTCATGATTGTGAACAATGACATGCGAGCATTTCCCAGTGGCTGAGTTACTCCATGCCTTGATCCGTTCAGCTCGATCGGCCTGTGAGAACTAGAAATATGATTCAATATTCTCACCACTTGCTAATCAGTTCATAGATTGATGGCTCGTTGGGCTGAATGTTGTAGTGTGCTATAGTAGTGTGTTGCTGTAAGCAGAAGGCAATGCAATGGATAAATATTTTTTTCTTTTGAAACTTGCTTATTTTTTTTCTGGCATCAAATTGATGGTGAATAGGACGCATTGTAGGAGTACTATTCATAAAAATTCAATGACAATGGGTGCAAATTTTTTAGACCTCCATGAATTTGAAATCCCATGCGTGAAGGAAGAATTAGGCAACAAATTGGATGGGGTGGATTACATGCACGACATGGAAATTAAAGCTAATAAGACCACCTATGCTTTCTAGAAGGCACGTGCCCTAATATTTGATCTGGAGGATGAAGAAGGTAAGGAATCCTCCAAAAAATGAAATGGCAATGATGACATCATCAAACATGCCTACGCACAATGATTCACCTTCATGTGTTGTGGAGATTTCAATTTTTATTTTTGATTTTTAATAATGCGTGGGGGGTCCATTTTCACAAATTGAGTATCATCTATTTTTTATATGGTGGACGTAGCTCCAAAATACCATTAGATTTTCATTGGCAGCCATCCAAAACCAGCGCAGCATGGAGCATGGTTTCTTGCAAAATATGCGCACAGAGAAGGAGATTTTTGGGAAGTAAGTCAAAAATGTGGTGGATATTGATTTTTGTCACCTGTACTACATAATTTTTGGGTGAAGAGGGCAAGTGCCATCCCAGTCTGCCATTAGTGCAATGTCGCTCATAGAAATTAATGGTATCAATATCATACAACCACAATTAGTTGTAATTTTTCATCGTAATAGAAGATGGAGGACCGCTTGTCAAAATCTAGATCGCTAGAGCACTCTGTGCAACACTTGCTGCGTAGCTACTCTGCACATTGCACGTGAATATGGTTCAATAGATAACAAAATAAATTAACAAGTTATAAACTATTCATGTGGCACGTGAAGTGAGATTTTGGCATGAAGTTAGTCAGGTTGCCACCTAATTCTTCCTCCACATTTATATGAGTTTCGATGGATGATGTTGCTTGATAGAGTTGCCTGTTTGTTAGAATGAGACTATGATTTGATGGTGTATTGCAATGGATCTGATGGGAAACTACATTTAATGACCATTCTTTACCCTACATGGTGTCAGTGCTCAGCATTTGCCCTACATGGTGTCAGTTCTCAACAAGGACATGTTTCGTGCAAGTACATGGTTTCATTAGAGGACCTACTAGTTTTTATGATAAGCCAATGGACCTAAACCACTTTTTGAATTTTCTCTCAGGCCCATTATCTTAGGCGATGGTAGCCCCAATGTAATGGTTATCTTTGTAACAATTAGACACTATTTTTTTAGAGATGATCTAGATCATGGAGTTGGTAACATGGAAATTGTTCATTGGTATTATCTTATGCTTGATAAATACCTAGATGTTGATGATATAACTAGCAAGGAAATACATGCCCTATTGAGATAAAAATGCAATGGCCAGTGGAAAATATTTTAATTGCAGATATTTTTGTGTGTGTATGTTATGGTGCGATGGACCCGTTGCTGATAGACACCAAGAACAATATCATTTCAGCAACTATTTCACGATGAAACCATCAGATGCATTTGTTTTCTCGATGCTAGATTTGATGCATTTGTTTTTTTGGTTTTGTTTGATGTGGCCTCCATTATAAAAGAGAAAGGGTTGTAGTGTGAGACTCTTCACAAGACGAATGTTTGCTGCCAGAAGAATCATTCGATATGGCTCTATGTGATGTCATAGCGACCCTTGATGGAAATCGATAATGAGGTCTTTGATGAGGCCAAGTGTTCAAGTTTATGGGAATGAAGATGCTAGATGAAGACGTTGTGATATGTGCATTTAAAAAGTACAAGCCCCTTTAGTTGGTCTTATTATTTTTTTAAATTCCCATGATTTAGTTTTATTTTAAAATGAAGGGAGAATATTTTTTAAATGAAATATTTTTTATTGGCCGACAGTATGGCCTTATTGGCCATTTTTTTCCACATGGAAAGTGGAAGTGGAAGGCCCTCATGGCCACTTTATTGTATTCAAGAAGTGAAGGCCCCATTGAACATGAAATATAGGGGTATTTATAGTCATTGAAAAGGTTTTTCCATGATGGACACAATGGTGGTGTCCAATTATAATTTTGAGGTAGTCTTATATGTATTTTTTAGCCTCAAATTTTTGTACCTTGGAGTGCACTCTTAGTTGAACCCGACACTCCCAAGGAAAATTGTATGTGATCCTTGTACCTAGTCACCTTTTCTATAGCACCTATCAAATGTAGCAGCTGGTTACCAATGTATTCTGATAGGATGAGGAGGTCACCATAAGGACACCTACTCTAGGAACTACAGATATAGACACCCTAGACTCTATCTGAGTACTTTTTTGAATCTACTTCTAAAGACTATAGACAAAGACACTTTAGAAGATTTTTTTCTTTCTTCTTCTTCTCCTCCATATTTAGCTTCTATGGCTCATTTTATTGTATTTCATGGCTCGTATTTCTTTTGTATTAAGGTGTATTTTTGGCAGAGACCGACACCTTCTAGATTGAGTTCACCATGAGGGAGGATGATATTCATGGTGAATCTAGTCAGTGACCTATGAGAGGCAACATACCTAGAGGATGACCTACAAAGGCAAAAGACCCATGGAAGTGGCTAACCTTGAGGCACCCAAGATGACCCTGAGGCACTTAGATGATAGATCAAATGGCAACAGATCCAAGGAAGTGGCTAATCCTATGGAAATAGAACAAGAAGTATACACCATTGATCTAGCATTATTCATAGTTGGAGAGCCAAGTGCAAAGAGCACGAGCCTAGACCAAATCATGTAATAAAGGAGGATGATAGGGTTCTTTTAGAGAAGTCAACATTAAGGGGGAATGTTACCTAATGTTGAATTATTATTTTTTTTATAGTTAGGATAGTGCACATTAAGGGGAAATGTTAGAATATTAATGTGCACTATGCCTTCAGTTTTAGTTTGACACTTGTCATATTCTCTTGACAAGTGTCATGTTATTCATATAGGCTTATACCTATATATTGTACTCTTTTCATGTATAATATATCTTAAGTATGAGTGTTATAATTCAAAGAGATGAGATATATTATCCATAAAAAGAGTACAATATATAGGAATAAGCCTATATGAAGAACATGACACTTGTCAAGAGAATATGACAAGTGTTAAACTAAAATTGAAGGCATAGTGCACATTAATATTTTAACATTCCCCCTTAATGTGCACTATCCTAACTATAGAAAAATAAATAAGTCAACATTATGTAACATTCCCCCTTAATGTTGAATTATCTAAAAGAACCCTATCATCCTCCTTTATTACATGATTTAGTCTAGGCTTGTGATCTTTGCACTTGGCTATCCAACTGTAAATAATGCTAGATCAATGGTGTATACTTTTTGGTCTATTGCCACAGGGTCAGCCACTTCCTTGGATATTTTGCCACTGGGTCAACCATCTAAGTACCTCAGGGTCATCCTAGGTGCCTCAGGATGAACAAATTCCATGGTTCTATTGCCTTTGTAGGTCATCCTCTAGGTATGTTGCCTCTCATAGGTCACTGACTAGATTCACCATGAATATCATTCATCCTCATGGAAAAATTAATCTAGAGTAGTTTCACTCTTCTGCCTATGTAAACTCTTGAGGGAGGATTTCCCTCATGGAACCCCCCCCCCATTTGATGGTTGTTGAAGAACCTATTAATTTGATGGTTTTTGAAGATGTACAGTAGTTCCAGCTGTGTAATCGGGAAGGGCTCCATTATTTTTTTTTCTATAGTTAGGATAGTGCACATTAAGGTGGAATGTTAGAATATTAATATGCAATATACAAAATGTTTTGACACTTGTCATGTTCCTTGAAATTTTTCATGATTTCATATAGGCTTATGCCTACATATTTGTGAAGACAAAAACACAACACTTAAACAATAAAAAAAACAAATAACCAAAATAAACATAATATTGCACAAAAAAATAATTTTATTTAATATATGGGGGGAGCTAATAAAATCCTTTTGATACAATATGTACTCAGTGAGTATTTGATACAAATATGTACAAGATGCTAGGGTTCTCTGAAACCCTAGCTACAATAATGAAGTATCTTCAAATGGTGTGTCTTGCTTCCAACAAGGTGAGTGGGCTTCTAGTTATCCATAATTGGGCCACTCTAGCTTCAACAACTATTCAACTCCTTTGATGATGTCACAAAAACCTGCACATACAACAATCAAAGCAATCAGTAAAACAAAATGAGGGTTCCACTGTGTGAACCCTTAGAAAATGATACTAAAAACCCTAGATCTAGAACAATAGCATATGCAAAAATTAAGTAACATGAAATAAAATACATAGATAGATTTACTTTGTTGTGTTGATGATGTTGCTCTTTGTTGTTCCATTGCAGAATGATGGTGAGGTGGAAAGGATGGATGAAGTGTTGGATGGGAATCCAGGTCTTGCAAAATTCCAGGGGTTGAGCATTGAGAATGCTCCTATTTATAATCAAGCCTAGGGTTTTATTAGGGTTTTAGCTTAACACTTTTGATCGTGTGGCTAATATTAAATCAAATCCAATGGCTGATATTATACTTTAAGTGTGACACGGATTAAGGGAGATGGATGGTTGTGATTAGACTAAATTGGATGACTGAGGTTGATTGGACTTATAAATACATATTTTATAATAAATATATTAAAATATAATATAAAATATTATATTTAAATATAAATAATATAAAATAAATATAAATGGGCTAAATGGGGGTCATAAAATGGCGGGAAAGGGTTAAAGTGGACCATTGGATGGCGGGGAAGGCATGGAATGGCCAATTGAATGGCAAGAAAGGGGAATGGTGGACAAGTGGCTAGGATTTTGTGTCTATAGATGCCTCTTTTATACCATGTTGTGTGAAACATAATATGGTACAAAAACATGAGACACCTGGTTGGGCCTTTTGGGTGTAGAAGTAGCTTCTCTCTCTTGTTGGATTTTTGAGCGATAATGTTGAAGAAAAAAGAATAAAGGATTTTAGAATTTGTGTAGCTTACCCCCTCAATTGGTGAATGCGATTATGGATGAATCGAATGATCCAATTGAAAATTAATGTAAATTATGAATAATGTGGTACCATTTTTTCCCCAACAGTGTGAAGGGGGTTGGTGTAAAATGTAATGTGATGTGTTTGCGTGTACCCTAATGGATGAAGGGTTTTGTACAAATGTTATGTGATGTGGATGATATGAATGATGTAAAATATGATACCATATTTTCCCCAAAGGTTGGAAGGGGGTTGTGTCAAATGTAGATATCATGATCATGTAAGATGTATCCCATCGTGGGAAAATCATAATCAAATTGTGGTTGCCTCAAATTTGGGGTGATCAGATGCTGCTAAAAATTTTTACCTTTTTGGCATCATTGATATGCAAAATGATGATGCAAAGAAAAAGGAATCAACCTTGGATGTACTACTAGTGATTTTTGAAATAATTCCCATGATTGGAACCAATCATCCTAGCTAGTGTGTATCTCGAAGGTGTTAAGGAGATTGTGAATGATGAAATTTGAGTTGTGTCCATGTTTTAAGCCCCATGAACTAGGCCATCAATGACAACGGTTGTGCATATTGTTCTTGGTAATGTTTCACTATAAATATGAGGAAATACCAAATATGATTGTGTTTTTTGAACTAAGAGATAAGTGATGATGATGACCAAGTGTTCTTATGGTAATTCATTCATCTTATCGAATTGAATGGACGTAAATCACTGCAATCACCAAGTATATATAACAAACCACTATATACAAGATTCACTTGAAATTTGGCGCATGATGGATTTGATGGATGTGATGATGAGAAATGTATTGATGGATGCAATGTGGAGTGATTTTACAATGTTTTTTTTTGTTTGTGCTCTTACAAATGAAGGGATTTTTTTTGTTGTTTGCCCTTACAGATGAAGGGATTTTTTTTGTTGTTTGACCTTACGGATGAATGAATTTTTTTGTGTTTTTGCCCTTACAGATGAAGGAGATTTTTATTTTTTTTGTTTGCCCTTACGGATGAAGGGATTTTTTTGTTGTTTTTCCTTATGAATGAAGGGATTTTTTTGTTGTTTTTCCTTATGAATGAAGGCATTTTTTTGTTGTTTGCCCTTACGGATGAGGGGATTTTTTTTTTTTTTGTCCTTATGGATGAATGGATTTTTTTTTGTTTTTGCCCTTACGGATGAAGGGACTTTTTTGTTGTTTGCCCTTATGGATGAAGGGATTTTTTTTTTTGTTGAAATGATTTGTGTTTGTTCTTTACCCTTAACATATAAAGGGATTTTTGATGATGAAAAAAAATGAAATGTGTCTGTTCTTTGCCCTTAATAGATAAAGGGATTTTTGCAAATGTGGATGGTGTGAATGCAAGGCAAAGGGTGCAACCTTTGACAAAATAACATAATATTTTGAACCTAGCAATTGATGTGAATTATGTGAATGCAAGGCAAAGGGCACAACCTTTGACAAAAGGATGCAACCTTTTGAACCTAGCAATTGATGTGTTGATGATGTAATGTGATCGAGTGATTGAATTATTTGTTGAAATAGTGGGGAAGGTGTGAAACCTTGAGCACCCCCAAGTTTTGTGATGTTTTTTTCTTGGTTGGGAGAAAGGTGTGAAACCTTGGATACCCCAAAATTGTGATGATGTTTGCTTGGTTGGGGGAAAGGTGTGAAACCTTGAATACCCCCAAGTTGTTATGATGTTTGTACTTTATAGAGATATTTGCATATGTGAATTATATATATATATATATATATAGATATATATCTCTATATATATACATGGCTTTTACTTTTGTGCTTTTAAGTGAATGTGTTTATGGAATGCATGTTTATGTTTATGACTAATGCATATGAGATGCTATGAATGATCAATGCAAGGCAAAACATATGGATGATTTATGCAAGATGGCATGTATGGATGATTTATGCAAGATGACATGTACGGATGATCATTTATGGTTTAGATATTTGTTTGGCCATGTTTATAATTGTTGTTTAATCAGAGGCACCAACCTTGGTGGCTTTTTACGAATAATGGCTCATGAATGACATGGATGTTGACATGGAAGAAGATATGGATGTTGATATGGAAAACTGACTATTTTATAGAGACTCAAATATCCTAGTGGCATCAAACAAACCCACTAAAACTACCTAAATCCTTCTAGGACCAAATTTGTGTGCAAGTGAAGTCCATGTATCAAATCTTGAGCATGGCAATGACCCTAGGAAATCAAACACTAATGTGTATGCATGTGAAGTTCATTAACCCATTAGGAGTAAATTAGGCATGACCTGTTATAGATAAGACTAAGAAGCTAGCTTGTTCGTATGTGTGGTCAGAGGTCTCTCTTTTTTTGGGAAGGAGACATGTCGCCTCACATGAGCTTACTCCATAGCCAGTCAAGCATCTATAGCCCTGGTGGAGATTCACTCCATAGTCCAATGATCTAATATTTAGGCCTTAGGGATGACTACATAACTTTATAAGGGAAATGTAGTACAATCCTTATAGCTTTAGGGATATATGGTGTGTGAATTGAGCTTGTTAACTTTGGATAGAGCTTTGGGGAATCGAATTCTCAATTGAAGTGTGATGAGAATGTGACCCTATCCTTACTAGTCTATGTTTTTGTGTTTATGTTTGGAGAGTTATTGTGATAGTGGTGAAAACCACTATTTTTTATTTTTTTTGGACTATGTTGCATGATAGGACAAGCGAGGAATACCCTTTTCACTTCAAGGTGCTACCCAAGTATGGTGCTATCCCTCTTTGAATCAAAATATTTTTAAGATGTGAAGAAGTGTGGTTGGTGCAAGATTATTTTTGGAATTAATGGACAAAACTCAAGATTTTCTTAATGTGAAAAAGTGCTTTTGGTCCTAAGAAGAACTCAACATGTATTTGGGGTTTTCTTAAAACACTAGGAGTCGTTGAGTGACCAAAAACACCTAGGAATTTTATGGCAATGTGGTTTGTGCAAATGGCAATTTGACTTAGTGGAATTGTGTGGATAATGTTTTGAAGGTGCCCCTGATTAAGGCAACATGATTTTTTTGGACCAATTAAGACCTTGAACTTGATAAATGATCCCTATATGAAATGTTGACTGTAAATGTAATGTATGATATGCAGTTTTGAAATGTGGAATGCAATATGTGATGCGGGTGAATACATTGTTTTGAATGAAATGTAAATGCAAGTGAAATGCAATGTTATGAATGAAATGTATGCAAATGTTTTTGTGTAGTAGCCATGTATACATATACATATATAATAATCACAGTAAGCATGAAACACTTTCAAGTGTATGATGTTCATTGGCTCGGGTTTTTCTACTCCCCCTAGCTTGGGAAGCTTATGACCAAAGGGCTTAGGTACCCTTTGGGGCTTTTTGAAATTGAAATGATATGTGACCAAAGGACTTAAGTGCCTTTGGGGATTTTTGAAATTGAAATGATATGTGACCAAAGGGCTTAAGTGCCTTTGGGGCATTTTGAAATTGGAATGTGACAAAAAGGATTAAGTACCTTTGGAGTTTTTTGATTTTGGAATGTGACCAAAGGAATTGAGTACCTTTGGGGTTTTTTGGGATTGGCATGAACTGATTGAAAAATGAAACCAAAACAATGCTAAGTTTTTACCATGTGGGGCTTATTCTCATACATTATTATTTTATTAATGTGTATTCCTTTTTAAAAAAACAATTTTTTTTGTGTGTGTTTGATAATTTTATAGTTTTTTATTTACTTATGTTATGGTACTAACTCGAAATCAAACAAAAGTAATAAGTCAAAACAACTTAATCGAAAAAACATCAAACCCACATGCTAATTAATGATGAAATGGTTGTTGTGTAAGCCATGTTAATGATGAAATGGTTGTTGTTTAAGCCATGTAAATGATGAGATGGTTGTTGGTTAAGCCATGTAAATGATGAGATGGCTGTTGGTTAAGCCATGTAAATGATGAAATGGCTAAGGTTAAGCCATGTTGATGATGATATGGCTAAGGTTAAGCTATGTAAATGATGAAATTACTAAGGTTAAGCCATGTTAATGATGATATGGCTAAGGTTAAGCTATGTTAATGATGAAATGGCTAAGGTTAAGCCATGTTAATGATGAGATGGTTATTGGTCAAGCCATGTTGATGATGAAATAGTTGTTGGTCAAGCCATGTTAATGATGAAATGGTTGTTGGTGAAGCCATGTTAATCATGCAAAGGTTGTTGGTCAAGCCATGTTAATGATGAAATGGCTTAAAGTAAAGCCATATTAATGATGAGATGGTTGTTGGTTAATCCATGTTAATGATTAAATGGCTAAAGTTGATCCATGTTAATGATGAAATGGCTAAGGTTGAGCCATGTTAATGATAAAATGGCTAAGGTTGAGCCATGTTAATGATGAAATGGCTAAGGTTGAGCCATGTTAATGATGAAATGGCTAAGGTTGAGCCATGTTAATGATGAAATAGCTAAGGTTGAGCCATGTTAATGATAAAATGGCTAAGGTTGAGCCATGTTAATGATGAAATGGCTAAGGTTAAGCCATGTTAATTGTGATATGGTTGTTGGTTAAGCCATGTCAATGATGAAATGGCTAAGTTTGAGCCATGTTAATGATGAAATGGCTAAGGTTGAGCCATGTTAATGATAAAATAGCTAATGTTGAGTCATGTTAATGATGAAATGGCTAAGGTTGAGCCATGTTAATGATGAAATGGCTAAGGTTGAGCCATGTTAATGATGAAATGGCTAAGTTTGAGCCATGTTAATGATGAAATGGCTAATTTTGAGCCATGTTAATGATGAAATGGCTAAGGTTGAGCCATGTTAATGATGAAATGGCTATTGAAGCCATGTTAATGATGGAATGGCTATTGTGGAGTCATGTTAATTATAGAATGGTTGTTGTGGAGCCATGTGAATGATGGAATGGCTAAGGTTGAGCCATGTTAATGATGAAATAGCTATTGAATCCATGTTAATGATAAAATGGCTAAGGTTGAGCTATGTTAATGATGAAATGGCTAAGGTTGAGCCATTTTAATAATGAAATGGCTAAGGTTGAGCCATGTTAATGATGAAATGACTTAAGATAAAGCCATGTTAATGATGAAATGGCTAATATTAAGCCATGTTAATAATGATATGGCTATTGTTTAAGCCATGTTAATGATGAAATAGGTAAATTTGAGCCATGTTAATGATGAAATGGCTATGGTTGAGCCATGTTAATGATGAAATGGCTAAGATTGAGCCATTTTAATGATGAAATGACTAAGGTTGAGCCATGTTAATGATGAAATGGCTAAGGTTGAGCCATGTTAATGATGAAATGGCTAAGGTTGATCCATTTTAATGATAAAATGGCTAAGGTTGAGCCATGTTAATGATGAAATGGCTATTGAAGCCATGTTAATTATGGAATGGTTGTTGTGGAGCCATGTTAATGATGGAATGGTTGTTGTGGAGCCATGTTAATGATGGAATGACTAATATTAAGCCATATTAATGATGAAATGGCTATTGAAGCCATGTTAATGATGGAATGGTTGTTGTGGAGCCATGTTAATTATGGAATGGTTGTTGTGGAACCATGTTAATGATGGAATGGTTATTGTGGAGCCATGTTAATATGGGAATGGCTGGTGTGGAGCCATGTTAAAATTTTAATGGGTTTGATAACATAGTTAGAAGACCTATAGATGGCCTCTACCTTGTCCCTGCTTATTTGGATATACAATTTTTCATTGTTTTGAGGAATGGATCCCTCTTGCAAGAGATATTAGTGAATGAGCCTAGATGGACTAGGTTGGGTGGAATTGGAAGGGTTGGATACTGAAGTAGTGGGTATGCTTGTTGTATTTTCCATTAAATTATTATAATTTAATATTTTTGTTTGATTTCGAGTTAAAACCATAAAATAATTAAATCAAAATACAATTTCAGGATAGTTAAATTTCAAAACTAAAAATAAAGCTAAGGAATTTAGAAATAAATAAAATAATAAATCCTAAGTTTCACCTTGTATGGCTTACCTCATTCATTTATTATCTCTTTTTAGTGTAAATTCCTTTTAGAAATGACATTTTTATGTGTTTTGATGTATCCTAATCTTGCTTAATGAAAAATAAAGGTAAAAAACTATGGCTGGATAGGGCAACGAGATTATTTTTGGTGATGAAATCCAACAATTTTTCTTGGGGGTAGTCCTAAGGTGTCTAGGGACATAGATTTTGTGGATGGATATGAATACCACTATCACCAAACCTCAAGCAACAATCGATGATGAAATCCAGTTACTACTATTTAAAGTGCAACGTGTTGTGTGTGATTAATTTTAAAGTTCTTTGTTATCTATTGTGGTCAAACAATGTTAAAAGTAACAAATTTTACACATATAAATTAGAATCCAACACATAAATATAAATTTTCTCTAAAGAGTGTGAAGTACACCGCTTAAAACCCCCTGCCTAGATAGCAACCAGAGGGTTCGTCCACCTCTCTGCCAAAGGTGCCACCCAATGGCAGGAATATTTTTTGCATTTAAATATTTTTCATATTTAGATAAATAAAATAAGAAACCTTTAACTCCTAAGATGCAGATTATAATTGATGCATTTCACTTTCAAATGAAAATAGAAAGATGCAAGAATTATTTGAATTTGCAATTCTCTTTGAGATAGAAAATCTAAAATATAAATGAAATGAATTCATAGATGCCCTAGATGCAATTTAAAATGATATATTTTCCATATTTCTTAATGTGTGTTCGTTTTAAGCTCAGAATATGAAAAACACAATAGAAAACCCAAAAAAATGTAAAGCAAAAATGGATGGACTTACATAAAATCCTACATTTTGGTGAGGTGTTTTTAAGATCTTTGATGCTCCAATATAAAAATATGTGGAGACATTATAGAGTGTATCAAGAACATATCCTTAAAATTTCATCCCAATATGACTCTAGATGAGTGAGCTATGACCAAAACCATCTGGGTAGTTTATGCAAGAAAAGCGTCACCGCACCTTTGATTAATGCCAAGTGTAGTAGGGCGTCTGTGTAGATGCAATAGTGTACCTATGGTTATTTCTAGGTGCATCTGGTTACATCTAGTTATTTATAGGTATAGTAGGACACCTTTGTAGGCACAACAAAGTGCTTGTGGGGATCAACAGGTGCCATAGAGCACCTACGCACCTCTTGCAACTGTTGTAAAGCTTCCAAAAACCCTAATCAACAAAAATGGCCTATTTTTTCACTCCTAAAAGCCTACAAAATGAACATTAGAATTAATTTAGAAACAACAAAGTAAATCATAAAATAGAACCCTTATGGGGTCCCACCGTGATCACCATTTGTGAAGACAAAAACACGACACTTAAACAATAAAAAAATCAAATAACCCAAAGAAACACAAGATTGCACAAAAATATAATTGAAGGGAGCTAATAAACTCCTTTTGATACAATCTGTACTCAGTGAGTATTTGATACAAAGATGTACAAGATGCTAGGGTTCTCTGAAACCCTAGCTACAATAATGAAGTATCTTCAAATGGTGTGTCTTGCTTCCAACAAGGTGAGTGGGCTTCTAGTTATCCATAATCGGGCCACTCTAGCTTCAACAACTATTCAACTCCTTTGATGATGTCATAGAAACCTGTACATACAACAATCAAAGCAATCAGTAAAATAAAATGAGGGTTCCACTATGTGAACCCTTAGAAAATGATACTGAAAACCCTAGACATAGAACAATAGCATATGCAGAAATTAAGTAACATGAAATAAAATACATAGATAGACTTACTTTGTTGTGTTGATTATGTTGCTCTCTGTTGTTCCATTGCAAAATTATGGCGAGGTGGAAAGGATGGATGAAGTTTTGGATGGAAACCCAGGTCTTGAAAATTTCGAAGGGTTGAGAATTGAGAATGCTCCTATTTATAATCAAGCCTAGGGTTTTCTTAGGGTTTTAGCTTAACACTTTTGATTGTGTGGCTAATATTAAATCAAATCCAATGGCTAATATTATACTTTAAGTGTGACATGGATTAAGGGAGATGGATGGCTATGATTAGACTAAATCGGACAACTGAGGTTCATTGGACTTATAAATACATATTTTATAATAAATATATTAAAATATAATATAAAATATTATATTTAAATATAAATAATATAAAATAAATATAAATGGGCTAAATGGGGGTCGAAAATGGCAAAAAAGGGTTAAAGTGGGCCATTGGATGGCGAGGAAGGCATGGAATGGCTGATTGAATGGCAAGAAAGGGGAATTGTGGACAAGTGGCTAGGATTTGGTGTCTACAATATTGTAACACATCTTGTATCAATATATATCATCTTGTTCATTCCTAACATGATCAAGTTGAGCAATTGATTTTTTTTACATCCTCATTCGAAGAATATTTGGTCACTATAGGTTATCCCTAAGGCCCCAACATTCCCATTGAGAAAAATTCTTATAATAAAAATTCTATAAATAATATGATTTCATGGACCTTTTAGATGTGAATTTTGTGAGAAGGATTTAGGAATATCATCTTATTTACATATTCATTATCCATTTTCTCACATCATATAGGTTTTTTTTTTTTAATGAGAATATATTGTGTAACTCCATCAATATTGAAGATGTTGATGAAATATTGGATTAAGCTAAATAATTATGTATTTTTTAGGTATTGGTCCTATCATTAATTATTATAATTTATGGCTTTAAAGGAATAATATAATCTTTAGAAACAAATATCATAATCATGCCCATGTTTGGGACTATATTGTTGCCTCTCTTACAAAATGTTTATAGATATGGTGCTCATCATGGGAAATATTAAGCACATACTTTGTTATAGTATTTGAATATAAATAGAAGGAACATATTTCCTTCATTTACATGGTGGAATCGGTAGCCGCCATGAATCCGGGTAGGTTGTCTAGCTTTTTATGGCTGCCATAGTATTCAATGTTGTCTGTCCTGAAAAAGATCTTCGCACAATTTACCCCTATAACCACCATGCCATAATCATTTTAAACCTTTTAAACAACTGAAAGCACCATAAAAGGGACAAGCATTCAGTCTGGTGAGGCCCGAGATTTGAACCTTGGACCTCCACCCCCCTTGTGGGGTTTGGATGAACCAATTGGTCTACACCTCAGACCTAAAAGCATATTTGAAAATGGAATTAAAACTAATTATTTTATTATATCTATGGTAAAATAATAATGTCTAGAAATAGTGTTCATCAAAATTAATTTTGACAATGCTTCCAAAGAAAAGTTGGAAAATGCTAGTGAAAGTGATATTTTTGAAATAATGAAGGCAAATTATACTCACTTACTCAAAATCATATAGAAATTCAACTAACAACTATGTGGAGGCTAAGGCACTTATTATAGGGATTTAAATTGTAAATTTAAAAGGAGAAAAATATAGTTCAATTGAAGAGAATTCAAATAATATCATTAGGGTTATCAATAGAAATGGATGTGATAATTGAATAAAAATGATATTATTGTTGTTGTTCATCAATTATTATTGGAGGCAATATATTTGGAAATATGAGCATGTCTATAGAGAAGGAAATCAAGTTGTAGATATTTTGGCCAATTATGCTATAAATTCAATTTTTTGAAAGCAATTGGCTACATGAAATTTTATCTCTTACTAAATTATTTTTGATAATGGTAAGAAAAGGGTTTTTAAAGGGTCCCTTACCATTTTACAAAGAGGTTTGAGATCCAAAATACTAAAAAGAGAATAAAACTGCCACCTATTCCAATAAATCCAATAAGAAACAAAATACAATACATATACTAGGATTGATATACAAACCAACCAAAATAACAAAAGCTTGTTATTAAGTGAGCCACTTGCACTCCAACCAAATGACATGTGAATAAAGAAAACCTAGACAACCAAAGTCATGTATATGTAGTATGTGTTTCCAAATATCACTCTATCTATTTTTTTTTTTAGATCTTATTTTATGTATTTCTCCAGCCATTATTGTGACAAACCCTATCTCTCTATGAATTTAAATCTTATTATGTGTATGTTTACTAGATATTATTTATCTATGTTCTTCAAATTTAAATGTTTCCATATCTCACTTTATTTATGAGTTTCTAGATCTCATTTTGTTTATGTTTTTCAAATTTTTAAGTTTCTAGATCTCACTTTACCTATGTTTTTCTAGAACTTACTCTATATATGTTTTTAGATTTTTAATTTCTAAATCTCACTCTATCTTATTTTCTCACATTTTTGTATTTCTACATATTTTTTTGATTGCGTTTTTCTATATCTCACTCTATTTTTCATATTTTCATAGCTTCCTACTATGCCATCTCCAAAATAATATTAGGAATATTCCCTTTTACCTCAAAATTACTACCTCTTTGTATTCCCTAGTTCACCATGAAATTTGCTATCATGTTTCCTTCCCTATAAATATTCTTGATCTTTTTGGATAGAAAAGCATTAATATAGACAACATTATTAATGATATCATGTTTTGTCCAACTAACTTAATTCTCTCGTCTAAAACCTTTTAATATGTTTAGAGATTCTCCTTCAATGATTAAATTCCTTATTTACATATTCTTGGACAATTTGAGCCCCATCAACATTGCTTTAGCCTCTATCACATGGTTGGTATCTACTCCATAATAATATACATATGCTCCAATAATATTCCCTTGTGAGTCCCTAATGATACTTCCACCCCTTGCATTTCTTGGATTCCCTTTAGTTGCTCCATCAAAATCGAGCTTAAACCATCTATTATCTAGTTTTTCCCATTTTACCTCCAATATTTTCTTCTTATTATAATATTCGCATACCCCTTTCATCTCCTTAAGATTGTAATTGATTGGAATTTTCTATTCATGTGGTGTTTCATACCCTTCCTTAAAAATAATGATAGATAAGTTATTTGCTATACTAGATTTAATATTCAAGAATGATCTAAAACTATGTTTTTTAATATTTTTTAAGATTCTCTAATTCCTTTCCAACCAAATCCCCCACATAAAATGAGAAGGTATCAAATTCCATAAATATTTTAGTCTATTATTTCTATAAGGATTAACCCATTGGGTGATCCAATATAGAATATTATTTGGGAAGACCCATGCTACACCAAGTTCTTTTTGTAATAGTTGTTGGATCCTTCTAGAAAAAACACACTCTAGGATAAATGATAGAATGATACTTCCTTGTTTTCACAAAGATAGAACATATTGGGGAATTGAAAATATTTTTTTGTAGATTTTCTAAAGTTAGAATTATATTCTGAAACCCTAACTAGTTGAAGAGCTCAATCTTGGGAGTGATAAAATTCCCCATATACTTACTCAATTATAACCTCCTTTTTCCTATGGATATATGTTCTCATAACCTAATTTTACATTGTATTCACCTGAGGGATCTACTATCCATATTATTTTATCTTCCTTTATTTGTTGACCTAAATAATATTGTCCTAGTTTTTCATTTAGTTCCTAGACTTGCATATTTTTCTCTTACCTTGGCTACCTTGAGTATAATTGTAATTATTGAGAGATAGTAGACTAGAATGGTTTGCAAAATGCTCTTAGCAAGTTGAAGTTTACCAATTGGCTTGACAAATTTCCTTTCCACCTAGTCAATTTCCTTTGGAATTAGTCAATAATAATATCCCATATAGATTATTTCTTTTTTCCACAAAATAATGACATACCCAAATAGATTGAAAGTAGATTTCCATATTTTCCATTTCTCCCCCAAACTAAATTTATCAAAAAATTTGTTCATAAATCTCCAATAAACCTTGTCAAATGCTTTATTCATATCTAATTTTATAATAATACATTCTCTTCCACTTTTTGGTAAGGAATAGATGGTTTCACGAATAGTAATAATACCATCAAGAATTTTCTTTCCATGAACAAACCCTCCCTACTATTCTAAAATAATTTGGTTCAAGATAGGTTGCATCTTATTAGCCATTAATTTTATTATGATTTTAATAGTAGTTTTGCACAATATTATGGGTCTATAAATTTTACAATCCTTAACCCCATTTCTCTTAGAAATTAGGAAAAGAAAAGTATTATTCAATTATCTCAAAACTGTACCCAATATTTGAAAATCTTAAGTAGATACCACTAAGTCCTATTTAATAATATCCCAACATTTTTAAAAGAATATTTCTAGAAACCCATTAGGTCTAGGGGCTTTATCCCTTTTCATAGAGAAAAGAGAAATCTTAATTTCAAATTCTTCACTTGATCAAACATTTTTTTATTTACTTCTTCTAAAATGAGATTGGGTATGTATTGTAGAATTATTTTGTAGCCTCTTTATTAATGTCCATATTTGATGTAAGCAAATTTCTATAAAAGGAAATTATCTTCTCTTTTATATTTTCATTATCATTGATTGGAGCACCCTCCTAAAAAATTATTTCCTTTATTTTGGAAACATTATATGTTTCAAGCCTCAAGGTAGTGGTATGAAAAAATATTGTTCCTATACCCCTCTCTCAACCAAAGGGCCCTAGATTTTTGTTTCCAAAATGTTTCCTCTTTAGCTATTAAAGAGTGGTATTCAAATAGCAAAACTTGCTCTTCCAGGTACAAATCAATATTCATACCTCCCAAAGTTATATTATCCTCTAATTATTTTAATTTATCCTAAATTTTCTTTTTTTTTTGAAGATATTCCCAAAAATTACTTTGTTCCAAATTTTCATATTATTCAACTTCATAATTTGATACATGCTAGAGCCATGAATGGGGATTTTCCATAATCCTTTCAATGCATTCTTCAACTCAAGGTGAAGTAAACACATAAATTCAAATCTAAAAGGACTATGTCCTTTCTTCTTTAGGGTCTCCAATATTAAGGTAAGAGGGTTATGATCAAATCCTATCATGGGAAGAGTTGATAAATAGCAACCAATGTTTTGAGAGATCTAATTTTCTGAGATGAGAAATTTATCCAATCTAACCCAAATGATGTTATCCCCTAACCTATAGTTAGTCCAAGTGAATTTTGCATCCTTAAGATCAATATCTATGATCCCACTCCTATGAATGAATTCACTTAAATCCTCCATACTTTCTAAATAACCTTGATTTCCACCATTTTTTTCCAAGAGATAGTGGAGAATTGAAATCTCTAGCTATTATCCATTTAATGTCTCCAATGTTATTCTTGACTCCATCTAATTCCCTCCATAGACCCTTTCTCTATCTACATGTATTTGGAGCATAAATATTGGTAATTATAAATAGAAGATTGTCTATTTTATATGTGAACAAGATAGTTAACTGATATCTACTACTAACCACAACTTCCCCATCAAATAAATCTAGACTCCAAAGGATCATAATACCTCCTGAATCTACCTTGGCTTCCACTTTTGCATCATTTTCTTTTCTCCAAATACAATTCTTAGCACAATCAAAGGTTTGAGAGTCAATCTTTATTTCTTGCAGTAAACGTATATCAGGTTGATTATCCTTAGGATCTTAATCAGCCTTTGTTTGTTATGAGCCTTTGTACCCCTAAAATTCCAATATATTATATTCATTTCTAAATTTTATTGGTGGACTTAAATCCACTAGTTAGATTTATTATTATCTATGTAATAAAATTGATGTCAAGGAGCCAATTGCAAAAACATAGCACTTTGAAGAAGATGATAAATATATTTAATCGGAACACAAGTGGAGAATAACTTAGATAAAAGGTCATACTAAATATGGTTTAATTGACCTAATGAAATGTGTTATATTTTGGTATTTTTATAGGAGTAGCCCAATAAAATCCACATACAACTTATTAAAATATATTTATTATGATTTGTTGTATTAACATTATTAATCTCATATCATAGTAATCTTAAATTTATTAAATTCTTGAAATAGATTCTACTTTCATATTAATCAACTAAAAAATTATGAAAATTTGGTGTTGTAGCATTAATTATAATTTAATTTACTTTATTTATATTTTTAATATCATATTACAAAAATTCTATATTTATTGAGATTTTTGTTAAGGGAAGGTACAATATAAGACTAGTTATAATTTATATTTTTGTAAAATATAATATAATACTTTAGTTGACTAATGTCAAATGCACCCTCTAGTAATTTTAAACTAAGTACATTTATTAAATCTCTTTCAAAAATAGTTATTGTTATTATAATTAAAAAATGTAAAAAAAAATATTTGTAAGAAAAAAAAGTTGTCTTTATTTATTTTTATTATGGTATATGAATGGATTTGAAAGGGACCCAAACCTTTTATATTTTCCAAAGAGAAAAATCACTTCCAACATCTATATATTTACAAAATTTGGTCTAAAATATAAAAAAAATTATCTAACTTTATCCCATGGAGATTCAATCCATCTGGTTTCCTTATAATATTCAAGAGCTTTAATCAATTTTCTATTAGCTTTAGATTAGATCTCCAATTTTGCCTTTCCTAAGTACTTCAGAAGCTTCCACTTAGTATTGATTCAATATGCAACCTTTTTTAATCAGCTCATGAATCTTAGTTTAGGTTAGTTTCCTTGAAAATTGGCCCCATGCTAATAGATCTTTTGTAGTTATCAATTCCTTTAAGGCTTTGAAACTTCTAACTCAGTAGCATCAGAAGTATATTCCTCTTTTAGAGTTATAATCATCAAAGCATTTGAGAAAACATCACTCCATACCTTGGATCTATCCATATGAATTCCCAAATTTTCCATAACATTAGTCGTAATATTACCTTCCCTGTAGATGTTTTGGATCATAAATACCTCTAAACTTGATAGTATATTCATTGCATCCTAAATAATACTTTCAATACTCCAACTAGTATTTTGTGTGGCATTCAAAATATTATGATATTCTTAGAATACCATTCCACTATAATATTCTTAACATTAATCTTTTTTTCAAGCCTTACTCATGTAATCATGGCTCTCACCTCTGCTACATGGTTTTATGTATGATCAAATTTCACTGCATAACAATATATCACTACCCTAGAGCTATATCTTAGAACCCCTCTCCCTCTAGCCTTCCCTATATTACCTTTAGAGGCTCCATAAAAATTTAGTTTCACACACTCTAAGGGGTGAGGAGTCCATCTCATCTTTCTCTTTGACCAACTAATATGATTTCATGTAGCTCCAAACAATCCCTAGTCTATTGTTATTTCTTCCTCCAACTCATTTTTATAGATTGTGTTGTCCATATTAACAACTATATTTTTAGCAATGGCAACTTTGATACTCTTGAGAATGATCTCTACAATATTAGCCTTATTCTAGAACACTCATTTATTCCTTTCCCTCTATATTTTCCAAATGAAATGAGATAAGAAAAAGATCTAAAACCTATTAGGAATGATCATCCCTCTTCCTATAAAATTTTCCATAGTTAATATCCAATTTTACAATTCAAACCAAAGAAAGAAAGATACCTTCAACAAGAGATATTTAATCCAAAATATATGTGAGGGAAAATTTTTATTCTCCTTATCACTTTCAAAGGCAAAATATGAGTTAATAGTAAATATTCCTTTAGGATTATGACCCTAAAAAAACCTATCCCCTCCTATATTGAGCTATAGTAGTAATGTTATAAACTGATATTGAGATAATTAAACCTACTTTACATAATATCATCAACTCCTTCCAACTCTAGCATGTGCCACAATCTACAATTATCTTCCTCCTTGATATACTTCTAAACCATATATGGTTGAATGATGCACTTTCAATAATCATTAAAAATTAAAGGCCTCTCTGTGACCCACGCATCCTCCCAAAAGTATATCTTATTATCTCTTCCCACTTACCATCTTAAACCTTTCCATAAGAGATTCTTTTTTTTTATCAACTCATTCCATAAAGATGATCATCAAGGTGGATTTAAGCTATAATAAAATGGGATTTTGCTCTCAAGATATTTTGTAGAAAGGATCTGAGCCCAATATTGGTCATGTTAAATCATTTTCCACCATCTCACTTTGGCCATTAAATCCCTATTCATCTACTTCACTTTGCTGATGCCTAGACCACATTATCACTTAGGCCTACAAAATTTCTACCATGCCACCAAAATAATCCTCTATTTCTCTTCTACATCAATCAAAATAAAGTTTCTCTATGTTTGCTCCAATTCCCAACCACTAATGTTGGTATTTTAAAAAAGAAATCATAAAAATGGGTAATTTTTGGATGGTTGCTCTCAATAGCTATAATTTTCCTTCTTGAGTAAGGGAAGATCCTTTCCATCCTCTAAGATTTCTATTTAATCTCTCAAAAACTAAATTCTAGTATTCTCATTTCATTCTGCCTACAAAATGGGGCAATATACAATGGGGAAGTTGTCCACTCTGCAGGCAAAATTTCTCGCAATTTTATTTTTTCTATGTTGGGGAGTGGTAACAAAGAGCAACCTACTTTTCAAGAAATTAATCTGAAGTTGTTTCATAGGTTTTGAGAATATTATTGATAAACTTTGCTTCCACAACTAATGACTTTAATAATATTATCGTATCATTAATGAACTGTTTATGAGTAATTATATATAAAGATGATGTTAGTTGAATTTCTTTAATCAAGGTTGCATCTTTTGTTGTAGTTAAGCTTATTCCTAGAGCCTTAATTACTATTATGAATAGATAAGTCAATATAGGATCATATTGTCTCAGTTCTATTTTACTTGGAAAGAAACCTATTGGTTCTCCATTTACTATCACTAAATACTAAGGAGTGGAGATGCAAACCATGATCCAAAGCCTCCAATTTGTCCCAAAACCAAAAAACTATAGCAATTTATCTAGAAAATTCCAAGAGACTCTATCATAGGCTTTAATTATATATCTAGCTTCAACAACATGTATTTTAATCCTTTCATACTCATAGAGTGTAGATCCTCATAAACAGTGATCATCCCATCCAATATTTACCTTTGTTTAACAAAACCAATTTGTTGGGGGAGATAATCTTAGGTAAAATACTCTTCAATCCATTGACTAGAACCTTTGTCAAAATTTTATAAATGGAACTACACAAGATAATTGGGTGAAACTCTTTTAGCATGTTTTCTCATTTATTTTTTGGAATCAAAACCAAGAATGTAGAATTCCATTCCTTGAGAATTGTTTTTTCTTGTTAAAATTCTAGAAAAGCCTCTAACATATCATTCTTAATAGTATCCCAATAAGTGTCGAAGAAAACCATTCAAAACCAGGGATTTATCCTTCTGCATGCTAAAAAATACCCTACATATCTCCTCCTCTAAGAAATGACTCCAAAGAATGATTTATTTTACTATTCATCACTTGGGAAATATTGTTCAACAATTTATTAACTAATTCAACATTTGTTACATCTTCCATTCTAAGGATATTTAAAAAAAAAAAACTCCTTCCTTTTTAATATCCTCTTTCTCTTTTATTTCCTTTACCTCTTATGTCTTCAACATTATTATTCTATTATACACTTTGTGTCTAATAGTTGTGATATAAAAAAATTCGGTGTTTCGATCTCCTTATTTGATCCATAAAGCCCTAGAATTATGTATCCAATGGGTTTATTCCTAGGATAATATAGTGTGGAGATTAGACAAAAGCATATTTTATTTTCTATCTAATTCCTTCAAGCACCCCCAATTCTTAATTTGTTCTTCCACCTCTTCCAAGATAGCATTTAGATTACTTTTTCTCTCTTGTAAATGACCAAAAACCTCCTTGTTCCAAACCTTTAAATTTTTTTAACATTTTTAAGCTTCTGAGAGACTTGGAAAATTTTAGATCCTCTAATATCAATGTTCCACCATTCTAAAATCTAAAATCTAACATTTAACTCTTCTCCCCCCCACACTTCCAAAAGCAGTGGTGAATGATAAAAGGTAATCTTCGATAGGGCTTTGAAAGAATACTTATCATAGTAAGTTAACCAAGACTGGGATACTAATACTTTATCCAATTTAATTTAATTGTAGTTCCTTTCTAACATCCTATTATATTAGGTGTATTTAGCCCCTTTTAGGTCCAAATCCACCAATTCACATTTAGAGATAAAATCATTAAATTCCTCCATACTATTAGAATAACCCAAACTACCACCCTTCTTGTTACTAGGAGATGAGGGTGTTTTAAAATCCTTAAAAACTATCCATGGCCACTTAAATGCCTCATGAAGATTAGTAAGGAGCTCCCAAACCCTTTTTCTTCCTTCCCTAGTGTTTCGGGTATACACATTGGAAACAACCCAAGAAATGTTTATAATTTTACAAGTCAAGAGGACAGACACACACCTTTCATTCCTTTTAATACATTGGCCATAAAATATTCTAGGATCCCATAGAGTCCATACACCTCCATAGGGCCCCATATTTGAACTTTCCACCTTATATGCTTCCTTTCAAATGGCATTTTTAACCAATTAAAAATTTTGCTCATAAACCTTAGTCTCTTGAATCAAGAAGATATCAGGTTTATATTCTTTTCTCATCTCCTAAATTACCCACTGTATTTTAGGGGAATTCATACACCTGATTTTCCAATATAGAAAATTCATTTCTTAAATTTTGGTGGTTTCTTCCCCCACCCAAATCTAAAAACTTCTAAGTATTGTATGCAACTTTTTTTGCTACCTCTATGGATCTAACCACTCTAGTTTTTTACCTTACTCTAAATACATGAGCCCACATCTACTTTTTTCTTGGCATGCTTTAATAGAGTCAATAAATTCAAATCCTTTTTATATTTTTTTATTTTTGTATCCTCTGAAGACTTCCATTCTTCTATATCCATTTCCTCTTATGGTCTATTCTTAAATCTCTCTCCATTGTACTTTTCAATATTTACATTTTTGTTTATTTCTAGTAATAAACATTTGCACTATTTTAAATATTAATAGCATCATTTAATAGTAGAATATTGTAGTAAAATTTCACTACATTGGGAAAATCCTACTGGAGAGAAAGTTTGAGCTAAGTTGTTGACCATAGTTGAATGATATGAGAGGTCCTAAACCTCCATAAATCTATCAAGTTGTTTATACTAACAAGATGTTGAAGCTAAACATAATAGGCCAACAAAGAAAGTTTCTAGAGAGTTTGAAAATCCCTATGCCATGAGGATATGTTGATCCATTGTATTATGAATATGATAGGTAAGCCATATTTTGTTAATGGTGATATTTTTAAAGCCATTACAATGTTAGCTAAAAGGATTCTACCTTTAGTGTGACTTAGTCCCATACAACGGTTTCATATTCATTGATCATTAAGAGTAGTGAATTCAAAAAATAAGCTATACTCCACAAACAATGGGATCCACTACAATCCCACAATAAGGGTTCTTAGAAAGGAAAAACTAGAAGAGGTGGAGGAAAAAGCAAGACCTAAGGTAATCATATAAAATACCAGCATTGGCTAGAAGAGATGAAACTTGATGAAAGTATGAGCATAATGAATACTTTAATACTATAAGCTTATATATATCGTTTAGCCTTCTTGTTCCATATAGAGGTCTCCACAAAAGTAGAAAGAAAGAAAGGAAATATTATCGAATTAATTACTTGTGTAATTTTCCATTTGGATCCAAGAGGAAGAAATTTTAGGTATACAAGTTTGTAGAAGAGGTGAGTTGGAACAATATCTATGCTTTTGATAAATTAAATAACTCAATGATCCATATTTTATTGAAACTAGCATTAGCATAATTTCCAATTTTTTTGGACAAGTGTAATGAAAAGGTGGGAAGCATTCAACAACCTTCTGACTATATAAGCTAGAACACTTTATCGGGTAACATCAACAAGTTTTTCAAGGACTCCAACATGATGCAAGCCATTCACAAGAGATTATAGAAAGTAGAGAATAGTAGAGTAATAGCTCAAACTACTCAAGTTAGTTTCTAAGTGGTTTGACATTTTGACATAAGCAAATAGATATCTCATACGACAAAGGATGCAACAACTTCCTAGAAAAAATATCTGAATGTAGAGGATACCTAGTGCGCTAGCAATATGCATGTGATCTACATACCATATATCAGAGCTAGAGAGTGGTAACCACCTTCAATAATGACAAAGCATATCAAAACAAGTAACTACCTAACAAGTACATGCACAAAAAAATGAAGAGGCTGAGTGGTGCCAACTCAATCCATGATCATGCCTGATCAATCTTGATCAATTATTGTATTTAATAGTTTATTTCATTTTAGGGTTAAGAAAAATCTATATAATGATAAGTGCTTCTCATTTTTAAGAATTGAAACCCTTAGTGTTTACCTTTTTCTAATTTGAGGCTCTATGCTACTCTAATAAAAATCAAGACTATTTGGCTTCTTTCTATTTAATTCTTGTATCATCTATTGTAATGCATTACACTTTCAAAATTTTATTTAATCTTTGATGGTAGTGAATTTTGTTAGGCTCGATATCTTTTACCTTATTTCAAATTAGATTAGATTAAATATTGTTAGGTTGGATATTATTTGGATCATTGCTCGTAGATCATTTTAAGTATTGAATGTTGTAATAGATTGCACTCCTAATATTTTTGTTAGTTTTAGCTAGGTGAATTTTGTTAGGTGAAATAGCTTTTTGGATCATTCAATGAAATTTTTGGAATATAGGATGTTGTGATTTATGTGCTTAACTCATGAGATTTGATAGGAGAAATTTTATTAGGATCTTGATTGCAATACAAATTTTATCTTTCTCAGTCTACATTCTTGTTGTTAGATGAACTTTATCTACTTCAATCTTGATATTACCCCTTGTCTCTTGTTTATTTTCCTTATTTTTGTCTTATAAAGTTTTCTCAATGAACCAACCTTCTCTAAAGGTTGATCTAAGAGCAAGATTAGGTAATCCAATATTGACTCTGACCTAGTGTTGATTGGACCATCAAGAGTTTTTGTATACTTGATAGGATCCAAATCATAACAATCATCTAATTAGAAGTTACCACCACCACACATATTTGTGCATTTGGTATGGCTAAATTTTTTAGCAATAAAGTGTTGGTGAATAGCTTAATATCACAAAGTGGATAATATCAATTCACTTGGTGACTCCACTATTGAAATAACCTGAAGACAATAACCTCACTAAGGATGTAGATCCAAAATTGTATGTTCATGAGATAAAAAGCCAAGAAGCTTAAATAATCAGTGTTGTCTTCTTATATATCATCTATCTTGACATGTAATAAAGGAAAGTCACTTTCACTTATATGAGTATTATTAGTTCAAATTCCCACTCCTTTATAGGTTATATCTCCATAATAACCTATTAGATCTCAAACAGAAGCTATGGCCAAAGGCATTTTTCCTAGCTAGAATAGTGTTAGACCCCTCAATATTCTAAATCTCCATGATATTCCCTAGTTTGCATTAAAATATTTGATGCATTATGATGGTATCAAGAAGAAATCCTATGAACACTATCAAGATATTGTTGCTTTAGCTATGGTTCATAATATTGCCCATGAAGATTTAATGGTCTGGTTGCTTGCTCTATATTTTAGAGGTAAAATATTATCATGGTACCATGCATTATAAGAATTTAGTATTATCACTTTGGATGATATTTTTGAGCTATTCATTATAGAGTTTAATAATCTAGGGGATCCCTTTTATTTGCTTACCTAATTCACTACTATTCAAATTCATCCTTAAGAAAATATTATAGAATTTAATATCTAGCTCAATAAGCCTTGGAAGAGGATTCCTTAATAGATCCAACCATCACATGCCCAAGTCTATATCTATTATCTCCTATATTTCACTCTATACTTAGGTCTTCAAATCCATAAAACCAAGGAAATGAGGTTTCCTTAAATCTTTCAAGTGATTTTTTAAACTAAAATTGTGCTCATCTCAATTGTAAGTTGCCTCCTAAAGTCATAATTCCATATTTTTCTAAGATATAGCAACCTAGCCATCAAGATTCATTGGCCCTAACAAATACTTCACTATATCATATCCTTATCTTACCAATATGGTAAGCATAGTACCAAATCTACCCACCTTAGAGCCAAAGGAGTCAACCAAGGTGTAGGATTTGAAAGCTTTAATACAAAATCTTATGAACAAGGTTGTAGTACTTGATAAAAAAAGTTATGAAAGGATATATGATGGATATCAATAAAAAAATATTGTGGAAAATCAAGTAGTTATTACCAAAAGGTAAAAGGAGGAAGTATCTACAACTTTAGATAACTATTGGTGTTTAGCATGTAATGATCTACATAATGTTGACACTTGTGTAGTTTATCAACATCAGTTCCAGCTAATTATAGCCCAAGATGTAGAAAAGAAATAAGAAATAAAAAATGCTCGTAGACATACTGATAGATCCAAAATAGAACCTTTCTATTGAAGAGTCTCCAACTTATAATTTACTCTATTTATTGACAAGATATAGAAAAATATCTTTATGGTCAAATCCTCAAAAGCTAGAAGTTTTCTCTCATCCTCAAAAGGATAAAAAAAGCATCCACCAAGGGAGTATCCTAGGAAAAAACATCAAAAAATTATCATAGGTTGGAGTAGATTAATCTAGAAGCACCAATTGCAAGCCAAAATCCAAAAGCAAGCCTAAGGTCTGAAGCATCTAAGGAACATGCCAAGATAGAAAAATAAATTGCTAGTCAAAATTTAGAAGCAAGTCGAAGTTTTAAAGTTATTAAGGAATAATCCAGGCTAGAAGTATTTGTTAGAGAATATATTACATTATTGGGTACATATCAATGTACCACCTTTGGTACATTACTAGAGTAGGATTTTGCTTTAGAGTAAAGTTAAGTAGTTATTTTAGCATGAAATAAATGCACAAGTGTTAGAATTTATAATGATGTAAATGTGGATTTAGTCCACATGTACATGATTCATAGGATAGAGTCAAATGTAGGTTAAATGCCAAGGAACCTATCTTCCTATACAAAGGCCTTATAGTGAGTGAAACAAAGAGGAGAGAATATAGAAAGTTTGCATAGTATAGATTAGTAGTGCGAGATAATGTAGTTCCTTTAAAAATAGTTTATGGAGTGTTCATATCCTCCATTATACTTCATTGTACTATTTTCATGAGCTTTCATTAATAGCACATTTTTGAGTTATTATAGAAGTTTATCTCCTTATTTTCTTACATATTATAGTGGAATTACCATTTAGATATCATAGCTTGCTTATCTTGAATCTTGTGGTTGCATTTCCTATATCATATACTCATCCAAATATAATAGTGGTATCAAAGCACATGGTAGATCGATAGGAAATAGGGAGAGCCATAAGTGAGATTGAGAGAAATCCAAAAATATCATTTACAAAAATTTTGAGATTGCATTTGTCTAGAGTATTTCCATAGGGTTATAGAAAAATCGTGAAGACTAAGACTCAACATAAATTCCACTAGATTGACAAATCAACTAGTGAAGATTGATTATCTCTAGATTTAGATTTTCTTCCATTATAGTACTAATACTTTGTTGCAGGATAAAGGAGATTCAAATAAATTTGAGAAGCTTCCTACAAAATATCTAGGAAGAATATCTTCTTTAGAATAAATCCAACACTAGAAGCAACAAATAAAAGAACAAATATTTGGAGGCCTAAAGAAAAGGTTGCATTACTAGATATTGAGGACCTGTAGAGTTTAGAAGGAGAAAATACCATAAAAGCCTTGTTACAAATTTGAGGGAGAGAAGAAGACTCTAGTGAAGAGTCCTAGTGAAGATAGGAGATTGGTGATCTCCAATGCAGATTGAAGACTTCACCTTGAAGAAGTTGAAGAGACCCTTAGAAGGTCCAATTAAATAACTCCTAGTTTTGAAATATTGGAGGTTGGTGATCTCCATTGAAGATTGAAGAAGGACAAGCAACAAGTTCCATTCTATATTCTAGTAGCAGTAAATTTTAGAGATCCAAGAATGAGATCTCATTTCCAAGACTTCCACAGTAGAATGTTGAAGGAAAGGTCTCATTGGGAAGACCATAGAAGCTACAAGAGTGAATACCCTAGAGAAGAGGTCTCAAGGATAAATAAGGAGAAGGCTTGGTGAGCCTCATTGAAGGAGATTCAAAGAAGTCCATTAAAGGAGTTCCTAGGAGAAATTATTGGATAAATTTACCACCAAGAAGTTGTTGATAAAGTAAATTTTAGGGCAATTATCGCCATCCAAAAATGAGCCCAAGGGAGAAGGATTTGGCAAGAAGTTTTCCAAATTTCAAAGGAGATTGGTGAAGACCTCAGGACTTTTATATTCTTGAGAAGAAGACCTAAATTGAAGTTAGAATTTGAAAAGGAGGTTGAAGGATAAAGGAGCCAAAAATTACTACCAAACCTAAAAGGTTTGAATATTTCCTTTGAAGGCTAGAAGGCTCATTAGTAGATAGGAGTTTGCTAAATTTTCAGTAGAATACTAAAAGAGTTCTTGAAGGAAAACTCAACTACAATTTGGGAGAATTCCCTACCAAATTTTTTAGTTTCAAGGATATCATTTTAGTGTAGAAATTGACTGCAAAAGGATAGCAATTAGGACAACATTACTAGTTGTAGAACTTTAGATTTACAAAGAGCATCCTAAAGGAGAATAAAAACCACCACACTATAGTTTCAAGCAATAAGATAGAGGAGTTACTAAGCTACGAATTTATGAATTGAGGAGTTTTTTAGGATAGCCAAGAAGAGCCGCAAGTCCATCTAGTAAAATGTAATGATAAGGTGAATCTAATCACCTTGCAATCCTTCATATTTTGAGTTCGTTAAGATAAGCAACTTGTGTGCAAATAGGTTCATTAGTTGAACTTTAAATTAATTCATTATCAAGTTTCATTAAGCACCATATTAGAGTTTTAAGAAGTTGCAAATATAAGGTTGCATATTATAGTCTTCAAAGGGAGTGCAGAAGATAGTTTCTTTTTAGGTTTATACCTACACATTAAAATAGAATCTAGATATATTTTGACATAAAAAATATCATCTTCCTATTAACTAGTTATAGCAAAGAAGACTACATTAAGTTATAGAGGTTATAGTGTATTTAGCAGCAATTACTAGTGCATGACTTAAGGTTCATTTCAAGGATTAATAAGGTGAGATCAATATTGCACTATACTAGTTGTTCTTAAAGAGTTTTAATGTGCACTAAGTATTTTAAGTTGCAGTGAAAATTAAGTGCATATTTCAAATTACTTTTAGGATTCATTTACAGGAGCAATAAGGTAAATTATTAGTATCCTTAAGTGCATTGAGTTAGAGATATTACTGTTACATTAAGGATTGATTACACTATTCTAATTGTGGATGCAAAGACACAAAACTTAAAATAAAATTGCAGAATCAAATAAAGCAATGAGATAAAATAGATTGCACAAAAGAAATATGTATTCAATGGGAGGGGCCAATAGACTCCTTTGTTACAATCAGTATCCAATGTGAATATTTGATACAATAATTTACAGTGGAACTAGGGTTCTCCAAAACCCTAGTTAGATATAACAAAAGTGTCTTCAGATCTAAGTGTGTCCTTGATCCCAATAGGTTGAGTGGGCTTTGAATATCCAATGTGGGGCCACTCTAGCTTCAACAGTCGTCAAAGAATATGTTGAATTCATAGATTTGCATGCAAAACAAAACACAAGAGTATCAGTAATACTTGTGAGGGCTCCATAGTGTGAGAACCTCATACATTAACAAAACCCTAGCTTAAGAATCAATTTAAAATACATGCCAAATCAACGAATAAATGAAATAAAATAATACTAAATATACCTTGCTTCGTTGTTGCAGATTTCATGGTGTAGTAGATTCATATCTTCATTTTAGTGTCGTAGCAACCTCTGATGAGAGCTTTTCAAGCTCTAGTTCATACCTAGGACTGTCATAGGCTCTAGAAGGTGCTAGGCAAGATCTACAACGAGCTTGGCAAGCTTTGGTGTGCACTTGTAGATAGGGCAAGCTTTGGTGGGTGCTTGGCAAGATCTGCAATGAGCTTTGCAAGCTCGACATAGCGCTCGTAGGGTAGGGAAAATCTATAGAAATAGATCAAAAATGGTGGCGACAGAGGCGATGGATGGAATAAAGCTATGGTGGTGAGCGAGGATGGATGGACGATGGTTGGAATGGCAGAAGTATTGTTGGCTTAGCTAGGGCATCAGATCTTCAATTCTCTCTATCTTTGCTTCACTAGGGCATCAACAAATGCTTCTCCAAGTATATCTCTTAATCTCTAGGTTCTAGGATTTGGGAATTTGCAAAATACCCTATTTATAATCCAACCTAGGGTTTTAGCCTTGCACTTTTGATCGTGTGGCTAAGATTAAGTCATATCCTAGGGTTGAGATTACTTTTTGAATGTGACATGGATTAATAAAAATGGATGGTGGATATTAAATGAAATCGGAAGGCTAAGGTTAATTGAGTTTATTTATATATATTTTATAATAAATATAATAAAATATTATATAAAATATAAAATATTATAAAATAATATTAAAATAACCTCAATTAGGCTAGGAAATGGCGGGAAGGTGGATTTGGGCCAAATAATTGGTAGGAAGGTGGAATGAAAGACAAGAGGGTGGTGGGCTGGTTAGGATGGAGGTTTAGTGGCTGTGATTTGGTGTCTACACTAATAATTCATTAAATTAGTTACTCTCAAAGGATTATTATGTGCATTTATTGTTAAGTTAAGGTTAAGATCAAGAGCATAAAACCTACATACTATCAAAGTATCTAAAGAAACTATTCGGTGCACAAAACTAGAAACTTATTATAGCCTAGAGAATCCACCTTACATAGTTATATTTATCCAAGGTGTGGAGAATAAAGCCACCATAAAAACTAGGAAAAATTGCTACAAAATAAGACTAGGAGAGTCTCATATTACATGTGCAATAAAGAAGCCATCACAGGTTTATTATAGGGTTATACAAGCACCAATTTTATCTCTATTATTATATCAAGAGACAAAAACAAAGTATCTTAAGGACACTCCATGTAGTCTATCATCCTAAATATAAGAAACCACCATTAGTAGAGGATAAGCACATCCAAAGCACTCAAATAGGAGCCATCCTAAAGGGCTCAATGTCCAATAGGAGCACTACCAAGGTGCTTGAAAGAGGATCCATCCTATAGGGGCTCAAAATCCATTATTTATAAAGGATAAGCACTAGCAAATGTGCTTAATAAATGAGCCATATGAAGGGCTCAATATCCACTGATTGGTGATTGAGTGAAGAGACACTCATAAGGATCGAAAGCCATATCATCAAGGTGTTAGAGGACACCATCATCCAACACATAAGGTGATGACAACCTGCAACATACAAGGACTACATAAGGACCAATCATCCATAGCATATCTACAACACTAAGGGCCTACATAAGGTAAATATTATCTACATAAATTCATAGTGCTAAGGACAACATATTACAAGGAAAAGAAGTAAGGTATAAGGCAAAAAAAAGGTGCATTACCAAGCTCCAATATGGATGAACCACCAACTGAGAAGAAGCACCATAGGACCTCCATTGCAATGCTCTAGAATCTTCATATCTGGAGCTAACTGTGTTGGAATACATCATCCATATTCATTGGATAAATGAGGTAAGGAAATATTGCAATAGTTAGAAAGAATACATTGATAATCCTTATAAAAATGGTACATTGAAGGAGAGAGTGAATGCAAAGAAGGCTTAAACACTTATCTTAATAAGGAGGGAATAATGTGCCACTTGGAAAAAATGTGTAATAGAATATTTAACCTAAATTTCTACACTCAAGGAAGAAGAGTGCACAACTAATTAATGCTCTTATCTTCAAACCAATGCTCAAAGAAAGAATCTTGAGCAGTCACCTGCATTTTCAATGCTCAAGAACTTTTGCACAATGTGTCATATCACCTAACAAGTCCTTCATCAATGTTGTACCACCTAAGGAGGAGATCAAGTCTTGAGAAATGCTTATGCCACTTGGTGCCTATGTCAAGAACATAGAAACATACTTATAGGTACCCAAATTAAAGCATGGAAGCATATTTTCAGCCAAAATTAAGTAAGGGAGGAATTAAGGTGCAATTGAGAGCATATTCAAGGTGCAAGGCATGAAGTCAAGGATTCAAAGGAGAATTAAACTCACTACCACTATCATACGTCCACCATAAAGGAAGTACAGTGCCCATTTTTAGAGAGACAACATTAATAGGGTAAGCTTTCACTTTGATTTTAATTGCTTTCATTTAAGAGTAATAAGGGACATATATTAAGGTTGAGTTTATTTATCATTTATATTGGAGAAAAAATCAACCTTAATAATTTGAAAGCAAATCAAAGGAGCTCATACCGATAGTTTTTCAAATCACTTTAGTGGAATATTTGCAATTAAACACCATAGGATATATAAGGGTTTCTACTTGTAAAATCAACATCATTATTGCAAATATTATTAATTTCTAATATTCCAAAATTAGGGAGATATAAGGTATCCTATATCAAATATAAATTATTGGAATATAAAAATATTAAACTATTGGATATTAAGGAGTATAAAAAGAAGTTCATTATTTACTTAAAGGAGTTGGAACTATTTACTTACACTTATCTCATACTCATACTAAAGGTATAAAATAAATCTAACCATAGAGAACTTCAAATTGATAAGTGCATAGTTCATTAGGAGAGATCAAGTGAAATAGGAGTTGATTATTGCCATTTACAAAAAATTACAAAATCAACTCAAAAGGTGAACTATTACCAAGATTAGAATATATTCTAATCACTAGGGAGACATAAGGATCCTATAAAACCTAAGTCTTAGAAATATTTTATCAAAGTAATTCATATAGTCTAGACTAGGGATTTCTAAGGTAGTCTATGAGAACCATCATGACAACAAAAAAATTCTTCCTTATAGAATCCCAACTACTTAAAGGTCCAAATTACTCATGGAAAAATAAAGTGAGGGCAATTTTGATAGTTGAAAAGCTTTGAGAAATTGTCAAAGGAACAACAAATAAACCTACTAAAGATGATGTAGAGATTCAAAAGTTTGAAGAAAGTGATGCAAAAGTATTAATTATAATAACTTTTGCCATTATAGATAAAATACAACCTCACATTAGTTTAGTAGGAACATCTACCAAAGCTTGGAAACCTTATCCAAAATATTTGAAGGGAAGAATAAAGATACTATCTTAAATATTCAAACTCAGTTACACTCAATAAAAATGAATAATGGCGAAAGTATAGAACTATTCCTAAGGAAGGTAGCAAACATAAATGGAAAATTATTAACCTTAGGAGAAAATATTGAAGACAAGTTTCTAGTTCAAGTAACTATGAGAGCTCTTCCAGATAGCTACAAGCATTTGGTTACATATTTACAAATCCTAAGTAAAGATACATATTTTTATGAGTTAGTCAATATTATTCAAGAATATGAGGTGGGAAATATAATTAAATATGAAATTACTAGCAATGCATTAGTTTGAAAAGACAATCCACAAGGAAATATTATTTCATCCTCAAAAGGAAAAAGACCATGGAATAATATATATTTTTATGTACAGGAGAAAAGGAGATAGCACTAATTTTTGAAAATTCAATCCTAGAAACCATAATAAAGAAAATAATATAAACTCTAGAAGCCAATACAATAGGGCATTCCAAACAAGGCAATATCAAACTCAAAATAATCCTCGTCAACAATAGTTTCAACGTCCATGCAATTACTCTCAATTGGAATATCAAGAAGGAAATAAAAAAGGACATCTAGCTCAAATAATTCAAGAAATGAAAGAACTAGAAGAACCAAAATATGAACATGAAGTTAATGCTCTCACAGCAAAGATAGCATTTTATGAAGACACTAACTACTTGCTTGAACAAGATCCAGAAAGCAAATAAACAGAACTCAGATTCTAGAACTAGATAAAATATCCTTATTGAATACTAAAGTCTTCAATACCTAAATAATGTAATACAATGGGTGTTAGAGAATATATTACATTATTGGGTACATATCAATGTACCACCTTTGGTACATTACTACGTTAGGAATTTACTTTAGAGTAAATTTTAGTAGCATGTAATAAATGCACAAGTGTTAGAATGTGCAATGATGTAAATGTGCATGTAGTCCACATGTACATGAGTCATAGGATAGAGTCAAAGGTAGAATAAGGTCCAAGGAATCTATCTTCCTATATAAAGACCTTATAGTGAGTGAAATGGAGAGGAGAGAATATAGAGAGTGTGCATAGTATATATTAGTAGTGTGATACAATGTAGTTCCTTTAAAAATAGTTTATGGAGTGTTCATGTCCTCCATTATACTACATTGTACTATTTTCATGAGCTTTCATTAATGGTATATTTTTGATTTATTACCAAATTTTATCTCCTTATTTTCCTGCATATTATAGTGCCATTATCATATAGATATCATAGCTTGCTTATCTTAAATCTTGTGGTTGAATTTACTATATCATATACTCATCAAAAGCTAACGATATTAGTATCTAACAAAGAGTGGAATGCCAAAAAATCCTACCAAAGACCAAAAGTACCTAAAGAATATGTCAAATTAGAGATACCAAAGGCTAATAAAATTCCAAAAGCACCTAAGGCTAACCAAGGGCTAGAATCTCATCAAAAATAAAATGGAGCAAATTATAATAAGGCTATTGTACCCTTCGATGACCAAGAAGCAAAGAGAAAATGTTGCTCGATAGTACTAAAGGATATTCAAGCAACCAACCCAAAAGGAAGAGAAGTTTCCAGAACCTCTAGATTAAGCATTGAAGAAGAATTAAATAATATTTCCTTAAGATTTCATATATATGATGCTTTAAGAAGGTGATTTTTCCATGATCTATCTCAATGCATTGATTCACATGAGCTTGGAAACTCATGAAGAGCAAGGCTACAGTCTAGCACAAGATCCAGAGTACCTAGAGAAGCCAATAGATGGATCACAAGCCAAATATAAGTTATCTATGTTAATTTTCAATGTTATAGCCCATTCAAGAGTGGAACTCATTCTTTTTCAAGGCCAACACAACAATAAATTTTGGCTCAAGCAAGTTACATGTTCTAAAAGATCAAAAGAAAGAAGCATAAGAAGTTCAAAATATTTTGGTCTAGTCATTTCTAGTTTTGTTGATTCAACAACATGTAAAAGTAGGGGAACCCTTGCCAAAATTTTGTGTGAATATGTGGCATGTAAATAAAACTGATAAAATCTACGTGGTGTATAACTATTAGCTACATCAAGAAACAACATAACTCTCACATAAAACGATTTTTTGGGAAAGTGCAATAGGTGGTTCACATGCATAAATGGAAGAATGGTTGTATAGATAAGGAGGTCCTAGAATAGCAAAATAGCAAGGAATGATAGTTAAATATTGCTTTTTTTTATTTGGTTGCATTAAGAAGCCACTTATTATGAGCATGTTAAAAAAAATATATCTTATTAGATGCAATATTTCAATGAATTCCTAGTTGAAGAAGTCTATATAAAGAGGATCCCCTTTCATGATATTCCATGAATTGAGCAAAGTCTCCTTTAGTTGCCCTTCAAGCAATAAATTCTTCTCCCATTTCCTAATCTCATAAAAATTTTAGGATTTGCTTCTTTAGACTCCACACCTAATATAAAAAGCTTATGTTTTTGTGTTCTGTCATGACCCTCCCTGATGGGCCTTAGGGCATAGAAATTGTGTATTATTTAAGGATAGCTTGTACAGTATTGTCAGTTTGTAGTTATACAATGTATATAATCAACCCTAAGGACCATTATATATGTATAATAGTGGAATGATATATATAATATTAAATAGACTATTATAAGTTATAAATAAAAGAGGTTTATTTATAATTATAATAGGAGAAGTATATTATAAATAAGAGAGGTTTATTTATAATATATATAATTATAAAATAGACTATTATAAGTTATAAATAAAGGAGTTTTATTTATAATTATAATAGGAGAAGTATATTATAAATAAGAGGCGTTTATTTATAATATAATTATAAAAATAGATTATTATAAGTTATAAATAAAGGAGGATTATTTATAATTATAATTAGGAGAAGTATATTATAAATAAGAGAAGTTCATTTATAATATATATAATTATAAAAAAAATTATAAGTTATAAATGAAGGAGGGTTATTTATAATTATAATAAGATAAGTATATTATAAATAAGAGAAATTTATTTATAATATTAAATAGACTATGATAAATTATAAATAAAATAGGTTTTTTTATAATTATCATAAGAGAATTATATAATGGAAACTCTATTTAGATAAAGGTAAGATATTTATTTAAATTATAATGCACAACAAATAAAAAAGAAAAATTGATTACAAGATCTCTTTTAAAAATGAAGGGATGTGTACGCTTGAGCTCATTTTTGACCCATCGACGTGGTTCCAAGAAGCTTCCCTTGGAAGCTAGATAGGACTTGGCCTTGCTTGTGAAAGCCATCCACCAACTTGGAACTTAAAATAATAAAAATATTTCTTTTGTTTTTGGTTAGATAATGGAGAATTTAAGGATGGTATGTGGGTGGTAATGTTGAGTCTGACATAAGTATGGGTAATTGAGACACAACTCCTTGTAGGAGGAGGAGTTGATAAAGGAGAAATGGAGGGTACAGTAAAAGAAGAGAAGGAAAATGAATAAAAAAGTTGAAGGGAAGAAGAAAGTGAGGGAACGAGTTGCACACAACACACCCGAAGAAGGAGAAGTACCTCATCTATCTTAGATTGGATTCAAGTTAACACTCTCTCGCTCTCCTTAACTTTAGCTATGTTTCATGTTGTCATCAGGAACTCATCACTGGTCTTTTGGGGATAATATCTACTCAATTATTTAGTTTTTAATGTTGGTCTATCTCTTTATTTATTACCCTCTTCTATTGGATTTGGAGCTTAAATCCTAGTGGTCAACCCTCTAGTAGGTGGATATCACTCCCAAACCCTTTTTTAAGTGGAAAGTAGAGGAAATTGGACCAACAAATCTCCATGTCTAACTTTGAATCACTTTTAACCTCTTTGTGAGCCTAATGTAGTTCATGGTAAATGTTTGGCCATGTTTGCATAATTTTATTGGTTTTCCCTAAGCATTGACTATGTTGTTTAACTTGCTATTGGCTAGCTTACCTTGGACTATTACTATCCTCCTTATGATGGTAGTGTCATTTTTGATCAACTTTGCATCTCGTATCCTCTGGAGTAGTCTATGGTGAATGGTCCCTAGTGAGTGGGTCATTGTAGGGCCCACTAGGTTACCGCATAGAAAATGTTGACCTCATTAATGGAAAACCTATCCAACTGTTCTCCCTGCGTGCATTCCTTCCTCTTTGTAAATTCTCACCTAAGTAATGGTATTGAACTAGACCGTGGTCTTCTCTTGATCCCTTGAGCTTCGGTTACCATAGGGTGTTTTCTCTTTTCTTATTTTGAATAAATAGTTGGTTATTTATTTGGAAAGGATAATAGCTTAAGGGAGGCTATTAAATTAAAAACCTATGGTTTATAGAATTATATTTATTTTATTTGAATATGAGTTATTCATTTAGAATGAAAGGAAATGAATTATATTAATTTTATTTGAATATGAGTTATTCATTTAGAATGAAAGGAAAAGAATTATGTTTATTTTATTTGAATATAGGTTATTCATTTAGAATGAAAGGAAAATAATTATATTTATTTTATTTGAATATGGGTTATTCATTTAGAATGAAAGGAAAAGAATTATTATGTTTTATGTGAATATATGTTATTCATAACTTTATTTATTAACATAAAATATGGAAAGAAAAATATGTAAAATAATTACTTCATACAAATATTGAATCACAATTTTTTGAGTGGTTCTCCTTCAACAAGAGGAATGAGTGAGCTGAGGTTTAGCGAGTGCAACGGGAGTGAGGGTTTGAATTTTTTGGGTAGGAATCTCAGCCAAGGCGGTAGAGGTAGAGCAGGTATGGAAGGGGTGGGTGGGAACCTCGAGCATGGATCAAGAAAGGATCCAAAGGAAGGCGGTCAGGCTATGACAGATTTGGAGGCAGGCATCACACAGGGGCCCAAACCTCCTCAAAAAGACGCCGACAAAAAAAATACGAAGGACAATGCGAGGCCCAAGAAGTGGCAATCTTTTGTTAAGACTCTTAGAGGAAAAATAAAGGAGGTTATCTCTCTTTCGCCCCTAGTTCTAGTAAATAATAAAATTTCAGCCCCGACAAGTTCCATGATCCTTTTTCTTTTAATGGAAGAATTCTCCCTGGTAGGCAAGTTTTTGGGAGGTAGGCCGGACATGGAGACTATCAGGGCTTGGGTGATGGGTAAATTGCAATTGGTAGGCAACTTGGAGTTGGTATCTCTAACTCGAGGGTTCTTCATTATCTATTTTAACAATATGGAGGATGCTAACCACATTTTAACATGAGGTCCTTGGTTTCTAGGCAAAAGGAGCCTTTTTCTTAGATGATGGGGTGAATATTTCAACCCTAAAAAGCAAAATATTAACATTGCCCCTATTTGGGTTCGTCTCCCAAGTCTACCTGCCCAGTTCTTCAATGAATATTGGCTACAGGGCATAGCCATAACTATAGGGGACCTGATCTCCATTGACCATGCGACCTTGGCCAGGACAAGGATGACTCATGCATGAATCTACGTAAATGCTAATTTTAATAATGAATTGCCAAGGTTTTTGGAGCTATAGTATGGAGAATACTATAGAAAATAGCTAGTAGAATACAAGAACAAACCGACATTATGTGCAGAATGTAAAAATCAAGGACATCTATGCAATCAATGCCCTAACCTAGCAATGAATAGAGAAAAGCAGAAGTAGGCAATGCTAGATAGAGAAAATTTGAGGAGTTTCCCTGGCATAGGCGATTTCAATCAAGCAAATTATGTCTACCAAAAAAATTATGTCTAGTTTCAAATAAATTTTCAATTCTATCCAATATGGGAGTAGGAGGATTATCAGAAGACATGGAAGCCCGGCACCTTCAGGCTAACCTTTCTAACTCTCTCGAATCCCCATCCAAGTTAGGATCCTCAAACACTAATGCTAAAATTACTATAATCCCCGTGGGCATCATAAATCCAAACCCTAATGCATGATCTCTAGAATCCACATCCAAATCAGGATCCTTAAACCCCAATGCTGGAAATACTTCAAGCCCATTGGGCATCCCAAATCCAAACCCTAATGCTGAAGAACTTAGGAAGAAAGTTGAGGCATTGGAAAATAAAAAATCTCATCTCCCTAACATCATCACTAGGATCCAAGTGAACCTACTAAGGGGTCGTCCCGCAAACCAAGGGAATACAGGAAAAAAGGAGAATATTTGGATGTAGGGATGGAGATATGTGAAACTCTTTAGACTGAGGAATATCACATTCCGGTTCTACAACAAATTACCTCCCCTCAATTTAGTCCTAAACAAACTAGGAGCACTGTGAAGTCTCCTATAGATTTTGGTAGTGAAAAAATAAGAGGGAGAATATCAAATGCTGAGCATCAAAAAATTAAAACTGATAATGACATTGCCAATGGAAAATAGAGAACCTTGTTTCAACAGGTTATTTCAGGTTCTGAAGACAACAAATTAGTAAAACCCTCTCAAGGAAGGGGGAGAGGAAGAAATCCCAAAAAATCTAAATGAAGTTGCTCTCATGGAACATGAGAGGCCTCAATGGCCTTCCCAAACACAGGGAAGTTAGTGCAATAAGAAATCAAGTGAATCTAATTATTATCATGTTGCAAGAAACAAAAACTGATGAGATTCAGTCAAAAAAATAGTAAAAAAATATGGAATCAAGGGGATATGGTTTGCAAATCATCCAGAGGAGCATCTGGAGGCCTTATGACTTTGTGGGATCCTCGGATAGTAGAAGGTACCATTATTTAGAAATATGACAGGGTTCTTAGTGTTTTATTTAAGGAAATAAATAGCAACAGGTCGTGGATCCTTTTAAATATTTATGCCCCGACTTCAATTCAAGGGAGAGCTCTATTGTGGGAGTACTTAGGAAATCTGAGTGAAATCTTCCATAATGTCCCCTAGATTTTGGCTAGGGATTTTAACACTCCTCTTTACCATTTAGACAAAATGGGTGGAAATGGACCACCTATCAGGAGCATGGATGAGTTCAATGACTTTGTGAACTCCAACATGTTGATGTAAAACTTAGAGGATCAAATTATACCTAGAGAAATCAGCAGATAGGGTGTCATCTCATTAAATAAAGGCTTGATAGGTTTATTCTATCAAAGGAGGCTACAAATTTGTTCGATGATTCTAACCTGCAAGCCCTTCCTAAAATTACCTCTGATCATAATCCCTTTTTTTTGGAGATCCCTAACTCTCTGTCCTTCAAGAAACCATTTAGATTTTAATATATGTGGATCAAACATTCCAGTTTCAGAGATAACTTAAGTCAATGGTGGCAGCAGCCTATCAGGTGTAGTGCAGCTTTTAAAATTACTGGCAAATTAAAGTTTTTTAAGGAAAAGCTTCGAACTTGGAAAAAAGAGGTCTTTGGGAACCTCTTTGAAAATAAAAAATAGGTTGTTGAAAGTTTGAAGATAATTGATCAAAGGATCCAACATGGTGATGCTGATGAAACTACTAGGCAGGAGGAACGAACAAAACTAGCAGAGTTTCATAACGTTTTGGCTTGTGAGGAAATCTATTGGAGGAAAAAATCAAGGGCTCTTTGGTTGAAATATGGAGATTCAAATTCCAACTTTTTTCAGATCACTACGCTTAGAAATAGAAGCAATAACAAGATAATTTTTTTAAAAAAAGCAAATGGTTCTATTACTCAAGACTTAACAGAAATAAAAAAGGAGACAGTAACTTATTTCAATTCTATCCTTGGTTAGGAATCGCAGTGCAATGAGGAGGCCAAAGATATTCTCTTACAATCCATTCCTAGCATAATAAATGAGGATATAAACCTTAAGCTTCTAGCTCCATTTTTTGATGAGGAAATTAAGGAAGCCTTGTTTAGCATGGAGCCAGACAAAGCCCCGGGACCCGACGACTTTCCCTCTCGTTTCTATCAAGAATTTTGGGACATCGTAAGTGAGGATGTAATTTCTATTGTCATATAATTCCAAGCAAGCAATCATATCCCAAAAGGTATCAACTCTACTTTTATTTCTTTAATTCCTAAGAAGTAAACCCCTAAATCTATGGTTGACTTTAGGCCAATCAGTCTGTGCAATATTTCTTACAAGATCCTAACTAAAGCCATTGCAAATAGAATGAGAGATATTCTACCCCGTATCATAGATCCATGCCAGGGAAGCTCTGTCTAGGGTAGGTCAATCTTGGATGGAGTTATCACAATTCATGAAGCTCTACACTCTGCTCATAAGACTAACAGGTTTGTTTTTGCCCTCAAGCTTGATATGAACAAAGCATTTGATAGGCTAAATTGGGACTTTTTGATTGTTGTCCTCCTTAAGTTTGGTTTTCACCACCAATGGGTTAATTTTATCAAAGAATATATTTCTAAAGCATGGTTCTTGATTCTAGTTAATGGAACAACTGCTGGTTACTTTCAAAGTCGTAGAGGAATTTAGTAGGGGGACTGTTGGTCCGGCTTTCATGCACACCCCGGGAAAAGGATGAAGGCAAGGAAAGCTCCGGAGACACCCACGGGACGGATCCCACTCATCTTTAGGATCTAACTGGTTATCCAAGGTGCGAGTTACGTAGTTGGGTCGAATGGCAATTCACTCTTTTCCACTTCTGGAATAGATTTCAATATGGATCGCTTCGTTACCTTACAGGGGGTTCTTGAACTTGTTCGAGAGTTGCAAAAGTTGTTGACAATCAGATTTGACTTGAATTCTTTGATCTAGCTCTCATGGGTCAGCAGATTTAAATAAAAGGCAAATAAAGAAAATAAAAATGGATCATTCACTGAAAGCAAAGAGAGGGTAGGGTAGGGCAAAAAGAGAAGCTTATCAAACATTAAACTGTAAAACCCTAAACTATCAATCTTATCTATGCTATCAGCTTCACAACAGAACAAATCAAAGAAGAAAGTGTCCAGTCGACCTAAGATCACTTTCAACTAAGAGCACAAGGCAGAGTGAAACAGATCTAGCAAAAAATTATAAATCCAAGGGCAACTGGTTAAAACCGGTATCTTTCACCTAGTAGCCTAGCTCGCACAAATGAAGACAGAGCAATTAGAACAAACTTACACCCGAAATCTGTAATTTCCCCTAGCAGTACAATAGAACAACCGAAGCCTAACAAAGATATTTAATCTTGACAATGGCAGATTTACAAAGATATATCTAACAAACTTTAAATGGAACGGATAACAAAAGAAAATACACTTATCACACTCGCAAAAGATTAGGCTCCCCGGCCATGCTATCACGTAAAAGCTAAAACACATCAACTCCAAGTCCGTAAACAAAGGATTTCACAAAATTTGCAAGAAATTGCTTATAAGCCTTTTATTTCTAAGTCTCCGCCTCCCCGCGATTACATTTAGAATCTGTATTTATAGACTCAGGATAGACCCTGATCTTTTCCAAAATATCTTGCTCAAACCCTAAATCTTATCGCACTTAAACCCTAGGACCCGGGTTTTACAATAAAAATCCATTTAAAAATCAAAGTCCGGATAGAACTTAACCCTTCGGCAAATCTGTGCAGTTAGCCGCCATAAATGGAGAAGATAAAATCAAATGCAATTTGCATTCATCCGCAGCTGCAAATAAATGCCTCCATTAATTCTCACCGGTGAGCCGGATGAGTCACCACTTCTCCATCGATCCGATCTCCGTAAAGCCATCCCCGTGTTGAAATTGTCTTCATGCTATCAAGTCTCGCAATAAATTTGTCTATTGAATGCTCTCACCGGCTTCCTCTCTTCTAGCATGGCGGTCCTTGACTAAATCCGCACTTTATCTTCGCCTTTATGGTCTTTCCCGGTTGTCCCGTAAGTGCCAGGTGGAATCCTGCATGAAAGACAAAAAGATGCATTAGATTAGCATTTTAATTAAATCAAAAGCTTAAAACATTAAAAACAGATTAAAAACCGCAAAATAAGCTTGCATGTCGGCTTCTGTTTGTCCCATTCACGCTTTGACACGTGTCGCTACCCCAGGAAGCCTTCTGTTTCCCGCCGAAATGCACTTTCGGGCCCTCTTATGACTTTCTCTCTCCTACCGCGATTCTGCGACATGTCGCGATTTCGCGACATGTCGCGAAATCGCGACCCTGCCAGCGCATCGGCAACTTCCTCCCTCGTCGGCCGCGAAAACACGACATGTCACGATTTCGCGACGTGTCGCGAAATCGCGACCCTCCTGGCCTCCGTACAGCCATCCCGATTTTCAGCCGCGATTCTAGAACACGTCGCGATATCGCGACAGTTCCTTACCTGCATGCGCTGGACCGCGCTGGACCGCGATTTTGGAACATGTTTGCGACTTAGCCGATTTTTCATCCTGCAGCCCACTTTCTCTCTCCTACCGCGAAAATGCGACATGTCGCGATTTCGCGCCCTCCGTACAGCTTGCTTCTCTCTCCAAAAAACTGTCGCGATTTCGCGACATGTCGCGAAATCGCGACCTTTCTGGCACTTAGCCGCATTTTGACTTACCTGTCGCGATATCGCGACATTTCCAAAATGGAAGTGTCGCGATATCGCGACACTACCAAAAATGGAAAGTTTGATTTTTTCAGTGAATTTATGCAACTCCGTTTTCCGGATTTTCTCGCATCGGTGCAAGATTTTGCTTGTGCATGAATGATTCTAGCATGTAAAAAGTGAATTCTTGGATAACACAACTAGAATGCAAGAAAAAGCACAACTTTAAAAAGGAGGCAAGCAAATTTGGATTTAAAACCCGAAAAGATCAAGAGGGTCCCCGCCGCAAAAAATGAAAGTTCAGAATTTTCTAAGGATGGAATCTCATTTTTCAATGGGGGTGTGTTGCTTATCAACAAATGGCGATATCTCATGGGTAAAATAGTAGCACTATTTTAGAACCCAAGACTCCGGTTTCAAAACAAAAAGACCATGCATCATGCCTTGCCACAGTCATTCTTCACAATAAATTGACTGCTAACCGCCAAGTCGTTAAAATTTCCCAAGGACATACTAGGTCGGATTACTTCAAGGAAGATTTCTGATGTGCAATTACAAAGGGTATAAAACTTTCTTCAAGGATGACCGAATTGAATGATAAACTTGGATTAATCAACTTTTCTAGATTGTAAAAGGGGAAACCGAGTAGAGCTCTGTTTACTAGTTTAGCTTTTTACAGCCTAGACAGAGTTACCCTTTAGATTTACACGACCCAATTTACAACTGTAGGGCAGAATCTAATATTGGCTGCCTCTTTTAATATATAACTCTTTTTTTCTCTTTTTTTTCTTCCTCTTTTTTTTTTTATATCTCTCCCTCTGAAATATATCAATATCTGAGATGCTTTTAGGGAAATCACAATTTTCTTTTAACACTTGATCAATCTGGAACTGTTTCAGTCTAGGCATTGATAGCCTCTGGTGACACCCAAATAATTGCATGAACCATAGTCCCCTCTTATAACCAGCTTTTCTTGGATTCCCCGGAATTCCTCCAACTAAACAAAGATAACAGCTTTTTCTATCATTAAAACAACTGTGGCAAGTAAGACACAAGATCCAATCATCTCTCTACCTTCATCCTGGATAACAAAATAGTTCCACAGTTCAGTGCAAGCAGACTATCTCAATTAGAATGGTGAACAGCATGGGCATAATTAGAATGGTGAACAGCATGGGCATTGGATGATGACCATGAACACTGGATTGAGGATTTATCAGCTAGGAATAAAACAATTTTCAGCAGGCTGACTTTTCATTGATTGCTCAGGCAGAGGTTAAAATACAGAATATTTCAGAAGCCAAAGGACTTTGCACAGACTTCCAAAGACAGGCACAGGCTTCTAAAGCAAGACAGAATAAAAACTGCACAGACTGCAAATAAAACTGCACAAGCAACTAAGACTAAAACTAAAATCGAAGACTGTACAGATAACAAAGAAAAAGAAATGCAGGGAAGAAAATAAAAACTGTACAGACAATAAAAGAAACAAACTAAAAGAACTGAAGCAAAGTAACTAAAACTGCTAAACTGCAAAGAAAGCTAAACTGCAACAAAGACAGACATAAACTAAAGCAACTGAAAACTGCACAGCTGTACAGACAAAGGAATAAAACAAACCGCAAGGCTATTTACAAAGGATGCAAAGCACAACTGTACAGGCAGCAAAAATAAGCTAAAACAAAAGCAAAGCAATTAAAACTGCCTAGACCTGAAAATAACTTAAAGCAACTGAAATAAATTAAATCGAAATCGTACAGATAAAGAAAGAAAAAGAACTCGCAAGGAAGAAAAGACCGTACGTACTTAAATAAAAGCAAGGATTAACTAAAAACACAAAGAACTAAAAATCGACAAAGGGAAACCGCAACAAAGATCGAAATAAACTTAAAGCAATCGAAATAAACTAAAATGCAACTGTACGTACATATTAAAAAAATAAAAAAATAAAAATAAAAATAAAAAATAAAACCGCACTGAGAACAAGGATTAATCTAACAAACAAACCCGTACGTACAACGACCCAATTAAAACTAAAAAGAAGCAACTAAAGCAACTCGTACAGAGCTATTAAAAGAACTAAACTAGAACAAAATAAAACTTACGGAGCTATTTACAATATGTACACATGTTACAACTTCTTTATAGCTTACTCAAATGATACATTGGATGGAACAGCAGAGAAATAATGCTTCAAGTACTGGCCATTAACAGGGAGGTCCAAAAAATTACCATCCAGGTCTTGCAAGCGGAAAGCATTGTTACCCAATATTTCAGCAATTTGGTAGGGGCCTATCCACAGTGGCTGCAACTTTGTGTGCTTACCCTTCTTCTCATGGGCCTTGTCCCACGTAAGCACTAAGTCCGCAACTCGAAAGCCTTCACCTTGGCTCTCTTGTCAAACCACCGCTTGACAGCTTTCTTGGTGTCTCGCTCGAAGTGCTCCAGGGCTTGGAGTCTTTCATCCCGCAAGTTAGTGAGGTCTAAAACACGGGCTTCAACATCATCATGACCTTCAAAATAATCTAAGGCAAACCGATAGGTAGGCAATTTCAAGGAGATGGGGACAATTGGCCGAGTACCATACAAAGGAAACAAAGGGAGAGGTCTTAAGAGCCACTTTGTGTGTTATCCGGTCAGCCCACAATGCATATTTCAACAATGTATGCCACCCCCTCGGGTTTGTCTCGCCGCAGACTTTTTGATGGCATTCATTAAGTTCTTGTTTGTTGACTCACCTACTCCATTGCCTTGGGGATAATAGTTGGATGAGAATCTGATAACTATCCCCATCCGGTATGCCCAATCCGCAAACTCCAATGATTGGAAGGCGGGCCCATTATCACGCACCAAATTCAGTGGGAACCCCAAATCTAGTTATGACATTTGATTCAAGAAAATCAATAACTTCCTGGGCTGTACTTCTTGTAGTGGCTGCTGCTTCAACCCACCTTGTGCAATAGTCAGTAGCTGTCAAGACATATTTATGCCCCGCCGAGGAATTCGGGTTAATGACTCCCACAAAATCAAGTCCCCATCGCATGAAAGGTTTGTTTATCACAACTGGTTGCAATGGCAGAGCTCGGTTTGCCTCTTTGGCTGCAAATGTCTGGCACTGATGGCAGTGTTCCCGACATGTTGATGTGCATCCTTAAAAAGTGTAGGCCAAGCAATAGCCTCGCTCTTAATATTTTATGTGCCGTAGCAGCATCCCGATGAATGCCCCCGCCCCTAGTTTTTCATGAAAACTAGCCATGACTTCACTGACTTCACCGGGAGAAATGCACCTTAGGAAGATGCCAAAGATAATTCTCCCCGTACGTAGTACCCGCCTTGAGGAGATAGTGAGAAGCTTTTAACTTTAATGCTCTCCTTTGAGTTCTCGTTCAAATGGGATGGGCAAACTCCAAACTGTAGCATATGAATGATATCCCCATACCAATCATCAGATTCATAGTTTAATTGATTAACTTCCCCGCCGTGGAGGCACTTCAAAGAATGTGTCTAGACAAGCCAAGTCCTCTCGATCGCTTTAGCAGTGCCTAATCTCCAAGTCATATTCTTGCAGACTCGGTGACCCAATTGCCCCTCGCCTCACCCAACTCATTCTCGACTTAGAAGGTACTTCACAACTGGTCCGGCACTATGGCATGAGTTTTGCTTCCGAGTATATAATGTCCGAACCGCTTCACCGCCCTTACCAAAGCATAAGCCTCGTTTGTCTAATCTGGAATATTTCAGCTCAGCTCCCTTCAAATTAGTGCTCTTAAAAGCAATTGGATGTTCTCCCGTATCTCTCCGTTGAGTCAAGACTCGCAGCAAGTGTATGTTCAGAAGAGAAAGTGTACAGATAGAAATCTGCACCGAAATCTGGGCTTACTAAGACCGGTGCTTGTTTAATGGTCGTCTTGATTTCTTGAAAAGGCACTCTTAGCTTCAATGGGTCCAGGCAATCTGGGCAGTTTGCTTTAACATATCATTCATTGGTTTAACTATCTCTGCAAAGCCCGAGATAAACTTTCCGACAAAGTTAATCTTTCCAAAGAATGATCTCAACTCTTTCTTGGAGTTGGGAAATGGTATGCCGATATGGCCTCAACTCGCCTCGGATCCATGGAAATGCCATCCTTTGTGACCAAATGCCCAAGCAGCTTTGCCTTCTCGTTACACCAAATATGCATTTCTTTGGATTCAAAGAGATGCCAAACTCTCTGCACTTGTTAAATACAGACTCTAAATGCTTGACATGGTCAAATCTGGATTTGGAAAAGACTGTTAGATCATCCATGTAAACTACAATACATTTGCCCATAAGCCCCTTGAAGGCATGGTCCATTGCTCTCTGAAATGTTGCTCCTGCATTTATTAAACCAAATGGCATCCTCTTGTAAGCAAAAGTACCCCACTTAGTTGTAAAAGCAGTCTTCATTCTATCCTCCTTCTCAACTAGAATCTGATTATAGCCTGAGAAACCATCCAGAAAAGACATCATCTCTGAGCCATTAACAATCTGCAGTACTTCATCCATAGAAGGCAGGGGATAGTTGTCCTTTTCAGATGCTTTGTTCAAATTCCTAAAATCCACACAAAGGCGGATCTCCCCATTTTTCTTCCTTACTGGCACCAGATTTGCCACCCAAGTAGAATGCCTGATAGGAAAAATAATTGCTGCACTCAAGAGCTTCTCCACTTCTTTCTGAATAAGGGGTTCTAACAGAGCATTAACATGCCTCTGTTTTTGTCTGAAAGGCTTGCAAGATTCTTTCAAAGGTATGATGTGGGTGTAAACTTTTGGATCAAATACCTTTAAATCCTTGTATGACCAGGCCATTACATCCTTAGACCTGTGCAGGAAATCAATCATATTTCTCTTTATCTCTGGATCACAGTCCTTTGCCAACTTGATGTTCCTTGGATCCTCTTCAGTTCCTACATTCAAATTTTCAGTATCATTGTCTGTGGTGCCCACATAATCCTCAGAATTCACCCTTTGCCCGATCTTGTCAACATCGAATAGCCTCTCCAGCTCTACCATTCCCTTTGGGATTCCGTTGTCCTTCAATCTCATGATTCCCCCGTCATCATCTAGTCGTTCCATCAGTGGTGTCCCTTTGGCCCTCATCAATTATAGCATTCTCAAAGGTATTGGTACTTTGCAGAAAGTTCACAATCTGTTGATCATCTGAGAAAACTTGAAAGCTGTCAATATTGTTTGGAACTGAAGGACAGGGGACTAGCTCAATTGAAAACTTATCCCACTTAAAATCTTCCAATGGCCTTAAACTTGCAGCTAAAGATGCCAAGACATCTGCATGTGAATTTTGTTCCCTGGGTATATGTGTTAAGTTAAATGCATCAAAGCCTTCCACAAGATCCCAAGCTCGTGCTTGTATCCCTTCGTATAAGAGGCTTTACACCGAAACTTACCCCCGACCCGGCTTGCCACTAATTCCGAATCGCTGAAAACTTGAATGTTCTTCACATTTTTATCCAATGCAAATTTTAAACCTAAAATCGTAGCTTCATACTCGCTAAATTATTAGTACATGGGAACCGCAGGCGGTAAGACATAAAAAATGTCCGACTTTGAGGCCCTTTGAGGACCGCCCCTGCTCCTAACCCCGCTTACATCCGGCTCCATCCACATGAAGTGTCCAAACTTCATTAGTATGTACAGGATGAGCTTTGTTAAATTTATCATTGTGCCCAGTTGTTAAATTGTAGACACCAATGTCTACCTCTGCAATATTGATAGTCTCATTTGCAGCATTGTACTCTGTAATGGTGTGCTTGTACCTGGGTTCTCTGTCAACCCGCAATTGATTAGCCACACCCTTCCATGGCAACCACATGTGTGAAAAGTCTCGCTGCCGTATATCCATTCGGAGACTTAGACCAATCCCTACTCAACAAAGATTCCATACCCCACTCGGGATATCCACAACTTGGATTTCGATCTTATGTTGAGCCCTTGGCTCAGATGCCAATTGGATATGAATGTTTTGCAGCTCTCCCACAACCTTAACTTCTGACTTGTCCAATTGGACAACTCTCCTCTCATACTTCATTGGGGTCAGCCCCAATTGCTGACAAATTGCCAATGGCATGACATTAGCAGATGCACCTGAATCCACCAAACAATTATGTAAGTTCTTCCCAAAAATTCTGACACCAAGAAAAATGGGGGAACTTCAGCCTTTTCCTTGTACATGGCCGGATTGGCATTGGCTATTTTCTTCCCTTTATCCACAGGTTTAGCAGCAGGTTCAGAGTATGTCTTTATCGTATTGTCTCTCTTGCTCTGAAATCTGTGCCAGCTCATGCAGAGTAATGTTAGCCTTAATCTTTTTCATATCCTCCACTATGTTATATCCTTTGTTAAGTGGAGGAATAGCAACATCTGGTACTCTTTGAGCTCCTCCCTTTGGTGGGGGTGGATTATTGCTTGGAGAGGGGTCAGGAGGAATATTGTGAGAATTATCAGGAGGAGTTGATGTGGTATTTGGCTCAGGATTCCTGTTCCTCAGGTTGTAGCTATCTCTTCTGTACTGCTGGAAAGCCTGTACTTCATCCATGGGCATTTCAACTACATTCTCAGATTCATCCGGGAAAGAAAAAGAATCCAAGACCATAGCTGCACTGTGTCCAGATGAACTTGGGCCCTCAGCAGTTCTTTGATTTTCAGGGGAGATCAAATCTCCTGACAAAGCTTCAAATGCATTGCAAAATTCCACACAATCTAATTCCCCATGTTGAGAAGTGGCATGAATTCTGCACCAGTTGGGCAGAGCCAAATCACAGATGTTCACATCATGAGCTTTACCCTTGTAATCTTTATTAGGCTCATATGGGGGCCTATTAAATCTGTTTGGTTGGTATGAATATCTGTTGGGATTGTCTCCAGTAGAAGTTTGCCTTTTAAAACTCAAAAAATCATTGGCCAGCTTCTGAACAATCTTTGAAACTTCTTCAATCCTAGCATTGTCAGCCTCTTTTACCGGGTTCTATACATTCTCAACAGGTGCCGTAGCCTAATGGTGCCACCGATGGTAAAGTCTCGACAAACCGGCAAAGATCATCTCGATGTGGGATAGGATTGAGTATAGGAGCAAGTCGAGTGATCGTAGGAGTTTGTTGAATATTTAAAGGTCAGGGTCCCAACTGTCTTTCCAGGATTAAAGCTTCTTTATAAGCTTCCGTCAAGTTGGTAATAAATGGCATCCCTCTTCAAGAAGACAGAGGTCATTGGGTCCAGAGAGTTCCTAAAAATCTCTAATGCCAGGTCAGCATTCGGTACATAATAGCCAAGTGAGTCTACCATAAGCTTTCTGGAATCCGACATTATAGGATCTAATAGACTCATTCAGCTTCTCTTTGATGCTAGAAAACCGCCGATATAAAATACTCGGGGTCTATCACTTCCCCGAACCGTGACACAAAGACTTTTTCTAAGTCACTCCAACTCGGTGATGGAATCATTGGTAAGATTTAGAAACCAATCATAGGCTCCCTCCCGGAGAGTGAACGGGAAGAGTCTCGCAGGCAACATCCTCATGTCGTACATTTAATAACTTCAATGCATTCTTGAATGCAATTAAGTGTTCCTCTGCAGCTTCTTGTCCCATCATGTTTATACCTAGGGAGGTATCTTTCTGGATTTCTCGGGCAAGTCATGGGCTATACCCGAAATGTTCAAAGTCGTGGAGCCCAACCAATTTGCCATAGCTAATGGATTAACAGGATATTCTCGAGCTCGGTTGGAGTGACTATCAATGGTGATAAAACTGTCTCGTGATAGAGATGTGGCTCTTCCGTGGCTACTTCTTCTCGGAGTTTCTAATTCAGGGACAAGGAGCTCTCCGCACTCGGGGTGGGACCTTGTTACCCCGTATGTAGAATCCAGCTTTCACAGTGCACCGACAAACTCTGCAGCTTCCGAATGTGTTCTCGTATTTTAGCAAGTTGAAATACTGTACTGACAACTGCACTGACAACACTGCACTGACAATTTAAAAACTGCACTGACAATTTAAAAACTGCACTGACAATTTAAAAACTATACTGACAATTTACAAAATTGTACTGACAATTTAAAACTGTCCGGAGTTCACTGTGGGTCCTTCAAATGTTGCTGTTATGCCCTTACAACACTTGAACTGAGTTCAGCCCTCCTTCTAGCGCCAATTAGATGTTGGTCCGGCTTTCATGCACACCCCGGGAAAGGATGAAGGCAAGGAAAGCTCCGGAGACACCCACGGGACGGATCCCACTCATCTTTAGGATCTAGCTGGTTATCCAAGGTGCGAGTTACAGAGTTGGGTCGAATGGCAATTCACTCTTTTCCACTTCCGGAATAGATTTCAATATGGACCGCTCTGTTACCTTACAGGGGGTTCTTGAACTTGTTCAGTAGTTGCAAAAGTTGTTGACAATCAGATTTGACTTGAATTCTTTGATCTAGCTCTCATGGGTCAGCAGATTTAAATAAAAGGCAAATAAAGAAAATAAAAATGGATCATTCACGAAAAGCAAAGAGAGGGTAGGGTAAGGCAGAAAAGAGAAGCTTATCAAACATTAAACTGTAAAACTTAAAACTACCAATCTTATCTATGCTATCACCTTCACAACAGAACAAATCAAAGAAGAAAGTGTCCAGTCAGTCTAAGATCACTTTCAACTAAGAGCACAAGGCAGAGTGAAACAGATCTAGCAAAAAATTATAAATCCAAGGGCAGCTGATTAAAACTGGTATCTTTCACCGGTAGCCTAGCTCGCACAATGAAGACAGAGCAATTAGAACAAACTTACACCTGAAATCTGTAATTTCCCCTAGCAGCATAATAGAACAACCGAAGCCTAACAAAGATATTTAATCTTGACAATGGCAGATTTACAAAGATATATCTAACAAACTTTAAATGGAACGGATAACAAAAGAAAATACACTTATCACACTCGCAAAAGATTAGGCTCCCGGCCATGCTATCACGTAAAAGCTAAAGCACATCAACTCCAAGTCCGTAAACAAAGGATTTCACAAAATTTGCAAGAAATTGCTTATAAGCCTTTTATTTCTAAGTCTCAGCTTCCCGCGATTACATTTAGAATCTGTATTTATAGACTCAGGACAGACCCTGATCTTTTCCAAAATATCTTGCTCAAACCCTAAATCTTATCGCACTTAAACCCTAGGACCCGGGTTTTACAATAAAAATCCATTTAAAAATCAAAGTCCGGATAGAACTTAACCCTTCGGCAAATCTGTGCAGTTACTCGCCATAAATGGAGAAGATAAAATCAAATGCAACTTGCATTCATCCGCAGCCGCAAATAAATGCCTCCATTAATTCTGCCGGTGAGCCGGATGAGTCACCACTTCTCCATCAATCCGATCTCCGTAAAGCCATCCCCGTGTTGAAATTGTCTTCATGCTATCAAGTCTGCAATAAATTTGTCTATTGAATGCTCTTACCGGCTTCTTCTCTTCTAGCATGGCGGTCCTTGACTAAATCCGCACTTTATCTTTGCCTTTATGGTCTTTCCCGGTTGTCCCGTAAGTGCCAGGTGGAATCCCGCATGAAAGACAAAAAGATGCATTAGATTAGCATTTTATTAATTAAATCAGAAGCTTAAAACATTAAAAACAGATTAAAAACCGCAAAATAAGCTTGCATGTCGGCTTCTGTTTGTCCCATTCACGCTTTGACACGTGTCGCTACCCCAGGAAGCCTTCTGTTTCCCGCCGAAATGCACTTTCAGGTCAACTATGACTTTCTCTCTCCTACCGCGATTCTGCGACATGTCGCGATTTCGCGACATGTCGCGAAATCGCGACCCTGCCAGCGCATCGGCAACTTCCTCCCTCGTCGGCCGCGAAAACACGACATGTCGCGATTTCGCGACGTGTCGCGAAATCGCGACCCTCCTGGCCTCCGTACAGCCATCCCGATTTTCAGCCGCGATTCTAGAACACGTCGCGATATCGCGACAGTTCCCTTACCTGCATGCGTTGACCGCGTTGACCGCGATTTTGGAACATGTTTGCGACTTAGCCTATTTTTCATCCTGCAGCCCACTTTCTCTCTCCTACCGCGAAAATGCGACATGTCGCGATTTCGCGACATGTCGCAAAATCGCGCCCTCCGTACTGCCTTGCTTCTCTCTCCAAAAATCGTCGCGATTTCGCGACATGTCGCGAAATCGCGACCTTCTCGGCACTTAGCCGCATTTTGACTTACCCGTCGCGATATCGCGACATTTTCGAAATGGAAGTGTCGCGATATCGCGACACTACCAAAAATGGAAAGTTTGATTTTTCAAGTGAATTATGCAACTCGTTTTCCGGATTTTCTCGGATCGGTGCAAGATTTTGCTTGTGCATGAATGATTCTAGCATGTAAAAAGTGAATTCTTGGATAACACAACTAGAATGCAAGAAAAAGCACAACTTTAAAAAGGAGGCAAGCAAATTTGGATTTAAAACCTGAAAAGATCAAGAGGGTCCCTGCTGCAAAAAATGAAAGTTCAGAATTTTCTAAGGATGGAATCTCATTTTTCAGTGGGGGTGTGTTGCTTATCAACGAGACCCTATCAACCCCATGTTATTCATCATTGTGGTAGAAGCTTTAGGCAGAACCATCAAAAATGCTTGTAGTTAAAGGCTAATATTGGGAATCAATGCAACATCTCTCACTAGGGGTGTTTCTCACCAATAATTCGTTGATGATACCCTTATATTGACTAAGGCATCAGTGGTTGAGACCAAAATAATTAAATACATCCTGCAACTCTACGAGGATGTTGTTGGTCAAAAAGTTAATTTCAGTAAAAGCAAGTTATATTTCTTGAATAGCTCCATTTAGAGGTAAGGAAGGATTGCAAAAATTTTAGGGTGTGATATAGCAAACCTCCCCACTTCGTATCTTGGTCTCCCTCTTTTCATTAGTTCTTCAAGAGAGTCAATGTGGGACAGGGTTATTGAAAGAATTCAAAAAAAACTTGCTGGATGGAAAGGTCATCTTCTATCTCAAGCAGGAAATTTGACCCTCACTAAGGCCTCTTCAGAGCATTCCAGTCTATTTCCTCTTTGTTTTCAAAGCCCCTATGAAGGGTTTCCAAAAAATTGAGAAACTCCAAAAAGAATTTTTATGGACTAGATCAGAGGAGAAAAAAAGGATATACCTTGTAGGATGGACCAAAGTGTGTAGACCCAAGGAAAGTGGGGGCTTAGGTCTGAGGAGAATTGCTCATATAAATTTAGCTTTACTAGCTAAGCAGGCATGGCGTCTCATTTCTGGTGAAGAAAATGAATGGACAACTATCATCAAATGAAAGTATCTTCAAAATATGGAATTTCTAAGTGACTCGGTTCCAATCGGAGGTTCCGCTTTTTGGAAAGCAATTCTTAATTGTAAGGAAATCATCAAAAAAGGTTTAATATGGGTTTTAGGCAATGGTGAGAGGATAAATTGCTGGAATGACTGGTGGGCTAAGGATAAACCACTGATGCAATATCCTAACTTATCCCGAATCAGAGATATCACAGAAGAACTCATTGGCAAAAAAGTCTCTGATTATATGGTTGAGGACAGAGGTAGAATGAAGTAAAAACAAATAAGAATTCAAGGATTTCAAGTAAAATCAAATGATCTTTGTAACATTCTCAGAAAACATTTTATCCCCATGATACCCAAGGAAGATCAAGTGACCTGGGCACCTACGAAAAATGGGCAGTTCACTATTAAATAAGCTTACAAGATTCTGCTTGATGACGAGTATTTTGTCCTCCAAAAGGACTTAGTTTGGATAAAAAATTTAATTCCAAAATTGTAGTCTTTTCATGGATGGTTATCCAAGGAATAATTCTAACCATTGATAATATGATGCATAAAGTTATTTGTATCACTAATCGTTGTTATCTGTGCAGGGCTAATTGGGAGACCATTTATCATATTTTCCTTGAGTGCCCTTTTTACTTGACTGTCCTAAGTGGGATTTTTTAGGCCTTCAATATTTCATGGATTAAACCAGCAATCGTACTTGATTTGTTCATCCATTGGCCTTGCCCCTTTTCAAGCCAAAGACTTAGATACATGTGGAAAATTTGTCTCAATCACTATCTTTGGTAGGTGTGGTTAGAAAGGAACCATAGAGTCTTTAATGAGTCTATCCATGATCATCAAACTATCATTGCCAGGATCCTATCCTTTGCCAATGAGAATGTGAACCTTATCCTTTTTGATAGTTGTAAACCTCATCTGCAGGAGACCATGATTGCTCAATATTTAAGATTAACCTTGTTAGATGAGTCTGTGCCTAGGGTAGTCAACCCCAGAGAAAATGTTAAGTGGTCTCCACCTCCTATGGGTTGGTTTAAGCTTAATTTTTATGGAGCAACTAAGGACAATCCTGGTAGAGCAGGCACTGGTGGCATTGTGTGAGATCATAATGGGAATATGATGCTTGCATTTTCTAAATATTTGAAAACAAGGACGAACAATGAAGCTGAAGCTAGAGCTATGTGGAGAGGACTTCAAATGACTCAATACTTAGAAGGCAATTTTATCATAGAAGGAGACTCTATGCATGTTATAAATCTCCTCAATAATTAGAAAACACCTCCTTGGAGGATTAAAACAATTGTTGAAGAAGCTAGGATCCTTTTCTAGGGAAGACAGGACAAAAAAGCCCAACATGTCTTTCGGGAAGCTAACAAAATTACTGATAAGCTGGCCAATTTGGGTGTCAATGGTGAAAAAAATTTCAAATGGGAACACGGTGTCCCGAGTGAAGTAGAGGAGCTTATTCAACAAGAATGCCAAGAATGATAGTCGAATTTACCAATAGGTAAGGCATTGTAAGTTCGAATGCTAGGAGTATTCCCGTATCTTTTTTGAATTGGACTCACAATAAAAATTATCCGAGCTGTCAGTCTTCATGGATGCTACTTGGAAATACCACAAAGACTAATGGGGACAGTAACATGTCAGATAACATGGCTCCTAGTTGTCTTAGTAATTTGAGGTTGGTTGATAATCACAGGGAAGGAAAGAAACAACAATATAAGACTTCAAACCAAAGCCACGTGGACCACCAGATAGCCATCGCCATAAATCTAGCCAACAGGTTCACTTCTCCAAGGATGATTGGCCAAGATAGTATGTGGTACCAAAGCATGTCATATACAAAAGAAAGCAATTACCAAAGAATTATTAAGAGTAACTGTCAATACAGAGCTTGTGGAAGTTTTTTTCAGTACTCTGCTATGTGTGTCTGCAGATTTTTGTTTCTCCATTGTCTCAAGGAAGGGATCCATGTCTATTTATTTTTTGTAATTATGATGCATGTGTGTTTTCTCGGGGTATACCCAAAATGTTGTATGGGAAGTTTATTTTTGATAACAGGCTATGTGCCTTACCGGATGTAATGGCTTTGGTGGCATGTAGATTTTACATATATAGGATCCTTAGTAAGGATATGTTCATCAACATCCCTGGACTAATTTTTGTAAAAGGTTTTGGGTCAACCTGTAAAACCCGGTATTAATGCTATAGTATCTTATCTACCAATATATATATATATGTTATTCATTTAGAATGAAAGTTATATTTGTTTTATTTGAATATATGTTATTCATTTAGAATGAAAGGAAAATAATTATATTTGTTTTATTTGAATATATGTTATTCATTTAGAATGAAAGGAATTGCATAATTTATGTAATTAGCATATGTAGTTATATTCAGTTGAAAGGAAATATTTATGCTTTAAATATTATGTTGAAAGGAAATAGCATAGGTTTAAGCTAAAAATGAATTATGTTATAATGGATTAACATAGGAAGAAATTAGAGATTCTTTATATTATGTTATAGTTGGTTAACATAAGAATGATTTGGAAACTCTTCTAAGATATGTTACAATGGAAAGCAAATAAAAACATATAAAAGGAAACTCTTCTATGATATATACTATGTAGTAAGGGCATAGGAGATAGGGAACAAGATTTTTCTATTGTACGCATGGAAGCTAGGTTGAATGCTACATTGGAACATGGAAGATATGGAGCACAATGGATCCCCCCAAGCTACCAAGTGGTTGAATTTTGAATCTTAGAAAGGTAGGAACAATGCAGGACATAGAGATGGTCTCGGGCCCAACCAAGGCTTGGCAGGTTCTGCAGAAATCTTGTCGGACAACCAAGATGAAGATATTGATGATGTGGAAATCATGGGTTTTTTGGACGACCCCATTGGGCCCCTGATGAGACTCAATCAAAAAAATCATGCCCTCCAGATTTTCCCTCCATCCCAAAGGTCTCCTTTGCAAAAAATCTTAAGAAGGGTACTGAGCCGCCCAAGTCGTGCTTTCACGCAATAGTGGGAACCCTTTCATAGAATCGTAAGGAGTTGAGTCTTCCGGAGGAAGTTATGACTACCATTCTTAGCAGAAACTCTCTTTCCCTTGTTGGGAAGTTTATTGGCTCCCATTCGGATATGGAATCCATCCATATATGGGATTTCAACAAATGGAAACCGAGCGGCCACATGAACCTAATTACCCTTTCTAGAGGATTTTTCCTCATACAGCTAAATAACGCAAGTGATACCAATCGTATTCTAACTAGAGGATCGTGGTTTTATGGGAGATGCTCCCTCTTTCTCAAATGATGGGATTCCAGCTTCAACCCAAAAAATCAAAGCATTAGCATTGCGCCCATTTGGGTGAGGCTCCTAGAACTTCCTATGCATTTTTGGGATGAGGGCATTCTCAAAAGTATTGCTAGCACCATTGGGGACCTCATTGCTTTTGACCCTACAACCAAATCCCAGTCTTGAATGTCGTATGCTCGCTTCTGTGTCATGGCAGATCTAAATTCTAAGCTCCCCACTTTCATCAATCTCACTTATGGATCCTACCAAAGGTGGCAAGCATTTGAATATGAGAACAAACCAGCCTTCTGCATCGAATGCTAGAAGTAGGGTCATCTCAGAGTGTAGTGTCCTCTCCTAAAGAAAGAAACCAGAGGCCCTTGACCAGGGTTGAGCCAAAAACCCTCTGGCTAGAGATAAAGCAATGGGCCCCACCCTAAAGGACCAATTATGGACAAAGGAAAATGCATTATCTCTAGTCCTTCCTCCAATCTGCCTCTCCAGTCCTCTTCCAAGGTATGCTCTCTTTTTACAAACCCCAACTTGTTTGAGGCTTTGTTTGATGTTGTTAACTCAGACCCTAATGAGCTCTCTACCCCCATGGTCAAACAAGTTCCCCATCTTGACCCTTCTTTAGCTAATCAAGGAGTGGTTAAATATGGCCCTCCATGCCCAGCCCAAGTCATCGACACTCCATGCCTAGCCCAAGTCATCGACACTCCCCATTCTCCCAAGCTTACCGAAATTATTTCTCCTAAAAAATCTCCTTTTCTTTCTCCTAACAAGAAGACTCCAAGTGAGTCTGTCCACCAATCCCCTTCTTCTACATCCATGATTCCTCCCTTTTTCCCAAATCTTGGAGCTTTTTCATCCAAGAACCCCATCTCTATTATTGTGGGTGAATCATCTAGCCCTCCCATGACCAATACCAGAAGCCACAAGAAGCCTCTTGCTGATGTTGGAGCCGATAAGAAAAAATGGAGACCGTCTGGGCAGGAACAGAGAAGAAAAGAAATTGAGGATGATATTGCTAACGGTACACAGACAACTTTGATCTCGTCTCTGTCACCAATCAAGGAAATATCCAAAGAAGAAGGCAAAAGACCTAAACCCTCCCATTCCAAAGGAGGAAAAAAGTCCTCATCCAAAATCACCAAATGATTGTTATCTCATGGAATGCGAGAGGCCTCAATGGTTCAATGAAACAGAGGGTTGTTTCATCATTGAGGAAAGATCTTAAACCATCAATAATGATCATCCAAGAAACCAAGGTTGATTCTTCAAATATTGAAAGGGTTGTCAAATCCTTTTGGAAAAATTGTAAATACATAGCCAACCCAGCCCGTGGAGCTTTAGGTGACCTCCTCTATCTCTGGGACCCTCTAAAAGTGGAAGGGCAACTCATTTCCCACTCAGAAAGAGTCATAAACACCCTCTTTAGCTACAAAAAACTAACACCCGGTGGATCCTATCTAATGTCTATGCTCCTAATATCCCTACCGATAGAACCTCTCTGTGGTCAACCCTAACCCAAATGAAAAATTCCTTTCCTTGCAAAGAGTGGGTCTTGGTCGGTGATTTCAATAATCCCCTTTACCCATCTGACAAAGTGGGAGGAATACCCATCACACCCCATTGCTTTGAATAATTTGCAGATTTTGTTGACTCCAATGAACTTATGGACATAGAACTCAAAGGCTCTAAATTCACCTAGTCTAATCAGAGAGTTGGAGATCATCTTATCCAACTCAGACTGGATAGATTTCTCATTTCTAAGGAAGTTATCCCCTTGTTCGGAGATGCCTCCTTATTTTCCCTACCTAGAATAGCCTCTGACCACAACCCTCTAGTTTTTGAAATCCAAAATTCTAGACCTTTCTATAAGTCTCCCTTCAGGTTTGAGTCCATGTGGATCCAACACGAAGACCTCAGACCCAAAATTTTAGAGTGGTGGCAGCAAAATTTTTGTGGATCCAGAGCCCTCCAAGTTTCATTAAAACTCAAATATGTAAAAGAAAAACTCAAAACTTGGAATAAAGAAGTATTCGACAATATTTTTGAATCCAAGAAGGTCATTAGCAACCAGCTCAAGGATATTGAAGATCAGTTCCAGTCTGGTCTTGCCAGCCACAGTCTCAGACTCAGAGAAAGAAATATGCTTTCAGAATTTCATAACATCCTTGGTAGGGAAGAAACATTTTGGAGACAAAAATCCAAGGCATTATGGCTCAAGGGAGGAGATACCAATACCAAGTATTTTCATGCATCTACCCTAAGGCATAGAAGCACCAAAAAAATTAGGGATCTTCGCAAAAGGGATGGTTCAACTACATGCAACTTGGAAGAAATCAGATCTGAGGTGGTAGATCATTTCCAAGATATTTTAGGTTCAGCTCAATCCTATCCAGATCAAGTGGCCAATTCTCTTCTTCAACACATTCCCACCCTCATCAGTGATGATGTTAATGAGTTCTTGCTTCAACCCTTTTCCACTAATGAAATAAAAGAAGCCCTATTCTCTATGTTGACTGATAAAGCCCCTGGTCCAGATGGGTTTCCTCCATGTTTCTTCCAGACCTTTTGGGATATTGTTGGGAATGATGTTTTTGCAGCCATCCAGGAAATCCAAAAATCCAACTTCGTTCCTCGAGCTATCAATTCCACATTTTTAACCCTCATCCCCAAATCCCAAGATGCTTCCTCTCTGAATGACTACCGACCAATTAGCTTGTGCAATGTGTTCTACAAAATTTTAACCAAAACCATGGCCAACCGAATGAAATTCATCCTTCCATCCATCATTGATCCTTGCCAAGGAAGTTTTGTGAAGGGGAGAGTAATCACTGACAGTGTTGTCACCATACACGAGCTTATTCATTCTATCACCAAAAGTGGAAAGGCAGGTTTCTTCATGAAGCTTGACATGAATAAAGCCTTCGATAGGGTCTCATGGAAATTTTTGTTTGTTGTGCTATCCAGGTTTGGTTTTCACCCCAAGTGGATCAAATTAATTAAATATTGCATCTCATATGCTTGGTTTTCTATTCTGGTTAATGGATCTACTATAGGGTACTTTAGAAGTGGACATGGTCTAAGGCAAGGAGACCCTCTCTCCCCCTTATTTTTATCATCCTGGCCAATTATTTGGGAAGAAATTTGAAAGCTGCCTGTTCCTCTGGAGATATTTTGGGCATCAAACCATCCTCTGATCTTCCTCCGGTTTCCCACCAACAATTTGTGGATGATACCATTATGGTGAACCGATCCATCATTCCTGAAGCTAAAGTCATAAAATCTATTTTGGATTCCTACGAGCAAGCAGCTAGCCAAAAAATCAACTTCAACAAAAGCAGCCTTTATTTTCTAAATACTCCTATTCAGAGGTAGAATAAAATAGCCAGAATTCTTGAGTGTAATATTTCTTCCTTCCCTTCCACCTACCTTGGGCTACCCCTCTTTCAGGGCAAACCAGTTGCTAATATGTGGAACGGAGTCATCCAGAGAATAATGAAAAAACTTGTAGGGTGGAAAGGTGCTCTTCTATCCCAAGTAGGCAAATCCACTCTTGTTCAGACCAGCCTCCAGAGTGTTCCAATCTATTTCCTATCTCTCTTCAAAGCTCCTCGGTCAATCTGCCACAAAATTGAACAAATTCAAAAATGATTTCTTTGGTCTGGGGCTGAAAATAAATTTAGATTCCACTTAATGGCATGGGACAAGGTGTGTCTCCAAAAATAATAGGGAGGCCTCAACCTCAGGCAAATACACAAAATGAATTTAGCAATGATCAGCAAGCAAGGATGGAGAATTATTAAAAATTCTAGAACTGGTTGGGTCGATATTATCAAAAGAAAATATTTAAGGAGAGGATCCTTACTTGTCGACAACCCCCTTCCTAAAGGATCTACCTTTTGGAATGCCATCACTCAGATTATCCCTATCCTAAAAAAGGAATCAGGTGGCGCATTGGAGATGGTTCTACAATCAGATTTTGGGAAGACCCTTGGGTGACCAACCAACCATTGATTAATGATCCTGCACTGAGAATTTTTAAACCAATATCTGACCACTTCTTTGGCAACAGAGTCAACAATTTCATATCCAATGAATCTGGTCACCCCAGGTGGAAATATCTACCCTAGAATGAAGGTAACCCCAACCAGTGCCTGGCATGCAAAGCCATTTTTGATATGCTCAAGGGCAGTGTCATCCCAAGCATTCCTTCATAGGACATCCCTGTTTGGCAGCCTTGTGAATTTGGCCTCTTCTCTATCAAAATGACATATCACATACAGGATGAATCTATTTGCAATTGGTTCCCTGTCAGAAGTGTTTGGTTAAAAAACCTTATTTCCAAAATCACCCACTTCTTCTGGCTAGCTATTCAAAATAAGATCCTTACCTCTGATAATCTTATTTCTCATGGAATGCTTATCCCAAACCATTGTTTTCTTTGTCTATCAGCTTGGGAATCTATCCACCACATCTTCCTTGCTTGCCCCTTCTCCATTGGCATCCTGTCTTCCCTTCTTGCTCTGGTCAACTTAGCATGGACTATCCCTAATTCCTTAGCTGACCTGTGCATCCAATGGCCCCCGTTGTTCAAATTTTCTCATCTCAGATCTTGGTGGTCCTTTTCACTCCCTCATTATTTATGGCAGATTTGGTTGGAGTAGAACAGAAGAGCTTTCAAAGATGAAGCTAGGAACCCTGAATCCATTTTCTCAAAAAATTTAGCTCTGGCTACGAAAAATGCTAACTTGGTGTCTTCAGCTGACAAACCCATGGTCCAATATGAATCCAGGCTGGTGTGCACCCTCAACCTATCTCCCTACCCCAATATTCAAATTCGACCCACTATGGATAGGTCCTTGGTGTCTTGGACCCCACCCCCACTGGGTTGGCTTAAACTTAATTTCGATGGGGCAAAAAAGGCAACCCCGGTAGGGCCAGTTGTGGAGGAGTGATCAGAGATAATGAAGCCAGAATTATCCTAGCCTTTGCAAAAAATATAGGGTGTCAATCTAACAACTTCACCAAAGCTAAAGGAGTGTTTCAGGGATTGGTGGTGGCAAAAGAGATACATACTCAGAACCTTATTGTGGAGGGGGATTCTCTCAATACTATTAATTTCTTAAAAGGGTCTACTCACCCACCGTGGAACGTTGCAACACTTATTGAAGAGTCAAAGGCTATTCTCCAAAGCTTCAGCAACATTGTGGTCCAACATGTCTATCGGGAGGGAAACAAAGTGGCCGACCTCATGGCCAATCATGGGCTTCTACAGGAGACCCTCATGATATGGAAGGGACATTTTCCCCAATGCTTAATGCACACTTGTACCATCAAAGACAATATATCCTATGCCTAAACTCTGCAAGTGTCTTAACAAGTTGGCCAATCACCTATCCCGTTTGATGGTCACAATGAATGGTTGTGGGTATTCCCTGTATTATTTCCCTTTGTAGGCCTTGGGCCCTTATGCAGTTTGTTTTTGCTGTTTATTTCCAGTCTGACCCTCTTTTGGTTCGTTGGGCGACTATGGAGATTACCCTTCTAAGCTCTGATTTTTGGTTTTATGAAAGGTGAAAGCTCTTCCCTTGGAGGGATTATTTCCCTTTTCTAGATGTAATGGTTTGGGGATCCTCTTAAAACCCCACTATCAATCATATATATATATATATATATATATATGTTATTCATTTAGAATGAAAGGAAAAGAATTATATTTATTTTATTTGAATATATGTTATTCATTTAGAATGAAAGGAAAATAATTATATTTATTTTATTTGAATATGGATTATTCATTTAGAATGAAAGGAAAAGAATTATATTTGTTTTATTTGAATATATGTTATTCATTTAGAATGAAAGGAAAAGAATTATATTTGTTTTATTTGAATATATGTTATTCATTTAGAATGAAAGGAAAATAATTATATTTATTTTATTTGAATATATGTTATTCATTTAGAATTAAAGGGAATGCATAATTTATGTAATTAACATATGCAGTTATATTCAGTTGAAAGGAAATATTTATGCTTTAAATATTATGCTAGAAGTAAATAGCATAGGGTTAAGCTGAAAATTAATTATGTTATAATGGATTAACATAGGAAGAAATTAGAGATTCTTTATATTATGTTATAGTTGGTTAACATAAGAATGATTTGGAAACTCTTCTAAGATATGTTACAATGGAATAACATAAAGTGTATTATGTTATAAAAGAGATTAACATGGTTATATTGCATAGATTTGGATTATGTTATAAAAGAGCTTAACATAGTTATATTGCATTGAAATGGATTATGTTATAAAAGCGTTTAACATAGTTATATTGCATTGAAATGGATTATGTTATAAGAGAGCTTAACATAGTTATATTGCATAGATTTGGATTATGTTATAAAAGAGCTTAACATAGTTATATTGCATTGAAATGGATTATGTTATAAAAGCATTTAACATAGTTATATTGCATTGAAATGGATAATGTTATAAAAGAGCTTAACATAGTTATATTGTTTAACATAGTAATATTGCATTGAAATGGATTATGTTATAAAAGAGCTTAACATAGTTATATTGCATTGAAATGGATTATGTTATAAAAGAGCTTAACATAGTTATATTGCATTGAAATGGATTATGTTATAAAAGAGCTTAACATAGTTATATTGCATTGAAATGGATTATGTTATAAAAGATCTTAACATAGTTATACTACATTGAAATGGATTATGTTATAAAAGAGCTTAACATAGTTATATTGCATTGAAATGGATTATGTTATAAAAGAGTTTAACATAGTTATATTACATAGATTTGGATTATGTTATAAAAGAGCTTAACATGGTTATATTGCATAGATTTGGATTATGTTATAAAAGAGCTTAACGTATTTATATTGCATTGAAATGGATAATGTTATAAAAGAGCTTAACATAGTTATACTGCATAGATTTGGATTATTTTATAAAAGAGCTTAACATAGTTATACTGCATAGATTTGGATTATGTTATTAAAGAGCTTAACATAGTTATATTGCATAGATTTGGATTATTTATAAAAGAGTTTAACATAGTAATATTGCATTGAAATAGATTATGTTATAAAAGAGCTTAACGTAGTTATATTGCATAGATTTGTATTATGTTATAAAAGAGTTTAACATAGTAATATTGCATTGAAATGAATTATGTTATAAAAAAGCTTAACATAGTTATATTGCATTGAAATGGATTATGTTATAAAAGAGCTTAACATAGTTATATTGCATTGAAATAGATTATGTTATAAAAGAGCTTAACATAGTTATATTGCATTGAAATGGATTATGTTATAAAAGATCTTAACATTGTTATACTACATTGAAATGGATTATGTTATAAAAGAGCTTAACATAGTTATATTGCATTGAAATGGATTATGTTATAAAAGAGTTTACCATAGTTATATTACATAGATTTGGATTATGTTATAAAAGAGCTTAACATAGTTATATTGCATAGATTTGGATTATGTTATAAAAGAGCTTAACGTATTTATATTGCATTGAAATGGATTATGTTATAAAAGAGCTTAACATAGTTATATTGCATAGATTTGGATTATGTTATAAAGGAGCTTAACATAGTTATATTGCATAGATTTGGATTATGTTATAAAGGAACTTAACATAGTTATATTGCATAGATTTGGATTATGTTATAAAAGAGTTTAACATAGTAATATTGCATTGAAATAGATTATGTTATAAAAGAGCTTAACGTAGTTATATTGCATAGATTTGTATTATGTTATAAAAGAGTTTAACATAGTAATATTGCATTGAAATGGATTATGTTATAAAAAAGCTTAACATAGTTATATTGCATTGAAATGGATTATGTTATAAAAGAGCTTAACATAGTTATATTGCATTGAAATAGATTATGTTATAAAAGAGCTTAACATAGTTATATTACATTGAAATGGATTATGTTATAAAAAAACTTAACATAGTTATATTTCATAGATTTGGATTATGTTATAAAAGATCTTAGCATAGTAATATTGCATTGAAATGGATTATGTTATAAAAGAGCTTAACATATTTATATTGCATAGGTTTGGATTATGTTATAAAAGAGCTTAACATAGTTATATTTCATTGAAATGGATTATGTTATAAAAGAGCTTAACATAGTTATATTGCATAGATTTGTATTATGTTATAAAAGAGTTTAACATAGTTATACTGCATATATTTGGATTATGTTATAAAATAGGTTAACATAGCTACAGTGCATAGCTTTGGATTATATTATAAAATAACATAACATAGTTGTGATTGCATAGAGATGATTATGTTATAAAGGAACCTAATATAGTTCTATTGCAAAGATATTGATTATGCTAAAGTAAGTTAGTTTAATAAATGGAAATTGGATTATTAGATTGACTAAAGGTATGGGACTTTAGTTTGTTTGATAAAGTAAAAACTGGATTATTAGTTAAACTAAAGGTATGGAACTTTAGTTAGTTTGATAAAGTGGAAATTGTATTATTAGATCAATTAAAGGTATGGGACTTTAGTTAGTTTGATAAAGTGGAAATTGGATTATTAGATTAACTAAAGGTATGGGACTTATCAAATTAGCTAAAGGTATGGGACTTTAGCTAGGTTGGTAAATAGAATATGGATAATTGGATTAGCTAAAGATATGGGACTTTAGATAATCAAGGAATTATGTGGATTAAAGGAGCAATTACGGTAAATTCATGGGAACTATGAGTTCCTACACATTGTATTGGCATACATTTGGGAGAAAGGGATTATCTATCCTTGTATTTGTAAAAGACCAAACTTACACAATATATGAAATGTATTTGAGGCTGGGTTTTCCCATAAGGGCTTTTCCCATGATATATATTGTGTTGTGGGTATTGACTCCCTCTTTTATCTTGATTTAATGTATCTTTTCATTATAGTATTCCACATTTGCTCTTCTTGTATATTTTACTAGTTTATTCTCATGTTTTTATTTAATTTAATGCTTGGTTTATATTGTTCTTGTTTGGTTAAGTAGATAAACTTTATGTTGTTTTAAAAAAAATTATAATAGTAAATAGTGACATCCCTTAAACCAGTTGGATTTTTGGGGTGTTATAGGTTCTTTGCCTCCTACAAGTACAAGTCCCCTATGATTCATTAAACTATAATAAAAATTTACTACACTAGGAAATCCTATCGAAGATAAAATGTTTGGGCTAAGTTACTAACCAAAGGTGAATGAGATGAAAGGTCTTAAACCTCCAATCTATCAAGTTGTTAATGCTTAGAATATGCCAAAGCTAACCAAAATAGGCCCACAAAGAAATCTATCACTAAGTTTGAAACTCCCTATGCCACAAGGATATGTTGATCCATCAAACTATAAAAATAATAATTTATAGCCTTTCTAGTGATATCTAATTCAAATTTTGCTATTTATAAGAGTCATATATCTATTTTTATGGTAGCTAAAAATATTCTACCTTTAGTAGGACTTAGTACCATACAATAGTTTCATATTCACTCATCATTAAGAGGAGTGAATTCAAAAATTGAGCTATAATCCACAAACAATGGGATATATTACAATATCATAGTAGGGGATCTTAGAAAGTAAAACTAGGAGTGGTGGAGGAAAAAGAGGGACCCAAGATGACTAGACAAAATACTAACATTAGCTAAAAGAGGTAAAAAACAATGAAAGGATGAGCTTATTGAATACATTAATTCAATAAGCTTTTGTAGAACATTTAGCCTTCTTAGTCCATATAGAGGTCACATTGAAAGTGGAAGGAAAGAAATGAAGGCTTACTAGATTAAACACTTGTGTAATTTTTCTTTCTAATCCAAGAGGGGGAAATTTTAGGTATACAAGTTAAACCAACAACTTTGAATAATGTTGGATTTGTAGAAGAGGTGAGCCAAAACAATATCTATGCTTTTGATAAAGTAAAGAACTCAACAAACTAAACTTTCTTGACACTAGTGTTAGAATAATTTAAAAAAAAAATTGGATCAATGTAATGAAAAGGTGAGAAGTATTCAAAAAATTTATGTCTATATAAGTTGAAACACTTTGCTAGGCAACATCAGTAAGGCTTTAAAGGACTCTAGCATGATGCAAGAAATTCACAAAGGAATCCATAAAGTAGAGCATAGTAGAGCAACAACCCAGACTACTAAAGTTAGTTGCTAAGTGGTCTAACATGATGACATAAGCAAAGAGAGAGCCCATAAGGTAAAGGATGCAACAACAACATCTCCAGAAAAATATTTCATTGTAGAGGACACCTGACATTCTAGCAATATGCAAGTGAATAACATATCATTTATCATATTTAGAGAGCAATAACCACCTTCAAACATGATAAAGCATATCAAGAATCACAACTTCCTAACAAGTACATATAGAGAAAAATGAAGAGATCGAGTGGTTCTAGTTCATCCCAGGATCATGGCCGATTAATTTTGGCCAATATTTTTATTTAATAGTTTATTTCATTTTAGGGTTAGTAAAAATCTATATAAGGAGCAACATTCCTCATTTGTAAGAATAAAAAAATTTAGTGATTGCCTTTTTGTGAGTTGCTCTAAGCTACTCTAATAACAATCAAGGTCATTTGGATTTTTTCTATCTAAATTTATGCATCATATTTTGTAATGCATTTTAATTTCATCATTTCATTTAAGATTTTATGGTAGTGAGTTATGTTAGGTTCAATGTTTTTTTCCTTATTTCAACTTATATTGGAGTATATGTTGTTAGGCTTGATGTAGTTTAGATCATTGCTCTTGAGCATTTGAAGTGTTGAATGGTGTAATAAATTATGCTCTTGATATTTTTGTTAGTTTTAGTTGGGTGACTTTTGTTAGATGAACTATTTGTTTAGATCACTTGGTGAAATTTTTGAAATATATGATGCTATGATTTATATGCTTAACTCACATAAGATTTGATGGGGGAAATTTTGATAGACTCTTGATTACAATAGGCAGTTTACATTTTCTCAGTCTGCATTCTTGGTGTTATCTAATCTTTGTCCACTTAAATCTTATATATACCCCTTTTCCCTATTTCTTTTCCCTTTTATTTTGTCTTGTAAATATTTCTCAAGGAACCGACCTTATCCATAGGTTGATTTAAGAGTAATCTCAAGTCATCCAATATTGACTCTGACCTAATGCTAACCAAGCCATTAAGAAATACTCTTTACATTTTTTTCAATTTAATGTATTACAATAGATTATTTAAAATGAATTAAATAATGTTTATTAAATTATTTAAATAATTATTTTACTTTTTGTCAACAAAATAAATGTTAAACAATGTGCTTCTACAATATTTAATATATACATGATATAAAACACAAAGAAGTCATAACATCATTTATAATGGTAAAATAACATAGATATTTTATAAATATCAATATATTTCATAGTATATCGTATTATATGTGTCAAAATATATAACACAAATCCCACCTAACCATGAACCCTCTTTTTTTTATTAGATATAGAAGGTGTTTTGAAAGGGTCCCTAAACCTTTTACAATCGGAGAAGCCCTACAAAACTTGTCCTAAGACTAGCAATATATGGACAAGAATGACTATAAAGCACTACAACTGGCCACCCATAACCAAGTGAACTAGCTACAACTTGATACAAGAAATAAAATTAGAATAGTGTTGGTGAGCCCCCCAACCAACCAATAATACCACATAGTTATGCACAAAATCTTTCTTCATAAATAGTAAAATATTACAGAGCATTAAGAAGCATGCATCGCTAAATCCAATTGAAGAAGGCCTTCAAGAAAATTATCTCTCCAAATAGAAAGACCATTGAGACTTATACTCAAGTTTTCCATAAATTCAACAAGGTCATTTCCTTCTTTGAATATATGCTTGATCTCCCTATCTTCTCTAGCCTGAATAATTTACCTAGATTTTGTAATCAGAGCCTCAATATTTGAACCAAGGACTGAATCACCTTTGACCAAGTTTATAATATTAAGAGAGTCTCCTTCAATGCAAAATTTTTGGCACCCCATATTCTCCACAAATAGTGACCTTAGTAAAGGTATTTGGCCTCTACAACATGGTAAGTCTAGATATATAATAATTTTAAATATGCCAACAAAAGCCCACCTTTGATATCCTAAGCACCCTGCCAGTGTCAGCATTACTAGGATTACCATTTGAACCTCCATTGAAGTTTAGTTTAACCCAGCCTAAAGAAGGATATTTCCACCTCACAAGGGCCTAGGGATTAGGACCAGGAAGACTAAAAACCCTATTACTATGTTGAAATCTAATTTTCCTTTTAAGCTTAGCCTCCTCAAATCTAAGCTCCTCCAAAGCCAGAAAGGACACATTCTCCAAGGTGGAGACCAAGGCTCTGGCACAAATAGAGGCAGAATATCTTTTAAAGTTTTTAAAAATTCTACTATTCCTCTTTTTTTATTAAAAAGATATATGTGGATTTTATTAGGATCACTTTCTTCAAAATACCAAAATATTACATATGTTGTTAGGTTAATTAAAATATATGTAACATGTATTTTTATCAAAGATACATATTATTCTTTCAAAATTATTTTTCATCTTCCTCAATATGCTATGTTTCCACATTTAGCTGATCAACATCATTTTCATTAAGAGATATGCTCACATATGGTTCCCTTCTCAAATTTAAATTTCACCAAGATGAATATCACCATTTTTATTGGATGAATTATTTGCTACCCAATTTTCTTCATTATAGATATGCTCACATTTCTAAGAGATTACCTCCAATAATAAATAATGAACATCAACAATAATATATATTTTATATAACTGCCACATTCATTTTTGTTGATAATATTAATGATAATTTGTAAATCCTCCTCAATTGAAATATATATCCATTGTTTTTAAATTGCAATTTTAATCTGTGCAAAAAGTGATATATCCTTTATATAGCTATTACTTAAAGTTTTATATGATTCTAAGTAATTGAGGAAAATTTTACCTTTATTATTTAGAAAAACACCACCTCCACCTCCACTATTCTTTTCCATAAGCACCATCAAAATTAATTATGAGAAACCCAAATTTTAGATGTTTTCATTTTAGATGATCCTTTCATTTAAGCACCATCATAATTAATTTTGAGAAACCCAATTTTTGGATGTTTCTATTTTTAATGACCCTTTCATATATTTTCTTGTAACCAAGTGGTTACCACCTCTCTTTTTGCTCTTGATACTTTTATGTAACCATGAACCATTAGCATGGTGTTTTTACATTAATTTATATTGAATATTATATCTTGTTTATAATTTATTCCATAGTGATAGTCAATTTGTGGTAGATTAAAAGTAAAATAAAACTTTTAGTTTTTATTTAATTTTAAAATTTATAATAATTTATATATTTATGTATGCATATAGAAATTTATTTCATCTAATGTGGTCAAGTCAATGAAAATATGAATATATATTTTTTGATTGACTGATTGATGGAGGGGTTAAACTATGAATATATTATATATTTTATTAGGTCTTTATAATTTAATTAACATTAAAAAAGTGTATTTGTTAATTTTATAAAAAAATATTATTTACTATTATAATATAAAAAATAGCATGTCTTCATTCAAGGGAATTCAACATTTATAAATATATGTTTCTAATTTGAATTTAAAATCTTATTGTAATAATACTAATTTTCTCTTTTGATTCAATACCAAGTGACTTATCATTCGTAATTGAGTGGTTATCCGTAGTTGAGTGGCTTTTTGCTGGAAGGGTTTCCTCTATTCCTCTCTAGAACTCAACTTTTAGATGGGGGTCCTGCTTTCTTGTTTGCCTTTGATGTTGCAGCCTGAGGTTTGCTCTCTGCATTTTTCTTGGTCTTCAAGGTGGCCATAGTTTTATCATCCATAGTTGAGTGGCTCTTGTGGTTGTTGCTAGGATGGGCCTTTAGAATTGATTATGTGATTTTCTAATCTTCAAAAGTGGGTTTGAGATTTGCTCACTACATTTTTATTGGTCTTTGAGGTGGCCACATTTTTATCATCCATAGTTGAGTGGCTCTTATGATTGTTTCTAGGTTGGGATTTCAAAAGATCCATTTTTTTCTATCTAAGGTTTTATGTGGTACCATTCTCTATTGCTTATTTCTATTCTTTGGAATGGGCCCTATGTTTCTCATGCAGCTACGGGTGAAGGTATCTATGGATCTCTTCTTGGATGGACAACTAGTGGGATTGGATGGTGATCTAGCATGGGTGAATCTCTAATGGAATTATTCTTCTGCAATTGTTTTTAGTCCTTGAATGGAGAACCCTATGCATGTGTGCCTGCTACAAAATATGGTCTCTTGATGATAGTCCCTGTGTGAGATGTTCCCTTCCAACCATGAGGTATCGTAGTGGATTAATTCTTCTCTAAGTTTTCCCACCTTTTGATTTTGATCTTCGTATCCATTGCAGTAAGATCTTGTGGCCTATATAGATCTCCTTGTGCTACTAAACTATATTGGAGGTCTTCAAAAGGATCCTTTGTGAACTTTCCCTAGTTGTGATGATTCTCCTTTGGGAAAATTTAATTTCACTTTTGAGCGAGATTCGAGTTCTAAATTTGATTTTTCTATTCTTTTTTTGGTGGGACATGGTGTTCCCTTGTTCTCACTCCAAGGTGCAAGCTCCATTTTTTGTGTGCTAGTTTTCTCTGGTTCTGGAGGGAAAACCTTTTTCAAACTTTTGACCTCATTGTAGATGGTCCTGTGGAGGATATCTTGTTTGTCTTCCCTAGTTTTTATGATATTTGTTTTTCTTCAGAATATTATTTTTTGGAGGCTATCTCTTTTATTGTAATCTCTTGTAAAAGGTTTAGGGATCCTTTCAAAACCCCTTCCAACCAATCAAAAATGTATATACCAAGTGACAAATAATTTATTCATGAGCTATGCTTTATTGTAATGCTAAAAAGTATTACATTAAAAAAATAGCATCTATTCCTATTAGTGTATTTGAAATTTTTTATTTGTACTCATTTTTTAACACCCATATTATAGAGACTAACAAGGAATTTTTATTAGCTAGTTTGTCTCATAATGTTGTAAATTTAGTTTAGTAGTACTCAACATATTATATATATGAATGATGTTATGAATTTCATACCGTGTAATATCATATATTTTAATTTATTATAATTAATTAATAAATAGAATATTACATTCATATTTAATTAATTTAGTAGTATTAGAAAATATTTACATAATAGATTAGAATAATCTTTTAAACTTTGCTTTATCTTATCATAACATAACTATTAGAAAGAGATTAAAGTCTTAGAGCCACATATATTGGAATTGAAATGGATATGGATGACCATTATTGAATAAATTTTATATCAAGAGCATGTGTTTGTGATTTGGTCCTACCCACAATAAAATATATAAAGAGGTTGTATATTCTATTTGTAACATGTATTAGATAGTAAAATTCTATCATATTTTTCTACCATATGAGCTTCTACAATGTAGTGATTATCTAATGTATATTAAAATATTGAAGGAATAGCATCCCAAAGGCCATTTCAATTGACAAATGAAGCATAATATTGATTTGATTTTGACCATGAGGAATACCATCACTTCTTTTTAAAGGAGATAAAATCCAAATTTGTAACCCAATTACTTTATGCTTTTAACAATTATCCATCCTATATGTGTTCATATCATATTATTGCATTACCTAAATAATATCATGTAGAATAAATTACTATACAATCCCTCATCTTCCAAATCCTTTAAATTACATCCTTAGATTACTCATTACTTAATTTCATTTATTGCATTAAAATTTATTTTCTAGTATCAAAATAATGTTAGGACTATAATAACCTACTAAATCCTTAATAATTTATGTTAGCATTAATTTTTATTTCTATTTGTGGTCTTAGCCCCACTTATCATTAACACCTATGATATTAATTTTTTGTTTCCCAAATTAATATCTCTCTACATTTTTTCTTTTTTTTCTTGCTTGGAAGGTATCCCTCACTTTTTTTATTCCCACCAACACTTTCATCTTTATCCATATATTCTACTTTTCATGTTGTTTTAATGAGACTAATATTTTAAATGCTTATGTTGCAATAGAGAATCCCAAGTGAAAGGAATAGCCTCACCACCACTTACTTATTTATGTTTTTCTAGAAACCCTAAAGTGCAAAGATAATCCTTCATAGTAGTTACTTTCTTATATTGCTTTGAAAACCCTAAATATTGCCTTGAAAACCCTAAAGTGCAAGGATGATCATATATAGTAGTTACTTTTGTATTCCATCCAAAAATCCCTAAATTTTTGTGGGTATACTCCATACTCATTGTTGTTATGATGTTTTTGAAACCCTAAAGTACAAAGGATACACTCTATACTACTTTTATTTTTATAGTAAGGAGATTTTTTAATTTACTTGCATAGGGAACTTATGTAGGAGCATCCGAGGGTAGCAAGGCAATCTAGCATCAACCAAATTTTTCTAAGTATTTTTGCAAAGAAAAAAAAAATATATATATATATATATATATATATATATATATATATATATATATATATGTGTCGCGATATCGCGACACAAAGAGTGTCGCGATATCGCGACCAAAACAGGAGATAGAGAAGCGGAGGACACAATGTCGCGAAATCGTGACATGTCACGATTTCATGACATGTCACGAAATCGTGACCAAAGCAGGGAAGCAAAGGCGCGGAGGACAGAAGGTCACGAAATCGTGACATGTCATGATTTCGTGACCAAAGCAAGGAAGCAAAGGCACGGAGGACCGAAGGTCATGAAATCATGACATGTCACGATTTCACGACCAACGCAGGGAAGCAAAGGCACGGAGGACCGAAGGTCACGAAATCGTGACATGTCACGATTTCACGACCAAGCAGGGAAGCAAAGGCGCGGAGGACCGAAGGTCACGAAATCGTGACATGTCACGATTTCGTGACCAACGCAGGGAGCAAAGGCGCGGAGGACGGAAGGTCACGAAATCATGACATGTCACGATTTCATGACCGAAACTGAAGAACGGAGGCGCGATAGAAAAATGGCACGATATCACGATAGGTCATGATATCGCGGCCAAAGCGAAAGCGAGAAGGCATGGAGGAAGGAATGTCACGATATCACGACATGTCACGATATCACGACCAAAATAGGAGAGAGAAAGCATAGAAAGAAATTGTCGTGATATCGTGACATGTCGTGATATCGTGACCAAAAGAAAAACATGCACTCCAGGCTTCCATAAAGGCGTCCCTTCATGCACGACAAGTTAGCGGTAGTGAAGCAACAGTTTCAGAGGAAGATTCCAACGAGCATGTTGGCCACTCATGCAGGATATCTAGAGACGCATTTATAGCAACTAACAACAAAGCAACAGTTCGAGAAGAAGATTCCGTTGGGTATGGCAGCCAGTCGTGCACCTCACCCAGAGTCTCATCAATGCAACTTTCCAGTATTGTTCCAAGTGGCAATTGCAGATCGTGGGAAGTTTGAAAACATAGAGGATCGGGACCTCGATAAAAACCCAAGGATTGTAATGAGAAGGGGTTGGCAAAATGGCAGATTGCTGTATATTCTCTGTAAAATCTTTCTGAAGCTACTGAATAAGAAATTTGGCTCTTGTTATTTTTGTTTTCTGTCTTGTGCTAGATCTGTTCTCCACCAAGTGGTATCAGAGCCGGAAGTTCCTGAGTGTGTAACAGATCACCGGACGTGAGGCAGTTACACCAGGATCTGTGGGAGGGCTTGTGAGTGAATGAGCAGAATGCCTCCAAGAAGAAACCCTATTGGTGGGAGAGGCATGGCGGCAGCGGAAGATGTCCGAGCTTTGCAGCGGCAAATGCAAGCCCTGCAAGAAGAGATGCGTAGAATATTGGAGCCAAGAAGAGATGAAGGTAGTGAAGAGGAAGATGACGAAGAAGAAGGCCAACCTGAGGAAGAAGAAGAAGCAGTAGATCCTGCTCAAGCCAGACTATACAAAGCCATATCCCAGATTGGGAAGAGGTCGAAGATGGAGGTTTCCACGTATTCTGGGAACCTTGATCCAGAGGAATTGATCGACTGGATCAACGATCTGGAAGAGTACTTTGAGTACGAGGAGGTTGAGGATCCTGATAGGGTCAGATTCGCTAAGACCAAACTGAAAGGTCATGCCAACATTTGGTGGAAGGGAGTGCAGCTGGAGCGAAATAAAAGAGGAAAAGAGAGAATAACAAAATGGGAACGGATGGCAGAAAAGCTGAAGAGGCAGTTCATCCCTGGTGATTATGAGTTAGACCTGCTAAAGAAAATGCAAGGGTTGAGGCAATCAAGTAAGTCTGTAAAAGAATACACAGAAGAGTTTCATAAAATTATGATCAGAATAGGTCACTCAGAGGCCAACAAGGAGAAGGTAGCCCATTACATTAATGGGTTACGAGCAAGTATTCAGGAAGAATTAAGTCTGGTCCGGATGACCACCATAGAGGACGCTTACCAATTTGCCCTAAAGGTTGAAGAAAAGCTCAATAGGAGGTTTGAGAACAAGCAAAGAGGAAGAGGTCATGGCGAAAGAACCGATGGAAGGACCAGTGGAAGAAGGAATGAAGATTCTCGAGAAGAATGGAGAAGGTAGCAGTAATCGGGAACAAAGGAGAGAAAATACCTACCGCCCCCGTAATCAAAATAATGATTACCGAGGGGGAAGGGGCAAAGCTGGACGTGGCCAGGGAAGAGGAAGATTCCGTGGAACTTGCTTCCAGTGTGGAGAAGAGGGACATCACCAATACGAGTGCCCACAACAATGAGAAAGGAATAATAGGAGGCCGAAAAGAAATGCCAGAGCAGCGGTCGCTGATGAAGATGTTGGATCTGAGCATTCTGAAGAAGCAGAGAGAGGAGAAGTAATGATTGCGAGGAGAGTCTTGCTGAATGAAGAGGGGGCCACAGATCAAAGGAAAAGCTTATTCCGCACAAGGTGTAAATGCACGGGTAAGATTTGCAATATTATTATTGACAACGGTAGCACGGATAACCTAGTTTCAGAGGGAATGGTTACAAAGCTACAACTGGAGAGGAAGAGACACCCGCATCCATATCGGATCGCGTGGTTGCAGAAAGACCATAAGGTTTTGGTCAATGAATAGTGCTTGGTAAAATTTAGTATTGGGAATTACCGTGATGAGGTCCTGTGCGACATTCTGCCCATGGATGCGTGCCATTTGCTGTTGGGAAGGCCATGGCAGTTTGACAGGTGTGCGGTTCATGATGGCCATGCCAACACCTATTCCGTGACAAAGAATGGAATGCGTCATAAGCTGAAACCCTTGAAGGAGGTGGAAGAAAAGGTATGTGGCAGTGCCAAAATTTGCTTGGTTGATGGGAGAAAATTTTTAGATGATTTAAAACATGAACATATGTGTTATGCATTAATTCCTAGAGTCAGGGATACAAAATGCAAAGATACCCCAATAGAAGTCCTAGATCTATTGGAGGAATTTCTAGATATTATATCTGATAATGTGCCTGAGGGTTTACCCCCAGTAAGGAAGATCAGTCACCATATCGATTTGGTGCCAGGATCAAGCTTGCCCAATAAAGTTGCACATAGAATGACGCCTGTAGAAACTGAAGAGCTAAACAGGCAGGTCCAGGAGTTGCTGGAGAAGGGACTGATTCGGGAAAGCTTAAGTCCATGCGCAGTACCTACAGTGCTAGCGCCAAAGAAATATGGAGAGTGGAGAATGTGTACAGACTCTCGAGCCATCAACAAGATCACAATAAAATACAGATTTCCATTGCCAAGAATGGATGACATAATGGACTGTTTGAGTGGAGCCAAGTACTTCACCAAGATTGACCTCAAGAGTGGTTACCATCAGATCCATGTCAGAGAAGGAGATGAGTGGAAGACAACCTTCAAGACCAGAGAGGGTTTGTATGAATGGTTGGTCATGCCATTTGGGCTGTCCAATGCACCAAGTACCTTCATGCGGCTGATGAATGAGGTACTCAAAGAGTTCTTAGGAAAATTTGTCATTGTCTATTTAGATGATATATTAATATTTAGCAAAACCCTGGAGGAGCACCTGGCGCACATCAGAAGGGTTTTTGAGAAGCTACGGGAGGAGCAGTTATTAATTAATCTGAAAAAGTGTAATTTTGTAAAGAAGGAGTTAGTGTACCTAGGATTTGTCATCTCAGCAGAAGGTCTAAAAATGGACCCAAAAAAGGTGAGAGCTATCATCGAATGGCCTACCCCGAGAAGCACAACAGAGGTAAGATCATTTCATGGTCTAGCCAGCTTTTACAGAAAATTCATTAGAAATTTCAGCGACATTTGTGCACCCCTCACAGAAACAATGAGAGGGGATAAGAAAGAATTTAAGTGGACCTTAGGGGCTGATAGGAGCTTTGATGCATTGAAGAAAAAGGTCACAGAACAACCTGTTTTGGCACTTCCAGACTTTAACAAAGTATTTCAGGTAGATTGTGATGCCAGTGGTAGTGCAATAGGAGCTGTACTGAGTCAGGAAGGCAGACCTATTGCTTACTTTAGTGAGAAGCTCAATGATGCTCGAAAAAAGTATTCAGTTTATGATCAAGAATTTTATGCTATAGTTCAGGCTCTAAAGAAGTGGAGGCATTATTTGTTGCCAAAAGAGTTTGTTCTATTCACTGATCATCAGGCCTTACAGTACATTAACAGCCAAACAAAACTGAATCAGAGGCACTTGAAGTGGGTTGAGTTTCTCCAAAGCTATACCTTTGTGTTAAAGCACAGAAGCAAAAAATCAAACAGAGTTGCAGACGCCTTAAGTAGAAGGCAGAATTTGCTGATTGAAATGACAGTGGAAGTGGTAGGATTCGAAGAACTAAAGGGTCTGTACCCTGATGATCCTGATTTTGCAGAGGCCTGGATGGCTTGCTTGGCACCTGTTACTGTGGACAGGACAAAGTGGTTGGATTTTCTAATCCAAGATGGAATGTTGTTCAAGGGAAGTAAATTATGCATTCCAAGGAGTTCCATGCGGGAGAACTTAATCAAGGAGAAGCACAGCGGGGGACTGGCTGGACATTTTGGTCGGGATAAGACCATTGCCCTGGTGAGTGAGAACTACTACTGGCCGCAACTATAGCAAGATGTGAAAAGGTTTGTGCAAAGTTGCAGAATATGCCAGATGGCAAAGGGCGTGAGGCAGAACACAGGATTATATCAGCCGTTACCTGTACCTGAGAGGCCATGGGAGGACATCAGCATGGATTTCATTCTTGGGTTGCCGAGAACACAGAGGGGAAATGACTCCGTATTTGTGGTGGTTGACAGATTCTCCAAGATGGCACATTTTATTCCTTGCTAGAAAACAAGTGACGCGGTTCACATTGCAGGGTTATTTTTCAAGGAAGTGGTACGACTTCACGGTCTACCAAAAAGCATAGTTTCTGACAGAGATACAAAGTTTGTTGGTTATTTCTGGAGAACATTGTGGAAGAAGTTGAAGACAGACCTGAAGTTCAGTTCTGCATACCACCCATAGACTGATGGATGAGACAGGAGGTGGTAAATAGAAGTCTGGGTAATTTATTAAGATGCTTGATAGCAGATAAACCCAAGGGATGGGATTTGGTTTTGCCGCAGGCGGAATTTGCATACAACAATTCTGTCAACAAGAGTACAAACAAGTCCCCATTCCAAGTCATATATGGAAATAGCCCAAGAAATGTTTTTGAGCTGAGGAAATTAGAGAAAGGGGAAAAGTGCAGTGTCGAGGCTGAAGAATTTGTGAAACAGATGAAAAGCCTGCATGAAGAAGTGAAGAAACAAATTGCAAAAATGAATACTCAGTATAAAATAAGAGCAGACCAAAAGCGGCGGTTCAAAGAGTTCGAAGTGGGAGATGAAGTCATGGTCCATCTCAGAAAAGAAAGATTTCCAGCCAAAACTTATAACAAGTTGAAGATGAAGAAGTTTGGGCCATGTAGAATACTTGGAAAAATGGGACTCAGGCAATGCATATGAGGTGGAATTGCCAAGTGGGCTTGACATTTCGCCTATTTTTAACATATCAAATTTAGTGGAATACCATGAAGGAAACAGTACAGAGGCACCAAGTACAGAATTGTGGAGCATTCCAACGTCTAACCCAACCACAGACGAGATCGAGGAAATATTAGATACTCGTGAAGGCAGAAGCACAAGGAACAAACAGTATTCTGAATATTTGATCAAGTGGAAGGGCAGACCTATAGAAGATGCAACTTGGCTATCAAAAATAGAGGTTGACCGCCTAGGTCTTCCTCTCCAAGATCAGAAGTGAGGATCACTTCTCAATCCACCCCAGGTGTCTGATGCAGGAGCATCCGAGGGCAGCAGAGCAATCTAGCATCAACCAAATTTTTCTAAGTATTTTTTTTGCAAAGAAAAAAAAATATATGTGTCGCGATATCGTGACACAAAGAGTGTCATGATATCGTGACCAAAATAGGAGATAGAGAAGTGGAGGACAGAAGGTCACGAAATCGTGACCAAAGTAGGGAAGCAAAGGCACGGAGGACACAAGGTCACAAAATCGTGACATGTCATGAAATTGTGACCAAAGTAGGGAAGCAAAGGCACGAAGGACCGAAGGTCATGAAATCATGACATGTCACGATTTCATGACCAACGTAGGGAAGCAAAGGCACGGAGGACCGAAGGTCACGAAATCGTGACATGTCACGATTTCGTGACCAACGCAAGGAAGCAAAGGCGCGGAGGACCGAAGGTCACAAAATCGTGACATGTCATGATTTCATGACCAACGCAGGGAACAAAGGCATGGAGGACGGAAGGTCACGAAATCGTGACATGTCACGATTTCATGACCAAAACTGAAGAATGGAGGCGCGATAGAAAAATGGCGTGATATCACGACATGTCGCGATATCGCGGCCAAAGCGGAAGCGAGAAGGCATGGAGGAAGGAATGTCACGATATCGCGACATGTCACGATATCGCGACCGAATAGGAGAGAGAAAGCACAGAAAGAAATTGTCGCGATATCGCGACATGTCGCGATATCGCGACCAAAAGAAAAACATGCACTCTAGGCTTCCATAAAGGCGTCCCTTCGTGCACGGCAAGTTAGCGGTAGTGAAGCAGCAGTTTCAGAGGAAGATTCCAACGAGCATGTTGGCCACTCATGCAGGATATCTAGAGACGCATTTATAGCAACTAACAGCAAAGCAGCAGTTCGAGAAGAAGATCCCGTTGGGTATGGCAGCCAGTCGCGCACCTCACCCAGAGTCTCATCAATGCAACTTTCCAGTATTGTTCCAAGTGGCAATTGCAGATCGTGGGAAGTTTGAAAACACAGAGGATCGGGACCTCGATAAAAACCCAAGGATTGTAATGAGAAGGGGTTGGCAAAATGGCAGATTGTTGTATATTCTTTGTAAAATCTTTCGAAGCTATGGAATAAGAAATTTGGCTCTTGTTATTTTTGTTTTCTGTCTTGTGCTAGATCTGTTCTCCACCAGGAACTTAGCCCATTGGGTAAATATGAAGTCAATGGAACCTTTACTCACGACATCCCACCAATAAGCACTCAATCATTGTGAATTGACCTATCCCTTTTTAGGAAAATATTATAGTGTAAAGTATGTATTTTTGTAAGAAGACTCGATATAAGAAGAGAATTTTATACCACTTAAGAAAAATGAAGATGATTTACTTGGATTAACCTTGATGTCTTTTACTTTATTTATTGTAAAATTTACTTCCCCATATTCCTTCATACCTTTAATTCCTTTGAATTTAAGCTTATGCATGGTATTACTCATCTCTTATGTCCTTTCTTGTTTCTTCTAATTGTTAATCTAAGTGCACTATAATAGCCTTATCCATTTGATGGCATAGGGGAACTTTATTTGCCACTTTCTTAGGAGTGGGAAATCCTTGATTTGATCCACCTTCTATTATGGCATGATATATTTGTTTCATGGTGAAGTTTGTTTCATGCCCAAAATGTTTTTTTCCCTTCCTCCATACCTTGTTAAACAATTACTACTTTTATAATTCAAAAATATAAAATAAAATGTTTGCATGAAAGAGAAATTGACATTTTTAAATGTTTTTTTTAATTTAAATTCAACATCTTATGATAGTGAAATTATTTTTCTCTTTTAACTCAATAATAAGAGATAAGAAATCTATCTATGAATTATTTATTATAATAGTAAAAAATTGTTGCGCATAACCCTTTTCGTTCATTTGCAAATATATTACTACAATGCCCATGTTATGAAGACGAACAAGTGTTTTATAGTGGTTAGTTTATGTAATAATATTTTAAATTTATTGTTGTATTATTTAGAGTTATTTATATGGATTATGTTTTCAATTTCATATTCTAGTCATATTATATTTTAGTAACTATATTTGATTAATTAGTCAAAAATATTAAGTGTACATTTATTTATTTTTAATATTTGTAATAAGTGTTTTTATTATTTTGTAGATAAAAAATTGTATTTCATATAGAGTATTATTTATAATTTTTATTATTTTCAATTTATAATTTTTTGTATATTATTTTAATAGGTATTTTCAAACAAATTAAGTAAATTTTATTAAATTATTTAAATAATTTTTTTTCTCTTTGATAATAAGATAAATATTTCAAGAATATCTTTTATCTCCCTCACCTTATGAATAAAGATAATTAAAGATAAATATTTGGAGAATAATAACTCTTTTCTAAGATGTGCAAACATCTGCTTGTTGTGGTATAGTGGTAAATACCCTAGGTGCTGGTAGAGGCCGACCTAGGTTCCATTCTCCTTGTCTCCATCCTGCAGATATATGGTATAGTTAGGAATGTCCTATGTGCTGGTAGAGGCCGACAAGGCTCCATTCCTCCTATGCCCAACCTGTTGAAAGTGGCACTCGAAAGGGGTGTTTTCCACTATAAATTAGTTTTACCCAGGTGTTGTATGTGATTTGGAGAGGAGAGGGCAATCCTCCAAGGGAGGTCCCAGGTCCAAATCTCCACCCTCCCAAAAAGCTGAATTGGGTATCCAAAATCCAATTGATAATGTTGGTGCGGGCAGGGTCGGGTGCGACCCCCGGGTGACTTTGACGATGTAGAACCCCCTGTTCATGGTCTCTCAGACCAAGGTGGCTCCGCAAGGGGTTTTTCACTTTAAAAAAAAAGATGTGCAAACCCTCTTCCAAGTTCCTCTCTTTGGAATAATTTGGTTAAGATGAGACCGCTTCTTTGGAAAGGGATTTGGTGGAAGGTTGGAAATGGCTCCTAGATTGATTTCTAGGAAGACTCATGGCTCATGGATACCCCTCTAGGGATAATTGATGAGTTGAATCCTACTAGAAACCTTTTAGTTGGTTCTTTTAAAAAAAAAGTCAAATATTTTATAAATAGAGGAATTGATGGAAAGCAATGGAAAAATATCGATAGGTATTCTAGTTTGAGGGAAATTCAACAAACAATTATGAACAAAAATTAATGGTTATAAGAATATCATTAATCCAAAATAAGAATATAGATACTATTATTTGGGATCCTAATCTCTAGGGAAGTTATTCAGTTAAATTAGGATATGAATCCTAGATCTTTCCCACCCTATGTAGCTTTGATGTGATTAACATTTGGAGAAAGTTTTTAATTTAAAGATTACCTTCTTCTTGTGGCCAGTCATACAAAATAAGATTTTAACAATAGATAATTTAATGAGAAGGGGATTTTCTCTTCCCAATAGATGTGTGTTATGTCTTAAAAGTGAAGAATAAGTTAAGCATATGTTTATGGAGTGCCCCTTCTCTTTGAATGTTTTTGAATTAATAATGAAGGAATTTTAACTTAAGTGGGTGAAGCCAAAGGATGTTATAGATTTATTAAAACAATGGAAATTTCCCTTTTTCAATATAGGGTTATCTGAAGCTTGGAAACTAGCCCTGCCTTACTTTTTTGGGGGGCCTTTTGAAGGAAAGGAATAAAATAATATTTAAGGATAATATCTCTATTATACCTCATCATAATGATGGAGTAAGGGTAGTGGAAGCCAATATTGCTTTAAAATGGGACTTTTTAGCAAGCCAAAATTATGATATTAATCCCAAAATATTGGCTAGATGGAATATAGTCTAGAAACCACCTCAACCCGATTATATTAAAGTGAACTTTGATGGGGTAGCTAAGGAAAATCCTAGTAGGGTAGGCAAAGAGGAAATTCTCAAAAATCCAAGTGGGAATATTATAGTGGAATCTTATGGCATTAAATCCAACCATATGGCAAAAATAAAGGCCCTATTCATAGGCATGAGCTTAATGAAGCAACTAAATATAAAAAGGGTCATTATTGAAGGTGACTCTTTAAATATTATTAATTGCTTAAGGGGTAATAATGAAGCTAGTTGGAACATATTAAACATTATATCAGATGCAATATAGATCATTGAAGCCTTAGAGAAGGTTAATGTAGTTTATATCTATCAAGATAAAAATTGGGCAATAGATTGGTTAACCAATAAAGGTGTGGATAGTCTTAAACCAATTCTATGAAGGGATGATTTCCATAGTGAGTTGAGTATAGTTTATAGGGAGTTGCAATTTTATGATAGCTAGAATTATGGTTAATTATTAATCATTTATTACAAGTTTTATTCATCTATTATAGTCATAGGAAGTGAAACATTTTTATTTTTTCTTGTAAGGGATCTAAGTGACTTCCTATCTTTTTTTGTTGCTAATAGTTGCAAATTGTTGATGTCTTAGTTCCTTTATTTTTTATAATTCCTCATTGTTTGATTTAATGTAGAGGAGTGGTATTGTAAAAAAGGGTTGGGGCCCTTTCAAAAACCCCTTATTTTCGCCCTAATCAAAAAATAATAAGATAAATTTTAAACAATGTGTATCTACAATATTATATGTATGTACGAGAAAAAAATATAAAGAAATTATAACATCATATATAATAATAATATGACATAAGTATTTTAATAAAAATTAATATATTTTATTATGTTTTGCATTAGATGTACCAAAATATATAACACAAATGTCACATAACCAAAACCCTTTCACAAGGCCTTTTTACATTATATTTTGAGCTATACACAATCCATGTAAAACTAATTTAAAAAATAAAGGTATATATATATATACTCACTCATATTCTATAGTTATTCCTAAGGAAAAATCAAAATATTAAGTCTTATATCACGTGTTAATTTTGATTAAGTACAACACTATAAAGATATGTTTTAAATTTAAATTTAAAGTTTTATTTTAAAGAGATCATTTTTTTTGTTAAAAAAATATTATTCAATTAAATCCAAAAAATATTACATCTCCTGCCATACCAGACACAAAAACTTATGGCCTAGATTTTGACATCTAATATAAGAAATGGCTTTCTCAACTCTACTTTGCTACAAAAGCAATAAATCATGAAAACCAAAAAAAAAACAAAAGGACCTAGATAGTTCCATTGTGTAGATACCAAAATATAGCATAATAAACACTAATTAATTAGTCATAATTAATTATTACATTTAATATTAATCAAATCTAATTAATATTAAGTAAACATTTAATCACCTAAGTATTAATTAATTAAATCCTTAGATAATTAATTAATTAATTAATGCTTAGGTTGCACAACCATTTACCCCTCCCTATGGGAACGTTCACCCATCCATCCCCCATGGCCACATCATCCACTTCACTCACAGTTCCACCTCCCATTTCCCCCATTCTGGTCACGCACAATAAATATCCTTTTCCAAAGATGAACTCCAGTCACTGGTAGTTGTACATCCATCCATATGAGGAATATTTCACATGCACACTCAGTTAACTCAATATGTTAACAGATATGCACATGTAATTTTATTCAAAAATACATATTTAAATTAAATAAATATATTTAATTTAAAATACAAAATCAAATCAAACATGCATAATTATCAACATGCACTCACAATTCAAACATTCATATTTAAATTAAATAAGCATATTTAATTTAAATACAAAAGCAAATCAAACCATGCACATCTAGTTAACTGACCATGCACATTGGGTGAAAAATCCAAAGATTGCACACCTCACAAATTTACATGCACAATGCATAATTGATGGAAATTACAAGGAAAGCTTATTTGCATGCACTCCCTATAATAAAATCAATGCAAAGAGAAGACTCCTAGTTACAACACTTAACCGACTAAGCCAACTCCTTATCCCTTCCCATAGCAAAAATTATAACCTCTCCTCCATTTTGAAGCATGAGGATGGAAATTACATTGAAGCATTGATGAAAATTCGAGCATACGTAGCCTTAATCACCTAAGTTTTTACACTCTACCATCCCCATATCGTGCCTGATATCGATCACATGACTTCATAGGCCCATACCCACTTTTTGATATATTTTGAATGCCACAGTTTGAGATCTTCCAACCTTAGATGATCACAATATGTGATTGTCAGACCCTCAAATGGTTGGATCTCAGCCTGTGTAGAAGCACCTTAATATATAATGGTTCAATAATGATGAAGCCAAACACATCGTAACGCAACACAATGACACCAAAAAAATTAACACTGAAAGCAACACCTTAGAAGGTAAAAGGTATCTTATCTTATTTCGCTTGCATGCTTTAGATTTACATATTGCAATGGTTTTAATACTTTTTTTTTTAGTTTGGGCCTTACTTCGAGAGGTTCGACAGGTATTACTAACTATTTTCATTTGACTTGTGATGATAGGTATTCAATTTTGAACCAGATCTAGATAGTGATCCAGAGTCATCTAATCTCATAGATCCAGATCCTCTCAATAGCAAAAGGTCATAGTGTATTATTTCTCAACATCTAAATGATTTCCAACTATAGTTGTTCAATCCTTAGATGGTCCAAACATGAAACCATCCTCCCCTTGATGATCTATGCCCAAAAAATATTCTTTCATAGATCCAACAGACAAACGCACATCCAGATGCAAAAATTCACATATGACAAAGCAATGATCACCACAAACATCGACTGCACCATTTTAGCTATGAAAGGATGAATTCACCATTGATTTATTGTAAAATGGAATCGACCCCTTCCCATTTGTATAACCCCTATGTAGGAAAACATTATAATAAAACAAAAATAAAGCAAATACAATATATATCTTTCACTACTTTTGTTTTCATTTACTATACATGGTGCATGTTTTTATCATCTACAAAATTGAAATCACGGTGGGACCTTCCCTCTTGTTTTAATTTGCACAATAGTTTAACTTGTTGATTTTATGCCATATTACAAATTCTATTATTTCATTTTGAAGTTTTTTAACAATGGTTGTGTTTTAGGTTTTACAGGTTGCAGATAGAACACATAGAGATAGAACCATCTCACTCCAGATCATCTCATCTCACAACCATCTAACTAAATATGATATTAGATAGAAGTTGTCCGACCCTAGATGGTCGCAGTATACAGTCACCACCTAAATCTAGTCTTTGACACAGTGCAAGATCACAGGTAGGGACGGTTAATCTCTTTCTATTCCGAGTTAGATTTAGCAAAATTTTTAGGTAGATTACTCAGAATGCTTTTTTTTATATGCTTTAGGGTCAATAGCAATTTTTTTTTTTGCTTAGGTTAGAATAGCTATTGTTTTTTTTTCTTTAGGAATGCATAACATGATAATATATCTTTTTGTATTCACTAGTGTAGTTGCATTACTTGAAAACAATAATTATTTTAGAAGTAATATTTATTGATTTTGCATTAATATAGTTGCATTAGGCATTTAAATCAAGATCAGACTTAATAAAAAATAACATTACTTAAAAATATAGAGAAAATTTTCACACACTGCATGGTTTATGTAAAATCGATGAGTTGGATTTCATCACCAATCATCTATCAAGACCAATGATGGTGGAGTTCATTTCCATCCATTGTCTCACCTCCTAGACACCATAGTGGCTCCCATGAGTGGTTTTTCATATTTCATCACCAAAATACCCCCTACTTTTGGGTGCATCCTGGAGTAGAACAAGTTTAGATGCCCTTTAACTACGGGACTTAATAATCAATGGATACAGTTATCGTTTATACCCAAGATTGCATGAGGGTGAAGTGAATGCTTAGTAGCAAGGCACTAGATAGTGTGGCCCCTTCTAGGGATAGTTTTTTCCATGAGGATACCATATGCCACATCCACATAGAAAGCCATTTTAGTCATTGTTGTACCATTTTTTATTATAAAATTGGACATCAACACACCTGGTTAGTTTGCATTTCATCATTCCATATGTAGTTCTAGTAATAGTCACATCAAACACACAAAACTACAAAAAAAAATCAAAAACCAAATAAAAAAAATATTCCAAAAATAAAAATAGTTCCAACAATCTCACAAACACACCAACTTAAATAGTGGTACATTAAAACAAAGAAAAATAAAATCAATGTTTGCTTTGCTTGTTTGTGTAGATAGAGAAGTTCATCAAACAACACCACACCATTGTCATCACACCGTAAAGCCTGTATTCCATTCACCTTACCTGCTCAACTTATGGTCTTGACTCAAAGTTAATTCCAAGCCCAAGCTAGAGCCTGAGCTACCATGGATAAATACAATTAGGTTTTCAATCTATCCATCACTCCTCTGAATTAGTAGGAAGAAGCCTCATAACCATCGTAAGGTAGCTTATCTGGCCACACCCATCATACCATCACCAACTTGTATGAGGTACACAGCTTGAGCACTACCTACCACCATATCCCCACCAGCATTCTTGAATCCACTGGTCTAGGGACCCTCGTGTCCCTGGACCACATCATAATCATTAAAATTAATGTTACATGAGTCCTCTGTGGTCTTTTTACTCCACCTACTTCATCCCATCTACTTCAACCACCACCACAAGGGTCGAATCTCCCATCTTCCACATTCATGTAGGAAACCTTCTTTGTATAGTCCCCATCATGGGCCACCCTACCACCTATGATAAAGGTATTAACGCCTTCCAACCATCACCAAATTTAACTCAACCATCTACCAGTTACCCCCAAAATTTTGTAGCTTATGTTCAATAGCCACCCCAATAATACCAGTAACCACCTCCACTAGGCTTACAACAAATATCAAATTGACTCACAAACATTGAGCTAAAATTGAATTTCCCACACACTATAATACTACAAAAAATCTTAAATTGACTTATGAATATTGATCTATAGTTGAGTCATTAATAACCTCATCAACCTCCACCTCAATGGCCTCCATAATTTTGACATATGCCTCAACAACCCATAAATCATGCCACTCCACCTTCGATACAACTTCCAAATCATCCATAACCTGAAAATCACACCAAGTGTCCTATTAGATCCCCTCACAATTTTACACCACTCTCTGAGTCTTACTTGGTCATATTTAAAAGAATTTATGAAGTAGGAGCCATATCATTCCTAGAAATAAGACCAGAAGACCTCAATAGGACTAAACCCAAATCCTACATAGAGTATCACCATTGTGTTTACCATAGGTTCTAGGGTCATGATGTCTATAATTTTATTACATTCAAGCACCTAGTACAAGACCTTATTGAGAAGGGGGTCATTCCCATAGACAATCCACTTGCGTAGCCAATAAAAATCTTGATATTTTCCAACACCCTCACCACAATAGGAGACATCAAATTTCATCACTCCTCCTAGTCAAATAAATCACATCACATAGAACATAATGCATAGTGGGGATGCTCATAGTATCACATCTTCCCCATCGGCCACATTATAAACATAAAATAATATGGGGATGTTCAAGTTATCACACCTTCCCCATAATCACCAAGCACAAAACAACTTGAGGATGCTCAATGTATCATACTTTCCCCATCAATCACATTAATCCTGACATAAATCATTTTGGGAATGTTCAAGGTATCACACCTTTCCCACTGTCAAAAATAAAAACATCAAAAATAACACAAAAACATCAAAATACAAAAAAAGCACCATCAAGCAATACATTTTCACACTGTTATAAATCACATTACAATAACATACATCTCACATGCATAATCACTAATAAAAATTTGGTTATAATTTGATTAATGCTTTTATCTGGTCTTCTAATATTGATTTTATCACATTAATCAAGGGCATCTTCCTTATGATATGTTTCTTGCATTTCTGCAATTCTAAACATGTTACCTACATCAACCATCCAACCTACATCATCTATCACTCAAAAAAACAAAAAAGAAAAAGAAAGAAGAAACCCTATGATATTTTATCTTTTTCAACTCTCTGGTTTGAAAAATCTTTAGGTCCTTTTGGTCATTCATTTGTACCTAGTGTCTCAGTTAGCCTCCATTGAACTTCATTAGTCCTTGAAATGCTATAGGTCTTCTTGGTGACCTCAAGTTTTCTCTAAGGCCAAACACAAATCCCACATTAACATAAAATTTTGGTGTTTAGGAAAGACAAACTCATGAGTCACTATCACCATAAAGCAAATGGTTTCCCCTACTCTTCCTATCATGTGCATGGTCTAAAAGGCTAAGAATTGACAAAAGGACAAGCTCATACAAAGAAAAACAAAATCCTCATACTCCTCCATAAAATGAGAAAGTCCTAAAAAAGTAGTAAAATCCCCTTGCTCCTCCACAAAATGAGCAAGTGCCAAAAAAAATCCATTTGCTTCTCTACAAAATCCTCAAAATTCCCAAAAATCAAATTCATAAAAATCCTAAAGAAAAATAAGAAAAATATCTTGAATCCCTAGAATTTTTAGTTTTTGATAACCATGGGGTGATACCCATCACCAATAATAGGCTATAGACGCCTTACTGGTAGTAGAGTAGCCTTACACATGGTAAAATATCTATAGCATTAGAGATCTTCATTTGTACACACTTATGTACGCTTGTGGATGAGCTAGCTTATTGGTGTAAGTCACAAATAATGAGTCCAACCTCACCCAAAATCAGAAATGAATACTCATTGTACACACATTGATATTTAAGTCATTTGAATAACCTGGTTGGTCTTAGTATCTTTAGGTACCTATATGATCAATAGATGAGTTTGATCAATGTCACTAGGGTGTTTAAGCATCATAAAAGCACTTTCAAAATATTCATCCCTAAAATATGCAAAAGCATAAGTCATGTCATATTCACCTTCATTGTAGCACAAGTATTGCAAACCACCACATAACATTCCATAAAATCCATGTTACACAAAGTCAGTACCCTTGGGTTGATGCCCTTGATTAACTGATTAAAGTCATGAATAATGATACATCTTTACATAGTTTTGAAATATAATCAAAATTTTATGCATATAATCATTGCATCCATCAAAAATTGCATATATTCGTTACATCCATAATCAAATTACACATTGCATCAATTCATAAACATATAATAAACACATCATATGAATAAAATATATATCATAAATATATATATATATATATAATATCAGCAATAAAATACATAATGAGCCTCACTCGTAGGCTACGTATGTCGGAGCAATAAAATCTCCTCATTATAATCATAAAAAGATACAAAGGCATATACAAAAATTATATAGGGCTCGATGCCCACATGTCACTGACCACCCTCATCACTATCACCGTTGCCCTTGGCCTACTCTCCTTAGGCATGACCATTGTTGTTGTCATGCCACTGACTCTCTCCATCATATTTCATCATCCTTGAAGCCTAACATGTTGAATCCCCTTCCAAACTAAGGTACAACTAGAGCTTTTGAAGGTGCACTTGATGCTCTATTCCTTTGAATTTAATAAGATAAAGAGGAGGATTATAGAATATCTAGGACTAGGATACCTCTCAAAAGCAAGGTGTTCTCCAACACCCTCACCCTATCCCTCTGCTGCTCCACCTGATCCCTCTCCCAATATATCTAGGCTAGCATAATTATCACTACTTACCTACTCCCATCCCCCTATGCTTGTGCTGCATATAGAGCATCATGATCTAACCTTAGAGCATCATGCTCTACTCATAGTACATCTCATTCTACCCATAGAACATCCTACTCTACCACACTCTTGGCCCTATCAGTCAACGACTGATCTCACTTCACCACTAGCCTAGCCCTCTCATATTGTAGGCTCTACATTTGGGACCATAATGTATCCCACTCTAGATTTCAACCCCACCACCTATGACACTCCACATCCCACTGGCTCTTCTCCTAGGAAATGGTAGTCTTAAGGTCTACCTTCTGCCTCTCCAACACGTATACTCACTTTGACAACATAGTGTACTTCACTATTGATTTGGTACTACTATTATACCCCTCCTCTCTAGAGCCTCCCTCCACCACTACTTCCTAGCCTCCCATGATGATCCCATCCCAAGATCCATCCACTATTGTACCCATAACCCTATTGGCTCTTGAGGATCCTCCTCTTCACCACCTATTGTATCTTTTTATGATTATAATGAGGAGAAATAAAAGCTCCTCATTATAATAATAAAAAGATACAAAGGTATATATAAAAATTATATAGGGCTCGAAGCCCACATGTCACTGACCACCCTCATCACTATCACCGTTGCCCTTGGCCTACTCTCCTTAGGCCTGACCATTGTTGTTGTCATGTCACTGACTCTCTCCATCATATTTCATCATCCTTGAAGCCTAACAAGTTGAATCCCCTCTAAACTAAGGTACAACTAGAGCTTTTGAAGGTGCACTTGATGCTATGTTCCTTTGACTTTAATAAGATAAAGAGGAGGATTATAGAAGATCTAGGACTAGGATACCTCTCAAAAGCAAGGTGTTCTCCAACACCCTCACCTTATCCCTGTGCTGCTCCACCTGATCCCTCTCCTAATATATCTAGGCTAGCATATTTATCACTACTTACCTACTCCCATCCCCCTATGCTTGTGCTACATATAGAGCAACATATCTAACCTTAGAGAATCATGCTCTACTCATAGTACATCTCATTCTACCCATAGAACATCCTACTCTACCACACTCTTGGCCCTATCAGTCAACGATTGATCTCACTTCACCACTAGCCTAGCCCTCTCATATTGTAGGCTCTACATCTGGGCCCATAATGTATCCCACTCTAGATTTCAACCCCACCACCTATGACACTCCACATCCCACTGGATCTTCTCCTAGGAAATGGTAGTCTTACAGTCTACCTTCTGCCTCTCCAACATGTATACTCACTTTGACAACATAGTGTACTTCACTATTGGTTTGGTACTACTATTATACCCCTCCTCTCTAGAGCCTCCCTCCACCACTACTTCCTAGCCTCCCATGATGATCCCATCCCAAGATCCATCCACTATTGTACCCATAACCCTATTGGCTCTTGAGGATCCTCATCTTCACCACCTATTGTATATTTTTATGATTATAATGAGGAGCAATAAAAGCTCCTCATTATAATCATAAAAATATACAAAGGCATATACAAAAATTATATAGGGCTCGATGCCCACATGTCACTGACCACCCTCATCACTATCACTATTGCCCTTGGCCTACTCTCCTTAGGCCTGACCATTGTTTTTGTCATGCCACTGACTCTCTCCATAATATTTCATCATCCTTGAAGCCTAACAGGTTGAATCCCCTCCAAACTAAGGTACAACTAGAGCTTTTGAAGGTGCACTTGATGCTCTGTTCCTTTGACTTTAATAAGATAAAGAGGAGGATTATAGAAGATCTAGGACTAGGATACCTCTCAAAAGCAAGGTGTTCTCCAACACCCTCACCCTATCCCTCTGCTGCTCCACCTGATCCCTCTCCCAATATATCTAGGCTAGAATAATTATCACTACTTACCTACTCCCATCCCCCTATGCTTGTGCTACATATAGAGCATCATGATCTAACCTTAGTGCATCATGCTCTACTCATAGTACATCTCATTCTACCCATAGCAAATCCTACTCTACCACACTCTTGGCCCCATCAGTCAACGACTGATCTCACTTCACCACTAGCCTAGCCCTCTCATATTGAAGGCTCTACATCTGGGCCCATAATGTATCCCACTCTAGATTTCAACCCCGCCACCTATGACACTCCACATCCCACTGGTTCTTCTCCTAGGAAATGGTAGTCTTAAGGTCTATCTTCTACCTCTCCAACACATATACTCACTTTGATAACATAGTGCACTTCACTATTGATTTGGTACTACTATTATACCCCTCCTCTCTAGAGCCTCCCTCCACCACTACTTCCTAGCCTCCCATGATGATCCCATCCCAAGATCCATCCACTATTGTACCCATAACCCTATTGGCTCTTGAGGATCCTCCTCTTCACTACCTATTGTAGCACCCTCTGGATTCGGTTGGACAACCTACCCAACAAACCAAGAATTATATTTGACTGTGGTCCCTACATCTACCACATATTTCTCTATCCCAATAATATCCACATCATCCCCCACTGGATCATATGTTGGATCAGCAACTGCCTCACTCAATCATCACCTATATACTATAGGAGGTGGAGTTACTACCAGGGGTAACCCAAACCACCACAAGACATGGGAATATTAAAATTACTCATACTCTATCCCATGGTTGCCTACCACCCATATCCCCCTAGCACTCTCACCAAGTGCTCACCATCCTTTGGCCAAGATGGACAACCCCTCCATTGCCTCCACACTACTTGCTTGAGTTGCAACTGGGTGAACTTCACATCATAGTGCATCCATATACCAAAAAATGGGTAGCTCTTGACCTCCTCCCAATTCTTATGCCATATTATGGTGTAAGGCATATCATCATCCATATTTACCTATTGTAGCCAAGGCAACCCCATTAGGCACTCAATCATGAAGTGCTCCCATGCCCAAATTTGTAGCAAAAAACTATAGCCCAAGCCCATCCTCTTTTTGTTTTGTATCTCATATAGCTCCTAGTAGGTCTATACCAATATACAAGGAGCCCATGCCATCACCTTAGGTTCCTCAATTAGGTCTTGAACCAACCATAGCAGGTTCCATGGAAACCATGTTCCTGATGAGTCTAGAAATATGATATTGGAGATCAATATCATTAGGGTAGCATACCTCATTGTCAACCATCACACTTGCACATGACTATCAATGTCCACACCTCCACTATCCATATTCACCACTCACCAATTACCCCTATATACTGATTGTAGTAGGGCCTCTCTCTGGTGAGTCAATGTGGTATCAATCCTGGCACCCTCCACTAGTATCCAAAATATTTGATATACATACTCTAATGTGATGGTAATCTCCTCCATGGGCATATGAAAGGCACAAGTATTTGGGTCCCATTTATCAACCAATGTGATCATATATGTATGGTTTTCATTCACATTCTCTAGCTTAGCTACATACCATAGTCCAATATCCTTCAGCCACTACCAATCTATATCTAACAACTAGTGCCAAGATTTGTAAAATAAGACCTTCAATCGATGCCTTGATCTCAACAGTATCCACTACATAAACAAACACATGCACATCAATCATCAATTTCATAAAAAAATACATAAAATAACAGTTCACATGACCAACCTGGCACTTGGACAACTTTAGCATGCAATCGTGTAGAAGGTGATCAATAGATCTAAATGCCCAACCATTGGATGATCGTCATCAAAGGTGGTACAAAAATAGAAACATCCATCCATCACTAGGATGGTCTTGAGTGAAAAATATCCAAAAACTAGATGATCACAAAACTTTCAAAAAATGAGAAGAGACAACACATTTTCAACACAAGAGTGACCACTCAATTTCCAGATGGTTTTTATTAATAAATGTCAACCGAAGGACAATCAACAAATTTGCAAAATTATAATAAAAAAACAAACAAACAAGAACAAGGCACAATTGACCATCCACCAATGGATAACCTTTCCACATCATCATATAGTCCTTGAATGGCCACTACACACCATAATCATAATGCATGTAAAAAAAAATGCAGTAAGAAAACACATGCATGCATACAAGAAAACAAAATAAATGGGTTCATTTTAATTCAAAACAAAAAGTGACAAGGTAAATTTTCTACTTAATGGTCCTACACTCCCTCCTATGCCAGCCACTCTACCAACCAAAGCCATAGCATCACCTTCACTTAAAAATTAGCAAGCACTCAGTGTTAAATTTTCACTCACACACCTCACTCTCCCCACATTCCTTGTCAGCAATAGTAAAAATGAACCCCCGCACACCAAATTTTTCTATTTATAGATTTTGGCTTATGACCATTAGGTATGGTCATAGCATGACCATCTTAGATAGTCTAGGCTTTTCCACCATCTTGGACGGTTGGTATTTTGTTAAAAAAAAAAGCTACACCACAAAACAAACACATCCCCTGACCACGTGTCACCAACACATTTATAAAAATTTTAATCCATTCACATCAACTTCACATGTATACACACATGAGACATATCAAAAAATCATCAACCAACTTAGGGATGCTCAAGGTATTGTACCTCCCCTACCAATCAATTGAATCACTTCAATCAAATCAATTCAATCGATCAATAAAATGCACAAAAAAAAAAATTACATGGGTTTAAGGTACCACACCTTCCCCTAATAATCAATAAAATAATCAAACAACTTGGGGACAATCAATGTATCACACCTTCCCTATAAATCAAGTAGTCATACAATGATTCAACAACTTGGGAGGCAATCAAGGTATTTCACCTTTCCTGTCACTCAACCAAACAAATAAATATCAACACAAAGTGGGGGTGTTCACGGTATCACACCTTCCCCACCAATCCAACATCAAGAAATAAACCAATTTGGGGGTGTTCAAGGTATCACACCTTCCCCATTAATTACACCAAACTAATCAAATCAATCAATCAATCAGATGCAACACAAAACTGAGGGTATTCAAGATATCACACCTTCCCCAAACATCAATCACATTAAGAAATCAATGCAAATTGAGGATGTTCAAGGTATTGCACCTTCCCCACCAATAAATCACAAATATCACTCAATAAAAATAATAATCAAATAATATTGGTATGTTCAAGGTATCACACCTTCCCCAATAATAAATCAAATTAGATCAATTAAATCAACCAATCCATCACACAACCATCCATCGACTTGGGGGCAATCAAGGTCTCACACCTTCCCCATCAGTCACATCACATAATTAACACAACTTGGGTATGTTTCATACATCACACCTCCCCCCATTCACAAACATAATGAAACTTAGGGATACTCAAGGTATCACACCTTCCCCCTCAATCAATTGAATCAATTCAATCAAATCACATCAATCAATCCATCCACCAAGCAAACAATCAAACAACTTGGGGGCATTCAAGGTATCACACCTTCCATATAAGTCACATAAAGTCATCAACCAATTTGGGGATGTTCAAGGTATCAACCTTCCCCATTAATCAATCAAACCACTTGAGGATGTTTAAAGTATTACACCTTCTCTACCAATAAATCGAATTCAATCAATCAAACCCCATTAGTCACATCAAATAATCAAACAACTTTGGAAAATCAAGGTATCACACCTTCCTCATTAATAAATCTATCAAAAATTATCAAGCAAATTGGGGATGTTTCAAGTATCACACCTTCCCCACCAATCAAGCAAAAAATCTCAATCAACCACACACTTTGCCTCACCATCAGGACTTGGGCATGGTTTTGGTAATACTAGCACCTATTTAATCAACATATCAATTGCTAGGTTCAAAAGGTTGCATCCTTTTATTAGAGGTTGTACCCTTTGCCTCACATTCACATCTCCACACAACATCAACTATGAGGTTCAAAATGTTGCATCCTTTTATCAAAGGTTGTGTCCTTTACCTCGCATTCACATCTCACAGCACATCAACTTCCAGGTTCAAAAGGTTGAACCCTTTTGTCAAAGGTTACACCCTTTGCATCACATTCACATCTCCATACAACATCAACTGACAGTTTCTAAAGGTGATGCTCTTTTATTAAATATTGTGTCCTTTGCCTCACCGTCTCAAAAATCACATTCTAGTTCAAATGGTTCTAAAGGCACCAAAACCTATTTGGTCACATTCCGTTTCAAAGGCACCAAAATATTTTGGTCACATTCAAATTTCAATTCAAAGGCCCCAAAGTCACAAAACCCCTTTGGTCGCATTTCCATTCAAAATCCCCAAAGGCACTAAACCCCTTTGGTCCAATTCAAATTTCATCTCAAAGGCTCCACAGGCACCAAATCTCTTTGGTCAAAATTCCTTTCATGCATTTTACTTGATTTCTAGATTAGCTTTATTTTAATGCAATTTCCTACTTTCCTAGATTAGTTTTTATTGCTTTCCTAGTATAGGCTCTCGTGTGAACCTTGTACCTAGTAATTTACTCTAGAAACTTGGTGGTTGCAGCAGCTGGCTACCCATGCAATTTGGTAGGATGAGTAGATTACCATAAGGACACTCATTAAATATTAGGTCCCCTTTCATGCTCATAGCTTAGATTAGATTAGATCCCTATTCTTCTTGACCAAAAGCAAAGCCATATATTAGACTTTCCTTGCATTTTCATAGCTTAGATTAGATTATAGCCTCATTCTACTTGGGTAAAAGCAGATCCGTAAACTAGAATTTACTTTCCTATTCATAGCATAGATTTACTTTCATGCTTATATTAGATTTACTTTCATGTCCTTTCTTGCTTTCATAAATTAGATTTACTTTCATGTCATTTATTGCTTTCATAGCTTAGAGTTACTTTCATGTTTGTAGCTTAGATTTCCTTTTTTGTCATCGATTAGCTAGCCTATATCCTTGATTAAATATCATACCTAATGATATACTCTAGTTATCTAGTGGTTTCAATTATGTGGGAAGCACTCCTAATAAATGACACAAAATTGCACAAATGAGAACTGAGATGCATTCAAACCAAAAATATATTTATAGGCATGTCTACCTTTATAAAAGTAGCATTTAATGCACCCAATCCATGTGAGCATTAAATATTGTACAATAGGGTAATATTATAGAATATAATATTAATCCCTATATTACTCCCCATTGTAGAAGCATTGGTCTCCAATGCATTTAAAAGAGGAGAAAAAATGTGAGCCATCTGAGTGTGAGCTTGATGCAGAAGCTGGTACAAACTGATGGAGGGTAGTAGTTGATGATGGACTGCCAATGATTGTAAGGTTGAGAATGCAATATCTTGAGGAGTGGTGACCAAATATAAAGCTACAATGGAATCTAAAGCTGGAGTAGGAGGAGGAGGAGGAGGAACCAGAGTAGTATTATGAACTACTGTAGGTACCACATAGATAGGTGTCGGTACAATAGGAATAAATGTTGGGATAAACTAAATTGCAGGAACCAAGGTAGGTACTATAGGCATAAATGTTGGTATAAACTAAATTATAGGAACCCATGCTGATATAAAATAAACTGGTGGATATGTAGCGATAATATGTGTGTGATGAACCTAGGGCTAAGTTATGAATAGTGCTTGTGCTTGAATGTCCTCTTGTTGATGTGTGCTAAAAATTAAGGCAATTTTTCGTTCTTGATGCAAATTAGTGCGAGCCTACTGTGAAGTGAATTGAATACTTCAAATAAGGAAAGTGTGGTTGTCATGCTAAAGGGTGTAGGTATTGTTATAGGCATCATATTGAGATCTCTTGTCATATTGATAAGTTTTTCCTAACAACAACCCACAACAATCCATAGGAGTTACATCACATGTGACAATGTCTACATACTTAGGCCCAAAGGCAAAATATAAAGTGCATGTTTGTGTGATCCGGGAAGTAGTATTACTATCCTTCCAACCAAGGGAGTATGGAAAAGGATGAGGATGGGTGGAAATATGCAACTTATCAACAATGGAATATGCAATAAAGTTCTTCTATGAGCCATTGTTGATACAATAAATTGAAAACTAGATGTTAAATGAGCACGAGTAACAAATAGGTTCTCACGATCTCTGATAAGAGTGTGATGGTTAATTAAGGTGACCTTGTTTAGTTGACCTTCTAACTCAGGATAAATATAATCTTCCCCAGAAGTCTCAATGGGTTTTTGGGGAGTCCCCTCCTCCAAAAATTAACTCCTCAAATATTTTTGTGGTAGATGCTTGGATAAATAATTGTTTTTGATGAGATCTCTTTAATTGGGGAAATTTTGATTTGTCATGTCCACTTATTTTACAATAGTTACAAAATTTTTGTATGTGAGATGATATGAAGCATAATGTGCATAAGAAAAATATTTAGGAGTGGGAAGAGAAGAAGAAATGTAAGAAGGGGAAGAAGACTGTTGAGGTTGATGCGATGGTGGTACAGAACCTTTTGAAGAGTGTATAACCCCTGTGTAGTGTATTGAGAGCTCCTCCTTAGTGATTTGTGTATGTTTAAAGGTATCGTAGAATGTAGTGCAAGTAGTATATTTTATCTCCCTATAAAATTGGGCAAGAAGACCATTTTTAAACTTGACAATAAAGACAACATCAGAATTTGAAATGCCAAGTAAGATTTAAAGGCGGTTGAAGTGATGAATGAAGTCCTGTATAGATTCTCTCTTGCCTTGATGGAGATGTAGCCAATGGTTCATTAATTTCTCCTCATAATTTTAAGGATAAAATGAGGCCTATAAAACTCATACCATCTCCTCCCATGTACAAATTTGGAGATTGGATATGAGGACTTTGGCGATGTTGGAAATCTTGAGCTTTACAAATGGCACATTTTCTTCATAAAGAGTTTGTGTATAATCGAACCAAGTATCCATGTCAATGATCCATCTATTGACTACATCAAGGTCTCAAGAACCTTCATATATTTTTACTTCACACCTTGGATGAGGAGGATGGGAGAAAGAGTTAATATTTTGCAACTTGGAAGGTATTTCCACTAGTTTTTGATCATGGGTTGCAGTTATTTCATCTATGTTTTCAAAAATGGCCATGTTTGAAGCCATAGGTCTATTGGGAGTGGCCAAGGATTTACTAGGTGCTATTTTAGGTGACAAAATAAGAATATATGGGATGGTAAAAATTTGTTTTGTAACTTTTTAATGGGCCCTTCCCCTTCGGATTGGTGATTGAATTGTACTTTGACAATCACAAATGGTAAGAAATTCTAATTAGTGCAAACTAGGGTGGTAGTGTTATTTTATTTTGAACCACAACTCCCAATGGTCAACATAATTTGAATTTATTATAGCTCCCAATGATCAACAACACAGACAACCAAAAGTGGTGATCGAATAACGCACTATCCAATAGGAATGGTCAGTGACATAGACAACCCAGAACAACAATAGAACCAACGATTAACTCAGATCACAAGGATCGATGGTCAACATAGATCACAAGGATAGTGAGGACCAATCAATGTAGATAGTTCAAATAATTTATGAATAATTAGAGCTATGAGATGGATCAAGAAAATGACACAAACAATGGTTGATATGGACCATAAGAATAGAGTGTTACAAGTGAGCAACACAACTAACTATGACATGGATAACAAGGATGCAAGAACCAATCAATGTAGATAGCAAGGACTACATATGGTGGGGACCAAACGATGCATGGATAACATGATGAAAAGAAATGACCAATAAAAATGTGAATGAATGAATGTGGGAAGGACCAATCAGAGGGGAAAGGTAGCTAGTGTATGTTGGCTACCAATAAAGTGTGATGTTGGGATTAAAAATAACAAAGGAATCCTCCATTTAATACATGTGGGTTTAACCCACCAAATTTTTTTAAAAGAAACTTAGCCTACCGATCGACGTCAGAGATAACACCATCACTGACGAAGATGAAACTCACCATAAAACTGAACATGACACCAAAAAATCAAAAATTAATTACACAAACCTTAGGGTTTAAAAAATTTGGTCGTGATAATATTTTTGAGTTGCCAAAAACCATAGAAACTTCTACTATTTCAATCAAAAGACTTCAAAATCATGTTTCAAAGAATGATTTGAGGTGGTTATGATGTCTATGGCTGGATATTATGTAGATGAATGGTTTTAGTAGCATTTTTGTTGATTTACACCGCTAGAGAGAATATTTAATCCTCCTGGACTTGCTCTTCTATGTACTGTGATGCTTGATTATGGTGGTGCTTGAGTGGAGTGCACTGATGAGCTATTTAAAGTATGAAGATGTGTGTAGCATATTTCAATCCAAAAATGCTATTGAGGATCATCGGGTAGGAAGGAGGAGCGCCGATCAATACCACTAGTTTTCAAAAACTCATAAAAATGAAGTGATGGATGTTGGCACTATGTTAGGGCTTGAAAAATATTGTATAATTATTAGGAGTGCAGTAGACAGCAAAATGTGGTTGGTAAAGGTATAATGCGAAGTGGTAGGGTAGAATACTCGATCAATGTCATCCAAGAATGGATCTATCATTCCTTCAAGAATACCAGGATGACATAACCCTTTCAAAACAAATATTCAACCATAAATATCAAAGAAATGATAAATCCAAGGACAAGGTTTGGATCAAAAGCTAAAGGTCAAATTCAGAGGGACCCAACTAGCTAAAATTTGGTGGCTAGAGGGACCCCAGTGATAGTTTTTAAATGAGTGCTCGAAGGCGTATGCAGAAAATGAAAGAGTGTTCCTCCAAATCCAAGATCCATTGGTGGTTTTCTGATTCCTCTTTTGAACTAGAATGGCCTAGAGGAAGAGGATACTCACCTATCTAATGTTCATCTCTGATACCCCTAATGTGGGAAACACTCTTAATAAATGACACAAAATAACATAAATGAAAACTGGGATGCATTCAAATAAAATATATATTTATAGGTATGTCTATCTTTACAAAAGTAATATTTAATGCACCCAATCCATGTGAGCATTAAATGTTGTACAATAGGATAATATTATAGAATATAATATTAATCCCTATCATGCAAATGCTGGTTATAAATGTAATCTGATAGGATGTATAGATTACCATATGGACACTTGTTTCAAAAATAAAATAAAAACTATCACCCACATGCACATCACAACAAACACTCATGAACAAACACATACACAAACAAAATTTTCACCAACACAATCAAAAGCATGCATGCAACAACAAAATCAACTACAAGAAATCAAGTACACAATTGGATTCATCTTAATCCAAAATAAAAATGTGAAAGTGCAACTTATGTTATATACTAGTCCTACACTCCATCCATCCTCAAAAAAAAATACAACACAACATAAGAACCAAAACCACCTTCTAAACTTCATCTATCCAACCCATACCTAATCTCGTTGAGTTCAATTACCTCATTGTTGTCATCCACTATGTTCTTCACCAACTCGTCACTTGAGGGGGTAGAAAATACCAATAAAATCATACCTCAAACAAGATCAATATTCAAACATCCATTTTGGACTCAACATTTGTCCAAGAATCTTGTCTACAACCAATCATACACCCTACTCTATTAGGTTTAAATGCAGAAATTCTCTTCTCCATACAACTCTAATTAAATTTAAGAGGCTAATGTGACAGGTCAATCATTGTAAGGGTTTACATGTTGATGCTTTAACTAAGGCAGTGAAGGTGATTGACCATCGAAGATAGCACATCAGACCACTTACCATATGACAAATTCATTTGCCAAAATCAAAGCACTCCTTAATTCACAAACATTTGTTACCTCCATCACTAGGATATCCTACATTTCTCTTGATTTGGGGTAATCAAACATCAACTCCTCAAGCACAAGATTCATCACATCCATTATACATCCATCAACCACGGGTGTCATTTATTTTTGTATCACATTGTGTTTCACACAACACGATACAAAAAGGGATATTTGTAGACACCAAAATCTAGCATAATAAACATTAATTAATTAGTATATTTAATGTTAATTAAATCTAATTAATATTAAATAAACATTCAATCACCTAAGTATTAATTAACTAATTTAATCCTTAGATAATTAATTAATTAATGCCTAGATTGCACAACCATTTACCCCTCCCTGCAAGAACATTCACCCATCCATACCCCATGGCCACATCATCCACTTCACTAATAGTTCCACCTCTCATCCCCCCAATTTTGATCACACATGATAAAAATCATTTTCCAAATATTAACTCCAGTCATTGGCAGTTGGACATCCATCCATATGAGGAAGATTTCACATGCATACTCAGTTAACTCAATATGCACAATATGTGGACATTTAATAGAATCAGTTACCAAATATGCACAACATGCACTTTTAGTAAAAAATGCATATTTAAATTTAAAAAACATAATTAATTTAAATTTCAAAATCAAATCATGGAGAAGTCATCCTCACCTTTGATAAAGGGTTAGGAGTTCAAACCAATCATGTTGTTGAGGCCAAGAGCATGTGGAGAGGTCTCTCCCTTGCCAAAAACTTTCCCAATAGATTAATTGTTGAAGGAGACTCCTTGAATATTATTAGTTATCTCAAAAATAATAGCAATCCTTCCTAGAGGGTCAGATATTACATTGAGAATGCTAGTATTTTGATCCTTGATATATAGAAAATCATATTCCAACATGCCTTTAGAGAGGCCAATGGTGTTGCGGACAAGTTGGCCAACCTTGGAGTTCATACGGCTAACATTATCATGTGGATAGATGACATACCTAATGAAATTCATACTATTGTGGATTAGTAAAAACCTTAGGTCGACAATCCTTATGGTCACTCCCATTAGGAATAGTTTCTTCAGTATCCTCATCTTGCTTCAAATGCATGACTCTAGCACCACCATCAACGAATTCTCCATGTGGACTGGCAATACTCCCCAAAACTCCAATAGGAGTGTGGACCAGGATTTCTACACCATGTTTGAGCTCCACATTATCATGTGGAAAAATGGCATACCTAATGATATTCCTACTATCATGGATTAGTAAAAACCTTAGGTCGATAGTCCTTACAGTCACTCCCATTAGGATTAGTTTCTTTAGTATCCTCATCTTGCTTTAGATGCATGACTCTGGCACCACCATCAATGAATTCTCCACGTGGACTGGCAATACTCTCCAAAAATCCAATAGGAATGTGGACCAGGATTTATACACCATGATTGAGATCCATTGGTCCATGTTGAATGATTCCCACTGCAAAAAGGTCACTCCCGAGTGGACCAATTTTTGGAAAAGCACACTAATTTTTCTATCAACTTGTGACAATTATTTCTCGTGTGCAATAATTTAGGTGGTGCTCCAAGTTCCAACAGTGAGCTGATTCATGAAGAAATCTATTTCAAATACCTCAATTGCTCCTTATCACATTTTTGCACCAACACTGGACCAATAAATTATCAAGTCCAAGACAGGTTGAACCAGAACTTCATAATCTTTTAAGGTCAGATTCCCAACAGCAATCTTGCTTGAACGTGGCTAACCATCATGGGATGTGCAAATGGTCTTATTTCCAAAATTGTGCATTGGAGTCTAAAGAATATCCTCTTAAGGGTTATTGGTGATACCAGCGTTAATTGTCATAATTCCAAAAACAATGGCCCAACACCCAATCAATGTAAAGGATAAAGAATTATCATCACCCATTTTCTAAATCTTCTTGGGGATTTTCCTTCTCCAAGTAATAATTACCAAAAAAGCAATGGAAATTCTAACGCTAGAATGCCAACTTCGAAGTGCCTTAAATATTTCAATAACGGTAAGTTTTCAAAATTGGGGTGGTTTCTACAGGTTTTTCCCCATAAATCCAACATAAACATCCCCATTTCCTATGTTACCAATTACCCTCCTTTGTTGTTCATCCCCCCTCCTCGCTAGTGCAGAGTGTTATTTGCCCTGATTTCTCTAGTTCTCGTCATCCATTTCACTGGTGCTTTTCCCATCCCTAATAATTTACCCAACATGAGCTTCATAGATCCTAGAAAATTTGAATGTGATATCCTGATTGAGAGAATCCTTACTAAAAGGAATTTTTTTATTTCCTCCATTTGTTTGTTGAAGATGACCTTGATAGTAGCATGGAGTTTTTGGAGTCATGGGAGAATGAGTGTGTCATAGTCTGAGGAAAAAGTTTTTGAGTTGACACCAATCTCTTATCAGTAATTACAGGTCAGCCAATGAAGGGGTGCTCAATTCATTGAGAGAAGCACAATTGGGAGATTGAATTGAAAGAGTTTAAATATAATGATAGGATCTTCAAAGGCATAAAATAGGGGATCTTCAATAGGGATCTCCTTACACCTTGGAAAAACATGATGAAACCCATAATGGAATTCATCATAGCCGAAGATCCTAAAAAATTCCTTTGCAGCTTCCATTTGTCCTTTTTCAATCACTTCTGTGATGTAAATCCTATCAAAATACCCCAGTTCCTCATAAATTCCATGAATTATTCCATCACTTCCTATAGTAAAAAGAAGGCAATTGATCTTCCCTCCCACCAAGGCTTGTTCAAAGTCATTTACACCCACATCCTAGCCCATAGCCCTCAGGTCCACCCAAGCAAACCCAACCCAGTTGTGAAATCTATTAGGCCTCATGCCCGCCTATCCCTTGCAAAAAAAAAGAGAAAATCTATTGAAGTTTTTTGTGAGTTGAAGACTAGGAAAAGCATTAAATTTGACAAAACTGAAGGGCCTATCAGGAAGTTAGCCCACCTTCAATATCAGTCTAAAAAATATAGCAAGAAGGTGATAGATATCAATACATATGATGAGGAAGTGGAAGACAAAGTCAGAAAACTAAAGGAGTTCATCATATCCATAATGACAAGTATGATTAACACCATGGTTAACTCTATAATCGACCTCAGAGAGGCCCTCCATATGCTTTTCTTTGGTGTGCAAATGGGACAAGAGAATGAGGCCTATTCTAAAGTGGAGTACGTGGTTGCTATCAAGTATGAGCCTAAGGATCCAATGAAGGATGAGGCCAAGGATGAGGATGACGAAGCCACCGAGGAATGATTTCCTCGAACACATGTTTTTTTCCTACGGCTACCCAGCGTGGATCTTATATATTTTGTTCAAGGCCTATTATGCTAGGATAGATTCCCTCTTCTACTTTCTCCTTTTTTCTTGAGGTTGCATCCTATGCTTTTCCTTTTTGCTATATTGGGCTTCGGGCTGCATCTCCTATTGATCTTATGTTCTATTCTATTATGTTTGTAGCAACCAGTGCTGGTTTTGTACTAAGGTTTTGGGATCCTTAAAACCCGTTTCGTAATGATTTACCAAAAAAATACAAAAGCAAATCAAACATGCATAATTATCAACATGCACTCATAATTCAAACATGAATATTTAAATTAAATAAACATATTGAATTTAAATACAAAAGAAAATCAAACCATGCACATCTAATTAACTGCCTATGCACATTGGGTGAAAAATCAAAATATTGCACACCTCACAAATTTGTATGCATAATGCATAATTGATGAAAATTATGAGGAAATATTATCTATATGCACTCCCCAATAAAATCAATGCAAGGAGAAGACTCCCAATTACAACACTTAATTGGATGAGCCACCTTCTTATTCCTTCCTACTAGGAAAATTATAAATTAAATATCTCCTCCATTCAAGAGCATGAGAATAGAAATTACATTGAAGCATTGATGAAACTCTGAGCATTTGTAGCCTTGATCACCCGAGTTTTTATGCTCTTCCATTGTCATCTTGTGCCCAATCCTGATCACACAACTTCACAGATACAAACACACTTTATGATAGCTTTCAAACACCACCGTTCAATACCATTCTACCTTAGATGATCATAGTCTATGATTGTCATACCCGTGGACGATTGGCTCCTAACTTGTGCAAAAGTGCCCTAACATAGCATGGTTCAATCATGACAAAGCTAGACACATCACAATGCAACACAAGGACACCAGTGATATTGACAATGATAGCAACAGCCACAAAGGTAAAAGGCAACTTATATTATTTCCCTTGCATGCTTTAACTTTACATATTGCATTGGTTTTAATACATATATTTTAAATATAACCCTCACTTTGGGAGGCCTGATAGGTATTACTAACCAGTTTAATTTAACTTGTATGCAAGTATTCAGGTTCGAACAAGATCCAGACAATGACCCAAAGCCACCTGATCCCATAGACCCAGATCCTCATAGCAAAAAAAAGTCATAGTGCATAATTTTCCAACATTCAAATGATCACCAACTATAGTTGTCCAACCCTCATTCGTTCCAAATATAAAAATTTCCTCTCCCTAATGATTGATTTCTAGATAGTAGTCTATCACAAATTCAATAGATAGTTGCACATCCAAACACGGACATTTGCATTCGATGAAGTGACAGTCACTACAAACCCACCCACCAGGGCTATAGCTACAAAAGGATGAATGCACCATTGATTTACTGTAAAATAGAATTGATTCATTTCCATTTGTATAACCTCTATATGGTAAAACATTGTAATCAAATAGAAAAAAATCACAATACAATATATATCTTTCATAGCTTTTATTTTCATTTACTATACATGGTGTGAACTTTTATCGTCTACACATTGTTAATATCATATAAGAAAATAAATTAAAATATGTCTTCCTTGATATTTTAAGGCCACCAAATTGGAGGTTAGCCATAACAAAGAACCTCAGCTATCATGACCCTCCCTGATGGACCTTGTGACATGGAAAACAATGTATTAATTAATGATGCTTTAATACTCAATTTTGTGCAATTAGGCAGCTATGTGATATTAGTAGATATTGAAGAGCATGATACTGCTAACAAATTACCAATGTGTAGGATCAGGTACACTCATAAGTAGAAGAAATTGAGTCATCCACCAAATATGAGGGTACTTGAGGTTGAGGAAGTGATGATAAGGCAACTCGGAGGTAACAAGGATGGATACCTTCATATAGGCATGCGTTTAGTTGGGGATAATTGTCAATACTTAGCCATATTAAGCCACATACTAATAGCCTAGTAGCTATCATAAGTTTTAGAGGCTGAGATGGATGACTAAAACTGATGGAAATATTCCCCTCTTTTTCTGTTGCACATGCTTGATTGTATTTTACTTCAGCACTATTTGTCTTAATAATTTGGTAAGTATGGATAGATAGGTTGTCTTTATAACTCCTTGTATGTTTAAGCAAAGAATGTGATAAAGTAAATATTTTATTTTAAATACCAGTAAGGTTCATTTAAAATTTATAAATATGTTATTTTAAAAGATAGTAAGTTAGGTCTAAGGTGTAGACCAATTGGTTCATCCAAACCCCATAAGGGGGCGGAGGTCCAAGGTTCAAATCTCGGGCCTCGTCGGACTGAACGCTTGTCCCTTTCCTGGTGCTTTCAGCGGTGTAAAAGGTTTAAAATGATTGTGGCATGGTGGTTATAGGGGCGGACTACATGAAGATCTATGTGGCGGCTTCTGGGGTGGACAACGTAGAATACTATGGCGGCCATAAAAATCTGGACAGCCTACCCGAATTCATGGCGGCTACCGATTCCACCATGTAAATTTAAAAAAAAAAAAAAAAAAGATAGTAAGTTTCTTTTAAAAAAATCATAAATGCTTAATTTTGAATGATATAAAGGTTCATTTAAAAATTAATGAAGTATGGATTTTAAATACTAATATATTTTATTTAATAGAGTAGATGCTCTAATGTAGATGATAATATAACTTAAAAAAAGAAAAGAAATAGAGTACTATTTAAATGATGAATGAGTTTCATTATATACCATTATTTTTAAATGGTAAAGTAAATATTGTTATTGGTTGTTTTATTTCTTTAATAAAATGATAATAAGAAATGTGTTTACCTTAAAACATCAATTCTGATTTTATTTCATGGGAAACTACCTAGAAGATATCGATTTAATATTATTAAATAATGAAAGAGTTCTTAGTCGGCAAAGTGGAACGAAGAACTAGGAACTTCACACCACCGATGTTAGGGAGTTTTATGCCTATCAAAATGTGGGTGAAAGGCTTAAAGGAAAGGAGATAATATCTCCATATGGTAGGTAAATATTAGATAGGAGTTATGTTTGGTAGGGAAGTGCATTGATGAGGGATGGGAGAATTGAAGAAAATGCAACCCTTATGGAAGGAGGTGGGAGGGAAATCAAGAGGACTAAAAAAATATAAGGGAGGATCACTCGCTGGGAAAACAAATAGAGGAACTATGCGCAGCTGAAGAGGAGATTTAACTCACAACAACTCGATATGAAGGTCATCCCTAAGAAGAGAAGAACCTTGCTGACTTTAAAAGACTTCAGGTTGGTGGGTTACATAAATCTTATTTCATGGTTCAAATGATAAGCCTAGTCATTAACTAGGAATCACCTCCTCTTTGTAAGTTGTATGGGTTGGATATTTATCCATGTCGAGTCGATCGTGAGAACCCCTTATCTCTATGCACCTCTAGTTGATTTATTTCTTTTGGTAGAGTCGGTCAGGTTGTTTTAAGTTGATTTGCCAATCCTCCCTCCATGTAGAAAGTAGTTCATCATCCTTCCTAACCAAATGCTAGAGTGTTGTGTTTAAACTATGCTTTTTGATAGATTAGAACTCCTATGTAGGAATGTTCATTACTATTGGCAATGATGTCATGCAATGATCCTATGTAGGTGTGTTCATTTTTGCTAGCAATGATGTCACACAATGCTTCTATGTAGGCATATTTGTTGTTGCTAGCAATGATGTCACACAATGCTCCTATGTAGACGAGTTAATTGCTGCTAGAAATGATGTCATGCAACGCTCGCGTATTCATTGCTGCTAGAAATGATGTCACGTAATGCTCTTGTGTAGGCATATTTGTTGTTACTAGCAATGATGTCATGCAGTGATCCTATGTAGGCATGTTCATTTTTGCTAGCAATGATGTCACGTAGTACACCTTGCTAATGAGTTCATCACTGTTTAGCAATGTGTTGCCTCTACTAGTTTTGATGTCACATGAGTTAACAACCAATAGCTAGTGCAGACTATGATGGGTACCCTTGTAAGGAACATTCATTGTGTGCCATGATAGGGTAAACACCCCTTTGTCTTAGAAAACACTTCTCTCTTCATTTTTGGATGATGTGGAGTCAGGCCACGATTGGCAAGTTTCACCATACACCCTATGGGATAGAGGAATATGTCCTCTGTCTTCAACCTATGTTGAGTAACCTGCTATATTCCCTGTTCTATAGCATAGGTTGTTTGGTGAAACTACCCTCTCATTGCAGAGATGGATGCTACTTAAGTCATCGAGCAAATAGTTAATTAAAGGATGACTTCACTTTAGAAGTTGTTGGATTCATGCTCATTGTAGTGAAACTTTAGATTCAATTTGTTATTCAATTATTTAATTAATATAGAGAGAATTTATAGATAATTGGATATTGAAGTATTTGATTAATGTAAAGAGACTTTATGATTAATTAATATGGAATTATTTGGTTAATGGAAAAGTAGACCATTTGACTTTGTAATTAATCAGATAGGGGATTATTTGATTAATGTAAGAGAAGAACATATTACCTTATGATTAATGAAATGGTTTATTTTGTAAATTAAGGGTATGGTACTTTAATTTATGAAATGAAAAGGAAAGGGTTTATTTATGGATTAAAGTAGTTGGCTTTAATTTGATAAATAAATATGAAATGGTTTGTTTTGTAAATTAAGGGTATGGGACTTTAATTTATGAAATGAAAATAAAAGGGTTTATTTATGGATTAAAGTAGTTGGATTTAATTTGATAAATAAATATGAAATGGTTTGTTTTGTAAATTAAAGGTATGGGTTTTTAATTTATGAAATGAAAAGAAAAGGGTTTATTTATGGATTAAAATAGTTGGTTTTAATTTGATAAATAAATATGAACCTAGATTGTTTGGCAATTAAGGGTATGGGACTTTAATTATTGAATAAGGGTTGAATCATTTATTACAAGTATAACCTATGATCTAGATGCATTGTTGAAAGACTCTCATAAGAGGAAGAGAGGAAAATAATAGAAAAAGTAGTTTCTATGACATCAACTATGCATTGGATAGTTGAATTGCTTGGGTTATTTGTATAGTTATGATTTGGCAATGAAATGAGTAAATTCATTTATAAGTATATCTATCCTAAACTACGAGTGTCCTGATCCCTTACTATCCTCACTTGATTTATGGAAGAGCGGGAGGACCAAAGTTACAAATGCACCAATGCACAAGTTTGCTCTCTACTTTACATATTTCTTATTTATGCAAATAGACTAGATTTGTGGGAATATTTCCTTGATGAGATTGATGTAATATGATGTTGAAGGTATGGAAGTTATACAATACATGCTTATGTAATAAATGAACAACGTGGTTGTTGTACCTTTGTATTCTTATTGATTTAATGAGAATGTACTTAAATCCTTTCTTATGCATGTTTATTTTTTAATTATCAATATTTATTTCTAGTTTTCTTTGCTTGTTTAATAAGTTATGTATTATTAGATTTATTTGTAGCCAAAAGAACAAAACCAAAATAAATAAATAAATTTGAACACTTGCAATAATAAAAGAATGATATCTCTTTGTATTAAATAGGGGAGCCTGAATCTCCCGATATTACAAGGATCTCTTTTGGATTGCTCCAAGTGTATTAGGTGCAATATTACAATATAAAAAGTACCCAAATGATAGAATGTGATCTTCTAGACAATCAATTGGTGCTCTTCGTTCTTTCTGCTATAGCATCATAAGGGTGAGTTGGATTCAAGTATCTAATACAGGGACCACTCCAACTTTGTCAACTTCTCCAAGGTACATGTTTCCTACAAAAATGAACACCAGATGAGGGTTAGTAGCACCTACAAATTTGGATAAATAATACTACAATAAAACCCTAATCGAAGAAAGCATGTAAGCCTAAAAAAAAGAAAGCAAATTAAATGCCTTGCTACAAATATAAACTTCTTATTGATCGGATTTGGTTTCTGTGTTCAGCTCTGAGAAATCATGAGTGTGAGATTGAAATTGGTAAAATATGCACAGGTGGTGGACAAAACACACAGATGTGATTCTAACTATGAAATCATAGATGTGTGGTTCAGACTGAAAGAAGATTACTTCATAAATGGACCTCTAGACTCCTTATCTTGGTTCTCCTTAGGATGCATGTAGAGCTCTAGTCCTATTTTGATAGCCTGACGGTATGAATGTCCAACCTCCATTTGGTGGATGGGGTGAAGGTACCTTTATAGGCCCCTTAGGGTTTTAGAGGGAGATGATAGGTGGCAAGCCAGAATTACCAAGTGGTAATTTTAGGCTACCAAATGGAGGAGGCAATTAGAGTGAGCCACCCAAGGTGTCTCACTTAACTAGGGTGAGGTGGATGCAAGTGGAATGTTAAGTGGAGGGTTGCCACATGTGAAGGGAAAAAGGGGACAAGGGTGTATGAGATGTGATAAGGGATGTTGGTGAGGTGGCTAAAACACATGTCTAGTGGGTAGGCAGGGTATCCTAGGATGATTTTCCAAATTTAATTGATCTAGAAAATAGGATATTGTGCAAGATTTTATACACTAAAGTTTAAACTTGGGCACATAAATTATTATGCAGGATTTGATGTGGGGTGGGAAATGATGACTTTGTGGATGACCAATTTTGAGTGTCTACAGATGCCCCTTTTTGTACCACATTGTGTGGAAATACAATGTGGTGCAAAAACCAATGGCACCTGTCTTTATTGAATGGATGGACTCAACTCTTATCAAGGCATAAGAACGACCAATTTTAAAAAAAAATTATGGGATTTTGATTTGATTGCTTACCCTTCTGTAGCCAAAAGAACAACACCAAACAAAATAGATAAATTTGAACACTTGCAATAATAAAAGAATGATATCTCTTTGTATTAAATAGGGGAGCCTGAATCTCCCAATATTACAAGGATCTCTTTTGAATTACCCCAAGTGTATTGGGTGCAATATTACAATATAAAAAGTGCCCAAATGATAGAATGTGGTCTTCCAAACAATCAACTGGTGCTCTTCATTCTTTTTGCTACAACTCCATAAGGGTGAGTGGGCTTCAAGTATCCAATGCAGGGACCACTCCAACTTTGTCAGCTTCTCCAAAGTACCTGTTTCCTACACACATGAAAACCAGATGAGGGTTAGTAGCACCTACAAATCCAGATAAAGAATACTGCTATAAAACCCTAACTAAAGAAAACATGTAAGCCTAAAATAGAGAAAATAAATTAAATGCCTTGCTACAAACATAAACTTCTTACTGATCAGATCTGGTTTCTATGTTTGACTCTGAGAAACCATGAGCATGTGGTGGCAACTGAAAAATCATGCACGGGTGGTGGGACAAATGTGGTATCAATCATGCAGAACCATGGACGTGTTGGAATTGAATGTAGAATTACTTTAGAAATGGACCTTCGAGCTTCGGATCTTGGTTCTCCTCGGGATGCGTGCAGAGCTCTAGTCCTATTTTGGTAGCCTGATGGTACGAATGTTTAGCCTCCTTTGGTGGATGGGGTGAAGGTGCCTTTATAGGCTCCTTAGGGTTTTGGAGGGAAATGAGAGGTGGCAAGCCAGGATTACCAAGTGGTAATTCTGGGTTGCCAAATGGAGGGGGCAGTTAGAGTGAGTCACCTAGGGTGTCTCACTTAACTGGGGTGAGGTGGATGCAAGTGGAGTGTTATGTGGAGGGTTACCCCATGTGAAGGGACAAAGGGGACAAGGGTGTATGAGATGTGGCAAGGGATGGTAGTGAGGTGGCTAGGACACATGTCTAGTGGGTAGGCAGGGTATCCTAGGCTGATTTTCTAGATTTAATAAATCTAGAAAATAGGATATTGTGTAGGATTTTATACACCTAAGTCTAAACTTAGGCATATAAATTATTATGTAGGATTTGATGTGGGGTGGGAAATGGTGACTTTGTGGATGACCAATTTTTGGTGTCTATAGATACCCCTTTTTGTACCGCATTGTGTGAAAACACGATGCGGTGCAAAAACCAATGACACCTATCTTTATTGGATGGATGGACTCAACTCTTCTCAATGCACAAGAATGACCAATTTTGAAAAATTTTGATGGGATTTTGATTTGTTTGCTTACCCCCTCAATTGGCGAATGGGTAAAGGATGAAACCCATGAGCCAATTGACCAAATGTGGATGATGAGATGATGTGAATAATGATGTGAATGTGATGCAAATGTATGACATTGACTCAACTTGATACCCCAAGTTTGGGATTGTTTATGTTTTGCAAATTTACCTTTGGTTCATTTGTGGCAATTGTTGTGGTAAAATCGTCAACCACGTTTGGAGTTCTTGTTCCCTTGTGACCATAGAAATTCCTTCCAAATGATGGGTTCAAGGAACCAATCATTCTGGGAATTTGATACTCATGTGATTTTCGATTATTACCAAAATTGATTTGATTGTTTTCCACTTTTGACCCAATGGAAGGGGTTGAAGGATAACCTTGTGCAAATTTGGTTTGAACATAACCAAGCTCAAAATATTGAGGGACCTAGCTGATTAATGCCATTTTGATTTGAGTGTCCTTATGGTGAGCTATCCATCCTACCGGATTGCATGGATTGCTAGTCACTGCAACCGCTAGGTGTATAGGATAATTCACTAGATACGAGGCTCACTAATGGATGTGATGTTGATGATGATGATGATGATTTTGATGATGATAATGATGATGTGTTTGATGATGGTGGTTGGGGTTTTATTTTTTAGTTTTTCTTATTTTTTTTTGTAACTGTGTATGTGCGGTTCTACCTTCCCTTAACCGTGCATCCATGGTTTGAGTTGCAATTTATGGGACCACATTTTTGTGCACTCTAAAAAATATGGGTATATGGTTTTCATCATGAAAAGTGGCTATATAAAGGGGTGAGGGGTCAATTTCATTTCATTGTTGTGGTTCGATTCTTCTGAGCGTTTTGAGAAGAGAGAGTGAGATGGAGGCTAGTGAGGGGAGTGGAGTTGGCATGGGTGTGGGTGGTGGTGGCTCGGCTGGAGCGGAAGTCGGTGTCCGCTATGCTAAGGTAGGTGTTCTATTCCTTAGCTTTTGTTTTATTTGTTTTTGGGTGTTTTGTTTGTTGTTTTTTTTTTTTTTTGCAACCACTAAGAGGGTGGTAAATTTTTTTTTTTTTTTTTGCAACCACTAAGAGGGGTGGTAAATTTTTTGTTTTTTTTTTTTTTTGCAACCACTAAGAGGGGTTGGTAAAATTTTTTTTTTTTTTTTTGTAATGGGGTTTTTTTGATAAATGGGGAAGGTTTTTTTTTTTTGCTAGGATGAAATGCAATATTTTTTTTTTTTTTGAAATGCAATTTAATTAAATGCAATGTTTTTGTGTTTTTTTTTTGAAATGCAATTTATTCTAAAATGCAATGTTTTTGTTTTTGAAATGCAATTTATTCTAAAATGCAATGTTTTTGTGTTTTTCTTGTTTTTAATCTGGATATGCACTGATTTTATCTTTGTTTGTGCTCTAGGTTAAGTTTATTACTGCTAGACACCGATGGCCCCACACCATATCCAAGGTGTGAAAAGCTCTCACAGCTGATGAGTGGAAGTTTTTGGAGGTTGTGGGCTTGGAGGGCTACGGATGGATGGAGACTATTCGAGTTGATGAGGAGTTTCTATCTGCTCTGGTGGAGATATGGGACCCTGATAGGGGTTCTTTCCAGCTTTCGATAGGGGAGCTAACTGTGACTTTGGAGGATGTTTATCGCATCTTCCATGTGCCTATCGAGGGTTTACCTGTGAGGGTGGGCCACGACAAGAAGGCCACCCTTAGTCCCATATATGGTGATGATTGGGATGTTGACTATGGGAAGGGTGGTATTCCTTACCTTGATCTCTATAAGGGTAAGAAGTTGGGTGCCCTTTCGAATTTTTTGATGTATATACTAGGCAACATGTTGTTGCCTAATAGCATGGGCTCGAGGTTCCCTTGGAACTAGGTTTCTATTGTGTTGTAGTTGATAGTAGAGCCTTAGATTTATGCTTGGGCTCTCACGCTCTTATGTCAGGTGTACTATGAGCTCTATGAGGTGAAGAGGTGGGAGTGAAAGGGGCTTGATTGTAGTTTGGTGCTCCATATTTGGGCATGGGAGCATATCAGAGTTGGTCGCCTAGAGGGGCTACCCTATGCTTGTGATGGTTCACTTCCTCATGCTTTCCATTGGCGGGTTAGTGAGGAGTCTTCTCCTACTCACCCTCCTTGCATTATGAAGACTTATTGGGATAGCCTGAGTGGTTTGACATGTGATGACATCTACTGGTGACCTTGGAGAGGTCTGACTTGGGAGGATGATGCTGCACAACTTCGTCGGGTGAGATGAGGTAGATGGATGGTTGGGAGCCATGGGTGAGAGATGGAGTATATCTAGTTCTCATGGGTGATGAGGTAGTTTGGCTTGGTGTAGGGAGTTCTAGATGCTCCCATGATGTATAGGCGATGGGGAGATGAGCTTAGTATTCCCTTGACTCTAAATTTTTGGACTGTTGATGATATAGTGGATGATGCGATAGTGGATGTTCTTGATATAGATGATGTAGGGATGACTATAGACTATGATACTTGGTTTGTAGTATAACCTCCTTGGAGGCCTAGCTAGGTAGTGGATGATGTTGTTAGTGGGGATGAGCCTGATGTTGGTGAGTAGGCTCCTAGGTGGTAGAAGCACCACTAGGGATAGTGGGGGTAGGAGGTAGTCTATCATTGGTATATAGTAGATAGATGTTGGTACTAGGGTTGGTGAAGATGGTGGTGATGGAGGTGATGGAGGCCATGATGTAGGTCATGATGTGGATGTGGGTGATTATGGATATTATGGAGGTGATTAGGGTTAGGATGCTCCTCCTCACCACATGGAGGAGGAGTGGGGTGTACTCTAGGTATAGTGGGATAGCTTGGGTGAGGAGGTGATGAGGCTGAAGGGTGAGGTGACTCAGCTTCAGGGTGAGGTGACCTGACTATAGGGTGAGGTGGATGGGTTGTGGGTAGGCTAGTGAGTGAAGGGGATGAGTGGATGGGCTAGGTTGAGTAGTGTGATGCTGCTATCATCACATCTCTTAGGGTAGAGTTAGCTCAGTGAGTGTCTCATAAGATGGTGGATTTGAGGACCATCCATAGGAATACTACTTATATTGCCATGCTAGAGAATACTTTAGATCAACATCAGATTCCTCTTTCTATTCCTCCTTCATCATTAGTTGTGGGCTCCATCAGGTGGACTGAGTCGAGTTCTAGGTCTCATCAGTCATCAAGTTCACATGCTCCATCTAGGTCATCAGTGCATGGACCTCGTAGGGGTCATGGGGCGCTAGCTAGTAGCACTTTATTACCTCTTTTTGTAGTTTTCTATTTTTGTTTATGAGCCTCAGTGCTCTGATGTATACAACCTATGGGTATTTTGTACTTATGCGATTCATATATATATACATGGCTTTTTATTATGATTATTTGTGTGTGTGCTTTTGTTTTATTGTATGTATGGATGCATATGAAATGATGTGATGTATGATGTAATGTTTGATTAATGCTATGTTCTAATGCTCATTTGGTATTTATAGACTCTTGCTTGATCAACATTATCTTGTTGTTTAATCAGGGGCATAGATAGATGGTATTGACATGGATTTGTGATATGTGGTAATGAAAATGTTATGGTTTTATTGGGTGGATGATCTAGGGTGTTCTTACAAAGACTCAAACATCCTAGTGACTTCAAACAAACCCATTTATGTATTTCATAGATCTTCATTATGCAAGGGTTGTCCTAGTGGTTTCAAATTTCTCAAGGACCAACTGTGTGTGCCATGATTGTTCATTTTCCATTATGAATTAGGTCAAACTAATCAATTGTAACTTATGCCAATAAGCTAGCTCATCCGAGAGTGGCCTTAGGTCTATACAAAAGAAGGTCGCTAATGTGACAGATATGGCACCACGCGTAAGGATACCCCATTGCCATGTAGGATTCATTCAACCCATTGCTGTAATGAGGATCACCCCATGGTTTTTGAGACACTAAGAGTTCCAGGGATTCAAGCTCCTTTCCCTTATTTTATTTCATTTGATTTTTGGGGTTGCTCATTTTGTGATGGAGCAATTGGATTTTATTGCTTTACACTTGCTCATTTTGAGGAAGAGCAAGGGGATTTTTATTGCTTTGAGATGCTTTTTGGGATACTTGCTCATTTTGAGGAAGAGCAAGGGATTTTTTTTTTTGGAAATGCTTTTTGGGATACTTGCTCGCTTTGATGAAGAGCAAGGGATTTTATTTTTTTTGTAATATTTGGGATACTTGCTCACTTTGAGGAAGAGCAAGGGATTTTTTTTTTGGAAGGGTGAAGGTGGAGCTTGTCCTTTTTCCAACTCTGTAGCACTCTAGACCATGCGCATAATTGGATGAATAGGGGAAACCTTTCACTTATGGCAATAGCAACTTTTGACTTCATTATTCCCAAGTTTCACAATGTTTTTAATGTGTTTTGTTGTGTGTGGTCCAAGAGGAAACTTGATTGACCAGGAATGACCTATTGCATCTAAATATTGTTTGAATTTGAATCAAGTTTGTTCAAAACACTAGGAGTGGTTGAGTGATTGAAAACATTTGAAATTTTCTTATGGTTGATGTGGTTTGTGATGCTTGCGATACTTTCGATGCAATATTTTGAAAATTAAAAGACCCACACAAAATAGTCAGTGGCCACATAATTGTTATTGCTAACAATTATACGATATCTATCCTACTTTATGTGAGTCCCTTAATTAGCAAAATATTATAGGGAAAGTTACATATTATTGTGATTGATGGATTGCTAAGTGATGTAGGATGCCCCTGATTAAGGCAACTAGACATAGTGGACTAGCGATCATCCAAATTAACCAAATGATCCAATGTAATGAATGGTATAAACAAAATGCCTAAAATGCATGTATGGAATGCATGGATGGATATATGAGATGCAAATGAAATATTTTTGGTATATATATATATATATATATATATATTTTAGCCATGTATATGTACATATATATAAATTGCACTATGCATAAAATGCCTTTAGATGTATTATGTTCAATGGCTCAGGTTCCAATGTTCCTTCTAAGTTGGTAAGTCTATACGTTCCTGGACCCAACTTCTACTTGACAATGTATGGACCTAACCAATTAGCCATGAATTTATCTCTCAAATGTAGCAATGCATTGGTGTTCTGTTGATTCTCTTTAAGAATGAGATCTCCCACTTGGAATTCATGAGGATGGACTTTTGCATTGTAGGCACACTTGATGCGATCTTGATATACTCGTAGATGTTCTAAGGCATTGATGCACCTTTCATCAAGGAGTGTTAATTGGTCAAGACGTGCTTGTCTAGTTGTGTCGTCATCCATGAATTCTTGCAATGTAACTCGTAAAGAAGGGATCTCGAGCTCAAGAGGTATGATTGCTTTAGTGCCATAGACCAATGAAAAAGGTGTTGCTCCAGTTGGCATTCTAATGCTTGTTCGATAAGCCCATAGTGCCAAGGGGAGTTGAGTGTGCCAATATCTATGATTTTCTTTGACAAGTTTCTTGAGAATGGCTATCATAGTCTTGTTGGTCACTTCGGCTTATCCATTTGCCTGTGGGTAGTAAGGAGTCAAGAAACTGTGTTGGATATTGTACTTGTTGCATAAGGCTCGAACATCCTTGTTCTTAAAAGACTTGCCATTGTTAGAAATGATCTTGGAAGGAATCCCAAAATGATAGATAATATGCTGAAGTATAAACTCCGCTATTCGAGGTCCAGTCATAGTGGTCATTGGAATTGCTTCGACCCATTTGGTGAAGTATTCCGTGGTAGTTATGATGAATTTATGTTGTCCTAAAGAGGTAGGTGAAATTTTTCCAATCAAATCTAGGCCCCATTGTGAAAAGGGCCAAAGGCTTTGAATGGGCTGTAAAGCTTGTGATGGTACATGAGTCAAATTGGCGTGATGTTGATATTTTTGACATTTCTTGATGTATTGACAACAATCACTTTCCATGGTGGGCCAATAATAACCCATGCACAAAATGCACTTTGCAATGGCCATTCCACTAAAGTGGCCACCACAAGTACCATCATGGGCTTCAGTTATAGCTCGTTGTGCCTCAACGGGATCTAGACATCGAAGTAGGACTCCATCATAGCCACATCTATACAACACGTCCCCCAAGAGAGTAAAATGAGTTGCTTTTTGTTTGAATGTTCTTTTTGTAGTTCACGTCATTTCTAATGGGAGGGTCCCAAACTTGAGAAAGTCTCTTATCTCATCAAGGTAAGAATTGTATGGCTCCACATGGACCAAACAAACACTCTTCTCACCTTCAGATTCTGCTCATTTGATTGCTGACTTGGACATTGTTGTTATGATAAGTGGTTGGACTTCTCCATGTTCATTCTTAGGAATCAAGGATCCCAAAGAAGCCATTGCATCCACAAATATGTTAGTCGAATGAGGCAAGTTTCTAATCTCATACCAATCAAATTTCTCTAGCAACTTCATTGCTACTTCGTGATACTGTTTCAAGATTGGTTCTTTGCATTGGTATTCTCCCTTCACTTGACAAATGATAAGTTGAGAATCCCCAAAGATGCTTATTCATTTAATGCCCATAGCTATAGCTGATTGAAGCCCCAAGATTAGGGCTTCATACTCTGCATTGTTATTTGTGCATGGGAAGTCAAGTTTGAATGATAAAGGAATTGGAATTCCTTCGGGTGTGTAAAACATGACTCCAACACCTTGTCCCTTTTCGCACTTTGATCCATCAAAGAACATCATCATGTCAATATCATCCTCGGGAGGGACTAGTTCTTCTTGTTCAGTGATAAAAAATATCGAATCATCTGGAAGCTCAATAAGTATTGGTTGATCATTTGGTAATGGAGCTTCTGCAAGTTGATCGGCTATCACCTGACCTTTGATGGATTTTTGGCTAATGAATTCGAGATCAAATTTCATTAAAAGCATTATCCATTTTGAGGTATGGGTGTTGTTGTATGCATGAGTCATCATGTAATGTAGAGGATTCTCTCTAGCTATGACATAGGTAGTGTTACTTAGCATGTAATGTCTGAGTTTCTTAGTGGTAAAAACCACTGCTAAGCACAACTTTTTGATATAAGCATATCTTGTCTCATAACTTACCAATGTTTGACTAATGTAATAAATTGCTTGCTCCTTGTGATTTTCATTTTTTTGAGCAAGCATTGTCCCTAGTGCAAAATCTATTGCAGAGATATAAAGGTGAAAAGGGACTCCTGGACGAGGTGGCATAAGAACTGGTGGTGAAGCCAGATACTTATTTATGTCATCAAAAGCCTCTTGAAATTCAATTGTCCAAGAAAATGTCACCCCCTTCTATAGCAAGCGATTGAAAGGCCTACATTTGTCTGAGAGTTGTGCAATAAATCATCGGATAGATTGGATCTTTCCTTGTAAACTATGCAACTCTCTCAGATTTGTTGGAGGTGGCATCTCGATGATGGCCTTGACCTTATCAGGGTCCACTTCAATGCCTCACTTGGAGATAATGAATCCTAGAAGTTTTCCTGATGTGATGCCAAATACACACTTCTTAGGATTCAACCTTACCTTATGTTCAAGAAATCGATCAAAAACTTTCTCTAGAACCTCAATATGCTCAAGATGTGTTTTAGATTTAGCAATCAAATCATCCACATAATCCTCAATGATTTTATGCATATAGTCATGGAAGATGTACGTCATGGCACGTTGATAAGTAGCTCCTACATTCTTAAGGCCAAAAGGCATCACCCTATAACAAAAAGTCCCCCAAGGTGTGGTAAATGCCGTCTTGTGTTGGTCCTCAGGATTAATTCGAATCTGATTGTATCCTGAGAAACCATCCATTAATGAAAGCATTTCATGGCCTGCATAGGAGTCTACCAATTGATCGATGTTAGGTAGTGGAAAATCATCCTTGGGGTATGCTTTGTTTAGATCTCAAAAGTCAGTGCATACACGTACCCCCCATTCGGCTTGCGAATGGGTACCATGTTAGAGAGCCACTCTGGATAATCAATTGGGACTATGAAATTCATGTCCAATAGTTTTTGTAGCTCTTCCTTGATAATTAATGCTATGGTTGGATGAAGTTTCCTTAAGTTTTTGCTTGAAATTCTTAGCATCTGGTGCTAAGGTAAGGTTGTGGACCACCAAATTGGGATCAAGGTCATGCATGTCCTTGTATGACCATGCAAATATGTCTTTCTTCCTTTTTAAGATGTCGATCATATGCTCTTTCTCCTCGGTGGATAAATATTTTGCAATTTTGACGATTTGTGGATTGTTCGCTGTAGCACCCTAAAATTGGCGCAGTAAAAATGCAATAATTACATTCACCTTAGTAAATAATTTAAAATTCAAATTTAACCTCCCAAACCGCCTGTTAACCGTCGAGAAATCCGTTTCCCCCTTTTTCGCGCCATTTTTAGAGGTTGTTTTGACCGTTTGACGATATCGTCGCCGATCAGACGATATCGCCCCAGATTTGACGATTTCGTCTGGACTAGGACGTCCAGACGATCTTGTCGCAAAACTAATTTTGCAAAGTTGGAATTTGTTCCAACGGGTCTCCAATTTGGGCAGAAGCGTGTCTGCGCCGTTGGGACCCTCCCCCCGTTGGAGATCTCCCAAATTGGGATGATCTCCAACCTCCTAACTACTCCCCTAAGCCTATTTAGTCTCTAGGATTTTCCCTTCCCAACCCCTGGCCGAAATTCTCTGCAATTCAATTCCATATACGTTAAATCATCTCTATCTTGCATTTGCACTAGTTCCACATCAATTTTGTTGCAGGTACAACACTATTTTTCAGCCGGAGCCAGCACCTATCGTCGTCGATGAACCTGTTCAGATCGGAGGCGAACCTGTCGAATTCGAGGCGATTTCGTACTGATGCGAGACGATCTCGACTGCAGTCCGTATTAAGGCAATCAGTGCCTGAAGTTTGCGATCCTCAACCCTTTTTCTATCATTTTATTCTGCAAATTAGATAATCTATTTAGTGTTTTATATTACTTTGCATTTGGAGTTCACCCATTTAGATTAAGTGCATAATTAAATCTTAATTATCATCAAATTAGCACAATTCATTTTTGTTTCTGTGTTTAAGTTGCAGTTTGATAACATTGCTGCCATTTTATATCATTTCCCTCTGTTAGCATTGTAGTATTTTTTGTATTTTGCATCTATTTTTGGTTTTGCAGGTCTCTCGAATTCGTCTGATGAATTCATCAGATCTCGGACGATCTTGTCCGATTGCGAGATGATTCTGTCGAATCTCAGACGATCCAGACTACTTCAACATCAGAATCTTCTTCAGACATCCGGATCAGGTATTCCTCATCTTGCATTTTGTACTCTCTCTGTTTCTGTCTTTAAATCTGTTTTCTGTATTCATTGAACTTGCATTTTCATATAGATTAATATAGATTCATTCGGCCAAACCTAGGATATGAATGCTTAAGGTTAAAACGAACACATTTAAACACATTCCAAAACCTAGGCGTGGAAACTGCCATCAAATGTTTCCTGGTGAACCCACCATCCATCGAAAAATCATCAAAATACACCTCCCTTGAGAGGCGGGACCTTCGCAAAGTCCTCTCAGTCCGAGGTACCGCACCATCCTTTTCCCATCCTCCTTCCGGGCGTGGATCCTATAGCCTGAAGGTAGGGATGCGAAAAATTTGGAGCGATACATTTTGGTGAACCCGACGTGAATGCATTGTAAACCTTTTGAAAACAAAAACAAAAATATATATATGTATACAAGAAAAACAAAAACAAAATCATCATTTCATGTTTTAGATTCAATTCTAAATAGTAGATGCTAAATATTACTTTTAGAAGCACTAAACAAACCATGAGTTTTTACTCAAATCAATATGAGCCCATTAGTAATGTTGGAAGAATTCAGCCAAATACATTTGTTGATTATGATCAACCTTATCCCTATTCAACATCACCTCCATCACACTTCTCTCATTTTTCATCCTTACCCCAACAAGACAATCCCTTTGCCAATCCTCTTCATAACGATATTATCTATTCTCCCATATATCCATATTATGTCTATCAATCCACATATAATCCTCCACCACCTTTTCAATACTCTTCTTTCAATACAACACATCCATTTCAACAAGAAAATACTTATTCTTCCAATTCTACCATGCACTCACCTCCTACATCGCAATCTTCCTATCATCATTCTACCCATAACAAAGAAAGTAGAGGTGAGAAACCATTAGGCCCTTTTATGATGAAATTCCTAAAGCATTTATCAAAAACCTCTCAAAAACCTTCATCACGTACATTTACAAAGCTCAATCAACCAATGGATATAATTCTCAAGTATTTACTTGACACAAATAGGATTGAACTCCCTTCCGTAAGACAACCTGACACCACAACAGATTGGTTTAAACCCGAGCTACATTGTGAATATCATAGAGTAGATGGACATATGACACAAAATTGTAAAGATTTAAGATGTGCAATTCAAGATTTGATTGATAAGGGTCTTTTTAATATAAAGGAATTACAATCTACAACCGATGATAAACCTCCAATAAACAATCAAACTCCTACACAACAAATACCAATAATCAATCAAGACATGGAGATCTCCCAAGAACTCCTATTCAATTATCAACAACAAAAAACCAATCAAATATTGCATGTTAATGTGTCCCATCATGATGATATTATTAATATTGTAACAAAAACTACAAATGAGCAACCTCAAGTTCAATCAACTCAATCAGATATTCAAGATATGGATTGCTCATTTGACCAACCTTCAAAACTATATTTGACTCTAGAGAATGATCCAAAATGGAATGTAAGCATAGAAAGCTCATCTTTAGAATCAAAATCTCAATCTGAAATCCACTTTGATAACCAACAACAAGTGATTAATCCTCAAGCAAAGATATCCCTTTTAGAAGTATTACAAATTTATCACAAGGAAATTTTGTTCAAAATACCTAGCCAACAATTTGTTCCTCATCATATTTTCTCTAAGAACATAATTAATGGTATAAACCCTCTTGAGGTTAACCATATTTCATTCTATGATGAGGATATTCCTTCCTCTACTCCACAAGAAGACTCCTATCTGTACATTACAGGATCTAGTAAAGAAACACTTGTTAGAACTATCATGGAAGATAATGGCTTCTCTCTTAATTTATACACTTATCAATTATTCCAAAATTTCAAAACAAAGGAACAAGATCTTAATGAATCAAATGTTATTATAAAATCTTTTAACAATGAAATTCAAGATTGTCAAGGTACTATAATTCTTCCCCTTAATATTGGAACCAAGATCCTGGATACTTTATTCTATGTAGGATATTGCCCTTCACCTTACAACCTACTTCTCAGAAGTCCTTGGATTCATACGATGAGAGTTGTCCCTTCCACTCTTCACCAATGTTTGAAGTTTGAAATTGTAAATAAAATTGTTACCATACATGGTGACCCAACACCATTTGAAGAATATTTAACGGTTGAAACATCAAGTTCTATACATTCTCTATTGTCACAATTATCTGCTATCCATCACTTTTCTTCATCCATATATGATCATTCTTGTTTACCAAATAACACTCATGCATATCTTTCACATATACTTTCTCCATCTTATCAAAACTTGGAATATAATAATAAGAATGAAGAACTTTCTTATATTTCTAATATTTTATTTTGTAACATGATCAATTTTACACATATAAAAGTCAAATATTTTGCTACATTATTCTACATTATAACAAACCTTTTGTTATCACTACCTTTTATTCATCACCTTCTATTCTTACCTTCACCTCAACCAGATTATCCTTCAAAACCACCTTTGATTTTGAAGCAACCTTAGACATGCTATACTCAAATAACCTTATATAGTGTATATAGATCATCTTGTATATACCACCAATTTCAATTCATAAATTAAAATCAAAATACAAAAAAAATCAAAATCCTCAAAATCTTCAAAAAAAATACAAATGCAACTAAGGACCTTAAAGGTAAATTTGAGCCCAACTGGCTTGGACCATACATTATTACTGCTAAATTTGAATCAGGAGCATATAAATTATCTACCTTAGATGGTAAAGAACTTAAAGAACCCATGAATATTTTGCATCTTAAACGTTACTATGCATAAATCTGGTCATTTCATCCATGTATATATTTGTTCAAAATTACTATCTTGTATTTCTTTCAATTTATTCAAAAAACACCAAAAACATTCATAAATCATCCAAAAAATCTTCAAAAACTATCTATTGCATTTATTTAAAGCACTTGTTAAATTGTTTACTCAAAAACAAAAATCAAAATAATGATAAAAATCTAAAAACAACTATATGCTTGACTCTTTCGAAACCAAAACAATATACAGAAGAAAGAGAGAGTCAACATTCTCCAAACTTCTCAAAAAATCATTTATATATATTTTCTTACAATTATTGCAGTTATATGTTTCAACTTATTTTGGGATAAATTAGCATTTATTTCGAATCCCTCACTTGCACACTCACAACAAATAAATATCTTGATTTTATCTGGCATGATTACTAATCTCTCTTATATCAAAGTCCACAAAATTCAATTAAATAAAGTTTGAGCATAGAGAATTGATCTTGTTATTTACTTAAACCAAGCACATCTTTTCACAATAAAATGATTATATTTGTAATTTCCATGTTTTGCTACATAGTAGAACTGATTTCTTGAGCGAAAAGTTTCCCCTGCTATCCTATCATGCACATGGTCTAGAATCTTTGAGAATTGGCAAAAGGACAAGCTCACCCCTACCCGAATAAAAATCCCTTGCTCTACAGACTAATCCGAGCAAGTATCCCTAGCAAAGAAAAAGAAAAAGAAAAGAAAAATTCAAGAAAAAGAGAAAAGAAAAATGTTCTTTTATATCATTACAACAATGTTACAAGCATTATCAAGCAAAAGAAATACAAAAAGAAAAATAAGCAAAGTTCAAAAGAAAGCAAGAAAGCAATAAAATCCCTTTCCCTACCCTTTGAAAAGAAAAGAAGGGTTGATGAGCTTGAATCCCCGGAATTCTCAATTATTCGAAAACTGTGAGGTAAGCCCCATAACAGGTGGTTTGTGCCCAACTCGCTTGGCCTTGGGTAACTCCTAGCGTGGTGATATGTCTGTCACATTAGCGACCTTCTTTTGTACAGACCTATGTCTGCTTATGGATTAGCTAGCTTTTGATAATCCGATCTACATAGTAGCCTAGTATGGTTATATGCATCTACATCATGGTTAATGAACACTTATTTGGTTTCTTCAAATCACTTGTATCATAGTATCTTGCTCAAAACTGGTAAATGAACAATGCAATTGCACACACATTTGTATTTGAGAGATTTCGTGTATCATTATGATAAATCAAGATCAGAAATGAATTCACATATGCACATGGGATTCCTTATAAATCTAACTTTTGTCTTCAAAATAATTTGAAATATTATTTTTGCAACTTGTTTGGAATAAATCAAGTACAATTGTTTACCACAAAGACAACTATATAATAGAAAAATCAAAAATTTCTTTCAAACTACACAAAACATATACATATATATCTGATTGACTTTCGCGACGATGGTATAGTTTCAAAACCCAAATTGAAATATTATGCCTAGCGCAAGTCCTCATTTTCATATTTTCTGTTCATCAAAAATCAACCATGCAATAAAACTATTTTTTTTGGATTTTCGCGATGATGGTATAAGTCTATACCTACATATTCTATGCCTAGCGCAAACCATTGTAACAATTTTTATTCCCCATTTATTCAAAAATCATGAAAACCATATGGCTTAATTCATTATGTTACACAAATTATGCTTTTCCAAAGCAAACACATTTTCATTATTTCATGTCATTATGTCAACCTTTAATTTTGCAATGATGGTATAATTCCTAAGGAATTATCCAAAAAAATTTATCACCCTTAGGAATTTATGCCTAGCAAAAATCATTTTAAAACATCATTTCATGCACAAACATTTTTATGAAAATCTGAAAACAAACCATCATCATCATTATCATTTGCACTATCACAACAAAGTCTTAAGACAGTCTCTTAAGCACTCTTTTACTTTTAACAATATTTCTATCCTGGGATTAGCTTGACGACCGAGTGAGCAGCGACTCCGTGAAATGGTCTATAATAGCGACAATGTCCTTTGAAATTATTGTTAGAAGTCTCTTTTTATTTTTTATTTTTATCACATTTCATCATAAACAATCAATTTGTTACATCGGATTATTTCATTTAAAAATATCACCATGACATTCAAATTATAATATCTCCAACGACATAATTACATCCAATTATCAAATCAATCAATCAAAACATAAAAGCATCATAAACATACACAAAGACACAAGTCATATGATCAAAAATATCTCATATATATATATATATATATCAACATATGTACATCATCAAAACTAGATTGGTATGCCACAATCTGTACCTCGGCATACTCAATCCTCTATCAAAAATAATCATATCATACAAATGTCAATCCCGCCCTCTAGCCTCGAGAGCCTCTCGAGCTCTCTGCCTCATCTCCTCCCCCGCCCTGAGGTGGAGGAGGTGGCCCCATCGCCGTCTGTGTAGTCCTCGTCCTCGATCGAGACGTAGTCCTCGAGGACCCAATCCTGATAGGGTCAGCAATGCCGGCTGGCAGCTGTACCCTCTGACCCTCTGGCACCATCTGGAAGTAGATGCCCTGGTAAAACGTGGTCTGAGCAATCGACCGCGCCAGCTCTTGTGTGCTCGCCCCTCCGCCCCGTGCCCTGAGGCATGCAATCTCATCCCGTAGCTGTGACACCTCAGCCCGGTGTCGTGCAGCCGCATCCTGTAGCGTCTGCACCTGAGCCTGCAGACGATCTCTCTCCGCCCGGAGAGTAGCCATCTCGCTACTCTCTCCTGTGTCCACACCCTTGCCCTTATCGAGCGATGGTGGCCTCTGTGGAGATGGGGGTCTCACCTCCCTCCTCTCCCTCTCTCTCTGCCGTGGCCGCTCCTGTGCCTGTGGCCGCCTCACCTCTCTCCCGCCGTGACCCTGGGCTGCCTCCATCGCCGCCTGGCATCGCCTCCCTATCCGATGCACAACTACATGGATCGGACCCTGTGCCCTCGTCATCCGAGGAGGGCGGATGCCTGCGTACCAGGCATCGTAGCCATCGGCTACCCCTGCGTCGTCCCCATCCACTGGCTGGATGGGGGCATCATCTGTGTCCTGGCTCCAGAACCGCTGCATGTCCGGAGCCCCGCTAACTGTAGTGTTATCCCGGATAGTCCGAGAAAACTCGTAGTCTCTGAGGGATGGGATCCCCTACTGTAGACCGAACTGCCTCAAAACTCGGTCGTACCTATGGAGCTCCACCTCTCCCCTCTCCATCCTCAGCCAACAAACTCGCCTGATGCGAGCCAGCTCTTGTCCATCCTCTGGCCACCCTGGATGCTCTCTCCACGGCCTCCAGGTGATCTGGTCCAGGACTAGGTCATCCAATAGCCTCCGGGACATCGACAAGTCGATCCACCATTGTGACCCTCTCCGGAGCCACCAGTAGAAGACTCGGGGCCTCTCCCCGTCAACCCCTGTCAGAGGAAGCCCTACCGGCCTCCGCACCGCAATGTGCTCCCAACACCAAACCTGTAGTAGCGATGTCATAACCAGACATCGGCCGCCCTTGTACATGACCCCATACAGGATCCTGTACAACCGGCATAGAACAAAACTGCCCCAAGCAAACCTGTAGCCGTGGTCTCTCATATCGTAGATCACATCTGCGAGCATCCATGGCACCCTGCACCCACTCTGGTGGCACAGCAGAAGTCCACCAACTACTCCAGCTAGCACCCGTGTGAGTGTAGATGCCCCAGGCATCTGGCGTAGTGCCTCGATGTTAACTCCGCCCTTCTCCAGGGTGAAGCTCGGGTCACCGCATAACCGTCCCATAGCGCGGCCCTGATTGGCCGTAGGAGTAATGAGCCATCCTTGTATGGGGATTCTCAGAATCCTCCATACGTCCTCTAGTGTGGGAGTCATCTCCCCTGTCGGTAGCCAAAAACATGAAGACCCCGGATACCACCTCTCTGCTAGGGCCGTCAGTAGCCCCATGTCTGTAGATACTTGTGGCATTTCTGCCACATGCAGTAAGCCGGCCTGTGCCAGCTGATCTCGCTCTGCCTGTGTCAGAGCGGCCAAGTCGTCTCTCAAACCTCCATATTTCCATTCTCTGCTCTTTAGTAATCCTCTCTGCAAACATAAACAACAAAACAATAAACAATCATTAATCAACAATTCAAATAATCAATAATGCAAATTAAAAATTCAACTTTGTGCAATTGATGATATCGCCCACTATTGGACGATATCGTCCCAAATTTGAGCATAATCGTTTCCGATTTCGTAGTTCGAAATCGTCTCTAATTTGACTAAATCGTCCCCCTTTCGACGATTTCGCCCTCGGGCGAAATTGCCGAAATTGAGACGATTTCGTCGAAATCGGGACGATTTCATCCCGACGACGTCGACGGCCCAAAAATGGCCGCGATGCTCAAAATTCATCTAAAATTCATCTAAAAAACATGTAAAGTTAAAATTAAAGCATTCTAGATCAGTCTGGACTCTTACCCGTAGACCGCGTCGGACCTCTGTTGATCTGTGCGTCGTCTCCACCATTTTTGCTTCCAGAGCTCTAAAACCAAAAAATGAACAGTAAAAATGAATTAGGGTTTTACCCTATTTTTCTTAATTTTATTCAAAAATAATTTTTTTGCTTTTTCGCGTTTTTACCTCAAACGTTCGATTTGGGTAAAAACACGGAGGGGGCACCATAGTAAGTCGTCGTACGATTCGACCAAGAATCGTCGCCTAAAAATGGGAATAATTTTTGCTTTCTCGTAGATCGAGAAGAACTCATCTTTAACGCATTTTCTTCGGAAAATTCGCTAAAGAGGGGGCAAAATGTAGCACCCTAAAATTGGCGCAGTAAAAATGCAATAATTACATTCACCTTAGTAAATAATTTAAAATTCAAATTTAACCTCCCAAACCGCCCGTTAACCGCCGGGAAATCCGTTTCCCCCTTTTTCGTGCCATTTTTAGAGGTTGTTTTGACCGTTTGACGATATCGTCGCCGATCAGACGATATCGCCCCGATTTGACGATTTCGTCCGGACTAGGACGTCCAGACGATCTTGTCGCAAAACTGATTTTGCAAAGTTGGAATTTGTTCCAACGGGTCTCCAATTTGGGCAGAAGCGTGTCTGCACCGTTGGGACCCTCCCCCCGTTGGAGATCTCCCAAATTGGGATGATCTCCAACCTCCTAACTACTCCCCTAAGCCTATTTAGTCTCTAGGATTTTCCCTTCCCAACCCCTGGCCGAAATTCTCTGCAATTCAATTCCATATACGTTAAATCATCTCTATCTTGCATTTGCACTAGTTCCACATCAATTTTGTTGCAGGTACAACACTATTTTTCAGCCGGAGCCAGCACCTATCGTCGTCGACGAACCTGTTCAGATCGGAGGCGAACCTATCGAATTCGAGGCGATTTCGTACTGATGCGAGACGATCTCGACTGCAGTCCGTATTAAGGCAATCAGTGCCTGAAGTTTGCGATCCTCAACCCTTTTTCTGTCATTTTATTCTGCAAATTAGATAATCTATTTAGTGTTTTATATTACTTTGCATTTGGAGTTCACCCATTTAGATTAAGTGCATAATTAAATCTTAATTATCATCAAATTAGCACAATTCATTTCTGTTTCTGTGTTTAAGTTGCAGTTTGATAACATTGCTGCCATTTTATATCATTTCCCTCTGTTAGCACTGTAGTATTTTTTGTATTTTGCATCTGTTTTCGGTTTTGCAGGTCTCTGACGAATTCGTCTGACGAATTCGTCAGATCTCAGACGATCTTGTCTGATTGCAGATGATTCTGTCGAATCTCAGACGATCCAGACTACTTCAACATCAGAATCTTCTTCAGACATCCGGATCAGGTATTCCTCATCTTGCATTTTGTACTCTCTCTGTTTCTGTCTTTAAATCTATTTTCTGTATTCATTGAACTTGCATTTTCATATAGATTAATATAGATTCATTCGGCCAAACCTAGGATATGAATGCTTAAGGTTAAAACGAACACATTTAAACACATTCCAAAACCTAGGCGTGGAAACTGCCGTCAAATGTTTCCTGGTGAACCCACCATCCGTCGAAAAATCATCAAAATACACCTCCCTTGAGAGGCGGGACCTTCGCAAAGTCCTCTCAGTCCGAGGTACCGCACCATCCTTTTCCCATCCTCCTTCCGGGCGCGGATCCTATAGCCTGAAGGTAGGGATGCGAAAAATTTGGAGCGATACATTCGCATCTTAGCTAAGGTTCACATTGATAGATTCTTCGATAAGAATATAGGAACCTTCTGTAGACACCAAAATAACACCAATCCGATTATGTGACTACAAGCACTGACCGAATTGGCATACATACCCCCTAGGGCAGCCTCCAGAGGTTAAACAATGGTCCTAACCACTCCCAAATCAGTTTTGGAAGGTCAGAGGTCAATTTGGCACCTTTTAAGCACTTTGCTCCCTACTCGTCCCACCCTGGGATGATTAGCAGGTTTGACTGGAAAAAATTCAAACCTCGACAGATCCGCCACTTAACTGCGCCTTCAGAGCATGCAATTGTGAGGAACGGTTTCAAATCTGAGAGAGGGACTTCAGTCAAGCATGCCCTGATCATGGAGGCCTCATGCAAGGAGACTCTAAATCAGGGAGGAATCTTCTCTCCCAAAAAAGGCATGGCAAGCCAAGTGGCGCCCTCGCATGCGCATTCAAAGAGAGAGACCCTAGGTCTATAAAAGGGTGAGCCTCCTCACCCCAAAATAAGAATAGAGCTGGAGCATTTGGAGCAATGGAGTGCTGCCAAATTGTACCCCCATTCCCCTTTGTGCTTCCTACATCCCTAATTTCTCTTTTGGGAGAGAGGTTATCGGGTGAACACTAGGAACGCAATCTCGACCCAAAACCCAAGAAATCAGCCACAATCCCACACCAAATTCATTGACACAACCCCCTAGGAGGTTTTGGACCCATCCCAAGTGGATTGGTGTCAAAACTAGACCCCAAACGATGGGCGTCCTGCCCCCGGGTGCCCCCAAACTATCGCAGTCCTAATCGGCCCACCCCGGAGTGATTAGAAATCCATGAATAATTTCTCTACTATTATTTTTGCATTATGTTCTATTTGGTTTACTTATGCTGTTGTTCAAGTTTCATTGCATTCTGACCTGTTTTGACCGTGTTTTTATCATTTTATGCGTTTACTAACATATAGGGAGCGCTTTCGGATATAGGACAATATAGGTAGAATATTCCAAATATGACCTTCTGGGTCATCCCAAAATGCCCCTTTTAGCCTAACCCCAAGTTTTTAGGAGTTTTGGAGGCCTCTGGGTTGGACATTTGGAAGGTTGCTTTTGCATGTTTTGTGACAGTCCTAATCGTCCCACCCTGGAGCGATTAGAAATCCATGCATGATTTCTTGACTATTATTTTTGCAATGTGTCTCTGATGATGTTTCTATGCTTCTTTCAAATTTTGAATTCATTATGACATGTTCTGACCATCATTTTGCTATTTTATGTATTCACTAGCCGGAGGCCCTAGGGATTGCATGTTTTTCCCTCTATCCGCATATGCTATTAACTATTTGCTATTTCTCTGAGCGTAGGATCTCACTACTAGGAACACTAGAGGGGTAGCAAGGAACACATGAACACATGGATGCAAGCGATGGCAACCTTTGGCCCACCCATTTCAAATGTGAGGCATGCGAAAGACATTGGAAGCGTACCATCCGTTGATGTAACGAACTGTATCAAATGTTCCGAGCCCTAGAGGGGGAGATGTATTGTAACTAGATTGAAAGCAACATTAATAAAAAGAGGCCCTACTTTGTCTTTGTTTGCTTACATCTTTTCTATGCGTCGTTTCCTTCATGCATTGCTTTCTCGCATTCGTAGGACTTAGCATTGTTTTATATCAATTTCGTTTGCACCATCTGGTCTGGCATGCCGTCACCCCACATTCAGATTTTAGTGGCGATCATGGTGGGACCTTGTCCCCTACTATTGGGATCAAGTTTTTGATCAAAATTTTGTGTTTTTCTTGCAGGTGTGTTACTCATTCGGGCACTGGACTGCTACTCGTGCCACCCTGTGACGAATACAGACTTGGAATTCGTGCCACCCCAGGATGAATACAAATTCGTCTCACCCTAGGATGAATACAGACCTGCTATTCATCCCACCCTAGGATGATTAGATCTCTATGCATTTTTTGAGCAGAAACTCAGAGGCATCTGGTTGGGACAGAGAAGAGGTAGGTTTTTTGGACATCCTCTGTGTTTTTTTGTTTCTGTCTCTGCAATTTTTCTATTTTCTTTGCTTGCATAGGGAAGTTTGCTGCATGTTTTCTTTCTTTGCGCAAGTAAAAGGAACCACACACACCACGTAATAATATTAACATCAAGGAGTTGGTCTTAAAACCCCAACACTTGATCAAGACCAACGGTGGATTTCATCACCACCTTGGCTTGGATTTTGCATACATAACCCTGATCATGACTGTTGCTAGACGTAAATCCTGATGAAAGCTGACCAAGTGTAGTGGGGGTGATTCCCAATGCATGAGGATAAGTCTTCTATGGTAGGTGTCAAAAATAGAGTGATTCCCCTTCCGTACCGCCTATGTTCCACGTACTGTTCTGCTCTCGCGTACCAATAGTTTCCCTCACGTAAGGGCGGGTATATTGAGAGGTTCGGTATAATGGCCTGGCAAGTGGTATATTGAAGGGGTGACCATTTTGGAGATATAAGAGCCCTCATCATGCATGAATAACAAAATTTTCTTTACACGGTTTGCACAACAAAAATCAAAACACACTGAACCAGATTTAGGACACACATTTAATCTGTAAACGAGATAATCATTTCTTTGTTTGTGTGGTCCCTTTTGTTTGGTGTAGCATAAAAAATCGTAAAGGAGATAAAAACATACATATCTTGTAGAGAACCACCACCATGGTGTATACCCGTAGCCAATCCCAATCATGGGCAGAAGCTACGAAAAGTGTACAAGGAGGCACCAGTCACCTCCGTTATAGCCCCAAGGACTTGGTTATACCACCTTGGCAGCCTGACCCACAACATGGTCCACACTATGCCACTACAGAAAAGGACTATAGAGGCACCCCTTTGGGGGGCACTCCCATTCAACACAGACCCTTTCAGGAGGAGTACATACATGGGAAGGCTCCCTTAGATGCTCATTATGAGTGGCCACTATGCGATGAAGCGCTAGAGCAGCATAGGGTTCACAAGGAGGGACCACATGATTATATCATCCCCCTCTACCCCTCATTACTGTTAGAACTAATAGACCAAATCTAGAGCGCAAGGCTCTTCAGATAGGGTGAGCCAACTCCGCCCATCCCTTTCACATGTATGAAAGGGAGCACGAGGAAAACTAGTACATTCCTCAAGAGCAATACACCGCGTGGGAGCAATGCACCTCCGCACCTGCTAATTATCAAGATCACCTATTGAGGCCAGAGCCTCAGGTGAATGCCGCTAACCTCGATAGAGGAAAGTGACCCATAGAGATCTCGGATCACCATGACCGAGATAGACATGTAGGAGAGGCATCTAGGCCTCCTAAACATAGGACGATGAAACAAATTGACTTGGCATTTGCCAAACATGCCACCCGCCAAGCGCAAATCACGCAGCTTAGGCAAGATCAACAGTAGTTAGAGCAACTGTATCATCTTAACAAAGAGCGCATTCAGTGCTAGATAGATGAATTGCTCCAGAACAATATGCATGAGAGGATTCCAACCCCTCACATGCATAGGATAGAAATTTATGAGAGGCACAACCCCTTAGTGCGAGATAGGTCTCCACGACCTTATCAAGTGTTGCCTCCAAGACCTCCGAGACCTGAGCGGGAGGCCACCCCTAGAACCAATGATGGGCACCTTCCTCGGGCACCCGTCCATGTTTATAGGTCATGCCCAAAAACTCCTCAAGAAGCCTATGAGGAATTTGAGCAAGAAGAAGAGCGGGCTGAAACACCCTACCAAGGCAGGGGGCGCTACCCGGCTACCCCTCCATAGGCCTCAAGTTCCTCGTAATTCACAATGGGAACAAACCAAAGAAGAGGAAATCAAATCCTCTGATGCATACAAAGCATTGCTAGAATGCTTAGAGTCTATGGAGACTAAGACTTCAGGGCCCCAAAAGCCCACCTTACGCCAACTCCGTAGTCACCCTGTGCATCCTTCGCTTCTGGCACCCCCATACCCCGACCACTTCAAAATGCCTCAATTGGCAATTTTTAGAGGGGATGAGGATGCCCAAGAGCACGTAACAAGATTCCTGAGTCAATGCTTTGGCATTCAGGACAATGATGCATTGCTTCTGAGAACGTTTATAACCATGTTCGTAGGCCCTGCCTCGGATTGGTTTACCCAATTACCGAAGCATAGCATCAACAATCTAGACCAGCTAGTGGATGCGTTCCTTGAATATTTTGCCTTCAACACCAAGAAGAAGGCATCCTTAAGTGACCTAGCTGGCCTTAAGTAGTATGATGATGAGACCATAGCCACTTATGGGAATCGATGGAGGACATTGCTTTCAAAGCTACCTTACCTCCCTCCCATGGCCGACATGACTCAGATGTTTTCAAAGAGTTGCATAAGGTCGATCTCCATGCTATTGTAGCTACAACAATATGCCACCCTAGAAGAAGCCCTGGCGCAAGCCAGGATAATTGAGGAGATCAAAATTCAAGATGGCGAGATTGCCAAGCCATGCAAGAAAGAGTGGACCAAAAATGCCAAAACTGGGCCCACGCAACCAAAACCCACCATGGTCAATCAAGTTGCCATAACTATACCACCACCTACACAAATGACATAGCCCCCAAAGGCTAATTATCAGGTAGTTCCTCTTGCTAACTATGAAAAGGAAAACCACAAACAAGAGCAAAATCAACAACGTCACCCTAAGCGACAATTCACACAATTCACAGAGTCTAGAGACTCCTTGTTTGACCGCTTGTTCATGGAAAACCTGATAAACTTGTCGAAAACTCGACCCATAGACCCCAACGCACCAAAACCCAAGGGCTATAGGGAAGATTTATATTGTAGATTCCATCGACAGAAAGGACATGACATCTTCACTTGTTGGAAATTCAAAAACTTGGTGCAAGACTTGATAGACAACAAAATGCTCATGGTGGATAATCCCGTAGCGTTGAGCAACCAATAGATGGACATCTTCAAAGACCCCTTGCCTGCCCATGATGCATAGGCAAAGACTGTATAAGTGAATGAGGTGACACAAAACTACCCCATGCAAGGGTACGTAGGGATGATAAGCATTGTGACATGGAACAAAAGATACCCAAACATGGTTGCACCCGTTGCAGCTATAGGAGATGTTCCATCAACGTCACAACCTCCACAACACCCTACACAACCTCCCCCACCTAGACTAGTGGCCATGATTCGGACTAAGCTTACTCAAAGTTTAAGGACCACGTCGGCTAGGCTCTCCATCTATGAGCTCATCCAACAATCATCGCCCCATCGGGAGGCTCTGATGGAGATACTCAAAGCCATTGAGCTACAGCCCCAAGAACCCAATTCTTTCAACAACTTTGTGGGACATGTGAGACAATGCATCGAACCGGTCATAACCTTCAGGGAAGATGAACTAAAATTGGTGACTAGTGATATGGTGGATCCACCCCTGCACGTCATCATGCGGGTCAACGGGATTCCATTCAAGAGGGTGTTGGTGGACACTGGCTCGTCCAACAATATAATCATGACAACGGCATTAAAACATCTTAAGTTGCCAGCATCCCACATTATGGCATCCACCTACACTCTTCGAGCATTCAACGACGCGTTATGCTCGACGGTTGGCACAATTGTCCTGCCCATCCAAGTAGGACAAAAGACCATTCCTACGTTGTGTCACATCCTTGAGGGTGAGATGGCCTACAATATCTTGCTAGGCCGGCCTTGGATCAGGGACATGAAGTGTGTCCCTTCGATAGCCCATCAATGCCTCAAGTACACATATGAAGGGCAAGTACATGTAGTCCCAACAGACTTAGAGCCCTTCAAGTTTTGCAATGCGGTACAGCTGATGCCACAATCGACCCTCCCATCGACACATTTGGACTTTCAATTGAATCCGTCCACTCAAGGGTCCGATTCCGCCTACATCCCCACTGTTGAGTCCCTCAAGTAACCGACCTGGCCCATCTTCATCGTCTGTCCCTTCACCAACAATGCCACCTATGGTGGCCACATCGAAGGACAATGGGAAGAAGCCCCTAGAGGAGGCACCACCATTAGTCTCAACCATCTCTACCGAAGAGGTGCCCAGCCGAATGGAAGTCGAGACACCTGGTTCACCCAACATGGAGTGGACTCAGGGAGAACTCCCATTCCCTCCCCCTCAACCACCGATGATTACCATTGAAATGGCCAATACGGGCCTAGGGGAGTACCTAGTGTAGAACATAGTGGCAACACCCACACTCGAATCCATGCAAGACATGGGGAGACCTCGCCTCCCCATCGACACTATCTTCCCTTTAGGTTACCCACCAAATCAGACAAACTTTGTATATGGGGGCCTCGAGAACGGCCTGGAACCCTACCTACAAGAGGAAGAGGACGAAGAGCCATTTGCTGAGAATGTTGACTATCTGTCCAACCTAGAATTTGCCTTGAAATACCTTAACCAATGTAATTGGCATGGATATGGATTGGGCAGATATGAACAAGGAATGCACACTCTTTGTCAACCAAGATACCAGATGCCATATGATAAATCAGGAGTAGGGTTCAACCACCCTTTGCCCCTTGACATCTTGGTAGAAACCATGCAAGGCCTAGGTCTAGGCAACAAGGATGGGTTGGCACAAGATCCATATGCCAATCCCAACACTACATACACATTGGGGGATTATCTCCCATTGTTAACAACAAACCTTGTTGACCTCAACAACCCCTCCCCTTTGATCGAGAAAGGGGAAAGTTCAAGAAGTAACCTCCAAGAGGGATATAGAGCAAGATCAAGGAGGATCTTCTGAAGATGAGTCGAGCTATGAGGTAGCACCTTGGGACCCTTTTGAGTCCGATAGCAATCACTCGCAAGTGACACCCATTGATGACTATCAGGAGAACTTCATGGCAATGTTCCCCTTGAATGCTCCAATCGAGCAATTGCCACCTCAAGAGAATCCAGCCCTCCCGCAGAGAGCGAAACAACCCGGATGGGACCAAATCAACTTGCTCAAACAAAATGAGCCTCCCATGCCGGCCATAAGGCCAAGTGATCATGAAATGCCTAGTGGGAGGCTATACCAACAAGAAGAGCACATAGTTGTCGAAGCTAATGAAGGCCTATGGATCTCCGATAGCGACTATGAGGATGAGACTGAGATGGCATATCTCAACCATATGAGGCAACAAGAATACCCCATAGACATCGATGGTATGTTCGAACAGCTGAATATGGGACCAAGGCATAGGTGGCATTTAAATCAAGAATAGTTAAACCAAGTGCTTCATCCACCACTTCAGGCATACAGAGAGCACCTCCCACCTAGAGACCCTATAGGGCCACCAGTGCCAAGGGCAGACCCTATCCTTCTATCCACACATAGGGCCGATCCTTTTGTGCCAGTACCCACAGAGCCAGATCCGGGGTGCAAGGATCACCAAGGATGTCCGAGTCAACACCCACACGGTAATGGAGACCAAATTCATTCCATCAACATGATCTCCATTGATTTAACCGCCCCCATCCACAACCCAACCGATCCAACATGACCATTGTATCTAGACCTAGATGCCATAGCCTGGGATCATGCTGACTCACCACCATCCCCATCAGAGTACTGGCCTTGCAGTGGGATGTTCCATTTCACCCTAGGATAGACTCAGGATATCTTCCATGCTGAAGAGGAACCCGACGTTCCCAACGTAGATCTAAATTCAGCGAATGATATCCACCTGATCCCAACTCCACACCAGTTGGAGGATGGATCCCACATGTCAGTCGAAGAGACGATTGACGTAGACATCGGTTCTGATCCAATGAATCCGCAAATCATCAAGCTGGGGGTAAGTCTATCCCCCAAAGAGCAAGCCGATTACATTGCCCTTCTCAAAGAGAAGAAGGAGGTTTTTGCATGGTCCTACAAAGACATGCCGGGGCTAGACCCATAGCTAGTCACGCATAATTTAACGCTTGATCCGACAGTCAAGCCAATCAAGCAAAAGCTACGTAAGATGCACCCAACAGTGGCCTTAATGGTCAAATATGAGCTACAAAAGCTATTGGATGCATAGTTTGTCATCTACGTGGATTACCCACCATGGCTGTCCAACATGGTACCCATCAAGAAGCCAGACGGGAGGATTCACATATGCACCAATTTTTGAGATTTAAACAAAGCGAGTCCCAAGGATGATTTCCCCTTGCCTAGCATCGATGCATTGGTAGATGCTACAATAGGCCACAAAATGCTTTCCCTCATGGATGGTTTCTCGAGATACAACCAGATTCGTATCAATCTCGATGATCAACTAAAAATGGCATTCACAATGCCTTGGGGGACATTTTGTTATAAGGTCATGCCCTTTGGCCTTAAAAATGTTGGCGCCACCTACCAACGTGCTATGACATACATCTTCCATGATCACATGCATAAAACTTTGGAAGATTATATGGATGATTTGTTGGCCAAATCTCTTTTGCGCCAAAATCATCTCGATGACTTACGCAAGATCCTTGATCGCCTCATCGAACACAAAGTTAGGCTAAACCCCAAGAAGTGCGTATTTGGCGTCACATCTGGAAAACTCTTGGGTTTCATAGTCTCAAAATGAGGCATCGAGGTAGATCCAAACAAAGTCAAGGCAATCCTTGAGATGCTTCCCCCAACCACCATCAGGCAGCTAAGAAGCTTGCAGGGTAAGGTCACGTCGATCAAGCGCTTCATAGCACAGTTATCTGACAAGTGCCGACCCATGAATAAATTATTACACAAGGGGGTAGCATTTCATTGGGATGACGAGTGCCAGTCCGCCTTCGATGACATCAAACAATACTTGGCTTCACCACCAGTATTGGCACCACCTAGACCAGGAGTGTCATTCTACTTATACATCTCAGCTATCGAGGTGGCACTGGGTGCCATGCTAGCCCAAAAAAATGAATTACATAAAGAACAAGCTAATTACTATCTTAGCCGCACCCTGGTCAGTTATGAACTTAACTATGCATACGTTGAGAAGCTATGCTTGGCGGTGGTATTTGCCACCAAAAAGCTATGCCATTACATGCTGAGCAATACGACGTATGTTGTGTCTAAGGAGAATCCATTGTGGTACATGATGAGTCATACTTATCATAGTAGTCGCACGACGAAATGGATCATGTTGTTGATGGAGTTTGACATCGAATTCATTGGACAAAAGTCCATCAAAGGTCAAGTCATCACCGATCAACTAGCAGAGGCTCCTCTCGAAGATGATCAACCTCTGACCATAGAGCTACCCGATGATGGGGTCTTCCATGTCTCAGAATCGCCAGATTCTGAAGAGCCTGAGTCACCGGCCGACATAACCTTATTTTTTGATGGTTCTAAATGTGAGCAAGGGGGTGGCACAGGAATCATATTTTTCACACCGCAAGGGGCTCCAATGCCTTTATCATTTAAACTTGATTTCCCATGCACCAATAACAATGCTGAATACGAAGCCTTGCTCATAGGTCTTCAGACAACCATCACCATGAACATCAAATGCTTGAATATCTTTGGTGATTCGCTGTTAATTGTCAACCAAGTGAAAGGGGTATTCCAATGCAAATGCCCAGTTCTGCAGGCCTACAAAGCCCTTGTGGATAAATTCCTGGCAAATCTTGAATGGTACGACATCGAGGCACTCCCTCGATCATCGAATCATTTTGCGGACACTATGGCCTCCTTGGGGTCACTAATCCCGCAAGACCCTTCTGGTGAGATGACAACCATTCAAGTCAAAACATTATCGCAATCCATGATGGAGCATGCAAGCTCGACATAACGCCAGGAATCCACCTGATCCAGATTGAACCATCTCAGGATAGGTTCTCTCGAATCCATGATAGTCTGAATCATGCCAACTGGGGGTCCTTGTTCTCCCCAACCCCTCTTAATAGCAACACAACGCTATTTCTACAAGTTCTTTCCCGCTCAACTTTTTCTAGGGATGAACTTCAAGAGGGATTGGTCGTTCATACCATCGAGGTTTCTGATCAGCAGGATTGGTACACACCCATAAGAGACTATCTCAAGTTAGGTAGCCTCCCACTTGGATTGTCGCACATCGTGAAAAGATCATTCAAACAGAAAGCGGCAAAGCATGTCTTGCTAGGAGACATTTTGTACCGTCGGAGCTACGAAGGGATCCTCCTCCGTTGCTTGGACCAGCAGGAGTCCACTTGGGCGATCACCCAAGCGCACGATGGTACATGCGGTGGCCACTTCAGCGGTATGGCCATCGCAAAGCGCATTCTTCGCATGGGCTATTATTGGCCATCTTTAGAGCGAGATTGTTGTGCATATGTGTGGAAGTGCGTGAAGTGTCAACACCATGCTAACTTGACACACGTACCTTCTCGGGCCTTGCAGCCGATCCAATCGGCTTGGCCATTTTTGTAGTGGGGCTTAGATCTCATCGAAAAGATCTCCCCTGCATCGTCAGGTCATCACACGTTTATCATAATGGCCATAGAGTACTTCACCAAGTGGGTGGAAGCAATTCCGCTTACCTCTATGACTGGGCCCCGCATTGCGGAGTTTATTTTACATAACATCATATGTCATTTTGGTATTCCATCCAAGATCATCTCGGATAATGGGACGTCATTTAAGAACAAATATGTGCGTGCTTTGACAACAAAGTACAAAATTCAGCATAGTTTTTTGACACCCTATTATCCGTAGGCAAATGGGCAAGCAGAGGCATCAAACAAAATGCTAGTCGCCATCCTTAAAAATATAATCGTAGATAATCATAAGGATTGGCACATCCAAATACCACTTGCCCTATGGGCTTATCACACTAGCATTCGAACGCCCACTAGGGCCACTCCATTTTTGTTGGTGTATGGCTCCGAGGCAGTCATGCCTCTCGAGTTGGAAATACCTTCCCTATGCATATCAATGCAAGAGTTCATCGATGATGACACCGTAGAGCCCGGTTAGACCAGCTTACATTGCTCGATGAACGATGCATCAATGCTCTCGAGCATTTACGTATCTATCAAGAGCGACTTAAGAAAGCATATAACATGAAAGTTCACCTGAGGGACTTTCAGGTTGGTGACCTGGTCTTAAAAGAGAACCAACAAAATTCTAACTTGCCACCCCATTTAAGGGACAAGTTCATGGCAAATTGGTTAGGTCCTTATGTAATCGACAGTAAAATAGGACCTGGAACATACCGGCTCACCTCTCTTGAAGGAATCAAGGAACTAGAACCCTTGAACATCAATCATTTGAGGCCATTCCACATTTAGAGAGCCATAGCCCACCCCAAAAAGCTCCAAGGATTCCCATAATCGCTTGGTCAACCTAAAATGCCCCAAAGGTATCTATAATCCCTTTGGTCAAACCAAATGCTCCAAGGATTCTCACAATCGCTTGGTCACCCAAAATGCCCCAAAGGTATCTATAATCCCTTTGGTCAAACCAAAAGCTCCAAGGATTCTCCAATCCTTGGTCAACAAAAGCTCCAAGGATTCCCACAATCGCTTGGTCAACCAAAAATGCCCCAAAGGTATCTATAATCCCTTTGGTCAAACCAAAAGCTCCAAGGATTCCCATAATCGCTTGGTCAACCTAAAATGCCCCAAAGGTATCTATAAATCCCTTTGGTCAAACCAAAAGCTCCAAGGATTCCCTCAATCGCTTGGTCAACCTAAAATGCCCTAAAGGTATCCATAATCCCTTTGGTCAAACCAAAAGCTCCAAGGATTCCCATAATCGCTTGGTCAACCTAAAATGCCCCAAAGGTATCTATAAATCCCTTTGGTCAAACCAAAAGCTCCAAGGATTCCCACAATCGCTTGGTCAAACCTAAAATGCCCCAAAGGTATCCATAATCCCTTTGGTCAAACCAAAAGCTCCAAGGATTCCCATAATCGCTTGGTCAACCTAAAATGCCCCAAAGGTATCTATAATCCCTTTGGTCAAACCAAAAGCTCCAAGGATTCTCACAATCGCTTGGTCAACCAAAATGCCCCAAAGGTATCCATAATCCCTTTGGTCAAACTAAAAGCTCCAAGGATTCCCACAATCGCTTGGTCAACCTAAAATGCCCCAAAGGTATCTATAATCCCTTTGGTCAAACCAAAAGCTCCAAGGATTCCCATAATCGCTTGGTCAACCTAAAATGCCCCAAAGGTATCTATAATCCCTTTGGTCAAACCAAAAAGCTCCAAGGATTCTCACAATCGCTTGGTCAACCTAAAATGCCCCAAAGGTATCTATAAATCCCTTTGGTCAAACCAAAAGCTCCAAGGATTCTCACAATCGCTTGGTCAACCTAAAATGCCCCAAAGGTATCCATAAATCCCTTTGGTCAAACCAAAAGCTCCAAGGATTCCCACAATCGCTTGGTCAACCTAAAACGCCCCAAAGGTATCCATAAACCCTTTGGTCAAACCAAAAGCTCCAAGGGTTCCCACAATCACTTGGTCAAAAACAAATATTCAAAAACAAACAAAAACAACAGATAATAAAAAATAACAAAAAAATTGCATCTCACTTTCATGCATATTCTTAACAATCAAAACACAAAAAAGAAATGAAAACTGCATTAGGCATCGCATACATACATTGCATATTTGTTGGTCATACATGTCAAAAGCACCATAGATTGTAATTACTCGGCAATTCCATCATTTTTCCAAATTCAGTCCATTTTGTAAAAAGATCCATCAAAAATAACACCCTTTGCATTTTTGCCATATCATAGTCAGTTGTCTGCTAATGTCTTTAGGGTTTTTCATCATTCAGTTGTCTTTAGATTTCTAGTCAAATGTTGTACAAAGTCAGACCGATTTTTACAAGGTAGAGTTTTACTTGGATCACGCCTTGTTACATCACATCCCAACACAAGCTTAAAACACATAAAAATTCCCAAGTTGTGTGAATGCAAGAGAAACCTACAAAGCAGTCTAGGGTACCATAGGTGAAAGGTTATCCTACTCATCCCCCTATGCGAATGGTTCAAGAATGCTGAGAATTGACAAAAGGACAAGCTCTTCCCCATCCAATTCCCCATAATAAATAGTGGTTTTCACCACTTTCAAAAAATTCCAAACACCTTTGGTCCCCAAAGTCATAAGGATTCATACTACACGTCCCTGAGAAGGATGGGTAGTCATCCCCAAGGCCTAAAAGGATCAATGCCATTCACAAGAAAAATCCCAAAAGTCCACTATCAAAAATCCCAAACACCTTTGATCCCCAAAGTCGTAAGGATTCATACTACACGCCCCTAAGAAGGATGGGTAGTCATCCCCAAGGCCTAAAAGGATCAATGCCATTCCAAAGCAAAATTCCCAACCACCTTTGGTCCCCAAAGTCATAAGGATTCATACTACACGTCCCTGAACAGGATGGGTAGTCATCCCCAAGGCCAAAAGGATCAATGCCATTCACAAGCCAAAAACCCACGAGCTCAACTTTGAAATCAAAATGCAAAATCTAAATCCTCAAAAGGCAACAATAAAAATAACAGTGGTTATCACCACTACTCAAACCCCTTGCTCAAGAAAAAAAAAAAGAGAAAAATAAATAGTGATTTTCATCACTATGTATGAGAGCAAGTATCCCAACAAGTTGAGCAACCGAAAGACGCCTGAGCTTGAATCCCTAAAATTCTCAGCATTTGAAGAACCATTTAGGTGATCCTCATTACGGGTTTGGTGGATAGCCTACCTAGCAATGGCGGTATCCTAAATGCATGACGATATGTCTATCACATTAGCTTTGCGTGTGTGTAGACCAATGTTTGCATGTGGATGAGCTAGCTTATGGTATTCTAGATTGCCTCATAGATTAATCTTACTAAATACAACAAAGGAGTTAGTGGAGCTAATTAGGTGATCCTCGATACAGGTTTGGTGGACAGCCTACCTGGCACTGGTGGTATCCTTATGAATACCACATAAACGAACTCAATCGCACACACAGGGATGTGAAATAACTTGGTCAAACTCAAGTCTGATTCGTACCTTGTTCGAAAGTCTTGTAAGATAATGTACAGTCTTGATTAGTTAGTTAAAGCATCTGAGTCTCAGAAAAACCTTAACTACATTTTAAAACAATTGTTGTACATTTCATTATCACCATCAGAAATAACAAAACAAAAATTTACAAATACAAAGTTATTTCATAAAGCAATCACATAGTACAGAAATCCAGTTAATCTTGTACAGTCTATGGTGCCACCACCTACATACCAACAAATCATTCCATCCATTCCATATGCATACATCCATATCATATAGCTAACATCATCCATAGTCATAACAACATATGCATACATAAACATAAATAAATGTGCATAAAAAGAACAATAAACCATAACAAAGTAAATAATCCAAAAAGAGAGTCATGTATATATTAAGTCAAAAATGCCCTCAGGCTACAATAAAATGGTCCTATGACCTCACAAAAATCCAAAAACTCAAAATCCCCAAAGCCTAGGGAGTCGGCCACCATGATCATGCAGGATCGGTGCGACTGGAACTACCCCCAGTGGTGTGGGTCCTATGGGACCTCTCAAGGCAGCTGCTACCAACCCTCGCATCATGCCCACTAACGCTACCCTCACCCACCCACCTACGATGAGAGGATGCAGACTGCTCAGTCTCACTGCCTCTCGTACGGCGTGATGATCCACCTCTAGTGAGCTTAGGTAACTACCCATCGAGGTGGATAATCTCAACCTCCAACTCCACCCGGCATCGACCCCACTCCACATCCCACTGGCGGTACGCAGCCAATGCGTCATCCCACTGCACCAACTGAGCCCATAGGAGATCCCTCTCGACGTTGTGCTCCTCATCCCATCTCCATAGTAGATCCTCCAATCATGCTATCTCAGCATGAAACCTAGCCTCCATATCCCCTAGGACTGCTTGAGGCATGGGCATCTCCGGGATGGCATGCTGCTCCGACACCCACTGCTCTAGGATGTCCTGTGTATCCAGCTACTCTAGAACCCCTAAATCATCCCCAATCAAGTCATCTACCTCCACCATATCTGCATCATCGAGCGGAGCCCCCCAACCCTCCATCGGTGCCTCCGCACCCCCACCACCTACTGCTGCCACATCCGGACCTCCTAGAGGCCCCTCACCCCGCCATCGCAGCATCGTCCACCACTGGTCATACTCTACAGTCACCCCAACATTGTCCACGTCGGGGACATCAATCACTACATCAGACTCCTCACCCAATGGCTCAATAATCGGCCAGGCTAGAGTCCTCTCATCGCCCCAATGTCGATAGATCAAGGGCTCACCAAGAAATCCCTGGTGCACCCCAAACTATCGAGTCACCCGGATGTACGGGAAGTACTCCTACTCTGTCCCATGTCACCCGATCAACCATCTCCCCCTACGCACCCACCGAAGCCACTCTCCAGCCTTAGGCCAGGCTGGACAGTCCTAGTATGGCCGCTAGAACACCTCCCTTGGAGCAAGACGAGAGAAGGCATCAATATAGTGCCCTACGACACCTGCCCACCATCGACTCTACCCCTGCTCCTCTGACCTCCACCATAGAGCAGCATACCCAATCTCCCTATCCACCATCTCACCCCGAGTGGTCCAAGGCAACCCCTGCGGCCGCTCCACAGCTATGTGCTGCCACCCCCAGCACTATAAAATATAGCTGCACCCGATCCCCTTCCACCTCCGATAGTGGATCTCGTACAACTCATCGTAAAGCTATGCCAATAGTGTCTGACCCCACCTCATAATAAGTGGCACTGTTGTCGGACACTCCACCAGTCTGAACACCACCTCAAGCAGGTTCCAAGGGAACCTCACACCTGAGGAGTCAAGAAGTAGCATGTTGGAGATGAGGGTCATGAGCAATGCATGCCTCACCCCCAAAATGCCCTTCTCCAGCCACCACCACACCAGAATCCCACCAATCAAGCAGTCCACCTCCGCCCTCTCCATAGCCCTATCCACCCCCATCTCCACCACCTACCCAAAGCACCGTGTCAGCACCACCATCCGCTGATCACGGGGAGTCATCCGAATGGGTAGTCCATCTATCGAAATCCATAGAATCCGATACACGTCCTCCAAAGTAACCGTCATCTCCCCTATTGGGAGATGAAAGGTGTTGGTGCGGGGATCCCACAAATTGATCAAGGTAGTCAGATATGCCTGATCCCCCACCACAGGCTCCAACCGCATCACCTGCTTGAGCCCAAGGGCATCAAGCCACTCCCAATCTACAACTGTCAGTGCCTCCCGGGCATCAGAGAACACAGTCGACTGGCGGTGCCGACTCCTAACAACCTGCAAAACACAAACACAATAAAACAAAAAAAAAAATTAGGGTTTCAACCTTAATTTAAACAAAAACATTCAAATAAACTATATAGATGAAAAACAAAGTATATAAAAATAAAAGTATAGAACTGTACAGCCGAAGTACAAATCAATCAAATAAACTGTACAATCAAGAACAAAAAATGCAATAAAATAAATCATACTAGGGTTTTTAACCTTAAGTATGAACAAAAAAATCAAATAAAACATAAAACTCATACTAGGGTTTTTTAACCTTAAGTGTGAACAAAAAAATCAATAAAAACAAACCAACTCATACTAGGGTTTTTAACCTTAAGTGTGAACAAAAAATTAAAACAAAAAAAATCATACTAGGGTTTTTAACCTTAATGTGAACTAAAAAAATAAATTAAAATAATAAAATAAATCATACCTAGGGTTTTTAACCTTAATGTGAACTAAAAAACAAATTAAAACAATAAAACAAATTCATCCTAGGGTTTTTAACCTTAAGTGTGAACAAAAAAATCAATAAAAACAAACAAAATCAACCTAGGGTTTTTAACCTTAAGGTGAACAAAAAAATCAAACAAAAAAAACAAAATCAACCTAGGGTTTTGACCTTAAGGTGAACAAAATAAAAACAAAATAACACAAAATAAAAACAAAATAATGCTAAATAAAAACAATTATGTGCAAGTTTTTTAACTTCATATAAAGCAAAAACAAATAACAAGAAGAAGGAAGGAGCATCGTACCGGTCTCGCTTTGGCTCCTCCACTCGAAGATCCGGTCCTCGCACTCATGGTGTCCACAAAATTTTGATAGCGCTCCGCTACGCAAACTCGCACTCCTCCCCACAGCTCCAAAACACCAAGAAAAAAATGTTGCAAATGAGCCCAAAACCTAGATTTGGCCTTTTTATAGGTTGTTGGGCCTGTAATCATCCCACCCTAGGATGAGCACCCTAGTTAGTGCTCATCCCACCCTGGGACGATTACCAAATTGGTATTCCTCCCACCCTGGGACGATTACAGAGCAAAAAATAAAGCAACAAAAAAAGAATCCAAAAAATGCACCAAAAACAGCAATAAAGCTGCCAAACAAAGGTGCCCTTGCACCTGATATTCTTGGCATGAAATACCGATGTCGGGGTCACAAATTATCACTATCCTACTCCCTAAGAAGGCTACCATAGCCGGACCGCTCCACGGGAGGACGGATTTTCGAAAATTTCAGCCCCAAGGCGTCACAAAAAAGGGTCAAAACCCACTCAAAAATAGCAATAAATCTGCCGAATAAAGGTGCCTTTGCACCTGACATTCTTGGCATGAAAAACCGATGTCGGGGTCACAAATTATCACTATCCTACTCCCTAAGAAGGCTACCATAGCCGGACCGCTCCACGGGAGGACGGATTTTCGACAATTTCTACCCCAATAGGTGGTGAGCAGAAATTCATGTCCCGAAAAACATTCATTTCTCTTCCATAAATTATCAATCCGGTAAGTTCGTAAACTTATGAGTGTCACGCATAGTATATGCCTGTAGTTGTTGGGGAACAAATCTGGTTGTACCTTATTTAGTTTGGTGGGGAGGTTTGTGTAATTGGATTCCAGCCAAACCAAATAAACTGAGTGCAGAGAATTTAAATAAATAAAATACAATGCTGGAAATAAAATGCTGAAAATAAAAGCACACACCTAAATTAAATAAAGCAAGAACTAAAGCAATAAAATAATCTACAGAAGATAAAGAACATAAATAAATAGGGGAGGACTACTGCAGGGAGTGGGCCCAAGCTCCCGCAGATAGTCCGCCCGGCTAGCTACGTAGAGCTTGCTCGAATAAGAGGAGTTGCACTCTTAATTAATTAAACAATAAAATAAAATAAGTTGTGTAAAATTAATCATTGATCTCCGATCTCCTCTGTTCATCTGGCCTGCGTATTTATATAAAGCGCAGCCAGATCTCATTACAATAACAAATCGGTCTATTTTAATCATGTGATGTGATTTAGTTACAATTGATTCTACACATATTTTATTCTTCTATTTTAAAGTATGTTCGTTCACCATAAGGATAAATATAAATATCCTTAGGTGTACGTAACAACAAATCCTAAACTAATGCATCCTAAAAATAATAATATGCTTTAACAACTTTACAAGGTCAACCGGCCAATCGGTTGATAATAATAACAAACACTTTATTCTATTTAATAAATGCAAAAATAGATCTCCTTTGTCTTCACGTGCAACCTCCTCCATAGTCCTTGGTCAACCAGTCAAAGTTGACTTGGTAAATCTTGCAAAGTATGAAGGCATGGAGGCACCTTCCGGTTGTAGGGAGGCGCTCTTCTTCCGTTGGCGCCTTTCGGTTGCAGGGAGGCGCTCGTCTTCCATTGGCGCCTTCCGGTTGTAGGGAGGCGCTCGTCTTCTGTGGGCGCCTTTCGGTTGTAGGAAGGCGCTCATTTCTATCGGTGCCTTTCGGTTGTAGGGAGGCGCTCTTCTTTCGTTGGCGCCTTTCGGTTGTAGGGAGGCGCTCGTCTTCCATTGGCGCCTTCCGGTTGTAGGGAGGCGCTCGTCTTCTATGGGTGCCTTCCGGTTGTAGGAAGGCGCCTACTTCTGTTGGGTGCCTTCCTTGAAGAGGAAGGTGCCTACTCTCTTGCCTTAGTCTCTGTAAGCAGAAGTATGTCGGGTCCAAGTGGATGTAGACTGGAAAACACCATATTAGTACCAATACCCGCATTTATACACATTTCCCACTAAAAACACCAATCAAGCATAATACCGGATTTTCTATCAATTATATGCATAAGTTATATAAAATACATTTCATATGCTAATTGAACCAATGATAATTCTTCTTAACCGTGTATATAAAATGAGCATTTTTGGTGCTCATCATCCCCCCATGCCTAACATGTGCCACGCCCTCGTGGCACCAAAAGGTGAAGTTATCCCTCTCGCAGGATGACCATGCCAAAAAGTTTGTCATGTCTTCGTGACAACAACCCCTGGGATATATATATTTTTCCCTCTTTTTTTTTTTTAATGGCCTTCAGCATCTCTGTTTCTCTGCCACTGAGTGCTGCTATTTTTTTCCATTCAGCACTACTATTTTTTTTCTCAGTACTATTTTTTTTTATTCAGCACTGTGTTTTTTTTTTTTCATTGAGTGCTGCTATTCTTCATCCATAGAGCGATGCGGCACCAGCAGAAGTCAGAAACACATCCTGACTAATCATTGCGGATAAATAGTTAAATCGTGACCACAATGTTTAGGGCAAATGACCACCGCACTTTTTTTTTTATTATCTGGCATTCTCCAATGTTGCTCATTGGTCATATTTGGTGAGACCAAATTGGTTTAAAATAAGTGCAATCACCAACTACTACTTTTACCCACATTTGAAACATATTTGACATCTCCAGAACCTCCTTTGTGGTAGAGAGTAGCATCATTTATATGTGTTCGCTCAAGATGACTACCATTGTCAGGAGGCGGCAATGAAAATGATGCCAAATTTATTCATGTAGATGCCATAGCCTCTCTCTCTTTTTTTTTTTTTCAATTATATATTTTTTTAAGGCACATCATGTGTTTGAATTCTAATGGGAGATTTTGAAAAACTATGGAGGCGTCGACTGGTATTAGCATAGAAATGATTTTAAAATAACTATACACATAATTAATAAGAAAATCAGTACATACCCGGTTGAATTTCATAGAATCTGATATATATGATGCCGGTGGTGTGAGACGTCTTCACGTTGGTGCTCCTGGAGATTTTATTTATTTATTTATATGTATCTTTATCTGTTCTGCCATGAATAGAATAGATCTTGACTCTCTCCCCTTTTTTTTCTTTTCTTTTTTTTTCTTTTTTTTCTTTTTTTCTTTTTTTTTTTTTTTCATCCTCTACATCAAAGAACAGAGTCAATCCGCAACAACTGAGCTGGTGACTCTAAACTTTGAAATACCCAGCTTTTTCTCAATAGCACACAAAATATTTTAATCTTGCATTGACGTATCTCTCTTCGAATGCATTTACAGGATGAATATTAAAATTTATACCTGACATGTGTGCATCCAAAATGATCTCCCCTCTGAATTATTTCTTTTGCATGCATAATTGGAACAACACTACATTCCTTTGTTTTCTGGAGTGAGGAAAAATAATATTTCTTTCATTATTCATGGCATCTGTCAAGTGCATTGCTGAGATGTATGTGTTGTATGTGCTGGCATTGGTAGGATGTTCTCATCCATTGGTGCGATCCCCAAATTAACCTACATGCCGTAGAGTTGGAACTGCACCAATATTTGTTGCCCACATCATGCTTGTCTAGTCAATGGGCGAAGAACAGGGGTGCCTTCCCTCTGAGGAAGGCGCTTGCCTTCTAGTGGCACCTTCCTATTGGTGCCTTCTGTGGCACCTTCCTGTCGGTGCCTTTCGGTGAGAGGAAGGCGCTTGCATTCTTTTGGTGCCTTCCTAGAAAAGGAAGGCGCTGGCCTTCTATTGGTGCCTTCCTGGAAGAGGAAGGCGCTTATCTTTTCTTGGTGCCTTCCTGGAAGAGGAAGGCGCCTACCTTCTATTGGAACCTTCCTTGAAGAGGAAGGTGCCTACTTACCATGCGTTGATTCCGAAGGAAACAGATATTTGACATCTATTTTTTTTTTCAAACTCCTCCCCCATTTTATTTAGCTACCAGTTGGAGGTTTCTCATTTCCCTTCGGGACAAGGCTAGTCCTCGGGAAAGAGGATACTTTCTTCCAACGGGCAGCAAAAATAAAACTTTGCTTTTGATTTGCATTTCATCGTGGAGCTATTTCAACACAAGGTTTTTTTTTTTTCTTAGGAGTAAGTTAGGCGCCGACAATAAGGCGTCTTTCCCCCATGTCTAAAAATTGTCACGTCCTCGTGACAACAACCTTTCGAACTCCCCTTTTTTTTTTTTTATAGGAGGTCCTGATTCACCCGCATCTTCCCCCACTTAAATTGGTGATGCCCTTATCGCCAGCAATAGGTCCCTCTGCGCAACAGGTCTGTAGCCCTCCAAACGTCAGGTCCCACACTGAACAACAGGTACCCCCATCCAAGGGAGAAGAAAATTGCTTATTGGTGCCTTCCTCCAGGTGGAAAAAGGCACTTTTGTATTGGGCTGATTGTAGGCACTCTCTTCCTAGTGGGAAGTAAGTGCCTTTTCTGCTTTGCCGCACTCCTAATTGCAGGGCACAAAATGTCACATCTGTTAGGCCTAGTTTAAGCCGGCTCCACCTACAGATCATGCTCATGGTTGTGTACTACGAAACTACACCTACAAAAACTACACACACGAAAGCAAGAAAACAAGAGTCATGACTCCGTGCCTGTTAGGCCCTGGCTCTCAGGATGCCTGCAGCTTGCATTCGGTTCATGATTTCCTGCAAAGCAATAAGAAAGCAATTTTTATGCTAAGCAGGACATGTTCTATGCATTTTTTTTTTTTTTTTTTTTCATTGGGAAGATTTGCTTTTTTTTTTTTGTGTGTGGAAGGCGCCTTCAATGTATGGTGCCTTCTTGATGCGGAAGGCGCCTCTAATGTATGGCGCCTTCTTCCTGTGGAATGCGCCTCCAATGTATGGTGCCTTCTTGATGCGGAAGGCACCTCTAATGTATGGCGCCTTCTTCCTGTGGAAGGCGCCTCCAATGTATGGCACCTTCTTGATGCGGAAGGCGCCTCTAATGTATGGCGCCTTCTTCCTGTGGAAGGCGCCTCCAATGTATGGCGCCTTCTTGATGCGGAAGGCGCCTCCAATGCATGGCGCCTTCTTCATGCGGAAGGCGCCTCCAATGTATGGTGCCTTCTTCCTGATGCGGAAGGCGCCTTCTTGATGAACAAGGCGTCTTTCACTATTTTTATTTTTTTTTATTTTTTTATTTTTTCTCTTTTTTTATTTTTTTTTCACGCATCCTCCCGTTTTTCTTCCTCTTTTTTTTCTTTTTTTTTTCTCTCTCTTTTTTTTTTTGATAAACGAATGATTGAGCATTCGTCCCAGCTACTGGTATGGTATGGGGTTTCCCCCATGCCGATGTCTGATCCACTCTTGCGAATGTGAGGCAGTGGTTAATGGAGCTCGTTGACCGTTACTCGAACGTTGTCTCGACACTCTTCTCTTGCAATTGGTGTAGCATCTCTGACTTTGTTTATCATCCAGGCTATAACAGTCATGCACTTTCCAGCAAAATTTTCCCCCAAATTCCACAAGCACCTTGGGCTGGAAGCCTTTCGCTTGATCAGGGTTACTTAGCCTGCCTTCAGGCGCTAATGTTGCCAAGGTAAAACTCTGCTAGCTTTCACCTGTTGGATTGGATGCTACACGATCTGGTACATGAGACAGTTCGTATAGTGCTATTACGAACTCCACGTATGAATCTCAACTCATGAGATCTTCACAGACACCTCCTTATTTGTCTACTTCGCACTTCATGTTGTCCTGCAAAACATAAAAGAAAAATCTAAACTAAAGGCATTAAAATAAAATTCTAACTAATTTTTTTTTCTCTATTTTTTTTTTTATTTTTGGTCTATTCTGCCTTGACCAGAACAGATCTTGGATTATCATATTTTTTTTCATCATCTGCATCAAAGAATAGAATGTCTACTTCAACCATTTGAGCTGGTGATTTTCACATCCGGAGGTTTGTCAATGATCCATCCTAAGAATTTGGCAAAATGTACCATGTACTGAAACATCTTTGCCCTCACACTTTTTGTGAAAAGCAAATTTCTCCATGGTTTCAGATCCTCTCAAAGTTGATGTTATCTTCCACCATAGTGAGATTCTCGCCTCTCTTTTGTATATTTTTTTCATATGACAACCAACAACTCACATTTTTGAAACACCAAGCTCCTCCTCAATTAGCACATAAAAAAAAATGTTAATCCTGTGGCCTTTGTGCAGACATTTGAAATCTGATCTCCTCCAAGATTTTTCCTTGTTTTATTTAGCTACCGGTTGGAGATTTCTCATTTCCCTTCTGGACCAAGTCGGTCCTCGGGAAAGAGGATACTCTCTTTCAACAAGCAGCAAAATAAAACTCTATTTTTGAATTGCTTCATTAACTTGGAGCCTTTTCAGCAGATGATTTATTTTTTTCTCTTTTTTTTTTTTTTTTTTCATGAACACTATAAATAGCGTTCATTGTGCTTTTGGCGGCATTTGATGAAGGTGGGGTCTCCCCCATGCCTACATCTGAACTAGTCTTCTCGAAATCTTTTTTTTTTTTCAACTAGTCTGATATGTTGTAGCATGAGAAGAGTATTTTCCTTCATGGCCTCGCAACCAAACTTCTTTCAATGTAATGGCAAAGTGTGCAGGCCAGAAAATGACTATCCGTGAGTTAGCAACCTGAAGAAAACATGGCATAGCAGTCTGTTAAAAACACATGCTAGTTTCTGATTCACCAGGTCGCCGTAAGCGCAAGTGAAGAGCATACTCCATAACAAGGTGTTCTCTTTAAATTATGCTCTGTCATTTTCCCTACATTATTAATTTCATCATAAAAAAACATTTACCAATACGTTGCAAAAATTTCAAGCCCGTAAAATTTTTTAATTTAAAACCAAGCTTCTAGAGGCACAATTTTTCAATGGTTTCCGTATAAAAACATGTCCCTAAAAATTTTCAATCAGACTTGGGTTGTGCTTTTTCTTTTGATTTCTTGAAACCATTTAGAACATGATGGAAATCCTTCAATGCCAGATTTTTTCTAATTTTTTTTCAACAACACATTTTATTTCTACTTCTACACTTAATTATGGTACATCAGGTTCATTCCCGCGTTTACTTGAGAAGCTAAAAAATATAAATAATTGCCTATGGGATTTGGCTCTGACTGTGCCGACAACTATTTTTGGCCTTATAAAAAGGCCCATGGTGGACTCACACTTCTCAGGTAAAATATCTACAGGTAATTTTAAATAGACTTTTTATCTGACCTGTAAATCAGAACACTACAGTTTAGACACTCCCCGACAACGACGCCAAAATGGTGAGCAAAAATTCATGTCCCGAAAAACATTCATTTCTCTTCCATAAATTATCAATCCGGTAAGTTCGTAAACTTATGAGTGTCACGCACAGTATATGCCTACAGTTTTGGGGAACAAATCTGGTTGTACCTTATTTAGTTTGGTGGGGAGGTTTGTGTAATTGGATTCTAGCCAAACCAAATAAACTGAGTGCAGAGAATTTAAATAAATAAAATACAATGCTGAAAATAAAAGCACACACCTAAATTAAATAAAGCAAGAACTAAAGCAATAAAATAATCTACAAAAGATAAAGAACAAAAATAAATAGGGGAGGACTACTGCAGGGAGTGGGCCCAAGCTCCCGCAGATAGTCCGCCCGACTAGCTACGTAGAGCTTGCTCGAATAAGAGGAGTTGCACTCTTAATTAATTAAACAATAAAATAAAATAAGTTGTGTAAAATTAATCATTGATCTTCGATCTCCTCTTGTTCATCTGGCCTGCGTCTTTATATAAAGCGCAGCCAGATCTCATTACAATAACAAATCGGTCTATTTTAATCACGTGATGTGATTTAGTTACAATTGATTCTACACATATTTTATTCTTCTATTTTAAAGTATGTTCGTTCACCAGAAGGATAAATATAAATATCCTTAGGTGTACGTAACAACAAATCCTAAACTAATGCATCCTAAAAATAATAATATGCTTTAACAACTTTACAAGGTCAACCGGCCAATCGGTTGATAATAATAACAAACACTTTATTCTATTTAATAAATGCAAAAATAGATCTCCTTTGTCTTCACGTGCAACCTCCTCCATAGTCCTTGGTCAACCAATCAAAGTTGACTTGGTAAATCTTGCAAAGTATGAAGGCATGGAGGCGCCTTCCGGTTGTAGGGAGGCGCTCTTCTTCCATTGGCGCCTTCCGGTTGTAGGGAGGCGCTCGTCTTCCATTGGTGCCTTTCGGTTGTAGGGAGGTGCTCGTCTTCTATGGGCGCCTTCCGGTTGTAGGAAGGTGCTCGTTTCTATCGGCGCCTTTCGGTTGTAGGGAGGCGCTCTTCTTTCGTTGGCGCCTTTCGATTGTAGGGAGGCGCTCATCTTCCGTTGGTGCCTTTTGATTGTAGGGAGGCGCTCGTCTTCTGTGGGTGCCTTCCGGTTGTAGGAGGAAGGTGCCTACTCTCTTGCCTTAGTCTCTGTAAGCAGAAGTATGTCGGGTCCAAGTGGATGTAGACTGGAAAACACCATATTAGTACCAATACCTGCATTTATACACATTTCCCACTAAAAACACCAATCAAGCATAATACCAGATTTTCTATCAATTATATGCATAAGTTATATAAAATACATTTCATATGCTAATTGAACCAGTGATAATTCTCCTTAACCGTGTATATAAAATGAGCATTTTTGGTGCTCATCAATAGGCATCAACAAAAAGGGTCAAAACCCACCAAAAATAGGTCTGATTGCTAGAAAACTGTTGAGCGTTCAATGCAAAACAACTGAAGGCACCCTTATAAACATCATCTTGGGTCAAGTGACTCATCGTTTTTCTCATTTTGGTCATTCCATCATCGATTCATCACTTGAGGTGGTAGTCACACTTAGTCACCAAATCAAAAAATACACACCCAATCAAGGAAATGACATGCATTCAAAGAATCATTGACAAAGACAATCACGTCCCTGCTTAGGGCAGCAAACAAGAAATAATCACAAGTTGATCAAACACTTGGCATTCTGGAATCATGAACTCGATGTTCCCACAGACAAAATGTTCTGCCCTTTACCTATTCATGACTGAACAATGTCCAAGATCAAGTAACACCTCACCAAAAAATGTTAACACTTGAAGTAAGCTCCTTAGCTCATCAGAAGTAAGGATTCAAGAATGCGTGCCCTTTCCATACTTGGGGCATCAAAATTTGGTTAGGTTACTAAGAAACCCTAATCATTAAGTGCTTTGGTTATCTATTTTTGCTCAGCACTGTGCCACGCACAACACATCCCAAAAAGGGGCATCTGTAGACACCAAAACAACACCAACCCGATTATGTGGCTACAAGCACTGACCGAGTTGGCATACATACCCCCTAGGGAAGCCTCCAGAGGTTAAACAGTGGTCCTAACCACTCCCAAATAAGTTTTGGAATGTTAGAGGTCAATTTTGCACATTTTAAACACTTTGCTCCCTACTCGTACCACCCTAGGATGATTAGAATCCTATTCGTCCCACCCTGGGATGATTAGCAGGTTTGACTAGAAAAAAAATTCAAACCTCGATAGATCCACCACTTAACTGCACCTCTAGAGCATGCAATTATGGGGAATGGTTTCAAATTTGAGAGAGGGACTTTAGTCAAGCATGCCCTGATCATGGAGGCCCCATGCAAGGAGACTCTAAATTAGGGAGGAATCTTCTCTCCCAAAAAAGCCATGGCAAGCCAAGTGGCGCCCTCACATGCGCATTCAAAGAGAGAGACCCTAGGTCTATAAAAGGGTGAGCCTCCTCATCCCAAAAGAAAAAAAAATTTGGAGCATTTTGAGCAATGGAGTGCTGCCAAATTGTGCCCCCATTCCCCTTTGTGCTTCCTACATCCGTAATTTCTCTTTTGGGATAGAGGTTATCGGGTGAACACTAGGAACGCAATCCTAACCCAAAACCCAAGCAATCGATTGTAATCCCACACCAAATTTTTTGACACAACCCCCTAGGATGTTTTGGACCCATCCCAAGTGGATTGGTGTCAAAACCAGACCCCAAACGGCAGGCGTCCTACCCCCGGGTGCCCCCCAAACTACTGCAGTCCTAATCGTCCCACCCTGGAGTGATTAGAAATCCATGAATAATTTCTCTACTATTCTTTTTGCATTATGTTCTATTTGGTTTACTTATGTTTTTTTTCAAGTTTCATTGCATTATGACCCATTTTCACTGTGTTTTTATCATTTTACGTGTTTACTAACATATAGGAAGCACTTTTAGATACAAGACATTCTGGGAAGAATCTGCCAAATCTGACCTTCTGGGTCATCCCAAAATTCCCCTTTTATCCTAACCCCAAGTTTACAAGAGTTTTGGAGGCCTTTGGGATGGACATTTGCAAGGTTGCTTTTGCATGTTTTCTAAGGTTGATTAGAAATCCATGCATGATTTCCTGACTGTTCCTTTTGCAATGTGTCTCTAATGTTTTTTCTATGCTTCTATAAAATTTTGAATTCATTATGACATGTTATGACCATCATTTTGCTATTTTATGTATTCACTAGCCGGAGGCCCTAAGGATTGCATGTTTTTCCCTCTATCCGCATATGCTATTAACTGTTTGCTATTTCTCTAAGCATAGGATCTCACCGATAGGAACACCAAAGGGGCAGCAAGGAACACACAAACACACAGATGCAAGTGGTAGCAACCTTTGGCCCACCCATTTTGAATGTGAGGCACGCGAAAGACACTGGAAGCGTACCATCCGTTGATGTAACGAACTGTATCAAACATTCTGAGCCCTAAAGGGGGGATGTATTGTAACCAAATCTAAAGCAAAATTAATAAAATAGGCCCTACTTTGTCTTTATTTGCTTACATATCGTCTATGCATCGTTTCCTTCATGCATTGCTTTATCACATTTGTAGGACTTAGCATTGTTTTATATCAATTTTGTTTGCACCATCTGGTCTGGCACACTGTCACCCTGCATTCAGATTTCATCTTCCTCTATATAATGTGGAGTTGGGATGAGATGAATATCATACTTCACATGCTCAAATGACTCATAGGACTCCCCTTCTACTTCGGTTTGGAAAACTAAGGCAGAGGAGGATGAAGGTTGTTGTGGAAAGTAAGTGTTTGAAGCTTGCAGTAACTCTTTGAATAGGATAAATTTAGAAATGGATGATAGGGATGAAATATTATCCATATCAATAAGGCTAGTATCAATCGAAATCAGCTTCACCAAATTGTATGGGTTACAAAGTGGGGTGAACAAGTCAACAGTGATCATATTGACTTGGTGGAAATGAGGTGGCTACGATTGGAGGAACGATGGCTCACTCTCTCTAGGTTGTAACTGATCTAAGGTAGATGAGTGGTGATGCTTTAGGAGTGTCTAATGTGGTGGTAGCAGATCTAGCTCAGGTTTCTCATGCTCCTTGCTAAAGTGAAATATGGTGTAATATATGGGAAACATCTTCGTATAACACTCATCTCTCTCGATGGGCTCTACAGGGGCCACATCTTCTTGGGGACAATCAAATATTTGAATGATTCAATCTAAGTTTGCTTCCATCTATCAAAATTCTCTAAAATATTTATCGAATGTATAATATCCAAAATATTCATTGAAGATGTAATCATCTGGAATATGATCAATCGTGAGTGCAATACAATCTCCAAAAATACCTCATGCAAAGTCAGGATCTAGGTACTTATCATTAGTATCATCACAATCATTTCTCTCCTCATCCTCTTCTTCACACTCAAGATTCATTAAAAGGTATGATTGAAGGAAGAGTTTGAGGTAGAAGGCCTATATACTAGACCAGAGTGATCATGTGCTTCTCGGTATTCAGGTTCAGCAATATGATGTGGATCCTACTCATGTCATCCAATTTTGTATCCCTGCTAGTTGACCCTGTGAAATATCATAAAGAGAAATTCAGGTCAAATAGATATTCTAAATTTTTATTAAACTCTTGTAATGATCAGACGAATAATCCACTCCTCCATATATTAAATTGATCTTGTCTAGTCGGGAACCCATTCAATACACTATACCTATGGCTAAAGGTGGGTCGCATGGGTGACCATAATATTTGACTAAATTGATAGGTGGTGTAACTACGATACTCTCAATAATGTACTCGCAAATTCTTAGATTGGGAAGATGCACTACAACTTGGGATGGTTGGGATGATGATGGTTTAGTGCATGAGGAGGGCACTTCGATGGTGGCTACCAATTTGGATGGAGGTGATGGCTCCTCTTGGATAGGTGACCCTATCTATGAGATAATAGGTGGTGATGCTTGGGGTGGATTAGGCTTGATGGGATTGTTAGTTGATGGAGTGAGTTGAAATGAAAATATGAATGGTGTTTGTAAAGTGGATGGTGTGGCTAATAAAGTTGGAGATTGGTTAGCAGGATGATCGGGTGTGGTGGAAAAATGAAGTGTGGTGGATGAGGGTTGAATAGAGTTGTCGCTTTTAGATGCAAAAGTAAGATCAATTATCAACAATTTCTCTAGGATGGAGGTTTTTGATGAAGTTATGTTAGTGTGAGTGGTTTGGATGATGAGTGGTTGAATGGAGAGGTGTGTGGATGGAAGTAGTGGTTCATAAGGATTTGAAATCATTTTGTAGTATTTAAAAGGCTCTATGTCTCCTTGGATGCAATGTACTTTGCCCTCATGTACATATTTTAGACATTGGTGCAATGTCAAGGGAACACACTTCATCTCCCTGATCTAGGGTCATATAAGAAGTATGTTGTATTGCATCACCACTTCCAAGATATGGAAGAAAACTTGAATAGTCTTCATTCTCACGATGATAGGAAGAACTATGTTCTCCACAGTTTAGCATAAAGCATCATTAAATACCCTTAAGGTGAAGGTGGATGATGTGATGTGGGATTATGGTATATTAAGGTGCTTAATGGTAGGAGTGGTAAGAAGGTTGATGGATGAGCCAGTATCAATAAGTACCCTCTTGAATGGCTTTCTATCAATATGAGTGACTATGTGTAATGGAGGATTTTGTAAATTTCATGACACACTCTTCTCCTTAAAGTAATAAAATGCTATCGAGGGCTCTATGCACTTTTGTACACTTCCCAAAAAGGTATTGAAGGCATTAGGATCTTTTGATTGTACTTGGATGGATTTTAGAATCTCCATCAATGCCTCACTATGTGTGGGAGACTGTTGTATTAGCTCATAAATTAATAGTTTTGCTAATTTTGTAGACACCTAAATTGTTTCATGCTTAGGGGAGCTGCTCACATAGACACATTCATAATATCAGATGACATAATCTTGGACTTTCCAAGCATCGATAGTGGTTCTCACCACTCATTTGGGGCCTTTTCAAGCCATCCAATCTTAGCCACTCAAGCCAATAGTGGCCAGATCCTAGCTGCTCAAGCCTAGAGCGGCTAGACCTTAGCCACTGTAGACGATAGTGGCTAGATATTAGTCACTACAGATGACAGTGGATAAACCCTAAAAGAAGTTTTGCTGACAAACAAGCCTAATCACGGATGAAATTGGTATTCTACATGCAATAAATGTGAGCGGGAGTAATTTTGCATTCCCTTTCATGACCAGTTCGCATAGGAGACTCAAGTTGATAGTTATATTTCAATTAACTAGCCTCCAAACATAGAAAATACAAAAAATCCTCTCATGCTAACTTGCACTACGCATGAGAAATTCATTCCTAGGGCTTGGGCATAGACCTAGGGTTTCACACTAAAGGTGCAAGCCTAAGAGCACCAAAAGAGACATATTTTATCAAAGAGGGATCAGATATACATCTTTTATCAATCTTGGTCATTGAGGAGAGCTTTCGAGAATTGGAGAGTTTCCTTGGAGATCACATGTATGACAAAGCCCTGATAGATTAGAGAGCATAGCAACCTTTATTTCAACATCATATACAATCTTTGATCCATAGCTTTGGAGCAAAGAGGACGAGAATTATTTTAGCGACTACTTTCTTAGATAGTGGCCCACATGCTTAGCTTAGGGTTTAGATATTAGATTCGTTATTTTTTTATTAAATCATTAGCATAACATCATTTCATTTGCATTCATAGCATTAGTATAATTTGCACTTACTTTCATTTGTTATATCCATTGCTAACAACCTCATCCAGTGAGGTATTCTCGAACATTTAAGTGTGTGTTGTTTCATTGCTTATAGGGCCACAGGTTCATCAAATGGAATCTGCAACATACGAGAGCAAAAGGGATCCCTCTAGGAAATAGACCTGGAGAAGGAGGCATTTATAAGCCCTCATACATTTCCATGTGTGGAATTGGGAAGGCTTTTGAAAGCGCATCACCTCTTCGCAAAAGAGGTACTCTTTTCCTATTTGTAACCTTATTGTATCAAAATGGGTATCCCTAAGAGGGACCGACATGTAATCGAGTTTCAATATAAATAAAGAGATCCATATTCATTATTTTTATGTTATATGCTTTTCATTTTCTTCCATTTCATCTTGGGTTTTTAATAATATTGCAAGTAGAGTAAAGTGGTGTGTGCATCCCGGGGTTGCTACAGATGGCAATCACGGTGGGACCTCCACTAATTTTTCATTTGCTACCAGAATACTAACTTAGTTTTGTGTGCAGGTCTAGCCACTCTGAGCTATAGCAGTTAGAAATCAGTTGCTCTGAGCTACAGCGACCAATAGAGCTTTAGTCACTCCCACTAACAGCAACCAAGAACCAACCGCTTTGGTCAACAGCGGCCAGAACTAGAGTGCAATAGAGGTAAAAACACCAACTCTATGAGTTGGATCAAAGGTTATTATAGCTTATCTTATATTTTATAGCTTTTTGTCTGATTCTATGTGTCTAAAATAGAGAACTTAAAGCACATTTATGTTTGGGAATTGAAATAATGAAAGGAGAAACAATTAAGCATTTTGCATATCTTAGATCTTCTTTTAGATTCCCACTAGGTGTTGCTAGGAATAGTGTATTATGCCTAAAAATTTCACCCTATAATCCAACGTGCTAGATATTGTATGTTGTTTGCTTGCTTTGAGGCCCTGCTAGAGGCCATAGCTACATGAAATAAAGTGCACTCATACAAATCATAGTAGTTCATGCATCTTTCTGAATATTGAAATGTATTTTTTTGCACTTAGGCATATAGGAAAGACTCATTGCTGCTATATGATGCACTTTATGTTACACAAGCTTAAAATAAACACCACACACGCACATCTCATTTAAACATTGGGGAGTTGGATTTCATCACCAACCCTCAATTCAATCCAGTGATGTTGGAATTCATATCCTTCCACTGGTTTACCCCCTAGAGCTTCCTATAAATGGATTGAGAAACTTACTTATAGTGATATTAAATTACTTGTGCTCAAACTGTCTCCCACTGTTGGAACAATCATTGGTTCAGAGTGGAAGAGCTAGGTGAACCCCCCACTGGGTCTTCAGCGGTGTACCCTAGCTTCTTTTGAGAAAACCATGTTTGGCATGAGTGTACTTGATTGTCACTATGGATGAGTCTTCTCATTCTTAATCCAAAAACAAGAGCAAGAAATCAAAAGAACAACACATCAAAACACACCAAACAGTTTAGGGCACACTTAAAACAATAATCAAGATAAAAATTTGTTTCGTATTGTGTGGCTATTCCTATATTGCAACTCAAAATATCAATTCATAGATAACATGATCAAAACAAGAAGTAAACACCCTCGATATGATACCTATGGAGAGACTGAAGCAACTCATACCCATAGGCGGAGTCGTAGTAACATTGAATGAACCACCCATAAGACCATGAGACATAGCTCCACGAGCCTAAGGGGTGATAACTCAACCCTTGGGAGATTTCCTCAAGAAACTCCGAGTAGGGAACCACATCATGGAATGAAGTTGCATAAAAAAAATAGGCTTCACAACCATCCTCATCAAGGATTTATGAGGAGACCTCAAGGGCCTCCTCTAAACACACAAAAACATCTCAAAGATGTGAGGAAGCTTCAAAGGCTTCCTCCTCACATGGACATAAATAAGGTTCTAAAACTCATTCTTCACATAGGGATGACAAGACTGCTAAATCATCATCCACATGGAGAAAACATATCACCATAAATCCCTCTTCATAAAGAATACAAGCAAGAGTCGCAACACCTCAAGATTCATAAGAAACATATGAAACGGGTCTATCCACTGAAGGGTAGGAAACTAGAGCTACATCTAGTCATGGGAATCATATATAAGAAACCCTTCACACAAAATGAAATATTCCTATAGAATATGACCTCATAGGAGTGAATGGCAACCCGCGAGACTAGCCATGGAAAACAAGATAGCTACACAGGTTGGATCGATTTCCTACATGACCAACTCAAATAACTGTAGCTACTGAGAACTCTACATATAGAGGCTCACAAATTGTGACTTCTAAACACATCTCTTAGTCGGGGGGTACCTCAAAGTGACCCTATAGTAGATGCATAGAGTCTAGTCGTAGGGATACTCAATAGTACACTAAACAAGTCATATTAGCTAACAAGAGTATAGGTACAATAGAAACTTCATCGAGGAATCTGCAAGTCAAGACAACAAGAACAGAGTTAGATAAACATGAGACTTCTATGACAGTGCAAACTGATCAAATGAGGTGGTTAGAAAATGCATTACATAAGGATCGAGAGCTAGTGGAAGCTCTCAAATAGGATAAAAAAAGATAAAGACTCTTGCACCAACATGAGCAACGTTTAAGAGAGCAGGCTGAGCGACTAGATCTTAAAAATTTATAGATAAATGGTGGTGACCGCCAAAGAACTAGATGTGCTAACTCACCTAAGGAGATGCACACTAGATAAGATAGCCCACAATGAAATCCCCCACCAAATCATGAATGAAATCCTACTAGTGGGGAGAGGGAAAATATAATAAACTAGGATCACAATCCTGAGTCCCCTCATAGTAAGGAGGAAAATAGAATAAATCAAATGGATAGAGAGTTACCTCCATTTCCACTATGAGTAGGCTTAAAAGAGGAGGAAATATGTGCATCAAAGGCATTTCAAGATCTTGTTAAAAATATGAAAGCCTTTTAGAAACAAGAGGCAACTAGGAACTCGCCAACTTTGAGCAAAATACACAACCAACCATTGTGCCCATAAATCCCTAGCCCTCCATATCCTAAGCACTTTGAGATGCCTAGGTTAGAAAAGTTTAAGGGTGAAGAGGATGCACAAGAGCATGTCACCAATTTTATCAATGCCTATTTTCATCTTGAAGACAATGACGCTCTCATGCTAAGAACATTCATAATGGCATTTTCAGGTGCTACCACTCAATGGTTCAACCAACTATCTAAGCATAGCATAACCAATTTTGAACAACTAGTAAACACATTCTTAAAGCGTTTCTCATTTGGTGCTAAGAAGAAGGTGAACCTTTCAGACATGGCTAACTTGAAACAGTGTGATGATGAGCTAGTAATAGATTATGAGAATAGATGGAGAAAAGTCATGGTGAAATTATCATTCTCTTTTCCCACAGAAGAAATCATTCGCATGTTCACAAAAAGTTGCTTAAAACACATCTTCCTCTTGCTACAACTTTAGCAGTATCCTTCGTTTAAGGAATATTTGGCATAAACCAAGCTCATAGAAGAAATAAAAGTAGATGAGGGAACCATTAAACTCTAAAACAAAAAGGAGTGGAATAAGAATGGTAAGAATGACAAGTACAAATAGAAGCAAGGCAACCCTAGTCCAGTCAATAAAGTTGTATTGGCTACACCTAAGGATGGGGGTGCACAACAACCCCAAAACTATCAAGCACATCCCCCACCAACAAATTACGACCAAAGAAACAATCAGGAAAGAAACAAAGAACGCAAGCCACCTCGTTCTTTCACACCTCTGACAGAGTCAATGCAATCAATATTTAATCAATTGAGCAAGGCTAGGAGGATCAAATTTCTTGATATACCTCTTATAGATCCCAACCATCCTAAATCAAAAGGATATAGGGAAGATCAATTTTACCCTTATCATAGGATATCGGGGTATGACATTGAGGCTTGCGTTGGTTTTAAGCATCAAGTGCAAAAATATGATTGAGGTGGGAGAAATCAAACTTGACAACCCACTGGCTCCTGATAATAGAGACATGGGCATATATAGAAACCTGTTACCCAATCATGAGGTCCCTAGAGAGCAAGGGATCCAAGTCAATCAAGTTCGAGCTGATATACCTACCCACAGATGCATTAGGATGGTTGATATTGTTAACATAGAAATAAGGACTAAGCGGTATGGTCAACCGCAACCTCCTATAGCTCCCATGAATTTCCCAGTCACACCTAGGTAGAGGTAAGATAACCTTCTAGGTCCACCAACACGACCTATGGTAACTATCCGGAGTAGATTGGAGCAAAACCTACAGATGAATTTGGCTAAGTTATCCATCTATGAGCTCATACAACAGTCCCCAAAGCATAGGGAGACTCTAATGGAGATCTTAAGGACAATTTATATCCAACCACAAGATGCGAATGCATTCACTCACTTTGTAGGACAAGTACAAGAATGCCAGGAACCTGTAATTTGATTCTATGATTATGAGATTAAGATAGTACCTACTACCTTACCAGACCCTCTGCTAAACATTGTGGTGGTAATCAACAACTTACCTTTCAAGAGGATCTTGGTCGATACAGGTTCATCAATAAACATCATTACAACAACAACAATAGAGCACCTCAAGATCCCCAAGGCCAATATCGTTCTAGGAGCTTACACATTGAGAGCTTTTAATGATGTTTTATGCAATATTTTAGGAATAATAGTCCTACCTATAAATATGGGGTACAATACCATCCCTATTATGTGTCATGTCTTGGAGGGAGCTATGCAGTACAACATCCTCTTACGGCATCCTTGGATAAGGGCCATGAAGTGTGTGCCTTCGATCTTGCACCAGTGTGTCAAGTATGTGATTTGGTCGATGAAGAGCCTTTTAATTACGTCCATCAGGTGGACATTTTGGGAGAATTTGTAATCCCTTCTACCCACCTATACGTAGCACCTTCATCCCCAACCACACAAATGGATAATGAAGACAAAAGGGTAAGAAAATACCCATGCACATCAACACCTCCTGGTGCACTCAAAATAGTCAATACTTATAAAGTGCCATCAACATCAAAACCAAGAGACAATCAGAAGCTAAAGGTGCCCTTAGTCAAATAAGAAAGGCCCAAGGAAGTTCCAATCATAGCCATTGTTGAAATTTCGAGTCCTATGGAAGAAGAATATCTTCAAGATCAAGATGAAGATAGTGATTACCACCCCGCTTCGCCAGTATCATCCGTAGGGTCATCCACGTCACATGCATCAATACACTTGGAAAGCATAGGCATAGGGGAGTACCTCATGTAGAACATTATATTTACACCTATTATTGAGTTTGCACAAAACATGGGAAGACCTAATGACTTGAGGCCACTAGTGGGGATAGTGGTTCCACTTGGAATCCCTCATAACCAAACCAATTTTGTCTATGTCGACCTGGACTGTGCCCATAAGTCTACAAACATAGAAGAGGATAGTGAGAAATTATTCATGGTCAATATTTGCTACCTCTCTAATCCCAATTTTATTCTAATCTACTTTGAGCATTGCCATTGGCATGGCTATGGCATTGGTATATATGAGCAGGAACTCAGGCGGCCATACGAGCCACAATATCCACTTCCCTTCGATAGGTTTGGGTTAGGCTATTATATCGGAGGTCGAGATGACTCTCTTACAATGATGTTGGATAGATTAAGCTTAGGGTTAGGACAAGACATTGATTTCATTCCTTATCACACCTTAAGAACAGGAAATTTGAGCAATAGACAAGTGGCCACGGTGAACGTACCGCCACTAAAAATTTATCATCCAAACACCTTAATTGATTCCACCCCAATAAGGTACAACTCATGTGATGAGGATAATGGATATGAAGCAAGTGATGATGAAGCACAACTTGGCTTGGCCTACCAAGGGCCTCACTATTTATAAAGATTCACATGGTCCATCCATGATGAGAGTGGATATAAATCAGAGGAAAGTGACTATGAATCAGAAGACTCAATAGGAAGAGCCTACTTAGGCCTGAGCCATCAACCCCTGACTTTGGGGCAAGATACAAATGTAAATGGATTCTTCATAAGTGACAAAGAATATGAAGATGAAATAGAGATGGCCTACTTAGGGCTAAGACATGAGCCCCTTGTCTTAGGGATGCATAAAAATGCTAACGGTTTTTGGATAAGTGATGATGACTTTGAGGATGAGACCGATATGGCTTATCTTGGACCTCACCACTTATGGAAATTCAATGAGCTAGTAGAGAGAGAGACGGTACTCTGTGCTATAGACCCTCATATACAATTTTTGGGGAGACCCGTTGACCTAGCTACCATTCACCGGATGGTCAATCCCCCTCTACCTACATTCAGAGAGCGATTAGAGCCCAATGATCCTATTGTCCACCCTACTCATGGGCCAGATCCAAAAATTCCCATTCCTCCAGAGCCTCATCATAAGTATGGAAGGGAAACCCCTGAGATAAGATGGCACCCATGTGGTCCTAGAGATTTCATCCCATCCATCAAAATGATCTCCATTGATTTGACCACTCCTCTTCATAATCCAACAAATCCTACCAAATCATTGCATCTTGATGTAGAGGCTATTAATTGGTATTATGCTAACTCACCCATAGAGCTTGAAGACCTCTTCCCCAATGAAGATATGTTACAGTCATTTCATTTTACCTCAGGTTGTGCATATGATGTTTTCCATGTTGGTTTAGAACCTAAGTCAGTAGGTCCTATAAATCCACTGATGACATTCATTTGATACCCATGCCTCATCAACTAGAGGAGGGGTCACATATGGCTATAGAAGCGACTTTCAAGGTGGACATCAGTGATGATCCTACCCAACCAAGAAAATTCAAGTTCAGAGAAAGTCTTATCTCTAGAGGAACAAACCATCCTAATTCCTCTCCTCAAAGAGAGGCCAAATATTCTTGCTTGGAAATACAAAGACATGCCAAGGATAGATCCAAAGTTAGTCATTCACAACCTTTCATTGGATCCTATGAAGAATCCAGTCAAGAAAAATATGAGAAAAATGCATCCAATTGTCGCTTTGATGGTGAAGAACAAATTGCAAAAACTACTAGATGCAGTATTCATAGTTCCTATAGACTACCCTGAGTGGGTGTCAAACATGGTACCCATAGGGAAACCCGATGGAAGAGTCCGTATCTACATGGAATTCAAAGATTTAAATAGGGCAACACCAAAGGATTCATTCCCATTTCCAAACATAGATGCTCTTGTAGATGCAACCGCAGGTCATGAAATGCTCTCCCTAATGGATGTTTTTTTTAGATACAACCAAATCTGAATTAAGCCCGAAGATCAACATAAAACTACTTTCATTACTCCATGGGGAACATTCTGTTACAAAGTGATGCCATTCGGTCTCAAAAATACTGGTGCCACATATCAACAGACCATGACATACATATTCCATGACTATATGTATAATATCTTAGAGTATTACCTAGATGATTTACTGGCCAAGCCCCTATTGCGGTAAGAGTACGCTGAAGTCCTTAAACAAGCCTTTGATTGCCTCATAGAACATAATGTCCGACTGAAACCTAAGAAGTGCGTATTTGGCGTAACTTTTGGCAATCTTTTGGGATTCATCGTATCCAAGAGAGGAATCAAAGTAGATCCTGCAAAGGTAAAGGCTATATTGGAAATGGCCACCCCTACTGATATTATGGAGCTAAGGAGCCTACAAGGCAAGATAGCATCCATCAAAAAATTCATCACGCAATTATCAGACAAATGTTGACCTATAAAGCAGTTTCTATGCAAGGAGGTCCCCTTTCATTGGGATGAAGAATGCCATCAGGCCTTTGCAGAGATCAAAACCTATCTAGCAACACCGCCAGTATTGGCTCCACCAAGGCCAGACATACCATTTTTACTATATATCGGCTACTAATTTCACATTAAGCACCATGTTAGCCCAAAATAATGTACAAGACAAAGAGCAAGCCATATATTACATTAGTCGCACCTTGGTGAGTTATGAGCTAGGATATGCGTATGTTAAAAAATTGTGTTTAGCAATGGTCTTTGCAACTTGAAATTTGTGACACTACATGTTGAGCCATACGACCTACATCATATCAAAACAAAATCCTTTGCAGTACATGATGAGCAAGACATATCACAATACACGTATCGTAAAGTGGATCATGCTATTGATAGAATTTTATCTAGAGTTCATAAGCTAAAATTCCATCAAGGGACAAGTCATAGCAAAATAATTAGCAGAAGTGCCTCTTCAGGATAACAAGCCTCTCACTATAGAATTGCCTGATGATGTAGTATTTGTTCTTCGATGGTTTGAAGTGTGAACAAGGGGGAGAAGCAGGGATTGTATTTATCACACCGGGCACTCCATTTCCCTTATCATTCAAATTGGACTTCCCTTTCACACACAACAACACAGAATATGAAGCATTGATCCTGGGACTCCAAACAGCCATAGCAATGGGCATTAAAAGACTGAATATCTTTGGTGACTCCTTGCTCATATTAAACTAGGTCAAATGACTATTACAATGTAGGTGCCCACTCTTGAAGACTTACAAGGAACTTGTTGACACCTACCTAGCCCAGATGGAATGGTATGACATTGAGACAATCCCTCATATGTCAAATAGATTTGCAGACACCATGGCCTCTTTGGTATCCTTAATACCTCATAATATATTTTCTAATTTTACAACCATTCATGTGAAAGTGCTTTCGCACTCAGAAATACATTGTGAAGCTTTTAACAATCAACATGATCAATATCAAGCCAAATCAGGATTGGTCCTATGCAGCTAGATATTTCTTGCAAATGACACCTTGGGGGTTTTTGATCTCCCAAGGACCTATGGAGTGTGGTGCAACCATACACCATAGATTTGTTCCTCAATCCATTTTCACTAGATAATAAATATAGGAAAATAAATTTATCTTTTCTATAGAATCCGTGGCTTATCAGAATTGGCTTTCCCAACTGTGGGATTTCCTAAAACTTAGAATAGTGCCTCAAGATTTATTACATATTGAAAGGTGAAAATTCAAATAGAAAGTAACAAGATACATCTTGCTAGAAGAAATCCTCTATAGACGAGGATATTATGGAGTATTACTCTGTTGTCTTGAGCCCCAAGAAGCATCCTAGACAATTTTGCAAGCTCACGATGGCACATGTGGAGGGCATTTCAGTGGCATGGCCATCATTAAGCACATCTTGAGAATGGGCTACTATTGGCCCACCATGCAAAAGGACTTCTTTGAGTATGTCAATAAATCCAGTAAGTGCCAGCATCATGTAAATCTAACGCACTTGCCATCACAAGCCTTGTAACCCATCCAGGAAACATGGCCATTCTTGCAGTGGGGACTATACTTGATTGGTAAGATCTCACCCTCGTCCTTAGTCTGACACACATTTATCATAACAACCATAGAATAGTTCACTAAATGGGTGGAGGTGATCCCCTTAACATCAACAACTGGACCAAGGATTGTGGATTTTATACTCCACAATATCATAAGTCATTTTGGGGTCCATTCTAAGATAATATTGGATAATGGACCATATTTCAAGAACAAAAATGTGCATGCTTTAATGAACAAATACCATATTCAGCACAGTTTTTCAATGCCTTATTATACGCAAGCAAACAGGTAAGTAGAAGCCTCAAACAAAACAATAGTCTCCATCTTGAGGAAGACAGTGCAAGACAATCACAAGGATTGGTACATGCAGATGCCTCTTGCACTATGGGCATATCAGACTAGTATACGGATGCCCATTGGGGCAACACTATTTTCACTAGCATATGGCACTAAGGACTTCATATATGATGATGTTGTACGACAAGGCCGCCTTGATCAGTTGATGCTTCTTTATGAGTGTCAAGTTAATTCTTTAGAGCATATTCACGTTTACCAAAATATATTAAATGAGCTTACAATAGTAAATTACACTTAAGGGAATTCAATTTTGGAGATATAGTGCTCAAAGAAAACCAGTAGAATTTGAACCTACCATCGCATCTACGAGATAAGTTCACGATAAACTAGATAGGCCCATACATGATTTAATAGAGAATTGGACCTGGAGCATATCACCTTATATCATTAGATCGTGTTGAGGAGCATGAACCTCTCAATATCATTCACTTAAAGGTATTCTATACGTAAAAAACAAAAAACATTTAAATATGTCATAAAAAAACACAAAAACATTCAAATATGTCAAAAAACACAAACAAATCATAAAAACATAAAATTTCAAAAAATAATCAAAGGCTCCAAGGGTAATTCATCCCGCTTGGTCAAAATCAATTCAAAACACTCCAAGGGTATTCAAACTGCTTGGTCAATTCCAATCAATTCAAAATGCTCCAAGGGTATTCAAGTCGCTTGGTAAAAATCAATTCAAAATGCTCCAAGGGTATTCAAACCGCTTGGTCAATTCCAATCAATTCAAAATGTTCCAAGGGCATTCAAGCCACTTGGTCAAAATAAAATCAAAAATGCTCCAAGGGTATTCAAACCTCTTGGTCAACTCCAGTCAATTCAAAATGCTCCAAGGGCATTCAAGCCACTTGGTCAAAATAAAATTAAAAATCTCCAAGGGTATACAAACCATTTGGTCAACTTCAATCAAAAAACTCCAAGGGTACTTCATGCCACTTTGTCAAAATTAAAAATATCCAAGGGTACTTCATGCTACTTTGTCAAAAATCAAAAATCCCCAAAGGCACAGTAAGCCCTTTGGTCAAAATCAAACAAAAAATACAAAAACAACATAAAAATCAAAAATACAAAAACAATTGCATCTCACATCTTGCATCCACAACATTGCATTGCATTTTCATATCCACTACAATTGCATATGGCATGAGAACCTTAAAATTAATAGCATAATTTGTTGCACAAATAATTCAAATCCATACCTCCATCAACACATGTGTGTAATTGTGTTTTTCAACAAAACCATTATTTGTTGCTATACATAATATACTAATTTTTTTGGTTAATCAACCACACCTAGTGATCTTATCAAATTTTGTGGAAAAAAACTTTGATTAGTATAAGGTAAGGTCTAGCTGTGATAATGCCTTGGATATTCAAGATCCTGCCACTAATTGAAACACTAAAATCCTAGCTAGTACAAGGAAAATATGAAATATGCAAAAGTGGTATAGGTTACCTTAAGAAATAAGGATTTTCCTTGCTTATCCCCTTGTGCAACCGGTTGAAAGATGCTGAGAATTGGCAAAAGGACAAACTTTGCCCTATCCAAATCCCTTGCTTAAATCAAAATAAGCAAAATCCTGAAGTAAAGTACATATTCAAAAGGCCAAGCATACAGTCCAGATTTCAAAGCAATGATCCGACCACACAATAGAAATTCAAAAAAAAAAAACCTCGCTCAAATAAAAATCAATCAAAAATAAACAGTGATTTTCATCACTACATATGAGCAAAATAAACAGTGATTATCATCACTACAAAATCCTCGCTCAAATAAAAAATCAATAAAAAATAAACAATGATTTTCATCACTACTTATGAGCAAATATCCAAAGCCAAAAAAGGTAACAAAGCTTGAATCCCTGGAATTCTCAGCATTGTACAGAATTGGAAGGATAGATCCTTACGCATGATGATATGTCTCACAATTGCTTCATGCATTTGTATAGACCAATGTTTGAATGTGGATGAGCTAGCTTAGGTAACCCAATATTGCCTAGTGGTATAGTCCAACTGAGTCCAACTTAGGATGAGACGAACACTTGAGAATCCCTTATCTTAGCAATGGGCTGAAAGAATCCCGCCTGACATCGAAGGAAATGCTTGAGTCCTATCTCATAATAAACAATCACTTGCACACACAAAGATCATGAATATCTAGGTCCATGGTAAAAACCTTACTTTTCAAAAGTCTAAGTGGTCAGTAGACAACTGTTGATAGGGTAACTAGAGTGTTTGAATCTTTGGAAAGCCCCAAAAAATTCTTACATAGCAACAAATCATAACATCATTCACACCATCATTTTCTTTATTAGATTCTATAAATTAGGGGGTATCAACATAGTAGGACAGATATCGCATATATATTAGAAATAGTATATAGATGGCCACTAACTACTTTATATCTTTTAATTTATAGAAACTTATCAATAAAATACATTACACACCATTACATCTCATATATGAATACTTAATCAATTCTTATGATAAGAGTGATTACTTAAATTCATGATTATTATTTTTTTTACTTTCTGAGGTGTCACCCATTAAGATTGTCAATGTCATATGCATTCCTTATGTTTTAAGTGATTAGAGCATACAGGTTCGTTTATACCATCCCATCACATAAGTTAGATGCATACAATTAAAAAATAAATAAACATGCATTTAACAATAACATCGCATCCACAAACACAATTCATTAATCATCCATCATCACATCATAAAACACATACGCAATATCCATTTGCATACAATCATGAATTCATCATTCATCATTAGAATACATCACATCATATCATAAAATCATATAAGCATCTACAATACCATCTATTATCTAACATATACATCAAATCATCATAGTCGCATCATCATATCACATAAAAAAAACAAAATAACAACAAAAACATGAACAATAAATGAGACATATAATGAGTCATAATGCAAAGATATCATAGAAGTATGTGTGTCAATGGGTATACAAAAATTCCCAAGGGCTACAGTCATATAGGTTAGCCAACCTCAAAAATAAATCAAAACCAAGAGCATCATCAATCAAATACTAGGCCTATGCCTCCTAAAGCACCACTTCTTGTGGACAGATCTCAGGGAGAATGGTGCAAGTTGGACCCTGCTGGTCTCTCTGTATGAGTCCAAGCTCCATTACAAGGCCGAACGGAAGACTACCCTGCTATAGAGATCCTATTGACCTGTGACCCTCATGTAGCCCCTATCTCCCTAGGTATGGCTCCTAGCCTCCTGATCTACCTTGAGAGAGTGGTAATTTGGGCTACATTCTCAGCAATCTAAACATCACTCTCATCCAGAAAACCCTATAGATGATGGATCCAAGTCTCGAGAGCTGCCCTCTAAGGATACTTGAGATTTGGAGGGGCAACAACAACCTACATCTAGGTAGCTCCTCCCATATCAGCCTACAAAGCCAGTATCTAGTCTGATAGATGCACTATAATAGTATCTATCTGAGCTATGATGGTGTCACACTGTTGTACCTGTATCTTTGCTAACTGGAGCTCAACCTCCACATCATGTAGCTATGCCCTAAGAGAAGAATATCTCTCCTCAGGGTCCATCTCCTCCTCTACCTCCTCAGGAGCCTTTTTCTCCTCCACTGCTACTTGCTCTACCTGTTGGCCCCACACTGCAGTCCTAGCATGAACCCTATGTCTTGTTGGGTTTGCCTAATATTTACCATTATCCTCTTGACCCAGACTGCCCTTATCATACCACATCAAGTCACCCCACCACTGTGCAAATACCTCTGTGACTCCACCATCTACTCTAATATCAATAGTTGGGGCATCCTCCTCATCATCCAGCTCTGTAATCTATCAGGGAGGGAGGTCTCTCTCTGCTCCGATACGCTTATATAAAAATGGTACTTGTGGCACATCCTGCTATAACCCATACTAACAAAGAACTCAAGAGTAGAAGAAGTACTCTTAGATTTTGACCTTATAGCCAATGAGCCATCACTCACACCATGTCCTAGCAGTAAAGTTGTCAGGATCATCCCAAGTAGGACACTCATGATATGGGAGCCATATGGCATATCCATCCCAGAGTCCAATGAAAGTATCAGTGTAATGAGTCAGCTCCTTGTAAATGTGTGGCTCTTTCACTCATCACTCTCTCTAGCCCATATAGCACCATATCACTGCATCCTCCTAACCACAGCTGTGATCTCAATAGGAATCCTCTTAGGGTGATCTACCCTGATGTGCTCCCATCCCTAAATCTATAGAAGCCAATTGTAGGTGATGCTGATGCGACCCCTCCAGTGGATGTGGTATAGTTTGTCATAGCACTGAGCCAATAGAGACCTACCCCATGCATATATGATAGGATCCTCATTGTCCATCAGGTCCTGAACCATCACAAGGAGGTTCCAAGGGAACCTCAAGCCTGAGCAATTTGGAATAAGGACATTGTTGATGACCATCAGTAGCACCACATGCTTCACTATGGAAACACACTCTCAATACTAATGGATGATAGACACTCCTCCAGACTTGTTGTCCTTAAGAGCATCATCAGAATGTCTCTTGAACACCCGAGTGAATACGACCACCTTATCATTAGTGGCTAAAGAAATAATAGCCACCCCATCAAAAGGGATCTGGAATATATTGTACACATCCTATGGCATGATGGTCATCTCACTGGTCGGGAGGTGGAAGTTATTTAGTCTGAGGGTCCCAACGATGGGCCAAAGTCATAAGGTAAGCCTGGTCTAACATAATGTGAGGTAGTCTGGTAACATACTAGAGCCCACGATCCTTAAGCCACCTCTAATCCATGTCATCCAAAAGAGGTAGGATGTCACTCATGAGCCTTGAGTCCTGAGCCTAAGTAGTAAGGATCTAAGCAAATTAAAATAAAGATAAAACATAACTACAGTGCAATACAGGCTAAAGAGTAGTTCAAAAATTTTAAAAAAATAAAAAACTATCTCAAAAATCCAATAAAAAGCAAAAAAATTGTGTAAAATTTTCTAATGGGATTAGTTTTTGTCGCCTACAACAACCAAAATCTGGCCACTGGAGACAATAGTAGCCAAATCCCAATGGTCAAATTTTTGACCATTGAGGTTCAAACTTAGCCGCTGGAGATAACAATGGCCAAATCCCAATGGTTAAATTTCTAATCATTGAGGTTCAAAATTAGTCGCTCTGAGCGACAACGGCCAAATTGTCACCACTCTTAGTGACAACGGTCGAAGGGTAACACGACAAACCCATGAACCCTAGGCCATAAAATTTAATAAAAAAAATGGAAAAGAAAAAAATGGGAACCAACCCACCACTTAAAAACTTAAACTAAGCCTAACTACGGATTTCATTCGTTACCAACAAATTTAGTGAGGTTCATTTGCCAATTACTTAGTGAGGTTCATTTACCAATTACTTAGTGAGGTTCAGTTTTACCCACAAAATGGAAAGAGGTTAGGGTTTAAAAAATAAAATACCCAAGAAGCTCTGACTCCTCTAGTAGTTGATGCCTCACCCTATGCAGCCATGTCCTTGATGCAGGTAGCTTCAAAAATTGCAATTGTCGTTATCTCACTAGAGCTCTAAAAAATGGAATGACGAAAAATGAAAGTGATAGGTCAAAACCCTAAAATCATATTCTTTATATTTTCAAATTATGCCTTGGTCGTTGCTGATGTTAGCAGCCCAAACTTTGTGGTCGCTCAAGGCAACAACAACCACAAGCAGAAACTCAGAAGCCGTTGGACCTGATAGCGGCCTACTCCATAGATAAAAACAAGGAAGTTCCTTCCATGGAGGGATGACAAAAATATTAAATAAACCCATTTTTATTAATTAAGTCATCTTAATGACCAAAATAACAAAAAAATCACATAAAAGCATAATCTCAAGTAGGCCTCGTACCTAGTTACTTGCTATATCCACTCGGCGATTGTAGTGATTCATACTCCATGCATTTCAATGAGATGAGAAGGTTACCATAAGGCCACTTGGAGCAAAAGCATTTCATTTTGGAATTACGATGTGCCACCCTTCAATCTCGAAGAATACCAAGATGGTCGAATTGCTTCATAGGTGTGAAAGGATCATCCTAATTCCCCTATAATACCAAAAACATTAAGCCAAAGTGATACAATATGAATATAAATAGAATCACTCATCCTAAATCCCTAAGAAGGCTATTGAAGCTATACCACTCCTTAGGATAGGGATAGATGATTATCATAAACAATTAGAATCACACTTGGATGTAGGATTGCCCATTAAAAGCAACAAATGCTAGAAAGGAACCAGATTAGTCATATTGGTCAAGCGACTTGTCACTTCATTCATTGTCATTTCTTCACCAATCCATTGTGTGAGGAATTAGTTCAAAACTTCAACATAATCATAATAAAAATAATAAAATATCACTCTATCATAACAAAATCATTTTCATCCTATGAATCATTGCATACAACAATCACAAATTTCCCTTGCTTTATGGGAACGTAAGAAGACATGACATCTTCAATTGTAGCTCTCCTATTGGTCAAAACTATTGTAGTAGCTGAAGCTACCTAATTGAGTTTGATGAATTAGTGCAATTTAGCATGCCCAAGCCACTGAGCTAAGTCCTTCGAACATTGAGGTAATGATTCAAGGGATGCAAACCATCTTGCATGATTGGGCCATCCAGCATTGATCAGACCATTGATCACCATACACCCTACAAATAGATCAATCTACATTTTTGCTTTGCATTGTGTTTTCCACATAGCGCATCACAAAAAGAGGTATCTATAGACACCTAAATCATGTCATGCTTAGGGGATCTACTCACATAGACACATTCATAAGATCAGATGACATAATCTTGGACTTTCTAAGCATCAACAGTGGTTCTCACCACTCATTTGGGGCCTTTTCAATTCATCCAAGCTTAGCCACTCAAACCAAGAATGGCTAGATCCTATCTGCTCAAACCTAGAGCGACCAGAACTTAGCCACTATAGATGATAGTGGCCAAATATTAGTCACTACAAACGTCAGTAGCTAAACCCTAAAAGTAGTTTTACCAACAAATAGGCCTAATCATGAGTGGAAGTGGAAGTATGCATGCAATAAAGGTGAGTGGGAGTAACTTTACATTCCCTTTCACAACCAGTTCGCATAGGAGACTCAATTTGGCAGTTATATTTCAGTTAACTGGCCTCCAAAAATAGAAAAGACAAAAAAGCCTCTCATGCTAACTTGCACCACGCATGAGAAATTCATTCCTAAGGCTTGGACATAGACCTAGGTTTTCACACTATAAAAGGTGCAAGCCTAAGAGCACCAAAAGAGACATATTTTATCAAAGAGGGATCATATATACATCTTTTATCAATCTTGGTCATTGATGAGAGCTTTCAAGACTTGGAGAGTTCCCTTGGATATCACATGTATGATGAATCCCTAACAGATTAGAGAGCATAGCAACCATTATTTCAACATCAAATACAAGCTTTGATCCATAGCTTTGGAGCAAAGAGGATGAGAATCACTTTAGTGGTTGGAAAGTGGCCCGCATGCTTAGCTTAGGGTTTAGATATTAGATTCATTATTTGTTTAGCACATCATTAGCATAGCATAATTTCATTCACATTCATAGCATTAGTCTAATTTGCATTTTATTTCCTTTGTTATATCCATCGCTAACAACCTCATCTGGGGAGGTATTCTCGTACATCTAAGTGTGTGTTGTTGTTTCATTGCTTACAGGGCCATAGGTTCATCGGACGGAATCTGTAACATACGAGAGCAAAAGGGATCCCTCTAGGAAATAGACCTGGAGAAGGAGACATCTGTAAGCCCTCATATATTTTTGTGTATGGAACCGGGAAGCTTTTTGAAAGTGCACCACCTCTTCGTGAAAGAGGCACTCTTTCCCTATTTGTAACCTCATTGTATCAAAATGGGTATCCCTAATAAGGACTGACATGTAACCGAGTTTCAATATGAATAAAGATATCCATATTTGTTATTTTTGTGTTATATTTTTTTCATTGTCTTCCATTTCATCTTGGGTTTTTAATAATATTGCAAGTAGAGTAAAGTAGTGTATGTGTCCCGGGGTTGCTACAAATGCCATTTTAAACTTTGTGTTAACTGATTGCCTAGGGTGATGGTTGGACGAGATAGATTACTTGGATTATGAATAGGTGGAGGTGGAATGGATGGCCTTAGTTGTATGGGCACACCAAGTTGTGTTGCAGGAGCTTGGGTTGTGTGACTCACTTATATCTTCCCATGGGTGACCACACTGATAGCCCCTATAAAACCTTTGGTACAATTGAGACACATAATTCACTTAGTTGGGAGGAACTATAGAATTTGATGCTCTCGTTGCTTGTTTATTTGCCTCATGATGAGGTAAATATGTCTGATAAATTTTAAGGTCCTGATTAGGTTGGGCTAGTGGATTGTCGACTTTGATTTTTCTCACTTTCAATAAATCTTGCACAATGCCTTTAAACCCATGGCAAGTTTTGAGGTCATGCCCTTTTTGTCGATGATAGATGCAATATAAATGATCTTTGTAGGCCTTTTATTTCGGCTTGCTAGGGTCTTCGGGTTTAATCTTCAATAGTATAAAAATTTGTGCCACATACAAATTCTAAAATATATATGGGTAGGGCTCTTGCAATGGTGTATAATTGTGTTTGGGTCTAAAATGATGTTGTTGCCTTTCTACAGGTTGTGTTTGGTTATATACCTACTGTGGGGGTGGAACCGCTTGATAATTCAATTATTATGGTTGTTGTTGTTGATGTTGGGATTGTTGGATCTGAACTTGGGCTTGTTGATTTGGCTATGAGGGTTGACCCAAGACTATATGATTAACTTGTTCGACCTTGGACTAGTCGTGGTTATTCCCCTTTTGGTTCTTACTTTGCCACTCATTTTTCTTAGGCTTGATATCACCCTCTTGAATATTTCTTTCCTCTATCACTCTGTCCTGGGCAAGTGTCTCATCAAATATTCTATATTGCTATAACTATAGCAACAAATATATGGGCTTGGGACAACTCTTCATGAATATTCTTGTTAATTATATCATGGGGAGGGAGAATGGCAATTTTATCATAACCACCCTCCAATTCTTTCCAAAATCATGGACTAATTCATCATTGTATTGCTTCAAACTAATCAGATCAGTCAATGTGGTTTTCTTCCTAATATTCAGGGTGAATCACTCCAAGAATTGATCCGCAAGCTGCTCAAAAGTGTAAATACTCTGATACGATAAGTGGTTGTACCAATCTTGGGTTTCTTCCCTTAGTGTCTAAGGAAAGGTGTGTAGCATGAGTATGTCATTGTTTCCGATCCTGAAACACGTGTTAACAAACCTTGTCATATGCTCTCGGGGGTCCTCATCCCTCTTAAATATATCAAACTTTAGCATCTAAAAAATAGTTGGATAATGTGGTGAAGGTACCGAATCATGGATCGGATGATTGAGTAGCTACCGTAAGGTGGGATTTTGATATTGCAAACCTGGCATCTGCATGGCAAGGCTATAAATATGGTTTTGCAAGAACTAAAACTTAGGATCTTTCATAGGGTTAAAACCCTAGTTTACCTACTGCTATTGGTAGTATTGTTCATTGTAAGTGGAATGAGGATGATGGAGGATGTTAGACTAAAATGCATGATGATATGATGGTTGATGAAGGTTCTGATATTTATGAGGTTATGGGGCATGTTAGCATGCTAACCTGATGAGTTAGCATACATATGATGAATTGGATTAGTTTCTATAGTAGCGGTTGGGGGTTCAAAACCCAATATGGATCTTGGATAAAGGCGTGGGCTTGATGTGAGGTTGATGGCAGGTTTTGATCAATCCTTTGAAATTATTTTTGGGGTTCATGGTTAATGCTATAATTAACATTATCCAAAATTATTTGTTGCAGGTGCAAGAAATCCTGTCGCATAGTAATTGCAGATGATGTTGGTATAATCACATGTGAATTAGTTATGCTGGTTGTGAAACAACCATGTCAGTAGATGTAGGTGGAGGATAGTTGTAAAAAGGCATTACCATTAAATGAGGGATGATAGGACGTGTGGGGCCCATAGGGGCAATAGATGGAATGGATGTAGGTACCTACAAAGAAACTTGAGTTGGTGCTTCATAAAGGGTGTTAGTGTAAATGATGTTTTGATGTGGCAAGGTGAGGGGTGGTTGGCTTGATGATGATGGATGACTAGACAAGGTGGCAGCAGTCGGTTCAAAAATTAGATTGATGAAGGGTAGATTGAACTGCTATGGATGTGTGAATGTAGACTCTTGATGCAATGATGACATGGCATGAGATGGAATGGTAATCAACGATAATGATGGAAAAACCATAGTAGCTGCATTCAGGTACTGTTGTGACCACTTCACAATGCCCCAAATTTGGGGACCCACTAAAAATTTTGAGATTTTGATATTTTGGTTTCCATGATCTTGATTGTTTGATTAAAAGTAAAACCTTTCTTTACTTTATTTCATATTTTATTGGGCCTCTTTATTTTTTTATTTTTTTACAATAACATGATGCACCTTATTGGTTAAGGTAACTGGAAGTCTTCTTCATAGTAAAAGGATATTCTTTAGGAACCTGAATTGTTTGGGCTACTATCTATCTTGAAGGAGTTACCCTATATTTGTGGGAAACTTATTATGAGGAAACTAATATTGAAACAATATATATTCTATGGAAGGAATTTATAGTAATCTTTAAGAAGAGGTTCCTCACAAAGCATTTCTATGCTCTAAAATTTGAGAAATTTTCCAATTCAAGGAAAGGAACCAACTTAGTGGAGGTATACTACAAGAAGTTGGTAAAATTGTTGAAGTATGTACCTACCTATAATGAAAAAATGCAGATTCATAAGTTTACTCATGGGTTGCAATCTAGGATAAAGCATTTTGTAGAGATGCAGGAACCTAAGTCATTGCAAAAGGTATATGACCTAGAAAAGAAAGCAAAGTTGCATTTTCATTATAAATATGAAACCTTATATGAGCAAGATCATCAGGAACTAAAGAAGAGGAATAGCAATGAAATTTTAAAATGGGAGGCTGAACAATATTGAAATGCTAAAAACCTTCAAAATATGGAAAGAAATCTAATGGAATCTAGAAGAATTTTAAGAACTTTTATAAGAAAGGCAACAACCCCAATAACACTAAGCCTCAACTGCAGAAACTACAAGCTTCAGTTCTAACAATCAAAGGAGATGACAAAAAATTGGAAAAGTGATAAGGCCCCAAGGATGGGTGTTACCATTGTAGAGGACCATACTTTGATAATCAGTACCTACATTGACCAGGGTCAAGCACATCTAGTATTAAAGGAAAAGAGCCTGCACACCAAATCTATGCTGCAACTGCAAGTCATAAGCTTGAGGGTCAAACCACCCTATTAATCATAAAAGGTAAGATTTTTTATAAGCAAGTGAATATCTTAATTGATAGTGGAGCTACTAATCACTTTATTTCTTGTAAGTTAGCAAATGATATGCCAGAAAGGCCATGATATTTGATTCATGGATGGAAGGTCAAGTATGGTCATGGATAGACCTAATCCATAAACCAGTCTTTTCCTATGTTAGAAATTTCTTTAGCTAGTGGAATCACGGAAGGTTACCTATATGTAGCTCCACTTCATGCCTTAGATGTGATCCTAGGGATGGGTTGGTTATAGAACCATAAAGCCATAACCAATTTCCAAGATAGATGGATAAAATATTCTTAAGTATTCAAGGAAAGGCTATGAATTCATAGCATGTAGGGGGTATTCAAACCCCAAATTTTGTCAGCTATGCAATTGAAGAAAACCCTCAAAAAAATAGGGATAGTCTAAGTAATTAAGCTAGATGAAACTAGAGAAGACCAAAAGAAAGAGGTGTTGGAAACCCATCCAATTTTATAGGATTTCAAGGATGTATTTCCTGAGTATTTACCTGGGCTCCCTCCTATGCGGTAATTTGATTTCATTATTGATCTTATACCAGGAGTAGAACCAATTCACAGATCTCTGTATAGGATGATACCTATCGAGATACAGGAATGAAAGGTATAATTACAAGGAATGTTAGAGAAAGGGTTAATAAAACCAAGTGTCACCTTGGGGTGCACCAATTTTATTTATGAAAAATAAAGATGGCTCTTTAATGTTGTGTATCGATTATAGGATGTTGAATAAAGCGACAATCAAGAACCAGTATCTCCTACCTAGAATCAAGGATTTATTCAATCAAATGAGAGATGCCATAATGTTTACTAAGATAGATTTGAGGTAAAGGTATCACCATTTAAGGATACATGATGAGGATACTCACAAGATGGAATTTAAGATTAGGTATGGACATTATGAGTTTATAGTCCTACCCTTTGGACTGAGTAATTTCCTAGCTATCTTCATGAATCTAATGAATAATGTGTTCAAAAGGCACCTAGACTAGTTTATCCTCATATTTCTAGATGATATCCTAATATACTTTCAAAACCAGAAAGAGCATGATAAGCATCTCAATATCATGTTATATTTACTAAGAAAAAATCAACTCTACATAAATCTAGCCAAGAACGATTTCTATGTTTTAGAGGTACGATATTTAGGGCATATGATATCAGTATAAGGAATTACTATGGATCCAAAGAATATAGAAGTCATACTAAATTGGCCACCCTCTACTAATATTACTGAAGTAAGAAGTTTCATGGGGTTAGTGGGCTATTACAGATGTTATATAAAGGATTTCTCAAATATTGATTTGGTAATAACTAACCTTCAAAAGAAAGGGAAGTAATTCAAATGGATAAAAAGTGTGAAATTGCCCTTGCTTTGTTGTAGCAGAAACTCACTACCGCACCAATATTGAAAATTCCAAACCCTCAAGGAGATTTTTTGGTATGCACTGATGCATTGTTGGAAGGGTTAGGAGGAGTACTCATGCAATAAAAGTTAGTAGTAGCATATACTTCAAGGAAAATTAAAAAGCATGAAGTCAATTATGCTACTCATGATTTAGAGCTAGTCACTGTAGTGCACGCTCTAAAGTTCTAGTGACACTACCTTATGAGGAGACCATTTGAATTGAAATATGACCATAAAAGTCTAAGTTACATATTTACCCAACCAATACTCAATTCAAGATAGAGCATGTGGATCTATTTTCTCGTTGAGTATGACTTTGAAATTGAGTACATAAAAGGAAAATAGAATAAGGTTGTTGATGCCTTGAGTAGAATAATATATATAGTAGCCATAACTAGGAGTCACATAAATCTTATGGACGAAGTGAGGCAGGAGCAAAATCAGGATGAATATTGCCAAGAAATTCAAGCTAGAATAGACAAAGACCCTGAGGGCAATAAGGAGTTTGGGATGATAGACAACCTTTTGTGCTACAAATGTAGAATCATCATACCAAAATCAAGGGATTTAAGAGAGCTAATAATGTAATAAGAGCATAGATCTCCTTATACAGCTCACCCTAGAGGGGTAAAGATGAGGGAAAACCTAAAAATAACCTTCTTCTAGGTAGGAATGAAGAAGGATATTACCAATTTTATCGCTCAATACCTTGAATATCAGAAGGTTAAGGTGGAATGCAAGAATCCCACAAGACAATTGTATCTACATAGTATACCTACGCAAAAATGGTAGGTCATATCTATGGATTTTATAGTAGGTTTACCTAAAATGAGGTACCAGAATGATGCAATCCTAGTAGTTGAAAATTTGACTAAGGTTGCACATCTTATACCTAGGACTACCAAGGACGATGCTCAGGTGGTGACTAATAGATTTACTAAGGAATTGTTCTAGTTGCATGGATTTCTTGAGGTAATCATCTCAAATAGGGATTCCAAGTTCACTTATAAGTTTTGAAAATCCCTTCATCAGGTAATAGGCACAAAACTAAACATGAGTTTGGCATACTACCTTAAGATAAATGATCAAATCAAGAAGGTAAATCAAGTACTAGAATATATGCTCTGCATGTACTACATAGATGACAAGTCTCACTAGGAATACTACCTACCTTTGGTAGAGTTAACCTACAATAATGGGTATCACTCATCTCTGGGAATGGCACATTTTGATGCCTTGTATGGATGAAAGTGTAGAACACCACTATCATGGGATAACCTAGAGGATAGAGTTGTGATTGGACCAGAAATGGTTAGAGAAATGGGAGAGAAATTAAAGGTAATCAGGCAAAGTCTCAAGGAAGTTGTTGATAGGTAGAAGAGTTATGCTAATTTAAATAGAACTCCAAGGGAGTACTCGATGGAAGACAAAGTGTTCCTAAGGGTCAAACCAATGAGAAGTGTGATCAAATCCACAAAATTGGATCCACAATTTTTAGGAACCTTTGAAATAATTGAAAATATTAGTTCGATTGCATACTAACTTGATTTACCTCATAATTTGTAAAAAATCCATGACACTTTCCACATATATTTACTTTAGAAATATATTGCTGACCCTGAACATATGTGGGATGTTTCTAATTTACAAATGACAAATCCTGAGGTAATTGAAGTAATTCTAGTAAATATTCTCAAGTTCTATTCTAATGCTATGTGGAATCAGACTCTTGAGCAATGTAAGTTCCATTAGGACCATTTCTCTCAAATTAATGCCACTTGGGAGAGGGTGGCAAATATGCAAAAATATTTTCCCTTTTTTTTGAAGATCTCTAAAATGTAATAATTTACTTTTTGCTTATGATTGTAATTGTGTAAAGCTAGAAAACACTAGGACATTGTTTAGTCCTAGTGGGGAAGGATGTCACAACCCTCCCTAATGGACCTTATGACACAAAAAAAAATGTATTAATTAATGATGCTTTAATGCTATATTTTGTGTAATTAGGTAGCTATGTGATGTTAGTAGATATTGAAGATCATGATATTGCTAAAAAATTATAAATGTGTAGGATCAGGTACACTCATAAGTGGAAGAAGTTGAGTCATCCACCAAAGGTGAGGGTACTTGAGGTTGGGGAAGTGATTATAAGGAAACTCGAAGGTAACAAGTATGGATTCCTTCATATAGACATGCATTAGGTTAGGGATAGTTATTAATAGTTAGCCACCTTGAGCCCCAGACTGATAGCCTAGTAGCTATCTAAGTTCTAGAGGGTAAGATAGGTGACTAAAAATGATAGAAAGATTCCCCTATTTTTATGTTGCACATGCTTGATTGTCTTTTACTTCAGCACTATTTATCTTAATGATTTGGGAAGTATGGATAGATAGGTTGTCTTCATAACTCCTTGTATGTTTAGGAAAATAGTGTGATAAAGTAAATATTTTATTTTAAATGATAGTAAGTTTCATTTAAAATTTATAAATGTTTTATTTTAAAAGATAGTAAGTTTCATTTAAAATTTATAAATGCTTAATTTTAAATGATAGAAAGGTTCATTTAAAAATTAATGAAGTTTGTATTTTAAATACCAATATATTTCATTTGATAGAGTAGATGCTCTAATGTAGATGATAATATAACTTCAAAAAAAAATAGTGGACTATTTAAATGATGAATGAGTTTCATTATAAATATACCATTATTTTTAAATGATAAAGTAAATATCATTATTGGTTGTTTTATTTCTTTAATAAAATGATAATAAGAGATTTGTTTACCTTAAAACATCAATACTGATTTTATTTCATGGGAAACTACTGAGAAGATCTCTATTTAATATTATTAAATAATGAAAGAGTTCTTAGTCGACAAAGTGGAACGAAGAACTGGGAACTTCACATCGTCGACGTTAGGGAGTTTCATGCCTATAAAAATGTGGGTGAAAGTCTTAAAGAAAAGTAGATAATATCACCCTAAAATGGGTAGATATTATATAGGATTTATGTTTGGTAGGGAAGTGCATTGATGAGTGATGGGAGCATTGAAGGGAACACGGCCCTTATGGAAGGAGGTGGAGGGGGAAATCAAAGGGACTATGAAAATCTAAGGGAGGATTACTCACTAGGAAAATGAATAGAGGAAATATACGTAGCTGAGGAGAATATTGAACTCATAGTCACGTAATATGAAGGTCATCCTTGAGCAAGGAAGAACCTTGTCAACTTTGGAAGGCTTCAGGTTGGTGGTTCAAATGATAAGCCTAGTCGTTAACTAGGAATCACCTCCTCTTTGTAAGTCATATGGGCTAGATGTTTTTCCATATTGGGTCGGTCATGAGAACCCCTTATCTTTGTGTGCCTCTAGTTGATTTATTTCTTTTGGTGGAGTCGATCGGGTTGTTTTAAGTTGGTTTTCCAATCCTCCCTCCATGTAGAAATTAGTTTGCCATCTTCCCTAACCATTTTATAGTGTGTCATGTTCAAAATATGCTTTTTGATAGAGTAGAACTCTTGTGTAGGCATGTTCATTGCTACTAGCAATGATCTCACACAGTGCTCCTGTGTAGGCATATTTGTTGCTAGGTTGCTGCTAGCAACAATGTCACACAACGCTCCTATGTAGGCATGTTCATTATCACTAGCAATAATGTCATGCAGTGCTTCTATGTAGGAATGTTCATTGTTACTAGCAATGATGTTATATAGTGCTCTTGTGTAGGCATTTTTGTTGCTACTAGCAACAATGTCATGCAATGCACCTTGCTAATGAGTTCGTCATTGTTAGCGATGCGTTACCTCTGCTAGCGATGATATCACATGAGTTAACAACCAATGGTTGATGCAAAATATTACCAATACCCCTGTAAGTAACATTCATTGTGTGCCATTATAGGGTAAACCCCCGTTCATCTTAGGAAATACTTCTCTATTTGCTATTGGTTGATGTGGAATCAGGTCATGATTGACAAGTTTCACCATACACCCTGTAGGATAGAGGAATGGGTCCTTTGTCTTCAACCTGTGTTGAGTAACCTACTGTATTCCTTGTTGTATAGAATGGTTAAATTGTGCTCTCATTGCAGAGATGGATGCTACTTAATTCATCGGGTGGATAGTTAATTAAAGGATGACTTCACTTTAGAAGTTGTTGGATTCATGTTCATTGCAGTGAAACTTTAGATTCAATTTGTTATTGAATTGTTTAATTGATCTAGAGAGACTTTATAGATAATTTAATATTGAAGTATTTTATTAAGGTAAAGAGACTTTATGATTAATTAAAATGGAATTATTTGGTTAATGGAAAAGTAATCCATTTGACTTTGTAATTAATCGGATAGGAGATTATTTTATTAATGTAAGATAAGAACATATTACCTTATGATTAATGAAATGGTTTGTTTTGTAAACTAAGGGTATGGGACTTTAATTTATGAAATTTAAAATATATGATTTTATTAATGGATTAAAGTAGTTGGCTTTAATTTGATAAATAAATATGAAATGGTTTGTTTGTAAATTAAGGGTATGGGACTTTAATTTATGAAATGAAAAGAAAAGGGTTTATTTATGGATTAAATTAGTTGGCTTTAATTTGATAAATAAATATAAATGGTTTGTTTTGTAAATTAAGGGTATGGGACTTTAATTTATGAAATGAAAAGGGTTTATTTATGGATTAAAGTAGTTGACTTTAATTTGATAAATAAATATGAACCTAGATTATTTGGCAATTAAGGGTATGGGACTTTAATTATTGAATAAGGGTTGAGTCATTTATTACAAGTACAGCCTATGATCTAGATGTATTTTTGAAAGACTCTCATAGGAAGATGAGAGGAAAAGAATAGAAAGATTAGTTTCTATGACATCAACTATGCATTAGATAGTTGAATTGCTTGTGTTGTTTGTATAGTTGCAATTTGGAAATGAAATGATTAAATGCATTTAGAAGCATGTCTATCTTGAACTATGAGTGTCCTGATCCCCTACTATCCTCACTTGATCGATGGAAGAGCGGGAGGACAAAATTTACAGATGGACCAATGCACAAGTTTGCTCTCTACTTTACATCTTGTTTATTTATGCAAATAGATTAGATTTGTGGGGAGATTTCCCCGATGAGATTGATGTAATGTGATGTTGAAGGTACTAATATTGTACCATACATGCTTATGTAATAAATGAACAATGTGGTTGATGCACCTTTGTATTCTATTTGTTTTAATGAGAATGTACTTAAATCCTTTCTTATGAATATTTATTCTTTAATTATCGATCCTTGTTTCTAGTTTCCTTTGCTTGTTTAATAAGTTATGTTTTGTTAGATTTAGTATCTAGAATTATCTTTATTTTCTTGTTTGATTAAAAATTTTTTAAAAATAGTAGTAAGTTCTAGGGTGAACTTATAGGGAACCTAAGGGCTTGAGACCCCTTTAGGTAGAGTGGTAACTAGGTTTATAGAATATCGTACCTGAGTTAAGATAGCTTGTCAGAGGAGATGATTGATAGCTTAACTCACAGTACATGTAGCATACCTACACATAATGGCTTGCATAGAATATGGAGATATGTGCACACCTTCTAATGATTCAAGGTGGTAATTCTAGCTCATGAGGATGATGAGATGGATGGACTTATGTACATACCATAAGATATGCCTACGTAGAAGGGACTTGTGTGAGGGGAATCTTGTGTGGTATAGTTCTTGAGAAACTTAGGGGTTTTGTTAAAACATTAAGTTAATCTAAGGTTGGTTAGGGGTTTATGAATCCCTCTCCTTAGTCAAAAAAAAATATTTCTATCTTTGTGTATTTTCTTATTTCTTTATTTTAGGGTCATTATATCAGTTCTATCCAAATATTAGTTTGCAAAAGCATCAACCACCTTGTTGATATGTCAAGGAATATGTTTGAACTCAACAAGGTCAATTTTTTGCTTAAGGAGCTATATTTTTTCCAAAACCCTCACTATTCACCAGTCTATGGAAATTGTATGATTTTGCTCTATCAAATGCTAAATTCAAATTCTAGAATCAGACTCTAATTGGATCTTCCTCCAGCTTAGTTTCCATATCTCCTAAAGAGCCCTCAAATTTGCAGATCCTTTAGCTTGATTATTAGTTGTTATTCCTAACCTTTCTAAAAAAATAAAGGTTATAGAACCATCTAAAAATATACCAATACCACCCATACAATTAGGAACTAGATTTTCCCTAAAGGCACCATATGTGTTGATCTTTTATATACCTTCAGGTGGGATGCCAATGATCATTATAATTCTATCTTCTAGATTGTGTATTTAAGGAATGAAAAGAAGGCAAGGACATGTTTAATATTTGTAAAATTAAATCCCACCTTTGAGAGGAAATAGGGGGATATTTCAACAAGTATTTAATATATTATCTTAAATTATTTAGAGTCCTTTGCCATATATAATAACTATATTTGTAATTCTGATTGAAAACCATGTTATTTCTTTCTTTCCAGATATTCCAAAGCAAAATATAAATTCCTACCCAAATAATTTGACTAGAATATATCAAAATAAAATATATGAGTCCACTCTCTAAAGGGATTCTCCAAATAAGTGATTCCCAACCATTGAATACCCAGAAGAGTAACCAGATTTTGCCATAGTTTGGTCACCGTATGGCAAGTTAAGAAAATATGAGAAATTAATTCTTCCTAATCCTATCAAAGCTCACATCTAAAGGGCCCATTAAAACCTCTTTTCATCAATTTTTTTCCTATAATAACTTTCCTATGAAAAAACAACCAAATAAAAAACCTAACTTTAGGCTATAAATTCTAATTCTAGATTTGCTTACAAATATCTTTAATATGACTAGGTAATGGCTAGAAAAAATAAATATAACCTCTACCCATTGTATACTCTCCCTACTACTATCCTCCCTAAGCAAAGGTATCCACATCATTTGAACATGACAAGGATCTCTTCTAAAGAATGTGACTTGGCTGAATTGTTTTGTCTTTATGCAATAGAATAGTTCATTCCTCAGGAGGGATCCATTGATGACCCACCTCCCAAGCCCTAGAGTGAGGCCTACAATAGTTATCCACCTTTATCTAGTGAACCCTATGAATTCATTTCATCAAACTTTGTAAATTAGGGAATTGCTCAACTAAAGGAGGAAACCCATCCCAAGAATCCATCCAAAAATTTGCTCATTAACCATTATTAATCACCCAAAAAATATTTTCTTAATAACTTCTCTTATTTTTATGACAACTAAAATATGATATCCTCTTGAAGGAAGAGTAAATATAACAATTTGATATGGTTCTTTATTATTTGCATATTTTTCTCTTAGCATCTTAACCCATAACTACATAGGGATGTGTAAGAATCTCCAATAAATCTTCACTACCAAGGATCTACCATTCATCATAGCTGAGTGAAACCCTAAATATCCATCATATCTATGAAGTCATAATAGTTCTCAATTGACCAAAGCCCACTTATTTTCATTTCTAACACCACTCCAAAGGAATTTGTGGTTGATTTGATCTAGATCCTTAAAAATATAGAGGAGGAGTAGATTGGAAGGGTTTGAAGAACCCCATGAATCAAAGTGATTCTACCCCCGATGGAAATCCAACTATGGGTCCACTTTCGAAGCTTTTGTTTCACCTTATCAACTAACAAATCCTAATTTTTTAATCTACAATCTTCTAAAGGGGTACCCAAATAGGATAATGGAAGGACAACCTTTTTAAAATGTAGCTTATTTAAAACCATGGTTTCTTCTTTATGAAAAGTGAAAAATTATCTTATATTTGTGAATAAGGAGACTAATTTTTAATAGAAAATGACAAAAATAATTTATTTTTGAATTATATATTTTTCAATGAGTTTACACAAGCTTTTATGAGGGATCCTAGTCCCCTTATATTGAGTGGGGTTTGAACATTAGAGCTCTCAAAGAGAATTTATGAATTATATATTTTTTTAACACTAAAAATTATTATATGAAAAAAGAACATATAATCCTATTAATAAATTTGTAATTTTTTTATTAATTACTATAGTACCGATCCTATAAATACTAACAAGGGAATTTTATTCATTGGTTTGTTTCATAATGTTGTAAACTTATTTTTTCAATATTCAACATTATTTATATGCCATACTAAGGTTGTGATATATATATATATATATATATATATATAATAATAATAATAAATATATATATATATATATATATATAGCTTATTTAAAACCATGGTTTCTTCTTTGTGAATAGTGAAAAAATTATCTTATATTTGTGAACAAAGAGACTAATTTTTAATAGAAAATGACAAAAATAATTTATTTTTGAATTATATATTTTTCAATGAGTTTACACAAGCTTTTATGAGGGGTCCTAGTCCCCTTATACTGAGTGGATTTTGAACCTTAGACCTCTCAAATACAATTTATGAATTATATATTTTTTTAACACTAAAAAATCCTATTAATAGATTTGTAATTTTTTTATTAATTACTATAGTACCGATCCTATAAATACTAACAAGGGAATTTTATTCATTGGTTTGTTTCATAATGTTGTAAACTTATTTTTTCAATATTCAACATTATTTATATGCCATACTAAGGTTGTGATATATATATATATATATATATATATATATATATATATATATATATATATATATATATATATAATTTTTTTTTGATGGTGAAAATTTTGGATTTTGAAAGGTTCCAGAACCTTTTACATTAGAGGAGGCAAAGAAAGATAAGGCTAATTAAGCACAAACCAGACTCCAAGGCCAAAAGAAATAGAAATTAAACTAAAACAACCATCCAAAAGTAAAGACCATCCCACCACTCAGAAGGGCATAAAGGAGAACATCAAGATGCAGATAACAAAACTTCAAACTTAGAGAGCAAGGATGAAGGAAAAATGCCAAGCATATTCCTAGATAATGGTAACCACCAGGAAGTAAAAGGGCCAACCCCCCAAAGAGAGGATCACTAGAACACAACTAAGATCTCATCCAAGGAGAAAGACAATAAAATACTTACTAGATAGGTAGACCCAATGCTTCCAAAGCAACAATTTTCAGTAACTACGAAGGAAAATTATCTTTGAAAATTCTGAACTGGCCACTATCCACCCCCAAATTGGCCATAACATCATAATCCTGGTTACCTTCCCTATAAATATGCTCAATTTTAACTTCTAACATACCTTCCATAATATTTTATGTGTCCTTAAAAATATTCAAGATAAAACAATTGTCAGTCTTTCCAACCTGCAGATCTCAAATGATGTTCAAGAAGTCACCTTGAATAAGAAGTCTTCTGAATCCCCTCTCAAAAACCTAGTGAACACCCGATAAAATAGCCTTTGCTTCAGTTAGGTGGTTGGTTTGAATACCATAATCTTTAGCATAAGCCCAAATGACCTCACCATTATCATTTCTAACAACACCCCCTCCACTAGCCCTCCTGGGATTACCTTTGGCAACCCCATAAAATTTTAGAATGACCCACCCTTTAGCTGGTTTATGCCATATAGTGGCCAATATTTTTTGAATAGTGGATACAAAAAATTACTAATAATAAACATTACTAATAGTAGCCAATATATATTAATAAAAATTACTAATTTCACATTTATTTATTTTAGTAGTGGTAGCAAAGTATTTGTTTAATGTTTTATAAAAACATTGTATTATTGGATAGTGGAACACAATTTATAGTTTGTACCTTTATTTATAATATATTTTAATGCTTTGTTTCAATCAAATTAACCAAAATTTTATGAACATATTGAAATAAGTAAAAATTTTGATAACAAAATAAATGTTAAATGAAGTGTTTATATATTCATGTATGCAAGAGAAGTATAAAAATATGGAGACCATAACATCACTCGTAGCACTTAAATAACATTGATATTGTAAGCAACAATAAATATATTTATAAAATTTTACGTCATATATGCACCAAAATATATAAGAAAGTTATTACATAACCATGATCCTTTGGTAGTGTCTTTTTACATTATATTTTTATGAGACTCTACACCATGATTGTATTGAAACTATTACTAGATTAGTGCAAGATTAAAAAAATGGGCTTTTAATTTTATTTAACTATCAATTTTAAAATTATAAATGTATGCATATGTAATCTAATTTGCAGCCACTCGCATAAAAATATCAAAATATTACATCTACTATTAGGTCAAATAGATCATATTCATGAAAATTTTAAATGAAATATTTCTAGCTTGCCTTTCTAGCAATTACAACTCCTAGCTCACTCTTTTTCTTGAGCTACTAATTTTCTTATATCAAATTATTAAGTTCTTTTTATTGAGAGTAATATCATTTACCAATTACCTTCTAAAACATGAATTTAAATAAACCAACTATTATCACAATAACTAAATACATTATTTTCCACCTTACTTTTCAATAACATTAATGATATTTTCATGAATCCCCTTGATTAAAATATTATGCAGATTTTAATTGGAAATATTGCTAGTTAGAAAAATTTCATAGCCTATGTAAAGTTCTTTTTTGGAGTTCCTTAAAATTAAGTTTTATAAACACATTATTTTTAAATATTTTCAATATACCAATGTAAATCCTTTGCAATAACTTGATTGTCATAAATTATTTGTACATGTATTTACAATCATGTAACAAAATGGAAGCACACCCGTTTTCACACTCAAGGCTTCCCATGAGAGCACAATGCTTATAAACCATTCAAACAAGAGGCAACAATGTGGATCTAAAATTAAATTTGAATTTTAGATTTTATTTTGAATAGTATATTTCCCATTTGGGCTAGATATTTCAATAATTAATAATATGGCTAATCCTCCATAAAATATTCAATAATTTCATTTAAAATAATGTTATGATTTTCAACTAACCAAAATCATTTTGAACTAACACTTAAAATATGACTTACTTTATAAAGGTATCAACCCCTTGAAATAAACTACTTCAATAGAGTTTGATTGCTTAAATCCTACCATTCAATGAAAAGTATGTAGTTGACTTAGTCAATTTTTCATTGAAAACTTTGAGGATTCTTAATGTAGGAAATTTTAAAGGTTATAAGGTGTGAGTTTGACTATGATATTTGAAGTTTAAATGGATCATATAGTTTTTAGCCTTCTTATAAGTGACTCAGTCCAAAGTGAATAGAATATATTATCAATTTATATTATTTTGAAGCAATGAAAGTTGTAAGATTTTTGCATTGATTTCACAGGGTTGAAAAGTAGCCCATCATAGAATGTAGAGTAATCCACATAAATAAATATTGGTGAAATTCTATATAACATGTAAAATACTATAACAAAATAAAAAGGGTTTAATTCTTAGGAAAATTCATTCATAAGTATAACAAAGATAAAGAATACAAAATCATCATCATTAAAGGTTATGTTCTCAAAGATTACAAAATTGCTAATGTGCTTAAAATAAGGATCAATTGGGGTTTAATATACCTAGAATATTTATTAGATATATGTTTCCCACCAAGGAAATTATTTTAGATAGATTTTTTTTTACAATATCTAATTTACCTTTAATACTTTATAGAAGTTATGCCCATAATGATGTTATCTAATCAATATCTTGAATGAATGAGAATAAGTAGTAGGTTGTATCACTAAAGATAATCTTAATGTGGCTTGAAGGTCTTGAATTTTTTTTTTGATTGATTGAAAGAAGGGGTTTTGAAAGGGTCCCCGAACCTTTTACAAATGAGGAGCCTCAAGAAGAGGGCTACCAAAGAACATCCAAAAATCTACAAAGAGAATATCCTCTAGGATCCAACTAACAGAGGAGGATCCCAGGAATAAACGAAAGGACAGAGATAGCAAAAGAGAACTAGGGTCTAAAAAATATGGTGATCCACCCAAAGTTAGATCTGATCAGCACTGGTAGTAGAGGTATACATAGTATCATTAGGGTTAGCATCATCATATTTCTTTTTGTAATCCTCCAGGAGGATGGTTGCTTCTTTAGTATAGGTGATGGTCATATTCCCCACTCTATACAATGAGCTAGTGAGGTTAGTCAGGGACTAGAGATAGCCCTATCAACTTGAAAATGAGATGAAAAATATTTGTAGAGTCTATTTCAATGTAGGGGGACACTAGGTTGCATGGTTGTGAGGGAGTATGCAGTCAAGTAGAGCTTCCATGTTTGACTTACCATGGTATGAGGATGGAGTCCTAGGAATATTTAGAATTTTATTCTGAAGTAACTAGGATGTCAAAGCAAATCCTTTTCTCTACCTAAATTTTTATAATAGATATCTCCATAAATTTAAAAGAATTATCACTATGTGTGTTGTAATGATGATCTAGACATTAACCTTTTACTCAAAAATAATATAAATAACTAATACATAATATAAAAAATTTTAAAAATACATATTATTTTCCTTTTCAATTGTTGTAGTCACCCAATGTGGGGTTTGGATGCACTTAACGATCATGCCTCACATGGAGTGACATATCAGGCCAGTTTTGAGAGCTTAATACGTGGCTCAAGTGGACTATATCCAGGGTTTTTTACAATTTTGGATCATTTTAGGATGTGATCTCCAATGCTCACCTACTCTAACTTAACCTAATAGGATTTTGGTGCATAGAGGAAAATGGAAAGAAAAAACAAATAAATTAGAGGGAAGTAAATTCTTAAGCTAATTGGGGGTGATGCACCAAGATCATTAGATTTATCTCCATAATAGTGGGATAAAGGAACATGTGAATCATTTGTAGATAATGCATAAGGAATAATTTTTCTTCTCAACATAAATAATAGAACACAAGCACATATAATAAATAGGACAAAAAATCAAGTAGTCATGGCTCCTCATACATGCACATACAATAAAAATAGGATTAAAAAATGCCAGTAGTTACAACTTATATACATATTTATAATATATAATACAATAATTCCAAAAGAGATGGCTCAAAATCATATCCACAAAATGACCCAAGGCTTGGATCTAGAATATTATACAAAATGAAAGGAGAGTTACATGCAAGGCCTGAACATGGGATTGAATAAGCAACTCACCAATGCATAGATAATCGCTATTTATATACAAAATGGGGATATTTTCCCTCCAAAAATCTTGTGTAGAAATTAGATAATGCCTCTATATTGCCTCCCTTGATCCACTCTACATTACATCATTTTAGTCCTTGGAGATCTCTAGATTTTCAATAATCAATTCTCAATTTTGGATGCTCATCTAATTTTGACATTCTCAACTACCACCGTAGGGATCCTAAAATCTAAACATAGGTACTCATTGTAATCAATTTTATTAGACTTGGAGGTGTTGTTGCGATTTCCATATTTCTTCCTTCAAAAGGCTAACAACTTTCCCTAGAATATTGATCCCAAGTGATGCAAGTAGGTGATCTCATCTCCTTTTAGTAATTATCCATTAGTCCACATCAACTACCCTTTTTGGTATTTATATACTAGAAATAAAGTCTTGGAGATCACTGGTTACACAATTTTATCTTTCTCCTTCATGTCCCTTTGTCATGTTAGACCATTCTTCTTTTTTTGTTATTTTTACACTCTACATGTCCTGCTCCTTAGAGTCTTCTATCTTATTGGTATATCCATTTCTTTATAAAATAATGTGGACCATTGATCCTTTCCTTTGTGCATCAATATTTTATAAAATATCTATGGCCTTGTTGGGGTTATTTTTTGTATCCTTGAGGATGTGTCATGCTACAAGAAAAATCTAATTCCAAGCAGTGTTACAGGCCCTGGTGGACCTGACTCTTCAACCTAGGAATAGAGTTTTCTTTGAATTCTAGATATACTAGGTATGGTAAGGATAACCCTAAAGTAAACTTAAGATTTAATAGTTAAGTTCATGCTCATCCAGATAAAAAGGTGTAAAATTTATATTTTCTTGATCAAGATTCACTATAACAGTTTAATTATGCATTATGTATGACCAGTGCCTTGATCCTTTGGGCTATTATAGCAAGCTTTAAAATGATTCAATGTAACAGAAATAAATAGAGGGAAATAATGTGTTCATTCAAATGTTGTAACAAACATAATTTGTTATCAATGAAAGAAGCATCCATTCAAAAATTCAAATAATGTAATATGTAAAGGAGACACACAAAATTGAACACAGAGATTTGACAAAAGGAAGAAGCCTAAATTTTATATTAATATCAGTTAGATTTACAATGAGAGTTGGCTTAAATTTTCCATGAAGCTCTTTCAAATTTAAAACAATAAATATCATTCTTCAAATGATGTAACAAGGATCTTTAACCCTCCTATTTCAATATGGTAATAGTAAGTCCTTCAAATATTTGACTCAATGGCTCTAAATGATCTCAGTTCCTTAGTACTTCCCTATCAAGACCTGCATATAAATGGGAATAATAAGAGATGGAACATAGAAAAGACACGAAGGAAGATACAACAACAAATAATAGGACACTCAAGTAGACCTCTAGCAAAAATATGTTATGCAAAAGCTTGATCTTGATTGTGGTCGTGGTAGCTCCTTTTGTAGCTTTGAGGCCTTGGATCTATTATAACAATTTTAATATGAGCCCTCCACTTGTCATCACACCCTACCTCTGATTTATTTTATAAGATAATATTGTATTAGACCATTTACTTCAAAAACCTATCTTTTATTTATTGTAGATTCTTTAGAACTTCCAAAAAGTGACCTACAGTTGTACGATATTTCATGATTGACTTGTCTTAGTATATTTTTCTTGTCTTGTGGTGGGTCCTTCTTTGACTTTATCCTTTTTAGATAATTTTACCCCTAATAAGATAGATATTTTCTCCCAAGCCTCATCACAAAAAGAAGTCGCTATAGTGATTGCATATCTGATACTTAGTAATTTGTTGACATGATCTTTGGATCCAAACTCATTATCTTCTTTAAACTTGATTATGCTTTGTAATATTTTCTAGTTCATTAAGTTTTTGAGCTGATTGCAATTCATCCTTTTCATTACATTCAAATTCTTCCACTATTTTTGTTATTAGCTCTTCCACATTTTCTACAGCCAACGTATTTTTAGTTAGTATGCTTTGTACTATTTTTTCTAGTTCATTAAGTTGTTGAGCTGATTGCAATTCATCCTTTTCATTACATTCAAATTCTTCCACTATTTTTGTTATTAGCTCTTCCACATTTTCTACATCCAACGTATCTTTAGTCAGTATGTGTTTTGACCACTTCATAATGCCCCAAATTTGCATGTGAAGGTAATGGCACATATGTTGACCAATATAAATACTTAGTGAATGATTGGTGTCGAGGATAGCAAATGTAATATACAGCAATGGGGATATGTTGTTAATAAATTTATCACTATCGAGTGAGTCTCGAATGATGTTGAGAATGGTCTAGTTTTGATTTAAGAAAATGAAGCGGCAACGGCAAGAAGTAATACAAAAATATTGGCTCGTAGTGTTACCACATTCTAGACTAGTGTCACCAATATTATTTCATCGACCTATTGATATTTTTTAATTACAAATTTGTATAAGCATGGGGAAGAGCACTAAATCTATGCGACAATGCATTCAATGGGAGAAAATGCATATATTTTATTCATTTTTACCATGCATTATTTGGATATAATAATTGGATGTAGCATATACCTGTAGTAGATACACCGAACGGGAACCAAGATCATAGTTGATAATTAGTTGATGAAGACAGAAAAAATGCAATGATTTGGTTTAGACTCAGACTCATAAAATTATCGCTAACATGGGAATGACCTAGGATCGATGCATAATGTTTCATGATAGTATGTTTAGATCAAATTTTGGCTGTTTATTTTGATTTTCAGTGATCTCAGCCCCATCATGTTCATTTTAGCATCCTCTGCCATGAGTGTATTTATTAACAAATGAAGTGATGAATGGTGTACAGGATGGTATAACATGGTATTAAAGAGAGAATGCATTATTTTGGTAATGCATAAAAAGGTATAGTGGTAGTGAATGGTTATAGTATGGCATGTACATTTAGGAGGCCAATATGGAGGTTAATATTGCAGCTATTTTCACATAGTTGCATTCAAGGGACATAGACATTATTATAGTGGATTTTTTAGGCATAGATGATATGGGAAATACACTCAAGAACAAACGTAAGAATGAGCATGATGAAAAACTGATTTGCATTCACACAAAAAACATATTTATAGGCATGTATACCTTTACAAAGAGATATTTAATGCTCCAATCCATGTAAGAATTAAATGCGGTATAAAGTGATCCATGTGAATAGGGATAATATTACCAATTAATCCCTATCATTCCTCCTCACCCTAGAATCATTGGCCTCCAATACATCCAATAGAGAGGGAAAATCTTGAGCAAGCTATGCTGACGTGATCCACTTATCCTAGTGAGGAAGCTCTCTATGACATGCAACTAGATATGAAGTGGATGAACCTTGGTGAGTGTGGTGAGTCCTGGTGTCAAACAAATGGTCCTCCTCCAATGGAAGCTAGAAATTTGGAACAACATCAGAAGGATGAATTATGGTGGGTGGGCTCTCTAGTGTGGATTCATGATGTGGATGTAGTAGATAAACATAAACAACATAATGAATACCCAAGTGTGTTGGAAGATCCAACCTGAATGCATTCTCAGATAGTTGCTGAATGATTGTGTAAGGCCCATAGCAAAGAGGTTTGATCTTGTTGTGTATTATTTTTTGGAAATCTATTACGATCAAGTTTCAACCAAACTCAATCACCTGTATGAAAGGATTTTGGAACACGATGATGATCCATAGCCTATTTTTACTGCTTTTATGTCTACTGTAGGATGTGTAAAACCTTGGACTATAGCTATTGTAGGTGCTAGATGAAGGATTGTGCTTTATCTTGTTCTTTCTACATGTGGACTATGACTAGAGATGGAAGAGCCAATGGTAACTCATATGGAGCGATAGGTTGAAACCCTAGATAGACCTAAATGGACTATGACTAGTGGATGTATGGATTGCTCTATTAAATGCATACTCAATATGAGTTATACTGAGATCCCACTTGGCTAGTGACACGTGGTGGTAGACTCAAAGACTCTGGAAAAGTGTACAATTGATGACTTATGTTTCACCATCATAATTAGGATGAAATGTTGTGGAAAAATTAAGGGACACACCTAATATTTTCCATAAATACCTCCAAAAATGACTGATAAAATGAGAATCATGATCAGACATAATATTGGTGGGAAGACCAAAGGATCACCAGATGACATCAAAGGACATTTTGGCTAAGTCTATAGCAGAACTTATTTTTTGACATGGAATGAACTTAGCCATCTTAAGGAAATGATCGACTATGACAAAGACACAATCATGTTGACGAACAGTCATGGGAAAACCACTAACAAGATCTATAGATATACTTTCCCAAGGATGGGATTTAAGGGGTAAATGCATACTTAGACCAAGCCTACAATTGGATTACTTAGATCGACCACATGGGACACATTGTTTTAAATATTTGTGAAAATCTCGCTGCATGTGTGGCCAATAGAAGAATATTTACAAATGGTGAAGGGTCTTATGCTTGCTTAAATTACCACTATATATTGTGGAATGAGCCTTTCTTAGAAGTGATGGTCTACTCTGAGTAGGGACACAAATTTTATCTAGACGGTAAAGCAACCCCTCCTTGAGATGGAAATCCTAAAAGGAACTTAAATTGGAGGAGGATGGATGCTGTAATTTTTGATAAACTATGGAAAATTTGAGATCATTAGGATACTCTGCAGGTTAATATTGGAAGGCTAAATGAGAGGTAGTGACAATGGTTAATGCTTTTCCATATGGAGGATGGGTTAGACAATCGAAAATAGAATTTTGACTACCCTTCTTGTATTTAATGACTAATTGAAATTGATGTAGATAGGAGGCCGATTTCATGTGGTGTGCTTCTTGAATTTTTGTTTGAGATTGAAGAAACTGTAAGGGCAAATTATCAGTGTGGACAATAGTTTCATTACCAAGAAGATAGTGATGCCAATATTTTATAGCTTGGACTACGGCATAGATTTCCTAATCATAAGTGGATTAATTCTATTTTGTTGTAGAAAAGGACTCAAAATTATAAGTGATAGGATGGATATTATATTTGAGAATAGCTCTGAGAGCAAATTGAGAGGAATCGATTTCTATTTCAAATGGTTGTCAAAGGTCTTGAATGGCCAAGACAGGAGCGGAGCAAAGCTTATCTTTGAGGGTGGCAAAAGCTTGGCTATGGGTATTTGTCCAAGAAAACACAAAATTTTTCAAAGAACGCAGGGGAGCAACAACGGTTGAGTATCCTTGAATGAATTTATGGTAGAAGTTAGCAATACCAAGAAAACTTTATAGTTCAGTGATGTTCGTGGGATAAGGCCAAGTGAGTAGAACTTCTACTTCGACAGGATCCACCTGGATGCCATCAGTATTGATGATGAAGTCGAGGTATGAAATGGAATTTTGGGCAAATAAGCACTTGTTCAAGCTAGAAAACAATTGGTTCTTTTGAAGTATGGCAAGGACATTCTCTAGATGTTGCAAGTGTGTTGGCCATGTTTTGGAAAATATCAAGATATCATCCAAATAAATAATGACATATTCATCTAGGCATTCTCAAAATATTTCATTCATGAGCCTCATAAATGTAGTTGGAGCATTAGTAAGGCCAAAAGGCATAACCAACCATTCAAAAAAACCCATATTGGTCTTGAAAGTTGTTTTCCAAGTATCCTCTGCCTGTATTCTCACCTGATGGTATCCACTTTTAAGATCAAGTTTGCTGAAGAATTTAGCACCTTGTAGTTGATCTAACAGGTCATCAATTCTTGGAAGGGGATACCTATTTTTTATAGTGATTTTATTGAGTGCCCTAAAATCAATACAGAAATGCCAAGTGCCATCTTTTTTTAGAACAAGTAAAATTGGTGAGGCACAAGGAGAAGTGTTGTGTTTGATGAAGCCCTTATCCAACAACTCTTGTAATTGTTTTTTAATCTCATCATACTAAATGATGGATTTCCTATACATTGGAACATTTGGAAGAGGTGTTGCTGGAATGATATCAATTGTATGATTAATTGCCCTTTCAGGTGGTAAATAAGTGGGTTCTTGAAACACACTTTCATATTTTTGCAGTATTTTTATTACTTGTGAATTGGTTACTTGAGAAGTAGTTATGTGCTTGTGCCCTTTTTCTTGTGCTAGAAGACCACTTTTAATTTTGCAATCAATACCGCATCAGAATATGAGATCCCAAGTAATACTCGAAGGTGGTTGAAGTGATGAATAAAATCCTGCATTGATTCCCTCTTTCTTTTATGGAGGTATAGCCATTGATTCAGTAAGTCATCCTCATAATTTTATGGATAAAAATAAGCCTTTAAAATTTGTACCATCTCCTCCCACGTACCAATTTTATGATTAGCTATGAGGACCTTGGCTATGTTAGAAATTTTGCACTTTTCAATTGGAACTTTCACTATATCTTATGTCTATTTGTACTCGAACCAAGTCTCCATGTCAAGAATCCAGCTTTGGAGGACATCAGGATCTTGTGAGCCTTCATATAATTTCACATCACACTTTGAATGGGAAGAATTGGAAGAACCTTGTAGGTTTTGCAATATGGAAATAATTTTAGCCATTTGTTCCTGTTGTGCTTCCTGTTTTTCCTGCTAAGCTACCCTTTGTTCATCATGAGAAGCCATTATTTCGGATAGCTTTTCAACAATGGCCATGTTTGTCACCATCGATCTATTAGGAGTGGGAGCTAGGAGGAAAAACTAGAAATTCAACCCTTTGTAACAGTAGAAACTTGATGATAGAAATAAGAGGACCAAATGGTAGAATAGTAAAATAAAAATTGTGTGGATGTATAGAGCTCGAAAAGAGCTTTATGATGAGTATACACAAGCCTATATTGTTCAAAAAATAAAGTGCATCAGAGGAAAAAAAACTTTGTCAGTTGTGTTTGAATGGACCCTCCCCTCCTATTGGTTGACTTTATTTGGTTGGGGTTATTAATTCATATAATTAATGAGTAGCAGCACTGACTAGAAGAACCCAATGGGTAGTTTAAGCTAGCCTCAAACTTCCAATCAATAGCTAGTGAGTGTGCTTTGATCCCAATGGCTACCTTGACCACAACGTCTAGCCTCCAACTTCTAATCAATGGCTAGTGAGCAGGCTTTGACCCCAATGGCTACCTTGACCACAATGGCTAGGGCATGGAACAACTGAAAGGTAATGACAATATAGCATGATCATCGATAGTCACATTAATAAGGTGGATGATACGACAACCAACGGTCAACCACAACAAGTCGAAAGGCTATGTCGATGGTAGGTAAGACAACAAGGTGGTGACATGATAGCCAACAATCAATCATAGCAAGTCGAAATGCTACGTCAGTGGTTGGTAAGATAGCAAGGTGGTGATGTGGATGACTGGGAGTGGGGAAGAAAGAGTTATATCAATGGCAGGTAAGACAAGAAGGTGAATAGGAGGAGAGGGTAGCCAGTGTAAGCTGGCTACTCTCCAAGGTGTGCCATGGGGATTAAAAACAAGGAAATCCCCCGCATGCAGACAATGCGGGATAAACCCACAAAAAAAATATTCTTCATCGTTGGTATCACCAAAATGCACCACCCATCACCGAAGAATATTGTGCCTACCGAAAAACTTTGCTCGGTGCCACCAAAATGCACCCTCCATCATCAGAGAATATTGTGCCCACCAAAAAACTTTGCTCATCGTGAAACAAAAATATCACTAAAAAATTTAATAAAAGCTTTGAAAACTTTAGGTAAGGCATAATTTCAATACCAAAGTTATTTTCCCTCGCTAAAAAATGAAGGTTTTCTGCGACGACGATCTATTTTTAGCCGAAATAATTATCGATGGCAGATGTAGGGTTTTAAAGAGCGTGATCTTGGTTTTCAAATGTCTATGGAGGTGATAATAAATGCAAAGACCTTGAATATCTCTCCATTGCATTGCACACCAAAATTTCTTCATGGTATCGTAGTCATCGTGCATAAACTGTCACCCAATGACATTTCTCTACGGCTGTAATGCAATAGTTTACACCATAGTTGTCCTCCAACCGGTGCATATCTACTCTATGGTAAGGCAAATGCCTCAATCCTATGTTTCTTCCATTTTGTGCATCAATGAAGACCGTCGAGCAGGTTGTAGAAAAATAAAGTCGCCCCGAAACAGACCTCATTCTAAAGTATTTTCTCAATCACCACTAAGGCTTCTGGTATGCCTTATGACCAATTGAATCAACCATAGATGCCAAAGATGAATGGAAAATGCAACAAAATGAGGATTCAAATAGATGCAAGGGTTTGTTGGGATACATCAAATTATCAATGAATGATAGATCCAATCATGAGGATTTGGATCAAAAGTTGAGGGTTGGTGTCTGATGAACCCTGACTAGCTAACAGTCAACTGTCCAAAGAGCCTTTAGTAGAGTTTTTCATAGGAGTGCTCCAAAATGTGTGTAGAAAAGAAAGAGTGTTTCTCCCAAGCCAGATCTGCTGGAGGTTTTCTCATTCCCCCTATGAACCAACCTAGCCTAGGGGAAGAGGATAATTTCCAATCCAACAATATATTTTGATACCACTGATATGGGAAATACACTCGAGAACAAATGCAAGAATGAGCATGATGAAAAACTGATTTGCATTCACACCAAAAATATATTTATAGGCATGTCTGCCTTTACAAAGCAATATTTAATGCCCCAATCTATGTGAGCATTAAATGTGGTATAAAGTAATCGATGTGAATAGAGATAATATTACCTATTAATCCTTATCAATAGATAAAATAAATATTCAATTTTCATTCTAATTATTGAGATATGACTATGCTCGTAAGACTAAAATCCAAATTGTCATAACAAGGACCCTTCTAAACAGTGTGTGTTGGATGTACTTATGCGCTTTCATTAAAGCATTGCTTCTGGGAAGTTATTGCGGGAATAAAACAAATGAATAATAACCATTTTAAAGAAAATGATAGTTTCATTAAAGAGAATGTTAACAGGTAAAGTACAGGAAAAAGAAAATCGAATAGTGGAAAAAAACAATTGAAGGAAATAATAAATACACCATTACAGGACAAAAATAGGGTCGAAGCTTGATTGAAATATTGATATGCGGGAGAAATAGAGGTTGGAGCTCTTGGAGACAAATTACAGGTTGGAAACATACTGGGTTTGGCTGAAGTTGCTCCTTCACTTTGTTGAACGAAATCTTCTCACCATGTGATGCCATTTTATGAGCTTTGGTATTTTGTATTCAATATTAATATTTATTGAAAAATATTTTTTTTTGTGGAAAACATCCCAGAAGGGATGCCACTTTCGGGTAAGACCCAAGGAGGCAGGGGTATCCATTCCGCCAAAATCACCCAGGGCTCGAACCTGGCCTACCACCTTTGACATACTCAAGGAGCAAACAAACACACAATAAGATTAAAATAAATAAATAAATAATAATAATAAAATAAAATAAAAAACATGCTCCTTGAGTGTGTCAAAAAGATAAAGCACAACCAAACACACACACAATAAGATAAAAAAAACCACAACACGAACCACATAGAAAAAACACAAGAACAACAAAACAAAACACAAACATGACAAAAACAATAGAACACTACAAAGACATAACCAACAAAAACATGAAAAATAAAAACAACCAAAACCTAAAAAATTAAAAAATAAAAAAAAACAACCAACAATAGACAATAAACAAAAACAAAAAACATAGAAAACACTCACACACAAAAACATGAATTAACACAAACATACATAAACACAAGAACAAGAACAACAAAAACACAAGAACAATAACAAAAAACACAAAACAACAAAAACACAAGAACAACAAAAAACAACACAAAGAACACAAAAACAAAACAAAACAAAAAAACACACACACCTCAAAAAACTAAACAAAAAAGGAAAAAGAAAAAAATTGAACATAACAATGACCTTTCTAGACCAAAAGACTTTTAAGGCAAGAATCAACAGAGGAAACAAAAGAAAGAATAGTTTGAGCTAGGGAACTAAAATACCCTGATCGAACCAAAGAGAAGCAAAAATAAAGCAAGAAGAAACTAGGTACCTTCAGAACTGGAGCCATCCAAAGAAATGATAGAAAGAAGAGCTTCCCTTATTTGTGAAGCCCACCATCTAGGAGGGTGGCCATAACAAGTAAGATCACCTTTGTCCAAAGCCCAATTAGCTAAAGCATCAACACTCTTGTTTTGATCTCTGACCACATGATTGTAATCAACTTTCAAAAATCCCATCTGGATTAATTGAATCTTCTCAATAATTCTTTTTATTCTCCAATCAACCTTATGATTCTTAGAAGGAGTCTTCAAAATATTAATCATGAGTTGAGAGTCAGACTCAACTAACACCTTTTCCCATCCAACCTTAGTAGCCTCTTGAAGGCCTCTGAGGATACCATACCCCTCAGCAAGGTTATTGGAAAGAATACCCAAATTCTCAGCAAAAGTAAAAACCAGGGAGCCATCTGAAAGTCTACCAATTCCTCCCACACTAGCTTTTCTAGGGTTCCCTCTAGAGGCTCCATCAGTATTGACTTTTCCAAAATCCTTAGGAGGAGGTTGCCAATTTCTTGTCCTATCCATCTTACAAATACTCACATTCCCTTTAAGTTGGTTGCCCTTAGAAGATTTAATCTTCAATATTTGCATCACTTGATCCCATATTTGGTGGGAGTTTTGGGGGTGATTAAGGAGTTGATGGACTGATTCAACTAAGTTGGCTATGGTATTTTGCCAAATATAGTGAATATCCTTCCTATCTTGATTAAAAATTTGGTTGTTCCTTTCATTCCAGATATTCCAAAGAAGAATGGTAGAACCCATCCAAACTAACTGCCTAATAAAGTGATCAACACCCTCTTGTTTAGGCCAATCCCTCCAAAGTTGTTCAAAAGTAAAAAAATTGGACCATTGTAAGCCAAGTAAAGTGGCCATTCTCCTCCATAGCTCAGAGGCTAAAGTACACTCAATAAAAATATGGCTGAGAGTTTCTACATTCTCTCCACACATTTCACATCTAAAAGGGCCATGAAAACCATGCTTCATAAGTTGCTCACCAGTAAGCACCCTACGATGCAATAAAAGCCAAGTAAAGAACCTCACCTTAGGCCAAAGCTTTTGAGCCCACAATTGAGAAAATATGTCAAAATATTGGTTGGGATTATTATGGCATAAGGTCAAATAACCTTGAGCAACTGAATACTCACCCTTAGTAGTGTTGTTCCATCCAAAACAATATTTTTCATGGGACCAAGAGAGAGATCTCATATGAAGGATGCCTTGGATATCTTGTCTTTGCCTTTCTAGGATTTGAATAGGCCAGTCCTCAATAGGGATCCAATATCTACCAACCTTTGAATTACCAGTATGGTACCGATAGTAATTAGCCACCTTTATCCAGTTAGCTCGGTGAAGCTCCTCCATCCAAGGCCTCCAATCGAGAAACTGAGTTATCAAAGGCTTGTGACCATCCCAAGAATCTATCCAAAAATTTACTTGTTGACCATTATGAATGATCCAAAATAAATTTTTCTTTATCAAATCCTCACCAGTCTTAAGAACTACTAAAATGGGAGAACCTTTGGTAGGAAGTTGATAGCGAACAAGGTCTTCAGGCCTTTTGTTCTCAAGCATATTTAGCATGGAGATTATTGGCCCAAAGAGCATTGGGGTTATGCAACATCCTCCAATATAATTTAGCAGCTAAAGCTTTGTTGTTATTAATAGAAGACCAGAATCCTAACCCCCTTCATTCTTAGGAAGACATAAAGTGTCCCATTTCACCAAGGCCCATTTTCTTTTCTCCTTAGTACCACTCCAGAGGAATCGATGACTGATTTGATCCAGTTCTCGAAGAACAACCTTTGGGATATTCAACATGAAAGAAACATAAATAGGAATAGCTTGAAGGACTGATTTTACCAAGGTGATTCTACCCCTAAAAGAAAGCCACCTGTTGGTCCACTTTCCAATTTTCTTCTTGACTTTGTCCAACAACCAATTCCAATATTTTTTTTGCCTTTGAATATTGATGGGAATACCTAAATAAGTGATCGAAAGGGAGGTCTTCTTATATCTTAATTTATCCAAGACCATGGATTCCTGTCTAGTAGAGCAGTGAAAGAAAATAACTTTAGATTTATCTTCATTGATCAACTACCCAGTAGCCTTAGAAAAATAGCTAATGATTTGCTTAATATTAGAAGCTTCCTTAACTGTAGCTTTACCTAAAAGAGTAGAGTCATCAAAAAATTGAATATGAGAGATAGGTCTAGCTCCATGAGCAATGGTAACTCCCTCAAGGGTTTTGTTTTCCCTCTTTTTGGTTATAGTCCTACCCAAGCATTCAACAAGAATGATGAATAAATAAGGGGATAGCGGGTCACCTTGCCTAATACCTCTGGAAGCTGGGAATGACTGAGAAGGCCTACCATTGATAAGAACTAAGTAGGAAACTGAAGAGATACATCCCATAATCCAATCCATCCAATCCTTAGAGAAACCAAATTGCCTCAAAACTTTGATAAGGAAGTGCCAATCCACTCTGTCATAAGCTTTGGATAAGTCTAACCGAATGAACATGGAAGGAGATTTTTGCATATCCATGGAATGGATGGCTTCCTGAGCAAGAACTATCTCATCTACTATTTGACGCCCTTCCACATAACCCCCTTGTTCAGGGGAAATAATCTTATGCAAAAGAGGCTTCAACCTTTCTGCCATGATCTTAGTAATGATTTTGAGAAGAACATTACATAAAGCAATAGGTCTAAAAGCTGAGATATGATCAACCTCTTGAGCTTTTGGAACAAGAGTAATATAAGTTTTATTGATAACCTTCAAAATTTCTTTGGCTTTCCTGGCTTCTTCCACCACCTCTAATAAATCAGCATGAAGGATATCCTAGAACTCTTGGTAGAACTCAATGGGAAAACCATCAGGACCTGGGGTTTTCCCTTTTTGCATTTTAAAAACTACCTGTTGAAGCTCATTGATAGTAATAGGAGTAGTCAAAATAGAGTTCTCCTCAGAAGTGATAAGAGAAGGGATTGCTTGAAGAACATTTTGTTGAGAAGTTGAGTCAAGAGGAGTAGCAACAAAAATATTGGAAAAGTAATCGACAACAATAGAGTTCATGCCATCCCAAGTATAGACAACATCTCCAGAATCTGATTTCAGGGAAGAAATAAAGTTGTGAGATCTTCGAGCTAGAAGAGATTTGTGGAAGAAATTTGTGTTTCGATCTCCTTCTTTGAGCCATTGAATTCTAGATTTTTGCTTCCATAAGAGTTCTTCTTTTTTCCCATTCCTCTAACTGAGTTGTGAGTTTAATTTCATCTGCACTTCTATTCTCTGTGAGGCCATCTAAATGGATTTTCTTATTCAAATTTTCAAGTTGAGCAATAACTTCATGTTTTTTTATGAACATCCCCAAACTCCTTCCAGTTCCAAGTCTTGATTTTGGATTTAATGTATTGCAGTATTTTGGCAAAATAGAACATCTTAGTCCCATACCTAGGCTTACCTTCCTTCCACCATTGTTGCACATGAGGTCTAAAGGAACTATCTCTAAGCCACATTAATTGAAAATGAAAAGGAGAGAAACTCACATTGGTTTTCCACATTTCCACCATGATGCCGATGATCCGAACCAACATTGTTAAGAGTCTTCACTTTAGGAATGTGACCATGGATTAAGAAATTTTTAGAGAGCAAAAACCTATCCAATCTCTCCATTATACAAGCTAAGCCTTGCCTTCTATTAGACCAAGTCATAAGGCCATTATCTGGTTGGATGTCCACAAGATGGAGGTTTGCAATATATTCGCTCATGAGGTCAGTGCTTTTGTCCAAATTTCTATTTCCCCCCATTTTCTCATCCAGAGAGAGGATGGTATTGAAATCTCCTCCGATCAAGATCCAAGCTTCAAGAAAATGAGAGATAATATGAGTTATATCCTTCCACTATCTTCTTTTTTCCTCCAAAGTAGTCGGAGCATAAATAGTAATGTAGAGCATAAGTTGGTTGGAATGTCTACTTTGAATAGCTATAGCCAAAAGACCCCAACTACCAACCATATGGTGAATAACTACCTCTTTTGGGTCCCAAAGACAAGCAATGCCACCAGAAGTCCCCTGGGAACTGAGGGAAACCACTTTTCCAGTTGGCCAAATTTTACTAGCAATTGAGTCCATATCCTCCATTGACATCTTCGTTTCTTGAAGGAAAACAAGATGTGGATGATTTATCTGAATCATTCTTCTAATTTCATTTTGTTTTGAAAGACTCCCTTTGAGTCCTCTAATATTCCAAGTGATGATCTTCATTAATACCAGGGCTAAAAAATTTGGGAAGGGCATTAATCTTACCTTCCTCTACAAGCTTTTCACCTTCTTTTACCATATGATATTGATTGGTCTTGCGACCTGCCTTTTGATTAGAATCCATCTTCAATTTTTTTCCCTGTTTCTTGACTTACTCCAATTGAATCTGAGATGGCTTCTAACCTTGAAGAATGCTCGTACACAACCAAAATTTTACTAGAGGGTTCAATAGAGTCTATATTGGGACCTGTATTATTTGAAGTTTTGACATTTAAAAGATTGTTTTTCTTGTGTAAATTTTCTTCCTTTTTTTTGTTGAAAACCTTTGATTTGTTGGTTTGTCTCTGAGTTCTTCCCTTCATATTTAAATTGTGTTTCTAAGATTTTTGTTTCCATTATTTCCTCTTCCTCACTTGGGACATCATTTGTGGAAAGGATTTCAAACATATTAGCAGATGACTTTGATTGATCCTTCATAATTGGTTTTTTTTAGTGTTCTTCTTCTTAGGCATTTGGAAACCTGTTGAGTTTATATCTTCTTTCTTTTGATCAAGAATTTTATTTGGGCAAGCACTAGCCAAATGACCATATTCATGGCAAATTCTACAATGAAAAGGAATGTTCTCATAGTCCACTACTTGCTCCCAAGTGTCTTCCCCAAATTGTAATGTGATATTTTTAGGTAGGGGTTTGTCAAAATCCATTAAAACACAAATCCGAGCATAAATAATATGTTCAAAATTTTGAGTACAATAAGTAATCATCATAAAAGTTCCTAAAGAGTTTCCAATTGAAGAAAAAATAGTAGGATTCCAAAATTCAATAGGGAGGCCAAAGAGTCTAACCCACACGAGAGCTGTAGAAGGCATCTCTTCTTCGGCTTTAAATTTAGTATGCCAGGGCTTCATGAAAAGCCCTACCCTTCCAAAAAACCAGGGACCCCCTTGAAAAGTTTTCTCTCTATCTTCATTATTAGCAAATAAAACAAGAAAATAACCATTTGGATAAATAGAGATTTGTAACTCACCTTTAGTTTTCCAGATTTTTGCAGCCCAAACTTTGAAAGCAGATAGGCTCGAATGAAAACCCACGAACCGACAAATTAGTCCTCTTTTTCCAGATCTTCAATGCCAGTCTGAATGTTACCCATATCAAGCTTAACAATAGGAGTTCCATCAAGCTGCTTTAAGACATCCTGACTCCATTTTCTTGGGATCAATCTTAGGCATTCTTAGAGGTTTATGGGAAGCCCTAAGATTAATATTAGCATTGGGCTGAGGCTGTCCACCATGGAGGGCATCCCTAAAATTCATTTTTGGGCTGAGTCTTCAAAATTCTTACCCTTGACAGGGGTTTTCATAGTAGATTTATTTTGTGGGTGCACCTTAGCACCAGATTCACTTGAGATCTGAGCCATTTTTTGATCAGCTGCTTGAAACTTATTTCGTGATCTCTTTAATCCTTGCCCTAGACGTCGTGGAAAGGTATGGTTTTCACTTTTATTTTGTGCAACAAATTGGAAGTCGTTGTCACTCAAGTTCACAGCATGATCTATTGAAAGATAGATTTCTAACCCATCTTGGATCCCCTGCAACATATCCTGCTAAAATATTGAGTATAAACCACAAATATATTGGCCTCTAGGGCCCGAAGGCCCTAAAAACCAACCTCTGGAGCTGCTTGCACTCAACCCAGATGAAACCCTCGCACAATCGCTTGCCAAAAATCTCGTTCACACATAGGGATGCGCTAGGATCTGTGTTGCTCCAAATGATCTAAAAATTGGTGGAGACGTTCTAGGGTTTTTCAGGCATCTACCCTCAAAATTTCAGCTCAATCCGAGTCCGGATGAGTGAAATATGGCCGAAACAAGTTCGATAGTTTGGGCAGTCCTGCAAAAAAATGTCCCTCAAAATAATTTGACCCTACAAATGTTCTTGAAAAATATTTCTTTGTAATATTTTGAAAATACAATAAGTTTTATAAGTTTTGTGCATAATGTTTTACTTATGTGTTATTTTTAATTTATTGCACTTTTACCTTAGAAGATCACACCCCATTATATGTTGGATTGTGTTAATACAGGTCACATTAATGTGGGCTTGATGCATAATATTAATGTTTGTAGGGTCAGTGAGAATTTTAGAGTTATAGCACTTTTATTTCATTTTATTTTATTTCTTTAATTTTATCTTAATCATTTTTAAAAGTTTTCGCAATAAAATAAAAAAAAAATTTAAAAAAATAGAAATTCAAAAAGAAAAAGAGACAAATTTAAAGAATAAGATTTAAATTATTATTTAAAGTAGTTTAGGTTCTGGTTGAGGTAAATTTAAAATTATAAAATTGTTCATAAAGTTCATGTTTTTAATGAATTTTATAATTTTAAAAGTTTTCATTTTCAAACAATAAAATAAATTTACCTTAATGAAAATTAATTTCATTAAAGGACTTTATTTATATGGCATTCAAAATGACCATTGTTTTCAAGCAATAGATTAATTTACCCTTATGAAAATTAATTTCATTAAGGAGAGTAATTTATTTGGCATTCAAAATGCCATTATATTCAAGGCTATAATTTTTTTTTTTTGAATTTACATGGTGGAATCGATAGCCGCCACGAATTCGGGTAGGTTGTATTGCTTTTTATGACCACCAAAATATTCTATGATGTCCACCTAGAAATCCGCCATACATATCTTTGCGCAGTCCATCCCTATAACCACCATGCCACAATCATTTTAAACCTTTTAAATTTGAGGCTATAAATTAATTTTCCTTTATGAAAATTAATTTCATCTAAGGGGAGTTAATTTATAATGGTTTTAAAATTTTATTATTACATTTTAAGGTTTACCATTTGGATCATTTTTCTTTCATGTTTAAAGCAACATAAAGAGCTATTTATTCATCATTTTATTTTCATGAACAATCACTTGCATAGCATAATAAAATATTACCAACACAGGCCCCTTGTTAATGATTATTTGTAAATCACTAAGGTATTCTGAGCACTTATTTGACATATTTTCATAATACACAAACACACATTAAGTGAACGAAACCTTGGAGAAATGTTTATTTCTTTACAAGAGAGAGTTTTCATTTCACAATCCTAATTGTGATGGAGATTTTGCAATTGGACAAAATTTCTTCTCAATAGTATGCAATCTTGTTTCCTTTCATTATCTATTTTAGCAGTTCAACCTTCCATGTCCTAGAGGAAGTTTTCCCAGTAGGGCCTTTTATGAAGGTAATTATTCATTTTGAGAAACTCAACTTGGAAATCATAGTTTTTTCCCTCTGAGGTGGTTACTTGTTTATCACATATTAGGCTATATTTTACCTTGCACTCTATGTATGCCAACTTCATGGTTGCTGCTCTTTGATCTATATTTTATAGTAGCATATTTATGTTTTTAATAAAATTCATGATGTCAACAATGTCCCTAAGTATCATGGTCAGTGATATCACTCTCCTTTTTAGCTCTATTATCAACTCTTGTTTATAGTGCTTGGTAAAATTATGGATGTTAATCTATTCCTATGCTTGAAATGGTTGTGCCTATCCTTGAAGTATATCAATTTCTATTTGTATCTTGTCTTTATCAACCTACAACTGATCCATCTTAGATTTCAATTCTTCATTCTCCTTTAAGACCAAGTTTGCTACCTATTCTTGAATGTGTTTGTCATTCTTGTACAATTCTATAGGCTTTCAAAACACACATACATCCCTCATTCTAGGATCAACCTCAATTATAGTTGGAAGCTTTTCTTTAGGGATTGTAACCTTAGTTGTAATGTGGGGATATTTTTCTATCTAGGTGATGCTCCTTGGATATTTTCCTTCTTCCATGGCCTGCAGTTGTTTCTCATAAAATTCATCAATTGAAATCATCTCTTCTGCTCTGACCAAATTGATGCTTTTTATGGCAGGGTCAACCTCAATCCTTTCTTTTTTGTGTTCTATATATTTAGAAGGACAAGACTTGTTGACTTTATTCTCTCTAAGAAGTGATTTCAATCCTTTAGCCTTTTCAATTTTCTTTTGCACGAAGGAAGATATCTTTCTTTCTTTATTTTCTATTACTAAGGCTTTGGGCACAAACCATATCCTTTACATTGCTATTTGAAGTTGATATTCAATAGATAGTTGTACTTTAGTAGGAATCTAAACAATAGATTGCTCTGGTTGGGAGGTAGTAGCTACAATCTCCTTACCTTTGTATTTTGTCCTTATTTCTAGTGGCTTGACTTCTAGAGTGGGGGTTTCAGAAGTCTCTCTTTTGATAGGATCAACAATGTGCTCAATACCTGTCAGAATTGGTTGGGCCATTGTTGTCATTGTTTCTATCAGCACCATTGTATCAACAATAACCTCTACTTTTTGGGCATATGTATTAATCACTTCCAATACAGGGTATTCAAATTATTTTTGTGGCTCAATTAGGATGATAGGAGCATAAGCTTCTATAGAATTCCTCCTCACTAAAACTAGGTTTGTAGAGTAATCTCCAAGATGTTCTATTTGAGTATGATCCCTATTTTGAATGTCAAATAATATCCACAAATCCTTCAGGGGTTTATTTTCTTTCATGGTCTGTTGTAGGTTATATTCAAATGAATCAGGCCTATGGTTAATATAAGTAGGATTCATGTTTTCTGGTGTGATTTTCCTATAATGGCCATAAGGATCATATGGTCTCCAACTGATCTCTAGGAATGCATATGCATCCATCTTCCACATTGCTTTGAAAAATCTTGGGAAACCTTTGTATATATATGTACCCATTATACAAGGGAGTTGAAACCAAGGAACCCTCTTTACCTTCTTGTCTGCCCTTATCTTGGCTTATTTTGCTATTTGCCTAGTAATATCCATGGCTACTAGAGAGAATGGTAAATATGACAAGAGCATCTTAGGAGAGATTTTGGCTCCATATAACTTGATATAGGTTAAATTTTTAGTCATAAAAAATTCTCCTACTTTTTTTTATGCAAAAAGTGTACTATTCCTTTAGGCATTCTACTAGGGGAATATCCATAGAGATATTCATGAATCATGGGCAAAAATCTCCTTAGGAACTGGGCCTAGCTGGACCCTCCATGAATCCATGGCAGTATATCTTGTACATCTAATGCATCTGGTACCTCTACTAATTATTTGATTTTAATTCTTTCTAGATAACCAATAAACAAATGAATTAGAAAGGAGTAATGTGTGAATTGAGACATTTTATCTCTTTCTTATTTAATATGTTTTTGTAAGGCTTTTAACTCTAGGTCCATTCTTTCAATGATGACATATTCCTAGCAATACATGGGTGTATGAAATGGTCTATTATTTTGGATTATTAAAACACTATTTCTTTTAATACTTTAGATATGTTAGGGATACCTAGTGCTATACCAATCATATCAGCATAATCCAGAGTCCATGGCTATAAATATCTCTTATTTAGAGGTATTTCATAATATACATGAGCATCATACCTAAACAACTTGGGGTAGGAGTTTGTGAATAATATTTGGTTGGCTTAATATCTCAGTACGGTTCTCTCTAATGTTAAACTAGCTTTTTCCATGTTGATGAAGAACACAAGCTTATACTGAGAGGGGGGGTGAACAATATAAGACCACTTTTTACTTTTGCTTCAAAACAGTTTTCAAATCAGTATTATGTAGTGTAAAGATAGCAGTATTAATAGCAGTAATCAAAGCAATGCACAAAACACCATCCACAAAAGAGACACAGCAATTTACGTGGTTCACCCAAAGCGGGCTACTCCACGGATAAAATTTCTCTCTAAATTTTATCAATTCAACCTCTAGGAAAACCTTTCCCTGTTACAATGTTTATGGGCACCAACCCAAAGGAGATACCTTCCCCTAGCTCTGCTCTGATTGGTGATCCTCTAGAAGACCTCTACCTCCTTTGCCCTTAGCAAGTGGAACTCTATCCACAGAAGACACCTGTCTTCCCTGCTCTGGCTGGAGATCTCTGTCCTCAACTCTATCACCGTAAAGCTGGTCCTCGAATATGCACTAAACACATTCCTTCGATCTAGCACATATGTCCTCTATATTTTTTCTACACCAAACACAGTCCTTCGATCTGGCACAAATCTGTCCTCTTATCTCTTTCTGTTCTGTTATAGCCGCACTTGGTCGAAACCAACTTTTGCACTGGTCGCGCAAACACAGTAGCACTCGATCAAATATCAACTTATGCACCTTTGTGCAAACACAGCAGCACAGTCTTCGCACACTCTGCTTCTTGATGATCGAACTTCTCCCCAGCACTCTATCTACGAATATCGCACTTCAAAATGCACACTTCGATCGATTCGACATGACTGCTCTTTTGTGCATCGTGGACTTAACTTGCACAATTTTGATACACGCATTCCATTACTTCAATATCGAAATATCCCTCCTTTTATAGAATAAATTTCATGATAAAAACTCTCAAACTTAGTCGGCTGTAACCCTCAAACTACATCGACTGCAAAACCCTATGCTACGTCGGCCCAGATTTAACTCTGTCGGCTCAAAGTTAACTCTGTCCTTCAATCGCCTCTGGTTCTATAGCTTTTCTTGTGAAACTACAACATGTCATGATATCGTGACACCTTTGCCTACCGTACACCTTCTTTTTCCTGTTGTCACAAAATCGTGACACTTTTTGCCTTTGTCTGCCTTGACTGCGTCCTTGTCGCGAAATCGCTACAACTTCATCTGCTGGCTTCTTCACTTCTGCCTATCGCAAAATCATGACACTTTCTACATCCATACATTTTTCTTTCATCCTGTCATGAAATTGTGATGCTTTTAGCTTTCGAAAGCTTTCCTTGCAACCTATCACGAAATCGTGACGCTTCTCCTTTCAGACTCTTCCCTTTGCTACATGTCGTGAAATTGCGACAGTTCTCACTTCGAGCTTTTTAGCATGTCGCAAAATCATGACAGTCCTCAACTTGACCTCTACAGCATGTCATAAAAATGTGACAGTCCTCACTTGGAACTTTGCATCATGTCATGAAATCATGACAGTTCCTGAATAACTTTCTCTCTCTTCGATCTTGTCGTGAAATCACAACAGTTCACACTGCGGACTCTCTTTTCTACATTATGTCATGAAATCGTGACACCTTTTTGTTCGTACAACTTTCCTGGAAATGTGTCGCTAAATCGTGACACTTTTCCTTCTCTGCCTTCCTACACTTTCTAAGTCGCAAAAATGAGACATGTCGCAAAATCGCGACACTTTCCAACTTGCTCTCTTTCTTTGCCAACTTGTCGTGAAATCGCAACAGTTTTGCCAGCTTGGTCACTGTCTTCCAACGTGTCGCGAAATCGTGACACTTTTGCTAGAACTTTCTCTCTCCTCAAACATGTCACAAAATCACGACAGTTTTGCCAACACTTTCTCTCTCCTAAAACATGTCGTGAAATCGTGACAGTTTTTCCAGCCGCCTGCATACTTTTTCTTGTCTTTTTCTTGATCTTTTGCAACTGGGCTACTCTGATCTTCTTGGAAACTCACTGTCCAAACTGAAACCTTCATCAAAACACATTCTTTGACATCAAACCAAATTGCTTCAAGACCTCTTTGACATCAATGACAACATCTACACTTAGAGCAAACGCAATGTACCCAAGGTACCCAAAATTGCCAACAATCTCCCCCTTTGTTATTGATGGCAAACTTTAATTGAAAGCACTAGTCAAGAGCCAAAACTGAAACCAACTGATCCAACAACTAAGAATCTTCCTTTGAAGTTTTTTCTCCCCCTGACTTGAAGCTCTCTTCTTCACTATGAAGCTCTCCCCCTTACTCATATCTCTCCCCCTTTGTCATCAATGGCAAAGGGTCACCTTTGGGGCTTGGGACTAAGAATGAGCTTCTTAGCTTAGTCCCTCCCCCACCTCCTGATGAGGTGATTTAAAACAAGGGTGGGAGTAAAACTCCCATTAGGCACTCATCATCATCAATGTCTACAATTTCTTTGTCGGACCTTCTCTTGAACTCTTTGTCAATGTTTCTGTTCTTGTCACTTTTCTTGTTCTTGTTCTCATCTCTTTTCTTGTCCACACCTTGATCCTTGGACCTGTTTATACCACTGTTCCTATTCCTGTACCTTGGAATATCAGCTCTGCATTGTCTGGTTGTGTGACCTACATTGTTGCACTTATAGCAAGTAACAATATTATTTCTTTCAGGCATAGTTGTTCTTTGAATCCGCCTGTTTTGACTAACCCAGTTCCTATTATTTGCCTTGCAAAAAATTGCCTTGTGCCCGAACTGTTGACAAGAGTAGCAATACCCTTGAAATAAATTATGGCCCCTAAAACTATCATTTACTCTCTTCACTTGAGTCATGCAATGTATAGCCATGTGACCAAACCTGTGACACGCAAAACATCTATCGTGAAATTTTCTTTTATTCGACCTCTTGGGTCCCGAAACCTTCTTCTTGGCATTCAAAATTTTGTTTTCTATTTCTACACATTTATCACTTACGGACTCATGATCTGAAGTACTTTCTTCATCAGAACTCTCTTCCTTTTGAAATCTCTTGCTAGATTCCCCAACCTGTTCCTTGTGCGGCTCAACAAAACCGAGACCTATTTTATCTGTTGGTTTTCTTTGACCTTTGATGAGAGACTTAACCTTTTTGGAGCTTTCTTGAAACCTGTACAGTTTATCCTTGTATTTTTTAGTTTCCTCTTCCAAAGAAGCCATTTCCTGTTCTAACTCACTATACTCCAGAATTTTAGAATCTAACTCATTCTTGAGTTCATGTGTCTTAGCCATAGAGATGTCAAGACTTTCTATAAGCTCATCTCTCTCCATACAACATTCATCTAACTTATCCTTGAGTCTAGCATTCTTCTTTCTTTCCTTTTTCAAAACACTAAGAGCATTAGTAAGTTCACATTCAAGATCCTTTATTTGATTGCATTTTGAATTATCAAGGCCTTTTTCAGATTTCTTATCACTAGAGGTGCTACCTTTTTCAAAAACCATACATGCATCTTCATTGTAGTTTTCTGAAGCATCCTCATACATACTAGCAACCAAATCATTATTTTTGCAATTATCCTCAAGGTGCCCAAAATTTCCACATCTAAAACATTTCATGACAATGAATTTATGTTTTGGTTCTTCCTCCTTTTTTGAAATGAACAGCATCTCATTTTCATTATCACTAGAAGAGCTTTCACTATCACTGCTAGAACACTTACTTGCTTTGTCTAGGTAGAAGCTCTTCTTGTGTTTGTGAGAATGCCTCTTTCCGTGATTGTTGTACTCATATTTGCTCTTCCTGTGATGCTTGTGCTTTTTAGAATCCTTGCTCTTATAATCCTGTATATCTTCATCACTTTCATTCTTTGAAACAGTACAGTCAGTAGCATAATGACCAAACTTCCCACAGTTGAAACATCTTATGTTTTTCATGCTCTTGTGCTTTTTGAAAAACTTGCCTTTCTTGCTGTAATATGCCTCTTCATCACTAGAGGACTCATCACTCTCTTGAATATGTTTGCTCTTTGATTTCTTGGTAGCTTTGAAGGTTGCCTCTTTCTTGACATCAACTTTCACTTGAGTTCTCAGCTCAAATGCTGCAAGTATACTATGGAGCTCATCCTTTTTCAATTTATCTAGATCTTTAGCTTCCTTAATGGCAGAAATATTTTCACTAAATCTATTAGGAAGAAATCTTAAAATCTTATCACACACATCATTTTTAGCAATTTCAAGACCTAAGTCTTTCATGGAATTAACAATCTCATCCATACGAAGCATATAGTCATTGATATTTTCATCATCATTCATTTTTAGTTGTTCAAACATACCTTTAAAGTGTCTCAATTTGGCCTTTCGGACATTTGCATCACCTGTATGAACCACTTGCAGCTGTTTCCACATTTCACTAGTTGTCTTGCAGTGAATCACCTTGGTAAGATCTGCTTTATGTAAGCCTTTTAGGATTGCATTCATAGCTTTTGAATTGTTGTGATGAAGGAGCCTATCTTCTTTAGTGTATGGACCATTTACAGGGATAGTGTACCCATATTCAATTACTTCCCATACCTCATTACCAAGTGCCATTAGATAAACCTTCATTCTAGCACTCCACAGACCAAAATCTGATCCATCAAGGATAGGTGCTGCATTGCCACTTGAATAATCCATTGTGTTCTTAATAAATTCTTCCTTCAAGCTGTTAAACCTTTTCGAAGGAACCCACTCTGATACCAATTTAAGAACACAAGCTTATACTGAGAGGGGGGGGTGAACAGTATAAGACCACTTTTTACTTTTGCTTCAAAACAATTTTCAAATCAGTATTATGCAGTGTAAATATAGCAGTATTAATAGCAGTAATCAAAGTAATGCACAAAACACCATCCATAAAAGAGACAGCAATTTACGTGGTTCACCCAAAGCGGGCTACTCCACGGATAAAATTTCTCTCTAAATTTTATCAATTCAACCTCTGGGAAAACCTTTCCCTGATTACAATGTTTATGGGCACCAACCCAAAGGAGATACCTTCCCCTAGCTTTGCTCTAACTGGTGATCCTCTAGAAGACCTCTACCTCCTCTACCCTTAGCAAGTGGAACTCTATCCACAGAAGACACCTATCTTCCCTGCTCTGGCTGGAGATCTCTGTCCTCAACTCTATCATCGCAAAGCTGGTCCTCGAATATGCACTAAACATAGTCCTTCGGTCTAGCACATATGTCCTCTATCTCTGGTCTGCACCAAACACAGTCCTTCGATCTGGCACAAATCTGTCCTCTTATCTCTTTATGTTCTGTTACAGCCACACTTGGTCAAAACCAAATTTTGCACTGGTCGTGCAAACACAGTAGCACTCGATCAAATATCAACTTATGCACCTCTGCGCAAACACAGCAGCATAGTCTTCACACACTCTACTTCTCGATGATCGAACTTCTCCCCAGCACTCTATCTATGAATATCGCACTTTGAAATGCACACTTCGATCGATTTGACATGACTGCTCTTTTGCACACCGTGGACTTAACTTGCACAATTTTGATACACGCATTACATTACTTCAATCTCAAAACAACCCTCCTTTTATAGAATAAATTTCATGATCAAAACTCTCAAACTTAGTCGGCTATAACCCTCAAACTACGTCGGCTGCAAAACCCTATGCTGCGTCGGCCTAGATTTAACTCTATCAACTCAAAGTTAACTCTGTCCTTCAACCACCTCTGGTTTTGTAGCTTTTCCTATGAAACTACAACATGTCATGATATCACGACACCTTTGCCTACCGTACACCTTCTTTTGCCTACTGTCACGAAATCGTGACACTTTTTGCCTTTGTCTGCCTTGACTGCGTCCTTGTCGCAAAATCGCTACAACTTCATCCGTTGGCTTCTTCACTTCTGCCTGTCATGAAATCATGACACTTTCTGCATCTGTACATTTTTCTTTCATCCTATCGCAAAATTGTGACGCTTTCAGCTTTTGAAAGCTTTCCTTGCAACCTATCACAAAATCGTGACGCTTCTCCTTTCAGACTCTTCCCTTTGCTGCATGTCACGAAATCACGATAGTTCTCACTTCGAGCTTTTCAGCATGTCACGAAATCATGACAGTCCTCAACTTGACCTCTACAGCATGTCACAAAAATGTGACAGTCCTCACTTGGAACTTTGCACCATGTCACGAAATCACGATAGTTCTTGAATAACTTTCTCTCTCTTTGATCTTGTCATGAAATCGCGACAGTTCACACTGCGGACTGTCTTTTCTGCATTATGTTGCGAAATCGTGACACATTTTTGTTCATACAACTTTCCTAGCAATGTGTCATGAAATCGTGACACTTTTTCTTCTCTGCCTTCCTGCACTTTTTGAGTTGCAAAAATGCGACATGTCACGAAATCACGACACTTTCCAACTTGCTCTCTTTCTCTGCCAACTTGTTACGAAATCGCGACAGTTTTGCCAGCTTCGTCACTATCTTCCAGCATGTCATGAAATCATGCTAGAACTTTCTCTCTCCTTAAGCATGTCATGAAATCATGACAGTTTTGCCAACACTTTCTCTCTCCTAAAACATGTCACGAAATCGTGACAGTTTTTCCAGCCTTCTGCATACTTTTTCTTACTTGTCTTTTTCTTGATCTTTTGCAACTGGGCTACTCTGATCTTCTTGGAAACTCACTGTCCAAACTGAAACCTTCATCAAAACACATTCTTTGACATCAAACCAAATTGCTTCAAGACCTCTTTGACATCAATGACAACATCTACACTTAGAGCAAAGGCAATGTACCCAAGGTACCCAAAATTGCCAATAGTTGAAGACCCTTTTGAATGCTTCAGGAGTGAGTTGTACTAAGGACATGCCATCGTTTTTTTGAACTACTTCATATCTAAATCATATGACACTACCAACCAAGATATTAAGTCTAGGAATAAGTATACCTTTGTGTACGTTATCTTGTGTAGGTTGCTCATCCATAAATTGTAGTGTTGCTTATCTTTACTTATGTATCTTTGAGATATTTTAAAAACCCCATGAGAAGAGCAAGATATTTTTGTGGGATTTCTTTAACCAATTTGAAATAGTCTATGGCTATATTATCTACTTCCCATATCTCATCTATAGTAAGGCCACTGTTAGATCTTTATTTTTGTATATACTCTACCATTTTGTTGGTTGTTGCTTGTCCAAGAACAACCTAATGCAGACTATTATCAGTTAGCCTTCTAATGCGAGCAACAATAGCTTTTGGGTAGATGGTTTGAGTACTAGAAGATGCCATCTCTATTTTTTTGCTACAAGCCTTTTGCTTCTCACTATAATTATTTACCTTCTAGTGCAACTTTGAATATTCTCTATGAAGTCCTCTTAATATTCCAATACTTGCATTTATAGTAGACTGGTGAGTTATCTCACATGATCTAAATTTAAGGTGTTTAACTACTATCTAATTTTTCTACCAACCTACATGCAATTGACTCATCTATTTTTAAAACATGTGTCATTGCTTCTTATGGCTGTATTTATGTGTATGACTCTAATGCCTCATGAACTCTAAGCCTTGTCTAACTGCATCTTTTAAGAATATCTTTATGGAAAATAAGCACTATTAAATAAAAATAAGTTCAAATTTGTGCTTTTTAGACTTTGGGACTTACAGTTTCATGGCTGGTGAGAGCGTCATATTCAGTTTTTGAAGAAACTCTACTATCACAAATTCAATTTTAGGATCTCATTTGTTGCTAGTCTCTAATGAATTTTCTAGCTCTAACAATCTTCAACCATGTCAGATCCATCAATATTACCTATAGATAAGAAGAGGGTAAAATACCTCGGTGTCCTTTCTATTAAACTTAGATCATCAGTCTTTAGTTTGAGTCATCTAATTTATCAACAAAGCCATCAAGCCATGAGATCTTAATGAGCTACTCAAGAGTTAACCAAAGTGAGGAGCACATAGACTTATTTAATCATTTGATCATCAACATCTCCTTTGAGCCATTGGATTTATCGATAGGATCATCGAGCCATTATATTGGGTCAATTTTCTTGAGAGTTATCCAAAAGGGAGGGGTGCATAGACTTAGTTAACCTTCATATCATCAGTACCTCCTTTGAGCCATTGTATTTATTAGTAGGATCATCGAGCTATTATATTTGGTCAACTTTCTTGAGAGTTATCCAAAAGGGAGGGGCGCATGGACTTAGTTAACCTTCAGATCATTGATACCTCCTTTGAGCTATCGAATCTCTCAGTGGAGTCTTCAAGCCATTCAGTTTGACTAAGTTACCTAAAACTTAGCTAAAGGGGTACATAGTCATGTAAAAGACCTTAGTTATCTTTTGAATCCTTGGTGCCTCCTTTGAGATATTGTATTTATTTAATAGGTTCATAAAGTCATTATATTTGGTCAAGATACTTGATAATTATCCAAAATAGAGGGGCACGTAGACTTAGTTAACATTCATATCATCGGCACCTCCTTTGAGCCATCAGATCTCTTAATGAAGTCTTCGAGCCATCTGATTCAGCTAAGTTACTCAAAACTTAGCTAAAGGGGTGCATAGTCATGTAAAATACCTTCGTTATATTTCAAGCCCTCGATGCCTCCTTTGAGCTATCGAATATCTTGATAGAGTCTTCGAGCCATCCATATCAAAGAACCTACAAGGGAGTTAATTAAAAATATAAAAATCGATAGATAATGCATCTTTTTAAGGTCATGATTGCCATGGGGATGGAATTGTTGACTTCAACTTATAATCTTTGGGTGAGACCTTAGGAAAATGGAAAATATTTATTTTTGGGAGGACTAATGGCTTCAAAACTAAGGTTGGATAGATATGGATATGGAGTAAAATTTGTCGAGGAACCTTGACCTTTTAAAACCTTGGTATATTTGATAAATGAAAATTTCAATGGTTATAAAGGGGGATTTAAACCGAATGACTTATGACATGGGCACATGATGGGATGAAAGTGAGAAGAGGGTAAAATACCTTGGTGTCATTTCTATTAAACTTAGATCATCAGTCTTTAGTTTGAGTCATCTAATTTATCAACAAAGCCATCAAGCCATGAGATATTATTGAGCTACTCAAGAGTTAACCAAAGTGAGGAGCACATAGACTTATTTAATCTTTTGATCATCAACATCTCCTTTGAGCCATTGGATTTATCGATAGGATCATCAAGCCATTAGATTGGGTTAAGTTGCTTGAGATTTATCCAAAATTGAGGGGCGCATAGACTTAGTTAACCTTCATACCATCAGTACCTCCTTTGAGCCATTGTATTTATCAGTAGGATCATCAAGCTATTATATTTGGTCAAATTGCTTGAGAGTTATCCAAAATGGAGGGGCGCATGGACTTAGTTAACCTTCAGATCATTGATACCTCCTTTGAGCTATCTAATCTCTTAGTGGAGTCTTTGATCCATTCAGTTCGACTGAATTACCTAAAACTTAGCTAAAGGGGTACATACTCATGTAAAAGACCTTAGTTATATTTTGAATCCTTGGTGCCTCCTTTGAGATATTGTATTTATTTAATAGGTTCATAAAGTCATTATATTTGGTCAAGATACTTGAGAATTATCCAAAATAGAGGGGCACATAGACTTAGTTAACATTCATATCATCAACACCTCCTTTGAGCCATTAGATCTCTTAATGAAGTCTTCGATCCATTTGATTTAGCTATTGCATAGTCATGTAAAAGACCTTCATTATATTCCAAGCCCTCGATGCCTCCTTTGAGTTATCGAATATCTTGATGGATTCTTCGAGCCATCCATATCAAAGAACATACAAGGGAGTTAAGTAAAAATATAAAAATCAATAAATAATGCATCTTTTTAAGGTCATGATTGCCATGGGGATAGAATTGTTGACTTCAACTTAGAATCTTTGGGTGAGACCTTAGGAAAATGGGAAATATTTATTTTTGGGAGGACTAATGGCTTTGAAACTAAGGTTGGATAGATATGGATATGGAGTAAAATTTGTCGAGGAACCTTTACCTTTTAAAACCTTGGTATATTTGATAAATGAAAATTTCAATGGTTATAAAGGGGGGTTTAAACCGAATGACTTATGACATGGGCACATGATGGGATGAAAGTGCGATGATAGACAACAAAAATTTAGACTTATGATTTATGAAGGAGGAAATTACGTGGACCACATTTAGGTATTAAATGAAGGAATTTGATATATGTGTAGTTTAAGGTTTGTGAAAGAAAAAATTATTGAACAACCCTTAGAATTTAGGAAGGAGGAGTGACTTTAGGATTTTATGAAGGAAATTTAGGGGACTTGGACTATGAAATGGACCAAATTTTTATGGATTTTCAAGGTGGTGTGAACCCTAGACTTTAAGTAATTTTGATGAAGGGTGTTCGATATGAAATTTTGAAAATGACCTTTGGAGACATTTTCTGATAATGAATATACCAGACTTTTGAGGAACTTGAGACTGAACCACAACCAAGAAATATTTAGAATTTGGACTAGCCTTATTATAACAAAACTTGGAGAATTATAATAAAACTTAGAGACCATTTTTATTCTTGACTTGACCAAAAACAACCTAGACCTAGGACTCTATATGACCTTTCAAAATTTGAAATTAGGGATCATTCTTGAGTTGGATTTTGAGGATCCAACACAAGCTCTGACTGAGACAAGTGGTGAAAACTTTAGGTATTTGAGAAACTCAAACTCTTTGGTTAGACCTTGAATCATCTTCCTAAATTCACATAAAAACAAATAAAATTTCCTACCTAATCACCTAAAGCTATAAAATGAAAAACTAAAAGGTGTTGTTGTAAAGATGAACAAAATTGATTATTGTTTCCTAATATCCTAGTAGCAACAAAAAGAAACTTGAAGTATTTTTCTACCTAATCACCTATATGGAATGGAAATAGGGAAACTTTAATTCCTAGTCATCTAACACTTGAAGACGGAAAACTAAAACACTTATCTTCTTACCTAATCACCTAAGGACTAAAACAAGGACTTAAAATACTTATTTTTCTTCTCTTTTTTTTGTTGATAAGAATGCACTTTACTCTCTTCTAACCCCAAAGCAGGGTTGGTACATTTTTAGATGTTGACCATTGATTGGTATTTTCATCTACTCTCCTTCTAGGGTTTGTAGTTTATAAGTGTGTTGTCCAACAATCTGAATTACCTAATAAGGCCCGAGCCATTTGGGTTCTAGTTTTCCTTTTTACCATGCTTATCATTTTTGGGATCCCAATAGATCACAATGTATCCTTCTAGGAATGGTTTCCATTTTGATTTTTTATTGAACAACTACACCATTTTATGAGTCTGCTCTATCATTCTACTCAAAGCTTCTCTTTTGTCTTCATGTAACTGTGCATTTTGATCTAATCTTCTTTGTATGGCATCAATATTATTATGGTCAGTGATAAGCAAGGACAAAGCATTTCTCTCCATATGAGGATGCAATAAAGCCTTTTATACAAACACCTTTTTATATGGATATTTTCTTGTGTTTATTTTGATAGAAATTCTATCTGCTCATAAAGAAAATTTTAGTTCAGTACCCCAAATTTTTTTGTTTTTGCCTAGTGATATCTTGATCTTGGTAATCATATTTTTATTTGAAGACTCAACCAGACCATTTCCTTGAGGATAATAATTTGTAGCATGTGAAATATCTATATTGTATTTGGCACAAAACTCTATCATTTCAAATGATGTGAAGTAGTTGCCATTATCTATGACTATTTTCTTGGGGATTCCAAATCTGGTTAATATATTCTCTTCTAGGAATTTGATTACAACTTTTGTGGTTGATTTCTTTAGAGGAGCTACTTCTACCCATTTTGTAAAATAATCAGTTGTTGTTATGATCCATCTATGGCCTACAGAAAAATTTGGATTCATTTCACCAATAATATCACTCCCCCACTGTGTGAAAGGTGCTTTTATTATAACTGGATTTAAATATATAGCTTCCAAATATTTCTTTCTTGCAAAACCCTGGTAGCTAAGGCAACCTATTACATATTAATCAACATCTTTGAACAAAGAAATCCAGTTATAACCAACCCACATGATTTTTTTAGAAATGGCTTTAGGTGTAAAATGACCTCCACAAAATTCTAGTAATTTTACATCTTTGTAATAATTCAACATCATACTATAGTAATTTTACCATCCATCTAGCAGGATTACCTGTAGGTTCTGATTAGGTAAAAACATCTTTTATAGCTATGAAAGGAATGTAGCATATGACTTTGTTAGATCCGAAAAATGCCCTTGAAATACTCTAGTACTTTGATTATAGCACAAGCTTGTTTCTCTATCATTGTATATCTTATTTGGGATCCTTTTAGTCATGTACTTATAAATGCTATAGATATTTCATTATTTGCATTATCCTTTTAAGAAAGGACTACAACAATAGTATGATTAGATGCAAAGGAAAATATGTTGAAGTTTTTGCAATAGTCAGGATAATTCAATACCAGGGTTGTAGTAATGGTATCTTTAATACTCTAAAAAGCTTTAGTATTCTCTTCTATCTATCTTATATCACCATATTTCTTGATCATATCATTAATTTGTTTGGCAATCTCAGCAAAATTTGGTACAAATCTCCTTACAAAGTTGATTTTACCAAAGAAAGATCTTACTCCTTTTAAATTTTTAGGAGGGATTTTTGCAATAGCTTCAATTATTTTTGGGTCAATGTTGATCCCTTATTTTGACACTACATGTCCTAATAGCTTTCCTTGTGTTTCTCCAAAAATACATTTCTTTGGATTCAAAGATATTCCATATTCTTTGCACCTGGCAAATATTGTGGCTAGATGCTCAAACTAGTCTTCATGATTCTTTGAAAACATAGTGATATCATCAAGATAAACCACAATAATTTCAAACATAGCCCTTTAAATGCAAATTCCATAGCTCTCTAAAAATTTTCTTCTACATTATTCAGACCAAAAGGTATCCTAAGATACTCAAATATTCCCCAAGGAGTGGTGAAAGCAATCTTATACCTATCTTCTAGATTGACCTGTATCTGATTATACCCTAAAAAACCAACTAACAAAGATATCTCAGATGATCCCACAACTGTCTATAGCAACTATTCCATATTTGGGAGAGGATAATTATATTTAAGTGAGCTCTTGTTTAAATTTTTGAAATCAACACACAATCTGATATCTCTATTTTTCTTCCTTATTGGTACTAGATTTGCTATCCAGGAAGAAATTCTAACATTTCTAATATTTTGACATCCAACAATTTTTATACTTCATTTTTCATGACTAGATGTAGGGTGGTATTGAAATTTCTTTATTTTTTCCAGAAGGACTTTGTATATTATTTTATAGGAATGATATGGGTCATAAAATTTGTGTTAAACATCCTCATATCTTCATAGATTCAAGTAAAAACATATTTATTTTTATTTGGAAAGCTTTTATATTGTTCTCTCTCCTTTCCTACTAAAGCCTTATTTATATTAACCAGTCTAGACTCTTCTTTCATTCCAATGTTTACATCATTAGCTTTTGATTCTTGGAAGAGTTGCTTGTAAGCTTTGTCAAAATCATCAAATAAGCTTTCTAGAGAAACCGATCCTTTAGAAATTCTATTTATTGTTAACTGGATCACCTCTATTGGCTCTCTAATAATATTTTAATTTCTCTTCATCCTCTTCATCACATATTACATATACATATTGATTCTGAAGAGTCATGAAGCCTTTTATATCTATGTCATCTTAGAATACTTGAAGGTAGACAACATTGTCTAGCACAAAGGGTTTGTAAACATAAATAGTAGGTAACCTTTCTATATACTCTTTATCAATCTCTGGATAATTTGCACCAGATGCATTTATTGCTAACAAGTCTATAATATGATTTTGTTCTCTAGGAATGTAGGATAAATTGAATGCCAAAAACTTGTTATCTCTTCTAGAACTACTAATTTATACTATTTCAGTCTAGGATGCTTGGCTTGGTATTTACCTCTTACCTGCTAAACTATTAACTTTACATCTCCACTAACAGTCATATAGTTAATACCTAGTTCCTTTTATTTTCTTAGTCCTATAAGTAAGACTTCATATTCAGCTACATTGTTTGTACATGGGAACTCTAGTCTGTATGGGATGCCTAGGTAGTTACCCTTGATATCATTTAAGTTGATTTCTACACCTACCCTAGATTGTGATTTAGCTTCATCAAAATTCATGATCCACATTTCTTTAGTCACAATTCTAGTGGATTTTGCATCAACTATGACTCTTGTTTCTAGATCCATGTCTTTTGCATTAGGTATTTTCATTAAGAATGGAGTATGCCAAACTGAGTATACCCCCATTTATTTCACTTCAATAAAATGAACTGAGTTTATCATTGTATCATCATATTTCCTTAGTTCTACTGAATATTTTTTGAATGGTTCTATCCTGAGGGTAACATTATCTTTTCTTGATATGGGAATAGTGGCATAGGACCAATCAAACTGAATTGAAACATCCAACTATTTTACCTAATGCTTGCTCAGAAGTAAGGAGAAAAATGGTTCTACATCTATAATTACCATGTCCATCACTATACCTTTCTTCAGATACTAATATAAGAACACAAGCAAGCTAGTAATTACCCCCACACATGGTGTTTGCCTACTATCCATCACTAAAACATGAGTAGAATATCTCATGCAAATGAGTCCTAATTGATCTGCTATTTGTTTAGGTATAATATTATGTGAAGCACCACTATCAAGCATGCAGTTGTGGATTACATATTGATCTCCTAAATATGAGTGATACATAGAAAGGCCAAACTGATGAAGGTGTTATAGTGTCATGATTATCAGGTTTGGTAGCATTACATGATTGATTTTCTTTTTGTTCTATCAAACTAAAAGCCTTACAAACTTGCTCTCTATATTTTTGAACTTTCATGAATTCAACAAAATTTATATTAATTTTTTGTCTATTCAATTCTAAACCAGCATCAAATTCAAATTTTATAACATCCAACGCTCTAGTACATTCCTCTTCTTCTGTTGCTTCATAAATAACTCTTTTATTTTTTTTATTTTTTTTCATTTTTCTTTGTATGTGGTTTTATTTGTAATATATTGTCCCCTAGTTTCGTTACCTTTTCTACCCTGCTTGGCACTATTCTATTTCTCATATTTAAGGCATGAATTCTTTCCAATTATTCTACTTCTTCTGCTATTTGGATCAGTTTTCCTTGTTTTCTTCTATCATATCTCAAATCATGTGACCTTTGCATAATTTTTACATTGTCAACAACTAAAATTTTAGAATGGTGATTTGAGGCATATAAATCCATATTTTCTTCTAAAAAAAATTCCCTAGATTCACCCTCTTGAGTCCAAAAAACATTAATTCTAATATCTTCTTCAGATTCATCATTTAGGTCAACATTTTTATGCATGCTCAAATAAATCCCACAGTTGTCTAAATTATGAGTAGCATCACAAGCTGAGCAATAAAAAGGAAAATATATTGTCATATTTATAGAAAGCATGGGGTTTGGGACAACATCTACATCTTTCTCAGTTTCCCTATTTTTCCAACCATTTCCATTATTTTTGTTTCTATTTTCATTAGAGTTATTATTTCCCCAGTTTCTATTAAAATTTCTCCTGAATGGGGGTCTACTATCACCTTGTTGTTTATCTCCCTAAGAGTGTGAGGATTCACCATTATTTTCTTTACCTCTCTCTATCCTTGCTAGCTTGTTAATCATTATGTTAAACATTTTGGACATCTGATTAGCTAATTTTTCCATAAGATCTTATTCTTTTTTCTTAACATGTTGAAACCTACCTTCTTAGGATTTTTATCAGATTGATTTAATTCTAAAGAATAAGGCTTAATTTTTCCACTATCTAGCATGTTTCTTTTGATTTCAATGGCTTTTTCCATATACAAATCAATGGTAGCCACCTGTTCTTACCTTAACTCATAATTAAATTCTCTTGGAAATGCATTCTTATTAAAAAACATATATATTGTACATTATTGGGCCTTAAATCAATAGGGATTTTATTTTTAATATTGATGAACCTCCTATTGAAATCACTTACTGGTTCATTTTCTTTTTTTCATTATGGCTAGTTTTATCAATAGTGATTGTTCATTATTTCTCTCCCCATACTACTTTAAGAAAATTTCTTGCATCTCATGAAAGTTATGGACAGTGCCAGTTGTGATACTATTAAACCATTCTCTGACATTTTTTTCCAATGTCTATAAAAACAATATAAGAACTACATCTTCTTCATTAACTTCAAGACTATCCATAGAATATAAGAAATCTCTATTAGATACCTATAGGCTTCCCAGGTAGGGGATGTGATACTAGAGGTAAGATGAAAGTGAGATACCTATTAGTTCTCCATTGATGCAGGTTAGGTTGTGGTGAAGGGTTGGCCATATTGACTATTGGGGTAGTTTTAATAGGAATTATAGGAATATTTGTGTGTAGTATAGTAGTAGAATTATTGATAATAGTAGGGGAAGTAACAATGAGATTTTCAATAATACTCTCAACAATGGAAATATTTTCTATAATAGTAGATTTAAACTTATTTCTAGGAATAAATTTTTTAGAAACATGGCTCTTATGGGTATGGATGAATACCTCTAGATTATAAAATTCTATAAAAATACTCTTGTCACTTCTTGTCGACACCAAGAAAATTTTCTCTTCTTTTCTTGATTTCTAGGTGCTAGCCCAGTAGATTCACCAGCACATAATATGTAGAAAGAACAGTTTTCTTTTGTTCAAGATTGCTCAACCTTTTCACTCTCAACCTCACAAAGTATACTTTTTGATGTTATACAAGAAACAAAATGGAATTAAAAATCAAGAAAACCCATGACCATTTTAATAATGTATCATATAGGAAAAAACTGACTCAAAATTTTTAAATTTTAAAAGTAGACATTCCCTATATCTATCTTTCAACTATTTTGCCGATAAAATATTTAAAAATATTGATGGAAATAAAATATTCTAATTATAAATACAATAAGAGTTTAATCCCCAATAATGGTTCCATATTCTATTGGGTTATTTCTTGTATCCTTGAGGATGTGTCTACTACAAGAAACAAGGGATTCCAAGCAGTGTTACAGGCTCTTGTGGACCTACCTCTTTAACCTAGAAATAGAATTTTATATATATTAGGTATGGTAAGGATACCCCAGAGGTAAAATTAAGATTTGATAGTTAATTTCATGCTCATCCAGATAAAAATATGTAAAAATTATATTTTCTTGATCAAGATTCACTATAATAGTTTAATTATGCCTTATGTATGACCGATGCCTTAATCCTTTGGGCTATTGTAGCAATATTTAAAATGATTCAATGTAACAAAAAGAAAGAGAAGGAAAGAATTGATTCAACTATGTTCATTTGAATATCGTAACAAACATAATTGGTTATCAATGAAAGAAGTGTCCATTCACACATTCAAATAGAATAATCTATAAAGGAGACACACACAAAACTGAACATAGATATTTGAAAAAATAAAGAAGCCTAAAATTTGTATTAATATCAGTCATATTTATAATGAGAGCTGACTTAAATTTACCATGGATATCTTTGAAATTAATACAATAAAAATCCTCGTTTAAATGATGTAACAAGGATCTTTCACCCTCATGTTCCAATATGGTAATAGTAAGGCCTTTAGACCTTTGACTCAGTGGTTAGAAATGATCTCAGTTCTTGAGTACTTCTCTATCAATACCTGCACAAAAATGGGAATAATAAGATATGGAACAAAGAAAAGAATGAAGGAAGATAAAACAACAATGAATAAGGCACTCAAGTATACCTCTAGCAAAAATATGCTATGCAAAAGCTTGATCCTGATTTTGGCCATGGCATATCCTTTTGTAGCTTTGAGTATTTAGATCTATTATAACAATTTTAATCTGATCCCTCCACTTGTCATCACACCCTACCTCTGATTGACTAAATAAGATACAACTATATTAGGTCATTTCCTTAAAAAACCTATCTTTTTTTTATTTTAGATTCTTTAGATCTTCCAAAAAGTGACCTACAGTTGTACAACATTTCATGATTGATTTATCCCAGTATCTTTTTCTTGTCTTGTGGTGGGTCCTTCCTTGGATTTATCCTTTTTAGATATGTTTACACCTAATAATTTGGTTATTTTAGATAATTTTACACCTAATAAGTCATTGTAGTGATTACGTATCTAATACTTAGTAATTTGTTGACATTATTTTTGGATGTAAAATTATTGTCTTCTACAAACTTGATTATGCTTTGTACTATTTTTTCCAGTTCATTAAGTTGTTGAGCTAATTGCAATGTATCCTTTTCATTACATTCAAATTCTTTTATTCTTTTTGTTATTAGCTCTTCCACATTTTCTGTGGCCAACATCTCTTTAGTGAGTATACAATCTTATTTCCTTTCATTATCTATTTCAGTAGTCCAACCTTCCATGTCCTAGAGGAATTTATCCCAATAGGGCCTCTAACGAAGGTAAGTATTCAATTTGAGAAACTCTTCTTATAAATCATAGCCTTTGTCCTCTAAGGTGGTTACTTGCTTGTCATATATTAGGCTATATTTTGTCTTGCACTCTATGTATGCCAGCTTCAGGACTGCTGCTCTTTGATATATATTTTGTAGTATTGTCTTTATATTTTTAGTCAAAGTCATGACATCAATGATGTCCCTGACTATCATGTCTAGTGACTTCACTCTCCTTTTTAGCTCTTTTATCAGCTCTTATTTTTAGTGCTTGATAAAAGTATGAATGTTAGTTTATTCTTCTATTTAAAATAGTTGTGCCTATCCTTGAAGTCTATCAATTTATGTTTGTAGCTTATATTTCTTAGCCTACAATTGATCCATCTTAGCTTCAATTATTCATTCTCCTTTAAGACCAAATATGCTACTTGTTCTTGAATGTGGTTGCTAGTCTTGTACAATTCTATAGGCTTTCCAAACACACCTACATCCCTCATTCTAGGATCAATCCCAATTGTAGTTTTTAGCTTTTCTTTAGGGATTGTGACCTTAGCTATAGTGTGGGTATTTTTTCTATCTGGGTGATGCTTCTTGGATATTTTTCTTCTTTCATGGCCTACAATTGTTTCTCATCAAATTTATCAATTAAAATCACCTCTTATGCTTTGACCAAACTGATGCTTTTTATGGTAGGGTCAGCCTCAATCCTTGCTTTTTTATGTTTTAGAGATTTAGAATGACTGGATGTGTTGACCTAATGCTCCATAAGAAGTGATGTCAAGCCTCTAGTATTTTTAATTTTATTTTGCACAAAGGAAGAAATTTTTCTTTCCTTGTTGTCTATTACTAAGGCTTTGGGCATGAACTATGTCCTTTGCATTGCTATTTGAATCTAGTCTTCTATAGATTTTTATTCTTTAGTAGGCATCTAAACAATAGATCACTCTCATTAGGAGGTTGTAGCTATAATCTCCTTGCCTTTGTCTTTTGTCCCCAATTCTGGTGGCCTGACTTCTAGAGTGGGGGTGTTAGTTGTTTATTTCAATAGGATAAACAATGTGCTCAATACCTATCAAGGTTGGTGGGGCCATTATTATCATTATTCTATCAGCACCATTGTATCCACAATAATATTTACTTATTGGGAATCTATATTGATCACTTCTAGTATAGGATCTTCAAAATTTTTTGGTGGCTCAGTTGGAATGATAGGAGCATAAGCTTCTATAGAATTCCTCCTCACTGACACCAGGTTTATAGAGCAATCTCCAGGATGCTCTATTTGAGTATGAAACCTCTTTTGAATTTCAAATAAGCTCCACACATTCTCCAGTGATTTATTTTCTTCCATGTCCTATTGTAGGATATCTTCAAATGAATCAGGCCTATGGTTAACATAAGTATACTTTAAGTTTTCTAGTGTGATTTTCCTATATAGTAATAAGGATCATATGGTCTCCAACTGAGCTCTAGGAATGCATATGCATCCATATTCCACATTCTTTTAACAAGCTTGGGAATTATTTGTATATATACATTCCCATTCTGTAAGGGAATTGAAAAGAGGGAACCCTCTTTACCTTATTTCGAACCCTCATATTGGCTTCTTTTGCTATTTGCCTAGTAATCTCCATGGTTTTCAGAGAGAAAGGGTAATATGATGGGAGAATATTAGGAGGGATTTTGGCTCCATATAACCTGATATAGGTGAAATTCTCAATCATTAAAATATCTCCTAAATTTTTTTATGTATAAATTATATGCTAACCCTAAACATGTGTGGGACTTGTCAAATGTACAGATGGCAAACCCAGAGGCTATCGAGGTTCTTCGAATAAGAATCCTTGAAATCCATTCTAAATTGATGAGGAAAGGAATTCTAGAGCAATGTAAAGTTCAGTGGGATTGCTATTTTGAGAAGAATGCAACATGGGAGAATTTTTTAGCTATGAAAAAGCCATTTCCATTTCTATTTGAAAGCAATGTGTAATTTCTTTTTATAGGTATGTTAAAAACTTGTTGAAGCACAGCGGATTATGCTAAGCCTAGGGGGTAGTATGTCATGACCCTTCCAAGGTAAACTCATTCACGAGATAGAATTATATTTTGGATGTGCTTATGGATGATGGAATGGTTGACTATTCTATATATTTTGGTTTTGAAAACTTTTTTTAATGAAAAAATAATTGGAAATGGTTAATAAGTTTGTAAACCATTACAGTGATAGGTTTCTCCATAGTAGGAGAAGAATATAATCACTGGGAATGTATAAGAGAAATATTGTGAAGACCTAATAGACTATCATGCTTGCTAGGGCAAGTGCACTAAATCTTAGGTGAAAGTTTAGTTGCTAACAATAATTTTCTCTTGTTATTTCAAGCTTATGGTTATTTCTAAAGGAGGTTCTATAATTTTGAGAGAATCTAAAGAAAATGATTAAGTATGCTTATGTTATGAAGACAATTGGTTGTCTATCTTGTTCCTTTATTTATAAAAGAGAAAAAATTTAATTGGATGCTTCTTTAGAAATGTTGGTTTCGCATGTGTATTTTATTGTAATATTTGTATATGCTTTTACATCTAAGGAGGATTGACGTTAAAGAAGTTTGTGGCACTCCTTTTTGGATTCATTACCATGATAAATTTTCTTGTGCTAAGTGGTTGCACCTTTGTTGATCACGATGGTATAGTGAAGCTTACACTTATTCTTATGAGTTATGCCAACTCTTGTACACCGAACAAGATGGGACATGTGTGCTAAAGTAGTTGTTATCATTGTGCATAAAAAAACTCTAAAAGTGGAGCTTGGTAGGATCGAGGTGTAGCAACCAAATAAGGTTTTCGAAATTTTGTAGTGAATGATGGAATAGGACATAAGGGTGCTAGAAAGAATTGAAGGGAAATAAAGAAGCATATGAAAGGACTTGTAATGTTTGAACTTCAAGTCGAGTCTTCACTATGGAAAACCAGGTATGCTATACTGATATTTTTGTTTGCAAAAATTCTTATGATGGTGCAATACCTATATCTATTTACTAAATTGAAAAAGAACCCTCTATGAAGGTGTGTTGTGTTGAAGGTAAGTTTTTTTATTACTTAGACTCCTAGTTTATTTTGCTTGTTCTTCCTATAAACATGGTGAAAGATTGCTCATATTTGCTCAGCTCAGAGCTTGAGCAATTCCATGTCATTGCGCTATTGTTCTATTAGATAAGATGGCTAGGAAATGTATTTTAGAATAAATGGGTTGCTATGAGGTCTTAAGATATTAGGGTTAGCTTAGAGTGCTATTTTTTGTGTAGTTATTTGCGGTTAGATAGCAGCACTATCTAGACAAGGAGATACGTTGCTAGTGAATGCATTAGAGTCTTTATGAGTAGACTAGTTGAAAGGATGGTTGTTGTTGAACTTAGGTAACAAAATAATTTCTAGTAGATTTTAAGCAAGATGGTTTGTGATCCAATATTATGGTTGTAAACTTTGGCTAGGAAGTTTTCTTTCTTGACGCTCTCAAAATTTGCATTCTTTATGAGTGTTTGTTGTTTCTTGTGATGTGTGTGTGGTGATGTTTGCTTGGTATTGCATGCTTGTGAAATTACAAGTGAATTTATATTATCCTGAATATGCTTAAGTGATGTGAGAACTTTGTTGAGGTTTATTTAATAATATTTATTATGGTGATTGAGTAATATTTGATTGTATAAGCTCTACAAGTAGTTTTACTTGGGTCTTATATAACTGATGAATGAATTTTTAAAGGTTAGCTCTATATTAGCAAAAGAATATAGAACTTTATTTAAAATGTATAAAGTATTATTATGTGTTATTTCACTCTTGTTTTAGATCCTAGAGCCATTATTTAGAGATAAGGTAGATTGTTATTAAGGGGATTTCAAATCTCCAAGTGACGAGAGATTTATACCCAGAACTTGAGGTATAGTTAATTAATTTTATAAGGATTCTTGTTGCAAATACCTCATGCAAAATGAAATGCAGGAAAAACTCTGAAGACCAACCAAGATGGTTCTCACTAGTAGATAAGTAGAAAGTGGTTCAGTTTCTCTTTGGATGCATGTGAACTCTCCTGTAGCTTCTTCCCAACTATGTATGGGTGTTAGTTGTTATCTTTTTCTAGGCAATCAAACTGAGAAACCAGTGCAGAGGATTCTTCAATATTATTACTATTGAGTTCCATGTCCAGACAAAACAACCTAGTGTTGATTAAGAGTGGCCAAGGATGTCTGATCATTCTCCCAATTGATGGAGAGATTGTATTTTGGTTGGATTCATATTAAACTATGAAACTAGGGTATTTTGGAATGTATGTTATTAATGATGAATGATATGTATTTCTTTGTGCGATATTTATTCTTTTAATAGTTATATTTATGCTTATTCTCTTCAGATAGAATATAATGCTTGGTTTCTTTTATATGACATTGAAAGTTTGAAATTATTTAAATTTAGCTTAGATGTGTTAGATATTTTAATTGAGACTTTGGAGATCAATTTTAGTTGTTGTTCTCTTCTTCTAACATTTTGGAAAACATGTGAAACCTTGTAGATGGGTTTAAATTTGTGTTAAGAAGCCCATTGTTTGGTCTTAGTGAGATCGATTTGTTGTAGAGAATTTTGAATTCATTGGTTGGGATCAAAGCACAGAGAGATTAAAACCTATAATAGTAGGTTTATCTATTATAGTATAGGGAGAATTTGTAATGATAATATTCTATTGATGTGTTCATTGAGTTAAGATTGAACATGATCTTATCCAGTAAAATAATCCAGATGATAGAGAGGTAGTTGAGTGTTAAACATCGAGTCAAACTAGTTTGAGACCTGCATTGATTAAGGGTAAAAAGTTAGAGAAGAACCATTGGTAGAATATCTTAAATAGCGTCTAGCTATGTGAACTTGAGAATACCATTGGAAAATGTATTCTTTGTTGTGTTAAGAGCGAGACCTCAGATGAACAGATTCTCTAAGTTCTCCTTAGATAGGTTTTAAATTCAATATTAATGTTGGTATATACAAGATAATACTTACTCCTGGCATGGCATAATTGATGTTAATACAAGAAGGATAGTCGACCTCCCTAGAGCTTGATGCCAACATAAATAGATCTATATTGTGTGAAATATATGGTGATCTCTCTTTGATAGATAGATTATAGTATGTGGGCTAACTCATTAGAAGCAATTAGTAGGATAGCTCGAAGTAATGAGTAACACCTCATGTGCTTACATTAATAGATGTATGTAAGAATAAGTATGGGTGAATCTCTACACCTAATATTCTTTCATTGATAGATAAATGTGAGTGTAGATATTGGGTGAATATCTACACCTAATGTACTTACTTGATGGACAAATGTGAGTATAGGGATGGGTGGATCTTATACCTAGTGAACTTACATTGATGGACTAATATTTGTATAGAAATGGGTGACTCTTTTATTAGGAGTTGTTAACCATGTTGAATTTGTGATGTGCAAACCATAAATAATAAAAAAATGTGCTATTAATATGTTAGGATAATGAATATGGTGACATGGTCCAATGGTGCAAACATGAGTCATGAGCAAAAATGCAATGCACCTACATGAAGGAAATTTATCCATGTTACCCTGAGTTGTTTTATGAACAAATCATCATTATTTTTCCTTAATATGATCTATCATTCCTCGTGGCCAATTCTCTTGCCCACCCACAAGATTACCTGATCTTGAAACCATACAAAGCATCAATAGTACCATATCCTTATACAAAATAAACATAATATAGAATATAAAATCAACAAAGTTAAGCATTAAACATCATCTATCAATACATAGTCCATCTTATATATCAAGTCCTACCAAGGTGGGTCTTTCCATACTACCCCCCTTTTACTAAATACAGTCCTTTGTGTTTCCTACAAAAACATTATATTTTATATTTATTCAAATAAATAAGAAAAATGTTTTTCATTTCATCAACTTTTTCCCAAGTGGTGTTTCTCTCATAATATTGGTGCCATTGGACCTTGCATTGTTCTAGAGTTTGTTTCCTCATCACTTTGAAACAAAACTCTATAATCTTCATTGACCTCACCTCAATGATCAATGAATCTATCACTTGCAATTTTGAGACATCCCACACATGATTAGGATCAACAATGTACTCTCTAAGAAGGGATATGTGGAAAGAGTTATGGATATTTTATAGGTTGGGTGGTAAGGAAATATTGTAAGCCATCAGATTGATCTTATAAATGATTTCAAAGGGCCCAACAAAATGGAGATCCAACTTAGAAGACTTGATGGTACTCTTCATGGGTTTAACTCTTAGGAAAACTTTATCTCCCATAGAGAATTCTCTAGGTGACCACTTCAAATTAGTGTAGCTCTTTTGATGATCGGTGGCTTATTTAAGCCTTTTTTCTGATCATCCTAAGCCACTCCATATATTTGATTGTTTTTGTTCCAATAACAAACCAATATTATAGGTTATCCCAAGATAGATGAGTTATATACATCCAACCATACAATGCTTCAAATGGGGCCATTTTCAAGGAAGCACAGTACCCATTGTTATATATAAACTCAACTAGATGAAAAAAGTCTTCCCATAAAGACTTTTGGTCTATGCAATACATGCAAAGCATGTCTTCCAAGATTTGGTTTACCCTTTTTATTTTTTTATTTGTTTATGGATGATATGCAAAGACAATATTTAACTTTGTGCCAATTGCATGATGAAGAGCCTACCAAAACTTATATGTAAATTTGGAGTCCCTGTCTGAGATGATTACTTCAAGAAAAACATAAAATATAAAAATCTCTTTGGTGAATGTAATGTTCTTGGTATTTCCTAGAATAAAATAAGCAACCTTGGTCATCTATCAACCACTACTAGTAATGCATCATATTGGTACCAAATTTTATGTAAAACCACTATGAAGTCCATAGATATCACCTACCATTTTTGTATTGGTATGTCATGTGGGTATAATTGTCTGGTTGGATGTCTATGCTCAGCTTTCACTTTCTAGCATTCCAAACATCAAGCCACAAAGTTAGTGATATCTTTCTTCATACCCGACTAGAAGAAGGTTTTCTTCATGTTCTCCCTCATATTTACCCCTCCTGGGTGAGCGGAGTAAGGAGATCTATGCACCTCTTACATGATAAATATCTTTAAATCATCAATTTTAGGGATCACCACCCTATCCTTACAATATAAAAGTCCATAGTTTATGCTAAAAATCCTTATTCTCTTTATAATTCCCTTCCATCTAGGCTCAAATTTCACTGCAATATTGGTCGTGTGCTTGTATTTCTCTGACTTGGTCTATTAAATCCATGTGATTACAGGTCAATGCAACTATATACCTTCTCCTACTCAAGGCATCAACAACCTTGTTTTTCTTACCTTTGATATAATTTATACCAAAATCATATTCTTCTAAGAACTTGTCATGACCCATCACCCTCCTACCTTATTTAAATAATATTAATTGATCTTGGGGATCAATTAATGTCTGATAAAAAGGGCATAGACCCTAAAGAATCCTACAAAAATTCCAATAAAAGAATTTTATGAAGGATAGAAAATATTAATTATCTTTTAGAGAAGATAATTAATTATAAATTAATTATGAAGACTTGTGAAAAGATAAAATTGTGGAATTATCTTTTACAAAATTATAACAATATAGTAAATTATGTCTACACAATCTAGTGGACCCAATTTATATGGGACTTAAAAGGACTATAGGATTTTTAAAATTATATAAGCTATCCTATCTATTGGAAAATACCCTTATGGCTTCCCTATATTGGTGGAATTTAAAAGGGAGATCCCTATATATTACTAGTTTTATATTTGTCCCCATGGGAAAAGATACAAAACAAAAATAAGGACAACCTCCTTATCTCTAAGTGGACCATTTTTCTACTATTGGTTATACTATACAAGACATGATTAATCATAATGGGTCAAAGGAATATTTTTAATATTTTTATAATGTGGCCACTATTTGTCCCATGAGTGGAGAAGTGCCCTATAAATAGAGGATATTTTGTGAAGAAATTCTATCTAGGAAATATTGGAAGGTCTAGGGAGTATGCTCTCCACCTTTGGGTGGATCAGAAACTAGAAGGCTTGAAAGTTTTCTTAGTTGGAAAAAAATTAAATGAAGCATTCTTAGATGGATAAAGGACAAACAAGAAGGATCTTGAGGAGCAAATATTACTATGATTTTAGGTTGGTGATTTCTTATCTTACCTTGCTAGAAGATGTTTAATTATGATGGATAAAAACTCTGCTATGTAATTATGAATTTTTAGTGTCCTCATTAAGCATTGGGTGAGACTTTATAGGGTAAATTTACCTAAGTATTTGTGCTTACGATTTAAACCTTAAGGATCTTATTGACTAAAGGGCCTAGATGTATATTGTGAATGGGCCCTAGTTATACATTGAATTCACAACCTAATGTTGTTAAACAAGTGTGTATTTAGCTTATTAATTTCAAAGCTAGCTAATACTTAGAACCGATGGGAGATAACCCTTTGAAGGTATTTTTAAATATATCATTGTACAAAGAAGGTCAAAGCCAGCTATGTCTAGTACAAGGAGGGGGTAAACTTCTTTGATGGGTTTTTTTATTTAAAATATATTGGCCTAGAGGGTTGTGATAAATCCTGTCGATGAGCACAAGCCATAACCTAAACTATTTTTGAGGGCCATATTTTGCTACGAAATATGACCACCGTGTGGTGGTATCTTCTTATGGAAGCAAAATCACCTTTAGGGTGTATTATGCTTAAATATTCAAGATGTGTGGTATTATTAGGGAAACTCATAAATTGGTCTCTACAATTCACTATTTTTAATTCTTTAAGTAGAGCCGATGATAGCATGTGCCTTGTTGGAACTTTACTCTGCATACCTAGCCTCTATGCTGCTCAGATTCAGTTTTTGGTACTAGATTTGTGATCTTTACAACTATAAGCTCTCGAAGTGCAAGTTATATGATTGGGGATCTTCACTCTACACATCCAAACCTCATTGCCATCAAGGTTTAGTTGACCTTACTTCCTCACTTATCTACCAAGGGCTAACCTACTGCAACATATATGCCCGATCATTTTAACGTTTAGAAAGGGCTACGTCAAGGGAGACAAGAGGATTTGGAATGAAGCACTCCTAAAACCATTTTAGGATTACACTCAGCATTACAATCATGGACCACATCTTGTTGGGAAATAAATTACAAAATATTCTAATCCTTTATGTTATCTCCTAGACTGGTAGGATGGGGACTGCACTGAAACCCACCTATTAATTGTGTGGCTAAGGGCATAAGCATCACTACAACTGCATTGATATATGTGCTCATCCAACGAAGGATAGATAAATTAAATGTAGTCATGGAATCATAAAGTCTATGGATTACTCCTCGCATGGAACCCTAAGGGGTAGATTGGGTATTCGATCCATGAACATCATCTCTCACTGAGACCAAGCTTGTTAAATGCAAAGACTAAAAAAGTGGTGTCCATTGGGTTTGTATTTACCAATATTGTGCAATCACCATGTTGTAGGGTAGGGCAATATTCAAGACACTAGGGGTAATCCATGATCCTCTGTGTTGGAAATATCTCAAAGGAAATAAAATTACCCTCATATCTTAGACCAAGAGAGCATATTGCGTGCCATCAATCCCCTTTCTAGTTGTGTACGTGTGTCAATCAAGACATTCAATGACACTCTAGGCATAGGTTATGCCAGCCATATATAAGACAAACCATTTCTAGGGGACTCTAGAATAAATAAATAGTGCAAGTCATGGTAGGCAAAGTCACATCGAATAGCAAAGGGTCGAAAAGCCAAATATGGTTATATTAACCTAATACAAATTTATATTTAGCAATTCGGGTTATGAGAAGTATAGAATGAGTGCTTGGTGTAGCATTATAAGCCCTTGCCCATCCTATAGATTTCAATCTATGGACCTTTTATGGACTGATCCATGAAGAGATTGATAATAAAAGAAGAGTTTTTAAAGAAAGTGATTCCATAGATTAGGATATGAATATATAGTATACCCTTATACTTATAACATTGAATTTTCTTATGATATATGGTGTGTAATCTAGGGATCTACACTCTTATAAGAATATTCTATAGAGAAAGGAAATGCGGGTGACAGTAAGCTTGCAATTCCTTAGGGATAAGAAAGATAGGTTAAGACACACTACTTTATATATATATTGTAAATCGCTTATGTAAGTGATTAAAAATTGAGGTAAAGATAGTTATTTTGGTATAAATAAAATTAGATATATAGTTCCAGTCTATACAAGAAGATTGTGTTAATTCAGCAAAAATTACTAATAGAACAAATACTTCATAAAATTAAGGGTATGGGACTTTGATTTATGAAGCAAAATTTTATTATTTATCAACTCAAAGGAATGAATTTGGAATTCATTCTTGAGTAAATTTCCTCTAATGCCAAAGAGTCTTCTCCAAAATATGGACCTAATGATTTTCATATACAAGGTAAATATGAAAGTGTCTTAGGGAAGGAGAAAAGTTTAGATTCCTTATTTACGCTATGGACTACAAATAAACTTAGAAATTCCTTAAGGTACTATTAATTATTAAAGGAAGTGATGGATCCTTTATTGGTATAACAAACACTTAGAGGCTTTATTGATGAATTAGAGAAAGGAATCGAAATAATACTTTAATTGCATCATGAAATTAATATGGGACAATAGTATCCCTTGGCTTGTAATTGATTAAAGGGGATATGTCGATACCCTTTCATATTTGTAATCTTGGACACCTTTTTTTATGAATATAAGGAAAACACATATTTTGGAGGTTGGGTTTCTTCCCCTTGAGGGTTCCCAGGATAAATCTTTGTGTCATTTATTTGTGGTTTGATTTATAACTAATTGTGGATGTCGCACTTACTTTCATAATGAAAAAGAGATTGTAGACACCAAATTACAACCACTAATCCTCCATTATAACCATACCACCACCCACTTGTCCACCATACACCCTTCCCGCCTTCAAAAAGCCCACTTTAGCCTTTTCCAATGATTTCCTAACCCAATGTGCTTATTTTAATATTATTTTATATTTAATATAATATTTTATATTATAATATAATATATTTATTATAAAATATGTATTTATAAACCCAATTAACCACAGTCGTTTGATCCAATCTAATATCCACCGTCCATATTCATTAATCCATGCCACACTTAAAGTACAATCTCAGCCCTAGGATGTGATTTAATCTTAGCCACACAATCTAAAGTGTTGAGTTAAAACCCTAAGAAACCCTAAGGTTGTATTATAAGTAAGGGCATTTTTAAATTCCCAAACCTTGGAACCCTGATATTGGCATGTGCATCCTGAAGAAGTCATTGGTGAAGCCCTAGTGAAGCAGAAAGTGATAGAGCCTTGAAAATACAAATCCCTAGCTAGCCATAGGTCTTCAACTGTTCCAGACATCCCCACATCCATTCTCCATCACCATCATAGTCCCCATCCATCCATCGCATTCATCATTTCCTCCATGATCTACTTTTGTAGATATACCCTTACCCGTAGGTGCCCTCCCGAGCTTGCCAAGATCATTGTAGAGCCTGAAAAGTGCACATCGAAGCCTATTGTATCCTGCAGGTGCACACCAAAGCCTATCATAATCACCAATTTTATGCCTGAGCCTATTATTCCACATCTACTACTATTGCTAGGGCATCACATCCATGGATCTACAACAAAACATCAATAAATAGCAAGGTAAATCCCCATTGGTTTTATTTTATTGTATAATTTGTAGATTTATTTATGCCAATTTATTCATTAATAGCTAGGGTTTTATTGGTAACTAATGGTCTCATGCTATGGATCCCTCATAGGTATTTCTAATACCCTTTTTTATTTGTGTGTATGCAGATATATAGGTTCTCATTCAACATTGGATAGTTGTTGAAGCTAGAGTGTCCCGGCATCAGATATCTCAAAAGCCTACTCATTATGTTGGGAGCGAAGCACGTTGAAGACACTTCATTATTGTAGCTAGGATTTTGGAGAACCCTAGCATCTTGTACATCATTGTATCAAATACTCACTAAGTACAGATTGTATCAAAAGGAGTTTATTAACTCCCCCCGTTTATTGAATAAAATTATCTATTTGTGCAATCTTGTGTTTCTTTGGGTTATTTGATTTCTTCATTGTTTAAGTGTCGTGTTATCATCTTCACAAATGGTGATCATGGTGGGACCCCATAAGGGTTTCATTATTTAAATTTATTTACTTTGCTAACTTAATTTTTTTGTTTGTTGCAAGGATTTTCAGAAGTGCATAAGTCATCAATTTCATTGCTAGGGTTTCTAAAGCATTCTGCAGCACTTTCAAAGATTACGTAGGCATTCGGCGGTGACTGTAGACAACCACAGGTGCTCTGTTGTGCCTACACAGGCACTCTACTATGCCTACATAGGTGCCCAACCACATCTGGCAGTGATTTGAAGCAGAGCTAAGGTTTCCAAGTAAGTCCCATAACCCTAGTTGTTATTTCGTGGTTTACGTATTCTATATTTTTCTACAATTTTTTGTTGTTTCTGGGTTATAAAAATAACTTAACACTAAGTAATTTGAGAAAGAATCCTTAGCAAATTATATTTAGGATTTGTGTGTGTTTAATTACATAAAATTCATTTCTTGTTCTAAAGTTGTATATCTAGGTGATTGTTTGCATTTTGAGTGCATATGAAACAGAAAAGCATCCTAGATTTCACATTTTAGAGTTAAATATCACTTTAATTTTTCATATCTAAATAGTAACAACATCTTGACACATAAAGTAATCCTGTCCTAGGCTGGTCCCTTTGGCAAAGAGGTGGACAAACCCTCTGGTTTCTCTTGTGATTTTAATCACTTGTAGGTAGGGGATTTTAAGGGTGTACTCTATGCTCTTTAGGTGAAATTTGCGTCTTTGTGTTGGCTTCTAATTTAGATTAGTAAAGTTAGTAATATTTAATATTGTTTGCACACCATAGAGAATGAGAAATCTAATAAAATTAATCACACACACTTGCACGATTCACATTTTTAATAGTAGTGGTTGGATTTCATCACCAGTCATTGCTTGAAATTTGGTGACGATGGTAGTCATTTCCATCCACCAATATCTACCCTAGAAACCATAGGACTACCCCCGAGCAAACTTTTTGGAGGTCATCACCAACAAGAATCTCGTTGCCCCAGCCAGCCTTAGTTTTTACCTTTTTTTTTCTTTAAACAAGAATTAAGTTACATCAAAACACACAAGCCAACAATTCTAAAAATAATCTCACGTTACAAAAAGAAAATAATTAATGAATGAGGTAATCCACACACGGTCAAACCTAGGATTGATTGTTTTCTTTACTTTAAATTCTCAAAAAAAAATTATTCTGTGTGATTTTTATAAACTTTAAATCTTAGGTTTAACTACTTTATGGTGCTAATGAGACAACAAAATAAAGTAATAAATCAAAGTGGTTTAATGGAAAACACTTCCCATGCTCCCGCTAATTTATTAGCCAACCTATCCAGTATGGTTTAGACTACTTTTTTTGGATCATCATATCCATCCCTACCTCAAGTAGGAACCCTTCCACACAATGTGGAAACAACCACCACCCACATAGACATGGACAAAGTGAGGGCCATCTACAAGTCTTCGAACTATGTCTTAGAACCCCTTAGCCAATAGGGTTTTGAATAACCCAAATTGGTTAACTCCTACCTTACCCAAGGATATCATAATTTAGGTTACGAATATGGTATGTTTTCTTCCATGAGCCAACCGCAACAACATCTAAGTGTTCTAGACACTTACCCCACATCCATCTATTCCAACCCATTATATCAGGAGTATGTTAATGCTGCCTCACAAGTTGTCACATCAAATGCAACTTGCTCCATGCCCATGTCCTCTCATCCATCCCTCCATCATCTCACCTAGCCACAATGCCCATGCCCTCTTAGCCATCATCATCCACCCTTCCATCATCTCATCTTGCCACAACCACATCCTTTGACACATGGTCAAATTAGGAACTCGCGAATACATTAGGTCTCATAAATAAGTTTCTTTCACAATGAACAAGAGGAAAATAGTCGGTCCACACAGATCTTATGATCCAAGCAGTTCTAAATCAACCTTTGTCCACCAATAAAAATCTAGCATGGGTTCCCCAATCTTCCATAGTATCCATTCCTAATCCACCGTAAATCCACATATCAACCACGCCAATTACCATTGCCACCAACCAACCATACAATCCATTATTCCATCAACCTCCTTACCAATCATCCCCATATTTTAACCATAAATATTCACCACATACCCAATACAACTCATTTCAAAATACCATGCTAGTCACACCCCAACATCTCCCATCCAGTCCAACAACCAACAACCACATAATCCAAGGTCCTCACATTCCAGCAGAAGATCTTCGATTCTAGGCAATACAAAAGCAAATTGATCAGTTGATGCAAAACTCACCATGAATAACGAGCTAAAATCTAACCTTAAGCCAACTGATCCATCAACCAATCCACCCTTTGATACCATCACCGCCATATCTGATAGATTTCATGATACCAAAATTTGACAAGTTTAGGGGAACTGAGGATCCCAAGGAGCATGTGAGTTCATTGTTCATGCATGTTTTCGGATTAGTGATGATAATGCTCTTATGCTCTGAACGTTTCCTTAAACATTAGGTGGAGATGCCATTGAATGGTACAATCAATTGCCTACACATAGTATTTATACTTTTGACCAATTTATGGACTTATTCTTTGATCGTTTTTCCCTTAATATTAGAAATAAGGTATCATTATCAAACATATATTATTTGAAACAATGGGATTATGAACCTATATATGATTTTGGAAACTATTGGAGGGCGGTTGTATCGCTCCAAATTTTTCACATCCTTACCTTTAGGCTATAGGATCCGTGCTCGAAATGGGGATGGGAAAAGGATGGCACGATACCTCGGACTGAGAGGCCTTGCGAAGGTCCCGCCTCTCGGGGGAGGTGTATTATGGTGATTTTTTTATGGATGGTGGGTTCACCAGGAAATGTTTGAATGGCAGTTTCCATGCCTAGGTTGGGAATGTGTTTAATGTGTTCAATTTTATCTTTAAACATTCAAGTCCTAGGTTTGGCCAAATGAATCTAAGTTGTTCTATTATGAAAATGCAGGCTAAATGAAATATAGAAAACATATTTTAAACAAAAAATAGAGGGAAAAAACTAAATTACAGAGCCATACCTGATCCGGATGTCTGATGGAGATTCTGATTTTTGAAGCAGTCCAGATCATCTGGAATTTGACGAGATCGTCTCCGACCTGCAGGATCGTCTGAGATCTAACGAATTCATCAGACGAATTCATCAGAGACCTACAAATAGAGAAATAGACACAAAATACAAAAAATATAGCAATGCTAATAGAGGATAAAGATGTAAAATTACAATAAAGATACTAACAGATAATACTAAATAGGAATGCAAGCAAATTACAATGTTTTAATAGTTAATCATGATTTCATTATGCAATTAGACTACATGGGTGAACTCCAAGATGCAGAATAGCAGAAAATAATAAATAAACTGACTAGATGCAAAATAGAATAGGAGATGAAAAGAGAAAAATGCAAACTCTGGGCAGTGATTGCCCCCAATGTAGACTATAGTCGAGATCATCTTGAATCGGTGCGAAATCATTTCGAATTGAACAGGATCGTCCAAGACGAACTAAGCTTGCTCCGGCTGAAAAATACTAAGGTTCCTGCAACAAAATTTGGATAGGACTAGTGCAGATAGTAATTTGGGATGTTTCAATGCGTATAAAGTCAAGTTACAAGAAATATCAGCCAGGGGTAGGTTAAGGGGAGGGCCTAAGTTTAAATAGGCTTAGGAGGGAGGTTAGGAGGTTGGAGATCATCCCAATTTGGGAGATCTCCAATGGGGAGGGTCTCTAATGACGCAGACATGCTTCTGCCCAGATTAGAGACGTCGTTGGAACAGAGGCTAATTGAGAAAAATTGATTTTGGGACAAGATCGTCTAGACGTCCTAGTCCAGACGAAATCGTCCGATCTGAGGTGATATCGTCTGATCGACGACGATATCGTCAAACGGTCAAAACAAACTCTAAAAATGGCACGAGAAAGGAGGAAACAGGTTAAACGGTGGTTTGGAAGCGATTTTGGGGGTTAAAATTTGAATTTGAATATTTACTAGAGTAATTGTAATTATTTAAGGTTTTACTGTGCCAATTTTAGGGTGCTACATTTTGCCCCCTCTTTAGAAAATTTTTTGAAGAAAATGCATTAAATATGATTTCTTCTCGATCTACGAGAAAGCAAAAATTTATACCCATTTTTAGGCGACGATTCTAGGTCGAATCGTACAACAGCTTACTATGGTGCCCCCTCCGTGTTTTTACCCAAATCGAACGTTTGAGGTAAAAACACGGAAAAGCAAAATTTTAAAATGTTTTTAATTGTTTTTGAATAAAATTAAGAAAAATAGGGTAAAACCCTAATTCATTTGTTACTATTCATTTTCCTAGTTTTTAGAGCTCTGGAGACAAGATGGTTGAGACAGTGCACAGATCAACAGAGGTCCGGCACGGGCTACGGGTAAGGATCTAAACTAAATTTAGAATGCTTAATTTTAGAATTTCATGCTTTTTTTATTAGATTTGATTGTTTTTTTGAGCATCACGACCATTTTTGGGCCGTCGACGTCATCGAGACGAAATCGTCTCGATATCGTCGATTTCGTCCAGAGGCAAAATCGACGAAATGGGGACGATTTCGTCAAAAAGGGGACGATTTCGGCTAGAAAAATCGGAGATGAATTTGCTCAAATTTGGGACGATATAGTCCAATTGTGGATGATATCATCATTTATGAAATTGAACTTATTTTAACTTGCATTTTTAGTTAATGATTTATTAATGATTTTTATTGTTGATTTTGTTTATGTTGCAGAGAGGATTACTAAAGAGCAGAGAATGGAAAGACGACGGGTTGAGGGATGACTTGGCCGCCCTGTCTCAGGCAGAGTGAGATCAGCTGGCTCAGGTCGGCTTGCAACATGTGGCAGAGATGCCACAAGTTTCTACAGATATGGGGCTATTGACAGCCCTAGCAGAGAGGTGGTATCCGGGTTCTTCCTATTTCTGGTTATCGATAGGGGAGATGACTCCCACATTGGAGGATGTATGGAGGATTTTGAGGATCCCCATACAAGGACGGATAATCACTCCCATGAACAATCAATGCCACACGATGATGCAACTATGTGGTGATCCGAGCTTTGCCTTGGAGAAGGGCAGAGTGAATATCGAGTTGTTGCGCCAGATGCCTGGGGCATCTAGACTCACACGGGTTTTGGCTGGAGTGGTAGGTGGACTTCTGCTGTGCCACCAGAGCGGATGCAGGGTACCATGGGTGCTAACATATGTGGTCTATGACATGAGAGACCAAGGATACAGGTTTGCTTGAGGGAGCTTTGTACTTTGCCGATTGTACAGGATCCTGCATGGGGTCATATACAAGGGTGGCCGATGTCTGGTTATGACATCACTACTATAGGTTTGGTGCTGGGAGCACATTGCGGTGCGGAGGCCGGTAGGGCTCCCACTGATAGGGATTGATAGGGAGAGGCCCTGAGTTTTCTAATGGTGGCTCCGAAGAGGGGCACAGTGATGGATAGATCTACCAATGTCTCAGAAACTACTTGATGATCTTGTCTCCGACCAGATCACCTGGAGGCCTTGGAGAGATCATCCAGGGTGGGCCAAGGATGGACAAGAGCTGGCTCACATCAGGTGAGTCTACTGGCTAAGGATGGAGAGGGGAGAGGTGGAGCTCCATCGATATGATCGAGTTTTGAGGTAGTTCAGTCTACAGCAAGGGATCCCATCTCTGAGAGACTGATTTTTCTCGGACTGTCCGGGATAACACTATAGTTAGCGAGGCTCTAGATATGCAGTGATTCTAGAGTCAGGACGTAGATGATGCCCCCATTTAGCTAGTGGATGGGGATGATGCTAGGGTAGTCGATGGCTATGATGCCTAGTACACAGGCATCCACCCTCCTCGGATGATGAGGGCTCAGGGTTCGATTCACGTAGTTGTGCGTCGGATGGGGAGGCGATGCCAAGCAGCCATTGAGGTAGTACAAGGTCACGACAGGAGAGAGCAGAGGATGCCACAGGCTCAATAGAGGCTGTGATAGCAGGAGAGGAGGGAGGAGATACCCCCGTCTCCACAGAGAGAGAGGTCACCATCACCTGATAAGGGCAAGGGTGTTGGCACTAGGGAGAGCAACGAGATAGCAACTCTCTGAGCTGAGGTTGCCCGCCTGCTAGCTCAGGTGCAGACATTGCAGGATGAGGCTACATGGCTTAGAGCTTAGAGCGGAGGAGCAAGCACTCAGGATTTAGCATGCACTATTTCCCAAGTTACATTCTATCAGGCTTTATATTACCAGGCGATGCCAGCAGAGTAGAGGGTGCCATTACCATCTCATGTTGTAGAGCCTGTCGTGATGGGGTCATCTAGGACATCATCACGATTGGCATCCAAGATTCATGGCACCACATGAACTGTGATGGGACCACCTCCTCCACCTCAGCGCAGGGGAGGAGATGAGGCTGAGAGCTCGAGGGGTTCTCGAGGCGAGGGTACTGCACTACACAGAGATTGTATATTTGATTGAGAGGATTGAGTATGCCAAGATGTAGATTATGGCATACCAATATATTTTTGATATGATGTACATATATTTGATATATATATATATGAGATATTTTTTGATCATATGACTTGTCTTATGCGTTTGTATGATGTTTTTAATGTTTTGGTGTGATTGATTTGATGATTCATGTAATTATGTCATTGAAAAATATTATGGTTTAAATGTCATGCTTTAAAAATTTAAATGAAATAATCTGATGTAACAAATTGGTTGTTGTGATGATAATTTGATAAATAATAAAAGAGACTTTTAACAATAATTTCAAAGGACATTGTTGTTGTTATAGACCATTTCATGGAGTCGCCGCTCACTCGGTCGTCAAGCTAATCCCAGTATAGAAATATTGCTAAAAGTAAAAGAGTGCTTAAGAGATTGTCTTAAGACTTTGGTGTGATGATGCAAATGATGATGATGATGATTTTGTTTTCAGAATTTTCATGAAAATATTATGCATGAAATAATTTTAGAAATGATTTTTGCTAGGCATAAATTCCTAAGTGTGATAAAAATTTTGAATAATTCCTTAGGAATTATACCATCATTGCAAATTTGCATATTGACATAATGACATGAAATAGTGATAGGTGTTTGTTTGTTTTAAAGCATAATTGTATACATAATGATTTAAGTCATATGGTTTTTATGATTTTTAAATAAATGGGGAATAAAAATTGATACAATGGTTTGTGCTAGGCATAGAATATTTAGATATAGACTTATACCATCATCGCAAAAGTCGACAATATATATATATATGTGTGTGTGTGTGTGTGTGTGTGTGTGTGTGTGTGTGTGTGTGTGTGTTTTTGATTGTATGATTTGAAAGAAATTTGGATTTTTGATTATGTATGTAGTTGTCTTTATACTAAACAACTGTACTTTAAAGAAAAAAATGAATTTATTCCAAACGGTTTGCAAAAAATATTTCAAAGTATCTTAAAGACAAAAGTTAGATTTATAAGGAATCCCATGTGCATATGTGAGTTCATTTCCAATCTTGATTTATCATAATGATACACAAAATCTCTCAAATACAAAATATGTGTGCAATTGCATTGTTCATTTACCAGTTTTGAGCAAGATACTATGATACAAGTGATTTGAATGAACCAAATAAGTGTTCATTAACCATGATTTAGATGCATATAACCATACCAGACTACTATGTAAGTCGGATTATCAAGAGCTAGCTAATCCATAAGCAGACATAGGTCTATACAAAAGAAGGTCGCTAATGTGATAGACATATCGCCATGCTAGGAGTTACCCAAGGCCAAGCGGGTTGGGCACAAACCACCTATTATGGGGCTTACCTCATAGTTTTCGAATAATTGAGAATTCCAGGGATTCAAGCTCATCAACCCTTCTTTTATTTTTAAAGGGTAGGGAGAGGGATTTTATTTTTTTTGCTTTTGCTTTCTTTTGCTTTTCTTTTGTATTTCTTTTGTTTTCTTTTGTATTTTTGCTTGATTTTTGAGATAATGCTTGAAACATTGTTGTAATGATATAAAATAACATTTTTCTTTTTTTTTCTCTTTTTCTTGAACTTTGCTTCTCTTCCTATGCTAGGGATACTTGCTCGGATTAGCTGTAGAGCAAGGGATTTTTATTTCGGGTAGGGGTGAGCTTGTCCTTTTGCCAATTCTCAAAGATTCTAGACCATGTGCATGATAGGATAGCGGGGAAAATTTTCGCTCAAGAAACCACTTCTACTATGTAGCATAGCATGGACATTACAAATATAATAATTTTATTGTGAAAGGATGTGCTTGGTTTAAGTAAATAACAAGATCAATTCTCTGTGCTCAAACTTTATTTAATTGAATTTTGTGAACTTTGATATAAGAGAGATTAGTAATCATGCCAGATAAAAATCAAGATATTTATTTTGTGTTTGTGAAAGTGAGGGATTCGAAATAAATGCTAATTTATCCAAAATAATTTGAAATATATAACTGCAACATTTGTAAGAATATATACAAATACTTTTTGGAGAAGTTTGAGAATGTTGACTCTCTCTTTCTTCTTTATTTTGTTTTGGTTTCGAAAGAGTCAAGAATATTGTTGTTTTTATTTTTATTATTTTTGTTTGTTTTTGTTTCTATGTAAACAGTTTGATATATTTTTAAAATAAGACAACATGCAAAATATGTACAAATGATGAAATGACCAAATTTTATGCGTAATATCGCTTAAGATGCATAATATTCATAGGTTCTTTTAAATCTTTACCATCTAAGGTAGCTAATTTGTATGCTCCCGATTCAAATTTAGCAGTGATAATGTATGGTCCAAGCCAGTTGGGCTCAAATTTACCTTTAAGGTCTTTAGTTGCATTAGTATTTTTTTGATTTTCTTTTAAAACAAGGTCGCCAATTTCAAAGGATCGATGACGAACTTTTTTAGCATATGATCTTTTAAGCTTGTTTTGGTAGGCACGGAGATGCTCCAAAGCATTGATGCGCTTTTCATCTAGGAGTTCCAACTGAATCGAGTCCGCCAACTCGATATTCATCTCCTACTTCGGTATCTTGAAGTAGTAGAGCCAAAGAAGGAACTTCTAATTCAAAGGGAAAAATGGCTTCAGCACCATAAACCAAAACAAAAGGTGAAGTTCCAGTGGGGGTTCGAACACTAGTTCGATAGGCCCACAAGGCTGGATATAATTGAATGTGCCAGTTGCGGCCAGATTTATTGACCAATATTTTGAGAATTTTGATTAAGGTTTTGTTAGATGCTTACGTTTGACCATTACCCTGAGGATAATAGGGAGTGGACCAGCGATGTTGAATCTTATATTTTTGGCATAATTTCTTGACATCTTTATTTTTGAAACAAGTTCCATTATCAGAGATGAGATTTGCAGGAATTTCGAACCTACAAATGATTTGATTAAAAATAAATTTAGAAACTTGTGTGCCAGTGCAGGAAGCTAAAGGCATAGCTTCAACCCACTTCGTGAAATACTCGGTGGCGGTTATGATGAATTTGTGTCCATCAGATGACACAGGATTGATTTTGCCAATAATGTCTAAGCCCCATTTTGAAAAGGGCCAAGGAGATGAAATAGCCTGCAGCTCTTGTGCAAGGGCATGGACAAGGTCAGCATGTTTTTGGCACTTGTCGCAATGGTGCACATACTCATGTGCATCATTTTCCATGGTAGGCCAAAAGTATCCTATCCTAAGGAGCTTTTTAGCAATGACACTACCACTGAAGTGTCCTCCACAAGATCCATCGTGGGCTTCACTCAAGGCTGATTTGGATTCTTCTAAATTCAAACATCTTAATAGGATACCTTCAAAAGATCTCCTATATAAAGTATTGCCAATTATTACAAATCGACTTGCGCGTCGACGTAATAACCGACGCTGGTTTCTATTAGAATTGGGAGGGAAAGTCCCATTTTGGAGAAAATCAAATATATCCGTATACCAAGGATCAGGAGTAGTTTCATTGATTAGAAACACATCCAAAGGTTCTAAGCATGACTTATTTGAAGCAGGTTCCTAGAGTCGACGAATAATGATGGTGGCATATTCGTCATCTAACTCCAAGGGCAGAAGAGATGCAGCTGCGGCCATAGCATCAACCGCACGGTTGCTAGTTCGAGGAATAGCTTCCAAGGTAACTTGATCAAATAGAGACATTAATTGTAAAACATAGGCTTTATATGGGCGTAGTTTATCATCTCTGGTCCGATAAACTTCATTAATTTGGTTTATAACAAGTTGAGAATCACCAAAAACTAACAGATGTTTAATTTTTAGCGCCAAGGCAGCTCGTAATCCAAGGATTAGAGCTTCATATTCAATAGTATTGTTGGTGCAAGCAAATGTTAATTTGAAGGACAGAGGAATAAGATGTTTTTGTGGGGATATTAAAATAATACCCGCACCAGCCCCACTCATGCATCGGGCTCCATCAAAGTATAAGGACCATTGTTCAATATGAGTCTGCCTCTAATTGAAGGCATTCATCAGGAAACTCAATGATGAGGGGATGGGTAGACTCTAAGGGTGCAGCAGCTAATTGATCTGCTATGATTTGACCCTTAACGAGACTTTTGTCCTATGAATGTGAGGTCAAACTCGCTTAGAGCAAGAACCCACTTGGCTGTACGACCCGATAAATAAGGTCGACTCATGAGATACCTCAAGGGATCATATTTAGCAATGACATAGGTTTTTTGACTAAGCATATAATGGCATAATTTTTGCGTAGAAAATACGACTGCTAGACATAGTTTTTCTAATGTTGTGTAGCGGGTTTCATAACTGATGAAGGTTCGGCTAATATAATAATTAGCACGTTCTCTCTTCGCATCATCAAGCTGAGCTAACATAGCTCCTAAGGCAGAATCTGAAGCTAAAATATACAGGAGAAATGGGCGATCAGGTCTAGGTGGTGAAAGCACAGGTGGGTTAAGGAGGTATTGTTTGAGAAGTTCAAAAGCTTCTTTACATTCGTCGTCCCAATTAAAAGGGACATCCTTCTTAAGGAGCTTAAGAAAGGGACCGGTTTTGTCCACCAACTTATCGATGAAGCGACGGATAGCTTGAAGTTTACCTTGTAAACTTCATAACTCAGATATATTGGTAGGTGCGGGCATATCAGTGATAGCCGCAATCTTGAGAGGGTCAATTTTGATACCACGTAAAGAAACTATAACCCCTAATAGTTTATCGGACTTAACTCCGAATATGCATTTGGCTGGATTTAATCGAATAAGATATTCTCTTAATCGATTAAAAACTTTTCTCAAATCATCTAAATGGTTATCTTCATTAATAGAGCGAGCTATAATATCATCTACATAATCATGTAGGATATCATGCATCATATCATGAAAAATATAAGTCATAGCTCGTTGATAGGTTGCACCTGCGTTCTTTAAGCCGAATGGCATCACTTTCCAGCAAAAGGTACCCCAGGGGGTAATAAAGGCTATTTTAGCCTGATCTTCAGGAGCTATCCTGATCTGATTATAACCGGAGAATCCATCCATTAAGGACATCATCCCACTCCCGGAAGTAAATTCAATGATTTGATCCATGTTTGGAAGAGGAAAATCATCTTTAGGGCATGCAGCGTTAATATCTCTAAAATCTGTGCAAACCCTAACTTTGGTGGCTTCTTTCTTGGTGACTGGAACTACATTTGAGATCCATTCAGACATAATCAATAGCTTGTATAAAAACAACATTCAGGAGTTTTTCTAACTCCCCTTTGACTAGCGGGGCCACTTTGGGATGCATTTTTCTAAGTTTTTGTTTAACGGGTTTAGCATCCGGATGGACTACTAGATGATGCATGACTACGGAAGGGTCCGGGACATGGCATATCTTCGTATGTCCAAGCGAAGACATCTTCATATTCTTTAAGGAATGCAATGTATTGCTCTTGTTTTTCTTGACTTAATTCTGACCCAATATTGATTATGTGAGGATTATCCTCAGTTCCAATGTTAACTTTAATGACGTTTTTGACCTCCATGTGTAGATCTCTTTCAAAATTAGGTGGGGCGGGTGAGACGCCCAATTCTTGTAATTATTTTAAGGTTAAGTTGGATAATTCATCTTGAGGATTAGTGGCCTCAAGCTGGGCTATAGTTGGTATAGAACCATCAAAATAAAATCCATTGTGTAAAATTTCTTCAACGGAGACATCGTGGAAGATATCTCCTTCCAACTCATCATCGGATTCAGCAATCATTTCGGGGTAAGCTATGGATAGCATGTTACATGTAAATGGCTGATTTTTTAGAGGCAAATCATCATGCCTATCCAAATAATCTTGATAACATATGAGTTGATCATCATCTTCAAAAGGAAAGGGTTGACCCTTACTAGGAAATAGGCCCACACCACGGCGGGCGGGCCACGGTTCTACCTCGAAAGGTTCTTTCATGCCATTTTGGAAAGGTCCCAAGCCTTTCCCTTTATATCCCATTTTAAGCATTATAGGTTTAGCTTTAATATACTCATTAGTAAAATAACAGCGAGCATATCCATCATGATGAGTTTTGATATTTCGAGGTATTCTTCCCCAGTCATATCCTTTATAAATGAAGGCACAACTCCCGACTTGGTAAGTACTTCCCATGGGTTGTGGGAGGCCCAAAGTACGAGGAGATGGCGGCAAGTTATTTAAAAGAATTGAATCTTGCATGAAAGCATTTGTTTTTTTGATATTAAGATTGTGGATAAATCTGGTAAAAGTTCATCAGAAAGAGCATAAGATGTAGAAGGATCATTCCCTATATCTTTAGATGTGGAAGGTATGATAGATGTTGATAATGTGGAAGTGTTAATGAATGGGTCTATAGGTTTTGAAATTATAGGGATAGAACATGAAGGATTGGTTGTGGATTGAAGATCTTTTTGAGGTTCTAGAGTGGTTTGTTTAGAAGATTGTTGATCTATATATGAGGGTGAAATGAATGGAGGAGAAATAGGTGAAGCTATGGGTGTGTGTTTCATAGTTTTAGATGAAAAATAAGAATTAGGATGTGTGGATGACAGAGCGGGGGCAAAATTGAACTCCAACGAGGTTTTGCCAAAGCACACATATCAAAGGGTCTAGGATCACCATGGATAGTGACCAACTGATTTTTAAATTTGAATTTAACACATTGGTGTAAAGTGGATGGGACAGCCCGCATTGCATTGATCCAAGGACGACCCAAGAGTATATTGTACGATGCGGGGCAATGTACAATAAACACGGTCGTATCTAAGGTTCTAGGACCAACTTGCAATGGGATGGTAATAACTCCACACGTTTCTTGTGTTTCGTCATTGAAAGCTTTTATGATCATGTCAGTTTTCTTCATTTCATCACTTCTAAAGCCAAATCGTTGGTAGAAGTCAAAAGTACAAATGTTTAGAGATGAACCATTATCAATCGGGACTCTTTTAACGACTACATCTCCAATTAGAGCGAGTAATATATAAGGGATTATCCTTATGTAAACTGTGTTGTGGGATATCTTTATCTCGAAAGTCAATACAATCGACTTCTCTAGTGATGATAGTATTGGCCATGGCTTTAGGTTGAATATTTTGAGGTACCATCATTTGGCTTAATGTAAGCATCAACTCATCCCTATGGGTAGGAGAAGATCTTAATAAATCCAAAAGGGAAATTTTGGCTGTAGTATTGGATAATTGCTCATTAATATTGTAAGGGGGTTTAGGTTGAACATTGGAAGCATGATTCCCTTTATTGGGATTTTTCAAAACAAATGGAGTTGATCCATCATTCGGATTTGGTTCTTGTTGAGAATTTTGAGCCTGTTGTCGGGTAACGACTCCAATGGTACCTACAATGTTATATTGAAGACGTTGAACTGGTCTCGGTTGAGCGTTTATGGCTTGTTCATTAGGGAGGAATTGATTAGAAGAGGGTCGAGTAGTAACTCTTCTAGGAAATGGTTCTTCCGGAACCATAGCATCTGTGATGGGTTGAATAGGATCTGATTCATTTTCAGAACTATTCGATTGGTTTGAGGTGATGTCTATTTCACTTTTAGTATCTGATTCTATATCACTAGGATCGGGAGTTTGAAAATTATGTAGGGGCCTGGTCGTGACCAGGGATAAGGTTGTGTCAAATATTTGAGGATCCTGAACAGGTAATTGTCCGCTAATAGTTCCTACATATCGGGTAGGAGGGGGAACATTATGATGCTCGATTTGATTGGCCACCTCTTTACCATGTCTTGGTAAAGGATGTTGAAATATGTCTAATGATTGATTAGCATTTTGATTTTGATTTTGGGGAATGTTCTTTTGAGCGTTATTAGGAGCATTTTGTTTAGGTTGGAAGGCTTGCACCTCCATTTCATTATTATCAATCAGATCTTGTATTTTATGTTTCAACCTTTTACAAGCGTTGGTAGAGTGTCCAGGTCCTCTATGGAAATCACAGTGTAAGTCAGCTCTGTATCCGGGTATGGTTGGATCGGGTTCCCGGATAGTTGGTAATTGAATCAAACCTCTTTCGAGTAATTGAGGTAAAATAGTTGATAATGGTTGATTCAATCTAGTAAATTCTCGAGGAGGTTTCAATATAATTTTTGTTGTTGTCTTCGTTGCATTGATATTAGCAACATTTTCTTTGTCAGTGACTCCGTCACCTATGACTTGTTTGTTTTTATATTGATTTCTGGATGTTTTCTCATCATCCTTCTTCCTAAGTTGGCCTCTCCTAATGAGGGCATCTTCTACTCTTCGAGCTAAATCTATAGCTTGATCGAAGGTAGTTAAAGTAGCGATTGATAACTCATAAGATATTTGTTCTTGCAAATTATTGATAAAAATGTCCAACATTTCCCTATAAGGTAGCACAAAGTGCAGTTTTCCTGTCAACTACCTCCATCTAGCTAAGAAATCAGCAAAACATTCATCTTTGTCTTGTTTTAAGTTGTATAAATCTTTAATGGTTACATGCCTCTCGATGTAGGCACTAAATTGATGGACGAAAGATTCAGCTGTTTCTTCAAAGTTTCTCAAAGAATGAGTGGGCAGTTGATAGTACCACTCTAATGCCATTCCACCTAAACTTTTTGGGAACATTTTTAGTAATAGCAAGTCATCATGTGATATATCATGACATGCTATCCTAAACATGCGAAGATGCTCTATGGGATCTTCGGTTCCTTTATATATAGGCGGGATGGGCATGGGAAAATGCTTAGGGTACGGTTGTGCTACAACTATGGGATCCAAAGGTTGACTACATATCTCTCGATAATTGTACGAGGGATGGTAGGGATCTATCTGGTCCATGCGGGAAGCTAAGCTGCTTCACCATGGCTTCCAGATTACTAGTTTGCCCACCATATTGGTTCGGTAGGGCATTAATATGGGATTTGTGAACATATGATGGAGGGACATGAATATTAGATGCTATATTGCTATTGTGTAAATTGTTGGTAGGAAAGGTGTTATGAAGAAATTTTGAAGTTGTATTATCGTTGTATCCCAGATTGTTGAAAATTGGTGTTTGGCTTCATTTTAGGTTTTTGTTTACTTGAAGCATATTGATCAATAGTTTGGTGAAGTAAAGCCATGAAGGAAGTTTTCTTTTGTGTGGGAATGATTTTAGGCTCAATAACGGGTTCCTTAGGAGGTTGGGTAACTTGTTGTTTTGGCATGTTTTGAATCATAGTGACCATATCTCTATTGGATGGTCCAGCCTTATCACTTTCTTGATCAATAAAAGACAAGGGATTAGTGTGCACATCAAACATATGTTCCATGGCTGCTTGAGTGTCACTAATTTGCCCTTTATCAATACGAACTGCCATATTAAGAGCGCCAATGTTATTATTGAAAAATTTCCAGAAATGATCTAAGTTATCAAAAGCAATAGTTCCATCTGGAGCTATTCTAGGGGATGAGGATCCATCCTCTTTAACATTTTCTTCTTGTTCATTGTCTTCACCTAGGTCATATTTCGGTTGATCTAGAGTTTCTCCTTCCGGAATTGGATCCTCAAGAAGGACATTTGGGTTTCTTGTTTTGTCTTCTAACCAATCTTCTTCTTCTCCTTCAGTTTGTTTACCATTCCTAAGTTTAGGCATTGTGCTTAACTTAGATTTCAGCAAATATATATATATATATATATATATATATATATATATATATATATATATACATACAAAGCTTAAGAGGTATATATTAATTATATACCTACTACAATATTTAAAATGAAATGTTTTGGTTTTTGTTATGTTTTTTAGTTTTTCTTGTTTTTGTAATAATATTGTAAAGATAACAAACAACACAATAAATGCAAGAAATAATAATAATGAAAGCAATGATCTAGTTTTCTATAAATAATTTATAAATGTCATTAATGGGCTCAAGTTCTTCGGGAGTCATGAAGTGTTCTTCTTCAAATTGAAAATTTTCTTTCAAGAATTTAATGAAAAGGGCTATAGTGATATTATCTGTCTCAGATTCCGGTTGATAGAAGTAAAGCTCGTGGCAATACTCTCGATATAACACAGCTCGAGGAACTCTATTCCATATTTCCCTATCCGTAAGAACGACCTCTTGGTCTTCTACATGACCTAGGAACTGGTGTATAGTGGCTGCGTTCTCGAGGTATTCCTCGAAGGTGAACAATTTTGAAGACACAAGAGCTCTCCTATAAGCTAACCATCTATGGCAAGCTCTCTGAAGTTCATGATAAAAGACGAGTTGATGAGGATCCAGGATTCTATCTAGGACAAGCCTCTTGATTTGTTTAAGTTTTGTTGACCTAGATGAAATGACACCTAGTCTTCTATCAAGTTCGTCCCACAAAAGTTGATTTCTATCTGTTTTGAGGCACACTAAGCACATAATTGATTTCTATGGCTGCTAATTGGTTTTCAACATTTATAGTAACTGCTAATATTTTCTTAGGAGCTACCATCTAAACATGATATGCAACTTATTAGTTTTAAATGATTTTAAATGCATCTATGTTTTTGTTTTTTTGTTTTTTTTGTTTTCAAAAGGTTTTAAATGCATTCACGTCGGGTTCACCAAAATGTATCGCTCCAAATTTTTTGCATCCTTACCTTTAGGCTATAGGATCCATGCCCGGAAGGAGGATGGGAAAAGGATGGCGCGGTACCTCGGACTGAGAGGCCTTGCGAAGGTCCCGCCTCTCGGGGGAGGTGTATTATGGTGATTTTTTGACGGATGGTGGGTTCACCAGGAAACGTTTGAATGGCGGTTTCCACGCCTAGGTTGGGAATGTGTTTAATGTGTTCAGTTTTATCTTTAAACATTCGAGTCCTAGGTTTGGCCAAATGAATCTAAGTTGTTCTATTATGAAAATGCAGGCTAAATGAAATACAAAAAACAGATTTTAAACAGAAAATAGAGAGAAAAAGCTAAATTACAGAGCCATACCTGATCCGGATGTTTGATGGAGATTCTAATTTTTGAAGCAGATAGGATCATCTGGAATTTGACAGGATCGTCTCCGACCTACAGGATCATCTGAGATCTGACGAATTCGTCAGACGAATTCGTCAGAGACCTGCAAACAGAGAAATAGACACAAAATACAAAAAATACAGCAATGCTAATAGAGGATAAAGATGTAAAATGACAATAAAGATGTTAACAGATAATCCTAAATAGGAATGCAAGCAAATTACGATGTTTTAATAGTTAATCATGATTTCATTATGCAATTAGACTACATGGGTGAACTCCAAGATGCAGAATAGCAAAAAATAATAAATAAATTGACTAGATGCAAAATAGAACAGGAGATGAAAAGAGAAAAATGCAAACTCTGGGCAGTGATTGCCCCCAATGCAGACTGTAGTCGAGATCGTCTTGAATCGGTGCGAAATCATCTCGAATTGAACAGGATCATCCACGACAAACTGAGCTTGCTCCGGCTGAAAAATACTAAGGTTCCTGCAACAAAATTTGGATAGGACTAGTGCAGATAGTAATTTGGGATGTTTCAATGCGTATAAAGTCAAGTTATAGGAAATATCAGCCAGGGGGTAGGTTAAGGGGAGGGCCTAAGTTTAAATAGGCTTAGGAGGGAGGTTAGGAGGTTGGAGATCATCCCAATTTGGGAGATCTCCAATGAGGAGGGTCTCTAACGGTGCAGACACGCTTTTGCCCGGATTAGAGATGTCGTTGGAACAGAGGCTAATTGAGAAAAATTAGTTTTGGGACAAGATCGTCCGGACGTCCTAGTCCAGACGAAATCGTTCGATCTGAGGCGATATCGTACGATCGGCGACGATATCGTCAAACGGTCAAAACAAACTCTAAAAATGGCGTGGGAAAGGAGGAAACGGGTTAAACGGCGGTTTGGGAGCGGTTTTGGGGGTTAAAATTTGAATTTGAATATTTACTAGAGTAATTGTAATTATTTAAGGTTTATTGTGCCAATTTTAGGGTGCTACAGCAGTCATAACAAATTTGCCATTCTCCTTACCAATGGAAGAAATTATAAAACTTTTCACCAAGAGTTGCTTAAAACCCATCTCTTGGATGCTATAGCTAAATACCTATAGAAAATTTAAAGAAGCTTTAGAATAGGCTAGATTCATTGAGGATATTAAAATCCAAGAAGGTGTCATTAAGCCTAGGAAAAAAGAATGGAAAAATAAGGGCCAATACTAAAATAATCAATCTGGTCAAACTAAATCCACACAAGCCTCAATGGAAAACACAACTAATCAAGTCAATCAATTGGTCATGAGCTAGCCCGTAGTGTCTCATAATCTGGTGCAACAAAAAATTAACTATCATGAGGTCCCATCAGTAACCCAAGCACCAATGGTACAAAACACAGTGCCAATTATGGAATAACCTACCCGCCACCAATTCAATCGACCCCAACATCAATACACTCCTTTAGAGGAGTTGTATTCATCCATATTTCGAAGGTTGTATGAGATTAATAAATTAGCCTTGCCAAAAATCAGGCCCGATGATCCCACTAAAATGCCTAAAACTTATAAAGAGCACTTGTTTTGCCCATACCATAGGCAAAATGGGTATGATATTAACTCTTGCCATGTTTTCAAGAACATAGTGCAAGACCTCATAGACCTAGGAGCCATTGACATGGATATCCCCTTAACTCCATAAAACCAAAACTTGGGCATATATCAAACATCTTTACCTAACCATGGGGAGGTCCAAAATAATGAAAGAGGTAACAATCAACAGGCACCTCCTAACCTAGTAAATCATGTCCAATAGTATCAAAACTTTGTAGGAGCAATCCATGTGGTCACTAGAGGGAAAAGGAAAAATCAAAAAAATTCTCAAAAACCTTCAAACCCACCTCCCATCCAAACCTCACCAAATCCATCTCTACCAATGAATCTGTCCAATCCATCCAATCAGCCCATCCTTCGTCCAATAAGGCCAGTGATAACCTTAACCAGTCAGGTAACCACTAGTTTTAAAATGGCATCAGCCAAACTTTTTATGTATGAGCTATTCCAACAATCCCCTAGGCATAGAGAAGCTTTAATGGAAATACTCAAGTCAATTGAGTTAGAATCCCAAGACTCTAATGCCTTCAACAACTTTTTAGGGAGTGTTAGGATGTGCATGGAGCCATAAATCACCTTCTATGACTTTGAGATAAAGTCAATGAATTCTGAATCAATAGACCCTCCATTGCACATAATGGCCTTAATATACAGAAATACATTCAAAAGAGTACTAATTTATACTGGTGCATCCATAAATATCATTACTACCACTGCCCTTAGTCACCTCAAATTACCTCCATACCACATTTCCAAATCATCATTCATCCTCAAAGCATTCAACGATGCTTTGTGTACCACAGTTGGCACTGTTGTTTTACCCATAGAAGTAGGGGCCAGAATGCTACACACAATGTTTCACATCTTGGAAGGAGCCATGGTGCATAATATACTCCTTAGTAGACCTTGGATGGGGGAAATAAAATGTGTTCCTTCAATTCTCCACCAATGCTTGAAATATGTTCATAATGGACAAGTCCATTGCATCCCTGCGAATGTTGAACCTTTTAAGTATTGTAAATTCATTTCAAATCCTTATGAATCCATGTTACCTTCCACCTATTTATTCTTTTTGCCATCATCAAATCCATTATCATCATATCTTAATCCACCTTCTTCTAATCCATCTGCATCCTCTTCTAAGGCTCCCATCCTACAAGAGCTACCCATCACATCACCTCTTCAAACATCCACTTCTTCTTGTACATGTGATCACAATCATTCTACTGTTAATACATCATACATCACATCCACCCCTCCTCTACAACCAATTCTTCTATTTTATCATTACCCCATCTGTCACCATCTAATACCACACCGCCATCCAACCCCAATTCGTTAGTCGATGTCACAAGTCAAACTTTTGTATTGTGAAATATTTAATTCACCACCATCCACAACCAAACTAGAACCCTCTGAGTGCCCATCATCAATCACATCAGCCCAATTCAAAGTCCACATCACCAATTCTAGTATAGGTGAGTACGTGGTCCAAGATGTCACCATCACACCCTTAGCCATTCCCATAGCCAAGGATTTTGGACGTCCTCGAGATTTTTCTTCATCCATAGGTGATTTTTATGACATGAGCGTAGCTCCAAATAACATTAAATTTATTTATGAAGGGTTGGATTGCTCAACTAGATCAAACCCACTCGAAGAACCAAAATATCCTAGACGTGCCATCATACCTACTATGTAGGAGTTTCCAGCTTGCTACTTTAACATGTTCAATTGGTAGGGTAAAGGTCTAGGTTCCCATGAGCAAGGGATGCATGATATCTTATATGTCCCATATAGAGGTGCCCATGATCATTCTAGTTTAGGCTATACCCCGTTATCTTCCATTGCTTCTCTTGATAAAGCCATTAAAAATCTTAGCCTCAATGATGAAGACCACCCCATCCATCCATTACCCTCAAAATCCTTTCTTTATGAATCCCTTCAAGAAATTCACATTGACAAAGTAGACGAGGATAACCCCATCAACTTCTCCTATCCTATATTTGATTCTGACGATGAAATTTACAAAGATTTTGAGGTTATGTCAAACACTATTGACGATTCTAAAGAGAAATCACAACCCATTGTCCCCATCACCTAACAGGAAGAGTTTTACCTTCGAATGTTCCCCCTCCATCATCCCATATTCTACTTACTTCTTCCACAAGAACAAGTAGACCCACCTGGTAATCCACCTTGAGCCACACACATCAGCCAAGAACTGTAACATATGTACATATTTCAAAAAAAAAAATCATCAAAACATTTCAAAAAAATAATAATAATAATATGTGTTGCTCTCATATTAATTTCACGTCCATCATTATAAGGATAACACGACTCGACATTGATTCAGATCCAATCATTCCATCTACTCATCCATCCAAACCATCCATCCTTCCACTAGGTCAATATGAATCCTATTGAGTTACTCACCCTACTCCGCAATCGATACAATTTGGCTAGGAAAATTCCAATTGTTATTAGCCTTATTGACTTGGGCTGGATTTCTTCCCCACCCTCATTTTTGGATATCATCCTATCTAAGAAATTGTTAAGGTCTTCAGCCAATTACATTCCTACCTCACCGTCAACTTCACCTCCATCAGGTTCCATTGATGGTCCCAAGGTCTTTCAGGTAAAATTAGGCAGCGATAAACAGGAAAAGTTGGATGACATATTAGATGACATAAATCTGATCCCAACACCACACCAACTTGAGGAAGGCTCACATATGTCCATTGAATATACCATCGATGTGAACCTTAGTTCAGATCCTGACAACCCCCAAGTTGTCAAACTCGACAAAATCTTAACACCCAAAGAGCAAGAGCAATTTCTTGTTCTCCTCAATAAAAAGAAAGAAGTGTTTGCATGGTCCTACAAGGATATGCCTAGCCTTGATCCTGACCTTGTGGTCCATAACCTCACCTTACATCCTGATGCCAAGCCGATCAAACAAAAACTTAGGAGAATGCATCCTACTATGGCCCTCATAGTTAAAGAGGAAATACAAAAGCTATTAGATGTACATTTTATTGTTCCTATTGACTATCCTGAGTGGCTATCAAACATGGTACCCATTTGTAAGCCTAACGGGGTGATACGCATTTGTAATGACTTTCAAGATCTAAATAAAGTGTGTCCTAAGGATGAATTCCCTCTTCCAAATATTGATACTCTTGTCGACACTTGTGCAGGCCATGAAATGCTTTCCCTCATGGATGGTTTTTTAGGATACAACCAAATTTGAATCAATCATGATGACCAACACAAAACGACATTCACAACACCTTGGGGAACATTTTGTTTTAGGGTTATTCCCTTTGGTCTCAAAAATGTAGGAGCTACTTACCAAAGAGCCATGACCTACATATTTCATGATTACATGCATAAAATCATCGAAGACTATGTAGATGATCTCTTGGCTAAATCTAAAACTCGACAAGAACACATTGATGTCTTGGAAAATATTTTTGATCAACTTCTAGAATACAAGGTGAGGTTAAATCCCAAAAAGTGTGTTTTTGGTGTTACCTCTGGAAAACTTCTAGGATTCATTATCTCCAAAAGAGGCATTGAAGTGGACCCAAATAAGGTCAAGGCCATCATGGAAATGCCACCCCCTACCAACATCAAGGAATTGCGTAGCTTACAAGGCAAAATTCAATCAATCAAATATTTCATCGCACAACTTTCTGATAAGTGTAGGCCATTTAACCACTTACTACAAAAGGGGGTGTCATTCATATGGACATAAGAATGTCAAAAAGCATTTGATGACATCAAGCGATACCTAACTTCACCGCCAATCTTAACTCCTCCTAGGCTGGGGGTTCCTTTTCATCTATATGTCTCAGCTACAGAGGCTGCTTTAGGGACAATGCTTGCACAAAAAAATGAACAAAATTGAGAGCAAGCAATCTATTACATTAGTCGAACATTGGTGAGTTATGAAACACGATACACTTACATAGAAAAACTATGCTTAGCAGTGGTCTTGGCCACTAAGAAACTTCAACATTATATGCTAAGCCAAACAACCTATGTCATAGCTAGAGAAAATCCTCTGCATTACATGATGTCTCACACTTATAACAACACTCGTACCACTAAATGGATAATGCTCCTCATAGAATTTGATCTCGAATTTATTAGCCAAAAATCCATTAAAGGTCAAGTTATAGCCGATCAACTTGCGGAAGCTCCACTACCTAGTGATCATCCTTTGGTTATTGAGCTCCCAGATGATTCGGTATTTTCAGTCACTGAATTAGAAGAAGATGTCATTCCGAAGGAAGATGTCGATATCACCTTATTCTTTGATGGATCCAAGTGTGAGAAAGGTCAAGGTGCAGGAGTTGTCTTTCATACACCACAAGGGATTCCCATCCCCTTATCATTCAAGTTAGACTTCTCATGCACAAACAACACAGTAGAGTACGAAGCCTTAATCTTAGGTCTTCAATCAGCTATAGCTATGGGTATTAAGCATATTCGAATATTTGGGGATTCTCAACTTGTAGTAAAATAGGTAATAGGAGAATACCAATGCAAAGAACCTACCATTAAACTTTATCATGAGGTAGCAATGAAATTGCTCTCAACATTCGAATGGTATGAAATCAACAACTTACCTCGTTCGACTAATAGATTTGTAGATGCAATGGCCTCTCTTGGATCCTTGATTCCAAAGAATGACTTAGGAGAGGTACAACCCCTAATAATCTCAACAATATCTAAAGTAGCAATGGTTCGTGTTGACCCCACGGATGGAAAAGACATTTGCTTTATCCATACGAAGCCATGTGAGTCTTGGTCAAGCCCCATAGTAGCCTTCTTAAAATTTGGAACACTCCCATCAGACATGTCTCGGTTGACCAAACATGCTTTCAAGAAAAAAGTAGCCCGTTTCATTCTCTTGGGTGATGTGTTGTATAAACGGGGTTATGATGGAATCTTGCTTCGTTGTCTCAAACACGGTGAGGCCCAAAGGGCCATACAAGAAGCTCATGATGGTACTTGTGGTGGTCATTTTAGTGGAATGGCCATTGCAAAGCATCTATTACGCATGGGTTATTATTGGCCCACAATGGAGCACGACTGTTGCACCTATGTCAAAAATTGCAAACAATGTCAAACACACGCCAATTTAACTCACGTACCATCACAAGCCTTATAGCCTATACAAAGCTTTTGGCCCTTTTCACAATGGGGCCTAGACTTAATTGGAAAAATCTCACCTTCTTCTTTGGGACAACATACATTCATCATTACTGCCACAGAATACTTCACAAAGTGGGTTGAGGCCATACCTCTAACCAATACGACAGGACCTCGAATTGTGGATTTCATACTCCATCATATCATCTGTCACTTTGGCATTCCCTCTAAGATCATCTCGGATAATGATAAGTCTTTCAAGAATAAGGATGTTCAAGCACTTTGCGAAAAGTATAATATCCAACATAGTTTCTCAACTCCTTATTACCCACAAGAAAATGGACAAGCTGAAGCTACCAATAAGACCTTGATTGTCATTCTTAAGAAACTCATCAAAGAAAATCATAAATATTGGCATACACAAATTCCTTTGGCACTTTGGGCTTATCGAACAAGCATCCGAACGCCAATAGGAGCAACACCATTTTCCTTGGTCTATGGAGCAGAAGCTATTATGCCTCTTGAGCTCGAGATTCCCTCCTTACGAGTTTCCTTGCAAGAATTCATAGATGACGATACAGCTAGACAAGCACGACTTGACCAACTCACTCTCCTAGACGAAAGGCGAGTCAACGCACTAGAACATTTAAGAGTTTATCAAGACCGCCTAAAGCGTGCTTACAATGCTAAAGTCCATCTTCGGGAATTTCAAGTAGGGGATCTGGTACTCAAAGAGAACCAACAGAACACCAATGCTTTACCACATCTTCGTGACAAATTTGCAGCCAATTGGTTAGGTCCATATATAGTCACTCAAAAAGTGGGTAATAGTACTTATAGACTTGTCGATCTAGAGGGAATAGAGGAACCCGAACCACTTAATGTTCTACATTTAAAGGTATTCTATTGTTAAAGGTAACACTTTATATGTACATATACATGGATTTAAAAAAAAAAATCATTCACATAGGCATTCCCACATTGCATACATTCCATTTGCATTTACATTTAGGCATTTGACATGCATTTTCATTTTTGCATTCATGCATTGTTTCATTTGCATACATTAAATCATACATATTCCATTGCATTGTACAATTTCCATTTGCATATCAACACTCCATTACATTAGGCATATACATTTGCATTCATCCCATCCCATGTTCAATGATCTGACATAGTAATGATGATATGGTCATAAAAAAATAGTCAAGTTATAACAATTGGGGGTACCTAGTTTGAAGAAATCATGCAACCCTTACAAAAACCATATGTCAACCACATCATGTATCAAAAATCATAAGGCCTAGATTTTCAGTCACTCAGCCATTACTAGTGTAGCAAGCAACATCCAAGTGAATGTCTGATTTTCTTTAGGACCAAAAATACAATGTATACATTAAGAAAGTCTTGAGCATTGCCAATCGATCACAAAACAATCTTGAACCAATCACATTCCATCACACCTTAAAAACATTATGAGATAGGGGGGGCTAGTACCATACTTGGGTAGTACCTTGAGGCGAAGAGGAGATATCCCTTGCTTATCCCATCACGCAACATAGTCCAAAAATAGTGGTTCTCACCACTACCATAATTGATTTCCACAACATAAACATAAAAACATAGAGTAGTAAGGATAGGGTAAAAATTCTCATCACACATCGGTTGAGAATCCGATTCCCCAAATCTCTATACAAAATTCATAAATAAAATTCCAAACACCCTTGATCCCTAAAGTCGTAAGGATTCATACTACACGTCCCTGACAAGGATGGGTAGTCATCCCCAAGGCCTAAAATATCAATCCCATTGGACTATGGAGTGAATCTCCACCGGGGCTATAGATGCTTGACTAGCAGTGGAGTAAGCTCATGCGAGGTGACATGTCTCTCCTCCAAAAAGAGAGACCTTTGAACGCACATAAGGACAGGCTAGCCTCAGGTCATATCCATAATAGGTCATGCCTAAATCTACTCATAATGGGTTAATGAACTTCACGTGCACACACATTGGTACTTGATTGGATAGGGTCATTGTCATACTCAAGACTTGGTAATTGAACCTCACTCGCACACACATTTGGTTCTAAAGAAAGTTAGACAACCTTAGTGAGTTTGATTGATGACACTAGTATGTTTGAGTCTTTGAAAACCTTTCAGTTTTCCATATCAACATCCATATCTTCTTCCATATCAACATCCATGTCTTCTTCCATATATGCTTCCATATCAACATCCATATCCACTTCCATATTAACATTCATGTCTTCATTAAGAGACAAGTTGCAAGAGCGCCAACAAATTTGGTACTCCCAATTGCAAAACAATGGACAACAAAAATGGCCAATAAAATTTTTGAACTATAAAAAGATCATTTGAACACTATGCATTCCTCTCATATAGTTTAGATTCATTATACATTTACTTGCATTAATCATCCATAACAAATATCATTTATATGGCATTAATCATCCACATAAACACCATTCATATACATGACATTTCACATGCATTAATCATCCATATAAGCATTATGCATACACATCATGATTAGCCTACATTAAGCATCAATAAAACATTAAACACAAATTGCATAAAAACACAAAATCATTCACACAAAATACAACACAAAAGTAAAAGCCATGTATATATATGTATAAATGTCGCATATACAATAAATGCCAAAAAGGCTACAAGGGAGCACCAAGGCTCATATACAAAATAGTGCATCTAAGCACTAAGCTAATGTCCATGAGAGGACTCCTGAGACCTAGTAGGAACCCTAGGCCTCATACTCTGCCTAGACTCAATATGCCTAGATGACTGGGCTATGGAAGAAGGAGGATCAGGTAGCGTAATATGGTGACGCATACACAAATCCTCCAAGGAATGTGCATACGCCTCACTAGCCCACAGATGCCGCAAGTCCATATGATGCCAACGCTCCTTAGCCAACATCTCTACCTAAAGCCTCATGACCATATCCTGATCACTAGCCATAGCTACCACCCACTCCACCTCCAGCCATGCTATAGTAGCCAAAGAATCCCTATGAGTCTCAAGCATAGTCTCGCACTCCTCATGAAGCTGCTCCAACTCCACCCGCAACCTCGCCACCTCTGACATCTCACCCATATCCTCATCATCCTCCCTCTCCTCATCCACCAACCCCATATCCGAAGCCTATTGGGTTGATCCCCTCGATCGCCTCTAACTCATTGATCATTGAGGCCTCGTCCTCTTTGGAGTCATACCCGACCCCGTAGCTACCGCATCATCATCCACAACCTTTGGTACCCACACTGGTTGGGCACCAAACCAAGCCACATACTCCAGAGTCACCCCGACATCATCTACATTGGGGACCTCCAGCTACTCATCATCATCCATAGGCACCCACCATGGCTCCATGCATGGAAGCCCCACCTCATCCCGTCGATGTCGATACAACACCGGCTCATCTGGCACATCCTGAGGCAAGCCAAATTGCCTCAACACCCACGAGTACTAAAAGTACTCCACCTCCTCATCTCTTCACCCAATCAACCACCGAGCCTGCCTCACCCAACGTAGTTGCTCCCTATCACCATCCCATAGAGCACCTCACCATGGCCTCCATATCACGTCAACCTGAGTCAACCCCGACCACATATCTTGATACCACTGGTTGGTATGTACCTCTCGACTTGGCTGAACCTCCTCCACCACTGCCCATCACCTAGCATAAGGCTCCCCCATCTACCATGACTCATAGGGCAACCCCTCTGGCCGAGCCACACCAAAATGCTCCCAAGCCCAACACTGTAGGAGGAAGCTGCACCCAATCCCCTTCCTCCTCCTCTGTGTCACCTCATATAGCTCCCGGTACAACTGTGCCAACAATGTAGGAGCCCACGCATACTCCCATGGATCAGTTAGTAGATCACTCACCAACCCTAATAGGTTCCAAGGGAACCTACAACTAGTGCTATTAGGTAGCACTATGTTTGCTAACACAAACATGATCAAGGTTGGGAGCGCATCCAACTCCTTCGCCTTGTACATGCTCAGATAGCATATACCTCCATCCCCCATCCGAGCCTCCCACCATTGATCCCCAAACATCTACTCCATCTCCACCTTCTTGTCATGTCCAACCACCACCTTCTCCCCTTCTACTGGCACCTTGAGGATGCGGTATACATCCTCAAGAGTAACAGTAACCTCCCTAGTTGGTAGCTAGAATGTCCCCCTATCAGAATCCCATCTCTCTATCAATGATGAGAGATACCCCTCATCCACCCTCACAACATCCAAATGAGCTACCCCCTCCAAGCCCACCTTCCCCAACAACTCCCAATCCTCATCCGTCAGCTTCTTCCTCATCCCAGGAACAAGCGGAGAGAACCGATGTCGAGGCTCTATGTCCCTCAACTACAACAACAAACATTTTCATTAATACTATTTCAAAAAAAAAAAGAGAGAAAAACTTTTGCACAAAGAGACAAAGTGTTTTTAAACATTATCGGGGCAAATGGTGCCTCAACTCCACCAGCAGCATTCGATCCCTCCATCGCCATAGCTTCCACGCAGATTCCCACTAGCCTCACCAAACTCACAAATCCACTCCACTCCTCAGACGCAGCTTCTTAAAGTCCAAAACACACAAGTGAGCCTCAAGATTCACTCAGAAAGCTATTTATAGCTTTCCCTAGTGCATTCAGGTGTAGGCTTGTACCTACAAATCTATAGGCTCACTTGGGCGCCTGCAGGTGCAACTAGGTGCACCTGCGTGCCCACGGGATACCACAGGCGCATTCACACATCTGGCAACAAAAAGGCATAAAGATAAAATCAATCAAAATAGTAGCTTACCTCCTCCAAATTTCACCAAATTTCATCCACACATCTTGCACATCATAAAATCAGGTTTTGTAAAAACAAAAATCGTTTTGCATGCATAATTTTTGAGAACAAACCAAATCTTCAAAATACACAAATCAAGGCACAAAATGCAGCAAGACAATCCAAATTTTCACAAAACTAACATCTGATCATCCTACATCATATTCTTCATCATCCTACACAATTTCACGAAAATCGAAGTTAATTTGATCCATAAATATCTCAGTTTTGTGCAAAATGAAACACTACAAGAAGCACAAAATACAAATCATACATCAACTAACTCTACATTTAGCGAAAGAACAACATTCATTCATCCAACATCTTTCATCACAATGTTTCAATTTATCAATCATTTCATCCACCATTTGTTCAGTTCATTCAAGCGAACCTCGTATCTAGTAGGTTATTCTATAAACTTGGTGATTGCAGCGATGGTCATCCATGCAATTCGGTAAGATGAATAATCCACAATAAGGACACTTGACCATGATCATCATCCATTATCACATCATCAAAGATCACAATCACATTTGGCACCTCACATTTTGAGTACAACTTTGCCAAGAACAATTTGCTCAAAGGCGGTCATTGATGCCCTTTTTCATGGGGCACGAAAACATGGATAATCAAAATCACAAACACTCATTCATCTGACAATAGTCACAATACAGGACATATCGGTAGGTTGATCGGTTCCATTGCGGAATTGGTGAAGAAATTTCCACAGTCACTACCCCACCCCTACGTTGACTTAGTCATCATGCATCTCCATACATTGCATACTCAATGACGCCATTGCAACATCTTATTCAACAACATCGAATCATCCCAAATTTTGGGGCAACCATAATTTGATTATGATTTCCCACAATGGGATACATCTTACATGATCATGACATTGGATAAAATCCCTTTCCACTGTTGGGGCAAAAATGGTATCACATTTTACATCATTCATATCATCCACAATCACATGGTATTATACACCAACCCCTTTTTCCATCATTGGGGCAAAAATGGTATCACATTTTACATCATTCATATCATCCACAATCACATGGTATTATACACCAACCCCCTTTTCCAACCATTGGGCAAAAATGGTATCACTTTTACATCATTCATATGCACAATCATGGTTTTCCACCCCTTTCCGTTGGGCTGGGGAAAATATCACATTTTACATCATTCATATCGTCCACAATCACATAACATTTCATTACATCATTCATCACTTGCACAAAATTATTTTTCAATTGGCTCGTGAGATGCTTCTCATTCGCCAATTGAGGGGGTAAGCTACAAAAATTCCAAAAATTCTTTATTCTTTTGTCTTCAACATCAGTGCTCAAATCCAATGACAGAGAGAAGTTACTTCCGTGCCCATAGCCCAGGCAGGTGTCTCGTATTTTTGCACCATATTGTGTTTCACACAACATGGTACAAAAAGGGGCATCTGTAGACACCAAATTACAGCCACTAATCCTCCATCCTAACCATCCCACCACCCACTTGTCCACCATACACCCTTCCCGCATTCAAAAGGCCCACTTTAGCCCTTTCCCACCATTTCCTAACCCAATTGGGCTTATTTTAATATTATTTTATATTTAATATAATATTTTATATTATATTATAATATATTTATTATAAAATATGTATTTATAAACCCAATTAACCACAACCATCCGATCCAATCTAATATCCACCGTCCATCTTCATTAATCCATGCCACACTTAAAGTACAATCTTAGCCCTAGGATGTGATTTAATCTTAGCCACACGATCTAAAGTGTTGAGCTAAAACCCTAAGAAACCCTAAGGTTGGATTATAAGTAAGGGCATTTGCAAATGCCCAAACCTTGGAACCTTGATATTGGCATGTGCATCCTGAAGAAGTCATTGGCGAAGCCCTAGTGAAGAAGAAAGTGATAGAGCCTTGAAAATCCAAAGCCCTAGCTAGCCATAGGACTTCAACTATTCCAGCCATCCCCACATCCATTCTCCATCACCTTCGCAGTCCCCATCCATCCATCGCATTCATCGCATCCTCCACGATCTGCTTTTGCAGATATACCCTTACCCGTAGGCACCCTCCCGAGCTTGCCAAGCTCACTGTAGAGCCTACCAAGCACACACTAGAGCCTACTGTATCCCACAGGTGCGCACCAGAGCCTGTCGTAATCACCAGGTGTGTGCTCGAGCCTATTGCTACACATCTGCTACTATTGCTAGGGCATCACATCCACGGATCTGCAACAAAATATTGATAAATAGCAAGGTAAATCCCCATTGGTTTTATTTCATTGTATAATCTGTAGATTTTTGTATGCCATTTTATTCATTAATAGCTAGGGTTTTATTGGTAACTAAGGGTCTCACTCAGTGGAGCCCTCACAGGTATTGCTAATCCCCTTGTTTGTTTGTGTGTATGCAGATCTATAGGTTCTCATTCAACATTGGATAGTTGTTGAAGCTAGAGTGGCCCGACATCGGATATCTCAGAAGCCCACTCATTTTGTTGGGAGCGAAGCACGTTGAAGACACTTCATTATTGTAGCTAGGGTTTTGGAGAACCCTAGCATCTTGTACATCATTGTATCAAATACTCACTGAGTACATATTGTATCAAAAGGAGTTTATTAGCTCCCCCCCGTTTATTGAATAAAATTATCTATTTGTGCAATCTTGTGTTTCTTTGGGTTATTTGCTTTCTTCATTGTTTAAGTGTCATGTTTTCGTCTTCACAGAGATGTATGAGAATGTGATGAAATGCTTTAAACAAAATGATAATGTTTACTTTCATGCACTTTTATTTGAGATGTAACCTAAAATATGATGATAGAATGTATGCTTAATATTAATATGTTGTTTATGCTATGCATAGATAAAATGGATAATACATATCTTTAAATGCTAATGAATTGGGAAAGATATGAATAATCTTTATACTTTCAGTATTACGAATGGTCAAATGAATTTTGGGAATGATGCACCATTTGATATATAGTAATAATTCTATTAAAATGGTTATTTCATGTATGCAACAACTTTCAAGAATTCCTACATAAAGGAACTTAAGAGAATAGCTGGATGATATTGATTTAGTCAACCCACAAACATTCATTGATAGAATAACTTGAATACATTGTGAACACAAAATATGGTTGATCCAAGTAGGAGTTTGGAGTGAGCGGATCTCACGAAGGGTTAAAGGAACTTGAGTTGTGGACAAAAACCATATTCACACCTTGAATTGATATATTGATAAACTTGAGGTATGTAAACTAAGTATTAACCGCTGCACATACATATTTAACTCATGAGTTAAGGGTGAGAAAATAATCCTTGAAAGGTTATAAGCAGTATAGTCATACTTAAGGGGACCTTTTGAGGATAATGTAAGTTTAAATCATATTTAGTGATTTGTTGTCTTAGTGACCCCGTCGAGAAGATGTGGAAAGATCTAAGGCTCATGATTAACCAGTGGGGTTATATCATGTCGGATGGGTATCCATATACAAGGCTTTCATCTAAATATTGGTCTTGGTGGACCATATGATTAGTGGTGTTTTTCCCTTATGGGAATGAAACCTAACTCTCTGGACAACGTTACCCTATCTGTGATACGGGGGTTTTGTAGAAGCTGATCACTTCTACTCAAGAGTGACTCTGATCAAGTCTTAATATCTCTTGAAGCTAATAGCCTTGATAACTTACAAATCTGAATGGAATGGTTCACACTTAAGTTATGACTATGCCTTTTGCCTCATTATAATTGTGTTAAAAAATATATTGGTTTAGTAGTGACAACTGGGGTTGTTATAGAACTCAATCCACCTTCTCTACCATGCATGGATTATTAGTTGGGTAAATATATACCTCAAGCTCTGATGATGGGTTCTCAACTCAAAATGTTTCCCTAGTAGATAAGGCCACTAAATCTTAAGGGCATGCACTACAACTACTAGTTCTAGATCATGCATAGTGTAGTTTACCTCATGCTTCTTGAGTTTCATTAACTCATATGCTATGACTGAATCATCCTGGGATAGAACTCCTCCCAACCCTTCCAAAGAAGCATCTATACAAACTAAAAAACTCCCTTGTGGGTCTATAATCTTGAGAATAGGTGTAGTAGTAATATTCTCCTTAAGCAACTCAAAGGTGGCTTTGCACTTATTTGTTCATTTATATTCCTTTCCTTTTCTCTAAAGGTTAGTTATGGAATAGGTTATTTTAAAATAATCCTTTACAAACTGCCTATAATACCCTATCAATCCCATGAATCTTTGCACTTCAAGCACAATAGTAGATGGTGGCTAGCTCAAAATAGCCTCTATCTTTTTGGTATCAATTTCTATCCCATCTATAGATATAATATGTCCTAGATATTAGACCTCTAGAACATAAAATTCACATTTTGATAGATTCCCAAAGAGTTGGTTCCTTCTCAATAACCTAAGCACAATCCTTATATGCTTATTGTTCTCTTCCTTATTCTAGGAATATATCATAATATAATCCAAGAATACTAAGACAAAATTATCTAGATGCTCCCTAGACACATTGTTCATCAAATTCATAAATGTTTTTGGGGCATTGATTAGTCCAAAAGGTAATACTGAAAACTCATAATACCCATACCTAGTTTTAAAAGTAGTTTTGTGAGTACCCTCCTCATTAATTCTCAATTGATTGTATCTTGATTTCAAGTCACTCTTTGAAAATATGGTGTCACCCTTGAGTTGATCAAACAAATCCTCAATCCTAGGTAAAAGATACCTATTCTTAATAGTTTCTTTCTTTAACATTCTATAATCTATGCACAACCTTAGCAACCCATCCTTTTTTTGATAAAAATAATAGAGGCTCCCATGGTGACACATTGGGTTTAATCAACCCATTTATAGCAACCCTTAAATTTGTACTTTTAACTCTTGCAACTCAATAGGATTCATCTTATAAGTATTTCTATGAATAGATTTTGAACCTAGCAATAGTTCATTAGTGAAGTCAAAATCACGCTTAGGTGGTAGTCCTAGGTCTTTAGGAAATAAATCCTCAAACTAATGCAATATTGGGTGCTCCTTAAATAATTACTCCTTCCCATCATCCCTAGTGTTGTGGTTCAACTTAATGACATATACCATACCACCTTTATTTGTATAGTCTAACCTTCTATCATGAAAATTAATTAAGGACTCATGAGACTTTAACTAGTCCATTCCCAAAATGATATTCAATGTATGTAGCGGTGCTACATATAAGTACCACATGGAAGAGTCATTGGGTAGGGTGATCCCAACTATCCAAACCCATACTCGACTTTCCACCCTTGTGCCAAAAATCTTGGTCTTTCTAGAAAATCCTTGACTATACTAGAAGAAATAAAACTATTCGTAGCTCCACTATCTATCAAGATCTTAACTTTCTTATCAAACAACTTACCATTTAGAATCATAGGTGTGGTTTTGCCATTTAGATTCTTATTTTTTTATTACTGTATAGATTTTGTGGTTGGGTTCTTCTATATATTTTCTTGGTCTTGTTTTATTTAGATATTTGTTTGCATAGTGAGGTCCCCCCACAATCATAGCAACCCCCTTTGGGACCTGGGTGTCTTTCCTACTTCTTCCCTATCCACTCATTTTGAGACAATTATGGTTGTCTCTATTCTTGAGGGGTACCGTTATCCTTCCTCTTCTAGAATTTCTTCTTATAATTCCCTTGTTTCCCATCATTTTTCTTTTCAAACTTTGGGTTACCCTTGTTTTTCTTGCTCTACTCTTGTTCCCATTTCATGAACCCAACACTTTTTCTTTTTCTTAGGGATTTTTGGTCCCCTTTTGATAATACCACATAGTTAAAGTGAGTCTTGTTCAACTGCAGATTGGACTTAGCTTGATGATTCAAGTCATAAGCTTTTTGCAAGGTCTCGGGATTATGCATATTTATTATTGATCTTATCTTAGGATCCACTCCCAAGACAAACTTATGTACTTTCATAGACTCATCCTATTCATAGAGTGGTACATACTTAAGCAATTTTACAAATATTTGGTAATAAATCTCTATTATCATGGATGCTTGAAGAAGTGTGGAAAATTCCTCAAAATTTTCCACATAATTTTGCTTAGTGAGGAATATTTTATTAAATTCCTTAACAAAACCTTCCCATGATAGATTTATTACCAAAAAAATTTACCCGTATCTAGAAGTGTTCCATCATTCTAACCCTGTCTCTTGCAAGTGGAGAGAATCCCAAACCATCCAAGTTTTTGAAGAATAGTTTTTCATGGAGAAATAGGTCTCTAAAACATTCAACCAAGCTTCAGCTTAGTCACCTCCATCTCTTCCTATGAATTTGTAGGTCTTAATATTCTTCAAATCCTTAGATAGTTCTATCTCTATAATATCCCTAACTTCTTAATCATCTAAAGGAGGGTTTTTGTCCTGTCTAACTTCAATATTTCTATTTTGACTCACTATAATTTATAGCATTTAATTTTGTTGATCCATTTGTTCCCTTTCTTTCTCCATTTGCTCTTGCAATAGTGAGACAGTACTAGTGAGGCTTTCCACCTCTCTGCTTGAATTTCCCAAAATTTCCCCTAGGGGTCTAGCCTTGGCACTATCCTACCTAGCCTATTTTGGTGGTATGGAAGATCCTCTTCTTCCTCTCATTAAGTTTGGTTCCATAGCTTCATGGCCACATGAAATTTCATAGGTTAGGTTGCAATTATCCTTCATATTTGCCTCCTACCTACTTTTTAGTTACATATTCCAAATGTACTAACAATCCAATACTTATTATGACCAGCAAGGAAGCTCACACCTGATATAACTATCACAATCGAAAGGAAACACACAAATAGGCATGCATAATTTGATAACAAGAAATATCATGAATATAAGGAATTCTCTATTATTTTTATGAAGTCAAATTACATATTCGTCCCTCTTAGGGATACCCATTTGATACATTAATTACAATAGTGTTTAATCCCTATCAAGGGTAGGTGTGATCAAAATACCCCTCAGGGTGACACGAACTGCTCTAGGGTGTCGATGACCCTCTTCTTTGCAATGGGGAAGGGGTTGGATGCTTTATCTCTCCTTTAGAACTATTTCTTATGATCAAGAAACACAAGAATGTCAAAAATATAGGCAACCTCTCATGATGAGGCCCTTTTAGGTAAAATGTATAACGACACCATCAACATGCATAATCAAGAAAGCATAAAGAAAGTTGCTAAACTATGCAAAGCGAATCAAGATTCATGTAATAGCATAAAGTAAAATAGTATCTACACTATGCATGGATCAAAAATATAAAATGAAATATAAACATGTATAAGGAAAGAATTCTATTCCTAATTGAAACATAAGTGTAAAATGTGAATCTAGACTAGTTCTACGGTTATAAGTCTTCTAAAATGCTATTAAATCAACAAAATGGCTAATCTAACCTAACTAGCTGGATAGAAAAGAAAATAGTAAGGTGATCTATCACCTATTTCAAACCGTAGATCTGGTGAGCAGTCTACACTATGAACCGCAGCTGACAGTCGCGGTTTGACCTCTGATGAGTTTACCCTCAAAATCAGGGGCAATGGGCTCAATCTCCTGTCCAAATTGATGTTCAAGGATCACCTTCATTGTCCTCAGACTGATTTGGTGATCAATTCGATGTGAAGGGCCTTCATTTACCTGGATTTGTGTTTCTTGATCCTCCTAAGCACCTAGGGCATCCATAATGCACTTCATCATGAATGGTGGTAAAAGGGTCGGGGATTAAGTGCAATAGCTCTATCTCTTAGTATACTCAGTTTGAGTGTACAATTCGCTAGGGCTTCACTAATCAAATCTTCAATGCTTGCTCTCTCTTTCTCCCCATTTGGATGGGGTATTTATAGCATGCCCCTAGGGCTAGGGGTGGCTTCATGGGGAAGCCAAGACCAAGAAGGTTCGTTAGGATAGTTGGTATGGAAGCCTCTAGAATATTTTGTCCTTCAACTACCTCCTTCTAGATCTTTTGGTCATTCTAACCAATTTCACTCAGATGGAAGGACTAACTAAACTTCAGTTAAGACCGCAGGTCATAGTTGCTATCTAGACTATAGACCGTAGGTGTCAACCACTGTTTAGACTGGAGACTGTAGATCTGGGCTGCAGTTCAGACTACTTACACTAAAATGCCTAAATTGAGTGGTTATAACCACTGCTCTATCTTTGAGTCTATCGAAGATCCTCCATATGGTCTTGTAGCATGTCCATATGAGTAGTCACCCTCGACATGACATGTTTTAGGTGTCTATAGATGCTCCTTTTGAGATGCATTATGAGTTTGAACAACGCTTGAGAAAAAATATACATCCTAAAATGATGCCTAAGGTTCTATGATGATCATTAGTTAGATCAACATTAGATGCCCCAGGTCCAACAAAATGACGTGCATCTTGGAATCATTGCTTCCAACTTGTGAAAGGCTTACATTTTGACAAGTCTACCCTCGTCATTAGACGTTTAGATAGCACCAATGCCAAGTATAAGTATCTTCTGACCTATAAATTTGAAGGATGAGAGTTGCAAACCAATTATCATATTTGTTGTTTGCCCCAAGCAAAGGGGGAAGCTTATGATAGCTATTGACAATGATTCGCAAGAACAAACACAATTTTGAAAAAATCAGAGGATCTACGATCTCAGGGATCTTCTGCTGACTTTGATTATGATTATGAAATTATGACTACCCCCTCAAGCAACGAGTAGATGAGGGTAATAAAAATTTATGAAGTGATGAAATCGCTAGACCATAATGAATGATCTCAAACAAAATAAGGTTCAAGCCCTTTAATGCCTTGGCTATGCCTAGTTCAGCTTATGATTGCAACTCTTAGTGGTATTGGCACATTTCTATCCCCTAGAGTAGTCAAGCCACAATAGTCATCTTAAGGAATCAAAATGATACAAATACAATTAGACTTGTGTTGAATCATATTTTTTGATGATTTGCTGAAATATGTCATAAAAGAAATGACAATTTTACCCCCAATGTACTTATGGTGATTTACTCATCTTGTCGGATTGCATGGATCACAACTCGCTGCAACCACAAAGTGTATAGGATAAATCACTGAATACAAGGCACATTGGGTTTTTAATTATTTGATTTTTTTTGTTTTGTTTTAATTTTGCATTTATTTGATTGATCCTAGTGCTTTTAACGTCACCAAATTTGCAATTTTAATCATTGATTTTGAATTTTGTCTAGTGGAAGTCATTAATTTACTCTTTAGACCTTCCCAAAATGGGTTTTGAGTGCATTTAATTCTATTTACAGATCGTAGGTACGGTCTATAGTTTACATTTCCAAATTTTGGGCATCGCGGGTCAGACTTATGGGCGAAAAACCCTAGTTTTGGAACCGCAGGTGTCAACTACGGTTTGCCAAGACTAGGAAAACCTATAAATTGAATTTCCATTTGAAATTTTTCATTATTTCTTGGAAAACACTAGCAATCTAAGAGCTCTGAGAGTGAGAAGACCATTCCTGATCAAAAATGCTACCACACTCTACCTTGATTACATTCCTCGACCTCAATGGCAGATCCTGCCCATCCATCTACTAGTCGGGGCCAGGGTGCGGGTAAGGTAACTCGAAACTAAGACCACGCACTCAATACCAGTAAAATGAACTACATTAAGTAATACAAAAAATAAACCTCACTAAACTGTTGGTAATGAACCCCACTAGTTTAGGCTAGCTTTAGGATTTAATTTTATGCCTTAGTGGTCTAGGAGGGTACTCGAAATGGGTGTCACTCCTAAACCATAGCTAGTAGCTGCAGTTCCAAGTTGGTAGATTGGGGACCATAGGTTTCAGATGCGGTTCCCAATTTGCAAATTGGGGACCGTAAGTTTTAGCTACGGTTCCCAATTTGCAAATTGGGGACTACAAGTTTTAGCTACAGTTTGTTGTTACTACTTTTTTTTAAAGCTCTAGTTAGCTAGATTTTGTCTTAAATTGCACTTTTTATTCCAGAGATTAATTTCTAGAGCCTAGGAGCCAGATATTCTGAAGACTCTTCGCAAGGCTTTATTCGATGATGATCGATATTGGTTCTAAGTTGTCAAGTTCGGATACGTCATGGATCTACCCACTATTAGGGTAGATCAAGCCTACCTGACTGCGTTGGCCCAACGCTGCAATGTGCAGACCAACACATTTCACCTACCTACAGGTGAAATGACTGTTACTCTAGAGGACGTTTATAGGATCTTCATGATCCCTATTAATTGTGAGGCCATCATCTCCTCTACCTCCAGGGCGAAGGAGGCTATTTTTGATGCTATCTTCGATGACTAGAGTAAGGATTCTCAGGATGCGATAGACCATGATAGGGTACACATTGATGAGTGGTACCATGAGGATTTCTTCACTACATGGGAAGCCCTCTTTATGCATCTCATAGTTTATATTGTGCTTTCAGACTCCTTGGGCACAAGGATTCCTTGGAACCTCCTATCCATCACTTGGAGGGTGTTGTAGAGCTCTATAGAGGCACCTCTACTTCTAGCTTGGGGGATCACCTTGCTATGTTAGCTCTATAGGAAGTTGTACCATATTATAGAGCATAGTCATAAGGGCCTTAGTTGTAATCTTCTATTATATATCTAGGGGTGGTAGCACATTCGAATCGAGCATCCTTCATATCTGCACCTATGGATTACTGCTATTCCTGATGATCATCAATGTTATACCACCTGTTGGCCTCATGAGGAGGAGGGTACCCATAACAGGATCCATGTTGGTGATGTCTAGCACTATATTACTCAGTTCACGACACTTGGTCCAAATGATGTTCAATGGCAGCCCTATATGGATTTCCCAACGTGGCCAGAGGAGGGTCAGTGGCTGAGATAGGTATGCCATGATAAATAGTTGATTGACTATAAGGCCGAGATTCGAGAGCATCAGTTCTACTCTCAGGTCCTATGGTAGTTTGGGCTCATGCAGGATATTCTAGATATCCCCCTTAGGTACCGATGCTTGGTTTTAGAGCATGATCTACAATGCATCATTCCAAAGCCTCTAGGGGATGTTTTTGATGACTACCAGGAGACTAGAGTTGAGAATATTGGGACCACTCCAAAGTATGACGGGTGGTGGTCCATGTTCATATGGTATGGCACAAGGCCTCTGGGTCAAGATCCAGACCAAGAAGAGGTAGAGGCGGATCCTGATGGATGTAGGGTGCGCTAGTAGACAAAGGGCAAATGGGGTATAGCAGCCACCATTGAGGAGGATCTTGAGGTTGACCTAGATGAGGAGGCTCCAAAGGAGGGTGAGGTCCCTCTCGATAGCACAAAGAGTCAGCTCTTATCTCAAGTGGATAACTTGTAGAGTCAGCTAGATCGATTCCATATGTAGTAGCTAGAGCGAGACACTACTATCACCACTCTAGATGCAAGAGTGGTTGACAGGGATAGGCACCTTATTGAGGTGCAATATCATATATAGGGTCTGACTATGCGGGCCACCGATACAGAGGCCCAGGCTCAAAGATTGTAGACTTCTCTAGGGTTAGCACAAGCATAGTGGACTATAGCAGAGGTAGAGAGGGATCTCCTCCAGGTATCAAGAGGGGCTATGCCACCTCCTTAGGCTACTATGGTACCTCCAATAGTACCAGTGGTAGCACCAACAGCTACACAAGATCCAATGACTAAGGTAGAGCGACTACATAGTATGGTCATGAGGACCAATGAAATGCATGCAGCCCGAATTGCTTGCATTGATTAGCTAGTCGGTTATATAGATATGCATGGGCTACAGGTTCCTAAGGATACTTTCTCCTTAGAGTCATAGTGTACCAAGTCTAGGACCTCAGGGGAGTCTATGGCGATCTCAGGTCACAGGACTCATAGTACAGAGAGGATGCACAGGTCCTCTAGCACACATGGGGTGACATCATGTGCTAGGCCTAGGGATGTAGGTTAGAATTTAGGGGCCACCAGTCAGGGGACTAGCCTGCTATAGTTACCAGTTTCTCATGTGCTAGGTGCCTTAGGATTTGGAGGTAGATAGGACCCAAAGCAGGATCCACCATAGGTGCCAGCGCACACAGGAGATAAGGTTCCAAAGCATAGTGTTGAGGGAGGCAATGAGAGCTCCGATATAGGGGGAGCATACTAGACCTGGGCTCTGCTAGATGCAGACTATAATTTTGCTATGTTGTACTCATTTTGAGTGTAAGGTCAAGGACCTACATGCTTTGTAGCCTGCGGGCATATTGATGCACTCCCTATGTACTCTATTGGACACATATATATATATGACTTGATCATTTCGGCTCATTATGTGTATCTGATGTTTAATTTTTGATTTTATGTTTATTTTATGCACATGGATGCAATGCTTATGTGATGTTATGTTGATATGATGTAATGTATGGATGGCATGCACTAGATAGCTATTTGTTTTATGATGATGATGTTATGTAATGATCTATATGATTAGATGTGCTATATATAATGGATGCAAATTGATGTAGGATTTATTTTGAATGCATATTTATTTTTTCTTTGTGAGCATGCATTTATTTTTATGAAGTTATGGCATGCTATGCAATGTATGGTAATGCATTATGTACATAATCGTAATCTAATGGGAATGAACCTATATGCTTTAATCACTTAAAACATAAAGAATGAATGTAACTATGTATATCAATTTTAAACTGCGACACCACAGAATGTATGACAATCATGCAAGATAATTGATAATTCTCATTACAAGAACTTAATCAATTAATCACCCATATATGAAATGCAGTGAAATTGATTGGTATAATGCTAATGAATGAATATGCCATTCTATATATTTCTTTGTTGCACTATATAGTCAGTGACCATCTAAACATCATTTCTAATATTCATGCGGTATCTATCCTATATGTTTGATTGTGCTTTGTAAAATGCATTCTGATGAATGAATGACTAGTATTTTTGATGTTTTAATGATATGTGGTATCTTGTTGCTATTGGAGAATTTTTTTTTTTAGGTTTTCCATGAGACTCAAACACCCTAGTAGACTTCTCAAAAAATCAAATACTAATTGTACAAGGCTTTTATTGGATAAGGATTTTGTCGTGACATACCCAACTATTCATTATCCCTATGTGTGCATGTAAGTATTTTTAGATATATCATAAGCATACCCCATATGTCAGTCGGGACTCTTTCAACCCATATGTGAGATAGAGTTCCTCATATGATCATACCATCCTTGTTTCAGCTTTGATTAGAATTATACAACTAGACAATCCTATGTACCTAGAGCTAGCTCATCTTCCAAATTGATCAGGGCTACCCCTCCAAATGTAGGCGGGACTCATTCAACCCATTGCTACATTTTGGGATCACCCAATAGAACTACCCCTCTGATTGCAAGTGGGATTCTTCCAACCAATTACTGCGATCAGGGATCACTCTATGGATTTCAAAAGGTGGACAATCTAGGGATTCAATTTCTCACCCTTCTTACTTGCTCATATGTAGTGATGAAAATCACTGTTAGTCCACATGTTACCATTTTCTTTGAGCAAGGGATTTTTATAGTGCTTTTGATTCACTATGTCACTTTACATTTTGAACTTGAAATTTGTACTTTTGCACTTTGTAACTTGGGATTTAAACTTTGTGACTTTGGGATTTATAGGGGAAATTTTTGTCCATTTGCAAAATTACACCTTTCTAAACCGACTAATTGCAAGATAAGCAGGTCGTGAAACACATCTCTCTAGATACCTAAGACTACTTTTGCAGCTTTCATCTCTTGTCTTAGCAGGATTTTATATTGTTTTTCTTAGTGATAGGATTCTGATATGTTGAAGCACTATCCCAACTAATGACCTTGTCTATAACAACAAAGTAATATTTCTACAATATCTGAAGAACCCACTAGGTATGGCTAAGTGACTAGAAAACTTAATATACATACATGTTTCTCCACAACAGGTATCATGTATGAATGCAATGAATTATGATAAATGCAAGGGTGCATGATTGAAACACAAACGTGCGATCATTTTTAAGATTTGATAGACACACTACACTCTACTGTGGAATGCAACGAATGACAAAATGCCTAAATGCAATATGATGATGTGAATGCATATATGAAAATGCAAACTGCAAAAACAAATATTTTTGGATTTTATGCTTTACCAAATTTTTTGGAATTTTATATATTTAAAAAAATTTATACATTTTTGACCTTTCATATTTGACCAAACAACGAGTATATATGCCTTTGGAGCTTTTTAGGGTTGACCAAGTGATTCTTAGAAATACTTGGAGCTTTTTGAATTGACCAAAGGTCTTATAGATGCCTTTGGAGCCTTTTAGTTGACCAAGCTCTCAACAAGAGGGTGTGGAGCCTTTTAGGATTACCGAGAAGCTATAGGAATTCTCAGAGCCTTTGGGTTAACCAAGCAAATTTTAGAAATCCTTGGTGCCTTTTGGCATGATCGAGTAGCTTTAACCAACCCTCGGAGCCTTTGGGTTGACCAAGCAATTTTTAGAAATCCTTGGTGCCTTTTTGGGATGACCGAGTGGCTTTAAGCAGCCCTCGAAGCCTTTGGGTTGACCAAGCAATTTTTAGAAATCCTTGGAGCCTTTTGACTAACCAAAGGGCTTACAGATGCCTTTGGAGATTTTTTTGACATAACCAAATCACTCGAATGAGATCTTGGAGCCTTTTGGGATGACCGAGTAGTTATAGGAACTCTCAAAGCCTTTGGGTTGACAAAATTATTTTTAGAAATCCTTGGTGCCTTTTGGGATGATCGAGTAGCTTTAAGCAACCCTCGAAGCCTTTGGGTTGACCAAGCGATTTTTAGAAATCCTTGGTGCCTTTTTGGGATGACCGAGTGGCTTTAAGCAGCCCTCGGAGCCTTTGGGTTGACCAAGCAATTTTTAGAAATCCTTGGAGCCTTTTGACTGACCAAAGGGCTAACAGATGCCTTTGGAGCTTTTTTTGACATGACCAAATCACTCGAAAGAGAGCTTCAAGCCTTTTTGGATGGCCGAGTAGTTATAGGAACTCTCAAAGACTTTGGGTTGACCAAAGGGCTTACAGATGCCTTTGGAGCTCTTTCTGCTACGCTCTCTAAGCATAGAATGCCTTAAGATGAATGATATTGAGAGGTCAATCTCTTCAACACCCCCTAAAAACATCAAGTGATAGGTACCTGGACCAATATTTTTAGATATGATATAGGGTCCTAACCAATTAGCCATAAATTTGTCTCGCATATCGAGCGATAAATTCGAGTTCTATTGGTTTTCTTTTAGCACAAGATACCCAACTTCAAAGTCTCTCTGGTGGACTTTGATATTGTAAGATTATTTGAGTCTCTCTTGATAAACACAGAGATGCTCAAGGGCATTCACAGGATGCTCATCGAGCAGCATCAATTGATCTAGGTGAGATCTTGCCAATTAGATCAAACCCCCACTAAGAAAATGGCCAAGTCGCTTGGATGGGTTGTAAGGCCTGTGATGGCAGGTGTGTAAGATTAGCATGATTCTGACATTTGATGCATTTCTTAACATACACATTGCAATCCTTCTCCATTGTGGTCCAATAATAACCCATTAGAAGGATGTGCTTAATGATGGCCATGTCGTTGAAATGCCCATTGCATGTACTGTTATGATCTTTTGAAATTGCCCAAGATGATTCTTGGGGCTCAAGACAATGAAGGATAACTCCATCATAACTTTTGTGGTACAAAATGTCTCCTATCAAGATAAATATAGTCACTTTATGCTTAAATGTGCATCTTGTAGCATGCGACAGTCCCTCCAGGACAAAACCAAGTCTTAGGAAGTCTTGAATCTGTGACATACAATTTTGATGAGCCTTAGCTTCAACCGCTAAGATATTATATACCCCCTGTGTATTTATCTTTGTAAATGCATACTAGGAAACAACCTTGTGGTGAATGGTGGTGCCACTCCCCGTAGTACTCTAGGAGGTTAAAGACCCCCAGGGTGCTTTCTTGAGAAAGTCTTCACCTTTACAGAACCAGTCAGCTTTTTGTTCCACACTAATCATGTTGATTGATTATTTGTTATCAAAGGTTACACGCTCTACTACAGGATACGAGAGCATATTGACATGGATGGTAATGAATTCAATAGATGGATTCTGAGGGATTAAGGATCCCAAAGAAGCCATGGTGTTCATAAATCTATTTGATGAACGTGGGTTTCCCTCAATGTCATACCATTCTAGTTTAGCCAGATATGTAGCAACAACATCTTTATAGGATTTCAATATCGGACATCGACACTAAAATAGTCCCTTCACTTGGTTAATTATGAGAAAGGAATTGCCAAAGATGTTTAGTCTCTTGATATTCATGGTGACGACTGTATGAAGACCCAAAATTAGGGCTTCATATTCAAAATTATTTTTGATGCATGAGAAGTCTAGTTTGAATGACAAGGGCATTGGAGCTCCTTACGGTGTGAAAAACACTATCCCTATACCCACTTCTTACTCACACTTTGAACCATCAAATAACAGAGTCATATCAGCATTGTTCTCTAGTTCTTCGGGTTCAAGGGCTTCAGATATTATAAAAATTGCATCATCAGAAAGCTTGATTGTTAGAGGCCTACTGTTGGACAATGGCATCTTAGCTAACTGATCTACTATGACCTATCCCTTAATGGACTTCTGACTTATGAATTCTAGATCGAATTCTTTCAAAAGCATGATCCAGTTTGCAGTATGTGTATTATGATATGTCTTGCTCATCATATACTACAAAGGATTTTATTTTGATATCACATATGTCATGTGACTTAACATGTAGTGCCATAATTTCTTGGTAGCGAACACTACTGCTAAACATAGCTTTTCCACATATGCATATCCTAGCTCATAACTCACCAAGGTTTAGCTAATGTAATATATGGCTTGTTCTTTACCTTGTACGTTCTTTTGGGCCAACATGGTCCCTAACGCAAAGTCTGTTACTGATATATATAGTAGAAAAGTCTCTTCTGGCCTTGGTGGATCTAACACTGGTGATGTTTCTAGGTATTGCTTTATCTCAGTGAAAGTTGTTTTGCAATCCTTGTCCCAATTGAATGGGACACCCTTATGTAGCAGTCGATTCATGGGTCAACATTTATCCGATATTTAGGCTATAAATCACTTTATCAAAGCTACCTTGCCTTGGAGGCTCCTTAATTCCTTAATATTGGTGGGAGGATGCATTTCCAAAATGGCCTTGACCTTCACTAGGTCTACTTCGATGCCTCTCTTGGAGACAATGAACCCTAACAATTTTCTAGAAGTTACGCCAAATACGCACTTCTTAGGATTCAGCCTAACGTTGTGCTCTATAAGGTGATCGAATATTTTGCTCAAGACCTCTGCATGCTCTTCTTGTAGCAATGACTTGGCTAGCAAATCATCGATATAATATTTCAGAATTTTATGCATATAGTCATGAAAAATGTATGTCATTTCGGCTTATTTTGGCTAGCAAATCATCGATATAATATTCCATGTTGGTGATGTCTAGCACTATATTACTCAATTCATGACACTTGGTCCAAATGATGTTCAATGGTGGCCATATATAGATTGCCCAGCGTGGCCAAAGGAGGGTCAGTGGCTGAGATATGTATGCCATGATAAATTGTTGATCGACTATAAGGCCGAGATTCGAGAGTATCAGTTCTACTCTCAGGTCTTGTGGTAGTTTGGGCTCGTGCAAGATATTCTAGATATCCCCCTTAGGTATCGATGCTTGGTTTTAGAGCATGATATACAGTGCATCATTCCAAAGCCTCTAGGGGATGTTGTTGATGACTACCAAGAGACTAGAGTCGAGACTATTGGGACCACTCCATAGTATGACGAGTGGTGGTCCATGTTCATATGGTAGAGAGCCAGACTAGGCAGAGGTAGAGGTGGATCCTGATGGATGCAGGGTGCGCTAGTAGACAAAGGGCAAATGGGGTATAGTGGCCACCATTGAGGAGGCTCCTAAGGTTGACCTAGATGAGGAGGCTCCAAAGGAGGGTGAGGTCCCTCTCGATAGCACAAAGAGTTAGCTCTTAGCTCAGGTGGCTAAATTGTAGAGTCAGCTAGATCGATTCCACATGTAGCTAGAGCGAGACACTACTATCGCCACTCTAGATGCAAGAGTGGCTAACAAGAATAGGCACCTTATTGAGGTGCAAGATCAGATATAGGGTCTGACTATGCGGGCCATAGATGCAGAGGCCCAGGCTCAGATATTGTAGACTTCTCTAGAGTTAGCACAAGCATAGTGGACTATAGCAGAGGTAGAGAGGGATCTCCTCCAAGTATCAAGGGGGGCTATGCCACCTCCTTAGGCTACTATGGGACCTCCAATAGTACCAGTGGTATCACCAATAGCTACACAAGATCTAATGACTGAGGTAGAGCGACTGCATAGTATGGTCATGAGGACCAATGAGATGCATGCAGCCTAAATTGCTTGCATTGATTAGCTAGTCAGTTATATAGAGATGCATGGGCTACAGGTTCCTAAGAATACTTTCTCCTTAGAGTCATAGTGTACCAGTTCTAGGACCTCAGGGCAGTCTATGGTGAGCTCAGGTCATAGGACTCTTAGTACAGAGAGGATACACAGGTCCTCTAGCACACATGGGGTGACATCATGTGCTAGGCCTAGGGATGTAGGTTAGAATTTAGGGGCCACCGATCAAGGGACTAGCCAACTGTAGTTACCAATTTCTCATGTGCTAGGTGCCTTAGGATTTGGAGGTAGATAGGACCCACAGCAGGATCCACCATAGGTGCCAACGCAGATAGGAGAGAATGTTCCAGAGCATAGTGATGAGGGAGGCAGTGAGAGCTCCGATATAGGGGGAGCATACCAGACCTGGGCTCTGCTAGATGCATACTATAATTTTGCTATGTTGTACTCATTTTGAGTGTAATTTCAAGGACCTACACGCTTTGTAGCCTACGGGCATATTGATGCACTCCCTATGTACTCTATTGGACACATATATATATGACTTGATCATTTCGGCTCATTATGTGTATTTGATGTTTAATTTTTGATTTTATGTTTATTTTATGCACATGGATGCAATGCTTATGTGATGTTATGTTGATATGACGTAATGTATGGATGGCATGCACTAGATAGCTATTTTTTTTATGATGATGATGTTATGTAATGATCTATATGATTAGATGTGCTATATATAATGGATGCAAATTGATGTGGGATTTATTTTGAATGCATATTTATTTTTTCTTTGTGATATGCATTTATTTTTATGAAGTTATGGCATGCTATGCAATGTATGGTAATGCATTATGTACATAATCATAATCTAATGGGAATGAACCTATATGCTTTAATCACTTAAAACATAAATAATGAATGTAACTATGTATATCAATTTTAAATTGCGATACCACAGAATGTATGACAATCATGCAAGATAATTTATACTTCTCATTACAAGAACTTAATAAATTAATCACCCATATATGAAATGCAGTGAAATGGATTGGTATAATGCTAATGAATGAATATGCCATTCTATATATTTCTTTGCTACACTATATAGTTAGTGGCCATCTAAACATCATTTCTGATATTCATACGGTATCTATCCTATATGTTTGATTGTGCTTTGTAAAATGCATTTTGATGAATGAATGACTAGTATTTTTGATGTTTTAATGATATGTGGTATCTTGTTGCTATTGGAGAATTTTTTTTTTAGGTTTTCCATGAGACTCAAACACCCTAGTAGACTTTTCAAAAAATCAAATACTAACTGTACAAGGCATTTATTGGATAAGGCTTTTGTCGTGACATACCCAACTATTCATTATCCCTATGTGTGCATGTAAGTATTTTTAGATATATCATAAGCATACCCCGTATTTCAGTCGGGACTCTTTCAACCCATATGTGAGATAGAGTTCCTCATACGATCATACCATCCTTGTTTCAGCTTTGATTAGAATTATACAACTAGACAATCCTATGTACCTAGAGCTAGCTCATCTTGCAAATTGATCAGGGCTACCCCTCCAAATGCAAGCGGGACTCTTTCAACCCATTGCTACGTTTTGGGATCACCCAATAGAACTACCCCTTCGATTGCAGGTGGGACTCTTCCAACCAATTGTTACGATCAGGGTTCACTCTATGGATTTCAAAAGGTGGACAATCTAGGGATTCAATTTCTCACCCTTCTTACTTGCTCATATGTAGTGATGAAAATCACTTTTAGTCCACGTGTTACCATTTTCTTTGAGCAAGGGATTTTTATAGTGCTTTTGATTCACTATGTCACTTTACATTTTGAACTTGAAATTTGTACTTTTGCACTTTGTAACTTGGGATTTAAACTTTGTGACTTTGGGATTTATAGGGGAAATTTTTGTCCTTTTTCCAAAGTACACCTTTCTAAACTGACTAATTGCAATATAAGCAGGTCGTGAAACTAGATACCTAAGACTACTTTTACAGCTTTCATCCTCTCTTGTCTTAGCAGGATTTTATATTGTTTTTCTTAGTGATAGGATTCTGATATATTGAAGCACTATCCCAACTAATGACCTTGTCTATAACAACAAAGTAAGCTTTCTACAATATTTGAAGAACCCACTAGGTATGGATAAGTGACTGGAAAACTTAATATAAATACATTTTTCTCCGCAACAGGTATCGTGTATGAATGCAATGAATTATGATAATTGCAAGGGTGCATGATTGAAACACAAACGTGCGATCATTTTTAAGATTTTATAGACACACTACACTCTATTGTGGAATGCAATGGATGAAAAATTGCCTAAATGCAATATGATGATGTGAATGCATATATGAAAATGCAAACTACAAAAACAAATATTTTTGGATTTTATGCTTTACCAATTTTTTTGGAAATTTATATATTTTAAAAAATTTATACATTTTTGACCTTTCATATTTGACCAAACAACGAGTATATATGCCTTTGGAGATTTTTAGGGTTGACAAAGAGATTCTTAGAAATACTTGGAGCTTTTTGAATTGACCAAAGGTCTTACAGATGCCTTTGCAGCCTTTTAGTCGACCAAGCTCTCAACAAGAGGGTGTGGAGCCTTTTAGGATTACCGAGAAGCTATAGGAATTCTTAGAGCCTTTGGGTTGACCAAGCAAATTTTAGAAATCCTTGGTGCCTTTTGGGATGATCGAGTAGCTTTAACCAACCCTCGAAGCCTTTTTGTTGACCAAGCAATTTTTAGAAATCCTTGGTGCCTTTTTGGGATGACCGAGTGGCTTTAAGCAGCCCTCGGAGCCTTTGGGTTGACCAAGCAATTTTTAGAAATCCTTGGAGCCTTTTGACTGACCAAAGGGCTTACAGATGCCTTTGGAGCTTTTTTTGACATGACCAAATCACTCGAATGAGATCTTGGAGCCTTTTGGGATGACCGAGTAGTTATAGGAACTCTCAAAGCCTTTGGGTTGACAAAATTATTTTTAGAAATCCTTGGTGCCTTTTGGGATGATCGAGTAGCTTTAAGAAACCCTCGAAGCCTTTGGGTTGACCAAGCGATTTTTAGAAACCTTTGGTACCTTTTTAGGATGATCGAGTGGCTTTAAGCAACCCTCGGAGCCTTTGGGTTGACCAAGCAATTTTTAGAAATCCTTGGAGCCTTTTGACTAACCAAAGGGCTTACAAATTCCTTTGGAGCTTTTTTTGACATGACCAAATCACTCGAATGAGAGCTTCGAGCCTTTTTGGATGGCCGAGTAGTTATAGGAACTCTTAGAGCCTTTGGGTTGACCAAAGGGCTTACAAATGCCTTTGGAGCTCTTTCTGCTACGCTCTCTAAGCATAGAACACCTTAAGATGAATGATGTTGAGAGGCTCAATATCTTCAACACCCCCTAGCAACATCAAGCGATAGGTACCTGGACCAATATTTTTAGATATGATATAGGGTCCTAACCAATTAGCCATAAATTTGTCTCGCATATCGAGCGATAAATTCGAGTTATGTTGGTTTTCTTTTAGCACAAGATACCCAACTTCAAAGTCTCTCTGGTGGACTTTGATATTGTAAGATTATTTGAGTCTCTCTTGATAAACACGGAGATGCTCAAGGGCATTCACATGATGTTCATCGAGCAGCATCAATTAATCTAGGCGAGATCTTGCCAATTAGATCAAACCCCCACTAAGCAAATGGCCAAGCTGCTTGGATGGGTTGTAAGGCCTGTGATGGCAGGTGTGTAAGATTAGCATGATGCTGAAATTTGATACATTTCTTAACATACACATTGCAATCCTTCTCCATTGTGGTCCAATAATAACCCATTAGAAGGATGCGCTTAATGATGGCTATGCCACTGAAATGCCCATCGCATGTACCGTTATGAGCTTCTAAAATTACCCAAGATGATTCTTGGGGCTCAATACAATGAAGGATAACTCCATCATAACTTTTGTGGTACAAAATGTCTCCTATCAAGATAAATTTAGTCACTTTCTGCTTAAATGTGCATCTTGCAGCATGCGATAGTCCCTCCGAGACAAAACCAATTCTTAGGAAGTCTTGAATCTGTGACACAATTTTGATGAGCCTTAGCTTCAACCGCTAAGATATTATGTACCCCCTGTGTATTTATCTTTGTAAATGTAGACTGGGAAACAACCTTGTGGTGAATGGTGGTGCCACTCCCCGTAGGACTGTAGGAGGTTAAAGACCCCCAGGGTGCTTTCTTGAGAAAGTCTTTAGCTTTGCAGAACCAGTCAGCTTTTGATTCCACACTAATCCTGTTGATTGATTCTTTGTTATCAAAGGCTACATGCTCTATTGCAGGATATGAGAGCATCTTGACATGGATGGTAATGAATTCAATAGATGGATTCTGAGGGATTAAGGATCCTAAATAAGCCATGGTGTCCGTAAATCTATTTGACGAACATGGGATTGCCTCGATGTCATACCATTTTAGTTTAGCCAAATATGTAGCAACAACATCTTTATAGGATTTCAATACCGAACATAGACACTAAAATAGTCCCTTCACTTGGTTAATTATGAGCAAGGAATCACCAAAGATGTTTAGTCTCTTGATATTCATGGTGACGGCTGTATGAAGACCCAAAATTAGGGCTTCATATTCAAAATTATTGTTGGTGCATGAGAAGTCTAGTTTGAATGACAAGGGCATTGGAGTTCCTTACGATGTGAAAAACACTATCCCTATGCCCACTTCTTACTCACACTTCAAACCATCAAATAACAGAGTCATATCAGTATTGTTCTCTAGTTCTTTGGGTTCGAGGGCTTCGGATATTATAAAAATTGCATCATCAAAAAGCTTGATTGTCAGATGCCTACTGTTGGACAATGGTATCTTAGCTAACTGATCTGCTATGACCTATCCCTTAATGGACTTCTAACTTATGAATTCTAGATCGAATTCTGTCAATAGCATGATCCACTTTGCAGTATGTGTATTATGATATGTCTTGCTCATCATATACTATAGAGGATTTTATTTTGATATCACATATGTCATGTGACTTAACATGTAGTGCCATAATTTCTTGGTAGCAAACACTATTGCTAAACATAGATTTTCCACATATGCATATCCTAGCTCATAACTCACCAAGGTTCAGCTAATGTAATATATGGCTTGTTCTTTACCTTGTACATTCTTTTGGGCCAACATGGTCCCTAACGCAAAGTCTATTACCGATATATATAGCAGAAAAGACTCTTCTGTCCTTGGTGGAGCTAACACTGGCGATTTTTCCAGGTATTGCTTTATCTTAGCAAAAGTTGTCTTGCAGTCCTCATCCCAATTGAATGGGACACCCTTATGTAGCAGTCAATTCATGGGTCAACATTTATTCGATATTTGGGTGATAAATCACTTTATCGAAGCTACCTTGCCTTGGAGGCTCCTTAATTCCTTAATATTGGTGGGAGGACGCATTTCCAAAATGGCCTTGACCTTCACTGGGTCTACTTCGATGCCTCTCTTGGAGACAATGAACCCTAACAATTTTCTAGAAGTTACGCCAAATATGCACTTCTTAGGATTCAGCCTAACATTGTGCTCTATCAGGTGATCGAATATTTTGCTCAAGACCTCCGCGTGCTCTTCTTGTAGCAATGACTTGGCTAGAAAATCATCGATATAATATTCCAGAATTTTGTGCATAGTCATGAAAAATGTATGTCATGGCCCGCTAGTATGTAGCACCAGTATTTTTGAGACCAAATGGCATAACTTTGTAGCAAAATGTTCCCCATGGCGTTATAAATGTAGTTTTGTGTTGGTCTTCGGGCTTAATCTGAATTTGATTATAACCAAAAAATTATCCATTAAGGAGAGCATTTCATGACCAGTAGTAGAATCTACTAGAGCATCAATATTGGGCAATAGAAATGAATCTTTGGGTGTTGCCTTGTTGAGATCTCTAAAATCCGTACAAATACGGATCCTTCCATATGGTTTTCCTACAGCCCACTGTTAGGATTCTACTCCTAACCACCATACTAATCAGATTATTAGTTAATTATTTAATCACTCTCTTTCACAAAGGTTGTGACCTTTGATGACACCTTCACACTCGTAGAAATAGGCATTTCATTTGGTATAGTTGAGGCATAGAAGAATATAATTATTAATTAATTGTTGGGTTCCCCATACAATACAACAATGATTCCTTAATAAAAATGATTCCTTTTTATTATTCTAGCATTATAATAAATCTTTCTCTATTGGGTTCACTACATCTGGATCAGAGCTAGATCAAGGAGCAAATTCACCATTAAAAAAATTTCCCACCGCACATTCCAGCCCAGTCCATTATGTTTTATCACTCTTACTTCCCTACGGATCGTGGAAAATAAAATCAAAAGTAGAGAAGTTTCCATATGACTGAAATATTCATCGACGATGTCGTGAAGAGAATTTCGATGAAATAAAATAGAGCACGTTGCTGGAGTTGAGATAGGTGCCCTTCTTTCGCCATCATAATACATTCGCCATTACAGTGAGTCTGTTACAGTCTTACCAAAATCAGACTTAAGGTTCAGACGTAGGCATTCGCGAGGACGCAGACAACATTCAGGCTTCACTAGTTCGTGTCACAATATTTGCAGAAAATTAAACCTTCTCCTAAGGTATGAATTAGTTCTCATTACCGGCATACGTCTTGCGAAGATTCAAAGGGCCGACGATTGCTTACGGCAGAGCTCACTTTCCAATTACTAAATTACAAACTCGATAAATTTTGTTAAAATTTTATTTCGTTCGTCCAATCATAAAAGCAAAATAAAAAATAATTAAACCAAACGAGTGTACATAGCCTATCAGGGACCTTTCTTACACGTGCCACTTTCGGTGATCGTCCAAGTCACTTGCGACACTTAGAAATTCTGGTGATGTTCAGCTAAAATCGGCATCGATCTGGGCAATCCAGGGACGTTCTCAATACTCCAAAATACTCCAACACGTATTGGCCATTCCCGACAATGGACCATTTGGTAGAGTTCCATTACTTCTTCGTTCCTCCTGATTGATGCCACTAACGATAGAGCGAATCAGGTTAACATTTTTTGATGATTCTATTATTTATCTGGTAACTTCCTGGCATAAAATCATGATTTCGAGATATAAATCCCACATCTTCTGTGTAGAGGGCATCCAGTGCATTATAATGCTCATGTGGTCGCGTCAAAGTTGGGTGCAGACATTATTTCATTGAACGACATTGTCAGATAGTGACCATTGTGAAATGAAATGAAAATTACGTTATAACCAAGCTATTATAAACTCCGACATCAAAAATTAAATAAATTACCGGGAAGTCGTCATTGGTTTCAACGTTCAAAATGAAAGAAAGAGAATTAAATTTTTTTTAGGGACTAAAAGTCCCACATTAGCTATGCTACAACCTTGTAGCACTTTATAAGCACCAAAGTGCACAAGGAAGAACGTGACTTCAGTCATGCCTTCCCCATACCTCGTAAGAACCAACCACTGCCCGGTCCTTCCTCAAAATTTGTACCATTCGTTGACCACTATTTTGCTCCTCATATTTCTTGCCTACTATCATGCTCTACCATTCCTGCTTCCTATCCATTGTTCCCCTCTTGTACCTTGTGTCTGGCCACCTCTCGCTCATTCAACCACTACCACCTTGTTCCCCTCTCGTCCCTTGTGTCCGGCCTCGTCTACCGTGTCGATCGCCTGCACCTTGACTATCATTTTTGCCCGCCTGTGCCTCCACCCGACCTTGTGCCTTGTGTCATTTGTCTCCACCCGACCCTACCACAGAGCGCCGCCACAAAAAATTTGACACCAAATTTTGCATAGTTGTGAAAAACTGCTAATCTTGAAATTTTGCTAAAATATTACACAATTTTTGCTAAACATTGCCAAAATTTACCTCTAATATAAATTTTGCTAAGACTTGTTACTATTGTAAATTCTTGCTAAAATTTTTCAAGGCATTGAAAATTCTCACTAATTCTGCCACTTACGAAGGTTATAAAATCTCCAAAACCTAACCGCAATGGCCGAAGGATGACTTTTATGCAATTTTTAACGATAATTTTTCAAGAAATTTTTGTGACAACTTTCAACACTTTTTGCAACACCTTTTCACCAAACGACTATGCAAATGGCCGATGGAAGAATATATCATGACCCCAACCTACTTTTGCTACTTAATCTTGCCCACCTACGTCAAATCACATCAGTGAGTGTATATAAAATTCAGTTCCAGGATATCGCCAATCGCATCATAGGGTTGGACAAATCAGTCCTCATAAGTGGGTTCATCAATGCATTGAAAGAAGAAATTAGAGTGAAGATCATGATGTACACTCCTCACACCCTATAGGAAGCCATTGGATTAGCCATGTTAGCTGACGATACATTCAATTTTCAACGTCAACATGGGGAGCAACCTATTGATAAATTGACATTCACGCACACTATTCCGAAACACACACCCTTGCCAGTTAAGTACCTTAGCCTACAAGAAATGGAGGAGCGACGAGCGAATGACCTCTACTATACTTGTGATGATAAATTTGGGCCCCTTCATTGTTGTGCTACATAAACATTGTATTTATTGCATATAGTTGATCCCTATCACTCCATAGAGGAAGAAGGTGAGGAATATGTGCACGACATGACCAAAGCACCTGATCATAACAATTAAGGAAATGAGGTCGATGTACAAGAAGTGCTCGATGCACCACAAAAATATGAGGTAGACATCCATGCAATAAACAATGAAGGCAAGACATACACTCTCAAATAACTACACACAAGTTCATCGCCAATAGTGAGTTCTCATCGTATAGGCAGCTTGATTTAGAAAGGAGGCAAAAGAGTGAGTGCACCTTTATTTTCCCTTCATTCTACATAGGAAGAATTAGCTAAAGTGGAAGCCTACCATCATCACAATTCTCCTAAGGAATATTCTACTATTCTTTCTAGCAACCCCCCACTAATGCTTCGACCTTCAATATATCCTTGCCTTCAAAAAAGTGACATTAAAATAGTACAAGAACTTACACAAATTCAACTGGGAAAACAAGAAACGAAGCTCCTTACTTTGAGCTTTGAGGACAAAGCTCTTTTTAAGGAAGGTGGCATGTTAGGATTCTACTCCTAACCACCATACTAATCACATTATTAGTTAATTATTTAATCACTCTCTCTTTCATAAATATTGTGACCTTTGATCACACCTTCACACTCGTAGAAATAGGCATTTCATTTGGTATAGTTGAGGCATCAAAGAATATAATTATTAATTAATTGTTGGGTTCCCCATACAATACAACAGTGATTCCTTTTTATTATTCTAGCATTATAATCAATCTTTCTCTATTGGGTTCACTACACCACCATGTTGGATACCCATTCTGGATAGTCGATTGAAATGACAAATTCTACATTCAACAAGTTTTGCAATTCATATTTCACCATTAAGGCTAATGTTGGATGCACCTTTTTGAGCTTCTGCTTGATGGGCTTCTTGGATAGATCTAGTGAAAGGTTATGAGTAACCAACTTCGGGTCTAGACCAAGCATATTTTTGTATGTCCAAGCAAAAATGTTAGGCCTCTCTTTCAATGGAGGGATGATGCTAGCACGCTCATCTAGAGTGAGACTCATTCCAAATTTGACCTTCTTTGGATTGGTGGGGTCGTTACTAATATCCACTTTGAATGTTTCCTCTACTAACATATGGGATCCCTCCTCAAGTTGATGAGGCGTAGGGATCAAATGGATGTCGTCAGCTGGATTTATATCTTCTCTTCTAGAATTATTTTTAGCATGATAGACATCATAAGCGCAACCTGGTCCAAAATGAAATGGTTGTAGCATCTCTTCATTCAGGAATAAATATTCAAGCTCTACTGGCAAATCAACACGATCCCAATTGATGGCATCAATGTTTAGATGGAATGGCTTGGATAGACCTACTAGATTACGGAGTGGAGTGGTAAAATCAATGGAGACCATGTTGATGGAATGAAATTAATCTCCAGGACCACATAGACTGAACTCTACATCATATGTGTAGCTTTCGTACCCAAGATCTGGCTCGGATGGCACGGGGATGAAAGGGTCCTCCCTATGGGACAGCCGGACAACTAGATCCTCTTTGTGTACTGATTGTAAAATGGGATCTCTCAGCTCAAACAGCTTAGCATAAGTGGGTGGTTGGGGAAATAGCCTTTGATATTCCTCTTCCAGATTTATTCTTTCCTTGAGGTGACACTGGAGATTTATCTCTTGATGCAAACCTGTAGCTATAACAGGTGGCAAACCTCGAGGTGGATTCTGATTACACAGGTGATGAGGCCCCAAATAGGCCATATCCAATGAATCCTCATCATCACTTTAAATATATAATATTTCACTTCCCCCCATATACAAGGGGTGATCTGCCATAAGTGGTCTCATGTATCTGATTATGTGGTCGCTATCATCACTATCTGGATAGATCAGATAAAATGATCGTATATACGACACTGGCACAAAAAATGGCTCTACTTCCTCTTTAGAGCGATCTGTGTTAAGAGGACCATCTTCTATAACATACTTCGACTCCTTAGGTAATAGATGTAGCAGATATACTAGCCTTAGATCGATCATCTCAACCTCATCGCTATGATTGCTACTATGAGTAGGGCACTCTATCATGTCCATGAATATTAGGAGATTATTTGGATGAGGCCTTAATTAGACCTGCTCTATCTCATCTTCATAGTCACTATCGACCATGAAATGCTCTTGTATCTCATATAATTGCTCTCTAGGTAGCAAATTGCATAGAAATACCAAAACCACGAAGGCTCGATCAATTCCCTGTTCAGATTTATCATCATTTGAGGACTTGCCATCTGCATCATAACTCGATCTGCTCATTTCAAAGGTGGACTTCTCGACATCTTCACTACAAAGATCTCCTGATTTGAGATCACCTAGAATTATGGGGTTGTGCCCCTAAATACCGGTATCATCGGTCGTGCTACGATTTTGATGACCCAAGATGTCTCTGGGGTTCTTCTTCAAGAAATCTTCATGTTTAATCTCTGGTATCTCAATGGTGATGACTAACACCATTGGGTTGCTGCCTCAAAGGTTAGACATGTTAGGATGATATGGATTAAAATTCATGTTGTCCCCTAGACCCAGGTACAAATAATCTAATGATGCAGCAAGTAAATCATCATGTCCCTGAATCTACAATCCCAATCCGAACCTATCAGTTGCCAACTTATAACATGGTTCAAGAGGGTTTCTTCGTCCTTGATTGAAAATACCAAGGCCATATCCATGCCAATGATAAAGCTCAAAAATGTGCATGGCATACTCTGGATTGGACAAATACCAAACGTTCACTGTGAACTGTTCGTCATCATCCACCTCCATGGGTGCCCACGTTGGAACTTGATCCAACCTGGCATAAATGAATTTTGTTTGGTTGGTTATCTCACCCAATGGTACTATGTATACCACTAGGTATCGATGGGCTATCGATCGGACCATGTCTCATGTGGTTTCTAAAATAGGACCGAAGGTCACATTTTGCACAAGAATTCACCCAGACCTGTGTTGGCTAGGTGAACAGTCACCTGGGGTACAGCTGACCCTACTGACAAAGTAGGCAAAGCAGGATGAGGTGCCTCATTGACTTGATCTTGGGCTTCCTCCACCTCCATGGGAGTGGCAACATCAGTGGCAACTGGTTCAGGCATGTTCTTTGCTTCTTTCCTACCCAATTTCACCTTTAATTCTTGTTATTTCGACGTATTGCCGATGCACTCGGTCTCAGAGAAGTGGCAATGATATGTTCAGATTTGTTTGATACAAATACCAATGGTTTACCATGCAATGCCTATTTACCTCTTGGAACCCTCACTGACGATGTGGATCATATGTCCAAATGCATTTACGGGATCATGAAACCCCCTGGAAAATCTGCTAAGTTCACGAAACTGAATGGTTCTTCATCTGATGCAACCACGTGAACTTGTCCCTCGTGTACATACTTGACACACTGGGGCAATATCGAGGGAACATAATGTATTTCATGAATCCAAGGTCTCCCCAGCAAGATGTTATACTACAAGGTGCCCTCTATCACATGACACATTACAGGAATGGTCTTTAGTCCCACCTGAATAGGTAGGACAATTGTGCCAACTGTAGAGCATAGTGCATCATTAAACACTCATAATGTAAAGGTGGTTGGTACAAGAAGTGATTTAGGCAATTTCAAGTGGTGTAATGCCTTAGTCATTAGTATATTGATCGACGAACCAGTGTCAATCAAGAACATTTTGAATGGCACATGGTTAACATAAGCAATTATATGTAGTGGCGGGTCATCCACACTTGCAAAAACCATTTTCACTTCATGATCGTAGAATTGGATCATTGGTTCCTGGCACTATTGTACGTGCCCCATGAAGTTCATGAATTCTTGTGTGTCCTGAGATTGTACCTCAGTGGACCTCAGAATGTCCATAATATTCTCCCTGTGCCTAGGGGATAGATGTATAAGTTCATATATCAACAACTTTGCAGGAGTCATATGTAGGTTTTGAACCAACCTACTCCTAATGGTCACCACCGATTTCATTGGTGGGCCTAGAATATTTTGTTCTTGCCACTGTTGGGGAGTGGCTTGTATTTGACTGGGAGCACGAGGTTGATTCGATCGTTCATATATCCCATGTCTGGTAACAACATTGACCATTTTGATGAACCCTTGGGTAGGTGGTTCAACTCGTACTTGATTGACATGGCCAGCATGGTTATGGAGGATCTCATTATTTGGTAACAAATTTTTAAAAATCCCCATGGTGCCTGGGGTTTCTTGGTACTACAAGCTCTCCCTTATCTATCATATTTTGCACAATGTGTTTGAAATACCAACACACCTCGATGTCATGGATTTTCACTCTATGAAATATGCAAAACAACTCTTCCTGATAGTCTTTGGGCTTGGGCTAATTTGGATCAAACATTTAGACTTCGATCAATATTATTCCCTTGGCCTTGTAGAGCTGACGAAAGATCGATGTAATTGATTCTGTCAATGGCATAATTATGCGAGGTGGGTGTTGCTCTTTGTTCTTGCCCTTGTAGTTATTTTTACGTTGGTCATATTGCACAAGAGGAGGATGGGCTTGATAATTCTATTTCTTTTGCCCCTTATCCTCATTTTGGAGATTCAGTACCACCTAATTCACATGGGCCTACTTACCCTGTTGTTTTGAGGTACTCTTCTTATATCCCTCTTTTCTGGTTTTTAGCTTCAATTTGCCTTCCTACAACTTGATATCCTCAATTACCTTGGCTTGCACCCAAGCTTCTTTGAATGTGGTGTACTGCTACAGCTGCAATAGTAGCGAGATGTTCTTGGTACAACTCTTTGTAAATATTTGAGTTAATTCTATGGTAGGGATTGGGGATGGAAAATTTGCTATTAATCTCCTCCACATCTTCCTATACTATTCTATTGGCTCATCTTCGCGCTGAGCTAGCACAGCCAAATCATAAAGGTTGGCCTTTTTCTTTACATCGAAGGAATAGCATTCAAGAAAGGCATAAGCTAATTGCTCAAAATTTGTTATGTTGTGCTTCTTTAGCTGATTAAACCACTCTTGGTCTGGCATAGAGAGTGTCATGACAAACGTACGCAACAATAGTACATCATTTTTCTCTATCTAGAAGCAAGCGTCTAGAAAGCCTGTGACATGTTCTTACACCTCTTCATCATCCTTAAATTTGTCTAACCTGGGCATCTCAAAATACTCCAGGTATGGGGACGTAGGTACCAAGGTATCTAAAGGTTCATTGTGAATTTTCCTCAGTGTCAGCTTTTGGATAGTCATGCCCTATCTCTCAATTGCCTTGACCTTCTATGCCAAAGCTTTATAGGCCTCAGAAGATAGAAATTCCTCCTCCCTAAGTCGGCATGAAGGTGGTCTGGGAGGTACATTCCTCTTCTATCGAGGTGGAGGACGTTTCTCATCCTCCTCCTCAGCTCAAGAACTCTCGGGATATTCCTGGTTGCATATGTTCCCCTCTTGCTCCTCATAATTTTGCATCCTCTAATTGTCAATCGAGGGCAATCGCTCTCTATGATGAGCAATGATATGAGTATGAACACCTATGCACTCATGGTGCATGTCGGCTTGCAAAAAATCTTTCTTGTGCACTTGCTCTCTAAGATCATATTGAGAGTATAGGCCAGGCCTAGCCAACCTATCTTCCAACTCTATACACTCCTTTTGTATGAGGATGCGCTCCTCGGGCAAGTATTGTTCATACAACCTTTGTCTAGTAAGCCTCTATGCCTGAATATCTTCATCTTCGATGTGCTACCTCTCTAGGTGATGATCCTCCAATTGATCTTGGAGGAGTTGGCATTTTTGCTCAGAGGCCAGTCGATATGATCTTTCGGCCTGGTCAGCCGTCAGAGGTCTTTGATACACTTGCTCTGTATGAGAAACCTTGTGGGTTCTATACCCATTGGACTGATGTGTTGTTCTTTTGCCTCTATCTGTGAAGACAACATTGGCATCATGTTTTGTCCTGTGTTGTGTACCACCATGTATGGATGGTGGACATGAGACATGAGGGCACTTAGAAGCCTCTTCATTCTCTCTAGTAATTCTAATGGTTCTCCCGCTATCCTCACTTGGAACACGAGAGGGTGGAGCAGAAGGCTTGTAGCCTAGATGCTCTAGCACACTACCTAGATCGTCTAGCTATCTAGACCTCTACCTCTCATGGTGTGGTGTTCCATTAGCTCCACCTTCAACATATTTATGGTGATATTGCATGCTATAGTACATGTGGGAGTATGGGTAGACTTGCGCTTAGCAAGAAGCCCGTCTACTTGCCCCTAAATGGGTGGACCTCTATTCCTTCTATACTCAAAATGTGGGGGTATAGTACACCTTGTAGACTTAGTGCAAATGGGTACCAATTTGGTCCCCTACATGACATACTCTTTGGTTGATCCCATGGATGCACGTGCACTATGGTCTCGATAATGGCTTCTAAATGGAGCACCATTAGGCTGGGTAGCTCCATGCTCAAATATATGTCTAATAGTATGCACTGATGCTAGTCTATTATGGGTATTCTCAATGGGATACCCTCGTATCGAGTTGTCTCCTCCAATTCTCGTCGAACGTCGTTCGGTTTGCTCATGTGGTTGAGGACTAGACATGTGTAATTGTGAATTGATTGGGTCCTGGTCATCAGCCTCTGGCTTGCTCCTTTGCTGACCATCCCATGTATCCACCATAGTGTACCTAATGTCTAGATGTATATTTTATTATCAAACAAGGTATACAATGATGTTTATCTTATTTTTAAATTTTACAATGTGCCCTAAATTTTTTTATGATGTTACAAGATGTGTTGTATCAGTATGAGAAACTCTCATGTGTTTTGCAAAATATTGGATTTTATTCTCATTTTAATTAGCTTTCACCTATATACTCGCACAAGCCAAATATGGTAATGAAGTCCATACTCAATAAAGTAGCATAGGTACTACCAACCCTCACCTAGCACACCGTGCGTAGCGATACAACCTGCTGAATATGAGTGCATGCTATTTTGCATGGATATGAAAATTCTTGGGTCGGCCTTGGCAATAAGCGGGTCCAACCAACCAAGCAATAATGACATCCACTGTTGGTCTCAATCAAATGGGTTGGATGTGAGAGCCCAACGCCACTGATGTTTACAATGAAACATGGTGTGTGTGGTTCGTTTTACTTTGCATAAAGACAAATGCATAAAATAGCATTCATATGATCATTCCTACATGATATGCATAATAAGGAATGTTTCAAATTCATAAAGGTATGCATGCTATGTCATACATGACATTATGGCAATGTAATTACGATGACATAACCTCTAATTGGACCTCACGCATGCAAACGACCACACAATTTTTATCAAGGTCACTGTATTCTAGGGTGGACTGCAATCAGAGGTCTATTGTTCCTATCAGCGTCTTTCTAATGAAAAGAATACGAAAGCAAATTAGGACTTATTCATTGATCCTTTTCCTTTAATGTTTCTAATTTGTCATTGATTTGCTACTTACTATAAAAATACAAAGGATAAAACATAGAATAGAGGATGGAAATAGACCCTACCTCAACTCCTACTCTGTTGCCAAGTGCTTTCTCTATTGTCTACTACTTCTGTTGTAAACTACAGCTCTGGTCTATGGGCTACAGTGTAAACCGTAGATGACATCCACGGGATAAAAAATAACCGTAGCTAACAGATGACACAACCAAAAATCTCAGTACTCAGGGGCTAGAAATGCAGAGTTTCACCGTGATCACCATCTGTGACCACCAAGGAAGCTCACATCCTATCTAACTATCGCAATCGAAAGGAAACACACAAATAGGCATGCATAATTTGATAACAAGAAATAACATGAATATAAATAATTGTCTATTATTTTTGATGAAATCAAATTACATATTTGTCCCTCTTAGGGATACCCATTTGATACATTAATTACAATAGTTTTTAATCCCTATCAAGGGTAGGTGTGATCAAAATGCCCTTCAGGGTGACATGAACTGCTCTAGGGTGTCGATGACCCTCTTCTTTGCAATGGGGAAGGGGTTGGATGCTTTATCTCTCCTTTAGAATTGTTTCCTATGGTTAAGAAACAAAAATAATGTCAAAAATATAGGCAACCTCTCGTGATGAGGCCCTTTTAGGTAAAATGTATAACGACACCATCAACATGCATAATCAAGAAAGCATAAACAAAGCTGCTAAACTATGCAAAGCGAATCAAGATTCATGTAATAGCATAAAGTAAAATAGCATCTACACTATTCATGGATCAAATATAGAAAATGAAACATAAACATTTATAAAGAAAGCATTCTAGTCCTAATTGAAACATAAGCATAAAATGTGAATCTAGCCTAGTTCTACGGTTATAAGTCTTCTAAAATGCTATTAAATCAACAAAATGGCTAATCTAACATAACTAGTTGGACAGAAAAGAAAAGAGTAAGGTGATTTATAACCTATTGCAAACTGTAGCTCTAGTGAGTGGTCTGCACTATGAACCACGGCTGATAGTCATGGTTTTACCTTTGATGAGTTTACCCTCAAAATCAGGGGCAATGGGCTCAATATCCTTATCCAAATTGATGTTCAAGGATCTCCTTCGTTGTCCTCAGACTGATTTTGTGGTCAATTTGATGTGAAGGGCCTTCATTTACCTAGATTTGTGTTTCTTGATCCTCCTAATAACCTAGGGCATCCGTAATACAGTTCATCATGAATGGTGGCAAAAGGGTCAAGGATTAAGTGCAATAGCTCTATCTTTTAGTATACTCAATTTGAGTGTACAATTCACTAGGGCTTCGCTGCTCAAATATACAATGCTTGCTCCCTCTTTCTCCCCATTTTGAGGGGGTATTTATAGCATGCCCCTAGGGCTAGGGGTGGCTTCATGGGGAAGCCAAGACCAAGAAGGTTGTTTAGGATAGTTGGGATGGAAGCCTCTGGAATATTTTGTCCTTCAACTGCCTCCTTCTAGATCTTTTTCCATTCTAATCGATTTGGCTTGTATGGAAGGCCTAACTGAACTTTAGTTAAGACCGCAGGTCACAGTTACGGTCCATACTGTAGACCGCATGTGTTAACCACAGTTTAGACTGGAGACCATAGGTATGGGCTGCGATTCAAACTGCTTAGGCCAAAATGCCTAAATTGAGTGGTTATAACCACTTCTCTATCTTGGAGTCTATCCAAGATCCTCCATATGGTCTTGTAGCATGTCCATATGAGTAGTCACCCTCGACATGACATGTTTTAGGTGTCTACACTTATCATCTGCTCATAGTATTGTTGGACATTCTAACTCCACATAAAATATCATCTCCCAAGAGAATAAATTTCTTCCCACAATTCATCCATCAGTAAAAAACATTCTAAGTCCTTTCTAGGGAAGCTTCTAGTCCTATGACCTGGAGCTCTGATACCAACTATAACAACCCAAAAGCTAACTAACCCGAGAGAGAGATTTTATTTTTAAATAACTCAAAAAATTTCATAGGAGTATCCATGAAGTACATATATTGACTAGACATACCCACATTTTGAGTCTATGATGTTGCAAACATCTCTTGAGTTGATAGGAGAGACCAAGCTCCTATAGGTACTAGAGTTTACCTTGTGTACCTTTGCGGTGTAGAGGATGATTTTTAAAATGTCTCCCCATATTTCTAGTATTCTCCATGAATGTAGACTTCTTGACCTTAGCATTAGGATTATACCTTCTTAGTCCTTAGAGAGAGGAGATGCCAATTCCTTCCACCAACCATAAGTCATTATATATTGGGTCCTTTAGGTTTAATGCCTTAGTCTATTTTAACTACACCTTCATAGTGATCCCTTAAACATCATGCTTATCTTCCTCATATCTATAATGATTTTCTAAGCATTAATCACTCTGCATGATTGTCTTGTTATGGACACAAGAAACTAGGTGTTGCTACCCCACAACGGCCCAAGTTTATAAGCAGATTTTTAGACAAGGTTACCTCTAGAGCCCTTCCCAAAGAAACCCTAAAGCCCAAATATAAAATAAGATCAACTAAAAGAAGAGCAACTTCTAGAATAAAATTAAAACTACTATCTTATCTTAAGCTTGCAAATAAATCTAATAAAACCATTAGATCAAAGCATTAGTTCCAACAACATGGATAAGAACCATAAAATCAATAATCAACATGGCACCATGTAATCATTCAATTAAAGATTTAGATTATACATATGAATAGTCTTTGCTTCTATTACAATAAATCCTCTTTCACCAAGAGTGATTTCCAACTTAATCCTTCATAGGATTCCAAGAATAATTGAAGAATCAACTAGCATGATCTGACATCTTCTTCCCTTGACCTCCATAGTAGATTGATAGGAAGGTGGGGATCAAAACAACTCATATGCAGGTATGAATGCATTTCTATATGATTCATTGCATAACAACCACAAGCAAAGAAGCCCATACTTATTTCTAAAATATTTTAAATACCTTTTAATTCCCAAGCCATGCATTTCTATATGAATCAATTCAATACAACAAACACATGCATAAGAATCCCATACTTCTTTCCAAATATTCTCCACAATATTTCAAATTCAAAGGATAAGTAAACCCTCTAAATATTGTCTTCCACTAGTGCAACATTAGTTTTTCTTCAAAATATTATCAACAATCTAAAGAATGTAACATTGAATATTTTAACCATGAAATCTATCATTAGCATAATATCCAATCTTGAAAGGTTAACTCCATTAGAACCAACACAAATTAATCTCATGAGTAATCCATTAAATCTATCATTAGATTAATTCCCAAACTAAAGATTAGATCAAATAAATCCAACATTAGATTAATACCAAATCTAAGTTTTCATTAAATTAATCTAACATCATATAAATTTGAAATCTAAAGGGTACACTTAATTAGTCTATCTTAGATTAATTCCAAATCTAAATATTACATATTATTAATCCATATTTGGTTAATTGCAAAACCAAATAATTAAATTAATCTATCATTAGATTAATTGCAAAACCAAGTAATTAAATTAATCCATCATTAGGTTAATTGCAAAAACAAGGAATTAAATTAATTCTAAAACTAAAGCTTATTAATCTATCATTAAATTAATTGCAAATCTAAATATTACATTACTCCATCATTAGATTAATTCCAAATCTAAAATTGCATTAAATTAATCTATCAGTAGATTAATTCCAAATCTAATATTGCATTAAATTAATTCCAAATCTAAGGATTAATTCAAATAAATCCATTATTAAGTTAATATAGACTCTAAATATTAAATCTAATTAATCTATATTTAGATTAATAGAAAATATAAGGATTAACTTAAATAAAACTAACAATAAGATTTAATGAAACTGAAAGATTAAAACATTAATCTATCACTAAAGCAAAAAGGATTAAAACTTCTAAATCTAACATTGGCTCGATGTAACCTAAAATATTAAATTAAAACTAAACCTAAAGCTTATGCAACAGATGTAAATCAAACTATGATGCACACCAAAGCATCACCTATGCAAATCCCACTTAAGAAAAATACTTGGAGGGCCTTTACATAGGATATTTAGACATCCAAAGAATACAATTATATGCTCATCAGGCCATCAAGGGTTTTGAAATCATGCTAAGAAAAGGGAAGCGACGCAAGGGCCATTCAATGAAGGTAAGCAAAAAAATGCTATGCATTCAAACCAAGCATTGTCCCTTCACTATGCTCTCTTGTTGTGCAAGAAGAATAGGTTCTGAGTTGGTAGAAATCAAGCATATAATCCCAAGGCACATACTAAAACCAAAACTCAAGCATAGGGATAATCCATCATGTTATTCAGCAAGAGCATCAAGAGGTAAAACATAATGCAACTAACAACACAGTAGCCTCATAGAAAACCAAACAATGAAACCAACCCAAATAAAAGGATCATCGAATGCTATGAACATGACCTAGAATCTACAACAAAGTGGCATTCATTACTTTCACTCTATCTTCATTCACCACCCTACATTGCACAATGCTATTTTTCTCCATCCTTTCTATCCTCCTTGCTCTTGATCCCTCATTGTTGTGTTTTTCTAAACCAACTACTTCCTTTAAAGGTAAGGTGGGAAAGGAAAAGAGAAAGACTAAATTCCTTCACACATGGAGTTGTGGAGTAACACAAAGAGCATTTTCCAATACCCATAACCATATTTAATCAAGTGCCACTCACATAGCATGAAGAGAAACACTAAGAATCGTATTAAAGTCATCATCAATACTAAGAAAAGCAATAGCAACCAAAAAGAGGAAGACAGCCTCAATGAGGTTAAATCATAAACTAAAGTCCACCTTTAATCTATAAATATTAGCATCAAAAATACCTTCAGCGAAAAAAGAAAGGAATTATTTCAAAACCAACATTCCATAAACAAATGCAATGTATTCCCTCGATGTTTCACACCATTTTTTTATCCCTAAGTGGATGGCCTCTTCTTTTAAGATAGACTAGGCTATCATCGACTCATTTTAAGAAGACTCATTGCAAGCAACTTCCTAGTCCAATGGTATGAACATGAGTCACAAGCAAAAATGCAATGCACCTACATGAAGGGTATTTATCCATGTTACCCTGAGTTATTTGATGAATAATTCATCATCATCATTTCCCCTTTAATATGGTCTCTCATTCCTCATGGCCAATTCTCTTGCCCATCCATGAGAGTACCTGATCCTGCAACCATGCAGAGCATCAACAATACCATATCCTTATATAAACTAGACATGATAATAGAAGCATATGTCCATCAAAACTAATAAAGCTAAGCATTAAATATCATATGTCAATACATAGTCCATCTTATATAGCAAGTCCTACCAAGGTGGGTTGTGAAAAAATGTAAGGAGAGTGTAAATTGTGATGTTGATATGATGCAATTTATTCCATATAAATTTGATAGATGTATTGATGTTAATGCAATGATAAGTATGTATCAATGTATAAGATAGGTGTGATGAAAATATCATAGATCACCTAATATATCAGTGAGGGTTTGGGGCTTTGTATACATTACCTAACGTACATGTAAATATTTTATAGATACATAAAATATCATACATAAGGACCCAATTCCTTTGTTCATATATAAGAAAAATTAGGTTTGTGCAAAAAGAGCATTGCTAAAGGTGCCAACCATGGTGACTAAAAACTCATATACATTAACGTGCACACTCACAATGTAATTATGAGTCTACAATAGTGTATATGAGATGCTAGTATGCCTAGATGGCACATTAGGCCTTACTACTAATTATGAGTATAAATTATAGGAAATTATTTTATTGAAATGTAATGAAGGTATCCATGATTTCTTAGTATATCAATGAGTGGATTCTATCATGTTTCCCCCTCATCTAGTGCATATACACAAATATGAAAATATGCAAATATGCAAGATGGTATATGGGGATTTTTATTCCCTCATAAATATACAAGAGAATTAGGACTTGGGTGGTAAGTATACCACCTAATGTGCCAATCATGATAGTAGGGATAGTTTATTCAATACTTGCCCTACTCACAAGAAATTATGAATATGCAATATAGTTGATAAAATTTCTCCACCTACCATAGTTGCACCTTAGGTCTCATTAAAAACCACAATTTTAGACATAATATTTATGATAAATTGGCTATTTTAAGATAGTGATAGTGATATCATCCCAATTTACCTAATACATCAACAAATGAAATCAATCGTTCTCATCCCTTGTCTAGTGCATATAATAAATTTTACAAACATGAGAGATGTGGGATGAGGTATTTTTGTTCCCTCGATGATATATAATGGAATTAGGACTCTTGTAATGAGAGTGTTGTTAAATGTGCCAATCATGATGGAAGGAGTCTTCTATCCATCAACTAGCATATCCATAAAATATTACATTAATGGGTGGAGAATGTTTACCTATCTGGGTGGCACATAGGGCCACACACATAGTCGCATAAAATATGTATGATTTTAAAATTTATTGTGGAGGGTACCCACCATGGATTGGGGTTCCAAGTATCCACTAACTTTGTAATAAATTACAAGGCTATGAGAAATTATGTATACTAGGTACCCATGTTCCTGGTCGATACATTGGGCAACATGACATATTTTAGTTTGATTATGTACTTGTTTATTAAACCAAGTAGGAAATATGAGTCCCATTAATCCAATGCTTTCTAAGGCTTACAAATAATTATAGGTCAATGAGACATTAGATTAATAAGGCTTCATTGCCTAAGTGGTTTACCAAATAAGCATCTCTTGATTAATTATTTAGTGATTGTGTGTCATGACTATTTGATAGGTCATGCCAAGATATTGAAATTATCCTCTGTTGTATGACATGTATAAAAAAATTATAGAATTGTAGTACACTAGAAGAGGAAATAAATGCCTTGAGAGGGCTTGTTAAATGAGCTTGAGGGTTGACGATAAGTAGAATTTCTGATGAAATTATTTTGACATTTGGTTTATTGATAAGTAGGAAGGTGATGTGAAAGTCTTAGTGCTTACAAGAGCATTTAAGTTATTGGTATTTTATCAATATTATCATTGATTCAAATATTTATGATGAAGGGTACTCCCTTAATATTATAAATATTGCAAGAGGGACTCAATATCCTACATGGACTATTTCAAAACTTCTTTTGGAAGTTCAGAGATACATCCAAAATCTGGAAGAGGTTCAGTTTAAGCATACATACAAGGAAGGTAACCAAGTGGTCGATCTATTGGCTAACAAAGGAGTTATTCATAATGGTTTAGTGGTGTGGCAAGATAATTTCTATCGATAATGACCTCATACACAATTAGCCTTTGCTTATATCGATAATGACCTCATACATAATTAGCCTTTTCTTCTATAGATAATGACCTCATACACAATTGGTCGAGTTGTTGTTGATGACTTGCCTATAAAACTTGGGGGCGCTTGTTGATTTTTGGTTTTTGCACCAAATTTCATATCTCTAAGCTATTGTTTCCTCCCTACAAGCCACAATATCCAATGCAGAATAAATTATTGCCCTAATGAATTGGTAGGCCTGGGAAAGCAATGACCTCATAGGGGATAATGGAACTAGTGCATGGTTCGATTCATGGTTCAGGTCCTACTACTAATCTATCTTTGGTTGGTTATCTTTGACATACTTATTTGGTTTCAATTTGTTTTAAGTTTTAAATTACGTATGGTCTTACCTATGTATTTGTTTGGCTTTGGAATGGGTAACTCCTCTGATTGGTCATTCCTTGATTATTATCAAATGTAAGTAGTTTTGTCTCCATATTTTTGGATGGGGTTAGTCTCTTTTGTACAAGTTTTGGAGGTCCTTTCAAAACTCCTTCGTCCATCTAATCAAAAAAAATATTTACGATGAGGTCATAATTTTGTTAGGATAGAAGAAAGGGATAAAGTAGGGTCATTAGGGTCATGGATGATCATGTCATACATCACTTAATACAATAGAAAAAAATAAGAGAATTTTGATATAGGAGTAGAAGAAAGTGTAATAGAATAAAGCAATATAATCAAGCAATTTGTTATACTGGAAGGACCACTAGCATTAGGTACCTAGTGCAAATGCAATGCAAGTTATCATTTTCCTAGTTATGGTCATCATTGCATCATCATGAATCATCCTAACTTAATGGTATGAGTAGGAAAACCCAAGAAACCACATAATCAAGTACATGATTTCAATAAAATATGAATTTCAAGTAGTCATGCAAGTAGGCAACCATGTAATCAAGCACATGAGCAAGCAAGTCATGTAGATTCAAGAAAAATATCATTTAAGATGCATTATGTTGATTGTTTATTTTATTTTTTTGTTGTCTAATGTGACTAGGTGATAGGATCTAGAGCCAAACTTGGTGGTGATGATGAAAGGACCTGACCAATTAGGTTTAAATTTTCCTTTGATTTTATATTTAGCATTGGTGTTATTTTGATTTTCTTTAAGGACTAGATTCCTAATTTCAAAGGATCTTGGGCATACCTTCTTATGATAGGCACACCAAAGCATATTGGTAAATTCATAGGTGCTCCAGGGCATTGACGTGTTTTTATTTTAAAAGCTCTAGTTGATGAAGAAAACCTAAATGATATTCATCATTGACATAGGAGTCTTGCAATAATACTCTTAAAGAAGGTGTTTCAAGTTCAAAAGGAAAGACTACCTCAGTACCATAGACTAAGGTATAAGGTATTGCACCTATAGGTGTTTGTACACTGGTATGATATACCCATAAAGTATGTTATAGTTGCAAATGCCAATATCAAACTTTTTTATTGACCAATTTATTAAGCATTTTTGTTAATATTTTGTTAGAATATTGTGCTTGATTATTTCCTTGAGGGTATTAAGTTGTTGACCATTTTTGTTGAATTTTACATTTGGTGCAAACCTTATGGACTTATTTATTCTTAAAGGGTATACCATTATCTATGATTATAATAGATGGTATACCATAGTGATTAATGATTTGATTAATAATAAACTTGGAAACTTGAATTCATGTTGTTGAAGATAAGGGCATGACTTCAACCCACATACTAAAATACTCGATGATAGTGATAATGAATTTATGTTTATATAATATTGAGGATTAATTTTTCTTATTATGTCTAGAACCCTAGTGGATAAATACCAAGGCAATATGACTGGCTGTAATTTCAATGAAGAGGCATGAACGATATTATCATAAAGTTGGAATTTATCACATTTCAAGATATAGTTGCAAGTTTCCTCCATATACGACCAATAATAACCCATTCTAAGGAGTTTTCTAGTTATAGCTAGTATACTAAAGTGTCTACCACATGATCCATCATGGGTTTCTTTAATGACGGTTTGTTCTTCTTCCAAGTTGATGCATCTAAGGATTATGCCTTCAAATGAGCATCAATATAAAATATCTCCTATGATGACATATTTATAATATTTTTGTCTAAAATATTTATTTTTTGGTGATTTAATCCTTCAAGAAATGTGTCATCCTTTAGGAAGTTGAATATGTCTTGGTATTAATGTTCTTGAGGAGAAGTAGATTCAATGATAAATATACCCAAAGGTTTTTGGCTTGATTTTATCATTTTGGGATCTTTTATTGATCATATAATAATGGAGGCTTGTTCGTCCTCTATCTCTAAAGGGATAAGAGAGTTTATTGTAGCCATATCATTTGCATGCAATTGCTATATTATATAATAGATTCTATTTTGACCTTGTCAAAATGAGCTATTAGTTTATCTACAATATCTTTGTAAGGTTTTTAACTTGTCATCTTTGGTTTGGTTAATACCATTAATTTGGTTAATCACTAATTTTGAATCACCAAATACTATTAGGATCTTGATTTTTATATTTTACATGGCTTGAAGACCTAAGATGAGTGCTTCATATTTTATTATGTTATTGGTGCATGAGAATTAACATTTTAATGCAGTATAAATTATTATGGGGTAACGAGGATAATTCATTCCCTTGCACCTTTGATGCATCGAGCTCCATCAAAATAGAGAATCCATGGCTCAAGTTCTTGAGATTCTATAGTTAGAATAATTTCATTGAGAAATATTATATTTAAAGGGTGTTTTCATTCTAATGGTGTTATTGCTAACTGGTCTACAATTACTTATCCTTTTAATGATTTTTGATTGATGAATTCAATATCAAACTCACTTAGGGAAATAACCCACTTGGCTATTATGGACACCCAATTTCATGTGTCTTAAAAATATTGGAATCCTTAGGGCATAAAGACAAAAGATATTATTTTTTTCATTTTTCACAAAGTTTCTTGTGCTAGGTTTGCACTCATGCAATTGAAAATTGTATAAATACATGCCTGCTTAGATCCATATAACCCATACCTTGGACTAATCTCTAAGGCATGAAAAGAAGTCTAAGGCTTAAAAAATAATATGAGGTTTGAAAAACCTTGAGACATAGGTTCCTGAAGCAAAACCCACCTTAGTGTAAAAATGTCTCTCTCTCATACGACCCATCAATGTAATGGCATGGCAAGGACTATTTTATTGAAACCTACCTATCATATTTTTCATTGATCCATCTTGTAATGCATGCACCCATGTATCTTCCTCACACCACTCAAATAGATAGGTTATAGGTTGAATCTAAAACTAGTACTAGTGAGGGATGACCATATTTATGAACTAATGCACTACTACCATGGCCAAAAGTTAATACTTTCCATTCTTATATAAATATTTTAAACTACAATATTAACTGAGATCTTCTTGCCTAGCCATTTCAAGAAAATACCAGAATGCTTCTATAGGTCTAAAATTTTTGCACCCTTACCTTCAGGCAGATGGATTCGTGCCCGAAAGAGGGATGGGAAAAGGATAGGTCTACACCTCAGACAGAGAGACACTTTGAATCGTGCCCTCTTTGGTGATTTGTCGATGGATGGTGGGTTCACTAGGAAGCATTTTGGAGCAGCTTTCATGCCTAGGCTAGGAATGAATTGGATGTATTCATTTTAGTTTAAAAACACTTTAAATACCTAGGTTGACCAGAATGAAGCTAAACTATTCTATATGCAAATTGTGATTTATATGCAGACAGAAAACATAAATAAACTCTAAATGTAATGCTTGAAAGGAAAAGGAAAAATCTTACTTAGTTTTGGATGTTTGATAAAGGTTCAGCTTTTGAAACAATCCAGATCGTCTCTAATTTTGCAATTTCATCTACAATTGGATAGAATCACCTACAATTTTGCAGGTTCGTCTATAATTGCGCATATTCGTCCGAAATCGGACAAAATTTTCTAAAATCATACGAAGTCACCTGACCGATTTTTTTAGAAACCTGTAACAGAACAGATAGATGCCAAAACAAGGGAAAATACAGTACAAAATGCTCTTGAAAAGGATAAAACATTAACTGAATGCTTAATTGATCCTAGAAAATCTGATAAATTATTAAATAATGAAATGCCCTTATGTTTGAAGTGGAATTGATCCTAAATGCAAAATTTCATTAAGAATAAGGTGAACACTAGATGCAATACATAATAAATATCTAAACTAATGTAAATTGATTAATTGAATCACTAGGAAATACAAACCTTAGATCTTGATTGCCCCAAGAGGAGTAGATTCAAGATTACCTGAAATGGTACCAGATCATCTCCAATAGAGATGATATCGTCTCTAATTTGAACAGGATTGCATGTGACGATCCAAGCTTCCTCTGACTTATGCAAAATGAAAACTTGCAAATGGATCTAGAAAACTTATGCGAATAATCAAATTTCAAGATGTTCTAACAGGGTATGGAGCTTGGGTTGCAGGAAATCGATTAGCCAACGTGGGTTTAATGGAAATCAAGGTTTAAATAGGATTGAGGGGGGAGTTAGGAGGTTGGGAGTCATCCCAATATAGGATATCTCTAGCAGAACGTCCTCCAATGGCGTAGACACACTTCTTCTAAGCTAGGAACAGGAATTGAAACTATTTCCAATTATGAAAATTTAGTTTTTTAAACGAAATTGTCTGGACGTTCGGTTTCGAATGTGATGATTCTAAGTCGAATCATGCAACTGATGACTGTGGTGCCCCCTCTGGGTTTTTAACCAAATCAAATGTTTGGTAAAAATGTGGAAGAGTTAAAAAAGTGCATTTTTAATATGTATTTTTAGAAAATAGGGTAAAACCTAATTTAATTTTTATTTTCAATGTTACCATTCCAATGCTCTGAGGCCATAGAAATGGTGGATACCGAGCATCGAGCGATGGCAGTGCAACGAGGGATGCGGGTAAGGTTTCTAATATTTTCTAAAAAAAATTAGCTTTTAAATTTTTATGTTTAGATTGAATTTTTTTTTATTTTAGGGCATCACAGTCGTATTTCACCGCGTTGATGAAGTTGAGATGAGATCGTCTCTATTTCAACAAAATTCCTAATTTCAGCAAGATCGTACCAAATGATCTTGATGAATTTGGGACAGTTACATCCAATTTGGGATGATTCGGCTGTTAGGGCCGAATCATATAGGGTGAGATGATTTCGTCAAAACAAGGACAATCTCGTGAAATTAGGAACGATATCATCCAATAATGGACGATATCAAAAAATTGTTAGGCAATTTTTAATTTGTTGATGTTATTGATTATTTTATGATGTACTAATTATTGATTTTTGTTGCTTTTTTGTAGAAGGAATTGCTAAAAAGTCAGGAGTGGAAATATGGTAGGTTAAGATATGATTTGGCCACACTGACCCTGGTAGATAGGGATACTTTATGGGCAATGGGACTACAACATGTGGCAGAGATGCCACAGGTGCCTACAGATATGGGGCTATTGACAGCCCTAGTAGAGAGATGGTATCCAGGGTCATATTCCTTCCAGCTATCGACATGGGATATGACTCCCACTTTGGAGGATGTATGGAGGATTTTATGAATCCCCATCTAGGGCAGATGTATTTCTGCTTCGACTAGTTATGGCCGAGCGAAGCTGATATTGACTGGCGATGCTAGCTTTGTCCTCGAGAAGGGCGGAGTGAACATCAATACTTTGAGACATACAGATGGAGTATCCACCTTGACTAAGGTGTTGGCTGGGGTGGTAGGTGTCTTATTACTATGCCACCAGAGTGGATGCAGAGTATCATGGCTGCTTGCAGATGTCATTTATGACATGAGAGCACAAATACCAATTTTCTTAGGGGTCATATGTTCTATGTCGCTTGTATAGTATCCTCCATGAGATCGTGTACAAGAGAGGCAAATGTGTGGTGTTGACTTCATTCCTCCAGGTCTGGTGCTGGGAGCACAGCACAGTGAGGCGACCTATGGTGATACCATTGATAGGGGTTGACTAGGAGAGGCCTAGGGTGTTCTACTAGTGGCTACTGAGAGGCTCACAAAGGAGAGCCGATTTACCTACCTCTCATAGGTTGATAGACCATTTGACTCTAGACCAGATTACCTGGAGGCCATGGAGAGAGCTTCTAGGGTGGTCAGAGGTTGTATGAGCTGGCTCACATCAAGCGAGTCATTTAGATGAGATTGGGGTGGGATGAGTTAGAGCTCCATCGGTATTCCTCCATCAGTTCAGGCTCTAGTAGGGGATCCCGACGATGAGGGATTACAAGTTTTTGAGGATGGTGCAGGATGCCAAAACATTGATTGGGGTCCCATACATGTGGTATTTTGTGAGCCACAATGAGGATGATTCCCCCATCTAGCCAGTAGATGGGGAAGACATAGGGGTTATCGCGGGTTATGACACATGGTATGCCACTATTCACCCTCCATATCTAACAAGGGTGAGGGGACCTATACATGCGGTTGTGCGGCAAATTGTATAGTAGCGACAGGATGCATCTCAGGGAGAGAGAAGATAGAGAGGATAGGCACCTTCTACACAGAGGAAGGTTAGGATGTGGGGTGGACATGTGGTGTCCACGGGTGCTCGGCAGACATAGTTTGGGAAGAGGTAGAGGTGAGAGCAGATGAGGGAGAGATCTTCTCCTCCATAGGTAGATAGGTCTCCTTCATTCGATAAGGGCAAGGGTGTGAAGGTAGGAGAGAGTAGTGAGATGGCAGCTCTCCAGGTGAAGAATGCCACACTATAGAGGCAAGTGCAGGGTCTCCAGGCGATGGACATTGCACTGCAAGGATAGATACAAAGTCTACAGGCATAGGTCCTATAGCTCAATGAGATAGGAGGATCTAGGGCCTCTAAGTTGGTGTGGTCGATGGCATAGAGCGCATTTTATTATGGGATGTACTATGCACTGGACCCCAAGGGTTGCAGAGAGGAGTTTCCTGCAAACATAGCAGGACCTATTCGGGTTGGATCATGTAGATGCATTTATGGGACCACCTCCTCCAACTCTTGGAGGTGGAGGAGATGATGTGGAGAGCTCAAGAGGCTCTAGGAGATAGATATATGAGGTGTATATATATATATATTATATATATATATATATATATATATATATATATATATATATATATATATATATATTTGTAGATTTTATACGATGATTGAGTATGTCGAGTCATGTATTATGGCATACCAATCGATATGATGGATGTATATATTTTGATGATGATATATATGTAGATATATGTTTTTGTCATGTGACTTATGTTTGTAATGATGCTTTGTGAATTTATGTTTTCATATGATAGTATGTCATAAAATGTTTATGGTTTTCTCATGCTATAAAATCAAATGAAAAATGTGTTTGTGACAACAAATGTGTAGATGAAAATGAAAATAGAAAAAAATAAAAAAAAATACTTTTAACAATAAACAACAAAGGATGTAGACGATGTGACATGACCATTTTATGGAGTCGCCGCTCGCTAGGTCATTAAGTTGATCCTGTTATGGGTAGTATTGCAAAAGTAGTTGGTTTTGCTTAAGAGTAATTCTTAAGGCTTTTGGTGATGAAAAAGTAATGATGTTTTGATGTTGTTTTAGAACAGGATTTCAAATAACTTTAAGCAGGAAAACATGAGAGAATGATTTGTGTGTAAGTATAGAATTCCTAAGTGTGATGGGCAATTTAATGTGTACTTAGGAATCAAAAATTGAAATGATAAAATGGTATGAAATTTTCATTTTTTGATGAAGCATGTGTTTGCAAAGAATAATTAAGTCACATATTTTTATAAGTTTATAAAATGCTTGTGGACACACAAAAATTAAAATGATGACTTGTGCTAGGCATAGAATTCCAAAGTGCGAAATTATACCATCATCGCGAAAAATCATGATGGAAGAAAATATGATGTTTTATTTGATAATTTTTATGATGGGTATAAAATTATGTAAATATGACTTGTACTAGGCATAAAATTCCAAATTGGCTAGGAATTATACCATCATCGTGAAAGTAAATATTTTTATTGTAATATTTTATTGCAAGATTTTGAAATATTTTGATAAAAAATAAAATTAAATTTTAAGAGATCACGAAATTGACTTACACTAGGCAAAATTCGCAAGTATGAAATTTTTGAATTTATAATTTCTTGAAAATGATGCCATCATAATGAAGTCAATGTTTTTGTAAGCAATAACTATTTTGCGAAAAATAATGGATACCTTTTTTTTTTTTTTAGAAATTTCAAAATCATATTTTAATTTATTTCAAAGAGAAATTTAAATTTATCTAGAACCCAGTGTGTGCAAATGTGATTTCATTACCCATTTTGATTTAACATAATGACACAAAGTCTCCCAAAGATCAACTGTGTGTGCTTTTTAGTGTGAGTAAGGTATTTTGATGCAAGCAATTTGAATGAACCAATGTGTGTGTGATTGAAGATTAATTAACCATGATTTTTGTGCATGTAACCGTACCAAACTACTATGTAAGTTAGATCGTCAAAAATTAGCTAATCCACAAGCTGAAATAGGTCTATACAAAATAAGGTTGCTAATGTGACAGACGTGTCGCCACGCAAGAAGGAGTTACCCAAGGCCAAGCAAGTTGGGCACAAATCACCTGTTATGGGGTTTACCTCACAGTTTTCGAATAATTGAGAATTCTAGGGATTCAAGCTCATTCACCCTTCTTTTCTTTTCAAAGGGTAGGGGGGATTTTATTGCTTTTCTTTTTCTCTTTTCTTGCTTTTTTTGATTTTTCTAGATTTTTGACTTTGATATTTGATATTTCTTGGATATTGCTTGGATTTCTTTTTGTATTTTGAACATTGCTCTTTTCTTTTTCTTTTTCTTTTTTCTTTTTCTTTTTTTCTTCTTTTTTTCTTTCTATTCTAGGGATACTTGCTCAGCTTAGATGTGGAGCAAGGGATTTTTATTCCGGGTAGGGGTGAGCTTGTCCTTTTGCCAATTCTCAAAGATTCTAGACCATGCGCATGATAGGATAGCAGGGGAAACTTTTCACTTAAGAGACCACAACTACTGTGTAGTATTGTTTTCTGAATTTGCAACAAATCATTTTAATATGTAAAAGTGGATTTGATTCAAATAAATAGCGAGATCAGTTCCCAAAACTCAAAATATTAGTTATTGCAATAGTGCTTCGATATAAGAGAGATTTATAGTCATAATGCTAAGATCAAAAATATTTATTCATGTGGATTTAAAGTGCATGGTCCAAGATAACTTTTAAATTCATCCGAAACAAAGGAAAATATAACTACAAAATTTCAACTTTGGTAATGTAAATGAACATGTTTTTGATAGTTTTAATGATTTTTTATTTTTGTTTGATTTTGAATTATTATGTAAATTGCTTGAAATGAGAAAAGCTATGCAATGTAAATGTTTTTGATGGTTTTGAAGTTTTTATATGAATTGTTGAAATGAGAAAACATATACAATTATGTACAATGATGAGTCATTTTGTTTTTAAGCATAATATCGTTTAAGATGCATAATTTTCATGGGTTCCTTGAGATATTTTCCATCCAAGGTTGCCAATCGATATGCACCCGATCCAAATTTAGCAGTGATGATGTATGGTCCAAGCCAATTGGGCTGAAATTTGCCTTTATTATCTTTAGTTGCATTAGTATTCTTTTGATTTTCTTTTAAGACTAGATCGCCGACTTCAAAAGATCGGTTATGCACTTTCTTTGAATATGCTCTTTTGAGCTTGTTTTGATAGGCACGAAGATGTTCCAGAGCATTGATGCACTTCTCATCTAGAAGCTCCAGCTGACTGAATCTACCAGCACGATATTCATCTCCTACTTCAGTATCTTGAAGTAGTAGAGCCAAAGAAGGAACTTCTAGCTCGAAAGGAAAGACAACTTCAGCACCGTAAACCAAAACAAAAGGTGAAGCGCTTGTGGGAGTATGAACACTGGTGCGATAAGCCCACAAGGTAGGATATAATTGCATATGCCAGTCATGGCCTGATTTGTTAACTAATATTTTGAGAATTTTAATTAAGGTTTTATTTGATGCTTCAGCTTGGCCATTACCCTGAGGATAATAGGGAGTGGACCAACGATGTTGAATTTTATATTTTTGACATAATTTTTTAACATATTTATTTTTGAAACAAGTTCCATTATCTGAGATGAGATTTGAAGGAATTCCAAACCTACAAATGATTTGATTGAAAATAAATTTTGAAACTTGAGCTCCCATGCAAGAAGCTAAAGGTATAGCTTCTACCCACTTTGTGAAGTATTCAGTTGTTGTTATGATGAATTTGTGACCATCAGATGATATAGGATTGATTTTTCCAATGATGTCTAAACCCCATTTAGAGAAGGGCCAAGGAGATGAAATAGCTTGGAGTTCTTGAGTAGGAGCGTGGACAAGGTCAACATGCTTCTAGCACTTGTCGCAATGGTGCACGTAATCATGTGCATCCTTTTCCATGGTAGGCCAAAAATATCCTATTCTAAGGAGTTTTTGAGCTATGGCACTACCACTAAAGTGTCCTCCACAAGATCCGTCATGGGCTTCACTTAAAGCTCTTCTAGATTCGTCTAGATTTAAACATCGTAATAAGATACCTTCAAAGGATCTCCTATACAAAGTATTGCCAACTATTACGAAGCGAACTGCTCGCTTACGTAATAACCGGCGTTGGTTTCTATTGAAGGTTTTGGGGAAAGTTCCCGTCTGGAGAAAATTAAGGATGTCGATGTACCATGGTTTAGGAGTAATTTCGTTGATTAGAAATATATCCAATGGCTCTAAATAGGATTTGGCGGAAGCAGGTTCCTAGAGTCGGTGAATAATGATAGTAGCATAATCGTCATCCAACTCCAAGGGTAATAAGGAGGTGGCTACAGCCATAGCATCAACAACATGGTTACTAGTTCTAGGAATAGCTTCTAAGGTGACCTTATCAAACAAGGACAACAATTGTAATACATAGGCTTTATATGGGTGAAGTTTATCATCTCGGGTCTGATAAACATCATTAATTTGATTTATCACTAATTGAGAATCACCAAAAACTAATAAGTCTTTAATTTTTAGTGCTAAAGTGGCTCGTAATCCAAGGATTAGAGCCTCATATTCGGCAGTATTATTTGTGCAAGAAAATGTTAATTTAAAAGATAATGGTATAAGGTGCTTCTGAGGGGATATTAAAATAATACCTGCACCAACCCCACTCATGCATCGGGCTCCATCAAAATATAAAGACCATTATTTCGAATGATCCTCCTCTAGGTTGAGGCATTCATCAGGAAACTCAATGATGAGGGGATGAGTGGCTTCTAAGGGTGCAACAACTAATTGTTCTACTATGATTTGACCCTTAATGGATTTTTGACCTATGAATGCGAGCTCAAACTCACTCAGAGCAAGAACCCACTTAGTTGTGCGATCGGATAGATAAGGTCGGCTCATGAGATACCTTAGGGGATCAGATTTGGCAATGACATATGTCTTTTGACTAAGCATATAATGGCGCAATTTCTGCATAGAAAATACAACTGCCAAACATAAATTTTCTAGTGATGTATAACGAGTTTCATAACTTATTAATGTTCTGCTAATATAATAATTTGCTCGTTCTTTCTTCTCATTATCAAGTTGAGCTAACATAGCTCCTAAGGCAAATTTTGAAGCAAAAATATACAAGATGAAAGGACGATCAGTTTTGGGAGGCGCAAGCACAGGAGGACTTAAAAGATATTGTTTTATTTGTTCAAAGGCTTCTTTACATTCATCATCCCATTGAAAGAGGATATTTTTCTTAAGAAATTTGAGAAAAGGTCCAGTTTTGTCCGCCAACTTATCAATGAAATGACGGATAGCTTGAAGTTTACCTTGTAAACTTCGTAACTCAGATATGTTTTTAGGAGTTGGCATATCAATGATAGCCTAAATTTTAAGAGGGTCAATTTCTATGCCATGCAAAGAAACAATAACCCCCAACAATTTACCTGACTTAACTCCAAATATACATTTTGTTGGGTTTAAATGGATATGGTATTCTCTTAACCGATCAAATACTTTTCTCAAATCATCTAAATGTTCATCTTCTTCAGCAGAACGGGCTATAATATCATCCACATAATCATGCAGAATATCATACATCATATCATGAAAAATGTAAGTCATAGCTCGTTGATAGGTTGCACCTGCATTCTTTAATCCGAATGGCATTACTTTCCAACAAAAGGTTCCCCAAGGGGTGATAAAAGTTGTTTTAGCTTGGTCTTCAGGAGCTATCCTGATCTGATTATAACCTGAGAATCCATCCATAAGGGATAGCATCCCACTTCCAACAGTAAAATCAATGATCTGATCCATATTAGGAAGAGGGAAATCATCTTTAGGACATGCAGCGTTGATGTCTCTAAAGTCTGTACAAACCCTAATCTTGGTTGCTTCTTTTTTAGTTACAGGGACAACATTAGAAATCCAATCAGCATAATCAATGGCTTGAATGAATGTAACATTTAGGAGTTTTTCTAACTCACCTTTGACTAGTAGGGCAACCTTAGGATGCATTTTTCTAAGTTTTTGTTTAACTGGTTTCGCATCCGGTCGTACTACTAGATGATGCATAACTACATAAGAGTCTAAACCAGGCATATCTGCGTATGTCCAAGCAAAAACATCACTATATTCTGTAAGAAATGTAGTGTATTTGTTTTGTTTTTCTTCATTTAATTTTGATCCAATGTTGACTATGTGAGAATTCTCTTCTGTTCCAATATTAACTTTTATGACACTTTCCACTTCCATATGTAAGTCTCTTTCAAAATTAGGAGGGGTGGGTGACACACCCAGTTCTTGTAATTCTTCTAAGGTCAACTTAGATAATTCCTCTTGAGGGGTTGTGGCCTCAAGATGAGCTATAGGTGGTATAGACCCATCAAAATAAAAGCCATTATGCAATAATTCTCCAATGGAAATATCATGGAAAATGTCACCCTCTAATTGTTCATCCGACTCAAGCAATCATTTCGGGGTAAGCTATAGACAACATATTACAAGAAAATAACTTACCCATAGACTTAAGGATCTCTTGTTCATCTAAATAATCTTGATAGGGTATTAAGTGATCATCATCCTCAAATGGAAATGGCTGACACTTACTAGAAAATAGGCCTATACCGCATCGGGCAGGCCATGCTTCGACCTCAAAAGGTTCTTTCATGCCATTCTAGAAAGGTCCCAAACCTTTCCCTTCATATCCTAATTTAAGCATTATAGGTTTAGCTTTGATATATTTATCGATAAAATAACATTGAGCATATCCATCATAATTGGTTTTAATATTTCTAGGTATTCTACCCCAATCATATCCCTTATAAATGAAGGCACAACTCCCGACTTGGTAAATACTTCCCATAGGTTGTGGCAAGCCCAAAGTGCGAGGAGACGGTGGTAATTTGTTTAAGGCAAGGGAATCTTGTATGGAAAAAGATGTTTCTTCTGATGTTATGAGGATTTTGGACAAATCAGGTAATAGTTCATCGGATAAAGCATATGAGGTAGAAGGAGCCTCTTCTATGGCTTTAGATGCGAGAAAACACAAATTTGGTAGATGTGGATGGAATAGAGGTTGTAATAGGTGGAATTACTATGGATTCAGATGGTGTAGGGGTAGAACAAAGAGGAGTTATCGTGGGACTAGTATTAGATGTAGATTTTGGTGGAGATTCCTTAGGAGAAGGCTGAGGAGATGGAGATGTAATAGGTGTAGATGGAGGAGATGATATCTTAGGTGTAAGTTTCACATGTTTAGAAGGAAAGGCAGAATTAGGATGAGTAGAAGATAATGCGGGGCAAAATTGAATCCCAATAGGTTCTGCCAAAGTGCACATATCAAATGGTCTAGGATCACCATGAATGGTGACCAATTGATTCTTGAATTTGAATTTGACACATTGGTGTAAGGTAGAGGGTACAACTCGCATTGCATTGATCCAAGGGTGACCCAAAAGTATATTGTATGATGCAGGGCAATGTACAATAAACACGGTCGTATCCAAAGTTCTCGGACCAACCTGCAATGGAATTGTAATAACTCCACATGTTTCTTGTATTTCATCATTAAAGGCTTTTATGATCATATATGTTCTCTTCATCTCATCACTTCTAAATCCAAATCTCTGGTAAAATTCAAAAGTACAAATATTTAGGGATGAACCATTATCAATTAAAACTCTTTTGACAACTACATCTCCGATTAATGCAGTAATGTACAAGGGATTGTCTTTATGTAAACTATGAAGTGGGATATCTTTATCATGAAAGTCAATACAATCAACTTCACAAGGTATAATAGTATTTGCCATAGCTTCAGGTTGTATGTCTTGTGGTACCATCATCTGACTTAATGTACGCATTAACTCTTCCCTATGTGTGGGAGATGATCTTAGAAGGTCTAAGAGAGAAATCCTTGTTGTAATATTAGAAAGTTGTTCATTGATATCATAAGGGGGTTTGGGTTGAGCATTTGATGCATTATTTCCTTTACTAGGAACCTTCAAAACAAATGGGGCTGACTTATCATTATGATTTTGATCTTGTTGAGAATTTTGGGCTTGTTGTCTAGTAACGGCTCCGATGGTACCCACAATATTATTGTGTGCATGGTGAATGGGTCGTGGTCTAGCATTTATGGCTTGCTCATTAGGGAGGATTTGTTGTGAGGATGGTCGTGTCGTGACCCTTCTTGGAAATGGTTCCTCTGGAACCATCTGAGCTGTGATAGGGAGAATAGGTTCTGACTCATCTTCAGAGCTATTTGATTGTCCGGATGTAATATCTAGGTCACTTTCTATTTCAGAATCCGTATCACTTGGATATGTTGTTGGAATGTTATGTATGGGTCTAGTGGTGACCACAGATAATGTTGTCCCAAATATCTCAAAGTCTTGAGAAGGTACATGTCCACTAATGGTTCCCACATATCGGGTTGGATGGGGAACATTATGATGCTCGGCTTGATTAGCCACTTCTTTACCGTGTTTAGGTAAAGGATGTTGAAAAATGTCCAATGTTTGATTTGCATTCTGATTCTGATTTTGTTGTGTATCTTTCTGAGCATTGTTTGGAGCATTTTGTTTTGGTTGGAAATTTTGTACTTCCATTTCGTTGTTATCAATCAAGTCTTGTATTTTATGTTTTAATCTCTTGCAAGAATTTGTTGAATGTCCAGGTCCTCTATGGAAATCACAATGTAGGTCAGCTCTATATCCAGGTATGGTTGTATCAGGTTCCCGAATATTAGGTAATTGTATTAGACCTCTTTCTAATAACTGTGGCAAGATAGTGGATAAAGGTTGATTTAACCTAGTAAATTCTCTCGAAGGTCTATCAAGAGCCTTCAATACAAACTTCTCTACAGTTTTAGCAGCATTAACATTCGTAGTATTTCTACTTTCGGTGACTCCATCACCCACAACCTGCTTATTCTTATATTGATTTTTAGATGCCTTATCATCATCCTTCTTCTTAAATTGGCCTCTTCTAATGAGGGCATCTTCAACTCTTCGTGCTAAGTCTATAGCCTGATCGAAGGTTGTCAATGTAGCAGTTGAAAGCTCATAGGACAATTGTTCTTGCAAGTTATTGATAAAAATGTCCAACATCTCTCTATGGGGTAATGCAAAGTGTAATTTCCCTAGCATCTGTCTCCATCTTGCTAGGAAATCGGCAAAGCATTCATCTTTGCCCTATTTCAAGTTGTACAAATCCTTAATTGTCACATGCCTCTCTATGTAGGCACTAAATTGGTGGACAAATGATTCAGTTGTTTCTTCAAAATTTCTCAAAGAATTGGTAGGCAATTGATAATACCATTCCAATGCCATGCCTCCCAAGATTTTTGGGAACATCTTTAGCAATAGCAAATCGTCATGAGATATATCATGACATGCTATTCTAAACATACGAAGATGCTCTATGGGATCTTCGGTTCCTTTATATATAGGGAGAACAGGCATAGGAAAATGCTTAGGATAAGGTTGGGCAACCACTATGGGATCCAAAGGTTGACTACACATCTCTCGATAGTTATATGAGGGATGGTAGGGGTCTATCTGGTCCATGCGGGAAACTAATTGTTTCACTATGGTTTCAAGATTACTAGATTGTCCACCATACTGATTCGGTTGCATTATGGTATTGGTTCTTTGAGTGTATGAAGGGGTGACATAAGGATTCGATGCCAAATTACTATTATGCAAAGCATTACTAGGAAGGGTGTTATGAAGTGGATGTGGGACAGTGTTCTGTTGAACCTTTTGATGTTGATAGTTGGTATTTGGTTTCGGTTTAAGTTTTTGTTGTTTTGAAATTTGTTGATTAATAGCTTGAGAGAATAAAGTGGTAAATGATGGTCTCTGAGGTGGAGGATTGTTCTTTGGTTTATTGACAGGCACTTTAGAATGTTGGGTTGTCTGATGTTGTTGCATGTTTTGAATCAGGGATGCCATATTTGCATTTGATGGTCCTGCTTGGTCACTTTCTTGATCTATGAATGAAAGAGGGTTTGTATGCATTTGAAATGCATTTTCTAAAGTGGCATGTGTTTCACTAATTCCAGCTTTATCTGCTAATACTGCTAGGTTGAAATCCTCAATGTTGGTTTTTACAAATTTTAGAAGGTGTTCCATAGATTTAAAGTTAACAGTTCCTTTTGGAGTCACCTTAGGTGATCCAGTTTCATCTTCTCTATTGATTTCTTCTTGTTCATAGTCTTCAGCAAGACTCCCATCACGGTGGTCATGAGCACCTTCCTCTTGATCTTGTTCTTCAAGAGGGGGATTTTGAGTAGGTGGTGGTTCCACCCACTCATCATCTATTTGTTTACCACTCCTTAGTTTAGGCATTATGGTAGATTTGAATTTTTGCAAATATATATGTTCTTATATATATATTATATATATATATATATATATATATATATGGGTGGAATTTAAGGAGGTATATATTTTATATATATACCTAATTAATATAATGTATATATGTATGTTTTTTTTTAGATTTTTATAGCTTTAATTTGCAAAAATTAAAGGAAAACAAGAAATACAAAATATTATAATATAAGTATTATAAATATTATAACCTAGCTCTCCAGAAACAACTTATAAATATCATTGATGGGTTCAAGTTCATCGGGTGTCATGTAATGCTCTTCTTCAAATTGAAAGTTGTCTTTCAGAAATTGGATAAAATGTGCTACAGTGATATGATCAACTTCAGAATTAGACACATAAAAATAGAGTTCGTGACAATATTCTCGGTATAAGACTGCCCTAGGAACTCTACTGAATCTTCTTCTATCAGTCAAGACAACCTCTTGGTCTTCTATACGGGATAGAAATTTATGTACTACCACAACATTTTCAAGATAATCTTCAAAGGTGTATATGTCAGAGGAAATGATTGCTCGTTTATCTGCTAGCCATCTATGGCAAGCTCTCTGAAGTTCATGATAGAAGGATAAGTTATCGAAATCCAGGATTCTATCTAAATCAAACCTCTTAATTTGTCTAAGTTTGGGTGCTCTAGACTCAATAATAGTTAACCTTCTATCCAATTCATCCCAATGTGCTTGAGATCTAAATCTAGGACCTCTAACTAGAGTAGAAATTTCTATGGTTGCTAGTTGAACACCAACATTAATCAAAACACCACGTCTTCTATTGTAATCTACCATCTAATGGATTGATAAGTCAAATGATCTAAAATTTTAAGTTCTCTATATTTTTTTTTTTTTTCAAAATATTTTTAATGTGTTTCACGTCGGGTTCACCAAAGAATGTAGGTCTAAAATTTTTGCACCCTTACCTTCAGGAAGATGGATCCGCGCCCGGAAGGGGGATGGGAAAAGGATAGGTCTACACCTCGGATGGAGAGACACTTTGAATCGTGCCCTCTTTGGTGATTTTTCGATGGATGGTGGGTTCACCAGGAAGCGTTTTGGAGCAGCTTTCGTGCCTAGGCTAGGAATGAATTGGATGTATTCATTTTAGTTTAAAAACACTTCAAATACCTAGGTTGGCCAGAATGAAGCTAAACTATTCTATATGCAAATTGTGATTTATATGCAGACAGAAAACAAAAATAAACTCTAAATGCAATGCTTGAAAGGAAAAGGAAAGATCTTACCCGGTTCTGGATGTCTGATGAAGGTTCAACTTTTTGAAGCAGTCCAGATCGTCTCTAATTTTGCAAATTCATCTACAATTGGATAGAATCACCTACAATTTTGCAGGTTCATCTGTAATTGCACAGATTCATCCGAAATCGGATGAAATCATCTAAAATCAGACGAAGTCGCCTGACCGATTTCATCAGAAACCTGCAACAGAATAGATAGATGCCAAAACAAGGGAAAATACAGTGCAAAATGCTATTTAAAAGGATAAAACATTAACTGAATGCTTAATTGATCCTAGAAAATCTGATAAAATATGAAATAACGAAATGCCCTTATGTTTTAAGTGGAATTGATCCTAAATGCAAAATGTCATTAAGAATGAGGTGAACACCAGATGCAATACAGAATAAAGATCTAAACTAATGTAAATTGATTAATTGAATCACTAGGAAATGCAAACCTCGGATCTTGATTGCCCCCAAGAGGAGTACAGTCAAGATCGCCTGAAATGGTACCGGATCATCTCCAATAGAGACGAGATCATCTCTAATTTGAACAGGATCACCTACGATGATCCAAGCTTCCTCTGACTGATGCAAAATGAAAACCTGCAAATGGATCTAGAAAACTTATGCGAATAATCAAATTTCAAGATGTTCTAACAGGGTATGGAGCTTGGGTTGCAGGAAATCGATCAGCAAGGGTGGGTTTAATGGAAATCAAGGTTTAAATAGGATTGAGGGGGGAGTTAGGAGGTTGGGAGTCATCCCAATCTGGGAGATCTCCAATGGAACGTCCTCCAATGGTGCAGACACGCTTCTGCTAAGCTGGGAATGGGAGTTGGAACTGTTTCCAATTATGAAAATTTGGTTTTTTGAACGAAATCGTCTGGACGTTCGGTTCCAGATGATCTCATCCAATTAGGGATGATATCATCAAATCGACGATGATATCATCCAACTACCATAATTGCCTCTATATTTGGTGCAAAAAATGAGGCGGGTGGTTAAAAGGTGGTTTTACGGTTGATTTTCGAATTATTACCTTAGGGTAAATTAAATTGCATCAATTTTAGGGTGTTACTGCTTCCCCTAAAATATTTAACAATTTTATTATTCTGGAAAGGTAATGTGATCGATCTAATAAATTCATATTACTCAACCACATCTAAATACCATCCTACATCACCTATCACTTTCAACTGACATAGATCAGTCACCATGATATGAGGTAGGTGACATTTCAATTCCAAATAGCACATCTCCTAAAATGGTCTAAAATGTGTAAATCATTAAATCACTTTATATATACTCCCCTAAAAAATACAATTAGAGACATTGATCAATTTATGAATATGTGATACTCTATAACTATTTTGAATATTTTTCATTGATTTCATATTTTTAATAGTGAATTCATAGGCTTAGCTATCATGATACAATAGTAGAATAGATCGTAAATGCTTCATGTCTTACAAGTAGCTGATGATTCTAATTATGCTACCATATAAATAATTACCTAGGTATTTAGTATCTCTTTCATAAATAATGTCATTTATTTCTAAGCATCACTAAAACTTTCCATGCTTCAATACTCAATCACATTTTATTTGTTTTCCACTAATCATAAAGGGAACTAGGGACTGGATGTCTGGCTAAGGATGGTGAGCATCATAAATGCTCATTTTACATACACTTTTGAAGGTATCATTATTGGTTTAATTAGCATTTGAAATGTATTTTTATATAGCTTTTGCATATAATTGGTAGAAAATGAAGTATTATGCTTAACTAGTGTTTTTAGTGGAAAGTGTGTGTAAATGCAGATTTTTGCTACTAATCTGGTGTTTTTGAGTCTACATCCCATTTGGGCTTGGAAATGCATGAATACATATTGAAAATAATAGCGATAAATGGTGAAGGCAAGCACTCGAATCCCGACTATTGGTGGTGCCCGACTCTCGATTGTTGGTGGTGCCTGCTTCCCAACTGTTGGTGGCACCTGATTCTTGACTATTGGCGGTGTCTGCTTCCTGATTGTTGGTGGCACCTACTTATCAACCTATTTCCTAATGCCTACTTCCTAACCTGTTACTTGGTGCTTGATTCATGACTATTGGTGGTGCCTACCTCCCGACTACAAGTTGTGGTTGACCAAGTCAATGTTGATCGATTGACCAATTCAACGTTGACCGGTTGACCAATTGACCATGCACTTTTGAAGGAGGTTGTTGCACAAAATATAAAGGAGAAATATTTGTATTCTTATGCATATTAGATTTTTATGATTATAATAGAATAAAGCACTTTTATTCTAATTATTAAAAGTTGACCGGTTGACCATGTAAGCTTTTAAAGCATTATTTTTAGGATTAGATTGTTATGTACACCTAAGGATTACTATATTTATCCTTTTGGTGAATGAACATGCTTGTAAATAGGAGAATAATATCTGTGTGTAAACATATTGTAAAAAATCATGTTATGTGATTAAAAATAGACCAATTTATTATTGTAATAGGATCTAGTTGCGTTCTATATAAGAATGCAAGCTAGACGAAAGGAGGGATCAAAGGATCATTTTACACAGTCAATAGAATAATTTTATTTCTTTTATTCCAAAGCATTGTAAATACTCTTATTTTTGTTAAAGCAATATTTATGTAACTAATCGAGTGAACTACCTGCGGGAGCCTAGACCCACTACCTACAGTATTCCTCCCCATTTTAATTTATGTTATTTATTTGCAATAGCTTAGTTTCTTGTTTTATTTTAATTTAGTTATGTGTTTATTTTTCTGCACATTTATTTCTTGTACTTTTATTTCAGCATTTTAATTTCAGCTTTAGTTTTAGTTTATTTATTTATTTTTCTGCACTTTATTTTATTTGGTTTGGCTGAAATGAAAATGAACAAACACCCCCACCAAACTAAATAGGTACAGAGGAATTCATTCCCCACACTACAGGCATATACTGTGCATGACACTCATAAGTTTACAAGTTGTCCTGGGTTGATAATTAAATGGAGGTAATTAATTGAATCGTAGAAAACTAACCAATGTTTTTCCCAACATTTTGGCACTATTGTCGAGGAGTGTTAAAATTATAGTGTATGAACCACAGGTTAGTTTGAAAATTACATTTATATTACCTTACCTATAGATCCTCTACCTGAGAAGCATGAGTCCACCATGGGCCTTTTTACAAGGCCAAAATAGTTGTCGGTACAACCAAAGTCAAATCCCATAGGCAACAATTTAAATTTACTAGCTTATCAGGTAAATCTAGGAATGAACCCGATGTACCATATTAAGTGTAGAAGTAGAAATAAATCATGTTGTTGAAAAATTAGAAAAATTAGGCAATGAAGGATTTCTACTTGTATTCTCAATGGTTTCATGAAATTAGAGAGAGATGACACAACCTGCGTTTGATATTATAAAATAGTTGAAAAACTTTTCTTGTCAAACTATTAGGGATGTGTCTATTTACATAGAAACCATTAGGGAATTATGCCTCAAGAAACCCATTTTTAACGATAAAAAAATTATAGGCTTAACAGTTCTCAACACATTGGTAAATTTTAACGATGACATTAGTAGCAGAAAAAAATGATGAAAAAATAGAAAATTTTAAAAGAACATCTTTCCAGGAGTATGCTCTTCACTTGCGCTTAAGGCGATCGGGTGAATCAGAAACTACTATGTATTTTTTTAGAATACTACTACACCATGTTAAAAACATAGTCATTTGCCAGCTTGCACATTTTGCCAATAAGTTTAAAAGAGTTTGGTTTTGAGGCCATGGAAAAATGCTCTTCTCATGTTGCAACAAATCATACTAGTTGATGAAGTAGAGGATAAGACAAATAAAAATTTAGTCGTATCAAATTTTTGACATAGACTAAAAACTTATCATAGGCCTCAATTTTTAGAAACTAGTTCAGTTGTAGGCATGGGGGAGACCCCACCTTCATTATTACCACCAACACATAATGAACATTGTTCACAGTGTTCAAATTTAAAAAGAAAAATAGTTTAAATTTTTTTTAATGCCATTAGTTTAGAGTTTTACTTTAATGCCTTTAGTTTAGATTTTTTATGTTTTGTAGGACAACATGAAGTGCGATGCATATGAATAAGGAGTTATCTATGAAGATTTCATAAAGTGATATTTATACATGGAGTTTGTAATAATACTATATGAACCATCTTGTATACCTCAATCATGTAAGCATCCATTCCAAACAAGTAAAATGAGTAGAGTTTTGTCTTGGCAACATAGGCACCCAAAGGTAGGCTAAGTAACCCTGATCAAGTGAAAGGATTCTAGCCCAAGGTGGTTTTGGAACTTGGAGAAATTTTGCTACCAGAGATGCTACACCAAGAGTGGAGTAAAGTACCAAGACAATGTTTGAGTAACAATCAATGGGCTCCATTTACAACCACCTCACATTTGCGAGATTGGATCAGACATTGGCATGGGGGAGACCCCATACCATACCAATAGTTTTGATGAATTTTCACACATTCATTGTGAAAAAAAATATGAGGATACATAAAAAAAAAAGAACTTTGTGAATCCTCCCTATGTTGGAAGTTATTTTCCAAATTCAAAAAAAAAAGTGGTTCAAAAAAAATAGCATGGAATTTATTATACGTAACATAGTTTTTCTTTTTGCTTTGCAATAAATCATGCCTTGAATGCAATCTATAGGTAGCTTGGGAAACCTAGGCCTATCATTCATAGGTTCCATGATTCCTATTTTCCTACTTTCATGTGTTTAGTTTTCTTGATTTCGTATGTTTAGTTTTGCGGGACACAGCCTTGAGTACAATCTGTAGGCAGCTAGATTAAACTAGTCCTAACGAATACAATCATCCTATGCCCTACTAGGAGTACAAAAATATAGAAAAAGCCACTTTCTTCCCACCAAGAAGATAGTACCTACAATCAGCCCAGTGTAGAAGTGCCTTCTTCCCACCTGGAGGAAGGTACCAATAAGCAGTGCCAATCTTCCACTAGGAAGAGCGATGCCCAGATAAAAAAAATAGTGGTCATTTTCAGCCAACCAGAAGCATTTGGCAAAAATATCAACCCCTGATATTGAGAAGGATCCAGTTATGTGCAAATATAAAACATATTAATTTATTTTTTGCTACTTGTTGGTAGAGAGTATCCTCTTTTCCTAGAACCAG